>CM060920.1:947078607-957078607 GCA_030737875.1 Allium sativum | reverse complement strand
GTCGGGTCGGTCTTGGTGTGGGTCGGTCGAGTAGGTCTGGGAGTTCCGGTTTTGGAGGTAGTTTGGGCCGGGTCGGCCACTATGGGTCGGGCCGGTTACTCCGGGTCGGTCTTGAGGTGGGTTGGACGTGTACGAGGAGGAAGACTTTGGGTCGTGCATGCAGGTGGTCGGTCGTGCACATTCCAGGTTGGGCAGTGTTGGCTCGAGCTGGGTTGGGTCGGGCAGAACGGGTCGGTCGCACCAGGGGGTCGGTCAAACAGGGTCGTTTTTTGAAAATTTATATTTTCGGGTATGACTCATATTTAAATAAAAAGACCTGAAAAAATTTCGGGGGCAATCCCCTGAACCCTAGCCGCAGCACAGTGATGCAATTGACTTGGCGATGGTGTGACTTCGAAGTAAATTCAAGTAGGAAGGTTCGAAGTGTTGAAAGGCGTTCGTTGATCGGCGTGGGACACCGAATGAGGTGAAAACTCAAAGGTCGTGAGTTGGTGGATAATGATCGCTTGAGAAGGTTGCTTGAGCTGTGAGAAGTCATCGGTTTGGATGACTAGAGATGCGAAGGCCGAGAGATTATCGTTGTCACCAGTTCTAGCAAGGCTCGTAGCAGGGGTACACTAGAGATGTCTAAAAGACCAGTTGTAGGTCGAGTACCCTGGGTATCGTTGAAAGGCCTAGTTGTCAAGGTTGGACATACATACGTATCGTTGAAAGGCGTATGGAGTTTATGCTAGAACCGGGGTTACCATTAGCCCGAGACATATGGCAAGGTTGGCCGTCATATGATTAACGATGGTTTTGAGTCAGTCATGGATGATTGGTTGTTCTGTTTGTACCGTCTCATGTTGATTGTTTATCGTCGAAGGAGATGTTCCTTGGGTGCTTGTCTAATATTGGTTTAGGCCTCTGGGGTTTGTGTTTGAGGGGTGTTGAATTCGATTAGGATGGTTTACCTAAGATATATATAATCTGGATGTTATGAGTGCTTGCCATGATAGAATGGGTGTTCTGGTTTTCATGGATGAATGGTTGAATTGTTAATGTAAAGGCTATCACTGTCTGATATGGGGAAGACGGGAGTTGAGTTCTTCTCTGGTGTTTGGTAGATTGGTTTGTTAATCTACCTATTCTCATATATCTTATTGTTGCAGTTTGCTAGCTATTTTATTGCTCACTAAGACTGTTGTCTGAATCAATGTTTTATGTTTCCTCTTATTACGTTGGATTGTTCATCCGGTTGTGGATGGGCAGACTAAGTAGCAGGTGACAGGTGATTAGTAAGGGCGATGCTGCTGTGTGAAGGTGAGTAGGAGGTTGGCGTATGACTTTTACTACTATTTAGTATTTATGTTTCTGCTATTTGAGTTGCTCTATGAGTGTTGTAGTGAGGCCTTATGTACATACTTGATATTTCCTATGATGTTGGGATAATATTTCAGGATGTTGTGAAAGTTTAAAAAGTTTGCTATATGATGCTTCACGACTACATCTGTTGTATATGTTCTATCGTATTTTATCGTTGCGCTATGAGTTTTACGACAAGTTCCGATTGTGTTTACCTTCTCTGATGATCGTCCATAGCTGTCATGCATACCTTTCAGTGCAGTATTCTTCTAATTTAGTGCGGGGGCTGTGGGTGGTCGTCACAATTGCACTTTGGATGTGAATGGAATGTTTGTCACTATTTTTGACTACATGCGATGTATGGAATCCATATAAACAAAATTATATGGTAATTGATTGAGTCTGATTCCAATTCAGAAATAACGAATATTTTAAAATGATATTCATTAAAAAATCAAAATATGATTTTGATGTCTGATTTTGGATGGACACGAAAATATTGAAATATTCATAACTGAAATGAATATATGAAGACGATTTATGTAGAATGCGCCATTTTAAATCGAACGGATTTTTTTGTCGATTTTATTCATTTTATAATGAATATCGAAAAGATTTGATTTCAAATCCGATATTCCGAAAATATTATCATTTTAATATTATAATGACATGAAATTTCAATTTTGATTTAAAATTGAAAATGAAGTTGAAATCATTTTAAAATGAATTTATAAACAATTTATAAAATATGTTTTAAATGGAAATCGATGAAATATATTATATATATTTAAATGGTTTGAATAGAACGCGCCAGATAATGACAGTTCGCGAATTTCAACCATTGACTTCAAATTGATATAACGAGAGATATGACCGTCGGATTCTCCTAAAACCGGAACCGTTGGGTTCATATCGAAAAGAGTTTTCAAATGAGTATGTGAGATTTAAATTTGAATGGTTATATTTTAAAATATGTCCAAATCAACTTCAGAAAAGGTCACAATGAATGCAGTTTGGTGACCGATATTGGAAACTGACTTTAAGGGCCTTAATAAAATTATTAAAAATATGATCAAATTATGTAAACCATAATAAATGACTTGAAATGATTTTGAATGAAATATTCCACGTTTGTAAAGAAAAAAATATATTTTTATCAGAATAAGTTGTTTTGCAACTTGAGATAAGAATTGAAAAGAATTGAAATGGTTTTAATAACACCAGAATTTTCCAATGTATAAATTGGAATGGATTTGAATGGAAATAATCTTCGGAATATCTCGATATTGGATTCCATGATTATACGGATATTGTCGAGGAATTTGGAGAATATAGATATCGTTATTCCCAATATGATATTTGTTGGTTTCAGAATTTGATATTGAATATAAGCCGATATGATTTCTATTCAGTTCCTTGTATTTAATATCAAATTGGATTTTGTGTTTGTCGTGAATGGTGAGTTCAATAACACCGTTTTTAAATCCCGTTGAGAAAAGAATAAATCTTTTAATTAAGATTAATGAAGTTTTCCAATTAATACATATAACTGGAATGAAATAAAAGTTGATATTGGGTTTATTGTGAACAATATTTTAAATACCATTTGTTCTTTAACCCAATTAACAGTGAAGATATGATTTGGAATTTATAAATCTTTCAATTAAGATTTAATGGAAAATTTCCAAAGTAAAGTTTTCCAATTTAATATATTAAATTGGAATTGAATGGAATTCGATTTGGTAATAATCGAGATGAGCTTCTGTAAAGGAAGACCATTACTATATATGAAATTTAAAAGGCTTTGTCGTTTTTCCATTTATATTATCAGTCTGATGCAAAAATTTATATCAATTATATAGTGATCCGATTCCCGTGAAAGTTGGAAGAGGATTTTGGGTTTATCGTGAACTATGTTTTTAATAGCATTGGTTCTTTAACCCAGTTAAAGACAAGATTAACTTCTTAAAGTTAAATAATCATAAAGTAATGATTTTTGAGATTAAAACCAAGATGGAGTTTTTATGAATCTTTAATTAGATTGAAATGTGAATAAGGTAACTAAATTTACCGAATTTAAGAAATGTTCAAGAATGGAGTATCACCAGTTTTACTCCATGCGAAAGCCAAATCTTTAGTTAGATTTGAAACGAGAAATGGTAATTGAATTTACCGATAACACAATGGGTGTTAGATATGGAGTACTACCAGTTTTGCTCCATGGGATGAATAGGTTGGTATTGGAAAAATAAAATAAATGATTACTTCGGTAAGGCTCGATAATCTCGACTAGTTTTATAAACCTTAAATTGGTTTAGAATTGTTAAAGGATAAAATAAAATCTTTTGAAATTGATATCCAAAGGAAGATTAAAGAATAAGTTTAAAAGATTGATAAAATTAATGGGAACCTTTCCCCTAAGATGTGAATATTTGAATAAAAGAATATTCTGAATTGGAATGAGGCGTATGATGTATTTTTATAGCACTTGATTATTAATTATAAAATAGCGAGTTATTCGGAAAGACCGGGTTTATCCCATTCTGCATATCTGACACGACGACTAAAAGTCGAAGAAGACGGTGGTTGAAGACCGGAGATCTTCACATCGTTTGGATGATTACTGATGTCTTGATTGGACTGTACGCTCGAGACAATGTAATAAGTAGTGATCGTCCAGACGTACTTGGAGATCGACCGGATATGCGAGGACCTCTCACCTGTATTGGACATATGGAACGAGGAATAAGGTGCCTCCGGTTTCTTTCAAACCCAGAGCGGACTTGTTAATGGATGTGTGTCTAAAATTGTATTTCATTCCATGTTGATTGATTTCTATTAAATATATATATATATATATATATATATATATATATATATATTTGGTGGCGGAGAATTTATTTTCTTACTTAACACCCTTCTCTGAGACGTACAAGCTTACAGGTTATATATTGATAGACATCTGTTGTATGGCATGAATTGCCAATGTGGCATACTAAGATGCAAATGATCAAGGCTTTTGTTGAAAAGCAAAGTCTTGTGGATGATGATCAAAGCACATCTTTAAGTTGCATAGCTTTGTGTATAGCGTTAATTCGTGAGCCTCACACTCGGTATGAGTCAAAAGCGGGATAGTGACTGCAGGGAGTGCATGCGTTTCTTTCTAGCTGGAAGTGATGTCATGGTATGGAGCCCAGACATTTTTACTTATGTGGATGATGGATGTGAGGCACCTCAGATATGATTGGTCGACATATTGACCATTTTGGAGCTCCGACAGGACCGGGAAACTTATTGTTAAGGAATAACCAATCCACTAAAGTAAGTGTGGACCGGCCCTGAAGATCCAAGGGTTGCCTAGAGTGTGTAATCCTGAGGCATTTGCTAGAGTGTCTCGAATCGGAAGGAGCCATCCCTTACCTTGACTCATGATTGAAATCCAATTTCCAATACGACACTTTTCGGTTTTAGTTGTAAACTTATATGGCGACATAATATATGGTACCTATGCCGTCTATGATTGGTACATTTATATTTGAAGTTGATTTCTTCATTTATAGTAATAATAAAAGATAAATTTCGTGTATCAAGCGTGTTTGGCCATTATAAGGCAAAACTCTATCATCTGGTTTGTGTTTGCATTGTGTGATGGGACCTGAGTCTTATAATAGCTTCATTTTTCCTTTTGGCATTGCATTGTTTGTTTTATGTTATTCTTGGGAGAAAACCCGTTCCATGTTATAAGGCGTGGTCCCTTGATTTACCCAACTTTAAAATAAAGTTAATAACTGTTTTAGTTCTCAAACTAATCCCAGGACTGACTCGGAGTTTGTTGTTTCTACCTAAACTCCGGGTGCCCATATTTTCCACACGGAGAGCTAGTAGTTTTGGTTTGCAGATATTTCTTTTCACAGGATCCTGGATTATCGCTAGAGATATATTTGTAAAGCTTTGTATCCGTGTATTTCCTTCAGTTATGCTAGTTGATGATTTTTTTTGTGCATTATATTTATGTATATATATTTCCGTTGTTTTGTTATTTGTAATTCTATGATATTTATTTTCCAACTGTATATTATTTATCTGGACTCTGATATCTTGTACTATGATGTAAATTGTTGTAATAGCAGTGAAATGTTCTCATGTTTGTGTTTTGATGTGTCGTGTTCTCAAAACAATTCGGGCTCCTCCGTCTCCTCGAGGATCGGGGAAGTCTAGGTCGTTTCAGTTGGTATCACAGCTTTGGTTTACAAAGCTCGGAGAACAAGACACATTAGAACCTAACGAAAGAATTCATCAGGGATAGGATTAGTAACATCCTATAAGAATGACTCATTAGAGATAGGGTTAGTAATACCTTAGAATGAGTTTGAAGAGTATTATTTATAAAAACAAATTTAGTTTTGAAATTTTATATCTATTATTCGTATTTGAGTATTTTATTTTATAATGAATTTGGACTATCGGGTATATGAAGATTTTGCATATACGCCTAGCTAGCATATATATGAAGCTCAAATATACTAGGTAGATATAGAATCACACTCTAGTCGCTCAGAGATGATTCTGATGATTGAGATTTCATCATTAGTATTTGTGTTCGAGTTTCGAAAGTGGGATATTTATAAGATTCCAATTGACTGGTGTGAGAACCAAAACTAAGTTCGGGTTTATGTTTGTGATTTGGCATTGAGATATGATTTTTGGTGATACAAAAGTTATATATGTTTGAAAAGCTAATCAACTAATTGATTGATGGTTGTGTTGTGTGATTATTAATTTAACTAATAAAAATATTGGACTAATAAAACCAATATGCGAATGAAAGGTAAATTAAGCCAAATTGATTCAAATATTGAACTGAATTGAGATTTGATTGGAACTGCACACATGTACATATATAAATGTGTAAACAGGTCATAGCATGGAAGCTAAGAAGAGGAATAAAATTGTATGTCCGACAAATAAGTACATGTTTACTATATTCATTGGGTTCGATGATTTTATGAGCCGATTGGCTAACCGCTTGGCTTTTTCTTTTACTTTTTGATTGATGAGGGCCATGTGAGGCAAGTTGTGGTTTTACCGAGAGGTTATGGCAAAATTTAGGGTGTTAGCCAAATTTTTGAGAAATTAGAAAGTTCTTAGAATCTGAAAAGTTAAAGAACTTGAGTCAAGCAAAGGTTGAGTTGGTTAAGTAAACGAACTTCAGTTCCTTCTTCCTTTTCGGGGATGAAAAAGATTTTAAGTGGAGGAGATTGTAACAACCCAGATTTTGGAACCAATATAAATTTTTATTGTTAATTGATTTAATGGATTTTAAGAATATAAAATGATTTATTTTGAGAATCAACGATTTAATATTTATTTAAATCGAAGTTAGAACGTATAAATTTGAAATTTAATTAAAACGAACTTGAAATGGCACGGTAGTTTGAAAATTCGATTTTAGATTTCGAATGAATGTACAAAATTCAATATAAATCAGAATTGGAGAAAACAAGAAACGTTAGAATCTATGTAACTGTAATTTTCTAACGAATGTAAGAAATTGAGATTCCACTTTATAAATTATAAGTTTTGACCAGTTTAAAATTTAGAATAGTCGCTGTAGAATTTATATATATATATATATATATATTAATATAATATATAGTCCTTAAAAATAGCCATTTTGCAAAAGACCTCCGTATTCGATGAAACCACTTTTGTTGGATCCGGAATGTCAAATTATTGTTCGGTTTAAAATTTCAAGTCATTTGGACTTAGTATGTGAGAGTAGTAAATTTAAATGCGTTTCAATTTCAATTTGAATTTAACAAGCCAGTTAAAAGGCCATTTTTCGAACAATCTCCAAATTCGACGAAATTAATTTTGTTAGAACTGTATCATCAAATCATAACTATATTTCAATTTTCATAATTTTTGGAGTCAGTATGTGGCCCTGGTAAATTAAAATGTATGTTGAAATTCAATATTGAACGTTATATTAATTTATATTTTAATTTTGATAAAAAATTGATCAAAACAGTAGAATTGGCTTATGAAACATATCCCATTGTGTACGGAATAGTGGTATTTGGATAGGGACGATAGTCGTTGGGTTTCATTTTGAGTTCGAATGCAAAATCTCACTTTTTGGAACTAAAATTATATTATTATATATGCATATATATACACTTTAAAATCATTAAAACCCTAACCCTTATAATTTCCGCCATCACCCTTTAATGGACGCGCAGAATCGTCCGAAACAAATCATCCCCGATCTCTCAATCCATTCAATGATTTTTGAAATTTCCTGAACGAAATTTCTTCAGCACAAAGGGATCTTTAAATCTACATGGAGATGATGGAATATGGTGGAGTGGGTTGATCAGAATCAAGGCTCGAAGCCACGTCGTTCGAGATCGATGCCAGCACACATGGGACCACCGAGTGGCGCACCACCGCCGATATGCGAAGAGGAGGCTCCGTCCTTCCTCGTGGTGACCATCGATCGGCTCATCATGCGTCATATGGCATGCAAAATTGAACATTAGATGGCGAGCTCTAAGAACATGATGTCACCTTGAAAACATAACGGAGGAAGAAGGGTAATTAACCCTTAGTGATGTATTAGTGGTTAATTAATTATTAATTATTTTAATTATGTAATGAAATGTATTAAATGTCGTAACATTTTCATACGAGATCGAAATCTGACGATTTCAGTTGCGTTGCTCTCGTATCATCGAGCTCTACAACACCGAACTAACCAAAAAGGAAACAGAGCAACTTGAATTTTTAGCTAAATTAAACGCGTGTTTAATTTAGTTTAAAAACAAAAATCCTTCAAATAAAGAATGACAGAGTGGAAACTAAAGTGAGAACTCTCTAATTCAAAGTTTTGTACAGTTATTTATTTTTGTAATTGGATTTATATTTGTTGCCTATGATTGCAAATGTTGTTTGGTGGTTGATGGTTGTTTACAGTTTTAGTGTTATCATTATTATACTATAAAAATATGTGTTGTAAAATAAATAAATTAACATGGATTATGATGTAAACCATCCACGAGTATTAGGACGATAATTTTACACATCGCTCAATTGTTTGTCCATGATTGAAAACCCCACACGGGCCTGGGGATGATAATTTATTCACATCACCCTTGGATTTATTTGTATGTCAACCCATTGATTGACAGACTATTATCAGCGTTATTTAATTATTTAATGCTTATACAGTTGGAAATTGCACTCTGGATGTGAATGGAATGTTTATCACTGTTTTTGAATACATGCGATGTATGGAATCTATATAAATAAAATTATATGGTAATTGATTGAGTCTGATTCCAATTCGGGAATAACGAATATTTTAAAATGATAATCAATAAAGAATCAAAATATGATTTTGATGTCCGATTTTGGATGGACACGAAAATATTGAAATATTCATAACTGAAAAGAATATATGAAGACGAGTTAAGTAGAAATGCGCCATTTTGACTCGAACGGATTTTTCTATCGATTTTATTCGTTTTAATGAATATAAAAAGATTTGATTTCAAATCCGATATTTTGAAAAAATTATCATTTTAATATTATAATGATATGGAATATTCAGTTTTGATTTAAAATTGAAAATGAAGTTGAAATCATTTTAAAATGAATTTATAAACTATTTATAAAATACGTTTAAAATGAAAATCGACAAAATATATTATATATATTTAAATGGTTTGAATAGAACGCGCTGCACAGCGAACATTCGCGAATTTCAACCATTGACTTCAAATTGATGTAATAGAAGATCCGACCGTCGGATTCTCCTAAAATCGGAACGGTTGGGTTCGTATCGAAAATATCTTTCAAATGAATATGTGAGATTTAAATTTGAACAGTTAGATTTTAAAATATGTCTAAATCAATTTCAAAAAAGGCCGCTATGAATGCAATTCGGTGACCGATATTGGAAACCGACTGTAAGGGACTTAATAAAATTAGTAAAAATACGGGCAAATTATGTAAAATCATAATAAATGATTTGAAATGATTTTGAATGAAATATTCTATGTTTGTAAAGATAAAAAACATTTTTATCAGAATAAGTTGTTTTGCAACTTGAGATAAGAACTGAAAAGAATTGAAATGGTTTTAATAAAACCAAAATTTTCCAATGTATAAACTGGAATGGATTTGAATGGAAATAATCTTTGAAATATTTCGATATTGGATTCCATGATTATATGGATATTGTCGAGAAATTTGGAAGATATAGATACTGTTATTCCCAATATGATATTTGTTGGTTTTAGAATTTGATATTGAATACAAGCCGATATGATTTCTATTCAGAGCCTTGTATTTAATATCAAATTGGATCTTGGGTTTGTCGTGAATGGTGTTTTCAATAACACCGTTCTTAAACCCCGTTGAGAAAAGAATAAATCTTTTAATTAAGATTAATGAAGTTTTCCAGTTAATACATATTATTGGAAGGAAATAAAAGTTGATATTGGGTTTATTATGAACAATGTTTTAAATAACATTTGTTCTTTAACCCAATTAACAATGAAGATATGATTTGGATTTATAAATCTTTTTATTAAGATTTAATGGAAATTTTCCAAAGTAAATTTTTTCGATTTAGTATATTAAATTGGAATTGAATGAAATTCGATTTGGTAATAATCGAGATGAGCTTCTATAAAGGAAGACCATTACTATATATAGAATTTAAAAGGCTTTGCTGTTATTCCATTTATATTATCAGTCTGATACAGAAATTTATATCAATTATATACTGATCAGATTTCCGTGAAAGTCTCAATTTAGTGGAAGAGGATTTTAGGTTTATCGTGAACTGTGTTTTTAATAAGATTGGTTCTTTAACCTAGTTAAAGACAAGATTAATTTCTTAGGTTGAATAATCATAAAGTAATGATTTTTGAGATTAAAACCAAGCTGGAGTTTTAATGAATCTTTAATTAGATTGAGATGTGAATAAGGTAACTAAATTTACTGAATTCAAGAAATGTTCCAGCTTCGGTATTACTCCATGCGATAACCAAATCTTTAGTTAGATCTGAAACAAGAACTGGTAATTGAATTTACCGATAACACAATGGGTGTTAGATATGGAGTACTACCAGTTTTGCTCCATGGGGTGAATAGGTTGGGATTGGAAATATAAGATAAATGATTACTTCAGTAAGGCTCGATAATCCCAGCTAGTTTTATAAACCTTAATTTGGTTTAGAATTGTTAAAGGATAAAATAAAATCTTTTGAAATTGATATCCAAAGGAAGATTAAAGAATAAGTTTAAAATAACTTATCTTTAATAAAATTAATGGGAACCTTTCCTCTAAGATGTGAATATTTGAATAAAAGAATATTCTGAATTAGAATGAGGCGTATGATGTGTTTTTATAGCACTTGATTATTGACTATAAAATACGCGATTTATTCGAAAAGACCGGGTTTATCCCATTCTGAATAACTGATACGACGACTAAAAGTCGAAGAAGATGGTAGTTGAAGACCGGAGATCTTCACATCGTTTGGATGATTACTGATGTCTTGATTGGACTGTACACCCAAGACAAGGTAATAAGTGGTGATCGTCCAGACGTACTTGGAGATCGACCGGATATACGAGGACCTCTCTCATGTATTGGATATATGGAACGAGGAACAAGGTGCCTCCGGTTTCGTTCAAACCTAGAGCGGACTTGTAAATGGATGTGTGTCTGACATTTTATTTCATTCTGTGTTGATTGATTTCTATTAAATATATATCTGTTTGGTGGCAGAGAATTTATTCTCTTGCTTAACACCCTTCTCTGAGACGTACGAGCTTAGAGGTTATATATTGATAGACATCAGTTGTATGACATGAATTGTCAATGTGGCCTGCTAAGATGAAATGATCAAGGCTTTTGTTGAAAAACAAAGTCTTGTGGATGATGTTCAAAGCACAGCTTTAAGTAGCATAGCTTTGTGTATAGTGTTAATTCGCAAGCCTCGCATCCGGTATGAGTCAAAAACGGGATAGTGCCTACAGGGAGTGCATGTGTTTCTTTCTAGCTAGTAGTGGTGTCATGGTATGCAGCCCAGACATTTTTACTTATGTGGATGATGGATGTGAGGCGCCTCGGATATGATTGGTCGACGTACTGACCATTTTGGAGGTTCGATAGGACTGTTAAATATATTGTTCAAGAATAACCAATCCACTAAAGTAAGTGTGGACCGGCCCTGAAGATCCAAGAGTTGCCCAAAGTGTTTAATCCTCAGGCATTTGCTAGAGTATCTCGAATCGAAAGGATCTGCCTTGACTCAAGATGGAAATCCAATTTCCAATACAACACTTTTCGGTTTTAGTTGTAAACCAATAGGCGACATAATATATGGTACCTATGCCATCTATGATTGATACATTTATATTTGAAGTTGATTTCTTCACTTATAGTAATAAGAAAAGATAAATTTCGCGTATCAAATACGTTTGGCCATTATAAGGTAAAACCCTATCATCTGGTTTGTGTTTGCATTGTGTGATGGGACCTGAGTCTTATAATAACTTCATTTTTCCTTTTAGCATTGCGTTGTTTGTTTTATGGTATTCTCATGAGAAAACCCGTTCCGTGTTATACGGCGTGGTCCCTTGATTTACCCAACTTTAAAATAAAGTTAATAACTGTTTTAGTTCTAACACCAGTCCCAAAACTGACTCAGAGTTTATTGTTTCTACCTAAACTATGGGTGCCCATATTCTCCACACGGACATCTAGTAGTTTTGGTTTGCAGATATTTCTTTTCACAGGATCCTGGATTATAGCTGGAGCTATATTCGGAAAGCTTTGTATTCGTGTATTTCCTCCAGTTGTGCTAGTTGATGATTTTTCTGTGCGTTATATTTATGTATATATATTTCCGCTGTTTTGCAATTTGTAAATCTCTGATATTTATTTTTCAGCTGTATATTATTTATCTGAACTTTGATATCTTGTACTCTGATGTTAATTTATGTAATAGCAATGAAATGTTCTCATGTTTGTGTTCTTATGCGTCGTGTTCTCAAAACAATCTGGGCTCCTTCGTCTCCTCGGGGGTCGGGGAAGTCTAGATCATTTCATGTGTATATATATTCTAGACAAAAGTGTTAGTATATATTTTATAATCAATTGTTGTTGAAATAAGATTGTTGTCATCAAAACTCCATTCTCCAACAGACCCTACCCCCTGTACTACGCCTTGCACTACATGACCGATCCGTGGCATGTACCGGTCCTATCCGTCACCAAATTCAACCAAAACTTTGTCTAACGATAAGAGCGACGAAATCTACTCAACCAATTCATCCAATTCAACCGCAAACATGATATGGAATCACTAACAATTTGAATATGACAATTTTCATCAGAAAATATGCAAACTTTACCAAAATCATGATAAATGAACATATGAACTTAACAATGGATCTAACTTGCATAAACATATGGAAATATATGGAAATTACCGATTTTAAGTTGCTAAACTAGATCCTATGGTGATTCATATGAAAATAGGCTTACCATGATGTTGATCTAGGAGAAACACTTGAAAATGATGAAATTAAGATCATACAACTCATATACTTGATTGAATTCGCGTGAGAGATGCATATCACTCACCAAATCTCTAAAACAACCCAAAAACACTTAGATCTGGATCCGAACAGCGAAGAATTTGCTCTAAACTCTTCGATTTGATTAACTCTCTCTTGGAATGGCGTAGATCTAGCTTCGAACGATGTAGATCTTCGATTCTTTAAGCTTTAATGGTGGAATGGTGAAGAAGATGGAGGAATGGAGGATCACAAACTCTTTCGAAATGAGAGAATGGAGAAAGTAAACTATTCTCCATGTCTCCTACCCCCTATATATAACCTCCACCAGCTCACTAATGGGCCTTCCCAAATCAGCCCATTATGGCTTACAAAACCAAACAGCTAACTGTAAAACCTTAAAACAGCGATTCCTCCTAAATTGCTAAGCCAAATCTTTAATGTGACCACTCAACGGAATGAGAATCATCATTTTCTTTCCAATGAGACCGATCTCTGCACATGAATCAATCTGAGTCAAAAGTTATGCCTCGTACAAGACTGACAGGAGCAAAATGGTCACAAACAAAATTAGTAAAAATTATGGACATGTCCCACATCCTCATAACCAACATATTAAAATATGGGAATGATCTAACCCTCAGGGAATAAAATAAAAATATTTTACGATTCTCCGATACGTAAAACGCGGGCTGTTACATTCTCCTCCCTTTTGAAATTTCGCCCCCGAAATCCCCAGCAAACACAAGCAACCAAAACAATTCTGCATTTCTATCACTCATGAGCAGCCGATTTTATCATCCAAACTAGTAGCCATCAAACCACGCATCCATAGCCTTATCCTAGCACGTGGAATTCTAAAAACAAACACAATTGTACAAGTTACAATGATGTAAGGTGACATGATACTAATGGGTCGTACCAACGAAGAGTTTTGGATGGGTCGCCTTCATGCTATCATTTGTCTCCCACATACAATCGTCGCCATCCTCACTCCATTGTACCTTGACTAGCTTAACTGTCTTCCTCCCAAGCTGTTTTGTGTCATTCCCCACAACACGAAGCAACTTACGAGGTCTTGTAACGGCGGCCTCTACTTCTAGGACTTCATACTGCTCTGGAGATACCACCACATTCGAATAATGCCCGAATTTTCGTAGAAACGACACATGGAAAACATTATGCACAATCGACATCTTCTCGGGTAACTCCAATCTATATACGAGCTTTCCAATCCGCTCGACTATTGGAAACGGTCCAACGAACCTAGGAGATAATTTTCCTTTACTTCCAAACTGAACCACATGCTTCAACAGTGAAATCTTTATGAAAACCATGTCGCCAACGTTGAATTCCAAATCTAGTCGACGCTTATCGACGTAACTCTTCTAACGATCTTGGGCTACCTTCAATCGTTGCCGAACGATCTCAATACAATCTAATGTCTCTCTGATCATCTCTGGCCCAAGTATCAACTTATCCCCAGTCTCTAACCAATAAGCCGGAGAACTACACAGTCTTCCATACAACGCCTCGTATGGTGCCATCCCAATGCGCGACTGGTAGGTGTTGTTATACACAAACTCAACTAGATGTAGATGGTCTTCCCATAATCCCTCGAAGTCCAATACACAAGATCTTAGGAGATCTTCCAAAACTCGATTAACCCTCTCGGTTTGCCCATCAGTCTGAGGATGATAGGATGTACTCAAACACAACTCGTTTCCTAAAGTCTCTTGAAAACTCTTCCAAAATCACTTGTGAACAATGGATCTCGATCACTCACTATGCTCTTCGGGGTACCATGGAATCGAACTATCCATTTTATGTATAGCTCGGCTAACTTCAATGTCGTCCTAGTCGACTTGACAGGAATAAACCTAGCACTTTTGGTCAAGCGATCGACGATGACCCAAGTTCCTTCGTTTTCCGCCCTGGTTCTAAGTAGTCCATCGATATCTGCTCCCACTTCCACGTTGGAACTTCTAATTGATGAAGAAATCCACTCGACTTCTTCTGTTCAGCTTTCACCAACTAACAATTCATACATTTGGAAATGAACTTTCCAATATCTCTTTTCATCCCTTCCCAATAGTAGACTCACTTCATGTCCTGATACATCTTATTACCATCAGGATGAATTGTCAACTTCGAGTGACGACATTCCCTCGGAACCTCATCTCTCAATCCGTCGATATCAGGAACAACAAGTCTCCCTTGCTTTCGAAGCCAACCTTCTCGATCGACCTCGAACTCTTTATTCTATGTTTCCAGCTTATGGATAAACTCGACAAGCTTTATATCTCGCTTTTGGCTTTCGCCAATCTTCTCGATGAGATTAGGTCTTATCGATAATCTTGCCAACATTTCAGATTCCAGTTCACACCTTGGCCGGAAGTCAAATCCTGCCAAAAACTCGAGGCTCTTCCATTCCGAAAACATAGCTCCCAATCCTGCATGTCTTCGACTTAACGCATCTGCAACTGCGTTACCTTTACCAGGAGTATAGGCTATACCAAAGTCGTACGATGCCAGAAACTCTAACCATCGTTGCTGCCGAAGATTCAAATCCTTTTGGAAGAAAAGATACTTCAACGACTTATGATCTGTAAACAACTCGAATCGAACCCCCAACAGGCAACGTCTCCACATCTTCAAAGCAAACACGATCACTGCCAACTCCAAATCATGGATTGAGTAATTCCTTTCATGTAGCTTTAGTTGTCGACTCGCACTGGCCACAACCTTATCTTTCTGCATCAGCACTGCTCCAAGTCCAGTACCGCATGAATCGGTATACACAACCATCTCTTCATTCCCGCTTGGAATGATCAAAATAGGAGCACTTGTCAGTCTCTCCTTCAAGATTCCAAAAGTTTGCTCACACTTTGCGTCTTGTGTGAACACTTGGTTCTTCTTCGTTAATCCTACCAGCGGTGCAGTTATCTTTAAGAAATTCTTGATAAACCATCGGTAATAACCACCCTACCCAAGGAAACTTCTCACATATATTGCATTCTTAGGTCTATCCCAGTCCTGGATTATGCCTCTTTAGAGGGGTCAACCATTATCCCATTACCAGAAACAACATGGCCTAAGAATCTCACTTTGCTCTTCCAGAAGTGACACTTCGAAAACTTAGCTCTCAACTGATGCTTTCGCAAGATTTCCAAAATAACTCTCAGGTGCATCTTATGTTCTTCCTCATTCCGGGTTAAACCATAATATCTTCTATGAACACAAGCATGAACTTGTTCAACTGACCTATAAACACCCTATTCATAAGATCCATAAAATATACTGGTGCTTAGTCAACCCGAATGGCATCACCAACCATTCAAAGAAACTGGGTGGTGTCCTAAAAGCAGTCTTTGGCACATTGTCTTTCGCCACTCTCAACTGGTGAAATCCCGTTGCCAAATCCATCTGAGAAAACACTTTGGCCTCGTGAAGCTGATCGAACAAGTCATCTATCCTCGGCAACGAATACTTGTTCTTTCTAGTCACCTTGTTCATCTCACTATAGTCCGCACATAATCTCAATGAGCCATCTGCCTTGGTTGCAAACACCATTGGTGCACCCCATTCGGAAACACTTATCCGAATGAATCCTTTTCCTAAAAGGTCTCGAACTTGCACCTCTAATTATCACTGTTCCTTAGGCGCCATCCGCTTAAGAGGCATAATGATTGGTCTAGCACCCTCGACCAAATCGATCCTAAACTCGATCTCACGATGTGGTGGCAAACCTTTGACCTCGTCAAAGACATCCTTAAACTCATTTGGGATCAGCACAGATAACAAGTCTTCCTGTGGAATCCCAAGCGAATATAGATAGCTCATAAAGACCCCGTCTTTGGGATTGCATCTAATCAACACCTTTCGCACTTCCATATCCCCGACCCTCACCTTTAGCTTCTCACGATTCACTCTTGCCGCATACCTCTTGAGCCAATCCATGCCCAAGATGATCCCAAACCCAACAAAGTTCAAAACAAAGCACTCACACACAAAAAAGCAACCATGGCTCGGAAACACTAGAATATGACGCAACATGCACAAACTGGATGAACCCCCAACTGGATTAGTTATGATCAAAGGTCTATCATAAATCTCGGGTTCCAAACCCAAGCGGCACACAAGTTCATTACAAATGAATGAATGCAATGCTCCAGTATCAAACAACACACAAACTGAAACACCTTGAACAGAAAGTGTACCTTGGACAACGACAACGTTTCCCTTTCCCTCTGCAGTAGGAGCTCTTGAAAAGATGGCATGGCTTCCAAAGCATATGCCTTCATAACCTGCTTTCCCTTAGCCGATTCTGGATAATCCTTCTTCTCATGCCCATGCTTTCCGCACTTGAAGCACTTCTTCTCAGCTTTAGGATTCTTGCACTCATTAGCAAAATGACCTTTCTGTTTGCAGTTAAAGCAAACCACCTCACTCTTTGGCTTCGTCTGGCCATCCTTTCCTTTCTGTTGTTGTTGATTCCTCTTCTTATTATTACCACCTTGCCGTGGTTTCTGAACTTCCTTCGTTGCAGCGACAACGTTTGCTTCCTTAGGAAACAAGCTTTCATGGCGAATAGCTTTTTCCACAATCTTCTCATACGGATCGTCAAGATGATCCACCAAAGGCCTTCCTATATAGGCATCCAGACCCATGACCCTGCCTTGATGCAAACTTCCTCTTAGTTGCAACTTCTATACCCAAGTCTCCAAAAATGCGAACACAAGAATCCACCCACCTCTGAACCTCTTTAGACAGTTATGTTCCTTTGAATGGCTATTCTCCTCGAGATGTATAGTCCTTACAAAGCTTCGCAAAATCGACAACCCTAGGGACTTGCACACCCATATCTACCGTGGCTGCCACTAGAGCGAGTACCCTTCTCATGAATGCCTCCATCGTGGCCTCAAACATGGCTAGGTAATCTGGTGCACCGCCATTACCCCCTTCAGGCACACCGCCTCCCTAGTAGTATGTCTTGAAGCATGTCGACTCATTCTAAATCTGCAAATTAGAATGATTAGTCACTTACAAGGAAAGCTGCTAAAGAAGTACAAATGCCACTATACTATATAGTATCATATAGCATATATCCAACAAAAATATACAAGTACGTATCTCATACGTAATTACGTCTTCGAACTTTGGCTAAAATCGTTAACCAGAGCTCTAATACCAAATGTGACGACCGCCCACAACCCTTGCACTAAAAAAAAGGAATGATGTGCCGAAAGACATGCCAGGAAGCTGTGGATGAGCATCAGAGATAAGCACAAGTGGAACCTATCGTAGAACTCACAGCGCAAGGATAAAATATAATAAAATATATGCAACATGTAATATTAGTGAAGCATATTTGAGCAGAAAACCAAAATTTCATAACAACTTGAAAGTAGATCCAAATGACCAGAATTTACAACATAAGTCTGTACAAATTTTCCTCACTACAACACTCAGAGAAGAATAACAAACAGTGGAAATCCAAATACTGTATAGTAATAAAACTGGTACGTAAGCCTCTAGCTCGCCATCGACCAGCATCGACGTCCTCAGTAAGGTATCACCTGCCACCTGCTACTCAGTCCACCCATCCGCAACCGGATGAACAACCCAAGGTAATAAGAGGGAAACATAAAACCTTGAGTCAGACAATAGTCCTAGTGAGTGATAAAACAACTAACAAGCATCATCAATAAAGTATATGAGAATAGGTAGACTAACAAACCAATCCACCAAACACCAGAGAAGAACCCAAACCAACCTTCTTCACATCGGACAGTAATAGCCTTTACATCAAGCAATTCAACCATATATCCATGGTAATCGGAAACTATCAGTTACTAGCACTCATAGCATCCAAATTATATATCTCATGCAAACCATCCTAATCGAATTCAACAACCCTCAAACCCAAGCCCTAGAGACCTAGACCAATATCAGACAAGAGCCCAAGAAACATCTCCTTCGACGTTGGTTAATCTACATGAGACAGTACAAACAGAACATCCAGCATGCACGACAGACTCTGGGTATCACCGCCAATCCAGCTTCAAAAACATCGTCAACGTATGACGCCGACCTTGCCATATGTCAAGGGATAATGGTAACCCTTGTTCTACCAGAGTCTCCATACATCCTTCAACGATACGTACCTAGGCCTTTTAATGATACTTGGGACTCAACCAACAACCTTTCGGACTTGTAGGTGCCCCTATTGTACACTTGCTTTGTGCCCGCTAGAATCTACGACAACAATAATCTCTCGGCCTCTGCATCTCTAGTCATCCAACCCGACGACTTTTCATAGCTTAAGCAACCTTCTCGAGCAACCATTATCCACCAACTGATGACCTTTGAGTTGTCACTTCATTCATTATTCTATATCGATCAACGAACACATTTCAACATTTCAAATATTCCTATTTGAATTCACTTCGAAGTCACAACGTTACTGAACCAAATAACATCAACATAAGGTCCATCATCCATACATCGCATTCGACATATCGCTATTGAAACAAGTCACAGCTTTTAAGCCATCAACCATGGCGTTTGAAAGCGCTGCCATAACCTTAAACATTGTCCAATCCACTACGGACTGAACCAATCAAGAATGAAACCGGTCGGCCCATGCCATTAAATCATGACCGACCCTATGCTGCACGAACATGCTCGACCCCGACCACCCGACCATGCTCGAACCCGACCGACCCGACCGTGCTCGACCCGGACTGACCCGACCAGGCTCGACTTGATCACCATGACTGAGCCGACCATGCTTGAACCGAATCGACGCGACCATGCTTGACCCGACCACCCTGACCGACCCAAGCCTGCTCGACCCAGACCGAACCGAGCATGCTCGACCCAGACCGACCCGACCATGCTCGACCCGACCACCTGTACTACCCCTTGTACTATGCCTTCTACTGCACGACCGACCCTTGGCCTCTACCAGTCCAATCCATCACCAAATTCAACTAAAACTTCATCAAATGACAAGATCGACGAAATTTACGCAACCAATTCATCCAATTCAACCACAAACATGATATGGGATCACAAACAATTTGTATACGAAGATTTTCATAAAAAAATTGCAAACTTTACCAAAATCATGATAAATGAACATATGAACTAAACTATGGATCTAACTTGCATAAACATATGGAAATTACTGGTTTTAAGTTGCAAAATTAGATCCTACAGCGATTCATATGAAAATAGACTTACCATGATGTTGATCTAGGAGAAAACACTTGAAAATGATGAAATTAAGGTCATACAACTCATATACTTGATTGAGTCAGCGTGAGAGATGCATATCACTCACCAATTCTCTAAAATAGCCCAAAACCACTTAGATCTAGATCCGAACAGCGAAGAATTTGCTCAAAACTCTTCAATTCGATGAACTCTCTCTTGGAATGGTGTAGATCTAGCTTCAAACGATGTAGATCTTCGATTCTCTAAGCTTTAATGGTGGAATGGTGAAGAAGATGAAGGAATGGAGGATCACAAGCTCTTCCAAAATGAGAGAATGAAGAAAGTAAACTATTCTCCATGCCTCCTACCCCCTATATATAGCCTCCACTAACCCACTAACGGGCCTTCCCAAATCAGCCAATTATGGCTTACTAAACCTGAACATCTAACTGTAAAACCTTAAAACAGCGATTCGTCCTAAACCGCTGAGCCAAATCTTTAATGAGACCACACTATGGAATGAGAATCATCATTTCCTTTCCAATGAGACCAATCTCAGCACCTGAATCAATCCGAGTCATTAGTTATGCCCTGTATAAGACTGATAGGGGCAAAATGGTCAAAAACAAAATTGGTAAAAATTATGGACATATCCTACATCCCTATAACTAACATATTAAAGTATGAGAATGATATAACCCTCAGGAGATTTTTTTTACGATCCTCCGATACGTAAAACGCGGGCTATTACAAAAATCTTCGAAGAATAAGATAAGCAATGTATTTAGAAATATCTAATTATGATGTTAAATATATTTTTGGCTATACTAATTTTGCAGCCGATCTTCTTACCAGGTTATGAGATGGATGAAGAAGACGTTAAAAGGATAAGAATTGTTAGAAAAAAATGAAAAGACATGAAAGTTTCCAGTAAATTAAATCTTTAAAAAAGGCAAAATCAGATGAGGCTTCTTCTTCTCAGACAATTTCTCCCACAAGAGAAGATAATGAAAAAGTCCAACAGACTATACAAATGGCAACAGACAAAGCCAAATCTATGACTTCCACTGGAGTCCAGAAATTTGTTCCAATGAGCAAAGGGAAAGCTACTGCTCCCACAGGAGTACCAAAACCTTATACCTCTGCGGTCAAAAAAGTCTGGTATAATCAAGAAATGAGAGAATCTAATTCAGGTCTCTGTGAAAACATTAATCGTTGCTTTAAAGCAATACAGTCATCAGGCCATAGAGCGGCAAGTTTCTGGTTAACACAACTGAAAAAAAGTATTTGGGATAAAAAAAATACTGTATCCCAAAAGGAAAAAAATCCAAGATACACAAAGGATAGCGCAAAGACTATCTTTATATTTTAGTACTTCCAGATCTGAGGCGCTAAATTTAAAAGAAGCAGAGTTTTTTACCGACAATACAGCTGCTCAAAGTGAGTTAAAAACCATATTTGCACAAATGCAAACTTCAGATCTTGTGAATTTGAGAATACAAGATTTTCTTTAATTACTTAAACTCTGGGATTGATAATAAGAAAATTAAAGAACTAGAGGCTGAAATGATAGTACAAGACATAATATCCTTGTGCTGGCAACATCTAATTGAAGAAAGCCAATTTCTTCTGTTCTTCAAACAACTGGAAGACACTGAACTAATAACTCTTTTAGAAAAAGAAGAGTTAATACTTAACAACAATAGAAGACCAAGATTGCTGGCATGCTTTCCAGATATTCAAAGATACAAAAAGCGTATTAGTTAAGGATTGGTTCATGAACTCTATGTCAACACAAGCCACCCTGAAGGTTATGCAGATTGTATTCCAGGTATTTGCAAAGAAAAGCTTGCTAAGTATTCTAGCATATTTTTTACTATGTTCATGTTCTGTATATAGAGCATTTGGGAAGAAAGGCAGTATATTCGTCTATTCCCTTCCATCCAATTATGGAAAATCCATAGGATTACAGATATCCCACAACATGATTCTATCAAATTCTGCAGAAAAGATTTCAATGAAGAAGATGAAAGACTCAAAGAAACTGAAGAATTCTTCGCTGAAGCAATTAATAAAGGAGAAATTGGAGCACACTCAGTTATAGAAGAAAAGACAGTTTTAGTATTTGACTATTTGTCTGAATTTGAATAGTCTTCAGAATGAATTATTAAAGTACAAAGGTTTATAAATAGTTTGAATATTGGACTAATAGGAACAATGGCCCAAGAACTATATTTCAAAGAGAAAGTCGAAAAAGAAAGAAGCAGACAAGATTCTATAATGGGGGACACTTTGGGCATGGACCCGTTTGATGACGAATCATTGGCCAATCTGGACCTTCAAGACTAATCAAAAGCATAGTGGATTTAAAACCACTCTTTCTCAATCAGTTATCCAACATCACTGACACATTATGATAGTTACCGACACATTATATTCATTATCGACATATTATCCTACAGTCCAGATTTGGACGCATACCCAAAAGTATTATCCTATTATTCCCAAATTCGGACACATACCCAAATGCCATAAATAGTTGAGGACACCTTCTCATCTAATATTGGATAGATGCACCCAATAACATGAGACGTGTTAAACCTACGATGGGAAATGAGCTAAAAACGCAAGTATAAAAGAAGCAGAAAAAATAAATTGAAGGGATTGTAAAAAATAGTCACTAGTTCTCTTAAATAATTATCTTGAAATAATCGGAGTGCTTTGTAATATTTAGTTGTACTATATAAGTTTGTATTAATATTAAGTCGAAACTTGGTTTCTTATCTTGCTGTTGCAATTTGGTATCAGAGCCTGGAATCTTCTAGGTATTATCTTTTGATTTTATTTTTCTATAAACTAGTTTCATATCTGTTATTATGTAGTCAATAAAAAAACTACTATTTGCTATAGTACGGACTTTGCTATAGTGTTTTATGAAATTTTTCCGGATATGTCAGCTTGAATAAATTCTTTTGAACATAATTAAGTTATGAGTATAAGTTTTTCTATATAAATATTACTTTGAAAATTATAAATCATAATCCGAACATTCTAGTAAAATTATTACGCAAGGCAAAGGAAATGAACCATTGTTGTGCTCTAATTAGGGGAAGCGATGATATAAGCTTGTGGTTATCTTAATTCGAGGCTTAACCCAACCATAAATCCACAGTCTGTTATAAAACAGAACCATCTTCAGATAGAATTATCAAAGTACGAAGGTTTGTAGATAGTTTGAATATTGGACCAATAGGAACAATGGCCCAACAACTATATTTCGAAGAGCAATTCGAAAAAGAAAGAAGCAGACAAGATTCTATAATGAGAGACACTTTGGTCACGGACCCGTTTGATGACGAATCACTGGCCAATCTGGACCTTCAAGACTAATCAGAAGCATGATGGACCTAAAACCACTTTTTCTCAATCATTTAGCCAGCACTGATAGTTACCGATACATTGCCATACTAGTCTAAATTTGGATGCATACCCATAAGTATTATCCTACTATTCGCAGATTCGGACACATACCCAAATGCCATAAATAACTGAGGACTCCTCCTCATCTAATATTGGCTAGATGCACCCTCAACATGAGACGAGTTAAACCTATTATGGGAAAGGAGCTAAAAACACAAGTGTAAAAGAAGCAGAAAAATCAATTGAAGGGATCGAAAAAAAATCACTAGTTCTCTTAAATAATTATCTTGTAATAACCGGTGTGCTTTGTAATATTTAGTTGTACCGTATAAGTTTGTATTAATATTAAGTTGAAGTTTGGTTTTATCTTGCTGCTGCAATCTGGTATCAGAGCCTAGAATCTGCTAGGTATGATCTATTAATTTTATTTTTCCATAAACTAGTTTCATATCTATTATTATATAGTTCATAAAAAATTACTATTTGCTACAGTACGAACTTTGCTACAATTGGATCAGATTTTCAAAAACTCATGCGACTATTTATTCCTCTTAGAATGTCAGATGTTAATTCAACTTCAGATAAAGATAGCGATCTTCTTGGTTTATCTGATCCTGAATCTTCTTCATTATTTTTTATATTGTTGAATTAGTATTTCCTGATACTTTGTAGGTATTTGTACTTTCGGTCTAAGAGTTCTTATAAAAACTTGAATTTCATTATTGAATTGCAAATGTCTCATATCTACTAGTTTGGGTTGAATTGTTTTTCCCATTCCAACCTCAAATAATTTTACGAATTGTTTTGGAGTAATAGACTTAAATGTAATAGTATCATTTAAAGCCGTACAATGTTCCCATTGTATTCCTAAAACCTTAGATCATGCTAATAGCTCAATATTCTGTAAATTTACTGATAAAATACATGATTTCTCAATATTTTTTTCCTCAAGGCTTATACAAAAATCAGGATGTATATTTACTCCAAATAAAATATTTGCTAAATTAGATTTAGCTCCTCCTATAATACTATTTAGAGGATTGCTAAATATCCTTTCATCCATAAATACTATCATAATTGGAGCATCTATTCTAGATCTAAAAAGATCTGTAATTTTTAATTGTATTTATCCTATATGTAAATATCTCATTTTTGGATATCTCTTTTTAACTCAACATTTCCTTGCATTCGTTCAAATACATAAGTATGTTGATTAAGGAATCTAGATTTCAGGGTTATAGGTTTATAAATTTCCCTTTTATCTGATCTTGGAGTTGCTTCTTTTAATTTTTCAAGATCTTCATCTGTAATAATAAAATTTTCTCCTTCACAATCTTGAATTTGTGAGTCCGATATTTCTTCGGATGAAATTGTATTCATGTATATTCTATATTCACAATATGTTTCAGTTTCATTATTTCATGAAGAATGGGATGTAGAGCCACCCAATGGGGCGAGCGTATCACAGTTATATATTTCTTCCTTTATAATTGGAAGATCTTCATACTTATTAATAAATAGAAGTCCAATTGGGTCTCCTTGTTCTATAATATAATCTTTATTTTCAATACTAGTACTTTTAAATAATATAGTAGCATTATTTTTGAAAAGAGGTTCAATTAAACCATGTGTTATAAAAATATTTTCTTTTGCATGTTTACGAATATTATATATTTTTCCATAGTACCCTAAATGAATTTTTATTAATAAGTCCAAAAAGACTTCTGATGTACAATATCTTCTTAAAGCAATATTTTTTGCTGCATATAAAGTATATCTAGGAGAATTTATTCTTTCTTTTTTAGGGAGGATTGCATTTCCTTTTAATGGTATTATTTTTATTTGATTATGTATTTGATTTATAATTATCATATTGACTTTGAAGATGTCAAAATCATCAATGACTTCATCAATCTCTTCAGTGCTATCTGAATAAATTGATTCAATTTCGTATATAGAAGGATTAGCATCACTTGATAAATATTCAATAGTACCAACATGAATACCGTATACTTCAATATTCGACATAATAATATTTTTGACATTTGCAGGGCATTCATTAGCGTAATGTCCTTCTTTATTGCATTTAAAGCATTTACACCCCTTTTTTAAGTTCTTCTTTTTAATAAATCTTTCTTTGAAAATTTGTTGTGTCTATGAATTTTTTCTTATACCCGGGTTTCCATTTTCTCCGAGTAATTTTGTATTTAGGGTTTCTCTTCCTATTAAAGTTATTGAACTGCTTTTCATATCTAGGTGGATATCCAAACTATGCGTTTATGTCTTCTAAGTATTTTGTACCGCAATTAATTCCTAGTTAAAAATGTTTGATTTTATTTTTCATTTCCTTTTTAGCACTAGTCTGTTCGCAAACATTTTCCATTGTATCCATGCATGCCTTTTTTAAGAGGCCTGTAGCATGATTTTCATCAGTATTACTTTGTCCTGGAATGCTATATCTTTCTTGGATAATATTATTCCGCAGATATGGTATTTTGTAAAAAAAAAACCTTTTATCCGAAAGATCTTTTGTTCATTGTTTTTTAGATGAAAAAGTAATCCAATATATTAGGCTATAATTTCTTCAAACATACAAATATCAAATAATATTATTTTTAGTTATTGTTTTTTATAATCAATATCGTCGAGAAAAGTTTCTCCAATAAAATCAGCAAGTAATAACTTACACATATATCCAATAGCATCTTGTTTATTTTGACTATTTTTAATAGCCTGTAATTGAGTTAAATTCATTTTTTCAATATTTATTAACCAAGCTAAAGCATCTCCTTCCCAATAACTTGATGCATAGTTTAAAAATTCTATAACACTTAATTGGGGAGGTAATAAATATATAGTTCTAGAAATATGTTAAAGCAAAGTTAGTATATACTTTTGAATCTTTTTATGGGAATTTTATCGATATTGAAAGTAAGAGTATCTTTTGGTTGATCATTGTAAAAGTTTTTTAGGCGTTTGCGAGAAGAATGATACTTAATCCAATCAGATCTAGTACCATGTCTTAGCATTTGTGTATAGGGATCATCAACTGTATTTTCATATGTATTTTCATCATGTTATCCCATTACTATATCTGGATTTGGTATATCAGCCCTAGATGCTCCTTCTGGTGCGGGAAGCATCATTGTTGATCTACTGGATTCTGCTCCATTTGTATTTATTTTGTAAAAAAAAATTATCTGATGTGTCAAATTAATAGTTTGACTCTATGGAGTCTCTAGATTCATGTTCAGAATCTTCACAAGAAGAGGTCTCTTCTTTTTTCTTGAAATAATTTATTACAGCTGAATGCTGTTCATAATATAAATAAAGTTCAGCACTTTCTATTTGTCCATTTAATTCCTTTTCTTGAAGTTTAAGAAATTCCTGATAGTAAGTCTGATTTATTTCATTAACAACAATTTTATTTTTTTTCTTCTGATGTATATCTTACCATCCTAATTCTATTTAGCCAATGAATTTTTGACATATTTTGCCTAAATCCTCCATTAAGAGTTTCTTTATTCCATTTATGTTTTAGTTCTTTAACGTTTGTTCTATTTCTTGAAGTAAATCAACAACTATATTTTGAATACCATTTTTGGGATTTTCATGAGTAGGTATATGAATTATATGTTCATATACTTCAGAATCTAAGTTGAAATGGCATTTATGTTTGTCAGGAATAATAAGCATATTTTGACCCATTTAGAAAAGCCTTTCGAACATAATTGAGTTATATGCTTTCAGAATTTTCTATATAAAATCTTTGTAATAAAAAAAGCTTAATCCTTACTTTTAACAAGATTAGTTTCGAGTCTTTTGACCCGAAATTAAGTGGCTACACGATACCCTAATTCTGTTTTATAACAAACCGTGGATTTATGGTTGGGTTAAGCCTCGAATTAAGATAACCACAAGCTTATATCATCGCTTCACCTAATTAGAGCACAACAATGGTTCGTTTCCTACGCCTTGCATGATAATTTTACTAGAATGTTCGGATTATGATTTATAATTTTCAAAGAAATATTTATATAGAAAAACTTATACTCATAACTTAATTATGTTCAAAATAATTTATTCAAGCAGACATATCCGGAAAAATTTCAGAAAACACTATAGAAAAATTCGTACTATAGCAAATAGTAGTTTTTTATTGACTACATAATAACAGATATGAAACTAGTTTATAGAAAAATAAAATCAATAGATCATACCTAGAAGATTCCAGGCTCTGATACCAAATTGCAACAGCAAGATAAGAAACCAAACTTCAACTTAATATTAATACAAACTTATACGGTACAACTAAATATTACAAAGCACTCCGATTATTACAATATAATTATTTAAGAGAACTAGTGACTATTTTTTACAATCCCTTCAATTTATTTATTTATGCTTCTTTTATACTTGCGTTTTTAGCTCATTTCCCATCGTAGGTTTAACACGTCTCATGTTATAGGGTGCATCTATCCAATATTAGATGAGGAGGTATCCTCAATTATTTATAGCATTTGGGTATGTGTCCGAATCTGGGAATAATAGGATAGTACTTTTGGGTATGCGTCCAAATCTGGACTAGTAGGATAATATGTCGATAATGAATATAATGTGTCGGTAACTATCATAATATGTTGGTGATGTTGGCTAACTGATCGAGAAAGAGTGGTTTTAAATCCATTATGCTTTCGATTAGTCTTGAAGGTGCAGATTGGCCAATGATTCGTCATCAAACGGGTCCTTGCCCAAAGTGTCTCTCATTATAGAATCTTGTCTGCTTTTTTCTTTTTCGACTTTCTCTTTGAAATTTAGTTCTTGGGCAATTGTTCCTATTGGTCCAATATTCAGTCTATCAAGAAACCTTTGTACTTTAATATTTCATTATGAGGACGATTCAAATTCAGACAAATAGTCAAATACTCAAACTGGCTTTCCTTATGTGGCTGAGTATGCTCCAATTTCTTCTTAATTAATTGCTTCAGTGAAGAATTCTTCAGCTGCTTTGAGTCTTTCATAATATTCATTGAAATCTTTTCCGCAGAATTCGATAAAATCATGTTGTGGGTTATCTATAAACCTATGGATTTCCCATAATTGGATGGAAGGGAATAGACAAATGTACCGCCTTTCTTCCCAAATGCTCCATATACGGAACATGAACATAGTAAAAAAATATGCTAGAATACTTAACAATCTTTTCTTTGCAAATATATGGAATACAATCTTCATAATCTTCAGGGTGGCTTGTGTTGACATAGATTTCATGAACCAATCATTTTCTAATATGCTTTTTGTATCTTTGAGTATCTGAAAAGCATGCCAGCAATCTTGGTCTTCTGTTGTTGTTAAGTATTAACTCATCTTTTTCTAAAAGAGTTATTAGTTCGGTGTCTTCAAGTTGTTTGAAGAACATAAGAAATTGGCTTTCTTCAATTAGATGTTGCTGGTATAAGGATATCATGTCTTGTACTGCCATTTTAGCCTCTAGTTCTTTAATTTTCGTATTATCAATCCCGTAGAGTTCAAGTAATTCAAGAAAATCATGAATTATTTAAATAATAGGATCTGAAGTTTGCATTTGTGCAAATATGGTTTTTAACTCACTTTAAGCCGATGTATTGTCGGTAAACAACTCCGCTTCTTTTAATTTATCGCCTCAAATCTGGAAGTATTAGAATATAAAGATAGTCTTTGCACTATCCTTCGTGTATCTAGGAATTTTTTTAATCCTTTTGGGATATAGTATTTTTTAATCCTAAATACTTTTTTTTTCTAGTTGTGTTAACCAGAAACTTGTGGCTCTATGGTCTGATGACTGCATTGCTTTAAAGAAACCAATAAAGTTTTCATACAGACCTGGATTAGATTCTCGCATTTCTTGATTATACCTGTCTTTTATGACCGCAGAGGTATAAGGTTTTGGTACTCCTGTAGGAGCAGTAGCTTTCCCTTTGTTCATTGGAACAAATTTATGGACTCCAGTGGAAATCGTAGTTTTGGCTTTGTCTGTTGCCATTGTTGTAACGACCCGTATTTTCTGCGATATATAATTAACTTATTTAATTATATAATTAGTGATTTAAAATTCAAATTGTCGTTTAATTAAACAATGATTGAATATTTAATTAATATAATAATTAAATAATATATATTTAATTCTAAAATAATCAGAATTGGCTGAAATGGCGATATGGTGTGAATTGGGAAATTCAAAATATATAATTCAGTTTAGAATTTGAATTATGATAACAAATATATTTAATTAACGATGGTTGAATGTATAAATTATAATATAATTATAATCGAGCTCGAAATGGCGCGGTAGTTTGTAATTTGGCGATTCGAACTTTAAACATATGTATATGATTCGTTTTAAGCCGGATTTCTGTGAAACAAGAAACGTTAGGAGCTTGTGAAGTATATTTTTCTAGTGGAAGAGAAAAATTGGGATTTCATCATGTAGATTTTTAGTTATATCCAAATTAAATATTCAGAAAAACAGCGGTATATTCGTTCGTGGCCATAACGGTTATTTAAAAATATTTGAAAACTGGTTTTGAATTTAGACAAGGTTCTTTTGAGACATAATAATAATTTAGTTTTTAGAATTTTACTAAAATTTTTAATAAATTAAATATGCAACTTTTTATTTGGAGTATTTTGCACCCTTAATCAGCATTTTGGGGTTTCACAATATGAGTTAATCTACCGGTATTATTGTATTTTTGGGACCGTGGCATACTACCCATCTCACCGGTATTTTTATTTGTGTCGATAGCGATTCATAAGAAAACGGAACTGTGCACGATGGAGTACCCTTAAATGAAGATATAATCTAATTTACTTTGCACTGATCGCAGACCTACAAATGTGAGGACATATACATGCCACGTCCTACTCTGTACTTCTCCACTTAAACCTTAGGTTTCACCTACTTTTTTTCCTATATGTATACAAGATGACTGTCTTCATCTATTTCATTTGGCTTCTCAAATACTGAAGCTTTCAATGGTTGAAAACAAATCACGTCCACATCTAAAAATCACGAAAAGTATATTGTCGAAATCCTGGAAGCATGCATTTCACATTCATACCCATTGCATGGGGTTCGTGCATCTTCCTATCATTGTTTTCTTAACAGAAAAAAACTAAGGCTACGAATATTTAAAGATGGAGACAAATATCCGCGGTTTCGAATTGAGATCTAAATTGAGGGAATGATTTAGTGTTTGAGTGCAGCGTTGGGTGAATTTCTGGGTAGTTTGGGGTAGATGTGCTCACGGCGTGGCACTGGTGAAGGCCGACGATGAAGTGAGAAGGGGACACACAAGCTGTTTTTTTTGGAGATGGAGGACTACAGCAAAAGGGTAGCAGTGTGGAACTGACAGAATTAAACTTGGATGTGAAGAGAGCAGTGTTCCTTGGGACGAAGGGGGAACAGGAAGCCGAAAATGGTGGAACGGCAAAGAGGACGAGAGGTCAAGACTGGTAATGATGGCTTGCGGTTCTGGGTATTAGTTAATGGGGTCTGGGCCGTTTCGAATTTGGTTAGGGTCCATAAAAAAAAAGGTTGGACGTATTGAAAAAAATGGGAGTTGGTTACGTTAATGGCTTTGGAGTTTTGCGGGAAGAAACTGTTAATAGGAAGAGGAAGAAGAGGCTATGGGCTCATGGGCTTCAAATGTGTGGTGTGCCGCTGGAACAAGGGAAGTAAGGCCCAAAGTAAATTTTAGTTTAGTTTAATTTAATTTAAAATAATACGTTAATTTGATAAACCCATAAGTTATGCATACAATATCAGAATCTCGAACCGTCCATCGTGTTGGGATCGTATGGACGGTGGCTACGCAATGGAACTAACTGGGAGTCGATTGGAGCTCATCTGAATCTATGGTGAAATAAATTGTTTGATTCTAATCAAACAACAGTTTATTGTTCTTTAACGATGAACTGCCAAAGTGAGTAAAACTCACCAACTCTGAACAGTTATATTTTTCTAACGTATATTTAGAACTGATAATTATCTGTTGATTGATGTGTGTTAACTGTTTGGTTAAATTGCGTATGTATTGGTTGAAATTATAGATAACAATATATATATATATATCATTAATCAAATATCGATTCTGTTTATCAGAATATTTCATATCGAAGTGAAATCGATGTTATTATATTGTTTAACATTTGTGGATGCAGGGAAATAGGTTGGCGGAATCCAACCGGATTCCACAACATTTATTTTACTGTTATTAATATATTGTGATATATGATGCGATATATAATCTGTTGTTGATTATGTGTGGTTGGACGATATTTATCATTGTTATATGGTATGTTAAATACCATAAGAAAAACCAGAATGATAAAAGGGGATTTTTAAAGTATATTTTGAAAATAATTTATTTATATAAAATCAATGGATTTTATATATAAAAGGAAAAAGGATTTTATAAAAGGAAATAAATTAAAAAATCAAAAAGGGTTAAAAAGAATATATTTGTCAAAAAAATATAAGGGAAAAATATGTGTCAAACAAATATAAGGGAAAAATATGTATCAAACAAATATAAGGGAAAAATATGTGTCAAACAAATGTAAGGGAAGAATATTTGTCAAACAAAAATAGAAGGAATATTTATTTGTTAAATAAATAGAATTAAAATGGAATATTTATTAAAGAAATAAATAGAAGTAAAAAAGGGTTATTTATTTAGAAAATAAATTGAATGAATATAAAAAGGAAATATTTGTAAACCATATACAAATAGAATTGGAAAGGGAATATTTGTAAAACATTTACAAATGGAATTGAAAAGGAAATATTTATTTAGGGAATAAATAAAGTTAAAAAAATATTTATTGGTTAAATAAATAGAAAAGATAAAAGAAATATTTATTTGTTAAATAAATAGAATTGAAAAGGGAATAGTTACTTGTTAAGTAAACAAATAGAAAAGGAATTAATCAAAGGAGTTAATTCAAAGGAATTAATCAAAGGACATAATTCAAAAGAGTTAATCGAATAAAGTAAATGAGTTAGAGTTAACCAGTTAGGGTTAATCAATTAGGGTTGACCAGTTAGAGTTAACTAGTTAGACTTAATGAATTAGGGTTGACCAGTTAGATTTGATCAGTTAGAGTTAGAGTTAACCAATAGAGTAATTAAATAGAGTTAATCAAATTAGAATAAGTCGATTAGAGTTAGTCGTATTAGGAGTTATCGAATATTAGTTATTCGAATAGAGTTAAAAGGAGTTATCGAATATTAGTTATTCGAATCGTGTTAAAAGGAGTTATCTAATATTAGTTATTCGAATCAAGTTAAAAGGCGTTATCGAATCTAGTTATTCGAAAGGAGTTATTGAATCTAGTTATTCGGAAGGAGTTATCGATTAGTTTAATCGAAAGGAGTATTCGAATTTAGTTATTCGAAAGGAGTTATCGATTAGTTTAATCGAAAGGAGTTAATTGAATTTAGTTATTCGAAAAGGAGTAATCAATTATAGTATTCGAAAAGAGAGATTATCGAATATCGTTTATTCGAAAGAAAGAATAATCGAATATTAGTTATTCGAAGTGAGTTAATCGAATATTAGTTATTCGAAGAGAGTTATTCGTCGAATTCGATTATATCGAATTCGGGAAAGTACTTATACTTTCCAATGTTTAAATCAAGATTTATTTATTTATTTATAAATTAGGTGTTTATTTATTTATTCACATTAAAGAATAAAAGTTATAATTGAAGTTAGATATTTTGAAAGTAGGGATTATAACGTTATCGTTATAACCAATGTTTTCAATAAAGAAGTGGATTCGTAAATTGAATCCGAGGGAAACATAAGGAAGTTGTTAAAGGTTTAAAAGATAAACTTTGACTATTTCGAAGTTAAAACGTTGTTCAGTTAGGGTCTGAGAGGTAATTATACCCCAACTTGATTGACTTCCTTCTTAACTAAGGAATGGTAAGGTTTGATCGTGAAGGAGTTTGGAAATGTTTTCCAAATAGGAATCAGAAATTTTTTATGATAACAGAAGATAAGAATTTAAAATATACGGAAACAGGAGATAAGTAAATTAATGAACTAAAGAGACAAATGTTAAATGATGGTTGATCGATATGATTTCCATCTGGAAATGATATCGTTGTTTGCACACGTGTTTTTCTTTGATAATTTACTTACCGACTATCGACGTTTTTGACCATTTTAACGTTGTTAATATGGAGAGACCGGCTGGATTATTATCCAAAGAACCACTCCGTATTGGCATAAGCGTTGTGAGTCATATATGCCAAAGAAAATAGAAGACGGAGTAAAGTGCAAGGGCTATTGTATAAATCTTGGATAACAATTGCCTAAGATGGATGTACTGAATAGTGCCTTCAGTTTGTCCAGTCCCAGGACAACTTGTATGGACGAAGGTCTGACAGAGTATATATGATAAATTGCGTAAGTTGATCTCTTTAAACGTATTCACGTTTGGTGGCGGAGGAATTCGTTTCTCTTAGCTGTATACCCGTGTTATTTTTAGATAAATAAATTTGTGATTTAAAGGGTATGACGATGTAACATTCTAAGTGAATGAAGATGTGGCATGTAAAAGATAAGCGTAGCTTCTAGCCTCACATCCGGAAATGAAAAAAGTCGGGCAGGCAGCATGGCCATGTAGGTCGCACCTATTAGGGTGTATAATCACCTGATCTATAGTTTCATTTACTTCTAAAAATCTATTTCAATGCTGTCCCATTCGGGAAACGGTTGCTGATCCCAACCATTGGTGATATACATTCGATACACTCAAGCGAAATGAGTAGTCGGTCATGGGTGGCCGGGTTGCAAGTTGTTCTTGTTGAACCCAGTGCATACCTCTCTTGAGGTACACTTGCGAAAGGTGGTTCCATACCTTGTCATAGTTGGAAATCCATTACCCAATACGTGCTTGCGGTTTTGATTGTATACTATATATGTAGAATGTGAGATGGAAGCGTTTCTACTAGATGATTATAATATTGTGGTTGATAGACATTATTATAATATCAAAAGGTTTTTGATATAAAGATATTTTGGATTCTCATAAGGGAAAAACCCGTTCCGTTATACGGCGTGGTCTTATGAGATATCTCTTACTTGTTCAAACTGTTTTAAACTGTTTTACTCATACCAGTCCCATGACTGACCCAGAGTTTATTTTTTTGTTTTCCCTAAACTCTTGGGTGCCCAATTTCGTACGGGCAGTCAAGTTGTCAGAATTTTACAGATCTACTTGGAGAGCTTGGAGTAGGAGGTTTCAGGATCATATAGCTATTATTTATTTCCGCTGTGTTGTAAGTGCTATACTTTGGAAATGATATGTATATTCAAGTACAGATTTATGTTTCAAAGTTATGATATATATTATATGTTATTCATTCCGCTGTGAGGTTCGTGTTACTCTGATGTTGTGTTCTTCTTCTTCTATTCTAAGTTTCTATCTTATCTATTCTCACCCTCTATTTTTTTCATTAACCATCCGGTATTTTCGATGTTTGGTTAGTCGTCATTGAGTTTATGTCGATAACCAAAGCCGCTAAAAACTGGGTCGTTATAGTTGGTATCAGAGCTTAAGGTTAAGTGAATTACCTTGGCTCTGTGGCGTGACTTAGTAGAGATGGGGTTAATACTATCCTAGATTGAGTTGAGTGTATATATACGAGTGAACATATTTGTTATTCAATATAAAATGATTTTATATTGTAGAGCTTTGTTGGTTGAGTTGTTTATGGGTTCGGGTCGATCAGTTTGATCCACTGTATCGGTAGGAGTTTATAAACACTCGAATACGATGAACCGTCATGGTATGTTTTAAAAAGAGTGTAAATGAAATAATTCTACCCAAAGTATATTTTGATATAAATATCGAATTAATAATATATGGGATATATTGGTTGTTATTATAATCGTGTAAGATTATAAATTAAATGGTTATGTAAATAGCCAATCAGAATTCATATAAGTGAAATACGTGAAAATAGATGAATTAAATCTGAATTTAAAATCAGAATTGAAATTAAACTATGGAAATTGGAATAAGTGTTGATAAATGGATTTGGATTAAGTGTATGAGAATTTTAAAATCCTGGGAGATTTTAAATTTGTTACAAGCTTTGAAAATGGTATTTTGAAAGTGATTTCAAAATGAAGGAGTTTATATATGGTTTTGGAAGTGATATATTATTGAACTCACTTTGATGGCTTGGAAATAACTCTGATGGTGCTGGCCATATCCTCAGTGTTCATTTTCAAGTTCTAAGTGACGGATTACTACCAAGGAGATTGTTTTCGAATTTTTTTGGGAAAAAGAGTTGTTTTGATATTCTAAAATGAATATTTGATTTTTTTTGAAAGGGTACTTGTTTAAAATTCCCAGGAGATATGGTTTAATTTAAAAATAAATTAAATAGAAATTGTGGAAGCAAACTGAAATTGAATTAAAGCCAGTTAAGTGACAAATTGAATTGGAATATAGCATCAAGTAGAGTCAGATTTTGGATTTGGGAGATGGGAATCTGAAATGGTATTGGGTTAGTGAGTTAGAGTTTGAAATCGAGATTGGAACTCGAATTTGAAATGAAGTTTGACTTGGGTATAAGCCTATGATTTGGTTTGAGGATAGAAACTGATTTGAAATTTGATCGGGATGGCATTGGTATATGCTGAATTGGCAGCAGATGGAAAGGATATATTGATATGCCCGACAAAAAGGTACAGTTTATATTATATATGGGTTTGAGATTTTAATGAGCCAAATTGGCAAGCCGCTTGGCTGTTTTATTTTCTTTTGGGTTGGAGAAGGCCTAGAGAGGCGAGTTTGAGTTATTGACTAGTACAAAGGAGGTGTTGGCAAAAAATTTTGAAAAGTTAAGGTGTTAGAATTTTTTTAGGATTTTTGAAAGTTTTCACTGATAAGAATTAAGTAATATTTAATTATAATAAATTGGTTTCGTGAAATCGGAGTTAAGAGGTAAACAAATAATTTTGGACCCTGTCAATTGGGTTTGTCTTCTACCTTTCGAGGGCGAATTATTTTAAGTGGGGAAGAATGTAACGACCCCTATTTTCTACGATATATAATTAACTTATTTAATTATATAATTAGTGATTTAAAATTCAAATGGTTGTTTAATTAAACAATGATTGAATATTTAATTAATATAATAATTAAATAATATATATTTAATTCTGAAATAATCAGAATTGGCTGAAATAGCGATATGGTGTGAATTGGGAAATTCAAATATATAATTAAGTTTAGAATTTGAATTACGATAACGAATATATTTAATTAACGATGGTTGAATGTATAAATTATAATATAATTATAATCGAGCTCGAGATGGCGCGGCAGTTCATAATTTGGCGATTCGAATTTTAAACGTATGTACAGGATTCGTTTTAAGCCGGATTCCTGTGAAACAATAAACGTTAGGAGCTGGTGAAGTATATTTTTCTAGTGGAAGAGAAAATTCGGGATTTCGTCGTGTAGTTTTTTAGTTATATCCAAATTAAATATTCAGAAAAATAGCGGTATATTCATTCGTGGCCATAACGGTTATTTAAAAATATTTGAATAACGGTTTTGAATTTAGACAAGGTTCTTTTGAGACATAACGATAATTTTATTTTTATAACTTTACTAAATTTTTTAATTAATTAAATATGCAACTTTTTATTTAGAGTATTTTGCACCCTTAATCAGCGATTTTAGGGTTTCACAATATGAGTTAATCTACCGGTATTATTATATTTTTGGGACCGTGGCACACTGCCCATCTCACCGGTATTTTTATTTGTGTCGATAGCGATTCATAAGCAAACGGAACTGTGCACGATGGAGTACCCTTAAATGAAGATATAATCTAATTTACTTTGCACTGATCGCAGACCTACAAATGTGAGGACATATACATGCCACATCCTACTCTGTACGTCGCCACTTAAACCTTAAGTTTCACCTACTTTTTTTCCGTATATGTATACAAGATGACTTTCTTCATCTATTTCGTTTGGATTCTCAAATACTGAAGCTTTCAATGGTTGAAAACAAATCGCGTCCACATCTAAAAATCACGAAAAGTATATTGTTGGAATCTTGGAAGCATACACTTCACATTCATACCCATTGCATGGGGTTCGTGCATCTTCCTATCGCTAACAGCGAAAACCTAAGGCTATGAATGTTTAAAGATGGAGACAAATATCCGCGGTTTCGAACTGAGATCTAAATTGAGGGAATGATTTAGTGTTTGAGTGCAGCGTTGGGTGAATTTCTGGGTAGTTTGGGGTAGATGTGCTCACGGCGTGGCACTGGTGAAGGCCGACGATGCAGTGAGAAGGGGACACACAAGCTGTTTTTTTTGGAGATGGAGGACTACAGCAAAAGGGGAGCAGTGTGGAAGTGGCAGAATTAAACATGCATGTGAAGAGAGCAGTGTTCCTTGGGACGAAGGGGGAACAAGAAGCCGGAAATGGTGGAACGGCAAAGAGGACGAGAGATCAAGACTGGTAATGACGGCTTGCGGTTCTGGGTATTAGTTAATGGGGTCTGGGCCATTTCGAATTTTTTTAGGGCCCACAAAAAAAAGGTTGGACGTATTGAAAAAAATGAGAGTTGGTTACGTTAATGGCTTTGAAGTTTTGCGGGAAGAAACCGTTAATAGGAAGAGGAAGAAGAGGGTAGTGGGTCGTGGGCTTCAAATGTGTGGTGGGCCGCTGGAACAAGGGAAGTAAGGCCCAAAGTAAATTTTAGTTTAGTTTAATTTAATTTAATTTAAAATAGTACATTAACTTGTTAAACCCATAAGTTCTGCATACATTATCAGAATCTCGAACCGTCTGCCGCGTTGGGATCGTATGGATGGTGGCTACGCAATGGAACTAACTGGGAGTCGATTGGAGCTCGTCTGAATTTATGGTGAAATAAATTGTTTGATTCTAATCAAACAACAGTTTATCGTTCTTTAACGATGAACCGCCAAAGTGAGTAAAACTCACCAACTCTGAACAGTTATATTTTTCTAACGTATATTTAGAACTGATAATTATCTGTTGATTAATGTGTGTTAACTGTTTGGTTGAATTGCGTATGTATTGGTTGAAATTATAGATAACGATATTTATATATATCGTTGATCAAATATCGATTATGTTTATCAGAATATTTCATATCGAAGTGAAATCAATGTTATTATATTGTTTAACATCTATGGATGCAGGGAAATAGGTTGGAGGTGGATTCCTCAACATTTATTTTACTGTTATTCATATATTGTGATATATGATGCGATATATAATCTGTTGTTGATTATGTGTGGTTGGACGATATTTATCATTGTTATATGGTATGTTAAATACCATAAGAAATACCAGAATGATAAAAGGGGATTTTCTAAGTATATTTTGAAAACAATTTATTTATATAAAATCAATGGATTTTATATATAAAAGGAAAAAGAATTTTATAAAAGGAAATAAATTATAAAATCAAAAAGGGTAAAAAAGAATATATTTGTCAAAAAAATATAAGGGAAAAATATGTGTCAAACAAATATAAGGGAAAAATATGTGTCAAACAAATGTAAGGGAATAATATTTGTCAAACAAATATAGAAGGAATATTTATTTGTTAAATAAATAAAATTAAAATGAAATATTTATTTAAGAAATAAATAGAAGTAAAAATGGTTATTTATTTAGAAAATAAATAGAATGAATATAAAAAGAAAATATTAGTAAACCATTTACAAATAGAATTGGAAAGGGAATATTTGTAAAACATTTACAAATGGAATTGAAAAGGAAATATTTATTTAGGGAATAAATAAAGTTAAAAGAAATATTTATTGGTTAAATAAATAGAAAAGATAAAAGAAATATTTATTTGTTAAATAAATAGAATTGAAAAGGGAATAGTTATTTATTAAGTAAACAAATAGAAAAGGAATTAATCAAAGGAGTTAATTCAAAGGAATTAATCAAAGGAGATAATTCAAAAGAGTTAATCGAATAGAGTAAATGAGTTAGAGTTAACCAGTTAGGGTTAATCAATTAGGGTTGACCAGTTAGAGTTGACCAGTTAGAGTTAACCAGTTAGAGTTAATCAATTAGGGTTGACAAGTTAGAGTTGATCAGTTAGAGTTAGAGTTTACCAATAGAGTAATTAAATAGAGTTAATTGAATTAGAATAAGTCAATTAGAGTTAGTCATATTAGGAGTTATCGAATATTAGTTATTCGAATAGAGTTAAAAGGAGCTATCGAATATTAGTTATTCGAATCGAGTTAAAAGGAGTTATCGAATATTAGTTATTCGAATCGAGTTAAAAGGAGTTATCGAATATTAGTTATTCAAATCGAGTTAAAAGGAGTTATCGAATCTAGTTATTCGAAAGGAGTTGTTGAATCTAGTTATTCGGAAGGAGTTATCGATTAGTTTAATCAAAGGAGTAATCGAATTTAGTTATTTGGAAGGAGTTATCGATTAGTTTAATCGAAAGGAGTTGATCGAATTTAGTTATTCGAAAAGGAGTAATCGAATATAGTATTCGAAAAGGGGGATTATCGAATATCGTTTATTCGAAAGAAAGTAATCAAATATTAGTTATTCGAAGTGAGTTAATCGAATATTAGTTATTCAAAGAGAGTTAATCGTCGAATTTGATTATATCGAATTCGGGAAAGTACTTATACTTTCCAGTGTTTAAATCAAGATTTATTTATTTATAAATTAGGTGTTTATTTATTTATTCACATTAAAGAATAAAAGTTATAATTGAAGTTAGATATTTCGAAAGTAGGGATTATAACGTTATCCTTATAACCAATGTTTTCAATAAAGAAGTGGATTTGTAAATTTAATCCGAGAGAGACGTAAGGAAGTTGCTAAAGGTTTAGAAGATAAACTTTGACTATTTCGAAGTTAAAACGTTGTTCATTTAAGGTCTGAGAGGTAATTATACCCCAATTTGATTGACTTCCTTCTTAACTAAGGAATGGTAAGGTTTGATCGTGAAGGAGTTTGGAAATGTTTTCCAAATAAGAATCAGAAATTTTTTCTGATAATAGAAGATAAGAATTTAAAATAAACAGAAAATGGAGATAAGTAAATTAATGAACTAAAGAGATAAATGTTAAATGATGATTGATCGATATGATTTCCATCTGGAAATGATATCGTTGTTTTCACACGTGTTTTTCTTTGATAGTTAACTCACTGACTATCGAAGTTTTTGACCATTTTAACGTTGTTAATATGGAGAGACCGATTGGATTATTATCCAAAGAACCACTCCGTATTGGCCTAAGCGTTGCGAGTCATATATGCCAAAGATAATTGAAGACGGAGTAAAGTGCAAGGGCTGTTGTATAAATCTTAGATAACAATTGCCTAAGATGGATATACTGAATAGTGCCTTCGGTTTGTCCAATCCCAGGACAACTTGTATGGACGAAGGTCTGACAGAGTATATCTGATAGAGTGCTTAAGTTGATCTCTTCAAACATATTCACGTTTGATGGTGGAGGAATTCGTTTCTCTTAGCTGTATACCCGTGTTATTTTTGGATAAATCAATTTGTGATTTAAAGGGTATGATGATGTGACATTCTAAGTGAATGAAGATGTGGCATGTAAAAGATAAGCGTAGCTTCTAGCCTCACATCCGGAAATGACAAAAGTCGGCAGGCAGCATGACTATGTAGGTCGCAGCTATTAGGGTGTATAATCACCTGATCTAGAGTTTCATTTACTTCTAAAAATCTATTATCGATGCTGTCCCATTCGGGAAACGGTTGATGATCCCAACCGTTGGTGATATACATTCGATACACTCAAGCGAAATGAGTGGTCGGTCATGTGTGGCCGGGTTGCATGATGTTCTTGTTGAACCCAGTGTATTCCTCTCTAGAGATACACTAGCGAAAGGTGGTTCCATACCTTGTCATAGATGGAAATCCATTACCTAATACGTGCTTGCGGTTTTGATTGTATACTATATATGTAGAACGTGAGATGGAAGCGTTTCTGTTAGATGATTATTATATTGTGGTTGATAGACATTATTATAATATCAAAAGGTTTTTGATATAAAGATATTTTGGGTTCTCATAAGGGAAAAACTCGTTCCGTTATAAGTCGTAGTCTTATGAGATATCGTTTACTTGTTCAAACTGTTTTAAACTGTTTTACTCATACCAGTCCCATGACTGACCCGGAGTTCATTTTATTTTGTTTTCCCTAAACTCTTGGGTGCCCAATTTCGTATGGGCAGTCAAGTAGTCAGGATTTTACAGATCTACTTGGAGAGCTTGGAGCAGGAGGCTTCAGGATCATATAGCTATTATTTATTTCCGATGTGTTGTAAGTGTTGTACTTTGGAAATGATATGTATATTCAAGTACAGATTTATATTTCAAAGTTATGATATATATTATATGTTATTCGTTCCGCTATGAGGCTCGTGTTACTCAGATGTTGTGTTCTTCTTCTTCTATTCTAAGTTTCTATCTTATCTATTCTCACCCTCTGTTTTATTTCATTAACCATCCGGTATTTTCGATGTTTGGTTAGTCGTCATTGAGTTTATGTCGATAACCAAAGTCGCTAAAAACTTTGTCATTACGTTTGTTTAGTCTATTGGATTTTTTTATTATCTTCACCTATGGGAGAAATTGTCTGAGAAGAAGAAGCCTCATCTGATTTGGCTTTTTTTAGAAGATTTGATTTGTTGGAAATTTTCCTGTCTTTTCATTTTTTTCTAACAATTCTTTTATCCTTTTAGGGTTTTCTTCATCCATCTCATAACCTAGTAAGAAGATTGGCTGCAAAATTAGTATAGCCAGGATATATTTAACATCGTAATTATATATTTCTAAATACATTGCTAATCTTATTCTTCAATGATTTTCTTCAGGATTGTTAACAGTTTTTCTTTTCAAAAATTGAGCAATAGACTTGTTATCAGTTTCAAATATATATTGTCTATGCAAAAGGTAAATCTTTAAACTTTAAATAGCTATCTTGATAGCTAATAATTCTTTGTCATAAGTAGCATATTTGAGTTGAGTTCTGTTATATTTTCCAAAAGAGTATGCTCCAACCTCTTTCTGTTTTGCAATTAATACTCCTGCCCAATAGTTGTCAGAAGGATCATTTTGAAGTGTAAGAAGTTCTTCTTCTGAAGAAAAATAAAGTATTTTTTTATCCTTAATTACATCTTTTATTTCCTTTATTTCCTCTTCTTTTGGGTGTAAGGAAATACAAATTCTATCTATATTCCAACTTCTTGGTTGTTCTCTACTTTGTTGTTTATATTTAGCTTGTTCTTCGGTCAGCTTTTTTTTGTAAATTTTGTGTTTTTGCTGATAGATTAGGAATAAATTTTCTACCATAATTTAATAATCCTAAAAACTTTGAAGTTCTTTCAATGTTTTAAAAGTATTAGGAAAATATTTTATTTTAGTATAGATATGTTGTTGAAGTTCAATTTGGCCATTTTTATTTTTTTCCCAAGAAAATCAAATTCTTTTTTAAATAATTCTATTTTTTAGGACTAAGAATTACACTATTTTGTAATAAGATTTGGACTACTACTAAAAGGCGTTCTTTATGTTCTTCAACACGTTAAGAAAAACTAAAATGTCTTATATATATACAAGCATAAAAGGTAAATGTCCAAACATAGAATTCATCCATTTTTGAAATACTTGAGGTGCATTTTTTAATCCAAAAGGCATAACTAGCCATTCAAAATGTCCATGGGCGCAACTGAACGCTGTTAATTCAGTAAATTGTTTATCAGAAAGTTTTAATTGCAAAAATCCAGATTTAGCGTCAAATTTACTATAGTATTTAGCTCCTTGGATTTGCTTAGTTAAATGTTCAGCAGATGGAATAAAATACCCATCAAATTTGGTATGACTATTAAGTTTTCTATAATTTATTTCCATTCTTGCGTTTCCTCTTTTTACCTCAGAATGATTTCTAACTAAAAATGCTAGAGATAAATGAGTACTAAAACACTTTTTTATAAGTTTTAAATATAAAAGATCCTTTATTTGTTTTGCAAATTCTTCTTTATCCGTAGGTGAAACCATAATGCTCTTCACCTAAATTTTGACATCTTTATATTGTTCCATTAATTCTATTTTGCAATACCTTGGTGCTTTATCAAACCATATTAATAGGTTTTATGAATACAAAGGTTCAAGCATATTATGAATTAATATCTCAAATTCATTAGATGTATTTATGTTGTAAGTGCAAACTTTTGGCTGCACTAAAGTTGGAATTTTAACATTTTCTATCAGGGTTATAGGGTTATCACCACACTTTACTACTGGAGAATAATAGGCTGCAATTGCAGCGGGTAAAGGAACTTTTGGAATTAAGGCTCCATAAAATTCAAAATAGTGTTTATCAAATGGAGGAAAATGACGAAGATTGTCCATTCCAAGAAAACAATTGACACCAAATTCTTTTGGAAGTAAAGCGAAATCAAAATTGTAAATTTTGTTGTTTCCGGGTATATCAGGTATTTGTACCTTAAGTTTTTTGATTTTGTGATTTACAGGAACTTGTCTTCCCATAAAATCATTTAGCAATCCTTTTTTGTCTAAAGGTACCTAAAATTGTTCCCTCCTTCCTTTGGGAAGCACCTTGACTACGCTAAGGAATTTTTATAATAAAGGGGATATTTCACCCTTAATCGGGTAGAATTCATTAGTGTGTATTTGCTTTGTTTGTTATCCATGTAGAATTTCTTATTTTGAATAGAAACTAAATCATTAACTCCATTCAATGGTTCTTTACAAATTCCTCAAGTTTTCCTTGTTTAAGGAAGTAGATGATCATTCTTTCAAGTTCTCCACAATAATTAGTTTATGACCAATTATCATGGAATAATGGCAGTAGGACCGTCCTTTATTTCTTTCAAACTTTGGCGGTTTCTTATCTAAGGTCAATAGTTAAGCTCCTCTTTTGTCAATAGTTAAATATTCTCGATTATAGTGGATAATTCGCATTCTTTTGGCAACCTCTACTTAAATCTTTCGTTTGTGAGTTTTACTTTCAATTTCTCATAGCTTAGTGTCGGTACTTCTTTTTTGTCATTGATCACCTTCATTTTGAGGTTCTTTTATGGTGTATAATATGGCAAAGACCCCGTTTTGATTATCATCATTCTTTTCGGAACCTCTCAACTAATGTAAAATTCTAAGGACTCCTTTGCATTTGGCATCCTTCTTTGGGCGAAGGTATCATAATCCCTTGTAACTCTTCTTTAAATATTTTCCCTCTGAAATAGTCTTAAATTGCTTTCCTCCTTTGTAACAATCAGTTGTTATCCTTTTACAAAGTTCAATCGAAGTCAAACGACGGTATTGATCCAACATGTGACACCCCACGTCCGTTAATGTCACTCTTTATCAGAATGCATTAAGTTTCATGAAGTGTTATAAGTAATAAGAAAAAGAAACATTACAAGACATATATAAAATAACAGCGGAATTAAAACCTTTATTAAATAGAAAAGCTTCGTGGTCCGAACCCAATTATATAATAAGTCTGAAATACTGAAAACTCATTACATCAACATAAAACTTTTGTCTTGTACCAAAATCATCATCAGAGTACAATAATACATAAAAAAGAGCATAATCCCCAAAATATATCCATAGTAGAGAAGATACGAAATCTAGCGGTACATATAAGCATCTCCATGCAGAATGAAAGAAGAATCTTGATCAAGCTTGAGTGTCCCACCCTGAGAACCTGGGGGGAAACGGAAGAGAGAGAAAATGAAACAAAATGGGTTAGACATAACGTCTGGCGAGTCCAGTTGCTTTTAGCACATAAATAAGTAAAAGCATCATGACAGATATATAAAATGGAGAGAGAGGTAATAGTGTCATAAGGCAGGTAAAACAAGGTAAAAAGGATAAACATAATAGAATATATTGCGCTACTCTAATACTTTTCTTTGCACCATTACTGGTATAACAAGAACAAGATGATCCCAACAAGTACAAGATGGTAGACTTAGATGTACTTCTAGTAAGAGGTTTTACCCCATACAATAACAGGTAGTCCAACTGTACAGACATGTGTTACCCCTAATGATAATAACGGGATCCTAAACAAGCAAGACTAGATGTACCCTACTAACTACCCCCAATCGATCGGCTCCCTAACTCCTGGATACCCTGTGCTGTTCCCACGGTAGGATGTATCACTTCTTACAGTGGCAACAAGTTTTTTACAAGATGTGCACAAACGATATCTACAGGTGTTGCGATGTTTTAATCCTCCCTAGAATCCGGACCCATGCACGCACATGACCACGTCGGAATGCGCCACCCACACCGTCCCTTAGGTGGACCTCTTACAACCAACTCAGTAAGAGTTCCCCGACCCTGACCTGGTTCGGAGTACTCCATTTGATACCAATACAGGTTATTGACTGATACAGGTCCCATACACCGGATGATACAAGCTTCCCCCTTAGGCTTGCATCCCCACTACTAGGATTTCCACAGGTTATGCCTACTAGTTTAGCAAGATTGCATTACCCCAACTGGTTAAGTTTGTCGGGTTTATATGTATAACCCGTCCCCACATATTTAACAAGATTAACTTAACCTGTAACACCCCACCTCCGCTAGGGTCACTCACAAAGGGAATGCACTATCTTTGGTGGAGCATTATCTAGGTAAACATACACAGAAATATTACAAGATAGACATATATATAAAACAGCGGAAATAAAGTGGAAGTACTTCAAATCATTTATTAAATATAATTGTTTACAATAAAATCCCATCAACTTCCAATACCCAATTACGTAGCTAAAATATCTGTCTTGCCCAAAAACAAAGAAGCATAAAACCATAGTCATAAATCATTCCCTAATAAAGTAAATCAAGCCATAGCCAAGAGAAATCCAAGCAGTACATGAAAGAGCCTTGGAGCTTGGTAAGATCCGAACTAAGCTGTATTCCCGCCCTGCGAACCTGGGGGGGGGGGGGGGGACGGAAGAAAAAGAGGCGAAACAAACTGGGTCAGTCATAAAGACTGAGTAAGTCCTAGTGGCTTTCAGCATAAAAACAGGTGAATATAATATGGCATGAATAAACTGAAAGTAAACACAAGCATGATGACAAGGTAAGTTACAGGCACGATGAATCAAGTATAACATCCCATGCTTCCTATCAAGAGTATCATCACAAGGTTCCTACCAAGTATCACATTGAAAGGTTTCTAATAAGTATAACATCGCAAGATTTCTAAGCTTCACCATTCCACTATTTTCTTCGATTTCCTATATTCTCTGCACCAACTGTACTAGTACCCCAACCCGTATCATCCTTTCCATGTATATGTACAGTCCCTTGCCGTATATCGTATGGGTTTTATCACGTATTTCTATACTACTTCAACGTAGTACCACCATTCTTAAAATCGTTTGGACTGCCACCCTTGTTCTAGCTAGGTTTCCTTATCATGAACTATCGCGTGTTCAACTAGGATTTATGCCACCTAGGACCACAAGGGATTATGCTACCTATTGAACGTTTCCTAGATTCGATTAGGATTTATGCCACCTATGACAACTAGGGATTATGCTACCTAAGGAATTCCACATAACGATCTATTAATCGATCGGCTCCCTACAAGTCCTAGCTCGTTCATGTGTCTGTGTCATACGGCCCAATCATGAAATGTAGTCACCTGTGCTAGGTCCACCATAGGGTGTATCAAGCCCTATGGTGCCAACCATCGACACGAATCAAGCACGCATAGATAAACCTACTGATGCCCAATGCCTGCTTTTTCTGCTCCGGAGTGTGTGCACGCCCACACTCCGTTAGAACCTACACTGGCACACCCACACAGCCGTTGTTCTGGTCGCTTACAATCAGCCCAGTAATTGTGCCCCACCCTGCCTAGTTCCAGGGTACCATGATACATCTAGTGGGTTACTGCTGAAACAGACCGCGTAACTAGGGTTTCCATCTAGTAGGTTAAGTGTTGTCATTTAAATTCGAGACTTAACCCCATCGGTTTAGCATGTCAAGTTGGTTAAGTGTTGTCATTCAAGTTCGTGACTTAACCCGTCTACGTGTCATGTCAAATTGGCTAAGTGCTGTCGTTTAAGTTCATGACTTAGCCCTATGAATCATGTGTCAAGTTGGTTAAGTATATTCAAGAGGTTCACGACTTAACCCTATCAAATCATCGTGTTAAACTGGTTAAGTATATTCAAGCGGTTCAGGACTTAACCCTATCAAGTCATCGTGTCAAATTGGTTAAGTATATTAAAGCGGTTCATAACTTAACCCTATCAAATCATCGTGTTAAATTGGTTAAGTATATTCAAGCGGTTCAGGACTTAACCCTATCAAATCATTGTGGTATTAATTCATTAATGCACTTCAACCTCTCACATTAGACTAACTGTTGTGGTTACTGGATTGTCGGGCGGTTTCGGGCAGATTTACACCACAACATAGTCTAACCTCGGGTTTTACGTGCGATATGACCAACTACCCACATTGGATCCTATTGTTTGCAGCCACTGGATTTGCCGGGCGGTTCCGGACAGATTTACACTGCAAACTCAACCCAACCTCGAGTTGGCCATTTTCAAGTTTTTCTAATTGTCATGCCCACATTCAAGTTTTCATGTCAAAATTCATGTCGAGTTTTCATGTCATGTTTCATGTCAAATCGTGTCAAGTTTTCAAGGCAAGTTTCATATCAAGTCGATGTCAGGTTCGTGTCCATATCCAGGTTCAAGTTATAACAGCATTCATGTTTCAAGTTTTGCCTATTATCGAGTTCATACTTCATGTTCATAACCAATTCATATTTTTGCCTATTCTACCCAAATCGTATTCCCATCGCACGTGAACGTGAATCGTTCTATACTACAAACAAATCCAAATCTCGAAATAGAGGGAATAGCATCAAAACTATGATAGGCAAAAGGACGAGCATAAAGCGATAAAAAAGGGGTTACAAGACTAGCCTGACATAACTTGAGATAATTGGTTATCACATCACTGGCATATAGGATTCCAAATCTAGCAAGATAAGGCGATGGTCATGATAAACACCGACATAAAAGAATAGGCGTGCAAAAGCAAGCCAAATACAAGAATAATGGATCCAGTGGTTTTGGTGTACATAATTGCGAATAAACTAAGCAAGTCACACCCTAGGTATATGATTCAACAAAATGTCAATTCGGTGCACAACATGGTTTTCAACTATGGTGTCATTGGCATGAGCAATCAACTATAATAGTCTTAGGCAATTAACCCCAACAGTCATAGGTACAAATCTCATAGCTATGAATCATAAGCGACTCATCACAATGATCATGGATAATTATCAAAAATAGTTCTAGGCAAATAGTCATGGACAATTAACAGTAATAGTTTCAAAGTCATGGTCATAGATAATGGTCTTATGTTCATAATCATAGGTAATAATCCTCATAGTCAAGAGTCATAGGTGATTAACCACAATTGTCCTTGTCATAGTCATAGGCAACAGTCTTACGTTCACCGTCATAGGCACAGGCATAGTCTTATTAGTCATAGGCGGTCTTATGTTCACCGTCATAGTCACAAGCATAGTCATATTAGTCATAGGAAGTCTTATGTTCTCAGTCATAGTCCTTGTCCATTAACAATAGATTCAACGTCATAGGCATGTTAAGGTTATTGACACGAGAGAGTTTGATTTACAACATGAATATGTCCGAAAGTCAAGGTCCAAAACGAACAAGAATAGATAAAAATCAATACCATTCATAGATCCAATTCCAATTTACAGCATGGATATTAAGTTTACAGCTTTTATCTAAAAGTAACTTGAACTTACAGTGCGTGGATCGAGAATTAGAAAGCAAAATTTGACTGTTGAACCTCTATTTGATCGATCATGTTCTAATTGAAATCCCCCAATTTGCAAATCCCTAAGCGTAGTCTTGATGGAGAAGGAGCAGTCCTTTATCTTCCTTTTTATCTTTTTATTTTGATTATCTTAGAAGCAGCATAAGGGTAGAAAGAAATGGTGTGGAGAAAATGAGACTAGGGGGGCTGTTTATATAGGGTTGGGCAGACAAATCTGGTCAGAAAACGAGTCTAAATACGTCAGGATGCATCTGGTTCAGAAAAGTGGTTCGGGAGGCAGGTCGAACCCCAGGTCGACATTGTGGTCGACCTGGTCCCTGGGAGGTCGACACTATGGTCGACCCCCAGGTCGGCCTGGCCTATGGGCGGGAGTTTTCCCGCCCTGCCTGTTGCGGGGTTTGAATTTGAATTTCGAATTCAAAATTCGAGCTGTCTTTGCTTCTGAAAATTCTTGAAACTTCGGAGGGTCATATCTCCCTCATACGGACTCCGATTTTCGATAACTCGGACTCTATTTCATGTAAAATTTCGAGATGAACGCAATGGAACAACCCGTTTCCCTTGATTCTTAATTTAAAATTTAATTCTGCCTTGATTTCTTGTTTTAACATGTTATAAAAATACGAGTTGTTACATAACCCTCCCACAGATTCAAGCAAGTTTACTTAACCCCTACTTAAGTTGATAGGTTCATGTAACCCTCACAGATTCAAATCGGTTAAATATTACCATTCATTCATTTATGGTTATTAATGTGCTAAACCTCTTACATTAAGTCTACCACTTGTGGATGCTGGATATGTCTGTTGGGTCGGGGCAGACTTCTACCACAAGTCAGACTTAACCTCGTGTCTTAGCACTGATATGTGTACGTTTATGCACTTAGACCCCTCACACTAGATTTACCACTTGCGATTCCGGGCAGGCTTCTACCACAAGTGTAATCTAACCTCGTGTCTAAGCGTGATAACAGTTTATAGTTACTGTAAATCTAGGCATTTTCATTACTAACCAATTTTTATGTTTATTGTGCCCCAAATCCCCGTTTGATTCACAATACAAGTTATGCCCCATATCAAAGTTTAGATCAAGGTATAGATTATGCCCATAAATCCAAGTTTTGGCTCAAGGTACAATTTATGCCTAAAATTCCCAATCATGTTTTACAATGTGAATTATGTCCCAATTTATCATTCCCAATTTCGTGCTCTTACATATTTCAGCGATAGGCCTAGGATCGAAGGTAGCCTGGCTATAAAACGAAAAAGGAAAGAGGGATAAAAGAGAATAAGAATAGGCATAGTAAATAAAATTGCTATATGATGATAGAATTGATTATACTAACAGAATAGGCATACAGTGACATGATTAGGCAAACTAACAGAATAGGGATATCATGAATAGGCATACTGAGATCTAAGTAGTGAATTAGGTATACAAGTAATGGAAGATCTGTTATGATTCAGATTACTAACAAGTATAGGCTTAGATCCAAACTTATAAACATGTCAAGACTACATTTTAGGTGTTTATATCTAAAACCAACTTAAACTCACTATGATTGGATCTAAAGAACAGAGGATTGATTGTAGATGATGTAGCACAGATCCTTGAATATGTATAACTTGTTGTTGAAGAAGAATAGGTTAGTTCAAACTGAGTTGGGGCAATACCTCGGTTTCTCCATTGTTTTCGGTGAATAAAAACAATGAGAATGAGGTCCTATTTATAGCCTAAGGTCAACGAATCTCGCTCAGAACTATGTCTAGGTGCAGGGCAGGAATCTACCCGGATCTAGGTGGGGTCGACACCCCCATTATGGGGTCGACGCATGGGTCAGCACCCCTCTGGAACGGGGTCGACCCCTAACCGGACGATTTCCCTCCCCTTTACTGCTGTTTGATTTTGAATTTCTGGGTTACTTTGTTTATATATATTATGTTTATATGTATATAAACTTCAAACCTTAATATCCTCTTCATACGATATCCGTCTTACGAAAACTTGGAGTCTGTCTTAAGAAGAATTCTGAGACGAACACAATGGTACAACCCTTTTTACTTAATTCCAAATATTTAATTAAGTATTCTTAAGTTTATCGTTATAGTGTTTTAAAATTACGGGGTGTTACATTCTCCCCTACTTAAAGGATTTCGTCCTCGAAATATCTAAGTTAAGAAGAATGTGTATCCTAACATCCATCATCCATCTGCTCATCCACCAATCATAGGCATCCATTGTCCTTAAAAGATTTCTAAATGTTTATATGAACATATGCAAAGGTTTTTGTATATGTCCCTATACTAATGCAAAAGATCAAGCGGTCTACTGATTCAGTTGACCTCCTTAATGCAATGTATGTTAGTGTTATGAAACCAACGTGTATGCAAATAATCCTAATATATCATGTAAAAGCTATATGCGTGCACAATCGTTCATTCAAATGCAGCATCCATATGATGATACACCTACATTCATCCATTAAAAGAAGAAAATATGCATACGCATCCATATGTAGTATGAGAGTGATTGAGCCGATCTAGTGCCTAATGTGTGTATATATGAATCCATAAGCAACCACTAGCAAAACACTTGCATCCACTTGCATTCATCAAACAAAACATGTCTTAAAAACATGTTTACATCTATGGGATTCCTACCTTAAGGTCGAAGATTCAATCAATAGAATATACTTAAACGATAGAAACAAGCATGAATAAAAGCTTTGGAAAAGAAGTAAAGAACATAACCTTGAAAAGAAAAGGGCACGAAGCGCGGATCTTGTCTTTGGTTTCCCAAGTTGCATCCTCTTGGTCATCTCCCCACTGAATTTTCATAAACTTGACCTCTCAGATTCGTAGCTTCTTAACCTCTGATCCGAGAATACGGGTAGGAACTCATTTAACTGTCACCTCCCATTCTACCTCAATTTCCTCAAGCATACTCGACTCAGCTACTTCTGCAGTATCATGCAAGCACTTCCGTAAATGAGAAACGTGTAAAACATCATGAACGCCGGACAACCTTTCTGGTAGCTTTACTCTATAGGCCATTTGGCTAATCCTTTCTGTTATGGTAAATGGCCCTACAAATCTTGGTGCCAATTTCCCTACAAATCCAAAACGAACCACATTCCCCAAAGGTGATACCTTGACGAAAACCATACCTCCTACCTCAAACTCTATGTCAGTCCTTCTCCTATCTGCGTAGGACTTCTGTATGTCCTGAGCTATCTTCATGCGCCTGCGAATAAGAAAAAACTTCTCTGAAGTCTCCCTAATCATCTCAGGTCCAAGTAGAAGCCTTTCTGTAGATTCCCATCAACAAGTCGGTGATCTACAGGGTCGTCCGTACAATGCTTCGAAGGGTGCCATGCCAATGCTAGCGTGGTAACTGTTGTTGTAGGCGAACTCTACTAAAGGAAGATGCTCTTCCCAAGTCCCTCCGAAGTCTAGGATACACAGTCTTAAAAGATCCTCAAGAACGCTATTCACCCTCTCCGTCTGTCCATCGGTTAGAGGGTGATAATCGATGCTCAAACACAACTGTGTACCTAATGCTTCTTGCAAGCTCCTCCAGAACTCACTGGTGAATATGGGGTCATGATCACTCATAATACTATAAGGTAACCCATATAGACGGACTATCTCACAAAGATAAACGACTGCTAACCATGTTGTTGTCCTCTTACTCTTAACAGGGATGAAATGAGAGCTCTTAGTAAGCCGTTCAACTAAAACCCAATACTGGTATTGCCTTCCCTCGATTTAGGCAAACCATCAACGAAATCCGTAGAGATGCTATCCCACTTCCACTGTAGGACTCCCAAAGGATGAAGTAAACCACCAGGGTTCCTTTGCTCAGCCTTGACTTGCTGGCAAATCAAACATCGAGAAATAAATTCTGCTACATCTTTCTTCACCGCAACCCAAAAGAGAACCCTCTTCATATCCTTATACATCTTATCACCACCGGGATGAATAGTCATCCTAGAACGATGGGCTTCCTCAAGGACTGTCTTCAACAAACTCCCAACTTGGGGGACACAAAGCCTTCCATCTCGCCGTAACCACCCTCTATCGTCCGTGGAATATGTTCTGAGGTAACTAGAAGTCTCCCCTCTACTGAGCCTATCCAAGATATCAGCTAGTTGTGGGTCATCTCGCTGAGAAGTTCCTATCTGGTCCAACAGAGTAGGTCGCACGTCTAATGATGCCAATAAACCAGGTGTAAACTCGGTGGGGGTCTAAAATCAAAATTCTACACAAACTCCAAGCTTCTCCTCTCCACAAACTGAGGACTCAAGGCCATCCTCTGCCTACTCAATGCGTCTGCCACTACATTACCCTTGCCAGGGGTATAAGCAATCTCAAAGTCATAGGATGCTAGGAACTCCATCCATATTTGTTGCCTGCGAGAACAAGTACTTGAGAGATTTATGATCGGTGTACAACCCGAACTTCTCTCCTAGTAAATAATGGCGCCAAGTCTTAAGCGCGAATACTATGGCAGCTAACTCTAAGTCATAGGTAGGGTAAGTCTTAATTGTCTCCCTCCATAACATACTACCCTTCCCTCTTGCATCAAAACAGCACCAAGCCCTGTACCACATGCATCAGTGTATACTGTGAAAACTTTGTTCCTGTCAGGCAAAGTCAAGACTTGGGCTGTTGTCAAAGCCCTCTTCAATCGCTGGAAAGCATCCTCACAGTCTATACTCCAAGAAAATGTTAGATTATTCTTCGTCAGTCTGGTGAGTGGGGCTGATATCTTTGCGAAGTCCTTAATGAACTTCCTATAATAGCCTGCGAAACCAAGAAAACTCCTCACCTCCGTTGTATTCTTTGGGATCTACCAATCTTGAACTGCAACTACTTTCGCATGATCTACTGCTATCCCATCTTTAAAGACCGCATGCCCTAGAAATCTCACTTCTTTTCTCCAAAAATGACATTTGGAGAATTTCTCCTTAAGCTGGTGCGCACAGTGAGTTTTCAAAACCTCCCTAAAATGTAGGGCAAGTTCTTCCTCGTTCTTCGAGAAAATCAAGATGTCATCAACAAAGACCAAAACGAACTATTAGAAACTCCTGAAACACCCTACTCATTAGATCAACAAAATAGGTGGTCGCATTCGTCAACCCAAAAGGCATGACGAGCCACTCGAAGAAACCATCTGGAGTTGTAAAAGCGGTTTTGTCTATACTATCCTCGGCCACCCTCAATTTATTATACCCCATGGCCAAGTCTAAATTGGAGAAAACATATGCACCAACAAGCTGGTCAAACAGATCATCTATCCTTGAAAGTGGGTGCCTATTCTTCTTAGTGGTTTTATTCAACTCTCTGTAATCCACACATATGCGAAGCGAACCCTCCGCCTTAGTGGTGAATACTACTGGAGCACCCCATTCAGATATGCTTTGCCTAATAAACCCTTTCTCAAGTAGCTCCCCTACTTGCTTTTTGAGCTCCCTTCTTTCTCTTGGAGCCAAGGCAATGCAACTGGCTTCGCATTGTCCACCAAGCATGACAGATCCCTTAGGGTCACAAGAAATCTCAAGAGTCCTCCAATGGCAAGTCAAAAGTCTAGCGACCCTCCTCTCACAATCTAGAATGGCACAATTCATGGCTAGCCAATCCACACCTAGAATCAAACCATAGCCCATGAAACCAAACACATATGTGTCGCATTCAAACTCGACACCTAACACGGATATTCTCAAACCCCAACAAATCATAGACAAATGAGCCGTACCACCAATGGGGTTTGAGACAGCAACGGGATCCAAAACCATACTAGTACTAAGGTGCAGAGACTCAACCACAGAATCAGATATAAAAGAATGCGAAGCGCCATAATCAAAAAGAGTTATAACATGATGATTGGAAATAGAAATCAAACCTTCAACAGAAACTTTCCTACCTCTATCCAGTACACCGACCACGAGAGCATGCACTTGCCCTCCAGAAGATCCTTCCCTTTGGCCCTGTCCTAGCTTCTTCGGGAACTCCCTAGTGTAGTGTCTGACTTTGCCACAGTTGAAACAAGCATTATTCCTTCTTCTACACTGCTTAACCAAATAACCCAAGTGCTCATGAGATTTCTTCTTATCTCGGGCTTTTTCATTCTTTCCGCCCTTCTTTTGTTGTTGTTGTTCTTTCTTGGGCCACCCTTTTTCTCTTCCTTGGGCTATGCTCCTCAGCCCTAACTCCCTTATTCTCCTCTTCACCATCCTTGTGTAACATGTTAACTTGTCTCTCGAAAGCAGCCTCCATCACATGGAAATCCTTACTAAGATTGAGAGAAAATTAGCCGCAGGTGAAACTGCCGCGGCAACCGATGGAGATTAGGCACTTCCTTACCCTTCGACATGTGCCGTATTTTTAACATGCCTATGAAACCATGCCACAATGAGGACACCCTCCAAGAAGAATGGTTCCCCAGACATGCTGAAAAAAAAGGAAAAGGGACTCAAGTAGAGAATCGAGAGATATTTTGAGACGACCCATACTTCCCCGTGAAGGAAAGCCCAAATTGAGTTGAGATCATGATAAATCAGAACACAAATAGAAGAACATTTCATTTCTTATTACAACAATTACATCGGAGTACAAGAATATAACAGGGAATGAATAAATATTACATATTTGATAAATATCAGAGATTTAAATTACATTTAAATAAATAGCAGCGAAAAAATAATATAAAAACACAACTGAAAGAAATACACGAATACAGAGCTTTTCGTATATAGCTCCAGCTGTAAGCTAGGATCTCGTGGATATAAATCTGCAAAACCAAAACTCTTAGCTGCCCGTATGGAAAATATGGGCACCCAGAGTTTAGGTTAAAACAATAAACTCCAGGTCAGTCATGTGACTGGTGTGAGAACTAACACAGTTATTAATTTGATTTTAAAGTTAGGTAAATCAAGGGACCACGCCATATAACACGGAACGGGTTTTAACCCCAAGGATACCAGTGCATAAACAAACCACGCTATGCTAAATAAAGAACAATGAAGCTATTATAAGACCCAGGTCCCATCACACAATGCAACGCAAGCCGGAGGATAGGGTTTTACCTTATAATAGCCAAATAATGCTTGATACATGAAATTTAATCTTTTATTATTACTATAAGTGAAGAAAACAACTTAAAATATAAATGTATCAATCATAGGCGGAAGGAGCGCCCCATCCCACTATGTCGCCATATACGGGATTACAACTAAAACTGAAATGTCGTATTGGAAGTTGGATTTCCATCTATGAACCGAGGCAAGGGATCGTCCTCATCGCTTCGAGATGCTCTAGCCCGTGTCTCAGGATCAGAGCTCAAATGACCGTTGGATCGTCAGGTCCGGTCCACACGGAGTGGATTAAAATGCTTGAACAATGCATTTCCCCGCCCTATAGGGCGTAAACTGGTCTTATCCCGACCAAACCATCGGCACCGTAGTGACTGATATATCCGACGCGCCTTGCTTTTCATCATCCACATAAGTAAAATTCCAGGGCTTGTAAAATGCTAACACCTCTCTTAGCTAGAAAGAAACGCACATCCTCCCTGAGGTCCTCTCCCGTTTCTGGTTCACACCGAGGTGTGAGGCTCGCAAATTAACGCTATACACAAAGCATCGCTATATTAAAGCTATGCTTTGATCATCAACCACAAGACTTTGCTTTTCAACAGAAGCCTTAATCATTTACATCTCAGCATGCCACACAGGAAATTCACGCTATGCAACTGATGTCTATCAATCACACAGAATGAAATCCAATGTCAGACACACAGTCCATTTACAAGTTCGTTCTGCGTCGGAACGAAACAGGAGGCACCTTATTCCTCGTCCCATATGTCCAATACAGGAGAGAGGTCCTCGCATATCTGGTCGATCTCCAAGTACATCTGGACGATCACCACTTATTACCTAGTCTTGGGTGTACAACCCAATTAAGATATCAGTAATCGTCCAAACGATGTGAAGACCTCCGGTCTTCAACCACCGTCTTCATCGTCGACGTATCGTCGAATCAGTTATTCAGAATGGGATAAACTCAGTCATTCTGAATAACTCGCATATATAATAAATAAATGCTATAAAAACACAACATACGCCTCATTCCAATCCAAAATATTATTTTATTCAAATATTCTTTTCATAATTTTAAACTATATTAAGGTTTTCCAAACTAGTCGAGATTAACGAACCTTACCAAAGTAATTATTTGTTTTATTTCCCAATCCTAACCTATTCATCCCATAGAGCAAAACTGGTGATACTCCATATCTAACACCACGGTGTTATCGGTAAATATTAATTACCATTTCACATTCAAATCTAATCAATGATTTAACTATCGCTCGGAGCAAAACTGGTGATACTCCGTTCTCAATTATTTCATGAATTCGATAAATTTAATTTACCATTCCACATTCCAATCTAATTAAAGATTCATTAAAACTCTAATTCAGTTTTAATCTTCCCAAAAATCATTATTAATGATTATTCCAAGTTAAGAAATTAATCTTATCTCTAACCGGGTTAAAGAACCAATGTCATTTAAAACACAGTTCACGATAAACCCAAAGTCACATTCCATCAGTCTCTAACCGTAAATTAGTAAGAGAACAATTCCCTAAGTATAAATCCCGAAGGCCGAAACCAACATCAGATCAACACCTAGAAGACCATTCAACTTAGCTAACCTCCAGTTAGTTTCCAATTTTCTTAACTCCATTGGGTTTAAGAACAGTATTATTAAAGATACCATTCACGACAAACCCAAAATCTCATTCCATTGTTAAGCGGGTAAAAGAACCAGCATTATTTAAAGCACCGTTCACGATAAACCCAAAAATCAAATTTAAATTCAATTCCAATTAAATATTAATTAACTGAAAATTTTCACTAAATCTTAATTAAAAGATTTATTCTTTTCTCAACTGGGTTCAAGAACAGTGTTAGTGAAGACATCGTTCACGACAAACCCAAAATCCCATTTGATATTAAATACAAGGCTCTGAATAGAAAATATATCGGCTTATATTCAATATCAAATTCTAAAATCAACAAATATTGTATTGGAATAACGATATATATATCTTCCAAATTCCTCGATAATATCCGTATAATCACGGAATCCAATATCGAAATATTTTGAAGATAATTTCGATTCAAATCCCTTCCAATTCATATACTGGAAATTCCGGTTATTTTTTAAACCATTTCAAATCCAATTTATTTATTTAAAAATATTGGTTTATAATTCTAGTTCATAACTAGTTCATTTCGATACAAATATATTTTTATCTTTTCAAATATGGAATTTTTTATACCAATTCTTCCCAAATCATTTATTATGATTTTACACAAATTACTGATATTTTTAGTAATTTTATCAAGGCCCGTACAGTCGATTTCCATAAACAGTCATCGAACTGCATTTACAGTGACCTTTTCCAAATTTGATTTGGACATATTTCCAAATCCAACCATTAGATTTCAAATCTCTTATATTCATTTGGAAAGCTCTTTTCGATTCGAACCCAACGGTTCCGGTTTTATGAGAATCCAACGGTTGGATCTCCCGTAACGTCCATTCGAAGTCAATGGTCGAAATTCGCGAACTACCGCAGCGCGACGTGTTCTATTCAGGCCACTAAATATATATAATATATATTTCATCGATTTCCTTTTAAATCATATTTATAAATCTTTTTAAATTCGTTTTCAAAACGACTTCAACTTCATATTCAATTTCAAATCAAAATTGAATATTCCATATCATCAATATATAAATGATAATATTTTCAAAACATTAAATTTTGAAATCACTTCCTTTTCGATATTCATTATAAAAATGAATAAAATCGATATAAATATCGTTCGCGTCAAAATGGCGCATAACTAATCAACACGGCTTTATATATTTCAAATATTTTCGGGTCATCCCAAATCGGACATCAAAATTATATTTTGACTATTTTACTGAATATAATTTTGAAGTATTTGTTATTTTATTTTATTCAACACATGAATATTATTTCAAAATATTCTTTATTTTCCACATTGAAATGAGGCCCAATTAATTACCATATCAGGTTAATTATATGGATTCCATACAACACATGTATATAATGACAGTGATAAATAATCATCCATCAACCAGAGTGCGTTCTACACTGTATAAGCATTAAATATAAGTAATTAACGCTTACAACAGCTTGTCAACCAATCGATCGACATACAACTAAAAAATTAGGAATAGTGTAGGTCAGATATCATCCCAATACCCGTGTGGGGCTTCAATCTACAAATATAGATTATTATTTGTGCAGTTGGGCGATGTGTAAAATATATCGTCCCAATCAATATCAGTCAAAAGGGTGTACATAAACAAATCATCCGATTTGTAAATGAATATTTATTTCAACACATGACTATGTTATATAGTTCATCTGTACAATATAAATGATATTTTTGTTATTCAAATATTTTATTCCACACACATGAATATTTTATATATTTTATATATACAATAAAAATGATATTTTTATTATTCAAATATTTTATTCCATACAAATGAATATTTTATATATTTTATATATACAATGAAAATGATATTTCTATTATTCAAATATTTTATTCCATACACATGAATATTTCATATAGTCCATTTCACATCATAATCAATTTCAACAACACAATACAATCAAACAAACAAGTCGTCCATGGTCTGTGGACGACAGGGAGCAGTTCATATATGTAGTTATAAAATAAATAACTGCACAGAAATAATTTTAGTGATAAGTTCTCACTTTGGTTCTTTTATTTCTGAATTTCACTGCCGTTTGGGTTTGAATTTGCTTGAAATTCTAACATGCTCCATTTTGGATGAGGTCAGTTTCATTGTAAAGCTCTCGTCCCCACGATCGCAATGGATCCAAGTTTGCATTTTTTTCGACCTCGTATGAGAGAGTTATGGGGTTATGAACATTTGATTTAAAAATGGAAATAATTAATTAAATCCCCCTTTTAACCTTAACCATCTCTTCTCCCGTCCCCTTCTGGCATCGAAGAAACCAAAAACCGCTCCGAACAGAAAACCACCACCGCGCCTTCATGTCTCCTCTTAACCCACATCCACTAGCACCCCGTCGATCGCCATCCTCCCTTCTCCCCACGGCCACCACCTCGCCAGGCTCGGCCTTCTCCCTGCTCCGCGATTTCAGTTGAACGCCGGCCACTTTGAGGGAATATTCCAGCTACCACATCCATCTACCCTCCATCAAACCCATACGGATCTAAAGCTTGTGAAGAGTGCTATAATTTTCGCTTCAGAATTGATGTCTAATTCATGACAGATTACAAGAAATTTCAGGAAAAAATTTCAAGCGAGCGTGGCCCTTTATCTGTTCAGGCGGCGGCTCTTTAGAAACTAGGGTTTTGATTGGGAGTGGGGTATTTATAATTTTATATATATTAATATTTTACTCAATTTATTTCTTTAATGTAAAAGTTTCGTCCAAACACCAAATCAAACGCAACGACTGTCGCCTATAGCCAAATAACCCCATTCCGGACACAATGGGATATGTCCCGTAATCCAATTCGGCTGTTACGATCAGTTTCCGTTAAATTTTAAATATAAATCATTATATTTTAATTTCATACGTACATTTTAATTTACCGGGGCTACATACAGATTCCAAAAATTCCAGAAAAATTATTTCTGGCTTTATATTGATGATACGGTCCTAACAAAACTAATTTCTTTATATTTGAAGACCGCTTGAAAAATGGCCATTTTCTGGTCGATCCAAATTGACTAAAACTGTCAAAACACGTTTTCTTTTGTGACGCTCACGTATTGATTCAGAAAATTATAAAAATTGGAATCTAGCAATAATTTGACATCCCGAATCTGGTTTCGTCGAAAACGGAAGTCGTTTGCAAAATGGCTATTTTTAAGGGCCATATATATATATATTAAAATGTATATAAATTCCACAGCAACTTTTCCGAATTTTAAATTGGACGTAACTTACAATTTATAAAACGAAATATCAGTTTCTTACATTCATTAGAATGATATTGTTAATCAGATTCAAATATTTCTTGTTTCGTTCAATTTTGACTTATATTGAACTATGTATAGTCATTTGAAATTTGAAATCGAATTTTCAAACTCATGCGTCATTTCAGGCTCGTTTTATAATTAAAATAAACTTATTCCTTTTATCTTCGTCGAAAATAAATTTTCCGTCGTTATTATTTAAAATAAACCATTTTAAATATTCAAAATTCATTAAAATAGCAAAAATAAAATTTTTAATTTGGTTCTGATTTTCCGGGTTGTTACAATCTCCCCCACTTAAAATCTTTTCGTCTTCGAAAAGGAACGAAGCTAAAAGTTGCTTAACCAATCAACTCAACTTTCATTCTTCAACTTTTCAGTTTCTAAGAATTTCTAATTTTTCAAAAATTTAGCTAACACCCCAAATTTTCGAAAAATTTCGCCATAACCTCATTTTTACGGGGAGCATCGGGAAAATCCCCAAACGCCACAAAGGCCCTCTCATCTATAAAAGAAAAAGAAAAAGCCAATCGGCTTATAAAATCATCCAAAGCCAAACAAAACAGTAAATATGTACCTATTTGTCGGGCATACAATTTTATTCCTCTGCTCTAGCTTCCTTGCTATGGCATGTTCAATGTATATACATATATATGCATGCAATTTCAAACAATTTTCAACTCAGTTCAACATTTGATTCAATTTCGCTTAATGGTTCAAAATTTTAGTTAATCAACCAAAAATCAAACAACACAGCCAACAATCAATTAGTTGATTTTTTTTCAAATGCACAACTGTAATATTTATTCAAAAATCATGTTTTTGATGCCAAGTCACAACAATTACCCTATCTAGTTTTGGTTCTCACACCAGTCAAATGGAAATATATAGATATCCCACCTTCGAAACTCGAACACAAATGCTGATGATGCCGCGACATCACCAGAATCATCTCCGGGTGACTAGAGTATGATTCTATATCTATCCAGTATATTAAAACTTCGAATACGCTCTAGCTAGGCGTATATGCAAAATCTTTATATACTAAATTGTCCAAATTCAATATAAAATATATAATCAAATACGTATGATAAGGTTCAAATTTTCAAAACAAAACTTGTTTTCATTTTTTTATTTTAAAAACAACACTCTTCACACTCGTTCTAGGATACTGCTGATCCCATCTCTAACGAGTTATTCTTATTGGATATTACTAATCCAATCTCTGATGGATTCTTTCGTTTGGTTTTAATGTGCTTGTTCTCGAGCTCCGTAAACCAAAGCTCTGATACCAAAATGAGACGAACTGAACTTCCCGGTGAAGGAAAGCCTGGATTGAGTCGAGAACACAACGAATCAGAACATAAACAAAAGAACATTTCATTGCTTATTACAACAATTACATTAGAGTACACGAATATAACAGGGAATGAATAAAATTACACATTTGATAAATACTAGAGATTTAAAATACATTTAAATACATAGCAGCGGAAAAATAATACAAAAACACAACTGAAAGAAATACACGGATACAGAGCTTTCCGTACACAGCTCCAGCTGTAAGCCAGGATCCTGTGGGTATAAATCTGCAAAACCAAAACTCCTAGCTGCCCGTGTGGAAAATATGGGCACCCAGAATTTAGGTTAAAACAATAAACTCCAGGTCAGTCATGTGACTAGTGTGAGAACTAAAACAATTATTAATTTGATTTTAAAGTTAGGTAAATCAAGGTACCACGCCGTATAACACGGAACGGGTTTTAATACCAAGGATACCAGTGCATAAACAAACATCGCTATGCTAAATAAAGAACAATGAAGCTATTATAAGATCAAGCCAGAGGATAGAGTTTTACCTTATAATAGCCAAATAATGCTTGATACGCGAAATTTAATCTTTTATTATTACTATAAGTGAAGAAAACAACTTCAAATATAAATGTATCAATCATAGGCAGCACGAGCGCCCCATCCCACTATGTCGCCGTATATAGGATTACAACTAAAACCGAAATGTCATATTGGAAGTTAGATTTCCATATATGAACTGAGGCAGGATCGTCCTCACCGCTTCGAGACGCTCTAGCCCGTGTCTAAGGATCAGAGCTCGAGTGACCGTTGGATCGTCAGGGCCGGTCCACACGGAGTGGATTAAAATGCCCGAACAATGCATTTCCCCGCCCTATGGGGCGTAAACTAGTCATATCCCGACCAAACCATCGGCACTGTAGTGACCGATATATCTGAGGCGCCTCGCTTTCCATCATCCACATAAGTAAAATGCCAGGGCTTGTAAAACGCTAACACCACTCCTAGCTAGAAAGAAACGCACATCCTCCCTGAGGTCCTCTCCCATTTCCGGTTCACACCAGGGTGTGAGGCTCGCGAATTAACGCTATACACGTATTAAAGCTATGCTTTGATCATCAACCACAAGACTTTGCTTTTTCAACAGAAGCCTTGATCATTTGCATCTCAGCATGCCACACAGGCAATTCACGCTATGCAACTGATGTCTATCAGTCACACAGAATGAAATCCAATGTCAGACACACAGTCCATTTACAAGTTCGTTCAACGTCTGAACGAAACCGGAGGCACCTTATTCCTCGTCTCATATGTCCAATACAGGAGGGAGGTCCTCGCATATCTGGTCGATCTCCAAGTACGTCTGGACAATCACCACTTATTACCTCGTCTTGGGTATACAGCCCAATCAAGACATCAGTAATCATCCGAACGATGTGAAGACCTCCTGTCTTCAACTACCGTCTTCGTTGTCGACATATCGTCGAATCAGTTATTCAGAATGGGATAAACCCGGTCTTTCTGAATAATGCGCGTATATAATAAACAAGTGCCATAAAAGCACAACATACACCTCATTCCAGTCCAGAATATTATTTTATTCAAATATTCTTTTCACAATTTTAAACCATATTAAGGTTTTCTAAACTAGTCGGGATTAACAAACCTTACCGAAGTAATTATTTATTTTATTTCCCAATCCCAACCTATTCATCCCATGGAGCAAAACTGGTGATACTCCATATCTAACACCGCGGTGTTATTGGTAAATATTAATTACCATTTCACGTTCAAATCTAATTAAGATTTAACTATCGCTCGGAGCAAAACTGGTGATACTCCGTTCTTGATTATTTCATGAATTCGATAAATATAATTTTCCATTTCACATTCCAATTTAATTAAAGATTCATTAAAACTCTAATTCAGTTTTAATCTTCCCAAAAATCAATATTAATGATTATTCAAAGTTAAGAAATAAATCTTATCTCTAACCGGGTTAAAGAACCAATGTCATTTAAAACACAGTTCATGATAAACCCAAAATCATATTCCATCAGTCTCTAATCGTAAACTAGTAAGGCAACAATTCCCTAAGTATTAATCCCCGAAGGCCGAAACCAACATCAGATCAACACCCAGGAAACCATTCAACTTATCTAACCTCCAGTTAGTTTCTAATTTTCTTAACTCCATTGGGTTTAAGAACAGTATTATTAAAGATACCATTCACGACAAACCCAAAATCTTATTCCATTGTTAATCGGGTTAAAGAACCAGCGTTATTTAGAACACCGCTCACAATAAACCCAAAAATCCAATTTAAATTCAATTCCAATTAAATATTAATTAACTGGAAAATTTCACTAAATCTTAATTAAAAGATTTATTCTTTTCTCAACTGGATTTAAGAACAGTGTTCATGAAGACACCGTTCATGACAAACCCAAAAATCCCATTTGATATTAAATATAAGGCTCTAAATAGAAAATATATCGGCTTGTATTCAATATCAGATTCTGAAATCAACTAATGTCGTATTGGAATAACAATATATATATCTTCCAAATTCCTCCACAATATAAGTATAATCACGGAATCCAATATCGAAATATTCTGAAGATAATTTCGATTCAAATCCCTTCCAATTCATATATTGGAATCCGGTTATTTTTTAAACCATTTCAAATCCAATTTATTTATTTAAAAATATTGGATTATAATTCTAGTTCATAACTAGTTCATTTCGATATAAATATATTTTTATCTTTTCAAATATGGAATTTTTTATCCCAATTCTTCCCAAATCATTTATTATGATTTTACACAAATTATTGATATTTTTAGTAATTTTATCAAGGCCCGTACAGTCGATTTCCATAAACGGTCATCGAACTGCACTTACAGCGACCTTTTCCAAATTTTATTTGGAAATATTTCCAAATCCAACCATTAGATTTCAAATCTCTTATATTCGTTTGGAAAGCTCTTTTCGATACGAACCCAACAGTTCCGGTTTTATGAGAATCCGACGGTCGGATCTCCCGTAACGTCCATTCGAAGTCAATGATCGAAATTCGCGAACAGCCGCAGCGCGACATGTTCTATTCAGGCCACTAAATATATATAATATATATTATATATATTTCGTCGATGTCCTTTTAAATCATATTTTATAAATCGTTTTAAATTCGTTTTCAAAACGACTTCAACTTCATATTCAATTTCAAATCAAAATTGAATATTCCATATCATCAATATATAAATGATAATATTTTCAAAACATCAAATTTTGAAATCACTTCCTTTTCGATATTCATTATAAAAATGAATAAAATCAATATAAATATCGTTCGCGTCAAAATGGCGCATAACTAATCAACACGGCTTTATATATTTCAAATATTTTCGGGTCATCCCAAATCGGACATCAAAATCATATTTTGACTGTTTTACTGAATATAATTTTGAAGTATTCGTTATTTTATTTTATTCAACACATGAATATTATTTTAAAATATTCTTTATTTTCCACATTGAAATGAGGCCCAATCAATTACCATATGAGGTTAATTATATGGATTCCAAACAACACATGTATATAATAACAGTGATAAACAATCATCCATCAACCAGAGTGCGTTCTACATTGTAAAAGCATTAAATACAAGTAATTAACGCTTACAACAACTTGTCAACCAATCGATCGACATACAACCAAACAATTGGGATTAGTGTACGTTAAATATCATCCCAATACCCGTGTGGGGTTTCAGTCTGCAAACACATATTATTATTTGTGCAGTTGGGCGATGTGTAAAATATATCGTCCTAATCAATATCAGTCAAATGGGTATACATAAACAAATCTTCCGATTTGTAAATGAATTTATTTCAACACATGACTATGTTATGCAGTTCATATATAAAATTAAAATGATATTTTTATTATTCAAATATTTTATTCCATAAACATGAATATTTTATATATTTTATATATACAATAAGAATGATATTTTTATTATTCAAATATTTTATTTCATACACATGAATATTTTATATATTTTATACATACAATAAAAATGATATTTTTATTATTCAAATATTTTATTCCATACACATGAATATTTCATACAGTCCATTTCACATCACAATCAATTTCAACAACATAATACAATCAAACAAACAAGTCGTCCATGGTCTGTGGACAACGGGGAGCAGTTCATATATGCAGTTATAAAATAAATAACTGTACAGAAATAATTTTAGTGAGAAGTTCTCACTTTGGTCTTTTATTTCTGAATTTCACCGCCGTTCGGGTTTGAATTTGCTTGAAATTCCAACATGCTACATTTTGGACGCGGTCAGTTTCGTTGTAAAGCTCTCGTCCCCACGATCGCAACGGATCTAAGTTTGCATTTTTTCCGACCTCGTATGAGAGAGTTATGGGGTTATGAACATTTGATTTAAAAATGGAAATAATTAATTAAAATAATTAATTAAATCCCCCTTTTAACCTTAACCATCTCTTCTCCCGTCCCCTTCTGGCATCGAAGAAACCCAAAACCGCTCCGGACAAAAAACCACCACCTCGCCTTCATGTCTCCTCCGGACCCACATCCACTAGCACCCCATCGATCGCCATCCTCCCTTCTCCCCACGGCCGCCACCTCGCCTGGCTCAGCCTTCCCCCTTCTCCGCGATTTCAGTGGAACGCCGGCCACTTTGAGGGCAAATTCCGGCTACCGTATCGATCTACCCACCATCAAACCCATAGGGATCTGAAGCTTGTGAAGAGTGCTATAATTTTCGCTTCAGAATTGATATCAAATTCGAGATAGATTACAAGAAATTTCAGGAAAAAATTTCAAGCGAGCGTGGCCCTTTATCTATTCAGGCGGCGGATCTTTAGAAATTAGGGTTTTGATTGGGAGTGTGGTATTTATAATTTTATATATATTAATATTTTATTCAATTTATTTCTTTAATGTGAAAGTTTCGTCCAAACACCAAACCAAACCCAATGACTGTCGCCTCTAGCCAAATAACCTCATTCCGGACACAATGGGATATGTCCTGTAACCCAATTCGGCTGTTACGATCAGTTTCCATTAAATTTAAAATATAAATCATTATATTTTAATTTCATACGCACATTTTAATTTACCAGGGCCACTTACAGACTCCAAAAATTCCAGAAAAATTATTTCTGGCTTTGTATTGACGATACGATCCTAACAAAACTAATTTTGTTAAATTTGAGGACCGTTTGAAAAATGGTCATTTTCTGGTCGATCCAAGTTGATTAAAACTATCAAAACACGTTTTCTTTGGCCACGCTCACGTATTGATTCAGAAAATTATTAAAATTGGAATCTAGCAATAATTTGACATCCCGAATCCAAGAAAAGTGGTTTCGTCGAAAACGGAGGTCGTTTGCAAAAAGGCTATTTTTAAGGGCTATATATATATATTAAAAAAATATATAAATTCCACAATGACTTTTCTGAATTTTAAACTGGACGTAACTTACAATTTATAAAACGAAATATCAGTTTCTTACATTCGTTAGAAAGATATTGTTAATCAAATTCAAATATTTCTTGTTTCGTTCAGTTTTGACTTATATTGAATTCTGTATATTCATTTAAAATTTGAAATCGAAATTTCAAACTGTCGCGCCATTTCAGGCTCGTTTTATAATTAAAATAAATTTATTCGTTTTAACTTCATCGAAAATAAATTTTCCGCCGTTATTATTTAAAATAAACCATTTTAAATATTCAAAATTCATTAAAATAGCCGAAATAAAAAATTTAAATTGGTTTTGATTTTTCGGGTTGTTACATACTTTGGGGAATATGTTTTTCAAAACTGACTTTTCTTTTGAAAATGCTTTCTTTTAAAACCTTTTTGAAAACAATTTTCAAGATCTTTTATTCGATCTGCTAACCTTCAACTCTGATACCAAATGTGACACCTTCCATCCGTTAATGTCAATCTTTATCAGAATGCATTAAGTTTTGTGAAGCGTTATAGGTAAACAGAAACATTACAAGATAGATATAAAATAACAACTGAATTAAAACTTTATTAAATAAAAAAGCTTCGTGGTACAAACCCAATTACATAATAAGTCTGAAATACTGAAAACTCATTACATCAACATAAAACTTTTGTTTTGTACCAAAATCATCATTAGAGTACAATAATACATAAAAAAGAGCATAATCCCCAAAATATAGCCATAGTAGAGAAGACACGAAATCAAGCAGTACATCTAGCAGCTCCAAGCAAAATGAAAGAAGAATCCTGATCAAGCTTGAGTATTCCCACCCTGAGAACCTGGGGGGAACGAAAGAGAGAGAAGAGGAAACAAAACGGGTCAGACATAAAGTCTGGCGAGTCCAGTTACGTTTAGCATATAAATAAGTAAAAGAATCATGACAGACATATAAACTAGAGAAAGAGAGATAACAGTGTCATAAGGCAGGTATAACAAGGTAAACAGGATAAACATAATAGAATATATTGCACTTCTCTAATACTTTTATCTGCACCATTACTGGCATAACAGGAACAAGATGATCCCAACAAGTACTAGATGGTAGACTTAGGTGTACTTCTAGTGAGAGGTTTTATCCCATACAATAACAGGTAGCCCAACTGAACTGACAGGTGCTACCCCAATGATAATAACGGGCTCCTAATCAAGCAAGATTAGATGTACCCTAATTACTACCCCCAATCGATCGGCTCCCTAACTCGTAGATACCCTGTGCTAGCCCCCCAGTAGGATGTTTCACTTCCTACAGTGGCAACCCGTTGTTTACAAGATGTGCACAAACCATATCTATAAGTGTCGCGACGTCTTAATCCTCCCTGGAATCCTCGTGCACGCACACGACCCCATTGGAATGCGTTGCCCGTGCCGTATCTTAGATGGACCACTTACAACCAACTCAGTAAACGTGCCCTGACCCCGACCTAGTTCGGAGTACTCCGTTTGATACCAATACAGGTTACTAACTGATACGGGTCCCACATACATGATGATACAAGCTTCCCCCAGGCTTGCATCCCCACTACTAGGATTTCCACAGGTTATGACTACTAGTTTAACAAGATTGTATAACCCCAACAGGTTAAGTTTGTCGGGTTTATTTGTATAACCTGTCCCCATATATTTAACAAGATTAATTTAACCCTCCCACTAATTCAAGCAAGTTTACTTAACCCATACTTAAGTTGTTAGGTTCATGTAACCATCACAGATTTAAACCGGTTAAGTATTACCATCCATTCATTTATGGTTATTGATGAGCTAGACATCTCACATTAAGTCTACCACTTGTGGATGCTAGATATTTCGGTTGGGTCCGGGCAGACTTCTACCACAAGACGGACTAAACCTCGTGTCTTAGCACCATTATGTGTATATTTATGCACTTAGACCCCTCACATTAGATTTACCACTTGCGGTTCTGGGCAGGCTTCTACCACAAGTGTAAATCTAGGCATTTTCATTACTAACCAATTTTTGTGTTTATTATGCCCCAAATCCCCGTCTGATTCATGATACAAGTTATGCCCTATATCAAAGTTTAGATCAAGGTATAGATTATGCCCCTAAATCCAAGTTTTGGCTCAAGGTACAATTTATGACCAAAATTCCCAATCTTGTTTTACAATGTGAATTATGCCCTAATTTATCATTCCCAATCGTTCCCAATTTTGTGCGCTCTGGTATTTCAGCGATAGGCCTAGGCTCGAAGGTAGCCTAGCTATAAAACAAAAAGGGAAAGGGGGAGAAAAGAGAACAAGAATAGGCATAGCAATAAAACTAGCATATGATGATAGAATTGATTATACTAACAGAATAGGCATACAGTGACATGATTAGGCAAAGTAGCAGAATAGGCATATGGTGGCATGATTAGGAAAACTAACAGAATAGGGATATCATGAATAGGCATACTGAGATCTAAGTAGTGAATTAGCTATACAAGTAATGGCAGATCTGTTATGATTCAGATTACTAACAGGTATAGGCTTAGATCCAAACTTATAAACATGTCAAGATTACATTTTAGGTGTTTATATCTAAAAGCAACATAAACTCACTGTGATTAGATCTAAAGAACAGAGGATTGATTATAGATGAATTAGCACAGATCCTTGAATATGTATAACTTGTTATTGAAGAAGAATAGGTTAGTTCAAACTGAGTTGGGGCAGAACCTCGTTGTCTCCATTGTTTTTGGTGAATAAAAACAATGAGAATGAGGTCCTATTTATATTTTAAGGTAATCGAATCTCGCTCAGAACTGTTTCCAGGTGAAGGGCGGGAAGTTGCCTAGATCACGGTAGGGTCGACCCTGGGGTCGACATAGGGGTCGACACACCCGTTATGGGGTTGACCCATGGGTCGACACCCATAGGTGAAGGGGTCGACCCCTAACGGGCCGATTTCCCTCTCCTTTACCGCTGTTTGATTTTGAATTTCTAAGTTATTTTATTTACATATATTATGCTTATATGTATATAAACTTCAAACCTTAATATCTTCTTCATACGATGTCCGTTTTACGCAAACTCAGAGTCTAACTTAAGCAGAATTCCAAGGCAAATGCAATGGTACAGCCCGTTTTACTTAATTCCCAATATTTAATTAAGTTCTTAAGTTTATCATTATAGTGTTTTAAAATTACAGGGTGTTACACAACATGGAATGGGTTAATACTCTAATTATCGGGATCGTAAGTCTTAGTCTTATTTTTGTTAATAATGTCTAAGGCTTTAATCCTTAATACTTTATCTTTATAAAGCTTAGGGATCATACAAGTTGATTCGCTACAAGAAAAGCTATTTTTAGTTGCTTATATTAGTAGCGTTTATAAACTAAAGGAAACAAAAGGTATTTATTAATTTTTTTTACTATTTTATTTTTTTAAAACGCTAACTCTGTCTTATGCTTAGCGCGATATCATTTTTGTTTTCCTCCATTTTTTCTTTTCTCACTTGTCCACCCACATAAGTTAGTTCCATTTATATTTCCCATTCTCCGTTTACATCTCTAACAAAACCCTAAATTCATTTTTTTTCCCTCCATCCTCTGAACAATTTCCTCTTCCTGCCCTCGCCTTCTTATGCTCCGCTGTCCTCTCCCTCATCTTCGAATGCAACGTCGAACCCTAATCCACTTATGATGAATTTCGTTTGTTGTTTTTCGAATTGAGCTGCAGGTAGTATTTGCTAAGACAATGCCTATCTGAGAAGATGTGTGCCTCTAGCGATTCTTGTGGATCTAGACCTTCATCAGAACTAGTCCTTATGGGCTTTAATAGCTTCATTTTTAGTCAGAGTGTAATTATCGGCAAATAGGCAGAAGTTTATGTCCTGCCTTTTGGACTGGTAAGAAATAACAAGGTGTCATGATCATCTAACCATTATTATTTTTGTCATTGCCGCTCATTTCACATAATTTAATTCCATGGATAGTCAACTATACTTCTATATCCTCCATTTATTTGCACCTTAGTTTGACGTAATGTCATAGTTTCTTTGTTCCTTGCATTACTAAATTTGGCAGCTTTTATGCAGGGTGGGGTCCAGATTAAAAATTGTTGTCCTTTCGTTATCTATATCAATTTTGGTTAGTATTTTACTCTTTTAATTGTAATCTATTAAATAATAGTAAAGCAGAAGCTTTTCATGCTCTCTCCTTAATTCTCTAAATTTCCTCTTCTCTCCTTAAAAGTCTCTAAGATATTTTATTCACTCTTTATGCATAATAATAGCATATCACGTAAACAATACAGGACCAAATCTTCCACTCTGAAAAAAATAAAATTCCATGACAACATATAACACGTGATAACAAATTAACAACATAAGATTTAACAAACAAGGTTGCATTGACATACAGAAAATACATCACTAATATACATAAAATAAAACAAACGTATGCAATAATATACACATAACAAATCAAGCTTCCTCTTCAGCTTCTTTGTTATTTTACTCATCCTCATTTGCAATTAAAAGCTTCAGCATTATAACTTATTTCAGTAACCTCCTGCACTATAAAAGATTTAACCAAACCTTGCCACTCTGCAGCTTTTGTGGCTCTGCACACAAGTAATGAGAAACAGCAACCTGCGACCAAGAACAAAAGTAAAACAATAATAAGAAACAGCTTTCTACATTCACACAAAAAAATAAAAGGATTGCATGTCATACAATTATATGCAGTAATAAAATGAACACATAATATGTTCAGATCACGTTTTGTAACTATTGTTCAATTCAGGTATTTTTCTATCTGTGTTTCTTAATTTAATGTTATTTACAACTTCGTCAATTACATTTGAATTCAAAAGGAACCTTAAAATATTTATGACAGAGTAGTCTTCCCCCCTTATCCTCGGTTAATGCAAATATCTACATTTAAACGTATCATAGCCTAATCATCTTTCGTATATAAATACCACCTTAGATCACGTTTTATAACTATTGCTCAATTCAGGTATTTTCTATCTCCTTCTATCTCTGTTTCTTAATTTAATGTTATTTACAAAATTTTATGCATGAAAAAATCAAAACCTTTTATGTGCAGTAGACAAAACCATAAGCAATTATCAACTGCATAAAGTTCAGATCACGTTTTATTACTACTGCTCAATTCAGGTATTTTTTCTATCTCTGTTTCTTAATTTAATGTTATTTACAAAATTTTATGCATGAAAAAATCAAAACCTTTTACGTGCAATATACAAAACCGTAAGCAATTAGCAATTGCATAAAGTTCAGATCACGTTTTATTACTATTGCTCAATTCAGGTATTTTTCTATCTCTGTTTCTTAATTTAATGTTATTTACAAAATTTTATGCGTGAAAAAATCAAAACCTTTTATGTGCAGTATACAAAACCGTAAGCAATTAGCAATTGCATAAAGTTCAGATCACGTTTTATTACTATTGCTCAATTCATGTATTTTTCTCCATTTCTTAATTTAATGTTATTTACAAAATTTTATGCATGAAAAAATCAAAACCTTTAATGCAAAGTATACAAAATTGTGTATTAGTTTGTTAATCTAAATGTAGCTGTATACAAAATACTGCAAGTAATGATAAGTTCAAACATTTTAGTTATTTCTTCTTCAATTGCTCAACCTAGATATTCTCTGTTATCTCAATTTCTTATTCAAATAAATTCCTTATTTTTAATAGATTTGCAGTTTTTTTATTTACTATTTATATTATTCAAAAAAAAAAACAACAACATTTTTGCTTGTAGGTAGCGAAAATGATGAAATCCAACTATTGTACTTTACAATCGCTAGACCTACATACAAAAGACTGCAAAATCAAGGTGAGGGTTTCCAGAATGTGGAAGTCCATTAATTTGAAGAACAATGAAATATTCGAAATCAACATGTTGCTAATAGATGAAAAGCTAAGTATTAAAATATTACCCATCTATTCTGTATTATGAACATATTAAAGTCCATTGATTTTTGTTTATTAGGGAGACCAACTGATGGCAGTCATTCCAAAATTTCTAATCGGCAAGTTTCAGTCCAAAATTGTGGAAGGATTGATATTTGAAATAAGCAACTTCAACGTCAAGAACCAAAAGAAAACTTATCAGGTCGTGGAAAAGCCGTACAAGATTGAATTTCGTCCTAGCACAGGCATAATAAAACTGCTCGGGGATGAAATAAAAATTCTGAAGTACAAATTTGATTTTTTTTTCATTGGACCAAATAGAATCTCGATATGGAAATGATACATGCTTATTAGGTAAATTTATATTATTATTTTTAAACGAATATCATTGCAGATGTGATTATTACACAAATATAATGAATTAATAGAATCGCATTTAGTTAGCTATGTATTAATATCTTTACATCTTTGCAGATGTGATTGGCAAGCTATATTCAATTTCGAATATTGAAGAAAAAATCAAGTTTGATGAACCAAAAAGCAAAAGTTGGAAGAGAGATATTATTATCGCAAATGCCAAGTACTGATTTATATTTTCATTTCATCAATAAGATAATGCAGAAACGTTGCTATAATTTTTTTGCTCTACAGCGGCAACAAAGTCCGTATTACCTTATGGGGTGATTTAGCTAAACAGTTCGATGAAGAAGCTATATCAAAAGTTAAAGGACCTATCATCATAATAGTTACTTCAACTGCAGTAAGGATTTATGTAGGTAAAAGTGAAATTATTTCATCATATATTATTTAATGCATTATTTAATAGATTATTTTCTATAAATAGGTGTATATTTCTTGCAATCAATGAATGCTACAAAAGTATACTTCAATTTGGAAGTACCGGAAGTTTCAATCATGTTAAGAAAGTATGTTTTATCGATAAGATATTTAGTTTCATAATTCTTATCCTATATACATATTTTATTTTACACTTCTTTGATATCTTAGCGAAGAGACAGCTTTAGAAGAGTCAACAGTGCAAATCATTAACAAAGTGGATAGTACTATGGACGCTATTGTGGAAGAAAAGACATTGGAGGAACTATGCCTCGAATTGAAAAATCCAGACAACATAGTAATAGCCTACTCTTATCTACTGCCTAATTTTTCATATTATTTTTCCAGATTAAGCAAGCCAACGAATAAATTTAACTTTTAATAAAACTGTAATTTAGTTATACCTTGGAGATAACTTCATTTTCAAGCTTCTTCTTCCCGTCACTATGGCGGCAACAAAAATAATTGTGTCAAATTGACTTGCATATTCTTCCTGTCACTATGAAATTTTAGTGTTTCAGTATCAAGCATTTTTAAATCACAATGATCAAATGCTGCTCCGTGCATAGTATCTGCCTTGAGTTCAGGCCAACCGGAATGCTTCAAAACTGCTCTTTTGTCCACCTTCATATACAAATTTGTAATCAGAATAAGCTCATATGACATAAGCAGTACTTTATTCATATACTCAAATATAATGGCTACCTTTTATCAGTCATTCCATTTTAGTTTAACGTTCCATAATGAAATATAATGATTTGTTTTCAATATATAGGGAATTAAGTTCAATTGTCATGCCAGCATATTGCAAATTTATGATCGATATGGTTGGAGTTACATATCTTGCCCAAAATGCAAAAAGATTGTGGTCAAGACTGATGAAGCATTCTACTGCAGCAAGTGTGAAACTAAAATTACATACCCAATTCTAAGGTAAAAATAATAATAAAGTTGGGTCATTATTTACAAATGTTATATATGACTAACCTATGATATTGCTTTTAGATACAAACTTAGTATGCTAATTGAGGATGATTCTGGATTTGTGGATTTGGTCGCTTTTGATAAGGAAGCTGAACATTTATTAAAATATACAGTAAAAGAGTTTACTGAACTCGAAGCACAGGTTATTTTATGTATATCACAACTTTTGTATAAAATTAATTTTTTATATTTCTTTTAAATTAACTTGCAACTGTAAAAAAAATAGAAAAATGGAAAGGAAAGGATTGCTTCTATATTCAATGAGTTGGTTGGGACAAAAATAGTCTTCCAAGTAAAAAAGACAAAATAATACATAAATAACTCGGAAAAGAGGAAATTTACAGCAAATAAAATTCAAAGAGTTTGCATAGATCAAAAAATTTGAGCACCAGAGAAGAAAAGAAAAAGGTAAAACTGCACTAGAAATCAAGTACTGTTGTAAATCCTTGATGATAACTTAATACATTTCTACTCATTTCAAGAGGTCAAATATGAACCACACAAATCAAAAAGAACGCTGGAAGAAGAGAATTTGGACAAGGAAACGACTGCCTACAAGAGAAATTGCAATGGCCTAGAATAAAAAACGATTTTTTTAATATTTTTTCCGTGTATTTGAGAATATGTTCTTTGGTAACTTAAGTCTTTACTTTAGGGCACTTTAGTGATTTCATTTGTTATAATTGATTGTACTATCTATTTGATATATTAGATCTTTAAATCTTATACCCTGTTATTTTGAACATATGTTTGAATTGCAACTAAAAAACCATTTGGTACCCAATTTAGATTATTAGTATCCCATTGCATGTGCTATTTCTCCTTTAAATTATAATAATATATTAGGATCTTCTTTCAGGTGCAAAAAGAAAACATTACAAATCACAAAGGAAAATTTCCAACATTCAATTTGTGATGACACCTTACAAGTCCTACTTATTCATTAGTATTGATATACTAAATAGTGCTAGCATCATGAAATGTGGAATGTATACGCTTGCTGCTTGCATATATTTGCGCTCATAGTTTTTACCTTTTCAAGATAGTGTTCAAGGCAAAGAACATAGTCTATGGGATTCACCATGATTTTGCTATGAACTATCATACCCAATATTCTGTCAATTGCAGCACCCTACACATAAAAATTAAATTCGGAATGCATAAGCTAAGATTAAGATCAAATATCACTATATTCAGTCAGATCGTCAACAAAGCTTTTCCTAAGCCTAATGGAATTTGATGGGACAGAAGCAACCAAATAATACCTTTGTTACTCCGACAGAATGAATCTCGATTGAATGTCTCCACTGAACAACATTTACTGCATCATTAGATATTGGGCAGTACACAAATGTTGCGGCATTTTCTAGGCTGAAGTCTTCCAATTTCCACATCTATGGATTTGTTGAAAAGAAATGAGATATCTGATGTGCATTCAATATTGTATATTGTGCGATATTAAAAGAAACAGATACCACCGTATTTGCAATTCCACACAAGTTATGTCTCGCGATTCTCAAAATGAGACCTTGCTGTCCTCTCGGTGAAGTACTAGAATACATGTTAGAGACGTTTAAATTTAGCACTAAAGGCCAATAGAAAAAGTAGTTAATTCATGTAATCTAATATTAAATACCTTAATTTGCCAACCCAGTCCATGTTTAGATATTTTGGCATTGTAGTCAACCACTCGCCATTAGTCAGGCGCACAAACATACAATTTTCTGCAGCCAGCCACATATTGAATTCTCTAAAATTTAATATATAGAAAAATATGTAAAAGATTAACCATGGAAAAAGAAAAGATTATTGTTTAGCAACTAAGGTATAACAGAAAAAGAAAAGATTATTCAACTCCATTCCTTTTATTTGGGCGCCACCACTCCTAGAATATTCTACATAATCTGTACGTGTTCCATTGAAACCCTGCATATTACACTGAATTTTTTAGTTTGTAAAACCACATATATGTATAGTGGATAGTCAATTATCTCCGGCACTAAACAAGTGAATGTAACATGTAAAACAAGATCAACCGAACTTAAAAAAGAGACTGATGGGAATCAGAAATTTTGAGAATATTTGTTGAACAAACTAATGCATGATTTAATAATGAAAATACCAAAATGAGTAAACAATTCTTGGCTTGCAAATATCTGTCAATTGCTATTCCTACTGCAGCCTTATATTTGACATCCCAAGATAACACCACCTTAGTTTTTGCAGCATAAGTAGTTTCACTTCAAGTTTGGTTTTCGATTGAGTTCACAAAATTATTTCGTCCAGTTAGGTGAAGATATAAACATTTGAGAGTTTGAGTTTAAAGGCTATGATAATGTTTATTGTGCATGCAAATGGGATGTAAAGGTTCTGACCTGATTGTGTATCCAAATTAGAAGTACAAAAGTATTTAAATACCAAATCATAGAAACAACTGATACTGATCTGAAATATCAATGTGAATATGCTTTTACAAGTTTACATACATATTCCTATTGACACCAAAAAATAAAAACAGAATATATAACCCTAAATGACAGCCCATTTAGCCAAAAAAGAAAAACACATTCAATCACAATCATGACACTAACTACATAATTTTTGAAACAAACCCAAGTGTATATGTTGTGTGATTCTAAAATTTACAAACAACACCTTGGGGGGGTTACCAAAAAAGAGAGTAAATTTCTTTGCAAGCTACACAAGTTGTGTTGTGGTAAAATGGTCGAAGCTTAATAATGACAAAAATATTTAAATCGCTGAAAGTATGTCTCGTGAAATCATTATTATCAAAATAATTCTATCAATTTTGTTTAATCCGTGTATATTATCTTAGATTTAACAGCCTCCAGAATTATATGAGAATAATTTAAAGCAACAAAAAATTTACTATTAGAAAATGAAATTGTACTAATATGAAATCAAAAGAACAAATTTAAAAAAATATCTTTTTTTTGTTTTATGGCGGTCTCTCCACTGAAAAAATTCAAAAAAAAAAAAGATATTTTTTTGATCCATTGTATGATAAGTCAAATAACAGAGATATCTTAGTAGTCATATTCTTTAGGGGAGAAATTTAAATATCATATTAATATCATATTGTTACTATAAATTTCTGACTCGGTCTAACAGTAAGCACATGCTTCAGTTTTCTTTTCTTATTGTACTTTAATTATCAAGATTAGTTTTCTTTTTTGTAAATACAATAAAGTACGCATTATTCAAATTAGCTACTTCAGATTATTTTCTAAATGAATGCTAGATCATAATACTAATTATTCTATAGTAAAATAAAAAACTTTTTTTTTTCTTTTTGGGTCTTCAGATTATATATCTCATCTCTCTCTGCTTTACCATTGGAAAAAGATCTAAACCTCTACACAAGGTATGTTTATATCTTAGTTATCAACTAGACCTACCAATATCAAAAAAGCTCGATAAGGTTTATTTGTGTTTAAATTTCTGTTTGCAATAAATTGATTAAAAACCATTCGACATGGTTTCGTAACCACATAAGCTGACTGGATCAAAACTTCTTAGCTAAATTAAGCCCAAAAAAACCCGTAATTTCTTCATTGTTCTACATACCATAAACTATCATTACTTTGATGATCACCCACTTCACTTTCATATTATTTTTCATTTCCTGTGTATACTGAATGGAATTTCTTATCAGCTGCTTTCTGGTTGCCTTTGATGCATCAATAAACTGTAACAATTAATTTTTTGATGTACATGGAATTTATAGGTTGCTCGCAAGTTGGCACCAACAACTGGTGGAGTGAAGAAGCCCCATCTTTACAGGCCTGGAACTGTCGCTCTTCGGTAAGTCTGAAAAATCTCATCCATCTCACATAGTTACTGTCATGCTATAGCATCATAATCCACTTGCTGAAGTAACTTGGATAGTTTCTTTTAGTATTTGGATTTTACACTCACATTTAAGTTGCAGGACAAAAATTGTTTTTCTTTTTCTGTAAACATAATAAAGTATGTATTTTATAAATTAGCTACTTTAGTTTATTTTTTAAATGAATGATAGATCATATTACTAATTTTTCTACAATAATCTAAACAAAAAAAAAACATTTTTTTTCCTTGTGGATTTTCAGATTATATATCCCATCTCTGTCTGCATTACCGTTGGAAGAAGGATCTAAATCACTACAAAAGGCATGTGTATATTATCTACTAGATCTATCGATATCAATTAATCATGTATTGAATATATGTTGTAACTGTAATACTAAATATTTAAAATATTTTTTTAATAAAATATCATGTACATAAGCAATGAACCAATTGATAACAAATAATTAGAAACTAGATTGACGCCCATAGTTCAGAATTCATCATTCAAAAGCTTATCTCAATAAAATAATTTAAAGAAACACCCAGATGTAACTTTTTCCCATGTGTGATCTTTTTACTTCCCTTCCAGTTTAGTTGAATACTCATTCTAATTGTTTTCATTTCATCTCATGGGTACCATCAACATAGATAAATGGTTAAATCCATTAAAGAAGGTAAATCCCAGATAGCACGCAAGCACAGTACACATTTAAACATCCGTAAGGATGGGAACTGGGAAGATAATGAAGACAGATACCAAAATCATACCTATCAATGATTTAAAGGACTTCAAATTCTAGCTGGCTCTTGCTCCACTTCAAATTTTGATGCCATTGAAGCAGACTGTGTTACTAGAAAAGAAGGTATAGTATTACTACAAATGCAAAAAAAAAAAATATCACATCTATTGAAACACTCACCTTTGATACAATTGTCCATCATAGTCCAAAGGCAAAGGCGGCAAGAAAGGCGTCATATCCTTTACAACAAACGAAAGGCAAAACACATGTACCGTATTCATAAGAATTCTGTAAACTCAATGCATATATTATGGTAATACAATAAAATACTATTTTTTGTATACTGACCTGATCATTGTTTCAAACTTAGGCTCGACTATTGCTTTGACCATGGAAACCAACAACTCTGCTTTTCCAACTGAAATAATTCCAACTGGCTTCTGTAACACTTCAAATTTTGATGCCATTGAAGGATATTATGCTATCAGAAAAGAAGGTATAGTATTTCTACAGAAGTAAAATAAATAAATCACATCTACTGAAAAACTCACCTTTGATACAATTGTCCTTCGTAGTCCAAAGGCAAAGGCGGCAAGAAAGGCGTCGAATCCTATACAACAAACGGAAGGCCAAACAAATATAGCATATTCGTAAGTATTTAATGAACTAAATGAATTTACTATGTTAATAGTATAAAATACTCTTTTTCTGTGCACTGGCTTGATCACGGCTGTTTTAGACTCAGGCTCGCCTATTGCTTCAACCATGGAAACCAGTAATTCTGCTTCTCCAGCTACCAATGATACAATTACAAGTAAGTGAAGATGCATTTAATATCAAAATAAATTGTTCATGTACACCATATATCATACAAATTATAACATATGCTTATATTGCAGGGAAAATGTTTAAAATATGGGACTTTGGTGGACCAACGCATACATGTTCAAGCTGCAATGCCATACTATGGTATGAAGAAAGGAATAAAAAATCAAAAGTCACGCCTAAACCTGAATTTTCCCTATGTTGTCGACCAGGAAAAGTAGAACTTCCTATGTTGAAAGATTGTCCTCTATTCTTAAAACATTTGTTAGATTATAATGGTGGACCAAGAGCATCAAGATTCAGAGAAAAAATAAGGTTATACAACTCTATATTTTCTTTTACCTCTATGGGAGGTAACGTTGACAAAACCATAAATGATGGTCGTGGGCCTTACGTTTTTCGGATAAATGGCCAAAACCATCACAAAATCGGTTTACTTCTCCCAATAAACAACCAACCTAAATTTGCACAACTCTATATTTATGATACAGAAAATGAGTTATCAAATAGAATGACTGCAGTAAGGAATAATAATGCAGAATTGGATGAAGTTGTGGTTAGAAAATTAATTAATATGTTTGATCAATGCAATGAACTCACAAAAGCATTTAGGATGGCAAGAGATCGATTCAGACAAATAAATTTTCAACCTGTAAGGTTGCGATTGATTAGTTCACGACAAAATGATGGTAGAATGTACAATTTGCCAACATCTTCTGAGATAGCAGCGTTAATAGTTGGCGATGGTTTTCAAAATGATGTGGGTAGAGACATTATAATACAAGAGAAAGAGGGACTCCTAAGAAGAATAACTGAAAAGCATCCAAGTTTTATGGCGATGAAATATCCTATATTATTTCCTTATGGGGAAGATGGCTTTAGATTAAATATCGCATATAGACACATTGATGATGATGATGATGATGGTGATGATGAAGCAACCAATGAAGAAACAGCCAATGAAAGCGACCAAGGCAATGGGAAAATGCTTACCATGAGGGAATACTATGCATTCTGAATCCAACAAAGACCAAATGAAGGGCAAACTTTACTGAGAGGTGGTCGATTATTTCAACAATTTTTAGTGGATGCTTATACCTGCATAAAAGAAGATAGGCTAAGATGGGTACGCAATAATCAATCTAACATTAGATCTGATCTCTACAAAGGTCTTCAAGATGCAGTAATAGCAGGTGATACAAATGCATCTTCAATTGGAAAAAGAATGGTCTTACCTTCTTCATTTACAGAAGGTCCTCGATATATGATACAAAACTATCAAGATGCAATTGCAATTTGTAGAGCAGCAGGCCAGCCAGATTTATTCATTACTTTCACATGCAATCCTAATTGGATAGAGATTAAAAAGTTTCCATCATTTACTCCTGGACAAACCATCCAAGACAGACCAGATATTATAGCAAGAGTTTTCAAAATTAAACTCAATCAGCTATTGGAAGATTTACAAAAAGGGAAACATTTTGGGTCTGTTCATGCAGGTATTAATACATTTGTCTAATTACAAACTATATATTCTACTTATATTGACTGAATGGGTATTCAATTAAATTAACAGCAAGTAATAAACAAAATTTTCATGTTCATTTAACAATGCATTTAATGTACAAAATTAAGGCCCATCTACTGAACAAAGTAAATAAATTCAATACGAAAACAAATTATAAATGTTATTGGTGCACTTTCAAATGTTATTTAATGCAGTTTTACCATGCATTGTATGTACGCTATTTCATGAAATTTCTACAGTTTTGCTGTTAACTTTAAGCCATTTGATTCAGTTTTTTAAAGTATTCAGCAGTATTATTTATATATAATAATAATAGCTGAAATAAGTGCATGATAATTGTCGGTGACAAGTGTGCACTTTGAAATGTTATTTGATGCAGTTTTACCATGTATTCTACAGGTTAAACAAGTTTTTACATTTCTGCACTTTCAGCTCAAAAATGTTATTTCATGATATTTCTGCAATTTCATTGTCAAATTTAAGCTATTCAATTCAGCTTTTTAAAGTATTCAGCGGTGTTGTAATAAAAACAATAGTTAAATTAAGTTCATGATAATTGTTGGTGACAAGTGCACTTTCAAATGTTATTTGATGCAGTTTTACCATGTATTCTACATTTTACACAGGTTTCTACATTTTTGCACTTTCATCTCTATGTATGTTATTTCGTTATATTTTCGCAGTTTTGTTAAATAGTTTAAGCTATTCGATTCAGATTTTTAAAGTACTCAGCAGAAATATATATATATATATAATAATAGTTAAAATAACTGCATGATAATTGTTGGTGAGAACGAACCTAACATCACAAAATTGCATAGATTCATAAAATGCAAAATCCTATTTATCATCCAACATGAACATGTTGCTTACGAGTTTTAACAAGCATGGTATTACCTTCTCAGTCACCATATTCTTTCCATTTAAAAGCTCTGGTGCCATCCATGGTATAGTGCCATAAACTCCTCTTGACACTAATGTTCTTTGTTTTACCTTTTATAGCTCCAATCTGGAAGAAATAACATCATCAAATATAAAACAATTAAAGTTAGGTGACTATTGTTACTAAAAATGTATAAATCAAACATTTCACACATAAAATTTCCTCAAATACCAATAGGGAATTAATGAATGGTGACTTCCCATAGAATTTTACCTGAAAATTTCTTACTCAATTATCTAACATTGGTATTTATTATTATTTTCATGTTTTTACAGTTGTGTACACAATCGAATTTCAGAAAAGAGGTCTGCCACATGCACATATATTATTGTTTCTTCATTCTACTGACAAGCCTAAGACAACTTCAGATGTTGATAGCATAATCACAGCTGAAATACCAAATAAAGAAGTAGATCCATTAGCATACCAATCAGTCTCACAATTTATGATGCATGGACCATGCGGTGCAGCTAATCCACAAAATTCTTGCATGGTCAAAGGTCAATGTTCAAAGCATTATCCAAAGGAAAATTGTTCTGAAACCACCTTTGATGATAATGGATTCCCTGTGTATAGAAGAAGAGAAAATGATAGGTATGTCACAACAATGGGTATGAAATTCGATAACAGATGGGTAATTCCACACAACACGGATCTTACTGTAAAATATCAAGCCCACATAAATGTAGAGATATGTAATCGAACCAGGTCCGTAAAGTATTTATTCAAATATATCAATATGGGTTACGATCGTGCAACAGTTGTAATTGAAGAAAAGACTGAATATGGTGGACGAACTGTACGAGAAGTTGACGAAATTAAAACCTACCTCGATTGTCGATATATTTCAGCCTCTGAATCTTGCTGGCGTATATTTCAATTTGACATTCTGTTTCGCACACCAGCGGTGCAACGGCTATCATTTCATTTACCTGATGAACAACCAATTTTGTTTCATGATACTGATAATTTGGAAGATATTGCTAATCGACCTGATATCAAAAAATCAATATTTACAGAGTGGCTTGAAACAAATAGATTGAATGAAGACGCAAGAGATCTTACATATGTTGATTTTCCAACAAAATGGGTATGGAATAAAAAAAATAAAAAATGGAAAAAGAGACAAAAAGGTAATACAATTGGAAGAATTTATTATGCCCATCCAACTTCTGGCGAAAGATTCTATCTACGTATGTTGCTGAACATAGTAAAAGGACCTAAAAATTATGAAGACATACACACTTTTAATGGTACAGTTTTCAATGATTTTAAAACAGCATGTATGGCACGAGGTTTGTTGGAAGATGACAATGAGTGGAATGATGCCATTGTAGAAGCTGGAAGATGGTCCTCGGCAAAATCCCTACGATAAATGTTTGTTACTTTACTATTATTTTGTGAAATTTCAAATCCACTTGAGCTTTGAAACAATCATTGGGAGTTACTGTCGGATGATATTTTATGGATGCAAAGAAGAGTTCTACAAGATAATACGCTAAATATGACACAATGTCAATTACAAAATTATGCATTGTATGAAATTGAAAAAATCATGAATAAGAGTAATAGATCTTTAAAGGAATATCCTATGTTTCCCTTTCCTGATTTGATGTTTCTTGAACGGTTTCAAAAAAAACTTATAAGAGAAGAACAATTGTATGACCATGATGCACTCCATGAGCAGTTCCTAAGTATGTCACGATGTCTAAATGTCCAACAACAAAAAATATTTGATGAAATCATGCATGCTGTTGATGAAAGTTTAGGAGGATTTTTTTTTTGTTCACGGTAGTGGTGGTACTGAGAAAACATTTTTGTGGAAAACAATAATATCAAAATTAAGATCAGAAGGTAAAATCGTATTGCCAGTTGCAACATCAGGTATAGCATCATTATTACTGCCAGGTGGTAGAACTGCACACTCACGTTTCAAAATTCCAATAAATTTAGATGAGGATTCTATTTGTGATATAACAAGACAGTCTTCATTGGGTGAGTTGATAAAAAAAACTGATCTTATTATTTGGGATGAAGCACCAATGGCACACAGAAATGCATTAGAATCATTGGAAAGAACTTTGAGAGATATAATGGAACACACGGGAAATGGTGGTGAAATTTTTGGTGGCAAGACTATCCTACTTGGTGGAGATTTTAGGCAAATACTACCAGTTATTGATAAGGGGGGAGGGAGGCAATTATCGGATCATCGATAAATCGATCACGTCTATGGATTAAGTGTAAAATTTTTACTCTCTCACATAATATGCGGCTTACAAATGAATGTGCAAGCAATGAAGAGATGAATCAAACTGCGAATTTTAGTAAATGGATTTTAGATGTGGGAGATGGATTACTTCCAACTATATCGATGTATCATAATGAGGAGCCCACTTGGGTTAATATTCCAAAGGAAAACTTAATTGAATGGGATGACAATCCAATACAAAAAATTGTTGATAGCATTTATCCAGATTTCGATAAAAGGTTGAATGAACAAGACTACTTTAAAAGCCGTTGTATACTAGCACCAACTAATGAATGCGTGGACGAAGTGAATTCATTTATAATTGAGAAAATGCCAGGCCAATTCTATACTTATCTAAGTGCAGACTCAATTAGTCCAATGTCGGAAGGCATTGAGGAACAAAATCTTTTATACCCTATTGAATTCCTCAACACACTAAAGCTATCATCAATACCAAATCATGAACTTCATTTAAAGGTTGGAGTTCCAATAATGCTTCTTCGTAATTTAAATCAAAATTTAGGTCTTTGCAATGGTACAAGATTGATTGTCACACAAGTTGCATCAAAAGTAATAGAGGCAGAAATTATTACCGGAAATAATATTGGTAATAAGGTTCTAATTCCAAGAATAATAATGTCCTCGGCAGACACAAAGTGGCCTTTTCTCCTTAGACGTCGCCAATTTCCAGTAAAAATATGTTTTGCAATGACAATCAACAAAAGTCAAGGTCAAACACTAGAAAATGTTGGAGTATATTTATCACGTCCCATATTCACTCATGTTCAGTTATATGTGGCTGTTTCTCGCACAACAACACAAAAAGGGTTGAAAATTTTGATTAAAAATAAAGATGAAGAAAGAAAGGATTACACACAGAATATTGTCTATAAAGAAATATTCAACAACCTTAAAGGTAATGCCTAAAATTTCGTTTATGTCATATTATGTTCCTTATTCAGGAAATAATTACTTATAATTTCAATTCCACATTCATTATATTATGTTATTTTCACAGATTAACAAGACTGAATTTTGGCTCATCTTCTCATACTGCGTTACTGCACTTGCCTGCTACAAGGAGGAGAATATCAAAGCTATATCTGCTGCATACAAGCAGCTAAATGTTTTACATCAGAGGCTGAATGGTTTTTCTACTACCCTACCTATGTGTATTTGCTTAAATCGTCCATAGTTTCATTTACTTTGTTTTTTTACTTTATTTTTGATGTGTTTTTCCATCACTTTTATTCAAGTAGTTCTAAACAATTATTAAAACATCGTCATTTTAAATATAAATCTGCATAAAATTTTAAACAATTATTGAAATTTTATACTTACAAACATACAAGTTCGCATATATTTCAAACTACAGAAAATATGCCACACAATGCATACTCACATTATTTGAAAAAGCACTCCTTATAACTGTAAATTGTTTTGCCAACAACTAAGAAAATGTATTAGATTACTAACCCACTAAAATCTCAAGAAATGAAGCCGAAGTAAACATTTCAAGCGCTATGCATCGAAGACTCCATATATCAGCAGCAGGTCCATATGGTTTCGTTGGTTCAACAACCTAAATTGATATTAAAAAAAATGGTACAATGTAAGGCTCATGACATATAATATTATAACTATATAACTTAATGGACACAAGAAACTTAAAGACAAAAATTATTACTTATCTAACATTTCGAATCGCAATAAAGCAGATATATTACCTAAAATTTAAAGAAATTGAAAATGAAAAGTAGGCATTAATGTGGAAATCTAATAAGAAGACAAAAGATATTACCTTCAATCGACGGATTTTATTCTTTTAGAGCTGATTTGTAATCTGAATATTTTTGCAGACGTACCTAAGAAAAAACATAAAAATAGTTAATATCTGCTAACAGTAAATCATATGCATTTAAGGAAAGAACAAAGTACAACATTTACTTAACTCATCAATGACCTCCAAAATGAAGCTAGCCGGGAAATTAAAATAAGACCATTTAGTTCACTAAATATAAAAGAATATTACTTGACTGCAAACTGGGTTTCAGTTGCCATGTCAAATACATTCAGACGTATTTTTCCAGTATTTTTCCTCAATAAAACATCTTTTCACCCAGTTGTTACGAACATCTTGAATTTTTGACCAATACTGCAATCTAAAGCAAATCGATAATGTGTCAAATATATATTTCATATTTTTATAATCATCCATAAATATTTATGTTTATTAATTATTTTTAATACTGTTTCACATTTAGAGTTATTATACATACACATATACACACAAACAATGAGAGAAATGTTAGAAAATTTTAGTACTGAAAATAAAACATGTCACATAGAACAAAACACTAAACATAATGCTACATAGAATAAAACTCTCTACAAAACTAAATAGTTCAGGACATAAAATGGTACATAGTATAAAACAGTACATTGATTAAAATTATTACTTATGTGCCTCTTTTTACACTTGCAACAATACTGAACTATTCAGTGGATTTGACTTGAGTGACCAGCACGTGCAGAAATATATTATGCAATCCGATAAGAATTCAACAGTATTATAACATTTACGAATGCACCCAGGTAGTAATTATTAGGGTTTTGATATTGATTTTGTATACTGCTGGAAAGGTAAAAGCAAAGGCAGAATTAACTATGAATTGGTTATAGTAAATATGAAAGCGCAGCATAGCCAAGTATATTAATTATAGAGCTTTTTGAACATCGGATAAGTCCTATGTATTAAATATTATATTCACCTCAAGGTATTAAAAGCAAATCAAATTTGCAACCAATTCAATAAGTGAAAACTTAATGTCCCTGTTTAGTTGACTGTAAGACCTTCCTCTCTTGTGAATACGTGATTCAAAATTGATAATAAACCTTCAATCTAATATGTGAAAATTTACAAAGTCCAATGAAATATAGATATTTCTTTCATACTAGTTTACAAAATTGTTCGTCATAGCGCAGTCAGGTATCATATCAAACTACAAAAGAAAATAATTTGTGTTACCGTTAAAATTACAATAAAAGTTCAGTTTTTGTTATAATCTGAATGACAGATCTTCTTTCTCTTATTTCAAGCTCTGTTATCATATATAAAATAAAAAACACTACATTTTCACTTAATAAAATCAATGCAAATATATAATATTCTTTGGTAGATTAATATTATAAAATTAAGAAAACTTTGTCATTTGTCAAGAAGTCCTGTGAAAAGACGATTAAAAAGCCGGAATCAATGAACGGGGATATTCATGACTTAATTAGGCAACGTAGCGATAAAGAGAAACAACGTTTTAAATACACTAATAGCAATTTTACCTAATAACTACTGAGTTGTTACTATTATTCTTGGTTTATCTTTGATATTACTAACAAATGTGATTTTGGAAATGTATAAATCGAGTTAATTCCAACAAGTGCCAGATGAATTCGAAATCACAATAATGTTTAAATCGATCACATAGATCCCATACTCAGAGTTTCAAAAGCATAATATCAATGAAAAAATCTTCTTCATTACCTTTTATTAACAGATCCGATGACCTCTCCAAACAGCCATATTTAACAGATGTTGGAGATAGACATCATTATCAATGCCACATCAAATACGTTCCAGTATTTTTGTACTCTTTAGTCGCCTTTATGATAATCTTCAAAGCAAAATAATTACTATGTAAATAGTCCAATCTGAAGTATAATTAAATATATATATGGTATACTAATGCGATATGCTGGTTTTATCAAAACCAGAATGTGGAAATACACTAAACAACCCTCAATAGAATGCCAATTTGACTCGAATTTCAAGTCATCAACTAATAGAGATGTGTAATTATACTTTTTACAGTTTTCAGTATACCTAAAAGTCGTACAGTACTTTACCTGAAGCATATAACAAATTCACAGACTAATCATTTATAATAACCAAACCAAAGTCTAACAAAGAAAAATAAGTTATTCAATTAATTAATGAATGAAGCAAAAAATACAGTTACATGGAAAAATAACCAATAAAATCAGTATGATATACCTTAATATAAGAATTACTAAAAGAAAAATCACTCAAGTTCGGAAGAACTAAATCGTTTCATCCAACAACTTATCATACAGTAAAAAATACAGTTACTTTCATTCTCAGAGGTATAAATTTAATCATGTATACCACTAATTTGTAATAACAAACTAATTTATCATACATTAAAAAATAATAGAAGATTAAAAGAAGATATTGAGAAGATACTACCTTCGATCGACATATTTTATGCTTTCAGAGCAGATCTACAAGATTCTAAACTTCTTTGTCGATTTAATCAACGCTGCGCAAAATTTTCGCTCCATTTTTTCATGGTTATTTTTGGGAGAAGAACATGGATGTGAAATAATGGTTGTCGCGAAATTAATAGTCGATTTCTTATGATAATTTTCATTTTTTCCGTGATGATGTTTGGGATAAGATTAGGGTTAGAGAACTGAAAGTGAACTCGAGGGGACTACGAGAGGTTTTTTCGCTATGTTCAATTTCCCTGCGTGTGTTGGATATTATTCTTTCCAAGCTCAAAATTTCTGTTTTTCCCTTAAGTTTCTTTCTAGATTATTCATTACCGCCTTAACATGTGATGATAGGTTTCTTTTGTGTAAAAGTATATTTTTACTTAGTATATTTTCACAATATCCAATTAGTATTTACTTATTTATGGTATCCCTTTAGTAATTTTGACTTATTTTGTGTAAAATGTGACAATATCATAGATCAATAATAGCGTTACATATGGCGTTCCTTTAGTAATTTGAACATTAAAATGATCAATTAATATTGTGTTGACGATTTTATTTGTTTTATGCAAAATCAAATTTTAATTTCATTTCTATTTGATTTGAATTTCAAACTGCACCAATTAATCTTCCTTTTATATGACCGAATTAATGGAAATTCGTTAACACTAATTGAGAATAAAATCAATAAGGAAATCGTTGTTACTTCTTTACTCATTTACGATTTCATTTTAATTGACCATTAAATATGGTAATTCATCAACATAAATCAAGTTATATATTAGATATGGCATTATTTTTATATTTTAAATTTACAATTGCATAATCAAGCTATTTTTCAATAAAAAAAGGATCAATATTAAACATATGTACATTACAGTATTAAAACGTCACTCTAATATGTACAAATATATTGCATATAACATGAATCATATTGATTAAAAAAATACCAACTTTAATTAAAAATATCCATATGTTAATTATACATTGCACTGTAAAATTCTTTTACCATCAAATACTTGCATTCCAAAATTTCTTTGTTTTTTCGAAAACAAGCGTTGTTATATTTTAATCCAAAATTTTAGCTTAATATTAACTTATCGAAATAAAATCATTGTGCTCTACATTGCAAAATTCTGTTTTTAGCGTTTATACCTTTATCACCAAAACACCTTTAATTTTTTCCTAATATTTATTTTTGAACTCACATATTCAAATCGCTAAGGGAATCTCAAAATTAGATCCTTAGTATATTTTTTAATATAACGTTAATAGATTCACCCATTTTGATATATCCACTAAATAAATAATAAAGTGGAAGAATTTGAAACCCCATTCTCCTACTCTTTCATTGTTTTATACTTTGATATGGACATTTTAAAATCTACACGATTATTTACATATAATATAATCATTAGCTCCTAAAATTTTATATTTAAGTTCACACATTTTAGTTAATTACATAAATCGAAATTTAAGTAAGTTTAGTTAACTAATATTTCTTTCAAACACTAAAAAATGACAAAAAGCATTTTTTTTCGACTCAAAATACCTACGCGTCAAATTTTCTATAATAATTTAAGTCTTTCACAATTCATTTTCGACATTATACATTTAATACCATAATTTATAATTAATACATAATATTAAAACTAATTAAGTAACTTTAGCGAACTATTGTTCAATGATTCGCCTAATAAATCGCATCAAGATTAACTATATTCACATTAAAAAAAATGAGAAAAACAGTGATTCCAATATATAAACACATTAATTGCATAACATAAATTATACACATAATAACAATCACATGTTTAAAATTTAACTCATTTAATTTATCTTGTGTTACATTGCAATGTTAACATTAAGAACTCATATTTCAATATTTATTTACTAATTTACAAAACACTCCATGTAACACCCCGAATTTTAGTTAATACTAAAGTTCACTAATTACAGGATAAATAATCTCAAATGTGGGAATTGGGGGTAACGGGCTGCGTCATTGCGTTCGTTTCGGAAAAATACGCGAAATAGAGTCCGAGTTTTCGAGAATCGGAGTCCGTATGGCCCAGTTATGGCCCAATGAAGTTGGCAGAAAATTTAAGATAAAAACAGAATTAAATATTTAAAATCAGATTTTGAATTTGGGGCCAGCGGGGGCCAGGCAGGAAAAATTCCCGCCCTTACCATGTCGACAGGGCTGTCGACAGGCCTGTCGACAGGGGGGTCGACTTGCCTGTCGACACGGCGTGCCGATCCAGGGGGCTTGGGTGCACCAGATTTGGTTTTCTGGCTAGGGCTGGGCTGGGTTCTAGAGATTTCCTAAATCTAACGGACCTAATCTAACCTAGGGTTAATCTAAGGGCCTAAAACACTACCTAATCCTATAAATAAGACCCCAACCCTACCCTAATTCATTCATAATTAGATCTTGTAACTAAACTATGGCAAAATGAAACTAGATCATGGCCTCCACAAATCAATGAAGAGAGTTGCAAGCTAATCAACCTCTAATCAACATCTTCTTCAACTAAAGCTACTAGTTCTACTACATAAGTTTGCTAATCTTGGTTTTGGTGAGTTCCTATGGCTTTAATAATCAATTGTTAAATTGATTATGGTAGGATGTGATAAGACATGGCTATGTTTGTGGATAAATGTGTTTATGCAAGTTTGTATGATATGTGATTTGCAAGTTTTATGCTATATGCAAGTTTAATGCCATGTTTTATGATGCAAACACTATGTTGAACATTTATGCATATGTAACATGTTATGCAAACTATATGTGAGAGTATATGCAAGTTATATGTAACATGATATGCAAGTTATGCATGTGATTTTATGCATGCTAAGTATTTGGTGTTATGCATGCTAAGTATTTGATTTTATGCATGCTAAGTATTTGATTGTATGCATGCTAAGTATTGGGTTTTATGCATGCTATGTGTTTGGGTTTATGCAAGTTAAGTGGTGGGTTCATGCATAATAAATAATTGATTTTATGCATGCTAAGTAGGTGGTTTTATGCATGCTAAGTGTTTGGTATTATGCATAAATCATGACATGCAAGTTTACCCTTTTAAATGTGATGCATACATATGCAAGATGACACCTTTATATGCTATGCATGTTTACCCTCCTTTAAGATGCAAGTCATATATGCAAGTTCAACATGTTATGCAAGTTATGTGTATGCCTATATGCAAGCTCAACATGTTATGCAAGTTATGTGCATGATGTTATGTAAGTTATGTGCATGTTGTTATGCAAGTTCATATGCAAGTTATGTGTATGAGGGTATGCAAGTTATGTGCATGATGTTATGCAAGTTATGTTTATGAGATTATGCAAGTTATGTGCATGATGTTATGCAAGTTATGTATATGCTTAAATGCAAGTTATGCACGCTTATGCAAGTATGTGAATGCTTATGCAAGTATGTGAATGCTTATGCAAGTTATGTGTATGCTTAAATGCATGTTTAACATGTTATGCAAGTTATGAGAATGCTTATATGCAAGTTTGGGTTAAATGTAGTTGGGTTAATATGCTCATAAATGCAAGTTGACATCCTCTTAACCCATGACAAAGTTATATGCTAAACCCATGATATATGTGATGGATCTTCCCCTTTATTATGTCATGAAATGAGAACGATTTACGTGGGGAACGATGGGGTTGGTAAATATGTTAATAAAAGTATGATTGGGTATGATTAAGCATACCATAAAATGAATAAGCATAAGTAGGAATTTACCTATTGAGTTAGGTCTACCCCATGGGAATTTACCTATTGAGTTAGGTCTACCCATGTTATGAAAAACTTGATATTAATTAGGGATAATTAATATGGGGGTGATTAATTAGGTGTAATTAATCAACTAAGACACGAGGTTGGACCCTTTTGTAGCGGAAGTCTGCCCGGAACCGACCGGCCATCCAGCGGCTACAAATGATTGGCCCAATGTGAGAGGTCTTAGCCATAAATTAAATACATGATTAAAGTAAAGACACGAGGTTAGACCCTTTTGATGACAGAAGTCTGCCCGAAACCAACCGGCATATCCAGCAGTCATAAAAGACGGTCTAATGTGAGAGGTCTTTATGAGGTCATGATCTTAATTAATGAATTAAGAAACACTTAACCATATTAGCATGTAGAGGGGCATGAGGGGTTAAGTGGGTGCCTTGGGTGGCATGTAGTAACTAGTGGGGGTGCCTTGGGTGGCATGAGGAAACTAGTGGGTTGCCTTGGGTGGCAATAGAAAATACGATTAGAATACTTAACCAAAGTGGAACATGTAATTAAACATGATTAAAGGGTTAAGTAAGTGCCTTGGGTGGCATGTGGGAATCAAGTAAGTGCCTTGGGTGGCATGCGGAAATCTAGTGGGTGCCTTAAGTGGCAATTGAAATATAATTAGATGACTTAACCAAACCTTAACATGTAAGGGGGCATGATTATAAAAAGGGGTTAAGTGGGATGCACTAGATAAAATGACAAGCTTAAGTAGTAGCTTGTGGGGGCCCATTTCAACCAATATCCCAAACGTATCTTTGTGGGCTCGACCCAAGTCGAGGACGGGACACGCATATTGGGCTTGACTATAAGAGGCCAAAACGGGGTAGCGGTGGCAACGCAAGTCCAACGGGCTTCATATGCGTGTGTGGGCCCGGGCTGGTAGATAAGCCGTTGTTGCATCGTGTAGATATAAGCCGTGCACCGTTGATAGAATTGGTTGCCACTTTAGGGGAGTGATACACCCCACTGTGGGGCCAGCACGGGTATCTACGTTAGGGAGCCGATCGCTTGGGAGTAGTGGGGTACACCTAGTGGAGGTAGGGGCAGACGACACCTACGTGGTCAGCTAGAAGTACCAGAAACTACTAGTTATATTTTCTAAATCTTTAGGTGGGATCAACCTTTAAGTAGGAATTACTCTTGGTGGGTAGAACTGGTGTGGTGCAGTGTAAGAATTACCCTTGGGTGGGTAGGTCTGGGGTGGTGTAAGCTAGTAATTATCCTTGGGTGGATAAATGCGTCTTTTCGATTATCGTAGTACATCCTGTGTTTTGTTGGCTACTTAGTGTAGTCATTATCCCCAGAGGTACCGTACCTTGTTTATATCATACCCTAATTACTTTAATGATTGTATTGTTAGGGTTATAGGACTCACTTAGACTTATGTCTGACCCCGTTGTTGTTTATTTTTTTCCCAACCCTCAGGTTATTAGAGTGGGCCTAGCACTAGTGGGCTTGGACCGGACCGCTATATCTATCTTTTGGGGCTTGGACCGTAGAAGTAAAGCTCGGTTTATCTTTTCCATTTTGGCTATTATCTATGTAATGGGATTATGTACTTCTATTTTATCAGGATGGATATTATGTACTTGACTCTTGTTATGGTTTTGTGATGTAACCAAACATGTTTTGTTAATGAAATGATGTTTTAAATTTTCAAGTATTACTTATATCTGTCCTGTTGTAATTTTTCTGTTCTATACTCACTAAAAATACTCCACCAAAACTAAGGCATTCCCTTAGTGAGTGACCTTAGCGGGTGTGGGGTGTTACACGTGGTATCAGAGCTTAAGGTTACCAGAACAGATAATTTTTTTAGAAAAACTATTTTCTAAGAATATTTTTGAAAGGAGTATTTTCAAAAACATGTCTTTTAAGAGAAAAGTTTTTGAAAGAAAAGCATAATCCCCAATAGCCATATCTATATCTTTCGAATTATCCATTTAGAATCTCTTCCTCTCTCTCATTTTGAGTTTCCCCTCCGCGTATAGATGATCTTTCTAAGATAGATAAGGATGGAAAACCACTTCAAGGGACTTAAACGTTAATCAGATTAGGAGTTGGTTCAAGAAGGAGGAGGACTTGTAGGTACCTATTGGATAGACGATGGGAGGAAGGCTCAAATAGTTGATGTTTAATGAAGGACGAAACCTCAGTAGTGGGAGGTTACGAGTGGGGAATGGGGAAGAAGAAGGCTAGTAGTTATCCATTTGGGAGGAATAGGACACCTTATTAGGATTGTCCAAAGAAGCAAGGCCAAGTTATGGAATCTTCTGAAGGGTAGTTGTATTCCCTCACGCCTAGGGTACCAGATGGGGATAAGACCGTCTAGGTTGGAATTTGGATTTCTTTATTATCCGATTCAAACTTTATTTGATTCTGATATATCGAGTTCGTTTATCTCATCATTGTTAGTTGAGTCACTGCACTTAGACACCAGTTTGGTAGATGATCCCTTAGTTGTTTCAAACCCAATTGGGGCTCCATGATGTGTTTGGGTTTGAAAGTTTCTATACTTAGCGTTGAGTTTAGATGTGATGCTTGTTGGGCTTCACAGGCTATGGGTTAGTTTTGGGCATGGACTGGTTATCCAGTAGGGGTGCCGTTCTTGATTTTGAAGGGAGAGTTGTTAGGCTTATGACCCGCTTGGGTAACACTCTCGAGATCTCTTGTAATCCCATGGAATCTGTTATGCTAAGTATCTAGAATCGCTTGACACGTCGGTCGGGAGTTTGCGATCTGTTAGAGTGGTCCGGGAATACTCGGATGTGTTTGAGGAGGTGAAGGGCTTACCTCCGGAGCGGGAGATTAACTTCCAAATATATCTGGTAGACAATGCCAAACCAGTGTCTTGGCCAGTGTGCCACGTGGCTCCTCGTGAGAGGAGGGAACTCCATAAGCAAGTAGGCAATTTGCTTGAGAAGGGGTTTAGAAGGCGAAGTATACCGGAGTAGGGTGCTCCGGTAGTTTTTGCCACGAAGGCGGATGGGTCCCTCAGACTTTGTGTAGGCTAAAGAGAGCTAAATAAACTCACAAAGAAGAACAGACACCCATTGTCGAGGATTGATGATCTCTTTGATCAGTTGGTTGGCGCCTCAGTGTTTTCGTAGTGGACTCAGCCACGGAGTTTCATCAGTTGAGAGTGGCTGAGGATAGTATAGAGAAGACTACCTTTAGGACTCCGGATGGTTTTTTTTATGAGTGGCTGGTGATGCCATTTGGTTTGACGTACGCCCCCGCATATTTTGTTGATTTGATGAGAAGGGTTTTCAAGGAGTACCTAAATAAGTTGTGATGGTCTTTGTGGATGACATCTTGGTCTTTTCTAGGAGCGAAATAAGTTTTCGTATGTGCTCAATAGGCTGAGCAAAGCCAGTTTGGGATAAACGGTGGTTTTGGAGCGACACTGGCGAGGACATCCAGAGCTGGACAAGGGCTTAATTATTTAGCCGTTTTTACTAGTATCATCTCACGTAGGACGTCTAGGTTCGAAGGAGGCATCTCTTGGGTGTTTGTCTGATATTGGTTTAGGCCTTTGGGGCTTGCATTTGGGGGATGTCGAGTTCGACCAGGGTGGTCTGCGTGAGGGATGGATAGTTGTGACGATTTTGCATGGGAGAATATCCTGATTTTCTCTAGGAGTGGAGAAAAACCTGCCCTACATCTTAGGGAAGTATTGGAGACTCTCCAGGCGCATAGTCTTAAGACAGCAAAAGTAAATAGGATTCTTAGCATCCTATGAGTTTGAGATAGCGTACACCCACGGTAAGGGTAACATGGTAGCGGACGCCTTAAGTAGAAAAAGGTTGTCCTCGAGTTTGTGGTTCGTTGAACGATGGAGCTTAGAGTTTATTTCTATGTTTGACTTTAGACCTTCTGTTGACTTTGTACCCGGTTTGCTAGCCTCCTTGGAGGTTAGGCCTACTCTTTTGGGGCGGATTGGAGAAGCACAGAGGGACGACCCACAGTTGGTTGAGTTGGTAGAGAAGCTCATAAGGGGGGGAGTCGTCCAGCCATTTGAGTAGGTACACCCTAGACGATAGGGGGTGCTTGCGTAGAGACGGTAGACTTTGTGTACCGCAAGACGAGGGTTTGAGGATGGTTATTCTTGATGATGCACACCGTTCTAGGATGACCATTCATCCCGGTGGGGACAAGATGTACCAAGACATGAAGAGGGTTTTCTTCTGGACCGGTATGAAGAAAGATGTGGCCGAGTATGTCGCTCGATGCTTGGTGTGCCAACAAGTGAAGGCGGAGCAAAAGAAACCAGGTGGGTTGCTTCACCCATTGGAGGTTCCGCAATGGAAGTGGGATAGCGTCTCGATGGATTTTATTGACGGGTTACCCAGATCGAGAAAGAGTAATACAGGAATTTGGGTGGTGGTAGACAGACTTACTAAGAGCGCCCATTTCATACCTGTGAAGAGTAAGAGGACTGCTCCATGGCTAGCTTCGGTATATCTTCGAGAGATAGTTCGATTGCATGGGGTACCCTCTAGCATAGTGAGTGATCGAGATCCTATCTTCACTAGAGAGTTTTGGAAGAGTTTGCAAGAGGCGGTAGGGACTCAGATGTGTTTGAGTACCGCATATCATCCTCAGACGGACGGCCAGACCGAGAGGGTGAATCATGTTTTAGAAGACCTTTTGAGGCTATGTATCTTGGATTTTGGAGGTACATGGGAGGAGCATCTTCCATTGGTGGAGTTGCCCGACAGACTTAGTGGTGTACATGATGTATTCCATGGGAGGAAGTGCCTACATGAGACCGCAGAGGTGGTGGGGCCGAGTTTGCTTAGAGAAGTGGAAGTAGAGCGTGATGCGACGATTCGACGAGCTCCTACTTGCATCCTTGGGTCAGAGATTTGGAAGATGTGAAACAGAGAGGTTCAACTAGTCAAAGTACAAAGGGGAGATGAAGAGAGCGACGCTACCTGGGAGACGGAAGCGAAGATGCGTTCGAGGTACCCTTTTCTTTCGGAGGGTATGTCCTTTTGCTTCTCCTTCATCGCATATCTTGTGCTTATCTTATCCTTAGTATGTCCTCTCGTTAGTACCTTTGACCTTCAGATATGATAGTCCTATGGTTGAAACATGTGTTTGAGACATGTTATGTATGATGGATGCAAGTGGATGCAAGTGTTTGCTAGTGGTTGCTCGTGGATGCATATACACACACTCTAGGCACTAGATCGGCTCAGTCACTTCATATTGCATATTGCATAAAATTGTGTGTAGAAAGCTATATCTATGGATGTATAATGATTGTGTTATCATATGGATGATGAATTTTGGTGAATGATTGTGCACTCATGTAGATATTGTATGTGTCGATAGGGTTCTCTCGCATACATAATGGATGCATGGCACTATCATGGTTTGCATATGTTCATACAGTAGATAGGGAACATGTACACACACTTTTTGCATATGCTCATACATCGTTAGAAACTGTTTAAGGACAATGGATGCCCGTGTTTGATGGATTGAGTAGATGGTTGTTTGGATGGTAGGATATGCATTCTCCTTAGCTTAGAGATTTCGGGGACAAAATCCTTTAAGGAGGAGAGAATGTAACACCCCGAATTTTAGTTAATACTAAAGTTCACTAATTACAGGATAAATAATCTCAAATGTGGGAATTGGGGGTAACGGGCTGCGTCATTGCGTTCGTTTCGGAAAAATACGCGAAATAGAGTCCGAGTTTTCGAGAATCGGAGTCCGTATGGCCCAGTTATGGCCCAATGAAGTTGGCAGAAAATTTAAGACAAAAACAGAATTAAATATTTAAAATCAGATTTCGAATTTGGGGCCAGCGGGGGCCAGGCGGGAAAAATTCCCGCCCTTACCATGTCGACAGGGCTGTCGACAGGCCTGTCGACAGGGGGGTCGACTTGCCTGTCGACTTGCCTGTCGACGCGGCGTGCCGAGCCAGGGGGCTTGGGTGCACCAGATTTGGTTTTCTGGCTAGGGCTGGGCTGGGTTCTAGAGATTTCCTAAATCTAACGGACCTAATCTAACCTAGGGTTAATCTAAGAACCTAAAACACTACCTAATCCTATAAATAAGACCCCAACCCTACCCTAATTCATTCATAATTAGATCTTGTAACTAAACTATGGCAAAATGAAACTAGATCATGGCCTCCACAAATCAATGAAGAGAGTTGCAAGCTAATTAACCTCTAATCAACATCTTCTTCAACTAAAGCTACTAGTTCTACTACATAAGTTTGCTAATCTTGGTTTTGGTGAGTTCCTATGGCTTTAATAATCAATTGTTAAATTGATTATGGTAGGATGTGATAAGACATGGCTATGTTTGTGGATAAATGTGTTTATGCAAGTTTGTATGATATGTGATTTGCAAGTTTTATGCTATATGCAAGTTTAATGCCATGTTTTATGATGCAAAACACTATGTTGAACATTTATGCATATGTAACATGTTATGCAAACTATATGTGAGAGTATATGCAAGTTATATGTAACATGATATGCAAGTTATGCATGTGATTTTATGCATGCTAAGTATTTGGTGTTATGCATGCTAAGTATTTGATTTTATGCATGCTAAGTATTTGATTGTATGCATGCTAAGTATTGGGTTTTATGCATGCTAAGTGTTTGGGTTTATGCAAGTTAAGTGGTGGGTTCATGCATAATAAATAATTGATTTTATGCATGCTAAGTAGGTGGTTTTATGCATGCTAAGTGTTTGGTATTATGCATAAATCATGACATGCAAGTTTACCCTTTTAAATGTGATGCATACATATGCAAGATGACACCTTTATATGCTATGCATGTTTACCCTCCTTTAAGATGCAAGTCATATATGCAAGTTCAACATGTTATGCAAGTTATGTGTATGCCTATATGCAAGCTCAACATGTTATGCAAGTTATGTGCATGATGTTATGTAAGTTATGTGCATGTTGTTATGCAAGTTCATATGCAAGTTATGTGTATGAGGGTATGCAAGTTATGTGCATGATGTTATGCAAGTTATGTTTATGAGATTATGCAAGTTATGTGCATGATGTTATGCAAGTTATGTATATGCTTAAATGCAAGTTTAATGTGATATGCAAGTTATGCACGCTTATGCAAGTATGTGAATGCTTATGCAAGTATGTGAATGCTTATGCAAGTTATGTGTATGCTTAAATGCATGTTTAACATGTTATGCAAGTTATGAGAATGCTTATATGCAAGTTTGGGTTAAATGTAGTTGGGTTAATATGCTCATAAATGCAAGTTGACATCCTCTTAACCCATGACAAAGTTATATGCTAAACCCATGATATATGTGATGGATCTTCCCCTTTATTATGTCATGAAATGAGAACGATTTACGTGGGGAACGATGGGGTTGGTAAATATGTTAATAAAAGTATGATTGGGTATGATTAAGCATACCATAAAATGAATAAGCATAAGTAGGAATTTACCTACTGAGTTAGGTCTACCCCATGGGAATTTACCTATTGAGTTAGGTCTACCCATGTTATGAAAAACTTGATATTAATTAGGGATAATTAATATGGGGGTGGTTAATTAGGTGTAATTAATCAACTAAGACACGAGGTTGGACCCTTTTGTAGCGGAAGTCTGCCCGGAACCGACCGGCCATCCAGCGGCTACAAATGATTGGCCCAATGTGAGAGGTCTTAGTCATAAATTAAATACATGATTAAAGTAAAGACACGAGGTTAGACCCTTTTGATGACAGAAGTCTGCCCGGAACCAACCGGCATATCCAGCAGTCATAAAAGACGGTCTAATATGAGAGGTCTTTATGAGGTCATGATCTTAATTAATGAATTAAGAAACACTTAACCATATTAGCATGTAGAGGGGCATGAGGGATTAAGTGGGTGCCTTGGGTGGCATGTAGTAACTAGTGGGGGTGCCTTGGGTGGCATGAGGAAACTAGTGGGTTGCCTTGGGTGGTAATAGAAAATACGATTAGAATACTTAACCAAAGTGGAACATGTAATTAAACATGATTAAAGGGTTAAGTAAGTGCCTTGGGTGGCATGTGGGAATCAAGTAAGTGTCTTGGGTGGCATGCGGAAATCTAGTGGGTGCCTTAAGTGGCAATTGAAATATAATTAGATGACTTAACCAAACCTTAACATGTAAGGGGGCATGATTATAAAAAGGGGTTAAGTGGGATGCACTAGATAAAATGACAAGCTTAAGTAGTAGCTTGTGGGAGCCCATTTCAACCAATATCCCAAACGTATCTTTGTGGGCTCGACCCAAGTCGAGGACGGGACACGCATATTGGGCTTGACTATAAGAGGCCAAAACGGGGTAGCGGTGGCAACGCAAGTCCAACGGGCTTCATATGCGTGTGTGGGCCCGGGCTGGTAGATAAGCCGTTGTTGCATCGTGTAGATATAAGTCGTGCATCGTTGATAGAATTGGTTGCCACTTTAGGGGAGTGATACACCCCACTGTGGGGCCAGCACGGGTATCTACGTTAGGGAGCCGATCGCTTGGGAGTAGTGGGGTACACCTAGTGGAGGTAGGGGCAGACGGCACCTACGTGGTCAGCTAGAAGTACCAGAAACTACTAGTTATATTTTCTAAATCTTTAGGTGGGATCAACCTTTAAGTAGGAATTACTCTTGGTGGGTAGAACTGGTGTGGTGCAGTGTAGGAATTACCCTTGGGTGGGTAGGTCTGGGGTGGTGTAAGCTAGTAATTATCCTTGGGTGGATAAATGCGTCTTTTCGATTATCGTAGTACATCCTGTGTTTTGTTGGCTACTTAGTGTAGTCATTATCCCCAGAGGTACCGTACCTTGTTTATATCATACCCTAATTACTTTAATGATTGTATTGTTAGGGTTATAGGACTCACTTAGACTTATATCTGACCCCGTTGTTGTTTATTTTTTTCCCAACCCTCAGGTTATCAGAGTGGGCCTAGCACTAGTGGGCTTGGACCGGACCGCTATATCTATCTTTTGGGGCTTGGACCGTAGAAGTAAAGCTCAGTTTATCTTTTCCATTTTGGCTATTATCTATGTAATGGGATTATGTACTTCTATTTTATCAGGATGGATATTATGTACTTGACTCTTGTTATGGTTTTGTGATGTAACCAAACATGTTTTGTTAATGAAATGATGTTTTAAATTTTCAAGTATTACTTATATCTGTCCTGGTGTAATTTTTCTGTTCTATACTAAGTAAAAATACTCCACCAAAACTAAGGCATTCCCTTAGTGAGTGACCTTAGCGGGTGTGGGATGTTACACTCCACAATATCACTTAATATTGTACATTTAAACCAATATGTTAAAATTAATTATATGGTTTTTAATTTATCGAATAAGTTCAATCAGTAAATGTTGTTAATTCATCTAATACCGCCAAATATGATGTTTTAAAATGTATATCATGCTCATATAAAGAAAGAAGGCAAAATCAATTTTCCTTCCAAATATAAAGTTAAAAAATTAATGATTTAAATAATATATATAAACAATAATAGTAAAATTAATATATTATACATTTATCTCAATAAATTTACCATAAATTGAAGAAAACAATTATAGCTTCAAATACTCACATTTTAACACTTCCACGATTATTTATGGAGCCGCCTTAATCCTTTCATTATATTTTATAGTTAAATCCATATCTTTAAACTACTTATGAAATCTTAAATTATAATTATTTAAATAATCTTAGTAAATAATTAGTACATTTTTCTAATAGCTCTTTAAAACATACATCAATTTTTCTATGTGGATTCATATTAACAAGAGTGTATGAATCACATAATATAAATTATGTATGCCAACAACAATAATAAAGTTAATTTGTAAATCCGTTTTGATTCGTTTATATCAAAATTTTACCATTTATTATATCACAAAATCTTTTTTAATGTCAGTACCTTCACAGGAAATTTGTTTTTTTTTTTTTTTTTTTTTACTTCTTTCAATTCATTCTATTATACTATATATTTAAATTAAGTTCAAAATTTTCCTTTAACTTATTTAACAAATTCTATTAAATTATATTTCCCAAATCATAGAATAAATTACTAACATATATCAATTTCAACATGTACAGTATATTCATATTAACAAAATAACCAAAAAAGTTCTCAAATACGTACACATGCATACTACTTATGTAAGCTATAAAACATAAACTGCAAATGATAATTTTAATTAATAGTGTATATAATGCACATCAAAAATTATTCTATACTGCATAAAAAAATTGTCGTTTTAACACTAAAATATTAAATTCTATATTTAACAATGTTGTCGTGTGCAACGCACGGGTTACACACTAGTATTAAAGGAAATTAAGTAGAAGCTAACGAATTTACTATGAATGGTGCTGATTTATAAAATGGTCGTGCTCTAATAAAATATATGCCTTGCTTTCAGATTTTATTTGAATTCGGTTCAAGCTCCAGTTCGAAAGTTTTGTAGTGTGAACCTTGTGTTAGCTATTTTAATTGCTCTGATACCACTTTGTTAGAATTTTTGGGGAGGAAGAGGAATAGATTAATGAGAAAAAGGAATATTTGGAAAAGAGGAAAACTTTAAATTGCTTTATTTCTCTTTTCTTTTCTTAATTCTTCCTTCATACCTAATACGCTTCATACTTCTTCTTGATTCATACAAATGAGACAAACTCTTATTTATAACATAAGATACATCTTTCTAGATTTGCAACATTAAAACCTCTCATTAATGAATAATTATCTTTTCCTGAACAATTATCCTTTCAACATTAAAACCTTTCTAGAAATCTTCAATGTTTAATGGCTTGCCAAAAAACCATTTCAAATTATATTCCAACACTCCCTCCTAATTTGAAATTTCCTTTCTTACTCCAAGCACCTTTGTATCTCACGTGTTTTGGGTGGAACAAATAAATTGTCAAAACTTTCTTTTTCCTTTTCTTCTTCTTCGTTTTCACCATGAAGATCTTTAGCATGATTTCTCGAATCCTTGTTGCAAAGCTCCGTTCATTTTCTCCTCCTCCATTCGCACAAGATGTTGTAAAAAGTGTGTGCTCTAGCTTCCATTTAATTCTGGTGTCATTAACTTTGAATGAGTCATATAAGTCATCTTTCCATTCTTTCATAACTTCCAAATTTTTCTTGTACTTGAAATCTCTAACAGTATATTGAATTTCTTTGACTTCTTTATTTCCATCTCTTTTGTTATCACCTTTCTTAAAAGGATCACTGACTACATGACTCAAACCACGAGCTTTTGACTTTTCCATGAACTCATCGTATATTTTTTCTTGCATAAAAGTACGAGAACCAGCACAATAATATTGTCCCTGATTAAAGAACAATGCAACATGAGCAAGCTCGTTAACATCCATGTGACTAGCAAAGGCTGCACTAGTTGTGGAGCCAAAACCAGAGATCACATTAAGAACACCATCAGGACCTCCTTTACATTCTTCTGCCTTCTTCGCATTTTCCCAAGCATCCTTTTTTATTGAATCATCATCGACCTCAGCATCGTCAGGGTCACTCATCTCGATATCCTTATTTTTATTATCTCCTTTGTCTTTTGTTTCTGCAACTTCTTTTATTTCACTGTAACTTTCTTCAACGCCCTTTATCTCCATGCCATCCTTTACGTCCTCTTCTGCTTCGATTATCAATTCATCTATCATGTCTTTATTCTTTTCACCATTCTCAATTTTTAAATCCTCTTTGAGGTTTACATCAGCAACTTTATCACCATTTTCCTCCTCCGCATCATTAAGTTTTTCATTCGCTTTATTCTGGTCACCGACTTCTTCTTTCTCTTCTTTTACGTCATCTTCTACTTCTACTTCATATTCTTCCACGACTTCCTCCTCGATTTCTTCTTTAGCGGCTTTCTCTCTCATCAGCTCCTCTTCAGCTTTTAACTTTTTCTCCGCCACTCGAACATCAACAATTTTTTCTCCATAGCCTCTTAACTGATTCACATTCGCATTCACCCTTGTAAAGTAATCCGAAGTCGATTCGGATTCACTCATCTTCATTGCTTTGAAATCACTCCTTAGCGATTGAAGCTTAACTTTCTTTACTTTGTCAACTCCTTGGAAAGATTTTTCCAAAATTTCCCAGGCTTCTTTTGAAGTGGCTGCATCGATTACTATTTCAAACATTGAATCATCCAAACATTGATGGATGAGGCTAAGTACATATTGATCTTTTCCCTTCATGTTTGCTAATGCTTCCTTCTCTGCTCGAGATAACGCAGTTTCATTTTCTGGCTTGTCGTAGCCTTTGTCTACGATCTCCCATAAATCTTGTCCGCCAAGTATAACTTTCATTCGAAGACACCATTTTTCATAATTTTCTTTTGTGAGACGAGGATATTGGAGGAAAAACATTCCACTGTTTGACATTTTATCACACCTTCACGAACTTGGCTCTGATACCACTTTGTTAGCTATTTTAATTGCTCTGATACCACTTTGTTAGCTATTTTAATTGCTCTGATACCACTTTGTTAGCTATTTTAATTGCTCTGATACCACTTTGTTAGTATTTTTGAGGAAAAACATTCCACTGTCCGCCAAGTATAGTTTTCCTCTTTTCCAAATATTCCTTTTTCTCATTAATCTATTCCTCTTCCTCCTCAAAATTCTAACAAAGTGGTATCAAAGCAATTAAAATAGCTAACAAAGTGGTATCAGAGCAATTAAATTAGCTAACACCTTGTTCCTTTTTTATTCGGATGGTTTTCAAATCTCCCGTAATAGTACCCTCTACAATAGGATGTTGAAGTAAGGATAAAAAACCAGGGTAGCCTCAAAACTCCATATTGATGGTCATAAGCATAAGATGAAAACTGTACTGATGTAATTTAAGGGCTATAGTGCCTGAAAGGCTGATATATAAGCCATACTAAATTTTGATTTTTTTTGGTAGGTCGAAACAACAATTCCCATCTAGAAAAAATGAAAATGGAACATACAAATTGATCACTATTTAACAAAGTGTTATCCTTCGAACATAGATCCCTAAACATTAATGCCGATACACAACACAAAACTTAGTAATAAAAGAGGACAATATTAAACAACTTCCACACCAGCTAGTTTTCCATATTTAAACACAAATTCAGTAATGTGCAACATAAAAGTTGGAATTTAACATCAATAACCCACCTTGATTAATATTATCACCTGACCATAGTTATCAATGATGCATGAGAAAAAAAACATAAACCAAGATGCATTACATTTATACGAAGTAGGAATAACATAAAAACAAAAAGCATGCATTCACACCTATATTACGAGTGTGACTGATCATGAAGCCTGCAATCAAAAGAAAAAGATACTTAAGTTTGAATAATTTGAAAGATGAACTTAGAAGAAAAGTTCAAGTCCAAAGGAAGAATGTATTGGTGGAGATTTTTGCAGTTTAATTGTTATTTTATTGAAGTACAACAGTTTTAGAAGAGGAATACTTGATATTTCTAGTAAGTTTGTTCATTGTGTGTCTATGGATATTTTGGATTCATACTACAACAATCCCGAAGTAATACCTTAATAAATCTTGTAATGAACAACGTTTCTAAATATAAAAAGTTATTTTTAAAATACTATAGTGATGTGGATGAAGGAGAACAATGCATCAATTAAGGGTTATATTCCTTAAATTTTGTATTTCTGACAAGTTGTTAGAAATAATACACAGTTTGATTTTCTACCAACAACTGTTGTACCTTTAGGAAAATAAATTTAAGTCCATATTCTGGTAAAAAGATCATTTCTCATCAGTTTTCATCTCCTTACACGTAAAACTAGAGGATGAATCTTGAATCTGTAGAATAAATACTAACTATTCTAGGTTAGTTTGCTCTGTTTGTTATATCCTAGATGTGCATGAGACACTTTCATATTGGATGAAAAAGATGGCGAAAGATCCAAGGCAGTTTTATGCACATGGCTGGGAGAACCTTTTAGGTAAAAATTCTTCTGTAGTTAACGTGGATGTCTATCCAATTTCTTGATTCAAGTTTTTGATATCACTGATTAGTTTAATGTCATTGATATCCTTTTAGAGCAAGTGTTTAGTAGAATACACTTGAACTAGGACGACAAGACAACGGCGGCGGAGTTGAGCACGACGGTGAAGAGGCTGGACCCGAAGGTGACAGAAGGGGAAGTGGTAGCGATGATGGACGAGATGGATGACAATAAGATGGATACGTCGATCTTAACGAGTTATCCACTTTCAATAGAGACGTTAACGACGTGGAGCTGAAGGGTGCCTACAACATGAGCAGGAATGAAGTCATCACGACCCAGGAGTTGCACCGGGTGCAGCACAGGTTGGGCGATAAGTGCAGCTTAGAGGATTATGAGAAGATGACCCAGTCTGTTGATCACGATGGTTGTGTTGATTTTGATGGGTTTTATGTCTATGATGATCGGTGCAGGTGTTGTTATTTGATTTTGCTAGTTGTATTGTATCATCATTATTTACATTTTTTTATGTCTTAATAAAGCCCTCTTTACTGCTTCGTCAAGTGCAGGTGTTGTTATTTGGATTCAGCTAGTACTACTTCTGCTTCTTCTATATCATCTTCTTGTTTGAATAGTGGTGCTCCTTCGTCAACTATGTCCTGCTCTTCATCATTTAGCTCAAAAGCTCCTCTTAGCAATACTACCAGTAGTAATACTGCTAGTAATGTTGCAGTTTCCTCGCATTCAGTTCCAGTTGTGATTTCAGCATCTCCATATTCTCAATTACGACCTCCTGATCATATTATTATGCCTCCACCTCCTCCGCCTTGCTTTTCAACTATGAGTGGTTTGGCATCTACATCTAAACCTAGTGGAAAATTTTGGGATGATACTGATGATAATGAGCCTCCAATTATTACTTCTTTGAAGAATAAGGGTAAGAAAAAAAAGGCTAAGAAGAAGGCCAATGTGAATGTTGATGATTTAGATGAGGGAATAGAATATGATCTTGAGGATGTAATCCCTTCTGGCAGTCATTCCAAATCAAACAACAAAACATACCAGGAAATTCCGCAATGTTGATGCTTTGTGATTTATCCTAGTTGGTATTCCTGATGCTTTATACTTGGAATTTTATGCTGTAGTGTGGTAATATTAGAAGAGGTCTACTCAGAGTGGTATTTTGTTGCTTTTGGGAGATTTGTTATGGTCATGGTGTTTGGATTTGAAGGCATTAGAGGCTGAGCAAGGATTATGATTGCATGGTTTTTTGTTCTGTTTTGTATTTGTGTTCATTTGTTAATTAGCGGTATTGAGTTTTTTTCCGAGCTGATTGCTGTATATTTTTTTTTTTCTCAATACCGCTAATAGAAGTGCTGAGTGATGTATAGTTTAGGATATAGTGTATATCTTTGTAATTGCTATTGTGTGAAATAATAATACTTGGCTTTCTAAATAAAGCCCTCTTTACAGTCTTCAAAAAAAAGTTAATGATATTATTAAAAGTCTTGATTTATTGGAACAAACATTGGTGCACCATTTTGTTGTAACAATCACTTCCTTCATTGCTTCACAGATTTAACCTCAATCACAATTTCTAATGTAAGAAAATAATATGAAAAGGTGGTGTTTATACGTGAGATTGACAGCGGACTTCACTAAAAGCTAATCCTATGTAACATATACATTTGCCAAGAAATAACTTATAAATGCGTACACACTCATCATTTTATACATTGTTATTTTTTTAATCAAGAGTTCTTTTCATTTTATGCATCTTACAGTGCTTCAGAGTTATGTTATTTTTCTAATAATAGCAAATGAAACTTATAGTGCTTCATAGGTAATGCAATTCACAAATGTTTTACTTGTGCAATCTATGCTTTGTTTTCAGTTTTTCAACAATATTGTTTGTTATGTCAACATTTGAATGTGTAAATTGAATTGTTGTCTTACCATTTTGTGCGTGTAAATTGTTGTCTTACCATTTATATGCTTTTCTATCTTCAAACAGGTCTTTCCCTTCCGTGCTGCTTCAAGTTATTTCTAATCATAGGAAAATATTTCGGGATGCGTGTGTACGTGCACCTGGGTGTTCTGACCCTGCCTCACATTTTTGTGATAGTAACCTGTATGACTGGTTATCTTCATCAAAGACCCTTAATGATTCAACCATCTGTGTTCATGGTCATCAAATTAGTCCATATATGGTGGTTGATTAATCGTATTCTCTCCTACCATTTCAGGTCACACCATTTGGCATGATAGGGAAACCAACAGTGAATTTGATTCACGGGCACAGGATGAGTTTGATGCTGCTATAGACAAAGGAAAAAATTTGGAGGCAGCGATTGCTTTGCTTAAGGGAAGGTGGAAGATATTAAGAAACTTGAATGTTGGATTGAATCATGCAGCACAGACTATCGTTGCATGTGTGATTTTCCATAACATGTGCCAGATTGCTGGGGAGCCAGAAGATGATGGGAAGTATTTTTGGAGAGACCCACCACGGACATTACAGTTGGCGAAACCAGTTGAAAATGAACACTCGTTGAGTTATGCTATAGAAATTTTGGGACAAGTCTTGGCTGATGATTTATATGAGAAGCATTCAAGGCCGTCGAGATGAAGAGCCGTAAAATGGATCTTCGACAACTGATATGGAACACTTAATATCGCTACACCGTATTGTGCCTTGGTTCTGTGTTGTCAGGTAATGACTTTCACCAACCCTCTGTTCGATCAATCCCCTATTCCAACCTCTTTATTGCTCTTAGTACTGCCATGAGATAAGGGATTGCATGTTCTTCCAATTCAAATCTAATGTTAATTTTGCATTGTTATATATCTTGTTTAGTACACTGTGCGTATATAGTAAATTTCATGTATCAATTATGTAAACATATTTTTATTATGACATCTGTCCATTTGTATACGTTCATTAACGCACATAATGGGTATATTCACCAGTACCATAGATTTTTGTGCATGTCTTTCATGATTTATTGCAAACTTCAATTTAATTAGCTTACAAAATTGTTTTCTGTTATGGACATTGATGTGTGCTAGATGGGTAGATGGTGGCATTTACTTTGAAATATGTCATGGTAGTAAATTGTGCAGTTCTGAAAAAAAAAGTCTAAGACACCAATTCCGTCGCTTTCAGAATATCTGTTATTTCTTATATTGCTTTGCGACTGAAATACCTTGTTATGACATAAAAATAAATGCTTTTAATTTTTAGTCCTTTATTTATTTATACTGACATTTGGTAGTGTACTATTTTGAACAGTTTAGTTCCATGGGTCACAATTTTGCTAGTGCATCACATGATCGAACTGTCCGACTGTGGTCAGTGGATAGAGGCCAACCACTACGTATAATGGCGAGACATCTGTCTAATGTTGATGTAAGTGCTAATACTATGTTTCTCAGTGTTCACTATGTAATTCCAAACCGCCTATTAAAAAAATTGAAAGTAATCATCGCAAGTACATATTGACTGATTTTTTTTGACTGACTACTAGCAGCTGAATTTATGTGGGATTTATTACCTGAAAATTTCAGTAGATAAAATGCAAATTTTAAAGGCCTGTGGAGAATTTGTTGGTGTTGTGTAATATAATTGCCAGCATGGAAAGTACCCAGTTTCCTTAGAATGAGTGGCTTAGAGAGATGATAATCAAAGCAATGCTGAAAATGGATTTGCCCTTTATGTTTATAAATTAACATTAAAAACATAGAATTTCATTTTGAGCATTCAGACTTACTTGCTCTAAGCAGTGAATTATCCACATGCGCAGTTTTCTACAATATATGATTTCTTTAGATGTGTCCATCTATGACTTCTGCAACAACTACTAGATTTTCAATAAGCACAAACCAGCTTCTTAAAATTCTTCTACTAATTGTACTGTCGTTGCAAATTTAAAAGTTGAGATTTCTATCTATGCGTGCAGTGGAATTCAAATTGCAATTACTTAGTTACTGGATTGAGCGATAAAACTGTGAGACTGTAGGATGTGCAAAGTGGTAAATGTGTTCACATATTTATTGGTCATAGAAGCATGGTATTATCATTAGCCACATATCATGATGGAAAATTTATTGCTCATGGGGATTAAGACGAAAATATTATGATGTGGGATTAATCAAGTTGATGTTGTGTCTCTCTTTTATCTGGGCATAACTCTTCTGTTTGGTCACTTGCTTTCAGCAACGAAGGGACTTTGCTTGCTTCTGGTTCAGTGGATTGCACTATAAAGCTTTGGGATGTCATCTCAAGCACAAAATTACCTGAAGCAGAAGAAAACATCAAAGGAAGCAGTGCTAGCAGACTAAGGTTCTTGAAAGTTCTTCCAATAAAATCGACTCGAGTGTACAGCTTGTGGTTTTCTCTTAGGAATCTTTTATTTGCATCTGGTGCACTGTCAAAAAACTAGATGGTTTGGTATGGTATTATTATAATCATGTGTCTTATTTTAGTGTAGATTGCTTACATTTGTGTTAATTATAATATTCATAATACATAATCTTTAAAGATAATATTGTATGATCTACGCAGTAAGTTTCAGCTGTTATTTTTCTCCAATTTTTCGTATGTTCATTTTCAGCTGTTATTTTGTTGAAATACTATTTACTGAAATGATTACAGATATTTTGCTTGATTATGCGGTTGTTGTGTTTTTTTAATTATTTGAATATGGTGATTATCGATGTTAGTTTGAAAATGATAATTTATATGATTGAATATCAGTTTTAATATGGTTATTATATTAAATGATTGTTAAAAATGATACCTTCCATTAACAGCACTTAGCGGCGATTAAAATGTATTGTGCATCAATCAATAAGTTTTAGTAGCGTTTCAAAAGTGCTATAAAAATAAAAATAGAAGATGCAAGTATCATTATGGTTGCATTTTTAAGATGCTGCCAAAAAACATTTTGTAGGGTTTTAGAAACACTACGACATATTCATTTTTGGTAGCGTTTACTACAAAGCAACTAAAACTTTCATTTTTAGTTGCATATCGTGTCGCAGCGTTTACCGAAACGATACTAAAGCTTTAGCATCATTTTTTCAATGCTATGAAAGACATTCTGGTGTAGTAATTCTATCGTAAGTAGTTCAGAGATCCCTGTTCAGACTGAATTGATCTTTTTCCCTTGACTATTTGTTGTCAAATTGGGATAATTAGCGATCTCTTTCTTGGATAAGATTGGCTTTGACAGAACTGTTTTTCTTCATTGTTAATTGTTGTCGCGATGGGGTAGTAGAGATTCTGATATTTTCCGTTTATAAAATCGTTAAAACTTAGGACACACTTTCTTTAGTTTATAAGAAAATTTTCTTGTTTCTTTATTTGGGATATGCCGAACTTTTCTTGTTTTAAATCCAGTTACTTTTATTCCATGAAGGTCTCTCCTTGAATAATAAACATCTCTCTTGGGGTTACAAAAATCTTTTCTTAAATTGTCAACCTTTTCTTTTGGGTTATAATCCATTCTTACTTCCGTTGAAATTGATTCTTAATAAAAGACATGGGATTAAAGGGTGTCGGAAGTTCAAGCCCTCCTTCTAGCACCAAAATATCATCCATAAAAATGGTTAACACCCTAAAGTGGTGAGATCCTTATAGTTGTAGAATCCTTTGTCAAAAAGGACTTAATTGGGCTTCACCTTTCATTTTAAGAGAGTTAAAATATCCATTGTAGCTATTGAGATCTATTTGTGTAGTTTCATATGAATTTCCAATGTCGAAAGTTTCTCTAACTTCTACTGCTAGTTTTGATACTTCCCTGGGCTTGTCCTTATTAAAATAAGTCAATTTCCATGTTTGAGACCTATGCTTTCTCTAGGATGTCTATGTATGTATATTAGGGTCACTTATAAGGCTTCTGAGTACATGAATTGAAACAATTTCCATTGTAAATGACTTCAGGTTAGAACTTGAGGCATTGGGTTCTCCATACCATAGTTATATATCTTCATAGAGGTTAATATTCCTTGTTGAACCCGTTATCAAGAGGTCATCGGGTAAACTCAAGGGTTTTGGATGTCGTTGGTTACCTTCGGGGCGCATACCTGTAAAGTTTAGATAGGATAATATAATGATTTAATAATTACCACAAAATTAGCTTAAGAAATCTCAGCTGAACTTCTTTTATAGATTACTGAAATCGAAATAGAGAATTACTTATATTAGTTCTAGGAATTAGGGTTTACAATTCATAGGTTTAGGTATAAGTGGGAGAATGAGAAATCCAATCCGATTATGGACTCTTGTGGTTTTATTTATGGGTGCGAGTAGACCCTCTCTTTGCCTTAGTGTATTTTATTAATATTTCTGGATGAGGATCTAAAGGCCTAACTGGAGCGACTTCAATGTCATGCAGCCGATGCTTCTGTTGTAGCCCAGGAGGCAACGAATGAGTTTGAGCAGGAGTGAGACTTTTTGATAAATGACCAATGTAGAGGCTTCATATCTTCCACAAGGAACCTCCGGGCCAGTAGACTTGGTAATTGCGGGAAGAACAAACTTCTACGGACTTCTGGCCTCGATTTTACTGAAATTTTGTTTTCTTTCGGATGAGGTCTTCTTTATTATAACGACTATCCCTGTTAGGATTTAGCTACCAAAACATCCCATTGGAATGAATCGAAGGGTGCATTTGATTCGGAGGATATAGCTTAACTCCTTATTCCTAACTGAATAGTAGGTTATTGTTGTCGTGTATTACGAAGGCGTGCCTTTCGGTCTTCTCGAAGGGGTTTTTCCTTTCCTGAAAAGGTGTATTCTGCTCTTCACATCCATTCACTATAGCATTACTCTTAGCTCTGTTGTGGTTACTTTGGTTCTAACAAGTTAAACTTTGAACTTTTTGTTGTTATTATGTGTATTATTTATGTTATATGGTTAATGTGGCTATGTATTTGGATTATTATTTTTCTCATATTTGTTAATAAGAATATAGTTAATCTTGATGTGATTTATCAACCGAATCGATAATTAATAGTTTGTTAAAATTATTTAAAAATTTTATATTATAAAATTATTTATAAAATATGGTATTGATGTATAACATTAGAAAAGAATTAGAGGGACTTAAATAACTGTAGGAAATCTGGAGTGTAGATATTTGACACCAAACAAACATAATTTTGTCATTCTATATTTGAAAGAAATATCAGTTAATTAAATTTATTTTAATCACTAAAATTTTGGCTTTTGTAATTAGTTTAATATGTGGACTTAAATATAAATGTTAGGTGCTAACCGTTACATTATTTATAAATAATTGTGTAAACTTTAAAATGTGCATACCGAAATGTAAAAATGACAGAAGAGGTAAAATGATGGACGAGATTTATTAAATAAGTGTAAAGTGTGTGTAAACAGGCATCCTACCAATGCGTTGTTTTTGTTTTATTTTATGTTGCTGTGTTAGCCATATGATAAGCAAAAATATCTATGGCTAAAGAGAAGAGTATGCAGTGAATTTGTGTTTCTGCAATTTAAGGTGACACATCCTTTGAGTGAAGTCATATTCCAGTACAAAATGCTTATTTTCGTAAGTCATGGGGGTGAGTTAGACCCGACCCATGTATTTGAACCTAACCCGATGAATCTCCATTTTAGATGCATCAGTTCTATTGAGTTTAAAATGTACATATCACAAATCAGTATTGAACCCAATCCGAGCTTCGATTCAGATCTGATTGTGTGATAACACTAAAAATACGTATATTTCAATGTTTTTGGATCGAGCCTTTCCATTCGAGTTTAATCCGATCTTTTTGGTGTTTTTAATCATCCAGAATTGACCCACGACCCATAGGGTTCGGTTCGTGTTTGAGCCCTTTCAGAATTTTTCGGTTAAGTTTTAAGGTTCTTGGCTCCAAATGTCATTCCTAATTCAATTATACATCATAATGCACCCAATAATAAATTCCTTTAAGTAATAATAATTCCAACTTTCTTCCTATGTTTATTCGCTTTTGTAACGACCCAGAAAATTTGAACCAATTTAAAAAATTTAAATTGGCTAAAATAATGGATTTTAAATATTTAAAATAAATATTTTAAATAATGGCGATGAAAACTGAGTTGAATCGACAATTGAAAACGAATATAATTAATTATAATTATAAACAAGGCCTGAAATGGCGCTGCATTTTCAAAAATTGAATTCAAACTTTGTCGGACTGTACCGGGTGCAAAACAAAACGCATTTTAGTGAAACCAAAAATATTTAAATCTGTTAGTGAATACATTTCTAACGAATCAGAAAAATCGAAGTTTCATAGTGGAAAGCAAAAGTTATGGCCAAATGAATTTTCAAAAAGGTCGCTATGGAATTTATATAGCCCGTGAAATTGGCCATTTTGCATACGACCTCAAAATTTGACGAAACCACTTTTGTTGGATCCGGGATGTGAAGTTATTGCTAGGTTTCAAATTTCATAATTTTTGAAGCTAGTATGTGAGCGGGGCAAAGGAAAATGTATTTTGGTCAATTACAGTTAAATTGGATCGACCAGAAATGGGCCTTTTCGGCAAACGGTCTCATAATTCGACGAAACAAGTTTTGTTAGGACCGTATCATCAAAACATAGCTAGATTTATTTTTCTGAAATTTTTCGAATCAGTTTGTGGCCCTGTTAAATTGAAATGTACGTTCAAATTAAATATTGAATGTTTTATATTTTAATTTGAAGGGAAACTGACTGAAACATTCGAATGGGCCTTCGAAACATATCCCATTGTGTTCGGAATGGGGGTAAAACGCTAGGGACGACAGTCGTTGGGTTTCGATTGGTGGTCGTGTCAGAAAACCCCTTTAAAACTTCCCCGACCAATCAGAATTTTTATATATAAAAAAATACTTTCTCTCTCCCCGACGATCGAAGGCAGAAACCTATTCGCCAGTTCCCGAGCTTTTTCCGACCGCCACACGCCCCGTTGACCCCCGACCCTTTGGAACTTTTTGTAGATCTCTCCGAGAGCTTCACATCCATAGCTGGTACGCCACCCCTCGTCGCCCCATAAGCGAGATCTCCTCCTCCAAAGTCGCGCCGTTCGCGGTCGATTTTCTCCTCCTCGCCGCCGCCGAGTTCGCCGCCGTCAGGGGTGCAGGCGCGCCTCTCCAAGCTCGTCGACGTGGCATAGGCTGATTGGCATATCATGCTTCGGATTGAGAGAAAAGATCAAACCTAGTTTTGAACCATATTGAAAGGTATACAGCCAGATTTATTTTCAACAGTTTTAACACCTTTAAACCGTTGCAAACTTTGAAAAATCATATCTTTTTCGTTTCTTAACGAAATTCGATGAAACAGGAAACATCGTGACCGTGTGGACGCCTTCTACCTTCTAGAAGAGACCACATATTTTTCTGAGCCTTCTGCTATTTTTGGTGGAGTGGAACCCAATGTGAGATTTCTAATTTATAAACGATATGGAAAACGACGATATATAAATTATATGATCGATGTATGAGTTATACAAGCATTGTATACCTCATGTATAAGCGTTGTATAAGTTGTATGTTCGATGTATAAGTTATATATGCATTGTAAAGATTATATATGTGTTGAAATAGAAGTGAATTGCTATATATATATATATATATATATATATATATATATATATATATACGCCCCTCGTCCACAAACCATGGACGATATTTATTGGTTGTGATTGGTGTGAAAATTGATTGATCGCGAATGGTTGTTTGGGATTGTTTGTGATTGATATTGGTTGATTGTGGTTGAAAAATACCCGTTTGTGGTTGAGAAATATTTGGTTGAAACCACATAGGATTAGTTTGTGGAAATGAAATAAATATATACATGCCGCCTGCGTGCGAACTAGATGCATGATCCCTATTGTCAAAAACCGCGAGGTTTTAAGGTAGAGCGAGGAGCCGTACTAGGGACGGTCCCGGTTTTAACTACCCTACCGTTATGCTGCCGAAATTTTGAATAATATTCATGTGTTTGAATTATTTTCATTTGCTGAAACTATATTCATTCGTTGAATTAAAATTCATGTGTTGAATGGTATTCGTGTTTTAAATATAAAAATCACATTTTTATCTATATATAGAAACTATAGAAAACCTTCATGTGTTGAATCAATATTCATTCGTTTATTAAAATTCATGTGTTGAATGGTATTCGTGTTTTAAATATAAAAATCACATTTTTATCTATATATAGAAACTATAGAAAACCTTCATGTGTTGAATCGATATTCATTCGTTGATTAGAAATTCATGTGTTGAATGGTATTCATATTTTGAAATAAATTTTTTCATAATAAAAATCCTATTTTCATCACCTATATAAACTATATAAAATAATAGTGTTTTGAAATAATTTGTTTTACAATAAAAATCACATTTTTATTATATACATGAATTGTTGAAATGTGAAGTGTTAAAAATAGCAACTCGTTCAAATAAATATGCATGAGTCGAAATATTCATTAATTAGCTAATGATATGATTTTTGCCTATGCATGCAACATTAGAATGAATGGTGTTTTTAAACCAAATGGCATCAAATATGAAGTTGAATGGAAAATGATAAGTGATAAGAACTGTATATATGTACATGCATATTTATTGAACAGCTTATAGCAAAAGGGGCTAGAGAAGAAGAATAAAATTTTGTGCCCGACAAATAGGTACACATTTACTGTTTTGTTTGGGTGATGATTTTATGAGCCTGTTGGCTAGCCGCTAGGCTTTTCCTTTTTCTTTTTGACATGAGACGCCCGTGTGGCTATTTGGGAATTTTCCCAGCCCCTCCCGTACAAAGGAGGTTATGGCGAAATTTTCCAAAATTTAAAAGCATTAGTGAAATATTTGAAGTGGAATCAATGTAGGAATTTTCGGATGAACTATATTTATATAAATATATAAATATAAATAAAATTAAAACGAAACGTGGCCGTGTAATTCGTGTTTTGAAATTGTGATTTCAAACAATTATACCGGGAGATCTGACCATCGGATTTTCCTGAAATCGCAACCGTTGGGTCCGCTTTGGAAAAATCTTTCCAACGGCACCAACTTTGTAAAAATCCAACGGTTGAATTGTCTGGAATGTTTAATTCAAATCTGAAGAAAAACAGCGCCAGAAACGATTATATTTATATATATATATAAATATAATTATATTTAATCGAATAACGACGCTGCAGTTCGTATTTTGAAATTGAAACTTCAAACGATTGTACCGGGAGATCCGACCGTCGGAATTTCCCGAAACTGAAACCGTTGGATTCGTTTTGAAAATATCTTTCTAATGATGTAAATTTTGTAAAGATCCAATGGTTAGATTTCCAGATATGTGTAAATCAAATCTGGAAAAAAACAGCGCCACGACCGCGTTATGGCCCGAAGCGTCGCTTTGAATAAATTGGCTATTTTAAAATAAATAAAAATAGCGATAAATCGTTATAAAATATCATAAACAATATGGAATGGAAATAAACTGAATTTGCTCGATTTATGTGGCTTTTGATGGTTGAATGTGTTTGGTGTGCAAAATACATTAAAGAACAAGTTGGTGTTGTCGATTGATTTAACCATTGAAATAAATTGATTTGAAGTTCTAAAAATACGTGAATTATTTGAAAAGGCCGAGTTAATTCTCATTTCAAATAGTTGACCAACGATTGAATGTCGAAGATGAAGACGATGGTCGAAGACCGGAGATCTTCACCTCGTTTGGATGGTAACCGAGGTCCTGATTGGGAGGCATCCCGAAATATGGATAATGAGTGGTGATCGTCCAGACGTACGTGGTGATCGATGGGTTTGCGAGGTATTTAATGCCTCCGGTTTCGTTCAGACCCAGAACGGACTTGTAAATGGACTATGTGTCTGACATTGGATTTTATTCTGTGTTGATTGATCTCTATTAAATATACATCTGTTTGGCAGCGGAGAATTTATTCTTTTGCTTAACGCCATTCTCTGAAACGCACGAGCTTAGAGGTTGTATATCGATGGACATCAGTCGCATGGCATGAATTGCTATTGTGGCATGCCTAAGTGGCAAATGATCAAGGCTTCTGTTGAAAAGCAAAGTCTTGTGGTGATGATCAAGGCCCCGCCTGTGTGGCGTAGCTTTGTGTATAACGTGAAATCGCGAGCCTCACACCCTGGTATGAACCAGAAACGGGAGAAGGACCTTAGGGAGGGCATGCGTTTCTTTCTAGCTAGGGTGGTGTCAGTGACCTACCAGCCCTGACATTTATAAACTTTTCACCTGTGTGGTTGATGCTGTTGCGAGGCGCCTCGGTTTGATCGGACGATCCGGGTCCGATGGAGTCATTCGTTGGCTCGTTTACACCCCAAAGGGCGGGGAGACGTAGTGTTCAGGCATGATAATCCACATCGGTGGACCGGCCCTGACGATCTAAAGGCTTGTTGTAACACCCCACTCCCGCTATGGTCACTCACTAAGGGAATGCCATAGCATCGGTGGAGTATTTTAGTGAATATAGAACAGAAAAATTACAACAAGACAGATATAAATAGTACTTGAAATTTAAAACATCATCTCATAACAGCGGAAGTAAAACATGTCTGGTTACATCATAAAACCACAATAAAAGTCAAGTACAATATCCGTCAAAATAAAGAAGTACATAATCCCACTCTCATACAATAGCCATGACAAAAGAAAAGATAACTGGGTAACTGGAGCTTTACATCTATCCAAGCTCCTAAAGACTGGAACAACAATCCGATCAAGCTCCACTACTGCTAGGATCCCCCGTAGGACCTGAGGGTTGGGAAAAAAAGATAAAAACAACGGGGTCAGACATAAGTCTGAGCGAGTCCTATAACTTTAACAATACAATCATTAAAGTAACCAGAGAAGACATAAGATTGATATACGGTGTCGTCTGGGGATGAATGGCTACACTAAGCAGCTTGGTAGACTTAGGATAAACTAAGAAACGTAAAGACGCATCTACCCTTCCAAAGGTAAATTACTAAACTGCACCACACCAGTCATTCCTAACTTAAAGGTTGATCCCACCCATGGACTTATAAAATTAACTTAATAGTTCTCGCGTACCCCTAGGTGACTGAGTAGACGCCACAGGGCCCTACAATCCACTAGGTGTACACACTACTCCCCATTCGATCGGCTCCCTAACGTAGATACCCGTGCTGGCCCCACCGTGGGGTGTACCATTCCCCAACGTGGCAACCTGATAAAACTAACGGTGCACGGCTTATATCTACACGATGCAACAACGTCTTATTTACCAGCCCGGGTCCACACACGCATATGAAACCCGTTGGTCATGCGTTGCCACCGCTAACCCATTTTGGCCTCTTATAGTCAAGCCCAATATGTGTGTCCCGTCACTCGACTAGAGTCGAGCCCACTAAGATACGTTTGGGATATTGGTTGAAATGGGCCCCCCACAAGCTACCACCTAAGCTTGTTATTTCTAGTGAATCCCGCTTAACCCTTTAACCATGTCCACTTACATGTTATAAATTCTGGTTAAGTCATTAATCATATTTTAATTGCCATTCAAGGCACCCACTAGATTTCCACATGCCACCCAAAGCACTTACTTAACCCTTTAACCAAGTTTTAATTACATGTTCCACTTTGGTTAAGTATTCTAATCGTATTTTCTATTGCCACCCAAGGCCCCCACTTAACCCCTCATGTCCCTCTACATGCTAATATGGTTAAGTGTTTCTTAATTAATTAATTAAGATCATGACCTCATAAAGACCTCTCACATTAGACCGTCTTTTATGACTGCTGGATATGCCGGTTGGGTCCGGGCAGCCTTACGTCATAAAAAGGGTCTAACCTCGTGTCTTTACTTTAATCACGTATTTAATTTGTGCCTAAGACCTCTCACATTGGGCTAACATTTGTAGCAACTGGTTAAGCCGGTTGGGTCCGGGCAGTTTTACGCTACAACCGAGTCCAACCTCGTGTCTTAGTCGATTAATTACACCTAATTAATCACCTTCATAATTTATATTAATTATCCCTAATTAATTAATCATGTTTTCCAGAATATGGGTAGACCTAACTCAATAGGTAAATTCCCAACTCCGTAGTATGGGTAGACCTAACTCAATAGGTAAATTCCCAACTCCATAATATGGGTAGACCTAACTCAATAGGTAAATTCCCAATTATGTCCATTTAATTTTTGTTACTCTTAAGCATACCCATTCCACATCATTTTATTAACATGCATATTAACCCCATCGTTCCCCACGTAATTTAGTTCTCATGACATAACACATATAAAAGGTGTCAACTTGCATATGTATGAACATGTTTCAAAGGTGTCATCTTGCATATTAACAAACACATAACTTGCATATGAACTTGCATAACATGTCACATAACTTGCATATAATCTTTTATAACATGTCACATAACTTGCATATAATCTTATATAACATGTCACATAACTTGCATATAATCTTGTATAACATGTCACATAACTTGCATATTAACTTGCATAACATGTTACATAAACTTACATATTAACAAATACATGACTTGCATATGAACTTGCATAATATGTCACATAACTTGCATATGAACTTGCATAACATGTTACATACTTGCATATGAACTCATAAACTTGCATATGAAGAAACATACAACTTGCATAATTATCATACATGTAACTTGCATATTATCATACATGTAACTTGCATATTAACATATGATCACAAAGCACAAAACTTGCATAACCCACATACATTAGCAAACTAACATCATGTCATACGACTTAAAACCCACAAATCCGCATACAAAACCGCATGATCTCATCATATCTCATCTACTTAATTTAGCAATTGGTTATTAAAGTGATAGAAACTCACAACTAGCCAATTTGCACTCCAAATGAAGAAGATTAAGATGCTTAGAATGGATTAGAGGTTGATTAGCGAGTGATTAGCTTGCAACCCTCTTCATAAATTAGTGGAGGCTCCTTCTAAGATTTAATTTGGCGGCATGTAGCCCTCAATTCTATTTTTAGTATGGATTAGTGTAGGTTTAGGGTGTATTTATAGATTAGGTGAGTGTTTTAGGCCCTTAGATTAACCCTAAATTAGATTAGGACCCTTAGATTTCGGAACCTTCCAGAAACTAGCCCTAAGACCAAGCCCAAACCCCAAACTGGTGCACCCAACCACAGAACTCTCTAGAAACTGTGCAGGTTTCCTGTCCCGACATGGGCGCACTTCCCAAGTGCGCCAGTGTATTTTTGTGCTGGCGCACTTCACAAGTGCGCCAGTGCATTTCTGGCCTGTTTCGGGTTTTTCTTCCTAACTTCGTTCGTCCATATCTCTTTCATACGGTACCCGTTTTACGCAAACTCGGACTCTATTTCGCGTATTTTTCCGAGACGAACGCAATGACGCAGCCCGTTTCCCCTGATTCTCACATCTGAGATTAATTATACTTTAATTACTAACCATTAGTGTTAATTGAAATTCGGGGTGTTACATTCTCCCCTACTTAAAGGATTTCGTCCTCAAAATCTCTAAGTCAAGAAGAACGTATCCTACCAACCAAACAACCATCTACTAAACCATCAACCACAAGCAACCATTATCCTTAGAAACTTCTAATGATGTATGAACATATGCAGAAAGTGTGTGTATATGTCCGTATACTAATGCAAAATCAGGCGGTCTACTGATTCAGTCGACCTCCTTAATGCAAACCATGATAGTGCCATGCATCCAATATGTATGCAAAACCCTATTGACACATACAATTTCTATATGCGTGCACAACCATACACAAAAATGCATCATCCACATGATAACACAACCATGATACATCCATCAATCTAACTACCACATCCATTTATGCGATATGCAACATGAAGTGACTGAGCCGATCTAGTGCCTAATGTGTGTGTATATGCATCCACGAGCAACCACTAGCAAACAATTGCATCCACATGCATCCATCAACCATAACATGTTTCAAACACATGTTTCAACCATAGGTTTTACCCTATCTAAAGGTCATAGGTACTAGCGAGAGGATATACTAAAGATAAGATAAGTACTAGACAAGCGATAAAGGAGAAGTTAAAAGACATACTCTCAAAAAGAAATGGGTACAAAGAACGCATCTTCGCTTCCGTCTCCCAAGTAGCATTGCCCTCGTCTTCTCCCCATTGCACTTTAACTAGCTGAACTTCTCTGTTCCTCAACTTCCTAGTTTCTGACCCAAGGATGCGAGTAGGAGCTCGTCGAATCATCGCATCACGCTCTACCTCTACATCTCTAAGCAAGCTCGGCTCTACGACCTCTGCGGTCTCATGTAAGCACTTCCTCAAATGTGATACATGGAATACATCATGAACACCACTAAGTCTGTCGGGCAACTCCACCCTATATGCCATCCGTCCAATCTTTTCCTTAATAGGAAACGGCCCAACAAACCTCGGTGCTAACTTCCCAACGGACCCAAAGCGAACAACATTTCTCAACGGAGATACTTTGACAAAAACCATGTCCCCAACCTCAAACTCAAGATCCGTCCTCCTCCGATCCGCATAAGATTTCTGTCTATCTTGCGCTGCCTTCATCCTTCTTCGAATCAAATCAATCTTCTCTGAAGTCTCTCTAACCATATCTGGCCCAAGCAAGATCTTATCCGTAGATTCCCACCAACATATAGGAGATCGACAAGGCCTTCCATAAAGAGCTTCGAAAGGTGCCATGCCAATACTAGACTGAAAGCTGTTATTGTATGCGAACTCCACCAAAGGAAGATGTTCTTCCCATGTACCTCCAAAATCCAAGATACAAAGCCTCAAGAGATCTTCAAAGATACGGTTCACCCTCTCGGTCTGACCGTCCGTCTGAGGATGATATGCGATGCTCAAACACAACTGAGTCCCTACCGCCTCTTGCAAACTTCTCCAAAACTCACTAGTGAAGATAGGATCTCGATGACTCACAATGCTGGATGGTACGCCATGCAATCTAACAATCTCTCTAACATAGACTGAAGCAAGCCATGGAGCGGTCCTCTTACTCTTCACGGGTATAAAATGGGCACTCTTGGTAAGTCTGTCCACCACAACCCAAATTCCCGTATTGCCCTTCCTCGATCTCGGTAACCCATCGATGAAATCCATCGAGACACTATCCCACTTCCATTGCGGAACTTCCAATGGGTGTAGCAACCCACCGGGTTTCCTTTGCTCCGCTTTAACTTGTTGGCACACTAAGCATCTAGCCACATACTCGGCCACATCTTTCTTCATACCGGCCCAGAAGAAAACTCTCTTCATGTCTTGGTACATCTTGTCCCTACCAGGATGAATGGTCATCTTTGACCGATGTGCATCATCAAGTATAGCCTTCCTCAGACCCTCGTCTTGCGGTACACAAAGTCTACCGTCTCTACGCAACCACCCCTTACCATCTAGGGTGTACCTACTCAAATGGTTGGACGACTCCCCCCCTTATGAGCTTCTCTACTAACTCAACCAACTGTGGGTCGTCTCGCTGTGCCTCGCCAATCCGCCCCAAAAGAGTAGGCCTAACCTCCAAGGAGGCTAGAAAACCGGGTACAAAGTCAACGGAAGGTCTAAAGTCAATCATAAAATTAAACTCCAAGCTTCGCCATTCCACGAACAATGGACTCAAAGACAGCCTTTTTCTGCTCAAGGCGTCTGCCACCACGTTACCCTTGCCAGGGGTATACGCTATCTCAAACTCATAGGATGCTAAGAATTCCATCCACCTTTGTTGTCTTAAGACAATGCGCTCAAAGAGTCTCCAACACTTCCCTAAGATGTAGGGCATGCTTTTCTCCACTTCTAGAGAAAATCAGGATATTCTCCCATGCAAAATCGTCACAACTATCCATCTCTCACGTAGACCACCTTAGTCGAACTCGACATCCCCCAAATGCAAGCCCCAAAGGCCTAAACCAATATCAGACAAACACCCAAGGGATACCTCCTTCGAATTCAGACGACCTACGTGAGATGATACTAGTAAAAACGGCTAAATAATTAAGCCCTTGTCCAACTCTGGATGTCCTTGCCAGTCTCGCTCCAAAACCACCGTTTATCCCATAACTGGCTTTGCTCAACCTATTGAGCACATACAAAAACTTATTTCTCTCCTAGAAAAGACCAAGATGTCATCCACCAAGATCATCACGAACTTATTTAGGTACTCCCTGAACACCTTTCTCATCAAATCAACAAAGTATGCGGAGGCGTTCGTCTAACCAAATGGCATCACCAGCCACTCATAAAACCATCCGGAGTCCTAAAGGCAATCTTCTATATACTATCCTCAGCCACTCTCAACTGACGAAACCCCGTGGCTGAGTCCAACTGCGAAAATACTAAGGCGCCAACCAACTGATCAAAGAGATCATCAATCCTCGGCAATGGGTGTCTATTCTTCTTCGTGAGCTTATTAAGTTCTCTATAATCCACACAAATTCTGAGGGACCCATCCGCCTTCGTAGCAAAAACTACTGGAGCACCCCACTCCGATATACTTTGTCTTATGGACCCCTTCTCAAGCAACTCCCCTACTTGCTTATGGAGTTCCCTCCTCTCGCGAGGAGCCATGTGGCGCACTGGTAAAGATACAGGTTTAGCATTGTCTACCAGATATATTCGGAAGTCAATCTCCCGCTCCGGAGGTAAGCCCTTCACCTCCTCAAACACATCCGAGTATTCCCGGACCACTCTGACAGAACGCAAACTCTCGACCGAAGCATCAAGCGATTCAAGATAACTTAGCAAAACAGATTCCATGGGATTACAAGAGATCTCGAGAGTATTACCCAAGCGGGTCATAAGCCTGACAACTCTCCTTTCACAATCAAGAACGGCACCATTACTGGATAACCAGTCCATGCCCAAAACTAACCCATAGCTCGTGAAGCCCAAAAAGCATCACATCTACTCTCAACGCTAAGTATAGCAACTTTCAAACCCAAACACTTCATGGAGCCCCAATTGGGTTTGAAACAACTAAGGGATCATCTACTAACTGGTGTCTAAGTGCAGTGACTCAACTAACAATGATGAGATAAACGAACTCGATGCGTCGGAATTAAATAAAGTTCGAATCGGATAATAAAGAAATCCAAATTCCAACCTAGACGGTCTATCCCCATTTGGTACCCTAGTCGTGAGGGAATACAATCACCCTCTAGGAGATTTCGTACCTTGCCCTTGCCTCTTTGGACAATCCTAATAAGGTGTCCTATTCCTCCCAAAAGGATAACTACTCGCCTTCTTCATCCCATTCTCCACTCGTAACCTCCCACCAATGAGGTTTCATCCTTCATTAACCAAACAACTATTTGGGCCTTCCTCCCTTCGTCTATCCAATAGATACCTACCAGTCCTCCTCCTTCTTGAACCAACTTCTAATCTGACTAACGTCTAAGTCCCTTGAAGTGGTTTTCCATTCTTATCTATCTTAGAAAGGTCATCTATACGCGGAGGGGAAACTCAAAACGAGAGAGGAAGAGATTCAAAACGGAGAATTCGAAAGATATAGATATGGCTATTGGGGATTATGCTTTTCTTTCAAAAACTTTTCTTTTAAAATACATGTTTTTGAAAATACTCCTTTCAAAAATATTCTTAGAAAATAGTTTTTCTAAAAATTTTATCTGTTCTGGTAACCTTAAGCTCTGATACCACGTGTAACACCCCACTCCCGCTATGGTCACTCACTAAGGGAATGCCATAGCATCAGTGGAGTATTTTAGTGAATATAGAACAAAAAAATTACAACAAGACAGATATAAATAGTACTTGAAATTTAAAACATCATCTCATAACAGCGGAAGTAAAACATGTCTGGTTACATCATAAAACCACAATAAAAGTCAAGTACAATATCCGTCAAAATAAAGAAGTACATAATCCCACTCTCATACAATAGCCATGACAAAAGAAAAGATAACTGGGTAACTGGAGCTTTACATCTATCCAAGCTCCTAAAGACTGGAACAGCAATCCGATAAAGCTCCACTACTGCTAGGATCCCCCGTATGACCTGAGGGTTGGGGAAAAAAGATAAAAACAACGGGGTCAGACATAAGTCTGAGCGAGTCCTATAACTTTAACAATACAATCATTAAAGTAACCAGAGAAGACATAAGCTTGATATAAGGTGTCGTCTGGGGATGAATGGCTACACTAAGCAGCTTGGTAGACTTAGGATAAACTAAGAAACGTAAAGACGCATCTACCCTTCCAAAGGTAAATTACTAAACTGCACCACACCAGTCATTCCTAACTTAAAGGTTGATCCCACCCATGGACTTATAAAATTAACTTAATAGTTCTCGCGTACCCCTAGGTGACTGAGTAGACGCCACAGGGCCCTACAATCCACTAGGTGTACACACTACTCCCCATTCGATCGGCTCCCTAATGTAGATACCCGTGCTAGCCCCACCGTGGGGTGTACCATTCCCCAACGTGGCAACCTGATAAAACTAACGGTGCACGGCTTATATCTACACGATGCAACAACGTCTTATTTACCAGCCCGGGTCCACACATGCATATGAAACCCGTTGGTCATGTGTTGCCACCGCTAACCCATTTTGGCCTCTTATAGTCAAGCCCAATATGCGTGTCCCGTCACTCGACTAGAGTCGAGCCCACTAAGATACGTTTGGGATATTGGTTGAAATGGGCCCCCCACAAGATACCACCTAAGCTTGTTATTTCTAGTGAATCCCGCTTAACCCTTTAACCATGTCCACTTACATGTTATAAATTCTGGTTAAGTCATTAATCATATTTTAATTGCCATTCAAGGCACCCACTAGATTTCCACATGCCACCCAAAGCACTTACTTAACCCTTTAACCATGTTTTAATTACATGTTCCACTTTGGTTAAGTATTCTAATCGTATTTTCTATTGCCACCCAAGGCCCCCACTTAACCCCTCATGTCCCTCTACATGCTAATATGGTTAAGTGTTTCTTAATTAATTAATTAAGATCATGACCTCATAAAGACCTCTCACATTAGACCGTCTTTTATGACTGCTGGATATGCCGGTTGGGTCCGGGCAGCCTTACGTCATAAAAAGGGTCTAACCTCGTGTCTTTACTTTAATCACGTATTTAATTTGTGCCTAAGACCTCTCACATTGGGCTAACATTTGTAGCAACTGGTTAAGCCGGTTGGGTCCGGGCAGTTTTACGCTACAACTGAGTCCAACCTCGTGTCTTAGTCGATTAATTACACCTAATTAATCACCCTCATAATTTATATTAATTATCCCTAATTAATTAATCATGTTTTCCAGAATATGGGTAGACCTAACTCAATAGGTAAATTCCCAACTCCGTAGTATGGGTAGACCTAACTCAATAGGTAAATTCCCAACTCCATAATATGGGTAGACCTAACTCAATAGGTAAATTCCCAATTATGTCCATTTAATTTATGTTACTCTTAAGCATACTCATTCCACATCATTTTATTAACATGCATATTAACCCCATCGTTCCCCACGTAATTTCGTTCTCATGACATAACACATATAAAAGGTGTCAACTTGCATATGTATGAACATGTTTTAAAGGTGCCATCTTGCATATTAACAAACACATAACTTGCATATGAACTTGCATAACATGTCACATAACTTGCATATAATCTTGTATAACATGTCACATAACTTGCATATAATCTTGTATAACATGTCACATAACTTGCATATTAACTTGCATAACATGTTACATAAACTTACATATTAACAAATACATGACTTGCATATGAACTTGCATAATATGTCACATAACTTGCATATGAACTTGCATAACATGTTACATAACTTGCATATGAACTCATAAACTTGCATATGAACTTGCATAACATGTTACATACTTGCATATGAACTCATAAACTTGCATATGAAGAAACATACAACTTGCATAATTATCATACATGTAACTTGGATATTATCATACATGTAACTTGCATATTAACATATGATCACAAAGCACAAAACTTGCATAACCCACATACATTAGCAAACTAACATCATGTCATATGACTTAAAACCCACAAATCCGCATACAAAACCGCATGATCTCATCATATCTCATCTACTTAATTTAGCAATTGGTTATTAAAGTGATAGAAACTCACAACTAGCCAATTTGCACTCCAAATGAAGAAGATTAAGATGCTTAGAATGGATTAGAGGTTGATTAGAAAGTGATTAGCTTGCAACCCTCTTCATAAATTAGTGGAGGCTCCTTCTAAGATTTAATTTGGCGGCATGTAGCCCTCAATTCTATTTTTAGTATGGATTAGGGTAGGTTTAGGGTGTATTTATAGATTAGGTGAGTGTTTTAGGCCCTTAGATTAACCCTAAATTAGATTAGGACCCTTAGATTTCGGAACCTTCCAGAAACCAGCCCTAAGACCAAGCCCAAACCCCAAACTGGTGCACCCAACCACAGAACTCTCTAGAAACTGTGCAGGTTTCCTGTCCTGACATGGGCGCACTTCCCAAGTGCGCCAGTGTATTTTTGTGCTGGCGCACTTCACAAGTGCGCCAGTGCATTTCTGGCCTGTTTCGGGTTTTTCTGCCTAACTTCGTTCGTCCATATCTCTTTCATACGGTACCCGTTTTACGCAAACTCGGACTCTATTTCGTGTATTTTTCCGAGACGAACGTAATGATGCAGCCCGTTTCCTTTGATTCTCACATCTGAGATTAATTATACTTTAATTACTAACCATTAGTGTTAATTGAAATTCGGGGTGTTACACTTGCCTACGCGCTTGCCTGTGGCTCGGGCTAGAGAGTCACGAATTCGGTAAGGACTTTCTTTTGCCTTGGTTCATGACGGAAATCCAATTGCCAAATACGTGATTGTGCGTTTTCGATTGTATATATATTTGGCGACATAGTGGCATGGGACGCTCATGTCGTCTATGATTGATAATTATGATTGAAATTGTTTTTGAAACAAATAAACACTAGTAATAACATCAAATGCTTTTGTTTTATTCGTATCAATCATATTCGTATCAATCATGTTTGGCCATTATAAGGTAAAAACTCTTTCCTTCGGTTTGCGTTGCATTGTGTGATGGGAACCGAGTCTTATAATGGCTTCATTTTTATAAAAAGCATTGCGTTGTTTAAAAGAAAGATTTGTTTTAAAGCACTGGCAATCCAATGGAGTAAACCCGTTCCACGAAAGTGGCGTGGTCCTGAGATTAGCCATATTATAAATGTGTTGAGTAGATTTCTCATACCAGTCCCATGACTGACTCGTAGTTTGTTTCACTTTCAAACTCGGGTGCCCCCTTTTTCTACACGGGCAGCCTTGTATTCAGGTTTAGCTGGTTCTTTTTGGATAGCTGGAGCTGAAGATGGATTCTATCATTTATCTCTTTTTATGTTGTTCAGCTCCTATTGTACATTATGTTTGTTTCCGCTGTAGACATATATGTATAGTTGAACTGTATTTGTACTAAGTATGATCCTGTATAATGTGTAACTTTGATGATTACTTTTATCCAGTATATTCTATTGTTCATTATCTGGTGTATTTATTTATTTCTGTTCTGCTATTATCTTTTTATGTGTTATATTCCAAAGATAACCCTTGTCTCCGTCAGTACGGGATTTGGGGTCGTCATAACGTGGTATCAGAGCTTTGGTTAAGCTTAGTTCTGGAATATAACATTTGAACGAACTCGTCAGAAATAGAACCAGTAGTGTTCTAGGATGGGTAACTCATTACAGATAGGATCAGTAATATCCTAGTATGATTAGCAGAATGAAATGACACCTAGATAGACACGTTTACATTCAAGTATTTGTCTCTATATTTTGAAATATCTTTTCGGTTGACCTGACACTTGATCTGCTGTTTGCAGAAGAACTAGAAAATGAGTGCCAGAAACAGAAGAAGAAATACTGACCCGGAGATAGAAGCTCTATTAATGAAATATAGAAATCTGGGTGGAAAACCCTTTACGGGTGAAGAATCAATTTTGAAAACACAAGCCTGGATTCGTTCGGCTGAGAAAATCTTTGAAGGATTAAAGCTGAGGGATGACCAGAAAAGATTACTGGCCTCTTGGGCACTCAAACACGAAGCTTTATTCTTGTGGGATTCTGTTTTTAAGGATAATCCAGAAGGTGATATCACCTAGGATAGATTCAAAGTGATTTTCCTGGAAAGATTTACTCCTCCAGAAGCAATTGAATGACTATGAGATGAATTTTCATATTTGATACAAGGAGATATGACCATTCTCGAATATCATAAGAAATTCAATGAACTTTCCCACTTTGCTCCTCATCTAATTGAGAATCCGAAGAGGAGGAACATGAGATTTATCAACGGGCTTCAAAGAAAATATCAGAACAGTGTAATGAGGAATGTGAAGCTCCCCTTCTCTGAAATGTTATACACGGCTTACCAGTACGAAGATATAGAAAAGAAAGGTATGTTACAGTACGAAGAGGAAGTCAGCTCTAGTAATAAAATTGAGTCTGAAACTGATCGTCCTGAGGCAAGTGCAACGTCTGAGGTCAGTAAGAAGCCCAGTGCCAAGAGAAAAAGGGCCAAATTTGAGAAGAAACCAGTAACGACAACTATATGCTCTAACTGCAATAAGCAAGGACATCTCTCGATAAGTTGTCGATCTCTAAAGAAACCAAAAAGGGATGAATCTAAATCCAAGAATAAGTTTCAAGTGACCCGAGGGTGCAATCTTTGTCATAAGACTGGTCATATAAAGAGAGACTGCTGGATGTTGAAAAAGACCAAAACGGTTCAAGTAAATGAGGTAGCAGAAACCTCAACACCCTCAGATAGTCAGGGAAGGACTGATGTTTTAGAAGGCACGCTTAATGTCAAAAATATTCCATTTAAAGTACTGTTTGACACAGGCGCGTCAGGAAGCTTCATTGCAAAGGATGCAGCTAAGAAACTGGATTTGAATGTGAAAAAGCTCAAGGAACCAATGACTGTCCAGAATCCTGTTGGGGGTTCCATTGACCTCAGTTGGGTTTGTGGGCTGCCGGTTTCTTTCTCTCGTTATCGGTTTCCTACCATCGCGGTCGTCATGAATTTTAAAGAGTTTGATCTTATCTTGGGGTTAGACTGGTTGACTAAATATGAAGCTGAAGTTAAATGCGCCGTCAGAGTCGTAAGGGCGAAGATTAAATCATGTGATTATATAACCATTCCCTGTGAATGTCAGAATGCTAATAGAAAAGACTTCTGGGCAGCTTTGAATGTTTCTCCAGCCAAAATAGAAAATGTCCCTGAAGTCACAGAGAATATTCCCGATCTAGTGAAAGACATCGCTGTCGTCAAAAATTATGCGGATGTGTTCGAAGAAGTTGTTCGCTTACCTCCACAGAGAGAAATAGATTTCAAAATTGCTTTAATTATGAATGCAAGGCCGGTAGTTCACGCTATTCGAAGAATGTCCTTGAAAGAGAAAGAGGAATTAGACAGTCAAACACGACAGCTAGTATGGAAGGGTCTGATCAGGCCTAGTTTCTCTGATTGGGGTGCAGCAGTGGTGTTTGTCCCAAAATCTGACGGTACTCTACGGTTATGTGTGGATTATCATGATTTGAACAAGCAGACAATAAAGAACAAATATCCATTGCCGCGAATAGATGATTTGTTGCATCGATTAAATGGCGCACAAGTATTTTCATGAATGAACCTAGCTACAGGTTTCCATCAACTTTGAATTGCCGAAGAGTGTGTTCCAATGACGGCATTCAGAGGTCCAGACTTGTTCTACGAGTGGTTAGTAATGTCGTTCGGCTTATGTAATGCTCTAGCTTACTTCGTCGATCTGATGAATAGAGTGTTCAGAAGTTTTGAATAAATTTGTTCTGGTTTTCATTGACGATATTCTAATCTTCTCTAAATCAAAGGCCGAACATGAAAAGCATCTGGAACAGGTTCTAGAAATTCTGAGACGGAACGTGTTAAAAGCCAAGTTTTCCAAATGTATATTCTGGCAGGATGAAGTGAAATTTCTAGGCCACGTCGTATCTAAAGAAGGAATTGCTGTGGATCCAAGTAAAATCACAGCTATTCAGAACTGGAAACAGCCTAGTACTCCTACAGAGGTCCGCAGTTTTCTCGGATTGGCTAGCTATTACCGCAAGTTCGTTAAAAACTTTTCGAAAATATCTGGTCATTTAACGAAGCTTACGAAGAAGCACTCTAAGTTCAAATGGACTCCAGAAAGTGAGGAGGCTTTCGAGGAGCTAAAGTTAAGATTAACGACCGCTCCAGTGTTAACCATCATCGATGGCAACCAGGATTTACAAGTCTGGACTGATGCTTCTAGAGAAGGCCTTGGCGCAGTGTTAATGCAAAGGGGCCAAGTGATTGCTTATGCTAGCCATCAGTTGAAGCCACATGAAAAGAACTACGTAACTCATGATCTTGAGTTATTGGCTATAGTATTCGCTTTGAAAATCTGGAGACACTATCTGTTGGGTGAGTGATTTGAACTGTTTACAGATCATCAGTCATTAAAGTATCTGTTCACCCAGAAGGACCTGAATCTGAGACAGCAACGTTGGCTAGAGTTCCTTGCAGCATATGATTTTGAGATTCTATACACTCCAGGGAAAGCCAATGTCGTGGCCGATGCGTTAAGTCGAAAGAATGAAATGATCGCCAGTTTTATCATTGCGACTTCTTTGATTGACAAGATATTGGCTCTCCAAAAAGACGACCAATTTATCAAAGGAACGAGTCAGCGAATTTGTGAAGGCAATGCTTCGGATTTCCAGCTCGACAGCGAAGGGATTCTGAGGTTAGAAGGACGAATTTGTGTCCCAAAAATTCCGGAACTCAGAAGAGATGTGCTTGATGAATGCCACAAATCTAAGGTCAGTATCCATCCAGATGTGAGTAAAATGTATAACGATATCAAGCGCACATTCTGGTGGAAGTCGTTAAAAAGAGACATCTCGATATATGTTAGTCGATGCCCTACTTGCTAGCTAGTCAAAAGCGACCAATAGAAATTGGCTGGATTGTTACAACCACTAGAAGTTCCTGGCTGGAAGTGGGAACATATTTCCATGGACTTCATTGATGGTCTGCCCAGAACCAGAAAAGGGAATGACAGTATTTAGGTGATCGTAGATCGCTTCACGAAGACCGCCCATTTCATACCTGTCAGATCAAACAGAACTGCTCAGAGTCCGGCGCAGATATACTTCAAGGAAATAGTTAGACTGCATGGAGTGCCGCTCAGTATAGTCAGTGATAGAGATACAATATTCACTAGCAAATTCTGGGAAGCATTTCAAGTCGAACTGGGAATGAAGTTGAACTTAAGTACCGCTTATCATCCTCAGACAGACGGTCAGACTGAGAGGGTAAATCGTATTTTAGAAGATCTATTGCAGGCTTGTGTTATAGATTTCGGTGGATCATGGGAGGACCATCTACATTTGGCTAAATTCTCATATAACAACAACTGCCAGGCGAGTCTGACAATGTCGCCATTCGAAGCATTGTATGGTAGACCGTGCCGATCTCCTGCTTGTTGGGTCGAGCCCAGAAATAGACTTGTATTGGGGCCAGATATGATTCGAGAGGCTGCCGACAAAGTCGATTTTATTAAGAAACGATTATTGGCCGCTCAAAGCCGACAAAAGAGCTATGCCGATAGAAGAGAAGAAGAGATATATCCTTTGCTGTGGGCGATTACGTGTATTTGAAAGTATCGCCGATGTGAGGAGTTATCCGGTTCGGTAAAACTGGGAAGTTGGCACCCAAATTCATTGGTCCGTTTCCTATTCTGGAACGGATCGGAACTCTTGCTTATAGGGTCAAATTACCTGACTGGTTGCCTGGAGTTCATGATGTATTTCACATATCTCAACTCCGAAATCACGTTCATGATCCAGACTTGATCGTGGAAGAAGCAGCTCAGCAGGACATTGAAATTACCCCAGAATTAGCTGTGAGATGAAAGCCGCTAAAGATCATCGACAAAGAGACCAAAGAACTGAGGAACAAGAAGGTTCACTTAGTCAAAGTGCAATGGAGTGGAGATCCGCGAGATTGTACTTGGGAAACTGAGGAAAGCATTCAGAAAGCTTATCCTAGATGCCGAGTGGATATCTCTGATTGACTCCAGTGCAAGGTATATTCACCATACTTTGCATTATCATTTAATTCTCTATTCTGTTGTTATTTTCTTTCTATGGATGTGCACTCTTAACTCTATAGTCTGAATGATTTTAAAAGGAGAATAAGAATTAATTTAAATGGTTTTGAAAGGTTAAAAACAAATTGCTTGTTGGTTGTTGTGTGATTGTAGATTAGATTAATTAAAATTATTGAAACGATAGTTAATTTAATCAACAATAGAATAATGTTAGAATTTATTCGATTATATCACACATTGAACTGATTAGAAAATAAATAGAAATATATACACATGTGTATTATATATGTTTGAACAGGTAAATGGATTAGCTGTTGAGTAAAGATTTTATTTGTGTGCCCGACAAATAGGTAAACCTTAATGAGTTGGATGCGAAATATTATTATATCAACTCATGTGAATGCCATTGGATGCGGAGTGCTGGTTATTATGTGTGAAATAATAAACGTCGCCATAGGATAGTAACAATTAATTTTGAACTACATTGCATGGCATACTTCAGAAGATAGGCATACTTCAGAAGATAGGCATACTTCATCATATGCCACATAAGCATTTGGGGCTTGTGTGACGAGGTGGAAGATTTACCATACGAGCGAGAGGCTTGTATGGCGATGACTATATTTTACAGATTGAACTGATGACTGATATGGACTATTTAAATTGTAACGACTAAATAGCCAGATTAATAAAACCCCACACGGGTCTGGAGTTGACAATAATCACGTCTCTCTTGTTATTAGATACGGCACATGGACTATTTATTTCCCACACGGGGCAGGGTGATGAGAATTTATTCTCTGGAGTTATTATTAATACATGCTCCCTTGTAAACACCAGAATATATCACTATAAATATGTGTATGCTTATTAGGATTTATTGGGTACCTAATACGGCCCAATAAATTTCCAAACCCCTCCCCGTACAAAGGAGGTTATGGCGAAATTTTTCGAAAATTCCGGGTGTTAGCCAAATTTTTAAAGAATTTGAAAATTCTCAAAAACTGAAAAGTTGGAGAATTGAAGCCGGATCGAACGTATAGTTGATTAATCAAACCACTTTCGTCTTTGTTCCTTTTCGGGGACAAAAAGTTTTAAGTGGGGGAGATTGTAACGACCCAGAAAATCTGAACCAATTTAAATTTTTTAAATTGGCTAAAATAATGGATTTTAAATATTTAAAATAAATATTTTAAATAGTGGCGATGAAAACTGAGTTGAATCGACAATTGAAAACGAATATAATTAATTATAATTATAAACAAGGCCAGAAATGGCGCTGTAGTTTCAAAAATTGAATTCAAACTTTGTCGGACTGTACCGGGTGCAAAACAAAACGGATTTTAGTGAAACCAAAAATAATTAAATCTGTTAGTGAATACCTTTCTAACAAATCTGAAAAATCAAAGTTTCATAGTGGAACGCAAAAGTTAAGGCCAAATGAATTTTCAAAAAGGTCGCTATGGAATTTATATAGCCCGTGAAATTGGTCATTTTGCATACGACCTCGGAATTCGACGAAACCACTTTTGTTGGATCCGGGATGTGAAGTTATTGCTAGGTTTCAAATTTCATAACTTTTGAAGCTAGTATGTGAGCGGGGCAAAGGAAAACGTATTTTGGTCAATTACAGTTAAATTGGATCGACCAGAAATGGGCCTTTTTTGCAAACGGTCTCAGAATTCGACAAAACTAGTTTTGTTAGGACTGTATCGTCAAAACATAGCTAGATTTATTTTTCCGGAATTTTTCGAATCAGTTTGTGGCCCTGGCAAATTGAAATGTACGTTCAAATTAAATATTGAATGTTTTATATTTTAATTTGAAGGAAAACTGACTGAAACATTCGAATGGGCCGTCGAAAAATATCCCATTATGTTCGGAATGGGGGTAAAACGCTAGGGACGACAGTCGTTGGGTTTCGATTGGTGGTCGTGTCAGAAAACCCCTTTAAAACTTCCCCGACCAATCAAAATTTTTATAAAAATAAAATAAAATACATTCTCTCTCCCCGACGATCGAAGGCGGAAACCTATTCGCCAGTTCCCGAGCTTTTTCCGGCCGCCACACGCCTCGTTGACCCCCGACCCTTTGGAACTTTTTGTAGATCTCTCCGAGAGCTTCACATCCATAGCTGGTACGCCACCCCTCGTCGCCCCATCAGCGAGATCTCCTCCTCCAAAGTCGCGCCGTTCGCGGTCAATTTTCTCCTCCTCCTCGCCGCCGAGTTCGCCGCCGTAAGGGGTGCAAGCGCGCCTCTCCAAGCTCGTCGACGTGGCATAGGCTGATCGGCATATCGTGCTTCGGATTAGAGAAAAGATCAAACCTAGTTTTGAACCATATTGAAAGGTATACGGCCAGATTTATTTTCAACAGTTTTAACACCTTTAAACCGTTGCAAACTTTGAAAAATCGTATCTTTTTCGTTTCTTAACGAATTTCGATGAAACAGGAAACATCGTGACCGTGTGGACGCCTTCTACCTTCTAGAAGAGACCGCATATTTTTCTGAGCCTTCTGCTATTTTTGGTGGAGTGGAACCCAATGTGAGATTTCTAATTTATAAACGATATGGAAAACGATGTTGAATAAATTATATGATCGATGTATGAGTTATATAAGCGTTGTACACCTCATGTATAAGCATTGTATAAGTTGTATGTTCGATGTATAAGTTATATATGCGTTGTAAAGATTATATATGTGTTGAAATAGAAGTGAATTGCTATATATATATATATATATATATATATATATATATATATATATATACGCCCCTCGTCCACAAACCATGGACGATATTTATTGGTTGTGATTGGTGTGAAAATTGATTGATGGCGAATGGTTGTTTGGGATTTTTTGTGATTGATATTGGTTGATTGTGGTTGAAAAATACCCGTTTGTGGTTGAGAAATATTTGGTTGAAACCACATAGGATTAGTTTGTGGAAATGAAATAAATATATACATGCCGCCTGCGTGCGAACTAGATGCATGATCCCCATTGTCAAAAACCGCGAGGTTTTAAGGTAGAGCGAGGAGCCGTACTAGGGACGGTCCCGGTTTTAACTACCCTGCCGTTATACTGCCGAAATTTTGAATAATATTCATGTGTTTGAATTATTTTCATTTACTGAAACTATATTCATTCGTTGAATTAAAATTCATGTGTTGAATGGTATTCGTGTTTTAAATATAAAAACCACATTTTTATCTATATATAGAAACTATAGAAAACCTTCATGTGTTGAATCGATATTCATTCGTTGATTAAAATTCATGTGTTGAATGGTATTCGTGTTTTAAATATAAAAATCACATTTTTATATATATATAGAAATCACATTTTTATCCATATATAGAAACTATAGAAAACCTTCATGTGTTGAATCGATATTCATTCGTTGATTAGAAATTCATGTGTTGAATGGTATTCATATTTTGAAATAAATTGTTTCATAATAAAAATCCTATTTTCATCACCTATATAAACTATATAAAATAATAGTGTTTTGAAATAATTTGTTTTAGAATAAAAATCACATTTTTATTATATACATGAATTATTGAAATGTGAAGTGTTAAAAATAGCAACTCGTTCAAATAAATATACATGAGTCGAAATATTCATTAATTAGCTAATGATATGATTTTTGCCTATGCATGCAACATTAGAATGAATGGTGTTTTTAAACCAAATGGAATCAAATATGAAGTTGAATGGAAAATGATAAGTGATAAGAACTGTATATATGTACATGCATATTTATTGAACAGGTTATAGCAAAAGGGGCTAGAGAAGAGGAATAAAATTTTGTGCCCGACAAATAGGTACACATTTGCTGTTTTGTTTGGGTGATGATTTTATGAGCCTGTTGGCTAGCCGCTGGGCTTTTCCTTTTTCTTTTTCACATGAGACGCCCGTGTGGCTATTTGGGAATTTTCCCAGCCCCTCCCGTACAAAGGAGGTTATGGCGAAATTTTCCAAAATTTAAAGGCGTTAGTGAAATACTTGAAGTGGAATCAATGTAGGAATTTTTGAATGAACTATATTTATATAAATATATAAATATAAATAAAATTAAAAAGAAACGTGGCCGTGCAGTTCGTGTTTTGAAACCGTGATTTCAAACGATTATACCGGGAGATCCGACCATCGGATTTTCCTGAAATCGCAACCGTTGGGTCCGCATTGGAAAAATCTTTCCAATGGCACCAACTTTGTAAAAATCCAACGGTTGGATTGTCTGGAATGTTTAATTCAAATCTGAAGAAAATTAGCGCCAGAAACGATTATATATATATATATATAATTATAATTATATTTAATCGAATAACGACGCTGCAGTTTGTATATTGAAATTGAAACTTCAAACGATTGTACCGGGAGATCCGACCGTCGGAATTTCCCGAAACTGAAACCGTTGGATTCGTTTTGAAAAGATCTTTCTAATGATGTAAATTTTGTAAAGATCCAATGGTTAGATTTCCAGATATGTGTAAATCAAATCTGAAAAAAAACAGCGCCACGACCGCGTTATGGCCCGAAGCGTCGCTTTGAATAAATTGGCTATTTTAAAATAAATAAAAATAGCGATAAATCGTTATAAAATATCATAAACGATATGGAATGGAAATAAACTGAATTTGCTCGATTTATGTGGCTTTTGATGGTTGAATGTGTTTGGTGTGCAAAATACATTAAAGAACAAGTTGGTGTTGTCGATTGATTTAACCATTGAAATAAATTGATTTGAAGTTCTAAAAATACGTGAATTATTTGAAAAGGCCGAGTTAATTCTCATTTCAAATAGTTGACCAACGATTGAAAGTCGAAGATGAAGACGATGGTCGAAGACCGGAGATCTTCACCTCGTTTGGATGGTAACCGAGGTCCTGATTGGGAGGCATCCCGAAATATGGATAATGAGTGGTGATCGTCCAGACGTACGTGGTGATCGATGGGTTTGCGAGGTATTTAGTGCCTCCGGTTTCGTTCAGACCCAGAACGGACTTGTAAATGGACTATGTGTCTGACATTGGATTTTATTCTGTGTTGATTGATCTCTATTAAATATACATCTGTTTGGCGGCGGAGAATTTATTCTTTCGCTTAACGCCCTTCTCTGAAACGCACGAGCTTAGAGGTTGTATATCGATGGACATCAGTCGCATGGCATGAATTGCTAGTGTGGCATGCCTAAGTGGCAAATGATCAAGGCTTCTGTTGAAAAGCAAAGTCTTGTGGTGATGATCAAGGCCCCGCCTGTGTGGCGTAGCTTTGTGTATAACGTGAAATCGCGAGCCTCACACCCCGGTATGAACCAGAAACGGGAGAAGGACCTCAGGGAGGGCATGCGTTTCTTTCTAGCTAAGGTGGTGTCAGTGACCTACCAGCCCTGACATTTATATACTTTTCACCTGTGTGGTTGTTGTTGTTGCGAGGCGCCTCGGTTTGATCGGACGATCCGGGTCCGATGGAGTCATTCGTTGGCTCGTTTACGCCCCAAAGGGCGGGGAGACGTAGTGTTTAAGCATGATAATCCACATCGGTGGACCGGCCCTGACGATCTAAAGGCTTGCCTGCGCGCTTGCCTGTGGCTCGGGCTAGAGAGTCACGAATTCGATAAGGACTATCTTTTGCCTTGGTTCATGACGGAAATCCAATTGCCAAATACGTGATTATGCGGTTTCGATTGTATATATATTTGGCGACATAATGGCATGGGACCCTCATGTCGTCTATGATTGATAGTTATGATTGAAATTGTTTTTGAAACAAATAAACACTAGTAATAATATCAAATGCTTTTGTTTTATTCGTATCAATCATGTTTGGCCATTATAAGGTAAAAACTCTATCCTCCGGTTTGCGTTGCATTGTGTGATGGGAACTGAGTCTTATAATGGCTTCATTTTTATAAAAAGCATTGCGTTGTTTAAAAGAAAGATTTGTTTTAAAGCACTGGCAATCCAATGGAGTAAACCTATTCCACGAAAGTGGCGTGGTCCTGAGATTAGCCATATTATAAATGTGTTGAGTAGATTTCTCATACCAGTCCCATGACTGACTCGTAGTTTGTTTCACTTTCAAACTCGGGTGCCCCCTTTTTCTACACGGGCAGCCTTGTATTCAGGTTTAGCTGGTTCTTTCTGGATAGCTGGAGCTGAAGATGGATTCTATCATTTATCTCTTTTTATGCTGTTCAGCTCCTATTGTACATTATGTTTGTTTCCGCTGTAGACATATATGTATAGTTGAACTATATTTGTACTAAGTATGATCCTGTATACTGTGTAACTCTGATGATTACTTTTATCCAGTATATTCTATTGTTCATTATCTGGTGTATTTATTTATTTCTGTTCTGCTATTATCTGTTTCTGTGTTATATTCCAAAGATAACCCTCGTCTCCGTCAGTACGGGATTTGGGGTCGTCATAGCTTTTATACAACTAATTATGAATGTACATATTTTTTCGAATTTACAACAAGAGGTGTACAACCAATTATTAAGTGCACTAAACAAATAAAACAAGAATAGTTGCAGGCTAGACTAAGAGTGAGGATGACAATGAAGCGGGTTGTGATGAGTTTTTTATGCCTCAATCCGTCCTAGGTTTTTGGAACCCCGCCCCACAGATCCGGTGTGGATCTCAAATTTTGTCCCAAACCGAAACCCATTCAGATCATAGTAAACCAAATCCACTCTCAAGACCTGATGAAATTGTGTACTAATATACAAAAATTTATTTATTTTGTGTTCAAATAGCCGCCCCATTTATATATTTTGTCATTAAATGATAAATTAAATACAAATAACAATGTGTTTATAATGATAAGATAATCTAATAAAATGAGTTTACGATAATAACTCAAAATATATGTGTTTGTTACTGTATAATTATCATTCATGCAACTTAATATTGTAATAAAATTATAGCTTATTAATTCAAAGTATATAATATTCATGTCATAGTCACATATACCTAAAAATATAAGTAACTATTACAGTAATAAAGTGTTCCACGATATTTTAATAATGCGGGTTGAATTGGGATGAGACAGCCGTTGCCTGATCCGATCTTGGATGTGAGACTCTCTAAAGTTGATCACGAGTCTATCCATTTTGAATATTTAATGGAACGAGTCTAAATGGACCAAAACATGGATGGTTCAACCAAATTTGGACTCTAAACTCATCTAATTTTCATCCTTACCTAAGATGGATGGGAACAATAAACAATATATGAAAAAGGCAGTATTTTATTTGCTTTCTGACCGAGACTTCCTGTTACTGCCAAAAGTTGGCATATGGCATATTAAACTTTGCAGGTGTTTTATCTATTTATTTATTTTGTTATTGATAACCAATTATTTGTGTTCTTTGATTTCCAAAACGAAGTGCTACTGTAAATAACAAAGGCATGCTAAAAAAATGCCCAATTTCTACGTTAATATAGAACAATATGACATTGATCTACATAGAAATTTCGTATGAGGATTATATTCTCTTACTATAGTGGGCCAGATCTAGAAATTTGGCATACCCAGTGGCTTTCCTCTCATCTCCTCCTTATCTTTCACATATGACATCATCATTTTTACTAATGGTAACCGTCGTTCGGTCCGTCGTCTTCTTGGCTTCATTCTCCAGTACGAGAGGTGCTCGGGCTAACTCGTCAACTCCGTTAAAAGTTGTTTCATCTCTGCGAAAGACTTGTCTCCGGTTAGGTCTTCCTAGATTGAAAACCTTACCGGATTTAAAGAGGCCACCCTTCCTTTTCCCTACCTTAGTATTGTTCTTTACCGAGGCCAGAAGTTCAACTCTATCTTCGATCCTCTGTCTGATAAATCAAGGGAAAGATTATAAAGTGGAATGCGACTCTTCTTTCTCAAGATGGAAGACTACTTCTTATACAGTCCGTACTTGACTCAATAGGATCGCATGTATTTGCTGCTATGACTCCCAATTCCTACTTCTTTCGCTCTTATCGTTAATTGCCATCGTCCTTTTTTTAGGGTGAAAAGGACAACGTCAATCGTCATCACTAGATTTCTTGGGACGTCGTCTGTCGTCCCAAAAGTGAAGGAGGCCTTGGCCTTCAAAATCCTAAGGATGTCTACATTGCCTAAGCTAGTAAGTTATGGGTACGGTTTTTAGAGAACTACTCTCTATGGGCGAATTTTCTCCAAGCTAAGTACCACAGACTTCTAATCACGAATTTCACCGGGGTCCCGTCTTATGCAAGTGAGACGTGGAAACGAACGAAATTCTTGAAGTCCTTTGACTCATATGGTGGTGGGTCAGGGTTGGATGATAGTCTTTTCTCGATTAGGGCAGCTTGGAGTTTGGCAAGGAACCCAAATCCAACGCTTTCTATTTTTTCTTTCATGTAGGATATCTGAATCCCTCCGAAAATTTCCTTGTTCATGTGGAGAACTCTTCATGAAGGGTTAGCACTTGACGAGAATCTTCAGAGGATTGGCATCCCGCTCGTGTCCCATTGCAAATGCTGAGGAGCCGGTGATTTGGAATCTAGTGCTCACTTGTTCTTTTTAGGCTCCTGTGCAGTATCTGTCTGTAACTACTTCGGGAATTTGTTTAGTCTTCAAGGTAGTGCCACACCCTTCTTGATTTACTGGGAGACTGGTGGTCCGCCACCTCAGGAAAATGGTTCGTTCTTCTCTTTTCCGCATGATTCCTTGTCTTATCTGTTGGCACCTGTAACACCTCACCTCCGCTAGGGTCACTCACAAAGGGAATGCACTAGGTTTGGAGGAGTATTATTGGTAAACATGCACAGAAATATTACAAGATAGAACATATATAAAATAGCGGAAGTAAAATCAAACTTTCATAACTAGAATAAATAAGGTCTAAAGCCTTTTACATCAGAGTACATCAAAACTTGTCTTGCAATAATAAAGAAGCATAAAGACTTTTTCATAAATTATTCCCCAAGAAAAAAACAGTAAAGTAGCCATAGCCAAGAAAAATCCAAGCCATCCATGATGACCTTCAAGCAGAAGAAGTCCGAACTAAACAACAGTATTTCCTCCCTGTAACCTGGGGGGAAACGGAAGAAAAGAGGCGAAACAAAACGGGTCAGTCAAAAAGACTGAGTAAGCCCTATCTACTATTAGTATAAAAACTAGTAAAGTTAACTGACATGAGAAACTGAGATAAACATAAGCATGATAACAAGATAGATAAGCTAAATCAAAATAACAGGATGGACTACTGAACTCAGATAAACTAGGGTGTTGTGATAAACTACGATGTCAAGATAAAACAAGGTATCACATCGTCAGGTTTCTATCAAGTATAATATCCCAAGATATCTATCGCGTATAACGTCCCATGGCATCTATCCTGTATATCCGCTCTGGTTCTAACATGTATATTTGCTCTGCACCTCTCGTACTAATATCCCAACCCGCGCCATGTGTTAACTATGAATGTACCTTGCCCAATGTCATGGAATGGTCCATGTCAACCTAACATATAGCATATGTAGGTTTTCCCAACTCGTATGTTTCTTTCCATGAATAAGTTCAGTCCTTTGCCGTAGGCCGTACGGACTTTCCCATGTAAACGTTTTATCCTTGAAGTTGTTTTGGGACTGCAACCCTTGATCTAGTTGTGTTTCCCTACCATGAACTATCGCGCGTCCACTTAGGATTTATGCCACCTAGGGCCGCTAGGGATTATGCTACCTAATGAACGTTTCCGTGTCTCGGTTTGGGTCTTGGCCACCTAGGACCACTAGGGATTACGCCACCCGTCAATCGCGCCCTTGATCCCACGTATGTATCGTGAATCGTTTTCCATGTCTAGATGCACATGTTCCCCAACGTGCCATCCGAGTTCCATGCCAGGGCAAATCAAGAAATACGGAACTCGGTCGGGAGCTTTAAATCGTCTGCCGATGCAGATATCAAGGTCTGTTTTTGTACCCGTGGCTATGGTCCCACGTGACCCCTCCCTCAACTACTGAAAGGCAATCCAAGAAAAATCATGTATAAGAACCACTCCCCGGCCCCACTATAGCCCACTTTCCTACGGGCCAACCTCACCCATGACTCGATAGCAAGAACATGGTCTGTTGGGGGTTCCCTGCCTTTCCGTACGTACACGATTGACTAAAGATGGTAGGTAGTCGGCGATGTGCTATCCAGGGCAAAAACCAAGAATCGTCGACTCCACGCTAATCCATCCCAGTCTTTAGGTCGCTCGCATAGCAACCAAGGCATACTCTTGGTCCTTCTAACGCAGACCTTAACCTCTCATGGGCCTAGTATAATTACCTGGCAGCCCACAGAGGGATCCCAAGAATATCCTCACGTCCCCCGAAGCTTCCACTTCGGCACCCAGTGCGCTGGAGCTTTTATCCAAGTCAGATAACTTGCTCCCCCTCGTATACTAAGCGATGACCTACCGTATCAGGTTACTCATCGTTTTGTGAATTAGTCCTATGTCCTTAGCTAAGAATTATTACTTAGTTACCCTTAACTAAGGTTAACCACTTAGCTTCCTTTCCCGTTATCCTTGATTAACCACGAGTCTCTACCTAGTTCCTCTAACTAGGGTTTGTCTTATTGGGTTAAGTGTTATCATTCAAGTCCATGCCTTAACCCGCCCACGAATCACGTCAAGATTGGCTAAGTATTTAAGTTCAAGACTTAGCCCTACAAGTTGGTTAAGTATATATTAACTTGACCCTATCAAATTGCTTAGTCAAACCGGTCAAGTGTATTCAAGCGATTCGTGACTTAGCCTTATCATGTCTTCACGTTATATTGGTTGAGTATGGGTTAACTTAGCCTCCATAAATTCACGAGTTAGATTGGTTAAGTATAGATCACTTAACCACATCAAATTAACGAGTTAGATTGGTTAAGTTTGGGTCACTTAACCATATCAAATTAACGGGTTATGTTGGCTAAGTTTAGGTCACTTAACCATATCAAATTAACGGGTTATATTAGTTAAGTGTTTAACCTAACCCCATTTAAACTACCAAGTGGGATTAATTAAGTCTAAGCTAACTTAACCCCATCCGATTATCGTGTTTAGACTAGTTGAGTCTAATCTTAACCCCATCCATTAACTGTATCTTTTGGTTAAGTGTCATTAAGAAAACTTACTTAACCTTGCCAACTTATCATGTTGGATTGATTAAGTGTTGGTTAACTCAATCCCCGTCCACTAGTCGTATAAAAATGGTTAAGCGTCATTAGGCAAATCAAATCACTTAACCTACCCAACCTTGTCATGTTTTGTTAAGTATCATTAGCCTAACCAATTTACTTAACCCATTTATCCATGTCATATTTGGTTAAGAGTCATTAATCAAATTAACTTAACCCTATCATGTGGCATTAATTACTTAATGCACCCCAACCTCTCACATTAGACTTTGTTGTGGTAACTAGTTAAGCCGGTCGGTTCCGGGTAGCTTTACACCACAACTTGGTCTAACCTCGGGTTCAAGCACAACATGACCAACTTCTCACATTGGGTCCTATTGTTTGCAACTACTAGTTAGGCCGGTCGGTTCCGGGTAGTTTTACGTTGCAAACTCAACCCAACCTCGAGTTGGCCACACTTATATTATCTAAGTGTCATGTTCATCATGTTTCCAAAACATGTTACAAGTTTTTCAAGCATTTGGGTAGACCTAACTTAATAGGTAAATTCCCAAAGGGTAGACCTAACTTAATAGGTAAATTCCCAAGCTTATGTTTTTATGCATACTTACATGTCAACTTCCATGTTATATTTCAAGCCATGTTTTCAAGTTGTATTTTCATGTCATTAGGAATTACCCATAACATAACCCAACGCTTTTAAACTCGCATATACGTTCGCAACAACGTAATGGATTAAAAGAAGAGACTTGGCAAAGGAATGACAAAAATGGGTATTAAGCCACAAGTTAATCATGGTGGCAAATGAGGCACAAATGTGTTCATTAGCTTGCATGTTACATTCTTAAGCCTCAAAAACATGCATAAACCCAAACTTGGTACATAAGCGAATCATGGTGACAAAAGACATGGAATGATGGCTAGAAACTCGCATATATCATCATATAAGGATTATGACTTCATATGCAAGTTGACATAATGATTATGAAGATTCTCATGTTGCATAATGCAACATTTCAACATAAAGGTTGTGGCTTTTTGCTCATAAGATCAAGCTAATGACTTCATAGACTTGCATGACATGATAGCATAAATCATACTCAATGACCAAACCCAAATTTGCAACATGAACACTTAACTTCATAGTTAATATCTAAGAGTAGGGAAAGGCTTACATTGCTATGAAGGCCTAAATCGATTAAGCTAAAACTTGTGATGAAGCCTATGCATGCCATTACCCAAAACCCCAAAGATGAACCCTCCAAATCAACAAAAACACTCTCTTTATGAACAAAGATCAAAGCTTTTGCCTTGAAATCAACTCGAGAAGCTCTCATACTAACATAGGGACTCTCTAACACTCTCATGATCATGAAACCTTTCATAGAAATGAAGTGGAGGCTAGGATAGTTGAGTGGAGGCCATGAGAGTAGAAATTTTGCCATAGTTTAGTTACATGAGTGAATAATGAGGGATTAGGGGGGTTTAGGGGTTTATTTATAGAAGATTAGGCTAGTTAGGACCCTTAGATTAACCCTAGGACCAACCTGAACCGTCAGATTTCAAACCAGGCCCAAAAACCTAGCCAAGATAGAGAATAGGTGCACCAGGCAAGAATGCTCGTCTGAGCCAAGTCGACAGCCAAGTCGACAGGGCTGTCGACTTGGTCAGACCAAGTCGACTCCCAAGTCGACAGGGCTGTCGACTTGGGTACTGTGGCGGGAATTTTCCCTCCTGGCCCAACTGGCCCAATTTCCCAAGTTCCAGTTTGAATTTGGAATCTATTTTTACTTAGAAATTTTCTGAAAACTTCGTTGGGCCTTAATCGGGTCATACGGACTCCGATTTTCGAAAACTCGGACTCTATCTCGCGTATTTTTCCGAGACGAACGCAATGGCATAGCCCGTTTAACTTGATTCAGAATTTAAAATTAAATTCTGCCTTGATTCTCGTCTTAATCATGTTATCGAAATACGGGTTGTTACATTCTCCCCACCTTTTAGGATTTCGTCCCCGAAATCTCCAAGTTAGGAAGAACATATCCTACCATCCATCATCCATCTACGCAAAACATCATCCACAAGCAACCATTGTCCTTAGATGATTTCTAGTGCTGTATGAATATATGCAAAACGTGTGTGTACATGTTCCATAGCTAATGCTAATGATCAGGCCTGAATAATCTTTCTAATGCAAGAATATGTATAGTGCCATGAATCCAACATGTATGCAAATAGTCCTAGTCATATAGATACTATATGCGTGCACAATCATTCATTCATATGCAACAACCGTATGATAACACATTCGATTTCATCAATAAACAAGTATAAATACTCGTGCATATGCAATATGAAATGTGACCGAGTCGAGCTAGTATCTAATGTGTATTCGCGCATCCACGAGCAACCACTTGCAACCATATCAATCATAACATGTTTCAAATACATGTTTACATCCATAGGGTCCCACCTAGGATTCCCTGAAACAGGGTCGAGAAGATAAACAAGACAAACTCCTTACGGGGTTTGTAACAGAAAACAGGATCGAGAGGATGCTCACAAAAGATAGCCTACAAGTAAGCTCTACAGAAAACAGGGATCAAGGATATACTCCCAAAAAGAGATATTATGCGCGCATCTAGCCTTTGGCCATCAAAGTCGTATTTCCTTGAGCTCAATTCCATTGTGCCTTGTCCGTCCTTTAACTTCGCGATTTCGTAGCTTCTTATTTCCTGTTTCCATAACATGAGCTGGAACTCATTTCTTCGTCGCCTCTCGTTCCACTCACACTTATCCTTTTCCTAGAATACTTGATGCAAACATGACTGCATACTCATGATCTCATGCAAGCTTTCCGAAATTCACTAGTGAATCTCGGACCTCGTACCACAAGGTATTCCACATAGAAGAACTTTCTCTTGAAAGTAAACGGATGTCAACCAAGCGCACTTACTAGGGTGGTCTTTATGACCTATGCATAAGTGAAATAAACCATCCGTCTTATCGGCGAACACCACTCGATCGGGCTTCAAATTTCCAATAAAGGTATCAAGGGATTCTAGGTAACTAATCATGACCGAACCCCAAAAGGTTCCATGAGACTTCGAGGGTATTACCAAGGCTAGTCAAGAGTCTAACTACCCTCCTATCAAAACCGAGAGTGGCACCCCTTACTGGATAACCACTTCATCCCTAGAATCCATCCATAACCGAGGCATATCATTCTCAAATCCAAAGCAAGTCATGAATAAATGGACCGATTCTCCACAGGACTTGAGGCAAAAATGGGATTCTCTATTACGCTAGTACTTAAGGTGCAGAGACTCTACTATCGAAGCAGACTTAAATGATACGATGATCAAACCAAAGTCCTATCGGGATGATAGAGAAGAAAAGCTAAACCTTTAACAAGATCGTTACCCTCCTTCCGAGGTACTCTAGAAATGAGAGCATACTACTGCCCTCCCGATGATCTTGTCCTTGTCCCATGATACTTAACTATCCGTCCCGTTTTACCATGCCAAAGGTACTCTCTCGTCATGGGTTTCATTGTTCATCTTTCTCCCTCCTTTGAGGATTAAGTCAGGCCAACAAGTTGTTCATCCTTAAACTCGTATCCTTTATTCTCTTTCCCATTATCCTTTCTTATAACACGGCCACTGGTCTCTCGAGAACCACCTCCATCGCATGGAAAGCACTTTCGTAGGTAGAAAAGACTAGTCGCAGTTAAAACCACTGTGACTACAGATGGAGGAATGAAAGGAAAAGAGACTCAATCAAGGAAACAAGGATAGTGCTAATGGCCTTTGGGGAATAGTCTTTTTCTTTTAAAAGAAAATTTTCTTGAAAAATGCTTCTTTATAAACGATTTTTCAAACAGTTTTCAGAAGGTCTTTAAAAACTTTTGCCCCGTCTGGTAACCTTCTGCTCTGATACCAAATTAACACCCCACCTCCGCTAGGGTCACTCACAAAGGGAATGCACTAGGTTTGGAGGAGTATTATTGGTAAACATGCACAGAAATATTACAAGACAAAACATATATAAAATAGCGGAAGTAAAATCAAACTTTCATAACAAGAATAAATAAGGTCTAAAGCCTTTTACATCAGAGTACATCAAAACCTGTCTTGCAATAATAAAGAAGCATAAAGACTTTTTCATAAATTATTCCCCAAGAAAAAAACAGTAAAGTAGCCATAGCCAAGAAAAATCCAAGCCATCCATGATGACCTTCAAGCAGAAGAAATCCGAACTAAACAACATTATTTCCTCCCTGTAACCTGGGGGGAAACGGAAGAAAAGAGGCGAAACAAAACGGGTCAGTCAAAAAGACTGAGTAAGCCCTATCTATTATTAGTATAAAAACTAGTAAAGTTAACTGACATGAGAAACTGAGATGAATATAAGCATGATAACAAGATAGATAAGCTAAATCAAAATAACAGGATGGACTACTGAACTCAGATAAACTAGGGTGTCGTGATAAACTACGATGTCAAGATAAAATAAGGTATCACATTGTCAGGTTTCTATCAAGTATAATATCCCAAGATATCTATCGCGTATAACGTCCCATGGCATCTATCCTGTATATCCGCTCTGGTTCTAACATGTATATTTGCTCTGCACCTCTCGTACTAGTATCCCAACCCGCGCCATGTGTTAACTATGAATGTCCCTTGCCCAATGTCATGGAATGGTCCATGTCAACCTAACATATAGCATATGTAGGTTTTCCCAACTCGTATGTTTCTTTCCATGAATAAGTTCAGTCCTTTGTCGTAGGCCGTACGGACTTTCCAATGTAAACGTTTTATCCTTGAAGTTGTTTTGGGACTGCAACCCTTGATCTAGTTGTGTTTCCCTACCATGAACTATCGCGCGTCCACTTAGGATTTATGCCACCTAGGGCCGCTAGGGATTATGCTACCTAATGAACGTTTCCGTGTCTCGGTTTGGGTCTTGGCCACCTAGGACCACTAGGGATTACGCCACCCGTCAATCGCGCCCTTGATCACACGTATGTATCGTGAATCGTTTTCCATGTCTAGATGCACATGTTCCCCAATGTGCCATCCGAGTTTCGTGCCAGGGCAAATCAAGAAATACGGAACTCGGTCGGGAGCTTTAAATCGTCTGCCGATGCAGATATCAAGGTCTGTTTTTGTACCCGTGGCTATGGTCCCACGTGACCCCTCCCTCAACTACTGAAAGGCAATCCAAGAAAAATCATGTATAAGAACCACTCCCCGGCCCCACTATAGCCCACTTTCCTACGGGCCAACCTCACCCATGACTCGATAGCAAGAACATGGTCTGTTGGGGGTTCCCTGCCTTTCCGTACGTACACGATTGACTAAAGATGGTACGTAGTCGGCGATGTGCTATCCAGGGCAAAAACCAAGAATCGTCGACTCCACGCTAATCCATCCCAGTCTTTAGGTCGCTCGCATAGCAACCAAGGCATACTCTTGGTCCTTCTAACGCAGACCTTAACCTCTCATGGGCCTAGTATAATTACCTGGCAGCCCACAGAGGGATCCCAAGAATATCCTCACGTCCCCCGAAGCTTCCACTTCGGCACCCAGTGCGCTGGAGCTTTTATCCAAGTCAGATAACTTGCTCCCCCTCGTATACTAAGCGATGACCTACCGTATCAGGTTACTCATCGTTTTGTGAATTAGTCCTATGTCCTTAGCTAAGAATTATTACTTAGTTACCCTTAACTAAGGTTTACCACTTAGCTTCCTTTCCCGTTATCCTTGATTAACCACGAGTTTCTACCAAGTTCCTCTAACTAGGGTTTGTCTTATTGGGTTAAGTGTTATCATTCAAGTCCATGCCTTAACCCACCCACGAATCACGTCAAGATTGGCTAAGTATTTAAGTTCAAGACTTAGCCCTACAAGTTGGTTAAGTATATATTAACTTGACCCTATCAAATTGCTTAGTCAAACCGGTCAAGTGTATTCAAGCGATTCGTGACTTAGCCTTATCATGTCTTCACGTTATATTGGTTGAGTATGGGTTAACTTAGCCTCCATAAATTCACGAGTTAGATTGGTTAAGTATAGATCACTTAACCACATCAAATTAACGAGTTAGATTGGTTAAGTTTGGGTCACTTAACCATATCAATTTAACGGGTTATGTTGGCTAAGTTTAGGTCACTTAACCATATCAAATTAACGGGTTATATTAGTTAAGTGTTTAACCTAACCCACTTTAAACTACCAAGTGGGATTAATTAAGTCTAAGCTAACTTAACCCCATCCGATTATCGTGTTTAGACTAGTTGAGTCTAATCTTAACCCCATCCATTAACTGTATCTTTTGGTTAAGTGTCATTAAGAAAACTTACTTAACCTTGCCAACTTATCATGTTGGATTGATTAAGTGTTGGTTAACTCAATCCCCGTCCACTAGTCGTATAAAAATGGTTAAGCGTCATTAGGCAAATCAAATCACTTAACCTACCCAACCTTGTCATGTTTTGTTAACTATCATTAGCCTAACCAATTTACTTAACCCATTTATCCATGTCATATTTGGTTAAGAGTCATTAATCAAATTAACTTAACCCTATCATGTGGCATTAATTACTTAATGCACCCCAACCTCTCACATTAGACTTTGTTGTGGTTACTAGTTAAGCCGGTCGGTTCCGGGTAGCTTTACACCACAACTTGGTCTAACCTCAGGTTCAAGCACAACATGACCAACTTCTCACATTGGGTCCTATTGTTTGCAACTACTAGTTAGGCCGGTCGGTTCCGGGTAGTTTTACGTTGCAAACTCAACCCAACCTCGAGTTGGCCACACTTATATTATCTAAGTGTCATGTTCATCATGTTTCCAAAACAAGTTACAAGTTTTTCAAGCATTTGGGTAGACCTAACTTAATAGGTAAATTCCCAAAGGGTAGACCTAACTTAATAGGTAAATTCCCAAGCTTATGTTTTTATGCATACTTACATGTCAACTTCCATGTTATATTTCAAGCCATGTTTTCAAGTTGTATTTTCATGTCATTAGGAATTACCCATAACATAACCCAACGCTTTTGAACTCGCATATACGTTCGCAACAACGTAATGGATTAAAAGAAGAGACTTGGCAAAGGAATGACAAAAATGGGTATTAAGCCACAAGTTAATCATGGTGGCAAATGAGGCACAAATGTGTTCATTAGCTTGCATGTTACATTCTTAAGCCTCAAAAACATGCATAAACCCAAACTTGGTACATAAGCGAATCATGGTGACAAAAGACATGGAATGATGGCTAGAAACTCGCACATATCATCATATAAGGATTATGACTTCATATGCAAGTTGACATAATGATTATGAAGATTCTCATGTTGCATAATGCAACATTTCAACATAAAGGTTGTGGCTTTTTGCTCATAAGATCAAGCTAATGACTTCATAGACTTGCATGACATGATAGCATAAATCATACTCAATGACCAAACCCAAATTTGCAACATTAACACTTAACTTCATAGTTAATATCTAAGAGTAGGGAAAGGCTTACATTGCTATGAAGGCCTAAATCGATTAAGCTAAAACTTGTGATGAAGCCTATGCATGCCATTACCCAAAACCCCAAAGATGAACCCTCCAAATCAACAAAAACACTCTCTTTATGAACAAAGATCAAAGCTTTTGCCTTGAAATCAACTCGAGAAGCTCTCATACTAACATAGGGACTCTCTAACACTCTCATGATCATGAAACCTTTCATAGAAATGAAGTGGAGGCTAGGATAGTTGAGTGGAGGCCATGAGAGTAGAAATTTTGCCATAGTTTAGTTACATGAGTGAATAATGAGGGATTAGGGGGGTTTAGGGGTTTATTTATAGAAGATTAGGCTAGTTAGGACCCTTAGATTAACCCTAGGACCAACCTGAACCGTCAGATTTCAAACCAGGCCCAAAAACCTAGCCAAGATAGAGAATAGGTGCACCAGGCAAGAATGCTCGTCTGAGCCAAGTCGACAGCCAAGTCGACAGGGCTGTCGACTTGGTCAGACCAAGTCGACTCCCAAGTCGGCAGGGCTGTCGACTTGGGTACTGTGGCGGGAATTTTCCCGCCTGGCCCAACTGGCCCAATTTCCCAAGTTCCAGTTTGAATTTGGAATCTGTTTTTACTTAGAAATTTTCTGAAAACTTCGTTGGGCCTTAATCGGGTCATACGGACTCCGATTTTCGAAAACTCGGACTCTATCTCGTGTATTTTTCCGAGACGAACGCAATGGCATAGCCCGTTTAACTTGATTCAGAATTTAAAATTAAATTCTGCCTTGATTCTCGTCTTAATCATGTTATCGAAATACGGGTTGTTACATTACCTGTGGTACGCATAGAATAAGGTCATTTTCAATGAGTCTCCTATGGAACCTCCCACTATCATTCGTATGGTTAGGAATGATGTGTTCCTTTCCTACCGTGGTAGACCTTTCAAGGGTGCTTATGGCTCTCGCTCTGTTCGGTTGGCAAGAACCTTCAATATCTCTTTTTGTCGTCCGACTCCACGTGCGGGTATTGATTGATTTTTCTATTTTATTTTCCTCTTATGTAACCTCTCCCCCCTTAGGATCTTATGTTGTGCTCTAGTGTGCAGGACCTGGTTTTATAGGTATTTTCTGGGCGAGGATGGGAAGTCGAGGATGGTGTCCGAGCTTGGAGTAGGTGGTCTCTATCTTTGCATTAGGCTGCTTCTTGGTTGTGTCATCCTTGGGAGCCTCTCGGATGGCACTTATACTTTTTATCGCGGATTTCATCTTTCTACGATTGAAGCTTGTTGTTTTCATTCAGCTACAGACGGACTTCTGCTCTTTGGCCCCACTGCTTTCAACTGAGGAGACTGTTAGCTAGTTGTTTCTTTCTTTTTCTTGTTTTCCTCTTTCGCTTTTGCTTTTATATCACAGATTGTGTAGTTGCTTATAAACTACGAATTTGTTTTTGTACGCCATTGGAGAAAGACATTTTTCTCCCATTTTGGTAAAAATAAAATAAAAAAAAGAATACATAGAAACTTCGTGGTTCATTGAAGTTGATGCGATAATGACGGTCTTCAAAAGAGAGTAATAACAACAGTACGGTAGTAATTGTGCCCCAGTTGCTGTTTTTTGCATGCTCTTAACATTTGTAGGGAGCCAAAGAGATGAAAAATATGAAGCAAGACAACTTGACATTACCCAAAAATCTTCATCTTCATCATTCAATATAAGCGTAGAGTAAACCCAAAGTGGTCGTAGTTAGCCAAATAAATACAGTTGCTTCTTTCTCATCATTTTCCAAAGGGCATTGTTATTGACACACCAAATATTGTTAAGGGGACATTTTTTTCTTTCTTTTAAAAATTGTTAAGGGGAGTACCAATGAGGAAAGTAGCCCTTAACAAATAAAGGTAATTTTACCTTATTACCTATTTGTCCCTTAACAAATAAAGATAATTTTACCTTAACAAATATTGCAAGGGCCGTAGTAATTTTTTTTCGATTCGCATACATTGATTTTTTTTTAAACCCTAAAGGGTAAGCTTTTTCAAAGGAATATGATCGAACTATTTTTTTTGGTTGACATAAATATGCCAAATTTTATAATTATGGAGGCAATGCACCGAAATAATCATTAATTTTCGACATATTATTGTCGAGTACATGCATAATTAATTATTTGTTGCATTTGGTACAGTGGTGACGAACTGCTTGTTTTAATTCGATTTCCCTTGCCGTTTAAGTTTTTTTTAAATTTAATTTGAAGGGGCAATCGTGGAATATTGAGTAGTGTGAAATAATATGTTTGTGTAGCCCCTTAATAGTTTTTCAAAGATTGGAGCGTTTTTAAAAAAAGACCTCCCACCTTAATAATAGTTGGGGTGTCAATAACAGTACCTTTCCAAATTGCATCAACAAACAAAATACCACTTATTCAGAATCTCCACCTTAACCCATTTCAGTTACCCAAATCAAACTTACAAACTTCAATGTCATATGAAGCATTGTAGCATTTTGAATGAAAAGCATCATCAAAAGCTCCTCGTCACACACCACCAAACCGTGATTCACATCCAAATTCCTTATAAGATCGGTATTTCCTCAAATAGCATGCACCAAGCAGTATGGTACTGATTTCTGCCTCAAATTCCACAACATCAACCCTTTAAATCTAGTCCAGATAGTACACTTCTTCATTGAACAAGGAAACGGACAATTATTGTGTTGATATCAATCTTCCTATCTCTGCTGACGTAGCCATTAGGTTTCCCATGAGACAGTTACGTACCAACAGGTCGCATAATGAGCCATAACGAAACTACAGATAAAGATGATGAATCCAGAGGGGTGGTTAGCATACCAAAATCGATTTGCAAAGATGCAATTTCTGCGGATCTAATTTGTTCACCAGAGTAGACATCGTGTAGAATGATGACGTTGTCACTGACGAATGAGTTTGGTGAAATCATGGCCGACAAAGTGGAAAGGCCTGAATGGATACGTCAAGGGGAGGGTACCGCGGGTAGGGTTTGGATGTGACAGTAGATTCACGGAGGGTTGGCTTCATCAGGGTTTAGAGGATCGAAGGTGGATGATCGTTAGTGTTGCAGGTGGCGATGGCAACGACGTCCGACGAGCGCGAGACAAAGGCAGCTGAACTTTGATCGGTAAACGAGGGGAGGAAGGTTAAGATGGAGAAGGTGATTCCGGTAAGTCATTCTGGTTTCTGCCATTGGATTTTGTCCCTATTCCAATTCGAGCAGTAGGATTTGTTTATCATTCAAATTAGGGATTTTCATTTGCAGCGGTTTCGTTTTGACGTTTCTATTTAATTGATGCATAAACTCCAAGTTTAAAAGGCTGAAACAGGCTGGGAAAACAATGCAGCCTTATAGTAGTAAGTCTTATAAAACAAACACACAATAGAAGAAATTAGGAAAACGATAACATTTTTATTCATTAAGATATATTACAAGACACATGAGCTTTCTATTTATAGACTTCACGTGTCCGAACAATTACAATAATGTCCCTTGCATTAAGCGAATTATATATATATATATATATATATATACATACATACATATATATATATATATATATATATATATATATATATATATATATATTACAACACTCCCACTTGAATATGCATATGCAAGATGATATGATCAAGTGCCTCATTAATTTTTTTATATGGAAAACCATGTAGGAAAAATCATAAATAAGGAAAAAAGCACAATTTTATTTCATCTTTAGGTAACATGTTCTGCAATGTTACTGGGGGTTGATACTTCAAGATCAAGATAATGCCTCACTAAAAACTTTACTAACAAAAACCCAGTGGGAAAAATATTAGTAAAGGAAAAAAGTACATTATAGAACAATTTTATATGTTTTCCCAATTCATAATGCATTAAATAGTTTGATGATGCAAACGATGCATACCAATTTTATAAATCGATCTTCTGAAATGTTGATTTTGCAAGTGCCTTCGTGAATAGATATGCTGGATTTTCTTGATAAATAATAGTTGATCTAGGATGACCTAAACGATCATATCAAAGAATCATTTTCTTTGTATTCGTGAGCTTCTGGCTCATGTTTATAAAATGAGATTCAACTATGCCAATTTTTGTAAAGTATAATCCAGTTGAAATTGCATCAAAATTTTCTAAAACAAGCTTTTGGCTTCCAATTTTAGAAACAACACAAAAATATTCTTTGTTGTTTTCATTTATAGTTTCAATATGATAACCATTCACTACACCAAAATTGCTGTTTCGCAACGGCTAAAAGCCATTGCAAACTAATTTTGCAACGGCCTTAAGCAGTTGCGAAATCCTGAGTTGCAAATATTTTGCAACGACCCTAAGCCGTTGCAAATTATGAATTTTGCGACGGCTTAGAGCCGTAGCAAATTTTCACTTTGCAACGGCTTAAGGCCGTTGCATTATTTTGTTTAGCAACGGCTTTTAGCCATTGGTAAATGATAATATTTAAAAAAAAATCTCCTCTAGTACATCCTATTCCGTACAAATGTTTATAGATTTGACATAATACCACAAAAGAAGTATCAATAAACATAAAAACCATACTTTACAATAAACTTTTAACGCTTAACAATTTATACCTTTACATACTTTAAATTCTAACAGTTTTCCGTGCCTTACAAGGTTCAATAGTAGTAGTCAAAATAATATTACAATGTTCAATAACAGTTTACCATGCCATACAAGGTTCAATAACAGTAGTCAAAATAATATTACAAGGTTCAATAACAGTTTACCGTATATTTTAACTTCACCAAAATAATAATACAATTGTGGAATTAATGTCACTCTATTCAGAAATATAATATTTTTTCTTCTAGCTTTTTGAACCGAAGATCAGCATGTCCACTAGCTCCAAGCTTATGCCTAATAGGCTCCCTGTGATGAATCCAAGAAAAAGGCAATGTTCGAGATCTTGACCCTTATAAAATCCTGTTCCAGATGTAACATAATTAAGACAAATTATTATATTAGAAAGATCGAAATAAATAGGCATAAGTTAACACATTTGATAATGACGTACTGTTAACTCTCGCCGTTTGAAAATGAAAAAAAAAAAACCACTGCAACCTACAATCCTAAACAACATCTCCCAAACAACAACAAACTTAAGGTGACAAAAAATAAAACGTATAGAGATAAAAAGGAATCAAGCATAAAACAATATTTAACTAGTTAATAAAAAAATACATCAAAAACAAAATTACAAACCTAGATGAATCAAAATTAACATCAGAAAGGTGTCAGTAACTTTTTAGAGACTACTATGTACATATAGAAAGAAAGATAAAAAAAAATAGAATACATTATGCGTATTTAGATATTTAACAGATAAGCATGATTAATATTCAATCCATTATGCTGCCAAACTTGTTTTCGAATTGACTTAAACAAATATTTCTCTACTTTTGATAGCCGAATTAAAACAACTACTTTACACTTTCTTTAAGTCTGTATAGTAGGATCATTATAGGAATATCATAGTTTTACTTCTATGTTTTAAGTTGGTTGACCTGGTTAGATCATTCTAAAAGGAGTTACAATAAAATCAACCTAAACATATAAGTAAAATGGCTAGTTCAAATAAGTTATAGGTCATAGAAGTCTTATGGACTTCATATGGGAAGTATCTTACTAAAGGTGAAGTTGACAGAAACTCACGCGTGTGTCTATATATGTTGTGCACACACACGCGCGCGCGCACACACAAATATATGGTAGCAAGTAATTAGCTTTTGTAATTCTTTTTTTTCCTTTTTTCAAATTTGACTTTCCTATATATGGTAGCAAGTTGATACCATCCGATATAAAATTTTAATGTTAGTTTGTTTGAATCTAAACGTTTAAAAGTGGCTTAGCCTTGTATGGAAGTCCCGTGGAGCAGGGTATGATAATGAAAAGGCAAGCTAACGTTGGACGAAAACTCAGAGCGGGAAAACAATCCCTCTTCACTAGCCAAAACTCATGTGAAGCAAACAAGTGCTACATAGAAACCCAGGTGCAGAAGTTGGGTAATAAAATATATTGCAAAACAGAGCTTAAGGCACCATTATTTTTGAGGAAGTATCATTCGTGGCTTTGTCTCTTTGGTACCATTATTTCCTGTTCAAATGGTTTCATCTTACCATTATTTTATTAATTTATTGAATAATACCCTTAACGCAACAGCAAGTTCAAAAACTTCTGCTACCAACTTTTGTGCCAAACAGAACACGAGGGAGTTCACAAGTGCTTCGTCGATCTAACAGTCCATACAATTAACCGAGGACTAATCAAAGTTATGCACGGCCCATAATGAAACAAATTTCACTGCTAAGATCAGTACAGAATGATTCTTCAAAGCTATTTACGTTATTTTATACAGTCAATATACATATAAGCACTTATATTATGAATAAAACTAACCCAACTAATCTAACATTACTGCTAGATTATTATTAGTAGTTGGGTTTTGAATTTCTAAAATGTATTGATGTTATCATCTTACTAGAATATTACACTTATAATCGAAATGCAAATCATTTTTCAAAAGGAGAAAGGAAAAACTAGCTATTAAAGCAATGTTATGATTAGCACCAACTTTGAGCTAGCAAGGGCCAGGACCCTCGTAGTCGTAACACCAATAATAAAAAGTGAGATGCATCATAGACATATGATATATGGAAATATAAAAATTCGAAAGCATTTAATTCATTGGTCTCAAATTGTATAGATGTGTGCACGTTAAATACTGGTCTGTATCCTTTTGCTGGTACCCTGAATATGACCCTACTTTTGTATTTAACTATCCATAAGAGAACATGCTTTTGTAACCTCCTATCATTACTATATGGTAGATCTATTCTGACTTTGAACTTATCAGATACACTTATCATATGCTTTAAAAAAACAAACTCTATCTTCTACTTGAAGTTTACACATACAATTATCATATCCTAGTTCGGGCTAGATCTAAAGACATGTTCATACAAATGTAAATATAATTCGGATTCTTCTAACTTTGCTTTAATCTAAATTTGGCGCATGTAATATAATATAATGAAAAGAAATTCCTATTGCAAAGTCTCGAACCTTCAAATTTGCAACAGTCAAGCTACCAACACAAACCTGCTAACTGCACCAATCTAAAAATCTGTTAACCAACCCTACTTTCACTAATCATGTAAAATAAAAATAAAAATAAAATTGATAGTGTTAATTTGGTAGCTAACAGATGAGCAAATTCACCCTTGTTGCACTAGTATATTTGGTTGTCCACCAATGTTTAATTTCTTTCAAAACAGACAATGGACTACAGAGGTCCAAAAACAGTTTTCTATCTCTGATAAGAGGGCTGGGACTCAATCAATATATCTGAAGTTAACATGCAATATGGGAGTGTCTTAAATGTATAGAGCATTCATGTGCTTACAAATGGATACGTGGTAACAGATAAGGCAATACTGAGCAATATTTTTTGTTAACAAGCAGTCTTTTTTTAAGTAATCCAGAAGACATCAATTTAAGAGTTGAAACATAAGATTATGTTGCAACTACAAAAATATATATCAAAATAAATCTTTTTAAAAATATGAAAATAAATCTAAAAAACTGTAATAGCTCATACTTGCTCCTCCATTTAAAGATATCGAACTAAGCTCTTTGGATGACACACAAAACCACTGATTCCAACATCACCAAAGGTCATAGCAAGAGGATGATTTTGTTTCATTGTAGTCTCATCCGGTAACAATATGATGTCCACGATCAGCTTCTCATGTGTTGGGGGTATAGGTTTCCCATGTATGATGGTTGTAGTCGAATCTTTTTGCATATTAAACCTATTGCAACGACCTCTAGATTGAAGTTCAACACTTCTCATTTTTTATTTGTCGAAACATGCGAAATCAGCAGATTAGCACGAGCGTCATCATTCGACGTTCTTCCATCACTTTCACGATGTGTTCCACCACTTCCTCCTTCATTGGAAGCAATGTCCGGTACCTGACTTTCTCGATTCGCATATCCTTTTAACAAGCCGAAAATCGAATCCAGTTTCCCCTCCACATTCTCCAATTTCCCCTCCACCTTCTCCATCCTTGTTGTCAAATTATTTAGGCCTCCTTTAATCTTCTTGAGTTGTTTACGTGGAATAGTAGAAGCTTTAACTTGTGACTTTGATATCATAGTTCCAACACTTCGAGTCCGACCCTTTTTATCTTGCCAAACACTTGTGACAAGATGTCTTCGTCCAATGTCAAATCTTCTTCGTCGCCATCATTGATTGTTTCCTTCGCTTTTGCAATTTACCCTGAAATATGATAATACTTGAGATATTACGTGCATTGATAAGTTACTAAACTAAAACAACAAGTAGATAAACCATGTAAACATGTATGTCATAATAATACATCATTATCAACTTATCATTTAAAACAATATATTGTTTAACTTAAAAAGTATGACAAATTTGAATCTTATATGGTGCCATCCTTTTTTGTATGAGTTTTCTCCCATACTTGACGACGTGTGATTTCTTTTTCTGGATTTTAACTTGTCTGCAACCAAACAAGTATTAAAAAAACAAGAAGAGTTCATATATGTCATTTATGCATATTAGCACACCATGCCCATTTAAAAATTATCCGAGGCTAAATAAACATGCCGCTATTTATCATTGATGTGGAATTATCCAATTTAGTAAATTATTTCTCAATTTTATATCAGGATTTTCCAGGCGGTTTAAGACCAACGAATTGAAGACTATAATTGTACAACATAAAATAGAAACAAGAATGTACCATTTTATGTTCTACTATGGCATGACTTGTACGACCATTGTGATGACTATAATTGTACAGTGATTGTTTTTTTGCCTAGCTCTCTTCTTTCGCGTGCACCGGGTTTTGCTTTGTTTTTCAAGAATCCGTTCCAATCTTCTAGGATAACTTTTGGAGGACAGTTTTTCCTCATATCTTCATCATTATCAAATTTATCGTAGTACCCTGTCCTCAATCCTCTTTTATATCTCCTAAATGACTCTCACATTTTTTAAAATAAAGCTCTTTTGCATCCGACTCTAGCTCAAAAAATGTCTACATATGATGAAGATAAAAAATATGTTAGTGTAATTCAAAACATCAAACTTTTTCTGTATGTCAGTGAAAATAAAACAGATGACTTATCCATTGTGCATTCATATGTCAACCAAAGTAAAACAATTGACTGTTAACAGAAAAAATAACAGATTCCTACTACAGTGTTGTACTTGAAGATGACCCCTTTTCTGATCTGGAAAATGTACACAGCTAAAAGGTTATTCAGACTATCATTTATGATGTCGGTACTTATATTGTTTATTAGAGACAAATGCATTTTATAGTAATCCTACACATATCAGTAGATCAGTTTTATAGTAATCCTGCATATATCAGTGGATCGGTTTTAGCAGTGGATCAGTTTTAGAAAAAAAGTTGCTACACTTTGCTGGCAATACGATTTTTTATGCCAAATACCCCTTTAGAATATTTTAAAGCAAAATTTTATAATTTGTTTTAAAACAGTTAAACAAGCCTTAATCTAAACTAAGTGCAAAAAAACTTGGTACAAAATAAGGTGAAACTAGCATATGTACCATAAATGGACACTATCAAAATCGACAGTAAAAACAACATTACAAAACCGCAAATATGCTATTAGTTTCACTATCTCTATAAAATGATAATAGGTGAATAAATTACTAATTAACATACAAGAGACAATCCGGTCTTCAACCATCATCTTCATCTTCGACTAATCGTCACATCAGTTATTCAGAATGGGATAAACCCGGTCTTTCCGAATAACTCGCGTATTTTATAAACAAGTGTTAAACAAACACAACATACACCTCATTCCAATCCAGAATATTCTTTTATTCAAATATTCTTTTCACAATTTTAACCCATATTAAGGTTTATCCAAACTAGTCGGGATTAGTGAACCTTACCGAAGTAATCATTTGTTTTGTTTCCCAATCCCAACCTATTCATCCCATGGAGCAAAACTGGTAATACTCCATATCTAACACCACAGTGTTATCGGTAAGTTTAATTACCATTTCACGTTCAAATCTAATTAAAGATTTAACTATCGCCTGGAGCAAAACTGCTGATACTTTATTTTCGATCATTTCCCAAATTTGATAATTTAAATTATTGCATTCTCATTTCAATCTAATTAAAGATTCATTAAAACTCCACTTAGTTTTAAACTTCCCAAAAATCAATATTAATGATTATATAACTTGGGAAATCATATCCTATCTTTAACGGGTTAAGGAACCAATGTCATTTAAAACACGGTTCACGATAAACCCAAAATCACATTCCATTTTATTCCAATTACTAAATATAATTGAAAATTCTAATAATCTTAATTAAAAGATTTATTCTTTTCACACAGGGTTTAAGAACATTGTTACTGAAGACATCATTCCATCAGTCTCTAACCGTAAATTAGTAAGAAAACAATTCCTTAAGTATTAATCCCGAAGGTCGAAACCAACATCAGATCAATACCCAGGAAACCATTCAACTTAGCTAATCTCCAGTTAGTTTCTAATTTTCTTAACTCCATTGGGTTTAAGAGCAGCATTTTTAAAGATACCATTCATGACAAACCCAAAATTCAATTCAATTCAATTCCAATTAATTAATTGGTAAACTTCATTAAATCTTAATAAAAAGAATTAATCTTTTCTCAACTGGGTTTAAGAACAGTGTTAGTGAAGATACCGTTCACGACAAACCCAAAATCCCATTTGATATTAAATACAAGGCTCTGAATAGAAAATATATTGGCTTATATTCAATATCAAATTCTGAAATCAACCAATATCGTATTGGAATAACGATATATATATATCTTCCAAATTCCTCCACAATGTCTGTATAATCACGGAATCTAATATCGAAATATTCCAAAGATAATTTCGATTCAAATCCATTCCAATTCATACATTGGAAATTCTGGTTATTTTTAAAACCATTTCAAATCCAATTTACTTATTTAAAAATATTAGATTATAATTCTAGTTCATAGCTAGTTCATTTCGGTAAAAATATATTTTTATCTTTTCAAATATGGAATTTTTCATCCCAATTCTTTCCAAATCATTTATTACGATTTTACACAAATTTTTAATATTTTTAATAATTTTATCAAGGCCCATACAGTCGATTTCCATAAACGGGTATCGAACTGCACTTACAGCGACTTTTCCAAATTTGATTTGGACATAATTCCAAATCCGACTGTTAGATTTCAAATTTCTCATATTCGTTGCAAAGCTCTTTTCGATACGAACCCAATAGTCCCGGTTTTAGGAGAATCCGACAGTAGGATCTTCCGTAACGTCAATTCGAAGTCAATAGTCGAAATTCGCAAACTGCCGCGGCGCGGCGCGTTCTTTTCAGGCCATTAAATATATATAATATATGTATTATATATATTTCGTCGATTTCCATTTAAAACGTATTTTATAAATTCGTTTTAAAACGACTCTAACTTCGTTTTTCTATTTTAAATCAAAATTGAATTTTCCTTATCATTATAATATATAAATGATAATATTTTCAAAATATCAGATTTGAAACCATTTCCTCTTCGATATTCATTATAAAAATGAATATGATCAATATAAACATCGTTCACGTGAAAATGGCGTTAATCTAATCAATACGGCTTTATATATTTTAATATATTCGTGTCCATCCCAAATCGGACATCAAAATTCCTTTTTTTTAGGCTGTGTAGTCTCGCGCTACAAATCCGTTCTACTAAAAAAATTCCTTTTTTATTCATTTACTGAATATTATTTTAAAATATAAGTTATTTTAAAATATTCCTTCTTTCTGGACTGGAATCAGACATAGTCAATTACCATATAATGTTATTTATATGGATTTCATATAACACATGTACATAACAACAATGAAAACAACAATCCATCATTCAGAGTGCATTCTACACTGTATAAGCAATAATTATAAATAATTAACGCTTTCAACAGTCTGTCAACCTATCGATTGACATACAACTAAACAATTGGGATTAGTGTACGTCAAATATCATCCTAATATCCGTGTGGGGTTTCAACCAACAAATCCTGAATATTATTATGCAGTTGGGCGATGTGTAAAATATATCGTCCCAAACAATATCAGTCAAATGGGTGTACATAAACAAATCTTCCGATTTGTAAATGAATATTTATTTATTCATATACACGTTAAAAATTATATTTTTAACGATAAATAATTTATTTCAACACATGAATATTTTATACAGTCCATTTCACATCACAAGCAATTTTCACAACACAATCAAACAAACAAGTCGTCCATGGTCTATGGACGACGGTGTCGGGTGCTGCTAAGCACCATCTACATCCTAGTATATATTTTAACTAGAAAATAAATTAAAGTGAGAAGTTCTCAACTTTGGGTTCCACTCCTCCATTCTTTAGCAGACGATGGTTTAGATTTGGATTCATTTCCAGTTGGTTCCACAACAATCTGTTTCACATGATTTTTATATTAAAAAAAATCGCATTTTTCTTCTAACGCTATATAGATAAAAATCACATTTTTATAATGTTATTTATATTTCCTTTTTACGATAAAAGTCATATTTTTATACAACTAAAAATATATTCTTTTATACGTTAAAAATCATATTTTTATTCAATTAAAAATATACTCTTTTATATATTTTTAAACTCAATACTTTTAAAACAAGGTTATTTATATTTTAAAAACAACATATATTTTTATTTCTAAAACAATGTATATTTTTATTTCTAAAACAATGTATATTTTTATTTCTAAAACAACATATATTTTCATTTCTAAAACAACGTATATTTTCATTTCTAAAACAACGTATATTTTTATTTCTAAAACAATGTATATTTTTATTTCTAAAAATGCTTATAATAAAAAAGAACAGAAAAGAAAATCAAGGTTGTTTATTTTAAAATCTAATTACATGGTTCAAAATTTTACATTGTGTCTTCTTCTTCTATCATACACTAGACATCGGCCATTCTCCCTCTTCTTCATTGCCCTATGAAAACCGCACCCCCTTTCAAAACTAGGGCTCCAAAAATCTGCCACCTCGACGCGACTGAACTTGATCGGACGCCTCCACGCCGTGCGCCTGGGAGGGAGCCACCAATCCTCGGTGCCCTGGCGAACTCGCACGCAAGTGCGGTGCGAAAAACAAGACTGACCGTGACACTTTTGAGGGCTAAAATCATACTGGATACACCACGAGAACATACCAAATGGGTATGGATTGATAGCCCTCGAAAAGCTCAGCAAAATTTGCTTTGAAACCATGACAAAAATCGAATGAATTTTGGAGGATTTGGGAGAGAAAGAATCGGTTAAGGATGGCCCTTGAATTTGAACGATGGCGGCTGTAATTTAAGATTAGGGTTTTGGCCCTAAAAGGGTATATATATATATATTATTTTAATATTATTTTAATTTTCCAATTACTTGTTTATCGATTTGAACTCCAAATCAAGTCCAACGACTGTCGCCCCTAGCTAAATACCCCCATTCCAAACGTAATGGGATATGTTCCGTAAGCCAATTCGACTATTTTAGTCAGTTATTCTTCAAATTAAAATATAAAACATTCAATTTTAGATTTGAACGTACATTTTAATTTGCCGGGGCCACATACTGACGTCAAAAATTCCAGAAAAATAAATATGGACATGTATTGACGATACGGTCCTAACAAAACTAATTTCGTCAAATTTAAAGATCGTTTGAGAAATGGCCATTTTCTGGTCGATCCAAATCGACTTAAACTGTCAAAACACGTTTTCTTTTGCCACGCTTACATATTGATTCCATAAATTATAAAAATGGGAGTCTAGCAATAATTTGACATCCCGGATCCAACAAAAGTGGTTTTGTTGAAAACGGAGGTCGTTTGCAAAATGGCAATTTTTAAGGGCTATATATATATATATATTAAAATATATATAAATTCCACAGCGACTTTTCTGAATTTTAAACTGGACGTAACTTATCACTTATAAAACGAAATTTATATTTTTCACATCCATTAGAAAGATATTGTTTAACAGATTCAAATATTTCATGTTTCGTCCTATTTTGACTTATATTGAATTATGTATATTCAATTGAAATTAGAAATCGAATTTTCGAACTGCCGCGCCATTTCAGACTCGTTATATAATTAAAATAAAATTATTCATTTTAACTTCATCGAAAATAAATTTTTAGTCGTTATTATTTAAAATAAATAATTTTAAATATTCAAAATCCATTAAAATCGCCAAAATAAAAATTTTAAATTGGTTCTGATTTTCCGGGTTGTTACAGTATCTTATAACGGTCACTTTGATAATTCACAATTACATAAGCTTCATCTGCATTAAAGGTACAATCAATTAATATTTGTAGTATTTTTAAATCAAAATTATAGATGCTATAATTTAATGCATTGATAAATGTTAAGCATTATGGTATTCTCGAACAAATTCTACAGAATAATCAGTGGCGCTTGTTTGGCAAATAATATTAAACATGCTCACTCTAAGAAATATTGCATATTTAAAAAAAAATCATTTATCAGGACATTGAAAATAAAGAATCAAGCTCATTGCATATTATATACCTTAAACTAAATAGTCTACACTCAAAAAATTGTAATATACAATTATTAGTGTCTACATATAAGTTGGAGCTTTTCGGTTTAACTCATATCCAACAATTTAGTCGACTATGGACAATATACAATTGCAGTTAAATACAAAAAAAGGAAGCAGTTCGAGTAGGGTGCAAATGCAAATGGAATGGTGCAGCTCATGAAACAAGCGACAAAGCAAATCAGTGATCGAGGCAGGTTCAAAAAGTGCACAGATACAAAATTGTTCAGGTGCATAAATGTGCAATATCAAAACTGGAATTAAAATCTCCATAAGCAAGCAACATATGCACAGGACAAGCAAAATCAGCAAATACATGGTTCAGATCAATTTAGGTGCACAAGTGCAGTTCAGACACAAAACAAGTAAATGCACATAATTCATATTTGTATGTCAAAACCGACAGTGAAAACAACATTACAAAACAGGCATACTAACTACACATATATGAACTCATAATTCATATTGTTTCTTGAGAACTCGGATGATATATGTCACATTTTATGTTATTTTCATTATCTTATGTGAACTGACCCACAAGGACCAACCTCTTGCATGTTAAAAAAAGGAGTTGAGATAAAATTAAATGATAATAAAATAACCCCATTAGCAATTATACTGATTCGACTTCTCACAAACAATCGTCATCAAATATGTAAATCATAAATAAAGGAGTTGTCAAAATCAGCTTGCCAAACACTTTCTCACTGGTCAATTCGTGATTCCATGAAATTGTCAAAAATCATTCATGAGATGAACATATAAAACTCAAAAGGCAGTGATGTAAACGATAAACTATGTAATATGAGGCTAACCCGCAGTTCAGTCTAAACGTCGTCTTTACATTTCATGGGTACTTTATCCCATCTTTCATACGATATCGGCAGTGAATTCATACCAATTTACAGATTTTACTGCCTATTTTTCTAGCATTATATGAAATTGGAGCACCATAATGAATGGGTCGACGGTTCCGCGACTTCTGACATTGCTACGGTAAAAAATGCAATTTTTAAGTATCTAAGTAACAACAAAATATTGAGATTGTGCTACGACTTTGAAAACAATACCTGTGATATCACCACAAGCCACTACATAGACAAATTGAACTTATTTACGGAGACCGATACTTTAACCTTATTTTATTGGTCTGAAATACTGGCTTCCAATAGCAAATGGAAACATTTCAGCACGAATAGTAGAATAAACAAATTTCACGGATCTAACAACAGATACATACATTTCGTATGACATTCAACTATTTTCCATTATATTTGATGATATTGCACTAAAAATTAGAAAGCATTAAGATGACAAACAATAACAATAATGCGGATGCAGATTTCGTTAAAGAAGTAACCACAATAATATGGACAAGATGAAGTCACATGTCACTGATGTGGATGTATTATGCCAGAATATCTCTGCATTACTTTAGCAACAAATTGTAAAAAGGGAAAGTATTGCTTGCCCCAGGGGTGGTCAGATTGGATTATTAGAAGAGGAACAGACAAAGAAAAAGAAAAGAAAAAGCCTCAAGATGCTAGACTTCAACTTAATGGCAAAGATGTAACACCCCGTGAATTCTATAACGTTAAGCTTCACAAATTAAAGTGTAATTAATTCTAAATGAAAGAATTAAGGGAAATGGGTTACGCCATTGCGTTCGTATCAGAATTCTGCTTGAGATAGAGTCCGAGTTTGCGTGAATCGGACTTCGTATGAAGGAGTTATGGCCTTCGGAGGTTTCAGAATAAAATTTAAATTCAAACAGCTCAATTTCAAATTAGAAATTTGAAAAACAGGTTCAAACTGGGCTGGGCGGGAAAATTCCCGCCCAGAGACCAGGTCGACCATGGTGTCGACCTGGCCACCCCAGGTCGACCATAGTGTCGACCTGGGTGTCGACCTGCCAGTCGACCTACCTGGTCGACCTGGCTGGCTAGGTCTGGCACTGGCTCGAATTTCTGTGGCTCGGTGTGTCACTAGGGCTGACGTGTCACCTCTTGATTGGCTCTTTGAGCTTTGTATGGTCTAGATTCCTCCTGTCTTCATCTGACGGCTCAAAACAATTTAAAAATCTATAAATGTACCCTAAGTCTCAACTGAAAATTCACACAAAAAAATAAGAAGGGAGTCGTCATGCTGCCAGGGAGGAATTGAGCATAGCAGTCAAGAGAGAAAAGCCTAGAGACGAATCAAATTAAGAAGAAGATTAAAGCTTAATCAAATTAATCAACGCAATGTTAATCTACCCAAAGGAGCGCTTCTCAATTTCAGAATTCAGAATCCAGAATTCAAGATTCTGCATTCGTTGTAAGTATAGTGACCTTTCAGAATATGAATAAAAACTATGATGTGATTCGATGTAAATGAAAATAGAATTGTGTTATTGTATGAATATGATATAAATTCTGTGTATTGTAATGATTCTGTCATGACTTGTGTATTGATATTTGTGGCCTAAATTGATTGATGCAAGCCTATTGAACAATTGTATATGAAAACAATGGCACTTGTAACTTTGTGGGAAAAAATAGAATTTGATCCCCTTATGTTTATGTCTATGGCACGGACTATATACATTCACTAAATCTAAATTAGGGCTTATGTAAACATGTTCTAGATTTGAGACCTTTTATGCCTACATGACCCAAAACCTATGATATCATTCTTATGTTTATTTGAATGTATAATTGGATCTATGTTAAGTATCGTTTGGGTTTCATAAACTATGCAAGTTCATGTTGAAATAGGCTATATGATTAGATGTTAAAATTGGACATTTTGGTGAATATACAACATGCTAGTTTTGTGGTTGACATTATGCCAAGTTAAACATGTTTAAACACAAGTTTGTATAAGCCTAAACTATGTCATTTCATATGTCACCTACTTAGTTAGACTTTGATTTGAATGCAAGTTCACATGATCCATAATTTATGTTGAATCGCTAAATTTCAAGTTCATGCGCCACACACCTTTATGTGAAATATTACATGTTCTTGGTTTCCCCTCTTTCTCACGTTTATAAAGTTGGGCTGAATTGTGTCAAGCCCAACACTTGTTATAATGTGGCGAACATACAAACGGGGGTAATAACGTTGGGTGTAAAACATTAAAAATATAAGTTGGCATGGTTGGCACATGCCAATGACAATGACATTTAAGCGGTATGAATTGTTATACCCAAGAAATAAAAGACATGACATTTACATATAATTCAGAAGTGATAAAATATGTAAATTTAGAAAACACGGTATGCTTAACCCGAGGTTGGATTGAGTTGTGACGTAAACCCGCCCGGACCAGCCCGGTTGTCCAGTAGTCATAACAATAACTATTCAATGTGGGTGGTTAAGCATTGAGCCCAATAATGACCCGAGGTTAGACTGAGCTACGGTGTAAACCTGTCCGGAACCGACCGGCACATCCAGTAACCGTTGCAATACCTGTCTAATGTGAGTGGTCTGGTGCTCTAAGAGGCTAAGGACAGATGGTTAGGTTAAGTCAACTATAAACACTTAACCAAATTCAACATGTTAACAAGAATTGATGGGTGGGGTTAGGTAAAGACAAACACTTAGCCACTTCACATGTTTAACTAGAAAACCCTAGTAACGAGGGACCCGTTTCAGCAGTAACCCAAGTTAGGTATCATGGTACCCTGAAACTAGGCAGGGTAAGGCACGATTACTGGGCTGATTGTAAGCGGTCAAAATGACAGCGGTGGGTGCACAGTGTAGGTTCTAACGGGGTGTGGGCGTGCACACACTCCGGAGCAGACAAACAGGGCACTGGGGACACCAGTAGTATAACCTATGCCTTCTAGAAATTGTATCGGGGCCACCACCATGGGTCTTGATACACCCCATGGTGGGACCAGCATAGGTATCTACAATTCTTGGGGGTCGTATGACACATGTTTACGCGAGTAGGAGCCGATCTTTAGAAAATGGGGATCACTTCACCCTCACCATGGGGTGCCAGTTAGAATAAGCTCAAGTAGGTGCAGAGATATAGTATGGGTGCGATAGTACATTCGATTCTAAGCAACACTTCCTTAGCTTGTGACACTTTCCCGTTTTCAGTTTATATCTATCATGCCCTTTTCTTATTCACATACTAAAGAGTTACTAGATTTACTCAGGCTTTATGCCTGACTCTATTTTCTTTTCGTCTTCTTTTCTTTCGCCCCCCCTCCCTTCGGTCCACAGGGAGGAAACAACTCAGCTCAGTCAGACTCTTTACAAGCTCCAAGAACGTAGATGTATGATTTGGATCTCTTTTGCTCGGATTATGGCTTTGGATATCACTATGGGAATTTTTGTCACTTTATTTATGTTTTATGCTTCTTAAATAATCAAGGCAGTAATGAGGTTGTAATGTTGGAAGTATTTTGAGACAATTATGGAATGTTTTGTTTGAACACGTATTGATGAAATAAAAGACTGTTTGGTTTCCGCTGTTTAAAATATGTGTATTTATATCTGTCTTGAGTTTATCTGTGGCTTTTACTTAAAAACCTCCACCAAAGTTAAGGCATTCCCTTTGTGAGTGACCTTAACGGAGGTGGGGTGTTTCACTTGGTATCAGAGCATAGGTTTACCAGATAAGATAAAAGTTTTGAAATTATTTTCGAAAGAAAGTTTAAAGAAGCATTTTTCAAGAAAAAGTGTTATATTTAAAAAAAAAGACAAAATCCCCCAAAGCCATATGCACTATCTCTCTCTATCCTTCATTTTGAATCTTTCCTTTCTGTTTCAGCATGTCTGGAGACCTTAACCTTCCAGAAGGAGTGCCGATACCCGGCTGGTTTAGGAGGTACTTAGAAGCAAGGGCCAATGGCGTGGGCCCAGCAGACATCCCTCCTCCAGTGGCCGCGGTTCCTCCTCCTCCTTCTCATGGAAATGCCTTTGAAAAAACATGTAGAGACTTCAAGGCTATGGGTGGAAAAGACTTTTATGGAACAGAGTCCTTTGTAGGAGCAAGAAACTGGCTAAAGGAGACTGAGGATCTGTTTGTCATCTTCGGAGTTGATGACAGGCAAAAGATACAACTAGCGGTCTGGTTGCTTAAGGATGAAGCTTCCTATTGGTGGAAAATTACCAATGCACAGAGGGCGGTGGAAACATAGGAAGATTTCAGGACAAGGTTTGAGATGAAATTCCTCTCCCAAGCCGAAAGAAGCCTGCAAATGGAGAAGTTTCTAACTCTGAAACAGGGAAGTATGACAATCAGGGAGTATGTTAATCAGTTTAACCAGCTGGCCAGATTTGGGCCGGACTTAGTAAACACCCAACACAAGAAGGCGCTTCGCTTCGTCAAAGGTTTGAATGAGCCTCTACACAGCCCTGCTATAACCCATGTATCCACGAAAGCGACTTATGAAAGCTTGGTAGACATGGCGTTGCTACACGAGGAAGACCACAGCAAGAAAGAAACTAAGGTGGAAGAGAAGAAAGAGGGTCTATAAGCAAAGAAAAAAGATTTCAAGAAAGGAGGGAAGAACAACAAGCCCCGTGAGAGGAGAAGGTGCAATTTCTATGGCATTGTGGGACATATATCAAAAGACTGCCGAAAAAGGAAGGCAAAGATGGGTGGTTGCTTCCATTGTGGAGCAACTGGGCACCAAGCTAAGGACTGCCCAAAGAAGAAAGGGCAGGGACAGAAAGCCGGATCCACTTCAGGGGGTCAGGTTCATGCGCTAGTGGCACCTCAGCAGGAACGAGGTAGTAATATTTCTGTAGAAAGTGTAGTTTATCTTTATGATCATCCAGTTCGCACACTTTTTGACTCTGGCGCATCACGCTCTTTTATTTCATCTGCCTTAGTAGAATCTCTGCATCTAGACACGAGTATGGTAGAGGATCCCTTAGTAGTTTCAAATCCAATTGGGGGCTCCGCTTACTTGTCAATGGTTTGTTTGGGTTTGAAAATCTCTATTCTCAGCATTGAGTTTAGTTGTAATGCCTTTGTTTTGGGCTTCTTGGATATGGTTTGATCTTAGGCATGGACTGGTTATCCAGTAATGGTGCCATCCTTGATTGTGAGAAAAGAGTAGTTAGACTCTTGACTCGGCTTGGTAACACTCTAGAAATTTCTTGTAATCCCTTGAATGCTGTTATGCTTAGTTATCTAGAGTCGCTTGATGCTTCTGATGAGAATTTGCAATCAGTTAGAGTAGTCCGAGAATATCCGGATGTATTTGAGGAGGTGAAATACTTACCACCGAGACGGGAAATAGACTTCCGCATATATCTTGTGGATAATGCAAAGCCTGTAGCTTTACCTGTCAGACACATGGCTCCAAAAGAGAGGAAGGAACTCAGTAAGAAGGTTAAAGAACTTCTCGAAAAAGGGTTCATTAGACGGAGTATTTCGGAATGGGGTGCTCCAGTGGTGTTCGCAACTAAAGCGGATGGTTCGCTTCGCCTTTGCGACGACTATAGGGAGTTTAACAAATTGACCAAGAAAAATAGGCACCCTCTTTCCCGAATCGACGATTTGTTTGATCAGCTTGTAGGTGCGACGGTCTTCTCCCAACTTGATCTGGCAACTGGGTTCCATCAGCTAAGAGTAGCTGAAGATAGCATTGATAAAACGGCGTTCAGAACCCCAGATGGTTTCTTCGAGTGGCTTGTCATGCCTTTCGGCTTGACAAACGCACCCGCTTATTTCGTAGACCTAATGAGCAGGGTGTTCAGAGAATTCCTCAACAAATTTGTGGTTGTCTTCGTAGACAATATTTTGATCTTCTCAAAGAACAAGGAAGAGCATGCTCAGCATCTGAAAGAAATCATGGAAACTCTTTGAGTCCATCAGCTAAAAGCCAAATTCTCCAAGTGTCACTTCTGGAGAAAAGAAGTAAGATTTCTTGGGCATATAGTGTCCCAAGAGGGGTTGGCCATGGACCCCACAAAAGTGGTGGCAGTGCAAGATTGGAAGACACCAAGAAATGCAACCAAAGTTCGAAGCTTTCTTAGGCTAGCTGGTTTTTACCGAAAGTTTATTAGGGATTTCGCGAAAATCTCAGCTCCACTCACAAGGCTAACAAAGAAGAATCTGGCATTCACTTAGGATTTGGACTACGAGTTTGCTTTCCAACGATTAAAAATGGCTCTCACAACAGCCCTAATTCTGACTTTGCCAGATGGAAGCAAAATGTTCACAGTATACACAGATGCATGTGGAACAGGACTAGGCACTGTTCTAATGCAAGAAGGAAGGGTAGTAGCTTATGATGGAAGATAATTTAAAGTTCATGAAAAGAACTACCCAACCCACGATCTCGAGTTAGCCGCCATTGTCCTTGCGCTTAAGTCTTGGCGCCATTATCTCCTAGGTGAGAAGTTCAAATTATACACTGACCATAAATCGTTGAAATATCTCTTCTCGCAGAAGGATCTTAACTTGAGGCAGCAAAGATGGATGGAGTTTCTTGCCTCGTATGACTTTGAAATTTCCTATACTCCCGGCAAAGGCAACGTAGTAGCAGACGCGTTGAGCCGAAAGAAACTAACCTTAAGCCCTCTCTTTGTGGAAAGGCAAAGCCTGGAGTATATAGCCAGTTTTAACTTTAGGCCCTCCTCGGATTTTGTACCGGGTTTGTTAGCATCTCTCGAAGTACGCCCTACTCTCTTGGACTCAATAGTGGCTGCACAACGTAAAGACCCTCATCTCATCGATGTAATTGATAAACTTATTAGGGGTGAGGATTCTAATCACCTCAGTAGATACGCCATCGATGATAAGGGTAGGCTGAGGCAGATGGAAGATTATGCATCCCACAAGCAAGGGAGTTGACAAAGAAGGTTCTCGAGGAAGCGCATCATTCCAAGATGACTATACACTCTGGCGGTGAAAAGATGTACAAGGATATAAAAAGGACTTTCTTTTGGAGCGGCATGAAAAAGGACGTGGCAGATTTCGTTTCTAAGTGCATGACCTGCCAACAGGTCAAGGCGGAACAGAAGAAGCCTGGAGGACTACTTCATCCTTTAGAGGTCCCACAGTGGAAGTGGGATAGCATTTCAATGGACTTCATTGATGGACTACCTAGGTCAAGAATAGGCAATACTAGCATTTGGGTAATAGTGGATAGGCTTATTAAAAGCGCCCACTTTATACCTATCAAGAGTAGAAGGATTGTCGCATCTCTAGCATCTCTTTATCTCAAGGAAATAGTTCGACTCCATGGGATACCCTCCAGCATTGTTAGTGACCGAGACCCTATCTTCACAAGTGAGTTTTGGCGGAGTCTGCAAGAAGTTGTAGGCACACAGTTATGTTTGAGCACGGCCTATCACCCCCAAACCGATGGCCAGACGGAAAGGGTGAATAGAGTTTTAGAGGATCTTTTAAGACTTTGCGTTCTTGACTTTGGAGGGACGTGGGAGGATCACCTTCCTTTAGTGGAATTTGCCTACAACAACAGCTACCAAGCTACCATAGGCATGGCACCCTTCGAAGCCTTGTACGGAAGACCGTGCAAATCACCAACTTGTTGGTGGGAGTCTACAGATAAGCTTATACTTGGGCCAGACATGATTCGAGAGACTTCAGATAAAGTGGACTTGATACGTAGGAGAATAAAGACTGCCCAAGACAGACAGAAATCCTACGCCGACAATAGAAGGACCGACCTTGATTTTGAGGTTGGGGACAGGGTTTTCCTTAAGGTATCCCCTTTAAGGAACGTTGTTCGCTTTGGATCCGTAGGAAAGCTAGCACCAAGATTTGTAAGACCGTTTCCTATCATCGAGAAGGTTGGGAAGATGGCCTATAGATTAGAGCTACCCGCGAGACTGGCCGGGGTTCACAACGTCTTTCATGTTTCTCACATTCGGAAGTGTTTGCATGAGTCCGCGGAAGTGGTGGAACCTAGCATTCTAGAAGAAGCCGAAGTGGAACGTGAAGCAACTGTGAGGAGAGTTCCAACCCGCATCTTAGGAACTGAAGTGAAAAAGCTACGCAACCACGAAGTCAAACTCGTTAAAGTTCAGTGGATCGATGCCGAGGAAGACGCAACTTGGGAAATTAAAGACAGAATACGCGCTGCCTACCCTCTTCTTTTTGAGGGTACATCTTTGATCTCTCTTTTTCCTTAAGTTATGCTTTATCTATCTTTTTAGGTATATCTCCTCGGTCCTTTTCCTAACTCTTTAGGTAGAAAACAAATGGATGCAAACATGTATTTGAAAATATGTTATGGATGATGGCTGCAAATGGTTGCTAGTGGTTGCTCGTGGATGCATATACACACACACCCTAGGTTATAGATTGGCTCAGTCACTTCATATTGCATATGCATATATGTATTCTCATTTGTATATGGTTGAAACTTGATATGTTGTCATATGTTTGTCGCATTTGTATGAATAGTTGTGCACTCATGTAGAATTTTGAGTAGGAAAAATTTGCATACATAATGGATTCACGACACTTACATGATTCGCATTAAGGAGGTCAACTGAATCAGTAGACCGCCTGATTTCTGCATTAGACAAGGACATGTACACACACTATGCATATGATCGTGAAGCATTAGAAGTCTTTTAAAGACTGCGGATGCCTGTGTTTGTTGGTTGAGTAGATGGACTGTTGGATGGTAGGATATACATTCTTCCTAACTTGAAGATTTCGGGGACGAAATCCTTTTAAGGGGAGAGAATGTAACACCCCGTGAATTCTATAACGTTAAGCTTCACAAATTAAAGTGTAATTAATTCTAAATGAAAGAATTAAGGGAAATGGGTTACGCCATTGTGTTCGTCTTGGAATTCTGCTTGAGATAGAGTCCGAGTTTGTGTGAATCGGACTCCGTATGAAGGAGTTATGGACTTCAGAAGTTTCAGAATAAAATTTAAATTCAAACAACTCAATTTCAAATTAGAAATTCAAAAAACAGGTTCAAACTGGGTTGGGCGGGAAAATTCCCGCCTAGAGACCAGGTCGACCATGGTGTCGACTTGGCCACCCAGGTCGACCATAGTGTCGAACTGCCAGTCGACATACTTGGTCGACCTGGCTGGCTAGGTCTGGCTCTGGCTCGAATTTTTGTGGCTCGGTGTGTCACTAGGGCTGACATGTCACCTCTTGATTGGCTCTTTGAACTTTGTATGGTCTAGATTCCTCCTGTCTTCATCTGACGGCTCAAAACAATTTAAAAATCTATAAATACACCGTAAGTCTCAACTGAAAATTCACACAAAAAAATAAGAAGGGAGTCGTCATGCTGCCAGGGAGGAATTGAGCATAGTCGTCAAGAGAGAAAAGCCTAGGGACGAATCAAATTATGAAGAAGATTAAAGGTTAATCAAATTAATCAACGCAACGTTAATCTACCCAAAGGAGCGCATCTCAATTTCAGAATTCAGAATCCAGAATTCAAGATTCTGCATTCGTTGTAAGTATAGTGACCTTTCAGAATATGAATAAAAATTGTGATGTGATTCGATGTAAATGAAAATAGAATTGTGCTATTGTATGAATATGATATAAATTCTGTGTATTGTAATGATTCTGTCATGACTTGTGTATTGATATTTATGGCCTAAATTGATTGATGCAAGCCTATTGAACAATTGTATATGAAAACAATGGCACTTGCAAGTTTGTGGCAAAAACTAGAATTTGATCCCTTTATGTTTATGTCTATGGCATGGACTATATACATTCACTAAATCTAAATTAAGGCTTATGTAAACATGTTCTAGATTTGAGACCTTTTATGCCTACATGACCCAAAACCTATGATATCATTCTTATGTTTATTTGAAAGTATAATTGGATCTATGTTAAGTATCATTTGGGTTTCATAAACTATGCAAGTTCATGTTGAAATAGGCTATACGATTAGATGTTAAAATTGGACATTTTGGTGAATATACAACATGCTAGTTTTGTGGTTGACATTATGCCAAGTTAAACATGTTTAAATACAAGTTTGTATAAGCCTAAACTATGCCATTTCATATGTCACCTACTTAGTTAGATTTTGATTTGAATGCAAGTTCACATGATCCATAATTTATGTTGAATCGCTAAATTGCAAGTTCATGCGCCACACACCTTTATGTGAAATATTACATGTTCTTGGTTTCCTCTCTTTCTCACGTTTATAAAGTTGGGTTGAATTGTGTCAAGCCCAACACTTGTTATAATGTGGCGAACATACAAACGGCGGTAATAACGTTGGGTGTAAAACATTAAAAATATAAGTTGGCATGGTTGGCATATGCCAACAACAATGACATTTAAGCGGTATGAATTGTTATACCCAAGAATAAAAGGCATGACATTTACATATAATTGAGACATGATAAAATACGTAAATTTAGAAAACACGGTATGCTTAACCCGAGGTTGGATTGAGTTGTGACGTAAACCTTCCTGGACCCGCCCGGCTGTCCAATAGTCAAAACAATACCTATCCAATGTGGGTGGTTAAGCATTGAGCCCAATAATGACCCGAGGTTAGACTGAGCTACGGTGTAAACCTGCCCGGAACCGACCGGCACATCCAGTAACCGTAGCAATACCTGTCTAATGTGAGTGGTTTGGTGCTCTAAGAGGCTAAGGACAGATGGTAGGGTTAAGTCAACTATAAACACTTAACCAAATTCAACATGTTAACAAGAATTGATGGGTTGTTTAGTAAAGACAGACACTTAACCACTTAACATGTTTGACTAGAAAACCCTAGTAACGAGGGACCCGTTTCAGCAGTAACCCAAGTTAGGTATCATGGTACCCTGAAACTAGGCAGGGTAGGGCACGATTACTGGGCTGATTGTAGGCGGTCAAAACGACGACGGTGGGTGCACAGTGTAGGTTCTAACGGGGTGCGGGCGTGCACACACTCCGGAGAAGACAAACAGGGCACTGGGGACACCAGTAGTATAACCTATGCCTTCTAGAAATTGAGTCGGGGCCGTCACCATGGGTCTTGATACACCCCATGGTGGGACCAGCATAGGTATCTACAATTCTTGGGGGCCTTATGACACATGTTTACCCGAGTAGGAGCCGATCTTTAGAAAATGGGGATCACTTCACCCTCACCATGGGGTGCCAGTTAGAATAAGCTCAAGTAGGTGCAGAGATATAGTATGGGTGCGATAGTACATTCGATTCTAAGCGACACTTCCTTAGCTTGTGACACTTTCATGTTTTCAGTTTATATCTATCATGCCCTTTTCTTATTCACATACTGAAGAGTTACTAGATTTACTCAGGCTTTATGTCTGACTCTATTTTCTTTTCGTCTTCTTTTCTTTCGTCCCCCCCCCCCCCCCAGGTCCACTGGGAGGAAACAACTCAGCTCAGTCACACTCTTTACAATCTCCAAGAACGTAGATGTATGATTTGGATCTCTTTTGCTCGGATTATGGCTTTGGATATCACAATGGGGATTTCTGTCACTTTATTTATGTTTTATGCTTCTTTAATAATCAAGACGGTAATGAGGTTGTAATGTTGGAAATATTTTGAGACAATTAAGGAATGTTTTGTTTGAACACGTATTGATGAAATAAAAGTCTGTTTGGTTTCCGCTGTTTAAAATATGTGTATTTATATCTGTCTTGAGTTTATATGTGGCTTTTACTTATAAACCTCCACCAAAGTTAAGGCATTCCCTTTGTGAGTGACCTTAACGGAGGTGGGGTGTTTCAAAAGAAGAGTCTTTTGCTGGTAAAATGGTTCAAAAAATCACCAATCATAAACTATATGAATGTTGCTAAGGAAACAATAAAAACTTCAGTTGTCGCCAAAATGGTGCATTGAAGCTAAGGGTCTGCTTAGTTACTCATTTTGAAAGTGATTTTAGTTTTCAATTTTACAAAACAATGAAAACTTGTTTGTTTTATCATTTCCTAAAATTCGTTTTGAAAACAGCCACTTTTCAGAAATGGTGTAACGAACTGGGATTTTCGACTCCGAAAATCAACATCAAACTATCATGTTGACCATTCAGACATCGAACATTCCAGATCATTAATAGAAAGAAGTTAGAGGGTGAGAATAGATAAGATAGAAATATTGGATAGAATAAGAAGAAGAAGAACACCACAACACAGAGTCTCACATCGCAGCGGAACAAAATATAATACAGAAATAATCTTTATTGAAAGCTTTAAAATACTTACAATATCAGAGTACACATCTGGACAGTGATACTAATCTGTCCTCATATAACACACAGCGGAATAGCAGCTATATAATATCATACGTCTGAACTCTTCCAGCTCGTCTCTTCACAGCAGACTATAACCTGAACCTGTATAACCCGGTCTAACCCGAGCATTTACAAAACACCGGGTCAGTCTGGCGAACCAGAGTGAGATAAACTCGTACAGTAATAAGGTTAAATCATCCAGTCATGATTTTAAAGTTAAAAATCTTTTCAAAAGAAAAGGATAATCGTAAGACCAAATCCACACATAAATACGGACGGTTTTTACCTTACGATAACCCAAAAACAGTTTTGAAACCAATATCTTTTCTGATATTATAATAATGTCTAAATACAAGTAAATAGAATCTAGTGGAACGCTTGCATCTCATGCTCCACATATATAGTATACAATCAAAACCCGCAGGCGCTTATTGGAGATTGGATTCCGACTTGACAAGGTATGGGTCCACCTTCCGATCGTGTATCTCTAGAGACGAATACACTGGGTTCAACAAGAACTTCTTGCAACCCGGCCCTCACATGACCGACCACTCATTTCGCTTGAGTGTATCGAATGTATACCACCGACGGTTGGGATCAGCAACCGTCTCCCGATAAGGGACAGCATCGAAACATAGATACAAGAAACAATAGGATTTTCTCTAGATAGGTGATCATACACCCTAATGGGAGCGACCCACATAGCCATGCTGCCTGCCCGATTTTTGTCATTTCCCGGCTGATGAGGCTTGAGGTCTAGATTACTCTTGATCATATGGTCGTCATTCACTTTGAATGCCACATCGTCAAATCCGTCAGATATCACTAATTGACGTCCCCAAAAATACTCTAGTTGGAAGCTAGAGAACGGCGATTCCCCGCCAACCACTATCGTACGTTTGAAGAAATCAACGTACGTGATCCTTTGGAAATACTCTGTCAGACATCCGTCCATATACGTCATCCAGGAACAGGATGAACCGAAGGCACTCTCCTACCGCATCCATATAGGAATCACCCCATGGATCAGTAGCGAGTAGTCCTTGCAACCCGTCGATTCCAACCACGACAGAATCACAGCTTATCTCTGCTTGCCAGGCAGAGAAGATTAGTGGTTCTTCCGTTTATGAAAATCCACGGTCTTCAATGTTCCATCTCGATCATCTTCTGATATCTTCACGTATTTGTTGGTCAGAATGGTTTTCGAATATAAATTCGATCCCGGTCTTTCCATACCAATAATCGTATTGGACAGATTTGATAGTTGGTGTTTTAACTATCAAAATATACAGTGTTTCAATCATGACACTCCAATGAGTTCACTGGTTCAGTATTTAGCATCACTTGGCCTTTGACAAACTAATTTCCTTTTTGTTAAATTGAAACTTCCAATTCTTTTAATATTCAAAAATACGATATTTGAATAACTCTAATTTATTAATTAACATTCGTCTTAACTCCATTCGCTTGACTCTAGATCACAGCGATCACAATGGTTACGCCTGATTCCCTCAGGAAACATCCGACCGCCGTAGGCTATCTGCAGCCCTGCGAATTACGCTAGCAGTCGTACGAAATGGCAACTTAGCCGAATAATTTTGTTTGGCTAATCCTAGCTCGAATAACTATATTCAATTACACACTTAAAACTTCTTTCAAATCATCTTTAAATTCGGAAATCCATTAGTTTTAACAAAGAAATTTATAACACATAGGTTATAACAATAGCGTTATAATTACTATTTAGATTTACCAAACAACAGCGCTATAATCGCTGTTTAGGTTTACAACCCATTTACTATAGCAAAAGCGCTACTATCGCTATATTAGATTTACAAAACATATATTATAACAACAGCGCTAAAATCGCTGTTTAGATTTTCAAAACATATCCACTAACGTCTCTTACGATTACCAACTAATACTATCTTCAGATAATCCCGATGTTGTTCAAGTTGGGGTATTTTAATTACCTCTCAGACCTTAATCAACAACATTCTTATCCTTCGATAAATATCAGTTGTAATCCAACACCAAAATTCCACTCCAGTTTCAAAACAGATCCCATTTATAAATTGGGTTTAGTTATACCATCTTATGACCCATTTCTTTATCCCCAAATTTCACTTTCTATCGATCCCCTTCCATTATTTTCAACCCTTATCCACTTTGGAGATCTTATTTCCCTTGTCCCATTTTTACTTGATTTCACTCTCACGTAACGTTAATGTAAAGTTAACGCTTTACACTTTAAATCTCACTTAAAACCTCTGGGTTATAATAAACCCTTTTATCGTAATCTCCTTTCACTTAATTCATATAATTGAGTACGTTTATTTCCTTTCACCATTCAATTGGCTTGCATCTCACATTCGGTAACCTTTTAAATGAATTCCCATTTAAAAATATATTCCTAAATTTATCATTAATTTAAAATAATAACTTATTTCAACCATTAACTACTTTAGTAGTTAATCCCTTTATTAACTAAATTAAATATTAAATCCCTTTTAAATCCTTATTTAAATTCAAACAATATTCATTTAACTATTTTAGTCAAAACACATTAACTTGATAAACAAATTTTAATTCCAAACGGTCGATTTAATTAACTCAAAAACTTGATTATCTCATTAACCGATTTCAACAATCCTCGCTTTAAATTAATTAAAAATATAATTAATTTAAATAAATTCCATTAATTGTTCTCTTTTACAAAACCATTATCAACGTTTAACCATTTGATTCATTCTCTATTCTCATTCTTTGTAAATCTGGTTAACATCAGAATTTACTTTATAAAATAAATTACTAACAAATCAAATCTTAAATAAATAAAATATTTATTTAATTCTCTTTAATAACTTTTGTTCAACATAATACATTTTTCCCAAAATCTAACTCCAGTTATAAAGTAAAAATTTTAACTTCAACTCTATCGATTCACCTGACGGTGAATCACTGTCTATAACCCGATTGATTTTAAAGGCCATACTCTGCCAAACACTTAACCAATATCACCTATTGGTTCAAACCAAACAGATGTTGAATATTCAATTAATAATCAATCATCAAATCAATCACACAAACAGATCAGTTCATATATGATAATATGAAAATAAATAATACATTTGAGGAATCCGGTTGGATCCCTCCAACCTGTTCTTCCCTGTATTCAAATGGTTATCTCAAATCAGACTATTCAGTTTTGTTTAACTGATAAACTAAATAACAACCATTTAACATCAACCACAAGCAATTCGAACAATGCAACCATTTTAAACATGTTTATAAATAAACATGACCAACCAAGGTGAGTCACCTTTATTGGAACCAATCGTAAAAATAACGATTTGATATTTCACTGAAATTAAACACAGTTTAATTTCATCAGTTAAATTAACAACCAAGGGTATAACTAGCAAACACGCAACCATCAGCAAGCAGAGCACACAAAATAAAAATACCCAATTTATATAAAATATAAAAATAGGGTAACTGAGTGAGGTTAACTCACCTTTGATCTTTCGTTGAAGTGGTTCGATTACAGTTAAATTAAATGGTTATTTAATTTAACTGTAAAGTTCCATTATCTCTGAATCTGTCAGATCTGGTTCCAGACTATAACGTTCGATGATATGGCCACAACGCCTTTTATTCCGTTCCATTATGTCCATAGATACGACGGTTAAAATAAAAATATACGATTTGATTAATAACTTAATTTCTTAATAAAATTATTGTAAGTTAATTACAATGTTAACTTAGGCAAATTTGATTCCTTTCTACAGCTTCGTCCCGTTCCTCATTCTAAATCCCGCGCTTGAATTCCCTGAAAAGCCAAACGTGATTTAATTAAATAACAAATTTCTTAATTAAATTATAATCTAATCATACTTTAATTAATTTACTTTTCATTCCCGTTAAATGGATTTTTCGCTGACAGTTTCTTCCTTCCCAGAACTTTCCTTCATCCACAGTGTCCTTCGTTGGACTGTATTTCGTTGGCTTCCTCTTTAATCACTTTTGTACTTCGTCTCCTTTGTATAACCGCACACTAGCTTGTTTCTGAACCCAAATCATGGTCCGATTAAAACAAAGCCCATATGCTTTCCTTTTCTCGCTCACATCTTTCTCTTACCATCCATGCACAGCATCTCTTCTGTTGAGCAGCTCCACCGTCCCCCATACGCAATACATAATGCACACAGCTTTCCTTCAAACCAGCCGAGCTCGTCCCTTTTTACACTCGCTGCCCCATACGTCTTCCTCTCCACCAAAACGCTATTGTTCTTCCACCGTGCCATGCAAATACATCCCACCGTTCCTTCTCCAACCAAAACCAACGTTAAACTTCTCCTACCTTTCTTGTTTCTTCTCACTTCACCCCTTTTAGTTCTGGACTCCTTCACCTCACAGCATAAATTACTTCACCACCGAACTGCTCTAAAACCGCAGCAGCTTCCCCATCGGCGTTAGCGGCTCACCTTCCTCCCTCGGGTTCCCTTTCTCCTTGGCACATAAAACAGGGTCAGTGCAGTTATATTATTATATGAATGAAGCTTTTGGTCTACACCTGAAATGGAGGCCTGTGGTTAGACGAAAATGAATGGAAGCGTATTTATAGGAAGAGAAATGCGTGGACACCACGTCTTAGAGTAATAGACTTGCAGTGAAAAGGTAGGGTGGCTGCACTTTTATTTATTTGATGAAACAAGCTACAGTTCTTTTTTTTGTACTAAGACAAGAAAATACATGCGCATAGGCCTAGATGAATACTAATATAGGGTAGCTGTTTTGATGGGATTCTTGAAGACTTGGGGCTCACGGTGTCAAGATGGATTGGGATGCACGGTAGAAAGATGTGGGACGCAAGAAATGAAGAACAGTGGGAAAAGTATCCTGTTAAATTAAATAATTTATATTTGTGAAACTTCGACGTGAAGTAATTGATAAAAACCCTTACAACGATTCCTGTCTACTGATAAAAAAACTAATTTCGGTGTAAAAGAGTATTCCGGATCCAATGGGACAGGTTTCGTCGAAATCCGAGGTCGTATGGAAAATTTTCCTTTATGAAACCGGAAATGAACACGCATTTAATTTTTCCACGGTCACTAGATAAATCAAATCAACTTGAAACTGCGAACATCGATAATAACTTTTCGATACGAACCCAACGACACTAATTTCGTCGCATTCTGAGACTGTTGCCCCGGTAGGCTGTTTTTACCCTGAACCGCCCTACCCCTTTTAACGCCAAATTTCTCGATCTCTAAAAATAACAAACTATATACCTACCCTGACTATAATCGACGCTACGAACTTAACGGAACTGGTTTCGCGGCCTAATTCGATCGTCTGCCCTAGTTACACTCAAATATCCTTTTATTTATTTAAATACGCGCTATAGAAATTGAACGGGCGTTTACGGCTACCGTGGTCACATACTATATCGGTTTTCCATGCAATTCACCACCATACAATAATTTAGCGATACGGTTCTAATGAAACTGATTTCGTCGAAATCTGAGTCCGTTTGCAAAACGGCCATTTTAAAGGCCTATAATTTAATAATGATTTTCCATAGCGACTATTTCAAAATTTGATTTGGCCATAAATATCAAACTATAACATGAAATCTGGATTTTTCTCTTCCATATGAAAATTATCGTCAATACGGTTCCAACGTTTCTTGTTTCACAGAAATCCGACTTATATCGAATCCTGTATTCTCAGTTGAAGTTCAAAACTCCAATTTACGAACTGCACGCCATTTTCAAGCTCGAATTTATATTATATATAAATTATAACGTTCAACTTCATTTCAATAACTAATTAAGTATTAAATTCCATTAATATTCCCAACATAATATTTAAAATAAATAAATTAGATTAAATATTTGACGGCCAAAAATGCGGGTCGTTACAAATGGGCTTAACAATGAAATTTGAAAATTAATTTTTTTTTTCTTATTTTCTCAGTTTTCAGACCAAAATCAAAAGTCCAGAAACCCACAACTCAAATGTAAAACAAACGCATTCAAAATACTATTCCTATTCTTCGGCCGCTAATTCTGAAATTCGAACTTGTGAAAAATCGTCTTTTTCTTTAGATATTGTTTTAAAATCAGATAAATACGATTTTTATTTCTCGGTTATCTCGTTTGATTCAAACTAATAACATCTAGAGTTAAGTGTGAATGATTTGATGATCCTTTGATTTATTTTTTACGAATTAGGGTTAGTGATATAACAAAAACTTTATAGAAAATGATTCCTAATTATTGTAATTGCTTATTCATTTGGTTTTTCCCAGTGATTTAGGTATGTACAATGATTTAGGCATTTTTGATTTTGGCATGTATAATGACTGGTGCTTTATGTTGAAATGAATGTATATGGGTGTATCTATATGTCATATCAATCAGCAAGTTTGGTGTGAGATATAAATACTACCAATGTTACCGTTTTGTGCTACATTAAGAATGATCGCAAGAAGATGCTATTGAGCACGATAACAGCAGTAAAAGACTTGATCGTGTGATACAACATAGTTAAATTTTAGATAAAAGAACTCAAGTAGGTATTGTTGTGTGAATTTATATTATTATCATGCCATGAGTTTATGATTTATTCCTACCAACCAGTGATTAATTGGCAGGAGATATTATCTAAAATTACAAGCAGTTTGGTGTAGTTAATACAATATACCATCCTCTTATTTATTTATTTATTTAAATTATCCATACATGCATGTTTATCACTTAATATACCATAGTACATTCTAAATTCTAAAACATAATTAAAAAGGAGGATAGCAGCTTATCAACTATATACTAATGTTATCAACAAAAAAATTAACATGCATGTTTGAACGCTTCGTCTATACGGTTTCTTGTAATAGAAAATATAAGTTGAACTTAACAATGTAAGTTAAAACATGGTGTACATGAATTGCATAATATAAATACCACAAAATTGTTATAATTCATTTAACTAAACCATAGGGATCAATATTATGGATGTATTAAGACCGCCATGATATATTTAATTGGAAAATTTCTTGAAGGAAGAAATCTCCTGTATAAAAATGGTGTGCATGTAGCAGTGCAGAATCACGAAAATAAGGACCACATGCATGAATCAACAAGCATTAAATTCAACAAGGAAACTCATTTCAATTAATAAACATACACAACAAACATTACAAACAAGTCCGTACACAACAAACATTACAAACGCTGCTAATATTCATAGTCAAAAAGTTTAAACACATTTGAAATTCAACTCAATTCATTTAAAAAATACATCTTATATTAGCATATGCATTTGACAAGGTCTTCTAATTTTTTGTTATCTTCAAAGGCTGATTGATAAGCAGTAGGAAACTCAACCTCATCCACAGTTGTAGTCAACCGCTTAGGTGTGTGTAAAACCAGGTGTGTGTAAAACCACAAACCATTTGCTATTTTTTAAATCTTTTGAGTAAAACACTTGACTCCCTTCCGATGCAAGAATAAATGGCTCATCATTCATCCTATCTTTGGTCTTTACTTTTCCTAGGTTAACTGTAATTAGGTTTTAAATAGGATCATTCTTGCAACCATTGACCTTGTCTTTGACCTTTACCCAATCACAATAAAAAACGTTTGTTTGAAATCTATGTAATCCAACTCAATTATCTCCTGAGTGACTCCGTAATACATTATTTCTGCTTCTTTATAATATTTATCTTTTCCACTGGCTCTAAATTTTGTAATTGCTCTCATGCTAAATTTTGTAATTGCTCTCATACTTGGTATTTCATATAACTATGCGCCTTGAACTTCGGCCCATTCACAAGCCGCCAAAGAGTTGAATCAACATTGTTTGCTTTCACCAGCTAAAAATAAATAAAATATATGAAAATATGTTTAATATGGTGTATGATCCATTTAAGTACGTGTGAAATATCAAATAAGCTTTAATACACCTCGTCACGTATCTAAACAGTAAATTTTTGACATGCTTCCACAGATGAAACACCACTTCAAGGTTGAGATTTAGTACTTTTTACATAAATGGTATACTTCCTGCAATAAACACATTTTAAAATATTTATATGAGCTGATTTATAATGGTATAGATTCAAGAGTTATTCGTGAACTTGCTTCTCCCATTCATCCAGTCCATCAAGTTTATTGGGGACCTATCTACGAACTTGTTCGAACTGCACTGAGGTTATGTATTTACCATTATGTAGAGGCATCTCACCAGAAAACTAATCATCCTCATCTAAAAAAGCCTCATGATTATGTCTATGTGTGCCATTGTCTCCTTTTGGCATATACTCCATGCCGTAAAGGCTAGCTTCCTGTATCCTTCTGCAATACATCCTTCAATATATCTTTTGTTGCGCACATATCCTTTATATGTTTTCATCAACCTATGAATGTAAATTGATTATAAATAATTATCACCTATTTTGATTGAATGATGATGAACAAAATTAAATTTGGTAATTTACCGTTCAAAAGGATATATCCACCTATATCTAACAGGACCGCAAATCAATGCTTCATCGACTAAATAAACCATAAGGTGGATGCTGGTGGAAAATATTTTTCAAACACACAAATTGCTTCTACCAAACTACTCTTTGCTAATAAAAGATGTTCTTCTCGGTTGATCACTTTTGAGCATAAAATGTTAAAGAATAGAATTATACGATGTACAACATTGCACAGATCCTTGTGCTGTGAATAAGAATGTTGAAGCAATACCGGAAGTAATTGTTGCATTATGACGTGATAATCATGCGACTTCATATTTATTAGTTCAAGAGGATCAATGCTCACATTGTTATTGAAGTTGTAAGAGAACTTGCTAGGCACTTTCAGGTTTTTCGAAATGGCACAAAATAGTAATCTTTCGTCTTTGGTCAAGGCAAAAGCTGCCTCTGGTATGATTACTTTATTTGTTTTAGGATCTTCCATCACCCACAATTTTTGTTTTATACCCATGATTTCAAATCCTTACATGCATTGACGTCGTCTTTAGACTTTTCTTTATGACCAATGATTGTGCTGATGAGATGCTCAGTGCCATTCTTCTCTGTATGCATAACATTAATATTATGTCGGATCAAATTTGCTTTCCAATATGGTAAATCAAAGAGGATGGACCTCGTATACCATTCGGGAACATTGTCAATTTATTCTTCATCGATTTTCTTTTTCGACCGATTTCAGATTTGTTTTTACCAACTTTCATCTTGATATTGGCTACCTTCTCTTCAACTTGATAACCAGTCAATGGCTGTAAAGGACGACGATTTTCTTGTTTGTTATCAAAGTTTGTTTTATCATCTCGAAACTTGTGTTTGAAAGGAAGAAATCGTCGATGTCCAATGTAACACATCTTCTTACTTTTGGGAAGATAGTAAGAACAAGTGTCCTCTCCACATGTTGGACATGCAAAATAGCCATGAATTGTGCACCTCGATAAAGTCCCAAGTGCAGGATGATCATGAATTGCCCACAACAACTTAGCCCTCATTATAAACTCGGAATTGTTAAATGAGTCAAATGCAACGACTCCTTCCCATAACTGTTGTAGCTCATCTATCATGGTTGCAAATAAACATCAATATCTTTTCCTGGTTGTTTTGGCCCAGAAATCAACAATGTCAATATTGAAAACTATCTTTTCGTGCACATGGATGGAGGAAGATTATATTGTACTACAACTACTGGACAACAACTATAATGGCTACCCAGAGATGCATTTGGGTTGAAACCATCCGTTGCTAGCCCAAGCGTGACATTTCATAATTCCACGACAAATGTTCTGTCAAAAGAATCTACAGCTCGCCATTGAGATGTGTCACATGGGTGACACATTACATTTGAACTAGACTTGGCACGACCATGCCAAGTCATAGCATCTTCTATCCATGGTATAGTATACAATCTCCTCAACCTAGTAATTAGAGGAAAATGTCTCAATGTCTTTTGAGTTACTTTGGCAGCTCTTTTATCTTCGTTCGATGTTGTCTTATATCCTGAATCTTCGCAAACTGGACAAAAAACTCTATTTGCATCATCTTTCCAACATAATATGCAATCATTACTGCATGCATCATAAGTTTGTAGTCCATCCCAACTTGTTTAATAATATTCTTCTTACCGGGATACTTTGTTGGTATTGAGTTACCTTCACGGAGTAATTCCTTTATAAATTCAAGGAGTACAGTCACACCATTGTCGGAAATGTCGTATCATGTTTTCAAACTATTAAGCTTGATGACGAAATATAATTTTGTTATCCCTTTTGGACATGAAGGATACAATAGCTCTTTTGCATCATCAAAAAGTGACTTATACTTTTTACTTTGATTGGTCTGCCAATCAACATCAACCGCAGGTGATTCCCCAATATTATCTGGCAACAAACTTGTAGGTTGAAATTGATGAAATCAATCAGCATCATTGACCAGATCTTCCATCCTAAGAAGTTCAGACTCATCAGTACTTCTGGCTTCACTAACGGGTTTTTTATGCTTCCTCACCGATTCTTCCCCATGAAAATGCCGAACGTTGCATGATTGGACAATTCCCCATCTAAGCAGATGATAATGAATTTCATCTAATTTAATCTCTGTTCTCATATTGTTGCACCGTGTACAAGGACAAGAATAGATTTCTTTATTACCACCATTTTCTACAACAAAATCAATAAATTTCTGCACTCCTTCAATATATCATGCAGTTATTTGATTAGATTCTATCATCCACTCTTTATCCATTCTAAATTTACAATAATAGAATGTTAACATTGCATTAAGTGAAAATTAATTTCTCTTTGAAGCACATCCAAAAATCATTTATCGAATTAATATTCAACTAAGAAACAAACATCTTACGATTCAAACTAACATTTAATAGCTTTGGGGAAACTAGTAAATTATTGATTGTTAATGGTAATTTATCAATATAGGATATTAAAATTTAGATAACGATATAATAGTATATATTTTGTTATTGATTCTAACGCCTTTTATAACATTTTCATTCCTAGGCATTGTGTTACACTATCACATTTTCACTTTGTCAACATTGCATTGCACTTTCACTACAAGAGGAACAAGGAATTCCAATGGCTAGGGGTCGTTGGCGGTCGTTGGAACATCCGTTGGTATACGGATCAACGGTTTCCAACGATTTCCAATGCCATCAAAGGTTGTTTTTCAACGGCTTCCAACATTTTAAACTGGTCACATGAATTTCTTGCTAAATCTACTACATGGACAACGGATTTCATCGTTATTTCCGTTGTTACTTAAAGCGAAATCAATAAACACACCAATACCATTAATAAATTTTTCACTTATTGTATCATCAGCTCCTCTTCGTTTGTACATCTATCTTCGATTAGTAAAATAATTGTCCATTTTCCTAAGTAGATAATTAAAAAATACGATAAAATTTGCATTGACATTTTATTAAAATAATTTTATTGCTGAATGTTATGTTAATTGATCATTTACACTTTGCTTGTGGGTCATCCTACCTCCCATTACAAATACAATAACATAACTAAATCACGTAAATCTTTTCAATTTAAACGATTCAATAAAATTTCGGCAACACTTCGCTTTAGTTCCCTGAACAGTACACTATTGCGTGTACACAGGGAACATAAAGGAAGCGCTTTCGAAATTTTGAGAACCGTTTAAAATGAAATGATTTACGAGATTTAATTTCGTTATTGTGTTCGTAACTTGTCCAATACAAGGATAAATCCAACAAATATTGTATATGATAAATATAAATGTTCGTTCTGTTAACAAAACGAACATTCACATAATGATCATATACAATACTTATCAGACGGGGCCGAAAACTCTCTAAGGCTTCATGAATATAACATATTACGATTGGTGCTCTTCAATCTCTAATTGTACGTATATGAATTTTGTCACATATATGTATATTTTCTACATTCAATTGAACTAACTGTACGTTATATTTAATAGCCTCAAACTGCATTTATATTCCGTTAACAAAACCCTAACTCAAACTGCATACATCTATCATTTCTCCACCTATCAATACCACCCAACATCACTCAATCACAACAACGCCTCTTTTGCAAGTAACAGCTTATTCCCACTTCACCACAATTGTCATTGCCTCCGTTCGTCCTTCGTTAACCCGTGGAAGCAATTCTAACTCAATGACCTTGCAATGAAATTTGAAAGGAAAAGATAGAACCCTAGAGCTTTAAGCATCAAAATTTGCTTTTCTTACCAACAACTCTAACTGTTAGAGTACTACTGTTGAAATTAAAGAGTCGACAATCGTTTTTCCTGTGTTAGTTTACCTTGCTCGTTGTAATCAAATTATGCAAATACGGTTTACTTATGTTAAACCATGCAAACTCAAGGTTATTAAATACTTGGTTACATAGCTATTAAACCGATGTTGTTATTATTAGAACCAACTTTGAGCACTCGGATGACATATGTCACATTTTATGTTATTTTCATTATCTTATGTGAACTGACCTGCAAGGACCAACCTCTTGCATGTTAAATAAAGGAGTTGAGAAAAAATTAAATGGTAATAAAATAACCCCATTAACAATTATACCGATTCGGCTTCTCACAAACAATAGTCATCAAATAAGTAAACCATAAATAAAGGATTTGTCAAATTCATCTTGGCAAACACATTCTCACTAGTCAATTCGTGATTTCGTGAAGAATCTTTGTCAAAATCATTTATGAGATGAACGTATAAAACTCAAAAGGTTGCACTAAAAACTATTATAAACTAAAATATGAAAGAATTAAAAAGGACATCGTGTATGACTTATGACGGTCACAAAAGTGACTAATGAATAAATTCACTCCCTGAGTTTTCTTTAAGTGATCATACTCAATAAATATTGAAAATTACAAGTAATCTTTCATTATCCAGTCATCGAAAGTGATGACCTTTTCTTGAGTGTTTGTAAAAAAGAAGGTTATTCGTCGAGATTTACAATATTTAGATGATAAATGGTTCTTTGATAGTTATAATTTAAGAACTTATTTAACATTTATGAAAAGTAAGATCTTATTATTAGAGAAAATTAGGTAAAACCAACAAACTTGATACTACCTTTTTGATACAAATATGCAATGCAATTTTTAAGCTTAATATATCATAAAAGTCAAACGTATATCATGCAAAACTGAATTAACTTACATCAACTAATGTAAGTAACAATTTAAACTAAATTACCATTTTCTTAAAAAAACATTAATGCCTTTTCCGAAATCATTTATTTTTTCAAATCATATTAGTATCATCATACTTTTTCACAATTTAAATGTATAATAGAATGAAAAAGTGAATAAATTAAGTTGAATAATATATAAGGACAAATTCGACATTTTTTACTATATATATTTTTTGTAGGACAAGAAAGAAAAAGAAGAATGTTAATAAAACTAGTCATCTTCTTAGTTGTTATTAATAAAACCATAACTCTAGGAATTTCATTTATGAGTAACAATTTTTCATTAACATTTCACTATAAAAAGGTAATAATGCACCAATAATAAAACCGAAAGTGCCACTATTTAAAACAATTAGGTATGAATTTAGATTGCAATCAACAATAGAATCACATATGTAACAACCCGTATTTTTCGATAACGTGTTAAGATGAGAATCAAGGCAGAATTTAATTTTAAATTCAGGATCAAGTAAAACGGGCTATGCCATTGCGTTCGTTTCGGAAAAATACGCGAAATAGAGTCTGAGTTTTCGAGAATCGGAGTCCGTATGACCAAGTTATGGTCCGACGAAGTTTTCAGAAAATTCAAGTTCAAAAACGAGTTCTAATTTCGAAAATTAGGGCTGGAAGGGTAGGCGGGAAAAATTCCCGCCAGGCACCCCAAGTCGACAGCCCTATCGACTTGGGAGTCGACATGGCCTCACCCAAGTCGACAGCCCTGTCGACCTGGGAGTCGACTTATGGTGGCCGAGCCATCTTGGCTTGGTGCACCTGCACTTGTCTCTGGTCTTGTTCTGGAAGCTTCCAACATGGTTTGATGGCTCAGATCCATCCTAGGGTTAATCTAAGGGCCTAAAACTACCCTAATCTCTATAAAAACACCTCTAAGCCTACCCTAAACCCTCATTATTCATTCTTGCAACTAAACTATGGAAAAAATTTCACTCTCATGGCCTCCACCCTCATTCTAAAATTTCTAAGTAAATTCCTATGATAGGTTTCATGATCATGAGAGTGTTAGGGAGTTTCTATGTTAGTATGAGAGCCTCTCAAGTTGATTTCAAGGCTAAAGCTTTGATCTTTGTTCATAAAGATGGGGTTTTGATTGATTTGGAGTGTTCATCTTTGGGTTTTTGGGTGATGGCATGCATAGGCTTCATCACAATCTTTAATCTAATCGATTTGTGCCTTCATAGCAATGTAAGCCCTTTCCCTACTCTTAGATATTAACTATGAAGTTAAATGTTCATGTTGCAAGTTTGGGTTTGATCATTGAGTATGATACATGCTATCATGTCATGCAAGTTTATGAAGTCTTTATCTTGATCTTGTGGGCTAAAAGCTACAACCTTTATGTTGAAATATTGCATTATGCAACATGAGAACCCTCATAACCTTTATGCCAACTTGCATATGAAGTCATAACCCTTATATGATGATATATGCGAGTTACTAGTCATCATTCCATGTCTTTTGCCACCATGATTCGCTTATGTGCCAAGTTTGGGTTTATGCATGTTTTTGAGGCTTAAGAATGTAACATGTAAGTTATTGAACACATTTGCGCCTCATTTGTCACCATGATTAACTTGTGGCTTAATATCCACTTTTGTCATGCCTTTGACAAGTTCCTTCTTTGAATCCATTATGCGAGTTTAAAAGCGTTGGGGTCACATTATGGGAAAACATAATGACATGAACATGATTTGGGTAAATGGGTATAAACAAGACAACATGTGACGTTAAATATGACATGTGTTTATACTTGAAAACATGACTTGAAATATAACATGGAAATTGACATGTAAGTATGCTTGAAAACATAAGCTTGGGAATTTACCTATTAAGTTAGGTCTACCCATTGGGAATTTACCTATTAAGTTAGGTCTACCCAATTGCTTGAAAACTTGTAATATGTTTTGGAAAACATAAAGGACATGACACTTAGATAATATAAGTGTGGCCAACTCGAGGTTGGGTTGAGTTTGCAACGTAAAACTACCCGGAACCGACCGGCCTAACTAGTAGTTGCAAACAATAAGACCCAATGTGAGAAGTTGGTCATGTTGTGCTTAAACCCGAGGTTAGACCAAGTTGTGGTGAAAAGCTACCCGGAACCGACCGGCTTAACTCGTAACCGCAACAAATTCTAATGTGAGAGGTTGAGGTGCATTAAGTAATTAATGCCACATGATAGGGTTAAGTTAATTTGATTAATGACGCTTAACCAAATACGACATGGACAAATGGGTTAAGTAAATGGTTTAGGCTAATGATACTTAACAAAACATGACAAGGTTGGGTAGGTTAAGTAATTTGATTTGCCTAATGACACTTAACCATTTTTATACGATTAGTGGACGGGGTTAGGTTAACCAACACTTAACCAATCCAACACGATAATTTGGGGAAGGTTAAGTAAGTTTTCTTAATGACACTTAACCGAAAAATACAGTTAATGGATGAGGTTAAGATTAGACTCAACTAGTCTAAGCATGGAAATCGGATGGGGTTAAGTTAGCCTAGACTTAATTAATCCCACTTGGTAGTTTAATGGAGTTAAGTTAAACACTTAACTAATCTAACATGATGATTTGAGGTGGTTAAGTGACCTATACTTAACCAATCTAACTCGTGAATTTATTGAGGTTAAGATAACCTATACTTAACCGATCTAACGTGAAAACATGATAAGGCTAAGTCACGAATCGCTTGAATACACTTGACCGATTTGACTAAGTAAATTGATAGGGTCAAGTTAATATATACTTAACCAATCTAGAATGATAATTGGACGAGGTTAAGTCGTGAATTGCTTAATACATACTTAACCAACGTGAGCATGGTTTGTAGGGTTAAGTCTTGGACTTGGATACTTAGCCAATTTTGACATGATTTGAAGACGGGTTAATTCTTGGACTTGGATACTTAGCCAATTTTGACATGATTGGTAGACGGGTTGAGTCATGAACTTAAGTGACACTTAATCCATTATGTAAACCCTAGTTCTGAGGATAGGGGATAACCGTATTTAACAAGGATAACGGGAATAAGGCTAAGTGGTAAACCTTAGTTGAAGAATAACTAAGTAATGATTCTTAGTCAAGGAAATTTAGACCAGTTCATAGATAGATGAGTAACCTGATACGGTAGATCATCGTTTAAGCATACGAGTAGGGGCAAGTATCTGATTTAGATAAAGGCTCCAGCGAACTGGGTAACGAAGCAGCGGCTTCGGGGAACGTGAGGATATTCTTGGTATCCCTCTGTGAGCTGCCAGGTGATTATACTAGGCTCATGAGAGGTTAAGGTCTGCGTTAGAAGAACCAAGAGTATGCCTTGGTTGCTATACGAGCGACCTAAAGACGGGGATGCATAGGGGATAGTCGACGATACACGGTCGTACCCTAGATAGCATTTTCGTCAGACTACCTACCATCTTTGGTCAAGCGTGTACGTACGGAAAGGCAGAGAACACCCAATAGACCATAATTGTTATCTAATTATGGTTGCAGTAAGGCTTGGATGTGGGTTGGCCAGTGTTGTGTTCTCATACAGGATTTATCCTGTCTTGTCTTTCGCTAGTTGAGGGAGGGGTCGCGTGGGACCATAGCCACGTATAGAAAAACAGACCTTAGAATCTGCATCGGCAGATAGATCGAAAGCTCCCGACCGAGTCCTGTATTTCTTGATCTGCCCTGTGACAGGACTCGGATGGCACGATGTGATACATGTGCATACAGTCATGGAAAATGATTCACGATGAATGCGTAGGAAAAAGGGCACGGTTGACGGTTAGCGTAAATCCCAGTGGCCCTGGGTGGTTGAACCAAAACCGAGATACGAAAACGTGCAATAGGTAAGCGTAATCCCTAGTAGTCCTGGGTAGCATAAGTCCTAGTTGTACAACGATGATTCATGTTGAAAGACCCTAGTTAGATTTAGGGTAACAGTCCAAACCGATCTTAAGGATCATGGAACTATGTTAAAGTAATATAGAATCTCATGGGGAAAGCCCGTATGGTCTACGGCAAGGGACTGAACATTTACATGGAAAGGAACATACGGGTGGAGTAACCTATATATGCGGCATATTAGGTTGACATGGACCATTATACGACTTTTGGGTAAGGGTCATTCATGGATAACACATGATACAGTTGGGATACTAGTACGGTAGGTGCAGAGCAGATGTACAGGATTGATACCATGAGGCGTTATACGTGATAAATATCTTGGGGATATTATACTTGACGGGAACTTGACGATGGGATACCTTGTTTTATCTTGACACCGTAATTTATCATGACACCTTAGTTTATCTGAGTTCAGTAGTTTATCCTGTTATTTTGATTTAGCGTATCTATCTTGTCATCATGCTTATGTTCGTCTCAGCTTCTCATGTCAGTTAACTTTACTAGTTTTTATGCTAATAGTAGATAGGGCTTACTCAGTCTTTTTGACTGACCCATTTTGTTTCGCCTCTTTTCTTCCGTTCCCCCCCCCCCCCAGGTTACAGGGAGGAAATGCTGTTGTTTAGTTTGGACTACTTATGCTTGAAGGTCATCATGGATGGCTTGGACTTTTCTTGGCTATGGCTACTTCACTGTTTTTACTTGGGGAATAATTTATGAAAAAGTCTTTATGCTTCTTTACTATTGCAAGACAGGTTTTGATGTACTCTGATGTAAAAGGCTTTAGACCTTAATTATCGATGTTTATGAAATTTTGATTTTACATCTGCTATTTTATATGTTCTGTCTTGTGATATCTGCATGCATGTTTACCTTGTTTAACGCCCCTCCAAAGCTAATGTCCTTGCAAGAGTGGCATTGGCGGAGGTGGGGTGTTACATTTGGTATCAGAGCAGAAGGTTACCAGACTGGGCAAAAGTTTTTAAAACCTTCTGAAAACTATTTGAAAACCGTATACAAAGAAGCATTTTTTTCAAGAGAATTTTCTTTTAAAAGAAAAAGGCTATTCCCCAAAGGCCATTAGCACTATCCTTGTTTCCTTAATTGAATCTCTTCTCCTTTCTTTCCTCCATCTGTAGTCACAGTGGTTTTAACTGCGACTAGTCTTTTCTATCTACGAAAGTGCTTTCCATGCGATGGAGGTGGTTCTCGAGAGACCAGTGGCCGCGTTATAAGAAAGGATAGTGAGAAAGAGGATAAAGGATACGAGCTTAAGGATGAACAACTTGTTGGTATGGCTCAACCCATAACGAAAAAGTATCTTTGGTATGGTGAAACGGGACGGATAGTTAAGTATTGTGGGACAAGGACAAGATCATCGTGAAGATAATTGTATACCCTCACTAGAGTACCTGAGTAGGGGGATAACATCCTTGTTGAAGATCTAGTTACTCTTTTCTATCATCCCGCCAAGACTTTGTTTTGATCCCCACATCATGTAAGTCCGCTTCGGTAGTTGAGTCTCTGCACCTTAAGTACTAGCGTAATAGAGGATCCCATTTTTGTCTCAAAGTCCTATTGGAGAATCAGTCCATTTATTCATGGCTTGTTTGGATTTGAGAATGTCTATGTCAAGTGTTGAGCTTGGAAATAATGCTTATGTTTATAAGCTATGGATGGATCCTAAGGATGAAGTGGTTATCCAGTAAGGGGTGCCACTCTCGGTTTTGATAGGAGGGTAGTTAGACTCTTGACTAGCCTTGGTAATACCCTCGGAGTCTCGTGTAAACTTTTGGGTTCGGTCATGATTAGTTACTTAGAATCCCGTGATGCCTTTATTGGAAACTTGAAGCCCGATCGGGTGGTGTTCGCCGATAAGACGGATGGTTTATTTCACTTATGCATGGGTTATGGAAATCACCCTAGTAAGTGCGCTTGATAACCTGGTTGGCATCTATTCTTCTACATGGAATACCTTATAGTATATAAACGAGATCCAAGATTCACTAGTGAATTTTGGAAAGCTTGCGTGAGATCATGAGTACGCAGTCATGTTTGCGTCAAGTATTCTAGGAAAAGGATAAGTGTAAGTGAAACGAGAGGCGACGACGAAATGAGTTCCAGCTCATGTTATGGAAACAGGAAATAAGAAGCTACGAAATCGCGAAGTTAAAAGATGGTCATGGCACAATGGAATTTAGCTCGAGGAAATACGACTTTGATGGTCAAAAACTAGATACGCGCATGATATCTCTTTTTGGGAGTATATCCTTGATCCCTATTTTCTGTAGAGTTTACTTGTAGGCTATCTTTTGTGGACATCCTCTCGGTCCTATTTTCTGTTACAAACCCCGTAAGGAGTTTGTCTTGTTTATCTTCTCGGCCCTGTTTCAGGGAATCCTAGGTAGAACCCTATGGATGTAAACATGTATTTGAAACATGTTATGATTGATATGGCTGCAAGTGGTTGCAAGTGGTTGCTCGTGGATGCGCGAATACACATTAGATACTAGCTCGACTCGGTCACATTTCACATTGCATATGCACGAGTATTTATACTTGTTTATGGATGAAATCGAATGTATTATCATGCGGTTGTTGCATATGAATGAATGATTGTGCACGCATATAGTATCTATATGACTAGGACTATTTGCATACATGTTGGATTCATGGCACTATACATATTTTGCATTAGATCACTCAGGTCTGATCATTTACATTAGATAAGTGCATATACACACACCTTTTGCATGTATTCATACAACATTAGAAATCATCTAAGGACAATGGTTGCTTGTGGATGATGTTTTGAGTAGATGGATGATGGATGGTAGGATATGTTCTTCCTAACTTGGAGATTTCGGGGACGAAATCCTAAAAGGTGGGGAGAATGTAACAACCCGTATTTTTCGATAACGTGTTAAGACGAGAATCAAGGCAGAATTTAATTTTAAATTCAGGATCAAGTAAAACGGGCTATGCCATTGCGTTCCTTTCGGAAAAATACGCGAAATAGAGTCTGAGTTTTCGAGAATCGGAGTCCGTATGACCAAGTTATGGTCCGACGAAGTTTTCAGAAAATTCAAGTTCAAAAACGAGTTCTAATTTCGAAAATTAGGGCTGGAAGGGTAGGCGGGAAAAATTCCCGCCAGGCACCCCAAGTCGACAGCCCTATCGACTTGGGAGTCGACATGGCCTCACCCAAGTCGACAGCCCTGTCGACTTGGGGGTCGACTTATGGTGGCCGAGCCATCTTGGCTTGGTGCACCTGCACTTGTCTCTGGTCTTGTTCTGGAAGCTTCCAACATGGTTTGATGGCTCAGATCCATCCTAGGGTTAATCTAAGGTCCTAAAACTACCCTAATCTCTATAAAAACACCCCTAAGCCTACCCTAAACCCTCATTATTCATTCATGCAACTAAACTATGGCAAAATTTTCACTCTCATGGCCTCCACCCTCATTCTAAAATTTCTAAGTAAATTCCTATGAGAGGTTTCATGATCATGAGAGTGTTAGGGAGTTTCTATGTTAGTATGAGAGCCTCTCAAGTTGATTTCAAGGCTAAAGCTTTGATCTTTGTTCATAAAGATGGGGTTTTGATTGATTTGGAGTGTTCATCTTTGGGTTTTTGGGTGATGGCATGCATAGGCTTCATCACAATCTTTAATCTAATCGATTTGTGCCTTCATAGCAATGTAAGCCCTTTCCCTACTCTTAGATATTAACTATGAAGTTAAATGTTCATGTTGCAAGTTTGGGTTTGATCATTGAGTATGATACATGCTATCATGTCATGCAAGTTTATGAAGTCATTATCTTGATCTTGTGGGCTAAAAGCTACAACCTTTATGTTGAAATATTGCATTATGCAACATGAGAACCCTCATAACCTTTATGCCAACTTGCATATGAAGTCATAACCCTTATATGATGATATATGTGAGTTACTAGTCATCATTCCATGTCTTTTGCCACCATGATTCGCTTATGTGCCAAGTTTGGGTTTATGCATGTTTTTGAGGCTTAAGAATGTAACATGCAAGTTAATGAACACATTTGCGCCTCATTTGTCACCATGATTAACTTGTGGCTTAATATCCACTTTTGTCATGCCTTTGACAAGTTCCTTCTTTGAATCCATTATGCGAGTTTAAAAGCGTTGGGGTCACATTATGGGAAAACATAATGACATGAACATGATTTGGGTAAATGGTTATAAACAAGACAACATGTGACGTTAAATATGACATGTGTTTATACTTGAAAACATGACTTGAAATATAACATGGAAATTGACATGTAAGTATGCTTGAAAACATAAGCTTGGGAATTTACCTATTAAGTTAGGTCTACCCATTGGGAATTTACCTATTAAGTTAGGTCTACCCAATTGCTTGAAAACTTGTAATATGTGTTGGAAAACATAAAGGACATGACACTTAGATAATATAAGTGTGGCCAACTCGAGGTTGGGTTGAGTTTGCAACGTAAAACTACCCGGAACCGACCGGCCTAACTAGTAGTTGCAAACAATAAGACCCAATGTGAGAAGTTGGTCATGTTGTGCTTAAACCCGAGGTTAGACCAAGTTGTGGTGAAAAGCTACCCGGAACCGACCGGCTTAACTAGTAACCGCAACAAAGTCTAATGTGAGAGGTTGAGGTGCATTAAGTAATTAATGCCACATGATAGGGTTAAGTTAATTTGATTAATGACGCTTAACCAAATACGACATGGACAAATGGGTTAAGTAAATGGTTTAGGCTAATGATACTTAACAAAACATGACAAGGTTGGGTAGGTTAAGTAATTTTATTTGCCTAATGACACTTAACCATTTTTATACGATTAGTGGACGGGGTTAGGTTAACCAACACTTAACCAATCCAACACGATAATTTGGGGAAGGTTAAGTAAGTTTTCTTAATGACACTTAACCGAAAAATACAGTTAATGGATGAGGTTAAGATTAGACTCAACTAGTCTAAGCATGGAAATCGGATGGGGTTAAGTTAGCCTAGACTTAATTAATCCCACTTGGTGGTTTAATGGAGTTAAGTTAAACACTTAACTAATCTAACATGATGATTTGAGGTGGTTAAGTGACCTATACTTAACCAATCTAACTCGTGAATTTATTGAGGTTAAGATAACCTATACTTAACCGATCTAACGTGAAAACATGATAAGGCTAAGTCACGAATCGCTTGAATACACTTGACCGATTTGACTAAGTAAATTGATAGGGTCAAGTTAATATATACTTAACCAATCTAGAATGATAATTGGACGAGGTTAAGTCGTGAATTGCTTAATACATACTTAACCAACGTGAGCATGGTTTGTAGGGTTAAGTCTTGGACTTGGATACTTAGCCAATTTTGACATGATTTGAAGACGGGTTAAGTCTTGGACTTGGATACTTAGCCAATTTTGTCATGATTGGTAGACGGGTTGAGTCATGAACTTAAGTGACACTTAATCCATTATGTAAACCCTAGTTCTGAGGATAGGGGATAACCGTAGTTAACAAGGATAACGGGAATAAGGCTAAGTGGTAAACCTTAGTTGAAGAATAACTAAGTAATGATTCTTAGTCAAGGAAATTTAGACCAGTTCATAGATAGATGAGTAACCTGATACGGTAGATCATCGTTTAAGTATACGAGTAGGAGCAAGTATCTGATTTAGATAAAGGCTCCAGCGAACTGGGTAACGAAGCAGCGGCTTCGGGGAACGTGAGGATATTCTTGGTATCCCTCTGTGAGCTACCAGGTGATTATACTAGGCTCATGAGAGGTTAAGGTCTGCGTTAGAAGAACCAAGAGTATGCCTTGGTTGCTATACGAGCGACCTAAAGACGGGGATGGATAGGGGATAGTCGACGATACACGGTCGTACCCTAGATAGCATTTTCGTCAGACTACCTACCATCTTTGGTCAAGCGTGTACGTACGGAAAGGCAGAGAACACCCAATAGACCATAATTGCTATCTAATTATGGTTGCGGTAAGGCTTGGATGTGGGTTGGCCAGTGTTGTGTTCTCATACAGGATTTATCCTGTCTTGTCTTTCGCTAGTTGAGGGAGGGGTCGCGTGGGACCATAGCCACGTATAGAAAAACAGACCGTAGCATCTGCATCGGCAGATAGATCGAAAGCTCCCGACCGAGTCCTGTATTTCTTGATCTGCCCTGTGACAGGACTCGGATGGCACGATGTGATACATGTGCATACAGTCATGGAAAACGATTCACGATGAATGCGTGGGAAAAAGGACGCGGTTGACGATTAGCGTAAATCCCAGTGGCCCTGGGTGGTTGAACCAAAACCGAGATACGAAAACGTGCAATAGATAAGCGTAATCCCTAGTAGTCCTGGGTAGCATAAGTCCTAGTTGTACAACGATGATTCATGTTGAAAGACCCTAGTTAGATTTAGGGTAACAGTCCAAACCGATCTTAAGGATCATGGAACTATGTTAAAGTAATATAGAATCTCATGGGGAAAGCCCGTATGGTCTACGGCAAGGGACTGAACATTTACATGGAAAGGAACATACGGGTGGAGTAACCTATATATGCGGCATATTAGGTTGACATGGACCATTATACGACTTTTGGGTAAGGGTCATTCATGGATAACACATGATACAGTTGGGATACTAGTACGGTAGGTGCAGAGCAGATGTACAGGATAGATACCATGGGGCGTTATACGTGATAGATATCTTGGGGATATTATACTTGACGGGAACTTGACGATGGGATACCTTGTTTTATCTTGACACCGTAATTTATCATGACACCTTAGTTTATCTGAGTTCAGTAGTTTATCCTGTTATTTTGATTTAGCTTATCTATCTTGTCATCATGCCTATGTTCGTCTCAGCTTCTCATGTCAGTTAACTTTACTAGTTTTTATGCTAATAGTAGATAGGGCTTACTCAGTCTTTTTGACTGACCCGTTTTGTTTCGCCTCTTTTCTTCCGTTTCCCCCCCCCCCCAGGTTACAGGGAGGAAATGCTGTTGTTTAGTTCGGACTACTTCTGCTTGAAGGTCATCATGGATGGCTTGGACTTTTCTTGGCTATGGCTACTTCACTATTTTTACTTGGGGAATAATTTATGAAAAAATCTTTATGCTTCTTTACTATTGCAAGACAGGTTTTGATGTACTCTGATGTAAAAGGCTTTAGACCTTAATTATCGATGTTTATGAAATTTTGATTTTACATCCGCTATTTTATATGTTCTGTCTTGTGATATCTACATGCATGTTTACCTTGTTTAACGCCCCTCCAAAGCTAATGTCCTTGCAAGAGTGGCATTGGCGGAGGTGGGGTGTTACAACATATCTATTCCTACAAGTTAATTTGAATGTTTCCCTAACCATCAAACGCCGTCAATTCCTATTTAATTAATTTGATTATTCTTAAATCTTACAAAAATAAATTAACAAAATGAAGTTATTTACAGACTGCAGTTCCATTTTTCTAATTACAAAACAAATTCAAGTATCCAACGCACATAACACAGTGCGATTACTTATTTGTTTTTGGATATACAAAACAAATCAAGTATCCGAAAACGAATAAATCCTAGTTTTCATTGCACTGAAATATAGGAGTTAAATTTGTGGTTCTTGTTACAATTTTCAATTCTTCAAGATTTTCCATCACACTAAAATATAATGATGCTTATAATTATTCAGAAATTCTTGCCTTCCATAGAAGGTTCTTGGATACTTCTTAGAGTTTACTTCAACACGTGCCTTTACGATCTAATACAACTAAATGTATGATAGTTCTAAATATTGAGGTAACAAGTGTGGAAATACCATTGGAATTTTGATCAATTTAACCAGTTCTTAAACTTGAAGCATGTGTGACTTTAGATGCCTGTTTCGAAATAAAAAAACATGGATGATGGAAATACAAACACAAACTTGTAAACAAAGAAACATGCATTAAATGCAGTAGAATCGCTATTATAGATAATTTGTATCAAATTTCATAATGCAACATGCCTGACTGGTAATGAAACATTAACAATTTTATTAACATTTATTTTCTCATTTGGTACATGAATGATCCTATTTGTTTTCGGATATATTCAACTAATGTCACTTATCTGATTATCCTATTTTTCAGTGCGATGAAAAATAGAACTTATTATTTTTCGGATATATTCAACTAATATCACTTATTATTTTGGAATATATCCTATTTGTTGTAACACCCCGCCTCCGCTAGGGTCACTCGCAAAGGAATGCACTAGCTTTAGAGGGGCATTATTGGTAAACATGCACAGAAATATCACAAGACAGAACATATATAAATAGCGGAAGTAAAATCAAACTTTCATAACATGAATAAATAAGGTCTAAAGCCTTTTACATCAGAGTACATCAAAACCTGTCTTGCAATAATAAAGAAGCATAAAAACCTTATCATAAACTATTCCCCAAGTAAAAACAGTAAAGTAGCCATAGCCCAGAGAAGTCCAAGCCATCCATGATGACCTTCAGTTAGAAGAAGTCCGAACTAAACAGCATTGTTTCCTCCCTGAAACCTGGGGGGGGGAAACGGAAGAAAAGAGGCGAAACAAAACAGGTCAGTCAAAAAGACTGAGTAAGTCCTATCTACTTCCAGTATAAAAACAGGTAAAGGTAACATGACATGCATAAACTGAAAGTAAACATAAGGATAACTACAAGATAGATAAACCAGGGTAGCCGGTTGAACTACTGCGGCAAGGTAAACTAAGGTATCATGATATACTACGGTGTTATGATAAGTCAAGGTATCACATCGTCAGATTTCTATCGAGTACATTATCCCAAGGTATCTACCCCGTCTAACATCCCACGGTATCTATTATGTATATTCTTCCTAGTTCTAACATGTATATTTGCTCTGCACCTCTCGTACTAGTATCCCTACCCGCGTCATGTGTTAACCATGAATGTCCCTTGCTCAAAGTCGTGTAATGGTCCATGTCAACCTAATATATCACATATATAGGTTACTCAAATCATATGTTTCTTTCCATGTATATAAGTTCAGTCCTTTACCGTACCTCGTACGGGCTTCCTCATGTCGTATTATCCTTGAAATCGTTTGGACTGTCACCCTTGTTCTAGCTAGGCTCTTCCATATGAATCATCGTTTGAAGTACTAGGGCTTACGCCACCTAGCACCACTAGGGATTACGCTTACCTATTGCCCGCTTTCGTATTTCGGTTTGGGTTAAACCACCTAGGCCACTAGGGATTACGCTAACCCTCAACCGCGCCCTTTTTCCCACGCATTCACCGTGAATCGTTTTTCTATAACTGGATGCACACGTATCACACCGTGCCATCCGAGTCCTATCACCGGCCAAAACAAGAAATACAGGACTCGGTCGGGAGCTTTAGATTTATCTGCCGATGCAGATACTAAGGTCTGCTTTTCAACACGTGGCTATGGTCCCACGAGACCCCTCCCTCAACTAGTGAAAGGCAACACAAGAGAAAATCTTGCATGAGAACTACACTCCGGCCAGCCCACATCCTACGGCCTACCTCACCCATAATTAGATAGCAATTATGGTCTGTTGGGTGTTCCCTGCCTTTCCGTACGTACACGCTTGACTCAAGATGGTAGATGATCGACGAACTTGCTATCTCGGGCACCTTATGTATCCGCCGACTCACTGCTATCCACCCCAGTCTTTAGGTCGCTCGCATAGCAACCAAGGCATATTCTTGGTTCTTCTACCGCAGACCTCAACCTCTCGTGAGCCCAGGATGATCATCTGCGACATCACAGAGGGATACCCAGAATATCCTCACATTCCTCGAAGCCGCTGCTTCGTAACCCAGTTCGCTGGAGCCTTTATCTAAATCAGATAGCCTGCTCCTACACGTATACTTAAGCGATGACCTACCGTATCGGGTTACTCATCTATCTAAGAAGTGGTCCAAATTTCCTTGACTAAGAATTATTACTTAGTTTCCCTTAACTAAGGTTTACCACTTAGCCTTATTTCCATAATCCTTGTTAACTATGGTTATTTACCTAATCCTCCGAATTAGGGTTTATCTAATGGGTTAAGTGTCACTTAAGTTCATAACTTAACCCGTCTACAAAACATGTCGAAACTGGCTAAGTCTCCAAGTCCAAGACTTAACCCTACAGACCATGTGTCAAGTTGGTTAAGTATATCAAGCAATCCATGACTTAACCTCATCTAATTATCATTTTAGATTGGTTAAGTATATATTAATTTGACCCTATCAAATTACCGAGTCAAATCGGTCAAGCGCATTCGAAACGATTCGTGACTTAGCCTTATCATGTTTTCACGTTAGATTGGTTAAGTATAGGTTAACTTAACCTCATCAAATTAACGAGTTAGATTGGTTAAGTTTAGTTCACTTAACCACATCAAATTAACGGGTTAGATTGGTTAAGTTTAGGTCACCTAACCACATCAAATCTTCATGTATAATTAGTTAAGTATAAGTTGCTTAACCCCATTGAATTATCACGTTAAGTTGGTTAAGTATTGGTTACTTAACCTCATTGAACCACCAAGTTTAAATTGGTTAAGTGTTTAACTTAACCCCGTCGAATTACCGTGTTTAGATTAGTTAAGTGTGGATTACTTAACCCCATCTAATTACCGTGGTTAGGTTAGTTAAGTCTTAATTACTTAACCTCATCTAATTACCCAGTCGGATTAGTTAAGTGTAAATTACTTAACCCCATCTCCTAATCATCTTGCACGGTTAAGTGTCATTAAGGAAATTAAGCCCGGTCCCACTTAACCTACCCATTCGTGTCATATCGGTTAAGTGTCATTAGTCAAATTTACTTAACCTTATCATGTGGCATTAATTTAATTAATGCACTCTTAACCTCTCACATTAGACCTTGTTGTGGTTACTAGTTAAGCCGGGCGGGTCCGGGTAGATTTACACCACAACCTAGTCTAACCTCGGGTCTTAAGCGCGACATGACCAACTTCTCACATTGGGTCCTATTGTTTGCAACTACTAGTTAGGCCGGTCGGTTCCGGGTAGTTTTACGTTGCAAACTCAACCCAACCTCGAGTTGGCCACACTCATATTATCTAAGTTCATCATGTTTCCAAAACATGTTACAAGTTTTCAAGCATTTGGGTAGACCTAACTTAATAGGTAAATTCCCAAAGGGTAGACCTAACTTAATAGGTAAATTCCCAAGCTCATGTTTTATGCATACTTACATGCCAACTTCCATGTTATCTTTCAAGTCATATTCTCAAGTATAAGCACATGTCATATTCAAGTTAAGATTTTGCGACATGTTCATGTTTATCTAACTACCCAAAAATCGTGTTTTCCCAACGCAAGCAAAGCGAGTCAACATAGTAAGAATACTATGTCACATATTGGTCTCAAAACGTGCATGATGCCAAACAAGGGATTGGCTTCCACATGCATAACATCATAAAGGGATTAGCCATGAACATGCATAGTGTCATAAGGTAATTTGGCCACAAACATGCATATTACCAAAAAGGGTTTAGCCATAAACATGCACAACTTAAAAGAGGGGATTGGCCACAAGCATGCATAATCTCATAAAGGATTTTGCCACAAACTTGCATGTTAACATAAGGGGTTTGGGTTCATAAACATGCATAAGCCCCAAAATCTTGTCTTAGCCAATGTTTCACACATAAAGTGGTTCCTAAAGGTTCATGCTAGCATTTCATGCATAAAGATCCAAACTTGCAAGTTAAACTAGGTTATGCATAGCATGAGAGGCATGATTAAGTCACTCACATGGCCTAAGATCATAAATATGAACACAAGAGGCATGGTAAGGTTCATATAGATTCGCATAATCCTGTTTAGCCTCATTTTATCCCATGTCAACATTAAAAATATCGTTTTGATCCAAAAGTAGCTAGAACTTACTTAGTTAGGCCTAGGGAAAGGAGCATGAATCATCTTGGCTAAGAAAGGTGCCTCCTTTGAAGAAGAATCGTCATGGAACTCGCATAGCAATGTTGATTTGGCCATGATTTGGTGTAGCAAGCTTGCACCTTTTGATTTGAACTTGATTTGAGTGCATAGGCTCTAGGGATTGAAGATGGAGGCCATGATCAAAATTGATTTTGGCAGCACTTAGTTGCTAGGTTTGATTTTTAGGGATTTAGGTTAGGTTTAGGGTCTTTTTATAGAGATTAAGATAGTTTTAGGCCATAGGATTAGATCTAGGATTAATCTAGACCACAGAAATCGTCACAGGCCCATCAGACCAGACCAAGACTGCATCCAGGTGCACCAGGCCACAAAACACGGAGTTGTGTTTTTGGACCCAGTCGACACCCAAGTCGACAGCCCTGTCGACTTTGGGTCCAGGGGTGTCGACAGCCCTGTCGACTCCCCTGTCGACATGGGCTTTGGTGGGAAAATTCCCGCCTGGCCCCATTTCTGATTTCCAAAACTGTTTCCGAAATTCAAATTTCCAGAAATCTTCTTTGGGCCTTAAACGGGTCATACGGACTCCGATTCTCGAAAACTCGGACTCTATTTCGCGTATTTTTCCGAGACGAACGCAATGGCATAGCCCGTTTTACTTGATTCAGAATTTAAAATTAAATTCTGCCTTGATTCTCGTTTTAACATGTTATTGAAATACGGGTTGTTACATTCTCCCCACCTTTTAGGATTTCGTCCCCGATATCTCTAAGTTAGGAAGAACATATCCTACCATCCATCATCCATCTACTCAAGACATCATCCACAAGAAACCATTGTCCTTAAATGATTTCTAATGCTGTATGAATATATGCAAAACGTGTGTGTACATGTTCCTTAGCTAATGCTAATGATCAGGCCTGGATAATCTTCCTAATGCAAAAATATGTATAGTGCCATGAATCCAACATGTATGCAAATAGTCCTAGTCATATATATACACTATATGCGTGCACAAACATTCATCCATATGCAACGTCCACATGGTAACACATTCAATTTCATCCATAAACAAGTATAAATACTCGTGTATATGCAACCTGAAATGTGATCGCGTCAATCTAGTATCTAACGTGTATTTGCGCATCCACGAGCAACCACTTGAAATCATTTGCAACCATATCAACCATAACATGTTTCAAATACATGTTTACATCCATAGGGTTCTACCTAAGATTCCCTAAAATAGGATCGAGAAGATAAACAAAACAAACTCCTTACGGGGTTTGTAGCAGAAACAGGACCAAGAGGATATCCATAAAAGATAGCCTACAAGCAAGCTCAACAGAAAACAGGGGTCGAGGATATATTCCCAAAAGAGATATCATGCACGTATTTAGTCTTCAGTCTCCTGCGTCGCATTACCTTGAGCTTAGTTCCATCGTGCCTTGACCGCCCCTTTTACTTCACGATTTCGCAGCTTCTTACTTCCTGTTTCCATAACATGAGCTGGAACTCATTTCTTCGTCGCCTCTCGTTCCACTTGCACTTATCCTTTTCCTAGAATACTTGACGCAAATATGACTGCGTACTCATGATCTCATGCAAGCTTTCCAAAATTCACTAGTGAACCTTGGACCTCGTACCATAGGGTATTTCTCGTAGAAGAACTTCCTCTTGAAAGTAAACAGATGCCAACCAGGTTATCAAGCGCACTTACTAGGGTGATCTCTATAACCCATGCATAAATGAAGTAAACCATCCGTCTTATCGGCGAACACCACTCGATCGGGCTTCAAATTTCCAATAAAGGCATCAAGGGATTCTAAGTAACTAGTCATGACAGAACCTCAAAAAGGTTACACGATACTTCGAGGGCATTACCAAGGCTAGTCAAAAGGTCTAACTACCCTCCTATCAAAACCGAGAGTGGCACCCCCTACTGGATAACCACTTCATCCCTAGAATCCATCCATAGCTTATAAACATAAGCATTATTTCCAAACTCAACACTTGGCATAGACATTCTCAAATCCAAACAAGCCATGAGTAAATGGACCGATCTTCCAATAGGACTTGAGACAAAAACGGGATCCTCTATTATACTAGTACTAAGGTGCAAAGACTCAACTATCGAAGCGGACTTAAAAAGATGCGGTGATCAAAACAAAGTCCCGGCGTGATGATAGAGAAGAAAAACTAAACCTTTAACAAGATCGTTACCCTCCTTCTGAGGTACCCTAGAAATGAGAGCATACTATTGCCCTCCGAATGATCTTGTCCCTGTTCCATGATACTTAACTATCCGTCCCGTTTCACCATGCCAAAGGTACTCTCTCGCCATGGGTTTCATTTTTCATCTTTCTCCCTCCTTTTAGGACTCAGCCATACCAACAAGTTGTTCATCCTTGAGCTCGTATCCTTTATCCTTGTTCTTACTATCCTTCCATGCATAACTCTGCAACGGTCTCTCGAGAACCACCTCCATCATACGGGAAACACTTACGCAGCTAGAAAGACTAGTCGCAGTCAAAACCACTGTGACTACAGATGGAGTAAAGAAAGGAAAAGAGATTCAATCAAGGAAACAAGGATAATGCTAATGGCCTTTGGGGAATAGCCTTTTTCTTTTTAAAAGAAAATTTTCTTGAAAAATGCTTCTTTGTAAACGGTTTTTCAAATAGTTTTCAGAAGGTCTTTAAAAACTTTTGCCCAGTCTGGTAACCTTCTGCTCTGATACCAAATGTAACACCCTGCCTCCGCTAGGGTCACTCGCAAAGGAATGCACTAGCTTTAGAGGGGCATTATTGGTAAACATGCACAGAAATATCACAAGACAGAACATATATAAATAGCGGAAGTAAAATCAAACTTTCATAACATGAATAAATAAGGTCTAAAGCCTTTTACATCAGAGTACATCAAAACCTGTCTTGCAATAATAAAGAAGCATAAAAACCTTATCATAAACTATTCCCCAAGTAAAAACAGTAAAGTAGCCATAGCCCAGAGAAGTCCAAGCCATCCATGATGACCTTCAGTTAGAAGAAGTCCGAACTAAACAGCATTGTTTCCTCCCTGAAACCTGGGGGGGAAACGGAAGAAAAGAGGCGAAACAAAACAGGTCAGTCAAAAAGACTGAGTAAGTCCTATCTACTTCCAGTATAAAAACAGGTAAAGGTAACATGACATGCATAAACTGAAAGTAAACATAAGGATAACTACAAGATAGATAAACCAGGGTAGCCGGTTGAACTACTGCGGCAAGGTAAACTAAGGTATCATGATATACTACGGTGTTATGATAAGTCAAGGTATCACATCGTCAGATTTCTATCGAGTACATTATCCCAAGGTATCTACCCCGTCTAACATCCCACGATATCTATTATGTATATTCTTCCTAGTTCTAACATGTATATTTGCTCTGCACCTCTCGTACTAGTATCCCTACCCGCGTCATGTGTTAACCATGAATGTCCCTTGCTCAAAGTCGTGTAATGGTCCATGTTAACCTAATATATCACATATATAGGTTACTCAAATCATATGTTTCTTTCCATGTATATAAGTTCAGTCCTTTGTCGTACCTCGTACGGGCTTCCTCATGTCGTATTATCCTTGAAATCGTTTGGACTGTCACCCTTGTTCTAGCTAGGCTCTTCCATATGAATCATCGTTTGAACTACTAGGACTTACGCCACCTAGCACCACTAGGGATTACGCTTACCTATTGCCCGCTTTCGTATTTCGGTTTGGGTTAAACCACCTAGGCCACTAGGGATTACGCTAACCCTCAACCGCGCCCTTTTTCCCACGTATTCACCGTGAATCGTTTTTCTATAACTGGATGCACATGTATCACACCGTGCCATCCGAGTCCTGTCACCGGCCAAAACAAGAAATACAGGACTCGGTCGGGAGCTTTAGATTTATCTGCCGATGCAGATACTAAGGTCTGCTTTTCTACACGTGGCTATGGTCCCACGAGACCCCTCCCTCAACTAGTGAAAGGCAACACAAGAGAAAATCTTGCATGAGAACTACACTCCGGCCAGCCCACATCCTACGGCCTACCTCACCCATAATTAGATAGCAATTATGGTCTGTTGGGTGTTCCCTGCCTTTCCGTACGTACACGCTTGACTCAAGATGGTAGATGATCGACGAACTTGCTATCTCGGGCACCTTATGTATCCGCCGACTCACTGCTATCCACCCCAGTCTTTAGGTCGCTCGCATAGCAACCAAGGCATATTCTTGGTTCTTCTACCGCAGACCTCAACCTCTCGTGAGCCCAGGATGATCATCTGCGACATCACAGAGGGATACCCAGAATATTCTCACGTTCCTCGAAGCCGCTGCTTCGTAACCCAGTTCGCTGGAGCCTTTATCTAAATCAGATAGCCTGCTCCTACACGTATACTTAAACGATGACCTACCGTATCGGGTTACTCATCTATCTAAGAAGTGGTCCAAATTTCCTTGACTAAGAATTATTACTTAGTTTCCCTTAACTAAGGTTTACCACTTAGCCTTATTTCCATAATCCTTGTTAACTATGGTTATTTACCTAATCCTCCGAATTAGGGTTTATCTAATGGGTTAAGTGTCACTTGAGTTCATAACTTAACCCGTCTACAAAACATGTTGAAACTGGCTAAGTCTCCAAGTCCAAGACTTAACCCTACAGACCATGTGTCAAGTTGGTTAAGTATATCAAGCAATCCATGACTTAACCTCATCTAATTATCATTTTAGATTGGTTAAGTATATATTAATTTGACCCTATCAAATTACCGAGTCAAATCGGTCAAGCGCATTCGAAACGATTCGTGACTTAGCCTTATCATGTTTTCACGTTAGATTGGTTAAGTATAGGTTAACTTAACCTCATCAAATTAACGAGTTAGATTGGTTAAGTTTAGTTCACTTAACTACATCAAATTAACGGGTTAGATTGGTTAAGTTTAGGTCACCTAACCACATCAAATCTTCATGTATAATTAGTTAAGTATAAGTTGCTTAACCCCATTGAATTATCACGTTAAGTTGGTTAAGTATTGGTTACTTAACCTCATTGAACCACCAAGTTTAAATTGGTTAAGTGTTTAACTTAACCCCGTCGAATTACCGTGTTTAGATTAGTTAAGTGTGGATTACTTAACCCCATCTAATTACCGTGGTTAGGTTAGTTAAGTCTTAATTACTTAACCTCGTCTAATTACCCAGTCGGATTAGTTAAGTGTAAATTACTTAACCCCATCTCCTAATCATCTTGCACGGTTAAGTGTCATTAAGGAAATTAAGCCCGGTCCCACTTAACCTACCCATTCGTGTCATATCGGTTAAGTGTCATTAGTCAAATTTACTTAACCTTATCATGTGGCATTAATTTAATTAATGCACTCTTAGCCTCTCACATTAGACCTTGTTGTGGTTACTAGTTAAGCCGGGCGGGTCCGGGTAGATTTACACCACAACCTAGTCTAACCTCGGGTCTTAAGCGCGACATGACCAACTTCTCACATTGGGTCCTATTGTTTGCAACTACTAGTTAGGCCGGTCGGTTCCGGGTAGTTTTACGTTGCAAACTCAAACCAACCTCGAGTTGGTCACACTCATATTATCTAAGTTCATCACGTTTCCAAAACATGTTACAAGTTTTCAAGCATTTGGGTAGACCTAACTTAATAGGTAAATTCCCAAAGGGTAGACCTAACTTAATAGGTAAATTCCCAAGCTCATGTTTTATGCATACTTACATGCCAACTTCTATGTTATCTTTCAAGTCATATTCTCAAGTATAAGCACATGTCATATTCAAGTTAAGATTTTGCGACATGTTCATGTTTATCTAACTACCCAAAAATCGTGTTTTCCCAACGCAAGCAAAGCGAGTCAACATAGTAAGAATACTATGTCACATATTGGTCTCAAAACGTGCATGATGCCAAACAAGGGATTGACTTCCACATGCATAACATCATAAAGGGATTAGCCATGAACATGCATAGTGTCATAAGGTAATTTGGCCACAAACATGCATATTATCAAAAAGGGTTTAGCCATAAACATGCACAACTTAAAAGAGGGGATTGGCCACAAGCATGCATAATCTCATAAAGGATTTTGCCACAAACTTGCATGTTAACATAAGGGGTTTGGGTTCATAAACATGCATAAGCCCCAAAATCTTGTCTTAGCCAATGTTTCACACATAAAGTGGTTCCTTAAGGTTCATGCTAGCATTTCATGCATAAAGATCCAAACTTGCAAGTTAAACTAGGTTATGCATAGCATGAGAGGCATGATTAAGTCACTCACATGGCCTAAGATCATAAATATGAACACAAGAGACATGGTAAGGTTCATATAGATTCGCATAATCATGTTTAGCCTCATTTTATCCCATGTCAACATTAAAAATATCGTTTTGATCCAAAAGTAGCTAGAACTTACTTAGTTAGGCCTAGGGAAAGGAGCATGAATCATCTTGGCTAAGAAAGGTGCCTCCTTTGAAGAAGAATCGTCATGGAACTCGCATAGCAATGTTGATTTGGCCTTGATTTGGTGTAGCAAGCTTGCACCTTTTGATTTGAACTTGATTTGAGTGCATAGGCTCTAGGGATTGAAGATGGAGGCCATGATCAAAATTGATTTTGGCAGCACTTAGTTGCTAGGTTTGATTTTTAGGGATTTAGGTTAGGTTTAGGGTCTTTTTATAGAGATTAAGATAGTTTTAGGCCATAGGATTAGATCTAGGATTAATCTAGACCACAGAAATCGTCACAGGCCCATCAGACCAGACCAAGACTGCATCTAGGTGCACCAGGCCACAAAACACGGAGTTGTGTTTTTGGACCCAGTCGACACCCAAGTCGACAGCCCTGTCGACTTGGGGTCCAGGGGTGTCGACAGCCCTGTCGACATGGGCTTTGGCGGGAAAATTCCCGCCTGGCCCCATTTCTGATTTCCAAAACTGTTTCCGAAATTCAAATTTCCAGAAATCTTCTTTGGGCCTTAAACGGGTCATACGGACTCCGATTCTCGAAAACTCGGACTCTATTTCGCGTATTTTTCCGAGACGAACGCAATGGCATAGCCCGTTTTACTTGATTCAGAATTTAAAATTAAATTCTGCCTTGATTCTCGTTTTAATATGTTATTGAAATACGGGTTGTTACATTTGTTTTCGAATATATTCAACTAATGCAGTAACTGACATAAGTGGCTTTAGTTTAGATTTATATTGAATTTGAAAATCCAAAACTGAATTAACTTACATCAACTAATGTGTGAAGAAGGGGCAACTTATGCAACTCAAACCAAAGTAATAGGAAACAACCATTTACCAAGTCAAAAAGAACACCAACCATCATTAATCACCTAATCTTTTATTCCAACTTTGAAGAAATGGACGTTGATCAATTATGTCTTTCTAAAATTTTGAACAATGGTATTAGCATCAGCATATAATGAGAAATTCCTATTATATTAAGAATTGACCACCCAGTCAATCCACAAAGCATTCTTATGACTTGATACATTCCATGACCATTTACATAAATGTTAAACATGCTATAATTTAATGCATTGATAATGTTAAGCATCACGGTATTCTCGAATAAACTCTACAGAGTAATCAGTGGTGTTTGTTTAGCAAATAATGTTAAACATGCTTACTCTAAGAAATATACATTTATTAGTGTCTACATATAAGTTGGAGCTTTTCTGGTTCAATTCATATCCAGCAATTTAATTGACTATGGACAATATACAAGTGTAGTCAAATACACAAAACAGGAAGCAATTTGAGTATGGTGCAAATGCAAATGGAATGGTTCAGCTCATGAAGCAAGCGATAGAGCAAATCAGTGATCGAGGTAGGTTCAAAAAGTGCACTGGCACAAATTAGTTCAAGTGCATAAATGTGCAATATCATAACTGGAATTAAAATCTCCATAAGCAAGCAACATATGCATAGGACAAGCAAAATCAGCAGATACATGGTTCAGTTCAATTCAGGTGCACAATTGCAGTTCAGACACAAATCCAGTCAATGCACATAATTCGTATTTGTATGTCAAAACCGATATTGAAAACAACATTACAAAACTGGCATACTGACTACTCCTATATGAACTCATAATACATATTGTTTCTTGAGCACTCAGATGATATATGTCACATTTTATGTTATTTTCATTATCTTATGTGAACTGACCCGCAAGGACCAACCTCTTGCATGCTAAATAAAGGAGTTGAGATAAAATTAAATAGTAATAAAATAACCCCATTAACAATTATACTGATTCGGCCTCTCACAAACAATCGTCATCAAATAAGTAAATCATAAATAAAGGAGTTATCAAAATCAGCTTGCCAAAACACTTTCTCACTAGTCAATTCGTGATTCCGTGAAGAATCATTATCAAAATCATTTATGAGATGAACGTATAAAACTCAAAGGCTGCACTAAAAACTATTATAAACTAAAATATAAAATAATTAAAAAGGACATTGTGTGTGGCTTATGATTGTCACAGAAGTGACTAATGTATAAATTCACTCCCTGAGTTTGCTTTTAGTGATCATACTCAATAAATACTGAAAATTACAAGTAATCTTTCACTATCCAGTCATCGAAAGTGATGACCATTTCTTGAGTGTTGTAAAAAAGAAGGTTATTCATCGATATTTACTATATTTAGATGATAAATGGTTCTTTGATAGGTATAATTTAAGAACATATTCAACATTTATGAAAAGCAAGATCTTATTATCAGATAAAATAAGGTAAAACCCACAAACTTGAGACTAGTTCTTTGATACAATAATGCAATGTAAATTTTAAGCTGAAAATATCATAAAAGTCAAACATATATCATGCAAAATTGAATTAACTTACATCAACTAATGTAAGTAACAATTTAAAATAAATTACCATTTTCTTAGTGCCTTTTTCCGAAATCATTTATTTTTTTCAGAAAATATTAGTATCATCGTACTTTTTCACAATTTAAATGTATAATAGAATGGAAAACTGAATAAATTAAGTTGAATAATATATAAGGACAAATCCAACATTTTTTACCTATATATATTTTTAGTAGGACTAGAAAGAAAAAAAAGGATGTTAATAAAACTAGTCATCTTCTTAGTTGTTATTAATAAAATCATAACTTTAGGAATTTTGTTTATGAGTAACAACTTTTCATTAACATTTCACTATAGAAAGGTAATAATACACCAACAATAGAACCGAAAATGCCACTATTTAAAACAATTTGGTACGAATTAAGATTGCAATCAACAATAGAATCACATAACTATTACTACAAGTTACTTGAATGTTTCCCTAACTATCAAATGGCCTCAATTCCTTGCAATTCATTTGATTATTCTTAAATCTTACAAAAATAAATTAACAAAATGAAGTTATATACAGACTGCAATTCCATTTTTCTAATTACAAAACAAATTCAAGTATCCGAGACGCATAACACAGTGCAATTGACTTATTTTTTTCGGATATAAAAAATAAATTCAAGTATCCAAAAACAAATAAATCCTAGGAAAATTCTATTTATACACCACAAATTACTTTACCTACACCATTAAAAAAATTAATTAAATTAAAGACAAAAATACCCTTATGAAAAAGTAATCATAAAAAAATAGAAAAAATTTCATATGTCCACATCATACACAATCGTTAAAATTCTTTTATAAAATCATTAAAATTTCTATGTGTTAGCAAGTGAATTTAATTTAACTTCTATTGAAGCGTTATATTTTATTCATATTCTTTCTTGTTATATTTATGTATAATCAATTCTAACATTATGCATTTCAAATTAATCACAAAAATAAATTTACAAATGACATACTAAAACTAATATGGTTCATTGTGTTCTAAATTCTTGTTTTTTTACTATATTTAAATCGATTTTTAATTTAAAATCAAAATTTAAGTAGACTAATATTTTATTATTCAAAATTTAAAGTTAAATTCTAATATATAAATAATTAAATAAATACAAATCCTATTAAGGATTTGAATTTGAGTTGCAAAAGTGAATTCATTTATTTTAGAAATCAATATTCCTTAGTTTGATCAATGCATGTGAGAAAGATACTAAATGAAAAACGTATTTTGTTCTACTCAGGCTTGATGATAGTTAAGTAATATGTATGGTGTATAATAAGCCAAAAGTGTTGTATATGATTTAAATAAAAAGAATGGTGTATCTAAAGCAATCTAAGGTGTTCAAATAGAATTGGCCTAAATCCTATTTTTCATCGCACGAAATATAGGAGTTAAATTTGTGGTTCTTGTTACAAGTTTCAATTCTTCAAGATTTTTTATCTCACTGAAATATAATAATGTTCATAATTATTCAAAAATTCTTGCCTTCCATAGAAGGTTCTTGGATACTTCTTAGAGTTAACTTCAACACGTGCCTTTACGATTAAATACAACTAAATGTATGACAGTTCTAAGTACTTGGGTAACAAGTGTGGAAATACCATGGAATTTTTGATTCATTTAACCAATTCTTAAACATGAAGCATGTGTGACTTAAGATGCATGTTTCGAAATAAAAACACATGGACGATGGAAACACAAACACAAACTTGTAAACAAGGAAACATGCATTAAATGCAGTAGATAACTTAAGTACATCATAGATCAAGAAGTGTTTAGAAATTTGGACCATTCGGTACATGAGATTTAAAGTTTGAAGATATTGTTTCTTTCCAAAAAGCATGAACGACACTGATATAATGGTGAATGCTACAAGGATAATTCGAGTAAACAAATGCATACGAGGGTAGATAATTAGGGCATCATACCAGTACTAGGAGATTACGAGATGAACTGATGATGGCCGATTACGAGAAGCGATGATCGGGACGGGCCAATTACAAAATGAACGGGCCGGTATCAGGCGATCGAGCTTCCAGATCTAGGTTACGGCTATTGATTAGGTCGCGACGCTGAGAGATAATATCCACGAAATTAGGAGATTAGAAGATTGCGAGATTACCTGATGAAGACCGATTACAAGACCCGATGTTCTGATGAAGGCTGATTACGACCTGATGAAGGTCGATTAGGAGAAGCGAGGCGAGTTTCCAGATCTAGGTTACAACTATTGATTTTCTAATTTTTCTACGTGAAAATAAAAATGGGAAAGGGTAACGGGGGGTGTATTGAATGGTGTAATCGATTTCAGAACGGATAAAATCCGTTTTAAAATGTACAACGGGCTTTGACCATATTAACAGAATTAGCAACGGCCTAAGGCCGTTTCCATTTAGCAACGGCTTATGGTTGTTGCTAATTTTCCGCAATAGGGCGTTGCGAATCTGCCTTTATGGTATAGTGATTCATTTTTATATCTTTGAAACTAAGCAGATTTCTTTTAGAATTGCTTGAATACAGTGCATTTTGAATGAATATGTGTGTACCATTTGGTAATACTATATGGGCTCTCCTGGACCCTTCAATTATGTTGGCTGAACCAACTATAGTTGAAACTTTAGCTTAAATATTTTCAGATAATTCAGAGAAAAACTTCGGAATTTTCAAAATCGTATGAGTAGCTGCACTATCAAGCAAGAATATATCATTACTTAAACATTAATGGTCGATACCTTAAGAATTAAAGGCAATACAATTAGTCAACAACCGAAAATAACTTATAAATATTAATATATGTCCATAAGAATAAACCACTTATCGAAGTCCAACATTACATATTATTTCTGCAAGTCTGAAAGAACAAACCAATAAATTAGTTAAATAAAAATTTCAAACTAATGCATGCTAAAAGGAAATAAAACAAAATAAAAACCACATAATAAGCTTTAAGCTAGTAACTGGTCGGTTCGGTCATATCTTCGAATATTGCATTTAAGTTTTCATCGTTAAATAAATTTCCATCATAATCTTCGAAGAAATCATTTAACTTCAAGTTAGTATTATCGGATAATTCCTTAGTATTGTTTGTCTCGATATTCTTTGACTTTTGATATTCTTCCACTGTTTCCTTTGATGATCTGCAAGTATGTGACCAATGACCAGGACGCCCGCGTATATAGCAAATTTCCTCATAATGCTTTTTATTTTCTACAGCTGAATTATGACTATTTTCATATTCATTTTTTTGCATCTTTTTAAAATTAGTATTTTTGTTGCCTCCAAAACTACTATAACCACCTCTGTTGTGGTTATATCCACGTCCTCTACCTCTCCCACGACCTCGTCCGAAGTGGACAAAATTAGCATTACTTCTGGTAATGCAGTTGAAGCAGTTGGTCTTGAGGAATGATTTTTAATAAGCAATTCGTTATTTTGCTCAACAATTAACAAACATTCAATGAGTTCAGAATATTTTGTAAATGACGCTCTCGATGTGGGAGTATATTCGAGACATGAAATGTTGAGAATGTCTTTTTCAATATTTGTGCATCATCTACCTTTTCTCCACATAACTTTAGTTTAGAAGTAATTCTAAACATAGCGAAAAATTGTATTTTCTTACAGTTTTAAAGTCTTGAAACCTCATATTCAACCACTATTTGCTTGTATTTGGAAGTATGACCGTCTTCTGATGGTCATAACGCTTCTTCAGGGAGTTATATAAGTGGAGAGGATCCTTTTTAATTAGTTAAATATTTTGTTTTAAAATCGTTGTATATGACGTCTTAAAAATATTAAAGCATTTATTTTGTCCTATGGGACATATTGTTACCATTTTTAATGGCGTTCTATAAGCATTGACATTTCAAATGGATCTTAGCATCTAATATGCATGACAAATAATTGTCTTCAAATGTCCAAAGCCTTTCAAGTTTAGCTATATTTAACATTTTGTGAGCTACACATAAAACAAATTGCATGAAACAAGTAGCATGAGTGGAGAAAAAAAATCAAAAGGGCTGAAGGATTCATCTTTGAAGCACAAATAGAAAATAGACGAATGGCAGGAAAATACCCTGAAGAACAAAATGAACAAAAAATTGTTCCATAAGGACAAGGGAGCAAAATTTTAGGTGCGTCAAATGAATCGGCCATCCGTTGCGCTAGCTCTGTTTACGCATCCGATGTTTTAGGCGCGTCTCCAACATGAGTGTACCTGGTTTCTTTACCAAACGGTACCTTTGTTAACTTTTATAAGGAGTTGTTAGCAATAGTGATTTGAAAATATAAGAAACGAACCCTTTCTCCTAATAAAAATTAACAATGCTGCAAAGTAATGCTAAAGATTATATAGATCTGCATGTACAAGTCAACCGGAGGAAACAAAAATAGCCATGCCAAAACCTGCTCGTTAGAGTTGGTCGTCCAACTACTAATGTGTTAGTATGAATCTGCAGCATTTAGAAAGCTAGCCAATCTAGCTCGTACTGTGTTGGGTATTTTGCATTGTTTGAGTAACGAGGCGTATGCTGAAATAGAATAGTCTCACCTCATGATATAATATAGGACCTAGGCATAATATAATATTGGAGTGGGCACAAGGCTAAATCTTCTTTCACAACGTATAATGTTGAAGTGCCAAAAGTAGAAGGTAGCATGCTAGATTATTTAATGAAGAGCATAGAAGATTGTTGATGCCTTGATGGAGAAGGAACTTCAGATGGGATTTAGAAGGATCAAAGAGGAAAGCAACTGGATTCGTTCACCTTTTTTTTCTTTGTTATAGAGTAAAACTGTTTTTTTTTTCTTATATTTTTCAAATATTAGGTTAAGGACTACCTCATTAGCACGTTGGTTTCGCGTTTATATGAATGTGTTTGCATGTAATAGGTTATCTGTGTTATCAGAACGCCTTGATCAAAACCAATGTTGCCCCTCATGGAGGGCTGAATGGACGGATCTTCAAACTTCAACATGATACAGACACTATGTTTACGCCTGGAACAATGGATAATGCATAGAAATTCGTCAATCGTTGTAGTTAACATTGTAAGATTAATTAGTCATAATTTAAGGCATACCTAGACCATAATACGCAATGTCTAATAATGTCTGATACATATGCATTTTTCACTGCAAAAACTAAAAACTATAGACTACCTATTAACCAATAAAAAAGTATATTTTTCCATTTTAGCCCCTTTTTACACTAATAGCATTGTTTTACAAAATATTACAAATTTAGACTACTTCTGGCCAACTAAGCGCTGAGTTGGTCAGGTTGAACTGGCGCAATCTGGGATTGCGCCAGTACACGTGTACACTGGCGCTATCCCGGATTGCGCCGCCAGTTATAAAAGAGCACTTTGCTCTCTGTTTACTTACACGTGCAATCTGGCCTTCGACAGCTTCGGCACCTCCCGCACTGACTCATCAACCAACTCGGCCGCATGATAAATTCCGTCGGTCTATAAATAAAACATTATGAGCATGTATTATTATATAGGGCAAGATGTTAAATAAAATGTACATACCACACTCCTCTCAAGCGGTGCTCTAGGAACATATGGTTCTGTGCCTTGAGAAACATCTAGAGGAGGGTCTACGACAATAAGAATATACCGGCGAGTGATGTTCCAATACCATGTGTAGTATTCAATGTCCGATACCGCTGCATCACTTTGCTCCTGAACATACCCATAGCGCTGGTTCCATTCATTAATAGCCATTTGATAGGCCTTGGTGTTCGTGGCATCAATCATGAAGTGTGTGTTGATCGGGAATATGCTGCAACAAGCCAAATTGTCTCATCACTCAATCCGGAAGATGAAACACGACGTCTCCAAAATAAATTAGAGGCATGCGTGCTCTCCAAAGCTAGAAAGATGCAACACACAATGGCGGTAGATGAGGAACTGTCTCGGTGTAAGGTGTCCATGAAACAATATCGTAATCGAGTAGTTCAAACTCGTTACGATAGAATATAACACTGCGTCTGGGCGACAACAACGTGCTCTTTGGACCAACCCACCTATTAAGAACACTAATTATTTATTATCGCATTTAAAAAAATAAATATGCACAATTTAGATTTCTCGTAATAGTACCTTCCAGCATAAGGCAAAGAAACATCAAAATCTGATCGTTTCATAAATATTCTCATAACTGGGAGATACGCCCAAGACCATGTTTGCATACGAGTATACATATAATAAAACATGAAATGCAATGATAAATTAATATTCATGAAAATGAATAACTTGTAATTGTAATACATGCACCGATGTTTGGCAGTCTCCGATGGAATCGCCGCGCTGCAAAGCCATCCATGATAGCTCCGCATACGTGAATCCCGGCACGGCACTACCCAAAGCATACTGACGGCATAGATCGAAGTCCTCCAAATAACGAAGCCACCTGAGCCATACATGAGATTTTGAATGGTCACATACCAAATGTGTAACGTCCCGTATTTTTACGGTATAATAATTAATTAATTTAATTATTTAAATAGTGATTTAGAGATTTAAATCATTGTTTAATTATAATATGGAATATTTAATATAAATAATATAATAATAAAACTAATTTCCGAAATAGTCGGAAATAGTGGAATTCGCAATATTGTGTGAATTGGATTATTTTTAAGATATAATTCAGTTTATAATTTAATTATAATAACGAATATACTTAATGAACGATGGTTGAACGTATAAATTATATTATAATTATAATCGAGCTCGAAATGGCACGGTAGTTCGTAATTTGGCGATTCAGACTTTAAATGAATATACAGAATCCGTTTTAAGTCGGATTTCAGTGAAACAAGAAACGTTCGAAGCTGGTGAAGTATATTTTTCTAATGAAAGAGAAATCGAGATTTCATTGTGTAGATTTTGAGTTATATCCAAATCAAATTTTAAAAAAAGTCGCTATATGGAATTCCTTTATAATTTATAATGATTTATTTATATTATAAAAGAATTTTAAATATAAATCGAATATCGATATAATTGGGAATTTTGAAATATCGAGTTATAAATTCTGATATATTTATTTTTGAGTTATATGATATTTTATGTGAATATATATACGATAATATTAATTTATTAATATTAAATTTAATTATTTTTAAATATATTAATATTTAAATGGGTTTATTTAAAGCTCTAAAATTAGCCACTTTTGCAAACGAGCTCCGTTTACGACAAAACCAATTTTGTCGGATCCAGAATATTAAATTATTGTTAGATTTCAATTTTCATGATTTTTGGAGTCAGTGTGCGGCCGTACAGGATTTTAATGTGTAAATCAGTCAATATTTTGACTTTAAAAATACGCTGGGTGAGCAAACTGATTTGGAATTCGATGAAACAAGTTCGTTGGGTCCATAATGTCGAACTGTAGCTACATGGCCATTTTCGTCGGAATTGGGTATTGTATGTGATCATACGGATTTTTAAACAACGAATACGTACAGCGATTGATTTTAATTGGATAAAATAATCAATACAAAAATATTTAAACTATCCTATAAATACCACTACATATCCTGACCCTAAGTTATTTTCCTCCCAAGGTCAACAGAAATTTCCACCGTCACTTTTCTTCCTCCTTTCAGCAAAACGCGAGTTCATAAAATCAAAATAAATTCATACAAATTGTTATAAATTGCAAAATGTATAGAAATGGATTTATGAAGGGTCGCTCTTCCATTTGGTATCATTTTAGTTGGGCTCGACTACTTTGGTTCGCTGCGAATTACGAGCAGCTCGTGTTTGTTCTAGGGTTCACGGATTTTGGGGAATTTAGTCATTGATTCGAGTTTTCGTTAGTACTTACGGGATCATAGTGGAAAATAAGTTGAGCGTGGAAAATTTGGGTGGTTTCGGTGAAGATTCGTGTCGGCGCGATGGAAATCGCTTGGGGAGTTCGAGTTGGGCATTTATGGTATCGGTTGATGGAGATTAGAACGAGAAGCTTAACGGTGAAGTTTGTTTCGAAATATATGGAGAAACAAGCTGTTAAAAGAAAATTGAAGTGGAGGAAATCATAGTAGGAAGTCGCGGCATTGTGTTTTGGGAGGGAAGAAACTATTCACTTCGGGTTTGGGCCGATAAGAAATGTGGTGAGGCCCAGTTTAGATTAATTCAAGTTTAATTCAATATAAATAACGTATTAACTTGTATAAAACATATCTCGTGCATACTGTATCAGAATTTCGAGCGGTCAGATCCATTGGGATCGTATGGACGGCGGCTACACAATGGAACTGACTGGGAATGAATTGGAGCTCGTTACAATTCATAGTAAAATAAATTGTCTGTCTGAATCAACCGACAGTTATCGTTATTTAACGATGATCGTCCAATGTGAGTAAATCTCACTAACTCTACCCAGTTATATTTTTATAATGTATTTTTAGAATTGATAAATGATGGTTGATTACTATGTGTTGTTTATTTGGATGAACTGCTAATTGATTGGTTGAAATTATAGATAACGATATATATACATATATATCGTTAATCAAATATTGATTTTGTTTATCAGAATATTTCATATTGAAACGAAGTTGATGTTAATTATATTGTTTAACATTTGTGGTTGCAGGGAAAGAGGTTGGAGGGATCCTACTGGATTCCTCAATATTTGTAATACTGATTTTTTTTCATATATTGTGATATATGACGTGATATATAATTTGTGATTGATTATGATGACACTGGTATTGTTATTTGATATTTTAAATACCATAAGAAATACCGGAATGTGAAAAAGAAAATTTTCAAAGTGTATATTTAAAAGAAAATATTTATGAAATCAAGGGATTTTATACAAGATAAAAGGAATATTTATTCAGAAAATAAATAGAAAGATAAAAGTAATATTTATTTAGAAAATAAATAGAAAGATAAAAGGAATATTTATTTAGAAAATAAATAGAAAGGTAAAAGGAATATACATTTAGAAAATAATTATAAAGATAAAAGGAATATTTATTTAGAAAATAAATAGAAAGATAAAAGGAATACTTATTTAGAAAACAAATAGAATTATAAACGGAATTATTTGGGGAAATAAATAGAATGAAAAAGGAAATGGCGGAATATAAAAAGAACTATGAAATGGATTTAAAGTAGACATTAAATATAATCTACTTTAACAGATAAAGTGAGAGATAAATTTAAAAATAATGTTTTATAAATTAAATAAAATATTTATCATTTGATAAATGGAATATATAAGTCTAAAATTGTATAGAGAAGTAAAATCGGTTTCAACACCGATAATTGAAATTGAATGTGAACATAGCAGTTGTAAAGGGAGTTATAAATAAGATTTTTATGAATAATTTATAAATAGAAGTACAAATAGAATTTGGGTTTGAGATATTATTTTAAAATACGAAATCAAACCGTTTTGATTTGGTAAAAGAAATAATTTTCATGTTTGATGTGAATAAGGGATTTAAAGTAAATATTTTTCAAATAAATATTTATAAAGGAATTTGGGGTTTGAAATAGGAATTTAAATGGAATTACTGAAATTAGAAAATAACTGCAAATTATTTGAGTTGAATGGCTTTCCGGGTATTGATCTGATGTTGGTTTTGGCCTTTGGGGTTTATATGTGGGGAGTTGTTCTCTTACTAGTTTACAATTAGAGACTAATAGATGTGGGAAGATAGTGATGCGTGAATCAGAAATGGAAATATTTTCCGATGTTAATAACGTATATTTTCTAAACTTAGAAACTAAGAATTTATGAATATATGAAAACGAGAAATGGATAAATTATTGATAAATTAATTAAAAGGAAAAAATGTTGATTAATGATTTATCGATAGAATTTCCATTTCGAAATAAGATCGTTGTGTGTATGGATGTTTTCCTTTGATAGTTAAATAACCGACTATCAAAGTTTTGACCATTTTTCTGTCATCAATAAGGATAGACTGGGATCAGATTTATTATCTGAAAACCACTTTGTATAGGTGTTAGCGTTGCGAATCAAATATGATGAAGAAAATTGAAGACGGAGTTTATGCAAGGGCTGCTCTGGCAAATCCTAGGTAGAAATTGCCAAGGATGGATTTCCATAATAGTGCCTTCGGTTTGTCTAGTCCCAGGACAACCTGTATGGAAGAATGTTCAACAGAGTATATTCAATAGATCGGGTAAGTTGATCTCTTCAAATATATTTACGTTTGGTGGCGGAGGAATTCATTTCTCTTACTTGTATACCAGTGGTATTTTTGGGGAAATCAATTTGTGATTTGGCAGGTATGACGATGTGAAATTTAAAGTAAATAAAGGTGTGATCTGTACGTTATGACCTCAAGCCTCACAACCAGGAAATGGTATAAAATCGGGTAGGTCGCATGGCTAAGTGGTTAGCTGCCAATTAGGGTGTATTGTCTCCTAATCTAGAGAAATTCCATTTACTTCTATAATCTATTTCGATGCTGTCCCTTTCGGGAAACGGTTGCTGATCCCAACCGTTGGTGATAATACATTCGGTACACTCAAGCGATATGAGTGATCGGTCATGTTTAGCCCGCATTGCAAGATGTTCTTGTTAAGCCCGGTGTATTCCTCTCTAGAGATACACTGTTGGAAGGTGGTCCCATACCTTGCCAGTTGGAATCCATTACCCAATAAGCGCCCACGGTTTTTGGTTATATATTATGTATGTGGAACGTGAGATGAAAGCGTTCTGCTAAATCATTATTAGTTGTGGTTGATAGACACTATTGTAATATCAGAAGAGACTTGATATAAAGAATAATTTGGTTTATCGTAAGGTAAAAACCATCCGTGTTATGTGTGGATCGGTCTTACGATTATCCTTTCTTTTAAAGGGATTTTAAAAGTTAAACAAATGCTTGGAGTTTACTCACACCAGTCACATGACTGGCCCAGAGTTTATTTTGTTTTGTTTTCCCTAAACTCTTAGGTGCCCAATTTTGTACGGGCAGTCAAGTAGTCGGGATTTTACGGATACTTGAAGAGCTGGAGCAGAAGGCTTCAGGAATATATAACTATTGTCATTTCCGCTGTGTTGTAAGTGTTGTACTTTGATAATGATATGTATATTCAAGTGCAGATTTATATTTCAAAGTTATGTTATACAGTATATTTTATTTGTTTCGCTGTGAGATTCGTGTTACTCAGATTCTGTTGTTGTTACTCTCCTTCTTCTATTCTAATTTTCTATCTTATCTATTCTCACCCTATAACTTCTTTCTATTAATGATCAGGAATGTTCGATGCCTGAATAATTAACATGGGTTTTATGTTGATTTTCTGGGTCAAAAATCCCGGTTCGTTACAGTGGTATTAGAGCTGAAGGTTAAGTAATTACCTTGGCTCTGTGGCATGACTCATTGGAGATGGGATTAGTAATACCTTAGATTGAGTTGAGTGAATATATATGAGTGAACGTATTTGTAGATTTTATAAAAATTTGTTTTATATTATGTAGATTTATTGGTTGAGTTTTTTATGAGTTCTGGTCGATCTGTTTGATCCACTGTATCGGTAGGGGTTTATAGACACTCGAATACATTGAACCGACACAGTATGTTTTGAAAAGAGGGTAAATGATATAAATTTACCCAAATTATTTTTTTGATATTAAAGAATGATTAATATTTGAATTAATATAGTATATTAGATGTGTTGGTTGTTATATTAATCGAATAAGATTAAAATTGGGTTGGTTATGTATATATAACCAAATAAAATTCATATAAGTGTTGCGAAATGAATTAAATCTGAATTTAAATCAGAATGGAAATTAAATTCTAGAAAATTTAATAAGTGTTTATAAATGGAATTGGATTAAATATATGAGAATTTTAAAATCCTGGGAGATTTTAAATTGTTTGACAAGCGTCGAGAAGGATATTTTGAAATGTATTTCAAAATGAAAGTGTTTAGAGAATGAGTTTTGAAAAGTGATATAGTATTGAACTCACTTCGGCCACTGGAAAATAATTCCGATGATGATCCAGATACCATCGGTGTTCATGTTCGAGTTTCTAAGTGACGGATTACTACCAAAGATTTTGTTTTCGAATTTTTGTTGGGAAAACAAGTTGTTTGAAATTCGAAAAGGGTTGTTTGATTTTAGAAAAATCCAAGGTGTTTAAAACTTCCAAGAAGAGATTGTTTTAAAATAAAAACCAAATTGAATTGAAATTTGGGAAAGCAAATTGGAATTAAAATAAAGTCAGTTAAGTGGCAACTGAAATTGAATTGGATTAGAATGATATCGAGACAAACTGGATTTATGAGATAAGAAGTTGAAACAAAATTGGTTTGGTAAATTAAGATCTGGAATCGAGAATGGAACTCAAGTTTGAAATGAGGTTTGGTTTGGATATAAGAGAATAGCAGTGTTGAGGATAAATCTGTTGGGATGACATTTGTATATGCAGAATTGATAACCGAAGGAAATGATATAATGATATGCCCAACAAAAAGGTACAAGTTTACTTTTATTCGAGTTTGGTGACTTATGAGCCGAATTGGCAAGCCGCTTGGCTGTTTTATTTTCTTTTGGATTGGAGAAGGCCCAGGGAGGCGAGTTGTAGTTGTACCGATTGAGCCGTACAAAGGAGGTGCTAGCGAAATTTTTCAGAAATTAAAGATGTTAGAAAATTTTCAAGATTTTTGAAAATTTTCGTTAATAAGAATGAATTAATATTTTAATTAGAATTAATTGGTTCAGTTGAAACTAAAATTAAGAAGTAAATGAATAATTTTTAACCCAGTTAATAGGGTTTGTTTTCTACCTTAGCAATTTCGAGGACGGGATTATTTTAAGGAGGGAAGAATGTAACGTCCCGTATTTTTACAGAATAATAATTAATTTATTTAATTATTTAAATAGTGATTATAGATTTAAACCATTGTTTAATTAAATAATATGGAATATTTAATTAATATAAATAACAGAATAATATAATAATTTCCGAAATAGTCGGAAATAGTGGAATTTGCAATATTGTGTGAATGGGATTATTTATTATATATAATTCAGTTTAGAATTTAATTATAATAACGAATATATTTAATGAACGATGGTTGAACGTATAAATTATATTATAATTATAATCGAGCTCGAAATGGCGCGGCAGTTCGTAATTTGGCGATTCGAACTTTAAATGAATATACATAATTTGTTTTAAGTCGGATTTCTGTGAAACAAGAAACGTTCGGAGCTGGTGAAGTATATTTTTCTAATGGAAGAGAAAAACTGAGATTTCGTTGTGTAGATTTTGAGTTATTTCCAAATCAAATTTAAAAAAAAAGTCGCTATGGAATTCCTTTATAATTTATAATGATTTATTTATATTAAAAAGTATTTTAGATACAAATCGAATATCAATATAATTGGGAATTTTGAAATATCGAGTTATAAATCCTGATATATTTATTTTGGAGTTATATGATAATGTATGTGAATATATACGATAATATTAATTTATGAATATTAAATTTAATTATTTTTAATATATTAATATTTAAATGGGTTTATTTAGAGCTTGAAAATTAGCCACTTTTGCAAACGAGCTCCGTTTTCGATAAAACTAATTTTGTCGGATCCGAAATATTAAATTATTGTTACATTTCAATTTTCGTGATTTTTGGAGTCAGTATGTGGCCTTCCGGGATTTTAATGTGTAAAACAGTTAATATTTTGACTTTAAAAATACGTTGGGTGAGCAAACTGATTCAGAATTCGATGAAACAAGTTTCGTTGGGTCCGTAATATCGAACTGTAGCCACATGGCCATTTTCGTCGGAATTGAGTATTGTATGTGATCATACGGATTTTAAAACAACGAATATGTATAGTTATTGATTTTAATTGGATAAAATAATCAATATAAAAATATTTAAACTATCCTATAAATACCACTACATATCCTAACTCTAAGTTATTTTCCTCCCAAGGTCAATAGAAATTTCCGCCGTCACTTTTCTTCCTCCTTTCAGCAAAACACGAGTTCATAAAATCAAAATAAATTCATACAAATTGTTATAAATTTGCAAAATGTATAGAAATAGATTTATGAAGGGTCACTCTTCCATTTTGTATCATTTTATTTGTGCTCGACTACTTTGGTTCGCTGCGAATTACCAGCAGCTCGTGTTTGTTCTAGGGTTGACGAATTTCGGGGAATTTAGTCATTGATTCGAGTTTTCGTTAGTACTTTCGGGATCGTAGTGGAAAATAAGTTGAGCGTGGAAAATTTGGGTGGTTTCGGTGAAGATTGGTGTTGAACGGTATATGGTGTTCATGGTTTCCTGCTGTAGACGGAAATCGCTTGGGGAGTTCGAGTTGGGCATTTATGGTATCGGTTGATGGAGATTAGAACGAGAAGCTTAACGGTGAAGTTCGTTTCGAAATATATGGAGAAACAAGCTGTTAAAAGAAAATCGATGTGGAGGAAATCGTAGCAGCAATCGCGGCATTGTGCTTTGGGAGGGAAGAAACTATTCACTTCGGGTTTGGGCCGATAAGAAATGTGGTGAGGCCTAGTTTAGATTAATTCAAGTTTAATTCAATATAAATAACGTATTAACTTGTATAAAACATATCTCGTGCATACTGTATCAGAATTTCGAACGGTCAGATCCGTTGGAATCGTATGGACGACAGCTACACAATGGAACTGACTGGGAGTGAATTGGAGCTCGTTACAATTTATATTGAAATATTGTCTGTCTGAATCAACCGACAGTTATCGTTATTTAACGATGATCGTCCAATGTGAGTAAATCTCACTAACTCTACCCAGTAATATTTTTATAACGTATTTTTAGAACTGATAAATGATGGTTGATTGCTGTGTGTTGTTTGTTTGGATGAACTGCTAATTGATTGGTTAAAATTATAGATAATGATATATATACATATATATCGTTAATCAAATACTGATTTTGTTTATTAGAATATTTCGTATTGAAATGAAGTTGATGTTAATTATATTGTTTAACATCTGTGGATGCAGGGAAACAAGTTGGAGGGATCCAACTAGATTCCTCAATATTTGTAATACTAGGTTTTTTTCATATATTGTGATATATGACGTGATATATAATCTGTGATTGATTATGATGACACTGGTATTGTTATTTGACATTTTAAATACAATAAGAAATACCGGAATGTGAAAAGAGAATTTTCAAAGTGTATATTGAAAAGAAAATATTTATAAAATCAAAGGATTTTATAAAAGATAAAAGGAATATTTATTTAGAAAATAGAATGATAAAAGTAATATTTATTCAGAAAATAAATAGAAAGATAAAAGTAATATTTATTCAGAAAATATATAGAAAGTGTGAAGACCCGTAACTTCCCCGGTAAGGAAAGAGCGGATTTCTTTGAGAACAACACACATCGGAACGCAAACAGAAGAACATTTCATTATTTATTACAACAATTCCATCAGAATACAAGAATATACATAGTATGAATAAATATTATACAACAGAGAATATCAGAGATTTAAATACAATACTGAAGCGGAAAAATAAAACAAATCATAACTGAAAGAAATACACGGATACAGAGCTTTACGAATATCACTTCAGCTATAAACCAAGATCCTGTGAATATAAATCTGCAAAACCCAACTACTAGCTGCCCGTGCAGAAAATAAGGGCACCTAGAGTTTAGGTTAAAATAATAAACTCCAGGCTAGTCATGTGACTGGTGTGAGAACTAAAACAGTTATTAATCTTAATTTTAAAGTTAGGTAAATCAAGGGACCACGCCGTATAACATGGAACGGCTTTCCTCCCAAGAATACCAGTGCATAAAACAAACAGCGCAATGCTAAATAAAGAACAATGAAGCTATTATAAGACCCAGGTCCCATCACACAATGCAACGCAAGCCGGAGGATAAGGTTTTACCTTATAACAGCCAAATAATGCTTGATACGCGAAATTTAATCTTTTATTATTTCTATAAGTGAAGAAAACAACTTCAAATATAAATGTATCAATCATAGACGACATGGGTACCATATATCATATCGCCATACTAGGCTCTACAAATAGAACCGCAGAATCACGTATTTGGAAATTGGATTTCCATCTATGAACCAAGGCTAGGGATCGTCCTCTACCGATTCGAGACAATCTAGCCCATGTCTCAGGCAAGCGCGCTGGCAACCCTTTAGATCGTCAGGGCCGGTCCACCAATGTGGATTATTATGCCTGAACACTGCGTTTCTCCGCCCTTTGGGGCGTAAATGAGCCAACGAATGACTCCAACGGTCCCGGATCGACCGATATAACCGAGGCGCCTCATAATCCAACAACCACACAGGTGAAAATAATATAAATGTCAGGGCTGGTAGGTCACTGACACCACCCTAGCTAGAAGGAAACACATGTCCTCCCTGATGTCTTCTCCCGTTTCTGGTTCATACCGGGGTGTGAGGCTCGTGAATCAACGCTACACAAAGCGATGCCACAAAGGCCGTGCTTTGATCATCAACCACAAGACTCTGCTTTTCAACAGAAGCCTTGATCTTTGCATCTTAGCATGCCACACAGGCAAACCACTCTATGCAACCGATATCAGTCACACAGAATGAAATCCAATGTCAGACACACAGTCCATTTACAAGTTCGTTCCAGGTCTGAACGAAACCAGAGGAACCTTATTCCTCGCATATCCATCGATCTCCAAGTACGTCTGGACGATCACCAACTGATTCCCTCCTCTTGGGTGTACAGCCCAATCAAGATCATCAGTAATCATCCAGACGATGTGAAGACCTCCGGTCTTCAACCACCGTTTTCATCTTCGACTTATCATCATATTAATTATTCAGAATGGGATAAACCCGGCTTTCTGAATAACTTGCATATTTTATAAACAAGTGTTACACAAACACAACATACGCCTCATTCCAATTCAGAATATTCTTTTATTCAAATATTCACATTACTAGGGAAAGGTTCCCATTAATTTTATCAAGGATAAATTCTTTAAAATTTATTCTTTAATCTTCCTTTAAATATCATTTCAAACCATATTATGGTTTTCCAAACTAGTCCGGATTAGCGATCCTTACCGAAGTAATTATTTATTTCATTTCCCAATCCCAACCTATTTATCCCATGCAGCAAAACTGGTAATACTCCATATCTAACACCACGGTGTTATCGGTAAAATTAATTACCATTTCACGTTCAAATCTAGTTAAAGATATAACTAGCGCTTGGAGCAAAACCGGTGATACTCCTTTCTTGATCATTTCAATCTAATTAAAGATTCATTAAAACTTCACTTAGTTTTAATCTTTAACTGGGTTAAAGAACCGATGTCATTTAAAACACGGTTCACGATAAACCCAAAATCACATCCCATTGTTAATCGGGTTAAAGAACAGGTGTCATTCAAAACACCGCTCACGATAACCCCAAAAACCAATTTAAATTCAATTCCAGTTAAATACTAATTAACTGGACAATTTCACTAAATCTTAATTAAAAGAATTATTCTTTCCTAAACTGGGTTCAAGAACAGTGTTATTTAAGACACCACTCACGACGAACCCAAAACCCCATTTGATATTAAATACAAGGCTCGGAATAGAAGATATATCGGGTTATTCAATATCAAATTCTGAAACAAACAGATATCGATATAAATATATCTTTCAAATTTCCACAACCATATCTGTATAATAACCAAATCCAACATCGAAATATTCCGGAGATAATTTCGATTCAAATCCATTCCAACACGTATATTGGAAATTATGATTATTTTTAAAACCACTTCAAATCCAATTTTTTTATTTAAAAATATTGGATTTTAATTCTAGTTCATAACCCGTACAGTCGATTTCCAATAACGGTTGTCGAACTGCACTTACAGCGACCTTTTCCAAATTTGATTTGGACATAATTCCAAATCCAACCGTTAGATTTCAAATTCCTAATATTCATTGGAAAGCTCTTTTCGATACGAACCCAACGGTTCTGGTTTCAGGAGAGTCCGACGGTCGGATCTTCCGTAACGTCAATTCGAAGTCAATGGTCGAAATTCGCGAACTGCCGCGACGCGGCATGTTCTATTCAGGCCATTTAATATATATATAATATATATATTATATATATTTCGTCGATTTCAATTCTAAACGTATTTTATATTTCGTTTTCAAAACAATTTCAACTTCATATTCAATTTTAAATCAAAATTGAATATTCCATATCATCAATATATATATATATATATATAAATGATAATATTTTCAAAACGTTATATTTTGAAATCACTTCTTTTTCGATGTTCGAATAAAATCCATATAAATATCGTTCGCGTCAAAATGGCGCAAATCTAATCAACACGGCTTTATATATTTCAATAACTTCATTATTCTATTCAACAAATGAATATTTTCTTCAACACATGAATATATATTTTATTCAACACATAAATATATATTATATTTCAACACATGAATATATATTTTATTTCAACACATGAATATATATTTTATTTCAACACATGAATATATATTCTATTTCAACACATGAATATATATTCTATTTCAACACATGAATATATATTCTAAAATATTCTTTATTTTATAAATTGGAATGAGACCTAATCAATTACCATATAATGTTAATTATATGGATTCCATACAACACATGTATATAATAGCAATGATTAATAATCAACCATCATCCAAAGTGCACTACACAGCTGTCTATCAACCCATCGATTGACATACAACTAATTATCAGGATTAGTGTACGTCAAATGTCATCCCAATATCCGTGTGGGGTTTCAAATCAACAAACACCGATTTTATTTGTGCAGTTGGGCGACGTGTAAAATTTATCGTCCCAATCAATATCAGTCAAATCAATGTACATGAACAAATCGTCTGATTTGTAAATGAATATTCCTTTTTATTTACATACACGTTAAAAATTATATTTTCAACGATAAAATATTTTATTTAACCTATGAATATTCTATTCAGTTCATTTATTCAATAAAATGATCTTTTATTTTTCTAACTTATTTTAGAAAATTTCGGCGGCATAACGGCACGATACTAGAACCAGGACAAGGCCTAGCCATATCCCCAGTCTAATAACGGCCCACGCCATACACATACCAATCTAATCAATTCGATTTGTGCACCCAAACAACCAAATTCAACCAAATTCAAACAAATAATCTAACCAACTACACAACCAAACAAACAAGTCGTCAATGGTCTGTGGACGACGGATGTCCGGTGCTGCTAAGCACCGTCTACATCCTAGTATATAATTTTAACTAGAAAACAAGAATTAAAGTGAGAAGTTCTCACCGAGAGCTAAACCAATTCACCACGACTCTTCATATGTAGAACATCTTCGTCGTGCCTCTAACAAGATCTATTACACGCGGTTTCACGTTAAAAATCACATTTTTATACTGTTACTTCATACATAAAAATCATATTTTTATGTTGGTGTTCATATTATAAAAATTATATTTTTATAATCTCTACTATATAAAAATTATATTTTTACTACTTTACATATATAAAAATCATATCTTTATTATCTCTATAATATAAAAATCCTATTTTTTAATCCGCTACTCGTATAAAAATAATATCTATATATTCTCTATTCATATAAAGAAAAATCAAACTTTTAGATTAATAAAAATCCAATCTTTCTTGACATGAAATCTATATAAAAATCGAATTTTTATTCTTCTACTTCATATATAAATAAAAATCACGTTTTTATACTTCATTCACTTAAGGAAAAATTCAATTTTTAAACTCTTTTCATATACATATAAAACTCGCATTTTTATCTTATGTTATAAATAATAAAAATCAAAATTTTAATGTCACTTCATATAAACAAAAAATCTTATCTTTAATCTCATAAAAATCTAATCTTTATGTTATAAATCTAAACTTTCACGTGTTAGAAAAACTAAGCTTTCTTTTAAAAAAAATCTTGTCTTTGTACTAGCAAAAATCATATTTTTCTACTATTAAAAATCATTCCAAAAACTGATTTTTTTCCTGTTATAAGATATGTAAAAACTGATTTTAAAAATATGGTTTTTAACATATAAAACTAATTTTATAAATATATTTTTAACATAAGAAAACTGATTAAAAAAAATTAAAAATAAAATAAAACTTACAGCAGAAATCGAAGGAGGAGGGGGGAACCTGCGCTCGCCGGAGGAGGTGCTCGCTGGCAGTCTGGCGGCGGCCGGATGTCGGAGGGTGGCGGATTAAGCGGGGCGGCGTCAGTTTTGAAGGAGGCGTTGGGGAGGAGTGTTGGCTGTAACGGAGAAGGAAAAGAGGGGTATGGAGGAGAGAGAGACGCGATGGGAGGGGATGGATGATCGGAGTAGGGAGCGGTCTTGGTGGAGCGCCGACGGCAAAAGGGGGCAACGAGTTCAATTGAGGATCGGTGGTTTCTTTCATTTTTTTTAATTTCATAGCTGTGTGTTTTGACTAATGAGGGTAGAGAGAGGGTGTAGAGATTATATAATATATATATATATATATATTTAATTATTTTAAATTCTAAAAGCAACTTTTTATTTTCAACTCGAAACTGAACCCACCGATTGTCGTCCCTAGCTAATTACCCCTATTTCGAACTCAATGGAATATGTATCATAAGTCAGTTCGGCTGTTTCGATCAATTTCTGTTTAATTTAAAATTTAAATCTATATATTATATTTTAAACGTACATTTCGATTTACCAGGGCCACATACGGACTCTAAAAATTCCCGAAAAATATTTTCTAGCTTCGTATTGACGATGCGGTCCTAACAAAACTAATTTCGTCAAATTCTGAGACCGTTTGAAAAATGGCCAATTTCTGGTCGATCCACTTTGACAAAAACTGTTAAAACACGTTTTCTTGTGCCACGCTCACATACTGATCCCAAAAATTATGAATTTTGGAATCTAGCAATAATTTGACACCTCGGATCCAACAAAAGCGGTTTCATCGAAAACCGAGGTCGTTTGCAAAATGGCTATTTTCAAGGCCTTTATATATTAAAATATATATAAATTCCACAATGACTTTTCTGAATTTTAAACTCGACGTATCTTTCAACTTCTACAGTGAAATTTCAGTTTTTTAGATCCGTTAGAAAGATATAGTTAAACAGATTCATATATTTCTTGTTTCGTCCAATTCCGACTTAAAACGAATTCTGTATATTCATTTGAAATTTGAAATCGAATTTTCAAACTACCGCGCCATTTCAGGCTCGTTATATAATTAAAATAAATTTATTCGTTTTAACTTCATTGAAAATAAATTTTCCGTCCTTATTATTTAAAATAATTCATTCTAAATAATCAAAATTCATTAAAATTTCCAAAATAAAAATTTTTAATTGGCTCCGAATTTCCGGGTTGTTACAGAAAGATAAAAGGAATATTTATTTGGAAAATAAATAGAAAGATAAAAGGAATATTTATTTAGAAAATAAATAGAAAGGTAAAAGGAATATTTATTTTGAAAATAAGTAGAAAGATAAAAGGAATATTTATTTAGAAAATAAATAGAAAGACAAAAGGAATATTTATTTAGAAAATAAATAGATTATAAAAGGAATTATTTGGGGAAATAAATAGAATGAAAAAGGAAATGGCGGGATATAAAAAGAACTATGAAATGGATTTAAAGTAGATATTAAATAGAATCTCTTTTAACAGACAAAGTGAGAAGATTAATTTATAAATAATTTTTTATAAATTAAATTAAATATTTATCATTTGATAAATGGAATATATAAGTCTGAAATTATATAGAGAAGTAAAATCGGTTTCAACACTGATAATTGAAATTGAATGTGAACATAGCAGTTGTAAAGGGAGTTATAAATAAGATTTTTACGAATAGTTTATAAATAGAAGTATAAATAGAATTTGGGTTTGAGATATTGTTTTAAAATACGAAATCAAACTGTTTTGATTTGGTAAAAGAAATATTTTTCACATTAGATTTGAATAAAGGATTTAAAGTAAATATTTTTCAAATAAATATTTATAAAGGAATTTGGGGTTTGAAATAGGAATTTAAATGTAATTACTGAAATTAGAAACTGACTGCAAATTAGTTGAGTTGAATGGCTTTCTGGGTATTGATCTGATGTTGGTTTCGGCCTTTGGGGTTTATACGTGGGGAGTTGTTCTCTTACTAGTTTACAATTAGAGACTGATAGACGTGGGAAGATAGGGATGCGTGAATCAGAAATGGAAATGTTTTCCGATGTTAATAACGTATATTTTATAAATTTAGAAAATAATAATTTATGAATATATGAAAACGAGAAATGGAGAAATGGATAAATTATTGATAAATTAATTAAAAGGGAAAAATGTTATTGATGATTTATCGATAGAATTTCCATTTGAAAATAAGATCGTTGTGTGTATGGATTTTTTCCTTTGATAGTTAAATAACCGACTATCAAAGTTTTGACCATTTTTCCATCATCAATAAGGATAGACCGGGATCAGATTTATTATCTGAAAACCACTTTGTATGGGTGTTAGCGTTGCGAATCAAATATGATGAAGAAAATTGAAGATGGAGTTTATGCAAGTGCTGCTCTGGCAAATCCTAGGTAGAAATTGCCAAAGATGGATTTCCAGAATAGTGCCTTCGGTTTGTCCAGTCCCAGGATAACCTATATGGAAGAATGTCCGACAGAGTATATTCAATAGATCGTGTAAGTTGATCTCTTCAAAAGTATTTACGTTTGGTGGCGGAATTCGTTTCTCTTAGCGGTATACCCGTGGTATTTTTGGGGAAATCAATTTGTGATTTGGCGGGTATGACGATGTGACATTTAAAGTAAATAAAGGTGTGATCTGTATGTTATGACCTCAAGCCACACAACCAGGAAATGGTATAAAATCGGGTAGGTCGCATGGCTAAGTGTGTAGCTGCCAATTAGGGTGTATTGTCACCTAATCTAGAGAAATTCCATTTAGTTCTATAATCTATTTCGATGCTGTCCCTTTCATAAAACAGTTGCTAATCCCAACCGTTGGTGATAATACATTCGGTACACTCAAGCGATATGAGTGACCAGTCATGTTTAGCTCTGGTTGCAAGATGTTCTTGTTGAACCCGGTGTATTCCTCTCTAGAGATACACTGTTGGAAGGTGGTCCCATACCTTGCCAGTTGGAATCCATTACCCAATAAGCACCCGCGGTTTTTGATTATATATTATGTATGTGTAACGTGAGATGAAAGCGTTCTGCTAAATGATTATTAGTTGTTGTTGATAGACACTATTGTAATATCATAAGAGATTTGATATAAAGAATAATTTGGTTTATCGTAAGGTAAAAACCGTATGTGTTATGTGTGGATCGGTCTTACGATTATCCTTTCTTTTAAAGGGATTTTAAAAGCTAAACATATGGTTGGAGTTTACTCACACCAGTCACATGACTGACCCAGAGTTTATTTTGTTTTGTTTTCCCTAAACTCTTGGGTGCCCAATTTTGTACGGGCAGTCAAGTAGTCGGGATTTTACAAATACTTGAAGAGCTGGAGCAGGAGGCTTCAGGAATATATAGCTATTGTTATTTCCGCTGCGTTGTAAGTGTTGTACTTTAATAATAATATGTATATTCAAGTACAGATTTATATTTCAAAGTTATGTTATATAGTATATTTTATTCATTTCGCTATGAGATTCGTGTTACTCTGATTCTGTTGTTGTTCCTCTCCTTCTTCTATTCTAATTTTCTATCTTATCTATTCTCACCCTATAACTTCTTTCTATTAATGATCAGGAATGTTCGATGCCTGAATAATTAACATGGGTTTTATGTTGATTTTCTGGGTCGAAAATCCTGGTTTGTTACAAAACGAGACGTGATAATGTGGATTATAATAGCTCACGCACGTTGCTCTATCTGTACTTGAGAAGCATTCGCAGGAATGTCCTCCGCTAGTTGTTCCCTATACCACTTCGTATTAATAATCTCGGGCCCCCACCAGTGATCAGCTGGTGGAGATAAGTCTAGCAGTCTCTCACACATCTCCGCATAATCAACGGGTTCATGAGTGCAGAATGGACGTCCATCGATAGGTATGCCAAGCAATACCGCTACATCAGCCAATTTAATTGTCATTCCACCACATCGAAGGTTAAATGATGATGTATCCGGTCTCCATTGATCAAGCAAAGCCGTGATGAGATGGAGGTCAAGTTGTGTGTAGCCGAGCCGATGTATCAAAAGGAATCAACTTGTTGAACTAGCGCTAACACACCGGCATGTTTTGAATCGACGATCTTTTACAAAGATGATTGGTCGATTGTAATAACAGGAGTTTTGCTCTACAACACATTAACAAAATTGGATTTTCAACTAGTTAATACAGACATATATTCAAATATCTACTCAAAATAGATATTTGATTATGGCCATCAAATTCACATTGCTTGAGCGATGTTGCTGCTGCAAGTATAAGACGCTCCCGTTTATAGGTCTGGGCAACATCTCCGCATACTCTACAACAAATCAATGCTAAAAAATTCAATATTATGTTTTTCAAAACAAATACACAACTACCAATCTTCAATTCTAACCAAATAATTGAATTCCAAGATAATTCAATTAAAACGGATATGGTATGACAAATTTGAAATGTAGTTACATCAAATATAGTTCTAGATAATCTGTTTCAACATAAAATTGCAGACGAATGGAAAACTTGCATGACAACACTTTGAAAGAGTATAAGCAGCGCTAGGATCGAATAGTACGGAGTATAAGTAATGTATAATGTGAATGGTAAAGTAGCAGCTGAAAGTAAAATGACACAATCGATTCTATACGGCTTCGTAACACTGTCCTACGTCCAGTCCCAGACTCCCTTCTGGTATTTCACAAATATAATAACCCTCACTTCACCCGAAGTAATAAGTACACAATTACTCTAACAGCCAAACGTGATTGCCTCAACCGCTAAATGGGACTTCCACAATACATAATAATTGATGGCTATTTTGTGTTATTGATAACACAGATATGTCAATTTGAAGTACACCCTTCCTAAAATCTTTCCTTGATGATAAAAGTGTAGTTTGTGTAAGAATATGGAAGATTTGAAATCTTAAGAATGTGTAAATAGAGTGTTTCTGAGATTTTGAATGTTTTGAATAAGATAGAAAGAATTATAATAAGTTTCGGTGAGTTAAAGCATTTGGCGGAATCTCTATTTATAAAGCACGAAAGATTGCAACTAATCATGAAGAGTTTTATTCAAAAGATACGAATCATAATAATTTCAGCTGTCTGATTTTGAGTTAAAATTCCAACAGAAAAGGAATAGGCCATTTCGATGGTAATTCAAACGTCTGAAATATTTTGGTTGGGTGTCTGAATATTGTATGAAATTTAATCTCATTTCAACAAACAGACGTCTGTTTAAGATATTTCAGATGTCTATTTCCTGAAACAGACCTATGTCTTGTGCATGTCATTTGAAAAACTAAATATATATGAAATGTGTATGTATGTGTCATCAAGGAAGATTTTAACACTTGAAAGCTAAGACTCACAGACTCTTAACATATATAATCTTCAATCTAAGTTCTTGAATCTGTTGTCGAACATATTCCTGCAAAACAGAGTTAGTTGATATATATATATATGTGTGTGTGTGTGTGTGTGTGTGTGTGTGTGTGTGTGTGTGTGTGTGTGTGTGCATGTATAGTAGTCATAATCAAAAAGCTATTTAGCAAGATTCAACATTCTCCCCCTTTTGATATTGACAACTATATATGTGGCTCCCCCTGTCGATATGCATATGTTTCTTCCCCTTTGTCATTGACAAAAAGGAGATAATTATGTAAACAATTCATATGAATATGCACAAACACACAAACAATACACATACGCAATAAGCACAGATATTTACAAACAAACAGACAGATGATAAACATTTTATGCTCATTCAGACGACTGAATTATGGGATAAAATTTTGATCCCATGAACATTCAGACAGATGAATATGGGATTCAGTCGGCTGAGTATATAGTTTCTCTGAGTTATGCATATGATATTCATGTTTAGATATAACTTATAAGTTTATATTCAAGTTCAATATATATATTCCATGGCACAAGCTACAAGTTGATCATATGAAAGATATTTACACAATCTTTATATCATTTATAGATGTATTCATATATAAGTAAAAAAAAGAAATCGTGTAAGCTATATTTACTTATGAGCTTGTGATATATGAAGTATTTCCATAAGGAATTGTGTAAAAAATATGTAGTAATGATATAGTATATCAATTGACCATTAATATGAAATATGATGTGGAAAAGAATAATTGCATATCAACGATAATATAAATATATAAGATTACTAAATTTTCTGATTTATTTTTTCATTTTGAGCTCTGTTTCCAAAGATTCCAGAGATATAGGAATAACTTCATTGTTGTGATGTGCCTGCAAAAAAATATGATAAATACGTTGGTACCCACTTCCTTTGTCAGGGTCCATGGGTTAATGGAAGGTAACCATACCCAAAAGGGTTTAATGGAACCTTTAAAAATAAATTTTTCATTATTAACTACTGAATCAAAATAATCATCGATATATCTTTCTTTGTTTTTCCAATTTACAGGAACCCAAATACTTAAATAATTTGTATTGGTATTTTCTTTCGTACTTCTAGATTTATTATAAATATCTCTAGTCATAGAATTATTCGAATTTCGATAAAAATTCAATCGTGGATTTATTCGTGTTTTAGTACTAGCAGTGATATTTTTGTTATACATAAAAGCATATCTAGTACTGTTCCTATGATTATTTTTATTATATCCTAAACTACTTTTGTCGTGTAAAGCTAGAACTAGATAAAATCACATTTAAATCATTTTGACCTTTATTAAATTTCATGAACTTATTTGTACATTTTTCAAATTTGATTCAAAAGTCACGATTGACACTTTTAAAAGAAATTTCGCTACTTTCTAAATTATTAATTTCCTTATTTAATTCAGAATTCTTCTTTTTCAAAGTACTATTCTCAATTTCAAGATGACAAATTTGAGATTCTGAATTAATAAAAGACGGTTGTAAATTTTCAAAATTTTCTTTTGAGACACAAATTTCTTTTAGCAAAATATGATTATTAACTTTTAAAAACTCGCATTCTTTAGATAATTCTAGATTCTTTACAATTAAAGCGTCATTCTCTTTTTCAAGAGACAAAATTGTAGAACTAGAATTATTCAAAGAATCTTCTATAAATGTATTTTTATTTTGTAAAAGGTCGACTTCTTTTAAAAGAACATTGTTTTTATCTTCTAGTTGTTCATTTTCTTTTTGAAGGAAATCCTTTTGAAAAACAAGCTCTTCTAAAGCATTTTCAAAACATTTGGGTTGTTCTACTAAAAAATTGTTTTCCTTTTTTAATTTATAATTTTCTTGCTCACAATCGTTAAACTTGGCTGATGACGAGGCGTGGCAGTAAAGGAAGGGGTTGCACTCGGTGGATGGGGAAAAGATCGAAGTGGGGAAGAAAACAAATGGCGATTGAGGTTCTATCTTTTCATGAAGTCGTTTGTTTTCATCCCAGGTTTCATGCAAATGTTGTAAATGTCGAATGGAAAAGGAATGGACAAAACACATGAAAGTGTGAACAAGAAATGCGCAGCCATTCTTTAGTAAATGGAAGTTGCAGTGGGACTCTAAGGCTCCAAGCAATGGCTTTGGGAATAAAAGATGTAGTCATCGAAAATGAAAACAACTTTGAAAAAAAAATGTTGGCTTTTGAAATGCAAAAATGGGTCCAAGCTTTAGAAATAAATAAAGAAATGAAAGTGGACGTTACTAATTGTAAATTGCAATTACAACGTGCGCATGCATGATTCATACATGTTTGGAAAGAAAGTGCCTAACATAAGAAAAAAAATGAAAACAAAGCACCATGGTAAAGTTATCGACTGGGTTTGCAGATCCAAATTGGCAAGAAAAAATATACGGGGCTCGAATAGGGACAAACCGAACTCCAAATCTATGCAAGCCTTTCCGCAATTTCGGCGCGAACCGAGTACCAAAACTGACAAACGAATATATTGTGGTAATCGACATGATGAGACGGACCTAACGGTATATAATTTGCAGTGTCTCGATACTCCGTTCAAAAACACGTTACGGACCCCATTAAACGTAAAATTCGGATAGGAAAACAATTAAACAAAGGTCAAAACTTCTGATTTTCACGAAATGAATTTCACTATTGGATTCATGAAAACGAATAGAATATTTTTCATGTTTGTCCGAAATGGTTTCGAAGAGATTTTTTAAATCGCTAAAATTTGGACTGTTATACGCAGCTTTGCACTGAAAATTGCGCGACCGACAAACATTCAAATTTTCCAATGAAATTTTTACAGCCACTACACCACCTTGTACGTATTTGAAATTTCAAATTCCCGATATGAAAAACAATAGAATATTTTCAAAATAAAAATACGATTTAAATCGAAATTTAAATTGTTAGAAACAGTGGGTTATTACATTCTCTCCTACTCAAAACTTTTTATCCCCGAAAAGGAATAAGGCAGGGAAATAGTAATTTAATAATATATTTAAACCAATGGTTCATATTTATACACTTACCTATATATAATTTGAAATATATATATATAAATCAAAAGTTAAATTATTTTCAAACATTTCAAAATAATTTTAAGTATTCACTCGACATCTCGATTGGCAATATATATATCTAACCCACTTTCAAAACCTGAAAATAGATATCGATGATACTGCAATCATCACCAGTATCATTTTCAAGCGACTAGAGTATGACTCTATATATATCTAATACATATATGATTTAACATATACGTTGATTAGACGTATACGCAAATCACTAGGTATTCGATAGGCCAACTTTAACGTAAAGTAAGTACTCAAAACATCTTTCTATATTTAAACAGAATATATGTCAAATTTTCAAATCACTAAAATTTTAAGTAGGGAAAATTATATCTCTTCCCCACTCATTTATTTATTAAAATTCAACCCAATCCTTAATAAATGTACTAACAATATTGTTATTAAATCAACTACATAACAATATTATTTTATGCTATACCTAAATATTTCCAAATCCAAGTTATCAATATTTAAATTTATAAAACTTGTTTAATTCCACAGGTTTAACATATATATATATATATATATATATATATATATATATACATCACGAATAAAAATCTTTATAAACCAATTTAAATTTATTACTTCCCATATATACATTTATAAACTATACCATTATAAATTTCAACCAAGGTAAAATCATTTTCTTATAAAATATACATCTTTAAGTCTCATTATAGTTTATAAAATATAAAATCTTAAACTACAAATATCAAATCTTTTCAAAATATTGGTATTCCCAAAATGATATTTAAAAATATACATCTTCTAAAAATATATATATCAAAATTCAAAATGGCATCGAGAAAATCTTATATTATAATATCCTTCCAAAATACCAATTTCAAACCAATACTAACTAAGAATAAACTCATTAGAAGACTTATATTCTCCTTCTACTTCTTACCTTGTTATGGACAAGGATAAGTTATAGAATTCGAGTTAAAAGCTGAACGAACGAAAGAACCTAATCAAAAAGGATCTACGAAGGAGGATAAATTCAAATGGAAAGGAAATTTCAGTAGAAGATTTAAATATCAAACAAAATTTTATATCTGAAAATATTTGTTTAAAAACATTTAAAAAACCATTTTGAAAATATTTATACTTTTAAAATACGCTCTCTCTCAAGAAGGATTCTGTAACGAATTCCACTCATTCTAGGGTATCACAACCCTACCTCTATTGAGTTTTTACCCCATAGGCTAAAGCTTTGATAAACCAAAGCTCTGATACCAATTGTAACGACCCGCCATTTTGACCGTGCCGAATCGAGAAAACATGTCAACTTGAACCATCCAAAACGACAGATTGTTATTAGTTTTTGAGTAAACAAAATAAATCACGGAATCACGTATCACAAACACAGATACATAGCAATATAATATCTCGCAGCGGAAAATACAAAATACAATAGTAGTTAATGAAGCTACTAAATAAAATTTTACATCAGAGTTTACATAAATAATACAGCGGAAGTCTAATACAACGAAATTCAGATACATAATAACAGTATGAAACAGAGATGACAAGAATAACTGAAACTGGATCATATGAGTAGGTAGACAAATGTGGGGAAACCCTGTTATAAACTCCAACTCCAAGGGTGAATCTCGAAAACTGTATACTCGATCTGACCCGAGCAATAATGCAAAACAAAACAACTCGGATCAGGAATAACATTCTCATGGAAGTAAATCAACTCAAATGAAATGTTCAATGAAATGTATTCAGTAACTTGAAGGATGTTTGAGATCAACATCCTCCAAGGATCCGTCAAACTAATACTATATAGTATAATGCGCTATATAAAATAGTGTCTATTAGTAAAGTAAAGTATAAAAATAGTGTAAGCGGGATTACCATTATTAGCGGTACACCGTTATACAATCCCGTAGTATATACAATACCGTAATTCCTCCATAAACTAGAGGTCTATCAGAGGGCACTCCATATAAAACATTAAAAAACAAAGTCGTAGTGGGCTCGTATATGGCATGTGACAAGGCACTCAAGGAATACCAGGGTGGATTCACCGTTTGCAGATCCAGACTAGTGGTAACGCATAGCAGCCACTATCGCCCACCTCGAAACACATTCCCATAATCAAAAGGGTCCAATCGAATCTCAACAATAATAGAATAGTATTGAAGAAGTGCGCTCGATTGAAGGAATGGCCTCACTTGGTCCGGCGTAGATCCTGTTTTAGTCACATCAAGCTGACTCAAGGTAGTCAGGGTCTCGTTATTAATATGAAACAGAAAAATAGAGTTGTTCGCCAAACCATCCTACTTCATTCTGGAATTCCACCACATACACAGTTGTTAAAGTGGTTTTCGGTATCGGTAGAGAGTATGACAATAGCCGATCCCGGTCTCTTTAACAACCAATCGTTTATATTTTTCACGCCGTGGTCATTATTCTATAAATCACATTATAAAATAATTTATATGAAATCTCGTATTCTAATTTTAAATCAAATTTAAATATCTAATTTCGATTATATTTAAATTTGAAAACAACTCAATATAACCATATCATAAAGATCTCAAATATAGTATAAACTAATATTATAACATTTAACTACGATTATAATTTCCGAAAGTATTCGCATAACGAATTTCAAATCCAAAATCGACTTATATAAAAACATATCTCAAATGCCATTTTAAATGATAACAAATATTAAATTCGACGATACTTAGTTTTGATTTATGTTCGTTAAAAAATTCAATTTCAAACAATTCATAAAGATTTGGTTTTTACCTTTTAAAGCATTCATTTTAGTCGATTTATAAAATCCAACACTCGGGTTCAAATTTCTTTTTATATAATTCAAATCCAACTCTTCTATTCTGATTTATATAATTCAAAACAATCATATATTTCAATTTCAACAAAAGATATCATATTCCATAACCTAAGCCATATAATTGCAGTTCATAACTTATAAATTCAAATCAGTATTTAGATATTCAAAACAATTATAAGATTAGTCTTACAAATTCGGTTTATACAACTATTTAATTCATACTAAATCGATTATATAATCAATCCAATATATACAGTTATCGAATTCATTTCATATCAATTATAGATTCAAATTAAATTCAATTTACGTAATTCAAGATCGTTTCTTATAAAAGTTCAAAATCAAATTCAAATTCACATTCAGTTTATTTATAATCAAATTCATTCCTTAAATTGGAAATTTAAATTCAGAAAACAATTTCACAACTCAAGTTCATCTCTTATAGTTTAAATCGATTCGAATTCAAATTCATATGTCATATGAGTTCATTCGTTAAATCAATATCGTTATTTAAATTGTAATCTTTAAACTTCGAATTCAAATCACGAAATTCTTAACTTATCCACCTTTTAGTTTATTATTAAAGTTTATAAAATATATATAAAAGAAAATTTAACTTTGAAAATAGTTATTAAATATATAAGTTTATAAAATTCTAAAAATTGATCAGAATATAGATTATGGACATATATAAGTTTAAAATAATATAGAAATAGATTTGAAATAATTATTTATAATATAAAAGTTTAAAATACTTATATTATTAAATTATATGGTTTAAAATAAATAAAATTATAAGTAAAATCTTACATAAGCATTTAAATATATATTTACTCATAAAAATCATTTTAAAACATATAATTTAAAGTTTGTAAAATTTAAGTTTAAAATCTTTAAAATATAAAAATATGATATCTTAAGTTATGATTTAAAAATCAAAATTTTCCAAATTTGTTTACTTCGAAAACAAGACTAACGGTGTTCGTATATAGTTTTCTACCTTATGATCAAGTGATACGGATATTTATCATTTTAACCCACAAATTATAAAATTTACGGGTATATATCATTTCAATCCGTAATCCCAAATTCAGTAAAAATAGTTCAGGTCTATCATTTCAACCCATAACGAGTTTTCCCTATCTAATGTCCGTTCTGATATGTATCATTTCAACCCTTAGTGATTTTTCCTAAAACTAGGGAAATCAGTAACATAATATGTTACTGATTGCAAATAGTTAAGGGCTGGGAGAAGGGTTGGCGCTGGTGGCGCAACGGTCTGGGTGGGCACATGTTAAGGGCTGGGTTCGGGTTCCAGCTAGATGGGTCCCGGGTATACTGGTTCTACAGCAGGAAGGGAGAGGGAACAAGTGGAGTCGGAGGCGCCGCAAGATAGGTGGCGAAGTTGGCGCTAGGTCAAAGGGCTGATGATGAGGCGCGCAAGTAGAGGAAGGTTGCACTCGGTGGATGCGGAAAAGATCAAAGTGGGGAAGAAAACAAATGGCCATTGAGGTTCTATCTTTTCATGAAGTCGTTTGTTTTCTTTCCAGGTTTCATGCTAATGGTGTAAATGTCAAATGGAAAAGGAGTGGACAAAACACATGGAAATGTGAACAACAAATGCGCAGGCATTCTTCAGTAAATGGAAGTGGCATTGGGACTCCAAGGCTCCAAGCAACAGCTTTGGGAATAAACGATGCAGACATGGAAAATGAAAACAACTTTGAAAAAAAAAGACGTTGGCTTTTGAAATGCAAAAATAGGTCTGAGCTTTAGAAATAAATTAAGAAATGAAAGTGGACGTTACTAATTGCAAATTGCAATTACCACTTGCGCATGCATGATTCATACATGTTTGGAAAAAAAAAGTGCCTAACATAAGCAAAAATAATGAAAACAAAGCACCATGGTAAAGTTATCCACTTGGGTTTGCAGATCTAAATTGGCTAGAATAATATACGGGACTCGAATAGGGACAAATCGAACTCCAAAGACTATGTTTCAAAAATAATATGTGCAAGCTTTTCCGCAATTTTAACGCGAACCGAGTATCAAAACTGAAAAATGAAAATATTGTGGTAATCGACACGATGAGACAGACCCAACGGTATATAGTTTGCAGTGTCTCGATACTCCGTTCAAAAACACGCTACGGACCCTTTTAAACGTAAAATTCAGAAAGAAAACAATTAAATAGATGACAAAACGTCCAATTTTCGCGAAACGAATTTCACCTTGGATTCATAGCAACGAATAGAATATTTTTCATGTTTATCCGAACTGGTTTCGGAGAGATTTTTAAAATCGCTAAAATTTGGTTTGTTATGCCCAGCTTTATGCTAAAAATTGCGCGACCTACAAACATTCAAGTTTTCTAACGAAATTTTTACAGCCACTACACCTCACTGTACGTATTTCAAATTTCTAATTTCCGATATGAAAACCATAGAATGTTTCCAAAATAAAAATCTGATTTAAATCGTTAAAAATAGCGGGTTAATACATCAAGCTTCCCCTTGAACTTCACACACAATAATATCATATAATTACCTACATATATTAAACAATTATAAATCACCAATAACTAGCATTAGAACAACCGTCTACAAAATCCCTAGAAAATCCATAAAACCATAAACCTAATTTCTGAAAAATCAAGAGAAAAATTACTGAAATTATTACTTATAGCTTGTTCGTGTGACGGAGAGCTTGCCATATTTGAAATACAAATTGAAATTTATTGAAGAAATTTCAGATTTGTTTTTTTAGGGCTAGGGGATTTGAGTTTGAATAAGTTGAAGTTGAAGAATGAGAAGGAAAGGGGAAAGAGTTGGCCGGTTTAATGCATCGGGGCGCAATCCTAAATTGTGCCCCGATGCATTTTTTTCCTTTTTATATTACTGGTGCAATCTGCGATTGTGTCAGTGTACACATGTACCGGCGCAATCTCAGATTGCACCAGTGTTATCTGGCCAGTTCATTACTGAGTTGACTAGAAGTGGGCTAAATTTGTAATATTTTCTAAAATAGGGGTAATAGTGCAAACAAAGGAGGCTAAAAGGAAAAAAAAATCCAAAGTAAAAGTTACACGTGGCATAAGAGCGATTCCATGAACAAGGTAATTAAATTTCTTACTTCAAACATGTATTAATGACACACTGCAAAATGCTTGGCTTTAAAACATTTAATTATTAAATGTTATTGTGCTGCCTACATGCAATCTGACTAACTCATTATGTGTGCCACGTGAAAATAAAAAAAATAGTTTTGAATGGAATACAATGAGATGTGAAATATGTGCCATGCATGGAATAGTTTCATCTTCAGGGTATTAACACGCACCCAAAAAACTTTAATGCATGAAAAAAAACATTTGCAAATGAGTTTTAAAGAATGCAAAACAAGTTTCAATAAATGAAATATAGCCATCGTAAAATATTTGAACAACCTGGTACATGGAGAATGACGTGCTAGCCGCACATAGGGCTGTCAACGGATACTTTCGGATATGGATAGTGCCATATCCGTATCCGCATCCGAAACCATTTTCGGATATCGGATATCCGTATCCGCGGATACGGACGGATATCGGATAATTATCCGCTCCGCCAACAATCGATAAATCAATGAACATAAATAAATTTTTTTAGCTTAATATTAATTTTTTTTTCAACCTAATTGATTACTAAAGTGCTAAAAATAAATAAATATGATGATAATATATAATTTTGAGCAATTAACATGCATTTAGTAGACTTTTAATTTTGCAAATTAATAAATTAGTATATTTAATTATGTTAAAATACACATAATTTAAGCTATAATTGGGAACAAAAGCGAACGGATAATTTTCGGATGCGGATATGCCTATATCCGCATCCGCATCCGCTTTTCCGGATATCGGATATTTATCCGCTTTTCGGATACGGATGCGGACGGATTTTGGATTTTTCGGATATCCATTGACAGCCCTAGCCGCACAACTAATTAAAGCAAATATGAGTCAAACCAAACCGTTTTTTCTTTCAAAGAAAATAATTATAAAAAAAAATGGACAGAAGTAGTCTATGCCTTTTGTTTGGACGAGCATGTACAAGATGAAAGGAATATGTTAATAAAAGAGAATCAATATTTGTAAACATACAGGAAAAGAGGAAGAACGAGTAAAATTAGGACCCAGTCATAAAATATATACTTTATCAAACTTCTTCAAAAGAAAAAAGTAAACGACACGAAAGAAAAACTGAAAAAATGACAAACACAAATCAAAGAAAATTATCGTACTGATAATGTGCTATAAAACAAAAACAGAACAGACGAAATTAAGAAGAGAGAACATTTTTATTTAATCAGATATATTTATAGCACACATGAACTTTTTATTTATAAACTTCACAAGTCCTGGCAATTACAATAATGTCTTTTGCATTAAGCGAATCCACTATTAATATTATATATATTATAACAATAAGTAATTAATTGATTTCGGAGTGTATTAAAGTTTGATTGATTACGGCAGGAGATAATGAACTCCGAACTGTGAAACATCAGTATAGCTGAATTATATTGGTCCGATAAAAATCTTCTGTTCAGCGAACATCAAACCAAAAAACTGGACACTCATTAATTCTGTTGAATATACGAGAGTGAAATAAGTGGTTTTGGTTTTCCTACAATGAAAAGAAGACCCAAATAGAACATTCATTCACATACACTCTATAAATAGACACTGACGGATTTAGCTAGTGAAAATGGATAAGCTTGGGTATCCCTTTAATGAGAAGATATTATTCATATGGTAGTCATTTATTCACATAATTGTCCGTTATGGTGTAACTGTCATTCAGGCTCGGCCCAAGTGAAAGTAAGGCGCTGGTCATGGTGTAACTATATTTTGGGCATGCATGGTTTTAATGAACAAAAAACATATTATGGTTAACAGCATGCATAATAAGAATTGAACCTTACAGCTCCCATTTATCATCTCAAAGGCTCACTATTTCCTCAAAACTATCCTTGTTGACAATGATATTACAATATTTTAATTTTAAAATAGTATGTGCTTAAATGGGTCATTTCTTCGAATTGGGCCTTATTGATCGTCCAGACAACATAGGCCCAAGGCCTACCCTACTATCATCCTTACATGGTTGACATGAACTCTTAATGACTAGTTATATATGTTTCATCTAAATATCATGATGACGTGGTCAATGACGGACCTAACATAGACCTAGTGGGGGCTGTCGCCCCCACTCACTTTTTTAAATTAATTTATAACCGACGTAGCAATGGAGATCAGAAAAATTCTGCACGCAAACCAAACCGTCCTCCTTTCCTAACTTTAAGCCGCCTTTCCCAGCACCTCCGACTCCTCCTCCGCCTCCTACTACTCTACCGAACCCCCCGAAATAAGCTCCGGCCTGGAATCTGCGAAAACCGCGACCGGAGAGAAAAGCCTAATATCTGAAAGAGGGAAAATGACGGAATCGAACTACGACATGGTCAATGACGAAGCCAGAATCATGGGCCGGGTGGGCAATTGCCCTACCCAAGTTCTGCGCAACAAACTACTACAGGTGCTGAACAAAAGAGGAAAGGGACTAAACATCGCTAAAAAAAAGTAGCGAAATTTGAAACTGAAAACCATCTGATTAATCTTGTAATAGCAATCAATATTGTTTGCCTCGGAACGTGCGAATTTTTAAGATGAAGCAAGATGTGGTGTAATTTAGTTCTCGTTTTGAAGTTGTTCGTGACTTTTGAGGTGATTCTGATTTTTCAATGAAATATGAAAGTGTTAATCTTTAACGTCAGTGATTCAAATTAACCTAAATCGATATTTTTTATATTCACTGTGAATTGTTTGCTGTCACAACTTTGCTTGAAGTATGTGATTGTTTTTAAACAGTTTTGTTGGCTTTGAAGTTGCTTGAAGTTGGAATGTTTAGTTTTGGTGCTTATATGAAATAAATACTTTTATTTTTTGAGGTTAGGCCAAAGAAAACAACAAAAATCTTATTTTTATTTTAAAGCGAGTATTTTCAGCTATGAAGTTAATCAAAACATCACTTCGTAATATGATGGATGATGATTTGCTTGGAAATCATATGATTATATATACTGAAAGACAAATCGTTAAAAAAAAATTGATCTTGAAGCGATCGTAGATGAATTTTTTTGATTTTCCTAACGTTAGTAGAGCATGTCTTAAATAGATTATTCATTATTTAGTACTCGATGTTTTTGTATGGAAACTTGTTAAAATTGTCTAAAGTAATGTAAATTTGTAATCTTTTTTTATTTGATATATTGTATACCGTTTTCTCCCGGTTTGAGTTCAAAAAGAAAACGATAGTCTATTATCTTATTTATCTCTTTTATCTTGATGTAATGACAGATCGTTATTGGATTTAGGAATACACACTACGATTTTTGCTAAATCTGAAGGACATAAATGATAAGGTTGTTATAGGCACCATAATTTCCAACTTCTTTTGGCATTAGGCATTTCTCAATTGGATGAAAATTAGTGCATCCGAAAATTGTTCCTACAAGTTTACAGTGTTAGTTTGTGACCAAAAATCATGACCATATTTTTTTTATTACATATACGCTATTTTTTCCTTTTAAATTTTGATCTTCCGCCCCCACTATATTCAATTTCTGCGTACGTCCCTGGATGTGGTTATTATATTCATTTTAAATCAAGTGGTTCTTTTTTTAATTGTAGGATGTGAATTCATTAACGACTTTAGATGCTTATTAATTTCATAAGTTTCTTTTTATTCCACTCAACATTGATTTTAATGAATCCCGACACAAATATTGATATTTTATTCAAATAAATAGAATTGATTCATCAAATATTTGAGGAAACCAAATACTTAACAAGGACAACAAAAGCATCAGAAACTTTATTTTTTTTCCTTCTCATAATTTTATCTTAGAGTCCCAATATTAACTAATGAGTTCAAAAGAATAACAGTTCAAAGGAATAACATCTTGATCATAGAGTATGGACCAATTTATAGAACAGTAAAAACACTTAAATTATCACAAACTGACTTGTTAGTTAAACTAGCTCAAGTAGTAAGATGTACTAGGATTTGATATGATAATTCAAAATTTCTTAAACTAGCTCATCTACTAAGATGTACTAGGATTTGATATGATAATTCAAAATTTCAAAAAATATGCTTTGATTATATAAGGAAAATATTTTTGAATAGAAGAGTTAATACAAGTATAAGATATTATTAACTAAAAGTTATATTCTATTATTTCTTCTCTGAACATTACGTTCTTTTAGTTTTTGGTATATTTTTTATCCATTTACTATTTTTTGTTCAATTATTTTACTAATTAATCATATAAATTGTTTAAGTAATAATGCTTTAAACTTTTATGGTAAAATATAAAGTGTCAAACTTTGTTTTAATCAATTTTATCCTTGAATCTTATATATGATTTTAGTTACTTACCTTTAGTTATTTGTTATATTAAAATATGTTTTGGTTGGAAAATTTGGAATTGCTTATGTTATATCTGAAAAACTATGGTTATCACTAATATAAAAGCCTAACTTTGTTATTATTTAAATTTTTTAAAGTTCATCTATAGTATACTTTTTCATTATGTATTTGTAGTACTTAACTATTGACATTAAAATTATTTTACATGCAAAGGTTATAATTTTAAAAACCGAAAGAATAAGACTAAAAGAGATATATTAATGTGAGAAACATAGGAGAATAAAAGCAAAACGAAAATACTACAAGAGTTTTACTAATACATGGTATAAATTAACATGAGATTTGTGCTTTGCACACTAGAAAATGGTATTCCATTAATAATATAATTTATAATTGGATAACAAGTTTTCAAGTTATATTTACCATATATTGACACATAAGGTAGATTAGTTTGATTTTCCTTTAGCTAAGTTAGGTGAGAGAATTTGTAATTATATTATAACATATAGATATACATAATACTATCACATCAAAGTACTTGCATTCATAAGTAACACTAAAATACACAAAGTTTAATGATAGATTGTCTAGAAAACTTACAAAGTTTGATCAATTGATTACTAATGGTGAAAAGTAGATAATTTCAAGGATATCTATTTGTGTCAATCATTAAAATGAGGTGCCACGTAATTATTAACTTTAATAAAGTAGTAAACTGACTTCAGCAAGAAGACAACATCAAATGGTATAACACATCCTTGTTTCATTGATTTTAACATATAGTATCAGAAAATGCGAAAAAATCTTCTTCTATAGATTGGATTTAATTCTGAACGTTAGCGAAGCACTGAGCGGGTTATTTAGCGTGGTACGTTGGTGAATGAAATACGATTTTGTAGTTACGAACAAAGTATTTGAACGTATTATTGAGTGTTTTATTATCTATTAATTGACTTATTTTTGTGATAAATAAAATGCGTCAATAATCTACAAAAATAAATGAATAACAAATAAAATGAAATATTACAAATTGTCCGAATTCAGTTCAGTCCAACCTCTAGCGTATAACATTTTGGTACGATCACAATGCAAGAAAACCAAATCTCAAACAGATCTTTTTGCAAAAATTATTATTTTCAGAAATTTACAAAATAGTTAGTTAAATTGATCAATTAAGCCGAATGAGGTTGAACAACTCGATTTCGAGCGTTCAAATGAATGGGCCATCCGTTGCGCCAGCTCATTTTACGCATCTGATGCTTTAGGCGCGTCTCCAACATGAGTGTACCCTGATTCTTCACCGAACGGTACCTCTGTTAACTTCTGTAAGGATATGTTAGCAATAGTGATTTGAAAATATAAGCAACCAACCCTTTCTCCTAATAAAAATTAATTGTGCCGCAAAGTAGTGCTAAAGATTATATAGATCTTCATGTACAACCGAAGGAAACAAAAATAGCCATGCCAACGCCTACTTCTTAGGGTTGGTCGTCCAACTACTAATGAGTTAGTATGAATCTGCAACATTTAGAAAGCCAGCCAATCTCGTAGTGTGTTGGGTATCTCGCATTGTATGGGTGTAATGAGGCGTATGCTGAAAAAGAATAGTCTTGCCTCATGAATAATAATAGAGATAGATTTTACGGGTTTAATTCCTCTATCCCCAGAATTGTTGTCCCATGTGCCCAACGAATGAAATTTACCTGATTTTCACTTTTTGCAATTAAACCCTTCAACATTTGGAGGGTTTAAATGTAAAAGGTGGAAATCAGGGAACTGTTATTGGTTGGGCACACATGGAGACGTCGAGAATGGGACAGAACAATTGAGCCGATTACAGTCTCACACATGCATACCTATATGTAGCGACATAGGCTTCATATAATACAGGAGTGGGCACAAAGCTAAATCTTCTTTCACAACGTATAACGTTGAAGCCCCAAAGGCAGAAGGTGGCATGTGCTAGATTATTTAATGAAGAGTATAGGAGATTGTCGATGGAGAAGCAACTTGATGCGGTTTGGAAAGACCAAAGAGGAAAGCAACTGGATTGATTCACTTTTTTTCTTATAGAGTGAAATTGTTTTTATTTTGTTATTGCTCAAATGTATATTAGGTTAGGCACTACCTCCTTAGCACGTTGGTTTCGCGTCTATATAAATGTGTTTGCACGTTGGTTTCGCGTCTATATAAATGTTCAAGTTAATCATCTCAGGCCCCCACCATTGATCAGCTGACGGAGATAAACCTAGCAGTCTCTCACACATCTTTGCATAACCAATGGGTTCGGTCTATTTTAGCAAATAGACATTTGTTTAAAATATTTCAGACGTCTGTTTCCGAAAACAGACCTATCTCTCGTGCATGTCATTTGAAAAACTAAATATATATGAAATGTGTGTGTATCATCAAGAAATATTTTAACACTTGAAAACTAAGACTTATAGACTCTTAACATATATAATCTTCAATCTATGTTCTTGAATCTGTTGTCGAACATCTTCTTGCAAAACAGAGTTAGTTTTTTTGGCAAGACCGACTAGTTTTTATTGTGTTCCGTATCACTCTTTTATTAAAAAAAAGGTACATGCGGTCCTGGCGATATACATCAGGTATATCAACAAAAATATCCACTTAGGGAAGACTATACATTTTACATATCCACTTGCTACTTAACCAATTACATTGCCTTTTACAATTAAAGATGACGTTAATTTAGCCATGTTGCTACACTATCATTACGACTGTCAGCCGTTATCATGCAGATTCCTTAGCATCTCTCTCTTCTTACTGCGGGTAATCGGAGTATGCGAACTGGTCTTTTCATTTGAAATTGTTGGCACTGGTTCTTTAACTAAATCAGATGGTCGTCCCTTGTATGCTAGTGGAGCAACGATATGCGCGTATGGGTTCTTGCCTTTGTCAGTTGGGGCTGATTTTCCTCTGCTATTGAAACTAACAACCGTTTTCTTTACTAAGTCTGCTCTGCTACACCTACCAGTCTTGACTTATCCAGCGAGTCAAGATTATTTCTCAATTTGAATTCTTTGAAATCATTTAATGTCTTCAGTGTAGCATAATACTGCTTGTTGTTCGCTTCTCTAGTGTTGAGCTCGGCTTGTAGCTTGGTATCAATAGTCCGCATGCCACTTGTGATGGATCGCTTTATACTCACATACTCAGAATCATCCCCGTCGCACTGTTCAGCATTCATCACCAAATTCTGGCTAAGAATATCCTCACTGTGCAAGTTCTCATCATCATTGCTCACTGGTGTATCCTGTTTTCTAGTTTATTCATCAGCGTTAACAGTTTGCATCAATGCATCAGTGTTTACACCAACAACGTTCTTACCGTCACCACTTGTAGCAACATCTGGAATAGTTTCACCATCATTGTTAGTGATTATTCCATCAGCAATTGCTTCGGTATTACCTATTTCACCGTCCTCTAGCCCTGTTAGCAATTTTAGAAGAAGAAGTTTGAGAAATTTAATATGAGAAGGAAATAAATTTTCTTTTTATTCAACTTAAATTGCCTCGTACATCTTCATCCCACAAATGAGATAGTACATATCTTTTTATAACATAGCAAGCTTCTAGACTTTTCTTTTCTAGACTTTTCTTGCGTTCCCTAATTTTCTATATTTCCCTTAACAAATCAATTTCTAGAATGTTCTCATTTAAAGACCTAGAATTTGTTACTAATTAACTTGGACTTTCCTAAATACAAATATTAAATTTGTTGCATAATTAATATTTCCTTACAAAACCAAGATTATTTCCAACATCCCCCCATAAGCTTGGTTTTGTATTTTACGTGCTTTGGTAGAAGTATAGAAATCATCCAAGCTTTCTTTTTTTCTTTTCTTCTTTTCCAACACCAAAATCTTCGATGCAGTTTCTCGAATCTTTGTTGCAAAGCTCCGTTCATCTTGTCCTCCTTCATTGCCATAAAGTACTCCAAAAAGCAACCTCATCAAATTCCATCTTGGCCCCGCATCATAAATTTTGAATGAATCATATATAGCATCTTTAAATTCTTTCATAATTCCATTCTTACAATTGTTTATCCATCCAACTGCTTTGCATACTTCCCGAATATGACTTTTGCATGACATTTTAAAAAATATTTGTTGGAAAATAAAGTTCTCTGAAATAGGAATGTTATAATCTTTGCTAACCATTTTGTTCTTATCTTCATAAAGTTCATAAGTGGACCCTTTCAATTTCTTTTTGCTTTCATCAACATCATTTTGCAATTTTTTCTCACTTCTTTCCTCCTTTGTCTTGTTATCTTTTTTCGCGTCTTCAGTACCACTTCCTTCTTCAATATATGTTTTTTCTTCTTTTGGCTTGTCAGCAACATCCTCGCATTTCAGATTGCTTTCATTATTCTTCCTTTTTGCTTCTTTGATTTCTTCTTCAACAATCACGCCTTTAGATGCACTTTTTCCTTCCGTGCTCTTCATATCTTCCTCACCGGATGCTTTGTAAACATCAACACCCTTGCAAATTTTATTTATGCCATGCTCCACATTCTTAAATGCTCCGTGAATTTCTTCCTTAATGCTATTTTTCTCATCTTCGTTTTCTTTGCAAGCTAGTAGCAATGCACAATCTTCTGTACATCTTTCTTCAATGTAATTGATCTTATCTTCAACTTCTATATTTAATCTTTCTTCAAAAACTTGAAGAATCTCCAAAAGTTGATCAATTTTCATGGATTTTACATCTTTAGAATTTTCAATTTCTACAACTATGTTGTCAAATTTGGAATCTAAAGATCGTAAAATTTTCTCAATAACTCTAGAATATTCCATTTTTTTCTCCATGTTTTTTCAATTGATTTGCAAGAGAAAAAACTCGAGAAAAATAATCATCAATTAATTCTGAAGATTCCATATGTAAAGATTCAAAATTACATTGCAGATTTTGAAATCGAATTTTCTTCATTTTAGTAATTCCAATGAAGTCATTCTCCAAGATATCTCATGCTTCCTTGCTCGTAGATGCATCCCTTATCTTTACAAACATATCATCACCCAAGCCTTGATGAATGATGACTAATGCTTGTAAGTCCTTCATCTTCAAACTTTTCAACTTATCCCTTTTAATTTGGGATAAAATGGTGACATCGACGGGTTCTTCATACCCATTTTCTACGATATCCCACAAGCCTTGCGATTCAATCAGTTGCTTTATGTGGATGCTCCAGGTATTATAATTATCTTTCTTTAGCAGCGGAACTCGAAAAAAATGACATTTCATCTTTCATCTTCCTTGATTATCGAACCTTGCTCTGATACCACTGTTAGCAATTTTAGAAGAAGAAGTTTGAGAAATTTAATATGAGGAGGAAATAAATTTTCTTTTTATTCAACTTAAATTGCTTCATACATCTTCATCCCACAAATGAGATAAGTACATATCTTTTTATAACATAGCAAGCTTCAAGACTTTTCTTTTCTAGACTTTTCTTGCATTCCCTAATTTTCTATATTTCCCTTAACAAATCATTTTCCAGAATGTCCTCATTTAAAGACCTAGAATTTGTTACTAATTAACTTGGACTTTCCTAAATACAAACATTAAATTTGTTGCATAATTAATATTTCCTTACAAAACCAAGATTATTTCCAACAAGCCCATCATCTCTGTTACTATTCATTATTTCATTACATACTTCATTTCCATCCCCATTAGTTTCTAATACCCCGAACATGTTAGTCTAACAACTGTGACTAGCAATTTCAACATTTTGAACATTCTCCTTATTTTGATTTATTCTTCTAATTGGTGGACTAAAGATGTTATTTCTCCTTCCTGTCACTTTCCTCCATTCATCTTTCCTTTTGAAATTAACTGAAACTTTGCTATTGTTCCTACCAGTTTGCGCAATTGTCTTATTTGGTTCCCACTCGTCCTTCTTCATATTCAAATCATCTGCATTTTGTGATCCACTGCTTAACTTTTCACCTATATTTTCATCTGTAGGCCTTCCTACTTCCTTCCTGTTTTTGCAGTTTAAAGTATGATGTCCAAAGCACTTGCATTTGACGCATGTCTCCGGTTGCCACAAATAATGAACAAATACGGTTTGCTCTTCCCTATCAGGCAAAGCTTCCTGGAACTCAATAATAAGGGGAGCATCAGGAGTAACCTTTATCATACATTTCGCGAACTCCATCCTCTCCATACTCTCCGTCGATGTGTCCATACACAGAAACTTGCCTACTCGCGACGCCAGCCAGCTTATGCCTATATTAGTTCAAGCATGCAATGGGATATCCCTCATTTTAATCCAAACCGGTACGTTCTTGATCAGACTAACATCGCTACCTATTTTAACATCCCAAGGCTTAACTATAAACAATTTATTTTGAATCAAAACTGGATCTGCTCGTACAATTCTTTCTCTGTCCTCACGACTTGAAAGCAAGAAAAAAACATTAAGCCATTCGATTTTACCCTTAATCCACCTGTGGCTTCCAAAGCCTTTGCAAGTGGTTCGCAACCATGTAGAAATTGAGTGGCTTGTCGAGGAAAAATCCAACTAAATACTCTTGCCACTACTCTTTTGTCACATGAAGAATTTCACCCGATGGGACAATCGCGTTCCCTTTGAATATGGTTTCAACTCGGTGGAGCATATGTACCTGCGTTCTTCGGCTTCTCGAAAGAAGGGTTGACCAACACTCCATTCTCGCAGAAAAAGGGACAGAAGGGTTGAGAGGGGGAAAGCCAAGTCCGAAGGATCAGGCCGGGGGGGGGGGAGGTGATAGATGAGGGGGAGGCTGATTAGATTGAGTGGAGATGGCGGAAAAGTGGGAAAAGGATAGGCTTGAGGGCAGGTTCGTGGTAGCTGCCATGATTGGACGTACCATGATGAACACAACCCAAAATAGAGTTAGTTGATATACATACATACATACATACATACATACATATATATATATATATATATATATATATATTTGTGTGTGTACATGTATAATTGTCATAATGAAAACGCTATCTTGCGAGATTCAACATTCTCCCCCTTTTAGATAATGACAACTATATATGTGACTCCCCCTGTCGATATGCGTATGTTTCTCCCCCTTTGCATTTGCCAAAAAGGAGATACTTATGTAAACAATTCATATGAAAATGCACAAACACACAAACAATACACATAAGCAATAAGCACGAATATTTACAAACAAACAGACATATGATAAATATTTTAAGCTCATTCAGACGACTGAATTATGGGATAAAATTTTGATCTCATGAACATTCAAACAGATGAATTTGGGATTCAGTTGGGTAAATATGTAGTTTTTCTGAGTTATGCGTATGATATTCATGTTTAGATATAACTTATAAGTTTATATTCAAGTTAAATATATATTCCATGGCACAAGCTACAAGTTGATCATATGAAAGCAATTTACACAATCTTTATTATCATTTAGAGATGTATTCATATATAAGTCAAAAAATAAATCTTGTAAGCTATATTTACTTATGAGCTTGTGATATATGAATTATTTCCATAAGGAACTGTATAAAAAATTTGTAGTAATGATATAGTATATCAATTGACCATTAATATGAAATATAATGTGTAAAAGAATAAATGCATATCAGTGATAAAATAAATATATAAGATTACCAATTTTTCTGGTTTATCTTTTCATTTTGAGCTCTGTTTCCAAAGATTTCAGAGATATTGGAATAACCTCATTGTTGTGGTATACCTGCAAAAAAATATGATATATACTTTGGTACCCACTTCCTTTTTTAGGGTCCATGAGTTAATGGAAGGTAACCATACCTAAAAGGGTTAATGAAACCTTTAAAAATAAAATTTTCATTATTAACTACGGAATCAAATTAATCATCGATATATCTTTCTCTGTTTTTCCAATTTACAGGAACTTAAATACTGAACTAATTTGTATCGGTATTTTCTTTCATACTTTTAGATTTATTATAAATATCTCTAATCATAAAATTATTCGAATTTCGATAAAAATTGAATCTTGGATTTACTCGTGCTTTAGTACTAGGAGTGATATTTTTATTATACATAAAAACATATCTAGTACTATATCTTTGATTAGTTTTACTGTATCCAAAACCACTTTTGTTGTGTAAAGGTCTAGAACTAGATAAAATCACATCTAAATCATTTTAACCTTTATTAAATTTCGCAAAATTATTTGTACATTTTTCAAAATTTGATTCCAAAGTCACGATTGGGACTTCTAAAAGAAATTTCACAACTTTTTAAATTATCAATTTCCTTATTTAATTCAAGATTCTTCCTTTTCAAAGTACTATTTCATATTCAAGATGACAAATTTGAGATTCTAAATTATTAAAAGACGATTGAAAATTTTCAAAATTTTCTTTTGAGTCACAAATTTCTTTTTGCAAAATATTATTATTAACTTTTAAAAACTCACATTCTTTAGGTAATTCTAAATTCTTTCCTATTAAAGCTTCATTCTCTTTTTCAAGAGACAAAATTAAAGAACTAGAATTATTTAAAGAATCTTCGATAGATGTATTTTTATTTTGTAAAAGGTCGATTTCCTTTAAAAGAACATTGTTTTTATCTTCTAGTCACTCATTTTCTTTTTGAAGGAAATCCTTTTGAGAAACAAGCTCTTCTAAAGTATTTTCAAAACATTTGGGTTGTTATACTAAAAAATTGTTTTCCTCTTTTAATTTAGAAGTTTCTTGCTCACAATCTTTAGACTTGGCTGATGACGAGGCGCGGCAGCCGAGGAAGGGGTTACACTCGACGGATGGGGAAAAGATTTAAGTGGGGAAGAAAACAAATGGCGATTGAGGTTCTATCTTTTCATGAAGTCGTTCATTTTCTTTCCAGGTTTCATGCAAATGGTGTAAATGTCAAATGGAAAAGGAATGGATAAAACGCATGGAAATGTGAACAACAAATGCGCACCGATTCTTTAGTAAATGGAAGTGGCATTGGGACTCCAAGGCTCCAAGCGATGCCTTTGGGAATAAAAGATGCAGGCATCGAAAATGAAAACAACTTTGAAAAAAAAACGTTGGCTTTTGAAATGCAAAAATGGGTCCAATCTTTAGAAATAAATAAAGAAATGAAAGTAGACATTACTAATTGCAAATTTCAATTACAACATGCGCATGCATGATTCATACATGTTTGGAAAGAAAGTGCCCAACATAAGCAAAAAAAATGAAAACAAAGCACCATGGTAACGTTATCGACTAAGTTTGCAGACGGAAATTGGCTAGAAAAATATACGGGACCCGAATAGGGACAAATTGAACTCCAGTGACTATGTTTCAAAAATGAAATGTGCAACCTTTTCGCAATTTCAGAGCGAACCGAGCACTAAAACCGACAAATGAATATATTGTGGTGATCGACACGATGAGACAGACCCAACGATATATAATTTGCAGTGTCTCGATACTCCGTTTAAAAACACGTTATGGACCCCTTTAAACATAAAATTCGGATAGGAAAACAATTAAACGGAGGTCAAAACATCCGATTTTTGCAAAACGATTTCGCCATTGGATTCATGACAACGAGTAGAATATTGTTCATGTTTGTCCGAATTGATTTCGGAGAGATTTTTTAAATCGCTAAAATTTGGACTGTTATGTGCAGCTTTGCACTAAAAATTGCGCGATCGACAAACATTCATATTTTCCGACCAAATTTTTACAGCCATTACACCTCATCGTACGTATTTCAAATTTCATATTCCCGATATGAAAAACAATTGAATAGTTTCAAAATAAAAATACGATTTAAGTCAAAAATTAAATCGTTAAAAATAGCGGGTTATTACATTCTCCCATACTCAAAACTTTTCGTTCCCGAAAAGGAATGAGTTAGGGAAATAGTAATTAAATAAGAGGAATTTCTTCTAAAGGACAAAGTTACTAATTTTTTTAACCAAAAGTATACAAAGTTTTAAAATTGGTGAGAAGGACAAAGCTTAGGCAAAAGTGGAATCAAAGGGCCCGCTCCCATTTTCACATTTACCCTACAACTTGTCCTTCCCCCCAATTTTAAAACTTGCCATACTTTTAATTTTTTTGCTAACTTTGTCCTTCTCCCTATTTTCCACATTAAATAATATATTTAAACCAATGGTTCATATTTATACACTTACCTATATATATAATTTGAAATATATATATATATATATAAATCAAAAGTTAAAATATTTTCAAACAATTCAAAATAGTTTTAAGTATTCACTCGACGTCTCGATTGGCAATATATATCTATCCCACTTTCGAAACCTAAAAATAGATATCGATGAGGCTGCAGTCATCACCCGAATCATTTTCAAGCAACTAGAGTATGACTCTATATATATCTAATACATATATGATTTAACATATACGTCGATCAGACGTATACCCAAATTACTAGGTATTTGATATGCCAACTTTAACGTTAAGTAAGTACTCAAACATCTTTCTATATTTAAATAGAATATATGTCAAATTTTCAAATCATTACAATTTTAAGCAGGAAAAAATATATCTCTCCCCCACTCATTTATTTATTAAAATTCAACAGAATCCTTAATAAATGTACTAACAATATTATTATTAAATCAAATACAAAATAGTATTATTTTATACTATACCTAAATATTTCCAAATCTAAGTTATCTATATTTAAATTTATAATACTTGTTTAACTCCACAAGTTTAACACACACACACACAGACAGATATTTATACACACACACATCACGAATAAAAAACTTTATAAACCAATTTAAATTAATAAATTCCCATATATACATTTATAAACTATACCATTATAAATTTCAACCAAGGTAAAATCATTTTCTTATAAAATCTACATCTTTAAATCTTATTATAGTTTATAAAATATAAAATCTTAAACTATAAATATCAAATCTTTTCAAAATATTGGTATTCCCAAAATGATATTTACAAATATACATCTTCTAAAAATATATATATCAAAATTCAAATGGCATCGAGAAAATCTTATATTATAATATCCTTCCAAAATACCAATTTCAAACAAATATTAACTAAGAATCAACTCGCTAGAAGATGTACACTACAGCAAAAAACACTTTTCGCAACAGGCAAAATCTGTTGCAATAGGCCTATTGCAACAGGCAAGCGCCCGTCTGTATAGCCGAAGTTGCAATAGGTCGACCCCTTTTTGCAACGGTTATTTCCTGTTGCAGTAGCTTTTTTGCAATAGGTTTTTGCTGTTGCAACAGACCCTTTTGCAACAGTATATGCCCGTTGCAATAGATTCATAAATCTATATGAAAAAATTACAGCTTATAGATATTACACATTAAATGTATTCGTTTTAGTAATAGTGTATATCACATAATGATATAAACAAATAAATTTTTTATTTTAATAAAGTTTTAATAATTCAAACAATTACAACAAAAAATTCTACAATTTTCATACACCATTCATGTATAACAATTGCTTCTCTCACACAATACATTTTTTTCAAATAGAGTATTTTCTAATCATATTTATACTCTATCATACATATACTATAATAAGAGAATAAACATCATTAGTTCACTAGAACAAATCTGTAGTCCATGCCCCAAGTTTGCAGTTGATCATGGACTTCACATGCCTATCCAGGAATATGTATGTCATTCAATAGTTTAGCTATCCCTTTAATTTGCAGCTTCTTTCTTTACATCACCAACAGTCTTCCAAGAACTAAACTTCCTGTAGCGCCAACTTACAATATTATTTTCACAATATATCCTCTTTAGAACACAACTACAAAAACCAGGATATTACGTGTTGTTTACAGAGCCAATGGAAAAAAGCAATAAGAATGGAAAGCCAATACCTTTAGTGCTGAAGACCAATATATTATTAATTGAGCCAATAGATTGACCTTCTTTGTATTGTACTTTTCCTGTGTTCACAGTAATCAAATACACAGTCTAAAAGGTTTCAAAAAGGGATCTTACATGTATTAAAAAAAAAGGTAGCCATACCTTTAGTGCTGAAGGCCAATATACTAAGTTTCGCAGGTGCATTATCTCTAGTAATTGTAGTGTTAAGTAAGCATCTACCAACATATGGTTCTTTAGGCTTGTATGCATTTGTGACCACTCCTTCACCGTTCTTTTTCGATGCTTTTACAGTTTTGGTCAGAGTTTCTATTGTCACTTGTGCTCTTATATTTGCCGACTTGCTGTTTGTGGTTACGTACATTTCTTGAGTACAAAGCTGTCTGAATAACTATATTTCTTTTCAATTAAGAAGAGCTTCATTTTCGAAGGATACAAATGAAAGTGCAAAATGCAAGTATAATATAGATCTTGACAGTGGTAAAATAAAAATAAAATCAGTATACTGACCTTTTTGAGGGTAAACCCAACAACGATGGACATTCTTATTAACGCAGTGCTCAAATCTCAGGCAACATTAGTATAAAAACAGTACCAGATCCTAACAATTGAGAACCACTTCACCTATTAGTTATTGCCGCAGAACCAAACAAACTGATGATAATAAAAGAATATAATATTTTTTTGATGAAGGATTATTGGGTTGCATTATCTTCGTCGATGTCGTGGATGTATAGGCCATAGACAGTTTTGTGGCGACTCATGATGAGTTCTCGTTTAAGATGGATGACCATGTTGTGGGAGAACACAATCCATAAGGGCTTGGGTTAGATGACGGCTTGGCGGAGTGTGCCAGGTTTAGCGTACGTGACATCGTCAGATGGATCAGTGACTATGCAGATTTTTCCGTTTTTGCCTCCACCTTGGGCCCATCAACTGAATCCCTTGGCACAAGCTACAAGCTTTGGCGGTTGCTCACCCAGTCTGGTTTGCATCGCTAGCACCGATTGACAAAGTTCAGTGCACAACATGGTTAATGGTAGATCAGTCGAAGACTCCTTCAATGATCTAGAAAATATTATTATAACCAGTTATGAATAGATAACACGATGGACAACGCATATAAACATCACAATGCTTTTTTCTTGCTAGTTATGAATAGATAACACTTGATGAACTTCTCTAAGTAAAAGCATCACAATAATTTTTTCAATCAATATATTTGGTATAACCCAAATAAAACATATCAGTGCAATGCAAGTTTACTCAAACCTAGGAAGCATCTAAACTTACTATGATATAAAAGCTGCAGATACAAAATTGATACATTTACTATGATATTAGATCAAGGAAAAACTGATTTTGATGGAGGTAATTTAATAGACAGCGTATATATGGAGATTATTAATAAACAAGTTGTACATAGAGACATATAAATCACAATAAAATGAATAACAGAAGGATCCATTTTATTAAGCATACAACATCATGAAACAAGTCGGAGTAAGGTTTCATACCTGAAATAACAGAAACAAGATTAAATTAAGAAGAGTAAGGTTTCATACCTGAAAGCAATCTTCCGTAGATTTTTAGGTGAAGATAAATGCTAAATCCTAACTCCAAAACTGGTTGTGAAAGAAGCACGAAATTTTCTGGATATATAAATATGTTAAAACTGAAGCAATATTATTTCAGAATTCATAAAGACTTTTCAAATATGTTTGTTCGTATCTATAAGGACTTTGACACTGCCTAATGATTGAAACATTTCAGTTGCGTATATGTAGCCACAAATACGCATCATGTATTACTTCTGTAAAGCAACAGAATAAATTCTATTTTTGTATAACATAACACAACAAAAAATCCCCAAGTAATAGAAATCAACCATTAAAATATTGTGACCTTTGTATTTAGATATGAGAATCAATAACGTACCTAACCCTCGAATTGCTGGAAGCCAGTCACACGAGAGGGAGGGTAGAACTCAAATCGGCCTTGAAGGATTCCAAGAAGATCTGGTTCACCGCGCTGGATTGAAGGTCGAAGATCACCGAACAAGTCCTTGAGTGTGAAGGTGGAAAACCGAGATGAAACCGTGGGAGAGAACCGATGGCTTGGATTTAGATTTTGAATGAGAAATTGGAAATAAAGCGAAGCAAGCACGAAGTATTAGCGCGAAGCAGGCATGAAGTATTAGTGCGAATCGGTAATCAAAATTCTGGAGAGCCCGCCTTCTAATTTTCGTATCCCGCCTTTTCCTTCACAATATCAGTGCGAAGCTGTTCTGAAATTTTGTACCCTACATTTTTGCTAAGCAACTAAAAATTAATTTTGTTGTAAAATAATATTTCAAAAGAACATTTAAGAGAAGTTATTAAATAAATCTGATTAATAATGAATACTAAATCTTAGTTATTAAACATTAACTAACGTTAATTATAAACTATTTAACAGTATTTATTTTTTAAAATACCAAAAATTGAATATAATCATCAGTTATAATTATTAAGTTAAAAATATGATTATTGCAACCAGTACGAAAAGATAGTTGTTAAAAATATGTTTATTTTATTCGATAAGAAAGGATGATTGCTTAAATTCATTTATTCCAATTATTTATTTATTTTATTATTTTCTAAATGTTAGTTATTATTATTTGTTAATAATTATTAATTATTATTATTTAATTCTCTGTTCTAAATATCACTTTATAATACTTAAAATTTATTATTAAATATTAAATATTAATCTTAATTATTATATAATTACTAGCAGTTTAATCATTTAATAGTAATTATTTAAAATTAATTATCAAAAGCTAATCATGAAAAACCCGTCGTTCGTAGCTCGGGTGGTTCAGAAGTTGGGAGATGGGGATCTAATCAGTGTGCGGCTAGGACGTTACACATCCGTGTGTGATGCCTATACAAAAGCGAGGTAGACACACGGCGCGGGGTTTACTCAAGTGAGCATGAATGTATGCTGTGATCTTAAGGTTCCACATGTTACTAAAAAAAGCTAATCATGAAATGCTGATATTTTTTTTAATAGTATGTTTTTGCAACTGACTCTACCAGTTGTAGAAAACACAGTTATTGCAAGTGGCAAAAACAGTTGCTAAAAATATTTATTTGCAACTGACTTGGAAGCGCAGTTGCAAATAATATATTTGTTGCAACTGTTATGAAAGCACAGTTGCCAAAAGTGTGTTTTTGCAATAGGAAGAGAAGCGCACTTGCTAAAATATATTTTTCGCAACAGGAAGAAAGGGCCTGTTGCTAAATCTCATCTATTGCAACGGCTATAATAGATTTGTTGCTAAATATCATCTACTGCAACTGTCATGTTTCGCCTGTTGCAAATAGACAGTTGCAATAAGGTATTTTTCTTGTAGTGGTATATTCTCCTTCTACTTCTTACCTTGTTATGGACAATGATAAGTTATAGAATTTGAGTTTAAAGCTGAACGAACAAAAGAACCTAATCAAAGGGGATCTACGAAGGAGTATAAATTCAAATGGAAAGGAAATTTCAATAGAAGATTTAAATATTCAACAAAATTTAATATCCGATTTTTTTTTAAAATCATTTAAAAAATTATTTCAAAAATATGTATACTTTCAAAATACGCTCTCTCTCAAGAAGGATTCTGCAACTAATCCCACTCATTCTAGGGTATCACTACCCTATCTTTAATGAGTTTTTACCCCATAGGCTAAAGATTTGATAAACCAATGCTCTGATACCAACTGTAACGACCCACCATTTTGACTGTGCCGAATTGACAAAACATGTCAACTCGAACCGTCCAAAATGACATTATTAGCTTCTGAGGTAAACATAATAAATCACATATCACAGACACAGATACAAAGCAATATAATATCTCGCAGCAGAAAATACAAAATATAATAGTAGTTCATGAAGCTACTAAATAAAATTTTACATCATAGTATACATAAACCATACAGCGGAAGTCTAATACAATGAATTTCATATACACAATAACAGTGTGAAACAGAGACGACAAGAATAACTGAAACTGAATCAACTGAATAGGTAGACACAGGTGGGAAAAACCCGTTATAAGCTACAAGTCTAAGGGTGAATCTCGAAAACTGTATACTCGATCTAACCCGAGCAATAATGCAAAACAAAACAACTTGGATCAGGACTAACATTCTCATGGAAGTAAATCAACTCAAATGAAATGTTCCATGAAATGCATTCAGTAACTTGAAGGATGTTTGGGATCACCATCCTCAAAGGACCCATCAAACTAATACTATATAGTATAATACGCTATATACAATAGTGTCTATCAGTAAAGTATCAAAATAGCGTAAGCGAGATTACCATTATTACCCTTACACCATTTATATATTCTCGTAGTATAATACAATACCGTAATTCCTCCGTAAACTGGAGGGCTATCAGAGGGAACTCCATATAAAACAGTGCAAAACAAAGTCGTAATGGGCTCGTATATGACATGTGACAAGGCACGCAAGGAATGCCCGGGTGGCTTCACTGTTTGCAGATCCGGACTGGTGGTAACGCATAGCAGCCACTACCGCTGGTGGTAATGCATAGCAGCCACTACCGCCGGAGGTAACGCATAGCAGCCACTACCGCCCACCTCGAAACACACTCCCATAATCAGAAGGGCCCAATCGAATCTCAACAGTAATAGAATAGTATCGAAGAAGTGCGCTCGATAAGAGGAATGACCTCACTTGGTCCGGGCGTAGCTCCTGTTTTACTCACATCAAGATGACTCAGGTAGTCAGGGTCTCGTAATTAATATGAAATAGAAAAATTGAGTCGTTCGCCAAACTATCCTACTTCATTCTGGAACTCCACCGCATAAACAGTTATTAAAGTGGTTTTCGGTATTGGTAGAGAGTATGTGTAACAACCCGGAAAATCAGAACCAATTTAAATTTTTTATTTTAGCAATTTTAATGGATTTTGAATATTTAAAATGTTTTATTTTAAATAATAATGACTAAAAATTTATTTTCGATGAAGTTAGAACGAATAAATTTATTTTAACTATAAAACGAGCCTGAAATGGCGCGATAGTTTGAAAATTTAATTTCAAATTTCAAACGAATATACATAATTCAATATAAGTCAGAATTGAACGAAAAAAAATATATATGAATCTGTTTAATAATATCTTTCTAACGGATGTAAAAAACTGAAATTTCACTTTATAAATTAAAAGTTATGTCCAGTTTAAAATTCAGAATAGTTGCTATGGAATTTATATATATTTTAATATAATATATAGCCCTTAAAAATAGCCATTTTGCAAATGACCTCCGTTTTCGATGAAACCACTTTTGTTGGATCCGGAATGTCAAATTATTACTAGATTCCAAAATTCATAATTTTTGGAATCAATATGTGAGCGTGGCAAAAGAAAACGTGTTTTGTTAATTTCAGTCAATTTGGATCGACCAGAAAATAGTCATTTTTCAAACGGTCTCCAAATTTGACGAAATTAGTTTTGTTAGTACCGTATCATCAAAACATAGCCAGATTTATTTTTCTGGAATTTTAGGAGTCAGTATGTGGCCCCGGTAAATTAAAATGTACGTTTAAATTCAATATATATTGATTTATATTTTAATTTAAAGAAAAACTGATCGGAACAATCGAATTGGCTTACCGGACATATCCCATTGTATTCGGAATGAGGGTATTTGGCTAGAGGCGACAGTCATTGGGTTCGATTTGGAGTTAGTATCAACGAATAAGTATTGTTTAAATTAAGTGAATTAAATAATATTTAAAATATAATATATATATATATGACCTTTTACCAAACCATATCCCTCTCTCTCTCTCTTTAATGCGCCGCCAGAAGCTAAAAATGACGGATGAAATTGTCCCAAACAAATCCCCAAATCAAACGCGATTGAATCAATGATTTCAAAAGTTTCAAAAGGAAAACGAAAGAGATTTTCCTCCTCTCTAATGTTATACGGTTTTGATGAGTTCTCATTTCATGTTCTACTCGAATTACAAGCGTGAACTCGCGATTTTCAAACCGGGTTTAGAGGCGCTAGGGTTCATCGCACACGGCGGCGCTCAGGCCGTGGGAGGAGCACGCCAAGGCAGTTCGTAGGGGAAGTTCGGATCATGGTCCGATGTTGGCAGGAGCGACGCGCAAGTGGTTAGCTAGGGTTCGTGGACGGGTTCGTTGAAATTGGAAAGGGTTTTTACAGAAGGAAACGGGGAAAAGGAGGGAAAGTGATTAGAGGGAAAGTGATTATTTTATTTAATTTTAAATTAATTAATCAATTTATGTAATTAATGTAAAAATTATTGTAACTCTTTCATACGAGATCCAAATCCAATGAAACAAGATGCTTTGCGATCGTATCAGCGAGAGCTACGCACTGGAATTGACTAGAGCTGAAATGGAGCACGTTGGAATTTCAGGCAAATCCAAACTGTTTAGAAATTCAGAAATAAACACCGGCGGAGTGGATCCCAATGTGAGAACTCTTTTTCACTAATTATTTTACAGTTAAATAGATATTAGGTTGCAGACGGGGCTTAGTAGCTCCTGACACCGTCGTCCACAGACCATGGATGACTTGTTTGATTGTATTGTGTTGTGGAAATTGATTGTGATTGTTATGTGAAATGGACTGTATAAAATATTCATGTGTTGAGTAAAAATATTTGAGCAATAAAAATATCATTTTTATTAAATATATGAACTATATAAAATAGTGATGCGATAAAATAAATATTCATTTACAAATCAGACGATTTGTTTATGTACACCCATTTAACTGGTATTGATTGGGACGATAAATTTTACACATCGGCCAACTGCACAAATAATTTTCAGTATTTGTTGGTTGAAACCCCACTGGGGTATTGGGATGATATTTGACGTACACTAATCCCAATTGTTTAGTTGTATGTCGATTGATTGGTTGACAGACTGTTGTAAGAGTTAATTATTTAAATTTAATGCTTATGCAGTTGTGTAATGCACTCTGGATGATGGATGATTGTTTATCGTTGTTATTATATACATGTGTTGTATGGAATCCATATAAATAACATTATATGGTAATTGATTGGATCTCATCCCCATTTGGAAAATAAAGAATATTTGAAAATATTATTCAGAGAATGATTAAAAATATTCATGTGTTGAATAATATAAAATAACGAATATTTTAAAGTAATATTCAATAAAGGATCAAAATATGATTTTGAGGTCCGATTTTGGATGGAAACGAAATATTGGAAAATGTGAAGCCATGTTGATTAGATATGTGCCATTTTGATGCGAACGATATTTATATCGATTTTATTCATTTTTGTAATGAATATCGAAAAGGAAATGATTTCCAAATCTAATGTTTTGAAATATTATCATTTACATTATAATGATAAGGAATATTAAATTTTGATTTAAAATTAAAAATGAAGCTGGAATCGTTTTTAAAACGAATTTATAAAATACGTTTTGAACGAAATATATATTATATATATATTATATATAATATAATGGCCTGAATAGAACGCGCAGCGACCGTTCGCAAATTTCGACCATTGACTTCGAATTGACGTTACGGGAGATTCGACCGTCGGATTCTCCTAAAACCGAAACCATTGTGTTCGTATCGAAAAGATCTTTCCAACGAATATAAGAGATTTGAAATCTAATGGTTGGATTTGGAATTATGTCCAAATCAAATTTGGCAAAGGTCGTTGTAAGTGCAGTTCGATGACCGTTTATGGAAATCGATTGTACGGACCTTGATAAAATTATTAAAAATATTAATAACTTGTGTAAAATCATAATAAATGATTTGGAAACAATGGGGATGAAAAATTCCATTTTTGAGAAGATAAAAATACATATCGAAATGAACTAGCTATTAACTAGAATTATAATCCAATTATTTTTAAATAAATTAACTGGATTAAGAATGAATTTTAATATAACCAAAATTTTCAATATATGAATTGGAATGGATTTGAATCGAAATTATCTTTGAAATATTTCGATATTGGTTTCCGTGATTATACGGATATTGTGGAGGAATTTGGAAGATATATATATCGTTATTCCCAGTACGATATTTTTTGATTTCAGAATTTGATATTGAATGTAAGCCGATATAATTTCTATTCAGAGCCTTGTATTTAATATTAAATTGGATTTTGGGTTTTTCATGAACGTTGTCTTAAATAACACTGTTCTTAAACTCAGTTGAGAAAAGAATAAATCTTTAAATTAAAATTTAGTGAAGTTTTTCAATTAATTAATATTTAATTGGAATTGAATTAAAGAATTTGATTTTGGGTTTGTCGTGAATGGTGTCCTCATTAACACTGTTCTTAAACCCCGATGCGAAAGAATAAATCTTTTAATTAAGATTTAGAGAAGTTTACCAATTAATTATCATTTAGTTGGAATTGAAATGAAAGTTGATTTTGGGTTTATCGTGAGCTGTGTTTTAAATAACACTTGTTCTTTAACCCGATTAACAGTGAAAGGTGATTTGGAATTTATAAATCTTTTTATTGAGATTTAATGGAAAATTTTCCAAAGTAAAGTTTTCCAATTAATTAGTATTTAATTGGAATGGAATGGAATTCGATTTAGTAATAATTGAAGTTAGCTTCTGTGGAGGAAGACCATTACTATATATGGAATTTAAAAGGCTTTGTCGTTATCCCATTTATATTATTGGTTGGATACAGAAATTTATATCGATTATATATTGATATGTTTTCCGTGAAAATTCCATAATCAATGGAATGTGATTTTGGGTTTATCGTGAACTGTGTTTTAAATGACATTATTTCTTTAACCCGGTTAAAGACAGGATATGAACTCCCAAAGTTGAATAATCATTAATATTGATTTTTGGAAAGATTAAAACTGAATTAGAATTTTAATGAATCTTCAATTAGATTGGAATATGAATGAGATAATTAATTTTATCGAATTCATGAAATGATCGAGAATGGAGTATCACCAGTTTTGCTCTAAGCGATAGTTAAATATTTAATTAGATTTGAACGTGAAATGATAATTAATTTTACCGATAACACCGTGGGTGTTAGATATGGAGTAATACCAGTTTTTCTCCATGGGATGAATAGGTTGGGGTTGTGAAATATAATAAATGATTACTTCGGTAAAGTTCGTTAATCCCGACTAGTGTGGAAAACCTTAATATGGTTTAATTTGTGTAAAGAATATTTGAATAAAATAATATTCTGAATTGGAATGAGGCGTAAATTGTGCTTGTACAGCACTTGTTTATAAAATACGCGGGTTATTCGGAAAGGCAGGATTTATACCCATTCTGAATAACTGATTCGACGATAAGTCGACGATGAAGACGGTGGTTGAAGACCGGAGGTCTTCACATCGTTTGGATGATTACTGATGTCTTTATTGGGCTATACACCCAAGACGAGGTAATAAGTGGTGATTGTTCAGACGGACCTGGAGATCGACCGAATATGCGAGGGCCTCTCTCCTGTATTAGACATATGGGACGAGGAATAAGGTGCCTCCGGTTTCGTTCAGACGTAGAACGAACTTGCAAATGGACTGTGTGTTTGACATTGGATTTTATTCTGTGTTGATTGATCTCTATTAAATATATATCTGTTTGGTGGCGGAGAATTTATTCTCTTGCTTAACACCCTTCTCTGAGACATACGAGCTCAGAGGTTATATATCGATAAACATCAGTCGCATGGCGTGAATTGCCTGTGTGGCATGCCTAAGTGGCAAATGATCAAGGCTTTTGTTGAAAAGCAAAGTCTTGTGGTTGATGATCAAAGCATAGCTTCAATATAGCGCCGCTTCGTGTATAGCATTAATTCGCGAGCCTCGCACCCCAGTGTGAACCAGAAACGGGAGAGGACCTCAGGGAGGACATGCGTTTCTTTCTAGCTATGGGTTGTGTCAGGGTTTTGCAAGCCCGGACATTTTTATATTTTTACCTATGTGGATGATGGAAAGCGAGGCGCCTCGGATATATTGGTCACTAAGGGGCCGATTGTTGGATTTTACGCCCCATAGGGCGGGGAAACGCATGTTCAGGGATTATTAATCCACTTAAAATGTGGACCGGCCCTGACGCTCCAAGGGACGATGCATTCTGTTCCTAAGGCTCGGGCTAGAGAGTCTCGAATCGGTAAGGACAATCCTTTGCCTTGGTTCACGGACGGATATCCAACTTCCAATACGACATTTCGGTTTTAATTGTAGAGACTAGTATGGCGACATAGTGGGATGGGGCGCTTATGCCGTCTATGATTGATACATTTATATTTTAAGTTGATTTCTTCGCTTATGGTAATAGTAAAATATGAAATTTCACATACCAAGCATTTTTGGCTATTATAAGGTAAAAACTCTATCCTCCAGCTTGCGTTGCATTGTGTGATGGGACCTGAGTCTTATAATAGCTTCATTTTCTTTATTTAGCATTGCGCTACTGGTATTCTCGGGGTTAAAACCCGTTCCGTGTTATACGGCGTGGTCCCTTGATTTATCTAACTTTAAAAATCAAGCTAATAACTATTTTAGTTATCACACCAGTCACATGACTGACGTGGAGTTTATTGTTTTGACCTAAACTCTGGGTGCCCTTATTGTCCACATGGGCAGCTAGTAGTTTTGATTTTGCAGATTATCTCTTTTCCAGGATCTTGGTTTACAGCTAAAGCTATATACGGAAAGCTCTGTATCCGTGTACTTACTACAGTTGTGTTATGTATTATTTCTCCACTGCATTATAATTTAAATCTCTGATATTTGTCAAATGTATAATATTTATTCATACTCTGTTATATTCTTGTACTCTGATGTAAATTGTTGTAATAAGCAATGCAATGTTCTTCTGTTTGCATTCTGATTCGTGTTGTCCCCAAAGCAATCCGTTCTTTATCTTCTCTTCGGAGACCGGGGAAGTTCGGGTCGCCTACTGTATGACAATAACCGATCCCGGTTTCTTTAACAAACAATCGTTTATATTTTTCACACCATGGTCATTATTTTATAAATCACTTTATAAAATTATTTAAACGAAATCTCATATTCGAATTTTGAATCAAATTTAAATATCTGACTTCGATTATGTTTAAATTTGAAAACAACTCAAATCGCTTAAATCAAATCGATTTAAAGCTATATCATAAAGATCTCAAATATAGTATAAACTAACACTATAACATTTAACTTCGATTATAATTTCCGAAAGTATTCGCATAACAAATTTCAAATCCAAAATCGACTTATACAAAAACATATCTCAATTGCCATTTAAAACCATACCAAACTATTTAACTTCGACGATACTTAGGTTTGATTTATGTTCGTTAAAAAATTCAATTTCGAACAATTCATAAAAATTTGGTTTTTACCTTTTAAAGCATTTATTTTAGTCGATTTGTAAAATCCAACACTCGTGTTCAAATTCCTTTTTATACAATTCAAATCCAACTCTTCTATTCTGATTTATATAATTCAAAACAATCATATATTTCAATTTCAACAAAGATATCATATTCAGTAACCCAAGTCGTATAATTCCAATTCATAACTTATAAATTCAAAGAATTTCAAATCATTATTTAGATATTCAAAACAATTATAAGATCATTCTTATAAATTCAGTTTATACAACTACTTAATTCATACTAAATCGATTATATAATCAATCCAATATATAAAATTATCGAATTCATTTCATATTAATTATAGATTCAAATTAAAATCAATTTACGCAATCCAAGATCATTTCTTATAAAAGTTCAAAACCAAATTCAAATTCGCATTCAGTTTATTTATAATCAAATTCATTCCTTAAATTGGAAATTTAAATTCAGAAAACAATTTCACAACCCAAGTTCATCTCTTATAGTTTAAATCAATTCGAATTCAAATTCATATGTCATATGAGTTCATTCGTTAAATCAATATCATTGTTTAAATTCTAATCTTTAAACCTCGAATTCAAATCAAGAAAATGTTAACTTATTCACCTTTTAGTTTATTATTAAATTTTATTAAATATATATAAAAGAAAATTTAACTTTGAAAATAAATATTTAATATATAAGTTTATAAAATTCTAAAAATTAATTAGAATATAGATTATAAACATATATAAGTTTAAAATAATATAGAAATATATCTAAAATAATTATTTATAATATAAAAGTTTAAAATACTTATATGATTAATTTATATGGTTTAAAATAAATAAAATTATAAGTAAAATCTTAAATAAGTATTTAAATCTATATTTACTCATAAAATCATTTTAAAACATATAATTTAAAGTTTATAAAATAAGTTTAAAATCTTTAAAATAGAAAAATATGAAATCTTAAGTTTTTTGTTTAAAAAAAGAAAAAATTTCCAGATCTGTTCACTTCGAAAACAAGATTAACGATGTCCATATATAGTTTTCTACCCTATGGTCAAGTGATACGGATAATTATCATTTCAACTAGCAAATTATAAAATTTACGGGTATATAAAATTTTAACCCGTAATCCCAAATTCAGTAAAAATCGTTCAGGTCTATCATTTCAACCCATAATGACTTTTCTGTATCTAATGTCCGTTCGGGTATGTATCATTTCAACCTTAGTGATTTTTCCTAAAACTAGGGAAATCAGTAACATAAACAAATCATCACATAACATCAATCACATCAAAAGTCGTATAAGTGCACCTACATGTCATATGGATATCGTTTCATATATGAAAAGTGTACATATCAAGTAAGCAATTACTACTAGAAATCCTATACATTTCACAACAGTTCATTTATGATGATTTAACATCCATGAAACAATGTAGGTCTAGTGTGAGATAAACTCAACTTTCGTGGCATAGAAATGGAGACAATAGATGGACTGACACAGGATGAAACGACTATATCCAGGCATGATTCAGAACGGATTCAACTCGGCAACCGCTTAATATATATTTTATTTTTATAAGAGGAGGCTAAGGAATTTCTCAACGGATCCGTACGGTTATTTGGGTTTTGGAATGGTTTCCGAACTCAACACCAAACTCGATTCAACCAAAAATAAGACACAATAATTCTTATACAAAATATAATATATATATATATATATATAATTATATATACGTATACATAAAATCATAACACATATATTTAAAATTCAACGCACACTGTAAACACACAACGCAAATTAATATATTTATTGTAAATTTTGTAAACATACCCCAAAGCTTTATATTCTTTTTAATATAAAACACTCAAACAAATATAAATGTATAACTCACACACGTATAGCACACAAAATACACACACGCGTACACATGAAAACACTCACCCACACTTCATGCACACAATACATAGACACACACGCAATGATTCAAGCGCACAATCACACAAACATATATATTATAAATTGTATATAAAATACAACACACAGTAAACACACATATAATTAAACACACACAAACAGCCAAACACACGCACGCAGCACAAAACACACGCACAACCCCAAACAAATGCATAAACAAAAGAAGAACAAGAAATAAAATAATATATATAAATGTATGTATATAAAACTCACGTGCAAAAAATAGAAAGGCTCGGAGAGGGTTGGGTTTCAGGTTGGAGAGGGCTCGGTGTTGGTGGCGCTACGGTCTGGGTGGGTATAGGTTTAGGGGTGGGTTCGGGTTCAGGCTAGATGGGTCTCGGGTATACTAGGTTCTACAGCAGGAAGGGAGAGGGAATAAGTGGAGTCGGAGGCGCCACAACATAGGCGGCGTGGTTGGCGCTACATCAGAGGGTTGATGACGAGGCGCGGCAGCAGAGGAAGGGGTTGCAGTCGGTGGATGGGGAAAAGATCGAAGTAGGGAAGAAAACAAATGGCGATTGAGGTACTATCTTTTCATGAAGTCGTTTGTTTTCTTTCTAGGTTTCATGCAAATAGTGCAAATGTCGAATGGAAAAGTAATGGACAAAAAACATGGAAATGTGAACGACAAATGCGCAGGCATTCTTTTGTAAATGGAAGTGGCGTTGGGACTCCAAGGCTCCAAGAAATGGCTTTGGGAATAAAGATGTAGGCATTGAAAATGAAAACAACTTTGAAAGAAAAAACGTTGGCTTTTGAAATGCAAAAATGGGGCCAAGCTTTAGATATAAATAAAGAAATGAAAGTGGACATTACTAATTGCAAATTGCAATTACAACGTGCGTATGCATAATTCGTACATGTTTGGAAAGAAAGTGCCTAACATAAGCAAAAAAATGAAAACAAAGCATTTTGGTAACGTTATCGACTGGGTTTGCAGACCCAAATTAGCTAGAAAATATATGGGACCCGAATAGAGACAAATCGAACTCCAATGACTATGTTTCAAAAATGAACTGTACAATCCTTTCTTCAATATCAGCGCGAACTGAGCACCAAAACTGAAAAATGAATATATTGTGGTAATTGACACGATGAGACGGACCCAACAGTATATAATTTGCAGTGTCTCGATACTCCGTTCAAAAACACATTACAGACCCCTTTAAGCGTAAAATTTTGAAAGAAAAACAATTAAACGGAGGTCAAAACGTCTGATTTTGGCAAAACGAATTTCGCCGTTGGATACATGATAATGAATAGAATATTTTTTATGTTTGTCCGAACTAGTTTCGGAGGGATTTTTAAAATCACTAAAATTTGGACTGTTATGCGCAGTTTGGCCATGAAAATTACGCGATCAACAAACATTCCAATTTTCCGATGAAATTTTTACAACCACTACACCTTACTGTACGTATTTCAAATTTCAAATTCCCGATATGAAAAACCATAGAATATTTTCAAAATAAAAATAAGATTTAGATCGAAATTTAAATCGTTAAAAATATCAGGTTATTACATCTAGCTTCCCCTTGAACTTCACACACAATAATATTATATAGGTAATTATTGCTTATATTATATAATTATAAATCACCAATAGCTAGCACTAGAACAAAATGTATAAAATCCATAAAACCCTAAACCTAATTTCTAAAAAATCAAGAATTTTTTTTGAAATTATTACCTGTAGCTTGTTCATGTGACGGAGAGCTTGCCATATTTGAAATACAAATTGAAATTTCTTGAAGAAATTTCAAATTGGTTTTTTTAGGGTTAGGGGATTTGGGTTTGAATAAGTTGATGTCGAAGAATGAGAAGGAAAGGGGAAAGAGTTGGTCGGTTTAATGCATCGGGGCGCAATCCTGAATTGCGCCCCGGTGCATTTTTTTCTTTTTATAATACTGGTGCAATCTGCTATTGCTCCAGTGTACACATATACCAGCGCTATCCCAGATTGCGCCAGTGTTACCAGGCCAGCTCATCGCTGAGTTGGCCAGAAATAGGCTAATTTAACAACCCAGATTTTACGAACCAATTTAAATTTTTATTATAGCTATTTTAATGGATTTTGAATATCTAAAATGATTTATTTTAAATAATAACGACTATAAATTTATTTGAAATGAAGTTAGAATGGATAAATTTATTTTAATTATAAAACGAGCCTGAAATGGCGTAGTAGTTTGAAAATTTGATTTTTAATTTCAAATGGATGTACAAAATTCATAATAAATCGGATTTCAGTAATACCAGAAACATTTGAATCTGTTTAATAATATCTTTCTAACGAATGTAATGAATTGAGATTTTATAATATAAATTGAAGTTACGGCCAGTTTAAAATTTAAAATAGTCGCTATGGAATTTATATATTTTTTATATATAAAAATCCCTTAAAAATAGTCATTTTGCAAACGACCTCCGTTTTCGATGAAACCACTTTTGTTGGATTGGAATGTCAAATTATTGCTAGATTCCAATTTTTGGAATTAATATGTGAGCGTGGCAAAAGTAAACGTGTTTTGTTAATTTTAGTTGAATTGGATCGTCCAGAAAATGGCCATTTTTCAAATGGTCTCCAAATTCGATGAAATTAGTTTTGTTAGAACCGTATCGTCAAAACATAGCTAGAATAATTTTTCTATAATTTTTAGAGTCAGTATGTGGCCCCGGTAAATTAAAATGTACGTTTAAATTCAATATATATTGACTTATATTTTAATTTTGAGAAAAACTAACTGAAAAGATTGAATTGGCTTACGGAACATATCGCATTGTGTCCAAAATGGGGGTATTTAGCTAGGGGTGATAGTCGTTGGGTTCGATTTTGAGTTCATATCAATAACCGGGTATTTTTGAAATTAAAATAATTAAAATAATTAATATATATATAAATATATATATATATATTAGAAATTCTTAACCCTAATTTTCCATTGACCAAAAAATAGCGCCGCTGCTCTAGATGATTAACGGCGGAAACGATCAGGAATTCTCATGCATATTTCTTTAAATCCGCTTCAAATTTCAACCCAACTCCAAAGGGAAAACTGAAGCACTCTCCGAGATCTTCCTCATGATCAAAATTGATAAAGTTTGGTTACTTGGATTATGGGAATTTGCGCCTCAAACATCATTCGTTCGAAGGTTTTTTGATGGTCAGAGGGGGGTTCGAATTCAACAGGGTTAGGGGTGGTGGAAGCTCGCGTGTAGGCGCCCCTCGTGGCAACTAGCGATCGTCATACGGCGGCTCCTAGGCGGCGCGGATGGCAACCCTAGTTTCGAACTAGGTGTAGGCTTTACAAAACGATGAAAACCAGTGAGTTTTTTTTCTTTCTTTGTATAATTAATTTTTAAATTTTGTAATATATGTATTTTTAATATATGTATAGCTTTAAATAAAAATATGATTTATATATATATAACATTAGTTTAAAAATATGATTTTTATATATGTAACATTAGTTTAAAAATATGATTTTTATATATATAACAATAGTTCAAAAATATGGTTTTTATATAAACAACATTGAAATAAAAATATGATTTTGATATAAAAATAGAGTAGATTAAAAATGAGATTTTTATATAAATACCATAGTATAAAAATGTAATTTTTATATATAATTGCATAGAATAAAAATTGGATTTTTAATATATGTTAAAGTGATTTAAAAATAAAATAGCTTTGATTTAAAAATGTAGTTTAAAAATGAAATAACCTAGTTTTAAAAAATGTAAATTTTATATATATATATAAAGCATTGATTTATTTTCTGTTTTTAAAAATAAATTAGCAGTAATAAAATGTGATTTTTATTATATGGATAACAATATAAAAATGTGATTTTTAAATAGAGATAGCATTGAAATAAAAATGTGATTTTTATTTATGAAGATCGTTGTTTAAAAATGTGATTTTTAACATAAACTGCGTGAAACAGGTTGCAATGGAACCGACTGGAAGCAAAACGGAATCTAAACCATCTTCCGCTAAAGAATGATAGATGGGAAAACAAAGATGAAAACTCCTTCTCACTCTAATTATTTTACAGTTAAATATATACTAGGATGCAGACAGGGCTTAGTAGCCTCGACACTATTTTATTGTACAAACCATGGATGTTTGTTTGGATTGATTGTGATTGTGAAATTGACTGTATTGTGGTTGTAAATATTCATGTGTTGAATAAAATGTATAATTATTAAAAATATCATTTTAATGTGTAATAAAACTACATAAAATGGTCATGTGTTGAAATGATTATTTATTTACAGGTCAGACGATTTGTTTATGTACACACATTTAAATGACATTGATTGGGACGATAATTTTACACATCGCCCAATTCAGTGTTTGTTGGTTGAAGCCCCACACGGGTATTGGGATGATATTTGACGTACACTAATCCCAATTGTTTAGTTGTATGTCAATCGATTGGTTGACAGACTGTTGTAAGTGTTAATTAATTATATTTAATGCTTATGTAGTTGTGTGATGCACTCTGAATGATAGTTGATTGGTTTTGATTGGTGTTGTAGACATGTGTTGTATGAAATCCATATAAATAAATTATATTATGGTAATTGATTGGGTCTGATTCCAATTCAGAAGGAACGAATATTTTAAAATAATAAATATTTTAAAATAACGAATATTTTAAAATAATATTCCGTAAAGAACAAAAATGTGTATTTGATGTTCGATTTTGGATGGACACGAAAATATTGAAATGTATGAAGTCGTGTTGATTAGTTATGCGCCATTTTTGACGCGAACGATATTTATATCGATTTTATTCATTTTTATAATGAATATCGAAAAGGAAATGATTTCAAAATCGATATTTTGAAAATATTATCAATTATATATTAATGATATGTAATATTCAATTTTGATTTAAAATTGAAATGAAAGTGAGAATCGTTTTTAAAAACGAATTTATAAAATACATTTTGAACGAAAAATATATATATATATATTAATGGCTTGAATACAACGCGCCGCGCAGCGACCGTTCGCGAATTTCGACCATTGACTTCGAATTGACATTATGGGAGATCCGATCATTGGATTCTTCTAAAACTGGAACCGTTGGGTTCGTATCAAAAAGAGCTTTCCAACGAATATAAGAGATTTGAAATCCAACAGTTGGATTTGGAGATACGTCCAAATCAAATTTGGAAAAGGTCACTATGGATGCAGTTCGGTGGCCGTTATTGGAAACCGACTGTACGGGCCTTGATAAAATTATTAAAAATATTAATAATTTGTGTAAAAATAAAATAAATGATTTGGAAAGAATTAGGATGAAAAAATCTATGTTTGTAAAGATAAAAATATATTTTTATCAAAATGAACTAGTTAATAACAAGAATGTTAATCCAATGTTTTAAATAAATAAGTTGGATTTGAAATGGTTTTGATTTAACCAGAATTTTCCAATGAATAAATTGGAATGGATTTGAATAGGAATTATCTTCGGATATTTCGATATTGGATTCCGTGATTATACGGATATTGTGGAGGAATTGGCAAGATATATATATATATATATATGTATATATATATCGTTATCCCCAATACGATATTTGTTGGTTTCAGAATTTGATATTGAATATAAGCCGATATATTTTCTATTTAGAGCCTTGTATTTAATATCGAATTGGATTTTGGGTTTGTCATGAATGGGGTGTTAAATAACACTATTCTTAAACCCCGTGTGAATAGAATAAATCTTCTAATTAAGATTATTAGAGTTCCCAATTATATTTAGTAATTGGAATAAAATGGAATGCGATTATGAGTTTATCGTGAACTGTGTTTTAAATAACATTCGTTCTTTAACCCAAATTAACGGTGAAATGCGATTTGGAATTTATAAATCTTTTATTAAGATTTAATGGAAATTTTCCAAAGTAAAATTTTCCAATTTAATATATAAAATTGGAATTGAATGGTATTCAATTTGATGATAATCAAGATATGCTTCTGTGGAGGAAGACTGTTACTATATATGGAATTTAAAAGGCTTTGTCGTTATTCCATTTATATTATTAGTCGGATACAGAAATTGATATCGATTATATATTGATCTATTTCCCGTGAAGATTCCATAATTAATGGAATGTGATTTTGGGTTTATCGTGAACTGTGTTTTGAATGGCATTAACCCAGTTAAATATAAGATTAATTTCTTAACTCTGAATAATCATTAAGTAATGATTTTTGAGATTAAAACTGAATTAGAGTTTTAATGAATCTTTAATTAGATTGAAACGTGAATGTGATAATTTAAATTATCAAATTTCGGAAATGATCGAGAATGTAGTATCACCAGTTTTGCTCCACGCGATAGTTAAATCTTTAATTAGATTTGAACGTGAAAAGGTAACTAATTTTACCGATAGCACCGTGGTGTTAGAAATGGAGCTCTACCAGTTTTTCTCCATGGGATGAATAGGTTGGGATTGGGAAATAAAATAAATGATTTCTTCGGTAAGGTTCACTAATCCCGACTAGTTTGGAAAAGCTTAATTTGGTTTTAATTGTGAAACGAATATTCTGGATTGGAATGAGGCATATGTTGTGTTTTTATAGCACTTTTTTATAAGATACGCGAGTTATTCAGAAAGACCGGGTTTATCCCATTCTGAATAATTGATACGGCGATAAGTCGACGATGAAGACGGTGGTTGAAGACCGTAGATCTTCACATCGTTTGGATGATTATTGTTGTCTTGATTGGGATGTACACCCAAGACGAGGTAATAAGTGGTGATCGTCCAGACGTACTTGGAGATCGACCGGATATGCGAGGGCCTTTCTCCTGTATTGGACATATGGGACGAGGAATAAGGTGCCTTCGGTTTCGTTCAGACCCAGGACGGACTTGCAAATGGATGGTGTGTCTGACGTTGATTCCTTTATACTGTATTCGTTGATCTCTACTAAATATATATCTGTTTGGTGGTAGAGAATTTATTCTCTTGCTTAACACCCTTCTCTGAGACGTATGAGCTTAGAGGTTATATAATGGTGGAAATCAGTGGTACGGTATGGAATGACAGTGTGGCATGCTGAGATGCAAATGATCAAGGCTTTTGTTGAAAAGCATAGTCTTGTGGTTGATGATCAAACCACGGCTTTAATTAGCATAGCTTTGTGTAGCGTTAATTCGCGAGCTTCACACCCCGGTATGAACCAGAAACAGGATGAGGACTTCAAGAAAATGGACATATGTTAGTTTCTAGCTAGGAGTAACGTCATGGTATGGATCCAAGACTATTTACTCATGTGGATGTTGCTTATTACTATTTGATGGGAAGCGAGGCGCCTCGGATATATCGATCACTATGGGATCGATGGATGTTATGGTCGATATATTGTTTAGATTTTATGCCCCATAGGGCAGGCTAACATATAGTTTATGGTATTGCCAATCATCGACGGATGACCGACCATGTCGCTAACTGCAGGTGCAGTTGCGGCTGTATCCTGAGGCTCGGGCTAGAGAGTCTCGAATCGGTAAGGATGATCCCTTGCCTTGGTTCATAGATGGAAACCCACTTTCCAATACGTGATTTCATGATTTTATTGTGAATATATATTTGGCGACGTAATATATGGGTACCTTCGCTGCCTAGGATTGGTACATTTATATTTGAAGTTGATTTCTTCATTATAGTAATAATAAAATATGAAATTTCACATACCAAGCATTTTTGACTATTATAAGGTAAAACTCTATCCTTCGGCTTGCGTTGCATTGTGTGATGGGACTTGAGTCTTATAATAGCTTCATTTTTCTGTTTAGCATTGCGTTGTATGTTTTATGCACTGGTATTCTTGGGGTTAAACCCGTTCCGTGTTATACGGCGTGGTCCCTTGACTTACCCAACTTTAAAATAAAGCTAGTAACTGTTTTAGTTCTCACACCAATCACATGATTGACTCGGAGTTTATTATTTTAACCTAAACTCTGGGCGCCCCTATTTTCCACACGAGCAGCTAGTAGTTTTTGTTTTTGCAGATATTATTTCTACAGGATTCTGGATTTACAACTGAAACTATATTCGAAAAGCTCTGTATCCGTGTTTTTCTTTCATTTGTGTTATGTATTATTTTTCCGTTGCTATGTATTTAAATGTAATTTAAATCTCTGATATTTTCTGTTGTATATTATTTGTTCATACTCTGTTATATTCTTGTACTCTGATGTAATTGTTGTAATAGCAATGAAATGTTCTTCTGTTTGTGTTCTGATTGTCGTGTTCTCAACTCAATCCGCCCTCATCCGTCTCTTCGGAGATAGAGAGAGTTTGGGTCGTGTCAGCTAGATATCAGAGCTTTGGTTTACAGAGCTCGAGAACAAGACACATTTGAACCAAATGAAAGAATTCATCAGAGATTGGATTAGTAATATCCAATGAGAATAACTCGTTAGAGATAGGGTTAGTAATGCCCTAGAATGAGTTGGAAGAGTGTTATTTTAAAATAAAAAGGAAAACAAATTTAATTATGAAAATTATATCATATAATATGTATTTGAATATTTTATTTTAAATTGATTTGGACTATCTGGTATATGAAGATTTTGTATATACGTCTCGAGAACGTATATTTGAAGTCTCAAATATACTGGATGGATATAGAATCACACTCTAGACGCCCGGTGGATAATTTCGGTGATGTACAGACATCATCAGTATTTATGTTCGAGTTTCGAAAGTGTAATATCTATATATCTCCAATTGACTGGTGTGAGAACTAAAACTTAGTTAGGATTTATTGCTGTGATTTGGCCTTTAAAATGTGATTTTTGATTATGTATAAAATTATATGTTTGAAAAGTTAATCAACTAATTAATTATTGGTTGTGATGTTTGATTATTAGTTTAACTAATAAAAATATTGGAATGATAATTAATTTAACCAATATGTGAATGAATGGTAAATTTAGCCAAATTGAATTAATATTGAACTGAATTAAAAATTGATTGATATTGCATACATGTATATATATATATGTGTATATATATATATATATATGTATGTATATATATATGTATATATATATATGTGTGTGTGTGAACAGGTCATAGCACGAAAGCTAAGAAGAGGAATAAAATTGTATGCCCGACAAATAGGTACATGTTTACTGTATTTCTTGGGTTTGATGATTTTATGAACCAATTGGCCAGCCGCTTGGCTTTTTCTTTTTCTTTTTGGATGATGAATGCCCTATGAGGCTAGTTGTGGTTTTAAATATCAACCCGTACAAAGGAGGTTATGACAAAAAAAATTCGAAAATTTAGGGTGTTAGCCAAATTTTTGAGAAATTAGAAAATTCTTAGAAACTGAAAATTTGGAGAATGAAGGCCAGAATGAAAGTTGAGTTGGTTAGTTAAACAACTTTTAGCGCCATTCCTTTTCGAGGACGAAAAGATTTTAAGTGGAGGAGATTGTAACTACCTGGATTTTCAGAACCAATTTAAAATTTTTATTTTAGCTATTTTAATGGATTTTGAATATTTAAAATGATTTATTTTAAATAATAACGACTATAAATTTATTTTAAATGAAGTTAGAACGGATAAATTTATTTTAATTATAAAATGAGCCTGAAATGGCGTGGTAGTTTGAAAATTCGATTTTTAATTTCAAATGAATGTACATAATTCATAATAAATCGGATTTCAGTAAAACTAGAAACATTTGAATTTGTTTAATAATATCTTTCTAACAAATGTAATTAATTGAGATTTCATAATATAAATTGAAAGTTACGGCCAGTTTAAAATTTAAAGTAGTCGCTATGGAATTTATATATATTTTATATATAAAAAGCCCTTAAAAATAGCCATTTTGCAAACGACCTCCGTTTTCGATGGAACCACATTCGTTGGATCCAGAATGTCAAATTATTGCTAGATTCCAATTTCATAATTTTTGGAATTAATATATGAGCGTGGTATAATAAAACATGTTTTGTCAATTTCAATTGAATTAGATCGACCAGAAAATGACCATTTTTCAAACGGTCTCCAAATTCGATGAAATTAGTTTTGTTAGGACAGTATCGTCAAAACATAGCTAAAATAAATTTTCTGCAATTTTTGGAGTTAGTATGTAGCCTCGGTAAATTAAAATGTATGTTTAAATTCAATATATATTGATTTATATTTTAATTTTGAGAAAAACTGATTAAACGATCGAATTGGCTTACGGAACATATCCCATTGTGTCCGAAATGGGGGTATTTAGCTAGGAGCGACAAGCGTTGGGTTCGATTTGGTGTTCATATCAATAACCGAGGGTTTTTGAAATTAAAATAATTAAAATATAAATATATATATTTCAGAAATTCTTAATCCTAATTTTCCATTGACCCAAAAATAGCGCCGTTGCTCCAGATGATTAACGGCGGAAACGATCAGGAATTATCGTGCATTTTTCTTTCAATCCGCTCTGAATTTCAACCCAACTCCAAAAAGAAAAACTGAAGCACTCTCCGAGATCTTCCTCGTGATCAAAATTGATGAAGTTTGGTTGCTTGGATTGTGGGAATTTGCGCCACAAACATCATCCGTTCGAGGGGGTTTTCGTGGTCAGAGGGGGGTTCGAATTCGACAGGGTTGGGGGTAGTGGAAGCTCGTGCATAGGCGCACCTCGTGGCAGCTAGTGATTGTCGTACGGCAGCTCCTAGGCGGCGCAGCCCTAGTTTCGAAATAGGTGTCGGCTTTACAGAACGATGAAAAACAGTGAGTTTTTTCTTTCTTTGTATAATTAATTTATAAATTTTGTAATATAACAGTAAATGATTTTAAATATAATAACATTGTTTAAAAAATTGAATTTTTAATATATGTATAGCTTTAAATAAAAATATGATATATATATAACACATTAGTTTAAAAATATGATATATATATATAACATTAGTTTAAAAATATGGTTTTTATATAAACAACATTGAAATAAAAATATGATTTTGATATAAAAATAGAGTAGATTAAAAATGAGATTTTTATATAAATACCATAGTATAAAAATGTAATTTTTATATATAATAGCATAGAATAAAAATTGGATTTTTAATATATGTAAAGTGATTTAAAAATAAAATAGCTTTGATTTAAAAATGAAATAACCTAGTTTTAAAAAATGAAAATTTTATATATATAAAGCATTGATTTATTTTCAGTTTTAAAAAATAAATTAGCAGTAATAAAATGCGATTTTTATTATATGGATAACAGTATAAAAATGTGATTTTTAGATAGAGATAGCACTGAAATAAAATTGTGATTTTTATTTATAAAGATCGTTGTTTAAAAATGTGATTATTAACATAAACCGCGTGAAACAGATTGCGATGGAACCGACTGGAAACAAAACAGAATCCAAACCATCGTCCGCTAAAGAATGACGGAGGGGAAACCAAAGGTGAGAACTCATTCTCACTCTAATTATTTTACAGTTAAATATATACTAGGATGCAGACGTAGCTTAGTAGCCCCCGACACTATTTTATTGTACAAACCATGGATGTTTGTTTGGATTGATTGTGATTGTGAAATTAACTGTATTGTAGTTGTAAATATTCATGTGTTGAATAAAATGTATAATTATTAAAAATATCATTTTTATTGTGTAATAAAACTATATAAACTGGTCATGTGTTGAAATGAATATTCATTTATAAATCGAACGATTTGTTTATTTACACCCATTTAACCGACATTGATTGGGACGATAATTTTACACATCGCCAAACTGCACAAATAATATTCAGTGTTTGTTGGTTGAAACCTCACATGGGTATTGGGATGATATTTGGCGTACAATAACCCCAATTGTTTAATTGTATGTCAATCGATTGGTTGACAAACCGTTGCAAGCGTTAATTATTTATATTTAATGCTTATGCAGGTTTGTAATGCACTCTTGATGATGGTTGATTGGTTTTGATTGGGGTTGTACACATGTGTTGTATGAAATCCATATAAATAAATTATATGGTAATTGATTGGTCTAATTCCAATTCAGAAAGAACGAATATTTTAAAATAACGAATATTTTAAATAACGAATATTTTAAAATAATATTCTATAAAGGATAAAAATGTGAATTTGATAACCGATTTTGGATGGACACGAAAATATTGAAATGTATGAAGCCGTGTTGATTAGTTATGCGCCATTTTTGACGCGAAGGATATTTATATCGATTTTATTAATTTTTATAATGAATATCGAAAAGGAAATGATTTCAAAATCTGATATAAAATATTGTCATTTATATATTCATGATATGGAATATTCAATTTTGATTTAAAATTGAAATGAAAGTGGGAATCGTTTCTAAAAACGAATTCATAAAATACGTTTTGAACGAAATATAATATATATATATATATATATACATATATATATATATATATATTAATGGCCTGAATAGAACGCGTCGCGCAGCGACCGTTCGCGAATTTCGACCATTGACTTAGAATTGACATTACGGGAGATCCGACCGTCGAATTCTCGTTAAACTGGAACCTTTGGGTTTGTATCGAAGAGAGTTTTCCAATGAATATAAGAGATTTGAAATCCAATGGTTGGATTTGGAGATACGTCCAAATCAAATTTGGAAAATGTCGTTATGGATGCAGTTCGGTGGCCGTTATTGGAAACCGACTGTACGGGGCTTGATAAAACTATTAAAAATATTAATAATTTGTGTAAAAATAAAATAAATGATTTGGAAAGAATTGGGATGAAAAATTCCATGTTTGTAAAGATAAAAATATTTTTTTATCAAAATGAACTAGTTAAAACTCGAATGTTAATCCATTGTTTTAAATAAATAAATTGGATTTGAAATGGTTTTGATTTAACCAGAATTTTCCAATGACTAAATTGGAATGGATTTGAATAGGAATTATCTTCGGATATTTTGATATTGGATTCCGTGATTATACGGATATTGTGGAGGAATTTGGAAGATATATATATATATATATATATGTATGTATATGTATATATGTATATATCATTATCCCCAATATGATATTTGTTGGTTTCAGATTTTGATATTGAATATAAGCCGATATAATTTCTATTTAGAGCCTTGTATTTAATATCGAATTGGATTTTGGGTTTGTCATGAATGGTGTCTTAAATAGCACGGTTCTTAAACCCCATGTGAAAAGAATAAATCTTTTAATTAAGATTATTAGAATTTCCATTTATATTTAGTAATTGGAAAAAAATGGAATGTGATTTTGGGTTTATCATGAACTGTGTTTTAAATAACATTCGTTTTTTAGCCCAAATTAACAGTGAAATGTGATTTGGAGTCTTTTATTAAGATTTAGCGGAAATTTTCCAAAGTAAAGTTTTCCAGTTTAATATATTAAATTGGAATTGAGTGGTATTTGATTTGATGATAATCGAGATATGCTTCTGTGGAGGAAGACTGTTACTATATATGGAATTTAAATGGCTTTTTTATTATTCCATTTATATTATTAGTCGGATACGGAAATTGATATCGATTATATATTGATCTGTTTCCCATGAAGATTATATAGTTAATGGAATGTGATTTTGGGTTTATCGTGAACTGTTTTTTAAATGACATTAATTCTTTAACCCCAGTTAAAGATAAGATTAATTACTTAACTCTGAATAATCATTAAGTAATGATTTTTTAGATTAAAACTGAATTAGAATTTTAATGAATCTTTAATTAGAATGAAATGTGAATGTGATAATTTAAATTATCAAATTTTGGAAATGATCGAGAATGGAGTATCACCAGTTTTGCTCCAAGCGATTGTTAAATCTTTAATTAGATTTGAACGTGAAATGGTAATTAATTTTACCAGTAACACCGTGGTGTTAGATATGGAGCACTAGTTTGCTCCATGGGATGAATAAGTTGGGATTGGGAAATAAAATAAATGATTTCTTCGGTAAGGTTCGCTAATCCCGACTAGTTTGGAAAACCTTAATGTGGTTTAAATTATGAAAAGAATATTTGAATAAAAGAATATTCTGGATTGGAATCAGGCGTATGTTGTATTTTTATAGCACTTATTTATAAGATACGTGAGTTATTTAGAAAGACCGGCTTTATCCCATTCTGAATAATTGATACGATGATAAGTCGACGATGAAGACGGTGATTGAAGACCGGAGATCTTCACATCGTTTGGATGATTACTGATGTCTTGATTGGGATGTACACCCAAGACGAGGTAATAAGTGGTGATCGTCCATACGTACTTGGAGATCGACTAGAAATGTGATGGCCTCTCTCCTGTGTTGGACATATGGGACGAGGAATAAGGTTCCTCCGGTTTCATTCAGACCCAGTTCGCACTTGCAAATGGACGGTGTGTCTGACATTGATTCCTTTATATTGTATTCGTTGATCTCTACTAAACAGATATATATATATATATCTGTTTGGTGGCGGAGAATTTATTCTCTTGCTTAACAGCCTTCTCTGAGACGTACGAGCTTAGAGGTTATATATTGGTGGAAATCAGTGGTACGGTATGGAATGACAGTGTGGCATGCTGAGATGCAAATGATCAAGGCTTTTGTTGAAAAGCATAGTCTTGTGATTAATGATCAAATCACAGCTTTAATTTGAATAGCTTTTGTAGTGTTAACTCGCGAGCTTCACACCCCGGTACGAACCAAAAACGGGATGAGGATTTCAGGGAAATGGGCATATGTTAGTTTCTAGCTAGGAGTAACGTCATGGTATGGAGCCCAGACTGTTTACTCGTGTGTATATTGGTTATTATTACTAGATGGGAAGCGAGGCGCTCGGTTATATCGGTCACTACGGGATCGATGGATGTTATGGTCGATATATTGACTAGATTTTATGCCCTATAGGGCAGGCTAACATATAGTTTATGGTATTGCCAATCATCGACGGATGACCGGCCCTGTCACTAACCGCAAGTGCAGTTGCGGCTGTATCCTGAGGCTCAGGCTAGAGAGTCTCGAACCGGTGAGGATCATCGCTTACCTTGGTTCATAGATGGAAACCCACTTTCCAATACATGATTTCACGATTTTAGTTGTAAATATATATTTAGCGACGTAATATATGGGTACTTACACCGCCTAAGATTGATACATTTATATTTGAAGTTGATTTCTTCACTTATAGTAATAATAAAATATGAAATTTCACGTACCATGCATTTTTGGCTATTATAAAGTAAAACTCTATCCTCCGGCTTACGTTGCATTATGTGATGGGACTTAAGTCTTATAATAGCTTCATTTTTCTATTTAGCATTGCGATATATGTTCTATGCACTGGTATTCTTGGGGTTAAACCCGTTCCACGTTATACAGCGTGGTCCCTTGACTTAACCAACTTTAAAATAAAGCTAATAACTGTTTTAGTTCTCACACCAGTCACATGACTGACTCGGAGTATGTTGTTTTAACCTAAACTCTGGGTGCCCCTATTTTCCACACGGGCAGCTAGTAGTTTCGGTTTTTGCAGATATTATTTTTACAGATCCTGGATTTACAGCTAAAATTATATTCGGAAAGCTCTGTATCCGTGTTTTTCTTTCAGTTGTGTTATGTATTATTTTTCCGTTGCTATGTATTTAAATGTAATTTAAATCTCTGATATTTTTTGCTATATATTATTTTTTCATATTCTGTTATATTCTTGTACTCTGATGTAATTGTTGTAATAGCAATGAAATGTTCTTCTGCTTGTGTTCTGATTGTCGTGTTCTCAACTCAATCCTCCTTCATCCATCTCTTCGGAGATAGGGGGAGTTTGAGTCGTGTCAGCTAAATTTGTAATATTTTCTAAAACAGGGCTATTAGTGCAAAAAAAGGGCTAAAAGGAAAAAAATCCAAAGTAAAAGCTACACGTGGCATAAGAGCGATTCCATGGACAAGGTAATTAAATTTCTTACTTCAAACATGTATTAATGACACATTGAAAAATGCTTGGCTTTAAAACATTTAATTGTTAAATGTTATTGTGATGCCTGCATGCAATCTGCCTAACTCATTATGTGTGCCACTTGAAAAGTAACAAAAATAGTTTTGAATGGAATATAGTGAGATCTGAAATATGTGCCATGCATCGAATAATTTCATCTTCAGAGTATTAACACGCACCCAGAAAACTTTAATGCATGAAAAAAAAAATTTGCAAACGAGTTTTAAAGAATGAAACACAAGTTTCAATGAATGAAATAAAACCATCGTAAAATATTTGAACATGGTACATGGAGAATGACATGCTAGCAGCACAACTAAATAAAGCAAATATGAGTCAAACCAAACCTTTTTTCTTTCAAAGAAAATAATTATAAAAAAATAGATAGAAGTATTCTAAACCTTTTGATTGGACGAGCATGTACAAGATGAAAGGACTATGTTGTCAATAAAAGAGAATCAATATTTGTAAACGCACAAGAAAAGAGGGAGAACAAGTAAAATTAGGATCCACTCATAAAATATATACTTTATCAAACTTCTCAAAAAAAAAATGTAAATGAGACGAATGAAAAACTAAAAAATGACAAACACAAATCAAAGAAAATTATCATGTTGATAACGTGTTATAAAATAAAAACAGAACATAAGAGATTAAGAAGAGAGAACATTTTTTTTTTATTCAAATCTATTTACAACACACATGAACTCTTTATTTATTGACTTCATATGTCCTAACAATTACAATAATGTCTTTTGCATTAAGCGAATCCACTCTTAATATCATATATATTACAACAGTAAGTAATTAATTGATTTCGGAGTGTACTAATGTTTGATTGATTACGGCAGGAGATGATGAACTCTGAACTGTGAAACATCATTAATAACTGAATCATATCGGTCCAATAAAATCATCTGTTCAGCGAACATCAAACCAAAAAACTGGACACTCATTAACTCTGTTGAATATACGAGAGTGAAATAAGTGGTTTTGGTTTTCCTACAATAAAAAGAAGGCCTAAATCGAACATTCATTCACATACACTCTATAAATAGACACTGATGATTTTTGCTAGTGAAAATGGATGAGCTTGGGTATCCCTTTAATGAGAAGATATTATTCACATGGTAGTCATTTATTCACATAATTGTCGGTTATGCTGTAACTGTCATTCAGGCTCGGCCCAAGTGAAAATAAGGCCCTAGTCATGGTATAACTATATTTTGGGCATGCATGGTTTTAATGAACAAAAAACATATTATGGTTAACAGCATGCATAATAAGGATTGAACCTCACACCTCCCATTTATCAGCTCAAAGGCTCACTATTTCCTCCAAACTATCCTTGATGATGTTGATATTACAATATTTTGATTTTAAAATAATACGTGCTTAAATGTTTCATTTCTTCGAGTTGGGCCTTACTGATCGTCCAGACAACATAGGCCCAAGGCCGACCCTACTATCATCCTTACATGGTTGACATGAACTCTTAATGACTAGTTATATATGTTTCATCTAAATATCATGATGATGTGGTTGTTATATTCATTTTAAATCGAGTGGTTCTCTTTTTAATTATAGGATTTGAATTCATTAACGACTGTAGTTGCTTATTAATTTCATAAGTTTCTTTCTATTCCACTCAACATTGATTTTAGTGAATATCGACACAAATATTGATATTTTACTCAAATAAATAGAAACAATTCATCAAATATTTGAGGAAACCAAATACTTCACAAGGACAACAAGCATCAGAAACTTTGTTTTTTTCTTCTCATAATTTTACCTCAAAGTCCCAATATTAACTAATGCAGTTCAAAAGGATAACATCTTGATCGTAGAGTATTGGCCAATTTATAGAACAGTATAAACACCTAAATTATCACGAACTAACTTGTTAGTTGAAGTAGCTCATGTACTAAGATGTACTGGGATTTGATATGATAATTTAAAATTTCAAAAAATATGCTTTGATTATATAAGTGAAATAATTTTGAATAGAAGAGTTAATAGAGGTCTAAGATATTATTAACTAAAAGTTATATTCTATTATTTCTTCTCTAAACATCACGTTCTTTTAGTTTTTGGTATATTTTTTATCCATTGACTATTTTTTGTGTTCAATTATTTTACTAATTAATCATATAAATTGTTTAAGTAGTAATGCTTTAAACTTTTATGGTAAAATATAAAGTGTCAAACTTTGTTTTAATCAATTTTATCCTTGAATCTTATATATGATTTTAGTTACTTACCTTTAGTTATTCATTATATTAAAATATGTTTTGGTTGGAAAATTTGCAATTGCTTATGTTAGATCTGAAAAACAATGGTTATCACTTATGTAAAAGCCTAACTTTATTATTATTTAAATCTTTTAAAGTTCATCTATAGTATACTTTTTCATTATGTATTTGCAGTACTTAACTATTGACATTAAAATTATTTTACATGCAAAGGTTATAATTTTAAAAACCAAAAGAATAAGACTAAAAGAGATATATTAATATGAGAAACATAGGAGAATAAAAGCAAAATGATAATACTACAAGAGTTTTTCTAATACATGGTATAAACTAACATGAGATTTGTGCTTTGCACACTAGAAAATGGTATTCCATTAATAATCTAATTTATAATTGGTTAACAAGTTTTTAAGTTATATTTACCATATATTAACACATAAGGTAGATTAGTTTGATTTTCCTTTAGCTAAGTTACGTGAGAGAATTTGTAATATATTGTAACATATAGATATACATAAAACTATTACATCAAAGTACTTGCATTCATAAGTAACACTAAAAATGCACATAGTTTAATGATAGATTGTCTAGAAAACTTACAAAGTTTGATCAATTGATTATCAACAGTGAAAAGTAGATAATTTCAAGGATATCTATTTGTGTCAATCGTTAAAATGAGGCACCACGTTATTAACAAATTTAGTAAAAGGAGTAAACTGACTTCAGCAAGAAGACAACATCAAATAGTATAACACATCCTTGTTTCATTGATTTTAACATATAGTATATATAGTATCAGAAAATGCTAATAAATCTTCATCTATAGATTGGATTTAATTCTGAACGTTAGCGAAACACTGAGCGGGTAATTTAGCGTGGTACGTTGGTGAATGAAATACGATTTTGTAGTTACAAACAAAGTATTTGAACGTATTATTGAGTGTTTTATAATCTATTAATTGACTTATTTTTGCGATAAATAAAATGCGTCAATAATCTACAAAAATAAATGAATAACAAATAAAATGAAATATTACAAATTGTCCGAATTCAGTTCAATCCGACCTCTAACGTATAACATTTTGGTAATTAAGATCGCAATGCAAGAAAACCAAACCTCAGACAGATATTTTTGCAAAAATTATTAACTTTAAAAATTTACAAAATAGTTAGTTTAATTGATCAATTAAGCCGAATGAGGTTGAACAACCCGATTTCGAGCGTTCAAATGAATGGGCCATCCGTTGCGCCTACCCTGTTTCTTTACCAAACGGTACCTTTGTTAACTTTTATAAGGAGCTGTTAGCAATAGTGATTTGAAAATATAAGCAACGAACCCTTTCTCCTAATAAAAATTAACAATGCTGCAAATTAATGCTAAAGATCATATAGATTTGCATGTACAACCGGAGGAAACAAAAATAGCCATGCCAACACCTGCTCGTTAGAGTTGGTCGTCCAACTACTAATGTGTTAGTATGAATCTGCAGCATTTAGAAAGCCAGCCAATCTAGCTCGTACTGTGTTGGGTATTTTGCATTGTTTGAGTAACGAGGCGTATGCTGAAAAAGAATAGTCTCACCTCATGATATAATATAGGACCTAGGCATAATATAATATTCGAGTGGGCACAAAGCTAAATCTTCTTTCACAACGTATAATGTTGAAGTGCCAAAAGTAGAAGGTAGCATGCTAGATTATTTAATGAAGAGCATAGAAGATTTTTGATGCCTTGATGGAGAAGGAACTTCAGATGGGATTTAGAAGGATCAAAGAGGAAAGCAACTGGATTCGTTCACCTTTTTTTTCTTTGTTATAGAGAAACTGTTTTGATTTTCTTATATATTTCAAATATTAGGTTAAGGACTAACTCATTAGCACGTTGGTTTCGCGTTTATATGAATGTGTTTGCATGTAATAGGTTATCAGTGTTATCAGAACGCCTTGATCAAAACCAATGTTGCCCCTCATGGAGGGCTGAATGGACGGATCTTCAAACTTCAACATGATACAGACACTACGTTTACGCCTGGAACAATGGATAATGCATAGAAATTCGTCAATCGTTGTAGTTAACATTGTAAGATTAATTAGTCATAATTTAAGGCATACCTAGACCATAGTCAGGGTCGGCCCTGACCTAGTGCGAGCCGTGCGACCGCATAGGGCCCATTAGGTCAGAGAACAAAAAAAAACTGTATTACCTTTACTAAAGTTGCTTTTTCTTGTCAGGATGCATGTACTAAATAGTAATTTATCTATGCAAAAATAGATATGATTGTATGCTTTGTTGACATCAATCAATATATTAAAATGCAGATGTGGCTTGTGTGGACCTCTAGTTGACAGATTGAAAATGTGGGTAAAAACTTCATGAATTTGCTGAAACACACAATTTTCTCAATGGATAGACACAGTAGAAAAAGCACATTTTCACTTAAGTTCAATTTCATAAAAAAAAAATTAAAGACCTAAAATTTTGGTCTCGCACTAGGCCCATAAATACTCAGGACCGGCCCTGACCATAATACGCAATGTCTGATAATGTCTGATACATATGCATTTTTCACTACAAAAACTAAAAACTACAGACTACCTATTAACCAATAAAAAAAGTATATTTTTCCATTTTAGCCCCTTTTTACACTAATAGCATTGTTTTACAAAATATTACAAATTTAGACCACTTCTGGCCAACTAAACGCTGAGTTGGTCATGTTGAACTGGCGCAATCTGGGATTGCGCCAATACACGTGTACATTGGCGCTATCCCGGATTACGCCGCCAGTTATTAAAGAGCACTTTGCTCTATGTTTACTTACACGCGCAATCTGGCCTTCGACAGCTTCGGCACCTCCCGCACTAACTCATCAACCAACTCGGCCGCATGATAAATTTCGTCGGTCTGTAAATAAAACATTATGAGCATGTATTATTATATAGGGCAAGATGTTAAACAAAATGTACATACCACACTCCTCTCAAGCAGTGCTCTAGGAATGTATGGTTCTGTGCCTTGAGGAACATCTAGAGGAAGGTCTACGACAATAAGAATATACCGGCGAGTGATTTTCCAATACCATGTGTAGTAGTCAATGTCCGATACCGCTGCATCACTTTGCTCCTGAACATACCCATAGCACTGGTTCCATTCATTGATAGTCGTTTGATAGGCCTAGGTGTTCGTGGCATCAATCATGAAGTGTGTGTTGCTCGGGAATATGCTGCAACAAGCCAAATTGTCTCATCACTCAATCCGGAAGATGAAACACGACATCTCCAAAACAAATTAGAGGCACGCGTGCTCTCCAAAGCTAGAAAGATGCAACGCACAATGGCGGTAGATGAGGAACTGTCTCGATGTAAGGTGTCCATGAAACAGTATCGTAATCGAGTAGTTCAAACTCGTTATGATAAAATATAACACTGCGTCTGGGCGACAACAACGTGCTCTTTGGATCAACCCACCTATTAAGAACACTAATTATTTATTATCGCATTTAAAAAAATAAATATGCACAATTTAGATTTCTCGTAATAGTACCTTCCAGCATAAGGCAAAGAAACATCAAAATCTGATCGTTTCATAGATATTCTCATAACCGGGAGATACACCCAAGACCACGTTTTCATACGAGTATACATATAATAAAACATGAAATGCAATGATAAATTAATATTCATGAAAATGAATAACTTGTAATTGTAATACATGCACCAATGTTTGGCAGTCTCCGATGGAATCGCCGCGCTGCAAAGCCATCCATGATAGCTCCGCATACGTGAATCCCGGCACGACACTACCCAAAGCATACTGACGGCATAGATCGAAGTCCTCCAAATAACGAAGCCACCTGAGCCATACATGAGATTTCGAATGGTCACATACCAAACGTGTAACGTCCCGTATTTTTACGGTATATTAATTAATTTATTTATTTATATAAATAGTTATTTAGAGATTTAATTCATTGTTTAACTAAATAATATGGAATATTTAATATAAATAATATAATAATAAATCTAATTTTCGAAATAGTCGGAAATAGTGGAATTCGCAATATTGTGTGAATTGGATTATTTCTAAGATATAATTCAGTTTAGAATTTAATTATAATAACGAATATACTTAATGAACGATGGCTGAACGTATAAGTTATATTATAATTATAATCGAGCTCGAAATGGCGCGGTAGTTCGTAATTTGGCGATTCAGACTTTAAATGAATATACAGAATCCGTTTTAAGTCGGATTTCAGTGAAACAAGAAACGTTCGAAGTTGGTGAAGTATATTTTTCTAATGGAAGAGAAATCGAGATTTCGTTGTGTAGATTTTGAGTTATGTCCAAATCAAATTTTAAAAAAAGTCGCTATATCGAATTCCTTTATAACTTATAATGATTTATTTATATTATAAAAGTATTTTAAATATAAATTGAATATCGATATAATTGGGAATTTTGAAATATCGAGTTATAAATTTTGATATATTTATTTTTGAGTTATATGATATTGTATGTGAATATATATACGATAATATTAATTTATTAATATTAAATTTAATTATTTTTAAATATATTAATATTTAAATGGGTTTATTTAAAGCTTTAAAATTAGCCACTTTTGCAAACGAGCTCCGTTTACGAAAAAATAATTTTGTCGAATCCAGAATATTAAATTATTGTTAGATTTCAATTTTCGTGATTTTTGGAGTCAGTGTGCGGCCGTACAGAATTTTAATGTGTAAATCAGTCAATATTTTGACTTTAAAAATAAGCTGGGTGAGCAAACTGATTTGGAATTCGATGAAACAAGTTTGCTGGGTCCATAATGTCGAACTGTAGCTACATGGCCATTTTCGTCAGAATTGGGTATTGTATGTGATCATACGGATTTTTAAACAACGAATATGTACAGCGATTGATTTTAATTGGATAAAATAATCAATACAAAAATATTTAAACTATCCTATAAATACCACTACATATCCTGACCCTAAGTTATTTTCTTCCCAAGGTCAACAGAAATTTCCGCCGTCACTTTTCTTCCTCCTTTCAGCAAAACGCAAGTTGATAAAATCAAAATAAATTCATACAAATTGTTATAAATTGCAAAATGTATAGAAATGGATTTATGAAGGGTCACTCTTCCATTTGGTATCATTTTAGTTGGGCTCGACTACTTTGGTTCGCTGCGAATTACCAACAGCTCGTGTTTGTGCTAGGGTTCACGGATTTTGGGGAATTTAGTCATTGATTCGAGTTTTCGTTAGTACTTACGGGATCGTAGTGGAAAATAAGGTGAGCGTGGAAAATTTGGGTGGTTTCGGTGAAGATTGGTGTCGGCGCGATGGAAATCGCTTGGGGAGTTCGAGTTGGGCATTTATGGTATCGGTTGATGGAGATTAGAACGAGAAGCTTAACGGTGAAGTTTGTTTCGAAATATATGGAGAAACAAGCTGTTAAAAGAAAATTGAAGTGAAGGAAATCAAAGTAGGAAGTCGCGACATTGTGTTTTGGGAGGGAAGAAACTATTCACTTCGGGTTTGGGCCGATAAGAAATGTGGTGAGGCCCAGTTTAGATTAATTCAAGTTTAATTCAATATAAATAACGTATTAACTTGTATAAAACATATCTCGTGCATACTGTATCAGAATTTCGAGCCGTCAGATCCGTTGGGATCGTATGGACAGCGGCTACACAATGGAACTGACTGGGAGTGAATTGGAGCTCGTTACAATTCATAGTGAAATAAATTGTCTGTCTGAATCAACCGACAGTTATCGTTATTTAACGATGATCGTCCAATGTGAGTAAATCTCACTAACTCTACCAAGTTATATGTTTATAACGTATTTTTAGAATTGATAAATGATGGTTGATTACTATGTGTTGTTTATTTGGATGAACTGCTAATTGATTGGTTGAAATTATAGATAACGATATATATACATATATATCGTTAATCAAATATTGATTTTGTTTATCAGAATATTTCATATTGAAATGAAGTTGATGTTAATTATATTGTTTAACATTTGTGGTTGCAGGTAAACAGGTTGGAGGGATCCAACTGGATTCCTCAATATTTGTAATACTGATTTTTTTTCATATATTGTGATATATGACGTGATATATAATTTGTGATTGATTATGATGACACTGGTATTATTATTTGATATTTTAAATACCATAAGAAATACCGGAATGTGAAAACAAAATTTTCAAAGTGTATATTTAAAAGAAAATATTTATGAAATCAAGGGATTTTATAGAAGATAAAAGGAATATTTATTTAGAAAATAAATAGAAAGATAAAAGTAATATTTATTTTGAAAATAAATAGAAAGATAAAAGGAATATTTATTAAGAAAATAAATAGAAAGGTAAAAGGAATATACATTTAGAAAATAAGTAGAAAGATAAAAGGAATATTTATTTAGAAAATAAATAGAAAGATAAAAGGAATACTTATTTAGAAAACAAATAGAATTATAAAAGGAATTATTTGGGGAAATAAATAGAATGAAAAAGGAAATGGCGGGATATAAAAAGAACTATGAAATGGATTTAAAGTAGATAATAAATATAATCTATTTTAACAGATAAAGTGAGAGATAAATTTATAAATAATGTTTTATAAATTAAATAAAATATTTATCATTTGATACATGGAATATATAAGTCTGAAATTGTATAGAGAAGTAAAATCGGTTTCAACACCGATAATTGAAATTGAATGTGAACATAGCAGTTGTAAAGGGAGTTATAAATAAGATTTTTATGAATAATTTATAAATAGAAGTACAAATAGAATTTGGGTTTGAGATATTGTTTTAAAATACGAAATCAAACCATTTTGATTTGGTAAAAGAAATATTTTTCACATTTGATGTGAATAAGGGATTTAAAGTAAATATTTGTCAAATAAATATTTATAAAGGAATTGGGGGTTTGAAATAGGAATTTAAATGGAATTACTGAAATTAGAAAATAACTACAAATTAGTTGAGTTGAATGGCTTTCTGGGTATTGATTTGATGTTGGTTTTGGCTTTTGGGGTTTATACGTGGGGAGTTGTTCTCTTACTAGTTTACAATTAGAGACTGATAGACGTGGGAAGATAGTGATGCGTGAATCAGAAATGGAAATATTTTCTGATGTTAATAACATATATTTTCTAAACTTAGAAAACAAGAATTTATGAATATATGAAAACGAGAAATGGATAAATTATTGATAAATTAATTAGAAGGAAAAAATGTTGATTAATGATTTATCGATAGAATTTCCATTTGGAAATAAGATCGTTGTGTGTATGGATGTTTTCCTTTGATAGTTAAATAACCGACTATCAAAGTTTTGACCATTTTTCCGTCATCAATAAGGATAGACCGGGATCAGATTTATTTTCTGGAAACCACTTTGTATGGGCGTTAGCGTTGCGAATCAAATATGATGAAGAAAATTGAAGACGGAGTTTATGCAAGGGCTGCTCTGGCAAATCCTAGGTAGAAATTGCCAAAGATGATTTCCAGAATAGTGCCTTCGGTTTGTCCAGTCCCAGGACAACCTATATGGAAGAATGTCCAACATAGTATATTCAATAGATCGAGTAAGTTGATCTCTTCAAATGTATTTACGTTTGGTGGCGGAGGAATTCGTTTCTCTTAGTTGTATACCCGAGGTATTTTTGGGGAAATCAATTTGTGATTTGGCGGGTATGACGATGTGACATTTAAAGTAAATAAAGGTATGATCTGTACGTTATGACCTCAAGCCTCACAACCAGGAAATGGTATAAAATCGGGTAGGTCGCATGGCTAAGTGGTTAGCTGCCAATTAGGGTGTATTGTCACCTAATCTAGAGAAATTTCATTTACTTCTATAATCTATTTCGATGCTGTCTCATTCGGGAAATGGTTGCTGATCCCAACCGTTGGTGATAATACATTCGGTACACTAAAGCGATATGAGTGACCGGTCATGTTTAGCCCGCGTTGCAAGATGTTCTTGTTGAGCCCGGTGTATTCCTCTCTAGAGATACACTGTTGGAAGGTGGTCCTATACCTTGCCAGTTGGAATCCATTACCCAATAAGCGCCCACGATTTTTGGTTATATATCATGTATGTGGAACGTGAGATGAAAGCATTCTACTAAATGATTATTAGTTGTGGTTGATAGACACTATTGTAATATCAGAAGAGACTTGATATAAAGAATAATTTGGTTTATCGTAAGGTAAAAACCGTCCATGTTATGTGTGGATCGGTCTTATGATTATCCTTTCTTTTAAAGGGATTTTAAAAGTTAAACAAATGGTTGGAGTTTACTCACACCAGTCACATGACTGGCCCAGAGTTTATTTTGTTTTGTTTTCCCTAAACTCTTAGGTGCCCAATTTTGTATGGGCAGTCAAGTAGTCGGGATTTTACAGATACTTGAAGAGCTGGAGCAGGAGGCTTCAGGAATATATAACTATTGTTATTTCCGCTGTGTTGTAAGTGTTGTACTTTGATAATGATATGTATATTCAAGTACAGATTTATATTTCAAAGTTATGTTATATAGTATATTTTATTTGTTTCGCTGTGAGATTCGTGTTACTCAGATTCTGTTGTTGTTCCTCACCTTCTTCTATTCTAATTTTCTATCTTATCTATTCTCACCCTCTAACTTCTTTCTATTAATGATCAGGAATGTTCGATGCCTGAATAATTAACATGGGTTTTATGTTGATTTTCTGGGTCGAAAATCCCGGTTCGTTATAGTGGTAATAGAGCTGAAGGTTAAGTAATTACCTTGGCTCTGTGGCGTGACTCAATAGAGATGGGGTTAGTAATACCTTAGATTGAGTTGAGTGAATATATACGAGTGAATGTATTTGTAGATTTTATAAAAATTTGTTTTATATTATGGAGATTTATTGGTTGAGTTTTTTATGAGTTCTGGTCGATCTGTTTGATCCACTGTATCGGTAGGGGTTTATAGACACTCGAATACCTTGAACTGACACAGTATGTTTTGAAAAGAGGGTAAATGAAATAAATTTACCCAAATTATTTTTTTGATATTAAAGAATGATTAATATTTGAATTATTATAGTATATTAGATGTGTTGGTTGTTATATTAATCGAATAAGATTAAAATTGGGTTGGTTATGTATATATAACCAAATAAAATTCACATAAGTGTTGCGAAACGAATTAAATCTGAATTTAAATCAGAATGGAAATTAAACTCTAGAAAATTAAATAAGTGTTTATAAATGGAATTGGATTAAATATATGAGAATTTTAAAATCCTGGGAGATTTTAAATTATTTGACAAGCGTCGAGAAGGATATTTTGAAATGTATTTCAAAATGAAAGTGTTTAGAGAATGAGTTTTGAAAAGTGATATAGTATTGAACTCACTTCGACCACTGGAAAATAATTCCGATGATGATCCAGACACCATCGGTGTTCATTTTCGAGTTTCTAAGTGACGGATTACTACCAAAGATTTTGTTTTCGAATTTTTGTTGGGAAAACAAGTTGTTTAAAATTCGAAAAGGGTTGTTTGATTTCAGAAAAATCCAAGGTGTTTAAAACTTCCAAGAAGAGATTGTTTTAAAATAAAAACCAAATTGAATTGAAATTTGGGAAAGCAAATTGGAATTAAAATAAAGTCAGTTAAGTGGTAATTGAAATTGAATTGGATTAGAATGATATCGAGACAAATTGGATTTATGAGATAAGAAGTTGAAATAAAATGTGTTTGGTAAATTAAGATCTGGAATCGAGAATGGAACTCTAGTTTGAAATGAGGGTTGGTTTGGATATAAGCGAATAGTAGTGTTGAGGATAAATCGGTTGGGATGACATTTGTATATGCAAAATTGAATACCGAAGGAAATGATATAATGATATGCCCGACAAAAAGGTACGAGTTTACTTTTATACGAGTTTGGTGACTTATGAGCCGCTTGGCTGTTTGATTTTCTTTTGGATTGGAGAAGGCCCAGGGAGGCGAGTTATAGTTGTACCGATTGAGCCGTACAAAGGAGGTGCTAGCGAATTTTTTCAGAAATTAAAGATGTTAGAAAATTTTCAGGATTTTTGAAAATTATCGTTAATAAGAATGAATTAATATTTTAATTAGAATTAATTGGTTCAGTTGAAACTAAAATTAAGAAGTGAATGAATAATTTTTAACCCAGTTAATAGGGTTTGTTTTCTACCTTAGCAATTTCGAGGACGAAATTATTTTAAGGGGGGAAGAATGTAACGTCCCGTATTTTTACAGTATAATAATTAATTTATTTAATTATTTAAATAGTGATTATAGATTTAAACCATTGTTTAATTAAATAATATGGAATATTTAATTAATATAAATAATAGAATAATATAATAATTTCCGAAATAGTCGGAAATAGTGGAATTTGCAATATTGTGTGAATGGGTTTATTTATTAGATATAATTTAGTTTAGAATTTAATTATAATAACGAATATATTTAATGAACGATGGTTGAACGTATAAATTATATTATAATTATAATCGAGCTCGAAATGGCGCGACAGTTCGTAATTTGGCGATTCGAACTTTAAATGAATATACAGAATTTGTTTTAAGTCGGAATTCTGTGAAACAAGAAACGTTCGGAGCTGGTGAAGTATATTTTTCTAATGGAAGAGAAAAATCGAGATTTCGTTGTGTATATTTCGAGTTATTTCCAAATCAAATTTTAAAATAAGTCGTTATGGAATTCCTTTATAATTTATAACGATTTATTTATATTAAAAAGTATTTTAGATACAAATCGAATATCAATATAATTGGGAATTTTGAAATATCAAGTTATAAATCCTGATATATTTATTTTGGAGTTAAATGATAATGTACGTGAATATATATGATAATATTAATTTATGAATATTAAATTTAATTATTTTTAAATATATTAATATTTAAATGGGTTTATTTAGAGCATGAAAATTAGCCACTTTTGCAAACGAGCTCTGTTTTCGATAAAACTAATTTTGTCGGATCCGAAATATTAAATTATTGTTACATTTCAATTTTCGTGATTTTTGGAGTCAGTATGTGGCCTTCCGGGATTTTAATGTGCAAAACAGTTAATATTTTGACTTTAAAAATACGTTGGTGAGCAAACTGATTCAGAATTCGATGAAACAAGTTTCGTTGGGTCCATAATATGGAACTGTAGCTACATGGCCATTTTCGTCGGAATTGAGTATTGTATGTGATCATAAGGATTTTTAAACAACGAATATGTATAGTGATTGATTTTAATTGGATAAAATAATCAATATAAAAATATTTAAACTATCCTATAAATACCACTACATATCCTAACTCTAAGTTATTTTCCTCCCAAGGTCAATAGAAATTTCCGCCGTCACTTTTCTTCCTCCTTTCAGCAAAACACGAGTTCATAAAATCAAAATAAATTCATACAAATTGTTATAAATTGCAAAATGTATAGAAATGGATTTATGAAGGGTCACTCTTCCATTTTGTATCATTTTAGTTGTGCTCGACTACTTTGGTTCGCTGCGAATTACCAGCAGCTCGTGTTTGTTCTAGGGTTGACGGATTTTGGGGAATTTAGTCATTGATTCGAGTTTTCGTTAGTACTTTTGGGATCGTAGTGGAAAATAAGGTGAGCGTGGAAAATTTGGGTGGTTTCGGTGAAGATTGGTGTTGAATGGTATATGGTGTTCGTGGTTTCCTGCTGTAGACGGAAATCGCTTGGGGAGTTCGAGTTGGGCATTTATGGTATCGGTTGATGGAGATTAGAACGAGAAGCTTAACGGTGAAGTTTGTTTCGAAATATATGGAGAAACAAGCTGTTAAAAGAAAATCGATGTGGAGGAAATCGTAGCAGCAATCGCGGCATTGTGTTTTGGGAGGGAAGAAACTATTCACTTCGGGTTTGGGCCGATAAGAAATGTGGTGAGGCCTAGTTTAGATTAATTCAAGTTTAATTCAATATAAATAACGTATTAACTTGTATAAAACATATCTCGTGCATATTGTATCAGAATTTCGAACGGTCAGATCCGTTGGGATCGTATGGGTGGCGGCTACACAATGGAACTGACTGAGAGTGAATTGGAGCTCGTTACAATTCATAGTGAAATAAATTGTCTGTCTGAATCAACCGACAGTTATCGTTATTTAACGATGATCGTCCAATGTGAGTAAATCTCACTAACTCTACCCAGTTATATTTTTATAACGTATTTTTAGAATTGATAAATGATGGTTGATTGCTGTGTGTTGTTTGTTTGGATGAACTGCTAATTGATTGGTTGAAATTATAGATAATGATATATATATATATATACATATATATCGTTAATCAAATATTGATTTTGTTTATCAGAATATTTCGTATTGAAATGAAGTTGATGTTAATTATATTGTTTAACATCTGTGGATGCAGGGAAACAAGTTGGAGGGATCCAACTAGATTCCTCAATATTTGTAATACTAGGTTTTTTTCATATATTGTGATATATGACATGATATAATCTGTGATTGATTATGATGACACTGGTATTGTTATTTGATATTTTAAATACCATAAGAAATACCGGAATGTGAAAAGAGAATTTTCAAAGTGTATATTGAAAAGAAAATATTTATAAAATCAAAGGATTTTATAAAAGATAAAAGGAATATTTATTTAGTAAATAAATAGAACGATAAAAGTAATATTTATTCAGAAAATAAATAGAAAGATAAAAGTAATATTTATTTAGAAAATAAATAGAAAGTGTGAAGACCCGTAACTTCCCCGATAAGGAAAGAGCGGATTTCTTTGAGAACAACACACATCGGAACGCAAACAGAAGAACATTTCATTGTTTATTACAACAATTCCATCAGAATACAAGAATATACAGAGTATGAATAAATATTATACAACAGAGAATATCAGAGATTTAAGTACAATACTGTAGCGGAAAAATAATACAAAACATAACTGAAAGAAATACACGGATACAGAGCTTTCCGAATATCACTTCAGCTATAAACCAAGATCCTGTGAATATAAATCTGCAAAACCCAACTACTAGCTGCCCGTGTGGAAAATAAGGGCAACCAGAGTTTAGGTTAAAACAATAAACTCCAGGTCAGTCATGTGACTGGTGTGAGAACTAAAACAGTTATTAATCTTTATTTTAAAGTTAGGTAAATCAAGGGACCACGCCGTATAACACGGAACGGCTTTCCTCCCAAGAATACCAGTGCATAAAACAAACAGCGCAATGCTAAATAAAGAACAATGAAGCTATTATAAGACCCAGGTCCCATCACATAATGCAACGCAAGCCGGAGGATAAGGTTTTACCTTATAACAGCCAAATAATGCTTGATACGCGAAATTTAATCTTTTATTATTTCTATAAGTGAAGAAAACAACTTCAAATATAAATGTATCAATCATAGACGACAGGGGTACCATATATCATGTCGCCATACTAGGCTCTACAAATAGAACCGTAGAATCACGTATTTGGAAATTGGATTTCCATCTATGAACCGAGGCTAGGGATCGTCCTCTACCGTTTCAAGACAATCTAGCCCATGTCTCAGGCAAGCGCACTGGCAACCCTTTAGATCGTCAGGGTCGGTCCACCGATGTGGATTATTATGCCCGAACACTGCGTTTCCCCGCCCTTTGGGGCGTAAATGAGCCAACGAATGACTCCATCGGTCCCGGATCGACCGATATAACAGAGGCGCCTCATAATCCAACAACCACACACGTGAAAATAATATAAATGTCAGGGCTGGTAGGTCACTGACACCACCCTAGCTAGAAGGAAACGCATGTCCTCCCTGATGTCCTCTCCCGTTTCTGGTTCATGCCGGGGTGTGAGGCTCATGAATCAACGCTACACAAAGTGATGCCACAAAGGCCGTGCTTTGATCATCAACCACAAGACTCTGCTTTTCAACAGAAGCCTTGATCTTTGCATCTTAGCATGCCACACAGGCAAACCACTCTATGCAACCGATATTGGTCACATAGAATGAAATCCAATGTCATACACACAGTCCATTTACAAGTTCGTTCCAGGTCTAAACGAAACCAGAGGAACCTTATTCCTCCCATATCCATCGATCTCTAAGTACGTCTGGACGATCACCAACTGATTCCCTCCTCTTGGGTGTACAGCCCAATCAAGATCATCAGTAATCATCCAGACGATGTGAAGACCTCCGGTCTTCAACCACCGTTTTCATCTTCGACTTATCATCGTATTAATTATTAAGAATGGGATAAACCCGGCCTTTCCGAATAACTCGCGTATTTTATAAACAAGTGTTACACAAACACAACATACGCCTCATTCCAATTCAGAATATTCTTTTATTCAAATATTCACATTACTAGGGAATGGTTCCCATTAATTTTATCAAAGATAAATTCTTTAAAATTTATTCTTTAATCTTCCTTTGAGTATCATTTCAAACCATATTATGGTTTTCCAAACTAGTCGGGATTAGCGATCCTTACCGAAGTAATTATTTATTTCATTTCCCAATCCCAACCTATTTATCCCATGCAGCAAAACTGGTAATACTCCATATCTAACACTACGGTGTTATCGGAAAAATTAATTACCATTTCACGTTCAAATCTAGTTAAAGATCTAACTAGCGCTTGGAGCAAAACAGCTGATACTCCTTTCTCGATCATTTCAATCTAATTAAAGATTCATTAAAACTTCATTTAGTTTTAATCTTTAACTGGGTTAAAGAACCGATGTCATTTAAAACACGGTTCACGATAAACCAAAAATCACATCCCATTGTTAATCGGGTTAAAGAACAAGTGTCATTCAAAACACTGCTCACGATAAACCCAAAAACCAATTTAAATTCAATTCCAATTAAATACTAATTAACTGGACAATTTCGCTAAATCTTAATTAAAAGAATTATTCTTTCCTAAACTGGGTTCAAGAACAGTGTTATTTAAGACACCACTCATGACGAACCCAAAACCCCATTTGATATTAAATACAAGGCTCGGAATAGAAGATATATCAGGTTATATTCAATATCAAATTCTGAAACCAACAGATATCGATATAAATATATCTTTCAAATTTTCACAACCATATCTGTATAATAACCAAATCCAACATCGAAATATTCCGGAGATAATTTCGATTCAAATCCATTCCAATACGTATATTGGAAATTCTGATTATTTTTAAAACCACTTCAAATCCAATTTATTTATTTAAAAATATTGGATTTTAATTCTAGTTCATAACCCATACAGTCGATTTCCAATAACGGTTGTCGAACTGCACTTACAGTGACTTTTTCCAAATTTGATTTGGACATAATTCCAAATCCAACCGTTAGATTTCAAATTCCTAATATTCATTGGAAAGCTCTTTTCGATACGAACCCAACGGTTCCGATTTTAGGAGAATCCGATGGTCGGATCTCCCGTAACGTCAATTCGAAGTCAATGGTCGAAATTCGCGAACTACCGCGGCGCGGGATGTTCTATTCAGGCCATTTAATATATATATTATATATATTTTGTCGATTTCAATTCTAAACGTATTTTAAAATTCGTTTTAAATTCGTTTTCAAAACAATTTCAACTTCATATTCAATTTTAAATCAAAATTGAATATTCCATTTCATCAATATATATATAAATGATAATATTTTCAAAACGTTATATTTTGAAATCACTTCTTTTTCGATGTTCGAATAAAATCGATAAAAATATCGTTCGCGTCAAAATGGCGCAAATCTAATCAACATGGCTTTATATATTTCAATAACTTCGTTATTCTATTCAACAAATGAATATTTTCTTCAACACATGAATATATATTTTATTCAACACATGAATATATATTATATTTCAACACATGAATATATATTTTATTTCAACACATGAATATATATTTTATTTCAACACATTAATATATATTCTATTTCAACACACGAATATATATTCTAAAATATTCTTTATTTTATAAATTGGAATGAGGCCCAATCAATTACCATATAATGTTAATTATATGGATTCCATACAACACATGTATATAATAGCAATGATTAATAATCAACCATCATCCAAAGTGCACTACACAGCTGTCTATCAACCCATCGATTGACATACAACTAATTATCAGGATTAGTGTACGTCAAATGTCATCCCAATACCCGTGTGGGGTTTCAAATCAACAAACACCGATTTTATTTGTGCAGTTGGGCGACGTGTAAAATTTGTCGTCCCAATCAATATCGGTCAAATCAGTGTACATGAACAAATCGTCTGATTTGTAAATGAATATTTCTTTTTATTTACATACACGTTAAAAATTATATTTTCAACGATAAAATATTTTATTCAACCTATGAATATTCTATTCAGTTCATTTATTCAATAAAATGATCTTTTATTTTTCTAACTTATTTTAGAAAATTTCGACGGCATAACGACACGATACTAGAACCGGGACAAGGCCTAGCCTTATCCCCAGTCTAATAACGGCCCACGCCATACACATATCAATCTAATCAATTCGATTTCACCCAAACAACCAAATTCAAACAAATAATCTAACCAACTACACAACCAAACAAACAAGTCGTCAATGGTCTGTGGACGACGGATGTCGGGTGTTGCTAAGCACCGTCTGCATCCTAGTATATAATTTAACTAGAAAGCAAGAATTAAAGTGAGAAGTTCTCACCGAGAGCTAAACCAATTCACCACGACTCTTCATATGTAGAACATCTTCGTCGTGCTTCTAATAAGATCTGTTACACGCGTTTTCACGTTAAAAATCACATTTTTATACTGTTACTTCATACATAAAAATCATATTTTTATGTTGGTGTTCATATTACAAAAATTATATTTTTATAATCTCTATTATATAAAAATTATATTTTTACTACTTTACATATATAAAAATCATATCTTTATTATCTCTATAATATAAAAATCCTATTTTTTAATCTGCTACTCGTATAAAAATAATATCTATATATTCTCTATTCATATAAAGAAAAATAAAACTTTTAGATTAATAAAAATCCAATCTTTCTTGACATGAAATCTATATAAAAATCGAATTTTTATTCTTCTACTTCATATATAAATAAAAATCACGTTTTTATACTTCATTCACTTAAGGAAAAATTCAATTTTTATACTCTTTTCATATACATATAAAACTCGCATTTTTATCTTATGTTATAAATAATAAAAATCAAAATTTTAATGTCACTTCATATAAACAAAAAATCTTATCTTTAATCTCATAAAATCTAATCTTTATGTTATAAATCTAAACTTTCACGTGTTAGAAAAACTAAGCTTTCTTTTAAAAAAAATCTTGTCTTTGTACTAGCAAAAATCATATTTTTTTACTATTAAAAATCATTCCAAAAACTGATTTTTTTCCTGTTATAAGATATATAAAAACTGATTTTAAAAATATGGTTTTAAACATATAAAACTAATTTTATAAATATATTTTTAACATAAGAAAACTGATTAAAAAAATTAAAAATAAAATAAAACTTACGACAGAAATCGAAGGAGGAGGGGGGAACCTGCGCTCGCCGGAGGAGGTGCTCGCTGGCGGTCTGGCGGCGGCCAGATGTCGGAGGGTGGCGGATTAAGGGGGGCGGCATCAGTTTTGAAGGAGGCGTTGGGGAGGAGGGTTGGTTGTAACGGAGAAGGAAAAGAGGGGTATGGAGGAGAGAGACGTGATGGGAGGGGGTGGATGATCGGAGTGGGGAGCGGTCTTGGTGGAGCGCCGACGGCAAAAGGGGGCAACGGGTTCAATTAGGGATCGGTGGTTTCTTTCGTTTTTTTTAATTTCATAGCTGTCTGTTTTGACTAATGAGGGTAGAGAGAGAGGGTGTAGAGATTATATAATATATATATATATATTTAATTATTTTAAATTCTAAAAGAAACTTTTTATTTTCAACTCAAAACTGAACCCACCGATTGTCGTACTTAGCTAATTACCCCTGCTCCGAACTCAACGGGATATGTATCATAAGCCAGTTCGGCTGTTTCGATCAGTTTCCGTTTAATTCAAAATTTAAATCTATATATTATATTTTAAACGTACATTTCAATTTACCGGGGCCACATACGGACTCTAAAAATTCCCAAAAAATAGTTTCTAGCTTCGTATTGACGATGCGGTCCTAACAAAACTAATTTTGTCAAATTCTGAGAATGTTTGAAAAATGGCCAATTTCTGGTCGATCCACTTTGACAGAAACTGTTAAAACACGTTTTCTTGTGCCACGCTCATATACTGATCCCAAAAATTATGAATTTTGGAATCTAGCAATAATTTGACATCTCGGATCCAACAAAAGTGGTTTCATCAAAAGCCGAGGTCGTTTGCAAAATGGCTATTTTCAAGGCCTTTATATATATTAAAATATATATAAATTCCACAATGACTTTTCTGAATTTTAAACTGGACGTATCTTTCAACTTCTTGAGTGAAATTTCAGTTTTTTAGATCCATTAGAAAGATATAGTTAAACAGATTCATATATTTCTTGTTTCGTCCAATTCCGACTTAGAACGAATTCTGTATATTCATTTGAAATTTGAAATCGAATTTTCAAACTACCGCGCCATTTCAGGCTTGTTATATAATTAAAATAAATTTATTCGTTTTAACTTCATTGAAAATAAATTTTCCGTCATTATTATTTAAAATACTTCATTTTAAATAATCAAAATTCATTAAAATTGCCAAAATAAAAATTTTAAATTGGCTCAGAATTTCCAGGTTGTTACAAAAAGATAAAAGGAATATTTATTTGGAAAATAAATAGAAAGATAAAAGGAATATTTATTTAGAAAATAAATAGAAAGGTAAAAGGAATATTTATTTAGAAAATAAGTAGAAAGATAAAAGGAATATTTATTTAGAAAATAAATAGAAAGACAAAAGGAATATTTATTTAGAAAACAAATAGATTATAAAAGGAATTATTTGGGGAAATAAATAGAATGAAAAAGGAAATGGCGGGATATAAAAAGAACTATGAAATGGATTTAAAGTAGATATTAAATAGAATCTCTTTTAACGGACAAAGTGAGAAGATTAATTTATAAATAATTTTTTATAAATTAAATTAAATATTTATCATTTGATAAATGGAATATATAAGTCTGAAATTATATAGAGAAGTAAAATCGGTTTCAACACTGATAATTGAAATTGAATGTGAACATAGCAGTTGTAAAGGGAGTTATAAATAAGATTTTTACGAATAGTTTATAAATAGAAGTATAAATAGATTTTGGGTTTGAGATGTTGTTTTAAAATACGAAATCAAACTGTTTTGATTTGGTAAAAGAAATATTTTCCACATTAGAATTGAATAAAGGATTTAAAGTAAATATTTTTCAAATAAATATTTATAAAGGAATTTGGGGTTTGAAATAGGAATTTAAATGGAATTACTGAAATTAGAAACTGACTGCAAATTAGTTGAGTTGAACGGCTTTCTGGGTATTGATCTGATGTTGGTTTCGGCCTTTGGGGTTTATATGTGGGGAGTTTTTCTCTTACTAGTTTACAATTAGAGACTGATAGATGTGGGAAGATAGTGATGCGTGAATCAGAAATGGAAATGTTTTCCGATGTTAATAACGTATATTTTCTAAATTTATAAAATAATAATTTATGAATATATGAAAACGAGAAATGGAGAAATGAATAAATTATTGATAAAATAATTAAAAGGGAAAAATGTTATTGATGATTTATCGATAGAATTTCCATTTGAAAATAAGATCGTTGTGTGTATGGATTTTTTCCTTTGATAGTTAAATAACCGACTATCAAAGTTTTGACCATTTTTCCGTCATCAATAAGGATAGACCGGGATCAGATTTATTATCTGAAAACCACTTTGTATGGGCGTTAGCGTTGCGAATCAAATATGATGAAGAAAATTGAAGATGGAGTTTATGCAAGGGCTGCTCTGGCAAATCCTAGGTAGAAATTGCCAAAGATGGATTTCCAGAACAGTGCCTTCGGTTTGTCCAGTCCCAGGACAACCTGTATGGAAGAATGTCCGACAGAGTATATTCAATAGATCGTGTAAGTTGATCTCTTCAAAAGTATTTACGTTTGGTGGCGGAATTCGTTTCTCTTAGCTGTATACCCGTGGTATTTTTGGGGAAATCAATTTGTGATTTGGCGGGTATAAAGATGTGACATTTAAAGTAAATAAAGTTGTGATCTGTACGTTATGACCTCAAGCCTAACAACCAGGAAATGGTATAAAATCGGGTAGGTCGCATGGCTAAGTGGGTAGCTGCCAATTAGGGTGTATTGTCACCTAATCTAGAGAAAATCTATTTACTTCTATAATCTATTTCGATGTTGTCCCATTCGGAAAATGGTTGCTGATTCCAACCGTTGGTGATAATACATTCGGTACACTCAAGCGATATGAGTGACCAGTCATGTTTAGCTCTGGTTGCAAGATGTTCTTGTTGAACCCGGTGTATTCCTCTCTAGAGATACACTGTTGGAAGGTGGTCCCATACCTTGCCAGTTGGAATCCATTACCCAATAAGCGCCCGCGGTTTTTGATTATATATTATGTATGTGTAACGTGAGATGAAAGCGTTCTGCTAAATGATTATTAGTTGTGGTTGATAGACACTATTGTAATATCATAAGAGATTTGATATACAGAATAATTTGGTTTATCGTAAGGTAAAAACCGTCTGTGTTATGTGTGGATCGGTCTTACGATTATCCTTTCTTTTAAAGGGATTTTAAAATCTAAACAAATGGTTGGAGTTAACTCACACCAGTCACATGACTGACCCAGAGTTTAATTTGTTTTGTTTTCCCTAAACTCTTGGGTGCCTAATTTTGTACGGGCAGTCAAGTAGTCGGGATTTTACAGATACTTGAAGAGCTAGAGCAGGAGGCTTCAGGAATATATAGCTATTGTTATTTCCGCTGTGTTGTAAGTGTTGTACTTTGATAATAATATGTATATTCAAGTACAAATTTATATTTCAAAGTTATGTTATATGGTGTATTTTATTCATTTCGCTATGAGATTCGTGTTACTCTGGTTCTGTTGTTGTTCCTCTCCTTCTTCTATTCTAATTTTCTATCTTATCTATTCTCACCCTCTAACTTCTTTCTATTAATGATTGGGAATGTTCAATGCCTGAATAATTAACATGGGTTTTATGTTGATTTTATGGGTCGAAAATCCTGGTTCGTTACAAAACGAGACGTGATAATGTGGATTATAATAGCTCACGCACGTTGCTCTATCTGTACTTGAGAAGCATTCGCAGGAATGTCCTCCGCTAGTTGTTCCCTATACCACTTCGTCTTAATTATCTCGGGCCCCCACCAGTGATCAGCTGGTGGAGATAAGTCTAGCAGTCTCTCACACATCTCCGCATAATCAACGGGTTCATGAGTGCAGAATGGACGTCCATCGATAGGTATGCCAAGCAATACCGCTACATCAGCCAATATGATCGTCATTCCACCACATCAAAGGTTAAATGATGATGTATCCGGTCTCCATTGATCAAGCAAAGCCGTGATGAGATGGAGGTCAAGTTGTATGTAGCCGAGCCGATGTATTAAAAGGAATCAGCTTGTTGAACTAGCGCTAACACACCGGCATGTTTTGAATCGACGGTCTTTTACGAAGATGATTGGTCGATGGTAATAACAGGAGTTTTTCTCTACAACACATTAACAAAATTGGATTTTCAACTAGTTAATACAGACATATATTCAAATATCTACTCAAAATAGATATTTGATTATGGCCATCAAATTCACATTGCTTGAGCGATGTTGTTGCTGCAAGTATAAGACGCTCCTGTTTATAGGTCTGGGCAACATCTCTGCATACCCTACAATAAATCAATGCTAAAAAATTCAATATTATGTTTTTCAAAACAAATACACAACTACCAATCTTCAATTCTAACCAAATAATTGAATTCCAAGATAATTCAATTAAAACGGATATGGTATGACAAATTTGCAATTTAGTTACATCAAATATAGTTCTGGATAATCTGTTTCAACGTAAAATTGCAGACGAATTGCAAACTTGCATGACAACACTTTGAAAGAGTATAAGCCGCGGTAGGACCGAATAGTATGGAGTATAAGTAATGTATAATGTGAATGGTAAAGTAGCAGCTGAAAGTAAAATGACACAATCGATTATATACGGCTTCGTACCACTGTCCTATGTCCAGTCCCAAACTCCCTTCTGGTATTTCACAAATATAATAACTCTCACTTCACCTGAAGGAATAAGTACACAATTACTCTAACAGCCAAACGTGATTGCCTCAATCGCTAAATGGGACTTCCACAATACATAATAATTGATGACTATTTTGTGTTATTAATAACACGGATATGTCAATTTGAAGTACACCCTTCCTAAAATCTTTCCTTGATGATAAAAGTGTAGTTTGTGTAAGAATATGGAAGATTTGAAATCTCAAGAATGTGTAAATAGAGTGTTTCTGAGATTTTGAATGCTTTGAATAAGATAGAAAGAATTAAAATAAGTTTCGGTGAGTTAAAGTATTTGGCGGAATCTCTATTTATAAAGCACGAAAGATTGCAACTAATCATGAAGAGTTTTATTCAAAAGATACAAATCATAATAATTTCAGATGTCTGATTTTGAGTTGAAATTCCAACAGAAAAGGAATAGGCCATTTCGATGGTAATTCAAACGTCTGAAATATTTTGGTCGGGTGTCTGAATATTGTATGAAATTTAATCTCATTTCAACAAACAGGCGTCTATTTAAAATATTTCAGATGTCTATTTCCTGAAACAGACCTATGTCTTGTGCATGTCATTTGAAAAACTAAATATAAATGAAATGAGTATGTGTGTGTCATCAAGGAAGATTTTAACACTTGAAAACTAAGACTCACAGACTCTTAACATATATAATCTTCAATCTAAGTTCTTGAATCTGTTGTCGAACATCTTCCTGCAAAACAGAGTTAGTTGATATATATATATTTGTGTGTGTGTGTGTACGTGTATAGTTGTCATAATCAAAAAGCTATTTAGCAAGATTCAACATTCTCCCCCTTTTTGATATTGAGAACTATATATGTGGCTCCCCCTGTAGATATGCATATGTTTCTTCCCCTTTGTCATTGACAAAAAGGAGATAATTATGTAAACAATTCATATAAATATGCACAAACACACAAACAATACACATACGCAATAAGCACGGATATTTACAAGCAAACAGACAGATGATAAACATTTTATGCTCATTCAGACGACTGAATTATGGGATAAAATTTTGATCCGACGAACATTCAGACGGATGAATATGGGATTCATTCGGCTGAGTATATAGTTTCTCTGAGTTATGCATATGATATTCATGTTAAATATAACTTATAAGTTTATATTCAAGTTCAATATATATTCCATGGCATAAGCTACAAGTTGATCATATGAAAGATATTTACACACTCTTTATATCATTTAGAGATGTATTCATATATAAGTAAAAAAAGAAATCGTGTAAGCTATATTTACTTATGAGCTTGTGATATATGAAGTATTTCCATAAGGAATTGTGTAAAAAATATGTAGTAATGATATAGTATATCAATTGACCATTAATATGAAATATGATGTGGAAAAGAATAATTGCATATCAACGATAATATAAATATATAAGATTACTAAATTTTCTGATTTATTTTTTCATTTTGAGCTCTGTTTCCAAAGATTTAAGAGATATAGGAATAACTTCATTGTTGTGGTGTGCCTGCAAAAATATATGATAAATACTTTGGTACCCACTTCCTTTGTCAGGGTCCATGGGTTAATGGAAGGTAACCATACCCAAGAGGGTTTAATGGAACCTTTAAAAATAAATTTTTCATTATTAACTACTAAATCAAAATAATCATCGATATATCATTCTTTGTTTTTCCAATTTACAGGAACCCAAATACTTAAATAATTTGTATTGGTATTTTCTTTCGTACTTCTAGATTTATTATAAATATCTCTAGTCATAGAATTATTCGAATTTCGATAAAAATTGAATCGTGGATTTATTCGTGTTTTAGTACTAGCAGTGATATTTTCGTTATACATAAAAGCATATCTAGTACTGTTCCTATGATTATTTTTATTATATCCTAAACCACTTTTGTCGTGTAAAGCTAGAACTAGATAAAATCACATTTAAATCATTTTGAACTTTATTAAATTTCATGAACTTATTTGTACATTTTTCAAATTTGATTCCAAAGTCACGATTGACACTTTTAAAAGAAATTTCGCTACTTTCTAAATTATTAATTTCCTTATTTAATTCAGAATTCTTCCTTTTCAAAGTACTATTCTCAATTTCAAGATGACAAATTTGAGATCCTGAATTAATAAAAGACGGTTGTAAATTTTCAAAATTTTCTTTTGAGCCACAAATTTCTTTTAGCAAAATATTATTATTAACTTTTAAAAACTCGCATTCTTTAGATAATTCTAGATTCTTTACAATTAAAGCGTCATTCTCTTTTTCAAGAGACAAAATTGTAGAACTAGAATTATTTAAAGAATCTTCTATAAATGTATTTTTAATTTGTAAAAGGTTGACTTCTTTTAAAAGAACATTGTTTTTATCTTCTAGTTGTTCATTTTCTTTTTGAAGGAAATCCTTTTGAAAAACAAGCTCTTCTAAAGTATTTTCAAAACATTTGGGTTGCTCTACTAAAAAATTGTTTTCCTCTTTTAATTTATAATTTTCTTGCTCACAATCTTTAAACTTGGCTGATGACGATGCGTGGCAGTAAAGGAAGGGCTTGCACTCGATGGATGGGGAAAAGATCGAAGTGGGGAAGAAAACAAATGGCGATTGAGGTTCTATCTTTTCATGAAGTCGTTTTTTTTCTTCCCAGGTTTCATGCAAATGGTGTAAATGTCGAATGGAAAAGGAACGGACAAAACGCATGAAAGTGTGAACAAGAAATGTGCAGCCATTCTTTACTAAATGGAAGTTGCAGTGGGACTCAAAGGCTCCAATCAATGGCTTTGGGAATAAAAGATGTAGTCATCGAAAATGAAAACAACTTTGAAAAAAAAACGTTGGCTTTTGAAATGCAAAAATGGGTCCAAGCTTCAGAAATAAATAAAGAAATGAAAGTGGACGTTACTAATTGTAAATTGCAATTACAACGTGCGCATGCATGATTCATACATGTTTGGAAAGAAAGTGCCTAACATAAGCAAAAAAAAAAATGAAAACAAAGCACCATGGTAAAGTTATCGACTGGGTTTGCAGATCCAAATTGGCAAGAAAAAATATACGGGGCTCGAATAGGGACAAACCGAACTCCAAATCTATGCAAGCCTTTCAGCAATTTCGGCGCGAACCAAGTACCAAAACTGACAAACAAATATATTGTGGTAATCGACATGATGAGACGGACCTAACGGTATATAATTTGCAGTGTCTCGATACTCCGTTCAAAAACACGTTACGGGCCCCATTAAACGTAAAATTCGGATAGGAAAACAATTAAACAGAGGTCAAAACGTCTGATTTTCGCGAAATGAATTTCACTGTTGGATTCATGACAACGAATAGAATATTTTTCATGTTTGTCCGAACTAGTTTCGGAGAGATTTTTTAAATCGCTAAAATTTGGACTGTTATATGCAGCTTTGCGCTGAAAATTGCGCGACCGACAAACATTCAAATTTTCCAATGAAATATTTACAGCCACTACACCTCCTTGTACGTATTTGAAATTTCAAATTCCCGATATGAAAAACAATAGAATATTTTCAAAATAAAAATACGATTTAAATCGAAATTTAAATTGTTAGAAACAGTGGGTTATTACATTCTCTCCTACTCAAAACTTTTTGTCCCCGAAAAGGAATAAGGCAGGGAAATAGTAATTTAATAATATATTTAAACAAATGGCTCATATTTATACACTTACCTATATATAATTTGAAATATATATATATATATATATATATATATATATATATATATAAATCAAAAGTTAAAATATTTTCAAACATTTCAAAATAATTTTAAGTATTCACTCGACATCTCGATTGGCAATATATATATCTAACCCACTTTCGAAACCTGAAAATAGATATCGATGATACTGCAATCATCACCAGTATCATTTTCAAGCGACTAGAGTATGACTCTATATATATCTAATACATATATGATTTAACATATACGTTGATTAGACGTATACGCAAATCACTAGGTATTCGATAGGCCAACTTTAACGTAAAGTAAGTACTCAAAACATCTTTCTATATTTAAACAGAATATATGTCAAATTTTCAAATCACTAAAAATTTAAGTAGGGAAAATTATATCTCTCCCCCACTCATCTATTTATTAAAATTCAACCCAATCCTTAATAAATGTACTAACAATATTGTTATTAAATCAACTACATAACAATATTATTTTATGCTAAACCTAAATATTTCCAAACCCAAGTTATCAATATTTAAATTTATAAAACTTGTTTAATTCCACAGGTTTAATATATATATATATATATACACACACATCACGAATAAAAATCTTTATAAACCAATTTAAATTTATTAATTCCCATATATACATTTATAAACTATACCATTATAAATTTCAACTAAGGTAAAATCATTTTCTTATAAAATCTACATCTTTAAGTCTCATTATAGTTTATAAAATATAAAATCGTAAACTATAAATATCAAATCTTTTCAAAATATTGGTAATCCCAAAATGATATTTAAAAATATACATCTTCTAAAAATATATGTATCAAAATTCAAAATGGCATCGAGAAAATCTTATATTATAATATCCTTCCAAAATACCAATTTCAAACCAATACTAACTAAGAATGAACTCATTAGAAGACTTATATTCTCCTTCTACTTCTTACCTTGTTATGGACAAGGATAAGTTATAGAATTCGAGTTAAAAGCCGAACGAACGAAAGAACCTAATCAAAAAGGATCTACGAAGGAGGATAAATTCAAATGGAAAGGAAATTTCAATAGAAGATTTAAATATCAAACAAAATTTTATATCTGAAAATATTTGTTTAAAAACATTTAAAAAACCATTTTGAAAATATTTATACTTTTAAAATACGCTCTCTCTCCAGAAGGATTCTGCAACTAATTCCACTTATTCTAGGGTATCACTACCCTATCTCTATTGAGTTTTTACCCCATAGGCTAAAGCTTTGATAAATCAAAGCTCTGATACCAATTGTAACGACCCACCATTTTGACTGTGCCGAATCGAGAAAATATGTCAACTTGAACCATCCAAAATGACAGATTGTTATTAGCTTTTGAGTAAACAAAATAAATCATAGAATCACGTATCACAAACACAGATACATAGCAATATAATATCTCGCAGCGGAAAATACAAAATACAATAGTAGTTAATGAAGCTACTAAATAAAATTTTACATCAGAGTTTACATAAATAATACAGCGGAAGTCTAATACAATGAAATTCAGATACATAATAACAGTATGAAACAGAGATGACAAGAATAACTGAAACTGGATCATATGAGTAGGTAGACAAATGTGGAAAACCTTGTTATAAACTCCAACTCCAAGGGTGAATCTCGAAAACTGCATACTCGATCTGACCCGAGCAATAATGCAAAACAAAACAACTCAGATCAGGAATAACATTCTCGTGGAAGTAAATCAACTCAAATGAAATGTATTCAGTAAATTGAAGGATGTTTGAGATCAACATCCTCCAAGGATCCGTCAAACTAATACTATATAGTATAATGCGCTATATTAAATAGTGTCTATTAGTAAAGTAAAGTATAAAAATAGTGTAAGCGGGATTACCATTATTAGCGGTACACCGTTTATACATTCCCGTAGTATATACAATACTGTAATTCCTCCATAAACTGGAGGTATATCAGATGGCACTCCATATAAAACAGTAAAAAACAAAGTCGTAGTGGGCTCGTATATGGCATGTGACAAGGCACGCAAGGAATACCGGGGTGGATTCACCGTTTGCAGATCCAGACTTGTGGTAACGCATTGCAGCCACTATCGCCCACCTCGAAACACATTCCCATAATCAAAAGGGTCCAATCGAATCTCAACAATAATAGAATAGTATTGAAGAAGTGTGCTCGATTGAAGGAATGGCCTCACTAGGTCCGGCGTAGATCCTGTTTTAGTCACATCAAGCTGACTAAAGGTAGTCAGGGTCTCGTAATTAATATGAAACAGAAAAATAGAGTCGTTCGCCAAACCATCCTACTTCATTCTGGAATTCCACCACGTACACAGTTGTTAAAGTGGTTTTCGGTATCGGTAGAGAGTATGACAATAGCCGATTCCAGTCTCTTTAACAACCAATCGTTTATATTTTTCACACCGTGGTCATTATTCTATAAATCACATTATAAAATAATTTATATGAAATCTCGTATTCTAATTTTAAATCAAATTTAAATATCTAATTTCGATTATATTTAAATTTGAAAACAACTCAATATAACCATATCATAAAGATCTCAAATATAGTATAAACTAATACTATAACATTTAACTTCGATTATAATTTCCAAAAGTATTCACATAACAAATTTCAAATCCAAAATCGACTTATATAAAAACATATCTCAAATGCCATTTAAAATGATAACAAATATTAAATTCTATGATACTTTGGTTTGATTTATGTTTGTTAAAAAATTCAATTTCAAACAATTCATAAAGATTTGGTTTTTACCTTTTAAAGCATTCATTTTAGTCGATTTATAAAATCCAACACTCGGGTTCAAATTTCTTTTTATATAATTCAAATCCAACTCTTCTATTCTGATTTATATAATTCAAAACAATCATATATTTCAATTTCAACAAAAGATATCATATTCCATAACCTAAGCCGTATAATTGTAGTTCATAACTTATAAATTCAAATCAGTATTTAGATATTCAAAACAAATATAAGATCAGTCTTATAAATTCGGTTTATACAACTATTTAATTCATACTAAATCGATTATATAATCAATCCAATATATACAGTTATCGAATTCATTTCATATCAATTATAGATTCAAATTAAATTCAATTTACGTAATTCAAGATCGTTTCTTATAAAAGTTCAAAATCAAATTCAAATTCACATTCAGTTTATTTATAATCAAATTCATTCCTTAAATTGGAAATTTAAATTCAGAAAACAATTTCACAACTCAAGTTCATCTCTTATAGTTTAAATCGATTCGAATTCAAATTCATATGTCACATGAGTTCATTCGTTAAATCAATATCGTTATTTAAATTCTAATCTTTAAACCTCGAATTCAAATCATGAAAATCTTAATTTACCCACCTTTTAGTTTATTATTAAAGTTTATAAAATATATATAAAAGAAAATTTAACTTTGAAAATAGATATTTAATATATAAGTTTATAAAATTCTAAAAATTGATTAGAATATAGATTATGGACATATATAAGTTTAAAATAATATAGAAATAGATTTGAAATAATTATTTATAATATAAAAGTTTAAAATACTTATATTATTAAATTATATGGTTTAAAATAAATAAAATTATAAGTAAAATCTTAAATAAGTATTTAAATCTATATTTACTCATAAAAATCATTTTAAAACATATAATTTAAAGTTTGTAAAATTTAAGTTTAAAATCTTTAAAATATAAAAATATGAAATCTTAAGTTATTATTTAAAAATCGAAATTTTCCAAATTTGTTTACTTCGAAAACAAGACTAACGGTGTTCATATATAGTTTTCTACCATATGGTCAAGTGATACGGATATTTATCATTTCAACCCACAAATTATAAAATTTATGGGTATATATATCATTTCAACCCGTAATCCCAAATTCAGTAAAAATAGTTTAGGTCTATCATTTCAACCCATAACGAGTTTTCCCTATCTAATGTCCGTTCTGGTATGTATCATTTCAACCCTTAGTGATTTTTCCTAAAACTAGGGAAATCAGTAACATAAACAAATCATCACATAACATCAATCACACAATAAGTCATATAAGTGCACCTACGTGTCATATGAATATCGTGTCATATATGAACGGTGTACATATTAAGTAAACAATTACTACTAGCAATTCTATACATTTCACAACAGTTCTTTTATGCTGATCTTACATCCGTGAAACAATGTAGGTCAAGTATGAGATAAACTCACCTTTCGTGGCATAGAATTGGAGACAGATGATGGACTGACACAGAATGAAACGACTATATCCAAGCACGATTCAAACGGATTCAACTCGGCAATCACTTAATATGTATTTTATTTTTATAAGAGAAGGCTAGGGAATTTCTTAACGGATCGGTACGGCTATTTGGGTTTTGGAATGGTTTCCAAACTTAACACCAAACTCGATTCAACCAAAAATAAGACACAATAATTCTTATACAAAAATATTATATATATATATATATATATATATATATTATATATACGTATACACATGATAAAGTCATAACATATATATTTAAAATTCAACACACACCGTAAACACACAACGCAAATTATAATATATATATTATAAATTTTATAAACATACCCCAAAGCTTTATATACTTAGTAATGTATAACACTCAAACAAATATAAATATATAACTCACACGCACACGTATAACACACAAAATATACACACATGCGTACACATGAAAACACTCACCCACCCTTCATGTACACACATAAATACACAGACACACATGCAATGATTCTAGCACGCAATCACACAAACATATATACTCCCTCCGGTTCACAATGTAAGAAGTTTTAGAAGTTTGCACAAGAATTAAGAAAAAATTCATATGACACTTTAATCCTTACTTATTATTTTTGTCTTACACATTAATTTCTCTTTTCATGTGCTGTCAATTACTTTTTCTATTCACATCAACCACTTCTCACTTTTTCATGTAAAAAATGGCTTTTAGGTTTGTGTCATTTATTATTGATCAGCGATAAAGTTGGAATTACAAGCTTAAACATCTTATATTTTGAAACAATACAAATTTCTTAAAACTTCTTATATTATGAACCGGAGGGAGTAATAATATATAAAATACAACACACAGTAAACACACATAGAATTAAACACACACAAACAACCAAACACACGTGCGTAGCACAAAACACACGCACAACCCCAAACAAACGCATAAACAAAAGAAGAATAGGAAATAAAATAATATATATACAAATATGTATATAATACTCACGCACAAAGAATAGAAAGCCTCGGAGCGGGTTGGGTCTCGGGTTGGAGAAGGGTCGGCGCTGGTGGCGCTACGGTCTGGGTGGGCACATGTTAAGGGCTGGGTTCGGATTGCGGCTAGACGGGTCCCGGGTATACTGGTTCTACAGCAGGAAGGGAGAGGGAACAAGTGGAGTCGGAGGCGTCGCAAGATCGGTGGCGAAGTTGGCGCTAGGTCAAAGGGCTGATGACGAGGCGCGCAAGTAGAGGAAGGTTGCACTCGGTGGATGCAGAAAAGATCAAAGTGGGGAAGAAAACAAATGGCCATTGAGGTTCTATCTTTTCATGAAGTCGTTTGTTTTCTTTCCAGGTTTCATGCAAATGGTGTAAATGTCAACTGGAAAAGGAATGGACAAAACACATGGAAATGTGAACAACAAATGCGCAGGCATTCTTTAGTAATTGGAAGTGGCATTGGGACTCCAAGGCTCCAAGCAACGGCTTTGGGAATAAAAGATGTAAACATCGAAAATGAAAACAACTTTGAAAAAAAAAACGTTGGCTTTTGAAATGCAAAAATAGGTCCGAGCTTTAGAAATAAATTAAGAAATGAAAATGGACGTTACTAATTGCAAATTGCAATTACCACTTGCGCATGCATGATTTATACATGTTTGGAGAAAAAGTGCCTAACATAAGAAAAAATAATGAAAACAAAGCAACATGGTAAAGTTATCCACTTGGGTTTGCAGATCTAAATTGGCTAGAATAATATACGGGACTCGAATAGGGACAAATCGAACTCCAAAGACTATGTTTCAAAAATAATATGTGCAAGCTTTTCCGCAATTTTAACGCGAACCGGGTATCAAAACTGAAAAATGAAAATATTGTGGTAATCGACACGATGAGACAGACCCAATGGTATATAATTTGCAGTGTCTCGATACTCCGTTCAAAAACACGTTACGGACCTTTTAAACGTAAAATTCAGAGAGAAAACAATTAAACAGAGGTCAAAACGTCCAATTTTCGCGAAACGAATTTCGCCTTGGATTCATAGCAACGAGTAGAATATTTTTCATGTTTATCCGATCTGGTTTCGGAGAGATTTTTAAAATCGCTAAAATTTGGACTGTTATGCGCAGCTTTATGCTGAAAATTGCGCGACCGACAAACATTCAAGTTTTCTAACGAAATTTTTACAGCCACTACACCTCACTGTACGTATTTCAAATTTCAAATTTCCGATATGAAAACCATAGAATGTTTTCAAAATAAAAATCCGATTTAAATCGAAATTTAAATCGTTAAAAATAGCGGGTTAATACATCTAGCTTCCCCTTGAACTTCACACACAATAATATAATATAATTACCTACATATATTAAACAATTATAAATCACCAATAACTAGCATTAGAACAACCGTCTACAAAATCCCTATAAAATCCATAAAACCCTAAACCTAATTTCTGAAAAATCAAGAGAAAAATTACTGAAATGATTACTTATAGCTTGTTCGTGTGACGGAGAGCTTGCCATATTTGAAATACAAATTGAAATTTATTGAAGAAATTTCAGATTTGTTTTTTTAGGGCTAGGGGATTTGAGTTTGAATAAGTTGAAGTTGAAGAGTGAGAAGGAAAGGAAAAAGAGTTGGCCGGTTTAATGCATCGGGGCGCAATCCTAAATTATGCCCCGATGCATTCTTTTCTTTTTTATAATACTGGCGCAATCTGCGATTGTGCTAGTGTACACATGTACCGGCGCAATCCCAGATTGCACCAGTGTTATCTGGCCAGTTCATCGCTGAGTTGGCTAGAAGTGGGCTAAATTTGTAATATTTTCTAAAATAGGGGTATTAGTGCAAACAAAGGGGGCTAAAAGGAAAAAAAAATCCAAAGTAAAAGTTACACGTGGCATAAGAGTGATTCCATGAACAAGGTAATTAAATTTCTTGCTTCAAACATGTATTAATTACACATTGCAAAATGCTTAGCTTTAAAACATTTACCTCCAGTTCACTTTATTTGACTTTCTATGAGGTTTGTCATTATCCAAAATATATGACGTTCTATCTTTACTATCTTTCCCAAAGCAACTTTAATTAAAAAGAGTTTACTCTTTCAATGCAGCAAGGTCCATCTGGCAGGAAGGAATAGGTGAAATACTCCATCATGCGTTGAATACTCCATCTAGCAGCAAGAATTAATGAGCATTTACATTGGAAAATGTTAATTAATGGAGTAATTAAGTCGGTTTTTAGGTTTCTTAATTTGTGTGAGAAACCATAAAACGTCAAATAAAGTGAACTGGAGGGAGTAATTATTAAATGTTATTGTGCTGCCTACATGCAATCTGACTAACTCATTATGTGTGCCACGTGAAAATAACAAAAATAGTTTTGAATGGAATACAATGAGATCTGAAATATGTGCCATGCATTGAATAGTTTCATCTTCAGGGTATTAACACGCACCCAAAAAACTTTAATGCATGAAAAAAAAAACATTTGCAAACGAGTTTTAAAGAATGAAAAACAAGTTTCAATAAATGAAATATAGCCATCGTAAAATATTTGAACAACCTGGTACATGGAGAATGACGTGCTAGCCGCACAACTAATTAAAGCAAATATGAGTCAAACCAAACCTTTTTTTCTTTCAAAGAAAATAATTATAAAAAAATGGATAGAAGTAGTCTAAGCCTTTTGTTTGGACGAGCATGTACAAGATGAAAGGAATATGTTAATAAAAGGGAATCAATATTTGTAAACATATAGGAAAAGAGGAAGAACGAGTAAAATTAGGATCCAGTCATAAAATGTATACTTTATCAAACTTCTTCAAAAGAAAAATGTAAACGAGACGAATGAAAAACTGAAAAATAACAAACACAAATCAAAGAAAATTATCGTGCTGATAATGTGCTATAAAACAAAAATAGAACAGATGAAATTAAGAAGAGAGAACATTTTTATTTATTCAGATATATTTACAACACACATGAACTTTTTATTTATAGACTTTACAAGTCCTAGCAATTACAATAATGTCTTTTGCATTAAGCGAATCCACTATTAATATTATATATATTACAACAATAAGTAATTAATTGATTTCGGAGTGTACTAAAGTTTGATTGATTACGGCTGGAGATAATGAACTCCGAACTGTGAAACATCATTATAGCTGAATCATATCGGTCCAATAAAAATCTTCTGTTCAGCGAACATCAAACCAAAAAACTAGACACTCATTAATTCTGTTGAATATAAGAGAATGAAATAAGTGGTTTTGGTTTTCCTACAATGAAAAGAAGACCTAAATAGAACATTCATTCACATACACTCTATAAATAGACACTGACGGATTTAGCTAGTGAAAATGGATAAGCTTGGGTATCCCTTTAATGAGAAGATATTATTCATATGGTAGTCATTTATTCACATAATTGTCCGTTGTGGTGTAACTGTCATTCAGGCTCGGCCTAAGTGAAAGTAAGGCGCAGGTCATGGTGTAACTATATTTTGGGCATGCATGGTTTTAATGAACAAAAAACATATTATGGTTAACAGCATGCATAATAAGAATTGAACCTTACAGCTCCCATTTATCATCTAAAAGGCTCACTATTTCCTCCAAACTATCCTTGTTGACAATGATATTACAATATTTTAATTTTAAAATAGTATGTGCTTAAATGGGTCATTTCTTCGAATTGGGCCTTATTGATCGTCCAGACAACATAGGCCCAAGGCCGACCCTACTATCATCCTTACATGGTTGACATGAACTCTTAATGACTAGTTATATATGTTTCATCTAAATTTCATGATGACGTAGTCAACAATGACGGACCTAACATAGGCCTAGTGGGGGCTGTCGCCCCCACTCACTTTTTTAAATTAATTTATAACCGACGTAGCAATGGAGATCAGAAAAATTCTCCACGCAAACCCAATCGCCCTCCTTTCCTAATTTTAAGCCGCCTTTCCCAGCACCTCCGACTCCTCCTCCGCCTCTTACTACTCTACCGAACCCCCCGAAATAAGCTCCGGCCTGGAATCTGTGAAAACCGCGACTGGAGAGAAAAGCCTAATATCTGGAAGAGGGAAAATGACGGAATCGAACTACGACATGGTCAGTGACGAAGCCAGAATCATGGGCCGGGTGGGCAATTGCCCTACCCAAGTTCTGCGCAACAAACTACTATAGGTGCTGAACAAAAGAGGAAAGGGACTAAACATCGCTAAAAAAAAGTAGCGAAATTTGAAACTGAAAACCATCTGATTAATCTTGTAATAGCAGTCAATATTGTTTGCCTCGGAACGTGCAAATTTTTAAGATGAAGCAAGATGTGGTGTAATTTAGTTCTCATTTTGAAGTTGTTCGTGACTTTTGAGGTGATTCTGATTTTTCAATGAAATATGAAAGTGTTAATCTTTAACGTCGGTGATTCAAATTAACCTATATCGATATTTTTTATATTCACTGTGAATTGTTTGATGTCACAACTTTGCTTGAAGTATGTGATTGTTTTTAAACAGTTTTGTTTGCTTTGAAGTTGCTTGAAGTTGGAATGTTTAGTTTCGGTGCTTATATGAAATAAATACTTTTATTTTTTGAGGTTAGGCCAAAGAAAACAACAAAAATCTTATTTTTATTTTTAAGCGAGTATTTTCAGCTATGAAGTTAATCAAAACATCACTTCGTAATATGATGGATGATGATTTGCTTGGAAATCATATGATTATATATACCGAAAGACAAATCGTTAAAAAAAAAATTGATCTTGAAGCGATCGTTGATGAATTTTTTTGATTTTCCTGACGTTAGTAGAGCATGTCTTAAATAGATTATTCATTATTTAGTACTCGATGTTTTTGTACGGAAATTTGTTAAAATTGTCTAAAGTAATGTAAATTTGTAATCTTTTTTTATTTGATATATTGTATACCGTTTTCTCCCGGTTTGAGTTCAGAAAGAAAACGATAGTCTATTATCTTATTTATCTCTTTTATCTTGATGTAATGACAGATCGTTATTGGATTTAGGAATACACACTATGATTTTTGCTAAATCTGAAGGACGTAAATGACAAGGTTGTTATAGGCACCATAATTTCCAACTTCTTTTGGCATTAGGCATTTCTCAATTGGATGAAAATTAGTGCATCCGAAAATTGTTCCTACAAGTTTACAGTGTTAGTTTGTGACCAAAAATCATGACCATATTTTTTATTATTACATATATGCTATTTTTTCCTTTTAAATTTTGATCTTCCGCCCCCACTATATTCAATTTCTGCGTACGTCCCTGGATGTGATTATTATATTCATTTTAAATCAAGTGGTTCTTTCTTTAATTGTAGGATGTGAATTCATTAACGACTTTAGATGCTTATTAATTTCATAAGTTTCTTTTTATTCCACTCAACATTGATTTTAATGAATCACGACACAAATATTGATATTTTATTCAAATAAATAGAACTGATTCATCAAATATTTGAGGAAACCAAATACTTAACAAGGACAACAAAAGCATCAGAAACTTTATTTTTTTTCCTTCTCATAATTTTATCTTAGAGTCCCAGTATTAACTAATGTAGTTCAAAAGAATAACAGTTCAAAAGAATAATATCTTGATCATAGAGTATTGACCAATTTATAGAACAGTAAAAACACTTAAATTATCACGAACTGACTTGTTAGTTAAACTAGCTCATGTACTAAGATGTACTAGAATTTGATATGATAATTCAAAATTTCTTAAACTAGCTCATGTACTAAGATGTATTAGGATTTGATATGATAATTCAAAATTTCAAAAAATATGCTTAGATTATATAAGGAAAATATTTTTGAATTGCTCATGTACTAGGATTTGATATGATAATTCAAAATTTCAAAAAATATGCTTAGATTTTATAAGGAATATATTTTTGAATAGAAGAGTTAATACAAGTATAAGATATTATTAACTAAAAGTTATATTCTATTATTTCTTCTCTAAACATCACGTTCTTTTAGTTTTTGGTATATTTTTTTATCCATTTACTATTTTTTTGTTCAATTATTTTACTAATTAATCATATAAATTGTTTAAGTAATAATGCTTTAAACTTTTATGGTAAAATATAAAGTGTCAAACTTTGTTTTAATCAATTTTATCCTTGAATCTTATATATGATTTTAGTTACTTACCTTTAGTTATTTGTTATATTAAAATATGTTTTGGTTGGAAAATTTGGAATTGCTTATGTTATATCTGAAAAACTATGGTTATCACTTATATAAAAGCCTAACTTTGTTATTATTTAAATCTTTTAAAGTTCATCTATAGTATACTTTTTCATTATGTCTTTGTAGTACTTAACTATTGACATTAAAATTATTTTACATGCAAAGGTTATAATTTCAAAAACCGAAAGAATAAGACTTAAAGAGATATATTAATGTGAGAAACATAGGAGAATAAAAGCAAAATGAAAATACTACAAGAGTTTTACTAATACATGGTATAAATTAACATGAGATTTGTGCTTTGCACACTAGAAAATGGTATTCCATTAATAATATAATTTATAATTGGATAACAAGTTTTCAAGTTATATTTACCATATATTGACACATAAGGTAGATTAGTTTGATTTTCCTTTAGCTAAGTTAGGTGAGAGAATTTGTAATTATATTATAACATATAGATATACATAATACTATCACATCAAAGTACTTGCATTCATAAGTAACACTAAAAATACACAAAGTTTAATGATAGATTGTCTAGAAAACTTACAAAGTTTGACCAATTGATTAATAATGGTGAAAAGTACATAATTTCAAGGATATCTGTTTGTGTCAATCATTAAAATGAGGCGCCACGTTATTATTAACTTTAATAAAGTAGTAAACTGACTTCAGCAAGAAGACAACATCAAATGGTATAACACATCCTTGTTTCATTGATTTTAACATATAGTATATATAATATCAGAAAATGCTAATAAATCTTCATCTGTAGATTGGATTTAATTCTGAACGTTAGCGAAGCACTGAGCGGGTTATTTAGCGTGGTACGTTGGTGAATGAAATACGATTTTGTAGTTACGAACAAAGTATTTGAATGTATTATTGAGTGTTTTATAATCTATTAATTGACTTATTTTTGTGATAAATAAAATGCGTCAATAATCTACAAAAATAATTGAATAACAAATAAAATGAAATATTACAAATTGTCCGAATTCAGTTCAGTCCAACCTCTAACGTATAATATTTTGGTACGATCGCAATGCAAGAAAACCAAATCTCAAACAGATCTATTTGCAAAAATTATTAATTTCAGAAATTTACAAAATAGTTAGTTAAATTGATCAACTAAGCCGAATGAGGTTGAACAACTCGATTTCGAGCGTTCAAATGAATGGGCCATCCGTTGCGCCAGCTCATTTTACGCATCCGATGCTTTAGGCGCATCTCCAACATGAGTGTACCCTGATTCTTCACCGAACGGTACCTCTGTTAACTTATATAAGGATATGTTAGCAATAGTGATTTGAAAATATAAGCAACCAACCCTTTCTCCTAATAAAAATTAATTGTGCCGCAAAGTAGTGCTAAAGATTATATAGATCTTCATGTACAACCGAAGGAAACAAAAATAGCCATGCCAACGCCTACTTCTTAGGGTTGGTCGTCCAACTACTAATGAGTTAGTATGAATCTGCAACATTTAGAAAGCCAGCCAATCTCGTAGTGTGTTGGGTATCTCGCATTGTATGGGTGTAATGAGGCGTATGCTGAAAAAGAATAGTCTTGCCTCATGAATAATAATAGAGATAGATTTTACGGGTTTAATTCCTCTATCCCCAGAATTGTTGTCCCATGTGCCCAACGAATGAAATTTACCTGATTTTCACTTTTTGCAATTAAACCCTTCAACATTTGGAGGGTTTAAATGTAAAAGGTGGAAATCAGGGAACTGTTATTGGTTGGGCACACATGGAGACGTCGAGAATGGGACAGAACAATTGAGCCGATTACAGTCTCACACATGCATACCTATATGTAGCGACATAGGCTTCATATAATACAGGAGTGGGCACAAAGCTAAATCTTCTTTCACAACGTATAACGTTGAAGCCCCAAAGGCAGAAGGTGGCATGTGCTAGATTATTTAATGAAGAGTATAGGAGATTGTCGATGGAGAAGCAACTTGATGCGGTTTGGAAAGACCAAAGAGGAAAGCAACTGGATTGATTCACTTTTTTTCTTATAGAGTGAAATTGTTTTTATTTTGTTATTGCTCAAATGTATATTAGGTTAGGCACTACCTCCTTAGCACGTTGGTTTCGCGTCTATATAAATGTGTTTGCACGTTGGTTTCGCGTCTATATAAATGTTCAAGTTAATCATCTCAGGCCCCCACCATTGATCAGCTGACGGAGATAAACCTAGCAGTCTCTCACACATCTTTGCATAACCAATGGGTTCGGTCTATTTTAGCAAATAGACATTTGTTTAAAATATTTCAGACGTCTGTTTCCGAAAACAGACCTATCTCTCGTGCATGTCATTTGAAAAACTAAATATATATGAAATGTGTGTGTATCATCAAGAAATATTTTAACACTTGAAAACTAAGACTTATAGACTCTTAACATATATAATCTTCAATCTATGTTCTTGAATCTGTTGTCGAACATCTTCTTGCAAAACAGAGTTAGTTTTTTTGGCAAGACCGACTAGTTTTTATTGTGTTCCGTATCACTCTTTTATTAAAAAAAAGGTACATGCGGTCCTGGCGATATACATCAGGTATATCAACAAAAATATCCACTTAGGGAAGACTATACATTTTACATATCCACTTGCTACTTAACCAATTACATTGCCTTTTACAATTAAAGATGACGTTAATTTAGCCATGTTGCTACACTATCATTACGACTGTCAGCCGTTATCATGCAGATTCCTTAGCATCTCTCTCTTCTTACTGCGGGTAATCGGAGTATGCGAACTGGTCTTTTCATTTGAAATTGTTGGCACTGGTTCTTTAACTAAATCAGATGGTCGTCCCTTGTATGCTAGTGGAGCAACGATATGCGCGTATGGGTTCTTGCCTTTGTCAGTTGGGGCTGATTTTCCTCTGCTATTGAAACTAACAACCGTTTTCTTTACTAAGTCTGCTCTGCTACACCTACCAGTCTTGACTTATCCAGCGAGTCAAGATTATTTCTCAATTTGAATTCTTTGAAATCATTTAATGTCTTCAGTGTAGCATAATACTGCTTGTTGTTCGCTTCTCTAGTGTTGAGCTCGGCTTGTAGCTTGGTATCAATAGTCCGCATGCCACTTGTGATGGATCGCTTTATACTCACATACTCAGAATCATCCCCGTCGCACTGTTCAGCATTCATCACCAAATTCTGGCTAAGAATATCCTCACTGTGCAAGTTCTCATCATCATTGCTCACTGGTGTATCCTGTTTTCTAGTTTATTCATCAGCGTTAACAGTTTGCATCAATGCATCAGTGTTTACACCAACAACGTTCTTACCGTCACCACTTGTAGCAACATCTGGAATAGTTTCACCATCATTGTTAGTGATTATTCCATCAGCAATTGCTTCGGTATTACCTATTTCACCGTCCTCTAGCACATCATCTCTGTTACTATTCATTATTTCATTACATACTTCATTTCCATCCCCATTAGTTTCTAATACCCCGAACATGTTAGTCTAACAACTGTGACTAGCAATTTCAATATTTTGAACATTCTCCTTATTTTGATTTATTCTTCTAATTGGTGAACTAAAGATGCTATTTTTCCTTCCTGTCACTTTCCTCCATTCATCTTTCCTTTTGAAATTAACTGAAACTTTGCTATTGTTCCTACAAGTTTGCGCAATTGTCTTATTTGGTTCCCACTCGTCCTTCTTCATATTCAAATCATCTGCATTTTGTGATCCACTGCTTACCTTTTCACCTATGTTTTCATCTGTAGGCCTTCCTACTTCCGTCCTGTTTTTGCAGTTTAAAGTATGATGTCCAAAGCACTTGCATTTGACGCATGTCTCCGGTTGCCACAAATAATGAACAAATACGGTTTGCTCTTCCCTATCAGGCAAAGCTTCCTGGAACTCAATAATAAGGGGAGCATCAGGAGTAATCTTTATCATACGTTTCGCGAACTCCATCCTCCCCATACTCTCCGTCGATGTGTCCATACACAGAAACTTGCCTACTCGCGACGCCAGCCAGCTTATGCCTATATTAGTTCAAGCATACAATGGGATATCCCTCATTTTAATCCAAACCGGTACGCTCTTGATCAGACTAACCTCGCTACCTATTTTTACATCCCAAGGCTTAACTATAAACAATTTATTTTGAATCAAAACTGGATCTGCTCGACAATTCTTTCTCTGTCCTCACGATTTGAAAGCAAGAAAAAAACATTAAGCCATTCGATTTTACCCTTAATCCACCTGTGGCTTCCAAAGCCTTTGCAAGTGGTTCGCAACCGTGTAGAAATTGAGTGGCTTGTCGAGGAAAAATCCAACTAAATACTCTTGCCACTACTCTTTTGTCGCATGAAGAATTTCATCCGATGGGACAATCGCGTTCCCTTTGAATTTGGTTTCAACTCGGTGGAGCATATGTACCTGCGTTCTTCGGCTTCTCGAAAGAAGGGTTGACCAACACTCCGTTCTCGCAGAAGAAGGGACAGAAGGGTTGGGAGGGGGAAAGCCAGGTCCGAAGGATCAGGCGCGGGGGGGGGGGGGGGGGGGGCGATAGATGAGGGGGAGGCTGATTAGATTGAGTGGAGATGGCGGAAAAGTGGGAAAAGGATAGGCTTGAGGGCACGTTCGTGGTAGCTTCCATGATTGGACGTACCATGATTCAAACATTCTTGTGAGATTCAACCAATGACAACTATATATTTGACTCCCCTGTCGATATGCATATGTTTCTCCCCCCTTTGTCATTGCCAAAAAGGTGATACTTATGTAAACAATTCATATGAAAATGCACAAACACAAAAACAATACACATAAGCAATAAGCACGAATATTTACAATAAACAGACATATGATAAATATTTTAAGCTCATTCAGACGACAAAATTATGGGATAAAATTCATGTTTAGATATAATATTCATGTTTAGATATAACTGATAAGTTTATATTCAAGTTAAATATATATTCTATGGCACAAGCTACAAGTTGATCATATGAAAGCAATTTACACAATCTTTATTATCATTTAGAGATGTATTCATATATAAGTCAAAAAAGAAATCTTGTAAGCTATACTTACTTATGAGCTTGTGATATATGAATTATTTCCATAAGGAACTGTATAAAAAATATGTAGTAATGATATAGTATATCAATTGACCATTAATATGAAATATAATGTGTAAAAGAATAAATGCATATCAGTGATAATATAAATATATAATATTACCAATTTTTCTGGTTTATCTTTTCATTTTGAGCTCTGTTTTCAAAGATTTCAGAGATATTGGAATAACCTCATTGTTGTGGTATACCTGCAAAAAAATATGATATATACTTTGGTACGCACTTCCTTTGTCAGGGTCCATGAGTTAATGGAAGGTAACCATACCTAAGAGGGTTAATGAAACCTTTAAAAATAAAATTTTCATTATTAACTACGGATTCAAATTAATCATCAATATATCTTTCTCTGTTTTTCCAATTTACAGGAACTTAAATACTTAACTAATTTGTATCGGTATTTTCTTTCATACTTCTACATTTATTATAAATATCTCTAATCATAGAATTATTCGAATTTCGATAAAAATTGAATCTTGGATTTACTCGTGCTTTAGTACTAGGAGTGATATTTTTATTATACATAAAAACATATCCAGTACTATATCCTTGATTAGTTTTATGATATCCAGTACTAGGAGTGATATTTGTACATTTTTCAAAATTTGATTCCAAAGTCACGATTGGGACTTCTAAAAGAAATTTCACAACTTTTTAAATTATCAATTTCCTTATTTAATTCAAGATTCTTCCTTTTCAAAGTACTATTTCATATTCAAGATGACAAATTTGAGATTCTGAATTATTAAAAGACGATTGAAAATTTTCAAAATTTTCTTTTGAGTCACAAATTTCTTTTTGCAAAATATTATTATTAACTTTTAAAAACTCACATTCTTTAGATAATTCTAAATTCTTTCCTATTAAAGCTTCATTCTCTTTTTCAAGAGACAAAATTAAAGAACTAAAATTATTTAAAGAATCTTCTATAGAAGTATTTTTATTTTGTAAAAGGTCGATTTCCTTTAAAAGAACATTGTTTTTATCTTCTAGTCACTCATTTTCTTTTTGAAGGAAATCCTTTCGAAAAACAAACTCTTCTAAAGTATTTTCAAAACATTTGGGTTGTTCTACTAAAAAATTATTTCTCTTTTAATTTAGAAGCTTCTTGCTCACAATCTTTAGACTTGGCTGATGACGAGGCGCAGCAGCCGAGGAAAGGGTTGCACTCGGCGGATGGGGAAAAGATTTAAGTGGGGAAGAAAACAAATGGCGATTGAGGTTCTATCTTTTCATGAAGTCGTTCATTTTCTTTCCAGGTTTCATGCAAATGGTGTAAATGTCAAATAGAAAAGGAATGGATAAAATGCATGGAAATGTGAACAACAAATGCGCACCGATTCTTTAGTAAATGGAAGTGGCATTGGGACTCCAAGGCTCCAAGCGATGGCTCTGGGAATAAAAGATGCAGGCAGCGAAAATGAAAACAACTTTGAAAAAAAAAAAAACGTTGGCTTTTGAAATGCAAAATTGGGTCCAATCTTTAGAAATAAATAAAGAAATGAAAGTGGACATTACTAATTGCAAATTGAGATTACAACATGCACATGCATGATTCATACATGTTTAGAAAGAAAGTGCCCCACATAAGTAAAAAAGATGAAAACAAAGCACCATGGTAACGTTATCGACTAAGTTTGCAGACGGAAATTGGCTAGAAAAATATACGGGACCCGAATAGGGACAAATCGAACTCCAGTGAGTATGTTTCAAAAATGAAATGTGCAACCTTTTCGCAATTTAAGAGCGAACCGAGCACCAAAACCGACAAATGAATATATTGTGGTGATCGACACGATGAGACAGACCCAACGATATATAATTTGCAGTGTCTCGATACTCCGTTTAAAAACATGATATGCACCCCTTTAAACATAAATTTCGGATAGGAAAACAAATAAACGGAGGTCAAAACATCCGATTTTTGCAAAACTAATTTCGCCATTGGATTCATGACAACGAATAGAATATTGTTCATGTTTGTCCGAATTGATTTCGAAGAGATTTTTTAAATCGCTAAAATTTGGACTGTTATGTGCAGCGTTGCACTGAAAATTGCGCGATCGACAAACATTCATATTTTCCAACGAAATTTTTACAGCCATTACACCTCATCGTACGTATTTCAAATTTTAATAGTTTCAAAATAATAATACGATTTAAGTCGAAAATTAAATCGTTAAAAATAGCGGGTTTTTACATTCTCCCATACTCAAAACTTTTCGTCCCCGAAAAAGAATGAGGTAGGGAAATAGTAATTAAATAAGAAGAATTTCTTCTAAAGGACAAAGTTACTAATTTTTTTAGCCAAAAGTATACAAAGTTTTAAAATTGGTGAGAAGGACAAAGCTTAGGCAAAAGTGGAATCAGAGGGCCCGCTCCCATTTTCACTTTTACCCTACAACTTGTCCTTCTCCCCAATTTTAAAACTTGCCATACTTTTGGCTAATTTTTTTTGCTAACTTTGTCCTTCTCCCTATTTTCCACATTAAATAATATATTTAAACCAATGGTTCATATTTATACACTTACCTATATATATATAATTTGAAATATATATATATATATATATATATAAATCAAAAGTTAAAATATTTTCAAACAATTCAAAATAGTTTTAAGTATTCACTCGACGTCTCGATTGGCAATATATATCTATCCCACTTTCGAAACCTGAAAATAGATATCGATGAGGCTGCAATCATCACCCGAATCATTTTCAAGAAACTAGAGTATGACTCTATATATATCTAATACATACATGATTTAACATATACGTCGATCAGACGTATACCCAAATCACTAGGTATTTGATAGGCCAACTTTAACGTCAAGTAAGTACTCAAACATCTTTCTTTATTTAAATAGAATATATGTCTAATTTTCAAATCATTAAAATTTTAAGCAGGGAAAATTATATCTCTCACCCACTCATTTATTTATTAAAATTCAACCTAATCCTTAATAAATGTACTAACAATATTATTATTAAATCAAATACAAAATAGTATTATTTTATACTATACCTAAATATTTCCAAATCTAAGTTATCTATATTTAAATTTATAATACTTGTTTAACTCCACAAGTTTAACACACACACACACACACAGATATATATACACACACACACACATCACGAATAAAAAACTTTATAAACTAATTTAAATTAATAAATTCCCATACATACATTTATAAATTATACCATTATAAATTTCAACCAAGGTAAAATCATTTTCTTATAAAATCTACATCTTTAAATCTTATTATAGTTTATAAAATATAAAATCTTAAACTATAAATATCAAATCTTTTCAAAATATTGGTATTCCCAAAATGATATTTACAAATATGCATCTTCTAAAAATATATATATCAAAATTCAAATGGCATCGAGAAAATCTTATATTATAATATCCTTCCAAAATACCAATTTCAAACCAATATTAACTAAGAATGAACTCGCTAGAAGACATACACTACAGCAAAAAACACTTTTCGCAACAGGCAAAATCTGTTGCAATAGGCCTATTGCAACAGGCAAGCGCCCGTCTGTATAGCCGAAGTTGCAATAGGTCGATCCCTTTTTGCAACGGTTATTTCCTGTTGCGGTAGCTTTTTTGCAATAGGTTTTTGCTGTTGCAACAGACCCTTTTGCAACAGTATATGCCCGTTGCAATAGATTCATAAATCTATATAAAAAAATTACAGCTTATAGATATTACACATTAAATGTATTCGTTTTAGTAATAGTGTGTATCACATAATGATATAAACAAATAAATTTTTTATTTTAATAAAGTTTTAATAATTCAAACAATTACAACAAAAATTTCTACAATTTTCATACACTATTCATGTATAACAATTGCTTCTCTCACACAACACATTTTTTTCAAATAGAATATTTTCTAATCATATTTATACTCTATCATACATATACTATAATAAGAGAATAAATATCATTAGTTCACTAGAACAAATCTGCAGTCCATGCCCCAAGTTTGCTGTCGATCATGAACTTCACATGCCTATCCAGGAATATGTATGTCATTCAATAGTTTAGCTATCCCTTTAATTTGCAGCTTCTTTCTTTACATCACCAACAGTCTTCCAAGAACTAAACTTCCTGTAGCGCCAACTTACAATATTATTTTCACAATATATCCTCTTTAGAACACAACTACAAAAACCAGGATATTACGTGTTGTTTACAGAGCCAATGGAAAAAATCAATAAGAATGGAAAGCCAATACCTTTAGTGCTGAAGACCAATATATTATTAATTGAGCCAATAGATTGACCTTCTTTGTATTGTACTTTTCCAGTGTTCATAGTAATCAAACACACAGTCTAAAAGGTTTCAAAAAGGGAGCATACATGTATTAAAAAAAAGGTAGCCATACCTTTAGTGCTGAAAGCCAATATACTAAGTTTCACAGGTGCATTATCTCTAGTAATTGTAGTGTTAAGTAAGCATCTACCAACATATGGTTCTTTAGGCTTGTATGCATTTGTGACCACTCCTTCACCGTTCTTTTTCGATGCTTTTACAGTTTTGGTCAGAGTTTCTATGGTCACTGGTGCTCTTATATTTGCTGACTTGCTGTTTGTGGTTACGTACGTTTCTTGAGTACAATGCTGTCTGAATAACTATATTTCTTTTCAATTAAGAAGAGCTTCGTTTTCGAAGGATACAAACGAAAGTGCAAAATGCAAGTATAATATAGATCTTGACAGTGGTAAAATAAAAATAAAATCAGTATACTGACCTTGTTGAAAGTAAACCTAAGAACGAAGGACATTCTTATTAACGCAGTGCTCAAATCTCAGGCAACATTAGTATAAAAACAGTACTAGATCCTAACAATTGAGAACCACTTCACCTATTAGTTATTGCCGCAGAACCAAACAAACTGATGATAATAAAAGAATATAATATTTTTTTGATGAAGGATTATTGGGTTGCATTATCTTCGTCGATGTCGTGGATATATAGGCCATAGACAGTTTTGAGGCTGCTCATGATGAGTTCTCGTTTAAGATGGATGACCATGTTGTGGGCGAACACAATCCATAAGGGCTTGGGTTAGATGACGGCTTGGCAGAGTGTGCCAGGTTTAGGGTACGTGACATCGTCAGATGGATCAGTGACTATGCAGATTTTTCCGTTTTTGCCTCCACCTTGGGCCCATCAACTGAATCCCTTGGCACAAGCTGCAAGCTTTGGCGGTTGCTCACCCAGTCTGGTTTGCATCGCTAGTACCGATTGACAAAGTTCGGTGTACAACATGGTTAATGGTAGATCAGTCGAAAACTCCTTCAATGATCTAGAAAATATTATTATAACTAGTTATGAATAGATAACACGATGGACAATGCATATAAACATCATAATGCTTTTTTCTTGCTAGTTATGAATAGATAACACTTGTTGAACTTCTCTAAGTAAAAGCATCACAATAATTTTTCAATCAATGTATTTGGTATAACCCAAATAAAACATATCAGTGCAATGCAAGTTTACTCAAACCTAGGAAGCATCTAAACTTACTATGATATAAAAGCTGCAGATACAAAATTGATACATTTACTATGATATTAGATCAAGGCAAAACTGATTTTGATGGAGGTAATTTAATAGACAGTGTATATATGGATATTATTAATAAATAAGTTGTACACAGTGACATATAAATCACAATAAAATGAATAACAGAAGGATCCATTTTATTAAGCATACAGCATCATGAAACAAGTCGGAGTAAGGTTTCATACCTGAAATAACAGAAATAAGATTAAATTAAGAAGAGTAAGGTTTCATACCTGAAAGCAAGCTTCCGCAGATTTTTAGGTGAAGATAAATGTTAAATCCTAACGCCAAAATTGGTTGTGAAAGAAGCACGAAATTTCCCGAATATATAAATATGTTAAAACTGAAGCAATATTATTTCAGAATTGATAAAGACTTTGCAAATATGTTTGTTCGTATCTATAAGGACTTTGATACTGCCTAATGATTGAAACATTTCAGTTGCGTATATGTAGCCACAGATACGCATCATGTATTACTTCTGTAAAGCAACAGAATAAATTCTATTTTTGTATAACATGACACAACCAAAAATCCCCAAGTAATAGAAATCAACCATTAAAATATTGCGACCTTTGTATTTAGATATGAGAATCAATAACGTACCTAACCCTCAAATTACTGCAAGCCAGTCACACGAGAGGGAGGGTAGAACTCAAATCGGCCTTGAAGGATTCCAAGAAGATCCGGTTCACCGCGCTGGATTGAAGGTCGAAGATCACCGAACAAGTCCTTGAGTGTGAAGGTGGAAAACCGAAATGAAACCATGGGAGAGAACCGAAGGCTTGGATTTAGATTTAGAATGAGAAATTGGAAATAAAGCGAAGCAGGCACGAAGTATTAGCGTGAAGCAGGCACGAAGTATTAGTGGGAAGCGGTAATCAAAATTCTGGAGAGCCCGCCTTCTAATTTTCGTATCCCGCCTTTTCCTTCACAATATCAGTGCTAAGCTGTTCTGAAATTTTGTACCCTACATTTTTGCTAAGCAACTAAAAATTAATTTTGTTGTAAAATAATATTTCAAAAGAACATTTAAGAGAAGTTATTAAATAAATCGGATTAATAATGAATAATAAATCTTAGTTATTAAACATTAACTAACGTTAATTATAAACTATTTAACAGAATTTATTTTTTAAAATACCAAAAATTGAATATAATCATCAATTATAATTATTAAGTTAAAAATATGATTATTGCAACAAGTACGAAAAGATAGTTGTTAAAAATATGTTTATTTTATTCGATAAGAAAGGATGATTTCTTAAATTCATTTATTCCAATTATTTATTTTATTATTTTCTAAATGTTAGTTATTATTATTTGTTAATAATTATTAATTATTATTAATTATTATTATTTAATTCTCTGTTCTAAATATCACTTTATAATACTTAAAATTTATTATTAAATATTAAATATTAATCTTAATTATTATATAATTACTAGCAGTTTAATCATTTAATAGTAATTATTTAAAATTAATTATCAAAAGCTAATCATGAAAAACCCGTCGTTCTTAGCTCGGGTAGTTCAGAAGTTGGGAGATGGGGATCTAAGCAGTGTGCGGCTAGGACGTTACGCATCCGTGTGTGATGCCTATACAAAAGCGAGGTAGACACACGGCGCGGGGTTTACTCAAGTGAACATGAATGTATGCTGTGATCTTAAGGTTCCACGTGTTACTAAAAAAAAGCTAATCATGAAATGCTGATTTTTTTTTAATAGTATGTTTTTGCAACTGACTCTACCAGTTGTAGAAAATACAGTTATTGCAAGTGGCAAAAACAGTTGCTAAAAATATTTATTTGCAACTGACTTGGAAGCGCAGTTGCAAATAATATATTTGTTGCAACTGTTATGAAAGCACAGTTGCTAAAAGTGTGTTTTTGCAACAGGAAGAGAAGCGCACTTGCTAAAATATATTTTTCGCAATAGGGAGAAAGGGCCTGTTGCTAATTCTCATCTATTGCAACGACTATAATAGGTTTGTTGCTAAATATCATCTACTGCAACTGTCATGTTTCGCCTGTTGCAAATAGATAGTTGCAATAAGGTATTTTTCTTGTAGTGGTATATTCTCCTTCTACTTCTTACCTTGTTATGGACAAGGATAAGTTATAGAATTTGAGTTTAAAGCTGAACGAACAAAAGAACCTAATCAAAGAGGATCTACGAAGGAGTATAAATTCGAATGGAAAGGAAATTTCAATAGAAGATTTAAATATTCAACAAAATTTTATATCTGATTTTTTTTAAAAACATTTAAAAAATTATTTCAAAAATATGTATACTTTCAAAATACGCTCTCTCTCTCAAGAAGGATTCTGCAACTAATCCCACTCATTCTAGGGTATCACTACCCTATCTTTAATGAGTTTTTACCCCATAGGCTAAAGATTTGATAAACCAATGCTCTGATACCAACTATAACGACCCACCATTTTGACTGTGCCGAATTGACAAAACATGTCAACTCGAACCGTCCAAAACGACATTATTAGCTTCTGAGGTAAACAGAATAAATCACGTATTCACATATCACAGACACAGATACAGATACAAAGCAATATAATATCTCGCAGCGGAAAATACAAGATATAATAGTAGTTCATGAAGCTGCTAAATAAAATTTTACACCATAGTATACATAAACCATACAACGGAAGTCTAATACAATGAATTTCAGATACACAATAACAATGTGAAACAGAGACGACAAGAATAACTGAAACTCAATCAATTGAATAGGTAGACACAGGTGAGAAAAACCCGTTATAAGCTACAAGTCTAAGGGTGAATCTCGAAAACTGTATACTCGATCAAACCTGAGCAACAATGCAAAACAAAACAACTCGGATCAGGACTAACATTCTCATGGAAGTAAATCAACCCAAATGAAATGTTCTATGAAATGCATTCAGTAACTTGAAGGATGTTTGGGATCACCATCCTCAAAGGTTCCATCAAACTAATACTATATAGTATAATACGCTATATACAACGGTGTCTATCAGTAAAGTAAAGTATCAAAATAGCGTAAACGAGATTACCATTATTACCCTTACACCATTTATATATTCCCGTAGTATAATACAATACCGTAATTCCTCCGTAAACTGGAGGGCTATCAGAGGGCACTCCATATAAAACAGTGCAAAACAAAGTCGTAATGGGCTCGTATATGACATGTGACAAGGCACGCAAAGAATGGCCGGGTGGCTTCACCGTTTGCAGATCCGGACTGGTGGTAACGCATAGCAGCCACTACCGTTGGTGGTAACGCATAGCAGCCACTACCGCCGGTGGTAACGCATAGTAGCTAGTACCGCCCACCTCGAAACACACTCCCATAATCAGAAGGGCCCAATCGAATCTCAACAGTAATAGAATAGTATCGAAGAAGTGCGCTCGATAAGAGGAATGACCTCACTTGGTCCGGCGTAGCTCCTGTTTTACTTACATCAAGATGACTCAGGTAGTCAGGGTCTCGTAATTAATATGAAATAGAAAAATTGAGTCGTTCGCCAAACTATCCTACTTCATTCTGGAACTCCGCTGCATAAACAGTTATTAAAGTGGTTTTCGGTATTGGCAGAGAGTATGTGTAAAAACCCGGAAAATCAGAACCAATTTAAAAATTTTATTTTAGCTATTTTAATGGATTTTGAATATTTAAAATGTATTATTTTAAATAATAACGACTAAAAATTTATTTTCGACGAAGTTAGAACGAATAAATTTATTTTAACTATAAAACGAGCCTGAAATGGCGCGATAGTTTAAAATTTAATTTCAAAGTTCAAATGAATATACGTAATTCAATATAAGTCAGAATTGGACGAAATAAGAAATATTTGAATCTGTTTAATAATATATTTCTAACGGATGTAAAAAACTAAAATTTCACTTTATAAATTAAAAGTTGTGTCCAGTTTAAAATTCAGAATAGTCGCTATGGAATTTATATATATTTTAATATAATATATAGCCCTTAAAAATAGACATTTTGCAAACGACCTCCGTTTTCGATGAAACCACTTTTGTTGGATCAGGAATGTCAAATTATTGCTGGATTCCAAAATTCATAATTTTTGGAATCAATATATGAGCGTGGCAAAAGAAAACGTGTTTTGTTAATTTTAGTCAATTTGGATCGACCAGAAAATTGTCATTTTCCAAACGGTCTCCAAATTTGGCGAAATTAGTTTTGTTAAGATCGTTTCATCAAAACATAGCCAGATTTATTTTTCTGGAATTTTAGGAGTCAGTATGTGGCCCCGGTAAATTAAATTGTACATTTAAATTCAATATATATTGATTAATATTTTAATTTAAAGAAAAATAGATCGAAACAGTCGAATTGGCTTACCGGACATATCCCATTGTATTCGGAATGAGGGTATTTGGCTAGAGGCAACAGTCATTGGGTTCGATTTGGAGTTAGTATCAACGAATAAGTATTGTTTAAATTAAGTGAATTAAATAATATTTAAAATATAATATATATATATATATGACCTTTTACCAAACCATATCCCTCTCTCTCTCTCTTTAATGCGCCGCCAGAAGCTGAAAATGACGGATGAAATTGTCCCAAACAAATCCCCAAATCAAACACGATTGAATCAATGATTTCAGAAGTTTCAAAAGGAAAACGAAAGAGATTTTCCTCCTCTCCAATGTTATACGGTTTTGATGAGTTCTCATTTCATGTTCTGCTCGAATTACAAGCGTGAACTGGTGATTTTCAAACCGGGTTTAGAGGCGCTAGGGTTCATCGCACACGGCGGTGCTCAGGCATTGGGAGGAGCACGCCAAGGCAGTTCGTAGGCGAAGTTCGGATCATGGTCCGATGTTGGCAGGAGCGACGCGCAAGTGGTTAGGGTTCGTGGACGGGTTCGTTGAAATTGGAAAGGGTTTTTATAGACGGAAACGGGGAAAAGGAGGGAGAGTGATTAGAGGGAAAGTGATTATTTTATTTAATTTTAAATTAATTAATCAAGTTATGTAATTAATGTAAAAATTATTGTAACCCTTTCATATGAGATCCAAATCCAATGAAACAAGATGCTTTGCGATCGTATCAGCGAGAACTACGCACTGGAATTGACTAGAGCTGAAATGGAGCATGTTGGAATTTCAGGCAAATCCAAACTGTTCAGGAATTCAGAAATAAACACCGGCGGAGTTGATCCCAATGTGAGAACTCTTTCTCACTAATTATTTTACAGTTAAATATATATTAGGTTGCAGACGGGGCTTAGTAGCTCCTGACACCGTCGTCCACAGACCATGGATGACTTGTTTGATTGTATTGTGTTGTGGAAATTGATTGTGATTGTTATGTAAAATGGGCTGTATAAAATATTCATGTGTTGAGTAAAAATATTTGAACAATAAAAATATCATTTTTATTAAATATATGAAATATATAAAGTAGTGATGCGATAAAATAAATATTCATTTACAAATCAGACGATTTATTTATGTACACCTATTTAACTGATATTGATTGAGACGATAAATTTTACACATCGGCCAACTGCACAAATAATTTTCAGTATTTGTTGGTTGAAACCCCATAGGGGTATTGGGATGATATTTGACGTACACTAATCCCAATTGTTTAGTTGTATGTCGATCGATTGGTTGACAGACTGTTGTAAGAGTTAATTATTTAAATTTAATGCTTATGCAGTTGTGTAATGCACTCTGGATGATGGATGATTGTTTATCGTTGTTATTATATACATGTGTTGTATGGAATCCATATAAATAACATTATATGGTAATTGATTGGGTCTCATCCCAATTTGGAAAATAAAGAATATTTGAAAATAATATTCAGAGAAGGATTAAAAATATTCATGTGTTGAATAATATAAAATAACGAATATTTTAAAATAATATTCAATAAAGGATCAAAATATGATTTTGATGTCCGATTTTGGATGAACACGAAATATTGGAAAATGTGAAGCCATGTTGATTAGATATGTGCCATTTTGACGCGAACGATATTTATATCGATTTTATTCATTTTTGTAATGAATATCGAAAAGGAAATGATTTCCAAATCTAATGTTTTGAAATATTATCATTTACATTATAATGATAAGGAATATTAAATTTTGATTTAAAATTAAAAATGAAATTGGAATCATTTTTAAAACGAATTTATAAAATACATTTTGAACGAAATATATTATATATATATATAATATAATATAATGGCCTGAATAGAACACGCAGCGACCGTTCGCCAATTTTGAGCATTGATTTTGAATTGACGTTACGGGAGATTCGACCGTCGGATTCTCCCAAAACCAGAACCGTTGTGTTTGTATCGAAAAGATCTTTCCAACGAATATAAGAGATTTTAAATCCAATGGTTGGATTTGGAATTATGTCCAAATCAAATTTGGAAAAGGTCGTTGTAAGTGCAGTTCGATGAGCGTTTATGGAAATCGATTGTACGGACCTTGATAAAATTATTAAAAGTATTAATAATTTGTGTAAAATGATAATAAATGATTTGGAAAGAATGGGGATGAAAAATTCCATATTTGAAAAGATAAAAATACATATCGAAATGAACTAGTTATTAACTAGAATTATAATCCAATTATTTTTAAATAAATAAACTGGACTGAGAATGGATTTTAATATAACCAAAAATTTTAATATATGAATTGGAATGGATTTGAATCGAAATTATCTTTGGAATATTTCGATATTGGTTTCCGTGATTATACGGATATTGTGGAGGAATTTGGAAGATATATATATCGTTATTCCCAGTACGATATTTGTTGATTTCAGAATTTGATATTGAATATAAGCCGATACAATTTCTATTCAGAGCGTTGTATTTAATATTAAATTGGATTTTGGGTTTTTCATGAACGTTGTCTTAAATAACACTATTCTTAAACCCAGTTGAGAAAAGAATAAATCTTTAAATTAAGATTTAGTGAAGTTTTCCAATTAATTAATATTTAATTGGAATTGAATTAAAGAATTTGATTTTGGGATTGTCGTGAATGGTGTCTTCATTAACACTGTTCTAAAACCCCGACGAGAAAGAATTAATCTTTTAATTAAGATTTAGAGAAGTTTACCAATTAATTAACATTTAGTTGGAATAGAAATGAAAGTTGATTTTGGGTTTATCATGAGCTGTGTTTTAAATAACACTTGTTCTTTAACCCGATTAACAGGGAAAGGTGATTCGGAATTTATAAATCTTTTTATTGAGATTTAATGGAAATTTTCCAAAGTAAAGTTTTCCAATTAATTAATATTTAATTGGAATGGAATGGAATTCGATTTAGTAATAATCGAAGTTAGCTTCTGTGGAGGAAGACCGTTACTATATATGGAATTTAAAAGGCTTTGCCGTTATCCCATTTATATTATTGGTTGGATACGGAAATTTATATCTATTATATATTGATCTGTTTTCTGTGAAAATTCCATAATCAATGGAATGTGATTTTGGGTTTATCGTGAACTGTGTTTTAAATGACATTATTTCTTTAACGCAGTTAAAGACAGGATATGAACTCCCAAAGTTGAATAATCATTAATACTGATTTTTGGAAAGATTAAAACTGAATTAGAGTTTTAATGAATCTTTAATTAGATTGGAATGTGAATGAGGTAATTAATTTTATCGAATTCATGAAATGATCAGGAATGGAGTATCACCAGTTTGCTCTAAGCGATAGTTAAATATTTAATTAGATTTGAACGTGAAATGATAATTAATTTTACCGATAACACCGTGGGTATTAGATATGGAGTACTACCAGTTTTGCTCCATGGGATGAATAGGTTGGGATTGTGAAATATAATAAATGATTACTTCGGTAAAGTTCGTTAATCCCGACTAGTGTGGAAAACCTTAATATGGTTTAATTAGTGCAAAGAATATTTGAATAAAATAATATTCTGAATTGGAATGAGGCGTATATTGTGCTTGTGTAGCACTTGTTTATAAAATACGTTGGTTATTCGGAAAGGCTGAATGGATTTTACGCCCCATAGGGCGGGGAAACGCATGTTCAGGGATTATTAATCCATTTAAAATGTGGACGGCCCTGACGCTCCAAGGGACGATGCATTCTGTTCCTGAGGCTCGGGCTAGAGAGTCTCGAATTGGTAAGGACGATCCCTTGCCTTGGTTCACGGGCGGATATCCAACTTCCAATACGACATTTCAGTTTTAATTGTAGAGCCTAGTATGGCGACATAGTGGGATGGGGCGCTTATGCCGTCTATGATTGATACATTTATATTTTAAGTTGATTTCTTCACTTATAGTAATAATAAAATATGAAATTTCACGTACCAAGCATTTTTGGCTATTATAAGGTAAAAACTCTATCCTCCAGCTTGCGTTGCATTGTGTGATGGGACCTGAGTCTTATAATAGCTTCATTTTCTTTATTTAGCATTGCGCTACTGGTATTCTTGGGGTTAAAACCCATTCCGTGTTATACGGCGTGGTCCCTTGATTTATCTAACTTTAAAAATCAAGCTAATAACTATTTTAGTTCACACACCAGTCACATGACTGACCTGGAGTTTATTGTTCTGACCTAAACTCTGGGTGCCCTTATTTTCCACACGGGCAGCTAGTAGTTTTGATTTTGTACATTATCTCTTTTCCAGGATCCTGGTTTACAGCTAAAGCTATACGGAAAGCTCTGTATCCTGTATTTCCTACAGTTGTGTTATATATTATTTCTCCACTGCATTATAATTTAAATCTCTGATATTTGTCAAATGTATAATATTTATTCATACTCTGTTATATTCTTGTACTCTGATGTAAAATGTTGTAATAAGCAATGCAATGTTCTTCTGTTTGCATTCTGATTCGTGTTGTCCTCAAAGCAATCCGTTCTTTATCTTCTCTTCGGAGACCGGGGAAGTTCGGGTCGCCTACAGTATGACAATAACTGATCTCGGTTTCTTTAACAAACAATCGTTTATATTTTTCACACCATGGTCATTATTTTATAAATCACTTTATAAAATTATTTAAATGAAATCTCATATTCAAATTTTGAATCAAATTTAAATATCTAACTTCGATTATATTTAAATTTGAAAACAACTCATATCGCATAAATCAAATCGATTTAAAGCTATATCATAAAGATCTCAAATATAGTATAAACTAACACTATAACATTTAACTTCGATTATAATTTCCGAAAGTATCCGCATAACAAATTTCAAATCCAAAATCGACTTATACAAAAACATATCTCAAATGCCATTTAAAACCATACCAAACTATTTAACTTCGACGATACTTAGGTTTGATTTATGTTCGTTAAAAAACTCAATTTCGAACAATTCATAAAAATTTGGTTTTTACCTTTTAAAGCATTCTTTTTAGTCGATTTATAAAATCCAACACTCCTGTTCAAATTCCTTTTTATATAATTCAAATCCAACTCTTCTATTCTGATTTATATAATTCAAAATAATCATATATTTCAATTTCAACAAAGATATCATATTCAATAACCCAAGTCGTATAATTCCAATTCATAACTTATAAATTCAAAGAATTTCAAATCATTATTTAGATATTCAAAAACAATTATAAGATCATTCTTATAAATTCAGTTTATACAACTACTTAATTCATACTAAATCAATTATATAATCAATCCAATATATAGAATTATCGAATTCATTTCATATTAATTATAGATTCAAATTAAAATTAATTTACGCAATCCAAGATCATTTCTTATAAAAGTTCAAAACCAAATTCAAATTCGCATTCAGTTTATTTATAATCAAATTCATTCCTTAAATTGGAAATTTAAATTCAGAAAACAATTTCACAACTCAAGTTCATCTCTTATAGTTTAAATCAATTCAAATTCAAACTCATATGTCATATGAGTTCGTTCGTTAAATCAATATCATTATTTAAATTCTAATCTTTAAAACTCGAATTCAAATCAAGAAAATCTTAACTTATCAACTTTTAGTTTATTATTAAAGTTTATTAAATATATATAAAAGAAAATTTAACTTTGAAAATAGATATTTAATATATAAGTTTATAAAATTCTAAAAATTAATTAGAATATGGATTATAAACATATATAAGTTGAAAATAATATAGAAATATATCTAAAATAATTATTTATAATATAAAAGTTTAAAATACTGATATGATTAAATTATATGGTTTAAAATAAATAAAATTATAAGTAAAATCTTAAATAAGTATTTAGATCTATATTTACTCGTAAAATAATTTTAAAACATATAATTTAAAGTTTATAAAATAAGTTTAAAATCTTTAAAATATAAAAATATGGAATCTTAAGTTTTTTTTTTTTAAAAGGAAAATTTTCCAAATCTGTTCACTTCGAAAACAAGATTAACGATGTCCATATATAGTTTTCTACCCTATGGTCAAGTGATACGGATAATTATCATTTCAACTAGCAAATTATAAAATTTACGGGTATATATAATTTTTACCTGTAATCCCAAATTCAGTAAAAGTCGTTCAGGTCTATCATTTTAACCCATAATGATTTTTCCGTATCTAATATCCGTTCGGGTATGTATCATTTCAACCTTAGTGATTTTTCCTAAAACTAGGGAAATCAGTAACATAAACAAATCATCACATAACATCAATCACATCAAAAGCCATATAAGAGCACCTACATGTCATATGAATATCGTTTCATATATGAAAAGTGTACATATCAAGTAAGCAATTACTACTATAAATCCTATACATTTCACAACAGTTCATTTATGATTATTTAACATCCATGAAACAATGTAGGTCGAGTGTGAGATAAACTCAACTTTCGTGGCATAGAAATGGAGACAATAGATGGACTAACACAGAATGAAACGACTATATCCAGGCATGATTCAGAACGGATTCAACTCGGCAACCGCTTAATATATATTTTATTTTAATAAGAGGAGGCTAAGGAATTTCTCAACGATCAGTACGGTTATTTGGGTTTTGGAATGGTTTCCGAACTCAACACCAAACTCGATTCAACCAAAAATAAGACACTATAATTCTTATACGAAATATAATATATATATATATATAATTATATATACGTATACATAAAATCATAACACATATATTTAAAATTCAACGCACACTATAAACACACAACGCAAATTAATATATTTATTATAAATTTTGTAAACATACCCCAAAGCTTTATATACTTTTTAATATAAAACACTCAAAAAAAAAATGTATAACTCACACACGTATAGCACACAAAATACACACACGCGTACACATGAAAACACTCACCCACACTTCATGCACACACATAAATACATAGACACACACGCAATGATTCAAGCACACAATCACACAAACATATATATTATAAATAGTATATAAAATACAACACACAGTAAACACACATATAATTAAACACACACAAACAGCCAAACACACGCACGCAACACAAAACACATGCACAACCCCAAACAAATGCATAAACAAAAGAAGAACAAGAAATAAAATAATATATATAAATGTATGTATATAAAACTCACGTGCAAAAAATAGAAAGGCTCGGAGAGGGTTGGGTTTCAGGTTGGAGAGGGCTCGGTGTTGGTGGCGCTACGGTCAGGGTGGGTATAGGTTAAGGGGTGGGTTCGGGTTCAGGCTAGATGGGTCCCGGGTATACTGGGTTTTACAGTAGGAAGGGAGAGGGAATAAGTGGAGTCGAAGGCGCCACAAGATAGGCGGCATGGTTGGTGCTACATCAGAGGGCTGATGACAAGGCGCGGCAGCAGAGGAAGGGGTTGCACTCGGTGGATGTGGAAAAGATCGAAGTGAGGAAGAAAACAAATGGCGGTTGAGGTACTATCTTTTCATGAAGTCGTTTGTTTTCTTTCTAGGTTTCATGCAAATAGTGCAAATGTCGAATGGAAAAGGAATGGACAAAAAACATGGAAATGTGAATGACAAATGCGCATGCATTCTTTTGTAAATGGAAGTGGCATTGGGACTCCAAGGCTCCAAGAAATGGCTATAGGAATAAAGATGTAGGCATAGAAAATGAAAACAACTTTGAAAGAAAAAACGTTGGCTTTTGAAATGCAAAAATGGGGCCAAGCTTTAGAAGTAAATAAAGAAATGAAACTGGACGTTACTAATTGCAAATTGCAATTACAACGTGCATATGCATAATTCATACATGTTTGGAAAGAAAGCGCCTAACATAAGCAAAAAAATGAAAACAAAGCATTATGGTAACGTTATCGACTGGGTTTGCAGACCCAAATTAGCTAGAAAAATATATGGGACCCAAATAGGGACAGATCGACTCCAATGACTATGTTTGAAAAATGAACTGTATAAACCTTTTTTCAATTTCAGCACGAACCGAGCACCAAAACTGAAAAATGAATATATTGTGGTAATTGACACGATGAGATGGACCCAACAGTATATAATTTGCAGTGTCTCGATACTCCGTTCAAAAACACATTACGGACCCCTTTAAGCATAAAATTCTAATAGGAAAACAATTAAACGGAGGTCAAAACGTCTGATTTTCGCAAAATGAATTTCTCCGTTGGATACATGATAATGAATAGAATATTTTTTATGTTTGTCCGAACTGGTTTCGGAGGGATTTTTAAAATCACTAAAATTTGGACTGTTATGCGCAGTTTTGCCATGAAAATTGCGTGACCAACAAACATTCAAATTTTCCGATGAAATTTTTACAACCACTACACCTTACTGTACGTATTTCAAATTTCAAATTCTCGATATGAAAAACCATAGAATATTTTCAAAATAAAAATAAGATTTAAATCGAAATTTAAGTCGTTAAAAATATCGTCTAGCTTCCCCTTGAACTTCACACACAATAATATTATAAAGGTAATTATTGCTTATATTAAATAATTATAAATCACCAATAGCTTGCACTAGAACAACATGTATAAAATCCCTAGAAAATCCATAAAACCCTAAACCTAATTTCTAAAAAATCAAGAAAAAATTATTGAAATTATTACCTGTAGCTTGTTCATGTGACAGATAGCTTGCCATATTTGAAATACTAATTGAAATTTCTTGAAGAAATTTCGGATTGGGTTTTTTAGGGTTAGGGGATATGGGTTTGAATAAGTTGAAGTCGAAGAATGAGAAGGAAAGGGGAAAGAGTTGGTCGGTTTAATGCATCGGGGCGCAATCCTGAATTGCGCCCTGGTGCATTTTTTTTCTTTTTATAATACTGGCGCAATCTGCTATTGCTCCAGTGTACACGTGTACCGGCGCTATCCCAGATTGCGCCAGTGTTATCAGGCCAGCTCATCACTGAGTTGGCCAGAAATGGGCTAATTTAACAACCCAGATTTTCAGAACCAATTTAATTTTTTTATTTTAGCTATTTTAATGGATTTTGAATATTTAAAATGATTTATTTTAAATAATAACGTCTATAAATTTATTTTAAATGAAGTTAGAATGGATAAATTTATTTTAATTATAAAACGATCCTGAAATGGCGCAGTAGTTTGAAAATTCGATTTTTAATTTCAAATGAATGTACAAAATTCATAATAAATCGAATTTCAGTAAAACTAGAAACATTTGAATCTGTTTAATAATATCTTTCTAACGAATGTAATTAATTGAGATTTTATAATATAAATTGAAAGTTACGGCCAGTTTAAAATTTAAAATAGTCGCTATGGAATTTATATATATATTATATATATAAATCCCTTAAAACTAGCCATTTTGCAAACGACCTCCGTTTTCGATGAAATCACTTTTGTTGGATTCAGAATGTCAAATTATTTCTAGATTCCAATTTTCATAATTTTTGAATTAATATGTGAGCGTGGCAAAATTAAACGTGTTTTGTTAATTTTAGTTGAATTGGATCGTCCAGAAAATGGCCATTTTTCAAACATTCTCCAAATTCGATGAAATTAGTTTTGTAAGAACCGTATCATCAAAACATAGCTAGAATAGTTTTTCTGTAATTTTTGGAGCCAGCATGTGGCCCCGGTAAATTAAAATGTACGTTTAAATTCAATATATGTTGATTTATATTTTAATTTTGAGAAAAACTAACTGAAACGATCGAATTGGCTTATGGAACATACCCCGTTGTGTCCAAAATGGGGGTATTTAGCTAGGGGTGACAGTCGTTGCGTTCGATTTTGAGTTCATATCAATAACCGGGTATTTTTGAAATTAAAATAGTTAATATATATATATATTTCAGAAATTCTTAACCCTAATTTTCCATTGACGAAAAAATAGCGCCGCTGCTCTAGACGATTAACGGCGGAAACGATCAGGAATGCTCGTGCATATTTCTTTAAATCCGCTTCGAATTTCAACCCAACTCCAAAGGGAAAACTGAAGCACTCTCTGAGATCTTCCTCGTGATCAAAATTGATGAAGTTTGGTTGCTTGGATTATGGGAATTTGCGCCTCAAACATCATCCGTTCGAAGGTTTTTTCATGGTCAGAGGTGGGTTCGAATTCAACAGGGTTAGGGGTGGGGGAAGCTCGCATGTAAGCGCACCTCGTGGCAGCTAGCGATCGTCATACGTCGGCCCCTAGGCGGCGCAGATGGCAACCCTAGTTTCGAACTAGGTGTCGGCTTTACAAAACGATGAAAACCAGTGAGTTTTTTTTTCTTTCTTTGTATAATTAATTTTTAAATTTTGTAATATAACAATAAATGATTTTAAATATAATCACATTTTCTAAAAAAATGGATTTTTAATATATGTATAGCTTTAAATAAAAATATGATTTATATATATATAACATTAGTTTAAAAATATGATTTTTATATATGTAACATTAGTTTAAAAATATGATTTTTATATATATAACAATAGTTCAAAAATATGGTTTTTATATAAACAACATTGAAATAAAAATATGATTTTGAAATAAAAATAGAGTCGATTAAAAATGAGATTTTTATATAAATACCATAGTATAAAAATGTAATTTTTATATATAATTGCATAGAATAAAAATTGGATTTTTACTATATGTTAAAGTGATTTAAAAATAAAATAGCTTTGATTTAAAAATGTAGTTTAAAAATGAAATAACCTGGTTTTAAAAAATGTAAATTTTATATATATAAAGCATTGATTTATTTTCAGTTTTAAAAATAAATTAGCATTAATAAAATGTGATTTTTATTATATGGATAACAGTATAAAAATGTGATTTTTAAATAGAGATAGCATTGAAATAAAAATGTGATTTTTATTTATAAAGATCGTTGTTTAAAAATGTATTTTTAACATAAACTACGTGAAACAGGTTGTGATGGAACCGACTGGAAGCAAAACGGAATCCAAACCATCTTCCGCTAAAGAATGACAGAGGGGAAAACAAAGATGAAAACTCCTTCTCACTCTAATTATTTTATAGTTAAATATATACTAGGATGCAGACAGAGCTTAGTAGCCCCGACACTATTTTATTGTACAAACCATGGATGTTTGTTTGGATTGATTGTGATTGTGAAATTGATTGTATTGTGGTTGTAAATATTCATGTGTTGAATAAAATGTATAATTATTAAAAAAATCATTTTTAATGTGTAATAAAACTATATAAAATGGTCATGTGTTGAAATGAATATTCATTTACAGGTCGGACGATTTGTTTATGTACACCCATTTAAATGACATTGATTGGGCGATAATTTTACACATCGCCCAATTCAGTGTTTGTTGGTTGAAACCCCACACGGGTATTGGGATGATATTTGACGTACACTAATCCCAATTGTTTAGTTGTATGTCAATCGATTGGTTGATAGACCTTTGTAAGTGTTAATTAATTATATTTAATGCTTATGCAGTTGTGTGATGCACTCTGAATGATGGTTGATTGGTTTTGATTGGTGTTATAGACATGTGTTGTATGAAATCCATATAAATAAATTATGTTATGGTAATTGATTGGGTCTAATTCCAATTCAGAAGGAACGAATATTTTAAAATAATAAATATTTTAAAATAACGAATATTTTAAAATAATATTCCGTAAAGAATAAAAATATGTATTTGATGTTCGATTTTGGATGGACACGAAAATATTGAAATGTATAAAGCCGTGTTGATTAGTTATGCGCCATTTTTGACGCGAACGATATTTATATCGATTTTATTCATTTTTATAATGAATATCGAAAAGGAAATGATTTCAAAATCGATATTTTGGAAATATTATCATTTATTGTTAATGATATGAAATATTCAATTTTGATTTAAAATTGAAATGAAAGTAAGAATCGTTTTTAAAAACGAATTTATAAAATACATTTTGAATGAAATATATATATATATATTAATGGCTTGAATATAACGCGCCGCGCAGCGACCGTTCGCGAATTTCGACCATTGACTTCGAATTGACATTATGGGAGATCCGATCATTGGATTCTTCTAAAACTAGAACCGTTGGGTTCGTAGCAAAAAGAGCTTTCCAACGAATATAAGAGATTTGAAATCCAATGGTTGGATTTAGAGATACGTCCAAATCAAATTAGGAAAAGGTCGCTATGGATGCAGTTCGGTGGCCGTTATAGGAAACCGACTGTACGGGCCTTTATAAAATTATTAAAAATATTAATAATTAGTGTAAAAATAAAATAAATGATTTGGAAAGAATTAGGATGAAAAATTCCATGTTTGTAAAGATAAAAATATATTTTTATCAAAATGAACTAGTTAATAACTAGAATGTTAATCCAATGTATTAAATAAATAAGTTGGATTTGAAATGGTTTTGATTTAACCAGAATTTTCCAATGAATAAATTGGAATGGATTTGAATAGGAATTATCTTCGGATATTTCGATATTGGATTCCATGATTATACGAATATTGTGGAGGAATTGGAAAGATATATATATATATATATATATATATATATATATATATCGTTATCCCCAATACGATATTTGTTGGTTTCAGAATTTGATATTGAATATAAGCCGATATATTTTCTATTTAGAGCCTGGTATTTAATATCTAATTGGATTTTGGGTTTGTCGTGAATGGTGTCTTAAATAACACTGTTCTTAAACCCCGTGTGAATAGAATAAATCTTTTAATTAAGATTATTAGAGTTCCCAATTATATTTAGTAATTGGAATAAAATGAAATGTGATTATGAGTTCATCGTGAACTGTGTTTTAAATAACATTCGTTCTTTAACCCAAATTAACAGCGAAATGCGATTTGGAATTTATAAATCTTTTATTAAGATTTAATGGAAATTTTCCAAAGTAAAGTTTTCCAATTTAATATATTAAATTGGAATTGAATGGTATTGATGATAATCAAGATATGCTTTTATGGAGGAAGACCGTTACTATATATGGAATTTAAAAGGTTTTGTCGTTATTCCATTTATATTATTAGTCGGATACAGAAATTGATATCGATTATATATTGATCTATTTCCCGTGAAGATTCCATAATTAATGGAATGTGATTTTGGGTTTATCGTGAACTGTGTTTTGAATGGCATTAACCCAGTTAAAGATAAGATTAATTTCTTAACTCTGAATAATCATTAAGTAATGATTTTTGAGATTAAAACTGAATTAGAGTTTTAATGAATCTTTAATTAGATTGAAACGTGAACGTGATAATTTAAAATATCAAATTTGGGAAATGATCGAGAATGTAGTATCACCAGTTTTGCTCCAAGAGATAGTTAAATCTTTAATTAGATTTGAGCGTGAAATGGTAATTAATTTTACCGATAGCACCGTGGTGTTAGATATGTAGCTCTACCAGTTTTTCTCCATGGGATGAATAGGTTGGGATTGGGAAATAAAATAAATGATTTCTTCGGTATGGTTCACTAATCCCGACTAGTTTGGGAAACCTTAATTTGGTTTTAATTGTGAAAAGAATATTTGAATAAAAGAATATTCTGGATTGGAATGAGGCGTATGTTGTGTTTTTATAGCACTTGTTTATAAGATACGCGAGTTATTCAGAAAGACCGGGTTTATCCCATTCTGAATAATTGATACGGCGATAAGTCGACGATGAAGACGGTGGTTGAAGACCGTAGATCTTCACATCATTTGGATGATTATTGATGTCATGATTGGGATGTACACCCAAGACGAGGTAATAAGTAGTGATCGTCCAGACATACTTGGAGACTGACCGGATATGCGAGGGCCTTTCTCCTGTATTGGACATATGGGATGAGGAATAAGGTGCCTCCGGTTTCGTTTAGACCCAGGACGGACTTGCAAATGGATGGTGTGTCTGACATTGATTCCTTTATACTGTATTCGTTGATCTCTACAAAATATATATCTATTTGGTGGCAGAGAATTTATTCTCTTGCTTAACACCCTTCTCTGAGACGTACGAGCTTAGAGGTTATATAATGGTGGAAATCAGTGGTACGGTATGGAATGAAAGTGTGGCATGCTGAGATGCAAATGATCAAGGCTTTTGTTGAAAAGCATAGTCTTGTGGTTGATGATCAAACCACGACTTTAATTAGCATAGCTTTGTGTAGCGTTAATTCGCGAGCTTCACACCACGGTATGAACCAGAAACGGGATGAGGACTTCAAGGAAATGGACATATGTTAGTTTCTAGCTGGGAGTAACGTCATGGTATGGAGCCCAGAGTATTTACTCATGTGGATGTTGCTTATTACTATTTGATGGGAAGCGAGGCGCCTCGGATATATCGGTCACTACGGGATCGATGGATGTTACGGTCGATATATTGTTTAGATTTTATGCCCCATAGGGCAGGCTAACATATAGTTTATGGTATTGCCAATCATCGACGGATAACCGGCCCTGTCGCTAACCGCAGGTGCAGTTGCGGCTGTATCCTCAGGCTCGGGCTAGAGAGTCTCGAATCGGTAAGGATGATCGCTTGCCTTGGTTCATAGATGGAAACCCACTTTCCAATACGTGATTTCATGATTTTTGTTGTAAATATATATTTGGAGACGTAATATATGGGTACCTTCGCTGCCTAGGATTGGTATATTTATATTTGAAGTTGATTTCTTCATTATAGTAATAATAAAATATGAAATTTCACGTACCAAGCATTTTTGACTATTATAATGTAAAACTCTATCCTTCGGCTTGCGTTGCATTGCGTGATGGGACTTGAGTCTTATAATAGCTTCATTTTTCTGTTTAGCATTGCGTTGTATGTTTTATGCGCTGGTATTCTTGGGGTTAAACCCGTTCCATGTTATACGGCATGCTCCATTGACTTACCCAACTTTGAAATAAAGCTAGTAACTGTTTTAGTTCTCACACCAGTCACATGATTGACTCGGAGTTTATTATTTTAACCTAAACTCTGGGTGCCCCTATTTTCCATACGAGCAGCTAGTAGTTTTTGTTTTTGCAGATACTATTTTTACAGGATCCGGGATTTACAACTGAAACTATATTCGGAAAGCTCTGTATCTGTGTTTTTCTTTCAGTTGTGTTATGTATTATTTTTCCGTTGCTATGTATTTAAATGTAATTTAAATCTCTGATATTTTCTGTTGTATATTATTTGTTCATACTCTGTTATATTCTTGTACTCTGATGTAATTGTTGTAATAGCAATGAAATGTTCTTCTGTTTGTGTTCTGATTGTCGTGTTCTCAACTCAATCCGCCCTCATCCGTCTCTTCGGAGATAGAGAGAGTTTGGGTACAGAGCTCGAGAACAAGACACATTAGAACCAAATGAAAGAATTCATCAAAGATTGGATCAGTAATATCCAATGAGAATGACTCGTTAGAGATACGGTTAGTAATGCCCTAGAATGAGTTGGAAGAGTGTTATTTTAAAACAAAAAGGAAAACAAATATAATTTTGAAAATTATATCATATAATATGTATTTGAATATTTTATTTTAAATTGATTTGGACTATCGGTTATATGAAGATTTTGTGTATATGTCTCGCGAACGTATATTTGAAGTCTCAAATATACTGGATGGATATAGAATCACACTCTAGACGCTCGGGGGATAATTTCGGTGATGTACAGACATCATCAGTATTTATGTTCGAGTTTCGAAAGTGTAATATCTATATATCTCCAATTGACTGGTGTGAGAACTAAAACTTAGCTAGGATTTATTGTTGTGATTTGGCCTTAAAAATGTAATTTTTGATTATGTATAAAATTATAAGTTTGAAAAGATAATCAACTAATTAATTGCTAGTTGTGATGTTTGATTATTAGTTTAACTAATAAAAATATTGGAATGATAATTAATTTAACCAATATGTGAATGAATGGTAAATTTAGCAAAATTGATTTAATATTGAACTGAATTAAAAATTGATTGAAATTGCATACATGTGTATATATATATATATATATGTATATATATATATATATATGTATATGTATATATATATATATATGTGTGTGTGTGTGTGTGTGAACAGGTCATAGCACGAAAGCTAAGAAGAGGAATAAAATTGTATGCCCGACAAATAGGTACATGTTTACTGTATTTCTTGGGTTTGATGATTTTATGAACCAATTGGCCAGCCGCTTGGCTTTTTCTTTTTGGATGATGAAGGCCCTATGAGGCTAGTTGTGGTTTTAAATATCAACCCGTACAAAGGAGGTTATAGCAAAAAAAATTCGAAAATTTAGGGTGTTAGCCAAATTTTTGAGAAATTAGAAAATTCTTAGAAACTGAAAATTTGGAGAATGAAGGCCAGAATGAAAGTTGAGTTGGTTAGTTAAACAACTTTTAGCGCCATTCCTTTTCGAGGATGAAAAGATTTTAAGTGGAGGAGATTGTAACTACCTGGATTTTTAGAACCAATTTAAAATTTTTATTTTAGCTATTTTAATGGATTTTGAATATTTAAAATGATTTATTTTAAATAATAACGACTATAAATTTATTTTAAATGAAGTTAGAACAGATAAATTTATTTTAATTATAAAATGAGCCTGAAATGGCGTGGTAGTTTGAAAATTCGATTTTTAATTTCAAATGAATGTACATAATTCATAATAAATCGGATTTCAGTAAAACTAGAAACATTTGAATCTGTTTAATAATATCTTTCTAACAAATGTAATTAATTGAGATTTCATAATATAAATTGAAAGTTATGGCCAGTTTAAAATTTAAAGTAGTCGCTACGGAATTTATATATTTTTTATATATATAAAGCCCTTAAAAGTAGCCATTTTGCAAACGACCTCCGTTTTCGATGAAACCACATTCGTTGGATCCAGAATGTCAAATTATTGCTAGATTCCAATTTCATAATTTTTGAAATTAATATATGAGCGTGGCAAAATAAAACATGTTTTGTCAATTTCAGTTGAATTAGATCAACCAGAAAATGACCATTTTTCAAACGGTCTCCAAATTCGATGAAATTAGTTTTGTTAGGACAGTATCGTCAAAACATTGCTAAAATAAATTTTCTGTAATTTTTGGAGTCAGTATATGGTCCCGGTAAATTAAAATGTACGTTTAAATTCAATATATATTGATTTATATTTTAATTTTGAGAAAAACCGATTGAACGATCGAATTGGCTTACGGAACATATACCATTGTGTCCGAAATGGGGGTATTTAGCAAGGAGCGACAGTCGTTGGGTTCGATTTGGAGTTCATATCAATAATCGAGTATTTTTGAAATCAAAATAATTAAAATATAAATATATATATTTCAGAAATTCTTAATCCTAATTTTCCATTGACCCAAAAATAGCGTCCTTGCTCCAGATGATTAACGGCGGAAACAATCGGGAATTCTCGTGCATTTTTCTTTCAATCCGCTCTGAATTTCAACCCAACTCCAAAAAGAAAAACTGAAGCACTCTCCGAGATCTTCCTCGTGATCAAAATTGATGAAGTTTGGTTGCTTGGATTGTGGGAATTTGCGCCTCAAACATCATCCGTACGAGGGGGTTTTCGTGGTCAGAGGGGGGTTCGAATTCGACAGGGTTGGGGTTGGTGGAAGCTCGCGCATAGGCGCACCTCGTGGCAGCTAGCGATCGCCGTACGGCAGCTCCTAGGCGGCGCAGCCCTAGTTTCGAACTAGGTGTCGGCTTTACAGAACGATGAAAAACAGTGAGTTTTTTCTTTCTTTGTATAATTAATTTATAAATTTTGTAATATAACAGTAAATGTTTTTAAATATAATAACATTGTTTAAAAAATTGGATTTTTAATATATGTATAGCTTTAAATAAAAATATGATTTATATATATATAACATTAGTTTAAAATTATGATATATATATAACATTAGTTTAAAAATATGGTTTTTACATAAACAACATTGAAATAAATATATGATTTTGATATAAAAATAGAGTAGATTAAAAATGAGATTTTTATATAAATACCATAGTACAAAAATGTAATTTTTATATATAACAGCATAGAATAAAAATTGGATTTTTAATATATGTAAAGTGATTTAAAAATAAAATAGCTTTGATTTAAAAATGTAATTTAAAAATGAAATAACCTAGTTTTAAAAAATGAAAATTTTATATATATAAAGCATTGATTTATTTTCAGTTTTAAAAAATAAATTAGCAGTAATAAAATGTGATTTTTATTATATGGATAACAGTATAAAAATGTGATTTTTAAATAGAGATAGCATTGAAATAAAAATGTGATTTTTATTTATAAAGATCGTTGTTTAAAAATGTGATTATTAACATAAACCGCGTGAAACAGATTGCGATGGAACCGACTGGAAGCAAAACAGAATCCAAACCATCGTCCGCTAAAGAATGACGGAGAGGAAACCAAAGGTGAGAACTCCTTCTCACTCTAATTATTTTACAGTTAAATATATATTAGGATGCATACGTAGCCTAGTAGCCCCCGACACTATTTTATTGTACAAACCATGGATGTTTGTTTGGATTGATTGTGATTGTGAAATTAACTGTATTGTAGTTGTAAATATTCATGTGTTGAATAAAATGTATAATTATTAAAAATATCATTTTTATTGTGTAATAAAACTATATAAAATGGTTATGTGTTGAAATGAATATTCATTTATAAATCGGACGATTTGTTTATGTACACCCATTTAACCGACATTGATTGGGACGATAATTTTACACATCGCCCAACTGCACAAATAATATTCAGTGTTTGTTGGTTGAAACACCACAGGGGTATTGGGATGATATTTGGCGTACAGTAACCCCACTTGTTTAATTGTATGTCAATCGATTGGTTGACAGACTGTTGCAAGCGTTATTTATTTATATTTAATGCTTATGCAGGTTTGTAATGCACTCTTGATGATGGTTGATTGGTTTTGATTGGGGTTGTACACATGTGTCGTATGAAATCCATATAAATAAATTATATGGTAATTGATTGGTCTGATTCCAATTCAGAAAGAACGAATATTTTAAGATAACGAATATTTTAAATAACAAATATTTTATAATAATATTCCATAAAGGATAAAAATGTGAATTCGATAACCGATTTTGGATGGACACGAAAATATTGAAATGTATGAAGCCATGTTGATTAGTTATGCGCCATTTTTGATGCGAAGGATATTTATATCGATTTTATTAATTTTTATAATGAATATCGAAAAGGAAATGATTTCAAAATCTGATATAAAATATTGTCATTTATATATTAATGATATGGAATATTCAATTTTGATTTAAAATTGAAATGAAAGTGGGAATCATTTCTAAAAACGAATTCATAAAATACATTTTGAACGAAATATATATATAATATATATATTATAATATATATATATATATATATATATATATATATATATATTAATGGCTTGAATAGAACGCGCCGCGCAGCGACCGTTCACGAATTTTGACCATTGATTTAGAATTGACATTACGGGAGATCCGACCATCAGATTCTCGTAAAACTGGAACCTTCGGGTTTGTATCGAAAAGAGCTTTCCAATGAATATAAGAGATTTGAAATCCAATGGTTGGATTTGGAGATACGTCCAAATCAAATTTGGAAAATGTCGTTATGGATGTAGTTCGGTGGCCGTTATTGGAAACCGACTGTACGGGGCTTGATAAAACTATTAAAAATATTAATAATTTGTGTAAAAATAAAATAAATGATTTGGAAAGAATTGGGGTGAAAAATTCCATGTCTGTAAAGATAAAAATATATTTTTATCAAAATGAACTAGTTAAAAATAGAATGTTAATCCATTTTTTTAAATAAATAAATTAGATCTGAAATGGTTTTGATTTAACCAGAATTTTCCAATGACTAAATTGGAATGGATTTGAATAGGAATTATCTTCGGATATTTTGATATTGGATTCCGTGATTATACGGATATTGTGGAGGAATTTGGAATATATATATATATATATGTATGTATGTATGTATGCATGTATATATCATTATCCCCAATATGATATTTGTTGGTTTCAGATTTTGATATTGAATATAAGCCGATATAGTTTCTAATTAGGGCCTTGTATTTAATATCGAATTGGATTTTGGGTTTGTCATGAATGGTGTCTTAAATAACACGGTTCTTAAACCCCATGTGAAAGGAATAAATCATTTAATTAAGATTATTAGAATTTCCTTTTATATTTAGTAATTGGAATAAAATGGAATGTGATTTTGGGTTTATCAAGAATTGTGTTTTAAATAACATTCGTTTTTTAGCCCAAATTAACAGTGAAATGTGATTTGGAGTCTTTTATTAAGATTTAGCGGAAATTTTCCAAAGTAAAGTTTTCTAGTTTAATATATTAAATTGGAATTGAGTGGTATTCGATTTGATGATAATCGAGATATGCTTCTGTGGAGGAAGACCGTTACTATATATGGAATTTAAATGGCTTTGTCATTATTCCATTTATATTATTAGTCGGATACAGAAATTGATGTCGATTATATTGATCGGTTTCCCATGAAGATTATATAGTTAATGGAATGTGATTTTGTCATGAACTGTGTTTTAAATGACATTAATTCTTTAACCCCAATTAAAGATAAAATTAATTACTTAACTCTGAATAATCATTAAGTAATGTTTTTTGAGATTAAAACTGAATTAGAGTTTTAATGAATCTTTAATTAGATTGAAATGTGAATGTGATAATTTAAATTATCAAATTTGGGAAATGATCGAGAATGGAGTATCACCAGTTTTGCTCCAAGCGATTGTTAAGTCTTTAATTAGATTTGAACGTGAAATGGTAATTAATTTTACCGGTAACACCGTGGTGTTAGATATGGAGCACTACCAGTTTGCTCTATGGGATGAATAGGTTGGGATTAGGAAATAAAATAAATGATTTCTTCGGTAAGGTTCGTTAATCCCGACTAGTTTGGAAAACCTTAATGTGGTTTAAATTATGAAAAGAATATTTGAATAAAAGAATATACTGAATTGGAATTAGGCGTATGTTGTATTTTTATAGCACTTATTTACAAGATACATGAGTTATTTAGAAAGACCGGGTTTATCCCATTCTGAATAATTGATACGACGATAAGTCGACGATGAAGACGGTGATTGAAGACTGGAGATCTTCACATCGTTTGGATGATTACTGATGTCTTGATTGGGATGTACACGCAAGACGAGGTAATAAGTGCTGATCGTCCAGACGTACTTGTAGATCGACTAGATATGCGTTGGCCTCTCTCCTGTGTTGGACATATGGGACGAGGAATAAGGTGCCTGCGGTTTCATATAGACCCAGTACGCACTTGCAAATGGATGGTGTGTCTGACATTGATTCCTTTATATTGTATTCGTTGATCTCTACTAAATATATATATATATCTGTTTGGTGGCGGAGAATTTATTCTCTTGCTTAACAGCCTTCTCTGAGACGTACGAGCTTAGAGGTTATATATTGGTGGAAATCAGTGGTACGGTATGGAATGACAGTGTGGCATGCTGAGATGCAAATGATCAAGGCTTTTGTTGAAAAGCATAGTCTTGTGGTTAATGATCAAAGCACAGCTTCAATTTGCATAGCTTTTGTAGTGTTAACTCGCGAGCTTCACACCCCGGTACGAACCAAAAACGGGATGAGGACTTCAGGGAAATGGACATATGTTAGTTTCTAGCTAGGAGTAACATCATGGTATGGAGCCCAGACTGTTTACTCATGTGTATATTGGTTATTATTACTAGATGGGAAGCGAGGCGCCTCGAATATATCGGTCACTACGGGATCGATGGATGTTATGGTCGATATACTGACCATATTTTATGCCCTATAGGGCAGGCTAACATATAGTTTATGGTATTGCCACTCATCGACGGATGACCGGCCCTGTCACTAACCGCAGGTGCAGTTGCGGCTGTATCCTGAGGCTCTGGCTATAGAGTCTCGAACCGGTGAGGATCATCGCTTACCTTGGTTCATAGATGGAAACCCACTTTCCAATACATGATTTCACGATTTTAGTTGTAAATATATATTTAGCGACGCAATATATGGGTACTTACACCGCCTAAGATTGATACATTTATATTTGAAGTTGATTTCTTCACTTATAGCAATAATAAAATATGAAATTTCACGTACCACGCATTTTTGGCTATTATAAAGTAAAACTCTATCCTCCGGCTTACGTTGCATTGTGTGATGGGACTTGAGTCTTATAATAGCTTCATTTTTCTATTTAGCATTGCGCTATATGTTTTATGCACTGGTATTCTTGGGGTTAAACCCGTTCCGTGTTACACAGCGTGGTCCCTTGACTTACCCAACTTTAAAATAAAGCTAATAACTGTTTTAGTTCTCACACCAGTCATATAACTGACTCGGAGTATGTTATTTTAACCTAAATTCTGGGTGCCCCTATTTTCCACACGGGCAGCTAGTAGTTTTGGTTTTTGCAGATATTAGTTTTACAGATCCTGGATTTACAGCTAAAATTATATTCGGAAAGCTCTGTTTCCTTGTTTTTCTTTCAGTTGTGTTATGTATTATTTTTCCGCTGCTATGTATTTAAATGTAATTTAAATTTGTGATATTTTTTGCTGTATATTATTTGTTCATATTCTGTTATATTCTTATACTCTGATGTAATTGTTGTAATAGCAATGAAATGTTCTTCTGCTTGTGTTCTGATTGTCATGTTCTCAACTCAATCCGCCTTCATCCATCTCTTCGGAGATAGGGGGAGTTTGAGCCGTGTCATCTAAATTTGTAATATTTTCTAAAATAGGGCTATTAGTGCAAAAAAAAGGGCTAAAAGGAAAAAATCCAAAGTCAAAGCTACACGTGGCATAAGAGCGATTCCATGGACAAGGTAATTAAATTTCTTACTTCAAACATGTATTAATGACACATTGAAAAGTGCTTGGCTTTAAAACATTTAATTGTTAAATGTTATTGTGATGCCTGCATGCAATCTGCCTAACTCATTATGTGTGCCACTAGAAAATTAACGAAAATAGTTTTGAATGGAATATAGTGAGATCTGAAATATGTGCCATGCATTGAATAATTTCATCTTTAGAGTATTAACACGCACCCACAAAAATTTAATGCATGAAAAAAAAAACATTTGCAAACGAGTTTTGAAGAATGAAACACAAGTTTCAATGAATGAAATAAAACCATCGTAAAATATTTGGACATGGTACATGGGGAGTGACATGCTAGCAGCATAACTAAATAAAGCAAATATGAGTCAAACCAAACCTTTTTTCTTTCAAAGAAAATAATTATAAAAAAATAGATAGAAGTAGTCTAAACCTTTTGATTGGAGAGCATGTACAAGATGAAAGGACTATGTTGTCGATAAAAGAGAATCAATATTTGTAAACGCACAAGAAAAGAGGGAGAACGAGTAAAATTAGGATCCACTCATAAAATATATACTTTATCAAACTTCTCCAAAAAAATTATGTAAATGAGACGAATGAAAAACTAAAAAAAGACAAACACAAATCAAAGAAAATTATCATGTTGATAACATGTTATAAAATAAAAACAGAACATAAGAGATTAAGAAGAGAGAACATTTTTATTTATTCAAATATATTTACAACACACATGAACTCTTTATTTATTGACTTCATATGTCCTAACAATTACAATAATGTCTTTTGCATTAAGCGAATCCACTCTTAATATCATATATATTACAACAGTAAGTAATTAATTGATTTCGGAGTGTACTAAAGTTTGTTTGATTACGGCAGGAGATGATGAACTCTGAACTGTGAAACATCATTAATACCTGAATCATATCGGTCCAATAAAATCATCTGTTCAACGAACATCAAACCAAAAAACTGGACACTCATTAACTCTGTTGAATATACGAGAGTGAAATAAGCGGTTTTGGTTTTCCTACAATAAAAAGAAGGCCTAAATCGAACATTCATTCACATACACTCTATAAATAGACACTGACGGATTTAGCTAGTGAAAATGGATGAGCTTGGGTATCCCTTTAATGAGAAGATATTATTCACATGGTAGTCATTTATTCACATAATTGTCGGTTATGGTGTAACTGTCATTCAGGCTCGACCCAAGTGAAAATAAGGCCCTAGTCATGGTATAACTATATTTTGGGCATGCATGGTTTTAATGAACAAAAAACATATTATGGTTAACAACATGCATAATAAGAATTGAACCTCACACCTCCCATTTATCAGCTCAAAGGCTCACTATTTCCTCCAAACTATCCTTGTTGATGTTGATATTACAATATTTTGATTTTAAAATAATACGTGCTTAAATGTTTCATTTCTTCGAGTTGGGCCTTAGTGATCGTCCAGACAACATAGGCCCAAGGCCGACCCTACTATCATCCTTACATGGTTGACATAAACTCTTAATGACTAGTTATATATGTTTCATCTAAATATCATGATGATGTGGTTGTTATATTCATTTTAAATCAAGTGGTTCTCTTTTTAATTATAGGATTTGAATTCATTAACGACTGTAGTTGCTTATTAATTTCATAAATTTCTTTCTATTCCACTCAACATTGATTTTAGTGAATATCGACACAAATATTGATATTTTACTCAAATAAATAGAAATAATTCATCAAATATTTGAGGAAACCAAATACTTCACAAGGACAACAAGCATCAGAAACTTTGTTTTTTTCTTCTCATAATTTTACCTCAAAGTCCCAATATTAACTAATGCAGTTCAAAAGAATAACATCTTGATCGTAGAGTATGGACCAATTTATAGAACAGTATAAACACTTAAATTATCACGAACTGACTTGTTAGTTGAAGTAGCTAATGTACTATGATGTACTAGGATTTGATATGATAATTTAAAATTTCAAAAAATATGCTTTGATTATATAAGTAAAATAATTTTGAATAGAAGAGTTAATAGAGGTCTAAGATATTATTAACTAAAAGTTATATTCTATTATTTCTTCTCTAAACATCACGTTCTTTTAGTTTTTGGTATATTTTTTATCCATTGACTATTTTTTGTGTTCAATTATTTTACTAATTAATCATATAAATTGTTTAAGTAGTAATGCTTTAAACTTTTATGGTAAAATATAAAGTGTCAAACTTTGTTTTAATCAATTTTATCCTTGAATCTTATATATGATTTTAGTTACTTACCTTTAGTTATTCATTATATTAAAATATGTTTTGGTTGGAAAATTTGCAATTGCTTATGTTAGATCTGAAAAACAATGGTTATCACTTATGTAAAAGCCTAACTTTATTATTATTTAAATCTTTTAAAGTTCATCTATAGTATACTTTTTCATTATGTATTTGTAGTACTTAACTATTGACATTAAAATTATTTTACATGCAAAGGTTATAATTTTAAAAACCGAAAGAATAAGACTAAAAGAGATATATTAATATGAGAAACATAGGAGAATAAAAGCAAAATGAAAATACTACAAGAGTTTTTCTAATACATGGTATAAACTAACATGAGATTTGTGCTTTGCACACTAGAAAATGGTATTCCATTAATAATCTAATTTATAATTTGTTAACAAGTTTTCAAGTTATATTTACCATATATTAACACATAAGGTAGATTAGTTTGATTTTCCTTTAGCTAAGTTACGTGAGAGAATTTGTAATTATATTGTAACATATAGATATACATAAAACTATTACATCAAAGTACTTGCATTCATAAGTAACACTAAAAATGCACATAGTTTAATGATAGATTGTCTAGAAAACTTACAAAGTTTGATCAATTGATTATTAACAGTGAAAAGTAGATAATTTCAAGGATATCTATTTGTGTCAATCCTTAAAATGAGGCACCACGTTATTAACAAATTTAGTAAAGGAGTAAACTGACTTCAGCAAGAAGACAACATCAAATAGTATAACACATCCTTGTTTCATTGATTTTAACATATAGTATATATAGTATCAGAAAATGCTAATAAATCTTCATCTATAGAGTGGATTTAGTTCTGAACGTTTGCGAAACACTGAGCGGGTTATTTAGCGTGGTACGTTGGTGAATGAAATACGATTTTGTAGTTACGAACAAAGTATTTGAACGTATTATTGAGTGTTTTATAATCTATTGATTGACTTATTTTTGTGATAAATAAAATGCGTCAATAATCTACAAAAATAAATGAATAACAAATAAAATGAAATATTACAAATTGTCCGAATTCAGTTCAGTCCAACCTCTAACGTATAACATTTTGGTACGATCGCAATGCAAGAAAACCAAATCTCAAACAAATCTTTTTGCAAAAATTATTAATTTCAGAAATTTACAAAATAATTAGTTAAATTGATCAATTAAGCCGAATGAGATTGAACAACTCGATTTCGAGCGTTCAAATGAATGGGCCATCTGTTGCGCTAGCTCATTTTACGCATCCGATGCTTTAGGCGCGTCTCCAACATGAGTGTACCCTGATTCTTCACCGAACGGTACCTCTGTTAACTTATATAAGGATATGTTAGCAATAGTGATTTGAAAATATAAGCAACCAACCCTTTCTCCTAATAAAAATTAATTGTGCCGCAAAGTAGTGCTAAAGATTATATAGATCTTCATGTACAACTGAAGGAAACAAAAATAGCCATGCCAACTCCTACTCCTTAGAGTTGGTCGTCCAACTACTAATGTGTCAGTATGAATCTGCAACATTTAGAAAGCCAGCCAATCTCGTAATGTGTTGGGTATCTCGCATTGTATGAGAGTAATGAGGCGTATGCTGAAAAAGAATAGTCTTGCCTCATGAATAATAATAGAGATAGATTTTACATGTTTAATTCTTCTGTCCTCAGAATTGTTGTCCCCATGTGCCCAACAAATGAAATTTACCTGATTTCCACTTTTTACAATTAAACCCTTCAATATTTGAAGGGTTTAAATGTAAAAGGTGGAAATCAGGGACTGCTATTAGTTGGACACACATGGAGACGCCTAGAATGGGACAGAACAATTGAGCCGTTTAAAGTCTCACACACGCATACCTATATGTAGCGACATAGGCATCATATAATACAGGAGTGGGCACAAAGCTAAATCTTCCTTCACAACGTATAACGTTGAAGCCCCAAAGGTAGAAGGTGGCATGTGCAAGATTATTTAATGAAGTGTATAGGAGATTGTTGATGGAGAAGCAACTTGATGCGGTTTAGAAAGACCAAAGAGGAAAGCAACTGGATTGATTCACTTTTTTTCTTTCTTTCTTATAGAGTGAAATTGTTTTTATTTTGTTATTGCTCAAATGTATATTATGTTAGGCACTACCTCCTTAGCACGTTGGTTTCGCGTCTATATAAATGTGTTTGCACGTTGGTTTCGCGTCTATATAAATGTTCATATTAATCATCTCAGGCCCCCACCATTGATCAGCTGACGGAGATAAACCTAGCAGTCACTCACACATCTCTGCATAATCAACGGGTTCAGTCTATTTTAGCAAATAGACGTTTGTTTAAAATATTTCAGACGTCTGTTTCCGAAAACAGACCTATGTCTCGTGCATGTCATTTGAAAAACTAAATATATATGAAATGTGTGTGTATGTGTGTGTATCATCAAGAAATATTTTAACACTTGAAAACTAAGACTCACAGACTCTTAACATATATAATCTTCAATCTATGTTTTTGAATCTGTTGTCGAACATCTTCTTGCAAAACAGAGTTAGTTTTTTTGGTAAGGCCGACTGGTTTTTATAGTGTTCCGTAACACTCTTTTATTAAAAAAAAAAGGGTACATGCGGTCCTGACGATATTCATCAAGGTATATCAACAAAAACTTCCACTTAGGGAAGACGATACATTTTACATATCCACTTGCTACTTAACCAATTACATTGCCTTTTACAATGAAAGATGACGTTAATTTAGCCATGTTGCTACACTATCATTACGACTGTCAGCCGTTATCATGCAGATTCCTTAGCATCTCTCTCTTCTTACTCTGGGTAATCGGAGTATGCGAATGGGTCTTTTCATTTGAACTTGTTGACACTGTTCTTTAACTAAATCAGATGGTCGTCCCTTGTATGCTAGTGGAGCGACGATATGCGCGTACGGGTTCTTGCCTTTGTCAGTTGGAGCTGATTTTCCTCTGCTATTGAAACTAACAACCATTTGCTTTACTAAGTCTGCTACACCTACCAGTCCTGACTTATCCAGCGAGTCAAGATTATTTCTCAATTTGAATTCTTTGAAATCATTTAATGTCTTCAGTGTAGCATAATACTGCTTGTTGTTTGCTTCTCTAGTGTTGAGCTCGGCTTGTAGCTTGGTATCAATAGTCCGCATGCCACTTGTGATGGATCGCTTTATACTCACATACTCAGAATCATCCCCGTCGCACTGTTCAGCATTCATCACCAAATTCTGGCTAAGAATATCCTCACTGTGCAAGTTCTCATCATCATTGCTCACTGGTGTATCCTGTTTTCTAGTTTGTTCATCAGTGTTAACAGTTTGCATCAATGCATCAGTGTTTACACCAACAACGTTCTTACCGTCACCACCTGTAGCAACATCTGGAATAGTTTCACCATCATTGTTAGTGATTATTCCATCAGCAATTGCTTCGGTATTACCTATTTTTCCGTCCTTTAGCCCATCATCTCTGTTACTATTTATTATTTCATTACATACTTCATTTCCATCCCCATTAGTTTCTAATACCCCGAACATGTTAGTCTAACAACTCTGACTAGCAATTTCAACATTTTGAACATTCTCCTTATTTTGATTTATTCTTCTAATTGGTGGACTAAAGATGCTATTTCTCCTTCCTGTCACTTTCCTCCATTCATCTTTCCTTTTGAAATTAACTGAAACTTTGCTATTGTTCCTACCAGTTTGCCCAATTGTCTTATTTGGTTTCCACTCGTCCTTCTTCATATTCAAATCATCTGCATTTTGTTATCCACTTCTTACCTTTTCACCTATGTTTTCATCTGTAGGCCTTCCTACTTCCTTCCTGTTTTTGCAGTTTAAAGTATGATGTCCAAAGCACTTGCATTTGACGCATGTCTCCGGTTTCCACAAATAATGAACAAATACGGTTTGCTCTTCCCTATCAGGAAAAGCTTCCTGGAACTCAATAATAAGGGGAGCATCAGGAGTAACCTTTATCATACATTTCGCAAACTCCATCCTCTCCATACACACCGTCGATGTGTCCATACACAGAAACTTGCCTACTCGTGACGCCAGCCAGCTTATGCCTATATTAGTTCAAGCATACAATGGGATATCCCTCATTTTAATCCAAACCGGTACGCTCTTGATCAGACTAACATCGCTACCTATTTTAACATCCCAAGGCTTAATTATAAACAATTTATTTTGAATCAAAACTGGATCTGCTCGTACAATTCTTTCTCTGTCCTTACGACTTGAAAGCAAGAAAAAAAAACATTAAGCCATTCGATTTTACCCTTAATCCACCTGTGGCTTCCAAAGCCTTTGCAAGTGGTTCGCAACCATGTAGAAATTGAGTGGCTTGTCGAGGAAAAATCCAACTAAATACTCTTGCCACTACTCTTTTGTCGCATGAAGAATTTCATCCGATGGGACAATCGCGTTCCCTTTGAATTTGGTTTCAACTCGGTGGAGCATATGTACCTGCGTTCTTCGGCTTCTCGAAAGAAGGGTTGACCAACACTCCGTTCTCGCAGAAGAAGGGACAGAAGGGTTGAGAGGGGGGAAAGCCAGGTCTGAAGGATCAGGCCGGGGGGGAGGCGATAGATGAGGGGGAGGCTGATTAGATTGAGTGGAGATGGTGGAAAAGTGGGAAAAGGATAGGCTTGAGGGCAGGTTCGTGGTAGCTGCCATGATTGGACGTACCATGATGAACACAACCCAAAACAGAGTTAGTTGATATATATATATATATATATATATATATATATATATATATATATATATATATATATATATATATATATATATATATATGCGCGCGCGTATGTATAGTTGTCATAATCAAAACGTTATCTTGCGAGATTCAACATTCTCCCCCATTTAGATAATGACAACTATATACGTGACTCCCCCTGTCGATATGCATATGTTATTCCCCCTTTGTCATTGCCAAAAAGGAGATACTTAAGTAAACAATTCATATGAAAATGCACAAACGCACAAACAATGCACATAAGCAATAAGCACGAATATTTACAAACAAACAGACATATGATAAATATTTTAAGCTCATTGGATTAAAATTTTGATCTCATGAACATTCAAACAGATGAATCTGGGATTCAGTTGGGTGAATATGTAGTTTTTCTGAGTTATGCGTATGATATTCATGTTTAGATATAACTTATAAGTTTATATTCAAGTTAAATATATATTCCATGGCACAAGCTACAAGTTGATCATATGAAAGCAATTTACAAAATCTTTATTATCATTTAGAGATGTATTCATATATAAGTCAAAAAAGAAATCTTGTAAGCTATACTTACTTATGAGCTTGTGATATATGAATTATTTCCATAAGGAACTGTATAAAAAATATATAGTAATGATATAGTATATCAATTGACCATTAATATGAAATATAACGTGTAAAAGAATAAATGCATGTCAGTGATAATATAAATATATAAGATTACCAATTTTTCTGGTTTATCTTTTCATTTTGAGCTCTGTTTCCAAAGATTTCAGAGATATTGGAATAACCTCATTGTTGTGGTATACCTGCAAAAAAATATGATATATACTTTGGTACCCACTTCCTTTGTCAGGGTCCATGAGTTAATGGAAGGTAACCATACCTAAGATGGTTAATGAAACCTTTAAAAATAAAATTTTCATTATTAACTACGGAATCAAATTAATCATCGATACATCTTTCTCTGTTTTTCCAATTTACAGGAACTTAAATACTGAACTAATTTGTATCGGTATTTTCTTTCATACTTCTAGATTTATTATAAATATCTCTAATCATAGAATTATTCGAATTTCGATAAAAATTGAATCTGGGATTTACTCGTGCTTTAGTACTAGGAGTGATATTTTTATTATACATAAAAACATATCTAGTACTATATCTTTGATTAGTTTTACTATATCCAAAACCACTTTTGTTGTGTAAAGGTCTAGAACTAGATAAAATCACATCTAAATCATTTTGACCTTTATTAAATTTCGCAAACTTATTTGTACATTTTTCAAAATTTGATTCCAAAGTCACGATTGGGCCTTCTAAAAGAAATTTCACAACTTTTTAAATTATCAGTTTCCTTATTTAATTCAAGATACTTCCTTTTCAAAGTACTATTTCATATTCAAGATGAAAATTTGAGATTCTGAACTATTAAAAGACGATTGAAAATTTTCAAAATTTTCTTTTGAGTCACAAATTTCTTTTTGCAAAATATTATTATTAACTTTTAAAAACTCACATTCTTTAGATAATTCTAAATTCTTTCCTATTAAAGCTACATTCTCTTTTTCAAGAGACAAAATTAAAGAACTAGAATTATTTAAAGAATCTTCTATAGACGTATTTTTATTTTGTAAAAGGTCGATTTCCTTTAAAAGAACATTGTTTTTATCTTCTAGTCACTCATTTTCTTTTTGAAGGAAATCCTTTTGAAAAACAAGCTCTTCTAAAGTATTTTCAAAACATTTGGGTTGTTCTACTAAAAAATTGTTTTCCTCTTTTAATTTAGAAGTTTCTTGCTCACAATCTTTAGACTTGGCTGATGACGAGGTGCGGCAGCCGAGGAAGGGGTTGCACTCGGCGGATGGGGAAAAGATTTAAGTGGGGAAGAAAACAAATGGCGATTGAGGTTCTATCTTTTCGTGAAGTCATTCATTTTCTTTCCAGGTTTCATGCAAATGGTGTAAATGTCAAATGGAAAAGGAATGGATAAAATGCATGGAAATTTGAACAACAAATGCGCACCGATTCTTTAGTAAATGGAAGTGGCATTGGGACTCCAAGGCTTCAAGCGATGGCTTTAGGAATAAAAGATGCAGGCATCGAAAATGAAAACAACTTTAAAAAAAACGTTGGCTTTTGAAATGCAAAAATGGGTCCAATCTTTAGAAATAAATAAAGAAATGAAAGTGGACATTACTAATTGCAAATTGCAATTACAACATGCACATGCATGATTCATACATGTTTAGAAAGAAAGTGCCCAACATAAGTAAAAAAATGAAAACAAAGCACCATGGTAACGTTATCGACTAAGTTTGCAGACGGAAATTGGCTAGAAAAATATACGGGACCTAAATAGGGACAAATCGAACTCCAGTGACTATGTTTCAAAAATGAAATGTGCAACCTTTTCGCAATTTAAGAGCGAACCGAGCACACAAAACCGACAAATGAATATATTGTGGTGATCGACACGATGAGACAGACCCAACGATATATAATTTGCAGTGTCTCAATACTCCGTTTAAAAACATGTTATGGACCCCTTTAAACATAAATTTCGGATAGGAAAACAATTAAACGGAGGTCAAAACATCCGATTTTTGCAAAACTAATTTCGCCATTGGATTCATGACAACGAATAGAATATTGTTCATGTTTGTCCGAATTGATTTCGAAGAGATTTTTTAAATCGCTAAAATTTGGACTGTTATGTGCAGCGTTGCACTGAAAATTGCGCGATCGACAAATATTCATATTTTCCAACGAAATTTTTACAGCCATTGCACCTCATCGTACGTATTTCAAATTTTAATAGTTTCAAAATAAAATTACGATTTAAGTCGAAAATTAAATCGTTCAAAATAGCGGGTTATTACATTCTCCCATACTCAAAACTTTTCGTCCCCGAAAAAGAATGAGGTAGGGAAATAGTAATTAAATAAGAGGAATTTCTTCTAAAGGACAAAGTTACTAATTTTATTAGCCAAAAGTATACAAAGTTTTAAAATTGGTGAGAAGGACAAAGCTTAGGCAAAAGTGGAATCAGAGGGCCCGCTCCCATTTTCATTTTTACCCTACAACTTGTCCTTCTCCCCAATTTTAAAACTTGCCATGCTTTTGGCTAATTTTTTTGCTAACTTTGTCCTTCTCCCTATTTTCCACATTAAATAATATATTTAAACCAATGGTACATATTTATACACTTACCTATATATATAATTTGAAATATATATATACATATATAAATCAAAAGTTAAAATATTTTCAAATAATTCAAAATAGTTTTAAGTATTCACTCGACTTCTCGATTGGCAATATATATCTATCCCACTTTCGAAACCTGAAAATAGATATCGATGAGGCTGCAATCATCACCCGAATCATTTTCAAGCAACTAGAGTATGACTCTATATATATCTAATACATATATGATTTAACATATACGTCGATCAGACGTATACCCAAATCACTAGGTATTTGATAGGCCAACTTTAACGTCAAGTAAATACTCAAACATCTTTCTATATTTAAATAGAATATATGTCAAATTTTCAAATCATTAAAATTTTAAGCAGGGAAAATTATATCTCTCCCCCACTCATTTATTTATTAAAATTCAACCTAATCCTTAATAAATGTACTAACAATATTATTATTAAATCAAATACAAAATAGTATTATTTTATACTATACCTAAATATTTCCAAATCTAAGTTATCTATATTTAAATTTATAATACTTGTTTAACTCCACAAGTTTAACACACACACACACACATAGATATATATACACACACACACACATCACGAATAAAAAACTTTATAAACCAATTTAAATTAATAAATTCCCATATATACATTTATAAACTATACCATTATAAATTTCAACCAAGGTAAAATCATTTTCTTATAAAATCTACATCTTTAAATCTTATTATAGTTTATAAAATATAAAATCTTAAACTATAAATATCAAATCTTTTCAAAATATTGGTATTCCCAAAATGATATTTACAAATATACATCTTCTAAAAATATATATATCAAAATTCAATTGGCATCGAGAAAATCTTATATTATAATATCCTTCCAAAATACCAATTTCAAACCAATATTAACTAAGAATGAACTCGCTAGAAGACATACACTACAGCAAAAAACACTTTTCGCAACAGGCAAAATCTGTTGCAATAGGCCTATTGCACAGGCAAGCGCCCGTCTGTATAGCCGAAGTTGCAATAGGTCGTTCCCTTTTTGCAACGGTTATTTCCTGTTGCGGTAGCTTTTTTGCAATAGGTTTTTGCTGTTGCAACAGACCCTTTTGCAACAGTATGTGCCCGTTGCAATAGATTCATAAATCTATATAAAAAAATTACAGCTTATAGATATTACACATTAAATGTATTCGTTTTAGTAATAGTGTGTATCACATAATGATATAAACAAATAAATTTTTTATTTTAATAAAGTTTTAATAATTCAAACAATTACAACAAAAATTTCTACAATTTTCATACACTATTCATGTATAACAATTGCTTCTCTCACACAACACATTTTTTTCAAATAGAGTATTTTCTAATCATATTTATACTCTATCATACATATACTATAATAAGAGAATAAATATCATTAGTTCACTAGAACAAATCTGCAGTCCATGCCCCAAGTTTGCTGTCGATCATGAACTTCACATGCCTATCCAGGAATATGTATGTCATTCAATAGTTTAGCTATCCCTTTAATTTGCAGCTTCTTTCTTTACATCACCAACAGTCTTCCAAGAACTAAACTTCCTGTAGCACCAACTTACAATATTATTTTCACAATATATCCTCTTTAGAACACAACTACAAAAACCAGAATATTACGTGTTGTTTACAGAGCCAATGGAAAAAATCAATGAGAATGGAAAGCCAATACCTTTAGTGTTGAAGACCAATATATTATTAATTGAGCCAATAGATTGACCTTCTTTGTATTGTACTTTTCCAGTGTTCATAGTAATCAAACACACAGTCTAAAAGGTTTCAAAAAGGGAGCATACATGTATTAAAAAAAAGGGTAGCCATACCTTTAGTGCTGAAAGCCAATATACTAAGTTTCACAGGTGCATTATCTCTAGTAATTGTAGTGTTAAGTAAGCATCTACCAACATATGGTTCTTTAGGCTTGTATGCATTTGTGACCACTCCTTCACCGTTCTTTTTCGATGCTTTTATAGTTTTGGTAAGAGTTTCTATTGTCACTTGTGCTCTTATATTTGCTGACTTGCTGTTTGTGGTTACGTACGTTTCTTGAGTACAAAGCTATCTGAATAACTATATTTCTTTTCAATTAAGAAGAGCTTCGTTTTCGAAGGATATAAATGAAAGTGCAAAATGCAAGTATAATATAGATCTTGACAGTGGTAAAATAAAAATAAAATCAGTATACTGAACTTGTTGAAAGTAAACCCAACAACGATGGACATTCATATTAACGCAGTGCTCAAATCTCAGGCAACATTAGTATAAAAACAGTACTAGATCCTAACAATTGAGAACCACTTCACCTATTAGTTATTGCCGCAGAACCAAACAAACTGATGATAATAAAAGAATATAATATTTTTTTGATGAAGGATTATTGTGTTGCATTATCTTCGTCGATGTCGTGGATGTATAGGCCATAGACAGTTTTTTGGCTACTCATGATGAGTTCTCGTTTAAGATGGATGACCATGTTGTGGGCGAACACAATCCATCAGGGCTTGGGTTAGATGACGACTTGGCGGAGTGTGCCAGGTTTAGGGTACGTGACATCGTCAGATGGATCAGTGACTATGCAGATTTTTCCGTTTTTGCCTCCACCTTGGGCCCATCAACTGAATCCCTTGGCACAAGCTGCAAGCTTTGGCGGTTTCTCACCCAGTCTGGTTTGCATCGCTAGCACCGACTGACAAAGTTCGGTGTACAACATGGTTAATGGTAGATCAGTCGAAAACTCCTTCAATGATCTAGAAAATATTATTATAACTAGTTATGAATAGATAACACAATGGACAACGCGTATAAACATCACAATGCTTTTTTCTTGCTAGTTATGAATAGATAACACTTGTTGAACTTCTCTAAGTAAAAGCATCACAATAATTTTTCAATCAATGTATTTGGTATAACCAAAAAAAAAACATAATAGTGCAATGCAAGTTTACTCAAACCTAGGAAGCATCTAAACTTACTATGATATAAAAGCTGCAGATGCAAAATTGATACATTTTCTATGATATTAGATCAAGGCAAAACTGATTTTGATGGAGGTAATTTAATAGACAGTTTATATATGGATATTATTAATAAATAAGTTGTACACAGTGACATATAAATCACAATAAAATGAATAACAGAAGGATCCATTTTATTAAGCATACAGCATCATGAAACAAGTCGGAGTAAGGTTTCATACCTGAAATAACAGAAATAAGATTAAATTAAGAAGAGTAAGGTTTCTGTAATAACCCGTAAAATGCGAGCCAGTTTGAAATTTTTATTTTGGCGATTTTAGCGAATTTTGAATATTTAAAATAGATTATTTTAAATAAAATCGGCGAGAAATTTATTTTGAATGGAATTCGACGTATATATTTTATACGTCGTCGTTAGAATATAAATATTTATATATAATTATAAATAGAATTGAAAATGGCGCGGTAGTTCGATAATTCGATTTCAAACTTCAATTGAATGTACCGGGAGCAAAACAATCCGGATTTTAGTGAAACCAAAAACATTAGGATCTAATTGATGATATCTTTCTAACGGATGTAAGAAACTGAGATTTCACTTTAAAAATTGAAAGATATGTCCAGTTGAAAATTCTGAATAGTCGCTATGGAATTCAGGCCCTTAAAAATGGACATTTTGCAAACGACCTCGGATTTCGACGAAACCAGTTTTGTTGGGTCCGTGATGTCGAATTATTGCTAGATTCCAAATTTCATAATTTTTCGAATCAATATGTGAGCGTGGCAAAGGAAAACGCGTTTGACCAGTTTCAGTTGATTTTAATCGACTGGAAATTGGCCATTTTTCATATGGTCTCAGAATTCGACGAAACTAGTTTTGTTAGGACCGTATCGTCAATACGAAGCTAGAAAATATTTTTCTGTAATTTTTCTAGTTAGTATGTGACCCCGGTAATTTGAAATGTACGTTTAAAATTCAATATAGTGATTTAAATGTAAAATAAACGGAAACTGATTCAAACGATCAAATCAGCTAGCGATACATATCCCATTGTGTTCGGAATGGGGGTTAAACGCTATGGACGACAGGCGGTGGGCCTCGTTCCGAGGTCGTATGTGAAAGTCAACTCTTTAGGATAAAATTAATTAATTAATTAATAAAATAAAATAAAAAAAATAATATCCCTCCTCCCTTTATTGGTTCTGGCCACCCCCCCCCCCCCCCGATTTTACTTCACAGAAAAAAGAAAAAAAAGAAAAAAAGATCGCTCCAGGCGATCGACGCCCCTCCCCATCCTCGCGCCGACCCCCTGACCAACCACCGCACCCCCTCCCACAGCAGCTCCGGCCACCCTCCTCTACTCGCGCCTCTCTCCTCTTCGTATAACCCTTGGACCCAACCCGTAACCCTAGCCCCTAAATCGATTGAAGACCGACGCCGCCTCCACCTCCGACGTCGAGCCACCCGCCTCCGCCTGTCTCTTCCCCTCCTCCCTCACGAACCCGCGACAGAGAAACCCCCCCCCCCCCCCGCTGTAAGTGTTTCTGAATTTTATTTAATTTATAAACTAACTGTTTTTTTTATATTATGTTAAAAACTGTTTTTTAATTTAAGTTTAAAACTGAATTTTATATTATGTTAAAAACTGATTTTTAATTTAAGTTTAAAACTGATTTTTTTTTAGGAAATTTTAAAAACTGATTTTTTTTAAGAAATTTTAAAACTGATTTTAAAGGTAAATTAAAACTGATTTAAAAAAAAAAGAATTTAAAATAAAAAAGGTATGATCTTTATATTTTTAAAGTGATAAAAATATGATTTTTTATATTTTTAAAGTATTAAAAATATAATCTTTACTATATAGGAACATTAAAAATAGGATTTTTATATTTTTAAAGTATTAAAAATATAATCTTTATGGGATAGAGAATATAAAAATATCATCTTTGTGTATGTAGCAAAATAAAAATCTGATTTTTATTTTCTATACGTCGAAATAAAATGCTGATTTTTATAAAGATGAAATCTTTATAGTTGAAAAGGCGAGATCTTTATATATAGAATAACGATGTAAAAATAGAATTTTTATCTATATAGTAGCGGTGTAAAAATAGCATTTTTATCCATATAGCTTCAAAGTAAAAATGTGATTTTTATATATTGAACTTCGAAGTAAAAATATGATTTTTAAATTGAAAATAAATAAATAAAAGTGTGATTTTTATTTTAAAGACATCGAAATATAAAAATGTGTGATTTTTATGTATGTAGTGAATACGGGCAACGAGAGCGACAAGAAGGCGAAATAGGCGAAGATTACTATAAATGAAGTGTCGTGGAGCTAGGATAGCTATTGGTGAGAACTTCTCACCTTTCAATTTAATTTTTCTAGTTATATATATACTAGGATGCAGACGGTGCTTATTAGAAGCACCCGACACCTGTCCACATACCATGGACTTGTTTGTTTGGATGTTTGGTGATTGATTGAGATATTGGTTTGAATGTGGTTTGTGGTGTGAAAAATCGAATCGATAAATTGGTTAGGATTAGACGTGCGCCGTCATAAGGCGAAGGAGTAAGACTAGGTTAGACTCTTACTCCAAATTTTGTGGTTTGCATAACGAAAGAGATTTGATTGATGTGTGAATGGCGTGGGCCTTCACTAGACCGGGGATAAGGCTAGGCCTTGTCCCGTTTCTAGTATCGTGCCGTTATGCCGCCGAAATTTTCTAAAATATGTTAGAAAAATAAAAATATCATTTTTATTGTGTAAATGAAATGAATAGAAATTCAAGTGTTGAAATAAATAATTTGACGTTAAAAATATAATTTTTAACGTGAAAGTGAATAAATAAATATTTATAAACAAATCGGCCGATTTGTTTATATACACTGATTTGACTGATATTGATTGGGTCGATAAATTTTACACATCGCCCAACTGCACAAATAAAATCTGTGTTTGATTGTTTGAAACCCCACACGGGTGTTGGGATGAAATTTGAAGTTCACTCATCCTGATTGATCAAATATGTCGATCGATTGATTGACAGGCTGTTATAAGCGTTAGATATCGATATTTGATGCTTATACAGTGTAGTGCACTTTGGTTGATGGTTGATTATTTTTCGACGCTATTATATACATGTGTTGTATGGAATTCATATAATTAACGTTATATGGTGATTGATTGGGCCTCATTCCAATTGGGAAAATAAGGAATATTATAAAAGAAAATTCATGTGTTGAATATAAAAATAGTCATGTGTTGACGATGTGCATGTGTTGAGTGAAATATTTTATATAATCAAAATTACATCTTTATCACATTTAAAATTAGAACTACTTCCTAGTAGAAGTCTAATTAAAATCAAACGATAGATACCATAGTTTTATAAAATATTTCACATAACAAAAATAGTGATGTGTTGACAGTACTCATGTGTTGAGATTAGTCGTGTGTTGAAAGAAAATTCATGTGTTGAATTAAATAGAAGTTTTTGAAATATATAAAGCCGTGTGGATTAGAGATGCGCTATTTTGACGTGAACGATATTTATATCGATTTGAAAACGATTTCGAAATGAATTGAAAACTATTTCGAAATGAATTGAATTGAAAACGATTTCGAAATGAATTGAAAACTATTTCGAAATGAATTGAATTGAAAACGATTTCGAAATGAATTGAAAACTATTTCGAAATGAATTGAATTGAAAACGATTTCGAAATGAATTGAAAACTATTTCGAAATGAATTGAATTGAAAACGATTTCGAAATGAATTGAAAACTATTTCGAAATGAATTGAATTGAAAACGATTTCGAAATGAATTGAAAACTATTTCGAAATGAATTGAATTGAAAACGATTTCGAAATGAATTGAATTGAAAACGATTTCGAAATGAATTGAATTGAAAACGATTTCGAAATGAATTGAATTGAAAACGATTTCGAAATGAAATGAATTGAAAACGAATTCAAATTGAATTGAAAGTGAATTGAAATGAATTCAAATTGAATTAAAATTTGAATTGAATAGAAATGAATTTTTAAAACGAATTTATAAAGAAGAATTCAATTTTGGCTTTGAATGGAAATAGTGTTGAAATGGTTTTGAAACGAAGTTAAAACGATTTATAAAGTTCGTTTTAAAAAGGAAACCGACGAAATATATATAATAGATATATATATTATATATATAATGGCCTGAATAGAACGCGCCGCGCCGCGGCAGTTCGTGAATTTCGACCATTTATTTCAAACGGACATTGCGGGAGATCCGACCGTCGGATTCTCCTAAAACCGGAACCGTTGGGTTCGTATCGAAAAGAGCTTTCCAATGAATATTAGAAATTTGAAATCTAACGGTTGGATTTGGAATTATGTCCAAATCAAATTCGAAAAAGGTCGCTGTAAGTGCAGTTCGATGGCCGTTGTTGGAAATCGACTGTACGGGCCTTGATAAAATTACTAAAAATATCTATAATTTGTGTAAAATTATAATATGTGAATCGGAAAGATTTGGGCTGGAAAATTCCACATTTGAAAAGATAAAAATAGATTTTTATCGAAATGAACTAGTTTTGAACTAGAATTGAAATCAATTTATTTTTAAAATAAATAAATTGAATTTGAAAGTGATTTTGAAAATAATCGATAATTTCCAATACGTGGATTGGACTGGAGCTGAATCGAAATTATCTTCGGGATATTTCGATGTTGGATTTCGTGACTATACAAATATTGTTATGGGGATTTGAAAGATATTTTATATCGTTATTTCCAATACGATATTTGTTGGTTTCAGAATTTGATATTGAATATAAGCCGATATATTTTCTATTCAGAGCCTTGTATTTAATATCAAATGTGATTTGGTTTGTCGTGAATCGTGTTTTTGATGACATTGGTTCTTTAACCCAGTTAAAGGCAGAATATTGATTTTTTTTGTGAAGATTAAAACTAAGTGGAGTTTTAATGAATCTTTAATTAGATTAAAATGTGAATTGATAATTTTAATTATCAAATTTGAAAAGTGATCGAGAGTGGAGTACCACCAGTTTTGCTCCAAAGCGATAGTTAAATCTTTAATTAGATTTGAACGTGAAATGGTAATTAATTTTACCGATAACACAGTGGTGTTAGATGTGGAGTATTACCAGTTTTCTCCAGGGGATATAGGTTGGGATTGGGAAATAAACTAAATAATTACTTCGGTGTGGCTCGTTAATCCCGACTAGTCGAAATGGTATCCAAAGGAGGATTAAAGAATAAATTTAGAAGAATTTATCTTGGATAAAATTAATGGGAACCTTTCCCTAAGAATGTGATTTTGTGAATAAAAGAATATTCTGAATTGGAATGAGGCGTTTGTTGTGTTTGTGTAACATTCGTTTATTATATACGGTGGTTATTCAGAAAGACCGGGTTTATATCCATTCTGAATAACCGATTCGACGAGATGTCGAAGATGAAGACGGTGGTTGAAGACCGGAAGTCTTCACATCGTTTGGGTGATTACTGATGATCTTGATTGGGCTGTACACCCAAGATGAGGGAAACAGTCGGTGATCGTCCAGACGTACTTGGAGATCGATGGATATGCGAGGAAAGTGCCTCCGGTTTCGTTCAGACCCAGAACGGACTTGTAAATGGACTGTGTGTCTGACATTGGATTTTAGTCCGTGTGATTGATCTCTATTAAATATATATCTGTTTGGCGGCGGAGAATTTATTCTCTTGCTTAACGCCCTTCTCTGAGACGTACGAGCTCAGGGGTTATATATTGATGGATATCAAACGCATGGAGTGAGTTGCCTGTGTGGCATGCGTAAGTGGCAATTGATCAGTGCTTCTGTTGAAAAGCAAAGTCTTGTGGTTGATGATCAAAGCACGGCCTGTGTGGCGTAGCTTTGTGTATAACGTGAATTCGCGAGCCTCACACCTCGGTATGAGTCAAAAACGGGAGACGGACCGCTGGGAGAGCACGACGTTTCTTTCTAGCTAGGGTGGTGTCAGTGACCTACCAGCCCTGACATTTATATACTTTTCACCTGTGTGGTTGTTGGATACGAGGCGCCTCGGAAATAGGTCTGTAAGGACCGGGAAACGTGTGTTCAGGAATTGCCAATCCTCAAAAGTAAGAGAGGACCGGCCCAGCCGATTCCAAGGATCATAGTGGGGTCCTGAGGCATTTGCTAGAGTGTCTCGAACGCGGAGAGGAGCTTGCCCCTTGCCTCGGCTCATGACGGAAATCCAATTTCCAATACGTGATAGTGCGGTTTTAATTGTAGAACCTAGTATGGCGACATAGTGGTATGGGTCATTAATGCCGCCTATGATTGATATTTATGATTGAAATTGTTTTGACACTATACACTTATTATAGTATCAAATAATGTGTTTTAAACGTATCAAGCATGCTTTGGCTGTTATAAGGTAAAAACCTTATCCTCCGGCTTGCGTTGCATTGTGTGATGGGACCTGGGTCTTATAACAGCTTCATTCTTCTTTATTTAGCATTACCCTGTTTTGTTATATGCACTAGTATTCTTGGGAGGAAACCCGTTCCGTGTTATACGGCGTGGTCCCTTGAATTACTATCTTTAAGTAAAGTTTTGAATAACTATTTTAGTTCTCACACCAGTCACATGACTGACCTGGAGTTTATTGTTTTAACCTAAACTCTGGGTGCCCCTATTTTCCGCACGGGCAGCTAGTAGTTTTGGTTTTGCAGATTTATATTCACAGGGTCCTGATTTACAGCTGGAACGATGCTCGGAAAGCTCTGTATCCGTGTATCACTTCTAGTTGTGCTTTTGTATTATTTTCCGCTGCTATGTAATTTATTGTACTCTCTGATAATTGTCGAATGTAATTTATTCATTTATACTCTGTATATTCTCGTATCTGATGGAATTGTTGTAATAACAATGAAATGTTCTTTTGTATGCGTCCTTTTGTGTGTTGTTCTCAATTCTATCCATGCTTTCCTTTACGGGGAAGTTCGGGTCGTCTCAGTTTCATACCTGAAAGCAAGCTTCCGCAGATTTTTAGGTGAAGATAAATGTTAAATCCTAACTCCAAAATTGGTTGTGAAAGAAGCACGAAATTTCGCGGATATATAAATATGTTAAAACTGAAGCAATATTATTTCAGAATTGATAAAGACTTTGCAAATATGTTTGTTCGTATCTATAAGGACTTTGATACTGCCTAATGATTGAAACATTTCAGTTGCGGATATGTAGCCACAGATACGCATCATGTATTACTTCTGTAAAGCAACAGAATAAATTCTATTTTTGCATAACATAACACAACCAAAAATCCCCAAGTAATAGAAATCAACCATTAAAATATTGTGACCTTTGTATTTAGATATGAGAATCAATAACGTACCTAACCCTCAAATTGCTGGAAGCCAATCACACGAGAGGGAGGGTAGAACTCAAATCGGCCTTGAAGGATTCCAAGAAGATCCGGTTCACCGCGCTGGATTGAAGGTCGAAGATCACCGAACAAGTCCTTGAGTGTGAAGGTGGAAAACCGAAATGAAACCGTGGGAGAGAACCGATGGCTTGGATTTAGATTTAGAATGAGAAATTGGAAATAAAGCGAAGCAGGCACGAAGTATTAGCTTGAAGCAGGCACGAAGTATTAGTGGGAAGCGGTAATCAAAATTCTGGAGAACCCGCCTTCTAATTTTCGTATCCCGCCTTTTCCTTCACAATATCAGTGCGAAGATGTTCTGAAATTTTGTACCCTACATTTTTGCTAAGCAACTAAAAATTAATTTTGTTGTAAAATAATATTTCAAAAGAACATTTAAGAGAAATTATTAAATAAGTCTGATTAATAATGAATAATAAATCTTAGTTATTAAACATTAACTAACGTTAATTATAAACTATTTAACAGAATTTATTTTTTAAAATACCAAAAATTGAATATAATCATCAATTATAATTATTAAGTTAAAAATATGATTATTGCAACCAATACGAAAAGATAGTTGTTAAAAATATGTTTATTTTATTCGATAAGAAAGGATGATTTCTTAAATTCATTTATTCCAATTATTTATTTTATTATTTTCTAAATGTTAGTTATTATTATTTGTTAATAATTATTAATTATTATTATTCAATTCTCTGTTCTAAATATCACTTTATAATACTTAAAATTTATTATTAAATATTAAATATTAATCTTAATTATTATATAATTACTAGCAGTTTAATCATTTAATAGTAATTAATTAAAATTAATTATCAAAAGCTAATCATGAAAAACCCGTCGTTCTTAGCTCGGGTAGTTCAGAAGTTGGGAGATGGGGATCTAAGCAGTGTGCGGCTAGGACGTTACGCATCCGTGTGTGATGCCTATACAAAAGCGAGGTAGACACACGGCGCGGGGTTTACTCAAGTGAACATGAATGTATGCTGTGATCTTAAGGTTCCACGTGTTACTAAAAAAAAGCTAATCATGAACTGCTGATATTTTTTTTTAATAGTATGTTTTTGCAACTAACTCTGCCAGTTGTAGAAAATACAGTTATTGCAAGTGGCAAAAACAGTTGCTAAAAATATTTATTTGCAACTGACTTGGAAGCGCAGTTGCAAATAATATATTTGTTGCAACTGTTATGAAAGCACAGTTGCTAAAAGTGTGTTTTTGCAACAGGAAGAGAAGCGCACTTGCTAAAATATATTTTTCGCAATAGGGAGAAAGGGCCTGTTGCTAATTCTCATCTATTGCAACGACTATAATAGGTTTGTTGCTAAATATCATCTACTGCAACTATCATGTTTCGCCTGTTGCAAATAGATAGTTGCAATAAGGTATTTTTCTTGTAGTGGCATATTCTCCTTCTACTTCTTACCTTGTTATGGACAAGGATAAGTTATAGAATTTGAGTATAAAGCTGAACGAACAAAAGAACCTAATCAAAGAGGATCTACGAAGGAGTATAAATTCGAATGGAAAGGAAATTTCAATAGAAGATTTAAATATTCAACAAAATTTTATATTCGATTTTTTAAAAAACATTTAAAAAATTATTTCAAAAATATGTATACTTTCAAAATACGCTCTCTCTCAAGAAGGATTCTGCAACTAATCCCACTCATTCTAGGGTATCACTACCCTATCTTTAATGAGTTTTACCCCATAGGCTAAAGATTTGATAAACCAATGCTCTGATACCAAATATAACGACCCACCATTTTGACTGTGCCGAATTGACAAAACATGTCAACTCGAACCATCCAAAACGACATTATTAGCTTCTGAGGTAAACAGAATAAATCACATATCACAGATACAGATACAGATACAAAGCAATATAATATCTCGCAGCGGAAAATACAAAATATAATAGTAGTTCATGAAGCTGCTAAATAAAATTTTACATCATAGTATACATAAACCATACAACGGAAGTCTAATACAATGAATTTCAGATACACAATAACAGTGTGAAACAGAGACGACAAGAATAACTGAAACTCAATCAACTGAATAGGTAGACACAGGTGAGAAAAACCCATTATAAGCTACAAGTCTAAGGGTGAATCTCGAAAACTGTATACTCGATCTAACCTGAGCAACAATGCAAAACAAAACAACTCAGATCAGGACTAACATTCTCATGGAAGTAAATCAACCCAAATGAAATGTTCCATGAAATGCATTCAGTAACTTGAAGGATGTTTGGGATCACCATCCTCAAAGGTTCCATCAAACTAATACTATATAGTATAATACGCTATATACAACAGTGTCTATCAGTAAAGTAAAGTATCAAAATAGCGTAAACGAGATTACCATTATTACCCTTACACCATTTATATATTCCCGTAGTATAATACAATACCGTAATTCCTTCGTAAACTGGAGGGCTATCAGAGGGCACTCCATATAAAACAGTGCAAAACAAAGTCGTAATGGGCTCGTATATGACATGTGACAAGGCACGCAAAGAATGCCCGGGTTGCTTCACCGTTTGCAGATCCGGACTGGTAACGCATAGCAGCCACTACCGCCGGTGGTAACGCATAGCAGCTAGTATCGCCCACCTCGAAACACACTCCCATAATCAGAAGGGCCCAATCGAATCTCAATAGTAATAGAATAGTATCGAAGAAGTGCGCTCGATAAGAGGAATGACCTCACTTGGTCCGGCGTAGCTCCTGTTTAACTTACATCAAGATGACTCAGGTAGTCAGGGTCTCGTAATTAATATGAAATAGAAAAATTGAGTCGTTCGCCAAACTATCCTACTTCATTCTGGAACTCCACCGCATAAACAGTTATTAAAGTGGTTTTCGGTATTGGCCGAGAGTATGTGTAAAAACCCGGAAAATCAGAACCAATTTAAAAAACTTATTTTAGCAATTTTAATGGATTTTGAATATTTAAAATGTATTATTTTAAATAATAACGACTAAAAATTTATTTTCGACGAAGTTAGAACGAATAAAATTGTTTAACTATAAAACCATCCTGAAATGGCGCGACAGTTTGAAAATTTAATTTCAAATGAATATACATAATTCAATATAAGTCAGAATTGGACGAAATAAGAAATATTTGAATCTGTTTCATAATATCTTTCTAACGGATGTAAAAAAACTAAAATTTCAATTTATGAATTAAAATTTATGTCCAGTTTAAAATTCAGAATAGTTGCTATGGAATTTATATATATTTTAATATAATATATAGCCCTTAAAAATAGACATTTTGCAAACGACCTCCGTTTTCGATGAAACCACTTTTGTTGGATCAGGAATGTCAAATTATTGCTGGATTCCAAAATTCATAATTTTTGGAATCAATATATGAGCGTGGCAAAAGAAAACGTGTTTTGTTAATTTCAGTCAATTTGGATCGACTAGAAAATTGTCATTTTCCAAACGGTCTCCAAATTTGGCGAAATTAGTTTTGTTGCGATCGTGTCATCAAAACATAGCCAGATTTATTTTTCTGGAATTTTAGGAGTCAGTATGTGGCCCCGGTAAATTAAAATGTACGTTTAAATTCAATATATATTGATTTATATTTTAATTTAAAGAAAAACTGATCGGAACAGTCGAATTGGCTTACCGGACATATCCCATTGTATTCGGAATGAGGGTATTTGGCAGGAGGCAATAGTCATTGGGTTCGATTTGGATATAGTATCAACGAATAAGTGTTGTTTAAATTAAGTGAATTAAATAATATTTAAAATATAATATATATATATATATGACCATTTACCAAACCATATCCCTCTCTCTCTCTTTAATGAGCCGCCAAAAGCTGAAAATGACGGATGAAATTGTCCCAAACAAATCTCCAAATCAAACATGATTGAATCAATGATTTCAGAAGTTTCAAAAGGAAAACGAAAGAGATTTTCCTCCTCTCCAATGTTATACGGTTTTGATGAGTTCTCATTTCATGTTCTGCTCGAATTACAAGCGTGAACTCGTGATTTTCAAACCGGGTTTAGAGGCGCTAGGGTTCATCGCACACGGCAGTGCTCAGGCCATGGGAGGAGCACGCCAAGGCAGTTCGTAAGCGAAGTTCGGATCATGGTCCGATGTTGGCAGGAGCGACGCGCAAGTGGTTAGGGTTCGTGGACGGGTTCGTTGAAATTGGAAAGGGTATTTACAGACGGAAACAGGGAAAAAGAGGGAGAGTGATTAGAGGGAAAGTGATTATTTTATTTAATTTTAAATTAATTAATCAAGTTATGTAATTAATGTAAAAATTATTGTAACCCTTTCATACGAGATCCAAATCCAATGAAACAAGATGCTTTGCGATCGTATCAGCGAGAACTACGCACTGGAATTGACTAGAGCTGAAATGGAGCATGTTGGAATTTCAGGCAAATCCAAACTGTTCAGGAATTCAGAAATAAACACCGTTCGCCAATTTTGAGCATTGACTTTGAATTGACGTTACGGGAGATTCGACCGTCGGATTCTCCCAAAACCGGAACCGTTGTGTTTGTATCGAAAAGATCTTTCCAACGAATATAAGAGATTTGAAATCTAATGGTCGGATTTGGAATTATGTCCAAATCAAATTTGGAAAAGGTCGTTGTAAGTGCAGTTCGATGACCGTTTATGGAAATCGATTGTACGGACCTTGATAAAATTATTAAAAGTATTAATAATTTGTGTAAAATGATAATAAATGATTTGGAAAAAATGGGGATGAAAAATTCCATATTTGAAAAGATAAAAATACATATCGAAATGAACTAGTTATTAACTAGAATTATAGTCCAATTATTTTTAAATAAATAAACTGGACTGAGAATGGATTTTAATATAACCAAAAATTTTAATATATGAATTGGAATGGATTTGAATCGAAATTATCTTTGGAATATTTCGATATTGGTTTCCGTGATTATACGGATATTGTGGAGGAATTTGGAAGATATATATATATCGTTATTCCCAGTACGATATTTGTTGATTTCAGAATTTGATATTGAATATAAGCCGATACAATTTCTATTCAGAGCCTTGTATTTAATATTAAATTGTATTTTGGGTTTTTCATGAACGTTGTCTTAAATAACACTGTTCTTAAACCCAGTTGAGAAAAGAATAAATCTTTAAATTAAGATTTAGTGAAGTTTTCCAATTAATTAATATTTAATTGGAATTGAATTAAAGAATTTGATTTTGGGTTTGTCATGAATGGTGTCTTCATTAACACTGTTCTAAAACCCCGATGAGAAAGAATAAATCTTCTAATTAAGATTTAGAGAAGTTTACCAATTAATTAACATTTAGTTGGAATAGAAATGAAAGTTGATTTTGGGTTTATCGTGAGTTGTGTTTTAAATAACACTTGTTCTTTAACCCGATTAACAGGGAAAGGTGATTCGGAATTTATAAATCTTTTTATTGAGATTTAATGGAAATTTTCCAAAGTAAAGTTTTCCAATTAATTAATATTTAATTGGAATGGAATGGAATTCGATTTAGTAATAATCGAAGTTAGCTTCTGTGGAGGAAGAACGTTACTATATATGGAATTTAAAAGGCTTTGCCGTTATCCCATTTATATTATTGGTTGGATACGGAAATTTATATCGATTACATATTGATCTGTTTTCTGTGAAAATTCCATAATCAATGGAATGTGATTTTGGGTTTATCGTGAACTGTGTTTTAAATGACATTATTTCTTTAACCCAGTTAAAGACAGGATATGAACTCCCAAAGTTGAATAATCATTAATATTGATTTTTGGAAAGATTAAAACTGAATTAGAGTTTTAATGAATCTTTAATTAGATTGGAATGTGAATGAGGTAATTAATTTTATCGAATTCATGAAATGATCGAGAATGGAGTATCACCAGTTTTGCTCTAAGCGATAGTTAAATATTTAATTAGATTTGAACGTGAAATGATAATTAATTTTACCGATAACACCGTGGGTATTAGATATGGAGTACTACCAGTTTTGCTCCATGGGATGAATAGGTTGGGATTGTGAAATATAATAAATGATTACTTCGGTAAAGTTCGTTAATCCCGACTAGTGTGGAAAACCTTAATATGGTTTAATTAGTGTAAAGAATATTTGAATAAAATAATATTCTGAATTGGAATGAGGCGTATATTGTGCTTGTGTAGCACTTGTTTATAAAATACGTGGGTCATTCGGAAAGGCTGGATGGATTTTACGCCCAATAGGGCGGGGAAACGCATGTTCAGGGATTATTAATCCACTTAAAATGTGGACCGGCCCTGACGCTCCAAGGGACGATGCATTCTGTTCCTGAGGCTCGGGCTAGAGAGTCTCGAATTGGTAAGGACGATCCCTTGCCTTGGTTCACGGGCGGATATCCAACTTCCAATACGACATTTCGGTTTTAATTGTAGAGCCTAGTATGGCGACATAGTGGGATGGGGCGCTTATGCCGTCTATGATTGATACATTTATATTTTAAGTTGATTTCTTCACTTATAGTAATAATAAAATATGAAATTTCACGTACCAAGCATTTTTGGCTATTATAAGGTAAAAACACTATCCTCCAGCTTGCGTTGCATTGTGTGATAGGACCTGAGTCTTATAATAGCTTCATTTTCTTTATTTAGCATTGCGCTACTGGTATTCTTGGGGTTAAAACCCATTCCGTGTTATACGGCGTGGTCCCTTGATTTATCTAACTTTAAAAATCAAGCTAATAACTATTTTAGTTCACACACCAGTCACATGACTGACCTGGAGTTTATTATTTTGACCTAAACTCTGGGTGCCCTTATTTTCCACACGGGCAGCTAGTAGTTTTGATTTTGTACATTATCTCTTTTCCAGGATCCTGGTTTACAGCTAAAGCTATACGTAAAGCTCTGTATCTTGTATTTCCTACATTTGTGTTATGTATTATTTCTCCACTGCATTATAATTTAAATCTCTGATATTTGTCAGATGTATAATATTTATTCATACTCTGTTATATTTTTGTACTCTGATGTAAAATTTGTAATAAGCAATGCAATGTTCTTCTGTTTGCATTCTGATTCGTGTTGTCCTCAAAGCAATCCGTTCTTTATCTTCTCTTCGGAGACCGGGGAAGTTCGGGTCGCCTACAGTATGACAATAACTGATCTCGGTTTCTTTAACAAACAATCGTTTATATTTTTCACACCATGGTCATTATTTTATAAATCACTTTATAAAATTATTTAAATGAAATCTCATATTCGAATTTTGAATCAAATTTAAAATCTGACTTCGATTATATTTAAATTTGAAAACAACTCAAATCGCTTAAATCAAATCGATTTAAAGCTATATCATAAAGATCTCAAATATAGTATAAACTAACACTATAACATTTAACTTCAATTATAATTTCCGAAAGTATTCGCATAACAAATTTCAAATCCAAAATCGACTTATACAAAAACATATTTCAAATGCCATTTAAAACCATACCAAACTATTTAACTTCGACGATACTTTGGTTTGATTTATGTTCGTTCAAAAACTCAATTTCGAACAATTCATAAAAATTTGGTTTTTACCTTTTAAAGCATTCTTTTTAGTCGATTTATAAAATCCAACACTCATGTTCAAATTCCTTTTTATATAATTCAAATCCAACTCTTCTATTCTGATTTATATAATTCAAAACAATCATATATTTCAATTTCAACAAAGATATCATATTCAATAACCCAAGTCGTATAATTCCAATTCATAAATTATAAATTCAAAGAATTTCAAATCATTATTTAGATATTCAAAACAATTATAAGATAATTCTTATAAATTCAGTTTATACAACTACTTAATTCATACTAAATCGATTATATAATCAATCCAATATATAGAATTATCGAATTCATTTCATATTAATTATAGATTCAAATTAAAATTAATTTACGCAATCCAAGATCATTTCTTATAAAAGTTCAAAACCAAATTCAAATTCGCATTCAGTTTATTTATAATCAAATTCATTCCTTAAATTGGAAATTTAAATTCAGAAAACAATTTCACAACTCAAGTTCATCTCTTATAGTTTAAATCAATTCGAATTCAAATTCATATGTCATATGAGTTCGTTCGTTAAATCAATATCATTATTTAAATTCTAATCTTTAAACCTCGAATTCAAATCAAGAAAATCTTAACTTATCAACTTTTAGTTTATTATTAAAGTTTATTAAATATATATAAAAGAAAACTTAACTTTGAAAATAGATATTTAATATATAAGTTTATAAAATTCTAAAAATTAATTAGAATATAGATTATAAACATATATAAGTTTAAAATAATATAGAAACATATCTAAAATAATTATTTATAATATAAAAGTTTAAAATACTTATATGATTAAATTATATGGTTTAAAATAAATAAAATTATAAGTAAAATCTTAAATAAGTATTTAGATCTATATTTACTCGTAAAATCATTTTAAAACATATAATTTAAAGTTTATAAAATAAGTTTAAAATCTTTAAAATATAAAATATGGAATCTTAAGTTTTTTTTTTTAAAAAGGAAAATTTTCCAAATCTGTTCACTTGGAAAACAAGATTAACGATGTCCATATAAAGTTTTCTACCCTATGGTCAAGTGATACGGATAATTATCATTTCAACTAGCAAATTATAAAATTTACGGGTATATATAATTTTAACCCGTAATCCCAAATTCAGTAAAAGTCGTCCAGGTCTATCATTTCAACCCATAATGATTTTTCCGTATCTAATATCCTTTCGGGTATGTATCATTTCAACCTTAGTGATTTTTCCTAAAACTCGGGAAATCAGTAACATAAACAAATCATCACATAACATCAATCACATCAAAAGCCATATAAGTGCACCTACATGTCATATGAATATCGTTTCATATATGAAAAGCGTACATATCAAGTAAGCAATTACTACTATAAATCCTATACATTTCACAATAGTTCATTTATGATGATTTAACATCCATGAAACAATGTAGGTCGAGTGTGAGATAAACTCAACTTTCGTGGCATAGAAATGGAGACAATAGATGGACTGACACAGAATGAAACGACTATATCCAGGCATGATTCAGAACGGATTCAACTCGGCAACAGCTTAATATATATTTTATTTTTATAAGAGGAGGCTAAGGAATTTCTCAACGATCAGTACGGTTATTTGAGTTTTGGAATGGTTTCCGAACTCAACACCAAACTCGATTCAACCAAAAATAAGACACAATAATTCTTATACGAAATATAATATATATATATAATTATATATACGTATACATAAAATCATAACACATATATTTAAAATTCAACGCACACTGTAAACACACAACGCAAATTAATATATTTATTATAAATTTTGTAAACATACCCCAACGCTTTATATACTTTTTAATATAAAACACTCAAAAAAAAATGTATAACTCACACACGTATAGCACACAAAATACACACACGCGTACACATGAAAACACTCACCCACACATCATGCACACACATAAATACATAGACACACACGCAATGATTCAAGCACACAAACATATATATTATAAATAGTATATAAAATACAACACACAATAAACACACATATAATTAAACACACACAAACAGCCAAACACACGCACGCAGCACAAAACACATGCACAACCCCAAACAAATGCATAAACAAAAGAAGAACAAGAAATAAAATAATATATATAAATGTATGTATATAAAACTCACGTGCAAAAAATAGAAAGGCTCGGAGAGGGTTGGGTTTCTGGTTGGAGAGGGCTCGGTGTTGGTGGCGCTACGGTCAGGGTGGGTATAGGTTAAGGGGTGGGTTCGGGTTCAGGCTAGATGGGTCCCGGGTATACTGGGTTCTACAGTAGGAAGGGAGAGGGAATAAGTGGAGTCGGAGGCGCCACAAGATAGGCAGCATGGTTGGCGCTACATCAGAGGGATGATGACGAGGCGCGGCAGCAGAGGAAGGGGTTGCACTCGGTGGATGTGGAAAAGATCGAAGTGGGGAATAAAACAAATGGCGATTGAGGTACTATCTTTTCATGAAGTCGTTTGTTTTATTTCTAGGTTTCATGCAAATAGTGCAAATGTCGAATGAAAAAGGAATGGACAAAAAACATGGAAATGTGAACGACAAATGCGCATGCATTCTTTTGTAAATGGAAGTGGCATTGGGACTCCAAGGCTCCAAGAAATGGCTATGGGAATAAAGATGTAGGCATAGAAAATGAAAACAACTTTGAAAGAAAAAACGTTGGCTTTTGAAATGCAAAAATGGGGCCAAGCTTTAGAAATAAATAAAGAAATGAAAGTGGACGTTACTAATTGCAAATTGCAATTACAACGTGCATATGCATAATTCATACATGTTTGGAAAGAAAGTGCCTAACATAAGCAAAAAAATGAAAACAAAGCATTATGGTAACGTTATCGACTGGGTTTGCAGACCCAAATTAGCTAGAAAAATATATGGGACCCGAATAGGGACAAATCGAACTCCAATGACTATGTTTGGAAAATGAACTGTATAAACCTTTTTCCAATTTCAGCGCGAACCGAGCACCAAAACTGAAAAATGAATATATTGTGGTAATTGACACGATGAGATGGACCCAACAATATATAATTTGCAGTGTCTCGATACTCCGTTCAAAAACACATTACGGACCCCTTTAAGCATAAAATTCTGATAGGAAAACAATTAAACGGAGGTCAAAACGTCTGATTTTCGCAAAACGAATTTCTACGTTGGATACATGATAATGAATAGAATATTTTTTATGTTTGTCCGAACTGGTTTCGGAGGGATTTTTAAAATCACTAAAATTTGGACTGTTATGCGCAGTTTTGCCATGAAAATTGCGTGACCAATAAACATTCAAATTTTCCGATGAAATTTTTACAACCACTACACCTTACTGTACGTATTTCAAATTTCAAATTCTCGATATGAAAAACCATAGAATATTTTCAAAATAAAAATAAGATTTAAATCGAAATTTAAGCCGTTAAAAATATCGGGTTATTACATCTAGCTTCCTCTTGAACTTCACACACAATAATATTATATAGGTAATTATTGCGTATATTAAATAATTATAAATCACCAATATCTAGCACTAGAACAACATGTATAAAATCCCTAGAAAATCCATAAAACCCTAAACCTAATTTCTAAAAAATCAAGAAAAAATTATTGAAATTATTACCTGTAGCTTGTTCATGTGACGGAGAGCTTTCCATATTTGAAATACTAATTGAAATTTCTTGAAGAAATTTCGGATTGGGTTTTTTAGGGTTAGGGGATATGGGTTTGAATAAGTTGAAGTCGAAGAATGAGAAGGAAAGGGGAAAGAGTTGGTCGGTTTAATGCATCGGGGCGCAATCCTAAATTGCGCCCTGGTGCATTTTTTTCTTTTTATAATACTAGCGCAATCTGCTATTGCTCCAGTGTACACGTGTATCGGCGCTATCCCAAATTGCGCCAGTGTTATCAGGCCAGCTCATCGTTGAGTTGGCCAGAAATGGGCTAATTTAACAACCCAGATTTTCAGAACCAATTTAAATTTTTTATTTTAGCTATTTTAATGGATTTTGAATATTTAAAATGATTTATTTTAAATAATAACGTCTATAAATTTATTTTAAATGAAGTTAGAATGGATAAATTTATTTTAATTATAAAACGAGCCTGAAATGGCGCAGTAGTTTGAAAATTCGATTTTTAATTTCTAATGAATGTACAAAATTCATAATAAATCGAATTTCTGTAAAACCAGAAACATTTGAATCTGTTTAATAATATCTTTCTAACGAATGTAATTAATTGAGATTTTATAATATAAATTGAAAGTTACGGCCAGTTTAAAATTTAAAATAGTCGCTATGGAATTTATATATATTTTATATATAAAAATCCCTTAAAAATAGCCATTTTGCAAACGACCTCTGTTTTCGATGAACCCACTTTTGTTGGATTCAGAATGTCAAATTACTACTAGATTCCAATTTTCATAATTTTTGGAATTAATATGTGAGCGTGGCAAAAGTAAACGTGTTTTGTTAATTTTAGTTGAATTGGATCGTCCAGAAAATGGCCATTTTTCAAACGTTCTCCAAATTCGATGAAATTAGTTTTGTAAGAACCGTATCGTCAAAACATAACTAGAATAATTTTTCTGTAATTTTTGGAGTCAGCATGTGGCCCCGGTAAATTAAAATGTACGTTTAAATTCAATATATATTGATTTATATTTTAATTTTGAGAAAAACTAACTGAAACGATCGAATTGGCTTATGGAACATACCCCGTTGTGTCCAAAATGGGGGTATTTAGCTAGGGGTGACAGTCGTTGGGTTCGATTTTGAGTTCATATCAATAACCGGGTATTTTTGAAATTAAAATAGTTAATATATATATATATATATATATATATATATATATTTCAGAAATTCTTAACCCTAATTTTCCATTGACCAAAAAATAGCGCCGCTGCTCCAAACGATTAACGGCGGAAACGATCAGGAATGCTCGTGCATATTTCTTTAAATCCGCTTCGAATTTCAACCCAACTCCAAAGGGAAAACTGAAGCACTCTCTGAGATCTTCCTCGTGATCAAAATTGATGAAGTTTGGTTGCTTGGATTATGGGAATTTGTGCCTCAAACATCATCCGTTCGAAGGTTTTTTCATGGTCAAAGGTGGATTCGAATTCAACAGGGTTAGGGGTGGTGGAAGCTCGCGTGTAAGCGCACCTCGTGGCAGCTAGCGATCGTCATACGGCGGCCCCTAGGCGGCGCAAATGGCAACCCTAGTTTCGAACTAGGTGTCGAACTAGGTGTCGGCTTTACAAAACGATGAAAACCAGTGATTTTTTTCTTTCTTTGTATAATTAATTTTTAAATTTTGTAATATAACAATAAATGACTTTAAATATAATCACATTTTCTAAAAAAATGGATTTTTAATATATGTATAGCTTTAAATAAAAATATGATTTATATATATATATAACATTAGTTTAAAAATATGATTTTTATATATGTAACATTAGTTTAAAAATATGATTTTTATATATATAAAAATAGTTCAAAAATATGGTTTTTATATAAACAACATTGAAATAAAAATATGATTTTGATATAAAAATAGAGTCGATTAAAAATGAGATTTTTATATAAATACCATAGTATAAAAATGTAATTTTTATATATAATTGCATAGAATAAAAATTGGATTTTTACTATATGTTAAAGTGATTTAAAAATAAAATAGCTTTGACTTAAAAATGTAGTTTAAAAATGAAATAACCTGGTTTTAAAAAATGTAAATTTTATATATATAAAGCATTGATTTATTTTTAGTTTTTAAAAATAAATTAGCATTAATAAAATGTGATTTTTATTATATGGATAACAGTATAAAAATGTGATTTTTAAATAGAGATAGCATTGAAATAAAAATGTGATTTTTATTTATAAAGATCATTGTTTAAAAATGTATTTTTAACATAAACTGCGTGAAACAGGTTGTGATGGAACCGACTGGAAGCAAAACGGAATCCAAACCATCTTCCGCTAAAGAATGACAGAGGGGAAAACAAAGATAAAAACTCCTTCTCACTCTAATTATTTTACAGTTAAATATATACTAGGATGCAGACAGAGCTTAGTAGCTCCGACACTATTTTATTGTACAAACCATGGATGTTTGTTTGGATTGATTGTGATTGTGAAATTGACTGTATTGTGGTTGTAAATATTCATGTGTTGAATAAAATGTATAATTATTAAAAAAATCATGTTTAATGTGTAATAAAACTATATAAAATGGTCATGTGTTGAAATGAATATTCATTTACAGGTCAGACGATTTGTTTATGTACACCCATTTAAATGACATTGATTGGGCGATAATTTTACACATCGCCCAATTCAGTGTTTGTTGGTTGAAACCCCACACGGGTATTGGGATGATATTTGACGTACACTAATCCCAATTGTTTAGTTGTATGTTAATTGATTGGTTGATAGACTGTTGTAAGTGTTAATTAATTATATTTAATGCTTATCAGTTGTATGATGCACTCTGCATGATGGTTGATTGGTTTTGATTGGTGTTATAGACATGTGTTGTATGAAATCCATATAATTAAATTATACTATGGTAATTGATTGGGTCTAATTCCAATTCAGAAGGAACGAATATTTTAAAATAATATTCCGTAAAGAATAAAAATGTGTATTTGATGTTCGATTTTGGATGGACACGAAAATATTGAAATGTATGAAGCCGTGTTGATTAGTTATGCGCCATTTTTGACGCGAACGATATTTATATTGATTTTATTCATTTTTATAATGAATATCGAAAAGGAAATGATTTCAAAATCAATATTTTGAAAATATTATCATTTATTGTTAATGATATGAAATATTCAATTTTGATTTAAAATTGAAATGTAAGTGAGAATCGTTTTTAAAAACGAATTTATAAAATACATTTTGAATGAAATATATATATATATATATATATATATATATATATATATATATATATATATATATATATATTAATGGCTTGAATATAACGCGCCGTGCAGCGACCGTTCGCGAATTTCGACCATTGACTTCGAATTGACATTATGGGAGATCCGATCATTGGATTCTTCTAAAACTAGAACCGTTGGGTTCGTATCAAAAAGAGCTTTCTAACGAATATAAGAGATTTGAAATCCAATGGTTGGATTTGGAGATATGTCCAAATCAAATTAGGAAAAGGTCGCTATGGATGCAGTTCGGTGGCCGTTATAGGAAACCGACTGTACGGGCCTTTATAAAATTATTAAAAATATTAATAATTAGTGTAAAAATAAAACAAATGATTTGGAAAGAATTAGGATGAAAAATTCCATGTTTGTAAAGATAAAAATATATTTTTATCAAAATGAACTAGTTAATAACTAGAATGTTAATCCAATGTTTTAAATAAATAAGTTGGATTTGAAATGGTTTTGATTTAACCAGAATTTTCCAATGAATAAATTGGAATGGATTTGAATAGGAATTATCTTCGGATATTTCGATATTGGATTCCGTGATTATACGGATATTGTGGAGGAATTGGCAAGATATATATATATATATCGTTATCCCCAATACGTTATTTGTTGGTTTCAGAATTTGATATTGAATATAAGCCGATATATTTTCTATTTAGAGCCTGGTATTTAATATCGAATTGGATTTTGGGTTTGTCGTGAATGGTGTCTTAAATAACACTGTTCTTAAACCCCGTGTGAATAGAATAAATCTTTTAATTAAGATTATTAGAGTTCCCAATTAAATTTAGTAATTGGAATAAAATGAAATGTGATTATGAGTTTATCATGAACTGTGTTATAAATAACATTTGTTCTTTAACCCAAATTAACAGTGAAATGCGATTTGGAATTTATAAATCTTTTATTAAGATTTAATGGAAATTTTCCAAAGTAAAGTTTTCCAATTTAATATATTAAATTGGAATTGAATGGTATTGATGATAATCAAGATATGCTTCTGTGGAGGAAGACTATTACTATATATGGAATTTAAAAGGCTTTGTCGTTATTCCATTTATAATATTAGTCGGATACAGAAATTGATATCGATTATATATTGATCTATTTCCCGTGAAGATTCCATAATTAATGGAATGTGATTTTGGGTTTATCGTGAACTGTGTTTTGAATGGCATTAACCCAGTTAAAGATAAGATTAATTTCTTAACTCTGAATAATCATTAAGTAATGATTTTTGAGATTAAAACTGAATTAGAGTTTTAATGAAGCTTTAATTAGATTGAAATGTGAACGTGATAATTTAAATTATCAAATTTGGGAAATGATCGAGAATGTAGTATCACCAGTTTTGCTCCAAGCAATAGTTAAATCTTTAATTAGATTTGAGCGTGAAATGGTAATTAATTTTACCGATAGCACCGTGGTGTTAGATATGTAGCTCTACCAGTTTTTCTCCATGGGATGAATTGGTTGGGATTGGGAAATAAAATAAATGATTTCTTCGGTAAGGTTCACTAATCCCGACTAGTTTGGGAAACCTTAATTTGGTTTTAATTGTGAAAAGAATATTTGAATAAAAGAATATTCTGGATTGGAATGAGGCGTATGTTGTGTTTTTATAGCACTTGTTTATAAGATACGTGAGTTATTCAGAAAGACCGGGTTTATCCCATTCGGAATAATTGATACGGCGATAAGTCGACGATGAAGACGGTGGTTGAAGACCGTAGATCTTCACATCGTTTGAATGATTATTGATGTCTTGATTGGGATGTACACCCAAGACGAGGTAATAAGTAGTGATCGTCCAGACATACTTGGAGATTGACCGGATATGCGAGGGCCTTTCTCCTGTATTGGACATATGGGATGAGGAATAAGGTGCCTCCGGTTTCGTTTAGACCCAGGACGGACATGCAAATGGATGGTGTGTCTGACATTGATTCCTTTATACTGTATTCGTTGATCTCTACAAAATATATATCTATTTGGTGGCAGAGAATTTATTCTCTTGCTTAACACCCTTCTCTGAGACGTACGAGCTTAGAGGTTATATAATGGTGGAAATCAGTGGTACGGTATGGAATGACAGTGTGGCATGCTGAGATGCAAATGATCAAGGCTTTTGTTGAAAAGCATAGTCTTGTGGTTGATGATCAATCCACGGCTTTAATTAGCATAGCTTTGTGTAGCGTTAATTCGCGAGCTTCACACCACGGTATGAACCAGAAACGGGATGAGGACTTCAAGGAAATGGACATATGTTAGTTTCTAGTTGGGAGTAACGTCATGGTATGGAGCCCAGAGTATTTACTCATGTGGATGTTGCTTATTACTATTTGATGGAAAGCGAGGCGCCTCGGATATATCGGTCACTACGGGATCGATGGATGTTACGGTCGATATATTGTTTAGATTTTATGCCCCATAGGGCAGGCTAACATATAGTTTATGGTATTGCCAATCATCGACGGATTACCGGCCCTGTCGCTAACCGCAGGTGCAGTTGCGGCTGTATCCTCAGGCTCGGGATAGAGAGTCTCGAATCGGTAAGGATGATCGCTTGCCTTGGTTCATAGATGGAAACCCACTTTCCAATACGTGATTTCATGATTTTTGTTGTAAATATATATTTGGCGACGTAATATATGGGTACCATCGCTGCCTAGAATTGGTATATTTATATTTGAAGTTGATTTCTTCATTATAGTAATAATAAAATATGAAATTTCATGTACCAAGCATTTTTGACTATTATAATGTAAAACTCTATCCTTCGGCTTGCGTTGCATTACGTGATGGGACTTGAGTCTTATAATAGCTTCATTTTTCAGTTTAGCATTGCGTTGTATGTTTTATGCACTGGTATTCTTGGGGTTAAACCCGTTCCGTGTTATACGGCATGCTCCATTGACTTACCCAACTTTAAAATAAAGCTAGTAACTGTTTTAGTTCTCACACCAGTCACATGATTGACTCGGAGTTTATTATTTTAACCTAAACTCTGGGTGCCCCTATTTTCCACACGAGCAGCTAGTAGTTTTTGTTTTTGCAGATATTATTTTTACAGGATCTGGGATTTACAGTTGAAACTATATTCGGAAAGCTCTGTATCTGTGTTTTTCTTTCAGTTGTGTTATGTATTATTTTTCCGTTGCTATGTATTTAAATGTACTTTAAATCTCTGATATTTTCTGTTGTATATTATTTGTTCATACTCTGTTATATTCTTGTACTCTGATGTAATTGTTGTAATAGCAATGAAATGTTCTTCTGTTTGTGTTCTGATTGTCGTGTTCTCAACTCAATCCGCCCTCATCCGTCTCTTCGGAGATAGAGAGAGTTTGGGTCGTGTCAGCTTGATACCAGAGCTTTGGTTTACAGAGCTCGAGAACAAGACACATTAGAACCAAATGAAAGAATTCATCGGAGATTGGATCAGTAATATCCAATGAGAATGACTCGTTAGAGATACGGTTAGTAATGCCCTAGAATGAGTTGGAAGAGTGTTATTTTAAAACAAAAGGAAAACAAATTTAATTTTGAAAATTATATCATATAATATGTATTTGAATATTTTATTTTAAATTGATTTGGACTATCGGTTATATGAAGATTTTGTATATATGTCTCGCGAACGTATATATGAAGTCTCAAATATACTGGATGGATATAGAATCACACTCTAGACGCCCGGGGGATAATTTCGGTGATGTACAGACATCATCAGTATTTATGTTCGAGTTTCGAAAGTGTAATATCTATATATCTCCAATTGACTGGTGTGAGAACTAAAACTTAGATAGGATTTATTATTGTGATTTGGCCTTAAAAATGTAATTTTTGATTATGTATAAAATTATATGTTTGAAAAGATAATCAACTAATTAATTGCTAGTTGTGATGTTTGATTATTAGTTTAACTAATAAAAATATTGGAATGATAATTAATTTAACCAATATGTGAATGAATGGTAAATTTAGCCAAATTGAATTAATATTGAACTGAATTAAAAATTGATTGAAATTGCATACATGTATATATATATGTATATATATATATGTGTGTGTGTGTATATATATGTGTGTGTGTGTGTGTGAACAGGTCATAGCACGAAAGCTAAGAAGAGGAATAAAATTGTATGCTCGACAAATAGGTACATGTTTACTGTATTTCTTGGGTTTGATGATTTTACGAACCAATTGGCCAACCGCTTGGCTTTTTCTTTTTCTTTTTGGATGATGAAGGCCCTATGAGGCTAGTTGTGGTTTTAAATATCAACCCGTACAAAGGAGGTTATAGCAAAAAAATAATGGAAAATTTAGGGTGTTAGCCAAATTTTTGAGAAATTAGAAAATTCTTAGAAACTGAAAATTTGGAGAATGAAGGCCAGAATGAAAGTTGAGTTGGTTAGTTAAACAACTTTTAGCGCCATTCCTTTTCGAGGATGAAAAGATTTTAAGTGGAGGAGATTGTAACTACCTGGATTTTTAGAACCAATTTAAAATTTTTATTTTAGCTATTTTAATGGATTTTGAATATTTAAAATGATTTATTTTAAATAATAACGACTATAAATTTATTTTAAATGATGTTAGAACAGATAAATTTATTTTAATTATAAAATGAGCTTGAAATGGCGTGGTAGTTTGAAATTTCGATTTTTAATTTCAAATGAATGTACATAATTCATAATAAATCGGATTTCAGTAAAACTAGAAACATTTGAGTCTGTTAAATAATATCTTTTTAACAAATGTAATTAATTGAGATTTCATAATATAAATTGAAAGTTATGGCCAGTTTAAAATTTAAAGTAGTCGCTACGGAATTTATATATATTATATATATATAAAGCCCTTAAAAATAGCCATTTTGCAAACGACCTCCGTTTTCGATGAAACCACATTCGTTGGATCCAGAATGTCAAATTATTGCTAGATTCCAATTTCATAATTTTTGGAATTAATATATGAGTGTGGCAAAATAAAACATGTTTTGTCAATTTCAGTTGAATTGGATCGACCAGAAAATGACCATTTTTCAAACGGTCTCCAAATTCGATGAAATTAGTTTTGTTAGGACAGTATCGTCAAAACATAGCTAAAATAAATTTTCTGTAATTTTTGGAGTCAGTATATGGTCCCGGTAAATTAAAATGTACGTTTATATTCAATATATATTGATTTATATTTTAATTTTGAGAAAAACCGATTGAACGATCGAATTGGCTTACGGAACATATCCCATTGTGTCCGAAATGGGGGTATTTAGCAAGGAGCGACAGTCGTTGGGTTCGATTTGGAGTTCATATCAATAACCGAGTATTTTTGAAATCAAAATAATTAAAATATAAATATATATATTTCAGAAATTCTTAATCCTAATTTTCCATTGACCCAAAAATAGCGTCGTTGCTCCAGATGATTAATGGCGGAAACGATCGGGAATTCTCGTGCATTTTTCTTTCAATCCGCTCTGAATTTCAACCCAACTCCAAAAAGAAAAACTGAAGCACTCTCCGAGATCTTCCTCGTGATCAAAATTGATGAAGTTTGGTTGCTTGGATTGTGGGAATTTGCGCCTCAAACATCATCCGTACGAGGGGGTTTTCATGGTCAGAGGGGGGTTCGAATTCGACAGGGTTGGGGTTGGTGGAAGCTCGCGCATAGACGCACCTCATGGCAGCTAGCGATCGCCGTACGACAGCTCCTAGGCGGTGCAGCCCTAGTTTCGAACTAGGTGTCGGCTTTACAAAACGATGAAAAACAGTGAGTTTTTTCTTTCTTTGTATAATTAATTTATAAATTTTGTAATATAACAGTAAATGTTTTTAAATATAATAACATTGTTTAAAAAATTGGATTTTTAATATATGTATAGCTTTAAATAAAAATATGATTTATATATATATAACATTAGTTTAAAATTATGATATATATATAACATTAGTTTAAAAATATGGTTTTTACATAAACAACATTGAAATAAAAATATGATTTTGATATAAAAATAGAGTAGATTAAAAATGAGATTTTTATATAAATACCATAGTACAAAAATGTAATTTTTATATATAACAGCATAGAATAAAAATTGGATTCTTAATATATGTAAAGTGATTTAAATATAAAATAGCTTTGATTTAAAAATGTAATTTAAAAATGAAATAACCTAGTTTTAAAAAATGAAAATTTTATATATATAAAGCATTGATTTATTTTCTGTTTTAAAAAATAAATTAGCAGTAATAAAATGTGATTTTTATTATATGGATAACAGTATAAAAATGTGATTTTTAAATAGAGATAGCATTGAAATAAAAATGTGATTTTTATTTATAAAGATCGTTGTTTAAAAATGTGATTATTAACATAAACCGCGTGAAACAGATTACGATGGAACCGACTGGAAGCAAAACAGAATCCAAACCATCGTCCGCTAAAGAATGACGGAGAGGAAACCAAAGGTGAGAACTCCTTCTCACTCTAATTATTTTACAGTTAAATATATACTAGGATGCATACGTAGCTTAGTAGCCCCCGACACTATTTTATTGTACAAACCATGGATGTTTGTTTGGATTGATTGTGATTGTGAAATTAACTGTATTGTAGTTGTAAATATTCATGTGTTGAATAAAATGTATAATTATTAAAAATATCATTTTTATTGTGTAATAAAACTATATAAAATGGTTATGTGTTGAAATGAATATTCATTTATAAATCGGACGATTTGTTTATGTACACCCATTTAACCGACCTTGATTGGGACGATAATTTTACACATCGCCCAACTGCACAAATAATATTCAGTGTTTGTTGGTTGAAACCCCACAGGGGTATTGGGATGATATTTGGCGTACAGTAACCCCAATTGTTTAATTGTATGTCAATCGATTGGTTGACAAACTGTTGCAAGCATTAATTATTTATATTTAATGCTTATGCAGGTTTGTAATGCACTCTTGATGATGGTTGATTGGTTTTGATTGGGGTTGTACACATGTGTTGTATGAAATCCATATAAATAAATTATATGGTAATTGATTGGTCTGATTCCAATTCAGAAAGAACGAATATTTTAAAATAACGAATATTTTAAATAACGAATATTTTAAAATAATATTCCATAAAGGATAAAAATGTGAATTTGATAACCGATTTTGGATGGATACGAAAATATTGAAATGTATGAAGCCATGTTGATTAGTTATGCGCCATTTTTGATGCGAAGGATATTTATATCGATTTTATTAATTTTTATAATGAATATCGAAAAGGAAATGATTTCAAAATCTGATATAAAATATTGTCGTTTATATATTAATGATATGGAATATTCAATTTTGATTTAAAATTGAAATGAAAGTGGGAATCGTTTCTAAAAACGAATTCATAAAATACGTTTTGAACGAAATATATATAATATATATATTATAATATATATATATATATATATATATATATATATATATTAATGGCCTGAATAGAACGCGCCGCGCAGCGACCGTTCGCGAATTTTGACCATTGATTTAGAATTGACATTACGGGAGATCCGACCATCGGATTCTCGTAAAACTGGAAACTTTGGGTTTGTATCGAAAAGAGCTTTCCAATGAATATAAGAGATTTGAAATCCAATGGTTGGATTTGGAGATGCGTCCAAATCAAATTTGGAAAATGTCGTTATGGATGCAGTTCGGTGGCCGTTATTGGAAACCGACTGTACGGGGCTTGATAAAACTATTAAAAATATTAATAATTTGTGTAAAAATAAAATAAATGATTTGGAAAGAATTGGGATGAAAAATTTCATGTCTGTAAAGATAAAAATATATTTTTATCAAAATGAACTAGTTAAAAATAGAATGTTAATCCATTTTATTAAATAAATAAATTGGATCTGAAATGGTTTTGATTTAACCAGAATTTTCCAATGACTAAATTGGAATGGATTTGAATAGGAATTATCTTCGGATATTTTGATATTGGATTCTGTGATTATACGGATATTGTGGAGGAATTTGGAATATATATATATATATATATATACACACACACACACACACATATGTATATATCATTATCCCCAATATGATATTTGTTGGTTTCAGATTTTGATATTGAATATAAGCCGATATAGTTTCTATTTAGGGCCTTGTATTTAATATCGAATTGGATTTTGGGTTTGTCATGAATGGTGTCTTAAATAACACGGTTCTTAAACCCCATGTGAAAGGAATAAATCTTTTAATTAAGATTATTAGAATTTCCATTTATATTTAGTAATTGGAATAAAATGGAATGTGATTTTGGGTTTATCATGAATTGTGTTTTAAATAACATTCGTTTTTTAGCCCAAATTAACAGTGAAATGTGATTTGGAGTCTTTTATTAAGATTTAGCGGAAATTTTCCAAAGTAAAGTTTTCTAGTTTAATATATTAAATTGGAATCGAGTGGTATTCGATTTGATGATAATCGAGATATGCTTATGTGGAGGAAGACTGTTACTATATATGGAATTTAAATGGCTTTGTCATTATTCCATTTATATTATTAGTCGGATACGGAAATTGATATCGATTATATTGATCGGTTTCCCATGAAGATTATATAGTTAATGGAATGTGATTTTGGGTTTATCGTGAACTGTGTTTTAAATGACATTAATTCTTTAACCCCAATTAAAGATAAGATTAATTACTTAACTCTGAATAATCATTAAGTAATGTTTTTTGAGATTAAAACTGAATTAGAGTTTTAATGAATCTTTAATTAGATTGAAATGTGAATGTGATAATTTAAATTATCAAATTTGGGAAATGATCGAGAATGGAGTATCACCAGTTTTGCTCCAAGCGATTGTTAAATCTTTAATTAGATTTGAATGTGAAATGGTAATTAATTTTACCGGTAACACCGTGGTGTTAGATATGGAGCACTACCAGTTTGCTCCATGGGATGAATAGGTTGGGATTGGGAAATAAAATAAATGATTTCTTCGGTAAGGTTCGTTAATCCCGACTAGTTTGGAAAACCTTAATGTGGTTTAAATTATGAAAAGAATATTTGAATAAAAGAATATTCTGAATTGGAATTAGGCGTATGTTGTATTTTTATAGCACTTATTTACAAGATACATGAGTTATTTAGAAAGACCGGGTTTATCCCATTCTGAATAATTGATACGACGATAAGTCGACGATGAATACGGTGATTGAAGACTGGAGATCTTCACATCGTTTGGATGATTACTGATGTCTTGATTGGGATGTACACCCAAGACGAGGTAATAAGTAGTGATCGTCCAGACGTACTTGTAGATCGACTAGATATGCGATGGCCTCTCTCCTGTGTTGGACATATGAGACGAGGAATAAGGTGCCTGCGGTTTCATTCAGACCCAGTTCGCACTTGCAAATGGATGGTGTGTCTGACATTGATTCCTTTATATTGTATTCGTTGATCTCTACTAAATATATATATATATATATATACATATCTGTTTGGTGGCGGAGAATTTATTCTCTTGCTTAACAGCCTTCTCTGAGACGTACGAGCTTAGAGGTTATATAATTGTGGAAATCAGTGGTACGGTATGGAATGACAGTATGGCATGCTGAGATGCAAATGATCAAGGCTTTTGTTGAAAAGCATAATCTTGTGGTTAATGATCAAAGCACAACTTTAATTTGCATAGCTTTTGTAGTGTTAACTCGCGAGTTTCACACCCCGGTACGAACCAAAAACGGGATGAGGACTTCAAGGAAATGGACATATGTTAGTTTCTAGCTAGGAGTAACATCATAGTATGGAGCCCAGACTATTTACTCATGTGTATATTGGTTATTATTACTAGATGGGAAGCGAGGCGCCTCGGATATATCGGTCACTACGGGATCGATGGATGTTATGGTCGATATACTGACCAGATTTTATGCCCTATAGGGCAGGCTAACATATAGTTTATGGTATTGCCAATCATCGACGGATGACCGGCCCTGTCACTAACCGTAGGTGCAGTTGCGGCTGTATCCTGAGGCTCAGGCTAGAGAGTCTCGAACCGGTGAGGATCATCGCTTAACTTGGTTCATAGATGGAAACTCACTTTCCAATACATGATTTCACGATTTTAGTTGTAAAAATTTATTTAGCGACGCAATATATGGGTACTTACACCGCCTAAGATTGATACATTTATATTTGAAGTTGATTTCTTCACTTATAGCAATAATAAAATATGAAATTTCACGTACCACACATTTTTGGCTATTATAAAGTAAAACTCTATCCTCCGGCTTACGTTGCATTGTGTGATGGGACTTGAGTCTTATAATAGCTTCATTTTTCTATTTAGCATTGCGCTATATGTTTTATGCATTGGTATTCTTGGGGTTAAACCCGTTCCGTGTTACACAGCGTGGTCCCTTGACTTACCCAACTTTAAAATAAAGCTAATAACTGTTTTAGTTCTCACACCAGTCACATAACTGACTCGGAGTATGTTATTTTAACCTAAATTCCGGGTGCCCCTATTTTCCACACGGGCAGCTAGTAGTTTTGGTTTTTGCAGATATTAGTTTTACAGATCCTGGATTTACAGCTAAAATTATATTCGGAAAGCTCTGTATCCTTGTTTTTCTTTCAGTTGTGTTATGTATTATTTTTCCGCTGCTATGTATTTAAATGTAATTTAAATCTGTGATAATTTTTGTTGTATATTATTTGTTCATATTCTGTTATATTCTTGTACTCTGATGTAATTGTTGTAATAGCAATGAAATGTTCTTCTGCTTGTGTTCTGATTGTCATGTTCTCAACTCAATCCGCCTTCATCCATCTCTTCGGAGATAGGGGGAGTTTGAGCCGTGTCAGCTAAATTTGTAATATTTTCTAAAATAGGGCTATTAGTGCAAAAAAAAGGGCTAAAAGGAAAAAAATCCAAAGTAAAAGCTACACGTGGCATAAGAGCGATTCCATGGACAAGGTAATTAAATTTCTTACTTCAAACATGTATTAATGACACATTGAAAAATGCTTGGCTTTAAAACATTTAATTGTTAAATGTTATTGTGATGCCTGCATGCAATTTGCCTAACTCATTATGTGTGCCACTAGAAAATTAACAAAAATAGTTTTGAATGGAATATAGTGAGATCTGAAATATGTGCCATGCATTGAATAATTTCATCTTCAGAGTATTAACACACACCCACAAAACTTTAATGCATGAAAAAAAAAACATTTGCAAACGAGTTTTAAAGAATGAAACACAAGTTTCAATGAATGAAATAAAACCATCGTAAAATATTTGGACATGGTACATGGGGAGTGACATGCTAGCAGCATAACTAAATAAAGCAAATATGAGTCAAACCAAACCTTTTTTCTTTCAAAGAAAATAATTATAAAAAAATAGATAGAAGTAGTCTAAACCTTTTGGTTGGAGAGCAAGTACAAGATGAAAGGACTATGTTGTCGATAAAAGAGAATCAATATTTGTAAACGCACAAGAAAAGAGGGAGAACGAGTAAAATTAGGATCCACTCATAAAATATATACTTTATCAAACTTCTCCAAAAAAGTTATGTAAATGAGATGAATGAAAAACTAAAAAATGACAAACACAAATCAAAGAAAATTATCATGTTGATAACATGTTATAAAATAAAAACAGAACATAAGAAATTAAGAAGAGAGAACATTTTTATTTATTCAAATATATTTACAACACACATGAACTCTTTATTTATTGACTTCATATGTCCTAACAATTACAATAATGTCTTTTGCATTAAGCGAATCCACTCTTAATATCATATATATTACAACAGTAAGTAATTAATTGATTTCGGAGTGTACTAAAGTTTGATTGATTACGGCAGGAGATGATGAATTCTGAACTATGAAACATCATTAATACCTGAATCATATCGGTCCAATAAAATCATATGTTCTACGAACATCAAACCAAAAAACTGGACACTCATTAACTCTATTGAATATACGAGATTTTCCTACAATAAAAAGAAGGCCTAAATCGAACATTCATTCACATACACTCTATAAATAGACACTGACGGATTTAGCTAGTGAAAATGGATGAGCTTGGGTATCCCTTTAATGAGAAGATATTATTCACATGGTAGTTATTTATTCACATAATTGTCGGTTATGGAGTAACTGTCATTCAGGCTCGGCCCAAGTGAAAATAAGGCCCTAGTCATGGTATAACTATATTTTGGGCATGCATGGTTTTAATGAACAAAAAACATATTATGGTTAACAGCATGCATAATAAGAATTGAACCTCACACCTCCCATTTATCAGCTCAAAGGCTCACTATTTCCTCCAAACTATCCTTGTTGATGTTGATATTACAATATTTTGATTTTAAAATAATACGTGCTTAAATGTTTCATTTCTTCGAGTTGGGCCTTAGTGATCATCCAGACAACATAGGCCCAAGGCCGACCCTATTATCATCCTTACATGGTCGACATGAACTCTTAATGACTAGTTATATATGTTTCATCTAAATATCATGATGATGTGGTTGTTATATTCATTTTAAATCAAGTGGATCTCTTTTTAATTATAGGATTTGAATTCATTAACGACTGTAGTTGCTTATTAATTTCATAAGTTTCTTTCTATTCCACTCAACATTGATTTTAGTGAATATCGACACAAATATTGATATTTTACTCAAATAAATAGAAATAATTCATCAAATATTTGAGGAAACCAAATACTTCACAAGGACAACAAGCATCAGAAACTTTGTTTTTTTCTTCTCATAATTTTACCTCAAAGTCCCAATATTAACTAATGCAGTTCAAAAGAATAACATCTTGATCGTAGAGTATGGACCAATTTATAGAACAGTATAAACACTTAAATTATCACGAACTGACTTGTTGGTTGAAGTAGCTAATGTACTAAGATGTACTAGGATTTGATATGATAATTTAAAATTTCAAAAAATATGCTTTGATTATATAAGTAAAATAATTTTGAATAGAAGAGTTAATAGAGGTCTAAGATATTATTAACTAAAAGTTATATTCTATTATTTCTTCTCTAAACATCATGTTCTTTTAGTTTTTGGTATATTTTTTATCCATTGACTATTTTTTGTGTTCAATTATTTTACTAATTAGTCATATAAATTGTTTAAGTAGTAATGCTTTAAACTTTTATGGTAAAATATAAAGTGTCAAACTTTGTTTTAATCAATTTTATCCTTGAATCTTATATATGATTTTAGTTACTTACATTTAGTTATTCATTATATTAAAATATGTTTTGGTTGGAAAATTTGCAATTGCTTATGTTAGATCTGAAAAACAATGGTTATCACTTATGTAAAAGCCTAACTTTATTATTATTTAAATCTTTTAAAGTTCATCTATAGTATACTTTTTCATTATGTATTTGTAGTACTTAATTATTGACATTAAAATTATTTTACATGCAAAGGTTATAATTTTAAAAACCGAAAGAATAAGACTAAAAGAGATATATTAATATGAGAAACATAGGAGAATAAAAGCAAAATGAAAATACTACAAGAGTTTTTCTAATACATGGTATAAACTAACATGAGATTTGTGCTTTGCACACTAGAAAATGGTATTCCATTAATAATCTAATTTATAATTGGTTAACAAGTTTTCAAGTTATATTTACCATATATTAACACATAAGGTAGATTAGTTTGATTTTCCTTTAGCTAAGTTACGTGAGAGAATTTGTAATTATATTGTAACATATAGATATACATAAAACTATTACATCAAAGTACTTGCATTCATAAGTAACACTAAAAATGCACATAGTTTAATGATAGATTGTCTAGAAAACTTACAAAGTTTGATCAATTGATTATTAACAGTGAAAAGTAGATAATTTCAAGGATATCTATTTGTGTCAATCGTTAAAATGAGGCACCACGTTATTAACAAATTTAGTAAAGGAGTAAACTGACTTCAGCAAGAAGACAACATCAATTAGTATAACACATCCTTGTTTCATTGATTTTAACATATAGTATATATAGTATCAGAAAATGCTAATAAATCTTCATCTATAGAGTGGATTTAATTCTGAACGTTTGCGAAACACTGAGCGGGTTATTTAGCGTGGTACGTTGGTGAATGAAATACGATTTTGTAGTTACGAACAAAGTATTTGAACGTATTATTGAGTGTTTTATAATCTATTGATTGACTTATTTTTGTGATAAATAAAATGCGTCAATAATCTACAAAAATAAATGAATAACAATTAAAATGAAATATTACAAATTGTCCGAATTCAGTTCAGTCCAACCTCTAACGTATAACATTTTGGTACGATCGCAATGCAAGAAAACCAAATCTCAAACAGATCTTTTTGCAAAAATTATTAATTTCAGAAATTTACAAAATAATTAGTTAAATTGATCAATTAAGCCGAATGAGGTTGAACAACTCGATTTCGAGCGTTCAAATGAATGGGCCATCCGTTGCGCCAGCTCATTTTACGCATCCGATGCTTTAGGAGCGTCTCCAACATGAGTGTACCCTGATTCTTCACCGAACGGTACCTCTGTTAACTTATATAAGGATATGTTAGCAATAGTGATTTGAAAATATAAGCAACCAACCCTTTCTCCTAATAAAAATTAATTGTGCTGCAAAGTAGTGCTAAAGATTATATAGATCTTCATGTACAACCGAAGGAAACAAAAATAACCATGCCAACACCTACTCCTTAGAGTTGGTCGTCCAACTACTAATGTGTTAGTATGAATCTGCAACATTTAGAAAGCCAGCCAATCTCGTAGTGTGTTGGGTGTCTCGCATTGTATGAGAGTAATGAGGCGTATGCTGAAAAAGAATAGTCTTGCCTCATGAATAATAATAGAGATAGATTTTACGGGTGTAATTCTTCTGTCCCCAGAATTGTTGTCCCCATGTGTCCAACGAATGAAATTTACCCGATTTCCACTTTTTCAATTAAACCCTTCTACATTTGAAGGGTTTAAATGTAAAAGGTGGAAATCAGGGGACTGCTATTGGTTGGGCACACATGGAGACGCCTAGAATGGGACAGAACAATTGAGCCGTTTAAAGTCTCACACACGCATACGTATATGTAGCGACATAGGCGTCATATAATACAGGAGTGGGCACAAAGCTAAATCTTCTTTCACAACGTATAACGTTGAACCCCCAAAGGTAGAAGGTGGCATGTGCTAGATTATTTAATGAAGAGTATAGGAGATTGTTGATGGAGAAGCAACTTGATGCGGTTTAGAAAGACCAAAGAGGAAAGCAACTGGATTGATTCACTTTTTTTCTTTCTTTCTTATAGAGTGAAATTGTTTTTATTTTGTTATTGCTCAAATGTATATTATGTTAGGCACTACCTCCTTAGCACGTTGGTTTCGCGTCTATATAAATGTGTTTGCACGTTGGTTTCGCGTCTATATAAATGTTCATATTAATCATCTCAGGCCCCCACCATTGATCAGCTGACGGAGATAAACCTAGCAGTCACTCACACATCTCTGCATAATCAACGGGTTCAGTCTATTTTAGCAAATAGACGTTTGTTTAAAATATTTCAGACGTCTGTTTCCGAAAACAGACCTATGTCTCGTGCATGTCATTTGAAAAACTAAATATATATGAAATGTGTGTGTATGTGTGTGTATCATCAAGAAATATTTTAACACTTGAAAACTAAGACTCACAGACTCTTAACATATATAATCTTCAATCTATGTTTTTGAATCTGTTGTCGAACATCTTCTTGCAAAACAGAGTTAGTTTTTTTGGTAAGGCCGACTGGTTTTTATAGTGTTCCGTAACACTCTTTTATTAAAAAAAAAAGGGTACATGCGGTCCTGACGATATTCATCAAGGTATATCAACAAAAACTTCCACTTAGGGAAGACGATACATTTTACATATCCACTTGCTACTTAACCAATTACATTGCCTTTTACAATGAAAGATGACGTTAATTTAGCCATGTTGCTACACTATCATTACGACTGTCAGCCGTTATCATGCAGATTCCTTAGCATCTCTCTCTTCTTACTCTGGGTAATCGGAGTATGCGAATGGGTCTTTTCATTTGAACTTGTTGACACTGTTCTTTAACTAAATCAGATGGTCGTCCCTTGTATGCTAGTGGAGCGACGATATGCGCGTACGGGTTCTTGCCTTTGTCAGTTGGAGCTGATTTTCCTCTGCTATTGAAACTAACAACCATTTGCTTTACTAAGTCTGCTACACCTACCAGTCCTGACTTATCCAGCGAGTCAAGATTATTTCTCAATTTGAATTCTTTGAAATCATTTAATGTCTTCAGTGTAGCATAATACTGCTTGTTGTTTGCTTCTCTAGTGTTGAGCTCGGCTTGTAGCTTGGTATCAATAGTCCGCATGCCACTTGTGATGGATCGCTTTATACTCACATACTCAGAATCATCCCCGTCGCACTGTTCAGCATTCATCACCAAATTCTGGCTAAGAATATCCTCACTGTGCAAGTTCTCATCATCATTGCTCACTGGTGTATCCTGTTTTCTAGTTTGTTCATCAGTGTTAACAGTTTGCATCAATGCATCAGTGTTTACACCAACAACGTTCTTACCGTCACCACCTGTAGCAACATCTGGAATAGTTTCACCATCATTGTTAGTGATTATTCCATCAGCAATTGCTTCGGTATTACCTATTTTTCCGTCCTTTAGCCCATCATCTCTGTTACTATTCATTATTTCATTACATACTTCATTTCCATCCCCATTAGTTTCTAATACCCCGAACATGTTAGTCTAACAACTCTGACTAGCAATTTCAACATTTTGAACATTCTCCTTATTTTGATTTATTCTTCTAATTGGTGGACTAAAGATGCTATTTCTCCTTCCTGTCACTTTCCTCCATTCATCTTTCCTTTTGAAATTAACTGAAACTTTGCTATTGTTCCTACCAGTTTGCCCAATTGTCTTATTTGGTTTCCACTCGTCCTTCTTCATATTCAAATCATCTGCATTTTGTTATCCACTTCTTACCTTTTCACCTATGTTTTCATCTGTAGGCCTTCCTACTTCCTTCCTGTTTTTGCAGTTTAAAGTATGATGTCCAAAGCACTTGCATTTGACGCATGTCTCCGGTTTCCACAAATAATGAACAAATACGGTTTGCTCTTCCCTATCAGGAAAAGCTTCCTGGAACTCAATAATAAGGGGAGCATCAGGAGTAACCTTTATCATACATTTCGCAAACTCCATCCTCTCCATACACACCGTCGATGTGTCCATACACAGAAACTTGCCTACTCGTGACGCCAGCCAGCTTATGCCTATATTAGTTCAAGCATACAATGGGATATCCCTCATTTTAATCCAAACCGGTACGCTCTTGATCAGACTAACATCGCTACCTATTTTAACATCCCAAGGCTTAATTATAAACAATTTATTTTGAATCAAAACTGGATCTGCTCGTACAATTCTTTCTCTGTCCTTACGACTTGAAAGCAAGAAAAAAAAACATTAAGCCATTCGATTTTACCCTTAATCCACCTGTGGCTTCCAAAGCCTTTGCAAGTGGTTCGCAACCATGTAGAAATTGAGTGGCTTGTCGAGGAAAAATCCAACTAAATACTCTTGCCACTACTCTTTTGTCGCATGAAGAATTTCATCCGATGGGACAATCGCGTTCCCTTTGAATTTGGTTTCAACTCGGTGGAGCATATGTACCTGCGTTCTTCGGCTTCTCGAAAGAAGGGTTGACCAACACTCCGTTCTCGCAGAAGAAGGGACAGAAGGGTTGAGAGGGGGGAAAGCCAGGTCTGAAGGATCAGGCCGGGGGGGAGGCGATAGATGAGGGGGAGGCTGATTAGATTGAGTGGAGATGGTGGAAAAGTGGGAAAAGGATAGGCTTGAGGGCAGGTTCGTGGTAGCTGCCATGATTGGACGTACCATGATGAACACAACCCAAAACAGAGTTAGTTGATATATATATATATATATATATATATATATATATATATATATATATATATATATATATATATATATATATATATATATAGTTGTCATAATCAAAACGCTATCTTGCGAGATTCAACATTCTCCCCCATTTAGATAATGACAACTATATACGTGACTCCCCCTGTCGATATGCATATGTTACTCCCCCTTTGCCATTGCCAAAAAGGAGATACTTAAGTAAACAATTCATATGAAAATGCACAAACGCACAAACAATGCACATAAGCAATAAGCACGAATATTTACAAACAAACAGACATATGATAAATATTTTAAGCTCATTGGATTAAAATTTTGATCTCATGAACATTCAAACAGATGAATCTGGGATTCAGTTGGGTGAATATGTAGTTTTTCTAAGTTATGCGTATGATATTCATGTTTAGATATAACTTATAAGTTTATATTCAAGTTAAATATATATTCTATGGCACAAGCTACAAGTTGATCATATGAAAGCAATTTACACAATCTTTATTATCATTTAGAGATGTATTCATATATAAGTCAAAAAAGAAATCTTGTAAGCTATACTTACTTATGAGCTTGTGATACATGAATTATTTCCACAAGGAACTGTATAAAAAATATGTAGTAATGATATAGTATATCAATTGACCATTAATATGAAATTTAATGTGTAAAAGAATAAATGCATGTCAGTGATAAATATATAAGATTACCAATTTTTCTGGTTTATCTTTTCATTTTGAGCTCTGTTTCCAAAGATTTCAGAGATATTGGAATAACCTCATTGTTGTGGTATACCTGCAAAAAAATATGATATATACTTTGGTACCCACTTCCTTTGTCAGGGTCCATGAGTTAATGGAAGGTAACCATACCTAAGAGGGTTAATGAAACCTTTAAAAATAAAATTTTCATTATTAACTACGGAATCAAATTAATCATCGATATATCTTTCTCTGTTTTTCCAATTTACAGGAACTTAAATACTGAACTAATTTGTATCGGTATTTTCTTTCATACTTCTATATTTATTATAAATATCTCTAATCATAGAATTATTCGAATTTCGATAAAAATTGAATCTTGGATTTACTCGTGCTTTAGTACTAGGAGTGATATTTTTATTATACATAAAAACATATCTAGTACTATATCTTTGATTTGTTTTACTATATCCAAAACCACTTTTGTTGTGTAAAGGTCTAGAACTAGATAAAATCACATCTAAATCATTTTGACCTTTATTAAATTTCGCAAACTTATTTGTACATTTTTCAAAATTTGATTCCAAAGTCACGATTGGGCCTTCTAAAAGAAATTTCACAACTTTTTAAATTATCAATTTCCTTATTTAATTCAAGATACTTCCTTTTCAAAGTACTATTTCATATTCAAGATGAAAATTTGAGATTCTGAATTATTAAAAGACGATTGAAAATTTTCAAAATTTTCTTTTGAGTCACAAATTTCTTTTTGCAAAATATTATTATTAACTTTTAAAAACTCACATTCTTTAGATAATTCTAAATTCTTTCCTATTAAAGCTTCATTCTCTTTTTCAGGAGACAAAATTAAAGAACTAGAATTATTTAAAGAATCTTCTATAGACGTATTTTTATTTTGTAAAAGGTCGATTTCCATTAAAGAACATTGTTTTTATCTTCTAGTCACTCATTTTCTTTTTGAAGGAAATCCTTTTGAAAAACAAGCTCTTCTAAAGTATTTTCAAAACATTTGGGTTGTTGTACTAAAAATTTGTTTTCCTCTTTTAATTTAGAAATTTCTTGCTCACAATCTTTAGACTTGGCTGATGACGAGGTGCGGCAGCCGAGGAAGGGGTTGCACTCGGCGGATGGGGAAAAGATTTAAGTGGGGAAGAAAACAAGTGGCGATTGAGGTTCCATCTTTTCATGAAGTCATTCATTTTCTTTCCAGGTTTCATGCAAATGGTGTAAATGTCAAATGGAAAAGGAATGGATAAAATGCATGGAAATGTGAACAACAAATGCGCACCGATTCTTTAGTAAATGGAAGTGGCATTGGGACTCCAAGGCTTCAAGCGATGGCTTTGGGAATAAAAGATGCAGGCATCGAAAATGAAAACAACTTTAAAAAAAAACGTTGGCTTTTGAAATGCAAAAATGGGTCCAATCTTTAGAAATAAATAAAGAAATGAAAGTGGACATTACTAATTGCAAATTGCAATTACAACATGCACATGCATGATTCATACATGTTTAGAAAGAAAGTGCCCAACATAAGTAAAAAAATGAAAACAAAGCACCATGTAACGTTATCGACTAAGTTTGCAGACGGAAATTGGCTAGAAAAATATACGGGACCCGAATAGGGACAAATCGAACTCCAGTGACTATGTTTCAAAAATGAAATGTGCAACCTTTTCGCAATTTAAGAGCGAACTGAGCACCAAAACCGACAAATGAATATATTGTGGTGATCGACACGATGAGACAGACCCAACGATATATAATTTGCAGTGTCTCGATACTCCGTTTAAAAACATGTTATGGACCCCTTTAAACATAAATTTCGGATAGGAAAACAATTAAACGGAGGTCAAAACATCCGATTTTTGCAAAACGAATTTCGCCATTGTATTCATGACAACGAATAGAATATTGTTCATGTTTGTCCGAATTGATTTCGGAGAGATTTTTTAAATCGCTAAAATTTGGACTGTTATGTGCAGCGTTGCCCTGAAAATTGTGCGATCGACAAACATTCATATTTTCCAACGAAATTTTTACAGCCATTACACCTCATCGTACGTATTTCAAATTTTAATAGTTTCAAAATAAAAATACGATTTAAGTCGAAAATTAAATCGTTAAAAATAGCGGGTTATTACATTCTCCCATACTCAAAACTTTTCGTCCCCGAAAAAGAATGAGGTAGGGAAATAGTAATTAAATAAGAGGAATTTCTTCTAAAGGACAAAGTTACTAAATTTTTTAGCCAAAAGTATACAAAGTTTTAAAATTGGTGAGAAGGACAAAGCTTAGGCAAAAGTGGAATCAGAGGGCCCGCTCCCATTTTCACTTTTACCCTACAACTTGTCCTTCTCCCCAATTTTAAAACTTGCCATACTTTTGGCTAATTTTTTTGCTAACTTTGTCCTTCTCCCTATTTTCCACATTAAACAATATATTTAAACCAATGGTTCGTATTTATACACTTACCTATATACATAATTTGAAATATATATATATATAAATCAAAAGTTAAAATATTTTCAAACAATTCAAAATAGTTTTAAGTATTCACTCGACGTCTCGATTGGCAATATATATCTATCCCACTTTCGAAACCTGAAAATAGATATCGATGAGGCTGCAATCATCACCCGAATCATTTTCAAGCAACTAGAGTATGACTCTATATATATCTAATACATATATGATTTAACATATACGTCGATCAGACGTATACCCAAATCACTAGGTATTTGATAGGCCAACTTTAACGTCAAGTAAGTACTCAAACATCTTTCTATATTTAAATAGAATATATGTCAAATTTTCAAATCATTAAAATTTTAAGCAGGGAAAATTATATCTCTCCCCCACTCATTTATTTATTAAAATTCAACCTAATCCTTAATAAATGTACTAACAATATTATTATTAAATCAAATACAAAATAGTATTATTTTATACTATACCTAAATATTTCCAAATCTAAGTTATCTATATTTAAATTTATAATACGTGTTTAACTCCACAAGTTTAACACACACACACACACAGATATATATACACACACACATCACGAATAAAAAAGTTTATAAACCAATTTAAATTAATAAATTCCCATATATACATTTATAAACTATACCATTATAAATTTCAACCAAGGTAAAATCATTTTCTTATAAAATCTACATCTTTAAATCTTATTATAGTTTATAAAATATAAAATCATAAACTATAAATATCAAATCTTTTCAAAATATTGGTATTCCCAAAATGATATTTACAAATATACATCTTCTAAAAATATATATATCAAAATTCAAATGGCATTGAGAAAATCTTATATTATAATATCCTTCCAAAATACCAATTTCAAACCAATATTAACTAAGAATGAACTCGCTAGAAGACGTACACTACAGCAAAAAACACTTTTCGCAATAGGCAAAATCTGTTGCAATAGGCCTATTGCAACAGGCAAGCGCCCGTCTGTATAGCCGAAGTTGCAATAGGTCGATCCCTTTTTGCAACGGTAATTTCCTGTTGCGGTAGCTTTTTTGCAATAGGTTTTTGCTGTTGCAACAGACCCTTTTGCAACAGTATATGCCCGTTGCAATAGATTCATAAATCTATATAAAAAAATTACAACTTATAGATATTACACATTAAATGTATTCGTTTTAGTAATAGTGTATATCACATAATGATATAAACAAATAAATTTTTTATTTTAATAAAGTTTTAATAATTCAAACAATTACAACAAAAATTTCTACAATTTTCATACACCATTCATGTATAACAATTGCTTCTCTCACACAACACATTTTTTTCAAATAGAGTATTTTCTAATCATATTTATACTCTATCATACATATACTATAATAAGAGAATAAATATCATTAGTTCACTAGAACAAATCTGCGGTCCATGCCCCAAGTTTGCTGTCGATCATGAACTTCACATGTCTATCCAGGAATATGTATGTCATTCAATAGTTTAGTTATCCCTTTAATTTGCAGCTTCTTTCTTTACATCACCAACAGTCTTCCAAGAACTAAACTTCCTGTAGCGCCAACTTACAATATTATTTTCACAATATATCCTCTTTAGAACACAACTACAAAAACCAGGATATTACGTGTTGTTTACAGAGCCAATGGAAAAAATCAATAAGAATGGAAAGCCAATACCTTTAGTGCTGAAGACCAATATATTATTAATTGAGCCAATAGATTGACCTTCTTTGTATTGTACTTTTCCAGTGTTCATCGTAATCAAACACACAGTCTAAAAGGTTTCAAAAAGGGAGCATACATGCATTAAAAAAAAGGGTAGCCATACCTTTAGTGCTGAAATCCAATATACTAAGTTTCACAGGTGCATTATCTCTAGTAATTGTAGTGTTAAGTAAGCATCTACCAACATTTGGTTCTTTAGGCTTGTATGCATTTGTGGCCATCCTTCACCGTTCTTTTTCGATGCTTTTACAGTTTTGGTCAGAGTTTCTATTGTCACTTGTACTCTTATATTTGCTGACTTGCTGTTTGTGGTTACGTACATTTCTTGAGTACAAAGCTGTCTGAATAACTATATTTCTTTTCAATTAAGAAGAGCTTCGTTTTCGAAGGATACAAATGAAAGTGCAAAATGCAAGTATAATATAGATCTTGACAGTGGTAAAATAAAAATAAAATCAGTATACTGACCTTGTTGAAAGTAAACCCAACAACGATGGACATTCTTATTAACGCAATGCTCAAATCTCTGGCAACATTAGTATAAAAACAGTACTAGATCCTAACAATTGAGAACCACTTCACCTATTAGTTATTGCCGCAGAACCAAACAAACTGATGATAATAAAAGAATATAATATTTTTTTGATGAAGGATTATTGGGTTGCATTATCTTCGTCGATGTCGTGGATGTATAGGCCTTAGACAGTTTTGTGGCTACTCATGATGAGTTCTCGTTTAAGATGGATGACCATGTTGTGGGCGAACACAATCCATAAGGGCTTGGGTTAGATGACGGCTTGGCGGAGTGTGCCAGGTTTAGGGTACGTGACATCGTCAGATGGATCAGTGACTATGCAGATTTTTTCGTTTTTGCCTCCACCTTGGGCCCATCAACTGAATCCCTTGGCACAAGCTGCAAGCTTTGGTGGTTGCTCACCCAGTCTGGTTTGCATCGCTAGCACCGATTGACAAAGTTCGGTGTACAACATGGTTAATGGTAGATCAGTCGAAAACTCCTTCAATGATCTAGAAAATATTATTATAACTAGTTATGAATAGATAACACGATGGACAACGCATATAAACATCACAATGCTTTTTTCTTGCTAGTTATGAATAGATAACACTTGTTGAACTTCTCTAAGTAAAAGCATCACAATAATTTTTCAATCAATGTATTTGGTATAACCCAAATAAAACATATCAGTGCAATGCAAGTTTACTCAAACCTAGGAAGCATCTAAACTTACTATGATATAAAAGCTGCAGATACAAAATTGATACATTTACTATGATATTAGATCAAGGCAAAACTGATTTTTATGGAGGTAATTTAATAGACAGTGTATATATGGATATTATTAATAAATAAGTTGTACACAGTGACATATAAATCACAATAAAATGAATAACAGAAGGATCCATTTTATTAAGCATACAGCATCATGAAACAAGTCGGAGTAAGGTTTCATACCTGAAATAACAGAAATAATATTAAATTAAGAAGGGTAAGGTTTCATACCTGAAAGCAAGCTTCCGTAGATTTTTAGGTGAAGATAAATGTTAAATCCTAACTCCAAAATTGGTTGTGAAAGAAGCACGAAATTTCCCGGATATATAAATATGTTAAAACTAAAGAAATATTATTTCAGAATTGATAAAGACTTTGCAAATATGTTTGTTCGTATCTATAAGGACTTTGAGACTGCCTAATGATTGAAACATTTCAGTTGCGTATATGTAGCCACAGATACGCATCATGTATTACTTCTGCAAAGCAACAGAATAAATTCTATTTTTGTATAACATAACATAACCAAAAATCCCCAAGTAATAGAAATCAACCATTAAAATATTGTGACCTTTGTATTTAGATATGAGAATCAATAACGTACCTAACCCTCGAATTGCTGGAAGCCAGTCACACGAGAGGGAGGGTAGAACTCAAATCAGCCTTGAAGGATTCCAAGAAGATCCGGTTCACCGCGCTGGATTGAAGGTCGAAGATCACCGAACAAGTCCTTGAGTGTGAAGGTGGAAAACCGAAATGAAACCGTAGGAGAGAACCGATGGCTTGGATTTAGATTTAGAATGAGAAATTGGAAATAAAGCGAAGCAGGCATGAAGTATTAGCGTGAAGCAGGCACGAAGTATTAGCGGGAAGCGGTAATCAAAATTGTGGAGAGCCCGCCTTCTAATTTTCGTATCCCGCCTTTTCCTTCACAATATCAGTGCGAAGCTGTTCTGAAATTTTGTACCCTACATTTTTGCTAAGCAACTAAAAATTAATTTTGTTGTAAAATAATATTTCAAAAGAACATTTAAGAGAAGTTATTAAATAAATCTGATTAATAATGAATAATAAATCTTAGTTATTAAACATTAACTAACGTTAATTATAAACTATTTGACATTATTTATTTTTTAAAATACCAAAAATTGAATATAATCATCAACTATAATTATTAAGTTAAAAATATGATTATTGCAACCAGTACGAAAAGATAGTTGTTAAAAATATGTTTATTTTATTCGATAAGAAAGGATGATTTCTTAAATTCATTTATTCCAATTATTTATTTTATTATTTTCTAAATGTTAGTTATTATTATTTGTTAATAATTAATAATTATTATTATTTAATTCTCTGTTCTAAATATCACTTTATAATACTTAAAATTTATTATTAAATATTAAATATTAATCTTAATTATTATATAATTACTAGCAGTTTAATCATTTAATAGTAATTATTTAAAATTATTTATCAAAAGCTAATCATGAAAAACCCGTCGTTCTTAGCTCGGGTAGTTCAGAAGTTGGGAGATGGGGATCTAAGCAGTGTGCGGCTAGGACGTTACGCATCCGTGTGTGATGCCTATACAAAAGCGAGGTAGACACACGGCGCGGGGTTTACTCAAGTGAACATGAATGTATGATGTGATCTTAAGGTTCCACGTGTTACTAAAAAAAAGCTAATCATGAAATGCTGATTTTTTTTTTTAATAGTATGTTTTTGCAACTGACTCTACCAGTTGTAGAAAATACAGTTATTGCAAGTGGCAAAAACAGTTGCTAAAAATATTTATTTGCAACTGACTTGGAAGCGCAGTTGCAAATAATATATTTGTTGCAACTGTTATGAAAGCACAGTTGCTAAAAGTGTTTTTTTGCAACAGGAAGAGAAGCGCACTTGCTAAAATATATTTTTCGCAATAGGGAGAAAGGGCCTGTTGCTAATTCTCATCTATTGCAACGACTATAATAGGTTTGTTGCTAAATATCATCTACTGCAACTGTCATGTTTCGCCTGTTGCAAATAGATAGTTGCAATAAGGTATTTTTCTTGTAGTGGTATATTCTCCTTCTACTTCTTACCTTGTTATGGACAAGGATAAGTTAGAGAATTTGAGTTTAAAGCTGAACGAACAAAAGAACCTAATCAAAGAGGATCTACGAAGGAGTATAAATTCGAATGGAAAGGAAATTTCAATAGAAGATTTAAATATTCAACAAAATTTTATATCCGATTTTTTTTAAAAACATTTAAAAAAATATTTCAAAAATATGTATACTTTCAAAATACGCTCTCTCTCAAGAAGGATTCTGCAACTAATCCCACTCATTCTAGGGTATCACTACCCTATCTTTAATGAGTTTTTACCCCATAGGCTAAAGATTTGATAAACCAATGCTCTGATACCAACTATAACGACCCACCATTTTGACTGTGCCGAATTGACAAAACATGTCAACTCGAACCGTCCAAAACGACATTATTAGCTTCTGAGGTAAACAGAATAAATCACATATCACATACACAGATACAGATACAAAGCAATATAATATCTCGCAGCGGAAAATACAAAATATAATAGTAGTTCATGAAGCTGCTAAATAAAATTTTACATCATAGTATACATAAACCATACAGCGGAAGTCTAATACAATGAATTTCAGATACACAATAACAGTGTGAAACAGAGACGACAAGAATAACTGAAACTCAATCAACTGAATAGGTAGACACAGGTGAGAAAAACCCGTTATAAGCTACAAGTCTAAGGGTGAATCTCGAAAACTGTATACTCGATCTAACCTGAGCAACAATGCAAAACAAAACAACTCGGATCAGGACTAACATTCTTATGGAAGTAAATCAACCCAAATGAAATGTTCCATGAAATGCATTCAGTAACTTGAAGGATGTTTGGGATCACCATCCTCAAAGGTTCCATCAAACTAATACTATATAGTATAATACGCTATATACAACAGTGTCTATCAGTAAAGTAAAGTATCAAAATAGCGTAAACGAGATAACCATTATTACCCTTACACCATTTATATATTCCCGTAGTATAATACAATACCGTAATTCCACCGTAAACTGGAGGGCTATCAGAGGGCACTCCATATAAAACAGTGCAAAACAAAGTCGTAATGGGTTCGTATATGACATGTGACAAGGCACGCAAAGAACTCCCGGGTGGCTTCATCGTTTGCAGATCCGGACTGGTGGTAACGCATAGCAGCCACTACCGTTGGTGGTAACGCATAGCAGCCACTACCGCTGGTGGTAACGCATAGCAGCTAGTACCGCCCACCTCGAAACACACTCCCATAATCAGAAGGGCCCAATCAAATCTCAACAGTAATAGAATAGTATCGAAGAAGTGCGCTCGATAAGAGGAATGACCTCACTTGGTCCGGCGTAGCTCCTGTTTTACTTACATCAAGATGACTCAGGTAGTCAGGGTCTAGTAATTAATATGAAATAGAAAAATTGAGTCGTTCGCCAAACTATCCTACTTCATTCTGGAACTCCACCACATAAACAGTTATTAAAGTGGTTTTCGGTATTGGCAGAGAGTATGTGTAAAAACCCGGAAAATCAGAACCAATTTAAAAATTTTATTTTAGCAATTTTAATGGAGTTTGAATATTTAAAATGTATTATTTTAAATAATAACGACTAAAAATTTATTTTCGACGAAGTTAGAACGAATAAATTTATTTTAACTATAAAACGAGCCTGAAATGGCTCGACAGTTTGAAAATTTAATTTCAAAATTCAAATGAATATACATAATTCAATATAAGTCAGAATTGGACGAAACAAGAAATATTTGAATCTATTTAATAATATCTTTCTAACGGATGTAAAAAACTGAAATTTCACTTTATAAATTAAAATTTATGTCTAGTTTAAAATTCAGAATAGTCGCTATGGAATTTATATATTTTTTAATATAATATATAGCCCTTAAAAATAGACATTTTGCAAACGACCTCCGTTTTCGATGAAACCACTTTTGTTGGATCAGGAATGTCAAATTATTGCTGGATTCCAAAATTTATAATTTTTGGAATCAATATATGAGCGTGGCAAAAGAAAACGTGTTTTGTTAATTTCAGTCAATTTGGATCGACCAAAAAATTGCCATTTTCCAAACGGTCTCCAAATTTGACGAAATTAGTTTTTTTACGATCGTGTCATCAAAACATAGCCAGATTTATTTTTTTGGAATTTTAGGAGTCAGTATGTGGCCCCGGTAAATTAAAATGTACGTTTAAATTCAATATATATTGATTTATATTTTAATTTAAAGAAAAACTGATCGGAGCAGTCGAATTGGTTTACCAGACATATCCCATTGTATTCGGAATGAGGGTATTTGGCTAGAGGCAACAGTCATTGGGTTCGATTTGGAGTTAGTATCAACGAATAAGTATTGTTTAAACTAAGTGAATTAAATAATATTTAAAATAATATATATATATATGACCTTTTACCAAACCATATCCCTCTCTCTCTCTTTAATGCACCGCCAGAAGCTGAAAATGACGGATGAAATTGTCCTAAACAAATTCCCAAATCAAACACGATTGAAACAATAATTTCAGAAGTTTCAAAAGGAAAACGAAAGAGATTTTCCTCCTCTCCAATGTTATACGGTTTTGATGAGTTCTCATTTCATGTTCTGCTCGAATTACAAGCGTGAACTCGTGATTTTCAAACCGGGTTTAGAGGCTCTAGGGTTCATCGCACACGGCGGTGCTCAGGCCGTGGGAGGAGCACGCCAAGGCAGTTCGTAGGCGAAGTTCGGATCATGGTCCGATGTTGGCAGGAGCGACGCGCAAGTGGTTAGGGTTCGTGGACGGGTTCGTTGAAATTGGAAAGGGTTTTTACAGACGGAAACAGGGAAAAGGAGGGGGGGTGATTAGAGGGAAAGTGATTATTTTATTTAATTTTAAATTAATTAATCAAGTTATGTAATTAATGTAAAAATTATTGTAACCCTTTCATACGAGATCCAAATCCAATGAAACAAGATGCTTTGCGATCGTATCAGCGAGAACTACGCACTGGAATTGACTAGAGCTGAAATGGAGCATGTTGGAATTTCAGGCAAATCCAAACTGTTCAGGAATTCAGAAATAAACACCGGCGGAGTTGATCCCAATGTGAGAACTCTTTCTCACTAATTATTTTACAGTTAAATATATATTAGGTTGCAGACGGGGCTTAGTAGCTCCTGACACCGTCGTCCACAGACCATGGTTGACTTATTTGATTGTATTGTGTTGTGGAAATTGATTGTGATTGTTATGTGAAATGGGCTGTATAAAATATTCATGTGTTGAGTAAAAATATTTGAACAATAAAAATATCATTTTTATTAAATATATGGACTATATAAAGTAGTGATGCGATAAAATAAATATTCATTTACAAATCAGACGATTTATTTATGTACACCTATTTAACTGATATTGATTGGGACGATAAATTTTACACATCGGCCAACTGCACAAATAATTTTCAGTATTTGTTAGCTGAAACCCCATAGGGGTATTGGGATGATATTTGACGTACACTAATCCCAATTGTTTAGTTGTATGTCGATCGGTTGGTTGACAGACTGTTGTAAGAGTTAATTATTTAAATTTAATGCTTATGCAGTTGTGTAATGCACTCTGGATGATGGATGATTGTTTATCGTTGTTATTATATACACGTGTTGTATGGAATCCATATAAATAACATTATATGGTAATTGATTGGGTCTCAACCCAATTTGGAAAATAAAGAATATCTGAAAATAATATTCAGAGAAGGATTAAAAATATTCATGTGTTGAATAATATAAAATAACGAATATTTTAAAATAATATTCAATAAAGGATCAAAATATGATTTTGATGTCCGATTTTGGATGAACACGAAATATTGGAAAATGTGAAGCCATGTTGATTAGATATGTGCCATTTTGACGCGAACGATATTTATATCGATTTTATTCATTTTTGTAATGAATATCGAAAAGGAAATGATTTCCAAATCTAATGTTTTGAAATATTATCATTTACATTATAATGATAAGGAATATTAAATTTTGATTTAAAATTAAAAATGAAGTTGGAATCATTTTTAAAACGAATTTATAAAATACATTTTGAACGAAATATATTATATATATATATATAATATAATGGCCTGAATAGAACGCGCAGCGACCGTTCGCCAATTTTGAACATTGACTTTGAATTGACGTTACAGGAGATTCGACCGTCGGATTCTCCCAAAACCGGAACCGTTGTGTTTGTATCGAAAAGATCTTTCCAATGAATATAAGAGATTTGAAATCTTATGGTTGGATTTGGAATTATGTCCAAATCAAATTTGGAAAAGGTCGTTGTAAGTGCAGTTCGATGACCGTTTATGGAAATCGATTGTGTTGTATATAACGCAGTTGTATACACAATTATATGATTTTTGTTTGATGATAACAACCAAATATAATTTTATTATAAATGTGTTTGGTACTGTACTGTTATATATATACATCACAGCAATGAATATAATATTTATATTTAAATAAAATATGACTGTACAGAAATTCAAATATTAACACAGTATTTTATTTAAATAGAATATTTATTTCAATATTCAAACAGTACAACTATTTGTAACTCCACTATTTATACATTCACAGAATATTTGTACTTGTATAAACAGAATAAAATAGACAAGTTCGTTTGACAACAATAAAATGATATTTTATTTCAATCAAACTTGTTTATTACAGACATCAGTGCATTTCATATATACACAGCTCCTCACTGCAACACTCATACATTCATTCAGTTTACATTTCAGTATACAAACTTTTATACATTCTTTTTACACACGCTGCTTCATCTTCTGTCTTGTATCTTCAGTCTTCTGTCTTCACAGCATCTTCACTGTCAGTCCAGTCTCCATCTGCTTACCTGTCACATGAAACAGAAAACACACAGTACACTGCAATAGAAACAATACTAAATATATGCGAATATAAATTTTATTTTTAAAATTTTATTTGCCTCAGAATTCGGTGTGTTTCTCATCATTTTTCTGACTCGATCTGATTTTTTTTTCGACTGATGGCTGCATATACACACGTGTATAAATACACGTGTGCACTGCCACGCCAATCAATGTACAGCTGAGGAGTAGCCTCGTGGACCTGCTCGACTCAGTGCACAACAAGTAAGGGACAGTGCAAAATCAACATGGAGTCAAAAATCACCAAAGTCAAAATGATCGAGCCATGATCAAGTGTACAGCAAGGCATCAACACAAACCAGCTCAAAACATGGACAGCATGACAAAATGAAATGGGCCGAGCTGCATGTTAAACATGCACAAAAAACAGTCATGTATGGTGAAAGCAATTACAAATGCATGGTGATCAAATCCATGGTTCAGCATAGTCAAGATGTGACAAACAGGAAATAAAGCCAAGGAAGCAAACACTAGCTCAAACGCATGGAAGGTGCAAATACAATATACAATGGTGCACCAAATTAAAATGGACAAGCCAGCATTCATGAAAGCCAAATAACAAGTCAGCAATGTAAAAAATGAACAAGCCAGTTTAAGTTCAAATCAAGTCAACATATAGCAAATGGTGCAGCTCGAAGTCAAAAGGCATGTACACAAGTGTACAGCAACCCAATGGGCAAAGCACGCAAGTGGGAAAGTGGTCAAGCCAAAAATACAAGCCAAAGCAAAGATACACTGCAAATACATGAGGTGCAACAGTTTCAAGTTTATGTTCAAGTATGGTGTAAGTCAGGCTTACATGACAAGTTTAGATGACCAAAGCATGGTTTCAACATGATCAATGGTGAAAGTAACTACAATATAGTGATGGAGTAAGTCAAAGTTCACACAGCAATAGCATTTCAGGGACAAAAGTGCATAGTTCAGCTAACACATGAAAGTACAGCAACATTTTGTTGTGTGTGGTCGAGACAAGTTCAATAATACACTAGCAGATTTTAATGTAGCCATATCTGTTCTTATCACAGTAATTCATGCAAGATTTCAAAGATTTGAAAATCAGAGTATATTACCAGAAATCACGGCAGAGATCCAAGGTCGAGGCAAAAGTATCAAGTGCAAAGAATAGTTAAAATTCATATCAGTTTTTTAAGGGAAATTCTGTTCAAATAATAAGGGCAAAGTTGTAGTTTAGAAATGGCCAAAACACATAATTCAATGCCCAGAAAATCTCACGAAAATTTCCAGAAATGACTCAGTTTTGTTTTGGCAAGCATGTTTTAAGCAGTTCAGAAAATCAGGAATTGCATCAGCAAATTGAGACATCAAGTTTTGAATCTTTTTGGGCAAGTTGTTCAAATTATCTCTTCAATTCAAATTCGAAGTGTGGACAAACATATGTGGCAAGAATTCACTGCTGATTTGATTAAGAGCCACAAATATATTATTTCCAGAACGGTTCACAGCAAATTGGGTCACGCAAGTACAAATTGAAAAGTCGAGGAATATACAAGGAAACAGTTTTTTTTTTGCCAAGATTATAGTTTTCCAGAAATACAAGTGGAGTTTAAATCAACTTTCAGGTTTGAAAATGATTCCTGAAATTTCCCAATAATTTTTTTTTGTAAATAGTTTCCAGAAAAATCTGTGAATGAACTAGCATATGACATGGAAATCAATTCAATTTGTTTGGAGAATCATCAATCATGCATGGCAAATACAAACTGACAAGCAATCAAGTTTGCAGAAATCAGCAAATCAGAAAAAAAATTATGGCAAGAATTCTCTTCTGATTTCTCGGCATTTATTCAAAGGGACCACAACAAATCCAATCAAAGAACCAAAAGTGGAAACAAAACAGTTTATTTCAAGCCATGGAATCAAAAGAGGGAACCACGCAATCAGATCAAGGCATTTACGGTGAAATCAGATTTTTTTAGGGTTTTTAAATCCCTATATATACACCTGTTTCATCATCGGCATAGACATCGAAATCAAAACCAACAACAACTAAATCAGAGGGCAACATTTTTAAATACTCACAATTTCATTAGGGTTTCGATCGCCAGAGTGAAGAATCACATAGCCACACAACAATCGAGCAAGACAGAGAAGCAATCGAAGATACGAGCACCAGAAATCATTTCCAGAGCCAAAAATTAACAACATCGACTTCGATTTGGGTCAGAAGAAAAACCCTAGAATCGCCGCCGCCATTTTTTTTCTCCAGAGCAAAAACAAAAGTGATCGGGCAAATAAACAAATGGGCCGGCCAAGATAAAAAGGGGTTTTGGTTTTGTTTAAAGGGGATGACCCCTTTAATATAAACTCTTTTTTTTTATTTTTTTTAAGAATTAGGTTTTACATTTTTTTTTCATTCTGTTGTCTTTTAAATTGTGTTGTAAAATCATTTCTGAACAGTTCTAGGTCTGTAAAATCTAGGGGGATTTAGTCAAGGTGTTGACTGTCAGTTTCAGAGTCTGTAAATCTGAGTTACGAGTTACAGGGTTTGTAATTCGGGAAATCTGATCTAGGGGATTAGATCAGTCTACGGTTTTGAGCGTAGGGTTAGAATAGGAGCAGGGGTTTGCGAGTGTACATGGTCTTGTATGCGGGAACTGTTCTATCACCTAGTAGAAACCTTAGAAATGCAGCAGTAGGCAGGGTTTTGCCGAAGCTGGGTATATCTGTGTGTGATTTATTTTCTGCATTTCAGTTTCTGCTATTTTCTGTGATCAGTTTATTATTATATATCTCGTTAAGTTTTTAATTCAGTTAAAAACTGTGAAAAACCCTATTCACCCCCCCTCTAGGGTTATTCTAGATCCAACAATTGGTATCAGAGCCTGGTAATTTCATTAACTCTAGAGTCATGGGTAACCCTTGCTGTCAGTCCACAGAGAGTCAGTCCAGTTCATCTCCAACTATTTTCACTGGAACAGATTTTTTAAATTGGAAATCCGAAATAGAATTTTATTTAAAATCTGTTGATATTAAATGTTGGGATGTTGTTATCAATGGGTTTGACATTTTAGATAAAGCTTCTAATTCTCGTGCTACACATATTCTGTATTCTCACCTAGATGATAATCAATACAGTCTGATTTCTCATTGTTTAACTGCGCAGGAAATTTGGACAGCTCTAACTACAAGATATGGAAACGACAGCAACTTCTCAAAACCCTCAACTGTCAACTCAGATTCAGATCTTTGTTCAACAGATGAATCAGCTGATGAAGACTCAACAGATGATGAGATAAGAAATTTTTCATATGAAGATCTGGTTTATTTTTGTGTTGATTTAACCAAATCTGTTGACAAACTCCAATCAAAAAATAAATCTCTGAAATCTATAAATTCTGAGTTGACCAACAAGATGAATTGTTTGGAATCGAAATTGTCAAATGTCGTGAAATTTGAAAATTCTAATTGTGAAAATTGTTTGAAATTAAAAACTGATCTCGTTCATTTCAATAATAATATTCGAAGGCTTGAAGAAGAAATTTTAATTTTAAAAGATAACGAGATTGAGCTAAAAGATGCAAACAATTGTTTACAAAAGGAATTTATAAATTTCAAGGCTATCAAAAATTCCAAACATGAAAACGCTGAAAATGATAGTTTGTTGAAAACAGATCTAATTTTGAAAGAGCTTGAAATCGAAATTGAAAATTGGAAGAAACTTGAATCTGAAAGTCGAAAATATTTTGATTCTGAAATGGCTAAGTCCCAAACCAAAATCAAATTGCTTAATGATGAAATTTTGGTTTTGAAATCTGAGTTTGAAAGATGTAAGATCACTAAAAGTCGCTGTTCAGATTTAATAAAAGAAAACGATGATCTTAAAACTGAAATTCAACAACTTGAAACAATTCTATCTAAATTTTCAAACGGTGAAAGATCTTTGGATATGTTGTTGAAAAACCAACTTTCTGTTGGAAATAAACGTGGTCTTGGTTTTGGGAAGAATAATGTTTTTGGAAAACAAAATTCAAATGATTTGAAAAATCCCTCAAATTGCTTTGGAAAGAACTACGTTGAAAATTTGAACTCTGAAAATTTCAAAGGTTTTTTGAATCAAAATTGTGATGAGAAATCGTTTTATAATAAACCATTTAAACAATCTTGGATCCCGAATAAAAATAAAACGACTTTGACTAAATTTAAACAGATTTGGGTTCCTAAGGGTACAAAGGTTAATTCTGATGGTTTGTTATACAAACAGGTTTGGGTACCAAAAGTGGTAAACGTATTTCAAAGTGGTTTTACAAATTTTGTTAGACCACTTAATTCACTCAACTGCTAGGTACCAGTGAAGGCTGAGGAACTGTTGTGCTGGGAAGAAATTTGAAATCAAGATTGTCTATAATTCTGTGTCATTTACAGTTCCTTAGGCCAACATTTGTTGAGGTAGAGATTCTGCTTTACATTGGATTCTGGTATGATCTCTAAACTCACCTTTGTATATTCTCTTTGTTTTTATTATCTGTTTTTATTCCTTCCTCTATCTCCTTCTTTTTTTTTTTTTTTTTGATTTGACACTGCCATATTCTTCTTTGTCTGTACTTCTTAAACTTCCAGTTGCAGAATTCATGATCTTTTTGGAAATATACTTTATTTGTATAAAATCTTCGTGTGTTAATCATTTCCATCTCCTGAATTTAATCTTGTAAATATCTGCAATTGTTTTTGAGATTTTTTTTATTTCTGAATTCATAACAGTGTTGATGTATTCTTGTCATATCTTGAACACTGTTAGTTTGAATTCTAAATTTTTGAAGATCTGAATATCTAATGAAATGTCACACATCTTTGCTGTTCTGAGTTTATTCTAATTCATTTTAGAAAAGCTCAAAATATTATACTCATTACAACACTCTGTTATTTATCAGTTGTGATAATTTCATTGATTTTCAGATTGGCTTGTATCAGTGATACATCTTGGAATTCATCTTTATTCATGATCATTATATTGAAATATGTTTGTTTGAAATCATCTGAAATTCTAGATATTTTGAATATCACACATTTTTTTTAATTGTCAATCTCGTGTGACTGATTCATTATATCCCAAAACTTTACATTGATTCATGTGTTTTCAAATAAATTATCCCGATCATGAATATTTTCAAATTTGATGTAAATGACCTGAAATTTCTCTTGGGCTTGTCGGAAATAGTGTTGAGAAATTCTTGAAATTTTTTTAAAATGGTCTTTGAAAATCATTGTTATTTCATGATTATTTGATTTGAATATATGTTTGTTTAAAATCATTTGAAATTATTGATTTATTGGATCTCACACATATCTTGAATCTGAAATATAACCTGGTGTGATTGATTCATTAAATCCTATTACTTTTACATTTCTTCAAATGATTTAAAATAGAGTATATTTGCAAATCTTGGATCATGAACCACCTTATGTGACCAACATCTTGACAAGTCTGTTGTGATACTGATTTCTCTGTGCTGCTCTGATACTGTTTTTGAAAAATGTTTGTTTTTGGAATCATGCTGCTCTGATTATAAGAAATTGTTTTGTAAATATATTTTTTTGGACTGCTTGCTTTGGTATCAAAGATTTATCGTGTTCTGATAAATGAAATTTGTGTGCTTGGGTTGCTTGCTTTGTAATTAAGTCTTTTCTGTTGACTGAGGTACCATTGTTTGCCACCGGGGTGTCATTAAAATCCTTGAGAAAGCGAGAACATTTGGTATCAGAAGCGCCTTATATTTGTCACATCCATCTGTTCTGATTTTTCACTTTGTAGAGACACCATGTGGTATCAGTTTAAAAGTGCTGCATATTTTTTTGCTGTATATATGTATTTTTCCCTCTTGTCATGCATAGATCAGCATATTACTCTTGTAATTGATTTTCAGTTTTAAAATTATTTATTGATTATTCATTCAGAAATTGAAATCAATATCCAAATTGAACTGCATTTAGAATTCATCAAAATTATTATCAGATTTTGAAATTGTGATGAATTGTGATTGCAATATATTTCACAACAAGAGGAAATTTTATTTGGATTTTCATGATGGTTGAATATTTATTATAATATCTTTGAACTGGCAATTATTTTTCGACCATCCTCATTATCTATCATCATTCTATCATCCATGATAATTTTTTATAAATGTGGAGAGTTTAATATTTTTTTTTAAAAAAAAAAAAATCGTCTTGAATAAACAATGAAAATATTTGCGATGGAATTGTGGTTATGTTATTTTTTCAGAATTAGTGTCAATTGAAAATTTTCAATAATCCCGGTACAGTTGGTCATATTTCATCATAATATAATTAATTTAGAAATTTATTTCACAGTCCATTTCTGTACCTATCACATTTCTATCATTCATATTGGTTGTATATACTGGGGAGTTTTTTTATTTAAAGCTGAAAATAATTATATATATAATTGATTCATAAGCGTGTCTCTAACCTCATTTAAAAATCCAAGCTCTGGTTATGCATGGTTATGAGACGTCTTATAATTTAAGCTGCGACTGACCTCATTTAAAAATCCAAGATCTGGTTATGCGTGGTCAGTGTGCTCTTAAATAAAATAAAAGGGAAAAGGAAATAATATGCTAAATTGAAATTAATATGAAATTCTCCTTTGTGTATAAAAACCAGCCTATCTATCCACTTTCTAATCTGTGAAATGTGTTGAAATTTTATGACGTATTATGATTTGTGTGATTGATAGGTATTGGAATTTGAGATTATTCGATTTTGTCACTTTAATTGAATTAATAATTATAGTCCCAAATCCATCACTGTTTTTTTTTTCTTGGTGCTTTAATTTTATAAAATTCTTTTGAAAATAATTGGGAAATATTCATATTTTTTTTATAACTCTCCTCATTTTTATAAAATTCATCGTATATCCGTCATTTTCTACAATGTGAAATATGCCACCTGTTCTTAGAATATTATGATTTTTGTTTGACTGATTGAGATTTATGATGACTGTTCTTCCTCTTAAGCTGATATAGTATTTGTTAGTCATTTTTCATCTATATTTTAAAAATCTGTATCCTTTTGATGATAACAAAAGGGGGAGAATGGATTAGATTTTGATTTATGAGTGAATATTTTATAAATATTTTTAATTTTGAAAATTTAATTATTCATACATTTCACTCATGCATAGTTATAGGGGGAGTTTTTTTTGTAGAGGGAGCATTTAAATAGGGGGAGTTCAAATATCCACGAACAAACACATTTATTATATTCAAAATCTTTTATTTGTTTGTCATCATCAAAAGGGGGAGATTGTTGTATATAACGCAGTTGTATACACAATTATATGATTTTTGTTTGATGATAACAACCAAATATAACTTTATTATAAATGTGTTTGGTACTGTACTGTTATATATATACATCACAGCAATGAATATAATATTTATATTTAAATAAAATACGACTGTACAGAAATTCAAATATTAACACAGTATTTTATTTAAATAGAATATTTATTTCAATATTCAAACAGTACAACTATTTGTAACTCCACTATTTATACATTCACAGAATATTTGTACTTGTATAAACAGAATAAAATAGACAAGTTCGTTTGACAACAATAAAATGATATTTTATTTCAATCAAACTTGTTTATTACAGACATCAGTACATTTCATATATACACAGCTCCTCACTGCAACACTCATACATTCATTCAGTTTACATTTCAGTATACAAACTTTTATACATTCTTTTTACACACGCTGCTTCATCTTCTGTCTTGTATCTTCAGTCTTCTGTCTTCACAGCATCTTCACTGTCAGTCCAGTCTCCATCTGCTTACCTGTCACATGAAATAGAAAACACACAGTACACTGCAATAGAAACAATACTAAATATATGCGAATATAAATTTTATTTTTAAAATTTTATTTGCCTCAGAATTCGGTGTGTTTCTCATCATTTTTCTGACTCGATCTGATTTTTTTTTCCGACTGATGGCTGCATATACACACGTGTATAAATACACGTGTGCACTGCCACGCCAATCAATGTACAGCTGAGGAGTAGCCTCGTGGACCTGCTCGACTCAGTGCACAACAAGTAAGGGACAGTGCAAAATCAACATGGAGTCAAAAATCACCAAAGTCAAAATGATCGAGCCATGATCAAGTGTACAGCAAGGCATCAACACAAACCAGCTCAAAACATGGACAGCATGACAAAATGAAATGGGCCGAGCTGCATGTTAAACATGCACAAAAAACAGTCATGTATGGTGAAAGCAATTACAAATGCATGGTGATCAAATCCATGGTTCAGCATAGTCAAGATGTGACAAACAGGAAATAAAGCCAAGGAAGCAAACACTAGCTCAAACGCATGGAAGGTGCAAATACAATATACAATGGTGCACCAAATTAAAATGGACAAGCCAGCATTCATGAAAGCCAAATAACAAGTCAGCAATGTAAAAAATGAACAAGCCAGTTCAAGTTCAAATCAAGTCAACATATAGCAAATGGTGCAGCTCGAAGTCAAAAGGCATGTACACAAGTGTACAGCAACCCAATGGGCAAAGCACGCAAGTGGGAAAGTGGTCAAGCCAAAAATACAAGCCAAAGCAAAGATACACTGCAAATACATGAGGTGCAACAGTTTCAAGTTTATGTTCAAGTATGGTGTAAGTCAGGCTTACATGACAAGTTTAGATGACCAAAGCATGGTTTCAACATGATCAATGGTGAAAGTAACTACAATATAGTGATGGAGCAAGTCAAAGTTCACACAGCAATAGCATTTCAGGGACAAAAGTGCATAGTTCAGCTAACACATGAAAGTACAGCAACATTTTGTTGTGTGTGGTCGAGACAAGTTCAATAATACACTAGCAGATTTTAATGTAGCCATATCTGTTCTTATCACAGTAATTCATGCAAGATTTCAAAGATTTGAAAATCAGAGTATATTACCAGAAATCACGGCAGAGATCCAAGGTCGAGGCAAAAGTATCAAGTGCAAAGAATAGTTAAAATTCATATCAGGTTTTTAAGGGAAATTCTGTTCAAATAATAAGGGCAAAGTTGTAGTTTAGAAATGGCCAAAACACATAATTCAATGCCCAGAAAATCTCACGAAAATTTCCAGAAATGACTCAGTTTTGTTTTGGCAAGCATGTTTTAAGCAGTTCAGAAAATCAGGAATTGCATCAGCAAATTGAGACATCAAGTTTTGAATCTTTTTGGGCAAGTTGTTCAAATTATCTCTTCAATTCAAATTCGAAGTGTGGACAAACATATGTGGCAAGAATTCACTGCTGATTTGATTAAGAGCCACAAATATATTATTTCCAGAACGGTTCACAGCAAATTGGGTCACGCAGGTACAAATTGAAAAGTCGAGGAATATACAAGGAAACAGTTTTTTTTTGCCAAGATTATAGTTTTCCAGAAATACAAGTGGAGTTTAAATCAACTTTCAGGTTTGAAAATGATTCCTGAAATTTCCCAATAATTTTTTTTTTGTAAATAGTTTCCAGAAAAATCTGTGAATGAACTAGCATATGACATGGAAATCAATTCAATTTGTTTGGAGAATCATCAATCATGCATGGCAAATACAAACTGACAAGCAATCAAGTTTGCAGAAATCAGCAAATCAGAAAAAAAATTATGGCAAGAATTCTCTTCTGATTTCTCGGCATTTATTCAAAGGGACCACAACAAATCCAATCAAAGAACCAAAAGTGGAAACAAAACAGTTTATTTCAAGCCATGGAATCAAAAGAGGGAACCACGCAATCAGATCAAGGCATTTACGGTGAAATCAGATTTTTTTTAGGGTTTTTAAATCCCTATATATACACCTGTTTCATCATCGGCATAGACATCGAAATCAAAACCAACAACAACTAAATCAGAGGGAAACATTTTTAAATACTCACAATTTCATTAGGGTTTCGATCGCCAGAGTGAAGAATCACATAGCCACACAACAATCGAGCAAGACAGAGAAGCAATCGAAGATACGAGCACCAGAAATCATTTCCAGAGCCAAAAATTAACAACATCGACTTCGATTTGGGTCAGAAGAAAAACCCTAGAATCGCCGCTGCCATTTTTTTTCTCCAGAGCAAAAACAAAAGTGATCGGGCAAATAAACAAATGGGCCGGCCAAGATAAAAAGGGGTTTTGGTTTTGTTTAAAGGGGATGACCCCTTTAATATAAACTCTTTTTTTTATTTTTTTTAAGAATTAGGTTTTACATTTTTTTTTTCATTCTGTTGTCTTTTAAATTGTGTTGTAAAATCATTTCTGAACAGTTCTAGGTCTGTAAAATCTAGGGGGATTTAGTCAAGGTGTTGACTGTCAGTTTCAGAGTCTGTAAATCTGAGTTACGAGTTACAGGGTTTGTAATTCGGGAAATCTGATCTAGGGGATTAGATCAGTCTACGGTTTTGAGCGTAGGGTTAGAATAGGAGCAGGGGTTTGCGAGTGTACATGGTCTTGTATGCGGGAACTGTTCTATCACCTAGTAGAAACCTTAGAAATGCAGCAGTAGGCAGGGTTTTTCCGAAGCTGGGCATATCTGTGTGTGATTTATTTTCTGCATTTCAGTTTCTGCTATTTTCTGTGATCAGTTTATTATTATATATCTCGTTAAGTTTTTAATTCAGTTAAAAACTGTGAAAAACCCTATTCACCCCCCCCTCTAGGGTTATTCTAGATCCAACAGATTGTACGGACCTTGATAAAATTATTAAAAGTATTAATAATTTGTGTAAAATGATAATAAATGATTTGGAAAGAATGGGGATGAAAAATTCCATATTTGAAAAGATAAAAATACATATCGAAATGAACTAGTTATTAACTAGAATTATAATCCAATTATTTTTAAATAAATAAACTGGACTGAGAATGGATTTTAATATAACCAAAAATTTTAATATATGAGTTGGAATGGATTTGAATCGAAATTATCTTCGGAATATTTCGATATTTGTTTCCGTGATTATACGGATATTGTGGAGGAATTTGGAAGATATATATATCGTTATTCCCAGTACGATATTTGTTGATTTCAGAATTTGATATTGAATATAAGCCGATATAATTTCTATTCAGAGCCTTGTATTTAATATTAAATTGGATTTTGGGTTTTTCATGAACGTTGTCTTAAATAACACTGTTCTTAAACCCAGTTGAGAAAAGAATAAATCTTTAAATTAAGATTTAGTGAAGTTTTCCAATTAATTAATATTTAATTGGAATTGAATTAAAGAATTTGATTTTGGGTTTGTCGTGAATGGTGTCTTCATTAACACTGTTCTAAAACCCCGATGAGAAAGAATAAATCTTTTAATTAAGATTTAGAGAAGTTTACCAATTAATTAACATTTAGTTGGAATAGAAATGAAAGTTGATTTTGGGTTTATCGTGAGCTGTGTTTTAAATTACACTTGTTCTTTAACCCGATTAACAGGGAAAGGTGATTCGGAATTTATAAATTTTTTATTGAAATTTAATGGAAATTTTCCAAAGTAAAGTTTTCCAATTAATTAATATTTAATTGGAATGGAATGGAATTTGATTTAGTAATAATCGAAGTTAGCTTCTGTGGAGGAAGACCGTTACTATATATGGAATTTAAAAGGCTTTGCCGTTATCCCATTTATATTATTGGTTGGATACGGAAATTTATATCGATTATATATTGATTTGTTTTCTGTGAAAATTCCATAATCAATGGAATGTGATTTTGGGTTTATCGTGAACTGTGTTTTAAATGACATTATTTCTTTAACCCAGTTAAAGACAGGATATGAACTCCCAAAGTTGAATAATCATTAATATTGATTTTTGGAAAGATTAAAACTGAATTAGAGCTTTAATGGATCTTTAATTAGATTGGAATGTGAATGAGGTAATTAATGTTATCGAATTCATGAAATGATCGGGAATGGAGTATCACCAGTTTTGCTCTAAGCGATAGTTAAATATTTAATTAGATTTGAATGTGAAATGATAATTAATTTTACCGATAACACCGTGGGTATTGGATATGGAGTACTACCAGTTTTGCTCCATGGGATTAATAGGTTGGGATTGTGAAATATAATAAATGATTACTTCGGTAAAGTTCGTTAATCCCGACTAGTGTGAAAAACCTTAATATGGTTTAATTAGTGCAAAGAATATTTGAATAAAATAATATTCTGAATTGGAATGAGGCGTATATTGTGCTTGTGTAGCACTTGTTTATAAAATACGTGGGTTATTCGGAAAGGCTGGATGGATTTTACGCCCCATAGGGCGGGGAAACGCATGTTCAGGGATTATTAATCCACTTAAAATGTGGACCGGCCCTGACGCTCCAAGGGACGATGCATTCTGTTCCTGAGGTTCGGGCTAGAGAGTCTCGAATCGGTAAGGACGATCCCTTGCCTTGGTTTACGGACGGATATCCAACTTCCAATACGACATTTCAGTTTTAATTGTAGAGCCTAGTATGGCGACATAGTGGGATGGGGCGCTTATGCCGTCTATGATTGATACATTTATATTTTAAGTTGATTTCTTCACTTATAGTAATAATAAAATATGAAATTTCACGTACCATGCATTTTTGGCTATTATAAGGTAAAAACTCTATCCTCCAGCTTGCGTTGCATTGTGTGATGGGACCTGAGTCGTATAATAGCTTCATTTTCTTTATTTAGCATTGCGCTACTGGTATTCTTGGGGTTAAAACCCATTCCGTGTTATACGGCGTGGTCCCTTGATTTATCTAACTTTAAAAATCAAGCTAATAACTATTTTAGTTCACACACCAGTCACATGACTGACCTGGAGTTTATTGTTTTGACCTAAACTCTGGGTGCCCTTATTTTCCACACGGGCAACTTGTAGTTTTGATTTTGTAGATTATCTCTTTTCCAAGATCCTGGTTTACAGCTAAAGCTATACGGAAAGCTCTGTATCTTGTACTTCCTACAGTTGTGTTATGTATTATTTCTCCACTGCATTATAATTTAAATCTCTGATATTTGTCAAATGTATAATATTTATTCATACTCTGTTATATTCTTGTACTCTGATGTAAAATGTTGTAATAAGCAATGCAATGTTCTTCTGTTTGCATTCTGAATCGTGTTGTCCTCAAAGCAATCCGTTCTTTATCTTCTCTTCGGAGACCGGGGAAGTTCGGGTCGCCTACAGTATGACAATAACTGATCTCGATTTCTTTAACAAACAATCGTTTATATTTTTCACACCATGGTCATTATTTTATAAATCACTTTATAAAATTATTTAAATGAAATCTCATATTCGAATTTTGAATCAAATTTAAATATCCGACTTCGATTATATTTAAATTTGAAAACAACTCAAATCGCTTAAATCAAATCGATTTAAAGTTATATCATAAAGATCTCAAATATAGTATAAACTAACACTATAACATTTAACTTCGACTATAATTTCCGAAAGTATTCGCATAACAAATTTCAAATCCAAAATCATCTTATATAAAAACATATCTCAAATGCCATTTAAAACCATACCAAACTATTTAACTTCGACGATACTTAGGTTTGATTTATGTTCGTAAAAAACCTCATTTTCGAACAATTCATAAAAATTTGGTTTTTACCTTTTAAAGCATTCTTTTTAGTCGATTTATAAAATCCAACACTCATGTTCAAATTCCTTTTTATATAATTCAAATCCAACTCTTCTATTCTGATTTATATAATTCAAAACAATCATATATTTCAATTTCAACAAAGATATCATATTCAATAACCCAAGTCGTATAATTCCAATTCATAACTTATAAATTCAAAGAATTTCAAATCATTATTTAGATATTCAAAACAATTATAAGATCATTCTTATAAATTCAGTTTATACAACTACTTAATTCATACTAAATCGATTATATAATCAATCCAATATATAGAATTATCGAATTCATTTCATATTAATTATAGATTCAAATTAAAATCAATTTACGCAATCCAAGATCATTTCTTATAAAAGTTCAAAACCAAATTCAAATTTGTATTTAGTTTATTTATAATCAAATTCATTCCTTAAATTGGAAATTTAAATTCAGAAAACAATTTCACAACTCAAGTTCATCTCTTATAGTTTAAATTAATTCAAATTCAAATTCATATGTCATATGAGTTCGTTCGTTAAATCAATATCATTATTTAAATTCTAATCTTTAAACCTCGAATTCAAATCAAGAAAATCTAAACTTATCAACTTTTAGTTTATTATTAAAGTTTATTAAATATATATAAAAGAAAATTTAACTTTGAAAATAGATATTTAATATATAAGTTTATAAAATTCTAAAAATTAATTAGAATATAGATTATAAACATATATAAGTTTAAAATAATATAGAAATATATCTAAAATAATTATTTATAATATAAAAGTTTAAAATACTTATATGATTAAATTATATGGTTTAAAATAAATAAAATTATAAGTAAAATCTTAAATAAGTATTTAGATCTATATTTACTCGTAAAATCATTTTAAAACATATAATTTAAAGTTTATAAAATAAGTTTGAAATCTTTAAAATATAAAAATATGGAATCTTAAGTTTTTTTTTTAAAAAAGGAAAATTTTCCAAATCTGTTCACTTCGAAAACAAGATTAACGATGTCCATATATAGTTTTCTACCCTATGGTCAAGTGATACGGATAATTATCATTTCAACTAGCAAATTATAAATTTACGGGTATATATAATTTTAACCCGTAATCCCAAATTCAGTAAAAGTCGTTCAGGTCTATCACTTCAACCCATAATGATTTTTTCGTATCTAATATCCGTTCGGGTATGTATCATTTCAACCTTAGTGATTTTTCCTAAAACTAGGGAAATCAGTAACATAAACAAATCATCACATAACATCAATCACATCAAAAGCCATATAAGTGCACCTACATGTCATATGAATATCGTTTCATATATGAAAAGTGTACATATCAAGTAAGCAATTACTACTATAAATCCTATACATTTCACAACAGTTCATTTATGATGATTTAACAGCCATGAAACAATGTAGGTCGAGTGTGAGATAAACTCAACTTTCGTGGCATAGAAATGGAGACAATAGATGGACTGACACAGAATGAAACGACTATATCCAGGCATGATTCAGAACGGATTCAACTCGGCAACCGCTTAATATATGTTTTATTTTTATAAGAGGAGGTTAAGGAATTTCTCAACGATCAGTACGATTATTTGGGTTTTGGAACGGTTTCCGAACTCAACACCAAACTCAATACAACCAAAAATAAGACACAATAATTCTTATACGAAATATAATATATATATAATTATATATACGTATACATAAAATCATAACACATATATTTAAAATTCAACGCACACTATAAACACACAACGCAAATTAATGTATTTATTATAAATTTTGTAAACATACCCCAAAGCTTTATATAATTTTTAATATAAAACACTCAAAAAAAAAAAAATAACTCACACATGTATAGCACACAAAATACACACACGCGTACATATGAAAACACTCACCCACACTTCATGCACACACATAAATACATAGACACACACGCAATGATTCAAGCACACAATCACACAAACATATATATTATAAATAGTATATAAAATACAACACACAGTAAACACACATATAATTAAACACACACAAACAGCCAAACACACGCACGCAGCACAAAACACACGCACAACCCCAAACAAATGCATAAACAAAAGAAGAACAAGAAATAAAATAATATATATAAATGTATGTATATAAAACTCACGTGCAAAAAATAGAAAGGCTCGGAGAGGGTTGGGTTTCAGGTTGGAGAGGGCTCGGTGTTGGTGGCGCTACGGTCAGGGTGGGTATAGGTTAAGGGGTTGGTTCGGGTTCAGGCTAGATGGGTCCCGGGTATACTGGGTTCTACAGTAGGAAGGGAGAGGGAATAAGTGGAGTTGGAGGCGCCACAAGATAGGCGGCATGGTTGGCGCTACATCAGAGGGCTGATGACGAGGCGTGACAGCAGAGGAAGGGGTTGCACTCGGTGGATGTGGAAAAGATCGAAGTGGGGAAGAAAACAAATGGCGATTGAGGTACTATCTTTTCATGAAGTCGTTTGTTTTCTTTCTAGGTTTCATGCAAATAGTGCAAATGTCGAATGGAAAAGGAATGGACAAAAAACATGGAAATGTGAATGAAAAATGCGCATGCATTCTTTTGTAAATGGAAGTGGCATTGGGACTCCAAGGCTCCAAGAAATGGCTATGGGAATAAAGATGTAGGCATAGAAAATGAAAACCACTTTGAAAGAAAAAACGTTGGCTTTTGAAATGCAAAAATGGGGCCAAGCTTTAGAAATAAATAAAGAAATGAAAGTGGACGTTACTAATTGCAAATTGCAATTACAACGTGCATATGCATAATTCATACATGTTTGGAAAGAAAGTGCCTAACATAAGCAAAAAAATGAAAACAAAGCATTATGGTAACGTTATCGACTGGGTTTGCAGACCCAAATTAGCTAGAAAAATATATGGGACCCGAATAGGGACAAATCGAACTTCAATGACTATGTTTGAAAAATGAACTGTATAAACCTTTTTTCAATTTCAGCGCGAACCGAGCACCAAAACTGAAAAATGAATATATTATTGTAATTGACACGATGAGATGGACCCAACAGTATATAATTTGCAGTGTCTCGATACTCCGTTCAAAAACACATTACGGACCCCTTTAAGCATAAAATTCTGATAGGAAAACAATTAAACGGAGGTCAAAACGTCTGATTTTCGCAAAACGAATTTCTTCGTTGGATACATGATAATGAATAGAATATTTTTTATGTTTGTCCGAACTGGTTTCGAAGGGATTTTTAAAATCACTAAAATTTGGACTGTTATGCGCAGTTTTGCCATGAAAATTGCGTGACCAACAAACATTCAAATTTTCCGATGAAATTTTTACAACCACTACACCTTACTGTACGTATTTCAAATTTCAAATTCTCGATATGAAAAACCATAGAATATTTCAAAATAAAAATAAGATTTAAATCGAAATTTAAGTCGTTAAAAATATCGGGTTATTACATCTAGCTTCCCCTTGAACTTCACACACAATAATATTATATAGGTAATTATTGCTTATATTAAATAATTATAAATCACCAATAGCTAGCACTAGAACAACATGTATAAAATCCATAGAAAATCCATAAAACCCTAAACCTAATTTCTAAAAAATCAAGAAAAAATTATTGAAATGATTACCTGTAGCTTGTTCATGTGACGGAGAGCTTGCCATAATTGAAATACTAATTGAAATTTCTTGAAGAAATTTCGGATTGGGTTTTTTAGGGTTATGGGATATGGGTTTGAATAAGTTGAAGTCGAAGAATGAGAAGGAAAGGGGAAAGAGTTGGTCGGTTTAATGCATCGGGGCGCAATCCTGAATTGTGCCCTGGTGCATTTTTTTTCTTTTTATAATACTGGCGCAATCTGCTATTGCTCCAGTGTACATGTGTACCGGCGCTATCCGAGATTGCGCCAGTGTTATCAGGCCAGCTCATCGCTGAGTTGGCCAGAAATGGGCTAATTTAACAACCCAGATTTTCAGAACCAATTTAAATTTTTTATTTTAGCTATTTTAATGGATTTTGAATATTTAAAATGATTTATTTTAAATAATAACGTCTATAAATTTGTTTTAAATGAAGTTAGAATGGATAAATTTATTTTAATTACAAAACGAGCCTGAAATGGCGTAGTAGTTTGAAAATTCGATTTTTAATTTCAAATGAATGTACAAAATTCATAATAAATCGAATTTCAGTAAAACTAGAAACATTTGAATCTGTTTAATAATATCTTTCTAAAGAATGTAATTAATTGATATTTTATAATATAAATTGAAAGTTACGGCCAATTTAAAATTTAAAATAGTCGCTATGGAATTTATATATATTTTATATATAAAAATCCCTTAAAAATAGCCATTTTGCAAACGACCTCCGTTTTCGATGAAACCACTTTTGTTGGATTCAGAATGTCAAATTATTGCTAGATTCCAATTTTCATAATTTTTGGAACTAATATGTGAGCGTGGCAAAAGTAAACGTGTTTTGTTAATTTTAGTTGAATTGGATCGTCCAGAAAATGGCCATTTTTCAAACGTTCTCCAAATTCGATGAAATTAGTTTTGTAAGAACCGATCGTCAAAACATAGCTAGAATAATTTTTCTGTAATTTTTGGAGTCAGCATGTGGCCCCAGTAAATTAGAATGTACGTTTAAATTCAATATATATTGATTTATATTTTAATTTTGAGAAAAACTAACTGAAACGATCGAATTGGCTTATGGAACATACCCCGTTGTGTCCAAAATGGGGGTATTTAGCTAGGGGTGACAGTCGTTGGGTTCGATTTTGAGTTCATATCAATAACCGGGTATTTTTGAAATTAAAATAGTTAATATATATATATATATATATATATACATTTCAGAAATTCTTAACCCTAATTTTCCATTGACCAAAAAATAGCGCTGCTGCTCCAGACGATTAACGACGGAAACGATCAGGAATGCTCGTGCATATTTCTTTAAATCCGCTTCGAATTTCAACCCAACTCCAAAGGGAAAACTGAAGCACTCTCTGAGATCTTCCTCGTGATCAAAATTGATGAAGTTTGATTGCTTGGATTATGGGAATTTGCGCCTCAAACATCATCCGTTCGAAGGTTTTTTCATGGTCAGAGGTGGGTTCGAATTCAACAGGGTTAGGGGTGGTGGAAGCTCGCATGTAAGCGCACCTCGTGGCAGCTAGCGATCGTCATACGGCGGCCCCTAGGCGGCGCAGATGGCAACCCTAGTTTCGAACTAGGTGTCGGCTTTACAAAACGATGAAAACCAGTGAGTTTTTTTCTTTCTTTGTATAATTAATTTTTACATTTTGTAGTATAACAATAAATGATTTTAAATATAATCACATTTTCTAAAAAATTGGATTTTTAATATATGTATAGCTTTAAATAAAAATATGATTTATATATATAACATTAGTTTAAAAAATATGATTTTTATATATGTAACATTAGTTTAAAAATATGATTTTTATATATATAGCAATAGTTCAAAAATATGGTTTTTATATAAACAACATTGAAATAAAAATATGATTTTGATATAAAAATAGAGTCGATTAAAAATGAGATTTTTATATAAATACCATAGTATAAAAATGTAATTTTTATATATAATTGCATACAATAAAAATTGGATTTTTACTATATGTTAAAGTGATTTAAAAATAAAATAGCTTTGATTAAAAAATGTAGTTTAAAAATGAAATAACCTGGTTTTAAAAAATGTAAATTTTATATATATGAAGCATTGATTTATTTTCAGTTTTTAAAAATAAATTAGCATTAATAAAATGTGATTTTTATTATATGGATAACAGTATAAAAATGTGATTTTTAAATAGAGATAGCATTGAAATAAAAATGTGATTTTTATTTATAAACATCGTTGTTTAAAAATGTATTTTTAACATAAACTGCACGAAACAGGTTGTGATGGAACCGACTGGAAGCAAAACGGAATCCAAACCATCTTCCGCTAAAGAATGACAGAGGGGAAAACAAAGATGAAAACTCCTTCTCACTCTAATTATTTTACAGTTAAATATATACTAGGATGCAGACAGAGCTTAGTAGCCCCGACACTATTTTATTGTACAAACCATGGATGTTTGTTTGGATTGATTGTTGTTAGACCAAAAAATGGTCCTAACACCCAAATCGTCGTGTTTTGAGCATAGGATATGAAGAAATAACTGAAAAAATAGAGAAAAAGCTAGGCAACGAGATTTTTATAGTGGTTCGGCGTTAACGAGCCTACGTCCACTTCATATTTTCTCATTTCATTCATGGATTACAATTACAGTGAATATTCTCTCCAAATTCATTGATTTTTATTGAGGAAGATGATAGTTATTCATGGAGAAGTGTTAGCCATGGCTGCCATGGACAAGGAGATGCCAAAAGTCCCCTGAAAATGCCCTCTGAAGGTGTATTTATAGCTGTAGGAAAGCTCCTGGGAGGACTGGGTCGTGGTAGGACACGTGGCAGGCGATCCATGAAAGTAGGAGCAGGAATAGCCTTAAGAATAGGTCAAAACAGTGCGCTTATCTGCAGGTTCGGTGGTCGGATCGTGGTAATGGGATTGGATCGTGGTCACGGTACGCACCACGAACGGGTCGTGGTCGGAGGGAGCGAGCAGGGTGGTGACGGGTCGGATCGTGACGCGTGAGAGGCGATTCGAGGGGGGCGATCCGATCGAGGGCGAGCTGATGGGAGCGTTCCGATGCGACGGCCTGAGTCTTCGATGCTAGATTACACCCATTCACGGAAACGGGCATAACTTTCAAATCGTAAGGCCGATTGAACCAAACCAAAGCTCAAACTGAAGCTAATTCAAAGGGCGACGATTATTTGAGGTAAATAGATCCAAATGAGGTCATTTGATAGGGGTTTCGGACCAGTTTATACTGATGTTGTGATTTTGACCAAACTGCCTTGTGTCTTCTGACGATGTTTCCAATGCCAGAGAGCGATGTTATCCAGAGATTCCATATGAGACAGCATTTACCCAGAGGTGCGTCAACATGATCTTTGCTTTGGGTAGCCTGGTCACAAAGCAGGCTAACATTTTGCCCCCCAAAGTACATCTTATCGAAGATAAGATGTGCTTTGAATATGTTGAGCTAAATCTTTCTGGAATATCATTTGTCCTTGAGAAGGCTTTATCCAATTGTTGCATTGCTTCCTTGGAGCTAATCAGGCCAAGTTCCACGGAAGGAGTATATGAGATGATCAAGAAATCGTTTAAACCTTGTCGGATCAAAGGATCTAATTCATCCGTCAGATGTCATGCTAAATCGTTAGCTCCCGAGCGTGATTCTACACACACAGGTCGTTGTCAAACAACATCATTATTCTATGCAAGCCAAGCGCGTGGTAGGGTTGGACTTTCTTTTTCATATGAGCCAATGTATGAAGTAGCCAACCAAATCATGGGGCAATGTAAGAATCTTTGGACTCTGAGCTAACAACTGGACTATTGGGACGAAGCATATCAGAATCAACGTATGAATTTGTCATTTGTATTCAAGTTTGGATCATCTTGATATCTTGGTATTGATCCAGGATCTTAGAATCGCATTGAATCGTAACAGTAGGGAATCTGAAGGCCATGATCACTCTGGATCGTGGTCAAAGGAATCCGCGATCGCTCTGGATTGCTTCGTAATTCAATAATCATATGCAAGTCAGTAAGAGACGTAGTTGATACCATGTGAACCAGTGCTCGTGCGATCGTCACTATCATAAGGCAGTGGAGGAATTTGTCACACCTTCCATCCGGTGTAGCAGCGATTTAAACCTTTGAAGTCACACTTGACCCGTAAACTGACTCGTTTGAACGGGCAAGATGCATTCTGTCACATTCTGAAGATATAGTGTATACATTTCGGGTCATGTGCCAGGCCAGGGTCATATTCAATGTCAGCTTGCGAATCGGCATTCATGTTATGAGGGCCACTTGAGGACAAGCGAAGTTAATGCTTATGCCCCCAGCGTCGGTGGGGGTGAGCTAAGTTATTGGGGCATACGGTCTTTAAGCTCTTATACTCTCTGCAGTTGATTCAGGCCGTAGCTGAGTTGCAAGTTCAGCTATTCTAGTTGACCCAAGTTGTCCTGTGCTCTTCTTGAGTCGGCAAGAGTTCGAGTTGTACATGCGAATGGTCGAATCACATTTTCTTTGATATAATCTCTTCTCTTTAGTCAGATAGTGAGGATTGCCTCATCGGGCATCAGCGACTTCGGAAACTCTTACCAGATCAATTGCGGAGTCAAGTAAGGTTGTTGAATGCGAGTGAATAAATGTCGTTATGAAGTTAGTTGGGCCCCACCGTTTATGCTTCAGCATAGTCCGAAATGGTTATCACAGTCTTATTGAGTCTCTTTCTCATGCTTGGTTCAATTGTGCTTGACAAACAAGATCATGGGCTCGATAAGTGGTATAGATTCTCTTTGGAATTGCACATTCTTGTCGTTGTTTTCCAGGGCTTTTCCTTTGTCCTTATCGTTTCAGGAATTAGAAGGTACCCCATTCTTTAGTCAGGAAGGCATCTAGGTCATTCGTCTCGACGCTAACACCTTTTTGTCATGAAAGTCTATCGACTTCATGGTTGAATTCATCAAAATCTCTGAGAAAGTATTGTTATAGAGAAAATTTAAAGTTCGGGGGAATAACAGGGGATCTTGACGTCCCACGTGTGAGGGCTGTGATTGTCGTTATTCACATCAACTAGAGTAGTACCGCTCCTCGAGAGGTGCCGAATTAAACTGGCGAGCAGATCACCGTCAAAGAATTGTTGCACATTATCAAGATCCTGGCTGGTGCCCCCAGCATCGAATCTGAGATTACAAAGGGGGTCTTTGCTGATTTCTTGTTTCCACATCGATATTGTCCCCAGGTCATGGTTCGAGTCATTTGACCTGACCGGGTTCCTATTTTTCGAATTGTTGCGTTCTTTCTCGGAGCTGAGTATGAAATGTCGCCCGAGTATTCATTCGAGTTGGAGTTAAAACTGGTTGTGCATGATCTGAGTTCATTGTGATTCTTGCATACTCATCTAGGAAGTTGCAGGTAGCCGTTCCATCGCCCATGTTTCCATCTACGACGTTCTGAATCGAAGCTGCACGTTGTGTGACTGCTGATTGGTTCGTGTTCATCTCGGGTGTTCCCACTTGCTTTCTGCATGAAGGGAGAGGTTGGAGGCGAAATAGCTACATCTTATCCAATTGTTGTATGGGATATATCCAGCCTTATATGAGCTTCCCATTCTAGAAGTCGGTTGGGATCAGCAGATGGACATTCTCTTTGCATTTGTTTCTTGGTCCTCAAGGGGGCCTGTTAGGATCACAACACAAGTTAAACACAGGCACTTAAGTTATGCCGTTTGTAAATATTTTCAATAGCCATGGCCCCAGTTATAGGGTAAGTGCGAAAGACATGCGGTCGGATCACTTCCCTTTCGAATTCAGACATGTATACATGAGAAGAGGAAGTCACTTTCAGAATTCAAGCGATCATACTATCCAAGCATGGAGTAGGACGTGTTTGGGACGGTAAAAGAAGCCTGTAATTCATAAATGTCTAGAATTCCACAATTACGTCGAATCGTATTAAGGCCAAGGAATCAATGATCGCTCAAGATTGTACTAAGGCAGGGTAGACATCAAAAAATCTCAGGGCCTCACCAGGTCCTTCCAGTTGCGAGTATGAAGTTGTATAACATGTCGCTGAATAATTCACTATCCAGGCTTCTTTTTCTGTCATCGCCGTGAGTCGCACAGGCAGCTTAGAATTATACGCCTACGTCATCCTTCTGGACGCGGCCCTTTAGTTATTCCCTACTGGTCTGCTGTTGTTGTACGAGTTCGGATCTCGCATTTTGTCCAGCTTTGTTTTGTGAGTCTGTACTTAGTGAATGAAATTCCATTTCTTTTTGTACTGCTGTGTTCGTGTGCTGCCCCCCATTCCCGGAAACGAGTGGTTCGAGCTCCATTTTCATTCTTGGTCCTAGTCGTGTGACGGGATAGGATCCCTTGAGTGGCATATGTCGTCATGCATTTATACTCTCCTGATCCTTCAGCGGAGCAGAAATTATGGGGGGTGCTGAGTCTCCAGCACCTTTCTCAGCGCTTAATCATAGACGCTTTTATACTCTCCTGGCGGTCGCCAAGGTTAGAGTTCGAACTCAGTTGTTCTGTCGCTCCCCGATCCTTCAGCGGGGTAAGAGTTCTTTCTCAGCGCTCAATCGGAGACGCTTTTATACTCTCCTGGCGTTCGCCGAGGTTAGAGTTCAGACTCAGCTGTTCAGTCGCTCCCCGATCCTTCAGCGGGGTAAGAGTCCTTTCGCATTATCCTGTACCTGCGAGCATTCCATAATTAGTTATGCATTTAAACATTTGAAACGCAAATAAGCAAACAAGTCATGAAACATTATAAGTTATCAGTGCAACTTATAAGTGAAAGTGCAGTAAAGTAGTATGTATGTATAGGCATGCCCCCAATCAATCATTAACTTAGTGCCTGGCCAGGTCTTGTTGAGGATTGATTAGGACCATAACTGTGTTGCCCCCATGTCGGGACAAGGAGGATTTGGGTTCAGCTTCCATCCTGCCCCCCCCCCCCCCCCGATCCTTTAACGGGGGAGGAATTTTCCCAAGGCGCTAAGTCTCTAGCGCTTTTATACTCTCCCGATCCTTCAGCGGGTTAGAGTTGCTGGGGCGCTGAATATCTAGCGCTTTTATACTCTCCCGATCCTTCAGCGGGTTAGAGTTCGAGCTCGGTTCATGATCTGCTCAACGATCCTTCAGCGGAGCAGAAGTTCTCAGCGCTAAATCATAGACGCTTTTATACTCTCTCTCGACTCTGGAGAGTTAGAGTTGGGACTCAGCTGTTCCATCGCTCCCCGATCCTTCAGCGGGGTAAGAGTCCTTTCTCAGCGCCAAATCGTGGACGCTTTTATATTCTCCTGGCGGTCGCCAAGGTTAGACTTTTGCTCAGGCGGCTCTGATCATGGTACACCGCCATGCCTTGTGGACGTCATCTTCGCGTCCTTTATGCTCTCTCTCAGCTCTGGAGAGTTAGAGTCACGGATCAAGCGGTCTGCAATCATGCACGCTCATCAAACTCGTCCTAGGTTTACATTTTAATCCAAGCTCCGAGGATTAAAACCAGTCGGACAAGCAGTTGGAGCATTTGCCAAGGCTTTGAGTTCCTCCGAACAGTCTACGGGAGGAATGGTTGGCACCAGACTTCGGGTACCTGCATTATTCACACCGCACGAATTAGTCACGTCAGTAAATCGGAAAGCATGTGAAAGCAAATTTTATGATTGAAAAGTAAGCAAATTAAGAGGCAGTGTTGCCTCCTTTATTTGAATTCATGTAATTTGGTGGCGTCGAGCATAGGATCGAGCCATGTAGGCGGTCACACCGCGTCCATCTGGAGTCGGACTATGACTTTGTAACTCAATGATTTATGTTCAATTGTCTTGTGGTCTGCCACGTGTGAGCCAAGGATTGGATGGTCATCCCGGATCCACCTTGAGCTATACAGCATTCTTTAGATGAAGAGCGTGGCTTTGTAAACGAGCAGTTCAGTCGAGCTCGTTATAGTATTGCTCTATGGCTCTATATGCGGGTGTTACAAGTTTGATCGGTAGCAAATCCTGGATACCTACACCATCCACATACTAATTCATCTGAGTTAATTACATCAATAACTCATAAATCATGCAAATATAAGAGTCATGGTTATAGAATAATCTTGTTAAAGGAATGAGTATCATTCTGAGTGAAAAATGGCGTTGCATATTCATTGCAGGTCCATTTTGCTTCGCCCTATCTCTGTGAAAAATGGCGTCTTGAGATGGCAAAGGCGGCTAGGTAGGTACTATAAGCGAGTGATGAGGTCGCATCTCCTTCAAATCGCCTTTTTGCCCCCGTGCTGAGGGTAAGGATAGAGTGTCAGGAAGTCATGACTGGATTGCTAATGGTAGCACATCTTTGCATTGGTGTTTGGTTGTAAATTAGCATGTGAACAATGGATTCATGCTTATAGAAATTTTTGCACTTTTCATGCTTGGAAATAGGATATTACTGCTGGTGGGATAATCAAAAAGGGTTGGTGCGCCGACAATCAACCAGCATTCATGCGTAAGCATTCTAGATCTTCGACTCGCTAACTTTCAGGCAAGACTAAGTCAATTGGCCAGGCAAATTCTTGATGTATCAGCTCCGAATTAGATGATGTAATCTCGAGCAATTTATGCCCAAATCTGTAGTTGCCCCCAGCCTTAGGGGAGTGAGTCACTTGGCAGATAATCGATGAAAAGAGTGGAAGTATGAGTCTTCACTTTCTAACTTCAGAACGCCGTTGGCCAGAAGTTTCATTCATGTACATCTCCCATCTAATGGGTGGCTGACTGGTGATTTGGTCGAATCATTTAGGGCGGTGAATTTGGCAATTGCATTCGTTGGTGTTTGTTTTGGGACAACCTTCCAAGAGAAATAGGCAATGTCGAATTGCATGTCATACCTCGAGGCATAAAGAACGATTGCACGCCTTTCACTTCACCTTGTTAGATGCATTTTGTGCTGTAGGAAGTTTATCATGGAGTTAACCATGACTCTCTTCCGGGTTTGGTCTCCAACGTTGGATCAACTTCCATTTTATCAATGGTTGTATTTCATAGTGTCTTGATGGGGATCATCTCTATCTTTTCTGGATTATCGGAACTTTCTTATTCGACCAGATGATTCAACTTTAGATCTTCTGTGTATGAAAAATGAGGTATGTTGTAACGTTCCAATCCATCCAATAACTCTTCTGCCCATTCTAGGTAAGCTGCGAGTTGTGGTTTCTCCGACTGGAATTCCTTTCGAGTCGTCCTTCGGGGGTTATCTGCAAAACTTCGGCGTTGGATTGCCGATCATTTCTTGCACCGTCTGTATACAACTTCCAGGTGCTTGATTTCATCTTTCATTTCGAATGGCAACTCCATATAAAATCCCGCGATAGTGAACTTACTGCATACGTCTTATTTGCTTGACAGGAGCACACTTCAGGTTTATACTCAAGAAATGACTCATAATTTGGGATAAAATCCCGCAAATATTAGCACTGGTCCAAACGAACACATCTAGGCTCACCTACAGAAAGCATATAAGTTCTCTTGTTCGGAAGAGGTCTAAAGGAGATCCGATGTGAAGACCTTAGTCAGGTCGGCGTCACCAGTCGGAACACGTGCAGTTGCGTTATTAGATGTCACCCTTCTTCATCCCGAATCACCATCCTATCTGGAATCTATGTCCTCGGGCAGGTCGTTTGGCAATTCCTTTTGCGATGCTCCCATCATTCGCAATATTGACACCTCCTTCACACTCCATTTCATCTGGAGGGGAAGCGTCTTTGGGTTTCACGCAATCTCTGTTGCGTAGCATATTCCATCCTTCCTAATCAGTCGGCTTCTCCAATAACTTGGTCACCATAGACCAGTCTCACTCCGTCTTTGGTAGGGATATTTAACGGTTAACACCCATATGCTATGTAAGCTCTGAATTCCGCTAGACCTGGTTGGTTGAGACCACGGTCAGATAAGTTTGAATGCAATAGCATGGCTTGCAAGGCTTCAAGTAAGGTTCGTATATCCTATCACAACTGTTGTATGAAGTGGAGAGCTAATGGTTGATTCATATTTGCGTTGATCTCAAGTTCTCATTTCTTGACCAATGTCATAAGGTGGCTGGTGAGCAGTCAAGTTGTTATCATCCCAGCAATAATCCATATATCCAATCACGGCCTGTGGAGGTTCAATTGGTTCCTAACTCTGGGGACCAAAGTATATCGATCTAACCCTTGGACACGTGGAAATCAATCTATCTCGATGCGGTTGACGGCAAATAGGTGAACTGTAGGACATACGTTTTTCACCATGCCATTCAAGCGAAGGGTAACTTTGTAGTGCTAGGGTCCTTACTTGCCGTCGGGTATCCCATTATTGAGAATCATGGTCATTGGGATCTTTTGAGTCATCCTCAGAATAGTATCCGGATTGCTCTATGTCAATGTCATCTGGGATTTCGCCTGTAGGACAAGTTTAAGTCACGTAAACTAGGTGATCACTATTCGCTCAGGAGCATCATCAGTTGCATTTGGGAAATATGCACACCATTGGAGCTCTGGAAGAGGAGGTTGTTATGAGACCATCATTATTTTGTATACTGCCATAGCCAGCGTGTCGAATCTTTTCAACAACTCCTCACATTCAATAACATCGGTAGATAGAGGTCATGGCTTCTGAAAAGAATCCTCAGAATACCTACTGAATCTTGGTCGATAAGCATTTGTGATAATTGTGGGTCAGAATGTACTCCGAGCCGAAGGCGAGTCGTGCTCCGAGCCGAAGGGTCGTGGAGGTCGGTTCGCGGGTCGTGGAGGTTGTTTCGCGAACTACGAATCGGATCGTGATGGCTCTTTGGGCTCCGTTCGTGGAGGTCGTTCCGCGAACCGCGAATCGGATCGTGATGGCTCCTGCGATCCGCGAACCGCGAACCGAGAACCGGCCACCTGCTCTAACCTGCTCCTGTGCATTTTCTTTATAATCCTCATTCGGTTCTCAGTGAAAGAACCAAAATGTTAGACCAAAAAATGGTCCTAACACCCAAATCGTCGTGTTTTGAGCATAGGATATAAAGAAATAACTGAAAAAATAGAGAAAAAGCGAGGCAACGAGATTTTTATAGTGGTTCGGCGTTAACGAGCCTACGTCCACTTCATATTTTCTCATTTCATTCATGGATTACAATTACAGTGAATATTCTCTCCAAATTCATTGATTTTTATTGAGGAAGATGATAGTTATTCATGGAGAAGTGTTAGCCATGGCTGCCATGGACAAGGAGATGCCAAAAGTCCCCTGAAAATGCCCTCTGAAGGTGTATTTATAGCTGTAGGAAAGCTCCTGGGAGGACTGGGTCGTGGTAGGACACGTGGCAGGCGATCCATGAAAGTAGGAGCAGGAATAGCCTTAAGAATAGGTCAAAACAGTGCGCTTATCTGCAGGTTCGGTGGTCGGATCGTGGTAATGAGATTGGATCGTGGTCACGGTACGCACCACGAACGGGTCGTGGTCGGAGGGAGCGAGCAGGGTGGTGACGGGTCGGATCGTGACGCGTGAGGGGCGATTCGAGGGGGGCGATCCGATCGAGGGCGAGCTGATGGGAGCGTTCCGATGCGACGGCCTGAGTCTTCGATGCTAGATTACACCCATTCACGGAAACGGGCATAACTTTCAAATCGTAAGGCCGATTGAACCAAACCAAAGCTCAAACTGAAGCTAATTCAAAGGGCTACGATTATTTGAGGTAAATAGATCCAAATGAGGTCATTTGATAGGGGTTTCGGACCAGTTTATACTGATGTTGTGATTTTGACCAAACTGCCTTGTGTCTTCTGACGATGTTTCCAATGCCAGAGAGCGATGTTATCCAGAGATTCCATATGAGACAGCATTTACCCAGAGGTGCGTCAACATGATCTTTGCTTTGGGTAGCCTGGTCACAAAGCAGGCTAACAATTGTGATTGTGAAATTGACTGTATTGTGGTTGTAAATATTCATGTGTTGAATAAAATGTATAATTATTAAAAAAATCATTTTTAATGTGTAATAAAACTATATAAAATGGTCATGTGTTGAAATGAATATTCATTTACAGGTCGGACGATTTGTTTATGTACACCCATTTAAATGACATTGATTGGGCGATAATTTTACACATCGCCCAATTCAGTGTTTGTTGGTTGAAACCCCACACGGGTATTGGGATGATTTTTGACGTACACTAATCCCAATTGTTTAGTTGTATGTCAATCGATTGGTTGATAGACTGTTGTAAGTGTTAATTAATTATATTTAATGCTTATGCAGTTGTGTGATGCACTCTGAATGATGGTTGATTGGTTTTGATTGGTGTTATAAACATGTGTTGTATGAAATCCATATAAATAAATTATATTATGGTAATTGATTGGGTCTAATTCCAATTCAGAACGAACGAATATTTTAAAATAATAAATATTTTAAAATAACGAATATTTTAAAATAATATTCCGTAAAGAATAAAAATGTGTATTTGATGTTCGATTTTGGATGGACACGAAAATATTGAAATGTATGAAGCCGTGTTGATTAGTTATGCGCCATTTTTGACGCGAACGATATTTATATCGATTTTATTCATTTTTATAATGAATATCGAAAAGGAAATGATTTCAAAATCGATATTTTGAAAATATTATCATTTAAATATTAATGATATGAAATATTCAATTTTGATTTAAAATTGAAATGAAAGTGAGAATCGTTTTTAAAAACGAATTTATAAAATACATTTTGAATGAAATATATATATATTAATGGCTTGAATATAATGCGTCGCGCAACGACCGTTCGCGAATTTCGACCATTGACTTCGAATTGACATTATGGGAGATCCGATCGTTGGATTCTTCTAAAACTAGAACCGTTGGGTTCGTATCAAAAAGAGCTTTCCAACGAATATAAGAGATTTGAAATCCAATGGTTGGATTTGGAGATACGTCCAAATCAAATTAGGAAAAGGTCGCTATGGATGCAGTTCGGTGGCCGTTATAGGAAACCGACTGTACGGGCCTTTATAAAATTATTAAAAATATTAATAATTAGTGTAAAAATAAAATAAATGATTTGGAAAGAATTAGGATGAAAAATTCCATGTTTGTAAAGATAAAAATATATTTTTATCAAAATGAACTAGTTAATAACTAGAATGTTAATCCAATGTTTTAAATAAATAAGTTGGATTTGAAATGGTTTTAATTTAACCAGAATTTTCCAATGAATAAATTGGAATGGATTTGAATAGGAATTATCTTCGGATATTTTGATATTGGATTTCGTGATTATACGGATATTGTGGAGGAATTGGCAAGATATATATATATATATATATATATATATCGTTATCCCCAATACGATATTTGTTGGTTTCAGAATTTGATATTGAATATAAGCCGATATATTTTCTATTTAGAGCCTGGTATTTAATATCGAATTGGATTTTGGGTTTGTCGTGAATGGTGTCTTAAATAACACTGTTCTTAAACCCTGTGTGAATAGAATAAATCTTTTAATTAAGATTATTAGAGTTCCCAATTATATTTAGTAATTGGAATAAAATGAAATGTGATTATGAGTTTATCGTGAACTGTATTTTAAATAACATTCGTTCTTTAACCCAAATTAATAGTGAAATGCGATTTGGAATTTATAAATCTTTTATTAAGATTTAATGGAAATTTTCCAAAGTAAAGTTTTCCAATTTAATATATTAAATTGGAATTGAATGGTATTGATGATAATCAAGATATGCTTCTGTGGAGGAAGACTGTTACTATATATGGAATTTAAAAGGCTTTGTCATTATTCCATTTATATTATTAGTCAGATACAGAAATTGATATCGATTATATATTGATCTATTTCCCGTGAAGATTCCATAATTAATGGAATGTGATTTTGGGTTTATCGTGAACTGTGTTTTGAATGGCATTAACCCAGTTAAAGATAAGATTAATTTCTTAACTCTGAATAATCATTAAGTAATGATTTTTTAGATTAAAACTGAATTAGAGTTTTAATGAAACTTCAATTAGATTGAAACGTGAACGTGATAATTTAAATTATCAAATTTGGGAAATGATCGAGAATGTAGTATCACCAGTATTGCTCCAAGCGATAGTTAAATCTTTAATTAGATTTGAGCGTGAAATGGTAATTAATTTTACCGATAGCACCGTGGTGTTAGATATGTAGCTCTACCAGTTTTTCTCCATGGGATGAATAGGTTGGGATTGGGAAATAAAATAAATGATTTCTTCGGTAAGGTTCACTAATCCCGACTAGTTTGGGAAACCTTAATTTGTTTTTAATTGTGAAAAGAATATTTGAATAAAAGAATATTATGGATTGGAATGAGGCGTATGTTGTGTTTTTATAGCACTTGTTTATAAGATACGCGAGTTATTCAGAAAGACCGGGTTTATCCCATTCTGAATAATTGATACGGCGATAAGTCGACGATGAAGACGGTGGTTGAAGACCGTAGATCTTCACATCGTTTGGATGATTATTGATGTCTTGATTGGGATGTACACCCAAGACGAGGTAATAAATAGTGATCGTCCAGACATACTTGGAGATTGACCGGATATGCGAGGGCCTTTCTCCTGTATTGGACATATGGGACGAGGAATAAGGTGCCTCCGGTTTCGTTTAGACCCAGGACGGACTTGCAAATGGATGGTGTGTCTGACATTGATTCCTTTATACTGTATTCGTTGATCTCTACAAAATATATATCTATTTGGTGGCAGAGAATTTATTCTCTTGCTTAACACCCTTCTCTGAGACGTACGAGCTTAGAGGTTATATAATGGTGGAAATCAGTGGTACGGTATGGAATGACAGTGTGGCATGCTGAGATGCAAATGATCAAGGCTTTTGTTGAAAAGCATAGTCTTGTGGTTGATGATCAAACCACGGCTTTAATTAGCATAGCTTTGTGTAGCGTTAATTCGCGAGCTTCACACCACGGTATGAACCAGAAACTGAATGAGGACTTCAAGGAAATGGACATATGTTAGTTTCCAGCTGGGAGTAACGTCATGGTATGGAGCCCAGAGTATTTACTCATGTGGATGTTGCTTATTACTATTTGATGGGAAGCGAGGCGCCTCGGATATATCGGTCACTACGGGATCGATGGATGTTACGGTTGATATATTGTTTAGATTTTATGCCCTATAGGGCAGGCTAACATATAGTTTATGGTATTGCCAATCATCGACGGATTACCGGCCCTGTCGCTAACCGCAGGTGCAGTTGCGGCTGTATCCTCATGCTCCGGCTAGAGAGTCTCGAATCGGTAAGGATGATCGCTTGCCTTGGTTCATAGATGGAAACCCACTTTCCAATATGTGATTTCATGATTTTTGTTGTAAATATATATTTGGCGACGTAATATATGGGTACCTTTGCTGCCTAGGATTGGTATATTTATATTTGAAGTTGATTTCTTCATTATAGTAATAATAAAATATGAAATTTCACGTACCAAGCATTTTTGACTATTATAAGGTAAAATTCTATCCTTCGGCTTGCGTTGCATTGCGTGATGGGACTTGAGTCTTATAATAGCATCATTTTTCTGTTTAGCATTGCGTTGTATGTTTTATGCACTGGTATTCTTGGGGTTAAACCCGTTCCGTGTTATACGGCATGCTCCATTGACTTACCCAACTTTAAAATAAAGCTACTAACTGTTTTAGTTCTCACACCAGTCACATGATTGACTCGGAGTTTATTATTTTAACCTAAACTCTGGGTGCCCCTATTTTCCACACGGGCAGCTAGTAGTTTTTGTTTTTGCAGATATTATTTTTACAGGATCCGGGATTTACAGCTGAAACTATATTCGGAAAGCTCTGTATCTATGTTTTTCTTTCAGTTGTGTTATGTATTATTTTTCCGTTGCTATGTATTTAAATGTAATTTAAATCTCTGATATTTTCTGTTGTATATTATTTGTTCATACTCTGTTATATTCTTGTACTCTGATGTAATTGTTGTAATAGCAATGAAATGTTCTTCTGTTTGTGTTCTGATTGTCGTGTTCTCAACTCAATCCGCCCTCATCCGTCTCTTCGGAGATAGAGAGAGTTTGGGTACAGAGCTCGAGAACAAGACACATTAGAACCAAATGAAAGAATTCATCAGAGATTGGATCAGTAATATCCAATGAGAATAACTCGTTAGAGATACGGTTAGTAATGCCCTAGAATGAGTTGGAAGAGTGTTATTTTAAAACAAAAAGGAAAACAAATTTAATTTTGAAAATTATATCATATAATATGTATTTGAATATTTTATTTTAAATTGATTTGGACAATCGGTTATATGAAGATTTTGTATATATGTCTCGCGAACGTATATTTGAAGTCTCAAATATACTGGATGGATATAGAATCACACTCTAGACGCCCGGGGGATAATTTCGGTGATGTACAGACATCATCAGTATTTATGTTCGAGTTTCGAAAGTGTAATATCTATATATCTCCAATTGACTGGTGTGAGAACTAAAACTTAGCTAGGATTTATTGTTGTGATTTGGCCTTAAAAATGTGATTTTTGATTATGTATAAAATTATATGTTTGAAAAGATAATCAACTAATTAATTGCTAGTTGTGATGTTTGATTATTAGTTTAACTAATAAAAATACTGGAATGATAATTAATTTAACCAATATGTGAATGAATGGTAAATTTAGCCAAATTGAATTAATATTGAACTGAATTAAAAATTAATTGAAATTACATACATGTATATATATATATATATGTGTGTGTGTGTGTGTGTGTGTGTGTGAACAGGTCATAGCACGAAAGCTAAGAAGAGGAATAAAATTGTATGCCCGACAAATAGGTACATGTTTACTGTATTTCATGGGTTTGATGATTTTATGAACCAATTGGCCAGCCGCTTGGCTTTTTCTTTTTATTTTTGGATGATGAAGGCCCTATGAGGCTAGTTGTGGTTTTAAATATCAACCCGTACAAAGGAGGTTATAGCAAAAAAAAATCGAAAATTTAGGGTGTTAGCCAAATTTTTGAGAAATTAGAAAATTCTTAGAAACTGAAAATTTGGAGAATGAAGGCCAGAATGAAAGTTGAGTTGGTTAGTTAAACAACTTTTAGCACCGTTCCTTTTCGAGGATGAAAAGATTTTAAGTGGAGGAGATTGTAACTACCTGGATTTTAGAACCAATTTAAAAATTTTATTTTAGCTATTTTAATGGATTTTGAATATTTAAAATGATTTATTTTAAATAAAAACGACTATAAATTTATTTTAAATGAAGTTAGAACAGATAAATTTATTTTAATTATAAAATGAGCCTGAAATGGCGTGGTAGTTTGAAAATTCGATTTTTAATTTCAAATGAATGTACATAATTCATAATAAATCGGATTTCAGTAAAACTAGAAACATTTGAATCTGTTTAATAATATCTTTCTAACAAATGTAATTAATTAAGATTTCATAATATAAATTGAAAGTTATGGCCAGTTTAAAATTTAAAGTAGTCGCTACGGAATTTATATATATTTTATATATATAAAGCCCTTAAAAATAGCCATTTTGCAAACGACCTCCGTTTTCGATGAAACCACATTCGTTGGATCCAGAATGTCAAATTATTGCTAGATTCCAATTTCATAATTTTTGGAATTAATATATGAGCGTGGCAAAATAAAACATGTTTTGTCAATTTCAGTTGAATTAGATCGACCAGAAAATGACCACTTTTCAAACGGTCTCCAAATTCGATGAAATTAGTTTTGTTGGGACAGCATCGTCAAAACATAGCTAAAATAAATTTTCTGTAATTTTTGGAGTCAGTATATGGTCCCGGTAAATTATAATGTACATTTAAATTCAATATATATTGATTTATATTTTAATTTTGAGAAAAACCGATTGAACGATCGAATTGGCTTATGGAACATATCCTATTGTGTCCGAAATAGGGGTATTTAGCAAGGAGCGACAGTCGTTGGGTTCGATTTGGAGTTCATATCAATAACCGAGTATTTTTGAAATCAAAATAATTAAAATATAAATATATATATTTCAGAAATTCTTAATCCTAATTTTCCATTGACCCAAAAACAGCGTCGTTGCTCCAGATGATTAACGGCGGAAACGATCGGGAATTCTCGTGCATTTTTCTTTCAATCCGCTCTGAATTTCAACCCAACTCCAAAAAGAAAAACTGAAGCACTCTCCGAGATCTTCCTCGTGATCAAAATTGATGAAGTTTGGTTGCTTGGATTGTGGGAATTTGCGCCTCAAACATCATCCGTACGAGGGGGTTTTCGTGGTCAGAGGGGGGTTCGAATTCGACAGGGTTGGGGTTGGTGGAAGCTCGCGCATAGGCGCACCTCGTGGCAGCTAGCGATCGCCGTACGGCAGCTCCTAGGCGGCGCAGCCCTAGTTTCGAACTAGGTGTCGGCTTTACAGAACGATGAAAAATAGTGAGTTTTTTCTTTCTTTGTATAATTAATTTATAAATTTTGTAATATAACAGTAAATGTTTTTAAATATAATAACATTGTTTAAAAAAATGGATTTTTAATATATGTATAGCTTTAAATAAAAATATGATTTATATATATAACATTAGTTTAAAATTATGATATATATATATATATAACATTAGTTTAAAAATATGGTTTTTACATAAACAACATTGAAATAAAAATATGATTTTGATATAAAAATAGAGTAGATTAAAAATGAGATTTTTATATAAACACCATAGTACAAAAATGTAATTTTTATATATAACAGCATAGAATAAAAATTGGATTTTTAATATATGTAAAGTGATTTAAAAATAAAATAGCTTTGATTTAAAAATGTAATTTGAAAATGAAATAACCTAGTTTTAAAAAATGAAAATTTTATATATATAAAGCATTGATTTATTTTCTGTTTTAAAAAATAAATTAGCAGTAATAAAATGTGATTTTTATTATATGAATAACAGTATAAAAATGTGATTTTTAAATAGAGATAGCATTGAAATAAAAATGTGATTTTTATTTATAAAGATCGTTGTTTAAAAATGTGATTATTAACATAAACCGCGTGAAACAGATTGCGATGGAACCGACTGGAAGCAAAACAGAATCCAAACCATCGTCCGCTAAAGAATGACGGAGAGGAAACCAAAGGTGAGAACTCTTTCTCACTCTAATTATTTTACAGTTAAATATATACTAGGATGCATACGTAGCTTAGTAGCCCCCGACACTATTTTATTGTACAAACCATGGATGTTTGTTTGGATTGATTGTGATTGTGAAATTAACTGTATTGTAGTTGTAAATATTCATGTGTTGAATAAAATGTATAATTATTAAAAATATCATTTTTATTGTGTAATAAAACTATATAAAATGGTTATGTGTTGAAATGAATATTCATTTATAAATCGGACGATTTGTTTATGTACACCCATTTAACCGACATTGATTGGGACGATAATTTTACACATCGCCCAACTGCACAAATAATATTCAGTGTTTGTTGGTTGAAACCCCACAGGGGTATTGGGATGATATTTGGCGTACAGTAACCCCAATTGTTTAATTGTATGTCAATCGATTGGTTGACAGACTGTTGCAAGCGTTAATTATTTATATTTAATGCTTATGCAGGTTTGTAATGCACTCTTGATGATGGTTGATTGGGGTTGTACACATGTGTTGTATGAAATCCATATAAATAAATTATATGGTAATTGATTGGTCTGATTCCAATTCAGAAAGAACGAATATTTTAAAATAACGAATATTTTAAATAACGAATATTTTAAAATAATATTCCATAAAGGATAAAAATGAAAGGGTCGGGTTTGCACGACTTATGCAGGATCTATAATATGGCTATGCGGAAAGTATGTGATATACTAACTTGTATATTTACAATAGTTATGCAGGTAAATATTTAATGTAAAAAGATCTCACAGAAGCAATATCACAGATAAGCAAGTATAGCAAATACAGTAAATAGGAAAAATCACACCAGGGATTTTTATACTGGTTCGGAGCACCGTCCTACGTCCAGTCCCAGACTTCTATCTGGATTTTCACTAAACAACAACCTCACTTCACCCGGAGGAAACAGGTTTACAATACCCGAGCAGCCGAACGGGATTTCACGCCTCTAACAGCACGAGGACTTCAACACTTGCCTCTTATAACACGAGGACTTCAACACTTGCCTCTTATAACACGAGGACTTCAACACTTGCCTCTTATACCACGAGGACTTCAACACTTGCCTCTTACAACACCGAGGACTTCAACAATAATAAGATTTTGACTTTGAATGTGTTCTTCCTTCAACACTGATTTGTCAACAATTGAGTACACCCTTCCTATAATCTTATCCTCAAATGTAATTTGATGTTTAGTAAGATTAGGAAGTAAAATATCGAGTTGAATCACAAGTGTATGAAATATGCTTGGTGATTCAAACGATTATTGAATGCTTTTGAGTGCTTTTTGAGTGAAAAGAATAATGCAAGATAGATCAGAAAATAGAGAGTAAATTCGGTTAATTCGGTATTTTGAATGATTGCAAATTTATGTATTTATAAAGATCGAGTAGTTGCAATCATTGGTGAAGAGATGCATCTAAAAGGAGTGATTATTCATGAAGAAAAAGGATGCAACTCTTAGAGAAAGAAGATGACTTTTCAATATAACGGTCAAAATTCAAAAACCTGTTGACCTATAGAAATTTATAGGTCGACATGTTTTTAGCCGTTGGAATTTCAAAAACATGTTGACCTATAAAATTTTATAGGTCGACCTATTTTTGACCGTTACAATTTAAAAACCTGTTGACCTATAAAAAATTGTAGGTCGACATGTTTTCGGTCATATGCATAAAAAAATGCTTTTATAAGAAATATTTTAAAGCAATTAGAAGTATGATCATTTGAGGATAGATTTTAACATTTTTTACTCTAAATAATCAACTGCTAACCTATGAAGTCATCTTGTCTTCTTTTTGTCGATGTAGAAGCTTCTTCTTGTCATAAATCAAAACAACCCTTGAAGCTTTGACTCAACATTCTCCCCCTTTTTGATTGATGACAACATGACAACATGGCTTAATAAGGTATTGTTCCTTGTATATTTGCTCCCCCTGTATATATGCTCCCCCTGTATATATGCTCCCCCTGAATTATATAATCTGCATGACATTTGTTAGTAATAATTTCTCCCCCTTTGTCATCGACAAAAAGGGTACATAGTACTGTAAAAATGATAGTAACAACAATATCACCATAAGGTTTTTTCCCTTTGGATACAAGCTCCCCCTGAATTTCTGCAACATTTGTTATAATATAAATAATCTTACCTTTTGATTCCTGCATTAACAAATGTTAGCATACATATACTTTTACCATATCAAGCATAAAAAGAAGCATCCTTTCAGAAAAATTACAGCAAGAAAAAAGGTCGACAGGTCGAAATTAACAGGTCGACAGGAATTTGAAAAAAATAGCCGTTATGCACAAAAGACAATAGGACCGGTCGACAGGTCCTTTTTGGGCGGTCGACCGTTTTCTTGCTGTGGACCGGAGGACCTCGGTCCACAGTCTATATCACTCTGCACTCTTTCCCGGTCGAAGCCTGGACCGTTTGGGCTTTTTCTGTGACTTTTCAATTCCTCAAATATACAGATTTCAGCCCCAGCTAATTTCAGTTTCTAAATTGTTTTGTGCATTCGTGTTATACTTTGAGGATAGATTTTAACATAAATCTAACACGACTCCATACCTACACATATATAATCTTAGCTCCATGTCATGATTTCCATTGATCTTCACCACGATCTTCATTGATTTCCACTTTTTTATCAAAATCTTGTGTATCAACATTGTCTCCCCCTTTTTGATTGATGACAATATCTTGCATATATTTTTGAGAAACTGAGTAGTTCCCCCTGAATATATGCTTATATACTTTTATCTCCGCCTGTCTAAAAGCTTTCTGCACATTTTGTTAGTATAATAAAAACTTACTGTTTCCTGTAACAAAATGTTAGTGCATATAAAATGAATATTTATATGATACATGCATATATAATTTTTTAAATAGCATATGTAACCGGTCGACAGGAAGTTTAAAGGCGGTCGACAGGAAATAGTTCTGAATGAATTTATATAGGCCAGTTTACCTGGACCGGTCGACAGCTTTATTAGGGGCGGTCGACAGCTTTATGTTCTGATTGAAAATAAAAAACAAGTTTAACTAAGACCGGTCGACAGGTAAGAGAATAGGCGGTCGACCGATTAATTCTCTGGTTGGAAATAAAGAACATAATGGACAAGACCGGTCGACAGCATAATTTGGGGCGGTCGACAGCTTTATGTTCTGATTGAAAATAAAAAACAAGTTTAACTAAGACCGGTCGACAGGTAAGAGAATAGGCGGTCGACCGATTAATTCTCTGGTTGGAAATAAAGAACATAATGGACAAGACCGGTCGACAGCATAATTTGGGGCGGTCGACAGGTTTTGAATAATTTTGTTTTTCTCCTTCTCTTTTGAATTTTCAAACTTCAACAACACTTATTATATATGCATATTTCTCCCTCTTTGTCATTGATAAAAAAGAATAAAGATCATGATAGAACAGTAATCGAATATAAGACATAATTTAAAGTACCTTCGGGAGATCATGTGCAATTTGATAAACTGAAATTTGTATTCAAAGATATTTGGAGATATCGAAATTTTCTTCTTTTTGTTGTGGTGTACCTGCAAAGAATATGATGTATATACATTTGGTACCCACTTGCTTTGTTTGGGTCCATGGGTTAGATGGAAGGTAACCAAACCCAAGAGGGTTTAAAGGAACCTTTAAAGATAAAATTTTCATTATTAACTACCGAATCAAAATAATCATCGATATATTTTTCTCTGTTTTTCCAACTTACAGGAACCCAAATACTTAAGTAATCTCTATTGATGTTCCTTTTCGTGCTTCTAGATCTATTATATAGATCTCTAGTCATAGAAGTATTCGAATTTCTATAATAATTGGGTCTTGGATGTGTATTAGTACTAGCAGTGATATTCTTATTGTACATGAAAGCATATCTAGTACTATTTCTAAGATTAGTATTATTTCCAAAATCGCTATTGACATTTTTCTTTTGAGATTTCACAACAGGTTTTGGTTTGGAAGATAAACTAAGATTTTTCTTAGCTTTGTTCTTTTGCATTATTTTCTTCTTTCCATAACCAAGATGCTTCTTAATTTCTTGGTTTTTATATCCCAAACCTTTCTTATTTGAAGTAGATTGTGAATTCTCAATGATCTTTGTCAAATTTTCTCGACCTTTGTTAAAGTTAGAAACATTTTGAGTAATATTTTCTAACTTATTTTGTAAACTAACTTTTTCTAGGTCTAGAATCTTGACTTTTGTTTTAAGCTCATGATTTTCAGTAATGAGAACATCATTCTTCTCTTTTTGAACTTCAATTTCTTGAGTCAAAAGAGATAGTTGAGAATTAGAATTAGAAAACGATTCTTGAGCCTTTTCAAGTTCTTCTTCTAATATTTTCTTCTCATCTTTTAACATATCTCGTTCTAATTCGGATCTATTCAACATTGTCTTGACTTCTTTTAACTGATATTTTGTATCTTTAAGTTTAATTATTACTTTATCATAAATATCAAGCATATCCTCAAGAGTAGGAATTCGTACCTCATCCTCTGTTGCCATAAAACCTACATTTGCTTGTTCAGTGTCTGAGTCACTTTCGCTGTCAGATGAAGATGAGTCTGAATCATCCCAGGTTACTGAGAAAGCTCTCTTCTTTGATTTGTCCTTCTTGAATTTTTCGGAATTCTTCTTTTTATCCGGACAATCTTTATGCACATGTCCCTTTTTGTGACAATTGAAGCATTCCATATTTGAAGATGATAGTTTATTTGATCCAAACTTCCTTTTGTCGTATCGACTAGCTTTTCTTTGCTTCAAAAACTTCTTAAAGCCTTTTGCAATAAGTGCTAAGTCTTCATCTTCAGAATCTGAAATGTCTTCATCTTTTTCGGCATGAAAAGCAACATTTTTCTTTTCTTCTTTTTGTTCTCTTCTAGCCTGTAAATTTGCTTCATAGGACATTAGATTTCCTATCAACTCATCTGGCTTCATGGTAGAAAGATCATTAGCTTCTTCTATAGCTAATACTTTTCCTTCCCATTCATTAGTCAGTGAGTGTAGGATTGTTGAAACTACATCAAAGTCAGAATATTTTTGTCCTAACCCAATAAGAGCATGATGAATAGTTTGAAACCTTGAATGCATCTCATTGATTGTTTCATTTGGCTTCATTTTGAAATTTTGGAATTGACTTTTCAACAAAGCTATTTTTGCTTGTTTAACCTTGTTAGTACCTTCATGAGTTGTTTTTAGCGTTTGCCAAATTTGATAAGCAGTGGTACAGATACTAACATGGTTATACTCATTTTGGTCTAATGCACAAAACAACATATTTATTGCTTTTGCATTTACTGCTGCTGCTGCTTTCTCAGCAGGAGTCCATTCTGCATACTCAGTAGTTGGATTAACTATTTCTTTCTGAGTAGCATTCCAAGCATCATAACTTGTTGATTGCATATAGAAAGCCATACGTGTTGCCCAATAACTATAATTTAGGCCATTAAAGAAAGGAGGTCTTTGTGTAGATTGACCTTCAGTGTAAGTGTTAGTGCTAGTGCTTGCGTTATTTGCCATATTACTAGAATATATCAAATAACTGTGTTACGGTTATAAGATAACCTTGCTCTGATACCAATTGAAAGGGTCGGGTTTGCACGACTTATGCAGGATCTATAATATGGCTATGCGGAAAGTATGTGATATACTAACTTGTATATTTACAATAGTTATGCAGGTAAATATTTAATGTAAAAAGATCTCACAGAAGCAATATCACAGATAAGCAAGTATAGCAAATACAGTAAATAGGAAAAATCACACCAGGGATTTTTATACTGGTTCGGAGCACCGTCCTACGTCCAGTCCCAGACTTCTATCTGGATTTTCACTAAACAACAACCTCACTTCACCCGGAGGAAACAGGTTTACAATACCCGAGCAGCCGAACGGGATTTCACGCCTCTAACAGCACGAGGACTTCAACACTTGCCTCTTATAACACGAGGACTTCAACACTTGCCTCTTATAACACGAGGACTTCAACACTTGCCTCTTATAACACGAGGACTTCAACACTTGCCTCTTATACCACGAGGACTTCAACACTTGCCTCTTACAACACCGAGGACTTCAACAATAATAAGATTTTGACTTTGAATGTGTTCTTCCTTCAACACTGATTTGTCAACAATTGAGTACACCCTTCCTATAATCTTATCCTCAAATGTAATTTGATGTTTAGTAAGATTAGGAAGTAAAATATCGAGTTGAATCACAAGTGTATGAAATATGCTTGGTGATTCAAACGATTATTGAATGCTTTTGAGTGCTTTTTGAGTGAAAAGAATAATGCAAGATAGATCAGAAAATAGAGAGTAAATTCGGTTAATTCGGTATTTTGAATGATTGCAAATTTATGTATTTATAAAGATCGAGTAGTTGCAATCATTGGTGAAGAGATGCATCTAAAAGGAGTGATTATTCATGAAGAAAAAGGATGCAACTCTTAGAGAAAGAAGATGACTTTTCAATATAACGGTCAAAATTCAAAAACCTGTTGACCTATAGAAATTTATAGGTCGACATGTTTTTAGCCGTTGGAATTTCAAAAACATGTTGACCTATAAAATTTTATAGGTCGACCTATTTTTGACCGTTACAATTTAAAAACCTGTTGACCTATAAAAAATTGTAGGTCGACATGTTTTCGGTCATATGCATAAAAAAATGCTTTTATAAGAAATATTTTAAAGCAATTAGAAGTATGATCATTTGAGGATAGATTTTAACATTTTTTACTCTAAATAATCAACTTCTAACCTATGAAGTCATCTTGTCTTCTTTTTGTCGATGTAGAAGCTTCTTCTTGTCATAAATCAAAACAACCCTTGAAGCTTTGACTCAACAAAAAATGTGAATTTGATAACCGATTTTGGATGGACACGAAAATATTGAAATGTATGAAGCCATGTTGATTAGTTATGCACCATTTTTGATGCGAAGGATATTTATATCGATTTTATTAATTTTTATAATGAATATCGAAAAGGAAATGATTTCAAAATCTGATATAAAATATTGTCATTTATATATTAATGATATGGAATATTCAATTTTGATTTAAAATTGAAATGAAAGTGGGAATCGTTTCTAAAAACGAATTCATAAAATACGCTTTGAACGAAATATATATAATATATATTATAATATATATATATATATATACATATATATATTAATGGCCTGAATAGAACGCGCCGCGCAGCGACCGTTCGCGAATTTCGACCATTGATTTAGAATTGACATTACGGGAGATCCGACCATCGGATTCTCGTAAAACTGGAACCATTGGGTTTGTATCGAAAAGAGCTTTCCAATGAATATAAGAGATTTGAAATCCAATGGTTGGATTTGGAGATACATCCAAATCAAATTTGGAAAATGTCGTTATGGTTGCAGTTCGGTGGCCGTTATTGGAAACCGACTGTACGTGGCTTGATAAAACTATTAAAAATATTAATAATTTGTGTAAAAATAAAATAAATGATTTGGAAAGAATTGGGATGGAAAATTCCATGTTTGTAAAGATAAAAATATATTTTTATCAAAATGAACTAGTTAAAAATAGAATGTTAATCCATTGTTTTAAATAAATAAATTGGATCTGAAATGGTTTTGATTTAACCAGAATTTTCCAATGACTAAATTGGAATGGATTTGAATAGGAATTATCTTCGGATATTTTGATATTGGATTCTGTGATTATACGGATATTGTGGAAGAATTTGGAATATATATATATATGTATATATCATTATCCCCAATATGATATTTGTTGGTTTCAGATTTTGATATTGAATATAAGCCGATATAGTTTCTATTTAGGGCCTTGTATTTAATATCGAATTGGATTTTGGGTTTGTCATGAATGGTGTCTTAAATAACACGGTTCTTAAACCCCATGTGAAAGGAATAAATCTTTTAATTAAGATTATTAGAATTTCCATTTATATTTAGTAATTGGAATAAAATGGAATGTGATTTTGGGTTTATCATGAACTGTGTTTTAAATAACATTCGTTTTTTAGCCCAAATTAACAGTGAAATGTGATTTGGAGTCTTTTATTAAGATTTTGCGGAAATTTTCCAAAGTAAAGTTTTCTAGTTTAATATATTAAATTGGAATTGAGTGGTATTCGATTTGATGATAATCGAGATATGCTTCTGTGGAGGAAGATTGTTACTATATATGGAATTTAAATGGCTTTGTCATTATTCCATTTATATTATTAGTCGGATACGGAAATTGATATCGATTATATTGATTGGTTTCCCATGAAGATTATATAGTTAATGGAATGTGATTTTGGGTTTATCGTGAACTGTGTTTTAAATGACATTAATTCTTTAACCCCAATTAAAGATAAGATTAATTACTTAACTCTGAATAATCATTAAGTAATGATTTTTGAGATTAAAACTGAATTAGAGTTTTAATGAATCTTTAATTAGATTGAAATGTGAATGTGATAATTTAAATTATCAAATTTGGGAAATGATCGAGAATGGAGTATCACCAGTTTTTCTCCAAGCGATTGTTAAATCTTTAATTAGATTTGAACGTGAAATGGTAATTAATTTTACCGGTAACACCGTGGTGTTAGATATGGAGCACTACCAGTTTGCTCCATGGGATGAATAGGTTGGGATTGGGAAATAAAATAAATGATTTCTTCGGTAAGGTTCGTTAATCCCGACTAGTTTGGAAAACCTTAATGTGGTTTAAATTATGAAAAGAATATTTGAATAAAAGAATATTCTGAATTGGAATTAGGCGTATGTTGTATTTTTATAGCACTTATTTACAAGATACATGAGTTATTTAGAAAAACCGGGTTTATCCCATTCTGAATAATTGATACGACGATAAGTCGACGATGAAGACGGTGATTGAAGACTGGAGATCTTCACATCGTTTGGATGATTACTGATGTCTTGATTGGGATGTTCACCCAAGACGAGGTAATAAGTGGTGATCGTCCAGACGTACTTGTAGATCGACTAGATATGCGATGGCCTCTCTCCTGTGTTGGACATATGGGACGAGGAATAAGGTGCCTGCGGTTTCATTCAGACCCAGTTCGCACTTGCAAATGGATGGTGTGTCTGACATTGATTCCTTTATATTGTATTCGTTGATCTCTACTAAATATATATATATATATATATATATATATATGTATCTGTTTGGTGGCGGAGAATTTATTCTCTTGCTTAACAGCCTTCTCTGAGATGTACGAGCTTAGAGGTTATATATTGGTGGAAATCAGTGGTACGGTATGGAATGACAGTGTGGCATGCTGAGATGCAAATGATCAAGGCTTTTGTTGAAAAGCATAGTCTTGTGGTTAATGATCAAAGCACAGCTTTAATTTGCATAGCTTTTGTAGTGTTAACTCGCGAGCTTCACACCCCGGTACGAACCAAAAACGGGATGAGGACTTCAGGGAAATGGACATATGTTAGTTTCTAGCTAGGAGTAACATCATGGTATGGAGCCCAGACTGTTTACTCATGTGTATATTGGTTATTATTACTAGATAGGAAGCGAGGCGCCTCGGATATATCGGTCACTACGGGATCGATGGATGTTATGGTCGATATACTGACCAGATTTTATGCCCTATAGGGCAGGCTAACATATAGTTTATGGTATTGCCAATCATCGACGGATGACCGGCCCTGTCACTAACCGCAGGTGCAGTTGCGGCTGTATCCTGAGGCTCAGGCTAGAGAGTCTCGAACCGGTGAGGATCATCGCTTACCTTGGTTCATAGATGGAAACCCACTTTCCAATACATGATTTCACGATTTTAGTTGTAAATATATATTTAGCGACGTAATATATGGGTACTTACACCGCCTAAGATTGATACATTTATATTTGAAGTTGATTTCTTCACTTATAGTAATAATAAAATATGAAATTTCACGTACCACGCATTTTTGGCTATTATAAAGTAAAACAATATCCTCCGGCTTACGTTGTATTGTGTGATGGGACTTGAGTCTTATAATAACTTCATTTTTCTATTTAGCATTGCGCTATATGTTTTATGCACTGGTATTCTTGGGGTTAAACCCGTTCCGTGTTACACAGCGTGGTCCCTTGACTTACCCAACTTTAAAATAAAGCTAATAACTGTTTTAGTTCTCACACCAGCTACATAACTGACTTGAAGTATGTTATTTTAACCTAAATTCTGGGTGCCCCTATTTTCCACATGGGCAGCTAATAGTTTTGGTTTTTGCAGATATTAGTTTTACAGATCCTCGATTTACAGCTAAAATTATATTCGGAAAGCTCTGTATCCGTGTTTTTCTTTCAGTTGTGTTATGTATTATTTTTCCGCTGCTATGTATTTAAATGTAATTTAAATCTGTGATATTTTTTGCTGTATATTATTTGTTCATATTCTGTTATATTCTTGTACTCTGATGTAATTGTTGTAATAACAATGAAATGTTCTTCTGCTTGTGTTCTGATTGTCATGTTCTCAACTCAATCCGCCTTCATCCATCTCTTCGGAGATAGGGGGAGTTTGAGCCGTGTCAGCTAAATTTGTAATATTTTCTAAAATAGGGCTATTAGTGCAAAAAAAGGGCTAAAAGGAAAAAATCCAAAGTAAAAGCTACACGTGGCATAAGAGCGATTCCATGGACAAGGTAATTAAACTTCTTACTTCAAACATGTATTAATGACACATTGAAAAATGCTTGGCTTTAAAACATTTAATTGTTAAATGTTATTGTGATGCCTGCATGCAATCTGCCTAACTCATTATGTGTGCCACTTGAAAATTAACAAAAATAGTTTTGAATGGAATATAGTGAGATCTGAAATATGTGCCATGCATCGAATAATTTCATCTTCAGAGTATTAACACGCACCCACAAAACTTTAATGCATGAAAAAAAAAACATTTGCAAACGAGTTTTAAAGAATGAAACACAAGTTTCAATGAATGAAATAAAACCATCGTAAAATATTTGGACATGGTACATGGGGAGTGACATGCTAGCAGCATAACTAAATAAAGCAAATATGAGTCAAACCAAACCTTTTTTCTTTCAAAGAAAATAATTATAAAAAAATAGATAGAAGTAGTCTAAACCTTTTGATTGGAGAGCATGTACAAGATGAAAGGACTATGTTGTCGATAAAAGAGAATCAATATTTGTAAACGCACAAGAAAAGAGGGAGAACGAGTAAAATTAGGATCCACTCATAAAATATATACTTTATCAAACTTCTCCAAAAAAATTATGTAAATGAGACGAATGAAAAACTAAAAAATGACAAACACAAATCAAAGAAAATTATCATGTTGATAACGTGTTATAAAATAAAAAAAGAACATAAGAGATTAAGAAGAGAGAACATTTTTATTTATTCAAATATATTTACAACACACATGAACTCTTTATTTATTGACTTCATATGTCCTAACAATTACAATAATGTCTTTTGCATTAAGCGAATCCACTCTTAATATCATATATATTACAACAGTAAGTAATTAATTGATTTCGGAGTGTACTAATGTTTGATTGATTACGGCAGGAGATGATGAACTCTGAACTGTGAAACATCATTAATAACTGAATCATATCGGTCCAATAAAATCATCTGTTCAGCGAACATCAAACCAAAAAACTGGACACTCATTAACTCTGTTGAATATACGAGAGTGAAATAAGTGGTTTTGGTTTTCCTACAATAAAAAGAAGGCCTAAATCGAACATTCATTCACATACACTCTATAAATAGACACTGATGATTTTTGCTAGTGAAAATGGATGAGCTTGGGTATCCCTTTAATGAGAAGATATTATTCACATGGTAGTCATTTATTCACATAATTGTCGGTTATGGTGTAACTGTCATTCAGGCTCGGCCCAAGTGAAAATAAGGCCCTAGTCATGGTATAACTATATTTTGGGCATGCATGGTTTTAATGAACAAAAAACATATTATGGTTAACAGCATGCATAATAAGGATTGAACCTCACACCTCCCATTTATCAGCTCAAAGGCTCACTATTTCCTCCAAACTATCCTTGATGATGTTGATATTACAATATTTTGATTTTAAAATAATACGTGCTTAAATGTTTCATTTCTTCGAGTTGGGCCTTACTGATCGTCCAGACAACATAGGCCCAAGGCCGACCCTACTATCATCCTTACATGGTTGACATGAACTCTTAATGACTAGTTATATATGTTTCATCTAAATATCATGATGATGTGGTTGTTATATTCATTTTAAATCGAGTGGTTCTCTTTTTAATTATAGGATTTGAATTCATTAACGACTGTAGTTGCTTATTAATTTCATAAGTTTCTTTCTATTCCACTCAACATTGATTTTAGTGAATATCGACACAAATATTGATATTTTACTCAAATAAATAGAAACAATTCATCAAATATTTGAGGAAACCAAATACTTCACAAGGACAACAAGCATCAGAAACTTTGTTTTTTTCTTCTCATAATTTTACCTCAAAGTCCCAATATTAACTAATGCAGTTCAAAAGGATAACATCTTGATCGTAGAGTATTGGCCAATTTATAGAACAGTATAAACACCTAAATTATCACGAACTAACTTGTTAGTTGAAGTAGCTCATGTACTAAGATGTACTGGGATTTGATATGATAATTTAAAATTTCAAAAAATATGCTTTGATTATATAAGTGAAATAATTTTGAATAGAAGAGTTAATAGAGGTCTAAGATATTATTAACTAAAAGTTATATTCTATTATTTCTTCTCTAAACATCACGTTCTTTTAGTTTTTGGTATATTTTTTATCCATTGACTATTTTTTGTGTTCAATTATTTTACTAATTAATCATATAAATTGTTTAAGTAGTAATGCTTTAAACTTTTATGGTAAAATATAAAGTGTCAAACTTTGTTTTAATCAATTTTATCCTTGAATCTTATATATGATTTTAGTTACTTACCTTTAGTTATTCATTATATTAAAATATGTTTTGGTTGGAAAATTTGCAATTGCTTATGTTAGATCTGAAAAACAATGGTTATCACTTATGTAAAAGCCTAACTTTATTATTATTTAAATCTTTTAAAGTTCATCTATAGTATACTTTTTCATTATGTATTTGCAGTACTTAACTATTGACATTAAAATTATTTTACATGCAAAGGTTATAATTTTAAAAACCAAAAGAATAAGACTAAAAGAGATATATTAATATGAGAAACATAGGAGAATAAAAGCAAAATGATAATACTACAAGAGTTTTTCTAATACATGGTATAAACTAACATGAGATTTGTGCTTTGCACACTAGAAAATGGTATTCCATTAATAATCTAATTTATAATTGGTTAACAAGTTTTTAAGTTATATTTACCATATATTAACACATAAGGTAGATTAGTTTGATTTTCCTTTAGCTAAGTTACGTGAGAGAATTTGTAATATATTGTAACATATAGATATACATAAAACTATTACATCAAAGTACTTGCATTCATAAGTAACACTAAAAATGCACATAGTTTAATGATAGATTGTCTAGAAAACTTACAAAGTTTGATCAATTGATTATCAACAGTGAAAAGTAGATAATTTCAAGGATATCTATTTGTGTCAATCGTTAAAATGAGGCACCACGTTATTAACAAATTTAGTAAAAGGAGTAAACTGACTTCAGCAAGAAGACAACATCAAATAGTATAACACATCCTTGTTTCATTGATTTTAACATATAGTATATATAGTATCAGAAAATGCTAATAAATCTTCATCTATAGATTGGATTTAATTCTGAACGTTAGCGAAACACTGAGCGGGTAATTTAGCGTGGTACGTTGGTGAATGAAATACGATTTTGTAGTTACAAACAAAGTATTTGAACGTATTATTGAGTGTTTTATAATCTATTAATTGACTTATTTTTGCGATAAATAAAATGCGTCAATAATCTACAAAAATAAATGAATAACAAATAAAATGAAATATTACAAATTGTCCGAATTCAGTTCAATCCGACCTCTAACGTATAACATTTTGGTAATTAAGATCGCAATGCAAGAAAACCAAACCTCAGACAGATATTTTTGCAAAAATTATTAACTTTAAAAATTTACAAAATAGTTAGTTTAATTGATCAATTAAGCCGAATGAGGTTGAACAACCCGATTTCGAGCGTTCAAATGAATGGGCCATCCGTTGCGCCTACCCTGTTTCTTTACCAAACGGTACCTTTGTTAACTTTTATAAGGAGCTGTTAGCAATAGTGATTTGAAAATATAAGCAACGAACCCTTTCTCCTAATAAAAATTAACAATGCTGCAAATTAATGCTAAAGATCATATAGATTTGCATGTACAACCGGAGGAAACAAAAATAGCCATGCCAACACCTGCTCGTTAGAGTTGGTCGTCCAACTACTAATGTGTTAGTATGAATCTGCAGCATTTAGAAAGCCAGCCAATCTCGTAGTGTGTTTGGTATCTCACATCGTGGCGTATGCTGAAAAAGAATAGTCTCGCCTCAGGAATAATGATAGAGATAGATTTATATAAAATCACACACACACACACATATCGTATACATAGGCATGAAATAATAATGGAGTGGGAACAAAGCTAAATCTTCTTTCACAACAAATAATGTTGAAGTCTCAAAAGCAGAAGGTAGCATGCTAGATTATTTAATGAAAAGCATAGGAGGCTGTTGATGGAGAAGGAACTTGATGCGATATAGAAAGACCAAAGAGGAAAGCAACTGGATTGGTTCACTTTTTTTCTTTGTTATAGAGTGAAACTATTTTTATTTTCTTATTTTTCAAATATTAGGTTAGGCGGTTTTGCGTCTATACACAGGTGCGTTTTTGACGAATGTTAACAGAAAATTTGAGCGTGACATTTGAACGTGGCACGTTTCGAAATGAGGAATGTGTTTTTTGCTATAAACGGGTATTTGAGTGTGATATTTGAACGGGATATTTAAGATGTGTTATTTTGTAATATGCGTTTAATTTTAATATTGTAGATACAATTTCAAAATAACAACAGGAAATACAGATACAGAAATAAAAATTTAAAATACAGAAACAAATATAATTACAGATACAGTAGTTCATTTTAGCGTAGGCCTGCAGCAACCAACTGATTTCTTATGATATCTCGAAGTGCTGACATTTCTTGATATCCATTTCGTTGTACTCATTCAGAGCCTCTATTCGTCTTATTCCTCAGAGAATAATATTCCTCTAAGTATTCGTCAGGAATAGTTCGGGACCATCATCAAAAGCCAAAAAAATCAAGATCACCACTATTATATTTGCGTATATAGTTGTTTAAGGCCATTGTAACTACGACAATTTTGACTTAAGTTTCAAATGAGTTTCTTTGCAATCTCTTCAAAATAACAAACTTTTTTTCTATATACCAAAAGTTCTTTCAACGACCATTCGTAAACTCGAATGATATAAATTAAACACTTCATTGGCAGATTTAGTTGATTCATGGTCTCACGAAAATATGGAATATGATACCTTATATTTCTGTAAGATGGTAAATATCTAGTTTGAAGTGGATATCCCGAGTCAACCAAGTAGTACTGTCCAACTGGAGGTTTAGTAAAGTTGAAGTTTCTATCATTTATAACCGAATTAAAAATTCTCGTGCACAGTCCCTTCCCAACCAACAATAACATAAGTAAACTACAAATAGAAAAAGCATACCGCTAATATATTTTGTGTAGCATAACCTTTTCTTTCGATATATGGAATAACTCGATCAGTAAGTACGTGTGTCATTATGCGTGTGTACCATCTATAACACCAATACAATTTTCAAAATATGGATAGTACTGGGTTAAACTGGTGATGTGTTGTGGAACATTATTGAATTGTGGATCGTCTACCTTTATTATATCGAAAGCAAGTAATTGAAAAGCATTTAAAACAACATGAAAACAAACGGAAATTTTGTTATCTGCTCTCTGGAATCTTTCGCTAAGTTGTCTATTTGAGAGCCCAATAACCATTGTGTAAACGAAAAAATCAACCATTTCTCTAACACAAATTTCTGTCATTGAAAAGAGACCATGATCTTATAGTCTGTCAAATAACGAATAGAAACAAAGCATTTTCATACAAAAATTATTTTGACAATGTTGTTGATGCTCGTTCAAAATGTCGTTGATCCAAGCTAAACCGGTATACTCTGAAGTATTAATCTGGGTCATATGATGCCTCCGTGAATTTTGGCACAATGATATCCCGTATAGATCAAGCAAATCGTCGAAATCGAAGGATGAATCGGAGGTAGACATTTTTTTTGGAAGATACTGAAGAAGAAGATGATGGATGAGAAATGAAGGAAGTAAAAGATAATTTATAAGAGAAATGGGAAGACGCCGTTGGAGAAGGTGAATGTTGGAAAATGAGGCAACGACGTTAGATGCGTCCGACGCCATCAGATCATTTTCCAATGTTCACCAATGCCATTGGTGAATGTGGTATTCCATGTCCAAGCGTTCGACGCGTCGAACGCAAACGCAAGAGTAACGCTGCATGAAAAGACTGTGAACGGTACCAAAATGTGTTTGCATGTAATAGGTTATTTGTGTTATCTAAACACGTTGACCAAAATCAATGTTGCCCCTCTTGGAGGGATGAATGGACGGATCTTCAAACTTCAACATGATACAGACACAATGTTTATGCTTGGGACAATGGATAATGCATATAAATTCGTCAATCGTTGTAGTTAACATTGTAAGATTAATTAGTCATAACTTAAGGCATACCTAGACCATAATACATAATGTCTGATACTATGGCATGTGAACAAAGTGTGACGATGTTGTACACGCACCAAACTTGGCATAATGGAAGACGTGTGAATAGATGTGAATCAAGGTGGAGATTTTGGATGCCTAATTAAAATATACATTTTTCACCGCAAAAAACTACAAGCTACCTATTGTAAAAAAAAAAAAAAAAAAAAAAAAAAAAAAAAAAAAAAAAAAAAAAAATCCTAAAAGGAAGGTAGCATGAAAGAAGGATAGCGAAGCCAAGGAAAGTACTATCGGAAAATAAGGAAGCAGCTTTCCACAATACTAAAGGAGTAACAATTAAAATATTAAAGCAAGAAGGCAAGGCGGTCAACAAAGAATAGAGGAAGCGTAAGACCTTGGAGAAAATGATAACACTCCGTCAATTGATAAAGGATAAAAGAAGAAAAAAAATCCTTTTTTAATAAGGACAAAGCCCTTTCGGCTCTTGTGAAAGGCATTACCGGAACAAACGAAGGTAACATCCTTCTTACTAATAAAAAAGAAACAAGGTTATGCCTTCCAGACCAAACACACCCATCAATTCATTCGAAGGGGGTGTCCTGACCATCTGACCTTCCGCTCGGCCTTCGAGCCATTATTCGACAGGGGAGTCCTGACCAATTGACCAGTAATCGCGGAATTGACACAACAAAGGCAGAAAGGGCGAGAAGTAGGGTAACTAGAGATGAGAAATCTTCAGTCCAAACCGAATTAAACAACCATACCGATTCAGTTCGGTTTTAAAACTAAATCTGTTTGAATTTGGTTTGTAAAATAATTTTTTTGGGTTATTGGTTTAACCGAATTAACCAAAAATTTAATTTATTATCTTATTTTATGGTATTGTTGTATTTTAAATAATTAGTTTAGCGATAAAATACAAAAGTAATTGTTGCAAATATGTCAAATTTTATTATAAACATAAAATTTACTATATAGAATTTCTCCAAATATGAATTTATGTTTTACTTTGAGTGAATTCATCATTTAAATAATAACACATCCTCCAAGTTCGGTTAAATCGGTCACCGATCGAATTAACCAAAATAATTCGATTCGGTTTGATTTGGAAAATTTTCGGTTTATTTTTTTAACCTTAAAACCTATCGAACCAACCGAACACTCAACCCTAAGGATAACCCATATCTATAAACACGACCCTATGGGTCTAGGGTTGGGACAGATTTTTCTCATTTCAAAATTTGCAAACTAAATTACGAAGTAGAAACCCTAAATAGAAATCAATTGGAGGACAGTCATTTCTTTTGATTTCATGTGGCAATAAAATCCAACAAAGTGGATCAATTATCATTGGCTTGAAAATACTAGTTTTGAGGATAAGGAAATCAAACATTTAAGCTATTAGGAAGGCTAATAGTTAATTACACATGACCATTTTTACTAATTTTATATATTATCAAGTCATGTCATAATACTTATACATAAAAAAGTTCTGATAAACATATTCTCAATCTTATGGAATGACAACTTTGTCAAGGCAACAAACATTATCTAGAATTTCTCTTAGATTTGAACCCATAGTTGATGATAAAACTAGAATAGATATTTTTTTGTTTCCTACTTACACGTGCCCATATCCTTGTTCTTCAATCAATTTCTAATTCTGATCTTCTTCCTCCCTAATCTGATATTATAGTGCTGGTATAAACAGCATTTCCGTTATGATCCAATTTTGAACGATAGTAAATACTGGGACTTTGCAATATTTGATTGATCATAATTCTGTATATTCCATTTACTATAGAGGTTCCCAGGGAATTCATTAGAGGAATATTTAGAGAACAGTGAGTCGTTCCCTTAGAGAAAATATGGTAGGCTAGTTGCTGATAGGATTTTTTTTATGATAAAAATCACTGATTTTGCTTATTTGAAAAAGGGTATCGTCCTGAGTTTTCCCCAACTTTCGATATTAATGAAGTTTTAAGAAGAACAGCTAAAACACTTGTAAAACCCCTCATAAGAAGTGCAAGTAAAGAGAAGCCCCTGAGAAGTTTTGATGACATGGTCAGTCTACCCTAAATGGTGAAAATAATGTAGGCCAGAGTCCCTAAACCTTTTAGTTCACTCATCATTTTCATGACCTTGTGTGGTAGTGAATTTTATCATTGACATTTTTGCGCTAGAAGGAGGGCATAAACCTCTGAAAGTTATTTTTTTCTATGAATTATTTTTTGGTATTTAAACTATTCATAGGAAAAATGCAGACAAAAACAAAGAAGCTAGATATGATAATTGAGGATGTAGTACACACTATTACTCAAGAAGAAGGCACAACTCCAACTTTCAACTTGGAGAATGCGACACTAGGACAACCTTCCAACGTGGAGTTTGTGGAAGTATGGGCCGAAAAGATCGGGCAACCGAAGCAATAAATAATAGAGATGCAAAAGCGAAAGCGACCCTTCACCATCTAAATCTAAGAAGGCAAATCCTATGACGACCCAAGTTGATTACCAGGGAAAACTAAATGATATAGGGGAGCATCCCGAAAGCTCCACTCTTAAGGATATGTTCGGATTCAGAAGAATTATTCAAATGCTAAAGCTTATGTAAGAGACATCGCAGAAAAAATCATCAAGGACTTTCTTAACACCAAAGTCAAAAGGACCCTTGAAGAATAAGCCAATTGCAACAAATGAGTGGCTTTATTTATCGATGCAATAACGACCACAACCATCCCTTCACACGTAAAAGTGTCAACCATCAAGCATCAAGGGACAACCAATTTGGATGATCACCTGATGGCTTTCGATAGCTACATGGATTTGTATAACGCATTTCGAGTGGTGCGATGTAGGTTGGTCACAGTGACACTACAGGGAGTTGCTGCCAAATAGTATCGTCAATATAGGTAAAGAATCATATACTCTTGGAAGCAAGTTTCCTATTAGTTTATAGCATAGTTCTGCATCCAGAAGGATCCCTTCATCCATTGTACTATAGTGGCTAAAATCAAGCAATAATCAGGAAATTTTCTAGGAAACTACCTCAGAAGGTTCAACGCCGCAGCCTTAAAGGAAAAAGGAACTAACGACTATGCAAAATAAGTAGCTATTCATGTTGGGCTTCAAGTAAATACTCCATTTTGGAAAGATCTCTTCGTAAATGAATGTGAGGATCTATGGGGATTCCACTTCCGAGTGGATAAATTCATTAAAATAGATGAAATATATTATATTAATAAGAAAGCCCCTCTGAGAAAAGAAAGTGGAAGACCTGGCTATGATTGTAGTTATAATAAGATGTAGTAGGAAGAAGTCAATAATAATGCGGTAGCACTAAACAAGTTAATATCTTTCATTTATGTAATAATGAAGGGAAATGTAAATTTCCCAACTTTATATAGGGCTCCGACCAATTCGAAGGTTAAGAAAAGTGACAAATATTGCAAATATCGTAGGGAAAATGCAAACAAAAATAATGAGTGTAAAGTCTTGGTTGGAATCATTCAGAAGCTAATTCGAGAAGGATAATTGAAGGAGTTTTTTTATGGTAATCAGAGTATTGCTCAAGCTGATGTAGGATTACATAAGCCCTTTGACGAATATATAAATGTAATCAAGGATGAATATGTTTTAAATTTGGGTCCTCATATTAACCTAATTGATATAGGTCCACAAGTCACTGGAAATAGTCGGGGGCCTAAGAATTGTAATATAAGGGAAAAATGTGAAGGATGGAAATCGGAAGCGTAGTCAACGTCAAGTTCAAACACGCTTTCAATCAAGATGAATACACCCGAAGGGAAGCTAAAGCCTACCCTAAAATCCATTTTTGGGTTTAATATCAAAGGTTTAAATCCAGTTAGATAGGCAAAGATGAATGTACAAATGGATCTCTCACCTTGCTCGGCACCTTCGAAACTCTCTTCGTGACCATAAATCACCCAACCTTCTATAATGCTTTCTTTGGACGCCTTGCACTTGATAAGGTTAATGCTTTTGTCTCCTCGAAGTATTTGATGCACAGATTCTTAACCAAAAAGGGATGAGGAACCATCAAAGGGGAACATTTTAGTTATATGTGCTTCACAAATCTTGATCAATATAAAAGGAAGTACTTTGCTTAATTTGATTCTTCTACTATTTTTCAGTCTTTAGATGATGGGTTTCCACAACGAATCTTCACCAAGGTAATTATAATCAATTTGATAAGCGTATGAAAATAAGTAACAGGTTTCAGGATAGAAAAAGAAAAAGGATGGACATGAATAATATCGAAGAAGGTGAAATTATAACAAGTGTAGACTGTAGATGGGAAATGGAAGAATCGAGCTCACTATGGAGCTTAAGGAAGTATGTTTAAACCCATTCTATCCATCTAAGACAGTTAAAGTGGGAAAGGAATTGGAATCCAATCTAAAAAGGATTTAGTTCACATCCTCAAAGAGAGTAAAGACATCTTTGCATGGTCCCATTCAGATATGGTTACAATTGACCTAATGGTTATGTGCCATACCCTTAATATTGACCTTAGTACGCCTTGCATTCAACAAAAGAAAATAAATTTTGATAATATATGTTTCAAAGCCTTGAAAGAGGAAATTAAAAAGTTATTTGAGAATGGACACATTCGGGAGGATTTAGTCCTAAATGGCTGGCTAATCCTACGCCAGTTAAAAAGTCCAATGGGAAATGGAGAACATGCGTTGACTATAAAGATCTAAATAAAGCTTGTCTGAAAGATTATTACCCTTTTCCTAGAATAGACCAATTGGTAGATGCTACAAGTGGATATAAGTTGCTATCTCTCATGGATGCTTATTAAGGATACAACCAAATACCCATGATTAAACCAGATAAAGAACACACAATCTTTATTACTGACTGGGGAATTTTCTGTTACAAATCCATACCCTTTAGATTAAATAATGTCAGGGTTACATATCAAAGACTGATCAACAAGATGTTTCATAAAGAAATATGGAAATTTACATAGATGATATGCTGGTAAAATCTCAAAGGGTAGAAACACATTTAGAGGATATAGAGGATGTTTGAAGTTATGTGAAGGCATCAAATGAAGTTAAATCCTCAAAAGTGCCATTTTGGAGTCCATTCAGGAATTTTTGGATTACATTTTAAGTGATCAAGGAATAGAGGCCAATCCCGCACAAATAAAGTCAATAAGAGACATAGCTGAGACTAAGACCAGTAAAACACAATGAGCTTGAATGGAAAAGTTGCGGTCGTAAGCGGGTCCATTTCTAAAGAAACTGATAAATATGTCTTATTCATCAATATGATTAAGAAAAAGAAAAATTCCAAATGGAGGAAGACTAAGGTAGGCCATTCCAAGAGTTAACAGACCATTTGGAAAAACCACTCATATTATTCAGCCCAAAGGATAAAGAAACCTTGTATTTCTACATGTAATTTTTGGAGCATGTCGTTACCTCAGTACTTATTCAAGAAGAAAATGGAACATGGTTTCTCAACCACTATGTAAGTAGACGGCTAAAAACGATGAAACCCAATACCTATTACAAAATTTCTAGCTTATTGCTTGATACTGATTGCCGAAAGCTAAGGTCATACTTCCAAACACATCCTATTAGAGTATTAACCAAATTCCCTCTAAAAACAAGTGTTTAGCAAACCCAAAAACTTCAGGAAGGTTGGTAAAATGGAGGATCAAACTGAGCCAATATGGCATTGAGTATAATCCATGAATAACTATCAAATAATAGGCCTCGGTCGATTTTGAGAACCAATGCATGGTATTTATTGAACAACAATCTGAAAAAGAAAAGGATCGAGGGCAGAAATGGCAATTATTTGTGGAAGGAGCATCCAATGAATAAGGGGTGGGGGTATGATGTATTATAATTACCACATATAGGCATCGCTTGCAGTATCTATGAAATTGGATTTTTCCCATAACTAATAACATAATAAAATACGAGTCGATGGTAGTTGTATTAACTTTGGAAATACAACTTCAAATTCCTCATTTTCGGATCTTTAATGACTCAAAATAAATGGTAAATTATTAGAAACAGATCAAAATAACCCAAAATTTTAAATAATAATAATTAATTAAAGGATTAAGTAAAAAATACAATAAGACGTAAAATTGTCAGACTTTAGCTATAATTTTCTGAGTCATTTGCATATATAACTTATCGAAATTGGAGTTCAACTGAGGAAGTTATTAAAAGGTTAAGAATTCACAAAATAGAGATCGGAACTAAATAAAAAATGGAATAAAAAAAATAAAACTTTTGTAAATGTCTAATTTTGGCTACAGAAATTTTTCCATTGTATCCATAGTGATATTCTGGATAATTTTCGTATATAACATGTCTAAATCCCAATTAAACGAAGAAGTTATGAACAAAAGAAAAAAAATGTGGATACTAGCATTTAAACTTAGGACCTATGTTCTAAGAAGTGCACACTATGACACTATGTAGGTGTGGGCGTGGTCAGTTAACCGAACCAATCGATTAATAGTTTCAAAATTTCGAACCACCGGTTAACCGAAATTTCGGTTAATCGAATTTGTTGGTTAATGAAGCTCGGTTGAGGTCAGATGAATCGGTGAAGTTAGTTAACCGTAATATATATATATATATATATATATATATAGTATTACTATATGTACATATCTATATTATTATATATATATAATATATTACTAATATATATACATATATATGATCATCAAAATAACTATATTACATGTATATATGTATGTGTATATATGTACATATACACTATATATGTATATATAGGTTGCAAGAAATGGCAATGATAATATTTATATTTATCAGTTTTACAATATATATGCATGTATATGCGAGTGTATGTTATCAATATTATAATATATATGTATGTGTGTACTTTTGGTTAACGGTTAACCAATGTATGTTATATGGTTAACCGTAATTTGGTCGGTTAACATTGATCAGCTGATTGAATGTTCGATTAATCGAGTTTGCCGATTAATGTGGTTCAGTTATGATTAGTTGAATCGATTTAGTCGGTTAACCATAATAAATGCCCACCTCTGCTTTTATGAGTTGACCTGACCTTCCCTTAGTCAACCTATAGGTCGACCCCCAAGGGATATAAGTCACCTCGCCATATTGCCTGGATATGAAAAGTTCCAACACGTCCAAGCACGAGTCGATTAAATTTTACATGGATTTTCATGAGATCTTGAGCATTCTGAGCGAGACCTAGTAGCTAGAGTTGAACTAGTGACATGTTTGGACCAGGTTAAATCAACCAATCTTACAGCTTGAGATCCCCTAGCTCCATATAAATAAGACCCTAGATCTAGTTATTCATTCACAACAAAAATATTTTCCCTATGGCTTCTCTTTTAACTGGGACGGACGTAAAACTCAAATTTTTTTTTTTGGGAAGAGATCTATAAAGTTAAGTAATTTTTCTATTACTCTTTAAATTGCAATGCTTGATTTTATAACAAGATCTACGAAGGTTGTGTGCACAAGAGCTAAGGACTATAAGTGAGTGTAGTAATTATTTAGATTTTTGAGTAATATAAAGAAATATTGTTCTTAATAGTTGTAGTTTTTCTTGTAGTGTCATTTATAGTTTTTAGTATATATTTTTCTGTAAATTATTTTCTTTAAGTACCCCTCTGCTTTTTCTTACAGTTTCTTTAAGTTAAATTCTACAAGAAAGTTTTTCAATCTTCTTCCCTCAACAGTTATTTTATTCTTACCAATTGTCTACAATTTTTGTAATGATTTACATTTGTTCTTAAACATGCCTAGATGTGTAAATGTTAATTAATAGATGCAGATTCAATCCTCTTATTGTACATTAAAAAAATAGTACAAAGTGTAAGCTTTGCAAACATGATTAAACGAAAGAAAATTAAATTTACAAAAACAAGTGCATAAATTGTACCATTTGTATAAAAAAGGAATCAGACTGAATTAGGCAATTTTGTAGGAATTTGTAACAAATTATGACAAGCGTTGCAATTTAAAAAGTAATAGAAAAGGAGAAGATTATTATGATAATTGAGATCTATATTGATATGTCATAGAATCATAATGAAAAGAATATAGATTGAAATAGGAAAATCTGGAATATTAGGAATTTAAATTATGACATAGGGGTTATAATCAAAAGGACTAAAATAGGAATGGAATATTTTCAAGTAAAATTATGACAAGGGGATAATAATTAAGAAGAAATGAAAAGTAACAAAAAAACTTATTATGTTAAAACTTAAATCATGGATTAAGTCAATATGAATATAATAGTAGTGGTTCGTACCAGCAACATTCCCTTTCAAGTTAAAAACTGATGGTCTCAACACCAAGGTTGAGGCTGGGAACGCTTATGCTGAAGTAGATATATAAGCGGCCAATAAATAAGATCAAGATTAGGGGGATTGGGTGGGGGCACAAATTGGAATATATTTTTTACTAGGGACCCTTATCTACAACATTCCCTTTCAATTAAAAAACCGATGGTCTCAACATGGAGGTTGAGTTTCAGCATGCTTATGCTAAAGTAAACATATAAGTGGCCAAAAAGTTGGGACAAAAGGTAGTGGGAACCAGCGATTACCACACAGAATCAAAGTTGGTAAGTAATTCACTATTGCATCCATGCGCTAAATTACGACTTCATGGATGGATAGACGGGCGGTGATCGACTTTATGACAGACTTGTCCACATAGACGTTCTACCATGCGAGGCAGTAGATGGGTAGGAAAGGTCGATTGATGGGTTAGATTAGGTATTCATCTTGAGCTTTATCTTCACGATAGGCAGGTCCTTAGTAACATACTACCACGCAAATCATATTTCAGTAGCAATCATTTTCCTGTGGTAGTTGAATCGGTGAAAATAATCGAACGTTTGTTACAGTTTGAACTCGATAAATAAACTAAATACCTTAAAAAATATTTTAATTATGGACATACACATCTCTTTATGATAACTGCTACTGAGTCGATTTCCTTTATCTTGCTCAACCAAGCTAGTAATTACTTTATTCACCTGACTTTATGTCTGACTCGCTTCTTTTTCTTCCTTTTCCCCCCTCGTTATGCTCGTAGGGCTCGGATCGGTTAGTTCATATTTCTTGGAGAGTCATTCTTGGAGATCCTATCCAGTTGCTGATTCTTCTTCTTCTGTTTTACATCCTTTTCGGTTGAGACTGGTTGTACTGGCATTTATGAGAAGGATTTTTATATTGTACTCTAATATTTTGTGAGACTAAGTATTTCTTTATGAGGTATGTGGTTTTTATGACTTGATATTTTATCTGAAATGGAAGTTATCTTTTGAAATAACAAGTTACGTTTTAATTTAAATGTTTCTGCTTTATTTATTTTCATGACTTATAACAACCCGGATTTTTGAGTACCCAGGCTAAACAGACTACTGCGTGCTTTCTAGATTTTTATATTTAAAGTGAATAAAATACGAGTTCGGAAGCCCAACTCTTATATTATTTAAAAGACGAAATAATTGGTGTTTTTCAAATTGTTGTGTTTGAAATAAATTATACGTTCTTAATTTAAAAAGTAATTTATCCTAATATGTGATTATAAATCATAAATTGTTAATTAATGCGAATATTAAAAATATATATTATTGATTGGGAATCAATATTTAAGTGAAAGGTATATTTTTAATACTAGTGAAAAATTGTTGATTGGAATAATTATCAAACTATTAATTTGGATTTCAAATGCAAGAACATTTCTTATCACAATAAAATAGAGAATTGCGTTTTTAAGCTATGTTGGAAGATTTAGAATAATAATAGTAATAACGTAATGTGGGATTTGTTGATTGTTGTTAAAAAGTAAAAATCTGGCTTTCATTAGGATAATAATATTAACAGCAATAATCAGTGATTTAATTGGATTGTTTTTAGTATAAAAATATAAATATTGATTTTAAATCAATATTTGTAGTTGTAAAATAACATTTTGGTATGATCGCAATGCAAGAAAACAAATCTCAAACAGATCTTTTTGCAAAAAAATATTAATTTCAGAAATTTCCAAAATAGTTAGTTAAATTGATCAATTAAGCCGAATGAGGTTGAACAACTCGATTTTGAGCGTTCAAATGAATAGGCCATCCGTTGCGCTTGCTCTGTGTACGCATATGATGTTTTAGGCGCGTCTCCAACATGAGTGTACCCTGTTTCTTCCCCGGACGGTACCTCCGTTAACTTATATAAGGATATGTTAGCAATAGTGAATTGAAAATATAAGCAACGAACCCTTTCTCCTAATAAAAATAAACTATGCTGCAAAGTAGTGCTAAAGATTATATAGATCTGCATGTACAACCGAAGGAAACAAAAATAGCCATGCCAACACCTACTACTTAGAGTTGGTCATCCAACTACTAATGTGTTAGTATGAATCTGCAGCGTTTAGAAAGCCATCCAATCTCGTATTGTGTTTGGTATCTCGCATTGTATGAGAGTAACGAGGCGTATGCTTGAAAAGAATAATCTCACCACATCATGAATAATAATAGAGCTAGATTTATATAAAATCACACACATGTGTATGTATATGTAGTGACATAGACATGATATAATATCGGAGTGGGCACAAAGCTAATTCTTCTTTCATAACGTAACATGTTGAAGTGCCAAAAGTAGAAGGTAGCATGCTAGATTATTTAATGAAGAGCATAGGAGATTGTTGATGGAGAAGGAACTTTGATGCGATTTAGAAAGACCAAAGAGGAAAGCAACTGGATTCATTCACTTTTTTATTTCTTTGTTATAGAGTAAAATTGTTTTTATTTTCTTATATTTTTCAAATATTAGGTTAAGGACTACCTCATTAGCACGTTGGTTTCGCGTCTATATGAATGTGTTTGCATGTAATAGATTATTTGTTTTATCAGAACACGTTAACAAAATCAATGTTGCCCTTATGCAGCAATGTAGGTGTAACAATCCGGATTTTTGGGTACCCAGGCTAAATAGCCTACAGTGTGTTTTCTATCTTTTAATCAAAAGAAAACATAATAGGATTTCGGAAGCCCAACTCATATATTATTTAAAATAACAAATAGGGAATTCGAGGTTTTTCAAATTTGTGTGTTTGGAATAAATTACGTGTTCTTAATTTAATAAGTAATTCATTCCAATATGTGTTTGCAAATCATAACTTGCTAATTAATGAGAATATTGAAATATATATAATATTGATTCAGAATCAATTTTTGAGTGAAAAATATATTTTCAATATTGATGACAAATTGTTGGTTGGGATGATTATAAAACTGTTGTTTTAGGTTTCAAATACCAGAATATTTCTTGTCACCACAAAAAAGAGAATTGTGTTTTTTAAACTATGTTGGAAGATTTAAAGTAATAATTGTAATAATGTAACGTTGGATTTGTTTGTTCTCGTCAATAAGTATATATGTGCCTTTCATTATGATAATTGTAACACCCCACCTCCGCCAGGGTGACTCTTGCAAGCACACTAGCTTCGGAGGGGCGTTTAAACAAGGTAAACATGCATGCAGATATCACAAGACAGAACATATAAGTAAAACAGAGTAGTAAAGCAGCGGATAAAACTTGCATTTCCAAAACCATAGTTAAGTTACAATAAAGTACTTAGTCATTATTTTCCAACAAACAAAGTCTAGATAAAAGCATAAACTGAAAAACTGAAATACATAAAGTACTATCCCCAAAGTGAAGTGATAAACCATAGCTAGCTCAATGTCCAAACCCGTACATGAGCAAATCCAGTAAGCAAGCTAGAAAGATCCAAGCTAAGCTCCAATGTTCCCACCCTGAGGACCTAAGGGGGGGGAATGAAAGAAAAGAGGCGAAAGAAAACATGTCAGTCAAAAAGACTGGTTAGCCCTACTACTATCTGTCCATGAACTAGTAAAGTTAACTGGCATGAGAAGCTGAGATGAACATAAGGATAACAACATACTGGCACGGTGATTAACTAACAAGATAGATAAAGGTGTCATCGCATAATCAAGGTTAAGTGTTGCACCACGGGTGTACTAGCATTCTAACATGTCAAGTAAAAACAAGAATTGATCCCTTGGCCCAAGTTTGGCCCAACATCATGAGATGACCTAAATCAAGGTCCAACTACTCGGTCTAGTCGATCGGCTCCCTATAAGCCTAACTCGTCAAGTGTCGGTGTCATACGGCTTAATCATGTAATGTAGTTGACTGTGCAGGGTCCACCCTAGGGTGTATCTGGCCCTACGGTGTAACCCTCAGACACCATTACAGGATGCACAGTCTAAACCTACCGGTGCCCGTGTTCAACTCCGGACTTAATGTGCACGACCATGGTCCGCCTGAACAATCGGGGCATCATTCAGTCGTCTCTTTTGGTCTCTTACAATCAACCCAGTAATCGTGCCCCACCCTAGCCTAGTCCTAGGGTCTTATGATACTATCTAGTAGGTTACTGCTGAAAAGGACCACACAACTAGGGTTTCTTAACGGGTTAAATGCGGTTAACCCGATCCAAACGTGGATTAAATCGGTTAAGCGTACCCAAGGTTCCTGACTTAACCCCGAATAACCCATCAAGTCCAAATTGGTTAAGTATTAAGTGGACCATGACTTAACCCTAATCAGGAGGCATTAATTAACTTAATGCGCTTTAACCTCTCACATTAGACTTTGTTGTAGTTACTAGTTAAGCCGGGCGGGTCCGGGTAGCTTTACACCACAACTAGGTCTAACCTCGGGTTCGAGCACAACATGACCAACTTCTCACATTGGGTCTTATTGTTTGTAGCCACTAGTTAAGCCGGGCGGGTCCGGGTAGATTTATGCTACAAACTCAACCCAACCTCGAGTTGGCCACACTCATATTTTCTAAGTGTCATGTCCATTATGTTTCCAAAACATAGTTACAAGTTAACATATCACGTCATGTTATAAAAACCATGTTTATGTCATAATGTTACCCAACCCCAACGTAATCCCATCGTTTACATAATCGCAACAACGCATAAAGGATAAAATAGGGAACTTGGCATAATCATGACAAAAAGGTGTTGAAGCCACAAGTTTAACATGGTGGCATATGAAATGTACATATGTTCATATACTTGCATATTGCATTATTAGGCTTCAAAAGCATGCATAAAACCAAACTTAGCATATAAGTGATACATGGTGATGAATGACATGTAGAAGTGGCTAGAAGTTCGCATTTAGCCTCACATGCAAGTTATCATAAGGGATATGATAACTTCCATGTTGCCAAAATGCAACCTTCAACATAAAGCTTGAAGCTTTAAGCTCACAACTTCAAGTTTAACTTGCATAACATGATAACATGTGTATAATGATCAACCCAAACTTGCATAACATAGCAACATGTGTCATACATAATGATTAAACCAACTTGCATAATGATCAACCAAACTTGCATATCATAGTGATCAACCCAAACTTGCATAACATAGCAACATATGTCATACATAATGATTAAACCAACTTGCATAATGATCAACCAAACTTGCATATCATAGTGATAAACCCAAACTTGCATATCATAGTGATCAACCCAAACTTGCATATCATAATGATCAACCAAACTTGCATCATTCATTTAGCTTTAGAGTTCAAAAAAAAGAAAGTAGAAAAGGGCTTACAATGCTATGAAGACACAAATAAATATTTATTATAAAGATTGAGACGAAGCCCTTATGCAAGCACCAAAAACCCAAATATGCAAGCTCCAAATGAAAACCCTTGAGCCAAATCAATAAAAACCCTTGCTTTGAAATAGAAATGTTGCAACTTGACTTGAATGCAAACTAAGAACACTCATACAAGCTTGGAAACACTTGTATGAACTCAAAATCTCTCTTATAAATAAACTTAGGAATTTTAGCATGAGAGTGGAGGCCATGATAGGAACAAATTTGGCATAGTTTAGTTGTAGGAATGAATAATGATGATTTAGGCTAGGCTTAGGGGTCTTTTTATAGAGTTTTAGGATAGTATTAGCCATAGGATTAACCCTAGATTCAATCAGAGCCATCAAATCCCGTCACTAGCCAACAAAACATGTCAAAACAGCCAAGATAGGTGCACCAGGCCGACCTGGACGACCAGGGAGGTCGACCCCCAGGTCGACTCCCCAGTCGACCTGGTGGGCAGGTCGACCCCCTGGGTCTGGCGGGAATTTTCCCGCCACTTCTGAAAATTGAAATTTTTGTATTTAAATCTGTTTTGAATTTTTCTAAAACTTCTTCGGGCCTTATCTGGGTCATACGGACTCCGTTTTTCGAAAACTCGGACTCTGTTTCGCGTATTTTTCCGAGACGAACGCAATGGCCCAGCCCGTTTCCCTTGATTCAGATTTTATAGTTTAATTTTGCTTCAATTTATGTTATAACATGTTATTCAAAAATACGGGTTGTTGCATTCTCCCCTTCTTAAAGGATTTCGTCCCCGAAATCTCCAAGTTAGGAAGAACGTATCCTACCATCCATCATCCATCTACTCAAAACATCATCCACGTGCAGTCATTGTCCTTAAAGGATTTTAAATGTTGTATGATCATATGCAAAGGTGTGTGTATATGTACTTATCTAATGCGAAAATCAGGAGGTTACTGATTCAGTAAACCCCCTCAATGCAAAACATGTTAGTGAAATGAGTCCATATGTATGCAAATTCCTAACATAACTTATAGTATCTACATGAGTGCACATATCATTCATCCATATGCAACATCCACGTGATAGCATAACAGGTTTTCATCCATGAATAAGCATAAACACTCATGCATATGCGGTATGAAAGTGTGTGAGCCGAACTTAGTGCCTAATGTGTATCATACATCCACGAGTATCCACGTGCAAACACTTGCAACCACTTGCAACCATCAAGTATAACATGTTCCAAATACATGTTTCAACCAAGGGTTTCTACCTAAGGTTATCATGACAAGGTTAACGAGATAATAAGATAAACAGGATAAACACGGATAGAAAGATATGCTAATTAAGAAAGGAGATTGAGAATGTACCCTCAAAAAGGAATGGATAAAGTGAACGCATCTTCGCTTCTGTCTCCCAAGTAGCATTGCTCTCATCTTCTCCCCATTGCACTTTGACTAGTCGAACCTCTCTGTTTCTCAACTTCCTAATCTCTGACCCAAGGATGTGGGTAGGAGCTCGTCGAATAGTCGCATCACGCTCTATCTCCACTTCTCTAAGCAAGCTCGGCTCTACCACCTCTGCAGTCTCATGTAGGCACTTCCTCAAATGTGACACATGGAATACATCATGTACCCCACTAAGTCTCTCGGGTAGATCCACTCTATATGCCATCCGTCCAATCCTTTCCTTAATGGGAAACGGTCCTACAAACCTTGGAGCTAACTTCCCAACGGACCCAAAGCGGACAACATTCCGTAATGGGGATACTTTGACGAAGACCATGTCCACAACATCAAACTCCAGATCCGTCCTCCTCTTATCCGCGTAAGATTTCTGCCTGTCTTGTGCTGCTTTCATCCTTCTTCGAATCAAATCAATCTTCTCCGAAGTCTCTCTAACCATATCAGGCCCAAGCAAGATCTTATCCGTAGATTCCCACCAACATGTAGGTGATCGGCAAGGCCTTCCATAAAGAGCTTCGAAAGGAGCCATACCAATACTAGACTGAAAGCTGTTATTATACGCGAACTCCACAATGGAAGATGCTCTTCCCATGTACCTCCAAAATCCAAGATACAAAGCCTCAAAAGGTCTTCTAGAACACGATTCACCCTCTCGGTCTGGCCATCCGTCTGAGGATGATATGCGGTGCTCAAACACAACTGAGTCCCCACTGCTTCTTGCAAACTTTTCCAAAACTCGCTAGTGAAGATAGGATCTCGATCACTCACTATGCTAGAAGGCACCCTATGCAATCGAACTATCTCTCGAAGATAAACTGAAGCTAGCCATGGAGCAGTCCTCTTGCTCTTCACGGGTACGAAATGGGCGCTCTTAGTAAGTCTGTCTACCACAACCCAAATTCCCGTATTACCCTTCCTCGATCTCGGTAACCCATCAATAAAATCCATCGAGACGCTATCCCACTTCCATTGTGGAACTTCCAATGGGTGAAGCACCCTGCCGGGTTTCTTTTGCTCCGCTTTTACTTGTTGGCACACCAAGCATCTAGCGACATACTCGGCCACATCTTTCTTCATACCGGCCCAAAAGAAAACTCGCTTCATGTCTTGGTACATCTTGTCCCCACCGGGATGAATGGTCATCCTAGAACGGTGTGCATCATCAAGAATAGCCTTCCTCAACTCCTCATTTTGCGGTACACAAAGTCTACCGTCTCTACGCAAGCACCCCCTATCGTCTAGGGTGTACCTACTCAAATGGCTGGACGACTCCCCCCTTATGAGCCTCTCTACCAACTCAACCAACTGTGGATCGTCCCGTTGTGCCTCACCAATCCGTCCCAAAAGAGTAGGCCTGACCTCCAAGGATGCTATCAAACCGGGTATATAGTCAACGGAAGGTCTGAAATCAAACATCGAGATAAATTCCAAGCTTCGTTGTTCCCCGAACAATGGACTCAAGGACAACTTTTTTTCTACTCAAGGCGTCTGCCACCACGTTACCCTTGCCAGGGGTATACGCTATCTCGAAATCATAGGATGCTAAGAACTCCATCCACCTTTGTTGTCTCAAGTTCAAATCCTTCTGAGAAAACAAGTTCTTCAATGATTTGTGGTCAGTGAACAATTCGAACCTCTCTCCCAGAAGGTAATGGCGCCAAATCTTAAGCGCAAAAACAATAGCGGCCAACTCTAAATCATGGGTAGGATAATTTTTCTCATGCGCCCTCAACTGCCTTCCACCGTAGGCTATTACCCTTCCCTCTTGCATTAAGGCCGCGCCCAGTCCTGTCCCACAAGCATCGGTATAGACAACAAATGGCTTACTCCCATCTGGCAACACTAAGACTGGAGCTGTGGTTAAAGCTCTCTTTAACCGTCGGAATGCGTCATCACAATCTACGTCTCATGCGAAGACTAGATTCTTCTTTGTCAACTTGTTCAATTCTCGATAATCAACACATAGACGAAGCGAACCATCCGCCTTAGTAGCGAATACCACCGGAGCACCCCATTCAGAAATGCTTCGTCTAATAAAATTCTTCTCAAGCAGCTCCTTGATTTGTTTACTGAGCTCTCTTCTTTCTCGTGGAGCCATATGCCTAACGGGCAATGATACTGGCTTGGCATTATCGACTAGATAAATGCGGAAATCTATCTCTCATTTAGGGGGTAACCCCTTAACTTCTTCAAAGACATCAGGATAGTCTCGGACCACCCTTACAGATTGCAGATCATCGATGGACGAGTCGAGAGATTCAAGATAACATAACATGACGGGACCTCTAGGGTTACAAGAAATTTCTAGGGTATCGACGCGAGTCATGAGCCTCCCCACCCTATGCTCACAATCGAGGATGGCTCCATAACTGGACAACCAATCCACACCCAAAATCAACCCGTATCCCATAACCCGAGAACCTAAGCATTACACATGAATTCTATGCTCAAGATAGAGATTTTCAAATCCATACAAATCACCGGTAGATGGGCGGAACCCCCAATTGGATTTGAAACACTAACGGGACCTCAACTAGACTAGTACTTAGGTGCAAATTTTCAACAAGATCAGAAATAAAACTATGCGATGTGCCAGAATCAAATAAGGTATGAACAGGGAAATCAGAAATGTAAACATGACTTTCTACAGAAATACTACCTCGATCAAAAGCTGGAAGAGTGAGGAGAGTCTGCAACTGCCCTCCAGAGGGTCCTGCTTGCTGAGTTTTTCCTTGCCTCTTGGGGCAATCCTTACTTAAATGTCCAGTCTCTCCACAATGAAAGCATTCGCCCAACTTCCTTTTCTTCTTCCTACAGTCTTTGGCTATGTGCCCAGTAATCCCACAGAAGTTGCACTTCCTCCTTTCTCTTGACTTGTTGTCCTTGCTATTGTTATTCTTGCCTCCTTTTCCGGAATCTACCTTCTCGCCTTGAGACTCATTTGCCTTGACCTCCTTCTTGCCACTCTTATCTTCCTCTTGAAGCAGGGTCATATTCACCAAACTCTCGAAAGTTGCCCCCAGGGGTATATGAGACATGGCCAAACCGCGCAATGGCTCATTCAATCCTAGAGCAAAGTGTAGGGCCTTCTTCCGAGCTGTGTTTACCAATTCTAGACCGAACTGAGCAAGTTGATTAAACATATCCACGTATTCCCTAACTGTCATGTCCCCTTGCTTTAGAGATAGGAACCTCTCCATCTGAAGATTCTCTTCTGTCGATGATAGGAACTTTAGTCCAAACCTTCTCCTAAAGTCATCCCAAGTCTCAATTGGTCTAGTAGTGGTGGTGACTACCCACCAATAAGCAGCTTCCCCTTTCAATAGCCATACCGCCAACAGAACTTTCCTACGATCTTCCACATCAAAGATAGCAAAGAGGTCTTCAGTTTCCTTTAACCAGTTTCTTGCCTCTACAGAAGTCTCCGTTCCGAAAAAATTCTTGCAACCCATCGTCTTAAAGTCCTTGCAAATCTTAGCGAAATCTTCTTGCGGATTCTGAGGAGGGGGAGGAGGAACCTCAGATACGGGAGGAGGAGAGATGTTAGCGACGGGGGAAGGAGGAGGAATGTTCGCGGGGCCGGCTTCATTCGCCATTGCCTCCATAAATCTTCGGAACCAGACGGGTACTTGTACGCCTTCCGGGATGTTAAAGCGATCGGCCATACTAAAACGAAGAAAAAGATAGATTCAGAACGAAGAAACGAAGGATAGTGCTATGGCTTTTGGGGAATAGCCTTTTTAAAATAACTAGACTTTTCTTGGAAAATACTTAATTGGTTTTGAAAATAGTTTTTCAAAAGGTAAGTTTTAAAAACACTTTTGCTCAAATCTTGTAAACCTTATGCTCTGATACCAAATGTAACACCCCACCTCCGCCAGGGTGACTCTTGCAAGCACACTAGCTTCGGAGGGGCGTTTAAACAAGGTAAACATGCATGCAGATATCACAAGACAGAACATATAAGTAAAACAGAGTAGTAAAGCAACGGATAAAACTTACATTTCCAAAACCATAGTTAAGTTACAATAAAGTACTTAGTCATTATTTTCCAACAAACAAAGTCTAGATAAAAGCATAAACTGAAATACATAAAGTACTATCCCCAAAGTGAAGTGATAAACCATAGCTAGCTCAATGTCCAAACCCATACATGAGCAAATCCAGTAAGCAAGCTAGAAAGATCCAAGCTAAGCTCCAATGTTCCCACCCTGAGGACCTAAGGGGGGAACGAAAGAAAAGAGGCGAAAGAAAACATGTCAGTCAAAAAGACTGGTTAGCCCTACTACTATCTGTCCATGAACTAGTAAAGTTAACTGGCATGAGAAGCTGAGATGAACATAAGGATAACAACATACTGGCACGGTGATTAACTAACAAGATAGATAAAGGTGTCATCGCATAATCAAGGTTAAGTTTTGCACCACGGGTGTACTAGCATTCTAACATGTCAAGTAAAAACAAGAATTGATCCCTTGGCCCAAGTTTGGCCCAACATCATGAGATGACCTAAATCAAGGTCCAACTACTCGGTCTAGTCGATCGGCTCCCTATAAGCCTAACTCGTCAAGTGTCGGTGTCATACGGCTTAATCATGTAATGTAGTTGACTGTGCAGGGTCCACCCTAGGGTGTATCTGGCCCTACGGTGTAACCCTCAGACACCATTATAGGATGCACAGTCTAAACCTACCGGTGCCCGTGTTCAACTCCGGACTTAATGTGCACGACCATGGTCCGCCTGAACAACCAGGGCATCATTCAGTCGTCTCTTTTGGTCTCTTACAATCATCCCAGTAATCGTGCCCCACCCTAGCCTAGTCCTAGGGTCTTATGATACTATCTAGTAGGTTACTGCTGAAAAGGACCACACAACTAGGATTTCTTAACGGGTTAAATGTGGTTAACCCGATCCAAACGTGGATTAAATCGGTTAAGCGTACCCAAGGTTCCTGACTTAACCCTGATTAACCCATCAAGCCTAAATTGGTTAAGTATTAAGTGGACCATGACTTAACCCTAATCAGGAGGCATTAATTAACTTAATGCGCTTTAACCTCTCACATTAGACTTTGTTGTAGTTACTAGTTAAGCCGGGCGGGTCCGGGTAGCTTTACACCACAACTAGGTATAACCTCGGGTTCGAGCACAACATGACCAACTTCTCACATTGGGTCTTATTGTTTGAAGCCACTAGTTAAGCCGGGCGGGTCCGGGTAGATTTATGCTACAAACTCAACCCAACCTCGAGTTGGCTACACTCATATTTTCTAAGTGTCATGTCCATTATGTTTCCAAAACATAGTTACAAGTTAACATATCACGTCATGTTATAAAAACCATGTTTATGTCATAATGTTACCCAACCCCAACGTAATCCCATCGTTTACATAATCGCAACAACGCATAAAGGATAAAATAGGGAACTTGGCATAATCATGACAAAAAGGTGTTGAAGCCACAAGTTTAACATGGTGGCATATGAAATGTACATATGTTCATATACTTGCATATTGCATTATTAGGCTTCAAAAGCATGCATAAAACCAAACTTAGCATATAAGTGATACATGGTGATGAATGACATGTAGAAGTGGCTAGAAGTTCGCATTTAGCCTCACATGCAAGTTATCATAAGGGATATGATAACTTCCATGTTGCCAAAATGCAACCTTCAACATAAAGCTTGAAGCTTTAAGCTCACAACTTCAAGTTTAACTTGCATAACATGATAACATGTGTATAATGATCAACCCAAACTTGCATAACATAGCAACATGTGTCATACATAATGAATAAACCAACTTGCATAATGATCAACCAAACTTGCATATCATAGTGATCAACCCAAACTTGCATAACATAGCAACATGTGTCATACATAATGATTAAACCAACTTGCATAATGATCAACCAGACTTGCATATCATAGTGATCAACCCAAACTTGCATATCATATTGATCAACCCAAACTTGCATATCATAATGATCAACCAAACTTGCATCATTCATTTAACTTTAGAGTTCAAAAAAAAGAAAGTAGAAAAGGGCTTACAATGCTATGAAGACACAAATAAATATTTATTATAAAGATTGACACGAAGCCCTTATGCAAGCAACAAAAACCCAAATATGCAAGCTCCAAATGAAAACCCTTGAGCCAAATCAATAAAAACCCTTGCTTTGAAATAGAAATGTTGCAACTTGACTTGAATGCAAACTAAGAACACTCATACAAGCTTGGAAACACTTGTATGAACTCAAAATCTCTCATATAAATAAACTTAGGAATTTTAGCATGAGAGTGGAGGCCATGAGAGGAACAAATTTGGCATAGTTTAGTTGTAGGAATGAATAATGATGATTTAGGCTAGGCTTAGGGGTCTTTTTATAGAGTTTTAGGATAGTATTAGCCATAGGATTAACCCTAGATTCAATCAGAGCCATCAAATCCCGTCACTAGACAACAAAACAGGTCAAAACAGCCAAGATAGGTGCACCAGGCCGACCTGGCCGACCAGGGAGGTCGACCCTAGGGTCGACTCCCCAGTCGACCTGGTGGGCAGGTCGACTCCCTAGTCGACCTCCAGGTCGACCCCCTGGGTCTGGCGGGAATCTTCCCGCCACTTCTGAAAATTGAAATTTTTGTATTTAAATCTGTTTTGAATTTTTCTAAAACTTCTTCGGGCCTTATCTAGGTCATACGGACTCCGTTTTTCGAAAACTCGGACTCTATTTCGCGTATTTTTCCGAGACGAACGCAATGGCACAACCTGTTTCCCTTGATTCAGATTTTACAGTTTAATTTTGCCTCGATTTATGTTATAACATGCTATTCAAAAATACGGGTTGTTACAATAATAATATTAACAACAACAATAAGTGATTTAATTGGATTGTTTTCATTACAAAAATATAAATATTGAATATGAACCAATAGTTGTAGTTGTAAAATATTTATTACAGTTAATTAATCTAATTAATTGAATCAATAAAGGATGTAAACTTTGTTGGTAAAATATAATTATATTTCTTAATGATATTAATGACAACATTGGTTTTTTAATTGGATTTGTAACGTCCCTTAATATTTCAGCCATTTAAGCCATTGAATTAAATTTAATTATTGAATTTTTAATGGCTTTTAAATAAAATTTATGGTGTTATTAATGAATGATTTCAAAATTTATTTGTGATAAAAAACAATTTATAATTGGTTATATAATGATAAATAATAACGAAAATTATCAAATTGTTTGTGCATTTGGAATAACTAACTTTGAGTTATTATCGATAAAATTTAACAAATTAAATCCTTGATTTTGTTTTAATGGTTAATATAGGAATTAACGTGATAGCTGATAATAAATTAAGGAACGTCCTTATTAAATTTTACATCTAATGGAAGTTTAAAATGGTTTGGAATAATGTATATTTAAACTAATTTTATTATCAAAATTTAACATTGAAATTTATAATCAAATAATAAAAAAAAGGTTCTCTAGTCTTAATCACTTTACATAAATGATTCTTGAAATATTTAAATTTAATATGTCTACGTTCGTTTTATTGAATTTTGATTTTGGCACTTTCATTTAAATACTTTATATCAATTTATGGATGATAACGGTCATTAACGAAATTTCATGCAAACAATAACATATAAGTGCTAACGTTACATTATAAGTGTGAACTAAGTTCTAACGTTACATTGTAAGTGTGAATGTAATTGTTGGGCCTACGTTAAAGACAACTCAAATTCTAAAATCAATGAACGAATCAAGTTTTGTGTGGTAGAATGGTGTATGTGTCCATTATTTCTTTTGAATTTTGCGATTTGAGATTTCAACATGTCCCTTCTTTTAGTTGTGCATGTTATAAGGAAAAACATATATACCAAAAGAAATTTCCTTAATGGCAGCAAAATGATATGACAACAAATGTAAAAGTAGCTATCTAAATTAATGCTTAAATTTTATTTTATACCATAAATTTTCTCATGATCATTCAGTTTTAAGTTTTATAGTGGTTCAATAGTTCCTAAAATAAATGTGCATAAACACACGTTCTCTTTCCTTATAACCCTATTCCTTCCTATTCCATGCTGCTTTCATATTCTCGTTTGTTATATTTCTTTCCCAAACTTACTCATGCAACAAATAAATAAAAAAATGAAAGAAACATTTGGTCATAAATTATCAAATTGCATGTCTTGGCCATTCACTTTCAAATTCTCTTTTTTAACTTCAACGCATACACACATACATTCATTTGTTCCTTTGTTTAATGCATGCATTACCCATTTCTATTTCAGTTCATTTCTCATACGTTACTTTCATATACAAGTTTTTTCCCCCATATTTATCTTCTTTTTCCTGCCATTTTTTCTAAGCATTTTTCCTACCTCCACAACTTCTCCGACTCTTCTCCAAGTCATGCGAGTTCACGTTTATCCTCCACTTCAGCAACACCTCCCTTCACCGTAAACCTAAACTAAAAAAAAGTATAGCCTCCATCGTTGAAGCTACCAGCATCAATCGCAACCCATTCGTCAGCGCTAGGGAAACAACGCTGTAGAGGTGAGTGTTAGCTCACGATTTACTTATTTCAAGTATTTTGGTTGCAATATAAACTAAATATAATAGTCTATTCTTCTTGTTGTTGACTGCCTTTATTCCTATGTTTTTTTTATTCTTTGATATTTGCAAATTTATTTGATTCCTTCGTTGTTGGTTATGTTTGTTATATTTTATATCATTAAGTTGATTGCAAATTTGCACTTATGTGTAATAACACTTTTGCTTTGCCATAAAATTGGTAGCTATTTGTAAATTGATCCTTGTTAATTCACAACACTTCGAAAATTTCAAGAGCCATACAATAGTTTTATTTAACCTTACTTAGATCATAAAATTCCAGTAGTTTACCTATAAGTCCAGATTATTGTAAGCATATATTGTGCCCTCATTTTTTTAGTAGTTTTTGCTGAAACAAATTGAAGTAAAACTGGTATATTTATATGTTTTTATATGTGTTCTATATACACATCACTATAAACTCATGACATGTAGTAATTTGTGCACTTTGAGTTATATATATACATACATACATATATATATATATACACACACACACACACACACCTGCTGTTGATGTCCTGGTGCAGAGCCAGTTTTATATACATTGGCTGAAATGAGGTATATATTCATTGTAATAGTTGTAATCGGACCCATGTTGTCATATACTCTTGAACATATTTTTCTTTGCGTATTAACTGAGTTAGAGATAGTTAGCATGCCGTGTTCAGATTCAATATTACTGGCTTGTTTGAAGCTTGAAACACATTTTGCTCACACTGTTTTGTGAAACCTAGAGTGTATTTGCACTGTGCTTTATTGGTTCACCAGAAACACACCCTTGAAAGCATGTGTTCTTGGTTATGCAGAAATTACTGTTGACTATAAAAACATGTATTTGCTGCAATAAATATATGTATATATATATATATATATATGTGTGTGTGTGTGTGTGTGTGTGCATACCTCTGTGTGTGTGTGTAGGACATGAGAATCTTTAGGCGATCTGAAATCTATAAGAGGGGTAAATGACTGGAATGTTGTATGAATTTGCACTAATTTATTGAACCAACATGCCACTTACATTTGGGGCATTGTTCTGTAATCCAAAACCCACATGACTTGGTGAATTATTCTAAATCGGATATACTGATAGGGATTACTTGCAATTAAAACCCTGGTCAAATTTGAAACTTTATATAAAAATGGTAGGTTTAACTATTATATTGCAATGGTTTATTGAATTTGACTTACTTGAATAAAGTTAATCCTGACTCGAGTATTTTGTGTTTTGCATGGAACGCTCTGGTCAGATCGAGTGTTGCATATTTAAAGACTTTTGCTAATGAAGTTAGTGAGTGGTTAAGATGTGCGCACTGGTTCGACAATTTCTACAAATGTTATTTTATTTATAAATCTATCTGATTCCACTGTGTAATTTGTTTGTATGACTCTAAAAATGCTTACACTGTGAGATTTTGCAGTTTATTTATTTTGTGATCTCTATGTATGATTCTGTTTAAACCCGTAAGCTAAATAACAATCTGTCGTTTCTAGCGGTTTAAGTTGGTTTAAATCCCGACTTGAAGCGGTCGAAAAGGAAGGTCATTACAGTTGGTATCAGAGCTTTTGTTTACACAAAGCTTAGCTTATGGAATTTAATAAGAATCAGTCACTAGAAATTATACTACAGAGAGCGTAATTTGAAATATAAATGGTTCTGAACTAATATGTTGAAAGAGTAGCGCAAAAGAAGCATTTTGAAATTAATAAATTTTGAAACGTTTTGAAATTAATAAATTTTGAAACAAATTTATTTTGAAATTGATAATTATTTTGAAATATACCATTTTGTCTTATATATTTGGAGATGGTGTATCTTATAAAAAGGATTTTGAGTATTTTGTTCGACGTCAAGATTGGAATATTGAGTATATAGTTTAACACCCGTAATTTCAACAACACTAAAATAAGATAAATTAAATAATAATTAATTTAGTATTCTGAATTAAGGGAAACGGATTGCGCCATTGCACCGTCTCAAAATTCTAGTCAAGATAGACATTTGGTTTGCGTAAAATGGACAACATATGAAGAAGTTATGAGGGTTTGAAGTTTGTATATGTGCAATATATATATATATATATATATATATATATAGGGTCTAGGAATTCAAAATTTTCAGTTTAAAATTCGAAATTGTAGAAATTGGGGGAAGCGGGAAAAATCCCGCCTAGGGGAGTCAACCCCATAGGAGGGGTGTCAACCCCGGGGTCCACCCCTCAAGGAGGGTGTCGAACCCTCTAGGGCTGAGGTGGTAGGTCGGAATTTTGAGGCTGACAGCTATATATAGAGTTCTATTTCTCTTGTTTTCTTCATTGGAAATCAATGGAGGCCAAATGCTGTCAGTGTCTGGCTAAATAGGATTCTTTTCTTCTTCTTTTGCAATTAAAAGATTAGAGATTCAAGATCCATTCTTCTTCTATTTTCTAATCCGAACACTGTGAGTTCTTAGTTGCTTTTAGATTTAAATATTTAAAAGTAAACCAGATATGACTATTGTTTGGATTTGTTCTTGTGCCTAAATTATACTGGATCCATTGTAAATTGTGAACATTTGACATTCTGAATTGGTTATAACTTGGATCTAAATCTCTATCTAGTCGAATCTAGTGTAACTTTTGTGACATTCTATGATGTGGATCTTAAACCTTATTTGTGTGAGACCTACTTTTAACTATTGGATCTGAATTATGTGGACATCTAAATTATTAATCAGATCTAGCTTATTATTTAGATCCTCTTGTGCTTATCATATTAGACCTGAACCTGTTGGACATCTAAATTAATATTTGGATCTTTTCATGTTTATCTTAACATCTTTTCTATGTTAAAACTAGTTAACTGCCACAAGTTCATTGGATCTAAGCTTATATGTTCACCTTATCACCATGTTTGTATATGTTTATGCCAGTTATGTTAGAACAATCATTTTTGTCTTATTCCCATCACATTTCCCTTTTATCATTTATGATTAGGCTATTTTCTAGCCTAGACATACCGCAAATTATGTGAGTGCGCTAGTTAGGGAACTGGGGAAAAAGATTAGTATTGGCATAATATGAATAATGCTTATAAACATGAATTGGACATATAATTCAATATGGGGAAAAAGGACATGGACACCTATAAGGAAATAGATAAAATTGGATAATAATGAAATGTCTAAGGTTACAGTAATTAGAAACTGTAATTACACTTATGACACGAGGTTATATTGCATTTGCGGTGGAAGTCTGCCAGAACCCAACCGACATATCCACCAACCGCAAATGTTGAATCTAATGTGAGAGGTCTAAGTGTACAAATACGAGACGGGCTAAGACACGAGGTTAGGCCCAACTTGTGGAAGAAGTCTGCCCGGACCCAACCAGGATATCCAGCATCCACAAGTTGCAGGCCTCATGTGGGAGGTCTAGCCCATTATAACCATAAACGGACATGGTAACAAGTTGTAATACTTAATCTAGTTAAGTCCATAGGGATTGTATGAATATAAACTGAAGTTAGGGTTAAGTAAATTTGGTTGAACAGTGGGTGGGTTAAGTAAATCTGAGGGATGGGTAATATTTACATATAGGCCCACAAACTTAACTCGATAAGGTTATGTAATTAAAGACACCTAATGGTATACATAACCAGTGGAAATAATAAAGTTATGTAACTAAAGACACCTTTTAGGGTAAGCATAACTTGTAGAAATAATAGGGTTATGTAATTAAAGACACATAGTGGTATACATAGCCAATGAAAACCTAGTGGGGGATACAAGACAAAGGGGAGAGCTTGTATCATATTGTGTGGGACCCGTTTCAGCCAGTAACCCGGAGTCGGTATTAAACATATACTCCTAACTAGGTCAGAACATGAGCCGGGCAGAGGGGGATAAGACGACCGTGACACATGCAGATATGGTTGTGCGCATCATTAAGATGAGGGTTGCCACTTTAGGAAGTGATACCTCCTACTGTGGGGCCAACACAAGGTATCTACGCGGATTAGGGAGTCGATCGATTGGGGTAGTAGTTAGGATACATCTGGACGTATGCCTAAGCCTACCATTTGATAGTTGTTGGGATCATCTCATTCTAGTTATACTAGTATCAGTGCAGAGCAATCATTAGAAGCGTATGCACCCTATGATGTTTACCTTGTCATACCTGCCTTTATGTAGTTGTCTCTCTCTTATCCATCGTATATGCCTGTCATGCTACTTTTGCTTATTTACTTACTAAAAGTAACTGGACTCGCCAGACTTTATGTCCGACCCTTTTGTTTCTTCTTCTTTCTTCCGTTCCCCCTCCCAGTTTTGCAGGGAGGGAATTCTCAAGCTTAGTCAAGACTCGGTTATCATCTTGTTGGAGCTACTTTTGAAGTATTACTCAAGTTCTTATCTCTACTATGGCTTAGTTCTTTTTTTGGGGAATTATGCTTTTTATATATTTATTTACTCTGATGGTACAAGACAGAAGTTATATTATTGTAATGGTTTTTGTGACTTTAGTATTTTGGACCACGATGTTATTATTTATGTTGAAATAAAGATTTGAAATTCCGCTGCTATCTTATTTATATCTGTCTTGTAATGTTCTATGTCTGTTTACCTATAACGCTTCACGAAACTTAATGCATTTCCTTAGTGAGGGACATTAACGAACATGGGGTTTCACATATAGGATTTTGAATATATCCTTAGCTAACATATATACATAGTTTTATCTCTATTAGATAGATATGAAGATGATTCTAGTGATTGTCACGACATCACCAGTATTTATTTTCGAGTTTCGAAAGCGGGATGACTATATGATTCCGATTGAAACATCGATAAAAACTTAGATTAATTATTTTTATAATTATTCGAAAACAATTTTGGTAAATTTTAATGAAGATGCTTTGGTAAAATTAATGTGAACTTGGGTAAATGATCAAAATTTAAGTAAAGTTGTGTTGTTGTGAAATATAAGTAGAATTTACAAATGAATGTTAAGAATTATATTGTAAATTTGAACAGTTAATGGTGAATGACTAGAATGAAACAGAAAAAAAATATGACGATAAGTGAATATTTTGGAAATATGAAATAAGGCAATCCCAATTTAAAATAGGAAAAGAACAGAATTCATAGTTGAATCGTTAACCCCCTTAGCCTTGAGAATAGATAGTTCTTTTGTTCATTTTGATTCATTCACTTGGCTTTACTTGTTGTTTGACATGCTCACCTTTTTTATTCATGCTTGAGCTTTTGTAACTGTTCAATTCATATCCTTGTACCCTTTCGTTTACCATGCATCGAAAATTCTAAAATAAAGTTGGATTAATGTCATAGTTTTGGATTTGAAACAAATATTTGAACTTTGAATTGTGACAACAACTGACAATTGAATTTTCAAAGCATTGATTTTATACTATGTTAATGGAATTATTGAAAATGAGATGTAAAAGATAATTGAAATAGATTTCTTAATTGTTTTGAAATATATTGAATCCAACTTATATATAATGTGTTGAAATATTTGATCAAGAAATATTTTTAGAAGGTTATTTTATACAAATTCAACTGTGTAAATTATAAGCTAATTTTGGAAGCTTTTGAAAGGGTTTATCTCTTGTGAATAATGTTCATTTTGATAAATGATTATTGAAATCATATTATGAAATCAAAGCTGAATTAGCATTGGAAATTCGGATAAATTGATTCAGATTGGATTATCTCTTGAAGTTAGTATTTTTGCTTTACAACTAATATACAAATTTACACTATTTTTCCAAAACTATAATTTTTTTATGTATTTACTTTATTTAAACTACTTTGAATATAAATTTAGCTATCTTATTAAATTATTCTATAGCAAACCTGTATACTTTATTTAAACTACTTATACCAAAACTTATTTGTTTTAATTCAACCCTATTTCATATTAAGGTTATTATTTTACTAAAATTATTTAAATTTAACTTAACTACTTTTGAATATAAAAGTATATACTTCTGATCCGAGCAATTTATGTCTGAAATGATTGAATGTAAAGATTTAGTTGAATAATGATATTCGTGACATGCAATCTAAATTGAATTTGAAGTTTTGATAATGAATTGATTTGTAAATCCGAATTTGAAATGATATAAAATATCTGAATCAAAACTGAATTTGGTATTGAAATGGAATTTCGAGAATATTCGGTTTTGGATGTTTGATATGAAAGTTTTCGAAACTTATATATGAAAGATTTATGTAAGAATGTAGTGAATTCAAAACTATTGATTTGAAAGGAAAGTGTTATGAAATGAAATCTTATATATAATGGAATCCATAAAGGGACGACATATGAACATCATTTGATAAATCTTATGTAAATGAAATTTTATATAAGTATGATATATGTGAAGTAAATGAATATTATATATAGTATCATATGATTTCAAATCGAAGATATGGAAAGTACCTTCCATTGAAAATCGAGATCCTACTCGGTAGGAACTCTTGTTTATATTTCTTTGATTGTGGTTTTCTGTACATAATACTCATGAGTTTTCCTTTGAACTCGACTGCATAGCGACATTCGCAGGGCCGTGAAGGCCTATGGCGAAGGATGTTTCCTGGGGAAACCATGCGTAACCATTGTGTTTACTGCGATCTATGGTCATTTTACGATGGCGAAATCCACAGGGCTGCGAAGGCCTATGGGTACGGATGTTTCCTGGGGGATCCAGGCACAACCATTGTGTATTTGCGGTCCATATGGCGTAATTAATAGGACATCGATTGCCTACGATCTATGGGTGATAGAGATGTAACCACCAGTGTCACTAGATGTAGACTGCGTTCCATGCGATTGTTTTGAGGTGTTATGGCGAAACGCGTAAGGCAGTGATTGCCTAGCCACCTATGGCCGCGACAATTTGCCTTCTCGACATGGTGATAGAGCGACCTTAGGGGCCTGTGTTCCATGATGATCTTAGGTTATTCTATTCTATTTCTATTGATTCATCCCGTTGATTGTTATGATGAAGCTCGCAGGGAAGAGATTTCCTACTGGTACGGATGCTTCCTGGGGGACCCAGGCGTAACCATTATGTATTTGCGATTCATGAATAGTTTCATTGGTTGGTTTATTGGATGGTATTTATTTTATCTATTTTAATGATTTCAAGTATTTTCATTGGATGTCGAAACAAGTTTACTTAGTACTTCTAGATTTCTAGTTTTGCGCCTGATCAACGCATTACCAGATTCTTGAAGAACGATGATAAACTTGTAGAAATATCGAGTTATTTAAAAATATTTTTGATATAAAAGATTTTTTTCAGAGAATTTTCTTATGAAATCTAAAATTTGCATCTAAATCGAAGATACTTGAATTAATTACATTGGTATAACTAAAATATAATATGAATGAACTATAATGCTTGAATGCAAAAACCATTCTATTCGTGTAACAATTTTGATTTAGTTTGAGTATACGAATTTGATTCCAAATAGAATTTTTCGCTCGATTCTCGATGACAAACACTGATAAGAGTTTTTATAAGAATCTGAAATTCTCTACCATAGTTTATTGCTATGCAAGAAGAATGGAGTTTCTAATCAAGAAGTCGAATCAGAAGTCTATACTAAAGTGACCGGGTTAACAATACTAATCAAAAGTAAAATTTTGTGTTTCAACAAGCAATTGAAATTGATATGAATATGAATGGTGTATCGTTTAATTGCTTATTCCTTATTTCGTTCCTTTTCGAGGACGAAAATTTCTGAGTGGGGAGACTGTAACATCCCTTAAAATTTCGACCATTAAAGCTATTTGAATTAAATTTAATTATTGAATTTAAAATGTCTTTTAAATAAGATTTATGATGTTATTAATGAATGATTTCAAAATTTATTTTTGATAAACAGCAAATAATAATTGGTTAAATTGTGATCGATAATAGTGAAAATTATCAAATTGTTTTTGCATTTGAAGTAACTAACTTTGAGTTATTATCGATATAATTTAATAATTAAATCCTTGGTTTTGTTTTAATGGTCAATATAAGAATTAATGTTATAGCTGATAAAAAATTAAGGAACATCCTTAATAAATTTTACATCTAATGGTAGTTAAAACGGTTTGGAATAACGTATATTTAAACTAGCGTAGTTAACAAAAATTTAACATTGAAATTTATAATCAAATAATAATAAAAAAGGGTTCTTTGATCTTAATCACTTTACATAAATGATACTTGAATATTAAATTTGTTACGTCTACGTTCATTTTATTGGATTTTGATTTTGGCGCTTTCATTTAAATAGTTTATATCAATTTATGGATGATAACGGTCATTAATGAAATTTCACGCACGCAATAACATATTAGTGCTAACGTTACATTATAAGTGTGAACGTAATTGTTGGACCTACGTTAAAGACAACTCAAATTCTAAAATCAACAAACGAAACAAATTTTGTGTGGCAGAATAGTGTACGAGTTCATCATTTCTTTTGAATTTGCGATTTCAACATGTCCCTTCTTTTAGTTGTGCATGTTATAAGGAATAATATATATACCAAAAGAAATTTCCTTAATGGTACCAAAACGATATGACAACAAATGTAATGGTAGCTATCTAAATTAATGCTTGCATTCTATTTTATACCATAAATTTGCTCATGACCATTCAGTTTTAAGTTTTATAGTGGTTCATTAATTCCTAAAATAAATATGCATAAACACACGTTCTCTTTCCTTACAACCCTATTCCTTCCTATTCCTTGCTGCTTTCATATTCTCATTCGTTATATTTCTTTCCCAAACTTACACACGCAACAAATAAAAAAAAAATGTAAAATACATTTGGTCACAAATTATCAAATTGCATGCCTTGGCCATTCACTTTCAAATTCTATTTTTTAAATTCAACGCATGCATGCATTCATTTGTTCCTTTTTTTAATGCATGCCTTACCCATTTCTATTTCAATCCAATTCTCATACATTACTTTCCCATACAAGTTTCTTTCTCCCCTATTTATCTTCTTTTTCCTGCCACTTTTTCTAAGCATTTTTTCTACCTCCACAACTTCTTCGACACTTCTCCATGTCACGCGAGTTCACGCCTATCCTCCACTTCAACAACACCTCGCGCCACCTAAACCCAAACTAAAAAAAAGTCTAGCCTCCATCACCTAAGCCATCAGCACCAACCGCAACCTGTTCGTCAGGGCTAGGGAAACGACACAGTAGAGGTGAGTGTTAGCTCACGATTTACTAATTTCAAGTATTTTGACTGCGATAGAAAATAAATATAATAGTTTATTCTTCTTGTTGTTGACTTCCTTTATTCCTATGTTTTTTTTCTTTGATATTTGCAAATTTATTTGCTTCCTACGTTGCCGGTTATGTTTCTTATATCGTATACTATGAAGTTGATTGCAAATTTGCACCCATGTGTAATAACTTTGTTGCTTTGGCATGAAATTGGTAGCTATTTGTAAATTGATCCTATTAATTCACAACACTTCAAAAATTTCATGAGCCATCATACAGTTACTTTATTCCACCTTACTTATATCATGAAATGCCAGTAGTTTAGGCCAGATTATTGTATGCATGTATTGTGCCCTCATTTTTTTAGTAGTTGCTGCTGAAATAAATTGAAGTAAAACTGGTATTTTTATGTTTTTTATATGTGTTCACTATAAAACCCATGACATGTAGTAACTTGTGCACTTTGATATATATATGTTGACATACAAAATTGTCGTCAACATCCAAGTGTTCCAATTTTTTGAAACTAAATGTCCAGTGCAGAAAAGTATGGGAGATGGAGTAATAATATGCGGGAAAGTAAAGGACATAGTAATTTATAGTGGTTTGGTTCGGATTGAACCTACATCCACTTTGAAGGCCTTACAGATTTTATTCGCTGAAAACAAAGTACAATAAGACATAACTACAGGAAGTTACAACGATTAACGATATCTTATTAGTCCTTATCGTCGAGCTTCCTTGCTTAGCGGGAGTAGTCGAGGAGCTCCCAAGGTACAGAGTGAGGAAGGAAGTTCTTAGGTCCAGAAGGTGTCGGGAAGCGCCAAGGTCCGGAGGGTGTCGGGTAGTTCTGAGGTCCGAAAGGTATCGAGTGTCCATGATTCAGAAGGTATCGGGAGTTGCCGAGGTCTGGAGGGCATTAAGAAGTTCCAAGGTCCGGAAGGTGTCGAGGGTCCGAGGTTCGGAAGGTACAGTGTTCCGAGAGGTGATCGGAGTTGGAAGGTTCCGAGAGGTGATCGAAATTGGAAGGTTTCGAGAGGGTGTCGGAGTTGGAATGTTCCAAGAGTTCTTCTTCTTCTTCATTGAGTGGGAAAGGTGTTGACTTGGTAAACAATGTCTGAGAGATCCGAAAATGTCCAAAGGTAGTGTAGAGGTCCTTCTAATTATAAGAGAGTGGATGAAAAACGTGCATGCAACGTTTTAGGGATCCATGCTAGGTCCAATTGCCATGGGGAAGAAGATGGAGGCCATTAATGGTATTTTAGAGCTTCAAGGAGTCCAAGGGTGGTTTATTGTCCACAAGTATGGTTAAATCTTCAAGAGTAAGCTCATGAGTTCAAGCACATGTATCTTCTTCTTCTTTGTATGATGAAGGAAGATGTTTAGGAGGCTTTAGGAAGAATACCTTCTTCTTAGGAAGCCATTAAAGCTTGGAGGAGAGCTTGAACCAACCCTTTTTATATTGGAAGTGAGGGGATATTTATAGGGGAAGGGTAAGGTGGGAGTAAGTAGGATATGGGGACCACACAACAGTATTTCTGGTCCCTTTATGAAGGGTAGGAAAATTTTGTATCCCTCCTGAGGGGTACAAATTTCATAACCCTTTGGGCGATACGAATTTCGTATCCCTCCTAGGTGGATACGGGATACGAATTTTGTATCCCTTTGGGGGATACAAAATTCGTATCCTTCCTGGGGGATACGAACTATGTATCCCTTTAGGGGATATGAAATTTGTATCCCTGAAGGTGGATACGGGATACAAATTTCGTATCCCTCCGGGGATACGAAATTTGTATCCTTCCCGGGAAATATGAATTCTGTATCCCTCCAGGGGATATGAAAATCATATCCCTCCAGAGGGATACAGGATACGAATTTCATATAGATACGAAATTCGTATCCATCCTACGGGATTCGAGATACGAATTTCAAACCCTCAGGTGGACACGAGATATGAATTTCGTATCCCTCTAGGGGATACGAAATTCGTATCCTTCCTAGGAGATACAAATTTTGTATCCCTCTAGGGGATACAAAATTTGTATCCCTCCAGGGGAATACAAAATTTGTATCCCTTCAAGGGGATACAACATACGAATTTCATATCCCTCTAAGGGATACGAAATACGTATCCTTCCTACGGGATACGAAATTTGTATCCCTCTAGGGGGATATGGGATACGAATTTCGTATCCCGCTAGGGGATGTGAAATTCGTATCCTTCCTGGGGAAAAGGATGTGAGATACGAAATTCGTATCCCTCTGGGGATATGAAAATCGTATCCTTTCTGAGGGATACGAAAAGGTGGGGGGAGGCTTGCTTGTCGGATTCTGAGCTTGATATGCCTTCACGTAAACGGGCGTAACTTTCAAACCGCAAGGCGATTTTGGCCAAACAAAAGTTTTACCTGAAGCTAACTCAGAGGGCTACAAGACATATTGTGCATAGCATAGTAATTGACGTTTTCGGATTCAAAATTGGTCGTCTAAAGTGGTTGCTAACCCTTTTTTTGTTTATTTCGCGAGTTCGACTGTATCACTTTGTGTTTTCTGATGATGTTGCTAACGTGTGACAGCTTTTTCAAAGGCGTGTCCACACAAGGGATGTAGAGCATGGTGAAGCGAGGTACGATGGTGCGAGTCACTGTAATGCGAGGCGTGGTGATGCGAAACATGGTGGTGTGAGTCCCGGAAGCAAAGCATGGATGTGAAGAACATATGCGGGGCATGTGGTACGAGGCACGGATGCGAAGCACAGTGGTGCGAGGCACGAATGCTATGCACAGTGATGGAGGCACAAGAGTGTGCCGAGCTTGGTGATGCAAAGCTAGGCAGGGCCAATGCGGGATTCTGGAACCGATTGGTGCGTGTTGCGCAATCTTTCGGAAGTGATCAACGCGTGTCAGGCGAGCTGTATTCGGTGTTGGTGAATTTCATATTCGAGGGACACGAAATTCGGCTAGCATTCCGGCCCAAGTCCTCTAGTACCAAAACCATGATTTGTTCAATCCATCCATACAGTTCTGAGGTCATACATCTGACCCGAGACTTGCACTGTTCGAGAGTAGTTTGACGATCCGTGACGACTATACTTGCACGAACCCATCTTGGCTTGATTCTTAAGGATGTCAACGACAATTCTGAGCCATTGAACCATGCAATGGGTCGAGTCGTGTGGGCCTGGCCTACTTCTGGTAATCAGACCAAAATGTCGATTTACATTTGCTTCCCAAAGTATGTCTTATGTTAACAGGACGTGCTTTCAAATGTGATAGGTCTGGAGATAGCCAGAAAGATCTCCATGTTGTGCTTAGCGATTGGTTGTGACCTTTCTATTGAGTCCTATACTAGGGGAGTGCGCTGCTTCGGCGTGGTTGAGACTCATTATTGAAACTTACTAGTATGATTTCGGGACTCCAGCCTTATTAAGAGCTTTTACTCACTTGAGTCTTGTCACTTGGGTTAGAACCAGTCTAAGGCAACTAATTTATTTATATTAAAGATATTAAATGTTAGTCGCCGACTCCCGATTGCACCAAAGAGCAAATGGTTCGTTGTCGGGTAAGAATCGCGTATGCACTCACATGTTTGCATGTGGTTTTGGGTGATGCGATCTGAGTTGGAATAAGTAATACGAAATTAAATTGTATACCGTGGCCCTGTGATCATGCAAGTTAACTTCCGAAAAATTTCCGGATCGGGAATTGATCGCTTGGTGTGCACACTTCAACCATTTAAGCTTATGAGCACACATTCGGTTCACGAATCAAGTCGGTATGCTCGGTTTAGATTTCGAAAGTGTGTATGTGCGGTCATTGCCTTGGATTGGGTGCGTGATCGCATAATGTGGTTGTCGAAACGTCGTTGGACTGGAGCTTGATCGTTTGGCGTGTCCCGCTGAATCACGTGGATTCATAAGCAAAAAATCGTTCAACGAACCAAGATGGTCCCAACGGTCAAAGTTTCGGGAACTCGTATATGTGAACGTCGCCATAAGGATAATATTTGGCACATGTCGTGGCATGTGATTACACAGATTTGCCTTCGAAGCGAAGTTGAACCCAAATGCCAAGTGCGTGCACTCGGATGGTTGGACATATAGTGAGTACATGAGTGGTCGTTGAGTAACGCGACCATAACTTGATATACGACCTCGAATTCGTTTGCAGCATGCCAATACCAGAGTTGTAATTGCTTCCTTTCTTCTATTGTCCGTACAGAAAATCAGCTTAAGGAGTGGAGGATGTAAAGTGCTGCTTTTGTACCTTGGTTCTCCGGACAGAAAATCAACTCAAGGACGTAGAGTGGTGGATTTTGGGAAACGGAAGTAGGAGTTTGGGGAAAAGTCGCCAAGTATGTGCGGATACGGGATTGGACTTCGTATCACACACACTTAATAAATCTTCTAGGTTTTTCAAAGGCTTGAAGTTTGTTTGAGGTTTAAGGTTGCAATCACGTTCTGAAGTTCTTGCTTTTGCGGAGTCTCGGCACTGATGGAACGTTGGAAACTTCCGGGGCCTGGATCTTGGCTCTGGATCGCCTTCTTCATGAGGTGGAAGTGCCTCTTAAAAAATGGTTGCTCCGAAGGTTGCAGCAACGGTGATGCCAGTGTGGGAACTGGGATGATCCGCCTCAGGTCCTACAATAGCCAAGCCGGTGCAAGAATTGGTAGAGGGATGCCCCCGACCCCGTGTACTTGCCAACTGAAGAAGATGTGGGCACTAAATCTCTAGAAACTAAATAGTTGCCTTTTTTGCTGTGCAGCCCCCTTGGAGCGGAGGTGACACCAGGCTTTGCCTCCATGCTTCCTCAAATATCTGAGTCTGGATTGGGGTTATAGGGAATACGATTCGGAGAGGTTGGAGAATATGTGGCTACATTTTCAGACGTGGACTTGGCATCCAGTGTTTATAAGAATCTTCTTGAGGAAGGAGAGGTAGTTTATGGTCAAAGTGCTCATGTGATGGGTGCAGCTGATGTGAATGTGCACACAATGCACGATATGGTGAAAGCCCAGAAAGCCCAAAAGGTGGAAAAGTCTAAGGAGTAGGTGGAGAAGAGGAAACAGGATGAGGCTGTCATATAGGAGGCGCATGGGAAGGCTAGGCAAGATGTTGAGGAGAAGGCTACCGCTGTGGTGGCGAGGAAGAAGGCCAATGCTGAGGCAGAGAAGGAAAGGGACGTTGAAGAGGCCAGAAAGAAGAAAGCCGCTGATGATGCCAACAAAAGGGCTAAGGAGGCCTTTAATAAGCTTAAGGCGGACGCGGCTATGCAACTCACGACCAATAATCTAACTGATTAGAAGGCCGCCAAAGATGCCAAGAAGAAAACAAAGTTGGAGGCCATGAAGGCCTGACATTTCCCCTAAATTGCTACAATGTATTCACCCTGGAGAGGTCACAGTAATCGCAGGCGGCAAGGATGACGGTGGAAAGCGCACATTGGTGTCTCACGAGTCTGTCACTCCTATGAAGGGCAAAGGAGGGAAAGGTAGATGCAGCTCTGGAAGGAAGAGGCCCATCACTAGTGGTGACCAGCCTAGTGCTGATTCTTTTCAGAAAAAGAAAAGAAAGAAGAAGGATGAATGAATAGTATCAGTAGCAGTCATAGATATTATGGGTATTATGGTTATGTAGGACGATAGTATACGCGAGTACGACCCTCGCTTTTTGTCTTTAGAGGCATGGTGTGGTTCTCATGTAGACCATGTTGTTAGAAAGAGAGATATTTAAATATGTAGTATGCCTTTGTTATGTGAATGAAAGTGTTAGTTAACTTTTCTTAAATCGCATTTCATGTTAAAATGTTTGTCTTATGCTTTCCAACGTCATGCACTTGCACAAGCGTACTAGTTGTTACGCTTAAGCAAACATGATTAGGGACTCCGCCCTAGGAGAACCCCCAGTCATGTGGAGGTCATGCGCTGGTTCCCCTCTTAGGTTTTCCTTTGGTTAGGAGTCCCGAGTCGCGCGAAGTCTAGGTCAGGTGCCCTCTCTCTTGGACCTCTCAGAGGTCATTGGTCCTAAGTCGTGAGATGGCACGGACGTCGTGAGTTCGTCCTTTTTGGCTTTCCCGTTATTCATTCGGGTCTAGAGCTCCAGAGCGTCGTTGATTCGCCAAATGGTACCCAGATCCGGACCCAGTGGATCAGATGGAGCCAAGGGAGTGGTCGGCATCACACTTGCTTAGCTGATGGGCTCCCCACAGGTCTGGAGACTTGGGGATGCAACAATTTATACTCGGTCTCGTTGTTGATTAAAGATTCGAGAGGTCCCTAGATCTGAACCCAATGAGTCGGATGGAGCCACAGGAGTGGTTGATTTCACACTAGCTTGGTTGTGTGGTTTCCCCAAGTCCGGAGTCTTGGGAACAAAATGATTTGTACTCGGTCTCGTCGTTGGTTCGAGATTCGAGTGGTGTTATTTATACTCGGACTCATCGTTGATTCGAGACTCGAGTGGCGTTATTTATACTCGGTCTCGTCGTTGGTTCAAGACTTGAGTGATGGCACCGGTTCCCGTGCTCGGGGTGTCGATCCGATGTTCTTGTGATTGCCCCCGGGCCCGTGTACTTGCCAAGTCTTCCTTGATTTCGAGTTCGGTTTAGCAAGTTCGGGTCATCGTGGACGTCACATTGGCAAGTTCGGGTCATCATATGGCGGGTTCGCTTCCAAAAGGTCGCTCCAAAGTGGCAGGGAAGATGTTAGTGGTGAGGATGCAGGAATTAGTGAAGGGCCGGTACCCCCGGTTCTACCCTCGAGTGGACCTCCAATAGCGCTTCCGGTCGTGCCCCAATTAAATGGAGGGTTGCCAAAGTTCAAAAGGAGGAAGATTGTTATGATGCAGCGAAGAAGGGGCATTTTTCAGAGGAGAGGGTTCGCTTTCCATTCCCGCTTCGCCTACGATAAGGGAGGCCATGGTGGGAACGAGCCACGAGCTGACACCTTTAAAGATGAACTCAGAGGTCTCCATGTCGTAGAGGGCGGTTGCAGGACTAGTGGAGGGCTGGTCCCTCGGGCCTGCTTCCGACGTGCCTCCAGTAGTACTTCCCGACGTGCCCCCAGCTAACTGGAGGGTGGACGAAGCAATAGATGGAGGAAAATGGCTACGACACAGCGAAGAGGATGTGCCTTTAGGAGAAGAGGGCTTGCTTTTCGTTTCCATTTCACTTACGATGAGGGAAGCAAAGGTGGGAACGACTCTATATCTCCGACGACAACCTCAGAGGCCATTGTATTGTAGAGGATTATTGCAGGGCTAGTGGAGGACCAGTGACCTCGAGTCTGCTTTCGAACGTGCCTCCAGTAGTACTTGCCGGCGTGCCCCCAGCTAACTGGAGGGTGGTCGGAGCATCAAATATAGGAAGAAGGTCAAGGCACAGCGAAGAGGAGGTGTCTTTGGAGAAGAAAGCTTGCTTTCCATTCATGTTTCACCTCGACAAGGGAGGCAAAGGTGGGAATGAGTTGCGAACCGGTATCTCTGATGACAACCTTAGAGTCCATTGCGTCATGGAAGTTGTGGTCCCAAGTGCCCGAGTATCATGAATCAGCGCTGCACTCAGGGTTTGGTCGAATCTCCACTCTCAAGAGACTCGAGTCGGGAAGAGTTCAATGGCGTTGTTGGCTCACCATGTGTTGCTCGGATCAAGACCCTTCGGGTCAGATAGAGACAAACGAGTGATCGAGGTCACACTCATTTGGCTGATGAACCACCCCCATGTCCAAAGACTTAGGATAGGGGCTTGCTATGCTGGGCCTCGTTGTCGATTCGAGGCTCGGGTTAGGGGGATGGTTCTTGTGTCTGAAATGTTTATCCAGTGTAGTGCGCTTGTGTATGCGAATTAGCTGTAATGGTTGACTACATGTCGAACATAAGCTATCCGGCAGATATACAACACTTAAGATTTGATAACAACTAAATTAGTACAAAAAGGCGACCCACACGAGGCGAGTCATGAGGCATGACTGCTCATTATTGTTGCAGTCTTGATGAGCCTGAGGGATGATCTTGACAAATTTAACTGTCAGTCGAGGTCCTGGTTAGATGGAATCTTTGGTGAGTGTTGAGTGGCTCTGAGATCCCATGCGGTGGATCCTGCCGGTGCTACTCGAGGTGACCCTTGCAGATGAATTTCTCGATGTTGTCCTGCAACTAGTGACACCTGTTTGTGTCGCCTTGGCAGAGGTTGTGGAACCAACAATATCCTTTAGAGTCCCTTGGAGCGCTCGTTGGACCTTTAGTCCTTGGCCTCTTTTATGGTTGGGAATTGCAGGTTGCAAGGTAGATGTTCTTGGGGGTATTGTTGAGAGGAGTCAATTTGCGGAAAGACGTAATTCGAAGACGCTTCCTCTTATTGTTGCAACCACCTTTGACATTGTCGGCATAAGCAAGATTGTGCAGAGCGGTGGGATCAGGGTCATTGGAGCTCTGGGCTTTGTCCCAAGGCAAGACGTTGAGGTGAGAAGCTCGATTCCTTTGTGCTAACTCTTGGCGTAGGAAGTAGTTGGCATTCTCGTAGAAGATATACAGAATCTTTGGTTGCTTTCGATCGATCCATACTCTGAATTCAGAGTCAGGTGGTATGCCCTTCACAAGCTGGATGAGTTTGGTTCGAGGGGTAGGGTCCTCGACTTCGACCAAGGCGGTGTTGAATCTTTTGAGGTAACTTTTGAGAGTTTCACTGGTGCCTTAGTAAATGTTCAAGACTAAGAGGATGTATTTGGGCATTGCGGCATGCATCCTGGATTGGTTGACCAAACTCTCGGTAAGTTGGTCGAAAGTTAAGTTGGTTCCCGGTGGGAGTCGAGAGAACCATGATAAAGCCGCGTCTTGGATATGGACAGGGAAGCACTAGCGCTTTGCGGTGCCGATAGTGCGTGATGAATCCATGTGTCGTTGGTGGTGGTTAATGAAGTTTCGAGGATCATAGCTTCCTGAGTAAGAAGGGAGTTTTGGCATGTTGAAGTGCTTATACCATTCGGTATTAAGGATAGCCGGGGTAAAGGGGGTTACGCCTCATATCGATTTCCCAGACGTCATTGGCATCCCCCCGATTCCTTCACGATCCTACGGATCATGTCGGCGAGAATCAGAGGTTGGGTTCCTGCCGTATTATGGCGGTCGTGATCCAGTTGAGGAGTTTGAATCCCAGGGCGTCTTCTCATGAAAGGTTTTCGTCATCCTGTGAGTCTCCCACCTTGATTGCATGATTTAGAGGAAGTTCGTTGAGGTGAACTTGGGCCCAGTTGGATGATAGAAGCGTAGGCGACAAGTCCGAACTCGTGGCAGTTTGAGTCTGCTTAGTGGAGGCTTGAGCGCTATTCCCTTAGTCGAGATTTGGTTCAAGCCGGGAACGGCCGAGACGACATGTTCCCTCTCTGATGGTGATTCCGACATTGCTGAGGTTGATTCTATGATGAGGGCTTCGGTTATTGGGAGGAGAGACGGATGTAGAGCTCGAGGCAACATGATTCGGAGGAGGCTGGATGCTCCTACTTGTCGTAAAATGGGCGATGTCTCATTGAGCTTTTTTTGGAATCGCTGAATCAACTCCCTGTTTTTGCTGACTTGGGCTCCGGGTTGTCTCTCGGTTTCTTCCAGTCTTTGGGTAAGCGCGAGAAGCAGCGCTTGAGTGACTAGGGGATCGGAGGTTGTGCCATGTCAGCAGTGGCTAATATGTCGGAAAGAGGTCGTTGACGGACCATATGCATTGATTATCGTTAGATGGTCCACCAAGGATAGATTTTCCTTGCTCTCCATTGTCGAGAAGTTTGCTTGGTGGACATGATGGAATCTGAGTAGCACAAACAAACTTATGGTCGAGAGTCGGTGGGAAAATCGGCTTTGTCGAGTTTGAGCAAAGGTATTGGTTAATGATGGCTAAATGCCTATGCCCACCTAAAAGCAGGGAATGTCTCGTTGGGCATATTGCTGAAGCCATTTTGTTAATCCGATGTTCTGGTGGATTTTATCGATAAGGCATTGTTGAGTCTTGCCCAACTTTCTTGATGTTTCGTCGAATTGGGCTCGATCGACGAATGCGTCGAGGTTGGGAGCATTAAGGTTGGTCGGAGCTTCAAGGAGTCGAGGCTGAGGAAAAATTCCAAATCAGGATTGATAGTGGAAGGTCCAACCTGGGGTTCTTTCCTTTGTTCACCATTGTCGATAAGCTTGGTCGGTAAGTATGTGAAAACTTAAGTAGCATCCCAAGTCTTGGTGACTGAGTAGAAGGAAAGGGAGAGGATTCAATTCCTCTAAGGAAGTGGTAGAAAGTCGACCGTGGATGCGCGCTTTACTCTCCCTTCCTGGCACGCAAAAATGTTGACGTCTAAAATTGATGTCAACATCCAAGAGTTTCAACTTTTTGAAACTAAATGTCCAAAGTGGAAAAGTATGGGAGATGCGGTAATAATGTGCGGGAAAGTAAAGGACATGGTAATTTATAGTGGTTCGGTTCAAATAACCTACGTCCACTTTGAAGGCGTTGCAGATTTTATTCACTTTTAACAAAGTACAGCAATACATAATTACAAGAAGTTACGATGATTAACGATATCTTATTAGTCCTTGTCGTCGATCTTCCTAGATTAGCGGGATTAGTCGAGGAGATCCCCAGGTCCGGAGTGAGTTGGGAAGTTTTGAGGTCCGGAAGGTGTTGGGAAGTGCCAAGGTCTGGAGGGCGTCGGGTAGTCCCGGGGTCCGGAAGGTATCGGGGGTCCGAGGCTCGGGAGTTGCTGAGGTCTGGAGGGCGTCGGGTAGTTCCGAGGTCCGGAAGGTGTCGGGGGTCCGAGGTTTGGCAGGTACAGGGTTCCGAGAGGTGATTGGAGTTGGAAGGTTCCGAGAGGTGGCCGGAGTTGGACTGCTCCGAGATTTCTTCTACTTCTTCATTGAGTGGGAAAGGTGTTGACTTGGTCAACAATTTTCAAGGAATCCGAAATATCCAAATGTAGTGTAGAGGTCCTTCAAATTGTCCGAGAGTGGATGGAAAACATGCATGCAATGTTTTAGTGATCCATGCCATGTCCAATGGCCATGAGGAAGAAGATGGAGGGTATTAATGGTGCTTTAGAGCTTCAAGGAGTCTATGGGTTGTTTAATGTCCACAAGTTTGGTTAGATGTTCAAGAGTATGATTATGAGTCCAAGCATATGTATCTTCTTCTTTTTATGATGAAGGAAGGTGTTTAGGAGGCTTTGGGAAAAATACCTTCTTCTTAGGAAACCATTAAAGCTTGGAGGAGAGCTTGAACCAACCCTTTTTATGTTGGAAGTGAGGGTTATTTATAGTGGAAGGGTTAGGTGGGAGTAGGTAGGATATGGGGCCCACACAACAGAATTTCAGGTCCCATTATGAAGTGCAGGGAAATTTCATATCCCTTTTGAGGGGTACGAATTTCGTAACCCCTTGGGGGATACGAAATTTGTATCCCTCCTGGGGGATACAGGAAACGAATTTCGTATCCCTATGGGGGATACGAAATTCTTGTCCTTCCTAGAGGATACGAATTATATATCCCTCTAGGGGATATGAAATTTGTATCCCTGGAGGGGGATATGAAATTCATATCCCTACAGGGGAATACGGGATACGAATGTCGTTTCCCTCTGGGGGATACAATATTTGTATCCGTCCTGGAAGATACGAATTTAGTATCCCCCTAAGGGATAGATATGAAATTCGTATCCCTCCAAGGGGATATGGGATATGAATTTTGTATCCCACTAAGGGATAAGAAATTTGTATCCTTCCTGAGGCATACGAATTTCGTATCCCTTTAGGAGATACGAAATTCGTATCCTCTAGGGGAATATGAGATATGAATTTCGTATTACTCTTGGGGATGCGAAATTTGTATCCTTCTTGGGGATACGGATGCGAGATACGAAATTCGTATCCCTCTGGAAAATATGAAATTCATATCCTTTCTGACTGATACGAAAAGACAGGGGTGCGAGGCTTGCTTGCCGAATTTTAGGCTTGATATGCATTAATGGAATCGGGCGAAACTTTCAAAATGTAAGGACGTTTTGTCCAAACAAAAGTTGTACCTGAAGCCAGCTCAGAAGGCTACAAGATTTACGGTGCAATGCACTATATTTGACGTTTTCAGACCCAAAAGAGATCGTCTAAAGGGGTTTATGGCTACTTTTATGTTTAGATCGTGACTTCAACTGAATCGCTTTTTGTTTTCTAACAATGATGCCGACGTATGACAGCTTTTACCAAAGGCGTATCCATACAAGAGAATCAGAGCATGGTGAAGCGACGTACGATGGTGCGAGGCACGGTGATGTGAAGCATATTGATGCGAGGCATGGTGGTGCAAGGCACGGATGCGAAGCACGGACGCGTAGTATGGATGTGAAGCACAGATGCGAGGCATGGCGGTATGAGGCACAGTTGCGAAGCACAGTGGTGCGAGGCACGGATGCGAAGCACAGTGATGCGAGGCACAGGAGGGTGTCGAGCATTGTGATGCAAAGCTAGGTAGGGCCAATGCGAGATTCTGGAGCCGATCGGTGCATATTGCGCAATTTTTCAAAACTGATCAACGCATGTCGAGCAAGCGGTATTCGGTGTAGGTGAATTTCGTATCCGAGGGACACGAAATTCGGCTAGCGATCCGGCCCAAGTACTATAGTACTAGAACCATGATTTGCTCGATCTATCCATACAGCTCTAAGTGCGAACATCTGACCCGAGACTTGCATTGGTCAAGAGTAGTTTGACGAGCCGTGACGACTATACTTGCACAACCCCATCTTGGCTTGATTATTAGGGATGTTGGAGACACTTCTAGGCCATTGAATCATGTGATGGGACGAGTTGTGTGGGTCTGGTCTACTTCTGGTCACCGGACCAAAATGTCGGTTAACAATATACCCATATTGTCGATGTCTTAGTGCAGAGCTAGTTTTATATACATTGGCTGAAATGAAGTATATATTCATTGTAATAGTTGTAATCGAACCCATGCTGCCATACACTTTCGAAAATATTTTTCTTTGCTTATTAAGACTGAGTTAGAGATAGTTAGCATGCCATGTTTAGAATCGATATCACTGATTTGTTTGAAGCTTGAAACATATTTTGCTCACACTGTTTTGTGAAACCCGAAGTATAGTTGCACTATGCTTTATTGATTCACCTGAAACACACCCTTGAAAGCATGTGTTCTTGGTTATGCCCAAATTTTTGTTGACTATAAAAACATGTATTTTGCTGTGATAAATCAACATTTATGGATCATTATTTGTTTTCTGACTTTAACATCACTTGAATAGTATATATATATATATATATATATATATATATATATATATGTACGACATGAGAATCTTTAGGCGATCTGAAATCTAAGAGGGGTAGAAGACTGGAATGTTGTATGAATTCGCACTAATTTGTTGAACCAACATGTCACTTACATTTGGGTAATTGTTCTATAATCCAAGACCCACATGACTTGATGAATTATTCTAAACCGGATAATATACTAATAGGGATTACTTGCAGTTAAAACCCTAGTCAAATTTGAAACTTTATATAAAGATGTTAGTATTAATAATATATTGCAGTGTTTTATTAAAGTTGACTTACTTGAATAAAGTTAATCCTGACTCGAGTGTTTTGTCTTTTGCATGGAACGCTCAGGTCACTTTTGGCGAAGGGAATTGAGGTTCTTAGGGAACGTAGTTTCGAGTGATGGTATGGCAGTGGATCCCATTAAAGTGGTTGCATTGCAAGATTGAAGGGTACCCAAGAATGCAACCGAGGTAAGGAGCTTTCTAGGCTTAGCGAGATTTTATCGAAAACATATTAAGGATTTTGCACGGATCTCTGCTCCACTTACACGCCTTATGAAGAAAAACCTAGTATTTGCTTGGGATGTGAATTGCGAGGATGCATTCTTGAGATTGAAGAAGGCTCTCGCATCAACTCCATTATTGACTCTTCTTGATGGTACGATGGTTTTCATCGTATATACGAATTCATATGGCACAGGCTTACGTGCGGTGCTTATGTAGGAGGGTAGGGTCGTCTTCTATGGGAGTAGGCAATTGATGGTACATGAGTGGAATTATCCTAGCCATGATTTGGAGTTGGCAACGATTGTGTTTGCACTTAAGTCTTGGAGACATTATTTACTAGGTGAGAGGTTCGATCTATACACGACCATAATTCTCTCAAATATTTGTTCTTTCAAAAGGATCTTAATTTGCGACAACAGCGTTGGATGGAGTTTCTTGCATCTTATGATTTCGAGATCTCTTATACCCTAGGGTAGGGGAATGTAGTAGCAGATGCACTGAGCAGACAGAGAATGACTTTAAGTCCATTATTCATAGAGTGGTAGAGTTTGAAGTTTATCTCATCGTTCAAATTTAGACCATCTTTGGACTATGCACCAGGATTATTGGCATCGGTAGAGGTACGACCTACTCTCTTAGAGCGCATTGGATCCAGTCAGCGTGAGGATCGGCAGCTAGCAGATATCATGGACTAATTCGGTAAGGGATATGCCTCTTGTCACCTTGCTAGATATTATGTGTATGAGAGAGGGTGGCTACATCGCGATGGGAGATTATGTGTTCCTCGAGTTGATGATTTGTTGAGATCGGTTTTAAAGGAGGCTCATCGTTCTCGGATGACCATCCATCCGGAAGGCGATAAGCTATATAGAGACATGGGGAGAGTTTTTCATTGGATTGAGATGAAGAAGGATGTGGCAGAATATATAGTTAGATGCATGACTCCCTAGAGAGTGAAGGCTGAGCAAAGGAAGCATGGTGGATTACTCTAGCCTCTAGACGTACCACAGTGGAAGTGGGAAGGCATCTCGATGGACTTCATAGATGGGTTGCCCAGATCGAGGAATGGAACACTAGCATTTGAGTTATAGTCGATAGGTTGATTAAGAGCGCTCACTATATCCCAGTTAAGAGTAAGTGTATGATAGCTTAGTTTTCATCAGTGTATCTTAGAGAGATCGTCCGACTTCAAGGAGTTCCTTTCAGTATCGTTAGTGATAGAGACCCCATCTTTACCAGCGAGTTTTTAAGGAGCCTGCAAGAGGCATTGGACTTAACACTACCTATCACCTTCAGAATGATGGACAGACGGAGAGGGTTAATCGGATTCTTGAGGATTTATTGTGGTTGTGTATCCTAGACTTCGAAGGAACTTGGGAGGAGTGTCTTCCGTTGGTAGAGTTAGCGTATAATAATAGCTATTATACGAGCATAGGTATGGCTCCCTTCGAGGTAGTATGAACGACCCTGCATATCACCATCTTGTTGGTAGGAAACTACAGACATAGTTCTTCTTGGACCTAAGATGGTTAGGGAGACCTCAGAGAAGAAAGACCTGATTTGGAAGTGGATGAAGGCAGCTCAGGACAAACAACAGTCATATGCAGATCTGTGGAGAACATACCTAGAGTTCGAGGTAGGAGACTGGGTTTTCGTTAAGGTGTCACCTTTGAGGAGTGTGGTTCCGTTCGACTCAATGGTGAAGTTGGCGCTGAGGTTTATAGGGTCCTTCCCTATAGTGGAGAGGATATGTCAAATGGCCTACAGAGTTAGACTATTAGAGTGGTTAGCTGTAGTTCATGATGTATTCATTGTTTTGCAATAGTAGTAGAGCCGAGTACTCTAGAGGAGATCGCAGTAGAGAGGGAAGCAACGGCCAGGCGAATTTCTACATAGATACTAGGATCTGAGGTGAAGAGGTTGTGGAATAAAGAGATCGAGCTTGTTAAGATTCAGTGGGGAGAGGATAGCGCCGACGCGACTTGGGAACCAGAGGATAGGATTCACGCTTCTTTTCCGTTTCTCTTTGACAGTACGCTCTTAATCTCTTCCTAAGCTTTGAATTTGAATCTACTCTTCCTATCATTTGAATCATAAATCTTAGGAAGAAGCCTATAGGTGGTAGGAAATGGTTTAAAACATGGTAATAGAACATATTACGGTTGATTGGATTCACGTGAATGCAAGTGTTTGTTAGTGGACGCAGTGGATGCATATACACTCACTAGGCACTAGTTAGAGATCATCAAACTAGGACACTTACATACTTACATATGGATATGTGTACATTTTTAATTTATTTTTAAAATGGATGGAAATGATTGAATCGTCACTTGGATGACACATTTTTTGAATGATTGTGCCCGCATATAGAATTATATGTATTATTATTAGGATTCCATTACATATATATTGGATTTATAACACAGACATGAAATTGCATTAAGGAGGTCAACTGAATCAGTGGACTGGCTGATTTTTGCATTAGCTTAAGAACATATACACCACACCTCTTGCATATGTTCATAAAAAGCATTAGAAAATCTAAGGACAATGGATGTCAGCGGTTAATGGTTGAGTAGATGGGAGTAGACAATGGTTGATAATATTTATGACATTCTTCTAACGTTGAAGATTTTGGGGATAGAATCCTTTAAGGAGGGGAGAATGTAACAACCCAAAAATTAAATGTAGCAAATTAATTTAAAACATTAATAAAGTAAATATTAATCAGAAAAATATTGGGAAATGGGCAACGAGGGTTGCGCCATTGAGTCCATTCCGAAATTCTGGCTAAGATAGACTTTTGGTTTATTAAAATCAGACCTAAAACGAAACAAAATATAAAAAAACAATTTTGAATTTCTAATTTTAGAAAGGTAACTACGTTCGAAATAATCAAAATTAATTCGCGGCGCAAATAACGGGAGTTGGGCCGACCCAGCGCCTATCTGGATCGACCAGGGAGTCAACCCAGGCACCAAGTGGGTCGACCCACCCGGTATACGGGTTGACCCAGCCTGGGCAACGTGCGCACCCTGCTTGCATGTTGTCAATCGGTTTTTCATGGCTTCTAGGTGCGATGCTCTGGAGTAGTCCTAGATCTAATGGCCTGAAAACTGAACCTAAAATCTAACGCATCTAAACACCCTAGCTCTATTATAAATAGCCTCCAAGACCTATCACTACTCCACTCCTCTGCCTCCCTCTCAAATAACCCTCTTCTCAGATAAAATTATAATGGAGTATTGCGGCTTGATTCTATATAAATTTGGAGGATATTTATAGCAATAGATTATCTACCAGGGATTAATTTGGATTGCTTAGAATTTGTGAGTATCAGTGATTGCAAGATTTGTAAAATTTGAGGTTTCTTCTTGACAGTATAAAAAGTTATAGAATTTTATTCTCTTTTATGTCTAAATCTGAATCTGCTTCTATCCTCTTTCTGTTTATTTTCAGTAAATCCATTCCTGTAGTTTTATTCAGTTGTCTATACCTTTGTTCTTCGTATGTAATTTTATTTCAGTTCTGTATCAGCCCTATTTTAATTTCAGATCTACTTCTGTCTATCTGAGCCTAGGTCATGCGAGAGCCTAAACCATTTCCTTTTTATTAGAACGTTAGTTTAGGCCTTTTTGGGCCTAAATCTTCATTCTTTCTTATTGTGCGCAAATTGGGTTAAAACATGTGATTGTGGATAATAATAATAAGAAGGAATATGCATAAAAAGGAATGAATTGGGAAAAATCGAAATTGTGCAATAAAATGGAAAATTGAAATAATAACTTTGATAACTGAATAAATGTTATTTGGGTAGATGCAAATGGCAGACGTTAGGTGGTACAATTAAATTAAAGAAAAGAGATGATTATTTACAACTTGTAAATTAAAGTTTACATACAACGTATGAAATGACAGAAAAGTTACATGAACGAATGTAAGCTTATTAATAAAAATTATGATTGGCGTTAAGTTTAATTATTAAATTAATAAGCAGGTGTAGTTGGAGTCCGTTCCAGCAGCGACGGCTGATTAAGGAAAAAGCAGGCTCGTAGTATTGGTCGTTCCGAAAGTGAGAGTAGACAGATTAGGGAAAATGAGAAACCAATTAAAATGATTAAGATGGGGGACTAAGTCTAGGGGTGACTTATGTCGAATTGCATATTTTTGGTTGGGGATCTGTATCAGTCGGTATTCCTTTTTATCACTACACCAAGGTCTCTCGAGGAGGCGAAGGCACACTTATACTGAAATGGGTTGTAAGAGGCCCAAGCGTGATGGGTACGGGCATGTTTCGACGGCGTGGTGAGCGTACATCGCAACGATTAGTGAACATAAGACAATGTGACACCGTTGATATTCGCTATGTCCATAGAGCTGGTGGGTCGGGTCAGATAAACCAGGGGCTGTAGTCCGCATAGGTTATCACAACTATGGTTTAGGAGCCAATCAGTAGGTAGACTTGGGTTTTATCCTAATTTATAAACTATAGAAATTGGTGCATAAATCGAATGATTTGGCAATCGACTATCTTGTAGAAATACACTCTTGTTTTTAAATTACTATGTTGAGCACCATAGTTTGTGTCACTCGTTTATATTTAATACGTTAATGAGGGGAGAGATATCAGGAATAAATCAAAGAAACGGGAATGTGGTGAAAAGAAGAAAGGGTATAGGGATGTTGTACTATTTGGTATGCTCTTGATCATATACATACATACATGCACACACACCCTTATTTTGCAGCACCCCTTTAGCGCCCCTACCCTACCGTTAGCTACATTAATCCAAATTCAACAAGATTTTGTAAATGTTCAGTCTACATATATATTATCATCTATCCAAAATTTGAGCTGGTTTCGACATTCGTATTCACTGTTCAGACATTTATTCGAACCGTTATATTTAAACATCAAATATATTATTTTACAAATGTCAGAATAAGCTCAAATTTTGGATAAAATAATATATATATATATGGATTTAACATCTATAAAATCTTGTTGGATTTGAATTAGTGTAGCTCACGGTAGGTAGGGATGCGAAAGGGGTGCTGCAAAACAAATATGCCCCAAAACACCACTATATGTTAAAAAAAGGTACATTATTATGATGTATACCTTAGTTAATTGCCTCGCCAAAACCTTACAACCCTGTAACCTAAGTGGGTGCCTTATAAGGGAAAAGAGCACATATAAATTCCATATAATGACAATACAAGATAGTATGAATATCAAATACATACATATCGAATAAATCATTAAAATGAAAATAGAAATATAAAAGCAGACTCATTGCAATTAGGCCCAATAATCTCTCTACTTCACCCGCCATCTCAATTTCAAAAATATTTCTCCAATCAACCTGCGCCATTTAACTCGATACCCCATCACTGTAAGAAATCGACCTTATCTTGAGCTCTAACAATTCGAGATCCATTGTGTCGCACCAAATACATCACTTCGCATTCCGTCTGCTTCAACTTCGTAACAACACCGATTCTTTGATTCCTAAAGATACGGGAATTACGTTCAGTCCAAATATGATTACTGCAATCGTCAAAGCTCCACATGCAACATTCGTCAATTGATCGCGGTTCCTGAATTTTTGTTGAATGAGAGCCACTTCATCCTGAATGGAACCGAAGGTGTTTGAAGAAACACTCAGCCTGGGCTTGAGAATCTGCCAAATAGATCAATGATGAAAAGGGACACTGGAAAAATAAGTGGTAAGTTGATTCAGTAGCTTCATTGCATAATATCCAGGTATTATCAGTCAGTACTCCAAAATGTGCTAGTATGTCTTTGGTGTTCAGCCAATTAGAAATTGCCAAACAAGTAGTGAATGTCACTCGACGACTGTTTTTAGAATGTCATATAACTAGATGATAAGAATTACTATCCTATTTGTCTCGAATATACTCCCAAGCTTTATGAAACGAAAATTCTCCTCCTTGACGCCAAGCATAGAAATCATCAGCATAGTTAGGATGTAGAGTAATGTTGAGAAGCTTCCCTTGTAGCAGCGTGTAGATGATGATGTATAAACCCATTAATAATGGTATCGGAAACCTTTTCTGTATGGCCACCATTAGCTTGAAACCTGTGAACACCAATGAGATCAATTAAGCATTTATAATTAATCCAGGGTTCAAACCATAGCAATGTATTTGAACCCGTAGCAAGAACTTTATTGAATAATTAAATCCCATTAGTTTGTAGTCTAAGCAGCGCTTTCCAAATGCAGGATGCATTGTTGTCAATCGGCATATCCCAGAAATGCTTATTTGCTCAATATTTAGCTTGCATCTAGTGGCTTCATAGATTCTTCTTAGATAAGAAGTTCCATAATAATTTAATAGTTGCAGCTTGTGAAAGATTTAAGCCCAATGCCTCCTTCTGACTTTGGCTTACATAGTTTGTGCCAACTAATTTTGTAATGGGAACCACCCCAGAAAAAATCAGCACAAAGAGTATTGATCTTGTCAATTGTGTACTCTAGAACCTGGTATACGAACAACCAGTATAACATAATGGGGGTTATAACTGTGTGGATCAGTTCTGCCCGACCAGTAAAATCAAATACTTTGCATTCCATCCGTGGATTTTGGTTTGAATTTTATGGATTAGAGAAGTACAGTCGTTGTAATGTAAGTAATTTGTGGAGAGGAACCCTTGGTAACTTTATAGGTAATTGACCCACTTCATATCCTAATATATTACTAATTTCCTGAGTATTATAAGCATGAGAACTGAAGAAAACTTTGGTCTTGAGAGAATTAACATTCAATCCATATTATAAAGTTAGTGTCAAAGACAGACTTTAAGGTGACAACAAAATTAGGAATACTCTTAGCAAAAACCAGTAAATCATCTGCGTATATAAGATGACTTATTTGTGGTTCAAAATTATGAATGGGCATGAACTGTTTCAAGGTCGTTGCTATATGTAGGCAATAGCTAAAAAATTCCATTGCAATGGAGATAAATAGGGGGAGAGGGGATCTCTTTGCCTGATACCTCTATTTGTAGTGATGAAACCCTTTGGCACTCCTTGAAATAGTACATAAAAAGTAGTAGTTGAAATACATTCATAAATCAAAATAGTGAAATGCATAGGAAAGCCCACTGAATGCATAAGATAGCAAATAAATTCCTTATTTATCATGTCATAGGCCATGTGTAGATCCATTTTCACACAAAATTTCCTAACTCCAGGCTTCTTAAAATCTTTGAGGAGTTCATGAGCAAGCAATATGTTGTCACCAATATACCTACCAGTGATGAAAGCACATTGGTTTTGAGATATAAGACATTGCATATACGGTTTCATTTTGAAACAGAGAATTATGCTGAATATTTTATAAAACATATTACAACAAGAAATGGGTCTATAGTGGATAGTATCTGTAGGTCAGTCATTTTTTGAGATCAATGTAACAAATGCATGGTTGCTTCCCTTAGGAAATTTTCCACTTTGAAAAGTATCTTGCATTGCCAACATCAAATCCATTTTAATATGATCCCAATGAATCTTCATGAACTTTGCATTTATCCCATCAGGTCCTGGGATAGATTCATCATGAACAGAATACAAAGCTCGTTTAACTTCATTTAAAGTAATAGGCTCCATCAACATAGACTTTCATGCATTGTTAATAGTGGCTCTGGGTTCAAATTCAGGAAATTGATGTGAAAGTGGCCCATTAAATAAACCAGCAAAATAAGAAATAGCTTGGTTTTCAATCTCCTCTGGTTTGTATAGAAGTTCACTTTCTGCTGTTATCAAATCCCTTACATTATTCTGATACTTTCTATATGACATTTTGGAATAAAAGAATTTTGAGTTAGTGCCCCCTTCCTGAAGCCATAGGCCTTTTGACTTTTGTTTAAGACTCCAAAATTTGATTCTCTGCTGTGTTAAATACAGGTGCTTGGCTTGCATCATTTGATCAACAAGTCAAGGTTCTCTAGGTCAGCATCCACAGCAGTTTCCAAGATTTTAACATTTTGTTCAGCCTCCTGAAGCAAAGTGTCATCTTTAGGCCTCAATTTATTCCATACCTTAAATTCAGTTTTGCAAGCATGCAACTTATGTTGAACAATGTAGCTATATAAACCCCGTGTTGAGGATTGTCATCTCCTAGTAAAGCAATCATGATGTCCAAGGTATATATGCCAATCATTTTTGTACCTAAAGGGAAATCCTTTAGGTTGTGTCGTAGACTCTAGATGTAGAAGAAAAGGGTTATGATCACTGGATTGTTGAGATAGGGAGATAACTCTCATATTAGTGAATTGCTGAAGGCATGTGTGGTTGACCAAGATTTTGTCAATGTTATTAGCTATATCTTTTCTCCTCCAGGTATAATTAAAACCACTTGCCTTTATATCTATAAGCCCAGTGTTATGTAGGAAATTTTAGAAAGTTCTAATCTGGTTTAAGGGATGGGAAGACCACTCGCTTTATCAGTTGGAGATGATGAATGATTGTAGTCCCCCATTAATACCCAGCATTCAGTTATATGTTGAGCCTGCTGTATAATATCCTACCAAAGAACATCTCATTCTTGATAATGATTGCTTGCATGTATAACCAAGAAGAATATATTAAAACCTCCAACATTAGAAACGTATGCAGTAAGATGTTGTGATGTATAAGATCTTATATCTACATGCCATATATTAGTATCCCACATCATCACAATTCTACCTGAAAAAGTAGTGTATTTAGATGGGTAAAAGGACCAATTAGAGGGTAATTTATTGGGAAGAATGGAAAGATTATGTGCATTCAGTTTATCCTCAAGTAAGCCCACTAATATAGGCTTATATGATGTTAGAAGTTTGAACACATCACTAATACGATGTGATGAGTTCATTCCTCTAACATTCCATGTTAAACAAGTCATTTAACAGAAGAGGTGCTCCTGAGCTTTCTTTTAGGAGGAGCATCTGACTGGGAGGAAGATTTTGTGTTCTTCATGCAATTTGGATTCTTGTCTACATAAGATGACACATCAACATTTTCTTCAGGTTGTGATTCCTCTGTAATAGCGTCTGCTATATTCTCTAATTCATCTGGCACCAAAGTAGAAGCCAGATCTGAGTTTAGAAATTGAAGATCATCTCCTGTATGTACACCAGTGTCATGGTTAGTAGATTCTGAATTCATTATTGTTATAGGATCTGATCAATTTGATCTCTCTGCATGGTTATCATCAGTGGGTTGTGCAGTAGAAGTAGAGGCAGTCGTGGTTGATCTTGGTACCCAATGTGGTTTAGTGTGTACATCATGAATAGATTCTTTATGCCCAAACTTCATGCATTTTTTACGTTTGAATGGGTTAAATTCATATTCAACGGTTATATCTTTCTTGATGCCTGTATGATTTAGAATAGGAATTGTATTGGGCAGATCAGATGAAACATTAATACCAACCAACAGTCTCGAATATTTTGCATATGATTTCGAAACTGCCTTATCATCACACATAATTGGTTTGCCTACGAAACTTGTGATCATTGACAAAGCAAGCACTGACCACATCTCCATTCGAGATCATGCAACCGAATCCAAATTTGGACTTCATTTGTGTTGAATTTGTCAAAGACATTTCCACTTATCCACTAGCAACCGTCTACCATAATATGAATAGGTTGTGCTTCGAATAACTGCATGGCAATCTGTTTCAAGCATGAACTGGACAGTGAAGTGGTATTGAGGAGCAATGTTGATGCAGAATTCGCCCTGTGGTTTCCACACTTTGATGATGAACTCCTTCAACTTGTATGACAATCGAAACTCGATAGGGTAAAGAACTATGGTGTTCGACCAAATTTCAGTCGATTGTTGGAAAACATGTTCAGGCAAGTACACATACCCTTCTGCAAGTTAAGTAAACGTTAATGGAGAAGGGGTTGAAGATGCTCTCTGGCCGGTAACTACCTCGGCGTAGGTCGCAGGTTTGGGAAGGGGCCGTGGTGGTACGGAGGAGGCGGTGGCCAGAGTAGAGGAAGAAGGATCTGGCGATTTCAAACGTGACAAAGATGGGAAGTTTTGGTAACCGCTTTCCGCCATGTTTTTTTATTTCCCAACCTAAGTTTTACATAACATCACTATATATATATATATATATATATATATATATATATATATATATATATAATTGTCAAGTTCTGCAACTCTACTCTCTAGAGTGAAGTTTTTATAATAATAATAATATCTTCATTATTGTTAAAGCAACTTCATCTCCCAACCATTTCGATTTAACTGTAATTCAATTATTATTTTCTTGGAAAAATAAAATCGCTTTTAGTTAAAATGATTTTTTTTATATGCATAAATAATGGTTTGATAATTATTTATGGAATTCCGGTTAGTTTTGTTTAGGGGTTTCGTGTAAATGAGTTTGAAGTTTGAAGTTTTCAATGTTTTAAACATGAAAGACATCGAAGATAAAGGCAGTCGGCTCCCCATGCATAACTACACCTCTGTGCTCCCTAAATATTAGCCATAAGTTATGACTTAAATATATTTTTATTTTTTATTTTTTTGTTTGCTGAACTAAATAACACACTACAGAGAAAAGATAGAGAAAATACTATTATTTAAATTGGAATATGTGCTTTATATTTAAAAGTAATAAAGTTATAATAAAAATGAGTTGTAACCAATCATTGTCATATACACATATACATATGAGGAGGGTCTTCTCTGAATTGTAGCGAAAAACAAGGGGCAACATAAATGCTGCAGTGTATGTGTATCTTCTAAACATTTTTTGAAGCCACTTCTAACTTTTAACCTTTTTTAGTGGCCTTGTTTAAATATTACAAAAACAATAAAGGACCAGACTCCAAAATAACCACTGATAAGGAGATTATATTTCAAGGTAGAAAGAAAAGTTGCTCTTTTTTACTCAACTTTATACTCATGTGACGTACATTATTGCAATGTACATTTCTCATGGCAATTAACAAATAAAACATCTCAAAAATCACGATCAAAAGTGATGAATAGCTCACTAAGTAATGCTTCATGCATGGAAAATGCCTGTAGGAGGTGATTCAGGAGGACTAGATTCAAGCAAAACAGTATGACTGCGATAAGATTTCGAAGTACTCGAAGAAGAAATATTCAAAGCGTCTTCATTCGACTTTCTTTTACTCATTCTCCACTCTTCATCTTCTATAGCTTGCAAAAATGCAGAATGCAAAGGGTCGAATTTTTCATAGAGCAATCTAAGCACTTGTTTAATCGACGGTCTGGATGTCCCTTCTTTCTCTGTACACCACTGTATGATATTGACCAAAACAAGAAGTTGATCTAAGTCGAACGAGTTTGAAATTCTTGGGTCGACCATCTCAGGAACTTTAGAATCAAATTCCATGAACTGTTGTGACCATTCGACTAGATTTACATTATCTTGAATTGCTTGTCGCCCAGTGATAAGCTCTAGTAGAAAAACTCCATAACTGTAGACGTCGCTTTTCTCGGTTAGTTGTTGAGTTATCACAAACTCAGGGTCGATGTAGCCTGTATGTAAAGTTCTAATGTTGTCAATAAAAAAATTTGATCAAGTTCATAAATCTAAATCGTCTGTTTTTGCAGTTTAGAATAACAGATTGTTTTAAAGGAAGGTACCGTCTAGCTAATGCAGATTTATCTCAGATTATGTAAATTGAGGCCAAGGCAAGTGTACTGAAAACCACCTTTTATTAAGTTGTTTCTATTAGCTCCTTGATATTTAATAACTGATTAAATAAGCTAAAATTTTGCTTCTTTTTTTAACTAGCGTACTTGAATATTTTTTTAAATATGAAAATATTCGTCGAAATTGATTAATATTGTAAATAGCAAAATTCAGTCGGTTGTATAAACTAATAAAGGATGAAATTGTGATCTGAACAGGGTTATTTACGATTGAAATGAGGTGGTATTAGCTAATTTTAGTATGTAGTAGATATAACGCGTCATTTGAAGTAATGTACGGATACTAATACTGCTTGAATTCAGGACAAAAGGGTACACTGCTATGAACATTTTTTAATCTCAATTATTGCATCCCCAATGTGCACATCATACATTATCCTATTTGTGGAGCAATTGTACCATTTTTAACTGTCAAAAGTCAATTGTCAATTTACAGAATCAAATGACATTTAGCACCAATGCAATGTTGCAACTAAATTGTTCATTCATTTAATAATATTCTGATGAAATTTTGATTGTTTGTGAGCATTATGGTAACAGCAGGATCCAAAGCTAAAAAATAACGAGTTGAAATTTGTTCAAATATGGTAACCAGTTACTTGATTGATCAAGCTTTTAACAACTTGATTGTATTGCTAGTAAAATATATTAATTATTTATGCCAATATCGGCAATTGCTTTGATAACTGGTTCATGGTTACTTTTGTGAAATTCATTTGCAGATCATCTTTCAAATTAACGCAATCCATTAACCTAATCAGTAATCTCTTGATACAGTGCACTTATCTTAATAAGCTGCAATACTAATTACTCCATAACTTTTTGTAAGTTTTTTTCCCGTCTTTAGATTTACTGTCCCTTGGTAAACCCTTAGGACACAAACATCAATTTTTTTTAAATTTTTTTTTTTGAAGTAGTTTAATTGTTACAAATAAGGTTTATTATTTAGATTGGGTCAACTTTCCTATCGTTTACAAATTTAATTATTTTATAAACAATACAGAAAACTATTAACTAAATTCTGAATATGTTCCAAATCTCAAACCAAGTGAACGAAAATGAAAACGCTGCAACACGATGAATTTAGCTTGCCTGGTGTTAGTTGAATAAGCGTATTGAATGATCCAGAGTTGACCGCAGAATTTCTTGGAGCGCTTGTCAGGCCAAAATCAGCAACCTAAAATTATAGAACAGCAATAGTCAAATATGGGGAAAGAAAGGGGGAGGGGGAAGGGGGGGGGGGGGGGGGTGGAGGGAATACAAATGCCAATATTTGAACCTTTGCTAAAAAGTTATCATCCAAAAGGATATTGCTGGATTTTATGTCATTATGGCACAGAGGAGGTTCGCAGTAGAAATGCAGGTACTCCTGCATGTAATTTTTTCACCCTAAAATCAATGTCGCATTTCAGATTTAAAAAGCCATATTCATACTAATATCTGCGCTAACTTTATAGGAGATAAGAAGAAATAAAGCATACCAGAGCATTAGCCACATCAATAGCGATTTGTATTCTAGTACTCCATGTTAACGGAGTTTTGTCTGTTGCTGCATAGGTGAAAGATTCATTAGCAAAGCATAACTTAGAATATCCTAAAGATGAAGAATATTAATTACCATGAAGATGATCCTTCACTGTACCATTTTCCAAGTATTCATAGACTAAAAACCTGTAATAATGGGCCAAAACTCATAAAACTTCCATCACCAAGTATTATTACTAACTATAAAAATAGTATTGAGGTAAAAGCAATTTTATGGTTTTACAGCCATATCAGTGTAGACACATTGGAAAGCATGAAGTTTACCCCCAAATATGTAGCACATGTTGTTAAATTGGATATTGTACCTATATCTTATTTGTGGATGCATATTGTTACAGTAGCAGAAGAGCCAATGTGTGCATCATGTAACTGAAATTTGAAAAGGAATTGATTTTGGCCAGACCATATCTGGTGTGCATCTATAATGCGATTAAAAGTAATATGGTTTATGCAATCAGAGAGCAAAAGAGTAGCTACCTATCATGTCTATCGAGGCAAAATCCTCTGAGGGCAACAAGATGGCGATGATGCAGCCTACCAATTAGTTCTATTTCACGGTAAAATTCCTTTTCGGCTTGTTCTGAGAATAATTTCATCCTTTTAACAGCAAATGTGGAATTCTCATCAAATTGTGCTTTGTAGACTGTTGCAAATCCACCTTTCCCTATGACGTTTCTAAAATTTTCGGTTGCCATCTTTATTTCTTTGTAAACAAACCTTCTGATAACATTTACCTGACCTACAAGAAATGCGTGTGCAGTTGAGAAAATGATAGAACTTTAGAAGCGGTTTAAATACTTATGTTTTATGTATAAGTCACTGCATTAGCATTTAGAATCATGATGTTAAAAGAAAAGTAGTTAGTGTGTGAATTTTAGGGGATATCTGATCACTCCAGTGCGCTACAGTCACTTACAGCTAAATTTTTGTTTGGAAAATGTTTGTGCTAATTAAATTTCATATGTTAATGTCAGTGCATCTTATGAACAATATATCAATGCTTCAATTTACATACTGGTACATGAAAACAAACATAACTGAAATGATAGCAAAAAATCAAGTATAGATCATGCTGCCCAGCTAGATTAGCCAAAAATGACTACTAATTATAAGTACACCACCATGCTGGATATGAATTTATTCATGCCGAGGTTGATCGGAAGGAAGATCTACAGCTCCATTATAAATGCAAAAGGGTGCACAAGCTTATGATTTACCAAGTTGCCAAATGATAAGTATTTCTGAATAGAATATGCAACTACAGAAATAAAAAGGAAAAACAAACAATGAAACAAACCTTCTTGAGTTTTCTGCACAATTTGGAGAGGTGAACCAAGAGTTATGGTCTCACTATGACTGTCAGTGTTCTTTAGTTCTCTGAGCTTTTTACGAATAAGTACTACTAACATTGCCAGAAGTAGAATCGCTAATCCAATTACCATAACACCTATGCCTGAAATAAGTTTAAGCTGATTTGGATGATGATTTTGCTTGACTGGTGCTGCAGTCATGCTTCCTGAAGGTGCTTGAGAGGCTGATAGCTTTGGTGTAGGAGAAGGAGAAACAGGTGCAGAATGTGTTTCTGGAGATTTTATTTGAGTGATTAAACAACTACTGACAATTAAAAAAATTTATTGACAACATGAATAAAAATGGGGCAAAAAAACAAACCTTCATGAATGATAAGCTCTTTTATGCTAAAGAAACAACTAGCAAAGTCAACAGCTGAAATGTTGCCTTCTCGATTTACAAGCGTAACGAAAGCTGCATCGCGACAAGTACTTAAAGTAACATTATCTTGTCCAAATCCAATAAGACGGTGTAGGTAATCGATATGATTATTTAAACAGTTATGGCAACTATCATCAGATGAAAGCGGCATCTTGCAGTTCCTCAAAACATCTCCAAAATTAGGTGTCTGCGTCATTTCTAACATTGTTGTTCTCCCTTGACATATATATGAAACAGGAATTTTCGTTCCAAGACCACAAAATATAGTAGCATTTGTTGGTATTCCATATGATTTGAGCGCTTCTGATATGCGGCCAAGGCAGATATTAGTTAGTGTAGCTGGAACTCCTAGACCTCCTGTTGTTTTTGTATATTTAGCAATTGAAACTGCTACAAATGCATTCATATAGCGACAACATTTTTTCCTTCCGTCTCGACTTGAACATGCAGGAACTGCTAATGTAAAATTAGGCCATCTTAAATCTAATGGACATTCTGCAAAAACATACATGTTGAGTGAAAATACGCCTTTATTGTTTTTTTTTCTTTTAAGTGAATAAACACATAAGAAACACCAAAAATATGGTTTGAAGGTCAAATTTTGTTAGCCCGATTTGCCATATGATATACCTGGAGTCGTATTACTGGTCGGCACACACTCTTCAGAGCTTACAAAATAAACTTAGTTTATGGACATTCAAAAAACAATAATCCTGGGAATATGCTATTTACAGCAACAAATCTTTTGCTTGGTGTCATGGCAATAAAAACCATAGTGTTCCCAGTGATCCCAGTTTCATGCCTTAAAGCACTTTCTTCCAGTAAATTCTGATTTCAAAGAAATGGCTAAATAGGAAGCATTGTGCACATATTTCTTCCCATTCTTATGTATCTGGCTTTTATAGTATTCATTAAATTTAATAATGAATTGGACAAAATCTCAAGCAGTCAAGCCTCCATCAGAGAGTAGTTTAAATATTTTATTACTTGCTGAATATAATAATCATTAATTAGGCTTCAAAAATAAGTTGAAACTATAATATAGCACAAGCTTAGCTTCAACTGAAGTATGCTATATCTTAATAGAGTGGCAAAATAAAAACCATGTAGTAAAAATTATAATATAACACACGCCTGGCTTCAACTGAAGTACGATATACCTTAATAGCGCGGCAGACTAAAATCCATGAAGTTTAAGTCACTTATAGTACTTCTCCTTTAAAGAGTAGAAATTAATGTTTGTATCATGGTATCGAAGGCAACCTTTCATTCAATGTTATAAATACTATGAACCTATGATCACATCATCAAATAAGACATGTACAACAATTAAACAATACAAGAAACTGCTAATAGGAACAGCTAAACCTGACAAAGAATTTATTTTTCTCTAGATTCCTTTCCATCTACAAACATATCTCTTATTTAGAGGTACTTAATCAATGTATAACTTCATGATAACTGGATGAATATTTTCATGGCTACTAGCTATCATAATCTCTCCTTTTCCTCCCAATAAAGATGAATCTAAACGCTAGTTTATTCATCACTAAAATATTACATACAGACATCAAGAAGTATTGAAAATAAAAACTTGCTAGATCCATTACTTACTAAAGGAAAATCGCAACAATCAACATAAAGATTTGATTAGTCGGCAGTACGCATTAAATAAACTAATAAACAGGAATCTAAAATGCAACAATAATAAAAGGAAGAGGGACTGAAATAAGTAACCTTGAGCTTGTACCAGAAGGTTAAACGACTCTTCTATAAGAGTGATGGCGAGCGCCGCCATTAGGAATCTGGGTACTAGCATTGGAGAAGTAGAGAACTAGAGTGATGATCTCAACATTCTCTTTTCACTCTCTGTCTTTCATGTGAGCTTCTAACAAAAAGTATGCTTATTATCATTTAACCCTCGAGATTTCACTTATTCAATCTTTGCCCTCGTGTTTTTCCTTTTTCGGGGAATCGACTATTAGCTTTGAGTTGACCCGAAGGAGCAAAACTTTTGTTCTTTTCAAGTGTGTCCTTAACACGTAGAGCAATGATTAATTTGTTCTAAACGAAAAGAAGTACCCAAATATATATATATAGCTTTTATATAAAAAATAAATAAGTGAATTTAACAATCTTAAACATTTTCTCCTTACGATTGTACAATAATCTTCTTTGTTTGTATTATACGATAAAATCAAATGATAGTTTGCTAAGGTCCCTATTAAATTTTAAAATAATCAAAAGATCCTTTGCAAAAACGATATATAAATTAGATCTTTGGAATTAAATTATCTGATGATTATATAAAATTATGCAATTATTCGTTGAATAGTTGCAGATATTTTTGCAATTATATCCAAAAATTACGGAGATTTCTGTAATTATTCAATGAAAATTTGCGTAAATTTATGCAATTTTGTATCCAAAAAATCGTGGAAATTTGCGCAACTTTTTGAAAAAATTATGAAGATTTCCGCAATTATTCATCAAAATTTTTACAGAAATATCCGTAATTTTTCACAAATAATTGCAGATATTTATGCAATTTTGTGATATAATTGCATAGAGTCTGTAATTATTCACTAATTGCATAGTCTTACGTAATTATTCAGTAATTAAATTCTAGAGACCTAATTTATAATAAAAAATTGAGAAGTTTCTATGCATTAACACTACAAGAGAAACAGTCATTTCCAACGGCTAGGGGCCGTTTGAGGCAGTTGGAAAGGCCGTTAGAAGCCGTTGATATAAGGATCAACGGTTTCCAACGACTTCCAATGCAACCAACGCCTATTTTCCAACGGTTTTCAACCGATACATTTGGCCATGTGTCACCTCTTTCTGGCCAACGGGACGATGGAAATGGTTAAAATTCGTTGGAATAGGCCGTTGAAAATGATGAACCTGTAAGTCGTTGTTTCCGTTGCTCGCCGTTTGAAATTTGGACTTTTTTTTTTTTTTTTTTTTTTTACACAGATTTCAAACTTGCCACTTCCAGTCACAACCACATGTATAATCATCAAAACTGGTCCACTCCGAGCATATAACTCAGTCTCAACCACATACAAAACCAAACACATGAAAAAAGAAAAATCAAACATAAAACACATAACATTGACCAATACTTACATAATACAACAACCAAACGTCGCCAAAACAACATGATTCTACATACCATTCCAAACCAGTCATAACCAACACTATGTCCAAACCAAACCATCATAACATCATGTCCAAACCAATATATACAACCATCATCATGTAGCAAGCCTCACCAACTCTCAAAATATAGACGTCATCAAAACAAGCTAACCTGATCAACTCGTTCCACCAGAAGATAAAGGTGGCGTACCGTACTGGACAATGAACTCCGCCAGCCGCTGGCACTACGCCATAGATGACCTATCACAACGAAAATGCATGGTGTTGCTAGCTACAATATTGCCATTGCTATGCTGTTTTTTGTCTACTGCAACGCACACTTAAATGTGTTAGCATATATATCAACATGTGTTGCAGTAGCCTCGTAAATAAAATTATCAATCCACGTCAAAACAATCCAACGATCCAGGTTAGCGATCCGCATGAAGAAATGTTTAGTTCAGATTAGCAATCTGCGCGTGAAATAATATCTAGGGCGGGAAGCAAAAACAAAGGGGAAAAAACTAAAAAAATATTGAAAATTTCAGTCGAACTTTACCAAAGTACTCCACTGCTCAACCTCTCACACACTCACTCTCATGTTCAATTAGGGCTAAAAGTTCAAGTTTACAAGCTTAATTAGGGTTCGAGTAGGGCAGGTTCGAGTTCAAATTCAATTAGGTCTTCAACCGGGGTTCGTCTTAGGTTTCAGATTTCAGTTAGGGTTTCGATTTAATCTGCTGCTTCAGGTGTAGAGATGACGTCCCAATAAGACGAATCCGCCTTCCACCTAGCAAAGTGAAAAACATGGCTTCCTAATTTCATGGTTTTGTAGTCCAAGGCCCTTACAAATTGTGCAAATCGGAGATCGTATACAGACACACATTGCTGGTATGTATTTTTGCTTATTTTTATGGTTGGCTGGTGGTATGCTTCAGAATTCTTACAATTTCCGCTTGCTGAAGCATCAGTCTAATTCTTACAATTATATAGTTCAATGTTGGTATGTAACTGACCATGTACAAGGCTGATGCTTCAGTAATGAACTACAGAATTTTAAGAATTTTATTTTCTCTTCAATCAGTAATGATCGTGTCAGTTCGTAATTGATGCAATGGTTGAGTTTGTACTTGAACGAGTCGTGGCATGTCTAAATTTTTAGTGCCTCAGGCATTCTGTTGCATTCCTTGATATCGTAAATGCTTTGAACAAGCTGAGTCATTGCATCAATTTGCAACTCAGCCATAGATTGTGAAATGCAATTCAGTGCTGAAAAGCAACTCTGGCCATAGTTTGTGCTGAAATGTCTTTGTGCTGAAGTGCAAGTCAGTTATACTATGGCCATAGTTTGTGCTGAAATGCAACTGAGGCATGCATGTCTTCCATTTTGTGTTGCAATGTAAACAAGGCATTGCATCAGTTTGTAGCCGAGGCATGCATGACTTTGGTTGTGCTGAAATGCATTAGTTGTACTAAAGGCTTTTGCTGAAATGCATGACTTTTGAAATTGCTTTATTTTGCAGGTGAAGGAGGCAGTAGAGAGGTACCGAATGCACTGGAGGCTCGGGCTTTATTAATTTGAAACTGTTTTAGTTTGATGTAAACATGAATTTAGTACCGGTTGTGTTTGTAAGTACTCTGTAAAACTGAATTTATTGGCTATTTTTTGTTATTCTGTAGTTGACTAACTAGTATTTGTGTTATTGGTTATTAATTTGAAATGAAAAGTTGTTTATTAATTTCAGTGTGTGATGGTAATTGCTGTTATGTTGCAGTATGTTATATAATGATGCAATAGCTATGATATAATGTTGCAGTATGCAGTGTTAAATGTTGTCGTAGCTATGATATAGTGTTGCCATAAATTTACATAAATGTGGGCCCCACAACAGGATTCCGCGAACCCAGCTACAGAATTTAGGGGCGCAACAGGATTCCGTGATCCCTGGATTCAAAATTTAGTGGGCCCCACATTTATGTAAATTTAGTGCCTGTAGCAATACCTGTAGCGATGTTTCCTTAGGATAGCAAAGTCGTTGCCTTTGACTCTAAGGCAACGCGGCAAAAGGCAACACCAAAAAGTGTTGCCAGAGATCATTTTTAGCCTATACCAACATTATTTTGCACTTTCTGCATCACTTCTCTGGAGTTGTCGTATGCAATCTATGGCGTAGTGTGGTTAAGCATCTCCATTTGCTCTTCATGGCGATGATCACACTCATGAAGCTCTGCAATCTGTGCTCTCGGCTGTGCGATTTCTTCCTTGTCCTAAGTCATATGATACGTCTGCTGAGATGTTGTAATCTGTGTATAATTTCAGATTTTTAGTATTTCATAATAGCATTTCGAATACATTTGAGTTTTATTATAAATTTTAGTATTACATCTAGATTTCCATAACCATATCGTTTGTTCCGGGTAAGTGGATCCATGACAGCATCAAATATCCTGTCCTCATTGTCCTTGGTCAACTCAGTCCTCGCAGTAGATTCCAGTAACTGCGCCCTTTGTGCCTGAAATTTCTCCTGTTAAACAAAAAACAAACGAATGTGTATGTTCATATATGTCTCACAAAAAACAAATGAATAAGTCTAACTTAACTATTTTATACTTACATATGTCTCACGCGCCTTATCATCATGGCCCCAACTGCACGAAACTGAGCCTGTGTCGTCAGTCTGACTCAATGCATGTGTATATTCGAAAACATTCCAGTACGACACAGGAGCCATACGCGCTCTCTCCTGAAATAAGCATGTATATATATATATATATATATATGTGTGTGTGTGTGTGTGTGTGTGTGTGTGTGTGTGTGTGTATAATTTAAAACTTAAAGTTAAATCAACTATTAATTTTAACAAGTTATAAATTAAAATTTTAAACTGTGCAATTGCAAAACGTACCAGATCCTCACAATGATGCTGAAATGACTTGGACCCACCTCGATGCATAATCGGATTCTTGCTCCTGTTAGCTGCATTTCTCTCAGACGAGGCCTATACATTTAAATTTAAAAAAAAATGTATTATTCTAAATCACATATTAATTGAATAAAATAATTTAAATTAAATATGCAGTAAATTTACCAAAAACTCCTCATTATTATTCCAATAAGTATGTAGCTCATCCCATACTGTTTCGCCCATCCAAAACGGTCTTTTCCCACCTAATTTTAAGGTGTTCATTGTCTGTTTGTAATTTGTTGCCATTTTGTTGTTCCAGTGGCGCTTGACGAGATCCATATCCGTGTCCTGGAAATCCACTGAACCCTGCTTTTTTTAAAAAATAGCATACATATGAACTTATCAAATAGGAGCATGACAACTTAACGTAATAAATGTTATATCATACGTATATACATACCAAATAATCCTTCCATATGGTCTCCTTAACAATGTCGGGTATCGAGGTCCATGTGGGCCAACATGCAGTCATGCGAGCCTGATAAGCGCGTTTTGATATCTTTAAGACTGTGTTGGATGACTCTAACTCAAAACCCCTGTGTCAAACGGAAAAAGAAAAAAAATGGCTACTAGAACAACAATTTAAATAATTTATTGTACTTAAATTAAATTTATACTAAAAACTTAGGGTGTGTTTGGTTAAAAATGAGTTTTGGGTTTTTAGTTTTCAAAATTAATTACAAAACTTTAAAGGTGTAGAAGGAGGAATGGTAGAATGATAGCAAGATGGAGGGGACCGCGGAGGGGATGTAGCAATCATGAAATGAGGATTTGATCTCCATATTTCTCTCATTTCTCAAAACATGAAAAATGGATAAAAGTTGTTTTTTATTTTGTGTATTAACTTTGTTTTTTAAAAATTTAGTTTTCCATGATTTACATGCGTTGTGCACATTTTTGTATGGACGAAAACCCAAAACTTAAAATGGTAAACCAAACACTACCTTAGTTTTTACCCTTTGGAGGCTTTTGGCTTAAGCCAGACCACATGACGGGATAACTCTGACGGACCACCCTTATCGCCACCTAAATGTCTTGTGACGCCATACCTGTTACAGACAACAACATAACATAAAATGAAAGAGCTATGTAAAAACATGGTATGAGATAACATGAGTACTTGATAATAGAAATGTCATAACATATGTCAAGTTAACGTTACAAGTTTGATTCGTAGAAGTGTTAAATATAAGTTTGATTCATAGATATATCTAGTTAACATATGAGTTTGATTCATAGAAATGTCATAAAAATAAATATAAGTTTGATAGATTACTTATTTTTTATTTATGATATGTTACTTATTAATAGTTAACATAAGAAATATCTATTAAAATGTGTTAAAGATGATTTTGAGTCTTACTATGTAAAAATAAATATAAAATTACCTTTTGAAAATGAGGATTATTAGTTAGTCGTCCTCATCACTTTCAGATTCTGGCTATATTTCCTCCTCCATATATGGTTCACCTGTAGTCTTAAGTACATCAATTAATGCATTCGATTCATCGTTTAGAGGTCTAAAATCTGTTTGATCATCAGTTATTACTATTTCTGCATTTTCCTCGACCTCTGCTTGATAAGCTTGGTCGTCAGAAATATTACGTTCATCAAATGTAAAACTTGCCATTGTTTTGAAAACAACCCACCAATCTATTTTGTCTCTTCTCATAGAGGGATAAGGAGCATAATATACTTGAAGAGCTTGTTTGGCAAGTACAAAAGGATCGTACTTATAGTAATGGGAAGTATGTCTTACTTCTATAAAATTATATTTTGGGTGCACGTTGATTCCAGAAGCTGAAACATTGCTGAACCAGTTGCATTTAAACAAAAATACTTCTTCCGCAGGTCGTCTGAAATATGTCAATTGTAGAATCTGGTTTAGCTCGCCATTAGAATCGTGTATATGGTCGTTTGGATCATCACTACCTTTAACAAATACACCGCTATTGTCAGTTAATTTTTCAGCACCATATTCTTTAGTGCTAAATTTATATCCATTGAAAAAGAATATTGGACATGTCATGACATTTCTTTTTAGTCTCATTGCCAAATGTTTCAATCCTTCATCCACAATACAATTTGTTGAATCAAAAACATAATTAGTAAACCAACTAGCGAATTCTTTGCTGATATTGCCGTTTGGATACTGTGATTCATAAATGTTGCAATTATAGGACAAACTTTACATATATGGTTAAAGATACAATACATGTATACATAGATGCATAAGTTCATTACCTAACGAACGGTGCAACTTCGGTGCAATTGAGAAGAATATATGTGTGTGTTGCATTATAATCTTTATCATTCAGCCATTCTTCCACACATCTACCAGAAGGCCGACCATATTTTTTAAAAATAGATAAAGTCGCTCGACAATCATCTTGATCAATGCCTTCATCATTACGCACAGTACTTGCAAATGATATGTTCACATGATCACTAAAATAATGAGAAGACAAAATGAAGCTTCTTCTTCGATGTATGATTTAAAATAGAACCTTCAATTCGAGCTTTCTACCTCACTTTTTTTCTTTAGATGATTTAAATACCTATTTAGAATTATTATAAATTATTTTTTCATACATTTCATTAACCAAAATTTAATTAACTAAATATTAATATACCTTTCAAATGGATACATCCATCTGTATTGCATAGGTCCTCGAAGACGTGCTTTTGATGGAAATGAATAGGTAAATGCTGCATAATGTTGAAAAAACCTAGAGGAAATATTTTTTCCAATTTGCAGAGTAATATGGGGATTTCTTCCTCTAGTTTACGTAGACGATCAATTTTTAATGTAGATGAACAAATTTCTTAATAGAACAAACTAAGCTTTGTTATAACAGTCCAAATTTTATGGACAATAGTTCTTTGAAAGCGACGGGCAATAAATTTTCCATCATAACATGACAGTCATGGCTTTTCATCCCACTAAGTTTACTGTTTTTATAGTCAACACATCTACGAAGATTGGAAGATATACCATCTGGGAATCTTAATCCTTCCATCCATTTTAAAAATATTTTAATTTGATTACTGTCCAGTTCATAGCATGCTTTCGGTTTTCTGATGTCATTTATCTTTATATGAAGCTTCGGACGATTACATATTAGTTCTATATCATGTCTTGATTTCAAATCATCTTTCGTCTTCCCTTTGACATTCAAAATTGTATTGATTACATTATCAAACACGTTTTTCTCATTATGCATCACGTCAATATTATGACGAATCAAAAGATCTTTCCAATAAGGCAACTCCCAAAATATGCTTTGTTTCCACCAATTATGAATCGTTGATTTACCTTGAATTTGTGTTTGTACTCCGATTTCATGAATCTTGAGAAAATCTTGTACAAGTTCATAAATTTCCTCACTTGTCCATACTTTAGGTGGTCGTAAAGTTTCGTGTCTATTAGCTGTAAAAAATTCTTATCTCTTCTAGAAGGATGATTAATATGAAGAAAATATCTATGATAGTCAAACCATGAAATTTTCTTTCCAATAGATAAAGAAAATGCTCGTATTTCTTCCATACAGTACGGACAAGCTAGACGACCAGCCGTACTCCAACCTGAAAGCATTGCATAAGCAGGAAAATCGCTAATTTTCCACAACAGAGAAGCGCGCATACGAAAGTTTTTTTTTTTTGGGAAATATCATATGTTTCTACCCCTTCATACCACATTTTTTTAATTCTTCAATCAACGGTTGTAAATAAACATCGATTCCTTGTGTCGGATCATCAGGACCAGGGACGACAATTGTGAGAAATATATAAGGAGTTTTCATATACATCCACGAAGGTAAATTATAAGGTGTTACAATTACTGTCCAGGATGAATATTTAGAATTAAATTGAGAAAATGGTGAATACCCATCCGTATATAAACCAAGTCTAACATTACGACTCTCAGATGCAAAATTGGGATACTTTTGATCAAAACGCTTCCATGCTTTTCCATCGTATGGGCGTGTTAATGTACCGTCTTCCTGTGTTCTCACACTGTGCCATCTCATATGTTGTGCGGTTACAGAAGATGCATATAACCTTTGAAGTCTAGGAATAATAGGTAAATAATGCATACGTTTGTATGGGACTTCCTTTCCCTTTTTCTTTCTTGGTTTGTATCTTTCTTGATTACATATTCTACAATTCTTAAGGTTGATATCTTCCTTCCAAATAGCATGCAACCTTTTAGACATGTATATATTTTTTGATACGGTAAAACAAAGGTTGACGTCATTTTTTTTTACTTCATAATGGTTTTCGCACATTAAATTATTGGGAGGCATATGCCGCTTCGCAGCTTGTACAACAGCTGTAAATCCAACTTCTGTGAGGTTGTATTTAGATTTCTTCGCAGTGTATTCAGCAGTTACTGGTAATTGAGTTTCGATTTCACAACCTCCCCAAAGGGGTTTCTTAGCGGCATCTAATAAATCATATAATTTTTTGGCTTTAATATTTGGTTCTTCTTCATCATTACCATTGTCATCATTACCATCGTTAGGGGTGTAAATCGGTCGAACCGGACCGGACGGAGGTGTGATCAGTTTCTGTCCTAAAAAAATCGGACCGAACACGGACCAGACCAAATTTTTTCTCGGATAAATTTCGTTGTCCTAATTCGTGTCGTAAATAAAATCGGTCGGACATGGGCATATGTTTTCCGAATACGTACGGACACGATCGGACTCGGCCGGACATGGCTATTTATATCACATTTTGTACATTTTACTAGATTTTCTCTCAACTATACGCCAGTTACAAGGAATTCGAACGAGCCCAGACCAGACGTGATTTTTTCTCGTACAAATTTTGTTGTCCTAACTCGTGTCCTAAATGAAAATCGGACGGACTCGAACGGATGTATTTCGGTTATGCATATGAATGAACGTCGAACATTCGTACAAAATTTACAGCCTAACCATCGTTATCATTAAATTGTTGAACCGGGAACATAGAACATGCAGCATCTTCAACCATTTGTTCTACGAGATTCGTCGTAGCAATTTCATTATTCACTACCTCCTCAACTTGTATAGCAGTAGATGCTAATGGTTCTCCATGACGATCCCAAACTAAACAGTTCGACACAAAACCGTACTGACGCAAATGAACTCTAACCATTTGCGGTGTCAAATGCTTCAATAACTTGCATCTACTACATGGACAACGGATTTCAACGTCGTTTCCTTTGTTACTTAAAGCGAAATCAATAAACACGCTGACGCCATTAATAAATCGTTTGTTTATTGTGCCATCAGTTTCTCTTCTTTTGTACATCCATCTTCGATCATTAAAATAATCTTCCATTTTTCCTAAGTACATATAAAATTAGAAAGTATGATAATATAACGCAAAACCAAAAAGGACTATAGTATAAAGTTTCGTTCGAAAAGCTCAAACGCTAAGATCGTATTTTAATGAAAACATTTCTTTTACGTATTAATTATGATGATAAAATTTGCATTGACATTTTGTTAAAACAATTTTAGGCCTGAATGCATGTTATGTTAATTGATCATTTACTGGTAGATGTCATCCTACCTCCCATTTCAAATACAATAACATAATTAAATCGCGTAGATCTTTTCAATTTAAATGATTCAAACAAAATTTCGGTAGCACTTCCCTTTAGTTCCCTGAACAGTACACAATTGCGTGTACACAGGGAACATAAAGGAAGTGCTTTCGAAATTTTGAGAACCGTTTGAAATGAAATGATTTACGAGATTTAATTTCATTATTGTGTTCGTAACTTGTACAATACAAAAGTACAAATCCAACAAATATTGTATATGATGAATATAAATGTCCGTTTCGTTAATAAAACGAACATTCACATAACGACTATATACAATACTTATCAGACGTGGCCAAAAGGTCACTCTAAGGCTTTATGAATATAACATATTAGGATTTGGTTATTTTTCATGATTTTAGGGTTTATTTAGGATTTTTGGGTTCAAGCCGTGCAAATTAGCACCTTAACCACTATGAATTGTACGTATATTAATTTTATCACATATACGTATATTTTCAACATTAAATCGAACTATATAACCGTACATTATATACAAAATTAAATATCATTTTCGCAAAATTATTATAAAACATAAACTTGAATATTTCCATTTCCACTACACGTTTTCGACAAATTAAATATCGTTTTCAATGAATTAGGGCTTAACCAAATAAACAAATACATAGATTGATTACCAACAATATATACATACCACACTATATGTATGCATATATACATATACAACTTGAACTAATCAACCCTAGATTAGCAACATAATCAAATTAGTATATAAATACAAACTCATTAACAACAACTAATTAATCTAATTAAACCCTATATTAACAACTAATTAATTTATAAATAAAACCCTAGATTAGCAACTTAAATGATTAATCCCTACATTAGCAACTAATTAACAACACTAGACACACAAACATACACTCTAGTTATGCTTAAATGACTAATTAAACAAACTTAGGGTTAATTCATACCTTGAAATCGGAGAGAATAAGAGATTATAGAGGAGGAGAGAGTACCTTGAATAAATTGGAGAGACCCTAGGCGGTTGATGGCGTGGTCTGATTGATTTCAGAATTAAGGGGGATAAATTTGGGGGTTTGGGGGAATTTTTTGGAGGATTATAGAATGGGGAAGAAGGTAGCAGGCTTCGGCTGCTTTCTGCTCAACCCGTTTAATGGTTATCAACGACTTCTAACAGACTTAAAACCAACAGCCGCCAACGGCGTATTTTTTACACCGTAAGAAAATACCAAATTTTGGCATCCGTTAGTCAACGGCCGTTGAAATGTACCGTTGCTATACTATACAATTCTAGTAGTGTAAGCTTGATTTTAAGGACTTAAGCTTAATAGTCACTAAAATTAATATAACTATTTATAATCAGTATCACATCTATAGCATATTTCGATCAAAATCAACCAACCAATGAATGTTAATGAAGCAAAACCATACATTAAAAAAATGATATATGATGACTCAATGATAAAGATATGGTTATTGATAAATCTATTTTTTATATTCTACAAACAACGCATTTAAACGTACAAGTTTTTCATTTTCACTTTTATGAAATTCTCAGTTTCCCATGTGTCCAATTGCTCGTATCTGTTGTTTATTATTCAAGTAGCATGTGCTTTGCACACGATGATATAACTAAAAATAATATTTATCATTTTAAAGTTAAAATGTGAATTTTGTTATGAGATATGTGGTAAATTTTGACAAAATATATAAAATATAAATTAGAATTATTATGTTTGTTTGTGTATTTTTGAAAGACGAAATAATTTTATTATTTTTGTTAATAGAATATACTGTGCATGTTGAAACTGACATATTTTAGTAGTTTATTAGATGAATTAGCAAATATTATTTAACGGAATTTGTTAATTAAGTTAAATTCAAAATTATGAACTTTGTTTAAATATATGGATTTATAATAGGAAGAATTGAGAAGAGAATTGTACAAGATGATTTACAATAGGCTCCTTCGTTATGCCAAAAGGGACTAGGGCAAAACAACTCCTCACCACCGTCCTTTTCTTCCTTTTCTTTGACCCACAATCATCCTCACTTTTCCCTCGATTTCCTCCTAGATTTTCCCTTGTGTGTAACGAATGAGTTTGTAGCTCTCCGATTTCCCCTCTCATGCTCAGATATGTGGTTTCCTCTTCTCAGCGGCGCACATTCTACGCCTCCTACTTACATCCCTTCCTTTGTCACCACGTGGTGTCTTCTTCTTCTAGCATTATTCTTTGTTCGTTAACCTCATAGTCTAGTTTCGTGACTTACCTAAAACCTTACTTCTCTGGCAGTTTGCTTTCATTGTGGCACTAGGTCTCCATGGTTACTGCACTGAGTTTACTTCTCATTATAGTGAGAATTACGTCCAGTGTTTCATTTGTCTGCTAACCATATTGAGCTTGTTTGGTTCTAGATTTTGTTGGGCTTCTTGTGTGTTTTTGATATGTTGAATTTAAGTGCAGGAATTAGATGTTGTTCGACTTGTCGAAGTTGAGGAAGTGTAACACCCCAAAATTTAATACACTATAACCATACATTAAGATGATAATTTGAGTATAACTTAATTAAATGATCAGAATTAAGTAAAATCAGCATTATCGTTGCGTGCGTCTCGGAATTCTGGTTCACACAGACACCAAGTTTGCGTAAAATGGATAACATATGAAGAAGTTATGAACCTTGGAAGTTTATATACATATAAGGAGCTTGTATATAAATAAATAATTCCTGAAAATTAAGCGAATGAAGTGGGAAGGCGAGCACGAAACAGGCCCGTTGGGGGTCGACCCACCCTCAGCCCGAGTCGACCCATAGGTCGACCTAGGGGTTGACCCACCCCAGATCTGGGCGGGTGCTAAGTGACGAACCTGGATAATTTCATGGCTTTATTCATTGCTGACTCAGCATTATGTGTATGGTTTAGATTTAAAACCTAAAATCTAAAGGCTGAGGTCGACTCTGTGAATCTATAAATTGGTGGCTTCTCTCATTTCCAATTCACACAAATTCTTCATATCTTCTTCTACCTCTATGAAATTATTATGGAAAAAATAAGCATGTAGTAGGGGAATGTTGCTAAGGATTGGACCAAATAGAGACAACATCAGGACTTTCACATCCAAGATTAAAGTGGACATTTTCTTCAGTAGTATATTCAGATTCTTCACCAAGTCCCACTGTGAGTTCTATGTGATTTTTAGATTTGATTATTTAAAAAGGTTTTAGACAATAAATAAGATTGGATCTAATATAAACAGTGCCTAAAATAATCCCTATATATGTTTATACATGTTTTTCTATTCAGATCTACAAGTTATATTATGAACTTTAATCTTCCTTATTCCTATTATGCCTTTCATTTATTTACAGTCTTTTCTATATACCTTTATTAGTCTGAGATCTGTTTTCTCCCTTTTTCCTTTTATTTTACACAGAACCTAGGCTATTCAAGCCTAGGCTATTATGATAATTGCGTATAAAGGACATAAAATTGAAATAATTAGATAATGACACGTAAATGGGTAAAATTGGGCATATTATGTATTAGAACCCTTGACTATAAGAATTGGGATGGTTACATGTTAACCTATTAGGTGTGGATAATTATACGTTAATCTAATTGGGATAATTGCATGTTAACCTATTGGGTTTGGATAATTACATGTTAATCTATTTGGGATAATTATCTGTTAACCTATTAGGCTGGGATAATTACATGTTTGAGATAATTACATGTTATTCTTTTAAAGTTGGGTTAATTACATGTTAGGAAGGACATGCGACATGACAATCGGTTGAATTGGACTTAATGTGATATTAAGTATGACATGTAAGAATAGAATAGTACTAGATGTGAAAACTAAGTGAATTACTGTAAGTCTAGTTGTACATCTGGGCAGGTGCTTGTTGGGGAAAAGTGTTGTACACTAATAACATTTAGATAAATGTAATTTTACAACCGCGCTTATTATTGGACATAAACCTGCGAAGTTACACCTGTTAAATAATATGCTAAAGAGGTCCTAAGTCTAGTTTTTGTATCAGGTTATCAGGACTCTCAAATTCTAGGTACACGGAGACACAAGCCAAGGGGTTGGTTGGCTTATGTCAAGTTGTGTGGAACCAATATCAGCCAGTATCCCTATTGGTATCACGATACAGACCCCACACTATGTAGGGGTAAGGACACGCTTTATTGAACTTGATTATAAGAGGTTCAAGGTTTAGGGGGTGTACAGGGCGCGTTTTGATGGAGTCATGAGTTAGACTACAGGAAACTAAGCCATAAGTAACACCTACGAATATGGATGTGTTTTATAAGTTGTTTGGTTAGGGATTGATACACCCTACTGTCGGGGCTGACACAGAATATTCGGGTAATAGGGAGCCAATTGCATGGGTAGTAATTAGGGTAACACCTAATCATGCTAATACTAGTAAAGTTGGTGCATTTAGTTTGATTCTTGGGATATGAATGCGAAATTTAATCTATCTTTATCTTGTTTGAGATCTCGTTTACCTCTTGCGTATATACATGTTTTACTGTACTATATCTTCCACTATTATTGATCTGTCATGACACCTTTTCGTATACATATGCTAGAAATTACAAGAACTCGCCAGACTTTATGTCTGGCCCTTTTTGTTTTCCTTCTCTCTCTTCCTTCCCCCCGGTTCTCAGAGTGGGAGTGGTCAATAGTTGAGATCGCGATTCTGCTTGGACTTGGATAGCTCTTCTTTTTCACGTATTTTTCTTAAGTTATTCATGCTTATTGTAATAACACTTGAGGGATATTATCATGGTTTTGTACTCTGATTATGAAAAAAATTGCTTTTGCTTTTGATATTTGAGAAACATGATGATGTAACTTTGGGTTGAAATATTGATTTTCTGATTAATAAAAAGTTTAAGTATTTCCACTGCATTATTTATCTGTCTTGTACATTTAGTTACTGTTTACCTATTGCGCTTCATGGAACTTAATGCATTCTCATAAGAGTGACATTAACGTACGTGGGGTGTCACATTTTGTATCATATCCTAAGGTTACAAGATCAGAGGAAACGTTTTTGAAAAATGTTTTCAAAATAAAGGATTTTCAAATAAAAAGTGATTTTTGAAAAAGCAAAATCCACTCAAGCTATTTACAATATTCCTTTGATTCTCTTGAATCCTTGTTTCGTCCTTTTTCAGCATGTCTGGGGCTCCTAGCTTTCCTGACGGAATTCCCATACCCACCTGGTTTTTGTGGATACATAGAAGCAACGACGCCTGTTGAGGTACAAGAGAATGTCCCTCCCCCAGCTGCAGCCGCGGTAGCGCCTCCTCCTCCTCCCGTAATCAACTTTTCTAAGCTTTGCAAAGACTTCAGCATAATGGGAGGAAAACCTTTTTGCGGTACCGGAAGTTTTGTACAAGCGCAAAATTGGTTAAGCGAAACAAAGCATGTGTTCAACTTGTTGGAGCTCGATGATATGAGGAGTGTCCAGTTGGCAGCTTTTCAGCTTAAAAATAAAGCATCATATTGGTGGAAATAGTTCAAGTCGGACCAAAAGTAGCTACTTGGGATTACTTTAAGGTTATTTTTGAAGCAAGATTCTTATCGCAAATCAAAGAAGGAATGCAAGTGGAGAAATTTCTGAACTTGAAACAAGGGAGCATGACTGTAAAGGAGTATGTCAATGCTTTTAACCAACTAGCTAAGTTTGGATTGGAGTTAGTAAATACTCCTCGTAAAAAGGCCTTGAGATTTGCAAAAGGATAAAACCAGCGGCTCCAAGAGTTAGCATTAACACATGTACCAATGGGGGCAACCTTTGAAAAACTAGTAGACATGGCCTTAATGCACGAGGAGGGTAAAGAAGGAAAAAGGAAGAAAAGAAAGAGTAAGAGAAGCACAAAGAAGGGAAAAAGAAATGGTGGAATAATAAGAACAAGAAAGGGGGAAAGTCCGAAAAAGCTCCGATCAAGACAGAAGTGAAATGTCGTGGTTGTGGTGCTTTAGGACACTTTATAAAAGACTGCAGAAAAACAAAGAATGCTTGCTTTCATTGTGGTGAAGTTGGACATTTTGAGGGACAGTGCCCTCAGAGACAAGGACAGAAGGCTGGAACGTCTGGAGGGCCGGTTAACGCTTTAGAGGCTGGAGGACCAGACCAGGGTATGAGAGTCAGAGTGGAAGGTTTGATTTCTGTTTTAGTCTATCCTATTAGAACTCTTTTTGATTCCGGTGCTTCTCACTCATTCATATCCAGCTCAATAGTAGAAAATCTGCACCTAAGTACTATTATTGTTTCTGATCCCATTACAGTCTCAAACCACATAAAGGGAACAACTCATTTATCCATGATATGTAGGGGTATAAGGATTTCCGTTCTAGGTGTCGAATTTGAATGCGACGCATATGTTCTTGGTTTCATGGGTTACGGATTGATTCTAGGAATGGATTGGCTAGCCATGTATGGTGCCATCCTTGATTGCGAAAAGAGAGTGGTTAGGCTTTTTACTTGGCAAGGAAGGACTCTCGAAATTTCTTGAGACCCACGAGGGTCAGTGATGCTCAGTTACCTAGAATATCTTGATGCTTCTATTGATGATCTTCGATCAGTACCCATAGTTGGCAAATTTCTAGACATGTTCGTCGAGGTCAAAGGATTACCTCCATGGCCGAAGATAGACTTCGGAACATACTTGGTGGAAAATGAAAAGCCAGTCGCATTGCCAGTGCGCCATATGGCACCCAGGGAGAAGAGGGAGCTCAGCAAACAAGTGGGTGAGTTGTTGGAAAAAGGATTCATTAGGCGGAGTCTTTCAGAATGGGGAGCTCTAATCGTCTTCGCAAACAATCTTCGTCTATGTGTAGACTGCAGAGAACTGAACAAACTCACCAAGAAGAATAGGCATCCCCTACCGAGGATTGATGACTTGTTTGACCAACTAGTAGGCGCTTCTATTTTCTCGCAATTGGATCTGGCCATGGGATTTCATCAGCTCAGAGTGGCAGATGATAGTATTGACAAGACAACTTTTAGAACTCCGGATGGTTTCTTCGAGTGGATGGTTATGCCTTTTGGGCTAACCAATTCACCCGCATAATTCGTGGACTTAATGAGTCGGGTGTTTAGGAGTATCTGAACAAGTTTGTAGTGGTGTTCGTAGGCGACATTTTGATCTTCTCCAAGAGCGAAGAAGAACATGCCCAACACTTAGAGGATGTCCTAATTAAACTTAGAGCACACCAACTTAGAGCAAAATTTTCTATGTGTTATTTCTGGAGATAGGATGTGAGGTTCCTTGGGCATGTGGTCTCCAAGGAAGGGATAGCAGTGGATCCCGCTAAAGTCGTTGCAGTGCAAGATTGGAAGGCTCCAAAGAATGCAACGGAGGTAAGAAGTTTCTTTGGATTGGCGGGCTATTATAGAAAGTTTATTAAAGACTTTGCACAGGTCTCAGCTCTGCTTACCCGTCTAACAAAGAAGAACTTGACTTTTGCTTGGAGCTTGGATGCTGAGGATGCTTTCTAGAATTGAAACGTGCTTTGACAACAACCCTAGTTCTGACTCTCCCAGATGGAGGCAAGATGTTTACTGTTTACACAGATGCTTGCGGCACAGGATTAGGCATCGTACTGATGCCAGAGGGTAGAGTAGTATGCTATGGAAGTAGGCAACTAAGGGTTCATGAGAAGAACTACCCCACCTATGACTTGGAGTTAGTAGCAATAGTGTTCATACTTAAATCTTGGCAGCACTATCTACTTGGGCAAAGATTTGAGCTATATACGGATCATAAGTCACTCAAATACTTGTTCTCGCAGAAGGACCTCAACCTAAGGCAGCAAAGGTGGATGGAGTTCCTAGTGTCCTATGACTTCGATATAGCTTATACCCCAGGCAAGGGTAACTAGTGGCGGAAGCATTGAGCAGGAAGAGTATGACCTTGAGTCCTCTATTCATAGAAAGGCAAAGTTTGAAGTTTATCTCAACCTTTGATTTTAAGCCATCTATGGATTTCACACATGGTTTGTTGGCATCATTGGAGGTCACTACACTATATAAGCAAATTAGGTTGTGTTTTAGGCTGTATCTAGTGCACTTAGGCATGACTATAAGCCGTATCAAAAATGTCATGTTTAAATATTAGATATGCCCATAAGCCGTATCAAAATCAGAATAAGATACGGCTCTTAGCCATATCTAAAGTTTAAATAGATATGACTATAAACCATTTCTCAATGCAAATAACATACAATTTTAAGTTGTATTTAATTTATTATTAGATATGAATATAAATTGTATCTAAATAATCTATAAATATGAATATGTACATAAGGCTAGTAAATATCATACAAATTCTATTTGAAAAATTATAACAGTAAACGAAACAATTATACGAAATATTTCATTACATTACAATAAAGAAGATACATGTTGTTTCGTTACATTACAATGAATAATATACATATTGTTTCATTACATTACAATAAAGAAGATACATACTGTTTCATATATAATGAGTTTCATAATTACATTGCGATAAAGAATAAACTCGGTATTTTAGCAAATTCGACGACCGCTACTCTCCGCTTTTCAACTTCGGCGATCGACCACTTCGATCTGCAACTAATCCATTCACCAAGATGAAGGTTTAACTTTCTGGTTAAGAATTTACTGTGTGATCAACCAAGTGGATGCATTTTAGCTCATGCCCCGGGTTCAGGTATTCATGCTAACTTATGCATTTAACTAAGCGCCAGGACTAGCAAAGGGGATAATATTAAGTGTCATATGCTGCTCCACTATAACTTAGGAAAAAACATTTGGCACTTGATATTATCTCCTTTGCTAATCCTGGCACTTAGTTAAATGCATAAGTTAGCATGAATACCTGAACATGGGGAATGAGCTAAAATGCACCCACTTGGTTGATCAACCAGTAATTCTTAACCAGAAAGTTAAACCTTCAGCTTAGCAAATGGATTAGTTGCGGATCGAAGTGGTCGATCGCCGAAGTTGAAAAGCGGAGAGTGGCCGCCAAAGTTGCTAAAATACCTTCAGCTTGGTGAGGCTTTGCTGGTGGATCACCCAGTAAATTCTTAACCAGAATAGACATGTATCATCTTCGTCTATACTTGCAACCTAATTTGCGTTAGAACAATAATGAGTCAGAATATACATATGCAACACACAGAATTGTCATAACAAAAGCAACATACAAATGGACCAGAGGTGCATCAAATTACATGCATATATAAATGAAGCATGGCAGATAAATCAAGCAATATAGTGAACATATACAAGCCCGTGCATAGCAGCAGACACAATATACCACAATGTCATGGCACAACAGAAAATGGTGCTGCAATGCCAAGTACAACAGGAAAAAGGTGATTCAAGACAAAGGACAATGGCCAAGCATGCACATGGCAAGCCATCAAGCATGTACAAGATGACAAGTCAAACCAGCCATTGCATACAAACCAGGTGACCAAGGACAATGGCCAAGCATGCACATTGAACACAAGTAGGCCAGGTTCAAATACTAACATAGACATATGAATAACTCAAGTGGCAAATAGTGTAAATGGTTCAAATACTAAAAAGATGACGGTGCACAAACACAGGGTTGATCAAGCCAGTATCAAGTTTCCAACATCATGATAAATAGTGTAAATGGCACAACACAAGTAAACGTGCACAACATAAAATGGTTGTACACAAGCACACCTAACATACAATATCAAGTCAGAAAATACGCTGTAGTAGTGACAAGTTTCCAACATACAATACATATTAGCAGGGACAAATAAGACCAAGTTTAGTAATTGTTCTATTCAGTCAGAAATCCTAACAGCAACGCTATACCGTAAGGCAGTTTTCAGGTTTGATCAACATAGCAGCATGAATTCGAGCAAGAATATATGAAACATTACAAAACTGTCTGAAAATACCCAATTTAAACCCAATAACAAAATAGCAGCATGAATTCGAGGTAGAGAAGCGCATGCACATATCTAACATTCATATTTTTGAACCAATACATGGAAATTCAAATTAAACCCAATTCAAACACAATTCAAATTCAAATTAAACCCGATTTAAACCCAATTCGGGTTCAAATTAAACTTACTCACCTTCAGTGGCGATGAGAAAGATGGATAGCGGTGGACTGAAGGTTTATCGGTCACCTGAAGGTAGCGGGAGCTGACAAGCAAGACAGACAGCGCTGGATGTTTTATTGACAAAGGAAAATGGTGCGCCGAGTACCAAAACCCTAATTTGGGTTTTCGGTCACTATGGAAATTTCGAAAGAGGGAAGAAGCCGGTCGAAAGAGGGAAGAAGCCGGCCGAAAGTTTCGAATTGTCTAAACAGGATGGTGCTAGCAAGAAAATAACATGGGGAAATTTTGATATAGATTTTATATGGCTACAAAACATATCAAACGTACTGATCTGGAGATTTTTAGATGTAGGGTTAGATCTTACGTATTTGGTGAGGTGCGAAACGCCAGGAGGAAATTTGATAAGCAGTATCAAATTTGATACGGCTAAAAGCATTATCAGATCTTCGCATCCTCATGTGCCAATTTTGCATATATGGTGTAGTGGGTGCGACCTACTATAGTAGAGAGAACTAGATCTATGCAGCAAGAGGACCAGCAATTGAAGGACATCTTGGACAGACTTGGTCAAGGAGAATTCTAGCCACCTAGATAGATATACTATGGATGAGAAAGGTTGGCTAAGACGAGATGGAAGGATGTGTATCCCTAGAATTAGGGAATTGCTAAAGGTTTTGCTAGAGAAAGCTCATTACTCTCAGATGACTATCCATCCGGGCGGTGACAAGATGTATAGAGACATGAAGCGTGTATTCCATTGGATGGGAATGAAGAAGGATGTGGCAGAATTCGTGGCCTAATGTTTGATTTGTCAACAAGTCAAAGCTGAACAAAAGAAACTCAGTGGATTACTTCAGCCCTTATATGTAAAGCAATGGAAATAGAAGAGCGTCTCTATGAATTTCATTAATGAACAGCCCAGATCAAGGAAGGGAAACACAAGCATATGGGTGATAGTGGATAGGCTTACAAAGAGCACTTATTTCATCTCAGTCAAGAGCAAGAGGACGACAGCTTGGCTATATTCAGTTTACCTCAAGGAGATCGTCCGACTACATAGGGTACCTTCAAGTATAGCAAGTGACCATGATCCCATATTTACTAGTGAATTTTGGAGGAGCTTGCAAGAAGCTCTAGGTACACAGTTAAGTCTTAGCATGACTTATCACCCTCAGACTAATGGGAAAACTGAGAGGGTTAATAGAGTTCTCGAGGATCTACTAAGACTGTGTATACTGGACTTCGGAGGAACTTGGGAGGAGCATCTCCTATTGGTTGAGCTCGGACATAATACTTATAACATCCCGTAAATTTTGACCGGTTAAGTTGTTGAATTAAATTAAATTATTGAATTTAAAATGGTTCTGAATAAAAAATTTGATGTTATTAATGAAATATATTAATTTCTGATGAAAGATTGATTGAAAATAATGTGTACATTCTAGATGATTTTTTTTGACAACATACTTGTATTTATATTTGGTCATTCTCTTTAATACTTTCCCCAATCTATTCAAATTGTAACATTCATTAATTAATAAATTATGAAATGTGGATAGATGCATCCATTTTCAATGCCTTCCACTCTTGTTTATTTCTTTAATACTGCACTGTTGCACTTCCCTAAAATTAATGCATTCCCTTTTAATTATCCTTTCCTAAACATCTCATGATATTCCTTCTTCCCCTCTTCTTTCCCGTTCCATATTTTCTCATGCAACATATCCTCAATTAAAGCCACGTTTCCCTATTAAACTCTTTTTAGAAAAATAAATTACACACATAATATTTCTTTCACTTTATTTTCTTCGACCATTCTTACAACTATTCAATTCATATTCCATGCATCCATTATTTAGAGAATCTCTTTCCATTTATTTGTATCCATCCTGCCAATTGTGTTATGCGTCCATTAATTGCAAAATCCATTTCCATTTATGTGTATCCATCTTGTCCCTTTTGCTCCTTCAATTTGTGAAACACATGGAATAAAAAAGTGAAATGAAAAGGCCTTGCACCATATATGTGCATTAAAATTAGAGTGACACCTCGTGCTTAGTCAGCCAAATTATTTACTTCGTAATCTACCTAATATGACGGGACACATTAGAGAAATAAATCATATATCTTTCTTAATTTCCTTCCTCATTATTTTTGTTTCTTATTTGCAATTGTCTTCTATAAATGTTAGAATTTCTTCCTCCTCTCCACATAAAAAGAAACTAAACATGAATTCCTTTCTACCTTCATTAGCCTCCTCTTCCAAAAAAAATCGTGGTATCCTCTTCTTCTTAAATTTTGTCCATCCTCCTTCTTAAAAGAAAAAAGGTTTTCAATTTCAAATTCGCTGCTTAGGATTGGCCGCTAACCGTGTTTGTTTCTTGTTTTCATTATATCCTCGCATGGTGAGTTTACTCACGATTTACTTTATGAAAGTTTTTCAACATCAACGCAAATTGAAGAGTTGATGCTTAGTTTGTTGTTAATGCCATGCTTTTTGGTTGCCTTTAGATGTTGCCTCTTTGCTGTCCGATTTCATGTTATCATTTTGTCTTTGTCACCATGTTAATGCTAATGTTAATAATGTTGTCTTGATGTATCTCTCATACCCTATTATGTAAATTGAAGTACACATGTTGATATACTCACCTTGCCTTGTTGTATAAACTTGAAATACGTTAGTATGCACTCTTGCTTTGTTTTATTAAAACCTACCATGACTTGTTGTGTTTCTTTGATTTCTAGACAAAGTTTTATAATGAACATGATTTTTTTAACCGTATAGACACATATTTGAATGTTTAGAAACTGCTTATACAAGTTAGGATTAACCATTATATTTTAGTGTTTTATTGAAGTTGATTTACTTGAATAAAGTTAATCCTGACTCGAGTATTTTGTGTTTTGCATGGAATGCTCGGGTCAGACCAAGTGTTACAGTTTAAAGATTTCAACTATTGAAGTTAGAGACACGTGAAGATGCTCGCGCCCTGATCAAAAATTTTGGGAAGTTTTATTTAGTCGAAATTTATGTAATCCGCGATGTAAACATTTTTGTACAACTCTGTTATTTTGTATAATTTATTCCATTGTAAGATATTGTAGTTTATTTTATTCTGTGATTCTGTGTATTTGTTCTGTTAAACCTCATAAGCAATAACAATCTGTCATTTCGAACGGTTTGAGTTGGTTTAATTACCGACTTGAAGTGCTCGAAAGGGCAGGTCGTTATAGTTGGTATCAGAGCTTTAGTTTACATAAAGCTTAGCTTATGGTAATTAATAAGAATGTATCACTAGAAGTTACTATTGAGAGAGCGTAATTTGAAATATAAATTATTATGGAACTAATATTTTGAAAGAGTAGCGCAGTGGGAGCGTGGTATTATTTTGAAATTAATAAATTTTGAAACAAATTATTTTGAAATATGTCATTTTGCCTTATATGTTTGGAAGTCAAGAATGTTTCAAAATGATTTGGAATTTATTTTCTTAAGAACCTGATATGATTTTTTCGATTTGAAATGATTTTATGAAGCATTTGATTTATAATTTGAAAAGTTTGTATTTGTAAAATACTTGATTGAAAATTTGATAGAAATCATATTTCTAATTTTCCAATTATTGAATGAAAAATTATTTTCCAACTATTTGGAATATGATAGATGGTTTTTAAATTGTTTTTTAAACAAGGAGAAATTTCGATGACTTAAATCCCGACATTTTAAAGGATTTTGAAAAAACAAATAATGATACTATAATTTGAAAGTATTTGTAATTATTGTGCGTAACGGTTTATAACTTCGGGATATGAACTGATTTGATATGTTACCATGATGCGAGTAACCCGTGACTAAAGACATGTATGTGGGTGTAAGCCCTTGAAGATGGTCTCCTCGGAGGGGAGACATTGTTTATTGATATTGATACATGTATGCGTAGGTCGTGCCCAGTGGCCTTGTCATTGAGGGGAAACCTCTCGATCTCGTAACATATATATTGATATGCTTGTGAAATATTTGAGACTTTTCGAAAATAATTTTGTTTTGAAATCCCAAAGTGAAGTATCATTCGATATAAAAGAAATATACAGTATTTCAATGATTTTTAAAATGAAGCCGGGATTTTAAGTTAAAGAAATTATTTCATCCTTTAACTTTAAGTTTTATTAAGAAATAATTTTGATAAATTAAGTTTTATGGAATTTTGAAATTTAAAATCCTATTTTTATTTTGTTTAAACAAAATTTTGTATTAGTATAAGAATTTTCATGTATACCTAAGCATATTTTTAATAACCGCTCCTTTTCGAGGATGAAAAATTCTAAGTGGGGGAGATTGTAACATCCCGTAAACTCCGACCATTTAAGTTGTTGAATTAAATTAAATTATTGAATTTAAAATGGTTTTTGAATAAAAAATTTGATGTTATTAATGAAATATATTAATTTCTGCAGAAAGATTAATTGAAAATAATGTGTATATTCTAGATGAATTTTTTTTGACAACATACTTGTATTTATATTTGGTCATTCTCTTTAATACTTTCCCCTATCTATTCAAATTGTAACATTAATTAATAAATTTTGAAATGTGGATAATTTCATTGCCCTCGACTCTTGTTTATTTCCTTAATACTACACTATTGCACTTCCCTAAAGTTGACACATTCCCTTTTAATTATCCTTTCCCAAACATCTCATGATATTCCTTCTTCCCCTCTTCTTTCTCGGTCCATATCTTTCTCATGCAACTTCTCCTCAATTAAAGCCATGTTTCCCTATTAAACTTTATTTTCTAAAAATAAATTACGTACACACATAATATTTCTGTCACTTTATTTTTTTCGACCATTCTTATAACCGTTCAATTCATATTCTATGCGTCCATTCATTACTAAACCTATTTCCATCTATTTGTATCCATCTTTCCAGTTTTGTTATGCGTCCATTAATTGCAAAATCCATTTTCATTTATGTGTATCCATCCCGCCCCTTTTTCTCCTTCAATTTGTGAAAAACATGGAGTAAAAAGGTGAAATGAAAAGGCCTCGCACCATATATGTGCATTGAAATAAGAGTGACACCTCGTGCTTTGTGATGACCCCCAAATTTCCACCAAATTTTTTCTTTTATTTTGCAAATAAATTACATAAACTTAAGTAACCTCTCAAGGGTCATCCTCCTTGACTCAATAAATTCCAGGATCCTTTATTGACCAATATAAAAATATCAGTGTATAACATTAAAACTCAACTTATGTGTGTGTGAATACACATAAGTCTTCTTTACTTTATAAATCGGAGTATTATCTGAACATAAAAGTAGATTGACCAGTTTATATACACAACTCACAAAGGGATTCAAAAACATTTTGCTTTCATATAAATATCTTTGGCAATTCATAAACTCAACTAGCATATTCTTGTGCCATCCAAAAATACAAACAAGATTACATAGAAAATGGCTATGGTTATACATTTTACAAACTAACATAGATTTTCATTGAAAATTGTTGTAGATACATTCATTTTTATATATATAACTTATCACCAACAAAGTTTATCTCATTAACTATTGACACTTTCATATTGTCTGCATAGGTATTTAAATATGCACATGGCTATTCAGTAATAACTTATTCCAACATGATGTATTATATTCTTAACTTGTAAAAAGACCAACTATGTGGTGAAATGGACATGGGCACGTATTAATTTGTATGTCGTCCCATTTCAACAGCACAGGTCCGAATAGGCTTTTTAAAATTGCATTATATATGCATTTTAGACACATACTCTCAAACTATAAACATTTAAACTTTTAATTCATCAATTACAGGTACAAACTTTTGCTACTTTGGGGAAAGTAATAGCCATATATTAATTATATGGCATGACTCCCCCTTTCGGCATATATCAAAATTGGTCTGTAGGTTAATGTCCACAAAACAAAACACATACTGATCCCTCACTTTCTATACTGGAAATGTATGTACTTCGAAGCTAAACAGGTTTTTCACTTATCACATAAATGCACACATACAGTTAATTACATTCATGAAATTAGACCATACAGTTTGGGAATAAAACCCAAAATAAATACAAACTACCATTCATATTAGTTACAAGCTTCAACTACTATCTTCATATTAGCTAAATAAACATGTTATAACTCACATACCAGTTTACAACAAATTAAATAATATAACTAACACAGCCTATAAAAACAGTCTTCAAATGTATGAATTGCAGTAACTAATAAACATTTTAAATTGCCAATCTTTCAGTTTTTCTCTCACTTTAGAAATATGCATTAATACCTGTAAAAACAACTTCCCGGATTGCCTCGTTTGAATGAGACACCCCAGGAGATTGTGTGGGCAATCAACAGGGTCAGACCTCATATGTCTGGTATGAGTATATTTTGTAAATCATTTGACAATTTAACACTAGTTTACATTTTATACAATATGATACAAAATGTATAAAATTTTGATTGTGATAGACAGTTTTAAACAAAACATCTCCTAACCATATTAAAACTATACAAACAAATATACACTGGTTATGCAGTCATCAAAACCATATACTTCTTACTTAATCAATTTCAGTGAATAGTTATTGCCTATTCTAATCAGCATTAGAATAAATATATATATGCACATAAAACAATCAGGTTTTATTCAAGTTACTTAATAAAACCCCAAACATGGCAGTTTTATTACTGATACACACACACACACACACATATATATATATATATATACACACACATATATATGTATACACATACATTTTCATGTCTGTATATATATAAACACACACTTAATTCCAGATTTACCCAAGTTTCGTTGAGACGACCCGAAATCCCGTTCAGACGGAAACAAGGGTTATCTTTGGAACATAACACAGAAACAGATAATAGCAGAACATAATTAAATAAATACACCAGATAATGAACAATAGAATATACTGGATAAAAGTAATCATCAGAGTTACATAGTATACAGGATCTTACTTAGTACAAATACAGTTCAGCTATACATGAATGTCTACAGCGGAAATAAACAAAATATGTACAATAGGAGCTGAACAGCATAAAAAGAAATAAATGATAGAATCCATCTTCAGCTCCAGCTATCCAGAAAGAACCAGCTAAACCTGAATACAAGGCTGCCCGTGTAGAAAAAAAGGGGCACCCGAGTTTGAGAGTGAAACAAACTACGAGTCAGTCATGGGACTGGTATGAGAAATCTACTCAACACATATATAATTTGGCTAATCTCAGGACCATGCCACTTTCGTGGAACGGGTTTACTCCATTGGATCGCCAGTGCTTTAAAACAAATCTTTCTTTTAAACATCGCTATGCTCTTTATAAAAATGAAGCCATTATAAGACTCAGTTCCCATCACACAATGCAACGCAAACCGGAGGATAGAGTTTTACCTTATAATGGCCAAAATATGATTGATACGAATAAAACAAAAGGATTTGATATTACGACTAGTGTTTATATGTTTCAAAAACAATTTCAATCATAACTATCAATCATAGACGGCATGGGTACCATATATCATGTCGCCATATATATATACAATCAAAACCGCACGATGTCGTATTTGGAAATTGGATTCCCCTCATGAACCAAGGCAAAAGATAGTCGTTACCGAATTCGAGACAATCTAGCCCATGTCTCAGGCAAGTACTCAGTCATGCCTTTGGAGCGACAGGGCCGGTCCACCGATGTGGATTAAAATGCCTGAACAATACGTTTCCCCGCCCTTTGGGGCGTAAACGAGCCAACGAATGACTCCATCGGACCCGGATCGTCCGATCAAACCGAGGCGCCTCGCAACAGCAACAACCACATAGGTGAAAAGTATATAAATGTCAGGGCTGGTAGGTCACTGACACCACCCTAGCTAGAAAAAAACGCATGCCCTCCCTGAGGTCCTTCTCCCGTTTCTGGTTCATACCAGGGTGTGAGGCTCGCGAATTTACGTTATACACAAAGCTATGCCATACAGGCGGTGCTTTGATCATCACCACAAGACTTTGCTTTTCAACAGAAGCCCTGATCACTACATCTTAGTATGCCACACAGGCAATTCATGCCATGCGACTGATGTCCATCGATATACAACCTCTGAGCTCGTGCGTCTCAGAGAAGGGCGTTAAGAAAAAGAATAAATTCTCCGTCGCCAAACAGATGTATATTTGACAGAGATCAATCAACACAGAATAAAATCCAATGTCAGACACACAGTCCATTTTACAAGTCCGTTCTGGGTCTGAACGAATCCGGAGGCACTAAATACCTCGCAAACCCCTCGATCACCACGTACGTCCGAACGATCACCACTCATTATCCGTATTTCGGGATGCCTCCCAATCAGGACCTCGGTTACCATCCAAACGAGGTGAAGATCTCCGGTCTTCGACCACCGTCTTCATCTTCGACTTTCAATCGTCAGTCAATTATTTGAAATGAGAATTAACTCGGCCTTCTCAAATAATTCACGTATATTTAGAATTTCAATTCAATTTATTTCAATGGTTAAATTATTCGACAACACCAATTTTGTTCTTTAATGTAATTTTCACACAAAACACATTCAACCATTAAATACCACATAAATCAAGCAAATTCAGTTTATTTCCATTCCATAATGTTTACAATATTTTATAACGATTTATCACTATTTTTATTTATTTTAAAATAGCCAATTTATTCAAAACGACGCTTCGGGCCATAACGCGGCCGTGGCGCTGTTTTTCTTCAGAATTGATTTACACATATCTGAAAATCTAACCGTTGGATCTTCACAAAATTTACATCATTAGAAAGGTCTTTTCAAAACGAATCCAACGGTTCCAGTTTCGGGAAAATCCGACGGTCGGATCTCCCGGTACAATCGTTTGAATTTTCGATTTCAAAATACGAACTGCAGCGTTGTTATTCGATTAAATATATAATTATATTTATATATATATAAATATAATCGCTTCTGGCGCTGTTTTTCATCAGATTTGAATTAAACATTCCAGACATTCCAACTGTTGGATTTTTACAAGGTTGGTGCCGTTGGAAAGATATTTCCAAGGCGAACCCGACGGTTGCGATTTCGGGAAAATCCAATGGTCGGATTTCCCGCACTAGTTGTTTGAAATCACGGTTTCAAAAGGCGAACTGCACGGCTACGTTTCGTTTTAATTTTATTTATATTTATATATTTATATAAATATAGTTCATTCAACAATTTCAATATCGTTTTCACTTCAAATATTTCACTAACTCCTTAAAATTTTGGAAAATTTCGCCATAACCTCCCCTGCACCGGGAGCATCGGGAAATCGCAAATAGCTTTCCCGGTCCTTATAATCTCAAAAAGAAAAAGAAAAGGCCAAGCGGCTAGCCAACATGCTCATAAAATCATCACCCAAACAAAACAGTAAATGTGTACCTATTTGTCGGGCACAAAATTTTATTCCTCTTCTCTAGCCCCTTTGCTATAACCTGTTCAATGAATATGCATGTACATATATATACAGTTCTTATCATTTATCATTTTCTATTCAACGTCATATTTGATTTCTATTTGGTTTAAAAACACCATTCATTCGAATGTTACATACATAGGTACAAATCATATCATTAGCTAATTAATGAATATTTCAACTCATATATATATTTATTTGAACAAGTGGCTATTTTTAACACTTCACATTCCAACGATTCATGCATAAAATAAAAATGTGATTTTTATTGTAAAACAACTCATTTCAAAACACTATTATTTTATATATTTCATATTGGTGATAAAAATAGGATTTTTCTTATAAAACAATTTCTTTCAAGACGAGGTTATTTTACACAGTTCATATAGTCGATAAAAGGTGATTTTTATTATCGAACAATTTATTTCAAAATATGAATACCATTCAACACATGAATTTCAAATCAACGAATGAATATCGATTCAACACATGAAGGTTTTCTATAGTTTCTATATATAGAGAAAAAATGTGATTTTTATATTTAAAACGCGAATACCATTCAACACATGAATTTCTAATCAACGAATGAATATCAATTCAACACATGAAGGTTTTCTATTCAATGAATAAATATAGTTCAAGCAGATGAAAATAATTCAAACACCCGAATATTATTCAAAATTTCGGCAGCATAACGGCAGGGTAGTTAAAACCGGGACCGTCCCTAGTACGGCTCCTCGCTCTACCTTAAAACCTCGCGGTTTTTGACAATGGGGATCATGCATCTAGTTCGCACGCAGGCGGCATGTATATATTTATTTCATTTCCACAAACTAATCCTATGTGGTTTCAGCCAAATATTTCTCAACCACAAACGGGTATTTTTCAACCACAATCAATCAATATCAACCACAAACAATCCCAAACAACCATTCGCTATCAATCAATTTTCACACCAATCACAATCAATAAATATCGTCCATAGTTTGTGGACGAGGGGCGTATATATATATATATATATATATATTTATATATAGCAATTCACTTTTATTTCAACACATATATAATATTTACAACGCATATATAACTTATACATCGAACATACAACTTATACAACGCTTATACATGAGGTGTACAACGCTTATATAACTCATACATCGACTATATAATTTATACATCGTCGTTTTCCATATTGTAACACCCCACACCCGCTATGGTCACTCGCTAAGGGAATGCCATAACATCGGTGGAGTATTTTAAGTGAATATAGAACAGAAAAATTACAACAAGACATATATAAGTAATACTTGAAAATTTTAAAACATCATTTCATTGCAGCGGAAAGTAAAACATGTTTGGTTACATCACCAAAACCATAATCAGAGTCAAGTACAAAATATCCATCCTGATAAATAAAAGTACATAATCCCAATACATGAACTGATAGCCATAAAAGAAAGGGTAAGCTGAGCTCTACGTCTATGGTCCAAGCTCCAAAAGAGAATAAAGCAGCCTGATCTAAGCCCACTCGTACTGGGCCCACTCTGATAACCTGAGGGTTGGGAAAAAGATAAAAACAACGGGGTCAGACATAAGTCTGAGTGAGTCCTATAACCCTAACAATACAATCATTAAAGTAATTAGGGTATGATATAAACAAGGTACGGTACCTCTGGGGATAATGACTACACTAAGTAGCCAACTAAACACAGGATGTACTAAGATGACCGAAAAGACGCATTTATCCACCCAAGGATAATTACTAGATTACACCACCCCAGATCTACCCACCCAAGGGTAATTCCTACACTGCACCACACCAGTCATTCCTAACTTAAAGGTTGATCCCACCCCTGGACTTATAAAATTAACTTAATAGTTCTCGCGTACCCCTAGGTGACTAAGTAGACGCCACGGGGCCCTACAATCCACTAGGTGTACACACTACTCCCCATTCGATCGGCTCCCTAACGTAGATACCCGTGCTGGCACCACCGTGGGGTGTACCATTCCCCAACGTGGCAACCTGATAAAACTAACGGTGCACGGCTTATATCTACACGATGCAACAACGTCTTATTTACCAGCCCAGGTCCACACACGCATATGAAACCCGTTGGTCATGCATTGCCACCGCTAACCCATTTTGGCCTCTTATAGTCAAGCCCAATATGCGTGTCCCGTCACTCGACTAGAGTCGAGCCCACTAAGATACGTTTGGGATATTGGTTGAAATGGGCCCCCACAAGCTACCACCTAAGCTTGTTATTTTATTTAGTGTATCCCACTTAACCCCTTTTATAATCATGCCCATCTACATGTTAAGGTTTGGTTAAGTCATCTAATCATATATCAATTGCCACTTAAGGCACCCACTAGATTTCCATATGCCACCCAAAGCACTTACTTAACCCTTTAACCATGTTTAATTACATGTTCCTCTTTGGTTAAGTATTCTAATCGTATTTTCTATTGCCACCCAAGGCAACCCACTAGATTCCTCATGCCACCCAAGGCACCCACTTAACCCCTCATGTCCCTCTACATGCTAATATGGTTAAGTGTTTCTTAATTAATTAATTAAGATCATGACCTCATAAAGACCTCTCACATTAGACCGTCTTTTATGACTGCTGGATATGCCGGTTGGGTCCGGGCAGCCTTACGTCATAAAAAGGGTCTAACCTCGTGTCTTTACTTTAATCACGTATTTAATTTGTGCCTAAGACCTCTCACATTGGGCTAACATTTGTAGCAACTGGTTAAGCCGGTTGGGTCCGGGCAGTTTTACGCTACAACTGAGTCCAACCTCGTGTCTTAGTCGATTAATTACACCTAATTAATCACCCTCATAATTTATATTAACTATCATGTTTATTTTAGGAATATGGGTACACCTAACTTAATAGGCAAATTCCCAACTCCAAAGTGTGGGTACACCTAACTTAATAGGCAAATTCCCAACACATAGTATGGGCACACCTAACTTAATAGGCAAATTCCCATACTATGTTCATTTATTTTATGTTATGCATAATTATATTAATTTCACACAATCTTATTAACATATGCATTTAATTAACCCCATCGTTCCCACGTAATTTCGTTCTCATGACATAACACATATAAAAGGTGTCAACTTGCATATGTATGAACATGTTTCAAAGGGGCCATCTTGCATATTAACAAACACATAACTTGCATATGAACTTGCATTACAAGTCACATAACTTGCATATAATCTTGTATAACATGTCACATAACTTGCATATAATCTTGTATAACATGTCACATAACTTGCATATAATCTTGTATAACATGTCACATAACTTGCATATGAACTTGCATAACATATTACATGACTTGCATATGAACTAATAAACTTGCATATGAACTTATAAACTTGCATATGATCTCATAAACTTGCATATGAACTTATAAACTTGCATATGATCTCATAAACTTGCATATGAACTTATAAACTTGCATATGATCTCATAAACTTGCATATGAACTTATAAACTTGCATATGATCTCATAAACTTGCATATGAACTTATAAACTTGCATATGATCTCATAAACTTGCATATGAACTTATAAACTTGCATGTGAACATGTATCATAACTTGCATATGAACTTGCATCATAACTTGCAAAACACATATCATACAAACTTGCATAAACACATTTATCCACAAACATAGCCATGTCTTTTCACATCCTACCATAATCAATTTAACAATTGATTATTAAAGCTATAGGAACTCACCAAAACCAAGATTAGCAAACTTATGTAGTAGAACTAGTTGCTATACAAGAAGAAGATGATGATTAGAGGTTGATTAGCTTGCAACTTTCTTCATAAACTAGTGGAGGTTCCTCTCAAGTTTGATTTTGGCGGCATGGTGGCATCATTTCTATTTTTAGTATGAATTAGGGTAGTATTAGGGTGTATTTATAGATTAGGTGAGTGTTTTAGGCCCTTAGATTAACCCTAAATTAGATTAGGACCCTTAGATTTCGGCACCTTCCAGAAACCAGCCCTAAGACCAAGCCCAAACCCCAAACTGGTGCACCCAACCACAGAACTCTCTAGAAACTGTGCAGGTTTCTTGGCTCGGCACGGGCGCACTTCCCAAGTGCGCCAGTGTATTTTTGTACTGGCGCACTTCACAAGTGCGCCAGTGCATTTTTGTGCTGGCGCACTTCACAAGTGCGCCAGTGCATTTCTGGCCTGTTTCGGGTTTTTCTGCCTAACTTCGTTCGTCCATATCTTCTTCATACGGACTCCGATTTTCGAAAACTCAGACTCTATTTCGCGTATTTTTCCGAGACGAACGCAATGGTGCAACCCGTTTCCCTTAATTCCCATATCTGGGATTAGTTATTCTTTAATTTGTGAATTTCAGCATTAACCGAAATTCGGGGTGTTACATTCTCCCCTCCTTAAAGGATTTCGCCCCCGAAATCTCTAAGCTAAGGAGAATGCATATCCTACCATCCAAACAACCATCTACTCAATCCATCAAACACGGGCATCCATTGTCCTTAAAACAGTTTCTAATGATGTATGAGCATATGCAAAAAGTGTGTGTATATGTTCCCTATCTAATGTATGAACATATGCAAACCATGATAGTGCCATGCATCCATTATGTATGCGAGAGAACCCTATCGACACATACAATATCTACATGAGTGCACAATCATTCACCAAAATGCATCATCCATATGATAACACAATCATTATACATCCATAAATATAGCTTCCTACACACAATTTTATGCAATATGCAATATGAAGTGATTGAGCCGATCTAGTGCCTAGAGTGTGTATACATGCATCCACGAGCAACCACTAGCAACCACTTGCATCCACATGCATCAATCAACCATAACATGTCTCAAACACATGTTTCAACCATAGATTTACCCTATCTAAAGGTCAAAGGTACTAATGAGAGGGCATACTAAAGATAAGATAAGTACTAGACAAACGATAAAGGAGAAGTTAAAAGACATACTCTCAAAAAGAAATGGGTACAAAGAACGCATCTTCGCTTCCGTCTCCCAAGTAGCATTGCCCTCGTCTTCTCCCCATTGCACTTTAACTAGCTGAACTTCTCTGTTCCTCAACTTCCTAGTTTCTGACCCAAGGATGCGAGTAGGAGCTCGTCGAATCGTCGCATCACGCTCTACCTCTACATCTCTAAGCAAGCTCGGCTCTACCACCTCTGCGGTCTCATGTAAGCACTTCTTCAAATGTGATACATGGAATACATCATGAACACCACTAAGTCTGTCGGGCAACTCCACCCTATATGCCATCCGTCCAATCCTTTCCTTAATAGGAAACGGCCCAACAAACCTCGGTGCTAACTTCCCAACGGACCCAAAGCGAACAACATTTCTCAACGGAGATACTTTGACAAAAACCATGTCCCCAACCTCAAACTCAAGATCCGTCCTTCTCCGATCCGCATAAGATTTCTGTCTATCTTGCGCTGCCTTCATCCTTCTTCGAATCAAATCAATGTTCTCTGAAGTCTCTCTAACCATATCTGGCCCAAGCAAGATCTTATCCGTAGATTCCCACCAACATGTAGGAGATCGACAAGGCCTTCCATAAAGAGCTTCGAAAGGTGCCATGCCAATACTAGACTGAAAGCTGTTATTGTATGCGAACTCCACCAAAGGAAGATGTTCTTCCCATGTACCTCCAAAATCCAAGATACAAAGCCTCAAGAGATCTTCTAAGATACGGTTCACCCTCTCGGTCTGACCGTCCGTCTGAGGATGATATGCGGTGCTCAAACACAACTGAGTCCCTACCGCCTCTTACAAACTTCTCCAAAACTCACTAGTGAAGATAGGATCTCGATCACTCACAATGCTGGATGGTACGCCATGCAATCTAACAATCTCTCTAACATAGACTGAAGCAAGCCATGGAGCGGTCCTCTTACTCTTCACGGGTATAAAATGAGCACTCTTGGTAAGTCTGTCTACCACAACCCAAATTCCCGTATTGCCCTTCCTCGATCTCGGTAACCCATCGATGAGATCCATCAAGACACTATCCCACTTCCATTGCGGAACTTCCAATGGGTGTAGCAACCCACCGGGTTTCCTTTGCTCCGCTTTAACTTGTTGGCACACTAAGCATCTAGTGACATACTCGGCCACATCTTTCTTCATACCGGCCCAGAAGAAAACTCTCTTCATGTCTTAGTACATCTTGTCCCTACCAGGATGAATGGTCATTCTTGAACGATGTGCATCATCCAAAATAGCCTTCTTCAAACCCTCGTCTTGCGGTACACAAAGTCTACCGTCTCTACGCAACCACCCCTTACCATCTAGGGTGTACCTACTCAAATGGCTGGACGACTCCCCCCCTTATGAGCTTCTCTACTAACTCAACCAACTGTGGGTCATCTCGCTGTGCCTCGCCAATCCGCCCCAAAAGAGTAGGCCTATCCTCCAAGGAGGCTAGCAAACCGGGTACAAAGTCAACGGAAGGTCTAAAGTCAAACATAGAAATAAACTCTAAGCTCCGCCATTCTACGAACAATGGACTCAAAGACAGCCTTTTTCTGCTTAAGGCGTCTGCCACCACGTTACCCTTGGCAGGGGTATACGCTATCTCAAACTCATAGGATGCTAAGAATTCCATCCACCTTTGTTGTCTTAAGACAATGCGCTCAAAGAGTCTCCAACACTTCCCTAAGATGTAGGGCATGCTTTTCTCCACTTCTAGAGAAAATCAGGATATTCTCCCATGCAAAATCGTCACAACTATCCATCTCTCACGCAGACCACCCTAGTCGAACTCGACATCCCCCAAATGCAAGCCCCAAAGGCCTAAACCAATATCAGACAAACACCCAAGGGATACCTCCTTCGAATTCAGACGACCTACGTGAGATGATACTAGTAAAAACGGCTAAATAATTAAGCCCTTGTCCAACTCTGGATGTCCTTTCCAGTCTCGCTCCAAAACCACCGTTTATTCCATAACGGGCTTTGCTCATCCTATTGAGCACATACGAAAACTTATTTCACTCCTAGAAAAGACCAAGATGTCATCCACTAAGATCATCACGAACTTATTTAAGTACTCCCTGAACACCCTTCTCATCAAATCAACAAAGTATGCGGAGGCGTTCGTCTAACCAAATGGCATCACCGGCCACTCATAAAACCATCCGGAGTCCTAAAGGCAATCTTCTCTATACTATCCTCAGCCACTCTCAACTGACGAAACCCCGTGGCTGAGTCCAACTTGCGAAAATACTGAGGAGCCAACCAACTGATCAAAGAGATCATCAATCCTCGGCAATGGGTGTCTATTCTTCTTTGTGAGTTTATTTAGTTCTCTTTAGCCTACACAAAGTCTGAGGGACCCATCTGCCTTCGTAGCAAAAACTACTGGAGCACCCCACTCCGATATACTTTGTCTTATGGACCCCTTCTCAAGCAACTCCCCTACTTGCTTATGGAGTTCCCTCCTCTCGCGAGGAGCCATGTGGCGCACTGGTAAAGATACAGGTTTAGCATTGTCTACCAGATATATTCGGAAGTCAATCTCCCGCTCCGGAGGTAAGCCCTTCACCTCCTCAAACACATCCGAGCATTCCCGGACCACTCTAACAGATCGCAAACTCTCAACCGACGTGTCAAGCGATTCTAGATAACTTAGCATAACAGATTCCATGGGATTACAAGAGATCTCGAGAGTGTTACCCAAGCGGGTCATAAGCCTAACAACTCTCCCTTCAAAATCAAGAACGGCACCCCTACTGGATAACCAGTCCATGCCCAAAACTAACCCATAGCTCGTGAAGCCCAAAAAGCATCACATCTAAACTCAACGCTAAGTATAGAAACTTTCAAACCCAAACACATCATGGAGCCCCAATTGGGTTTGAAACAACTAAGGGATGATCTACTAACTGGTGTCTAAGTGCAGTGACTCAACTAACAATGATGAGACTCGATGCGTCAGAATTAAATAAAGCTCGAACCGTATAATAAAGAAATCCTAATTCCAACCTAGACGGTCCTATCCCCATCTGGTACACTAGCCGCGAGGGAATACAACTACCCTCCAGGAGATTCCATACCTTGCCCATGCCCCTTTGGACAATCCTACTACGGTGTCCCATTCCTCCCAAAAGGATAACTACTCGCCTTCTTCATCCCATTCTCCACTCGTAACCTCCCACCAATGAGGTTTCATCCTTCATTAACCAAACAACTATTTGAGCCTTCCTTCCATCGTCTATCCAATAGATACCTATCCGTCCTCCTCCTTCTTGAACCAACTTCTAATCTGACTAACGTCTAAGTCCCTTAAAGTGGTTTTCCGTTCTTATCTATCTTAGAAAGGTCATCTATACGCGGAGGGGAAACTCAAAACGAGAGAGGAAGAGATTCAAAACGGAGAATTCGAAAGATATAGATATGGCTATTGGGGATTATGCTTTTCTTTCAAAAACTTTTCTCTTAAAAGACATGTTTTTGAAAATACTCCTTTCAAAAATATTCTTAGAAAATAGTTTTTCCTAAAAATTTTATCTGTTCTGGTAACCTTAAGCTCTGATACCACGTGTAACACCCCACACCCGCTATGGTCACTCGCTAAGGGAATGCCATAACATCGGTGGAGTATTTTAAGTGAATATAGAACAGAAAAATTACAACAAGACAGATATAAGTAATACTTGAAAATTTTAAAACATCATTTCATTGCAGCGGAAAGTAAAACATGTTTGGTTACATCACCAAAACCATAATCAGAGTCAAGTACAAAATATCCATCCTGATAAATAAAAGTACATAATCCCAATACATGAACTGATAGCCATAAAAGAAAGGGTAAGCTGAGCTCTACGTCTATGGTCCAAGCTCCAAAAGAGAATAAAGCAGCCTGATCTAAGCCCACTCGTACTAGGCCCAATCTGATAACCTGAGGGTTGGGAAAAAGATAAAAACAACGGGGTCAGACATAAGTCTGAGTGAGTCCTATAACCCTAACAATACAATCATTAAAGTAATTAGGGTATGATATAAACAAGGTACGGTACCTCTGGGGATAATGACTACACTAAGTAGCCAACTAAACACAGGATGTACTAAGATGACCGAAAAGACGCATTTATCCACCCAAGGATAATTACTAGATTACACCACCCCAGATCTACCCACCCAAGGGTAATTCCTACACTGCACCACACCAGTCATTCCTAACTTAAAGGTTGATCCCACCCCTGGACTTATAAAATTAACTTAATAGTTCTCGCGTACCACTAGGTGACTAAGTAGACGCCACGGGGCCCTACAATCCACTAGGTGTACACACTACTCCCCATTCGATCGGCTCCCTAACGTAGATACCCGTGCTGGCCCCACCGTGGGGTGTACCATTCCCCAACGTGGCAACCTGATAAAACTAACGGTGCACGGCTTATATCTACACGATGCAACAACGTCTTATTTACCAGCCCGGGTCCACACACGCATATGAAACCCGTTGGTCATGCGTTGCCACCGCTAACCCATTTTGGCCTCTTATAGTCAAGCCCAATATGCGTGTCCCGTCACTCGACTAGAGTCGAGCCCACTAAGATACGTTTGGGATATTGGTTGAAATGGGCCCCCACAAGCTACCACCTAAGCTTGTTATTTTATTTAGTGTATCCCACTTAACCCCTTTTATAATCATGCCCATCTACATGTTAAGGTTTGGTTAAGTCATCTAATCATAAATCAATTGCCACTTAAGGCACCCACTAGATTTCCATATGCCACCCAAAGCACTTACTTAACCCTTTAACCATGTTTAATTACATGTTCCTCTTTGGTTAAGTATTCTAATCGTATTTTCTATTGCCACCCAAGGCAACCCACTAGATTCCTCATGCCACCCAAGGCACCCACTCAACCCCTCATGTCCCTCTACATGCTAATATGGTTAAGTGTTTCTTAATTAATTAATTAAGATCATGACCTCATAAAGACCTCTCACATTAGACCGTCTTTTATGACTGCTGGATATGCCGGTTGGGTCCGGGCAGCCTTATAATCTTGTATAACATGTCACATAACTTGCATATAATCTTGTATAACATGTCACATAACTTGCATATAATCTTGTATAACATGTCACATAACTTGCATATAATCTTGTATAACATGTCACATAACTTGCATATGAACTTGCATAACTTATTACATGACTTGCATATGAACTCATAAACTTGCATATGAACTTATAAACTTGCATATGATCTCATAAACTTGCATATGAACTTATAAACTTGCATATGATCTCATAAACTTGCATATGAACTTATAAACTTGCATATGATCTCATAAACTTGCATATGAACTTATAAACTTGCATATGATCTCATAAACTTGCATATGAACTTATAAACTTGCATATGATCTCATAAACTTGCATATGAACTTATAAACTTGCATATGATCTCATAAACTTGCATATGAACTTATAAACTTGCATGTGAACATGTATCATAACTTGCATATGAACTTGCATCATAACTTGCAAAACACATATCATACAAACTTGCATAAACACATTTATCTACAAACATAGCCATGTCTTTTCACATCCTACCATAATCAATTTAACAATTGATTATTAAAGCTATAGGAACTCACCAAAACCAAGATTAGCAAACTTATGTAGTAGAACTAGTTGCTATACAAGAAGAAGATGATGATTAGAGGTTGATTAGCTTGCAACTTTCTTCATAAACTAGTGGAGGTTCCTCTCAAGTTTGATTTTGGCGGCATGGTGGCATCATTTCTATTTTTAGTATGAATTAGGGTAGTATTAGGGTGTATTTATAGATTAGGTGAGTGTTTTAGGCCCTTAGATTAACCCTAAATTAGATTAGGACCCTTAGATTTCGGCACCTTCCAGAAACCAGCCCTAAGACCAAGCCCAAACCCCAAACTGGTGCACCCAACCACAGAACTCTCTAGAAACTGTGCAGGTTTCTTGGCTCGGCACGGGCGCACTTCCCAAGTGCGCCAGTGTATTTTTGTACTGGCGCACTTCACAAGTGCGCCAGTGCATTTTTGTGCTGGCGCACTTCACAAGTGCGCCAGTGCATTTCTGGCCTGTTTCGGGTTTTTCTGCCTAACTTCGTTCATCCATATCTTCTTCATACGGTCTCCGATTTTCGAAAACTCAGACTCTATTTCGCGTATTTTTCCGAGACGAACGCAATGGTGCAACCCGTTTCCCATAATTCCCACATCTGGGATTAGTTATTCTTTAATTTGTGAATTTTAGCATTAACCGAAATTCGTGGTGTTACACATATCGTTTATAAATTAGAAATCTCACATTGGGTTCCACTCCGCCGTGCTTTGCTTCTGAACTGTTGAACCGTCTGGATCTGCTTGAAATCCCAATGCAGTTCTTTGTCCCGCTGTTCGTAATAAAAATTATATTTTTATTGCTTCATTCTAATAAATAAAAATCATATTTTTATTTCTTCATATATAGTTTCGACGCTTCATTCTATATAAACATTTTTTTTTATATTTCTACTTTTAATATAAAGATCAGATTTTCACTTTATTATATCCAATAAAAAAAATCAGATTTTTATTTCACTACATATATAAAGATAAAATCTTTACTACCTGTATAATATAAAGATCGCATTTTTATTATCTATACTATATAAATAAAAATTATATTTTTATAAAACAAAACAATGCCAATTTTATTTTTCAAACGACATGCTATTTTAATTTTCAAAGATCATGTTGTTTTATTTTCAAAGATTATTCTATTTTATTTTCAAAGATCATGTCGTTTTATTTTCAAAGATTATGCTATTTTATTTTCAAAGATCATGTTGTTTTACTTTCAAAGATTATGCTATTTTATTTTCAACAATGCAAAAAAAAAACTGATTTAAAAACAAATGCTGATTTTATATAAAAAAAAATAAAAAAAAATTAAATAAAAACTAAGGTTCACTGTTGTTAATACCTTCACTGTTCGATACTCTGAAACAAGTAAACCCCAACTTCAATTTTTAGGGTTCCACTTTGCACGCGCTTCCAAGCGCCAGAACCCGATCCGCCACCCACCCCCGATGCGGCCTCGAGAGCATCACCTCCACCCGCCTCCCTGAAGAACTCGGACCCCCCATCAACCCTGAAATCGAGGCCGAACTCGACCACTTCGAGGCAGGTTTTCTCCCAAATCCAAGCACGAAGAATGATCAACCCTATATAGGATTGAAGAGCGTGAAAAGTACCACAGTTTTGCCTCAAGAAATTCTGAATTTCATTTAGTGGATTGCGAGATAATTGAGTTCAAATCTTTGAGCTTTTTGCGCCTTTCGCTGGAAGAGAATGGCGGATTTAGTGTTGACCACGCGATGGACTTGTTTGACTAGGGTTTTGAAATGAATGGGCTTGTATATAAAATATTTTAATTTATTTAATTTCGAAAATACCCTTATGTTGATACGAACTCGAAATCAAACCCAACAACTGTCACCCCTAGCTAAATACCCCCATTTCGAACACAATGGGATATGTTTCGTTAGCCAATTCGGCTATTACGATTAGTTTTCATTAAATTTACATTTAAATCACTATATTGAACTTTAAACGTACATTTCATATTACCGGGGTCATATACGAACTCTATAAATTGCAGAAAAATATTTTCTAGCTTCATATTGACGATACAGTCCTAACAAAACTAGTTTCGTCGAATTCTGAGACCGTTTGAAAAATGGCCAATTTCCAGTCGATTAAAATCAACTAAAACTGGCCAAACGCGTTTTCCTTTGCCACGCTCACATATTGATTCGAAAAATTATGAAATTTGGAATCTAGCAATAACTTGACATCACGGACCCAACAAAAGTGGTTTCGTCGAAATCCGAGGTCGTATGCAAAATGTCCATTTTTAAGGGCCTGAATTCCATAGCGACTATTCAGAATTTTCAACTGGACATATCTTTTGATTCCCGCTATCAAATTTCGATTTGTCAGATTCGTTAGAAAGGTATTCACTAACAGATTTAAATATTTTTGGTTTCACTAAAATCCGGATTGTTCTGCACCCGATACAGTCCGACAAAGTTTGAATTCGATTTTTGAAACTGCAGCGCCATTTCGGGCCTTGTTTATAATTATAATTAATTATATTCGTTTTCAATTGTCGATTCAAACTCAGTTTTCATCGCCATTGTTTAAAATATTTATTTTAAATATTTAAAATCCATTATTTTAGCCAATTTAAATTTTTTAAATTGGTTCAGATTTTCTCGGTCGTTACAGTTTTCCTATCAACCAACATGGATACAATCAAGCATTCACCTCTGTTTATGGTATTTAGTCAACATATTTAATAATTAACATCTTATTCTCTGGATTACATATACTTATATACGTATATTTTCATGCATACATATACATATACTCAGTTTAATAATCATTTGGCAGATCACTACAGCTACTCATATATACACACACACACCTCTGTATGTGTGTATACATATATATACTCCCAGTCAGATACTTATCCCGTATCACATGCAACCCCGTTTTGATTAACATTAAATCATATATATGACAGTTCATAACAAAGAAATACCATATTGTATTTATTTACAAATGATGATGCCATATAATGTTATTGCGTGTTAGCCTACTTTGTGAACTAGGCTACACAAAGTCAAAAAATTAAAATATCAAATATTGAGGAACACTACTTCCAAACGAGTCGGATCGGATTGGATTGTTGTTACCAGAACGGAGCGGAACGGAGTATAGATGAGTTCAAAGATTGATCCAGATCGGACCGGGTCGGATAGAATACGTCGATCCGAACCCCATGTCATTAGAAGGACCCGATCCGATCCCAAAAGTTTCCAACCGCTTCACTCCATGATCTCCTGGATATTCGGGGCAGTTACAACCACTTTCTACCCACGACGGCCACTAACTTAATGCGCTGACAACACCAGAACTCACCCGATCCCGAAAGTAGCGGAGAGAAGGCCACGTAGCTCCGATCCGAACCGAATCTAGGAAGATTTTCCACCTATAAATAGACCCCCAAGGGTCATTTGAAGGGATCTTTTGGCACTTTGAGAGGTTGAGCATCTTAGAGAACCGAATTCCAGCACTCCCAAACAATCCAAATCATCATACACAGTGTATTTTGAGATAATTGAGTGAATGTATATGAAAAGTGAGTGAGATTGAGTGAATATCTTGTTGTATTTTCATCTACATCATCAAACAAAGTGGTATAAAGTGGACGTAGGCTCTTTAACGCCGAACCACTATAAATCTTGTGTCTCTTTTCTGTTTTTGATCTCATTTTATCGAAATTTTAGTCAATTTGGGTGTTAGAACCACTTTTTGGTCTAACATTTTGGTGCTTTCACTGAGAATCATTTGAATTCTCTGTTTTTCTGGATTATCGTTCTACTTTTTGGACCGTTGAGTTCGAAGAAGTTAATCCCCACTTTTCGACACTTTTAAGTACTTGTTGGTTGATTGTTGAAGAATTATGGCCAAAGGAAAAGGCAAGGAAGTTCAAACCAGTCGAGGGAACGAAGTTGGTGAAGATCAGCAAAATCCGGTCGTGACAAGGTCTTGTGGGCAGAGTTCGAGAGCGGATCAGACAGGTTTAGGAAATCCGAACCGACCGCATAGGGAGAGCTCCGATCCGAACCGAGTAGAAGACGTTGAAGAGGTGCACTCCCCCAACCCGAACTGATCCGGCCAGGTTAGTTTGCTCTGATCCGATCCGACACTAGGTGAAGTTGGAACCTCTACTCGAGCCCCTCCAAATGCTCCGACTCCAGCCACCAGGATCAATGACCAGATCAATCCATCTGCGCCTGTCACCCAAGGAGATTTTTTGCGCCTTCTCGACATGCTTGAGAGCAATAGGGAGGCTATGAGAATCCACGAGCGAACCAATCTTATGATGCAAGAGAATATGAGAATCCTGAGTAGGGAAATTGGCGAGCTCCGCAGGCAGAGAACCCCTTCCCCAGTTCACCACACCGCAATGGATCAATCTTCTTCTTCCTAGGAAGAACGACCTCGTAAAAAAAGGCCGCTCGAACGACCTCAGAATTTGGAACAAATGACTTTCGAATCTCTGGGATCCCGCGAGGACGCTGCTCGTGTGCTAGGACCCAATGACCCGAGCCTGAGAGAGCCTATGCTATTACCAATGCGAGAATCCCATGTTTTGCCTAGAGATCTTAATCTCGCTAACCCTACGCAGGGACAAATGCTTCAGCCCCTTCCTCCCGAGATCGACCGGGAACGTAGGGAGCAAAGCAGAGCAGAAGCCGCTAGAAGAAGGAGGGTGTCCTCCGATCAGGAACCTAGGGGAAACCCGAACATCAGAACCAGGGAGCCTGAACGGCCCTTGACCAATGCTGATGTGTGGGCTATGGTACGCCAGATCATGTTTGAGAGTCGAAACTACACCAATGAAGATTATGGTATTGAGCGAAGCCATACTCCCTTTACTGATGACATTCTTGATTTTTAGTTTCCCTGACGTTTTAATCTGCCGCAGATGGACAGATATAATAGGAGAACTGACTCGGGACAACATTTGATGCGATACGCATGGCTTATGAATGCTGCCGCTGCCCCTGACGCTGTGAAGTGTAAGGCTTTCCCGATCTACTTAGAAGACGTAGCATTACTATGGTTTACCCGACTTCCTCCTCGATCGATATCGAATTTCAAAGAACTAAGTGAACGTTTTATGAATCAATTCCGACTTCACGCCCGAAAGTCTAAGACTGTTATCGAATTATCGAGAATTAAGCAAGCACCGGGTGAGTCCTTGAAGTCGTATCTAGGCCGCTTCAATTTAGCTGTAACAGAAGTCAGCGAACCTCATGAGCCTATGATCTTGATGGCCTTAATGGAAGGAGTTGATCCTGCTTCAGAGTTTGGAGATGATCTCTTTGGGAAGCCACCTCCCACAAGAGAGTTGTTTTACGAGAAGGCCAATATTCAGTTAAGACGGGAGGAAGCAAGGGTAAACAGAAAGAGGAAGTCCAGAGCGGCCTCAAAAGAAGCTATTCAGAGTAATGTTGCTGTAAAGCAGTTTGGAGAAAGTTCTGGGAAAGTCGAAGTGAACGTTGGAAACAAGAATGGAAACAATAATAATGGAAATGGGGGCAACAACAACCGTAATGCGAATGGTAATAGGAGAAACAGGAACCGAGGAAGTAATTCTGACAAAAGACCCCGGTTCCAGACCTTTGAGAATTATTCACCGTTGAATGACACTTTGGAGAACATTTATTTGGATACGTACAATGTTTTGCAATACAAGAAACCGCAGCCGCGAGATTCGACGGAAAAAGAAATTGCTACTAGAAAATTTTGTTTATTTCACGGAACCCACGGACATTCAACGAACGAATGTCGACACTTGAGAGATGTGGTTGAGAAGTTGTTGCGTGAAGGTAAGTTAGATGAGTATAAGGCTGCCCAAGGGATATGGGGCAAGGAGGACAGGCCCCAAACCAAGATCAGCCTGCTCCCAAGCCTACAACGCAACAAAAAGGCAAAGGGATTGTCATTAACACCATAGTAGGTGGACTCCATCCGGCTATCCACAGTTTCAGAGCAATGGACCAATACGTTAATGCAGTTAAGCACATAGATGTGGACGAGTGCGATGATTTGGAAGATATCACCCCCGTGAAACAGCAGAAGACAATGTTCGATGATGTAGTGTTCCGTAGCAGAGACGACACTGGAATACAATCACCTACCGAAGATCCATTGGTTATTACCACTACCATTGGGCCGGCACTGGTCCACAAGGTACTAGTAGACAATGGAAGCTCTGTCAACATTTTGTTTAAGAAGTCGTTTGATCAGATGAAACTCGAGTCTGGAGATTTGAAGCTCTATGAAGGTTGGATCCGAGGCTTCAATGGGGCATCGATAGCTCCAATGGGGTATATAGAATTGCCCGTAACATTGGGACAGGGGGATCGTCGAAGAGTACGAATGCTTCAGTTCGTAGTGCTAGATATCGATTCGCCCTACAACGCATTTTTGGGAAGGCCTGCCCTTGCAGAGTTCAGGGCTTGTATCGCACCATGGTGCTTATTGCTAAAGTTCCCAACTGAAGCCGGAATAGGAGTAATGAGGGGAGATCAGGTCTCCGGGCGAGCTTGTTATATTGCTGAATTAAAGATGCTGATGAAGGGACTCAACATCGATTCCAAAAGTACTTCACCCCCTCCAAAGGAGGGTTCAGCATAGCAATTAGAGGGATCGGCCCCGAAGGAGTTGCCCAAGGGAATGCCTGAAGACCTGGATCCTAGAGAAGATGAGGAACCTAAGGATAGAAAAGCAACTCCTAACGAAACGACAGTGGACATACCCATTGATGAAGCTGATCCAGCAAAAGTTTTGAAGATTGGATCCCAATTGGATCTGCATCGAGCCAAAGAACTGGCTGACTTTCTGAAGGCAAACCTGGATGTGTTTGCCTGGACCCACGCTGACATGTGTGGGATATCACCATCCGTCATGAGTCATTCGCTGAGTATAAACCCAAAACACCCGCCTGTAAAGCAAAAGAGACGTGTGCTAGGCCCAGAGAGGTCGGCAGCTCTGAAAGAAGAAGTGGAGAAGAAGAAAGAGAACAGATTTATAAGAGATTTGACATATCCCGACTGGATATCGAATCATGTTTTGGTAAAGAAGTCAAACGGAAAGTGGCGAACATGTATTGATTTTTCAGACTTGAACAAAGCCTGCCCGAAATATAGCTTTCCACTCCCCAGAATAGACCAGCTTGTGGATTCGACGGCAGGACATGAACTTCTTTCTTTTATGGACGCATATTCCGGATACAACCAGATTCCCATTCATGTGCCCGATCAAGAGCACACGAGCTTCATTACAAATTTGGGGTTGTATTGCTATGTGGTCATGCCGTTTGGATTGAAAAATGATGGAGCTACCTACCAACGCTTGGTGAAAAGGATGTTTTATAACCAAATAGGGTAGACTATGGAGGTTTATGTGGACGATATGCTCGTCAAGTCAAGGCAGTCCTCCATCCATATGCAAGACTTGGCAGAGATGTTTGGTATCCTGCGAAAGTATCGGATGAAGTTAAATCCTTTAAAGTGCTCATTTGGGGTGGCATCTGGAAAGTTTCTAGGTTTCATCGTGAGTTCTCCAGGGGTTGAAATCAATCCCAGTGAAATAGCAGCAATAAGGAACATTGAAGAACCAAGGAGAATCAAAGATGTCCAAAGTCTTGCGGGGAAAGTAGCTGCGTTGAGTAGATTTATCTCCAAAGCAACTGACAAATGCATCCCGTTTTTTGACTTGATAAAAAGGGGAAAGAAAAATTTCGAATGGACTCCGGACTGTGCTGAGGCCTTTCGAAATCTGTTGGACTTACTAGAGAGACCACCGATTTTGTCGAAGCCAGTGGATCATGAAGAGCTATTTGTTTATCTAGCAGTGTCGGCTCACGCCGTTAGCACCGCCTTGGTCCGGGAAGAAGACAAGGTGCAAAGGCTAGTATATTACGTAAGTAAGAAATTGGCAGCTGCAGAGCGTAACTACCCAAGGATTGAGAAGCTTGCTTACAGCCTTCTGATCCTCTCCCGAAAACTTCGCCATTATTTTCAAGCTCACCCAATAACCATATACACTAATCAACCTATGAGACAGGTGTTGCAAAGACCCGAAGCATCGGGACGGTTGATCAAGTGGAATATTGGATTAAGTCAGTTTGATTTAAATTTTCAGCCGCGGAGATCGATCAGGGGCCAAGCTCTGGATGACTTTATAGCAGAGTTCACAATTCCGGAGGAAGAGATGATCAACGACAAGGTGGTCAAGACAGAGGAGGAATTAAAATTAGATCCATGGAAGTTGTACATAGATGGAGCCAAGAACGACCGAAGGTCCGGAGCTGGAGTCGTCTTAGTTACTGCTGAAGGGCAATCGTTATATTATGCTCTGCGACTAGAATTTTCAGCGACCAACAATGACTCTGAATACGAAGCCCTGATTGCCGGGTTGAAGCTTGCTAAGGAATTCGGAATAATGGCATTAGATATATTCTGCGATTCCAAAATAGTCGTCTGCCAAGTGCGAGAGGAGTTTGTGGCACGGGGACCTCGACTTATTACCTATCTAAAAAAAGTGAAGGAGCTGTTGAGTAACTTGGAACGGTATAACATAACGCATATCCCTAGAGCTGAAAACCAGAAGGCAGACCGGCTAGCGAAGCTGGCTAGTTCCGACAATCCGGAGGAAACCGAAATGGTTCCAATTGAGACGTTGGAATCGCCAAGCTTTGAGTTAATGGAAATTGAATTAGCTTTCAAAGCAGAACAGGAGAGGGAGTCGTGGATGACCCCAATCAAGAATTTCCTTAGAAATGGAATACTCCCACCAAAGAAAAGTGAGAGGCGAGACATAGTTCGCAAAGCTACCAGATACATCCTTCAAGATGATACCCTTTATCAGCAAGGATTTTCTATGCCCCTGTTATGATGTATAGCGCATGACGACATCAAGCGTGTACTAAGAGAAGTACACGAAGGTGAGTGTGGAGATCATACGGGAGGTCAGACCTTAGCAAAAAAGGTATTGCGGTATGGGTATTTCTGGCCCACAATTAATAAAGATGCAGCTGATTACTCACGACGCTGCGACAAATGCCAGAGGTTCGCCAAGACCCCCAGAGCACCACCGACCCAGCTCAAGTCGATGGTGAGTCCGTGGCCGTTTTCCATGTGGGGAATTGACATCATCGGAGTTCTACCGATTGCCAAAGGAGGAGCGAAGTATGCAATAGTCGCCGTGGACTATTTTACGAAGTGGGTGGTAGCTGAGCCCTTAACTAAAATCACAGCGAAAAAGGTGATAAGTTTCGTGGTTAGAAATATCATATGCCGATTTGGGATTCCAAGAACCATTATAACCGATAATGGAACCCAGTTCGATGGTGCCGAATTCAGAAATTTCTGCCAGAAATACAAGATCGACAAGTGGTACACTGCAGTCGCCCATCCACAGTCAAATGGGAAAGTAGAAGCAATAAATAAAGTCATAAAGTCCATCCTCAAGAAGCGATTGGAACGTGCAAAAGCAAAATGGGTGGATGAATTGCCCTTGGCTTTGTGGGCATATCTGATAACGTTTAAGACAACTACCGGTCATACTCCTTTCTCTCTCTCATTTGGCTCAGAAGCAGTAATCCCGGTAGAGCTTGAAGTTCCCTCGCACAGGGTGACATATTATGACCCGATGACAAATCAGGCACTCCTCCTCGAGTCCCTTGATGAAATCGAAGAGAAAAGGGACGAGGCAGACTTGCGTGCATCAATACATCGACGTCAGATGGCACGCTATTATGACAAAAAAGTTCGTTTTAGAACCTTTGAGCCAGGAGATTTGGTGCTAAAGTGAGTTTTTCCATCCCTTCCTCACCTCGGTCCAAAGTGGGAAGGACCATTCGTCATCCAACGGAAACTTGAGACAGGGGCCTTCAAGTTAACGACCGTAGATGGCGAAGAAGTGCCTAGGGCTTGGAATGCCCAACACTTGATGTGATATTTGAATTAGGGATGTTGTATTTTCTTTTGTTTTCTTATGAACCCTGTAAAAAGGCATGACTTGCCTTAGAAAAGTCTGTTGATACGAACAAGAAACTATAAAGTGGATGTAGGTTACGACTTAGCCGAACCACTATAAAAATATCGTGTGCCATTTACTTTCCCGCATTATTTATATCTTCAACTATTATTCTATTGTGACTGTGGATTACGAGATGTTAAATTAAAATCTGGAAAGATGGAGATGGCTTATATGCAGGAACAAACACAATGACTGTTTGTACAATTATAAATAAAAGAATGGGAAGACGACATTCTTAACTCTAACTCTCAAGAATTGAGAGAGAGTATAAAGGACGGGAAGACGACGTCCTTCGAGGCGTGAAGGTGCACCCAGATGAGATACCACCTCAGCAAGAACTCTAACCTGAATATAAGACATGAGAGCATAAAAGATGCCAGAAAAGAACAGACATCAATGAAAAAAGGAATGTGACCCCCGTCAGAGAATCGGGGACATTCGGACTTTTTAATTTAATCTTGAATAGTTTTTCAAGACTGACTGGGGGCATATATGTACACACATTTCCCCCCCACTATGACTCCATTACACAACTTGAGTAGGACATAAATTTGCATTTTTACATAAGAAATGAACTGACGACTAACAGGCATTGCAGGAGATGAATTATTTTTATTTACAAATGTATGAATTTGTACAGGAAAATAGGCAAAAAGAAGATGCGAAGGCCACACTCGCTGCAACAATTGTGGGCCAATTAAATGCTAAAATAAAGCAAAGCACTTCATCACTTAGACTTTGAAGTGGACTTGGATTTCTTAGCAGCCTTCTGAGCATCCTTCGCCTCTCTTTTGGCATCAGTTAAGATGTGTCTTGGTTTTTTCTTCCCTGAGACTGAAGTGCTGGAATCGGTTGATTTTTTCCTGGGAGTCGAAACGCTGGAATCAAGGGAAGACTTTTTAGCAAGTTCTTCTATGATAGATCTAGTCGAAAACTTAACAACTAACCTTGATCCAGCATCCACTACTGCGAGAGGCTTAAGGCTTTCGGGGTCTAGGTCTTCAACTTTAAGCTGCATGGGTTTGTCTTGTTCGGCTTTCAATGCAGCCAAAGTGATGTCATCAGCGCTTTTTGACTCCCCAACTATAGCCACCTCAGGGTCTTCCTCGTGTCCCTCGTTGCCGCCATCATCTTTCAAGGCATCTATCATTTCGTCATCCTAAGGAGCATCAGCCTTAGACGGTTCGGTTCCTTCTCCTGAATCAATAGTGGCAGCCTTGTCCTTTCCCCCTTTAGCCTTCTCCGTAGGTTTTGCTCCAGCGGTGGTTCCCTGGGACACGTCTGTCTTTTCGGACGGTTCAACACCTATAGAGTGAGAAGCAATAGTTATCAACTCAGGAGAAAATAAAGGGTCCTTCATCGATTGCCCTATTATGTGATGAAAAGTGGAGATAGATTTGATGAATTGAGGTGAAAAGGTAGAGATACCTTCCGATGACTTCTCAGCTGGAGTGACCGCCGTTTCCGACGCTGTTTCGGGTATGGGGGATAAAAGAGATGCCCGAGGGATCCCCGGGTTTTCGGGGTCATATCCCTCTACTTCAGAGGTTTCAGAGGCAGTGGAAGAAGAATCAGGCTCAGGGATGTTCTTTTGTTTAGCCTTCCGCTTCTCTTCCTCCATAGTAGCAGCAATGAGGCGGCGTCCCTCGGCTAGGCGTTCTGGTTCATCATCTCTTAGATATTTTTCCATAAGCTTGTCTTCGTCAATGGAATCAACCTTGAGCTCCTCTTTCTCCCATTCAACGATTTGATTCCATACTTAGACCAAAGTAGATGGATAATCTTCAATCCAAGAGATGTTCCGGTGGCGGATTATATGCGCAAAGAAATCAATCATTAATTCGCCGAAATCATGCACCTCCTCCTCAGCCTCTGACAGCTGCTTGCGGGTCTCTTCGGCGGATTTAATAACACTTTCGACATTACCCTCCGCTAGGGCAGCCCTGTTCTCATCCTCCACCAACTTGGAAGCCAAGTCAGCGTTTTTCTTCTCCAATTTGGCATTCTTCTTCGCTAACTCGGCCTTCTCTCGCTCAAGTTCAGCGTAAGCGAGTTGCATTTTGGTAGCATCTGACTTGGCGTCTTCTGCTTGCTTTTTCAGCTCCGAAAGCTCTCGAGTATGGGACTCAAGCAAGTCATGGTAGCGTTTTTGTAGGTCCTCAAATTGTTGCTTGAAGCTAGCGGCATCCCGTTGAGCGATAGCAAGTTGGGCCTGTGTATCCTCTGGTCTTACCCTAATTTTTTCAAGGCCTTTGCGTCGTCTTCTGCAGTCTTCTGCAACGAGTCAGTATTCGTGATTAGATTTCAGATGATTCTGGAAAGATTACGCGAATACTTGAACATCTTTGAATATTGTTTCTCGACCGCATCAATTTTTGCTTTGGCCTCATCTGCCCACCTCGAGGAAATAGGCTCAAGCGCAGGTAAGAAAGTCAAGTTTTCGAAGTAGTGTTCGGTAAATTGCTCCTCCAGATACGCCCGCTTAACTGCAGTTTCAGCATTCAATGGTGGAGGTGCAGGGAATGTCAGCTCGGTATCCTTATGTGTGGAGGGCTCAATGGCCTCCTCATCCCTTCTAGGCCGTTTAACAGGAACCTTGCACTTGCCTCGCGAGTCGGTATCTCTCGGTGGGCTCCTTTCCCTACTACGCTTTTCTTGAAAAAGAATGGGTCTTTTGACTGCGGCCTGTCATCTTCTCGACGACCTTGGTAGCCCTTATATCGCTCTGGATCTGACCGAACAGGAGAGCGAGAGCGCGAGGACCGCGACTGATAAGAATCATAGGGCCTTCTATCCTCCCTATCGCGGCTTTCGCGACGATCATGCTCAGCATCAGAAGGGGGTCTAGACATGCTGCGACGAAGTTTCCTGATATCATAATGGGAACGAGACATTGTACCTGCGCAACAATGAAAATGGAATTCAGAATCAGTGTTCTCACAAAAGGAAAGTGCTGTGAAATGTGGTGCTATTGTGTTAAGTGCATCCTAAGTGGTGTTTTCCCCCCGACAAACCCGAGTCCGAAGCCAGACTAGTGCGAGTAGGCTCTTTGGTCTTAGCAGGGGTGGTCTCTTCTGAAGAAGTGAAAACTAAAGGATTTGTTCCAAAATCCTCTGAAGTGTAAATAGTTTCAGGTAAGGGGAGATCCCCTAAACCCTGAAATGTTGGGTCATCGGTACTTGGGGCATCTCCCTGGGAAGCATCAATTGGCGGTTCTTTGGAAGACGTCGACTTCTCCGGACAGATAGCATCCTTGGGAACGATGTACCCCTCTTGGTGCTTTTCGGCCATGTTGGCCAGCTCATCGTCTTGAGTTGAAGATGGAGAAGGTGAAGCTTGAAGCGGCATTATAGGAGCTTTCGCCCGTTTCTGGGATTACGTCCACTGGGGGGATATATACATATGGACCCGACCCGTGACCTATGCTACGGGTAATGGACAGCAACCCCATGAAGATGAAGATATTCATCCTTAAGGACTTCATCAATAGTTAAAAACTTTTGATCGCCATTAAGGAGTCGGTGCATCTGATCAAAGAACACTTGACCCGATATTTGTTTTGGATTATCAACTGCAAACAAAAAGAAAACAGATTAATTTGGTGGTGTTGACATTCAGAGTCAAGATTTAGAAAACCAGTGCTTTACTTGATTTTGTCCATCTCCTAGCACACCCCGGTTGTTGCCTTATATAAAACCATTCCAACTTGGAATCGCCCGCCTTGCTGCTGAACGGTGCTGAAATTATTTTCCTTTTTGGGACAGACTCGAAGTAAGAGAAAGAAGGAGTTTCTCGAGTCCGGTGCTTAAAGTTGTAAAAGAAATGGACATCATCGAAGGTTGGTTCTATGCCTAGAATTTCTTTGTATGCTACATATAAGGTATATAGGTAAGCATAGGAGTTGGGATGCAGCTGCATGGGGGCAATCCGCATCTGTCTTAGAAAGTCGACAACAAACGGAGAAAACGGTGGAATAGCCCCAACCATGCACATCAATCGGGAGATTGCCATAAATCCTTCTGGAGGATCGTGAGGACGGTCAGTTTTTGATGGCACCAAGGTATCCCCTTTTAGTATCCCGTGCTTTAGGCGTATTCGAATAAGTCTGTCATTGTCAATCGTCGATTCAACAGAATCTTGAGGTGATTCCAATATGATGGCAGACTCAAATTCATCAGGAGCTCGATTATCTCCAATCTCTCCTTCCTCTACATAGCCCAAAGAAACTCCACACTCAGAAGACACATTATCGCTTTCATGAGTTTCTACCTCATAATCTGAGCCCTCATCATCCCACTCTGGATCTGAGGAAGAAGATATGTCATCAAGAGTGATTTTATTGGATGTCTCTGGGATCTCTTTCTTTTCTGCTAATCTAGATGAACGTCTTGCTGTCATTGTCACTAAACTATTAAAGAAGCAATAACAGAAATTAGAGTAAATTAGCCCATATCCCCCCGTGCATGTGTATGAACTAAAGTGTGAACAGTGTGTGCAGAAGATGTAAAGTTAACATTCGAAAGTGTAATGCAAAATCTTGGCAAAGCAATAATGTTCAGAGCAGTTCTTGATGTTCGTGTATGTTCGCAAGGCACTACCCTAACCGTCCATAAAGCTGGATGTTATGTCAAATATTGGTTTAGCCAATTAAATAAAGTCTTATGTATTAAATTGGACTGTTTCCTTCGGTTTGGTTCGGATGCATTCATTGGGATCGGATCAGGGGCACAGCCTTGCCTTGGACTCGGATAAACATTGAAGCCCAGGGATCAAAGTCGGATCGGTTCGGAAGTAGACTTCTCAAACGGTCCAGATCGAATTAAGCAGCCATGCCTCTCTCCTCCTTTATTTCACAGTCCGACCCGATCCGGTTAAGTGAGCTCTGTTTCCCTCTTCAACTTTTTGCTCCGACTCGATCCGGCCTTCTGAATCTCTCTTCCTTTTCTTCTCCTCCATTTTCCACACTCCACCGCCTGAACCAACCCCCTGTAACCTCCTTCTTCTTCCTCTTCTCTAATTTAAAACCCAATCCCGTCTCCGAAACCCTAGTTATGATCAAACAAGCCAAGAATCCCTCTTCCAACGCCTCGAAGTGGCAATGGAGCCACCAACGATGATAGCGAAGGAGGAGGAGGCTGTAGCATTGAAGCCATACCCAAACCGATCGAATTGACCGTAAATTTCAATTGAAACAAATTATTATGAAGTTAATCGAGGATTTAAACCTACCAAGTTGTTTAATTTGGAGATCAGCGCGAGAATTGTAAGAGCTTTCTTTTTGGGCCTAAGGTTTTGGAGCGAGACTTATCAAACAAACGCAATGAAAGAAAAAGAAAGTGAAAAGAAGACGGAGGTTGGGTTTATATAAGTTAGTGGTGACCATTCGTATCCCTTTCCTCCTTTCCCGCTCGGACCGGATCATAGCCCACCAACTCATTTTTTGGCCTACTAGCCCAGTGTTAAGCAAAATGAAAGAGGAGACTGCACGGGTCGGGATCCGGGCCGAATGGATTGAATGCAATAGCTTGACGTATAAATTAAACTCAAAAAAAATCAAGAAGAAAATCACCTGGAAGAATAACTAGATGTTAACAAGAGTTCTCCAAATTGTTTGAAAATAAAGAAAGGGATCCACACACTATGCAACATATATATAGACATCAAGAGACACAACTTTCTGAAACAACGTATCTTTATGTATCGGTGGGAATGACTTCTCAATGATTCAAAATGAAAGATTGATGTACAGATAACATCAAAGCACGCTCCGTGTTCAACAGAAGCATCTTTTGAGGGGGCAAAATGTTAGCCTACTTTGTGAACTAGGCTACACAAAGTCAAAAAGTTAAAATATCAAATATTGAGGAACACTACTTCCAAACGAGTCAGATCAGATCGGATTGTTGTTACCAGAACGGAGCGGAACGGAGTATAGATGAGTTCGAAGATTGATGCAGATCGGAACGGGTCGGATAGAATATGCCGATCCGAACCCCATGTCATTAGAAGGACCCGATCCGATCCCAGAAGTTTCCAACCGCTTCACTCCATGATCTCCTGGATATTCGGGGCAGTTACAACCACTTTCTACCCACGACGACCACTAACTTAATGCGCTGACAACACCAGAACTCACCCGATCCTGAAAGTAGCGGAGAGAAGGCCACGTAGCTCCGATCTGAACCGAATCCAGGAAGATTTTCCACCTATAAATAGACCCCCAAGGGTCATTTGAAGGGATCTTTTGGCACTTTGAGAGCTTGAGCATCTTAGAGAACCGAATTCCAGCACTCCCAAACAATCCAAATCATCATACACAGTGTATTTTGAGATAATTGAGTGAATGTATATGAAAAGTGAGTGAGATTGAGTGAATATCTTGTTGTATTTTCATCTACATCATCAAAAAAAGTGATATAAAGTGGACGTAGGCTCTTTAACGCCGAACCACTATAAATCTTGTGTCTCTTTTCTGTTTTTGATCTCATTTTATCGAAATTTTAGTCAATTTGGGTGTTAGAACCACTTTTTGGTCTAACATTGCGTTACCCAAACAAAACAGTCAACACATCACCCAAATTACCTTTCACATGCTTATTCATTTATACATCCATGTATAATCAAGCAACAATACAACCATACCACTCATGCATATAAACCCTAGTCCCCCATTTTCATGTGTTATTCCAACCCGTGTCATATCTAAACCTAACACCATGAACTAGGACTGACCTATGCATATTTTTTATTTTTTATCATTGGGTCACAAACCTAGAAAACCATGTATTAAACACTAGTGCACGTTGTCTGGTCTTTATTCTAGCACACAGAGGCCTTCAGGGATAACATTAAGTCGTACGCATACCTAACATCCTAACTTGATGAAAGATAGATTAACACAACAGGTGACAAGCACCTAACCCTTACCCAATTTCTTATTAATAGTTCGGAATTTAAATTGTATTATCCTAACCTACCCCCTCCCCCCCCCCCCCACACACAACCTGATGTATGCAGACCCCATCAAAATGATGAATAGACTCACATATAAATGAAAATGTAATCAACATAATTTCATTAGCATACCATCCAAAATGATGAACAACTATGTATCACTCAGTCAGCATAAATTGTTGTAAGCATATATTTACTTTAATAAGGCATTCTCATATTATTATTGGACAAACGAAGAATCCAAAACTAACATTAATATATGATAATAGTGATCATAAACTAACTTAATTTCAGTGTTCATATTTTTATGCATTATAGAGATTATCGTATTGCCATGTGCATAAGATAGAGATATTTAAGGATATCTCCAAACCTTATTATTTATCTGCATCAAATATAAAATCTGACATAGAGAAATACTTGGGATAAGTAGATCAGCGCATGAATTCCTTCATCGCTCTATTTACCCTCATCATTTAGATGTAAACATAAGCTTAAGGACTCTCTTGTTCAAACTGCTTACCTCTAATTATTTCAACCTTACCACATAACAATATTTTTATCAACAATTTTTGGTTTTATCACTAAGATCTGTATGCATTTAACTCATACCATATCATCAACAAAATATACATTCGAATCATAAGAAGATACAAATCAGATCTACATATGAATCCAATCAAACAATCAGTAATACTGATGTACTAATCAAGCAACAACAAACATACTTTTATTTCACTGATCCTACAGTGTAAATACTTGTATATAAAAAAGCTGCATATGAAAAGGACTTAATGCCAATTTGAAATTAAACATACTCCATTAGAATTCACTCTCGATTTGGTTTCTAGCCCTCTTAGATCTTGCTATCGCTCTCCTGCTCGAATCCACACTCTAGTTGATGCGAATTGATTTTCTTTTTGATTATTTCCCCTAATCTAATCGCTAGGGCTTCGGCATTTTTGTGTTCTAATTTATTAAACCAGAGGAAATGATAAAAACCTGGGCATCTTTTTCTCTTAATATGCTGAGTATATAGCTAGGGTTTCATTATCAGCCAATTCCTCTTTTACCCCTAGGTCATTTGTTTGTCTTTCTATACCACTTGAACCAATTTCTACAACACATGAGACTAAGTTTTAAGTTATACTTAACACACAAATAAAGGTTTACACAAAACAACCACTTATCAAATGCACATATAAATGAAATTAATTGTGAGACAATATTAGTTTAAAGCTATAAATTTGGTTTATCACATGCTTAGTCAGCCAATTTATTTACTTCGTAATCTACCTAATATGAAGGGACACATTAGAGAAATAAATCATATATCTTTCTTAATTTCCTTCCTTATTCTTTTTTTTCTTTATTTGCAATTGTCTTCTATAAATGTTAGAACTTCTTCCTCCTCTCCACATAAAAAGAAACTAAACATGAATTCCTTTCTATCTTCATTAGCCTCCTCTTCCAAAAAAAAATCGTGGTATCCTCTTCTTCTTAAATTTTGTCCATCCTCCTTCTCAAAAGAAAAAAAAAGTTTTTCAATTTCAAATTCGTTACTTTGGATTGGTCGCTAACCGTGTTTGTTTCTTGTCTTCATAATATTCACGCATGGTGAGTTTACTCGCGATTTACTTTTTGCAAGTTTTTCAACATCAACGCAAATTGAATAGTTGATGCTTTGTTTGTTGTTAATGCCATGCTTTTTGGTTGTCTTTTGGTGTTGCCTCTTTGTTTTCTAATTTCATGTTATCATTATGCCTTTGTCACCATGTTAATGCTAATGTTAATAATGTTGTCTTGATGTATCTCTCATACCCTATTATGTAAATTGAAGTACATATGTTGATATACTCACCTTGCCTTGTTGTATAAACTTGAAGTACGTTAGTATGCACTCTTGCTTTGTTTTATTAAAACCTTCCATGACTTGCTGCATTTCTTTGATTTCTAGACAAAGTTTTATAATGACCATGATTTTTTTTACCATTTAGACACATATTTGATTGTTTAGAAACTGCTTATACAAGTTAGAATTAACTGTTATATTTTATTGTTTTATTGAAGTTAATTTACTTGAATAATGTTAATCCTGATTCAAGTATTTTGTGTTTTGCATGGAATGCTCGGGTCGGACCGAGTGTTACAGTTTAAATATTTCAACTATCGAAGTTAGAGACACGTGAAGACGCACACGCTCTTAGTCAGAAATCTTGAGAAATTTTATTTAGTCAAAATTTATGTAATTCAGCTGTGTAAAATTTATTGTACAACTCTGTTATTTTGTATAAATTATTCCGCTGTAAGATATTGTAGTTTATTTTATTCAGCGATTCTATGTATTGGTTCTGTTAACCTCATTAGCAATAACAATATGTCGTTTCGAGCGGTTTGAGTTGGCTTAATTGCCGACTTGAAGCGGTCAAAAGGGCAGGTCGTTACAGTAATAGTTATCAGTCGAGCATTGGCATGGCACCTTTCGAAGTGCTATACGGGCGACCTTGCAGATCTTCGACTTGTTGGTAGGAGTCTACTGACAGACTTCTGCTAGGGCCTGACATTATAAGAGAGACTTCAGAAAAGATAGACCTCATTCAAAGAAGGATGAAAGCAGCCCAAGATCGACGGAAATCTTATGCTGATAAAAGCAGGATCGACTTGGAATTTGAAGTAAGAGATATGTTCTTCATCAAAGTTTCACCACTAAGGAATGTAATCCACTTTGGCACAGTAGGGAAGTTGGCACCGAGATTCGTAGGGCCATTTCCTGTAGTAGAGAGGATATGTCAGATGACCTATAGGGTCAAGCTACCAGATAGACTGGCGGGCGTACACGATGTATTCAACGTTTCCCATTTGAGGAAGTGCCTCCATGATACGGCGGAGATAGTAGAGCTGAGCACACTTGAAGGCATGGAAGTTGAGAAGGAAGCATTAGTAAGAAGTGTTCCTACTCATATCCTTGGATCATAAATCAAAAAACTACATAACAAGGAGATCAGATTAGTGAAAGTGCAATGGGGAGAAGGCCACGAAGATGCAACGTGGGAACCCAAAGATAGAATTCACGCTTCTTACCCTTTTCTTTTTGAAAGTACATTCTTGATTTCTTTTCCCAAAGCTTTTTACTTTGCATTTACTTCTATTATTCAAGTTTATCCTATCGTTCGAATCTTTCAACCCTTAGGTAGAATCCAATGGTTGGAAACATGTGTTTGAAACATGTTATGGTTGGTGGTTGCAAATGGATGCAAGTTTTTGCTCGTGGATGCATATACACACACTAGCGTCTAAATCGGCTCAATCACTTACATATTGCATATGGATATGTGTGGATTTAAATTTTCTATGTATGGAAATGGATGGATCATAATGTGGATGTTGCATTTTGATGAATGGATGAGCACACATGTAGAAATTATATGTATTATTAGGATTATTTGCATACATATTGGATACATGGCACAAACATATATTGCATTAAGGAGGTCAACTGAATCAGTCGACCACCAGATTTTCTCATTAATGTAAGGACATATACACACACTTTTGCATATGGTCACATAAGCATTAGAAATACTTAAGGACAATGGATGCCTATGGATGATGGATGAGTAGATGGTTGTGGTTGTTAGGATGGTTGTGGTGGTTAGGATAGTACATTCTTCTTAACTTGGAGATTTCGGGAACGAAATCCTTTAAGTAAGGGAGAATGTAACACCCCAAAATTTAATACACAATAACCATACATTAGGATAATAGTATGGGTATAACTTAATTAAATGTTCAGAATTAAGTAAAACCGACATTATCATTGCGTTCGTCTCGGAATTTTGGTTCAGATAAATACCAAGTTTGCGTAAAACTGATAACATATGAAGAAGTTATGAACTTAGAAGTATACATATAAGGAAGTATATAAATGAATAATTCCCGAAAATCAAATGAACTAAGTGGGAAGACGAGCGGGAAACAGGCCCGTTGGGGGCCGATCCACGCTTAGCCTGGGTCGACCCATAGGTTGACCCATGGGGGGCTGGGTCGACCCTAAGGTCGGCCCACCCAAGATCTGGGCGGGTGCTGGGTGACGAACCTGGACAATTTCGTTACTTTATTTGTTGCTGACTCATCATTGTGTATACGGTTTAGATTTAAAACCTGAAATCCAAAGGTTGAGGTCGACTTTGTGAATCTATAAATTGGTGGCTTCTCTCATTTCCAATTCACACAAATTCTTCATATCTTCTTCTACCTCTATGAAATTATTTTGAAAAAATAAGCATGTAGTACGGGAATGCTGCTAAGGATTGGATCAAATAGAGACAACATCAGGACTTTCAAATCCAAGATTAAAGTGGACATTTTCTTCAGTAGTATATTCAGATTCTTCACCAAGTCCCACTGTGAGTTCTATGTGATCTTTAGATTTGATTATTTAAAAAGGTTTTAGACAATAAATAAGATTGGATCTAATATAAACAGTGCCTAAAATAATCCCTATATATGTTTATACATGTTTTTCTATTCAGATCTACAAGTTATATTATGAACTTTAATCTTCCTTATTCCTATTATGCCTTTCATTTATTTATAGTCTTTTCTATATACCTTTATTAGTCTGGGATCTGTTTTATCCCTTTTCCATTTTATTTTAAATAGAACCTAGGCTATTCAAGCCTAGGCTATTATGATAATTGCGTATAAAGGACATAAAATTGAAATAATTAGGTAATGACACATAAATGGGTAAAATTGGGCATATTATGTATTAGAACCCTTGACTATAAGAATTGGGATGGTTACATGTTAACCTATTAGGTTTGGATAATTATACGTTAATCTAATTGGGATAATTACATGTTAATCTATTGGGTTTGGATAATTACATGTTAATCTATTTGGGATAATTGTCTGTTAACCTATTTGGCTGGGATAATTACATGTTTGAGATAATTACATGTTATTATTTTAAAGTTGGGTTAATTACATGTTAGGAAGGACATGCTACATGACAATCAGTTGAATTGGACTTAATGTGATATTAAGTATGACATGTAAGAATAGAATAGTACTAGATGTGAAAACCAAGTGAATTACTGTAAGTCTAGTTGTACATCTGGGCAGGTGCATGTTGGGGAAAAGTGTTGTACACTAATAACATTTAGATAAATGTAATTTTACAACCGCGCTTATTATTGGACTTAAACCTGCGAAGTTACACCTGTTAAATAATATGCTAAAGAGGTCCCAAGTCTAGTTGTTGTATCAGGTTGTCAGGACTCTTAAATCCTAGGTACACGGAGACACAAGCCAAGGGGTTGGTTGGCTTGTGTCAAGTTGTATGGAAGCCATATCAGCCAGTATCCCCATTGGTATCACGGTACGGACCCCACACTATGTAGGGGTAATATCCCAAATAGATTAACATGTAATTATCCCAATTAGATTAACATAAAATTACAGGTCCCAAGTCTAGTTGTTGTATCAGGTTGTCGGGACTATTAAATCCTAGGTACACGGGGACACAAGCCTAGGGGTTGACTTATGTCAAGTTGTGTGGAGCCCATATCAGTCAGTATCCTTATTGGTATCACGGCACGAACCTCGCACTAGGTAGGGCTAAGAGTACGCTTTACTAAACTTGATTATAAGAGGTTCAAAGTTTAGGGGGTCTATAGGGTGCGTTCCGGTGGAGTCATGAGCGTGCATGAGTCCGACTACAAAAAACTAAGTCGCAAGTGACACCTACAGATATGACTGTGTTTATAAGTTGCTGGGTTAGGGACTGATACATCCTACTACTGAGGCTGACACGGAATATTCAGGTAATAATGAACCGATCGCATGGGTAGTAATTCGGGTAACACCTAAACATGTTAATACCAGTAAAGTTGGTGCAGTTAGTTTGATTCTTGGGATAAAATGAGAAATTTAATCTATGTTTATCTTGTTTGACATCTCGTTTACCTCTTGCGTATCTACTTGTTTTATTGTACTATCCCTTCCATTATTATTGATTTGTCTTGACACCTTTTCATATATGTATGCTAGAAATTACTAGAACTCGCCAGACTTTATGTCTGACACGTTTTATTTTCCTTCTCTCTTACTTCCCCTCGGGTTCTCAGAGTGGGAGTGGTCAACAGTTGAGATCGTGATTCTGCTTGGACTTGGATAACTCTTCTTTTTCAAGTATTTTTCTTAAGTTATTCATGCTTATTGTAATAACACTTGAGGGATATTGTTATGATTTTGTACTCTGATTATGAGATAGATTGCTTTTGATATTTGAGAAACATGATGATGTAACTCTGGGTTGAAATACTATTTTTCTGATTAATGCATTCTCATAAGAGTGACATTAACGAATGTGGGGTGTCACAAGAAGTATCGCCTTTAGCGTGGTATGCTTTTTTGTGTTCAGTTTATAGTCGTCGACCCTGGATTTCTTCGCGTCTTACCCTTTTCCTACAATTCTGTTTTCGCCGTTCTTCTGAAATGCTAACATGTACTGAGTTTTCCTTTCCCTCTGGCCACACAACTGCGTAGGCGGTTTACTTTTCTGGCTCGGAGAGGAAACGTTCCAAATCTACTACTTGGTAAGTTCTAAACTCACTGTTTCATTTGTTTGGTTGTTTCAGTGTTTAAGTTGAAGTTTGGTTTTGATGGTGTGTCTCTGGATGTTCGATTGTTGTATACATTTGGGTTTCGAATTGGTAAAGGTGGTTCACTGTATTGTTTGAGGCTGTTTGGTTGTGGTTGTTGTTGTGATGGGCAGTACTTCTTTTCGGGGAGATTGGAGAGATGGTGTTGATTTGTTGCTTCAATTGCTTTTGCTTTGTTTGGCACTCCAAGAAGCTGCAGTTTGTTATTGTAGAAATGATAAGTTTCTAAGTTATTTGAACTTGTCAAAGCTCCAGTCTATGTGATGATTTGCTGCTGGTTAGAGTTGTGTGTTTTTGAGTTGCCATGTGTTTATGATTTGTGCAGCAGTGCACTTCTCTTTAATGCATAGTTATATATTTAATTTGTCTTCTCCTGTGTGGAGAATTATGAGTTTGCTTAGGAAACAGTGTATGTTTAGAGTAGTCTAATCTCTTAGATTAGCTCCTTTTATGTAAGCTAGACTAGTAATAGTGGGAGGTCTACTATTAAAACCGTATGTGGTGGACAGTCCACCTTAAAAACCGATTTTTAGTAGCTAGACACTCCGTCTACCCCTGTAAAAAATGTATTTATTATTTGCTGTACCAAAAAGTGTTACGGACCACTATAATAATCGGTCGGCCTTGCCAAAAAAAGGATTGTACAAGATGTATAAATTTGTTATTGAGTTACTGACATTAAAAAAGAATTTTATGATACAATGTTTGGTGAATCTTGATATAAATGAGTCATAATAGATTTACGAAACAAATTTGTCATTATTGTTTATATTCATAATTTATGTTTTATGATTTATATAGCTTATAGTTGAATGAAAAAATACTATTTTTCTTAATAATAATATATACACAAACACACATACATACATTATATACGTGTTAAAATTGACATACATTTTTAAGATCTGTTAGAAAAATGGACTTAATATACATTATGATAATTTAAATAATTGAAATTTAAGATTTCATTAGTATTTTAAGCATATGGATTTAAATATAAAATACCTTGAAAGAGTAGAGGGGCTTAGTAAATAAATATAAAAATGTTAAAATGTAGGTGTTCAAAGTTGTTTTTTCTTTCAATCCATGATAAATTTATTGAGATAAACGAATAATATATTAAATTTGTTATTATTGTTTACATATATTACTTTTATTGTGTGACTTATTTAACGTCATATTTTAGCAGAGAACAAATTTTACTGATTGAATTTACATCCGTTCAATTTATATTAAATTTTTTGATATGAATATGGTACGCATTTTAAAACGTCGTGTTTAGCATTAATTAGATGAATTAATAACTACTCTATTTATTGATTGACTTTTTTATTACATCGAAGATGACATAATTAATTTAAATATATTGACTTAAATATACAATGTTAAGTCACATCATGAAATGTTTTATAAATATTAACGTTGACATGACAATGCACTAATGCTACGTGGGGTAAATTTATAATATAATGAATTAAACTTTAGAACTGCGATTGTTATTTATGTATATAATTTATGTTATGAGATTAACGTATTTATATATCTAAATGAACTTTTCCCCATTTCTGTTAATATGAATATAATTAACATTGATGTGATTTATTAGGCGAATTAATGCATAATAGTTTGCCAATATTATTAAAATAAATTCCATATTACATAATTAAAACAACGTGTAGTGTAAAAATAATAAAAGAACCGAGAAACACTTTGTAATGATTGTAGAAATTTAAATCGTTGGTTTTTTATGTAAAAAAAATATAATTTTAGGCGATTGTTAATGGGACTTCACTTTTGGTTAAGAAGGTTACAATTTTCTTATTTTAAAATTATTATGAGGGGGACAAAATAAATTATCCTCACCATAAAACGATAAATAAAAGTTCCAATAAAAACCTTAAAATCTCAACATTTTTTCATCAGTATACACTACAACCCATCACCGTTTCCTCTTCTTTGCCAAAATAATCGATTTTAAAAAAGAAAGATTAAAAAATCGATCGAACCAACATGTACGAACCCGCATATTTTACGATAATATATTTAAATATTTTATATAAATATAACGTCGTTAATTGAGTATAGGTCCAAAAAGTCACCTTTTGCATATGGATGAATTTGGGCTTGAAACCACTTCCATTGAGTTCAAAAAGTTGTTTATGACAACAAAAACTGTAAACATCGATATGTTTGGAGTTTGTGAAAATTGAGACTTTGGTTGGGGCTTGGATTAACTAACCTAGCCCACACCATTAAGACACTCCAATCAGCCCACTCTCCCTCATTCTCTTCCTCTCTTCAAAACATGAATAAAAATGGGGGAAAAGATGGGAAATAGATATTCCTAAACCTAGTTTACTTATAGGAGCTTGCAAATTGAAGTAGAAATCAAAGTTGAGCTAAGGTAAGCCTCCTCTTCATCTTCTCCATCCCAATTCCACTTCAATTCATCATAATTCCTATGACCTAATTCTGAGGAAACATGTTCATATGATCATAGATTGATGATTCTTGAGTTTTGATTGAAGAGAAAGTGTTATTGCCTTGTCTATGATATTCACTTTTATTTTCAAGCTCAAAGATTCTTAATTCATCCACCATAGAGCTAAAGGTGAGTTCTTTTAGAACTCACATCTAGGCCTCAATCTTTAAGCTTTCATAGTGTTCCTATGGCACGTTTGTATTGCGTATGTAGTGTATAACACTATAAGAAAATATGTTATTAATAACGCTGTAACAACCCAGAATTTGTGAACCAATTTAAAATTTTTATTCTAGCTATTTTAATGGATTTTGAATATTTAAAATGATTAATTTTAAATAATAATGACAATAAATTTATTTTAGATCGAAGTTAGAATATATAAATTTATTTTAATTATAAATCGAGCCTTAAATGGCGTGGTAGTTTGAAAATTCAATTTTAAACTTTGATTGAATATACAGAATGCAATATAAATCTGATTTCAGTAAAACAAGAAATGTTAAAATCTATTTAATTATATCTTTCTAATGAATGTGAAAAACTGAGACTTCATAATGTAAATTGAAAGTTATGTCCAGTTTAAAATTTAAAATAGAAGCTATGGAAATTATATGTATTTTAATATATATATATATAGCCCTTAAAAATAGCCATTTTACAAACGATCTCCGTTTTCGACGAAACCACATTTGTTGGATCTAGAATGTCAAATTATTACTAGATTCCAATTTTCATAATTTTTGGAGCTAGTATGTGGCCGTGCACAATAAATTGTGAATCGATCGGCCATTTAAGCCAGAAACAGGGCTTTTTGAGCAAACGGACTCGAAATTCGACGAAACCAGTTTTGTTGGGAACGTATCATCAAGATATAGTAGCATGTCAATTTTCGTCGCCAACGAAGTTCGTGTGTGACCGTGGCATCGATAACTGTCGATCGTGGACAACGTAAGTTAGAGAATTAATAAAATAACAAACCCCACTACTATATAACATCTCCTCCACTTCTTAAACCCTCATCAATTCCTCCTCCCACAATATTGCAGTAGCCACGCCCATAAAATTTCAAAAAAGCCCCTGAAAACAAAAGCGTTCATATCTCTCAATCCACCAACAATTATTCTAAACAGTTTCTAGGTTTGTGGATCATGATGGCCTTTACCTACCATAAAATTTGGGGACCTATCGTTGCATGGATTGGGAGAAATCGACGGTCAAAGGCCAGAAAACTGTTTCGGTTTTTGGATAATTGTGATCAATCTGTTCAGTATTTGGGAGTGGCACCAAAGGGAAAAAGGTAAAGGAGAGAGTGCTCTACAACTTTGCTTCAGGTCAGGGCGGCTAATTTTGGCCGTGGTTGCCGGAAATTGATGATTAACGTCGCGCACGATTCTGAAGAAGTTGTGAATGAAGATCATCCAATTCCGACGACGTGGGGCGATTTAGGTGGGGGTCTGATTGACACAAAAATGTGTTTATTTTATGCTCTTATATCTTATCTTTTGTATATAAATAAATATTACTTGGGTATTGTTTTGTTACTTTTACAGATATTCCAAACCCAGCCCGCATGCAACCAGAAAAGTAGAGAAATAGAGATGAAATTGATATATATTTACATTTTGAAGAATTGTAGATGAAGATCTCACATCTAGTTGCTGTTGGACAAGAAAAGGATTGATAAAAAGGTTTTGCACATCACAAATCAATGAAGAAGTGTCAAGGAAGCAAGAGGAAAAGAGAAAAGGCCCAAATTTGCTTTATTTATCTAAGGCCCATTTATGTTTCTCATTGTAAACTAATTAGTGATGTAATGACCAGGCCCATTTATCATTAGGGTTAGGGTTAGGGTTTGGCTATCTACCGTACATATACCCTTGTAATATCATTGTAGCCACCATCTTATCATATATCTCATTCTATTCTCTTCTTCATTAATAAAAACTCATTTTTCTTTTATGCAATTTTCTATTTCTTAGCAATTAGTGTTGTCTACACGATTAGATTCGGTAGAACACTATTTGTATTTTGCATTTCTTTTCATTAGTGATTGACCGTCTGATTAGATTCAGCGGTAATCCTAATTTTATTTCCTGTTGTTATTTATATTCTGCACTTTTATTTTCTGTATTTTAATCGCGTTCATAGGTTAAATTGGATTTGATTAGATTTGAATCTGATTCATAGTTTCATTGCTTTTCCATTGAAATTGTGATTTGATCGTCGGTTCAGTTAAATCTGTTCTGAATCAAATTACAGTTTTAATTTTGTTTTATTTTCAAAATCAACCTCCAAAGTTTTGTCTAACTCGCCCAAGAGATTAGATAAATAATTTGATTTAATTCACCTCCCTGTGTTCGACCTGTATGCTACACACCTGTATGCTTGCAGAATTTATTACAAATGTCGCACTTTTCTAATTCATAGACTAGCATCGATCAAGTTTTTGGCGCCGTTGCCGGGGAGGCAAACATTAAATTTTATTATTTATTTAATTTCTGATTCGTGTTAGTTTATTTTTGTTGCTTTTTTTTGTATTTATAGAAAAAAAAGTTCTAGTTTGGTTGATTGAGTATTAAAATATTGATACTACAATCTTCTAATAAGGAAAAAAAATCTTGCCTTTTAATTTTTATTATTTCTTTCCTCATTTTGATTCCTTTTCCTTTTTGTTTTCCCTTCTCCCATTTATTACTTTCCTTTTTTATATACATCCATTTTCTTCTTCTTACAACTTTCAAAGCAAATAAAAAAAAACTTACCAAATTTCCTTAATTTTATCTTCTTCTTTCTCATTTATTTCTTCCCCCTTTCAATTTTTTCCTTTTATATTTCTTTTTCCTTTCCTACTTTCAAAGCAATAAAAAAAAACAAAAACAAAAAAACTCATCATTTAATTTCTCAAACTCTTTCCCCTTTTTCAATTTCATTCCCAGTTTCTACAACCTCTCTTTCAATAGCTTTCATATAAAAAAAAAAAAATTTGAAAACTTTCCATTCTTTCTTCCTTGTAGTTAATTCTCTGCTTTGTCATTTGATTACTACCCTATTTTGCTATTTCTTTATTTCTTTCCATTCTTTTTCTTTTTGCAATTACAACAGCAATCTCTTCTCATCTTCTTTCCATTCCATACATCTTCTTCTCTTCCACCAAGACCAAAACCATCTTCACGCATACCCATAAAAATCCATATATCTTGCACCAACGAAAACTAATACAGCAAGTCATAACCTCCCCAAAACCATCCTTTCTCACAACCACCAACATCAGCACGTCACCCTCGTCCATCACAAATATCCCACGCACAACTTCTGCGCACCATCACCGCCATCAAATCCGATCACAACGCACTACTCAGCAGTTCCACTGCGTTTACCAGCCTCTATCCACTAAAACCGCTCCACAATACCACCAATACCCACTCCAAATCCGATTCTCCGATCACGACATCATCCTCCAACCTCACGTTCGAATTCCAACACCACCTCCACCATGCAACAGATCCAAGAAACCCATAAATCGCCAATTCGAAACCAAGCCAAAAATCCCAAGTCAACAACGAAAAAGCAAATCGGAGGGGCCTTGAGTTTCATATTGAAATTTTTCCTTTTTTTTGGATCTCGAATAGCTTAGTTATGGAGATTGATTGTGGGTGGAGTCTATTAGGGGATTTGCGTCCTGTTTTCCAAGAAAAGGAGGAGGCGCGTCTCAGTGAGATCTCCCGTGAAATTTTTTGGGGCACTGCAATTTTTTTTTTGGTGAACATTGAAGTTTGTGTATGGTGTTTAGCAATTGAGTAGGCAATTGATTTGTTTTCATTTTCTTTTTGATGTGGTCTCTTTGTGAAAGGTAAATTATACTACACACATTAAAAAAAAAAAATTTGGGACTGCCATTTTTGGTTTCTGAGAGATTTTTGGAGCGCATATCCTGTATTTTGTTTTTGGCCTGTTCGACTGTGCCAAAACAAATTGCAAAAAAAAAAAAACTGTGGTTTGAGGAGCATAATTAAGGCGAGAATTGGATTGTGTTGCCTATTTTTGGGTGCGTGCGTTTTGATTGAGAATTGACTTTCCAGGAGCAATTCTTTATTTAGTGCGTTAGTGCTTGTTCCCTACTTTTTTATTTTTTTTATTTCTTTTGTTAGGCTTAGCTTTTATTTTAAGTTTAGTTTATTTATTTTGTTTGGTTTTATTTTTATTTTTATTCTAGGTTTTTATCAGTTTGTAGTTTTCTTTTGATTTTACTTCTTTTCTTTTTCTTTAAAAAAAAAGAGTACGTTTTTTTTAGGCTTAATCGAGTAGGTTCGCTTGTTTGTTTGTTTGTATTTTTTTTTTCTTTTTTTCCTTTGTTAGTTTTTTTTTCTTTTTAGGTTTTCTCCCTTTCAATTGTTTATATTTTTATTTTGTTTTATTTTCGTCTCTTTATTAAAAAAAAAGAGGAAACCTCATTCAAATCAAAGGTAAAAATCAAAGAATTCGAGCAAAAAAACAAGAAAACTCGGAAGCCAAGCAAATTTGCAAATCGCCAACGCTACTCAATTGCACTGGACGGACTGCCATACCCCGCTGTAAAATTCTCTTAACTCTACAAGTGCTCTGCTGCAAAATAAAAATATAGAAATTGTTGTAAAAATCTTCTGCAGGGGCAGCGGCTTGAATGTAAAAAAAATTAATTCTGCAATTTATATTTCTGTGACTGAAATTTCTGAATTAGTTGGGTACGGACTGATATTTTCATAACTGTCATCATTCTCATCATTTCTCAACAATAAAATCCGATTAGATATTTCAAAATAATATAATTGAAAAGTGGTGCTTTGTGAAGTTGACTGTCTCGTATAATTGGATCGCGGATATATATTAGTTCGATTTATTGGACTATTAGCAAAAGAGGTTGCATACTACCCGTAAAACATTGGTCGTATCCCTTAGTATTTATACTATACGTGAACGGCCATAAGACCCTCTTCCCCCTTCTAATTGAGTCGGTTAATTAATAGAGCACTACTCAGTATTTTATACTATTTTGAAGTGAGAATATTTTCTGTCTTGCATTGAATTTATTCAAATGTCTGATTCAAAAAAATCCTTGAGAGAAACGTGGGATAATAATCGAAGTAGACGTCCTCTTGAAGAGTATGAATATGAATTACAACTCATGAGGCAAAATTTTCCAAAATTTCATGAGCTCAATGCCAACAGTTTTCAAAAATTTCCAACTGACCAACAATTTCAAAATCATGATAATAATCGAAATGACGATTTCAATTCAAATTTCAACAATTTCGATTATGGGCCACATCCACATGAAAATAGTTTTGAATCCCAATATAACTTTGATCCACATCAATATGGGGTTGTAAACCAAAATTTTCAAAATTATAGCCCATATCAACATCTTGAAAATGACCAAAATTGCAATTTTCACTCGAATTTTAACAGTTTTGGTTATGAACAAAATTTCTATGATCAAAATAATTTCCAATATCATTGTCAGTTTCCTGAAAATTCAAACAACTACCACATTGGAAATAATATTGATTGTGAAATTAATGTGGACTATAATTTTGAGAATCAAGAAATCCAAAACGAGAGCTCTCAAATCAACGATCGTCTTAACATTCTTAGAGAGAGGGAAGAAAGACTAAATAAAAAGGCCGATGAACTTCTTTGTTCATTGACATCTTTGAAAGAACAACAAGAGCAACAAAATCAAATTCAAACAAGCGATGAATCAGAAAATAATCAATTCTTTACTGATGGTGAAAATTTTCAAATAACGACTTTTGAAATTGAGAATAATCATCTTAATGAAGTTTTTCAAAATTCAACAAATGATTTGGACTTCACCTCTTTTCAGAAAAAAGATTTAAGCTTGGATTTTGATCTTCCTCTTTCAGACTGTAAGAAACTTGAAATTCTAGAAATTGAGCAGAATAAAAATGTTGAATTTTTCAACTCAAAATTGGAAAAGGATTTTAACGAACATGAATTCCTTGGTTTGTATGAGGATGAGTTGGCAAATGAGGATGAAATAGAATCAAGCCACCAATCTGAATTTGAAAATTTTGATTTTGAGGTTTTTAACGAACTTGAAATGGTCAGTGTCGAAAATACCTTGTCAATTAATGATGAGAAAGGTGATCACATACTCTTGAACAACACTCAGAATTCAAATTTCACTGAATTTATATACGATCACAAATTTTTGAAAAATTACACTGACAAATTTGTTGAACACATGAACTATCTTTGGAATGCTGGCTTGGTTGAAAAACTTCATGTTAGGACGACCCTGGATATTTATCTCCTGGACTATAAATCTAGGTTTAAAGATGATATGGTTTTCAAGACCTCTTGCTTGTTAGAAAATATGCCTAGGCATAGTGGGAATGGGACTCATAGGGCAAGAACCAAGTGTGGGGTAAAAAGTTGGTGGCAATCCTTGCGTCGCAAACACATTTATCATTGTATATATGATCCTTTCTTACATATAGTTAAATTGCATTTCGTTTTACAAATCATTTTACATTTAATCCATCTTTGGGTTATATCTTTCACATTTAGGAAACGTGTTTACAGTGTGGACACTGTTTAGTTCTAGTGTGGGGGGGGGGGGAGTCTGCATTTCACTCATTTTTGTTTTTTTTTTTGTTTTTTTTTCTTTCTTTTCATTTCCATCCATTTAAATAGGACCATCATGCATTTTAGACTGTAGTAACATGCCAATTTTTTTTTGAAATACGACTCATTTTCAATTGATACAACAAAATAAGTTTACAATTTTTAGCCAGTTGATAGTATTTTTCTCTCTCAGCTAAATTCGAATTTGAAATATAATGAAAAGTTTAATTTTGAGGGATAATAGTGTAACCGGTACATAGGCAGATTCTTAGGTGATGGCAGTGAAATCTATTCTATATTGTAGACTTTGTTTAAATAAGTGGAGGACTTAAAATACTTATATTGGCTTTACGAATCTTTAAAACTAAGTTGTGTTAAGTTGAATTCACGTAACTCTCTTTTGTGCTTATAATTTCAATAGTAATAATAGTAATCCAAGGGTATCCAACATTGCTTGTATATCAAGCGTTGGTGTGCAAACCCGCCAAGCTCTATCCGACACGTTGTTGACAAAGTCAGCGTTGGAATATCTTGGTCTCATTTTATGAGATTGGACACCTAAGGATTACCGACACGTTGTTAACAAAGTCAAAGTCGGCCTGCACAATCCACCAAGCTCTTTACCCACTCTCCGTTAGTCCGCGAGGCAGTGCATGGGTGGTAAACCTTGGTCTTCTAAGTTAGGTGTATGTACTTAATCATAAATCTTAAAATTTTATAGAATAAAGAATAAGCGATGATGCCCAAATACTTCTTTACCTTATTGATTTGACTAGCCATACATAAGAAAATTAGGATACCACTTTACAAACTGTGCCAAGCAAACTAAGAATCTATTTCATGGCTGCACTATGTTATCGACCGAACTAACTGGCCAAACTGGAATTTAACATTTGAAAACTTGATTTATATTGAAAATTTGTGACAAGTCGAGGTATCTAAAATAAAATCAACTGATCAGAAATTGTTAACTTAATTTGTTGTACCACCTTCCTGAAATAAGTCGTGTTTTCATTTTTCGTTTTTATTTGCATATGTCCATTGCATTCATGTAGTTTCATTAGAATCATAGCATACTGCATTTGGATTTTGTGGGTAGTATCCGCTGAAAACCCTCACGAGACACCACTCGTCCTACTAGGGACACCTAGAGGTTTAATGGCTTGTTGCATATGCTCAATGCAATCGTGTTTCCTACGAAAGTGCGACCTATCTAGTTAGTTTTTCATTTTCTTTTTACTCGAGGACGAGTAAAAGATAAGTGTGGGGGTATTTGATTGACACAAAAATGTGTTTATTTTATGCTCTTATATCTTATCTTTTGTATATAAATAAATATTACTTGGGTATTGTTTTGTTACTTTTACAGATATTCCAAACCCAGCCCGCATGCAACCAGAAAAGTAGAGAAATAGAGATGAAATTGATATATATTTACATTTTGAAGAATTGTAGATGAAGATCTCACATTTAGTTGCTGTTGGACAAGAAAAGGATTGATAAAAAGGATTTGCACATCACAAATCAATGAAGAAGTGTCAAGGAAGCAAGAGGAAAAGAGAAAAGGCCCAAATTTGCTTTATTTATCTAAGGCCCATTTATGTTTCTCATTGTAAACTAATTAGTGATGTAATGACCAGGCCCATTTATCATTAGGGTTAGGGTTTGGCTATCTACCCTATATATACCCTTGTAATATCATTGTAGCCACCATCTTATCATATATCTCATTCTATTCTCTTCTTCATTAATAAAAACTCATTTTTCTTTTATGCAATTTTCTATTTCTTAGCAATTAGTGTTGTCTACACGATCAGATTCGGTAGAACACTATTTGTATTTTGCATTTCTTTTCATTAGTGATTGACCGTCTGATTAGATTCAGCGGTAATCCTAATTTTATTTCCTGTTGTTATTTATATTCTGCACTTTTATTTTCTGTATTTTAATCGCGTTCATAGGTTAAATTGGATTTGATTAGATTTGAATCTGATTCATAGTTTCATTGCTTTTCCATTGAAATTGTGATTTGATCGTCGGTTCAGTTAAATCTGTTCTGAATCAAATTACAGTTTTAATTTTGTTTTATTTTCAAAATCAACCTCCAAAGTTTTGTCTAACTCACCCAAAAGATTAGATAAATAATTTGATTTAATTCACCTCCCTGTGTTCGACCTGTATGCTACACACCTGTATGCTTGCAGAATTTATTACAAATGTCGCGCTTTTCTAATTCATAGACTAGCGTCGATCAGGGTCACTGAAGGGAAAGGGTGTAGCTAGGCGAGGTGCTCCGATCTGGGGTGGCGCGCGATCACGACGGCGGCTCTGGCGACCGGAATCTGACACGATAGCGATTTGGGGGAAAACTGAATTTCGACGCGATGGTGGCACTTTGGGTCGAGTGGCTGGTGGCGTGGGGTCATGGTGGAATGGGGCAGGTAGTGGTGGTCCTAGGTCGGTCGATCATGGCCTGAGGCGGTGGTAATCGAGTGGGGGTGGCGGTGAACAACGGTTGAAGGTGAAAATATGAATTTTGATTCTAATTTTTACATTTAAACTTTGTACGTAAATAACTTTTCATCACGTACTTTGATTTGCATGAAACTTGATCCGTTGTGATCGTGGAGTCGACAGCTTCACTACAAGCCTAACCGGATCCAATTTGTAGCAAGCTGCAATTTGGGGTAAATACAAACCCGAACGGTACAAAAATCGCCAGTTAAAGACTGACGGACTGGTAACCAAAGTTAGAACTCCTTCTCACTCAAATTATGTTACGGTTATTATATCATTGGTTGCAGACGGGGCTTAGTAGCTCTTGACACTATTTTATTGTACAAACCATGGATGTTTTTTTAAATGAATTGTGGTGAAATTGATTGTGTTGTGGTTATTGATTGTATTGTGGTGTATTGAATGTGATTGATGATTGTGTATGGCGCGAGCCAATACCAAGAGTGGGATAATGCTAGACATTATTCCGGTTCTAATTCGCGCCATTATAATGCCAAAATTTTCTGAAATAAATATTTATTCATTGAAAATATCACTTTTAATGTGTATATGAACTATATAAAATAGCCAAGTGTTGAAATAAATATTTAATTATTAAAAATATATTTTTTAACGTGTATATGAACGACATAAGATTCTCCTGAAATGAAAATGAATATTCATTTACAAATCAGACGATTTGTTTATGTACACCCATTTAACTGATATTGATTGGGACGATAAATTTTACACATCGCCCAACTACACAAATAATATTTAGTATTTGTTGGTTGAAGCTCCATACAGGTGTTGGGAAGATATTTGGCGTACACTAATCCTAATTGTTTAGTTGTATGTCAATTGATTGGTTGATAGACTATTGTAAGCATTAATTATTTATATTTAATGCTTATGTAGTTGTGTAATGCACTCTAGAGGATGGTTGATTGTGTATCATTATTGTTGTGTACTTGTGATGTATGAAATCCATATAAATAACATTATATGGTAATTGATTATGTCTGATTCCAATTCAGGATTAACGAATACTTTAAACTAACGAATATTTCAAAATAATATTAAGTAAAGGATTAAAATGTAATTTTGATGTCCGATTATGGATGGACATGAAAATATTGAAACATGTGAAGCCATGTTGATTAGATATATGCCATTTTAACGCGAACGATATTTATATCAATTTTATTCATTTTTATAATGAACATCGAAAAAGGAAATGATTTCAAAATATGATATTTTGAAAATATTATCATTTAAATATTATAATGATAAGGAGTATTCAATTTTGATTTAAAATTGAAATAAAAGCGGGTATCGTTTTTAAAACGAATTTATAAAATATGTTTTGAATGAAATATTATATATATATAAATGGTTTGAATACAATGTTCCGCGACCGTTCGCGAATTTCGACCATTGATTTCGAATTGACATTACGGGAGGTCCGACCGTCAGATTCTCCTAAAACCGGAACCGTTGGGTTCATATCGAAAAGATCTTTCCAACGAGTATAAGAGATTTGAAATCTGACAGTTGGATTTGGAGATAAGTCCAAATCAGTTTTAAAAAGTTCGCTATGGATGCATTTCGAGGGCCGTTATTGGAAACCGACTGTATGGGCCTTGATAAAATTATTAAAAATATTAATAATCTATGTAAAATCATAACATATGTTTTAGAAAGAATTTGGATGAAAAATTCCATGTTTGTAAAGATAAAAATATATTTTTATTAAAATGAACTAGTTGATTACTAGAAAGATAATCCAACATTTGTAAATAAATAAATTGGAAATGTGAATGGTTTTAATCTAGCCAGAATTTTCCAATGTATGAATTGGAATGAATTTGAATGGAAATCATCTTCGGGATTTTTCGATATTGGATTCCATGACTATACGGATATTGTGGAGGAATTTGGAAGATAGATATACATCGTTATTCCCCATACGATATGTGTTGTTTTCAGAATTTGATATTGAATATAAGCCGATATAATTTTTGTTCAGAGCCTTATATTTAATATCAAATTGGATTTTGGGTTTGTTGTGAATGGTGTCTTCAGTAACACTGTTCTTAATGTGAAAATAATAAATCTTTTAATTAAGATTATTAGATTTTCCAGTTATATTTAATAATTGGAATAAAATTGAATGTGAATTGGGTTTATTATGAACTGTGTTTTTAACGACATTCGTTCTTTAACCCGATTAACAGTGAAAATGTGATTTGGAATTTATAAATATTTTAATTAAGGTTAATGGAAATTTTCCAAAGTAAAGTTTTCCAATTTAATTTATTAAATCGGAATTGAATGGAATTCGATTTGGTGATAATCGAGATATGCTTCTGTGGAGGAAGACTGTTGCTATATATGGAATTTAAAAGGCTTTGCCGTTATTCCATTTATATTACTTGTCGGATACAGAAATTGATATTGATTATATATTGATCTGTTTCCCGTGAAAGTTCCATTTTTATGGAAGAGGATTTGGGTTTATCATGAACTGTGTTTTAAATGACATTAGTTCTTTAACCAAATTAAAGGCAGGATTACATTTCTAACATTGTATTTCGAACTGTATCGTTGATCTCTACTAAATATATATCTGTTTGGTGACGGAGAATTTATTCTCTTGCTTAACACCCTTCTCTGAGACGTATGAGCTTAGAGGTTATATATCGGCAGAAATCAATGGTACGGTGTTGATTGTCAATGTGGCATGTGTGATTTCCCAAAGTTAAATAATCATCAAATAATGATTTGTAAGATTAAAACTAAGTGAAGTTTTAGTGAATCTTTAATTAGATTGAAATGTGAATGTGATAATTTAAATTATCAAATTTGGGAAATGATCGAGAATGGAGTACCGCCAGTTTTGCTCTAGGCGATAGTTAAATCTTTAATTAGATTTGAACGTGAAATGGTAATTAATTTTACCGATAACACTGTGGTGTTAGATATGGAGTATTACCAGTTTGGCTCCATGGGAAGAATAGGTTGGGATTGGGAAATAATATAAATGATGACTTCGGTAAGGTTCTCTAATCCCAACTAGTTTGGAAAACCTTTATTTGGTTTAAATTGTGAAAAGAATATTTGAATAAAAGAATATTCTGGATTGGAATGAGGCGTATGTTGTGTTTTTATAGCACTTTTTTATGAGATACGCGAGTTATTCGGAAAGACCGGGTTTATGCCCATTCTGAATAACTTATTCGACGATATGTCGACGATGAAGACGGTGGTTGAAGACCAGAGATCTTTACATCGTTTGGATGATTACCGATGTCTGGATTGGGCTATACACCTAGGACAAGGTAATAAGTGGTGATCGTCCAGACGTACTTGGAGATCGTCGTGATATGCGAGGACCTATCTCCTGTATTGGACATGAGACGAGGAATAAGGTGCCTCCGGTTTCGTTCAGACCCAGAACGAACTTGTAAATGGATGTGTGTCCAACATTGAATTTCATTCCGTGTGATTGATTTCTATTAAATATATATCTGTTTGGCGACGGAGAATTTATTCTCTTGCTTAACGCCCTTCTCTAAGACGTATGAACTTAGAGGTTACATATGGATGGATATCAGTCGCATGGCATGAATTGTCAGTGTGGCATGCAAAGATGTAGTGATCAAGGCTTCTATTGAAAAGAAGAGTCTTGTGGTTGATGATCAAAACACGGATTTAAATTGCATAGCTTTGTGTATAGCGTTAATTCGCAAGCCTCACACCCTGTCTGAGTCAAAAACGGGATAAGGGACGCAGGGAGGACATGACGTTTCCTTGTAGCTATGGGTGGTGTCATGGTATGGAGCCTATACATTTATTCATTTTTACCTGTGTGGATGATGGATTGCGAGGCACCTCGGATATTGGTCTCTAATGGCCAAGTGATAGGTCCGATAGGACCGAGAAATGTGTGTTCAGGAATAACCAATCCTCAAAAGTAAGAGAGGACCCGCCATGCAGGATCCAAGGGTTCGCCAGCGTCGGAGCCCTGAGGTATTTGCTAGATTGTCTCGAAGCCGGCGAGGAGTACATCCTTTGCCTCGACTCATGATGGAAATCCAAATTCCAATAGTACATTTCGGTTTTAATTGTAAACCTATATGGCGACATAGTAGGATGGGGTACTATGCCGTCTATGATTGACACATTTACATTTGAAATTGTTTTGACACTATACGCTTATAATATTATCAAATGATTTGTTTTAAACCGTACCAATCATGTTTGACTATTATAAGGAAAAACTCTATCCTCGGGCTTGCGTTGCATTGTGTGATGGGACCTGAGTCTTATAATAGCTTCATTTTTTCAAAAGCATTGTGTTGTTTATAAACTGTATTAAGCATTGGTATTCTTGGGAGAAAACCCGTTCCGTATTATACGGCGTGGTCTCTTGATTTACTTTATTTTTAGAGTAAAGTTTTTCTAACTATTTTAGTTCTCACACTAGTCCCAAGACTGACTCAGAGTTTATTGTTTTAACCTAAACTCCGGGTGCCCCTATGTTCCACACGGGCAGCTAGTAGTTTTGGTTTTTGCAGATATTTCTTTTAACAGGATCCTGGTTTATAGCTAGAGCTATATTCGGAAAGCTTTGTATCCGTGTATTTCTTTCAGTTATGTTTGTTGATGTACTTACGCTGCGCATTGTATTATATATTTTTATTTCCGCTGCTATGTAATTTAGTCTCTGAATTTTCCGCTGTGTAATATTTATTCATACTCTATTATATACTTGTACTCTGATGTAATTGTTGTAATAGCAATGAACTGTTCTACTGTCGGTGTTCTGACGCGTCATGTTCTCAACTCAATTCGGGCTTTCCGTTACGGGCGAGTTCGGGCTGTTTTAATTTGGTATCAGAGCTTTGGTTTACAGAGCTCGAGAACAAGGCACGTTAGAACCGAACGAAAGAATTCATCAGAGATAGGATTAGTAATGTCCTATAAGAATGACTCGTTAGAGATAGAGTTAGTAATACCCTAAAATGAGTCGGGAGAGTATTATTTATAAAAACAAATTAGTTTTAAAACATTATATCTAATTATTCGTATTTGGATATTTTATTTCATATTGAATTTGGACTATCATGTATAGGAAGATTTTGCATACATGCCTTGCAAATGTATATTCGAAGCCTCAAATATACTGGATAGATATAAGACCACACTCTAGTCGCATGGGGATGATACTGATGATTACTAGTATCATCAATATTTATGTTCGACTTTCGAAAGTGGGATATTTATATATTTCCAATTGACTGGTGTGAGAACCAAACTTAGTTAGAATTCACTGTTTGTGATTTGGCATTGAAATATGTTGACTATATATAAAAGATATATATTTGAAATCTAATCAACTAATCGATTACTAGTTGTGATGTGTGATTATTAGTTCAACTAATTAAAATATTGATATGATAAAACCAATATGTGAATGAAAGGTAAATTTAGTCAAATCGAATCAAATATTGAACTGAATTGAAAATCGATTGAAATTGCATATATGTACATGCATATATAATGAATAGGTCATAGCATAGAAACTAAGAAGAGGAATAAAATTGTATGCCCGACAAATACGTACATGTTTACTGTATTTCTTGGGTTTGATGATTTTATGAGCCGATTGGATAGCCGCTTGGCTTTTTCTTTTTCTTTTTGGATGATGATGGCTCTGTGAGGCAAGTTGCGGTTTTAAAGATCAGCCCGTATAAAGAAGGTTATTACGAAATTTTTCGAAAATTTAGGGTGTTAGCCAAATTTTTGAGAAATTAGAAAATTCTTAGAAACTAAAAAGTTGAAAAATAAAAGCCAGAATGAAAGTTGAGTTGGTTAATTAAACAACATTCAAAGCCAGAATAAAAGCCAATTTTTAAGTGGGGGAGATTGTAACAACCCAGAATTTCTGAACCAATTTAAATTTTTTATTTTAGCTATTTTAATGGATTTTGAATATTTAAAATGGTTTATTTTAAATAATAATGAAAATAAATTTATTTTAAATCGAAGTTAGAATATATAAATTTATTTTAATTATAAATCGAGCCTGAAATGGAATGGTAGTTTAAAATTCGATTTTAAACTTTGATTGAATATACAGAATGCAATATAAACCGGATTTTAGTAAAAAAAGAAACGTTAATTTTTTTTTAATTATATCTTTCAAATGAATGTGAAAATTGAGATTTTATAATGTAAATTGAAAGTTATGTCCAGTTTAAAATTTAAAATAGTCGCTATGGAAATTATATATTTTTGAAATATATATATAGCCCTTAAAAATAGCCATTTTACAAACGATCTCCGTTTTCGAAGAAACCACTTTTGTTGGATATGGAATGTCAAATTATTGCTAGATCCCAATTTTTGTAATTGTTGGAGCTAATATGTGGCAGTGCACAATAAATTGTGAATCGATCAACCATTTAAGCTAGAAAAAGGGCTTTTTGAGCAAACAGACTCGGAATTCAACAAAACCTGTTTTGTTGGGACCGTATCGTCAATACATAGTAGCATGTCAATTTTCGTCGCCAACGGAGTTCGTGTGTGACCGTGGCGTCGATAACTATCGATTATGGACAGCGTAAGTTAGAGAATTAATAAAATAACAAACCCCACTACTATATAACATCTCCTCCACTTCCTAAACCCTCATTAATTCCTCCTCCCTCAAAATTGCAGAAGCCACCCCCGTAAAATTTTAGAAAATCCCCTGAAAACAAAAACGTTTATATCTCTCAATCCACCAACAATTATTCCAAACAGTTTCTGCATTTTGTGGATCACGATGGTCTTTACCTACCACAATAATTTGGGGACCTATCGTTGCATGGACTGGAAACTATTTCGGTTTATGGACAATTGTGATCAATCTGTTCAATATTTGGGGGTGGCACCAAAGTGAAAATGGTAGAGGAGATAGAGCTCTACAACTTCGCTTCAGGTCGGGGTGGCTGATTTTGGCCATGGTTGCCGGAAATTGATGATCAACGTCGGGCACGATTCCGACGAAGCTACGAATTAAGATCATCCAATCAAGGCGACATGGTGGCGATTCAAGTGGGGGGTCACTGAGGCGCTCCGATCTGGGGTAGTGCGTGATCAAGGCGGTGGCTCTGGCGACCGGAATCTGGCACGACAGCGATTTGGAGGAAAACCGAATTCCGGCGCTATGGTGGCACTTTGGGTCGAGCGGCTAGTGGCATGGGGTCGTGGTGGAATGGGCTAGTAGTTGTAACACCCCACTCCCGCTATGATCACTCACAATGGGAATGCCATAACATCGGTGGAGTATTTTAGTGAATATAGAACAGAAAAATTACAACAAGACAGATATAAATAGTACTTGAAATTTTAAAACGTCATCTCATAACAGCGGAAGTAAAACATGTCTGGTTACCTCATAAACCCACAATAAAAGTTAAATACAATACCCATCAAAATAAAGAAGTACATAATCCCACTCTCATACAATAGCCAAAACAAAAGAAAAGATAACTGGATAACTGGAGCTTTACATCTACCCAAGCTCCTAAAGACTGGAACAGCAATCTGATTAAGCTCCACTACTGCTAGGATCCACCACTGGACCTGGGGGTTGGGAAAAAGATAAAAACAACGGGGTCAGACATAAGTCTGAGCGAGTCCTATAACTTTAACAATACAATCGTTAAAGTAACCAGAGAAGACATGAATTGATATACGGTAACATATAGGGATGAATAGCTACCCTAAGCAGTCAACTAAACTAAGATAAAGGATAAAGACGCATCTACCCTTCCTAAGGTAAATTACTAAACTGCACCACACCAGTCGTTCCTAACTTAAAGGTTGATCCCACCCAAGGACTTATAAAATTAACCTAATAGTACTTGCGTACCCCTAGGTGACCAAGTAGGCGCCACAGGGCCCTACAATCCACCAGGTGTACACACTACTCCCCATTCGATCGGCTCCCTAACGTAGATACCCATGCTGGCTCCACCGTGGGGTGTACCATTCCCCAACGTGGCAACCTGATAAAACTAACGGTGCACGGCTTATATCTACACGATGCAACAACGGCTTACCTACCAGCCCGGGCCCACTCACGCATATGAAGCCCGTTGGACTTGCGTTGCCACCGCTAACCCGTTTGCCTCTTACAGTCAAGCCCAGTATGCGTGTCCCGTCCTCGACATGGGTCGAGCCAACAAAGATACGTATGGGTTACTGGTTGAAATGGGCCTCCACAAGCTACCCACCTAAGCTTGTCCCTTTTTCTAGTGTATCCCACTTAACCCTTTAATCATGTTTAATTACATGTTTCCATTTTGGTTAAGCATTCTAATCGTATTTTCTATTGCCACCCAAGGCAACCACTAGATTTCTTCATGCCACCCAAGCACCCACTTAACCCCTCATGTCCCTCTACATGCTAATGTGGTTAAGTGTTTCTTAATTAACTAATTAAGATCGTAACCTTTGTAAAGACCTCTCACATTAGACAGTCTTTTATGACCGCTGGTTAAGCCGGTTGGGTCCGGGCAGCCTTATGTCATAACCGAGTCTAACCTCGTGTCTTTACATTAATCACGTATTTAGTTTGTGCCTAAGACCTCTCACATTGGGCTAACATTTGTAGCAACTGGTTAAGCCGGTTGGGTCCGGGCAGTTTTACGCTACAACTGAGTCCAACCTCGTGTCTTAGTCCATTAATTACAACTAATTAATCACCCTCATAATTTTATATTAATTATCCTTAATTAATCTAGTTTTTCTTAACATGGGTAGACCTAACTCAATAGGTAAATTCCCATGGGGTAGACCTAACTCAATAGGTAAATTCCCAACACATAGTATGGGTACACCTAACTAAATAGGCAAATTCCCATACTATGTTCATTTATTTTATGTTATGCGTAATTATATTAATTTCACACAATCTTATTAACTTATGCCTTTAATCACCCCATCGTTCCCACGTAATTTCGTTCTCATGATATAACACACATAAAAGGTGTCAACTTGCATATAAATGAACATGTTTCAAAGGTGCCATCTTGCATTTTAACAAACACATAACTTGCACATGCACTTGCATAACATGTCACATAACTTGCATATAATATGTCACATAACTTACATGTTCACTTGCATAACAAACTTGCATATTAACTCATAGACTTGCATAATGTGTCATCATGAACTTGCATATTAACAAACATATAACTTGCATATTTACATACATGTAACTTGCATATTAACAAACATGTAACTTGCATATTAACAAACATGTAACTTGCATATTTACTTACATGTAACTTGCATATTAACAAACATGTAACTTGCATATTAACAAACATGTAACTTGCATATTTACATACATGTAACTTGCATAGCATATCACCATGAACTTGCATAACATGCATATGATTACATAGCCCACAACTTGCATATTTAGCATCATGCAAACATAACATACATCATATTAAACTTGCATAAACTTACATACTCAACATGCATAAACATACATACTCAACATGCATAAACATAAGATTAATGCTAACATCATATCATATGATTCAAAGCTCATTAACCCACATACAAAACCATAAATCTCATCACATCTCATCTAATTAGTTTACCAAAAGATCATCAAAGTGATAGAAACTCACAACTAGCAATTTTGCACACCAAATGAAGAAGATTAAGATGCTAAGAAGGGATTAGAGGTTGATTAGAGAGTGATTAGCATGCAACCCTCTTCATTGATTTGTGGAGGCCATGATCAAGTTGCATTTTGCCATAGTTTAATTACAAGGTTTAATTATGAATGAATTAGGGTAGGGTTGGGGTCTTATTTATAGGATTAGAAAGTGTTTTAGGCCCTTAGATTAACCCTAGATTAGATTAGGACCCTTAGATTTAGGAACCCTCTAGAACATAGCCCTAGACTCAGCCAAGACCAGACCTGGTGCACCCAGATCCACAGAGCCGACACCCTGTGTCGACACCCCTGTCGACAAGGCTGTCGACACCCCTGTCGACACCCCTGTCGACATGGCTGTCGACACGGGGTTAGGCGGGAATTCTTCCCCCCTTTCCTCTTTTGGCTCCAAACTTGTTTTTCAAATCTCCTTTTTAAATTTAAATTTCCTAAAACTTCTTTGGGCCATAACCGGGCCATACGGACTCCGATTCTCAAAAACTCGGACTCTATTTCGCGTATTTTTCCGAGACGAACGCCATGACGTAGCCCGTTTCCCCTGGTTCTTCCATCTGAGATTAATTATACTTTAATTACTAACTATTAGTGTTAATTGAAATTCGGGGTGTTACATTCTCCCCTACTTAAAGGATTTCGTCCTCGAAATCTCTAAGTTAAGAAGAACGTATCCTACCAACCAAACAACCATCTACTAAACCATCAACCACAAGCAACCATTATCCTTAGAAACTTCTAATGATGTATGAACATATGCAGAAAGTGTGTGTATATGTCCGTATACTAATGCAAAATCAGGCGGTCTTACTGATTCAGTCGACCTCCTTAATGCAAACCATGATAGTGCCATGCATCCAATATGTATGCGAAATCCTATTGACACATACAAATTTCTACATGCGTGCACAACCATACACAAAAATGCATCATCCATATGATAACACAGCCATGATACATCCATCAATTCTATCTACGACATCCATTTATGCAATATGCAACATGAAGTGTCTGAGCCGATCTAGTGCCTAATGTGTGTGTATATGCGTCCACGAGCAACCACTAGCAATCAATTGCATCCACATGCATCCATCAACCATAACATGTTTCAAACACATGTTTCAACCATAGGCTTACCCTATCTAAAGGTCAAATAGTACTAACGAGAGGACATACTAAAGATAAGATAAGTACTAGACAAGCAATAAAGGAGAAGTTAAAAGACATACTCTCAAAAAGAAATGGATACAAAGAACGCATCTTCGCTTCCGTCTCCCAAGTAGCATTGCTTTCGTCATCTCCCCATTGCACTTTAACTAGCTGAACTTCTCTGTTCCTCAACTTCCTAGTTTCTGACCCAAGGATGCGAGTAGGAGCTCGTCGAATCGTCGCATCACGCTCTACCTCTACATCTCTAAGCAAGCTCGGCTCTACCACCTCTGCGGTCTCATGTAAGCACTTCCTCAAATGTGATACATGGAATACATCATGAACACCACTAAGTCTGTCGGGCAACTCCACCCTATATGCCATCCGTCCGATCCTTTCCTTAATAGGAAACGGCCCAACAAATCTCGGCGCTAACTTCCCAACTGACCCAAAGCGAACAACATTTCTCAATGGAGATACTTTGACAAAAACCATATCCCCAACCTCAAACTCAAGATCCGTCCTTCTCCGATCCGCATAGGATTTCTGTCTATCTTGTGCTGCCTTCATCCTTCTTCGAATCAAATCAATCTTCTCTGAAGTCTCTCTAACCATATCTAGCCCAAGCAAGATCTTATCCGTAGATTCCCACCAACATGTAGGAGATCGACAAGGCCTTCCATAAAGAGCTTCGAAAGGTGCCATGCCAATACTGGACTGAAAGCTGTTATTATATGCGAACTCCACCAAAGGAAGATGTTCTTCCCATGTACCTCCAAAATCCAAGATACAAAGCCTCAAGAGATCTTCTAAGATACGGTTCACCCTCTCGGTCTGACCGTCCGTCTGAGGATGATATGCGGTGCTCAAACACAACTGAGTCCCTACCGCCTCTTGCAAACTTCTCCAAAACTCACTAGTGAAGATAGGATCTCGATCACTCACAATGCTGGATGGTACGCCATGCAATCTAACAATCTCTCTAACATAGACTGAAGCAAGCCATGGAGCGGTCCTCTTACTCTTCACGGGTATAAAATGGGCACTCTTGGTAAGTCTGTCTACCACAACCCAAATTCCCGTATTGCCCTTCCTCGATCTCGGTAACCCATCGATGAAATCCATCGAGACACTATCCCACTTCCATTGCGGGACTTCCAATGGGTGTAGCAACCCACCGGGTTTCCTTTGCTCCGCTTTAACTTGTTGGCACACTAAGCATCTAGCCACGTATTCGGCCACATCTTTCTTCATACCGGCCCAGAAGAAAACTCTCTTCATGTCTTGGTACATTTTGTCTCCACCGGGATGAATAGTCATTCTTGAACGATGTGCATCATCCAAAATAGCCTTTTTCAAACCCTCATCTTGCGGTACACAAAGTCTACCGTCTCTATGCAACCATCCTTTATCATTTATAGTGTATCTACCCAAATGGCTGGACGACTCCCCCCTCATAAGCTTCTCTACCAACTCAACCAACTGTGGGTCGTCTCGCTGAGCCTCGCCGATCCGTCTCAAAAGAGTAGGTCTAACCTCCAAGGATGCCAACAAACCAGGTACAAAATCCACAGAAGGTCTGAAGTCAAACAAAGAAAGAAACTCCAAGCTTCGCCGTTCCACGAACAATGGACTCAAAGATAGCCTTTTTCTACTCAAGGCGTCCGCCACCACATTACCCTTGCCAGGAGTATATGCTATCTCTAAATCATAGGATGCTAAGAACTCCATCCACCTTTGCTGTCTTAAGTTTAAATCCTTCTGAGAGAATAAGTACTTCAATGATTTATGGTCGGTGAACAACTCGAATCTCTCACCAAGAAGATAATGGTGCCAAGACTTAAGTGCGAAAACAATCGCGGCCAACTCTAGATCATGGGTAGGGTAATTCTTCTCATGCACTCTCAATTGTCTCCCTCCATAGGCTATTACCCTTCCCTCCTGCATCAAGACTGCGCCCAATCCTGTTCCACAAGCATCGGTATAAACAACAAACGGCTTACTCCCATCTGGGAGCACTAAAACTGGAGCGGTGGTCAAAGCTCTCTTTAACCGTCGGAAAGCATCATCACAATCTACATCCCATGAGAAAACCAGATTCTTTTTCGTCAAGCGGGTTAATGGGGCTGATATCTTCGCGAAGTCTTTGATGAACTTCCTATAATATCCTGCCAACCCCAAGAAACTTCTTACTTCGGTAGCATTTCTAGGAACTTTCCAATCCTGGATAGATACTATCTTTGCGGGATCCACAGCTATCCCTTCCTTAGAGACCACATGCCCTAAGAATCGCACTTCTCTTCTCCAAAAATGACATTTAGAGAATTTAGCTTTAAGACTATGTGCTCGAAGAGTCTCCAACACTTCCTTGAGATGTAAGGTATGCTCTTCTTCACTCTTGGAAAAGACCAAGATGTCATCCACAAAAACTACTACAAACTTATTCAGATACTCTCTGAACACTCTACTCATGAGATCAACAAAGTATGCAGGGGCGTTTGTCAACCCAAATGGCATCACTAGCCACTCATAAAAACTATCCGGAGTCCGGAAAGCAGTCTTCTCTATACTGTCCTCCGCCACTCTCAACTGATGAAACCCTGTAGCTAAGTCCATTTGCGAAAACACTGAGGCGCCAACCAACTGATCAAAGAGATCATCTATTCTCGGTAATGGGTGTCTATTCTTCTTCGTGAGCTTATTAAGTTCTCTATAATCCACACAAAGTCTGAGGGACCCATCCGCCTTCGTGGCAAACACTACTGGAGCTCCCCACTCCGATATACTTCGCCTTATGAACCCCTTCTTAAGCAACTCCCCTACTTGCTTATGAAGTTCTCTTCTCTCACGAGGAGCCATGTGGCGCACTGGCAAAGACACTGGTTTGGCATTATCCACCAAATAAATTCTGAAATCTATCTCCCGCTTCGGAGGTAAATCCTTTACTTCTTCAAACACATCCGGATATTCCCGGACTACTCTGACAGAACGCAAACTCTCGACCGAAGCATCGAGTGATTCAAGATAACTTAGCATAACTGATTCCATGGGATTACAAGAGATCTCGAGAGTATTACCCAAGCGGGTCATAAGCCTGACAACTCTCCTTTCACAATCAAGAACGGCACCATTACTGGATAACCAGTCCATGCCCAAAATCAACCCATAGCCCGTGAAGCCCAATACAAAAGCATCACATCTAAACTCAACGCTAAGTATAGAAATCTTCAAACCCAAACATATCATAGACAGATATATAGAGCCCCCTATTGGGTTTGAAACAACCAAGGGATCATCAACTAGACTGGTGTCTAAGTGCAGTGACTCAACTAACGATGATGAGATAAAAGAATGCGATGCGCCAGAGTCAAACAAAGTACGAACTGGATGATCAAACAGAAAAACCAGACTTTCAACGGAAATAGTTCTACCTCTCTGCTGAATCGGTGGAACTGAGAGAACCTGTACTTGCCCCCCTGACTGAGGTGGTGCTATAAGAGCTTGCACCTGACCTCCTGAGGTAGACCCCGTCTTCTGCCCCTTCTTTGGGCAGTTTTTCACAAGATGCCCTGCTTCACCACAATGAAAGCAACCGGTCTTCTTCTTTTTGCGACAATCCTTACTGAGGTGCCCTGGTGTCCCACAATTAAAGCACTTCTTCTTTGTCTTCATCTTGTCACCATTGCCTTTTCCACCCTTGCCTTGTTGTTGTTGTTGCGGTTTCTTCTGATCCCCCTTTTTCTCTGGTGCCTTAGAATTCTTATCATCCTCATGCATAAGTGTCATGTAGACAAGCTTCTCAAAGGTGGCCCCCATAGGAATGTGAGTCATAGCTATTCCTTGCAATGGTTCGTTCAAGCCTCTAACGAACCTCAAAGCCTTCTTCTCCGGTGTATTCACCAACTCTATGCCAAACCTTGCTAATTGATTGAATTTGTTGACATATTCTTTCACCGTGAGATTCCCTTGCTTCAAATTCAAGAACTTCTCCATAAACAGATTCTCTTCCGCCCTTGAGAGAAACTTAGCCCCAAACCTTTGCTTAAAATCTGCCCAAGATTCAACCGGGCGTTCTCCATTAGTGACCTCCCACCAGAATGAGGCCTCTCCCTTCATTAACCAAGCCGCCAACTTGAGTTTCTTTCCCTCTTCCACTTCAAAGATATCTAGCAACTCTTCCACTTCCTTAAGCCAATCTCTAGCCTCTACGAAAGTCTCTGAACCTAGAAAAGGTTCTCCTCCTATAGCCTTGAACTCCTTGCAAACCTTAGCAAAATTATCCACTCTAGGCTGAGGAGGAGGAGCGGTTGTCTCTGGTGTAGTAGCATTGGCTGGACCCGCAGCCGCGGCCCTAGCCTCTTGCAACCTCCTATACCATAGTGGTATAACTAAACCCTCCGGGATGTTAAGATCTTCAGCCATGCTGAAATGAAAGAGGAAAGATTCAAAAAGGAGATTCCGAAAGATAAAGATATGTCTATTGGGGATTATGCTTTTTCTTCTTTTTTTTTTCAAAAACTTTTTCTCTTAGAAGACATGCTTTTGAAAATACTTTCTTCGAAAATACTCTTAGAAAATAGTTTTTCTCAAAAATTTTATCTGTTCTGGTAACCTTAAGCTCTGATACCACGTGTAACACCCCACTCCCGCTATGATCACTCACAATGGGAATGCCATAACATCGGTGGAGTATTTTAGTGAATATAGAACAGAAAAATTACAACAAGACAGATATAAATAGTACTTGAAATTTTAAAACGTCATCTCATAACAGCGGAAGTAAAACATGTCTGGTTACCTCATAAACCCACAATAAAAGTTAAGTACAATACCCATCAAAATAAAGAAGTACATAATCCCACTCTCATACAATAGCCAAAACAAAAGAAAAGATAACTGGATAACTGGAGCTTTACATCTACCCAAGCTCCTAAAGACTGGAACAGCAATCTGATCAAGCTCCACTACTGCTAGGATCCACCACTGGACCTGGGGGTTGGGAAAAAGATAAAAACAACGGAGTCAGACATAAGTCTGAGCGAGTCCTATAACTTTAACAATACAATCGTTAAAGTAACCAGAGAAGACATGAATTGATATACGGTAACATATAGGGATGAATAGCTACCCTAAGCAGTCAACTAAACTAAGATAAAGGATAAAGACGCATCTACCCTTCCTAAGGTAAATTACTAAACTGCACCACACCAGTCGTTCCTAACTTAAAGGTTGATCCCACCCAAGGACTTATAAAATTAACCTAATAGTACTTGCGTACCCCTAGGTGACCAAGTAGGCGCCACAGGGCCCTACAATCCACCAGGTGTACACACTACTCCCCATTCGATCGGCTCCCTAACGTAGATACCCGTGCTGGCTCCACCGTGGGGTGTACCATTCCCCAACGTGGCAACCTGATAAAACTAACGGTGCACGGCTTATATCTACACGATGCAACAACGACTTACCTACCAGCCCGGGCCCACTCACGCATATGAAGCCCGTTGGACTTGCGTTGCCACCGCTAACCCGTTTGCCTCTTACAGTCAAGCCCAGTATGCGTGTCCCGTCCTCGACATGGGTCGAGCCCACAAAGATACGTATGGGTTACTGGTTGAAATGGGCCTCCACAAGCTACCCACCTAAGCTTGTCCCTTTTTCTAGTGTATCCCACTTAACCCTTTAATCATGTTTAATTACATGTTTCCATTTTGGTTAAGCATTCTAATCGTATTTTCTATTGCCACCCAAGGCAACCACTAGATTTCTTCATGCCACCCAAGCACCCACTTAACCCCTCATGTCCCTCTACATGCTAATGTGGTTAAGTGTTTCTTAATTAACTAATTAAGATCGTAACCTTTGTAAAGACCTCTCACATTAGACTGTCTTTTATGACTGCTGGTTAAGCCGGTTGGGTCCGGGCAGCCTTATGTCATAACCGAGTCTAACCTCGTGTCTTTACATTAATCACGTATTTAGTTTGTGCCTAAGACCTCTCACATTGGGCTAACATTTGTAGCAACTGGTTAAGCCGGTTGGGTCCGGGCAGTTTTACGCTACAACTGAGTCCAACCTCGTGTCTTAGTCCATTAATTACAACTAATTAATCACCCTCATAATTTTATATTAATTATCGTTAATTAATCTAGTTTTTCTTAACATGGGTAGACCTAACTCAATAGGTAAATTCCCATGGGGTAGACCTAACTCAATAGGTAAATTCCCAACACATAGTATGGGTACACCTAACTAAATAGGCAAATTCCCATACTATGTTCATTTATTTTATGTTATGCATAATTATATTAATTTCACACAATCTTATTAACTTATGCCTTTAATTACCCCATCGTTCCCACGTAATTTCGTTCTCATGATATAACACACATAAAAGGTGTCAACTTGCATATAAATGAACATGTTTCAAAGGTGCCATCTTGCATTTTAACAAACACATAACTTGCACATGCACTTGCATAACATGTCACATAACTTGCATATAATATGTCACATAACTTACATGTTCACTTGCATAACAAACTTGCATATTAACTCATAGACTTGCATAATGTGTCATCATGAACTTGCATATTAACAAACATATAACTTGCATATTTACATACATGTAACTTGCATATTAACAAACATGTAACTTGCATATTAACAAACATGTAACTTGCATATTTACTTACATGTAACTTGCATATTAACAAACATGTAACTTGCATATTAACAAACATGTAACTTGCATATTTACATACATGTAACTTGCATAGCATATCACCATGAACTTGCATAACATGCATATGATTACATAGCCCACAACTTGCATATTTAGCATCATGCAAACATAACATACATCATATTAAACTTGCATAAACTTACATACTCAACATGCATAAACATACATACTCAACATGCATAAACATAAGATTAATGCTAACATCATATCATATGATTCAAAGCTCATTAACCCACATACAAAACCATAAATCTCATCACATCTCATCTAATTAGTTTACCAAAAGATCATCAAAGTGATAGAAACTCACAACTAGCAATTTTGCACACCAAATGAAGAAGATTAAGATGCTAAGAAGGGATTAGAGGTTGATTAGAGAGTGATTAGCATGCAACCCTCTTCATTGATTTGTGGAGGCCATGATCAAGTTGCATTTTGCCATAGTTTAATTACAAGGTTTAATTATGAATGAATTAGGGTAGGGTTGGGGTCTTATTTATAGGATTAGAAAGTGTTTTAGGCCCTTAGATTAACCCTAGATTAGATTAGGACCCTTAGATTTAGGAACCCTCTAGAACATAGCCCTAGACTCAGCCAAGACCAGACCTGGTGCACCCAGATCCACAGAGCCGACACCCTGTGTCGACACCCCTGTCGACAGGGCTGTCGACACCCCTGTCGACACCCCTGTCGACATGGCTGTCGACACGGGGTTAGGCGGGAATTCTTCCCCCCTTTCCTCTTTTGGCTCCAAACTTGTTTTTCAAATCTCCTTTTTAAATTTAAATTTCCTAAAACTTCTTTGGGCCATAACCGGGCCATACGGACTCCGATTCTCAAAAACTCGGACTCTATTTCGCGTATTTTTCCGAGATGAACGCCATGACGCAGCCCGTTTCCCCTGGTTCTTCCATCTGAGATTAATTATACTTTAATTACTTACTATTAGTGTTAATTGAAATTCGGGGTGTTACAGTAGTGGTGGGCCCAAGTCGACCGATCTTGTCCTGAGGCGGCGACAATCGAGTGGTGGTAGCGGTGAACAACAGTTGAAGGTGAAAATATGATTTTCCTTTATAATTTTTACATTTAAACTTTTTACGCAAATAACTTTTCGTCACGTACTCTGATTTGCATGAAACTGGATCTTTTGTGATCGTGGAGTCGACAACTTCCCAACAAGACTAACCGGGTCCAATTTGGAGCAAGTTGCAATTTGGCGAAAATACAAACCCAAACGGTACCAGAATCACCTTTTAAAAGACTAACGGAGTGGAAACCAAAGTGGTAACTCCTTCTCACTCAAATTATTTTTCAATTATTATATCATAGGTTGCAGATGGGGCTTAGTAGCTCCTGACACTATTTTATTGTACAAACCATGGATGTTTGTTTGAATTGAAATGTGGTGAAATTGACTCTATTGTGGTGTATTGGATGTGATTGATGATTATGTATGGCGCGAGCCAATATCAGGAGAAGGATAATGCTAGACATTATTCCGGTTCTAATATCGCACCGTTATAATGCCAAAATTTTCTAAAATAAATATTTATTTATTAAAAATATCACTTTTAATGTGTATATGAACTATATAAAATAGTCAAGTGTTGAAATAAATATTTAATCGTTAAAATTATAATTTTTAACGTGTATATGAACGACATAAGATTCTCCTGAAGTGAAAATGAATATTTATTTACAAATCAGACGATTTGTTTATGTACAGCCATTTAACTGATATTGATTGGGACGATAAATTTTACACATCGCCCAACTACACAAATAATATTCAGTATTTGTTGGTTGAAATCCCACACGGATATTGGGAAGATATATGGCATACACTAATCCCAATTGTTTAGTTGTATGTCAATCGATTGGTTGACATACTATTGTAAGCGTTAATTATTTATATTTAATGCTTATGCAGTTGTGTAATGCACTCTGGATGATGGTTTATTATGTATCATTATTGTTGTGTACTTGTGATGTATGAAATCCATATAAATAACATTATATGGTAATTGATTGTGTTTGATTCCAATTCAGGAATAACGAATATTTTAAAATAATATTCAGTAAAGGATTAAAATGTGAATTTGATGTCCGATTTTGGATGGACACAAAAATATTGAAATATGTGAAGCCGTGTCGATTAAATATGCACCATTTTAACGCAAATGATATTTATATCGATTTTATTCATTTTTATAATGAATATCGAAAAAGGAAGTGATTTCAAAATATGATATTTTGAAAATATTATGATTTAAATATTATAATGATAAGGAGTATTCAATTTTGACTTAAAATTGAAATGAAAGTGGGAATCGTTTTTAAAACGAACTTATAAAATACGTTATGAACAAAATATATTATATATATAAATGGTTTGAATAGAACGTTTCACGCCGCGACCATTCGCGAGTTTCGACCATTGACATCGAATTGACATTACGGGAGATCCGACCGTCAGATTCTCCAAAAACCGAAACCGTTGGGTTCGTATCAAAAAGAGCTTTCCAACGAATATAAGAGATTTGAAATCTAATGGTTGGACTTGGAGATAAGTCTATATCAGTTTTGGAAAAGGTCGCTATGGATACAGTTCGGGGGCCGTTATTGGAAACCGACTGTACGGGCCTTGATAAAACTATTAAAAAGATTAATAATTTTTGTAAAACCATATTAGATGATTTGGTAAGATTTTGGATGAAAAATTCCACGTTTGTAAAGATAAAAATATATTTTTATCAAAATGAACTAGTTGATTACTAGAAAGATAATCCAACGTTTGTAAATAAATAAATTGGATTTGTGAATGTTTCAATCTAACCAGAATTTTCCAATGTATGAATTGAAATGGATTTGAATGGAAATCATCTTCGGGATATTTCGATATTGTATTCCGTGACTACACAGATATTGTGGAGGAATTTGGAAGATAGGTATATATCGTTATTCCCCATACGATATGTGTTGGTTTTAGAATTTGATATTGAATATAAGCCGATGTAATATCTGTTTAGAGCCTTATATTTAATATCAAGTTGGATTTTAGGTTTGTCGTGAATGGTGTCTTCAGTAACACTGTTCTTAAACCCCCTGTGAAAAGAATAAATCTTTTAATTAAGATTATTAGAGTTTCCAATTATATTTAGTAATTGGAATAAAATGGAATGTGAATTGGGTTTATTGTGAACTGTGTTTTTAACGACATTTGTTCTTTAACCCGATTAACAGTGAAAATGTGATTGGAATTTATAAATATTTCAATTAAGGTTAATGGAAATTTTCCAATTTAATATATTAAATTTGAATTGAATGGAATTCGATTTGGTGATAATCGAGATGTGCTTCTGTGGAGGAATAATGTTACTATATATGGAATTTAAAAGGCTTTGTCGTTATTCCATTTATATTATTAGTCGGATACAAAAATTGATATCGATTATATATTGTTTTGTTTCCCGTGAAAGTTCCATTTCTATTGAAGAGGATTTCGGTTTATCGTAAAAATGTGTTTTAAATGACATTAGTTCTTTAACCCGGTTAAAGACAGGATTACATGTCTAACATTGTATTTTGAACTGTATTGTTGATCTCTGCTAAATATATATCTGTTTGGTGGTGGATAATTTATTTTCTTGCTTAACACCCTTCTCTGAGATGTATGAGCTTAGAGGTTATATATCGGCAGAAATCAGTGGTATGGTGTAGATTGTCAATGTGGCATGCGTGATTTCCCAAAGTTAAATAATCAAAATAATCATTAAGTAACGATTTCTAAGATTAAAACTAAGTGAAGTTTTAATGAATCTTTAAGTAGATTGAAATGTGAATGTGATAATTTAAATTATCAAATTTGGGAAATGGTCGAGAATGGAGTACCACCAGTTTTACTCTAGGCGATAGTTAAATCTTTATTTAGATTTGAACGTGAAATGGTAATTAATTTTACTGATAACACCGTGGTGTTAGATATGGAGTATTACCAGTTTGGCTCTATGGGATGAATATGTTGGGATTGGGAAATAAAATAAATGATTACTTCGGTAAGGTTCGCTAATCATGACTAGTTTGGAAAACCTTAATTTGGTTTAAATTGTGAAAAGAATATTTGAATAAAAGAGTATTCTGGATTGGAATGAGGTGTATATTGTGTTTGTGTAGCACTTGTTTATGAGATATGCGAGTTATTCGGAAAGACTGGATTTATGCCCATTCTGAATAACTGATTCGACGATAAGTCGACGATGAAGACGGTGGTTGAGCACCGGAGATCTTCACATCGTTTGGATAATTATTGATGTCTTGATTGGGCTGTACACCCTGGACAAGGTAATAAGTGGTGATCGTCCAGACGTACTTGGAGTTTGACGTGATATGCGAGGACCTCTCTCCTGTACTGGACATGGGACGAGGAATAAGGTGCCACCGGTTTCGTTCAGACCCAGAACGAACTTGTAAATGGATGTGTGTCTGATATTGGATTTCATTCTATGTGATTGATTTCTATTAAATATATATCTGTTTGGCGGCAGAGAATTTATTCTCTTGCTTTACGCCCTTCTCTAAGACGTATGAGCTTAGAGGTTATGTATTGATGGATATTAGTCACATGGCATGAATTGTCAGTGTGGCATGTAGAGATGTAGTGATCAAGGCTTCCGTTGAAAAGCACAGTCTTGTGCTTGATGATCAAAGAACGGCTTTAAATAGCATAGCTTTGTGTATAGCGTTAATTCGCGAGCCTCACACCCGGTATGAGTAAAAAAAGGGACAAGGGACGCAGGAAGGACACGACGTTTCCTTCTTGCTACGGGTGGGTGTCATGGTATGGAGCTACATTTATTTATTTTTACCTGTGTGGATGATGGATTGCGGCGCCTCGGATATTGGTCCCTTGTGGCCAAGTGATAGGTCCGATAGGACCGGGAAACGTGTGTTTAGGAATAACCAATCCTCCAAAGTAAGAGAGGACCGACCCTGCAGGATCCAAGGGCTCGTCAGCGTCCGAGCCCTGAGGCATTTGCTAGAGTGTCTCATAGCCGGCGAGGAGTACATCCCTTGCCTCGACTCATGATAGAAATCAAAATTCCAATACGACATTTAGGTTTTAATTGTAAACTTAAATGGCGACATACCAGGATGGGGTACTATGCCGTCTATGATTGATACATTTATATTTGAAGTTGTTTTGACACTATACACTTATATATTATCAAATGGTATGTTTTAAACCGTACCAAGCATGTTTGACTATTATAACGGAAAACTCTATCCTCTGGCTTGCGTTGCATTGTGTGATGGGACCTGATTCTTATAATAGCTTCATTTTTCCAAAAGCATTGCATTGTTTATAAACTATATTAAGCACTGGTATTCTTGGGAGAAAACCCGCTCCGTGTTATACGGCATGATCCCTCGATTTACTTTATTTTTACAGTAATGTTTTTTTAACTGTTTTAGTTCTCACACCAGTCCCATGACTGGCTCAGAATTTATTGTTTTAACCTAAACTCTGGGTGCCCCTATTTTCCACATGGGTAGCTAGTAGTTTTGGTTTTTGCAAATATTTCTTTTAACAGGATCCTGGTTTACAGCTGGAGCTATATTCAGAAAGCTTTGTACCGTGTATTTTTTCCAGTTGTGTTTGTTGATGTACTTCCGCTAAGCATTGTATTATATATTTTTATTTCCGCTGCTATGTAATTTAATCTCTGAATTTTCCGCTGTGTAATATTTATTCATACTCTGTTATATTCTTGTACTCTTATGTAATTGTTGTAATAGCAATGAAATGTTCTACTGTTTGTGTTCTGACGCGTCGTGTTCTTAACTCAATCTGGGCTTTCCTTTATGGGCGAGTTCGGGCTGTTTCAAACGCCATTTAATAACACGTTATTATAAAGTGTTATTGTTTATGGTTAAACATTTGTTTTTAAACCTACTTGTTCTATACCGTGCCGTGTAACGCTCTTTGTCCCAATTTTTCATCCTCCCTCCAAAATAATAATTACGACGTATTCCCTCTCCAAAATAATTTCATTTCCGTATCTCCTCCCAATTTTATCTCCGACCAAAAGATCCTAATTAAAACTGTCCTCTCCATCTTAGATCTTCGCTGCCGTTCTCCTCTGTTACAATAGTTTCCTTTTCAGGAATCAACTCAACGATGTCTGAAACCCTAATCTCCAATTTCAATTTGCCTTTCATTATATATTTGGCCTTTTCAACTACTCAGAATGTGATAGATCTTACCTGATGGCCAGTATTAGTTTCGTGCTCGGTTTATGGCTTTGTTGAGGTACAACTATTCATCCAAAATTTTAATTTGTGAGCTATCTATTTTTGGATATTTCCTATTTTACATGAAGCACCAGTAGACCGCTTTGTTGAGGTATACTACCAACCAAAAGTGTTCAATTAGGAGCAAGTAGACATGCAACTGCATACAATCTAATTTTACATCATTTCAAATATTGGCAATGTCTGTTTGCATAAACTTTCTGACGACCAATATACTATCAAACAACTATGTTATAAAAATAATAATTTAGATAAACCCTTAGTTCTATATGGTGAAATAGGAAAAATAAAGGAGCAAGAAACAATATTTGTTTGCGTCCATTATACTGTAGATTAGTTTAACTTATTACTGATATTAATAAATGCTATTAATATGTTGAAGTAATATTGAGATGAAACCTCTTTCTTTTTTTCGCTCCTATTTTGCCAGTGTTAAAGTAATCATTTTATCACGGGGTCGGGTCTGTTTGCACTTCTTCTATGGTTGGAAAAGCGTTTATGGTTTCTCGTAAACTCTCCCATTTATAAGCTCTTACAGTTATAATTCAGTCGCCTTGAGCATCTCTTTGACCAGTGACATGGAACTTTTTTTTATTGCCACTCCTATGGTATTTTCTATATGACTAAAATTTTAAATTTAGGCACTTGCTAACGATGGACTTTATAGTTATCTGGTTATCATAAATTGCAATCATTCTTAATCCAAATAAATTACTAAAGTTCACACATTGTGTGTCAATTTTGAACCAAGCGGCCCACTGGTGCTTCATTTCTAGATTCTCCTTATTTTACTTGCAGCCTTGGATTTCAATAAACATATATGTGCAATATAAGTTTTCAAGGTCCCTCCCCATAACCACGAACCTCCTTGAATTTCCTATTGGCTAGTATTGAATATACTATATGCATATCCCAGGATGCTTTTATGATGTACGATGATGATGTCCTTTGTGTTGATTTTAGCAGAGATTCAGAGTTGCTTGCATCTGAATCACAAGATGGAAATATTAAGGTAATGTTTATTCCTAGTTCATGATGTACATGTGTGTACATAATGCAGACAAATAAATAAAGAGAGAGAGAGAGAGAGAGTCTAATATCAAGTTGATATACTGGACAAAAACCTCTTGAAGTTTGAAAGCTTCAAATTAGTCTAGTTTACTGCCTGAAGTGTGTCTGTCAGGCATACGTATTTGTTGACGTTTTCTCCCAGTTTAAATAGATCTGGCTTATTTTCTATAGTATTGTTGACTCCTCTGCCTTTGACTCCTTTTTTAAAAAAAAAGTCTTTAAGGTTTGGAGAATAAGGAGTGGTCAATGCTTGAAACGTCTTGAACGCGCACATTCTCAGGGTGTTATTAGTCTTATGTTTTCTCGTGAAGGAACATAACTATTAAGTACATCCTTTAACAGTCTTGTAAGGTTTTTATAACAAAGGGTTCATATTCATAATTTTACTATGCATATTATCAATTGTGTGATTGCGTTCACGTAAAAATTTCCTATCTAAATATCTGAATGATCAAATGATAGAATCCATGGTCTCAAGTCAGGAAAACTTTGAAAGATTTTAGAGGTCACAACTCATATGTAATCATGTCATCTTCTCAAATGATGGTGCTCCGGTCATCACTGCATCAAGTGATTACACTATAAAGGTAATTTTCTATGTCTTTCAATCTTTAACAGTTATAGTTCGTAACACATGGTTAATTATAGAAACTCCTAAAAAGTTTTAACTACTACAGGTTTGGGATGCAAAAACAACGGATTGTTTACACACCTTCAAGCCTCCACCTCCATTAAGGGTACTCTTATAACAACACTTGAACTTCTCTCTTGTACATAGTTACCTAAGCTTGATGAATTGCTATGTTCTTATACGGAGGTGATGCTTCTGTATATGCTGTACACCTGTTCCCCAAAAATACTGATCAGATTATTGTGTGCAACAAAACATCATCAGTTTATCTCATGACACTTCAAGGACAAGTACTCTGCATCTATTATGCATAATTAAATTGAATACAATTATGTATAGGAAGGTTATTTTTCATGTGATCTTTGTTTCTCTCTTTCCATTTTGTACAAACCCAAATACTCATTATGTGCTCTAACATTTCCTCTTTAATTCGCATTCAGTAGGGAAAAAAAATGAGAAAAATAATTTACCTGCACATTAAGTGGCCAAACCTCTCCATTTGAAATAAAGTCCACTGCTCATGGCACTTCTAAGAAGAGAAAAGCGTTTTTTCAACTTATTTTTTTATTGCGTGAACCGGAAATGGAATTATGATGCCAGTCCTGCCTTCACGGGAATTGGGCGGAATGGGAATTGATTGGCTGACATGCCAGAATTCAAAACCTTGGTATTTTTCTATAAATGTTAGTCATATGGGGTAATATTTTATTAAGCAGCATTTTTTTAGCACGAGGATCTCTTGTTGTTGTTGAGGCCTGAACCTTGCATCGCTAGATTCTCATCTTGTTGTTTTGCCATAGTTATGATCTCTTATAGGCATATGACCTATTAATTTCTTCTTGATGTTTCACCTGGTACTAGAAATCGTATTAATGCTTTTCTATGTTGTATCATTTATATTGCATCTTGAGGTTTGAAATGATTGAAATGTTAAAGGCAACTTTAACATAACATGTGCATATCAACACTCTATTTGATTTTTAATCATGTAGCTATCTGTATTGATAAAGTACAAGAATGAAAGAAACACGACAAATATGGCTATGTTGGCAATCCTCGATGGCTTTCAGAAAGCTTACTCTATTGATTTGGGACCCATCAATATATTGAGAGCTGCTGCCGTACATGGTGCTCAATACATTGAGACTCTCAAGAGAAATATAATACAGTATGCGATGAGGGATCGAAGGTGGCCAATATTCTCGTAAGAAATAATAAATTCTGCTTCAGTAAGTTCCTAATGTAAACTTGAACGCCTTAGTTTAAGTAGCTAAGCAATAAACAAGCAAGCAATTCTAAGGAGGAATGTTATGGTCTGCCAGCATGCATTTAGAGTCTTATTCCATTAGCAGTCATTTTACTTTTTACATGATGCCTTTGGTGAGCAATCAGAAGACGTTCTTTCTTATAGAACTGTTATGTGGTCCGTGCAATATTTTTACTTTGGAGAACCTTAAGAACACATGGACAATGCCAGTTTGATCTCTGTCAATTGTAATGCCCCATTAGAGCTTAGAAAAGTCCATTTTACTTATGGTTACTAAACATAAAACCTATAACCATTTCAGCAAAAATTAATGTCAGATCAAAGAATATGGCTGACAAAAACAAAGCGCAGGATCTATGATGATATTTAGTAATAGTTGTAAAAAATTCATGTTAGGTGTACCTCCCACATCGAACTCCAGCTGCTCTAAAACCATACAGAGAAGAAGACCACCTTCACATGAGAAGCGATGAGGTAACAAGACAGCTACAAGAGTGGGAGCAAGTGTACAACTATGCCTGCTACAATGACCTTGCTAACTCGGGCTCTGGAACTTTCCGACTAGTACTCGGAGGTTTTGATGAATACCCGTATCCACGAAGGGGAAGGTCTAATCAACCACCTTCAAGGACAGTTAAAAATGATATTTTATTCTATTTAGTTTGTCAGACTTCGTATTGTGATGGATGAATGACTGACAAAGGACAGGCATAAGTACCTATTAATTTTTGGCGATTAAAATATATTAATGAGAAGGCATTATTTGATTCCATAATCAAGTCAATTATGGGAAACAAATTAATATGGAGAAGACAATTGTTTTAAAGAATCAATCAAAAATTGGTGGGGTGAGAGAGGCATTAATTGTTCCCATAATCAAGTCAAACATGGGAAACAATTAATTGATTTGGAGAACCAATCAAGAATTTATATAGGTGGAAGCTAAATTAATGCGCAAGATTTGTGGTGAATCAAATCAAGGAAATTCCTAAACATCTTCATCTTTATCTTCTAGAATTCTCTATTCTTCCTATATATATGAAGCCATTTGCTCACTTTTGTATCATCACAAGAAAAGATATCTCTCCGTACTATTCCTCAATAGATCCCTATTTTCTGTATCTATTATAAGGTGAGAATTAGTATTGAGGTTTTGTTGTAATTCATCTCATTTTTTGTAACCTCCTCTTGTAAAGAAATAAAGAAGTTGTTGGGTCTCGGTGGACGTAGGATATTCATATCCGAACCACGTTAAAACTTTTGTGTCTTCTCCTCCTCTTCTATTTTTTTTCTTTTTGTTTGGTGATTATTTTTATTGAGTTAGTGGTTGATAACTAATCGACAAGCTAGATCCATTTTAGCATCGCTTCCGCAGTTGTGCAATTTTTACACAACAGTTTGGTATCGGATCTAGTTGTCTTGTTCTAGATTAGTTACCAATGGCTAATTCTACTAGTAGTTGTATGAAAAATTATGGCGTCACCAAATTTGTTAGAAGAAAAGTTTTTGGGACATGGAAGGTCAAAGTGAAGACTAATGACGGTGTTCTTCCGCAACAACTTCATTCACTTAGAGGAAGAGATAAGATGCAGCAGCGCCTTAGAGGAGATATGCATAGATCCCACTTCTTGGGTTTTAGAAGAGGTGCTTGCTATTATTGTAAGAAGAAGGGACATTTCATACGAAATTGTTCAGCCCTGAGAAAGAAGAAATAGAAGAAAGAGAAAGCTTCAATTCAGGCAGCATTTAGATCAGATGCAGATAGATGTGATAATGATACATCATTATTTTCAGCCACTATTTCACCTTTAGAGACTACAAGTTGGGTGATTGATTCTGGATCCTCTTGTCATATGACACCAAATAGGAGCTGTTTTGTCAGTTATGAGAAGATTGATGGCGAAGCAGTTCATTTGGAGAATGGCACATCTTGTCATGTTGTGGGCGTTGGAAGTGTGAGGTTTAAGATGCATGATGGCGTTATTAGGACTATCACGGATGTTCGACATGTTTTGATGCTGCAGAAGAGTTTGTTATCAGTTGGAGCTTTGAGTAGACTTGGTATGAGGATAATAATAGGTGGAGAAAATTTAAGAGTGGCGAAAGGTTTCTTGGTAGTGATGAAAGGGGTGCGAGTTGATGATATTTATATGCTTCGTGGAGAGACAGTCTTGGAAAATTCAGTAGTTTCTACTGATTCTAGTGTTCCAGATTCTACTCAGTTATGGCACCTTCGATTAGGTCATGTTGATGAGGAGAGCCTGGAAGTATTGAAGAAGCGTAGGTTAATTGGTGGTGATTCTCAATTAAAGCCTAGCTCTTGTGAAGATTGTTCTTTTGGAAAGAAGAAGCATGTTACATTTGATGTTGGAAGACCAAGAGCTACAAAGTTTCTAGAGTATGTTCATTGATATGTTTGGGGACCCACCCCAATTGCATCTTTAGGTGGAGCCAGTTTCTTCATCATATTTGTGGCTGATTTCTCGCGTATGGTTTTGGTCTATTTCATGAAGACTAGATCCGAAATATTTGCCCAATTTCAGAAGTGGAAGACCTTAGTTGAAAAGAAGTCAGGAAAGCGGATGCAAGTTCTTAGAGTTGGCAATAGTAGTGAATTTGCGTCACAAGAATTCACTAACTATTGTGCGTCCGAGCATGTACTTAGAGATTTTTCTACGAAGTCATATTCTTTTGAAGTGGCGGAGAGCATGTGTCGGATACTATGGGAAAGAGCTACGAGCTTGAGACTGACTGCTGGTCTAAAAGAGGGATTATGGGCAGAAGCAATATCTATGACAGTATTTCTCATCAACCGTACACCTTCTATTGCCATAGATATGAAGATCCCAGAAGAAATATGGAAAAGAGAGCCTGTTGATTATTCATTTCTTAAAGTGTTTGGTTGTTCAGCTTATGTAAAAGATGAGAGACTTGATAAGTTGAAGCCTATAGGAAGCAACCACATTTTGTTAGGCAATGGAGAAGGAATGAAGAAGTATAGGTCGTGGTGCAAAACAACCAAGAGAATTGTGACTAGCAGGCATGCAATATTTGATGAGAGGTCTTTATTGAAGGTGGAGCCTCTATCAAGTGATGACATTAGCAGGACACAAAATTCCCAAACACATTTGGAGTCATCAGATTGTTTCCATATTCAAAGAGAAAGTGGTATTTCCGATGGTACCATGGTTGATGTGAAGATTTTAGAGGTTCAGACTCTAAGTGGAGCTCAGTTGCAGAAAATGCCTTTTAGTTCAGTTGGCCCTATTGGTAAGCATAGTTGTAGTGATGATTATTCATCTTATGCTTTGAATGATGCGGAGCTTGGTGTTGAGTTTGATAAGGTAGACTTGGTGAAGTCGAGTAAAATTCTTGAAAAGGAGGTTGAAGTAGATAATATTGAGTATGTCCTAACTCAATGTAGGATGGAGAAGGTGAAGCGCGCTATGATGTCTCCATTGGTCTCTCAGATTTCTGTATCTACAAGTTTGTCTTCTTCATCGGATTTTCTGAAGAATTTTGATATTTGTTCATTTGCATTTTGCTTGTCGATGTGCATATTATCTTTCTTATGCTTGGAAAAGATTTGGAAGCTCTGTTTGGGCAATATTGCCCAAAGTAGTTCACATTGAGCTTGATGGCATAGACCCAACAGTTTTGTTGATTTTTGGTGATTGATGAATATATTTAATCGAGATGGAGTGTTAAATTTTGGCGATTAAAATATATTAATGAGAAGGCATTATTTGTTTCCATAATCAAGTCAATTATGGGAGACAAATTAATATGGAGAAGGCAATTGATTTAAAGAATCAATCAAGAATTGGTAGGGTGAAAGAGGCATTAATTTTTCCCATAATCAAGTCAAATATGGGAAACAATTAATTGATTTGGAGAATCAATCAAGAATTTATATAGCTGTAAGCCAAATTAATGCGCAAGATTTGTGGTGAATCAAATCAAGGAAACTCCTAAACATCTTCATCCTTATCTTCTAGAATTCTCTATTCTTCCTATATATATGAAGCCATTTGCTCACTTTTGTATCATCACAAGAAAAGATATCTCTCCATACTATTTCTCAATAGATCCCTATTTTCTGTATCTATTATAGGGTGAGAATTAGTATTGAGGTTTTGTTGTAATTCTTCTCATTTTTTGTAACCTCCTCTTGTAAAGAAGTAAAGAAGTTGTTAGGTCTCCGTGGACGTAGGATATTCATATCCGAACCACGTTAAAACTTTTGTGTCTTCTCCTCCTCTTCTATTTTTGTTTTTTTTGTTTGGTGATTATTTTTATTGAGTTAGTGGTTGATAACTAATCGACAAGCTAGATCCATTTTAGCAGCGCTTCCGCAGTTGTGCAATTTTTACACAACAGTACCAACACCAGAAAAATAGAATTCAACATATTTTGGTCAGGTCAGATATGTAAATTGTATCAGACATAATTATTTTTATGATAGGAGTTCGTTGCATCGAATTTTAAAATAGAACGTGCTGACTATCTTACTTGATAATCATTATGACAGGACGTAATTATTTTTATGGCCGAACCACTATAAAGTTTGTGTCTTGTTTTCTCTCCTTGTTTTCATTTGATTTTTTCACCTATTTCCCTACTATATTTCTCTAGATATAAATGTCATGTTATGGTAGAAACATTAACCTTTGTACCTACAATGTTTGGATATTCGTTTAATATATGTACTTTCCTTTTGTATGATTTTTTATCTAGTCCATGCATTCTCGAAGTCGCTAAGAAAGCTTTAAGATGATTGCTTCAATCTTAAAGAATAAGTTAGATTCTTCCTTTTGCAGTTACGTTTCAGTAATTAGAGATGAAAATTTTGAATTACGCCTTGCTGAATGCTTGATTTATTTTTGAGTCTTTCGGCTGTAGTCCTAATAACAGGTAAAATTATCACTTTTTTTATACATGTCATTTTCCGTGCTAAAGCGTAAGGTCTTATTGTTGTGCCATAATATGGAGTTGTTTATCAAAAACATAGTATGTTTGGGACCTTTGGGTTATCATCACGTGAAGATAAGCATATGGCCTGATAGTGAAATCATACATTCGATGAACATTAATATTATGTTTATAATATAAAATGTGTAGAGAATACTGAGCGCGGAAAATAATGGTAATGGGGAAAACAGCTGCATTTTGAAGGTGTACTGCAATGTGCCCTTTTCAAAGAAAACCATATTTAAAGGTATTTCTGTCAACTCCCTTTTTTCTTCTTAGTCTTGATATATAAAGGTGCGTTCCCATTTTATGGTGGCACTGTTGCTATTTCAATATTAAGCATACATTTTCACGAATGGATTATTGTTATTTGTATCAAATTCTGCACGATGACCATCTAATTTTACAGGAAAGATCGAGTAATCAACTAGAGATGAGTTGCCTGAATTTCACGAGATTTGGGTTAACAATATGCCATCTACTAAATTAATAATAACAAAATGTTCTGATGACATTTACTTAGAACTGATGACATTCATGGGATTTTGGTTTTCTAAGCCATAGCTTTTGATTCATGAAGTAATCAAGACTTTTATATGCAAATATACAGATTAGAAGACTTCTTTGATAACTACTGTTGCTTATCTGGTCCAATCTTGTTCAATAGGCATAATCCCTCAAATCTTGTTTATACTGTATCACAATAATAGGGTATAAGCGAATATCTAAAACAACATTTTTTTCCTGTATGAAATAATTAGTGATGGTGCTGCTTCATTGGTATTGATGAGTGGAGCAAAAGCGTGAGAACTTGGGTTAGAAGTTATCGTAAAAATCACAGGTTATGCAGATGCGACACAGGTATATGCTTTAATTTGTACTCAAGTTACCAAACTTGCTGAACTATACGCAAAACATTTATGCTGCACTAAAATGGTTGCATGGTCATCTAGGCTCCTGAGTCTTTACAATGGCTCCAGCACTTGCAATACCGAAAGCTATTTCAAATGCTGGTTTGGAGCTTCTCAAATTGATTAATTAACGAGGCATTTTCTGCGCGTAATGATCACTCATCCACTTCTTATACATTTTATATAGTGCAGTTTTACTAATGTTTTTGAACTTATAATCCTTTGGTTGCAGGTTGTAGCTCTAGTAAATAAGAAGCTTCTTGGAATTCCAACTATAAGCAATTCAGCTTCTCAATAATAATTCCGTAGCAGGAAAGGTAAAGTTGATCCTTTTTCTTTCGTCAACCCAGGAAAAGATGTATGCAAATGGTGGAGTTCTAGCTTTAGGGCATCCTCTAGGTTGCAGCGGAGCACACATCCTTGTCACCTTGTTAGGGGTATATATAACTTTGTTTATTCTGTTTATATAGTTACTAATTTTGTATATTTTATTGTATAGTTATTTTTCCTCTTACATATGTATTAGCAGCTTCCATCATTTGCATCCAGCTCATTGTCTATTTTCGCGAAATAGCTGCAAATGAACTTGAACTTAATTTAACTCATTGATGTTGTGAAATTTTGCTTCTTTGCAGAAGTGTCCAGGATCTTCTTCACCCAATTACTTAAAGATGATTTCTATGGAAACAAACACAGATATGAAATCACACGCGCAAACACAAAATATTCCACCCAACCACCCTCTTTATTGATTATCAAAACGAATTTTGTTTACACTCACTGGTTCAACAACCAACAATAAACAAACTACAAGAATCAATAACCTTATTGAGAAAGGGAAAGAATATCTAGATGACTACAACTTTTGTTGGAGAAGGATAACAATGAAGAACAACAACTAACCCTTGGATTAATTGGAGGCACCAATCCTCTCTTGGGCACCAAGCCCTAGAGGCACGCAACTGCCACTCTATTCGGTCATCCACTAATCCAACCCTATGTGCTGCTTTTATAGGAGAATAGAAGGCCTAGGCAAATACCCAATTTGCCCCATTGTTACTTGCAGAATAAGTCACAGATTGACCAAGTCAAAAACGCAGGAAACCCCTCTCAGACGTCTGACCAAATTATGTCAGACGTCTGTCTCTGCTCTCGGGTTATCAAAACCCTGTAGACACAGACGTCTGACCAAGATCTCTCAGACGTCTGCGCTGAAACATAGCACAAAACTGCTCCTCTTTGCCTTCTTTCTGCTTCTACACCATATCCACTATCGCCAAGCACATCCACGCCTCGGCTTCATCAACATATGTGATTTCATGTCACAAATCACAACACTCCACCTTGATATGAAATCGCATCACATCAAAACGATCTTCCAACACACATGTCATCTAGCTCTTTCAACGACACCTTCTCTCAATTAAAACCAACCTCGATTTCCAGGCAACGAGATACACCCCACCTGTTCCAAGTACAGGGACTCAATAGATTTCAGGGCAACAATCACACCCAGTCGATTTGAAAGGACTACGACCACACCTCAATTACAAACACAACCCACCGCCTTCAAAAGATGCATCTACCGCCTGAGTGCACCGTGCATAAACCAACGGTCTAAAAGTGCTTGCAATTCCACAACGACACCCGTCTACTACTTGACCTGTGCTCCTTCCTTGATCACTCCTGATCCCTCGAGCATCATCAACGTGAAGACCCCTGTTGAAAACATGAACCGAATCACCAAGGTACAGGCAAATCAAATCAATTTCCAACATCTTCGTCTTCTTCCATCTTCCCTCATCCACATCATAGGGCTTCTCCTCATCTCCATCAACCAAACCATTGAGGCCTTCAAATCCCCAATCAAGATTAGTCATCACCAACAGCGCCATCATATCCGACATAAAAAAAATCAATTTTTTCAACAAAAAATCAATTTTTTCCAAACAAAAATCAAAATTTTCCAATCCAAAATCATACTAAGCTTTGCGATGATCTAGCTCTGATACCAACTGTTGTGAAATTTTGCGCCTTTGCGGAAGCGTCCAGGATCTTCTTCACCCAATTACTTAAAGATGATTTCTATGGAAACAAACACAGATATGAAATCACACGCACAAACACAAAATATTCCACCCAACCACCCTCTTTATTGATTATCAAAACGAATTTTGTTTACACTCACTAGTTCAACAACCAACAATAAACAAACTACAAGAATCAATAACCTCATTAAGAAAGGGAAAGAATATCTAGATGACTACAACTTTTGTTGGAGAAGGAGAACAATGAAGAACGACGGCTAACCCTTGGATTAATTGGAGGCACCAATCCTCTCTAGGGCACCAAGCCCTAGAGGCATGCAGCCGCCACTCTATTCGGTCATCCACTAATCCAACCCTATGTGCTGCTTTTATAGGAGAATAGAAGGCCTAGGAAAATACCCAATTTGCCCCTTTGTTACTTGCAGAATAAGTCACAGAAAGACCAAGTCAAAAACGCGGGAAACCCCGCTCAGACGTTTAACCAAATTATGTCAGATGTCTATCCCTGCTCTCGGGTTACCGAAACCCTGTAGACGCAGACTTCTGACCAAGATCCCTCAGACGTCTGTGCTGAAACATAGCACAAAACTGCTCCTCTTTGCCTTCTTTCTACTTCTACACCATCTCCACTATAACCAAGCACATCCACGCCTCGTCTCCATCAACATATGTGATTTCATGTCACAAATCACGACAATTGACATGTTCTTAGGTAGAAAAATGGAAGATGTGAAGTTGTAGGTGTATGCAATGGCTGTGGTGGTGCTTTTGCTCTTGTGTTGGAAATTGTTTAATTTTCAAAGCTTAAGCTGTTGTAAGAATATATTTCTAACACTAGAACACCCCAATTTTATTTTCCTGCTTTATATAACTCGTTCAAAAGACATTTGAGTAACTATGACAGTTTACAATAACTAAACTTATATTGTTTGATAAACCTGGAAGCATTATGCAAGTATGAAGAACTTTTAGCATCCATTTAGGCTACTTAACTGGTTAAATGCTAGTAAGTAAAAAAGTCTCTGTTGTCGCGACAAACTTAGTTATCTTCCATTTATTGCAAACTTTATGTCAGGAGTTTTTGCACGCATTTTTATTGCAAAAATTTATAAATTGGTTTCTTCCATTTACAATCAAGGGTCTAATTGTTTTGATTTACAAGTTTAAATTTCCATGTAGTATCCTCAGCTAACCACAATAGTCACATGAGCCACCAGTTCCTCCTCCTTTCTCTACAGATGAGTTCTTTGATAGGTAAACACATTTTTAGACTCTCATTCGCTGTAAATCCTCAACTTTACCATACACCCAGTAGCATTTATTGTGGATTTTATGAGAATTATGCATAGCTTGTAAATTGTTAAATATGCTTTCAGATCATATATGGATGTACATGCAATGCTAATGCAGTGGTAATGCAATGGAGCAATGGTCTTGGACTTGTGTGTTTGGACAGTGAATGTGTGGAGTAGAAATCCGATGGGTAGCATGGCTGTGGAAGTTTGATGGAGGAGAGCAGTTGGTTTGGGTTTTATTGTAGACTTTAAATTTGAACTATGTTTTATTTTTTGTTAACTTAAATTGACATCAATATGAAATTGAAAACATATGTATTGAACTTATTTTTGTTAGTTGATCCTTATCTTGTTATCATGAATATATATAACATTTGTTGAGTTACTGCTTTTGAAATTGTTGTGAAGATTCATTTGATTGTTACTATTATAATATATTGAAAAGCATTATAAAAGATAATGTAATACATGAGCTTGCTGGCAAAGGATATCATCGAGTAGGTGTTATATCTACATATTTTATAGCGGCATATACATGCTGTAAAAGAATTTAGAAATTCTATTCTGTTGGTTTATAGCGCAATAAACCCGCTATTGAACTAATATTTTATAGCGGCTATAGAGTGTGATAGAAATTCGTTATTTTCATGAAGAATGACATGTTTTATAGCGGCAAAAGAGAGCTGCTAAACTTACATGTCATAGCGGCATATAACCGCTATAAAATCATAGCCTTTTATAGCGGTCGTTTTTGTGTTATAATTATTCAATGGTTTTTATAACATGTTGTTATACGATGATTTTCAGACCGCTATAGTATTGTTTAATAACGACTATAAGCCGCTATAAAAGACTACTTCTGTTGTAGTGGATTTGAGTAAACATTCCATTTCATGAGTTTTGAATTCGGTTATATAAATTCTAGGGTAAAATCTTTGTGTACATTTGATTCGTGTGATAGTAGTGTTTCGGCGAACCATTGAGGCCTCTTATTCACTTCGATAAAGTTACTTGCCTCCGACGATCGCCTGAAATCCATGAAAGTTAACTTGGCCATAAGGCTAAGCCTTATGTTGACGCAGCAGGTCAGGACCAGTCGACAGGTCCAAAATTAATCAGTCGACTGGTCAATTTTGGACCAGTCGACCGGTCCTCTTGAATTTGTACAGTCGACCGGAAGAGATCATGGTCGATTGTGTAGGTTGTTTCAGGTTGTTTCCGACCGAGTTTTGGGTCGTTTGCTCTTTTCTTGTGTTTTCCCAGTTGCTTTAATTTGTTAATTTCAATAGCTCGAGTATATCGATCTTTGATGATCATTTCATGATAAACGAATTTACAATTAATTGTTATGATATTTAATTTACGTTAAAAACGTGAATTCTTTGTTCGATCGTCATTTCAATCATTATTACATGAGATTTGCCATTTCAAAACTATAAAAAAGGGTTTTATATTATTAGTAGATACCAAACCTTTTATTAAAAATGGTTTATAATCCTACTTCATTATACAAAGTTATTTTATATTTTTCTTTACATGTCTACTAGTATATACTTATATAAACCTTTTTCTCACTCGTATAAGAAATCTAATTAAACGCCTTATTAAAAACAAGGACCATGACCCCTTGCGTTTGCTTCGACGGTTAATTCTTGGACTCACTCGATTGAATACTGTGGCATTGATCGTTTCACATTCCTAGTGGAATATACAACTTGTTCGTAAATATTCGAGTAGAGAAAGTACTTATGAGACATGTAGCTCGACTCTTATATTTACTAGCTTGGCGTAGTTTACATTATACTTGATCAATTTGATCATTGAGGATCTTCAGATCATTCCGACCTTCGGGTTATTCTAATGATCTTCGGATCATCCTTAGGAACTTTGCTTCCGGTGGATTTTCAGATCATCCTTAGGAACTTTAGTTCATTTGGTGGATGCTTGTTTGAGATCACTGATCATTTTGGCGGAACTTCTGTTTATTTGATGGACGCTTGTCTGACGACCTCTGATCATTCTGGTGGAATTTCGGTTCATTTGATGGATGATTGTCTAACGATATTTTATCGTTCTGGTGGAACTTCGGTTCAATTTTGGCGGGTTCGCGACTTGAGGTCTTTGGACTATTAGGTAGAGGTTTGGCTCAAGATCTTCGGATAGTCATAGGTGAGCCACCTAGAGATTGCATCTCAATCTTCGATACACGTATTTCATTTGATTACCAATGATCTTTGGATCATCTTGGTGGTTTCGCGACTCGAGGTAATCTTCGGACCATTCCGGTGGAGCTTCGACTCATGTTCTTTGGACCATTCAGGTGGAGCTTTGGCTCAAGATCTTTGGACCGTTATAGGTTAACTACATAGAGATCCCGTCTCAATCCTCGATACATGTGTCGGTGAGTTTTCGGGCTCCCGTCTTGAAATCGGCATCCCTTCCTCTTTGAGATGTTATGAGTTTTCTTGATACTACGTTATCAATCTGGGTTATCTATTTCGTATTGATGGGATATACAATATTCTATCTTAGAAGTATTTTTATGAATTAGGATGGGATATCCTTGTATAGCACTGAGATTTCTTTGACATATCTTTTGGACATTTTAAGCCTCTACATTTTTTTGAAAGCAAAAATTAGTGATCCTATGAAAAGAAGTGAGCAATTATATATATATATATATATATATATATATATATATATAACAAACGACAATAACTATCAAGATGCTTGGCAGGTAACCAATAGTAAACAATCCACTCAGACAATGACCATATGTCTAGGATGTTGATGGATGAGCTCTGGAAAAACTACCACCCATTGTACTTAAAAATTGAGTTCTGGACAGGCCACCACCTGATTAAGGAGTATATCTACTCCTAAATAATACAAAAGGTCAATTCAAAAGTATACAAATGAACAATACAACATAATAAAAGAAAGGAAACTCCAAAACTGAACTCCAATGAGCTCCTCACCGATAATCAACCAACGTGTAACCTGAAATAAGTCTAAACAAAAGTAGGCTAGAACACGCACATATATATAAGATATATATATATATATACACACACACACATATGTATGTGTAAATGATAACAACAAAGAATAAAAGTGATAACAATCATAACCACTAAATCAATTATCAATTGCAAATACAAATTCTATTACAACTAAAATGCTTAGCAATTCTAGTAAACAAATACAAATTATTTTTAACCTTAGCAAGAAATCTGTCAATCATAGGATCCTTAATCAACTTACAATAAGAGTTATCCATCCAATATAAACAAAAAGTAACAGTCTTAATAATTAAATTTTCTATAGTAGTAGAATTGGAACGAAACATTCTCCAATTTCTATCAAACCAAATAAACCAACATATAATAGTTACTAACGAATCAAGTACATATCTATATTTAAAATTAAAATCAAATCTAAAAAAATTCCAGTAAAAATCACAATTCTTATAATTATGAGAAAAATTAAAAATTAAAATATTTAAAACTAAATTTAAAGTATAAAAAGTTTTAACACAAGCAAAAAATAAATGACCAACATTTTCATCAAATACACTACAAAAACAACATTTAGAAGCAAAAATAATATTTTTTTCTTCCTTAATTGCTCAACAGTATTTGGTTTCTTATGAATAATCAGCGACTTATGAAATTTAGCTCTAGGCAGAGCATTAGCCTTCCAAATAAACTTAAATTTTAGAAACAATGCACCTTTAAAATTTAGGAGTTTGTACATGGATTTAACAGAGAATTTCAAACTCTTATCAATGCCCCAATAAATGCTATCGCAACCATTATCAAATGATTTAATGACAACTTGACACGTAACAAGGCAAAGTGCTTGAACAGTAAGCCATCGAAAATATCCTCAAATCTAAATTCCCACGACGGATCTAAACTCTCCCTATAAACATCCTTAATCAAGGCATTCTTAAAGCAACTAATCTCAAAGAGTTCTTTAAATTTAATTTTAAATGGTAATTGAGAAATCCAAGAATCGTGCAAAAAAATGTATTATCCCCCGAATGGACAATCAAATTAAAACCTAAGTTAAAAAAGTCAAAACATTTCAAGTGCTTATATTTTACATTTTACATGTGAATCTCATTGTTATTTCTTATGTCATTTTCTATTTATATCTCTATTTCTATCTCAGTTTATTACAATGTGTACACCTAGAGTGATCCATTTATTACTTATTCTTATAAATAATACTCCGGTCCGACCGAGTATTACAAGTTCTTACATTGGATTTCTAGCCGGGACCACCTTTTGCCTTTTACCAACTACATTATTGTTGTAGTAATCCCAATTACATGTATATGAGATTTCTATGTATGCATATTATTTTGGCAAGAGTATGTACCAATTATTTTAATGTATAGTGGATCGACTATGACCACTGGCTTTGTATTTGCTCTTATGTGTTATATTCATATCTATTTCCGTGTCTGACTCTAATTATATTGTATGTATATTATATTAATTCCAAATTATATATATCCATTATTAAGTAGATTTGAACATGAATTAGATTTGTCGGATTTCCTCATGAGATTTAAAAAGTAAGACCGCATTATCCGATATGTTTAACACTTGTCCAAAGCTAATACACAGATGGTCACTCTTCAACAACCTTATATTCTTTGGGTTAGTTGACATCATTGCTTGCAATGACCTTGGTTAACGCGAGTATAGAGGTGGGGCATTACACTTGGTATCAGAGTAAAGTTCGGAATAATATAAGATATTATAGCGAGGATCATTGTCCTAAGTCTCTCTTAAGAAATAGTGTTTTAGGATTTCATTTGAGTCTTAGGGCCCATCATATCCTATCTTATATCATGATCCTTTGTTTAACCAATCAAATTTGCTTGAGTTAATCTTTTGAACCTTGGTGAAGACAAACCTAGAGTCCCGTCCCTTTTCTTGGGTAGGAATTCAAATTATTTCCAATTTTTGTGTGTTGAAATAACTTTTAGGACTTAGTTTTGAAAATTTATAAATTATTTTATTAAATGATTGCTAATCTGTTTGAAATTAGCTTTGCGAGGCTAAATCGGATAAATTATTTCCGCTAAGCACTATGAAATGTTTTTATTTATTTATGATTACATATTTAATCAATGAATAAATGGTTGCACCTCTGATTATTTATTTACAAATTTGCGCCCCTATTGGGGCGTAATTTGTTTTATTGGGTTTAGTTGCCTATTGAGTATGTTAGGAATTCTAACTGAGAGGTGAGACGCCACGATGTCGATAGGAGTTTCTAAACACTTTGATGAGACAATTCTAACACCACATTTGTATTAAATATTAATGATGTTTGTCACCATTTAACCTTAGCATTAGTAGTTCGATATAAATAAATGGCAAAGAAAATCATTAGTATTGATTGTTAATTTGTAGCCTAATGAATTTTAATAAGATAATAATTTGAGAATGAGATACATATGACTATCATATACAACCTTTACACCCTTTATGGTTAAAGTTTTAACTATGAAGATTTGGATATTTTATTTTTGAAAGGAAATTAATGACTAATAATGTACTATCCTTTCTATTCTTTATGACGATGATATCCATGATCATCTCATCCAAGTTCTTTTAAAATTGTAGTCATCTATGATCTACCTTCTTTGTGCCAAAGGAACTTGGGGACATCATGTCCTTAAGACTTATAAGGCGCTTGTTTTATATCGAATTATGTCAATTTTCCAAATCTATGTTTTGTGAGAATTCTTACATGCTTTGACCTATGCTTTAACCTTATATCTTGCTATTGCGATGCCTTGGCTTTCTTTGGGTAATGACTGAGTGATCTCATTTTCTTTGGTGTATTACTTGTTTCAAATGAGTAATTTTGTCTTTTCGATTGAATAAGGAATTTAATTGAACGTCTTGGTAAAACGGGTTGGTCGACACACTTGCGTTTACTTCATCAGTTAATTTTTGGACTTAGTCAGTTGAGAGTTGGTTTTATTCTTGGATGAAATTTCAGGATCACGTGTGTTGTATATGTTTATTTACATCGATGTTGATCATTATTGTTTGAATCATGTGTCATATATCTTTGTGTACATTGACGAGAACCTTATGTATTCTTTAATGGATAAATGGCTGACAAAACTGCTTTTGGGAGGTGTCAGCAACCTTGCCGTTATAGACAAAACCGCTTTTGGGTGGTGTCTGTAACCTTGTCATTATGGTGAAACTGCTTTCGGGAGGTGTTAGCGACCTTGTTGATGCCATATGTGTCATACCAATTTGTCAAAAGACAAAATGGCTTTATGCGATGATTTATAATGGATTTTGCAACTTGTTTGTAAATAATTGAGTTAAGTTTGTGATTATGGGACATTTGACTAAACTCGCCTATTTACTGGCTTAATGTAAACTCTCGTTGATCGTTTATGATCTCTTTGCGATTCATGGATTTGTACGCTCGCCCTTGTTGTGGCTTGAGTGTCGGTCTATTTTATGTTCTTTTAGATTTCTTTGAGTGGCTTCTAGAATTTGGTTGATTTAAGTATTCAAATTATCTCGAATCTTCTTATGAAAAGTAATAAGCTATATTTTGCTTATTAATCTTTGACTCTTGTTTCTGGATTTCGATTCTTGATCTCTGGGATTTCGTAATGTGGGAATCTTGTGCGATCCCCAATTTTCATCTCCTAAATAATAAAACTAGATTTAGTATTTCGATAAATCAACTTTGTAAAAGGTTGGTATTCCTTTGTAAGACTATTCTTGAGGCTAACTTCAATGGGATGTTAAAATCATATTTTTATGGATATGAGCACTCTTTTTTTGTGACTATTCTTTCCCTGCTTTTTTCCATGTCTTATTTATTCTAGTTTTGTGGTGATTTTTCAGGATGGATTGACCTATCTGTTCTGAGGCCCGCATTTTATTTTCCAGAGAGTACCATCTAACTTCGATATCCCATAGCTGCGAGATAGATTTCTGTTGTTCTTAATGATTCTATTTTAGATTCTTTAACTTCCATATGTTTCCTAAAATTCTCATGGCAATGAGAATGACGTTGTAACGACCTGAATTTTACGTATCGACCGATCGTAAATAACTACATTTTATTCTCTAGTGGTCGGATCATTCTCAGACTTTAATATGTTGTTCATAGAGATGTGTGACGTGTCCATGATTTTTACCGAACCCAACTATGACTATTTTTCCCTTTCGTTTACTGATTGGTCTATAAATTTTGATAGAGATCAAATCAGGTGTTTAAATTGGTATTATTGGATCAGAATAGTGGTTTACGATTAGAGTGGTAATGTGAAGGATTTGGTTCAGTGGTATGGAAGGAATCACTGTTTTAAGTTTCAGGTGTTGTTAGGCAGACTGTTCTGTAGCTAGTGGGCAAATTATCCAAGCCCACTAGACTTATGATTAGCTAATGGGCAGCTAATATGGGTGTTTGGTGGAGAGAATTAGTGTTACCCTCTTCATTCTAAACTTTAGGTTGGGCGTCTTTGATTGTCCGATCAACCTAAAACCCTAATTCTCCATTCTTTTCATACTGATTCATTGTAGATTGCATAAGGAAGATATATCATCATCAAGGGAGATTACATCAAATTGCATCAAATTTGGGGAACATCATTGCTGTCCAGATCTGAATTAACTAAGTTTGCATTGGATCTGGAACTTGGTGAGTGATAGATATCTCTCACATAGAAACTACGGATTTTATGGGTAGATTAGGACCATATTCATAAGTTATATGTTATAATCACCTTAGGTCTAATCATATATGTTAAATTTAGATTTAGAAACCCTAGGAAAACCTAATTTAATCATATTAATGGATAGTTGATAAGATTAATCATACTTATACATATGTTTATGTCTGAATCATGTTAGATCTCATAATTGTGATATGTTTATGTTTTAATTGGAATTTGTTCATGTTTCTATGATCATGTATTGCTGTTTGTTTTGATTGAATTGATTGCGTTGTTTCAGTTGTTTATTAGAATTGGTTGTCGCAGATCTTAGGATTGAAGAACAAGGAAAATCAAAGGTTCAAGTGATTGGATTCAGATGAAATTTGGCAGATGCGCTCTGGGAGATGAGAGATGGAAGCACGTAAAATTTATTGTCAAAATAGGCTAAGTACATGGACCAGCGCTGACCCATGATGGGCAGATACCGACCCATGTAGGTTGATTGGATTCAGATGAAACTTGGCAGAGGTGCACTAGGGACAAGAGATGGAAGTACACAAAATTTCTTGTCAAAATAAGCTAAGTACACGGACCGGCGCCGATCCATGATGGACATGTATCGACCTATGTAGGTTGATCAGATTCAGAAGAAACTTGATGGAGGCGTTCTGGATGACGAGAGATGAAAGCACACAAAAATTCATGCTAGAATAAGCTAAGTACATCGACCGGCACCGACCCATGATGGGTCAGCACTGAACCATGCAGGATGGTCTGATGGGAATGGAATTTGGCGGGGAGTATCGTTATGACATGACGAGGCTATTGGTAAAATTTCAAGTCATTCGAAGTTGTTTTGGGATGGGTCGAAGGTTGATTACTCAAGACATGGATGGACCGACAGAAGTTTCCATCTGAAGGTCTAATAGCTTGGAAAATTGACGGGTAGGAAGCTCATGGGGTTAGGAGTGCAGAAGTGCCACCACTTAGTCGTTTCTTGCTAAGTGTATGGGTACGTACCGTCCCGTGATGGGTTGGCTCCAACCCATCGTGGTAGGTCAGGTGGACGTGATTAATAGGGAGCTTGGTTTTGATGGCTTCCGAGGGTTGCTAGTGTGAAGTTTTGTGATGAATTGACTTCAGATGATCGATGTGCAACTCAATGATGTATAGTTCTTCGATTGTTAACTTACGCTGGAGTGGTCGGAGCCGAATTGATGTGACACTGGTCGTGATTCGATATACGATCTAGTATGGTGATGGATTGACAGGATGGGAGTCAATCATGGATGATAATGGAAGGGTTCAAGAATGAATTGTGTCGCTGAGACGAAAGGCTTGACAGATTTGAAGTGCTAAGGAATCATTGGTTATCGAAGTGTTCTAGTGGACTCAAAGCAGGGGTATCGTGGGGATGCCCATTAGGATCAGAATCGATAGATTGCATACCCTGGGCAATCATGATGAGCCTACTTGTCCAGATTGGAAAAGATAAACATACGATTCATGATGGCTTATGGTACTTTGGCTAGAACCGGTGTTCTCCATTAGCCCTTTTGACCGTTAAAAAGCAAATTTAAATAATCAATGAATTCAAGGTTGTAGTAAGTGATAGCTAGGACATTGGATGCTATGGATGCTAGGGTTGATTCTGTGTGCTTTCTTTGGGTAGACTATCACTATAGGTCTTCAAAGAGAAGTGGGGTTGGGGCAGTCCTTTCCTATTTCTGATATAACATGTAATGGATCGTTTTCACGTGTTAACTTGATGACTACTAGGCAGATCAAATAGTTGATCCGCCTATACTCATATTATCCTATGGAATTTGTGTTAGATATTTTATTGCTCACTAAGACTATTGTATGACTCAAGGATTCACGTTTTCCTCTTATTACCTTGGGTTGTTCATCAATGTTGTTGATGAGCAGACTGAGTAGCAGGCAGCAGGTTTGGTGTCGTTGATGTTGTGCGGTGGCGAGCTGGAGGATGGCGTACGCTTACTATCTATTTAGATATTTCTTTTCTATTTCTACTGTTTGTTGATGATTACTGAAACTTTCAGGTATGTATTGAGGCATATTGTATTCAAAAATTAATGTACTCAAATGTATTGTACTCGAGATTCTATGGCTTTATGAAGATTTGATTTTCTATTCAGTTATGCTTCATAACTATATCCTGTTGTATACTTTATTATTGTATATTATCTATGCGTTGTGAGTTATACGACAGGTTTCAATTCGAGTTATTCTACCCAGATGATCGTCCTATATCAACCTGGCACGTCATACGGCGCACCATTCTTTAGTTCGGGGCGGGAGGTACGGGGCGGTCATCACATTTGGTATAAGAGCTTTTGTTATTCGAATTTACCCAAAATTCGCGAGCGTAAAAACATATAAGAGATGTATTTGTATTTTATATTAGATGACAACTATATTATAATATTTATAGTAAAGTAGGTTAGTGAGCACTTGAACACCAATGCAGCTTTCTCTAATGTGAATTGATCATTCTCTTTTTAGATAGAGAATAAGTCGACGAACTTTGAGACATGCTACTAGGAATGTGACTGAAGGGGGAGGCGAGGGTAGCCGATTGGGCGCTGCGGCTGCTTTTCCTGATTATCCTGCTATGTTCGAGGACATGTTGGTAGCGATCATGAGGAGGATACCCACTCCAGGAGCGACAGTAGATGGTGGTGTTCATGTGCAGGCACCTAGGGAAGTGGATTTCTTTAAGCTGTGCAAGGATTACACTTCTCTGGGTGGCAAGCAGTTTGTTGGGACAGAACCAACGGTTGAAGTTCAGAATTGGTTGGATACTTGTGTTCGGATTTTCGGAGATTTCGGAAATAACGATGGAACTAAGAGGAAGCTTGCATCGAGGCAGTTGAAGAGACGGGCAATTGATTGGTGGAACTATATAACTCTTAAAACTCTGGAGGACCAGATCACTTGGGTTCAGTTTACAACTAAGTTTGAGGATAAGTTCATTTCTATGATCCAAAAGTCGATACTGTTTAAGCAGTTTGTTGAGCTAAAGCAAGGCGGAAGGCCTATCTCTGAATATGTGACTGAGTTTGAAGCTTTATCGAAGTATGTTTGTTCTTATATTGAGACTCCTTATCAAAAGAATGGGAAGTTTATTATGGTTTTGGATGAGAGTCTTGGGAAACAATTGATTGACTATATTGATGACCCTTATGAGAAGTTGGTCGAGAAAGTTTTAAGGAAGGAGAGTTTGTTTCAAAAAAAATTGAGACTGTTGTTGAGGATAAGGGGAAGCTGAAGCCGCAGTAAGGTGGTAATAATAAGAAAACATGGAATGGTAAATGAAAACAACAATAACAAGGAAAAAATAGGCATAAAAAGCCAAAGGGCGAGATTACTTGTTATAATTGCCAGTAGAAGGGCTATCTTTCCAAAGATTGTAAGAACTTGAGGGTGGAAAAGAAGTGTTTTAACTGTGATAAGCCTAGGCATATGAGGAAGAATTGTCCAGAACCACCAAAGGATAAACATGTTGTGAGGGAATACAGTTTGGATGTTGTTCTGTCTTCCTCAAGGGGTCCAACTTCGAAGGAGAAAGAGAAGAATGTTGTGGTGCAAGGTACGCGTTCTGTTCAAGGTGTTTCAGTTCGAGTTTTATTTGATGCTAGAGCATCACATTCTTTCATCCATAATGAGCTTGTTTGGAAGTTAGGTTTAGAACCTAAAATTGTTGATAGACCGTTTTGGTTGTGACTAATCCAGTAGGGGTTCGTCCAGCCTTTGTATGCTTTGTCGAGGTTTAGTTTTATCAAGTCGTGGTTCTCTTTGGTGTGATTGTTTTGTTTCGAATTTCACTGGGTTTCAGAATATTTTGGGTATGGACTGGCTCAAGAAGTATGTGTTTGTTGTGGATTGCAAGAGGCTTAAGGTGACAATCAGGAATGTGGAAGGGAAAACGATAGTGATACGTTGTCTACCAGAGGATGGAGTTCTATTTAGCTTTTTAAATTCGCTTGTGACTCCATGGGATGGGTTGTCATCTGTGCCAATCGTACGAGAATTTTATGATGTGTTTGTTGAGGTCATGGGATTGCCGCAACAGCGAGAGATTGAGTTCCATATTGATTTAGAGGACGGAGCCAGACCTGTTATTTTGCCTCTTAGGCGAATGGCGCTTAAGGAACAACGAGAGTTAAAGGTGCAAGTGAATGATCTTATGAGTAAAGGATTCATTCATAGAAGCATATATGAATAAGGTGCACCAGTTGTATTTGCGACCAAGGCTGATGGATCACTGTGATTATGTGTGGATTATCGTGAGCCGAATAAGATGACTAAGAAAAACAAGTACCCATTCCCGAGAATAGATGACCTGTTTGATCAGCTTTACGAAGCTAAGGTGTATTCCCAAATGGATTTGGCTACGTGATTTCACAATTGAGAGTGGCTAAGGATAGTGTGCCGAAGACTGCTTTTAGGACGCCATCCGAATTTTATGAATGGCTGGTGATGCCATTTGGATTTACTAACGCACCAACAAAATTTGTGGATCTTATGAATCGAGTCTTTAGAGATCAGTTGAATAAGTTCGTACTTGTGTTTATGGATGATATATTCGTTTATTCCAGGACCAAGGAGGAACATAAGACACACTTGAGAACTGTTTTGGAAGTCTTTCGAAAAAATCAGCTGAGGGCTAAGTGTTCAAAATGCCAATTATGGAAGGAAGAAGTGAGATTTTTGGGTCATGTCGTGTCAGGACAAGGAAGATTGGGATCAACCCAAAAATGCGACGGATGTAAGGAGTTTCCTTGGTTTAGCTAGATACTATCGACGGTTTATCTAAGATAGTTGAACCATTAACCAGATTGATGAAAAAGAATCAGGTCTTAGCATGGGATGCGAAGTGTGAGCAAGCCTTTGGAATCCTGAAAGAGTGACTGACGAATGCTCCAGTTTTAACTATTCCAAGTGGAAATGAGGAGATGATAGTATATACCGATGCATGTGGCACCGGACTTGGAGAAGTGCTAATGCAAAATGATAGAGTTATGGCCTATGTAAGCTGACAATTAAAGCGACACGAAAGGAACTACCAACTCACGATTTGGAGTTAGCGGCGATAATATTTGCTCAGAATATTTGGAGGCATTATTTGTTGCGAGTTAGATTTGAGTTGTTTACAGATCATAAGTCATTGAAGTATCTTTTCTCCCAAAAGGATTTGAAGCTTCAGCAGCAGCGTTGGTTGGAGTTTTTAGCGTCATATGATTTTGAAATAACCTATACTCCAAGGAAAGGTAATGTAGTGGCCGATGCATTGAGTAGAAGACATGCGAGTTTGGGAACCATGTTTTTGGAATGAAAACATCTCGAGTATTTGGCCAAATTTGATTCTAGACCTCATTGAGAGATAGATCCCAAGATATTAGCAAGCTTGTTGATTAAGTCGACTCTCATCGAAAGGATTGGCGAAAGCCAAAAACGAGATGATAAGCTTATGGAAATCATTCGAAGGATAGAGATGAGAGTAGAACCATAGGAGATTAAGGATTTTGAAGTTGATCGAGATGGTTGGTTTCATGAGAATCGGCGATTGGTTGTTCCTGACATAGATGGATTGAAAGATGAGAGAGAATGTCATCACTCTAGATTGACGATTCATCCTGGTGGTAATAGTATGTATCGAGATATGAAACGAGTTTACTGCTGGGAGGGTATGAAAAGTGATATCGAGAAATTCATCTCAAAATGTATGAATTGTTAGTTGGTTAAAGCCGAGCAGAAAAAGCCGGGCGAATTGTTACAGCCATTGGAAGTTCCTAGGTGGAAATGGGAGCTAGTGTCGATGGATTTCATCGATGAATTACCTAGGACAAGGGCATGAAATGATAGAGTTTGGGTCATTGTGTATCGCTTGACCAAAAGCACAAGGTTTATTCCTGTCATATCGACTAGGATAGCATCGAAGTTGGCTGAATTATATCTTAAGTGGATAGCTCGATTCCATGGAATTTTGAAGAGTATTGTTAGTGATCTGGATCTGTTATTCACAGTGGATTCTGGAGGAGTTTGTAAGAGACATTGGGAACAAAGCAATGTATGAGTATGGCTTATCAACCCCAGACAGATGGTCGGACTGAAAGGGTTAATCGAGTATTGGAAGACCTTCTCAAAGCTTATGTAATGGATTCTGTAGGATCGTGGGAAGATTATCTACATTTAGTCGAGTTTTCCTATGATAACAGTTACTAGTCGAGTATTGAAATGATATCTTATCGGGCGTTGTATGGTAGATCATGTAACTCTCCATTTTGTTGGTTAGAAACTGTGAGAAGTTGATACTTGGGCCTGAGATGAAAAGAGAAACGACAGATAATATTGAGATCATTCGGCAACAAATGAAGATGGACCAAGATCGTCAGAAAAATTATGCTGATAAGGGACTTAAATATTTTTAATTCTATGTTGGATATTTGGTGTTCGTTAAGATTTCGCCACTACAGAACATGGTTCGGTTTGGAAGGAAAGAAAAGTTCACGCCAAGGTTCATTGGGACGTTTCCGATTGTCGAGCGTATTGGAAAGCTCGCTTATAGATTGGACCTACCAGATAAGATAGTGTGTGTTCATAACATGTTTCATGTATCGTTTCTACGAAAGTTTGTGCACGATTCGAATGTTATGGTATCTCCTGATCATTTTGAAAATTTTGAAGTCGAGCCCGAAGTTTCTAGGCCTCGTAAGCCACTTCGCATCGTAGGGAATGGCATGAAATAGCATACGAAGAAGGTTGTTAATCTAGTCAAGACACAATGGAGTGAGGACGATGATGATTGCATATGGGAAACGGAAGAGAGTATGAGGTCGACCCATCTAGAACTCTTTGAATGGTATGTCCTACATATCGTATCTTACTTGTACCATTGTGTCCTGTACTGTTAGGAGTTCCCAATGCTTGGATAGGATTTTTGGATGCATGGATTCTTGGTTGCTAGATTGCACGGTAGATTGGCCGCTCGTGGTTGGTAGGCATGGAGAATACCTTGTTTGCTTGGAATTTTGGGGGCGAAATTCCTAAATAGAGGAGAATGTAATGACCCGTATTTTACATATCGATCAATCTTAAAATAATTACATTTTATTCTCTAGTGGTCAGATCATTCTCAGATTTTATTCATGGAGATGTGTGACATGTCCACGATTTTTACCGAACCTAATTATGACCATTTTGCCCTTTTGTTTACTGTTTGGGCTATAACTTTTGATAGGGATCGAATCAGGTGTTGAAACTAATCTTATTGGATTGGAATGATGGATTACAGTTCCGTAGAGTGGTCAGATGAAGGATTTGGTTCAGCGGTTTGGAAGGAATCGTTGTTTTAAGTTTCAGCTGCTTTTAGGCACACTGTCCAATAGCTAATAGGATGATTAGCCAAGCCCATCAGACTATGACCTACGGATATAAATAGGTGTGTTTGGGGAGATAAGTAGGGTTACTCTCTCGATTCTAAACTTTAGGTTGGGCGTCTGTGATTCTCCGGTTCAACCTGAAACCCTAGTTCTCCATTCTTTTCATACCGATTCATAGTAGATTGCATCTAGAAGATAGATCATCATCAAGGGAGATTAGATCACATCAAATTGCATCAAATAGTGGGAACATCATTGCTGTCCAGATCTGAATTCATTAAGCTTGCATTGGATCTAGAAATTGGCGAGTGATAGATATCTCTCACATGGAAACTACGGATTTTATGGGTAAATTAGGACCATATTCATAAGTTATAGTCGCCTTAGATCTGATCATATATGTTAGATTCAAATTTAGAAACCCTAGAAAAACCTAATTTGATCATATTAATAGGATAATTGATAGGATTAATCATGCTTATAAATATGTTTAGATCCGAATCATGCTAGATCTCATAATTGTGATATGTTCATATTTTGATTGGAAGTTGTTCGTGTTTGTATGATCATGTTTTGCTGAATTGATGTTTGTTTTGATTGAATTAATTTTGTTGTATGAGTTTTTTTTGAATTGGTTACCTTATATCTTAGGTTGAAGAACATGGCGAATCAGAAGTTCAGGTGATCGGATTCAGATGAAACTTGGCAAAGGCGCTTTGGGAGACGAGAGATGGAAGCATGAAAAATTTCATGTCAAAATAAGTTAGTACACGGACCGTCGCCGACCCATGATGGGTAGGTACCGACCCTTGAAGGGTAGGTACCGACCCATGTAGGTTGATCGGATTCAGATGAAACATGGCAGAGGCGCTTTGAGAAACGAGAGATGGAAGCAAGAAAAATTTCATGTCAAAATAAACTACGTACATGGACCGGTGCCGACCCATGATGAGTAGGTACCGACCTATATAGGTTGGTCGGATTCAAATGAAACCTGGCGGAGGTGCTCTAGGAGACGAGAGATAGAAGCACGAAAAATTTCATGCCAAAAGAAGCTAAGTACATGGACTGGCGGACCCATGTAAGATTGTCCGATAGGAATGGAATTTGGCGGGGAGCATCGTTATGACAAGACGAGGCTAGTGGCAAATTTTCAAGTCATTCGGAGTTGATTTAGGATGGGCTGAAGGTTGATCACTCAAGACTTTGATGGGCCGACAGAAGTTTCCATAGGTAGGTCGAATAGCTTGGAAAATTGATCGGTAGGAAGCACATGGGTTTAGGAGTGCAGAAGTGCCAACATTTAGCCATTTCTAGCTGAGTGTATGGGTGGGTTCCAACCCGTGATGGGTAGGTATCGACCCATCAAGGCAGGTCAGGTGGACATGATTTTTAGGGAGCTTGGTTTTGATGGCTTCTGGAGTTGTTGTTGAAGTTTGGTGATGAACGGACTTCAGATGATCTATGTCCAGCTCAATGATGGATAGTGCTTCGATTGTGAACTCACGTTGGAGTTGTCGGAGCTGGATTGACGTGTCATTAGTCATGATTCGATATACAATCCAGTATAGTGATGGATTAACATGATGCGAGTCAATCATGGATGATAATGGAATGGTTCGAGAATGAATTGAATCACCAAGATGAAAGGCTTGACGAATTTGAAGTGCCAAGGAATCATTGGTTATCGAAGTGTTCTAGTGGACTCAAAGCAGGGATATCATGGGGAAGTCCATTAGGATAGATTCGATAGAACGCGTACTCTGGGCAGTCATGATGAGCCTAGTTATTGAGAATTGAAAAGACAAACATATGAGTCATTATGGCGTATGGTAGTTTGGCTTGAACTCAGGTTCTCTGTTAGCCGTTTTGATCATTGAAAAGCAAATTCGATAATCAATGGATTCAAGGTTTTAGTCGATGATAGCTAGGATATTGGATGCTAGTGTTGGTTTTGTGTGCTTTCTTTTCTATTTTCTCTGGGTAAGCTATCACCATAGGTCAATAAAGAGAAGCGGAATTGGGGTTGTCCTTTACTATTTCTAATATGACATGTGATGGATCGTTTTCACGTGTTAACTTGATGGTTGCTAGGTGGATCAGATAGTTAATCCGCCTATGCTCATATTATTCTGTGTAACTGTTGTTAGCTATTTTATCGCTTACTAAGATTGTTATCTGACTTAAGGTTTTATGTTTCCCTCTTATTACCTTGGGTTGTTCATCAATGTTGTTGATGATCACACCGAGTAGCAAGTAGTAGGTTTGGTGCCGTTGATGTTGTGCGGTGACGTGCATGAGGTTGGTGTACTATTACTATCTATTTGGACATTTCTTTTCTATTTCCGCTATTTGTTGATGGTTATTGAGAGTGAGTCATATTGTATTCAAAGATTAATGTACTCAGATGTATTCTACTCGAGATTATATGGCTTTACGAAGATTTGATTTTCTATTCAGTTATGCTTCATGATCGTCGCTAATCTAAGAACTAGAAAAGCGTGATATTTGTAATAAATTCTGCAAGCGCACAGGTGTGTAGCATACAGGTCGGATCACAGGGAGGTAGATTAAAATTAAATTATTTAAATAACTCTTGGGCGTGTTAGACGAAACTGGAGGTTGATTTTGCAAATAAAACAAAACAAAATTAAAACTGTAATTTGATTCAGAACAGATCTAACTGAACCGACGATCAAATCACAATTTCAATGGAAAAGCAATGAAACTATGAATCAGATTCAAATCTAATCAAATCCAATTAAACCTATGAACGCGATTAAAATACAGAAAATAAAAGTGCAGAATATAAATAACAACAGGAAATAAAATTAGGATTACCGCTGAATCTAATCAGGCGGTCAATCACTAATGAAAAGAAATGCAAAACACAAATAGTGTTCTACCGAATCTAATCGTGTAGACACACTAATTGCTAAAAAAATGCAGAAAATAAAAAGAAGAAGAAGAACTAGAAACTTTATTAGAAATAGAAAATGGGATATAGGATAGGATGGTGGCTACAATGCCATTACAAGGGTATATATAGGGGATAACCAAACCCTAACCCTAACCCTAATGATAACTGGGCCTTGTCATTACGTCACTAATTAGTTTACAATGAGAAACATAAATGGGCCTTAGATAAATAAAGCAAATTTGGGCCTTTTCTCTTTTCCTCTTGCTTCCTTGACACTTCTTCATTGATTTGTGATGTGCAAAGCCTTGTTATCAATCCTTTTCTTGTCCAACAGCAACTAGATGTGATATCTTTATCTACAATTCTTCAAAATGCAAATACACAGCAAATTGAACTCTATTTCTCTACATTTCTGGTTGCATGCGGGCTGGGTTGGAATATCTGTAAAAATAACAAAACAATACCCAAGTAATATTTATTTATATACAAAAGATAAGATATAAGAGCATAAAATAAACACATTTCTATGTCAATCAAATACCCCCACACTTATCTTTTACTCGTCCTCGAGTAAAAAGAAAATGAAAAACTAACTAGATAGGTCGCACTTTCGTAGGAAACACGATTGCATTGAGCGTATGCAACAAGCCGTTAAACCTCTAGGTGTCCCTAGTAGGACGAGTGGTGTCTCGTGAGGGTTTTCAGCGGATACTACCCACAAAATCCACATGCAGTATGCTATGATTCTAATGGAACTACATGAATGCAATGGACATATGCAAAAATAAAAACGAAAAATGACAACACGACTTATTTCAGGAAAGTGGTACAACAAATTAAGTTAATAATTTCTAACCAGTTGATTTTATTTTAGATACCTCGACTTGTCACAAATTTTCAATATAAATCAAGTTTTCAAATGTTAAATTCCAGTTTGGCCAGTTGGTTCGGTCGATAACATAGTGCAGCCATGAAATAGATTCTTAGTTTGCTTGGCACAGTTTGCAAAGTGGTATTCTAATTTTCTCATGTATGGCTAGTCAAATCAATAAGGTCAAGAAGTGTTTGGGTATCATCGCTTATTCTTTATTCTATAAAATTTTAAGATTTATGATTAAGTACATACACCTAACTAAAAAGACCAAGGTTTACCACCCATGCACTGCCTCGCGGACTAACGGAGAGTGGGTAAAGAGCTTGGCGGATTGTGCAGGCCGACTTTGACTTTGTCAACAACGTGTCGGTAATCCTTAGGTGTCCAATCTCATAAAATGAGACCAAGATATTCCAACTTTGACTTTGTCAACAACGTGTCGGATAGAGCTTGGCGGGTTTGCCCACCAACGCTTGATATACAAGCAATGTTGGATACCCTTGGATTACTATTATTATTATTGAAATTACAAGCACGAAAGAGAGTTACGCGAATTCAACTCAACACAACTTAGTTTTAAAGATTTGACAAGCCATTATAAGTATTTTAAGTCCTCCACTTATTTAAACAAAGTCTACAATATAGAATAGATTTCATGGCCATCACCTAAGAATCTCCCTATGTACTGGTTACACTATTATCCCTCAAAATTAAACTTTTCATTATATTTCCTATTCGATCTAAGTTGAGAGAGAAAAATACTATCAACAGGCTAAAAAATGTAAACTTATTTTGTTGTATCAAATCTAAAATGAGTCGTATTTTCCAAAAAAAAAATGGTATGTTATTACAGTCTAAAATGCATGATGGTCCTATTTAAATGATGAAAATGAAAAGAAAGAATATTAAAGAAAAAAACGAAAAATGAATGAAATGCAGACTCCCACCACCCACTAGAACTAAACAGTGTCCACACTGTAAACGTTTCCTAAATGTGAAAGATAGAACCCAAAGATGGATTAAATGTAAAATGATTTGTAAAACGAAATGCAATTTAACTATATGTAAGAAAGGATCATATGTACAATGATATATGTGTTTGCGGTGCACGCGATGCAAAGAATTCCACCAACTTTTCCCCCCACACTTGGTTCTAGCCCTATGAGTCCCATTCCCACTATGTCTAGGTATATTTTCTAACAAGCAAGAGTTTTTGAAAACCATATCATCTTTATACCTAGATTTATAGTCCAGGAGATAAATGTCTAGTGTCATCCTAACATGAAGTTTTTCAACAAAACTAACATTCCAAAAATAGTTCATGTATTCAACAAATTTGTCAGTGTAATTTTTCAAAAATTTGTGATCGTATGTAAATTCAGTGAAATTTGACATCTGAGTGGTGTTCAAGATTGTGTGATGACATTTCTCATCATGAACTGTCAACGTATTTTCGACACTGACAATCTCAAGTTCATTTGAAATTTCCTCAAAATCGAATTTTTCGAACTCGTGATGTGAATCTACTTCTTCTTCATTTGGCAATTCTTCCTCGTACAATTCAAAGAATTCATGTTCGTCCAAATCCATTTCCAATTTTGAGTTTTCGAAAAATTCAACATTTTGATTTTGTTCAATTTCAAAGAATTCAAGTTTCTCGCAGCCCGAAAGAGGAAGATCAAAATCTAAGCTTACATCTTTTTCTTGAAAAGAATTAAAGTCCAGATCATTCGTTGAATTTTGAACAACTTCATCTAGATCATTATTTTCAATTTCGAAAGTTGTTATTTGAAAATTTTCACCATCAGTAAAGAATGGACTATTTTCTGATTCATCGCTCATTTGAATTTGATTCTGTTGCTCTTGCTGTTCTTTCAAAGTTGTCATTAAACAAAGAAGTTCATCCATCTTTCTATCTTTTCATTAAGCTGTCTATCTAGCCTTTCTACCCTCTCTCTAAAAACGTTAAGATGGTATTCTTCACAATCGTTGATTTGCGAGCTCTCGTTTTGGATTCCTTGAGTTTCAAAATTATAGCCCATATCAATTTCACAATCAAAATTACTTCCAATGTGGTGGTTGTTTGAATTTTCGTTTTGATATTGGAAATCATTTTGATCATAAAAATTATGTTCGTAACCAAAACTGTTAAAATTCGAGGGAAAATTGCAATCTTGGTTATATTCAAGTTGTGGGTATGTGTCGTTATTTTGAAGATTTTGATTGATTTGAAAATCATTTTCATATCCAAAATTATTTTCGAATTGGTTTCCAACTCCATACTGATGTGGATCAAAGCTATATTGGGATTCAAAATCGTTTTGATGTGGGTGTGGTCCATAATCGAAATTATTGAAAGTTGAATTGAAATCGCAATTTCGATCAATTCTGTGATTTTGAAAATGTTAGTCGGTTGGAAAATTTTGAAAATTGTTGAAATTGGGCTCACGAAATTTTGGAAAATCTTGTTTCATGAGTTGTAATTCAAATTCATACTCTTCAAGATGGCGTCTACTTCGGTTATTATCCCACATTTCTCTCAATGATTTTTTTGAATTAGACATTTGAAATGAAATCACGGCAAGACAGAAATTATTCTCAATTCAAAATAATATAAAATAATGAGTTGTGCTCTATTAATTAACTGACTCAATTGGAAGGGGGAAGAGGGTCTTATGGCCATTCACGTATAGTATAAAACTAAGGGATACGACCAATGTTTTACGGGCAGTATGCAACCTCTTTTGCTAAAAGTTCAATAAATTGAACTAATATATATCCGCGATCCAATTGTACGAGACAGTCAACTTCACAAAACACCACTTTTCAATTATATTATTTTGAAAAGTCTATTTTTATTGTTGAAAACAATGAGAATGAAGATTTCAATTATGGAAATATCAGTCCGCACCAAATTAATTCAGAAATTACAGTCACAGAACAGTCACAGAAATATAAATTGCAATTTTTTTTTTAACATTCAAGCCGCTGCCCCTGCAGAAGATTTTTACAACAATTTCTATATTTTTCAAAGCAGCTTCAGCACCTGTAGAGTTTAGAAAAAATATTACCGTGGGGTATGGCTGTCCGTCCAGAAAAAATTTAAACCCACTTTGTGCTTTGCTCGAAACGAGATCCTTGGTTTATCGCTTGAACTTTCTCTTGCTTTGGTCTTTGAATTTGGACTCTCTATCTTTATTTCCTTTTTTTTTTTTTGAAAACAAATAAAAAAACAAACAAACAGAAATAAAACAATAACTAAACTCAAGAAAACGAAAACTAACCTAGAAGAGGAGAAAAGAAGAAAAATAAAATAAACAGAAGAACTCGACTTAAAAAATAAACAAACAAAGGATTAAAGCTTAAAAACAATACTAAGACTCACACAGTAAAACAAATTCAGAAGTTCCAAAAATAAAACACGCAAGCTCGATGACACGTACGCAAGCCAAAAAAATAAGTCCCTATCCTACCATGCACTCACGTTTCGAATGAAAAGAAGGCAATACCCTTATGGGTAACTCACATGATATAATACGCCCCGGGTTTAACCCAAAAAAGAGGCCCACAAAAAGGGAATAAAATCAAGCCCCCTTAGCTAAAAACAAATCAAGCCCTGAATAATATAGTCCCAGCAAAACTCCACTCAAAAACGTTACTTCCCCTTTCGTTCTCAAGAAACACGAACTCAAACTCAACAAGAAATTCGAATTCCACAAAAGAAATCCGAACTCGAATCCCTGTTTTTTTTATTTTTATTTTTATTTTGATGATTTTTTTTTTGGGAATCCGCTATAGGGTTTCGGTTGCGCGAGTGGATTTCTGGTTTGGGGGTGGGGTTTTGATGGAGTTGTTGCGATTTGGGTGTTCGGAAAGGATGATTCGCGAAGTGGGTGGAGTTGCGGTCAGTGCTTAGGGATTCCGATCTGTTTCCGATCGGCTCCGGTTGTGTTCAGGGATTGGCTTGAGGTTGATGTAGAGGTGAAGTTTGTAATGGCCAAGGGGGTTTTGCGAGGTAGGTGAAGGCTTTGATGTTGGGTGGAAGGTTGTGAACGCGATTTTTTTCGTGAACTGCTAAACTTGGTTTGAATTGTAGGTGGATGTAGGAGGAGTAGGGAGGATGGATTTATGGCAGTGGGGTGCTAAATCGGTACTGTGGTGGACGGTGGTTATTGAACTTGGTTGGTGAGATTTGTAGTGTCGAAGTGAAGGTGAATTTGGGGATGGCGAATGGTTTTGCTGGTATCGGGTAAGAGGGGTTGCGTGACTTTTGGTAGAGGGATGCTGTTATGGGGAGATTGTTGTGTGAGGCTGTCGAACTGGTTGTCAAACTGTGGTAAGATTTGTTGATGGGAACGATGGGGTATTGTTGGTATTCGGATCCACGTTTGATTTTGCTGTTGGGTTTTAGGTTCTGAGTTTTGGAAGATGATAGGGGCTTGGTGAGGATTGATGGTGAAGGTGGATGGAGTTTGGCAGAGGAGGAGATCGGCGGATGTAAGGGATGATTAAGGCAGGAATTATGTGATTGTGGGTGCTTTTGAACTGTCGTGATTTTTTTTTTATGGCAAAGTATGGATGAATATTATGGACAATCGGCAGTGGGAAGGTTTGGCTTATGTTCGGATTTAAGGAGAAGGATTTGTGTTCTGTGGAGTAGAGGATGCAACCGATGTGGGTTAATGGGTGCTGAAGGGGAAGGACTGGTTTTGCAGAGGAGCAAGAATGGGCATGGAGTTTATTGTTTGTATGGGCACTACGAGGATGTAGGACTTGGTATGATTTGTATTTGGTACTTCGATGGGATAATTGGAGGAACTGGGAGATGGAGGTTTGGTGTTCAAACAGTGTGGTGGATGGACGCTGCAGATCAGAAGGTGGTTGATGATTTTTTTTTGTAGAATGGTTCGAATTGGTTTTTGATGGTTGTGGAATTTGTTTGTGGACAAGGTGGAGTGGGTCTGGTGATATACGGTTGCGGTGACGAATGAGGTTGAGTGTAATGGAGATGAACTGATGACTGTAGAGGTTTGATTGCCTGTGGGGGATTTGATTCGTGGTGTAAGGAGAGGGAGGTTTGTGGGGATTTGGTCAATAGCAGAGGAGATGTAAAGAGGTGGAATAATGAAGATGGAAAGAAATCAAAAGAAGGGAAAGAAAAATTTGCAAAGATTTTTGTTATTTGTTGTTTTTGGGAAAGAAATTGTAAGTCAAAAGAGGAAAAAAAAATAAAAAAAAATATATGTATTGAAATCAGCAAGGAGGGTTGTAAGGGAAGAAATCAAAAGAAATTTGAAAAAGAGGCAAATCTGGGTAGGGTGATCAGAAAGAAATCAGGCAGCAAAGAGGAAAAAAAATTGCTTTCTTTTTCTTTTTTTTTCTTTTTTTTTTTGGTGAAAGGAAAGAAGTTGTAAAAGAGGAAAGAAATAAAAGCAAACTTTGAAAGGTTTTTTTTTCTTTAGACTTGAAGAGAAAGAAATGCTATGTACTGAAAGCAGGTAAGGAATCAATGAAAATTTGGCAATTTTTTTTTCTTGCTTAGTTCATGACCATATCAATGTAATTGATACACCACATTACTAATCAAGATTTTTTCTGTATATACGAATGAACAAAAGGAAAATAAAAACTAACACGAATCGAAAATTAAATAAATAATAAAATTTAATCGTTACCTCCCCGGCAACGGCGCCAAAAACTTGATCGTCGCTAATCTAAGAACTAGAAAAGCGTGATATTTGTAATAAATTCTGCAAGCGCACAGGTGTGTAGCATACAGGTCGGATCACAGGGAGGTAGATTAAAATTAAATTATTTAAATAACTCTTGGGCGTGTTAGACGAAACTGGAGGTTGATTTTGCAAATAAAACAAAACAAAATTAAAACTGTAATTTGATTCAGAACAGATCTAACTGAACCGACGATCAAATCACAATTTCAATGGAAAAGCAATGAAACTATGAATCAGATTCAAATCTAATCAAATCCAATTAAACCTATGAACGCGATTAAAATACAGAAAATAAAAGTGCAGAATATAAATAACAACAGGAAATAAAATTAGGATTACCGCTGAATCTAATCAGGCGGTCAATCACTAATGAAAAGAAATGCAAAACACAAATAGTGTTCTACCGAATCTAATCGTGTAGACACACTAATTGCTAAAAAAATGCAGAAAATAAAAAGAAGAAGAAGAACTAGAAACTTTATTAGAAATAGAAAATGGGATATAGGATAGGATGGTGGCTACAATGCCATTACAAGGGTATATATAGGGGATAACCAAACCCTAACCCTAACCCTAATGATAACTGGGCCTTGTCATTACGTCACTAATTAGTTTACAATGAGAAACATAAATGGGCCTTAGATAAATAAAGCAAATTTGGGCCTTTTCTCTTTTCCTCTTGCTTCCTTGACACTTCTTCATTGATTTGTGATGTGCAAAGCCTTGTTATCAATCCTTTTCTTGTCCAACAACAACTAGATGTGATATCTTTATCTACAATTCTTCAAAATGCAAATACACAGCAAATTGAACTCTATTTCTCTACATTTCTGGTTGCATGCGGGCTGGGTTGGAATATCTGTAAAAATAACAAAACAATACCCAAGTAATATTTATTTATATACAAAAGATAAGATATAAGAGCATAAAATAAACACATTTCTATGTCAATCACTTCACTGCTATATCCTATTGTATACTTTATTATTATATATTATCCATGCGTTGTGAGCTATACGATAGGTTTCAATTCTGGTTATTCTACCCTGATTATCGTCATGTATCGGCCTGGCACGTCATACAATGCACCATTCATTAGTTTGGTGCAAGAGGTACGAGGCGGTTGACATATACGTTAAGGAAGGTGTGTTTTCTATAATTCACATTTACTTGTGAAATTTTAAGGGATATTTATATCCTTTCTAGGATGACCACTTTAATGAATAACCGAGTTTGAAATCAATTTTTGTTCTCATGACTCGACCTATTTGATTGTCCTTATTAATGACCGACTACTGAGGATAAAGAGAAGCTATTTTGTTGTCTGATCTGATAGGACGATTAAGCTTTGCGATTACCATGACAAGCTTAATAAATCACTTACCTCAGATTGGTTATTTATTTAATAGGTAAGTAGTGTTTAAGTCCTTTCGCTTTTAGACTTAGCAATCAGTTATCACCAACTTTTAATTTAAAAGGATATAATTCCTTTGGCTCCATTCCGTGCTCTATTTTCATTTAGGTTAACAAATATTCCAATTTGTTTTGTTAACTTAGTAAACCAAACTTTTTCGAGGTCATCTCCCGATTGGTTTTACCTCATCTTTGTTACTGATATTCCTATGTATTTGAAAACCAAGGTTTTCAAGTTTTATGTAATTCATTCAATTTTTACCATTTATCATGTTCGCATGACTTTGAAGTTGTTTTTGAAATATTAGAGGACATGTTAATATTTAAAATTTGAGGTAATAGGGATTAATTGAAAATTTAATGTTCCAATTCATTTGTTTGTGGAATATTAGAGATCATGCTAATATTTCCAATTTAGGTTATATAAATCGGATTTTAGTTTGTGATCTTGTTCCCGCAACGGGATCGTTTATCCTTGTGAATATGACATATATACATCCTTTTCAATAAAATAATATTTTGAAAGGTGGAATACTTTTAAGAAATTTTTAAGTGACAAAATTTTCTAGCTAAAACATGATAGGGAATATTCGAATATTTTGGATAGTCGATATTTCCAAGTTTAATTTGATTGTTTAATTAGTTTGTATTGAAAGCGCAGGAGAATAGGTTTATAGTTTATAAGATTATTGAACGTTAAACGAATTAATTAAATTTAATTAAAACAAGTATGTCGCGTCTGTAGTACGTGATTATGAGAAATGAACTTCAAATGAGTATATAGGATCCAATACAAATCTGAATTCTTTGAAATAAGAATTTTCCGGATCTACTGGATTATAGTTTTCTAATGGAAGAAAAGATTTAAATTTCATCGTGTAAATTTTGAGATATATCTAAACCCAATTTTCAGAAAAATCACGGTGCGGTAGTTCGCGATTTATAATTTAATTAATTATTGAAATTAAGGTTCAGAAAATTTAGAATTTAAGTGAGGAAAATTCTAAATTTGTTGAAAATACTTATGAGAAAAATTAATTAGTTGCTCATATAAGTTCGTGGCTTTTATTAAAATATTATACGTGCTTAGACTTAAGTCATATAGGGATTTATAACTCAAAGTTAAAATTTTATGAAATTATTCATAAGTTTTATTAGTATAAGAATGGTATACTATATTTAAAACCAAAAGTGAATTACTTGAGTTAATATATATATATATATATATATATATATTGTTGATGCTTGGTTATTACTTAAGGGTTTTTCCTTAAGTAATTGTAAGGACACAATTTCTTTAAGGGGGAAGTCTTTAACAACCCGCGTATTTTACGTTAATATATTTAAATATTTTATTTAAATATAATGTCATTAATCGAGTATAGGTCCAAAAAGTCACTTTTTGCATACAGATGAATTTGGACTCGAAACCATTTCCATTGAATTCAAAAGTTATTTATGACAAAAAAGGTGTGAACACCGATATATTTGGAGTTTGTGAAAATTGGGACTTTGGTTGGGGCTTGGGTTAGCTAACCTAGTTCACACCGTAAAGATACCCCCATCGACCCACTCTCCCTCATTCTCTTCATCTCTTCAAAATATGAATAAAAATGGGGGAAAAGATGGGAAATAGAAATTCCAAAACCTAGTTTACTTCTAGGAGCTTGCAAATTGAAGTAGAAATCAAAGTGGAGCTAAGGTAAGCCTCCTCTTCATCTCTCCATCTCAATTCCACTTCATTTCATCATAAATCCTATGACCTAATTCTTAGTAAACATGTTCATTCTATGATTGCTCAATGATTCTTGAGCTTTGGTTGAAGAGAAAGTGTTCTTGCCTTGTCTAAGAGCCTCTTATTCATTTCCAACCTTAAAGATCCTTCATTTTTCCACCACAGAGCTAAAAGTGAGTTCTTTTAGAACTCATATCTATGCTTCAAGCTTTAAGCTTGTATAGTGTGCCTATGGCACATTTGTATTGCATATGTAGTGTGTAATTTGGTTTGATTTGAGTAAACATTCCATTTCATGAGTTTTGAATTCGATTGTATAAATTCTAGTGTGAAATCTTTGTGTATGTTTAATTCATGTGATAGTAGTGTTTCGGCGAACCATTGATGCCACATTTTCACTTCGATAAAGTTACTTGCCTTTGATGATTACCCGAAATCTATGAAAGTCGACTTGGCTATAAGGCCAAGACTTATGTTGACACAGCAGGTCAGGACCAGTCGACCGGTATAAAATTAACGAGTCGACCTGTCAATTTTGGACCAGTCAACTGGTCATGTTGAACTTGCATAGATCGACCTTTGATGATCATTCAATTCATTCATGATAGACGAATTTATTATCGATGGTCGTAAGAATTAATTTACGTTATTAAAACGTGAATTCTTTGTTTGATCCTTATTTCGATCGTTATTACATGAGATTTACCATTTCAAAACTATAAAAAAGGTTATTATATTATTAGTAGATACCAAACCTTTTATAAAAATGGTTTCTAATCCTACTTCATTATACAAAGATATTTTATAAATTGCTTTACAAATATACTAGTATATATTTATATAAACCTTTTTCTCATTCATATGAGAAATCTAACTAAACGCCTTAGTAAAAACAAGAACTATGACCTCTTTCGTTTGCTTCGATGGTTAGTTCTTGGACTAGTTCGACTGAAAACGTTGGCAATGATATTTCGCAATTCTAGTGGAATATACAACTTGTTCGTAAATATTCGAGTAGAGCAAGTGGTTATGGGACATGTAGCTCAACTCTTATATTTGCTAGCTTAGCGTAGTTTACACTATAATTGATCAATTTTGATCAATGAGGATCTTAGGATCATTCTGACCTTCGGGTTATTGTGATGATCTTCGGATCATCCTTAGGAATTTCAGTTTCGGTGGATCTTCAGATCATCCTTAGGAACTTCAGTTCATTTAATGGATGCTTATCTGATGATATCTGATCGTTCTGGTGGAACTTAGGTTCATTTGATGGATGCTTGTATGACGATCTCTGATTATTCTAGTGGAACTTCGTATCAATATTGACGGGTTCGTAACCTAAGGTCTTCAGACAATTCAGGTGGAGCTTCGGGTTAAGGTCTTCGGACCATCATAGGTTAGCTACCTATAGATCGCGTCTCAACTTTCGATACACGTGGTTCATTTGATCAACAATGATCTTCGGATCATTTTGGAGGGTTCGCAACCCAAGGTTTTGGACCATTCTGGTGGAGCTTCGTCTTATGGTCTTCGAACCATTCAGGTGGAGCTTCGGCTGAAGGTCTTCGGAGCGTTATAGGTTAGCTACCTAGAGCTCTCGTCTCAATCCTCAATACACGTGTTGGTGGGTCTTCGGATTCCCGTCTTGAAATCGACCCCCTTCCCTTTTTGAGATATCTTGAGTTTTCTTGATACTATGTTATCAATCTGGGTTATCTATTTTGTATTGACGGGGTATACAATATCATATCTTAGAAGTAGTTTTATGAATTAGGATGCGATATCCTTATATAGCACTGAGATTTCTTTGACATATCATTTGGACATTTCGAGCCTTCACATTTTTGTGTGAATCTCATTGTTATTTCTTATATGTCATTTTCTGTTTATATCTCTATTTCTATCCCAGATTATTATTACGATCACAGCTTGATTGATCCGTTTATTGTTTATTCTTATAAATAATACACGGGTCAGACCGAGTATTATAGGTGCTTACATTAGATTTCTAGCAGGGACCACGTTTTGGTTTTTTGCAACTACATTATTATTATAGTAGTCTCGGTTATATGTATATAAGACTTCTATGTATGCATATTCTTTTGGCTATAGCATGTACCTATTCTTTTGATGTATAGTGGATCGACTATGACCACTATCTTTGTATTTACTCTTGTGTGTTATATTCATATCTATTTCCGCCTTAGTGATGTGAATATATGTGTCTGACTCTGATTATATCGTTACGTATTTTATATTGATTCCGAATTATACATAGCTACCGTACAGTAGATTTGAAATTGAATTAAATATGTCGGATTTCCTCATGAGATTTAAAAAGTAAGACCATATTATCTGATATGTTTGACACTCGTTTAAAGTTAATATACGGACAGTCGCTCTTCAACAGTCTTATTTTTCAGGTTAATTGACATCATTGCTTGCAATGACCTTAGCTAACGCGAGTATAGAGGTGTGGCATTACATAACCTTTCCTAAATTTGCATCATTATATTTGGATCTGATTTCTTTCTCTTCATCATCTTCGTTTGAACAACAGCGAAGGAAATTGGGTTAGATATGCGATTTAATTTAATTTTTAAAGTAGCATGGTTTTCTGTCTATCAATTTTTTGAGAATTAAAAAAATTAGGGTTACCAACACGTGATACGTAGGGAAGAGTAGTTTTTTATATCCAATTTTCCCTTAATAAATAATAAATAAAATGAGTCCCCTTAAAATTTTCTCTCTCTTAACCAAAACTGGAGTCCCACTAACAATCCCCTATTTTTTATCTATCTTTAGTATCTATAAGAAATATGTGTTAGCTAAATTTATCAAACCATTCGTTAAGGAGGCTTCCCCTACCATAAGAGACCTAAAATCAAACTCACTAAAGCTAAATATATACAACCACAAGATCTAAATTTCGTGTGACCATCGATGTTCTATTGCTTCCTTTTTAATCCAATCAATGTTGATTCTTCCTCTTTAAAGCAAGTCAACGCGCGATTATCTCCTTGTTAACAACTCGATCTATTCAACTTCAAAACAACCCTATCTCTTAAATCCCTTACAGGAAGGGTCAATGAGGTCTTGATCGGTTGCCATAAGGTTTTGTGGTTGTGAGGAGGAAAAATGAATTTCATCGAACACTTCTGGAAATTGCAAAATGAAGGGAAATGGATGATGATGTAGAAGGATTTAGTTAGGCTAGGTAATGAAGGGTCTTCACTAATGGTTTCAATGGAGAAAAAAAGATTAGATGTAAGAATGTAACATGAAACATGAATTTAGGAAAGCATTTGGTGATTTGACTAGGGATTATTGGTTCAAGAACACTTGAAATTGCAAGTGTAATCAGTAGAAAATTTTGCAAGAACATGGATAACATGAAACGAACCGAACTTCCCCGTAAAGGAAAGCCCGGATTTCTTTGAGAACACGACAAATCAGAATACAAACAGAAGAACATTTCATTGCTTATTACAACAAATACATCAGAGTACAAGAATATAACAGAGTATGAATAAATAACATACATTTGATAAATATCAGAGATTTAAATTACATTTAAATACATAGCAACGGAATAATAATACAGAACACAACTGAAAGAAATACATGGATACAGAGCTTTCCGAATATCCCTTCAGCAGTAAACCAGGATCCTGTGAATATAATATCTGAAAAACCCAACTACTAGCCGCCCTTGTGAAAAATATGGGCACCCAGAGTTTAGGTTAAAACAATAAACTCCAGGTCAGTCATGTGATTAGTGTGAGAACTAAAACAGTTATTAATCTGATTTTTAAAGTTAGGTAAATCAAGGGACCACGCCGTATAATACGGAACGGGTTTCCTTCCAAGAATACCAGTGCATAAACAAATAGCGCAATGCTAAATAAAGAACAATGAAGCTATTATAAGACCCAGGTCCCATCACACAATGCAACGCAAGCCAGAGGATAGGGTTTTCCCTTATAATAGCCAAATATGCTTGGTACGTTTAAAACAAATCATTTTAATATTATTATAAGTGCACATATGTTTCAAAAACAATTTCAATCATAATATCAATCATAAACAACATTGGTACCATTTATCATGTCGCCATATGTGGGTTTACAATCAAAACCGCACATGTCGTATTGGAAGTTGGATTTCCATCATGAACCAAGGCAAGGGATTGTCCATACCGAATTCGAGACTCTCTAGCCCGAGCCTTAGGGTACATCCGCAACTGCACCTAGGAGCGCCAGGGCAGGTCCACACATACGTTAGTGGATTGGTTATTCCTGAACATTACGTCTCCCCGCCCTATGGGGCATAAATCCATCCATCGGCCCCGTAGTGACCGATATATCCAAGGTGCCTCGCATTCCAATAACCACATAGACGTTGATACCACCTCCAGCTAGAAAGAAACGCATCCTCCTTGCTGTCCTTCTCCCATTTCTGGTTCATACCGGGGAGTGAAGCTCGCGAATTAACGCTATACACAAAGCGATGCTATATTAAAGCTATGCTTTGATTATCAACCACAAGGCTCTGCTTTTCAATAAAAGCCTTGATCACTACATCTCAGCATGCCACACCGGCAATTCACGCCATAAGACTGATGTCTATCGATATACAAACTCTAAGCTCGTACGTCTCAGAGAAGGGTGTTAAGCAAGAGAATAAATTCTCCACCACCAAACAGATGTATATTAGATAAAGATCAATCAACACAGAGAAAAATCCAATGTCAGACACACAGTCCATTTACAAGTCCGTTCTGGGTCTGAACAAAACCGGAGGCACCTTATTCTTTGTCCCATATGTCCAATACAAGAGAGAGGCCCTCACATATCCATCGATCTCCAAGTACGTCTGGACGATCGCCACTTATTACCTTGTCTTGGGTATAAAGCCCAATCATGACATCAGTAGTCATCCGAACGATGTGAAGACCTCTGGTCTTCAACCACCGTCTTCATCATCGACTTATCGTCGTATCAGTTATTCAAAATAAATATAAACTTGGACTTTCCGAATAATTCGTGTATATAATAAACAAGTGCTATAAAAACACAACATATGTCTCATTCCAATCCAGAATATTCTTTTATTCAAATATTCTTATACTTTGGGAAGGTTCCCATTAATTTTATCAAAAATAAATTCTTTAATCTCCATTTGAATAGCAATTCAAACCATATTAAGGTTTATCCAAACTAGTCGGGATTAGCGAACCTTGCCGAAGTAATCATTTATTATATTTCCCAATCCCAACCTATTCATCCCATGGAGGAAAACTGGTAATACTCCATATCTAACACCACAGTATTATCAGTAAATATTAATTACCATTTCGCGCTCAAATCTAATTAAAGATTTAACTATCGCTTGGAGCAAAACTGGTGATACTCCATTCTCGATCTTTTTCTGAATTCGATAAATTTATTTATCTTATCCACATTCCAATCTAATTAAAGATTCATTAAAACTATAATTTAGTTTTAATCTCAAAAATCATTACTTAATGATTATTCAAAGTTAAGAAATTAATCTTATCTTTAACTGGGTTAAATAACTCATGTCATTTAAAACACGGTTCGATAAGCCCAAAATCACGTTCCATTAATTATGGAATCTTCACGGAAAAACAAATCAATATATAATCGATATCAGTTTTCGTATCTGACTAATAATATAAATGGAATAACGACAAAGCCCTTTAATTTCCATATATATTAACAGTCTTCCTCCACAGAAGTTCACTTCTATTATTACCAAATCGAATTCCATTCCATTTCAATATATATTAAATTGGAAAACTTTACTTCAGAAAATTTCCATTAATTCTTAAAAAAAAGATTTATAAATTCCAAATCACATTTCACTGCAAATCGGGTTAAAGAACGAGTGTCGTTAAAAACACAGTCCATAATAAACCCAATTCACATTCCATTTCAATTCCAATTAAATGTTAATTAATTGGTAGTTCTTCTTCAAATCTTAGTTAAAAGATTTATTCTTTTAATACGGGGTTTAAGAACAGTGTTAATGAGGACACTGTTCACGACAAACCCAAAAATCCAATACAATTCAATTCTAATTAAATATTAATTAATTGGTAAACTTCATTAAATCTTAATAAAAAGATTTAATCTTTTCTCAACTGCGTTTAACAATAGTGTTAGTGAAGACACCGTTCACGACAAACCAAAAATCCCATTCAATTCAATTCCAATTAAATACTAATTAATTGGTAAACATCATTAAATCTTAACAAAAAGATTTAATCTTTTTTCAACTGGGTTTAAAAACAGTGTTAGTGAAGACACCATTCACGACAAACCCAAAATCCAATTGGATATTAAATACAAGGCTCTGAATATAAAATATATCGACTTATATTCAATATCAAATTCTGAAATCAACAAATATCGTATTGGAATAACGATATATATATCTTCCAAATTCCTCCACAATGTCCGTATAATCACGGAATCCAATATCGAAATATTCCGAAGATAATTTCGATTCAAATCCATTCCAATTCATATATTGGAAATTCTGGTTATTTTTAAAACCGTTTCATATCCAATTTATTTATTTAAATATATTGGATTGTAATTCTAGTTCATAACTAGTTCATTTCGATAAAAATATATTTTTATCTTTTCAAATTTGGAAATTTTCATCCCAGTTCTTTCCAAATCATTTATTATGATTTTATACAAATAATTAATATTTTTAATAATTTTATCAAGGCCCATACAGTTGATTTCCATAAACGGTCATCGAACCGCACTTACAACGACCTTCTTCAAATTTGATTTGGAAATAATTCCAAGTCCAACCATTATATTTCAAATCTCTCATATTCGTTGGAAATCTCTTTTCGATACGAACCCAACGGTCCCGGTATTAGGAGAATCCGACGGTCGGATATCCCATAACGACAATTAGAAGTCAATGGTCGAAATTCATGAACAGTCGTTGCGCGACGCGTTCTATTCAGGCCATTAAATATATATTATATATTATATAAATTTCATCGATCATAATTCAAAACGTAATTTATAAATTGTTTTAAATTTGTTTTAAAAACGATTCCAACTTCATTTTCAATTTTAAATCAAAATTGAATATTCTATATCATTATAATATATAAATGATAATATTTTCGAAATATTAGATTTTGAAATCAATTCCTTTTCGATATTCATTATAAAAATGAATAAAATCGATATTAATATAGTTCGCGTCTAAATGTCACATATCTAATCAATAGGGCTTAATATATTTCAATATTTTCGTGTCCATCCAAAATCGGGCATCAAAATCCCATTTTGATCTTTTACTGAATATTATTTTAAAATATTCGTTATTTTAAAATATTCATTCGTTCTGAATTGGAATCAGACACAGTCGATTACCATATAATGTTACTTATATGGATTTCATACAATACATGTATATAACAACAATAATAAACTATCTACCATCTTCCAGAGTAAATTCTACACTGTATAAGCATTAAATATAAATAATTAACGCTTATAACAGTCTGTCAACCAATCGATCGACATACAACTAAACAATTGGGATTAGTGTACGCCAAATATCATCCCAATACCCGTGTGGGGTTTCAATCAACAAACACAAATTTTATTTGTGCAGTTGGGCGATGTGTAAAATTTATCGTCCCAACCAATATCAGTCAAATGGATGTACATAAACAAATCGTTCGATTTATAAATGAATATTTATTTTATTCATATACAGGTTAAAAATTATATTTTTAACGATAAATTATTTATTTCAACACATGAGTATTCACATCACAATCAATTTCCACAATACAAAACAATCAAACAAGTCGTCCATGGTCTGTGGACGACGGGGAGCAGTTCGTATATGCATTTATGACATAAATAAAATAACTGTACTAATTTTTAGTGAGAAAGAGTTCTCACATTGGGTTTCCACTTCGTCAATCTTTATTTCTAAATGGTTTGGATTTTGAATCCAGTCGGTTCCATTGCAATCTGTTTCACATGATTTTTGTATTAAAAATCACATTTTTACTTTAATGCTATATGAATAAAAATCACATTTTTATTTTGATACATATATAAAAATCATATTTTTATATCGCTACATATATAAAAATTATTTTTTTACATAGCTAAAAAATTGTATTTTTACATGACTAAAAATCAAACTTCATATACATAAAAATCTTATCTTTATCTAATTAAAAATCTCAACTTTAACTAATTAAAAATCTTAGCTTTAACTAATTAAAAATCTTAGCTTTAACTAATTAAAAATCTTAACTTCAACTAATTAAAAATCTTAACTTCAACTAATTAAAAATCTTAACTTCAACTAATTAAAAATATTAACTTTAAATAATTAAAAAAAATCTTAGATTTGTATAATAAAAAACTAAGAACTCACTGTTTACGGATGGAGAAGGGTTTTCAGTCGAAGAAGAAGAGGAAAAAGAAGAGGGAGGCGGCGCACATCCTGCAGAGGGTGGAGGTGATGCGACAGGTGGTGGTGGGGCTGTGGAAGGGGCTGGCGGCTAGGGTTTTAGGCGGATCCTTGAGGTTTTGGGGCTACGGTTGGAGGGGAGAGTGGAGAGGGAAGATCAAAGAGAGAGGGGGGATCTCCGATCAGCGGCAGTGGGGAGGGGGTCCGTCGATGTTGAAGTAGGGGGAAGCGCAGGCGATGGGGCGGCGAGTTTGGGAGAAAGGGGACCGGGTTTCTTTTTCCTGAACGAGGAAATAAAAAAGAAAAGGGAGGTTGGGTTAAGGAAAAAGGAAGGAGTATTATATATATAATATTAACATATTATTATTATTTTCCATTTAAGTTGCCTTTTCATTCGAACTCTAAACGACACCCAACGACTGTTGCCCCTAGCCAAATACCCCCATTCCGAACGCAATGGGATATGTCCCGTAAGCCAATTCGAATGTTTCAATAGGTTTTCGTTAAATTCAAAATATAAATCTTTATATATTCATTTTCAACATACGTTTCAATTTACCGGGGTCACATACTGGCTCCAAAAATTCCAGAAAAATAAATCTGGCTATATTTTGACGATACGGTCCTAACCAAATTAATTTCTTCAAATTTGATGACCATTTAAAAAAAGTCCATTTTCTGGTCGATCCAAAAAGACTAAAACTATTAAAGCACGTTTTCTTTTGCCATGCTCACACATTGATTCCAAAAATTATGGAAATTTGAATCTAGCAATAATTTAACATTCTGAATCCAACAAATGTGGTTTCATCGAAAACGGAGGTCATTTCCAAAATAGTTGTTTTTAAGGACCTTTATATATATATATTAAAATTTATATAAATTCCACAGCGACTTTTTTGAATTTTAAACTGGACGTAACTTCCAAATTATATTACGAATTCCTAGTTACATACATCCGTTAGAAAGACACTGTCAAATTCAAATATTTCTTGTTTCGTCCAATTCTGACTTGTATTGAATTATGTATATTCATTTGAAATTAGAAATCAAATTTTCGAACTGCCACGCCATTTCAGGCTCGTTTTATAATTAAAATAAATTTATTCATTCTAACTTCGATTAAAATAAATTTTTTGTCCTTATTATTTAAAATAATTCATTTTAAATATTCAAAATCCATTAAAATTGCCAAATAAAAAATTTTAAATTGATTCTGAAAATCTGGGTTGTTACATAACAGCTAATGAAGTGATGTTGTTCATTTGATGAATTACTTCCATGTTTTCAGTGTTACCACAATTAGATTGTAAGTTGCACATAAAATGTGCACAATATTTTCCGTTGCATATTGCGTTAAAATTTCTTTATTAAACAAGTTTAAACTACAAAAAAACTATATTAGTGGTTTGGTTTTCTTTGTTTAATTGGATTGTTATCTATTTTTAAGCTCTAATAATTGTATATATTTTGTTTCCATGAAGTTTAGAGATTTTGGATTATGGGAACAGTAGTTATAATTATTCCTTTGTATGTTTTAGCTATTGAATTTGCTTTATGTTACGTTATTATGATATGAACTGTTTAGTTTTGCTTTTTATTATGGTATAGTGGTATAATTCAACTAGTTTTGTTAAATAATGTTTTATATGCTGTTAGTATTAACATGATGGTTGTATTATGATTCTATTTTGTTACCAAATAAATTAGTGTTGCGGCATGTCTTCGAAGATGATAAATAAAAATAGTGTTATGGCACGTATGCAGAATGATGAGTTTATATGGTCATTGAATGAAATGATATTAATTTAAGTTATGTATACAGGCGTTAAGACACGCGCTTTACATGTGAGTGTTTTTTTTTACAAATCTAATATGTTTAAAACATTTAAATAAAATTATTTAAATATATATTTTCTATGTAAAAATCATGTTAATTTGTCTATTTTTTATTTTTATATCTAACGCTTTTTAGTTTGATTTTTCATTTCAATAATTAGTTAATGAAGAATGAATTTGCAATAAAAGTATTTGTTAAATCCTAATTTTATGTGATATTAAAACATTTAATATTTATGGATGGATTTTTTTTATTTGCATGTATCTGCTTGTGAATGATTTATATCAATATATTAATAACGTATTCTCAATCTTATGTTGTTTTATATGTGTAATTCATAGTTTAATTGAATCTATACTTATTCGATTATTTTCATTTTTTCTTAAAACATGCTTCAATTTTTTTCATTAAAATACGAATAAAAATAAATTTTATCAAATAATTTTTTATTTTCTATTAAAGTTCTTAACAATCCGAACGTTGTGCTGTTATACTAGTTTATACAATTTAAATTTTGGGTTATGTAACAACCCGGAAAATCCGAACCAATTTAAAATTTTTATTTTGGCAATTTTAATGAATTTTGAATATTTAAAATGATTTATTTTAAATAATGATGACGAAAAATTTATTTTGAATAGAATTATAACGTAAATATTTATTTGAATCGAAGTTAGAATATAAATATTTATTTTAATTATAAAAGGAATTGGAAATGGCGCGGTAGTTCGAAAATTCGATTTCAAATTTCAAATGAATGTACAAGATTCAAAACAAAATGCATTTTAACTAAACCAAAAATATTTGAATCTATTTGAAAATATCTTTCCAATGAATCCGAAAAATTGAAATTTCATAGCGGGAATAAAAAGTTATGCCCAGTTGAAAATTCAAAATAGTCGCTATGGAATTTTGACCTTTAAAAATGGAAATTTTGCAAACGACCTCCGTTTTCGATGAAACCACTTTTATTGGATCCGGGATGTCAAGTTATTGCTAGATTCCAAAATTCATAATTTTCTGAATTATTATGTGAGTGTGGCGAAGTAAACATGTTTTGTCAGTTTCAATCAATTTCGATCGACCAGAAAATGATCATTTTTTCAAACGGCCTCAGAATTTGACAAAATTAGTTTTTTTAGGACCGTATCGTCAATACAAAGCAAGAAAATATTTTTTGGGAATTTTTAGAGTCCGTATGTGGCCCCGGTAAATTAAAATGTGCGTTCAAATTCAATATATTGTTTTATATTTTGATTTTGACAAAAACTGATCGTAACAGTCGAACTGGTTTGTGATACATATTCCATTGTGTTCGAAATGAGGGTAATTAGGTAGAGGCGACAGGTGATGGGTCTCGTTTGGAGTTCGAATTTAAAAGGTAACTTTAGGGAGTTAAATAATTAAATAATATTTAAAAATAGAGAGGATATAAACCCTCCCTCAGGTTCTCTCTCTGCAAACACCCCCCTGTCAGTTTCTAAATCAAAAATCAAAAAGAAAGAAAAAAACCATCGTATTTTCTAGCCATCGTGAGCCTCATGCCCCTCGTCGTCGTCGGCGGGTCCCTTGCTCCGCCATCGCCTCCCTCATCCCCACCCGAATCCGACCATCCTCCATCTCCCTCCCTCTCTTCGACAGCACCCACGAGATCCAATCGAGCCACCGTACAACCACCGCACCTCCTACGCGAGCCCTCCCTTCGATGCTTCGCCATCCCCACATCCTAAAACTTCCTGTAAGCTTTTCTATTTGTTTTTAATTTATTTATTTTTGTTTATTTTTTATGTAATTAGTTTTATAAGTTTAAAAATTAGTTTTATTTTATTTTATATATATAGAGCATGGAATTTTATTTTCAGATCTTAATATTCATAGCATGGTAAAAATGTTAATTTTATATGTATATTAGCATAAAAAAATGATTTTTATATGTTTGAATAGCGATTAAAAATCTGATTTTTATATGTTTGAATATCGATTAAAAATCTGATTTTTATATGTTTGAATAACGAATAAAGAAGTGATTTTTAAAGAGATAAAGATTTGATTTTTAATGCATGAAAGAAATGATTTTGAATAATGAAAAGGGTTTAGATTTTAGACAAGGAAAGATTTGATTTTTATAGATGAAAAAATACGATTTTCATATGAATAACTTTGAAATAAAAATACTATTTATATATATATAACTTTGAAGGAAAAATTTGGTTTTTATTAGATGAACATCGATTAAAAGATGTGATTTTTTATAGCGTTGAAATAAAAATATGATTTTTATATAGTAGTGATATAAAATATGATTTTTATAATATATATAGCATTGTAAAAATATATGAAGTAGAAATAAAAATATGATTTTTATATTATAGAGATAATAAAAATATGATTTTTATATATGAAATGCCATAGTAAAAATGTGATTTTTAATGTGAACAGCGGAAAAGATAGCGATGGTAACAACGGAAATCATAACGGAATCCTTACCGTTCAGAAATAGAGAATGGAGGAGTGGAACCCCAAGGTGAGAATTTCTCACTTTTTATTTTATTTTCTAGTTAAAATATATACTAGGATGCAGATGGTGCTTAGCATCACCCGACACCCGTCGTCCACAGACCATAGATGATTTGTTTGTTTGATTGATTTTGTTGTGAAATTGATTGTGTGAGGTGGAATGGACTAAAATATTTTGTAGTTAAAAATATAATTTTAACGTGTATATGAATAAAATAAATATTCATAAACAAATCGAATGATTTGTTTATGTACACTGATTTGACTGATATGGATTGGGACGATAAATTTTACACATCGCCCAACTGCACAAATAAAATTCATTATTTGTTGATTGAAACCCCACACGGGTATTGGGTTGATATATGACATACACTAGTCCCAATAATTAGCTGTATGTCAATTGATTGATTGACAGACTGTTATAAACATTGAATATTTATATGTAATGCTTATACAATGTAGAATGCACTTTGGATGATAGTTGACTGTGTTTGATTGTTATTGTATACATGTAGTATGAAATCCATATAATCACGTTATATTGTAATTGACTGTGTCTGATTCCAGTTCAGAAAGGAAAGAATATTTTAAAATAATGATTATTTTAAAATAATGAATATTTTCAAAAATAATATTCAGTAATAGATCAAAATGTGATTTTGATGTCCGATTTGGGATGGACACGAATATATTTAAATATATAAAGCCATGTTGATTAGATATGCGCCATTTTGACGTGAACGATATTTATATCGATTTTATTCATTTTTATAATGAATATCGAAAAGGAATTGATTTCGAAATATAATGTTTTAAAAATATTATCATTTATATATCGATGATACGAAATATTCAATTTTGATTCGAAATTGAATATGAAGTTGAAATCGTTTTGAAAACGAATTAAAAACGATTTATAGAATATGTTATAATTGGAAATCGACGATATATATATATATATATATATATATATATATATATATATATATATATATATAATGGCCTGAATAGAACGTGCCGCACTGCGGCAGTTCGCGAATTTCGACCATTGACTTCGAACGGACATGACGGGAGATCCGACCATCGGATTCTCTTAAAACCAGAATCGTTGGGTTCGTATCAAAAAGGGATTTCTAAAAAATTTAAAATATTTGAAATTTAATGGGTAGATTTGGAATTATGTCCAAATCAAATTTGGAAAAGGTCGGTGTAAGTGCAGTTCGATGGTCGGTTATGGAAATCGACTGTACGGGCCTTGGTAAAATTATTAAAAATATCCATAATTTGTGTAAAATCATAACAAATGATTTGGAAAGAATTGGGATGAAAAATCCCCTATTTGAAAAGATAAAAATAGATTTTTATCGAAATGAACTAGTTATGAACTAGAATTATAATCCGTATATTTTTAAAATAAATAAATTGGATTTGAAAATGTTTTATAAATAACCAGAATTTCCAATATATAAATTGGAAATGGATTTGAATCAAAACTGTCTTCGGAATATTTCGATGTTGGATTTCGTGATTATACAGACATTGTTATGGAAATTTGAAAGATATATATATATATATCGTTATTTCCAATAAATTTCAGAATTTGGTATTGAATATAAGCCGATATATCTTCTTTTCAGAGCCTTGTATTTAATATCAAATTGGATTTTGGGTTTGTCATGAATGGTATCTTTAATAATACTGTTCTTGAACCCAATGGAGTTAAGAAAATTAGAAACTGACTGGATATTAGTTAAGTTGAATGGTTTCCTAGGTATTGATTTGATGTTGGTTTCGGCCTTTGGGGTTAATACTAAGGGGATTGTTCTCTTACTAGTTTACGGTTAGAAGCTAATGTGAATTGGGTTTATTGTGAACTGTGTTTTTAATGTCATTCATTCTTTAACACGATTTATAGTGAAATATGATTTGGGATTTATAAATCTTTTTATTAAGATTTAACGGGAATTTTCCAAGGTAACGTTTTCCAATTTAATATATTAAGTTGGAATTGAATAGAATTCAATTTGGTAATAATCGAAGTGAACTTCTGTGGAGGAAGACTGTTAATACATATGGACTTTAAGAGGCGTTGCCGTTATTCCATTTATATTATTGGTTGGATATGGAAATTGATATCGATTATATATTGATTTGTTTTTTCCGTGAAGATTTCATAATTAATGGAATGTGATTTAGGTTGTCATGAATGGTATCTTTAATAATACTATTCTTAGACCCAATGGAGTTAAGAAATTCAGAAACTAACTAGAGATTAGTTATGTGGAATGGTTTCCTGGGTATTATCTGATGTTGGTTTCGGCCTTCGGGGTTAATACTTAGGAGATTGTTCACTTGCTACTTTACGGTTTGAGGCTGATGGAATGGAATGTGATTTTGGGTTTTGTCGTGAACCGTGTTTTAAATGACATTGGTTCTTTAACCCAGTTAAAGACAAGATATGATTTCCCAAGTTAAACAATCGTTAATATTGATTTTTGGGAAGATTAAAACCAAGTGGAGTTTTAATGCATCTTTAATTAGATTGAAATGATATCCAAAGGAAGATTAAAGAATAAATTTAAAGAATTTATCTTTGATAAAATTAATGGGAACCTTTCCAAAAGTATAAAAATATTTGAATAAAGGAATATTCTGGATTGGAATAAGGCGTATGTTGTGTTTTATAGCACTTATTTATTCTATACGGGAGTTATTCAGAAAGACCGGGTTTATCCCATTATGAATAACTGATTCGACAATGTGTCGAGGATGAAGACGGTGGTTGAAGATCGGAGGATTTCACATCGTTTGGATGATTACTAATGTCTTGATTGGGTTGTACACCCAAGGCAAGGTAATAAGTGGTAATCGTCCAGACGTACTTGGAGATCGACGGATAAGCGAGGTCCTCTCCCCTATATTGGACATTTGGGGGAGGAATAAGGTGCCTCCGGTTTCGTTCAGACCCACAACGAACTTGTAAATGGATATGTGTCTGACATCGAATTTCACTCTGTGTGATTGATATACATCGGTTGCATAGCGTGAATTGCTTGTGTGGCATGCTGAGATGCAAATGATCAAGGCTTCTGTTGAAAAGCAGAGTCTTGTGGTTGATGATCAAAGCACGGCTTTAATACAGCGTAGCTTTGTGTAGTGTTGATTCGTGAGCCTTGCACCCCGGTGTGAACCAGAAATGGGAGAAGGATCCAGGGAGGGCATGCGTTTCCTTCTTGCTAGGAGTGGTGTCAATGTTTTACACACCCTGGCATTTTACTTATGTAGATGATGGATTGCGAGGCGCCTCGGTTATATCGGTCGACCCAGGACCGATGGAGTCATTTGGCTCATTTACGCCCCATAGGGCGGGGAAACACATTTTTCATGCATTTTAATCCACTCCGTATGGACCGGCCATGTGGCTCCTAAGAGTCGATGCGTTCTAATCCTGAGACATGGGATAGACTGTCTCGAAGCGGTAAGGACGATCCCTTCCCTCGGTTCACAGATGGAAATCCAACTTCCAATACATGACAATTACTGTTTTGTTTGTAGAGCCTAGTATTGGCGACATGATATATGGTACCCATGCCGTCTATGATTGATACATTTATATTTGAAATTGTTTTCTTTAAATATAGTAATAATAAAAGATGAAATTTAGCGTATCAAGCATTCTTTTGCTATTATAAGGTAAAACCTTATCCTCCGGCTTGCGTTGCATTGTGTGATGGGACCTGGGTCTTATAATAGCTTCATTTTCTTTATTTAGCATTGCGTTGTTGTTTTATACACAGATATTCTTGGGAGGAAACTCGTTCCGTGTTATACGGCGTGGTCCCTGGATTTACCTAACTTTAAAATAAAGACTAATAACTGGTTTTGTTCTCATGCCAGTCACATGACTGACCTAGAGTTCATTGTTTTAGCCTAAACTCTGGGTGCCCCTATTTTCCATGGGCAGCTAGTAGTTTTGGTTTTACAGACTTATATTTACAGGATCCTGGTTTACAGCTGGAATGATATTCGGAAAGCTCTGTATCTGTTTATCTCTTTCAGTTGTGTTTTGTAATATTTTTCCGCTGCTATGTATCTAAATGTAATTTAAATCTCTGATGTATATCAAATGTATAATATTTATTCATACTCTGTATATTTTTATATTCTGATGGAATTGTTGTAATAAGCAATGAAATGTTCTTCTGTTTGGGTTCTGATTAGTCCTGTTCTCAATTCAATCCATTCTTTCCTTCATGGGGAAGTTTGGGTCGTGACAGTTTGGTATCAGATCTCTGTTTTACAGAGCTCGATAACAAGACATATTAGAACCAAACGAAAGAATTCATCAGAGATTGGATTTGCAATATCCAATGAGAATGACTCGTTGGAGATAGGATCAGTAGTATTCTAGAATGAGGGTGAAGAGTATATTTTTAAAATGAAAACAAATTTTGTTTTGAAGATTTAAACCTTATTCAACGTATTTGAGTATTTATTTGTATCGAATTTGGACAATCCAATATATAAAGATTTTGCATATACGCATTGCAAACGTATATTCGAAGTTTTAATATACTGGATAGATATATATTCTCAATCTAGTCGGCCGGAGATGATACCGATGATAGCAGCTGCATCATCAGAATATATATGTTCGAGTTTCGAAAGTGGGATCTTTATATATTTCCAATTGGCTGGTGTGAGAACCAAAATTAGATAGGGTTTATTGTTGTTATTTGCATCAAAAGCATGATTTTTGAATATGTATTAAAATTATGATTTTGAAACGTTAATCAACTGATTGATTGATGGTTGTGTTGTATGATTATTTGTTATCTAATAAAACCATTATGTGAAAGAATGGTAAATTTAGCCAAACGGTACCAAATATTGAACTGTATTGAAAATTGTTTGAAATTGCATGCATATACATGTGTATCCATTGAACAGGTCATTGCAAAGAGGCTAGAGAAGAGGAATAAAATTGTTTGCCCGACAAATAGGTACATGTTTACTAATTTCTTGGGTTTTGGATGATTTTATGAGCCGATTGGCTAGCGGCCTGGCTGTTTCTTTTTCTTTTTGGATTGGATAGGCCTGTATGGAAATTTCAGGATTTTCCCGGTACTCCCGTACAGGGGAGGTTATAGCGAAATTTTTCGAAAATTTAGGGTGTTAGCCAAATTTTTGAAAAATTCGAAAAGTTCTTAGAACTGAAAAGTTGAAGAACTTAAGCCATAATGAAAGTAATGAAAGTTGAGTTGATTTGTAAAATAACTTTCAGCTTCATTCCTTTTCGGGGACGAAAAGTTTTAAGTGGGGGTGATTGTAACAACCCGGAAAATCCGAACTAATTTAAAAAATTTATTTTGTCAATTTTAATGAATTTTGAATATTCAAAATGATTTATTTTAAATAATGACAACGAGAAATTTATTTTGAATAGAATTAGAACGTAAATATTTATTTGAATCGAAGTTAGAATATAAATATTTATTTTTAATCATAAAAGGAATTGAAAATGGCGCGGTAGTTCGAAAATTCGATTTCAAATTTCAAATGAATGTACATGATTCAAAATAAAGCGGATTTTAGCGAAACCGAAAATATTTGAATCGATTTGAAAATATCTTTCCAACGAATCCGAAAAATTGAAATTTCATAGCGGGAATAAAAAGTTATGCCCAGTTGAAAATTCAGAATAGTCGCTATGGAATTTTTGCCCTTAAAAATGGAAATTTTGCAAACGACCTCCATTTTCGATGAAACCACTTTTTTTGGATCCGGGATGTCAAGTTATTGCTGGATTCCAAAATTCATAATTTTCTGAATCAATATGTGAGTGTGGCGAAGTTAAACGTGTTTTGTTAGTTTTAGTCAATTTTGATCGACTAGAAAGTGACCATTTTTCAAACGGTCTCAGAATTTGACGAAATTAGTTTTGTTAGGACCGTATCGTCAATAGGAAGCTAGAAAATATTTTTCGGAAATTTTTACAGTCCGTATGTGGCCCCGGTAAATTAAAATGTGCGTTCAAATTCAATATATTGATTTATATTTTGATTTTGACGAAAAATGATCGTAACAGTCGAAATGGCTTACGATACATATCCCGTTGTGTTCGGAATGGGGGCAATTAGCTAGGGGGGATGGGTGGGTGGTCACGTTTGGAGTTCGAATTTAAAAGGTAACTTTAGGGAGTTAAATAATTAAATAATATAAAAAATATTAAGAGAATATAAACCCTCCCTCAGGTTCTCTCTCTTCAAACGCCCCCCTGTCAGTTTCTAAATCGAAAATCAAAAAGAAAGGGAAAAAAACCCATCGCGATTTCGAGCCACCGTGATCCTCACGCCCCTCGTCGTCGTCGGCAGGCCCCTTCCCCCCTCCGCCATCGCCTCCCTCATCTCCACCCGATTCCGACCATCCTCCATCTCCCTCCCTCTCTTCGACAACACCCACGAGATCCAATCTAGCCACCGTACAACCACCGCAGCTCCAACGCGAGCCCCCCTTCGATGCTTCGCCATCCCCACCTCCTAAAACTTCCTGTAAGCTTTTCTATTTGTTTTTAATTTATTTATTTTTGTTTATTTTCTATGTAATTAGTTTTATAAGTTTAAAAATCAGTTTATTTTATTTTATTTTATATATGTAGAGCATGGAATTTTATTTTCAGATCTTAATATTCATAGCATGGTAAAAATGTTATTTTTATATGTATAATAGTGATTAAAAATCTGATTTTTATATGTTTGAATAGCGATTAAAAATCTGATTTTTATATGTTTGAATAGCGATTAAAAATCTGACTTTTATATGTTTGAATAACAAATAAAGAAGTGATTTTTGAAGAGATAAAGATTTGATTTTTAATGCATGAAAGATTTGATTTTGAATAATGAAAAGGGTTTAGATTTTTAGACAAGGAAAGATTTGATTTTTACAGATGAAAAAATACGATTTTCATATGAATAACTTTGAAATAAAAATACTATTTTTATATATATAACTTTGAAGGAAAAATTTGGATTTATTAGATGAACAACGATAAAAAGATGTGATTTTTTATAGCATTGAAATAAAAATATGATTTTTATAATATATATAGCGTTGTAAAAATATATGAAGTAGAAATAAAAATATGATTTTTATATTATAGAGATAATAAAAATATGATTTTTATATATGAAATGCCATAGTAACAATGTGATTTTTAATGTGAACAGCGGGAAAAGATAGCGATGGTAACAACGGAAATCAAAACGGAATCCATACCGTTCAGAAATAGAGAATGGAGGAGTGGAACCCCAAGGTGAGAATTTCTCACTTTTTATTTTATTTTCTAGTTAAAATATATACTAGGATGCAGACGGTGCTTAGCAGCACCCGACACCCGACGTCCACAGACCATGAATGACTTGTTTGTTTGATTGATTTTATTGTGAAATGTAACGAACTGGGATTTTCGACTCCGAAAATCAACACACGACTGCCATGTTGACTATTCGAACATCGGAAATACCTGATCATTAATAGAAAGAAGTTAGAGGGTGAGAATAGATAAGATAGAAAATTAGAATAGAAGAAGAAGAAGATCACCACAGAACAGAATCAGAGTAATACGAATCTCACAGCGAAACGAATAAAATATAATATATAACAAAACTTTGCAATAAAACAATATATATATATATATATATATATATAGAATAACATTATCAGAGTACAATACTTACACACAACGGAAATAACAATAGCTATATAATCCTGAAGCCTGCTGCTTCACGCTCCTCCAAGTATCTCTGTAAAGACCTGAACTACTTGACTGCCCGTATAAATTTGGGCACCCAAGAGTTTAGGGAAAACAAAACAAAATAAACTCTGGGTCAGTCAAGGGACTGGTGTGTGTAAACTCAATTCATTTGGTTTAACTTTTCAAAATCCTTTTCAAAAGAAAAGGTAATCGTAAGACCGATACACACATAAACACAGACAGTTTTTACCTTACGATAATCCAAAACACTTTCAAAATCAATACTTTTCTGATATTATAATAGTGTCTAATCACAAGTAATTAACAATCTAGCAGAACGCTTGCATCTCACGTTCCACATATATAGTATACAAACAAAACCACGGGCGCTTATTGGAGATTGAATTCCGACTATGACAAGGTATGAGACCACCTGGCGATAGTGTATCTCTAGAGGTGAACTAGGTTCAACAAGAACGTCTTGCAACCCGGCCCACACATGGCCGACCACTCATTTCGCTTGAGTGTATCGAATGTATATCACCAACGGTTGGGAGCTACCCACCGTTTCTTGAAAAGGGACAGCATCGAAAATAGATAAAAGAATGAAATGGATTTTCTCTAAATAGGTGATATACACCCTAGTGGGAGCGACCCACCTAGCCATGCTGCCTGCCCGATTGCTGTCATTTCCCGGTTGATGAGGCTTGATGAACACCCCAAATTTTTGAATAATAAAATTAACTAAATTTAAGAATACTTAATTTCAAATGTGGGAATTAAGGGAAACGGGTTGCGCCATTGCGTTCGTCTCGGAATTCTGCTTGAGATAGAGTCCGAGTTTGCGTAAAACGGACACCATATGAAGGAGATATGGACGAACGAATTTAGACGGAAAAAACCAAAAAAATGCACTGGCGCACTTGGGAAGTACGCCAGTACAAAATACACTGGTGCACTTCCCAAGTGCGCCCAGGCCGAGCAGAAAGCCTGCACAGCTTTCTGGTGTGATCTGATCCACACTATGACTCATTGCTGAGTCCTTTCTGACCCCTTGCTGAGTCATTAGGGCTGACTTGTCACCCTACCCTGACTGAGTGGTTTTGATTAACCCTAAGATCATCTGACGGCTATAATTAAATTGAAATTCTATATAAACATGGGTAGACTCAAACCCTAAAATCAAATCAAAATTAGATCAATGGCCGTCATGTTGTCACTCCAAACCCTGGAGTAGCCGCCACCAACTAGAAGAAAATTAAAGACAACACTTCAAATAAAATCAAACTCTAATCTCAGAAACGAAATTGTCTACAACAAGGGAATGCTAATCAATTATAGAATTCAGATCCCAGAACTCAAGACCCTCTTTTTCTATGAGTTCTAGTCACTTTTAGGTTTAAATAAATAAAAGTGAATGGTGGTAGACTATGATTTGGGTGTATGTTGTTTATAGTTATGCAAGTTTGTTGTTGTTGTGGATCATGAAATTATACAAGTTTATGGTTGTGGTGAATCATGAAATTATGCAAGTAAAATTCATAAACCTATGCAAGTTACCTATGCAAGTTATTATGTTGCGAATTCATGAATCTATGCAAGTTGTTATGAGATCATGCAAGTTACTTATGCAAGTTATTATGATTGAGAACTCATGAACCTATGCAAGTTATTCATAAACCTGTGCAAGTTGTTATGTTATGCAAGTATTATGTTGTGAATCATGAATCTATGCAAGTCACCTATGCAAGTTGTTATGTTGTGAATCATGAACCTATGTGAGTTGTTAATTATGTTGAAAATCATGAACCTATGCAAGTTGTTATGTTGCAAAATCATGAATCTATGCAAGTTGTTAATTATGAGGTGAATCATAATTATATGCGAAGTTATCATGTCATTTTCCCTAGTTGTCATGCTTATGCCAAAAATTGTACTGAAATAATCACCTTGTCATTCCCTTTATTTTATTATTATGGCGAGGCTACTTTGTAGCCTCGATAACGCCAAAATGCACGCGATTACGTTAGTTAAGAAACGGGGAAAAAGGGGGAATTCGTAGTAGGCATAATTTATATAGTGATTATGTAAATTGGACACATGATTCTAGTAGGGGAAACATATAAATAATTACCTATTATGACATAGATAAAGTTGAGTAAAAATGGTATAATTTGAATATGACCATTTATGGATAGGAAATTCAAATTGTTAATAAAATAAGTATTGGCACCTACAAAAAGGGAAGGATTAATTAATTAACTTAATTAATCAAAAGAGGAATGTTTAAGCAATTAAAGTCTGAAAATTTAATTAACACTTATGACACGAGGTTAGGTTACATTAGTGGTGGAAGTCTGCCCGGACCCGACCGGCATATCCACCAGCCATTAATGTTGAACCTAATGTGAGAGGTCTAAGTGTGTGAATACGACTTGGGCTAAGACACGAGGTTAGACCCAACAGTGGAACAAGACTGCCCGAACCCGACCGGCATATCCAGCATCCACATGTTGTAGGCCTAATGTGGGAGGTCTAGCCCAATATAACCATAATTGGACATGGTAATAAGAAACGACTACTTAACCTAACTTAATACATGTGGACTATATGATGGTAGACAAAAGTTAGGGTTAAGTAAAATGAGTTGGATTGTGGGTAGGTTAAGTACAACTGATGGGTAGGTGGGTAATATATATATATATATATATATATATATATATATATATATATAGGCCCACAAACTTAACCATTAAATAAATAGGATTAAATCAGTGGGAGGGTTAAGTACAACTGAAGGGTAGGTGGGTAATATTAATATATATAGGCCCACAAACTTAACCGGATAAAAAGGGTTATGTAATTAAAGATACCTAATGGTATACATAATCGGGGCAAAATAGTAAAGTTATGTATTAAAGACACCCTTAGGGGTACGCATAACTAATGGGAATAAATAGAGTTATGTATTAAAGACACCTATAGGTAAGCATAACCGATAGGTAGATTAATGGTTATGTATTAAAGACACCTATAGGTACGCATAACTGATTGAGGGCTATGTAATTAAAGACACCTTAGGGTATACATAGTCAGTAGAAAACCTAGTGGGGATACAAGACATATGGGAGAGCTTGTATCATATTGTGTGGGACCCATTTCAGTCAGTAACCCGGAGGGGTATCAAAGTAAAGAACTCCGTACTAGGCGGGGAAGGGGCATGCTTACTGATTGTTTGTAAGAGATCCAAAACGAGACGGATGTTGTGGGCGGCGCAAACCGACTGGGGACATGTGCGTGCATGGGCCGGGCAGAGGGGGACAAGACGACCGTGACACCAGTAGGTATAACTGTGCACACCTTGGGTTGCCACTTTAGGGAAGTGATACCCCCTAGTTATGGGACCAGCACAGGGTATCTACAGAATAGGGAGCCGATCAATTAGGGTAGGCGTTAGGGTATACCTGGACGTATGCCCTAAGTCTACCAATTTATAGTAGGGGGGAAGTGGGTACGACTAGTTGAGATAGGAGCAGGTGGCACCTATGACAGCAGCTAGGAATACACAAAACTACCACCATCGTTATCGTTATTATGGTTAGCGGAAGGGATCATCCCATCTTGATTTTACTAGTAATAGTGCAGAGTAGTTTGTAGTGAAGAATGCATACACCTTACCTTATTTGTCCTGTCATACCTGTCATTTGTACCGTGAATCCTCTTATCCACTTTGTATGCCTGTCATGTTTACCTTTATTTATTTACTGGCTAAAAGTTACTGGACTCACCAGACGTATGTCTGACCTAGTTTGTTTCGCCTCTTTTCTTCTGTTTCCCCCCAAGGTTCTCAGGGAGGAAACACCCAGGTTTAGTCAGGATTTGGATATCATCTTCTAGGAGCTACTTCTGAAGTATGGCTCGAGTCTCTGTCTCTTATATGGCTTGCTCTTTAATATGGGGAATGATGTTTTTCTTTTAAATACATATGTACTCTGATAATGCAAAACAGAAGTGTTTTGTTGTAAGGGTTTTATGACTTATGGTATTACGTAACAAAGTGTTTTGGTGATTTAATAAAGTTATTTATTTTCCGCAGAAAAATTTTTATATCTTTTTTGTGATATTCTGTGTTTGTTTACCAAAAACGCTCCACTGAAGTTAAGGCATTCCCTTTGTGAGTGACCTTAATGGAGGTGGGGTGTTACACTTGAGGTCATAACGTATCTTTTGGAACACCTGACCACCATTCACTTTGAATGCCACATCGTCATACCCGCCAAATCACAAATTGATTTCCCCAAAAATACCACGGGTATAAAGCTAAGAGAAACGAATTCCTCCGCCATCAAAACATAAGTACGTTTGAAGTGATCAACTTACGTGATCCGTTAGATATACTTTGTCAAACATTCGTCCATTCATGTTGTCTTGGGACTGGACAAACCGAAGGCACTATTCTGTAAACAAGATAGCCCTTGCATAACTCCGTCTTCAATAATCTTCATCATGTTTGATCGCAACGCTAACGTCCATACAGAGTGGTTTTCAGATAATGAATCTGATCCCGGCCTCTCCGTATTGATGACGGAAATATGGTCAAAAACTTCGATAGTCGGTGATTTAACTATCAAAGAAAAATAGGTGTACAACCAACGATCTTATATCCAGATAGAAATTCGATCGATCAATCATCAATCAACACCGATCTCCTTTAATTTAATTTATCATTAATTTATTCATTTTCCATTTCTATATATTTGTAAATTCTTATTTCCTAAATTTAGAAAATGTACTTTATTAATCATTTGAAAACATCTCCATATTTACTCCTATTTATTGTTTTCTATATTTAGAAAACATTTCTGATTCTTATTTGGAAAACATTTCCAAAACTCCTTCATTTGATCTAAACAGATGTTTAAATAAACATCACTAAGCCAATTCAAACCATTACACTCATTTAGTAAATTTACTTAACCAACCTTCACTATCGAACCTTACCCATCCCTTAGTTAAAAACGAAATCAATCAAGTTGGGGTATAATTACCTTTCAGACCTTAACTGAACAACATTTCTAACCTCGAAATAGACAAAGTTCACCCTTTTAAATCCTTTAACCAACTTCCTTACGTTACTCGGATTCTATTTACGAATCCACTTCTTTTACCAAAATCATTTGGATTATACAATAATGTTATAATCCCATACCTCCAAAATAAAATAACTTAAATTTAACTCTTCCTTATTAATTTGGATAAATAAAAAATAAATAATTTATTAATGAATAAATAAAATCTTGGTTTTAAAATGGAAAATAATTGGTACTTTCCCTAATTTGATATAATCGAATTTCAACTTACAATTCTCTCTCGAATAATCTCTATTCGATAATTCCCCTTTCGAATAACTATATTCGATTATCTCTCTTCAAATAACTATGTTCGATAATCTCTCTTTTGAATAACTCTATTCGATTTATCTCTCTTTCACATTTTGAATATCGAAATAGATTTCATCGTTCCTTTTTAAAACAACTCCAAATTTCCCATTTTATTTTCATTGTTGAGTTTACAATCTCAATTATCCATTGATAATTATATTCCTATTCATTTATAAACATTGTTTATAAATCACAACACTTGTTTTCATTATTTAACAAGTTATTTATTTCTAACCATGTGAAATTCCATTTCTGGTTAATTTCTATTTCAAAAATCCACTTTCCTTTATAAATGTGTTTATTTGCAAAATCTTTGCTTAAATCCATTAATCACACCAAATGTGAAAAATATTTCTTTTATATAATCCATTTAGTTTGATTTCGTATTCCATTTTCCAATTTCTATTTATAGATTTATTAATACGAAACCTTCTTTTTATTTCTAACACTTAAATCTCATTTAATTCCCTTTATAAATGTTGAGTTCACATTCTATTTAAAATATCGGTGTTAAAAACCGATTCTACTTCTCTATAGAAGTTCAGACTTATATATTCCATTAATCAAAAGATAAATATTCTTTTAATTTATAAACATCGTTTATAAATTTATTTGTTTAATTTATCTGTTAAAACATATTTCTATTTAAAAATCTACTTTGAAACCATCTCCTCGTTGTTCTTTTACGTCTTCTCAATTCTCTTTTAAAATTCTATTTATTTCCCCAAATAATTTCTTTTATAATTCAATTTGATTTCCGAAATAATTCCTTTCAATTCTATTTGTTTTCCTAAATATTATATTTACTCCATAAAGTTCTTTATTTACTTCTTATTACCTTCATTTAGTATTTTAACCAAACCGGTCTTTCAAACTTTCATATAACTGTTGTTAACTTCATACAGAAGCCTTTTACTTGATTTTCAAATATCTCCTTTTAATAAGTCCCTTTGATTTTATAAAATTCCAAAATCCCATATTCGCTTCATACATTTCCTTTTTATAAAATACTTTGATTTTATACGAATATTTTTATTTTAATATACACTTTGAAAATTTCCTTTTTATATAAAATCCTTTGATTTTATATAAATATTTTATTTCAAATTATAGTTTGAAAATTTCCTTTTCACACTCCAGTATTTCCTTTGGTATTTAAAAGCACCAAATAATAATGATCAAACACACATAATCAACAACAGATTATAAATCACATCATATACCACAATATATGCAAAACAGTAAAATAAATGTAGGGGAACCCAGTTGGGTCCCTCCGACCTGTTTCCCTACATCCACAGATGTTAATCACATGAATAACACGAATATGAAATATTCTGATAAACAGAATCAATATTCGATTAACGATTTATATCTATATCGTTATCTATATTTTCAACCAATTAACTAGCAGTTCAACCAAACAGTCAACACACCGCAAACAACCATCATTTATCAGTTATAAAAATACGTTATAAAAATATAACTGAGAAGAGTTAGTGAGTTTTACTCACATTGGACGGTTTTCATTAAATAACTATAACTATAGTTGATTCCGACTAGACAATTTAATTCTTCCATAATTTGTACCGAGCTTTGATTCACTCCAACCCAGTTCCAATGTGTAGCTCTCGCCGGTACGATCCCGACGGATCCAATCATTCATAATTATGATAATAGATGAATTAGTTATGTATTTTACAAGTGGATCAATAATTTAAATATACTCTTACATTGTATTTAAACCATTCCGGGCCTTACCATTTCTAACCTGGCCCAACAACCCTTTAACCCGCTAACCTCTTCTCCTACATTTGTCGGTTCCTCCTGTAAACCACACTGAACCGAAAATGGCCATTTCCGATTTATTCAAGCCCCCCACAACTCCTCCATCTCACAATCGTTTCCCAAACACACTACATCGATCTCTTCCCCTTCGAATCCTCTTTCTTTCCATCCCATTAACTTCGAACTCGCGCTCAGGATGATCAGTGCATCAACCAGAATTCTCATGCTCGATACAGTAAACCATGACAAAAAAATACTTCGAACTCCTCCAGAAAATGCTGGCAAGTGCTATTCCCTCACCGAAACCCAAATACGATCTTAGTTTACTGAATCGAAGACTTTATTTCTCTAAATCATCAACCCTAGTGTTCGCTAGCTTCAGACCAACAAATTAGAGATGTGCCGCACTCTTCAAAACTTGTATTAAACTGAGGAGAAACCAAATCTGAATCGAACTATATATGTATTATGATTTATAGAATTTATATGAATTGTTTTGGATTTTAGAAGATAAAGAATACCCACGTTTGGTTTAGAAAATGGTGGCGGCTCATAATTGCTGAAGCCAGAATTGTCAATAAGTTTAGGAAGGGAAAAGATTATTTATAGGTAGAGGAAATAATATTTTAATAGATTATTTTATTTAATTTTAAGCTATTGCTATCCTTGTTTATCTTCTAAAAATCTGTATGACCACATACAATATCCAACTTTGACGAAAATGGACATACAGCTGCAGTTTGACATTATGGATCCAACGAAACTGGTTTTGTCGAATTCCGACTCCGTTTGCTCACACAGCATGTTTTAACCATCAAAATACTGATTGTTTGTCACATTAAAAATCCGTACGGCCACACACTGACCCAAAAATCACGAACACTGAAATCTAGCAATAATTTAATATTACGGATCCAACAAAATTAGTTTCGTCGAAAACGGAGGTCGTTTGCAAAACCAGCTATTTTTAAAGCTCTAAATAACCCATTTAAATATACAAATATATTTAAAAATAATTAAAATAAATATTAATAAAATATATATTATCGTATATATATTCACACAGAATATCGTATAACTCCAATTGGATTTATACCTCGATATTCAAATCCCGGTTGAATCAATATTCAATTTATATAGAAAAATCCTTTTATAATATAAATAAATTGTTATAAATTATAAAGGAATTCCATAGTGACTTTCCGAAAATTTGATTTGGACATAAATCAAAATCTACACAATGAAATCCCGAATTTTCTCTTCCACTAGAAATATATAGTTCACCAGCTCCGAACGTTTCTTGTTTCATAGAAATCCGATTTAAAACGGACCCTGTATATCCAGTTGAAGTTCAAATCGCCAAATAGCGAACTGTCGTGCCATTTCAAGCTCGAGTTTAATTATAATAGAATTATACGTTCAAACTGTCATTCAAATAATCTATTTGTTATTCTAATTCAAATTCTAAACTAAATTATATATTTTGAATTGCCCACTTCACACCGTATTGCCATTACAGCGAATTCTAATTATTTCAGAATTAAATATATTATTTAATTATTATGTTAATTAAATATTCAAAGTTATTTAATTTAAACGACCATTTAAACCACTAATCACTATTTAAATAATTAAATAAAACAATTATTATATCGCTAAATTTACGAACATTACATGAAATTGATTGTGTGAGGTGGAATGGAATGAAATATTTTATAGTTAAAAATATAATTTTAACGTGTATATGAATAAAATAAATATTAATAAACAAATCGGATGATTTGTTTATGTACATTGATTTGACTGATATTGATTGGGTCGATAAATTTTACACATCGCCCAACAGCACAAATAAAATTCATTATTTGTTGATTGAAACCCCACATGGGTATTGGGATGGTATATGACATACACTAGTCCCAATAATTTGCTGTATGTCGATCGATTGATTGACAGACTGTTATAAGCGTTGAATATTTATATGTAATTCTTATACAGTGTAGAATGCACTTTGGATGATGGTTAACTGTGTTTGATTGTTATTGTATACATGTAGTATGAAATCCATATAATCACGTTATATGGTAATTGACTGTGTCTGATTCCAGTTCAAAAAGGAATGAATATTTTAAAATAAAGATTATTTTAAAATAAAGATTATTTTAAAATAATGAAAATTTTCAAAAATAATATTCAGTAATAGATCAAAATGTGATTTTGATGTCCGATTTGGGATGGACACGATTATTTTTGAATATATAAAGCTGTGTTGATTAGATATGCGCCATTTTGACGTGAACGATATTCATATCAATTTTATTTATTTTTATAATGAATATCGGAAAGGAATTTATTTCAAAATATAATGTTTTGAATATATTATCATTTATATATCGATGATATGAAATATTCAATTTTGATTTGAAATTGAATATGAAGTTGAAATCGTTTTGAAAACGAATTTAAAACGATTTATAAAATACGTTATAAATGGAAGTCGATGAAATATATATAATATATATATATATAATGGCCTGAATCGAACGCGCCGCGCTGCGGTAGTTCGCCAAATTCGACCATTGACTTCGAACGGACATTACGGGAGACCCGACCGTCGGATTCTCTTAAAACCGGAACCGTTGGGTTCGTATCAAAAAGATCTTTCTAACAAATATATAATATTTGAAATCTAACGGTTGGATTTGGAATTATGTCTGAATCAAATTTGGAAAAGGTCGCTGTAAGTGCAGTTCGATGGCCGGTTATGGAAATCAACTGTACGGGCCTTGGTAAAATTATTAAAAATATCCATAATGTAACACCCCATAATTCTATAATATTAAGTTACTCAAATTAAAGTATAATTAAATTTTGCAATAAGAATCAAAGGAAATGGGTTACGCCATTGCGTTCGTCTCGAAATTCTACTTGGAAACGATTCCGAGTTTTCGAGAAGCGGAGTCCGTATGATGGAGACATGACCCTCCGAAGTTTCAAGGATTTTCAGAACAGAAAAACAGCTCGAATTCGAATTCAAAATTCGAATTCAAACCCTAGCACAGACTGGACGGGAATTTTCCCACCCAAGACCAGGTCGACCTGGGGGTCGACACTATGGTCGACCTCCCAGGGACCAGGTCGATCCTATGGTCGACCTGGGGGTTGACCTGGTGCTGAAGCCTAGTTTTGAGCCTGGGTTCATTCTGATGTATCTGGTCTCGTTTTCTGTCTTGGTTCGTTCGTCTAATCCTATATAAACAGCCTCCAAGCCTCATTCTCTTTACACCATTTTATTCTCTCCATATGCTGCCTCTGGAATAATTGAAATAAATAAATTAAAACACGAAGATTATTCTTGAAGACTACGGCTAGGAATTGCATATTGGAGGTTCGAAGAAAGTTAAAGCTTTAAGAAGGGAAGCAAAGGCTAATTCAACGGCTTCGATCAACGTCGCGCGAATCATAGCAAATCACTTCAGCGTTATTATCCTTTTCTGAAACCGATCAATGTAATAAGTCAGTTACTTTTTAGATTTGAACGTCTAGATCTATTTGTGGCATGAAATTAAATGAATATAAGAATATGCCTGATCCTCTCATTTGAATCTGTGCTTGTATATGCCTTTGGATCTAATTAAGAACTATTGTGATTAATTACCGATGAGACTGTGCCTATGACGTTGAAACTATTGTTAATGGCCTAAGACTATGACTGTGAACATAAGACTATGTCTATGACTATGAACATAAGATTATGCCTACGACTATGAACATAAGACTATGCCTATGACTGTGAACATGATACTATGCCTATGACTGTGAACATAAGACTATGCCTATGACTGTGAACATAAGGCCATTGCCTATGACTATGACAAGGACCATTGTGGCTAAACACCTATGATTCATAACTATGAGATTATTGCCTAGGATTATGACTACGAAATTAGATCTAAGCTTGATTTTCTATTCAGACCTATTCTTAATTTTCCTTGAATCTTGATTTTGGGAAATTTTCTATTAAGTTAGATTTATCCATGTTCTTGGACCTAGATTATTATTCAAACCTTTTCATGTTCATAATGTTATCAGATCTATATGCCTGCGATGTTGTAGTCAATTTACTCAGTATATTTATTAGATCTGTAATTCGTGAATTTGGGATTACCGTCTTACGCCTACTCTTATGCCTATCTTTTCATGGTATTCTTGTTTATTCCCTTTTATCTACGAATCTAGATTGACCTATAATCTAGACTGAATCACGATTACACAAACGATGGAAATACGATTTGGGCAGAACATGAAATTAACATGAATGTGATTTAAAACTTGGAAATTTGGTATAACACGAAATTTATATAATTTGGCATAATAAATGTGTTGGCATAATCGGAATTTGGCTATAATAGTGAATAATTTACATGCATATTAGAATTGGGCGTAAATGGTAAATGGTTAATTGGCCGCAAAGTATGTAATTGGCATGTAAACCAAGATTTGGGCGTAAACTGTAAACTAGAATATTAAATCTAGTTTTGACATGAACCGTAACAATACCTATCTAGCCCTGGGTAGCATAAACCCTGGTTGGATCTAGGAAGCATTCGATAGAAAACCCTAGATTAGATCTAGGTAATAAATAATAGATGTACACCTGAAAACAACCACAATTTCGGGAATTGGGATCACGTTATTATTTTATCAGTTTACTAGTTGGACACTAGTTAGTTGGTGCAGAGATATAGAAACCAAAATAACAGGGTAATCGCGAGGTAGAGAAAGTATGGAAGCATATTCAGTTTATCAGTACATTCAGCTTGTCGTTAGATCCAATTTATCAGTACATTCATTTTTTGACTCAGCATAGCTTGCGTTATCTTGTTAACCCTATCATCATGGTATTGCCTTGTATTCAGTTAATCCATGTCATGTTGTTTTTACTTGTTCACATGCTGAAATTTACTGAACTTACCAGACTTTATGTCTGACTCTGTTTTCTTTCGCTTTCTTGTCTTCCGTTCCCCCTAGGTCCGCAGGGAGGGAACATTACCACTTAGCTCAGTTTTTCTTTCCAAGCTTGAAGATTAGTCGAAGTTTTGCTTGGATTATCTTTTCCACTACAATGGCTGGCTCATGCTACACTGGGGAATATAAATGTTATTTTATGCTTCTTTATTTTGTAAGACAGATACTCTGGTATTGGAAAACAATTGTTGTACAAACTATTTTATCAATAAAGTAAAGTTTTATTTCCCACTATTTTAATTATCTGCCTTGTAATTTATCTTTATCTTTTACCTTAAATGCTCCACAGAACTTAGTGCATTCCCTTTTGTAAGTGACACTAACGGATGTGGGGTGTTACACGTGGTATCAGAGCTGAAGGTTACCAGATCAGATAAAAGATTTTTTTTTTAAAATAAATTCAAAACGGTTTTTAAAGAAGCATTTTTCAAAAGAAAAGTTTTGTTTTAAAGGCATATTCCCCAAAAGCCATATGCACTATCTTCTGATCCTCTGTTTGAATTCTTGTCCCCTTCTTTCTTGAGTCTTCGAGGCTCCTGGCTTTCTGGAAGGTAACCTCATCGCGGCACGATTCCGTAGGCTTGATAAGACTACGATACCTATCGAAGGGCAAAGTAGTGTCTGACTTCCATCTATAGCCATAGTAGTTTCACCTGCAACTAATTTTCTTTCAAGCTTTGAAGGGTTTTCCGTGCGATGGGGGCAACTTTTGAGAAACTTGTCAATATGATTACACAGGGATGGTAAAGATCAGGATGAGGGAGTTTGGCTAGGGAGCTCAACGCAAGGATGAGAAATTCATGGATATAAACTCGACTCACGAAGAAAGAAGGAATTATAAAACCTAAGATGAGAGGAAGTATCTTTTCCATGGTATAATGGGGCATATAATTAAGGACAAAGACAAGGACGAGGGACAGGATTTTCAGAAGGGAAGGTGCATGCTTCCACCACCAGAATACCTGAGAGAGATAGTAAAAGTCTCTATTGGAAAAGTTTAGCTTTTTGTTTCGATCAACCAGTTAGTACTCTTTTGTTCTTAGCGCTTCGCATTTGTTCATATCTACTTCCATAGTTGAGTCTCTACACCTTAGTACTTGTATAGTAGAAGATCCCATTAGTGTCTCAAATCCAAATGGTGGTTCGGCCCGTTTACCTTTGGTTTGTAAGGATTTGAGAATAACTATATTAAGTGTTGAGTTAAGGCGTAATGCTTATGTTTTTGGTTCCATGGGCTATGAGTTGATTCTAGGCATGGGTTGGTTGGCTAGTAATTCTGAAAGGAGGGTAGTTAGACTTTTGACTTGCCTTGGAAATACCCTCGAGATTCCGTGTAAAGAATCAGTTAGGCTTAGCTAGCTAGAATCGCTTAATGCATTTATCGACGATTTGCAATCCGTTAGGATAGTCCATGAGTACGCAGATGTTTTTGATTAGGTTAGGAGTTTACCCCTAAAACGCGGGATAGACTTCCGCGTGTATCCAGTTGACAATGAAAAGCCAGCTATCCGATCAACGACAGTTTTGGAAATGGAGGTCAAGAAGCTTCGCAATCGTGAAGATTAATTAGATAAGGTACAGAATAGTGAAGCTCAAGAAGATGCGACTTAGAAGACTAAAGACTAGATACACGCATCATACCCTTTTTCGTAAGGGTACATCCTTGATCTCTTTTTCTAGGAATTTTGTGCATACTTTCTAGCTTTTAAGGTATATCCTCTAGGGCGTATCATCGATCCTTAGGTAGAAGCCAGTGGATGTAAACATGTATTTGAAACATGTTATGACTGATGGTTGCAAATGGTTGCTCGTGGATGCATATACACACCATAGGCGCTAGAACGACTCAGTCACTTTCATATTGCATTCGCATATATGTATTTGCTTAACGGATTTAACTTGATATGTTATCATATGGATGTTGCATATGGATGAATGGCTATGTACACATGTAGTATTTACATAACTAGGGAAGCTTGCATACATGATTGGACGCATGGCACTGACATAATTCCCATTAAGGAGGTCAACTGAATCAGTAGACCGTCTGATTTTGCATTAGATAAAGACATATACACACACTATGCGTATGAACATGAAAGCATTAGATATCTTTTTAAAGACAATGAATTCCTGTGATTGAATGGTTGAGTAGATGGGTGATTGGATGGTAGGATACATTCTTCCTAACTTGAAGATTTCGGGGATGAAATCCTTTTAGGAGGGGGAGAATGTAACACCCCGTAATTCTGTAATATTAAGTTTTGCAAATTAAAGTATAATTAAATTTTAAAATAAGAATCAAGGGAAACGGGTCGCGCCATTGCAGTCGTCTCGAAATTCTTCTTGGAAACGAGTCCGAGTTTTCGAGAAACGGAGTCCGTATGAGGGAGATATCACCCTTTGAAGTTTCAAGGATTTTCAGAACAGAAAACAGCTCGAATTCGAATTCAAACCCCAACGCAGATTGGGCGGGAATTTTCCTGCCCAGGACCAGGTCGACCTGGGGGTCGACACTATGGTCGACCTCCCACGGACCATGTCGACCCTATGGTCGACCTGGTGCTGAAGCTCAGTTTTGAGCCTGGGTTCATTCTGATGTATCTGGTCTTGTTTTCTGTCTAGGTTCGTTCGTCTAATCCTATATAAACAGCCTCCTAGCCTCATTCTCTTAACACCATTTTATTCTCTCCTTATGCTGCCTCTGGAATAATTGAAATAAATAAATTAAAATAAAACACGAAGATTATTCTTGAAGACTACGGCTAGGAGTTGCATATTGGAGGTTCAAATAAAGTTAAAGCTTCAAGAAGGGAAGCAAAGGCTAATTCAACGGCTTCGAGCAATGTCGCGCGAATCATAGCAAATCACTTCAGTGTTATTATCCTTTTCTAAAACCGATCAATGTAAGTCAGTTACTTTTTAGATTTGAACGTCTAGATCTATTAGTGGCATGAAATTAAATGAATATAAGAATATGCCTAATCCTCTCATTTGAATCTGTGCTTGTATATGCCTTTGGATCTAATTAAGAACTATTGTGATTAATTACCGATGAGACAATGCCTATGACATTGAAACTATTGTTAATGGCCTAAGACTATGACTGTGAAGATAAGACTATGCCTATGACTATGAACATAAGACTATGCTTATGACTATGAACACAAGACTATGCCTATGACTGTGAACATAAGACTATGCCTATGACTGTGAACATAAGGCTATTTACTATGACTATGACAAGGACCATTGTGGCTAAACACCTATGATTCATGACTATGAGATTACTGCCTAGGATTATGACTACGAAATTGGATCTAAGCTTGATTTTCTATTCAGACCTATTCTTAATTATCCTTTGATCTTGATTTTGGGAAATTTCTATTAAGTTAGATCTATCCATGTTCTTGGACCTAGATTATTATTCAAACCTTTTCATGTTCATAATGTTATCATATCTATATGCCTGCGATGTTGTAGTCAATTTATTCAATATATTTATTAGATCTATAATTCGTGAGTTTGGGATTACCATCTTAAGCATACTCTTATGACTATCTTTTCATGGTATTCTTGTTTATTCCCTTTTATCTACAAATCTTGATTGACCTATAATCTAGACTGAATCACGATTACACAAACGATGGGAATACGATTTGGGCAGAACATGAAATTAACATGAATGTGATTTAAAAGTTGGAAATTTGGTATAACATGAAATTTATATAATTTGGCATAATAAATGTGTTGGCATAATCGGAATTTGGCTATAATAGTGAATAATTTACACGCATATTAGAATTGGGCGTAAATGGTAAATGGTTAATTGGCCGCAAAGTATGTAATTGGCATGTAAACCAAGTTTTGGGCGTAAACTGTAAACTAGAATATTAAATCTAGTTTCGACATGAACTGTAAATGGGAATACTAGATCTAAATTGGCATAGAACTGCAGGTTGGGTTAAACGATAGGTAAATCAAGATTTGGGCCTAGAATATAGGTATGTTAGTGGGCATGACAAATGAATATGATATAGGCCAAATTTGTTTAAAAGAGTTGTTAGCAATTTACATATAGATAAAAAGGATAAATATGTAAATCTAGGAAAGACGAATATGCCTAACCCGAGGTTAGATTGAGTTACGGTATAAGACTGCCCAGAACTGCTCAGCAAATCCAGCAACCGCAACAATACCTATCTAATGTGGGTGGTTAGAGCATTGAGCCCAAAATGGACCCGAGGTTAGACTGAGTTGCAGTGTAAATCTGCCCGAAACCGACCGACACATCAATTGACCGCAACAATATCTGTCTAATGTGAGTGGTTGGTGCTTTAAATGAATAATTTAAAGCTAAGAAACAATTAAGCTAGAATGGGAGGGTTAAGTCCATAGGAATACTTAACCAACTTGACGTGTTAATAGGACAAGACTTGTAGGGGTTAAATGACCGTTATAACATGTTGACTAGACAAGTGGGTGAGGTTAAGAAAAGGTTTAACCGTTATAACATGTTAACTAGACTAGAAGGTGGGGTTAAGTAAAATACACTTAGCCAATTTAACATGTTAACTAGACTAGAAGGTGAAGTTAAGTAAACTCAGAACACTTAGCCATCATAGTGTGCCAAATGAACAAGGTTAAGTTAAAACATGAAGGGACAATACTTAACCATTAGAACATGTGGATTAAACAGATGTTAGGGTTAAGTTAACTAAGAGAACACTTAACCAATACAAGGAGAAGGGGTGGGGTTAAGTAATAAGAAATGCTTAACCAATATAACTTGATTTGTGGTAGGGTTAAGTCAACAAGAACTACTTATAACACTTAACCAGTTTAACATGACAAATGAATGGGTTAAGTTAACTTGAATCGACTAATGACACTTAACCAATCCAACTTGACGAGAAAGAGAACAAGTAGTAAACCTTAGTTAAGAGGACTAAGTTGTAAACCCTAGTTAAGAAAACGACGGTTCAGAAAACTAAGTAGTAAACCTTAGTTAAGGGAACTAAGTAGTAAACCTTAGTAGAATACGAGAAGGAGCGAACGCCCATCTGATCTTAAAGAAGGCTCCAACGAACAGGGGTACGAAACACGCAGCTTCGAGGGGACGTGAGGGTACTCTTGGAATCCCTCTGTGAGGCTGCAGATGATCCGCCTGGGCTCACAGAGGTTAAGGTCTGCGTTAGAAGAACCAACGGTATGCCTTGGTTGCAATATAGGGAAACCTAAAGACTAGGATGGACCAGCGTGATTCGGCGAGACCAGTAGCCTTGTGATAGCAACTCGTCATCTACCTACCATCTTGAGTCAGTCGAGATACGTATAGCGGAAAGGCGGAGAACTCTAAAAGACCATATACTTGCTATCTAGTTATAGGTGCGGATGGCCATAGGTTAGTGGGGGCATAGAGGGTCTGCGTATAGTTCTCATTTTTCAAGGTGTGCCTTTCATTAGTTGAGGGAGGGGTCAAGTAGGACCATAGCCACTGGAAAAACAAACCTTAGTATCTGCATCGGCAGATATCTGAAAGCTCCCGACCGAGTTCCGTGTTTCTTGATTTGCCCGGCCACGAGACTCGGGTCGCACATATAAAGGACATGTGCATCTAGACAGTGATAACGATCCGCGACACATACGTGGGGAAAGTCTAGGAACATATACCACTCTGGGTAGTGTATCCTAGATTAGGGGCGCCGTTCGATAGGTAGTGTAATCCCTAGTTGGACCTAGGTCGCCTAAACCCTAAAATCCGAGAATTGTCCAATAGGTAGCATAAACCCCAGTAGCCCTGGGTAGCATAAACCCTGGTTGGATCTAGGAAGCATTCGATAGAAAACCTTAAATTAGATCTTGGTAATAAATAATAAATGTACACCTGAAAACAACCACATTTTCGGGGATTGGGATCACGTTATTATTTTACCAGATTACTAGTTGGACACTAGTTAGTTGGTGCAGAGATATAGAAAACATAATAACAGGGTAATCACGAAGTAGAGAAAGTATGGAAGAATATTCAGCTTATCAATATATTCAACTTGTCGTTAGATCCAATTTATCAGTACATTCAGTTTTTGCCTCAGCATAGCTTGCGTTATCTTGTTAACCCTATCATCATGGTATTGCCTTGTATTCAGTTAATCCATGTCATGTTGGTTTTACTTGTTCACATGCTGAAAGTTACTGAACTTACCAGACTTTATGTCTGACTCTGCTTTCTTTCGCTTTCTTGTCTTCCATTCCCCCCTAGGTCTGCAGGGAGGGAGCGTTGCCACTTAGCTCAGTTTTGCTTGGATTCTCTTTTCCACTGCTATGGCTAGCTCATGCTACACCAGGGAATATAAATGTTATTTTATGCTTCTTTATTTTTTAAGACGGATACTCTGGTATTAGAAAACAGTTGTTGTACAAAATATTTTATCAGTAAAGTAAAGTTTTATTTCCCACTGTTTTAATTATCTGTCTTGTAATTTATCTGCATCTTTTACCTTAAATGCTCCACAGAACTTAGTGCATTCCCTTTTGTGAGTGACACTAACGGATGTGGGGTGTTACACATAATTTGTGTTAAATCATAACACATGATTTGGAAAGATTAGGGTGAAAAATCCCCTATTTGAAAAGATAAAAATAGTTTTTTATCAAAATGAACTAGTTATGAACTAGAATTATAATCCATATATTTTTAAAATAAATAAATTGGATTTGAAAAGGTTTTAAAAATAACCAGAATTTCCAATATATAAATTGGAAATGGATTTGAATCAAAATTGTCTTCGGAATATTTCGATGTTAGATTTCATGATTATGCAGATATTGTTATGGAAATTTGAAAGATATATATATATATATATATATATCGTTATTTCTAATACTATATTGGTTGATTTCAGAATTTGATATTGAATATAAGATGATAAATCTTCTATTCAGAGCCTTGTATTTAATATCAAATTGGATTTTGGGTTTGTCGTGAATGGTACCTTTAATAATACTGTTCTTGAACCCAATGGAGCTAAGAAAATTAGAAACTGACTGGAGATTAGTTAAGTTGAATGGTTTCCTGGGTATTGATCTGATGTTGGTTTCGGCCTTCGGGATTAATACTTAGGGGATTGTTCTCTTACTAATTTACGGTTAGAAGCTAATGTGAATTGGGTTTATTGTGAACTGTGTTTTTAATGTCATTCATTCTAGAATGCGATTCACCCTCTCGGTCTGGCCGTCCGTCTGAGGATGATATGCGGTGCTCAAACATAACTGAGTCCCTACCGCCTCTTGTAAGCTTCTCCAAAATTCGCTAGTGAAAATAGGATGGCGGTCGCTTACTATGCTAGAAGGAACACCGTGCAATTGAACTATTTCTCGGACGTATACAGAAGCTAACCATGGAGCAGTCCTCTTACTCTTCACGGGAATAAAATGGGCGCTTTTAGTAAGTCTTTCTACTATAACCCAAATCCCCGTATTACCCTTCCTTGATCTTGGTAATCCATCCACAAAATCCATCGAGACACTCTCCCATTTCCATAGTGGAACCTCCAATGGGTGAAGCAACCCACCGGGTTTCTTTTGCTCCGCTTTTACTTGTTGGCACACCAAGCATCTAGCGACATATTCGGCCACATCTTTCTTCATGCCGACCCAAAAGTAAACTCGTCTCATGTCTTCGTACATCTTGTCCCCGCAGGGATGAATGGTCATCTTCAAACGATGTGCTTCGTCAAGAATAGCCTTCCTCAAACCTTCGTCTTGAGGTACACAAACTCTACCGTCCCTACGTAACCAACCCTTATCATCTAGGGTATACCTACGGAGATGGCTTGATGACTCCCCTCTTTTGAGCTTTTCTACTAACTCAACCAACTGTGAGTTGTCTCGCTGTGCCTCGCCAATCCGTCCCAAAAGCGTAGGTCTGACCTCCAAGGATGCTAGCAAACTGGGGACAAAGTCAACGGAAGGTCTAAAGTCAAACATCGAAATGAATTCTAAGCTTCGCCGCTCAACAAACAACGGACTCAAGGACAACCTTTTCCTACTTAAGGCATCTGCCACAACGTTACCCTTGCCAGGGGTATATGCTATTTCGAAGTCGTAGGACGCTAAGAACTCCATCCACCTTTGCTGCCTTAAGTTCAAGTCCTTCTGAGAGAATAAGTATTTTAACGATTTGTGGTCAGTGAATAATTCGAATTTCTCGCCAAGAAGATAATGACGCCAAGACTTAAGCGCGAAAACAATAGCGGCCAACTCTAGGTCACGTGTGGGGTAATTCTTCTCATGCGCTCTCAACTGCCTTCCACCATAGGCTATTACCCTGCCCTCTTGCATTAAGACTCGCCTAGTCCTGTCCCACAAGCGTCAGTATAAACAGTAAATGACTTACTCCCGTCTGGCAGTACTAAGACTGGGGCTGAAGTCAAAGCTCTCTTCAAACGTTGGAATGCATCATCAAAATCTACGCCCCATGTGAAAACTAGGTTCTTCTTCGTCAAGCGTGTCAATGGAGCTGATATCTTTGCGAAATCTTTGATAAACTTCCTATAGTAGCCAGCCAACCCCAAGAAACTTCTTACTTCGGTAGCATTTTTAGGGACCTTCCAATCTTGGACGGCCACCACCTTCGCGGGATCCACGGCTATCCCTTCTTTGGAAACCACGTGCCCTAAGAATCGTACTTCCTTCCTCCAGAAGTGACACTTAGAAAATTTAGCTTTAAGGCTATGCGCTCGAAGAGTCTCCAACACTTCCCTAAGATGTAGGGCATGCTCTTCTTCATCCTTAGAAAAGATCAAGATGTCATCTACAAAGACTACCACGAATTTATTAAGGTACTCCCTAAACACCCTACTCATCAGATCAACAAAGTATGCGGGGGCGTTTGTCAAACCGAAGGGCATCACTAGCCATTCATAGAAACCGTCCGGAGTCCTAAAGGCAGTCTTGTCTATGCTATCCTCAGCCACTCTCAACTGATGGAAACAAGTGGCTAAGTCCAACTGCGAAAACACTGAGGCGCCAACTAACTGATCGAAGAGATCGTCAATCCTCGGCAGTGGGTGTCTGTTCTCCTTAGTAAGTTTATTAAGTTCTCTATATTCCACACAAAGTCTAAGGGACCCATCCGCCTTTGTGGCAAATACTACTGGAGCACCCCACTCCGATATACTTCGTCTTATGAACCCCTTCTCAAGCAACTCCTTCACTTGCTTATCGAGTTCCATCCTTTCACGAGGAGACATGTGGCGTACTGGCAAAGATACTGGTTTCGCATTATCCACAAGATATATTCGAAAATCTATCTCCCGCTTCGGAGGCAAGCCCTTCACCTCCTCAAACACATCCGAATATTCTCGGACCACTCTAACAGATCGTAGATTTTCCTCAGACGCGTCAAGAGATTCTAAATAATTTAGCATAACAGAATTTATGGGATTACAAAAGATTTCGAGAGTGTTGCCAAGGCGAGTCACGAGCCTAACTACTCTCCTTTCACAATCAAGAACGGCCCCATTTCTGGATAACCAATCCATTCCTAAAATTAGCCCATAGCCCCTGAAGCCCAACACATAAGCATCACATCTAAACTCAACGCTAAGTATAGAAATTTTCAAATCCAAACACATCATGGACAAATGAGCTGAGCCCCCAATTGGATTCAAAACAACTAAGGGATCCTCTACTAAACTGGTGTTTAAGTGCAGTGATTCAACTAATGATGTAGAGATAAACGAATGCGATGCGCCCGAATCGAATAAGGTACGGACAGGATGATCAAACAGAAAAACTAAGCTTTCAACAGAAATGGTTCTACCTCGTTCTTGCAGCGGTGGGACCGCGAGAGCCTGAACTTGTCCCTATGCCTGCCCTGGTGCCATAAGAGCCTGCACCTGTCCTCCCGAGGTAGACCCTGCCCTCTGCCCCTTCTTTGGGCAGTCCTTCACTAAATGTCCCGCATCGCCACAATGAAAACAACCAGTCTTCTTTTTCTTTCGGCCATCCTTGCTGAGATGGCCTGGTGTCCCATAGTTAAAGCATTTCTTCTCTCCTTTGCCATTACTATCTTTACCACCCTTCTTGTTTTGTTGTTGTGGTTTCTTCAGATCCCCTTTCTTCTCGGGTGCCTTATTAGCATTAGCGCTTTTCTCCTCGTGCATGAGCGCCATTTCTACTAGCTTCTCAAAGGTGGCCCCCATAGGGATGTGGGTCATAGCCAACCCTTGCAATGGTTCATTCAAGCCATTAATGAACCTCAGAGCCTTCTTCTCCGGCGTGTTCACTAAGTCCAAGCCAAACCTTGCTAACTGATTAAATTTGTTGACATATTCATTCACTGATGAGCTTCCTTGCTTTAATGTCAAGAACCTTTCCATATATAGATTTTCTTTCGCCCTTGATAGAAACTTCGCCTCGAACCTACGTCTGAAATCCGCCCAAGAATCAACAGGACGCTCCCCATTAGTGACCTCCCACCAAAACGAAGCCTCTCCCATCATCAACCAAGCTGCTAAACGAACTTTCCTTCCTTCTTCTACTTCAAAGATTTCTAGCAATTCTTCCACCTCCTTAAGCCAATATCTAGCTTCCACAAACGTTTCTGACCCTTGAAAGTGTTTTCCACCCATAGCCTTAAATTCCTTGCACGTCTTTGCAAAAGTATCTACGCGAGGAGGAGGAGGAGGAACGGGTGCAACTGGTGGTGGAGGAACATTAGCTGGACCTGTAGCGTCCCTAGCCTCTAATAACCTCCTATACCATCCTTGTATCATTACACCGTCAGGTAGGTTAAGATCTTCAGCCATGCTGAAACGAAAAATGAAAGATTCAAAATGGAGAATTCGAAAGATAAAGATATATGGCTATTGGGGATTATGTTCTTCATAAAAACTTTCCTCTTTAAATAATTCATTAAGACATGTTTTTGAAAACACTTCTTCCAAAAATACTTTAGAAAAATAGTTTTTCTAAAAAAATTATCTGTTCCGGTAACCTTAAGCTCTGATACCACGTGTAACACCCCACGTCCATTAATGTCACTCACAAAGGGAATGCATTAACTTCCATGGAGGTTTTAAGTGAATATAGAACAAAAAAATTACAACAAGACAGATAACGAGTAGTACTTGAAAATTTAAAACTTCATTTTATTGCAGCGGAAATTAAACATGTTTGTTACATCATAAAACCATAAATCAGAGTCAAGTACAATATCCATCTTCATAAAACAAAATACATAATCCCATTACACAAATATCCATTAAAGAAGATAACAAGCTGGACTTTACTTCAACGGTCCAAGCTTTCCAAGAGAGATAAAGCAATCCAATCAAACTCCACTAGAGCTGGGCCCAACCTGAGGACCTGGAGGGGGAAAAAGGATAGAAATGGAGGGGGTCAGACATAAAGTCTGGCGAGTATGATAATTCTAACAATGCTATTATCAAAATAACTAGACTAAGGCATAAGCTGGAAGACAAGTAAATGTCTATGAACTATTAGGTATGGAATGAGCAGATAAAGATAACGTTGAAGATAACGTTAAAGGCAAACCTAATTACTAACGAATGATTACTACACTGCACCGCACATTACTACACTGCACCGCACCAGTCACCCTAAAGGTTGATCCCGCTTGCTTCACACAGAAACTATATAAATAGCCTTGCGTACCCCTAGCTGACTACATAGGTGCCGTCTGCCCCTATCTCCACTAGGTTTACCTCACTACCCACTTTCGATCGGCTCCCTACTCGTAGATACCCGTGCTGGCCCCACAGTGGGGTGTATCACTCCCCTAAAGTGGCAACCCGATACAACTTGAGAATGCACGGCTTATATCTACACGATGCAACGACGTCTTACCCACCAGCCCGGGTCCACACACGCATATGAAACCCGTTGGACTTGCGTTGCCACCGCTACCCCATTTTGGCCTCTTATAGTCAAGCCCAGCATGCGTGTCTCGTCCTCGACTTGGGTCGAGCCCACAAAGATACATTTGGGATACTGGTTGAAATGGGCCCCCACAAGCTACCCACCTAAGCTTGTCACCATTTGTATATCCCACTTAACCCTCTTAGTCATGTTCATTTACATGTGTGTTTGGTTAAGTCTTACTAATCGTATTTCACATGCCACTAAGGGAACCCACTAGATTCCTCATGCCACCCAAGGCACCTACTTAACCCCCATGTCCCACCTTACATGTTTATCTGGTTAAGTATTTCTTAATTCATTCAGGCCATAACCTCATAAAGACCTCTCACATTAGGCTGGCATTTATGGCAGCTGGATTTGCAGGCGGGTCCGGGCAGTCTTACACCATAAAAGAGTCTAACCTTGTGTCTTTACAACTGTTATGCTTTAGTTTAGGCCTAGGACCTCTCACATAGGGCTGACATTTGTGACCACTGGATTTGTCGGGCGGGTCCGGGCAGGTTTACGTCACAAACGAGTCCAACCTCGTGTCCTAAGCATTGATTAACACTTATAATCTTTTACCCCAGTTTTAATAATTCCCTATTCAAATTATTAATTAAGTCAACTTTTATTGATGTCCATATTTGACTCAATTATGACCATCCATTCATGGCATGCAAAATCATATCAATTGCACCCCAACTTCTTCATATTAAATCCTTAATATTACCCCTACCCCACGTTTATACGTTCGCTTATTCAACGCAGAATATACGTTAGACTCGAATAGTCTAACTTATAGCACAAAATAAATTATCACAACATATAGACAATTAAAATGAATCTAATCATAATAGGGGTGAAACTTGCATAAACTACACATGTTAAGGATCTAAAGGTGTCAACTTGTTAAATGTCACAATTTACATGATATGATCATAACCCAAATTCATGTGTAAACTTGCATATGGGGTTTTATGCAACATAATGATGGTGTGAACTAGCATCTAATACATAGAATTCACATATGTCATAGCATAATTCTAGATTTCATAATAGATGTCATAGCATATGTTCATAACTTTTACTAATCAACCTAAACTTGCATATGTGACTTGTCATATAGATCAACATAAATAGTATCAATATTATGATTTGATTAACATGAACTAATTAGCATAGACAATAACATCATGACTTTAAAGCATGTATGATTTATCACAATTTAGCATAGAAACTCTCAACACACATAACATCATCATAGCATGATTTACAACATATAGGATATCATCACCACATAGCATAAGATTTATAACATACATCATAGTATAAGGTTTACAACAACATATATGACAATTCACATCATCTACTCATAATCCATTCATAACTTAACCTAATTAATTTAATAATAATCTTGTTAAGATCATCATACTCACAATTTAGAAGAGAAAGATAGCCTAGATTTGCTTTAGAGTTGAGTAGAATTAGGTTTTGATTAGCTTTTCTTCCTTCTTAGTTGGCGGCGGCTAGACTGAATTCCATGGCGGCGGTATGACGGTAGCTATTTTATTTTTCATATGAATTAGGGTGAGAGACTACCTAGGTATATATAGAGTTTAGAGTTTATTTAGACCGTCAGATCAACACAGAACTAATCCCAGCCAACCAGATTAGGTAAAAACCCTAATGGGTCATCACTCAGTCAAAAACAGGCTCAGCCAAAACCCTAGCCGACTGACCAGGTCGACACCCAGGTCGACACTATAGTCGACCTGGGGGGGAAGGTCGACACGGTAGTCGACCTGGGGGGATGGGGGGTCAACACTAGTGTCGACTCCCCAGTCGACCTGCCTGGGCGGGAACTTCCCCCCCAGCCCGCTTCTGCACTTCCAGTTTGAATTTTAAATTTCCTGCGAGCTGTTTTGAATTTTCTGAAACTTCCGATGGCCATAACTTCTTCATACGAAGTCCAATTCACGCAAACTCGGACTCTATTTCGACCAGAATTACGAGACGAACACAATAGCGCAACCCATTTCCCACAATTCTCACGTCTGAGATTAGTTATTCTTTAATTTGTGAATATTAATATTAATAGAATTACGGGGTGTTACAGACCTGGTCCTGGGGGTGTCGACTCCCCAGTCGACCTGGGAGGGGGGGTGTCGACTGCCCAGTCGACCTGGGGTGCTGGGCGGGATATTTCCCGCCTGGCCCCTTTGACTTCGAATTTTGAATTTTCTGAAACTTTCGATGGCTATATCTCCTTCATACGAAGTCCAAATCACGCAAACTCGGTCTCTATTTCAACCAGAATTACGAGACGAACACAATGGCGCAACCCATTTCCCACAATTCTCACGTCTGAGATTACTTATTCTTTAATTTGTGAATATTAATATTAACAGAATTACGGGGTGTTACATTCTCCCCTCCTTAAAGGATTTCAACCCCGAAGTCTTCAAGTCAAGAAGAATGTATATCCTAACATCCAATCGTCCATCTACTCAACCATCAAACAAAGGCATCCATTGTCCTTATAGACTTCTAATGCTTTCATGTTTAAATGCACAGTGTGTGTATATGTCCCTATCTAATGCAAAATCAGGCGGTCCACTGATTCAGTTGACCTCCTTAATGCAAATCATGATAGTGCCATGCGTCCATTATGTATGCAAAAGTTCCTTAATGCTACATATTATCTCTATATGCATGCCCAATCATCATCTGAATGCAGCATCCATATGATAATACAATCATCATACATCCATTTTACTAAATACATCCATTTATATGCAATATGCAATATGAAGTGACTGAGCCGATCTAGTGCCTAACAGTGTGTGTTTATGCGTCCACGAGCAACCACTAGCAAACACTTGCATCCACTTTGCATCCATCATACATAACATGTCTCAAACACATGTTTCAACCATAGGATTATCCTAACTAAAGGTCAAAGATACTAGCGAGAGGACATACTAAATATAAGATAAGTACAAGCTAAGCGATAAAGGAGAAATTAAAGGACATACCCTAAAAAAGAAAAGGGTAAAATGAACGCATCTTCTCTTCTGTCTCCCAAGTAGCGTTGCTCTCATCATCTCCCCATTGCACTTTGACTAGTCTGACCTCTCGATTTCTCAGCTTCTTAATCTCTGACCCAAGAATGCGCGTAGGAGCTCGTCGAATCGCCGCATCACGCTCTATCTCCACCTCTCTAAGCAAGTTCGGCTCTACCACCTCCGCGGTCTCATGTAGGCACTTCCTCAAATGTGATACATGGAATACGTCGTGTACACCACTAAGTCTCTCAGGCAACTCCACTCTATACGCCATCTGTCCAATCTTCTCCTTAATAGGAAACGACCCTACGAACCTTGGTGCTAATTTCCCAACGGACCCAAAGCGAACAACGTTCCGTAATGGAGACACTTTGATAAAGACCATGTCCCCAACATCAAACTCAAGATCTGTCCTCCTCTTATCCGCATAAGATTTCTGCCTATCTTGCGCTGTCTTCATCCTCCTTCGAATCAAGTCGATCTTTTCCGAAGTCTCTCTAATCATATCGAGCCCAAGAAAGATCTTATCCGTAGATTCCCACCAACATGTAGGTGAACGACAAGGTCGTCCATAAAGAGCTTCGAAAAGTGCCATGCCAATGCTAGACTGAAATCTATTATTATATGCGAACTCCACCAATGGAAGATGCTCTTCCCACGTACCCCCAAAGTCTAGGATACATAGCCTCAAAAGGTCCTCCAGAATACGACTCACCCTCTCGGTCTAGCCGTCCGTCTGAGGATGATACGCGGTGCTCAAACATAACTGAGTCCCTACCGCCTCTTGCAAGCTCCTCCCAAATTCGCTAGTGAAGATAGGATCGCGGTCGCTTACTATGCTAGAAGGAACACCATGCAAATGAACTATCTCTCGGACGTACACAGAAGCTAACCATGGATCAGTCCTCTTAATCTTCATGGGAATAAAATGGGCGCTTTTAGTAAGTCTATCTACTATAACCCAAATCCCCGTATTACCCTTCCTTGATCTTGGTAATCCATCCACAAAGTCCATCGAGACACTTTCCCATTTCCATAGTGGAACCTCCAATGGGTGAAGCAACCCACCGGGTTTCTTTTGCTCCGCTTTTACTTGTTGCCACACCAAGCATCTAGCGACATACTCAGCCACATCCCTCTTCATACCGGCCCAAAAGAAAACTCGCTTCATGTCTTTGTACATCTTATCCCCGCCGGGATGAATGTTCATCTTCGAACGATGTGCATCATCAAGAATAGCCTTCCTCAAGTCCTCGTCTCGTGGTACACAAAGTCTACTATCCCTATGTAACCAACCCTTATCATCTAGGGTATACCTACGGAGATGGCTTTATGGCTCCCCTCTTTTGAGCTTCTCCACTAACTCAACCAACTGTGGGTCGTCTCGTTGTGCCTCACCAATTCGTCCCAAAAGCGTAGGTCTGACCTCCAAGGATGCTAGCAAACTGGGTACAAAGTCAACGGAAGTTCTAAAATCAAACATAGAGATGAATTCTAAGCTTTGCCGCTCAACAAACAACGGACTCAAGGACAGCCTTTTTCTACTTAAGGCGTCTTCCACCACGTTACCTTGCCAGGGGTATATGCTATTTCGAAGTCGTAGGACGCTAAGAATTCCATCCACCTTTGCTGTCTTAAATTCAAGTCCTTCTGAGAGAATAAGTATTTTAAAGATTGGGGTCAGTGAGTAATTCAAATTTCTCGCCAAGAAGATAATGGCGCCATGATTTAAGCGTGAAAACAATTGCGGCCAACTCTAGGTCATGTGTAGGGTAATTTTTCTCATGCACCCTTAACTGCCTTCCACCATAGGCTATTACCCTTCCCTCCTGCATTAAGCCTGCGCCTAGTCTTGTCCCACAAGCATCGGTATAAACAGTAAACGGCTTACTCCTGTATGGCAGCACTAAGACTGGGGCTGAAGTCAAAGCTTTCTTCAAACATTGGAACGCATCATCACAATCTACGTCCCATGTGAAAACTAGGTTCTTCTTCGTCAAACGTGTTAATGGAGCTGATATCTTTGCGAAGTCTTTGATAAACTTCCTATAGTAGCCAGCCAACCCCAAGAAACTCCTTACTTTGGTAGCATTTTTAGGGACCTTCCAATCTTGGATGGCCACCACCTTCGCGGGATCCACATCTATCCCTTCTTTGGAAACCACGTGCCCTAAGAATCGTACTTCCTTCCTCCAGAAGTGATACTTAGAAAATTTAGCTTTAAGGTTATGCGCTCGTAGGGTCTCCAACACTTCCCTAAGATGTAGGGCATGCTCTTCTTCATCCTTAGAAAAGATCAAGATGTCATCTACAAAGACCACCACGAATTTATTAAGGTACTCCCTAAACACCCTACTCATCAAATCAACAAAGTATGCGAGGGCGTTTGTCAAACCGAAGGGCATCACTAGCCATTTATAGAAACCGTCCGGAGTCCTAAAGGAAGTCTTGTCTATGCTATCCTCAGCCACTCTCAACTGATGGAAACCAGTGGATAAGTCCAACTGCGAAAACACTGAGGCGCCAACTAACAGATCGAAGAGATCGTCAATCCTCGGCAGTGGGTGTCTTTTCTTCTTAGTAAGCTTATTAAGTTCTCTATAGTCCACACAGAGTCTAAGGGACCCATCCGCCTTCGTGGCAAATACTACTGGAGCACCGCACTCCGATATACTTCGTCTTATGAACCCCTTCTCAAGCAACTCCTTCACTTGCTTATTGAGTTCCCTCCTTTCACGAGGAGCCATGTGGCTTACTGGCAAAGATACTGGTTTTGCATTATCCACAAGATATATTCGAAAATCTATCTCCCGCTTCGGAGGCAAGCCTTTCACCTCCTCAAACACATCCGAGTATTCTCGGACCACTCTAACAGATCGTAGATTCTCCACCGATGCGTCAAGCGATTCTAGATAACTTAACATAACGGAATTTATGGGATTATAAAAGATTTCGAGAGTGTTACCAAGGCGAGTCATGAGCCTAACTACTCTCCTTTCACAATCAAGAACGACCCCATTTCTGGATAACCAATCCATTCCTAAAATTAGCCCATAGCCCGTGAAGCCCAAAACATAAGCATCACATCTAAACTCAACGCTAAGTATAGAAATTTTGAAATCCAAACATATCATGGACAAATAAGCTGAGCCCCCAATTGGATTCGAAACAACTAAGGGATCCTCTACTAAACTGGTGTTTAAGTGCAGTGATTCAACTAATGATGTACAGATAAACGAATGTGATGCGCCCGAATCGAATAAGGTACGGACAGGATGATCAAACAGAAAAACTAAGCTTTCAACAGAAATGGTTCTACCTCGTTCTTGCAGCGGTGGGACCGCGAGAGCCTGAACTTGTCCCCTTGCCTGCCCTGGTGCCATAAGAGCCTGCACCTGTCCTCCCTAGGTAGACCCTGCCCTCTGCCCCTTCTTTGGGCAGTCCTTCACTAGATGTCCCGCTTCACCACAGTGAAAACAGCCAGTCTTCTTTTTCTTTCTGCAATCCTTGCTGAGATGGCCTGGTGTCCCACTGTTAAAGCATTTCTTCTTTCCCTGGCCATTATTGTCTTTACCACCCTTCTTGTTTTGCTGTTGTGGTTTCTTATGTTCCCCTTTCTTCTTAGGTGCCTTATTAGCATTAGCGCCTTTCTCATCGTGCATGAGCGCATTTCTACTAGCTTCTCAAAGGTGGCCCCCATAGGGATGTGGGTCATAGCCAATCCTTGCAATGGACCATTCAAGCCATTAACGAACCTCAGAGCCTTCTTCTCCGGCGTGTTCACTAAGTCCAAGCCAAACCTTGCTAACTGATTAAATTTGTTGACATATTCTTTCACTGATGAGCTTCCTTGCTTTAATGTCAAGAACCTTTCCATATATAGATTTTCTTCCTCCCGTGAGAGAAACTTCGCCTCAAACTTACTCCTGAAATCCGCCCAAGAGTCAACAGAACGTTTCCCATTAGTGACCCGCACCAAAACGAGGCCTCTCCCTTCATTAACCAAGCTGCTAATTTGACTTTCCTCCCTTCTTCTACTTCAAAGACTTCTAGCAATTCTTCCAACTCCTTTAGCCAATCTCTAGATTCCACAAACGTTTCTGACCCTCGAAAAGGTTTTCCACCCATAGCCTTAAATTCCTTGCATGTCTTTGCAAAAGTATCAACGCGAGGAGGAGGAGGAGGATCGGGTGCAACTGGTGATGGAGGAACATTGGCTGGACCTGCAGCGGCCCTAGCCTCTAATAACCTCTTATACCATCCTGGTATCGTTACACCCTCCGGAAGGTTAAGATCTTCAGCCATGCTGAAACGAAAAAGGAAAGATTCAAAATGGAGAATTCGAAAGATAAAGATATATGGCTATTGGGGATTATGTTTTTCTTAAAAACTTTCCTCTTAAAATCACTCATTAAGACATGTTTTTGAAAATACTTCTTCCAAAAATACTTTCGAAAAATAGTTTTTCTAAATTTTTTATCTGTTCTGGTAACCTTAAGCTCTGATACCACGTGTAACACCCCACGTCCATTAATGTCACTCACAAAGGGAATGCATTAACTTCCATGGAGGTTTTAAGTGAATATAGAACAGAAAAATTACAACAAGACAGATAATAAGTAGTACTTGGAAATCTAAAACTTTATTTTATTGCAGCGGAAATTAAACATGTTTGTTACATAATAAAAACCATAAATCAGAGTCAAGTACAATATCCATCTTGATAAAACAAAATACATAATCCCATTACATAAATAGCCATTAAAGAAGATAACAACCTGGACTTTACTTCAACGGTCCAAGCTTTCCAAAAGAGAGATAAAGCAATCTAATCAAACTCCGCTAGAGCTGGGCCCACCCTGAGGACCTGGAGGGGGGGGGGGAAGATATAAATAGAGGGGGTCAGGCATAAAGCCTGGCGAGTATGAAAATTCTAACAATACTATTATCAAAATAATTAGACTAAGGCATAAGCTGGAAGACAAGGAAATGTCTATGAACTATTGGGTATGGAAGAGCAAATAAAGATAACGTTAAAGGCACACCTAATTACTAATGAATAATTACTACACTGCACCACACCAGTCACCCTAAAGGTTGGTCCCACTCACCGAACTTAGAAATTATATAAATAGCTTAGTGTACCCCTAGCTGACTACATAGGTGCCGCCTGCCCCTATCTCCGCTAGGTGTACCCCACTACCCACTTTCGATCGGCTCCCTACTCGTAGATACCCGTGCTGGCCCCACAGTGGGGTGTATCACTCCCCTAAAGTGGCAACCCGATACAACTTGAGGATGCACGACTTATACCTACACGATGCAACGTCTTACCTACCAGCCCGGGTCCACACACGCATATGAAACCCATTGGACTTGCGTTGCCACCGCTAACCCGTTTGGCCTCTTGTAGTCAAGCCCAGTATGCGTGTCCCGTCCTCGACTTGGGTCGAGCCCACAAAGATACGTTTGGGTTACTGGTTGAAATGTGCCCCCACAAGCTATCCACCTAAGCTTGTCCCTACTAGTATATCCTACTTAACCCTTTTCTTAGTCATGTTCATTTACATGTGTGTTTGGTTAAGTCTTACTAATCGTATTTCAAATGCCACTAAAGGCACTCACTAGATTCCTCATGCCACCAAAGGCACCTACTTAACCCCCATGTCCCACCTCACATGTTTATCTGGTTAAGTATTTCTTAATTCATTAAGGACATAACCTTATAAAGACCTCTCACATTAGACTGGCATTTATGGCAGCTGGATTTGCCGGGCGGGTCCGGGCAGTCTTACACCATAAAAGAGTTTAATCTCGTGTCTTTACAACTGTTATGCTTTAATTTGGGACTAGGACCTCTCACATTGGGCTGACATTTGTGACTACAGGATTTGCCGGTCGGGTCCGGGCAGGTTTACGTCACAAACGAGTCCAACCTCGTGTCCTAAGCATTGATTAACACTTATAATCTTTTACCCCAGTTTTAAATATATCCCTATTCAAATCATTAATTAATTCCAATTTTAATGATGTCCATAATTGACTCAATTATGGCCATCCACTTACGGTATGCAAAATCATATCAATTGCACCCCAATTTCTTAATATTAAATCCTTCATATTACCCCTACCCCACGTTATACGTTCGCTTATTCAACGCAAAATATACGTTAGACTCGAATAGTCTAACTCATAGCACAAAGATAAATTATCACAACAACAACATATACATATGACTAAAATAGATCTAATCATAAAAAAAAAATGAAACTTGCATGTGTGATAGATGTCCAACACCTAAACTTGCATAGGCAAAAACTACAACTTGCATAAAACTACACATGTCATGGATCTAAAGGTGTCAACTTGTTTGGTAAAATGTCACAATTTACATAATATGATCATAATCCAAATTCATGTATAAACTTGCATATGTGGTTTATGCATCATAATGATGGTGTGAACTAGCATCTAACACATAGAACTCACACATGTCATAGCACAATTCTAGATCTAAATAGATGTCATAATTCTATATTTAAATAGATGTCATACAATATGTGAGATTATACATACTAATAAATCTAAACTTGCATAGGTACATGTGATTTATCATGTGAATCATCATAGCCCAAATATATATAATCAACATCATGATTCATAAGCTGACTACAACATAATAACATCATGGCTTTGTAACATCGCAACTTAGCATAGAAACTTGCAACATATATAATATCATCATAGCATGATTTACAACATATAGGATATCATCATCACATAACATAGGATTTACAACATACATGATAGCATAAGACAACATATATGACAATTCACATCATTTTCTTATGATCCATATCACATCTTAATCTAATTAGTTTGCTAATAATCTTATTAAGATCATCATACTCATAATTAGAAAAGAAAGAGAGTCTTGATTTGCTTTAGAGTTGAGTAGAATTAGAATTTTGATTCGCTTTCTTCCTTCTTAGTTGGCGGCGGCTACACTGAGTTCCATGGCGATGGCATGACAGCGACTATTCTATTTTTCATGTGAATTTAGAGTGAGAGACTACCTAGGTAAATATAGAGTTTAGGATTTGTTTAGACCGTCAGATCAACTTAGAACTAACCTGAACCGTTAAATTTGCCAACTCAGCCCTAAAGACACATCAACAGCTCAAGATTGGGTTCATCCAAAACCTGGCCGACTGGACCAGGTCGACACCCAGGTTGACTGCGCAGTCGACCTGGTCCTGGGGGTGTCGACTGACCAGTCGACTCCCCAATCGACCTTGGGGGGGTGTCGACTGCCCAGTTGACTCCCCAGTCGACCTGGTGTGCTGGGCGGGAAATTTCCCGCCTGACCCGTTTGACTTCGAATTTTGAATTTTGAATTTTCTGAAACTTCCGATGGCCATATCTCCTTCATATGAAGTCCAAATCACGCAAATTCGGACTCTATCTCAACCAGAATTCCAAGACGAACACAATAACGCAACCCGTTTCCCACAATTCTAACGTCTGAGATTAGTTATTCTTTAATTTGTGAATATTAATATTAACAAAATTACGGGGTGTTACATTGCCGCTCCTTCTTATTATGTTAATACTTCTTACATTTTTCTTTCCCAATAACCAACAGAAATTTAGGTGCGGTTTCATTCCGTACATCGTGGATGTGAAGAAGATGAGTTCAGTATCATGGCCGAAAACCATTCATTTGAGTTTTAAAAAGTTTATGAAAAGCTACATAAAGAATCCGCGGGATATGGTCAGTTGTTCAATGCTTCCTTTGGTAAATCTTTCCATACTGTATTTTTTCTGTATAAGTAAGCAAATAATAATGAATTAAGTTTTAATATTGGTTTTTATGTATATGCGGTATGTGATGTGCGAAAAGGTAACTCTAATTGTACAAAGGAAAAAGTTTGAGAACAAAATCCCTCGATTTGCTAGGCGGGACTGAGGAAATTGAGTACAATAGTAAAGAAGGAATTTTTAGACATTTTCAAACTTGGGAAGTTAGAAATTTCAATATGTCACTATTAATTTCTTACACATTTAATTTCATTTCATTTGTTCTGATCAGTGATATTCGATCTGCATGTTTAATATCAGTTTTTAGCTCTTGCATGAATCTGTTTAATGAGTTATTCTATATGTTTAATGAACTGGTTATCTTTTCTATGTCTATGTAGGGTTCATTTTTGTGTTGTTACCATGTGTAGAAATTTTTTTGGTATCATTTTTATAATTTCTTAGGGGTCAGTTTTTTCTTTTTTAAAATTCAAAGTCCATGGGTATCTTTTTCTCTTTACTTCAGTTATCATATTTTTTTTTTGCATTTTTAACTTCAGATTCTGCTTATCATTTTTTATTTATTGTACATATCATTTTTAAAATTCACACCACTACACATTTTGTAGATATCATTTTTTTAATTGTAGTTATCATTTTTTTAATTTTCTTTAGCTCACAACATTACTGCACAAATAAAAATCATTGGCCAAAAAAATTGTTGTTATTTCATTATTTAAACATGCAATTTAGTGATTAAACTCTTGGATGTAATGATTCACTGTTTTTTTCTTGCCTATTTATTATGCTGAGTAATTTTCATATGAAAAGTCCATGGGTATCATTTTTTTAAAATTCAGTTATCATTTCTGTTCTACAAATATATATTCAGTTTATGGTTATCATTTTATCTATATTGTAGGTATCACTTTTTGATTTTTTATCCACTTTACAGTTTTAGGTATCATTTTCTTACTGTTGTAGTTATCATTTTATACAGTAAGGTTGTCCACATCACTCTTGCACACATACAAAATACTGAGAATGAAAAATATTTGATATAAATTCAGTGTTTTACAATCCAATTCAACAATGTGTCAAGTATGAAGATTGATTCGTGTATTCAGTAATCCTATATAGGTAAAGGATATGGAAAAATTTGAGATACATGCGGCACTTCTTTTTGAGACTAACGAAAGTTTGGCAAGAAATCTACAACAAAACGAAAAGCTGTGCCAACCAAAAAAAGAAAGCGTGGTCAGCAAGTAGAAGAAGTGCAAAAAGTCGATAAGGACATGGAAAATAGAGTGCTTAACTATTGCATCACAAAAATGGAGAAAGAAAACAAAGAATTTAAAAGGAAGTGAAAGTAAGAAATAAATTTGAGAATAAAAGCAGAAGAGGAGTTATGTAAACTTAAACACCAGATGAAAGAGCAGAAAGCTGACATTCAACACGAGAAAACGGATGATGGAACCGACTATGGTTGATGCACATACAGATGAAAACATGGAAAGTGATGAATTAACTAAAAATGAGGTGAATAAGGAGAATCCAGATCAAGATAAAATGATGGATAGCATGACGAACGATGACGAAAAAAATTATGGAGAAGAAAACAAGACAGCTGGAAAAGAGAATGAAACAACGCCAATCATGATCACTGATTCTGTCAATGATAGTGGTAGAGTAAAAAAGGGTGTACAATCAATTGACGACATCGTTCCTCCGGATTTTAATTTGAATTTGACTGCAGAGATTGCAAAGATGAAAGTCAATGAAGGGAGTTGCAAAAATCTATTAAAAAAGACTTAAAAAATCATCTGCTAAGCGAAAAAGTGCAAAACCAACTTCTTACATACTGAGAATGAGAGCAAGAAGAAGAACACAAAATAGAAAAGAGGAGTATGAATATTTTGTAAAAGCAAGGAAGAAAGCACAAGAAACAAGATGAAGGAAAATGAAGGGGCATGCGAAGGAAAAAAATAAAGAATTACAACTTTCATTGATTCGATTAGATGAAGAAAAATGCGGGAAAATAAGATAAATGAAGATAACATAGATATAGAACAAACTGAAAAACAAGTAGAGCCAATAAATGTTGAAGAACTTTCATGGAAAGACTTACACTTGTTGAAATGCACAAAAGTGACAAAACATTTCAATGATGAGGAAGGAAGAATTGTATGGAAATTTTATTCATTGTCAATAGATGAAGAAAAGTAAGTATAATATTTTCATTTGTACTTGTACAACGTACAAATAATTTTATTAACTGTTGGACTTGTAAATAATTAACAGTCCGGTTGCTTGGCAAGATGATGATCCGGCAAGGGGAGGATGTATTGTTACGAAAGATATGCTGACAGAAGTGCTGCGAGGTTTGTTAACAGATGGAGAGGTAAACTTATATTTCAAAATTTGTTAATGATAACCATGTAAATAAAAAAATGATACCAATTTTTTTTTATATGATTAGTATAAAGAATAAGATACTGATACCTAATACAATATAAAAATAATACTTAGAAACTGTAAAATATTGGTTCAAATTATGTCGTACTAAAACATATACTTATATAGATACAAATCTGTTTTATGATATTGTAATAAGATAATTTACTTTATGTAAAATATTGTTTTCATTGTTTTATCAGATAGTCGACTGGTGCACCCACAAATGTGCTTTAGTAGAAAACAATTATGCAATGTCTACAATTATGACAGTAAGTTCAATTACAATTTTTAAAAAGTGTCCTTTAAAGTATTCACGTCTGTAATACTTATTCAAATAAATTTTAAACTAAGCAGAAAGGCATTATGGAAGGCAGGAGTTCAATTATTAAAAGTTTGGTTACTCCTTTCTTAAAAGAAGAATGTGTGAACAATTATACAGAAAAGATTTACTTCCCATTACATTTTGACAATCATTGGACGCTGTTGACATTAGCCTATCCAAACATGCAATGGGTGCACTATGATTTTTTGAGAACAAGAAGATCAAACAAGTCGAATAATCTTTATTTAAGCGAAGCATATGAAGTAGTAAGGAAAATTGTAATGTCTTTATTGTGTGTAAATTAGTACTAAAAAATGTTAATTACAACGAACGAAAGTTGAAGAAATTCTGCAACAACTTTGGGTAGAGAATAAAATTGAAGACAAGAAGATTGTTGATGGGGAGATTTTTCAAGAACGATGCGCACAGCAGCATTCTGATAGGTTAATTTTTTTGTCTTGTTTAATCTTTTTTTTGATTTATTTGGCGAATACAAAAGTAGTAATAGTTTCTACTGATAATTAATTGTAACCGACAGAAATCAGTATTCAGTGAACAAGAAAAATAACAGGAATTTGTTCTTTATTTTGTCTAATCATCATTAATTTTAATTTATACAGAGTGGACTGGGGGATATTCATCATCATAAATATAATATCAGACAACAGAGCTGAAATTCCTTTAAAGGTCTCAAAAGAGAAAGTGGATGAAACAAGAGCACTGATTGTGCGTGAAGTCATATCCAATCATGATTGCTGCGGGAATTTGGTTCGATTCGTCACTAAAATAACCAAGAAGATTAAAAAAATGAATGAAAAAATGAGTGAAACACTGCTGTGTATTGTAGTTGTTTGGAGAACAGTGTATTTTCTTTCAGATACAAATTTATGCAGTTGTTAATGTTTTGAATTTCAGTAATGAATGGATGGATGTGTGAAATACTAATCTTGCTTGAATACATGATGATAAATTTTCATACTTGACACATTGCTGAATTGGATTGTTAAAGATTGAATTAATATCAATTATTTTTCATTCTCAGTATTTTGTATGTGTGCAGGAGTGATGTGAACAACCTTACCATATAAAATGATAACTACAACAGTACGAAAATGATACCTAAAAACTGTAAAGTGGACAAAAAATCAAAAATTGATACCTACAATATAAATAAAATGATAACCATAAACTGAATATATATTTGTAGAACAGAAATGGTAACTGAATTTAAAAAAAAATGATACCCATTGACTTTTCATATGCAAATTACTCAGCACATTAAATAAGAAAGAAAGAAAAACAATGAACCAATACATCCAAGAGTTTAATCACTAAATTGCATGTTTAAATAATGAAATAAAAATATATTTTTTTGGCCAATGATTTGTATTTGTGCAGTAATGTTGTGAGCTAAAGAAAATTAAGAAAATGATAACTACAATTTAAAAAAAATGATATCTACAAACTGTGTAGTGGTGTGAATTTTAAAAATGATATCTACAATAAATAAAAAATGATAAGTAGAATCTGAAGTTAAAAATGCAAAAAAAAAAAAATGATAACTTAAGTAAAGAAAAAAGATACCCATGGACTTTGAATTTTAAAAAGGACAAAAACTGACCCCTAAGAAATTATAAAAATAACACCAAAAAAAATTCTACACATCGTAACAACACAAAAATGAAGCCTACATAGACATAGAAAAGATAACCACTTCATTAAACATATAGAATAACTCATTAGATAGATTCATGCAAGAGCTAAAAACTAATATTAAACATGCAGATCGAATATCACTGATCAGAACAACATGAAAACACATCATCCCAACAACACATCAATGTAATAATCAAACAAAAACAAAATAAGCTAAGAAGATTTTTTATTAAAAATGTAGATTATTGCGCACATTTGCAAAGTATCAACCACAAAATGGCTAACACATACAAGTTTACTTGACAAGTATATATGGATATACATATTATACCTAAAACAAATGAAATGAAATTCATATTTTATTTTTGGAAGCTTGACAATTGCGCTTATTATGACCATATTCATTGCACACTCTACATCTGTTTTGCTTGTTATGAAAATATGCAAATCCTCCTTTTCTTTTTTATGAAGGACTACCGGCTCCACGTTTATCCTTTGGTGGCTTAATTACTGCATTAGTACTTGAATCAACACCCGTTTGTCATATGTAGGTATATGATTAATTGTATGACTATATGAAGATCGTAAGCTTCCATAGTGAAATAGTGCTCAATGAAATCACACACATTTAATTTCACTTTAATAATGCATTTTATCGCATGATCACATAGAAAAACCCATCACTTTCCACTGATTACAGCTACACGTCCAGTCTTTAAGATCAACACGATGAGAAATTGGTGATTTCACTTCAAAAAGGAATTCATAAGCCTTGAATACATCCCAACCAAAACCTTTTCAACCAAGCCTTATAATCGATTTTCCATGGTTGGACATAAAATGGTAGTCCATAAACGGGATTCTTCTCTACGTTTAGCCATCTGTTCCATGATTTTAATTCGTATCCCATCCAAACAAGATGTAATTGGTAAGGCCCGTTCATCTAAAATCCAACTGTTGAAACTTTCAGCCACGTTAGAGCTGTACTCACCATACCTTTTACCGCGGAAAAAAAAAGTTAGCCCATTTATCGAAAGGTTTGTCTTTCAAAAAATTAGCCGCTGCAGGACCACCAACCTGTAAAAATTTAGAATGAGCAACTTGAAACTCATGAACATTAGATGCTCAAGAACATGTCTGGAATAATTCCACAATCGAAATGTGTGCACTTTTGGATTTAACAGCAGACATCAAATTTTGGTCCATGTGATGGTAGCAATAACTATGGTATGAAGTGGGAAAAACATCGTGAGCACCAGAAATCAAACCTTGATGTCTATCAGACATAAAAACCCAATTGCGATCTTCGTTGAGCATTTTCTTCAAATGATTTAAAAACCAACTCCAATTATCCACATTTTCTATTGAAACTATGGCCGTAGCTAGAGGGAAGAAACCTGCAAATAAATTTTGAATAAAAATTCAATAAGAAATCATGGTTTAAGAAAAAATGATAATTATAGACATACAAAAAAGATAATTAAATACTGTAAAATTAAAAATGAAACCTGCAAACAACCAAAACTGATGGTTAAAAACTGTTTGATGAAAACTGATACCTAGATACAGACTAAAATGCTACCTACCAACTGTATACTAAAAACAGGGAAGAAAATGATACCGTAATGTAAATAAAAATGATACCTAATATCTGTAGAGCGGAACAATGATACTGTAAAAAATAATAAACTGATACCTCAGAAAATGTACTAGAAAAAACTGATCCCATAGAATCTAAACGGTACCATATGTATTTGTAAATCATCTACAATTAGTTTAAAATAATACTTTGGTTGTCATTCTTCGCTGTAGCACCCATCAAGACTCCTGGCCGCCCTTTCAAATGGGTACCATCTAAAAATATCATAGGCCGACACTTTTTGAAACCAAGAATACAAGCACCTAAACCAACAAACACTCTCTCAAATTGATTTGTAGAAGAGTTAACATTCATAGCGACATAAGAACCCGAGTTGTGAGTCTGTAGCGCACCTAAATACCAAGAAAAATCATTGTACGACATTGCATCATTGTCGTACAATTCCATTAAAGCTAGTTACTTTCCTTTGTAAGCATAAGAGTAAGACAAATTCAGATTAAACTCTCTTCGAAAATCATCAATTATTGTCTTTCGGTTTCTTACTCGGATGATCTCTAATTTCATCTATCATCAATGATTTAACAAATGAATTAGATATAGCAGGGTTACTCAAATTTGTTAGACCACCTCCACAAGAATGTTCAGCAACCAAATTTCTAATGAAAAACCTATTTAGTTGGCCAACATCACAAGAAACATGCACTTTAAAAAGACAACCAGCAGAAGACGATGAGCAAATAGCTGTGATCCTAGTAGCATTGTACTTAAGATAATGTAACTCATGACCTGATTTAATTTGATAGGCCATTACGAATTGTTTGAACTCATTGGCGCCTCCGAAAAGAAAAAAACGATAAAATCAGGAAATTTTAATGTAGATCCTCTTTTCATCAAATCTTATAAATAACTCTTCCTATGAACGACAATGTTCGCACCCAAACATTGATCAGAAGATGAAGGAATTGAAGCATTAGTAGAAAGTGCAGAAGAACCATCAATCATATTTTCCAACAGAAATTCCTTCAACTTAACATCAAAACAGAAAAAAGCAGTCTTCTTATGTAATTCAAATAAAACGATACTTTGAAGATCAGAGTCACTCTCAACAATTTCAGTTCTATCCTCAAGCACATAGCTAATTTCAATTGGCTTAGGAGTAAGTTGAGACCAATACTCACATACTTCGTTTTGCAAATCATACATTGAGCTATTAACTGACAACCGAGTACTAAAAGAGGTACCGTTGAAGACAAGTACGATAAGGAGAGTACCTTCACCACTGAAACAAATAAGTAATGCAAAAAATCAGTTAACCAGGTAAAAAGATGCACACAGATAACAAAAACTAGGAAAACATGGGTAATACATTAAAAATGATACCTAAAAAAATATTAAAATTATAACTACAAACTGGTGCACGTTCAAAGGAAAAGGAATAAACGGATCCTGTAAAAAATACTAAAATGATACCTAAAAACTGCTTTAGTTTAGTTTTCCTAAAAAAATACTAATGAAAATTCAATCAAAGTAACATTAATACAAATTAAAGCAAAACACGCTTTAATCTAATACAGATTTAATGTAGCAATGCATTCACAAACCAATTACAACATGGAAAAAACATCAAACGAGAATAAAAGTAATGAATAAAAATATATGAAAAAGTAGAAACTAATACCTGGTTGTAATACTAGTAGAATCCATGAATTACCGAAAGATTCAGCAAAAATCTATCCGAAACAGTGAAGGAATCGTATGATTTCCGCAAATTTAATGGATAAAGTCAGCCCTAAACCTAATTTGCTATTGATTTTACTGATTGATTCTTGATCACATGATTTTCTGTCCAGAATTGTGCGTTGAATTACTATTTCAGATCTCGATGGTTTTATGCGATCAGTAAATAAATTTGATTTGAAAATATGGAAGCAGAAGATTAGCGATCAATGACGGCAAGATAGAAAATTTCTTCGACGATGGATAGACGTTGAAAGAAGGAAATAGCGCGCGATTTACGGATTGAATTTTGGCAGGAAGAAGGAAATAACGCACGTGAAGAAGAAAATAATTATATATTGTCCTTTTGAGATAAATTTAAGTGGGCTGTCCTTATGGTAAAAAAAGCCTTCAATTTTGACCTTGTAAATATTTTCCTGTTTGCTAAATTAGCACATTCTATTCAAGATACAATGCATGTTTTATTGCCCCTCCCCTAACTCAAAAAGCTTTCCATTATTCCATAATTCACATTTCATACCAACATTAAGTAATAATTAATAACGTTTTATATTAAATTGTAACAAACGTAATCTAAAAAGCTTCACTTATGCATGTTTCTTTATTTGGATAAATCCATAATAATAAGTTTTTATAGTTTAATAAAAATACTTTAGTAGGTAGAAGTTTTTCGCATTCCTCCATTATTATTTATCTTTGTTTTCTTTCCTTCATATTTTATTTTTCAATTTACATAATGTACCTCTTCCCCGTTTCTAGTTTCCTAAATATAATACAATTAAAGTAAAATCTATTCTCAATCCAAATCAAATTAAGGGTTTATCAAAAATAATATTTATTCAATCTCTTTATATTTTTAACCTTGCAAGAATTTGATCAGATTCATCGGTAGTTTTTAACTTTTTACTCTTACATTTTACATTATTTTATTCATGTTTTGCATACTATTTTTTCTATGCTTTGCTTTTAATGTTATTGTTTTCGTGGAAATTTAGTCTAACAGCCTAAGAAATATAGTGGCTTATAGGATTAATCGAGCTCAATTTGAAGATTCGATTTCTTTTTTTCTATTAATTATCTTATCATCTTTGAGATTGAACTTTTTGTTTAAATTCTAAATTTATTATTTCAGATGTTCAAAAATATTTTTTCTTCTTATTTTTCTTTCAACTTGAATGATAATAATATTATTTTATTGTATTTTGTAAGAGATTAATAGATTTATTAATGCACACGGATATTACTGAACCTTGGTTTGTTTCATAAGATCTATGATAGGTAAATTAGAATTGATTTTGTGTCCATGTTTACATCGACTTTCATCTGATTACTGTTTGTTCATCATGAATATGAATTTCATATCTATCATTTTATAAAGCAAAAAATTGGTTTACTGTTATATAAATCATAAAAAAAAGATAAACACAACATAACAAGGCCTGACAGTGATCAATAGACGACCAATGCTACACTTGATTCAAAAACCATCCTGCTCCTCGACATTCTCGTTTTAGTTTCATGAAGAGAATAAGTTTGTAACGAAGCACTGTTCTTCTCTCCCCTCAAACGAAATTGGGTTTCTTTCAGTCCATACCACCGAAACAAAGATCTTCAACATAAAGAGGAGTGTATGACAGTGTTGATCTCTCATCTCTTGGCGTGATAGATAAATTACAATTAGGTATGTATGTGTATCATTATGGACTAAAAAGTTATTCATTGACAATGTTAAAGCTAACTTCAAATGGAAAGGGCCATATCCAAATAGAATTAAATGATATTAATTTCATTTAATTAGAATCCAAACTAATTAACTAGAATTTTTATTATCAAAATTCAATTTATGAGAGAACCCTAATTAACTCTCCTTATTGCTTATGAATTAACAACCACATTTAATTCAATATAACGTTCACTTCTTGATAAATTAAGAATGTTATCAGTTAATATTAATTTACTTTATTAAATTATATGGTGTGGTTTTTATTCAAATTATTCTCATATTTTCAAACATGCTCACTACACCAGAAAAGGCCTTTCATAACGTCGAAAAAACGCTGCTAATTCTTGTAGTAGGATTTCAGTGGACGTTACAACACAACATGCAACAAAAAGTCTAAAAGTTTTAGTTGCATTATAGAAAACGCTACCAAAAATGAACACGTTGTAGCGTTTCTGAAACCCTAAAAATGGTTTTTTTGGTAGAGTCTTAAAAGTGCAACCAAAGTGGTACTTGCATCCGTTTTTATATTTTCTGTAGCATTTTTTCTATGCTACTATAACTTTTTTCCTGTAAATTGCATTTTATCTTGTAGCATTTGTGAAACTCTACTAAAACTTATTAATTGATATACAACACATTTTAATTGCAGCTATTTACCGTTAATGGCTTGTATAATTTTCAATAATCGTTTATACATAATAACCATATTAAAACAAACCGGTCACATAATTATCATTTTCAAACCCACATCGATAATCACCATATTTAAATAATTAAATAACATATTTATCGCATAACCAAGTATAATATCCATAATCATTTCAATAATAGTATATCAATAAAGTATGCATACCACAACCATTTACAAACAAGTGTACACAAACTACTACAAACAAAATAATATAATACATAATAGCTAGTCTTATTCGTGGCTTAATTATTGACAATTTTCCGATGCGGTTGGTCTTCACTTCAAAAATGCTAATTACCTGTACACAAGTATCATCCAAAAATAAGATCTTCTATCCTTTAGGTCATTGGTTTCAGGCTGCTTCTTGATGCTGCTACAAGTACCATCTTTCCTATCCGTGTTGACCCAGTAAATGCTTAGCTACAAATACAAATGTCATACATTCAATTACTACACCATAAAAAACAAAAAGGTTTCATGCAAAATATTCAAGTCAAAATTGAAAAGCATAAAGCATCATCAATATATGACATATCTTTATCAGTACTTGGATGTTCTAATTAATTTAATCTAAACCATTTTGTACATAACTAAACAGTCTACAATACATGTTCTTACTCGGAATGTTACTTATGTAGTAGAGTTGATAATCAGAATAAACAAAATACCTTATCGACATTCATGTGGCTGCAAAGAGCAACACCTACCATTCCACCAAATCCAAAAACAACACTCATGATGCCTTCTTGAAGGCCTGTGAAACGACCCAAACTTCCCCAAAAAGGAAAGCATGGATTGTTTTGAGAACAACACACATCCGAATACAAATTGAAGAACATTTTTATTGCTGATTACAACAATTACATCAGAGTACAAGAATATAACAGAGTATAAATACTTATTACATAATAGAAATACAATAATATCAGAGATTTAAATTACATTTAAATAGCAGCGGAAAAATGATACAAATATACAACCGAAAGGAATACACGGATACAGAGCTTTCCGAATATCGCTTCAACTGTAGACCAGGATCCTGTAAATATATCTGCAAAAAGCAACTCGACTGCCCGTATGGAAAGTATGAGCACCCGAGTTTGCCAGTGAAACAAACTACAGGTCAATCATGGGACTGGTATGAGAAATCTTACTTAATCTATCTAAAAATAAGGCTAATTACAGGACCATGCCACTAACGCGAAACGGGTTTACTCCATTGGATCGCCAGTACATAAAATAAAGTAAATCGTTAAACAACGCAATGCTTTTTAGAAAAATGAAACCATTATAAGACTCAAGTCCCATCACACAATGCAATGCAAACCGGAGGATAGAGTTTTACCTTATAATGGTCAAAAATGCTTGATACGATAAAAACGGATTTAATATTAGTGTGTATATATATGGGTATATATATATATTTCTAAAACATTTCAATCATAATGTATCAATCATAGATGACATAGTACCCCATCCTACTATGTCGCCATACTAGTTCTACAATCAAAACCGCAAGGTTGTATTGGAAATTGGATTTCCATCATGAGTCGAGGCTAGGGATCGTCCTCTCCGATTCGAGACACTCTAGCAAATACCTCAGGATCCCCCGCAGTGAACCCTTGGATCTTCAGGGCCGGTCCACACCTGTCGAAAGTGGATTGGCAATTACTGAACACACGCTTCTCGATTCCTTTGGACCTCCATATGACCACTTCCGACCTATAATCCCGAGGCGCCTCAATCCATCAACCACATAAGTAAAAATGTCAGGGCTGGTAGGTCGCTGACATCAGTTCTAGCTAGAAAGAAACGTGTGCACTCCCTGTAGTCCTAATCACCGTTCTTGACTCATATCGAGGTGTGAGGCTCGCGAAGTCACGCTATACACAAAGCTATGCCATAATAGGCTGTACTTTGACCATCCCACAAGGCCCTGCTTTTCAACAAAAGCCTTGATCATTTGCATCTTGCCGTGCCACATTGACAATTCACGCCATGCTATCGATAACTATTAATATATACCAGGGTTTTAAGCAAAGAATAACTTCTCCACCACCAATCAGATATACATTAATAAAAATCAATTTAATTCACATGGAACGAAATCCAATGTCAGACACGCATCCATTTACAAGTCCGTTCTAGGTTTGAACGAAACCGGAGACACCTGAGAGGTCCTCGCATATCCGGACAATCAACAATACGTCCGGACGGCTACCACTGTAGCCCCTTCAGGGTAGCTACTCCAATCATGGGCATCAGTAGTAACACATCCATTCGATGTGAAGATCGTCGATCTTCAACCACCGTCTTCATCTTCGACTCTTCATCGTCGTAGTAATTATTAGGAATGGGTTAAACCCGGTCCTTCCGAATAACTCGCGTAGTTTTTTTAGTTAAAAATCAAGTGCTATAAAAATACATCCAATGCCTCATTCCAATTCAGAATATTCTTCTAATAAAATATTCGCACTATTCTATCAAAAATAAATTCTTTAAGTTTATCCTTAAATCTTTCATTAAAAGATTTATTAAAACCCCAATTTGGTTTTAAATATCAAAAATCATTATTCATTGATTATTTAAATTTAAGAAATTAATCTTATCTTTAACTGGGTTAAAGAACTAATGTCATTTAAAACATAGTTCACGGTAAACCCAAAATCATCTTTCATAAAATATGGAATCTTCACAGAAATCAAATCAATATATAATCGTTATAAATTTCTTTATCCAACCAATAATATAAATGGAATAACGGCAAAGCCTCTTAAATTCCATATGTAGTATCGGTCTTCTTTTACAGAAGCTTATCTCGGTTATTATTAATTCGAATTCCATTCAATTCCAATTTAATATATTAAATTGAAAAACTTTACTTTTGGAAAATTCCCATTTAAATCTTAATGAAAGATTTATAAATTCCAAGTCATATTTCACTATCAGTTGGTTTAAAGAACAAATGTCGCTTAAAAAACACAATTCACAACAAACCCAACTCACATTTCATCTTATCCCAATTACTAAATATAACTGAAAACTATAATAATCTTAATTAGAAGATTTATTCTTTTCTCAACTGGGTTTAAGAAAGGTGTTATTGAAGACACCATTCACGACAAACCCAAATCCAATTTATTCAATTTAATTTTCAATTAAATATTAAAAAATTGGGAAACTTCATTAAATCTAAATTTAAGGATTTATTATAGTTAATAACTAGTTCATTTCAATAAAAATATATTTGTTTAAAATATATTCTTTTTCTAAAATATTCTTTTTCTAAGAATATTCTTCATTGGAATGTGACTCACTCAACAACCATATGTTGCATGTAATCAATAATCATGATACATAATTATCAAACATCCAAATAATAACCAGAGTGAATTCTACAACTAAATATTGGGATTAGTGTCTGTCAAATATCATCCCAATACCCGTGTGGGGTTTCATCCAACAAACAAATAATAAATTTTTGTGCACTTGGGCGATGTGTAAAAATTATCGTCCCAATCACATAAACAAGTCAGATGACTTGTAAATGGAAGTGTAATATTCAATTTGAATATACTAAACATTATATTTAATACATCAAAAATTTCAACATCATAGACATATATTTCAGTTCTTTTTATTGTGAACAAATGACAATAAAAATCTAATCTTCTATTTCAATTATTTTATTGAAAACAAATGACAAATAAAATCTAGTCTTTTAATTCAATTCTTTTTATTGTAAACAATGACAATGAAAATCTAGTCTTTTTAATTCAATTCTTTTTATTGTAACTAATAGACAATAAAAATATTAATTTTCTTATCTTTTGTGTAATCCTTTTTATGTATAAAAATGTATATCTGTAATGTCCCGCATTTTTGTCGGTTCGTATTTGAATATTTAAAACGGTTTAAATATTGAATTCGTAATATAAGTGAATTTATATATTAATTAAAACGAAGTTGAACATATAAAAATATATATTAATTATAATCGAGCTCATAACGATGCTGCAGTTCGTAATTTAACGTTCTGAACTTCAACTGAGTGTACATGACTCATTTTAAATCGGATTTCTTCAAAAAAAGAAACGTTGGAATCTGTTGAACTGTATCTTTCTAACAGAAGTGAAAAACCAAGATTTCGCTTTATGTATTGTAAGATATGTCAAAATCAAATATTCAGAAAGTCACTATGAAAACGTATATTGACCGTAATGTTTTATTTGAAATAACTAGATACCGGATTCGAATCTGGACAAGGTTCTTTTGAGACATAGTGATAATTTAATTTTTAGAATTTTACTGTAATTTTTAATTAATTAAATATGCACCTTTTTATTTGGAGTATTTTGCACCCTGTATCGATATTTTGGGAATTCAAAATATGAGTTAACCTACCGGTATTATTATATTTTTGGGATCGTGGCACCTCGATGGACACGAATGTGTTTTTATTTTTGTCCATAGTGGCTCCGACATGAACGAAAAATTGAAATAACGCAATACACAAAATGTAATATATTTGAAACAAGTTGGCATTATCGGTGACGGCAAAACAAACGTCCGATGTGTTCCTTCAAACTGAAGCAAAAACGCATTACCTACCCCGGATAATACCACCCTAAATTGTGGAACCGTGATGATCAAGGAAAGGCACAGTAGACCTACCTTATAATACTACACTAAGCTATATACGTGGGTAACCATACCCTAAAATCTAAACCATACGCCTATAAGAAGAAACAGTACCCTATCGCTTAATGGTTAAGCAACTAACCCCATGTATAAATACAACCAACACAAGCGTTCTCTTTCCAAGAAAAGAAGAGATCGAAGCCTTGAATGGCGAATCAAAATACAAATAATCAATTCAGTGCTCCTCTGTAAAATCCAAACCGATATGGTTAGCTTGTATCGTTCTCTACTTTGCGGTAATACAAGTTGGAGAAACTCGACGTCATGTAGAGCCCGAAGTTTACTACACCACCTAGCGCTGAGATTTACCAGGGTTGATGGAGTGCGATCCGTGGAGGGTCACGGTGATTTGACAGTTGAACGGTGCGAGTTCTGGAAGTGCGGCATGAAGAAGGCGGTCAACGTAAAAGGAAATGTAAGAAAAGAATAAAATTGTGCGGAGGAGTTTTTAACATGAGGGTTGGCAAGTACTACGTGTGAAGGAGTTAAATGTGGACTGGTTTGTGAAATGTTCATGGAGCAAATGGACAACAGGAGTGCAGATATAAAGTGGGTTGAAATGTTGGGCGTAGGAACTGTGAAGCAAATGGGAGTTGTGTTTGGGAAGTTGAAAAACAGTGGAGTTAGAAGAGGCAGTGGCTGTCATAAGGAAATGCGCATGAATGATTTTGTATCCAAGCTTATATGTGAGCATCTTGTTGTTTGGAGGGAGGATGTGGCGTGATATTGTTGAAGCGCAAGTATATGGTTTGGGGAGATGGGAAGTGTGGAGCTACAGGTGGAGTTTATTAGTGATGAGGAAGTTAAACAACAGATGATGTAGTTGGAAACGGTGAAGTTACACATGAGGGAAAGTTTTGGTGGAAAAACGTTTGTGTTTGTGGATGCAGTGAACTAAACGGGTTTGGAGTTTAAGATGTTGGGCTGATCTTTATAACATAAGAGTAATACAAGAAAAAGGAATTGTATACACTGGGAAGTGGGAGTGGTTGTGACAAAGTATAATGATGAACGGCGGGTTATTATATTGATTTTATGGAGCCGGCCTTTGTGAAGAGGAAAATGCAGCTTAATGGTGGAAGTTTTGGTTGGATCAACAAAGGCAGTGGAAGCACAGGACGTGTGAAAAGGGCCGACGCCGAGTTCGAAATAGGTCCATAGTAATGGAAAGCACGGGAAGGAGACGTTAGGAATTGAACGCCGTATGAACTCCGGCTATGTACCGGAACTGATATGGATGGATTTGAAGATCATTTCAAATTTACACTAAAGTAGAACGTCTGGTCAAATTAACTGACGCAAATCGTTATTTAACGGTTAACACGCAGAGTGAGTAAATTCACTAACTCTGATCTATTTTTAAAATATGATAATTATATTTTAATGTTAATTAAATGTTGTGTGATGGTCGATTAGGTAGATTACAATTAATTTGGTTGAATATTATATATCATCATAGGTTGGACACCGATTCCGTCGATTAGAATATTCCTTAGTATAGAGTTAGTGTTAATTGTGTGGACTAACGTCTGTGGATGCGGAAACCGGTTGGAGGAATCCAACTAGATTCCATAATATTTATATGTACTATTTGTTTTATGTATATGCACTGTTTGAACCCAAATGACAGTAAGATCCCATGTGAATATTGATGTTGAATGGGAATTCAACATTTGTTTTGATTAAATAAATAAACGATATCGATTAAGGAGGTGGCATCAGTCGACCATAAAACCCATCGTTTTGTTAAGGAGTTGATTAACCGTCAGGGAAATCAACAAAGATAATTATAGAAAAATTATATTTTTATAATTAAAGCGAGGTTTTAAATTATAATAGAAGTTCTATTATAAACCAGTATTTTAGAGTTCATTTTTATAAAAACGATTGTTGACATTTAAATAAGTTTGTGAAATAAAAATTATCCTATGATTAAATATTTGGATAATTATTTTAAGACAAACAATTTAGAAATATTATTAGATTAAATATATTAATCTAATGGTAAGAAGTAATTAAAATCAGTTAACAAATTTACTGATGGAATGAAGTTGATTTAAATCAACTATTTAATTGAAAAATGATTATTAGATTAAATGGGTCTTTAATTTATCTAATGATAGTCACTTGACAATTAATTGATTAACATTAATAAGATTTCTCATTAATTATCTCTTTAATTATTGAAGTTAAATGATGATTGAACTAATATAATTAGTATAAAGTGAGCAACTAATCTATTTAGATTAATGATGAAGTAAACTGTTTACTTCAACAATAATAAAGTAAATATTATTTAATTAAATAATTTTTCTTAAATGAACTTCAATTAAGAGGATATTGAATTTATAATAAGAGGTTACTTGAATTAAGTGAATAATGTTTTAAAGTGAACGCTTGGCAGATTAAAATGTTTAAAATGAAATTGGAAATATTTTTCCAATATAGTTAATTAGGGTATATTATCCAAGTGTAGATAATAAAGAACGTAAAAAGAATGGAAATGTTTCGAACGTTAATAACGTACGTTTTTTGGAACATGAAAGAATAAGAGTCTATAATAACTGGAAATGTTTCCCAAGAAGTGTAAAAAGGCTAAAACGGGATTTGAGAAATATCTGGTAAGATATGGGAATTTGGATAATAAAAATGAATGTTAAATAAAAAGTACCCGTGTTTATGTGGTGTTAGTTATACATTAGAATGGATGTTTGATTTTACTTCGATAGTTAAATAACCGACTATCGAAGTGTTTTGACCATCGTTGTCAATACGGAGAGACCGGTTGGATTTATTATCCGAAAACCTCTCCGTATAAGCATAAGCGCTGCGGATTAGATATGCTGAAGTTAATTGAATACGGAGTTAAATGCAAGGGTCGTCCAGTTCCAGAATGGTGCTTTCTGTTTGTCCAGTCCCAGGACAACTTGTATGGACGAGTGTCTGACAGAGTATTTCCAACGGTCACGCCGTTGATTTTTACGAATATACGAAGTTAGTGGGGAGAAGTTAACTTCTCTTTATTTTACACCCAGTGTGCATTTGTGTAATCAATATGTGATTACGGATTTGACGATGTGGCATTCAAAGTGAATGGTGATCAGATGTTCTGAAGATAGACGTAGCCTCTAGCCTCACAACCAGGAAGTAACAAAAGTTGAGCTAGGCAGCATGGCTAGTTGGGTCGTCCCCAAGCAGGGTGTATTGTCACCGATCTAGAGAAAATTCATATTTATACTTCTTTTCGATTCTGTATCTTCGGATTACGGTTGGATGGCCAACAACCGTGGGTGGAAATATATTCGCGACACTCAAGCTAAATGAGTGAGCGGTCATGTGTGGTCGGGTTGCAAGACGTTCTTGTTGAACCCAGGTGTATCCCCTCTAGAGTACACTATTCGGAAGGTGCTCCCATACCTTGTCTGTTGGAATCCAAACTCCAATAAGTGCCCTGCGGTTTATGATTTTATACTATATATATGTGGAGCGTCAGATGCAAGCATTATGCTACTTGGTTATTTATTTGATTAGACATTATTATAATATCATTGAAGTTTGATATAAAAATATGTTGGGTTATAGTATGGTAAAAACCATCCATGTTTATATGTGGGCTGGTCTACTATTATCTTCTTGTTTTGAAAAGGATTTTCAAAGTTAAATAGTATGGTTGGAATTTACTCACACCAGTCCCATGACTGACCCAGAGTTTATTTTGTTTGTGTTTTCCTAAATTCTTGGGTGCCCAAATTTTGTACGGGCATTCAAGTTTTTCAGGCTTTTACAGATTTACTTGGAGGAGCTGGAAACAGAAGGCTTCACCATCAATTAGTTAGAGATTATTTCCGCTGTGACATGATATATTGTACTCTGATAATGGTATGTATATACAAATTAAGATTTGTATTTCAAAGTTATGTTATAAATACATTTTATTGTTCCGCTGTGAGATTCGTGTTTACTCTGATTCTGATGTTCTTCTTCTTCTATTCTATAAGTTCTATCTTATCTTTCTCATCCTCTAAATTCTTCTATTAATGATCTGAAATTTTGTGTACTTTGAGTTGAATGTGTAGTATATTAGTCAGCTCAAATTGGCACAGATTTTCGGGCCGTTACAGTTGGTATCAGAGTTGAAGGTTAAGTGATTACCTTGGCTCTGTGGCGTAACTCAATAGAGATGGAGTTAGTAATACTCTAGATTGAGCTTGAGTGTATATGTATGAGCGCGTATTTGCAAATTAATATAAAAACTGTTTTATATTGTGTTGATTGGTCAGTCGAGTGGCTTAAAAATTCTGGTCGATACTGGATTGCAAACTGCGTCGATAGGTGTTTCTAAACTCTTGAACAGAGTAATTCGACACAGTATGTTTTTAAAAGAGGGTAAATAAAAGAATTTTACCCAAAAATATATTTTGATATAAAGAAAGCATATATATTGGAATTATCTAATATATATTGAATGTGTTGATCGTTATTATAATCAAATAAGATTTATAATTGAGTTGGTTATATAAATGACCAATCGAAATATTGTAAGTGTAATATGCAAAATCAGATGAACTGAATCTTAATTTAAAACCAGAATTGAAATAAAAACTCTAGAAACTTGGCAAAGAGTTGGAAATAAATTTGGATTAAAATTATGGAATTTTAAGATCCTGGGAAAATTTTGAAATATTATCCAAGTGTCGAAAAGATATTTTGAAGTAATTTTCGAAAATGAAGTGTTTAAAATGGTTTTGAAAGTGATATAGTATTGAACTCACTTCGACCGCTGGAAAATAATTCTGACGATGACTGCTGCATCATCAGTGTTCATTTTCGAGTTTCGAAGTGATGAATTACTACCAAAGATTTTGTCTAGATTTTTTTTAAGTGGTGAAACTCAAATGTTTTGAATCGTTATTACTATCTGTAAATAAAAATGATTTCAAACTAATTTGAAATAAAACCCAGGGATTTGAATTCCGAAATTTAAATTTAACTTATAAAGTTAAATAGATTAAAATGGTAAAAGTGAAATGGAGCTGGAGTTGAAATGGAATTTGGCTCAAATATAAGCGAAGGATTGGATCTAAAGATAAATTGGTTGGGGATCAACATTTGGATCGTATGGGTATAGGCTGAATTGAAAGCAGACAAGGGAGATAGAGCTGGATGCCCGACAGAATAGTACATGTTATATATGAGTATGAGGTTCATATGAGCTAGTTTGACAAACCGTTTTGATATTTGATATTCTTTTGGATTGGAGAAGGCCTAGAGAATCAAGTTGTAGTCGTACCGATTGAGATGTGCAGAGGAGATGTTGGCAAAATTCTCTGAAAATTTGAGCTGTTACGAAATTTTCAGCATTTTGAAAATATTCGAAATAAGAAGGAAATTAATATTTTAATTGGAATTAATCAGTTCAATTGAAACTGAAATTATGAAGTAAACCAAAAAGATTTTTAACTCGTTTATAACAGAGATTGTAGCATTTTCCCTATCTTAGCAATTTCGAGGACGAAATTATTTTAAGGGGGAAGGAATGTAATGTCCCGCATTTTTGTCGGTTCGTATTTGAATATTTAAAACAGTTTAAATATTGAATTCGTAATATAAGTGAATTTATATATTAATTAAAACGAAGTTGAACGTATAAAAATATATATTAATTATAATCGAGCTCATAACGACGCTGCAGTTCATAATTTAACGTTCTGAACTTCAACTGAGTGTACATGACTCGTTTTAAATCAGATTTCTTCGAAATAAGAAACATTGGAATCTGTTGAACAGTATCTTTGTAACAGAAGTGAAAAACCAAGATTTCACGTTATGTATTGTAAGATATGTCCAAATCAAATATTCAGAAAGTCGTTATGAAAACGTATATTGACCGTAATGGTTTATTTGAAATAACTAGATATCAGATTCGAATCTGGACAAGGTTCTTTTGAGACATAGTGATAATTTAATTTTTAGAATTTTACTGTAATTTTTAATTAATTAAATATGCAGTTTTTTATTTGGAGTATTTCGCGCCCTGTATCGATATTTTGGGATTTCAAAATATGAGTTAACCTACCGGTATTATTATATTTTCGGGATCGTGGCACCTCGCTGGACACGAATGTGTTTTTATTCCTGTCCATAGCGGCTCCGACATGAACGAAAAATTAAAATAATGCAATACACAAAATGTAATATATTTGAAACAAGTTGGCATTATCGGTGACGGTAAAACAAACGTCCGCTGTGTTCCTTCAAACTGAAGCAAAACGCACTACCTACCCCGGATAATACCACCCTAAATTGTGGAACCGTGATGATCAAGGAAAGGTATGGTAGACCTAACTTATAATACTACACTAAGCTATATACGTGGGTAACCATACCCTAAAATCTAAACCATACGCCTATAAGAAGAAACAGTACCCTATCGCTTAATGGTTAAGCAACTCACCCCATGTATAAATACAACCAACACAAGCGTTCTCTTTCCAAGAAAAGAAGAAATCAAAGCCTTGAATGGCGAATCAAAATACAAATAGTCAATTCAGTGCTCCTCTGTAAAATCCAAACCGATATGTTTAGCTTGTGTCATTCTCAACTTTGCGGTAGTACAAGTTGGAGCAACTCGACATCATGTAGTGCTCGAAGTTTACTACACTGCCTAGCGCTGAGATTTACCAGGGTTGATGGAGTGCAATCCGAGGAGGGTCACGGTGACTTGATAGTTGAACAGTGCGAGTTCTGGAAGTGCGGCATGAAGAAGGCGGTCAACGTAAGAGGAAATGGAAGCAAAGAATAAAACTGTGCGAAGGAGTTTTTAGCATGAGGGTTGGCAAGTACTACGTGTTAAGGAGTTAAATGTGGACTTGTTTGTGAAATGTTCATGGAGCAAATGGACAACAAGAGTGCGAATATAAAGTGGGTTGAAATGTTGGGCGTAGGAACTGTGAAGCACATGGGAGTTGTGTTTGGGAAGTTGAAAAACGGTGGAGTCAAAAGAGGTAGTGGCTGTCATAAGGAAATGCGCATGCATGATTTTGTACCCAAGATTGTACGTGAGCATCTTGTTGTTTTGAGGGAGGATGTGGCGTGATATTGTTGAAACGCATGTATATGGTTTGGGGAGATGGGAAGTGTGGAGCTACAGGTGGAGTTTATTAGTGATGGAGAAGTTAAACAACAGATGATGTAGTTGGAAACGGTGAAGTTACACACGGGGGAAAGTTTTGGTGGAAAAACGTTTGTGTTTGTGGATGCAGTGAACTAAATGGGTTTGGAGTTTAAGATGTTGGGCTGATCTTTATAACGTAAGAGTAATACAAGAAAAAGGAATTGTATACACTGGTAAGTGGGAGTGGTTGTGACAAAGTATAATGATGAACGGCGGGTTATTATATTGATTTTATGGAGCCGGCCTTTGTGAAGAGGAAAACATAGCTTAATGGTGGAAGTTTTGGTTAGATCAACAAAGACAGTGGAAGCACATGATTTGTGAAAAGGGCCGACGCCGAGTTCGAATTAGGTCCATAGTAATGGAAAGCACGGGAAGGAGACGTAAGGAATTGAACGCCATATGAACTCGGGCTACGTACCGGAACTGATATGGAGCGATTTGAAGACCATTTCAAATTTACACTAAAGTAGAACGTCTGGTCAAATTAACTGACGCAAATCGTTATTTAACGGTTAACGCGCAAAGTGAGTAAATTCACTAACTCTGATCTATTTTAAAATATGATAATTATATTTTAATGTTAATTAAATGTTGTGTGATGGTCGATTAGGTAGATTACAATTAATTTGGTTGAATATTATATATCATCATAGGTTGGACACTGATTCCATCGATTATAATATTCCCTAGTATAGAGTTAGTGTTAATTGTGTGGAGTAACTTATGTGGATGCGGAAACCGGTTGGAGGAATCCAACCGGATTCCATAATATTTATATGTACTGTTTGTTTTATGTATATGTACTGTTTGAACCCAAATGACAGTAAGACCCCATGTGAATATTGATGTTGAATGGGAATTCAACATTTGTTTTGATTAAATAAATAAACGATATCGATTAAGGAGGTGGCATCAGTCGAACATAAAAACCATCGTTTTGTTAAGGAGTTGATTAACCGTCGGGAAAATCAACGAAGATAATTATAGAAAAATTATATTTTTATAATTAAAGCGAGGTTTTAAATTATAATAGAAGTTCTATTATAAACCAGTATTTTAGAGTTCATTTTTATAAAAATGATTGTTGACATTTAAATAAGTTTGTGAAATAGAAATTATCCTACGATTAAATATTTGGATAATTATTTTAAGACAAACAATTTAGAAATATTATTAGATTAAATATATTAATCTAATGGCAAGAAGTAATTAAAATCAGTTAACGAATTTACAGATGGAATGAAGTTGATTTAAATCAACTATTTAATTGAAAAATGATTATTAGATTAAATGGGTCTTTAATTTATCTAATGATAGTCACTTGACAATTAATTGATTAACATTAATAAGATTTCTCATTAATTATCTCTTTAATTAATGAAGTTAAATGATGATTGAACTAATATAATTAGTATAAAGTGAGCAACTAATCTATTTAGATTAATGATGAAGTAAACTGTTTACTTCAATAATAATAAAGTAAATATTATTTAATTAAATAATTTTTCTTAAATGAATTTCATTTAAGAGGATATTGAATTTATAATAAGAGGTTTCTTGAATTAAGTGAATAATGTTTTAAAGTGAACGCTTGGCAGATTAAAATGTTTAAAATGAAATTGGAAATATTTTTCTAATATACTTAATTTTGGTATATTATCCAAGTGTATATAATAAAGAACGTAAAAAGAATGGAAACATTTCAAACGTTAATAACGTATGTTTTCTAGAACCTGAAAGAATAAGAGTTTATAATAACTGGAAATGTTTTCCAAGAAGTGTAAAAAGGCTAAAACAGGATTTGAGAAATATCTGGTAAGATATGGGAATTTGGATACTAAAAATGAATGTTAAATAAAAAGTACCCGTGTTTATGTGATGTTAGTTATACATTAGAATGGATGTTTGTTTTTACTTCGATAGTTAAATAACCGACTATCGAAGTATTTTGACCATCGGTGTCAATACAGAGAGACCGGTTGGATTTATTTTCCGAAAACCACTCCGTATAGACATGAGCGCTGCGAATTAGATGTGCTGAAGATAATTGAAGACGGAGTTAAATGCAAGGGTCCTCCAGTTCCAGAATGGTGCTTTCTGTTTGTCCAGTCCCATAACAACTTGTATGGACGAGTGTCTGACAGAGTATTTCCAACGGTCACGCCGTTGATTTTTACGAATATACCAAGTTGGTGGGGAGAAGTTAACTTCTCTATATTTTACACCCAGTGTGCATTTGTGTAATCAATATGTGATTACGGATTTGACAATGTGGCATTCAAAGTGAATGGTGATCAGATGTTCTGAAGATAGACGTAGCCTCTAGCCTCCCAACCAGGAAGTAACAAAAGTTGGGCTAGGCAGCATGGCTAGTTAGGTCATCCCCAAGCAAGGTGTATTGTCACCGATCTAGAGAAAATTCATATTTATACTTCTTATCGATTCTGTATCTTCGGATTACGGTTGGATGGCCAACAACCGTGGGTGGTAATATATTCGCGACACTTAAGCTAAATGAGTGAGCGGTCATGTGTGGTCGGGTTGAAAGACGTTCTTGTTGAACCCAGGTGTATCCCCTCTAGAGTACACTATTCGGAAGGTGCTCCCATACCTTGTCTGTTGGAATCCAAACTCCAATAAGCGCCCTGCATTTTATGATTTTATACTATATATATGTGGAGCGTGAGATGCAAGCGTTCTGCTACTTGGTTATTTATTTGATTAGACATTATTATAATATCACTGAAGTTTGATATAAAAATATGTTGGGTTATAGTAAGGTAAAAACCATCCATGTTTATATGTGTGCTGGTCTTACTCTTATCTTCTTGTTTTGAAAAGGATTTTCAAAGTTAAACAGTATGGTTGAAATTTACTCACACCAGTCCCATGACTGACCCAGAGTTTATTTTGTTTGTGTTTTCCTAAACTCTTGGGTGCCCAAATTTTGTACGGGCAGTCAAGTGTTTTAGGCTTTTACAAATTTACTTGGAGGAGCTGGAAACAGAAGGCGTCACCATCAATTAGTTAGAGAATATTTCCGTTGTGATATGATGTATTGTACTCTGATAATGGTATGTATATACAAATTAAGATTTGTATTTCAAAGTTATGTTATAAATACATTTTATTGTTCCGCTGTGAGATTCGTGTTTACTCTGATTCTGATGTTCTTCTTCTTCTATTCTATAAGTTCTATCTTATCTTTCTCATCCTCTAACTTCTTCTATTAATGATCTGAAATTTTGTGTACTTTGAGTTGAATGTGTAGTATATTAGTCAGCTCAAATTGGCATGGATTTTCGGGCCGTTACAATATCCTTATTACATTCTTTTTAAATGAACAAAATGTACATTTTTGATAAATTCCTTTTGATGATCAAAAATGTACATTTGTGTAACTCTTTTTAAATGCACAAAAATGCCTATTTTTTTGTACTCTTTTTAATATATAAAAATGTTCATTTTTATTTAATCCTTTTTAAATGACCAAAAATGTATATTTTGGTCTCATTCATTTTTAAATGACAAAAATTAATATTCTTAATTCATTCTTTTTAATGTGACAAAAATTTCCATTCTTAATTCATTCTTTTTAATGTATAAAAATGTTCATTTTTAATATAATTCTTTTCAATGTATAAAAATGTTCATTTTTATCTCACTAACATGTTTAACACAAAAAATGTCATTTTATTTCATTAATCATGTTTTGACCAAAAATGTTATTTTTATTTCACTAATCATGTTTTGACCAAAAATGTTATTTTAATGTGTCCATCCAATCTCACAAAAATGTATATTTTTATGGTGTCAGTCCAATTTCACAAAAATGTATATTTTTATGGTGTCAGCCCAATTTCACAAAAATGTATATTTTTATGGTGTCACTCAAATTTCACAAAAATGTATATTTTTATGGTGTCAGTCTAATTTCACAAAAATGTATATTTTTATGGTGTCAGTCCAATTTCACAAAAATGTATATTTTTATGGTGTCAGTCAAATTTCACAAAAATGTATATTTTTGTGGTGTCAATCAAATTTCACAAAAATGTTTAATTTGGGTGTCAATTCTATCACAACAAAAATGAATATTTTGATGTCATTCTATTTTAACAAAATGTATATTTTGAGTGCCATTCTCATTACAAAAAAGATGACTATTTTGATGTCATTTCTAATTAAACAAAAATGTCTATTTTGTGTGTCAATCTAATTCAACAAAATGACAGTGAAACACGGATCTTTTTATTTTCAACAAAAAATTGACCTTGAAAATGAATCTTATATTTTCATCAAGAAGCAATGAAAATATTGTCCCTTTTTAGTTTCTACAAAATTGACAATGAAAAATGTCCATTTATTTTCAATAAAAAGAAAATGTTAATTTTGTCCTTTTTGATTTCAAATAAAAGACAATTTTAATTTTTGTCAATTCTAGTTTGACAAGAATAGCGATTTTATTTTGACAAATCCAACCTCAACCCAATGGAATAATTTGATTCAACAATTTTGTTTCAATACAAATATCATCACACCAACCAATCCACATAACAACCTCAATTAATTCAAATTTCATAGAAATCAACAATATGGATTTCACAACATACATATACAGAATTCACATAGCAAGGAATAATTTGATTTTAGTAATTAAATACAGAAATCTCACCGAGCTTTTAATAATGAATGGTTCATATTTGAATTTGCTCTAGATTCTGTTTTGCCCCAAATCACTCCTAGTCAGTTCTGAAATGTATAATTTGTCTTCCCAATCCCAACGCAATAGACCGTTCGTAAAACGGACCTCGTATCAAAAAGATATTGATTTTAATACATTGATTTACAAAATTGAAATTAATTAAATAATTTATTTTAATTTAGTTAAACCTTTCCCTAACTGATCGTCTTCATCTCCAGGTATATGCGAACTAAACCGAACCCATTTCTCACAAGAATGATCCACCGCCGCATGCACCTACAGACAACCGGACCCACATCAAACCACCTCACATCGAAGCCTGTGCCAGCCTCCACGCCTGCAGTATGGGGAAACTCGTTTCCCCTTAGAGCCCCCAATTCGACCACGAACCCGCCACCTTTGAACCCAAAAATCTTCCCATTCATGGTGTTTTAAATGATCACTACTATTCATCTTCATGAGCTAGAAGAGGCGAATGTTTTTCGTTTATAAGAATTTCAAATTTATTGTTTGGATTAGAAGAAAAAGGAGGAGGAACGAGAGAACATTTTGTCCATTGGACATGTTTGGCGGCGGATGGTCATGTTAGTGGATTAGGGATTTAGGAAAAAGGATAAAAGCATTTTTATAATACTTTATTTCTAATTTTACAATTAAACCCATACATTCTTATTCCTTAATATATTTGGAATATTTTTGAATCGTCCAAATTTAACTTTTACATATTTCCTATTAAATAGTGTGTATATTTGCTTTAATATAAAGCTATTATGTAAAAACTTATATACTCAAGAATGTATTCCATATTTAAATAAATTTTATCTATAGTAGATTCAGACCATTTTCCGACTCATATATTTTTCTTTTTATTAAAAGTTATGAAACCAAAATAGGAAATCATATCAATTTTAATTATCTATCTTTCTGTAACATTTTTTTTATTATTATGCAAAGAAATCCAGCAAGCCTATTATTTGGCGAGTATGTATATCAACCATTTTCAGCATCTAACCAACAAGGCAATTACAAATTTGACAATGGGGCGAAGTTTTGTTTTTATTCCAGAAACCAGGCATGTGCATTATGAATAAATACGTTTTATGTTTTAAATGTGTTTTATAAATGTTTCCTTAAATCCCTTTTTGATTACATGCTATAATGACACATTTATTCTATTTTTTTTTATTCAAATTTCAAAAGTAGATGACAATGAAAGAGAGAAAGAGGATAAAATGGAAAGAATTAATGTTAGATTAATGCTATTTGTTAATGAACATATAGTCTACATTTTGAATTTCTAAAAGTTAAATTTGAATTGACAGGGGAAATATTTAAGAGGACAGCCAAAGATATGTACATATATTGAAACAACCTGGATTTCGACAGACCGATTTTTTTTTCAAAATCCAATCCATCGAGACCCGAGTTGGGTGCTATGGTATCCTGCAGAAAAAGACAAAGATAAAGAAACATGTCAGAACTTGTAAGCATCTTACAGCGGAAGGATTAAAATATAATATAGTCAAGACATAGCTTTACCTTGTTAACAATACTGCTAAACCAGTATCCAAAGCTATACCATCTCTGTCCTGAAGCTAACCTGGAAGTTTGTAATGAGAAGGGGGTCAGAACATAAGTTCTGTGTGACTGGACTTATAATAAAATTCTGTATAATCCTACATATACCGTTCAGTTATATTTTCTTGCCTATTAGGTTACTCGCGACATTAACTCTCTAGGCTATACTCATGTCCCACTAGTAGGTTAACCTAATACAACGTGTATGTAGATACTCCAACCCGTCTAATCCCTTCCATGTATATATACAGTCCCTTGCCGTATGTCGTACGGGCTTCATCATATAAATATATACTACTTTAGTGTAGTGCCACCATTCTCGAATCGTTTGGACTGCCACTCTCGATCTTGCTAGATTCCGTGTATCATCTAGATCTAATCTAGGATATACTATCGAGCACTTCCTAGATTCAACCAGCGTTTATGCTACCTATTGAACGCTTCTCAGATTCAGGGTTTACGCGACCTAGGTGCAACTAGGGATTATGCTACCTATCGAACGATGCCCCTTAGTCTAGGACGCACTACCCAGAGCGATATATGTTCCTAGTCTTTCTCCATGTATGTGTCGTGAATCGTTATCGATGTCTAGTTGCACATGTCCTCTATATGTGCGGCCCGAGTCCCGTGGCAGGGCAAATCAAGAAACACGGGATTCGGTCGGGAGCTTTAAGTTATCTAACGATGTAGATGCTAAGGTCTGTTTTTCCAGTGGCTATGGTCCCACTTGACCCCTCCCTCAACTAATGAAAGGCCACCCTTAAAAAAATGAGAACTATACGCAGGCCCCCTATGCCCCACTAATCTATGGCCATCCGCACCCATAACTAGATAGCAAGTATATGGTATTTTGGAGTTCTCCGCCTTTCCGCTTTACGTATCTCAACTGACTCAAGATGGTAGGTAGACGACGAGTTGCTTTCACAGGCCCACTGGTCTCGCCGAATCACGCTGGCCATCCTAGTCTTTAGGTTGCCTTATATTGCAACCAAGGCATACCCTTGGTTCTTCTAACGCAGACCTTAACCTCTATGAGCCCAGGAGGATCATCTGCAGCCTCACAGAGGGATACCAAGAGTACCCTCACGTCCCCTCGAAGCCACGTGCTTCGTTATCCAGTTCGTTGGAGCCTTCTTTAAGATCATATGGACGTTCGCTCCTTCCCGTGTTCTACTAAGGTTTACTACTTAGTTCCCTTAACTAAGGTTTACTACTTAGTTTCTTGAATTGTCGTTTTCTTAACTAAGGTTTACTACTTAGTCCTTTTAACAAAGGTTTACTACTTAGTTCTCTCAATCGTTCGTTTTTCTTAACTAAGGTTTACAACTTAGTCCACTTAACCAAGGTTTACTACTTAGTTCTCTTTCTCATTATCCACTTAGTTATCTTAACTAAGGTTTATTACTTGATTCTCTTAACCAAGGTTTGATACTTAGTTCTCTTTAACTAAGGTTTGTTACCGAGTTCCTTTTTTTACTAAGGTATACTTTCTTAGTTATATTTACCGTAGCTTACTTAGTTCTCTCACTAGGGTTCAACACTTGGTTAACTTCGTCTTTAATTACTTAGTTCTTTAACTAAGGTTTATTACTTAGTTTCTGTTAACTAAGGTTTACTAATGAATTCAAACATGACTTAATTTTTCTTTATCAGACGATAGCGTACTGGTTTAACTTATTTCATATTATAAGTCATCCCACCCTTCAGGTCTTGTATTACATCTTAAGTCATAATCTTCCCTTGTCCCTAGGACAAGTTTTACATATTATTTAATTTTACATTACCGCAATTCAAGTGTAGAATAGGTAGTTATCATTCCCCCATTACTGTGTCATTAATTTTAGATTTGACTCAACCCTTCCTTTTAATTGACCTGTTACTTAAACTTTACTCAATTCAATTAATTCATAATATCGATGCGGGACCCATTTGGTTAAGCATATCTAAACTTTTGTTTCACATGTCCCCTGTGTTCCCTTTTATTATGGTTTCCATGTTTTACACATGTCTTACTACAGTTAAGTCTACCTTAGTCGTGTTTTACATGTCATTTATACCACCCACTTAATCCTCTAACCCTACCCATGTCACCCACATGTCTTGTTATGGTTAGTATTCCTTAATTCATTTATTATGCCATAACGATGTATGATCTCCCACATTAGACTAACCCTTTGTGGCTGCTGGATGTGCCGGGTGGTTCCAGGCAGACTTATACCACAACTCGAGTCTAACCTCGCGTCATAAACCGTTATGCTCAAATTACTTCCTTTGACCTCTCACATTAGACGTCCAATTGTGACTGCTGGATTTGTCGGGCGGTTCTGGGCAGTCTTACATCACAATTGCAGCTAACCTCGTGTCAAAGGTTCATTGAAATCATATTTCACCCAACCCCAAGTTTATGTCAAGTGATTCTAATTCAACATATAATTATGTCTATTTGTCATTAACTATATTAATATTAATTAGCCAATCGCACATATTATCCAATTATAGGCAAATTCATCATTTTTGGCTTATTTGTCAAGTCACAATTAACTTTCACCAATCCATATTATCAAATTTACATGTCGTTAATTATGCCAATTCCATAATCAAATTTAATTATGATGCACTTACATAAATTCCATATTAAGTTCTAGAGGTAAATTAAGCCAAGTTTTAACTGTAAATTTCATGTTCCTATCTATGTCCAAGTTACAATTCATGTCTTATTCAAGTGTCATGTGCCCATTAACAATTTTATAAGCAAATTCATGTTTCAATGATGTCAATTCTATGCCAAACCCCAAACCATGTCCATACTTACAATTCCCAACTTGGTTTATACATTCAAATCTTGCCAATATTATATTATACCCAAACTCATGGTAATTTATATTCAAATCCTCTAACTCTAATTATAATCCCCAGATCAAGCGTTTCCCTTTTCATCCGCAATAACCATTCAATCGTATTTATTTCATGATAGACCTAGGCTCGAGATAACCTAGCTATAAAAGTAAAAAGGGAAAGAATAAAAGGTGGAAATTAATCGTAGGAATAAAAATTAAGCATTTCAGATCCAATTATTCACAATAATTTGTTTACATAGGGAATGATTGAACGATAGATAATAATCTTATACTAAAAGTGCATTATAAATCCACTCACCTTGATTGGATTGGAGAGTTGAACAATTCGCTGATTTGGAGTTGATTAACCTTCTTAATTGATTGTTGTTGAAGATCATTGCTATTTGATTGATTTCCCCTTTTGATTCAATTTTGATTTCTCTTTGCGGCATAAATTTGTGAATCTGAATCCATTATCTTCTTTTTAGATTTTAATCTCTCTTCTATTTCATTCGTTGTTCTGAATCTTATTCTTTTAATTTTAAGAATAGATGTGGTAGAGAAAAGAATAGATCTAAAATTTATTTAGATAAATAGCTTGAGGAAGAAGAAATCAAGTTAGAAGAGAGCCATGGCCTTACCATGAATTGTAGTGGAGTTAACAATGAGCCTAGGGTGTTTATATAGGTGTTAGACCAACGTACCAGGCCTAAAAACTCATTCAGGTGCTCAAAAATGAACCTGGCCAGCTTTTGGGGTGAATTTCCCGCTTCTGGACCAAAATTGCCGCTCCAGGTCGACCTCCCCAAGGGGGGGTCGACACTATGGTCGACCCCCCCTACGGAGGTCGACATTATGGTCGACCTGGCCTTTTTTTTGTTCTGGGCTGGGCTGGTTGATTTCTGATTTTTCGCTGAATCTTCCTAAGGACATAACTCCTTCATACGGACTCCGATTTTCGAAAACTCGGACTCTATTTCAAATAAAATTTCAAGAGGAACGCAATGATGATGTCTATTTTCCCTAATTCCTAATATTTTAATTAATTATCCTTATTTTATTAACTTCTCCCACACTGTTATTGAATTAATTATTCTTCTCTTTCATGTATTAATTAATTCTCATTTCGCATCACCATTATTTACCCATTTAAACATATATTCATATATTTTATATTCTAAATTTTTAATTATATTAAAAAAATACGGGGTGTTACATTCTCCCACCCTTAAGGAATTTCGTCCCCGAAATTCAATAAGAGTAAAATAAATAATCCCTCGCACACATCCAAAAAGTGTTCAACCAATTGTTGCAAACATGTGCACATGTGCAAAGTGAAATACGTCATAGTACAGCATGTATGCCTAATTTAGATCCACCTATATGTATGCAAAGCTTAATTTTTTTTTTTCAAAACATGATGCTCACATCCTAAATATACTTGCAATTCTATATGAATGCAATATTTTTGAAAAATCAAAATATTTTTCACCCAAATTTTCCCATACTCTTATAGAATAAGAGCATAGTTCACCCAATTTTCGCATCCAAAACCCTATCAACCATTATTAAATTCGGAATTTAGAAAAGTCTAATTTTCCAAATTCGATTTCTTATGTTACAAGAAGGTATAAAACGGAAAAATTTACATCCTCCATTTTTCTTTTCTAATTGTACTTGGATTTTTATATAACTATTCTATGAAGGTTTCCTACTTTCCTATCCAAGTGCAACCACATAAGAAAATTTATTTCTCGTATTTTAATTTTATCTTAGAATAATTTCATATTTACTCATCTTTTTCTTAAGATTTTCATTTTCTTTTCCCCATCTTGTTTTGTTGCTTTACTGAATTTGTTGTTTTCTCGTTAGTTAGGCTATTCTCTTTCTTGACTTATTTGACTTAGTCTAGTTTCTCAAGTTTATTTTTCAAATAAGCTTTTCCGTTTTCCAGTCAAACAATATCCTACACAGCTATTACTATGGGCCAAGAATCTTAGGATTTTATCACCTCTGACAATCGCGAGTCCACTCAACATGATCTATACACTTACTTGCCCTTCTCTACCTAGTAGTTACTACTAGTCCATGCTGTGTATTACTAGCCTATACTTCTCCTTTCCAAGCAATAAGTATAGATCTCACTATGCTTACGCATTCTACGGGAATCTTCCATTAGTTCAATATTATCTAATCCCTGACTGGAAATTGGCAAGAAAATAACTCCCTAAGTATCAACCCCGAAGACCGAAATCAACATCAGATTGACACTCAGAGAATTGCCCAACTCAGCCAATTTCCAGTTAGTCCTAATAGCTTTAACTTTATCTCGTTCTTTTTAGGCCCTAATCCTTACCTACTCCATCCTTTCTAAAACGTGGCCTGGTCTGTTTTTTTTTCATTAAATCTTTCTTCCAAAAATTAAAAGTGTTAAAACTTCTATTCTTTTCTCAAAAATTTACTTTTTTCCAAACCATAAAAACATATCACAAGATAAAATGTAAAACATTTTCTTTTTCTCAAATCACAAAACTGGAGTAGACAAGGACAACTAATGGGTTACACTGTTTCTGCTTACTATGTTAATTTTGACTTCTAAGGTGCAAATATCTACTCTATTCTTACGCTCTACCGCTTATTTTGTTTTATCCAACAAAATTTTAAAACAATAATCAAAATTTAATAGAATAGAGATTTCAAAAAACTTCCTTTTCAAAATGCAACATTTTCCTTTCAACCTTTTCATATATGAAAACTAGTGAGCTATGTATATGCTCCATAATATGCACCTTTTCATGATAGAATTCTTTTAAAACAAGAAAACATTGTTTTACGAAATATACCCCACTTTACTTTAAAACCCAACATGCATTTTTCAAACACCAAAATACTTGTAAGATCAAAACTCGGAAAATACCACAAACTCTTTTACAAATTCAAGTTCTTAAAAGTTTGTTATTGGGTTAGACTCAAAGCGGGTCTTTCACTTAACTAGGCTTCCCTAGGCACTTATACAAATTAAATTTTCTCGACTATATATATTCCTAATCCATTTTTACATTACAACCTTTTTCTATTTTCTAAGGTTTACTTCCAGACCCACTACTATGAAATACTATCATTTTAGTTTCCATCTTATGGGATACTTCCTTTCTCTAGCTCCAAGTCATATTGTACACTTTTCCCAACCACCATATGGTTTCAAAGTTTCTATGTCCATGCCTTTAGTGTACAAACCAATATCCCAACGCTTTCCATATCTAGTGGGTTACTCTATGGATCTAGGTTTATATAATATAATATATTTATATTTTAGAAAATACAAATACGTTCACTCATATCGCCCTAAGACCACTAAATCGAAGCTCTGATACTAGATGTAACAACCCAGATTTAGATAGACCGATTTTTTTTAAAATCCAACCCATCGAGACCCGAGTTGGGTGCTCTGGTATCCTCAAGAAAAAGACAGAGATAAAGAAACATGTCAGAACTCGTAAGCATCTCACAACGGAAGGATTAAAATATAATATTGTCAAGACATAGCTTTACCTTGTTAGCAATACTGCTAAACCAGTATCCAAAGCTATACCATCTTTATCCTGAAGCTAACCTGGAAGTATGTAATGAGGATGGGGTCAGAACATTAGTTCTGTGTGACTGGACTTATAATAAACTTCTGTACAATCCTACAAATACCGTTCAGTTATATTTTCTTGCTAATTAGGTTACTCGCGACATTAGCTCTCTAGACTATACTCATGTCCCACTAGTAGGTTAACCTAATACAACGTGTATGTAGATACCCCCAACCCGTCTAATCCCTTCCATGTATATATACAGTCCCTTGCCGTATGTCATACATGCTTCATCATGTAAATATATACTACTCTAGTGTAGTGCCACCATTATCGAATCGTTTGGACTGCCACTCTTGATATTGCTAGATTACGTGTATCATCTAGATCTAATCTAGGGTATACTATTGAGCGCTTCCTAGATTCAACCAGCGTTTATGCTACCTATTGAACGCTTCTCGGATTCAGGGTTTATGCGACCTAGGTCCAACTAGGGATTAAGCTACCTATCGAACGATGCCCCTTAGTCTAGGACGCACTACCCAGAGCGATATATGTTCCTAGACTTTCCCCACGTACGTGTCGTTAATCGTTATCGATGTCTAGTTGCACATGTCCTCTACATGTGCGGCCCGAGTCCCGTGGCAGGGCAAATCAAGAAACACGGGATCCAGTCGGGAGCTTTAAGTTATCTGCCGATGTAGGTGCTAAGGTCTGTTTTTCCAGTGGCTATGGTCCCACTTGACCCCTCCCTCAACTAATGAAAGGCCACCCTTGAAAAAAAATGAGAACTATACGCAGGCCCCCTATGCTCCACTAACCTATGCCCATCCGCACCTATAACTAGATAGCAAGTATATGGACTTCTGGAGTTCTCCGCCTTTCCGCTTTACGTATCTCGACTGACTCAAGATGGTAGGTAGACGACGAGTTGCTATCACAGGGCTACTGGTCTCGCCGCATCACGCTGGTCCGTCCAAGTCTTTAGGTTGCCTTATATTGCAACCAAGGCATACCCTTGGTTCTTCTAACGCAGACCTTAACCTCTGTGAGCCCAGGAGGATCATCTGCAGCCTCACAGAGGGATACCAAGAGTACCCTCACGTCCCCTCGAAGCCGCGTGCTTCGCAATCCAGTTCGTTGGAGCATTCTTTAAGATCAGATGGACGCTCGCTCCTTCTCGTGTTCTACTAAGGTTTACTACTTAGTTCCCTTAACTAAGGTTTACTACTTAGTTTCTTGAATCGTCGTTTTCTTAACTAAGGTTTACTACTTAGTCCTTTTAACAAAGGTTTACTACTTAGTTCTCTCAATCGTTCGTTTTTCTTAACTAAGGTTTACAACTTAGTCCACTTAACTAAGGTTTACTACTTAGTTCTCTTTCTCGTTTTCCACTTAGTTATCTTAACTAAGGTTTATTACTTGATTCTCTTAACAAAGGTTTGATACTTAGTTCTCTTTAACTAAGGTTTGTTACCGAGTTCCTTTTTTTTACTAAGGTTTACTTTCTTAGTTATTTTTATCGTAGCTTACTTAGTTCTCTAACTAAGGTTCAACACTTGGTTAACTTCATCTTTATTTACTTAGTTCTTTAACTAAGGTTTATTACTTAGTTTCTGTTAACTAAGGTTTACTAATGAATTCAAACATGACTTAATTTTTCTTTATCAGACGATAGCGTACCGGTGTTTAACTTATTTCATATTATAAGTCATCCTACCCTTCAGGTCTTGTATTACATCTTAAGTCATAATCATCCCTTGTCCCTAGGACAAGTTTTACATATTATTTAATTTTACATTACCGCAATTCAAGTGTAGAATAGGTAGTTATCATTCCCCCATTACTATGTCATTAATTTTAGATTTGACTCAACCCTTCCTTTTAATTGACCCGTTACTTAAACTTTACTCAATTCAATTAATTCATAATATCGATGCGCGACCCATTTGGTTAAGCATATCTAAACTTTTGTTTCACATGTCCCTTGTGTTCCCTTTTATTATGGTTTCCATGTTTTACACATGTCTTACTACGGTTAAGTCCACCTTAGTCGTGTTTTACATGTCATTTATACCACCCACTTAACCCTCTAACCCTACCTATGTCACCTACATGTCTTATTATGGTTAGTATTCCTTAATTCATTTATTATGCCATAACGATGTATGACCTCCCACATTAGACTAACCCTTTATGGCAGCTGGATGTGCCGGGCGGTTTTGGGCAGACTTATACCACAACTCGAGTCTAACCTCGTGTCATAAACCGTTATGCTCAAATTACTTCTTTTGACCTCTCACATTAGGCATCCAATTGTGACTGCTGGATTTGCCGGGCGGTTCCGGGCAGTCTTACATCACAATTGCGCCTAACCTCGTGTCAAAGGTTCATTGAAATCATATTTCACCCAACCCCAAGTTCATGTCAAGTGATTCTAATTCAACATATAATTATGTTCATAATTATGCCTATTTGTCATTAACTATACTAATATTAATTAGCCAATCCCACATATTATCTAATTATAGGCAAATTCATCATTTTTGGCTTATTTGTCAAGTCACAATTAACTTTCACCAATCCTTATTATCAAATTTACACGTCGTTAATTATGCCAATTCCATAATCAAATTTAATTATGACACACTTACATAAATTCCATATTAAGTTCTAGAGGTAAATTCCAAGCCAAGTTTTAACTGTAAACTTCATGTTCCTATCCATGTCCAAGTTACAATTCATGTCTTATTCAAGTGTTATGTGCCCATTAACAATTTTATAAGCAAATTCATGTTTCAATGATGTCAATTCTATGCCAAACCCCAAATCATGTCCATACTTACAATTCCCAACTTGGTTTATACATTCAAATCTTGCCAATATTGTATTATGCCCAAACTCATGGTAATTTATATTCAAATCCTCCAACTCTAATTATAATCCCCAGATCAAGCGTTTCCCTTTTCATCCGTAATAACCATTCAATCGTATTTATTTCATGATAGACCTACGCTCGAGATAGCCTAGCTATAAAAGTAAAAAGGGAAAGAATAAAAGGAGGAATTTAATCGTAGGCATAAAAATTAAACATTTCAGATCCAATTATTCACAATAATTTGTTTACATAGGGAATGATTGAACGATTAATAATCTTATACTGAAAGTGCATTATAAATCCACTCACCTTGATTGGATTGGAGAGTTGAACAATTCGCTGATTTGGAGTTGATTAACCTTCTTAATTGATTGTTGTTGAAGATCATTACTATTTTATTTGATTGATTTACCCTTTTGATTCAATTTTGATTTCTCTTTGCGGCATAAATTTGTGAATCTGAATCCATTATCTTCTCTTTAGATTTGAATCTCTCTTCTATTTCATTCATTGTTCTAAATCTTATTCTTTTAATTTTAAGAATAGATGTGGTAGAGAAAAGACAGAAGAATAGATCTAAAATTTATTTAGATAAGTAGCTTGAGGAAGAAAAAATCAAGTTAGAAGAGAGCCATGGCCTTGCCATGAATTGTAGTGGAGTTAACAATGAGCCTAGGGTGTTTATATAGGTGTTAGACCAATGTACCAGGCCCAAAAACTCATCCAGGTGCTCAAAAATGAACCTGGCCAGCTTCTGGGGTGAATTTCCCGCTTCTGGACCAAAATTCCCGCTCTAGGTTGCTACAGGTCGACCTCCCCAAGGGGGCGTTGACACTTTGGTCGACCTCCCCCTAGGGCGGTCGACATTATGGTCGACCTGACCTTTTATTTGTTCTGGGCTGGGCTGGTTGATTTTTGATTTTTCGTTGAATCTTCCGAAGGCCACAACTCCTTTATACGAACTCCGATTTCGAAAACTCAGACTCTATTTCATGTAAAATTTCGAGAGGAACGCAATGGTGATGTCCGCTTTCCCTAATTCCTGATATTTAAATTAATTATCCTTATTTTATTTACTTCTTCGTTACGTACACTGTTATTGAATTAATTATTCTTCTCTTTCATGTATTAATTAATTCTCATTTCACATCACCATTATTTACCCATTTAAACATATATTCATATATTTTATATTCTAAATTTTTAATTATATTAAAAAAATACGGGGTTTTACATATATATACATATACATATATTAATATATATATATATATATTGTCAGAATTTATTTCATTTATAACCTACACATTATTTTCAATCAATGAATTAATAAATGTCACTAAAGTTCCTAAGACATTTTTAATGCTAACATTTTTGTCAATCAAGCATCCTTTTTTAATGAATCATATTACATATTGCACATTTACAATAAAAATATAATCTATTATTTTAAGCTTCTTTACATTAAACAAATGTTGCATAAGAATATAATCTTTTTAGATTACAAAGAAAAAAAATGTATTCATTTTTCCCTTGTAAAGAAAACGTGATCTTTTTGTTTGCAAAGAAAATGATATCTTTCTATTGTAAAGAAAATGTAATCTTTTCTATATTATCGAAAAATGTAAATTTTTATGTTACATCATTTAAACAAGCTATGAATCATTTTACTGAATCATTATTACATAAAAATGTGAATTTTTATGTTATAACAACTTTCCTATTTAAATAAATGTTCATTTTTTATATTTCCTTCTTTACAATAAAAATGTAAACTTTTTATTGTTTAACCTTTCTATTAATAATATATATATATATATATATATATATATATATATTTAAATTTCTAAATTCTGACGCACTTACTATTTAAAATTTCTTAAAATAAAATTTTAAATTGGTTTTGATTTTCCGGGTTGTTACAGCCTGCCTATAAAATAACAACATCCATTAATGTAACTCATAATTGTTTACATAATGTAAATAAACATATCACGACCCGAAACCCCCGACCGACCTAGATCAAACGAGAACGCGGATTGTTTGAGAACATGACGCATCAGAACACATAACAACAGAACTTTTCATTATTATTACAACAATTTACATCAGAGTACAAATAAGTATTACACTGTAGAAAAATAGTATCAGAGATTAAAAATCTACATAGCAAGAAAATACATAACCTAACATAACTGAAAGAAATACACGGATACAAAACTTTCCGAATATGGATCCAGCTGTAAACCAGGACATGTTAAATAAAAATATGCAAAACCAAAACTACTTGTAGCCGTGTGGAAAATATGGGCACCCAGAGTTTAGGTGAAAAACAATAAACTCCAGGTCAGTCATGGAATTGGTGTGGTAACTTAAAACAATTATTAAAACTATACTTTAAAAGTGGAAAAAACACGCGACTACACCGTATTACATGCAATGAGTTTACTCCACATGAATATCAGTTTATAATACAAACAACACAATATTTTTTGAAAAATGAAGCTATTATAAGATTTAGGTCCCATCACATAATGCAACGCAAGCCGAAGGATAAAGTTTTACTTTATAAAAGCCAAACATGATTGATACGTTTAAAAAAATAATTTTGATATTATTATAAGTGCATAGTGTAGAAAACAACTTTAAATATAAATGTATCAATCATAGACAACATAGGCACCATATATTATGTTTCCATATAGGTTTACAACTAAAACAGTGAAAGTCGCGTATTAGAAATTGGATTCCATCTATGGGTTGAGGTAAGGAATCTTCGTCACTGGTTTCAAGACTCTCTAGCCCATGCCTCGGGATCACACCATAGGTAACCCTTGGATCTTCAGGGCCGGTCCACGCCTAACTTTTGTGTATTAGTTATTCCTGAACAATACGTTTCCCGGTCCTATCGGACCTGTCACCTGGTCAGTATGTCGATCAATCATATCCGAGGGCCCTCGCATCCATCATCCACGTAAGTAAAATGTCTGGGCTCCATACCATGACATCACCTCTAGTTATAAAAAACGCATGCACTCCCTACAATCGCTAATCTCGTTTTTGACTCATATCGGGTGTGAGGCTCGGGAATTAATGCTACACAAAGCTGCTAATTAAAGATGTGCTTTGATCATCAACCATAAGGCTCTACTTTTCAACAAAATCCTTGATCATTGCATCTCAGCATGCCACATAGATAGTTCATGCCGTACAACTGATGTCTACCAATATATAACCTCTAAGCTCGAACATCTCAGAGAAGGGTGTTAAGCTAAGAGAATAAATTCTCCGCCACCAAACAGATATATATATATATATGCTTATATATATATTTAATTGAAATCGATTGATACAAAATGAAATCCAATGTCGACACACAATCCATTTACAAGTTTGTTCTCGGTCAGAACGAAACCAGAGATACCTTGTTCCTCATCACATATGTCCAATACAAGAGAGAGGCCCTCACATATTCGGACAATCAACAAGTATGTCCGGACAACTACCACTAACCCCTTCAAGGGAGCTACCCATATCCAAGGCATCAATAATAATCCATTCGATGTGAAGATTTTCGATCTCACACCGTCTTTAATATCTTCGACTTTTAATCGTCGTAACAGTTGTTCATAAAGAGTTAAACCTTGTCTTTCCGAATAACTTGCACATCTTATAATCAAGTGATATATAAACACATCATATGCCCCATTCCAATCCTGAATATTATTTTATCCAAATATTATTTATACTGGGAATTATTTCCATTAGTCTTATCAAAGATTTTAATTCATTTAAACATCTTGTTTACATCTTTCTTTGAAATCCATTGCAAAAGATTTTGTATTATCTTTTAACAATCTTAAACCAAATTAAGGTTTATAAAACTATCGGAATTATCGAGCCTTACTGAAATAATCATTCATTTTATTTTCCTAAACCCAGCCTATTAATCCCATGGAGCAAAACAGGTGGTACTCCACATCTAACACCCATTGTGTTATCGATAAATTAATTACATTTAACTTTCAAATCTAATTAAAGATTTAACTATCGTATGGAGTAAAACTAGTAGTACTCCATCTCGAACAATTCTCGAATTTGATAGACTTATTTACTTCTTTTTACATTTCAATCTAATTAAAGATTCATTAAAACTTCAACTTAGTTTTAATTCCAATAATCATTACTTAATGATTATTCAACTTTATGAAATTAATCCTGTCTTTACTTGGGTTAAAGAACAAATGTCGTGTAAAAACACCATTCACAATAAACCCAAAATCATCTTCCATTTGATATGGAATCTTCACAGAAATCTAAATAATGTATAATCGACATAAACTTCCGTATCGGACTAGTACTATAAACGAAATAACAATGAAGCCTGTTAAATTCCATAAATAGTAAAGGCCTTCCTTTACAGAAGCTCATTTTGATCATTATTAACTCAAATTCCATTCAATTCCAATTTAATTGAATAAACTGGAAAACTTCTATAAACCTTATTTAAAAGATTTATTCCATTCACAAAAGGGTTCAAGAACAGTATTACTGAAGATACCATTCACGACAAACCAAAAATCCCATTTTCCATTTAATTCCAATTAAATTTATTAAATTGGAAAACTTCATAAAATCTTACTTAAAAGATTTATTCAATAACCTTCTTTTCAATAAGGTTTAAGAATAGTGGAATTTAAGCCACCTTTCACAACAAACCCAAATCCAATTTGATATTAAATATAAGGTCTTAAATGGAAATCATATCAAATTTAATTCAATATCAAATCCTGAAACCAGCAGATATCGTTTTGGAACAACGATATCAGTATCTTACAAATTCCTCAACGGTATCCTTATAACCATGGAATCCAATATCGAAAATATCTGAAGATAATTTCATTTAACTCCTTTCCAGTTAATATGTTGGAAGCTTCTGGTTATGAAAAAAATGTTCACAAATCCATTTTAAAAAAAATCATTGGATTATTATACTAGTTATTAACTAGTTCATTCGGATAAAAATATCTTTTATCTTTTCAAATATGGAATATCTCATCCAAAAACTTTCCAAATCATTTGTTGTGATTTTACATAATTTATTTATATTTTTAATAATTTTATTAAGGCATTTACAGTCGATTTCCAATATTGGCAACGGAACTGCATCCATAGCGACCTTTTCCAAAATTTGATTTTGACTTAAATTAAAATATAACTGTTGTATTTCAAAATTTATCATTTTATTGGAAAGCTCATTTCATTACGGTTCCAATTTCAGGAGAACCCGATGGTCAGATCTCCCGGTACATCAATTCGAAGTTACGGGTTGACGTTCGCGAATTGTCGCTGTGCGACACATTCTATTCAAGTCTGAATTAGATTTATAAATTTTAATTATAATTTGAAACGCTTCAAAACCATTTTTATAAATTGTATAAGATATATTTTATCATCTTTGAAAGTTTGTTTCAGTCGTTTATCTTTAAAATTGCACATTTCATTGTTCAGTCAATTTTAATATTTCCGTGTCCACCCAAAATTAGACATACTACACCATATCAACGAATTTAGCACACTAGGATGTGGGTATACAATTCGGCTAATAGCCATATCAAATTTGGTAATGCTTAGAGCCATATCAAACAACTGTTTGGGATCCGCACCACCCAAGCACCACAAGTCTAACCGTCCATAGCGAATGCTCCGAATCAGTTAAGTTGATTCCATTGTTGACCATTTCAAATTCGTGCCTTTTTGTGTAAAACTTTTGGCCGATAAAACAAACCCATTCCTCCAAGTTTTTAATCCTTTCAGGTTCTCTCTCTCCTTTTTTTTATTTCCCTCATCTAATATTGTATCTCGTGCCCTATTTCCATTTCTGAAAATCGCTCCCAAAAAATTATAGAAATCCAATAGTTGTCTGCTCAAATCTGCTTCTTTGTCATTGTCTGTAAATCATGCATCTCTATCGCTGGTAAAATTTTGGTTTAATTCATTTTGTAGTAATCGATATTTTTTGCGCTATTGTTTCAATTCATGCTCAACATGTTGTAGGCCAGAGAGCTATTTATTGGTTTTTACCTAAGGGCGGTTACAAAGCCAGGTTGAACGTTGAAGAAAGTTAGGTTTTCGTAGTTGGTCATATTACACCATGGTTAGTGCACACATTATTTGATCTATTTCCTTGTATTAGCTAGTCATGATACTGGATATGTAGAATATGAACCTTGAATTTTATTTGTTAAACTACCATACTCATTCCAGTAAATAAAAATAGTTTTAGGTTAACTAGTTAATTCATGTGCTGAACAATACACAAGAATTAACTAATTTTATTTACTTTTCATGCACCAGAGTTAGACACATGTACTGAAGCTAACTTGCTAAGGCCTGAAAATGTATTGAACCTAGACAAATGTACTATACCAAGCTAGACAAACTAGGCTCGCAAAGGCCTGAAAATTCTTTTGATGTTTTAACGGAGAAAGATACGGGCATGTGTGAAGAGGGGTAGGCCCATTTGTGATTTAGTGATAGATGAAAAAAACAACAACTTGTCAATGAAAACATCCAATGATTGATGCGATTTGTAAGTTATAACAATTTTTGAATTTATAGGCGGGCAACATGCCCTTCAGTATAGAAAAAAAGTGGATAAGTGAATCTAATCAATGATCTCCATACTATATTGATGGGGTGAACATGTTTATTTGTTTTGTTGAAGAAAACGGTGGTAAGAAACGAGTGTATTTATTCCCTTGCAATCGATGCCAAAATATGAAGATGTCCAAATTAGATGAAATTCATTTTCATTTGCTTAGATGGGGTTTTATCCAATCATATAGCATGTGGTATTTTCATAGGGAAAAAGGGTGGAGATGGGAAAACATCAACCAATTAGCAACGCCACAAGTACTGACGAGGCTGAACATACGGTGATGGAAGATCTAGTCAATGATGCAAATAAATTTCATGATTTTCAACCTGAAAATCCGTTGTTTGATCATGCTAATGTTGGAGAGCAGTTTACAGATGATGGCAATTGGCAGGCCAATAAAAGTAAGAAGTATACACTACTTTATGAAAGCGCAAAAGAGCCACTCTATCCTTCATGTCCAAAAGGGATAATGAAGATGTATGCCATTGTGAAACTGAATAGCTTGAAGACCCAATACAGCTTCTCAGTTAATGGTGTGACTGCACTACTTCAACTAATGAAGGAGTTACTCCCCGATGGTAACCTGCTGCTGACAAAATACCACGACATGAAGAAGTTCATTATGCAAGTTGGGATGAATTACAAAACTATGATGCATGCATCAATGATTGCAGGTTGTACTGGAAAGATGATGCGAATAGAATTTCATGTAAAAACTGCAATGAACCAAGATATAGGACATCTTTTAATGACGAGAGAAAAGGAACCAAAGTAGCTCGAAAGACATTAAGACGTTTCCATTAATTTCTAGATTGAAGAGATTGTATACTATACCATGGATAGCAGATGCAATGACTTGGCATGGTCGTTCCAAGTCTAATCCAAATGTAATGCGTCATCCATGTGATATTTCTCAATGGAAAGCCGTGGATTCTTTTGAAAAAAACATTCGCAGTCGAGCCACTAAATGTCACACTTGGAATAGCAACAGATGGTTTCTGTCTGAAAGTTACTCTTACAAACTCTTACCATTGTCGGCCGGTAATTGTAGTACCGTAAAATCTTCCTCCAAATATATGTACGAAATGGGAGTTTTCAATGTTAACGTTGTTGATTTCTAGGCCAAAAAAACCCAGGAAGGATATTGATGTTCATTTAGAGCCATTGGTAGACGAGTTAAAGCAGTTATGGGAAGGAGTTGTTACATATGATTCATTAAATAAATCCGAGTTTACAATGAGAGCTAGGGTATTGTGGGAGATCCATAATCACCTTGCTCTTGGGACTTTATCAGGATGTACAACTCACGGTTACTTTGCATATCCTGTTTGTGGGGAAAACACTTGTTCTTATCATCTTCCTGAAAGTAAGAAGATGTGTTTTATGGGACATTGAATGTATCTTTCTAACGGACACAGGTTTCGATACGACAAGATAAATTTCAACAATGAACAAAAACTTAGTCGTCCTAAAAGGCCATTGAATGGTTTTGAAGTTGAAAAGAAGGTAGCGAATTTCAAAATGAAAATCGGTAAAGACAAAGAAGAAGTTGGTCGAAAAAGGAAAAAATCGGCCGTTGAAGAAGGTGACAATGTTTCTGCTTGGTATAGGAGGTCTATCTTCTTTGATTTACCATATTGGAAAGTAAATATGATTCGACATAATATTGATGTTATGCATACGGAGAAGAATGTCGAAGAGCATCTCATCAGCACCATTATGGACCATAAAGAGAAGTCAAATGATGGCATCAATGCATGCAAGGATATGAAAACTATGGCTATAAAATAAAAGTTGTGGGTGATGGTAGATCCTAAAACCAAAAAAAACAATCATACCAAAGGCAACTTTCACCTTGAGTAGAGAATAAAAGATAAGGTTTTGCACCGTGTTGAAAATTTTGAAAGTACCTAACAAATTCTCCTCTAACTTCCGCAACAACATGCATCAATCCTCTCAAACTAAGAAATATGAAGTCACATGATTACCACATCATAATGCAACATCCGCTTCCAGTATTGCTTCAATATACTTATACACAACATAAGGATCTAAATTCTATTCATCGTATTAATCTATTCTTTAACATTTTGTGCATAGGGAACACCTTATAAAAGCAAAGGCTATGTTAAAAGCAAAGGCTATGTTGGAAGAAGCAATGTGTTTAAAAAGAAAAAAATTTCCACCTGCATTTTTTGATATCAGTATCCATGTTATGGTTCATTTAGCTGATCAAGCATTGGTTGGTGGCCCTATCAGATATAGATGGATGTATCCTTTTGAACGGTAAATAACTAATTTCAGTTATGTACATGGCTATCGTGTGCAAGTTATAATTGATCACAATCATAGGTTGATGAAAACATATAAAGGGTATGTGCGCAACAAAAGATACATTGAAGGGTGTATTGCAGAAAGATATATCATACAATAAGCTAGCCTTTATTGCATGGAATATATCCCAAACGGAGGTTATGGCAACCATAAACATACCTCAAAGCATTTTTAGACGAGGATGATGAGCTTGCTGGTGAGATACCTTTGGATAATGGTAAAGATATAACGTTAACCCAAGTGCAATTCAAACAAGTGCATAGATGGGTCATAAATAAGTATGATGGATTGGATCCATGGAAGAAGTAAGTTCATGAAGTAGGTTTCAAATTTCCATTTTTTAATTCAATTTATATAATATTCATTTTGATATGTGTTATCTACGTTCAAAAGGTACAACTCCTATGTGAAAAGCACTAAATTTCAACCACGAGGCAGAGGTACAACTGTCGAAGTCGTTATGCCTTTTACTATATGGTTACGTAATGAGGTATTACATCACCTAAAGTATTTCACATGTTTATAAGTTTGCAATACACCTTCATGAACATTCTTGAATTTTCTTCTTGTATTTTATGTAGTTGTTGAATTGCAGCGATGTAGACCCAACTCTTTGGCGGCTAATACACGGGCCGAAGTTCATGGCGCTTAGTTATACGAAGTACCAAGTGAATGGGTTTTCATTTTCCACGAAAATGTATGAAGACCATATGGTAACACTGGATAGCGGTGTATGCATGAGAGCAATTACAAAATTTAGAGAGAGTGGTAAAGATAAAAATTATAAGGAAGCAGAAACAACATATTACAGAGTCATTTAGCATATACTTGAGTTGGATTACATCGATTTCAAACAAACAGTTTTTTATTATGATTGGGTTAAAGTCGAGGATAAGATCAATGGTTGCAAAATAGATCCCTCTTCAAACTTGATCATGGTTAATTTAGGAAAATTAAAGAAAAGAGACAATGTGAATGATGAGCCATTTATTCTTGCATCAGAAGCGAGTCAAGTGTTCTACTAAAAAGATTTATAAAATGACGGCTGGTCAACGGTTTTGCATACGCCAAAACGGTTGACTACAAATGTGGATGACATTGAGTCTCCTACTGTCTATCAATCAGCTTTTGAAGACAACGAAAACTAAAAGATCTAACCAAACTCATGTGTTAACCTATGAATTGTTGAATTCTTTTTTACCAGGGAATCATACGTATTTGGAATATCACGACTTACACTTTTTGATCGCAATCCATTCTGCTTTTATTATTTCTTTTAACTATTTCAAAGTGAGTAAGATTTATAAATTGTTGAGTGAAAATGTAATAGAGAACACGATCAGTAACAAATGTGAATAATATTCTTATTCATGGTGTTTGTCATGATTCTTAATGTTGCTTCTATTTCGCAGGAAAATACGTCGCAAGATCCCACATCATCACATGCATCATGTTCGAAAGATCAACAAGTTGAACAAAACTTGCTTGATACTCCGGTCTCAGAAAATGCTCCAAAAATCGCTACTACGTTTGGTGAAATAGTACGATCTTATGTGCTGATCTCTTACACAAGTTGGGATAAAGTACCCAAAACATATAAGGATGATGTTTGGAATCAGTTAGTGGTAAGTTTGTGAAAAATAGCATATAAATGTTACAGTTTATTTTTACGGTCTCTAACTCTTAATTTTTGCAGAAAATGTATACGCTTGAGCCGCTTTCAAAGGAAATGTTTTCAAAAAGAATGGCTGAGGATTTTAGGAGAAACAAGAAAATCTTGAGAGCAACTTATTATGACACTTTTGATAATGACGAAGAACGGATGAAAAATTGTCCACCTATAATTGCTCAAGATGATTGGAACGAGTTCATAAAGAATGAAGTAACGCCTAAAGCAAGCGGAAAAAGGGAGGCAGGCAAAAAATATAGATCCAGTCTAAGTTATGCCCACCATGCATGACGTAAAAGTCACGTTAGAGTAGAACACGAATTGCTAAATTATTTGATTATTTTCTTTCAACAGTAGTAAAAAAACACAATTAAGGGAGAGAATATACATGAAATAGAATATATTGTAGATCGTTGCAAGTCCATCTGCAAATATCAACCATCGTCAAGTATGGGAGAAGACACACATGAAAAAGGATGGTAGCATATCAGATGCCATGTCTGGGTACTTCGTAAATTTTTACTTGTATTATGGCTATTATGGTTAACATCGAGCAGTCTATTGTTTAGACTTTCATTTCAGGCTTTCAGCATTTCCATAATTGTGATTAATTAGTTTCTCATTACATTTTCTTCATTACGTGTTTTTATTGTTATGGTGCTATTGTTTGGATTGAATTTATTCAGTTAGGAGTAACATACTATAGTTACAAGCTGTTACAAGTAAATGTTGATGTAAACACATTTAACTTTTATCCTATGATCAAATTGCCAGATTGAAGGAAAAGATCACCGATAGAGATGAAGAATAGTCGCATGTTGATGAAGATATCTTATCACAAGTGTTAGGTAAGGATACAAGGGGTAGTAGCCGTGCTGTTGGGAGCATCATACCAAAGATGCATGTTAAGGAGTGTGCCATTGCACAGAAATGATTCAAACATGTTATTGAAGATAATGATAAGTTGAAAATGAGGTTGGGAAGCTTGGAGGGTATGATGACTGATATGAAGGGTACAGTGGGAAATTTGTATGAAAAAATGGAGGTTCTGATCAATATGGTAGGAACTTTGACTCGCACCGTTAACTACGTCGGATGGAGGACGCAGCAGTACACAAATCAGTGCATTAAAGGGTGTGGCTTCTCCGATCTAGGATACGACCAATGTGGTGAACAATCAACGATGTGAAATTCTCAACTCTGATCTAGACATAATAGCAACATGTATTTTATCAATAAAATTAAGCACATTTTATTGCACTCTGATCTAAAGCGAGTGCTTAAAGTCTAATGGATACGTACTCCAGTTTTAATAAAATTAAGCATTTTTTATTAATACCATCCTTTGAATTTCTCGACTTTATTGCAACAGGTACTATCTGTCGAGTTCCTGCGTCATCCAGATGCCATGGGATTGTTATACCACCTACACATGAAAAAGTGGTTTTGGACAGTATACTGCTACCAGATGAGAAAACCTCCAAACTGAATGGTCAATTTGCAGAGACCTTTGATGAAGTCGGAGTGGGCGGGTTTGTGTGTCATGTGAAGTCCCTGATTCGATATCTTTAGACGTTGGAGCAGGTATATATATTTTTATACTTGACTCTTGCTTTACTTATGAAATAAGAATTCCATGACACTTGTGTTTTCGTTAGTGTCCGACGATGAATACTCTATGAATTAGAATACCTCTGTGAAGTGTAATAAACCACAAGCGCACGGAGTACACTTGTAGTACGTTAGCGAGTACGAGTCGATTCACGGAGAAAGAAATAATTTTAATCTTATTCAATTAAATTAAACCAAATCTAAGTGATGTTTTAACTACAACTACAACTATACTAGTAAACTAAAAATAAAAACTATGAGATAAATGACAACTTAGGAATAAATCCACTTTCTAGATCATGTAGAACAACACGTTATGAAATGACTATCTCTCTTCTTTTTTGGTCATTTGTGAATTTATTTGATATGATTATTATAAGTATAGCTTATTCATTCTATTAACTAGCACAACATAAACTATCAAACTATATCATACCCATTAAATCACCTACTAGTTCTAATGAAAAATGAACAAGTGGGAATTGAAATATACTTTAAGCATGGCCTATGATTTATTAATTAGAACTTTGAATTCAACCTCCACTTAATCAATATGACATGAAGCACAAAAAGAGAGAATGAATAGATGTTATGTTGCAACTACATAATCAAGAGAGCATCATTACCCCTAAGTTGAAAGGGATTAACCTCTCATGGTTATTATTCTAACAACGAATGTAAAAACCCAGAAAATCACAACAAATTTAAAATTTTTATTTTGGCAATTTTAATGGATTTTGATAATTTAAAATAATTTATTTTAAATAATAACGACTAAAAATTTATTTTAAACGAAGTAAGAATGAATAATTTTATTTTAATTATAAAACTAGCCTGAAATGGCGCTGTAGTTTGAAAATTCGATTTCAAATTTCAAATGAATATACAGAATTCGTTTTAAGTCAAAATTGAACGAAACAAGAAATATTTGAATCTGATTAAAAATATCTTTCTAATGGATGTACGAAACTGAGATTTTGTTTTATAAGTTGAGAGTTACGCCTAGATTAAAATTCAGAAAAGTCGTAGTGGAATTTATATATTTTAATATATATAAAGCCCTTATAAATAGCCGTTTTGCAAACGACCTCCGTTTTTGACGAAACCACTTTTGTTGGATCCGGGATGTCAAATTATTGCTAGATTCCAATTTTCATAATTTTTGAAATCAATAAGTGAGCGTGGCGAAGTTAAACGTGTTTTGACAGTTTCAGTCAATTTGGATAGACCAGAAAATGGCCATTTTTCAAACGGTCTTCAAATTTGACGAAATTAGTTTTGTTAGGACTATATCGTCAAAACATAGCCAGATTTATTTTTCTGGAATTTTTAGAGTGAGTATGTGGCCCCGGTAAATTTAAATGCGCGTTTGAATTTCAAATATATTGATTTATATTTTAAATTCAATGGAAACTAAACGTAACAGACGAATTGGGTTACGAAACATATCCCACTGTGTTCAGAATGGGGGTAATTAGCCAGGGGCGACAGTCGTTGGGTATGAATTGGAGTGCGAATGGAAAGATAACTTTTTGGTGAATAAATTAATTAAATATATAATTAAAAAATAAAAGTCAACACCTCTTTTATCTCTACCCCCCCCCCCCTCACCGTTCATTTCAGAATATTAAAAAGAAAAAAACCGCGCAAGGGCGTTTGTGCCCTAGCCGTTGCCGCGCCTTTGGAGGGGCCACCGCTGCCGTTATCTCTTTCGAAACCCCTCAGACCCCTCCTCCTCGCGATACCTCACAAACCTACCCCCTTTCCCTCCGATGAAACCCTGACCCCGCGCCAAATCAAATAAAACCACATCCCCTCCCTGGCGCCGTCGACCTCCACCCTCCTCCGCGGACGCCGAACACACCCTCCCTTCCAACCGACACACAACGCCCACCATCCCCTCAAAAAAAAATAACAGTGAGTTTTTATTAACTTTGATTTTAATTTTCAGCTTTAACATTTAATGGCATTTTAAAATCTGATTTTTATTTATTCAGAAGCTATGAATTTTATTATAAAAAGTTTTGATTTTTATAAAAATGAAAAAGTTTTGATTTTTATAAAAAAGAAGAAGATTTGATTTTTGAAATGAACAAGAAGATCTAATTTTAAAATGAACAAGAAGTGATTTTTAAAATGAAAAAAAAATGATTTTTAATATAGAAAAGATAAGATTTTTAATTGTTTAAAGATGAGATTTTTGTTTGTTCAAGGATTTGATTTATGTTTGTTAAAGAAATATGATTTCTTTGTTTAGGAAAATATGAATTCTTTGATATAAAAAAGTGATTTTTGAAAATATAATGAAGTGATTTTAAAAAATAAAAAGAATGAGACTTTTATATATTAAAAAAACGATATAAAAATATGATTTTTATATTGAAAGTGAACAAATAAAAATATGATTTTTATTTTAAAGGTAGCGGTTTAAAAATATGAATTTTATATGTACGGTCGCATTATAAACATATAATTTTTATAATGAAGTAGAGGTGTAAAAATATGATTTTTATTTATGTAGCGAAGTTATAGAAATATAATTTTTATACATATAGCATTATGAAGATATAATTTTTATATATAATATAACGTTATAAAAATATGATCTTTATACATGTGGGGATAAAATAAAAAGATGAGATTTTTAAATATACAATCATCATAATAAAAATTTGATTTTTACTATGAACAGCGTGGAAAAGACTGCGTTGAATTTCGGGCATATCCAAGCCATTCAGAAATGAAACGGCCGAGCGGAACCCAAAGGTGAGAACTTCTCACTATAATTTTCTTTGTACAGTTATTTATTTTATAACTGCGTACATGAACTACACCCCATCGTCCACAGACCATGAATGACTTGTTTGATTATTTGGTTTGGTAGATTTATTTGTTTGAATTGGTTTGGGATGAGAACTGAATTGAATTGATTGAGTTTTTATGTGTGTATGGCGCGAGCCAATATCAGGAGAGAGGTAATGCTCGACATTACCCGATTTTGATATCGCTCCGTTATAATGCCGAAATTTTCTGAAATAAAAGTTGTAAGTTAAAAATTACATTTTTATTAAATGAATGAACTGTTAAAATAGCAAGGTGTTGGAATAAATATTTTAACTTTAAAAAAATAATTTTTAATGTATGAAAGAACGGGGTATAATTCTTCTGAAATGAAAATGAATATTCATTCACAAATCGGACGGTTTGTTTATGTACACCCATTTGACAGATATTGATTGGGACGATAAATTTTACACATCACCCAACTACACAAATAATATTCAGTGTTTGTTGATTGAAACCCCACATGGGTGTTGGGATGATATTTGACGTACATTAATCCTAATTGTTTAGTGGTATGTCGATCGTTTGGTTGACAGGTTGTGGTAAGCATTAAATATTTATTTTTAATGCTTATGCAGTGTAGAATGCACTCTGGATGATGGTTGATTGTTTATCCTTGCTGTTATGTACATGTGTTGCATGAAAACCATATAAATCACATTATATGGTAATTGGCTGTGTCTGATTCCAGTTCAGAAAGAAGGAATATTTAAAAAGAATGAATATTTTAAAATAACGAATATTTTAAAATAAAGAATATATTAAAATAATATTCAGCAAAAGATCAAAATCTGATTTTTGATGTCCGATATGGGATGGACACGAATATATTTAAATATATAAAGCCGTGTTGATTAAATTAACGCCATTTTGACGTGAACGATATTTATATCGATTTTATTCATTTTTATAATGAATATCGAAAAGGAAGTGATTTCAAAATCTAATATTTTGAAAATATTATCATTTATATGTTAATGATATGGAATAATCATTTTTGATTTGAAATTGAATATGAAGTTGAAATCGTTTTTAAAACGAATTTAAAACAATTTATAAAATACGTTTTAAAAAGGAAATCGATGAAATATATACAATATATATATTATATATATTTAACGGCCTGAATAGAATGCGTCGCGCCACGGCAGTTCGCGAATTCGACCATTGACTTCGAATGGACATTACGGGAGATCTGACCGTCGGATTATCCTAAAACCAGGATCGTTGGGTTCGTATCGAAAAGAGCTTTCCACCAAATATAAGAAATTTGAAATATAACGGTTGGATTTGGAATTATGTCCAAATCAAATTTAGAAAAGGTCGTTGTAAGTGCAGTTCGATGATCGTTTATGGAAATCAACTGTATGGGCCTTGATAAAATTATTAAAAATATCAATAATTTGTGTAAAATCATAATAAATGATTTGGAAAGAATTGGGATGAAAAATTCCATTTTGAAAAGATAAAAATATATTTTCATCGAAATGAACTAGTTATGAACTAGAATTATAATCCAACATTTTTATAATAAATAAATTATATTGGATTTGAAATGGTTTTAAAATAACCAGAATTTCCAATACATGAATTAGAATGGATTTGAATCAAAATTATTTTCGGAATATTTTGATATTGGATTCCGTGATTATACGGATATTATGGAGGAATTTGGAAGATATATATATATATATATATATCGTTATTCCTATATGATATTTCTTGATTTCAAAATTTGATATTGAATATAAGCCAATATATTTTCCATTCAGAGCCTTGTATTTAATATCAAATGGGATTATAGGTTTGTCGTGAACGGTGTCTTCACTAATGCCGTTCTCAAACCCCGTGTGAAAAGAATAAATCTTTTAATTAAGATTTAAAGAAGAATTACCAATTAATTAATATTTAATTCGAATTGAATTGAATTAAATTTTGGGTTTGTCGTGAATGGTATCTTTAAAAATGTTGTTCTTAAACCTAATGGAGTTAAGAAAATTAGAAACTAACTTGAGATTAGCTAAGTTGAATGGTTTCCTGGGTATTGATCTGATGTTGGTTTCGGCCTTCGGGGTTAATACTTAGGGAATTGTTCTCTTACTAATTTACGGTTAGAGACTAGTGGAATGAAATGAGATTTTGGGTTTATCGTGAATAGTGTTTTAAATGACATTGGTTCTTTAACCCAGTTAAAGACAGGATATGATTTCCTAAAGTTGAATGATCATTAACATTGATTTTTGGGAAGATTAAAACTAAGTAGAGTTTTAATGAATCTTTACTTAGATTTAAATGTGAATGTGATAATTTAAATTATCAAATTCGGGAAAAGATCAAGAATGGAGTATCACCAGTTTTGCTCCAAGCGATAGTTAAATCTTTAATTATTTTTGAACTTGAAATGGTAATTAAATTTACCGATAACACCGTGGTGTTAGATATGGAGTATTGCCAGTTTTGCTCCATGGGATAAATAGGTTGGGATTGGGAAATAAAACAAATGATTACTTCGGTAAGGTTCTCTAATCCCAACTAGTTTGGAAAACCTTAATATGGTTTAAATTGTGAAAAGAATATTTGAATAAAAGAATATTCAGGATTGGTATGATGCTTATGTTGTGTTTGTGTAGCACTTGTTTATAATATACGTGAGTTATTCGGAAAGGCCGGGTTTATACCCATTCTGAATAACTGATATGACGATAAGTCGAAGATGAAGATGGTGGTTAAAGACCGGAGGTCTTCACATCGTTTGGATGATTACTGATGTCTAAATTGGGCTGTACAACCAAGACGAGGTAATAAGTGGTGATCGTCCAGATGTACTTGGAGATCGACGGACATGCGAGGGCCTCTCTCTTGTATTAGACATACGGGACGAGGTATAAGCTGCCTCATGAGACGACCCGAACTTCCCCATTAAGGGAAGCACGGATTGAATTGAGGACAAGACAAATCAGAACTCAAACAAAAGAACATTTCATTGTTATTACAACAATTCCATCAGAATACAAGAATATTCAGAGTATGAATGAATAAAATACATTCGATAAATATCAGAGGTTACAATAAATTACATAGCAGCGGAAAATAATACAAAACACAACTGAAAGTAATACACGGATACAGAGATTTCCGAGCATCGTTCCAGCTGTAAATCAGGATCCTGTGAATATAAATCTGCAAAACCAAAACTACTAGCTGCCCGTGTCGAAAATAAGGGTACCCAGAGTTTAGGTTAAAACAATAAACTCCAGGTTAGTCATGTGACTGGTGTGAGAACTAAAACAGTTATTAATTTGACTTTAAAAGAGTGTAATTCAAGGGACCACGCCGTATAACACGGAACGAGTTTCCTCCCAAGAATACCAGTGCTTAGAATAAACAACGCAATGCTTTTTCGAAAAATGAAGCTATTATAAGACCCAGGTCCCATCACACAATGCAACGCAAGCCGAAGGATAGGGTTTTCCCTTATAATAACCAAACATGCTTGGTACGTTTAAAACAAATCATTTGATAATATTATAAGTGCATAGTGTCAAAAATAATTTCAATCATAAATATCAATCATAGGCGGCATGAATGTCCCATACCACTATGTCGTCATACTAGGTTCTACAATTAAAACCGAAATATCTCGTATTGGAAATTAGTTTTCCGTCATGAGTCGAGGCAAGGGGAAAGCTCCTCTCCTCTTCGAGACACTCTAACAAATGTCTCAGGGCTACTCTCTCTGGGCAACCACTTGGATGCTTCAGGGCCGGTCCACACTTACGTTAGTGGATTAGTATTCCTGAACACACGTTTCCCTGTCCTAACAGACCTATATCCGAGGCGCCTCGCATTCCAACAACCACATAGGTAAAAATAATATAAATGTCAGCCAGTTTAAGCACTGACACTACCTCTAGCTAGAAAGAAACGTTGTGCTCTCCCTGTAGTCCTTATCCCGTTTTTGACTCATACCGAGGTGTGAGGCTCGCGAATCCACACTATACACAAAGCTATACCACGTAGGCCGTGCTTTGATCATCAACCACAAGACTTTGCTTTTCAATAAAAGCCTTGATCAATTGCCACTTATGCATGCCACACTGGCAATTCATGCCATGCGACTGATGTCCATCGATATACAACCTCTGAGCTCGTACGTCTCAGAGAAGGGCGTTAAGCAAGAGAATAAATTCTCTGCCGCCAAATAGATGTATATTTAATAGAGATCAATCAACACAGAATAAAATCCAATGTCAGACACACAGTCCATTTACAAGTTCGTTCTGGGTCTGAACGAAACCGGAGGCACTTTCCTCGCATATCCATCGATCTCCAAGTACGTCTTGGGTGTACAGCCCAATCAAGATCATCAATAATCACCCAAACGAGGTGAAGACTTCTGGTCTTCAACCACCGTCTTCATCTTCGACATATCGTCGAATCGGTTATCCAGAATGGGTAAAAACCCGGCCTTCCTGAATGACCCGCGTATATAATAAACACATGTTACACAAACATAACATACGCCCCATTCCAATTCCTCAGTCACTAACCGTGAATTGGCAAGAGAACAATTCCCCAAATATTAACCCCGAAGGCCGAAACCAACATTAGATCAATACCCAGGAAACCATCCTTCTTGGCTAACCTACAGTTAGTTTCTAAATTTCACATTCTTAGGGAAAGGTTCCCATTAATTTTATCAAAGATAAATTCTTTTCAATTTATTCTTTAATCTTCCTTTGGATATCGTTTCAAACCAAATTATGGTTTTCCAAACTAGTCGGGATTAGCGAACCACACCGGAGTAATTATTTATTTTATTTCCCAATCCCAACCTATTTATCCCACGAAGCAAAACTGGTAATACTCCATATCTAACACCACGGTGTTATCGGTAAAATTAATTACCATTTCACGTTCAAATCTATTTAAAGATTTAACTATCGCTTTGGAGCAAAACTGGTGATACTCCGTTCTCGATCATCTCAATCTAATTAAAGATTCATTAAAACTTCACTTAGTTTTAATCTTTAACTGGATTAAAGAATCAGTGTCATTTAAAACACGGTTCATGATAAACCCAAAGTCACATTCCATTCTATCATAACTTAACAGTAAAATAGCAAGTGAGCAATTCCCTAAATATTAACCCTGGAGGTCGAAACCAACATCAGATCAATACCCAAGAAACCATTCAACTTAACTAATCTCCGGTTAGTTTCTGATTTTCTTAACTCGGTTGGGTCTAAGAACAGTATTATTGAAGATCCCATTCACGACAACCCAAAATCACATTGCATTAATTATCGGGTTAAAGAACAAGTGTTATTCAAAACACCACTCACGATAAACCCAAAAACCAATTCAAATTCAATTTATTTATTTCAAAAATGAATTGAATTTAATTCTAGTTCATTTCAATAAAAATCTATTTTTATCTTTACAAATGTGGGATTTTTCACCCCAGTTCTTCATAAATCATTTCTTATAATTCTGCACAAATTATTGATATTTTTGATAATTTTATCAAGGCCCGTACTGTCGATTTCCAACAACGACCATCGAACTGCAATTATAGCGACCTTTTCTGAAATTGATTTGGACATACCTCCAAATCCAACCGTTAGATTTCAAATTTCTAATATTCGTTAGAAAGCTCTTTTCGATACGAACCCAACGGTTCTGGTTTTAGGAGAATCCGACGGTCGGATCTCCCGTAATGTCCGTTTGAAATTAATGGTCGAAATTCACGAACTGCCGCAGCGCGGCGCGTTCTATTCAGGCCATTATATTATATATGTAATATATATAATATATATTTCGTCGATTACCTTTTTAAAACGAATTTTATAAATCGTTTTAAATTCGTCTCAAAACAATTTCAACTTCCATTTCAAATTCAAATCAAAATTGAATTTTTCCTTATGAATTCGTTTTAAATTCATTTCAAATCGATTTTTAATTCAATTTCAGTTCAATTCGAATTTCTAATTTATTCAATTCAATTCGAATTCATTTTATATTCAATTCAATTCGAATTCGTTTTCAATTCTCTTCAATTCGAATTCGTTTTCAATTCGTTTCAATTCGAATTCGTTTTCAATTCATTTCCATTCGAATTCGTTTTCAATTCATTTCAATTCGAATTCGTTTTCAATTCATTTCAATTCGAATTTGTTTTCAATTCGAATTCGTTTTCAATTCGTTTCAATTCGAATTTGTTTTCAATTCATTTCAATTCGAATTCGTTTGCAATTCATTTCAATTCGAATTTCTTTTCAAAATTCAATATTCATTACAAAAACGAATATAATCGATATAAATATCGTTCGCGTCAAAGTAGCGCATCTCTAAACAACACGGCTTTATATTTTTCAATAACTTCGTTATTCTATTCAACAAATGAATATTTATTCTATTCAACAAATGAATATTTATTCTATTCAACAAATGAATATTTATTTTTCACCACATGACTAATCTCAACAAATGAGTACTGTCAACACGTGACTATTTTTGTTATTTAATATATTCTATAAAATTTTGATTTCTATCATTAAATTTTTAATCAGAACCCAACCGTAAATTAGTAAGTGAACGATTCCCTAAGCATTAACCCCTAAGGCCGAAACCAACATCAGACCAATACCCAGGAGACCACTCATCTTATCTATTTGCCAGTTAGTTTCTAATTTTATATATGATAAAGATGTAAATTTTATTGTTAAAATATTTTGTTCAACACATGACTAATCTAAACGAATGAGTACTATAAACACATGAACCTTTATTTTCTAATATTCTTTATTTTCCCAATTGGAATGAGGCCCAATCAATTACCGTATAATGTTAATTATATGGATTCCATACAACACATGTATAAAATAACCACGATAAATAATCAATCATCATCCAAAGTGCACCACACAACTGCATAAGCATCAAATATAAATAATTGACGCTCACACAGTCTATCGACCAATCGATCGACATACAACTAAATAATTGGGATTAGTGTACGCCAAATATCATCCCAATACCCGTGTGGGGTTTCAAACAATCAAACATAGATTTTATTTGTGCAGTTGGGCGATGTGTAAAATTTATCGTCCCAATCAATATCAGTCAAATCAGTGTGTATAAACAAATCGTCCGATCTGTTTATATTTATTTCATTTTAAATACACGTTAAAAATTCTATTTTCAACTATAAAATATTTTATTTCATTTCATTTCACATCACACAACCAACTACACATCAAAATCAAACAAACAAGCATACAAGCCGTCCATGGTTTGTGGACGATAGGTGTCGGGTGCTAATAAACACTGTCTACATCCTAGTATATATTTTTAACTAGAAAAATAAAAATAAAATTAAAAGGTGAGAAGTTCTCACAGAGGGTTCCACTCCACCGTGCTTTGCTGTTGAACTGCTGAACCGTCTGGATTGGTTTGAAATTCCAATGTAGTTCTTTTCACGCTGTTCAAACAAAAATTATATTTTTATTACTTCATTTCAATAAATAAAAATCATATTTTATTTCTACTTCCTATATTTTTACAACGCTTCATTCTATATAAAAATTATATTTTTAACTTCTCTATATTATAAAAATTATATTTTTAAGTTGCTAATTCCTACATAAAATTATAGTTTTATATCGCCTAAAGATTATACTTTTATACAAAAGAAAAAACTTATTTTCCATTACATAAAAAATCATAATTCTATACGATAAAAATCTCTCCTTTTCTTTAATAAAAACTTGATCTTTTCCTATAACCAAAATCATATTATTATTTAGTTTTAAAAATCACAAAATTTCAGTTTTTTGACTTAAAAAAAATCAGTTTTAAACTTAAATAAAAATCGGATTTTATAACTTAAATAAAATCAAACTCGAAATTTAAACTTACCTTAGCTTTGAAGGAGGAGGATTGCGTCGAACCGAGGAGAGAGGGGAAGGGAAGCGCGTGGAGGGAGGAGATGAAGGCGCGGGTCGATTTAAAGGGGATCAAGGGGTGTTGATTTGGGGTTATAGGATTTTGGCGCTCGAGTTTGAAGAGGAAGAGGAGGGGAGAAGCGGAGGGAGGAGCTGAAGGGGGTTTTGGCCGGAGGGGTGTGCCACGAGGTGGAGATGGGTTCGCCGGAGGTTGGTTTGAGGGGCTAGGGGGCGCGATTCAATTCAAAGGGGGGAGAGAGGAAGGAGATGGAGGCGGAGGGAAAGAAGAAGCAGCGCTCCACTGAACAGAGGAGGCGGACGTCAGGTGGTGGCGCACGTCAGTGGTCGAGCGATGGGTCAACGACGGCTGCAGTTTCTTCTTTTTCCCTTTTTTTTAAAATGAACCGGGGAGAGAGAATACTGAGGAGGGGGGTGTATAAAAAGTTTTTTATAAAAATTAAATTATATTATTTAATTTCTCCTAGGGTTGACTTTTCTTTCAAACTCGAATTTGGGCCCTGCGACTATCATCCCTAGCTAATTACCCCCATTCCGAACACAATGGGATATGTATCGTAAGGTGATTCGATCGTTTTGATCAGTTTTCATCAAAATCAAAATATAACTCTATATATTGAATTTGAACGCGCATTTCAATTTACCGGGGTCACATACTAACTTGAAAAATTCCAGAAAAATATTTTCTAGCTTCGTATTGAAGATACAGTCCTAACAAAACTAATTTCGTCAAATTCTGAGACCGTTTGAAAAATGGCCATTTTCCAGTCGATTAAAATCAACTAAAACTGGTCAAATGCGTTTTCCTTTGCCACACTCACATATTGATTCGAAAAATTACGAAATTTGAAACCTAGCAATAACTTGACATCGCGGATCCAACAAAAGTGGTTTCGTCGAAAACCGAGGTCGTTTGCAAAATGACTATTTTTAAAGGCCGAAATTCCATAGCGGCTATTCTGAAATTTCAATTGGACATAACTTTTGATTCCCGCTATGAAATTTCAATTTTTCGGATTCACTGGAAAGATATTCTCAATTAGATTCTAATGTTTTTGGTTTCGCTAAAATCCGGTTTATTTTGCACCCGGTACATTCAACTGAAATTTGAATTCGAATTTTTGAACTACCGCACCATTTTCAATTCCTTTTATATATATAAATAAATATTTATATTCTAACGACGATTTGAATAAATATATACGTTCGAATTCCATATAAATTAAATTTCTCGTCGTTATTATTTAAAATAATTCATTTTAAATATTCAAAATTCGCTAAAATTGTCAAAATAAAATTTTTAAACTGGCTCGCATTTCCGGGTTGTTGCACTCCGGTTTTATTCAGACCCAGAACGAACTTGTAAATGGACTGTGTGTCTGACATTGGATTTTATTCTGTGCTGATTGATCTCTATTAAATATACATCTGCCTGGTGAAGGAGAATTTATTCTCTTACTTCACCCTTCTCTAAGACATACGGGATCAGAGGTTGTATATCGATAGACATCAGTCGCATGGAGTGAATTGCCTGTGTGGCATGCCTGAGTAGCAAATGATCAAGGCTTCTGTTGAAAAGCAGATTCTTGTGATTGATGATCAAAGCACGGCTTTAATATAGCATAGCTATGTGTATCATTAATTCGTGAGCCTCACACCCCGGTGTGAACTAAAAACGGGAGAGGATTGCAGGGAGGACATGTGTTTCTTTCTAGCTAGAGGTGGCGTCAGCGTTTTACAAGCCCTGACATTTTACTTATGTGGATGGTGGATTGCGAGGCGTCTCAGATATATCGGCTACTACGGGAGCCAGTGGAGTCACTTGGCTCATTTACGTCCCATAGGGTGGAGAAACGCATTGTTTAGGCATTATAATCCACTCTTGCACGTCGAGTGGACCGGCCCTGAAGATCCAAGGTGCAGTTGTGGCTGTTCCTGAGGCTCGGGCTAGAGAGTCTCGAAGCGGTAAGGACGATCCCTTGCCTTGGTTCACAGATGGAAATCCAACTTCCAATACGTGACTTTGCAGTTTTAATTGTAGAACCTGTATGGCGACATGATATATGATACCCATGCCGTCTATGATTGATACATTTATATTTGAAGTTGATTTCTTCACTTATAGTAATAATAAAAGATAAAATTTCGCGTATCAAGCATTATTTTGCTATTATAAGGTAAAACCCTATCCTCCGGCTTGCGTTGCATTGTGTGATGGGACCTGGGTCTTATAATAGCTTCATTTTCTTTATTTAGCATTGCGCTGTTTGTTATATACACTGGTATTCTTGGGGTTAAAACCCATTTCGAGTTATACGGCATTGTCCCTTGATTTACCTTACTTTATAAATAAAGATTAATAACTGTTTTAGTTCTCACACCAGTCACATGGCTGACCTAGAGTTTATTGTTTTAACCTAAACTCTGTGTGCCCATATTTTCCACAAGGGCAGCTAGTAGTTGAGTTTTGCAGATTTATAGCTGAAGGGATATTTGAAAAGCTCTGTATCCGTGTATTTCTTTCATTTGTGTTATGTATTATTTTCCGCTGCATTGTAATTTGTAAATCTCTGATATTTAATCAAACGTACGTTATTTATTCATACTCTGTTATATCCTTGTGTTCTGATGGAATTGTTGTAATAAGCAATTAAATGTTCTTCTGTTTATATTCTGATTTGTCGTGTTCTGTAATGACCCAGGGTTTTCGACCCCGAAAATCGACATAAATACCTTTACTGTATCTCATGCCGACCTTCCAAACACAGAGAACACCGGATTGTTAATGAAAGAAATTAGAGGGTGAGATAAGAAAGAAAGAAATATAAGAATAGAAGAAGAAGAACATAACACAGAGTCTCACGTCATAGCGGAACAAAATATAATATAGAAATAAATCTTTATTGAGAGCTTTAAATAAAACTTACAATCATCAGAGTACATGAACACATCTGGATAGTTATAATAATCTGCCCTTATATACAACACAGCAAAATAATGTCATATGTCTGAACCCTTCCTGCCCATCTCTTCACAGCATTCGACAACCTGAACCTGTACACTCCGGGCTAACCCGAGCATTTACAAAACACCGGGTCAGACTGGTGAACCAGAGTGAGATAAACTCGCACAGTATTTAGCGTAAATCATCCAATCATGATTTTAAAGTTCAAAACCTTTTCAAAAGAAAAGGATAATCGTAAGACCAAATCCATACATAAACATGGACAGTTTTTACCTTACGATAACCCAAAACATTTTGAAACCAATATCTTTTCCGATATTATAATAATGTCTAAATACAAGTAAATAACAACTTAGTGGAACGCTTGCATCTCACGCTCCACATATATAGTATACAATCAAAACCGCAGGTGCTTATTGGAGATTGGATTCCAACTTTGACAAGGTATGGGACCACCTGCCGATCGTGTATATCTAGAGGCGAATACACAGGGTTCAACAAGAACGTATTGCAACTCGGTCCACACATGACTGACCACTCATTTCGCTTGAATGTATCGAATGTATATCACCAATGGTTGGGATCAGCAGCCGTTTCCCGAAAGCGGACATCATCGATAGATTAAAGAAGCAAATAGAATTTCTCTAGATAGGTGATTATACACCCTAATGGGAGTGACCCACATAGCCATGATGCCTGCCCGATTTTTGTCATTTTTTGGTTGATGAGGTTTGAATTATCTTTAGAACATCTGGCCACCATTTACTTTGAATGCCACATCATCAGATCCGCCAAATATCACTAATTGACATCCACAAAAATACCCTAGTCGGGAGTGACCCAACTGTGATACGTTTGAAGAAATCAACGTACGTGACCCCTTTGGAAATACTCTATCAGACATTCGTCCATACAAGTCATCCAGGAACAGGATGAACCGAAGGCATCCTCCTACTGCATCCTAGGAATCACCCTATAGATCAGTAGCGAGAAGTCCTTGCAATCTGTAGATTCTAATCACGACAGAATTACTGTTGAAATATCTCCCGCCGCTAAACCAGAGAAATCCAATCAGTAGTTCTTCCGCTCATGAAAATCGACGGTCTTCAATTTCTCCATCTTCAATAATCTTTTTTCACGTATTAGCTGGTCGGAATGGTTTTCGAATATAAATTCGATCCCGGAATTTCCGTACCAACGATCGTATGGGTCAGGTTTGATAGTCTGTGATTTAACTATCAAATAAATAATTGTGAGAATAACATGAGTTTACCAGTTCAGTACCAGCACTACATGGCCTCTTTAAAACGATTAACGATAGCTAATCTTAAACACTTAAATATTTCATCATTCAAATATAACTTATTTGATATAAGATTACAAATTTTCAAACTATTTCACTTTCATATCATATTAAATTCTTTATTCTCTTAACTTTTTAAAACCATTTACTATTTAAGTAATATGTTTTATAAAACTTCCACTTTTGAAAGTCTCTTTCTCGAATATAAATATTATTCTTTAATTCATTGATCAAGAGATATACCACCTTTCCTTTTACCCCTTTAATGATACATTTTACCACTTGGATTTATGTTCAAAATCCTATCACTTACCAAATTTACGTTTTAATCCTCTTGCTTGAAATCTTATTTAATCAATTCTACTTAATACTACTATTAAGTAATGCTTTACACCTTATCTCCTTTTTATAAACTTTGTTTAAGAATCCTGGTTTAATACAACCCCTTTTACCTCAACGTCTTAATTCAAATGTTAATCCAACATTTATTTAAAACAATCGTATTTGCTTAGAAACCCCCTTCATAAATTGAGGGTTTTAATATAAAATTTCTTTCATAAATTCCTTTCATCACTTAATAAGATTTCATTAACACTCTGATCACTCCCATTCATAATCCTCATTTAAATAGAAACTTCTTAGATTATTTTTAAATTAATAATTCACTTCACCATTTCCCATCGCATAATTGATTAACTTATTTATTTGCTAAATAAATAATAAATTTCTTTTTAAAACCTTATTAGAATTGAACCATTATTCGTCAACCCATCTCGTTGGATTAATTCAAAATATTGGCCTAAAAGTCAACTTAGTCAAATAATTTACTTTGCCAATCCAAAATACAATTACTTCATTAACCAATTCCAAATGATCCTTTATTTAAATTAATTTTAAATAAATTTCCTTTTAATTATCTCTAAAAAAACAATTATTCAAATCTATAACATTAATTTAATTTCTACTTATTCGCTTATAAATCTGATATATATTAGAAATTTCCTTTGTAAAATCATTTATAAGCTCGATTAATAAATAATAAATATTTTCCTTTTTACAAACTTTAATCTAAAATAATAGATTTAAAAATCTATTTTCAGTTATAAAATAAATTTTATAACTTTATCTCGTCTATTTACCTGACGATAGATCGATATTTATAAAACGGTTAATTCATAGGCCATGTACTGCCAATCACTCAACCAATAGCACCCATTGGTTTAAACCAAGCAAATGGTGAATTTCAGGTCAATATTCAATAACTAAATCAACCATCTAATCAAACAATTAATTTGTTAAAACACGTTTATTTTATAAATGTGACCAATATGGTAACTTACCTTAATTGGGACAAATCGTTAAAATAACCTTGAAGCTGTTGATTTGAGTTGATTCTAGACGCGCCAAATTCGAATCTATCTCAAAATGAAGCGACGGTCCGAGCACCTCCCGTTTGGTCCAAATCTGACAATATACGAACACCCTAATATTATTAAAAGTTACACTCGGAATCTAATTAAATAATTATTGTTCAAATTATAATTTAATAAACACATTTTTTTCTTTTACAGTTAATGACTCTAACTAGATTAGGCAAAAACAAGAAGAAACAAAAAGGTCCGCGTAGTACATTTAACCCAAACGTGAGTTCATACCTTAACAATTGAACCATATTAAAAATTTAGTTAGGAATTTTTGAAACCCCCCAAGCGTGCAAACTAGTTTATGTAAATACTATTATTAACAACTTATACTTATTAGTTACACTCTTACGATGTTTAAAACGATGACTAGGCATTGTTTAAAACTTAACTAATGTAAGTCTATGGTGATAATAGGCCACGTTAAAAACCTTTCAGATAAGCATATTAGAAACTTCCCAGAGACCACGTACAATAATATTTAAAGTTTGTAAAACATTTAAACTAGGTAAAGTTTTAATTAAACTAACTTTTTGGGCCTTACCCTATTGTTTCTGTCCAGCCCATCATGAAAAACCCTCCTTACCCATTTAAAACTATCAGTCCTCTCCCTTATCTCAAACATCCGCCGCCACCAACAAGAAGAGAGAAAAACCCTCGATCCTTCTTTCTTTCACACTTCATCAGCCGCCACTCAAAACCCGTCCATGCCGAAAACCTGGTTCTCTTCCATCGCTTCCAACCAGAACTCGAATGCTACGCCACCGATGTTAATAGACCCACGATGAACCCCCCCCCACCACTCGACATCAAAGCTTCAATTATCCACTACGACTTTCGCAACCCAAACCGAGGCTTCAAGAAGAAGACTGACCGAACCCTAAGCCCTCAAGCTCACGAAATCCCCCAAAACAGATAAGTATTTCAGGTATTATTTTGTTTGTGATTTTCTGTGGTTTCGAATTGGTTTACTCTTTTGCTGTATTGGTTCGAAGTGTTTGGAATTAGTGGAACACTAAAATGTGGATGTGGCTATTTATAGTGGTAGAATATCAGATTAGATCAATGTCTAAATCGAACTGAAATGTCTTGTAAAATCATAGGTTAGGAACTGTGGCCATGAATTGTTATTTCAATTCAGAGATTCAAAAATGATTAATAAAGATTTTCTGAAATATATATGAAGATATGGTATTTGTTACGATTCTATAGATTTGATGGTGTAAATATTTGATTTCCTTACTGTTCATTGTCTGAAAAATTTGGGTTTTCTACTGTTTCTTATTGGCAAGAACATGGCATGCCGTCCCTTTTGGTGATATTGTCCATTCATACAAGTACAATATGTAGCTTAGGCATGACTATACATTGTCCATTCACATGGTTTGTTTAATTTTATATATTTCATGTTCAGATGTTTGGGTACATAAAGCTATTTCACTGTTCATATTGAAATTTCATAGCTGTCTGTATTGTCTCTTCATGATCCATATATATATATATATATATATATATATATATATATATATATCCTTCACTGTATTTTTTTCTTTTCTTTTCATTATATTTTCTTTACTTCTTTTCCAGGTTTGTACCGTGTGGTAGAAAACTATGGATTGGTATGAGTTTGTATTGGCTTTTCATCATCATTGATTTATATGAAATGGATATTGGTCGATCTATGTATTTGTTATGTTATGGGTTGTTTATTTAATTCGAGATCTGAACAGTATTGTTGTAGATTCTCTTCCATTTTTATATGTATGACAATAGTGACGATACATGAGATTTTTTGTATACATTTGATGGTGTTAATATATTTTGGTTTTCTCTGTTAGTTTACTGTTTTAAATTTGATTGATCATATATATACCTCCTTTCGTGTCTAAGATTTTGTATAAGATCTGTTTTCAGATATGGTAAGTATTTTAAAACAAATCTTGGGTGGATTTGGAAAAATATTGGTAAGGATTTTGTTCAGTTACTAAAATTTGACTGTAACATAATGGTATGAGAAGGCAACATTAAATTTAATTTTTAGGGGAGTAGAAATATGTATACGACTATAGTGTAGAGTAATTCTAACTACAGTCGCTTCAAATACATAGTCGCTTATACTCGTGCTCTTCCATTGGCCACATTTTTCTCATTTATTTTTATTTTTTCTACCATCAATATGAAGTGGATCCCAACTGAAATATTGCAACCAAAATAGAGCGACTGATGCCATTGCTCATTAACTTCAGTTTAAATTCCCAGGATTGGAAATAGGTATCTAACTATAATGTAAAGGTTTAAAGATTAGCATTAACTTTGATTTAATTTGGTAAGCCTGGAACTGCAAAATAATTATTGTTGGTGGCGAAAAAGGAAATTTGTAACTCAAATCAACGAGAACAAAAAAAAAGAACAAAATCTTATCCCATAAGATTTAAAGAAGAACAGTTGGTCAAAATGCCGATAGTATTTATTGCTTGCTGGAGTCTTGACTATGGACATAAAAAGAACAAAATCTTATCCCGTAAGATTTTAAAAGACACAAAACAATATATGTGCCGACGCAGTAAAGGATTTGCCAACACCTTTCAAAGATTTCATGCAGGTTATATATATGATTTAGAAACTTTGTACCGAGATTTTCACTGCATCAGGGTTTGCAAAAATTTAGCAAGATTTTGTATGATGTTGTAAGCGATTCTCTAACTTTACGATAGTAACCCATACTTCAAAATATTTTCTAATTTCAGACTCCAATCAAAATGTCGCGACCGACGATTTTTGCTTTAACTGTTATTTAAATGCACTAGATCAAGTAACAAGATTTAATTTGACCATATGGAACCGATATAAGTTTTTAAATAGACAAATTTTAATTGATTAAAATTAAACGATTTCTAGGCATTACTAATTTGATTATTACGGGATTAAATATATTCTTTAATAAAATATTCAAAATTATTAAATTCAATTATTTTAAATTCGAATCAACATCAATAAAATAATTTTTAATAATTGATCAGAAAATATGGGACATTACATGTTCTCAACTCAATCCATGCTATCCTTTACGAGGAAGTTCGCGTCGTTTCAGTGGTATCAGAGCATTGGTTTACAGAGCTCGAGAACAAGGCACGTTAGAACCAAATGAAAGAATTCATCAGAGATTGGATTAGTAATATCTAATGAGAATGACTCGTTAGAGATGGGATCAGTTGTATCCAAGAATGAGTCGGAAGAGTGTTGTTTTTCAAATAAAAATGAAAACAAATTTTGTTTTGAAAATTAAAACATTATTATTCGTATTTGAATATTATTTTTGTATTGATTTTGGACAATCGAGTATATGGAGATTTTGAATATACGCGTAATTAACGTGTATTCGAAGCCTCAAATATACTGGGTAGATATAGAATCACACTCTAGTCGCCTGGGGATGATTCTGATGATGCCGCGACATCATCAGCATTTGTGTTCGAGTTTCGAAGTGGATATCTATATATTTCCATTGACTGGTGTGAGAACCAAAACTAGATAGGATTTATTGCTGTGATTTGCACTAAAAATATGATTTTTACTATGTAAAAGTTATGAGTTTGAAACGATAATCCACTAATTGATTGATGATTGTGTCATATGATTATTTGTTAACCAATAAAACCATTATGTGAATGAACGGCAAATATAACCAAAATGTGTCGAATATTGAAAATTATTAGAAAATTCCATGCAAGTACATGTATATACATTGAACATGTTATAGCAAGGAGGATAGAGAAGAGGAATAAAATTGTATGCCCGACAAATAGGTACATGTTTACTAATTTATTGGATGATGATGATTTTATGAGCCGCTTGGCTTTTTCTTTTTCTTTTTGAGATGAGAGGGCCTGTGTGGCGGTTTGGGGATTTTCCAATTGCTCCCCGTACAAAGGAGGTTATGGCGAAATTTTTCGAAAATTTAGGGTGTTAGCCAAATTTTTGAAAATTTTGAAAAGTTCTTACAAACTGAAAAGTTGAAGAATGAAAGCCAAAATGAAAGTTGAGTTGATTAGTTAAACAACTTTCACCTCCGTTCCTTTTCGAGGACGAAAAGAGTTTAAGTTGGGGAGATTGTAACAACCAGGAAAATCAGAACCAATTTAAAGTTTTTATTTTGGCAATTTTAATGGATTTTGATAATTTAAAATTAATTATTTTAAATAATAACGACTAAAAATTTATTTTAAATGAAGTTAGAACGAATAATTTTATTTTAATCATAAAAAGAGCCTGAAATGGCGCGGTAGTTTGAAAATTCGATTTCAAATTTCAAATGAATATACAGAATTTGTTTTAAGTCAGAATTGAACGAAACAAGAAATATTTGAATCTGATTAACAATATCTTTCTAACGGATGTAAGAAACTGAGATTTCGTTTTATTAGTTGAGAGTTACGTTCAGATTAAAATTCAGAAAAGTCGCTGTGGAATTTATATATTTTTTAATATATAAAAAGCCCTTATAAATAACCGTTTTGCAAACGACCTCCGTTTTCGACGAAACCAGTTTTGTTGGATCCGGAATGTCAAATTATTGCTAGATTCCAATATTCATAATTTTTGGAATCAATATGTGAGCGTGGCGAAGTTATACGTGTTTTGACAGTTTAAGTCAATTTGGATCGACTAGAAAATGGCCATTTTTCAAACGGTCTTCAAATTTGATAAAATTAGTTTTGTTAGGAGCATATCATCAAAACATAGCCAGATTTATTTTTCTGGAATTCTTAGAGTCAGTATGTGGCCCCGGTAAATTTAAATGCGCGTTTGAATTTAAAATATATTGATTTATGTTTTAAATTCAATGGAAACTAAACGTAATAGCCGAATTGGGTTATGAAATATATCCCATTGTGTTCGAAATGGGGGTGATTAGCTAGGGGCGACAGTCGTTGGGTATGAATTGGAGTATGAATGAAAAGATAACTTTTTGGTGAATTAATTAATTAAATATATAATTAAAAAATAAAAGTCAACACCTCTTTTATCTCTACCACCCCCCTCACCGTTCATTTCAGAAAATAAAAAAGGAAAATAAAAAAATAAAAAAATTCCGCGTAAGGGCGTTCCTGCCCTAGCCGTCGCTGCGCGTCTGGAGGGGCCACCGTCCCCGTCATCTCTGGCGAAACCCCTCAAACCTCTCCTCCTCGCGATCCCTCACGAACCCGCCCCCTTTCCCTCCGATGAAACACAGACCCTGCGCCAAATTGAAGAAAACCCCACCCCCTCCCAGGCGTCGTCGACCTCCACCATCTCCACCCTCCTCCGCGGACGCCGAACACCCCCTTCCAACCGACGCACAATGCCCTCCATCCCCTCAGAAAAAAATAACAGTGAGTTTTTATTAACTTAGATTTTAATTTTCAGTTTTAACATGTAATGGCATTTTAAAAGTCTGATTTTTATTTATTTAGAAGCTATGAAATTTATTATAAAAAGTTTTGATTTTTATAAAAATGAAAAAGTTTTGAATTTATAAAAATGAAAGAGTTTTGTTTTTTATAAAAATGAAGAAGCTTTGATTTTTAAAATGAACAACAAGCTTTGATTTTTAAAATGAACAAGAAGTATTTTTGAAAATGAACAAGAAGTGATTTTTAAAATGAACAAGAAATGATTTTTAATATAGAAAAGATAAGATTTTTAATTGTTTAATGATGTGATTTTTGTTTGTTCAAGGATTTGATTTATGTTTGTTAAAGAAATATGATTTCTTTGTTTAGGAAAATATGAATTCTTTGATATAAAGAAGTGATTTTTGAAAATATAAAGAAGCATTTTTTAAAATAAAAATAATGAGATTTTTATATATATAAAAAACAATATAAAAATATGATTTTTTTATTGAAAGTGAAAAAAATTGAAAATATAAAGAAGCATTTTTTAAAATAAAAGAATGAGATTTTTATATATATAAAAAAATATATAAAAATATGATTTTTATATTGAAAGTGAAAAAAATAAAAATATGATTTTTATTCTAAAGTTAGCGGTTTAAAAATATGATTTTTATATGTACAGTAGCGTTATAAAAATATAATTTTTATAATGAAGCAATGGTATAAAAATATGATTTTTATTTATGTAGCGAAGTTAAAGAAATATAATTTTTATACATGTAGCGTTATGAAGATATGATTTTTATATATAATATAACGTTATAAAAATATGATCTTTATACATGTAGGTATAAAATAAAAAGATGAGATTTTTAAATACATAATCATCATAACAAAAATGTGATTTTTACTATGAACAGCATGGAAAAGACTGCGTTGAATTTCGGGCATATCCAAGCCATTCAGAAATGAAACGGCGGAGTGGAATGCAAAGGTGAGAACTCCTCACTATAATTTTTTTGTACAGTTATTTATTTTATAACTACATACATGAACTGCTCCCCGTCGTCCACAAACCATGGACGACTTGTTTGATTGTTTGGTTTGGTTGATTTATTTGTTTGAATTGGTTTGGGATGAGAATTGAATTGAATTGATTTAGTTGTTATGTGTGTATGGCGCGAGCCAATATCAGGAGAGGGCTAATGTTGGACATTACCCGATTTCGATATCGCGCCGTCATAATGCCGAAATTTTCTGAAATAAAAGGTTTTATTTAAAAATAACATTTTTATTGAATGAATGAACTATTAAAAATAGTAAGTGTTGAAATAAATGTTTTAACGTTAAAAATATAATTTTTAACGTATGAAAGAACGGGATAGAATTCTTCTGAAATGAAAATGAATATTCATTTACAAATCGGACGTTTTGTTTATGTACACCCATTTGATTGATATTGATTAGGACGATAAATTTTACACATCGCCCAACTGCACAAATAATATTCAATGTTTGTTGATTGAAACCCCACATGGGTGTTGGGATGATATTTGACTTACACAAATCCCAATTGTTTAGTGGTATGTCGACCGTTTGGTTGACAGGCTGTGGTAAGCGTTAAATATTTAAATTTAATGCTTATGCTGTGTAGAATGCACTCTGGATGATGATTGATTGTTTATCCTTGCTGTTATGTACATGTATTGCATGAATACCATATAAATCACATTATATGGTAATTGGCTGTGTCTGATTCCAGTTCAGAAAGAAGGAAAATTTAAAAAGAATGAATATTTTAAAATAACGAATATGTTAAAATAATGAATATTTTAAAATAATATTCAGTAAAAGATCAAAATCTGATTTTTGATTTCCGATATCGGATGGACACGAATATATTTAAATATATAAAGCCGTGTTGATTAGATTAACGCCATTTTGACATGAACGATATTAATATCAATTTTATTCATTTTTATAATGAATATAAAAAAGGAAGTGATTTCAAAATCTAATGTTTTGAAAATATTATCATTTATATGTTAATGATATGGAATATTAAATTTTGATTTGTAATTGAATATGAAGTTGAAATCGTTTTTAAAACGAATTTAAAACGATTTATAAAATACGTTTTAAAAAAGAAATCGATGAAATATATACAATATATTTATATATATTATATATTTAATAGCCTGAATAGAACGTGTCACGCCATGGCAGTTCGCTAATTTCGACCATTGACTTCGAATGGACATTACGGGAGATCCGATCGTCGGATTCTCCTAAAACGAGGACCGTTGGTGTAATGTCCGATATTTCTATGGTATAATAATTAATTATTTAATTATATATGGTGATTTAGAGATTTAAATGGTTGTTTAATTAAATAATAGCGAATATTTAATTAATATAAATAATAGAATAATATATTTATTTCTGAAATAGTCGGAAATAGTGAATTGACGATATGGTGTGAACTAGACAATTTAAAATATATATAATTCAGTTTGGAATTGAATTCGAATAACGAACATATTATTTAAACGAAATTTGAATGTATAATTATATTATAATTAAAATCGAGCTCGAAATGGCGCTACAGTTCGCTATTTAGCGATTCGAACTTCAACTGAATGTACAGGATTCGTTTTAAGCCGGATTTCTGTGAAAACAGAAAAGTTCGGAGCTGGTGAATTATATTTTTCTAGTGGAAGAGAAAATTGGGATTTCATTGTGTAGATTTTGATTTATGTCCAAATCAAATTTTAGAAAAGTCGCTATGGAATTCCTTTGAAATTTATAAATTTATTTATATTATAAAAGGATTTTAAATATAAATCGAATATCGATATAACTGGAAATTTGGAAATATCAAGTTATAAATCCAATTGGAGCTGTACGATATTCTTAGTGAATATATATACGATAATATTTATTTATAAATATTAAATTTAATTATTTTCAAATATATTTATATATTTAAATGGGTTATTTAGAGCTTTAAAAATAGCCAGTTTTGCAAACGACCTCCATTTTCGACGAAACTAATTTTGTTGGATCCGCAATATTAAATTATTGCTAGATTTCAATTTCCATGATTTTTGAAGTCAGCGTGTGGTCGTACAGATTTTTAATGTGAAAAACAGTCACTATTTTGGCGGTTAAAAATACGCCGTGTGAGCAAACGGAGTCGGAATTCGACGAAACCAGTTTCGTTGGGTCCATAATGTCAAACTCTAGTTGTATGGAAATTTTCGTGATTTTTGGTTATCGTATGTGATCACAGGAATTTTAAAGGACGAACACAATTAGCGATTGCTTATAATAAAATAAAATAATCAATATAAAAGTGATTAAACTATCCTACAAGTACTCTCACAACCCCTTAACCTAATTTCATCAAACATTTTCCGCCGTCACTCTCTGTGTTTCAAAATGTGAAAAGAACCGATCCTCAAGAACCAAAATAAAATCCTAGAAAATTCTATAAATCGGATTATAAATATATTTGAATTCGTGAATAATTCCTCTTCAAAACCGTATGAGAATTTTTGGGTTCGACATCTCATTTGGTGTTGGGGTCTTCTAAGACGCGAGCTAGGTTTAAGAAAATCCGATGTTTTGTGGGTCAATGAGCTAAATGAGTATTGGAGTTGTGTTTGGAGGTGAATTAGCACCTGTTAGGAGAAAATGGGGTGATTCGATACCCGTGGAGTTCGATGAGTTCCTGTAGGTGCTCGACTACGGAAATTTGCTGGTGTGTGCGAGTTGATGACGAGGTGCATAGGAGTGAAGAGAATTGGATGGAGAATGAAGTAGTGATTTTTGTTGGGGTTTTTATTGAAGAAGTGAGTTGCGGTGGAGGCTTGAAATGTTGATAATGGCTACAGGAGGAGCGCGCAACGTATAGCAATGAACGGGGAAGAAAGGTATGGCAAGTTTGGGCTTCAAAAGAAGTGGATGGGCCGTTAAAAAGTGGGTGAGGCCCAAGTATATTGGAATTGAAGTTTTTATTTAATTTAAATAATATGTATAACTTGTAAATGCTATAGCTTCCTCATACGATATCAGAACTCGACAAAACAAGATCTGTTGGGATCGTATGGACGGTGGCTCCACAATGGAACTGACTGGGAGTGGATTGGAGCTCGTTACAATTTATAGGAAAATAAATTGTCCGTCTTAATCAAGCGATGGTTATCGTTATTAACGATGATCGTCCAATGTGAGTAAAACTCACCAACTCTGAATAGTTATATTTTTATAACGTATTCTTAGAACTGATAATTATCTGTTGATTGTCGTGTGTTAACTGTTTGGTTGAATTTCTTATGTATTAGTTGAAATTATAGATAACGATATATATAAATCGTTAATCAAATGTTGATTCTGTTTAGCAGAATATTTCATATTGAAATGAAATCAATGTTAGTTATATTGTTTAACATCTGTGACGCAGGGAACAAGTCGGAGGAATCCAACTGGATTCCTCAACATTTATTTTACTTTTTTTTCGTATATCGTAATATATGACGTGATATATAATCTGTTGTTTGTTATGTGTGTTTGAATGATATAGATCACTGTTATTCGGTATTTTAAATACCGTAAGAAATACTGGAATGTAAAAAGGGGATTTTCAAAGTATATTTTGAAAATAAATTATTTATATAAAATCAATGGATTTTATATATAAAAGGAAAAGGATTTTGTAAAAGGAAATAATTATAAAATCAAAGAGTTTAAAAGGAAAATATTTGTAAAACGAATATAAAGGAAAGTATTTATAAAACAAATGTAAAAGAAATATTTAATTAGAAAATAAATAAAGTTACAAAAAGGAAATATTTATTAAGGAAATAAATAAATTATAGAAGGAAATACTTGAAAATGAAAGAAGTGTATAAAAAGAGAATTTTACACTAGGATGGTTTAGACCCGTGCTTCGCACAAGGGTATAACAGATTATGAGTTTAAAGTGAGTATTTAAGAGAAATATGTTTTAACAGATAAATTAAAAAGATTAATTTATAAACAAAGTTTATAAATTAAATAAAATGTTTATCATTGGATAAATAGAGTATATAAGGCATGACTTATATAGAGAAGTAAGAATCGATTTCAACATCGATATTTGAAACTGAATATAGCCGTAGAGTAAATCAAAGGAGTTAATCAAAATGTGTTAATCAAAATAAATCTGAGGAGTTAATCGAATTACAGTTAATTGATTATAATTAGAATTAATCGATTAGAGTTAGAATTAATCGATTAGAGTTAGAGCTAATCAATTAGAATGAATCGATCAGAGTTAATCAATTAGAGTTAATCAGCTAGAGTTAATCACTAGAGTTAATTGAATATTAGTTATTCAATTAGAGTCAATCGAATATTAGTTATTCGAATAAAGAGTTAACCAGATAGAGTTAATTGAACATAGTTAATCGGATTAGGATTTAATTGAATATTAGTTATTCAATTAGAGTTGATTGAATATAGTTATTTGAGATAGAGTTAGTCAAACATAGATATTCAGGATGTGTTGCCATTTCGTACGACTGCTAGCGTAATTCGCAGGGCTGCAGATAGCCTACGACGGTCGGAAGTTTCTTGAGCGAATCAGGCGTAACCATTGTGATCGTTGCGATCTAGAGTCAAGCGAATGGAGTTAAATCGAATATTAGCTATTCGAAATAAAGTTAGAACATACATAATTTATTCGAATAAAATTAAAAGAGTTAATCGGATATAGTTTATTCGAATAGAATGAAGGAGTTAATCAAAAGAAGTTAATCGAAATGAGTTAATCGAATTAGAGTTAATCGAGTTAGAGTTAGTCGAGGGTTAGTTAATCGAGTTAGAGTTCGTCGAGTATTGAATAATCGAAGATAATAATTTATTGAATTAGTTATTCGAAAGGGGTTATCGAATATTAGTTATTCGAAGGGGTTATCAAATATAGTTTATTCAAAAGGAGTTAAATCGAATATAAGTTATTCGAATGGAGTTAAACCGAATATAAGTTATTCGAAGAGAAGAGTTATCAAATATTAGTTATTCGAAGAGAGTAATCGAATATAAGCTATTCGAAGTGAGTTAATCGAATATTAGTTTTTCGAAGAAAGTTAATCGTCGAATTCGATTATATCGAATTCGGGAAAGTACTTATACTTTCCGGTGTTTAAATCAAGATTTATTTATTTATAAATTAGATGTTTATTTATTTATTCAAATTAAAGAATAAAAGTTATATTTGAAGTTAGATATTTCGAAAGTAGTGATTATAACATTATCGTTATAACCAATGTTTTTTAAAAAGAAGTGGATTCGTAAATAGAATCCGTGAGGTTCACAAGGAAGTTGTTAAAGGTTTAAAAGAGATAAACTTTGTCTATTCCGAAGTTAAAACGTTGTTCAGTTAAGGTCTGAGAGTTAATTATACCCCAACTTGATTGTCTTCCTTCTTAACTAAGGAATGGTTAAAGTTTAATAGTAAAGGTAGGTTAAGTAAATTTAGTTAATGAGCGTAATGGCTTGTGTTGGCATAACGATGTTTATTTAAACATCATTTTAAATCAAGTGAAGGCATTTTGGAAATGTTTCCAAATAAGAATCAGAAATGTTTTCTGATAATAGAAAATAAGAAATGGAAATAAATATGGAAACGTTTTCCAGTGATTAATAACATATATTTTCTAAGTTTAGAAAATAAGGATTTACGAATATATGAAAACGGGAAATAAGGAAATGAATAAATTAATGATAAATTAATTTAAAGGGATAAATGTTGAATGTTGATTGATCAATAAAATTTCCATTTGGAAATAATATCATTGTTTGCACACGAGTTTTATTTTGATATTTAAATCACAGACTATCAAAGTTTTGACCATTTTTCCATCGTCAATACGGAGAGACCGGTTAGATTATTATCCGAGAACCACTCCGTATGGGCGTTAGCGTTTCGAATCAAATAAATCGAAGACAAATTGAAGATGGAGTTATGCAAGGGCTATCCTGTTTATAGAATAGTGCCTTCGGTTTGTCCAGTCCCAAATTAACCTGTATGGAAGAATGTTTGACAGAGTATATCTGGTGGATCACGTGAGTTGATCGTTTCAAACGTATTTACGTTGGTGGCGGAGGAATTCGTTTCTCTTAGCTTATACCCGTGGTATTTTTGGGGAAATCAATTTGTGGTTTGACGGGTATGAAGTTGTGGCATTCAAAGTAAATGAATGAGTAACCTATTGAAAGATACATTATGACCTCCAACCTCATCAACTGGGAAATGACAGAAATCGGGCAGGCAGCATGGCTAAGTGGGCCCCACCCAAGTAGGGTATATTGTCACCATCTAGAGAATATTCATATTTGTTACTTCTTTCAATTCTGTACCTTCCGGGAATGGTTATGTTGGTTTACCAACTATAAGGGGACAATATATTCGATACACTCAAGAGAAATGAGTGGTCGGTCATGTGTGGTCGAGTTGCAAGATGTTCTTGTTGAACTCCAGTGTCTCACTTCTAGAGTACATTGAGCGGAAGGTGGATCCATACCTTGTCATAGTTGGAATCCATTCCCTAAATAAGAGCCCGCGGTTTTGATTGTATATTATATATGTAGAACGTTAGATGCAGGCGTTTCTACTAGATTGATATTACTTGTGCTAGACATTATTATAATATCAGAAAAATATTGTTTGATAAATGATTTGGGTTAACGTAAGGTAAAAACCATCTGTGTTTATGTATGGATCGGTCTTACGATTATTCTTTCTTTTGAAAGGATTTTTAAAGTTAAATAAATGATTTGAGTTTACTCACACCGGTCACATGACTGACCCGGAGTTTATTTTGTTTTATTTTCCTTAAACTCTTGGGTGCCCAATTTTGTACGAGCAGTCAAGTAGTCGGGATTTTACAGATATACTTGGAGATCTTGGAGCAGGAGGCTTCAGGATTATATAGCTATTGTTATTTATGCTGTGTTGTAAGTGTAGTACTCTGAAAATGTTACTGTATACATATACTGATTTTATTCAATATGTTATCTATTATATATTGTTCGTTCCGCTATGAGATTCGTGTTACTCTGATGTTGTATGTTCTTCTTCTTCTATTCTAAGTTTCTATCTTATCTATTCTCACCCTCTAATTTCTTTCATGGACTATCTGGTATTTCTGATGCTTGATTGGTTGATATCGTGTTTGGTGTCGATATCCAAGGTCGCGATTTACCGGGTCGTTACAATGGTATCAGAGCTTAAGGTTAAGTTATTACCTTGGCTATGTGGCTTGACTCAGTAGAGATGGGGTTAACAATACCCTAGATTGAGTTGAGTGTATATATGAGTGAACGTATTTGTTATTTGATATAAAGTGGTTTTATATTGTGGAGATTTATTGGTTGAGTTGTTTATGAGTTCGGGTCAATCAGTTTGATCCACTGTATCCGTAGGAGTATATAAACACTTGAATACGATGAACTGACATGGTATGTTTTGAAAAGAGGGTAAATGAAAATAATTTTACCCAAAGTATATTTTGATATAGAGAAAAAAAAAATATATATATATATTGGAATTATAATATACTGGATATATTGGTTGTTATTATAATCGAGTAAGATTATAAATTAAATGGTTATGTAGATAACCAATCAGAATTCATATAAGCGTAGTATATGGAATTAGATGGATTAAATCTAAATTTAAATCAGAATTGGAATTAAAACCGTGGAAGGTTATAAAAGTGTTGTAAATGAATCTGGGTTAAATATATGTGAATTTTAAAATCCGGGGAGATTTTAATTTTGTTGCAGGCATTGAAAATGGTATTTTGAAATGAATTTCAAAGTGGAAGTGTTTAGATATGGTTTTGAAAGTGATATAGTATTGAACTCACTTCGATGGCTGGAAATAAATTCCGATGATGATCATGACATCATGGTATTCATTTTCGAGTTGTAAGTGACAGATTACTACCAAAGATTTTGTTTTAAATTAATTTGAGCAAAGCAAGTTGTTTGAACCCTCAAAGGGAAAGCTTGATTTTCGATATGGTAAACTGTTTAAAACTCCCAGAAACAGATTATTTGAATTAAACCCAAATTGAATTGAAATCTGGGAAAGCAAATTTGAAATTGAAGTAAAGGCAGTTCAGTGGTAATTGAAATGAATTGGATTAGAAGGATAATCGAGTTAAGAGTTTGGAATCGAAATGAAACTCGAGTTTGAAATGAAATTCGACTTAGGTATAAGCGAATGGTTGAATTTGTGGATAAAAACAGATTGGAATTCAATTAGATGACATTGGTATATGCTGAATTGGTAACAGATGGAAAGGATATAATGATATGCCCGACAAAAAGGTACAAGTTTATATTATATATGGGTTTGAGATTTTGATGAGCCGAATTGGCAAGCCGCTTGGCTGTTTGATTTTCTTTAGGGTTGCAGAAGGCCCAGAGAGGCGAGTTGTAGTTGTACCGATCGACCAGCACAAAGGAGGTGCTGGCGAAATTTTTTGAAAATTTCGGGTGTTAGAAAATTTTCAGGATTTTTGAAAATTTTCGTTGGTAAGAATAAATTAATATTTTTATTGGAATTAATTGGTTCAGTTGAAACTGAAGTCAAGAAGTAAATAAATAATTTTTAACCAGTTAATAGGGTTTGTTTTCTACCTTAGCAATTTCGAGGACGAAATTATTTTAAGGGGGGGAAGAATGTAATGTCCCGTATTTCTATGGTATAATAATTTATTTATTTAGTTATATATATAGTGATTTAGAGATTTAAATGGTTGTTTAATCAAGTAATAGAGAATATTTAATTAATATAAATAATAGAATAATATATTTATTACTGAAATAGTCGGAAATAGTGAATTGACGATATAGTATGAACTGGACAATTTAAAATATATATAATTCAGTTTGGAATTGAATTCGAATAACGAACATATTATTTAAATGAATTTTGAACGTATAATTATATTATAATTAAAATCGAGCTCGAAATGGTGCTGCAGTTTGCTATTTGGCGATTCGAACTTCAACTGAATGTACAGGATTCGTTTTAAGATGGATTTCTATGAAACAAGAAACGTTCGGAGCTGGTGAAGTATATTTTTCTAGTGGAAGATAAAAATCGGGATTTCATTGTGTAGATTTTGATTTATGTCCAAATCAAATTTTAGAAAAGTTGCTATGGAATTCCTTTGAAATTTATAAATATAATTATATTATAAAAGGATTTTAAATATAAATCGAATATCGATATAACTAGAAATTTGGAAATATCAAGTTATAAATCCAATTGGAGCTGTACGATATTCTGTGTGAATATATATACGATAATGTTTATTTATAAATATTAAATTTAATTATTTTTAATTATATTTATATATTTAAATGGGTTATTTAGAGCTTTAAAAATAGCTAGTTTAGCAAACGACCTCCGTTTTCGACGAAACTAATTTTGTTGGATCTGCAATATTAAATTACTGCTAGGTTTCAATTTTCGTGATTTTTGAAGTCAGTGTGTGGCCGTACGGATTTTTAATGTGAAAAACAATTAGTATATTGGCAGTTAAAAATACGTTATGTGAGCAAACGGAGTTGGAATTCGAAGAAACCAGTTTCGTTTGGTCCGTAATGTCAAACTCTAGTTGTATGGCAATTTTCGTGATTTTTGGGTATCGTATGTGATCACAGGAATTTTAGAGGATGAATACAATTAACGATTGCTGATAATAAAATAAAATAATCAATATAAAAATGATTAAACTATCCTATAAGTACTCTCACAAACCCTTAACCTAATTTTATCAAACATTTTCCGCCGTCACTCTCTGTGTTTCAAAACATAAAAAGAACCGATCCTCAAAAACCAAAATAAAATCCTAGAAAATTCTATAAATCGGATTATAAATATATTTGAATTCGTGAATACTTCCTCTTCAAAACCGTATGAGAATTTCTGGGTTCGACGTCTCTTTTGGTGTTGGGGTTTTCTAAGACGCGAGCTAGGGTTAAGAAAATACGATGTTTTGTGGGTTATTGAGCTAAATGAGTATTGGAGTTGTGTTTGGGAGGTGAATTAATACCTTCTAGGAGAAAATGGGGTGATTCGATACCCGTGGAGTTCGGTGAGTTCCTGTAGGTGCTCGACAACGGAAATTTGCTAGTGTGTGCGATTTGATGACGAGGTGTACAGAGTGAAGAGAATTGGATGGAGAATGAAGTAGTGATTTTTGTTGGGGTTTTCATTGAAGAAGTGAGTTGCGGTGGAGGCTTGAAATGTTGATAATGGCTACAGGAAGAGTGCACAGCGTATAGCATTGAACGGGGAAGAAAGGTATGGCAGGTTTGGGCTTCAAAAGAAGTGGATGGGCCGTTAAAACGTGGGTGAGGCCCAAGTATATAGGAATTGAAATTTTTATTTAATTTAAATAATATGTATAACTTGTAAATGCTATAACTTCCTCATACGATATCAGAACTCGACCAAACAAGATCCGTTAGGATCGTATGGACGATGGCTCCATAATGGAACTGACTGGGAGTGGATCAGAGCTCGTTACAATTTATAGGAAAATAAATTGCCCGTTTGAATCAAGCGATGGTTATCGTTATTAACGATGATTGTCCAATGTGAGTAAAACTCACCAACTCTGAACAGTTATATTTTTATAACGTATTTTTAGAACTGATAATTATCTGTTGATTGCCGTGTGTTAACTGTTGGTTGAATTTCTTATGTATTGGTTGAAATTATAGATAATGATATACATAAATCGTTAATCAAACATTGATTCTGTTTAGCAGAATATTTCATATTGAAATGAAATCGATGTTAATTATATTGTTTAACATCTGTGATGCAGGGAACAGGTCGGAGGAATCCAACTGGATTCCTCAACATTTATTTTACTGTTTTTCATACATTGTAATATATGATGTGATATATAATCTGTTATTGATTATGTGTGTTTGAATGATATAGATCACTGTTATTCGGTATTTTAAATACCGTAAGAAATACTGGAATGTAAAAAGAGAATTTTCAAAGTATATTTTGAAAACAAATTATTTATATAAAATCAATGGATTTTATATATAAAAGGAAAAGGATTATGTAAAAGGAAATAATTATAAAATCAAAGAGTTAAAAAGGAAAATATTTGTAAAACGAATATAAAGGAAAATATTTGTAAAACAAATGTAAAATAAATATTTAATTAGAAAATAAATAAAGTTATAAAAAGGAAATACTTATTTAGGAAATAAATAGATTATAAAAGGAAATACTTGAGAAATGAAAGAAGTGTATAAAAAGAGAATTTTACACTAGGAAGGTTTAGACACGTGCTTCGCAGACAGGTATAACAGAATATGAATTTAAAGTGAATATTTAAGAGAAATCTCTTTCAACAGATAAAGAAAGAAGATTAATTTATAAATAAGGTTTATAAATTAAATAAAATATTTATCATTGGATAAATAGAATATATATGGCAGGACTTATATAGAGAAGTAAGAATCGATTTCAACATCGATATTTGAAACTAAATATAGACGTAGAGTAAATCAACGGAGTGGATCAAAATGTGTTAATCAAACAAATCAGAGGAGTTAATCAAATTATAGTTAATAGATTAGAATTAGAATTCATCGATTAGAGTTAGAATTATTGTTAGAGTTAATCAATTAGAATTAATCGATCAGAGTTAATCAGTTAGAGTTAATCAGTTAGAGTTTATCAGTAGAGTTAATTGAATATTAGTTATTCAATTAGAGTTAATCGAATATTAGTTATTCGAATAAAGAGTTAACCAGATAGAGTTAATTGAACATAGTTAATCGAATTAGGATTTAATTGAATATTAGTTATTCAATTAGAGTTGATCGAATATAGTTATTTGAGATAGATTTAGTCAAACATAGTTATTCAGGATGAGTTGCCATTTCGTACGACTGCTAGTGTAATTCGCAGGGCTGTAGATAACCTATGGCGGTCTGTTGTTTCCTGAGGGAATCAGGCGTGACCATTGTGATCGCTGCGATCTAGAGTCAAGCGAATGGAGTTAAATCGAATATTAGCTATTCGAAATAAAGTTAAAACAGACATGGTTTATTCGAATAAAATTAAAAGAGTTAATCGAATATAGTTTATTCGAATAGAATGAAGGAGTTAATCAAAAGAAGTTAATCGAAATGAGTTAATCGAATTAGAGTTAATCGAGTTAGAGTTAGTTGAGGGTTAGTTAATCGAGTTAGAGTTCGTCGAGTATTGATTAATCGAAGATAAGAATTTATCGAATTAGTTATTCGAAAGGGGTTATCGAATATTTGTTATTCGAAGTGGTTATCAAACATAGTTTATTCAAAAGGAGTTAAATCGAATATAAGTTATTCGAATGGAGTTAAACTGAATATAAGTTATTCGAAGAGAAGAGTTATCAAATATTAGTTATTCGAAGAGAGTAATCGAATATAAGCTATTCGAAGTGAGTTAATCGAATATTAGTTATTCGAAGAAAGTTAATCGTCGAATTCGGGAAAGTACTTATACTTTCCCGGTGTTTAAATCAAGATTTATTTATTTATAAATTAGGTGTTTATTTATTTATTCAAATTAAAGAATAAAAGTTATATTTGTAGTTAGATATTTCGAAAGTAGGGATTATAACGTTATCGTTATAACCAATGTATTTTTAAAAAGAAGTGGATTTGTAAATAGAATCCGTGAGGTTCGCAAGGAAGTTGTTAAAGGTTTAAAAGCGATAAACTTTGTCTATTCCGAAGTTAAAACGTTGTTCAATTAAGGTCTGAGAGATAATTATACCCCAACTTGATTGACTTCCTTCTTAACTAAGGAATGGTTAAAGTTTGATAGTAAAGGTAGGTTAAGTGAATTTAGTTAATGAGCGTAATGGTTTGTGTTGGCATAACGATGTTTATTTAAACATCAGTTTAAATCAAATGAAGGAGTTTTGGAAATTTTTTCTAAATAAGAATCAGAAATGTTTTCTGATAGTAGAAAATAAGAAATGAGAATAAATATGGAAACGTTTTCCAGTGATTAATAACGTATATTTTCTAAGTTTAGAAAATAAGGATTTACGAATATATGAAAACGGGAAATAAGGAAATGAATAAATTAATGATAAATTAATTTAAAGGGATAAATGTTGAATGTTGATTGATCAATAAAATTTCCATTTGGAAATAATATCATTGTTTCCACACAAGTTTTATTTTGATAGTTAAATCACAGACTATCAAAGTTTTGACCATTTTTCCATCGTCAATACGGAGAGACCAGTTGGGTTATTATCCTAGAACCACTCCGTATGTGCGTTAGCGTTTCGAATCAAATAAATCGAAGACAAATTGAAGACGGAGTTATGCAAGGGCTATCCTGTTTACAGAATAGTGCCTTCGGTTTGTCCAGTCCCAGGACAACCTGTATGGAAGAATGTTTGACAGAGTATATCTGGTGGATCACGTGAGTTGATCATTTTAAATGTATTTACGTTGTTGGCAGAGGAATTCGTTTCTCTTAGCTTATACCCGTGGTATTTTTGGGGAAATCAATTTGTGGTTTGACGGGTATGACGATGTGGCATTCAAAGTAAATGAATGAGCAATCTGTTGAAAGATTCGTTATGACCTCCAATCTCATCAACTGGGAAATGACAGAAATCGGGCAGGCAGCATGGCTAAGTGGGATGCACCCAAGTAGGGTATATTGTCCCATCTAGAGAATACTCATATTTGTTACTTCTTTCAGTTCTGTATCTCCCGGGAATGGTTATGTTAGTTTACCAACTGTAAGGGGACGCTATATTCGATACACTCAAGCGAAATGAGTGGTCGGTCATGTGTGGCCGAGTTGCAAGATGTTCTTGTTGAACTCCAGTGTCTCGCTTCTAGAGTACACTGAGCAGAAGGTGGATCCATACCTTGTCATAGTTAGAATCCATTCCCTAAATAAGAGCCCGTGGTTTTGATTGTATATTATATATGTAGAACATTAGATGCAAGCGTTTTTACTAGATTGATATTACTTCTGTTAGACATTATTATAATATTAGAAAAATATTTTTTATAAATGATTTGGGTTATCGTAAGGTAAAAACCATCTGTGTTTATGTGTGGATCGGTCTTACGATTATTCTTTCTTTTGAAAGGATTTTTAAAGTTAAACAAATGATTTGAGTTTACTCACACAAGTCACATGACTGACCTGGATTTTATTTTGTTTTATTTTCCCTAACTCTTTGGTGCCCAATTTTGTATGGGCTGTCAAGTAGTCGGGATTTTACAGATATTCTTGGAGAGCTTGGAGTAGGAGGCTTCAGGATTATATAGCTATTGTTATTTCCGCTGTGTTGTAAGTGTTGTACTCTGAAAATGTTACTGTATACATATACTGATTTTATTCAATATGTTATCTATTATATGTTTTTCGTTCCGCTGTGAGATTCGTGTTACTCTGATGTTGTATGTTATTCTTCTTCTATTCTAAGTTTCTATCTTATCTATTCTCACCCTCTAATTTCTTTCATGGACTATCCGGTATTTCCGATGCTTGATTAGTCGACATCGTGTTTGGTGCCAATAACCAAGGTCGCGATTTACCGGGTCGTTATGGTTGGATTCGTATCGAAATGTGCTTTCCAACGAATATAAGAAATTTGAAATATAACGGTTGGATTTGGAATTACGTCCAAATCAAATTTAGAAAAGGTCAATGTAAGTGCAATTCGATGACCGTTTATGGAAATCGATTGTACAGGCCTTGATAAAATTATTAAAAATATCAATAATTTGTGTAAAATCATAATAAATGATTTGGAAAGAATTGGGATGAAAAATTCCATATATGAAAAGATAAAAATAAATTTTTACTGAAATGAACTAGTTATAACTAGAATTATAATCCAATATTTTTAAAATAAATAAATTGGATTTGAAATGGTTTTAAAATAACCAGAATTTCCAATATATGAATTGGAGTGGATTTGAATCGAAATTATCTTCAGAATATTTCGATATTGGATTCCGTGATTATACAGACATTGTGGAGGAATTTGGAAGATATATATATCGTTATTCCCATACGATATTTGTTGATTTCAGAATTTGATATTGAATATAAGCCGATATATTTTCCATTCAGATCCTTGTATTTTTTATCAAATGGGATTATGGGTTTGTTGTGAACGGTGTCTTCACTAACGCCGTTCTTAAACCCCATTTGAAAAGAATAAATCTTTTAATTAAGATTTAAAGAAGAATTATTAATTAATTAATATTTAATTGGAATTGAATTGAATTGTATTTTGGGTTTGTCATGAATGGTATCTTTAAAAATGATGTTCTTAAACCCAATGGAGTTAAGAAAATTAGAAACTAACTGGAGATTTGCTAAGTTGAATGGTTTCCTGGGTATTGATATGATGTTGGTTTCGGCCTTCGGGGTTAATACTTAGGGAATTGTTCTCTTAGTAATTTACGGTTAGAGACTGATGGAATGGAATGTGATTTTGGGTTTATCGTGAACCGTGTTTTAAATGACATTGGTTCTTTAACCCGGTTAAAGACCGGATATGATTTCCTAAAGTTTATTAATCATTAATATTGATTTTTGGGAAGATTAAAACTAAGTAGAGTTTTAATGAATCTTTAATTAGATTGAAATGTGAATGTGATAATTTAAATTATCAAATTCGGGAAAAGATCGAGAATGGAGTATCACCAGTTTCGCTCCAAGCGATAGTTTAATCTTTAGTTATTTTTGAATGTGAAATGGTAATTAAATTTACCGATAACACCGTGGTGTTAGATATGGAGTATTGCCAGTTTTGATCCATGGGATAAATAGGTTGGGATTGGGAAATAAAACAAATGATTACTTCGGTAAGGTTCGCTAATCCCGACCAGTTTGGAAAACCTTAATATGGTTTAAATTCTGAAAAGAATATTTGAATAAAAGAATATTCAGGATTGGTATGAGGCGTATGTTGTGTTTGTGTAGCACTTGTTTATAATATACGCGAGTTATTCGGAAAGGCGGGGTTTATACTCATTCTGAATAACTGATACGACGATAAGTCAAAGATGAAGACGGTGGTTGAAGACCGGAGGTCTTCACACCGTTTGGATGATTACTGATGTCTTGATTGGGCTGTACACCCAAGACGAGGTAATAAGTGGTGATCGTCTAGACGTACTTGGAGATCGACGGATATGTGAGGGCCTCTCTCTTGTATTGCACATACAGGACGAGGAATAAGGTGCCTCTGGTTTCGTTCATACCCAGAATGAACTTGTAAATGGACTGTGTGTCTGACATTGGATTTTATTCTGTGCTGATTAATCTCTATTAAATATACATCTGCCTGGTGAAGGAGAATTTATTCTCTTACTTCACCCTTCTCTGAGACGTATGGGATCAGAGGTTGTATATCGATAGACATCATTCGCATGGAGTGAATTGCCTGTGTGGCATGCCTGAGTGGCAAATGATCAAGGCTTCTCTAGAAAATCAGAGTCTTGTGGCTGATGATCAAAGCACGGCTTTAATGTAGCATAGCTTTGGGTAGAGTTAATTCGCGAGCCTCACACCCCGGTATGAACCAGAAATGGGAGAGGACTGCAGGGAGGACATGCATTTCTTTCTAGTTAGAGGTGGTGTCAGCGTTTTTCAAGCCCTGACATTTTACATATGTGGATGATGGATTGCGAGGAGCCTCGGATATATTGGCTACTGCGAGAGCCGATGGAGTCATTTGGCTCATTTACGCCCCATAGGGAGGGGAAACGCATTGTTCAGGCATTATAATCCACTCTTGCACTTCGAGTGGACCGGCCCTGAAGATCTAAGGTGCAGTTGCGGCTGTTCCTGAGGATCGGGCTAGAGAGTCTCGAAGCGGTAAGGACAATCCCTTCCCTTGGTTCACAGATGGAAAATCCAACTTCCAATACGTGACTTTGAGGTTTTAATTGTAGAGCCTAGTATGGCGACATGATATATGGTACCCATGCCGTCTATGATTGATACATTTGTATTTGAAGTTGATTTCTTCACTTATAGTAATAATAAAAGATAAAATTTCGTGTATCAAGCATTATTTGACTATTATAAGGTAAAACCCTATCCTCCGGCTTGCGTTGCATTGTGTGATGGGACCTGGGTCTTATAATAGCTTAATTTTCTTTATTTAGCATTGCGCTATTTGTTATATGCCCTGGTATTCTTAGGGTTAAAACCCGTTTCGTGTTATACAACGTGGTCCCTTGATTCACCTAACTTGAAAAATTAAGATTAATAACTGTTTTAGTTCTCACACCAGTCACATGACTGACCTGGAGTTTATTATTTTAACATAAACTCTGGGTGCCCCTATTTTCCACATGGGCAGCTAGTAGTTGGGTTTTGCTGATTTATATTCACAGGATCCTGGTTTATAGCCGAAGGGATATTCGGAAAGCTCTGCATCCGTGTATTTCTTTCAGTTGTGTTTTGTATTATTTTCCGCTGCATTGTAATTTGTAAATCTCTGATATTTAATCAAATATACGTTATTTATTCATACTCTGTTATATCCTTGTGTTCTGATGGAATTGTTGTAATAAGCAATGAAATGTTCTTCTGTTTGTATTCTGATTTGTCGTGTCCTCAGCTCAATCCGTACTTTCCTTTACGGGGAAGTTCAGGTCGTTTCAACGAAAGTAAACTGCAACATGGAACAAAAACAAGAGAAAATAAATAAATAATGGACAATCTAATCTATTTGCATAAAATAAATCTAACCTACTTGCAGAAAAGAAAATAACATGTAAATAAAAAACTAAAACTAAAGAGAACAGGGAAGAAGAATTTTATTCCAAGCAAAGAATTACAGAATAAAACCTAAGATTGAATGGATACAAATGAACTAAACACAAGTGTATTTATAGTTGCCCAGGCCAAGACTAAGAGGCTAATTACACAATGTAGGACAAAAGCTCTTTTTCAAAATAACAAATAAACCAAATAGCTAAGTGTGAACGCGTATGAATGGCTTTGCAAATGTCATAGCTTGCGGGCATCAAATGGCATCAACTTCAACTGTTTTGAGAATGAATAGGAACTCCATAACATCTGCGACAAGCTATTTTTTATGAAAAGGCATTGAACCATTAAGATATGCGGCAGAAGGTGGTTGAACAACGACATTTCTTCAAGCTTTAATCTAGTTCTCAAAATCAACACTCTTCTTACACCAATTCTTCAAGCTTTTCAACAATTAAGTGCATCAATTCCATTCATCATAAATAACCTGAAAATACAACTATAAATACACAGTATCAATTATTTTTAAGAGAAAACAAGATAAGTAAGCGGATAAAATATACACATTTACGTGTATATCAAATACCCCCACACTTATCTTTTTATTCATCCTCAAATAAAGTAAAAAAAACCAAGATAAATCCGTTTTCGTAGGAAGCACGATTGCATTGAGCATATGCAACAAGCCTTTAAACCTCTGGGTGCCCCCAATAGGACGAGTGTTTTCTCGTGAGGGTTTCCAGCAGATACTACCAACAAAATCCAAAAGTTGAACGGAAAAAATATTTACAAAATGCAAGATTAGAAAATATTTACAACATGAATGCAAGCTTTTAAAGGAATATTTATAAATGGATAATTTACTTGTAAATATTACACGAATGAGTTAACACAAATTTGTGTCATCTCTATGAAATTTGAGTCTGTTACCAATCAAAACTTCAAACAAAATTCATGTTATCGTCACAAACTCCTCCAGCTTGGCCAGTTGTTTTGGTAGAAACATAGTTCAAATATGAAATGAATTCTATAATCGATATCAACAACCGTAAAACGACATCTCAACTTCCTTTCTGTTAATAAGTTAGGTCGAATATGTAAAGAGTGTGCTTGGATTTCAATTGCTTACTCTCTCTTTATTACAAAATATTTACATTATTACTATTTACAAACACCTAACCGAAAAGACCAAGGTATACCACCCGTGAGAGTTTGGGACAGAGCTTGGCAAATTGTGCAGATCGACGCTGACTTTGTCAGCAAGATATCTGTGACGATCCCAAAACCCCGTGACACGCTGTTAAGGATAATCATTGGAATATAACACATTAATCATCATTAGCAGATCGCAGATAATAGCATAAAAAGAAAATAGAATAACTTACACACATATGACAGCGGAATCATATAGATATCATCACATCAGAGAAGCACAGTACATGATACAACTTAGTGCATAATGATACATAATCAGTCACCATCGCCGGAGGCGGAATCATACATAAAGAGTACACAAAATAAATATCAGTCTACATCGCCAATGGCGGAATCATAATATAGATACAATAATGGCGGAGAAAATCCAAGTCAGCACGTGTAGTCAAGCCTCGCCATGAGCCAAAAGTGCGTCAGAAACCTGTAACTAGGCTGCCCGTGTGAAAATGAGGGCACCCGAGTTTGCAAGGTGAAACAAACTACGAGTTAGTCATGGTAATGGTATGAGAAATCTACTTAACTTATTAACAACAATAATAAGGCAAATCAAAGGACCACGCCACTTTCGCGGAACGGGTTTACTCCAATGAGTGCTAGTGCAGGAAATAAAGTAAATGATTAAATCATCGCAATGCTTTTTATAAAATGAAGCCATTATAAGACTCAAGTCCCATCACACAATGCAACGCAAGCCGAAGGATAGAGTTTTACCTTATAATGGCCAAAAATGCTTCATACGAATGAAACAAAAGTGTTTGATATTATTACTAGTGCATATATGTTTTGAAAGCAAATTCAATCATAAATATCAATCCTAGGCGGCATAGCTACCATCTACTATGTCGCCATACTAGTAATACAGTCACGTCCGCATATTTCGTATTGGAAATTGGGTTCCTTCATGAGTCGAGGCAAGGGGCAAGCTCCTCTCCGATTCGAGACACTCTAGCAAATGTCCCAGGACCCCACTATGATCCTTGGATCTTCAGGGCCGGTCCTCTCTTACTTTTGAGGATTGGTTATTCCTGAACACACGTTTCCCGGTCCTTACAGACCTATATGGAGGCGCCTCGCATTCCAACAACCACACAGGTGAAAAGTATATATAATGTCAGGGCTGGTAGGTCACTGACACCACCTTAGCTAGAAAGAAACGTCGTGCTCTCCCTGCAGTCACTCTCCCGTTTTTGACTCATACCGAGGTGTGAGTCTCGCGAATTCACGTTATACACAAAGCTATGTCACACAGACCATGCTTTGATCATCAACCACAAGACTTTGCTTTGCAACAGAAGCCTTGATCATATGCCACTTAGGTGTAACACCCCACCTCCGCCAGGGTGACTCTTGCAAGCACTCTGACTTTGGAGGGGCGTTTGAATCAGGTAAACATGCATAATGATATATCAAGGCAGAACAAGAACATATGTATATATGTAAACAGAGTAAATAACATAGATAAAACAGCGGAAGATTTCAAAACATTTCAAAACAAGTCTGGTACAACATAGCTTTCCAAATAAACAAGTCTAGATAAAACAACATCAACTGAAAAACTGAAATAAATAAGTGCTTTCCCCAATTAAGTGGTAACCATAGCTAGCTTCATGTCGAAACCGTACATGAGCTGAAATCCCACAAGCAAGCAATCCGAAATCCAAGCTAAGCTCCAGTATTCCCTCCCTGAGAACCTTGGGGGGGGGGGAACGGAAGAAAAGAGGCGAAAGAAAATAGGTCAGTCAAAAAGACTGAGTAAGCCCTACTACAATCAATGTAAACTGATAAAGTTAACTGGCATGAGCAGCAGGGATGAACATAAGGATAACAATATACTAGCATGATGATTAACTAACAAGGTAGATAAAGGTGTCATCGCATAATCAGGATTAAGGTTTTGCACCACAGGTGTACTAGCCAACTAACATGACTTGAATAAACAAGTACTGATCCCTTGGCCCAAGCTTTGGCCCAATAACATGAAATGACCCTAATACAAGGTCCACCCAAACGGTCTAGTCGATCGGCTCCCTAAGGCTAACTCGTCACGTGTTGGTGTCAATACGGCCTAATCATAATTGTAGTCGAACTGTGCCGGGTCCACCTTTCGGGTGTATCAAGCCCTAGGGTGTCAACCCCTGGACACCATGAACATGAGTGCACAGTCCCGATCTACTGGTACCCGTGCATGTTTTCTCCGGCTACGGACTATGTGCACGACCAGAGTCCGCCCGGAACAACACCGGCGTACCCTCTGCCGTCGCTTTTGGTCACTTACCTCCAATCCAGTAATCGTGCCCCCACCCTAGCCTAGTCCCTAGGGTCATGATGATACTAACTTGGGATTACTGCTGGAGTGGGCCCCCATTTCTAGGATTTTTCTAGTGGGTTAAGTACGGTTTAACCCTCTTGCTAATCCTGGATTAACTTGGTTAAGTGTAACGATGAGTTCACGACTTAACCCCGATTAATCTACCAAGCCCAAATTGGTTAAGTTTTAAGTGGACCATGACTTAACCCTAATCACGAGGCATTAATTAATTTAATGCGCCTTAACCTCTCACATTAGACCTTGTTGTGGTTACTAGTTAAGCCGGGCGGGTCCAGGTAGCTTTACACCACAACTTGGTCTAACCTCGGGTTCAAGGTACAACATGACCAACTTCTCACATTGGGTCCTATTGTTTGTAGCAACTAGTTAAGCCGGTCGGTTCCGGGTAGGTTTACGCTACAAACTCAACCCAACCTCGAGTTGGCCACACTTATCTTTTCTAAGTGTCATGTCCATCATGTTTCCAAAACATGTTACAAGTTTTCAAGCAGTTGGGTAGACCTAACTTAATAGGTAAATTCCCAATGGGTAGACCTAACTTAATAGGTAAATTCCCAAGCTTATGTTTTATGTCTTTTAAGTTTACCCAACCCCAAACGCAATCCCATCGCTTACATATCGCAATAGCGCATAAAGGATAGAAAGAGGAAACTTGGCATAATCATGACATAAAGGTATTGAAGCCACAAGCTTAACATGGTGGCATATGAAATGTTCATATGTTCATACACTTGCATATTACATTTTTAGGCCTCAAAAGCATGCATAAAACCAAACTTAGCATATTGGTGATACATGGTGCTAAATGACATGTAGAGATGGCCATAAGTTCGCATTTAGCCTCACATGCAAGTTATCATAAGAGATATGATAACTTACATGTTGCTAAAATGCAACCTTTGGCATAAAGCTTAAAGCTTTATGTTCATAAACCCAAAATAAGCTTGCATAACATGATAGCATGAACAAAATGTTCAACCCAAACTTGCATAACATAACTTGGCATACTTGCATATAAACTTGCATATCACAACATGATAAACTTGCATATAAACTTGCATATCACAACATGATAAACTTGCATATAAACTTGCATATCATACATTTAACTTTAGAGTTTAAGTATGAAAGTAGAATAGGGCTTACAATGCTTAAGAAGTCACAAAAATATGACAAAGCCCTTATGAAATCAATTAAACCCAAAATGCAAGCAAAACCCTTGAGCCAAAATGATCAAGACTCTTTCTTTATGATGCAAATATATAAACTTGACTTGAATGCAAGCTAATGATGCTCATACAAGTTTGAAAACACTTGTATGCATGGAAAATCACTTAGGAATTTATTTAGGAATTTTATGAAGAGAGTGGAGGCCATGAGAGGATTGATTTTGCCATAGTTTAGTTGTATGAATGAATAATGATGATTTAGGGTAGGTTAGGGTCTTATTTATAGATTAGGCAAGTGTTTTAGGCTATAGGATTAAACCTAGATTCAATCCAAGCCATCAAAGCATGTCTTGGGGAAGAAGTCAAGTGTAGGAACCATCTAGGGCCTTTAGATTAAAAATGAACCATGAGAACCATTCAAATGCAAAATCTGCATTTGAGCGAATCGGCCCACGGGTTGACAGCCAAACACCCTGGATTAACCCCTAGTCGACCCAGCGAGCTCGGGTCGACCTCAAAAATCGGTCGGTTCGGTTATTCCCCTCTCCCAATTCGCTGTTTTGAACATTTTTGCATATTTATTTATTTAATTTTCAATTATATATATATATATATATATATATATATCAATATATATATATTTCTCTGCGCAACCCATTTCACTTAATTAAGTATACTTTAATTTGGGAATTTTTCGTGAAACTTCGCGAGGTCATATCTTGGTCATACAGACTCCGATTTTCGAAAACTCGGACTCTATTTCGCGTATTTTTCCGAGACGAACGCAATGGCATAGCTCGTTTCCCTTGATTCAGATTTTACAGTTTAATTCTGCCTCCATTTATGTTATAACATGTTATTCAAAAATACGGGTTGTTACATTCTTCCCTCCTTAAAGGATTTCGTCCCCGAAATCTCCAAGTTAGGAAGAACGTATCCTACCATCCATCATCCATCTACTCAAAACATCATCCAGAGCAATCATTGTCCTTAAAAGGTTCTAAATGCTGTATGATCATATGCAAAGGTGTGTGTATATGTACTTATCTAATGCGAAAATCAGGAGGTTACTGATTCAGTAAACCCCCTTAATGCAAAATATGTTAGTGAAATGAGTCCATATGTATGCAAATTCCTAACATAATTTATAATCTCTACATGAGTGCACATAACATTCATCCATATGCAACATCCACGTGATAGCATAACAAGTTTTCATCCATGAATAAGCATAAACACTCATGCATATGCGGTATGAAAGTGTGTGAGCCGATCTTAGTGCCTAACGTGTATTATGCATCCACGAGTATCCACTTGCAAACACTTGCAACAACTTGCAACCATCAAGCATAACATGTTTCAAACACATGTTTCATCCAAAGGGTTTCTACCTAAGGTTCTCATGACAAGATTAACACGATAAACTAGATAAACATGGATAGCAAAGAGAAAGATATGCTAACAAAGAAAAGAGATTGAGAGTGTACCCTCAAAAAGGAATGGATAAAGCCCACGCATCTTCTCCTCTGTTTCCCAAGTTGCGTCTTCTTCGGCTTCACCCCATTTAACCTTCACCAATTTGACCTCTCGATTCCTTAGCTTCTTGGTCTCCGTCCCCAAGATACGAATCGGAGCTCTCCTCAAGGTAGCCTCTTTCTCCACTTCTACATCTTTTAGAACACTTGGCTCAACAACCTCTGCTGATTCATGTAAACACTTCCGGAGATGCGAGACATGAAAAACATCGTGTACTCCAGCAAGCTTCTCGGGCAACTTCACTCTATATGCCATCTGCCCGATCCTCTCTATAATAGGGAATGGTCCAACAAACCTCGGTGCCAACTTCCCAACAGCTCCAAATCGGACCACATTCCGCAAAAGAGAAACCTTCACGAAAACCATATCCCCAACATCAAACTCCAAATCCGTTCTTCGCTTATCAGCATAGGATTTCTGTCGGTCTTGGGCCGCTTTCATCCATCTCCGAATCAACTCGATCTTCTCGGATGTATCTCTGATCATATCAGGCCCAAGTATAAGCTCATCTGTAGTCTCCCACCAACATGTAGGCGACTTGCACGGCCTCCCATATAAAGCTTCAAATGGTGCCATCCCTATGCTTGCCTGATAACTGTTATTATATGCAAACTCAACAAGAGGAAGATGGTCTTCCCAAGTACCACCAAAATCCAGAATACAAAGCCTCAACAGATCCTCGAGTACCCTATTCACCCTTTCGGTTTGACCGTCCGTCTGTGGGTGATAAGCCGTACTTAGATTCAACCTTGTGCCCATAGCTTCTTGCAAGCTATTCCAGAATTGACTTGTAAAGATTGGGTCACGGTCACTGACTATACTAGAAGGGACTCCATGTAGTCTCACAATCTCACGAAGATATACAGACGCTAGCCAAGATGCAGTCCTCTTGCTCTTCACCGGAATGAAATGAGCACTCTTCGTAAGTCTATCCACAATAACCCAAATGCTCGTATTCCCTTTCCTTGACCTTGGTAGCCCATCGATAAAATCCATGGAAATACTCTCCCACTTCCATAGTGGAACGTCTAGAGGATGCAATAGCCCACCGGGCTTCTTCGACTCGGCCTTAACTTGCTGGCAAATGATACATCTAGAGACAAATTCTGCCACATCCTTCTTCATCCCAGGCCAAAAGAAAATGCGCTTCATATCTTTATACATCTTATCTCCGCCCGGATGTATAGTCAACTTAGAGTGATGCGCTTCCTCAAGAACTCTTCTTACTAGATCTTCTACCATTGGAACACATAACCTTCCGTCTCTCCTCAGCCAACCCTTGTCATCAATAGAATATCGAGCGAGATGACTAGACGTCTCTCCTCGAATTAGCTTATCCATAATCTCAACTATCTGAGGGTCTTATCTCTGCGAAGCCCAACTTGATCAAGAAGGGTAGGTCTGAGTTCCAGAGATGCTAAAGAACCGGTCATCGACTCAATCGCCAAAGAGAAATCAAAGGTTGCCACATACTCTAAATTCTTCATCTCAACGAATAGAGGACTTAGGGTCAACCTTCTTCTACTCAATGCATCTGCTACCACATTCCCCTTGCCAGGGGTATAAGCTATCTCAAAATCGTAGGACGCCAAGAATTCCATCCATCTTTGTTGCCTCAGATTTAGATCCTTCTGAGAAAAGAGATACTTCAATGACTTGTGATCGGTATAAAGCTCAAATCTTTCTCCCAGAAGATAATGGCGCCAAGCCTTGAGTGCATATACTATTGCTGCCAAGTCTAAGTCATGAGTGGGATAATTCTTCTCATGCACTTTGAGTTGTCTACCGCCAAAGCATATCACTCTTCCTTCTTGCATAAGAACAACTCCTAACCCCGTGCCACATGCATCGGTGTATACGGTAAATAACTTCCCTCCATCGGGCAAAGCTAGAACAGGTGCTGATGTGAGCGCTCTCTTGAGCTTCTGAAAAGCAAGCTCGCATTCTATGCTCCAAGCAAAAACTAAATTCTTCTTCGTCAATTTAGTGAGAGGAGCGGATATCTTTGCGAAGTCCTTGATGAACTTCCGGTAGAAACCCGCAAGGCCTAGAAAACTTCTCACTTCAGTTGCATTCCTTGGAGTCTTCCAATCTTGAACTGCCACTACCTTACCGGGATCCACCGCTAAGCCTTGCTTAGATACTATATGCCCAAGGAATCTAACTTCCCTTCTCCAAAAGTGACACTTGGAGAACTTGGCCTTCAACTGATGCGCTCTAAGCGTATCCATCACCTCCATGAGATGCCTTGCGTGCTCTTCCTCATCCTTAGAGAAGATCAGAATATCATCTACGAAGACCACGACAAACTTGTTCAAGAACTCCCCGAACACCCTACTCATCAAGTCCACGAAATATGCGGGTGCATTAGTCAAGCCGAACGGCATGACAAGCCATTCGAAGAATCCATCTGGAGTTCTGAACGCGGTCTTGTCTATACTATCTTAAGCTACCCTGAGCTGATGGAACCCCGTAGCAAGATCAAACTGAGAGAAAACAGAAGCACCGACAAGCTGGTCAAAGAGATCATCAATCCTCGGTAACGGGTGTCAGTTCTTCTTAGTCAGCTTATTCAACTCTCGATAGTCAACGCAAAGTCGGAGAGAACCATCCGCCTTGGTAGCAAATACCACAGGCGCTCCCCATTCAGATATACTTCGTCTAATAAAGTTCTTCTCAAGCAACTCTTTCACTTGCTTACTTAGCTCCCGCCTTTCACGCGGAGCCATGTGCCGAACGGGCAAAGAAACAGGCTTTGCATTATCCACCAGATAAATGCGGAAATCAATCTCTCGCTTAGGGGGCAACCCCCTAACTTCATCGAAAACATCCGGATACTCTCGAACCACTCTCACTGACTGAAGAGTTTCCATTGACGAGTCGAGTGATTCCAGATAGCACAACATGACGGGACCTCTCGGATCACAAGAAATCTCTAGGGTGTTTCCGAGGCGAGTCACGAGCCTCACAACCCTATGCTCACAATCAAGAATGGCTCCATATCTGGACAGCCAATCCATGCCCAATATCAATCCGTATCCCCTAAAACCAAGAACATAAGAACTGCACAAGAACTCTACACTCAGTATAGAGATCCTCAAATCCCCACATATCATAGACAAATGGGCGGAACCCCCAATAGGATTTGAGACACAGACGGGATCATCTACCAAGCTAGTACTAAGGTGCAAACTATCAACAAGATCAGATGAGATAAAGCTATGCGATGCACCAGAATCAAACAAGGTACGAACTGGAAAATCAGAAATATATACAAGGCTCTCAACAGAAATACTACCTCGATCGGGAACTGGAGCGACATTGAGAGCATGAACTTGCCCTCCTGAAGGTCCAGCACGCTGAGTCTGACCCTGGCCTTGCCCTTGCTTCCTCGGGCAATCCTTACTGAAATGTCTAGTCTCACCGCAGAAAAAGCATTCACCATTCTTCCTTTTCCTCTTCTTACAATCCTTAATAAGATGCCCAACTGAACCGCAATAATGGCACTTCCCCTTGTTGTTCTTGTCCTTGTTGTTATTGCCCTTGTTGTTGTTCCCCTTGTTGCCTTGACTCTTGTTCTTGTTCTGATTGCCTTGACTGCTCTGACCACTTGGATTACCCTGATTTCCTTTTCCCTGGGAATCAGTCTTCTTGGCTTGAGTATCATTCATCTTGGTTTCTTTCTTGACATCTCCCTGAAGTAACACCATATCAACCAAACTCTCAAACGTGGCCCCATGGGGAATATGTGACATAGCCAATCCCTGCAACGGCTCATTCAATCCTCTAGCAAAACGAAGAGCCTTCTTCTGAGGAGTATTCACCATATCCAAGCCAAAACGAGCTAACTGATTGAACTTGTTCACATATTCTTTGACAGACATATCTCATTGTTTCAAAGTTATGAACCTCTCCATTTGCAGATTCTCCTCAGCAGAAGATAGAAACTTAAGCATGAACCTTGCCCTGAAATCGGCCCAAGTCTCAACAGGCCTAGTACCATTGGTGACTTCCCACCAATAAGCGGCTTCATCCTTCATAAGCCAAACCGCCAACAAGAGCTTCCTCTGATCGTCTAACCCAAAGATAGCAAACAAATCCTCGGTCTCTTTCAACCAATTTCTGGCCTCTACAAAAGTCTCAGTGCCTTGAAAGTTCTTGCCACCCATTGCTTTGAAATCTTTGCAAGTATTTGCGAAGTCCACTTGAGGATGTTGAGGGGGAGGAGGAAGAGGAACCTCAGCGACAGGAGGAGGAGGAACATTAACCACCGGAGGAGGAGGAGGAGGAACATTAACTACCGGAGGAGGAGGAGGAGGAACATCTGCGGGGCCGGCTTCGGTCGCCCTAGCCTCCAAAAGTCTCCTATACCAAACAGGTACGTGTACTCCCTCCGGAATAGCAAAGTTATCGGCCATACTGAAAATGAAGAAAAAGACAGATTCAGAATGGAGAAAAACGAAGGAATTTTGCTAATGGATTTTTGGGGAATAGCCTTTAAAATAAACTAGACTTTTCTTTGGAAAATACTTTATACTTGGTTTTGAAAATAGTTTTCCAAAAGTTTTCTAAAAGCCTTTTTGTTCCTTCTCGTACCATATGCTCTGATACCAAATGTAACACCCCACCTCCACCAGGGTGGCTCTTGCAAGCACTCTGACTTTGGAGGGGCGTTTGAATCAGGTAAACATGCATAATGATATATCAAGGCAGAACAAGAACATATGTATATATGTAAACAGAGTAAATAACATAGATAAAACAGCGGAAGATTTCAAAACATTTCAAAACAAGTCTGGTACAACATAGCTTTCCAAATAAACAAATCTAGATAAAACAACATCAACTGAAAAACTGAAATAAATAAGTGCTATCCCCAATTAAGTGTTAACCATAGCTAGCTTCATGTCGAAACCGTACATGAGCTGAAATCCCACAAGCAAGCAATCCGAAATCCAAGCTAAGCTCCAGTATTCCCACCCTGAGAACCTGGGAGGGGGGGGGAAACGGAAGAAAAGAGGCGAAAGAAAACAGGTCAGTCAAAAAGACTGAGTAAGCCCTACTACAATCAATGTAAACTGATAAAGTTAACTGGCATGAGCAGCAGGGATGAACATAAGGATAACAATATACTAGCATGATGATTAACTAACAAGGTAGATAAAGGTGTCATCGCATAATCAGGATTAAGGTTTTGCACCACAGGTGTACTAGCCAACTAACATGACTTGAATAAACAAGTATTGATCCCTTGGCCCAAGCTTTGGCCCAATAACATGAAATGACCCTAATACAAGGTCCACCCAAACGGTCTAGTCGATCGGCTCCCTAAGCCTAACTCGTCACGTGTTGGTGTCAATACGGCCCAATCATAATTGTAGTCGAACTGTGCCGGGTCCACCCTTCGGGTGTATCAAGCCCTAGGGTGTCAACCCCTGGACACCATGAACATGAGTGCACAGTCCCGATCTACTGGTACCCGTGCATGTTTTCTCCGGCTACGGACTATGTGCACGACCAGAGTCCGCCCGGAACTACACCGGCGTACCCTCTGCCGTCGCTTTTGGTCACTTACCTCCAGTCCAGTAATCGTGCCCCCACCCTAGCCTAGTCCCTAGGGTCATGATGATACTAACTTGGGATTACTACTGGAGTAGGCCCCCATTGCTAGGATTTTTCTAGTGGGTTAAGTACGGTTTAACCCTCTTGCTAATCCTGGATTAACTTGGTTAAGTGTAACGATGAGTTCACGACTTAACCCCGATTAATCTACCAAGCCCAAATTGGTTAAGTATTAAGTGGACCATGACTTAACCCTAATCACGAGGCATTAATTAATTTAATGCGCCTTAACCTCTCACATTAGACCTTGTTTTGGTTACTAGTTAAGCCGGGCGGGTCCGGGTAGCTTTACACCACAACTTGGTCTAACCTCGGGTTCAAGGTACAACATGACCAACTTCTCACATTGGGTCCTATTGTTTGTAGCAACTAGTTAAGCCGGTCGGTTCCGGGTAGGTTTACGCTACAAACTCAACCCAACCTCGAGTTTGCCACACTTATCTTTTCTAAGTGTCATGTCCATCATGTTTCCAAAACATGTTACAAGTTTTCAAGCAATTGGGTAGACCTAACTTAATAGGTAAATTCCCAATGGGTAGACCTAACTTAATAGGTAAATTCCCAAGCTTATGTTTTATGTCTTTTAAGTTTACCCAACCCCAAACGCAATCCCATCGCTTACATATCGCAATAGCGCATAAAGGATAGAAAGAGGGAACTTGGCATAATCATGACATAAAGGTATTGAAGCCACAAGCTTAACATGGTGGCATATGAAATGTTCATATGTTTATACACTTGCATATTACATTTTTAGGCCTCAAAAGCATGCATAAAACCAAACTTAGCATATTGGTGATACATGGTGCTAAATGACATGTAGAGATGGCCATAAGTTCGCATTTAGCCTCACATGCAAGTTATCATAAGAGATATGATAACTTACATGTTGCTAAAATGCAACCTTTGGCATAAAGCTTAAAGCTTTATGTTCATAAACCCAAAATAAGCTTGCATAACATGATAGCATGAACAAAATGTTCAACCCAAACTTGCATAACATAACTTGGCATACTTGCATATAAACTTGCATATCACAACATGATAAACTTGCATATAAACTTGCATATCACAACATGATAAACTTGCATATCATACATTTAACTTTAGAGTTTAAGTATGAAAGTAGAATAGGGCTTACAATGCTTAAGAAGTCACAAAAATATGACAAAGCCCTTATGAAATCAATTAAACCCAAAATGCAAGCAAAACCCTTGAGCCAAAATGATCAAGACTCTTTCTTTATGATGCAAATATATAAACTTGACTTGAATGCAAGCTAATGATGCTCATACAAGTTTGAAAGCACTTGTATGCATGGAAATTATTTAGGAATTTTTTGAAGAGAGTGGAGGCCATGAGAGGATTGATTTTGCCATAGTTTAGTTGTATGAATGAATATCGATGATTTAGGGTAGGTTAGGGTCTTATTTATAGATTAGGCAAGTGTTTTAGGCCATAGGATTAAACCTAGATTCAATCCAAGCCATCAAAGCATGTCTTGGGGAAGAAGTCAAGTGTAGGAACCATCTAGGGCCTTTAGATTAAAGATGAACCATGAGAACCATTCAAATGCAAAATCTGCATTTGAGCGAATCGGCCCACGGGTTGACAGCCAAACACCCTGGATTAACCCCTAGTCGACCCAGCGGGCTCGGGTCGACCTCAAAAATCGGCCAGTTCGGTTATTCCCCTCTCCCAATTCGCTGTTTTGAACATTTTTGCTTATTTAGTTATTTAATTTTCAATTATATATATATATATATATCAATATATATATATTTCTCTGTGCAACCCATTTCACTTAATTAAGTATACTATAATTTGGGAATTTTTCGTGAAACTTCGCGAGGTCATATCTTGGTCATACGGACTCCGATTTTCGAAAACTCGGACTCTATTTCGCGTATTTTTCCGAGACGAACGCAATGGCATAGCCCGTTTCCCTTGATTCAGATTTTACAGTTTAATTCTGCCTCCATTTATGTTATAACATGTTATTCAAAAATACGGGTTGTTACATTAGGCGTGCCACACAGGCAATCCACTCCATGCGACTGATTTCTATCAATACATAACCTCTGAGCTCGTACGTCTCAGAGAAGGGCATTAAGCAAGAGAATAAATTCTCCGCCGCCAAACAGATATATATTTAACAGAGATCAATCAACATAGAACAAAATCCAATGTCAGACACACAGTCCATTTACAAGTCCGTTTTGGGTCTGAACGAAACCGGAGGCACCAATTCCTCGCATATCCGTACAATCAACAGTATGTTTGGATGGCTACTACTTCAGCTCCTTCATGGTAGCTACTCCAATCACGAGCATCAGTTTATTTGAAATGAGATGAACTCGGCCTTTTCAAATAATCCACGTATATTTAGATTTTCAACCGTCTTCAACCGTCTTCGACTCTTCGGCTACTCCAATTCCTCGCATATCCATGTGAAGATCGTCGGTCTTCAACCGTCTTCGACTCTTCGACTTCTCAACGTCGATCGATTATTTGAAATGAGATGAACTCGGCCTTTTCAAATAATCCACGTATATTTAGATTTTCAAATCAATTTATCACATGGTTGGACTATTCAACATTCACATTTCAGTTTTTTAGTTATAATTTTCATGTCAAATACATTCAACCATCACATATCAAGAAAACACAACGAAATTGGTTTATTTCCACTCTATATCGTCTATAGTATTTTATAACGATATATCGCCATTTTTATTTAATTTAAAACGGCCCAATTTAATTAAACGACGATTCAGGCCATACCGATGCACTAGCGCTGTTTTTCACTAAATTTGTTTTACACATATCTGGTAATCTAACCGTTGGATCTTCACAAATTTTATATCATTAGAAAGATCATTTCAAAAAGAATCCAACGGTTTCAATTTTGGGAAAATCCGACGGTCGGATCTTCCACACTAGCCATTTGAAGTTACGATTTCAATTTACAAACTGCAGCGTCGTTATTCGATTTAATTTTAGTTATATTTATATATATAGAAATATAATCGTTTCTGGCGCTATTTTTCTTCAGATTTGAATTAAACCTTCCAGACAATCCAACCGTCGGATCTTCACAAATTTGGTGCCATTGGAAAGATATTTCCAAGGCGAACCCAACGGTTGCGGTTTCGGGAAAATCCAATGGCCGGATTTCCCGCATTAGCCGTTTGAAATCACGATTTCAAAACACGTACTGCACGGCCACGTTTCGTTTTAATTTTATTTATATTTATATATTTATATAAATATAGTTCATTCAAAAATTCCTATATCGTTTTCACTTCAATTATTTCACTAACGACATTAAATTTTGGAAAATTTCGCCATAACCTCCTTTGTACGGGAGGGGCTGGGAAAATTCCCAAATAGCCACACGGGCATCTCATGTCAAAAAGAAAAAGAAAAAGCCAAGCGGCTAGCCAACAGGCACATAAAATCCTCACCCAAACAAAACAGTAAATGTGTACCTATTTGTCGGGCACAAAATTTTATTCCTCTTCTCTAGCCCCTTTGCTATAACCTGTTCAATAAATATGCATGTACATATATACAATTTTTTATCACCTATCATTTTCCATTCAACTTCATATTTGATTTACTTTGGTTTAAAAACACCATTCATTCTAATGTTGCATGCATAGGCTAAAATAATATCATTAGCTAATTAATGTATATTTCAACTCATGCACATTTATTTGAACAAGTGGCTATTTTTAACACTTCACATTTCAAAGATGATAATTTTGGCGAACTAAAATAGATTTCAACACATGACTATTTTATTTAGTTCCTATGCGTGTTAAAAATAATATTTCATCCCAAATATTTATTTCAACGTTCGCATATCTCTAACATGTCACATATATGATAAAAATGATATTTTTATCATTTAAAATATTCATTCGACAAATGGATGTTTTCAACACTTCATAGTTTCAATAAAAATGTAATTTTTATTGTTCGATCTTTTTATTCAACATGTGAACTTTTCCACTACACACACTTCTCAACACATGAGCATTTCCACACATGGATATTTTATTTATGTTGTTCATATTAGAAAGATGGAATTTTTATTGTTGAAACTATTTATATAAGGCGAATATTTTTCATACTTCATATATATTATAAAAATGTGATTTTTATTGTTTAAACACTTCATTCATTCACAAATGAATTTAATTTTCACACATCACTTTTCAACACATGAACATCTCCACACATGGATATAGTTTTAACATATGACTTTAATTTCAATGCATGAAAATAATTTCAACATATGAAAATAATTCTAATACATGAATATTATTCAAAATTTCGGCAGCATAACGGCAGGGTAGTTAAGACCGGCACCGTCCCTAGTACAGCTCCTCGCTCTACCTTAAAACCTCGCGATTTTTGACAATGGGGATTCATGCGTCTAATTCGCACGCAGGCGACATGTTTTATTTTTATTTCCACAAATATTTCCAATTCATTTCAATCACCAATGGGTAATTTTCAACCAATACCAAACAATATCAACCACAAACAATTATTCAACCATTCGTATTTTTCATCCAATATTTCACACCAATTCACAACAATAAATATCGTCCATGGTTTGTGGACGAGGGGAGTATATATATATATATATATATATATATATATATATATATATATATATATATATTAATTGCTATATTTCACTTGCATTTCAACACATATATCAATTATTCTATGCATGTAAAATTCATACTTCGCTTATATGACTTACACTACGCATGTACATGAGGTATACAACACGTGTGTAATTTATATTTCGCTAATATAATTTACACACGACATTTTCCATTCAAATTCTATTAATTTAGATTTCTCACATTGGTTTTCGGAGTGCTAAAAATCGTAGATGACTCAGAAAAATCCGCGGCTTCTTCTATGTGGTAGAGAGCTTCCTTGCGGTCCCGATGTTTCCTGTTTCATCGAATTTCGTCAACACACCAAAAAGATATGATTTTTCAAAGTGTAAACATCAAAAAGAACTCACCTTTCATGATGATTCAAAACTAGGTTTGCGGTTTTCGCGAGAATCGAGGCACGAGGGGATGATCGGCGGGTTGGACGTGGAAGAGGGAGGAGAGGGCTATCGGTCGATGGTGGTTTGAGGGGGTACGGTGGCCGGGATCGTCGGCGGCGGCGCCAGGAAGTGCCGGACTTTCTGGCCTCGATTCAGGCGGAGGAAGCGTCGAGGGTGGTCGTGGGTGGGTCGGATCTGACGAGGGGGCGGAGACGAGTCGAGGGGTGGCGGTGGCGGCGTCTGGAAGTGTCGGAGGCGAACGGAAAATGGGCTGAAAGGTTGGAACGACGGTGATCGTCGAGAGTAGCTGAAGGATAGGGTTTCACATATTTTTATTTTATTTTAAATAATGAATAGAAAAATATGATTGGTCGATGGTTTTATTAAATTTTTAAATAGTGTTTTCTCCAACGAGCTCCTTTTCAAACCCAACGACTGTCGCCCCCAGCTAAATACCCCCATCCCGGACACAATGGGATAGGTTTCGTTGGCCAATTCGACTGTTACAGTCAGTTATTTTTCAAATTAAAGTATAAAACATTTAATTTTTAACTTTGAACGTACATTTCAATTTGCCAGGGCCACAAACTAACTCGAAAAATTCCAGAAAAATAAATCTAGCTATGTTTTGATGCTACGGTCCCAACAAAACTAGTTTCGTTGAATTCTGAGATCGTCTGAAAAATGGCCATTTTCTGGTCGATCCAATTTAACAAAAATTGACCAAATACATTTTCTTTTGCCACGCTCACACACTAGCTTCAAAAATTATGAAATTTGAAACCTAGCAATAATTTGACATCCCGGACCCAACAAAAGTGGTTTCGTCGAATTCCGAGGTCGTTTGCAAAATATCAATTTTCCAGGGCTATATATTCTATATAGCGACCATTCTGAAAATTCATTCGGCCATAACTTTTGGTTCCCGTTATGAAATTTTGATTTTTCAGATTCGTTAGAAAGGTATTGATAAACAGATTTAGATATTTTTGGTTTCGCTAAAATCCGTTATATTCTCCACCCTGCACAGTCAGTCAAAGTTTGAATTCAAATTATCAAACTGACTCACTATTTCTAATTCACTATTTTATTGAAATATTCTATTTCAATTGTTCAAATTCCTTTGAAATCACAAATTTAAAAATTTTAAATTGGCTCGTATTTTCCGGGTTATTACAATATCGGTATTCCTTAGATGTCCAACTCATAAAATGAGACCAAGATATAACGACACTGACATTGTCAACAAGGTGTCGGAAAGAGCTTGGCGGTTTTGCACACCAACATGAGATGTACTAGCAATGTTGGATACTCTTGGATTATTATTATATATACATTCTTTTTTTTACATAAGAGAGAGAGTTAGGAGATGATATCTTAGCACAACTTCGCTTAAAAGATCTAAAATGTTATCGCAAGTAGTCTAAATCAACCATTCATTTAATCGGATTACAATTCAAAAAACATTTCATATTCATCACCTACGAATTTCCCAATATACCAGTTACACCAGATTTGCTCATAATTCAAACTTTCCTTTCATTATCCACAAAGAGAAATCTCCAAACATTTAAATCAAACGACCAAAATTGTATGCTAACTCTATCATGTCTTATTTAAAAGTAAATAGAAATGCAAAATTCTTTTATATATATATATATATATATATATATATATATATATATATATATATATATATTTTAAGAAGGGGGGGAATGCAAAAACAGAAAGGAAGAAAAAAAATGCAAACTTAAATATGCAAAATAGAATGAAAATGAGACTTTCCCCCATACTTGATTTTGACTGAGTCCCCACAGTCAAGTGAAAGGATAAAAAGAAAAGGAAATTTTGAAAATATGCCCTATATTTACAAAAAAGGAAAGACAAATATTTACAAAATATCAGAAAATATATTGATAAGAAGTAAATAAAACGGTCTTCTAAAGACCAATTCACTTGTCTCTTCAAGTATGAGAGACACAACTTAAGCACAGAAAACCAAATCATAAAATATTTTAAATCACGTTTCAGGTTTGGAAAAACAAATTTTGTTTTTTCAACAGTTTGAGTTGCCAACTTTAAAATTTTGAGCTTACAATTGATCCTAAAATCAAACTGAATTTCTGTAGAAAATAAAGAGAGGTCAGTGGGTCGGGGTTCAGTAAAAATTTCAAAAACAAAGTTTGATTTATTCAGATGATGTATAAATTGAGAGACGTGTGCATCATTCTCACCCCCACACTTGTTTTGAGAAATATTGTTCGGTGTTGCTTTGATGTTTGAAATTTTGTTGACTAAAGGTTCATTCGTAAACATAAAGTTAAAACTAAACAAATGAATTTTCAGTAAATTTCGAAATTTTGTTTTCTCAAAAATCGTGTTATTCCAAAAAGACTGCAGAAATTTTTCATCGAAAAACAAGTGATCATAGTGAGATTTGGTTGAAACAATTAAGTCGCAAGGCATTTCAACAATTTTAGAAAAATCGTCATTTTGTTTACGATCACATTCAGTAGTTTCGTTGTTTTCAGCATCAAGAATTTCAAAGTTTTCCATTGTTTCATTTTCAGTTTCAGACCCAACAACATTATCGTCAATCAGTGTAAGAAATTTTCGCCCAACAAAGTCGCCCTCACTTAAAAAGTTGTTACCAACTTCATCATTTCTTTCAGGTTGACAATCTAAAGTTGCTAAAGTATCAAAATTTTCATAATCTGAGAGAGGAAGATCAAATTGAAGATTGACATCTTCGTTTTTAAGAGAATTTAAATTCAAATCAATTACAGAGCTTTCAACAACTTCATCAAGATTTTCATCAATTTCAAAAGTTGTTATTTGAAAATCGTCGATTGTGGGCAAAGGTGGATTTTTATTCGAATTGTCACAAGTTTGGATTCGATTATTTTGTTTTTCACGAAAATTCATGTAGTCTTGAAGCAACAAATTTGTGTGATTATCATGAATTTCATTTATTTGTTCAATAAAATAAAATTTATAATTATTTACATGAAATTTTCAATTTGAAATTGTTGAGATTTTTTTTTTCAGTTGCACTACAATTGGAATTATTCTCATTGCCAAAACCATTTGAAAAGTTATTCACATTTCCATTTTGAATTTGCAATTCATTTTGGAGTTCGAGATTGGATTGACAAGGGTTATAATCAAAATCATTTGAATTTGAATTTGGAAATGAGTTCGAAATTGATTCATTTAATCTTTGACTGTCTTCCACTAAAGATTGCAGTATTTCAAGACTTGAGGGTTGATCATCATTTTGAAAATTTGGTGGTGTAAAATCTGGATTATTTTTGAAAACTTTGACTTGAATTGTTGCTCATTACTTCAATTAATCTTTGTCCTGATTCATTATATCTTTGACTTTTTTCAAGTAGAGCATAAATACTCATTTCGAGACTGGAGAGTTGATCGTTGTTTTGAAAATTTTATGGCGCAAAATCAGGATTATTTTGAAAAGTTGGTGTAAAATCCAAATTGTTTGTACGATAGTTGTTATTAAAATATCCATATGAATTTGGTGTAAAATTATATAGATTATATTGATTTTCACAACTATCATAAAATTCATGAGGATAAGGAAATTGGGACATTTTCAAGAAAGCTTTTTTTTTGAATTTTTTTTAAGAGAAAAAAAATATTCACAAAAGAAAATTGTTTTTTTTAGATTTAGGGTTTTTGTATTTTTTTTTCATTTTTTTATTATATATGCATGAACCTAATGCAACTATATGAATGCAAACTAATTATTTACAGATTTTCTAAAATTATATAACGATGGTTTGATTAATTTCAACAAAAGATTTCTTAGCCAGTTAACGGACATGAGTTATCGGTGCACCAGGAATCACCCTAGCAATGCAGCCGAAGGTTTAGGTACCTTCAGCGGAACAACCAATATAATATTTATGAATCACCGTAATATTTATAAACGGTTATTACTCTACCATAGTCTAGACACCGAGAAATAAATCATTAGAAAGAAATCAAGTTGTCAAAATATAACAGTGTCCTTAGAAAAATATAAAACAAAATAAGAAGAATGCAAAATAGAAATCAAACGTGAATTAACAATGTAGCTACAAATGTTTTTTTATTTTGTTTTTGGACTTTTTTAATGCAAATGCAAGCAAACAACAAAGCAATTAGATAAAAAGCAAGGGAGAAGAGAACAATACTAGAGCATCCGAATTTATTAGCATATTTTTAGCAGCATTTTTTTTAAAAGCGAGCAAGCAAGCAAAGCAGTTTAGCAAATCCAAGCAAGCAGCGCAATTCCAAGAAAATCCTATTCGCCTTTTGCAATTTGTTCCTTGAATTTATGCAACCAATCGAAGATCCTTTTCCAATCAAAAATTACACCTACAAAAGGAATTTTTGGCAATCAATCCTCTCTTCTATTTTTTTTCAAAACAAAACAAACAATATTTAAAAAAATTAGAAGTCAGAACTCCTTCCCAATGTTTTTGCTGCAAATGACACTCACAAAAAGAAGAACCAATAGTGCAAGGGCTAACAAGAAATAGCATAACGCAAAAATTAAAACTGGCCCACTTAGAAAAAAGCCACCGGCTCGAGTATCAAATATGCCACGATGCCTCCATATCGTTTTTTTGTGTGTTCTTCTGAAAATAGCAAATCAAATAAAATAGGAAACAATTGGGAAGAGAAAAAAATCATTTATAATTTCTTTTGAATTCCATGTGAAGGCGACGCATAAGATTGTGATTGGTGATGGAAGTCGGTCGTCTGGAAATTTGTTGATAGTTTGAAAGGGGGGTATTGCGTGAGGGTGGTGGATGTTCAACGGTGTATGGTGATAAGGGAAGATGATTGTTTGATGTTTGTGCTGACTAAATAGGCAAAGGGATGTTGGAGGAGGTAGTTGTAGTGGGTGGTTAGGTATGGATTTGCTGAGGGTTGATGGGGTGTAGAAAGTGGTTAATGAAGAAGGCGAAGCTATGAGGATGAACAAGAAGGACCAGCAAGCAATAAAAGCAGGAGAGAAAAAAAAGAAAATAAACGAGAAAAAGGAATTGTACAAAGAGAGAAAGAAATAAATGGGAAAAAGGAAAGAAATTGAAAATAAGACAAGTGTTTTTTAAAAAGAATTGTTGAAAAATGGAAGGCAATGTAATGGGAAAGAAATTAAACAGGGAGAGAAAAAATTGCAAAAGGAATTTTTTTATTGTAAAAGAAGAATGGAAACAAATTGTAACGAAAATTTGGAAGGAGATTTTTTTTGGGAAAAAAGAAAGTAATTATGATGATAATTTGGGAAAGAAATGAGAGAGTGGAAAGAAATAAAGAACTAAAAAGCAATAATTATAATTAGTTACTAGAAAGAAAAGAAGTAAGGCAATCAGGAAATATAAGGTAGAGAAAGGAAAGAAAATTAAAGAGGGAGTAAAAGTGTAACGACCCGGATTTTTGGTATGTTAATTTTAAATATTTAATATTTGTTTTAAATATTTAGTTGATAATATAAATTAATTTTTATATTGAGTTATCGATTTAATATTCGAATATAATTTAATTTAGAATATATCGAATTATTTTAATTTGAAATATAATTGAAATCAAAGTTAAAAACTGAATCAAAATGATTCAGATGATAAGTAGGAATTTTATTTGATATATACGATAATAAATAATAATTTATTATCAAAGAATTTATGGTTTTCGAATTTAAATTATATTATATTAATTTAATATGGTATATATGTTGAAATTAAAATTTAGAATATTTACTGTTGAGTTCAGAATAAGGTTATTATATTTAAATGTCGGTCTATACACTAAAATAGCGGCTCGTGGCTTCAATTAATGGACCCTAAGATATTTGATTGTGGATAGGTTCAGAATCAAATCGATATCCATCTAAAAAGAATAAAATCGCTTTATATCGAATCGTATTAAATACGAGATCAAATCGAAGTCAAAACAAAATCAAATCAGAATCTATTTAAAAAGAATAAAATCTCTTTAAATCAAATAACAATTAAATATAGTGTACCTTAACCTATACCTAAGATGTACTTTGTGCAGGAAATTTTCCTTAATGCCTAAGTATCTGTCTTGTATAAATCGCGCTCTTCCCCTTTTGTTTCTCTTCTGAAACCAAAATCCAAATATACAATGGAAAGCTTTGAATTAAAAATGGTCATCCCTTCCTTTTTGCTCATTCAAAACAAAGCCGATTCCATTCATTCCTCCCCTAGGTTAAAACAATGGCCACTTATTAAACCCTTTTTAGTTATCAATTCGCAACCCGTATTCCCTTGTTTTGGAAAAATCGAACATAGATCCTGAAACCAAAAATAATAATAATAGCTGATTCTCAAAAACAAAATCAAGAGCCTGATTTTCAAAAACAAATTCGAAGCTTAATTTCAACACCACGGGATTGATCTGCTCTAGGCTCGGGCGAGTCGCGTTTCATCCTGGTATCGTTCGACACCCGTGCAAATGAGATGATGGATTTAGCAGCGTTCTAGGTTTAGGGTTGAGGTCGATTCCAAGAAGTCAGAATTCATTTACAGGTGAGTGAGTGGATTTTGATGAACGCAACTTCGAGCAACAGTAAATCCAACAGGGTGCGACTTTCATTTTAGGATTTGTTCGACTTTGAATTTTTGAATGAAGAAGGCATCACAATAATAAGTGAAATTGTACAGTGATTTCTAGTAAGCATTGACCCTCGAGAAGCACGAAGTCGCGATCTCGAGCAGTATCAGGTGCGAGATGAAGAAAGGGGTTGCATTGGGGATAACTAGGGCTACGATGGTCGAAGGATGGCAAAAAAAGGAACGATGCGATGTTCATTTTGGGGATCAGGGTGCGAACTGTTTTTAGGGTCAGCGGGTTTGCATTTTTATTAGATGGGCAAACGAACTGGGAAGACCCAATGAAGGAGTGGGTGTTATATGTTATCTGGTGGCATTGGATTTGGATCTGTGAGGTTTTCTAAGGATGGAAGAAGGGCGCAGTTACTTAGAGAGGTCAACGCTTGTTTCTGTTTGCAACTGGATGGTGCAACTTTTGACATGCTGCGATTAAGGTGGAGTTGAAATCCTGGTGCTATGCATTGAAGTAGTTTGAACATTCTGATAACGAGCCAGGTGATGGGTGCGATATTGGACATTGGGGAGTTCGCTATTGATGAGGAAGGTGGGATCAGGGTGTTCGTTTGAGGCAAGTGGGTTTAAGATATTGCAGAGTTGGCTGTTGTTTTGGGAAGGTCGACAGTGAGGGAAAAGCATGCCAGTAAAGATCAGGTTGGTGATTTGCTGATTTTAGGTCAGTCAAAATGGGGTATGGTGATCCAATTACAATGTAGCAAGGGTGTTCGAATGGAAAATTATAGTAGAGACTTGTGGTGGTATGCGTTCATCGAACAATGAAGCATGGAGGAAGCAACTATGGTATATTAATTTTGAAATTAACTTAACTAAGATAATTTATTTAGTTTAAATTAAAATAGTTTAAATCGATTAATAAGGATTCAATTAATCATAGGGGCAAGTAAAATTTATTTGAGACTACTCAAATGGTCGTTGCTGCAAAAATGATCTAGGATAGGCTCGTGATTTTTGTCGTTAGTCGTCGAATCATGGTGAGTAAAATCTCACTCATTTTTTATTCAGAATTATTTTTGTTAGTTAAAAATAATTGTTCGTTGGTTGTTTGCTTGCATTGGAATTTTATTATGGCTATATTAAATATATATTAGTTATTTAGGATTGGTTGTTGTGGTTATTATATATATATATATATATATATATATATATATATTGGTGTTTGGATTCCCGCAGTACCATTAGCGGATGCCCGCAGTATCATTAGCGGATGACCCTATATGCCCCACGCTATGATAGTGGATGACCTTATATACCACGATATCCTGCCTCGAAGCAGGATGGTTATTACTTATGTTAGTTAATGTCTGTGGATGCAGGAAAAAAGGTTGGAGGGATCCGACTGGATTCCTCAAAAATATTATTATTGTTGTTTTCATATATATCATCATATATGAGGTGTTAGAAAACCAGTGATTGATAATTGGTTAGTTTGAATGTTTAAAATATCACTGGGCCTAAATGGTTATTTATAAAAATATCATAAATAGGGTTTTGAAATTAAAAATGGGAAAACTATTTTCTAAAATAGAATTTGAATTTCAATTAGACTATAAATATATTAGCTTGTTTGAATACATAAAACAATTAGTGAATTTATAAACGTTGTTTATAAATTAATAATATAGATTTGAAGTGAAATTATAAACGGTGTTTATAAATGAAGTGGAAAAATTATCATTTGAATATTTAAATTCAAATGTGAATTTAAAAATAGAAATGGGGAATCGTTTTAAAGAAATAAATGATGGAATTTATTCTGATGTTCAGAATACAAATTGAACTAAAATAAATCCGTAAAGATTTATGATTTGAATTCGATTAATTCGAATTTATTTAAATAGAAGTTAAATTGAATATGAAAATAATTTGGTGTTATATATAAGTTATTATAAATAGAAATTTCCAAAATAAGATTTTGGTTTTAAATAGATTTCGAAATAGACTTGTTTAAATATAAAACAAGGAAATTTATAAAATGGTGTTTATAAATATAATGAATTAATTATCAAGAGATAATTTGAATATTTAAATTCAAATATAAATTTAAAAATAGAATTTGAAATCATTTCGAAATGGGAATGACGAAATATATTTCAGAATGCGGATTTTTAAACAGAATAGAAATAAATCCAAAGGATTTATAATTTGTCAAAGGAATTGGAATTTAATATAGAAGATCAAAGTATAAATAAATTTATTTCCAAGTTAGGAAAAATCGACAATTTTAGAAAATCGGAAATATTATGTTGAAATGGAAAATTAGTTCAATATATATTAAAAATATATCAGAATGGAGTTGAATTTGTTATAAACAAAGTTTAAACGTTTTTATATATATATATATAACAATTAAAACGAACTCGCCGCAGCGCAGTAGTTCGTAAATTGGAGATTCGAACTTCATTTGAGTATACAGAACTCAATTTTAGTCGGAATTCTTTGAAATAAGAATCATCGGGACCGGTATAATAATAGTTTTCTAATAGAAAAGAAAAATCTGGATTTCGTCAAATAGATTTTGAGTTATGTCAAAATCAAATTTTCAGAAAAGTAGCGCCAAAATCGTGTAAAAACCATAATGGTTTATATAAATAAGTATAAGGATTTTTAAGCAAATAAAAATCTGAGTTTCCATTTAAAAAAATCTGGACTTGAGTTATAAAATAAATATGAACTCGAGTGGAGTAAATGGATTGATTTTTGAAACAAAATCAGTTATTTATTTTTGAATAGAATTAACTAAGTGGAAGAATAATTTGTTAACCAAAATTTTAGATTGAGATATTCCTTTGATAAGTAAATGAGATTTGTGAATTTCATATTCGAAATCGAATATGAAACCTGAAATGAAAATGGGATACAATTGATTTATAAGCAAACTAAAATACATACGAACATGATACGCTCAAATAACAAGTGAAATAGGCTAAGAAGCTAATTAAAGAATAAATGGGCGAAACTGAATTCAAACGATTGGATTGAGTTGAATTGAAAATAGGTGAACATGTGTTAGACGGGTATGGAATGAAGTATATGAAGATTATAATTTAGTGCCCGACAAAAAGGTACACGTTTATATTCCATACGAGGTTTTATGCACTGAATCGACAAGCCACTTGGCCTTTTGATTTTCTTTTTTGAATGGAAAGAGCCTAGAGAGGCGAGTTGAGGTTTGCACTATTTGCCGGTACAAAGGAGGTTATGGCGAATTTTTTCGGAAATTGGAGGAGTTAGAATATTTTTAAGAAAATTTGATAGTTAGAAGTCAATGTGTCGATATATATAGAATTCGATAAGGAAACAAACATGAAAATAGAATATTATAAACAAAAAGGGAATGGAAAATTTGGTAATAGAAATATATATATATATATATATATATACACGTTTTTAAAATTGAATAAGTGGGTTTTATGGTATTGATAATTTGAGATAAGCGGTCTTGTCTGTTTGAAGTTAATAATATTTTCAGTCAAGGTCTGAGAGGTAATTGTACCCCAACTCGATTGATTTCATTATTAGCTGATAAATAGCAAGATTCAGTCTCGAAGAGAAATGTTAAAGAAATTTAGTTGAATGCAGTATTTTGGGTTGTTGTAGCGATGTTTTATATAGCATACGTTTTAACCCAATTAAGTGGGATTTTGGAAATATAAAAATAAATATTTCCTAAGTATAGAAATGAATGGTCGTGAAATGGAGAAGTAGTTGGAATATTTTCCAATTATTAATAGAAGATATTTGCTAAGTATAGAAAATTAAAGATGGCGAAATATTGAAATGTTTTCAAAATAGCGTAAGAGGCCAAGATGATTATTGAAAATATTTGGTTAACAAATATTGGTAAGGAAATGAAGAAGTGATTTAATTAATGAAACATCAATTAAGAGGCCCAGTGATTTGTTTAATGGTTGGAATGTTTGTTTGTTTTTCTTCGATAGTTAAATAACCAACTATTGAAGTATTTGCCAATATCGTTGTTAATATGGAGAGACCGGTTGGATTATTATCCGAGAACCACTCCGTATTGGCAGTAGCATTGCGAATAAGATTATATGAAGGTAATCGAAGATGGAGTAAAGTGAAAGGACTTTTTCTATTAATGGAAATTGTGCCTTCGGTTTCGTTCAATCCCAGAACAAACGTATATGGACGAGTGTCTGACAGAGTATTTCCAATCATCGCATATGTTGGTCTGTATAAATATATATGGTGGCAGAGAATTTATTCTCTTAGCATAATATCCAGAATATATTTGTGCAAATCGATTAGTGATTAACGGATCTGACAATGTGGCATTCAAAGTGATTGTGTTATCAATGGATGATAAGAAATCATACCCTCAGGTCTCAACAACCGGGAAATGACAAAAATTGGGCAGGCAGCATGGCTATGTGGGTCACTCCCATTAGGGTGTATAATCACCTATCTAGAGAAATTCCATTTGCTTCTTTAATCTATCGATGTTGTCCCATTCGTGAAACGGTTGCTAATCCTAACCGTTGGTGATATACATTCGATACATTCAAGCGAAATGAGTGGTTGGTCATGTGTGGTCCAGGTTACAAGATGTTCTTGTTGAACCCGGTGTATTCCCCTCTAGAGATACACTATCGGTAGGTGGTTCCATACCTTATCATGTTGGAAATCCAATCTCCAATAAGCGCCCTGCGGTTTTTGATTTTATATTATATATGGAGCGTGAGATGCAAGCGTTCCGCTAGATTGTTATTTATTTCATTTAGACACTATTATAATATCACTGGATTTTCGAATCAAAATATTTTGGGTTATAGTAAGGTAAAAACCTTCCATGTTTATGTGTGGGTTGGTCTTACTATTATCCTTTCTTTCGAAAAGATTTTGAAAGTTAAACAAATGGTTGGAGTTTACTCACACCAGTCCCATGACTGACCCAGAGTTTATTTTGTTTGTTTCCCCTAAACTCTTGGGTGCCCAAATTTGTATGGGCAGTCAAGTAGTCGGGATTTTACAGATTCACTTGGAGGAGTTGGAAGCAGGAGGCTTCACCAGTTAGCTATAGACTATCATATATTCCGCTGTGTACCATGTTTGTATCTGGAAACATGTGTTTATAACTGTTCCAGAAATAGCTGTTAGTGCTCCGATGATGGTATGTATATAAATAAAGTTACCGAATTGTATTTCAAAGTTTGTGTTACCTAATATATTTTGTTCGTTCCGCTGTGAGTTTGTGATCTTCGTTTTCTTCTATTCTAATATTTCTTTCTTCCTATTTTTCATCCTCTAACTTCCTTCTAATAATGATTGTATTTATGTGCAATTTGGGTTGGACGTGTGGTATTATTAGTCAACTCAGATAATACGGATTTGCGGGCCGTTATAGTTGGTATCAGAGCTTCGGTTGAGCGAATACCTAGGCTTGTGTGGCATGTGCTCATTAGAGATAGGGTTAGTAGTACCCTAGAATGAGTTGAGTGTATATATACGAGAGAGCGTATTTGTTATTTGATATAAAAGTTATTTTGTATTGTGTTGGCTAGTCTGCTGAGTGGTTTATGAATTCTAGTCGAATTGTGGGACGCCACAAAATCGATAGGAATTTCTAAACACTTGAACAGAGAAATTTGACACAATATTGTTTTTAAGTGGGTAGATGAAATAATTTTACCCAAAATTCTACTTTGATAGAAAAAGAATAATTTTCTTAAATTATTATATTATATGGATGTGTTGATTAATATTATTATAATCAAATGTGATTATAAAACTGGAATGGTAAATTATCACCAGATATAATTTATATAAGAATGAGATATACAAATGAGATGAATTAAAATTGAATTCAAACCAGAACTTGAAATTCAAATCCTAGATGTTTGAAAAAATATTTTCTGATCTATATTAAAATAATATAGCTTTACTTTGAAAGGATTTTTGATTAAAAATCAATTTTTAATGGATTTTGAAAGTGACAAAGCACTGAACTCAGTTCAATGGTTGGGAAATAATTCTGATGATGGTCACGACATCATCAGTGTTCATTTTCGAGTTTCTAAGTGATGGATTGCTACCTTAGAAAAGTTTTGGTGAAAATTTGTTTGAAAGTAAACAAGTTGTTTTGGAAAGTTCAGATGTTTTGAATTTGAAATAATTATACAATATGTGTATATATTTATGTGATTTCAAAAGGATTTGAAATAAAAACCCGGGAACTTGAATTCTGGAATTTAAATTTAACTTAAGAAAGTTAAATAAATTGAAGTGAATAAATTGAGTTAGAATCAATTGGAAAGCATATGAATAAAAACAAAATTTTTTTGTGGAAATTAAAATTTGTTGAAGTATGAAGTGTTGGATTCCAGTATAAGTGAGTTTTTGTAAAGTAATGGGTTATAGCCTTTTTCCTAGCTTAGTAATTTCGGGGACGAAATTCTTTTATGAGGGGAAGAATGTAACGACCCGGATTTTTGGTCTGTTAATTTTAAATATTTAATATTTATTTTAAATATTTGGTTGATAATATAAATCAATTTTTATATTGACTTATCGATTTAATAATCGAATATAATTTAATTTAGAATATATCAAATTATTTTAATTTGAAATATAATTGAAATCAAAGTTAAAAACTGAATCAAAATGATTCAGATGATAAGTAGGAATTTTGTTTGATATATACGATAATAAATAATAATTTATTATCAAAGAATTTGTGGTTTTCAAATTTAAATTATATTATACTAATTTAACATGGTATATATGTTGAAATTAAAATTTAGAATATTTATTGTTGAGTTCAGAATAGGGTTATTATATTTAAATGTCGGTCTATACGCTAAAATAGCGTCTCGTGGTTTAAATTAATAGACCTCGAGATATTTGATTGTGGATAGGTTCGGAATCAAATCGATATCCATCTAAAAAGAATAAAAATCGCTTTATATCGAATCGTATTAAATACGAGATCATATTGAAGTCAAAACAAAATCAAATCAAAATCTATTTAAAAAGAATAAAAATCTCTTTAAATCAAATCACAATTAAATATAGTGTACCTTAACCTATACCAAAGATGTACTTTGCGCAAGAAATTTTCCTTAATGCCTAAGTATCTGTCTTGTATAAATTGCGCTCTTCCCCTTTTGTTTCTCTTCTGAAACCAAAATCCAAATAAACAACGGAAAGCTTTGAATTAAAAATGGTTGTCCCTTCCTTTTTGCTCATTCAAAACAAAGCCGATTCCATTCATTCCTCCCCTAGGTTAAAACAATGGCCACTTATTAAACCCTTTTCAGTTATCAATCCGCAACCCGTATTCCCTCGTTTTAGAAAAATCGAACATAGATCCTGAAACCAAAAATAATAATAATAGCTGATTCTCAAAAGAAAAATCAAGATCCTGATTCTCAAAAACAAATCCGAAGCTTAATTTCAAAACCACGGGATTGACCTGCTCTAGGCTCGGATGAATCGTGTTTCATCTGGTATCGTTCGACACCCGTGCGAATGAGATGATGGATTTAGCAGCGTTCTAGGTTTAGGGTTGAGGCCGATTCCAAGAAGTCGGAATTGATTTACAGTTGAGCGAGTGGATTTTGATGAACGCAACTTCGAGCAATAGTAAATCCAACAGGGCACAACTTTCATTTTAGGATTTGTTCGACTTTGAATTTTTGAATGAAGAAGGCATCGCAACAGTAAGCGAAATTGTACGGTGATTTCTGGTGAGCATTGACCCTCGAGAAGCAGAAAATTGTGATCTCGAGCAGTATCAGGTGCGAGATGAAGAAAGGGGTTGCGATAGGGATAACTGGGGCTACGATGGTCGAAGGAGGGCAAAATAAAAAGGAACGGCGCGATGTTCGTTTTGGTGATCTGGGTGCGACTGTTTTTATGGTCAGCGGGTTTGCATTTTTATTAGATGGGAAAACGAACTGGGAAGACGCAATGAAGGAGGGGGTGTTGTATGTTATCTGGGATTTGGATCTGTGAGGTTTACTAAGGATGGAAGAAGGGCGCAGTTACTTAGAGAGGTCAACGCTTGTTTCTGTTTGCAAATGGATGGTGCAACTTTTGACATGCTGCGATTAAGGTGGAGTTGTGCTATGCATTGAAGTAGTTTGAACATTCTGATAACGAGCCAGGTGATGGGTGCGATATTGGACATTGGGGAGTTCGCTGTTGATGAGGAAGGTGGGATCAGGGTGTTTGTTTGAGGCAGGTGGGTTTAAGATACTGCAGAGTTGGTTGTTGTTTTGGGAAGGTCGGCATTGAGGGAAAAGCATGCCAGTAAAGATCAGGTTGGTGATTTGCTGATTTTAGGTCAGTCAAAATGGGGTATGGTGATCCAATTGCAATGTAGCAAGGGTGTTCGAATGGAAAATTATAGTAGAGACTTGTGGTGGTATGCGTTCATCGAACAATGAAGCATGGAGGAAGCAACTATGGTATATTAATTTTGAAATTAACTTAACTAAGATAATTTATTTAGTTTAAATTAAAATAGTTTAAATCGATTAATAAGGATTCAGTTAATCGTAGGGGCAAGTAAAAAATTTTTGAGACAACTCAAATGGTCGTTGCTGCAAAAATGATCTAGAATGGGCTTGAAATTTTTGCCATTAGTCGTCGAATCACGGTGAGTAAAATCTCACTCATATTTTATTTAGAATTATTTTTGTTAGTTAAAAATAATTGTTTATTGGTTGTTTGCTTGTATTGGAATTTTATTATGGCTATATTAAATATATACTAGTTATTTAGGATTGGTTGTTGTGGTTATTATATATATATATTGGTGTTTGGATTCCCGCAGTACCATTAGCGGATGCCCGTAGTATCATTAGCGGATGACCCTATATGCCCCACGCTATGATAGTGGATGACCTTATATACCACGATATCCTGCCTCGAAGCTGGATGGGTATTACTTATGTTGGTTAACGTCTGTGGATGCAGCAAAATAGGTTGGAGGGATCCGGCTGGATTCCTCAAAAATATTATTGTTGTTGTTTTCATATATATCATCATATATGAGGTGTTAGAAAACCAATGATTGATAATTGGTTAGTTTGGATGTTTAAAATATCACTAGGCCTAAATGGTAATTTATAAAAATATAATAAATAGGGTTTTGAAATTTAAAAAGGGAAATCTATTTTCTAAAATAGAATTTGAATTTCAATTGGTCTATAAGTATATTAGCTTGTTTGAATACATGAAACAAGTAGTGAATTTATAAACGTTGTTTATAAATTAATAATACGAGATTTGAAGAATTATAAACAGTGTTTATAAATGAAGTGGAAAACTATCATTTGGATAATTTGAATATTTAAATTCAAATGTGAATTTAAAAATAGAAATAGGGAATCGTTTTAAAGAAATAAACGATGGAATTTATTCTGATGTTCAGAATATAAATTGAACTAAAATAAATCCATAAGGATTTATGATTTGAATTCGATTAATTCGAATTTGTTTAAATAGAAGTTAAATTGAATATGAAAATAAACTGGGTGTTATATATAAGTTATTATAAATAGAAATTTCCAAAATAAGATTTTGGTTTTAAATAGATTTCGAAATAGACTTGTTTTAATATAAAACAAGGAAATTTATAAAATGGTGTTTATAAATACAATGAATTAGTTATCAAGAGATAATTTGAATATTTAAATTCAAATATAAATTTAAAAATAGAATTTGAAATCATTTCGAAATGGGAACAACGAAATATATTTCAGAATGCGGATTTTTAAATAGAATAGAAATAAATCCAAAGGATTTATAATTTGTCAAAGGAATTGGAATTTAATATAGAAGATTGAAGTATAAATAAATTTATTTCCGAGTTAGGAAAAATCGACAATTTTAGAAAATCGGAAATATTATGTTGAACTGGAAAATTAGTTTAATATATATTAAAAATATATCAGAATGGAGTTGAATTTATTATAAACGAAGTTTAAACATTTATATATATATATAATATAATTAAAACGAACTCGCCGCAGCGCAGTAGTTCGTAAATTGGAGATTCGAACTTCATTTGAGTATATAGAACTCAATTTTAGTCGGAATTCTTTGAAACAAGAATCATCGGGACAGGTATAATAATAGTTTTCTAATGGAAGAGAAAATCTGGATTTAGTCTAATAGATTTTGAGTTATGTCAAAATCAAATTTTCAGAAAAGCAGCGCCAAAATAGTGTAAAACCTATAATGGTTTATATAAATAAATATAAGGATTTTTAAGCAAATAAAAATCCGAATTTCCATTTGAAAAATCTGGACTTGAGTTATAAAATAAATATGAACTCGAGTGGAGTAAATGGATTGATTTTTGAAACAAAATCAGTTATTTATTTTTGAATAGAATTGACTAAGTGGAAGAATAATTTGTTAATCGAAATTTTAGATCGAGATATTCCATTGATAAGTAAATGAGATTTGTGAATTTGATATTCGAAATCGAATATGAAACCTGAAATGAAAATGGGATACAATTGATTTATAAGCGAACTAAAATACATACGAACATGATACGTTCAAATAACAAGTGAAATAGGCTAAGAAGCTAATTAAAGAATAAATGGGCGAAACTGAATTCAAACGATTGGATTGAGTTGAATTGAAAATAGGTGAACATGTGTTAGACAGGTATGGAATGAAGTATATGAAGATTATAATTTAGTGCCCGACAAAAAGGTACATGTTTAAATTCCATACGAGGTTTTATGCACTGAATCGACAAGCCACTTGGCTTTTTGATTTACTTTTTTGAATGGAAAGAGCCTAGAGAGGCGAGTTGAGGTTTGAACTATTTGCCGGTACAAAGGAGGTTACGGCGAATTTTTCCGGAAATTTAAGGAGTTAGAATATTTTTAAGAAAATTGATAGTTAGAAGTCAATGTGTCGATATATATAGAATTCGATAAGGAAACGAACATGAAAATAGAATATTATAAACAAAAAGGAAATCAAAAATCTGGTAATAGAAATATTTATATATGTTTTTAAAAATGAATAAGTGGGTTTTATGATATTGATAATTTGAGATAAGAGGTCTTGTCTGTTTGAAGTTAATTATATTTTCAGTCAACGTCTGAGAGGTAATTATACCCCCACTCGATTGATTTCATTATTAGCTGATAAATAGCAAGATTCAGTCTCGAAGAGAAATGTTAAAGAAATTTAGTTGAATGCAGTGTTTTGGGTTGTTGTAGCGATGTTTTACATAGCATTCGTTTTAACCCAAGTAAGTGGGATTTTGGAAATATAAAAATAAATATTTCCTAAGTATAGAAATGAATGGTCGTGAAACGGAGAAGTAGTTGGAATTTTTTCCAATTATTAATAGAAGATATTTTCTAAGTATAGAAAATAAAAGATGGCGAAATATGGAAATGTTTTCCAAATAGCGTAAGAGGCCAAGATGATTATTGAAAATATTTGGTTAACAAATATTGGTAAGGAAATGAAGAAGTGATTTAATTAATGAAACATCAATTAAGAGGCCCAGTGATTTGTTTAATGGTTGGAATGTTTGTTTGTTTTTCGTCGATAGTTAAATAACCAACTATTTAAGTATTTGCCAATATCGTTGTTAATATGGAGAGACCGGTTGGATTATTATCCGAGAACCACTCCGTATTGGCAGTAGCATTGCGAATAAGATTATATGAAGGTAATCGAAGATGGAGTAAAGTGAAAGGACTTTTTCTATTAATGGAAATTGTGCCTTCGGTTTCGTTCAATCCCAGAACAAACGTATATGGACGAATGTCTGACAGAGTATTTCCAATGATCGCATATGTTGGTCTGTATAAATATATATGGTGGCGGAGAATTTATTCTCTTAGCATAATATCCAGAATATATTTGTGCAAATTGATTAGTGATTAACGGATCTGATTATGTGGCATTCAAAGTGATTGTGTTATCAATGGATGATAAGAAATCATAGCCTCAGGCCTCAACAACCGGGAAATGACAAAAATCGGGCAGGCAGCATGGCTATGTGGTTCGCTCCCATTAGGGTATATAATCACCTATCTAGAGAAATTCCATTTGCTTCTTTAATCTATCGATGTTGTTCCATTCGGGAAACGGTTGCTGATCCCAACCGTTGGTGATATACATTCGATACACTCAAGCGAAATGAGTGGTCAGTCTTGTGTGGGCCAGGTTGCAAGATGTTCTTGTTGAACCCAGTGTATTCCCCTCTAGAGATACACTATCGGCAGGTGGTTCTATACCTTGTCATGTTGGAAATCCAATCTCCAATAAGCGACCTGCGATTTTTGATTTTATATTATATATGGTGCGTGAGATGCAAGCGTTCCACTAGATTGTTATTTATTTGATTTAGACACTATTATAATATCACTGGATTTTCGCATAAATATATTTTGGGTTATAGTAAAGTAAAAACCGTCCATGTTTATATGTGGGCTGGTCTTACTATTATCCTTTCTTTCGAAAAGATTTTGAAAGTTAAACAAATGGTTGGAGCTTACTCACACCAGTCTCATGACTGACCTAGAGTTTATTTTGTTTGTTTACCCTAAACTCTTGGGTGCCCAAATTTGTATGGGCAGTCAAGTAGTCGGCATTTTACAGATTCGCTTGGAGGAGTTGGAAGCAGGAGGCTTCACCAGTTAGCTATAGACTATCTTATATTCCGCTATGTACCATGTTTGTGTCTGGAAACAAGTGTTAATAACTGTTCCGGAAATAGCTGTTAGTGCTCCGATGATGGTATGTATATAAAGTTACCGAATTGTATTTCAAAGTTTATGTTACCTAATATATTTTATTCGTTCCGCTGTGAGTTTGTGATCTTTGTTTTCTTCTATTCTAATATTTCTTTCTTTCTATTTCTCATCCTCTAACTTCCTTCTAATAATGATTTGTATTTCTGTGCAATTTGGGTTGGACGTGTGGTGTTATTAGTCAACTCAGATAGTATGGATTTGCGGGCCATTACAAGTAGGAAAGCAATGATTTTTTTGATTTTTTTTAAAAGAAAGAAAAAGAAAATCACAAATGGAAACACCAAAAGCAAACGATACACAATTGAATACACACAAACACAAGAAAACAAAATGAACACAGGTTCTTTTTATGAAGACCAAAACAAGTTCACAAAACACACATAATTTTTTTTTACAGATGACCAACACTAATTGAAGAAATAAAAATACAAACAAACAAAGTTTTTTTTTTAATAAAAAAAAGAACACTATGAGAAAAAAGAACACAACCAACAAAAACAACAAACACACAAATGCAAGTGAACAAAAAGAAGCTAACAAACTACACAATGAAATAACACAACAAACAAGAAAATTAATTCGAAGAATAAAATCAAAATTAAATTTTTTCCCCGGCAACGGCGCTAAAATCTTGTTCGACGACGAATATTCTATGAATAAGAATACCGTCGCGAAGTGTAATAAACCGCAAGCGCACGGCGTACACTTGTAGTACGTTAGCGAGTACGAGTCGATCAACAGAGAAAGAAATAATTTTTATCTTATTCAGTCATATTAAACCAAATCCAAGTGATGTTTTAACTACAACTACAACTAAACTAGTAAACTAAAAATAAAAACTATGAGATAAATGGCAACTTAGGAATAAATCAACTTTCTAGCTCATGTAGAACAACAAGTTATGAAATTACTATCTCTCTTCTTTTTTGGTCATTTGTGAATTTAGTTGATATGATTATTATAAGTATAGCTTATTCATGATATTAACTAGCACAACATAAACTATCAAACTATATCATACCCACTAAATTACCTTACTAGTTCTAATGAAAAATAAACAAGTGGAAATTCAAATATACTTTAAGCATGGCCTATGATTTATTAATTAGAACTATAGACCATCAAAATTTTGAATTCAACCTCCACTTAATCAACATGACATGAAGCATAAAAAGAGAGAATGAATAGATATTATGTTGCAACTACATAATCAAGAGAGCATCATTACCCCTAAGTTGAAAGGGATTAGCCTCTCATGTTTACTATTCTAACAACGAACGTAAATTGCAACATAGAACAAAAAAAAAGAGAAAAAGAAAATAAAAATAAAATAAAGGACATTCTAATCTATTTGCATAAAATAAATCTAATCTTTTTGCAGAAAAGAAAATAACATATAAATAAAAAACTAAAACTAAAGAGAACTGGGAAGAAGAATTTTATTCCAAGCAAAGAATTACAGAATAAAAACTAAGATTGAATGGATACAAATGAACTAAACACAAGTGTATTTATAGTTGCCCAGGCAAAGACTAAGAGGCCAATTACAGAATGTGGGACAAAAGCCCTTTTTCAAAATAACAAATAAACCAAATAGCTAAGTGTGAATGCGTATGAATGGCTTTGCAAATGTAATAACTTGCGGGCATCAAATGGCATCAACTTCAACTATTTTGAGCATGAATAGAAACTCCATAACATCTGCGACAAGCTATCTTTATGAAAAGGCATTGAATCATTAAAATATGCGTTAGAAGGTGGTTGAACAGAAACATTTCTTCATGCTTTAATCTAGTTCTCAAAATCAACACTCTTCTTACACCAATACTTCAAGCTTTTCAACAATTAAGTGCATTAATTCCATTCATCATAAATAACCTAAAAACACAACTATAAATACACAGTATTAATTATTTTTAGGAGAAAATTAGATAAATAAGCGGATAAAATATACACATTTACGTGTATATCAATTAGTTTCATGAACTCTCTTTTGTGGCATACACATGCATACGTGAGACACGATATGCACCCACAAACACAAAGCCACGACCTTAACTGCCATGACGTAAGCAATAATACATCGGAATGTTCACTCCGAATATCGTGGCTTTGTGTTCCATTATTGTTACTATGAAAATACACTGAATATTATTTGTTAATGTTCTATAAATTGATTGATCTGCTGATATTTCTTATGTGTATATCTGCGGTTCATGAGGAATTGTTTCGTGTTGTTTGCCTCGATCATGTTGCCCTTGACTATTTGCCCATCTTTTTGTTACAAAACCAAAAAAGCGACAACAAACTGTCCTTTGTTGGGCATATGGAAGGTCACAACATCAAACAAGCGACAACACGAAACAATTCCATAGACAACAAATACAGGGGCAAATAGGTCAACATGATCAAATACATGTATAACAAGTTATGGATGTATTTGATCATGTTATCCTATTTGCCCGTGTATTTATTGTCTATGGAATTGTTTCGTGTTGTAGCTTGTTTCGTGTTGTGACCTTGCACATGCCTATTTCTACTTCCTGAACCTAAACTTTGTTATGACCTTCCACGTAATAGATCGAAAGTCGGTGGATACCCTGAAAGTTGCAATATATTTGTCAGCTATAGTCTACGACTTATCTACGAGTTGACTGACTAGACATCTGTCGACTCGATTACTGCCATAATAACGATGATGCCCTTAAACTTGCACCTATATATGCCTGTTTGCCCATGTATCTTTGTCGCCATTACTAACCTCTATGATGCAGCGCCTATTTGCCTACATGCCATGTATTTGTTATACTTGAACTGTGTACATGATTCGTGCATGCACACATCAACATTTAGCATCTAGCTTATGCTTATCAATGTATGCTTTGAAACATATAAATTTTGTACATTCAATATCAGCATCTGCTCATCACTGCTTTAATTTACAACAACGTGGACTACACAGCATGATCAACACGCTCAATTTTCTCAGTCCGATCCTGCAGTTTTATCACATAAGTTTTTTCTTTAATTAAATTAAATACTTTTAATAATCAACTCAGTTTTATCAGACTTTGTAATTAGATGAAATATCTGTGACAGTTTGCGTTTAATAATTGTACGACACTCTATAAATTGTGTTATGAAAATTCTTGTTATGCTTTGTGTATAATTTGTGCTATGCTTTGTATAAATTGTGATGTGGTCTGTGTTATGGAAAATATGTGTTGTAGTTTCTGTTTTATAATATATATATAATATGTGTGTGTATATACATATATATAATAAGATACAGTTTAAGACCGTGTCTACCTGACATCATAGATACGATCAAAAATCGTTTCTAAAATATAGTAAAGTAGCGTCCGTCATAAATTAGCTACGGTTTATATTCGTATATAGTTGCCCTTTAGATACGGCAATGTGCCGTTTCTAAATTAACTTTTGATACGGCTACGTGGGTGTGTCAAATTTTCAGATGGACACGACCTATAGCTGTATCTAATAATCAGGCATGCCATTTTTTGATATAGCTTACAGGCGTGCCAAATCGCTATAGATATGGCCACTAGCACAGTCTAATTAGCATATATGGTGTAGTGACATCAAAGCCAAACTTCAACTGTTAATTGAATATTATATTAAAATATTCGTTTTATTCTGGATTGAAATGAGATTCAACCAATTACTATATAATTTCAGTTTTATGGATTTCATATATCACATGCATTCAACAATACTTATAAACAACTATTAAACATCCAATTCACATCCAAAGTGCACTTACATCCATATAAGCCTTAAATGATTATTTAACGCTTATATTGGTATGTCAATCAATCGATTAACATTCAGTCTAAACACTTGGGATTAGTGTAAATCAAATATCATTCCAATACCCACGTGGGGGTTTCAACCGATAATTAATTAATTAATAAATTATGTATTCCATCTAATCGATATTATTTAAATGGGTGAACATAAGCAAGTCGTTCGACTTGTAAATGAATTTTCAATCCAACTTCAACTACCTTGAATAGTTTAACATCGTTTTTAACATATTAATTATTTCAAATTCACATTCAAATTATAACATAAAAATCATCCGTTCATCCATGGGTTTGAAAATAACTGTGATGTGAGCTACAAGGCACCGTATACAATTTATGATAATTTAACTTATAAAAATCAGCACAGACAATCAATACATAACAAAATATTTGAGTGAGAGAGTTCTCACATTGATCGGTTTGAATGGACAATTTCTTTTAAAACCAAAGAAAACTTGGGTTTAATTTGACTCAAAAATGCAACTTGCTCCAAATTTGACGAAATTAGTTTTGTTGCGAAGCACTCGACTCCACGATCGTAATAGATCCAGTTTCGCGTAATTCTGAGTTCGTAGCAAAAAGATATTAACATATGAACTTTGAATACACGAATTAAATAATTAAAGAAATATGCCCTTCTTCTCCAAACGACACCCTCCACTTTAAACGCTCGTCACGACCAAATCGTCGCACGTAATCGCACAAGACCAGTGCCATTATATCCGACATCTCCTCCTCTTTCCACGCCGGGTGGTCGCTCCCTTCAGAACGCCACGCAGGCCCCGCAGGCCCCGCAGTCGTCAGTTGAAAGGAAATGACCATTTTTCGTTCATCTTGGTGCTGCGGCCACCCTGTTGCTCCAAATGCCACAAAATTTTACCAGTATCTCGGTCTCGACCTCCCGAACAACTAATTCCCTTTTGGACACTTTGTCTGAAATTGGACGGATCGACCGGAAATTGCACATTACCATGACTGTCTCGTTTTCCAACACCCCTCCGAACGACCCGACATTCTGGCCAACTCCGACCACCTGAGATGCCACCACCACTTCCAAAAGATCAATATGCTCCCCCTCTACCTTCCCTTAAAACCTCTCTGCCTAACTCTCAACGTGGACCCCACAGCAAGCCAAAGACCAAAAGTGAACATTTTCCGTTCAACTTCGATAAATCACACTGTCGACCTCCAATGACCCCCAAATTTTAGGCTTGGGTACCACTCTCCATGCTCTACAGATTCATTGAATTTCATAGCCTAACTCCTTACGGTTTGAGAGATATAAATTATTTGGTGTTAAGGGGCTTTTTTGCAAAATGTTTTGAGAGAGGAGAAAGGGTGGCTGCCATTTTCGGTAGAGAAGAGGAAAGAAATAGGGTTTCGGGAGGAAGAGAAAATGATAATACATATGTGGGTTTATTATTTTATTAATTCTTTAGTTAACGCTCTCTTCGATCGATGTTTGGCGATGCACAGATCACACACGAATTCCGTTGGTGACACACAACTATATTTTGATGATACGGTCCTGATAAAACTTGTTTCGTTGAATTTCGAGTCCGTTTGCTCGAAAAGTTCTATTTCGGGTTAAAACGACTGATCGATTCACAACTTATTGCACACGGCCACAAACTAGCTCCAAAAATTACAAAATTTGAAATCTAGTAATAATTTAATATTCTGGATTCAACCAAAGTGGTTTCGTCGAAAATAGATGTCGTTTGCAAAATGGCTATTTTAATCGCTTTAATAATATCGAAATATTAATAAATTCCATAACGACTATTTGAAATTTTAATTTGGACATAACTTATAATTTATAAAGTGATATCTCAATTTCTTACATTTGTTACAAAGATATTATTAAATAAATTCTAAAATTTCTGGTTTCATCCAATTCTGATTTATAATGAACACTGTACATTCATTTAAAAATAAATTTCCAAACTACCGCACCGTTACGAGCTCGTTTTAATTAAATTATAAATTTATACGCTCAAACTTCATTTTAAATAAATTCTAAGTCGTTTATTCTCAAAATAAATCATTTAAAATATTTAATTTCCATTAAATTCAATTAAAAATAAAATTTAATTTGGTTCTAAAATTCCGGGTTGTTACAAAACAATTAACAAAGATCTTTACCATGATATCATTTTTAACTTTACATTATTTGTTTTACCAGTTCAAACTTTTGCTGCCCTTCTCATCCATGTTGTCTCAGGCTAAAGTGTAGACGGATTCATCATTAAGGTTGACTTGGTTTGTATATATCATGCTGCTCTTATATAATCTTTACATTTCATATCTTTCATTTTACAGTCAGCATTTGTACATAAAATTATAACCATTTGTCTTTCATGATTGAAAGGTATTTACTGGTCCTATATAGTTTACAACCATACAGAGCACACTAGGTTTGCACTTTTGAGTGAACAGGGAATGCATATGTACACCATAAGACATTACAAAATCCTTACTCGTACAAAAAGCTAGCGATATAGAGAGTCGAAAGAGATGTTTGTTCAGCAGTTCTCGGGACAACAGTGTCACAACAAGCTAAAGCAAGGCCTACATTCCAGACAACCTAGTGTGTGGCCCGTGCTTCGTAGATAAGAAGTGTGTGGAGGTAACTATGTATATATGATGTATATGTAACAATTATGTAGAATCATTTGTGATGGTCATCAAATGAAATATATTGATGGATATGTACTAATTACAATTGTTTAATATGTATTGTTTTTGGATAGTATATTTGCCAGCATATGTAGTATAGGAATAACAGCACGAATTCAAACCCAAATCTAATATATGCCTCCTAGTTTCATTGTATAGTTGCAATTTAGCAGCAATAGTGAATAACTTGCATTTGAACATGGAACGAACAATAGATTGTGATAGTATGGTCCGACTACAGTTACATTATGCTTAGGAGGAAGAAAATTGTATAAAACATTATCGGTCATCTACTTGTAGTAAGCACATCGTAGTATAAGAGAAAATTGTAGGATGCTAGAAATTGTGTGTTACAAAGCTCATTGACTACCAAAAAAGCAACATCCAAATAAATTTTTTGTATTGTGCTATGATCACAATTAAATAACGCCGACTCTTCTTAAGCAAATCATAAAATATATTCCAAAAATCTTAGTAGAAAAATACATTCTCAAAATCTCAGTACTGAGAAAATATACCCACAAAATTAGTTAATATATCTCCAAAATATCAATAGAAAATGTATCCTAATATCTCAATATTAGGAAAATATATCTTCAAAATCTCAATGTTATGTCACTAAATAAATATATACCTTTTATACATTTTGATGGAAATTCATTGGGAAATAGCAAACGGGCTGAATAAACTGATTTAATAGAATGAAAGTAGTATGGATATTGAAATGTAAATAACATATAGTGTAGCAGAAAATTAATTTTACATTAATATAAAACAAAATAGACAAATAGATGCTATGCTACAAAGATAAGAAACAAAATACAAAGATGCAAATAGAAATAAGTTATGCAATGAAGAAGCGACTATAGAGCATATGTCAATGTAGTGAAAAAGCAATATATATATATATATATATATATATATATATATATAGTATATGTCAAATAACTTATGTTACACATTAGTTTTGCCATTTTCATATAGGAAAATCATATAGAAACAAAACAAAAAGCACATAATACCAGTATGGACTCATGCAAACAATAACCATATGAGACTACGTCCTTAACACACATAAGATACATTCCCTACTTACTGTAAATGCCAATTTGATGAGAAAAGCTAGCAAACAAAACCTTATTGCATACAGATATTGGAATATTCAACAATGATTCCAATATCTTATAGAACTTCGACTCTGTAACGACCCGCATTCTACGCATCGAAGGATCGTAGAATATTTATTTCTTCCACATACGAAGTCATATGGTCATGTAACTTTGGGAGACGACTATTGGGGTCATTTCCCATATTCATGATTTTTGCTGATTTTTAAATGACCGTTTTACCCCTAGCTGGTCTTGTTTTGGCCATAACTTTTGATTGGAAAGGAGTTTTGAACTGAAATCACTTCCATTGGATCCAGATGATGGTTTACAATTCCGTAGAGTTGTCACATTAGCCAAACGGACTCACCGTTTGGGAGATATGGCTGAAACAAGTTTCAGAAGGTGAAAAACTACTTAACCGGGCCAATTGAAGTGATTAGCATATGGGCCCATAACCCATTTCGGGATTAGGGTTATGAGGAGGCTGAAATGAGTTAGGTTTCATTTCATTTCAGTTTTTTAGCCGCCATCTACCTCCTAAGAACCCTAATAATGGCCTCCAACCTCTAAAAACATCCCCAAATCACTTTCTAATAAAAGATTAGGCTTAGCAACATCAAATTAAGGAGGAATAGAACCAAAGCAAGGTTAGAGCTGCTGCTAAGCATTGGGATTCGACCCAAAACCGAGGATATTTCAGATCTATAGTATAATTTGTGGCAAACGTGAGTGATTTGCATAGTTCCTCACTAATTATGGTTAATTAAGGGTAATTAGGGTTGATTAGCGAATTTATACACTAATAAATTCTGGAAAAATATTTATAAATTCGAAAATAATGTTTTAGACCTCTATTAGAAATTTGTTTTTATTTGGTTAAATTTTGCAAATCATACCATTAGTTTTGCTTAAACATGCTTAAGGGAAAATATGAGATTTTGGCTATGTATGATCCATTTTAACCTATCATATTGCTGTTTTGGTGTTTGAGGTCACATCTACTTGTTGCTATGACTGTATGGTATGCTTTGTGATTGATTAGAATAGTTAGAATGGTCGAAAACGCCGTCGAATGGCGTAAAAAACTTGCTGGACAAAATGCAGGAAATACACAAGGACTGGACCGGATCGGATGGGGAGGACCGAACCGAACCGTTCGTGCGGCCCATCCACGATCCGCCCCTTGCATCCGAACCGAGCCTATATGCCCCGAGTTGATCTGAAACTTGGAGGAGATCATGACCGGACCGATCCGCCAGAAGTACTCCGATCCGATCCGCCAGAAGTACCCCGACCCGAACCGATGGATTGCGATGGATTTGAAGACCCGACCCGATCCGTTAAGGGTAATGACGACTCGATCCGCCAGGGGTGACTACGATCCGAACCGTCACGAGGAGGAGGCATGGATCCGAACCGAATGACCATGGAGAGCACGATCCAGAGTGAAGAGAAGGGGAAGCCGAACCGATCCGGGGAAGAAGACCAATAACCCGAGATGCAAAGGCAATCCAAATAGGAAGTTAGAGCTCAGGATCCAGTTGGGAACCAACGAGTTCACTTCATGATTGGACTTTGCTGCGGGACGTGTGCAAAGGGGTTGTCGGTATTCATAACTTTGGTTCACCACTGAGAGATGGATAGTGGGCTTGTAGAAATAGTTGTACGGGGTTGGACTCTGTCATGGCCCAAATGATCAGGTGACCAAGGTAGTGGATATCATATGCTTTACGCAATGAGCGAGAGATGTGAGGATGGTTGCTATGCTTGATTGTTTGACATCACTATGAAATGCACACCCCCACCCCCGTGTTTCTTACACCATATGTTAGTGGCACCTTAGAGTATTGTACGATATGTAGTGCTAACTCTTTGGTTGCAGGTCCAGGTTCAGGTATGATTGGATTATACCTATTATTGTTCTGTTTTGTTGCTTATCACTCATACCAGACTTTTGTCTGACCCAGAGTTTTATGTCTCTTCTTATTACTTTGGGTGCTCCTAAATGAGCAGACTAGAGACAGGTTAGCTGGTGGTGCACAAATAGCTGTACCGGAGACGAGCAAGAGGCTTCCACGTACGATATATATAGATATTCTCCCTGTGTCGCTGAAGGTCACTACTTTGGGCATTAGTAGTGTACCTTTTCCTTTGCTTTGTTTTAGAGACAGTTTGAATAGTTATAATAATGATGATGTGGAACATAAGCTGTATTTGGATTTCCGTTGCTATGATGTTTAGTTTTAGTTCTCAGCTTATGCACTATATCGCCTATTTTATGTCGAGATTATGTTATTATTATATTTTGTTCCATGCGCTGTGAGACATTCTACAGGTTCCTTGTTAGTTCATTCTTTTCTTTCTTTTCTTTGGCGACCGTTCTTTGCTAGTCGGGCATGTGTACAGCGCACTTTCGAAGGAAATGCCGGCTGGTGTGGGGCGGGCTGTCATAGACTCGTACTTTTACTTCAACCATTTTCAATGCAAAATAGACCAGTATTCCTATATGGATGATTTTTAAGCTTGGGTGCATAATGCTTAGTTGTTGCCATAAGAGAACCTCGTGCAGCCCCACTGCATCAAGAAAAATAAGAGCACATATTATACTTATGAGAAGAAAACAATAGTACGTTATTCAAGAGCGCCTACTGCATCAGAATATCAAAATAAACCATAACATACATTGGTTGTACTATAACAAAATTACGTTGCAACAACCTAGATTTTTGGTCATTCAAATCGACAAAAATCCGTAAATGTCGACTTAAACGAATCCTATGATACAGATAGTTATTGGGGTTAATACAAGAAAAGAAGAAAGAAGAAAACAATCACAGAATCTCATAGCAGAAGGAAAAAATATAATAAATAAATAATAGTTCATGAAGCTGTTAAAACATACATTTGATTATATTTTATAACAATTAATAGAGTTAAATATCATAAACATACCAATATTTGTAGTGGAATACGTCTGTTGAGCTCCATCTTCTTCTTCATAACTGTGTCTTCAAAAACTGAAAACTCATGTTGACCCGAGCACAAATTAAAAGACAAAAAATACTCGGATCAGAACTAAACTATTCTCATATCAGTCAAATCAAAACCATGTAATAATATGAATGTGTTAACTTAAGAGATGTTACGGGAATTTACAGCTCTTAAGGATTCGTCAAACTAGATACTATATAATACAGTACATTATTATAATAGTGTATGTGGTAAAATATTAAATATTACAATAGTGTAAGCGAGATTACATTTGTACCCTTACACCATTTATAATATCGTAGTCTATACAGTACTGTAAACCCACCATAAATAGTGGCATAAGAGGGCACTCCGTAGGTATGACACAAATCAAAATCATAGGGGGCTCGATCAGGATAAATATGACAAGGCAGCGAGCCAATACCAATCAGTATGATTCTACTGGATTGCGGACCCAGGTCGATGGTAATGCAAAGCCATCTACTACCGCCCACCCCGGACAATACTCCCAAGAATTAAAGGGCGCCCAATCAATCAAAAAGTAAGAGATAGGGTATTAAATAAGCATGTCTCCTAAGAGGTGCTAACTCACATTAACCTGGGTATGGCTCCTGTTTGGTCATTTCAATTATGATCCAAAGGTCAAAGCTATCCATCATTGTTCTCTTTCTATAAATCCAGTAATCGCCTCCAAATCAACCTACTTCATTCTGGATTCTCCACCACGTACACAGTTGTTAAAGTGGTTTTCGGGATTTGTAGAGAGTATGACAATATCCGATCTCAACCTCTTTAACAAACAAACGTTTACATTTTTCACACCGATCGGTTCTTTTACGTTTCAAAGGGGTTCATAATATATATCAAAATATCAGATTTTGCTGTAAACACCTTTCAATAGCCAAGATAGAGTATTTTCATATTAAAATCTCCATTCGAAACAACTTAGAATCTTTGAAACAATTCCAATCTTAAAATAGTTTTGAATATTTAAGATAGTTGAAAAATATGTTAAGACAGTTTAGATATATTTTTGAAATAGTTTGAAAACAAATAGTTAGGAAAATTAAAAGTTTAAATATATAGTTTTGAATATAAAATAGTATTTATCAAAATTTGGTTAAATATATGTATATTTAAATATAAAAGAAGTTTATAAAATAGATAGTTGATTGTTAAAATCATTTATTTAAAATAATTAATAAATATATAAGTTAAAATAAAATAAAATAGGTTTTAAAGTGAAATAGTTTGTATAGTAAAATAGTTATTTATAAAAGTAGTTTAAAATAGTTGTTATTTACCAAAATAATTTATATACTGGTTTAAAATACCATAGTTGGGATTGGGATTTTTTCTCCTGAATTTAAATTAAATCCGATGTTATATTTCAAATCAAATCAATATTTCATTCCAATTCAATTCCCATTTCAAATAAATTCGATTCAGACAATCCGGTTCAGATATTTAGAAATTTAACTTACAATTCTCATTTTAAAATCATTTCAATTTATAGCAAACCTCGAGTTCACAATTCAAACATTACTTTAAACTAGGTGAATTCAAAGATGGATAAACAATTCAATTTTTGATAGATTCTGTTCATATTCATTCTTTTAGAACTTCAGTTTACAACATTAATAAATTTCCTTTTTTATATATTTCAAATCCAAGTTCAAGTTCAAATGAAACCAATTTATAAAACAACATTTATATTGTGAAATAAAATAAAATATTTCAAGGTTCAAGGTTAAAACAAATTTGATTTAACGAACCAGTGTCGATATAAAATTTTCTATCCTAAGGCCGAGTGATACTTAAAATTTAATTTTAGTATTTTGGGAAAGGATATATATCATTTTAATTTTAGTATTTATCATTTCAACTTACCTTCTTAATTCATAATAATGATCAATCCCGGGTTTATTTGATGCTCATAACATTTAAGGTAAATGATCGAGATTAATCAACATAAACAACAGTCATATATAAACAAGGTGAATAACAAGATGAATTACACATCAATACATTAATATATAAATCCAAGGCATCCATCAAAATCAATACATTCAAACAGTTCAAGTTAACGTCAGTTTACTTGTCATGAGGTATGAGGTTTTTTAACTAGTAATTAAATTCTAACTATAAAATTTATATTAACAGTTAAATTAAATTATAATGTTTATGCAGATTAACACAAATATTCAATTTAAACAATCAAACAACAAACAATAAATCATATAATACCATGAATTTAGTTTAACGAACAATCAAATATTTTAGTTAGGTGTGAGTGGGATTAATCACTCACCTTTGGTTTCAAACGAGATTGAAACTCAAATCTTGGCCCAAAAATCAACAGTCTTAGAATTAGTTCATGACAACTCTATGTTACCCGGAATTTCGATACGATCCCAGCGAAACAAACCACGCGTCAATCTGAGTTCGTATGCGAAAGTTATTCACGTTAACACGATTGAAAATTTAAATAGATTAAAATAAGAAATGGCCACAAAATATACCATTGCCACATCATCACATAATTGGTTTCTGAACGCATGCGTGAGCATCTCCTGTAACTAGAAAGTCGAAGCCATTTCATCCCTAAAACCCGCCACTATGACCGATCCTCACACCCACGTTCGGCCACCATTCGATGCAAGACTACACCATCGCGAAGCCAACAATGAGTAGCACGTAACCTCCAAGTCCGTCCCCCTCTGATAGCCTGTGGGACCCGCGCTGCCACCATCATATCATGGGTTTCGAAACCCTTTTCTGACAATTCCGGCCAATTCCGACCATAATATATCAAATTGAACCCACAATTGGATTCGTATGATCGACCACTACAACTTTATTGTAGGATTCATCGCCAATCGACGCACAAATCCAAAATCCCCATATTTAACACTATATCACGTTTTTGATGCTTTGACCTCGATTTCCCGTTGATCCGAGCGATGTTTCAGAAAATAGACACTTCCCGTCAGTTCGTATCGTCGCGTCCTTTCCAACGATATATAATTCGATATGATTTGAAACATTTGAATTTTTGGCGTTGTTTCAAATCAATAGTCGCCATTAGACAGAGATTAGGGTTGAATTTCCGGATTAGGGCTGAGAAAATGAAACAAAGGCTATTGTTAGTGCTAGTAATGATAATTTATAGTGTTCATCGAATTGGTTTAGATGCATATACCCTATTGGCCCAAAATAGACCGTTTATCGTCAAAACGGTCATATTTTGCACATCCATAATTCTGGTCGGAAACCTGACAATCTATATATTGGAAATAATGTTTTTGATATATTTGAATTAATTGGAACAGTTCTAGAGTCTTAATTTCATCATATTCAAAAGTTATCGTTCAAAATCAGTCTAAATTACTTAAACAAACTGCAGTGCGTTTTAGCGTCGTACGACCAAACGGTAATTCTGATCGCTACGAAATTTGGAATGCTACAATAATTCACTGTTACGAATCACAAATTTAGTTTCGTCGAATTCCGAGATAGTGACCAAAATGGCTATTTTTCAGGTTAATTAATTAATAGAAATTCTCAAATTTCGATTATTCACTTTCAATCGAATTCAAAGATCTATTAATTTTATTCGAACCAAAATAAGATTTAAAATAACTTTATAAATAAATTTCCCATCATTTTAAATTAAAATTTTGATTATTTACCTAATAAGATTTGAATTTCAATTATATATAAATTAACTAAATTTCAATATTATATTTCAAATTTCAACATCTATCAATACAAACCAAATTAAAATTTCATTTACAATTAATACAAGTTATTATTGTTATTATCAGCTGAATTTCATTGCTTAATCAATTCAATTAAGTTCACAAATAAAATTTACCTAATTAAAGTCATTAAATTTTATTTATAACCAGAAATTATCAAAAATCATATTAAATTTAACAAATTAAATGGTGGAAAAAAATGAGTTGTTACACTCTCCCCCACTTAAAACTTTTCATCCTCGAAAAGGCGTAGTAAGAAAGTTATCAGTTTTTTACTTTTAACCATATATAATTTCCTACTTAACTAAAAAAAACTTTAACTTACATAGGTTGTTTAATAGATTTGAAAACTCAAAGTTCCATAAAATTTTCTAAGTCCTAAATTTAAGGAAAATTTCGGCAGAGTCTCCTTTGTACGGTTATGTCCCGAAAAACACAATATATATATATATATATATATATTTCTTATATTATAATGCAAAATCTTGGGTCAACGGGTCAAAGTGGAGCCTTTTAAAGTCTTCCAAAACACCTCTTTTGATTACACTGCAGTTGCCAACAAAAATAAGGGTATTATTGTCCTTACTCTCCCCACCACGTTCCCAACTTGGATGCCAGCATCCGTTTCATCACCACGCCACTTTCTCAACGATTCTTCCTCACGAACTTTGAAAATCGAATTAAAAAATCCGTTCCCATTTAAATCAACTAATTGTTTCTCGAAAGTGACAAATCAATGAATTTCCTAAGATGGAGAAGACTTCAAAAGCTTTTTTGAAAATGGTGGCTTGGAGATGTTTAATAGATTCGTGGCAGTGGAGAATCTGTTCAAAGTCTCTCTCCTTTTTTGATTTGGTAAGGCAATTAACTTTCTGTAATCCTTTCATAAAACGTCGTTCACAAAGTTATACTTTCTATTGGTTTTAATTTACAGTTTAATTTTCTCAATGTTAACCTCGGTATGAACAGTTATCATGAAACAGTGGAAGAAATGGCGATGCAACCGGCATCCAGTTGATGTAATCGTGTGCACTACTCAAAAATTAGATTCGGATCTGCAGACAAGCTTTGTGAAGGAGTTCTAAGGTCTATAAAGATGTCGCCTTTATTATATTCTTATTTTTGGATTGTGAAATTGTACCATCAGAGATATTTCATACTATTGGTCTGTTTCAGGATGCAGATCTCATCAGTACTTTATGGACAATTTAAACATGAGTTGAGAAGCAGTGAAGAAGAAAGGTAGATTCTTTTGATTGTAGAATATAATCTTATTAGTATATGATTAAATTGTATTAAAGAATTTGTGAAATTTGGTTGTCTTTTAGGTGAAATCAAATTCTATGAAATTGGCTCTACTATTATTAAATTATTGAATTGGCTCTTATCGCTTACAGGGGATAAAGCTCATAATGCTCTTAAAGGATGTCACTCACTCGACCCTGTTGTTATTCCTTCTGACCTCCTTCAGGTAATTCTGTGAGTTTTACAGTGTGCAAAGTGGTAAGCGAGACAAGATTGCTATCAAAGGTTTATGTGTTGAACATGAGTCTGCATCCAAACTTTTGTATATGTTTTAATATTGAGGGTATGTCAAGAACATTGAGGGTATGACATGAGTATGATTTTCTTCTATCAATAATGCTAGGCAACCATAAGTTTTTATGGTGCATGATTTTCTTGGACATGATTGATATAAATGGAATTTGTTAACAAATTACTTTATTGATTATAAACACTGTTCTGTAAACAAACATGTATACAGTTTCGTTCAGATCGAGTGTATGATTTACATCTTCAAATTATATATAATTTGACTCTTTGTTTCGTTTACTTGATTTTGTTTTTGGTTTGACCACTTGGCACTTGGACGGAGTTTGCCAAAGTTGAGGAGAAAGTAAAATTGTTCATGGAAAGGCCTGGCTGAATGCAAAGGCAAGATTAGTTAACTGCTTATAATATATTCCAATTGGCTGCAAGTTGAATGTAAAGTTTACTGATTTTCTTCTATCAAAAATGGTAGGCAACCGTAAGTTTTTATGGTGCATGATTTTCTTGGATGGGATTGACATAATGCAGATACAGTAATACAATGGAATTCACTAAGAGATTAATTTACTGATCATTTTATTTATTTATTTATAAAGACTGTTTTATAAGAAAACATGTATATTTTCCTCTATTGTGTGGTTCAAATTTAAGATTCACAATGACATCGAGTGATACTTTAGAAACTCTTTGACTTATACCCTACATTGCTGCCACATATTATATGCTTCTTACAAATCTATATTTTGTTACATAAAAATAGAAACTTTGGTTCAAGTTTTTGACGACAGTTATGCAGACCATCATATTCTCATCGTGTTAAACGTATCTTCTATATTTATGAGAACTGCAGCTAAATATACATGTATTTTTTAGCAAAAGCAGTTTCTTTTCAATTACAAATGTAATCTAAGTTTGCTAACAAAAACAGCACATCAACAAATATCACTTTTAGCAGTTTTTTTGACTATAAAGACATATATTTTTCTTACTCTATATGTTATAATTATAGCCAATTTATGGAACATGTATACACATACATGTATTATACAATAATCTAAGAAAATATGTACTGAAATAAACTTCCAATGCGGTTATATATATATATATATATATATATATATATATATGTGTGTGTGTGTGTGTGTGTGTGTGTGTGTGTGTGTGTTACTATTTCAATTATTTCGTTTGCTTTGTTTCCATAGTTGTGCGTGTATGTAGAAGAGTGTAATGGAACTTTACTTTATAACCAGTTTGACCAAATTCCCTGCTTTACAATTTATATCCACTCGACTGCAATTGTACAAGATATGCATATATGTATTATTTGTATTTCTTTATTTACATTACTATCAATGGATTTCATATTAAATTTTGACTTTTTCATCCATTTTTCAATCATTCGATATGGTTTTAAATGTTGTATCAGAGAATTACATTAAAAATACTTTTTATCATTGCTTTCCATAACTTGATAAATGAAGAAATCTTGAACTGTCAATAACGTTAAATTTGGTATAATTCTTTCAGACGATTAGTGTGAAACCATTCTAATTCTATGTATCTTTTGGTATAATTTTTGTGTGCTATGACTTAACTATGGGGTAAACCAGGTACGCACACAAGAAATGTAGTTTATACAGATATTTTGTCAACCTGTTCTCAAATTATTAACTAATTTTCAGTTTATTTTATGTACAACCAATGGATTTTTTTTGACTGTACCATAACCAATCCCCTATACATTACTAACTCCTATTTCGTAAACATCAACTTCTTTACCGAAAACCATATAGAGCAAGAGCATTAGAGACGGAAACCGACATGACAACAAGAATAGATTCACTGGAAAGGGATGGAACGCCAAGTGCAATAGCAAGATTAGCTATAGCAGAATCAACAGAAACTGGATTCAACACACTAAAGCAAGAAACCCAAGCAATCATTTATGCACCTTTTTCTTTTACTCTTTTTCTACTCTAATATCACATATATATGTTGTACAAATGTTGAAGATGGTTTGCATTAGGTTTGGGTGCTTTACTTTTTTGATGTAAATGTTCCCATTATAATATTTGGCTCTTGATGCTTTAGGCCATCTGTAGCTTTATATATATATATATATATATATATATATATATATATAGTCCCAAAGATATACCGTCTGCAGCTTTACTGTCCTTGATATCACGTTCAATTTCTTGCTATTTATGTTATGTTTTGCCCAAATTGCAATATTTTAAATTTGTAGACATAAACCGCCATAATGGTTACCCATTTTAAACTTCACTTTCAATTTCGGTCAAATTCATCTATGCACACGCCCACCGGACGTGCAAGCGTACTGGTATATATAAAGCAAATACTTCCCCTTTTGAAGCCTTTTTCGAATTGCTAGAAAAGTCCCCCTCAAATCAGTTCTACGTATTCTTACGTAAGGGTATATTAGGTCTTTTTTATCACCTCTTCCTTCATTTCATACAAACATTTACCCCATCCTGCCCAGTTTCCCCCCACTAACCACACAAAAAGATAAAACAGTTCATTATCTCCTCCGTTCCCAGATTACTCCACCGTAAACCCAAAAAAAAATTATATCGGCAGAATATTGATAAATTGAAGCAGCATGCATGATAATTTATTTAATCTGGGAACCGGTAGCACTGAGCGGTTGGCTTAAGCTACGACATCAACATTATTCGTACGTACTTTCTCTTCCCACTTTACTTTTCAACCTCCTTATATCCTTGTTGCATCGTTTTCAAATTCCAAGACTTAGACCATCAAAAATCAAAATAACAACCATATCGATGTACAAAATTTGCAATTCAACTTCCAACACAATGATTTTTCTATCCAACGGTATTCTACACTCCAATGATGATATTCAAAGAATTATAGTCGGTGATATTCAATGTAATACAGTTCGTGAAAGAAAGAGAAAAGGTACAAAAAATTTAGATATGAAATGATTTAATTTGGCAAACCTAATTTCTGACTGTCATTAACATTTGTGGTTTTTTTGCTTATGTTTTTTGTAGGTTTCAGGTTCGATTTCATGGCAGATGGAATAGGGGAGCTGTTTTTTTTAACAAGAATTGGTGAAGCTGAATTGATTAGATGAATTATTATATCGGAAAGCAATTCATTAACTATCAATGGTATAATATTTACCTCTTCCTTTTTTCAGAAACACTACAAGAAATATGTTCATTGACAGCGTGGAAAAAACGTTGTTATATAATTTTACAACGTTTCGAAGAATGTTGTCTAACAACACGCTGTTATAGGTCATGGGGACTACAACAATACTTTGAAAATGCTGTAGAAAAAGGAGATACAATAGCGTTTTAGTCGGTGTTGTTGTTATGTCTTGTACGGCGTTTTAATTGGCGTTGTCATTATGTTTATATAGCGTTTTGTGTAGTTGTATTTGCATAGCTAACACAAATTATTCCTCCTTCATCACGTATATAACAGCGTTTTATATGGGTTAGAAACGTTGTTATCGGCTTCATACCACAGCGTTGGTATGAATATACAACAGCGTTTTAAAACGGATATAACCATTGTCAGCGTCCATATATTATAGCGTTTTCAACATATATAACAGCGTTTTATAACGTCAAGAAACGTTATAACCGTCCATATAGCACAGCGTTTTCCATCATATATTAAAACGTTTATTTCTGGTTAGAAAAGTTGTTTCTCTCTACATATCACAGCGTTTTCAAAATATATAATAGCGTTTCTATTGAGTTGTTGAGCTGCATCTATCAGCATTTATCATTTTTACACAATGCAGTTCAAAATCATCACGAAATTCAAACAACACAAAAGAATTAGAATTATAAAACTATATCACAAGTTATAATAATTCCATATGCCAAATATACAATAGTTGGACATAACATTTTGTAATCGATGTTCCCATCTAACTTGTTTTTACAAAAGATGCTTACTGGCAAAAAAGAAAAATATAAACCGTTCAAAGTCCAAGCTTGTGTGCTCGAAAGTTGAATTTTCGTCATGCATCAAACATCAACACCTGATTGCAAGAAAGAAAAATTGTATAAGATCAAAATGTTTGAGCACATCTAGGTCATCGTATCTTCTATTTTTTTTCCGGTTTTATCTACCTAAATGAAATTTGAATATTAATTCAGTTTTAAGAGGTGAAAAGGGAAATAATGCTTGAAGTAAAATTCTACCAAAACAATCATAAAAAGGAGTATTTCCATTATTCATACTAACGATAAGTAAAGAGAAGTATAAGTCATTCTTACTTGAAAACGATTCTGAGGCGACATTTGCAGAAGACCAAGCTATAGTAGAACCAATTGCATCTTCAAAAAACTCAAACTCAGATGTAGGTGTCCATAAAGGTGCATTTGGAACTTTAACAATATCAACCCAAACTTTAACGGCACCTTCTCCCAAACGAACAAAATGGACCATCACATTTGGGTCAGTCGAAGACACACGTCCTTCAGCAACAACTTCTTTCTCTCCATGAACACTAATCAACTTGCATTTAATGTTTGAATTGAAACTAGTGGTCTGTCATGCAATATTTGAAACATTTTAAATATGTTTTCTACAAAACAGAAGTGATTATAATAATAAAACAGTATCAAGGTATATGCATGTTTTTATAAATTAAATCATAGAGCTAATGAGTGCATAAAGAATTAAGTATACAATTATGCAAGTAATTATTAATTGGTGGTGATCGTGATGCAATTATGTAAACAATTATGCAAATTAAGGGGACGTCTCACAAAAAAAAACCATACGTCTGAATCAATAAACGAGAAGTCTAAAAATTGACAGGGTTAAAATAAAAAACAGGAAAACTAAAATCAGACGTCTGAAAAAATTAGCAGACATCTGAAAATATACACTAGATGAAAAATCATTCAACACAGACGTCTGAAACTATTCCCAAACATCTGAAAACTTCCTCGGGTTGAAAAAAAACCATAAATCAAAGTCTGTTTTTTATTGATTCACCTGTTATGACCAGCTCATTCTGATAAGTTCTAGATGAGGAGATACGTGTATATACACATATTGAGTCATCTTTTATGAACAGGGTCCAACTTTTTATGTTTTGGCATATAGCCATGGTTCATTGATTCACCTTTTGAGCATACCACAACATCGAAACCATGTGTCAAGCCTGTACATGCAGCAGTGTCAAGCCTGTACATGCAGTGCAGTGTCCAGCTTTAATTTATTCTATCTCTGGATTCATCTTTTAAGAACTTATAACGGATATAAATTGCTGGTTTAGGCCTCATTTGGATATAAACTTCAGTTGCCTCCTAAAATTAACTTCAATGGCCAAAAATCAAAATTTTCCTCTGAAATTAACTTCAATGGCGTCCTCTTATTGTCAACCGCCTCATACTAGTAAGTTTGCCTAACTATGTTGTATAAAGTTTGTATGTGTATGTTTAAAATTAAACTTGTGTATCTTAACTGTTAACAGACTATGAAGCAGACGAAGTGTGACCAAGCTGAAGAATTTACTCGGCGATCCACTAGGCGGTGCATTTTAGCTCATAGTCCTATTCAGGGTTTCATGCTTTAATAACTTTATTCAAGAGACAAATGTTGCTTCACTTAACGTAATGAAATTTGCAACTACTTGCAGTTCATCAATTAATTTTGAAGCAACTTTTACTATCTTTGGAGCAAACTGTGTAGTGTAGGTAATATACATTTGTGCTGCTGTAGGGAAGTGTTTTCCTTAGGTTATCTCTTTTTCGTTTGCTGCAATTGAAAAACAGATAACCCCATGAAAACATTTCCCATGTACAGCAACACAAATATATATTACTTGCACTACACAGTTTGCTTCAAATATAGTAAAGGTTGCTTCAAAATAAATTGCTGAACTGCAAGGAGTTGCAATTTTCATTACATTAAGTGAAGTAGCATTTGTCACTTGAATAAAGTTAATAGGCATGAAACTAGAATAGGTCCATGAGGTAAAATGCATCAACCTAGTGGATCACCAAGTAAATTCTTAACCAGAAATTAAGTAAAAAACTTCAGCTTGGATATGTTATGTTCGATATGCAATTCGGACACGTTGTTGCTATGTTCGTTATGATATTTGGGTATGCTATTGTTATGTAATTCGGATATACTATTGTTATGTAATTCGGGTATGTTATCGTGGATGGAAAATATTGTGGATATGGAACTTTAATTATATATATGGCTATAGCTCGACAATAAGGAAGACATGCACAGGTGAAACAGGTGTGTTAGACGTCTGGCTATTTTTCCAGACGTCTAAGAGTAGAAAAAGAAAGCAATCTGAATATCAATCAGACGTTTGAAATTTTAACCTGACGTCTGGATTTCTCTACGGTCTAAAGTAAAATACCTAAATATGATTTCAGATGTCTGGATATTTTATCCAAACGTCTGAAAGTGTTCTCTGCCTATAAAAAACTATCTGCAGAGGAATTCAGACATCTGATATTTTATCCAGACGTATGGATTTTTTTGGGTTTAAAGTAATATGCCTGAATAAATATTCATCCATCTGGTTAGTTTAGCCAGACGTCTGATAGATTTCTCGGGGTAGAGAATTATATCTGCAGAAGAATACAGACGTCTGATATTTTAACCAGACGTCTGGATTTTTTGTGAGCCTAAAATATTAATCCTGTAGAAGTACTCAGACGCCTGGGTATTTTATATAGACGACTTATATTTTTCTGGGCCTATAATATTATACCTGAATAGGTATCCAGACATAGCTAGTGATATATTTACTCAAGTATTCCTTCGCAATCTTCCCTAACATAGCCAAGATCCTCGGAAGCATCATCAATCTCCCTGTCGGTTTCTTCAAAATTTTCGATATCCATGCTAAATTCCTCAAACGAGTCATCTGTATCTATTTCATGAAAAGTTCTTGACGGTGCCCTCATCACAACATACCAATTAGAATCATCATCTTCCATTGAATAGAAAATTTGTTTTGCTTGAGATGCAAGGATATACGGATCTTTTGAAATAGAAGCTTGATTTTGTTGTAAATTGACAAGGGTAAATCCATCTTCTACCTTCGCACCATTTCCAAAATTTGTCCAATGACACTTAAAGATGGGAACATAAAAGGCATGATAGTCTAACAAAAATATATCGGTCAACATCTCATAATAAGTAATCATGTCAACCACTTGGGAAATATCTTTTGCACTAGCCCTACAAATGGTGGTTGCATCATAAGTGACTCCACTATTTTGAGTTTTTCTCTCAATATCTTTTGTGTGAAAATGTTCTTCATTGATGATATAACCTGCACAAGACAATGCACTACTCCTTGGACCATAGGTGATCCATTTTAACATTGTGTCGTGATCGTTCGCATCATAAGCTATTTGTAAATGAAATTATTATTTATGTTAGATCTCGATAATAATATAGTCAAAATTAATTAGAATATACTTTAAAATTCAACTCACCTTCTTCTTAATCCAATCGGCAAAGTTATTTGTGTGGGTTTTCCAAAGTATGGTCGCATTTTTTTCTATGCGCTTGTTTGAGTGTTGCAACTCCTGAAGATGCAAACTATTGTAAAAGAAAAATACAAATAAGTTGCACTATAAAAATAATTGAATAGTAGAACAAAATGTATTAGTCACTTACTCTACAAATGGTTCCAATATATCCATATTCATTAGCACAGCCAAATGAGCAGCTTGTTTCTCATTCTCGGATAGTGTAATTATTTTGCAAGTTGAAGTTGGTCGTCCTTCAAGTATGACATCATTTTCATAATCTTCATTTCGGACTTCCTTCTCTTCTATTTTCTTGGTTTCTTTAAGAATTCACTAAAATATTTCATGCACTCCTCTGCAAGATAGGATTCTGCAATACACTCCTCAGGCCATGCAATGTTTCTTACATAATGTTTTTGTATCTTCATGTATCTTTCAAATGGGTACATCCAACGAAAATGGATCAGTCCACATAATCTGGCTTCTTTTCCAAGATGAACCGTCAAGTGTATCATTATATCAAAGAACGAAGGTGGAAAATATCTTTCAAGTTCACATAAAATTAGAATAATCGAATAATCAAGATGTTGTAGTTTTTCTCTATCAAGAACACGCTGGCATAATTTATGGAAGAACAAACATAAATGAATTATTGCTTTCCTTGGCTTCTTCGGTAACAATCCTCTTATTGCAACCGGCAACAACTATTGCATTAGGATATGATAGTCATGTGACTTCAAACCACTAATTTTACAATCCCCCAACGATATAGATATCTTGAAATTCGAGCAATACCCATCAGGTCCCCTAAAATCATAAAGTCTTTTACAAAAAAAAATCTTCAGGTTTGGACAATGTATATGGAGCAGTGTAAGATATGTTTTTGTTCCACGAGATTGTGCATAAAGGCCACGTCGAATTCCCCACTCTTCTAAACTTTCCTACAATTAATTCCATCTTTCGATTTGTTATCATGCAGCATCGTGCTTATTACGCTTTCACTAACATTTTTTTACATGCATTACGTCTAAATTATGACGCATTGACAGTTCCTACAAAAATCAACAATGTTAAATTTCATTACTAAAGAACTGTATTATTGATCAATGAAAAATAAAAAACTAACCTCCCAATATGGTAAATGAATGAAGATTGATCGTTTTTTTGCACCTTGATAGTTGTATATTCACAAGATCACCATCTTTACCTCTATTTTTTTATTAGTATTTTTTCTCTTCCTGCTCTCCTGCTTAAATTTTTTTTCTTCTTACCCTTCCCATTCTTGTTATTATTATTTACAATTTTGATTTCTTTCCCAAAATTATTCGGAATGTTTTTCAAAATAGCAGAGATGTTTCTTCCAGTCAAAACTCTAGGTCTACGACCATTTTCTACAGTATTATCAAACCAGGTTTTTTATTTCTCAATGAATCTAAAAGGGGTAAAAATCTCCTATGGCCCATATAACCGCTCTTCCGACTATGTTTCAACCATCGATGGTGAGTATTGATACCGCATAATGGACAACCATTTTTACCTTTCACACAACATCCAACAAGATTTCCATACGCTGGAAAGTCATTTATCGTCCATAGTAAAATCGCTCTTATGTTAAAAAGAGATCTACTAAAGGCATCATACGTTTGAACTCCATTACTCCACAAATGTCGCAAGTCTTCAATTAATGGCTCCAAATATACGTTAATATCATTTCCTGGTTGCTATGGACCAGGAATCAACAATGTTAAGATGATATTTTCTTTTTTCATGCATAACATTGGCGAGAGGTTGTATGTCACAAGCATCACAGGCAAACAACTATATTTGGAACTCATTGTCATAAAAGGATTAACACCATCGGTAGCAAGACCAAGTCTTATATTGCGTGGATCAGCTGCAAACGATTCCCATTTCTTATCTACTACATTCCATGTTATTGAATCCACAGGATAGCGCATTTTCCCATCATTGCTTTTATTACTAAAATGCCATCTTAAATCTTCTACCGTATTTTGAGATCTAAACATTCTTCTGAATCTAGGAATGATTGGAAAATATCTCAAAACTTTAACTGGAATGCCATGCATAATTTCATTGATACGTTCATTCTTCTTCCATCTTGACACACCACATTTAGGACAACTTTCCAAATCTTTGTACTCTCTTTTAAAAAGGCAACAATCATTTTGACAAGCATGAATTTTTTCAAAACCCATATCGAATATTTTGAGAAACTTTTTTACCTCATATAATGTTTTCGGAAGTACACTATCTTTTGGCAACAATAATTGTTGCACATTTAGAAGTTTATCGAAGCCGGTATCAGACAAACCAATCTCACATTTAAGATTATACAAGGCGAGGATGGCAGAAAACTTTGTTTGATCGATACAATCAGGATACAACGGGGCATTTGCTTCTTCGAAGTTCCTTAACAAATCATCCTCTCATTTTTGTGCGCTATCTTCATCTTTATCATCATCGAAAAAACTATAATTGATGAAATCTTCATTTTCGTAATCGATAGCTTCAAATAAATCATATATGTCATCCAACTTAACATCTGTGCTTATATTTATGTGCTCACCGTGACAATACCACCTACTTGTATTATATACACGATCCATTCCTCTTATAATCAGATGCCCAACTACCACCTTCTCATATTGATGACTAAGATTTCGACAATCTACGCAAGGACATAGAATTTTTTCTACATTTCCAGAATTTTTCATAGCTGTATCCACAAACTTCCGAGCTCCTTGCTGATACTCACTACTAGTTCTTTGAAAAAAAATATCTTTTAGCTTTCATCAAAATATAGGATATGATTTTCAAACTACGTTTATGTTGAGAATTATGTAGTTACCTGTGTAGATTCACCCAATTTTTATCCAACATCGTCTACTACATAAGCAAGCAAATTTCTAAAATTTGAAGTAATAGTCTATTGTTGAGTACAATCAAATTAACAAAACCACTAAAATAAAACAGTGATACTAAATGAGACACGACAACTTATAAACTGCTAATAACACAATCAACATTTTCGGCAGGTATACTAGATGTTAGAAAAAACTGTACATCGGCTAATCAAAGAAAAAGATAAAATAATCAGGGCAACGCTTACAACAACTTAAGGACGACGAAGACTGAACGGGATCTATGGGTCCGACCTCCACTGGAATGGAAATTCCTCCACTGGTACCGATTGCCTTCCGTTATGACAATCGAGAGGCCAAGAGCAACAGTGCGAAGTGACTGGAGATTCGACAGTGACACGAAGACCAGGCGAACGACAAAAATTGGATGGAAAATTTGTAATTAACAATTTAAAATTTTGGGAAATATTAAGGATTCGCGGCCGATTTTAGTAATAGGGAGGGAAGTGAAAATTCATTCCCGCTTAAATTTATCTCAACATTTTAAGATAAAACCAACGTACTCCTGCTTGATTTCTACAGCATGGAGACCAAAACGCTATGAGTTGCAGTTGTAGATAACTCTTTTTCTTGTAGTGAAATAATATGTATACGTCCATATAACATTAGATGAATTTGTTTCCTAGACTTAAATATATCACTCGAAGTCTTCTACCATATCAAATTAAGAGGTTTGGACCAATAAAGGTTTATAATGTGAGTACATAATTACCTGTGCATTTGCAATAAACAAAGCATTATGTATGTATACTATCAAAATAAATTAGTTCAAACCTCTTAATTTATTGCAATAAACAAAGCATTCGCAATAAAGGTTTGATATTGGGTTTACCTATGCATTTGAAATAAGCAAAGAATTGTTAATGGATCGAGTTGTAAACCCAATAAGACAGCTCATTTTATTAAATAATGCAAGAGAACGGCTCGGTCTTCCATGTTGGATGCGGCTGTTCATAAGTATGGTCCATGAAGCTTGACATCTTTTCAAATCTTATCAAACAAATATTGGGCGCTCGCTTTTTGCAGTATTGTATAAAGATACAAATTAATGAAATTTGTCTTTTGAGTTAGGGTTTGGTGGATTTGTTGCAGCTTTTAGAAGTAATGGAAATGAACTAGAAGAAAGATTAGAGCACAAAGTGAGTGGCATGAGACAGAAACTATGTTCTTCATTGATTCATTTTTGATTTGTTATTAGCAAAAAAAATTCACTTTTTGTTTTCCTTTTTTGGAGTGCAGGTTTAAACTAATAAAAGTTTAAACTAAACTAAAATGAGAATTTCCTTTTTATTTACAATCTAAGTTTTATATTCAATCTTATCTACTGCAAAATATACAACATATTAAACCTATACTTTTATTTACTATGCTTATATGTCTTCCAAATTCTCTATATTGTCTTACGATATAAAATTTATTTAAATAATACAAGGCCAAATCTGCCAAATTCGTTGTGAATACATATAGTATAAAGTAGAGTTGACACATTCTCTTAATTACATTCAAATACTTTTTTCTGTTAGTTTATTAATGACATAAAAATTACCTTTGCAGTTTTTTGTTTTCACTGTACCTCTGTATCATTTATCCAAAATCAATTATATTGTCTTAGGATGGCAAAATCAAGAAAAAAGGTATAAGGACAAATTAGTCCAATAGGTGAAAATCCAAATATAAAAGAGTTGATGCATATTCATTTATATTCTTCACTTATATGTGTTATCATGCAGAAGGGTGATGCATTGTCCATTGGCATCAGCATAGACCCCGAGGTTGTATCGTCTGCTCATCAAAAAATTATGTGTCTCTAAATATTATAGATTTTAACAAGATGTCTATTTACTTGGTTCTTATCAATTAACATCTACAGAGGAAAATTTCTAAGAGTTCAAAAGTTGGTGATTCAAAAGAGAAGCACGACATTATTATAACAAACATCTTCCTTGACAGAGTTAGAGTTATTGTCTCCTATGAAATGACTGGAACCATAATCAGCTTAATGGGAATTCTGTCTCTACAACGTGAATTGTGTTATTTAATGGTTTTTGTTTTAGGCACCATAGATCTAAGATGTGTAGTACTTGGAAAATATATCTGTACTTGAATTCGAAGGATGGGCTTTTATGACACGACCCCGAACTTCCTCGTTCCCCAAAGGGGAGAGAAAGAACGGATTGCTTTGAGGACAAGACGAATCAGAACACAAACAGAAGAACCTTTCATTGCTTATTACAACAATTCCATCAGAATACAAGAATATAACAGAGTATGAATAAATAATATACATTTGATAAATATCAGAGATTTAAATTACATTTAAATAAATAGCAACAGAAAAATAATACAAAACACAGTTGAAAGAAATACACGGATACAGAGCTTTTCGAATATCCCTTCAGCTATAAACCAGGATCCTATGAATAGAATATTTGCAAAACCCAACTACTAGCTGCCCGTGTGGAAAATATGGGCACCCAGAGTTTAGGTTAAAACAATATACTCTAGGCCAGTCATGTGACTGGTGTGAGAACTAAAACAGTTATGAAATCTTTACTTTAAAAATAAAGTAAATCAAGGGACCATGCCGTATAACACGGAACGGATTTCCTCCCAAGAATACCAGTGCATAAAACAAACAGCGCAATGCTTTTTGGAAAAATGAAGCTATTATAAGACTCAGGTCCCATCACACAATGCAACGCAAGCCGGAGGATAGAGTTTTACCTTATAATAGCTAAACATGCTTGGTACTTTTAAAACAAATCATTTTGCTACTATTATAAGTGTAAAGTGTTATGAAAAAAACTTCAAATATAAATGTATCAATCATAGACGACATAGTGTCCCATACCACTATGTCGCCATACTAGGCTCTACAAATAAAACTGAATGTCACGTATTGGAAATTGGATTCCATCATGAGCCTAGGCAAGGGATGTACTCCTAATCGCTTCGAGACACTCTAGCAAATGTCTCGGGACTATACACTCTAGGCAACCCCTGGATCCTCCAAAGCCGGTCCACACTTATGTTAGTGGATTGGCAATTCCTGAACACACGTTACCCGGTCCCATCGGCTCCGTAGTAACCGATATATCTGAGGCGCCTCACATTCCAACAACCACATAGGTAAAAATATTATAAATGTCAGGGCTTGCAAATGCTGACACCACCCATAGCTAGAAACAAACGTCATGTCCTCCTTGGGTTCCCTTATCCTGTTTTTGACTCATACCGAAGTGTGAGGCTCGCGAACCAACGCTATACACAAAGCGGCGCTATATTAAAACTGTTCTTTGATCATCAACAACAAGACTCTGCTTTTCAACAAAAGTCTTGATCACTTCATCTCAGCATGCCATGCAGGTAATTCACGCCATGCGACTGATGTCTATCGATATATAACCTCTGAGCTCGTACGTCTCAGAGAAGGGCGTTAAGCAAGAGAATAAATTCTCCACCGCCAAACAGATATATATTTAATAGAAATCAATCAATACAGAATAAAATCCAATGTCAGACACACATCCATTTACAAGTTCGTTCTGGGTCTGAACGAAACCGGAGGCACCTTATTCCTCGTCCCATATGTCCAATACAGGAGAGAGGCCCTCGCATATCAATCGATCTCCAAGTACGTCTAGACGATCACCACTTATTACCTCGTCTTGGGTGTACAGCCCAATCAAGACATCGGTAATCATCCAAACGATGTGAAGACCCCTGGTCTTCAACCACCGTCTTCATCGTCGACTTATCGACAAATCAGTTGTTCAGAATGGGTATAAACCCGACCTTTCTGAATAACTCGCATATATAATAAACAAGTGATATAAACACACAACATACGCCTCATTCCAATCCAAAATATTCATTTATTCAAATATTCTTATCTTTAGGTAAAGGTTCCCAGATAAATTCTTTTAAATTTATTCTTTAATCGACCTTTGGATATCAATTCAAACCATATTAAGGTTTTTCCAAACTAGTCGGGATTAGCGAACCACACCGAAGTAATCATTTGTTTTATTTCCCAATCCCAACCTATTCATCTCATAGAGCAAAACTGGTGATACTCCATATTTAATACCACAATGTTATTGGTAAATATTAATTACCATTTCATGTTCAAATCTGATTAAAGATTTAACTATTGCTCGGAGCAAAACTGGTGATACTCCGTTATCAATTATTTCAGTCTAATTAAAGATTCATTAAAACTCCACTTAGTTATTATCTTCCCATAAATCAATATTAATGATTATTTAACTTTGGGAAATCAAACATGTCGCATCAATAATTCACACCATACTATTGATTTCTATCGATATATAACCTCTAAGCTCGTACGTCTTAGAGAAGGGTGTTAAGAAAGTGAATAAATTCTCCGCCACCAAATAGATATATATTTAGCAGAGATCAACCATACAGTTCGAAATACAATGCTACACATGTAATCCTATCTTAACCTGGGTTAAGGAACAAATGTCATTTAAAACACAGTTCATGGTAAGCCCAAAAATCATATTCCATTAAATATGGAATCTTCACGGAAAAACAGATCAACATACAATCAATGTCAATTTCCGTATCCGACTAACAATATAAATAGAATAACGGCAAAGCCTTTTAAATTCCATATATCGTAACAATCTTCCTCCATAGAAGCTCACTTCGATTATTATCGAATCAAATTCCATTCCATTCCAATTAAATATTAATTAATTGGAAAACTTTACTTTGGAAAATTTCCATTAAATCTTACTAAGAGATTTATAAATTCCAAATCACATTTCACTATTAATTGGGTTAAAGAACGAATGTTGTTAAAACACAGTTCATAATAAACTCAATTCACCTTCCATTTAAATTCCAATTAAATGTTAATTAATTGGTAATTCTCGTCTAAATCTTAATTAAAAGATTTATTATTTTCACACGGGGATTAAGAACAGTTTTATTTAAGACACCATTCACGAAAAACCCAAAATCCAATTTGATATTAAATACAAGGCTCTGAATAGAAAATATATCGGCTTATATTCAATATCAAATTCTGAAACTAACAAATATCGTATTCGAATAACGATATATATATATATATCTCTTTCAAATTCCTCCACAATATCCGTATAATCACGTAATCCAATATCAAAATATTTCAAAGATAATTTCGATTAAAATCCATTCCAATTCATATATTGGAAATTCTGGTTATTTTTAAAACCCTTTCAAATCCAATTTATTTATTTAAAAATATTGGATTATAATTCTAGTTCATAACTAGTTCATTTCGATAAAAATATATTTTTATCTTTTCAAATGTGGAATTTTTCATCCCAATTCTTTTCCAATCATTTATTATGATTTTACACAAATTATTAATATTTTTAATAATTTTATCAAGGCCCGTACAGTCGATTTCCATAAACGGCCATTGAAGTACACTGATAGCGACCTTATCCAAATTTGATTTAGACATAATTCCAAATCCAACCATTAGATTTCAAATCTTTTATATTCGTTGGAAAGCTATTTTCGATATGCACTCAAGGCTCTGGTTTCAGGAGAATCCGACGGTCGGATCTCCCGTAACGTCAATTCGAAGTCAATGGTCGAAATTCGCGAACGGTCGCAGCGCGATGCGTTCTATTCAGGCCATTTAATATAAATAATATATATATATATATATTATATATATATTGTCGATTTCCATTTAAAACGTATTTTATCAATCGTTTTAAATTCGTTTTAAAAACGATTTCAACTTCATATTCAATTTTAAATCAAAATTGAATATTCCATATCATTAACATATAAATGATGATATTTTCAAAATATTAGATTTTGAAATCATTTCCTTTTCGATATTCATTATAAAAATGAATAAAATCGATATAAATATCGTTCGCGTCAAAATGGCGCACCTCAAATCAACACGGCTTTTATCTATTTCAATAATTTCGTGTCCATCCCAAATCGGACATCAAAATCATATTTTGATTATTCTTTGAATATTATTTTAAAATATTCATTATTTTAAAATATTCTTTATTTCTGAATTGGAATCAGACACAGTCAATTACCATATAATGTTATTTATATGGATTTCATACAACACATGTATATCACAACATTGATAATTAATCAACCATCATCCAGAGTGCATTCTACTGCATAAGCATTAAATATATATATTTAATGCTTGCAACAGCCTGTCAACCAATTGATCGACATACAACTAAACAATTGGGATTAGTGTACGTCAAATATCATCCCAATACCCGTGTGGGGTTTCAATCAACAAACACTGAATATTATTTGTGCAGTTGGGCGATGTGTAAAATATATCGTCCCAATCAATATCAGTCAAATGGGTGTACATAAACAAATCGTCCGATTTGTAAATGAATATTTATTTTATTTTAGTAAATATTTTATTCCATTCATTTATACAATAAAAATGATATTTTTATTGTTCTAACACTTTATTCAACACATGAATAATTTATATTCCATTCCACATCACAATCACAATCAATTTCCATAACACAATCAAATCAAACAAGTCGTCCATGGTCTGTGGACGACGTGTGTCGGGTGCTGCTAAGCACCGTCTGCATCCTAGTATACATTTTAACTAGAAAATAAAATTAAAGTGAGAAGTTCTCACCTTTGAGATCCACACCTCCATTCTTTATTCCTGAACGGTTTGGATTTATTTTATGTCCAGTGCGGAGCGCTCTTCACCATTCTTCTACCATAGTCTGTTTTACGCATTTGTATTAAAAATTAGATTTTTTTTTAACAACGCCATATATATGTAAAATTTGCATGTTTATTCTTATACTTCATATATAAAAATCGAGTTTTTATTCCGCTACTTCATATATAAAAATTGAATTTTTATTTTCCTACTTCACATATAAAAACCGAATTTTTATATAATTAAAAATCGTATTTTTATCTAATAAAAATCATATATTTTCATTTTTAAAAATCAATTTTAAACAATGCTTCATATTATAAAAAAACTGAATTTAAAAACGATGTATGTCATATAAAAATCTAATTTTTAAAACATGTATATAATTAAACTAAGTAAAAAAACTTACTGTTCCCTGTCGGGATTCGATCGGTGGTGGGGGAAAGCGGCGCAGGTGGCTGGAGGATCGGGCTGACCGACGGCGGTGCCCCATTGGCCGATGGCAGCGGGTTTCAGGTGAGGTTTGGGTGCGCGGTTTATTTATAGTGGAGGTGGCGTTGGGAGGAGGGGCTGGAGGTCGTGGCAAGGCCGGGGGGTGTGCGCTCGACGATGGCGGCGACGGAGGGTGGGGGAAAGAGGCGCGACTGAAGAAGGGGAGCGACGGTTTTTATTTTGATTTTTGGGGGCTCGATGTTCTGAGTGAAAGAGATAGTTAGGGTTAAGCTCTTTTTATTATATTTTTATTTAATTATTATTTTTTTCCTCCAAGAAGTTATTTTTCTCCCCGAACTCCAAACGAGGCCCAACGACTGTCACCCTTAGCTAATTACCCCAATTTCGAACACAATGAGATATGTTTCGTAGCCCGATTCTATCGTTTCGATCTGTTTCCATTAAAATTACAATATAAATTAATATTTCAGTCAATATTGAATTTAACGTACATTTTAATTAACCAAGGTCACATACTGACTCGAAAAATTCCAGAAAAATAAATCTAGCTATGTTAGGATGATACGGTCCCAACAAAAGTGGTTTCATCGAAAATGGAGGTCGTTTGCAAAACGACTATTTTTAAGGGCTATATATTATATTAAAATATATATAGATTCCACAGCGACTTTTCTGAATTTTAAACTGGACGTAACTTTCAACTTATAAAACGAAACTTCAGTTTCTTACATCCGTTAGAAAGATATTGTTAATCAAATTCCAATATTTCTTGTTTCGTCCAATTCTGACTTATATTGAATCATGTATATTCATTTGAAAATAGAAATCGAATTTTCGAACTGTCGCGCCATTTCAGGCTCGTTTTATAATTAAAATAAATTTATTCATTTCAACTTCGTTTAAATAAATTTTTAGTTGTTATTATTTAAAATAATTCATTTTAAATATTCAAAATCTATTAAAATTGCTAAAATAAAATTTTTAAATTGGTTCTGATTTTCCGGGTTGTTACATTTTATGTGCAAAACCAAGGAAAATAACTGAGGTATGTTTTTTCTTTACATCGAAGTTCATTGTGTTTCCTTCAAAATTAAATTGATGCACACCACTTAATTGTTTAATTTGTTCTTCAGTTGAGTGAATCATTTGTAAGCTCCAATAGCTAATCAAATTTAATGGACTTTTATATAGTAATTTTTTTGAAGATAGGTAGTATAGAAGTGTTCTCAAAAAGTTTCCAAATGGATGAATATGAAGACATAGGTGAAAACATATTTTGCTAGACTGTCAAACTTTCATTCATTTAGAAAACAATTTTTTGGGATCTGCCGTGCCTTTTGTTTTCTTCCTTATGTAAGTTATAAATTAATTAATCGTTATATGTATCTTTTATACACAAGACGCATACCAAAACCAGTTTACGTATTTAGGAGATGTGAACCAATTCTGTGTATATCTTTTTGTTATCTATAGACTGTTCCACGTGTTATAAATCTCCTATTCTCTTTTACTACCGCAATGAAGTTTGTTTACTATCACTTAGTAGGCTTCTCTTTTCTACTTCTTTTGGAATCTAACTGAGCTGTTCAGGGTAATACCCCCGGTTGTGAACACACACACACCCAATTGCGTTTTTTGATAGTGATGATTTACAAATACTTTTTACTTTCGTAACAAAGAATTGATTTCCACACGTAGGTATAAGCTAGACAGTAAAAATAATACATGGTCCATAATTAATTCAAGCACAAATGCAAAAATTTCTACTACAATGTACATCGCATGCTTCGACTGCACATCAAGATAACCTTTGGCAGCCAACCTATCTTCAGTTGGTGGTTCTCTACGTACGGATCTTATATTGTTTCTCTCTTTAGTAATCTATCATGTTATTTATTTGGTTCTTTTTTTCTTATCTTATTACAGATTTGAAGTTGAAACGGTGAAGCGTTTAAAGTAGAAGACATGGAAAAAATGATAGTCGGTTCATTTATTCCGGTAATATCTATAAACGACAAGATTGTATTCATTTGGATATATGTTCTTATTACCATTACAGTCAGAAAATTTATAATTTGATCATTTTGACATAAAAGAAGAGATCATGTTTTGGCTAATCAAATTTTCAAGTAAATTAATAATTAAATTTTTTAAACGTTACAGTCTGTATATAGTGTTTAACTCATATATCTTAGTTTTTCTTTTGTATGCATCAGTCTAATCCTACATAATTGTTGAAATATTTAATATTAAATCACACAAAATTATAAGTCTAAAATAATTAATTGAAGAATATCAAGTGGAAGAGTATTTGTAGTTATAAAAAAAGTAACATAAGTATTATGTCATGGCTTCCTTCGATCGTTATTTTCACTGCTTGCTATATATTTTCACTAATTTATCGTTTGTTTCTTGCATTTTTTTTGTCTAACAAACATTTATATTTTTTTGTAGGCTAATTATTAGCTAAGAAAAGTTGAATTGAGTTTTGCATCATGTTGATGCCTACATACTTTTTATCTTCTTGCATCTCTTAAGTCAAATATTTAGTTCACCCGTTTTATATAACTTATCTCATTAAGTCTTAAAAGCTTGCTTTAATTACTATCTTCGTTGATTTTTTCTAATTTTTACTAACTGATTCATCATTTTCTCAAATCACTAATCAAATTTCTAATGATTCAATGACTAACTGATGAAAAGATTAAAATGCGGATATCAATGCAACACCAACTCATTGTTACTATAGCTAGGTAATAGTGTTAAATTGATTGCTGTAATACTCACTTGAATTCATTGACTAGATGTAGAGACTCAAAAATGTAGAGAAAGTCCGAGCAAGGTTCCATGTTGTTGCATGGTAGGGTGTACTGTATATCTATATTTACTCTTACTACCCATTGGAAAGAATGAGATGCAAGCAGGTGTTTAATGAAATGGTAGTTTTCTAGGCTGAGTACGCGATCAATGATCAGTCATGTAACGGAGGTGAAGTGATGCACTTTTTTCTGTTTGTTTTAGTTTTATTACGTATGTCTTGTTTTGTCATATTAGTTGTTTAAGCATTTCTGAAGCAACGAACTCAGTGCACACTAAGTTGCTTGCTACTCAGTCCACACTGAGTTGATTTGATTTTGTTCCTACATTTATTTTGATGCTCGCATTAGTTTAAACTATGAAATAGTGCATATTAGTAAAGTTGTATAAACTTGCGCTCTTTTAAAGCTAAAGAATCTGCTACAATAAGTAGTTTATTGGATATAGAATAAAACATAGTTGAAATTTTATGCATTAATAATGGTTTTATATTGATAGGGAACTACATATTATGGATCTTTGATAATGAACCATTGTACTAATATGAAGAAGTTTCAGCTGAGTTGTCGCAGCTCAATTGGAACGGAACTCGGTTGAAACTGAGTTGCTTAAACTCAGTCCAAACTGAGTTATTGAAGAAACTCACTCCATACTAAGTTGTTGAAGCAACTTAATTCAACGACTATAGTCATGAAGATTCAATAACTATATACTATCAACTTGATTTCAACTCAGCAACATTGGAGACGAGGGTTTGGAGTTGCAGCAGATTGTTAGTGAAAGTGGCGACTTGGTAATGGTGAGTTAATGCACCATCTGTGTACATCAAATACCATCAATCCTACAAGGATTTTTTCATTAGATTGCAAGTTGACCTAAGGGCTAAGGCCACAATGATCAGACCATAATAGAGTGATCAGATATAGGAACAAAAATTGGCATCGTTAGGATCTCAAGAAATTTTGAGTAGCATTTTCGATTTCTTATTGTTTGCCTCGTGCAAAGAGTAAGGACCAGTATAAACTTTGGGGTACAAAGTGGAAACTGTAAATTAATTAGTACCTAACTAATCATTGAACAAATGGTAACTATACTGTATATTTTCAGTCATACATAATATTATTTGGTTGCAAAAATATGTATTTATATGCCTGTAACAACCTGTATTTTTGAATAACATGTTATAACATAAATAGAGGCAGAATTAAACTGCAAAATCTGAATCAAGGGAAACGGGCTATGCCATTGCGTTCGTCTCGGAAAAATACGCGAAATAGAGTCCGAGTTTTCGAAAATCGGAGTCCGTATGACCAAGATATGGCCTCGCGAAGTTTCACGAAAAATTCCCAAATTAAAGTATACTTAATTAAGTAAAATGGGTTGCGCAGAGAAATATATATATATTGATATATATATATATATATATATATATATATAATTGAAAATTAAATAAATAAATATGCAAAAATGTTCAAAACAGCGAATTGGGAGAGGGGAATAACCGAACCGGCCGATTTTTGAGGTCGACCCAAGCCCGCTGGGTCGACTAGGGGTTAATCCAGGGTGTTTGGCTGTCAACCCGTGGGCCGATTCGCTCAAATGCAGATTTTGCATTTGAATGGTTCTCATGGTTCATCTTTAATCTAAAGGCCCTAGATGGTTCCTACACTTGACTTCTTCCCCAAGACATGCTTTGATGGCTTGGATTGAATCTAGGTTTAATCCTATGGCCTAAAACACTTGCCTAATCTATAAATAAGACCCTAACCTACCCTAAATCATCATTATTCTTTCATACAACTAAACTATGGCAAAATCAATCCTCTCATGGCCTCCACTCTCTTCATAAAATTCCTAAATAAATTCCTAAGTGATTTTCCATGCATACAAGTGTTTTCAAACTTGTATGAGCATCATTAGCTTGCATTCAAGTCAAGTTATATATTTGCATCATAAAGAAAGTGTCTTGATCATTTTGGCTCAAGGGTTTTGCTTGCATTTTGGGTTTATTTGATTTCATAAGGGCTTTGTCATATTTTTGTGACTTCTTAAGCATTGTAAGCCCTATTCTACTTTCATACTTAAACTCTAAAGTTAAATGTATGATATGCAAGTTTATATGCAAGTTTATCATGTTGTGATATGCAAGTTTATATGCAAGTTTATCATGTTGTGATATGCAAGTATATATGCAAGTTTATCATGTTGTGATATGCAAGTTTATATGCAAGTTTATCATGTTGTGATATGCAAGTATGCCAAGTTATATTATGCAAGTTTGGGTTGAACATTTTGTTCATGCTATCATGTTATGCAAGCTTATTTTGGGTTTATGAACATAAAGTTTTAAGCTTTATGCCAAAGGTTGCATTTTAGCAACATGTAAGTTATCATATCTCTTATGATAACTTGCATGTGAGGCTAAATGCGATCTTATGGCCATCTCTACATGTCATTTAGCACCATGTATCACCAATATGCTAAGTTTGGTTTTATGCATGCTTTTGAGGCCTAAAAATGTAATATGCAAGTGTATGAACATATGAACATTTCATATGCCACCATGTTAAGCTTGTGGCTTCAATACCTTTATGTCATGATTATGCCAAGTTCCCTCTTTCTATCCTTTATGCTCTATTGCGATATGTAAGCGATGGGATTGCGTTTGGGGTTGGGTAAACTTAAAAGACATAAAACATAAGCTTGGGAATTTACCTATTAAGTTAGGTCTACCCATTGGGAATTTACCTATTAAGTTAGGTCTACCCAATTGCTTGAAAACTTGTAACATGTTTTGGAAACATGATGGACATGACACTTAGAAAAGATAAGTGTGGCCAACTCGAGGTTGGGTTGAGTTTGTAGCGTAAACCTACCCGGAACCGACCGGCTTAACTAGTTGCTACAAACAATAGGACCCAATGTGAGAAGTTGGTCATGTTGTACCTTGAACCCGAGGTTAGACCAAGTTGTGGTGTAAAGCTACCCGGACCCGCCCGGCTTAACTAGTAACCACAACAAGGTCTAATGTGAGAGGTTAAGGCACATTAAATTAATTAATGCCTCGTGATTAGGGTTAAGTCATGGTCCACTTAATACTTAACCAATTTGGGCTTGGTAGATTAATCGGGGTTAAGTCGTGAACTCATCGCTACACTTAACCAAGTTAATCCAGGATTAGCAAGAGGGTTAAACCGTACTTAACCCACTAGAAAAATCCTAGCAATGGGGGACCACTCCAGCAGTAATCCCAAGTTAGTATCATCATGACCCTAGGGACTAGGCTAGGGTGGGGGCACGATTACTGGACTGGAGGTAAGTGACCAAAAGCGACGGCAGAGGGTACGCCGGTGTAGTTCCGGGCGGACTCTGGTCGTGCACATAGTCCGTAGCCGGAGAAAACATGCACGGGTACCAGTAGATCGGGACTGTGCACTCATGTTCATGGTGTCCAGGGGTTGACACCCTAGGGCTTGATACACCCGAAGGGTGGACCCGGCACAGTTCGACTACAATTATGATTGGGCCGTATTGACACCAACACGTGACGAGTTAGGCTTAGGGAGCCGATCGACTAGACCGTTTGGTTGGACCTTGTATTAGGGTCATTTCATGTTATTGGGCCAAAGCTTGGGCCAAGGGATCAATACTTTTTTATTCAAGTCATGTCAGTTTGCTAGTACACCTGTGGTGCAAAACCTTAATCCTGATTATGCGATGACACCTTTATCTACCTTGTTAGTTAATCATCATGCTAGTATATTGTTATCCTTATGTTCATCCCTGCTGCTCATGCCAGTTAACTTTATCAGTTTACATTGATTGTAGTAGGGCTTACTCAGTCTTTTTGACTGACCTGTTTTCTTTCGCCTCTTTTCTTCCGTTCCCCCCCCCCAGGTTCTCAGGGAGGGAATACTGGAGCTTAGCTTGGATTTCGGATTGCTTGCTTGTGGGATTTCAGCTCATGTACGGTTTCGACATGAAGCTAGCTATGGTTACCACTTAATTGGGGATAGCACTTATTTATTTCAGTTTTTCAGTTGATGTTGTTTTATCTAGACTTGTTTATTTGGAAAGCTATGTTGTACCAGACTTGTTTTGAAATGTTTTGAAATCTTCCGTTGTTTTATCTATGTTATTTACTCTGTTTACATATATACATATGTTCTTGTTCTGCCTTGATATATCATTATGCATGTTTACCTGATTCAAACGCCCCTCCAAAGTCAGAGTGCTTGCAAGAGCCACCCTGGTGGAGGTGGGGTGTTACATTTGGTATCAGAGCATATGGTACGAGAAGGAACAAAAAGGCTTTTAGAAAACTTTTGGAAAACTATTTTCAAAACCAAGTATAAAGTATTTTCCAAAGAAAAGTCTAGTTTATTTTAAAGGCTATTCCCCAAAAAGCCATTAGAAAAATTCCTTCGTTTTTCTCCATTCTGAATCTGTCTTTTTCTTCGTTTTCAGTATGGCCGATAACTTTGCTATTCCGGAGGGAGTACACGTACCTGTTTGGTATAGGAGACTTTTGGAGGCTAGGGCGACCGAAGCCGGCCCCGCAGATGTTCCTCCTCCTCCTCCGGTAGTTAATGTTCCTCCTCCTCCTCCTCCGGTGGTTAATGTTCCTCCTCCTCCTGTCGCTGAGGTTCCTCTTCCTCCTCCCCCTCAGCATCCTCAAGTGGACTTCGCAAAGACTTGCAAAGATTTCAAAGCAATGGGTGGCAAGAACTTTCAAGGCACAGAGACTTTTGTAGAGGCCATAAATTGGTTGAAAGAGACCGAGGATTTGTTTGCTATATTTGGGTTAGACGATCAGAGGAAGCTCTTGTTGGCGGTTTGGCTTATGAAGGATGAAACCGCTTATTGGTGGGAAGTCACCAATGGTACTAGGCCTGTTGAGACTTGGGCCGATTTCAGGGCAAGGTTCATGCTTAAGTTTCTATCTTCTGCTGAGGAGAATCTGCAAATGGAGAGGTTCATAACTTTGAAACAAGGAGATATGTCTGTCAAAGAATATGTGAACAAGTTCAATCAGTTAGCTCGTTTTGGCTTGGATATGGTGAATACTCCTCAGAAGAAGGCTCTTCGTTTTGCTAGAGGATTGAATGAGCCGTTGCAGGGATTGGCTATGTCACATATTCCCCATGGGGCCACGTTTGAGAGTTTGGATGATACGGCGTTACTTCAGGGAGATGTCAAGAAAGAAACCAAGATGAATGATACTCAAGCCAAGAAGACTGATTCCCAGGGAAAAGGAAATCAGGGTAATCCAAGTGGTCAGAGCAGTCAAGGCAATCAGAACAAGAACAAGAGTCAAGGCAACAAGGGGAACAACAACAAGGGCAATAACAACAAGGGCAAGAACAACAAGGGGAAGTGCCATTATTGCGGTTCAGTTGGGCATCTTATTAAGGATTGTAAGAAGAGGAAAAGGAAGAATGGTGAATGCTTTTTCTGCGGTGAGACTGGACATTTCAGTAAGGATTGCCCGAGGAAGCAAGGGCAAGGCCAGGGTCAGACTCAGCGTGCTAGACCTTCAGGAGGGCAAGTTCATGCTCTCAATGTCGCTCCAGTTCCCGATCGAGGTAGTATTTCTGTTGAGAGCCTTGTATATATTTCTGATTTTCCAGTTCGTACCTTGTTTGATTCTGGTGCATCGCATAGCTTTATCTCATCTGATCTTGTTGATAGTTTGCACCTTAGTACTAGCTTGGTAGATGATCCCGTCTGTGTCTCAATTCCTATTGGGGGTTCCGCCCATTTGTTTATGATATGTGGGGATTTGAGGATCTCTATACTGAGTGTAGAGTTCTTGTGCAGTGCTTATATTCTTGGTTTTAGGGGATACGGATTGATATTGGGCATGGATTGGCTGTCCAGATATGGAGCCATTCTTGATTGTGAGCATAGGGTTGTGAGGCTCGTGACTCGCCTCGGAAACACCCTAGAGATTTCTTGTGATCCGAGAGGTCCCGTCATGTTGTGCTATCTGGAATCACTCGACTCGTCAATGGAAACTCTTCAGTCTGTTAGAGTGGTTCGAGAGTATCCGGATGTTTTCGATGAAGTTAGGGGGTTGCCCCCTAAGCGAGAGATTGATTTCCGCATTTATCTGGTGGATAATGCAAAGCCTGTTTCTTTGCCCGTTCGGCACATGGCTCCGCGTGAAAGGCGGGAGCTAAGTAAGCAAGTGAAAGAGTTGCTTGAGAAGAACTTCATTAGACGAAGTATATCTGAATGGGGAGCGCCTGTGGTATTTGCTACCAAGGCGGATGGTTCTCTCCGACTTTGCGTTGACTATCGAGAGTTGAATAAGCTGACTAAGAAGAACAGACACCCGTTACCGAGGATTGATGATCTCCTTGACCAGCTTGTCGGTGCTTCTGTTTTCTCTCAGCTTGATCTTGCTACGGGGTTCCATCAGCTCAAGGTAGCTGAAGATAGTATAGACAAGACTGCGTTCAGAACTCCAGATGGATTCTTCGAATGGCTTGTCATGCCGTTCGGCTTGACTAATGCACCCGCATATTTCGTGGACTTGATGAGTAGGGTGTTCAGGGAGTTCTTGAACAAGTTTGTCGTGGTCTTCGTAGATGATATTCTGATCTTCTCTAAGGATGAGGAAGAGCCCGCAAGGCATCTCATGGAGGTGATGGATACGCTTAGAGCGCATCAGTTGAAGGCCAAGTTCTCCAAGTGTCACTTTTGGAGAAGGGAAGTTAGATTCCTTGGGCATATAGTATCTAAGCAAGGCTTAGCGGTGGATCCCACTAAGGTAGTGGCAGTTCAGGATTGGAAGACTCCAAGGAATGCAACCGAAGTGAGAAGTTTTCTAGGTCTTGCGGGTTTCTACCGGAAGTTCATCAAGGACTTCGCAAAGATATCCGCTCCTCTCACTAAATTGACGAAGAAGAATTTAGTTTTTGCTTGGAGCATAGAATGCGAGCTTGCTTTTCAGAAGCTCAAGAGAGCCCTCACATCAGCACCTGTTCTAGCTTTGCCCGATGGAGGGAAGTTATTTACCGTATACACCGATGCATGTGGCACGGGGTTAGGAGCTGTTCTTATGCAAGAAGGAAGAGTGATATGCTTTGGCGGTAGACAACTCAAAGTGCATGAGAAGAATTATCCCACTCATGACTTAGAGTTGGCAGCAATAGTATATGCACTCAAGGCTTGGCGCCATTATCTTCTGGGAGAAAGATTTGAGCTTTATACCGATCACAAGTCATTGAAGTATCTCTTTTCTCAGAAGGATCTAAATCTGAGGCAACAAAGATGGATGGAATTCTTGGCGTCCTACGATTTTGAGATAGCTTATACCCCTGGCAAGGGGAATGTGGTAGCAGATGCATTGAGTAGAAGAAGGTTGACCCTAAGTCCTCTATTCGTTGAGATGAAGAATTTAGAGTATGTGGCAACCTTTGATTTCTCTTTGGCGATTGAGTCGATGACCGGTTCTTTAGCATCTCTGGAACTCAGACCTACCCTTCTTGATCAAGTTAGGGCTTCGCAGAGAGAAGACCCTCAGATAGTTGAGATTATGGATAAGCTAATTCGAGGAGAGAAGTCTAGTCATCTCGCTCGATATTCTATTGATGACAAGGGTTGGCTGAGGAGAGACGGAAGGTTATGTGTTCCAATGGTAGAAGATCTAGTAAGAAGAGTTCTTGAGGAAGCGCATCGCTCTAAGTTGACTATACATCCTGGCGGAGATAAGATGTATAAAGATATGAAGCGCATTTTCTTTTGGCCTGGGATGAAGAATGATGTGGCAGAATTTGTCTCTAGATGTATCATTTGCCAGCAAGTTAAGGCCGAGTCGAAGAAGCCCGGTGGGCTATTGCATCCTCTAGACGTTCCACTATGGAAGTGGGAGAGTATTTCCATGGATTTTATCGATGGGCTACCAAGGTCAAGGAAAGGGAATACGAGCATTTGGGTTATTGTGGATAGACTTACGAAGAGTGCTCATTTCATTCCGGTGAAGAGCAAGAGGACCGCATCTTGGCTAGCGTCTGTATATCTTCGTGAGATTGTGAGACTACATGGAGTCCCTTCTAGTATAGTCAGTGACCGTGACCCAATCTTTACAAGTCAATTCTGGAATAGCTTGCAAGAAGCTATGGGCACAAGGTTGAATCTAAGTACGGCTTATCACCCACAGACGGACGGTCAAACCGAAAGGGTGAATAGGGTACTCGAGGATCTGTTGAGGCTTTGTATTCTGGATTTTGGTGGTACTTGGGAAGACCATCTTCCTCTTATTGAGTTTGCATATAATAACAGTTATCAGGCAAGCATAGGGATGGCACCATTTGAAGCTTTATATGGGAGGTCGTGCAAGTCGCCTACATGTTGGTGGGAGACTACAGATGAGCTTATACTTGGGCCTGATATGATCAGAGATACATCCGAGAAGATCGAGTTGATTCGGAGACGGATGAAAGCGGCCCAAGACCGACAGAAATCCTATGCTGATAAGCGAAGAACGGATTTGGAGTTTGATGTTGGGGATATGGTTTTCGTGAAGGTTTCTCCTTTGCGGAATGTGGTCCGATTTGGAACTGTTGGGAAGTTGGCACCGAGGTTTGTTGGACCATTCCCTATTATAGAGAGGATCGGGCAGATGGCTTATAGAGTGAAGTTTCCCGAGAAGCTTGCTGGAGTACACGATGTTTTTCATGTCTCGCATCTCCGGAAGTGTTTACATGAATCAGCAGAGGTTGTTGAGCCAAGTGTTCTAAAAGATGTAGAAGTGGAGAAAGAGGCTACCTTGAGGAGAGCTCCGATTCGTATCTTGGGGACGAAGACCAAGAAGCTAAGGAATCGAGAGGTCAAATTGGTGAAGGTTCAATGGGGTGAAGCCGAAGAAGACGCAACTTGGGAAACCGAGGAGAAGATGCGTGGGCTTTATCCATTCCTTTTTGAGGGTACACTCTCAATCTCTTTTCTTTGTTAGCATATCTTTCTCTTTGCTATCCATGTTTATCTAGTTTATCGTGTTAATCTTGTCATGAGAACCTTAGGTAGAAACCCTTTGGATGAAACATGTGTTTGAAACATGTTATGCTTGATGGTTGCAAGTGGTTGCAAGTGTTTGCAAGTGGATACTCGTGGATGCATAATACACGTTAGGCACTAAGATCGGCTCACACACTTTCATACCGCATATGCATGAGTGTTTATGCTTATTCATGGATGAAAACTTGTTATGCTATCACGTGGATGTTGCATATGGATGAATGTTATGTGCACTCATGTAGAGATTATAAATTATGTTAGGAATTTGCATACATATGGACTCATTTCACTAACATATTTTGCATTAAGGGGGTTTACTGAATCAGTAACCTCCTGATTTTCGCATTAGATAAGTACATATACACACACCTTTGCATATGATCATACAGCATTTAGAACCTTTTAAGGACAATGGTTGCTCGTGGATGATGTTTTGAGTAGATGGATGATGGATGGTAGGATTCGTTCTTCCTAACTTGGAGATTTCGGGGACGAAATCCTTTAAGGAGGGAAGAATGTAACAACCCGTATTTTTGAATAACATGTTATAACATAAATGGAGGCAGAATTAAACTGTAAAATCTGAATCAAGGGAAACGGGCTATGCCATTGCGTTCGTCTCGGAAAAATACGCGAAATAGTGTCCGAGTTTTCGAAAATCGGAGTCCGTATGACCAAGATATGGCCTCGCGAAGTTTCACGAAAAATTCCCAAATTAAAGTATACTTAATTAAGTGAAATGGGTTGCGCAGAGAAATATATATATATTGATATATATATATATATATATTTGAAAATTAAATAAATAAATATGCAAAAATGTTCAAAACAGCGAATTGGGAGAGGGGAAAAACCAAACCGGCCGATTTTTGAGGTCGACCCGAGTTCGCTGGGTCGACTAGGGGTTAGTCCAGGGTGTTTGGCTGTCAACCCGTGGGCCGATTCGCTCAAATGCAGATTTTGCATTTGAATGGTTCTCATGGTTCATCTTTAATCTAAAGGCCCTAGATGGTTCCTACACTTGACTTCTTCTCCAAGACATGCTTTGATGGCTTGGATTGAATCTAGGTTTAATCCTATGGCCTAAAACAATTGCCTAATCTATAAATAAGACCCTAACCTACCCTAAATCATCATTATTCATTCATACAACTAAACTATGGCAAAATCAATCCTCTCATGGCCTCCACTCTCTTCATAAAATTCCTAAATAAATTCCTAAGTGATTTTCCATGCATACAAGTGTTTTCAAACTTGTATGAGCATCATTAGCTTGCATTCAAGTCAAGTTTATATATTTGCATCATAAAGAAAGAGTCTTGATCATTTTGGCTCAAGGGTTTTGCTTGCATTTTGGGTTTAATTGATTTCATAAGGGCTTTGTCATATTTTTGTGACTTCTTAAGCATTGTAAGCCCTATTCTACTTTCATACTTAAACTCTAAAGTTAAATGTATGATATGCAAGTTTATATGCAAGTTTATCATGTTGTGATATGCAAGTTTATATGCAAGTTTATCATGTTGTGATATGCAAGTTTATCATGTTGTGATATGCAAGTTTATATGCAAGTTTATCATGTTGTGATATGCAAGTTTATATGCAAGTATGCCAAGTTATGTTATGCAAGTTTGGGTTGAACATTTTGTTCATGCTATCATGTTATGCAAGCTTATTTTGGGTTTATGAACATAAAGCTTTAAGCTTTATGCCAAAGGTTGCATTTTTGCAACATGTAAGTTATCATATCTCTTATGATAACTTGCATGTGAGGCTAAATGCGAACTTATGGCCATCTCTACATGTCATTTAGCACCATGTATCACCAATATGCTAAGTTTGGTTTTATGCATGCTTTTGAGGCCTAAAAATGTAATATGCAAGTGTATGAACATATGAACATTTCATATGCCACCATGTTAAGCTTGTGGCTTCAATACCTTTATGTCATGATTATGCCAAGTTCCCTCTTTCTATCCTTTATGCGCTATTGCGATATGTAAGCGATGGGATTGCGTTTGGGGTTGGGTAAACTTAAAAGACATAAAACATAAGCTTGGGAATTTACCTATTAAGTTAGGTCTACCCATTGGAAATTTACCTATTAAGTTAGGTCTAATCAATTGCTTGAAAACTTGTAACATGTTTTGGAAACATGATGGACATGACACTTAGAAAAGATAAGTGTGGCCAACTCGAGGTTGGGTTGAGTTTGTAGCGTAAACCTACCCGGAACCGACCGGCTTAACTAGTTGCTACAAACAATAGGACCCAATGTGAGAAGTTGGTCATGTTGTACCTTGAACCCGAGGTTAGACCAAGTTGTGGTGTAAAGCTACCCGGACCTGCCCGGCTTAACTAGTAACCACAACAGGGTCTAATGTGAGAGGTTAAGGCGCATTAAATTAATTAATGCCTCGTGATTAGGGTTAAGTCATGGTCCACTTAATACTTAACCAATTTGGGCTTGGTAGATTAATCGGGGTTAAGTCGTGAACTCATCGTTACACTTAACCAAGTTAATCCAGGATTAGCAAGAGGGTTAAACCGTACTTAACCCACTAGAAAAATCCTAGCAATGGGGGCCCACTCCAGCAGTAATCCCAAGTTAGTATCATCATGACCCTAGGGACTAGGCTAGGGTGGGGGCACGATTACTGGACTGGAGGTAAGTGACCAAAAGCGACGGCAGAGGGTACGCCGGTGTAGTTCCGGGCGGACTCTGGTCGTGCACATAGTCCGTAGCCGGAGAAAACATGCATGGGTACCAGTAGATCGGGACTGTGCACTCATGTTCATGGTGTCCAGGGGTTGACACCCTAGGGCTTGATACACCCGAAGGGTGGACCCGGTACAGTTCGACTACAATTATGATTGGGCCGTATTGACACCAACACGTGACGAGTTAGGTTTAGGGAGCCGATCGACTAGACCGTTTGGTTGGACCTTGTATTAGGGTCATTTCATGTTATTGGGCCAAAGCTTGGGCCAAGGGATCAATACTTGTTTATTCAATTCATGTCAGTTTGCTAGTACACCTGTGGTGCAAAACCTTAATCCTGATTATGCGATGACACCTTTATCTACCTTGTTAGTTAATCATCATGCTAGTATATTGTTATCCTTATGTTCATCCCTGCTGCTCATGCCAGTTAACTTTATCAGTTTACATTGATTGTAGTAGGGCTTACTCAGTCTTTTTGACTGACCTGTTTTCTTTCGCCTCTTTTCTTCCGTTCCCCCCCCCCCCCCAGGTTCTCAGGGAGTGAATACTGGAACTTAGCTTGGATTTTGGATTGCTTGCTTGTGGGATTTCAGCTCATGTACGGTTTCAACATGAAGCTAGCTATGGTTACCACTTAATTGGGGATAGCACTTATTTATTTCAGTTTTTCAGTTGATGTTGTTTTATCTAGACTTGTTTATTTGGAAAGCTATGTTGTACCAGACTTGTTTTGAAATGTTTTGAAATCTTCCGCTGTTTTATCTATGTTATTTACTCTGTTTACATATATACATATGTTCTTGTTCTGCCTTGATATATCATTATGCATGTTTACCTGATTCAAACGCCCCTCCAAAGTCAGAGTGCTTGCAAGAGCCACCCTGGTGGAGGTGTGGTGTTACAATGCCAGTGTGGACTATGGATGATCTTTTTTATTATATTTGTTCGAATATCCATTTTATTAGAAAGAAATAGATATCAAATTTTAGTTACTTTTACAGTAGATGTTAACACATGAAAATCATTAAAGTATTTCTATCGGTGGTTGTCTATGTGATGCTTTTGCTATTAGGCATTTATACGTTTACTTTTCAAAGGTCAAGACTTTTATCAAAACAAATAGTCCAAACCCCACAAAGAAATTGAATCGAGACAGATCGAACAACATGTAAACTGTCTTTCTTTAACAATTCAATTTGGTGTACATTCACATAACTAATTTTCTCTCACTTCGGTCTTTATATATTAAAATAAATATTTGTTAACTAGACAAAGGTGCACGCATATACATCTTCATCCCTACCTCGTATTTAACAATTTTATCTATTTTATTTTTGGTTGAAAACTATAGTTGTTTGCTTAAGTACCATACTATTTACAACAGATAGCCAAAAGAAATTTTATTTGCATATTAGCAGGAAAATATATTATTTTTCACAATTGAGATGGTAATTTTTGTAAGTTCTACTGGAAAGTATAATCTTAATATTTATTGCACCTCACTACATATTGATGTGACGATTTATTATTCTCTCTAACCACTTAATTATTTTGTAAGATAATTTGATCTTATTCATGTTAACAAACTATATTTATATTTCTCACTTAATTTTGGCATAATCATACGCTGTTACATATCAGAAACACAAGTTAGCAATTACAAAATCAAATAATATGCACAAATACTAGGTAATACGCTTATAGGAAAAAAAACATTGGCATACCTTAGATCAACAAATAACTAATGATTCAGGATTGCACCTTAACCAATAATGGTCCACGCGCGGAGCGCGTGCCTTAATCACACACGAAGCGCGTGCCATCATCATGCATCAAGCGCGTGCCTTAATCACGCGCGAAGCACGTGCCGTTACGCTCGTATATATATAACCATAAATATGCATCTCATCACAATGATGAGGCATCCCAAACCGTAGGGAAACAATATATATAACCCAAGCAAAATATATAATCCGAGATACACACCTTTTATTAGCGTTGTTAGCAATTAAGCTTATTATTAAGCAAGCAAAAGCAATGTTATACACGAGCGGCTTCAAAAGCATGCAAATGCCATTCGTTCCTACTAAAACACTCAACATCCAAATAATAACATATATATAAATGCCATTATTTTTAACAAGACCATGTTATCTTACGGCTGGAGCTGCTGCATCAACGATTTCACTTTCAAGTCGAGCCTATGGACTGTGATTTGTTTAGTAAAGCTTTTGTAAATAATAAGATGAATTTAAAACTCGTCAGATCTAAATATGATACTGACTGAAAAGTTCTCTGATTTCGCTCTTACCACGTTCACCATATAGTTGTATTTACATGATAGATAAACTTTAACTCATTGATGATGTTCTGTCATGTACTTTGACTTAGGCTCCATTTGTTTTGAGGGGAAAAAAGCTTCTGTTTAACTAAATAAGTATTATTATCTTGTTTGATTCTAATTTTCAGCAAGTGCTTCCATTAAATTCTCGTGTTCACTTAATTGAATAAGCAAAATTTTATATTTTTATAATGATAACATAGCATTTAATAACGATAGCACATAGCTTTTAATTACGATAACATACTTTGTTATATTTTTATTAAAAATACACAAGTGCCTTAATATATTATGTCTAGGAATACTGTTTGATTTTTGTGAAAATACTAAGCTCATCAATGTAGCATTTACTCATAACACAACTATTTTACTTGTCAAACCTAATCATATTGCATATAAAATGATAACTTATAGACAAATAAAACGTAATAATAAAGTCCAAAGCAAAAGATAGGCATTACTGATTAGACTCTATTGCTTATTTTTAACCGGTAAAATCTAGAATGCAAAATAAAAAATAAACTAGACTAGATCTGCACAAATACTTTTCCAAGACAGTAAACAATCGATCACTAATTACCGGTTCATGGTAATGTGTCGGTCTTTTCAGTGTGCTCGGATACTGTTATGAAGTCAACGTTCACTAGTCGCTTCGGCCTTTGATTGCCTGGCTGCCATTTCCTTGTTCTCGTTCAAGCGTCTTCGCTTTGTGATGGAGCGTTGTGTGGTGGCTGAGCCTTTCCTTTCCGTTCGATTTGATTAATAGATGTGCCACACTTATAATTTGGTGCTTTAGAATATTGTGTGGTCCAAAGCATTGGCTTCGGCTGCTTTGGTAAAGGGCTGGATCTGAGCATGGATATACCAATACTTCAAGCAGAATATGCCTTTTTCAAGAAGAATACACAACGTTCTAGCATAATACTCTCAGTTCTGGGATTTCCTGCCAAATAGATATCAGTTCTTTATATAGTTTATCTAAAAGACCGTCTTCTAGGACCTCCTGCTCTGCTTCTGTGTGTTGAATGCTTTGTGATACATTTTAAGTGCATCCGTTTAGGGGTGGCAATTAGACCTGACCCGATGGACTCGGACCCAACCCGTCGGGTCTCGGTTCTAGGTGGGTCGGGTTTTGTCGGGTCTAAACTATACATTTTAAAATTTTGGATCCGACCCTAGCTTCTGTTCGGGTCGGGTCAAGTTCGAGTCTGGTTGAATAATATCACTAAAAATACATATATTTCAATACTTTTTGGTCGGGTCTTTCGGGTCGGGTCTATGCGGGTCGGGTTTGATTGGGTCTTGATGGTAATTTTCCATCACCTAGACCAGACCCGATGTAACGACCCAGAAAATCTGAACCAATTAATTTTTTTTAAATTGGCTAAAATAGTGGATTTTAAATATTTAAAATAAATATTTTAAATAATAGCAATGAAAAGTGAGTTTGAATTGACGTTTGAAAACGAATATAATAAATTCTAATTATAAACAAGGCTTGAAATGGCGCTACAGTTTCAAAAATTGAATTCAAACTTTGTCGGACTGTACCGGGTGCAAAACAAAATGGATTTGAGTGAAACCAAAAATATTTAAATCTGTTAGTGAATACCTTTCTAACGAATCTGAAAATTCGAAGTTTCATAGCGGAAAGCAAAAGTTATGGCCAATGAATTTTCAGAAAGGTCGCTATGGAATTTATATAGCCCGTGAAATTGGCCATTTTGCATACGACCTCGGAATTCGACGAAACCACTTTTGTTGGATCCGGGATGTGAAGTTATTGCTAGGTTTCAAATTTCATAATTTTTGAAGCTAGTATGTGAGCATGGAAAAGGAAAACGTGTTTTGGTCAATTATAGTTAAATTGGATCGACCAGAAATGGTCCTTTTTGCAAACGGTCTCAGAATTCGACGAAACTAGTTTTGTTGGGACCGTATCATCAAAACATAGCTATATTTATTTTTCTGGAATTTTTCGAATCAGGTTGTGGCCCTGGCAAATTGAAATGTACGTTCAAACCAAATATTAAATGTTTTATATTTTAATTTGAATGGAAACTGACTGAAACAGTCAAATCGGCCTACGAAACATATCCCATTGTGTTCGGAATGGGGGTAAAACACTAAGGACGACAGTCGTTGGGTTTGAATTGGTGTTCATACGGGAAAGAGGGTATTTTCGGATTTTCAAAATATATAAATAAATAAATAAATATCATTGGTCAGAAAATCTTTCTCTCTCCCCGTATCAGCTGCGACGAACGACGGAAACACGTTCAAATCTTCCCGTTCATTTTCCGATCAATCCACGCAAAATTAGCCCCTCCTCCAGTTGAAGATTTTGTAGAGCTCCTCGAGATCTTCAAATCCATATATAGTTTGGAATTTTTCGTGGCATGTGGAGTGAGAATCGATGCCTGGAAGTCGACGTCTTCCCGCCGCCGCCACCTTCGGCAGAGGCGATCGAACTGGCCGCCACCCCCACACGCACGTGCGCCTCTCCTCCCTCTTCCTTGCTGCGAAAGCCGATCGTCGATCCGCTTCACCGTTTGATCGAAAAGATCAAACCTAGTTTTGAAGAATTCAGCTGAGAGGTACGGCTGTTTAATTAAAACTATTTTTAATAGTTTAAAACCGTTGCAAACTTTGAAAAATCATATCTTTTTCGTGTGTTGACAAAATTCAGTGAAACAAGAAACAGTGGACTCGTGTGGACGTCTTCTACCTCCTAGAGGAGACCGCATATTTTTCCGAGCCTTCTGCTATTTTTGGTAGAGTGGAACCCAATGTGAGATTTCTAATTTATAAACGATATGGAAAACGACGATGCATAAATTATATAGTCGATGTATGAGTTATATAAGCGTTGTACACCTCTTGTATAAGCGTTGTATAAGTTGTACGTTCGATGTATAAGTTATATATGCGTTATAAAAATTATATATGTGTTGAAATAGAAGTGAATTGCTATATATATATATATTTATATACGCCCCTCGTCCACAAACCATGGACGATATTTATTGGTTGTGATTGGTGTGAAAATTGATTGATAGCGAATGGTTGATTGGAATTGTTTGTGGTTGATATTGATTGATTGTGGTTGAAAAATACCCGTTTGTGGTTGAGAAATATTTGGTTGAAACCACATAGGATTAGTTTGTGGAAATGAAATAAATATACATGCCGTCTACGTGCGAACTAGATGCATGAATCCCCATTGTCAAAAACCGCGAGGTTTTAAGGTAGAGCGAGGAGCCGTACTAGGGACGGTCCCGGTTTTAACTACCCTGCCGTTATGCTGCCGAAATTTTGAATAATATTCATGTGTTTGAATTATTTTCATTTGTTGAAACTATATTTATTCGTTGAATAGAAAGCCTTCATGTGTTGAGTCGATATTCATTCGTTGGATAGAAATTCATGTGTTGAATGGTATTCGTGTTTTAAATATAAAAATCACATTTTTATCTATATATATAAAATTTAGAAAACCTTCATGTGTTGAATCGATATTCATTCATTGAATTGAAATTCATGTGTTTAATGGTATTCGTGTTTTAAATATAAAAATCACCTTTTTATCTATATAAATAAACTATAGAAAACCTTCATGTGTTGAATCGATATTCATTCGTTGAATTGAAATTCATGTGTTGAATGGTATTCGTGTTTTAAATATAAAAAATCACATTTTTATCTATATATATATAAACTATAGAAAACCTTCATGTGTTGAATCGATATCCATTCGTTGAATTGAAATTCATGTGTTGAATGGTATTTATATTTTGAAATAAATTGTTTTATAATAAAAATCACATTTTTATCATCTATATGAGCTACATAAAATAATCTTGTTTTTGAAAGAATTTTTTTTATAATAAAAATCCTTTTTTTATTACCAATATGAACTATATAAAATAATAGTGTTTTGAAATGAATTGTTTTACAATAAAATTCACATTTTTATTATATACACGAGCTGTTAAATATAGTGAAGTGTTGAAATAGAAGACAGTTAGATAAAAATATCATTTTTATCAAATGTATGAAAAGCATATAGTTTTGAAATCAAAGAATCGATATATATATATATATATAAATAGAATTAAAATATATCGAATAACGACGCTGCAGTTCGTATTTTGAAACTGTGATTTCAAACGATTATACCGGGAGATCCGACCATCGGATTTTCCTGAAACCGCAACCGTTGGGTTCGCTTTGGAAATATCTTTCCAACGGCACCAACTTTGTAAAAATCCAACGGTTGGTTTGTCTGGAATGTTTAATTCAAATCTGAAGAAAAACAGCGCCAGAATCAATTATATATATATATATATAATTATATTTAATTGAATGACGACGCTGCAGTTCGTATTTTGAAATCGAAACTTCAAACGATTATACCGGGAGATCCGACCGTCGTATCTTCCCGAAACTGGAACCGTTGGATTCGTTTTGAAAAGATATTTCTAATGATGTAAATTTTGTGAAGATCCAAAGGTTAGATTTTCAGATATATGTAAATCAAATCTAAAGAAAAACAGCGCCACGGTCGCGTTATGGCCCGAAGCGTCGTTTTGAATAAATTGGCTATTTTAAAATAAATAAAAATAGCGATAAATCATTATAAAATAGTATAAACGATATGGATGTGAAATTTAGAAATTAATTGAAGGTTGGCTAAGCCGAATGGTTTCCTGGGTGTTGATCTGATGTTGGTTTCGGCCTTCGGGGTTAATATTTAGGAAATCATTCTCTTACTGATTGACGGTTAGTGACTAATGAATTGAAATGATGCGTATGTATGTTAGTGTTGCACTTGTTTATTATATACGTGAGTTGCTCAGAAAGACCGGGTTTATCCATTCTGAATAACTGAATCGACGATAAGGAATCGAATATGAAGATGGTGGTCGAAGACCGGAGATCTTCACCTCGTTTGGATGGTAACCGAGGTCCTGATTGGGAGGCATCCCGAAATATGGATAATGAGTGGTGATTGTCCAGTCGTACGTGGTGATCGATGGGTTTGCGAGGTATATAGTGCCTCCGGTTTCGTTCAGACCCGGAACGGACTTGCAAATGGACAGTGTGTCTGACATTGGAATTTATTCTGTGTGATTGATAGCCATCAATTGCACGGTGTGAATTGCCTATGTGGCATGCTAAGATGCAGTGATCAGGGCTTCCGTTGAAAAGCAAAGTCTTGTGGTGATGATCAAAGCACCGCCTGTGTGGCGTAGCATTGTGTATAACGTGAAATCGCGAGCCTTACACCCCGGTATGATCCAGAAACGGGAGAAAGGACCTCAGGGAGGGCCTGCGTTTCCTCCTAGCTAGAAGTGGCGTCAGTGGTTTTACATGCTCTGACGAGTTTGACTTATGTGGTTGTTGCTGTTGCGAGGCGCCTCGGTTAGATCGGACGATCCGGGTCCGATGGAGTCACTTGTTGGCTCGCTTACGCCCCAAAGGGCGGGGAAACGTAGTGCTCAGGCATTTTAATCCACTCCGTGTGGACCGGCCCTGTCGCTCCAAGGGGCAATGCGTTCTGATCCTGAGACTCGGGCTAGGCAGTCTCGAATTCGGTAAGGACTATCTTTTGCCTTGGTTCATGAAGGAAATCCAATTTCCAAATACGTGACTGTGCGGTTTTGATTGTATACCTATATATGGCGACATAGTGGTATGGGGCATTAATGCCGTCTATGATTGAAAAGCAATGTCTTGTGGTTGATGATCAAAGCACTGCCTGTGTGGCGTAGCTTTGTGTATAACGTAAATTCTCGAGCCTCACGCCCCGGTATGAACCAGAAACGGGAGAGGACATCAAAGAGGGCCTATGTTTCTTCCTAGCTAGAAGTGGCGTCAGTGGTTTTACACGCCCTGACGAGTTCGACTTATGTGGTTGTTGCTGTTGCGAGGCACCTCGGTTTGATCGGACGATCTGGGTCCGATGGAGTCATTCATTGGCTTGTTTACGCCCCAAAGGGCGGGGAAATGTAGTGTTCAGGTATAATAATCCACCTCGGTGGACCGGCCCTGACGATCCAAGGCTTGCCTGCGCGCTTGCCTGAGACTCGGGCTAGGCAGTCTCGAATTCGTTAAGGACTATCTTTTGCCTTGGTTCATGACGGAAATCCAATTTCCAAATACGACATCGTGCGGTTTTGATTGTGTATATATATATGGCGACATGATATATGGTACCCATGCCGTCTATGATTGATAGTTATGATTCGAAATTGTTTTCGAAACATGTAAACACTAGTAATAATATCAATTGCTTTTGTTTTATTCGTATCAACCATATTTTGGCCATTATAAGGTAAAACTCTATCCTCCGGTTTGCATTGCATTGTGTGATGGGAACTGAGTCTTATAATGGCTTCATTTTTATAAAAAGCATTGCGATGTTTAAAAGAATGATTTGTTTTAAAGCACTGTCAATCCAATGGAGTAAACTCGTTCCACGAAAGTGGCGTGGTCCTGTGATTAGCCATATTTTGAATGTGTTGAGCAGATTTCTCATACCAGTCCCATGACTAACTCGTAGTTTGTTTCACTTTCAAACTCGGGTGCCCCATTTTCTACATGGGCAGCCTTGTATTCAGGTTTAGCTGGCTCTTTCTGGATAGCTGGAGCTGAAGAAGGATTCTGTTATTTATCTCTTTTTATGTTGTTCAGCTCCTATTGTACATTATGTTTGTTTTTCCGCTGTAGAAATTTATGTATAGCTGAACTATATTTGTTCTAAGTATGATCCTGTATACTGTGTAATTCTGATGATTACGTTTATCCAGTATATCCTATTGTTCATTATCTGGTGTATTTATTTAATTCTGTCCTGCTATTATCTGTTTATGTGTTATATTCCAAGGATTACCCTTGCCGCCGTCAATACGGGGTTTGGGGTCATCTCACCCGAGACCCATCGGGTTCGGTTCGGGTTCGGGTCTTTTCGGGTCGGTTCGGTTTGGGTTTTTGGTTCTCGGTTCTAATTGCCAGTCCTACATCCGCTGTCGATACATTCTGCGCACACAGTTCTTTATATAGTCTATCTAACAGCTGATTGTGTGTATTGTAAATTTCTAATACAACGATGCTACAGCGTCCGTAAAATCTAAGTGCGGGATGTGTGAATTATTGTTCAATGGAGGATTTCGGAGGGCAAAATAACTGATTAACACCTGATATAATTTCAGGCCTATTCCCTTTCCTGCTGACCCTCTAGAATTTTTGATTCTAATATCATGCCAAACTTTGTTCCTTTTTTGCCAAAATTTTCACTTTGGGCCTTTCATAAGAAGTTATTTGAAGCTTAGACTTTATTCTAAACTTGTAATGAGTAGGCAAATTTAACTTAATTTTATAATACAATGTCTTTTAACATGTGCATGTTTCTTTTTTTAAATAAAACAAATTTGTGCACTTTGAATTTTCTTTAGTGTTAAACTAAAAACTTTAGTACATGTTCACTTAAAGAGCAGGCACAAAAATGTTGTCTTATGAAAAAGAGGATGACTTTCATTTTATGTTTCAAACCATTTATAAACTTAAAAGTTAGAAAATTTTGTTCAAAGGAGACGGGTGTTATAACAACGTTGTTTACTGGTTAAAAACGTGGGCATTCTACGTGTTAAATGTAAGGAAAGTAAATTTAAAAACCAACAAATAGTCAGGTAAATTGCATATCCTTTTCTTTCATATTTTAGTGTGGAATTATGTAATCACAAATTCCCCTTTTTTTAGAAAAATATTTGTCATTTGCTTACTATTTATTTTCCGAAGTTAACATGTTTGCCTAGAGGCACAAATCCATGAGCCTCTACCATTTATACTAAGAGTCTTATTATTAGAAGTATGATTCTTGACAAGAATTGTTTGGTAACTTTATTCACAACAAATGATCACATTATGTGATTTGTAGATTTCAAATTAGAAAGACCTGATTACAACTTTCCTAAAAAAATAAAAAAATAAATTGGCACTCATGTGGCAAAGACCAATGCTCTCCACCAATTAAAATCAAGATCATGTACTCTAGCATAAAATCTGAGCAGTGAAACGCTGACATGGTCATTAAATCATAGGTTTAGCAGTTTTTGACCATGGATTCTAGCATATTATATTCTGTTGAATTGCGTTATTCGTTAAAACCATTGATCTTGTAGTTGATGTTTTCATACACTGGTTAAGATAAGAGTAAGTGATCATATTCCCCTCTTTTAATTCTTTTTATATGTGAAGGAAATTGTTTTTGCCTTCAACATCTTCTAATATTGTATTAACGTCTTAAGATAACCTGTACTATTGAAAGGAATTCAAAATTTAGACAACTGTTAGTTTTAACTATTATGCTTTGTGAATAATGCAAATGTTTGGACGTCACCTAGGTTTTTATAGGGTAGAACCAACCAAAAGGAAAGGTGGTGAGGCCACCACCACTATTAACACTTCGAGGAAGAAGTTTAAGACTGAGATCTGACAATAGCAACAACCACTTGACACCTATAGCCGTATGATTGTTCGGCCATGCTATATAATTATATAGTTGACTACTATATGGCGTTTAATTACAATGTTCCTAGTTGTGTTATGAGTAAATGCTACATTGAATCATAAGGGTATTTCATTAAAAATACACAATTGTATATGTCTGTATCCTAGATATAATATATTGAAGATTATGAGTCTTTAACATAAAATTATCACTTATTATTTATATATTAATAGATTACTTGCATACTTCTTAGTATGAATTAATTTAAGTATTACTCTCCTTCTGATTGACAATTAGGTAATGCACGATCATATATTTCTAAAAATTGAATAGAGTTATTGTTGATAGATCCACAAAGATAAACAAGGATACCATATGCAAGAACATATATTTCTAAGTATCACTCTTTTTTTTATTTTGAAGTAAACCATTCTCATAAAATTGCATTGTATGATATAGCAGGATATTATGTCTTCAAGTATAGAGAAACAATGGATGCAAGAATCTGATAGAAGAACCCCACGATATGTAGAAGGGGTTTGGAAGTTTATTGATTTCGTCGTAGAAAATGGTAGTAATAACGAAGTCTATTCTTGTCCTTGCACACAGTGCAAAAATATAAAAAAGAAGGTTAAATTAAATGAGATTCATTACCATCTGCTCAGATGGGGAATTCTCCAATCATATACCATTTGGCATTTTCATGGAGAAGAGTCAACAGAGAAGCAAAAACAATCTGTTAGTCAAGACATGAGTATTGATGAGTTTGAACATCCTAGGATGGAAGACTTGGTCAATGATGCAGATAGATTTCATCATCGTCATCCTTTTGGTTCGTTGCATGAAAATATTGGGGAACAGTCTACAGTTGATGTAGATAGATCGACCAATCAAAGTGAAATGTATAAATCAGTTTTTGAGGGTGCAAAAGAGCAATTGTATCCTTCATGTCCTAAAGGGATAACAAAATTACATGCCATTGTAAAACTGAATAGCCTAAAAACTCAGTACGGTTTTTCTGGTGTGACTGTATTCCTCGAATTTATAAAGCAGTTACTCCCTGAAGGTAACACATTACCAACAAAATACTCCGACATGAAGAAGGTGATCAAACAAGTTGGAATGGATTACACAACTTATGATGCATGCGTTAGTGGCTGCATTTCATACTGGAAAGATGATGCAAGCAAAGTTTTTTGTAGAATTTGCGATGAACCAAGATATAGAACATCATTCAACGATGAGAAAAGAGCTACCAAAATACCTCAAAAGACGTTGAGACATTTCCCTTTAATTTCTAGATTAAGGAGATGGTATACCATTCCATGTATAGCAGATGCTATGACTTGGCATGCTCGTGCCAAGTTTGATTCAAATATAATGCGCCATCCACGTGACACTTCCCAATGGAAAACGATAGATCCATTTGATGCAACATTTGTTGCTAAACCACCAAATGTCACGCTTGGAATTGCAACAGATGCTTTCAATTCACATAAATCTCTATCTAGCCGTTATACTTGTTGGCCGATAATTATAGTACCATATAATCTTCCTCCATCCATGTGCATGAAAAGAGAGTTTTCAAATTGACGTTGTTGATTTCCGGACCAAAACAACCAGGAAAGGATATCAATGCTTATTTTCAACCATTGATAGATGAGCTAAAGCAGCCATGGGAAGGAGTCATTGCATTTGATTCATTCAATAATTCAGAGTTCACATTGAGGGCTAGGATTTTGTGGGCGATTCATGATCATCCTGCAATTAGGACTTTATCGGCGTGCACAACTCATGGCTATTTTGCATGTCCTGTTTGTGGGGAAGATACTTGTTCTTATTATCTTCCTGAAAGTAAGAAGATGTGTTATATGGGACATCGAAGATTTCTTCCTACCAATCACAAGTTTCGAGACGATAAGACAAACTTCAATAACGAGCAAGATTATCGTCATCCACCATGGCCATTGAGTGGTTATCAAGTTGAAGAAAAAGTAGCTAATATCAAGATGAAAGTTGGAAGAAAAAAAAGAAATCGGTCGAAAGAGAAAAAAGAAAGCCAATGATGAAGACCTTAACAATATTTCTGCATGGTATAGGAGGTCTACCTTCTTTGATCTTCCATACTGGAAAACAAATTTGATCCGACATAATATTGATGTGATGCATACAGAGAAGAATGCCACTAAGCATTTCATTAGCACAATTATGAGTCATAAGGAGAAATCAAAAGATGGCATCAATGCACGCAAGGACTTGAGAACCATGGGTATAAAACAAAAATTATGGGTGAGGGAAGACCATGAAACAAATAAAACAACTATACCAGAGGCAGCTTTCACTTTTACCAAAGAAGAAAAGATACGGTTTTGCACCATTTTGAAAAACCTGAAAGTACCTAGCAAATTCACTTCTAACTTTCACAACAATGTGAGCATCAATCCTCTTGAGCTAACAAATATGAAGTCGCATGATTATCACGTTATAATGCAACAATTACTTCTGGTGTTGCTTCAACATTCTTATCCACAACATAAGGATTTGCGTAATGTTATACACCGTATAAGTTTGTTCTTTAACATTTTGTGCTCAAAAGTGATTAACAGGAACATCTTTTAAAGCAAAAGCTTGTTTGGTAGAACAATGTGTTCGTTTGAAAAATATTTTTCACCTGCATTTTTTGATATCAGTATCCACCTTATGATTCATTTAGCCATTGAAGCATTGATTTGCGACCCTATTAGATATAGGTGGATGTATCCCTTTGAAAGGTAAATTAGTAAGTTTAGTTTTATCCTTCATAGTTTGATTTAACTGGATACAAGTTATTTACAACTGACTACATTAGGTTGATGAAAACATATAAAGGATACGTGTGCAACAAAAGATATATTGAAGGGTGTATTGCAGAAGGATATATTGTACAAGAAGCTAGTTATTATTGCATGGAGTATATGCCAAAAGGAGGTGATGGCACTCACAAACATACCCGTGAAGCGTTTTTATATGAAGATCATGAGTTTGAAGATGAGATGATTCTAGATAGTGGTAAAGATATAACATTAACTCAAGTGCAGTTTGAACAAGTTCGCAAATGGGTCCTTAATAAACATGATGGGTTGGACGAATGGGAGAAGTACGTTCGCTAGTCTATCCTAAATTTTCGTAAATTCTCCTATATTCATTTTTGAAATATTTATCACAGGCGGTATGCTATTTATGTGAAAAAGACTAAATCTCAATCTAGAAGTAGCATTACATCCATGGGAACTTGTCTAAGTTTCACTTTATGGTTACGTCATGAGGTATAACATCTTCTCATATACTCAAGTGTATTAAAGTGGATCATACACCATCACAATCATGCTTTTCATTTATTGTTTTTCCAGCTGGTGAAGGCTTGTGATGTTAATTCAACTCCTTGGAGATTGGTGAACGGACCAATGTTCAAGGCACGTAGTTACATGAAGTACAAGTGAATGGATTCATATTTTCCCCTAAGGAGTTATGAAGAAAAAATGGTAACACAAGATAGTGGTGTCTATATGAGAGCAATTACAAAATTTAGAGCGAGTGGAAAAGATAAAAATTACAAGGAAGCGGAAACAATATATTATGGAGTTATTCAATAGATAATTGAATTAGATTACATTAATTTCAAACAAACAGTTTTTTGTTGTGATTGGGTGAAGGTCGAAGATAAAATCAATGGTTGCAAGACAGATCTTGTTTCAAATTTGATTAGGGTTAACTTAGAGTAGTTAAAGACCAAAGATAGAGTGAATGATGAGCCATTCATTCTTGCATTAGAAGCGAGTCAAGTGTTCTACTCAAAAGATTTAAAAAATAACGGTTTCTTTGTGGTTCTGCACACACCAAAATGGTTGACTAAAACAGTGGACGACATTGAGTTTCCTACATTTTATCAATCAGTTTTTGAAGACAACGAAAAATTAGAAGATCTTACCAAACGCATATGTTAATATTAGTTTTATTTCTTAATTGATTTGTATTGAATTTCAAGTGTGGATGAATTTAGAATTTCAAAAGTGATTGAATTTAGAATTTCTTAAATGAACTGTGTTGAATTTCAATATTGTTGCTTGCAAATCACTTATTCAGTTATTATCTATTTAGTAATTATCTTACTGCCAACTATACAATATTCGCATTTCGATTATACGTTCATGAATTTGGGCCCCTATCACAATTCTGTAATTCAACATTCATGAAAATTGTTGCTTCTTGCTTGTATAATATTCAATATATACATTGAATAAGAACCACTAAATATCAAATTTATCTTTTTATTAAACACATCTCTTTTTGAAATGTTATTTGATACAATGCAGAAACAGTGTCTGCATGCAATTACTTAATAAATTAATAGGTATTGTCATGTTTCATTAAACTTTGGATATTTGTTTGTTGCAGGTGGTCTTGGTAGTTTGGATTGCAACCAAGAAGGTAGTAACAATGTCAAAACATGTAGAACCTTCAAATCATTCAATTACACAATCATCTTCTACACAACCTGAAAAAGTGGAGATAAACACATTAGGTGTTCCTATTTCAAAAAACGCTGGAAAAATAAGTAGTAGAACTGGTAAATTGGTACGAATCCATGTGTCTGTTTCATACGAAAATTGGGTTAGTGTACCTGACAAATATACGACCGACATTTGGAAAGATTTGCTGGTAAGCTAAAATTAATTTGTGTATGTTTAGTTCTCTATTGCATTTTTGTTTTGTCCCCTTGTTCACTTGAATTATAAATAAAAAGACTTAAAAAGAACTACTAGATCATAGCTACGCAATATGATTAATTCCTAACAGTGTAGTTAAGTATGTGTTTAATTCTTATACAATATTCTTCAATTTATGTCAGCTTTAAATTGATTTTTGAAATTGAATTTGACCTTTGTTGTATGCATATATTTCGTGTAGACACGATGCTCATATAATAGCTCATGCCCTCTAAATATAACACCTTTGTTGAAAATCGTCACTGTTTTTTGTTTTAGTCTAACTGCAGATATTCAAACTTCAAAAAATGCAAACATTTATACTTTAAAGTGCAATTAAAATTCATAATTTTTGCTGTAAAATGTAAGATATTTACTTTAAAGTGCAATTAAAAAATGAAATGAAATAAAACTTTTGACTTATACAAGATATCCCAACCAAAATAGACATGCAATTTAAAGCTGTTTTTCGAGTAGGATTTTGTATGGTCATTTTAACATATCACTTTCCCTTTACATTAGAAAAAATTACAAATGCATGGACTATATATTTGTAAATTATACATTTGCAATATACTAGCTTAGATATATGTAATATACTAGCAAATGTAATATATATAGTCCATGCATTTGTAATTTTTGCTAATGTAAAAGGAAAGTGAAATGTTTTCTGATAGGTTTAACTTAGCTAGTATATAGTCCATGCATTTGTAATTTTTGCTAATGTAAAGGGAAAGTTATATGTTAAAAAATGTAATTCTGGAAATTACATTTGCAATTTATTTAATTTATAGCATTTAGCTTATGCATTTGTAATTTTCATATGCAGAAAATTCATTATTTATTTAATGCAATAAAAGAGATAAATAATCAATCTTAAAATTATACAAAAGAAACATTGCAATTGAGTCGCAATTTCACATTAGCTTAAAAATATTCCAAATCTACTAAATTATGAAATATTATATCACTAAAATCTAATACGGTTCACATAAGGAGAACACGTTATGAGAATTGAGATATCTTCTACTCGCATATTAATACCTTATCCCTTTTCAATTGCGTCTAGAAAAAGCTCTCTAATTATTCATCACCCTTTCGAAATGCACCTTATTTGAAAAGGAAAATGAATTATAAGAGAAAGTCTAAGTTTTTTAGAAGATATCTTAATTCTCACAACCTAAGAAAAACAACCTTTATTCTCAGACATTCTAATAAATATGTACATGCCTATTTATATGGTCTTGACAAATACATTCTTTAAGAAGTTGATACTTAAATCAGTCTTTCACATGTTAATGATTCATTCATTGTTTTATTTAATACGATAAAAGAGATAACTAATCATTTTTTAAAATCTATAAAATAGACAATAAATTTTAGTAAAATTCAACCCAAAATTAAATAACATTCTAATTTACCTCAATATAAAATACTGTATCATCGAAATATAGCATGAATCAGCGTTCTCGTATTTCAAAAAGTTCTCATGCTACAAAAGACGTGTTATGGAAGGACAATGAATTATTAGAATGTTTTATTTTAGACATTAATTTAAAGAAGATAAAGTGTTAATATGTGGCTGGAAAATAGATACTTGTAATTAATTTGTATATCGAAAGCATTAATTTTGTTAATCAATCTATGGATGGCCAATGATGCATTGGACGCCAACTTAGCCATTCAACGGCATTGACGCGTAGCTGGATTTGGAAGCCTCGACGTGCAAACTCCAACTGACCTGCTACTGTCCGCAAACGGTACTTAATCGTCCCTCTCTTGGTTGTCTTCTTAATCGTGGCCCATCTTTTCGCTTTGGTACTCTTCTGCATTTTCATTTCCTCAAATTTATTATATCTAATCCAAAACCCCCAAAAATTGATTTTGTCATATTCATTTTGTTTTCAATCAATTTTTCTGGATTTACAAGCTCGCAACTAACAATTCGCCTCAACGAAACAAGAAGCATTGATATTTGGAAAATTGTAGCAAAATATTTGTACTTATTTAAAAATTCTATAGTTTGAAGGTATGGAAACGAAGAGAGCGTGATTTGCAATGAGTTCAACTTGCATATCTTATTTTGTTTTGGCTTTTCTCAGTGAAAATAATGTGTTTTGTATTTTTTATTTTGATGTGGGGGTACTGAGATGGTATTAGATGATGGTAATACAAGTATTAGGCGTTAGGCAGGATATAACTTCACAAATTATATAGTTCTAGATCCACGTTGGGCCTTGCTATGTTACAAATGGTCATCCACACTACTGTTCGTGCTAGATTACTGCAGCGTTGACTTTAGCTCAAACTGAACTAGCACGGTGTTACATTATGCCGTTTTAAACTCTGTTACAAATATATAGCAAAAAATACAAATGTAATATACTAGCATTTAGCAAATATAATTTTGTATGTAATATACTAGCAAATGTAATTGCAAATGTAATGTTTCTTTTATATAATTGAAAAACATGTTTAAATTTTTTTCTGATATATGTAACATATTGCAAATGTAAATAATACATTTGCAATATACTAGCTAGTATATTGCAAATGTAATTATGTATGGTCATTTTTACTTAATTTTCCCAAAATTAGAGTCAATTTAACAGAGTTTAAAATCGAGCTAAATGCTAGTTCTTGTATGTTGGTCATAATTGTTTTCACTATTAATTTAACTATTACTATTATTTTCACAGACATTCTTCGATCTAGATGTAGATTCAAAAGACTTGATTTAAAAAAAATGTCTGAGTCATTTAGGAAGTACAAAAGTGATTTAAGGACGCGCTATTATGATAAATACGATAATGATGAAGATCGATTGAAGAACTATCCACCAACCATCAAACAAGAAGATCGGGAAATGTTTTTGAAAAATGAATTAACACCTACTGCAAAGGAAAGAAGAGATAAAGGCAAAGAAACCAGATCATTTTACAGCTATGGCCATCATACTGGTCGTACAAGTCACGCCGTTATAGAACATGAAATGGTATGTACCCTTTCTAGATTATCCATCAATTATTACTGTTAATTTATTAACAAAGCTATCCACTCATATATGATTACGTTATTATTGTTAATTTCTAAACACACTTGCATCTGTTTAGAAATTAAAGCATGCAAAACTCTAACATGAGAAATCTTTGACATTTAAAAATTAAAGCATGCAAAAATAGCTTCCCTTGACGACCTGTTGCACGACTGTAAGATGAATACCCTACATTTTCATGTTTTTCCTAGTAAACGCTGGCTTTTTTATGTGTTGTAACTTATATTAGCCATCTTGCTGTTGAAAAAGGTACAATTTACTTCTACAGATGAGTATCTCAATATCATAAAATTTCATGCACTGAGTTCATGTGTTTGACATACGGGAATAATATAGAAAGATAAACACATCATAATCATGGTACGTACTGCAATACGCAACAAGGAATCGCCAACAAAAACAACATGTTACAACCTCAAGATCATTTGATCATTTCATGTCCGGCAAGTCATGCTGACTTGAGAATTATAGCATGACTATTACTGGATTTTTTTGTAATATACATGCATGCTGACAAGATCAACAAATGGACTGAATCCATTGTTCATAAATCAAACTTAATTTAATATTAACCGAATCCATAAAGCAATGCTCGAGCATAAGACTTCAAATGTACATTTTGAAGCAATGGAGCTTTATGTAATAACCCGGAAAATACAAGCCAATTTAAAAATTTTAAATTGGTGATTTCATAGGAATTTGAACAATTGAAATAGAATATTTCAATAAAATAGTGAATTAGAAATAGTGAGTCAGTTTGAAAATTTGAATTCAAACTTTGACTGACTGTGTAGGGTGGAGAATATAACGGATTTTAGCGAAACCAAAATTTTTTAAATCTGTTAGTCAATACCTTTCTAACGAATCTGTAAAATCGAAGTTTCATAACGGGAATAAAAAGTTATGGCCGAATGAATTTTCAGAATGGTCGCTATATAGAATATATAGCCCTGGAAAATTGATATTTTGCATACGACCTCGGAATTCGACGAAACCAATTTTGTTGGATCCGGGATGTCAAACTATTACTAGGTTTCAAATTTCATAATTTTTGAAGCTAGCTTGTGAGCGTGGCAAAAGAAAATGCGTTTGGTAAATTTCTGTTAAATTGGATCGACCAGAAAATGGCCATTTTTCAAACGATCTCAGAATTCGACGAAACTAGTTTTGTTGGGACCGTATCGTCAAAACATAGCTAGATTTATTTTTCTGGAAATTTTCGAATCAGTTTGTGGCCCTGGCAAATTGAAATGTACGTTCAAAGTTAAAAATTAAATGTTTTATACTTTAATTTGAAAAATAACCGACTGTAACAATCGAATTGGCCAGCGAAACATATCCCATTATGTCCGGGATGGGGGTATTTAGCTAGGGCGACAGTCGTTGGGTTTGAAAAGGAGTTCGTTTGAGAAAACACTATTTAAAAATATAAAATATATATCGGCCAATAGGATTATTTCTTTCATAAAAAAAAACCCACTCAAAACCCTCGATATCGACGGCGACTGGAGCTCCATTATTACCAGGCGATTTCCGACCGCCTCAGCCGCTTCCAACCTCCGCCACCGCCACCCCTCGACGCGCCTCCCTCCCCTCGTCATATCCGACCCCACCACCTCCCCTATCGACGCCTCCTCCGCCTGAATCGAAGCCAGGAAGTCATCGACTTCCCATCGCCGTCGCCGCTCCGATCTGCCACCGCACCCCCTCAAACCACCAGCGCTGTGAAGCCCTCGTCGTCCTCTTCCACGTCAGCACCCCCGATCGTTCCCACGTGCCACTGATTTCGCGAAAACCTAAAACCTAGCTTTGAACCATCGTGAGAGGTGAGTTCTTTTTTATCTTTACATTTTGAAAAATCATATCTTTTTGGTGTGTTGACGAAATTCGATGAAACAGGAAACATCGAGACCACAAGGAAGCTCTCTACACAATAGAAGAAGCCGCGGATTTTTCTGAGTCATCTAAGATTTTTAGCACTCCGAAAACCAATGTGAGAAATCTAAATTAACATGAATTTGAATGGAAAATGTCGTGTATAATTTATATTAGCGAAATATAAATTACATACGTGTTGTATACCTCATGTACATGCGTAGTGTAAGCTATATAAGCGAAGTATGAATTTTACATGCATAGAAGAATTGATATATGTGTTGTATACCTCATGTACTCCCCTCGTCCACAAACCATGGACGATATTTATAGTTGTGAATTGGTGTGAAATATTGGATGGAAAATGCGAATGGTTGAATAATTGTTTGTGGTTGATATTGTTTGGTTGTGGTTGAAAAATACCCATTGGTGATTGAAATGAATTCGAAATATTTGTGGAAATAAAAATAAAACATGCCGCCTGCGTGCGAATTAGATGCATGAATCCCCATTGTCAAAAACCGCGAGGTTTTAAGGTAGAGCGAGGAGCCGTACTAGGGACGGTGCCGGTTTTAACTACCCTGCCGTTATGCTGCCGAAATTTTGAATAATCTTTGTGTGTTAGAATTATTTTCATATGTTGAAATTATTTTCATGCGTTGAAATTAAAGTCATATGTTGAAACTATATCCATGTGTGGAAATGTTCATGTGTTGAAAAGTGTTGTGTGAAAATTAAATTCATTTGTGAATGAATGAAGTGTTTAAACAATAAAAATCACATTTTTATTATATATATGAAGTATGAAAAATATTCGCCTTATATAAATAGTTTCAACAATAAAAATTCCATCTTTCTAATATGAACAACATAAATAAAATATCCATGTGTGGAAATGCTCATGTGTTGAGAAGTGTGTGTAGCGGAAAAGTTCATGTGTTGAATAAAAAGATCGAACAATAAAAATTACATTTTTATTGAAACTATGAAGTGTTGAAAACATCCATTTGTCGAATAAATATTTTAAATGATAAAAATATCATTTTCATCATATATGTGCTATGCTAGAAATATGCGGACGTTGAAATAAATATTGGTGAAGAAATATTATTTTTAACATGCATAGGAACTAAATAAAATGGTCATGTGTTGAAATATATTTTAGTTCGCCAAAAATTATCATCTTTGAAATGTGAAGTGTTAAAAATAGCCACTTGTTCAAATAAAATATGCATGAGTTGAAATATACATTAATTAGCTAATGTTATGATTTTAGCCTATGCATGTAAAATTAGAATGAATGGTGTTTTTAAACCAAAGTAAATCAAATATGAAGTTGAATGGAAAATAATAAGTGATAGAAATTGTATATATGTACATGCATATCTATTGAACAGGTTATCGCCAAGGTGCTAGAGAAGAGGAATAAAATTTTGTGCCCGACAAATAGGTACACATTTACTGTTTTGTTTGGGTGATGATTTTATGAGCCTGTTGGCTAGCCGCTTGGCTTTTTCTTTTTGATATGAGACGCCCGTGTGGCTATTTGGGAATTTTCCCATACCCTCCCGTACAAAGGAGGTTATGGCGAAATTTTCCAAAATTTAAAGGCGTTAGTGAAATAATTGAAGTGGAAACGATATAGTAAATTTTGAATGAACTATATTTATATAAATATAAATAAAATTAAAACGAAACGTGGCCGTGCGGTTCGTGTTTTGAAACCGTGATTTCAAGCGACTAGTGCGGGAAATCCGACCATTGGATTTTCCCGAAACCGCAACCGTTGGGTTCTCCTTGGAAATATCTTTCCAATGGCACCAACTTTGTGAAGATCCGACGGTTGGATTGTCTGGAATGTTTATTCAAATCTGAAGAAAAACAGCGCCAGAAACGATTATATATATATATATAAATATAATTAAAATTAAATCGAATAACGACTCTGCAGTTCGTAAATTGAAATCGTAACTTCAAATGGCTAGTGTGGAAGATCCGACCGTCGGATTTTCCCAAAACTGACACCGTTGGATTCGTTTTGAAAAGACCTTCCCAATGATATAAAATTTGTGAAGATCCAACGGTTAGATTTTCAGATATGTGTAAAACAAAATTAGTGAAAAGCAGCGCCAGTGCATCGACACGACCTGAAACGTCATTTAATTAAATATGGCCATTTTAAATTACATAAAAATGGCGATATATCGTTAATAAATACTATAGACGATATAGAGTGGAAATAAACCAATTTCGTTGTGTTTGCTTGATATGTGATGGTTGAATGTATTTGACATGAAAACTATAACTAAAGAACTGAAATGTGAATGTTGAATAGTCCAACCATGTGAATAATTGATTTGAAAATCTAAATATACGTGGATTATTTGAAAAGGCCGAGTTCATCTCATTTCAAATAATCAATCGACGTTGAGAAGTCGAAGAGTCGAAGAAGGTTGAAGACCGACGATCTTCACATTGGATGGATGGGTGCTACCGATGCTCGTGATTGGAGTAGCTACCATGAAGGAACTGAAGTAGTAGCCGTCCAAACATACTGTTGATTGTACGGATATGCGAGAAATTGGTGCCTCCGGTTTCGTTCAGACCCAGAACGGACTTGAAAATGGACTGTGTGTCTGACATTGGATTTTGTTCTGTGTTGATTGATCTCTGTTAAATATATATCTGTTTCGCGGCGGAGAATTTATTCTCTTTCTTAACGCCCTTCTCTGAGACATACGAGCTCAGAGGTTATGTATTGATAGAAATCAGTCGCATGGAGTGGATTGCTTGTGTGGCATGCCTAAGTGGCATAGGATCAAGGCTTCTGTTGCAAAGCAAAGTCTTGTGGTTGATGATCAAAGCATGGTCTGTGTGACGAAGCTTTGTGTATAACGTGAATTCGCGAACCTCACACCCCGGTATGAGTCAAAAACGGGAGAAGGACCCAAGGAGTGCATGACGTTTCTTTCTAGCTATGGTGGTGTCAGTGACCTCCCAGCCCTGACATTTATATCTACTTTTCACCTATGTGGTTGTTGGAATATGAGGCGCCTCGATTATAGGTCTGTAAGGACCGGGAAACGTATGTTCAGGAATTGCCAATCCTAAAAAGTAAGAGAGGACCGGCCTTGGAGGATCCAGGGGATTGCTGTGTGCGGTCCCGAGGCATTTGCTAGAGTGTCTCGAATGGAGAGGAGCTTGCCCCTCGCCTCTACTCATGAAGGAATCCAATTTCCAATACGAAATAAGCGGACGTGATTGTATTACTAGTATGGCGACATAGTAGATGGTAGCTATGCCGCCTAGGATTGATATTTATGATTGAATTTGCTTTTGAAACATATATACAATAGTAATAGTATCAAACACTTTTTGTTTTATTCGTATGAAGCATTTTTGGCCATTATAAGGTAAAAACTCTATCCTCCGACTTGCGTTGCATTGTGTGATGGGACCTGAGTCTTATAATGGCTTCATTTTATAAAAAGCATTGCGATGATTTAATCGTTTACTTTATTTCATGCACTAGCACTCATTGGAGTAAACCCGTTCTGCGAAAGTGGCGTGGTCCTTTGATTTGCCTTATTATTGTTGTTAATAAGTTAAGTAGATTTCTCATACCAGTCCCATGACTGACTCGTAGTTTGTTTCAGCTTGCAAACTCGGGTGCCCACATTTTCACACGGGCAGCCTAGTTACAGGTTTCTGACGCACCTTTTGGCTCATGGCGAGGCTTGACTACACCGTGCTGACTTGGATTTTCTCCGCCATTATTGTATCTATATTATGATTCTGCCATTGGCGATGTAGACTGATATTATTTTGTGTACTCTTTATGTATGATTCCGCCTCAGGCGATGGTGACTAATTATGTATCATTATGCAGTAAGTTGTATCCTGTACTGTGCTTCTCTGATGTGATGATATCTATATGATTCTGTTGTCATATGTGTGTAAATTATTCTATTTGTTGTTTATGCTATTATCTATGATCTGCTAATGATGATTAATGTGTTATATTCCAATGATTATCCTTAACACCGGGTCACGGGGTTTTGGGATCGTCACACTTTATATATTCTGGTTTCAAGAATATTTGGGTTTTTAGCGCCCCTGTTCTCAAAAGGATTATCATCAGGTTTGAATTTCATAAAATTTTAATTAACTAATACTTTCAAATATATATAATACAAAATATTCTACGCACATCAGTTTTTAAAACTTGTATACTAAAGATTTATTTATGTCATATTTGTAGAAGTATAGTGAAATTTAAGTATATGTAAGTACACTATGTCAAATATGTACACATTTGTAATGGATGATTTGATAACAATTATAGGCCTATTTTCTAAAACCTGAAGTAAATTTTGGTAAGCAAAGCCTCGTATGATCAATTCACACATCAGTTGGGTCTTCATTAAGCAGACTAATGCTTGTATTAAGGTCAGTAGCTAAAATGTGTTGTTTGTCTTCATCACAAGCAAACTCTAAAGGAAAGATGTCTATGATCATTTTACATTGAGTTATCGATAGTTTCCCTTTGCAAGTAGTCATATAGTAATATCTACATTGAATATGTATTCATGTCTTATATGCCAGGCCTTATTAAATGTGCAGGCTAGTAATAATCCGACAAAAGAAATCACAGTCATGAAGTATGGGAGAGGGCTCACACAAAAAAGGATGGCACCATATCAGATTTGGCTTCTGTATACTTCGTAAGTTAAACGATAATAATCCATCTATTGAATAAAGTTTTCGTAATAAATAACATCTCAAGTTTTATCATATTTTAGGAAAAAATTGCAAAGGCAAAGAAGTTAGTCGATGATGGTGATGAAGAAGATTTGACATTGGATAAAGATATTATATCACAAGTGTTTGGCAAAGATAAAAAAGGTCGTACTCAATGTATTGGAGCCAAAATATCAAGGACTCCAGTTAAAGCATCCAATGTTGCACGAAAACAACTTAAAAAGGCTCAAGGATGCCTGGAATACTTGAATGAAAGAGTGGATAATATGGAAGGTAAGTTGAATTTGATCCTCGGTTTGATGATGGGACGACACGGGAGTCAACAAAATCATACACCAAACATTGATGCAAATGAAGGAGGAAGTGGTACACCTCACGAAAGTGTTGGAAGAATGTCGAACAATGATTTTCCCAATTCATTGAATTCGTCTAATTTGTCGAATCAGAAATGTGAAATCCTGAGCATTGACCTAGAGATCATTGCCAAAGCCTCCGTATGCAGAGATTCGACCGCATCCATTATACATGGAAAAGATGTACCTCCGAAATACGAGAAATTGGCTGTGGACAATATACTTCTACCAGGAGAGAGAACAAGTAAACCAAATCATCCTCTTGCTTTGACATTTGGCGAAGTTGGAATTGGTGGATATGTGTGTCATCCAAAGAATATGATTCGATATTTGTAGATGCATAAGCCAGATATGTATGTATTACACTTATACATATAAAAAATAGTCGCACCATTTTCTTTAAAATCAGCATTTAGCAAAATTAAAATAATTAAGTAAAAATATATATAGCATGTAACGACCCGCATTCTACATATCGAAGGATCGTAGAATATTTATTTCTTTCACATACCAAGTCGTATGGTCATGTAACTTTGGGAGATGACTATTGGGGTCATTTCCCATGTTCATGATTTTCGCCGATTTTTAAATGACCGTTTTGCCCCTAGTTGATGTTGTTTCAGCCATAACTTTTGATTGGAAAGGAGTTTTGACCTAAAACCACTTCTATTAAATCCGACTGATGGTTTACCTTTCCGTAGAGTGGTCACATTAGCCAAACGGACTCACTGTTTGGGAGATATGGCTGAAACAAGTTTCAGGTGGTGAAAAACAACTTAACCGGGCCTAATTTGGGTGATTAGTGAGTGGGCCCATAACCCATTTCGGGATTAGGGTTATGGGAAGGCTGATAGGGTTAGGAAATTCAGTTTCTATCATTTTCCAGCCGCCACTTTTTGTTCCTTCAAGTTTAGCTATGGCCTCCACTTTCTAAAACACCACAAATCACCTTCTAATCGCTAATTAAGCCAAATCTACATCAAATCAAAGGGGAATATCACCAAAACAAGGTTAGAACTGCCGTGTTATCTTGGGAACAACGCCAAATTAGAGGATAGTTCAGTTTTGAAAGTTTATTTGTGGCTGAGGTGAGTGATTTGCATAGTTCCTCACTAATTATGGTTAATTAAGGGTAATTAGTGAAATTATACATGTTAAAAATCTGGAAAAATATTGATAAACTTCGAAATATTGTTTTAGGTCTCTGTTAGAGAATTTGGTTATTTTGATTAAGTTTTACTAATCCTATCATTAGTTTTGCTTAAACATGCTTAAGGGAAAATATGAGATTTTGGCTATGTTTGATCCGTTTTAACCTATCAAATTGTCGTTTTGGTATTAGTGGTCAATTCTATATGTTTCTTTGACTGTATTGTATGTTTTGTGATTGATTAGAAAAGTTAGATTGGTCGAAAATGCCGTCGAATGGCGTAAAACAGTCGCTGGAAAGAAGTGCAGGAAATTAGCCGAACCAGATCAGATCGGAGGAGAGGAGCACGAACCGATCGTGGAGCACTATCCGATCCGAACCGCTCATGGATGGTGGCACCAAACCAACCCCCTTTCGTTTGAAGCTCCGATTCTACCCGTCCATCTGGAGAGCCATCCAACCCGAACCGCTTGGAGACCCCGATCCGAACAGGAGTCGAGCTCGAACTGGTGATGAAGACCCGACCCGAAGCCCCATTACGAACCGATCGCAATCCGAACCGAACTGATTTGTATGGAGAAATCCGACCCGACTCGATGTGGATGATCACAGATAGAACTACTTCGAGGAGCACGATCCGAAGCATAGTGAAGAGGAGCATATCCGAACCGGTCCGGAGAAGACCAAAACCTGAGATGCAAAGGAATTCCAAATAGGAAGTAGAACTCAGGATCCAGTTGGGAACCAACGAGTTAACTTCATGATTGGACTTTGCTGCGGGACGCATGCTAAGGGGTTATTGACGTATATGGCTTTGATTCACCACCAAGATGGATGTTAGGCTACGTATCAGTGCAGTGGGGTAGTTACTACTCCATGGGGCAGAGTGATCGTAGCATGGCTATAAGCCAGTGTAGTGGAGTTGTTATGACTTCATGGGGCAGAGTGGACGTAGCAAAGACTAGTTGCTATGGATCAGTGCAGTGGTGTCATCATGACTCCATAGGGCAGAGTGATCATAGCAAGGAATAGGGTGATCAAAGTGGTGGATGTCGTATGCTTTACGCATTGAGTGAGAGATGTGAGGATGGTTGCTATGTTTGATTGTTTGCTTTTACTATGACATGCACACCCTCACCCCCGTATTCTTTACACCATATGTTAGTGGCACCTTAGAGTATTGAACGGTATGTTGTGCTAACTCTTTGGTTGTAGGTCCAGGCTCAGGTATAGTTTAGTATTATTGTTCTGTTTTGATGCTTATCCCTCATACCAGACTTTTGTCTGACCTAGAGTTTTATGCCTCTTCTTATTACTCTGGGTGCCCTTAAACGGGCAGACTAGAGACAGGTTAGCTGGTTGTGTACGAGTAGTTGTCCGAAGATGAGCAGGAGGCTTACACTTACTATTTGCTATATATTCTCCCTCTGCTGGTCACTACTTTGGGCATTATAGTGTACCTTTCATTTCTTTTGCTTTAGAGACAGTTTTAAAAGTTGTAATAAAGATGACGTGGAACATAAGATGTAATTGGATTTTCCGCTGTTATGATGTTAAATTTTCAGTTTATGCACTGCCTCATCTGTTTATGTCAAAGTATGTTATGATTATATTTTATTCCATGCGTTGTGAGATATTCTACAGGTTCCTTGTTAGTTCAAACTCCCTTTTCTTTCTCTATCGACCGTCCTGTGCTAGTTGGATATTGGCACAACGCACTTTCATGAGAAATGTCGGCTGGTGTGGGGCGGGCCGTCATATTTGGTATCAGAGCTCTAGGTTGCGTAGTTAACCCAGGGAAAGACACCAGGGAGAGATAATACGTATATGAGAGTGCGTATTTGTGATTATTTTGGTTTTCAAAGCTATATATATACACTATTAGTATAGCTAACGATGAAGTCGCACTACACTGACACCACAAAGAGGATGGTTAATCGTTTCTCTTGACAGATTGAACGATGAGCCCATATACGAGGGGTGCTGGTAGAGGAGCCGACAATGGGAATGCTCCTGACATGAGGGCTATGTGTTACTGACTTCATGAGGGAGATGCTCAGAAATGTGCAAGGAGCAGTTCCTAATGCTGCAAATGGTGGTGGTGCAAGGGCCTATAGCTGATTTCGCCAAGCTTTGCAAGGATTACACTAGTCTTGGTGGAAAGCCGTTCCACGGAACGGAATCGGCTACAGAAGATCAGGATTGGTTGGATAGCTGCGAGCGTATCTTCGAAGACTTAGGTATCAAGGATGCAATGAAAAGAAAACTAGCGTCCCGTCAGCTACAAGGACGGACAATGAATTGGTGGAGCGCTATTATGGCAGTTACTCCAGAGGACCAAGTTACATGGGATCAGTTTAAGGCCCGATTCGATGAAAAATTTATCCCAGCTGCTCAGAAGTCAGAGTTATTTAGGAAGTTCTTGGAGCTAAAGCAGAATGGTAGAGTTGTCTCGGAGTATATTGCTGAGTTCGATACTTTATCGAATTATGGATTATCTCTTATCGACACTCCTGAGAAGAAGAACGAGAAGTTCATAACAGGCTTAGATCGGTACTTGGGGGAAAGGCTTATTAACCACATTAATGAGACATTTGAATCGATTGTGGGGAAAGCATTGAGGTCAGAGAGTCTTTACCCTAAGTCGAAGACTGAGGTTGCATCTGCAGAGGAGCCAAAGCCGCAAGCAAGCGGTGCACGCAACAATGGTTCTCAGAATAAGAGAAAGAAGAATCAGACCAAGGATGGCCAGAAGAAAAAGAATAAGAAAGATGTTTAGTGCTTCATCTATGGTAAGAAGGGCCACTATGCCAAAGAATTTCAGGCCAAACCAACGGATAGGAAGTGCTTCAACTGTGGCTAAGTGGGACATCACAAGGACAAGTGTCTGCAACCCCCTAAGGAAAAGCAGATTGTGAAAGCATATGCTATCAATGTTGTTCCTTCTTCATCGAATGTCCCAACTGCGGCGGAGAAAGGAAAGAATGTCGTTATCCAAGGTATGCTTTCCATTTATGATGTTCCAGTTAGAGTATTGTTTGATACCGGAGCTTCCAGTTCCTTCATATCTAGTGACCTGGTAGATAGGTTGGGATTGGAACCCGAGATAGTCGATAGGCCATTGACAATAACGAACCCGATTGGTGGTTCGACTATCCTTAGTATGATTTGTCGTAATGTGGTCTTATCGGGTCATGGATGCATGTTTGTCTGTGATTGCTTTGTTTTGGGCTTTACAGGGTTTGGCATTATTTTGGGAGTCGATTGGCTCCAAAGATACAGGGTGGTGGTAGACTGTGAGGAATTTTTGGTGACAGTTAGAGCAGACGATGGGCGGAGGGTATTGTTTGGTGGTCTACCTAATGATGGGGTAATGGCTAGTTTTCTAAATTCCCTCGACATCATGCATGATGAGTTGTCAGATGTGCCCGTGGCTAACCAGTATCCGGACGTCTTCGACGAAGTGACCGGACTTCCACCACACCGAGAGATTGAGTTCCGTATTGATTTAGTGAAAGATGCCAGACCTATAGTGATGCCACTTCGTCGTATGGCGCCAAGGGAGCAGCGAGAGCTCGGGGTGCAAGTAAGCGATCTTTTGAAGACGGGATTTATCAAAAGAAGTGTTTCTGAGTGGGGAGCACCAGTTGTGTTTGCTACCAAGGAAGATGGTTCCCTTCGATTGTGTGTGGACTATCGCGAATTGAATAAAGTGACGAGGAAGAATAAGTATCCTCTACCGTGGATAGATGATTTGTTTGATCAGTTAAGTGGCACGAGAGTGTTCTCCCAGTTGGATCTCGCGACAGGTTTTCATCAGCTTAGAGTGGAAGCTGAGAGTATTGCTAAAACGGCCTTCCGGACGCTGTCTGGATTTTATGAGTGGTTGGTCATGCGATTTGGGTTGACCAATGCACCAGCATATTTTGTGGATCTTATGAATAGGGTATTCAGAGATCAGTTGAATAAGTTTGTTTTTGTGTTCGTGGACGATATCCTTGTTTATTCGAGGACAGGGGAAGAACACCAGGAACACTTGAGGATAGTGATGGAGGTGTTGAGAAAACACCAATTGAAAGCAAAGTTTTCAAAGTGTCACTTCTGGAGGAGGGAAGTGAGATTCTTGGGCCATGTTGTTTCAGAGAGTGGTATTGCCATGGACCCTGCGAAGGTGGATACGGTACAAGATTGGTCTACGCCCAAGAATGCAACGGACATAAGAAGTTTCTTGGGATTAGCTGGATATTATCGTAAGCTTATCGAAGACTTCTCCAAGATAGCAGCACCGTTGACTCAGTTGACCAAGAAGAATCAAGCTTTCGTCTGGGACGAAAAGTGCGAGAATGCATTCAAGAGCCTAAAGGAAAAGTTGACATGTGCACCAGTGTTAGTCATTCCTAAGGGGAATGAAGAGATGACAGTATATACGGATGCATGTGGTATCGCACTAGGTGCTGTATTGATGTAAGGAGGTAGGGTTGTAGCTTATGCAAGTCGGCAATTGAAACCGCACGAGAGAAGATACCCTACCCATGATTTGGAATTAGCAGCGATCGTGTTCGCGTTGAAGATGTGGAGACATTATCTCTTGGGAGAAAGATTCGAGTTGTTTACCGATCATAAATCGTTAAAGTATCTCTTCTCACAGAAGGATCTAAATCTCCGACAACAAAGATGGTTAGAATTCTTGGCTTCCTACGATTTCAATATCGCATACACACCAAGAAAGGGAAATGCGGTAGCTGATGCATTGAGTAGAAGACATGCTAGTTTAGGGGATATGTTTCTAGAATGGAAGCAATTGGAGTACATCGCTGGGTATGATTTCAGACCAAAGTGCGAATTGGATCCAGAACTGTTAGCAAGTTTGACGTTCAGACCCACTTTGATTGAGCGGATTGGTTCCAGTTAGAGGGACGATCCTAACTTATTGAAAATCATCTCCAAGTTAGAGATGGACATCAATGAGGAGATGAACGAGTATGGGCTTGGTCGAGATGGATGGCTTAGAAAGAATGGAAGACTATTTGTACCCAATGTCAATGGATTGAGAGATGAAGTGCTTAGAGAATGTCATCACTCAAAACTGAATATACACCCCGGTGGTAACAAGATGTGTCGAGACATGTAGCAGACCTACTACTGGGAAGGGATGAAAAGAGACGTTGGGAAGTTTACATCCAAATGCATGAATTGCCAATTAGTTAAAGACGAGCAAAAAAAAGCCTAGTGGTTTGTTGCAACCATTAGAAATTCCAGAATGGAAATGGGAACAAGTCTCAATGGATTTCATTGATGGGTTACCAAGGACTAGATCGGGTCATGATAACATTTGGGTGATTGTGGACTGGTTGACCAAAAGTGCAAGATTTATACCCGTTAAGTCGAATAGAACGGCAGCTAAGTTAGCGGAACTATATGTAAAGTGGGTAGTGAGATTTCATGGAATACCCAAAGGCATTTTGAGTGACCGAGATCCGTTATTCACTAGTGGATTTTGGAAGAGCTTACAAGAGGCGTTAGGATCAGAATTACATCTCATTACCGCGTATCATCATCAAACTGACGGACAAACAGAGAGGGTGAATCGAGTATTAAAATATCTCTTGAGAGCTTGCATATTAGACTTTGGTGGTTCATGGGATGACCATTTGCATCTAGTAGAGTTTGCATATAATAATAATTATCAATCCAGTATTGGTATGGCTTCATTTGAAGCTTTGTATGGAAGACCGTGCAACTCACCGTCATGTTGGTTAGAAATTGGTGAGAAGTTTGTGCTTGGACCAGATGTGATAAGAGAAACTTCATCTAAGATTAAGGTTATCCAACAGCGAATGAAGGCTGCCCAAGATAGGCAGAAGAGTTATGCTGATAAGAGGAGAAGAGAATTAAAGTTCTCCATTGGCGACTTGGTGTTTGTCAAGATTTCTCCGTTGAAGAGTGCGGTACGATTTGGCGGGAGAGGCAAGTTGACACCAAGATTTGTTGGTCCATTCCCAGTTCTTGAGCAAATTGGGAATTTGGCATATAAAGTTGAATTACCAGAGAAGATGGAAGGAGTTCATAATGTATTTCATGTTTCCCAGTTAAGGAAATTCGTGCAGGACCCCGATGTGACTATTTCACCTGATCAGTTGGATCATATCGAGGTTGAACCGCGGCGGTTGGGAACTGCGGAACTATGCGTATTGTTGGGAACGATACGAAGCAACTTCGAAGGAAAGCGGTGAATCTAGTCATGTAACGACCCAGAAAATCTGAGCCAATTTTTTTTTTTAAATTGGCTAAAATAATGGATTTTAAATATTTAAAATAAATATTTTAAATAATAGCGATGAAAGATGAGTTTGAATCGACAATTAAAAACGAATATAATTAACTATAATTATAAACAAGGCCTGAAATGGCGCTGTAGTTTCAAAATTTGAATTCAAACTTTGTCGGACTGTACCGGATGCAAAACAAAACGGATTTAAGTGAAACCAAAAATATTTAAATATGTTAGTGAGTACCTTTCTAACGAATCTAAAAAATCGAATTTTCATAACGGAAAGCGAAAGTTATGGCCAAATGAATTTTCAGAAAGGTCGCTATGGAATTTATATAGCCCGTGAAATTGGCCATTTTGCATACAACCTCAGAATTCGACGAAACCAATTTTGATGGATCCGGGATGTGAAGTTATTGCTAGGTTTCAAATTTCATAATTTTTGAAGCTAGTATGTGAGCGTGGCAAAGGAAAACGTGTTGTGGTCAATTACAGTTAAATTGGATCGACCAGAAATGGGCCTTTTTGCAAACGGTCTCAGAATTCGACGAAACTAGTTTTGTTGGGACCGTATCGTCAAAACATAGCTAGATTTATTTTTCTGGAATTTTTCGAATCAGTTTGTGGCCCTGGCAAATTGAAATGCACGTTCAAATCAAATATTGAATGTTTTATATTTTAATTTGAAGGAAAACTGACTGAAACAGTCGAATGGGCCTACGAAACATATCCCATTGTGTTCGGAATGGGGGTAAAACGCTAGGGACGACAGTCGTTGGGTTTAGATTGGTGGTCGTGTCAGAAAACCCCTTTAAAACTCCACCGGCCAATCAGAATTTAAATAAAAAAAATCCCTCGTTTTCTCTCTCCCCGTAACACGATCGTCGGCGGAAAAGGCTTCAAACCTTCCCCCTCCGATTTCTCCAATTCCGCTCAACAAAAACGCATGCTCCTTTGGAAGTTTTTGAAGATCGAAGCTTCCTCTTTAAATCCATATAAGATTCAGAATTTTTCATTGTGTAAATCTCGAGAATCACGCCCCTGAAGCTCGCGACTTTGAACCGCCGCCGAGATCTCCTGGTGCCGCCGAACCAGACCGCTCCACCACCAATCCCTGCGCCTCTCCCCCCTCTTTGACCTCATGCAACCCGATTCCAATATCGTGCAACGGTTTGGGCGAAAGATCAAAACCTAGTTTTGAAGAAAAATAGAGGTATACGGCTGTTTAATTTAAAACTGATTTTAACACCTTTAAACCGTTGCAAACCTAGTAAAAATCATATTTTTTTTCTATGTGGTCGAAATCCAGTGAAACAAGAGACAGTGGACTCGTGTGGACGTCTTCTACCTTCTAGAAGAGACCGCATATTTTTCTGAGCCTTCTGCTATTTTTGGTGGAGTGGAACCCAATGTGAGATTTCTAATTTATAAACGATATGGAAAACGACGATGTATAAATTATATAGTCGATGTACGAGTTATATAAGCGTTGTACACCTCATGTATAAGCGTTGTATAAGTTGTACGTTCGATGTATAAGTTGTATATGCGTTGTAAAAATTATATAGGTGTTGAAATAAAAATGAATTGCTATATATAAACATAAATATATATATATATATGCCCCTCGTCCACAAACCATGGACGATATTTATTGGTTGTGATTGGTGTGAAAATTGATTGATAGCGAATGGTTGATTGGAATTGTTTGTGGTTGATATTGATTGATTGTGGTTGAAAAATACCCATTTGTGGTTGAGAAATATTTGGTTGAAGCCACATAGGATTAGTTTGTGGAAATGAAATAAATATATACATGCTGCCTGCGTGCGAACTAGATGCATGATTCCCCATTGTCAAAAAACCGCGAGGTTTTAAGGTAGAGCGAGGAGTCGTACTAGGGACGATCCCGGTTTTAACTACCCTGCCGTTATGCTGCCGAAATTTTGAATAATATTCATGTGTTTGAATTATTTTCATTTGCTGAAACTATATTTATTCGTTGAATAGAAAACTTTCATGTGTTGAATTGAAATTCATTCGTTGATTAGAAATTCATGTGTTGAATGGTATTCGTGTTTTAAATATAAAAATCACATTTTTATCTATATATATAAACTATAGAAAACCTTCATGTGTTGAATTGAAATTCATTCTTTGAATAGAAATTCAGGTGTTGAATGGTATTCATATTTTGAAATAAATAGTTCTATAATAAAAATCACCTTTTTTATCATCTATATGAACTATGTAAAATAATCTCGTTTTAAAAGAAATTGTTTTATAATAAAAATCCTATTTTTATTACCTATATAAATTATATAAAAGAAGAAAATAGTGTTTTGAAATGAATTGTTTTAAAATAAAAATCACATTTTTATTATATACATGAATAGTTGAAATGTGAGGTGTTAAAAATAGCCACTCGTTCAAATAAATATGCAGGAGTTGAAATATTCATTAATTAGCAAATGATATGATTTATGCCTATGCATGCAACATTAGAATGAATGGTGTTTTTGAACCAAATTGAATCAAATATGAAATTGAATGGAAAATGATAAGTGATAAGAACTGTATATATGTATATGCATATTTATTGAACAGGTTATAGCAAAGGGGCTAGAGAAGAGGAATAAAATTTTATGCCCGACAAATAGGTACACATTTACTGTTTTGTTTGGGTGATGATTTTATGAGCCTGTTGGCTAGCCGCTTGGCTTTTTCTTTTTCTTTTTGACATGAGACGCCCGTGTGGCTATTTGGGAATTTTCACAGCCCCTCCCATACAAAGGAGGTTATGGCGAAATTTTCCAAAATTTAAAGGCGTTAGTGAAATATTTGAAGTGGAAACAATATAGGAATTGTTGAATGAACTATATTTATATAAATATATAAATATAATTAAAACGAAACGTGGCCGTGCAGTTCGTGTTTTGAAAACGTGATTTCAAATAACTAGTGCAGGAAATCCGACCATTGGATTTTCCCGAAACCGCAACCGTTGGGTTCGCCTTGGAAATATCTTTCCAACGGCACCAACTTTGTAAAAATCCAACGGTTGGATTGTCTGCAATGTTTAATTCAAATCTGAATAAAAACAGCGCCAGAATCGATAATTTATTTATATATATATATAATTATATTTAATCGAATAACGACGCTGTAGTTCGTATTTTGAAATCGAAACTTCAAATGATTATACCGGGAGATCCAACCGTCGGATTTTCCTGAAACTGGAACCGTTGGATTCGTTTTGAAAAGATCTTTCTAATGATGTAAATTTTGTGAAGATCCAATGGTTAGATTTTCAGATATGTGTAAATCACATCTGAAGAAAAACAGCGCCATGGCCGCGTTATGGCCCGAAGCGTCGTTTTGAATAAATCGGCTATTTAAAATAAATAAAAATAGCGATAAATCATTATAAAATATCATAAACGATATGGAGTGGAAATAAACTGAATTTGCTCGATTTATGTGGTATTTGATGGTTGAATGTGTTTGGTGTGAAAATTACATTAAAGAACAAAATTGGTGTTGTCGAATGATTTAACCATTCAAAAAAATTGAATTGAAATTCTAAATATACGTGAATTATTTGAAAAGGCCGAGTTAATTCTCATTTCAAATAATTGACCGACGATTGAAAGTCGAAGATGAAGACGGTGGTCGAAGACCAGAGATCTTCACATCGTTTGGATGGTAACCGAGGTCCAGTGAAACACCCCACCTCCGTTAGGGTCACTCTCAAAGGGAATTCCCTAATTTTGGTGGAGGTTTATAAGTATAAGTCACAGATATACAAGACAGATATAAGAACACATATTTTTGAACAGCGGAAAACAACAACTTTTATTTCAACAAAATATGTGTTACACAAATCATGTCATAATTTGTCTTACAACACTTCCAAAAACATAACATCTTCATAACTGTCTTGATTACATTATTTAAAGAAGCATAAAAACATAAGTAAGCTGCATAAGTCCCATAATTGATGTCCAAAGCCATAGTCCATAACGAAAAAGATCCAAGCAATACATTCTTTCTCTTCGAGCTGGATGTGAAAACTGGTCAAGTTATGGTATTCCCTCCCTGTGGACCTTGGGGGGGGGGGGGAACGGAAGAAAAGAAGACGAAAGAAAAGTAGAGTCAGACATAAAGCCTGAGTAAGTCTAGGACTATTCAGTCTATGAATAAAGAACTGGGTATGATAAGTATAAACTGGAAATGGGAAAGTACCATAAACTAAGTTAAGTTGTCTAGAGTCGAATATACTATCGTACCCATATTAATCTCTGCATCCATATAAACTAGTTCCCAACAGCCACCCCATAATCAGGGTGAAGTGATTCGTTTCTAATGATCGACTCCTACTCGCATAGTTACATGTGTCTTACGGCCCCCGATGTTGTAGTTACCTATGCCGGTCCCACCATGGGGTGTATCAAGTCCCATGGTGGCGGCCCGACACAATCCAAGAATGCACAGGTATGCTACTGGTGCCCAGTGCCTTATTTTTCTGCGCCGGAGTGTGTGCACGCCCGCACCCCGTTAGAACCTACACTGCTGCACCACCGCCGTCAATTTGACCTCTTACAGTTAGCCCAGTAATCGTGCCCCACCCGGCCTAGTTCAGAAGGTATCCTGATACACCTTATAGGGTTACTGCTGAAAAGGGTCCCCCGCTACTAGGTTTTCTATTTCTAGCCAACATGCTAAGTTGGTTAAGTGTTTTGTAAACCTAACCCACAATCAGTCTGTATAGTTTAGCATGTTCCATTTTGATTAAGTATTAATTCAATTTACTTAATCCTATCAATCCTGACTCAGCCTTAATTGTCTTACTAAAGCCTCGACCTCTCACATTAGACAGGTATTGTTGTGGCTGCCTATTGCCAGTTGGGTCCGGGCAGTCTTACGCCACAACTCAGTCTAACCTCGGGTCCTTATTGGGCTCCGTGTTTAACCACCCACATTGGATTGGTATTGTTGTGACTATTGGACAGCCGGGCGGTTCCGGGCAGGTTTACATCACAACTCAATCCAACCTCGGGTTAAACACATCGTATTTTCTAAATTTACATATTTTGTCTCTTTTCTTTTTATATGTAAATATTTGCGGCCCATTATTCAAATTCATCTTTATTGGGTAAAATTTATTTATACCACTTAATTGTTTTTCAAAGTCGTTGGCATGCGTCAAACATGCCAACACTTATGTTTTATATTTTAACCCAATCGTCATTACCCTCGTTTTATACGTTCGCTACAATATAACATATGTTGGGTTTAACATTTATACCCAACTTAGCCACATGAAAAAGGGGAGGCTTATAACATGGTGTTTATATATTCTGAGTAACATAAAAAGGGGAGTGTGAACGCATGAACTTGCAACATAGCGAACTAATTAACATAAGTTTGGCACTTGTGAACTTGCATCGTAATAGCATACAATCATGGCATAAACATACTTAAACACGAGTCATTCTGTTCATATAATCATGGCATGAGCATACCTAAACATGAACCATTTGTAACGGCTGGAAATTTCCGACTCCTCGAGAGTCGGAAATCCCGAGACGTTAGTGAAAGAATTTAGAAGGTGAGAAAGAAAAGATAGAACTAATAGAATAGAAGAAGAAGAAGAACATCAGAATCATCAGAGTAACACGAATCTCACAGCGGAACGAATAACATATAATATATAACATAACTTTGAAGTAAACAGTTATATATACACAATAGCACTTATCAGAGTACAACACTTACAACACAGCGGAAATAACTATAGCTATAGAATCTTGAAGTCTCCTGCTCCAAGCTCTCCAAGTATATCTGTAAATCCCGACTACTTGACTGCCCGTACAAATTTAGGCACCCAAGAGTTTAGGGAAAACAACAAAGTAAACTCCGGGTCAGTCATGGGACTGGTATGAGTAAAACAGTTTAAAACAATTGAACAGGTATATGATATCTCATAAGACCACGCCGTGAATACGGAACGGGTTTTTCCTTATGAGTATCTAAACAACTTTGACAAGCAATATCATTGTGATATTATAATAATGTCTAAGTACAAATAGGTATCAATCTAGCAGAAACGCTTGCATCTCACGTTCTACATACATAGTATAAAATCATAAACCGCAGGGCGCTTATCGGAGAATGGATTCCAACAGACAAGGTATGGGAGCACCTTCTGAATAGTGTACTCTAGAGGTGATACACTCAGGGTTCAACAAGAACGTCTTGCAACCCGGCCACACATGACCGCTCACTCATTTAGCTTGAGTGTCGCGAATATATTGCCACCACGGTTATAGGCCATCAAACCGTCATCCGAAGATACATAATCAAAAAGAAGTATAAATATGAATATTCCCTAGATCGGTGACAATACACCCTGCTTGGGAATGACCCAACTAGCCATGCTGCCTAGCCCAACTTTTGTTACTTCCTGGTGTGAGGCTAGAAGCTACGTCTATCTTCAGAACATCTGATCACCATTCACTTTGAATGCCACATCGTCATACCCGCCAAATCACAAATTGACTTATCCAAAAATAACACGGGTATATAGCTTAAGAGAAACGAATTCCTCCGCCACCAAACGTGAATACGTTTGAACAGATCAACTTACGCGATCCATTGGATATACTCTGTCAGACCTTCTTCCATATACGTTGTCCTGGGACTGGACAAACCGAAGGCACTATTCAGTATATCCATCTTAGTCACTGTTATCTAAGACTTATACAACAACCCTTGCACTTTACTCCGTCTTCAATTTATCTTTGGCATATATTGTTCGCAACGCTTATGCCAAATACAGAGTGGTTCTTTGGATAATAATCCAACCGGTCTCTCCATATTAACAACGTTAAAATGGTAAAAACTTTGATAGTCTGTGATTCAACCATCAAATGAAAACATGTCGGTGTACAAACAACGATCTTATTTCCAAATGGAAATTCGATCGATCAATCATCATATGTTCATATTTCCTTATTTCATATATTTAGAAAATATATGTTATTAATCATTGGAAAACATTTCCATGGCTTATTTTCACATCACTATTATTTCGCAACTATCAGTCCCTAACTGTAACTAGTATGAGAACAATTCTCTAAGTATCAATCCGGAAGGTCGAAACCAACATCATATCGTCACTTAGAAAACCGTTCAACTTACCCTCTCCAGTCAGTTTCTGAATTTGCTTAACTCTATTTCTTAAATTCTTATCATGAAAACATTTCATTTTCTATGTTTAGAAAACATATCTGACTATATTTGGAAAACGTTTCCAAAACTCATTTACGGATTTCCAATGAACGTTGTATAAAACATCGTTACGCTTAATCCATTAATCGCTTATTACTTAACTATATTTCAAATCAACCTTTTCTATCGAACCACAACTATTCCTTTGTCAATTCTGAAGTCAATCAAGTTGGGGTAAAATTACCTCTCAGACCTTAATTGAACAACGTCCTTTACTGTGAAATAGATGAAGCTCGTCACTCACTTTTTCCAATCATCTGGTTACGCAAATTCTCGGATTCAGGTTATGAATCTACTTCTTATATGAAAACGTTTGATTATAACTATAACGTTATAATTCCTACTTCTGCAATATCTAACCTAAATTATAACTTTATCTCCTAACTCGAATAATTTAACAGACACCTAATTTCTAAATCAATAACTGAATCTTGATTTAAACCCTGGAAAGTAAATAGTACTTTCCCGAATTCGCTATAATCGAATTCGACGTATAACTCTCTTTCGAGTAATCTCTATTTGATTAACTCTTCTCCGAATAACCTATATTCGATTATCTCTCTTCGAGTAACTCATATTCGAAATCTCTTTCTTTCGAATAAACAATATTCGATCTCTTTCTTTCGAATATGCTATATTCGAAAATCTCCTTTCGGTTTACTAATCGATAACTCCTTTCGATCCAACTAAAATCGATAACTCCTTTAACTCTATTCGAATAATTAATATTCGACTAACTCCTTTGGATCGACTCATTTGATTTACTCCTTCGAATAACTAATTCGAATAACTTACCTTCGAATAACCAATATTCGATTTACTCTAACTCGATTAACTTAACTCTAATCGATTTACTCCATTTCGATTCAACTTAATTCAAATCGATTAACTTAACTCAAATTGATTAACTCCTTTCGAATAACTAAATTCGATTTAATTCTAATTGAATAACTAATATTCAATTAACTCTTAGTGTTTAACTCTAATTGAATAAGTAATTCGAATCACTCTAATGTGTTTAACTCTATTCAAATATCTAATTCGAATAACTCATTTCGAATAACTAAATTCGATTAACTCTTTTACCTTACTCGAATAACTATATTCGATTTACACCTTCTTTCGAATAACTATATTCGATTAACTCTTCGACTAACTCCTTTGGATTAACTAACTTCGAATAACCAATATTCGATAACTACTCTTCGAATAAATAATATTCGGTAACTCTTCTCAAATGAATAACATTTGATTTCTCCACTCGAATAAACTATATTCGATTACTCTTCCCTCGAATATACTATATTCGATAACTCTACTTCGAATAAGTGATATTCGGCAACTCTACTCGATTAACTCCACTTGGATAACTCTAACTGGTCAACTCTAACTGGTCAACTTTAACTGGTCAACTTTAACTGGTTAACTCAAACTGTTTATCTTTAACTGGTAAACTTTAACTGGTTAACTCAAATGGTTTAACCTAACTTGATTTACTTGTCTCGATTAACTGAACTAATCCACTTAGTTTAACTTAGTTAATTCACTTTGATTTACTCTAACCGATTTACTTAGTTTAACTCAGCTAATTCACTTCGATTTACCACTTAGTTAACTTAACTAATTCACTTTGATTTACTCTAACCGATTCACTTAGTTTAACTTAACAAATTCACTTCGATTAACTCGACCAATTCACTTGGTTAACTCGACCAATTCACTTGGTTAACTCCTATTTATTTAACAAATAAATATCTCCTTTAGTTTAATTCTATTTATTTAATCTCTAAATAAATATCCTTTATATTTCTTTTAACGAATATAATTCCTTTATATTTTGATTAACAAATATATCCCCTTATATTTGATTAACATATATATTCCCTTGTATTTGATTTACAAATATAATTCTTTTATATTTGTTTTTACAAACTATATTCCTTTATATTCAGAATCCTTTTTCTTATATATATATATATATATATATAAAATCCCTTGATTTTATATAAATAAACTATTTTCAAAATATACTTTGAAAACCCCTCTCCTACATTCTGGTATTTCTCATGGTATTTAACACACCATATAACAAAGATAAATATCGTCCCACCACACATAATCACACAGATTATATACATCACATTATATATCACAATATAAAAATCACAGTAAAATAACTGTTAAGGAATCCTGTTGGATTCCTCCAACCTGTTTCCCTGCATCCACAGATGTTAAACAACACCAGTATAATATTCTGATAAACAGAATCAACATATAACTATTTGACGGTTTATATATATATATATATATACACATACGTAAATATATATATAAAATCTCTACTAACTGACTAGCAGTTCAAGCAAACAATCAACACACAGTCAAACAGACAATATTTTAACAGTTCTAACAATACAACATGAAATTATAAACTGTTCAGAGTTAGTGAGTTTTACTCACATTTGCGCGTTAACCGTTAAATAACGGTTTGCGTTCTTTGACTCAGTTGGACAATTTATTTCTCCATAAATAGTAATGAGCTCGGATTCACTCCCAGTCAGCTTCATTGTGAAGCTCTCGTCCATACGGTCCCGACGGATCTGACCGTTTGAAATTCCTATTATCTCGGCCCATCCTCCTTAAAAGAATCCACGTCCAAACAATACAGCGCCTCTTCTTTGTTTTATCCATTTCGAACATCTCAGAGGAAAGGAAAAACCCGCAACTTCTATTATCATATCTTCCCCCTTCTTATATATATATATATATTTCTCTCTTTTTGGACTCGTACTTTAATATAAAGCCCAAACCATTCATAAATGCACACGCTTCAACATAGTGGTCTTCTCCTTCTCCTAACGTCGTGCTCCAGTAATTTCACCATCCTCATTCTTCTAGTGTCCTTCAGGAATCCGCAAACACTTCCATTCCACTTTGTTTCTCCACCCACTCTACCGCCATTTTTATCCTTCCCAATCTTCACGCACACGCACTCCCCCTCTACTGTACAATTACTCCCAACCCACTGTTCCAACGTCATTTCACAAGTCTGCGCCCTTTCTAAACTTCCCTATTCAACATTGTCCTTCCTGTATCCACGTGTGGACTCATGCATCACCATGAAGCCTGTTTTTCCCCATCGTGCCCACTCACCATTCCATCTTAAAACCCAAAAGAAATGCAAACAAACATTTGCTGAACCCCCTCCAATGGTCACGCATGCAAACAGCAGCACGAACCCACCTTAAAACTCCTTAATGAAGTCACATCCCTGTTGTTTCAAAAACCATACACAGGGCTCCTCCTTCTTTGTTGAAATGGTGTGAAGATGCTGCTCCACCCTACACATTAAAACCAGAAAAGAATGTGAACCCACGGCAGTAAACTACCCACTCCAGCGTTGAACCCTAATCACGTTGTTCAAGAACTCGAGGGCGACTACTCGGCCTTCGAACCTGGAGAAAATGGAAATAGATTGAAGCTCTCGTTCTGGCAATTTAAAATGAAATCCAAGGACAAGATTTTTCATTGAGGGTGGCGGCTCGTTTTTGAGTTTACAGAGAGAATCGGTTTTTGGTCTACGGGGTTATATATATATATACGGTTGCTTTGATTTTTAGGGCGTTGGTTTGTCCACGTTTCATTTCGATTGTGTTTCTAAAGGGTGCCACCATTCTACTTGTTTGTGGCTGAGAGAGGGGAATGGCGTGGTCTTGTTTTGTTTACAAATAGTTTAGATATTATTATTATTATTTTTGGAAATTTATTTATGGTACCAATTTCATGGAATTTCGTTTGTTTACGACTGCTATAGACAGAAATGACCATACCGTTGTGATCAGCTCGGTGTCACGATCCCAAAAATGTAATAATACCGGTAGATGGACTCAAATTTTGAAACTTCAAAATGTTGATTACAGGGTGCGAAATACTTCAAATAAAAAGTTGCTTGTTTAATTAATTAAAAATTACAGTAAAATTCTAAAAATTAAATTATTGTTATGTCTCAAAAGAACCTTGTCTAAATTCAAACCCTATCTCTAGTTATATCGAATAAACTGATACGGTCGATAAACGATTCTATAGCGACTATTCTAAAATTTGATTTGGACATATCTCCAAATCTACACGACGAAATCCCGATTCTTCTCTTCCACTAGAAAGATATATTCCACCAGCTCCACACATTTCTTATTTCACAGAAATCCGGCTTAAAGCGAATCCTGTACATTCAGTTGAAGTTCAACTCGCCAAATAACGAACTGCCGCATCGTTACGGGCTTGATTATAATTATTATTATAATTTATATGTTCAACTATCGTTTATTTAATATATTCGTTATTTAAATAATTAAATAACTTCATTATTATACCTTACAAAACGCGCCATTACAGACTTCCCCACTTAAAATAATTTCGTCCTCGAAATTGCTACGTTAGAGGTTGACCCTATATATTGGAACTCCTAAGATTGGTTTACCCCTTATTTCTGATTTCAACCGAACCAATTAATATCGACTGAAATATTTATTCTTCCGACAAACTAAAATTTTCAAAAATTCTGAAAATTTTCTAACACTTTAAATTTTCGGAAAATTTCGCCATAACCTCCTTTGTACAGCCCTATCGGTAAAACACAACTCGCCTCTCTAGGCCATCTTCGACCCAAAAGAAGATCAAATAGCCAAGCGGCTTGCCGATTCGGCTCATAAATCTCATGCTTATATCAAACATAAACTTGTACCTTTTTGTCGGGCATATCAACTCTTATCACTTTCAAATGTATCAACCCAACATATACCAATGTCATCTCAATCCAACCTTCAACTCAAACACTTGGTGCTATCCAAGTCAAATTCTATTCAAACTCCAATATCAGATTTCAAACTCTTAACCCATCAACTTAATTCCAATCCAGATGATTCTCTAACCGAATCCCGATTTATTTAACTTGGTTCAAGTTAAATTTTAATCTACTTATTTGTTTTTACCATCTTGATTCATTCAACTTAACAAGTTAAATTTTAAATTTCAAGATTTAAATTCCTGGGTTTTATTTCAAATTCCATTTTGAAATCATACTAACAATTCAAAACCTTTGAATTTCTAAACAACTTGTTTTCTCAAAACAATTTGAAAACAAAATCCTTGGTAGTAATCCGCCACTTAGAAACTCGAAAATCACACCGACGATGTATCGATCCATCCTCGGAATTATTTTCCAGTCATCCAGGTGAGTTAGATACTATATTTATTTCAAATTGAAAAACATTTTCAAAATCTCCCAGGAACTTAAAATTTCCTTATTTTAATTCCAAATTTTGATTTAAATTCAGATTTACTCATCTAATTTCACTTATATGAATTCTGTTGGTTATGTATAACCCTTTCACTATATAATCTTACTCGATCATAATTACAACCAATATATCTAATATATTAAAATTTTGATGTATATAAATATATCTCTATATCAAAATATACTTTGGGTAAAGTTAAATTCACTTACCCTCTTTTCAAAACATACCATGACGGTTCATCGTATTCGAGTGTTTAGTAACCCTTATCGATACAGTGGATCAACTGATCGACCAGAATTCATAAACAACTCAGCCAATGAATCTCCACAATATAAAACCATTTTATATCAAATACAAATACGCACTCGTATATATACACTCAAACTCAATCTAGGGTATTACTAACCCTATCTCTACCAAGTCACGCCACAGAGCCAAGTAATTCTTAACTTAAGCTCTGATACCAACTGTAACGGCTGGAAATTTCCGACTCCTCGAGAGTCGGAAATCCCGAGACGTTAGTGAAAGAATTTAGAAGGTGAGAAAGAAAAGATAGAACTAATAGAATAGAAGAAGAAGAAGAACATCAGAATCATCAGAGTAACACGAATCTCACAGCGGAACGAATAACATATAATATATAACATAACTTTGAAGTAAACAGTTATATATACACAATAGCACTTATCAGAGTACAACACTTACAACACAGCGGAAATAACTATAGCTATAGAATCTTGAAGTCCCCTGCTCCAAGCTCTCCAAGTATATCTGTAAATCCCGACTACTTGACTGCCCGTACAAATTTAGGCACCCAAGAGTTTAGGGAAAACAACAAAGTAAACTCCGGGTCAGTCATGGGACTGGTATGAGTAAAACAGTTTAAAACAATTGAACAGGTATATGATATCTCATAAGACCACGCCGTGAATACGGAACGGGTTTTTCCTTATGAGTATCTAAACAACTTTGACAAGCAATATCATTGTGATATTATAATAATGTCTAAGTACAAATAGGTATCAATCTAGCAGAAACGCTTGCATCTCACGTTCTACATACATAGTATAAAATCATAAACCGCAGGGCGCTTATCGGAGAATGGATTCCAACAGACAAGGTATGGGAGCACCTTCTGAATAGTGTACTCTAGAGGTGATACACTCAGGGTTCAACAAGAACGTCTTGCAACCCGGCCACACATGACCGCTCACTCATTTAGCTTGAGTGTCGCGAATATATTGCCACCACGGTTATAGGCCATCAAACCGTCATCCGAAGATATAGAATAAAAAAGAAGTATAAATATGAATATTCCCTAGATCGGTGACAATACACCCTGCTTGGGAATGACCCAACTAGCCATGCTGCCTAGCCCAACTTTTGTTACTTCCTGGTGTGAGGCTAGAAGCTACGTCTATCTTCAGAACATCTGATCACCATTCACTTTGAATGCCACATCGTCATACCCGCCAAATCACAAATTGACTTATCCAAAAATAACACGGGTATATAGCTTAAGAGAAACGAATTCCTCCGCCACCAAACGTGAATACGTTTGAACAGATCAACTTACGCGATCCATTGGATATACTCTGTCAGACCTTCTTCCATATACGTTGTCCTGGGACTGGACAAACCGAAGGCACTATTCAGTATATCCATCTTAGTCACTGTTATCTAAGACTTATACAACAGCCCTTGCACTTTACTCCGTCTTCAATTTATCTTTGGCATATATTGTTCGCAACGCTTATGCCAATACAGAGCGGTTCTTTGGATAATAATCCAACCGCTCTCTCCATATTAACAACGTTAAAATGGTAAAAACTTTGATAGTCTGTGATTCAACCATCAAATGAAAACATGTCGGTGTACAAACAACGATCTTATTTCCAAATGGAAATTCGATCGATCAATCATCATATGTTCATATTTCCTTATTTCATATATTTAGAAAATATATGTTATTAATCATTGGAAAACATTTCCATGGCTTATTTTCACATCACTATTATTTCGCAACTATCAGTCCCTAACTGTAACTAGTATGAGAACAATTCTCTAAGTATCAATCCGGAAGGTCGAAACCAACATCATATCGTCACTTAGAAAACCGTTCAACTTACCCTCTCCAGTCAGTTTCTGAATTTGCTTAACTCTATTTCTTAAATTCTTATCATGAAAACATTTCATTTTCTATGTTTAGAAAACATATCTGACTATATTTGGAAAACGTTTCCAAAACTCATTTACGGATTTCCAATGAACGTTGTATAAAACATCGTTACGCTTAATCCATTAATCGCTTATTACTTAACTATATTTCAAATCAACCTTTTCTATCGAACCACAACTATTCCTTTGTCAATTCTGAAGTCAATCAAGTTGGGGTAAAATTACCTCTCAGACCTTAATTGAACAACGTCCTTTACTGTGAAATAGATGAAGCTCGTCACTCACTTTTTCCAATCATCTGGTTACGCAAATTCTCGGATTCAGGTTATGAATCTACTTCTTATATGAAAACGTTTGATTATAACTATAACGTTATAATTCCTACTTCTGCAATATCTAACCTAAATTATAACTTTATCTCCTAACTCGAATAATTTAACAGACACCTAATTTCTAAATCAATAACTGAATCTTGATTTAAACCCTGGGAAGTAAATAGTACTTTCCCGAATTCGCTATAATCGAATTCGACGTATAACTCTCTTTCGAGTAATCTCTATTTGATTAACTCTTCTCCGAATAACCTATATTCGATTATCTCTCTTCGAATAACTCATATTCGAAATCTCTTTCTTTCGAATAAACAATATTCGATCTCTTTCTTTCGAATATGCTATATTCGAAAATCTCCTTTCGATTTACTAATCGATAACTCCTTTCGATCCAACTAAAATCGATAACTCCTTTAACTCTATTCGAATAATTAATATTCGACTAACTCCTTTGGATCGACTCATTTGATTTACTCCTTCGAATAACTAATTCGAATAACTTACCTTCGAATAACCAATATTCGATTTACTCTAACTCGATTAACTTAATTCTAATCGATTTACTCCATTTCGATTCAACTTAATTCAAATCGATTAACTTAACTCAAATTGATTAACTCCTTTCGAATAACTAAATTCGATTTAATTCTAATTGAATAACTAATATTCAATTAACTCTTAGTGTTTAACTCTAATTGAATAAGTAATTCGAATCACTCTAATGTGTTTAACTCTATTCAAATATCTAATTCGAATAACTCATTTCGAATAACTAAATTCGATTAACTCTTTTACCTTACTCGAATAACTATATTCGATTTACACCTTCTTTCGAATAACTATATTCGATTAACTCTTCGACTAACTCCTTTGGATTAACTAACTTCGAATAACCAATATTCGATAACTACTCTTCGAATAAATAATATTCGGTAACTCTTCTCAAATGAATAACATTTGATTTCTCCACTCGAATAAACTATATTCGATTACTCTTCCCTCGAATATACTATATTCGATAACTCTACTTCGAATAAGTGATATTCGGCAACTCTACTCGATTAACTCCACTTGGATAACTCTAACTGGTCAACTCTAACTGGTCAACTTTAACTGGTCAACTTTAACTGGTTAACTCAAACTGTTTATCTTTAACTGGTAAACTTTAACTGGTTAACTCAAATGGTTTAACCTAACTTGATTTACTTGTCTCGATTAACTGAACTAATCCACTTAGTTTAACTTAGTTAATTCACTTTGATTTACTCTAACCGATTTACTTAGTTTAACTCAGCTAATTCACTTCGATTTACCACTTAGTTAACTTAACTAATTCACTTTGATTTACTCTAACCGATTCACTTAGTTTAACTTAACAAATTCACTTCGATTAACTCGACCAATTCACTTGGTTAACTCCTATTTATTTAACAAATAAATATCACCTTTAGTTTAATTCTATTTATTTAATCTCTAAATAAATATCCTTTATATTTCTTTTAACGAATATAATTCCTTTATATTTTGATTAACAAATATATCCCCTTATATTTGATTAACATATATATTCCCTTGTATTTGATTTACAAATATAATTCTTTTATATTTGTTTTTACCAACTATATTCCTTTATATTCAGAATCCTTTTTCTTATATATATATATATATATATATATATATAAAATCCCTTGATTTTATATAAATAAACTATTTTCAAAATATACTTTGAAAACCCCTCTCCTACATTCTGGTATTTCTCATGGTATTTAACACACCATATAACAACGATAAATATCGTCCCACCACACATAATCACACAGATTATATACATCACAATATAAAAATCACAGTAAAATAACTGTTAAGGAATCCTGTTGGATTCCTCCAACCTGTTTCCCTGCATCCACAGATGCTAAACAACACCAGTATAATATTCTGATAAACAGAATCAACATATAACTATTTGATGGTTTATATATATATATACATACGTAAATATATATATATATAATCTCTACTAACTGACTAGCAGTTCAAGCAAACAATCAACACACAGTCAAACAGACAATATTTTAACAGTTCTAACAATACAACATGAAATTATAAACTGTTCAGAGTTAGTGAGTTTTACTCACATTTGCGCGTTAACCGTTAAATAACGGTTTGCGTTCTTTGACTCAGTTGGACAATTTATTTCTCCATAAATAGTAATGAGCTCGGATTCACTCCCAGTCAGCTTCATTGTGAAGCTCTCGTCCATACGGTCCCGACGGATCTGACCGTTTGAAATTCCTATTATCTCGGCCCATCCTCCTTAAAAGAATCCACGTCCAAACAATACAGCGCCTCTTCTTTGTTTTATCCATTTCGAACATCTCAGAGGAAAGGAAAAACCCGCAACTTCTATTATCATATCTTCCCCCTTCTTATTTATATATATATATATATTTTTCTCTCTTTTGGGACTCGTACTTTAATATAAAGCCCAAACCATTCATAAACGCACACGCTTCTACATAGTGGTCTTCTCCTTCTCCTAACGTCGTGCTCCAGTAATTTCACCATCCTCATTCTTCTAGCGTCCTTCAGGAATCCGCAAACACTTCCATTCCACTTAGTTTCTCCACCCACTCTACCGCCATTTTTATCCTTCCCAATCTTCATGCACACGCACTCCCCCTCTACTGTACAATTACTCCCAACCCACTGTTCCAACGTCATTTCACAAGTCTGCGCCCTTTCTAAACTTCCCTATTCAACATTGTCCTTCCTGTATCCACGTGTGGACTCATGCATCACCATGAAGCCTGTTTTTCCCCATCGTGCCCACTCACCATTCCATCTTAAAACCCAAAAGAAATGCAAACAAACATTTGCTGAACCCCCTCCAATGGTCACGCATGCAAACAGCAGCACAAACCCACCTTAAAACTCCTTAATGAAGTCACATCCCTGTTGTTTCAAAAACCATACACAGGGCCCCTCCTTCTTTGTTGAAATGGTGTGAAGATGCTGCTCCACCCTACACATTAAAACCAGAAAAGAATGTGAACCCACGGCAGTAAACTACCCACTCCAGCGTTGAACCCTAATCACGCTGTTCAAGAACTCGAGGGCGACTACTCGGCCTTCGAACCTGGAGGAAATGGAAATAGATTGAAGCTCTCGTTCTGGCAATTTAAAATGAAATCCAAGGACAAGATTTTTCATTGAGGGTGGCGGCTCGTTTTTGAGTTTACAGAGAGAATCGGTTTTTGGTCTACGGGGTTATATATATATATATACGGTTGCTTTGATTTTTAGGGCGTTGGTTTGTCCACGTTTCATTTCGATTGTGTTTCTAAAGGGTGCCACCATTCTACTTGTTTGTGGCTGAGAGAGGGGAATGGCGTGGGCTTGTTTTGTTTACAAATAGTTTAGATATTATTATTATTATTTTTGGAAATTTATTTATGGTACCAATTTCATGGAATTTCGTTTGTTTACGACTGCTATAGACAGAAATGACCATACCGTTGTGATCAGCTCGGTGTCACGATCCCAAAAATGTAATAATACCGGTAGATGGACTCATATTTTGAAACTTCAAAATGTTGATTACAGGGTGCGAAATACTTCAAATAAAAAGTTGCTTGTTTAATTAATTAAAAATTACAGTAAAATTCTAAAAATTAAATTATTGTTATGTCTCAAAAGAACCTTGTCTAAATTCAAACCCTATCTCTAGTTATATCGAATAAACTGATACGGTCGATAAACGATTCTATAGCGACTATTCTAAAATTTGATTTGGACATATCTCTAAATCTACACGACGAAATCCCGATTCTTCTCTTCCACTAGAAAGAAATATTTCACCAGCTCCACACATTTCTTATTTCACAGAAATCCGGCTTAAAACGAATCCTGTACATTCAGTTGAAGTTCAACTCGCCAAATAACTAACTGCCGCGTCGTTACGGGCTTGATTATAATTATTATTATAATTTATATGTTCAACTATCGTTTATTTAATATATTCGTTATTTAAATAATTAAATAACTTCATTATTATACCTTACAAAACGCGCCATTACACCATTCTATTCATATAATCATGGTTTTTATCCTATTCATGTAAACTTGCAGTTAGAATGTAAATCTAACTTAATTATGTGTCACATATATCATCATATGATTTTGATAACAACATAGGCCTAAAGCATGTTTTCAACTAGGCATAACACCAAACATAGTTTAGTCATGTTCATAAAGGTGCTTACTTTTGTCTCTAATACAAAAGTATGGTTTTTCACTTGAATCACTATGCCAATTCCAACATAAATTCATATAAACCATAATACTTAGTTGAATCCAATTACACACTAAAAGTGATCATAAAAGTATGTACATCATATTGGCATAATAGTGAATTATAACTTGCATGAATCACAAATAAACTACCACAAACATATAGTCGTTACTTTCAACATGAATCATATACTTGCGAATATCCAATAGGCCTAAATCGTTATATCACAATATCCCAAATCGATTCAGAATTAGAATCATAGCAACATACAATCATAAATGAAATTAAGTACAATTCCATTTCTCATTTTACATAAATCAAAACTCAATCGTTCATTCACATCGGAATAGCACTCTACTTACAACGTATGACGAATCTTCAATTCAGGAATCTGAATTCTGAATTTGGAGAGGCTATCCTTTGTTGTAGGCGTTGTTTTGATTTAGTTGTCATTGCTTTAAGCTTTCGAATTGTCTCCTAATTGTCTCTCAATTTCTGACGGCTATTCCTAGTCTTTCCTCAGCAGCATGACGGTCTCATCTCCATTTTTGTTTGTGTGAATTAGGGTGAGTCTTAGGTCCTTTTTATAGAGTTTGTGAGTTGATTAGGACCGTCGATGGAGCTTGGTTTAATAATAGCCGTTCGTTTGAAGGAGAGACCAATCAGGAGCTGACACCTAGCCCTAGTGACAAGGAAAGGCTCAGAAAATCGACCAAACACAGACCAGGCCGGCCAGGGGGGCTGGGTTCGACCTGGCTCAGGGGCCAGGTCGACTACCCAGTCGACCCTCAGGTCGACTATGTAGTCGACCTGGGTGCCCCAGGTCGACTACCCAGTCGACCTGGGTAGCCCAGGTCGACTACCCAGTCGACCTTGGTGCCTTGGTCGGGAGAAATCCCGCCCTGGCCAATCCGACCCGAATTTTGAAATTTAAATTTGTTTTTCTGAGCTGTTTTTGTCTGTTTGAATTTTAAACTGAATTCTGAAACTTCCGGAGGCCATATCTTCCTCATACGGAGTCCGTTTTACGCAAACTCAGACTCTATCTCAAGCATAATTCCGAGACGAATGCAATGGCGTATCCCGTTTCCCTTAATTCTTTGATTTGAAATTAATTATACTTTAATTTGTGAATTTCACTATTATAGAATACACGGGGTGTTACATTCTCCCCCACTTAAAAGGATTTCGTCCCCGAAATCTTCAAGTTCATGAAGAATGTACGTTCTAACATCCAAACATCCATCTACTCATCCATCAAACACGAGCATCCATTGTCCTTAAAAGACTTCTAATGCTTCATGATCATATGCGAAGTGTGTGTATATGTACTTATCTAATGCAAAATCAGTCGGTCTACTGATTCAGTTGACCTCCTTAATGCAAATCATGTAAGTGTCATGAATCCATTATGTATGCAAATTTTCCTATTCATGATTCTCCATGAGTGCACAATCATTCATACAAATGCAACATCCATATGTCAACACATTAAACTTCAACCATATACAAATGCAAATACATTTATGCATATGCAATATGAAGTTATTGAGCCGATCTAAAACCTAGATTGTGTGTGTATATGCAACCACGAGCAACCACTAGCAATCACTTGCAACCACTTGCAACCATCATCCATAACATGTTTCAATTACAAGTTTTCATCCAAAGAGTTTCTACGTAAAAGATAAGGTCGAGGAGATATACCTAAAAAGATAGATAAAAGCGCAACTTAAGGAAAAAGAAAGATCAAAGATGTACACTCGAAAAGAAAAGGGTAGGCAGCGCGTATTCTAGCTTCAGTTTCCCAAGTTGTGTCTCCCTCTGCGTCGCTCCATTGAACTTTGACGAGCTTGACTTCGCGGTTGCGTAGCTTCTTCACTTCCGTTCCTAATATGCGGATTGGAACTTTCCTCACAGTTGCTTCGCGTTCCACTTCAGCTTCTTCTAGGATATTTGGCTCTACCGCTTCAGCAGATTCATGTAGACATTTTCGGAGGTGCGAAACATGGAAAACGTTGTGAATTCCGGCCAGCTTTTCGGCTAGCTCTAATCTATAGGCCATTTTCCCAATTTTCTCAATAATAGGAAACGGTCCTACGAACCTTGGTGTTAGCTTTCCTGTGGTTCCAAAATGAACAACGTTCCTTAGCGGAGATACCTTAAGAAAAACTCTGTCCCCAACCTCAAATTCAAGGTCGGTCCTCCTCTTGTCGGCGTAGGATTTTTGTCTGTCTTGGGCTGTCTTCATTCTTCTCCGTATTAAGTCTACTTTTTCTGAAGTCTCTCGGATCATATCCGGTCCAAGTATGAGCTTGTCAGTAGACTCCCACCAACAAGTGGGCGATCGACACGGTCTTCCATATAAAGCTTCGAAGGGCGCCATTCCGATGGTTGCTTGGTAGCTGTTGTTGTAGGCAAATTCCACCAAAGGAAGATGGTCTTCCCACGTCCCTCCGAAGTCAAGGGCGCACAATCTTAAAAGTTCCTCCAAAACTCTGTTCACTCTTTCTGTCTGGCCGTCGGTTTGGGGATGATAGGCTGTAGTCAAGCATAACTGTGTGCCTACCGCTTCTTGTAGACTCCGCCAAAACCCACTTGTGAAGATAGGGTCTCGGTCACTAACAATGCTAGATGGTATTCCATGGAGTCGAACAATTTCCTTGAGGTAAAGAGATGCTAGGGATGAGGCAGTTCTTTTACTCTTGACAGGTAAGAAGTGGGCGCTTTTAGTAAGCCTATCCACTATTACCCAAATGCTAGTGTTGCCTCTTCTAGACCTAGGCAGCCCATCAATGAAATCCATTGAGATGCTATCCCACTTCCACTGCGGGATCTCTAGAGGATGGAGCAGACCGCCAGGCTTTTTCTGTTCCGCCTTAACCTGTTGGCACACCATACACTTAGAAACGAAATCTACCACGTCCTTCTTCATGCCGTTCCAAAAGAAAGTTCTCTTTATGTCTTTGTACATTTTATCCCCGCCTAGGTGTATCGTCATCTTGGAGTGATGTGCTTCCTCAAGAACCTTCTTTACTAAATCCCTTGTCTGTGGGACGCATAGTCTTCCATCTCGCCTTAGCCAACCCTTGTCGTCGATGGAGTATCTGCTGAGGTGACTTGAAGTCTCACCCCTAATGAGCCTATCAATCGTCTCCACAAGCTGAGGGTCTTCGCGTTGTGCTGTCCCTATTGCGTCCACTAAAGTCGGGCGTACTTCGAGAGATGCTAGCAAACCCGGTACAAAATCGGAGGAGGGCCTAAAGTCAAAGCTGGCTATAAACTCTAGGCTTTGTCTTTCAACAAACAACGGGCTTAGGGTTAGTTTCTTTCGGCTCAACGCGTCTGCCACTATGTTACCTTTGCCCGGAGTGTAGAAGATCTCGAAATCGTACGAGGCAAGAAACTCCATCCATCTCTGTTGCCTCAAATTAAGATCTTTCTGCGAGAAAAGATATTTCAACGATTTATGGTCAGTGTAAAGTTCGAACTTCTCACCTAGGAGATAGTGTCACCAAGACTTGAGTGCAAAGACGATGGCAGCTAACTCAAGATCGTGGGTCGGGTAGTTCTTTTCATGCACTTTCAATTGCCTTCCACCATAAGCTACTACCTTCCCTTCTTGCATCAAGATAGCGCCTAGCCCTGTCCTACATGCATCTGTATAAACTGTGAACATCTTGCTTCCATCTGGCAATGTCAAAACTAGGGCTGTTGTAAGAGCCCTTTTTAGTCGTTGGAAAGCAAACTCGCAATCCAAGTCCCAATTGAACACTAGATTCTTCTTGGTCAGCTTTGTGAGCGGAGCTGATATCTTTGCAAAGTTTCTGATGAATTTCCGATAGAAGCCTGCTAGCCCGAGAAAGCTTCGGACTTCTGTCGCGTTCTTTGGTGTCTTCCAGTCCTGCACCGCTACTACCTTAGTCGGGTCTACAGCTAACCCTTCTTTGGATACTATGTGCCCAAGGAATCTTACTTCCTTTCTCCAAAAGTGGCATTTGGAGAATTTTGCTTTTAGTTGATGGACTCGCAAAGTTTCCATGATTGCCCTTAGGTGCTGAGCATGCTCTTCTTCATTCTTTGAGAAGATCAAGATATCGTCTACGAAGACCACTACGAACATGTTGAGGAATTCTCTGAACACCCTACTCATTAGGTCCACGAAGTAAGCGGGTACATTTGTCAAGCCGAAAGGCATGACAAGCAATTCAAAGAAGCCGTCTGGGGTTCTGAATGCTGTCATATCGATACTATCTTCGGCCACCCTTAGCTGATGAAATCCGTTCGCTAAATCGAGTTGGGAGAAAACGGACGCTCCTACAAGCTGATCAAACAGATCGTCAATTCTGGGGAGAGGGTGCCTATTATTTTTCGTTAGCTTGTTGAGCTCCCTATAGTCAACACATAGACGGAGTGAACCATCCGCCTTTGTAGTGAACACCACTGGAGAGCCCCATTCTGAAATGCTCCTTCTAATGAACGCCTTTTCTAAAAGCTCTTTAATCTGTTTACTGAGCTCTTTCCTTTCCCGTGGAGCCATGTGTCCAACGGGCAACGCAACGGGCTTTGCATTATCTACAAGATATATGCGGAAGTCTATCTCCCGCTTCGGAGGCAAGCCCTTCACCTCTTCGAAGACATTAAGATATTCCCGGACCACTCTAACCGATTGCAAACTTTCGACAGAGGCATCTAGCGATTCAAGATAACTAAGCATAACCGCATACGAGGGATTACAAGTAATTTCCAAAGTGTTACCGAGTTGGGTCAGAAGCCTAACCACTCTTTTCTCACAATCAAGGATGGCCCGATTACTGGATAGCCAATCCATGCCCAAAATCAAACCATATCCCGAAAAGCCCAAAACAAAGGCACTACATTTAAATTCTACGCTTAGAATAGAAATTTTCAATCCCACACAGATCATAGATAAATAAGCTGGGCCCCCAATTGGATTTGAAACAATTAAGGGGTCCTCTACCATTCTAGTTTCTAGGTGCAGAGATTCTACTAAAGCAGATGAGATAAAGGAATGTGATGCGCCAGAATCGAATAAAGTGCGAATTGGGTTATCATAAAGATAAACTACACTTTCTATAGAAGTATTTATACCTCGCTGCTGTAGAGGTGGCGCTTCTAGCGCATGAACTTGTGCCCCTGAGGTGGATTCAGCCCTCTGCCCCTGCCCTCGCTTCTTTGGGCAATCCTTAGCCAGGTGGCCTGTCTCACCGCAAGAAAAGCACCCACCATTCATCTTGGCCTTCTTTTTCCGGCAATATTTCCCTAAGTGCCCCACTTTTCCACAGAAATTACACTTCCTCTTCTCTTTGTTGTCTTTCCCGCCCTTCTTAAAGTATGTCTTCTTAGGCTGCAAACCCTCTTTCTTCCCTTGAGAGCTTTCTACCTTTGTCTCCTTCTTGTCCTTATCCTCTTCGTTCGGCAATGCCATCTGCACCAACCTTTCATACGTAGCTCCCATGGGTATACGGGTCATGGCCAAACTGTGTAATGGCTCATTCAACCCCTTGACGAAGCGGAGAGCTTTCTTGTGCGGGGTGTTGACTAGGTCCAGTCCGAACCTAGCCAGCTGATCGAACTGGTTAACATACTCTTTGACTTTCATATTCCCTTGCTTAAGAAATAAGAATTTTTCCAACTGAAGACTCCTTTCAGCCTCTGAGAGAAATTCAGCCTCAAACCTTGCCCTAAAGTCCTCCCATGTTTCCACTAGTCTTTCTGCATTGGTGACTTCCCACCAGTAGGAAGCCTCGCCTTTAAGTAGCCATACTGCCAGTTGTACCTTCTGCCTGTCTTCTACCTCAAATATGACGAATAAGTCCTCGGTTTCTTTCAGCCAATTCCTGGCTACCACGAAGGACTCGGTTCCATGAAAGTCCTTTCCTCCCATAGCTTTAAAATCTTTACATATCTTAGCAAAAGTATTTCCCCGCGGAGGAGGTGGAGGAAGAGGTGTTGCTGCAGCTGGATGATTTCCTGCAGCTGGAGGAGGAGGAACGGTAGGACCTGGCTGAGTGGCCCTTGCTTCTAAGAATCGTCTAAACCAACCAGGTATTGGTATACCCTCTGGCAAGTTAAGTTCTTCGGACATGCTGAAACAAAAAAGGATAGATTCAAAACGAAGGATAAAAGATAGTACCTATGGCTTTGGGGGGACTATGCCTTTTTAAAATAAAATAATATTTTATCTTTAAAAATGCTTCTTTAAATTTTCTTTTGAAAATAAATTTTCAAAACTTTTTATCTTATCTGGTAAACCTATGCTCTGATACCAAGTGAAACACCCCACCTCCGTTAGGGTCACTCTCAAACGGAATGCCCTAATTTTGGTGGAGGTTTATAAGTATAAGTCACAGATATACAAGATAGATATAAGAACACATATTTTTGAACAGCGGAAAACAACAACAACTTTTATTTCAACAAAATATGTGTTACACAAACTATGTCATAATTTTTCTTACAATACTTCCAAAAACATAACATCTTCATAACTGTCTTGATTACATTATTTAAAGAAGCATTAAAACATAAGTAAACTGCATAAGTCCCACAATTGCTGTCCAAAGCCATAGCCCATAACGAAAAAGATCCAAGAAATACATTCTTTCTCTTCGAGCTGGATGTGAAAACTGGTCAATCTGTGGTATTCCCTCCCTGTGGACCTGGGGGGAAACGGAAGAAAAGAAGACGAAAGAAAAGTAGAGTCAGACATAAAGCATGAGTAAGTCTAGGACTATTCAGTCTATGAATAAAGAACTGGGTATGATAAGTATAAACTGGAAATGGGAAAGCACCATAAACTAAGTTAAGTTGTCTAGAGTCGAATATACTATCGTACCCATATTAATCTCTGCATCCATATAAACTAGTTCCCAACAGGCACCCCATAATCAGGGTGAAGTGATTCGTTTCTAATGATCGGCTCCTACTCGCATAGTTACATCTGTCTTACGGCCCCCGATGTTGTAGTTACCTATGCTGGTCCCACCATGGGGTGTATCAAGTCCCATGGTGGCGGCCCGACACAATCCTAGAATGCACAGGTATGCTACTGGTGCCCAATGCCTTATTTTTCTGCACCGGAGTGTGTGCACGCCCGCACCCCGTTAGAACCTACACTGCTGCACCACCGCCGTCGATTTGACCTCTTACAGTCAGCCCAGTAATCGTGCCCCACCTTGCCTAGTTCAGGGTATCCTGATACACCTTATAGGGTTACTGCTGAAAAGGGTCCCCCGCTACTAGGTTTTCTATTTCTAGCCAACATGCTAAGTTGGTTAAGTGTTTTGTAAACCTAACCCCCAATCAGTCTGTATAGTTTAGCATGTTCCATTTTGATTAAGTATTAATTCAATTTACTTATTCCTATCAATCTTGGCTCAGCCTTAATTGTCTTATTAAAGCCTCGACCTCTCACATTAGACATGTATTGTTGTGGCTGCCTGTTGCCGGTTGGGTCCGGGCAGTCTTACGCCACAACTCAGTCTAACCTCGGGTCCTTATTGGGTTCCGTGTTTAACCACCCACATTGGATAGGTATTGTTGTGACTACTGGACAGCCGGGCGGTTCCGGGCAGGTTTACTTCACAACTCAATCCAACCTCGGGTTAAACACATCGTATTTTCTAAATTTACATATTTTGTCTCTTTTCTTTTTATATGTAAATATTTGCGGCCCATTATTCAAATTCATCTTTATTGGGTAAAATTTATTTATACCACTTAATTGTTTTTCAAAGTCGTTGGCATGCGTCAAACATGCCAACACATATGTTTTATATTTTAACCCAATCGTCATTACCCCCGTTTTATACGTTCGCTACAATATAATATATGTTGGGTTTAACATTTAAACCCAACTTAGCCACATGAAAAAGGGGAGGCTTATAACATGGTGTTTATATATTCTGAGTAACATAAAAAGGGGAGTGTGAACGCATGAACTTGCAACATAGCGAACTAATTAACATAAGTTTGGCACTTGTGAACTTGCATCGTAATAGCATACAATCATGGCATAAACATACTTAAACATGAATCATTCTGTTCATATAATCATGGCATGAGCATACCTAAACATGAACCATTCTATTCATATAATCATGGTTTTTATCCTATTCATGTAAACTTGCAGTTAGAATGTAAATCTAACTTAATTCTGTGTCACATATATCATCATATGATTTTGATAACAACATAGGCCTAAAGCATGTTTTCAACTAGGCATAACACCAAACATAGTTTAGTCATGTTCATAAAGGTGCTTACTTTTGTCTCTAATACAAAAGTATGGTTTTTCACTTGAATCACTATGCCAATTCCAATATAAATTCATATAAACCATAATACTTAGTTGAATCCAATTACACACTAAAAGTGATCACAAAAGTATGTACATCATATTGGCATAATAGTGAATTATAACTTGCATGAATCACAAATAAACTACCACAAACATATAGTCGTTACTTTCAACATGAATCATATACTTGCAAATATCCAATAGGCCTAACATCGTTATATCACAATATCCCAAATCGATTCAGAATTAGAATCATAGCAACATACAATCATAAATGAAATTAAGTACAATTCCATTTCTCATTTTACATAAATCAAAACTCAATCGTTCATTCACATCGGAATAGCACTCTACTTACAACGTATGACGAATCTTCAATTCAGGAATCTGAATTCTGAATTTTGAGATGTTATCCTTTATTGTAGGCGTTGTTTTGATTTAGTTGTCGTTGCTTTAAGCTTTCGAATTGTCTCCTAATTGTCTCTCAATTTCTGACGGCTATTCCTAGTCTTTACTCAGCAGCATGACGGTCTTATCTCCATTTTTGTTTGTGTGAATTAGGGTGAGTCTTAGGTCCTTTTTATAGAGTTTGTGAGTTGATTAGGACCGTCGATGGAGCTTGGTTTAATAATAGCCATTCGTTTGAAGGAGAGACCAATCAGGAGCTGACACCTAGCCCTAGTGACAAGGCAAGGCTCAGAAAATCGACCAAACACAGACCAGGCCAGCCAGGGGGGCTGGGTTCGACCTGGCTCATGGGCCAGGTCGACTACCCAGTCGACCCCCAGGTCGACTATGTAGTCGACCTGGGTGCCCCAGGTCGACTACCCAGTCGACCTGGGTGCCTTGGGCGGGAGAAATCCCGCCCTGGCCAATCCGGCCCGATTTTTGAAATTTAAATTTGTTTTTCTGAGCTGTTTTTGTCTGTTTGAATTTTAAACTGAATTCTGAAACTTCCGGAGGCCATATCTTCCTCATACGGATTCCGTTTTACGCAAACTCGGACTCTTTCTCAAGAAGAATTCCGAGACGAACGCAATGGCGTATCCCGTTTCCCTTAATTCTTTGATTTGAAATTAATTATACTTTAATTTGTGAATTTCACTGTTATAGAATACACGGGTATTACATCCTGATTGGGAGGCATCCCGAAATATGGATAATGAGTGGTGATCGTCCAGACGTATGTGGTGATCGATGGGTTTGCGAGGTATTTAGTGCCTCCGGTTTCGTTCAGACCCAGAATGGACTTGTAAATGGACTGTGTGTCTGACATTGGATTTTATTCTGTGTTGATTGATCTCTGTTAAATATACATCTGTTTGGCGGCGGAGAATTTATTCTTTTGCTTAACGCCCTTCTCTGAGACACACGAGCTCAGAGGTTGTATATCGGTGGATATCAGTTCCATGATATGAATTGCCAGTGTGGCATGCCTAAGTGGCAAATGATCAGGGCTTCTGTTGAAAAGCAAAGTCTTGTGGTGATGATCAAAGCACGGCCTGTGTGGCGTAGCTTTGTGTATGACGTGAATTCGCGAGCCTCACACCCCGGTGTGAACCAGAAATGGGAGAAGGACCTCAGGGAGGGCCTGCATTTCTTTCTAGCTAGGGTGGTGTCAGTGACCTACCAGCCCTGACATTTATATAGTTTTCACCTGTGTGGTTGTTGCTGTTGCGAGGCGCCTCGGATATATCGGTCTATCTGGGACCGATGGAGCCATTCGTTGGTTCGTTTACGCCCCATAGGGCGGAGAAACGTAGTGTTCAGGAACTCTAATCCACATCGGTGGACCGACCCTGTCGTTCCAAAGGTCGATGCGCTCTGACCCTGAGACATGGGCTAGATTGTCTCGAAGTTGGTAAGGACTATCTTTTGCCTTGGTTCATGAGGGAAATCCAATTTCCAAATACGTGACTGTGCGGTTTTGATTGTACACCTATATATGGCGACATAGTGGTATGGGGCATTAATGTCGTCTATGATTGATAGTTATGATTTGAAATTGGTTTCAAAACATATAAACACTAGCAATAATATCAAATGCCTTTGTTTTATTCGTATCAAGCATATTTTGGCCGTTATAAGGTAAAACTATATCCTCCGGTTTGCGTTGCATTGTGTGATGGGAACTGAGTCTTATAATGGCTTCATTTTTATAAAATGCATTGCATTGTTTAAAAGAAAGATTTGTTATAAAGCATTGGCAATCCAATGGAGTAAACCCATTCCACGAAAGTGGCGTGGTCCTGTGATTAGCCATATTATAAATGTATTGAGTAGATTTCTCATACCAGTCCCATGACTGACTCGTAGTTTGTTTCACTTTCAAACTCGGGTGCCCCTTTTTCTACACGGGCAGCCTTGTATTCAGGTTTAGCTGGTTCTTTCTGGATAGCAGGAGCTGAAGATGGATTCTATTATTTATCTCTTTTTATGTTGTTCAGCTCCTATTGTACATATTTTGTTTATTTTCGCTGTAGACATTTATGTATAGCTGAACTGCACTTGTACTAAGTAAGATCCTATATACTTTGTAACTCTGATGATTACGTTTATCCAGTATATTCTATTGTTCATTATCTGGTGTATTTACTTAATTCTATTCTGCTATTATCTGTTTCTGTGTTATATACCACGGATTACCCTTGCCACCGTCAGTACGGGGTTTGGGGTCGTCTCAAGTCAAAGTTCAGTGGGGGTGAGAATGAGAATGACTGTACTTGGGAGACAGTGGAGAGCATTAGGAAGACGTATCCAGAACTTTTCTCCTGGTAAGATTTCAATTTCGATTTAGTCTTTTTGCACGCTAGGATAGGCTTGTTTTGTTTGTTTTGCATGTTTGATTGTTGTATGTGGCTGGTAGGCATGCGGGATCCTTTGTATGTTTTGGGTTAAGGAATTTCGGGGATAAAATTTCTTAAGGGGAGGAGAATGTAACGACCCGCATTCTACGTATCGAAGGATCGTAGAAAATTTATTTCTTTCACATACGAAGTCGTATGGTCATGTAACTTTGGGAGATGACTATTGGGGTCATTTCCCATGTTCATGATTTTCGTCAATTTTTAAATGACCGTTTTGCCCCTAGCTGATCTTGTTTCGGCCGTAGATTTTGATTGGAAAGGAGTTTTGACCTGAAACAACTTCTATTAGATTTGGATGATGGTTTACCTTTCCGTAGAGTGGTCACATTAGCCAAACGGACTCACCGTTTGGGAGATATGGCTGAAACAAGTTTCAGGTGGTGAAAAACATCTTAACCGGGCCTAATTTGGGTGATTAGTGAGTGGGCCCATAACCCATTTCGAGATTAGGGTTATGGGAAGGTTGATAGGGTTAGGAAATTCAGTTTCTACCATTTTCCAGCCGCCACTTTTTGTTCCTTCAAGTTTAGCCATGGCCTCCACTTTCTAAAACACCCCAAATCACCTTCTAATCGCTAATTAAGCCAAATCTACATCAAATCAAAGGGGAATAGAACCAAAGCAAGGTAAGAACTACTGTGTTGTCTTGGGAACAACGCCAAATCAGAGGATAGTTTAGTTTTGAAAGTTTATTTGTGGCTAAGGTGAGTGATTTGCATAGTTCCTCACTAATTATGGTTAATTAAGGGTAATTAGTGATAGTTAGTGAAATTATACATGTTAAAAATCTAGAAAAATATTGATAAATTTTGAAATATTGTTTTAGGTCTCTATTAGAGAATTTGGTTATTTTGATTAAGTTTTACTAATTCTATCATTAGTTTTGCTTAAACATGCTTAAGGGAAAATATGAGATTTTGGTTATATTTGATCCGTTTTAACCTATCAAATTGTGGTTTTGGTGTTAGTAGTCAATTCTATATGTTGCTATGACTGTACTGTATGTTTTGTGATTGATTAGAAAAGTTAGATTGGTCGAAAACGCCGTCGAATGGTGTAAAACAGTCGCTGGATGGAAGTGTAGGAAATTAGCCGAACCGGATCGGAGGAGGGGAGCACGAACCGATCGTGGAACACTATCCGATCCGAACTGCTCGTGGATGGTGGCACCGGACCGACCCCCTTTAATTTGAAGCTCCGATTCTACCCATCCATCTGGAGAGCGATCCGACCCGAACCTCTTGGAGACCTCGACCCGAACAGGAGTCGAGCTCGAACTGGTGATGAAGACCCGACCCGATCCGAAGCCCCATTACGAACCGATCGCGATCCAAACCAAACTGATTTGGATGGAGAAATCCGACCCGATCCGATGTGGATGATCCCAGACAGAACAACTTCGAGGAGCACGATCCGAAGCATAGTGAAGAGGAGCATATCTGAACCGGTCCGAAGAAGACCAAAACCCGAGATGCAAAGGAAGTCCAAATAGGAAGTAGAACTCAGGATCCAGTTCGGAACCAACGAGTTAACTTCGTGATTGGACTTTGCTGCGGGACGCGTGCTAAGGGGTTATTGACGTATATAGCTTTGATTCACCACCAAGACAGATGTTAGGCTACATATCACTGCAGTGGGTGTAACGACCCAGAAAATCTGAACCAATTTAAAATGTTTAAATTGGCTAAAATAATGGATTTTAAATATTTAAAATAAATATTTTAAATAATGGCAATGAAAAGTGAGTTTGAATCGAAAATTGAAAACGAATATAATTAATTCTAATTATAAACAAGGCTTGAAAAGGCGCTGCAGTTTCAAAAAATTGAATTCAAACTTTGTCGGACTGTACCGGGTGCAAAACAAAACGAATTTTAGTGAAACCAAAAATATTTAAATATGTTAGTGAATACCTTTCTAACGAATCTGAAAAATCGAATTTTCATAGCGGAAAGCAAAAGTTATGGCCGAATGAATTTTCAGAAGGGTCGCTATGAAATTTATATAGCCCGTGAAATTGGCCATTTTGCATACGACCTCGGAATTCGACGAAACCACTTTTGTTGGATCCGGGATGTGAAGTTACTGCTAGGTTTCAAATTTCATAATTTTTGAAGCTAATATGTGAGCGTGGCAAAGGAAAATGTGTTTTGGTCAATTACAGTTAAATTGGATCGACCAGAAATGGGCCTTTTTGCAAGCGGTCTCAGAATTCGACGAAACTAGTTTTGTTGGGACCGTATCGTCAAAACATAGCTAGATTTATTTTTCTGGAATTTTTCGAATCAGTTTGTGGCCCTGGCAAATTGAAATGTACGTTCAAATTAAATATTGAATGTTTTATATTTTAATTTGAAGGAAAACTGACTGAAACATTCGAATGGGCCTTCGAAACATATCCCATTGTGTTCGGAATGGGGGTAAAACGCTAGGGACGACAGTCGTTGGGTTTGGATTGGCGGTCGCGTCAGAAAACCCCTTTAAAACTTCCCCGACCAATCAGAATTTTTATAAAAAAAAAGAAAATACTTTCTCTCTCCCCGACGATCGAAGGCGGAAACCTATTCGCCAGTTCCCAAGCTTTTTCCGGCCGCCACACGCCTCATTGACCCCCGACCCTTTGGAACTTTTTGTAGATCTCTCTGAGAGCTTCACATCCATAGCTGGTACACCACCCCTCATCGCCCCATCAGCGAGATTTCCTCCTCCAAAGTCGCGCCGTTCGCGGTCGATTTTCTCCTCCTCGCCGCCGTCGAGTTCGCCGCCGTCAGGGGTGCAGGTGCGCCTCTCCAAGCTCGTCGACGTGGCATAGGCTGATCGGCATATCGTGCTTCGGATTGGGAGAAAAGATCAAACCTAGTTTTGAACCATATTGGAAGGTATACGGCCAGATTTATTTTCAACAGTTTTAACACCTTTAAACCATTGCAAACTTTGAAAAATCATATCTTTTTCGTTTCTTGACGAAATTCGATGAAACAGGAAACATCGTGACCGTGAGGACGTCTTCTGCATTTTAGAAGAGACCGCATATTTTTCTGAGCCTTCTGCTATTTTTGGTGGAGTGAAACCCAATGTGAGATTTCTAATTTATTAACGATATGGAAAACGACGATGTATAAATTATATGGTCGATGTATGAGTTATATAAGCGTTGTACACCTCTTGTATAAGCGTTGTATAAGTTGTATGTTCGATGTATAAGTTATATATGCGTTGTAAAAATTATATATGTGTTGAAATAAAAGTGAATTGTTATATATAAATATATATATATACGCCCCTCGTCCACAAACCATGGACGATATTTATTGATTGTGATTGGTGTGAAAATTGATTGATAGCGAATGATTGTTTGGGATTGTTTGTGGTTGATATTTATTGATTGTGGTTGAAAAATACCCATTTGTGGTTGAGAAATATTTGGTTGAAACCACATAGGATTAGTTTGTGGAAATGAAATAAATATATACATGCCTCCTGCGTGCGAACTAGATGCATGATCCCCATTGTCAAAAACCGCGAGGTTTTAAGGTAAAGCGAGGAGCCGTACTAGGGACGGTCCCGGTTTTAACTATCCTGCTGTTATGCTGCAGAAATTTTGAATAATATTCATGTGTTTGAATTATTTTCATTTGCTGAAACTATATTTATTCGTTGAATCGAAAACCTTCATGTGTTGAATCGATATTCATTCGTTGATTAGAAATTCATGTGTTGAGTGGTATTTGGGTTTCAAATATAAAAATCACATTTTTATCTATATATAGAAACTATAGAAAACCTTCATGTTTTGAATCGATATTCATTCGTTGAATTGAAATTCATGTGTTGGATGGTATTCATATTTTGAAATAAATTGTTTTAGAATAAAAATCACCTTTCTATCCTCTATATGAACTATGTAAAATGACCTTGTTTTAAAATAAATTGTTTTACAATAAAAATCACATTTTTATTATATTCACGAATTATTGAAATATGAAGTGTTAAAAATAGCCACTCGTTCAAATAAATATATATATGAGTTGAAATATTCATTAATTAGCTAATGATATGATTTTTGCCTATACATGCAACATTAGAATGAATGGTGTTTTTAAACCAAATGGAATCAAATATGAAGTTGAATAGAAAATGATAAGTGATAAGAACTATATATATGTACATGCATATTTATTGAACAGGTTATAGCAAAGGGGCTAGAGAAGAGGAATAAAATTTTGTGCCCGACAAATAGGTACACATTTACTGTTTTGTTTGGATGATGATTTTATGAGCCTGTTGGCTAGCCGCTTGGCTTTTTCTTTTTCTTTTCGACATGAGACGCCCGTGTGGCTATTTGGGAATTTTCCCAGCCCCTCCCGTACAAAGGAGGCTATGGCGAAATTTTCCAAAATTTAAAGGCGTTAGTGAAATATTTGAAGTGAAAACGATATTGAAATTGTTGAATGAACTATATTTATATAAATATATAAATATAAATAAAATTAAAACGAAACATGGTCGTGCAGTTCGTGTTTTGAAACCGTGATTTCAAACAACTAGTGCGGGAAATCCGACCATTGGATTTTCCCGAAACCGCAACCGTTGGGTTCGCCTTGGAAATATCTTTCCAACGGCACCAACTTCGTAAAAATCCAACGGTTGGATTGTCTGGAATGTTTAATTCAAATCTGAAGGAAAACAGCGCCAGAAACGATTATATTTATATATATATAATTATATTAAATCGAATAACGACGCTGCAGTTCGTATTTTGAAATCGAAACTTCAAACGATTGTACCGGGAGATCCGACCGTCGGATTTTCCCGAAACTGGAACCGTTGGATTCGTTTTGAGAAGACCTTTCTAATGATGTAAATTTTGTGAAGATCCAACGGTTAGATTTTCAGATATGTGTAAATCAAATCTTAAGAAAAACAGCGCCATGGCCGCGTTATGGCCCGAAGCGTCGTTTTGAATAAATTGGCTATTTTAAAATAAATAAAAATAGCAATAAATCGTTATAAAATATCATAAACAATATGGAATGGAAATAAACTTAATTTGCTCGATTTATGTTGTATTTGATGGTTGAATGTGTTTGGTGTGAAAATTACATTAAAGAACAAAATTGGTGTGGTCGAATGATTTAACCATTGAAATAAATTGATTTGAAATTCTAAATATACGTGAATTATTTGAAAAGGCCGCGTTAATTCTCATTTCAAATAATTGACCGACGATTGAAAGTCGAAGATGAAGACGGTGGTCGAAGACCGGAGATCTTCACCTCGTTTGGATAGTAACCGAGGTCCTGATTGGGAGGCATCCCGAAATATGGATAATGAGTGGTGATCGTCCCGACGTACGTGGTGATCGATGGGTTTGCGAGGTATTTAGTGCCTCCGGTCTCGTTCAGACCCAGAACGGACTTGTAAATGGACAGTGTGCCTGACATTGGATTTTATTCTGCGTTGATTGATCTCTGTTAAGTATACATCTGTTTGGCGGCGGAGAATTTATCCTTTTGCTTAACCCCCTTCTCTGAAACGCACGAGCTCAGAGGTTGTATATCGATGGACATTAGTCGCATGGCATGAATGGCCTGTGTGGCATGCTAAGATGCAGTGATCAGGGCTTCTGTTGAAAAGCAAAGTCTTGTGGTGATGATCAAAGCCCCGCCTGTGTGGCGTAGCTTTGTGTATAACGTAAAGTCGCGAGCCTCACACCTCGGTATGAACCAGAAACGGGAGAGGACATCGGGGAGGGCCTGCGTTTCTTTCTAGCTAGGGTGGTGTCAGTGACCTACCAGCCTTGACATTTATATACTTTTCACCTGTGTGGTTGTTGCTGTTGCGAGGCGCCTCGGTTAGATCGGACGATCCGGGTCCGATGGAGCCATTCGTTGGCTCATTTACACCCCAAAGGGTGGGGAAACGCAGTGTTCAGGAATTTTAATCCACATCGGTGGACCAACCCTGACGATCCAAAGGCTTGACTGAGTACTTGCCTGAGGGGCGGGCTAGAGCGTCTCGAATTCGGTAAGGACTATATTTTGCCTTGGTTCATGACGGAAATCCAATTTCCAAATACGACATCGTGCGGTTTTGCTTGTATATATATATGGCGACATGATATATGGTACCCATGCCGTCTATGATTGATAGTTATGATTTGAAATTGTTTTCAAAGCGTATAAACACTAGTAACAATATCAAATGCCTTTGTTTTATTCGTATTAATCATATTTTGGCCATTATAAAGTAAAACTCTATCCTCCGGTTTGCGTTGCATTGTGTGATGGGAACTGAGTCTTATAATGGCTTCATTTTTAAAAAAAGCATTGCGATGTTTAAAAGAAAGATTTGTTTTAAAGCACTGGCAATCCAATGGAGTAAACCCGTTCCACGAAAGTGGCGTGGTCCTGTGATTAGCCATATTATATATGTGTTGAGTAGATTTCTCATACAAGTCCCATGACTGACTCATAGTTTGTTTCACTTTCAAACTCGGGTGCCCTTTTTTCTACACGGGCAGCCTTGTGTTCAGGTTTAGCTGGTCCTTTCTGGATAGCTGGAGCTGAAGATGGATTCTATCATTTATCTCTTTTTATGCTGTTCAGCTCCTATTGTACATATTTTGTTTGTTTTCCGCTGTAGACATTTATGTATAGCTGAACTGTATTTTTACTAAGTATGATCCTGTATACTGTGTAACTCTGATGATTACTTTTATCCAGTATATTCTATTGCTCATTCTCTGGTGTATTTATTTAATTCTGTTCTGCTACTATCTGTTTCTGTGTTATATTCCACGGATTACCCTTGCCGCCGTCAGTACGGGTTTTGGGGTCGTCTTATTTGGTATCAGAGCTTTGGTTAAGCTTAGTGCTGGAATATAACATTTGAATGAACTCGTCAGAAATAGAACCAGTAGTGTTCTAGGACGGGTAACTCAATACGGTTAGGATCAGCAATATCCTAGTATGAGTAAAGCAGAATGAAATTACACCTCGATAGACACATTTACATTTGAAGTATGTGTTTCTATATTTTAAAAAATTATCTTTTCTGTGACGTGACACTTGATCTGCTAATTGCAGAAGTACTAGAAAAATGAGTGCCAGAAACAGAAGGAATACAGAACCAGATCTAGAGGCTCTATTAAAGAGATATCGAAATCTGAATGGAGCACAGTTCTCGGGCAATGAATCTATAATTCAAACCCAAGCTTGGATGAGTTTTGTCGAAAGAATCTTTGACCGTATCCAGCTGAGAGATGACCAGAAACGGTTAGTAGCATCTTTGGCGCTTAAAGAAGAAGCTTTAATCTGGTGGGAAACGATCATCAAAGATAATCCAGAAGGTGATATCACCTGGGACAGATTCAAAGTGATTTTCCTAGAAAGATTTACTCCTCCCGAAGCGACGGAGCGATTATGTGATGAATTTTCTTATCTAATACAAGGTGATATGACCATCCCAGAATATCATAAGAAATTCAACGAACTTGCTCACTTTGCTCCTCATCTGATTCAAGACCCAAAGAGGAAAAATCTGAGATTTATTCATGGCCTGCAAAGGAGATATCAGAATAGAGTAATGAGGAATGTGAAGCTTCCTTTTGCTGAAATGATATACATGGCTTATCAGTATGAAGATCTCGATAAGAAAGGAATGTTGCGCGACGAAGAAGAAGTTTGTTATAGTGACAAAGAAGAGTCGGAAACTGATATTCCTGAAGCCAGATCGAACGAAGAGTTGATTAATCAAACCACTTTTGACTATGTTCCTTTTCGGGGACGAAAAGTTTTAAGTGGGGGAGATTGTAACGACCCAGAAAATCTGAACCAATTTAAAATTTTTAAATTGGCTAAAATAATGGATTTTAAATATTTAAAATAAATATTTTAAATAATGGCAATGAAAAGTGAGTTTGAATCGACAATTGAAAACGAATATAATTAATTCTAATTATAAACAAGGCTTGAAAAGGCGCTGCAGTTTCAAAAAATTGAATTCAAACTTTGTCGGACTGTACCGGGTGCAAAACAAAACGGATTTTAGTGAAACCAAAAATATTTAAATCTGTTAGTGAATACCTTTCTAATGAATTTGAAAAATCGAATTTTCATAGCGGAAAGCAAAAGTTATGGCCGAATGAATTTTCATAAGGGTCGCTATGGAATTTATATAGCCCGTGAAATTGGCCATTTTGCATACGACCTCGGAATTCGACGAAACCGCTTTTGTTGGATCCGGGATGTGAAGTTATTGCTAGGTTTCAAATTTCATAATTTTTGAAGCTAATATGTGAGTGTGGCAAAGGAAAATGTGTTTTGGTCAATTATAGTTAAATTGGATCGACCAGAAATGGGCCTTTTTGCAAACGGTCTCAGAATTCGACGAAACTAGTTTTGTTGGGACCGTATCGTCAAAACATAGCTAGATTTATTTTTCTGGAATTTTTCGAATCAGTTTGTGGCCCTGGCAAATTGAAATGTACGTTCAAATTAAATATTGAATGTTTTATATTTTAATTTGAAGGAAAACTGACTGAAACATTCGAATGGGCCTTCGAAACATATCCCATTGTGTTCGGAATGGGGGTAAAACGCTAGGGACGACAGTCGTTGGGTTTGGATTGGCGGTCGCGTCAGAAAACCCCTTTAAAACTTCCCCGACCAATCAGAATTTTTATATAAAAAAAAGAAAAAGAAAATACTTTCTCTCTCCCCGACGATCGAAGGCGGAAACCTATTCGCCAGTTCCCGAGCTTTTTCCGACCGCCACACGCCTCGTTGACCCCCGACCCTTTGGAACTTTTTGTAGATCTCTCCGAGAGCTTCACATCCATAGCTGGTACACCACCCCTCGTCGCCCCATCAGCGAGATTTCCTCCTCCAAAGTCGCGCCGTTCGCGGTCGATTTTCTCCTCCTCGCCGCCGCCGAGTTCGCCGCCGTCAGGGGTTCAGGTGCGCCTCTCCAAGCTCGTCGACGTGGCATAGGCTGATCGGCATATCGTGCTTCGGATTGGGAGAAAAGATCAAACCTAGTTTTGAACCATATTGGAAGGTATACGGCCAGATTTATTTTCAACAGTTTTAACACCTTTAAACCGTTACAAACTTTGAAAAATCATATTTTTTTCGTTTCTTGACGAAATTCGATGAAACAGGAAACATCGTGACCGGGAGGACGTCTTCTGCATTTTAGAAGAGACCGCAAATTTTTCTGAGCCTTCTGCTATTTTTGGTGGAGTGAAACCCAATGTGAGATTTCTAATTTATAAACGATATGGAAAACGACGATGTATAAATTATATGGTCGATGTATGAGTTATATAAGTGTTGTACACCTCTTGTATAAGCGTTGTATAAGTTGTATGTTCGATGTATAAGTTATATATGCGTTGTAAAAATTATATGTGTGTTGAAATAAAAGTGAATTGATATATATATATATATATATATATATATATATATATATATATATATATATGTATGTATGTATGTATACGCCCCTCGTCCACAAACCATGGACGATATTTATTGATTGTGATTGGTGTGAAAATTGATTGATAGAGAATGGTTGTTTGGGATTGTTTGTGGTTGATATTTATTGATTGTGGTTGAAAAATACCCGTTTGTGGTTGAGAAATATTTGGTTGAAACAACATAGGATTAGTTTGTGGAAATGAAATAAATATATACATGCCGCCTGCGTGCGAACTAGATGCATGATCCCCATTGTCAAAAACCGCGAGGTTTTAAGGTAGAGCGAGGAGCCGTACTAGGGACGGTCTCGGTTTTAACTACCCTGCCGTTATGATGCCGAAATTTTGAATAATATTCATGTGTTTGAATTATTTTCATTTGCTGAAACTATATTTATACGTTGAATCGAAAACCTTCATGTGTTGAGTGGTATTTGGGTTTCAAATATAAAAATCACATTTTTATCTATATATAGAAACTATAGAAAACCTTCATGTGTTGAATCGATATTCATTCGTTGAATTGAAATTCATGTGTTGGATGGTATTCATATTTTGAAATAAATTGTTTTAGAATAAAAATCACCTTTCTATCCTCTATATGAACTATGTAAAATGACCTTATTTTAAAATAAATTGTTTTACAATAAAAATCACATTTTTATTATATTCACGAATTGATGAAATGTGAAGTGTTAAAAATAGCCACTCGTTCAAATAAATATATATATGAGTTGAAATATTCATTAATTAGCTAATGATATGATTTTTGCCTATACATGCAACATTAGAATGAATGGTGTTTTTAAACCAAATGGAATCAAATATGAAGTTGAATAGAAAATGATAAGTGATAAGAACTATATATATGTACATGCATATTTATTGAACAGGTTATAGCAAAGGCGCTAGAGAAGAGGAATAAAATTTTGTGCCCGACAAATAGGTACACATTTACTGTTTTGTTTGGGTGATGATTTTATGAGCCTGTTGGCTAGCCGCTTGGCTTTTTCTTTTTCTTTTCGACATGAGACGCCCGTGTGGCTATTTGGGAATTTTCCCAGCCCCTCCCGTACAAAGGAGGCTATGGCGAAATTTTCCAAAATTTAAAGGCGTTAGTGAAATATTTGAAGTGAAAACGATATTGAAATTGTTGAATGAACTATATTTATATAAATATATAAATATAAATAAAATTAAAACGAAACGTGGCTGTGCAGTTCGTGTTTTGAAACCGTGATTTCAAACAACTAGTGCGGGAAATCCGACCATTGGATTTTCCCGAAACCGCAACCGTTGGGTTCGCTTTGGAAATATCTTTCCAACGGCACCAACTTTGTAAAAATCCAACGGTTGGATTGTCTGGAATGTTTAATTCAAATCTGAAGGAAAACAGCGCCAGAAACGATTATATTTATAAATATATAATTATATTAAATTGAATAACGACGCTGCAGTTCGTATTTTGAAATCGAAACTTCAAACGATTGTACCGGGAGATCCGACCGTCGGATTTTCCCGAAACTGGAACCGTTGGATTCGTTTTGAAAAGACCTTTCTAATGATGTAAATTTTGTGAAGATCCAACGGTTAGATTTTTAGGTATGTGTAAATCAAATCTTAAGAAAAACAGCGCCACGGCCGCGTTATGGCCCGAAGCGTCGTTTTGAATAATTTGGCTATTTTAAAATAAATAAAAATAGCGATAAATCGTTATAAAATATCATAAACAATATGGAATGGAAATAAACTGAATTTGCTTGATTTATGTGGTATTTGATGGTTGAATGTGTTTGGTGTGAAAATTACATTAAAGAACAAAATTGGTGTGGTCGAATGATTTAACCATTGAAATAAATTGATTTGAAATTCTAAATATACGTGAATTATTTGAAAAGGCCGAGTTAATTCTCATTTCAAATAATTGACCGACGATTGAAAGTCGAAGATGAAGACGGTGATCGAAGACCGGAGATCTTCACCTCTTTTGGATGGTAACCGAGGTCCTGATTGGGAGGCATCCCGAAATATGGATAATGAGTGGTGATCGTCCCGACGTACGTGGTGATCGATGGGTTTGCGAGGTATTTAGTGCCTCCGGTCTCGTTCAGACCCAGAACAGACTTGTAAATGGACAGTGTGTCTAACATTGGATATTATTCTGTGTTGATTGATCTCTATTAAGTATACATCTGTTTGGCGGCGGAGAATTTATCCTTTTGCTTAACGCCCTTCTCTGAAACGCACAAGCTCAGAGGTTGTATATCGATGGACATCAGTCGCCTGGCATGAATGGCCTGTGTGGCATGCTAAGATGCAGTGATCAGGGCTTCTGTTGAAAAGCAAAGTCTTGTGGTGATGATCAAAGCCCCGCCTGCGTGGCGTAGCTTTGTGTATAACGTAAAATCGCGAGCCTCACACCCCGGTATGAACCAGAAACGGGAGAGGACATCAGGGAGGGCCTGCGTTTCTTTCTAGCTAGGGTGGTGTCATTGACCTACCAGCCCTGACATTTATATACTTTTCACCTGTGTGGTTGTTGTTGTTGCGAGGCGCCTCGGTTAGATCGGACGATCCGGGTCTGATGGAGCCATTCGTTGGCTCATTTACACCCCAAAGGATGGGGAAACGCAGTGTTCAGGAATTATAATCCACATCGGTGGACCGGCCCTGACGATCCAAAGGCTTGACTGAGTACTTGCCTGAGGGGCGGCCTAGAGCGTCTCGAATTCGGTAAGGACTATCTTTTGCCTTGGTTCATGACGAAAATACAATTTCCAAATACGACATCGTGCGGTTTTGATTGTATATATATATGGCGACATGATATATGGTACCCATGCCGTTATGATTGATAGTTATGATTTGAAATTGTTTTCAAAGCGTATAAACACTAGTAACAATATCAAATGCCTTTGTTTTATTCGTATTAATCATATTTTGGCCATTATAAGGTAAAACTCTATCCTCCGGTTTGCGTTGCATTGTGTGATGGGAACTGAGTCTTATAATGGCTTCATTTTTATAAAAAGCATTGCGATGTTTAAAAGAAAGATTTGTTTTAAAGCACTGGCAATCCAATGGAGTAAACTCGTTCCACGAAAGTGGCATGGTCCTGTGATTAGCCATATTATATATGTGTTGAGTAGATTTCTCATACCAGTCCCATGACTGACTCGTAGTTTGTTTCACTTTCAAACTCGGGTGCCCCTTTTTCTACACGGGCAGCCTTATGTTCAGGTTTAGCTGGTTCTTTCTGGATAGCTGGAGCTGAAGATGGATTCTATCATTTATCTCTTTTTATGCTGTTCAGCTCCTATTGTACATATTTTGTTTGTTTTCCGCTGTAGACATTTATGTATAGCTGAACTGTATTTTTACTAAGTATGATCCTGTATACTGTGTAACTCTGATGATTACTTTTATCCAGTATATTCTATTGTTCATTCTCTGGTGTATTTATTTAATTCTGTTCTGCTACTATCTGTTTCTGTGTTATATTCCACGGATTACCCTTGCCGCCGTCAGTACGGGGTATGGGGTCGTCTTAGTGGGGTGGTTACTACTCCATGGGGCAGAGTGATCGTGGCATGACTAAGGGCCAGTGCAGTGGAGTTGTTATGACTTCATGGGGCAGAGTGGACGTAGCAAAGACTTGTGGTTATGGATCATTGCAGTGGTGTCATCATGACTCCATGGTGCAGAGTGATCATAGCAAGGAATAGGGTGATTAAAGTGGCGGATGTTGTGTGCTTTACGCACTGAGTGAGAGATGTGAGGATGGTTGCTATGTTTGATTGTTTGCTTTCACTATGACATGCACATCCCCACCCCCGTTTTCTTTACACCATATGTTAGTGGCACCTTAAAGTATTAAGCGGTATGTTGTACTAACTCTTTGGTTGCAGGTCTAGGTTCAGGTATGGTTTAGTATACCTGTTATTGTTCTGTTTTGATGCTTATCGCTCATACCAGACTTTTGTCTGGCCTAGTGTTTTATGTCTCTTCTTATTACTCTAGGTGCCCTTAAACGGGTAAACTAGAGAAATGTTAGCTGGTTGTGTACGAGTAGCTATCCGGAGACGAGCAGGAGGCTTACACTTACTATTTGCTATATATTCTCCCTGTGTCGTTGCTGGTCACTACTTTGGGCATTAGTAGTGTACATTTCCTTTCTTTTGCTTTAGAGACAGTTTTAAAAGTTTTAATAAAGATGATGTGGAACATAAGCTGTTGGATTTTCTGCTCCTATGATGTTAAATTTTCAGCTTATGCACTGTCTCACATGTTTATGTCAAAGTATGTTATGATTATATTTTATTCCATGCGCTGTGAGATATTCTACAGGTTCCTTGTTAGTTCAAACTCCCTTTTCTTTCTCTGGAGACCATCCCGTGCTAGTTGGATATTGGCACAACGCACTTTCATGGGAAATGTCGGCTGGTGCGGGGCGGGCCGTCACATAGCAGTATCCTAATTTTGATTTTATAGAGTTTGAACCCAAAATGTTCAGAATTGCAGTTTACAACACTCATTGAACATGACCATTTGTTTGGTTACAAAAACTTTGTATAGGGTCACTGGTCATTATAAATTATTACTAGTATAGCTAATATTATTATTCATCATGATTACTAGGAGAGTCTTTTTATTACTAGTATAGCTAATGTTGGGACTCACCAACGTCATTCTACTTTTCAGTATATTTTTATTTTCATGATACTTTCATACTTTCGATGGAGCTATGCATTCGACAATATTATACATACGTACGCGAAAAATTCCTTTACTTCTCATATACGCATCTTCGATTTTTAGAGCTACATTTCCCAAAATCAAACAGTAATTTGTATTCATGTTTTCACATGATTTACGATTGCCTTTGCAAATTTACGATTATCCTAATATATTCAAATATAATATTCAGGTCAACGACTAAATGGATAATTTAGCGGTTAATTTTGACTTAACATTTTGAATATGCTAGAACTTCTGGTTGACCTTGTTTCTTAATAGCGTTTAATTCTCCTAAACAGTGATAGCCGACATTTTCTTAATAGCCATAATCAACCACACATTCAAACCGTATTCAATGCCGCATATTTCAAGGAATACGGTTTCTGCTTTCGCCTTTTCACTTTCTTCCCAAGCTCTGATCCAGGACATTTTCTTTTCATTCTCAACACGAGATCTATAAGCAAAACTCAGATCAACATAAAATATTGAATTATATTGGTCCGTTATTCTATTAGGTTACAGTATACTTATAGAAATGTTATTTGAGGTAATGCTAAATGTGTTGAGTTATAGTCATACTGAACATTTAAGAATCAATAAGAACAATAATATTCTTTGAACACTCAGTTAAATGTATATTGCATTGTGGATGTTTAGTTAAGTATATATTGGATTATGCTAACAATGTTAAATAAACACAGATTACTATGAATAAGGAAATTGAATTTTAAACAATTAGATTAGGAAAACTATGTATCAGAAATAGGCACTGCCGTATTATGCTGCGCAAGCAGAAATTTCGGCATAATTATAGTTTATGAATATATTAGCTCCTAGCTTGAGTTATTCTGACTTTAAGTGCCTATGATACTTAGTTAAATAACCATTAAAAGCAGAACAAAAGTTATTTTAAAACTAATATCATTACAAGAAGTATTCCCTTTAAAGTATACCCATTCAAAAGAAAAGAAAAATCACCAAACATTATAAAGCTGCAGCAACAACAGTTGTCAGAATATTCCACTGCTATTAGAAGAAATATAATAAGGCCCAGATGTTTGTTCTATTCTCAACTAAACAATCAGTGCATGGTGGATGCAACAAAAGGTTTGGTGAACAAAGTAGAATAAATATCAATCAGGCTGATTTACTTGGCGCATATATTTATTATTTCACAACGAGAATATTTATTATTTTTCATGCATCCTACACAGAATCTACCAAAGTGATGCAGAAAACTAATTACTTGGAAACTATATTTAATACGTGTAATTATCAAACGAGAATATTTAATGCGCGTATTGTGTTCTTACTACAAAAGTGATGAAGAAAACTAACCACTCAGAAACTGGACAGTAGAAAAACATAGAAAATATGCCTCATAGGCTGAACCTAGAATTAATAGTCTTCACCTGCCTGGTCCGTCGAGCAGATTATGTAGAGAATATCACCCATCCATTTTTAACTCCTGCAAGACAGAGACACATAAAAAAAATCAATATCAGAAAGGTTTTTTGTTTTTTAACACAATAAAATGGAATAACATAGGTAGCATTGGAGATAAGTAGTAGAGTGTAACGGCCCGCAAATCCGTACTATCTGAGTTGACTAATAACACCACACGTCCAACCCAAATTGCATAGAAATACGAATCATTATTAGAAAGAAGTTAGAGAATGAGAAATAGAAAGAAAGAAATATTAGAATAGAAGAAAACGAAGATCACAAACTCACAGCGGAACGAATAAAATATATTAGGTAACATAAACTTTGAAATACAATTCGGTAACTTTATATGCATACCATCATCAGAGCACAACAGCTATTTCTGGAACAGTTATAAACACCTGTTTCCAGGTACAAACATAGTACACAGCGGAATATATGATAGTCTATAGCTAACTGGTGAAGCCTCCTGCTTCAAGCTCCTCCAAGTGAATCTGTAAAATCCCGACTACTTGACTGCCCGTACAAATTTGGGCATCCAAGAGTTTAGGGAAAACAAACAAAATAAACTCTGGGTCAGTCATGGGACTAGTGTGAGTAAACTCCAACCATTTGTTTAACTTTCAAAATCCTTTCGAAAGAAAGGATAATAGTAAGACCAGCCCACACATAAACATGGACGGTTTTTACCTTACTATAACCCAAAACACTTTAATACGAAAATCCAGTGACATTATAATAGTATCTAAGTCAAATAAATAACAATCTAGCGGAATGCTTGCATCTCACGCTCCATATATAATATAAAATCAAAAACCACAGGGCGCTTATTGGAGATTGGATTCCGAATATGACAAGGTATGGAACCACCTGCCGATAGTGTATCTCTAGAGGGAATACACTGGGTTCAACAAGAACATCTTGCAACCCGGCCCACACATGACCGAACACTCATTTCGCTTGAGTGTATCGAATGTATATCACCAACGGTTGGGATCAGCAACCGTTTCCTGAATGGGATAGCATCGAATTGAATAAGAAGTAAAAGGAATTTCTCTAGATAGGTGATTATACACCCTAACGGGAACGACCCACATAGCCATGCTGCCTGCCCGATTTTTGTTATTTCCCGGTTTTTGAGGCCTGGGGCTACGGTTTCATATCATTTATTGATAGCACAATCACTTTGAATGCCACATTGTCAGATCCGTAAATCATTAATTGATTTGCACAAATATATTCTGGATATTATGCTAAGGGAATAAATTCTCCGCCACTATATATATCTATACAGACCAACATATGCGATCATTGGAAATACTTTGTCAGACATTCGTCCATATACGTTCGTTTTGGGACTGAACGAAACCGAAGGCACAATTTTTATTAATAGAAAAAGCCCTTGCACTTTACACCATCTTCGATTATCTTCATATAATCTGATTCGCAAAGCTACTGCCAATACACAGTGGTTCTCTGATAATAATCCAACTGGTCTCTCCATATTGACAACGACATTGGCAAATACTTCAATAGTCGGTTATTTAACTATCGAAGAAAAACAAACATTCAACCAAAGCATCAAACAAATCACTAAGCCCTTTAATTAATATTTCATTAATTAAAACACTCTCCATTTCTCTATCAATATTTGTTAACCAAATATTTTCGATAATCATCTTGGCCTCTTACGCTATTTGGAAAACATTTCCATATATCGCCTTCTATTATTTTCTATAGTCAGAAAATATATTCTATTTATAATTGGAAAACGTTCCAATTACTTATCTCTTTCACGACCATTTATTTCTAAACTTTGGAAACATTTATTATTTTCTTTCCAAATTCCCATTTACTTGGGTTAAAACGAATGTTGTATAAAACATCGTTACAATAACCTAAAACACTGCGTTCAACTAACTCTTATTCAAACATTTCTCTTCGAGACTGGATCTTGCTATTTATTGGTTAAAAATAAAATCAAACAAGTTGGGGTATAACAACCTCTCAGACCTTGACTGAAAACATCCTTAACTTCAAAACGGACAAGACCACTTACCTCAAATAATCAACATCATAAAACCAATTATTCATTTTTAAACCCGCATACGTTTCTCTTTCTAATTTTATCAGATTTAATAATAGATTTCCCTTTTGTTTATAACATTCTATATTAATTTCGTTTCCTTATCGAATTATGTATATATCGATTCATAATTAACAAATCTTCTTAAAATATTCTAACTTCTTAAATTTTCGGAAAATTTCGCCATAACCTCCTTTGTACCGGTCGATAGTTCAAACCTCAACTCGCCTCTCTAGGCCCTTTCCATTCAAAAAGAAAATCAAAAAGCCAAGTGGCTTGCTGATTCGGCGCATAAAACCTCATATGGAATTTAAACATGTACCTTTTTGTCGGGCACATAAATTATAATCTTCATACACTTCATTCCAAACCTTCCTAATCTATGTTCACCTGTTTCCAATTTATCCCAACTCAATACGGTCATTTTAACTCAATTTGCTTATTTATTCTATAATTAGCTATGTTGCCCATTTCACTTTTATTTGAACATATCATTGTTCGTATATATTTTAATTCGCTTATAACAAGTCGAATTTCATTTCCAAATCAAGTTTCCTTTTCGATTTCGAATAAAATTTATCAAATCACCTTTACTTATTCAAAGCCCAATTTCTTACCAAATTTCAATTAATTAATTCTTATTCAAATTAGTTAGTTCTATTCAATAAATTAAAAATATGATTTTTGTTCCAAAAATCATTTCATTACATCAGTTGAGTTCATATTTATTTTACAACTCAAGTTTGAATTTTTCTAATGAAAATCCGGATTTTATTTCTTTAAAATCCTTTTATTTATTTAAATAAACCGTTATGGTTTTTAAACGTTTTTGGCGCTGCTTTTCTGAAAATTTGATTTTGACATAACTCAAAATCTATTAGATGAAATCCAGATTTTTTTTTCTTCCATTAGAAAATTATTATTCAAATGGTCCTGATGATTTTTATTTCAAAGAATTACGACTTAAATTGAGTTCTATATACTCAATTGAAGTTCGAAACGCCAAATTACGAACTACCGCGCCTCAGCGAGTTTGTTTTAATTATATTTAAATAATAACATTATAAACTTTGTTTATAAATAAATTTCCATCTCGTACTAATATATATCTTGATATATAAATTTAATCCAGTTTTAAAATCCAACTTAACATTCCGATTATTTAAAATCGTTGATTTTTCATTTACTCAGTTATAAATTTACTTATACTAAATTTGCTATATTAAATTCCAATTTCCTTTATAAATAAATTTATTTATAAAATTCGATATAATCAAATTCTAATTATAAATCAGTTGGATTTTTCTCACTTCCATTTATATTCCGAATCCCGGAATAAAATTTATCGTTCTATTTCAAGCACTTCCCAATTCACTTTTAAATTCATATTTGAATTTAAAATTTTAAATTATCCAAATGATAATTTATTTCACTTAATTTATAAACGTCATTTATAAATTTAACTTCCTTGTTCTATATATTAAAACAAGTTTCCATTTCGATTCCATTTCGATTCCATTAAAATTATACTCTTCAAATTCAGACTTGAATTTATACCCTCAGATTATCTAATGATAATTTATTTCACTAGATTTATAAATATTGTTTGTAAATCCAACTTCCTTGTTTTATAAAATAAAACAAGTTTCATTCAAATTCTGTTTGAAAACCCAAAATCTTATTTTGGATTATTTTATTTATTACAACTTATCTATATAAATATAGAATCTATTTTCATATTTAACTTTAAACTTCTATTAAATAAAATCCCAATATTTTCTTCTGAAACTATTTTATTTAAATAAATTCGATCTAATCGAATTTAAATCATAAATTCATATGGATTTATTTTAATTCACTTTACATTCTGAATATCAAGATAGATTTTTCGTTTCTCTTTGAAACTAATTTTCAATTCCCTTTTTAAATTAACCTTTGAATTTATATTTTCCCAATTATCCAAATGATGCTTCATTTATAAACATCGTTTATAAATTCACTTCATTTTCCAGATTTTCCAATAAAGATCATTCCATTTTATTTATAAACACCGTTTATAAATTTAGTTCAATTCCCTGATTTTTAATTTATAAACATCGTTTATAAATTTCAATACATGTTTTATTTATTCAAAACAAGTTAATATTTTTAGTCCATTTGAATTTCAAATTCTATTTTTAGAAAAATAGAATTTTACATTTAAATCTCAAATATCGTTTTCACGATATTTTATATATCAACATTTTGGCCCAGTGATATTTTAAACATCCAAACCAACCAATGGTCAATCATATATTTCCTAACACATAATATATGATAATATATGAAAACAAACAATTAATAATATTTTTGAGGAATCCAGTTGGATCCCTCCAACCAGTTTTCCCTGCATCCACAGACGTTAGCTAACATAAATAATACCCATCTTGCTTCGAGGCAGGATATCGCGGTATAGAAGGTCATCCACTATCATAGCGTGGGGTGTATAGGGTCATCCGCTAATGATACTACAGGCATCCGCTAATGGTACTGCGGGAATCCAACCACCAATATATATATATATATATATATATATAATAGCCACAAACACCAATCCTATATAACTAATATATATGTATAATAGCCACAGTAATATTTAAATGCAACCAAACAACCAACAATTTTTTTAACAATAAAAATAATGTAAATAAAATTCTTAATTGAGAATTACTCACCGTGATTTTCCTTTTTTGGTCCGTTCCAACTTTTGAATTTAAATCGATCGTTCGGATTAAACTGAAAAATCTAGCTGACTTCGAGAAATCTCAAATCTCTTTTTAGTATAGCATTCATCACTATGATTTTCAGCACACTTCGTTTTGCTAAAAACTGTTATCATTTGAGATAATTGACGATGTTACAAATTTGATGTAATTTAAATTGTCATTAACTTATTTAATAAATTATAAAATTTACCTTAATACTTCATTCCATTGTTTTACAGACACAATTCTCCAGTAGAACCTTGCATCGATCCCTATCCGAATATCATTGCTTAGTTATCACTAGTTTGAGTCCAACGTAGCTCATTTTATCGAGATATGGTATCATACAAATAATTCAACTAATTTATATGCCTTGAAAATAATTATACCTCATTAACCAATAATTAATTTATATAAATTTAATTTACCTAATTCACTTCTTCTCTACTATAACTAGCTCGAACCCACATCTGTAGCTTACTTCAATTTCCAAATACCACACATCATCCAACTCCTTTCACCAACGTCCCATTTCCCTTTCGTATTTCTAAACGATTTCAACAGCTCTTCTTCTAGCTCGTTATCTGTCTAAACCATCCTCCTTATCCTTCACAAAAAAAATTCAAAACCAGTGGCAAAATTTAATTCGGCATTGCAGACACCACCTGACAGCACCACCTTGGTGACTTCGGTTCTTCCTTCGATACGCTGACCTGCACCATTATCGTGTGCTACAGGAACTCGTCGAAAATTTCTACATCGAAATCCTCAAAAATCGATGCCTAACCCCTCTGCTTGAACCGCGACTTCCCCCTTTACTGTACAAAATTGTGCAACAGTCTTCCTCTCGCGATTACTATACAATTTGCGGAAAACCGTGACCTACGCTATCACGAATTGGTTTGAAAGACCAGAGCACTTTAAATCACCACGAGCTGCGTACTCTTATGCTAGAAACCAAACACTCACCCCTTGTGTTGGCAATCTTCCCTCAATCCTAGTTTAGTGCGCTCGATTTTGCTTTCCCCCTTTTCTCCATTTTCGTTTGGACAAAGTAATAAGGTCACAACTTCATTTTGATTAAATAATTGGAAGGGATTTAAAATGAAAGAATGAGGAGCGGTATTGATGTTCTCGGAAGCTCTCGATTTTGGTTGATTGGAAGAAATGGAAAAAGGAAGACTCGAATTGGTTTGTTAAACAGGAAGATTTTCTAAGCCATTTTTATATCACTAAAGCTTTGGATTGATCATTATTTTCCAGCAAAAATAAATGAAAAGGAGAAAGCCATGGGTTGGTTTAAATAGGAAAAAATTTACTTGGCGGTGAAGGAATAGCTGCGTATAGGTACAGAGTAGGAGAGGCTGAAGTACTGTTAGTTACCTTGATTTGATATAAAGCGATTTTATATTCTTTTTTAGACGGATATCGATTTGATTTCGAGCCTATCCACCAGAGATATCTCGGGGTTCACAACTTGAATTCACGAACTGCTATTTTAGAGTAATGACCAACATTTCAGTGTAATAACACTATTTTGAACTTAACGGAATATATTCTGAAATTTAATTTGAATGTATATATAAAATAATCATATTAAATCCATATAATATAATTTAAATTAAAAAATAATCCATTCCCTGATAATAAATTATTTTTATTATCGTTTATAGTCAAATGCAATTTATATAGACCATCTGAACTATTTTGATTCAGTTTTAACTTTGAGATTAATTATATACCATATCACGATAATTATATATATATATATATATATATATTCGAAATAAATCGTATTTCGATTATTAAATTGATAACTCATTATGAAATTCGATTTATATTATCAATTCAATAATTAAAACTATATTAAATATTTTAAATTAATTGACCAAAAATCCAGGTCGTTACATTCTTCCCCCTTAAAAGAATTTCTTCCCCAAAATTACTAAGGTAGGAAAAAAGCTACAAACCTATTTATTTTCGAAAATACACTTATGTTGAAACTCAACATTTCATATTTCTACAACTTTTAGTTCCACTAAAACTTTTGGTTTTCATCCATTCACATTCAATTCATATACATTTAAATCGATTTTAATCAATTCACTTCGATTCATTTAACTTGCTTGAGTTAAATTAAATTCCATAATTCAAATACCCGGGTTTTTATTTCAAATCCTTTTGAAATCATATAGATATACACATATATTTATAATCATCTCAAATTTAAAATATTTGAATTTTCCAAAACAACTTGTTTTCTTCCAAACAAATTTACATCAAAAACTTTTCTAAGGTAGCAATTCATCACTTAGAAACTCGAAAATGAACACCGATGATGCTGCAGTCATCATCAGAATTATTTTCCAGCCACTGAAGTGAGTCCAGTGCTTTATCACTGCTAAAATCCATCAAAATTGATTTTTAAATCCAAAATCCTTCTAAAACAAAGCTATATCATTTTAATATACTTCAGAAAATATTTTTCCAACCACCCAGGATTTAAATTTCAAATTCTGATCCTGAATCCAATTTTAATTCATCTCATTTGTATATTTTATTTATATACAATTTTATTTGGTTATATTTTACCATTCCCATTCTATAATCTCATTTGTTTTAATCATAACAACCAACTTATCCACATAATATAGTAATTTCAAAAAAATTATTCCTTTTCTATCAAAATAGAAATTTGGGTAAAATTATTTCATCTATCCACTTTAAAACAATATTGTGTCTAATTTCTCTGTTCAAGTGTTTAGAAATTCTTATCGACTTTGTGGCATCTCACGATTCGATTAGAATCCATAAACCACTCGAAAGACTAGCCAACACAATATAAAACAATTTTTATATCAATTAACAAGTACACGCTCTTGTATATATAAACTCAACTCATTCTAGGGCACTACTGACCCTATCCTAAAAGCGCACAACCCACCAAAGCCTAGGTGTTCGCTCAACCTAAGCTCTGATACCAACGGAAACGGCCCGCAAATCCGTACTATCTGAGTTGACTAATAACCCCACACGTCCAACCCAAATTGCACAGAAATACGAATCATTATTAGAAAGAAGTTAGAGGATGAGAAATAGAAAGAAAGAAATATTATAACAGAAGAAGACGAAGATCACAAACTCACAGCGGAACGAATAAAATATATTAGGTAACATAAACTTTGAAATACAATTCGGTAACTTTATATGCATACCATCATCAGAGCACAATAGCTATTTCTGGAACAGTTATAAACACCTGTTTCCAGATACAAACATAGTACACAGCGGAATATATGATAGTCTATAGCTAACTGGTGAAGCCTCCTACTTCAAACTCCTCTAAGTGAATCTGTAAAATCCCGACTACTTGACTGTCTGTACAAATTTGGGCACCCAAGAGTTTAGGGAAAACAAACAAAATAAACTCTGGATCAGTCATGGGACTGGTGTGAGTAAACTACAACCATTTGTTTAACTTTTAAAATCATTTCGAAAGAAAGGATAATAGTAAGACCAGCCCACACATAAACATGGACGGTTTTTACCTTACTATAACCCAAAACACTTTAATATGAAAATTCAGTGATATTATAATAGTGTCTAAATCAAATAAATAACAATCTAGCGGAACACTTGCATCTCACGCTCCATATATAATATAAAATCAAAAACCACAGGGCGCTTATTGGGGATTGGATTCCGACTATGACAAGGTATGGAACTAACTGCCGATAATGTATCTCTAGAGGGAATACACTGGGTTCAACAAGAACATCTTGCAACCCGGCCCATACATGACCGACCACTCATTTCGCTTGAGTGTATCGAATGTATATCACCAACGGTTGGGATCTGCAACAGTTTCCCAAATGGGACAGCACCGAATTGAATAAAAAGTAAAAGGAATTTCTCTAGATAGGTGATTATACACCCTAATGGGAGCGACCCATATAGCCATGCTGCCTGCTTGATTTTTGTCATTTCCTGATTATTGAGGCTTGAGGCTACGATTTCTTATCATTCACTGATAGCACAATCACTTTGAAAGCCACATTGTCAGATCCGTAAATCATTAATTAATTTGCACAAATATATTCTGGATATTATGCTAAGCGAATAAATTCTCCGCCACCATATGTATCTATACAGACCAACATATGCGATCATTGGAAATACTCTGTTAGACATTCGTCCATATATGTTCGTTCTGGGACTGAACGAAACCAAAGGCACAACTTCTATTAATAGAAAAATCCCTTGCACTTTACTCTGTCTTCGATTATCTTCATATAATCTGATTCGCAACACTACTGCCAATACAGAGTGGTTCTCGGATAATAATCCAACCGGTCTCTCCATATTGACAACGATATTGGCAAATACTTCAATAGTCGGTTATTTAACTATCGAAGAAAAACAAACATTCAACCAAAGCATCAAACAAATCACTGAGCCCTTTAATTAATATTTCATTAATTAAAACACTTCTCCATTTATCTATCAATATTTGTTAACCAAATATTTTCGATAATCATCTTGGCCTCTTACGCAATTTGGAAAACATTTTCATATATCGCCTTCTATTATTTTCTATTGTTAGAAAATATATTCTATTTATAATTGGAAAACATTCCAATTACTTATCTCTTTCATGACCATTTATTTCTATACTTCGGAAATATTTATTATTTTATTTCCAAATTCCCATTTATTTGGGTTAAATAAAACATCGTTATAATAACCCAAAACACCGTGTTCAACTAACTCTTATTCAAACATTTCTCTTCGAGACTGGATCTTCGCTATTTATTGGTTAAAAATGAAATCAAACAAGTTGAGGTATAACTACCTCTCAGACCTTGACTGAAAACATCCTTAACTTCAAAACGAACAAGACCACTTACCTCGAATAATCAACATCATGAAACCAATTGTTCATTTTTAAACCCGCATACGTTTCTCTTTCTAATTTTGTAAGATTTAATTATAGATTTCCCTTTTGTTTATAACATTCTATTTTAATTTCATTTCCTTATCGAATTCTATATATATCGATTCATAATTATCAAATCTTCTTAAAATATTCTAACTCCTTAAATTTTCGGAAAATTTAGCCATAACCTCCTTTGTATCGGTCGGTAGTTTAAACCTCAACTCGCCTCTCTAGGCCCTTTCCATTCAAAAAGAAAATCAAAAAGCCAAGTGGCTTGCTGATTCGGCGCATAAAACCTCATATGGAATTTAAACTTGTACCTTTTTGTCGGGCACATAAATTATAATCTTCATACACTTCATTCCAAACCTTCCTAATATATGTTCACCTGTTACCTATTTATCCCAACTCAATCCGGTCATTTTAACTCAATTTGCTAATTTATTCTTTAATTAGCTATATTTTCCATTTCACTTTTATTTGAACTCGCTTATAACAAGTCGAATTTCATTTCCAACTCAAGCTTCCATTTCGATCTCAAATAAAATTTCTCAAATCACCTTTACTTATTCAAAGCCCAATTTCTTACCAAATTTCAATTAACTAATTATTATTCAAATTAGTTAGTTCTATTCAATAAATTAAAAATATGATTTTTGTTCCAAAAATCATTTCATTACATCACATGAGTTCGTATTTATTTTACAACTCATGTTTGGATTTTTCTAATGAAAATTAGGATTTTATTTCTTTAAAATCCATTTATTTATTTAAGTAAACCATTATGGTTTTTAAATGTTTTTGGCGCTGCTTTTCTGAAAATTTGATTTTGACATAACTCAAAATCTATCAGACGAAATCCAGATTTTTCTCTTCCATTAGAAAACTATTATTCAAACGGTCCTGACGATTTTTATTTCAAAGAATTCCGACTTAAATTGAGTTCTATATACTCAATTGAAGTTCGAAACGCCAAATTAGGAACTATCGCGCCACAGCGAGTTCGTTTTAATTATATTTAAATATAAACATTATAAACTTTGTTTATAAATAAATTTCCATCTCGTTCTAATATATATCTTGATATATAAATTTAATCCAGTTTTCAAATCCAACTTAACATTCCGATTATTTAAAATCGTTGATTTTTCATTTACTCGGTTATAAATTAACTTATACTAAATTTGCTATATTAAATTTCAATTTCCTATCTAAATAAATTTATTTATAAAATTCAATATAATCTAATTCTAGTTATAAATCTATTGGATTTTTCTCACTCCTATTTATATTCCCAATCCTGGAATAAATTTAATCGTTCTATTTCAAACACTTCCCAATTCACTTTTAAATTTTAAATTATCCAAGTGATAATTTATTTCACTTAATTTATAAACGTCGTTTATAAATTTAACTTCCTTGTTCTATATGTTAAAACAAGTTTTCATTTCGATTCCATTAAAATTCTACTTTTCAAATTCATACTTGAATTTATACCCTCAAATTATCTAAAGATAATTTATTTCACTAGATTTATAAATATTGTTTGTAAATCCAACTTCCTTATTTTATAAAATAAAACAAGTTGCATTCAAATTCTGTTTGAAAACTCAAAATCTTATTTTGGAATATTTTATTTATTATAACTTATCTATATAAATATAGAATCTATTTTCATATTTAACTTTAAACTTCTAGTAAATAAAATCCTAATATTTTCTTCTAAAAATGTTTTATTTAAATAAATTCGATCTAATCGAATTTAAATCATAAATCCATACAGATTTATTTTAATTCACTTTACATTCTGAATATCAAGATAGATTTATCGTTTCTTTTTTAAACTAATTTTCAATTCCCTTTATAAATTCACCTTTGAATTTATATTTTTCCAATTATCCAAATGATGCATTATTTATAAACATCGTTTTATAAATTCACTTCAGTTTCCAGATTTTCCAATAAAGATCATTCCATTTTATTTATAAACACCGTTTATAAATTTACTTTAATTCACTGATTTTTAATTTATAAACAACGTTCATAAATTTCAATACTAGTTTTATTTATTCAAAACAAGTTAATATTTTTAGTCCTGTAGCGACCCAAGAATTTTTGGCCCTGGAAATCAACATAAATACCTTTACCGTAGCTCAAGCCGACCTTCCAACCACCGAAACACTGGATAGTTATTAGAAAGAAATTATAGGATGAAATAAGAAAGAAAGAAATATTAGAATAGAAGAAGAAGAAGAACCAACACAACATAGAATCAAAGTCTCACATCACAGCGGAACAAAATATAATACCGAAATAAAACTTTATTGAGAGCTTTTAAAAATACTTACAACATCAGAGTACGTCAACATCTCTGGACAGTTATAAAAATCTATCCCATATACAACACACAGCGGAATAGTAGCTATATAATATCATACGTCGGGACTATTCCGGCTCGTCTCTTCGCAGCATTCCATAACCTGAAACTGTACATCCCGGGTTAACCCGAGCATTTAAAAAACACTGGGTCAGTCTGGTGAACCAGATTGAGAAAACACACTAAGTTTTATAGTATTATCCAACTTGATTTTTAAGTTAAAATCTTTTCGACAGTAAAGGATAATCGTAAGACCAAATCCACACATAAATACGGACGGTTTTTACCTTACGATAACCCAAATCAGTTCTGAAATCAATAACTTGTTCTGATATTATAATAATGTCTAAATATAAGTAAATAACAATCTAGTGGAACGTTTGAATCTCACGCTCCACATATATTGTATACAATCAAAACCGCAAGCGCTTATTGGAGATTGGATTCCAACTATGACAAGGTATGGGACCACCTGCCGATAGTGTATCTCCAGAGGTGAATACACTGGGTTCAACAAGAACGTCTTGCAACCCGGCTCACACATGACCGACCACTCATTTCGCTTGAGTGTATCGAATGTATATCACCAACGGTTGGGTGCGACCCACCGTTTCCCGAAAAGGGACAGCATCGAAATAGATTAAAGAAGCAAATAGATTTTCTCTAGATAGGTGATTATACACCTTAATGGGAGCGACCCACATAGCCATGTTGCCTGCCCGATTTTTGTCATTTCCCGGTTGTTGAGGCTTGAGGCCAGAATTTACTTTGAACATCGGTCATCATTCACTTTGAATGCCACATTGTCAGATCCACCAGATATCACTAATTGATGTACTCTAGCGGTTAAGCTAAGAGAACCGTCGTCCTCCGCCACCAACTATGGTACGTTTGAAGAAATCAACGTACGTAATTCCTTTGGAAATACTCTGTCAGACATCCGTCCATACAAATCATCCAGGAACAGGATGAACCGAAGGTACTCTCCTACTGCATCCAATATAGGAATCACCCCATGGATCAGTAGCGAGAAGTCCTTGCAACCCGTAGATTCCAATCACGATAGAATCACAGCTTATCTCTGCTTGAAAGGCAGAGAATTTTAGTGGCTTTTACATTTATGAAAATCTACGGTCTTCAACGCTCCACCTCGATCATCTCTAGATCTCTTCACGTATTTGTTGGTCGAAATGGTTTTCGAAAATAAATTTGATCCCGGTCTTTCCGTACCAACAATCGTATTGGACAGATTTGATAGTCGGTGATTTAACTATCAAAATAAACAGTGTTCCAACCATGACAACTCAATGGGTTCACTGGTTCAGTATTCAGCATCACTTGGCCTTTTAATTGAAAATAAATGTAAATTTAAAACACTTAAATTTTTCGATATTATAAATATAGTTTCTCGCTTCTTATTTGACACAAGACTTTATTTTTCAAAACTAATTCAAATACACTAGAACTCATTATATATATATGTATATTCCCAACCTTGTTTTTAACCAATTTTTTGTAAACCATTATTATTTGAAGACAATATTCAATATCTCTTCTTAGAATAAACTCATTCCAAAAACTTGTCGTTTTTATTTCCTTTTTCTTTTGGAATATCGTTATATAAGTAAATAGATATATATCCTCAAATTTTCTTATTTTCGTTACTCTGGGAATTGCACTATATATACTCAAATCCTTTTTATATTCCGTTAATTTGGAAATCCAAATATATATATATTCCATGTTTTCAACACACGTTGCCTTATTATTTCTTTAATGGAAATAATAAATCATCACTAACCTCTTTTTTGATTACCAACAAATATCATCTTCAGATAATCCTGATGTTGTTCAAGTTGGGGTATTCTAATTGCCTCTCAGACTTTTACCAACAACGTTCATATCTTCAGACAGGTATAAGTTGTAATCCAAACCCCAATATTTCATTCTAAATCGATTCAGATTCTATTAAACGAGTTAGTTCAAGTATGGTTTAATAAACCTTAATATCCTTTTAAAAGTCTCCTTTTCTAAAATACCATCATTTCTCAATTCAACTAAATAACTTCTTTATATCACACCACTTTTAACTTGACCTCTTTAACCAAACTCCTTTATAATTCGGATTTGGTTATCAAATCCTACGACCCACATCTCTAACCATATCCACATTTACCAATCTCCTTTCACATCTATTCAATGTTTCCATGCTTTGGAAATCCTATTTCAATTCCCCCACTTAATCACATTCTTAAATAACGTTAATTTAGTATTAACGATATAACACCTCAAATCTCTTTTATATAACTCTGGTTTATCATCAAACTCTTTCATATGAATTTTCTTTTACCTAATTCAAACAATTAAGTAGCATTTATTTTAAGCTAGAATATTTGCTTAAAAAATTCCTTTTATAACTTTGTTATAAAAACTCAGTTTTTAAACAAACACGTTCATAAACTCCTTTCACCTTTCCATTAGGTTTCATTTCCCATTTCGAGTACCTTTCAAATGAAGTTCAATTAAAAAGTATTTCCCTAAATTATTATCAATTAAAATAATAATTTACTTCGATAGTTAATTACTTCCGTAGTCAATTCCTTTATTTACTAGAATAAATATTAATTCCCTTTTTAAAGATCTTATTAAAATTAAAACAACATTCACTAAACTATTCTATTATATTAATTCAAATCAAACAAATTTAAAATCAATTCCAATTACAATGGTTGACTTAGTCAACTTAATGCACTGTTATTTTGTCAACCCATTTCAATTCGTTCCCACTTTAAATTAATTAATAGTATAATTAATTTAAATAATTCCATTAAATAAGTTCTTAACAAAACCAATTATCCAAATTTTAACCGTTACGGTTAATTTTTTTATCCCATATTCATAAACATGATTTATCTCAGATTTACTTTATAAAATCGATTTAAAATAAATCAAAGTCTTTGATAAAATATTTATTTATTTCCCTTTTATAAACATTTATTCAAAATAATATATTTCAGAAATCTATCTCCAGTTATAAAATAAATTTTATAACTTCATCTCTATCGACTCACGTTACGATGAATCAATATTTATAAAACGATTTACTTTTAAGCCATTTACTGCCGATTACTCAACCAATACCGCCCATTGGTTTAAACTAATAGATGTTGAATATCCAAAAATCAATAATCAAATCAATCACCCTAAACAGGACAGTTCATATATGATAATATGAAAATAAATAATATATTTGAGGAATCCCGTTGGATCCCTCCAACCTGTTCTTCCCTGTATTCAAATGGTTATCTTCAAACCAATCAGTTAATTCTGTTTAACTGATATAAAATAGTAAATAACAAAAATTTCACATCAACCATATTACCAAACAATTTAATCAGATCAAACAATTCAAACTATTAAACACGTTTATTTTATAAACGTGGCCAACCAAGGTGAGTTACCTTTATTGGAACCAATCGTTAAATAATGATTTGGTGTTTTTCTGAAATTAAACAACAATTTAATTTCATCAGTAAATCCACAAATATATATACATCCATCAAATAGGCAACCATTAACAAGCAGACACACAAAAATAAAACCCAATTTATATAAAATATAAATGGGGGAAAACTGAGTGAGTTTAACTCACCTTGATTCCATTTATCGCTGAGCAGTTCGTTTAATTAAATTAAACCAGTTTTTAACTTAATTAAAATTCTCATATAATTCACGGACTGTCCAGACTGGCTTCAGAATGAAGCGTTCGTAACCATGGTTCCAATGCATTTTTGTTCCGTCCAATTCTGAGCACATAGGCACGAATTATAAAATTATAAGCATGTGATTTAAATTAATTTAATTAACTCCTTAATCAAAATAATTAATTAATTCTAATTACATTTAATCTCTTTTCTTGTTTCTGCCCAAAAGGATTTTGGTCCGACGGTTTCCTATGCCTTCTTCGTTCCTACTGGATGACCTGTGCATAGTTTTATAAAATAGTCAATGCTAATTATAAATTATCAAACTAATCATTTAGAAATTTTCTTTGGTTGGGATACTTATTTGGGAAAAATTATATGGTCAGTTAATACAGCTCCTGTTTCCCTTTGTCTTCTTTCTGAACGATGCTATCTCATTCTTCACGGTTCCTCTCTACTGCTTTGTCCATCTACATAGATTAAATGTTGATTTGATTAATTTAATTTACCGTTAATCACAAGTTAGTTTAAATGATTACTATATAATTACGTTAATAAAGGGAATAGGATTGACAGTCCTTCCACCTGCTTTTGTTCGATTTTAAAAATAGAGCTCCCCAGATCTTTGTTTCTATCCTGTCATGAATTAGCATTTCCGTTAATACTGTTTTTAAATTTAAACTCCTAATGATAAGTTTAAAACACCCATTACGTTTTATATAGAAACAGGCGAGCGTTTTACATCTCCCTTAAAATGAATTCCTGTTGTATTCTGGTTCCAAGCCCCTTTCAGCATCGAATAAAACTCACACCACCATCACAAATCCGATCACCGCGCCACGTCCTTTGACTGACCACCGATCTGAAAACTTTGCAAGGCATACCGCAAATTTCCCATTCCAACTATCCAAGTCTCGATCACCATAGTTGTGCCAAACGCTGGCAAAATCTCTCAAAGTCTGGTGACTTTCTGCGCCCTTTCCGATCATCTCAGGTCATGGAACTCCATCGTGACCGTCCATTAGGTAGAGCTCGACGAGCTTGTGGTGCTTGTAGTTGAATGTATAGCCTAAATCTGGGTGGATGATGAGATTGAATGGACGGAAGCTTGGAGATCCTTGTTCGTTGATTTCTTTAAGGTGGCGGCGGAATTAATTGACCAACGAACGAAATGAAATAGGGTTTGGGTATGGATTGTTTATATACTAAGGGTTTCTTAATATAATATTATTTGCGAAACTTCATCGCAAAGTAATTGATAAAAACATTATAAACGATTTCTGTTTACTGATAAAAAAACTAATCCTAGCAAAAAAAAGTATTCCGGACCAAATGGGACAAGTTTCGTTGAAATCCGACATCGTTTGAAAAAAATTCCTTTATAAAACTAGAAATAAACACACGTTTAAATTTTCCAGGACCAGTAGATAAACCTAATCAACTTGAAACCTTGAAATCCCATAATAATTCTTCAATACGAACCCAACGGCACTAGTTTCGTCGCATTCTGAGACTGTTTTCCCGGTAAGCTATTTTTCACGCACACCGCAATGCCATTTTGGACACCAAATTACACAGTCTCCAAAAATAACAAACTATATACCTATCCTAACTCTTACCGACGATACGAACTCAACGGAATTGGTTTCGCGGCCTAATTCGATCGTCTGTTCAAGTCAAACCCAAATAACCCTTTATTAAATTAATTACGCGCTATAGAAATTGAATGGGCGTTTACGGCTACCGTGGTCACATACGACATCGGTTTGTCACGCCATTCAACACCGTACAATAATTTAACGATACAATTCCAATGAAACTGATTTCGTTGAAATAAGATTCTGTTTGCAAAACGGCTATTTTAACGTGTATATTTTAATAACGATTTCCGTAGCGATTATTTCAAAATTTGATTTGGTCATAACTAAAAAATTATAAAATGAAATCTGAGTTTTTCTCTTTCATATGGAAATTATCATCAACACGGTTCCAACGTTTCTCGTTTCATAGAAATCCGACTAAAAATGGATTCTGGATATTCAGTTGAAGTTCAAAACCCATATTACGAACTACCGTGCGATTTCGCGCTCGTTTTATATTATAAATTAAATTAAATTTAAAACTTCATTTTAAATAACCAATTAAATATTAAAAATCCATTAATACTCCAAATAAAATATTTCAAATAATAAATTAAATATTTTACTGCCAAAAATACGGGACGTTACATTCTTCCCCCCTGAAATAATTTCGACCTCGAAATTGCTAAGGTAAGAAAAAACGTTACAAACCCATTATCTTTACAAAAATAATAAATTTAAAACTCGATTTTTTTATTTCCAAAACTAATCTAATTGGTTTTAAAACCAATTTATTCCAAATAAAAGAATTTTCCAAAAATCTTCCAAAATTTTCTAACACCTTAAATTTTGGAAAATATTTGGCAGAGTCTCCCTTGCACGAAGGACATCTGCAATATCGCAGGTTCAAGAAATATATATACATCGGCCAACAGGGTCGGAAAAATCCAAAAACCAAACTCAAAACCCAAATAAAAACAAAAATTTCATATTCTGCATAAGCGCACCTTTTTGCGAGCGTTATTATGCGGTAAGCAATATTTTATATTCGAGCTTGCTTAGTTATTATGCAGCTCTATTCAAACTGAGTTCAGTCAACTCCAGAATTTCTCTTGGATGGATTTTAAGGCTGAATTTGCTCGTCTTCACCTGTTCTCAACTTCACTGAACTCATTAGTCATCAAACCAATGTCAATTAAATTCAAAACATCCACTTCATCCATTTATTTCTTTGATTATCCTTTCGGGTTTATTAATTTGGATTAATTATCCAACTTATTTATTTCATATTGGTTTTCAACCAAGTCTATCCATTTCAGATTTATTTTCAAGCAACCAACAGCACAATCCAAACATATCAGCCCAACCAACATTAGCAAATCCAATTAATTGCCCATATTATAATAATTTGTGAAAATCCTTACTTTTATCATTTATAAAATAAATTGGGCGAAAATAATTTCAAAAATAATTTTAATATCAAATTACAAATACGTGCTCTCATACATATAATCAAACTCAATCTAGGGTATTACTAACCCCATCTCTATCGAGTTACACCACAGAGCCAAGGTTATCACTAAACCAATAGCTCTGATACCACTGTAGCTACCCAAGAATTTTTGGCCCTGGAAATCAACATAAATACCTTTACCGTAACTCATGCCGACCTTCCAACCACCGGAACACTGGATAGTTATTAGAAAGAAATTAGAGGGTGAGATAAGGAAGAAAGAAATATTAGAATAGAAGAAGAAGAAGAACCAACACAACATAGAATCAAAGTCTCACATCGCAGCGGAACAAAATATAAAACCGAAATAAAACTTTATTGAGAGCTTTTAAAAATACTTACAATATCAGAGTACATCAACATCTCTGGACAGTTATAAAAATCTGTCCAATATACAACACACGGCGGAATAGTAGCTATATAATATCATACGTCGGGACTCTTCCAGCTCGTCTCTTCGCAGCATTCGATAACCTGAAACTGTACATCCCGGGCTAACCCGAGCATTTACAAAACACCTGGTCAGTCTGGTGAACCAGACTGAGAAAACACACTAAGTTTTATAGTATTATCCAACTTGATTTTTAAGTTAAAATCTTTTCGACAGTAAAGCATAATCGTAAGACCAAATCCACACATAAATACAGACGGTTTTTACCTTACGATAACCCAAATCAATTTTGAAATCAATACCTTGTTCTGATATTATAATAATGTCTAAATACAAGTAAATACCAATCTGGTGGAACGCTTGCATTTCACGCTCCACATATATAGTATACAATCCAAACCGCGGGCGCTTATCGGAGATTGGATTCCAACTATGACAAGGTATGGGACCACCTGCCAATAGTGTATCTCTAGAGGCGAATACACTGGGTTCAACAAGAACGTCTTGCAACCCGGCCCACACATGACCGACCACTCATTTCGCTTGAGTGTATCAAATGTATATCACCAACGGTTGGGTGCGACCCACCGTTTCCCGAAAAGGGACAGCATCGAAATAGATTTAAGAAGCAAATAGATTTTCTCTAGATAGGTGATTATACATCCTAATGGGAGCGACCCACATAGCCATGCTGCCTGCCCGATTTTTGTCATTTCCCGGTTGTTGAGGCTTGAGCCCAGAATTTACTTTTGAACATCGGGTCATCATTCACTTTGAATGCCACATTGTTAGACCCGCCAGATATCACTAATTGACGTCCACAAAAATAATCTAGCGGTTAAGCTAAGAGAACCGTCGTCCTCCGCCACCAACTATGGTACGTTTGAAGAAATCAACGTACGTAATTCCTTTGGAAATACTCTGTCAGACATCCGTCCATACAAGTCATTCAGGAATAGGATGAACCGAAGGTACTCTCCTACTACATCCAATATAGGAATCACACCATGGATCAGTAGCGAGAAGTCCTTGCAACCCGTAGATTCCAATCATGACAGAATCATAGCTTATCTCTGCTTGCAAGGCAGAGAATTTTAGTGGCTCTTCCATTTATGAAAATCTACGATCTTCAACGCTCCACCTCGATCATCTCTTGATCTCTTCACGTATTTATTGGTCGAAATGGTTTTCGAATATAAATTCGATCCTAGTCTTTCCGTACCAACAATCGTATTGGACATATTTGATAGTCGGTGATTTAACTATAAAAATAAACAGTGTTCCAATCATGACAACTCAATGGGTTCACTGGTTCGGTGTTCAGCATCACTTGGCCTTTTAATTGAAAACAAATGTAAATTTAAAACTCTTAAATTTTTCGATATTATAAGTATAGTTTCTCGCTTCTTATTTGACACAAGACTTTATTTTTCAAAACTAATTCAAATACACTAGAACTCATTATATATATATATATATATATATATATATATATATTTATTTACAACCTTGTTTTAAACCAATTTCACGTAAACCATTGTTATTTGAAGACAATATTCAATATCTCTTTTTAGAATAAACTCATTCCAAAAACTTGTCGTTTTTATTTCCTTTTTCTTTTGGAATATCGTTATATAAGTAAATAGATATATCTCCTCTAATTTTCTTATTTTCGTTACTCTGGGAATTGCACTATATATACTCAAATCCTTTTTATATTCCATTAATTTGGAAATCCATATATATATATATATATATATATATTCCATGTTTTCACCATACGTTGCCTTATTATTTCTTTAATAGAAATAATAAATTATCGCTAACCTCTTTTACGATTACCAACAAATATCATCTTCAGATAATCCTGATGTTGTTCAAGTTGAGGTATTCTAATTACCTCTCAGACTTTGACCAACAACGTTCATATCTTCAGACAGGTACAAGTTATAATCCAAAACCCAATATTTCATTCTAAATCGATTCAGATTCTAATTAACGATTTAGTTCAAATACAGTTTAATAAACCTTATTATCCTTTTAAAAGTCTCCTTTTCTAAAATACCATCATTTCTCAATTCAACTAAATAACTTCTTTATATCACACCACTTTTAACTTGACCTCTTTAACCAAACTCCTTTATAATTCGGATTTGGTTATCAAATCCTACGACCCACATCTCTAACCATATCCACATTTACCAATCTCCTTTCACATCTATTCAATGTTTACATGCTTTGGAAATCCTATTTCAATTCCCTCACTTAATCACATTCTTAAATAACGTTAATTTAGTATTAACGATATAGCACCTCAAATCTCTTTTATATAACTCTGGTTTATCATCAAACTCTTTCATATGAATTTTCTTTTACCTAATTCAAACAATTAAGTAGCATTTATTTTAAGCTAGAATATTTTCTTAAAAATTCATTTTATAACTCTGTTATAAAAACTCAGTTTTTAAACAAACACGTTCATAAACTCCTTTCACCTTTCCATTGGGTTTCATTTCCCATTTCGAGTACCTTTCAAATGAAGTTCAATTAAAAAGTATTTCCCTAAATTATTATCAATTAAAATAATAATTTACTTCGATAGTTAATTACTTCCGTAGTCAATTCCTTTATTTACTAGAATAAATATTAATTCCCTTTTTAAAGATCTTATTAAAATTAAAACAACATTCACTAAACTATTCTATTATATTAATTCAAATCAAACTAATTTAAAATCAATTCCAATTACAATGGTTGACTTAGTCAACTTAAGGCACTGTTATTTTGTCAACCCATTTCAATTCGTTCCCACTTTAAATTAATTAATAGTATAATTAATTTAAATAATTCCATTAAATAAATTCTTAACAAAACCAATTATCCAAATTTTAACCGTTACGGTTAATTTTTTTATCCCATATTCATAAACATGATTTATCTCAGATTTACTTTGTAAAATCGATTTAAAATAAATCAAAGTCTTTAATAAAATATTTATTTATTTCCCTTTTATAAACATTTATTCAAAATAATATATTTCAAAAATCTATCTCCAGTTATAAAATAAATTTTATAACTTCATCTCTATCGACTCACGTGATGATGAATCAATATTTATAAAACGATTTACTTTTAGGCCATTTACTGCCGATTACTCAACCAATATCGCCCATTGGTTTAAACTAACAGATATTGAATACCCAAAAATCAACAATCAAATCAATCACCCCAAACAGGACAGTTCATTTATGATAATATGAAAATAAATAATATATTTGAGGAATCCCGTTGGATCCCTCCAACCTGTTCTTCCCTGTATTCAAATGGTTATCTTCAAACCAATCAGTTAATTCTATTTAACTGATATATAATAGTAAATAACAAAAATTTCAAATCAACCATATTACCAAACAATTTAATCAGATCAAACAATTCAAACTATTAAACACGTTTATTTTATAAACGTGACCAACCAAGGTGAGTTACCATTATTGGAACCAATCGTTAAAATAACGATTTGGTATTTTTCTGAAATTAAACAACAATTTAATTTCATTAGTAAATCCATAAATAAATATTTATCCATCAAATAGGCAACCATTAACAAGCAGACACACAAAAATAAAACCCAATTTATATAAAATATAAATGGGGGAAAACTGAGTGAATTTAACTCACCTTGATTCCATTTATCGCTGAGCGGTTCATTAATTAAATTAAACCAGTATTTAACTTAATTAAAATTCTCAGATAATTCCCGGACTGTCCAGACTGGCTTCAGAATGAAGCGTTCGTAACCATGGTTCCAATGCATTTTTGTTCCGTCCAATTCTGAGCACACAGGCACGAATTATAAAATTATAAGCATGTGATTTAAATTAATTTAATTACCTCCTTAATAAAAATAATTAATTAATTCTAATTACGTTTAATCTCTTTTCTTGTTTCTGCCCAAAAGGATTTTGGTCTGACGTTTTCCTATGCCTTCTTCGTTCCAACTGGATGACCTGTGCATAGTTTTATAAAATAGTTAATGCTAATTATAAATTATCAAAATAATCGTTTAGGTATTTTCTTTGGCTATGACATTTATTTGGGAAAAATTATATGGTCAGTTAATACTGCTCCTGTTTCCCTTTGTCTTCTTTCAAAACGATGCTATCTCATTCTTCACGGTTTCTCTCTACTGCTTTGTCCATCTACATGGATTAAATGCTAATTAGATTAATTTAATTTACTGTTAATCACAAGTTAGTTTGAATGATTACTATATAATTACGTTAATAAAGGGAACAAGGTTGATAGTCCTTCCACCTGCTTTTGTTCGATTGTAAAAATAGAGCTCCCTAGATCTTTGTTTCTATCCTGTCATGAATTAGCATTTCCATTAATACTGTTTTTAAATTTAAACTCCTAATGATAAGTTTAAAACACCCATTACGTTTTATATAGAAACAGGCGAGCGTTTTACTTCTCCCTTCAAATGAATTCCTCTTGTATTCTGTTTCCAAGCCCCTTTCAGCATCGAATAAAACTCACGCCACCATCACAAATCCGATCACCAGGCCACCGTCCTTTGACTGACCACCGATCTGAAAGCTTCGCAAGGCGTATCGCAAATTCCCCATTCCAACTATCCAAGTCTCGATCACCATAGTTGTGCCAAACGCTGGCAAAATCTCTCAAAGTCTGGTGACTTTCTGCGCCCTTTCCGATCATCTCAGGTCATGGAACTCCATCGTGACCGTCCATTAGGTAGAGTTCGACGAGCTTGTGGTGCTTGTAGTTGAATGTATAGCCTAAATCTGGGTGGATGATGAGATTGAATGGAAGGAAGCTTGGAGATCCTTGTTCGTTGATTTCTTTAAGGTGGCGGCGGAATTAATTGACCAACGAACGAAATGAAATAGGGTTTGGGTATGGATTGTTTATATATTAAGGGTTTCTTAATATAATATTATTTGCGAAACTTCATCGCAAAGTAATTGATAAAAACATTATAAACGATTTCTGTTTACTGATAAAAAAACTAATCCTAGCAAAAAAAAGTATTCCGGACCAAATGGGATAAGTTTCGTCGAAATCCGACATCGTTTGAAAAAGATTCCTTTATAAAACTAGAAATAAACACGCGTTTAAATTTCCCACGACTAGTAGATCTAATCAACTTGAAACCTTGAAATCCTATAATAATTCTTCAATACGAACCCAAAGACACTAGTTTCGTCGCATTCTGAGACTGTTTTCCCGGTAGGCTATTTTTCACGCACACCGCAATGCCATTTTGGACACTAAATTACACAGTCTCCAAAAATAACAAACTATATACCTATCCTGACACTAATCGATGATACGAACTCAACGGAATTGGTTTCGCGGCCTAACTTGATCGTCTGTTCAAGTTAAACCCAAATAACCCTTTATTAAATTAATTACGCACTATAGAAACTGAATGGGCGTTTACGGCTACCGTGGTCACATACGACATCGGTTTGCCACGCCATTCAATACCGTACAATAATTTAACGATACGGTTCCAATGAAACTGATTTCGTCAAAATCGGAGTCTATTTGCAAAACGGCTATTTTAACGCGTATATTTTAACAATGATTTCCATATCGATTATTTCAAAATCTAATTTGGCCATAACTAACAAATTATAAAACAAAATTTGAATTTTTCTCTTTCATATGGAAATTATCATCAACACGGTTCCAACGTTTCTCATTTCAGAGAAATCCAACTAAAAATGGATTCTGTATATTCAGTTGAAGTTCAAAACCCCATATTACGAACTGCCGCGCGATTTCGAGCTCGTTTTATATTATAAATAAAACTAAATTAAAAACTTTGTTTTAAATAACGAATTAAATATTAAAAATGCATTAATACTCCAAATAAAATATTTAAAATAATAAATTAAATATTTTACTGCCAAAAATACGGGACGTTACAAGTCCATTCGAATTTTAAATTCTATTTTTAGAAAAATGGAATTTTACATTTAAATCTCAAATATCGTTTCCATGATATTTTTATATATCAACAATTTGGCCCAGTAATATTTTAAACATCCAAACCAACCAATTATCAATCATAGATTTCCTAACACATCACATATGATAATATATGAAAACAAACAATTAATAATATTTTTGAGGAATCCAGTTGGATCCCTCCAACCTGTTTTCCCTGCATCCACAAACGTTAGCCAACATAAATAATACCCTTCCTGCTTCATGGCAGGATATCGCGGTATAGAAGGTCATCCATTATCATAGCGTGGGGCATATAGGGTCATCCGCTAATGATACTGCAGGCATCCGCTAATGGTACTGCGGGAATCCAACCACCAATATATATATATATATATAATAGCCACAAACACCAATCCTATATAACTAATATATATATATATATATATATATATATATATATATATATATATATATATATATATATATATATAATAGGCACAGTAATATTTAAATGCAACCAAACAACCAACAATTTTTTTTTAAATGATAAAAATAATTTAAATAAAATTCTTGAGTGAGAATTACTCACCGTGGTTTTCCTTTTTTGATTCGTTCCAACTTTTGAATTTAAATCGATCATTCGGATTAAACTGAAAAAATCTAGCTGACTTCGAGAAATTTCAAATCTCTTTTTAGTATAGCATTCATCACTATGATTTTCAGCACACTTCGTTTTGCCAAAAACTGTTATCATTTGAGATAATTGACGATGTTACAAATTTGATGTAGTTTAAATTGTCATAAACTTATTTAATAAATTATAAAATTTACCTTAATACTTCATTCCATTGTTTTACAAACACAATTCTCCTGTAGAACCTTGCGTCAATCCCCATCCAAATATCATTTCTTAGTTATCGTTAGTTTGAGTCCAAAGTAGCTCATTTTATTGAGATCTGTTAACGTACAAATAATTCAACTAATTTATATGTCTTGAAAATAATTATACCTCATTAACCAATAATTAATTTAAATAAATTTAATTTACCTAATTCACTTCTTCTCTACTGTAACTAGCTCGAACCCACTTCTGTAGCTTACTGGAATTTCCAAATACCACGCATCATCCAACTCCTTTCACCAACATCCCATTTCCCTTTCGCATTTCTAAACAATTTCAACAGCTCTTCTTCCAGCTCGATATCTGTCTGAACCATCCTCCTTATCCTTCATGAAAAAAAATATCAAAACCAGTGGCAAAATTGAATTCGGCATTGCAGACACCACCTGACAGCACCACCTTGGTGACTCTGGTTCTTCCTTTGATACGCTGACCTACACCATTATCGTGTGCTACAGGAACTCGTCGAAAACTTCTACTTCGAAATCCCCAAAAATCAATGCCCAACCCCTCTGCTTAAACCGCGACTTCCCCCTTTGCTGTACAAAAATGTGCGACAGTCTTCCACTCGCGATTACTGTACAATTTGAGGAAAACCGTGACTTATGCTATCGCGACTTGCTTTGAAAGACCAAAGCACTTCAAATCACCACGAGCAACGTACTCTGATGCTAGAAAACAAACGCTCACCCCTTTCGTTGGCAATCTTCCCTCAATCCTAGTTTAGCACGCTCGATTTTGCTTTCCCCCTTTTCTCCATTTTCGTTTGGACTAAGTAATAAGGTCACGACTTCATTTTTATAAAATTATTGGAAGGGATTTAAAATGAAAGAATGAGGAGCGGTATTGATGTTCTCGGAAGCTCTCGATTTTGGTTGATTGGAAGAAATGGAAAAAGGAAGGCTCGAATTGGTTTGTTAAACAGGAAGATTATCTAAGCCATTTTTATATCACTGAAGCTTTGTACTGATCATTATTATTTTCCCGCTGAAAGAAATGAAAAGGAGAAAGCCACGGGTTGGTTTAAATAGCAAAAAATTTACTTGGCGATGAAGGAATAGCTGCGTATAGGTACAGAGTAGGGGAGGCCGAAGTACTGTTAATTAATTTGATTTGATATAAAGAGATTTTTTATTCTTTTTAGACGGATATCGATTTGATTTCGAGCCTATCCACTAGAGATATCTCGGGGTTCACAACTTGAATTCATGAACCGCTATTTTTGCGTAACGACCAACATTTCAGCATAATAACACTATTTTGAACTTAACAGAATATATTCTGAAATTTAGTTTGAACTTATATATAAAATACTCATATTAAATCCATATAGTATAATTTTAATTCAAAAATAACCCATTCCCTGATAATAAATTATTTTTATTATCGTTTATAGTCAAATGCAATTTATATAGACCATCTGAACCATTTTGATTCAGTTTTAACTTTTAGATTAATTATATACCATATTACGATAATTATATATATATATATATATATATATATTCGAAATAAATCGTATTTCAATTATTAAATTGATAACTCATTATGAAATTCGATTTATATTATCAACTCAATAATTAAAACTATATTAAATATTTTAAATTAGTTGACCAAAAATCCGGGTCGTTACATAGAGTCAGATGATTCTCTGTAAATTCTCTGTAATGCAACCTTTAAAACATACATAATGCAGTTAAGCCACATTGCTTAGACCAGACAGAGGCTAGTTTGTGGTTTTAAATTTCAAGGCAATCAATGTGCATCCAGTTCATAGTATCGTGAACACGGTGTTGAAAATAAATTTGTCAGTTGTTGCCATCTGCACTTAGGCAGGGGTGGTTTGTAATGATGTTCTACTTTCTAATTTAAGGGGTTCAATTTTTCAAGGCTTCGCTCAAAGCATTTGCGGATTAATAATTGCTCTTGAACATGTTTGATATGTATAGTATACATGATTCACTTTTTACAGCACTAACATAGACATAGTATTTCATTTGGATATAATTATTAAAGAACGATTCATCTGATCATTTTTTACTCTCTCATTGCAAATAGTAAAACTATATATGAATTTTCTGCCTAAAAAAAACATACATCAAACAAGTATCAAATACAATTTTGACTTAGTGGATCAAATATAGATCATTCGAGCATATATTTGGTTATCGAAAAACAAAGTCATTGCATGTTAATTGAACAATGATAATTGTTGCCTATATTTTTGATTCCAAGCAATAGTGGGATTTAAGAGATATTTGGATGAAACAACAAATCTGCAGCTGTTAATTGAACTTTAAAAAAAAAAATTGTTTTTCTAGCTCAATGACAAAACTGTAAAATGGTAACCACCATGTTTGATATGACTTCCCTTTCATTCCTACAATTGAATTACTCATCCAGCATTCCTAACTAGTGATTGTACGTAAGAAGAGTCCTAACAAAAATGTAAAATACGTTTCCAAATATTTATGAAGCAGGAAATCCTGTATCATATGTAAAACAATGGACAAGCAGAAATTCCAATGAAATTCAATGACTTTTGTATATTTGAAATTTCAAATCCAAGACAATATAAAATGAATCCAGTTTCCAAATATTTATGGGCTTCTTGTTCTGATCATACACAGGTTCGCTGGTCTCCTTCGTTTTCGTTCCCAAATCAGCCGCAGCCTTAGCAGATTATTTAAAAGTCCCAGTAATCAAAGCTGCTCCATCCAATATGTACTTATTCTCCAGTGCACACAAACCATTTCTTCAATCTGAAGATTAATAATACATTATTCAAATACAAAACCACAATCAAATGCATCAAACATTATTCAAATACAAACTTAAAATCTGAAGATTAATAATAATATGTCCTTGGCTAAAGATGAATGAAAAATAACCAAAGAAAATAAACTTAAAATATGAAGAGAGAAAAACCTGCCAAGTGGATGACTAGTATAGATTTATTATTACTAATATAGATTTATTACTAGTATAGATTTATTACTAGTATAGCTTGTAATAAACTATGTTCAATGAACCCATGAATTTCAATCTTACATCTGCAGTTCTCGTTTTATTTTCTAGTTTTTTGCCACTATTATTTGTATCATGTGGATTATGACTATGATGTGGTTACAAATTATGCTACTGCAGCTTATCTTATTATTGTTGAATGTGTTGTAGGGTGATCCAAGCAATGCACGATGGATGTTTCAGTGGAAAATGTATCATGCTTTGCATTTGGAGTTGAACTTTGTAGTTTTTAATTTGGAGTTGAACTTTGTAGTTTTTAATTTGGAGTTGGACTTTGTAGTTTTTAATTTGGAGTTGAACTTTGTAGTTTTTAATTTGAAGTTGAATTTTGTAGTATTATATCAACAAACGACATTGTGAATTGAAGTTGAACTTTTTAGTCTTTAATTTGGATATGATGCATTTGTGCAACTTAAGCTTGAGTTGTTCATTTGAACTTTGTAGCTATGAATATTACAGTTTGTATTGGTGGGTATATCATGCACATGATTTTCTCAAATGGGAGCTTTGTACTTAAGTTAAAGGCACCAGATTGAAAAGCAGTTTTTCATAGCAATTTTTAGCCACGGCTCAAAGCCATGACTAAATTGGGTTAAGAGCCATGGCAGAACTTTCTTTTACCATGGCTAAAAGCTGTGGCAAAACAAAAATCTGCCACGGCTTGGGCCATCGAAAAAATGAGTTTTGCCACGGCTTAGAGCCGTGCCAGAGCTGTGGCAATTTTTTTGCCATAGCTCTTTTTGCCATGGCTCAGAGCCGTGGCAAAATTACATTTTTGGTGTAGTGATATATGAAATAACAAATAAAACCAAAGCGACAAATAAAATATCTAACAATCACATTCACCCAACAAGCACAATAACAAAATTTGAATGTCAAAATATTATATATACTGTTTCATTTGGTTCATTCCATTTGTATGAACATCAAATTTTCAAATGTTAATGTTATAGTTTTAAAAATCCTTATTATAAGCATGATCTATTTCATATATGTTTGTAATTAATTCAATGGTTCTTCCAATTTCAACATACCCTAATATTAGTTGAATGTATAACACTAACACGTTCATTTTACCCAATTCAACTGGTTCGAAGATTTCAAAATCGGGTTTAACTTATTATTTCTCAAATTTATATTCCAAACATCCATTTTATTTATATTTTAGTTTTAAACCAGGAACTACCGAACCGTGATTTTTTTGAAAATATGACTTACACATATCTTAAAATCAACAAGTTGAAATCCAATTTTTTTCTTTTTCATTAGAAAATTATATTCCAATAGATTTGAAAGATTCTACTTGGATTTCAACTTGTAACTAAAACATAAATAGTTATTTATTAAAGTAGTTTAAAATAGTTGTTATTTACCAAAATAGTTTACATAACGGTTTAAAATACCATAGTTGGGATTAGGACTTTTTTTTTCAAATTTAAATTAAATTCGAAGTCGTATTTTAAACTTCAAATCAAACCAATATTTCAGTCAAATTCAATTCCAATTTCAAATAAATTCGACTCGGACAATCTAGTTCCGATATTTAGAAATTTAATTTAAAATTCTCATTTTAGAATCATTTCAATTTATGGAAAACGTTGAGTTTACAATTCAAACATTACTTTAAACTAGGTGAATTCGAAGTAAAATTAAAATGGATAAACAAATCAATTTTCGGTAGATTCAGTTCATATTCAATTTTTATTTTATAACTTCAGTTTACAACATTAATAATTTTCCTTTAGTTTTTATAGTTCAAATCCAAGTTCAAGTTCAAATCAAACCAATTTATAAAACAACATTTATATTGTAAAAAAAATAAATATTTCAAGATTCAAGGTTAATACAAATTTGATTTAACCAACCAGTGTCCATATAAAATTTTCTATCCTATGGCCAAGTGATACTTAAAATTTAATTTTAGTATTTTGGGAAAGAATATATATGATTTCAATCCAAATCAGGTCATAGGTATTTATCATTTCAACCTACGTTCTTAATTAATTTAATGACCAATCCCGGGTTTATTTGATGCCCGTAACTTTTAAGGTAATGATCGGGAGTAATCAACATAAACAATGGTCAAATATAAATAAGGTGAATAAAAAGATGAATTACACATCAATACATTAAATATATAAATCCAAGACATCCATCAAATCAATACATTCAAACTGTTCAAGATAACATCAGTTTAATAGTCATCTGGTATAAAGTTTTTAAACTAGTAATTAAATTCTAACTGTACAATTTATATTAATAGTTAATTTAAATTATAGTGTCTATTCGGATTAACACAAATAAGCAACTTAAACAATCAAATAGCAAACAATACAATCATATCATATAACATGAATTTAATTCAACTAACAATCAAATATTTTAGTTAGGTGTGAGTGAGTTTAATCACTCACCTTTAGTTTCAAACGAGATTGAAATTCAAATCTTGGCCTAAAAATCAACAGTCTTAGAATCAGTCCACGACAACTCTATGTTGTCAAGAATTTCGATATGATCCCAATGAAACAGATTGTGCATTAATCTGAGTTCGTTTGCAAAAGTTATTCACGTTAACGCAATTGAAAAATTAAATAAATTAAAATAAGAATTGGCCACAAAATATACTATTGCCACATCATCACATTATTGGTTCTTGAATGCATGCATGAACATCTCCTGTAACTAGCAAATCGAACATATTTCATCCCTAAAACCTACCACTTTGATCGATCCTCACACCCACGTTCTGCCACCATTTGATGCAAGACTACCACCATCGCGAAGCCAATTGTAACACCCCACCTCCGCCAATGCCACTCTTGCAAGGACATTAGATTTGGAGGGGCGTTAAACAAGGTAAACATGCATGCAGATATCACAAGACAGAATATATAAGTAAAACAGAGTAGTAAAGCAGCGGATAAAATTAGCATTTCAAAACCATAGTTAAGTTACAATAAAGTACTTGATCATTATTTTCCAACAAACAAAGTCTAGACAAAAGCATAAACTGAAAAACTGAAATACATAAAGTACTATCCCCAAAGTGAGGTGATAAACCATAGCTAGCTCAATGTCCAAAAGCGTACATGAGCAAATCCAGTAAGCAAGCTATAAAGATCCAAGCTAAGCTCCAATGTTCCCACCCTGAGGACCTGAGGGGGGGGGGGGAAACGGAAGAAAAGAGGCGAAAGAAAACAGGTCAGTCAAAAAGACTGGTAAGCCCTACTACTATCTGTCTATGAACTAGTAAAGTTAACTGGCATGAGAAGCTGAGATGAACATAAGGATAACAACATACTGGCATGGTGATTAACTAACAAGATAGATAAAGGTGTCATCGCATAATCAAGGTTAAGTTTTGCACCACGGGTGTACTAGCATTCTAACATGTCAAATAAAAACAAGAATTGATCCCTTGGCCCAAGCTTGGCCCAATATAATGAGGTGACCTAAATCAAGGTCCAACTACACAGTCTAGTCGATCGGCTCCCTATAAGCCTAACTCGTCAAGTGTCGGTGTCATGCGGCTTAATCATGTAATGTAGTTGACTGTGCAGGGTCCACCCTAGGGTGTATCTGGCCCTACGGTGTAACCCTCTGACACCATACCATGATGCACAGTCCAAACCTACCGTTGCCCGTGTTCAACTCCGGACTTGATGTGCACGACCATGGTCCGCCTAAACAACCGGGGCATCATTCCGCCGTCTATTTTGGTCTCTTACAATCAGCCCAGTAATCGTGCCCCACCCTAGCCTAGTCCTAGGGTCTTATGATACTACCTAGAAGGTTACTGCTGAAAAGGACCACGCAACTAGGGTTTCTTAACGGGTTAAATGTGGTTAACCCGATCCAAACGTGGATTAAATCGGTTAAGAGTACCCAAGGCTCCTGACTTAACCTCGATTAATCCATCAAGCCCAAATTGGTTAAGTATTAAGTGGACCATGACTTAACACTAATCAGGAGGCATTAATTAACTTAATGCGCTTTAACCTCTCACATTAGACTTTGTTGTGGTTACTAGTTAAGCCGGGCGGGTCCGGGTAGCTTTACACCACAACTAGGTCTAACCTCGGGTTCGAGCACAACATGACCAACTTCTCACATTGGGTCCTATTGTTTGTAGCCACTAGTTAAGCCGGGCGGGTCCGGGTAGATTTATGCTACAAACTCAACCCAACCTCGAGTTGGCCACACTCATATTTTCTAAGTGTCATGCCCATTATGTTTCCAAAACATAATTACAAGTTAACATATCACGTCATGTTACAAAAATCATGTTCATGTCATTATGTTACCCAACCCCAACGTAATCCCATCGTTTACATAATCGCAACAACGCATAAAGGATAAAATAGGGAACTTGGCATAACCATGACATAAAGGTGTTGAAGCCACAAGTTTAACATGTTGGCATATGAAATGTACATATGTTCATATACTTGCATATTGCATTATTAGGCTTCAAAAGCATGCATAAAACCAAACTTAGCATATGAGTGATACATGGTGATAAATGACATGTAGAAGTTGCTAGAAGTTCGCATTTTGCCTCACATGCAAGTTATCATAAGGGATATGATAACTTTCATGTTGCCAAAATGCAACCTTTAATATAAAGCTTGGAGCTTTATGCTCAAAACCTCAAGTTTAACTTGCATAACATGATAACATGATCAACCCAAACTTGCATAACATAGCAACATGTGTCATACATAATGATTAAACCAACTTGCATAATGATCATCCAAACTTGCATATAATGATCGACCAAACTTGCATATAATGATCGACCAAACTTGCATATAATGACCAACCAAACTTGCATATAATGACCAACCAAACTTGCATATAATGAGCAACCAAACTTGCATATAATGACCAACCAAACTTGCATATGATGATCAACCAAACTTGCATATAATGATCAACCCCAAACTTGCATCATTCATTTAACTTTAGAGTTCAAAGAAAGAAAGTAGAAAAGGGCTTACAATGCTATGAAGACACAAATAAATATTTATTATAAAGATTGAGACGAAGCCCTTATGCAAGCACCAAAAACCCAAATATGCAAGCTCCAAATGAAAACCCTTGAGCCAATTCAATAAAAACCCTTGCTTTGAAATAGAAATGTTGCAACTTGACTTGAATGCAAGCTAAGAACACTCATACAAGTTTGAAAACACTTGTATGAACTCAAAATCTCTTATAGAAATTAACTTAGAAATTTTAGCATGAGAGTGGAGGCCATGAGAGGAACAAATTTGGCATAGTTTAGTTGTAGGATTGAATAATGGTGATTTAGGCTAGGTTTAGGGGTCTTTTTATAGAGTTTTAGGATAGTATTAGCCATAGGATTAACCCTAGATTCAATCCAAGCCATCAAAGCATGTCTTGGGGAAGAAGTCAAGTGTAGGAACCATCTAGGGCCTTTAGATTAAAGCTGAACCATGAGAACCATTCAAATGCAAAATCTGCATTTGAGTGAATCGGCCCACGGGTTGACAGCCAAACACCCTGGATTAACCCCTAGTCGACCCAGCGAGCTCGGGTCGACCTCAAAAATCGGCCGGTTCGGTTATTCCCCTCTCCCAATTCGCTGTTTTGAACATTTTTGCATATTTATTTATTTATTTTTCAATTATATATATATATATATATATCAATATATATATATATATATATATATATTTCTCTGCGCAACCCATTTCACTTAATCAAGTATACTTTAATTTGTGAATTTTTCGTGAAACTTCGCGAGGCCATATCTTGGTCATACGGACTCCGATTTTCGAAAACTCGGACTCTATTTCGCATATTTTTCCGAGACGAACGGAATGGCATAGCCCGTTTCCCTTGATTCAGATTTTACAGTTTAATTCTGCCTCCATTTATGTTATAACATGTTATTCAAAAATACGGGTTGTTACATTCTCCCCTCCTTAAAGGATTTCGTCCCCGAAATCTCAAAGTTAGGAAGAACGTATCCTACCATCCATCATTCGTCTACTCAAAACATCATCCACGAGCAATCATTGTCCTTAAAAGGTTTTAAATGCTGTATGATCATATGCAAAGGTGTGTGTATATGTACTTATCTAATGCGAAAATCAGGAGGTTACTGATTCTGTAAACCCCCTTAATGCAAAATATGTTAGTGAAATGAGTCCATATGTATGCAAATTCCTAACATAATTTATAATCTCTACATGAGTGCACATAACATTCATCCATATGCAACATCCACGTGATAGCATAACAAGTTTTCATCCATGAATAAGCAAAAACACTCATGCATATGCGGTATGAAAGTGTGTGAGCCGATCTTAGTGCCTAACGTGTATTATGCATCCACGAGTATCCACTTGCAAACACTTGCAACCACTTGCAAACATCAAACATAACATGTTTCAAATAAATGTTTCAACCAAGGGTTTCTACCTAAGGTTCTCATGACAAGATTTACGAAACAAGATAAACTAGATAAGCATGGATAGTAAAGGGAAGATATACCAATCTAGGAAAAGAGATTGAAAATGTATCCTCCAAGAGAAATGGATAAAGCACGCGCCTCTTCTCCTTGGTTTCCCAAGTTGCGTCTCCCTCTGTTTCACTCCATTGCGCCTTAACAAGCTTAACTTCTTTGCTTCTTAGCTTCTTTGTCTTCATTTCCATGATACGAATCGGAGCTCGTCTCAGGGTTGCTTCATCCTCTACCTCCATGTCTTCAAGAATACTTGGTTCAACCACTTTGGCGGGTCTGTGCAAACACTTCCGGAGATGCGAGACATGAAAGACATTATGCACTCCGGCCAGCTTCTCGGCAATTCCACCTTATAAGTCATCTTCCCGACTCTTTCTATAGTAGGGAAGGGTCCTACGATCCTTGGTGTCAGCGAACCATATTTCGCAAAGGAGAAATCTTCACAAAGACCATATCTCCAATTTTAAATTCCAAGTCTGTCCTTCGCTTGTCTGCATAGGATTTCTGTCTATCTTGGGCCGCTTTCATCCTTCTTCGAATCAATTCAACCCTCTCGGATGTGTCGCTTATCATGTCGGGCTCAATTATAAACTTATCCGTCGTCTTCCCACCAACATGTTGGTGGCTTGCACGGCCTCTCATACGAAGCTTCAAATGGTGCCATCCCTATGCTGGCCTGATAGTTATTATTATAAGAAAACTCTACAAGAGGAAGGTGGTCTTCCCAAGTACCACCGAAGTCGAGAACACAAAACCTCAAAAGATCTTCTAGCACTCTATTCACCCTTTCGGTTTGGCCATCCGTCCGGGGGTGATAGGCTGTACTCAGATTCAATCGCGTACCTATTGCTTCTTGCAAAATGTTCCAGAACTGGCTAGTGAAAATTTGGGTCACGATCGCTAACTATGCTAGAAGGAACTCCATGCAGCCGCACTATCTTTTGAAGATAAACAGATGTTAGCCATGATACGGTCCTCTTGCTTTTCACCGGAATAAAATGGGCTTTCTTTGTAAGTCTATCAATTATTACCTATATCCCATAAAGCCCAAATAGTTTTGTGACGAACATCTTCACCCCAACTATATCTCACAAACAGGTGAGTCATACTCCTTATGGGGTTTGCAACAGAACTAAGATTGAGGATAGGACCGAGAGGATATACTTAAAAGATAGTATGTGAGTAAGCTCTACAGAACAATAGGGATCAAGGATATACTCTTAGAAAGAGATATAATGCGCGTATCTAGTCTTCAGTCTTCTAAGCCGCATTTTCTTGTGCTTAATCCCATCGTGCCTTGACCGTCTTTTAACTTCATAATTCCGTAGTTCTTAATCCTTATTTCCAAAATATGAGTTAGAACTCATTTCACCGTTGCCTCTCATTCCCCGTCCACTTATCCTTTACCTAAAATACTTGGCTTCCACCCAACTGCATACTCATGGTTTCATGCAGGCTTTCCAAAATTCGTTAGTGAATCTTGGATCTCGTTTACATACTATACGGTATCCCACGCAGAAAACTATCTCTTGAAAACATGTGCCAATCCACGTTACCAATTGTACTCACTAGGGTGATTTCTCTAACCCATGCTTAAGTAAAATGGACTATCCGCCTTAGTAGCGAATACCACCGGAGCACCCCATTCTGAAATGCTTCGCCTAATGAAATTTTTCCCAAGCTATTCCTTGATTTGCTTATCAAGCTCTCTCCTTTCTCGCGGGGCCATGTGCCTAACGGGCAATGTAACTGGCTCGGCATTATCAACCAGATAAATGCGGAAATCTATCTCCCGCTTAGGGGGTAACCCCCTTACTTCTTCAAAGACATCAGGATAGTCTCGGACCACCCTTACAGATTGCAGATCATCGATGGGCGAGTCAAGAGATTCAAGATAACATAACATGACGGGACCTCTAGGGTTACAAGAAATTTCTAGGGTATTACCGAGGCGAATTATGAGCCTCACCACCCTATGTTCACAACCAATCCACACCCAAATCAACCCGTATCCCATAAACCCAAGAACCTAAGCATTACACATGAATTCTATGCTCAAGATAGAGATTTTCAAATCCACACAAATCACAGATAGATGGGTGGAACCCCCAATTGGATTTGAAACAATAACGGGATCTCAACTAGACTAGTACTTAGGTGCAAACTTTCAACAAAATCAGAAATAAAACTAGGCGATGCGCCAGAATTAAACAAGGTATGAACAGGGAAATCAGAAATGTAAACAAGGTTTTCTACAGAAATACTACCTCGATCAAGAACTGGAGCGATGTTGAGAGTATGCACTAGCCCTCCAGAAGGTCCTACACGCTGATTCTGCCCTTGCCGGCCTTGTCCTTGCTTCTTGGGGCAATCCTTGCTAAGATGTCCAGGCTCTCCACAGTGAAAGCATTCGCCCAACTTCCTCTTCTTCTTCCTACAGTCTTTGGCTATGTGCCCAGTAATCCCACAGAAGTTGCACTTCCTTCTTTCTCTTGACTTGTTGTCCTTGCTATTGTTGTTGTTCTTATCTCTTTTCTCAGTATCTTCCTTCTTGCCTTGGGACTCATTTGCCTTGACCTCCTTCTTGACACTCTTATCTTCTTCTTGAAGTAGGGTCATATTCACCAAACTCTCGAAGGTCGCCCCCAGAGGTATATGAGATATGGCCAAACCGCGCAAGGGCTCATTTAATCCTAGAGCAAAGCGTAGGGCCTTCTTCCGAGCGGTGTTAACCCATTCTAGACCGAACTGAGCAAGTTGATTAAACTTATCCACGTATTATCTAATGGTCAAGTCCCCTTGCTTTAGTGATAGGAACCTCTCTAGCTGAAGGTTCTCTTCTGTCGATGATAGAAACTTTAGTCCAAACCTTCTCCTAAAGTCATCCCAAGTCTCAATGGGTCTAGTAGTGGTGGTGACTACCCACCAATAAGCAGCTTCCCCTTTCAATAGCCATACCGCCAACAGAACTTTCTTACGATCTTCCACATCAAAGATAGCAAAGAGGTCTTCAGTTTCCTTTAACCGGTTTCTTGCCTCCACGGGGGTCTCCGGTCCGACAAAATTCTTACAACCCATCGCCTTAAAGTCTTTGCAAAGCTTTGCGAAATCCTCTTGCGGATGCTGAGGGGGAGGAGGAACCTCAGCTACGGGAGGAGGAGAGATGTTAGCGACGGGGGAAGGAGGAGGAATGTTCGCGGGGCCGGCTTCATTCGCCCTTGCCTCCATAAATCTCCAGAACCAGACGGGTACTTGTACGCCTTCCGGGATGTTAAAGCGATCGGCCATACTAAAACGAAGAAAAAGATAGATTCAGAACGAAGAAACGAAGGATAGTGCTATGGCTTTTGGGGAATAGCCTTTTTAAAAAAACTAGACTTTTCTTGGAAAATACTTAATTGGTTTTGAAAATAGTTTTTCAAAAGGTAAGTTTCAAAAACACTTTTGCTCAAATCTTGTAAACCTTATGCTCTGATGCCAAGTGTAACACCCCACCTCCGCCAATGCCACTCTTGCAAGGACATTAGCTTTGGAGGGGCGTTAAACAAGGTAAACATGCATGCAGATATCACAAGACAGAATATATAAGTAAAACAGAGTAGTAAAGCAGCGGATAAAATTAGCATTTCAAAACCATAGTTAAGTTACAATAAAGTACTTGATCATTATTTTCCAACAAACAAAGTCTAGACAAAAGCATAAACTGAAAAACTGAAATACATAAAGTACTATCCCCAAAGTGAGGTGATAAACCATAGCTAGCTCAATGTCCAAAAGCGTACATGAGCAAATCCAGTAAGCAAGCTATAAAGATCCAAGCTAAGCTCCAATGTTCCCACCCTGAGGACCTGAGGGGGGGGGAACGGAAGACAAGAGGCGAAAGTAAACAGGTCAGTCAAAAAGACTGGTAAGCTCTACTACTATCTGTCTATGAACTAGTAAAGTTAACTGGCATGAGAAGCTGGGATGAACATAAGGATAACAACATACTGGCATGGTGATTAACTAACAAGATAGATAAAGGTGTCATCGCATAATCAAGGTTAAGTTTTGCACCATGGGTGTACTAGCATTCTAACATGTCAAATAAAAACAAGAATTGATCCCTTGGCCCAAGCTTGGCCCAATATAATGAGGTGACCTAAATCAAGGTCCAACTACACAGTCTAGTCGATCGGCTCCCTATAAGCCTAACTCGTCAAGTGTCGGTGTCATGCGGCTTAATCATGTAATGTAGTTGACTGTGCAGGGTCCACTATAGGGTGTATCTGGCCCTACGGTGTAACCCTCTGACACCATACCATGATGCACAGTCCAAACCTAACGTTGCCCGTGTTCAACTCCGGACTTGATGTGCACGACCATGGTCCGCCTGAACAACCGGGGCATCATTCCGCCGTCTATTTTGGTCTCTTACAATCAGCCCAGTAATCGTGCCCCACCCTAGCCTAGTCCTAGGGTCTTATGATACTACCTAGAAGGTTACTGCTGAAAAGGACCACACAACTAGGGTTTCTTAACGGGTTAAATGTGGTTAACCCGATCCAAACGTGGATTAAATCGGTTAAGAGTACCCAAGGCTCCTGACTTAACCTCGATTAATCCATCAAGCCCAAATTGGTTAAGTATTAAGTGGACCATGACTTAACACTAATCAGGAGGTATTAATTAACTTAATGCGCTTTAACCTCTCACATTAGACTTTGTTGTGGTTACTAGTTAAGCCGGGTGGGTCCGGGTAGCTTTACACCACAACTAGGTCTAACCTCGGGTTCGAGCACAACATGACCAACTTCTCACATTGGGTCCTATTGTTTGTAGCCACTAGTTAAGCCGGGCGGGTCCGGGTAGATTTATGCTACAAACTCAACCCAACCTCGAGTTGGCCACACTCATATTTTCTAAGTGTCATGTCCATTATGTTTCCAAAACATAATTACAAGTTAACATATCACGTCATGTTACAAAAATCATGTTCATGTCATTATGTTACCCAACCCCAACGTAATCCCATCGTTTACATAATCGCAACAACGCATAAAGGATAAAATAGGGAACTTGGCATAACCATGACATAAAGGTGTTGAAGCCACAAGTTTAACATGGTGGCATTTGAAATGTACATATGTTCATATACTTGCATATTGCATTATTAGGCTTCAAAAGCATGCATAAAACCAAACTTAGCATATGAGTGATACATGGTGATAAATGACATGTAGAAGTTGCTAGAAGTTCGCATTTTGCCTCACATGCAAGTTATCATAAGGGATATGATAACTTTCATGTTGCCAAAATGCAACCTTTAATATAAAGCTTGGAGCTTTATGCTCAAAACCTCAAGTTTAACTTGCATAACATGATAACATGATCAACCCAAACTTGCATAACATAGCAACATGTGTCATACATAATGATTAAACCAACTTGCATAATGATCATCTAAACTTGCATATAATGATCGACCAAACTTGCATATAATGATCGACCAAACTTGCATATAATGACCAACCAAACTTGCATATAATGACCAACCAAACTTGCATATAATGACCAACCAAACTTGCATACGATGATCAACCAAACTTGCATATAATGATCAACCCCAAACTTGCATCATTCATTTAACTTTAGAGTTCAAAGAAAGAAAGTAGAAAAGGGCTTACAATGCTATGAAGACACAAATAAATATTTATTATAAAGATTGAGACGAAGCCCTTATGCAAGCACAAAAAACCCAAATATGCAAGCTCCAAATGAAAACCCTTGAGCCAATTCAATAAAAACCCTTGCTTTGAAATAGAAATGTTGCAACTTGACTTGAATGCAAGCTAAGAACACTCATACAAGTTTGAAAACACTTGTATGAACTCAAAATCTCTCATAGAAATTAACTTAGAAATTTTAGCATGAGAGTGGAGGCCATGAAAGGAACAAATTTGGCATAGTTTAGTTGTAGGATTGAATAATGGTGATTTAGGTTAGGTTTAGGGGTCTTTTTATAGAGTTTTAGGATAGTATTAGCCATAGGATTAACCCTAGATTCAATCCAAGCCATCAAAGCATGTCTTGGGGAAGAAGTTAAGTGTAGGAACCATCTAGGGCCTTTAGATTAAAGCTGAACCATGAGAACCATTCAAATGCAAAATCTGCATTTGAGCGAATCGGCCCACGGGTTGACAACCAAACACCCTGGATTAACCCCTAGTCGACCCAGCAAGCTCGGGTCGACCTCAAAAATCGGCCGGTTCGGTTATTCCCCTCTCCCAATTCGTTGTTTTGAACATTTTTGCATATTTATTTATTTAATTTTCAATTATATATATATATATCAATATATATATATTTCTCTGCGCAACCCATTTCACTTAATTAAGTATACTTTAATTTGTGAATTTTTCGTGAAACTTCACGAGGCCATATCTTGGTCATACGGACTCCGATTTTCGAAAACTCGGACTCTATTTCGCATATTTTTCCGAGACGAACGCAATGGCACAGCCCGTTTCCCTTGATTCAGATTTTACAGTTTAATTCTGCCTCCATTTATGTTATAACATGTTATTCAAAAATACGGGTTGTTACACCAATGGTGAGCAACACCTAACCTCCAAGTCCGGCCCCCTCTGATTGCTTGCGGGACCCATGCCGCCACCGTCATATCATGGGTTTCGAAACCATTTTATGACAATTCCAGCCAATTCTGACCGCAATATATCAAATTGAACCCACTGTTGGATTCGTATGATCGAGAACTACAACTCTCATGTAGGACTCATCGTCAATCGACGCACAAATCAAAATTCCCCAAATTTATCACTTATTTCACGTTTTTGATGTTATGACCTTGATTTCCCGTTTATCGTCAAAACGATCATATTTTGCACATCCATAATTCCGTTCGAAAACCCGACAATCTATATATTGAAAATAATGTTTTCGATACTTTTAAATTAATTGGAACAGGTCTCGAGTCCTAATTTCTTCGTATTTAAAAGTTACCGTTCAAAATTAGTTTAAATCGATTTAAATTACTTTAACAGATTGCAGTGCATTTTAGCGTCGTACGACCAATGGTAATTCTGATCGCTACGAAAGTTGGAACGCTGTTATAATTCACTGTTATGAATCCAGTGAAACTGGTTTCGTCGAATTCCGAGATAGTGACCAAAATGGCTATTTTTCTGGTTAAATAATTAATAGAAATTCCCAAATTTCAATTATTCACGTTCAGTCGAATTCAAAGGTCTATTAATTTTATCCGAACCAAAATAAGATTTAGGATAACTTTATAAATAAATCTCTCATCATTTTAGATTCAAATTTTGATTATTTACCTAATAAGATTTGAATTTCAATTATATATGAACTAACTAAATTTCAATATTATATTTCAATTTTCAACATCTACCAGTACAAACCAAATTAAAATTTCATTTACAATCAATACAAGTTATTATTGTTATTATCTACTGAATTTCATTGCTTAATCAATTTGATTAAGTTCGCTAATAAAATTTACATAACTAAAGTCATTAAATTTTATTTATAACCGTAAATTATAAAAAATAATATTAAATTTAATAAATTAAATGGTATAGAAAGATACGGGTTGTTACATACGTTGTTGGAAAGAACCACGACAAATTTCGGTTCTTTGCAATGCTACGTGAATAGCAAAATTCCACATTCATCTTTTAGAACACTTAGAAAGAGGTGACTCCATGAGTTTATGTATGATTTCAATAAACTGACCCTCTTTGATGCATTCCGTGCATTTTTCAACCACATAGTTGCTACTTACTAATTGCTATGTTATCTTCTGTCATAACTAAAGTACGTAAAGAGTAATCACTGGGTGTCTTATGCACATGTACTGATAGCTTTTCCCCCTGTTTTAAAGTATTTGAAACAAATGGTCCATGCGCGGTCCTATCGGTATCGTGTACACAAGTAATGGAGTCAGGGTGCGTTTGATTTTGAACAAGGGTTATTTGGAAGTGGTATTTGAAGGGGAATTATTGCGAATGGGGAATGCGTTTTTTTTACGAAAGGGGGAAATTAGAAGGGGCAAAGTTATTATTTTATTGTTTTTGTATTTATTATTTTATTGTTTGTGTATAGGTGTGTGTTTGTTATCGAACATGATAGAAATTACAGAATTCAAATTACGGAATACAAATTCAAGAATTCAAATTACGGAATACAAATTGCATAATTATTAAATACATAAAACGGCCTACTATGGTGGATACTGAGGCGGATATTGGGTGGATACCGGGGTGCGTACTGAGGTGGATACTAGGGGGATTCATCTTAAACTGCCTGTATCGTAGTGCTTGCTTGCGGACCTCGATTTCAAAACGCAACCAGCTTGTTGCTTCGTCATCAGGAAGAATCATGAACGTATCTTGATTATCATTACTTGTGAGAATTGATATTGCATGGGGCATGTCAATACCATCAAATGTTCTTGCACGGTCTATTGCCTGCTTCACCTTCGGAATTTCAGTACAAAGTGGGCTTGCATTAGATGAGGGAGAATTACTAGCATTTGTATCAGGATGTGAATTCGGACTGTCCGGGTCAAAACTAGGTTTCTTGCTCAGTTGCCTCGAGTGTATCATATCAACAATTTCTTCCACCTTCGAATAATTTTCAGTTCGTCCTCTTCTACCAGAACAAGGTCTAGATGAAGAACCTTTAGCCCATGGTTGGTTAGTAGGCTCATGAAACGATTGTTGATCTGGATGTCTTCTAGTGGCACTTGAAATTCATCGAAGAATGTACATTATACGAACTCGGGTGGAGGAGATTGTGGTTGTGGTTGCATGTTCTGACTTGTATAGCCTGGAGTGTAAGCGCCAGAACCTGTTGCAACACTGTTACAGAAAATTTGCTCTAATTCGGTCAAATTTTCTATTTGTTGTGTCTTGTACTTTAACACTGTAAGTTCGTACTCCTAAATAGACGTTTATGTTCAGTAGTAAACGTTTAAACCGTAAAATTATAGATGAAATACATTACTAATCGTTTAAACCATAAAATGTTTTATCGCAAGTCGATCAACCCACCAAGCTTCGCTTCCACTGACTGTTCCGTATTTATGATTGCATCTGGCGCCCGTTTTATCATTCAAATTGCGCCATACAGTCCATTTCTTTTTATAAGCGTCATATTTCGCCGTCACTTGATCAATCGAGACCGGTACCTAAGTCGGTGATGTAGCTAAATACTTATTCAGAGCGTTTGCAATCCTCTTGTGAATCCCTTTTTTGTTCTTTCCAGCTACTTGGTAAGCTTCAACAGCTATACGGAGAAACTCGGAAGTTGCAAACTGAGACCAAACTTTCGGAGGTTGTCGAAATGTTATTTTCGGACGTTGTACTTCAGTCATTGTTGATGGAAAAATATGGTGTTTGAGGTATGGAATGGGTTGGACATAAGGGTGGAAGGGTGTTGTTTTTATAAGTTGGAGGGAAAGAGCCATTGAAGATATTGATGTTGGCGTCAGGTCTGCGTACGACACGCCGGACGCCAGAGCTACGATTTCAACCATTACGCTCGACTGGGCAAAGCGGTGGGACCCACACTGGACGTGTCTGATGCGTCAGACGCAGACGCAAACTTAAACTGCCCAGTTGGAAAATCAGACGCTACCTCAATCGTCTCATTTTCAGCTATATTAAATACATCATGCTCATTACTATTCTCCATTCCTTGTTCATGTACATAAGTACATCATGATAATTATTTAGGGTGTGTTCGGGGTAAAATTTTACCCCGTTTTGAAATGGACGAGTCGGACGCATCTTTGACTAATTAAGGTATTTAATTAACTCTATTTACTAAATTTAGGTTTAAATCAATTTTAAAAATTAATAACTTCTGTTAACGAGGTCCGTTTGAGACGCGGTTTTTTACGTTGCGATCGTATCGAAGTGCTCTACGTAATGGAGTTGGTTTGAACTAAATTGGAGGAATTTATAATTTTTCTATTCTACTAAACACCCCGTTAACATTCTCCGTTCAAATGGTCCACTTAACGCATCGAACACATTCTCCGCTAACTCCAATTCTCCGCTAAAATACTCCGTTGAAATGCTCTGCTTTCGCTTTCGCCAAACACACCCTTATATTCACTTCACACTCACCATGAACAGCCTGTGTATTTATATCCATATCTTTGTTCTTGTCACATAATTTATGCATGACCTGTACATGTGTAACCATATTCTCATTTAAATAACGTTTTCCACATACATTTTCTTCAGGCAATACGATTTCAACTTGGACAACAGTGTCAAGTATTTCATGTGCATTTGTTTGGCATTTCTCGCTCATTTTGCAAATGTACCAATACATCATTATGTGCTTCATGCTATATTTCATGCTCATTTATATTCATTTCATGCTCATTTACACCATCTTGTAATTCATGCTCATGACCTGCACTCTCATCTTGCACATAACCCGATCCCTCATTTTTGGTTTTTAATGTTTCATCATGCACCATTATGCATTTTTCCTCCTGTTCACTTATTTGGCAAATAGTTTCATCATATATTTTCTGAATTTTCCATGCAGTATGCATAGATACATCCACCAAGTGTTGTAAGGACCGAAGATGCTTCAGTCTAATAATGCGGCAGGTGGAGAATTCTGAATTCATGGGGGTATTAGTGTAATTTGTTACTACCCTTTTGTGGGGTCATCTGAAATTTCTGTTTCTGGCAGGTTTAATTGACATAATAATGTTAGGTTCAATTAGCTTTACATTACGTCGTTAACGGACGTAACTATCGCCCTCATATCAAGAATATTACCCTCATTTTCATCGTACATATGTGTACAATCTCTCCCTTGTCCTATAGTGTTAGCTAACTATCTCCCCTATACCGTTGGATCAATCTCTCCCATGTCAATATCATTATTCACTACAATTACGTAACAACCCTAACGTATTTTCTGACATTGATTGACTTTATGAATAATAAATAACCTTAATTTAATTGTATTAACACATGATAGTTGTATAAGATGTAATTTTTTATTTTCAATTTTTTATTTTTTTAAAATGCTTTTAAATATTGTGAGTAAACTATTGCTTATTACACAGATGGTAGCTAAACTAAAATCCTGACTTCAATGTAGTGCATACTCAAGTTAAAAAGGCCCAAAAAGGCTAAAGAAAAACATTGGTACTAAGGTACATACCTACAATCTTAAAACGCCAATAGATTCAGGTTTGAAGTTCAATCTCTATCGCGTATCCGAGGCTAAACATCAACCAACGTAAGAAGCCAGGTCATATGCCTAGCTTCCCCCCCCCCCAAATATAGTCAAATCGACCATTAGAGAGGTTTGCTTTACTATGAGTGGGCTAAAATCAATTTTTCTGAAGTCAAATAAACATGATTCCGTGTTTCATCCAGTGTTTCATGAATTTTCGTCTGTTTCTCGCCTAATTTTCCTCTGCAAAAATTTCCAGTTATCTTTCCATCCGAATTTCTCAAAACTTCTGTTATTCTCGAATCTAGGTATTTAATTTTTTTTCCCATTCTCCTGATTTCACTATCCAAAACCAACCCCAAAATAATACGATCAATCGTTGATCTGTTGCGGAAAGATGACATAGCAATCCCCATGATCCAAAATTTTGGCTTCCTCGAAATGTGGAGGCATTCTTTTGAATGTACCATTTTATAACTGTGCAAGGTATAAGAAAGACAACCTTGAAATATATTTATAATAACTAAAAACATTTCTTCCTTGAATAGGTCATAATGGAGCTTGAAAATCTTTGCAGAGAAACCATTAAGAATTAGGCTTTAGCATCGTGGATGGATCGTAACGCTGAACCAATCTTTTCGCTAACAATTGGTGCAGGTAAGTATCTTTGTCCCTCAAATTTAATAATCTCTCAAGCTTTACTGTGCAAAAAAATTGTTGAGTTAATCTCATAATACAAGCAAGAGTAATAGGTTAAGACTCCTAAACTATTACCTTTGGATTATGTATACAGTCACAAATTGGAGATAATAAGACTTGCTTATAATTTTTGAAATGCCTCTTTGTCATTTAGGAAAAAACTTTGAAGTTGTCACTCACTTGTAGCCACAAGATTTTACATTTTGAGTCGGTTCATGATACTGCAAATGCTTTTGTTCTCTTCACTGTACACTACTCTCAAGTAGGTAGTCATAATAAGTTGATTTCTCTAGGACATTACCAACATCTTAGAATAGTTAGTCATATTGTTCCTATAATTGTTTGACTTTGTCAGATTTGCACACCTGTTTGTACCCGGTCTTGAGATTTTCATTTAGCTATGAAAGTTTAGCAAGAAAATTGTGTAAAATCACCCTAAGTACTAGTTAATAAACGCCTTGGATATGTTTTCCAAATTTTGGAGCAAACATCTTTTGTCGCCTGTGAAACAAAAGAGCAATATCGGTGCAACCAATGCGCCTCATGATCAGTGCTATAAGATGTTGTAAAAGAGTAGAGTTGTGTACCCAATCAATCGGTTAATAGCGTTATTCCTAAGTTTTATAGTAGTATTTAGCCATTCAAAAAGCCAACTGAATGGTCAAAGTTGAAGTTCACTGAATATATTATTCTTCAAACTATATATTATTCATTTTGCTGCTTCTTCTATGACCAATATATTATTCTTCAAACTATATATATGCAAGAGGATAACCGTATTTTCTGGTTTTCAATCTTGACAGAAACCGGCCCAGGAGTGATGTGCACCTGATAGGTCGATACTTATCTAAATGCATCTATGTTGAGCGTGTTCTACTTTGATTTGGTTCATTGATTATTGTGTATGACATAATAATAAATGCATAAATTCAGTTATGGTGTCTGGAAAGTACTTTTAGTCGTACTGCTCTGGTAATTTCTTTGGAATTTCATGTTGTAATGTTTAATTAATATTTATCTTTCTAATCTAATCATTGATGAAGAATGGGAATGTTTCAATATAGAAAAACTGAATTAAATTGGAGAAGACATGCGGGGTTTGTTAATCAATTATTGTATCTAGAAATTAATTTTGTTAGATAATTGAGAAGACCCGAACTTCCCCGTAAAAGAAAGCCCGTATTGGGTTAAGAACACGACAAATCAGAACATAAACAGAAGAATATTTCATTGCTTATAACAACAATTTACATAGGAGTACAAAAATATACAAAGTATGAGCAAATAATATACATCTGATAAATATCAGAGATTTACAAGTTACAATGTAGTGGAAAATAATACAAAACACAAATGAAAAGAATAAATGGATACAGAGCTTTCCGAATATCATTCCAGCTATAAACCAGGATCCTGTGAATATAAATCTGCAAAACCAAAACTACTAGCTGCCCGTGTGGAAAATAGGGGCACCCAGAGTTTAGGTTAAAACAATAAACTCCAGGTCAGTCATGTGACTAGTGTGAGAACTAAAACTGTTATTTAAAACTTTACTTTAAAATATAGTATATCAAGGGACCACGCTGTATAACACGGAACGGGTTTCCTCCCAAGAACACCAGTGCATAAATAGTTATAAACAGCGCAATGCTTTTTGGAAAAATGAAGTTATTATAAGACCCAGGCCCCATCACACAATGCAACGCAAGCCGGAGGATAGGGTTTTCACTTATAATAGCCAAACATGCTTGGTACGTTTAAAACAAATCATTTTGATACTATTATTGTGTAAAGTGTATAAAACAACTTCAAATATAAATGTATCAATCATAGGCAGCATGGGTACCATCTATCATGTTGCCAATAATAGGCTCTACACTCAAAACCGAAATGTCATGTATTGGAAGTTGGATTTCCATCTATGAACCGAGGCAAGGGATCGTCCTCACTGCTTTGAGACAATCTAACCCATGTCTCAGGCAAGTACTCTGTCAAGCCTTAGGAGCCACGGGGTTGGTCCACACTTACGTTAGTGGATTATAATTCCTGAACAATGCGTTTCCACGCCCTATGGGGGCGTAAATGAGCCAGATGACTCCACCAGCTATTGTAGTACCCGATATATCCGAGGCGCCTCGCATTCCAACAACCACATAGGTAAAAATAATATCAATGTTAGGGCTGGCAAAACGCTGACACCACCGCTAGCTAGAAGGAAAAGCATGTCCTCCCTGGATCCTCTCTCGTTTCTGTTTCACACCAGGGTGTCAGGCTCGCGAATTAACGCTATACACAAAGTGGCGCTATATTAATGCTATGCTTTGATCATCAACCACAAGACTCTGCTTTTCAACAGAAGCCTTGATCATTTGCTACTTAGGCATGCCACATAGGCAATTTACGCCATGCGACTGATGTCTATCGATATACAACCTCCGATCCCGTACGTCTCAGAGAAGGGTGAAGTAAGAGAATAAATTCTCCTTCACCAGGCAGATGTATATTTAATAGAGATCAATCAGCACAAAATAAAATCCAATGTCAGACACACAGTCCATTTACAAGTCCGTTCTGGGTTTGAACAAAACAGGAGGCACCTTATACCTCGTCCCATATGTCCAATAAAGGAGAGAGGCCCTCGCATATCCGTCGATCTCCAAGTACGTCTGGACGATCACCACTTATCACCTCGTCTTCGGTGTACAGTCCAATCAAGATATCAGTAATCATCCAAACAATGTGAAGACCCCCGGTCTTCAACCACTGTCTTTATCGTTGACATATCGTCGTATCAGTTATTCAGAGTGGGTATAAACCCAACCTTTCCGAATAACTCGCGTATATTATAAACAAGTGCTACAAAAACACAACATACACCTCATTCCAATCCAGAATATTCTTTTATTCAAATATTCACATTTCTAGGGAAAGGTTCCCATTAATTTTATCAAAGATAAATTCTTTCAAATTTATTCTTGAATCTTCCTTTAGAGATCAATTCAAACCATATTGTGGTTTTCCAAACTAGTCGGGATTAGCGAATCACACCGAAGTAATCATTTATTTAATTTCCCAATCCCAACCTATTCATCCCATGGAGCAAAACTGGTAATACTCCATATCTAACACTACGGTGTTGTCGGTAAATTTAATTACCATTTCACGTTCAAATCTAATTAAAGATTTAGCTATCGCCTGGAGTAAAACTGGTGGTACTCCATTTTCGATCATTTTCTTGAATTGATCACATTCACTTTTCAATATAATCAAAGATTCATTAAAACTCCATTTAGTTTTAATCTTCCCAAAAATCAAAATTAATGATTATCCAAAGCTAAGAAATTAATCTTATCTTTAACTGGGTTAAAGAACCAATGTCATTTAAAGCACGGTTCACGATAAACCCAAAATCACATTCCATCGGTCTCTAACCGTAAATTAGTAAGAGAACAATTCCCTAAGTATTAATCCCGAAGGCCGAAATCAACATCAGATCAATACCCGGGAAACCATTCAACTTAGCTAATCTCCAGTTAGATTCTAATTTTCTTAACTCCATTGGGTTAAAGAACAGTATTATTGAAGATACCATTCACGACAAACCCAAAATCTCATTCCATTGTTAATCGGGTTAAAGAACAAGTGTTATTTAAAACACCGTTCACAATAAACCCAAAAATCAATTTCAATTAAATTCCAAGTAAATATTAATTAATTGGTATACTTCATTAAATCTAAATAAAAAGATTTAATCTTTTCTCAACTGGGTTTAAGAACAGTGTTAATGAAGACATAATTCACGACAAACCCAAAATCCCATTTGATATTAAATACATGGCTCTGAATAGAAAATATATCGGCTTATATTCAATATCAAATTCTGAAATTAACAAATATCGTATTGGAATAACGATATATATATATATATCTTCCAAATTCCTCCCCAACGTCCGTATAGTCACGGAATCCAATATCGAAATATTTCGAAGATAATTTCGATTCAAATCCATTCCAATTCATATATTGGAAATTCTGGTTATTTTTAAAACCATTTCAAATCCAATTTATTTATTTTAAAAGATCGGATTATAATTCTAGTTCCTAACTAGTTCATTTCGATAAAAATATATTTTTATCTTTTCAAATATGGAATTTTTCATCCCAGTTCTTTACAAATCATATATTATGATTTTACACAAATTATCAATATTTTTAATAATTTTATCAAGGCCTGTACAGTTGATTTCTATAAACGGACATCGAACTACACTTACAATGACCTTTTCCAAATTTGATTTGGACATAATTCCAAATCCAATGGTTAGATTTCAAATCTCTCATATTCGTTGGAAAGCTCTCCTCGATACGAACCCAACGGTTCCAGCTTCAGGAGAATCCAACGGCCGGATCTCCCGTAACGTCAATTCGAAATCAATGGTCGAAATTCGCGAACTACCACGGTGCGACGCATTCTATTATGGCCATTAAATATATATGATATATATATATATATATATATATATATATATATATATATATACACATATTATATATATATATTTCGTCGATTTCTATTTAAAACGTATTTTATAAATCGTTTTAAATATATTTTAAAAACGATTTCAACTTTATATTCGATTTTAAATCGAAATTGAATATTCCATATCATTAATATATAAATGATAATATTTTCAAACATCAGATTTTGAAATCAATTCCCTTTTGATATTCATTATATAAATGGATAAAGTCGATATAAATATCGTTCGCGTCAAAATGGGGCATATCTAATCAACACGGCTTTATATATTTAAATATATTCGTGTCCATCCCAAATCGGACATCAAAATCAGATTTTGATCTTTTGCTGAAGATTATTTTAAAATATTTGTTATTTTAAAATATTCATTCTTTCTGAACTGGAATCAGACACAGTCAATTACCATATAATGTTATTATATGGATTTCATACAACACATGTATATAACAACAATGAAAATAACAATCCATCATCTAGAGTGCATTCTACACTATATAAGCATTAATTATAAATAATTAACGCTTTCCATAGTCTGTTAACCTATTGATTGACATACAACTAAACAATTAGGATTAGTGTACGTCAAATATCATCCCAATACCCGTGTGGGGTTTCAACCAACAAATACTGAATATTATTTGTGAAGTTGAGCGATGTGTAAAATATATCGTCCCAATCAATATCAGTCAAATGGGTTTACATATACTAATCGTCCGATTTGTAAACGAATATTTATTTTATTCATATACACGTTAGAAAATATATTTTTAACGATAAAATATTTATTGAAAACATGGATATTTATTTTATTCATATACATGTTAAAAATTATATTTTTAACGATAAAATATTCATTCAACACATGAATATTTTACATTCCATTCCACATCACAATCAATTACGACAACACAATACAATCAAACAAACAAGTCGTCCATGGTCTGTGGACGACGGGGAACAGTTCATATATGCAGTTATGAAATAAATTACTGTATAAAAATAATTTTGGTGAGAAGTTCTCACATTGGTTTTGATTCCATCAGTTTCATTTTTGAATTTCTGAACAGTTCTGGTTTGAATTTGTCCCTAATTTTAACTTGCTTCAAATTGGACCCGGTTGGTCTGTTGTGAAGCCCTCGTCCCCACGATCGCAACGGATCCAGTTTCGCGCGATTTGGACCTCGTATGACAAAGTTATTGTGTTATAAACATTTAATTACATTAATTAAATGAATTAAATAATAATTAATGTTTAATCACCCTCAAATCCCTTCATCCCCATTGAAACTCTTCAGGCCGACATCGCTCACAGCCGTTCTCCCCTAGGGCTTGACTTTTCACTCATCTCGAGGCACTGGTTGATGATCGGCGGCTTCCACGATGACAGGCTTTGTTAGGCGCACCTCCAGCAGCGATTCCGTCCAACTCTATGGTAAGATAGGGCTGGAATTTGCCTCGATACGCGCCGGGTTTGGAGCTAAAAATGGCGCTCCACAATCGTCGATGATCCTTGAACCGGCTATGGATTTGAAGCCCATGCTCTACTCTATAATTCGTTCAACAGGGCTTATTCTAATTGTCAATGGATGAAGAGAAAAATCGGCAGGAATTTTTGGAGCACAACCGTAATTCGCTTGGGGATGTCGGCACGACTTTCTGAAGTGAATCGAATTAGGATTTTAGCATTTTATTTATATATATATTATAGTTTTGATAATATTTTATTTCGCTAACCTGAGAATTTACATACGAATTCCAAATTAAACTTAATGACTATCGTCCCTAGCTAAATACCCATATTCCGGACACGATGGAATATGTTTCGTAAGCCAACTCTTTGATTAGTTTTTCTCAATATTAAAATATAAATCACTATATATTTAATTTAAACGTACATTTTAATTCACCGGGGCCACACACTGACTCTAAAAATTCCAAAAAAACAAATCTAGCTATGTTTTGACGATACGGTCTTAACAAAACTAATTTCGTCGAATTTGGAGACCGTTTGAAAAATGGCCATTTTCTGGTCGATCCAAATTGATTGAAACTGCCAAAACACGTTTTCTTGTGCCACGGTCACATATTGATTCCAAAAATTATGAATTTTGGAACCAAGTAATAATTTGACATCTCGGATCCAATAAAAGTGGTTTCGTCGAAAACGGAGGTCGTTTGCAAAATGGCTATATTTAGGGGCCATATATAAAATATATATATATATATATATATATATATATATAAATTCCACGGCGACTTTTCTGAATTTTAAATTGGACATAACTTTGAATTTATAAAGTGAAATCTCAGTTTCTTATATTCGATAGAAAGATATAGTTAATCAGATTCAAATATTTCTTGTTTCGTCCAATTCTAGCTTATATTGAATTCTGTATATTCATTTGAAATTTGAAATCGAATTTTCGAACTACCGCGCAATTTCAGGCTCGTTATATAATTAAAATATATTTATTCATTCTAACTTCATCAAAAATAAAATTTCCATCGTTATTATTTAAAATAAATCTGTTTAAATATTCAAAATCCATTAAAATTGTCAAAATAAAATTTTTAAATTAGTTCTGATTTTCCAGGTTGTTACAATCTCCCCCACTTAAAATCTTTTCGTCCTCGAAAAGGAACGGAGGTGAAAGTTGTTTAACTAACCAACTCAACTTTCATTCTTCAACTTTTCAGTTTCTAAGAATTTTCAAATTTTTCAAAAATTTGGCTGACACCTTATATTTTCGAAAAATTTCGCCATACCCTCCTTTGTAAAGGGAGCACCGGGAAAATCCCCAAACCGCCACTCAGGCCCTCTCATCTCAAAATGAAAAAGAAAAAGCCAAGCGGCTAGCCAATCGGCTCATAAAATCTTCCAAACCTAAGAAATTAGTAAACATGTACCTATTTGTCAGGCATACAATTTTATTCCTCTTCTCTAGCCTCCATGCTATGACATGTTCACAAACATATATATGTACGTGCATGTATTTCCAATAAATTTTCAATTCAGTTCAAATTTGACTCGATTTGGCTTAATGGTTCAAAATTTAATAAATCAAACCAATAATCAAACAACACAATCAACAATCAATTAGTTGATTAGTTTTTTAAATACATAATTTTTCTATTTATATGAAAATCCATTTTTGATGCCAAATCACAACAAAATATCCTATCTAATTTTGGTTCTCACACCAATCAATTGGTAATATATCGATATCACACTTTCGAAACTCGAGCACGGATGCTGGTGATATGGCCACATCATCAGAATCATCCCCGGGTGACTAGAGTATGATTCTATATCTATCCAGTATATTTGAGGCTTTGAATACACGTTAATTACACGTATATTCAAAATCTCCATATACTCGATTGTCCAAAATCAATCTAAAATAAATATTCAAATACGAATAATTAGATTAAATTTTCGAAACTAAATTTGTTTTTATTTTTGAAAACAACACTCTTTACATTCGTTCTAAGATACTACAGATCCTATCTCTAACGAGTCATTCCCATTGGATATTACTAATCCAATCTCTGATCAATTCTTTCGTTTGGTTCTAATGTGCCTTGTTCTCGAGCTCTGATACCAAATGAGACGACCCGAACTTCCCCGTAAAGGAAAGCCCATATTGAGTTGAGAACATGACAAATCAAAACATAAACAGAAGAACATTTCATTGCTTATTACAACAATTTACATCAGAGTACAAAAATATACAAAGTATGAGCAAATAATGTACATTTGATAAATATCAGAGATTTACAAATTACAATGCAGCAAAAAATAATACAAAACACAACTGAAAAGAATATATGGATACAGAGCTTTCCGAATATCATTCCAGCTGTAAACCAGGATCCCGTGAATATAAATCTGCCAAACAAAAACTACTAGCTGCCGGTGTGGAAAATAAGGGCACCCAGAGTTTAGGTCAAAATAATAAACTCCAGGTCAGTCATGTGATTGGTGTGAGAACTAAAACAGTTATTTAAAACTTTACTTTAAAATATAGTATATCAAGGGACCACGCCGTATAACACGGAACGGGTTTCCTCCCAAGAACACCAGTGCATAAATAGTTATAAAAAGTGCAATGCTTTTTGGAAAAATGAAGCTATTATAAGACCCAGGTCCCATCACACAATGCAACACAAGCCGGAAGATAGGGTTTTCCCTTATAATAGCCAAACATGCTTGGTATGTTCAAAACAAATCATTTCGATACTATTATAGTGTAAAGTGTATAAAACAACATCAAATATAAATGTATCAATCATAGGCTACCATCTATTATGTCACCAATACAAGGCTCTACAATCAAAACTGAAATGTCACGTATTGGAAGTTGGATTTCCATCTATGAACCGAGGCAAAGGACCGTCCTCACCGCTTTGAGACAATCTAGCCCATGTCTCAGGCAAGTATTCTGCCAAGCCTTAGGAGCCACAGGGCCGGTCCACACTTACGTTAGTGGATTATAATTCCTAAACAATGCGTTTCCCCGCCGTATGGGGCGTAAATGAGCCAGATGACTCCAACGGCTCCCACGGCAGCCGATATATCCGAGGCACCTCGCATTCCAACAACCACATAGGTAAAAATAATACCAATGTCAGGGATTGCAAAACGCTGACACCACCTCTAGCTAGAAGGAAACGCATGTCCTCCCTGGATTCTCTCCCGTTTCTGGTTCACACCGGGGTGTGAGGCTCGGGAATTAACGCTATACGCAAAGTGGCGCTATATTAAAGCTATGTTATGATCATCAACCACAAGACTTTGCTTTTTAACAGAAGCCTTGATCATTTGCCACTTAGGCATGCGACACAAGCAATTTACGCCATGCGACTGAGGTCAATTGATATAGAACCTCTGATCCCGTACGCCACAAAGAAGAGTGAAGTAAGAGAATAAATTCTCCTTCACCAGGCAGATGTATATTTAATAGAGATCAATCAACACAGAATAAAATCCAATGTCAGACACACAGTCCATTTACAAGTCCGTTCTAGGTTTGAACAAAACCGGAGGCACCTTATACCTTATCCCATATGTCCAATGCAGGAGAGAGGCCTTCGTATATCCATCGATCTCCAAGTACGTCTGGACGATCACCACTTATTACCTCGTCTTGGGTGTACAGCCCAATCAAGACATCAGTAATCATTCAAATGATGTGAAGACCCCCGGTCTTCAACCACCGTCTTCATCTTTGACATATCGTCGTATCAGTTATTCAGAATAGGTATAGACCCGGCCTTTCCGAATAACTCGCGTATATTATAAACAAGTGCTACCTAAACACAACATACGCCTCATTCCAATCTAGAATATTCTTTTATTCAGATATTCACATTTCTAGGGAAAGGTTCCCATTAATTTTATAAAAGATAAATTGTTTCAAATTTATTCTTTAATCTTTCTTTGGAGATCAATTAAAACCATATTAAGGTTTTCCAAACTAGTCGGGATTATGAATCATACCGAAGTAATCATTTATTTAATTTCCCAATCCCACCTATTCATCCCATGGAGCAAAACTGGTAATACTCCATGTCTAACACCACTGTGTTATCGGCAAATTTAGTTACCATTTCACGTTCAAATCTAATTAAAGATTTAGCTATCGCCTGGAGTAAAACTGGTGGTACTCCATTTTCGATCATTTTCTTGAATTGATCACATTCACTTTTCAATCTAATCAAAGATTCATTAAAACTGCATTTAGTTTTAATCTTCCCAAAAATCAATATTAATGATTATTCAAAGCTAAGAAATTAATCTTATCTTTAACTGGGTTAAAGAACCAATGTCATTTAAAATACGATTCATGATAAACCCAAAATCACATTCCATCTGTCTCTAACCGTAAATTAGTAAGAGAACAATTCCCTAAGTATTAATCCCGAAGGCCGAAACCAACATCAGATCAATACCCAGGAAACCATTCAACTTAGCTAATCTCCAGTTAGTTTCTATTTTTCTTAACTCCATTGAGTTTAAGAACAATATTATTAGAGATACCATTCACGACAAACCCAAAATCTCATTCCATTGTTAATCGGGTTAAAGAACAAGTGTTATTTAAAACACCGTTCACGATAAACCCAAAAATCAATTTCAATTCAATTCCAATTAAATATTAATTAATTGGTATACTTCATTAAATCTAAATAAAAATATTTAATCTTTTCTCAACTGGGCTTAAGAACAGTGTTAATGAGGACACCATTCACGACAAACCCAAATTCCATTTGATATTGAATACAAGGCTCTGAATAGAAAATATATCAGCTTATATTCAATATCAAATTCTAAAATCAACAAATATCGTATTGGAATAACGATATATATATCTTCTAAATTCCTCCACAATGTCTGTATAATCACGGAATCCAATATGGAAATATTCCGAAGATAATTTCGATTCAAATCCATTCCAATTCATATATTGGGAATTCTAGTTATTTTTAAAACCATTTCAAATCCAATTTAATTATTTAAAAAGATTGGATTATAATTCTAGTTCATAACTAGTTCATTTTGATAAAAATATATTCTTATCTTTTCAAATATGGGATTTTTCACCCCAATTCTTTCCAAATCATATATTATGATTTTACACAAATTACCAATATTTTTAATAATTTTATTAAGGCCCGTACAGTCGATTTCCATAAATGGTCATCGAACTGCACTTACAACGACCGTTTCCAAATTTTATTTGGACATAATTCCAAATCAAACCATTAGACTTCAAATCTCTTATATTCTTGGAAAGATTTCTTCGATACGAACCCAACGGTTTCGGTTTCAGGAGAATCCGACAGTCAGATCTCCCGTAAGTCAATTCGAAGTCAACGGTCGAAATTCGGGAAGTACCGCGGCGCGGCGCGTTCTATTCTGGCCATTAAATATATATAATATATAATATATATATATATATAATATTTTTCATCGATTTCCATTTAAAACGTATTTTATAATTCGTTTTAAAAACGATTTCAACTTCATATTCGATTTTAAATCAAAATTGAATATTCCATATAATTAATATATAAATGATAATATTTTCAAACATTAGATTTTGAAATCAATTCCCTTTCGATATTCATTTTAAAAATGGATAAAATCGATATAAATATCGTTCGCGTCAAAATGGCGCATATCTAATCAACACAGCTTTATATATTTAAATATATTCGTGTCCATCCGAAATCGGACATCAAAATCAAATTTTGATATTTTACTGAAGATTATTTTAAAATATTCATTATTTTAAAATATTCGTCATTTTAAAATATTCATTCTTTCTGAACTGAAATCAGACACAGTCAATTACCATATAATGTTATTGTATGGATTTCATACAACACATGTATATAACAACAATGAAAACAACAATTCATCATACAGAGTGTATTCTACACTGTATAAGCATTAATTATAAATAATTAACGCTTTCCACAGTCTGTCAACCTATCGATTGACATACAACTAAACAACTGGGATTAGTGTACATCAAATATCATCCCAATACCCGTGTGGGGTTTCAACCAACAAATACTGAATATTATTTGTGCAGTTGGGCGGTGTGTAAATATATCGTCTCAATCAATATCAGTCAAATGGGTGTACATATACAAATCGTCCGATTTGTAAATGAATATTTATTTTATTCATGTATATGTTAAAAATTATATTTTTAATGATAAAATATTTATTCAACACATGAATATTTATTTTATTCATATACACGTTAAAAATTATATGTTTAACGATAAAATATTTATTCAACACATGAATATTTTACATTCCATTCCACATCACAATTAATTACAACAACACAATACAATCAAATAAACAAGTCGTCCATGGTCTGTGGACGACGGGGAACAGTTCATATATGCAGTTGTGAAATAAATAACTATATAAAAATAACTTTGGTGAGAAGTTCTCACATTGGTTTTGATTCCATCGGTTTCATTTTCGAATTTCTGAATAGTTCAGGTTTGAGTTTGACCCTAATTTCAACTTGCTTCAAATTGGACCCGGTTGGTCTTATTGTGAAGCCCTCGTCCCCACGATCGCAACGGATCCAGTTTCACGCGATTTGGACTTCGTATGACAAAGTTATGTTGTTACAAACATTCAATTACATTAATTAAATTAATTAAACAATAATTAATATTTAATCATCCTCAAATCCCTTCTTCCCCGTTGAAACTCTTCAGGCCGACATTGCTCATAGTCATTCTCCCCTAGGGCTTGACTTTTCATGCATCTCGAGGCACTGGTTGACGATCGGCGATTTCCACGATGATAGGCTTTGCGAGACGCACCTCCAGCGGCGATTCCGTCCAACTCGGTGGTAAGATAGGGTCGGAATCTGCCTCGATACGCGCCGGGTTTGGAGCTAAAAATCACGCTCCACAATCGTCGATGATCCTTGTACCGGCTATGGGTTTGAAGCCCATGCTCTCCTCTATAATTCGTTCAACAGGAGCTTATTCTAATTGTCAATTAATGGAGAAAAAAATCGGCAGGAATTTTTAGAGCACAACCGCCGTTCGCTTGGGGATGACGGCGCGACTTTCTGAAGTGAATCAAATTAGGGTTTTAGCATTTTATTTATATATATATATATATTATAATTTTAATAATATTTTATTTTGCTAACCTGAGAATTTACATGCAAATTCCAAATTAAACTCAACGACTGTTACTCCTAGCTAAATACCCCTTTTCCGGACACGATGGAATATGTTTCGTAAGCCAATTCTAATGTTTTGATTAGTTTTTCTCAATATTAGAATATAAATCACTGTATATTTAATTTAAACGTACATTTTAATTCACCGGAGCCACATACTTACTCTAAAAATTCCAGAAAAATAAATCTAGCTATGTTTTGACGATACGGTCTTAACAAAACTAATTCACCGAATTTGGAGACCGTTTGAAAAATGGTCATTTTCCGGTCGATCCAAATTGATTGAAACTGCCAAAACACGTTTTCTTGTGCCATGCTCACATATTGATTCCAACAATTATGAATTTTGGAATCAAGCAATATTTTGACATTCCAGATCCAATAAAAGTGGTCTCGTAAAAAACGGAGATTGTTTGCAAAATGGCTATATTTAGGGGCTATATAAATATATAATCATATACTATATTATAATTATTGAGTTAGGAATGGAGGCCATACAACCATTTTTCCAATTTAAAAATGAAAGGTCGCGTATTCCTGATTCCCCTTAACCCCTTTTTCTCTTTATCGGAAATCAGAAATACGACTTAAACAGTATTCTCTATCCTTAAATCATAGTTATTCCATGATTTTCAGTCGCTACCAAATACGGATCTGAACAGAGCAAGTGGATCTTCCTTATTGCTAGCCATGAGAGACATATTGATTATTGGCTATCGACATCCGACACAATGACCGCTGTGGGCATCGGGTATAACGTTGATCTTCCTACATACAACTTTTTGCCTTTGATTTTTGGCTATTGCTTTCATGTTACAATTAAATTTTGGTCGACTCTTCTTTCAGTTCTTCTATACCTAGGTTTCTAACTGCTATCGGCATCGGCTGTAACATCGATCTTCCTACATACAACTTTTGCCTTTGATTTTAGCTTGCTTTTTTGTTACTGCTTTCGTATTACAATTAAAATCTGTTTGATTCAAGCTTTCGGTTCATTTATATCTAGGTTTCGATTAGAGTGGATATGGAAGGTGCGTATGTCCTTGCAATCTGATTTGCTTCAACGATTTACGTCGATAAGTTCCTATCAACTTCTACATGTTTTTTCCATCGTTAGTGTACGTTTTTTAATTATTTGCTTAAATAAATATTTATGATTTATTTGGCTCATGACAGCAAACAATTGGACAACGCTATAGGAATATATAATTATGCTTTTATGAAATGTGAAGAATTAGATTTTGGTCTCCTTTGATTTTAGGATTTCAATACTATTTCGTAAATAGTCATTAATTTATTTTAAAAAGAATGTATATCTTATCTTTAATTGCAAAATAGTTACAAATAATAGTATTGATACTTCATTTCTTTTTTGTTCCACTGTTCACATGTTTTATAATGTTGTTTGTTTTCAGAGGTAAGCAGATTTATCTTTTTTTACATATATAACATAATCGTTTCTTTATTCTGTTTAATTTATAGATTTGTTAAAACTTCACCACCTCATACATTTTCATATTAATACAAAAAAAAAAAAAATTCTGATTTTTTTTGCTATGTGTAAACCTTTTAACTACAGACTACATCGGTTGATAGTGCAAGAAAGCGTGAATAGTTTGAGTGGAAAATAAATCAAGGTCACTCGGAATCCAAAGAAGGTGAGGAGTATTTTAATTTTTGCAGTTGTAGTTTTTCAACTGATGAATCTTCATTTGAAACTCCACGCTTGGAGTCATATTGAACACAATTCTTAAATTTCAAAATTTTAAAGAAAGTGTTGAAACAATAATAACAAAAATGTCGGATCAAAATAAATACCCATGCAAGATCGTATTTAATTTGATCCTACAATTTCTTTAAAAGTTCATAACCTAATGTGATTCTAATAGGATACCAAGCCTCAGCAATGGATTTTGAATGTGAAAAGGTGAATGCTTCAATGAAATTTGAAAATGCAATCCTTAGCTATTCAATAAAGGAATATCACCTACGAGGAATAAGTACCATACATTCATTCAGCATATAACAACATCGCTCATAATTATACGGTGCACCACAATAAAAAAAAACTTTGGAGGGAGGGGAACACTTGGTCAACAACTCAGGCATTTTGGCCATTGTTGATACAAATATATTTGCATACATCTTCAAGTTTTTGGTTTATTTTAGATTATTATCAATGCTATTCATAACCATTTCTCAACTGGTTACGGCCATTGATGGCACTATTCTAATTAGCACAAAAGAGCAATTATCATGTAACTAATGTATAATTATTCCTCTAATGCATATTGGAATCAAGATAGAAATATATTAATAATATTTCATAAGGGCATTGTTATTGACACTCCAAATATTGTTAGGGGGAGGCCAATTTTTTATTTTTTTTAAAATTGTTAAGGGGAGTACCAAGGAGGAAAGTAGCCCCTTAACAAATAATTTTACTTTTACATTATTATCCATTTAGGCTTAAATTGGGTTTTTGTGATTTAGGAGACTTATGATTTTACGGTTGGCTAATTCTATTTATACACCAAAAATTGCTAAATATATACCAAAAAATATAATAAATTAATATACACCATATATTACTTTACATACACAGTTTCTTTTACTAAAATATCCATGTTTTCATCTCCTTTTTCTTTCCTTTTTCAAACTTAAAACACAGTTACCAAAAATTAGAAACTCTTTGCATCAAATTGAGTAAAATTTTACAAAATGAAATATACTTATTGTACTAATATTGCAACTTTTATTAACTTTATGAAAAAAAATTCAATTTCAACAAAATTACTGTAATTTTACAAAATAAATCAACACTTCTTAATTAGACCATTATTTATGAATGTTTTCTTAATTGAAATTTTAGATTTCATGATTAAATAATTCATTAATATATCTAGTTTGTATCAAATTTCAATACTTTTAAGAATAATTTGATTTTTTATATGCAGAAGAATTGAAAAAGCAACTATGAGAAAATGGTAATTTAGTAATAAAATTTATGAAAAAAAAAAAATGGTGTATGTTAAGGAATTTTCGGTGTATAAATAAAGTTCGCCTTTATGGTGAGTAATTTTTAGAAGTAAGGGTAAAAACGTAAAAAATAAAAAAATAGTCACCTACATTGATCCCTCCCTTAACAATTTAAAAAAAGTGGAGTGTCCTTAAAATTTGGCCTCCCCTTAACAGAAAATGGAGTGTCAATAACAATGCCCTTTCATAATAGTTAATTGTTTTTCAGCCTCTGTTTTGTTAAATTCCCATAAAAACAAAAATTTATTTACCATAATTTATCCTTGCATTGCATATTATTATGAGCATATATGTGTTCTCAAATGATACATGATTCATGTTGATTTCTCGGTTTGGTCATATTTTTACATTGCAGTTAATAAATTTCCGTATAGATTTGATGGAGAATACATGTAATTTATCTAAGCCCACCCTCTTTTGTGAAAAATAAAATTGGGTCAACATTCGTTCTTATTAGTGACTATCCTTGAGTTTACTTTTCTCGATATTTTCGTTGAGTTTTAATAATTACTGGGTCTGATAGGCATATCTCCTTAGTTTTTGAACGTGATACCTTTAATCATTGTTCACTCAACTAAAATGTCACTGAAATATTTTTTTGTTCCAGCTGATGCATTGACCTCTTTCCGTTGCATATTAGCTTCCTTTATTCTTGGGGCCATTACCAAATGACTATGATTTCAATTCATTCTATTATTTTGTTACAATATGTTTTGTTCGTCTTACTTTTGGTTATCTGCTCATAGTTTGGCTTGATCATTTGTTCAATCTACTTGTTTTATGTCCTTTTGATTTTTTGATGCTACAAGGTATGATATTTTCTTTGCCTTGCAAAAAATAGATCAAGCTTTTACCATTTGAAATCATCATATTCGCTTTAGAAGTTAACGCTGAAATAAGTAATACCTAACTAACTGGACATCTTTGTCGTTATATAATTTTTGTAGAGTAAGTAATTATTAGAACATATTTCTTTTACCATTTGAATTCTGCTTAGTTACAGTTCAGTATACGACCTTACAATAACTGCTATTAGATGATATCTAGATTAAATATGCAGTAAACGGACCAACTTTTCTAAAGTACAGTGCCTGATTGGTGTTCCTTATCAAGGAGGTGCATATCTTTTAAAACCATACATTTTACTAAATTTTATTCTGAGTTGTATGTGTATATTTATCTTGCATTGTATATGCTGAAAAACTCTTAATGATATATTATCTGTGTTGGCTATCATGCGAGATATGTCGAACGTGACGACTTCCTTCAATGTTTTATAGGTATAGCATTTCCTCTGTTGCCTTTGGACCTATGAGTCAAAGAGGGCATATGTCCATGAGAGACAGAAGAACTTTTGAAGTGTTAGGCTAGAGAATCAGGTACCATTATTTTTCATCTCGCCTCATCTTTCTTTGCCCAAAAAGGAATTGTAACGGTCTAATATAGTAATATGTGTAGTGTTAAGCTATTAAAATAGCCTGTTTCACCAGAGAATTTGAATTGTAATTAGTCCAAAATTATTCTACTCGATTGTTTTTTAAACTGGATGAGCAGAAGAAAATATTACGTCGTAGCTTAGGTATAAAATAACAACTGAAAGCTTACGGGAGGATATATTTCATTCGTTATGTACATGGGCCTGGGCTAAAGTCCAATCATCTTTTACATTACAATTCATGTATTATTAGTATGACCGTGCTTATATATATACACGGTTACTCCTCTATGTACATTATCTCTTTTCAGTAATAATACAAACATTTCAATTCTTCTTGCTCATATACAATTCTCACAATAATCTCACGTGGTATCAGAGCTATCAAAGCTTAACAGCAATCAAGAATCTTGAAATCAGAAAAGAAGAAAAAAAATTCAAAATCAAATCAGTTGAATAGTTGCAATTCTGTTGTTCAAAACAGAAGACTCGTCAGCTTTATTCTTCATCATCCGAGTCCCTCCTATCAAAGATAGAATTTCTATCTCATCACTTAGGAGTTGCTACTTGATCATAATAGTTTGTGCCTTGCCATATCATTTCAGATAAGCTGCATCAAACAATCAGATCAAGTCTTGCCGAGGGTCATCTGAATTCTTTAAAACCGATCAAGAAGTTCAAGAAAAGGGAAAATCAGCGGTAACAAAGTGCCATACCAGAGTGCTTCATCAGAAAAACAACCAGTCATTGGTGTATAATCATTACCTGAAGCTCTTCAGGTTGCAACTTCATCAGCTGCACAATCTTCTCAAGAATTCTCAATTCTAAAGCTTCAAGAATCAGTTTTATTATCTTGTTATCATCATGGTGGATGATAACAATTCTTCAACAAATCCTCCTGGAAATCAACCAATTCCTCCTGGAAACTCATCTGCAAATCAAAATCAAGCAACATCAGTCAATCAAAACATATCAGGTGCAGAATTTCTTGTAAAAACAGGTATAAATCCACAAACCCAGTTAATCACCATTCATCTTGAAGAGAATAATTACTTGCTATGGAAATTGCAAGTAGAAACAGCCATTCAAGGATATGGTCTTGAGGGATACATTCTTGGCACTATTGCTATTCCACCCAAGTTCATAACTGATGCTGATAATAGGGTAGTCAGTAATGGCGAGTATGTTAAATATCATAGGCAAGATAGGTTGATTTGTGCATGGCTATTGTCATTTATAAGTGAAAAAATTCTATCTCAAGTGATTGGATGCAAAACAGCAAATGATATTTGGACAACTATAGAAAAGTCTTTTAACACCCAATCATCAGCCAAGACAATGTTTTACAGAAATCAACTACAGACTGCCAGGAAAGATAACTTGTCTATGAGAGAATATTTGACAAAAGTTAAAGGCATTTGTGATCACTTAGAGGCAGCAGGTCAAAAGATTAATGATTCTGAACACATTTTATCAATTCTAAATGGACTAGGTGAAGAATATGAGGCTGTTGTGGCAGTTATTACATCACAAAAGGTAACCAGTTCTATGGAGGATGTGCATTCTATTCTTCTTGCTCATGAAGCAAGAATTGAAACAAAAAGGTCACAATTAAATGAACTTTCTGCTAATATTGCTGAAACCAAAAACAAGAATCAAAACAGAGGGGTAGAGAGGAGGTTCATCTAACAGAGGCAGAGGCAGAGGAAGATGGAATAATAATAACAGAGCTAAATGTCAAATTTGTGAAAAAGTGGGTCACACTGCCTTGAAGTGTTATTTCAGGTTCAATAACAACTATGTTGCTGGTCAGACACAAAACAGTCAAAGAAGGGCAAATCCTACAGCAAATCTAGCCAATGTTGTAACTGATAGTCAAAGCAATGCAACAAGAAACAGTCAAACTGATGATATTGGTGATGACAACTGGTATCCTGACTCAGGTGCCACTAATCATATCACTAATAGTCTCAAAAATCTCAATCTAGGTCAAAGGGAGTACAAAGGTAAAAATTCTTTACTCATGGGTAATGGTGATAGTTAAATATTACACATATTGGCTTTGGCAGCATAAAAGGTAAAAAACAACTATATCTCAACAATTTACTTATGGTTCCTCACATAAAAAAGAATTTACTCAGCGTATCACAGTTTGCTAAAGACAATAATGTGTACTTTGAGTTCCATCCATATCATTGTTTGGTTAAAGACTTATTGACTAATGAAATTATTTTGTAGGGTAAAGCATGCAAAGGACTATACAAATTCAGTGCTGTGAATTCTACAAACAATGATCAAGAGAAAAATAGTTGCTACCTATCAGAAATTAATGATAATATCAGTGTATTTGATCTATGGCATGTCAAACTTGGTCATGCTAATGTGAATATTGTCAAGAAAGTTTTAACTGTCAATAATATTTCTTATGATAGTATTCCTATGCCATATGTTTGCACTTTCTGCCAAATGGGCAAAAGTCACAAGTTACCCTTTACAAATTCCTTAACTAATTACTCTAAACCACTTGAACTTGTTGCCACAGACCTATGGGGTCCTGCCCCAATAAACTCTGACTATGGATTCAACTATTACATTTCTTTTGTTGATTCTTATTCCAGATATACTTGGATATTTTTTTTAAAATCAAAGTCTGAAACCAGCAATGTTATCATTCATTTCATTAATCAAGCTGAAAAACAAATAGGTGAGAATTTAAAGATCTTGCAAACTGATGGAGGTACTGAATTTAAACCTCTAAGTGAATTCTTTCAAAAGAAAGGCATAATTCATAAATTAAGTTGTCCTTACACCTCTGAGCGAAATGGTTTGGTTGAAAGGAAACACAGACACATTGTGGAGTGTGGTCCCACTTTATTAGCTCAGAGTAATTTACTATGAAATTCTGGCCTGAAGCTTTTAATACTTCTGTATATTTAATAAATAGACTGCCTACTAAGACTTTGAATAACAAATGTCCTTTAGAAACTCTATATAATATCAAACCTGATTATCATAGACTCAAAGTTTTTGGCTGTCTATGCTATCCATGTCTAAGGCCATATAATTCTCATAAGTTAAATTTTAGATCCTCAGCATGTACTTTTATACGGTATGCTAGTGATTAAAAAGGATATAAATGTCTTGATGACAAGGGTAAAATTTATATTAGCAGACATGTTGTATTCAATGAAAAGGTATTTCCTTTCAAAAGTAAAGATGTTGCTACCACACAGAAAGTATACAATTCAAGAAAATCAATACCATGAATACCTATATACTCTGACAGTTTTACCAAAGATACTGGTGATGGTAGCTCAGAGTCACCTCAACAGTCCACATCATCATCAAGCAGTGAGTCATCTGAGCCTTCCAATCAACCCAGTACCAATCAACAAAGTGAACATATACTGCAGGACTCAAGTTCAGAAGTTAGAAGAAATCCATCAAATACCAGAAATGACAATACTGAAACTCATGAGCAGCAGAGTGAACAAGCACAAATAGGTCATCCAATGATTACTAGATCAAAAAGGGGTATTTTTAAGCCTAAAGTCTACAATGTTATCAGTGACTTTGATAAACCAGTAAATTACAATCAAGCCATCAACAATCAAAACTGGAAACAAGCTATGGATGATGAATATCAAGCACTGATAAAGAATAACACATGGACACCTGTTAAAGCCCCAACAGACAAGAATATAATAGATAGCAAGTGGTCATATAGGTTAAAAAAGAATGCTGATGGGTCTATACACAGACACAAGGCTAGGCTTGTTGCAAGAGGTTTCACACAGCAATATGGTTTTGATTTTGAAGAAACATTCTCTCCAGTTGTTAAGCCAACAACCATAAGAATAATTCTCACTATAGCCCTACATAACAACTGGAAAATACAACAATTGGATGTCAACAATGCATTCCTGAACAGTGATCTAAAGGAAGAAGTGTATATGAGTCAACCTCAAGGATATCAGAAAAATAAAGAGCTTGTCTGTAAACTGAATAAAGCCATTTATGGGCTTAAGCAAGCTCCCAGAGCCTGGTTTGATAAATTGAAATTTGTGTTGACAAAACTAAAGTTTCAATCTACCAAATCAGATCATTCACTGTTTGTCAAATTTGATAATAACATAACCATTTTTATTTTGATCTATGTAGATGATTTAATCATTACAGGAAATAGTGAAGCTGAAATTAGAAGGCTCATTCAAATTTTGGACAAACAGTTCTCAATCAAAGACCTGGGTGAACTCAACTATTTCCTTGGAATTGAAGTAATAAAGACATCCAAATCAGAATTGTTTCTGAATCAAAAGAAGTATATCAATGAAATTCTTATAAGATCAAACATGGAGGCTGCTAATGCTCTACCTACACCCATGATAACAAGTCAGCAATTATCCAAACACAAGGGAGAAAACATAGTCAGCATTAGACAATATAGAAGTCTGGTTGGAGCATTACAATATGCTACCATTACTAGACCTGAAATAACTTACTGTGTTAACAAACTCTCACAATTTGTGCAGGAACCAAAAGAGGATCACTGGAAGGCTATGAAGAGAGTGCTAAGATACTTAAAGGGAACTATGGACTATGGTTTACACTTTACACAAGGCAAACAACTCAACATTACTGGATATAGTGATGCAGACTGGGCAACGGATCCTAATGATAGAAGATCAACATCATGTTATTGTACCTACTTGGGAAACAATCCTATATCCTGGTGTGCTAAGAAACAACCTACAGTCTCTAGATCCAGCAATGAATCTGAATTCAGAAGCATTGCAAATGCTACAGCAGAAATTATGTGGGTGCAGTCACTCCTCGGTGAACTAAAATTATCAAATCAAAGGCCACCAACACTATTGTGTGATAATCTAAGTGCTGTATCACTATCATCTAATCCTATATTGCACTCAAGGACTAAACACATGGAGATTGATCTATATTTTGTTCGGGAACAAGTAATCAAGGGTAAACTACAAATTAATCATGTGCCAGCAAATTATCAGATAACAGATATACTTACGAAGCCATTATCAAGTAAAAGCTTTACCAGACTTAGATCTGAACTTAAAGTAACTGAAAGATCAAACCTTGGAGAAGAAGCAAAGCATACAAGTTCAGATCTGAAACCTTCAATACCCAGGAACCTTGTATGTAAGCCGAAGAACGCTGCTAACTTGATTATTGAAGAATCCAAGCTTGCAAGCGGATCAACATCTCACATACCAAGGATTGAAAGCAACCTGAAGCAGACACTCTCAAGCGAAGCAAGTATAGTCTCCAATAGCTCAGATCCTCGCCATCATAATGCTACTTTAGCAGCATCGAAGCTGATTTGAACTCAATACTGAAGATTTCTCTCAGATTTAACATCGCAAGTTGTGGTGGCGGAGACATGAAAATCCTAGCTTTCATTTGAGGGGCGATATAAAATAACAACTGAAAGCTTACGGGAGGATATATTTCATTCGTTATGTACATGGGCCTGGGCTAAAGTCCAATCATCTTTTACATTACAATTCATGTATTATTAGTATGACCGTGCTTATATATATACACGGTTACTCCTCTATGTACATTATCTCTTTTCAGTAATAATACAAACATTTCAATTCTTCTTGCTCATATACAATTCTCACAATAATCTCACATTAGGATTAGATTTTGACAAAGGTTTTTTGTATGATTTAACTTAGGGTTTTTTGTATGAGCAAAAAAGAATATTACGTCGTAGCTATTTCTCTATTTTTCCGGTTGTATTGATATATTTTGTCAACAAAATTTTGGCAAAAAGATCTGTTGTTTATTGAATTTTTTTTTATTTTTTATTTTTTTTTTTTATTTTTTTTTTATTTTTTTGGGATACCGTTGTGGATTTGAGATCTTCTCGAAGCCTTACATGAGAAGGGTTATGGGTATTAATCATTCCATTATACTAAACAGAGTCTGCTGGCTGATTAGACAGTTTTGTGCAAATATGATATCGTATATTTTGATTTTTATACTTCGTGATATTTTTTTCCATGCCCTGATGTCTATACATAATTTTATGTCCCATATTTATTTTCATATGTCATTTTTTTAGGCATATTTACGAGTAGGTTGATAGATATTCTTTTTGAAATCATCATTCTTATTGATGTCATTATTTGTATATAATAGATGTGGAAAGAACTTGGTGTGATGTAAAAAAAAAGGCCTACTGCTACTAATCCCAATGGCGGATCTAGCCCTGGGCACAGCTGGGCTGCAGCCCAGGGTAAAAAAATAATGGAGAAAGAAGCGGCGCCGGCATAAGAAGAAGATAGAAGCGACGTAAGAAGGAGAAAGAAGTGGCGCCGGCATAAGAAGAACTGAAGAAGAAAAAAACGGCATAAGAAGGAGAAAGAAGCGGCGCCGGCATAAGAAGAAGAAAGAAGCGGCAGCTGATGGAATAGGGTTTCCTCAAAGAAAAGGTGTCGTAATTTCTATTTGGATCAGACCCATACTTTTGGGCTTCATTTCTCATATTTATCTAAGTTGTGTAAACTGAAAGAAAAAAAACATTAAGCAAAAATGGATGTGAAGGACAATTTCTTGGCGGCAACTATGTGTCTGGTGTGGCAATTGGTAGATGCGGTGAAGGTGTTTATGAAATTGCATCAGAGATATCAGAGTATTTGACAAAATATATGCTTATAAATAGAAAAAGGTAGACTTGCTAATATTTTTCTATAAAGATATCTTTTCAGCGTTTCATTACGAATGATGGTCTCAGTCAATAATTCATATCCAGTCCTACAAAACAAGAGTTTACGGGAAAATATAAAAAAGTAACGGGAATTTGCAAACCGAAATTTAAACGGAAATCCCAAAATTTCCGGAGCGGAACCAAAATATTGAAATTTTACAGAAACCGAGACGGAAACGGAATGCATTACAACTTAAAAAAAAGATAGCTTTAAAGTTAGCCCACCCTGGTCTTAGTTCCCAGTTCCGCCCTTGACTAATCCCAAACCAAAACTATGATTCTCAAGTCTTTTCCTAAGATAGAGCTAAACGGAAGGACGCTAGATTCCAATTGAACAACCTCATGAAAGTGAACTACAAAAAGGTCCAAGAAAATGCTGCAGAAATTGAAATTTCTAAGGACTGCAAAAGAAATTGAAAGGGAATGGAAGCTGCAGAAATGGAGTGCATTAAAAGATGCTTAACAAATATGGACTCAGGATGACAGATGCAATTAACCCTTCAAAAAGAGAAAACCGTGGTTGGAGCTCTATACTGTCTTCCTGAAAAAAAAAAAAGATCATCCATACTATATTGATGAAATCATCAAAGGCCTCATTAGTGTAAGTTTTTTCTTTAACCCAAAATGGCCTTTTAATGTATTATTACTGTTATTTGTGACATTTACTTCTTGCTGATGTCTTAACATAATTGAACAAAATGATGTGTATAATATTGTTTTAGCAAAGGCGGACCCCCTCTACAGCTATAACAATAGAATGGACAAGGACGCTTCTTCTAAACAACCAAGGCAAGCTGAAGAACGCTCAGAATTGAAATAGTTGAAAATATAAGCAGTGAATGTCTAATGTAAGAATCAGACTTGACAGTTATGCCATATCTTCAAATTGTGATAATAGAGACGCTTCCTGTTTGTTCGGCAACTCTGTGACTGATCCCACATGAATCACCTGAAAACTCTGTAATTGAAGGAAGTAATATACCTAAAAAGATGATGCTCATAGTTAATGCATATTATGTTCGAAAGGATAGAATATTGGGAAAATCCTAAGCAGTTTATAATTGAAGATTTTTGAATGTCAACAAGGATACAAATATGTTACTGTCTTTCGGATAGAGGAGGAGGAGGAGGTGCTAAGGTAAGTATTAGGCATATTTGGCGTTGGGTTTAGCTGTTGGGAGTATGCAATTTTTTGATTAGCAAAGGATTGGAGAAGAGCTTATTGATGTGACTTTAGGCACTTGGATAAATCTGTCTAGATTCTGGAACTGTTGCACGTCAACCATTATACATGCCAAGAGATTCTTTTAAAAGCATGCTATCAACTTGGTAAATTGAAAAATATAGGAATGTCTCATAATTTACTGCTACAAATCATTGTATTTTAGTCACACTGAATGGGGAAATACTTAACTATTTTTAAAATGATTTGCATGTGACATGTCTTCTAAGTAGGATTGTGTTGTCCAATATTTACAAGTTGATGGGTTTTATACCCACTTCAAAAGACAGCATAGGTATTTCTTTGTTAGAAACATTCATTGAAGTAAGACAAAACTTGGAAAAATTTTACGAGGTCCGATGAGTTGCTCTAACCATTTTCTATCTTTCTACGTTGTTTCGATGGCAAAACTCTTATATTTTTGTAATTTTTGAATCATGTTTAATTGAATTGTTGCACCTATTTATAAAGTCGGTTTGGGCATTTTTGAATTTCTGGGCTTCTTCAACCGTAAACGAGACTATTATTAAATACAGTGGCAATCATAACGCTTATCTCTTACGGTGAATGTGTTGTGGAATTCCGTTACTATGAATGTGTTGTGGAATTAGTGAAAATCACTGACAATCCAGTCAACTTCTACTTACTAAATATAATGACCGTCGCCACTTGGAATGATTGCATTAAAATTGGCTCCTTCCGTTTGTAATGATTGTGTATGAAATTACACTCTTTTTTTCTTCTGCACATGGATCAATAGATACAACTAGAAAAATAATTTGAGTTTGAGAGCCAAAAACAAGTCTTTTCTTCGAAACGAGGCATTGTAAAATGTTAAGAGTTAGTAAAATATTTTGTTTTGAATACAAGAAAAATTCAGTGCATTGTATAATTTTTGGCTCTACGTCTAGCTATGAATTTTTTGGCTCTATATTCGGCTATGAAACTGACGTAAGTTGAAAATTTGAACCTCAAGAACATTAACTGTGATCATATCACAAAAACACTACAAAAATTAATTTGTGTTAATTTTACCTTGAAGTATAAATTTAAATAATTCATTAAAAAATTCAGAATGAAGTGAATTTCGTAATTAGTACAATAAGAATAGGGCTGTGAAAAACAAGTTACACAGATAATTGATAAACAAACTAACAAAATAATAAGATTTTCATGGCGACAGGCAATTAGGTATTCTGCCCCTTTTTTGCGCCGCCACTTCCCCCGTTCTCTCACTTCTCCCATCCTACCACCCCGTTATCCCTCTTATCCTCTCTTCCGCCTCGCTCTCTTCTATTATCACTCGCCTCTCCTTCTTTGGCAAAAAAAAATCGGGTGTCACCTAGTTCTGAATCGAGTGATCCTCAATCTGGGAATCCGCTCTCCCGAACTATCACGAGTTCATCGGCGGTGGAAGTAGCTAACACAAACCCGATTCTGCAAGAAATTGCTACTGCTGTTGCTTCTATGCCGGTTCTCCCTCTTTCAGGTCTGGCGCTACATGTGCAGACTTCGATTTCTGAGCTTCTTACTAAAGCTCCAACGCAATGGACTGAAGCTGGCACCTCCCTTGTAACCGAGAAAGGTACTGAAATCTTAAATACTATTGTTGGGGTTATTGGTAATAATGAGGTAGATCATAGTCTGGCTGATGAAAGTTGTATGAAGCTGATTAATGATTCGAGAAACGATGTGATTGTGCCGCCCTTATCAGTCCCCGTAACCAAACCCACCGAGCTACCGAATTGCTCAATAAATACTTGTACCACTGGTGAGAATAATACTGTACCGCTGCCTAAGCCTAAACCAATTTTCTCGTCTTTATTTGCCTCTCTACTTCGTTGTGCTGGTAGCTACTACCCGCGTAAGTTCACTACAAACCCAGATGATCCCTCACCCCCTGCTGAGATCGTTCAGGAAGGAATTGATATTTGGAAGGATCATCTTATCGGGTTTTTTCTAGACTCGTGTGTGCCATATGATGATGTTCGTGAACACTGCCGTAAAGTGTGGAATATGAGGGGTGGGCTTCGTGTTAATTATGTGAATGGAATGTATTACTTCAAATTTTCAGATGCGGAGGAAAAAAGGAAAGTGATCGAATCTGATCTGCCTATTATTGGAGGGAAACCTTTAATCATTACAGCGTGGAGTACAACGATTGAGAGTGTTAGAGCAAGGGTGTGATCTATCCCGGGATGGATTATTTTCACTAGGATTCCTTCGATATTGCAAACACTACCAGACTTGAATTGGTTGGCTAGCAGAATAGGTAAATTCAAATGTTTTGATGCTAATACGGAGGCAAGGAAGAATCTAGTTTTTGCGAAAGCATTAATTGAAATAACTCCAAATAAAATGCTACCTTCTAAGATTAAGGTCACAATTGATGGAATAGACACATATGTTGATGTTCAATACACTTGGCAACCAGATATATGCACTAATTGCCAGTCATTTGGGCATATCAGTGATGCTTGCAATCATACAAAGAATGCCCCAAAGCCTATGATTCCACTAGTGAAACCTCCCCTTCGTAAATGGGCCCCTAAAACCAAAATCGTTAATATTCCTCATAATCCTGTTGTTGTGGATGTTGATATCCCAGTCGTCGATGCAGATGCGGACGCTGCTCAGAGAGCTGTTGACGAATCTGTTGTTTGGATCTTACAAGAGAAATCCAATGTAACACCCCACGTCCGTTAAGGTCACTCACAAAGGGAATGCCTTAACTTTGATGGAGCATTTTAGTAAACAGAACAGAATATTACAAGAAAGATATAAAATTAATACTTGAAAAACTTTATAACTTTATTGCAGTGGACAAAAATCAGTTTGGTTACAACTTTACCAAAAACTCAAGTACATATATATCAGCCTTGTACAGAAGCCATCAGAGTACAAAACTTTAAAATCATAATCCGCACCGAAGATGCCAGAAAAAGACAAGCCATACTTTAAGCACTTCAAGCACTCCAAGCAGGAAGAAAGATCCGGATCAAGCTAGAGTATTCCCTCCCTGAAAACCTGGGGGAGGGGGGGGGGGAACGGAAGAAAAGAGGCGAAACAACAAGAGTCAGACATAAAGTCTGGCAAGTCCAGTGACTATCAGTTATGAATAGATAATAATGTCATGGCATGCAAATAAAACTGGATGAGAGATAACAGGAAACAGGAATAACAGATATACTTAGGTTAAACAGAAGAAACAAGATGATATTACTTTTCACTTCTCTGCACTAATACTAGTATAACAGGATTAGGTGTTACCCTAATGTCTAAATAGAAATAGAAACAGAATAATGGGCCTTTACCACCCTAACAGAAGGTACAGAAACATAATGCTAATAATGGGCCTTTACCACCCGAACAGAAAGTACAGAAACAGAATGCTAGTAATGAGCCTTTACCACCCGAACAGAGACAGAAACGGAAACAGAATAATCCCTACGGAAACAGAATGTTCGAATTAGGTGTACACTAGTAAATGGGCCTTTACCACCCCAACAGACGGTACCACGCAGAAACAGACAGGTGTTACCACCCAACAGAAACAGACGGCACCCCACCGAACATACAGAACTAAGTGTACCCTAAATCCTACCCCACGTGATCGGCTCCCTAATATATAAATACCCTGTGCCAGCCCCACAAAAGGGTGTATCATTCCCTAAAGTGACAACCTTTGAATGACATAGACCTATTTATAGATGTCACGACGTCTTACATCCTCAGAGGCAGACCGGGATCCATGCACGCACATGACCCGGTTGGAACGCACCATCAACACCCCTCGCCATTATCACAATGAACCGCTTATAATTAGTTCAGTAAGCGTGCCCGGACCCTACCTACTGTTGGGTCGTAGTTTTGATACCAGAAAGGGTTACTGACTAATATGGGTCTCACACAACAGATGACACAAGTAATTACCCATCCTAACCTTGTGTCCCCAGACTAAAAGATTTCAGATTAACTTGTTTACAAGTTTCAGACGTACAGAGTTCAGATTTACTAGTTCACAGATCAGACAATCAAGTTAACAAGTTTTCAGACTAATGGATCAGATGTACAGATTTAACAGACTTACAGATTGTCTAACTTTGTATTGGGCCTACAGATTCACGAAACGGGTTTGTTAAATTCATCAGTCCAGTTGGTTTAACCTTATCCACCCAACACGTTTTAGACATCATATTTATCTCAGATTTGCATTAATTAAATATTAATGCACAGACCTCTCACATTAGGTCGTTAGCTTGTGGCCGCTGGATATACCGGGCGGTTCCGGGCAGACTTCTGCTACAAGCCAGACCTAACCTCGTGTCTAAGCATATTTTAGTTATGCCTACGACCTCTCACATTAAACTAGCAGTTTGTGGTTGCTGGTTAAGCCGGTTGGTTTCGGGCAGGCTTCTACCGCAAACGGAGTCTAACCTCGTGCCATAGCCACTTTATTCCATTACAGAAAATATCAGACTAATTATGTCCATTTAGCAGATCTAACTTCTTTACAAGTTACGGCAGATTATCCAAAGTTCTATTAACATGTTTTGCTCAATTTTAGATCGAGACTCCAAATTACAATTATTCAGCTTTCAACAGATTAAGCAATTCGACAGATTTAGCAGATAACAGATCTAGCAGATTAGGCAATATAACAGATCTAGCAGATTAGGCAATATAACAGATCTAGCAGATTAGGTGATATAACAGATTTTAAACATTGCTTAAAGTTTCATTGACATATCTTGCCAATTATAAATTATGTCTAAATTCACATGCCTAAATCATGGTCATGATTCATAATATAACATATGCCCAAATTTTAGCATGGTACAGAATATTCCCTAAAAACCCCAATCATGGTTCATATATAAGTTATGCCAAATATAGCCATTGATTTCAATGCATGTCACATATCCAAAAATCCCCATTTAGGTGTATTCACACTTAATAGTCATTAAATCTTAATATAGATTTTTACACCTAAGTCATGTGCAAATTAATTCTCCTACTTCCAAATGACAGACTATCAGATTTAATATGCCCAGGTCTAGATCTTAAATTTACAACATATGTTCTTTATGTTCTAAGTCACAATAATACTCTTCTTCCAAGTCATAAATCATCTTATGCTATATGCCTCAACCTTATGTCCTGAAATACAACATGCGTTGTGTCCTCAAATCAGTTACAAATCAATTATGCCTAAATATGCCTCATTCAATATTCTTCCCAAATTTAGCGTTTATGCGTTCATCTCTTATGAGATTTGGCTCAGGCTCGTGGTAGCATGGCTATCAAACAAAAAGAAAGAAAGGAGGAAGAAATACAGAACAAACAGAATAATAACAATACAACAGAGTAACAGATCTGATAAATAGAAAAAGGGCATAATCTCAGATTCATATTTATAATTATGTCAAGATCATGATTAAATTTCATATCGGAAAATAACTGTACTTGCCTTGGTTGGATTCTAGAAGAAGAGTTGCAGTTGTTCTCTTTTAATCTAAATCAGAATTGGAAGAAGAAGAAGAAGCACAAGTCTTAGCTTAGGTTTCAACAGAGCAGAGACGCCATTAATTTATTTTAATTGAGGTGGAGGCAGCATAACATTGCAATGGTTTGGTGTGGAGAGAAAGCTAGGTTTAGGGGTGTTTAAATAGGAGAATAGGGTAATTTAGAGCCTTCAGATCAGTCCATAAGTCAACAGAACCACCCAGCTCGAAGACAGGTCATCCAACCACTCAGAAGAAGACACGTCATCACAGAACACTCCAGAATTCTGTGCTGGATCGGTATGGGCACACTTGGCAGGTGCGCCAGTGTATTTTTGTACTGGCGCATTTCTCAAGTGCGCCAGTGTATTCTGGCATGTTTCCGGTTTTTTGCCTAACTTCGTTCATCCATATCTTCTTCATACGGTATCCGTTTTACGCAAACTCGAACTCTATCTCAAGCAGAATTTCGAGACGAACGCAATGGCGCAAACTGTTTCCCTTAATTCTTCACCTGAAAATTAAGTATACTTTAATTTGTTACTTATACGTTCACAGAAAATACGGGGTGTAACATTCTCCCCTCCTTAAAGGATTTCGTCCCCGAAATCTTCAAGTTAAGAAGAATGTGTCCTACCATCCAATCATCCATCTACTCAACCATCATCCCCAAGCATCCATTGTCCTTAGAAAACTTCTAATGTTGTATGAACATATGCAAAAGTGTGTGTATATGTCTCTTATCTAATGCAAAGATCAGGTGGTCTACTGATTCATTTGACCTCCTCAATGCGAACCATGTTGGTTCCATGAGTCCAATTATGTATGCAAGAAATCCTATTTGATACACATCATTTCTATATGTGTGCATAACCAATCATCCAAATGCAACATCCATGTGATGAGTCAATCATTTTGCATCCACAAAAATTGAAAAATGCGCACACATCCATATGCAGTATGAGAGTATTTTTGAGCCGATCTAGTGCCTAGTGTGTGTATATGCATCCACGAGCAACCACTTGCATCCACTTGCAACCATCAAACATAACATGTCTCAAACACATGTTTACACCCATTAGTTTCTACCTAAAGGTCGAAGACTCGATCGATAGGATACAGCTGAGTGATAGAAGCAAGTACGACTAAAACAAGAGCACTGTTCCTATTAGACATCGGTTAAGAAAATAATTCCCTAAGTATCAACCCCGAAGACCGAAATCAACATCAGATTGACACCCAGTGAATTACTCCCATTAAACAATGCCAAACTGGAAATCTACTTCACGCTTCGAGTAAAAACCCCTAACCTTTTCAGAAATATCCAGATACTTACAGACTACTGATACATATCAGATTATCAAATGATTTTTAGGAAACTAAGCTTGAGAAAGCCTAACCATATCCCAAAAAAACCCGAAATGTATGCGTCACTGTCATCTTAACGCCTAACACAGATGCCCTCAAAACCCAACCTATCACAAACAGATGAGTCGTAACCCTTATGGGGTTTGAGACTATAGCGGGATCAGAAACAAGACTAGTATTAAAGTGCAGAGACTTAACTACATAATCAAAATGCTAGAATCAGAAAGAGTTCTTCTTATTAATCAGATAAGGAAGTTAAACCTTCTCAGAAATTTTCCTACCTCAAAGGTACCAACAAGTCCTCCCCTTCCTTCTAGTTTTGATAACCGTCTCAGTCCCATGAAGCGATTTTCCGCCCCGTACGGAAGTTCTTACGTATCTTAAAAAAAACATCTATACGCGGAAGAAGATATTAAAAAGGGAAAGAGGAAGGGATTCGAAACAAAGAATCGGAAGAAAGATATATGGCTTTTGGGGATTATGTTTTTCAAAATAAACTTTACTTTTGAAAATACTTCCTTTTAAAACCTTTTTGAAAATAGTTTTCAAAAACTTCTATCTAATCTGGTAACCTTCAGCTCTGATACCATGTGTAACACCCCACGTCCGTTAAGGTCACTCACAAAGGGAATGCCTTAACTTTGATGGAGCATTTTAGTAAACAGAACAGAATATTACAAGACAGATATAAAAATAATACTTGAAAAACTTTATAACTTTATTGCAGTGGACAGAAATCAGTTTGGTTACAACTTTACCAAAAACTCAAGTACATATATATCAGTCTTGTTCAAAAGCCATCAGAGTACAAAACTTTAAAATCATAATCCCCACCGAAGATACCAGAAAAAGACAAGCCATACTTTAAGCACTCCAAGCAGGAAGAAAGATCCGGATCAAGCTAGAGTATTCCCTCCTTGAAAACCTGGGGCCCAGGGGGGAACGGAAGAAAAGAGGCGAAACAACAAGGGTCAGACATAAAGTCTGGCAAGTCCAGTGACTTTCAGTTATGAATAGATAATAATGTCATGGCATGCAAATAAAACTGGATGAGAGATAACAGGAAACAGGAATAACAGATATACTTAGGTTAAACAGAAGAAACAAGATGATATTACTTTTCACTTCTCTGCACTAATACTAGTATAACAGGATTAGGTGTTACCCTAATGTCTAAACAGAAACAGAAAAAGAATAATGGGCCTTTACCACCCTGACAGAAGGTACAGAAACATAATGCTAATAATGGGCCTTTACCATCCGAACAGAAAGTACATAAACAGAGTGCTAGTAATGGGCCTTTACCACCCGAACAGAGACAGAAAGGAAAACAGAATAATTCCTACGGAAACAGAATGTTAGAATTAGGAGTATACTAGTAAATGGGCCTTTACCACCCCAACAGACGGTACCACGCAGAAACAGACAGGTGTTACCACCCAACAGAAACAGACGGTACCCCACAGAACAGACAGAACTAAGTGTACCCTAAATCCTACCCCATGCGATCGGCTCCCTAATACATAAATACCCTGTGCCAGCCCCACAAAAGGGTGTATCATTCCCTAAAGTGGCAACCTCTGAATGACACAGACCTATTTATAGATGTCACGGCGTCTTACATCCTCAGAGGCAGACCGGGATCCATGCACGCACATGACCCGGTTGGAACGCACCATCAACACCCCTCGCCATTATTAGAATGAACCGCTTATAATTAGTTCAGTAAGCATTCCCGGACCCTACCTACTGTTGGGTCATAGTTTTGATACCAAAAAGGGTTACTGACTAATATGGGTCCCACACAACAGATGACACAAGTAATTACCCATCCTAACCTTGAGTCCCCAGACTAACAGATTTCAGATTAACTTGTTTACAAGTTTCAGACATACAGAGTTCAGATTTAATAGTTCACAGAACAGACAATCAAGTTAACAAGTTTTCAGACTAACGGATCAGATGTACAAATTTAACAGACTTAAAGATTGTCTAACTTTGTATTGGGCCTACAGATTCACGAAACGGGTTTATTAAATTCATCAGTCCAGTTGGTTTAACCTTATCCACCCAACACGTTTTAGACATCATATTTATCTCAGATTTGCATTAGTTAAATATTAATGCACAGACCTCTCACATTAGGTCGGTAGCTTGTGGCCGTTGGATATGCCGGGCGGTTCCGGGAAGACTTCTGCCACAAGCCAGACCTAACCTCGTGTCTAAGCATATTTTAGTTATGCCTACGACCTCTCACATTAGACTAGCAGTTTGCGGTTGCTGGTTAAGCCGGTTGGTTCCGGGCAGGCTTCTACCGCAAACGGAGTCTAACCTCGTGTCATAGCCACTTTATTCCATTACAGAAAATATCAGACTAATTATGTCCATTTAGCAGATTTAACTTCTTTACAAGTTACGGCAGATTATCCAAAGTTCTATTAACATGTTTTGCTCAATTTTAGATCGAGCCTCCAAATTACAATTATTCAGCTTTCAACAGATTTAGCAGATAACAGATCTAGCAGATCAGGCAATATAACAGATCTAGCAGATTAGGCAATATAACATATTTTAAACATTACTTAAAGTTTCATTAACATATCTTGCCAATTATAAATTATGTCTAAATTCACATGCCTAAATCATTGTCATGATTAATAATATAACATATGCCCAAATTTTAGCATGGTACAGAATATTCCCTAAAAACCCCAATCGTGGTTCACATATAAGTTATGCCAAATATAGCCATTGATTTCAATGCATGTCACATATCCAAAAATCCCCATTTAGGTGTATTCACACTTAATAGTCATCAAATCTTAATATAAATTTTTACACCTAAGTCATGTGCAAATTAATTCTCCTACTTCCAAATGACAGACTATCAGATTTAATATGCCCAGGTCTAGATCTTAAATTTACAACATATGTTCTTTATGTTCTAAGTCACAATAATCCTCTTCTTCCAAGTCATAAATCATCTTATGCAATATGCCTCAACGTTACGTCCTGAAATACAACATGCGTTGTGTCCTCAAATCAGTTACAAATCAATTATGCCTAAATATGCCTCATTCAATATTCTTCCCAAATTTAGCGTTTATGCGTTCATCTCTTATGACATTTGGCTCAGGATCGTGGTAGCATGGCTATCAAACAAAAAGAAAGAAAGGAGGAAGAAATACATAACAAACTGAATAATAACAATACAACAGAGTAACAGATCTGATAAATAGAAAAAGGGCATAATCTCAGATTCAGATTTATAATTATGTCAAGATCATGATTAAATTTCGTATCGGAAAATAACTGTACTTGCCTTGGTTGGATTCTAGAAGAAGAGTTGCAGTTGTTCTCTTTTAATCTAAATCAGAATTGGAAGAAGAAGAAGAAGCACAAGTCTTAGCTTAGGTTTCAGCAGAGCAGAGACGCCATTAATTTATTTTAATTAAGGTGGAGGCAGCATAACATTGCAATGGTTTGGTATGGAGAGAAAGCTAGGTTTAGGGGTGTTTAAATAGGATAATAGGGTAATTTAGAGCCTTCAGATCAGTCCAGAAGTCATCAGAACCACCCAGCTCGAAGACAGGTCATCCAGCAACTCAGAAGAAGACACGTCATCACAGAACACTCCAGAATTCTGTACTGGATCGGTATGGGCACACTTGGCAGGTGCGCCAGTGTATTTTTGTACTGGCGCACTTCACAAGTGCGCCAGTGTATTCTGGCTTGTTTCCGGTTTTCTGCCTAACTTCGTTCGTCCATATCTTCTTCATATGTTTTCCGTTTTACGCAAACTCGGACTCTATCTCAAGCAGAATTTCGGGACGAACGCAATGGCGCAACCCGTTTCCCTTAATTCTTCACCTAAAAATTAAGTATACTTTAATTTGTTACTTATACGTTCACAGAAAATACGGGGTGTTACATCCTGGGTACATCTAGGTTCTGGAATGAGGTATGATCCCCTTAGTAAAGTCTATTATATGTTTGTATCAGATGGAGATGAAGAGGATAAAGCAGAAGTAAGGTTTTTACATTACTTCGATGACGGGAATGACTTGAAGGTTTATACTGATGGTGTTTATGGGGACCACAATGCAGGTATCTTGTCTGATGTCTCTTAGGATAGAAAATTTGTATATGACACGAACCATCCTGGTTCTGAGCCTAACCTTCCTAATCACTTTGCCACATTGCTGAATGACATGGTCTCTACATCTTCCTCATCTTCTGCATCCACTTCATCTTCTCCTCGCTCAGCCATTGGTGACTAGCTATTAGGTTTCATAGTAGTTGAAGCATCTCTGCTTTACTCCTGCTTTTCTTGTACATTGAGCTGGACACTTCAATCCAGCAAATGTGATGGACGGTTCACTTTAAAAACCGTAGCTGATTGTTTACTAACAATCACATGTACTTCACTGTATTTTATTATTACTTATAATAAAGGTGTTTGCGGTCACCTATAAAACCGGTCGGCTTTGCCAAAAAAAATTTTTTTTTTTTTTAAAAAATAGCCCTTATGCGAAGCACGAGACCATAAAGTCAAATATTCATTAATTGTCTTGAATGTGACACGAACATAAGAATGAACATCAACATCTATTGCATTCCAATTATTATTTAATTATCTAGCAGCAACACCATTAACATCTTCAGTTTGGACAATAAAATGGAACATAGAACCCTTATACAACCTAAGTTTGTCAATAATAACATGAACCCTCATACGACCCGAGTTTGTCAATAATAACTTACATGACTTATGGATGTTATATACCATCAAAATATGTACATAGTTCAACCTCTTTTTAGGATTATGGTTATAATATTCACCTAAATTACTGTATAATAATATATTTCAAACTATGTTTCCTGTTATGGAAGACCAAGCTTTTAATTCCAAATTTTGTAGTTTGTGCTTTATGGTGCAGCATTTTATACATAAGCAAAACATACTTTATTTTAGAATTTCTCATGCTTTGCTCTAACTAGGTAATTTTACCTTACAATTTCTTTTCTTTTTTCCTTTGGGGAAGTAACAAGTATGTTTACCATGATAGAGTACCAACACATGACATTATATTTTTTTACATGATAGAAAGTAGTTTAATCTGATACTGTAGCTAAAAACAGAGGATACGCTTAATTTTAATCATCGCTTGCAACCGTGGATGGAGAACGGTTTGACTGAAGTAAGAACTTGCTGCTATATATAATAAACGTTGAAAGAGGATTACATGAGTCTTTGGCACATGATACAAAATGATGTAGTTATATCATATTATTTTTGGGTTTATACTGGATTTAACAATGTTGAATGTCTGTTCCGTAGTCTTACTTCACAACGACATTTCTTATGTAGCTGCAAATTTAAAATGTCCCATAATTACCTTTTTCAGAGTTCAGTTATCATCAAAATTGCCATCAATAAAGTCAATAACTGTACGAAATAAATATTCAAATTCGTCAGATTAATAAGAATTACTAATGTTATTTTTATAGATTGTGTTGCATAAGAAAGCTTTGTACATTATATAGCTTTCGGCTCTGTCGCCTTAAGTCCATTGAACAATTTTTTTTCATTATTTGAACATGAAGTATTTTTTCCTATTTCATGATAATTTTTTTTATATCATTCAAAAATATAGGCAAGCCTGTGTGCGAAGCACGGGTTTGCACTAGTATATATAAATTCCACAGCGACTTTTCTGAATTTTAAATTGGACATAACTTTGAATTTATAAAGTGAAATCTCAGTTTCTTACATTCGATAGAAAGTTATAGTTAATCAGATTCAAATATTTTTTGTTTTGTCCAATTCTGACTTATAATGAATTCTGTATGTTCATTTGAAATTTGAAATCGAATTTTCGAACTACCGCGCCATTTCAGGCTCGTTATATAATTAAAATATATTTATTCATTCTAACTTCGTCGAAAATAAATTTTCTGTCGTTATTATTTAAAATAAATCATTTTAAATATTCATAATCCATTAAATTTGCCAAAATAAAAGTTTTAAATTGGTTCTGATTTTCTGGGTTGTTACAATAATATTATTTCTTTACTATTTTTCAAATTTTCCAGTAATCATATAATGATGATTGTTGTATGTAAGTCTTTCTAATTATTTGGATCCAGCTCGTAGTCTATTTATAACATATTGGTCTTTAGTTTATTAGTACTACTTGTTAATCAACATCCATTTGCATCTAAATTCTACATGTAGACAAATGTTAAAGTGGTCTTTTTGGTAACTTACCATAAGCCATGAACATCGATAATTAGGAAATGACCAAAGAGAGAAATGATACGGGTAAGAAAAGTGCAAAATATAATTTCTTTTTTTTAATTAAATTATTTTGTTAAGCGGGGAGAGCCCTTAATAAAGTAAAATTATTAAATTATGATAATGTCTTGAATCCAATTTTCGTAAAAATGAGCATCTATTAGCTAGAATGCTATCCGGTCATTGTAAAATTGTCTAGTTATTGTCACTGCCTTTATTACCGTCATCATCACCTGTTTTCGGCTTGCTTCCGAAGACCATCCATGGTGGTGGAGGTCATTTATCTGTGGCAGGACATCTGGGCTATACATATATGGATGTTGCATACATCTAAATAAAAAACAACATTGCTAAATAAATAAAGCATGAGACATCAATATATGCATTGAAACTGTGCGTCTAACATATGCAAAGGCCTATAATTATGTGCATTAACTTGACTTATAAATGTGCCATATAAGTAGGCTTACAAACATGTGTATTAACTTGATATACAAATATGCGTAAGAAATACATGTGCAGTCTGCAATCAACATTGGAGAATGGAACCCTTTAGCTTTAAACTACACTTTAGACTTGGACTTGGAGTATAAGAGAAAAAAAGATTGCAATTCATATTGTGTTTTTCTTTGGATTGGGAAGAAGCATAATTACGATTGTATTTATAGTTTCTTTTTTATTTTTATTTTAATATAGGCAAAACATGGCTCAAAGCACTTATCTTTGCAAAGGTGAGTCGAAACTCTTCCTCTAACAATCCTTCACAGTATCCAACATCACTCAATGCCCATGATTGTGTGCCATACCCTGAAATTCATGTCTACACCGAAGATCAAATCCCAAATTTGTACTCAATGCCTAATCCAAGGATATTCTCAACCCATGTAACTTTTGACGTGCTTCCAGACTCCATAATTCATCCTGGGTTTAAAATAGTATACCCTTGTTGTGGCATGAAAGATATATTTACTTCTTGGTGGCACTTTTTCAACAAAATAAATATAAATATAGGTAAAGATATGATTCCACTTGAGCTCGCACTAGACCAGTTCGGTAATGGGATTTTCTATCCCGGATCTTTCTGGGATCATGCACTGGATTATCGGAAAGCAAGTCAGGAGAAGCCTGATCAAGTGATGTTTATGATCTATGAGGAATTCATGGGAGATACTGCAGATAGTTTAAGAAAAATGGCTGAGTTGATAGGATGTCCCTTTACTTTGGAAGAGAACAAACAGAATGTGGTAGATGAAATTGTTGATCTGGGTTCATTTAAGAATTTGAGTAACCTGGATGTGAGTAGGACAGGATCTACAAATATTGCAGGAGTTGAGAAATCAAAGTATTGATGAACAGAAATGAAAATGAAATGAGGCTTCAGATGTTTTTTATTATTGTAGAATATTGATGTTGTATATATTGAACATTACATTATATTGCACACGAAAATACTATTAATAGAGTAAAAACAAAAGAAATCGGCTAGACCCATGAAGCCCAATAAGGCTAATAATATACATATGTAAAGTAATAGGCCGGAGCCGTCATATTCTCTTATTCCCCCCCTGAAACCTTACTAGGGTTCGAGTGAAATAGAAAAAGAAAACTAATGGCGGCTCCTTCATCTCAGAATCTTCTAACTCCTAATCGATGCGTGAATACACGTCCTCAGGCTTTCCACGACAGATGAACTGTAGATTGATGTTGTGCTGAAAGCTTGAGACGATTTGCAGTTTATTGAGAGAGGTTAAATTGGGAAAGAGCTGATTTTTGATGTAAATCGGCGTAAGCCCTAGCTGAGCATGGTTGATTCGCCATCGATTAGGGTTATATCAACACAGAAAATCACGATCTGTCAGCAGTCAGGTATAAAAATTCTTCTCTTGATCTTTGATTTAAGACTGCCGCATCTATATTTAACTCTTTTCAGAGCCTTGTAAAGTTAGGTTTTGACAGTGGCTTTGTGAGAATATCTGCTTTCTGGTCAGCCGATGGTATATATCAAATTTTTAACTTGTTTTTGATAACCTGTTCTCTGATGAAATATAGACCCAATTCTATATGTTTGGTCTTAGAATGTAAAATAGGATTGGATGATAATGCAATTGCACTGATATTGTCACACCATATTGTAGCCTGCTTTGTAGGAGTAATATGTAATTCACTTAAAAGTGATTCAATCCACATCACTTCTGCTGTAGCACTAGTAACACTCCTAAATTCTGCTTCTGTACTAGATATGGAAACAGTATTTTTTTTCTTAGCACACCATGAAATAGGATTTTTACCCAGATAAATGCAATAACCTGATATGGGTTTTCTAACATCACTATCTGTCCTCCAATCTGCATCAGCATATGCATTAATATTAAGAGTATTACTGCATTTCAAGATAAGACCATGATCAATTGTACCCTTTAAATATCTAAGAATCCTCTTTACTGCCTTTCAGTGATCATCCATAGGATTTTGCATATACTGGCTAATTTTATTGACACTGTAGGCAATGTCTGGTTTAGTTATTGTAGCATACTATAAAGCACCTACAATACTTCTGTAGAACTTTCCATTCTGAAAAGGTTCACCTTTATGTTTAGATAATTGAGCACTGGTGATCATTGGTGTAGGTAATGAGTTTTCCTTGTCCATTTTGGCTCGAACCAAAATTTCTGAAATATATTTTATCTGACTAAGAACCATTTCAGAACAGGATGATCTATTGACTTCCACACCTAAAAAATAATGCAGGTCTCCCAAGTCTTTAATAGAAAATTCAATGTCCAATAACTTTGTGACAACTTTAATTTCGGCATCATTGCTCCCTGTAATGATAAAATCATCCACATAAATTAGAATATATGTAGTGGCAAATTCAGAAATTTTAATAAAAATAGAGTTATCAGATTTAGATGATTTATATCCATGATTGACAAGTGTTGATTTCAGCTTGTCAAACCAAACTCTTGGAGCTTGCTTTAGACCATAAATTGCCTTGTTAAGCTTGCACACTTGATTTTTATTTGTATGTTGAATAAATCCTTGAGGTTGCTCCATATAAACTTCTTCCTGCAATTCACCATTGAGAAATGCATTATTAACATCTAATTGTTTAATATTCCAATTTCTGTACAAAGCAATTGATAGAATAATCCTGATTGATGTTGGCTTTACAACAGGTGAAAAAGTTTCTGAAAAATCAAAACCATATTTTTGAGAATACCCTTTAGCAACCAATCTTGCTTTGTATCTAGAAATTGAACCATCTGCATTTCTCTTTAACTTATATACCCATTTGCAGCCTATTATGTTTTTAATTTCTGGTTTGTCTAACAAAGTCCAAGTCCCTTTTTTAGTTAAAGCATCATATTCAGCTTGCATGGCAAGATTCCAGTTAGAATTTAAGACTGCTTCATCATAAGAAATTGGCTCATCATTAGAATAGCAATATTGTAAACCTTTGGTTTGAAGATGCCACACTTTGCTCTAGTAAGCATTGGATGTGGATTACCTGTATCTCTCTCATTTGCTGTATTACCTGTATCTCTCACATCTGCAGTTTGTTCCTCAGATGATATATTATTGTCTGTTGATTGCTCACCATGTGTTCTACTAACATTTGTACTTTGTTGCTATGCACTTTCAAAAATGGGAGTGAATTGCTCTTGACCTGGCCTATTTGAAGGCACTGTGTGTTGAGAGCTAGTGTTGGTGTTGTGTTCATTATGATGAACAGGCACCAACACTTCATCTTCTTCAGGTATACTGATTCTTACCTGTTTATTACTTACAGTATTTCCTATAGTACATGAATTTTCTTTACAAAAAGGATACACATGTTCATTGAATTTAACATGTCTTGATATATAGATTCTCCCTTTGTTGTCCAAACATTTGTAACCTTTCTGCTTATTGCAGTACCCCAAAAAAGTGCATGAAGTAGTAGATCTATAATCTAATTTATGACTGTTATAAGGTCTTAAATTTGGGAAACACTGACATCCAAATTTTTTTAAATGTTCATAGTCTGGTTTAATCTCAGTTAGCATTTCTTGAGGACATTTAAACTTTAACACCTTTGTAGGCATTAAATTAATTAAGTGTACAGCTGTATGAAAAGCATCAATCCAATACTTGAAAGGCATGGATGCTTGAGCTTACAAAGTTATACCAATTTCAACAATATGTCTGTGTTTCCTTTCAATAATACCATTTTGCTCAGATGTATAAGGACAGGTGTATCTATGATTAATTCCCTTTTTTCAAAAAAGGTTTTTAAAGGTAAAAATTCTCTGCCACCATCTGTTTGAAAAGTTTTGACCTTATTACCAGTAAGATTTTCTACTTTATTAATAAATTGAATAACCACATCACTGGTCTCAGATTTAGATTTAAGCATATAAATCCAAACAAATCCAGAATAAGCATCTATGAAGGATATATAATATTTGTGACCATAGTTAGAACTAATGTGTGCAGGCCCCCACAAATCAGTGGCTATTAGTTCAAGAGGTTTAGTATAGGTGGTTTGTGAGTCTGGAAATGCAAGTTTGTGAATCTTTCCCAATTGGCAAGCAGTACAAAAATAAGAATCAGAATCTTTACTAATAGAAAGATTATTATTCATCATGACATGTTTGGTAATTTTAATACTGGGATGTCCCAATTTGCAATGCCACATATCAAATTCCTTAATGCAATCAGAATTGTTTACAACAGACATAATATAGGGATTATTTCTAATGTCAGAATTTTTTGAATGACTGAAATCAAATCTGTATAATCCCCTATTCTCTTTACCCTGCAAATTTTTTTTTTGAGTCAGTATGTCTTTAACTATACATGCATTAGGATAGAATTCAAAATAAACATTATTGTCCTTTGCAAATTGGGAAACACTCATTAAATTTTTCTTAATTGATGGAACTCTTAGCAAATTTCTTAAAATAAGATGTTTATTTCCATCAATACTTGCATTTCTAGTGTGTGAGATGTGTGCAATTCTACCATTACCAATAGTAAGATTTTGCATACCTTTGTACTCCTTGTTTCCCAAGTTCAAATTGTTTAAATTGTTGGTAACATGGTTAGTTGCACCAGAATCAGGATACCAGCAGTCATCTGACACATCATCACTGTTAGAGGCTTCAGTATTGAGAATTTCTGCTTGAGCTTTACTGTTTTCTTTAGCAGTATTCACCATATTTGCACTTGAATTGTTACTTTGTTGCGAAGTAGTGTAATTATAATTATATCTAAAATAACACTTGCTAGCACTGTGTCCCACTTTATCACAAATTTGACACCTGATTCTGTTATTATTATTGTTGCTCCTACCACCTCTTCTTCCTCTGCCAGACCAGCCTCCTCTTTGATTATTATTCTGATTTCTTGAACCACTTCCTTTTTCTTGATTTTTTTCCTCTACCATAGAAAGTGTAGTTAACTGACATATCAGAATTAATATTTTTCTTGTGTTCAATTCTGCCTTCATGAGACAATAATGTAGAATACACATATTGCAAAGAGGGTGTTGGATCCATTGATAATATAATGGCAGTAATAGCTTCATACTCATCATCAAGGCCACTCACAATGGCTATTACCTGTTCAGATTCAGGTACACCTTGGCCTGCAGAACTTAATTGATCACAAATGTTTTTCACTCTCAGTAAGTATTCATTCATTGATGATTCACCTTTCCTTATGTTTTGCAGTTGTCTTTTGTGATGCATTACTCTAGCTAAAGATTGACTAGAGAAATTTCTCTGAACTGTTTCCCACACTTCTTGAGCAGTCTTGACCCCTATTAGTTGTGGTAAAATAGTAGATCCAATAGAGGACATCATCCATGCACACACAATACCATCTTGTCTTTGATGCATAATATATTCAGGATTATTTACCAATTTATCTTCTTTATCTCTGATAAATTTGGGTGGAACAATCTTTGTTCCAAAGATGTAATCCTCTAAACCATAGGCTCTAACTGCTGTTTCAACCTGTAATTTCCATAACAGGTAATTGGATTCGTTAAGAGTGATTGAGATTAACTAACTTTGAGGTTTTATGATGGACTTCATCAATTCTTGAAAAGGACCAGACTGGGATTGATGGCTCCTATTACTGGAGACTTGTGGGCTTGAATCATTAGTTGGATTAACCATGATGACAGCAAGGAAACAAGAACAGAACTCAAAAAACAAATCAAAGGTTAGATTTAATCTCTTGAACTTTGAATTGAGATAAATCCAGAGTCTTCAGTGGTGCAAAAGATGTAACTCAAGTTGCCAAAATGATGAGAAATGACTATTAGATTCAGAAGAACAGATACAAACTCTGATTGGCAATCTATAGATGACATTTTTGACAATATTGATGATTTCTTGATGTATCTTGATCAGTTTCTTGAGAGAAAACAGATCTATCTCTGCAACCTTGTTCTGAAAACAAGATGCAGCCACAATCACTGTTGGCGAGGCTCTTGATTTGAAGAATAAGGCAACAACCTTCAAATGAGAGGTTGATGCTTTGATGAAGGGTGACCCAAATGATGAATTTACTCTGATGGATCAATAATTGACCAACATTGCTGATGATCAATACAAGAACAAGCCCTCGGCTCTGATACCAAGTTGAGAAATCAAAGTATTGATGAACAGAAATGAAAATGAAATGAGGCTTCAGAAGTTTTTTATTATTGCAGAATATTGATGTTGTATATATTGAACATTACATTATATTGCACATGGCAATACTATTTATATAGTAAAAACAAAAGAAATGGGCTAGACCCATGAAGCCCAATAAGGCTTATAATATACATATGTAAAGTAATAGGCTGGAGCCGTCATATTCTCTTATTGCAGGTATTGATAACAGTTACTGTTTAGGTGTGGAAAAGTTGGGGATTGGGTGAATTATCTTACACCTGAAATGACTAGGAGACTAGATGATATAACTTTTTTATATTGTGTGTTTATGTTATTCAAATTCTATATTTTGATATTTTGTATTTGTATAAGTGCATGTAGTATTTGGACTTTGAAATTTGGAGTTTAAGATTTTATATACTGCAGTTTTATTTTGTGCGCGTGTTGTGTTCATTTATGTATGTATTAATTGTCTAAATGAACTGGGAACATCTGATAGCGCACTTCTGTGTTTGTTAGTGAACTATTGCATCATTTTTGTTGGTATATCTCAGCATGGTTGGTTAACAGGTTAATTTGTGTGGTTAATAGGATAATTTAAACTGTTAATCGATTAACGGTTAACTGCTCAAGTCAAACAGCTAATCATTTAATTTGAGCGGTTAACCATGGTTAAAATAACTAATTTGGTCGGTGTATCACAACCATAAATAATCGAATATCAATTAATCAAACCACCATTAATATGCGGTTAACCGAAAATATTTACCGACTGAGTTGGTTTACTGACTGTGCTCGCTCCTTGCATGATAGTAACACAATAGATGAAGCATGTTTTTAGTTTTAAGTTGATTTACATATACAATTCATGGTGTAATTGAATTTACACTTTTTAGTTAATTCCATTATCTTTTAAACTATGCTATGATTTTTTTTTTTATTAAATTCTAAATAAAAATAAATTTTAACAAATAATTTATACTTTATATTAAACCATTTAACGGTCGGTTTTTCCACCGTTGTGCGGTTATACTAGTATTTTTGAAACCATGTTGAAATAAAAAAATTGTAGACATCTGGAGTAGTTTAGAAATTTTAACGCTAATCGGCCTTTGAGACATATTTGAGAAATGGCTAACCAGGCTCTAACTTCCCTATCATACTGCAATCTTTTAAGCTGATTAAGGTGACTTAACTTCTGCATCATAATCACTAATTTTTGCGTGATATCTAACTATCATGATTGTTGCGAGATATGAAAGAATATATTTATTATAGTAAGGAAGAAAAAGAATCAAAATTAATTCGTCACTGAAAACAACAGTTTCGAAAATCATATTAGTATTACCTATACATACATATATATATATATATATATATATATATACATGTGTTATAAAATAAACACAGAACAAAAGAGATAAAGAAGAAAGCACATTTTTATCCATTTAGATATAAATATTTTCTATTACATTGGTCCTATATATATAGGCTTTGGAGCTAGTGATTAACTTATCCCCATGATGTGGGACTAAACAGAAAATTATAAAAGCATATTCACTCCTATATATATTACAACATATATATATATATATATATATATACATATATATATATATTACAACACTCCCCCTTGAATATGCATCTTCAGAATCTGGAATGTTCTGCTAACTTGAAGTTGTCCATATATGACGATTGCTCCCCCTTATTATTATCTTGCTTGCACGTGTTCGTCAAGTCGATATAGCTGTTGTTTGTTGCCTTAAAAACTCTATCAGGAAAACCCAATGGGAAAAACCTTGAAGGAGAAAAAGAGTGCAACATGTACCATTATGAATATAATATTAAAATGATATTCCTTTTAAGAGTTTGATGCTTCAGGATCAATACAATGCCTCATTAAAACCTTACTAAGAAAAACCCAATGGGAAAAAATCTTAGTGAAGGAAAAAAGAGTACAATTAGATATTTTGATATTTCATTTCATCTAATGAAATTTTGATTCTTTTGGATCAGGATAGTTCCTCATTAAAAACCTTACTAAGAAAAACCCTGTGGGAAAAATCTTAGTGAAGGAAAAAAAATACAATTTAAAATGTCATATTTCAATCATTTATTATGTAAAATGGAATTTGATACTTCCGGATCAATATAATGTCTCGTTAAAACCTTAATAAGAAAAACCCAATGGGAAAAAAAATCTTAAATAAGAAAAAGAGTACATTATAACTTACTTTCAAATATGTTTTGAGGATGATACTTCTGGATCAATATAATAACACATTAAAACTTTATTAAGTAAAATCTGGCGAGAGAAATCTTAGTTGATGAAAAAGAGTGCATACTTTTTGATACTCCCCTTGATTTAATTTCCTCTAAATATATAATTATCCATTGATATCTCAATTTCGTTATAGATACTTCTGGATCCATAAATATGTATCTCATTGACAATATTAATTAAACAAATGTTGTATAGAAAATAAAATCAAGAGATAATAATCTTTAGTCTTCATACTTTCGATGTTCATCATTTATTAACATTTGCCTCATTAAAACCTTCAAAATGGAAAACACTATGGGAAAAAACCATAGTGAAGGAAAAAGAGTACAACATCACAAGATAATTCTTAATGAATTTTTCTTTAAAAACTTTTGTGTGCATTTTCATGCTTCAGGCATGTTTTCTTATTTAAAGCACCTTTTGTTTGCGCTTGCTTGCTATTGGTGTTTATTTATAAATACACTTTGTGTGTTTACAATTTTATGTTTCAATCGAGTTTGCATATTGCAATACACATTTGATGAATAACACAACTTTCATTACAACAACACTAAGCAGGAAGTAATCTACTCATTTTGAAGTATATCAAGATTTTCGTTACAACAATACGTAGAAGAATGTTGTAATCTATCATCAAAGTCCTTGGCATTCTTTATAACAACAAATGTTATTTATATTCTTCAGGAATAAATTTTAATAGGTTTTGTGTATTACACCTGCCACTTCAATGAATATTAAGTGTTTCATCACAACAATTCTTGAAAGTAGGAAGTGATCTACTCATCATGAATTATATCAAGATTTTCATCACATCAATACTTAAAAGAATGTTGTAACCTACATTTCTTACTCTTTGTATTCTTTATCTCTATTAAAATTATTTAAATTCTTCTGGAATTTGTATACTTTCATCATTTATACATTCAGGGTATTTTAAACGTTTTAAACGCTTTCACTACCTTGATCAATTATCTCTAAAAGTACAATATGCTCATGGCACATAACATGTTGTGCTCCGGTAATTTTAGTGTGCTTTTTCATTATATATATTTCTATTTTTATCTTATGAACTACAGGTTCATATCTTATGGACTACAGGTCCATATATCTTATTTAGGAGAATTTCATGATGGCCAGTCATGCTTCTCTCTAATATAGGATTTTTAATCCATTTATAAATAAGCGCTTTATTATTTATTAATTTATCATCGATGATTATTTCTTGTCAGTTCTATACATGATTTATTGAGATCTCGAAACTTATCATGTTTTAGGTACCTAAACCACTTCTAGGGTTATTTGACAATCATGTCATCAGACGTTTTCAATGCACCCTTAAGTGTTTCTTCAAGAACACTCACCACCGTTATTTGGCATCTTTATGACTTGCTCCAAAAATATTTTGAACTGACTTTTATACCACATTTTCAGCTATCGCTTACACCTTTTGATCCTTCAGGAATTAAATTTTATATTGAAGAAAGTCTACTAGGGATATCTTTGATAATTTATTCAAGTTACAAATATTTAACACTAATGTTCAAAATGAAATTGTATCCCTTTATCCTCCCCCTCAATGTTGACAAACATTGTCACAATAAATAATAATAATCCTTTTTGGATTCTCATTTTGATCCATTATAACATTGCAAATACATTATATGTATATCAATTCTAGGAGGAAAATCCTTCGATTAGTTGATAAGACGCATTCGAGTTATATTATTCATTCTCTTTCATTGATCTAGCAATATTGGAGGAATTTTCTTATTATACAGGTCATTTGAATAAAGTATGACTTCAAGTCATTCAACATTCATATTGATTCAATTTTTAAATCACTAAATAATATTTATGTATAATTCACAAAATGAGCTCATAACAAACTTCAGGTTGTTAATTGAATATTTACATATATGAATATATATACGTGCGTCCACGTATTATAAATTTGCATATTTTTTCATATTTGAGTTAGTGATTTTAGAACAAATTATTCCAAAGATCAAAACTATTGATTTTTATTTATTGATCAATGTCATTATAAAATATTCAAGATCGTATAATAATGTTCAAATCAACTGATTTGAAACCATATTGAACTTTTGGTCCAAATAAAATATATAAATAACTTCTGCTTGTTAAGTTTTATTTCTCAGTTGTATATGAAATTTCTACATCTCTCATCTGGAGAGTTCAATGCATAAAATAAATATCTTTTGGACACTTGGAAAAATACACAATCATACTTGTTGCATATATTAATCTCTTCAAGACTATAATTATAGCTTGCATGAAAAATTATGACATGACATATAGATTATCTCTTCGGGAGAATATCTAAAGATTGTTCTTCAAGAATAATTATGCATATTATATCGAATTCATGATATATTTAAAGATAAATAAATCACGTATCACAATCGATTACTCAATTTGTCTAATGGAGCTACAGGTCCATGATAATATCCAATTGAATTTTGTAAATGTATTTCGTACCCACTACTGTTTCCATCTTGATTTGCAAATTCTTTGTGTTAGTTATTTCCTTATAACTTTGATATTTGAAAATATTTTAACGGAAATTCTTTTACCTTGTTATACGAGAATATAATATCTCTTCTGGAGATATTCTATAAACACCACTTATAGAGTATCAACACATAATTTCTACTTTAGGAAAAATTTATGAACTTCTTCTAGGTATGTTTTATCATTTAAATATAAAAATCTATTCTTGAGATAATATATCTCTGCTGGAGATGTTTTTATTATTAGCTCAGTTGGTTAGAGCGTCGTGCTGATAACGTGTTATAAAATAAACATACAACAAAAGAGATAAAGGAGAAAGAACATTTTTATCCATTTAGATATAAATATTTTCTATTACATTGGTCCTATATATATAGGTTTTGGAGCTGGTGATTAACTTATCCCCATGATGTGGGACTAAACAGAAAATTATAAAAGCATATTCACTCCTATATATATTACAACATATACATATATATATATATATATATATATATATATATATATATATATATATATATATGAGGCAGGTTCAATGACACCCCAAATAGTGAGCATCCCTTAAACCTCCCACTTTTCCACCACTCATTTCCCACTAACTCCTCTTCTCTCTCCTTCCACTAATTCTCTTACTTCTCACTCACTTTTTTTAATATAAATGAGAGGTGGAAAATAGGGGTGTTATTGGGGTGCTCCATTTTTGGGTTCTCTTGAACGCTTGCATATATATATATATATATATATATATATATATATATATATATATATATATATATATATGGGTTCCGCTACACCTCTTATATTGCACGTGAACTCTCCCCCTTAATCTCCACCACCCATTCTCTCTTTTTTCACTAAGAAATAATATTGAAATGGGAAGAGAGAGAATGAGTAGGGAAATGAGTGGTGGAGATTAAGGGGGAGAGTTCACGTGCAATATAAGAGGTGCAGCCGAACCCTCCTCATATATATATATATATATATATATATATATATATATATATATATATACCGGGACGGAGCCACCTTATGTCTGGTGAGGTCATTTGACCTCACCAGAAACACACGCATTAGTAAAAAAAAGAAAAAAAGAAAAAGAAAAGAGGGAAACCGCATAACTCAACTCGACGACAAACAAAGGAGAAGAACGAGAAAGAAATCACGAAAGAGAAAATCGCGGCAGCTGCTCCCGTATTTAATGTCTGGATTTAATTTAATTTCATTTATGAAGTGGGTAAGCCGTAAGTCCTAATTTAATTTCACTGATGTATGGATTTATTGATGTCTGGATTCATCATTCATGTATGCGGTATGCCTGGATTCATGTATGCTAGTTCATGTAAGCCCTAATTTAATGTCTGAATTGTTAGCCTGGACGTATGCCTAATTTAATGTCCCTCGGTCCCTTAATTCATGTGAGGAACAATTCATGTATTACCAGTCCCTTAGTTCATGTGAGGACATCATGTATACCGGTTCTTTTGTCTATTTTAATGCCAGTTCTTTTGTCTGGATACATGAATTGTTTGCCAGGCATACATGAATTACCACTTAATTTAATGTCAATTGTTTGTCATATTTGCGAAATTTTAACCATTTTCTGATTATAATTAATTCGTTTGTTTGTCAGATTTGCGAAATTTTTTCAAAAGATCATTTGAAAACATCTCAAATGAAGTGGGTTCTTCTACAATTTCTACTCCAGTGGATAATGTCCCTAAAAATAATAGTCAAAACACCGCTCTTACCGTGGAAAAAAAAATTTCGGGGGCTCTCGCCTCCGAACCCCCATCATTTTTTCGACCTGTGACCTCACCAAGATTTATTCCTGGCTCCGCCACTGTGTATATATATATATATATATATATATATATATATATATATATATATATATATATTTTACAACAACATGGGACTTATCTTGATATTTTATGAAAATTAGTGCAGTGAACTGTAATTATGCTGATAGCTAGTCTACTTGACATTGTCTCTTAATATACTAATAATAATGTCATAACAGAAATGTTTAAGCTTGCAGTAAGATCTACATTCTTTGTAGGAACATCAAATCAGATGGACACATATTGTAAGTTTATGTCATGGTAATTGTTAATGAATATAGGACGACTGTGAAGTATCAAATTATAAAAAGAAAATCTCCAATAAATGAAATAGTATAATCAAAGCTTTAATTTGAGGACGTTGGTTTTTTTATCTAAAACAGAAATAGAACTTGATATATATGGTAATGTATGTGGGTCATATATAGAACCAACAACTCCAATTGTCTTGTTGATGATTTCATGTTTAGTCGATGTATACCTGATAATCTTAAATTGTAAATCAAGTCACTATGCTATTATACACAGATAGAGTATGCTACTTAAATAAATATCAGTACACCAATCTTAAATTGTAAAAGTCACTATGGTATAAGATATATATGTATGTGTGTGTATGTAATATATAATAACTTTATAAAAAAAAGATCATCCAATAGTGAAGCTCATTGAAAAAGTGTCATTAATAGCAAAGAATAATAAAATGAAATAGAGAAGGAAATATAGTGGTGTATTAAATATTAAGTTTACAAAATTTGCATCTGAAGTTTTATTCAACCTTATTAACCTTTTATGAATCTATCCCCCTTGGCACCCTAAAAATCTTGAAGACGTTAAAATGGTATAAAAAAATAACAATGTAACAACATTGACCAAATTCAATACTAATTTAGACATGCATGTTGCCGCTATTTAATTAAAATTAAAGATGATATAAATGAAGAACTGGTTAACCCAGTTATCAGTAAATACCGTCAAGCTGAAACTTCTGTAACGTAACAGAACTTGCACATGCATCATAAGAAGCAGCAACTTCGACTGCATTTGTGGGAACAAGCTACGATAACCTTCAGTGTTTCTCCAAAACGAATTTAGCTGAAAAAACAATTTCAAATAGTAATTCAGACAATTACGTGCCTAAGAAACAATTTGTAATTAGCGGTTATGAATAAAGAACCTTAATAGTTATAGCCTTCTGGAGTGATTACCTAAGTTTGAAAGCTTATGATATACTTGACAAAATCTTCTGGAGTGATTACTTAAGTTTGAAAACTTATGATAAATTGTAGAAAAATTAGTTGTTAATCTGGTATTTGAACAGATGCCAAAATTATTAACTTCAGCGCATAACATAACCAAAGCATACAGCAGAAATTATTTCCAAGTAGGCCATGGAACACCGGCTGATTATGACTAATACATAGATTTTATCACTACATTATAAAGCGTTGCATGTATGGAGGATAGTGCTACCTTCTTTTTCTAATTTTTTTGAGAATAATAGGAAACAGACATTAATGTAAATTTCAACAAAAGTACTATGTAAAGAAAACGCTTACACTTTTTTCTTTAGTTACAGTAGTCAACACAAAATAGGTGTGGGCGCGGTTCGGTATACAAGCATCCGATTTAGTCCAATTTAATATGGTTTGATCAACAGTTAAGCCGCAACCGAACCATATCATTGCGAGTCGGTTTGATTTGGATATTTTCTTTAGAAAAAGAACCCAATCCGTTATTTTGCAATGTTTTTGAGGTTCGGTTTGGACGGTTTTCGCACTGCGGTTCGGTCAGTGTCCACCCCTAATACAAAATTGCTACTTTGACATAATCTCATGTTATTAATTTTAGGTAGAGAAAATACGTGCCATCAGATTCCTTTATGTTAGGAGTGTCTCGCATGTTGTTAAGGAGGAATGATGACTTGGATACAATAGTCCCTACATCATGAAAAAAATTGAAGAAGTTGAGTACAAATATGAGTTGGTAGACACGTAACATAAGGGATTCCTTTTGTTATATGTGAGTTGTATGGCAGCTCATATGCGTGCAAGGAAAGGGAACTTTGTTCCGACCGTCGTTACATAACACTTTATTCCCTCATATTTCATACTAAAGAATCTTGATGTTGTATCAAATCATGTTAAAACAGTAAAAATTCATAACTTAATCAAACCGACCGTTAGGGAGGTTTGCTTAGTGTCACTTTGCCAAAAACCAATTTCTCTGAAGCAAAAAAAAAAACAAGTTCCGTGTTTTCTTCTTGTTCTGTACTATTTTGTCTCCTGATTATTTTTTCTTCCAGGTTTCTCTCCCATCCATTTCTCAATTCAAATTTCATATCGAACTCCTCTTTCTTCGCCTACAATACCTGTTTCTCTCCTTCCAGAAATCTAATTCAAATTCACTAGAGCAAACTCGAACCCACGTTTGCCTTCGATCACAGTAGCTTCCGCGAGTTCCGCACTGAACTCGAAACCCTAGCTAAGATCCGCCAACGGACCCTTATCAGACTCCTCGGATTTTTCCCCTCTAGCCTAGATCGCATCATCATCTACGAGTTCTTCCAAAATGGTAACGGATACTCCTACTTTTGTTGCTGACCCGCTTCCTGCTAGGGTGGATCAGGTAATTCAATTTTTTATAATTTGGATGTGAAATTTGTAATTTATAATAATGATTCATGAGTAAAACTACTCCATAAAGTTCATTGTTTTTGTTTTAAGGCCTTAATAATATCTTAACAAACATATACATTTATAAACAACATGTTTAATCGTTGCAAATTTGATGATTAATTTTTGGTATTGGTATAACAAGATATCATATTAACATTTGGACTCTAGTTATTTATTAATTTTCAATCTTTCTACCCTGGGTTGTCTGCAGAAAAATTTACTATTAGGATAGACAGTAATGAAAATCTTGGTTGTGAAATTTAAACTTATTTTTGTAAATTTCGTTCTGGCAATCAGGACCTCCCATTATACAATTTTTAAGTTTTTTGTGAACAGTTTTTACAAGTCGTCTAAAGTGTTGAAATTTGTAGGTAATTCAAGGTACTTTAGAGAAAAGAGCGAGGAAGAATGTTGCTCCATGACTGGCTAGTCATTTTAGCAGCTTGGTATAATGACACATGCAAACTTGTTGACTACGATGATATAAACTCAAACATAAGTGTGGATGTTTCTTTCTCACATTGCCTACAACTTCAACCATGCATTGCTTCAAGCTCATGTTTGCATTGCTTACAAATCCCCTTGATTCCACGAGGAAGAATTTCTTCTAGATTACAGACCTGCAACACATTTTCAAGTACCGTTCACCTCATAAAAAGAATGCAACACAGGTACCTTCAAATGTTTATTTTTGATTTTATCTGGTTGTTTTGTGTAATCGTAAAGTCATGCTGCCTTGATGACAAGCGACAGACCGATATATTTTCTTGATACTTTTACGTATGTTGTTGTGTATTACACTGCCTGCAACTAGGGCTATTTTTTTTCATTATCGCGTTTTCCATATATTTCCATCCGATTGTTTCCTTGCAATTCATTCTCCTTTTTTTCCTAAAGATAGACGGTGGAAGGAATTCCTTCCCGTAACAAACAGACAGTTATGTGAAAATTTATTAGAATTCCACACGAAATAATTTCCTTTCGTTTAATCGAAACCCATTGCTAACTGGGTCGAGCCCGATAAATAAATAAGATGAATGAACAAATTAAGGTGTATTTAAGAAGTTAAAAGGAATATATACCCAAAGTTGAAGTACACACTGTAAAACTGATAATCAAAATGTGATGCTTCGTCCTATAGAATAAAATTTTAGCACATCGTCTTTTCGGTTGAAAAAACCCATAACTTTGTCTTTGACACTATTTTCCTAATCATTTTAGTTAGTGCAGCCATTAGTTTTGATAATGACAACATTATCTAATATGTTTATTCGATCTAATATGTCCTAGTGCAGGAAATTTGAATAGTGCTTCATTGATGGATCATCTAATTTTATCTCAGGCAGTTTATACAAGTGTACATTATTAAACGTAATCATATTGACCTTATTTTTCTATGTACGATCAATAGTACTCACATTTAAAGAATGGAATTATAGGCAATCAATATGAATTTGTGAGTGAAAAGGCTTCTAATAATGGGATTCCTGTTATGGAATAGCAAAACAACCTTGATATTTGGAATCAATTTAAAATTTATTTTTAATTGATTTAATGAATCTTTAATGTTAAATAATTTATTTTAATGAATAACGACTTGAAATTTATTTAAAAACAAAGTTAGAACATATGAATTTAAAATTTAATTAAATCGAACTCGTAATGGCGTAGTAGATTGAAAATTTAATTTTGAACTTCAATTGAATATATAAAATTCATACTAAATCAGATTTCAGTAAAACAAGAAACGTTAGAATCTATTTAGTTATATATTTCCAACGAATGTGAAAAATTGAGATTTTAGGCAATACATTATAATTTATGAGAAATTTAAATTAGTCGTTGTGGAATTTATTAATATTTTAATATTATATATACGCCTTAAAAATGGCCATTTTGAAAACGACCTTCGTTTTCGACGAAACTAATTTTGTTGGATTTGGAACGTCAAATTGTTGTCGAGTTAAAATTTTAAGTCAATTGAAATTAATATGTAAGCATGGTAAATTTAAACGCGCATTTAATTTCAGTTGTAAATTAAATATGCTAGTTATAGGGCCATTTTTCAAACGATCTCCAAATCCGACGAAATTAGTTTTCTTAGAACCGTATTTGAAAAACATAGCGAGATATAAAATTTCATAATTTTGGGAGTCTGTATGTGGCTATGAGAAATTAAAACGTACGTTCAAATTCAATTTTAAACGTTATGTTGAATTATATTTTAATTTTGATAAAACCTGATCAAAAAAGTTGAATTAGCTTACGAAACACATTCCGTTGTTTCCGGAATGAGGCACATGATGTGCTTTTATATCAATTGATTATAAGATATGCGAGTTATTCGAAAAAACCGGGTTTAACCCATTTTGAATAACTGATACGACGATTAAAAGTCGAAGATTTGAAGGCGGTGGTTGAAGACCGGAGATCTTCACATCGTAAGGATGTTTACTGATTGGGTTGTACACCCAAGACGAGGTAATAAGTGGTGATCATCCAAACGTACTTGGAGATGGACCGAATATGCGAGGGCCTCTCTCCTGTATTGGACATATGGGACGAGGAATAAGGCGCCTCCGGTTTCGTTCAGACCCAAGATGGACTTGCAAATGGATTGTATGTCTGACGTTGTACTTCACGCTGTATTCATTGATTTCTGCTTAATATATATCTTTTGGTGGCGAAGAATTTATTCTCTTGGTTAACACCTTCTCTGAGACGACGAGCTTAGAGGTTATATATTGGTAGAAATTAATGATATGGTATGCATTGAGAATGTGGTTTGTGTGATGGGCCTTATGTTTTATAATGGCTTCATTTTTTCCTTCTTTAGCACTGCGTTGTTCGTTTTATGGTATTCTTGGGAGAAAACCCGTTTCGTGTTATACGGCGAGGTCCCTTGATTTACCCAACATTAAAATTAAGTTAATAACTGTTTTAGTTCTCACAATAGTCTCATGACTGACTTAGAGTTTATTGTTTCCTACTTAAACTCTGGGTTCCCACATTTTCCATACGGGCAGCTAGTAGTATTGGATCGAAAATATTTCTTTGCACTGGATCCTGGATTGTGGCTGGAGCTATATTCGAAAAGCTTTGTATTTGTGAATTTCCTTCAGTTATGGTAGTTGATGTTTTCCCGCTGCACCTTTATATTTAGGTTTTATATTTTTCTCTGATATGTATTTTAAATCTTTGATATTATTTTTCAGCTGTATATTATTTATTTGTAGTCTGATACCTTGTACTCTGATGTAAATTGTTGTAGTAACAATGAAAAGTTCTCCTTTTTGTGTTTTGATGAGTCGTGTTCTCAAAGCAATCATCTTCTTGTTCGGTTTGGGCCGGTCGGGAAGTTCGGGTCGTTAAGTTGGTATCACAGCTTTGGTTTAACATGCTCAGATAACAAGACACATTAGAACCGAACAAAAGAATTCATCCGAGATAGGATTAGTAATATCCTATAAGAATGACTTGTTAGAGATAGGGTTAATAATACCCTAGAATAAGCATGAAGAGTGTTATTTATTAAAAACGAATTAATTTTGAAATTATTATATCTTATAATATTCTGAGTATTTTATTCGATATTGATTTTGGACTATTGAGTAGAAGAAGATTTTGAATATACGTCTGATCCATGTGTATACGAAGTCTCAAGTATTCTGGATAGATATAGAATCACACTCTAGTCGCTCGGGGATGATTTTGGTGATAGGTCGACCATCATCAGTATTTATGTTCGAGTTTCGAAAGTGAGAAATCAATATATTTCCAATCGACAGGTGTGAGGACCAAAAACTTAGCTAGAATTTAATGTTCGTGATTTGGCATTGAAAATATATGTTTGAGTATATAAAAGTTATATATTTGAAAAGCTAATCAACTAATTGATTGCAGCTTGTGATGTGTGATAATTAATTCAACTGATAAAAATATTGGAATAATAAAACCAATATGAGAATGAAAGGTAATTTAAGACAAATCAAATATAAAATAGAATTGGATTGAAAATTTATTCGAACTGGATTTCTATATATAGATATGTGTACACACACACACACACACAGAATATATATATATATATATATATATATATATATATATATATATATATATATATATATATGCTGTACAGGCTATGTAAGCAAAGAAGAGTAATAAAATCGTATGCCCGACAAAAGGTACATATTTACTGGATCGATTGGGTTTGATGATTTTATGAGCCGATTGGCAAGCCGCTTGACTTTTTGATTGATAAGGACCCAGAGTGGCAAGCTATAGTTATACTGATCAACCCATAAGAAGAAGGTTATGGCGAATTTTTTTGAAAATTTAAGGCATTAGCCAAATTTCGAGAAATAAGAAAGTTCTTAGAAACTGAAAAGTTGAAGAACTTCAGTCAAGCGAAGGTTGAGTTGGTTAAATTAACAACCTTCGGATTTGCCTTCCTTTTCGGGAATGAAAAATTTTTAAATGGGAGAGATTGTAACAACCCTGACTTTTGGAACCAATTTAAAATTTATTTTTAATTGATTTAATGGATTTTTAATGTTAAAATAATTTATTTTAATAAATAACAGCTTGAAATTTATTTAAAAACGAAGTTAGAACATATGAATTTAAAATTTAATTAAATCGAACTCGTAATGGCGCGGAAGTTCGAAAATTTAATTTTGAACCTCAATTGAATATATAAAGTTCATACTAAACAAGAAACGTTAGAATCTATTTAATTATATCTTTCTAACGATTGTGAAAAATTGAGATTTCAGGTTATAAATTGTAATTATGAGAAATTTAAAATAGTCGCTATGGGATTTATTAATATTTTATTATTATATATACGCCTTTAAAATGACCATTTTGCAAACGACCTCCGTTTTCGACCAAACTAATTTTGTTCGATCAGAAACGTCAAACTGTTGTCAAGTTAAAATTTTAAGTCAATTGGAATTAATATGTAAGCATGGTAAATTGAAACGCGCACTCAATTTCATATGTAAATTAAAGGGTCCGTTTGGCACAGGTCCCTATTAAGTTTCAAAATTAGGCACACACCCGGTCATAAACTTATTGTAAATTTAATCCCTATTTTTCGAAAATTCAGTAAAAAAAATTGAAAAAATCACATAAATTCTTATTTAAATAAAACATGTAAACGCAAAAAAAAAATCAAATAAAAAACCATCAAAAACCATGTCAAAACAAAAAAAAAAAAACAACGAAACTGCAGTTAACTGCATAATAGCATGCACATATTTGTATCTTCTTGCATAGGTCCGTGCATGTTTTCCCGTCATGCATCTGCGTTGAATTACTTGCATACATCTGTGTTGAATTACATGCATACATCTGTGCAAGTATTGCATAATTCTTGCATACAAATGTGCAAAAATTCAGTCACATGGAAATCAGTTAGCATTTATTTGCATTCAGGCGTGCAGTAAAACAAAAAAGGTTCACAGATGCATGTAACAATCTGCAAGCAAAAAATCAGTTAAGTTTTCTTCTGCAATACTTGCATGCATATGTGCAAGTATTTCAAATAGTTGCACACGTGTATGCAAGTTTCGGTCCAGATTTTCAATGAAAACAGTTTATGCAATAATTGCAAAAATTTATGCAATTATTGGTAATAGCTGCATACATGTGTGCAACTTTTTTTTATTTCCATGGACTTCCGGGAATATTTCCAGAATTTAGAATTTTTTTATTTATATGGCAGCGCCTTTTTTTTAAAAGAAAACATGTAGAAGGCGGAAGTTTTGAAAACAGGGGCGGGTTTGAATGGAAAAGTGGGGAGGGATGTGAGCCTAATTAAGTTTGGTTTTAGGGATGTGTGCCTAATTTTCACTAAATTAAATATGCTAGTTATAGGGCCATTTTTCAATAGGTCTCCGAATTCGACGAAATTAGTTTTGTTAGAACCGTATTTGAAAAACATAGCGAGATTTAAAATTTCATAATTTTTGGAGTCAGTATGCGGTTGTAAGAAATTAAAACGTACGTTCAAATTCAATTTTAAACGTTATATTAATTATATTTTAATTTTGAAGGGATCAAAACAGTCGAAATAGCTTACGAAACATATTCCATTGTTTCCATAATAGAGTATTTGGTTAGGAACGTCAGTCGTTGGGAATTCATTAGGAGTTCGGAGCGATAAACAAGTAACATACGAATTAAATAATATTATAATATAAATATATAACCTATTTATCCCTTACCCTAGTTTTCACTTCTACGTGGTCAAATTTTTTGCTGCCGCTTCTTTATTCATGAACAGCAGCCAAGCTCCCAATTTCCCCTTTATTTATCTTTCTATCCGATGATCAATCGAAGAAGCTTCCTACTGGAAATATGTCAGCTTGGTGAGATCTATCCTATCAACGGCTATGATCGTCGTTGATGATCCACGGTGGCCAGAATTGGATGACAAAGGCGTGGCTTTGGAGCTTTCGTGTGGGACCATGACTGGTGGTGCGACGATGAGATGTAGGATGCCGGTGATGGGTTTGAGCGGTTTCCAGAAGTAAACGTGAAAGGAGAAGTTTAATTAGGTTAATAAATTGTTTAAATTAATGTTAATGATGTTTATAATTTTTTCAATGTATAAACCTCCATATCTTTTGCGTACGGAAACAAAATTCAACAAACTTGGGTACGTTGGAATCCTTAATTATGGACCTTGAGGTTGGTGTAGATTGTTTTTTATCCCGCAGTTTCGGGCCGTAGATCAAGCCAAGGGGGCGGAACAAAAGGATCAAAACCTTCCACGCCCCACGCTGCAATCTTTTCCCGGAGCGCAATGGGTTTTTAAGATCACTTCCGGATCTAGGTCTTTTACTAGTTAATCCCGGTAAAGACCCCAGATGGTGTAGTTTTTTGAAACGAGGTCCTCGGTAACGAGACATAAAGTAAAAACTCCTTTCGTCGAGCACTATGCCATGGAACAGGCCAGAACAGAAATAGAAGCAGTTGGAATTTTGATAAAATTAAACTCTTGTTTAATTTTGTTAAAATAATCGGTATTAAACAAACTCTGAACCGATCAATGTGAGAACTCTTTCACTCAAATATTTGGACAATTATTTATTTTTATAACTGGAATTATATAGTTTATTTATGTGCTTTTTTATCCATTACATGCGATATCCCTTGAGTTCAACACATGAATTATTCACAAAGTTTATTTGTTATTAGAAGTGTTGTTTGAATATACGACACTCGTATTTTCAAACAACGTGGATGGACACTTTTTGGAGCCATAAATGGCATTGGATGATTAATTATGTTTTGATTTGAATGTGGTTTTAAATAATTAGCATATTAAAACGATGTTAAATTATTAGTGGTAGTTGAAACTGGACTAAAATATCCATTTACAAGTCGACCAACTTGTTTATGTTCACCCATTTTAAGTGATATCGATCGAAATAAATAAATAATTTATTAATTGATTATTTATTGGTTGAAAACCCCACATGGGTATTAGGATAATATTTGATTTACACTATTCCCAAGTGTTTAGATTTGATATTAATCGATTGATTGATAGACCATTATAACCGTTATTTAATTATTTAATGCTCGTATAGTTGTAAATGTGCTCTGGATGTGAATTGGATGTTTATAATTGTTAATAATTATTGTTGAATACATGCGATGTATGAAATCCATATAATTAAAATTATATGCCAATTGATTGAGCCTCATTTCAATTGGCAAATAATGAATAATTTAATATAATATTCAGTAAAGAATCAAAATATGATTTTGATGTCCGATTTTGGATGGACACAGAAATTATAAAATTATAATGGATATCGAGAAGATTTGATTTCAAAATCTGATATTTTTAAATATTATTATTTAGATATTATAATAATATGGAACTTCAATTTTGATTCAAAATTGAAATGGAAGTTGAAATAGTTTTAAAATGAATTTATAAATGTTTTATAAAACACGTTTCGAATAGAATGGACGAAATCTATTATATATAATATAATGGCTTTAATTGAAGATATTTGATTTTGAAGAAAAATGATTGAAATAAAATTTCAAACGTTAGTTGTGAATAACTTATAATATTTATAAATTAATTTGAAAACGTTTTCAATTTTATTTTAATTATATAAATTGAATTCGAGCTTGAATATAATGCTTTGCGCAGCGACAATTCGCGAACGTCAACCCCTAACTTCGAATTGACGTAACGGGAGATTCGACTGTTGGATTCTCCTAAAACCGGAACCGTTGGGTTCGTGTTGAGATGAGCTTTCTAATAAAATAAGAATTTTTGAAATCCAACAGTTTGATTTGAAGGTAAGTCCAAACCAGTTTTGGAAAAGGTCGTTATGGACGCAGTTCAATGGCCGATATTGGAAACCTACTGTAAGGACCTTAATAAAATTATTAAAAATATGAATAAATTATGTAAAATCATGATAATTGAAATGATTTTGGATGAATTGTTCCAAATTTGTTAAGATAAAATATATTTCTATCAAAATAAGTTGTTTTGCAGCATGAGTAAAAGAACTAAAAAGAATAATAATGGTTTTAATACAACTAGAATTACCAACATATAAATTGGATTGGATTTGTATGGAAATTATCTTCGGATATTTCGGTATTGGATTGCGTGATTATACGGATATCGTTGAGGAATTTGGAAGATATGGATATCGTTACGCCCAATACGATATTTGTTGGTTTCAGAATTTGATATTGGATATAAGCCGATATGATTTCTATTTGGAGGCTTGTATTTAATATCAAATTGGATTTTGGGTTTGTCGTGAATGGTATCTTCAATAACATTATTCTTAAACCCAGTTGAGAATAGAATAAAACTTTTAATTAAGATTTAGAGAAATTTACAAATTAATTAATTTAATTCGAATTGAATTAAAATTGGATTTTGGGTTTATCGTAAACTATGTTTTAAATAACATTTGTTTTTTAACCCAATTAACAGTGAAGATATGATCTGGACTTTATTATTCTTTTTATCAAGATTTAATGGAAATTTTCCAAAGTAAAGTTTTCCAATTTAATATATCAAATTGGAATTAAATGGAATTCGATTTAGTAATAACCGAGATGAGCTTCTGTAAAGGAATACCATTACTATTTATGGAATTTAAAAGACTTTCCCGCTATTCCACTTATAGTATTAGTCTGATACGGAAATTTATATCGATTATAAATTGTATAGAATTCCGTGAAGATTCCATATTAAATGGAAGATTATTTTGGGTTTATCATGAACTGTGTTTTAAATGACATTGGTTCTTTAACCCAGTTAAAGACATGATTTATTTCCTAAATTTGAATAATCATTAAACAATGATTTTTGAGATTAAAACTAAATGGAGTTTTAACGAATATTTAATTAGATTGAAATGTGAATAAGGTAATTAAATTTCCCATATTCGGAAAGTGTTCGAGAATGGAGTACCACCTGTTTTACTCCATGCGATAGTTAAATCTTAATTAGATTTAAACGTTAAATGGTAATTAATTTTACCGATAACACAATAGGTGTTAGATATGGAGTACTACCAGTTTTTCTCCCTGGGATGAATAGGTTGGGATTGGGATAATAAAATGAATGGTTACTTCAGTAAGGCTCGATAATCCCAACTGGTTTGATAAATCTTAATTTGGTTTAAGTTACGAAAAGATATTACAACATATTTTGGAAATGCTTTCAAAGAAAAGAATATTTGAATAAAAGAATATTCTGGATTGGAATTAGGCGTATGGTGTGCTTTTATATCAATTGATTATAAGATACGCAAGTTATTCGGAAAAACCTGGTTTAACCCATTCTAAATAACTGATATAACGATTAAAAGTCAAAGATTTGAAGACGGTGGTTGAAGACCAGAGATCTTCACATCGTTAGGATGTTTATTGATGTCCTGATTGGGCTATACACCCAAGACAAGGTAATAAGTGGTGATCATCCAAATGTATTTGGAGATCGATTGGATATGCGAGGGCCTCTCTCCTGTATAGGACAAATGGGACGAGGAAATAAGGTACCTCCGGTTTCTACCAGACCCAGAACAGACTTGCAAATGGATTGTATGCCTGACGTTGTACTTCGAGCTATATTCATTGATCTCTGCTAAATATATATCTGTTTGGTGGTGGAGAATTTATTCTCTTTCTTAACACCCTTCCCTTAGACGTATGAGCTTAGATGTTACATATTGGTAGATATCAATGGTATGATATGGATTTACAATATGACATGCTAAGATGCAATGATCAAGCTTTTGTTGAAAAGCAGAGTCTGGTGGGTGATGATCAAAACATAGCTTTAATATAGCACATCTTTGTGTAGCGTTAATTCGCGAGCTTCACACCCCAGTATGAACCAAAAACAGGATGAGTACCATAGGGAAATGGACATACGTTGGTTTCTAGCTAGGAGTGATGTCATGGTATGGAGCCCAGAGATTTTACTTATGTAAATGTTGAATGATGGAAAGCGAGGTACCTTGGATTGGATTTGGCCGCACAAGGCCCTTGATGGTTGACATACTGACCAAGATGGTCGACGTACTAATCAGGTGATAGTTCTGATAAGACCGGCTACCATATTGTTTATGGTATTACTAATCAGCGATGACTGACCGTCCCTCCCGCTAACCTAGGGTCACTTGCGAGTGGTCCTGAGGCATGTGCTAGAGTGTCACGAATCGGAAAAGAAGATCATTTCCTTGGTTCATAGATGGAAACCCAATTTCCAGTACGTGATTTTACGGTTTTAGTTGTAAACTTGTATGGCGACATAATATTATGGTACATATGTCGTTTATGATTGATACATTTATATTTGATTTCTTCACTATGCACTAATAATAATAAAAGCGAAAATTTCGCATATCAAGCATATTTAGCCATTATAAGGTAAAACTCTATCCTATGGTTTGTGTTACATTGTGTGATAGGACATGGGTCTTATAATGGCTTCATTTTTTTTCCTTTTTAGCATTGCATTGTTCGTTTTATGGTATTCTTGGGAGAAAACTCATTCTATGTTATACGACGTAGTCCTTTAATTTACTTAACATTAAAATAAAGTTAGTAGCTGTTTAATTTCTCACACTAGTCTCATGACGAACTCGGAGTTTATTATTTCCCACCTAAACTCTGGGTGCCCACATTTTCCACCCGAGCAACTAGTAGTTTTGATTTATATATATTTATTTTCACACGATCCGGGGTTACGGCTAGAGTTATATTTGGAAAGCTTTGTATCTATGTATTTACTTCAGTTGTGGTAGTTGATGTTTTCCCGTTGCACCTTTATATTTATGTATTATTTTTTTCGCTGCTATGTATTTTAAATCTATGATATTATTTTTCCATTGTATATTATTTATTTGTACTCTGATATCTTGAAATCTGATGTAAATTGTTGTAATAGCAATGAAAAGTTCTCATGTTTATGTTCTGATGAGTCGAGTTCTCAAAGCAATCCGTCTTCTTTTTCGGCTTAGGCTAGCTGGGATGTTCGGGTCATTACAGTTAGTATCAGAGCTTTGGTTTACAAAGCTCAGAGACCATGATCATTAGAACCAAACGAAGAAATTCATCTGAGATAGAATTAGTAAAATCCTATAAGAATGACTCGTTGGAGATAGGGTTAGTAATACCCCAGAATAGTTTGAAGAGTGTTATTTATCAAAATGAATTAGTTTTGAAATTATTATATCTTGCAATAATTTGAGTATTTTATTTGATATTGATTTTGGACTATCTAGTACCAAGAGATTTTGAATATACATCTAATTCACATGTATATGAAGTCTCAAGTATTCTGGGTAGATATAGAATCACACTATAGTCTCCCGTGGATGATTCTGGTGATAGGTCGGCCATCATTAGTATTTATCAAGTTTCGAAAGTGGTATATGTATATATTTCCAATTGACTAGTGTGACAACCAAAAACTTAGCTAGAATTTAATATTCGTGATTTGGCATTGAAATTATATTTTTGAGTATATAAAAGTTGAATATTTGAAAAGATAATCAACTAATTGGTTGCTGATTATGATCTGTGGTAATTAATTTAACTGATAAAAATATTGGAATAATAAAACCAATATGACAATGAAAGATAATTTAAGTCAAATCAAATATAAAATAGAATTGGATTGAAAATTTGTTCAAATTAGATTTTTATATATGGATATGTATATTTATGTTGTACAGGTTGTGTAAGCTAAGAAGAGTAACTAGTTTTGTTAGACCCATATTCGGATAACATAGCGAGAATTAAAATTGCTTATTTTATAGAGTTAATATGTAGTCGTGACAAATTAAAACATATGTTCAAACTCAATTTTAAGCGTTATATTGAATTATATTTTAATTTTGATAAAAACTGATCAAAACGGTTGAATTAGCTTGCGAAACATATTCCATTGTATCCGAAAAGGGGTATTAGGTTAGGAACGTCCGTCGTTGGGATTCGTTTGGAGTTCGGAGCGATAAACAAGTAACACGCGAATTGAATAATATTATAATATATATAAACTATTTATCCCTAACCCTAGTTTTTACTTCTGCGTGGTCAAAAATTTTGCTGCTGTTTCTTTCTTCGTGAACTGCAGCTGAGCTCCCGATTTCCCTTTCATTTTTCTTTCTATCCGATGATCAATCGGAGAAGCTTCCTACTATTAATATGTTCAGCTTGGTGAGATCTAGCCGATCAACACCTATGATTGTCATTGATGATCCACGGTGGCCGAAATTGGATGACAAAGGGCGTAGCTTTAGAGCTTTCATGTGGAGCCATGACTGGTGCGAGTTGTACCATGCTCGAGGCGATGAGAGAGGGGAGAACGACTTTCGACATGGCGAAGTCAGATCTGGGTCCGGGGCTTCATAAGTGGTGCGACGGTGAGATGTAGGAGGTCGGTGATGGGTTTGAGCGGTTTCCAGAAGTAAACGTTAGAGGAGAAGTTTAATTAGGTTAATAAATTGTTTAAATTAATGTTAATGTTATAAATTCTTCACTGTATAAAGCTCCATATCTTTTGCGTACGGAAACATAATTAAAAAAACTTGGGTACGTTGGAATCACGTAGTCAAGCGCTACGCCATGGAAAACACCATAACAGAAACATAAGCAGTTGGAATTTTTGATAAAATTAAACGCTTGTTTAATTTAGTTAAAACAATCGTTATTAAACAATTTCAGAACCGATCAATGTGAGAACTCTGTCACTCAAATATTTTGGACAGTTAATTATTTTTATAACTGGAAATATATAGATTATCTATGTGGATTTTTATCTGTTACATGCGATATCCCTTGAGTTCAGCACATGAACTATTCACTAAGTTTATTTGTTATTAGAAGCGTTGTTTGAATATACGACACTCGTATTTCAAACAGTGTGGATGGACACTTTATAGAGCCTTAAATAACAGTGGATGATTAATTATGTTTTGAATGTGATTTTATAATAATTAACATATTAAAACGATGTTAAATTATTAGTGGTAGTTGAAATTGGATTAAAATATCCATTTACAAGTCGATCGACTTGTTTGTGTTCACCCATTTTAAGTGATATCGATTGAAATAAATAAATAAATAAATAAATAAATATTTATTTATTGGTTAAAAAACCCATGCGGGTATTGGGATAATATTTGATTTACACTAATCCAAAGTGTTTAGATTTGATGTTAATCGATTGATTGACAAACCATTATATGCGTTATTTAGTTATTTAATGCTTGTACAGTTGTAAATGCACTCTGGATGTGAATTGGATGTTTAAGAATTGTTTATAATTATTGTTGAATGCATGCGATGTATGAAATCGATATAATTAAAATTATATGGTAATTGACTGAGTCCCATTTCAATTCATAAATAACGTATATTTTAATATAATATTCAGTGAAGAATCAAAATAAGATTTTGATGTCCGATTTTGGATGGACACAGAAATTATAAAGTTATAATGGATATCGAGAAGATTTGATTTCAAAATTTGATATTTTTAAATATTATTTTTTCGATATTATAATAATATGGGATCTTCAATTTTGATTTAAATTTGAAGTGGAAGTTGAAATTGTTTTAAAATGAATTTATAAATGTTTTATAAAATACTTTTCGAATAGAAATGGACGAAATCTATTAGATTTAATATAATGGCTTAAAATGGAGATATTTGATTTTGAAGAAAAACGATTGAAATAAAATTTCAAATGTTAGTTGTGAATAATTTATAATATTTATAAATTGTTTTGAAAACGTTTTCAATTTCATTTTAATTATATAAATCGAATTCGGGCTTGAATATAATGCATCGCGTAGCGATAGTTCGCGAACGTCAACCCATAACTTCGAATTGATGTAACGGGAGATCCAACTGTCGAAATCTCCTAAAACTGGAACCATTGCGTTCGTATTGAAATGAGCTTTCTAATAAAATAAGAAAGTTTGAAATCCAACTATTTGATTTGAAGATAAGTTCAAATAAGTTTTGGAAAAGGTCGCTATGGATGCAGTTTGGTGACCGATATTGGAAACCGACTGTAAGGGCCTTAATAAAATTATTAAAACTGTGAATTAATCATGTAAAATCATATTAAATAATTTGAAATGATTTTGTGTGAAATATTCCGCATTTGTAAAGATAAAATATATTTTTATCAAAATAAGTTGTTTTACAGCTTGAGTAAAAGAACTGAAAATAATAGTAATGGTTTTAATATAACCAGAATTACCAATATATAAATATGATTGGATTTAAATAGAAATTATCATTGGATATTTCAGTATTGGATTCCGTGATTATACAGATATCGTTGAGGAATTTGGAAGATATAGATATTCAATTCCCAATACGATATTTGTTGGTTTCAGAATCTGATATTGAATTTAAGCCGATATGATTTCTATTTAGAGCCTTGTAATTAATATCAAATTGGAGTTTGGGTTTGTCATGAATGGTATCTTCATTAACACTATTCTTAAACCCAGTTGAGAATAGAATAAATCTTTTAGTTAAGATTTAGAGAAGTTTACCAGTTAATTAATTTAACTGGAATTGAATTAAAATTCGATTTTGGGTTTATCATGAACTATGTTTTTAATAACATTTGTTCTTTAACCCAATTAACAAAGAAGATATGATTTGGAATACATAATTCTTTGTATCGAGATATAATGGAAATTTTCCAAAGTAAAGTTTTCCAATTTAATATATTAAATTGGAATTGAATGTAATTCGATTTAGTAATAATCGAGATGAGCCTTTGTAAAGGAAGACCGTTACTATTTATGGAATTTAAAAGGCTTTCCCACTATTCCACTTATAGTAATAGTCTGATACAGAAATTTATATCGATTATAAACTGACCATATTAAATGGAAGATGACTTTGGGTTTATCGTGAACTGTGTTTTAAATGACATTGGTTCTTTAACCCGGTTAAAGACATGATTTATTTCCTAAATTTGAATAATCATTAACCAATGATTTTTTGAGATCAAAACTAAATGGAGTTTTAACGAATATTTAGTTAGATTGAAATGTGAATAAGGTAATTAAATTTATCAAAATCGAGAAGTGTTCAAAAATGGAGTACCACCAGCTTTACTCCATACGATAGTTAAATCTTTAATTAGATTTGAATGTTAAATGGTAATTAATTTTACCGATAACACAATAGGTATTAGATATGGAGTACTACCAGTTTTGCTCCATGGGATGAATAGGAAGAGATATGGATAATAAAATGAATGATTACTTCGGTAAGGCTCGATAATCCCGACTAGTTTAATAAACCTTAATTTGGTTTAAGTTATGAAAGTATGTCATAAAATATTTTGGAAATGTTTTCAAAGAAAAAATATTTGAATAAAAGATTATTCTGGATTAGAATGAGGCGTATTGTAACAACTAGGAATTTCTGAACCAATTTAAAATTTTAATTTAAGCTGATTTAATGGATTTTAAGAATTTAAAATGATTTATTTTAAATATAAATGACTAAAAATTTATTTAAATCGAAGTTAGGACACATATATATTTAAGTTAATTAAAAGGAGTTTGAAATTGCGTAGTAGCTTGAAAATTCGATTTTAAATTTCAATTGAATGTACATAATTCAAAATAAATCGAATTTCAGTAAAACCAGAAACGTTAGAATCTATTTAATTATATCTTTTTAATGAATGTGAAAAATTCAGATTTCATAATATGAATTAAAAGTTACGTCTAGGTTAAAATTTAGAATAATCGCTATGGAATTTATACATATTTTAAATAATATATTGCCCTTAAAAATAGCCATTTTACAAACAACCTCCGTTTTTGATGAAACTACTTTGGTTGGATCCGGAATGTCAAATTATTGTTAGGTTTCAATTTTCATAATTTTTTGAATTAATATGTGAGCGTAGTAAATTTAAATGTGTTTTGTCAATTTAGTTTAAATTTAATTGACTAGAAAAATGCCATTTTTCAAACGTTCTCCAAATTCAACGAAATTAATCTTGTTAAGACTGGATCGTCAAAACATATCTAGATTTTTTTTAAATTTTTGGAGTTAGCATGTGGCCCCTATAAATTAAAATATACGTTTAAAATTCAATATATTGATTTATATTTTAATTTAAAGAAAAACTGTTCGAAGCAGTTGAATTGGCTTACGAAAGATATCTCGTTGTGTTCGAAATGGGGGTAATTAGCTAGGAACGATAGGTGTTGGGTTTGATATGGAGTTCGAACACAAATTCTCGCTTTTTGGAAATAAATGAACTAAATATTATTAAAGGGAGTGTATAAATACCCTTGAAAACCAAAACCTTAACCCTCAGAACAACCCGCCGCCAGTTGTTGAAATCAAAGGCCGAATTTGTCCTAATTTAAATCCCAAATTCCTCCTAACTAGTTTCAAATTAAAATATGGAATCAAAACAAAGATTGAAGAGAAGAATGAGCTCTCCATTTACGTATGGATATGGTGAACTTTCATTGCGTGGTTTGCTCAATTTCTAGGCTTAAAGCCCCATCGTTTGAGGTAGTTTTCCAGCGTGCCAAGGCCGTCGAGTTCGTCAAAAGTGGCAGGCATAGGTAGAGCTCATGGAGCTCGACGTGGTAGTGGTGGTCGATGGTGGCCAAGTGGAAGGAGACGCGCGTAGTTCGAGGATGAAGGTGGCGATATGGGTTTGAGTTCGGTGCAGGGAAATAAACGATGAAGAGGATGGTTTAAATTTTAATTAGGTTATTAATTTAGTTAATTATAAATTAATTATCTCGAATTGTTATGAAATGTATTAATTTTCATATCTTTTCCATACGAGGTCGGAATTTTCAGATCCGTTGGAATCGTGATGAAAATATCTACAACACGGACTGACCAGAACGGAAATGGACCAAGTTGGATTTTGACCTAAATTTAATGGTTGTTTAATTTAGTTTAAAGACAGAAATTTAGAAATAAAAAATGGCGGAGTGGAAACAAATGTGAGAATTTTCTCACTAAAATATTTGTACAGTTATTTAATTTATTTTATAACTGTAAATATATAGAAATGTCCAGTGTTGATTTTTATCTGTTGTATGTGACATTGTTTGAGTTCAACACATGAACTATTCATGACTCATCTGCACAAGAAGCATAGTTTGAATACACGACACTCGTATTTCAAACAATGTGGATACACTTTGTAGTAGTTGAAATGTGATATGAATATCCATTTATTATTTGAACAGTAAATTTTCATTACTTGTCTAAGTAAAATTAGTTAATTAGAAAAATAATAATAATTCAAACCGAATTAGAATTGATTAAAGTTGTTAACCAATGATTTATTTTAAATTGATTGTTGTTGTTTGGAAACCCCACACGGGTACTGGGATGATATTTGACATACACTAATCCCAATATTTAGTTGTATGTCAACCGATTGGTTGACAGATTGTGTTGAGCATTATTTATTTATTTTAATGCTAATACAGTTGTCGAATGCACTCTGGATGATGTTTGAATTTTTACTGATTGTTTATCATTATTGTTGAATACATGCGATGTATGAAATCCATATAACTGAAATTATATGGTAATTGATTGAGTTGCGTTCCAATTTAGAATCTAAACGAATATTTTAAAATAATATTTAGCAAAGAATAAAAATATGATTTTGATGTCCGATATTGGATGGACACGGAAATATTGAAATATATGAAGCCGAGCAAGTAGATATTCGCCATCTTAACTCAAATAGAATTTCTGTCGATTTTTTTCATTTTATAATGAATATCGAAACGAATTGATTTCAAAATCAGATATTTTGAAAATATTATCATTTTAATATTATAATGATATGGAATATTCAATTTTGATTTAAGTTCGAAAATGAAGTTGAAACCGTTTTAAAATGAATTTATAAACGATTTATAAAATAAGTTTTAAACGGAAATCAACGATATATATATATTATATATATTTAATGGCTTGAATAGAACGCGCCGCGCAGTGACCGTTCGCGAATTTCAACAATTAACTTTGAATTGGCGTAACGGGAAATCCGACCGTTGGATTCTCCTAAAACCAGAACCGTTTGATTCGTATCGAAAAGATCTTTCCAATGAATTTAAAAGATTTAAATTTTAACAGTTACATTTTAAATTATGTCCAAATCAATTTCAGAAAAGGTTGCTGCGGATGCAGTTCGGTGGCCGTTATTGAAAACCGACTGTAAAGGCCTTCATAAAGTTATTAAAAATATGAAAAAATTATGTAAAATCATAATAAATGATTTGGAAAGATTTTGTATGAAAAATTCCATATTTGAAAAGATAAAATACATTTTTGTCTGAATGAACTAGTTATTAACTAGAATAATAATCCAATGTTTTTAAATAAATAAATTGAATTTATAAATGGTTTTGATATAACCAGAATTTTTCAATGTATGAATTGGAAAGGAGTTAAACGGAAATAATCTTCGGAATATTTCGATATTGGATTCCGTGATTATATGGATATGGTTATGGGAATTTGAAAGATATAAATATCATTATTCCCAAGACGATATTTGTTGGTTTCAGAATTTGATATTAAATAGAAGTCGATATAATTTCTATTTAGAGCCTTGTATTTGATATCAAATTGGATTTTGGGTTTGTCATGAACCGTGTTTTAAATAATATTTGTTATTTAACCCAATTAACAATGAAGACATGATTTGGAATTTATAAATCTTTCTAATAAGGTTTAATGGAAAATTTCCAAAGTAAAGTTTTCCAATTTAATATATTAATTTAGAATTGAATGGAATTCGATTTTGTAATAATCGAGAGGAACTTCTATAAAGGGAGACCATTACTATTTATGGAATTTAAAAGGCTTTGTCGTTATTCCATTTATATTATTAGCCTGATACGGGAATTCATATGGATTTTATATTGATCTATTTTCCGTGAAGATTCCATAGTTAATGAAGATGATTTTGGTTTATCGTGAACGGTGTTTTGAATGACATTGGTTCTTTAACCTGGTTAAAGGCAAGATTAATTTCTTAAAGTTGAATAATCATAAAATAATGATTTTGGACGATTAAAACCGATTGGAGTTTTAATGAATCTTCAATTAGATTGGAACGAAAATGAGGTAATTAAATTCACCAAATTTAATAAATGTTTCGAGAATGGAGTACCACTAGATTTACTCCATGCGATAGTTAAATCTTTAATTAGATTTGAACTTGAAATGGTAATTAAATTTGTCGATAACATAGGGGGTGTTAGATATGGAGTACTACAAGTTTTGCTCCATGGGATGAATAGGTTGGGATTGGGAATAATAATAAATGATTATATCGGTAAGGCTCGATAATCCCGACTAGTTTTATATACCTTAATTTAGTTTAGAATTGTTAAAGCATAATATAAAATCTTTCGCAATGGTTTTCAAAGGAAGATTAAACGATAAGTTTAAAAGAATTTATCTTTGATAAAATTAATGGGAACCTTTCCCTAAAGATCTGAATATTTGAATAAAAAAATATTCTGGATTGGAATGAGGCGTATGATGTGTTTATATATATCACTTGATTATAAGATGCGCAAGTTATTCAGAAAGACCGGGGTTAACCCATTCTGAATAACTGTTACGACGATTAAAAGTCGAAGATAATGAAGACGGTGCAAGAACGACAATCTTCACATCGAATGGATTTCCATTGATGCCTTTGATTGGGATTGCTACCTTGAAAGGGTTACAGTGGTAGTTATCCGGACGTACTTATTGATTTTTTGATGTGCGAGGACCTCTCTCCTGTATTGTACATATGGGACGAGGAATAAGGTGCCTCCGGTTTGGTTCAGACCCAGAATGGATTTGTAAATGGATGTGTGTCTGGCATTGGATTTCATTCTGTGTTGATTGATTTCTATTAATATATATCTGTTTGGTGGCGCAGAATTTATTCTTTTGCTTATCACCCTTCTCTGAGACGTATGAGCTTAGAGGTTATATATTGATAGACATCAGTCGTATGACGTGGATTGTCAATGTGGCATGCTAAGATGCAAATGAGCAAGGCTTTTGTTGAGAAGAAGAGTCTTGTGGTTGATAATCAAAGCATGGCTTTAAATAGCATAGCTTTGTGTATAGCGTTAATTCACGAGCCTCACATCCGATATGAGTCAAAAACGGAATGAGGACGGAAGGGAGTGCATGCATTTCTTTCTAGCTGAGAGTGGTGTCATGGTATGGATCCCATACATTTTAACTTACGTGGATGATGGACTGCGAGGTGCCTCAGTTATGATGGGTAGACGTACTGACCGTTTTGGATGTCCGATAGGACCGGGAAACATATTGTTCAGGAATAACTAATCCACTAAAGTAAGTGTGGACCGGCCCTGCTGCTAACCAAGGGTTGCCTGTAGGTGTGATCCTGAGGCATGTGCTAGAGTGTCTCGAAATCAGTGAGGATGATCCCTTGCCTCGACTCATAGATGGAATCCAATTTCCAATACTCAACTTTTCGGTTTTAGTTGTAAACCTATATGGTAGCATAGTGGCATGGGACGCTCATGTTGTCTACGATTGCTACATTTATATTTGAAGTTGTTTGATACACTATGCATTTATAGTAATATCAAAATGATTTTTTTTAAATCGTACCAAGCATATTTGGCTATTATAAGGTAAAACTCTATCCACCTGCTTGCGTTGCATTGTGTGATGGGACCTGAGTCTTATAATAGCTTCATTTTCCCGAAAAGAATTGTGTTGTTTATTAAATCATTTTATTTCGAGTTTTGGTATTCATAGGAGTGAGCCCATTCCGTGACATACGATGTGGTCCCGTAATTTACCCTATTTTTAGAATTAAAGTTTAATAACTGTTTTAAGTTCTCACACCAGTCCCATGACTGACCTGGACTTTATTGTTCTCGCCTAAACTCTTGGTGCCTATATTTTCCATATGGGCAGCTAGTTGTTTTAGTTTTGCAGATTTCTACTTAACAGGATCCTGGTTTACAGCTGGAGCTATATTCGGAAAGCTTTGCATCCGTGCATTTCTTTCAGTTATGGTAGTTGATGTATTTCTGTTGTGCATTGTATTAATACACTTTTATTTCCGCTGCTATGTAAATTTTAAATCTCTGTTATTTTTCCGCTGTGTAATATTTATTCATACTCTGATATATTCTTGTACTATGGTGTAATTGTTGTAATAGCATTGAAAGTTCTATTTTTTGTGTCTGATGCATCGTGTTCTCAAAGCAATCCAGGCTCCTTCGTCTCTTCGGGGATCAGGGAAGTCTGGGTCGTTTCAGTTTGGTATCGGAGCTTTGGTTTGCAAAGCTCGAGAACAGGACACATTAGAACTGAACAAGAGAATTCATCAAAGATAGAATTATTAACATTCTATTTAAGAATATCCATTAGGGATAGGATCGGTAGCATTCTAGAATGAGAGACTCATTAGAGATAGGGCTAATAATACCCTACTAGGAGTTTGAAGAGTATTATTTATAAAAACAATTTAGTTTTGAAAAGAGAAAAAAATGCTACTACCCATATTTGAGTATTTTATTTTATATTGATTTTGGACTATCGGGTATTAGAAGATTTTGCATATATGTCTGATCCACGTGTATATGAAGTCTCACATATGCTAGGTAGATATAGGATCACACTCTAGTCGCCTGGGCATGATCCTGATGATTGACGTGTCATCATCAGCATTTATTTTTGAGTTTCGAAAGTGGATATATATATATATTTCCAATTGACTGGTGTGAGAACCAAAACATAGTTAGAATTTATTGTTTGTGATTTGACATTGAAAATTGGATTTTTGAGTATATATAAAAGTTATGCATTTGGAAATTTAATTAACCAATTTATTGCTGGTTGTGTCGTGTGATAATTAATTTAACTAATCAAAATATTGGAATAATAAAAGGTAAATTAGGCCAAATTGAATCAAATATAGAATTGAATTCAAAATTGATTGGAATTACATACATAGACATGCATATATACATGCTGAGCAGGTTATGGATTTACTGTCGAGTAAAGAAATATATTGCGTGCCTAACAAACAGGTGCACCTTAATGATTTGGTTACACAATTTTATTATTATATCAACTTCTGTGAATGAAATTGGATGTGTTGTGATGGTTATTCTATGTGAGATTATATAACCATGCCATAGGATAGCAACAAACAAATTATGAACTACACCGCATGTCATACTACATGAAGACAACATACCATATCATATTCCATATAAGCATTTGGCGCTTATATGACGAGGTTTGGATTACCATACGGACGAGATGCTTGTATGGAAAGGACTGAATTACAGATTAAACAGAAGACTGATTATGGACTTAATTAAGTAATACATGTAACGGTGCTCGAGGCCGGATTTAATAAAAATCCTACACGGGTCTGGAGATGACAAAAATTCACGTCTCTCTTGTTGTTAATTAAGGCACATGGATTATTTTATTTTTCCAACACTGGGGCAAGGTATGAGATTTCGACATTTTTACACGTCTCCCTTGGGCATAGATAGGTCACAAAAATAGTGTATGCTTTTTATTGATTTATTGGGTGCCTAATACGGCCCAATAAATATTTCAAACCCTCCCCATATAAAGGAGGTTATGGCGAAATTTTTTGAAAATTTAGGGTATTAGCCAAATTTTTGAGAAATTTGAAGATTCTTATAAATTGAAAAGTTGAAGAATGAAAGCCAGAATGAAAGTTGAGTTGATTAGTTAAACAACTTTCAGCTCTGTTCCTTTTCGAGGACGAAAATATTTTAAGTAGGGGAGATTGTAACAATCCGGAATTTCTGAACCAATTTAGAATATTAATTTAAGCTGATTTAATGGATTTTAAGAATTTAAAATGATTTATTTTAAATATTAATGACTAAAAAGGTATTTAAATATAATTTAGGACACATATATATTTAATTTAATTAAGAACTCCTAAATGTTCAGTAATGGCGGATCTTGCTTTTCGTTTTCCTGTTCCTTCTAAATATCATTCTTCTTTTCATCATCGTTCTTGTCCATTCTCTTCCGTTCATCTCTATCAGCCTCCTCGTGCCTCTCATCTCTGTAACAACCCGTATTTTTCGATAACGTGTTAAGACGAGAATCAAGGCAGAATTTAATTATAAATTCTGAATCAAGTAAAATGGGCTATGCCATTGCGTTCGTCTCGGAAAAATACGCGAAATAGAGTCTGAGTTTTCGAAAATCGGAGTCCGTATGACCAAGATATGGCCTCGCGAAGTTTCACGAAAAATTCCCAAATTAAAATATACTTAATTAAGTGAAATGGGTTGCGCAGAGAAATATATATATATATATATATTGATATATATATATATATAATTGAAAAATTAAATAAATAAATATGCAAAAATGTTCAAAACAGCGAATTGGGAGAGGGGAATAACCGAACCGGCCGATTTTTGAGGTCGACCCGAGCTCGCTGGGTCGACTAGGGGTTAATCCAGGGTGTTTGGCTGTCAACCCGTGGGCCGATTCGCACAAATGCAGATTTTGCATTTGGATGGTTCTCATGGTTCATCTTTAATCTAAAGGCCCTAGATGGTTCCTACACTTGACTTCTTCCCCAAGACATGCTTTGATGGCTTGGATTGAATCTAGGTTTAATCCTATGGCCTAAAACACTTGCCTAATCTATAAATAAGACCCTAACCTATCCTAAATCCTCATTATTCATTCATGCAACTAAACTATGGCAAAATTGCTACTCTCATGGCCTCCACTCAACTATCCTAGCCTCCACTTCATTTCTATGAGAGGTTTCATGATCATGAGAGTATTAGAGAGTCCCTATGTTAGTATGAGAGCTTCTCAAGTTGATTCCAAGGCAAAAGCTTTGATCTTTGTTCATAAAGATGGTATTTTTGTTGATTTGGAGTGTTCATCTTTGGGTTTTTGGGTGATGGCATGCATAGGCTTCATCACAAGCTTTAGATTAGTCGATTTAGGCCTTCATAGCAATGTAAGCCCTTTCCCTACTCTTAGATATTAACTATGAAGTTAAATGTTCATGTTGCAAGTTTGGGTTTGATCATTGAGTATGATACATGCTATCATGTCATGCAAGTTTATGAAGTCATTATCTTGATCTTGTGAGCTAAAAGCTACAACCTTTATGTTGAAATGTTGCATTAGGCAACATGAGAACCCTCATAACCTTTATGTCAACTTGCATATGAAGTCATAACCCTTATATGATGATATATGCGAGTTACTAGTCATCATTCCATGTCTTTTGTCACCATGATTCGCTTATGTACCAAGTTTGGGTTTATGCATGTTTTTGAGGCTTAAGAATGTAACATGCAAGCTAATGAACACATTTGTGCCTCATTTGCCACCATGATTAACTTGTGGCTTAATACCCATTTTTGTCATTCCTTTGCCAAGTCTCTTCTTTTAATCCATCACGTTGTTGCGAACGTATATGCTAGTTTAAAAAGCGTTGGGGTCACATTATGGGGAAACATAATGACATGAATATGACTTGGGTAAATGGGTATAAACATGACAACATGTAACGTTAAATATGACATGTGTTTATACTTGAAAACATGACTTGAAATATAACATGGAAGTTGACATGTAAGTATGCATAAAAACATAAGCTTGGGAATTTACCTATTAAGTTAGGTCTACCCATTGGGAATTTACCTATTAAGTTAGGTCTACCCAATTGCTTGAAAACTTGACTATGAACATGACACTAGACTAAACATGAAAGTGGCCAACTCGAGGTTGGGTTGAGTTTGCAACGTAAAACTACCCGGAACCGACCGGCCTAACTAGTAGTTGCAAACAATAAGACCCAATGTGAGAAGTTGGTCATGTTGTGCTTGAACCCGAGGTTAGACCAAGTTGTGGTGTAAAGCTACCCGGAACCGACCGGCTTAACTAGTAACCACAACAAAGTCTAATGTGAGAGGTTGGGGTGCATTAAGTAATTAATGCCACATGATAGGGTTAAGTTAATTTGATTAATGACTCTTAACCAAATATGACATGGGTAAATGGGTTAAGTAAATTGGTTAGGCTAATGATACTTAACAAAACATGACAAGCTTGGGTAGGTTAAGTGATTTGATTTGCCTAATGACGCTTAACCATTTTTATACGACTAGTGGACGGGGATTAAGTTAACCAACACTTAATCAATCCAACATGATAATTTGGCAAGGTTAAGTAAGTTTTCTTAATGACACTTAACCATACAAGATAATTAGGGGATGGGGTTAAGTAATTTACACTTAACTAATCCGACACAGTAATTAGATGGGGTTAAGTAATCCACACTTAACTAATCTAAACACGGTAATTCGATGGGGTTAAGTTAAACACTTAACCAATTTAAACTCGGTAATTCAATGAGGTTAAGTAACCAATACTTAACCAACTTAACGTGGTAATTTAATGGGGTTAAGCAACTTATACTTAACCAATTATACATGATGATTTGATGGGGTTAAGTAACTTACACTTAACCAATCTAATACGCGGACCTGATAAGGTTAAGTCACAAGACCTTTTTAGAATATACTTAACCATTATAGTACGATTAGAGGATGGGGTTAAGCCAACCTATAATTAACCAATCCGACTCGATAATTTGATGGGATTAAGATAATCTATGCTTAATCGATCTAGCAAGATAATCCGATAGGATTAAGGTAAGCTAGTACTTGACCAATTTGACTTGATAAGGTTAAGTCATGAGCCTCTGGGTACACTTAACCAACTTGTGGGACTAAGTCTTGAACTTAAATACTTAGCCAATCTTTGACGTGATTCGTGGGCGGGTTAAGTCATGGACTTGAATGATAACACTTAACCCAACAGACAAACCCTAGCTAGAAGAACTAGGTAGAAAACCGTGGTTAATCAAGGATAACGGGAAAGGAAGCTAAGTGGTAAACCTTAGTTAAGGGTAACTAAGTAATAATTCTTAGCTAAGGACATAGGACTAATTCTCAAAACGATGAGTAACCTGATACGGTAGGTCATCGCTTAGTATACGAGGGGGAGCAAGTTATCTGACTTGGATAAAAGCTCCAGCGCACTGGGTGCCGAAGTGGAAGCTTCGGGGGACGTGAGGATATTCTTGGAATCCCTCTGTGGGCTGCCAGGTAATTATACTAGGCCCATGAGAGGTTAAGGTCTGCGTTAGAAGGACCAAGAGTATGCCTTGGTTGCTATGCGAGCAACCTAAAGACTGGGATGGATTAGCGTGGAGTCGACGATTCTTGTTTTTGCCCTGGATAGCGCATCGCCGACTACCTACCATCTTTAGTCAATCGTGTACGTGCGGAAAGGCAGGGAACCCCCAACAGACCATGTGCTTGCTATCGAGTCATGGGTGAGGTTGGCCCGTAGGAAAGTGGGCTATAGTGGGGCCGTGGAGTGGTTCTTATACATGATTTTTCTTGGATTGCCTTTCAGTAGTTGAGGGAGGGGTCACGTGGGACCATAGCCACGGGTACAAAAACAGACCTTGATATCTGCATCGGCAGACGATTTAAAGCTCCCGACCGAGTTCCGTATTTCTTGATTTGCCCTGGCACGGAACTCGGATGGCACATTGGGGAACATGTGCATCTAGACATGGAAAACGATTCACGATACATACGTGGGATCAAGGGCGCGGTTGACGGGTGGCGTAATCCCTAGTGGTCCTAGGTGGCCAAAACCCATACCGAGACACGGAAACGTTCATTAGGTAGCATAATCCCTAGCGGCCCTAGGTGGCATAAATCCTAAGTGGACGCACGATAGTTCATGGTAAGGAAACACAACTAGATCAAGGGTTGCAGTCCAAAACAACTTCAAGGATAAAACGTTTACAGGGGAAGCCCGTATGGCCTACGGCAAAGGACTGAACTTATACATGGAAAGAAGCATACGAGTTGGGAAAACCTACATATGCTATATATTAGGTTGACATGGACCATTACATGACGTTGGGCAAGGGACATTCATGGTTAACACATGACGCGGGTTGGGATACTGGTACGAGAGGTGCAGAGCAGATATACAGGATAGATACCATGGGACGTTATACGTGATAGATATCTTGGGGATATTATACTTGATAGAAACCTGACGATGTGATACCTTGTTTTATCTTGACATCATAATTTATCATGACACCTTAGTTTATCTGAGTTCAGTAGTTCATCCTGTTATTTTGATTTAGCTTATCTATCTTGTCATCATGCTTATGTTCATCTCAGTTTCTCATGTCAGTTAACTTTACTAGTTTTTATGCTAATAGTAGATAGGGCTTACTCAGTCTTTTTGACTGACCCGTTTTGTTTCGCCTCTTTTCTTCCGTTCCCCCCCCCCCCCCCCAGGTTACAGGGAGGAAATACTGTTGTTTAGTTCGGACTTCTTCTGCTTGAAGGTCATCATGGATGGCTTGGACTTTTCTTGGCTAATGGCTACTTTACTGTTTTTACTTGGGGAATAATTTATGAAAATGTCTTTATGCTTCTTTACTATTGCAAGACAAGTTTTGATGTACTCTGGTGTAAAAGGCTTTGGACCTTAATTATTAATGTTTATAAAATTTCGATTTTACTTCCGCTATGTTATATGTTCTGTCTTGTGATATTTCTGTGCATGTTTACCAATAATGCCCCTCTAAAGCTAGTGCATTCCTTTGCGAGTGACCCTAGCGGAGGCGGGGTGTTACATTTGGTATCAGAGCAGAAGGTTACCAGACTGGGCAAAAGTTTTTAAAGACTTTCTGAAAACTATTTGAAAATCGTTTACAAAGAAGCATTTTTCAAGAAAATTTTCTTTTAAAAGAAAAAGGCTATTCCCCAAAGGCCATTAGCACTATCCTTGTTTCCTTAATTGAGTCTCTTTTCCTTTCTTTCCTCCATCTGTAGTCACAGTAGTTTTAACTGCGACTAGTCTTTTCTACCTACGAAAGTGCTTTCCATACGATGGAGGTGGTTCTCGAGAGACCAGTGGCCGCGTTATAAGAAAGGATCGTGAGAAAGAAGGATAAAGGATACGAGCTTAAGGATGAGCAACTTGTTGGTATGGCTTAGTCCTCAAAGGAGGGAGAAAGATGAACAATGAAACCCATGACGAGAGAGTACCTTTGGCATGGTAAAACGGGGCGGATAGTTAAGTATTATGGGACAAGGACAAGATCATCGGGAGGGTAGTAGTATGCTCTCATTTCTAGAGTACCTCGGAAGGAGGGTAACGATCTTGTTAAAGGTTTAGCTTTTCTTCTCTATCATCCCGTTAGGACTTCGTTGTTCGTATCATTTAAGTCTGCTTTGATAGTTGAGTCTCTGCACCTTAAGTACTAGCGTAATAGAGAATCCCATTTTTGTCTCAAAGTCCTATTGGAGAATCAGTCCATTTTTACATGACTTGTTTGGATTTGGGAATGTCTATGCCAAGTGGAGTTTGGAAATAATGCTTATGTTTATAAGCTATGGATGGATTCTAGGGATGAAGTGGTTATCCAGTAGGGGGTGCCACTCTCGGTTTTGATAGGAGGGTAGTTAGACCTTTTGACTAGCCTTGGTAATGCCCTCGAAGTATCGGGTAACCTTTTTGAGGTTCTGTCATGACTAGTTACTTAGAATCCCTTGATGCCTTTATTGGAAATTTGAAGCCCGATCGAGTGGTGTTCGCCAATAAGACGGATGTTTACTTCATTTATGCATGGGTTATAGAGATCACCCTAGTAAGTGTGCATGATAACCTGATTGACATCTGTTTACTTTCAAGAGAAAGTTCTTCTACATGGAATGCCTTATAGTATATAAACGAGATCCAAGATTCACTAGTGAATTTTGGAAAGCTTGCATGAGATCATGAGTACGCAGTCATGCTTGCGTCAAGTATTCTAGGAAAAGGATAAGTGCAAGTGGAACGAGAGGCGACGAAGAAATGAGTTCCAGCTCATGTTATGGAAACAGGAATAAGAAGCTACAAAATCGCGAAGTTAAAAGACGACTTTGATGGTCAAAGACTAGATACGCGCATGATATCTCTTTTTGGGAGTATATCCTTGATCGCTGTTTTCTGTAGAGCTTACTTGTAGGCTATCTTTCGTGGACATCCTCTCGGTCCTATTTTCTGTTACAAACCCCGTAAGGAGTTTGTCTTGTTTATCTTCTCGACCCTGTTTCAGGGAATCCTAGGTAGAACCCTATGGATGTAAACATGTATTTGAAACATGTTATGATTGATATGGTTGCAAGTGGTTGCAAGTGGATGCGCGAATACACATTAGATACTAGCTCGACTCGGTCACATTTCATATTGCATATGCACGAGTATTTATACTTGTTTATGGATGAAATCGAATGTATTATCATGCGGTTGTTGCATATGAATGAATGCTTGTGCACGCATATAGTATCTATATGACTAGGACTATTTGCATACATGTTGGATTCATGGCACTATACATATTTTGCATTAGAAAGATTATTCAGGCCTGATCATTAGCATTAGCTAAGGAACATGTACACACACGTTTTGCATATATTCATACAGCATTAGAAATCATCTAAGGACAATGGATGCTTGTGGATGATGTTTTGAGTAGATGGATGATGGATGGTAGGATATGTTCTTCCTAACTTGGAGATTTCGGGGACGAAATCCTAAAAGGTGGGGAGAATGTAACAACCCGTATTTTTCGATAACGTGTTAAGACGAGAATCAAGGCAGAATTTAATTATAAATTCTGAATCAAGTAAAATGGGCTATGCCATTGCGTTCGTCTCGGAAAAATACGCGAAATAGAGTCTGAGTTTTCGAAAATCGGAGTCCGTATGACCAAGATATGGCCTCGCGAAGTTTCACGAAAAATTCCCAAATTAAAGTATACTTAATTAAGTGAAATGGGTTGCGCAGAGAAATATATATATATATATATATATTGATATATATATATATATATAATTGAAAAATTAAATAAATAAATATGCAAAAATGTTCAAAACAGCGAATTGGGAGAGGGGAATAACCGAACCGGCCGATTTTTGAGGTCGACCCGAGCTCGCTGGGTCGACTAGGGGTTAATCCAGGGTGTTTGGCTGTCAACCCGTGGGCCGATTCGCACAAATGCAGATTTTGCATTTGGATGGTTCTCATGGTTCATCTTTAATCTAAAGGCCCTAGATGGTTCTTACACTTGACTTCTTCCCCAAGACATGCTTTGATGGCTTGGATTGAATCTAGGTTTAATCCTATGGCCTAAAACACTTGCCTAATCTATAAATAAGACCCTAACCTATCCTAAATCCTCATTATTCATTCATGCAACTAAACTATGGCAAAATTGCTACTCTCATGGCCTCCACTCAACTATCCTAGCCTCCACTTCATTTCTATGAGAGGTTTCATGATCATGAGAGTATTAGAGAGTCCCTATGTTAGTATGAGAGCTTCTCAAGTTGATTCCAAGGCAAAAGCTTTGATCTTTGTTCATAAAGATGGTATTTTTGTTGATTTGGAGTGTTCATCTTTGGGTTTTTGGGTGATGGCATGCATAGGCTTCATCACAAGCTTTAGATTAGTCGATTTAGGCCTTCATAGCAATGTAAGCCCTTTCCCTACTCTTAGATATTAACTATGAAGTTAAATGTTCATGTTGCAAGTTTGGGTTTGATCATTGAGTATGATACATGCTATCATGTCATGCAAGTTTATGAAGTCATTATCTTGATCTTGTGAGCTAAAAGCTACAACCTTTATGTTGAAATGTTGCATTAGGCAACATGAGAACCCTCATAACCTTTATGTCAACTTGCATATGAAGTCATAACCCTTATATGATGATATATGCGAGTTACTAGTCATCATTCCATGTCTTTTGTCACCATGATTCGCTTATGTACCAAGTTTGGGTTTATGCATGTTTTTGAGGCTTAAGAATGTAACATGCAAGCTAATGAACACATTTGTGCCTCATTTGCCACCATGATTAACTTGTGGCTTAATACCCATTTTTGTCATTCCTTTGCCAAGTCTCTTCTTTTAATCCATCACGTTGTTGCGAACGTATATGCTAGTTTAAAAAGCGTTGGGGTCACATTATAGGGAAACATAATGACATGAATATGACTTGGGTAAATGGGTATAAACATGACAACATGTAACGTTAAATATGACATGTGTTTATACTTGAAAACATGACTTGAAATATAACATGGAAGTTGACATGTAAGTATGCATAAAAACATAAGCTTGGGAATTTACCTATTAAGTTAGGTCTACCCATTGGGAATTTACCTATTAAGTTAGGTCTACCCAATTGCTTGAAAACTTGACTATGAACATGACACTAGACTAAACATGAAAGTGGCCAACTCGAGGTTGGGTTGAGTTTGCAACGTAAAACTACCCGGAACCGACCGGCCTAACTAGTAGTTGCAAACAATAAGACCCAATGTGAGAAGTTGGTCATGTTGTGCTTGAACCCGAGGTTAGACCAAGTTGTGGTGTAAAGCTACCCGGAACCGACCGGCTTAACTAGTAACCACAACAAAGTCTAATGTGAGAGGTTGGGGTGCATTAAGTAATTAATGCCACATGATAGGGTTAAGTTAATTTGATTAATGACTCTTAACCAAATATGACATGGGTAAATGGGTTAAGTAAATTGGTTAGGCTAATGATACTTAACAAAACATGACAAGGTTGGGTAGGTTAAGTGATTTGATTTGCCTAATGACGCTTAACCATTTTTATACGACTAGTGGACGGGGATTAAGTTAACCAACACTTAATCAATCCAACATGATAATTTGGCAAGGTTAAGTAAGTTTTCTTAATGACACTTAACCATACAAGATAATTAGGGGATGGGGTTAAGTAATTTACACTTAACTAATCCGACACAGTAATTAGATGGGGTTAAGTAATCCACACTTAACTAATCTAAACACGGTAATTCGATGGGGTTAAGTTAAACACTTAACCAATTTAAACTCGGTAATTCAATGAGGTTAAGTAACCAATACTTAACCAACTTAACGTGGTAATTTAATGGGGTTAAGCAACTTATACTTAACCAATTATACATGATGATTTGATGGGGTTAAGTAACTTACACTTAACCAATCTAATACGCGGACCTGATAAGGTTAAGTCACAAGACCTTTTTAGAATATACTTAACCATTATAGTACGATTAGAGGATGGGGTTAAGCCAACCTATAATTAACCAATCCGACTCGATAATTTTATGGGATTAAGATAATCTATGCTTAATCGATCTAGCAAGATAATCCGATAGGATTAAGGTAAGCTAGTACTTGACCAATTTGACTTGATAAGGTTAAGTCATGAGCCTCTGGGTACACTTAACCAACTTGTGGGACTAAGTCTTGAACTTAAATACTTAGCCAATCTTTGACGTGATTCGTGGGCGGGTTAAGTCATGGACTTGAATGATAACACTTAACCCAACAGACAAACCCTAGCTAGAAGAACTAGGTAGAAAACCGTGGTTAATCAAGGATAACGGGAAAGGAAGCTAAGTGGTAAACCTTAGTTAAGGGTAACTAAGTAATAATTCTTAGCTAAGGACATAGGACTAATTCTCAAAACGATGAGTAACCTGATACGGTAGGTCATCGCTTAGTATACGAGGGGGAGCAAGTTATCTGACTTGGATAAAAGCTCCAGCGCACTGGGTGCCGAAGTGGAAGCTTCGGGGGACGTGAGGATATTCTTGGAATCCCTCTGTGGGCTGCCAGGTAATTATACTAGGCCCATGAGAGGTTAAGGTCTGCGTTAGAAGGACCAAGAGTATGCCTTGGTTGCTATGCGAGCAACCTAAAGACTGGGATGGATTAGCGTGGAGTCGACGATTCTTGTTTTTGCCCTGGATAGCGCATCGCCGACTACCTACCATCTTTAGTCAATCGTGTACGTGCGGAAAGGCAGGGAACCCCCAACAGACCATGTGCTTGCTATCGAGTCATGGGTGAGGTTGGCCCGTAGGAAAGTGGGCTATAGTGGGGCCGTGGAGTGGTTCTTATACATGATTTTTCTTGGATTGCCTTTCAGTAGTTGAGGGAGGGGTCACGTGGGACCATAGCCACGGGTACAAAAACAGACCTTGATATCTGCATCGGCAGACGATTTAAAGCTCCCGACCGAGTTCCGTATTTCTTGATTTGCCCTGGCACGGAACTCGGATGGCACATTGGGGAACATGTACATCTAGACATGGAAAACGATTCACGATACATACGTGGGATCAAGGGCGCGGTTGACGGGTGGCGTAATCCCTAGTGGTCCTAGGTGGCCAAAACCCATACCGAGACACGGAAACGTTCATTAGGTAGCATAATCCCTAGCGGCCCTAGGTGGCATAAATCCTAAGTGGACGCACGATAGTTCATGGTAAGGAAACACAACTAGATCAAGGGTTGCAGTCCAAAACAACTTCAAGGATAAAACGTTTACAGGGGAAGCCCGTATGGCCTACGGCAAAGGACTGAACTTATACATGGAAAGAAGCATACGAGTTGGGAAAACCTACATATGCTATATATTAGGTTGACATGGACCATTACATGACGTTGGGCAAGGGACATTCATGGTTAACACATGACGCGGGTTGGGATACTGGTACGAGAGGTGCAGAGCAGATATACAGGATAGATACCATGGGACGTTATACGTGATAGATATCTTGGGGATATTATACTTGATAGAAACCTGACGATGTGATACCTTGTTTTATCTTGACATCGTAATTTATCATGACACCTTAGTTTATCTGAGTTCAGTAGTTCATCCTGTTATTTTGATTTAGCTTATCTATCTTGTCATCATGCTTATGTTCATCTTAGTTTCTCATGTCAGTTAACTTTACTAGTTTTTATGCTAATAGTAGATAGGGCTTACTCAGTCTTTTTGACTGACCCGTTTTGTTTCGCCTCTTTTCTTCCATTTCCCCCCCCCCCCCCCAGGTTACACGGAGGAAATACTGTTGTTTAGTTCGGACTTCTTCTGCTTGAAGGTCATCATGGATGGCTTGGACTTTTCTTGGCTAATGGCTACTTTACTGTTTTTACTTGGGGAATAATTTATGAAAATGTCTTTATGCTTCTTTACTATTGCAAGACAAGTTTTGATGTACTCTGGTGTAAAAGGCTTTGGACCTTAATTATTAATGTTTATAAAAGTTCGATTTTACTTCCGCTATGTTATATGTTCTGTCTTGTGATATTTCTGTGCATGTTTACCAATAATGCCCCTCTAAAGCTAGTGCATTCCTTTGCGAGTGACCCTAGCGGAGGCGGGGTGTTACAATCTCCCTTCTGCTTTCCCTTCTCAGCCTCCTCGTGCCTCTCTTCCTCCTCGTCATTCCCAGCCTCCTCGTCAATCTAATCTAATCATCTTTACCGTTCTTGTGCCTCTCATGGTTCATCTCCTCCTCGTCGTCTGGTTTCCGTTGATTCTTCTGCTAATCGTCCAGCTAATCCTCCTCCTCCTACCAATGATCCTATCCTTCCCTCTTCTCCTCTCGTTCAATCTTTTAATCACCATCTTTCAACCCCTAATCTGCAATATTACAACCGTTATGATCCACTTGCTGTCGGTCAATCTGAACCACAAATTAAATCTTACGCACACGTTGCAGCATCTGCACCTTTAGTTCCACCAAAACCAATCCTGAGAAAGAGAATAAACCCTCTCCCAAAATTCAAAAGCACTTCAGATACAGTCAAATTTCTGAAGAGTGAACGTCGTTGCCTTCACTGTGAATGTAAAGGACACATGGCAAAAGCTTGTAGGGACCCCGAAATTTGTTATTACTGCGGTTTTTATGGACAGTCGTGCACACAGTGCCATACAAAACAAAATGATCAGATGGCTTCAAAATACGAGCAAAAAGGTGTCTCTTGGAATTTGGCTTCGTCTGCCAAATGGGTCCCACGAGGTAACACTTCAGCTGAAATTCCTTCAAATCATATGTCGCTTCAAAATTCCACCTGTCACCAATCGGAGCAACCACCTCACACTCATATAAACACTCCATCCCCTACCTTTTCTCCACAGGTATAAAATATGAACCGCTTTTTAATGGAAGATCCTTCTCTCTACATTGTCGGCGCTGTTCTTACCGGCAATTGGAATGCAGATTCACTTTCATACTGTCTCTCTGTAACTCTCAATCACCAGACATGGCCGATGTGGATCTTCACCAACAACTCCTTTTTGACATCATGTTCAAATAGCTGAAATAGGTACTTGGCCTTACGTTTAAAAATCTTGGCTAAACCTGGAGGTGCCATGTACTATGATCCTTGGAATACAAGTGAGCGAGAACCCTCTCCAGCTTTAGAAATTGAATCCTGGGCTAATGTGGAGGTGTTTCCAGAATTCTTGAGATATAATGCAACAGCTGTTTAGGAGATTTTTAAACCCATTGGCAAAGTTCTTGCGCTAGATGATTGTGATTGGGCTCACTATGACCATCGTTCCCTTTTGGTTAAGGTTGCGTTTTATGAAGGAATTAATTCTTGCACTAAGTTTGCAGCTAACATCAATGAGAAAATTCATCTTCTCAAGGTGGAGCGATGTGTTCATGAACATCCTGGTACTAAACCTAAAACTCTGTTTATTGGAAACTTTGAAGAACGGATATTTCCATGTATTCACGATGATTTTCTCCAACCAAGTCCTGAAGAGTATCATGATGTTTTGGTGGATGAAGCAGCTTTGCATGTAGCAAATCACGCTAATTTCATGGACGGTGATCATCATCAACATGAAGTAGAACAACAAAATGAAGTCATTCAAATTAATGAAGAGGTTGTCTCAGATGCTGCTCAACATAACCTTCAGGGCATGCAAGTCGATAATTTGATGCCACCAGCTTCTATGCAATTAGCTATGATCTCATAGTCTATTCCTTTCAATCTTGAAGCTCCGCAGCCTGATGTTTATCCTGTTAATCCTTCTTTCCCTCAGCTCAACATTCCCATTCAACAAATCTTGCCTCCTTTGAATGCACCTCATACGGACATGGAGGTTGACTGGCCCCAATTTCTTTCACTAGTGATGGTCTGTCGAAGTGCTAGGAACAATAGAATGGAAGCTCGTCCTGAAGGTTCAGGTAGTTTTTATACTCCTATTATTTTTTCATCTCATAATAAAAGTTTGAATAAAAAAATATCATGTTGCATAGGGGTGAGTTTGCATGACGTGCATTATTTAGCCATGCAAGAATTAGAAAAGGAGCATATTAATGATCCCCAATGAAATTGATATCATGGAATGTTAGAGGATTAGTGGATCTTTCTAAGTTGTTTGTATGATGGTGTAGCCGTAGAGCTGCTTGAATCACTTGCGTTTTGGCCACCAGTTGGGCTTGTCAACCGGATATTATCTATATTATTATAATATTATATTAACCGGTTGTGTAGCACCATGCTACTCATCCGTTTGCTCAAAAAAAGTTTAATTAAAAGGAGTTTGAAATGGCGCGGTTGTTTGAAAATTCGATTTTAAATTTCAATTGAATGTACAGAATTCAAAATAAATCGGATTTCAGTAAAACCAGAAATGTTAGAATCTATTTAATTATATCTTTATAATGAATGTGAAAATTCATATTTCATAATATAAATTGAAAGTTATGTCCAGATTAAAATTTAGAATAGTTGCTATGGAATTTATATATATTTTAAATAATATATAGCCCTTAAAAATAGCTATTTTGCAAACCACCTCCATTTTCGATGAAACCACTTTTGTTGGATCCGGAATTTTAAATTATTGTTAGGTTTCAATTTGATAATTTTTTGAATTAATATGTGAGCATAGTAAATTTAAACGTGTTTTGTCAATTCAATTTAAATTTAATCGACTAGAAAAAGACCATTTTTCAAACGGTCTCCAAATTCAGCGAAATTAATTTTGTTAAGGTCGTATCGTCAAAACATAGCTAGATTAATTTTTCTGTAATTTTTGCCGTTAGTATGTGGCCCCGGTAAATTAAAATGTACGTTTAAAATTCAATATACTAATTTATATTTTAATTTAAAGAAAAACTGATCGAAAACCGTCGAATTGGCTTACGAAACATATCCCATTGTGTTCAGAATGGGGGTAATTAGGTAGGAACGATAGTCGTTGGGTTTGATTTGGAGTTCGAACCCAAATTCTCGCTTTTTGGAAATAAATGAATTAAATATTATTAATTGGAGGGTATAAATACCCATGAAAACCGAAACCCTAACCCTTAGAATAACCCGCTGCCATTTGCTGAAATCAAAGGCTGAACTTGTCCTAATTTAAATCCCAAATTCCTCTCAACTCGTTTCGAATTAAATTATGGAATCAAAACAAAGATTGGAAAGAAGAATGAGTTCTCCATTTTTGTACGGTTATTATGAACTTTCATTGCATGATTTGGTCAATTTCTGGGCATAAAGCCCCGTCGTTCGAGGTAGTTTTCCTACGTGCCAGGGCTGTCAAATTCGCCAGAAGTGGCAGGCGGAGCTCGCGGAGCTCGACGTGTTGGTGGCGGCCGATGGTGGCCACGTGGAAGTAGGTGCGCACATTTCGAGGATGAAGGTGGCGATATGGGTTTGAGTTCGGTGCAAGGAAATAAACGATGAAGAGGATGGTTTAAATTTTAATTAGGTTATTAATTTAGTTAATTACAAATTAATTATCTTGAATTGTTATGAAATGTATTAATTATCATATCTTTTCCATACGAGGTCGGAATTCGACGATTCTAGATCCATTGGAATCGTGATGTAAATATCTACAACATGGAACTGACTAGAACGGAAATGGAACAAGTTGGATTTTTAGCTAAATTAAATGGTCGTTTAATTTAGTTTAAAAATAGAAATTCAGAAATAAAGAATGACAGAGTGGTAACGAATGTGAAAATTCTTTCACTAAAGTATTTGTATAGTTATTTAATTTATTTTATAACTGTAAATATATAGAAACTGCCAGTGTTGATTTTTATCTATTGTATGTGACATTGTTTGAGTTCAACACATGAACTATTCACGACTCATCTACACAAGAAGCGTTGTTTGAATATACGACACTCGTATTTCAAGCAATGTGGATACACTTTGTGGTTGCTGAAATGTGATATGAATATCCATTTATTATTTGAACAGTAAATTTTCATTACTTGTCTAAGTAAAATTGGTCAATTAGAAAAAAAATTCAAACCGAATTAGAATTGATTAGAATTATTTACCAATGATTTATTTAAATTGATTATTGTTGTTTGAAAACCCCACATGGGTAATTGCGATGATATTTGACATACACTAATCCCAATATTTAGTTGTATGTTAATCGATTGGTTGACAGACTATGTTGAGCGTTATTTATTTATTTTAATGCTTATATAGTTGTAGAATGCACTCTGGATGATGTTTACATTTTTAATGATTGTTTATCATTATTGTTGAATACATGCAATGTATGAAATCTATATAACTGAAATTATATGGTAATTGATTGAGTCGCATTCCAATTTAGAATCTAAACGAATATTTTGAAATAATATTCAGTAAAGAATTAAAATATGATTTTGGATGGACACGAAAATATTGAAATATATGAAGCCGAGTAAGTATATTTTCGCCATTTTAGCTCGAACAAATTTTTCTGCCAATTTTATTCATTTTATAATGAATATTGAAAAGAATTGATTTCAAAATCAGAAATTTTGAAAATATTATCATTTTAATATTATAATGATATGGAATATTCACTTTTGATTTAAATTTGAAAATGAAGTTGAAATCATTTTAAGATGAATTTATAAACGATTTATAAAATACATTTAAATGGAAATCGATGATATATATATTATATATATATATATTTATTTATTTATTTAATGGCTTGAATAGAACGCGCCGCGCAGTGACCATTCGCGAATTTCAACCACTAACTTCGAATTGGCATAATGGTAGATCCGATCATCGGATTCTCCTTAAACCGGAACCGTTAGGTTCGTATCGAAAATATCTTTCCAATGAATATAAAAGATTTAAATTTTAATGGTTAGATTTTAAATTACGTCCAAATCAATTTAAGAAAAGGTCGCTGTGGATGTAGTTCGTTGGCCGTTATTGAAAACCGACTGTAAAGGCCTTCATAAAATCATTAAAAATATGAAAAAATTATGTAAAATCTCAATAAATGATTTGGAAAGATTTTGGATGAAAATTCCATATTTGAAAAGATAAAATATATTTTTATCTGAATGAACTAGTTATTAACTAGAATAATAATCCAATGTTTTTAAATAAATAAATTGGATTTATAAATTCTTTTGATATAAGCAGAATTTTCAAACGTATGAACTGGAAAGGATTTAAATGGAAATAATCTTTGGAATATTTCGATATTGGATTCCATGATTATAATGATATGGTTATGCGAATTTGAAAGATATAAATATCGTTATTCCCAATACGATATTTGTTGGTTTCAGAATTTGATATTGAATAGAAGGCGATATAATTTCTATTTAGAGCCTTGTATTTGATATCAAATTGGATTTTAGGTTTGTCGTGAACTGTGTTTTAAATAACATTTGTTCTTTAACCCAATTTATAATGAAGATATGATTTGGAATTTATACATCTTTCTAATTTGGTTTAATGGAAAATTTCCAAAGTAAAGTTTTCCAATTTAATATATTAAATTGTAACTGAATGGAATTCGATTTGGTAATAATTGAGAGGTGCTTCTGTAAAGGAAGACTTTTACTATATATGGAATTTAAAAGGCTTTGCCATTTTTCCATTTATATTATTAATCTGATATGGGAATTTATATCGATTATATGTTGGTCTGTTTTCCATGAAGATTCCATAGTTAATGGAAGATGATTTCGGTTTATCATAAACGATGTTTTAAAAGACATTGGTTCTTTAACCCAATTAAAGGCAAGAATAATTTCTTAAAGTTGAATAATCATAAAGTAATGATTTTGGACGATTAAAACCGATTAGAGTTTTAATGAATCTTTGATTAGATTGGAACGTAAATGAGGTAATTAAATTCACTGGGTTTAAGAAATGTTTCGAGAATGGAGTACCACCAGTGTTACTCCATGCGATAATTAAATCTTTAATTAGATTTGAATGTGAAATGGTAATTAAATTTACTGATAACCCGGGGGTGTTAGATATGGAGTACTACCAGTTTTGCTCCATGGGATGAATAGGTTGGGATTGGGAATAATAATTAATGATTACTTCGGTAAGACTCGATAATTCCGACTAGTTTCATAAACCTTAATTTGGTTTATAATTGTTAAAGCATAATATAAAATCTTTCGCAATGGTTTTCAAAGGAAGATTAAATGATAAGTTTAAAAGAATTTATCTTTGATAAAATTAATGGGAACCTTTCCCTAAAAATATGAATATTTATATAAAAAAAAATTCTGGACTGGAATGAGGCGTATGATGTGTTTAAATATATCACTTGATTATCTGATGCACAAGTAATTCGGAAACACTGGGGTTAACCCGTTCTGAATAACTGTTACGACGATTAAAAGGCGAAGATATTGAAGATGGTGCAAGACCGACAATCTTCACATCGAATGGATTTCTACTGATGCCTTTGATTGGAGTTGCTACCTTAAAAGGGTTACAGTGGTAGTTGTATGGACGTACTTGTTGATTGTTCGGATGTGCAAGGACCTCTTTCCTGTATTGGACATATGGGACGTGGAATAAGATGCCTCCGGTTTCGTTCAGACCCAGAACGGATTTGTAAATGGATGTGTGTCTGACATTGGATTTCATTCTGTTTTGATTGTTTTCTATATATATATATATATATATATATATATATCTGTTTGGTAGGGGAGAATTTATTCTTTTGCTTAACACTATTCTTGATGTAGTTAGGCATTCTTTTTGTGATGCCAGTGAAGCCATACATACTCTTGCAAAAAAGTTACTGGGAGAAATTTAAAATGCTAAATTTGAAGATTCCTTTCAACAGTAGACAGGGGTTTTACTTCAGCATGCCAAATAAGTGGAAAACTACCTGACAGATTTATTTAGATTGTGAAACATGAAAAAAAACGTGTATTGTTCAAGCTTTGAAGTTGCTTCTTTAAATGCCAGGAATTAATCAGTTGCTTTTGAGAACAAAATGAAGTGATTCATATTTTGTAGAAGTACATAATTTTCTTCTTTAAAAACGATTAGTTTCTAAAGTAGTAATGACCGAGAAGCTTCAAGACTTTAGCAAGCTAACTGACGCTACCTTGCTTGATGCGAGTGTTGTGGTTTTTTTATGGAACAGGGTCGAAAGAAGAGAGTGCTGCAGCAGATCTAATATTGCGTGAGTTGTAGAGTACTGGAAGGTGTCATCAAGTATTGATGAAATGTGTTGCCAGTTGAACAAAGAGATTTAATTTACCGAATCCAGTCAAGCAAATGTCAGTAGCGGTGAAGCGACGGAGACACGTGAAGCGACGTAGACGGTGAATTCTCCGAGTGAGCACTACAATAGAAACAGTAGTTTCCAACGGCCAGACGCCGTTGGCGGGCGTTGGAAATGCCGTTGGAGGCCATTGGTCAATCCGTTGGTATATGGATCAACGGTTCCCGATGACTTCCAATGCAAACAACCCCCATTTTCCAACGGCTTCCAACTGGAAGATATGGCCACGTGTCCCATTTTTCTGATCAAAGGGACGTTGGAAAATGATGAAAACCGTTGCAAAATAGTCGTCTATCGCTGTTGAAAACCGTTGATATAATATGACCAGCAGGCCGCCGCGACCCGTCGCTCGCTGTTGGAAATCTAGGTGCTTTTTTTAATAGATTTCAGATTTGCCACTTCAAGCCACACAGTACACATACAACCATCGAAACTGCTCCATTTCGAGCATATAACTCACAATCTCAATCATATATACACCCAAACAAAATATAAAATAAAAATCAAACACAAAACACATTAATTAACCAATATTTACATAACATACGTAGCCAAAACATCATAAGCCATGTCCAAACATAGCCAAAACTACACAAGCATGTCCAAACATCATAACCAACACACCATACCATCACCAAAGCATCATAACATGTCCAAACCATCAATATATACAACAATCATGTAGCAAGCCTCACCAATTCTCAAAACACAAACACAACCATGTCCAAACGCTAACCTGATTAACTCTCTCCACAAGAAGATGAAGGTGGCGTATCATACCGGGCAATGAACTCTACTACCTTCTGATTAAGCAACTCCATCTGTTGGTCATGGCGATGCTTACGCTCACGAAGCTCTGCAATTTCTGCTTTTAGCTGTGCGATTTCTTCCTTGTCCTGAGCCTTCTGATACGTCTCCTGAGATAATCTAACCTGTATCATTTATGACTACATGTATAATATATCAATCAGGATTAATATACTTTGAATTTTGATTTTTTTTTTAAACTTGCACTTTCTATTAGAAAACTGTAAGCTAATTTTGCGTTTTCTAATTTATAAAAATATCAATCTAATTTACATTATAGTTGTCAAAGCACTTTTGCAGATTGATACACCTTTAGTTAACTTCCTAGGGACAATACTAAGTGATCTAACATGTATATAATTTCAATATTTGATAGCAGCATTTGGAGTAAATTTGAGTTTTTATTATAAATTTGAGTATTACCTCTAGATTTCCATATTTGTATCATCTGTTCTGGGTGGGCTTATCCATGACAGAATCAAATATCATGTCCTCTTCATCCTTGGTCAACTCAGTCCTCCCAGTAGATTCCAGTAACCGAGCCTTATGTGCTTGAAATTTCTCCTGTTAAACATAAAACAAATGAAATTAGATAACACTATTTAATTAAATAATACCTATAACTTAATTATTCTATACTCACATATCTCTCACGCGCCTTATCATCATGGTCTCAACTGTACGAAACTGAGCTTGCATCGTCAGTCTGACTCAGTGCATGAGTATACTCGAAAACATCCCAGTACGACACAGGAGCCATACGCACTCTCTCCTGAAATAAGCATGCATATATATATATATATATATATATATATATATATATATATATGTGTGTGTGTGTGTGTGTGTGTTTGTAAATTAAAACTTAAAGTTAAATCAACTATTAAATTTAAACGATGCAATTTCTATATATACCAGATCCTCACGATGGTGCTGAAATGACTTCGACCCACCTCGTTGTGTAACATGATTTTTTCTCTTGTTAGCTGCATTTCTCTCAAACGAGGCCTATACATTTAATTGTTTAAAAAAAAGTATTATTCCAAATCACATATTAATTGAATAGAATAATTTAAATTAACTATGAGTAAATTTACCAGAAAATCCTCATTATTGTTCCAATTTTAGGAACCTTTGGCGATTCGGTTGAATCACAGCACAACTTACCATCCTCCGACCTATGGTCAGATGGAGAGGGTAAACTAGATTTTAGAAGTTATTCTTCATGCATGTGTCTTAGACCATGGAGGGTCATGGGAAGATCATCTCTAGTTGGTTGAATTCATTTATAATAATATTTATCAGGTGTCATATTTAGATTTGAATTTGAAATTATTATAAGTGTCTATTTTTTTATTCTATCTTTGAATCTAAGCTAGCGTTAAGGTGTCCTTTTTGTTTCTTTATATGGGCGCTCGTGCGAATGTCCTTGCTGGATGGAGTCCAGAGATCGTCTTATTGTTGGGCTAGATATGATATTGGAAACTACAAAGAGAGTTAAGGATATCATAATTAAAATGGGGATTTCCTAGGATCATTAGAAGAAGTATGTTGATGGGAGAAAGAGGAGTTTGGAGTTCTCAGTGGGTGATCAGGTTTTTTGTGAAAATCTCGCCAAAGAAGAACATGATTCGGTTTGGACCGAAAAGGAAGCTAGCTTTGAGATTCTTTAGCCCATTCCGCATGTCAGAGAGAGTTGGTCCATTATCTTATCGTGTTGAGCTGCCGGAGAAGCTTGCGGGTGTGCATAACGTGTTCACGTATCTCATCTTGAAATTTGCATGATCCTTCCTTGCTTATTTAGTTTGCTGCTTGGAGAGTCTGAATATTGAGCCTAATCTGACTGTTGAGAGGAAGCCACTATGTATGTTGATAAAGGTATGAACAAGTTGAGGAGGAAATCAGTCAGTTTTGTTAAAATGCAATAGTGTGCTAATGATAGAGATTGTACATGGGTTACGGAGGACAGCGTGCGTGCTTAGAATCTGGAATTGTTTATTCTAGGTATTATTTGTTTGAACCTATACTATCTTACCTATCTTCTTATTTCTATTCTCTTAACTTGTTCCTTTTCAATGATTAAAAGTTTTAAGTGGGAGAGAGTTCAACTACTCAGAATTTTAAATGACTTTTAAATTTTAGTTTGACTTGAATTTATATTATGAATTGAATAACCAAGTACTTTAAATTTCTAAATCCATTGATTTAGAAATTTTTCTAAAAAAAATTAATTTTGCCAAACTTAGTCAAATTTTGAATTTGATTTGAAAATATAGAAGTCTTAAAATTCAAAAAAAAAGTTATGATTCTAAACTGAATTTCGAGTTGTGTAACATTTTTCGTTTCGTTAAATTTCGATTTTGTTTTCCTAGAATTCGTGTTTTTTAGACTACAAAAATACGCAAAACGGACAATGTTTGTCAAGTGAGCATTTGTTTGTTTCTTATCTATATCTCAGTCATATAAGTTTTGTATTTATACCAGTATTGAATTTGAGTTGGTCTATAGAAATTAAAAGGATTTATAGGAACTAAAGTGAGACGGTTTCAATTTATAAACATCTCATGTTCTCCGAGCAAATTAGAAATCACATTTCCTTCTCTCCTCTTATTTCGTTTCTCCTAGAAATTTATTTTTGAAAAGTTTCTCAGATCTCTTCTCTATAAAGAAAATTATGAACAAAATAAAATCGAGATTCGAAGAAAACCAAAGTTGAATTTTACGTAGCAACCATTTTCTCTCCTTTGCGAAATAGTACACGTAGCCTTGTATTTGCCTCATAGAAAACTCGTAACCCATCATACCATCATTCAACTTCAAGCCCATGCCCCCATGACTTCACCGGGGCTCCACCTTACGTTACAAGCCTCGCGTTGTCCCTCGTGCTCCGTCCTCCCTCTGATCAGCTCAGGCCTTGACCACGTGAACCCTAATTTTTGCAAAAACCAAGCCTAGTTTTTTTTACCCAAACTTCACCAGCGAACTCCGCTCTAGACGCGCCTCCATTCGAAGCTCCATATATCCTCCCCACCTTCCCCTCACCTCTCGGCATCGACCCTGCCTTGAACTCCGAGGCCGACAAAACCTATAGACCTGAACTGAAATAGAAAAAAAAGGAGGGATAAATATAGGTTATATTTTGGGTTGATTGTCTTGATTTTTCGTGGAGGGATTCTAATTCGAATTAGTGGTTTAGTTTGTTTGGCACAATCATACCACTTTGATTCGATCTTGGTTTTTCATATCCATGTCGAGCTCATTTCCATCTCCTTTATTTTCCATGCTAGGTAAGAGATTCCTCACTCACGATTAACAATTTCAATATTTGAATGTTATATTTATTTTCTCTCACACTGTAAGTTCTTTATATGTTAGGAAAATCACTATGGGTTGAAATGATACATACTCGAACCATTTTATAAATTTAGAAATTGAAACTAGTTTATTAGAATGCGGGTTGGAATTATATAGACCCAGAAACTGAAATTTAAATCAGATTGGAGTTATACATATCCATATTAGTTAGCATAAGTAGAGAGCGATTTTCCTAATAAATCTAGTTATTATGGATATGTATCACTCCAGTCTAATTTTCCTAATTACTAAACTAAAACTTTATAATTTATCAAACGAGTTTATTTCTGATTGGAGTGATATACAAACCCCAAAACTGAAATTTAAACCATTTTACTCTAATGTGGGCTGGCGAACGCTATTGGAATGAAGCAAGAGAGCGATGATGGATAACCTTGACCTTCGAGTCATAATTAAATGACTAAGACGAGCTATACTGTGACCAATGAGTTAGCTACTCTAAGATATGCTTCTTTGATATTATCTCTATTTCTTTTGATTGATTTGGGTGCATCTTTTTATATGGGAATGTTGTCTCAAGGTTGTAGTAGTTACGGTTATGCGTTACCACCAGTTCGGGAGTGTAATTGGAAGAATCCTATCCTAGGTATTGCCTCGTGTGCCTTGTCATAATATCCTGATTGATCCCCAATAATTATTATTTGTGTCATTTTCTATGCAATGCTCTCTGATGCTACTAGTTTATGATGGGTTTACGGTATTGTATAGACTACAATGCATACAAACAGTGTAAGCGTAAAAATGTAATATTGCTTACGCTAATTTAAATATTATATTTGTTAAATAGGCACTATTATAATAGCATATTGTGTTATACATAAATAGTTTAACGAATCCTCAAAAGATGGATTCCTAAATATCCTTTAAGTTATTAGTGCATTTCAGTTGAACATTTCACTTGATTTGATTCACTATTGGGACGGCTAATCCTGACTAGAGTGTTTTATTTTTTTATTTATGCTCGAATTAGCCTGAGGAGTCCAGCTTGTCAATTCATCCTTCAAGATCTTGAGATTCTTGTGGAGTTCCGCTTGTTAATATCGGCTACTTGTTATCATCGTGACTCAATTATTTCTGTTTCTCTTTCTATTTCTGCTTATGTACAAGATATGTAAATGTGATTTTTGATGTTTTTGATTTATGACTCTGATCATGTATCTTGGTTTTGAGACTTGTATTTAGTAACTTTATAAACTACGAAGTTTATTTTTTCCATTGCAAGTTATTCTTCTTTATGTATCTGTGATCTGCTGTTATTTTATGATTTATATGACAAACTATTGTTTTAAACAATTCAAGTCTGACATGTGTGGATGTGTTATCGATTTGAATGGTTTGAAATAAAGGTTCGTTACAACTGAACTCATTTCAATCATTGGAAAATAATTTCGATGATGATCGTGAAATCATCAGTGTTCATTTTTGAGTTTTTAGGTGATAGATTGCTACTATGGAGGTTTGTTTTGAATGAAACAAGGTTGTTTAAGATTACGATGGAATGATGTGATACGTAAACGGATATATATATAATCACATATATATTGTATTATTGATGTTTCAAAATGGTTTGAAATAAACTCGTGTGATAAATTATAAAGTTTTAGTTTAGTTATTATATTGATGCCTTTATTTTACGTATTAGAGTAAACTGGTTTTGCATCTCATTTTGACATATGTTTGGCAGTTGCCATTTGCTAAAATGAAATGTAATTTCTGACACTTTTGAATAGTCAAAATTTCTTAGTTATATTTAAAATTTAATCTAAGCATTTTGTGAAAACATAAGTGGAGAAGTTTATAACTTATAAATTTTTATAAGTAAAAAGTTAAAGCTAAATTTTAAATTTTTAAAACAACTGGGTTAAGTGTTTGGTGGAGTACTGAACAATTAGTTAAAACAAATATGGTATTGTTATATTCTTAGGAAATAGAACCGTATTCCCAAAAACAAACTTAAGTTCATAAAGGGCAATAAATATTAATGTATTTTGTAAATGTTTATAATAGAAACTTTAATATGAAAGAGCTATAGAATGTGAAGTTATGTTTGTTGAATAAATTTGACCTTTAAAAGGACTGAATTTATATAAGTTGTGAAGTTAACAACTTTTTTATGAAATGATTCATAATTAGTTTAAGCATAAAGAAAAAAAATTAAGTATGAGTTATAAGTGTGAATAAAAAGAAAATCTATATAGTAATAAACCAATTGAAATAAGTATGTAGGACATGCGTAATTCATTTTATTTGCATGACCGTTTAATCTATATTTGTGTTTATGATATAAAGATGATTTATGTTGGCCTAAACAAGTATTTTTTGCTCGATTCTTGATGGAAAACATTGGATATGGATATTTGGTGTCATTGTGGAGTCATCAATCATTATATATAACTATGTGAGGAGAACGAAGGTTTTTGATCCAGGAACCTGGTTTGAGTCCATACTAAGTGAGAGAGTGAGCGATATTTGGTTGAAAGTCAAATTGTGTGATCGAGTAGCAATCAAATTTAATATTGCATATAAATGGCATATGTACGTCATGTGGATTATAATAGAATTGTATGTTATTGACATTTAGAATTCAAGATTACATAATCGAATATGGCATGTCAATGTAAGTTTATTTTCTATGTAAGAGTTCTTAGATTCATGATATTTGTTGAATTGTGGCATGTTATTTAATTATCCTGCATAACTCTCTTTGCGCTTGTGAAACAAAAGTCTGTAGGGTCTTTTGATTTCATAAGTATTGTTTGGTTGCCCGACTAGTAAGTACATATTTACATTGTTGATTGGATTAGACGATTTTATGTCTCGGATATAGATAGTTGCTTGGCTTTTGCTTTTTGGTTAATTTGGGCAAAATGTGGTGAGCTATAGTTTTTTGGATTGAGTCACGTAAAGAATCTTTTCAGTTAACTAGTTTCAGAAAGTAAATGGGTTGGTGGAGTTTTCCCTACATAGCGAATTTGAAGACAAAATTCTTTTAAGGAGTAGAAATGTAGCGACTAGATTTTTAGTGCTTAAATATTTAATTAATTTAAACATAGGAAACTTGTTATAGAAATTAAATGAACTGAATTCCGAAAATACAATTTATTTAATAAATATTTAATTGGAAAAATAATAAATTAATTATTGAATGGTAAAATAATAATTTATTTATTGGAATTATTTAAATAATTGGATCGTTAATTTAATGCGAATTAAGATGATTCAGGAAGCATATTTAAGTTCTATTTAAATACGAAGGATAAAGAATATTATTATCTTAGAAATTATAATGAATTAATTAGTTTAATAGTAATTAACGTATGAATTTATCATTCGGGGGCACTGTTTCGGATTTTGACGAAACCATTACCAATGGATTTGGAATAATTTATTGTTATTAGTCGTCGAGTTTTCTGTAACACCCCGTAATTTTAAAACATGACATAAGGGATAATTAAAGAATAATTAATTTTAAAAGAAGAATTAAGTGAAACGGGTTACGCCATTGCGTTTGTCTCGGAATTCTGCTTGAGATAGATTCCGAGTTTGTATAAAACGGATACAGAATGAAGGAGTTATGGACGATGGAAGTTAGGTAGAACAATTAGAAAATGGGTCAAAACAACTGGCGCACTTGTGAAGTGCGCCAAAACAAAAATGCACCAGTGCACCTGCGAAGTGCTCCCAGGCCGAGCCAGATCTGCAGAATTCTGGAGAGTTCCATGATGACATGTCTTTCAGGGATTGGATGGATGACAAGTTTTTCTGGTCTGGATGGTTTAGATGGTTCCTAATCTAATCTAAAGGTCCTAATTCACCTAATACATCTATAAATAAACACCTAAACCAAACCCTAATCTCAATGTTATCATCCATGGCGCCTCCATGCTGCTCTAATCTAAATTAAAACAAGCCTTTCTTCTCCATCAAGTCAAATTAGAAGATCAAATTCTACAACAACGGTTTAGCTAATCAAATTCAGAATTCAGATCTATCCTCTCTCAATTCTCTAAGCCTAACGCTGTGAGTTTCTAGATTATTTTAGGTTTAGATAAGTAAAATATGCTTTGATAGACAATGAATTGGATATGTTATAAAGTATGATTCTGTGTTGATATGAAACTTTATCCTATGTCATGACAAGATCTAATTTCCTAGATCTAATATAATTATGGTGAATCGATTATGATGTTTATACGGATCTTGACTTGTAACCACATTATGATGGAAGTACGTCTATTAATTTATACAATTGTGACATTAATTGGATCTAGATTTTTATGCTAATTACCTTTCAGTTGTCATATTATGATACATTGATATATGTTGTAAACTTGACATATGAATCTATCTTTTGATCTAAACATGTTGCTATGAATATGCTAGATCTAGGTAATTGGACACCTAATGTTATATCTAGATCTCATTATGCTTGCTTAAACATCATAGTAATTGCCACAAGTTATTAATTATGCCCACTTAGTTATGATGTTAATCACATGTCCATTCACTTTGTTACTATGCCAGCTTATGATCATGTTTATGTCACGACATGTTGAAACTATCACCCTCATCATATTCCCTTTTAATTATTATAGCAAGGCTACTTTATAGCCTAGATGCCGCCAAAATACGTACGAATACGTTAGAGAGAAAACGGGGAAAAAGGGAATTAAAATTGGCATGATTTATGTAATGTTTAATAGGAAATGGGACATGTAAATCAAATGGGGAAAACATAAAAATAGTTACCTAAAATGACATAGGGAGATTTGAATTAATTTGGAATGTTCAGTAATTTACAATTAGGAATCATAAATTGTACTTATGACATGAGGTTAGGTTACATTAGTGGGGAAAGTCTGCTCGGACCCGACCAGCATATCCAGCAGCCATTAATGTTAAACCTAATGTCGGAGGTCTAAGTATGCAAATATGAATCAAGCTAAGACACGAGGTTAGGCCCAACTGTGGAATAAGACTGCTCGGACCCGACTAGCATATCTCGCATCCACATGTTGTAGGCCTAATGTGGGAGGTCTAGCCCATTATAACCATAATTGGACATGGTAAAGAAATGGACTGTTTAACCTAATTTAATATGAATAAGAACTTAGGTTAGGGTTAAGTAAAATTGGATGGGTAGTGGGGGTTAAGTAAGTTAGAGGGGATGGGTAACATATATATATATATATATGTATGTATGTATGTATATATGCCCACATACTTAACCCAATAAGGTTATGTAATTAAAGACACCTAGTGGTATACATAACCAGTAGATAGTGTAACAGGGTTATGTAATTAAAGACACCTAAGTGGTATACATAACCAGTAGATGAGTAACAAAGTTATGTAATTAAAGAGACCCTTTAGGGTAAGAATAACTAGTATAGGGCTATGTAATTAAAGACACCTATGGGTATACATAGTTAATAGAAAAACTTAGTGGGGATACAAGACAAAGGGGAGAGCTTGTATCATATTGAGAGGGACCCATTTCAGTCAGTAACCCGAAGTGGTATCAAGTAAAGATCTCCATACTAGGCGGAGAAGGGGCACACTTATTGATTGATTGTAACTGATCCAAACGAGGCGGATGGTGTGGGCGGCGCAAACTGACCGGGGACATGTGCGTGCATGGGTCGGGCAGAGGGGGCTAAGACGACCGTGATACCAGTAGATATAGTTGTGCACACCATGGGTTGCCACTTTAGGAAGTGATACCTCCTACTGTGGGGCCACCAAAGGATATCTACAAGGTAGGGAGCCGATCAATAAGGGTTGTTGTTAGGGTATACTTGGACGTATAACCTGAGCCTACCAGCTTATTGTGGAAGGGATCATTTCATTTCAGTTATACTAGTAATAATGCAGAGTTATCATTAGTAAGGCACATATACCTTAACTTGCTTACCTTGTCACACCTGCCATTTATGTAGTGATTTCTCTTGTATCCACTTTATATGCCTATCATGTTGCTTTTAATTATCTACTGGCTAAAAGTAACTGGACTCGCCAGGCTTTATGTCTGACCCTGTTGTTTCTCCTTCTTTCTTCCGTTCCCCCCCAACGTTCTCAGGGAGTAAATAATCAGACTTAATCAGGAATCAGATATCATCTTGCTAGGATCTATCTCTGAAGTATGGCTCAAGTTCTTGTCTCTACTATGGATTAACTCTTTCATTTTGGGAATTATGCTTTTTATTTACTTATGTACTCTAATGATGCAAGACAGAAATTATTTTGTTGTAATGGTTTTTTTGACTTATGAAATTGTGGACCACAGTATTTTTGTTGAAATAAAAGATTAAAATTTCCGCTGCTATCTTATTTATACTTGTCTTGTAATTATTCTGTGTCTGATTATCTTAAACCCTTCACGAAACTTAATGCATTCTCTTAGTGAGTGACATTAACGGACGTGGGGTGTTTCACTTGGTATCAGAGCTGAAGTTTACCAGATTGGATAAAAGTTTTTTAAAATTATTTTTAAAAAGGTTTTAAAAGAAATCATTTTCATAAGGAAAATTTGGTTTTGAAAAACATTCCCCAAAAAGCCATATATAGTATCCTTCGGTCCTTTATCTAAATTTCTTCCTTTTCCCTTTTCCAGCATGTTTGGGGAACAAAACATCCCTAATATCCCAGAGGGCATCACTATACCCAGATGGTTCTGTAGGTATTTGGAAGCCACGACGCCAACCGAAGGCCAAAGAGACGTTCCTCCCCCAGGGGGCCACGTTTGAAAAGCTTGTTGATATGGCCCTAATGCATGAGGAGGACAAGGGAGGAAAGACGGAAGTGAAAGATGAGGGGACATCACAGAATAAGAAGGTATGGCCCTAGAAGGGGCAGCAATAACAGCAACAACAGAAGAAAGGGGGAAAGATGTTAAAGGCAAGGATAATAGAAAATGTCACAATTTTGGAAAGGAGGGCCACCTGATCAAAGATTGCAAGAGAAGGAAGGCCAGTTGCTTTAATTGCGGAGAGGTCGGACATTTCTCTAAGGAGTGCCCGAAGAAACAGGGATCGTAGGGATAAGGGGAAAGAGAAGGGACTACTGGAGGGCAGGTGCATGCTCTCGCAATCGGTGCTCCTGATAGATGTAGAAAATTTTCTGTATAAAGTTTAGTTTCTCTTTCATACTTTCCAGTTACAACACTTTTTGATTCTAGTGCTTCACACTCGTTTATATCTAGTTTTGTGGTTGAATCTCTGCATTTAATTACTAGTATGGTAGTAGATCCCGTAGTTGTTTCAAACCAAATTGGTGGCTCAGCTCATTTTTCGGAGTTTGAAAATATCTGTGTTGGGCGTCGAATTTGAATGTGACGCATATGTGCTCAGGTTTATGGGCTATGGGTTGATTCTAGGAATGGATTGGCTTACCATGTATGGGGCCATTCTGGATTGTGAGAAGTGGGTTGTTAGACTCCTGACTCATTATGGAAAGACCCTTGATGTTTCTTGTGACCCTCAAGGGTCTGTTATGCTTAGCTTCATAGAGTCTCCAGATGCATCCATAGATGATTTGCAAACTGTTCCAGTGGTTCGAGATTATCCTGACGTTTTTGATGAGGTACGGGGTTTACCTCCAAGATGTGAGATCGACCTCCGCATATATCTGATGGACAATGCAAAGCCAGTTGCATTACCAGTGCGCCACATGGCTCCAAGAGAAAGGAGGGAGCTGAGTAAGCAAGTTAGGGAGCTACTTGAAAAAGGGTTTATCAGACGTAGCATATCTGAGTGGAGTGCTCCAGTAGTATTCACAACTTAAGCGGATGGTTCGCTTCATTTATGTGTGGACTATAGAGAGTTAAATAAGCATACCAAGAAGAATAGGCACCCGCTTCCAAGGATTGATGATTTATTTGACCAGCTTGTTGGTGCCTCAGTATTTTCTCAGCTGGACTTGGCTACGGGGTTCATCAGCTGAGGGTGGCTGAGGACAGCATAGATAAGACTGCTTTCAGAACTCCAGACGGTTTCTTTGAATGGCTAGTTATTCCTTTTGGGTTGACAAATGCACCCGCCTATTTTGTTGACTTGATGAGTAGGGTGTTTCGGGAGTTCCTAAACAAATTCGTCGTAGTCTTTGTTGATGATATTTTGGTCTTCTCCAAGAGTGAAGAAGAGCATGCCCAGCATTTGGGAGAAGTTCTGAAAATTCTCCGTGACCATTAGCTTAAAGCAAAGTTCTCCAAATGCCATTTTTGGAGAAAAGAGGTGAGGTTCTTAGGGCATGTGGTCTCCAAAGAAGGGATAGCTGTAGATCACACGAAGGTGGTTGCAGTGCAAGATTGGAAGGTTCCTAAAAATGCAACTGAGGTGAGAAGCTTTCTTGGGTTGGCAGGTTACTATAGGAAGTTCATTAAGGACTTCGCAAAGATATCAGCCCCACTCACCAGGCTGACGAAGAAGAATTTAACATTCTCATGGGGTATAGACTGTGACATTGCTTTCCTGTGACTGAAGAGGGCTCTAACAACAGCCCCAGTCTTAACCTTACCTGACGGGAATAAATTGTTTACCATTTACACTGATGCATGTGGTACAGGGATCCTAATGCAAGAAGGGAAAGTAGTGTGTTATGGGGGTAGACAGCTGAGAGTTCATGAAAAGAATTTCCCCACCCATGATCTTGAGCTAGCTGCCATAGTTTTTGCATTAAAGACATGGCGCCATTATTTACTTGGAGAGAAGTTCGAGTTATACATCGATCATAAATCTCTCAAGTATCTATTCTCCCAGAAGGATCTAAACCTAAGGCAGCAACGATGGATGGAGTTCTTAGCCTCATATGATTTTGAGATTTCTTATACCCCCGGCAAGGGTAATGTGGTGGCAGACGCACTAGTAGGAAGAGGGTAGCCTTAAGTCCTCTGTTTGTGGAAAGAAAGAACTTGGAGTTCATATCAGCTTTTGATTTTAGACCCTCCGTCGAGATTTTGCCTTTTGTTTGCATCCTTGGAGATACGACCGACTCTTATGGATTAGATAGGAGCATCGCAACAAAGTGACCCACAGATTCTAGACATCATGGATAAGCTCAAAAGAGGGGAGACTTCTAGTCACCTCAGCAAGTATGCAATAGATGAAGAGGGTTGGTTGCAACGAGATGGAAGGCTTTGTGTTCCTCGAACTGGAAGCTTGAAAAAGGCTGTCTTAGAAGAAGCCCACCATTCTAAGATGACCATACATCTAGGCGGTGACAAGATATACAAAGACATGAAGATTGTTTTTTTGTGCTAGGATGAAGAAGGATGTGGCCGAATTCGTTTCACAATGTTTGGTTTTTCTGCAAGTCAAAGCTGAGAAAAAGAACCCCGGTGGATTACTTCATCCGTTGGAGATTCCGCAGTGGAAATGGGAGAGCGTCTCTATGGATTTCATAGATGGTTTGCCTAGATCGAAGAAAGGTAATACCAATATTTGGGTGATAGTGGACAAACTCACCAAGAGTGCTCACTTTATTCCAGTTAAAAGTAAAAGGACGGCACCATGGTTGGCAGCAATTTATGTTCGTGAGATAGTTCGTCTCCACGGAGTTCCTTCTAGCATCATGAGCGATCGTGACCCCATCTTTACCAACGAATTTTGGAGGAGCTTGGAAGAAGCATTGGGTACACAGTTGTGTTTGAGCATCGCTTATCATCCTCAAACCAATGGGCAGACGGAGAGGGTGAACAGAATTCTAGAAGATCTTTTAAGGTTGTGTATCCTCGACTTCGGAGGGACTTGGGAAGAGCATCTTCCTTTAGTAGAGTTTGCCTATAATAACAGCTATCAGGCCAGTATCGGTATGGCACCTTTCGAAGCATTGAACGGATGACCCTATAGATCACCAACTTGTTGGTAAGAATCTACAGAAAGATCATTGCTTGGACCAGATATAGTTAAGGAAACGTCCGAAAAGATTGACCATATTAGACGACGGATGAAGACAGCTCAAGATAGCCAGAAATCTTATGCAGACAAGAGAAGGACTAACCTCGAATTTGAAGTAAAAGACTTGGTTTTTATCAAAGTGTCACCTCTGAGGAATGTGGTTCGCTTCGGATCAGTAGGGAAGTTGGCACCTAGGTTTGTGGGACCATTTCCCATAACCAAGAGGACTGGCCAAATGGCCTACAGAGTAAAGCTCCTAGAAAATTTATCCGGTGTTCATGACGTTTCCCATATCTCTCATCTATGGAAGTGCCTACATGACACCACGGGAGTTGTTGAGCCGAGCATGTTGGTAGAAGTCGAAGTGGAACGGGAGGCGACAGTCAGACGGGTCCCCACCCGTATTCTTGGGTCAGAGATTAAGAAGCTGCGCAATAAGGAAATCAAGTTGCTAAAGGTTCAATGGGGAGATAACCCAGAAGATGCGCTTGGGAACCTGAAGATAAGATTCGTGCTCCGTACCCTTTTCTTTTTTAGGGTATGTTCTTAACTCCTTTTTCCTACTTGTTTCTGTCAATAGAGTATGCCTTATCCATGGTATTTTCGACCTTTAGATAGGAATCCTATGGATGTAAACATGTATTTGAAACATGTTATGTTTGATGGATGCAAGTGGATGCAAGTGTTTGCTAGTGGTTGCCTGTGGACACATATACACACACATTAGGCACTAAGATCGGCTCAATCACGCTCATATTGCATATAAATGTGTATGCATTTTCTTTTCTTTTATGGATAAAAATGGATGAACTGGCATATGGATGTCGCATTTGGATGAATGGTTTCATATAGAAATGATATGTATCATTAGGATTCTTTTGCATACATAATGGATGCATGGCACTATCATGTTTTGCATTAAGGAGGTCGACTGAATTAGTAGACCGCCTGATTTTGCATTAGGATAAGGAAATATACACACACTTTGCATATGTTCATGAAAGCTTTAGAAATCTTTTAAGGACAATGGATTTCTGTGATTGATGGATGATAAAATGGATGATGGATGGTAGGACATACATTCCTTTCAGCTCCGAGATTTCGGGGACGAAATCCTTTAAGTAGGGGGAATGTAACATTCCGTAATTTTAAAACATGACATAAGGGATAATTAAAGAATAATTAATTTTTAAAAGAAGAATTAAGTGAAACGGGTTACGCCATTGCGTTCATCTCGGAATCATGCTTGAGATAGAGTCCTAGTTTGCGTAAAACGGATAAAGAATGAAGGAGTTATGGACGATGGAAGCTAAGCAGAACAATCAAAAAATGGGTCAGAACAAATGGCGCAATTGTGAAGTGCGCCAGAACAAAAATGCACTGGCGCACCTGAGCAGTGCGCCCAGGCCGAGCCAAATCTGTAGAATTCTGGAGAGTTCCATGATGATGTGTCCTTCAGGGATTGGTTGGATGACGTGTTTTTCTGGTCTGGATGGTTCGGATGGTTCCTAATCTAATCTATAGGTCCTAATTCACCTAATACGTCTATAAATAAACACCTAAACCTAACCCTAGTCTCATTGTTATCATCCATGGCGCCTCCATGCAACTCTACTCTAAATTAAAACAAGTCTTTCTTCTCCATCAAGTCAAATTAGAAGATCAAATTCAACAACAACGGTTTAGCTAATCAAATTCAGAATTCAAATCTATCCTCTCTCAATTCTCTAAACCTAACGCTGTGAGTTTCTAGATTACTTTTAGGTTTAGACAAGTAAAAGTATGCTTTGATAGACAATGAATTGGATATGTTGTAAAGTATGATTCTGTGTTGATATGAAACTTTATCATATGTCATGACAAGATCTAATTTCCTAGATCTAATATAATTGTGGTGATTCGATTATGATGTTTATATGGATCTTGACTTGTAACCATGTTATGATGGAAGTACACCTATTAATTTAGATAATTGTGACATTACTTGGACTAGACTTTTATGCTAATCACCTTTCACTTGTCATATTGTGATACATTGATATATGTTGTAAACCTGACATGTGAATCTACCTTTTGATCTAAACATGTTGCCATGACTATGCTAGATCTAGGTAATTGGACACCTAATGTTAGATCTAGATCTCATTATGCTTGCTTAAACATCATAGTAATTGCCACAAGTTATTAATTATGCTCACTTAGTTATGATGTTAATCACATGTCCATTCACTTTGTTATTATGTCAGCTTATGATCATGTTTATGTCACGACATGTTGAAACTATCACCCTCGTCATATTCCCTTTTAATTATTATAGCTAGGCTACTTTATAGCCTAGATGCCGCCAAAATACGTACGAATATGTTAGTGAGAAAATGGGGAAAAAGGGAATTAAAATTGGCATGATTTATGTAATGTTTAATAGGAAATGGGACATGTAATCAAATGGGGAAAACAAAGAAATAGTTACCTCTAATGGTATAGGTAAATTTGAATTAATTTGGAATGTTTAATAATTTACAATTAGGAATCATAAATTGTACTTATGACATGAGGTTACGTTACATTAGTAGCGGAAGTCTGCCCGGACCCGACCGGCATATCCAACAACCATTAATGTTGAACCTATTGTGGGAGGTCTAAATACGCAAATTTGAATCGGGATAAGACACGAGGTTAGGCCCAACTGTGGAATAAGACTGCCCGGACCAAACCGGCATATCCAGCATCCACATGTTGTAGGCCTAATGTGGCAGGTCTAGCCCATTATAACCATAATTGGACATGGTAAAGAAATGGACTACTTAACCTTATTTAATATGACTATGGACTTAAGTTAGGATTAAGTAAAATTGGATGGGTAGTGGGGGGTTAAGTAAGTTAGAGGGGATGGGTTTTATATATATATATATATATATATATATTGAAAATTGGTTCACTATATATATATATATATATATATATATGCCCACATACTCAACCCAATAAGGTTATGTAATTAAAGACACCTAGTGGTATACATAACCAGTAGATTGTGTAACAGGGTTATGAAATTAAAGATACCTAAGTGGTATACATAACCAGTAGAAAATGTAAGACACCCTTTAGGGTAAGCATAACTAGTATAGGGCTATATAATTAAAGACACCTAAGGGTACACATAGTCAGTAGAAAAACCTAGTGGGGATACAAGACAAAGGGGAGAGCTTGTATCAAATTGAGAGGGACCCATTTCAGTCAATAACGTGAAGTGGTATCAACTAAAGACCTCCGTACTAGGCAGAGAAGGGGCACGCTTACTGATTAATTGTAAGAGATCCAAACGAGGTGGATGGTGTGGGCGGCGCAAACCTACCGGGGACATGTGCGTACATGGGCTGGGCAAAGGGGGCTAAGACGACCGTGACACCAGTAGATATAGTTGTGCACACCATGGGTTGCCACTTTAGGAAGTGATACCTCCTACTGTAGGGCCAGGACAGGATATCTATAAGGTAGGGAGCTGATCGATTGGGGTAGTGGTTAGGGTATACTTGGACGTATGACCTAAGCCTACCAGCTTTTAGTGGAAGGGATCATTTCATTTCAGTTATACTAGTAATAATGCAGAGTTATCATTAGTAAGGCACATATACCTTAACATGCTTACCTTGTCACTCCTGCCATTTATGTAGTGATTTCTCTCATATCCAGTTTATATGCATATCATGTTGCTTTTAATTACCTACTGGCCAAAAGTAACTAGACTCGCCAGGCTTTATGTCTGACCATGTTGTTTCTCCTTCTTTCTTCCGTCCCCCCGCCCCCTTCCCTCAAGGTTCTCAGGAGGAAATACTCAAACTTAATCAGGAATCAGATGTCATCTTACTAGGAGCTATCTCTGAAGTATGGCTCAAGTTCTTGTCTCTACTATGGCTTAACTCTTTCATTTGGGGAATTATGCTTTTTATTTACTTATGTACTCTGATGATGCAAGACAGAAGTTATGTTGTTGTAATGGTTTTTGTGACTTATAAAATTGTGGACGTCGGTATTTTTATTAAAATAAAAGTTTAAAATTTCCGCTACTATCTTATTTATATCTGTCTTGTAATTATTCTGTGTCTGATTACTTAAAATGCTTCACGAAACTTAATGCATTCCCTTAGTGAGTGACATTAACGGACGTGCGGTGTTTCATTTTGTGGCAATCAAACAAACTGTGCGCACGTGCAAGCTTGAAATGCATAGTAATTATTTTCAAAGGTGTAATGACCCGCATTGGCAGGGGTATTATGATTAATTTATTTAATTATATCAATGGTGGTTTAGAGGATTAAATGGTTATTGAATTAAATGATAGTGAATATTTATTTAAAATAATAAATTAAATAATATATTTAATTCTGAAATAATCAGAATTGGATGAAATGACGATATGGTGTGAACCGGATCATCTGTGATATTTAATTCAGCTTGGAATTGAATTTGAATAACGAATATATTCAATCGACGACAGTTTGAACGTATAATTATAATATAATTAAAATCGAGCTCGAAATGGCGCTGTAGTTCGCTATTTGGCGATTTGAACTTCAGCTGAATGTACAGGATTCGTTTTAAATCAGATTTCTGTGAAACAAGAAACATGTGGAACTGGTGGAGTATATCTTTCTAGTGGAAGAGAAAAATCGATATTTCGTCGTGTAGATTTTGAGATATGTGCAAATCAAATTTTAAAAATAGTCGCTATAGAATCGTTTATCGACCATATCGGTTTATTCGATATAATTAGAGATGGGGTTTGAATTTAGACAAGGTTCTTTTGGGACATAGTGATAATTTAATTTTTAGAATTTTACTGTGATTTTTAATTAATTAAATAAGCACTTTTTATATTGCAGTGTTTTACACCCTGTATCGATATTTTGAAGTTTCACAAAATGAGTTCAACCTACCGATATTTTTATATTTTTGGGACGGTGGTACATTGCTGGTCAAAATGGTGTTTTTATTTCAGTTCGTAGGGGAGCAGAATCTTTTACAGCAGGGTACCAGATAAATATAAACACTATCTACATCAAACTTGAAAGCGAACACAGTAACTTCATGATTTGAACTAACCCAAGAATTCACAACGTTCATTTCTGATGTATAATGAACTATGAAGTAAACACCATACATGTCGACGTCCCATCCTTCTAAAACAAGTGTCCACGTCCTTCAGCCTTAACTGTTAAACAACTTTGTTTTTATTTATATTCATTTTTTTCGTGTCCTTTCTTAAGCCATAAGCTTCACCTACCCCTTCTTTTATATATAAATACACTTCTCACTTCTTCTCTCTGGTTTCCAAAGCTGAAAGCTTTCAAAAACAAAAGTAAATAAAAACAGTAAAAGTTCGAAACCCTGTACAATGGTATGACCGAAGTCACGGCCTATTATGGATCTCGAGATCCACGTTTAAGGGATAGAGGGAAGGAGAACGTGAGGCCATATGCGTTACTGGAGGTGTGGGGTTCGGCCATTTGGAAGCTGGAGCTTATGGCAGTTTTGTTGTTCAATCATTTATTTAAGCATGGTAATTATGGAGTGTAGTTTATGGCGAGAGGATGTGTACGTGCATGGGGAGTAACAGGAGCAGTTTCACGTTTAACCACTCCAACGCAAATGGTACTCTGGTGGCTTTCGGATCTAAAGGTTGAGAGTCCAGGAGGCTGAGGCGCTGCCAATGGCGACGGTCCTGTCAGATGAGGTGTTGGAGGCGCTCGTTCTTGGGCGAAATGGGAATTCTGTTCTGATCTTTGTCGCAACTTGGCCTGTAGCTCGCAGTTTCCTCCTGTTGACGCGATACAGGGGGTGTAGCCGAGGTTGATGAAATTAACGTGGTTGTGTAGAGGTCGTTGAGAGTAGATGAATGGTATTTGTTGTTGGAGTTTTCATGCAAAGAGGAAGGATCGATAGAAGGTGGAGTCGTAGAAATGAGGTGCGGATTTGTCTGGAGCGTGAGGTACACGAGGATTTGGGGAAGAAGGTAGTAAAAAGGGAGGCGGATTTATATTGTGAAGTGGGTTTAAGCCAAGGGAAATGGGCCAAAGGAAATTAAAGGGGATGGGCCATTTTTGAGAAGTAAGCCCATTTAATTTAATCAAGTTTTATTTTAAATTTGCTCAAACTTTAAAATCGAATATCTTGGTCATACAAGATCAGATTGACGAACCGTAAGTTGCGTTGGGATCGTATGGACGGGAGCAACACCATGGAGCTGACTGGGAGTGAATCCGAGATTGTTATAGTTTATGGTGAAATAAATTGTCTGATCAGAATCAAATAACGCAAACCGTTATTTAACGATTAACGCGCCAATGTGAGTAAATCTCACTAACTCTGAACAGTTTATAATTTCATGTTGTATTTTAGAACTGTTAGATATTGTCTGATTGACTGTATGTTGACTGTTTGATTGAACTGCTAGTCAGTTAGTTAAATTTTCTATATTGATTCTGTTTAACAGAATATATCATATAGAACTGAAAAGTGATGTTATCTATATTGTTTAACATCTGTGATGCAGGGAAACAGGTTGGAGGAATCCGACTGGATTCCTCAACATTTATTTTACTGTTTTCATATATTGTGATATATGATGTGTTATATAATCTGTTATGGATTATGTGTGTTGGAATGATGTTGATCATTGTTATTCGATATTGTAAATATCATAAAAGACCCTGGGATGTAAAAAGAAGTATTTCAATGTATATTGAAATAAAGGAATTTTATAAAATCACAGGATTTTATAAAAGGAATTATTTATAAAACAAACACGGTTTTATAAATAGGAAATATTTGTAACGGTAAATAGAAGTTATAAATAGGAAATATTTGTAACGGTAAATAGAAGTTATAAATAGGAAATATTTGTAACGGTAAATAGAAGTTATAAATAGGAAATATTTGTAACGGTAAATAGAAGTTATAAATAGGAAATATTTGTAACGGTAAATAGAAGTTATAAATAGGAAATATTTGTAACGGTAAATAGAAGTTATAAATAGGATATATTTGTAACGGTAAGTAAACGTTATAAAAAGGAAATAGTTGTAACGGAAAACGTAGTTTATCAAAAGGAGTTAATCGATGTTAGTTAATCGATTAGTGTTAAAGCAAAATGAGCTAATCAATGTTAGTTAATCGATTAGTGTTAAAGCAAAAGGAACTAATCGATGTTAGTTAATCGATTAGAATAGAAGCAAATGAGTTAATCGAATATAGTTATTCGAATAGAAGAAAATGAGTTAATCGAATATAGTTTATTCAAAGAAAGTAAAAGGAGTTAATCGAATATAGTTATTCGAAAAGAGTAAGTGAAATGAGTAAATAAATAGCGTTAGTCAAATAGTGTTAGTCCAATAGAGTTAATTGATATGATTAATCGAATAGAGTTAAGTGAAAAGAGTCAATCGAATATAGCTATTCGAAGGAGGGTTAAGTAAGGAAGTTAGTAAATGGAATACAAAGTGAACTTTGCCCATTTCAAAGTTAGAAATGTTGTTCAGTTAAGGTCTGAGAGGTAGTTCTACCCCAACTTAATTGGCTTCGTTTTTAACTAAGGAATAGTTAAGGTTTGGCAGTAAAGGAAATGGTTTGAGTTGGCATCGCGATTGTTTGATTAAACATCTGTCTAAGTCCAATGAAGAAGCTTTGGAAATGTTTTCCAAGTAAGAAACCAGAAATGTTTTCTAATAAAGAAAACAGGAAATGGAAATGTTTTCCATTGTTAATAACTTATATTTTCTGAATTAGAAAATAGGTAACATTGAATATAGGGAAACATGAAATAAGTAAATTTATGAACTAAAGAGATAAATGTTGAATGATGTTTGATCGATATAATTTCCATTTGGAAATAATATCATTGTTTGCTCACCTATTTTTATTCGATAGTTAAATCACAGACTATCGAAGATTTGACCATTTTAACGTTGTTAATATGGAGAGACCGGTTGGATTATTATCCAAAGAACCACTCTGTATTGGCATAAGCATTGCGAAATCATATATGCCAAAGGAAATTGAAGACGGGGTTATGCAAGGGCTATCCTGTTTACAGAATAGTGCCTTCGGTTCATCCTGTTCCTGGGTGACTTGTATGGACGGATGTCTGACAGAGTATTTCCAGATGATCACGTATATTGATTTCTCCAACTGTACCAAGAGTGGAAGCGGAGAAGGAAACTTCTTTTAGCTAACGCGTAATGTATGGTTGAGGACGTCAATCGGTGATTTGATGGATTTGATGATGTGGCATTTAAAGTGAATCTGATATGATGATAAAGCGTAGTTTCTAGCCTCATCATCCGGTAAATGACAAAAATCGGGCAGGCAGCATGGCTAAGTCGGTCACACCGAAGTAGGGTGTATAATCACCTGATCTAGAGTTTCATTCATTTCTAAAAATCTATTGTTGATGCTGTCCCATTCGGGAAACTGTTGCTGATCCCAACTGTTGGTGATATACATTCGATACACTCAAGCGAAATGAGTGGTCGGTCATGTGTGGCCGGGTTGCAAGATGTTCTTGTTGAACCCAGTGTATTCCTCTCTAGAGGTACATTAGCGAAAGGTGATTCCATACCTTGTCATAGTTGGAAATCCATTACCCAATACGTGCTTGCGGTTTTGATTGTATACTATATATGTAGAACGTGAGATGAAAGCGTTTCTGCTAGTTGATATCTATTTGTACATAGACATTATTATAATATCAAAAGGTTTTTGATATAAAGATAATTTGGATTCTCATAAGGGAAAAACCCGTTCCGTTATGCGGCGTGGTCTTATGAGATATCGTTTACTTGTTCGAACTGTTTTTAACTGTTTTACTCACACCAGTCCCATGACTGACCCGGAGTTTACTTTGTTGTTTTCCCTAAACTCTTGGGTGCCTAAATTTGTACGGGCAGTCAAGTAGTCGGGATTTTACAGATACACTTGAAGAGCTGGAGCAGGAGGCTTCAGGATCATATAGCTATAGTTATTTCCGCTGTGTTGTAAGTGTTGTACTTTGATAATGATATGTATATGCAAGTACAGATTTGTATTTCAAAGTTATGTTATGAAATATATTTATTCGTTCCGCTGTGAGATTCGTGTTACTCTGATATGGTGTTCTTCTTCTTCTATTCTAAGTTTCTATCTTATCTTTCCTCACCCTCTAATTTCTTTCACTAATTACCAGGATTTTTCGATGTTTTGGTTATCGACATCGTGCTTATGTCGATAACCAAAGTCGCCAAAAATCCGGGTCGTTACAGTTGGTATCAGAGCTTAAGTTAAGAATTACTTGGCTCTGTGGCGTGACTCGGTGGAGATAGGGTTAGTAATACCCTAGACTGAGATTGAGTGTATATATACGAGTGAACGTATTTGTTATTGATATAAAATTTTGTTTTATATTGTGGAGATCCATTGGTTGAGTTGTTTGTGAATTCTGGTCGATCAGTTTGATCCACTGTATCGGTAGGAGTTACTAAACACTTGAATACGATGAACCATCATGGTATGTTTTGAAAGAGGGTAAACGAAATAGTTTACCCAACGTATATTTTGAATATATTGGATATATTGGTTGTTATTATAATCGAGTAAGATTATAAATTGAATGGCTATGTAAATAACCAATCAGAATTCATATAAGTGAAATACGTGAAATCAGATGAGTTAAATCTGAAATTTAAACCAGAAACTGAATCAAAACTCTGGAAAATTGGATAAGTGTTTGTAAATGAATCTGGATTAAGTATAAGGAAAATTTAAGATCCTGGGAGATTTTAAATTGTTTTACAAGCAGTGTGAATTATATTTTGAAATGAATTTCAAAGTGGAAATGTTTAGAAATGGTTTTATAGTATTGGACTCACTTCGATCGCTGGAAAATAGATTCTGATGATGACAGCTGCATCATCAGTATTCATTTTCGAGTTGTAAGTGACGAATTACTACCAGAGATACTGTTTTGAATTTGTTTTGGGAAAGACAAGTTGTGTTGGATTTCAAAATGGGATTTATAATATAGAATTTGAATTTTTAAATAGATTTGAAATATTGACTCGTTTTAAAAGAAATAAAACGAGAAGTTCCTTTATAAACGAAGTTTATAAATGAAGTGAAGAGAATTATCATTGGATAATTCATAAATAAAAATACAAGTGTGAAATTGAAAGGGAAATCTATTTTCCAAAGGTAGAAATATCGATTTCAAAAGGAATTGAAATCGAGACTTATGTAAAGAATGAGTAAAGAAAGTTTGAAAGGGAATTAGAATAAAGGAAGTTCAAATATAAAATGTAAATAAGAAAATTCAAAAGGGGATTTGAATATAGAAATTCAAATGAGATTTGAATAAAGAAGATTTAAATAATGGAAAATTGAATATAGAATTCATGTAGAGTAATAATAGAAATTGAATATAGAAATTCAAAGGGAGTTTGAATATATGAAATTCAATGGAATTGAAATAGAGTTTGAATATAGAAATTCAAATGAAATTCAAATATAGAATCTGAATATAGACAATATAAAGGAATTCAAATATTGGATTTGAATATCGAAAGTGAAATGAAATTTGAATAAAGAAGATTCAAATAGAATTGAAATTGGACTTTGAATATAGAAGATTCAAAGGGAATTGAAATGAAATAAAGAGAATTCAAATAGATTCGAATAATGAAATTCAAATATGGGATTTGAATAAGAGATTGAAATGAAATTCAAAAATAAAATTTGAATAGAAATTGAATAGAATTAACTAAGTCGAAGAGGAATTAGTTAATCGAGTTTTGAATTTGAAGTTGAACTTTGAAAGGTGAATTGGATTTGTAAATGGATATTCGAAATCGAATATAGAACATAAAATTGAAATGGAAATCAATTAGTTGATAAACAAGTTAAAAATATATTTGAACATGTTATAGTCAAATATGAAGGTGAAATGGGAAAACCAGTAATTTGAAAATCACTTAACGAAATAAGTTAAAACGATTGGATTAAGTTGAAATGAATTGGAAATGTATGAATATACATGAGATATGTATGGATAAGGTATGAAGGCATATAGATAGAATGCTCGACGAAAAGGTATGTATTTAATTCATATATGAGATTTTATGTGCCGTATCGGCTAGCCGCTTGGCTTTTTCTTTTTCTTTTGGATTGGTGAGGGCCATGGGAGGCTATTTGAAATATCTCGATGCTCCTGGTACAAAGGAGGTAATGGCGAATTTTTTCCGGGAATCTAAGGAGTTAGAATTTTTTTTTAAGATAATTTGATAGTTAGAAATCAACGTATCGATATATATAGAAGTCGATAAGGAAACGAACTTAAAAATAGAATAGTAAAATCAAAAAGGAAGACTAAGAATAAAATCTAGTAAGAATAGAAAGAGAAAGCGTATACGTGTTTAAAGGTGAATAAGTAATTGTATGGTATTGATTATTCGAGTAAGTAGTCATATCTGTTTTGACGTTATAAATGTTATTCAATCAAGGTCTGAGAGGTAGTTATACCCCAACTTGATTGATTTCATTATTAACAAATAAATAGTAAGATTTCAGGCTCGGAGATCAATGGTGAATAAGAATTAGTTGAATATAGTATTTGGGTTGTCGTAACGATATTTTACACAACATCTGTTTTAAACCAAATAAGTGTAGGCATGGAAATAGAATGATAGAATATTTCCTAAGTATAGAAATAAACGAGATCGGAAAAGAGATAAGTAATTGGAATATTTTCCAATTATAAATAGCATATATTTTCTAAAGAAGTTAGAAAATAAAGGAAGGCGATATTCGGAAATGTTTTCCAAATAACGTAAAAGGCCAATATGGTTATTGAAAATATTTGGTTAACAAATATTGATAAAGGAACATAGAAGTGATTTAACTAACGGAATATTGATTATGGGCTCAGTTGAATTTCAAAAAGGAAATTTTGATTTTTGAAAAGAGTAAACTGTTTGGAAAGTCCGAGGGAAAGACTGTTCGAATTAAAAACAAATTTAACAGAAATTTGTGAAAGCAGATTTGAATTAAAGTAAAGCCAGTAAAGTGGTAACTAAGTTTGAATTAGAATGATATCAAGGCAAAATTGATTGTGAGATTCAAATGTGAAGTGTAAGGTGATAATCAAGTTAAGAGTTGGGGATCAAGAACGAAACTTGAGTTGAAATGAAAATTTGGCTTGGTAAAAAGCGAATGGTGGTGTTGAGGATAAATTGATCAGAGTTTGGTTTGATTAATATTAGTATATGCTGAGTTGATAGCATATGGAAGTGATGGGGTGATATGCCCGACAAAAAGGTACAAGTTTATATTTCTATTGGATATGAGATTTATGAGCCGAATCGGCAAGCCGCTTGGCTGTTTGATTTTCTTTTGGGTTGGAGATGGCCCAGAGAGGCGAGTGGGAGTTTGATCGATTGACCAGTACAAAGGAGGTGCTGGCGAAATTTTTCGAAAAGTTAAGGCGTTAGAAAATTTTCAGATTTTTGAAAATTTTCGGTGATAAGAATTAATTAATAATTTAATTGAAATTAAATTGGTTCAGTTGAAACTGAAGTTAGGAAGGGAACAAATATGTTCTGACCAGTCGATAGGGTCGTTCTCTACCTTTTAGCAATTTCGAGGACGAAATTATTTTAAGTGGGGAAGATTGTAATGACCCGCATTGGCAGGGGTATTATGATTAATTTATTTAATTATATCAATGGTGGTTTAGAGGATTAAATGGTTATTGAATTAAATGATAGTGAATATTTATTTAAAATAATAAATTAAATAATATATTTAATTCTGAAATAATCAGAATTGGATGAAATGACGATATGGTGTGAACCGGATCATCTGTGATATTTAATTCAGCTTGGAATTGAATTTGAATAACGAATATATTCAATCGACGACAGTTTGAACGTATAATTATAATATAATTAAAATCGAGCTCGAAATGGCGCTGCAGTTCGCTATTTGGCGATTTGAACTTCAGCTGAATGTACAGGATTCGTTTTAAATCAGATTTCTGTGAAACAAGAAACATGTGGAACTGGTGGAGTATATCTTTCTAGTGGAAGAGAAAAATCGATATTTCGTCGTGTAGATTTTGAGATATGTGCAAATCAAATTTTAAAAATAGTCGCTATAGAATCGTTTATCGACCATATCGGTTTATTCGATATAATTAGAGATGGGGTTTGAATTTAGACAAGGTTCTTTTGGGACATAGTGATAATTTAATTTTTAGAATTTTACTGTGATTTTTAATTAATTAAATAAGCACTTTTTATATTGCAGTGTTTTACACCCTGTATCGATATTTTGAAGTTTCACAAAATGAGTTCAACCTACCGATATTTTTATATTTTTGGGACGGTGGTACATTGCTGGTCAAAATGGTGTTTTTATTTCAGTTCGTAGGGGAGCAGAATCTTTTACAGCAGGGTACCAGATAAATATAAACACTATCTACATCAAACTTGAAAGCGAACACAGTAACTTCATGATTTGAACTAACCCAAGAATTCACAACGTTCATTTCTGATGTATAATGAACTATGAAGTAAACACCATACATGTCGACGTCCCATCCTTCTAAAACAAGTGTCCACGTCCTTCAGCCTTAACTGTTAAACAACTTTGTTTTTATTTATATTCATTTTTTTCGTGTCCTTTCTTAAGCCATAAGCTTCACCTACCCCTTCTTTTATATATAAATACACTTCTCACTTCTTCTCTCTGGTTTCCAAAGCTGAAAGCTTTCAAAAACAAAAGTAAATAAAAACAGTAAAAGTTCGAAACCCTGTACAATGGTATGACCGAAGTCACGGCCTATTATGGATCTCGAGATCCACGTTTAAGGGATAGAGGGAAGGAGAACGTGAGGCCATATGCGTTACTGGAGGTGTGGGGTTCGGCCATTTGGAAGCTGGAGCTTATGGCAGTTTTGTTGTTCAATCATTTATTTAAGCATGGTAATTATGGAGTGTAGTTTATGGCGAGAGGATGTGTACGTGCATGGGGAGTAACAGGAGCAGTTTCACGTTTAACCACTCCAACGCAAATGGTACTCTGGTGGCTTTCGGATCTAAAGGTTGAGAGTCCAGGAGGCTGAGGCGCTGCCAATGGCGACGGTCCTGTCAGATGAGGTGTTGGAGGCGCTCGTTCTTGGGCGAAATGGGAATTCTGTTCTGATCTTTGTCGCAACTTGGCCTGTAGCTCGCAGTTTCCTCCTGTTGACGCGATACAGGGGGTGTAGCCGAGGTTGATGAAATTAACGTGGTTGTGTAGAGGTCGTTGAGAGTAGATGAATGGTATTTGTTGTTGGAGTTTTCATGCAAAGAGGAAGGATCGATAGAAGGTGGAGTCGTAGAAATGAGGTGCGGATTTGTCTGGAGCGTGAGGTACACGAGGATTTGGGGAAGAAGGTAGTAAAAAGGGAGGCGGATTTATATTGTGAAGTGGGTTTAAGCCAAGGGAAATGGGCCAAAGGAAATTAAAGGGGATGGGCCATTTTTGAGAAGTAAGCCCATTTAATTTAATCAAGTTTTATTTTAAATTTGCTCAAACTTTAAAATCGAATATCTTGGTCATACAAGATCAGATTGACGAACCGTAAGTTGCGTTGGGATCGTATGGACGGGAGCAACACCATGGAGCTGACTGGGAGTGAATCCGAGATTGTTATAGTTTATGGTGAAATAAATTGTCTGATCAGAATCAAATAACGCAAACCGTTATTTAACGATTAACGCGCCAATGTGAGTAAATCTCACTAACTCTGAACAGTTTATAATTTCATGTTGTATTTTAGAACTGTTAGATATTGTCTGATTGACTGTATGTTGACTGTTTGATTGAACTGCTAGTCAGTTAGTTAAATTTTCTATATTGATTCTGTTTAACAGAATATATCATATAGAACTGAAAAGTGATGTTATCTATATTGTTTAACATCTGTGATGCAGGGAAACAGGTTGGAGGAATCCGACTGGATTCCTCAACATTTATTTTACTGTTTTCATATATTGTGATATATGATGTGTTATATAATCTGTTATGGATTATGTGTGTTGGAATGATGTTGATCATTGTTATTCGATATTGTAAATATCATAAAAGACCCTGGGATGTAAAAAGAAGTATTTCAATGTATATTGAAATAAAGGAATTTTATAAAATCACAGGATTTTATAAAAGGAATTATTTATAAAACAAACACGGTTTTATAAATAGGAAATATTTGTAACGGTAAATAGAAGTTATAAATAGGAAATATTTGTAACGGTAAATAGAAGTTATAAATAGGAAATATTTGTAACGGTAAATAGAAGTTATAAATAGGAAATATTTGTAACGGTAAATAGAAGTTATAAATAGGAAATATTTGTAACGGTAAATAGAAGTTATAAATAGGAAATATTTGTAACGGTAAATAGAAGTTATAAATAGGATATATTTGTAACGGTAAGTAAACGTTATAAAAAGGAAATAGTTGTAACGGAAAACGTAGTTTATCAAAAGGAGTTAATCGATGTTAGTTAATCGATTAGTGTTAAAGCAAAAGGAGCTAATCAATGTTAGTTAATCGATTAGTGTTAAAGCAAAAGGAACTAATCGATGTTAGTTAATCGATTAGAATAGAAGCAAATGAGTTAATCGAATATAGTTATTCGAATAGAAGAAAATGAGTTAATCGAATATAGTTTATTCAAAGAAAGTAAAAGGAGTTAATCGAATATAGTTATTCGAAAAGAGTAAGTGAAATGAGTAAATAAATAGCGTTAGTCAAATAGTGTTAGTCCAATAGAGTTAATTGATATGATTAATCGAATAGAGTTAAGTGAAAAGAGTCAATCGAATATAGCTATTCGAAGGAGGGTTAAGTAAGGAAGTTAGTAAATGGAATACAAAGTGAACTTTGCCCATTTCAAAGTTAGAAATGTTGTTCAGTTAAGGTCTGAGAGGTAGTTCTACCCCAACTTAATTGGCTTCGTTTTTAACTAAGGAATAGTTAAGGTTTGGCAGTAAAGGAAATGGTTTGAGTTGGCATCGCGATTGTTTGATTAAACATCTGTCTAAGTCCAATGAAGAAGCTTTGGAAATGTTTTCCAAGTAAGAAACCAGAAATGTTTTCTAATAAAGAAAACAGGAAATGGAAATGTTTTCCATTGTTAATAACTTATATTTTCTGAATTAGAAAATAGGTAACATTGAATATAGGGAAACATGAAATAAGTAAATTTATGAACTAAAGAGATAAATGTTGAATGATGTTTGATCGATATAATTTCCATTTGGAAATAATATCATTGTTTGCTCACCTATTTTTATTCGATAGTTAAATCACAGACTATCGAAGATTTGACCATTTTAACGTTGTTAATATGGAGAGACCGGTTGGATTATTATCCAAAGAACCACTCTGTATTGGCATAAGCATTGCGAAATCATATATGCCAAAGGAAATTGAAGACGGGGTTATGCAAGGGCTATCCTGTTTACAGAATAGTGCCTTCGGTTCATCCTGTTCCTGGGTGACTTGTATGGACGGATGTCTGACAGAGTATTTCCAGATGATCACGTATATTGATTTCTCCAACTGTACCAAGAGTGGAAGCGGAGAAGGAAACTTCTTTTAGCTAACGCGTAATGTATGGTTGAGGACGTCAATCGGTGATTTGATGGATTTGATGATGTGGCATTCAAAGTGAATCTGATATGATGATAAAGCGTAGTTTCTAGCCTCATCATCCGGTAAATGACAAAAATCGGGCAGGCAGCATGGCTAAGTCGGTCGCACCGAAGTAGGGTGTATAATCACCTGATCTAGAGTTTCATTCATTTCTAAAAATCTATTGTTGATGCTGTCCCATTCGGGAAACGGTTGCTGATCCCAACTGTTGGTGATATACATTCGATACACTCAAGCGAAATGAGTGGTCGGTCATGTGTGGCCGGGTTGCAAGATGTTCTTGTTGAACCCAGTGTATTCCTCTCTAGAGGTACATTAGCGAAAGGTGATTCCATACCTTGTCATAGTTGGAAATCCATTACCCAATACGTGCTTGCGGTTTTGATTGTATACTATATATGTAGAACGTGAGATGAAAGCGTTTCTGCTAGTTGATATCTATTTGTACATAGACATTATTATAATATCAAAAGGTTTTTGATATAAAGATAATTTGGATTCTCATAAGGGAAAAACCCGTTCCGTTATGCGGCGTGGTCTTATGAGATATCGTTTACTTGTTCGAACTGTTTTTAACTGTTTTACTCACACCAGTCCCATGACTGACCCGGAGTTTACTTTGTTGTTTTCCCTAAACTCTTGGGTGCCTAAATTTGTACGGGCAGTCAAGTAGTCGGGATTTTACAGATACACTTGAAGAGCTGGAGCAGGAGGCTTCAGGATCATATAGCTATAGTTATTTCCGCTGTGTTGTAAGTGTTGTACTTTGATAATGATATGTATATGCAAGTACAGATTTGTATTTCAAAGTTATGTTATGAAATATATTTATTCGTTCCGCTGTGAGATTCGTGTTACTCTGATATGGTGTTCTTCTTCTTCTATTCTAAGTTTCTATCTTATCTTTCCTCACCCTCTAATTTCTTTCACTAATTACCAGGATTTTTCGATGTTTTGGTTATCGACATCGTGCTTATGTCGATAACCAAAGTCGCCAAAAATCCGGGTCGTTACAAAAGGACTTAAATAATATAATTAGATTTTAAAGGCCAGATTCTATATATGTCGAAATTAGCTCCCGATAATAGTTCTTTTGGGTTCAAAATAGGGGTCTTTGGTACAAAATGTCAGTGAGCACGCATACACTACACCAAAAGCACTAATTTGAAACGATAAAAATATTACTAAAAGAATTAGAAATACTTTACGAGTGTTGCAGATTATTACGTTGTGGATTTCCAAAACATTTGTAGTACGTTTCTGATTGATAAATTGAAACATGTAGAAATCATTTTAGTTTAACAATTTGAAACACTTATGAAGTGTTTCAAATCAATGAATTGCGGCACTTGCTGAGTGCTCCAAGTTGATAGTCGACAACACTTGTTGGGTGTTTCAAATTAACAGTGTATAATACCTACTGCATGTTTCAATCTGATAAAGTACTACACTTATCAGATGTTCTAGATTTACAATCTACAATGCATATTGAATGTTTCAAATTAACATTCTACAACACTAATTGGGAGTTTCAAATTTGTAGTTCAAAGCAATTTTGCAAATTGTTCATACATACGTATGGACGGAATATAAGCTACACATTCACAATATTATACATATAAATATCCATACGCTACATCAATTAACATTGGAATATGAAAAACAAAGCTATGACTTTATTTTAGAATAACAACAAAAATTATTTTATCGCTAATTCCTATAGCTCATCACAACATGATTATATTATATTGGAGAGTAGAAAATTAAGCTAAAATTTAGTGAATAGTCTCAAGCATCATGGATGGACATAGTAGAAATATATCTAACAAACATAAAATCAAACACTATATTAAAGGTTTTAACAAGAGTCCAAAGAGTAAGATATATTTTCTACCGTATGCATCTTAGAAAATCAAAGAGAACTTTCCAAGTCTAAGTCTGAAAGGCCAAAAATTGCATCTAAGAGTTTCAAGACATGTAAATCCAATTAAAAAATACTAAGAGCGTGATGATGGAGGTGCACTGTACATGCATGCAAGAAGACAATAATAAGCATAAGAAATAAATGGTTCAGATTTTGGATATTTGATGAATAAAAAAGAAGCCAAATCAGTCTTTTCACTAATTTGGAAGAGATAGTTATGTTACGAAAATTAGTAGGCCATTATGAATTCATGTATCAAATTTAAAAGTAGAAAATTTGCATTTAATGCTTTAGCGTTTGTACTAACCCAAGGTTAAATTGAAAGATCAGCAATTCTTCATATAACTTTTTTTTAAAATAAAATAGAATAGATAAAAGAATAGAAGTCATTAGAAAAAACAGAAGAGATAAAGGAGAAAATTTTCATTTCTTTTGATTCAGGTGTATGTTACAATGTAAACAATCTCTATATTTATTGAGTCTACATGCCATGTAAATTGCAGTAAAGTCCCTTAGCATATTCATCCTTATTACTTTTACATATTATAACACTCCCTCTTTAATATGCGTATGCAAACATGATCAAATTAATTTCCTCATTAAAAACCTTTTTATGAAAAACCCTGTGGGAAAAATCATAAACAAAGAAAATAGTGCAATTTTATTTCATTTTTAGGTAATATGTTTTATAATGTTCCCATGAGAGTTGATACTTCAGGAACAAGATAATGCCTCATTAAAAACCTTACTAACAAATACCCAATGGGAAAAATATTTGTGAAAGAAAAGAGTACATTATAGCATAATCTTATATGCTTCCCCTGATTTATAACACATTATTCAATTAGTCTATTGATGCAGTCGGCGCATGCCAATTTTGTACACTGTCTTTTGAAACGCTGATTTGGAAATTGTCATTGAGAGCAGATCCATCCGCATTTCTTTAAACTGGATCTGTTTCTCCTTTTTCTGGTCGTCCTTTCATATTTCATGTGTGAAGAGAAATTTAGAAATCCTTCCTATCATCCGTGATATAATTCACATGAATCTGAGTCGCCCAAGCTGCATTGTCTTCATAAATAATAGTTTACTGCATCAAAATATATTTGATGCTTCTGAATCAAAATGCAGCCTCGTTCAAACCTAACTAAGAAATACCCGATGGGAGAAATCTTAGCGAAGGAAAAGGAGTAAAATATAAAATGTCATATTTCAATAATGTACTATGTCAAAAGGAGTATAATAGTTCCGTATCATTGTAATGTTTGACGGTCCGCCCCGCACCAACCGACATTTACTCCATAAGTGCGTTGTACACATGTCCAGTTAGCACGGGACGGTCGCCAAAGAAAGGAAAGAAGACGAAGAATCAACAAGGAACCTGTAGAATGTCTCACAGCGCATAGAACAAAATATAATAACAACATACTTGACATAAAACAGGTGAGACAGTGCATAAGCTGAAAACCAGAACAAAGCATCATAGCAGCGGAAATCCAAAATACAGCTTATTACAACTTTTTAAAATATTGCCTCTAAAGCAAAAGCAAGATGAGGAAGGTACACTACTAATGCCCAAGTAGTGACCACCAATGACACAAGGAGAATATATGTAGATATCATACGTAGGAGCCTCCTGCTCGTCTCCGAATCAACTACTCGTGCATCACCAGCTGACCTGTCTCTAGTCTGCTCGTGTGAGCACCCAGAGTAATAAGAAGAGACATAAAACTCTGAGTCAGACATAAAGCCTGGTATGAGCGATAAGCATCGAAACAGAATAATAACAGGTAGACTAAACCATACCCGAACCTGGACCTGCAACCAAAGAGTTAGCAATACATACTGTACAACACTCTAAGGTGCCATTTCAAATGGTGTAAAGATAACGGGGGTGGGGGTGTGCATGTCATAGTGATGGCAAACAATCAAGCATAGCAACCATCCTCACATCTCTCACTCAAGTGCGTAAAGCATACGATATTCACCACTTCGATCACCCAACATACCTTGCTATGATCACTTTGCCCCATGAAGTCATAAATGGCTTCACTGCACTGATACATAGCCATTAATCCTTTGTTATGTCCACTTGCCCCATGGAGTTATTCACCCCATCTGCGCTGGCTCATAGCCTTACCAATCCTTTACTATGTCCACTTGCCCCATGGAGTTATTCACCCCATCTGCGCTGGCTCATACTCTTACTACGATCACTTTGCCCCTCGAGTCATAATGACTCTACTGCACTGATAACGTAGTCTTGCTACCATCACCTTGCCCCTCGAGTCATAATGACTCTACTGCACTGATAAGTAGCCCATCATTCATTTCAGTGGTGAATCGAAGTTATGAACGTCGACAACTCCTTAGCACACGTCCCGCAGCAAAGCCCAACCATGAAGTGAACTCATTGATTCCCAAATGGATCCTGAGCTCTAACTTCCATTTGGACTACCTTTGTATCTCGGGTTTTTGGTTTTCACCGGATCGGTTCGGATCGTCGCCTTCATGCCATAGCGGTTCGGTTCGGCCTTCAATACCCCATCTGGATCGGGTCGGACGCAACCAGGTCGTGCTCAACGTCTTGGTTCGTGACTAGCTCCCCCGGGTCAGATCGGAGGGTACCATCAGTTCGGGTCGTACTCCATACTCCAGCTCCTGGTGGTTCGGATCGTGGCCATGCTCCGGTCGTATCGTCCCATCGTTCACGAACGGATCGGTCAAAGAACTTCAGGTGAAAGGAGTCGATTCGTGGTCACCTTCCATGGACGGATCGGGTCGGGGTCTTATGAACGGTTCGGGTCGGGCTATCCGATCCGATCCGGTTTCCTGCACTTTCCTGCAACTTCCAGCGACAGTTTATACGCCTCTCGACGGCGTTTTCGACCATTCTAACTATTCTAATCAATCACAAAGCATGCCATATAGTCATAGAAACAAGTAGAAGTGACCTCAAACACCAAAACATCAATATGATAGGTTAAAATGGATCAAACATAGCCAAAACCCTATATTTTCCCTTAAGCATGTTTTAGGTGAAACTTATGATATGGTTAGCAAAACTTAACCAAATTAACCCAAATTCATATTAGAGGTCTAAAACATCATTTCGAATTTTATAAATATTTTTCCAGAATTTATTAGTGTATAAATTCGCTAATTATCACTAATCACCCCTAATTAACCATAATTAGTGAGGAATTATGCAAATCACTCACCTTAGCCACAAATAAAACTTAGATCTGAAATAAATCTCTGATTTGGTGAAGATCCCAATGCTAAACAGCACCTCTAATGTTGATTTGGTGTTGATCTCTCTTGATTTGATGTTGCTAAGCCCAATCTTCAAGTAGAAAGTGATTTGGAGGTGATTTAGAGGTTGGAGGCCATTTTTAGGGTTTCTTAGAGGTAAGTGGAGGCTAGAAAACTGAAATGGAATGAATCTCTAACTCTTTTCAGCCTCCCCATAACCCTAATCCCGAAATGGGTTATGGGCCCATTCACTAATCACCCTATTTGGCCCGGTTAAGCAGTTTTCACTTTCCAAACCTTATTTCAGCCATATCTCCCAGACGGTAAGTCCGTTTCTCACATGTGATCACTCTACGGAAAGGTAAACCATCAAACGAATCTAATGGAAGTGGTTTCAGGTCAAAATTCCTTTCCAATCAAAAGTTATGGCAGAAACAAGATCAGCTAGGGGCAAAATGGTCATTTAAAAATCGGCAAAAATCATAAACATGGGAAATGACTATAATGGTGTTTTTCCAAAGTTACATGGCCATACGACTTCATATGGGGAAGAAATAAATATTCTACGATCCTCCGATGCGTAGAATGCGGGTTGTTGCATTCTCCCCCCTTAAGAAATTTCGCCCCCGAAATTCCCTAACCAAAAGACACAAAGGGTCCTGCATGCCTGTCAGCCATAAAACAATGATCAAACATGCAAAACAAATCTATCCTAGCATGCGGAATAACTAAATTGCAAAGTAATTCTTACCAGGCGAAGAGTTCTGGATACGTCTTCCTAATGCTCTCCTCTGTTTCCCAGGTACATTCATTCTCGTTCTCGCCCCCATTGAACCTTGACTAGCTTCACCGCCTTCCTTCGAAGTTGCTTCGTATCGTGCTCGACAATACGAATCGGCTTGCGGTTCCCAACCGCCTCGGGTTCCACTTCGAAGTCCTCTAACTGATCAGGTGAAATAGTCATATCTGGGTCGTGCACGAACTTCCTTAATTGGGAAACATGAAATACGTTGTGAACTCCCACCATCTTCTCTGGTAAGTCAACTCTATATGCCCAATTCCCGACTAGTTCAAGGACAGGGAATGGGCCAACAAATCTTGGTGCCAACTTGCCTCTCCTGCCAAATCGTATCACGCTCTTCAACGGAGAAATCTTGACAAACACCAAGTCACCAACGGAGAATTTTAAGTCTCTTCTGCTCTTATCAGCATAACTCTCCTGCCTATCTTGGGTAGCTTTCATTCGTCGCTGAATGATCTTAATCTTGTCCGAGGTTTCTCTTACCACATCTGGTCCAAGCATAAACTTTTCACCGGTCTCAATCCAACATGATGGTGAGTTGCACGGTCTTCCGTACAAAGCTTCATATGGAGCCATACCGATACTGGATTAGCAGCTATTATTATATGCAAATTCTACTAGATGCAAATGGTCATCCCATGATCCACCAAAATCCAATATACAAGCTCTCAAGAGATCTTCCAATATACGATTCACCCTCTCCGTCTGACTGTCAGTCTGATGATGATATGCGGTACTAAGATGTAATTCTGACCCTAGAGCCTCTTCTAAGCTCTTCCAAAACCCACTAGTGAACAACGGGTCTTGGTCACTCACAATGCTTTTAGGTACTCCATGAAATCTCACTACCCATTTCATATACAATTCTGCTAACTTAGCTGCCGTTCAGGTCGATTTGACTGGTATAAATCTTGCACTCTTAGTCAATCGATCCACAATTACCCAAATGCTATCATATCCCGATCTGGTCCTTGGTAAACCATCGATGAAATCCATCGAGACTTGCTCCCATTTCCATTCGGGAATTTCTAATGGTTGCAACAAACCACTAGGCTTCTTCTGCTCGACTTTAACTAGCTGGCAATTCATGCATTTGGATATAAACTTCCCAACGTCTCTTTTCATCCCATCCCAGTAGTAAGTCTGTCTCATGTCTCGATACATCTTATCACCACCGTGGTGTATAGTCAGTTTTGAGTGATGACATTCCCTAAGCACTTCATCTCTCAAACCATTCACGTTGGGTACAACTAGTCTTCCATTCTTTCTAAGCCATCAATCTCGATCAAGCCCATACAAATTCATCTCCTCACCGTCGATATTCATCTCTAACTTGGAGATGATTTCCAATAGATTAGGATCGTCCCTCTGACTGGAACCAATCCACTCAATCAAAGTGGGTCTGATCGTCAAACTAGCTAGCATTTCTGGATCCAATTCGCACTTTGGTCTGAAATCAAACCCTGCGATATACTCCAGTTGCTTCCATTCAAGAAACATAGCCCCTAAGCTGGCATGTCTTCTACTCAAGGCATCGCCTACCGCATTACCTTTCCCAGGCGTATATGCGATATCAAAATCATATGAAGCCAAGAATTCTAACCATCTCTGCTGACGGAGATTCAGATCTTTCTGAGAGAAGAGATACTTTAACGATTTATGATCGGTAAACAACTCGAATCTTTCCCCCAAGAGATAATGTCTCCATATCTTCAGCGCAAACACAATCGCTGCCAATTCCAAATCATGGGTAGGATACTTTTTCTCATGCGGCTTTAGTTGCCGACTAGCATAAGCTACAACCCTACCACCCTGCATCAATACTGCACCTAGTCCGGTACCGCAAGCATCTGTGTATACCGTCATTTCTTCATTCCCTTTAGGAATGACTAACACTGGCGCACGCGTCAAATTTTCCTTTAGACTCTTGAATGCATTCTCACACACTCCGTCCCATACGAAGGCCTGATTCTTCTTGGTCAACTGAGTCAACGGTGCCGCTATCTTGGAGAAGTCCTGGATAAACTTACGATAATATCTAGCTAACCCCAAGAAACTTCTTACATCTGTTGCATTCTTGGGCGTAGACCAATCCTGTACCGTAACCACCTTCGCAGGGTCCACGGCAGTACCATTCTCTGAAACAACATGGCCCAAGAATCTCACTTCCCTCCTCCAGAAGTGACACTTAGAAAACTTCGCTTTCAATTGGTGTTTCCTCAACACCTCCATCACTATCCTCAAATGTCCCTTGTGTTCCTCCTCTGTCCTCGAGTAAACAAGGATATCGTCTACGAACACAAGAACAAACTTATTCAACTGATCTCTGAATACTCGATTCATAAGATCCACAAAGTAGGCTGGTGCATTGGTCAACCCAAATAGCATAACCAACCACTCATAAAATCCTAACGGCGTCCTAAATGCCGTTTTCGGAACACTCTCATCTGCTACTCGGAGCTGATGAAATCCTGTCGCGAGGTCCAACTGGGAGAACACTCTTGCTCCTTCCAGTTGATCAAACAAATCATCTATCCGCGGTAGAGGATACTTATTCTTCCTCGTCACCTTATTCAACTTGCGATAGTCCACACACAAACGAAGGGAACCATCTGCCTTGGTGGCAAACACAACTGGTGCTCCCCACTCGGAGACACTTCTTCTAATAAACCCCTTCTTCAAAAGATTGCTTACTTACACCCCGAGCTCTCGTTGCTCCCTTGGTGTCATACGACGAAGTGGCATCACTATAGGTCTGGCATCTTTCACTAAATCAATACGGAACTCAATCTCTCGGTGTGGTGGAAGCCCGGTCACCTCCTCGAAGACGTCCGGATACCGGCCAACCACGGGCACATCTGACAACTCATCCTGCGGGATGCCGAGGGAATTTATAAAACTAGCCGTTACCCCATCACTAGGTAGACTACCAAACACTACCCTCCGCCCATCATCCGCCCTAACTGTCACCAAAAAGCCCTCACAGTCTACCACCACCCCGTATCTTTGGAGCCAATCGACTCCCAATATAATGCCATACCCAGTAAAGCCCAAAACAAAGCAATCACAAACAAACATACATCCATGACTCGATAAGACCAAATTTCAGCAAATCATACTACGGTTAGTCTAACCACCAATCGGGTTCGTCACAACCAATGGTCTATCGACTATCTCGGGTTCCAGTCCCAACCTATCTACCAGGTCACTAGATATGAAGGAACGAGAAGCCCCGATATCAAACAAAACTCGAACTGGTACATCATAAATAGAAAGCATACCTTGAATGACGACATTCTTTCCTTTCTCCGCCGCAGTTGGGGCATTCGACGAAGAAGGAACAACATCGATAGCATATGCTTTCACAATCTGCTTCTCCTTAAGAGGTTGTGGACACTTATCCTTATGATGTCCCACTTGGCCACAGTTGTAGCACTTCCTTTCCGCTGGCTTGGCCCGACATTCTTTTGCATAATGGCCCTTCTTTCCACAGTTGAAGCACTCAACATCTTTCTTACTCTTTTTCTGGCCATCCTTAGATTGGTTCTATTTCCTCTTATTCTGAGAGTTATTCTTGCCTCCACCACCCGCTTGCGGTTTTGGCCCTTCTGCAAATGCAGCCTCGGTCTTTGGCTTAGGGTAAAGACTCTCTGATCTCAAAGCTTTCCCCACAATCGTTTCAAAAGTCTCATCGATGTGGTTGATAAGCCTTTCCCCCATGTATCCATCCAAACCGGTAATGAACTTCTCACTCTTCTTCTCAGGAGTATCGATAAGAGATAGTCCATACTTCGACCAGGTGTCGAACTTAGCAATGTAATCCGAAACTGCCCTACCATTCTGCTTGATTTCCAGGAATCTCTTAAACAACACTGACTTCTGGGCAGCTGGAATGAACTTCTCGCTAAAGCGGGCCTTGAACTGATCCCAAGTAACTTGATCTTCTGGAGTAGCTGTTCTAATGGCATTCCACCAATTCATCGCTCGCCCTTGCAGCTGACGAGACGCTAGCCTTCTCTTCATCGCATCCTCGATACCCAAATCATCGAAGATATGATCACAGCTATCCAACCAATCCTGAACATCTGTGGCCGACTCCGTTCCGTGGAACGGCTTCCCACCAGGATTAGTGTAATCCTTGCACAACTTGGCGAAATCGACCCTAGGCGCCTGCACTACTGGACCACCACCATTTCCGGGATTGGGAACTGCCCCTTGAACATCCCTAAGCATCTCCCTCATGAAGTTGGTGAACATTGCCCTCATGTCAGGAGCATTCCCATGGTTGGTCCCTCTACCAGCACCCCTGGTGTCTCTACTCATCGTTCAATCTGTAAAGAGAAAACGATTAACGACCCCATAGTGGTGCTAGTGCAGTACGACTTCATTCTTATACTACTAATAGTATATATATATAGTTTTTGAAAACCAAAGTAATCACAAATACGTGCTCTCATATACATACTATCTCTCCCTAGTGTCTTTCCCTAGGTTAACTACGCAACCTAGAGCTCTGATACCAAGTGTGACGGTCCGCCCCGCACCAACCGACATTTACTCCATAAGTGCGCTGTACACATGTCCAATTAGCACGGGACGGTCGCCAAAGAAAGGAAAGAAGACGAAGAATCAACAAGGAACCTGTAGAATGTCTCACAGCGCATAGAACAAAATATAATAACAACATACTTGACATAAAACAGGTGAGACAGTGCATAAGCTGAAAACCAGAACTAAGCATCATAGCAGCGGAAATCCAAAATACAGCTTATTACAACTTTTTAAAATACTGCCTCTAAAGCAAAAGTAAGATGAGGAAGGTACACTACTAATGCCCAAGTAGTGACCACCAACGACACATGGAGAATATATGTAGATATCATACGTAGGGGCCTCCTGCTCGTCTCCGAATCAGCTACTCGTGCATCACCAGCTGACCTGTCTCTAGTCTGCTCGTGTGAGCACCCAGAGTAATAAGAAAAAATATAAAACTCTGGGTCAGACATAAAGCCTAGTATGAGCGATAAGCATCTAAATAGAATAATAACAGGTAGACTAAACCATACATGAACCTGGACCTGCAACCAAAGAGTTAGCACTACATACTGTGCAACACTCTAAGGTGCCATTTCAAATGGTGTAAAGATAACGGGGGTGGGGGTGTGCATGTCATAGTGATGGCAAACAATCAAGCATAGCAACCATCCTTACATCTCTCACTCAAGTGCGTAAAGCATACGATATTCACCACTTCGATCATCCAACATACCTTGCTATGATCACTTTGCCCCATGAAGTCATAAATGGCTTCACTGCACTGATACATAGCCACTAATCCTTTGCTATGTCCACTTGCCCCATGGAGTTATTCACCCCATCTGCGCTGGCTCATGGCCTTACCAATCCTTTACTATGTTCACTTGCCCCATGGAGTTATTCACCCCATATGCGTTGTCTCATAGTCTTACTACGATCACTTTGCCCCTTGAGTCATAATGACTCTACTGCACTGATAACGTAGTCTTGCTACCATCACCTTGCCCCTCGAGTCATAATGACTCCACTGCACTGATAAGTAGCCCATCATTCATTTCAGTGGTGAATCGAAGTTATGAATGTCGACAACTCCTTAACACACGTCCCGCAGCAAAGCCCAACCATGAAGTGAACTCATTGATTCCCAACTGGATCCTGAGCTCTAACTTCTATTTGGACTACCTTTGTATCTCGGGTTTTTGGTCTTCACCGGATCGGTTCGGATCGTCGCCTTCATGCCATAGCGGTTCGGTTCGGCCTTCAATACCCCATCTGGATCGGGTCGGATGCAACCAGGTCGTACTCAACGTCTTGGTTCGTGACTAACTCCCCCGGGTCGGATCGGAGGGTACCATTGGTTCGGGTCGTACTCCATACTCCAGCTCCTGGTGGTTCTGATTGTGGCCATGCTCCGGTCGTATCGTCCCATCGTTCACGAACGGATTGGTCAAAGAACTTCAGGTGAAAGGAATCGAATCGTGGTCATCTTCCATGGACGGATCGGGTCGGGGTCTTATGAACGGTTCGGGTCGGGCTATCCGATCCGATCCGATCCGGTTTCCTGCACTTTCCTGCAACTTCCAGCGATAGTTTATACGCCTCTCGACGGCGTTTTTGACCATTCTAACTATTCTAATCCATCACAAAGCATACCATATAGTCATAGCAACAAGTAGAAGTGACCTCAAACACCAAAACATCAATATGATAGGTTAAAATGGATCAAACATAGCCAAAACCCCATATTTTCCCTTAAGCATGTTTTAGGTGAAACTTATGATATGATTAGCAAAACATAACCAAATTATCCCAAATTCATATCAGAGGTCTAAAACATCATTTCGAATTTTATAAATATTTTTCCAGAATTTATTAGTGTATAAATTCGCTAATTATCACTAATCACCCCTAATTAACCATAATTAGTGAGAAACTATGCAAATCACTCACCTTAGCCACAAATTAAACTTAGATCTGAAATAAATCTCTGATTTGGTGAAGATCCCAATGCTAAACAGCAGCTCTAATGTTGATTTGGTGTTGATCTCTCTTGATTTGATGTTGCTAAGCCCAATCTTCAAGTAGAAAGTGATTTGGAGGTGATTTAGAGGTTGGAGGCCATTTTTAGGGTTTCTTAGAGGTAAGTGGAGGCTAGAAAACTGAAATGGAATGAATCTCTAACTCTTTTCAGCCTCCCCATAACCCTAATCCCGAAATGGGTTATGGGCTCATTCACTAATCACCCTATTTGGCCCGGTTAAGCAGTTTTTCACCTTCCAAACCTTATTTCAGCCATATCTCCCAGATGGTAAGTCCGTTTCTCACATGTGACCACTCTACGGAAAGGTAAACCATCAAACGAATGTAATGGAAGTGGTTTCAGGTCAAAATTCCTTTCCAATCAAAAATTATGGTAGAAACAAGATCAACTAGGGGCAAAATGGTCATTTAAAAATCGGCAAAAATCATAAACATGGAAAATGACTATAGTGGTTGTTTCCCAAAGTTACATGACCATACGACTTCATATGGGGAAGAAATAAATATTCTACGATCCTGCGATGTGTAGAATGCGGGTTGTTACATAATGCCTCGTTAAAACCTTAATAAGAAAAACGCAATGAGAAAAATCTTATATAAGGAAAAAGAATACATTATAACGTATTTTTATATGTTACTGTTTGGGTTGATAATCCTGTATTAAGTACATTCTCATCATCTCCTTTTGGACGGTAAGGGTCCTTATATCTATTGATCTGACAACCATTGGTGTACTAAGTAGATATGCATTATCCATTTGAAAACGCTTCAAAGTTTTCTCAATGTAATTTGATTGATAGGTTAGTATGCCATTTGTACTATGCTCGATTTGTAGATCAAGAAAATATTTAATTTTTCCAAGAATTTTCATTTCAAGTAATTTATTGTTTCATCGATTTCTTTCGGAGTCCCAATCAAATTCATATCATCAATATATACTGCCAAAATAACAAATCCTTTTATCGATTTCTTCATATAGACACATGGACAAATGAGTTTGTTTTCACACACAAATTTTACCAAATATTCACTAAGGTGGTTATATGACATTCTTTCGAATTGTTTTAAACCGTATAGTGATCGTCTCAGATTTAATGAGTACATCGACTTCGATTTGAACCGACTTTTATACCATATTTTCAGTTGTGAGTTACACCTTTTGATCCTTTAGGGATTCAAATCTATATTGGAGAAAGTCTATCAGGGACATAATTGATAATTTATGCAAGTTACTTAATACTTTGCATAATTATACATGTTAGCAAAAGTTTAGCACCAATGATCAACATGAACTTATATTCCTTTATCCTCCCCTTCAATGTTGACAAAATTGTCACATTAAATAATAAACCATCTTTAATTTCCATTTTCAATCCATTATGGCATTATTGCTAGCAAATACATTATATATATTTCAATTGTAGGGGCATAATGCTCTTATCAGTTGATAAGATGCATTCATTGCTTTTTCTCTTTCATTGTTCTAGTAACTTGGAGGAACTTTCTAATTTTATAGATCATTTGAATATACACATGACTTAAGGTCATTCAATATTGATGTCAAGCAACTTTTTGAATTACTAAATAATATATGCATAATTTATAATATGAGTTCATAACAACTTCAGGTTGTAAATTTAATATTTTCATATATGTGTGTATACATGCGTCCATGTATTACATATGTAATTGATTTGCAAATTCTTTCTCCTTGAGTTATCAATTTGTTCTATAAGGTTCTAAATTATTAATTTTTTCTTATCAAGCAATGTCAATGTGAATCTTAAAGATCATATTATAATGTCCAAAACATCTGGTTTGAAACTGTATTGAACTTCAGGTTCAAATAAGATATATAAACAACTTCAAGTTGTTAAAATTTATTTTTTAATACAATATGTAAATAAATATATAAGCAAGATACAACTCATTTTGAAAATTGTGAAATCTTTGGATGCATCATTATTGCCCCATATGATGTAACATTGTTATTATTACACACAGTTTTGATAAAGCTCCAGGATTTTAAATTATGAATTATTTCAAGTTCATTGATTGAGGAACTTCAGGCTCCTATGTATATACACACACATACATATCAAGTTTATTAACTTATGATGAACTTCTGGTTCTAAATCTTTTAACATACTTCTAATTTAAAAGCTTTTACATTCTTGTTAATTGTCAAGATTTTAAACTTGTAAACTTTACCAAAAAGTTTTCTTTTCATAATTCAGGATTTCAGGTCTCAGATCTTGAGTTATGCAACTTCTAGTTTAAAAAAATTCTTTGCACAACTTCAGGTTGTACTTATAAGCTTTTTATTTCTGCCATCACATTAGATATTACTTGCTAAACACATCGAATAATAATATATATGCTTATTCTTATTCCAAACACAAACAACATCATTTAACTTACAATAAATAATGCATTTAATACATTTATGATGACATGGTAATACAATATATTACCATAACGATACATTTACTGCATTTTCTATGAAAACAATGGAAATAACCATTATGTTGTCCAAATATATAAATTAAATAAATTTTACTTAAATAAAGGGAATAAAATTTGGATCTAGCTACAATATTAATCAATGATAAAGATGAAATGAATAAGTCTAGTTATACTGCATTCTCAGTAATCATATTTTCTAAAATACCATATATATGCATAATATCTAATCGAGAATTAAGAAAAAGTGCATAATCATGGAACCAAGATTTTGCATTCTTTAATAAGAATGATTTAAAAAATTTGCATATCTACACATAAAATTCACAAACATAAAAATTACATGTTTTTGATTCAATTTATACAATCCATATAAAAATCTTTGAGATCTTTCTTTTTATATCAAAATTGCTTCTTACCACTATAGAAACTGCAGGTTCTAAATTTTTCATTTTATAACAAAAATTGATTTTGCATTCACTTCTGGTGTACAAAATTAAGATCAATATTTAGATCTTAACTTAATATGATCTGTAGGATGCATATTTTCTTTATAAAAGATTTCCTAAGAAAAAATAAAATATTTTTTTTGGAAATATGATATGTTCTAAAATAATTACTATAATAAAACTTCGAGTTTTATCATAATTTATATACTATTATTGTATATTTTAAATTGAAGCAATTTCTCTAGAAAGTTCTTTTATTCATATATGAGAGTCATTTTACTATTTTTCTTCAAGAAAATAGTATTTATTATAAAACAATAAATTTCTTTAAGAAATTATGTGTAGCATAAAATTGAAATATAAGTGTAACACCCCGGATTTTTGAATAATCGAATTAACTAAATTAAAGAATAATTAATCTCAGACGTGAGAATTAAGGGAAACGGGTTACGCCATTGTGTTCGTCTCGGAATTCTGGTTGAGATAGAGTCCGAGTTTGCGTGAATTGGACTTCGTATGAAGAAGTTATGGCGATCAGAAGTTTCAGAAAATTCAAAACAGATTTCAAATTTCAAAAATTCAGAGTCAAACAGGCTAGGCGGGAAAATTCCCGCCAGGGCCAGGTCGACCTTAGTGTCGACCTGGGGGTCGACCTACCCTGACCAGGTCGACCATAGTGTCGACCTAGGGGTCGACCTGGGTGTCGACCTGCCCCCCCGGGCAGATTTGAATGATGACCTGTTTGTGACTAGATGCTGACTCATTAGGGTTTCTGAACTGCTCTGATTGGCTGGGATTAATTCTGGGTTGATCGGACGGCATAAACTAATCCTAAACTCTATAAAAACACCTATAGACCCAAACCCTAAAATCAAAATAAAATTGGATTCATGGCCTCCATGCCGTCACCGAGCAACTCAGCATAGCCGCCACCAATTAGAGAGGAAAAAAGAAAATCAAATTCAATCCTTTTCAACTCTAACAACGAATCTTCATCAAAGGAGCGCTAATTCAACTCCAGAAATCAGAATTCAGAACTCAAGATTGCTTTTGAGTTGTGAGTTCGATGGTTTTAACAAGATAATTAGTAATTTAATTAGATTAAGTTATAACGCGGATTGTATGGATGTGATATGAAGTATTGATTGCATGTTGTAATTATGTTATAGGATTATGATTGAAATATCTATGATGTTATGTTGTGATGTTATCATTTATGATGCAAAGTTATGTTGCTATCATCCATGTTGTAACTTTATATACAATCAAATCGACATGTTTCTTATGCTAGTTTGTGATATTGATTCATATGATAAATCATATATAGGAAAGTTTAGATGTTGATTCAAACATGAACCATACACAAGTTTGGGTAGAATTATATGTGACCTTACATGGCTATGGCACCTAGTTTATGCGAGAATTTAATTGAAAGTTAGGCTATGACATATGTTACTTTACATGTCTACACCATTATTGCGATGTATGAATCACATATGTAAGTTTATGAGTTGGATATGAATCATGTTATGCAAGTTTAGGATTATTACCTATGCAAATATAGAACTATGACATATGTTATTTATGCAAGTTTGTGGCCATTATTTCATCAAGTTCACACCTTAGATTTGGATCAATGACATATGTTATTTATGCAAGTTTGTGGCCATTATTTCATCAAGTTCACACCTTAGATTTGGATCCATGACATATGATGTTTATGCAAGTTTGTGGCCATTATCTCATCAAGTTCTCAACTTTAGATTTGGATCCATGACATATGTTATTTATGTAAGTTGTAATTTTGGCCTATGCAAGTTTTAAATGTAGAACATCATTCACATATGCAAGTTCACCCCTATGTTAGATTTGTGATGTTTTATTTTATTTTATGAGTTAGACTATTCGAGTCTAACGTATATTATTACGTTAAACGAACAAACGTACTACGTGGGGAAAAAGGGGATAATATTAAAAATATTTAATTGGCATAAATGCCTTAAAAAGGCATAAAATATAATTGTGGTGAAAATTGGTATGATTTTACATACCATAAATGGGTGGACATAATTGAGTCAATTATGGACATCGTTAATTGATTGATAATTTGAATAGGGAAAGTAATTCAAATTTGGGGAATGATTAATTAGGAGTAATTAATCGTCTAAGACACAAGGTTAGACTCTTTTGTGGTGTAAGACTGGCCGGACCCGCTCGGCAAATCCAGCTGCCACAAATGCCAGTCTAATGTGAGAGGTCTTAGGCACAAACTAAATACGTAACAATTGTAAAGACACGAGGTTAGGCTCTTTTGTGGTGTAAGACTGCCCGGACCCGCCCGGAAAATCCAACTGCCACAAATGTCAGTCTAATGTGAGAGGTCTTTATGAGGTTACGGTCTTAATGAATTAAGAAACACTTAACCAGATAAGCATGTAGTGGGACATGAGGGGGTTAAGTGGGTGCCTTGGGTGGCATGTGGAATCTAGTGGGTGCCTTGGGTGGCATTGGGAAATACGATTAGAAACACTTAACCAAAATTTAAACATGTAAATTGAAACATGAATAAGAAGTGGGTTAAGTGGGATGTACTAGAGGGGACCAAGCTTAGGTGGATAGCTTGTGTCAAGTAATGGGGGCCCGTTTCAGCCAGTAACCCATACGTATCTTTGTGGGCTCGACCCAAGTCGAGGACGGGACACGCATACTGGGCTTGATTGTAAGAGGCCAAACCGGGTTAGCGGTGGCAACGCAAGTCCAACGGGTTCATATGCGTCTGTGGACCCGGGCTGGTAGGTAAGACGTTGTTGCATCGTGTAGGTATAAGCCGTGCATTCTTGGTGGTATTGAGTTGCCACTTTGGGGAGTGATACACCCCACTGTGGGGCCAGCACGGGTATCTACGAGTTAGGGAGCCGATCGCTTGGGGGTAGTGGGTACACTTAGTGGAGATAGGGGCAGACGGCACCTATGAAGGCAGCTAGGGGTGCACGAAACTACCAATATCATTATTAAGTCTGTAGGCGGGATCAACCTTAGGGTGACTAGTGGTGGTGGAGTATACTAGTGGCGGTGCAGTATAGCAATTATCCTATAGTGTTGGTGTAGTTTAGTAAATTTATCTTAGTGGGTTAGGTGCGCTTTAACGATATCGTTGTTTATCTTGTTTCCTTGTTTACTCTGCCATACTCAATGGTTCATGGTCATTTCCTTATTTTCCAACTTATGCCTTAGCCTAGTTACTTTGTTAATTATATTGTTAGAATTATCGCACTCGTCAGGCTTTATGTCTGACCCCCTTTTTCCATCTCTTTCCTCCCCCCCCCCCCCCCCCGGTGCTCAGGTTGGAAGTAGCACCAGTGGAGCTTGATTTTGGACTGCTTTTAGAAGATTTCTTGGACCGCTGAAGTAAAGTCTGCTTCTCTTTATTTATGGCTATTTTAAATGTTGGGGATTATGTCTTTCAGTTTATGTTCTTTGTTTTATCAAGATGGATATGATGTACTTGACTTTGGTTTATGGTTTTGATGATGTAATCAAACATATGGGTTTATCCGCTGCAATGAAATAAAGTTTTAATTTTCAAGTACTGTTTATATCTGTCTTGTTGTGATTTTCTGTTCTATACTTACTTAAAACGCTCCATAGAAGTTAATGCATTCCCTTTGTGAGTGACATTAATGGATGTGGGGTGTTACACGTGGTATCAGAGCTGAAGGTTACCAGAACAGATATGAATTTTTGAAAAATTATTTTTCAAAGCAATTTTTATAAAGAAGTACTTTCAAAAGTATGATTTAAGGAAAGTATTTTCAAGAGAAAAGTATATTTTGGAAAGCATAACCCCAAGAGCCATATATCTTTCCTTCAGTCCTTTTTGTATTGAATCTTTCCTTTTTTGTTTCAGCATGTCTAAAGTATCTGAGATACCAGAGGGCGTTCATGTGCCCGGTTGGTTTCGTCAATATCTTGAGGCTAGGGCCGCCGCCGCAGGTCCAGCAAATCCTCCTCCTCCTTCTCCTCATGTCGATAATTTCTCAAAGATATGTAAGGACTTTAGAGCAATGGGAGGAAAACCTTTTCACGGGACGGAGACATTTGTTGAAGCTCGTAACTGGCTAAAGGAGGTGGAAGAATTGTTTAGAATCTTTGAAGTGGATGATGGAAGGAAAGTCCAGCTAGCTGAGTGGCTAATGAAGGATGAGGCCTCATTTTGGTGGGAGGTCACTAACGGGGAACATCCAGTCGATACATGGCCAAATTTTAGGCAAAGGTTTGAGGCGAAGTTTCTCTTACGAGCTGAAGAGAATCTATACATGGAAAGGTTTTTGGCGCTGAAGCAAGGAAATCTATCGGTGAAAGGGTACGTTAACAAGTTCAACCAATTGGCAAGGTTTGGCTTAGACTTGGTGAACACTCCAGAAAAGAAGGCTCTACGATTTGTTAAGGGTTTAAACGAGCCGCTTCATGGGTTAGCTATGACCCACATTCCCATGGGGGCTACCTTTGAGAGGTTAGTTGACATGGCACTCATGCATGAAGAAGAGAAGGGCGCCAATGCTAATAAGGCACCTGAGAAGAAAGGGGATCAAAAGAAGCCGCAACAGCAACAACAGAACAAGAAAGGTGGCAAAGGCAACAATGCTAAGGGGAAGAAGAAATGCTTTAATTGTGGTACACCAGGCCATCTATGCAAAGATTGTAGGAAGAAAAAGAAGACTGGTTGTTTCCATTGTGGCGAAGCGGGACATCTTATTAAGGACTGCCCAAAGAAAAGGCAGAGGGCAGGGTCTACCTCGGGAGGACAGGTGCAAGCTCTTATGTCACTCGGGCAGGCAAGGGGACAAGTTCAGGCTCTCGTGGTCCCACCGCTGCAAGAACGAGGTAGAGCAATTTCCGTTGAAAGTTTAGTTTTTCTGTTTGACCATCCTGTCCGTACTTTATTCGATTCTGGCGCATCGCATTCGTTTATTTCTACATCATTAGTTGAAACACTGCACCTAGATACTAGTCTAGTTACTGATCCCTCTGTAGTTTCAAATCCTATTGGTGGTTCGGCTCATCTTTCTATGATTTGTCAGGATTTGAGAGTGTTTATATTGGGCGTTGAGTTTGAGTGCAACGCTTTTGTTCTTGGCTTCATGGGATATGGTTTAATTCTAGGTATGGATTGGCTAACTGGATATGGGGCCATCCTAGATTGTGAAAGAAGGGTAGTTAGATTGTTGACTCGTTATGAAAGGGCCCTTGATATTTCTTGTGACTCTAGAGGTCCAGTAATGCTTAGTTACCTAGAATCCCTTGATGCATCCGACGATGATTTACATTCTGTTCCCATAGTCCGTGAATATGCTGATGTCTTCGATGAGGTGAGGGGTTTACCCCCAAAACATGAGATATACTTTCAAATATATCTAGTGGACAATGCAAAGCCAGTTGCATTGCCAGTGCGCCACATGGCTCCAAGAGAGAGAAGAGAACTCAGTAAGCAAGTGAAAGAATTGCTTGAGAAGGGTTTCATCGGGCGTAGTATATCGGAGTGGGGTGCTCCAGTAGTATTTGCTACAAAGGCAGATGGGACCCTTAGACTTTGTGTGGACTATAGAGAACTCAATAAGCTTACTAAGAAGAATAGACACCCACTGTTGAGGATTGACGATCTCTTCGATCAGTTAGTTGGCGCCTCGGTGTTTTCGCAGTTGGACTTAGCCACTGGTTTCCATCAGTTGAGGGTGGCTGAGGATAGCATAGACAAGACTGCCTTTAGGACTCCAGACGGTTCCTTCGAGTGGCTGGTGGTGCCCTTCGGTTTGACAAACACCCCCGCATACTTTGTTGATTTGATGAGTAGGGTGTTTAGGGAGCACCTTAATAAATTCGTGGTAGTCTTTGTAGATGACATCTTGATCTTTTCTAAAAGCAAAGAAGAGCATGACCTACATCTTAGGGAAGTGTTGGAGACTCTTCGAGCGCATAGCCTTAAAGAAATTTTTTCTAAATGTCACTTTTAGAGAAAGGAAGTGCGATTCTTAGGGCACGTGGTTTCCAAAGAAGGGATAGCCGTGGATCCCGCAAAGGTAGTGGCCATCCAAGATTGGAAGGTTCCTAAAAATGCGACCGAGGTGAGGAGTTTCTTAGTGTTGGCTGGCTACTATAAGAAGTTCATCAAAGACTTTGCAAAAATATCAGCTCCATTAACACGCTTGACGAAGAAGAACTTAGTTTTCATGTGGGATTTAGATTGTGATGATGCGTTCCAACGTTTAAAGAAAGCTTTGACCACAACCCCAGTCTTAGTGTTGCCAGATGGGAGTAAGCCATTTACCGTTTATACCGACGCTTGTGGGACAGGACTAGGCGCAGTCTTAATGCAAGAGGGAAGGGTAATAGGCTATGGTGGAAGGCAGTTGAGAGTGCATGAAAGAAATTACCCTACACATGACCTAGAGTTGGCCGCTATTGTTTTCACGCTTAAGTCTTGGCGTCATTATCTTCTTGGCGAAAAATTCGAATTATTCACTAACCACAAATCGCTAAAATACTTATTCTCTCAGAAGGACTTGAACTTAAGGTAGCAAAGATGGATGGAATTCTAAGCGTCCTACGATTTCGAGATAGCATATACCCCTAGCAAGGGTAACGTGGTGGCAGATGCCTTAAGTAGAAAAAGATTATCCTTGAGTCCGTTGTTTGTTGAGCGGCGAAGTTTAGAGTTCATCTCTACGTTTGACTTTACACCTTCCATTGACTCCGTACCTGGTTTGCTAACATCCTTAGAGGTCAGACCTACGCTTTTGGGATGGATTGGCGAGGCACAGCGAGACGACCCACAGTTGGTTGAGTTAGTAGAAAAGCTCAAAGGAGGGGAGTCATCGAGCCATCTCTGTAGGTATACCCTAGATGATAAGGGTTGGTTGCGTAGGGACGGTAGACTTTGTGTACCATGGGACGAGAATCTAAGGAAGACCATTCTTGATGATGCCCATCGTTCGAAGATGACCATTCATCCCGGCGAGGACAAGATGGACATGGACATGAGACGAGTTTACTTTTGGGCCGGCATGAAGAAAGATGTGGCTGAGTATGTCGCTAGATGCTTGGTGTGCCAACAAGTAAAAGCAGAGCAAAAGAAGCCCGGTGGATTGCTTCACCCATTGGAGGTCCCACAATGGAAGTGGGAAAGCATCTCGATGGATTTTATTGATGAATTACCAAGATCGAGGAAGGGTAATACGGGGATTTGGGTCGTGGTAGACAGACTTACTAAGAGCGCCCATTTCCTTCCCGTGAAGAGTAAGAGGACTGCTCCATGGTTTGCCTCCGTATACATTTAGGAAATAGTTCGATTGCACGGTGTTCCTTCTAGCATAGTGAGCGATCGCGATCCTATCTTTACTAGCGAGTTTTGGAAGAGCTTGCAAGAGGCGGTAGGGACTCAGTTATGTTTGAGCACTGCATATCATCCTCAGATGGACGGCCAGACCGAGAGGGTGAATCGTATTCTTGAGGACTTATTGAGGTTGTGTGTCTTAGATTTCGGAGGTACATGGGAGGAACATCTTCCGTTGGTAGAGTTCGCGTATAATAATAATAGCTTTCAGTCTAGCATTGGCATGGCACCGTTCGAAGCTCTTTATGGATGGCTGTGTCGTTCGCCTACATGTTGGTGGGAATCTACGGATAAGATCTTGCTTGGACCCGATATGATTAGAGAGACTTCGGAGAAGATCGATTTGATTCGAAGAAGGATGAAGACGGCGCAAGATAGATAGAAATCTTATGCATACAAGAGGAGGTCAGATCTTGAGTTTGATGTTGGGGACATGGTCTTTGTCAAGGTGTCTCCATTACGGAACGTCGTTCGCTTTGGGTCCGTTGGGAAGTTAGCACCAAGATTCGTAGGGCCGTTTCCTATTAAAGAAAGGATTGGGCAGATGGCGTATAGAGTGGAGTTGCCCGAGAGACTTAGTGGTGTAGACGACGTATTCCATGTATCACATTTGAGGAAGTGCTTGCACGAGACCGCAGAAGTGGTAGAGCCGAGCTTGCTTAGAGAGGTGGAGATCGAGCGTGATGCGACGATTCAACGAGCTCCTACGCACATTCTTGGGTCGGAGATTAAGAAATTGAGGAATCGAGAGGTCAAACTAGTCAAAATGCAATGGGGAGATGGTGAGAGCAACGCTACTTGGGAGACGGAAGCGAAGATGCGTTCATTATACCCTTTTCTTTTCGAGGGTATGTCTTTTAATTTCTCCTTTATCGCTTATCTTGTACTTATCTTATCTTTAGTGTGTCCTCTCATTAGTATCTTTGACCTTTAGATAGGATAGTCCTATGGTTGAAACATGTGTTTGAGACATGTTATGTATGATGGATGCAAGTGGATGCAAGTTTTTGCTAGTGGTTGCTCGTGGATGCATATACACACACTTTAGGCACTAGATCGGCTCAGTCACTTCATATGGCATATTGCATATAAATGAGTGTATATATTTAAGAAATGGATGTATAATGGTTGTACCATCATATGGATGTTGCATTTTGGTGAATGGTTGTGCACACATGTAGAAATAATATGTATCGATAAGGTTCTTCGCATACATAATGGACGCATGGCACTATCATGGTTTGCATTAAGGAGGTCAACTGAATCAGTAGACCGCCTAATTTTGCATTAGATAAGGAACATATACACACACTTTTTGCATATGTTCATACAGCATTAGAAATTTTATAAGGACAATGGATGCCCATGTTTGATGGTTGAGTAGATGGTTGTTTGGATGTTAGGATATGCATTCTCCTTAACTTAGAGATTTCGGGGGCGAAATCCTTTAAGGTGGGGAGAATGTAAAACCCCGGATCTTTGAATAATCGAATTAACTAAATTAAAGAATAATTAATCTCTTAGACGTGAGAATTAAGGGAAACGGGTTGCGCCATTGTGTTCGTCTCGGAATTCTGGTTGAGATAGTGTCCGAGTTTGCGTGAATTGTACTTCGTATGAAGAAGTTATGGCGATCGGAAGTTTCAGAAAATTCAAAACAGATTTCAAATTTCAAAAATTCAGAGTCGAACAGGCTAGGCGGGAAAATTCCCGCCAGGGCCAGGTCGACCATAGTGTCGACCTGGAGGTCGACCTACCCTGACCAGGTCGACCATAGTGTCGACTTGGGGGTCGACCTGGGTGTCGACTTGCACCCCCCCTCCCCCCCCCCCCCCCCCGGGCAGATTTGAATGATGACCTGTTTGTGGCTAGATGCTGACTCATCAGGGTTTCTGAACTGCTCTGATTGGCTGGGATTAATTCTGGGTTGATCGGACGGCTTAAACTAATCCTAAACTCTATAAAAACACCTATAGACCCAAACCCTAAAATCAAAATAAAATTGGATTCATGGCCTCCATGCCGTCACCTAGCAACTCAGCATAGCCGCCACCAATTAGAGAGGAAGAAAGCAAATCAAATTCAATCCTTTTCAACTCTAACAACGAATCTTCATCAAAGGAGCGCTAATTCAACTCCAGAAATCAGAATTCAGAACTCAAGACTGCTTTTGAGTTGTGAGTTCGATAGTTTTAACAAAATAATTAGTAATTTAATTAGATTAAGTTATAACGCGAATTGTATGGATGTGATATGAAGTATTGATTGCATGTTGTAATTATGTTATAGGATTGTGATTGAAATATCCATGATGTTATGTTGTGATGCTATCATTTATGATGCAAAGTTATGTTGCTATCATCCATGTTGTAATTTTATATACAATCAAATCGACATGTTTCTTATGCTAGTTTGTGATATTGATTCATATAATAAACCATATATAGGAAAGTTTAGATGTTGATTCAAACATGAACCATACACAAGTTTGGGTAGAATTATATGTGACCTTACATGGCTATGGCACCTAGTTTATGTGAGAATTTAATTGAAAGTTAGGCTATGACATATGCTACCATACATGTCTACACCATTGTTGCGATATATGAATCACATATGTAAGTTTATGAGTTGGATATGAATCATGTTATGCAAGTTTAGGATTATTACCTATGCAAATATAGAACCATGACATATGTTATTTATGCAAGTTTGTGGCCATTATTTCATCAAGTTCACACCTTTGATTTGGGTCCATGACATATGATGTTTATGCAAGTTTGTGGCCATTATCTCATCAAGTTCACACCTTTAGATTTGGATCCATGACATATGTTATTTATGTAAGTTGTAATTTTGGCCTATGCAAGTTTTAAATGTAGAACATCATTCACATATGCAAGTTCACCCCTATGTTAGATTTGTGATGTTTTATTTTATTTTATGAGTTAGACTATTTGAGTCTAACGTATATTATTACGTTAAACGAACAAACGTACTACGTGGGGAAAAAGGGGATAATATTAAAAATATTTAATTGGCATAAATGCCTTAAAAAGGCATTAAATATAATTGTGGTGAAAATTGGTATGATTTTACATACCATAAATTGATGGACATAATTGAGTCAATTATGGACATAGTTAATTGATTGATAATTTGAATAGGGAAAGTAATTCAAATTTGGGGAATGATTAATTAGGGGTAATTAATCGTCTAAGACACAAGGTTAAACTCTTTTGTGGTGTAAGACTGGCCGGACCCGCCCGGTAAATCCAGCTGCCACAAATGCCAGTCTAATGTGAGAGGTCTTAGGCATAAACTAAATACGTAACAATTGTAAAGACACGAGGTTAGGCTCTTTTGTGGTGTAAGACTGCCCGGACCCGCCCGGCAAATCCAGCTGCCACAAATGTCAGTCTAATGTGAGAGGTCTTTATGAGGTTACGGTCTTAATGAATTAAGAAACACTTAACCAGATAAGCATGTAGTGGGACATGAGGGGGTTAAGTGGGTGCCTTGGGTGGCATGTGGAATCTAGTGGGTGCCTTGGGTGGCATTGGGAAATACGATTAGAAACACTTAACCAAAATTTAAACATGTAAATTGAAACATGAATAAGAAGTGGGTTAAGTGGGATGTACTAGAGGGGACCAAGCTTAGGTGGATAGCTTGTGTCAAGTAATGGGGGCCCGTTTCAACCAGTAACCCATACGTATCTTTGTGGGCTCGACCCAAGTCGAGGACGGGACACGCTTACTGTGCTTGACTGTAAGAGGCCAAACCGGGTTAGCGGTGGCAACGCAAGTCCAACGGGTTCATATGCATGTGTGGACCCTGGCTGGTAGGTAAGACGTTGTTGCATCGTGTAGGTATTAGCCGTGCATTCTTGGTGGTATCGGGTTTCCACTTTGGGGAGTGATACACCCCACTGTGGGGCCAGCACGGGTATCTACGAGTTAGGGAGCCGATCACTTGGGGGTAGTCGGTACACCTAGTGGAGATAGGGGCAGACGACACCTATGAAGGCCGCTAGGGGTGCACGAAACTACCAATATCATTATTAAGTCTGTAGGCGGGATCAACCTTAGGGTGACTAGTGGTGGTGCAGTATACTAGTGGCGATGCAGTATAGCAATTATCCTATAGTGTTGGTGTAGTTTAGTAAATTTATCTTAGTGGGTTAGGTGCGCTTTAACGATATCGTTGTTCATCTTGTTTCCTTGTTTACTCTGCCATACTCAATGGTTCATGATCATTTCCTTATTTTCCAACTTATGGCTTAGCCTAGTTACTTTGTTAATTATATTGTTAGAATTATCGCACTCGCCAGACTTTATGTCTGACCACCTTTTTCCATCTCTTTCCTTTCCTCCCCCCCCCCCCCCCAAGGTGCTTAGGTTTGAACTAGCACCAGTGGAGCTTGATTTTGGACTGCTCTTAGAAGATTTCTTGGACCGCTGAAGTAAAGTTCAGCTTCTCTTTATTTATAGCTATTTTAAATGTTGGGGATTATGTCTTTCAGTTTATGTACTATGTTTTATCAAGATGGATATGATGTACTTGACTTTGGTTTATGGTTTTGATGATGTAATCAAACATATGGGTTTATCCGCTGCAATGAAATAAAGTTTTAATTTTCAAGTACTGTTTATATCTGTCTTGTTGTGATTTTCTGTTCTATACTTACTTAAAACGCTCCATAGAAGTTAATGCATTCCCTTTGTGAGTGACATTAATGGACGTGGGGTGTTACAATAAGCCTTTTATCTTTTATTGAAACCTTTTCCTTCAGTATTTTTCAAATCCTTTCCTATTATTGGTCATTTGCTATAAGCAAATATTAAATGCAATTATATGTTTTGTGGCTTTATTTCGTGTTTCTTATTTGCATATGAACTTCAGGTTCCTCGTTCGCATATGAACTTCAGGTTCCTCATTCGAAAGAATTTATTAATGAACTTCAGGTCGTATGAGCTTCATGTCATTGCCATATGAACTTCAGGTTCCTTTTTTGAAAGAATTTGTTTACATCATGAGTTTTCAATTTCACTTCCAGTGATAAATCAATATTGCCATTGAGTTTAAATGCTACATATTATACTGTATACCCATAATTTTGTTGGGTATACATAAAAATATATCCATTTTTGTTCTTTCTAAGAGATATTATGTCATCAGTCTTTCCAAAAGATTTATATATGAAAAGTACTAGTAGATCGAAAAAGATAAAACTAGATCCGCAAAGAATTTAAATAATAAATCTAGACACATATTTTGTGTCAATAAAAATAATTAGATCTAAAAAATAGAACCATTGGAACCCAATCTAAATCTACAAAATATATATAGAAAAAGAGACCTAGAAGTTTGAATCAAATCTAGAAGAACATAATATATAACAAATGCATAGATGCATTGATCAATTATTCTCAAACAAAAATAATAATTGCAAAACAAATATATAAATCGATAAATTAAGAATTCTCAAATAAAATAGAACAAATAAAAGAATAGAGACCATTAGAGAAAATAGAAGAGATAAGGGATAGGCTTTTCATTTCTTTTGATTCAGGTGTATGTTACAATATACACAATCACTCTATTTTAGTTATAGAGCTACATGTCTTGTAAATTGTAGTAAATTCCCTTAACGTATTCACCTTTATTACTTTTACATATTACAACAGAAATCTATTTCTTCCAAATATTTACTCTTTACAACTATCTATGTCAAAAGCAATCATAAAACTAGCGTAAAATCCATACTTTTTCAAAAAAATATAAGTAGGAACATGTTACCATGATTATCTTCTTTGATTGGCTCTTTTATCCTTTCGGCTGACATTATTACATACAAATGAATGTTCGGCTCTTTAGTCGACACCTCTAACTCATCCTACTATTATAGTGCGTCGAAGAGAGATGAGATAGAAATCATGATAGAGTATAATTAAATAGGAATTTCAGAAGAAGAAAGAAAGCTTAAATGTAAAAGCGAAACATAACCAAATAATGTTAAAAGAAGCGTTTGGATTCAATCCAAACCATGCGAAAAGAATAGGTACTCCAATTTACGAAATCACTTGTCTTTTTTTAGTTTTCTTTTTGGTCGGTTAGCGAGTAATTTTCATTAACTACTAAACTTAGTTGTTTGGCCTGTGTTACTCTCTCATATAGGATGCGTTTTTAACGAACGGTAACGGAATATTTTGGCATGACATTTGAACGAGGTATTTAAGTGTGATACTGTTGCAAACAAATAATGTGTATTTTACTACGAATGGAGTATTTGAGTGAGGTATTTATTTATTAAATTATTTGTTTTTAATTAATTAAATACTGATTTTTAATTAGACCGTTAAATTTAATTAGCGAATGTGTTGAAACCATTTTAAAAAACAATATAATCGATGCAAATACATTATAACAGCATTAAGCATAGTCTACAAAAAAAAATGAAAAATGACATTAAGCATTTAACAAACAGTATACAGTAGGCATTAAGCATAAACAGTGTACAACAAAACAGTAAAAAATTGGAATAAGGTGGGGCTTGATCCTTGGTCACACTCTAACAAACCATGTGCATTTACAAACTAAATTATGTATACTTTCAGTACAAAATATGATCAGATAAATTAATAACTGTTGTAATATATATATTTTTAAGGGTGAATACGCTTAATGCAAGGGACACTATTGTAATTGATGAGACATGTAAAGCCTATAAATAGAGAGCTTGTGTATGTTGTAAACTGAACTGAATGAATAAAAATGTCTGTTCTCTCTTATTTTCTTGTGTTCTTCTTTTATTTTGTAACACGTTATCAGCACGAACCTTTATTATTTATTTTTTTATTACTTCATATTTTGTTGATTTCTTTGCTGTTGATTAGCATACTACCTATTTGTTTTAATGGATGTTCCACTGTGTTTAAAGATAAGATATTTTAATATATATATATATATATATATATATATATATACAACGTCAGTCAGTTTGCGGGCTATTCTTCGGTATGATATTTCTTTTTCCCTGCTTTTACTCAGTCCACCTACTTTTACTCATTCCCCATATGAAGTCGATTTGTAAACTATGGTATATATATATACTTCTACTTTCACAATTCTATCTTATCTTCCCAACAGCAAGTACTCCCATCATCTTTTGTCCACACAGATAAGCTACCACTTCTTTCCAACAACAAATATTTTCTAGCATTCACTTCTTTCCTCATAATACTGTTTACACAAGGTAATGGCAATATATATATTTGCTTTTCGGCTGTACATATTATTATCTATTTCTTGTCATTCGCTGTATATATTTGCGCATGTTAAATTCCATGATCTGTGGCACACTATTTCCGTTTTATACAGTGCTTCTATTTGATCTATGAAATGCTTTTGTTGTCTGATGTAGTATGATGTATCCAATTATGTAAATCTTCTCTGTTTTTGTAAAGCAAGGTGCCTGCTCTTATTCATGAATACATCATATCATGAATTGAAGACATGCTTGTCTAGTAATGTCAAGCTTTATTAAATATAATTAATCAATCCCTAGTAGCCATGCTTACCAACGTTTTTCTATTATGTTGTACTTTATTATGTGCCATATTTTAAATCCCTGACATGCATGAGCCATGTTTCTCCATTTTGTTCTCTTAAAAAAAAAGAAGACAAGTATGTTATAACAGCATATGTTGGTTTTTGATATGTGAGTGGAGCTTCATGTTATATTATTGATATTTCATAATGTTACAGATCCGTACTTTTACCTTTACTCTATTCTCGTACCTAAGTCAACATGACGTACAAGCCATTCAGGCTATGATGCTTACAGTGCTCATTCATGTGATATTATTGATATTATGCTGCTACTACGCTTACAGTTAATGTCATCCATGATATTATATACGGTTATTTTGCACTTTAGAACATGTATGTTCATTTGTGAATATATGTTGATCTGTGTATATGGAAGAATTATCTCTTTTATGTTAGTTAATTATATTTGTACATCAGGAAGGAAGTGTTAAAAATACGAATTATTTTATTTTATTTATTTTTGATTTCTTCTGAATTTTGTTTAATTGAGTATCTGCAATTGTGTATGTGTAGTCAACAAAATGTCGAACATTGCTAAGCTTGAATTCAAAGCATTGGACATTTCTGGAGACAATTATTTGTCATGGATCCTGGACGCCGATATCCATTTGCAATCTCAGTGCTTAGAAAATGCCATTAAAAATGGCAATAATATGTCCCAGCAGGACAAAGCAAAGGCTCTGATATTTTTAAGACGCCACATCCACGATGATTTAAAATCAGAATACTTAACTGAAAAAGACCCTCTACACTTATGGAACTCCCTGAAGGAGCGTTATGACCACCAGAAGACGGTCATACTTCCAAATACAAGGCAAGAATGGTTAAACTTGAGGTTTCAAGATTTTAAAACCGTAAGGGAATATAATTCCGTTATGTTTAGAATTACTTCTAAACTAAAATTATGTGGAGAAAAGGTAGAAGATGCGCAAATGTTGGAAAAGACCTTCTCAACATTTCATGCCTCGAATGTGCTCCTGCAGCAGCAATATCGAGAGCGTCACTTTACAAAATATTCTGAACTCATAGAATGTCTATTGATTGCTGAACAAAACAATGAACTACTTCTTAAAAACCACTCCTCAAGACCAACTGGTTCAGCTGCATTACCTGAAGTTAATGCTAACTTTGCTCACTCCGGAAGAGGTCGTGGCAAAGGAAGAGGAAGAGGGCGTGGTCGTGGACGTGGACGTGGATACAACCCCAGCAGAGGTGGTTATAATGGTTTTGGAGTCAACAAAACTACTGATTTTAAGCAGCAAATGAAAAATGAGCCTGGAAATAGCAATAATTCAGCTGCTGAAAATAAGAAGCATTATGAGGAAATTTGCTACAGATGTGGGCGCACTGGTCACTGGTCACGCACTTGTAGATCATCAAAGAAAACAATCGAAGAATACCATAAATCGAAGAATATCGAGACAAATAACACTGAGGGATTATCCGATAACACTGACCTGAAGTTAGATGATTTCTTTGAAGATTATGATGGGAATTTGTTCAGCGATGAAAATTTGAATGCAATATTCGAAGAGATGACCGAACCAACCAACAAGTAGCCCGAAGCTTATTATGTGATTTTTTTTATTTCATTTCTCTTCAGCATGTATTAGTTTGAAACTTTTATTTGTTTTTCTTTTAATTTATTCTTATGGAATTCCAGGAATAATGTGTAATGTTGGACTTTGATTAGTAGTTTATTCGCATGGACATTTATTTATATTTATGAGTTATTTCTGTTATTGACTGGCTGTATTTATTTCTTAAGTTATGGATCGACAGTGTTTAAGTGATGATATATGTCTGGTTGATAGTGGAACTAATCATACGATTTTGAAAAACCTGAAGTTTTTCTCTGAATTATCTGAAAATATTTCATATAAAGTTTCAACTATAGTTGGTTCAGCCAATATAATTGAAGGGTCCGGAAGAGCCCATATAGTGTTACCAAATGGTACACATATATTCATTCAAAATGCACTATATTCAAGCAATTCTAAAAGAAATTTGCTTAGCTTCAAAGATATAAGAATGAATGGATATCATATTGAAACTATAAATGAAACTAACAAAGAATATCTTTGCTTTATTTATAAAATTGAAAGCCAGAAGCTTATTTTAGAAAAATTTGGTACAATTTCAACTGGATTATACTTTACCAAAATTGGCATAGTTGAATCTCATTTTATAAACATGAGCCAGAAGCTCACAAGTACAAAGAAATTGATTCTTTGGCATGATCGTTTAGGTCATCCTGGATCAACTATGATGCGTAAAATTGCTAAGAACTCAAATGGGCATGATTTACCAAATCAGTTGAACTTACCAAATGATTACATGTGTACATCATGTGCACAAGGAAAATTAATTACTCGACCTTCATACAGTAAGATCACCTCTGAATCTCCAGCATTTTTGCAAAGAATTCAAGGTGATATATGTGGTCCAATTCATCCCGCTTGCGGGCCATTTAGATACTTTATGGTCTTAATTGATGCATCAACTCGTTGGTCACATGTATGTTTGCTCTCTACTAGAAACATGGCATTTGCCAAATTACTTGATCAAATAATTAAATTAAGAGCACACTTCCCCGATCATCAAATTAAATCAATACGATTAGATAATGCTGGAGAATTTACTTCTCAAGTATTTGATGATTATTGTTTATCCCTAGGAATTGAAGTTGAACATCCAGTAGCTCATGTTCATACTCAAAATGGTCCGGCGAAATCATTAATTAAGCGTTTGCAACTTATTGCAAGACCTTTACTTATGCAAACAAAGTTGCCTGTTACAGCTTGGGGACATGCAATTCTGCATGCATCCAAATTGATTAAAATTAGACCAACGGCTTATCATCAGTTCTCACCATACAGCTTTTAACTGGATCCCAAACAAATATTTCACATCTACGAAAATTTGGTTGCGCTGTGCATGTACCCATTAGTCCCCCACTTCGTACTAAAATGGGTCCTCAAAGAAGGTTGGGAATTTATGTGGGATTTGACTCACCTTCAATAATTCGTTATCTTGAACCTCTTATGAGTGATGTCTTTACTGCAAGATTTGCATATTGCAAATTTGATGAGTCAACTTTCCCGCCGTTAGGGGGAGAAAAGACCGTTCCAGTAGAACGACGTGAAATTTCATGGAATAATCCCTCTATGTTTCATTTGGATCCACGTACCAAACAATGTCAATACGAGGTACAAAGAATGTTGCATATTAAAAAAATTGCAAATCAAATGCCAGATGCATTTAATGATGCTGCAAAAATAACTAAATCTCACATTCCAGCAACAAATACACCAGCTAGAATTGAAATCCCAATAACAGCAAATGAATCTAAAGCTAGACAAAAACGTGGAAGACCGATAGGTTCAAAAGACTTGGCGCCTAGAAAAAGAAAGTCTAATGAAAAATCATTAATTAGCAAACCTCCCGAAGAGGTTATAAATGATCCAAAGGATAACTCGAAAGAAAATTCCAATTCTCCAAAAATCAGTGAAGGAACTATTATCCCAGAAGAAATAATAGAAGCTTCCGAAAACAAAATGGTACCTAATAATAATGAGATCTCAATATTCTATACGAATTATGGAGAAATGTGGGATCGAAGTAAAATAACAATTGATGATGTATTCTCATTCATAGTAGCTACTGAAATAACTGAAAGTCATGACTATAATGAGAATAATGATAATGAACCAACTAGCATAAACGAATGTCGAAAAAGACAAGATTGGCCAAAGTGGAAAGATGCTATTCAGGTTGAGTTAGATTCACTTCAAAGACATGGTGTATTTGGACCAATAGAGAAAACACCAGAAGGTGTTAAACCAGTCGGTTGCAAATGGGTATTCATTAGAAAACGAAATGATAAAAATGAAGTTGTGAGATACAAAGCAAGGCTTGTTGCACAAGGTTTCCTGCAAAGACCAGGTTTTGACTTCAAAGAAACATACTCACCTGTTATGGATGTCATAACATTTCGATATTTAATAAGCCTTGTAGTTTCTGAGAAGCTTGACATAAGATTGACTGATGTTGTGACAGCTTATCTATACAGTGAATTAGATACCGATATTTACATGAAAATCCCAGACGGATATAAATTGCTTGAAGCAAAATCAAAGTCAATGTATTCACTAAAATTGAGACGATCACTGTACGGTTTGAAACAATCTGGAAGAATGTGGTATAACCGTCTTAGTGAATATTGAGTAAAAGCTGGATACAAAAACAACCTCATTTGTCCATGTGTCTTTATAAAGAAATCGGTAAAGGGATTTGCTATCTTAGCGGTATATGTTGATGATATAAATTTGATTGGAACTCCAGAAGAGATCAATGAAACAATAAATTACCTAAAACAGGAATTTGGAATGAACGATCTTGGAAAAACCAAATACTGTCTTGGTCTACAGATTGAGCACAGTAAAAATGGCATATTAATCCATCAATCAAATTACATTGAGAAAATCCTGAAGCGTTTTCAAATGGATAAAGCATATCCACTTAGTACACCTATGGTTGTCAGATCACTAGATATTAAAAAGGACCCTTACCGACCAAAAGAAGATGATGAAAATATACTTGGTCCAGAAGTACCATATCTCAGTGCAATTGGTGCATTATTATATTTAGCCCAATGCACAAGACCAGATATTGCATTTTCAGTCAATCTTCTAGCAAGATATAGTTCTGCACCAACTAAAAGACACTGGAATGGCATAAAACATATCATGAGATATCTGCGAGGAACCACAGATTTGGGTTTATTTTATTCTAACATAAGCAATAATCCGATTCTAGTTGGTTATGCTGATGCAGGTTACCTTTCTGATCCACATAAAGCAAGATCACAAACTGGATATGTGTTTACTAACAGCAATGCAGCTATTTCATGGCGATCTACAAAGCAAACGTTGGTAGCAACATCATCTAATCATTCTGAAATATTAGCACTACATGAAGCAAGCCGAGAATGTATTTGGTTAAGATCATTAATCGAACATATTCGAAACACATGTCAACTTCCCTCAACTACAGAAAGATCAACCATTATTTATGAAGACAATGCCGCATGCGTAGCTCAGATTCAAGCAGGATACATCAAGGGTGATAGGACGAAGTACATTTCTCCCAAATTCTTCTTCACACATGAACTTCAAAAAGACAATAAGATAGAAGTGAAGCAAATTCAGTCTCAAGAAAATCCAGCAGATTTATTCACCAAAGCACTTCCAAAGTCAACATTTCAGAAAATGGTTTATAAAATTGGTATGCGTCGTTTGCATCATCAAACTATTTGAATAATACGTTACGAATCAGGGGGAGCATGTATAATGCTATAGTGTACTCTTTTCCTTCACTAATATTTTTTTCCCACTGGTTTTTGTAAGTAAGGTTTTTAACGAGGCATTATTTTGATCCAGAAGTATCAACCCTCATTGGAACATTGTCAATATGTTACCTAGAGATGAAAATTGTACTCTTTTCCTTGTTTATGATTTTTCCCACGGGGTTTTTCATAAAAAGGTTTTTAATGAGGCAATCAATCTTATCATCTTTGCATACGCATATTCAAGGGGGAGTGTTGTAATATATATGTTTTTAAGGGTGAATACGCTTAATGCAAGAGACACTATTGTAATTGATGAGACATATAAAGCCTATAAATAGAGAGCTTGTGTATGTTGTAAACTGAACTGAATGAATAAAAATGTCTGTTCTCTCTTATTTTCTTGTGTTCTTCTTTTATTTTGTAACTATAACCTTGCGTCGATGCGCCCGGCGTGAGCAGTTCAATTTCCAGCATTCACAAAGTGTGCAGCTTGACCGGTTGAAGTCGTTGCTGGCGTCCGACGCGAACAACGGTAACACACTCAAAATTGCGTGCGAACGCAGTCGTTGTATATATTCTTTTTCTAACTGATTCTTTTGGTCAAAAGAATCGTGCGCATATTTAATAACTTAGACGTAGGATTTCTCAATTTGATGAGACTGAGCACAATCATCTCAACTACATGGATCCTTCTCTTCTGTTATTGGGCACAAGACTGGAACCAATCTCCTATTGGTTTAACACTTTCTCAAATTAACCTGTCGCAAAATCTTCTCACAGTTCGTACACCGTCCTACTAGACACTTCAGGTAATTGTGCCAACATGTCAACTTACTACAATGAATTCCACTACATTGATAATCATTCATGCATTAAAGTACAATTTTTTGAGAAAAAGCTAGGTTTTATTCTCCAATTTATAAGAAAAACAATTAGACTACCAATACTTAGGAGTGTTCAGGGAAAATTTATGCCTCGTTTTAATAACTTACGCGTAAGACGCGTGAGTTATAAAATAACACATAATGCACTGTTTCCCCACCGCATCAGAATTGGTACGTTAGCCTTCAACGCATCACCGTTTTGATTAATTAGGTTAATTAATCAATTTAATTAGTAAATTTAGTGCTTTATAGATTTTAAAAATTAATAACTTGTGCAAATGAGATCTATTTGAGACGCGATTTTTTTTTGTTGCGATCGCGTTGAAGTGCTCTACGTAATGGAGGTGGGTTGAACTGAATTAGAGTAATTTATAATTTTTCTATTCTACTAAACACCCTGTTAACATACTCCGCTCAAAAGGTCCGCTTAAAGCACCACGCATTCTCGTCCAACTCATATTCTCCACTATAGTACTCCGCTAGAATTCTCCATTTTCACTTGTATCAAACACACCCTTAATATTGCAGACCAGTTGATCAAGCAACTGATGGAAGCCATATCTGACATGTGAAATAATGCAACATATATATATGGATGAGCAATTTGGTTAAATTTATGTTTATTTGCTCCGCTGAATGTTAGCTGATTTTCTAAATTGTCTATTGGAAAATTGGTTGGCAAATGAAAATTAAAATATAAAAATAGTGCATTTGGTCTTAGGTATTAATTGAGTATCTTTTATCCCATCTTTTCCCCTCTACGTTAATTATATGTTGTCTTTTGCTATTATAGTATAACAAAGGCGAACCCTTTATAACTATATAGCTATTTGATAAAATGGGTTCTAGCAGAGCCGGCCCTGGCCCTAGGCCAACCAGGCGGCCGCCTAGGGCCTCGAACCCGGGAGGAGGAGGAGGAAGGGGAAGAGAGGCCTCAACCATTCAGTAATTTGATAAGTAAAATCAATACGCCAAGTAGTTATGTGAAGAAGTAGCAGCTCAGTGGTAGAGATTTGGAACCTCATACAAGGAATTGCGAGTTTAATGCTCGTCAGGTGTATTGTGCAATTTTTTTCCCCTCCTTGGTTTCCCTTTCCACCAGCCTTTGGGCCACGAAATTTTTTTGGCCTTGGGCCCCAGCCAACTCAGGGCCGACACTGGGTTCTAGCACAAAAGATAATGACATGTCAAATATCATAGGGTTAACAAAAATAATAATAAATCTTTATGATTATTCTATGTAAAACATGCTTTGAACGGTTCAAAGGGCGCTTCCAGGTTATATAAGGAGTTTTAGAAGTAATCATCCCTAACATAGCAGCTAACCAATAAAGAGTAATTATAATACGTTTGCAATTAATTTAAAAAAAAATCCAATTCAAATGATGGATAAGCAAAAAAAGTGACCATTAACATGAGGTTAAAAGAACATAACGTAATTACGAGAAACTCATCTAGTCACATGAATGAATACATGGTTTGTTAGAAGTTGAGTATGTTTTAATTGGTCAATCACCATGTATGCCTAATAATTAGCCTAAGAATGAGTTTTTTTTCTAGTTTGTAGGTCAAATAATTAGCTTAGGTCTACTCAAGTACTTGTATCTTTTTTATTTTGTATTGGAGTGAATAACAAATGTAGTCTTTTGATTGTTTAAGGATTAAAAAAAAATCCTAAATCAAAATTTGTTTCCGGTCGAGATCGGGTTCAATTTGTTAAGGGCAGTGCTTTGTTTAGATCAGGTTTGTGTGATTGGACAGTTGAGGTAGCAGGCGTGGATCTGGTGATCGGGTTTGGGTGTTCGAGTGAATTTGAATTTGGTTTGTTTGATTTGACTAGCGATTGGTGGCTGCTGATGTGGTGGTTTGGTTTGGGCTGCTGGCGTTCGCGTGGTACGCGTGGATGTGATGCAGAGGTAGCGGTTGGTTTGAGGATGAAGGCGATGGTTCCTAGGTTCTCTGATTGAAACCGGAGTAGGATTTCAATAGTAGCATGTAGAAGTCATGTGATTGGCTTTTGTTATCAACACATGTAGAGTCTACATGTGCAAGAATTCAAGTAAAAAAAAAATGCAAACTTTGATTACATTTTTGAAGAAAGAAACAGAGGCGGTGAGTGCATAGTTATATGTGATGGTGTTTAATTACAGAAGTTGAAAAGAAAGGTTTGGTTGAAGGTTGACCATGCATATGTCGTCTATGATTGATACATTATAATTGAAGTTGATTTCTTCACTATGAACTAATAATAATAAAAGTGAAAATTTCGCATATCAAACATATTTGGCTATTATAAGGTAAAACTCTATCCTCTGGTTTGTGTTGCATTATGTGATGGGACACGAGTCTTATAATCGCTTCATTTTTTCCATTTTAGCATTGCGTTGTTTGTTTTATGGTATTCCTAGAAGAAAACATGTTCCTTGTTATACGGCGTGGTCCCTTGATTTACCAACATTAAAATAAAATTAATAACTATTTTAATTCTCATACTAGTCACATGACTGACTCTGAGTTTATTGTTTCCCACATAAACTCTGTGTGCCCACATTTTCCATACGGGCAGCTAGTAGTCTTGGTTTGCAAATATTTCTTTTACAGGATCTTGAATTACGGCTGGAGCTATATTCGGAAAGCTTTGCATCCGTGTATTTCCTTCAGTTGTGGTAGTTGATGTTTTTCCCTACACCTTTATATTTATGTATTATATTTTTCACTGCTATGTATTTTAAATCTCTAATATTATTTTTCCGTTGTATATTATTTTTTGTACTTTGATATCTTGTACTCTGATGTAAATTGTTGTAATAGCAACGAAAAGTTTTCTTGTTTGTGTTTTGATGAGTCGTGTTCTCAAATCAATCCGTCTTCTTGTTCAGTTTAGACCGGCCGAGAAGTTCGGGTCGTCACAATTGTGTTATATTTAATAGGCATGCTGCCTGCATAAGAATATTTTTAAAATATTATAGCAAACAAATTAAACATATATAAGTTTAGTTTATATCTCTCTAGGTTTTTTTTTATGCATAGTAATACACAAAATGTTTCAACATAGAAGATTACAAGCAAATTAAACATTACTTATATGATAAAAATATGATGTATTGTACCTTATGTAACCCAAGAATAAGATTGACCAACTGCAAGGTTTGCAAAAATATGAAAAAAAAACATCTAATTTTTTTGAGAAATACTAGGAATATTTTATATTTAGAATGATGGAAGTGGCAGTACAGAGGTGACTGAACATGACAACTAATTATGATGGCTGGTCTAAAGACCGAATTGAGGAGAGCATGTTATACTTAACATGTTCGAATTTGCTGGACCATTTGAACAAGCTGCAGTGGTTATTTAAAATACTTGCTATGCGAACATAAAATAAAAACTGAGGTGTGATGCGAGAGTAAACTAAATCACAGTAGTGCAGAAGTGCTGATGCATACACATATTGAGCAAGATAGTTTGCCACAATGAGACGAGTGGTGTCGTCTGCTGAATAAATTACAGGCATGACATGTGAATGAGGCAAGGTAAAGATAAGTATATGGTAGCAACCAAAATTAATAAAGCTGATATCATCCCATTAGTTTCCATTCATTAAAGAAGTTATTATTCATTATTGTTGATTTACGCATTTCGTGATTTTATCTGTAGATCCGTTAACATGAAACTCTTAATGTCCCATTTTTTATCATGCTTTTTATTCTATAGCCAGAAATATATAAGAATAACACATACAATGAGAAGAATATCAACCATAATTATGGGGATAAAATTAAAAGACTATTTACCTTATTAGATGTGTAAGCTCTTCTAGGCGTTGTATCTACATGTTCTATCATTTTTGTTAAACTGACTTCATAATTGGCGGTGTGTAACCTAACTTGAATATAAATTTTTAAATATTTCATAGTGGCGTTAAGTAGGCAGAACATATTAAGTCGTTATCAGGTTGTTATCACAACCAAAAGATAAATCTTCTGCTAAATAAAATACGGTAGCAGTGGTGGTAATAATGATCAAACGACAGGCTAGATAATTGTTATGTAATGACGGTCGGAATAAAGCCCCCTTCTTGCATCCATATGAGTTGGCATACAACTCATATATAACAAAAGTAATCCCTATTGTTACGTGCCTACCAACTCATATTTGTACTCTACTCCTTCAATTTATTTCATGATGTAGGACTATTTATTCAAACCGTCATTTCTACCTTAACAACATGCGAGACAATCCTAATAGTCTCTCCTTTGACTCGCATCCTACAACTATCTTTTAAGAGCAATGTCTTGCCTACATGGACCAGTCTGTAACATTTGGCTCTGATACAAAAGTTATGTAACAACGGTTGGAACAAAGCCCCCCTCCTTGTATACATATGAGCTGGCACACAACTCACATATAACAAAAGGAATCCATGTTGTTATGTGCCTACCAATTCATATTTGTACTGTACTCCTTCAATTTATTTCATGATGTGAGACTATTTATTCAAACAGTCATTTCTACCTTAACAACATGTGAGACAATCCTAACAGTCTCCCCCTTAACTCGCATCCTATGAGTATCTTTTGAGAACACTGCCTTACTTGCATGGCCCAGTCCGTAACATTTGGCTCTGATACCACTGTTATGTAACGTCGGTTAGAACAAAGGCACCTTCCTTGCACGCATATGAGCTGACACACAACTCACATATAACAAAAGGAATCTCTATTGTTACGTACCAACCAACTCATATGTGTACTCCACTCTTTTAGTTTATTCCATGTTGTGAGACTGACTGTCGAGGGGTTGTAAGGGCTTGTGATGGTTGTGGCTGGTTCTGGTTTATGGTAGGAGAAGGAACTTTTGTTGTTGGTGATTGATATTATAGTGTGGTTGAATTGTAGATGTACTGTTGAAATTGAGTTGTTGTGTGTAGGTTAAATAAGATGACAGTTTGTGTTTCCAGAGGGGAGGTTTGAAAAAAGGCGAAGTTGTTATTATTGCTGTGAAATCAAGGTGTTTGATATGTTGTGTGTGAGAACTGGAGTATGTGCTGCTGGGAGTTTTGTGTTTAAAGGCAAATGTGATTTTGTTTCAAAGTACAGACAGAAGAATGCATTATTATTGTGTATGGAGGAGAATGATGATAGTAAAGTTGAAGAGCTTGCAGTGAAGTGGTTCTATGAAGGTATTGTTGATATAAAGTTGAAGACGACGATGAGTAGAACGTTGCTTGTAGGATTGGACATTTTTGAAGCGCTCGAGCACTGTTTGATGGTATGCCTAAGAAAAGATAGGCATGCCTACATGCAAAGTAGGTTGAGTGAAGAAACTTGGTTTTGTGTCTTCCAACAAGTAAGGAAGATGTAACGTCCCTTATTTTTGGTAGTCAGATATTTAATTTAATTTATTATTTAAATATCGATTTAGAATTTTATTTGGATTTAAATATATTTTATCGTTATTATATAGATCTCGAAAATGATTTATTTTTCAAACGGCACCTGTTTTCGACGAAACAAGTTTTATTGGAATGCATATAATTAATTATTACTATATTTCCCGTTTGGAGGCAATCAGAGTTGTTTTACCGGTGCGTGAAATTTAAAGGTGAACCGATAAATTTAAATAGCAAGATTGTGCAAACATAGTCGGTTTTCGGCGAAATAAATTTCATTGATACCGGAATGTTGAGACATAGCGGTGTATTCTTAGTTATTTGTGTTTGGAGTTTGTATGCGTCGGTACGTATTTAATGATAAGCGTTAAATAGCAGTAACCGTGTCAAATAAAATCTACCCTATATAAAAACTTACAGCCTAATATTCAACTACCCCAAAAGTTTACCAGAGCCTAACCAATCGTTCGTAGATAAGTAACTATATATAGCCTTTATATACGCAAACGTACGAGCATGTCTTCGTCAATTTTAAATGAGCTGTCATAGGAAAGAATAGCCTATATATAGAGGTATACAGTGCATGTCAAAAGAGTTGAAAGACACTGTACTATTGGAATAGGTAAAGCGTAACCAATGGTTACATTTATCACAGAACGCTTCAAGCTTAAGAAAAAGGGTACACCTACAGTGCTAGTTATTTCAGCTATGCCTTAGGAGAAGAAAACTAAACCCAGCTACCATAACTATACACGCAGACCTACCCAAAGGCTCACCATTCGCATGCTTTAATCACCTCACATACTGTTCACTTCCCTGAATTTCTGCAAATCTTGTTCTGGAACCTATTCTACTTCTACCAGTCTGCCCATTTCTTCGCTTGTAAGCAAAATTAAAGTGGATAAACACACCATTTCTCTCTACGAAGTCCACGTCTATATCTGTGTTCTCTATGTTTGTAGGAAAGGAAAACCCATGCATCACTTCAAATCACGCGCAGGCTAAGATAACAGCAACATGTTCTCTAATCTATGCTGTACCTTCCTATCAAGTAGATTTTCATCCATCAAAGCTATACGAAGCTGGCTACTATCCTAAGACTTGGAAGCCAAGGTTTCTACCTATTTATAAACGCACGAAATCTCATTCTTCTTCAGGACGTTTTGCCGCAGGTTTTTAATGGCACCAAAATAAAATAACAACAATGGTTCCATTCATTAAAATATATATACACATCAGTTTCAGCGTGAATGGATGATCCAGCAGTTGAAGTTACGTGAGTCTATTGAGAAGAGGGAGAATGGGTCCAACGAGTGAAGGCATGCGCGTGAAGGAGCATGGGGACTGAGCAGTGTGGATGGCTCACTGGAGCAAGAAGTGAAGTGTTGAATATTGGATAGTAGGTTTTTGACACAAGAAGTTAAATGCTGAAAGGAAGCTCGAGCAGAACAATTAACGTGTGGAAGATAAATTTGCATGAGTAGAGGAAACATGATCGAAGGCAGGGCATCAGGGAACGCAAGGAAATCTTATCGGAGCCGCATGGTAAGATTTAGATTCTGGAATAAATAATCAATGATGGCGTGTGTACTATTTTTGAAGGAGCAGTATGGAATAGTAATGAGTCAGTCAGAAGCGGTGTTACGTGAATATGGGGTAGTTGCGCTATAAAATGGAGATGGGTCTCTAAAATAAATGACATGCGAGGCCAAAAATAAAGATTGTGGACTGGAAGACATGCGTTGGGGTAAAAATGGCTTGGTTTAGTGGAGAGTTGGGGTATTTTCTAAGAGTGCTTGAAGATAATCGAATGAATCAGGGGATGGAGCATGTAAAGGAGGAGTGTTAGCATGTGCGTTCGAACTTCGAAGTCTGTAGAACTGAAACGAGAAAATGTTTGGGTAAGAAACATACGTTGGTTTGCTTTCTTGTTAGTGGTTGGTTTTATAATAAAGGGAAGGGGTGTCTTGTGTGTACTGTGTAGTTATGTGCATAATGCAAGGAGGAGGATTTGCGTGTATTGTGATTAGTAGTTGCATGTTCGAAATGAAATGCGTTGGTTTTTATTTGCATGGGAGTGGATTTCAGGAAGAAGAAGGCAGCAGTATAAAAGGTTGGGTCCATATATGAGCAATATAAGGGAATGATTGGAGAGAAGCACTGTGCATGGAGTTGGGGTGCACTGTTGTTGGCTCGTTTGAAATGGGTGGACAGAATTAAGCATAAAGCTGAAGCATTTCTGTTTCCAGAAAGAAAGTCTTTGTTTGTTGTGAACATGGAGCAGTATATGAACATGGAAATTTGGATGGGTTGGCTCGTCCAAAACAGAAGATGGAATTCATTTGAACGATGGTGGAAGGTCAGTTAGCCGTGCATGGTTTAATACGAAAACATGATGCAAACCTATGGACTGGGAACAAAGTGTTTGGCATGGAGAAGTTCCTCACGAAGGGGTACTATGAGGGGGTAGTGGGAAGAAATAGTCGGTGACATGTTTCCCATTTTAAAGGTAATCCGCGTGGTAACATAAGTTTACCAAAGTAATTCATGCTTTTAATATTTTTAATTGGTTAATTAAAATTATTTAGGAAAATAATTAATTCAGATGTACGTACTAAAAAACTTATAACTTCTAATTTCGTGGACAAAATCTAATCAAAACAAGATTAGCCGAGACTGCATTGATGGACAGAACACTATCGAATAAAACTATTTTGGACAGGGATGGTGATAGTTAGAAATTACAGTTAAATTAAGCTATTGTTTAATTTAACTGTAACCGAACTGCTACAACGAACGGGCGAAATCAAGTGAGTTTACTCACTCAGTTTTTATCCCATTTATATTTTATATAAATCAGGTTTTATTTTGTGTGCTATGCTTGAAAATTGTTTATTGGTTGTTGTTATCTATGTATAGGTTGAATTGGTTGATTAAACGTTAGTTAAATCTAAATAAAATCTAACCGTTATTTTAATGGTTAATTCCAAACGAGGTAACTTACCTTGTTGGTTACGTTTATAGTAATATAAACGTATTAAATCAAAAATATGGATGCTTGAATGGATGTTATTTATTTATTGTTGAATATTTTATCTGTTTATTGAACTGAATTTGGGCTAACGTATTTGAATGCATGGAAGAATAGGTTAGAGGAATCCAACCGGATTCCTCAACTGTATAGTTTATTTCATATAACAATCATATGAACTGTTTAACCAATGTGATTGGCTGATTGATTTGGGTATTGATCGTTGAATCTAAACTCAACATTTGTTTTGTTATTAACCAATGGACAGTTTTGATTGGGTAATTGGCATCATGTGGCCTATAAATTAATCGTACTACAAATGTTGACTTACCGTCGAGTGAATCAACAGTAATGAAGTTATAAATTTTATTTTTAATTGAAATTAGATTTTAAATCTATTAACTAGAGTGAAAGTTAGTTAAAAAGGAAATAAATTATTATTATTTATTATTTAAAGTTTTAAAGTTATTATTAAATGATTTTATAAAAGGGATTTCTTATATCAATAAGATTTATAGATATATGATTAGAAATTAACCTGACAGGTTAACAGTTGGATTAAATGGAATTATTTAAATTAATTATATTGCTAATTAACTTGAAAAGAAATTTTAATTGGAATGAGTTAACGAGATAACCACATTTTGAGTTGACTAGATCGACCGCTTTAACAGGGATTAATTATTAAATGAAATTAGTTTGGTGTTAAATTTATGGAACTGTTTAACGAAAATTTGTTAATATGAATAAGATTATAGGGAAAATATTATTTAGTTTAGTTAATAAAGAACTCAACTACTTTTACAGTAGTTAGTGATGAAGTAAATTAGTAATTTAATTATTAATAATTTAGGAGATTTCTTTTTAACCGAAATTCATTTAAGTAAGAAATCGGAGTTTGAAACGGAATCGAGTTGGAATTGAAAAGAGTTCATGATCGGATTTTATGGTAAAGCCCAGATTTTTATAACAAAGCGATAAGAGGGATTTCGAGCGGATGAGAATATATAAAATGGCATTTCCAATGAAAGGAAAATAAAAAGGGAATATGGTAAAAACTATACCGATATTTATAAAGTAAAGAAATCAATGGGAGGAGTTTGAATCGTTATTCAAAAAGGAGATAATTGTTTGTTATTGTTTCCGAGCAATAAAAAAAAATCAAAAAGTTTTTGTAACAAAGTTTTATGTTAAATTTGATTATAACAAAGTTGGAGTGTGTATACATATAAACCTATATATATATATATATATATATATATATATGAATAAATTCTGTAAGTGTTTGAAAAGGGTTTTGCGAATATTCTTATATTAAAATAATAAATAAATATTGTGGTTTAAGATATTAAAAGATTAAGAAGTTTTTAAATTAAAATGGCCAAGTGATGTTGAATACTAAACTAGTGAGTTCATTTTATTTTTATGGTTGAATGGTTGTTTATTTGATAGTTAAATAACCGACTATCAAATGTGACCAATACGATTGTTGGTACAGAAAGACCGGATCGAATTATATTCGAAAACCATTCCGACCAGCAAATACGAAATCAAGAAGATACCAGATGCTGATCAAGACAGAGCCATTGAAGACCATAGATCTTCATAAAACGGAAGGATTACCTATATCTCTGGTCTACTACTATAGTTTTCAAAGCTTACTATATATAAACTAAGTTTATAATTTAGAACCCGAGATGTACTTTGGTTTTGTCATGGTTGAAATCTACGGATTTGCAAGTACTACTCACTACTGATCTATAAGGTGATTCCTATGATGTGGTAGGAGAATTGCTTCGGTTCATCCTGTTCCTGGATGACTTGTATGGACGAATGTCTGACAGAGTATTTCTGTAGGTGGCAGAGAAGACAACTTCTCTTAGCATAAACACCCAGAGTATTTATGTGAACGTCAATTAGTGATTTGGAGGATCTGACGATGTGGCATTCAAAGTGATTGTGATGTTCTTAGAAATGTAGTGTTTAACCTCAAGCCTCATCAACCAGGAAATGACAAAAATCGGGCAGGTAGCATGGCTACGTGGGTCGCTCCCATTAAGGTGTATAATCACCTATCTAGAGAAATTCCATTTGCTTCTTTAATCTATCGATGCTGTCCCTTTTTGGGAAACAGTTGCTGATCCCAACCGTTGGTGATATACATTCGATACACTCAAGCGAAATGAGTGGTCGGTCATGTGTGGGCCGGGTTGCAAGACGTTCTTGTTGAACCCAGTGTATTCGCCTCTAGAGATACACTATCGGCAGGTAGTTCCATACCTTGTCATAGTTGGAAATCCAATTCCCAATAAGCGCCCGCGTTTTTGATTGTATACTATATATGTGGAGTGTGAGATGCAACCGTTCGACTAGATTGATATTTATTTGTGATTAGACACTATTATAATATCATAGAAATATATGATTTCAAAAATGTTTTGGGTTATAGTAAGGTAAAAACCGTTCATGTTCATGTGTGGGCTGGTCTTACTATTATCCTTTTCTATCAAAAATGATTTTTGACTTTAAAATCAATATGGATTTTATATAAACTTAGCGAGTTTTCTCACTCTGGTTCACCAGACTGACCCGGTGTTTGTAATGCTCAGGTTAGAATGAGGTGTACAGGTTCAGGTTATCGGATGCCGCAAAGTCCAGAGATGAGCTGGAGGAGCTCAGACGTATTAGTATTTATTCCGTTGTGTGTTGTATATGAGGACAGATATCTATAACTGTCCAGATGTATTGATGTACTCCGGTGTCTGTAAGTTTTATTTCAAAGCTCTCAACAAAGTTTTATTTCTATATTATATTTTGTTCCGCTGCGATGTGAGACTGATGATGATGTGTTGTACTTCTTCTTCGATTCTATTATTTCTATCTTTCTTATCTCACCCTCTAATTTCTTTCTAATAACAATCTGGTGTTCTCGATACTTGAGTCTGACAAGTAATACGGTTTGATGTATTATTGTTGGAATTCAGGTGTCGAATTCACCAGGTTGTTAAAGTGGTATCAGAGCATAAGGTTTAGTAATAACCTTGGGTCTGTGGCGTAACTCGATAGAGATGGGGTTAGAAATAACCTTGATTGAGTTCGGGTGTATGTATATATTCGAGAGAGCGTATTTGTAAATTTTATATAAAAATGTTTTGTATTGTATTATTTGATTAATTCAAGTGTTGAGAAGCATTTGAACTGACGACTGATGCGATATGGTTTTACCAAGTGGGTGGATGAAATAATTTTTCCTAAAATATATTTTTGTATAGAAAAGAAATATTTTTACCAAATTATTGAAACATTGTTGTGAATGGTTGATTGGAATAGAATTCAAATTGGATTGGAATTTGAAATGGTTTAATATAATCAAGAAATTTCATATATGAAATTGAAGTTGGAGTTGAAATTTGAATTAAAATAAATTAGAATTTGGATTTGGAAATGGAAGTGAACTAATTGGAGAATCAATTAGTAAATTGAATATGGGAATGCAACTTAACTGGGTTAATTTAAAAATGGACATTTAGATGGGATTATATAAGATAAATTTGGAATCTGGAAATTAAGTTAGTAATAATGGAATAAGAATCAGTCGGATATAAATCGATTGATATTATAATATGTTAAACCTAAGTGAAGAAAACCAAGTAAATATTAATTGAAGTTAATAAAGGTTAAAAGTGATTGGATTGTGCTAATTGTGAATTGGTTGTTTATTGCGTCGTAGATTGATTGAATGAATATTCATAAATAGTTAAATAAGAGTTGAATGAATTAAAAACTCAGAAAATAAATTCCAGTATTATAATAAATTGGAATGAAATCACTTTAGAATTGAAATAAATAAACTTTGTATATGGAAATGAATGATAGTTACCCTTGTTGATCAATTATTATCATTTAAATTTCATGTGAATGTTACTTACATGTTGAATTGAGTTAAGTACAGGTGCCAGAAGGCTTTGAGGTTGATTTTGGTTGAGTATATTGAAATAGATTGAGCCAGTATGCTCAATAGCTCTCGTATAAGGTACGCCTTCGCGAAAATATAAAGTATTAGTTTTGAAATTTTATTTTCCAACTGTATGGGTCGATGTCTATATATTTATTGATCCCGCGATATCGCAGATGTCACTCTGTACAGGGGAGACTATGCCGAATTTTTCCAGGAATTTAAAATGTTGGAAAATTTTCGATATTTTTGAAATTTTAATTTACGGTAATGTATTGGTTTTATTTTAAAATAAATTGGATTTTATAAAAGTTATTAAATTGAGTTTGTAGCGTTTCTTCTACCTTAGTAATTTCGGGGACGAAATTCTATTAAGGGGGAAGGAATGTGACGTCCTATATTTTTGGTAGTCAGATATTTAATTTAATTTATTATTTTAAGTATCGATTTGGAATTTTATTTGAATTTAAATATATTTTATCGTTATTATATAGATCTCGAAAATGATTTATTTTTCAAACGGCCTTTGTTTTCGACGAAACGAGTTTTATTGGAATGCGTATAATTAATTATTGCTATATTTCCAGTTTAGAGGCAATCGGAGTTGTTTTACCAGTGCGTGAAATTTAAAGGTGAACCAATAAATTTAAATAGCAAGGTTGTGTAAACGGAGTCGGTTTTCGGCGAAATAAATTTCATTGAAACCGGAATGTTGAGACATAGCGGTGTATTCTTAGTTATTTGTGTTCGGAGTTTGTATGCGCCGGTACGTATTTAATGGTAAGCGTTAAATAGCGGTAATCATGTCAAATAAAATCTACCCTATATAAAAAGGTACAGCCTAATATTTAACTACACCAAAAGTTTACCAGAGCCTAACCAATCGTTCGTAGATAAGGAACTATATATAGCCTTTATATATGCAAACGTAGGAGCAAGTCTTCATCAATTTTAAACGAGCTGTCATAGGAAAGATTAACCTATATATAGAGGTATACAGTGCATATTAAAAGAGTTTAAAGACATTGTACTATTGGAATAGGTAAAGCGTAACCAATGGTTACATTTATCACAGAACGCTTCAAACTTAAGAAAAAGGGTACACCTACAGTGCTAGTTATTTCACCTATGCCTTAGGAGAAGAAAGCTCAACCCAGCTACCATAACTATACACGCAGACCTACCAAAGGCTTCCCATTCGCATGCTTTAATCACCTCACATACTGTTGACTTCCCTGAATTTCTACAAATCTTGTTCTGGAACCTAATCTACTTCTATCAGTCTGCCCATTTCTTCGCTTGTAAGCAAGACTAAAGTGGATAAACACGCCCTTTCTCTCTACGAAGTCCACGGCTATCCCTATTTTCCCTATGTTTGTAGGAAAGGAAAATCCATGCAGCACTTCGAATCACGCGTAGGCTAAGATAGCAACAACCTGTTCTCTAATCTATGTTGTACATTCCCATCAAGCAGATTTTCATCCATCACAGATATATGAAGCTGGCTACTATCCTAAGACTTGGAAGCCAAGGTTTCTACCTATTTATAAACGCACGAAATCTCATTCTTCTTCCAGGACGTTTTGCCGCAGGTTTTTAATGGCACCAAAATAAAATAACAACAATGGTTCCATTCATTAAAATATATATACACATCAGTTTCAGCGTGAATGGATGATCCGACAGTTGAAGTTACGTGAGTCTGTTGAGAAGAGGGAGAATGGGTCCAACGAGTGAAGGCATGCGCGTGAAGGAGCATGGGGACTGAGCAGTGTGGATGGCTCACTGGAGCAAGAAGTGAAGTGTTGAATATTGGATAGTAGGTTTTTGACGTGAGAAGTTAAATGCTGAAAGGAAGATCGGGCAGAACAATTAACGTGTGGAAGATAAATTTGCATGAGTAGAGGAACCATGATCGAAGGCAGGGCATCAGGGAACGCAAGGAAATCTTATCGGAGCCGCATGGTAAGATTTGGATTCTGGAACAAATAATCGATGATGGCGTGTGTACTGTTTTAGAAGGAGCAGTATGAAATAGTAATGAGCCAGTCAGAAGCGGTGTTACGTGAATATGGGGTAGTTGCGCTATAAAATGGAGATGGGTCTCTAAAATAAATGACATGCGAGGCCAAAAATAAAGATTGTGGACTGGAAGACATGCGTTGGGGTAAAAATGGCATGGTTTAGTGGAGAGTTGGGGTATTTTCTAAAAGTGCATGAAGATAATCGAATGAATCCGGGGATGGTGCGTGTAAAGGAGGAGTGTTAGCATGTGCGTTCGAACTTCGAAGTCTGTAGAACTGAAGCGAGAAAAAGTTTGGGTAAGAAACATACGTTGGTTTGTTTTCTTGTTAGTGGTTGGTAACTTGGTTTTATAATGAAGGGAAGGGGTGTCTTGTGTGTACTGTGTAGTTATGTGCATAATGCAAGAAGGAGGATTTGCGTGTATTGTGATTAGAAGCTGCAGGTTCGAAATGAAATGCGTTGGTTTTTATTTGCATGGGAGTGGATATCTGGAAGAAGAAGTCAGCAGTATAAAAGGTTGGGTCCGTATATGAGCAGTATAAGGGAATGATTGGAGAGAAGCACTGTGCATGGAGTTGGGGTGCACTGTTGTTGGCTCGTTTGAAATGGGTGGACAGAATTAAGCATAAAGCTGAAGCATTTCTGTTTCCAGAATGAAAGTCTTTGTGTGTTGTGAACGTGGAGCAGTATATGAACATGGGAATTTGGATGGGGTTGGCTCGTCCAAAATAGAAGATGGAATTCATTTGAACGATGGTGGAAGGTCAGTTACCCGTGCATGGTTTAATATGAAAACCTGATGCAAACCTATGGACTGGGAACAAAGTGTTTGGAATGGAGAAGTTCTTCACGAAGGGGTAGTATAAGGGGGTAGTGGGAAGAAATAGTCGGTGACATGTTTCCCATTTCAAAGGTAATCCGCGTGGTGACATAAGTTTACCAAAGTAATTCATGCTTTTAATATTTTTAATTGGTTAATTAAAATTAATTAGGAAAATAATTAATTCAGATGTACGTACTAAAAAACTTATAACTTCTAATTTCGTGGACAAAATCTAATCAAAACAAGATTAGCCGAGACTGCATTGATGGACAGAACACTATCGAATAAAACTATTTTGGACAGGGACGGTGATAGCTGGAAATTACGGTTAAATTAAGCGATTGTTTAATTTGACTGTAACCGAACCGCTACAACGAACGGGCGAAATCAGGTGAGTTTACTCACTCAGTTTTTATCCCATTTATATTTTATATAAATCAGGTTTTATTTTGTGTGCTATGCTTGAAAATTGTTTGTTGGTTGCTGTTATTTATGTATTGGTTGAATTGGTTGATTAAACGTTAGTTAAATCTAAATAAAATCTAACCGTTATTTTAACGATTAATTCCAAACGAGGTAACTTACCCTGTTGGTTACGTTTATAATAATATAAACGTATTAAATCAAAAATATGGATGCTTGAATGGATGTTATTTATTTATTGTTGAATTTTTTATTTGTTTATTGAACTGAATTTGGGCTAATGTATTTGAATGCATGGAAGAATAGGTTAGAGGAATCCAACCGGATTCCTCAACTGTATTGTTTATTTCATATCACAGTCATATGAACTATTTAACCAATGTTATTGGCTGATTGATTTGGGTATTGATCGTTGAATCTAAACTCAACATTTGTTTTGTTATTAACCAATGGACAGTATTGATTGGGTAATTGGCATCATGTGGCCTATAAATCAATCGTACTACAAATGTTGATTTACCGTCGAGTGAATCGACGGTAATGAAGTTATAAATTTTATTTTTAACTGAAATTAGATTTTAAATCTATTAACTGGAATCAAAGTTATTAAAAAGGAAATAAATTATTATTATTTATTATTTAAAGTTTTAAAGTTATTATTAAATGATTTTATAAAAGGGAATTCTTATATCAATAAGATTTATAGATATATGATTAGAAATTAACCTGACAGGTTAACAATTGGATTAAATGGAATTATTTAAATTAATTATATTGCTAATTAACTTGAAAAGAAATTTTAATTGGAATGAGTTAATGAGATAACCACATTTTGAGTTGACTGGATCGACCGCTTTAACAGGGACTAATTATTAAATGAAATTAGTTTGGTGTTAAATAAATGGAACTGTTTAACGAATATTTATTAATATGAATAAGATTATAGGGAAATTATTATTTAGTTTAGTTAATAAAGAACTCAACTACTTTTACAGTAGTTAGTGATGAAGTAAATTAGTAATTTAATTATTAATAATTTAGGAGATTTCTTTTTAACCGAAATTCATTTAAGTAAGAAAGCGGAGTTCGAAACGGAATCGAGTTAGAATTGAAAAGAGTTCATGACCGGATTTTATGGTAAAGCCCAGATTTTTATAACAAAGTGATAAGAGGGATTTCGAGCGGATGAGAATATATAAAACGGCATTTCCAATGAAAGGAAAATAAAAAGGGAATATGGTAAAAACTATAACGATATTTATAAAGTAAAGAAATCAATAGGAGGAGTTTGAATGGTTATTCAAAAAGGAGATAATTATTTGTTATTGTTTCCGAGCAATAAAAAAAATCAAAGAGTTTTTGTAACAAAGTTTTATGTTAGATTTGATTAAAACAAAGTTGGAGTGTGTATACATATATACCTATATATATATGAATAAATTCTGGAAGCGTTTGAAAAGGGTTTTGCGAATATTCTTATATTAAAATAATAAATAAATATTGTGGTTTAAGATATTAAAAGATTAAGAAGTTTTTAAATTAAAATGGCCAAGTGATGTTGAATACTAACCCTGTGAGTTCATTTTATTTTTTATGGTTGAATGGTTGTTTATTTGATAGTTAAATAACCGACTATCAAATGTGACCAATACGATTGTTGGTACAGAAAGACCGGATTGAATTATATTCAAAAACCATTCCGACCAGCAAATACGAAATCAAGAAGATACCAGATGCTGATCAAGACTGAGCCATTGAAGACCATAGATCTTCATAAAACGGAAGGATTACCTATATCTCTGGTCTACTACTATAGTTTTCAAAGCTTACTATATATAAACTAAGTTTATAATTTATAACCCGAGATGTACTGTGGTTCTGTCGTGGTTGAAATCTACGGATTTGCAAGTACTACTCACTACTGATCTATAAGGTGATTCCTATGATGTGGTAGGAGAATTGCTTCGGTTCATCCTGTTCCTGGATGACTTGTATGGACGAATGTCTGACAGAGTATTTCTGTAGGTGGCAGAGAAGACAGCTTCTCTTAGCATAAACACCCAGAGTATTTATGTGAACGTCAATTAGTGATTTGGAGGATCCGACGATGTGGCATTCAAAGTGATTGTGATGTTCTTAGAAATGTAGTGTTTAACCTCAAGCCTCATCAACCAGGAAATGAAAAAAATCGGGCAGGTAGCATGGCTACGTGGGTCGCTACCATTAGGGTGTATAATCACCTATCTAGAGAAATTCCATTTGCTTCTTTAATCTATCGATGCTGTCCCTTTTCAAGAAACGGTTGCTGATCCCAACCGTTGGTGATATACATTCAATACACTCACGCGACATGAGTGGTCGGTCATGTGTGGGCCGGGTTGCAAGACGTTCTTGTTGAACCCAGTGTATTCGCCTCTAGAGATACACTATCAGCTGTTAGTTCCATACCTTGTCATAGATGGAAATCCAATTCCGAATAAGCGCCCGCGTTTTTGATTGTATACTATATATGTGGAGTGTGAGATGCAAGCGTTCTACTAGATTGATATTTATTTGTGATTACACACTATTATAATATCATAGAAATATATGATTTCAAAAATGTTTTGGGTTATAGTAAGGTAAAAACCGTCCGTGGTCATGTGTGGACTGGTCTTACTATTATCCTTTTCTTTCAAAAATGATTTTTGACTTTAAAATCAATATGGATGTTATATAAACTTAGCCAGTTTTCTCACTCTGGTTCACCAGACTGACCCGGTGTTTGTAATGCTCGGGTTAGACTGAGGTGTACAGGTTCGGGTTATCGGATGCCGTAAAGTCCAAAGACGAGCTGGAGGAGTTCAGACGTATTAGTATTTATTCCGTTGTGTGTTGCATATGAGGACAGATGTTTATAACTATCCAGATGTTTTGATGTACTCTGATGTCTGTAAGTTTTATTTCAAAGCTCTCAAATAAGTTTTATTTCTATATTATATTTTGTTCCGCTGCGATGTGAGACTGATGATGATGTGTTGTACTTCTTCTTCTATTCTATTATTTCTATCTTTCTTATCTCACCCTCTAATTTCTTTCTAATAACAATATGGTGTTCTCGATACTTGAGTCTGACAAGTAATACAGTTTAATGTATTATTGTTGGAATTTAGGTGTCGAATTCACCAGGTCGTTACAGTGGTATCAGAGCATAAGGTTAAGTAATAACCTTGGGTCTGCGTCGTAACTCGATAGAGATGGCGTTAGCAATAACCTTGATTGAGTTTGGGTGTATGTATATATTCGAGAGAGCGTATTTGTAAATTTTATATAAAAATGTTTTGTATTGTATTATTTGATTAATTCAAGTGTTGAGAAGCATTTGAACTGACGACTGATGCGATATGGTTTTTTACCAAGTGGGTAGATGAAATAATTTTGCCTAAAATATATTTTTGTATAGAAAAGAAATAATTTTACCAAATTATTGAAACATTGTTGTGATTGGTTGATTGGAATAGAATTCAAATTGGATTGGAATTTGAAATGGTTTAATATAATCAGGAAATTTCATATATGAAATTGAAGTTGGAGTTGAAATTTGAATTGAAATAAATCAGAATTTGGATTTGGAAATGGAAGTGAACTAATAGGAGAATCAATTAATAAATTGAATATGGGAATGCAACTTAACTGGGTTAATTTAAAAATGGACACTTAGATGAGATTAAATAAGATAAATTTGGAAATTAAATTAGTAATAATGGAATAAGAATCAGTCGGATATAAATCGATAGATATTATAATATGTTAAACCTAAGTGAAGAAAATCAAGTAAATATTAATTGAAGTTAATAAAGGTTAAAAGTGATTGGATTGTGCTAATTGTGAATTGGTTGTTTATTGCGTAGTAGATTGATTGAATGAATATTCATAAATAGTTAAATAAGAGTTGAATGAATTAAAAACTCAGAAAATAAATTCCAGTATTATAATAAATAGGAATGAAATCACTTGTGAATTGAAATAAATAAACTTTGTATATGGAAATGAATGATGGTTACCCTTGTTGATCAATGATTATCATTTAAATTTCATGTTAATGTTACTTACATGTTGAATTGAGTTAAGTACAGGTGCCAGAAGGCTTTGAGGTTGATTTTGGTTGAGTATATCGAAATAGATTGAGCCAGTATGCTCAATAGCTCTCGCATAAGGTACGCCTACGCGAAAATATAAAGTTTTAGTTTTGAAATTTTATTTTCCAACCGTGTGGGTCGATGTCTATATATTTATTGATCCTACGATATCACAGATGTCACTCTGTACAGGGGAGATTATGCCGAATTTTTCCAGGAATTTAAAATGTTAGAAAATTTTCGATATTTCTGAAATTTTTATTTACAGTAATGTATTGGTTTTATTTTAAAATAAATTGGATTTTATAAACGTTATAAAATTGAGTTTGTAGTGTTTCTTCTACCTTAGTAATTTCGGGGACGAAATTCTATTAAGGAGGAAGGAATGTAACGTCTTGTACTTTTGGTAGTCAGATATTTAATTTACTTTATTATTTTAAATATCGATTTGGAATTTTATTTGAATTTAAATATATTTTATCGTTATTATATAGATCTCGAAAATGATTTATTTTTCAAACGGCCTCTGTTTTCGACGAAACGAGTTTTATTGGAACGCGTATAATTAATTATTGCTATATTTCCAGTTTGGAGGCAATCGGAGTTGTTTTACCGGTGCGTGAAATTTAAAGATGAACCAATAAATTTAAATAGCAAGGTTGTGCAAACGGAGTCGGTTTTCAGCGAAATAAATTTCATTGAAACCGGAATGTTGAGACATAGCGGTGTATTCTTAGTTATTTGTGTTCGGATTTTGTATGCGTCGGTACGTATTTAATGATAAGCGTTAAATAGTGGTAATCGTGTCAAATAAAATCTACCCTATATAAAAACGTACAGCCTAATATTCAACTACACCAAAAGTTTACCAGAGCCTAACCAATCGTTCGTAGATAAGGAACTATATATAGCCTTTATATATGCAAACGTAGGAGCAAGTCTTCATCAATTTTAAATGAGCGGTCATAGGAAAGAATAGCCTATATATAGAGGAATACAGTGCATATTAAAAGAGTTGAAAGACACTGTACTATTGGAATAGGTAAAGCGTAACCAATGGTAATATTTATCACAGAACACTTCAAACTTAAGAAAAAGGGTAAAACTACAGTGCTAGTTATTTCACCTATGCCTTAGGAGAAGAAAACTCAACCCAGCTACCATAACTATACACGCAGACCTACCCAAAGGCTTCCCATTCGCATGCATTAATCACCTCACATACTGTTCACTACCCTGAATTTCTGCAAATCTTGTTCTGGAACCTACTTCTATCAGTCTACCCATTTCTTCGCTTGTAAGCAAAACTAAAATGGATAAACACTCCCTTTCTCTCTACGAAGTCCACGGCTATCCCTATTTTCCCTATGTTTTTAGGAAAGGAAAACCCATGCAGCACTTCAAATCACGCGCAGGCTAAGATAGCAACAACATGTTCTATAATCTATGTTGTACCTTCCATCAAGCAGATTTTCATCCATCACAGATAAATGAAGCTGCCTACTATCCTAAGACTTGGAAGCCAAGGTTTCTACCTATTTATAAACGCACGAAATCTCATTCTTCTTCCAGGACGTTTTTCCGTAGGTTTTTAATGGCACCAAAATAAAATAAAAACAATGGTTCCATTCATTAAAATATATATACACATCAGTTTCAGCGTGAACGGATGATCCGGCAGTTGAAGTTACGTGAGTCTGTTGAGAAGGGAAAGAATGGATCCAACGAGTGAAGGCATGCGCGTGAAGGAGCATGGGGACTGAGTAGTGTAGATGGCTCACTGGAGCAAGAAGTGAAGTGTTGAATAATGGATAGTGGGTTTTTGACGTGAGAAGTTAAATGATGAAAGGAAGATCGGGAAGAACAATTAACTTGTGGAAGCAAAATTTGCGTGAGTATAGGAAACATGATCGAAGGCAGGGCATCAGGGAACGCAAGGAAATCTTATCGGAGTCGCACGATAAGATTTAGATTCCGGAACAAATAATCAATGATGGCGTATGTACAGTTTTTGAAGGAGTAGTATGGAATAGTAAAGAGTCAGTCAGAAGCGGTATTATGTGAATATGGGGTAGTTGCATTATAAAATGGAGATGGGTCTCTAAAATAAATGACATGAGAGACCAAAAGTAAAGATTGTGGACTGGAAGACATGCGTTGGGGTAAAAATGGCATGGTTTAGTGGAGAGTTGGGGTATTTTCTAAGGGTGCATGAAGATAATTGAATGAATCAGGGGATGGAGTGTGTAAAGTAGGAGTATTAGCATGTGCGTTCGAACTTCGAAGTCTGTAGAACTGAAGCGAGAGAAAGTTTGGGTAAGAAACATACGTTGGTTTGTTTTCTAGTTGGTGGTTGGTTTTATAATGAAGGGCAGGGGTGGCTTGTGTGTACAGTGTAGTTACATGCGTAATGCAAGGAGGAGGATTTGCGTGTATTGTGATTAATAGCTGCAGGTTCAAAATGAAATGCATTGGTTATTATTTGCATGGGAGTGGATATCAAGAAGAAGAAGGCAGTAGTATAAAAGGTTGGGTCCATATACGAGCAATATAAAGGAATGATTGGAGAGAAGCACTGTGCATGGAGTAGGGGTGCACTGTTGTTGGCTCGTTTGAAATGGGTGGACAGAATTAAGCACAAAGTTGAAGCATTTCTGTTTCCAGAAAGAAAGTCTTTGTGTGTTGTGAACGTGGAGCAGTATATGAACATGGGAATTTGGATGGGGTTGGCTCGTCGAAAACAGAAGATGAAATTCATTTGAACGATGGTGGAAGGTCAGTTAGCCGTGCATGGTTTAATACGAAAACATGGTGCAAACGATGGACTGGAAACAAAGTGTTTGGCGTAGAGAAGTTCTTCACGAAGGGGTAGTATGAGGGGGTAGTGGGAAGAAATAGTCGGTGACATGTTTCCCATTTCAAAGGTAATCCGCGTGGTAACATAAGTTTACCAAAGTAATTCATGCTTTTAATATTTTTAATTGGTTAATTAAAATTAATTAGGAAAATAATTAATTCAGATGTACGTACTAAAAAACTTATAACTTCTAATTTCGTGGACAAAATCTGATCAAAACAAGATTAGCTGAGACTGCATTGATGGACAGAACACTATCGAATAAAACTATTTTGGACAGGGACGGTGATAGCTGGAAATCACGGTTAAATTAAGCGATTGTTTAATTTAACTGTAACCGAACCGCTACAACGAACGGGCGAAATTAAATGAGTTTACTCACTCATTTTTTATCCCATTTATATTTTATATAAATCAGGTTTTATTTTGTGTGCTACGCTTGAAAATTGTTTATTGGTTGCTGTTATTTATGTATTGGTTGAATTGGTTAATTAAACGTTAGTTAAATCTAAATAAAATCTAACCGTTATTTTAACGGTTAATTCCAAACGAGGTAACTTACCTTGTTTACGTTTATAATAATTTAAACGTATTAAATCAAAAATATGGATGCTTGAATGGATGTTATTTATTTATTGTTGAATATTTTATCTGTTTATTGAACTGAATTTGGGCTAACGTATTTGAATGCATGGAAGAATAGGTTAGAGGAATCCAACCGGATTCCTCAACTGTATTGTTTATTTCATATCACAATCATATGAACTGTTTAACCAATGTGATTGGCTGATTGATTTTGGTATTGATCGTTGAATCTAAACTCAACATTTGTTTTGTTATCAACCAATTGACAGTATTGATTGGGTAATTGGCATCATGTGGCCTATAAATTAATCGTACTACAAATGTTGATTTACCGTCGAGTGAATCGACGGTAATGAAGTTATAAATTTTATTTTTAACTAAAATTAGATTTTAAATCTATTAACTGGAATCAAAGTTAGTTAAAAAGGAAATAAATTATTATTTATTATTTAAAGTTTTAAAGTTATTATTAAATGATTTTATAAAAGGGAATTCTTAAATCAATAAGATTTATAGATATATGATTAGAAATTAACCTGACAGGTCAACAGTTGGATTAAATTGAATTATTTAAATTAATTATATTGCTAATTAACTTGAAAAGAAATTTTAATTGGAATGAGTTAACGAGATAACCACATTTTGAGTTGACTAGATCGACCGCTTTAACATGGATTAATTATTAAATGAAATTAGTTTGGTGTTAAATAAATGGAACTGTTTAATGAATATTTGTTAATATGAATAAGATTATAGGGAAAATATTATTTAGCTTAGTTAATAAAGAACTCAACTACTTTTATAGTAGTTAGTGATGAAGTAAATTAGTAATTTAATTATTAATAATTTAGGAGATTTCTTTTTAACCGAAATTCATTTAAGTAAGAAATCGGAGTTTGAAACGGAATCGAGTTGGAATTGAAAAGGGTTCATGATCGGATTTTATGGTAAAGCCCATATTTTTATAACAAACTGATAAGAGGGATTTCGAGCGGATGAGAATATATAAAATGGCATTTCCAATGAAAGGAAAATAAAAAGGGAATATGGTAAAAACTATAACGATATTTATAAAGTAAAGAAATCAATGGGAGGAGTTTGAATGGTTATTCAAAAAGGAGATAATTATTTGTTATTGTTTCCGAGCAATAAAAAAAAATCAAAAAGTTTTTGTAACAAAGTATTATGTTAAATTTGATTAAAACAAAGTTGGAGTGTGTATACATATATACCTATATATATATATATGAATAAGTTATGGAAGTGTTTGAAAAGGGTTTTGCGAATATTCTTATATTAAAATAATAAATAAATATTGTGGTTTAAGATATTAAAAGATTAAGAAGTTTTTAAATTAAAATGGCCAAGTGATGTTCAAAACTAAACCAGTGAGTTCATTTTATTTTTATGGTTGAATGGTTGTTTATTTGATTGTTAAATAACCGACTATCAAATGTGACCAATACGATTGTTGGTACAGAAAGACCGGATTGAATTATTTTCGAAAACCATTCCGACCAGCAAATACGAAATCAAGAAGATACCTGATGCTGATCAAGACGGAGCCATTGAAGACCATAGATCTTCATAAAACGGAAGGATTACCTATATCTCTGGTCTACTACTATACTTTTCAAAGCTTACTATATATAAACTAAGTTTGTAATTTATAACCCGAGATGTACTGTGGTTCTGTCGTGGTTGAAATCTACGGATTTCCAAGTACTACTCACTACTGATCTATAAGGTGATTCCTATGATGTGGTAGGAGAATTGCTTCGGTTCATCCTGTTCCTGGATGACTTATATGGACGAATGTCTGACAGAGTATTTCTGTAGGTGGCAGAGAAGACACCTTCTCTTAGCATAAACACCCAGAGTATTTATGTGAACGTCAATTAGTGATTTGGAGGATCTGACGATGTGGCATTCAAAGTGATTGTGATGGCCTTAGAAATGTACTGTTTAACCTCAAGCCTCATCAACCGGGAAATGACAAAAATCGGGCAGGTAGCATGGCTACGTGGGTCGCTCCCATTAGGGTGTATAATCACCTATCTAGAGATATTCCATTTGCTTCTTTAATCTATCGATGCTGTCCCTTTTCGGGAAACGGTTGCTGATCCCAACCGTTGGTGATATACATTTGATACACTCAAGCGAAATGAGTGGTCGGTCATGTGTGGACCGGGTTGCAAGACGTTCTTGTTGAACCCAGTGTATTCGCCTCTAGAGATACACTATCGGTAGATAGTTTCATACCTTGTCATAGTTGGAAATCCAATTCCCAATAAGCACCCACGTTTTTGATTGTATACTATATATGTGTAGTGTGAGATGCAAGCGTTCTGCTAGATTGATATTTATTTGTGATTAGACACTATTATAATATCATAGAAATATATGATTTCAAAAATGTTTTGGGTTATAGTAAGGTAAAAACCGTTCGTGTTCATGTGTGGGCTGGTCTTACTATTATCCTTTTCTTTCAAAAATGATTTTTGACTTTAAAATCAATATGGATGTTATATAAACTTAGCGAGTTTTCTCACTCTGGTTCACCAGACTGACCCGGTGTTTGTAATGCTCAGGTTAGACTGAGGTGTACAGGTTCAGGTTATCGGATGTCGCAAAGTCCAGAGACGAGCTGGAGGAGTTCAGACGTATTAGTATTTATTCCGTTGTGTGTTGTATATGAGGACAGATATCTATAACTGTCCAGATGTATTGATGTACTCTGGTGTCTGTATGTTTTATTTCAAAGCTCTCAACAAAGTTTTATTTCTATATTATATTTTGTTCCGCTGCGATGTGAGACTGATGATGATGTGTTGTACTTCTTCTTCTATTCTATTATTTCTATCTTTCTTATCTCACCCTCTAATTTCTTTCTAATAACAATCTGGTGTTCTCGATACTTGAGTCTGACAAGTAATACGGTTTGATGTATTATTGTTGGAATTCAGGTGTCGAATTCACCAAGTCGTTATAGTGGTATCAGAGCATAAGGTTTAGTAATAACCTTGGGTCTGTGGCGTAACTCGATAGAGATGGGGTTGGTAATAACCTTGATTGAGTTTGGGTGTATGTATATATTCGAGAGAGCGTATTTGTAAATTTTATATAAAAATGTTTTTATTGTATTATTTGATTAATTCAAGTGTTGAGAAGCATTTGAACTGACGACTGATGCGATATGGTTTTACCAAGTGGGTAGATGAAATAATTTTTAGAAAAGAAATAATTTTACCAAATTATTGAAACATTGTTGTGATTGGTTGATTGGAATAGAATTCAAATTGGATTGGAATTTGAAATGGTTTAATATAATCAGGAAATTTCATATATGAAATTGAAGTTGGAGTTGAAATTTGAATTAAAATAGATCAAAATTTGGATTTGGAAATGGAAGTGAACTAATTGGAGAATCAATCAGTAGATTGAATATGGGAATGCAACTTAACTGGGTTAATTTAAAAATGGACATTTAGATGGGATTAAATAAGATAAATTTGGAATCTGGAAATTAAATTAGTAATAATGGAATAAAAATCAGTCGGATATAAATCGATTGATATTATAATATGTTATACCTAAGTGAAGAAAACCAAGTAAATATTAATTGAAGTTAATAAAGGTTAAAAGTGATTGGATTGTGCTAATTGTGAATTGGTTGTTTATTGCGTGGTAGATTGATTGAATGAATATTCATAAATAGTTAAATAAGAGTTGAATGAATTAAAAACTCAGAAAATAAATTCCGGTATTATAATAAATTGGAATGAAATCACTTGTGAATTGAAATAAATAAACTTTGTATATGGAAATGAATGATGGTTACCCTTGTTGATTAATGATTATCATTTAAATTTCATGTGAATGTTACTTACATGTTGAATTGAGTTAAGTACAGGTGCTAGAAGGCTTTGAGGTTGATTTTGGTTGAGTATATCGAAATAGATTGAGCCAGTATGCTCAATAGCTCTCGCATAAGATACGCCTTCTCGAAAATATAAAGTTTTAGTTTTGAAATTTTATTTTCCAACCGTGTGGGTCGATGTCTATATATTTATTGATCCTGCGATATCGCAGATGTCACTCTGTACAGGGGAGACTATGCCGAATTTTTCCAGGAATTTAAAATGTTAGAAATTTTTCGATATTTCTGAAATTTTTATTTACAGTAATGTATTGGTTTTATTTTAAAATAAATTGGATTTTATAAAAGTTATTAAATTGAGTTTGTAGCATTTCTTCTACCTTAGTAATTTCGGGGACGAAATTCTATTAAGGGGGAAGGAATGTAACGTCCTGTATTTTTGGTAGTCTGATATTTAATTTAATTTATTATTTTAAATATCGATTTGGAATTTTATTTGAATTTAAATATATTTTATCGTTATTATATAGATCTCGAAAATGATTTATTTTTCAAACGGCCTCTGTTTTCGACGAAACGAGTTTTATTGGAATGCGTATAATTAATTATTGCTATATTTCCAGTTTGGAGGCAATCAGAGTTGTTTTACCGGTGCGTGAAATTTAAAGGTGAACCAATAAATTTAAATAGCAAGGTTGTGCAAACGGAGTCGGTTTTCGGCGAAATAAATTTAATTGAAACCGGAATGTTGAGACATAGCGGTGTATTCTTAGTTATTTGTGTTCGGAGTTTGTATGCGTCGGTACGTATTTAATGATAAGCGTTAAATAGCGGTAATCGTGTCAAATAAAATCTACCCTATATAAAAACGTACAGCCTAATATTCAACTACACCAAAAGTTTACCAGAGCCTAACCAATCGTTCGTAGATAAGGAACTATATATAGCCTTTATATATGCAAATGTAGGAGCAAGTCTTCATCAAATTTAAACGAGCTGTCATAGGAAAGAATAGCCTATATATAGAGGTATACAGTGCATATTAAAAGAGTTGAAAGACACTGTACTATTGGAATAGGTGAAGTGTAACCAATGGTTACATTTATCACAGAACGATTCAAACTTAAGAAAAAGGGTACACCTACAGTGCTAGTTATTTCATCTATGCCTTAGGAGAAGAAAACTCAACCCAGCTACAATAACTATACACGCAGACCTACCCAATGGCTTCCCATTCGCATGCTTTAATCACCTCACATACTGTTCACTTCCCTGAATTTCTGCAAATCTTGTTCTGGAACCTAATCTACTTCTATCAGTCTGCCCATTTCTTCGCTTGTAAGCAAAACTAAAGTGGATAAACATGCCCTTTCTCTCTACGAAGTCCATGGTTATCCCTATTTTCCCTATGTTTGTAGGAAAGGAAAACCCATGCAGCACTTCGAATCACGCGCAGGCTAAGATAGCAAAAACCTGTTCTCTAATCTATGTTGTACCTTCCCATCAAGCAGATTTTCATCCATCACAGATATATGAAGCTGGCTACTATCCTAAGACTTGGAAGCCAAGGTTTCTACCTGTTTATAAATGCACGAAATCTCATTCTTCTTCCAGGACGTTTTGCCGCAGGTTTTTAATGGCTCCAAAATAAAATAAAAACAATGGTTCCATTCATTAAAATAAATATACACACCAGTTTCAGCGTGAATGGATGATCCGACGGTTGAAGTTACGTGAGTCTGTTGAGAAGAGGGAGAATGGGTCCAACGAGTGAAGGCATGCGCGTGAAGGAGCATGGGGACTGAGTAATGTGGATGGCTCACTGGAGCAAGTAGTGAAGTGTTGAATAATGGATAGTGGGTTTTTGATGTGAGAAGTTAAATGATGAAAGGAAGATCGGGAAGAACAATTAACGTGTGGAAGCAAAATTTGCGTGAGTAGAGGAAACATGATCTAAGGCAGGGCATCAGGGAACGCAAGGAAATCTTATCGGAATCGCATGATAAGATTTAGATTCATGAACAAATAATAAATGATGGTGTGTGTACAGTTTTTGAAGGAGTAGTATGGAATAGTAAAGAGTCATCCAGAAGCGGTGTTACGTGAATATGGGGTAGTTGCGTTATAAAATGGAGATGGGTCTCTAAAATAAATGACATGCGAGGCCAAAAATAAAGATTGTGGACTGGAAGACATGCGTTGGGGTAAAAATGGAATGGTTTAGTGGAGAGGTGGGTATTTTCTAAGGGTGCATGAAGATAATTGAATGAACTAGGGGATGGAGCGTGTAAAGGAGGAGTGTTAGCATGTGCGTTCGAACTTCGAAGTCTGTAGAACTGAAGCGAGAGAAAGTTTGGGTAAGAAACATACGTTGGTTTGTTTTCTTGTTGGTGGTTGGTTTTATAATGAACGGAAGGGGTGGCTTGTGTGTACTGTATAGTTACATGCGTAATGCAAGGAGGAGGATTTGCGTGTATTGTGATTAGTAGCTGCAGGTTCAAAATGAAATGCGTTGGTTTTTATTTGCATTGGAGTGGATATCAAGAAGAAGAAGGCAGCAGTATAAAAGGTTGGGTCCATATACGAGCAATATAAAGGAATGATTGGAGAGTAGCACTGTGCATGGAGTTGGGGTGCACTGTTGTCGGCTCGTTTGAAATGGGTGGACAGAATTAAGCACAAAGCTGAAGCATTTCTGTTTCCAGAAAGAAAGTCTTTGTGTGGAGCAGTATATGAACATGGGAATTTGGATGGGGTTGGCTCGTCGAAAACAGAAGATGGAATTCATTTGAACGATGGTGGAAGGTCAGTTAGTCGTGCATGGTTTAATACGAAAACATGGTGCAAACTATGGACTGGAAACAAAGTGTTTGGCGTAGAGAAGTTCTTCACGAAGGGGTAGTATGAGGGGGTAGTGGGAAGAAATAGTCGGTGACATGTTTCCCATTTCAAAGGTAATCCGCGTGGTAACATAAGTTTACCAAAGTAATTCACGCTTTATATATTTCTAATTAGTTCATTAAAGTTAATTAGGAAAATAATTAATTCAGATGTATGTACTAAAACATTTATAACTTCTAATTTCGTGGATAGAATCCGATCAAAACAAGATTAGCCGGGACTGCATTGAAGGACAGAACACTATGGAATAAAACTATTTTGGACAGGGATGGAGATAGCTGGAAATTAAGGTTAAATTAAGCGATTGTTTAATTTAACTGTAACCAAACCGCTACAACGAACGGGCGAAATCAAGTGAGTTTACTCACTCAGTTTTTATCCCATTTATATTTTATATAAATCGGGTTTTATTTTGTGTGCTATGCTTGAAAATTGTTTGTTGGTTGTTGTTATTTATGAATTAGTTGAATTGGTTGATTAAACGTTAGTTAAATCTAAATAAAATCTAACCGTTATTTTAACGGTTAATTCCAAACGAGGTAACTTACCTTGTTGGTTACGTTTATAATAATATAAACGTATTAAATCAAAAATATGGATGCTTGAATGGCTGTTATTTATTTATTGTCGAATATTTTATCTGTTTATTGAACTGAATTTGGGCTAACGTATTTGAATGCTGGGAAGAAAAGGTTGGAGGAATCCAACCGGATTCCTCAACTGGAATGTTTATTTCATATCACAATTATATGAACTGTTTAACCAATGTGATTGGCTGATTGATTTGGGTATTGATCGTTGAATCTAAACTCAACATTTGTTTTGTTATTAACCAATGGATAGTATTGATTGGGTAACTGGCATCATGTGGCCTATAAATCAATCGTACTACAAATGTTGATTTACCGTCGAGTGAATCGATGGTAATGAAGTTATAAATTTTATTTTTAACTGAAATTAGATTTTAAATCTATTAACTGGAATCAAAGTTAGTTAAAAAGGAAATAAATTATTATTATTTATTATTTAAAGTTATTATTAAATGATTTTATAAAAGGGAATTCTTATATCAATAAGATTTGCAGATATATGATTTGAAATTAACCCGACAGGTTAACAGTTGGATTAAATGTGTAACAACCCGAAAATCTGGGCCAGTTTAAAATTTTTATTTTGGCAATTTTAGCGAATTTTGATTATTTAAAATGAATTATTTTAAATAATATCGACGAGAAATTTATTTTGAATAGAATTCGAACGTATATATTATACGCGTCGTCGTTAGAATATAAATATTTATATATAATTATAAATAGAATTAAAAATGGCGCGGTAGTTCGATAATTCGATTTCAAACTTCAATTGAATGTACCGGGTGTAAAACAATCCGGATTTTTGTGAAACCAAAAACATTAGGATCTAATTGATGATATCTTTCCAACGAAGTTGAGAAACTGAGATTTCACTTTATAAATGATGAGATATGTCCAGTTGAAAATTAGAAATAGTCGCTGTGGAATTTATATATATTTTTATATATATAAGGCCCTTAAAAATAGCAATTTTGCAAACGACCTCGGATTTCGACGAAACCAGTTTTGTTGGATCCGCAGTGTTAAGTTATTGCTAGATTCCAAATTTCATAATTTTTCGAATCGATATGTGAGCGTGGCAAAGGAAAACGCGTTTGACCAGTTTCAGTTGATTTTAATCGACTGGAAATTGGCCATTTTTCTAACGGTCTCGGAATTCGACGAAACTAGTTTTGTTAGGACCGTATCGTCAATACGAAGCTAGAAAATATTTTTCTGGAATTTTGCGTGTTAGTATGTGACCCCGGTAATTTGAAATGTACGTTTAAAATTCAATATAGTGATTTAAATGTTAATTCAACGGAAACTGATTGTAACAGCCGAATCAGCGTACGATACATATCCCATTGTGTTCGGAATGGGGGTAGAACGCTATGGACGACAGGCGGTGGGCCTCGTTTCGAGGTCGTATGAAAAAGTCAACTTAAGGTTGAATTAAATAATAATAAAATTAAAAAAAAAAAAATCTCTTCTCCCTTATATCTGCTGCCCCCCCCCCCCCCGATATTTTCTCAGAAGAAAATAAAAACAAAAAAAAAAAAGAAGAAAGAAAAGAAATCGCGATCGCCCCCCCCCCCCCCCCCCCGATCCAGCATCGCCGCCCTCCGCCACTCCGACGAACGCCATCGCCCGAAGCCCGGCGCCGCGCCTCCCCTCCCATCTCCTCCCCTCTCGCCACTCGATCTCCCAAAGCCCTCCGCCCCAAACCAAACTCTCCAGCCCTAGTGGGACCCACCGCCGCCTGAGGTGCCAACCCCCGACCTGCGACCCCCCCCCTGAAGTGCCGCCGACGACAGCTTCACCCCCCCCCTTTTTTCTTCAAATGCTGTAAGTTTTATTTATTTATTTATTGTACTTTTATTTTTATTTAAAACATAATTAGAAAACTGATTTTAACGCAATTAGAAAACTGATTTTAACGCATTTAGAAAACTGATTTTAACGCATTTTAAAAACTGATTTTAACGCATTTTAGAAAACTGATTTTTAACATTTTAAAAACTGATTTTAAAACATTTTGAAAACTGATTTTAAAACATTTTGAAAACTGATTTTAAAACATTTTGAAAACTGATTTTAAAACATTTTGAAAACTGATTTTAAAACATTTTAAAAACTGATTTTAAAACATAATTAGAAAACTGATTTTAAAGCATTTTGAAAACTGATTTTAAAGCATTTTGAAAACTGATTTTATTTTATTTTTTTTGAAGACTGATTTTTAAATGATAGAAAATAAAAACTGATTTTTATAGGAAGTAAAACTGATTTTATTTTGAAAGGGAAAATGATTTTTAAACTGAATTTAAAATGATTTCTTAACTAGGAAGAGGTTAGAAATTTAAAAGGAAAAATCAGATTTCTATATATCGAAAGTTCGAAAGAAAAATATAGTTTTTATGTTTTGAACTTCGAAAGAAAATAGAATTTTTTTTTTTATATTGAACTTCGATAGAAAAATGGAATTTTTATATATTGAACTTCGATAGAAAAATAGAATTTTTATATATGGAACTTCGAAATAAAAATTCGATTTTTATAAACTGAACTTTGAAATAAAAATTCGATTTTTATATATTGAATAGCGAACTAAAAATTCGATTTTTATATATTGAATAGCGAACTAAAATTTCGATTTTTATATATTGAATAGCGAAGTAAAAATATGATTTTTACATATGTAGTGAAAGCGAGCAACGAAGATGACGAAGATGCGGTAGCGACGAAGGTTTCTGCAAATGAAGTGCCGTGGAGCTAGGATAGCTATAAGTGAGAATTTCTCACCTTTCTATTTCTTTTCTAGTTATATATTTATACTAGGATGCAGACGGTGCTTAGTAGCACCCGACACCCGTCCACAGACCATGGACTTGTTTGTTTGGCTGTTTGGTTATTGATTGCGATATTGGTTTGAATGTGGTTTGTGGTGTGAAAAATCGAATCGATAAATTGGTTAGGATTAGACGTGCGCCGTTATAAGGCGAAGGAGTAAGGCTAGGTTAGACGCTTACTCCAAACTTTGTGGTTTACATAACGAATTGATTTGATTGATGTGTGAATGGCGTGGGCCTTCACTAGACCGGGGATAAGGCTAGGCCTTGTCCCGTTTCTAGTATCGTGCCGTTATGTCGCCGAAATTTTCTAAAATATGTTAGAAAAATAAAAATGTCATTTATTGAATAAATGAACTGAAAAGAAAATTCATGTGTTGGAATAAATATTTTATCGTTAAAAATATAGTTTTTAACGTGAATGTGAATAAAATAAAATATTCATTTACAAACCAGACGGTTTGTTTATGTACACTGATTTGACTGATATGGATTGGGACGATAAATTTTACACATCGCCCAACTGCACGAATAAAATCTGTGTTTGATTGTTTGAAACCCCACACGGGTGTTGGGATGAAATTTGAAGTTCACTCATCCTGATTGATTAAATATGTCGATCGATTGATTGACAGGCTGTTATAAGCGTTAGATATCTATATTTGATGCTTATACAGTGTAGTGCACTTTGGTTGATGGTTGATTATTTTCAATGTTATTATATACATGTGTTGTATGAAAATCCATATAATTAACTTTATATGGTGATTGATTGGGCCTCATTCGAATTTGAAAAATAAAGAATATTATAAAATAAAAGTTCATGTGTTGACAGTACTCATTCATTGAGATTGGTCATGTGTTGAACGAAATATTTTGATAATAACAACTATTTTGAAAAAGAAATATTTGAAATAGAATATTTGAAAATAGAAATTTATGAAGCCGTGTTGATTAGATTGACGCCATTTTGACGTGAACGATATTTATATCGATTTTATTCATCTTAAAAATGAATATTGAAAAGTGATTTCGAAATCGAATATTTTGAATTGAATTGAAAACGATTTCGAAATGAATTGAATTGAAAACGATTTCGAAATGAATTGAATTGAAAACGAATTCAAATTGAATTGAAAACGATTTCGAAATGAATTGAAAACGATTTCGAAATGAATTGAATTGAAAACGATTTGAAATGAATTCAAATTGAATTGAAATTTGAATTGAATAGAAATGAATTTTGAAACGAATTTATAAAGAAGAATTCAATTTTGATTTGAATTGAAAAGGAAGTTGAAATTGCTTTTGAAACGAATTTAAAACTATTTATATAATTCGTTTTAAATAGAAATCGACGAAGTATATATTATATATATTATATATATAATATAATGGCCTGAATAGAACGCGCCGCGCCGCGGCAGTTCGTGAATTTCGACCATTTATTTCAAACGGACATTGCGGGAGATCCGACCGTCGGATTCTCCTAAAACCGGAACCGTTGGGTTCGTATCGAAAAGAGCTTTCTAATGAATGTTAGAAATTTGAAATCTAACGGTTGGATTTGGAATTATGTCCAAATCAAATTCGAAAAAGGTCGTTGTAAGTGCAGTTCGATGGCCGTTGATGGAAATCGACTGTACGGGCCTTGATAAAATTATTAAAAATAGTAATAATTTGTGTAAAATCATAAGAAATGATTTGTGAAGATTTGGGATGAAAAACTCCATATTTGAAAAGATAAAAATAGATTTTTATCGAAATGAACTAGTTTTGAACTAGAATTATAATTCTATTTATTTTTAAATAAATAAATTGAATTTGAAAAGGGTTTTAGAAATAACCAGAATCTCCAATGATTTCATTGGAGTGGATTTGAATCGAAATTGTCTTCGGAATATTTCGAAGTTGGAATTCGTGATTATACAGATGTTGTTATGAAAATTTGAAAGATATATATTTATATCGTTATTTCCAATACGACATTTGTTAATCGTAGAATTTGATATTGAATATAAGCCGGGATATTTTCTATTCAGAGCCTTGTATTTAATATCAAATGTGATTTGGGTTTGTCGTGAATGGTGTCTTCACTAACACTGTTCTTGAACCCAGTTGAGAAAAGATTAAATCTTTTTATTTAGATTTAATGAAGTGTACCAATTAAATAACATTTAATTGGAATTGAATTGATATTGATTTTTGGGTTTATCGTGAACAGTATTTTAAATAACACTTGTTCTTTAACCCGATAATTAATGAACGTGATTTGGGTTTGTCGTGAATGGTGTCTTCATTAACACTGTTCTTGAACCCAGTTGAGAAATGATTAAATCTTTTTATTTAGATTTAATGAAGTGTACCAATTAAATGACATTTAATTGGAATTGAATCGATATTGATTTTTGGGTTTATCGTGGACAGTGTTTTAAATAACACTCGTTCTTTAACCCGACGATTAATGAATGTGATTTTGGGTTTATCGTGAACCGTGTTTTTAAATGACACTGATTCTTTAACCCAGTCAAAAGATTAAAACTAAGTGGAGTTTTAATGAATCTTTAATTAGATTGAAAAGATCGAGAATGGAGTATCACCAGTTTTGCTCCAGGCGATAGTTAAATCTTTAATTAGATTTGAACGTGAAATTTAGGAACTAACTGTCGGTTAGCCAAGCAGAATGTTTTCTGGATATTGATCTGATGTTGGTTTCGGCCTTCGGGGTTAATATTTGGGGAATTATTCTCTTGATTAATTTACGGTTAGTGACTAATGAATTGGAATGAGGCGTATGTTGTGTTTGTGTAACACTTATTTAAAATATACGCGAGTTATTCGGAAAGACCGGGTTTATCCCATTCTGAATAACTGATACGACGATAAGTCGAAGATGAAGACGATGGTCGAAGACCGGAGGTCTTCACGTCGTTTGGGTGATAGCTGATGATCTTGATTGGGCTGTACACCCAAGAAGATGGAAACAGTTGGTGATCGTCCAGACGTACTTGGAGATCGATGGATATGCGGGGTACTAGGTGCCTCCGGTTTCGTTCAGACCCAGAACGGACTTGTAAATGGACTGTGTGTCTGACATCGGATTTCATTCTGTGTGACTGATATCGGTTGCATAGGATGGTTTGCCTGTGTGGCATGCTAAGATGCAAATGACCAAGGCTTCTGTTGAAAAGCAAAGTCTTGTGGTTGATGATCAAAGCACGGCCTTTGTGGCGTAGCTTTGTGTAACGTTTACCTCGCGTGTTTCACACCAGGTATGAACCAAAAACGGGAGACGGACCTCAGGGAGGGCATGCGTTTCTTCCTAGTTAGAAGTGGCGTCAGTGGTTTTACACGCCCTGACGAGTTTGACTTATGTGGTTGTTGCTGTTGCGAGGCGCCTCGGATTGATCGGTCGTTCTCGAACCGATGGAGTCATTTAGTTGGCTCGTTTACGCCCCATAGGGCGGAGAAACGCATGTTCAGGCATTTTAATCCACTCCGTGTGGACCGGCCCTGACGATCCAAGGGTCACTCGAGCTCTGATCCTGAGACTCGGACTAGGCAGTCTCGAATCGGTTGAGGACTATCTTTTGCCTCGGTTCATAGACGGAAATCCAATTTCCAAATACGTGACATTTGCGGTTTTATTTGTAAACCTATATATGGCGACATGATATATGGTACCCATGCCGCCTATGATTGATACTTATGATTTGAAGTTGTTTTATACACTATGCACTTATAATAGCATCAAATGATTTGTTTTAAACGTATCAAGAATTCTTTGGCTGTTATAAGGGAAAACCCTATCCCCCGGCTTGCGTTGCATTGTGTGATAGGACCTGGGTCTTATAACAGCTTCATTTTTCTTTATTTAGCATTGCGCTGTTTGTTTTGTGCACTGGTATTCTTGGGAGGAAACCCGTTCCGTGTTATACGGCGTGGTCCCTTGATTTACCTAACTTTGAAATAAAGATTAATAACTGTTTTAGTTCTCACACCAGTCCCATGACTGACCTGGAGTTTATTGTTTTAACCTAAACTCTGGGTGCCCCTATTTTGACACGGGCAGCTAGTAGTTTTGGTTTTGCAGATTTATATTCACAGGATCCTGGTTTACAGCTGGAATGATATCCGGAAAGCTTTGTATCCGTATATCTCTTTCTAGTTGTGTATTGTATTATTTTCCGCTGCTATGTATTTAAATGTAATTTAAATCTCTGATATTTCTGTGTAATGTTTATTCATTTATACTCTGTATATTCTTGTAATCTGATGCATTGTTGTAATATACGGTGTAATGTTCTTCCGTATGCGTTCTGTTCTGTCCTGTTCTCAAACGATAGGGCGTTTCGAATGGTCTGGGTCGGTTTAGCGACTGGTTCAGACCGAGCGAAATTCCTTGCCGTCACAAAATGGAATTATTTAAATTAATTATATTGCTAATTAACTTGAAAAGAAAATTTAATTGGAATTAGTTAACGAGATAACCACATTTTGAGTTGACTAGGTTGATCGCTTTAACAAGGATTAATTATTAAATGAAATTAATTTGGTGTTAAATAAATGGAAATGTTTAATGAATATCTGTTAATGTGAATAAGATTATAGAGAAATTATTATTTAGTTTAGTTAATAAAGAACTCAACTACTTTTACAATAGTTAGTGGCGAAGTACATTAGTAATTTAATTATTAATAATTTAGGAGATTTCTTTTTAACCGAAATTCATTTAAGTAAGAAATCGGAGTTTGAAACGGAATCGAGTTGGAATTGAAAAGAGTTCATGATCGGATTTTATGGTAAAGCCCAGATTTTTATAACAAAGTGATAAGAGGGATTTCGAGCGGATGAGAATATATAAAATGGCATTTCCAATGAAAGGAAAATAAAAAGGGAATATGGTAAAACTACAACGATATTTATAAAGTAAAGAAATCAATGGGAGGATTTTGAATGGTTATTCAAAAAGTAGATAATTATTTGTTATAGTTTCCGAGCAATAAAAAAAAATCAAAGAGTTTTTGTAACAAAGTTTTATGTTAAATTTGATTAAAACAAAGTTGGAGTGTGTATACATATATATATATATATATATATGAATAAATTCTGGAAGTGTTTGAAAAGGGTTTTGCGAATATTCTTATATTAAAATAATAAATATATATTATGGTTTAAGATATTAAAAGATTAAGAAGTTTTTAATTAGTTTTTAAATTAAAATGGCCAAGTGATGTTGAATACTAAACCAATGAGTTCATTTTATTTTTATGGTTGAATAGTTGTTTATTTGATATTTAAATAATCGACTATCAAATCTGACCAATACGATTGTTGGTACGGAAAGACCGGATCGAATTATATTCGAAAACCATTCCGACCAGCAAATACGAAATCAAGAAGATACCAGATGCTGATCAAGACGGAGCCATTGAAGATGATAGATCTTCATAAAATGGAAGGATTACCTATATCTCTGGTCTGCTACTATAGTTTTCAAAGCTTACTATATATAAACTAAATTTATAATTTATAACCAGAGATGTACTGTGGTTTTGTCGTAGTTGAAATCTACGGATTTGCAAGAACTACTCGCTGCTCATCTATAGGGTGATTCCTATGATGTGGTAGGAGACTTGCTTCGGTTCATCCAGTTCCTGGATGACTTGTATGGACAAATGTCTGACAGAGTATTTCTTAAGAATCACGTATGTTGGTTTTTAGAAACGTATTTCTGTAGGTGGCATAGAAGACACCTTCCTTTAGCATAAACACCCAGAGTATTTTTGTAAACGTCAATTAGTGATTTGGCGTATCTGACGATGTGGCATTCAAAGTGATTGTGATGTCCTTAGAAATGTAGTGTTTAACCCCAAGCCTCATCAACCGGGAAATGACAAAAATCGGGCAAATAGCATGACTATGTGGGTCGCTCCCATTAGGGTGTATAATCACCTATCTAGAGAAATTCCATTTGCTTCTTTAATCTATCGAGCTGCCCCTTTTCGGAAAACGGTTGCTGATCCTAACCGTTGGTGATATACATTCGATACACTCAAGCGAAATGAGTGGTCGGTCATGTGTGGGCCGAGTTGCAAGATGTTCTTGTTGAACCCAGTTTATTCGCCTCTAGAGATACACTATCGGCAGGTGGTTCCATACCTTGTCTGTAACAACCCGTATTTTCAATAACCTGTTATAACATAAATCGAGGCAGAATTTAATTCTAAAATCTGAATCAAGGGAAACGGGCTATGCCATTGCGTTCGTCTCGGAAAAATACGCGAAATAGAGTCCGAGTTTTCGAAAATCGGAGTCCGTATGACCCGATTAAGGCCCAACGAAGTTTTCAGAAAATTCCAAAGCAAAAACAGATTTCAAATTCAAGTTTGAAATTGGAGATTAGGTTAAGATTGGGCCAGGCAGGAAAATTCCCGCCAGAGCACCCAAGTCGACAGCCCTGTCGACTTGGGAGTCGACTTGGTTGGACCCAAGTCGACAGCCCTGTCGACTTGGCTGTCGACTTGGTCCAGCCGGGCAGTTTTGCCTGGTGCACCATTTTGGGTTTGTGTTGAGTTTGGGGGCCAGATTCGGTTTTAAGGGCTGAGATTGGAACTAGGGTTTAATCCTAAGGTTGAAACTAGTCCTAATCTCTATAAATAAGACCCTAACCTAACCCTAAATCATCATTATTCATTCATACAACTAAACTATGGCAAAATCAATCCTCTCATGGCCTCCACTCTCTTCATAAAATTCCTAAATAAACTTCTATGAGATTTTCCATGCATACAAGTGTTTTCAAGCTTGTATGAGCATCATTAGCTTGCATTCAAGTCAAGTTTCTATATTTGCATCATAAAGCAAGGGTTTTGATCATTTTGGCTTAAGGGTTTTTCTATTGAAGCTTGCATTTTGGGTTTAATTGGTTGCATAAGGGCTTTGTCATATTTTTGTGTCTTCATAAGCATTGTAAGCCCTTTTCTATTTTCATATTTAAACTCTAAAGCTAATGAATGATGCAAGTTGTGTTTGATCATTATGATGTGATATGCAAGTTTATCATGTTATGCAAGTATGCTATGATATGATATGCAAGTTTATCATGATATGTTATGCAAGTTTACTATGATGTAATATGCATGTCTATCATGTTATGTATGCAAGTTTGCTATGTTATGATATGCAAGTTGCCATGTTATGTATGCAAGTTTGGGTTGATCATCTCACTCATGCTATCATGTTATGCAAGCTTATCTTGGGTTTATGAGCCTAAAGCTTCAAGCTTTATGCTAAAGGTTGCATTTTGGCAACATGTAGGTTATCATATCTCTTATGATAACTTGCATGTGAGGCTAAATGCGAACTTATGGCCATTTCCACATGTCATTTATCACCATGTATCACCAATATGCTAAGTTTGGTTTTATGCATGCTTTTGAGGCCTAAAATGTAATATGCAAGTATATGAACATATGTACATTTCATATGCCACCATGTTAAACTTGTGGCTTCAACACCTTTATGTCATGATTATGCCAAGTTCCCTCTTTCTATCCTTTATGTGCTATTGCGATATGTAAGCGATGGGATTGCGTTTGGGGTTGGGTAAACTTAAAAGACATAAAAATATAAGCTTGGGAATTTACCTATTAAGTTAGGTCTACCCTTTGGGAATTTACCGATTAAGTTAGGTCTACCCAAATGCTTGAAAACTTGTAACATGTTTTGGAAACATGATGGACATGACACTTAGAAAAGATAAGTGTGACCAACTCGAGGTTGGGTTGAGTTTGTAGCGTAAACCTACCCGGAACCGACCGGCTTAACTAGTTGCTACAAACAATAGGACCCAATGTGAGAAGTTGGTCATGTTGTACCTTGAACCCGAGGTTAGACCAAGTTGTGGTGTAAAGCTACCTGGACCCGCCCGGCTTAACTAGTAACCACAACAAGGTCTAATGTGAGAGGTTAAGGCGCATTAAATTAATTAATGCCTCGTGATTAGGGTTAAGTCATGGTCCACTTAGTACTTAACCAATTTGGGCTTGGTAGATTAATCGGGGTTAAGTCGTGAACTCATCGTTACACTTAACCAAGTTAATCCATGATTAGCAAGAGGGTTAAACCGTACTTAACCCACTAGAAAAATCCTAGCAATGGGGGTCCACTCCAGCAGTAATCCCAAGTTTGTATCATTAAGGCCCTAGGGTCTAGGCTAGGGAGGGAGCACGATTACTAAACTGGAGGTAAGTGACCAAAAACGACGGCAGAGTGGTACGCCGGTGTAGTTCCGGGCGGACTTATGGTCGTGCACATAGTCCGAAGCCGGGGAAAACATGCACGGGTACCAGTAGATGGAGACTGTGCACGCATGTTTATGGTGTCCAGGGGTTGCCACCCTAGGGCTTGATACACCCGACGGGAGACCCGGCACAGTCTGACTACAATTATGTTTGGGCCGTATGGACACCAACACGTGACGAGTTAGGCTTATAGGGAGCCGATCGACTAGACCGTTTGGTTAGACCTTGTATTAGGGTCATTTCATGTTATTGGGCCAAAGCTTGGGCCAAGGGATCAATACTTGTATATTCAAGTCATGTTAGTTTGCTAGTACACCTGTGGTGCAAAACCTTAATCCTGATTATGCGATGACACCTTTATCTACCTTGTTAGTTAATCATCATGCCAGTATGTTGTTATCCTTATGTTCATCCCAGCTTTCATCATGCCAGTTAACTTTATCAGTTTACATTGATTGTAGTAGGGCTTACTCGGTCTTTTTGACTGACCTGTTTTTCTTTCGCCTCTTTTCTTCCGTTCCCCCCCCCCCCAGGTTCTCAGGGTGGGAATATTGGAGCTTAGCTTGGATTTCTGATCGCTGCTTGTGGGATTTTAGCTCATGCACGGTCTTGACATGAAGCTAGCTATGGTTATCACTTATTTTGGGGATAGTACTTATGTATTTCAGTTTTTCAGTAATGTTGTTTTTATCTAGACTTGTGTATTTGGAAAGTTGACATTATGTTGTACCAGACTTGTTTTGAAATGGTTTGAAATCTTCCGCTGTTTTATCTATGTTATTTACTCTGTTTACATATATACATGTGTTCTTGTTCTGCCTTGATATATCATTATGCATGTTTACCTGATTCAAACGCCCCTCCAAAGTCAGAGTGCTTGCAAGAGACACCCTGGCGGAGGTGGGGTGTTACATTTGGTATCAGAGCGTATGGTTTACGAGAAGGAACAAAAAGGTTTTTAGAAAACTTTTGGGAAAACTATTTTCAAAACCAAGTATAAAGTATTTTCCAAAGAAAAGTCTAGTTTATTTTAAAGGCAATTCCCCAAATAAGCCATTAGCAAAATTCCTTCGTCTTTCTCCATTCTGAATATATCTTTTTCTTCGTTTTCAGTATGGCCGATAACTTTGCTATTCTGGAGGGAAGTTATTTACAGTATACACCGATGCATGTGGCACGGGGTTAGGAGCTGTTCTGATGCAAGAAGGAAGAGTGATATGCTTTGGCGGTAGGCAACTCAAAGTGCATGAGAAGAATTATCCCACTCATGACTTAGAGTTGGCAGCAATAGTATATGCACTCAAGGCTTGGCGCCATTATCTTCTGGGAGAAAGATTTGAGCTTTATACCGATCACAAGTCATTGAAGTATCTCTTTTCTCAGAAGGATCTGAATCTAAGGCAACAAAGATGGATGGAATTCTTGGCGTCCTACGATTTTGAGATAGCTTATACCCCTGGCAAGGGGAATGTGGTACCAGATGCATTGAGTAGAAAAAGGTTGACTCTGAGTCCTCTATTCGTTGAGATGAAGAATTTAGAGTATGTGGCAACCTTTGATTTCTCTTTGGCGATTGAGTCGATGACCGGTTCTTTAGCATCTCTGGAACTCAGACCTACCCTTCTTGATCAAGTTGGGGCTTCGCAGAGAGAAGACCCTCAGATAGTTGAGATTATGGATAAGCTGATTCGAGGAGAGGCGTCTAGTCATCTCGCTCGATATTCTATTGATGACAAGGGTTGGCTGAGGAGAGACGGAAGGTTATGTGTTCCAATGGTAGAAGATTTAGTAAGAAAAGTTCTTGAGGAATCGCATCGCTCTAAGTTGACTATACATCCGGGCGGAGATAAGATGTATAAAGATATGAAGCGCATTTTCTTTTGGCCTGGGATGAAGAAGGATGTGGCAGAGTTTGTCTCTAGATGTATCATTTGCCAGCAAGTTAAGGCCGAGTCGAAGAAGCCCGGTGGGCTATTGCATCCTCTAGACGTTCCACTTTGGAAGTGGGAGAGTATTTCCATGGATTTTATCGATGGGCTACCAAGGTCAAGGAAAGGGAATATGAGCATTTGGGTTATTGTGGATAGACTTACGAAGAGTGCTCATTTCATTACGGTGAAGAGCAAGAGAACCGCATCTTGGCTAGCGTCTGTATATCTTCGTGAGATTGTGAGACTTCATGGAGTCCCTTCTAGTATTGTCAGTGACCGTGACCCAATCTTTACAAGTCAATTCTGGAATAGCTTGCAAGAAGCTATGGGCACGAGGTTGAATCTAAGTACGGCTTATCACCCACAGACGGACGGTCAAACCGAAAGGGTGAATAAGGTACTCGAGGATCTGTTGAGGCTTTGTATTCTGGATTTTGGTGGTACTTGGGAAGACCATCTTCCTCTTGTTGAGTTTGCATATAATAACAGTTATCAGGCAAGCATAGGGATGGCACCATTTGAAGCTTTATATGGGAGGCCGTGCAAGTCGCCTACATGTTGGTGGGAGACTACAGATGAGCTTATACTTGGGCCTGATATGATCAGAGATACATCCGAGAAGGTCGAGTTGATTCGGAGATGGATGAAAGCGGCCCAAGACCGACAGAAATCCTATGCTGATAAGCGAAGAACTGATTTGGAGTTTGATGTTGGGGATATGGTTTTCGTGAAGGTTTCTCCTTTGCTGAATGTGGTCCGATTTGGAGCCGTTGGAAAGTTAGCACCGAGGTTTGTTGGACCGTTCCCTATTATAGAGAGGATCGGGCAGATGGCTTATAGAGTGGAGTTGCCCGAGAAGCTTGCCGGAGTACACGATGTTTTTCATGTCTCGCATCTCCGGAAGTGTTTAAATGAATCAACAAAGGTTGTTAAGCCAAGTGTTCTGAAAGATGTAGAAGTGGAGAAAGAGGCTACCTTGAGGAGAGCTCCGATTCGTATCTTGGGGACGGAGACCAAGAAGCTAAGGAATCGAGAGGTCAAGTTGGTGAAGGTTCAATGGGGTGAAGCCGAAGAAGACGCAACTTGGGAAACCGAGGAGAAGATGCGTGGGCTTTATCCATTCCTTTTTGAGGGTACACTCTCAATCTCTTTTCTTTGATAGCATATCTTTCTCTTTGCTATCCATGTTTATCTAGTTTATCGTGTTAATCTTGTCATGAGAACCTTAGGTAGAAACCCTTTGGATGAAACATGTGTTTGAAACATGTTATGCTTGATGGTTGCAAGTGGTTGCAAGTGTTTGCAAGTGGTTACTCGTGGATGCATTATACACGTTAGGCACTAGATCGGCTCACACACACCTCATATTGCATATGCATGAGTGTTTATGCTTATTCATGGATGAAAATTTTTGTGTTATCACATGGATGTTGCATATGGATGTATGTTATGTGCACACATATAGATGTTATACATTATGTTAGGAATTGCATACATATGGATTCATTTCACTAACATAATTTGCATTGATGATATTTGCATTAGATAAGTACATATACACACACCTTTGCATATGTTCATACAACATTTAGAATCTTGTAAGGACAATGATTGCTCGTGGATGATGTTTTGAGTAGATGGATGTTGGATGGTAGGATACGTTCTTCCTAACTTGAAGATTTCGGGGACGAAATCCTTTAAGGAGGGGAGAATGTAACAACCCGTATTTTCAATAACCTGTTATAACATAAATCGAGGCAGAATTTAATTCTAAAATCTGAATCAAGGGAAACGGGCTATGCCATTGCGTTCGTCTCGGAAAAATACGCGAAATAGAGTCTGAGTTTTCGAAAATCGGAGTCCGTATGACCCGATTAAGGCCCAACGAAGTTTTCAGAAAATTCCAAAGCAAAAACAGATTTCAAATTCAAGTTTGAAATTGGAGATTAGGTTAAGATTGGGCCAGGCGGGAAAATTCCCGCCAGAGCACCCAAGTCGACAGCCCTGTCGACTTGGGAGTCGACTTGGTTGGACCCAAGTCGACAGCCCTGTCGACTTGGCTGTCGACTTGGTCCAGCCGGGCAGTTTTGCCTGGTGCACCATTTTGGGTTTGTGTTGAGTTTGGGGGCCAGATTCGGTTTTAAGGGCTGAGATTGGAACTAGGGTTTAATCCTAAGGTTGAAACTAGTCCTAATCTCTATAAATAAGACCCTAACCTAACCCTAAATCATCATTATTCATTCATACAACTAAACTATGGCAAAATCAATCCTCTCATGGCCTCCACTCTCTTCATAAAATTCCTAAATAAACTTCTATGAGATTTTCCATGCATACAAGTGTTTTCAAGCTTGTATGAGCATCATTAGCTTGCATTCAAGTCAAGTTTCTATATTTGCATCATAAAGCAAGGGTTTTGATCATTTTGGCTTAAGGGTTTTTCTATTGAAGCTTGCATTTTGGGTTTAATTAGTTGCATAAGGGCTTTGTCATATTTTTGTGTCTTCATAAGCATTGTAAGCCTTTTTCTACTTTCATATTTAAACTCTAAAGCTAATGAATGATGCAAGTTGTGTTTGATCATTATGATGTGATATGCAAGTTTATCATGTTATGCAAGTATGCTATGATATGATATGCAAGTTTATCATGATATGTTATGCAAGTTTACTATGATGTAATATGCAAGTCTATCATGTTATGTATGCAAGTTTGCTATGTTATGATATGCAAGTTGTCATGTTATGTATGCAAGTTTGGGTTGATCATTTCACTCATGCTATCATGTTATGCAAGCTTATCTTGGGTTTATGAGCCTAAAGCATCAAGCTTTATGCTAAAGGTTGCATTTTGGCAACATGTAGGTTATCATATCTCTTATGATAACTTGCATGTGAGGCTAAATGCGAACTTATGGCCATTTCCACATGTCATTTATCACCATGTATCACCAATATGCTAAGTTTGGTTTTATGCATGCTTTTGAGGCCTAAAATGTAATATGCAAGTATATGAACATATGTACATTTCATATGCCACCATGTTAAACTTGTGGCTTCAACACCTTTATGTCATGATTATGCCAAGTTCCCTCTTTCTATCCTTTATGCGCTATTGCGATATGTAAGCGATGGGATTGCGTTTGGGGTTGGGTAAACTTAAAAGACATAAAAACATAAGCTTGGGAATTTACCTATTAAGTTAGGTCTACCCTTTGGGAATTTACCTATTAAGTTAGGTCTACCCAAATGCTTGAAAACTTGTAACATGTTTTGGAAACATGATGGACATGACACTTAGAAAAGATAAGTGTGACCAACTCGAGGTTGGGTTGATTTTGTAGCGTAAACCTACCCGGAACCGACCGGCTTAACTAGTTGCTACAAACAATAGGACCCAATGTGAGAAGTTGGTCATGTTGTACCTTGAACCCGAGGTTAGACCAAGTTGTGGTGTAAAGCTACCCGGACCCGCCCGGCTTAACTAGTAACCACAACAAGGTCTAATGTGAGAGGTTAAGGCGCATTAAATTAATTAATGCCTCGTGATTAGGGTTAAGTCATGGTCCACTTAGTACTTAACCAATTTGGGCTTGGTAGATTAATCGGGGTTAAGTCGTGAACTCATCGTTACACTTAACCAAGTTAATCCATGATTAGCAAGAGGGTTAAACCGTACTTAACCCACTAGAAAAATCCTAGCAATGGGGGTCCACTCCAACAGTAATCCCAAGTTTGTATCATTAAGGCCCTAGGGTCTAGGCTAGGGAGGGAGCACGATTACTAAACTGGAGGTAAGTGACCAAAAACGACGGCAGAGTGGTACGCCGGTGTAGTTCCGGGCGGACTTATGGTCGTGCACATAGTCCGAAGCCGGGGAAAACATGCACGGGTACCAGTAGATCGAGACTGTGCACGCATGTTTATGGTGTCCAGGGGTTGCCACCCTAGGGCTTGATACACCCGACGGGAGACCCGGCACAGTCTGACTACAATTATGTTTGGGCCGTATGGACACCAACACGTGACGAGTTAGGCTTATAGGGAGCCGATCGACTAGACCGTTTGGTTAGACCTTGTATTAGGGTCATTTCATGTTATTGGGCCAAAGCTTGGGCCAAGGGATCAATACTTGTATATTCAAGTCATGTTAGTTTGCTAGTACACCTGTGGTGCAAAACCTTAATCCTGATTATGCGATGACACCTTTATCTACCTTGTTAGTTAATCATCATGCCAGTATGTTGTTATCCTTATGTTCATCCCAGCTTTCATCATGCCAGTTAACTTTATCAGTTTACATTAATGTAGTAGGGCTTACTCAGTCTTTTTGACTGACCTGTTTTTCTTTTGCCTCTTTTCTTTCGTTTCCCCCCCCCCCCCCCCCCCCCCAGGTTCTCAGGGTGGGAATATTGGAGCTTAGCTTGGATTTCTGATCGCTGCTTGTGGGATTTTAGCTCATGTACGGTCTTGACATGAAGCTAGCTATGGTTATCACTTATTTTGGGGATAGTACTTATGTATTTCAGTTTTTCAGTAATGTTGTTTTTATCTAGACTTGTGTATTTGGAAAGTTGACATTATGTTGTACCAGACTTGTTTTGAAATGGTTTGAAATCTTCCGTTGTTTTATCTATGTTATTTACTCTGTTTACATATATACATACGTTCTTGTTCTGCCTTGATATATCATTATGTATGTTTACCTGATTCAAACGCCCCTCCATAGTCAGAGTGCTTGCAAGAGACACCCTGGCGGAGGTGGGGTGTTACATTGTCATAGTTGGAAATCCAATTCCCAATAAGCACCCGCGGTTTTGATTGTATACTATATATGTGGAGCGTGAGGGATGCAAGCGTTCTGCTAGATTGATATTTATTTGTGATTAGACACTATTATAATATCATAGAAATATATGATTTCAAAAATGTTTTGGGTTATAGTAAGGTAAAAACCGTTCGTGTTCATGTGTGGGCTGGTCTTACTATTATCCTTTTCTTTCAAAAATGATTTTTGACTTTAAAATCAATATGGATGTTATATAAACTTAGCGAGTTTTCTCACTCTGGTTCACCAGACTGACCCGGTGTTTGTAATGCTCAGGTTAGACTGTGGTGTACAGGTTCGGGTTATCGGATGCCGCAAAGTCCAGAGACGAGCTGAAGGAGTTCAGATGTATTAGTATTTATTCCGTTGTGTGTTGTATATGAGGACAGATATCTATAACTGTCCAGATGTATTGATGTACTCTGATGTCTGTAAGTTTTATTTCAAAGCTCTCAACAAAGTTTTATTTCTATATTATATTTTGTTCCTCTATGATGCGAGACTCTGATGATGATGTGTTGTACTTCTTCTTCTATTCTATTATTTCTATCTTTCTTATCTCACCCTCTAATTTCTTTCTAATAACAATCTGGTGTTTTCGATACTTGAGTCTGACAAGTAATACGGTTTGATGTATTATTGTTGGAATTCGGGCGTCGAATTCACCGGGTCGTTATAAAAGAGTTGCGGTTATCACCTGTTGGGGATGACATATACAAGGGAATACCCGAATGAAGAGGTCAGTGAATCCCTAAGAGGAAATCAAGAGTGTTTATTGATGGTTAAAGTACCAATCAACATGAAACAGTTGAGCATGTCCAATCAGATAGAAGTGAAAGTTGAGATCATGTTCGTTTATGCAAGACGAGGATGAAATTGAGAAGCATGGTTCATTGCTTTATAAAGTGGATATTAGCCCATCTAGTTTAAGGGAGGGTGTTAAGAATAAGTCTCTTATTTTGTATGAGGTGAATTTATCTATTAGCATGTTTAGTACGTGGTGTTTGTCCTAATCTTTAGGGATAGTTGTCCTAGTTTTATGCCATTCAATTTTCATATTTAGTTCGTGTACTTCCTTATAAAGGCTTCCACTTTGCTAATAAAATTAGTAATCTTTTCGAGTTTCTCATTTCCATTTCTGCTATTTTTAACAATAATAAAGGGTTCAGGTATATCAACTTTAAATATAATCTAAAATTCAAAGCTTACTATAAAACATATACACAAAATATAATCTTCTACCCAACTATACAACCTTGAAGCAAGTAGATAGACGTGTATGATTAAAAAACTATCCTGCTTATGCAATATGCAATATGCAACAACAATACGAATAACTAAACAACCCAAGCCAAGAAGTGCGAAATCTTTAAGAAGAATGAAGGCAGATATTCATAATCAATATGCACATCTACCAGTACACGCATCCCTAGTTATTCAATAAGATTCACTGGACCCAAAGAAGCTTTCTTCATCAATGCGGCAAAAAAAATGATCCTAATTTCTTATTCATCAAAGAGGGCGAAAAGTATTTTTTTTCATGCAGTTGCAACACCGAAAATTGAATATGAATGATAAAGCTATAACTTATTTGGCTTTGGAAATCATTTATTATAAAACCATATCGTTATAGTTTTATTTAGGTTAGGCTAAATTAAATTTTTACTATAGAGTCTGTAGTAGAAATATTCACAATTCATCAACACCATCCATTCAAATATTTACTCTTTTATGCAGAAAAATACAATACATATTTACAGCATGTTTGGCAACTTAATCATAACTATTTGTAGGCAGCTCATTTCAGTATGGGTGTTCTGGAACACTTTATCAGAAAGTATCGAAAGTAGCTTACGAGTTAGAGTTGAAGAAACAACAAGTTGCTTTTAACTTACAATACGACTGATTAATAACTTGAAGTCTTGAACCAAGTAGATAGCAAAAATTACCAAACAGATAACATTATTTAGTTTATACCATCCAATTGCATGGATGTGTCCATACACGCAATTCGATACACACTACCTAGTTATAAGTCATGGTAGTCAAACACTAGAATTTCTACTTTTAACTTAAAAGTTAAATGAAATTTAAAATTTTTACTCATTACTTTTCCATAATTATTACAGAAAATTACTATTCAAAACTCCTTTTATCGAGATTCATGATATATAGTTAAAAAGGGCTCTAAATAAGACATTTATTTGAGTGAAGTTATATTGTGTGTTCTTGTATAAAATAAAATTTGAATCAACGTATGAATTTAAGATAAAAAATTTCAAAATGGGAACAATTTTCTGAAACAACACAGAATGAAACTGAAGTGAGATCTTCAATCTTGGATTTTATGGCACCAGATGAAAAGTTGGATCATAGAAAAAGGAGCCTTGATGGTTTTTTAGAAAATTGAGGTAAATGATCTAAACTAATTAATTAATTAAAAAATATGTTCCAACTGCATAATGCTACAAAACAGAGTTTAGTTTACTTATTGTTTATTTTTATTGTTCTTTATTAGTAAATATTAAAGACTTTAATTGGAAAGAGACTAATTGAACGTGTGTATACTCAATACTTGAAAATCAAACCTGGTGACTGGAAGAAACATAGTGATTCTCCTTGCTTGGTGTATATTTTATCGCCTATCACTTGCAAAAAATTCTAACAATATCAGAGCAATATAATTTAAACACAAGCTGGCTGTGATTCATGAACATTTTAAATGTAAACTTCCATAATTGACATGTTATAAAAGTCATTATCCACAAATATAAAATTATTACAAGTGGAAATTCGGATCAGTCCTTATTTTCAATTTTGAAACCTGAAAAATCCCATCTGAACAATTATTTTAAGTGGAAATTAGGCTGTGCCCCCTTGTTATAGATTTAAATATAAGCCACGCCCCTCCCAACTTTTCCATGCAAACCCGGTCCCTATTTTTCCTACTTCCGTGTTTTACGTTTTCTGGCCCAAAAGAAATGCGCTGCTAAGTAGAAAAAAAATTTCTAAAATTTGGAAATGTTCTCAGAAGTCCATGGAAATCAAAAAATAAATAAAAAAATTGCATACATGTATGCAACTATTACATATGTTGTTTCTATTGAAAAACTGGACAGAAACTCGCGTACTTGTGTGCAACTACTTGAAATACTTGCATACATGTATGCAAGTATTGCATGAAGAAAACTTAACTGATATTTTGCCTGTACATTGTTGCATGCATGTGTGTAGCTTTTCTATTTTACTGCGCGCTTGAATGCAAAAAAATGCGAATTGATATGCATGCAAGTGAATTTTTGCACACTTATATGCAAGAATTATGCAATACTTGCACAGATGTATGCAAATAAATCAACACGTATGCATGGCTGAAAAACATGCACGGATGTATGCAAGAAAATACAAATACGTGCATACTATTATGTATTTTTGTTGTTTTTTTGTTTTTTTTGTTTTTGACGTGCTTTTTGATTCATTTTTTTAACGTTTACGTGTTTTATTTAAATATGAATTTACATGATTTTTTTATATTTTTTTATTTATTTACTGAATTTTCGAAAAATATGGATGTATTTTATAATAAGTTTATGACCGGACCTGAGCCTAATTTTGAAACTTAATAGGGACCTATGCCAAACGGACCCTTATTTTAAATAGCACCTCTATTTTAATTTCAAAAAAAGGAAAGAAAGAAACATATTTCAAAAATGTTGACTACTTGCTCCACTGATGAAAATAATTTTTTTCTGAATTTATTTTGAACTTCTTCAAAACACTGCAAATATTTGCAGGATTTTCAACAAATATCCTGAATCTAAAAAATATAGGTTTATTTTAAACATGTTTTTAGAGGTGGGACGATTGTGTATGTGTAACCTATGGACAATGTTTTGCAAAAAGTTCTCATGCTATTAGTTACCAATTCCAGAATGTGAAATAGTTAAATTATCCTAGGTAATCAAACATCAAATCCTTCCATACAACCTAAGTTGTAAGCTATGTTATAGGTGTTTCCATAAATAACATACTGGTGAAGGATACAAATCAACAATATTATTGTAATATACATGTGAGACTAACCAAGCATCCTAGTACAACTTTATGCCAGCATACAGTCAAGGGTTGGAACAACAACAGAAAAAACAATTATTAGAAACCCTCGAGTAAACGTTAGCATGCAATGTAGTGATATTTAGTTGTGTTGGACAGTAGACCACCTTAGTTAAGAAGAAATTATACATAAATGACTCACAAATTAGAGTACTTGGCATTACTATATAAGTAGGGAAAATAACTTGTAAGTTACTTCATGTATTTGTCAGACATAAAAATTTAATTTACCTTGTTAAAACGAAGAGAAAAAAGCAAACTAGTTTTATGCCCTTAATCGAAATTGTATCTTCTTTTGCAGCATCATTTAAAAATATAAGGTCTAAACTGATAATCAACGACTTTAAGAGGTACAAAACGTTTAATTAAACTAAAATTATTTTATAATTTATGCAATTTTCCAAGCTAAGATTAACATGATTAATAAAAGTTTGAGTAACAACCATAACTGACCTGGTTTATTCGATGGCGATTCCACCTACGGTCCGACCGATGCTTCATTGACTATCATCATTCCTATTTACATCTCTGGTTTAAGGCCGCATACCATCTCCTGAGATCCATTGGGTTCAAATTGGTATGTCGCTCTTCAAGTTCGAGTTTGATTTCAGGGAATTGGTTGTCAAATTGGATCGTGGAATTGTCTGATGACTTCGGATATGATTTTAGGGATTTGACTTTGACGAATTTTGCAGCAAAAATTTTGGATTTATTTTTCGATGGTTGTAAGGATTTGGAACTGTCTGATGGCTTCGAGTCCAATGGTTGAGTAGAGGCGTGGTTGGATTTTTTTTCCCGTAGATTTGAATTGGGGCAAGCTTGGATCAAGATTGGAGATACTGAGCTAAAAAGATAAAGCCAACGAATTGGAAATCAAAGGAGAACGTAGAAGAGAGAAGTGGAAAAGTTGGTATAGGCGAAGAAGACTGTAATTTAAAGTTAGGTTTATGGAAGAAGAAGTGAAAAGAGGGAAATTGAAAATAAGTGGTGCGAAAATAAAAATTAAGCAGGAACTAAAAATAACTATGGGTAGTAGTATTTTTTGGCTTTAAATCCAATTTTTTGCGTTTCTGGCTGATGTAAGGAGGAAAAAAGTGTATGGTTGCATTTTGATAACAAACGTTGTCATATAATGCAACTAATACATACTTTTATTGTGGTGGCTCAGATGATTGTAATCAGCAAAGCTACAGTATGCGGAGTTGAAGAACCAAAGATCTATAGATGCCTAATGTAGTAAAAATAATGCAATACAAACTATAAACATTATTATTAGACTAAAGTTTGTTACATGCTCTGTAAACCTAAACCTAGATCTTCTATAGGTGTAAATGTAAAGAATTCAAGTGGTTAAATTATTAGAATTTCACGTCTATGTTTTTAGTTTGGAAAACAATGTTCATTTAGCTCTTTTCCCATTTTCTCTAAACCACCAGTTTATCACTATAAGAAATATGCATATCAATGGCATCAGAATACGAAGGAAATTAGCGTTCGGAATACTTTTGCTATGTTTTAACCAGGTCCGACCCTGGGTATAGGCTTGCTTGTTAGGCATCCGCCTAAAGCCTCGAGGTTTAAGTGAGTCCTCAAAATATTATGTCTTTGTATACATATTATGTTATATTAGTTGTACACCAAACGTGGGTGATGTATAGTGTTGTGATGTGATTCTACCTTGCTGGAGGTCTACCGATCGATTCCCACCCCTGCCACAACTACATTTTTTGACCTTTATTTGTTCTATTTCTAAGCCTTCATTTTCATTTCACTCTATCTTAATGAACATATTTGACCTATGGCCCACCTTAGGGCCAGCACTAGTTTTTAAGTGCCATGATGCCCCATGTTTTTGTTTAGGTGGGCTCTGTTCTATTTTGGTGACAACGATTTTTTTTTTAACCTCAACCACATAGAAAACAAAAGAAACCAAAATGATCCCCTTCCTTTTCTATGTTGATTCATTAAGCTTCGTTCTGCATTCCTCATCGCGCATTAACCCCGCTTTATCTATAGCCCAGGATATGCAAGATGATTGATTGAAATTTCTTCACTTCCAATCAACTGCAAAAAAAATTGATAGATGAATTTCCATTAACTTTCTAGTCATCGATAGCTCCTTGTCACCACGTAGCCATTACCTCGTACAACACCAAAATTGCCAACTTGAAACGGTAATAAAAAGTTGCTAAAATTACTAGATATACTTTTTAGGTGTTGCAGATTAGTATGTTGCAGTTTTTCGAAACACCCATATTATGTTTCAAATTGACTAATTGAAACACTTAGGAGGTATTTTAGATTGACGGATTAAAACACTTATTAAGTGATTTAAATTAATAAACCGCAACACTAAGTGAGTGTTTAAAGTACATAATCAGCAACACTTAATGAGTGTTTCAAATTGATAGTCTGCAACACTTATTAAGTGTTTCAAGATGAAAACCAGCAACACTTAATAAGTGTTTCAAGATAATAACCCGCAACACTTACTAGATGTTTCAAAACGACAACTGACCACATTTGTTAGGCATTTCAAATTGACCATCAGAAACACTCATTATATGTTTGCAATTGATATCTTCACTGATATAAATAGATTAAAAGCTAAAAAGTTCATAAGCAAATTTATCGTAAACAAATTAATACAGAATAATGACAAATTATATCTTTGAAGAAACAAAAGGTACAATTATAACGAAACAAATTCATGTTATAACAAGTATAAGATTGACAATATAATAAATTAACAGATAAAGATAACCAAACTTGCTCGTAAACACTTTCTACGCAACTTGATTCATCGTATTGTCTTTTTGAAATCCATACTTGTAAAAAGAAAAAAAATCATGCACTGTTAGTGTAACACCCCACGTCCATTAATGTCACTCACAAAGGGAATGCATTAACTTCCATGGAGGTTATAAGTGAATATAGAACAGAAAAATTACAACAAGACAGATAATAAGTAGTACTTGAAAACTAAAGCTTCATTTTATTGCAGCGGAAACATGTTTATTACATCATAAAACCATTAATCAGAGTCAAGTACATTATCCATCATCATAAAAACAAAATACATAATCCCATTACACAAATAGCCATTAAAGAAGATAACAAGCTGGACTTTACTTCAACGGTCCAAGCTTTCCAAAGAGAGATGAGCAATCCAATCAAACTCCACTAGAACTGGGCCCAACCTGAGGACCTGGAGGGGAAAAGGATAAAAATGGAGGGGGTCAGACATAAAGTCTGGCGAGTATGATAATTCTAACAATACTATTATCAAAATAACTAGACTAAGGCATAAGCTGGAAGACAAGTAAATGTCTATGAACTCTTAGGAAGATAAAGATAGCGTTTAAGATAACGGTAAAGGCACACCTAATTACTAACGAATGATTACTACACTGCACCGCACATTACTACACTACACCGCACATTACTTCACTGCACCGCACCAGTCACCCTAAAGGTTGATCCCACTTGCTTCACACAGAAACAATATAAATAGCCTTACGTACCCCTAGCTGACTACATAGGTGTCGTCTGTCCCTATCTCCACTAGGTGTACCCCACTACCCTCTTAGAAATTTTATAAGTAACTTCGTGCACTCCTAGCTGACTAAATAGGTGCCATCTTCCCCTATCTCCACTAGGTGTACCCCACTACCCACTTTCGATCGGCTCCCTACTCGTAGATACCCGTGCTGGCCCTACAGTGGGGTGTATCACTCCCCTAAAGTGGCAACCCGATACAACTGAGAATGCACGGCTTATACCTACACGATGCAACAACGTCTTACCTACCAGCCCGGGTCCACACACGCATATGAAACCCATTGGACTTGTGTTGCCACCGCTCCCCGTTTTGGCCTCTTATAGTCAAACCCAGTATGCGTGTCCCGTCCTCGACTTGGGTCGAGCTCACAAAGATACGTTTGGGAAACTGGTTGAAATAGGCCCCCACAAGCTACCCACCTAAGCTTGTCATTAATATATCCCACTTAACCCTCTTAGTCATGTTCATTTACATGTGTGTTTGGTTAAGTCTTACTAATCGTATTTCACATGCCACTAAGGGCACCCACTATATTCCTCATGCCACCCAAGGCACCTACTTAACCCCCATGTCCCACTTTACATGTTTTATCTGGTTAAGTATTTGTTAATTCATTCAGGCCATAACCTCGTAAAGACCTCTCACATTAGACTGGCATTTATGGCAGCTGGATTTGTCGGGCGGGTCCGGGCAGTCTTACACCATAAAAGAGTCTAACCTCGTGTCTTTACAACTGTTATGATTTAGTTTAGGCCTAGGACCTCTCACATTGGGCTGACATTTGTGACCACTGGATTTGCCGGGCGGTTCCGGGCAGGTTTACGTCACAAACGAGTCCAACCTCGTGTCCTAAGCATTGATTGACAACTTTCAATCTTTTACCCCAGTTTTAATAATTCCCTATCAAAATTATTAATTAAGTCCACTTTTATTGATGTCCATAATTGACTCAATTATGGTCATCCACTCATGGTATGCAAAATCATGTCAATTGCACCCAACATCTTATTATTAAATCCTTAATATTACCCCTACCCCACGTTTATACGTTCGCTTGTTCAACGCATAATATAGGCTAGACTTGAATAGTCTAACGCACAGCAGAAAGCCAAATTAACATATAGATAATAAAATAAATCTAATCATGATAGGGGTGAAACTTGCATAAATTACACATGTTAAGGATCAAAAGGTGTCAACTTGTTAAATGTCACAATTCACATGATATGATCATAGCCCAAATCTATACATAAACTTGCATATGGGGTTTATAGGCAACATAATGATGGTGTGAACTAGCATAGGATATCACATATGTCATAGCATAGTTCTAGATGTCATAATAGATGTCATGGCATATGTTCATAACTTTTCTAATCAATTTAACTTGCATATGTAACTTGTCATATAGATCAACATAGCCCAAACATGATGATTTAATTAATATGAACTAACTAGCATAGATGGCTTTCTAACATGTATGATTCATCACAACTTAGCATAGAAACTTTCAACATACATAGCATGATTTACAACATATAGTATATCATCATCACATAACATAGGATTAATAACATACATGATAACACATGACAATTCACATCATCTACTCACAATCCATTCATGACTTAACCTAAATAAAATGATAATAATCTTGTTAAGACTATCATACTCACAATTATAGAAGAAAGAGAGTCGAATTAGCGCTCTTTTGACGAAGAATCGCTGTTAGGGTTGGGTAGCTCTGATTTGGTTGCTGTTCTTTATCTTTAATTTGATGGCGGCTTCTCTAGGTCAGCATGACGACCATGGTCTTTGTTTATTTTCTGATTTAGGGTTTGTGTATAGGGGTCTTTTTATAGAGTTATAAATTAATTCAAGCCGTCGGATGTTCTTAGGGTTAATCAAAACCATTTAATTATGAAAGGGTGATGAGTCAGCCCTAATGACTCAGCAAGGAGTCAGAATGGACTCAACAACACAGGTCAGCCTGAACCAGAAAGCTGTGCAGGCTCCAACCTCGGCCTGGGCCCACTTAGTAGGTGCGCCAGTGTAAATATGTACTGGCGCACTTCCCAAGTGCGCCAGTGCATTTTTTTCTCTCTTTGCCACCAAACTTCGTTCGTCCATAACTCTTTCATCCGGTACCTGTTTCCCGCAAACTCGGACTCTATCTCCACTAGAATTCCAAGACGAACACAATGGCGCAACCCGTTTCCCACAATTCTCACGTCTGAGATTAGTTTTTCTTTAATTTGTAAATATTATTATTAACAGAATTACGGGGTGTTACATTCTCCCCTCCTTAAAGGATTTCGTCCCCGAAATCTTCAAGTTAAGAAGAATGTATATCCTAACATCCAAACAACCATCTACTCAACCATCAAACACAAGCATCCATTGTCCTTATAGACTTCTAATGCTCTCATGTTTAAATGCACAGTGTGTGTATATGTCCCTATCTAATGCAAAATTAGGCGGTCCACTGTTTCAGTTGACCTCCTTTAATGCAAACCATGATAGTGCCATGCGTCCATTATGTATGCAAAAGTTCCCTAATGCTACATATTATTTCTACATGCGTGCACAACCATTCACCAAAATGCGGTATCCATATGATAGCACAACCATTATACATCCATTTTACTAAATACAACCATTTATATGCAATATGCAGTATGAAGTGACTGAGCCGATCTAGTGCCTAATAGTGTGTGTATATGCGTCCACGAGCAACCACTAGCAAACACTTGCATCCACTTTGCATCCATCATACATAACATGTCTCAAACACATGTTTCAACCATAGGATTATCCTAACTAAAGGTCAAAGATACTAGCGAGAGGATATACTAAAGATAAGATAAGTACAAGCTAAGCGATAAAGGAGAAATTAAAGGACATACCCTCAAAAAGAAAAGAGTATCGTGAACGCATCTTTTCTTCCATCTCCCAAGTAGCGTTGCTCTCATCATCTCCCCATTGCACTTTGACTAGTCTGACCTCTCGATTCCTCAACCTCTTGATCTCCGACCCAAGAATGCACGTAGGAGCTCGTCGAATTGTCGCATCACGCTCTATCTCCACCTCTCTAAGAAAGCTCGGCTCTACCACTTCCGCGGTCTCGTGCAAGCACTTCCTCAAATGTGACACATAGAATACGTCATGTACACCACTAAGTCTCTCGGGCAACTCCACTCTATACGCCATCCGTCCAATCCTCTCCTTAATAGGAAACGGCCCTACGAACCTTGGTGCTAATTTTCCAACGGACCCAAAGCGAACAATGTTTCGTAATGGAGACACTTTGACAAAGACCATGTCCCCAACCTCAAATTCAAGATCCGTCCTTCTCTTATCCGCATATGATTTCTTCCTATCTTGCGCTGCTTTCATCCTCCTCCGAATCAAGTCGATCTTCTCCGAAGTCTCTCTAATCATATCGGGCCCAAGTAAGATCTTATCGGTAGATTCCCACCAACATGTAGGCGAACGACACGGTCGTCCATAAAGAGCTTCGAATGGTGCCATACCAATGCTAGACTAAAAGCTTTTATTATATGCGAACTCCACCAGTGGAAGATGCTCTTCCCATGTACCCCCAAAGTCTAGGATACATAACCTCAAAAGATCCTCTAGAATGCGATTCACCCTCTCGGTCTGGCCGTCCGTCTGAGGATGATATGCGGTGCTCAAACATAACTGAGTCCCTACCGCCTCTTGTAAGCTTCTCCAAAATTCGGTAGTGAAAATAGGATCGTGGTCGCTCACTATGCTAGAAGGAACACCGTGCAAACGAACTATCTCTCGGTCGTATACGGAAGCTAACCATGGAGCAGTCCTCTTACTCTTCACGGGAATGAAATGGGCGCTCTTAGTAAGTCTATCTACTATAATCCAAATCCCCGTATTACCCTTTCTCGATCGCGGTAATCCATCCACAAAATCCATCGAGACGCTTTCCCACTTCCATAGTGGAACCTCCAATGGGTGAAGTAACCCACCGTGTTTCTTTTGCTCCGCTTTTACTTGTTGGCACACCAAGCATCTAGCGACATACTCGGCTACGTCCCTCTTCATACCGGCCCAAAAGAAAACTCGCTTCATGTCTTTGTACATCTTGTCCCCGCCGGGATGAATGGTCATCTTCGAACGATGTGCATCGTCAAGAATAGTCTTCCTTAGGTCATCGTCTTTAGGTACACAAAGTCTACCGTCCCTACGTAACCAACCCTTAACATCTAGGGTATACCTACGGAGATGGCTTGATGACTCCCCTTCTTTGAGCTTTTCTACTAACTCAACCAACTGTGGGTCGTCTCGCTGTGCCTCGCCGATCCATCCCAAAAGCGTAGGTCTGACCTCCTAGGATGCTAGCAAACTGGGTACGAAGTCAACGGAAGGTCTAAAGTCAAACATCGAAATAAATTCTAAGCTTCGCTGCTCCACAAACAAAGGACTTAAGGATAACCTTTTTCTACTTAAGGCATCCGCCACCACGTTACCCTTGCCAGGGGTATATGCTATCTCGAAGTCGTAGGATGCTAAGAACTCCATCCACCTTAACATATCTCCCTTCCCTAGAGACCACATGCCCTAAATTCCTCACTTCCTTCCTCCAAAAATGGTATCTTGGAGAACTTATCTTTAAGCTAGTGCACTCGTAGGGTCCCTAAGTTTCCCTAAGACATAGGGCATGCTCTTCTCTGCTTCTAGAGAAAACCAGGATATTATCCCATGTAAAATCGTCACAACTATCCATCTCTCACGCAGACCATCCTAGTCGAATTCGACATCCCCCAAGTGCAAGCCCCAAAGGCCTAAACCAATATCAGACAAACACCCAAGGGATACCTCCTTCGAATTCAGACGACCTACGTGAGATGATACTAGTAAGATGGTCAATCAATTGAGCACTTGACCGACTCTGGCCGTCCTTGCCAGTCTTGCTCCAAAACTACCGCTGATTACATAACGGGCTTTGCTTAATCTATTAAGCACATACGAAAGCTTATTCCGCGCCTATGGGTAAACCCCACGCTTTATCAACGACGTCTCCATACTCACGGACCAGACAAACAGGTTCCTAATCATCGTTAGATGCGTCAGAAGATTCTAGGCAGCTAAGCATCACTGAACCCCTAGGGTCGCAAGAAATATGAGGGTTTTTCTACAACGAATCAATAGTCTAACTACCCTCCTTTCACAGTCTAGGATGGAACCCCGCTTGGTTAGCCAATCCACCCCTAGAATCAAACTACAGCCCGTGAAACCAAGGACAAAGGCGTTGCATTCAAACTCAACGCCCAAGATAAACACTCTCAAATCCCGACAAATCATAGAAAGATGAGCCGAAACACCAATAGGATTTGAGACTACTATGGGATCAGTAACAATACTAGTATCTAGGTGCAGTGTTTCAACTAATGATGTAGAGATAAACGAATGCGATGCGCCCGAATCGAATAAGGTACGGACAGGATGATCAAACAGAAAAACTAAGCTTTCAACAGAAATGGTTCTACCTCGTTCTTGCAGCGGTGGGACCGCGAGAGCCTGAACTTGTCCCCTTGCCTGCCCTGGTGCCAGAAGAGCCTGCACCTGTCCTCCCGAGGTAGTCCCTGTCCTCTACCCCTTCTTTGGGCAGTCCTTCAATAAATGTCCTACTTCACCGCAGTGAAAATAGCCAGTCTTCTTTTTCTTTCGGCAGTCCTTGTTGAGATGGCCTGGTGTCCCATAGTTAAAACATTTCTTCTTTCCCTTGCCGTTATTGTCCTTGCCACCCTTATTTTGATCCCCTTTCTTCTCGGGTGCCTTATCAGCTTTAGTGCCTTTCTCCTCGTGCATGAGTGCCATGTCTACTAGCTTCTCAAAGGTGGCCCCCATAGGGATGTGGGTCATAGCCAACCCTTGCAATGGTTCATTCAATCCATTAACGAACCTCAGAGCCTTCTTCTCCGGCGTGTTCACTAAGTCTAAGCCAAACCTTGCTAACTGATTAAATTTGTTGACATATTCTTTCACTGATGAGCTTCCTTGCTTCAATGTCAAGAACCTTTCCATATATAGATTTTCTTCCGCCCTTGAGAGAAACTTCGCCTCAAACCTACGTCTAAAATCCGCCCAAGAGTCAACAGGACGCTCCCCATTTGTGACCTCCCACCAAAACGAGGCCTCTCCCTTCATCAACCAAGCTGCTAAACGAACTCTCCTCCCTTCTTCTACTTCAAAGATTTCTAGCAATTCTTCCACCTCCTTAAGCCAATCTCTAGCTTCCACAAACGTTTCTGACCCTTGAAATGGTTTTCCACCCATAGCCTTGAATTCCTTGCACGTCTTTGCAAAAGTATCTACGCGAGGAGGAGGAGGAATGGGTGCAACTGGGGGTGGAGGAACATTGGCCGGACCTGCGGCGGCCCTAGCCTCTAACAACCTCCTATACCATCCTGGTATCGTTACACCGTCAGGTAGGTTAAGATCTTCAGCCATGCTGAAACGAAAAAGGAAGGATTCAAAATGGAGAATTCGAAAGATAAAGATATATGACTATTTGGGGATTATGTTTTTCATAAAAACTTACTCTTTAAATTTCTCATTAAAATATGTTTTTGAAAACATTTCTTTCCAAAAATAATTATTTTTCTAAAGTATTTTTATCTGTTCTGGTAACCTTAAGCTTTGATACCACGTGTAACACCCCACGTCCATTAATGTCACTCACAAAGGGAATGCATTAACTTCCATGGAGGTTATAAGTGAATATAGAACAAAAAAATTACAACAAGACAGATAATAAGTAGTACTTGAAAACTAAAGCTTCAATTTATTGCAGCGGAAACATGTTTATTACATCACAAAACCATTAATCAGAGTCAAGTACATTATCCATCTTCATAAAAACAAAATACATAATCCCATTACACAAATAGCCATTAAAGAAGATAACAAGCTGGACTTTACTTCAACTGTCCAAACTTTCCAAAGAGAGATGAGCAATTCAATCAAACTCCACTAGAACTGGGCCCAACCTGAGGACCCGGAGGGGGAAAAGGATAGAAATGGAGGGGGTCAGACATAAAATCTGGCGAGTATGATAATTCTAACAATACTATTATCAAAATAACTAGACTAAGGCAAAAGCTGGAAGACAAGTAAATGTCTATGAACTCTTAGGAAGATAAAGATAGCGTTTAAGATAACGTTAAAGATAACGGTAAAGGCACACCTAAATACTAACGAATGATTACTACACTGCACCGCACATTACTACACTGCACCGCACATTACTTCACTGCACCGCACCAGTCACCCTAAAGGTTGATCCCACTTGCTTCACACAGAAACAATATAAATAGCCTTACGTACCCCTAGCTGACTACATAGGTGCCGTCTGCCCCTATCTCCACTAGGTGTACCCCACTACCCTCTTAGAAATTTTATAAGTAACTTCGTGTACTCCTAGCTGACTACATAGGTGCCGTCTGCCCCTATCTCCACTAGGTGTACCCCACTACCCACTTTCGATCGGCTCCCTACTCGTAGAAACCCGTGCTGGCCCCACAGTGGGGTGTATCACTCCCCTAAAGTGGCAACCCGATACAACTGAGAATGCACAGCTTATACCTACACGATGCAACAACGTCTTACCTACCAGCCCGGGTCCACACACGCATATGAAACCCGTTGGACTTGCGTTGCCACCGCTCCCCGTTTTGACCTCTTATAGTCAAACCCAGTATGCGTGTCCCGTCCTCGACTTGGGTCGAGCTCACAAAGATACGTTTGGGGTACTAGTTGAAATGGGCCCCCACAAGCTACCCACCTAAGCTTGTCATTAATATATCCCACTTAACCCTCTTAGTCATGTTCATTTACATGTGTGTTTGGTTAAGTCTTACTAATCGTATTTCACATGCCACTAAGGGAACCCACTATATTCCTCATGCCATCCAAGGCACCTACTTAACCCCCATGTCCCACTTTACATGTTTTATCTGGTTAAGTATTTCTTAATTCATTCAGGCCATAACCTCGTAAAGACCTCTCACATTAGACTGGCATTTATGGCAGCTGGATTTGCCGGGCGGGTCCGGGCAGTCTTACACCATAAAAGAGTCTAACCTCGTGTCTTTACAACTGTTATGCTTTAGTTTAGGCCTAGGACCTCTCACATTGGGCTGACATTTGTGACCACTGGATTTGTCGGGCGGTTCCGGGCAGGTTTACGTCACAAACGAGTCCAGCCTCGTGTCCTAAGCATTGATTGACAACTTTCAATCTTTTACCCCAGTTTTAATAATTCCCTATCAAAATTATTAATTAAGTCCACTTTTATTGATGTCCATAATTGACTCAATTATGGTCATCCACTCATGGTATTCAAAATCATATCAATTGCACCCAACATCTTATTATTAAATCCTTAATATTACCCCTACCCCACGTTTATACGTTCGCTTGTTCAACGCATAATATAGGCTAGACTTGAATAGTCTAACGCACAGCAGAAAGCCAAATTAACATATAGATAATAAAATAAATCTAATCATGATAGGGGTGAAACTTGCATAAATTACACATGTTAAGGATCAAAAGGTGTCAACTTGTTAAATGTCACAATTCACATGATATGATCATAGCCCAAATCTATACATAAACTTACATATGGGGTTTATAGGCAACATAATGATGGTGTGAACTAGCATAGGATATCACATATGTCATAGCATAGTTCTAGAAGTCATAATAGATGTCATGGCATATGTTCATAACTTTTCTAATCAATTTAACTTGCATATGTAACTTGTCATATAGATCAACATAGCCCAAACATGATGATTTAATTAATATGAACTAACTAGCATAGATGGCTTTCTAACATGTATGATTCATCACAACTTAGCATAGAAACTTTCAACATACATAGCATGATTTACAACATATAGTATATCATCACCACATAGCATAGGATTAATAACATACATGATAGCATATGACAATTCACATCATCTACTCACAATCCATTCATGACTTAACCTAATTAAAATGATAATAATCTTGTTAAGACTATCATACTCACAATTATAGAAGAAAGAGAGTCGAATTAGCGCTCTTTTGATGAAGAATCGCTGTTAGGGTTGGGTAGTTCTGATTTGGTTGCTGTTCTTTATCTTTAATTTGATGGCAGCTGCTCTAGGTCTCAAAATATCAGCATGACGGCCATGGTCTTTGTTTATTTTCTGATTTAGGGTTTGTGTATAGGGATCTTTTTATAGAGTTATAAATTAATTCAAGCCATCGGATGTTCTTAGGGTTAATCAAAACCATTTAATTATGAAAGGGTGATGAGTCAGCCCTAATGACTCAGCAAGGAGTCAGAATGGACTCAACAACACGGGTCAGCCTGAACCAGAAAGCTGTGCAGGCTCCAGCCTCGGCCTGGGAGCACTTGGCAGGTGCGCCAGTGTAAATATGTACTGGCGCACTTCCCAAGTGCGCCAGTGCATTTTTTTCTCTCTTTTCCACCAAACTTCGTTCGTCCATAACTCTTTCATCCGGTACCCATTTCCCGCAAACTCGGACTCTATCTCCACTAGAATTCCGAGACGAACACAATGGCGCAACCCATTTCCCACAATTCTCACGTCTGGGATTAGTTATTCTTTAATTTGTAAATATTAATATTAACAGAATTACGGGGTGTTACAGTTAGGATATTAGGCAATGTAAGAATAACATAGTTAACACAGAACACTGTTGCATAAAATAGTCAACAAATAATTCAAATGACCCGTAAGTGTAAATAATACCTAATTATTCGTGTAACCTTACAATGTGAATAAGTAATGAATAACCGATTAATTGCATCTCTAGTGACAATGGACCATTATATGCATGGACATTAGACCGTCATTAAAGAAATTGTGTACCTGGCATTACTATGGCAGCTAATATAGTAATATCAAGTTAATAACAAAAGTAGATTTTTTTTTCTTCTCTTAGAATGATTGTAAGTTCAAGTAAATAATTTCCTAAAATTTTTAATGGTGCTTAGATGGCACATATAGTATCTTGGCCCGTTTATTTGGGGGCTTAAGTGATATCATCCATAAAACATTAAATTATAATATATGCTTGTAAGTATCACATAAATTATGCACAAATTCACACAATTTGTGTATATCTTGTTTAATGCCATCAAATGTAAGGATGGTAATAAAGAAAATATAGGATTTGCATATTGAAGAGCGAAGACACTACTAATAACTAGATTTTATCATCATTAACCCAAACCAGAAAAAGAGTAACCATTTACTTATATTCTTCACATTCTTATTCCCACTCTAGTCAATGTCATAGCTGATAGCCTCCCTATAAATAATGTCATAGTATAACTCCACTTCTAGACCAATAAATGCAACTCGAGAGTGATGTTGGTCATTACTCCGTAATCGATCTAGTATACTATCAACATTAAACATCCTAATAACCATTCAAAGAAGAATCATATTAGATCAAGGAGTTGCATCGTGCATGGTTTACCAGGTAAGTTTAAATGATTTTGCCTTGCATAGAAATCATTACTGAGCTCTGACTTCAGGCACGAGCTCTTAAATCTTTTGGAAACTGGAATTCTCAATGAGTCTGTTCTAAAAAATTAAATAGATAAATATTTTGAGTTTGACATAAAACACATCTGTCTATGTGCATAAAAATCACTACAGGTACTACAAAATAAAGATACCTTCAATTCTGCTCGATCAAATGAAACAAGTGCATAAAGGCCACCATATGTAGCAACATCTTGTGAAGCAATTACTTCTGAATAGTTATTGTCGAGCTCAATACCTGTTTCAATAAACTGTAGAAGACGAACAATAGAATAATTAATATTATCTGAGAATTTCTTAGTAGTAAAATAATGTAAAAATTGCAACCTTTTTGTAGGGAATCTGCAGTTCACTTAAACATATTTAAACTGGGTCCGTGTTTGAGTGAATTTGTGTAGCAACTGACAAGTAGCAAATGTTATCAACCACAAATGGGTTAAGGCCAATTGTCTCTAATTCGTTTATACATGTGCTTCAGAATACATTTTTAGCACCTGGCAAGTAGCCAATGTTTTAACTACTAAATCCATTTTAATGATAAAGCAAAGAAAACTGAAAATCAATAGAAAGTTGACATTTGTTACAAATAACATACATGTTGGATCAGATAACTAATATGTTTATCAATTAAAATGGCTTCATATTATCATAAATAACTTGTTGAAAACTAATAACTATCCAAAAACATAAACACTGCTACAACGCAACACCTAAATGACTGTTAAAAGGAGCAAGAAACAAAAAATATTTTTACTATAATACAGATTAGAGCTGTAATGGAAATATTTGAGTGCAATTTCTATCCTATAAGCGTATAATGTAAATTTTGAATAAGAGAATTATCAAAGTTCGAAGAAGCCCCCAAAGTTAAGAATAGGAATGCAAAATACACCTTGCAAGCTGCAAACTTATAATTCTTTCCTTCTAAGTGAGCTAATCCAGAAGCACATTTCAATTTTGCAACTGTGATGTCTTATCTTCAAGCATAAATAATTTTTATTTATGGAAATGTGAACAATTCACTTTCCAATGGCTGCCTCAAATATTTTCTGAAAAGATTCCTGTTGGAAATATTCAACCTATTGGGGCCACATATGCTAATGTATTGGCTATCTTATGACTAAGTCCGAATACGTGATCTAGTTTGAAATAAATATCTGAGAACTTTTAGGGTATAATTGTCATATAATATAATAATGTGTGGATACCGGAGTGATAATTTTTAGTTTGTTGAAGGGCCGAACTAAAAATATCACACTACTATATATATAGGGTTATGGTCCCCGAATTACACAAGTTATCAGAGTGTTCTCTTACCTCTTCTATAGAGACATATTTATAGATCTGAGCTTGTGTCAATTTGGAAGATCAAAACTCAACCTAACTCTACGTATCAGCAAACACCGATGGATTCAGGTATGGCTTCCGCTGATCTCTTTGATCTTATTCTGTTTATTCTCGATTGAATCAATATGGTTATATTCAGATCCGTAGCGAATTATGCTCTAACAAGTGGTATCGGAGCCAACCATTATTGATTCTGTTGGGAAAATTTTGTTTTTGTCTGATCATGTATCCACATGATGAGTTTTAAAGTTTGATACATGTTTTGCCATCTTACAACAAATTTGTATCGTTGTTCCTTTTCATTCGGCTCCTTCCCTGTTTGCTGAAGTTTTATCAAAACTGATTGAGTTTATCAATGAGCTCCTGACATAAAAAATTTTTTTTTTTTTTTTTTATTCAGTGCAACGATTTGTTTCCAGCATATGTGTTACGTTAGAAAATAAGTCTGGTGTATCACTTTTCATGTGGACCTTCTCTTTTGGACTCATTCGTTAATGCTCTTGCAGTAGTACCTACAAGGTATTATGATTGTTTTATATTATAATAGTGGTTTAACTTTCATGCGGGATTATTCATGATGGCAATATGTTTATGTTACCTGAACATGTATGAATTTTTTATTCAATTGCACTTTTAATGGTTTCTGCATATCATTATATTTGCAGCCGCCTTTTTTGAAATGCATTAGCATTATATTACTTGGTTATCCAACTTTTGACCGAGTCCTATATTCAGACTACTTTATTTCTTTTGGTTCTTATTGTACGTCGCCTTTGTAATATGCTATGCGGATGGATTGAGTATTATTCCTGCAGTGTAGTTTATTATGAAGTGACGTGTTAGTTTATTTAAAGCTTAGTCTATTGGATCCGAATATTAAGAATAGTCAGGATATTTTTATTTTATTTGACCTGTTCAAGATTCGAAAAACCTTGGCTATTCATAATACGGATAATATTTTAGATTCCTTTTCTACTGTTGTTCGCATAAACTATTTTTTGTGAACTGACTTTAGAGTTTTATTGGTCTTAACCATCATTTCAGTTTAATTTTTTATCTGTCATGTGAGATAAGATGCAAACAAATTCAAATTTTTTTTGGTGCCTCTTTACAGCTGTAAATATTTTACATTAGTAGTGAATTAACTTTAAAATAATATGTCACCAAAGTGACCTCTATATTTTGGTGGTTCATGAAAATGTTTAATATTTGTGTGTAGTTATTCATGCGAATATTAGTCGGCCCAAAGGAAGACTAATGTTTGGCCGAATCACTTACACATGTGTGATGATAAATACGTGACAATTATAAGGATTTAAAAGTGAATAATTAATCGGCCCAAAGGAAGATTGTTATTCGACTTTTATTTATTGTCAGCATTTGATCGTTGCAACAAGAGTATCACTTGCAATTAATATTACTGTCCAAAGACTTGATATTAATGTTGTACTAGATATCTTGGAAAAGAGAACTACCAATTATTTGAATTTACTACTGTTGGTTTATAATGTAAGCATACTTAATTGATTCTTTTATTGATTACAGTTAATATGACTACGGTATCTGCCAATCTTAACAATATTCCTATTCTGACTGGAACAAACTTCAAGGATTGGAAAGAGAACATATTACTTGTTCTTGGCTGCATGGATCTTGACCTTTCACTTAGGATGGACGCACCTACCCCTCCTACGGATGAAAGTTCTTCTGATGCTATAAAGAACTTTGAGAGGTGGGATCGTTCAAACCGCATGAGTCTAATGATCATAAAACGCGGCATTCCGGAGGCATTTAGGGGTGCGGTGTCTGAAAAGATAACCAACGCCAAATATTTCCTTGCTGAGATTGAAAAACGTTTTGCCAAAAACGATAAGGCGGAGACAAGCACGCTTTTGCAACGTTTGATTTCCATGAAGTATCAAAGCAAAGGAAACGTAAGGGAGTACATTATGGAAATGTCAAATGTTGCTTCAAAACTTAAGGCACTTAAGCTAGAGCTTTCAGATGATTTGCTCGTGCATTTGGTATTAATCTCTCTTCCTTCACAGTATAACCAGTTCAAAATCAGTTATAACTGTCAGAAGGAGAAATGGACTCTTAATGAGCGCATTTCATACTATGTGCAAGAAGAAGAGAGGTTGAAGCATGATAAGACTGAAAGTGCTCATTTGGCCTATACCCCTAAGAGAAAAGACAAAAAGAGAAAGAAGGATAATGAAGCTGCTAAGGGTCCGGCAGAAAAGAAACAACAAAAGGAAACTAATGGTTGTTTCTTTTGTAAAAAGCCTGGACATTTGAAGAAAGATTGTACCAAATATCACGCTTGGCGTGTTAAGAAAGGTATGTCTTTTGCTTTGGTCTGTTCTGAAGTAAATTTAGCCACAGTACCTAAAAACACTTGGTGGATAGATTCCGGTGCCTCTACTCACATAAGTGTTTCTATGCAGGGCTGCCTGAGCTACCGAAATCCAACTGATGCTGAAAGATACATCTATGTGGGCGATGGAAAATCGGTTCAAGTGCAGGCTATTGGGCATTTTAAGTTATTATTAGGAACTCAGTTTTATTTGGATTTATTTGATACTTTTGTAATACCGTCATTTAGACGGAATTTGGTTTCTATTTCTAAATTGGACAAATCTGGATATACTTGTTCATTTGGGAATGGTATTTTTAGTTTATCAATAAATTCAAATCTTGTTGGAACTGGTTCTCTTAATGTTTGTGATAACTTATATATGCTTGATGTTAATACATCTTATAATGAAGCCTTGCATGTGGAATTACATGGTACTAAAAGGAAAGCTAATAAAGAAATTTCAGCCGCATTATGGCATAAGCGATTAGGTCATATATCTAAAGCTAGAATTCAAAAGCTTGTGTCAGACGGCATTTTGCAATCCCTTGATTTTTCAGACTTTGATGTTTGTATAGAGTGTATCAAGGGAAAGCAGACCAAACATAAGAAAATAGGTGCCAATAGAGCAACCGATGTCTTAGAATTGATACATACAGACATTTGTGGGCCATTTCCTGAGGCATCATGGAATGGACAACAATATTTTATCATATTCATAGACGACTATTCAAGATATGGCTACCTATATCTTATACATCATAAATTGGAATCCTTGGGCGTGTTCATGAAATTTAAGTTAGAGGTTGAGAACCAACTCAACAAAAGAATAAAAACTGTCAGATCTGACCGTGGCGGTGAATATTACGGTAAATCTGACGGATCAGGTGAACAATGCCAAGGACCGTTTGCCCACTTCCTAGAGGAATGCGGAATAGTCCCACAATACACAATGTCGGGTTCACCTAGCATGAATGGTGTTGCTGAGAGACGAAACCGAACCCTTAAAGATATGGTAAGGAGTATGATTTGTCATTCTACCTTACCAAAATCACTCTGGGGAGAGGCATTAAACACAGCAGTTTATATCCTTAATAGGGTACCCACTAAAGCAGTTGCCAAAACACCTTATGAGCTTTGGACAGGCAAAAAGCCCACTCTAAAGCATTTTCATATTTGGGGATGTCCAGCTGAGGCGAGGCCTTATAGGCCCAACGAAAGAAAATTGGACTCTAAAACAGTGAGCAGCTACTTTATTGGTTATTCTGAGCGATCTAGGGGCTATAAATTTTATGATCCCACGCTAAGGAAAATTTTTGAGACGGGAACTGCAACATTTTTTGAGGATGTAGAGTTTGGGGGGAGAAATAAAGTAAGGAACATTGCTTTTGAGGAGGAATCATCATCTACGATATCCACTAAGGTTACTTCTTCAAATGATATGACGGTTATCGTGCCTGTCATTGATCAAGAAGTAAATATGGAACCTCAACAAGACAATGTTGAAGAAAATCCCTTTCAAGTTGAAGACAATGTTCTACAAGAACAAACTCAACAACCTCAACAAGAATTACCATTAAGAAGATCCACTAGAGATAGAAGAAGTGCCATTCCGGATGATTATGTGGTATTTCTTCAAGAATTAGAGGATCACAATGGATTGGTGGAAGATGATCCTATCAACTTGCACCAAGCCATGCAAGATATTAATTCTCAAAAGTGGATTGAGGCTATGAATGAAGAGTATAAATCCATGCAAGACAATAAAGTTTGGGACCTTGTCACTTTGCCTGAAGGTGCAAAACCCATTGGTTGTAAATGGATATTTAAAACCAAAAGGAATGCATAAGGTAAAGTAGAAAGATAGAAGGCACGTCTTGTAGCAAAAGGTTTTACTCAAAAGGAAGGCATCGATTTTAAAGAGACTTTCTCTCCGGTTTCATCGAAAGACTCTTTTAGAATAATTTTGGCGCTTGTTGCACATTTTGACCTTGAGTTACATCAAATGGATGTTAAGACTGCTTTTCTCAATGGAAACATTGAGGAAACAATTTATATGGTGCAACCAGAAAACTTTGTGGTCGGAGATCCAAAGAATATGGTTTGCAGATTAAAGAAATCCATTTATGGACTCAAACAGGCATCTCGTCAGTGGTACTATAAATTTCATAATGTAATTACCTCATTTGGTTTCGAGGCGAACATTATTGACAACTGTGTGTATCACAAGTTTCGTGGGAGTAAATTTGCATTCTTGATTTTATATGTTGATGACATATTGCTAGCCAGCAATGATTTACATACATTGCATGAAACCAAGAGATTTCTTTCAAACAACTTTTAAATGAAAGATCTTGGCGAAGCTTCTTTTGTATTAGGAATCCAAATACACCGTGATCATTCACGTGGTATTCTTGGATTGTCACAAAAAGGCTATATAGAAAAGGTGCTTGAAAGGTTTGGAATGCAAGATTGTAAAGTAGGAGATACCCCTATCGCTAAAGGAGATAGATTTTGTCTCAAACAATGCCCTAATAACATCCTTGAAGTTAATGAAATGCAGAAAATTCCTTATGCATCTATCGTAGGGAGTTTGATGTATGCTCAGGTGTGTACGCGTCCGGATATTGCATACATTGTAGAAGTGTTGGGTAGATATCTTAGTAATCCTGGAATGGATCACTGGAAAGCAGCAAAAAGGGTTATGAGGTATCTTAAGAGAACAAAGGACTATATGCTTACATACAGAAGATCAGATCAGTTGGAGATCATTGGGTATTCTGATTCTGACTTTGCTGGATGCCCAGATAGTAGAAAATCCACTTCAGGATATATATTTCTACTAAGTGGGGGAGCCATATCATGGAAGAGTGTTAAGCAATCACTCATAGCTTCTTCTACCATGGAAGCAGAGTTTGTGGCTTGTTACGAGGCATCTAATCATGGGAAATGGCTGCGAAATTTTGTCACTGGGCTGCGCATTGTCGATAGTATTGAAAGACCATTAAAGTTATATTGTGACAATAAATCAGCGGTATTATATTCCAATAACAACAGAAGCTCAAGCAAGTCAAATTATATTGACATCAAGTTTCTTGTTGTGAAGGAGAGAGTGCAGAATGGTTTGATATCCATAGAGCATATTGGGACAAATTTCATGTTGGCGGATCCGCTTACAAAAGGATTACCACCCAAGGTCTTTCATGAGCATGTTGCTAAAATGGGTGTATCTTTTATTTATGGATTTTTTGGTTCAGGGGGAGTTTGTAATAAGTTAGTTTTATGATGTTGCTCTATAATTTGGTTATAGACATACTTTAGTTTTTCTGATCAGAAATAAAGAAATAAAAGTCAATTTTCTTTTGCACTCCATTTGTTCATATATATATATATTGAACATTTTGATCTCAATAAAGTAAAGTTGGACCAGTTGGAAATAGGCATGCAAAGATCACATTTCATGTAATTTCCACGCTACACATACATGATTGATCTATGTCATTTGGTTATGTTAGTATATGTGATCATTGATGGGTTTAGTTACAATGATAGTGACGGAAGCCGCTTTGGTCCTATATTAACACAATCAATGGACGAGATTGTTTTGGATATACCTTATTATTAAGATAGCTATTTGAGAGCTCATAAAGTAAATACATTTATAAAGTTGCATATGTGGCCCGGGGGGAGATTGTTGGAAATATTCAACCTATTGGGGCCACATATGCTAATGTATTGGCCATCTTATGACTAAGTCCGAATACGTGATCTAGTTTGAAATAAATATCTGAGAACTTTTAGGGTATAATTATCATGTAATATAATAATGTGTGGATACCGGAGTGATAATTTTTAGTTTGTTGAAGGGCCGAACTAAAAATATCACACTACTATATATATAGGGTTATGGTCCTCGAATTACACAAGTTATCAGAGTGTTCTCTTACCTCTTATATAGAGACATATTTATAGATCTGAGCTTGTGTCAATTTGGAAGATCAAAACTCAACCTAACTCCACGTATCAGCAAACACCGATGGATTCAGGTATGGCTTCCGCTGATCTCTTTGATCTTATTCTGTTTATTCTCGATTGAATCAATATGGTTATATTCAGATCCGTAGCGAATTATGCTCTAACAATTCCTTCATGCAATGAACTAAAACTGCAGAATCAAGAAAATTCTTTTCAGCTCCTATTGCTACCTTTGGTGTCCCTACGTAGCTCACTATTGCTAGCGTAAGACCGAAACGAAAACATGTAGTCTATAAATAAAAGCTTATAAATGAATCGAAATAATATTATTTTACTTCCATAATTTTTACACCTCTTGCATTACCTATGGAGACCGTGCTACCATGAAATAAAAATTTCTAACCGGATGATCTGCCATGTGTATTTTTTCCATATACCAAGATAATATATGAGACAGGGTTAAATGGTCAAGTTCACTCACAAAATATGCTTTAAATGAGTCACATATTATCAAGATTAGCCATATCTTAAATATACTTAAGTATGGACTGCCTATCTTCAGCATTGACTTAAATTTGTAGTCATCTCCATTTTAAAGTATAGCATACTACTCCAAATTTCCAATGGTATTGGCTTTGGCATTGAATCAGCGATTGTCTGCTATAGATTCATAAAAATCAAGTAACCATTAAAATCATTCACTATTGAAAGGACTTGAGATATCCTAGAGGTGTGTAATTAAAAAAACTTAATGAGTTTATGTGGCACATACAACATACCTGCATATGAAAAGGTCTTTTAAATTTATAAAATCCAAACATTTGTATATTGAAATTAGTACTCAGATCAGTTAAAATGTCAGGGAGCATGCGGTCGCGGCGGCGGCGGGCGGGGATGGGAAGGTACGGGAAGATGAGGCTGATCGGACGCATGTCATTGTCCAAGTTGTGGAACTGGGCCAATACGTCATCAAAGAGCTTTTCACCGGCCTCACGGCCTAATAGGTGCAACAGTACGTATTTTAGGTGGACTGCACCGCTATCCCCCAATTCGAAAAGTATTCCTGTGTGATGAAAGTGAAATTGTGATTAAGTGCATCGTGCTGTGATATATTGTATATAGCAAAGTTTTGAAATAAGAATGGGGAAAAAACATTACTTGGAACCATGAATCGTCATTTAATTTCATCATATCAGAAGATGAACATTAATACTTCAAGGATAAATTTTCATGTTTATCTTTGTTGGTTGCATACACGTGATCTTTTGTCGCACGCACACACATAAGATTTACGTACATATATAAATGAAACATGGGCGTTGTTATGATCCAGGTGTTACGTATGGCTATGTTATTATGTACCTTTTCTTTATGTCATGAAACCCGCCTATGTTCTGGAAGTTAGTAATCTCTGTTGCATGACTTTGTCTCAGAAGCATGCAAACTGTTTTTATAAGATCAAACTCATTTTAGGTTAACATTCAGACACAGAAGTATGGTATATAAACTAAAAGGAACGAATGGGATATCCAACCAAATCCATAGGACGTGAAAACCACGTCCAAACGAAACGTTACCCTGCTTGGTCCACAGTCACAAATAAGATAAACATGCCAAGCATTTTCTAAAGGTGTTGAAAAATTCACTGACTGTTTAACATACATTAGATACAAGCAGATTTTAAAAACATTACTTTTAAATGTCGCAGAACCAAGAGCACCTTCATGGAATCAAGAAAACCAAGATCATATTGAATATCGACTTTGAAACAAATTGAAAGTCTTTAACGCTTGTGTCAATTCAACTGAATGTTCAGCCTAAAATCATGGGTTTGAATCAATATGAAGCGTATATTCGATCAATGTTGTATACTTATTTGATAAATGTATATTTGGATGTTCATTATATAACGCTTAGTCATCGGAAGCTTATTTAAAGACTATTTAAATTTAAGTTTGTATTTGGAGGAATGCTTATATGATATCGGTCAAACAACATATGAGTAATTTTATACTCATCATTTGCCTGAATCCAACTTTTCTATAGTGAGCAGAGCAAATGAAGCAAGTGTTACAACACGCAATGCCAGTATCCTTAGCGTTTTTGTCTTTACATTTAATTGGAGTTTCATTCGGTTCTAGATACTAAAGGTATGCAAAATGTAGATCTATTCATGATTGTGATGTTAAAATCATAATTTGTGGATTAAGTAAAATTTAGTTAAAATATATGTAGGCTTGAGGTTTAAATCCCAATGTTTGGGTTTACACATAAGGATATGGAAATAAGCACAGCATAAATGATCATCAGGCATTAACAACTAACAAGTAATCATAACTAATTTACTACAATAAATGTTTAAAAAATTACACCTGATCGAACGAAAGGTTAGACTAGAGGACAAACAAGAACCTGTTTTTAAATGTTCTAGCTGGTTAGAATTTATATCAGGTAATAACACCTAATTTAGATCTGACCAACGTTCAATAAAATAACCTAAAGTATCCTCTAGTTATTCAACATAAAAATACAATACCGACTAATCTTTAACCCAACAGAAGTCAATTATTAGCTGCTACTGCTAGTTGACTATTTCCTAAATGAACACCCCAGTAGCAACATGGAGAAATAGAAACAAGGGGAAATAAGAAAAATAGAAGATCTAAATGTTCTCAATTTTTGATAGACTAAGAGTCATTAAGGATTATCTTTGATATAATTGAACAAAATAACATTATTTACTAGAATATTCAAAGAAACATAATGTTGGAAATTTTATGAATTATTTAAAATATGAAATAAGTTTATGATGACTCCTATTTGTAAATAGTCTCACATCATGAGATTATAAGAAAGATGCAAGTATTTATACTTGTTTATAAGAAGTCATTTTGGGGCCTTGGGCTCCTAATGCATGCTTTGTTGTGAGGAAGAAGACAATGCATCATGACCACCACACACGCGCGACCGCCTGGCTCGGTTCGGGATTGGGCTTGGGCCTTGGCTATGTGGTGTAGACACTTATATTTTTGATCCAGAAAACACTGCATTTTTCGAACCAGTTTTTAAATACGGAAAATATTTCTGAGCCGACTTTTGTATGAAGCGGTAAACTTCTGATCAAGTATTTCGCAGATCCTATTTTCCTCCACTGATTAGTATTTTCGTTCAGCCCTAATCCCATCTATATATTATCTTCAGTTGTAGACGGGATTGGTACAGAAAACAAATCTGTTTTTCTCTTCCTCCGCCATTACAAAAATATTCTTTTAGAAAGCGACCACCGACCAGATCGCCGAATCGTCTTCAAGAAAACAACAAAGTACGTGACTCAGCCATTGTTTCCCAACAATTTGAAGACGATTAGAAACAATGGCTTTGACAACAACCATAGATGATGCTGCTCCTCCCTCTGCATTCCAGATCCCATTGGTGACTGCTGCCCCGTTTTGTTTCGAAGGTCTGCACTTCAAACGATGACGTCAGAAGATGGAGTTCTACCTAACGATGAGGAAGGTGGCTGCTGCTCTGACCACCGACAAACCGCAGCTGTCAGACAAGCCTAACGGAACTGATGAAACGCAGATGACATCCTGGACTGAACAATCAAAGCAGTTGCAGACCTGGACTGAACAGGATTATCTGTGCAAGAATTTTATTCTGAACGGACACTACAACAAAACGAGGATTAGATAGCAACAGTAGATAGTGTTTGTTTCAATTCTCCTCATATGCTCAAGCGCGGACCATATTCCAATGCTATTCGATAAATAAATTCCACGTACCAACGCTATACGAAAGGCGGGAGCTGGAATTATTTTGCGCAAAAAATAAAAATTTGTGCTTTTTCCGTTCCCTTAAGAAAACATCGCTTTTCTACTTATTCCTCTTTACCGCCTCCAGAGTCCAAAAGAGGGCCAAGGTCTTAAATCCCTAATTTAACATTGAATCCTCTCGCCATCAGCAGCCAATCCCTGAACTATCCAATTTAAACGACAGTGAGGTAAATCGAAAATCGCAATTTTGAATTTTTTGACATTTTTTTGTGCTTAGTTTGAATACACAATTGCGATTTAGGTGTTTGAGGGAAATTTTGGTGATGAGAATTTGTTGCGCAAGTGGAACATGATGAATTGCTGTCATCTACATCTGGAAAGCATTAACTCTACGAAATCAACCCTAGTAACAATCACCAGTGATCGATCCTAATCCCGACCTAGACAATGGTCTCAGATTTAAATTCCTGTGGGAGGTATTATTTTATTTTCTCCCTATAATTTTAATTAGCATACTATGCAAATAATTTATTTTCTTGCAATTGTTCTGTCATAGTCTAACTATGCTTCTGATTTGTTCTGTTATATTTTTTATGTATGCTTCACAGGCTATGTAGTTTTTTTATTTTTCTATTTTAGAAATAATATGTGACCTGTGTTGTAATTGTTGTTTAAATTATCTATGGTTTATTATTGTTTTTGTTGCAGTGTTATATGTGATATAACATGCCATTTAGAAACTAAAAATGTAAGGAAGTATAAATGATTAAAAACAAATTAATACAAATATCATGTTACTCAGAACTATGCTTCTCCTCCAAAAGGTCCACACACATGCTTTGAACTTGGACTGCTTCAATTTATATAGTACTCTAGATATTTTAATAAAAATACATGTTTCACTATAGATAATTATATACATTTACCTTGCATTGTTTTGTTAAAGAAAAATCATTCAATCTCTGTTTTAAACTCATTTGATTGAAAACCTTGGTTTGGATGATTGAATTTTATCAAATTTCTTGTTATAACAGGTACTCTATATTATACTGTCAAACACAAATGTATATATATTTAATAGGATTGAGTTTTTCGTGACTTTTTACATATTTTATAGTTTACTGTGCAAATGAATAGTGGTAAACACTTTTCACTTAGTTATTCATATTTTTGTCAAGATTGATGCTGCATGGATAGGTAATTGATAGTTGACGAGTGAACCATAGGTTCGACGAGTGAACCACAGGTTCACTCATCCGGCCCATTTCTTGGCTTTTGGACAATTTTTATATAAATTTATCATATTGTTACGTATGTATCACTAAACTAGTTTTTTTCCTTTCTGAGATATACCTATAATTGTACAATTAGTATATCAATTTGTAAACAACTCTATAATAATATATATTAGTATAAGTTGCTTAATATGGGTGTTCCCTAGAGGTTACCTCCCCCTACTCATCTATATGAAAATGGTATGTCTTTAAATGGAGGACACTGGGAAATGTTTGAATAACAAGATGTTCGATTTTGAATTGTCCTGTAAAATGCAATTCATTTTTACTTCCATGGTGAGGAATCCCCAGGGTAATTGATCAACTTTGATTGTGAATTTCTCAGTAATTTGCAATGAAGTGATTTTAAATTGGAAGTTATACCAAATTAAATTAATTAGAGATTATAAGTAAGGGAGATAAAAATTGAAAATTTACTTAATATAAATTTACTCATGTTTGAAAATTCATATTTGTGGATAACTGTTGTGTAGTCGTTATACTTTCATTATTCTCAAGTGCGCAAATCATAGTGAGGCGTGTTTTACATATCATTAGAGAGGCGGATCTTTCTACAACAAAAAATGCAATAGGGGGGTTAATTTAGATAGTGATGATGACACTAAGGCCAAAAACCAAGATCAGCCTATGTTGTCTGCTGCAGCTCTTGCAGCAGCTGCGAGGAACACGCAATGAGCCTCATCTCTATACACTCTTGTAGAATATTTACCTGACCACGTGGCTCCTCAAACTGGTTTAGGAGGTTGTTCTGAAGGCAAGAGCATATGTAAGCCATGAATTGTCTTACCTTGTCTCATCTTTACAATAGATTGTTAAGACTGCAATGATAAACTTATCATTTGTTTGAGTTTTTTTTCTACTAGATTAAACTAGTCCTTTTCTCAGAGTAATTTAACCTACTGCATTTGACCAATTGTCGCCCGTGTTAACGGTAACAAATTACATGCCTTTAAAAGATAGGTAGAACTCTCATGGTAACTTTTTTTTGAGGCGCTCTTTGATGTAATGGTTAATACATAAGCTGTTTTGAATCAGTTGAACATTCACTTTTATACTTGGTGTCAAATTATTTTCTATTTTTCTTTGATTTTATTTTGTATTGCTGATGTCTACCAAGTTGGTTATTTAATAAATTAAATCAAGAGGAAAGTTTACTAGTCCATAAATTTTAATCTTTACCATGAATCCTGGGAGAAAGTTAAGGAACTGCACTGCATGCACTGTGAATTTGAAGGAGGGTGTGATATAATATATTGAATAAGAGCAGAAGATATATTGCATTCAGAATGCTAGATAATGAACTCGGCTTGCTAGGCACAGTTGAAGTTGAGTAAATTCAACTGTCAATAGACCTCCTTAGTCTACTAGAAAATGAGCTCACCAGCAAGTCTGCATAACTCTATGCATTATTTTCACTGCTACTCATGCATAGGTGGATGATATGTTAGTGGATCTAAGCATAGGGGTCAAATGATACATGCATTATCCTTTTTTAGGAAAACTCGTATGTTTTGATAACCAAACAAATAATTTTTTACAATGCTGCGACGATTTAATCCATAACTAAACCCATTTCGCAGCGTATTACGGTTTTTGCTGGTCCTAAAAAAATGAAACCAAAGAAATTGCCCGCAATTTTACTATTTACATGTAAGCCACTCCATTTTACTTAGAATTTGTTGGAGGAGGTTGGGAATTAGCGTCTAGGTTTTGAAGTTCCTGTGCTAGCTAGATTCTTCTTTCTTTCAGAAAATGGATTTGATTTGTTAGTCTGACTAGCGCTGATGATGATGGAGGATTTTTGTCCTCAGGCCGAGCAGAACTAGTTGGTTGTTTACTACTATATGTTCGATGAGATGATATCTTTGGAGCATAATTTCAAGATAATGCTGCAGACTCATCAATCTGTGGTGGATGATCATCATTTTCCGTAATCTTGCTTTTATTTGTTGGTTGCCTTGGTAATTTATGGGAATGCTTCAAGTATCCAAACGTTGGTGAATTTATTTATGAGCTTTAATGTATGAAGCGTACATGTTTACTTCAAATTTAGGGTTACCTACACTAAGACTTGGAAACCCTTTTGGATTGTACTTATTGGAAGCAGATTCATAGCCAACTGGCTCATTGTTTGTTGAAGAGTTTGAATGATTTGCTCCAGAAGCAAGGATCTCTCTAGGTACCAAATTATTGACCGCTTTGGTTTCGTGATCTTTGTTAGGTGATGAAGGCATTTGAGATTCAGCCATTGCAACATCAGTATTAACTAAGGAAGATACAATATCGCTTATTGTTGAGTTTTCATTTTGAAGTGGAATAGCATTTTCAACTGTCCTGCCAGACTCCATTTCGTGTCTTTCCAATTGTTGATCATTTTGTTGTTGAATTGAAATCGTTCCACGTAAGTCTGCAGCTTTCTGCTTTAAACTAATTATATCAGCATCCACTTGATTTATTTCCTCAAAATCATCCCTTGTCTTGCTATCCATCGTAGAAGTAATAGATGCATGTCCTAAAATCTCTTTCTTTTTGTAGCTGCTCACTCAACATTTCCACGTCTCTTTGCAGTGCTGATCGATGTTCGTGCAATGCTTCCTTCAATTTATTTCATGATGTGAGGCTATTTATTTAAATAGTCATTTCTACCTTAACAACATGCGAGACAATCTTAACAGTCTCCCCCTTAACTCGCATCCTACGAGTATCTTTTGAGAGCACTGTGTTAAAAGAAATATGGAAAACAGAGGAAGAGAGACAGAGACGAAGCCTTGAGGCGTGTTATCACTATCCGAAGAACAAAATTTCCACTGTCTGGAAACTTGTCCGCAGGATACAACAAGGCTCGAGAGTGTTTGTGAGAACAGAGGAAATTCGAGAGAGAAGACGTGAGTTTCTGTCTGGAAGAAGGCACATATATATAATGAGAAAGAGGCGACTGTTGCAAAAAGATATGTCTGTTCAAAACAGACACAACCGCTCGCTTCTGAATTTGAATTTTAAACCAGCCCGAATCCCCGAATCGAAGCGGTGCGCCTCTTGAATGTCAAGGCCCAAGATGCCCCAAGTGCCCAAGTGCTCATCTATGACTATTTAAATATTAGTATGTATAAGCCCAATTAGTTGGACTTGTTCTTATGGGCTTCACTTAATTTGAATATTGTATTGGACACAACAATATAAGCATTCATTCTCATCTTATTCTTCCAATGTGGGACTAATGTACTTCTCCATCATACACACAAATTACATAACATTCCCCCACTAATTTGTGTATTAATTTTTTTTCCTCTAGATAAACGTTATCCATACAAGAAGGTATCTTTTGATTTGGACCTTCAATTAGTGTACATTAGTTAAAGTTTTAACGAAGTCGTAGTGTCTTATGGAAGTTTTAACCAAGACTTCTATTGTAAAAACCGAACAAATGACACAGACAAGTTTACCTTTTAGGTCTCACAAGTTTCTCAACACAACCTTAGCACTATTATATACGGCCATGTGCTAATCCTGAATTCATGAACATTTATAAATGTAACACATACATTTATCGAAGCGGCACCACTTCTATGTCCATATAGGTAAAGCCTTTACATTGTCTCAATTGCCAAAAGACATCATTATGCTTTATTAAGAGTTGATAAACTCATCCTTTTCTTAATTGCAATTGTTCACAAACTAGCCTTAATCAATAAAACATATATGGAACCAAGCTAGTTCTTTTAAGCGCTTATCGATAACTTGTTGTTACCCATTTAACTTGAAGACTAATATACTAGTCTGAAGTTGGGTTCTCGTCGTCGGCGCTTAGGATTTTAAATCCCATATTATTTGTTGTATTTTTCACTAAGTCTCTAGCAAGTGCTTTGGTGAGAGGATCCGCTAAGTTTTCGCCGGACTTTACATATATAATGGTGATCACCCCTTTAGTAATTAAGTCTCTCACAAACGTATGTCTTAGACTAATATGTCTAGATTTTCCATTGTAAACATCACTATATGCTCTAGACAATGTTGCTGAACTATCATAGTAAATAGAAATAGCAGATAACGAGTGTGGCCATAATTCAATGTCTAATAATAAGTCTCGTAACCATTCTGCTTCCTTAGCTGCGGCGCCAAGGGCTATAAATTCCGACTCCATAGTCGAATGTGCTATACATGTTTGTTTCTTGGATGCCCAACTTATGGCCCCTCCTCCTAATGAGAATATCCATTCAGATGTTGATAAGCTCTCATTGGTACTAGACATCCAACTTGCATCGCAATACCCTTCTAGCACACTTGGATAATCAGCATAAACTAATTTCAATTTTTTTGTTCTTTTGAGATATCCAAGGATCCTATTAATTGCTTTCCAATGATGTATGCTAGGTTTAGACATAAATCTTGACATCATGTTAACGGCAAAAGCTATATCTGGCCTTGTGCAACATGTTACATACATAAGACATCCAATGGCACTGGCATATTCCAGTTAAGCAATGATTCGACCTTTATTTTCTTGCATTTTCACGCTAGAATCAACTGGAGTACTAGCATCTTTGATATTAAGATGTTTGAACTTATCAAGAATTTTGTCAATGTAATGGGTTTGGTTCAAGGCATATCCTTTTTCATGTTTTTCAACTTTGATTCCCAATATTGTATCTACCTCATTAAGGTCTTTCATTTTAAAAACTGAAGTTAGATATTTCTTGGTATCAGTAATGCCTTTCATGTTGTTGCTAGCAATTATCATGTCATCAACATATAAGAATAATATTACTATGTAATCATTGGTTTTCTTACAATAAACACATTTATCAGCATTACTATGCCCAAAACCATTTGCCAGAATTGCCTCATCAAACTTCTTATGCCAATGTTTTGGAGCTTGCTTTAAACCATATAATGACTTAACCAATTTGCATACTTTGTTTTCATTTCCTGGTAGGACAAAGCCTTCAGGTTGTTCCATATATACTTCCTCGGTTAAGTCACCATTCAAGATAGCCGTTTTTACATCCATCTGGTGAATATTCAGTTTATATATCGATGCCAACGCAAACAAAACTCTTATGGATGTGGTTCTTGCAACGGGAGCATAAGTATCGAAATAATCTATACCTTCTTTTTGTCTAAAACCTTTTGCTACTAGCCTTGCTTTATAAGTTTGTATAGAACCATCTGTTCTATATTTCTTTCGAAACACCCATTTGCACCCGATTGCCTTTGAACCAGGTGGAAGATCTACTAAAACCCAAGTTTTGTTGGATAGTATAGAATCCATCTCATCATTTATTGCTTCTTTCCCAAAAACAGAATCTCGTGAAGTCATAGCTTCTTTAAAAGTTTTAGGATCGTCATTGATATTGAATACCATGGGTGTAACGTCTACTACTTTTGATCTAGTAGCCTCAACCAGAAAAGTAATTAAATCGGAGGAAATAAAATCAGAACTCAAGTGTTTTTCTTTTCTAACATGCTGACTTCTCCTAGGTTCACTTGGTTCATCATGTACCCTTTTTCCGCCAACAATGTTTTCAGAAGTTCCTTCTACTATAGGCTCAATTGTGCTATGTAGAAATTTATCTTCAAAGAATTCCACATGTATGGATTCCACTATCACATTGGATTGTAAATCAAGCAATCTATATGCTTTTGAATTTTGTGTGTAGCCAACAAATACACTTTTAATACCTCTTGGTCCTAACTTTGTCTTATGAGGATCTTGGATTTTGTAAAATGCTAAACACCCCCACACTTTAAAATAATTTAAGTTAGGCTTCCTACCATTATTCCAAAGTTCATAAGGCGAAGCTCCAAATTTCTTGAAAGGCACTTTATTATAGATATGACATGCTGTCAACAGAGCTTCTCCCCACAAATAGAATGGTAATTTTGCATTCATAAGCATTGAATTAACCATATCGACCAAGGATCTATTTTTTCTTTCTGCCACCCCATTTTGTTGGGGTGTATATGGGGCTGTCCATTGGTGAATAATTCCATTGTCCTCACAAAAGTGATTGAAGACATCAGAAAAATATTCACCCCCTCTATCACTTCGAAGCACTTTGATTTTTCTTTCTTTCTGATTTTCAACTTCAGATTTAAACTCCTTGAATTTTTCAAATGCTTCGTCCTTAGTTCTCAACAAGTACACATAAGTGTATCTTGTATGGTCGTCAATGAAAGTGATAAAATATCGCTTTCCTTCTCTTGTTAGTTGACCATTTAATTCACAAATATCAGAATGCACAAGTTCTAGCAAGTCACTATTTCTTTCAACTTTAGAAAATGGCTTTTTTGTCATTTTTGCTTCAACACAAATTTTACATTTTTCATGATCTTTGACAGAACAGTTAATATAACCATGTTTTGACATATAACTTAAGCAATTAAAATTTAAATGTCCTAATCTAGCATGCCATAATGAACTAGTAGAGTCGACAACATAAGCAACAGTAGTTATTTCATTAATTGATAGTTTAAACATGCCATCACATGAGTATCCTTTTCCTACGAATACTCCATTTTTAGATAGAATAACTTTATCAGATTCTATAACAACTTTAAATCCTTTCTTGCATAGTAGATTAGAAGAGACTAAATTCTTTCTCAAGTCCGGAACATGGAACACATTGACAAGGATGAGTTTTTGACCAGATGTGAATTGTAATTCCACACTTCCCTTGCCCATTACTTTAGCCGAAGCATGATTCCACATGAGAACTTCTTCAGGCTCTTTCAATTCGTTGTAGGACTTGAAAAGATTTTTGTTGTTACACACATGAATGGTGGCGCCAGAGTCAAGCCACCAATCTGTAGATTTTGTCACAGAAGCCATATGAAGTTCAGTAATCATTGCAACAAATTCTTGGCCAGCATCTTCCACAATATTCGCTTTATTATTTGCAGAACCGGTTTTGGAATTCTTTTCAGCCTTCGCCTTAAATCGACAATCTTTAATAAGATGTCCTTTAATGCCACAATAAAAGCAAGGCCGATTCTTATTTTTGTTTTTGAAATCTTTCTTTTTAGCTTTCAAACTGTTGTCTGAATTTCCAGAAACTGGTTCTTTGGAAGATATGTGGTGAATTTTTGATCCTAAAATCAACTCATCTCTGGCACGATTCTCACTTTCAATTTGTAAATGAGTAATGAACTTCTCAATAGATATGCTATCAGTTGAGTGTAGAATTTTCCTCCTATAATCATTCCAAGCAGGAGGAAGTTTGGAGAGAATTGCTCCAACTTGAATAGCATCCGGAATGTTAATCTGCAATTCACTCATTTGGGAAACTAGAATCTCCAATTCACGGATTTGATCCATGATTGGCATGTTATCAGCAAACTTAAACTCAAAATACTTTAAAGCGAGAAAACGATCAGTACCTTCCTTCATGTGTTTGTATTTTGACTCGAGTGCAAACCAAACCTCTTTCGGCATTTTGTAATTTCTGTAAACGTCGTACAGCCTATCGGTGAGTGAATTGAGAATGTAGCCCCTGCAAAGCATTTCATCTGTTTCACGTTTTGCTTTATCCGCAGCGAATTTTCACTTAATTTCTGCAGAATCAGAAGGCTTTGGCTTTGGAAGCGGTTGCAGAGATGGATCGAGTAAATACTGAAGATTCATGGATAGAAGAAGCCACGACATCCTGTCCTGCCATCTTGTATAATTCTTCCATCAGAACGATCTAGTTTGATGGTTTCCTTTCCTGGAATTTGCAGTTGTATGTTGGAGGTGGAACTTGTTTCCATAAATATTGTTCTTCGATTGTTAAAAGAAATATGGAAAACAGAGGAAGAGAGACAGAGACGAAGCCTTGAGGCGTGTTATCACTATCCGAAGAACAAAATTTCCACTGTCTGGAAACTTGTCCGTAGGATACAACAAGGCTCGAGAGTGTTTTTGAGAACAGAGGAAATTCGAGAGAGAAGACGTGAGTTTCTGTCTGGAAGAAGGCACATATATATAATGAGAAAGAGGCGACTGTTGCAAAAAGATATGTCTGTTCAAATCAGACACAACAGCTCGCTTCTGAATCTGAATTTTAAACCAGCCCGAATCCCCGAATCGAAGCGGAGCGCCTCTTGAATGTCAAGGCCCAAGATGCCCCAAGTGCCCAAGTGCCCATCTATGACTATTTAAATATTAGTATGTATAAGCCCAATTAGTTGGACTTGTTCTTATGGGCTTCACTTAATTTGAATATTGTATTGGACACAACAATATAAGCATTCATTCTCATCTTATTCTTCCAATGTGGGACTAATGTACTTCTCCATCATACACACAAATTACATAACACACTGCCTTACTTGCATGGCCCAGTCCGTAACCTTTGGCTCTGATACCACTGTTATGTAACGACGGTTGGAACAAAGGCACCATCCTTGCACGTATATGAGCTGACACACAACTCACATATAACAAAAGGAGTCTCTATTATTACGTACCAACCAACTCATATGTGTACTCCACTCCTTTAGTTTATTCCATGATGTGAGACTGACTTTCGAGGGGTTGTAATGGCTTGTGATGGTTGTGGGTGGTTCTGGTTTATGGTAGGAGAAGGAACTTTTGTTGTTAGTGATTGATAATATAGTGTGGTTGAATTGTAAATGTTGGACTACTAGTAGTGGCAGATGACTGTTGAAACTGAGTTGTTGTGTGTAGGTTAAATAAGATGACAGTTTGTGTTTCTAGAGGGGAGGTTTGAAAAAAGGCAAAGTTGTTATTATTGCTGTGAAATCAAGGTGTTTGATATGTTTAAAGGAATTCTAAATGAAAGTATGTTTTGTGATTGTATTCGAATGAATTAAAATGTACATATGCGATGGTTATTTATAGGAATATAACCAACGCTTTACAAGAAATGAATAATGGGCTGAAGCCCAGTCCAGAAGATAAATAAGCATAACAAATGTAGCCCGTCTGAGTAATCTACTATACCATCGCATTTTATTACCCACCCTCAATTTTATCTAGGGTTTTCTTCTTTCTCTTCTGCGCCGCCTCTTCTTCTTCAATCCTCATCTCATCTCTGAATTTAGTGAAATTCCTTGCCGACAGAGGTTTAGTAAGAGCGTCTGCTCTTTGATATTGAGCGGGGACATGATTGACATCCAATTGACCACTGGTGGTCTGTTCTCGCACGAAGTACAAGTCTAATTCGATGTGCTTCGTACGAGCATGTTGAATTGGGTAAGCTGAGAGAGACACCGTGCTTAAATTGTCACACCACACCACTGGTCTTCTGCTTGGGCGAAACCCTAGCTCTCCAAGTAACGAGTTTATCCACATGATCTCTGCCGTGGTGCTTGCAAGTGAACGATACTCCGCTTCTGTACTCGAACGAGAAATAGTTGGTTGCTACTTCGAGCACCAAGAGACTGGATTGGTTCCCATGAATACACAGTACCCAGATGTCGATCTACGATCGTCTGGATCTGACGCCCAATCGGAATCACTGTAAGCTTGAATGTTTAACTCTTTACTTGCTTTTAATTTGATCCCATAGTTTATTGTTCCATTTAGATATCGTAGGATCCTTTTTACTGCAGTCCAATGTTCATTTAGAGGAGATTGCATGAATTGACAGACCTTATTCACACTGTAACAAATGTCTGGTCTGGTGACTGTTAGATATTGTAGTGCTCCTACTATGCTTCTGTATTCTTTGACATTCTGAATTGCTTCTCCTTTGTGTTTGGACAGCTTCAGATTACTTGTCATAGGAGTGGGCATAGGTTTAGCTTTATCCATTTTGGTTTTGACCAGTAATTCAGAAATATACTTACTTTGGGATAGTATTACTTCATCCTTAGAATTTTGAATGACTTGTATCCCTAAGAAGTAGTTTAAGTTTCCCAGATCCTTAATAGAGAAAGTCTGATTCAAGTAATGCACTATTTTGTTGATTTCTATTTCACTGCTGCCTGTAATTAAAATATCATCTACATACACAAGTATGAATGTGACCTCAGTCCCATTTCTTTTGATATGTAAAGAGCTGTCTGATTTGGCTGTGTTGAACCCCAGTCTCATGAATGTATCCTTAAGTTTGTCATACCATACTCTTGATGCCTGTCTCAACCCATAAATGGCTTTGTTTAGCTTGCAAACTAGATTTGTGTTATGTCCAGTCTCATATCCATCAGGCTGCTTCATGTACACCTCCTCTTTTAGTTCTCCATTTAAAAAAGCATTGCAAACATCAAGTTGTCTTATGCACCAATGATTATGTAAAGCAATACAGATGATTATCCTTATAGTAGTGTGTTTGACCACAGGAGAAAAGGTCTCTTTGAAATCAAAACCATATTCTTGTGTGTACCCCTTGGCCACCATTCTGGCTTTGTGTTTCTGAATAGTGCCATCTGCTGCTCTCTTTAATCTGTAGGTCCACTTACACCCAATTATGTTTTTGTGATGTGGTGCTGTCACTAATTCCCATGTTTTGTTCTTGATTAAGGCTGCATATTCCTCATCCATAGCATTTTTCCACCTTTGGCTCTTCATTGCATCATTAAAGTTGATGGGTTCTGTGTTATCCATGGTCATTACATATACCTTAGGCTTGAATATGCCATGTTTACCTCTTGTCATCATGTGATGCTTGTTTTGATTAGGCTGTTCATCCTCACTGCTTGACTCTGTCACGGTAGTGTTGCAGTTTCCACTACCAGTTTCCATGTCTGTGCTTTCATTTCCACTAGCATTATGATGAGTGTCACCCTCACCAGTTACAAAATTGACTGGACTGTAGCTTTCTCTAGTACTAGGCACACTCTCTTCATCTTCAACACTCTCTTCATCTTTTTCTTCATTGTGTGTTTGCTGGTTCTTACTCCACACCATGTCTCCAGCTAATTCTGGTGGTGCTATGATATATTTGTCTGTGTTAACAATCCTTTTGGTAGTTTTAATACTTTTATCTGCAAAAGGAAACACATGTTCATCAAACACAACATGTCTAGAGATATATAACCTTCCACTATCACTCAAGCATTTGTACCCTTTCTGGTTTTCTGCATATCCCAGAAATGTACAAGGACTTGACCTTAAGTTTAGTTTGTGTTTATTGTAAGGTCTTAAACAGGGAAAACATAGGCAACCAAATGTTTTTAGCAAGGAGTAATCTGGTTTCTTATCATGCATCATTTCATATGGACTCTTGTATTTCAAGATTTTAGTGGGCATTCTGTTAATTAAGTACACTGATGTCATAAAAGCCTCTGACCAAAACTTCAATGGTATTGAGGATTGTGACATCAATGTTAGTCCAGTATCAACAATGTGCCTATGTTTTCTTTCAATCAGTCCATTTTGCTCAGATGTATGTGGACAGGTTATTCTATGTAAAATGCCTTTACTATCAAAGAATTTCTTTAATGGCTTGAATTCTCCACCACCATCAGTTTGCAAGGCTTTAACACTACAGTTTGTTTGTTTCTCAACTAAAGTTACAAACTGCATTGTCACATTGCATGCATCTGATTTATTCTTAAGTGGATATAACCATGTATATCTAGTAAATGCATCAATAAAGGAAAGATAATACCTGTATCCATGATCTGTATTAACTGGAGAGGGGCCCCATAAGTCTGCAGCTATGAGTTCAAGAGGTTCACTGTATGTGGTTTCAGACCTAGTGAAGGGTACCTTATGGCTCTTGCCAATTTGGCAATGCTTGCACACATAATGATCAGGTATAGAATTGCAATCAACTTTATTTTCATTCAAAACATGTTTGACAATTTTAATATTTGGATGCCCCAATCTATAGTGCCAATCATTAAAAGTTTTGTACAAATTATTATTATTAAAGCATTCTACATTATAGCAATAGTTAGCATTGCCAGTAGCATGTCTTGACTTCAAGCTCTTGAACTTGTAAAGCCCATTGTCCAAACTACCCTATAGCAATATATTTCTATTTAGTAAATCCCTAACAAGGCAGTATTTTGGGTGAAACTCAAAGTATACCTGATTGTCATTAGCAAATTGTGAAACACTGATTAAGTTTTTCTTAATCTTGGGCACTCTAAGTAGGTTATTTAAGTAGAGCTCCCTTTTTCCTTTGATGTAGCCACATCCTATGTGTGATATACCTACAGTTTCACCATTACCCATTGATACAGAACACATACCTGAATAATTCTTGTTTCCCAGATTCAGATTTTGCAAGTTGTTGGTGACATGATTTGTTGCTCCAGAGTCTGGGTACCAATCATCAATGTTTATGTCATCTGATTTGCTTGGGTCATCATTAGTTGAACCTTGTGTCTGCATTCTTGACCCATCAGCATTTGTTCTTTGTTGTCCTATTTGCGTCACATTAACATTTGGTCCTCTCTGGTTTTGCTGATTTACATTGTACTCACTGTTGAACCTGAAATAGCATCTGCTTGCAGTATGTCCAAATTTTTCATAGATTTGGCACTTTACTCTATTATTGCTATTAAATCTGCCTCCTCTGCCTCTTCCCCTTTGACCTGTGTTACCTCTGAAGGGCTGATTTTCTTGTTTATTATTTTGACCAGTATTTCTTTTTTGCTGGCCCTTGTTTCTTGCCGTGGAGGCATAGTTGACAGAAAATTCCGGCTGAGAAGATCTTTTCTGTTCAACTCTTCCTTCATGTGCAAGAAGAGTTGAATGCACATACTGCAAATCAGGTACAGTCTTTTGTGATGCAATAAAGGTAACTATTGATTCATAGTCTTCATCTAGTCCACCAGTAATATAAAGAACTTGCTCGCTTTCACTGATGATGTGTCCAGTGGAATTAAGTTTGTCGCATAGAGTCTTAACCTTGGTCAAGTAGTCATTCATGGACATCTCATCTTTTCTTATGCACTGCAATTGTCTTCTGTACAACATGACCCTTGCTGCTGATTGAGCGCTGAATATCTGTTCAATTGTATTCCACACAGCATAAGATGTATTACATCCTATCACTTGTGACAACATATTAGCACTTATGGATGATATTAGCCATGATACGAGTAGGCTATCTTGTTTCTGAAATCTTAAGTAATTTTCGTTACTAACCAAATTTCCATCCTTGTCATGTATCATAATAGGTGAGATTAGCCCTGTCCCTTTGATGAAATCAAGAAGTCCATATCCTTTCAAAGCTGCTTCCACTTGAAACTTCCAAAGCATGTAATTATCCTCGTTTAGCGGGATGGTGATTATGTGGCTCTTGGGTTTTATTAGTTGGAAGGTTGGCGATGGAGTTATGGTTTGTGGGGGTACAGTTGGTTGATTGGGACCTGAATTGGATGAGCTGATGGTTCCCTCGTTGGTTCCAGTCATATTGTCGGCAAGAAATACTTCAGGAGTGGATATCTTGGATAAAGAAAGAGATTCTGGGACGACAAGAACACTGTCAAGTGTTTTCTGCAACTGGATCTTGAACAGAAAAATGCTCTAACGGTCGGAAAAGAGATTCTAGGACGGCGAGATTACCAGAAATGGTGATTTCTGCAACCAGATCTCACGCCAAGGGATGACACTTGATGTCTGATGGCTGGAATTGCAGCCAGGATAGCAGAAAGTGATGAAAAGTTTCTGATTCTGCCTCTTGGCGAGACAATTCAGACAAGATACTGCTGTTTAAGAACAAATACTAATCTGAGAAGGGTATAATCTCCAATGATGAAGATTATCTGAGGAGAATCACAAATATACTTCTTCTGTTATGAATTTTCTTTCCCTTTTTGTTTGAATTTGCGTTTTTGATTTTGAATCTATGCCGTTTGGCTATAGCTCTGATACCATAAAGGAATTCTAAATGAAAGTATGTTTTCTGATTGTATTCGAATGAATTAAAATGTATATATGCGATGGTTATTTATAGGAATATAACCAACGCTTTACAAGAAATGAATAATGGGCTGAAGCCCAGTCCAGAAGATAAATAAGCATAACAAATGTAGCCCGTCTGAGTAATCTACTATACCATCGCATTTTATTAATGTTGTGCGTGAGAACTGGAGTATGTGCTGCGGGAGTTTTGTGTTTAAAGGCAAATGTGATTTTGTTTCAAAGTACAGACAGAAGAATGCTTTATTATTGTTTATGGAGGAGAATGATGATAGTAAAGTTGAAGAGCTTGCAGTGAAGTGGTTCTATGAAGGTAGTGTTGATATAAAGTTGAAGACGACGATGAGTAGAACGTTGCTTGTAGGATTGGACATTTTTGAAGCGCTCGAGCACTGTTTGATGGTATGCCTAAGAAAACATAGGCATGCCTACATGCAAAGTAGGTTGAGTGAAGAAACTTGGTTTTGTGTCTTCCAACAAGTAAGGAAGATGTAACGTCCCGTATTTTTGTTAGTCAGATATTTAATTTAATTTATTATTTTAAATATCGATTTGGAATTTTATTTGGACTTAAATATATTTTATAGTTATTATATAGATCTCGAAAATGATTTATTTTTCAAACGACATCTATTTTCAACGAAACAAGTTTTATTGGAATGCGTATAATTAATTATTACTATATTTCCCGTTTGGAGGCAATCAGAGTTGTTTTACCGGTGCGTGAAATTTAAAACTGAACCGATAAATTTAAATAGCAAGGTTGTGCAAACAGAGTCGGTTTTCGGCGGAATAAATTTCAATGATACCGGAATGTTGAGACATAGCGGTGTATCCTTAGTTATTTGTGTTTGGAGTTTGTATGCGTCGGTACGTATTTAATGATAAGCGTTAAATAGCAGTAACCGTGTCAAATAAAATCTAACCTATATAAAAACATACAACCTAATATTCAACTACCCCAAAAGTTTACCAGAGCCTAACCAATCGTTCGTAGATAAGGAACTATATATAGCCTTTATATACGCAAACGTACGAGCATGTCTTCGTCAATTTTAAATGAGCTGTCATAGGAAAGAATAGCCTATATATAGAGGTATATAGTGCATGTTAAAAGAGTTGAAAGACACTGTACTATTGGAGTAGGTAAAGCGTAACCAATGGTTACATTTATCACAGAACGCTTCAAGCTTAAGAAAAAGGGTACACCTACAGTGCTAGTTATTTCAGCTATGACTTAGGAGAAGAAAACTAAACCCAACTACCATAACTATACACGCAGACCTACCCAAAGGCTTCCCATTCGTATGCTTTAATCACCTCACATACTGTTCACTTCCCTGAATATCTGCAAATCTTGTTCTGGAACCTATTCTACTTCTACCAGTCTGCCCATTTCTTCGCTTGTAAGCAAAATTAAAGTGGATAAACACGCCATTTCTCTCTACGAAGTCCACATCTATCCCTATGTTCCCTATGTTTGTAGGAAAGGAAAACCCATGCATCACTTCAAATCACGCGCAGGCTAAAATAACAACATGTTCTCTAATCTATGCTGTACCTTCCCATCAAGTAGATTTTCATCCATCAAAGCTATATGAAGCTGGCTACTATCCTAAGACTTGGAAGCCAAGGTTTCTACCTATTTATAAACGCACGAAATCTCAATCTTCTTCCAGGACGTTTTGCCGCAGGTTTTTAATGGCACCAAAACAAAATAACAACAATGGTTCCATTCATTAAAATATATATACACATCAGTTTCAGCATGAATGGATGATCCGGCAGTTGAAGTTACGTGAGTCTGTTGAGAAGAGGGAGAATGGGTCCAACGAGTGAAGGCATGCGCATGAAGGAGCATGGGAACTGAGCAGTGTGGATGGCTCACTGGAGCAAGAAGTGAAGTGTTGAATATTGGATAGTAGGTTTTTGACGTGAGAAATTAAATGCTGAAAGGAAGATCGGGCAGAACAATTAACATGTGGAAGATAAATTTGCATGAGTAGAGGAAACATGATCGAAGGCAGGGCATCAGGGAACGCAAGGAAATCTTATCGGAGCCGCATGGTAAGATTTAGATTCTGGAACAAATAATCAATGATGGTGTGTGTACGGTTTTTGAAGGAGCAGTATGGAATAGTAATGAGTCAGTCAGAAGCGGTGTTACGTGAATATGGGGTAGTTGCGCTATAAAATGGAGATGGGTCTCTAAAATAAATGATATGCGAGGCCAAAAATAAAGATTGTGGACTAGAAGACATGCATTGGGGTAAAAATGGCATGGTTTAGTGGAGAGTTGGGGTATTTTCTAAGAGTGCATGAAGATAATCGAATGAATCAGGGGACGGAGCGTGTAAAGGAGGAGTGTTAGCATGTGCGTTCGAACTTCGAAGTCTATAGAACTGAAGCGAGAAAAAGTTTGGGTAAGAAACATACGTTGGTTTGTTTTCTTGTTAGTGGTTGGTTTTATAATGAAGGGAAGGGGTGTCTTGTGTGTACTGTGTAGTTATGTGCATAATGCAAGGAGGAAGATTTGCGTGTATTGTGATTAGTAGCTGCAGGTTCGAAATGAAATGCGTTGGTTTTTATTTGCATGGGAGTGGATATCAGGAAGAAGAAGGCAGCAGTATAAAAGGTTGGGTCCATATATGAGCAATATAAGGGAATGATTGGAGAGAAGCACTGTGCATGGAGTTGGGGTACACTGTTGTTGGCTCGTTTGAAATGGGTGGACATAATTAAGCATAAAGCTGAAGCATTTCTGTTTCCAGAAAGAAAGTCTTTGTGTGTTGTGAACGTGGAGCAGTATATGAACATGGGAATTTGGATGGGGTTGGCTCGTCCAAAACAGAAGGTGGAATACATTTGAACGATGGTGGAAGGTCAGTTAGCCGTGCATGGTTTAATACGAAAACATGATGCAAACCTATGGACTGGGAACAAAGTGTTTGGCATGGAGAAGTTCTTCACGAAGGGGTAGTATGAGGGGGTAGTGGGACAAAATAGTCGGTGACATGTTTCCCATTTCAAAGGTAATCCGCGTGGTAAGGTAAGTTTACCAAAGTAATTCATGCTTTTAATATTTTTAATTGGTTAATTAAAATTAATTAGGAAAATAATTAATTCAGATGTACGTACTAAAAAACTTATAACTTATAATTTCGTGGACAAAATCTGATCAAAACAAGATTAGCCGAGACTGCGTTGATGGACAGAACACTATCGAATAAAACTAGTTTGGACAGGGATGGTGATAGCTGGAAATTACGGTTAAATTAAGTGATTGTTTAATTTAACTGTAACCGAATCGCTACAACGAACAGGCGAAATTAAGTGATTGTTTATTTTGTGTGCTATGCTTGAAAATTGTTTATTGGCTGCTGTTATTTATGTATCGGTTGAATTGGTTGATTAAACGTTAGTTAAATCTAAATAAAATTTAACCGTTATTTTAACGGTTAATTCCAAACGAGGTAACTTACCTTGTTGGTTACGTTTATAATAATATAAACGTATTAAATCAAAAATATGGATGCTTGAATGGATGTTATTTATTTATTGTTGAATATTTTATCTATTTATTGAACTGAATTTGGGCTAACGTATTTGAATGCATGGAAGAATAGGTTAGAGGAATCCAACCGGATTCCTCAACTGTATTGTTTATTTCATATCACAATCATATGAACTGTTTAACCAATGTGATTGGCTGATTGATTTGGGTATTGATCATTGAATCTAAACTCAACATTTGTTTTGTTATTAACCAATGGACATTATTGATTGGGTAATTGGCATCATGTGGCCTATAAATTAATCGTACTACAAATGTGGATTTACCGTCGAGTGAATCGACGGTAATGAAGTTATAAATTTTATTTTTAACTGAAATTAGATTTTAAATCTATTAACTGGAATCAAAGTTAGTTAAAAAGGAAATAAGTTATTATTATTTATTATTTAAAGTTTTAAAGTTATTATTAAATGATTTTATAAAAGGGAATTCTTATATCAATAAGATTTATAGATTTATGATTAGAAATTAACCTGACAGGTTAACAGTTGGATTAAATGGAATTATTAAAATTAATTATATTGCTATTTAACTTGAAAAGAAATTTTAATTGGAATGAGTTAACGAGATAACCACATTTTGAGTTGACTAGATCGACCGCTTTAACAGGGATTAATTATTAAATGAAATTAGTTTGGTGTTAAATAAATGGAACTGTTTAACGAATATCTGTTAATATGAATAAGATTATAGGGAAAATATTATTTAGTTTAGTTAATAAAGAACTCAACTACTTTTACAGTAGTTAGTGATGAAGTAAATTAGTAATTTAATTATTAATAATTTAGGAGATTTCTTTTTAACTGAAATTCATTTAAGTAAGAAATCGGAGTTTGAAACGGAATCGAGTTGGAATTGAAAAGAGTTCATGATCGGATTTTATGGTAAAGCCCAGATTTTTATAACAAAGTGATAAGAGGGATTTCGAGCAGATGAGAATATATAAAATGGCATTTCCAATGAAAGGAAAATAAAAAAAGGGAAAATGTTAAAAACTATAACGATATTTGTACAGTAAAGAAATCAATGGGAGGAATTTGAATGGTTATTCAAAAAGGAGATAATTATTTGTTATTGTTTCCGAGCAATAAAAAAAAATCAAAGAGTTTTGTAACAAAGTTTTATGTTAAATTTGATTAAAACAAGGTTGGAGTGTGTATACATATATACCTATATATATATATATGAATAAATTCTAGAAGTGTTTGAAAAGGGTTTTGTGAATATTCTTATATTAAAATAATAAATAAATATTGTGGTTTAAGATGTTAAAAGATTAAGAAGTTTTTAAATTAAAATGGCCAAGTGATGTTGAATACTAAACCAGTGAGTTCATTTTATTTTTATGGTTGAATGGTTGTTTATTTGATAGTTAAATAACCGACTATCAAATGTGACCAATACGATTGTTGGTACAGAAAGACCGGATCGAATTATATTCGAAAACCATTCCGACCAGCAAATACGAAATCAAGAAGATACTAGATGCTAATCAAGACGGAGCCATTGAAGACCATAGATCTTCATAAAACGGAAGGATTACCTATATCTCTGGTCTACTACTATAGTTTTCAAAGCTTACTATATATAAACTAAGTTTATAATTTATAACCCGAGATGTACTGTGGTTCTGTCATGGTTGAAATCTACGGATTTGCAAGTACTACTCACAACTGATCTATAAGGTGATTCCTATGATGTGGTAGGAGAATTGCTTCGATTCATCCTGTTCCTAGATGACTTGTATGGACGAATGTCCGACAGAGTATTTCTGTAGGTGACAGAGAAGACACCTTCTCTTAGCATAAACACCCAGAGTATTTATGTGAACGTCAATTAGTGATTTGGAGGATCTGACGATGTGGCATTCAAAGTGATTGTGATGTTATTAGAAATGTAGTGTTTAACCTCAAGCCTCATCAACCGGGAAATGACAAAAATCGGGCAGGTAGCATGGCTACGTGGGTCGCTTCCATTAGGGTGTATAATCACCTATCTAGAGAAATTCCATTTGCTTCTTTAATCAACCGATGTTGTCCCTTTTTGGGAAACGGTTGGTGATCCCAACCGTTGGTGATATACATTCGATACACTCAAGCGAAATGAGTGGTCGGTCATGTGTGGACCGGGTTGCAAGACGTTCTTGTTGAACCCAGTGTATTCGCCTCTAGAGATACACTATCGGCAGGTAGTTCCATACCTTGCCATAGTTGGAAATCCAATTCCCAATAAGCGCCCGCGTTTTTGATTGTATACTATATATGTGGAGTGTGAGATGCAAGCGTTCTGCTAGATTGATATTTATTTGTGATTAGACACTATTATAATATCATAGAAATATATGATTTCAAAAATGTTTTGGGTTATAGTAAGGTAAAAACCGTTCGTGTTCATGTGTGGGCTGGTCTTACTATTATCCTTTTCTTTCAAAAATGATTTTTGACTTTAAAATCAACATGGATGTTATATAAACTTAGCGAGTTTTCTCACTTTGGTTCACCAGACTGACCCGGTGTTTGTAATGCTCAGGTTAGACTGAGGTGTACAGGTTCAGGTAATCAGATGCCGCAAAGTCCAGAGACGAGCTGGAGGAGTTCAGACGTTTTAGTATTTATTCCGTTGTGTGTTGTATATGAGGACAGTTATCTATAACTGTCCAGATGTATTGATGTACTATGGTGTTTGTAAGTTTTATTTCAAAGCTCTCAACAAAGTTTTATTTCTATATTATATTTTGTTCCGCTGCGATGTGAGACTGATGATGATGTGTTGTACTTCTTCTTCTATTCTATTATTTCTATCTTTCTTATCTCACCCTCTAATTTCTTTCTAATAACAATCTGGTGTTCTCGATACTTGAGTCTGACAAGTAATACGGTTTGATGTATTATTGTTGGAATTCAGGTGTCGAATTCACCAGGTCGTTACAGTGGTATCAGAGCATAAGGTTTAGTAATAACCTTGGTTCTGTGGCGTAACTCGATAGAGATGGGATTAGTAATAACCTTGATTGAGTTTGGGTGTATGTATATATTCGACAGAGCGTATTTGTAAATTTTATATAAAAATGTTTTGTATTGTATTATTTGATTAATTCAAGTGTTGAGAAGCATTTGAACCGACGACTGATGCGATATGGTTTTATCAAGTGGGTAGATGAAATAATTTTGCCTAAAATATATTTTTGTATAGAAAAGAAATAATTTTACCAAATTATTGAAACATTGTTGTGAATGGTTGATTGGAATAGAATTCAAATTGGATTGGAATTTGAAATGGTTTAATACAATCAGGAAATTTCATATATGAAATTGAAGTTGGAGTTGAAATTTGAATTAAAATAAATCAAAATTTGGATTTGGAAATGGAAGTGAACTACTTGGGGAATCAATTAGTAAATTGAATATGGGAATGCAACTTAACTGGGTTAATTTAAAAATGGACATTTAGATGGGATTAAATAAGATAAATTTGGAATCTGGAAATTAAATTAGTAATAATGGAATAAGAATCAGTCGGATATAAATCAATTGATATTATAATATGTTAAACCTAAGTGAAGAAAACCAAGTAAATATTAATTGAAGTTAATTAAGGTTAAAAGTGATTGGATTGTGCTAATTGTGAATTGGTTGTTTATTGCGTGGTAGATTGATTGAATGAATATTCATAAATAGTTAAATAAGAGTTGAATGAATTAAAAACTCAGAAAATAAATTCCAGTATTATAATAAATTGGAATGAAATCACTTGTGAATTGAAATAAATAAACTTTGTATATGGAAATGAATGATGGTTACCCTTGTTGATCAATGATTATCATTTAAATTTCATGTGAATGTTACTTACATGTTGAATTGAGTTAAGTACAGGTGTCAGAAGGCTTTGAGGTTGATTTTGGTTGAGTATATCGAAATAGATTGAGCCAGTACGCTAAATAGCTCTCGCATAAGGTACGCCTTCGCGAAAATATAAAGTTTTAGTTTTGAAATTTTATTTTCCAACCATGTGGGTCAATGTCTATATATTTATTGATCCTGCGATATCGCAGATGTCACTCTGTACAGAGGAGACTATGCCGAATTTTCCAGGAATTTAAAATGTTAGAAAATTTTCGATATTTCTGAAATTTTTTTTTACATTAATGTATTGGTTTTATTTTAAAATAAATTGGATATAATAAAAGTTATTAAATTGAGTTTGTAGCATTTCTTCTACCTTAGTAATTTCGGGGACGAAATTCTATTCAGGGGGAAGGAATGTAACGTCCTGTATTTTTGGTAGTCAGATATTTAATTTAATTTATTATTTTAAATATCGATTTGGAATTTTATTTGAATTTAAATATATTTTATCGTTATTATATAGATCTCGAAAATGATTTATTTTTCAAACGGCCTCTGTTTTCGACGAAACGAGTTTTATTGGAATGCGTATAATTAATTATTGCTATATTTCCAGTTTGGAGGCAATCAGAGTTGTTTTACCGATGCGAGAAATTTAAAGGTGAACCAATAAATTTAAATAGCAAGGTTGTGCAAACGGAGACGGTTTTCGGCGAAAAAAATTTCATTGAAACCGGAATGTTGAGACATAGTGGTGTATTCTTAGTTATTTGTGTTCGGAGTTTGTATGCGTCGGTACGTATTTAATGATAAGCGTTAAATAGCGGTAATCGTGTCAAATAAAATCTACCCTATATAAAAACGTACAGCCTAATATTCAACTAGACCAAAAGTTTACCAGAGCCTAACCAATCGTTCGTAGATAAGGAACTATATATAGCCTTTATATATGCAAACGTAGGAGCAAGTCTTCATCAATTTTAAACGAGCTGTCATCGGAAAGAATAGCCTATATATAGAGGTATACAGTGCATATTAAAAGAGTTGAATGACACTGTACTATTGGAATAGGTAAAGCGTAACCAATGGTTACATTTATCACAGAATGCTTCAAACTTAAGAAAAAGGGTACACCTATAGTGCTAGTTATTTCATCTATGCCTTAGGAGAAGAAAACTCAACCCAGCTACCATAACTATACACGCAGACCTACCCAAAGGCTTCCCATCCGCATGCTTTAATCACCTCACATATTGTTCACTTCCCTGAATTTCTGCAAATCTTGTTCTGGAACCTAATCTACTTCTATCACTCTGCCCATTTCTTCGCTTGTAAGCAAAACTAAAGTGGATAAACACGCCCTTTCTCTCTACGAAGTCCACGGCTATCCCTATTTTCCCTATGTTTGTAGGAAAGGAAAACCCATGCAGCACTTCGAATCACGCGCAGGCTAAGATAGCAACAACCTGTTCTCTAATCTATGTTGTACCTTCCCATCAAGCATATTTTCATCCATCACAGATATATGAAGCTGGCTACTATCCTAAGACTTGGAAGCCAAGGTTTCTACCTGTTTATAAACGCACGAAATCTCATTCTTCTTCCAGGACGTTTTGCCGCAGGTTTTTAATGGCACCAAAATAAAATAAAAACAATGGTTCCATTCATTAAAATATATATACACATCAGTTTCAGCGTGAATGGATGATCCGGCAGTTGAAGTTACGTGAGTCTGTTGAGAAGGGGGAGAATGGATCCAACGAGTGAAGGCATGCACGTGAAGGAGCATGGGGACTGAGTAGTGTGGATGTCTCACTGGAGCAAGAAGTGAAGTGTTGAATAATGGATAGTGGGTTTTTGACGTGAGAAGTTAAATGATGAAAGGAAGATCGGGAAGAACAATTAACGTGTGGAAGCAAAATTTGCGTGAGTAGAGGAAACATGATCTAAGGCAGGGCATCAGGGAACGCAAGGAAATCTTATCGGAGTCGCATGATAAGATTTAGATTCCGGAACAAATAATCAATGATGGCGTGTGTACAGTTTTTGAAGGAGTAGTATGGAATAGTAAAGAGTCAGTCAGAAGCGGTGTTACGTGAATATGGGGTAGTTGCGTTATAAAATGGAGATGGGTCTCTAAAATAAATGACATGCGAGGCCAAAAATAAAGATTGTGGACTGGAAGACATGCGTTGGGGTAAAAATGGAATGGTTTAGTGGAGAGTTGGGGTATTTTCTAAGGGTGCATGAAGATAATTGAATGAATCAGGGGATGGAGCGTGTAAAGGAGGAGTGTTACCATGTGCGTTCGAACTTCGAAGTCTGTAGAACTGAAGCGAGAGAAAGTTTGGGTAAGAAACATACGTTGGTTTGTTTTTTTGTTGGTGGTTGGTTTTATAATGAACGGAAGGGGTGGCTTGTGTGTACTGTATAGTTACATGCGTAATGCAAGGAGGAGGATTTGCGTGTATTGTGATTAGTAGCTGCAGGTTCAAAAATGAAATGCGTTGGTTTTTATTTGCATGGGAGTGGATATCAAGAAGAAGAAGGCAGCAGTATAAAAGGTTGGGTCCATATACGAGCAATATAAAGGAATGATTGGAGAGTAGCACTGTGCATGGAGTTGGGGTGCACTGTTGTTGGCTCGTTTGAAATGGGTGGACGGAATTAAGCACAAAGTTGAAGCATTTCTGTTTCCAGAAAGAAAGTCTTTGTGTGTTGTGAACGTGGAGCAGTATATGAACATGGGAATTTGGATGGGGTTGGCTCATCGAAAACAGAAGATGGAATTCATTTGAACGATGGTGGAAGGTCAGTTAGCCGTGCATGGTTTAATACGAAAACATGGTGCAAACTATGGACTGGAAACAAAGTGTTTGGCGTAGAGAAGTTCTTCACGAAGGGGTAGTATGAGAGGGTAGTGGGAAGAAATAGTCGGTGACATGTTTCCCATTTCAAAGGTAATCCGCGTGGTAACATAAGTTTACCAAAGTAGTTCACGCTTTATATATTTTTAATTAGTTCATTAAAGTTAATTAGGAAAATAATTAATTCAGATGTATGTACTAAAACACTTATAACTTCTAATTTCGTGGACAAAATCCGATCAAAACAATATTAGCCGGGACTGCATTGAAGGACAGAACACTATGGAATAAAACTATTTTGGACAGGGACGGAGATAGCTGGAAATTACGGTTAAATTAAGCGATTGATTAATTTAACTGTAACCAAACCGCTACAACGAACGGGCGAAATCAAATGAGTTTACTCACTCAGTTTTTATTCCATTTATATTTTATATAAATCGGGTTTTATTTTGTGTGCTATGCTTGAAAATTGTTTGTTGGTTGTTGTTAATTATGTGTTAGTTGAATTGGTTGATTAAACGTTAGTTAAATCTAAATAAAATCTAACCGTTATTTTAACGGTTAATTCCGAACGAGGTAACTTACCTTGTTGGTTATGTTTATAATAATATAAACGTATTAAATCAAAAATATGGATGCTTGAATGGTTGTTATTTATTTATTGTCGAATATTTTATCTGTTTATTGAACTGAATTTGGACTAACGTATTTGAATGCTGGGAAGAAAAGGTTGGAGGAATCCAACTGGATTCCTCAACTGGATTGTTTATTTCATATCACAATTATATGAACTGTTTAACCAATGTGATTGGCTGATTGATTTGGGTATTGATCGTTGAATCTAAACTCAACATTTGTTTTGTTATTAACCAATAGACAGTATTGATTGGGTAACTGGCATCATGTGGCCTATAAATCAATCGTACTACAAATGTTGATTTGCCGTCGAGTGAATCGACGGTAATGAAGTTATAAATTTTATTTTTAACTGAAATTAGATTTTAAATCTATTAACTGGAATCAAAGTTAGTTAAAAAGGAAATAAATTATTATTATTTATTATTTAAAGTTATTATTAAATGATTTTATAAAAGGGTATTCTTATATCAATAAGATTTGTAGATATATGATTTGAAATTAACCTGACAGGTTAACAGTTGGATTAAATGGAATTATTTAAATTAATTATATTGCTAATTAACTTGAAAAGAAAATTTAGTTGGAATGAGTTAATGAGATAACCATATTTAGAGTTGACTAGGTCGATCGCTTTAACAGGGATTAATTATTAAATGAAATTAGTTTGGTGTTAAATAAATGGAACTGTTTAATGAATATTTGTTAATGTGAATAAGATTATAGGGAAATTATTATTTAGTTTAGTTAATAAAGAACTCAACTACTTTTACAATAGTTAGTGATGAAGTAAATTAGTAATTTAATTATTAATAATTTAGGAGATTTCTTTTTAACCGAAATTCATTTAAGTAAGAAATCGGAGTTTGAAACGGAATCGAGTTGGAATTGAAAAGAGTTCATGATCGGATTTTATGGTAAAGCCCAGATTTTTATAACAAAGTGATAAGAGGGATTTCGAGCGGATGAGAATATATAAAATGGCATTTCCAATGAAAGGAAAATAAAAAGGGAATATGGTAAAACTATAACGATATTTATAAAGTAAAGAAATCAATGGGAGGAGTTTGAATGGTTATTCAAAAAGGAGATAATTATTTGTTATTGTTTCCGAGCAATAAAAAAAAATCAAAGAGTTTTTGTAACAAAGTTTTATGTTAAATTTGATTAAAACAAAGTTGGAGTGTGTATACATACACATACATACATACATACATATATATATGAATAAATTCTGGACGTGTTCGAAAAGGGTTTTGCGGATATTCTTATATTAAAATAATAAATATATATTATGGTTTAAGATATTAAAAGATTAAGAAGTTTTTAATTAGTTTTTAAATTAAAATGGCCAAGTGATGTTGAATACTAAACCAGTGAGTTCATTTTATTTTTATGGTTGAATAGTTGTTTATTTGATAGTTAAATAACCGACTATCAAATCTAACCAATACGATTGTTGGTACGGAAAGACCGGATCGAATTATATTCGAAAACCATTCTGACCAGCAAATACGAAATCAAGAAGATACCAGATGCTGATCAAGACGGAGCCATTGAAGATCATAGATCTTCATAAAACGGAAGGATTACCTATATCTCTGGTCTACTACTATTGTTTTCAAAGCTTACTATATATAAACTAAATTTATAATTTATAACCAGAGATGTACTGTGGTTCTGTCGTGGTTGAAATCTACGGATTTGCAAGAACTGCTCGCTACTGATCTATAGGGTGATTCCTATGATGTGGTAGGAGAGTTGCTTCGGTTCATCCAGTTCCTGGATGACTTGTATGGACGAATGTCTGACAGAGTATTTCTTAAGAATCACGTATGTTGGCTTTTACAAACGTATTTCTGTAGGTGGCAGAGAAGACACCTCCCCTTAGCATAAACACCCAGAGTATTTTTGTGAACGTCAATTAGTGATTTGGCGGATCTGACGATGTGACATTCAAAGTGATTGTGATGTCCTTAGAAATGTAGTGTTTAACCCCAAGCCTCATCAACCGGGAAATGACAAAAATCGGGCAGGTAGCATGACTATGTGGGTCGCTCCCATTAGGGTGTATAATCACCTATCTAGAGAAATTCCATTTTCTTCTTTAATCTATCGAGCTGCCCCTTTTCGAAAAACGGTTGCTGATCCTAACCGTTGGTGATATACATTCGATACACTCACGCAAAATGAGTGGTCGATCATGTGTGGGCCGGGTTGCAAGACGTTCTTGTTGAACCCAGTTTATTCGCCTCTAGAGATACACTATCGGCAGGTAGTTCCATACCTTGTCATAGTTGGAAATTCAATTCCAAATAAGCGCCCGCGGTATTGATTGTATACTAAATATGTGGAGCGTGAGATGCAATCGTTCTGCTAGATTGATATTTATTTGTGATTAGACACTATTATAATATCAGAGAAATATATGATTTCAAAAATGTTTTGGGTTATAGTAGGGTAAAAACCGTCAGTGTTTATGTGTGGGCTGGTCTTACTATTATCCTTTTCTTTCAAAAATGATTTTTGACTTTAAAATCAATATGGATGTTATATAAACTTAGCGAGTTTTCTCACTCTGGTTCACCAGACTGACCCGGTGTTTGTAATGCTCGGGTTAGACCGTGGTGTACAGGTTCGGATTATCGGATGCCGGAAAATCCAGAGACGAGCTGGAGGAGTTCAGATGTATTAGTATTTATTCCGTTGTGTGTTGTATATGAGGATAGATATCTATAACTGTCCAGATGTATTGATGTACTCTGATGTTTGTAGGTTTTATTTCAAAGCTCTGAACAAAGTTTTATTTCTATATTATATTTTGTTCCGCTATGATGTGAGACTCTGATGATGATGTGTTTTACTTCTTCTTCTATTCTATTATTTCTATCTTTCTTATCTCACCCTCTAATATCTTTCTAATAACAATCTGGTGTTTTCGATACTTGAGTCTGACAAGTAATACGGTTTGATGTATTATTGTTGGAATTCGAGCGTCGAATTCACCGGGTCGTTACAGAAGAGCTGCGGTTATCACCTGTTGGGGATGACATATACAAGGGAAGACCTGAATGAAGAGGTCAGTGAATCCCTAAGAGGAAACCAAGAGTGTTTGTTGATGGTTAAAGTACCAATCAACATGAAACAGTTGAGCATATCCAATCAGATAGAAGTGAAAGTTGAGATCAAGTCCGTCTATGCAAGACGAGGATGAAACTGAGAAGCATGGTTCATTGCTTTATAAAGTGGATATTAGCCCATCTAGTTTAAGGGAGGGTGTTAAGAATAAGTCTCTTATTTTATATGAGGTGAATTTGTCTATTAGCATGTTTAGTACGTGGTGTTTGTCCTAATCTTTAGGGATAGTTGTCCTAGTTTTATGCCATTCAATTTTCATATTTAGTTCGTGTACTTCCTTATAAAGGCTTCCACTTTGCTAATAAAATTAGTAATCTTTTCGAGTTTCTCATTTCCATTTCTGCTATTTTTAACAATAATAAAGGGTTAAGGTATATCAACTTTAAATATAATCTAAAATTCAAAGCTTACTATAAAACATATACACAAAATATAATCTTCTACCCAACTATACAACCTTGAAGCAAGTAGACAGACGTGTATGATTAAAAACTATCCTGCTTATGCAGTATGCAATATGCAACAACAATACAAATAACTGAACAACCCAAGCCAAGAAGTGAGAAATCTTTAAGAAGAATGAAGGCAGATATTCATAATCAATATGCACATCTACCAGTACACGCATCCCTAGTTATTCAATAAGATTCACTGGACCCAAAGAAGCTTTCTTCATCAATGCGGCAAAAAAACAATCCTAATTTCTTATTCATCAAAGAGGGCGAAAAGTATTTTTTTTCATGCAGTTGCAACACCGAAAATTGAATATATGAATGATAAAGCTATAACTTATTTGGCTTTGGAAATCATTTATTATAAAAACATATCGTTATAGTTTTATTTAGGTTAGGGTAAATTAATTTTTTACTATAGAGTCTGTAGTAGAAATATTCACAATTCATCGACACCATCCATTCAAATATTTACTCTTTTATGCAGAAAAATACAATACATATTTACAGCATGTTTGGCAACTTAATCATAACTATTTGTAGGTAGCTCATTTCAGTATGGGTGTTCTGGAACACTTTATCAGAAAGTATCGAAAGTAGCTTACGAGTTAGAGTTGACGAAACAACAAGTTGCTTTTAACATACAATACGACTGATTAATAACATGAACCAAGTAGATAGCAAAAATTACCAAACAGATAACATTATTTAGTTTTTACCATCCAATTGCATGGATGTGTCCATACACGCAATTCGATACACACTACCTAGTTATAAGTCATGGTAGTCAAACGCTGGAATTTCTACTTTTAACTTAAAAGTTAAATGAAATTTAAATTTTTTACTCATTACTTTTCCATAATTATTACAGAAAATTACTATTCAAAACTCCTTTTATTGAGATTCATGATATATAGTTGAAAAGGGCTCTAAGTAAGACATTTATTTGAGTGAAGTTATATTGCGTGTTCTTGTATAAAATAAAATTTGAATCAACATATGAATTTAAGATAAAAAAATTCAAAATGGGAACAATTTTCTGAAACAACACAGAATGAAACTGAAGAGAGATCTTCAATCTTGGATTTTATGGCACCAGATGAAAAGTTGGATCAAAGAAAAAGGAGCCTTGATGGTTTTTTAGAAAATTGAGGTAAATGATCTAAACTAATTAATTAATTAAAAAATATGTTCCAACTGCATAATGCTACAAAACAGAGTTTAGTTTACTTATTGTTTATTTTTATTGTTCTTTATTAGTAAATATTAAAGACTTTAATTTGAAAGAGACTAATTGAACGTGTGTATACTCAATACTTGAAAATCAAACCTGGTGACTGGAAGAAACATAGTGATTCTCCTTGCTTGGTGTATATTTTATCGCCTATCACCTGCAAAAAATTCTAACAATATCAGAGCAACATAATTTAAACACAAGCTGGCTGTGATTCATGAACATTTTAAATGTAAACTTCCATAATTGACATGTTATAAAAATCATTATCCACAAATATAAAATTATTACAAGTGGAAATTCGGATCAGTCCCTATTTTCAATTTTGAAACCTGAAAAATCCCATCTGAACAATTATGTTAAGTGGAAATTAGGCTGCGCCCCCTGTTATAGTTTTAAATATAAGTCACGCCCCTCCCAACTTTTCCATGAAAACCCGGTCCCTATTTTTCCTACTTCCGTGTTTTACGTTTTCTGGCCCAAAAGAAATGTGCTACTAAGTAGAAAAAAAAAATTCTAAAATTTGGAAATGTTCTCGGAAGTCCATGGAAATAAAAAAAAAAAAAATTGCATACATGTATGCAACTATTGCATATATATGTTGTTTCTATTGAAAAATTGGATAGAAACTCGCGTACTTGTGTGCAACTACTTGAAATACTTGCATACATGTATGCAAGTATTGCATGAAGAAAACTTAACTGATATTTTGCCTGTACATTGTTGCATGCATGTGTGTAGCTTTTCTATTTTACTGCGCGCTTGAATGCAAAAAAATGTGAACCGATATGCATGCAAGTGAATTTTTGCACACTTGTATGTAAGAATTATGCAATACTTGCACAGATGTATGCAAATAAATCAACACGTATGCATGGCTGAAAAATATGCACGGATGTATGCAAGAAAATACAAATACGTGCATACTATTATGCATTTTTGTTGTTTTTCTATTTTTTTTTGTTTTTGACGTGCTTTTTGATCCATTTTTTTTAACGTTTACGTGTTTTATTTAAATATGAATTTACGTGATTTTTTTATATTTTTTTATTTATTTACTGAATTTTCGAAAAATATGGATGTATTTTATAATAAGTTTATGACCGGACCAGAGCCTAATTTTGAAACTTAATTGGGATCTGTGCCAAACGGACCCTTATTTTAAATAGCACCTCTATTTTAATTTCGAAAAAAGGAAAGAAAGAAATATATTTCAAAAATGTTGACTACTTGCTCCACTGATGAAAATAATTTTTTTCTGAATTTATTTTGAACTTCTTCAAAACACTGCAAATATTTGCAGGATTTTCAACAAATATCCTGAATCTAAAAAATATAGGTTTATTTTAAACATGTTTTTAGAGGTGGGACGATTGTGTATGTGAAACTTATGGACAATGTTTTGCAAAAAGTTCTCATGCTATTAGTTACCAATTGCAGAATGTGAAATAGTTAAATTATCCTAGGTAATCAAACATCAAATCCTTCCATACAACCTAAGTTGTAAGCTATGCTATAGGTGTTTCCATAAATAACATACTGGTGAAGGATACAAATCAACAATATTATTGTAATATACATGTGAGACTAACCAAGCATCCTAGTACAACTTTATGCCATCATACAGTCAAGGGTTGGAACAACAACAGAAAAAACAATTATTAGAAACCCTCGAGTAAACGTTAGCATGCAATGTAGTGATATTTAGTTGTCTTGGACAGTAGACCACCTTAGTTAAGAAGAAATTATACATAAATGACTCACAAATTAGAGTACTTGGCATTACCATATAAGTAGGGAAAATAACTTGTAAGTTACTTCATGTATTTGTCAGACATAAAAATTTAATTTACCTTGTTAAAACGAAGAGAAAAAAGCAAACTAGTTTTATGCCCTTAATCGAAATTGTATCTTCTTTTGCAGCATCATTTAAAAATATAAGGTCTAAACTGATAATCAACGACTTCAAGAGGTACAAAACGTTTAATTAAACTAAAATTATTTTATAATTTATGCAATTTTCCAAGCTAAGATTAACATGATTAATAAAAGTTTGAGTAACAACCATAACTGACCTGGTTTATTCGATGGCGATTCCACCTGCGGTCCGACCGATGCTTCCATGACTATAATCATTCATATTTACATCTCTGGTTTAAGGCCGCATACCATCTTCTGAGATCCATTGGGTTCAAATTGGTAGATCGCTCTTCAAGTTCGAGTTTGATTTCAGGGAATTGGTTGTCAAATTGGATCGTGGAATTGTCTGATGACTTCGGATATGATTTTAGGGATTTGATTTTGAAGAATTTTGCAGCAAAAATTTTGGATTTATTTTTCGATGGTTGTAAGGATTTGGAACTGTCTGATGGCTTCAAGTCCAATGGTTGAGTAGAGGCGTGGTTGGATTTTTTTTCCCGTAGATTTGAATTGGGGCAAGCTTGGATCAAGATTGGAGATACTGAGCTAAAAAGATAAAGCCAACGAATTGGAAATCAAGGAGAACATAGAAGAGAGAAGTGGAAAAGGTGGTATAGGCGAAGACGATTGTAATTTAAAGTTAGGTTTATGGAAGAAGAAGTGAAAAGAGGGAAATTGAGAATAAGTGGTGTGAAAATAAAAATTAAGCAGGAACTAAAAATAACTATGGGTAGTAATATTTTTTGGCTTTAAATCCAATTTTTTTGCGTTTCTGGCTGAAGTAAGGAGGAGAAAAGTGTATGGTTGCATTTTGATAACAAACGTTGCCATATAATGCAACTAATACATACTTTTCTTGTAGTGTCTCAGATGATTGTAATCAGCAAAGCTACAATATGCGGAGTTGAAGAACCAAAGATCTATAGATGCCTAATGTAGTAAAAATAATGCAATAAAAACTATAAACATTATTATTAGTCTAAAGTTTGTTACATGCTCTGTAAACCTAAACCTAGATCTTCTATAGGTGTAAAAGTAAAAAATTCAAGTGGTTAAATTATTAGAATTTCACGTCTATGTTTTTAGTTTGGAAAACAATGTTCATTTAGCTCTTTTCCCATTTTCTCTAAACCACCAGTTTATCACTATAAGAAATATGCATATCAATGGCATCAGAATACGAAGGAAATTAGCGTTCGGAATACTTTTGCTATGTTTTAACCAGGTCCGACCCTGGGTATAGGCTTGCTTGTTAGGCAGCCGCCTAAAGCCTCGAGGTTTAAGTGAGTCCTCAAAATATTATGTCTTTGTATACATATTATGTTATATTAGTTGTACACCAAACGTGGGTGATGTATAGTGCTGTGATGTGATTCTACCTTGCTGGAGGTCTACTGATCGATTCCCACCCCTACCACAACTACATTTTTTGACCTTTATTTGTTCTATTTCTAAGCCTTCATTTTCATTTCACTCTATCTTAATGAACATATTTGACCTACGGCCCACCTTAGGGCCAGCACTAGTTTTTAAGTGCCATGATGCCCCATGTTTTTGTTTAGGTGGGCTCTGTTCTATTTTGGTGACAACGATTTTTTTTTTACCTCAACCACATAGAAAACAAAAGAAACCAAAATTATCCCCTTCCTTTTCTATGTTGATTCATTAAGCTTCGTTCTGCATTCCTCATCGCGCATTAACCCCGCTCTATCTATAGCCCAGGATATGCAAGATGATTGATTGAAATTTCTTCACTTCCAATCAACTGCAAAAAAAAACGATAGATGAATTTCCATTAACTTTCTAGTCATCGATAGCTCCTTGTCACCACGTAGCCATTTCCTCGTACAACACCAAAATTGCCAACTTGAAACGGTAATAAAAAGTTGCTAAAATTACTAGAAATACTTTTTAGGTGTTGCAGATTAGTATGTTGCAGTTTTTCAAAACACCCCTATTATGTTTCAAATTGACTAATTGAAACACTTAGGGGGTATTTTAGATTGACGGATTAAAACACTTATTAAGTGATTTAAATTAATAAACCGCAACACTAAGTGAGTGTTTAAAGTACATAATCAGCAACACTTAATGAGTGTTTCAAATTGATAGTCTGCAACAATTATTAAGTGTTTCAAGATGAAAACTAGCAACACTTAATAAGTGTTTCAAGATAATAACCCGCAACACTTACTAGATGTTTCAAAACGACAACTAACCACATTTGTTAGGCATTTCAAATTGACCATCAGAAACACTCATTATATGTTTGCAATTGATATCTTCACTAATATAAATAGATTAAAATCTAAAAAGTTCATAAGCAAATTTATCGTAAACAAATTAATACAGAATAATGACAAATTATATCTTTGAAGAAACAAAAGGTACAATTATAACGAAACAAATTCAAGTTATAACAAGTATAAGATTGACAATATAATAAATTAACAGATAAAGATAACCAAACTTGCTCGTAAACACTTTCTACGCAACCTGATTCATCGTATTGTCTTTTTGAAATCCATACCTGCAAAAAGAAAAAAAAATCATGCACTGTTAGGATATTAGGCAATGTAAGAATAACATAGTTAACACAGAACACAGTTGCATAAAATAGTCAACAAATAGTTCAAATGACCCATAAGTATAAGGGGATTTTTCCCACAAGGACAAACTCATCAAATTATTTGTCCAAAAGGACAACCACCAAAAAAGTTGCCCAAAAAGACAAATTTTAGTGCAAATGGTGAATTTCAGGGGGTCCCATGTTTTTTCACTTTGCACTAAAACTTGTCCTTTTGGACAAGTTTTTTGCCCTTTGTCCTTTTGGGCAATTTTTTTGGTTTTTTTGTCCTTCACAATTTTTTTCTGTAAGTATAAATAGTACCTAATTATTCGTGTAACCTTACAATGTGAATAAGTAATGAATAACCGATTAATAGCATCTCTAGTGACAATGGACCATTATATGCATGGACATTAGACCATCATTAAAGAAATTGTGTACCTGGCATTGCTATGGCAGCTAATATAGTAATATCAAGTTAATAACAAAAGTAGATTTTTTTTCTTCTCTTAGAATGATTGTAAGTTCAAGTAAATAATTTCCTAAATTTTTTAATGGTGCTTAGATGGCACATATAGTATCTTGGCCCGCTTATTTGGAGGCATAAGTGATATCATCCATAAAACATTAAATTATAATATATGCTTGTAAGTATCACATAAATTATGCACAAATTCACACAATTTGTGTTTATCTTGTTTAATGCCATCAAATGTAAGGCTGGTAATAAAGAAAATATAGGATTTGCATATTGAAGAGCGAAGACACTACTAATAACTAGATTTTATCATCATTAACCCAAACCAGAAAATGAGTAACCATTTACTTATATTCTTCACATTCTTATTCCCACTCTCGTCAATGTCATAGCTGATAGCCTCCCTATAAATAATGTCATAGTATAACTCCACTTCTAGACCAATAAATGCAACTCGAGAGTGATGTTGGTCATTACTCCGTAATAGATCTAGTATACTATCAACATTAAACATCCTAATAACCATTCAAAGAAGAATCATATTAGATCAAGGAGTTGCATCATGCATGGTTTACCAGGTAAGTTTAAATGATTTTGCCTTGCATAGAAATCATTACTGAGCTCTGACTTCAGGCACGAGCTCTTAAATCTTTTGGAAACTGGAATTCTCAATGAGTCTGTTCTGAAAATTAAATAGATAAATATTTTGAGTTTGACATAAAACACATCTATCTATGTGCATAAAAATCACCACAGGTACTACAAAATAAAGATACCTTCAATTCTGCTCGATCAAATGAAACAAATGCATAAAGGCCACCATATGTAGCAACATCTTGTGAAGCAATTACTTCTGAATAGTTATTGTCGAGCTCAATACCTGTTTCAATAAACTGTAGAAGACGAACAATAGAATAATTAATATTATCTGAGAATTTCTTAGTAGTAAAATAATGTAAAAATTGCAACCTTTTTGTAGGGAATCTGCAGTTCAGTTAAACATATTTAAACTGGGTCCGTGTTTGAGTGAATTTGTGTAGCAACTGACAAGTAGCAAATGTTATCAACCACAAAATGGGGTTAAGGCCAATTGTCTCCAATTCGTTTATACTTGTGCTTCAGAATACATTTTTAGCACCTGGCACGTAGCCAATGTTTTAACTACTAAATCCATTTTAATGATAAAGCAAAGAAAACTGAAAATCAATAGAAAGTTGACATTTGTTACAAATAACATACATGTTGGATCAGATAACTAATATGTTTATCAATTAAAATGGCTTCATATTATCATAAATAACTTGTTGAAAACTAATAACTGTCCAAAAACATAAACACTGCTACAACGCAACACCTAAATGACTGTTAAAAGGAGCAAGAAACAAAAAATATTTTTACTATAATACAGATTAGAGTTGTAATGGAAATATTTGAGTGCAATTTCTATCCTATAAGCGTATAACGTAAATTTTGAATAAGAGAATTATCAAAGTTCGAAGAAGCCCCCAAAGTTAAGAATAGGAATGCAAAATACACCTTGCAAGCTACAAACTTACAATTCTTTCCTTCTAAGTGAGCTAATCCAGAAGCACATTTCAATTTTGCAACTGTGATGTCTTATCTTCAAGCATAAATAATTTTTATTTATGGAAATGTGAACAATTCACTTTCCAATGGCTGCCTCAAATATTTTCTGAAAAGATTCCTTCATGCAATGAACTAAAACTGCAGAATCAAGAAAATTCTTTTCAGCTCATATTGCTACCTTTGGTGTCCCTACGTAGCTCACTATTGCTAGCGTAAGACTGAAACGAAAACATGTGGTCTATAAATAAAAGCTTATAAATGAATCGAAATAATATTATTTTACTTCCATAATTTTTACACCTCTTGCATTACCTATGGAGACCGTGCTACCATGAAATAAAAATTTCTAACCGGATGATCTGCCATGTGTATTTTTTCCATATACCAAGATAATATATGAGACAGGGTTAAATGGTCAAGTTTACTCACAAAATATGCTTTAAATGAGTCACATATTATCAAGATTAGCCATATCTTAAATATACTTAAGTATGGACTGCCTATCTTCAGCATTGACTTAAATTTGTAGTCATCTCCGTTTTAAAGTATAGCATACTACTCCAAATTTCCAATGGTATTGGCTTTGGCATTGAATCAGCGATTGTCTGCTATAGATTCATAAAAATCAAGTAACCATTAAAATCATTCACTATTGAAAGGACTTGAGATATCCTAGAGGTGTAATTAAAAAAACTTAATGAGTTTATGTGGCACATACAACATACCTGCATATGAAAAGGTCTTTTAAATTTATAAAATCCAAACATTTGTATATTAAAATTAGTACTCAGATCAGTTAAAATGTCAGGGAGCATGTCTAGAAGGAGAAAAGTGTAACGGTGTTGATGATGCTGATTATAGATGGAATGACTATGAATATGATAGTCATTCTCCAAGATATTTTTGTGGCAGTAGGAGAGAAAAATTTAATGATCGGCATGGAGACAATGATTCGTTTAGTACATATAGAGGAAGGTCTACTGATCGTCTCTCCTGTAGAAGACATGGAAGTGCAAACGAAGATGATAAAGATTGCCAGAAAGAAACAAGAGAAAATTGCATGGCTGCAAATAATAGCCCCAGTCAATCACTTGCTAAAACTGTATCAGACAAAAGGGAGCCGAGCACAGAACTTGCTGATGATGCAGAAGACAAGTTGGCTTTGGACCATAACATTATGGAGGACGAAGGAACATCAGACAACATCACTCGTTCATCTAAAGTTCATAAGCTTAGTTCACGAGTTGAGCTAGCAAATAGAGACGATGTCAACGGAGAAGGCGATGATTTAGGGAATTTACCAAATGTAACCAGCTTACAAGATAGGAGATGGCGATATGGTAATATGAGAAGATACACAGATGAACATGTTAGAGAGCGTAGGCATGAAATGATGGATAGGAAACGAAAATCAAGAAGATGCAATTGCTGAAGAAAATCAAGAAGCTGTAGTGGAGAATACCGCTAACCATATTGATGTGGCGCTAACAGAGAACAAAAGAGAAGAAAAGGCAAAGACTATCAACAGAGAAGAAGAGGAAAAAGGAGGCACACAAGCAAAAGAAAGCTAGGAATGATGTTGATAAAAGGAAGGATACTGAAGTTGGGCTTGATGCACATAATGCCATGAATGTTTATAGGGCGGTTGAATCAAATGAAGTAGGAAAAGAAAATATAGTTAAAGTTGAAGAAAGTTTAGGGCCCATAGTGGAACAAGAGAAGAATGAATCTGATATTATTGAAGTGAGTTCGGTCATCGAGGCGGAAGAGGAGAATAAAAGTGCTAGTAACATTAATGTTATTGAAAAAGAGAGAGAATTGAAATTTATTGAAGTTGAGTTTTGCACTAATGATGTTGAAGAAGCTGACAGTGTAGTGGAGTTAAATGAGGTAGACGATGAACAAAAAACTCAAGTTGAAGAAGTAAGTGAAGCGGTGCCTAATACAAAGAATGCTGATAATGAGAAGCTTGATGATGTTACTGAATCTAAAATTATTGATGAGAGAGAGGATGCTATCGTGGAAGAAGAGTCTAAAGTCGCGCTTGAAGCTGTTGGTGAGAAAAAGGATGGCGTTGTTGTTTGTTCGATATTAGTTAACACAAACAAAGAAATTTAATTGAACAAATAATGTAAAAGTGAATTTTTTGAAAGAACTCAAAGATGCCATATATGACTCATTCAAAATTAATGACACAGGAACAAAATGGAAGTTAGAGCATATAATTTTTGGAATATCCCATAACAATGAAAGAAAGCAAGATGAACGGAGCACTACAATAAAGATTTGTGAAATCACATCAGAGACCGTAATAATGACGAAGAAGAAGAAAAGGAAAAATAAAGTTTTGACAATTTCTTTGTTTCATCTAAAACACGTGAGATACAAAGGAATTTGCTTGGAGTCACAAACCAAGTTTACGGGGATGTTGAAAAGTAAACTTGGTTTTTAATGAAAACAAATAAATTTGGTTTTATAAGTAAACGCCAATTATGTAATAAATTCTATCCTTGTTTTAGGAAAGGCCAAAATCAAAATAAATGATAATAAATTCTGGTCTATCAAAATATGTAATAGAATTATCTAGAGAGAGAAGAGTGTAGAACACTGTCATGTTATATATAGATACTCTCTCATATGTTGTACCAATCAATGATCAAGCAAGAAAAAAGAATCAAACAATAAAAGTTTTTTTCCTCCCTTAAAAAATATTCTACTTCCTTCTAATTTGTTTCTCTTCCTCCACATAAATTTTCCAACAGCAAGCGGTCGCGGCGGCGGTGGGCGGGGATGGAAAGGTACGGGAAGATGAGGCTGATCGGACGCATGTCATTGTCCAAGTTGTGGAACTGGGCCAGTACGTCATCAAAGAGCTTTTCACCGGCCTCACGGCCTAATAGGTGCAACAGTTCGTATTTTAGGTGGACTGTACCGCTGTCCCCCAGTTCGAAAAGTAGTCCTGTGTGATGAAAGTGAAATTGTGATTAAGTGCATCATGCTGTGATATATTGTATATAGCAAAGTTTTGAAATAAGAATGGGGAAAAAACATTACTTGCAACCATGAATCGTCATTTAATTTCATCATATCAGAAGATGAACATTAATACTTCAAGGATAAATTTTCATGTTTATCTTTGTTGGTTGCATACACGTGATCTTTTGTCGCACGCACACACATAAGATTTACGTACATATATAAATAAAACATGGGCGTTGTTATGATCCAGGTGTTACGTATGGCTACGTTATTATGTACCTTTTCTTTATGTCCTGAAACCCCCCTATGTTCTGGAAGTTAGTAATCTCTGTTGCTTGACTTTGTCTCAGAAGCATTTTCTAAAGGTGTTGAAAAATTCACTGACTGTTTAACATAGATTAGATATAAGCAGATTTTAAAAACATTACTTTTAAATGTCGCAGAATCAAGAGCACCTTCATGGAATCAAGAAAACCAAGATCATATTGAATATCGACTTTGAAACAAATTGAAACTCTTTAACGCTTGTGTCAATTCAACTGAATGTTCAGCCTAAAATCATGGGTTTTGAATCAATATGAAGCGTATATTCAATCAATGTTGTATACTTATTTGATAAATGTGTATTTGGATGTTCATTATATAACGCTTAGTCATCATCGGAAGCTTATTTAAAGACTATTTAAATTTAAGTTTGTATTTGGAGGAATGCTTATATGATATCGGTCAAACAACATATGAGTAATTTTATACTCATCATTTGCCTGAATCCGTTTTCATTTATTATTGCAACGAATTAGTGGATCCAACTTTTCTATAGTGAGCAGAGCAAATGAAGCAAGTGTTACAACACGCAATGCCAGTATCCTTAGCGTTTTTGTCTTTACATTTAATTGGAGTTTCATTCGGTTCTAGATACTAAGGGTATGCAAATGTAGATCTACTGATGATTGTGATGTTAAAATCATAATTTGTGGATTAAGTAGAATTTAGTTAAAATATATGTAGGCTTGAGGTTTAAATCCCAATGTTTGGGTTTACACATAAGGATATGGAAATAAGCACAGCATAAATGATCATCAGGCATTAACAACTAACAAGTAATCATAACTAATTTACTACAATAAATGTTTAAAAAATTACACCTGATCGAACGAAAGGTTAGACTAGAGGACAAACAAGAACCTGTTTTTAAATGTTCTAGCTGGTTAGAATTTATATCAGGTAATAACACCTAATTTAGATCTGACCAACGTTCAATAAAATTACCTAAAGTATCCTCTACTTATTCAACATAAAAAAACAATACCAACTAATCTTTAACCTAACAGAAGTCAATTATTAGCTGCTACTGCTAGTTGACTATTTTCTAAACCCCAGTAGCAACATGGAGAAATAGAAACAAGGGGAAATAAGAAAAATAGAAGATCTAAATGTTCTCAATTTTTGATAGACTAAGAGTCATTAAGGAATATCTTTGATATAATTGAACAAAATAACATTATTTACTAGAATATTCAAAGAAACATACTGTTGGAAATTTTTATGAATTATTTAAAATATGAAATAAGTTTATGATGACTCCTATTTGTAAATAGTCCCACATCATGGGATTATAAGAAAGATGCAAGTATTTATACTTATTTATAAGAAGTCATGTTGGGTTATGTCCACTCTTGACAAATTCTATCACTTTACCGGCTTGAAAATCAATCTTGACAAATCTAGCATTCTAATGACTGACGTTAGTCAAGCTCATAGAGAAACTATTCATTCTCTCACTGGTCTGAGTAGTAGTAACTCAACGCTAATCTACCTTGGCCTTCCTATGGCGACGTCCAGAGTAACTACTACTCAGTGCCTTCCACTGTATGAAAAAATCACTAAGAGAATGGATTGTTGGTCTAATTGTTACCTTAGTCAAGCTGGTCGTCTTTCGCTAATTAAATCGGTGACTATTGCTATGCAAATTTATTGGTCGCGAACTTACCTACTCCCGAATAAATTGCATAACATGATAAGAACAGCTTTCATGAGATTTTTATGGAAATGCAGCATACACGCTAAATACATTGCCCCGACGTCATTCTCTAAGCTGGAAAAGCCAATCAAATATGGGGGTTTGGGAATCCTCAACACCAAAATCTGGAACAGAGCAGCCATAGGTAAGCATATTGATGATTTACTTAGAAATAAAAATAGTTTATGGTTGTCTTGGTCCTTAAAACATGTCATAAAGGATAAAAGCTTTTGGACTTTGAGTTTGCGCCAAAACTTTAGTTCTACATGGAAAAGCATTATCAAACTTAGAACTGGCATGCTACCTTTTTTCAAATACAATAAGCAAATGCATGATTCTATTTCCTTTTGGGAAGACCCATGGTTGGACTATGGCTTCATAATAAACCGGCATGTCACATGCATGGAAAAAATTCAGTGTCGTGTTCCAGCTAATGCTCGGGTGGCTGACTTATGGTCGCATGGTACCTTTAGACTGCCTGCAACCACTAACAGCTCTATGCAAGCGATTTGGGAAAAAATAAACAACGGTAATTTTTCTACTCGTGCGGACAAACTGATATCATGGCAATGGCCAGGTGAGGAGTTTACCATTAAATTACTTTTCATTGCACTATGTGGTACTTCAGATTTTCTTGTTTGCAGTTGGCACAAACTCGTCTGGAAGAGGGATAACAATGCGAAAGAAAACCTATGCTTCTGGAAGGTCCAGAAAGCTGTCGTTCTCACGAAAGACAAGCTCATACATTATGGAATGCAGTGCGACAGCCTATGCGATTTATGTAAACTGCACCCCGAGAACATCACGCATCTCTTCTTCGAATGTCCTGAAGTCAGTAAGCTTTGGAATGAGATTCTTCATCAGCTTGGATACTGAAACTTTCCAATAACCAACAGGGAACAATGGAATTTCTTGCGGAGAAAAGCAGGTAGGAAAAGGCCAACAGCAAGACTCTTTACCTTTGTGCTTAAAATGATGGTCACCAGTATTTGGACTGAGCGCAATATATGCATATTTGAGAAGCACGTACACAATTACTCATCATGGAAAATCAGCCTGTGGCGAGACATCAGGAACAGCATCAAGTATCTCCGGTACACTTTCGATCCTGGGATTTTTGCTCCATAATTTTGTTGACTTCATTTTGTACGTATATGTCCATTCTGTCTCCGATTAGTAGTGTTGATAAGCTGTGTTTTGTCCATGCTCTTTTCCATTTCTTTTTTTTTTCTGTCTTTGTTTCCTATGTAATCGTCTCAGTTTATCAATAAAAGTGGTAGGGATCCACTTAACCCCGTCGGCTCTGCCAAAAAAAAAAGTCATGTTGGGGCCTTGGGCTCCTAATGCATGCTTTGTTGTGAGGAGGAAGACCATGCATCATGACCACCACACACGCGCGACCGCTCGGCTCGGTTCAGGATTGGGCTTGGGCCTTGGCTATGTGGTGTAGACACTTATATTTTTTTATCCAGAAAACACTGCATTTTTCAAACCAGTTTTTAAATACGGAAAATATTTCTGAGCCGACTTTTATATGAAGCGGTAAACTTCTGACCAAGTATTTCGCAGATCCTATTTTCCTCCACTGACCAGTATTTTCGTTCAGCCCTAATCCCGTGTATATATTATCTTCAGTTGTAGAAGAGATTGGTACAGAAAACAAATCTGTTTTTCTCTTCCTCCGCCATTACAAAAATATTCTTTCAGAAAGCGACCACCGACCAGATCGCCGAATCGTCTTCAAGAAAGCGACAAAATACGTGACTCAGCCATTGTTTCCCAACAATTTGAAGACGATTAGAAACAATGGCTTTGGCAACAACCATAGATGATGTTGCTCCTCCCTCTGCATTCCAGATCCCATTGGTGACTGCTGCCCCGTTTCGTTTCGAAGGTCTGCACTTCAAACGATGACGTCAGAAGATGGAGTTCTACCTGACGATGAGGAAGGTGGCTGCTGCTCTGACCACCGACAAACCGCAGTTGTCAGACAAGTCTGACGGAACTGTTGAAGCGCAGATGACATCCTGGACTGAACAATCAAAGCAGTTGCAGACCAGGACTGAACAGGATTATCTGTGCAAGAATTTTATTCTGAACGGACACTACAACAAAACGAGGATTAGATAGCAACAGTAGATAGTGTTTGTTTCAATTCTCCTCATATGCTCAAGCGCGGACCATATTCCAACGCTATTCGATAAATAAATTCCAGGTACCAACGCTATACAAAAGTCGGGAGCTGGAATTATTTTGCGCGAAAAATAAAAATTTGTGCTTATTTCGTTCCCTTCAGAAAACATCGCTTTTCTACTTATTCCTCTTTACCGCCTCCAGAGTCCAAAAGAGGGCCAAGGTCTTAAATCCCTAATTTAACATTGAATCCTCTCGCCATCAGCAGCCAATCCCTGAGCTATCCAATTTAAACGACAGTGAGGTAAATCGAAAATCGCAATTTTGAATTTTTTGACATTTTTTTGTGCTTAGTTTGAATACACAATTGCGATTTAGGTGTTTGAGGGAAATTTTGGTGATGAGAATTTGTTGTGCAAGTGGAACATGATGAATTGTTGTCATCTACATCTGGAAAGCATTAACTCTACGAAATAAACCCTAGTAACAATCACCAGTGGTCGATCCCAATCCCAACCTAGACAACGGTCTTAGATTTAAATTCCTGTGGGAGGTATTATTTTATTTTCTCCCTATAATTTTAATTAGCATACTATGCAAATAATTTATTTTCTTGCAATTGCTCTATCATAGTCTAACTATGCTTCTGATTTGTTCTGTTATATTTTTTATTTATGCTTCACAGGTTATGTAGTTTTTTTATTTTTCTATTTTAGAAATAATATGTGACCTGTGTTGTAATTGTTGTTTAAATTATCTATGGTTTATTATTGTTTTTGTTGCAGTGTTATATGTGATATAACATGCCATTTAGAAACTAAAAATGTAAGGAAGTATAAATGATTAAAAACAAATTAATACAAATATCATGTTACTCAGAACTATGCTTCTCCTCCAAAAGGTCCACACACATGCTTTGAACTTGGACTGCTTCAATTTATATAGTACTCTAGATATTTTAATAGAAATACATGTTTCACTATAGATAATTATATACATTTACCTTGCATTGTTTTGTTAAAGAAAAATCATTCAATCTATGTTTTAAACTCATTTGATTGAAAACCTTGGTTTGGATGGTTGAATTTTATCAAATTTCTTGTTATAACAGGTACTCTAGTATTATACTGTCAAACACAAATGTATATATATTTAATAGGATTGACTTTTCCGTGACTTTTTACATATTTTATAGTTTACTGTGCAAATGAATAGTGGGAAACACTTTTCACTTATTTATTCATATTTTTGTCAAGATTGATGTTGCATGGATAGGTAATTGATAGTTGACGAGTGAACCATAGGTTCGACAAGTGAACCATAGGTTCACTCATCCGGCCCATTTCTTGGCTCTTGGACAATTTTTATATAAATTTATCATTTTGTTAAGTATGTATCACTAAACTAGTTTTTTTCCTTTCTGAGATATACCTATAATTGTACAATTAGTATATCAATTTGTAAACAACTCTGTAATAATATATATTAGTATAAGTTGCTTAATATGGGTGTTCCCTAGAGGTTACCGCCCCCTACTCATCTATATGAAAATGGTATGTCTTTACATGGAGGACACTGGGAAATGTTTGAATAACAAGATGTTCGATTTTGAATTGTCCTGTAAAATGCAATTCATTTTTACTTCCATGGTGAGGAATCCCCCGGGTAATTGATCAACTTTGATTGTGAATTTCTCAGTAACTTGCAATGAAGTGATTTTAAATTGGAAGTTATACCAAATTAAATTAATTAGAGATTATAAGTAAGGGAGATAAAAATTGAAAATTTACTTAATATAAATTTACTCATGTTTGAAAATTCATATTTGTGGATAACTGTTGTGTAGTCGTTATACTTTCATTATTCTCAAGTGCGCAAATCATAGTGAGGCGTGTTTTACATATCATTAGAGAGGCGGATCTTTCTACAACAAAAAATGCAATAGGGGGGTTAATTTAGATAGTGATGATGACACTAAGGCCAAAAACCAAGATCAGCCTATGTTGTCTGCTGCAGCTTTTGCAGCAGCTGCGAGGAAGACGCAATGAGCCTCATCTCTATATACTCTTGTAGAATATTTACCCGACCACGTGGCTCCTCAAACTGGTTTAGGAGGTTGTTCTGAAGGCAAGAGCATATGTAAGCCATGAATTGTCTTACCTTGTCTCATCTTTACAATAGATTGTTAAGACTGCAATGATAAACTTATCATTTGTTTGAATTTTTTTTCTACTAGATTAAACTAGTCCTTTTCTCAGAGTAATTTAACCTACTGCATTTGACCAATTGCCGCCCGTGTTAACGGTAACAAATTACATGCCTTTAAAAGACAGGTAGAACTCTCATGGTAACTTTTTTTTGAGGCGCTCTTTGATGTAATTGTTAATACATAAGCTGTTTTGAATCAGTTGAACATTCACTTTTATACTTGGTGTCAAATTATTTTCTATTTTTCTTTGATTTTATTTTGTGTTGCTGATGTCTACCAAGTTGGTTATTTAATAAATTAAATCAAGAGGAAAGTTTACTAGTCCATAAATTTTAATCTTTACCAAGAATCCTGGGAGAATGTTAAGGAACTGCATTGCATGCACTGTGACTTTGAAGGAGGGTGTGATATAATATATTGAATAAGAGCAGATGATATATTGCATTCAGAATGCTAGATAATGAACTCGGCTAGCCAGGCACAGTTGAAGTTGAGTAAATTCAACTGTCAATAGACCTCCTTAGTCTACTAGAAAATGAGCTCACCAGCAAGTCTGCATAATTCTATGCATTATTTTCACTGCTACTCATGCATAGGTGGATGATATGTTAGTGGATCTAAGCATAGGGGTAAGATGATACATGCATTATCCTTTTTTAGGACAACTCGTATGTTTTGATAACCAAACAAATAATTTTTTACAAAGCTGCGACGATTTAATCCATAACTAAACCCATTTCGCAGTGTATTACGGTTTTTGCTGGTCCTAAAAAAATGAAACTAAATAAATTGCCTGCAATTTTACTATTTACATGTAAGCCACTCCATTTTACTTGGAATTTGTTGGAGGAGGTTGGGAATTAGCGTCTAGGTTTTGAAGTTCCTGTGCTAGCTAGATTCTTCTTTCTTTCAGAAAATGGATTTGATTTGTTAGTCTGACTAGCTCTGATGATGATGGAGGATTTTTGTCCTCAGGCCGAGCAGGACTAGTTGGCTGTTTACTACTATTTGTTCGATGAGATGATATCTTTGGAGCATAATTTCGAGATAATGCTGCAGACTCATCCATCTGTGGTGGATGATCATCATTTTCTTTAATCTTGCTTTTATTTGTTGGTTGCCTTGGTAATTTATGGGAATGCTTCAAGTATCCAAACGTTGGTGAATTTATTTATGAGCTTTAATGTATGCAGCATACATGTTTACTTCAAATTTAGGGTTACCTACACTAAGACTTGGAAACCCTTTTGGATTGTACTTATTGGAAGCAGATTCATAGCCAACTGGCTCATTGTTTGTTGAAGAGTTTGAATGATTTGCTCCAGAAGCAAGGATCTCTCTAGGTACCAAATTATTGATCGCTTTGGTTTCGTGATCTTTGTTAGGTGATGAAGGCATTTGAGATTCAGCCATTGCAACATCAGTATTAACTAAGGAAGATACAATATCGCTTATTGTTGAGTTTTCGTTTTGAAGTGGAATAGCATTTTCAACTGTCCTGCCAGACTCCATTTCGTGTCTTTCCAATTGTTGATCATTTTGTTGTTGAATTGAAATCTTTCCGCGTAAGTCTGCAGCTTTCTGCTTTAAACTAATTATATCAGCTTCCACTTGATTTATTTCCTCAAAATCAGCCCTTGTCTTGCTATCCATCGTAGAAGTAATAGATGCATGTCCTAAAATCTCTTTCTTTTTGTAGCTGCTCACTCAACATTTCCACGTCTCTTTGCAGTGCTGATCGATGTTCGTGCAATGCTTCCTTTCCTTTCTCTATGTTTTCTCGTAAATTTTCATTAACTTTTACCTCCTTTACAATTTTATTTTCCAGATCACTTTTTTCTGTCTTGAGCTTCTAAATAACAATCACATCCTTTGTTGAATCATTTTTTCTGTTGGAAGATCTTTTCATGTAGAGGTTCATCCCCATTTAGTTGGTTTTCTCATACTAGATGTGGCCTTACTAGACATATTTTTGAATTTTGCAGACCTTCCGTTTGTAGTATAAGTAGCAAACTTTTGCAATCTGGAAGTATGAATATTGTCAACAGACATTTGCAAACTTGGTGAAGCTTCAGAATCACTCTTTTCGTTTTCCCATATCATTAACGTCACTTGCACTTCTCTTCTTGGTTAATTTAGCACTTTCAATTTTTGGCTCTTGGCTAATATTATTTACCGAATTAGTTGCCTTAGATGTGAATTTAGGTGCCTTGGTTGTTGCAATGTTATCGGTATACTCGTGAGAGGAGGTATACGAGTTATGATCCTCATCCTGGTGATTTGACTTCACTATTTTTAAGAATCGATAAATTTAAATGTTTGTTCATGGCTTCACATTGACACAAATACCTCTCTTTATAATAGATAATAGGCCAGGTGCCTTTGGCTTCATCATTGCATTGTGGAGACGAGTCACGTCTATTTCTCTTCATTGGGGATCCACCGCAGCTTCCAAAGGGGATTGGCGACAATTTTTACGAATATGGTTTCATTTTAGTCATAGTTGAATCATTCTTACAGATTTGGCTTCATGTTAAATCGAAGTTCTTTGGTTGCTTCTTAAAATCCACTTGAATTTGAAATAAAATTACATGTTAGAAAATTTATTTTATTTATAAGTGAAAACAAGATTCTAGGTGAATATTTCTAGACTATTATGCCTGATAATAATTCCTCAGTTACTTGGAAAAATATCCTCAAGTAGAAAGCGAGACTGGCATATGTAACTTAGCTACTAATAAACCCAGTAAACCATGCCATGACCTGTTCATTTCTAAATTTAGATCTGATTTTGGGATATGTTTTATCTTCTGGTAGATTTGCAGAAATCTTCAAGGTACAGAGTGCATAAGGGTGTACACGCACTTATCTATAATACAGTTAGATATAGTAATAAATAGTTGTTCATACCACATCTTTAAGCTTATTTTATTCTGACTAGGTTCAAATTGCAGAACTGTTCCACATTTCTTTATTCTTTGTATGATTTTTCTCTTTCAGATATCACATTGACTGTTTATGTAAATTTCAGTGTGTTTACAGTTTACATATAATTCAGTTACTCATCATATTTAATTTATACATTGTGCATTATCTGTTATTGACTTATGCTAATTTGTTTAAACAAGTTTGTTTTGCCTTTTGCAAACATGATCACTATCTTCCTTTTTTAAGATAGGAAGGTTAAAATATATTGTATATTTTTCAATTACACTTTTTCTCCTTTGAATTAGATGGTTATAAAAGTAGTTTACCATCTTTTTTATGGTCATTTTCCACCTTCCCTGTTAATTGTCACGTTAATTGTCTTTATACAATATTTATTGATAACTTCCATTTCTGTGTATCTCTATTAATGTCTTTTAAAACAAAATCATCATCAAAGCATATATTCTAAAAATGATTAGTCTCTTGCAATCTGTTTACCGGATCATCAATTAATGGAAGAAATTGTTTACCATATATCTATAAAATTGATTTGTTTTTGGAAGTCATATACACTGATGTGTGTTAAACTTAGAAATATTATTCAGGGCACTTATTATGCTCTACTTCTTTCCATTAATATATTTAGCACCTACAAATGCGTTTGAATTTTTAATTTTGCAAACAATTATATTTACCTGCTTTATAACTGTCCAACCTCAACGTACTCTGCTACTATATTTTGATTTTAGCCTTCTTCAAATTCTTTAAATCTACAGGAATTATTTATTTACTTCTCATCAGTCATGGAGGATCCATCAGCCCTGAAACAAGAAGTTGCATCAATCTGGTGAAAGATCCATGGAACGGATAATTACTCGCATTCATTGGCAGTGTCAAGTGTAACTTCAAATTCAAATCTACTAAATTTTGAGTCACCACTGGATTTGTCTTTATGACATTGAACAAGAAGGAAGGTAGCCTTTATTTTTACACTTGACCTTAATAGCAGATACTGATAAATATAACCGTGCTGTCATGCACTGACTTAGCTGTTATAATCATCATATGCAGCAAATGTACACTTATACTTTCTTCCTATCAAACTTAACCCAGATCATATTATTCTGTTTGAAATTCAGGTAGTTATGAATTAGTAACCACAAAGGGTGCTCCCAGTAAACCAAAAGACAATTATATTTCCATGTGTAATCCAAATTGGTATTGGCCATTCCTTTTTTGACACATAAGTAACAGTTACCTTACGTTTTCATTTATATAACTTGCCTATTATTCTACTGGTTGGTACATATCTTTTTAATATCTGTTGGTTTTTTTTTTAAATTTTGTTGTGGGCAAACTATGCAACTATTGTAGATAGTTGGATGATTAACAGTACTTTGTTGCAATTTCTAATTTGCATAACTGATGGCAGTTCCAACAACTTTGCATTTGTGAAGAAAAAAAAAGTAGCCTTACATGCCAGTTTATATTACATCAAACCCAAATACCATACGAAAAAAATGCTATATTATTGGGTTATTTGTTAGTCATTCATTTTTTATTGTATCTCAACTCTTCCTACAACTATGTTTCTTCATCAGTTTGATAGATCAGATGATGCGGTTTTTTTTTTTTTTTTTTTTTTTTTTTTTTTTTTTTTTTGAATAATGAATCAGAATGTGTGAGTGCTTTCCAACTCGGAATCAATTACAAATTGGTCAACTCTCACGGTAAGAGTGGCTCATTTTGATTTTGTTATTTGTATGCTAAAAATGTTATGTTTCTCTCTATTTGGGTACTCAGGTTTGGATTATTTTATCATGCACAAACTACTTTGTCCAGTTAGTAACTAAATCTCATAAATTTATTTTTTGTCTAAAATATCTTGATTATTTTGCTTCTTACTTCTGTCATCACCAGTCTGCTTACCCCTCTTCTCATTACTGAATTACCTTCTTAGTCATACTGGAAATAAAACTTTGCTTCTGGTCTTCACTTTTTTTCTTCTTCTCCCGAAACTGCACCTACACGTGTGCAATTTTCAATGCTACATTCTTTGTAACACGGACATATCTTACTAAAAACCAGTTCCATTGCTCATATTATCGATTGAGTATTGTTAACCAGACCTATATATGAGTCCTCCTTTTCAAGTTAACTTATTACATGTTTTCAAGCTGTTAATGATGTTCCGCATAATTTAACGATGCTATTTTTGTTGAAGCCAGTTCCGTTAGGTGCTTCTCGATAACATGCTAGGAATGCAAATTTTTGGTGGACGATATTTGCATCAAGGATTGTTAATGGCAGCTACATGGGTACTGAACAGGGAAGCAGAGACAATCAGGGAAATATTGAACAAGGTAAACGAGAAGGAAAATGATTATGGGTCGGTTTTTATAGGGCAATCGCTTGAATATGGTGCGGCGGCTCTGATGAAAATTATAGTAGTTCATCACCAGCAACATTTTGGTGGGATTGCTAGAGAGAAGATTTAATGCTTTGCGCTTGCACTAGCCAGGTATATGAGTTTGAACCTTGATGTCAAATATGCTGATGTAATTTCTTCAATTGTGGTGCAGGTGTGTCTTTTTATGTTCTACTAGAAAAATTAATACCAAATTGGATGATATAGTTGATTATATTATGAGATACTTCAATTCTGTATTCCAAACAAAACGGTGGGCTTGAATGAATTGGATTAATGTGTAACAAGATTACCAAATTATTTACGATTAGTATTTCACATTATATACCCCCAAAGAGTTCATATTTAGCCATTAGAAAATTAATTTGGATTTATTCTCATTGAATGTTGGGTGATCCTGCAATTTGACTTATGTAGTTTGGCATTTGTACGGTGGTTGGGATATTGATTAAGATTCAATAGCTTGGGACAAAATAAAAAGTGTATTTGACTACCAATCATTATGTTTTTTTATTTACAAAATACACACACACACTCTCTCTCTCTCTCTATATATATATATATATATATAATATATATATATATATATATATATATATAGAAAGTCTATTTGAACACAACAAATAGACACAAATAAGGGGACACAAATTCTACACCATTGGATCTCCCACTGAATTCCGCCTCTCCACATAAAGACAAAAAGATCCAATGGTCAAGATTCTGTGTCTCTATGTTTGTATCTAGTTTTGTGTCCCAATAGCCGCCTATATATATATATATATATATATATATATATATATATATATATATATATATATATATATATCCGAGATGGTGATCTTTCCATAACACTGAACCGTTTGAGACTACTACAACATTTTAATTTTCTTCCAACTTCACAAACCTGATGGTGTTATAATTGCAATATGACTACAAAAACTAACATTATTTTAACCTACCTTAAATTCCATTCTTTACCAGTACAATCTTCGGCTTAGTCTAATTAACTTTTGTCTAACACTCTCTTTAACATGCAATTATAGATTAATTATGGATAATGGTCTGCCGATGATATCCATATACATAGGATCTCATAAATTTGTGTTGTGTACTGTGTGAGGTGGATGTTCCAGAGATGGTCTATTTAATATTAGTCGCACTATTCACATTATGTACATTAGTAAACTCTGTCTTGTTACTGGGTTGAATCATGTGACACCCTGACCTGAGAGTATTTACCATGTGTTACTGGCTTTAATGTTATGCATTACCACTTTGTCTTGTTTTTCTAATGCTAAATATTGCTTGTTTTTGTTGTAATAGGACAAAATTGCTTGTGTTTTGGAGGAAATATCAAAAGCAAAGCAGGAGTAAATCAAGCGTTCAACAACTTAGTAAGTAATTTGTTAGTGCAAGTATACGTGACATATTATGAACATGGAAGAGTTGATCAAATAATATGTATGAGTTGTTAAATTTGGATATGTGAAATAGTTTGAATTATATACATGAAATATTTAGTTTGAATATATGAATGTTGTTTGAGTGATATGTATGAATATTATGTTGTAGTTTGCATGTTTGTTGTTTGTGAAAATGTGTTATATTTTTATACATTTGAGAATAGATAATGATATATATGTATATGTATATATATATATACTGTTATTTGAATGATATACATGTATTTAAAAGTGACGAAAGAGTAGAAAACATGGTACTGAAATTATATTTGATATTATAACGTTTTAAAAACGCTGTCAAAAGGTGGGAAGAACGCTATCTAATTGTACTGCTGAACGCTATCACAACTGTAATAATAAACGCTACAAGAATACAACAAATGCTATAGAAGAATTTGAAAAAACGCTGTAAAAGTAAAATGAAAACGCTATCATAGGTGGCAATTGGCTAAGCTTTCATATAGCGTTTTTATTTAACAGAAAAGATAAAATGCTATCAAACATCTATTTTTTATAGTGTTTGTTTTCTGCTATTTAAAGTTGGTGGTCTAACATAGCATGTCGTTAGATGGCATTCTTTGAAACGCTATCTTTGGCTGTAATAGCGTTTTTGAAACACTATCAAATCCCTTTTTTGTTGTAGTGGGATTGAGCGATGATCTGTATGATTACTATAACTCAGAGGACAAGACAACAAAGCAGATTTGGAAGCGCTGCAGAAGAAATACGATACAGAGAAGGCAGGGGCAAAGAATTATGTTGTAAGCCGTTGTCTCAAGTACCAGATGACAGACGATAGGTCAGTAGAGATGCAGTCTCATGAGCTGCAGAAAATAGCTCATGAGATCATCTCCGAAGGTATAGTTTTGGATGAATAGTTTCAAGTTGCTGTTATTATTGACAAACTGCCCCCAGGTTGGAAAGTCTTTAAAAATTTCTTACGGCATAAGACTAAGGAATTTTCCTTAGAGAGTTTGATCACTCGCCTTCGCATTGAGGAGGCGGCATGCAAACAGGACCAGAAAGAGGATGTGTTGTTTGTTTCAAACAACAACACTAAAAAGACCAAACCCACAGTTCTAAAACCAAACCAGAAGTCTTTTAAGAATCAGAGCAGACGCAACAAACATAATGGGAATCCGCAAGGAAACCCAAAAGGACAGCAAAAATCAGCCCAAAAGAATGACTTTGGATAGTTGTTTCTATGTTACAACTGTGGAAAACCAGGTCATATGGCACGAAAGTGTCGGAACAAGCCTATCTCTGTACCACAGGCTAACTTGACTGCGGAGGAGTCTCTTATGGCTATGATTACTGAGATTCACCTTGTTGGTGGATCAGAGGGTTGGTGGGTAGACACTGGTGCTTCTCGCATGTCTGCTATGATCGTGCTATGTTTTCCACATACACGACTGCTGATGATCAGAAAGTGTTGCTGGGAGATTCTCACACCACTAAAGTTGCAGGGATTGGAAACGTGGAGATCAAGTTTACCTCTGGAAAGACTGTAATCCTCAAAGATGTTTTGCATACTCCAGAGATGAGAAAGAATCTGGTGTCTGGCTATCTCCTTAATAAGGCAGGGTTTACTCAATTTATTGGGGCTGATTTGTATACCATAGTGTATAAGGGAAACTTTGTAGGAAAGGGTTATGCTTTTGAGGGAATGTTCAAATTAAATGTTGAATCTAATAAAGTGAATAATTTTGCTTATATGTTGTGTGATTTTAATATTTGGCACTCTAGATTATGTCATGTTAATAAACGGATAATTCATAACATGAGCACTCTAGATATGATACCTAAGATAGCAGAATCTGAATCTGATAAATGTGAATTCTGTGCACAAGCAAAAATCACAAAGAAACCTCATAAATCTGTTGATAGATAATCTGAACCGTTAGACTTGATTCATTCTGACATATGTGAACTTGATGGCACATTGACTAGACATGGAAATCGCTATTTTATCACTTTTATCGATGATTGTTCTGATTTCACGTATGTTTATCTTATGAAAAATAAAAGTGATGCTTTTGACATGTTTAAAACATTCAAAACTGAGATTAAGAATCAAACAAATAGGAAAATCAAGAGATTTTGTAGTGATAGAGGAACAGAATATGAATTCAATTCAATTCTGGACTTCTATAAATTACATGGTATTGTACATGAGAGAACTGCACCTTATTCACCTGAAATGAACGGTAAAGCTAAAAGAAAAAAATAGGACTTTTACCGAATTAGTAGTTGCCATCCTACAAAATTCTGGTGCAGCAAAACATTGGTGGGGGACATTTTATTGACTGTATGTTATGTTCTAAATAGAATCCCTAAATCTAAGAATAAAATTTCACCTTATGAAACTTTAAAGAATCATAAACCCAATGTCTCATACTTTAGAACTTGGGGTTGTCTAGCATATGTTCGCATTCCAGACAGAAAAGAATAAAATTGGCAAGTAGAGCATATGAATGTGTATTTGCAGGCTATGCTATTAGTAGCAAAGCATATCGATTTTATGATATAAATGCACATAACATAATTGAATCAAATGATGCCGATTTTTATGAAACTAAATTTCCTTCTAAATTTAGGAATAGTGGGGGCACATCAAGTATGCCTATTAGAACAGAACTTAATAAAAGTTCTGAAGTTGAACCTAGAAGAAGTAAAAGAGCAAGAACCGTAAAAGATTTTGGTTCGGATTTTAGCGCTTTTACTATAGAGGAGGATCCCTTAAACCTCCAAGAGGCCTTATCTTCATTAAATGCCGATTTCTGGCGAGAGGCTATAAATGATGAGATGGATTCTCTTGAATCCAATAAGACTTGGCATTTGGCAGATTTACCCCCTGGTTGTAAATCTATAGGTTGTAAATGGGTACTTAAAAAGAAACTAAAACCTGATGGTACTATAGATAAATACAAAGCATGACTAGTAGCTAAAGGTTTTAGACAAAAAGAAAATATAGATTTCTTCGATACTTTTTCACATGTAACTAGAATAACATCCAATCGAGTATTAATCTCACTTGCTTCCATTCATAATTTACTAATACACCAAATGGATGTTAAAACCGCTTTTTTGAACGGTGAATTAGACGAAGAAATTTATATGGACCAGCCTAAAGGATTTGTAGTACATGGTCAAGAACATAAAGTATGCAAATTAGATAAATCATTATATGGTTTAAAACAAGCACCTAAACAATGGCATGAAAATTTTTATAACTTAATCATTTCAAATGGTTTTAAAGTTAATGAAAGTGACAAATACATTTATTACAAATTTGAGAATGACATTTGCACTATTATATGCCTTTATGTAGATGACCTACTCATATTTGGGTCAAACATTCATGCCATAAATTAAGTCAAATCCTTATTAAGTGCCAATTTTGACATGAAAGATCTAGGTGAGGCGAGTGTAATCCTTGGTATTAAAATTACTAGGTCAGAAAAGGGAATTTCTTTGGATCAGTCTCATTACATTGAGAAGATACTAAAGAAATATAATTACTTTGACTGTAAACCTGCATGTATACCATACGATCTAAGTGTAAAGTTATTTAATAACACTGGTGAAGGTGTAAGACAGTCTGATTATGCGAGCATCATTGGCAGCCTTCGATATGCCACCGATTGTACTAGACCCAACATTGCCTATGTCGTGGGATTATTGTGCAGGTTTACCAGTAGACCTAGTATAGAGCACTGGCATGCTATTGAAAGGGTCATGAGATACCTTAAACGAACTATGAACCTTGGATTACATTATGAAAAGTTTCCAGCTGTACTTGAAGGATTCTCAGATGCAGACTGGAATACTTTATCAGATGATTCTAAAGCGACCAGTGGCTATATATTTAGCATCGCTGGAGGAGCTGTTTCTTGGAAATCCAAGAAACAGACTATTTTGGCTCAATCCACTATGGAGTCTGAGATGATAGCACTAGCTACAGCTAGTGAAGAAGCAGAGTATTTGAGAAATCTGCTAGCAGAGATTCCCTTATGGGGAAAACCGATACCGGCTGTGTTGATACATTGCGATAGTACCGCGGCTATTGAAAAAGTTCAGAACCGTTATTATAACGGTAAGAGACGACAAATACATCGTAAGCACAGCACGGTTAGAGAGCTACTCTCTACAGGTACCGTTAGAGTAGATTACGTACGTAGCGAAGAAAATTTGGCAGATCCTTTGACGAAAGGACTGTCCAGAGAGAAAGTCTGTAATTCTTCTAAAAGAATGGGACTATTGCCCTTAGATTGTTGAGTCACGCACAATGGTAACCTGACCTAAATGACTGGAGATCCCAAGAAATAGGTTCAATGGGTAAAAACAAGTTGTGTAGTGATAGATGTTGAACATGCTATATAATAAACTAAGAAGCATGTATTCCTGAAGTGATAGAGGATGAGTTAATAGAAACTCTTAATGAGATCTATACTTTATTTGGAGTGGAGTACCTACCTTCAAGAGTACTCTTGATAGACTCACCTATGTGAATGTGGAAATGTGGCCGTTTCCTATGGAGTTTTGGGCAAAACTTCTAGAGCGTTCACTAAAATGGGATAGACGTGTATGGCCATAAATGGATGGGCTTAATTGATTGCACTATAGAAAAGATTGTGTGTGGTTTGATGTCAGGAGTAGAGTTCAAGACTACGTGTCACTCTAGTAAAAACTGAATCTTATTCACTATGCAAAGGTTCAAGTCGGATGACACCTTTGTTTATGCACAGTCTTATGTTTTTAGAAACTGCTCGATAATATTTTAAAAAATTCAAGTGGGGGATTGTTGGAAATTTTATGAATTACTTAAAATATGAAATAAGTTTATGATGACTCCTATTTGTGAATAGTCCCACATCATGGGATTATAAGAAAGATGCAAGTATTTATACTTGTTTCTAGGAAGTCATGTTGGGGCCTAAGGCTCCCAATGCATGCTTTGTTGTGAGGAGGGAGACCATGCATCATGACCACCACACACGTGCGCGCGACCGACCGACCGACTCGACCCGACTCAGCCCGGTCCGACCCGGCTCGGCTCGGTTCGGTTCGGGATTGGGCTTGGGCCATGGCTATGTGGTGTAGACATTTATATTTTTGGTCCAGAAAACACTGCATTTTTCGAACTAGTTTTAAATACGGAAAATATTTCTGAGCCGACTTTTATATGAAGCGGCAAGCTTCTGACCAAGTATTTCGCAGATCCTATTTTCCTCCACTGACCAGTATTTTCGTTCAGCCGTAATCCCGTCTATATATTATCTTCAGTTGTAGACGAGACTGGTACAGAAAAAAATCTGTTTTTCTCTTCCTCCTCCATTACAAAAATATTCTTCCAGAAATTTTCGAGCAGTTAAATTCGAAAGTGCAAATCTGCACTGATTTATTGTGCAAAGCAAATCAGTTATTCATTTTATAGAGGTTGTTTTATCCTAGAGGCGGTGGCGGAAGTACGAATTGGTTTTGCACCACCGACCAGATCACAGAATCGTCTTCAAGAAAGCGACAAAGTACGTGACTCAGCCATTGTTTCCCAACACATACTAGTGAATATTATTATGGAAACCAACTAAAACTATACAAAATTAATAAAATGTAATTAGGAAAAAGGTAACAGGAAGCCAACGAGAAAAGGCAACCAATGTCGCAAGCCTAAAATAATTAGTTTCTGCCAACTAAACGAGAATCTAAGCAAATCATAATTTTACTAAGAATCAGATACCATTGGCATTTGAAGCCTATCAAGCAATTCATCATGTAAAATAAAAATTAAGATACTTATGATGCAATCTCAATTGAAAGATGGTGATCAATTAGTTTATAATCATTAGTTATCAGAATAAAATATAGCTTAACATCACAGACTACAAGTACAACAAAAATAATGAATAATTCCTTATTACAGTAACACAGCTAAAGGGGAGATCAGATGGTAGTGCATGATAATTGTTTCATCATTTGTAATATAGTGACTAGTATGGAATCTGTATCATCATCTCTCCAATAACGAATTTATCAAAAAACTAAAACCAAAACCATCTGCAACAAATGGAATCGGACTAAATTAAGTAAAAGCAATCATCGGATCTAAGACTGGGGCGACAAATAATAATCATCATATTCCGACACCAGTAGTAATCTGATCTAATATTATTTAGAAAGAAGACTACTAATACATGAAAAATAGTAACTTCAAACGAATATTGTTGTACAAGAGGAAGATGAAAAAAAATTGGAAAAACACACAGGGTAAAAATGGACAAATGCTCCATAATAATTGTTAATAGTTGAGTCGAGTTTCATCCATAAACCAAAAGAAATCATTTTGTTCCTTTGGTGCAAAAGCAAGAACACCAAATTCTGCTTAAGGAGTTTAAGACCACAAACTCAGAAAGAAATCCCCAGGTCTTACTGGCTTGGGCTAGGACCAGTCTTTGGCCTGAGGCTATGTTCAGTTCCAAAATGACCAGCATGCAACTCTTGACTAGGGTTCTAGGTTCCCTTTTTCTATTTGTCACTGACCAATATGTCAGTCTTATCTATTTGCTTCTGCTATAAAATCATTCTTTAGCTTATTGCCAACTCATCATTCCGAGACTACTCTCCTCCCTAGCCTGTAAAATATGTTCTGTAATGGGACATTGATTGCTTCATTTGAAGCATCCAAAACAAACCTCGAAGTTGTTTCAAAACATGAAAATTATTTTTAATCCGGTAATAAAACATTTTTATTGATGGACAAATTCAGATCGTAACGTGAGATTATTAAGTCTATGTGAGATCAAAAGTGAGGATAACTAAATTATCGAATTCCCCATCCATACCGAAAGTGGTCTAACACTGCACCATATCAGCGAATTTGGCACACAGAGATGCGGATATACAATTCGGCTATAAGCCGTTTCAAATTTGATAGTGCTTAAAGCCGTCTCAAACTACATTTTGCAATCCGCGCCACCCTAAACACCCTTAAAATGACCGTCCATCGTCGAAGCCCCGGATCAGTTAATTTGATACGGTTTTGGACCACATGAAATGCGTATCAAATTTTTTACCTCCACTCAGGCACAATCGACTTTTGTCAAATCAAAAATTTCAGCCGAGTTATCGTCTTTTTATTTTGCAATGGCAACCATCGAGTGCCCAAATTAGGGTTTTGGTAATCAACCGATTTCCTTTGTCAATAAGCCATCCACCGCAGTCCATGAGTTATCGTCACCTCGCGCTGCCTTCAGTTGACCGGCGAAGCCTCGGTCCACCGTTGTCCATCCTTCTCGTTGCCACTGGAGGTGAGTACTAGATCATGGTTAAATTTAAATATGAATTGGGTTTAATTTGAATTCGAATTGGGTTTAAATTGGGTTTAATTTGAATTTCCATGCCTTAGTTCAAAAATATGAATGATAGATAGTTGCATGTGCTTGTCAACCTATAATTCATGCTGCTATTGTGTTTAAATTGGGTATTATCTCCAGCTTTACAGTGCGGCAGTGTATTTACTATCATTTACTTGTGCTGTATTTGTTTACCTTGAATTCATACACTTTTACTTATGCTGTCCTGCTTATTTGTGTGTATTATTGCACCATGTACACTGATCCTTATTGATCTGAAGTGCATGTGTATGATTTGATTTGAGAACTAAAGCATACTAGTTCTGTTGACTGAGCTAAATGTATTTGGTAATTGATATTGGGAAATTTGTGCGATTGAGTAGAAATGCCGGTGATGGATGCATGAATGAAAATTGAATGACATTTATAGGTTGAGACTTAGTCAATTTGTTTGGTGTGTCATGTGTGTCACACTGCGTGTGAGTAAAGCCGTAAAACTTCTTTTCGATTTAAGAATTGTTGCCTTGAACCAAGTTGCTTTGTGCTCATGTAACCAATTATAACCCATGGCAAAAATAGAACCTGACTATTATAACATGTGTGTGCAGCAGCCTTCGTCATTTGAATGAAGCTAATAAGTATGGATTTGAGTGTGTTGATCTAAACTTCAGGTAATATCTCGCTTTTTTCCATCCCCTCATTTTGGATACACTACATTAGATAAGGGTGATAGAATAGAAAGAGCAAGGCTAACTATAGCAATGTTATATCTACATTGCAGCCAAGTGACAAGGAGAATAATAATAATGTGGACACATATCCTCTATATTGCTCTTTAATTAGGCTATAGCAACTGTTTTTAATCGGGACTCAGTCTCGACTGAACAAGCAAAAATGTTATAGACTTGCAATATTCAGCAACTAATGAAAATAATAGTGTGGACATATCCTATCCTGAACTATGCGGTTTGCACTTTTTCACAGGTCTTTGTAGTGTATATGCTATATGCTATCCAAGCTAACTTATTACCAGGCCTCTTGAAGTTTTCTTAGATCTGAGTAGTTCTTTGAGAGATTTGAGTGTGTTGATCTTCCTGAAGGGTTCCTTCATGTCTTGGATAGAATGCAATGTTGCTTGGCTGGTTTATGATCTTTTGTCTGTTTTGGGGGATGTTCATCTTGAAGGAAGCATTGATTCAATAGGTGGCTGCACTTTAGCTCATGACGCCGGTTCGGGTATTTATCCCAGCTTATTGTAATGTAACATTGTGTATCTTCTTTAATGTAATGAAATAGCGTGTATCCAATTTTTTGTAATGTAATCAAATAGCATGTATCATTATATATTGTAATGTAATGAAATATTTCATACAACTGTTTCATTTACTGTTACAATTGTGAATTATGTATTCTGTGTTATATATGCTTTATGTTACAAATAATATATGCTGCTGTTTCTTCTTATATATATATATGTGTGTGTGTGTGTGTGTGTGTGTGTGTGTGTGTGTGTGTGTGAGTGTGTGTACACATGTATAAGATACGGTTTATAGCTGTATCTACTTACACTTTAGATACGGCCAATAGCCGTATGTTATCACATAGAGATACGGTTTTAAGCCGTATCTAAAAATTTAGCATGCCATTTTTTGATATGGCTTTTTGTCGTGCCTGCATGTGTTAGATACGGCTAAAAACACATCCTAATTAGCATATATGGTGTAGTGTAACAAACTATAATCGCATCATCGAATGATTGAAAAATCAGTGTTGCATTCTAGGTCAAACAATGTTTCTACACCGTTCATTTTAGATGCGTTGTTCTCATTTTCCATGGCTGCCAACAACATCAGCCTCAAAGTTAATTTCAGTAAAGCTGAACTATGTGAGATGATTCATTTTAAAATGTGAAGAGTAGGGGATTAAAGCCTGTTAAGGTGTTCTAATTAACTTTTCATGCAAGTTAAGTTAATAAAAACTAGTTAATTATAATATGAGTAATACAGTAACTACTTTAGCATTGCAACAAATTAAAGCAAGACCAGGTATTTCATCCCGAATACATATGCCTCTTATCTTAATTGTTCACGACTCTTTATTTACGTCAATTAATCTAGTGAGTCACTTGATTCATTAAAATATATGAATACTGATTAAATTCATGATTGTTGCCTAATGTGGGATATGAAAAATGAATATTTACTTGTTTTCTTCTTTCACAAGAATTGTTCTAAGTCAATAAAGTAGCCTGTGAGTATACCGTTCTTTCACAACTATTACAAAATAGATATTTGAAAAGGGTAGCGTGTATTAATTAATTATCAAAATACATACTAGTCTATTCCATAGTTAATAACTGAAGCATTAAGGTAAAAAGAAAAGGTTCAATACTCAAAGATGGACTAAAGCTTTCAACAAAGCGTAGCTTTAAAGGGAGCAATGGTTATACATAATAACTTTGATTATCAATCGAACTCAAAGTAACAATTTCCAATTTGGAATCAAATTTAGAGTAATAATCATTTTACTACAGAGGATAACCTGAACCAAAGCATCCAACGCAAGACAAAATAAACGAATGGAACAGTGAGTTAAACATTCATCTTATTAGGATAATATACTAACCATTGACAACTCCGATAAGTGGCCAAAGCTCGAAAGTTCGATGATCAATATTAATTAGTACAGATCCGTAGATGGAAGCTTAACGATTGACATTAATGAGTACAGATCCGTCGATGCAAGTTCGACAATAGAATTTAATCAGTACAGATCCAGTAAATGGAAGCTAAACAATCAACGATCCTATAGATGGAAGCTCGAAAATCGGTTTGAAGGAAGCTCAGCTAGACGACAGACCCATAGGAGATACCCGATTGATGTTGAGAAGATCGACGATCGAAGATTTTTTTTAAAATAAAAAATCGCAGAAGGTAATGAGCTTGCAGAAAAAGAAGAAACACGGCCATTGATTTAAGGTTTTGGGAACGCTTATTTGGTTCTGTAAATCATAGGTGTTGCGAGAATGGTTCTTTTACGTGAAATAATATGCCTAAATATATAAAAAAAAATGTTGAAACACTTGGACGCAAATATAAACCCTAGACAACTGTTTCATACCTCGAAATAACCAAAAAGTGTTCCAGGTAAAAAAAAACCATATGTTTCAATTTTTTTAATTTGGTGTAGTGTCACCCTTGCTAACTCATGGGTAAATTTTCTCTACCTCTGATTTCAAAAAAAATTGAGTTCCTTGGATTTCTTCATTCCTTGCTAATATTATGAATTTCAAATTCCATATTTGGATTTCATTGATAATGTCTGTTTTATTGCTTAATTGTTGAGTTGTTGACTACTTAACAGAGTAAGTATTTTTACTAAAAGGAATTAGATGAAGCGCGAATGCTTGAGAAAACTAGTATTTCCACAGAAATTAAACTATTGGAAAATGATTAATGAAGGTTTACTATTTGTGTTTTCCTTCTTATTTGGATTGACATTCAATTTTGCATATACGGCTAATACTAGGTATTAAATTATTGAGTTTTGGTCAAATTTGGGATTAAACTCGGAGTAGGCATGACAAACCCTTGGCTTTTAGTTCTATAATTGCTAAGGAAAATACAAGTTAATATATATATCAATAAAAACTTTCTATTTTGAAGTCTTTGATACATCTTATATTAACTTGTGTATTTAAATATTAATAAAAACGTCAGTAGAGTTTGTTTCCCGATAATTTAGGATTATACAGTAGAAAAAAAAGTTGACTCTTAAATCAATAATAGTACCAATGAAGGTTATTATATATTTTGTTTTAATAGACAATTGAAACTATCTTTTTCAACTTTTGTTACTTTTTCCAGTTTTTGCATACTAAGTTGATATAATGCCTAAAAAATTGGACATGGAAATATTTTACCCTAACATTTTCACCATATTTATATTTTACATTTCGGTAGTGTTCTCATTCAATCTGCTGAAGCGTAAAAGCATGGGATTATTCAATTTTTAACTGTTATATTTTCGATACTGATCGCATTCTAGGAGGGAACAACACATTTTAATCTGACACTGATCATATATTTTGAAAATAGTAATGTTTTTAAGCAGAGGCTGAGATCAACAATTGAAAACATGAGCTTGCAGGTTATTCAATTTTTAATTGCCATACATTTTTTAGCCAAAATGGGGTCGAAGTATCATGTAGTTATTATTTAGTACCTATCAATCATGACCCTTGTTAAATGGAATCTAAGTTAAAAATAAAGTGACATCTACTTATACGACGTAGAAATTGATTAGTAAAATCTACTTTGAATGTGAACGTTTATGGAGGGGAATTATTACAATTGAATTTTCTGGATCTTTGACCTTATAATTGGATATGGCTCAAGGAAAATGGTTGGGTTATGCGTGCTATGTACAACAATTGTCATTCTTTGATAATGCACATGCTGGAACACCGATTTTAAAAAAATGAATTTCATTTTTTCTTATTCAAAACTGGTCTTTCTATGATTTGAAAAAACAAGTGTTGCCTAATTCTGTAAACCTGGGTTAACTTTGTTTCCTCAATACCGGGAATGCCCGGTATTTTGAGCATGATTTTGTTTGGTGGATTTGGAAAATTGAGATTACTCGCTTTCAAAAAATTGTGCTTTCCTAACCGAAGTATACTCAGATTTAGAGAGTCTTTGGGCTCCTAAATAAGTGCATTTAATTTTGAAAAACTAAGATAACTTAGTTTTAGGGAATAGAGCATACTCTGGTTTTAAAGTCTGTTGGTACCATGGAATCCCGACCAATCTGGTTCTGTTCTGGTGGTACCAGACCAGAATTTGGGTATAATTTCGTTTTTGTAACTATGATTGAAAAATCAACTAAATTGTAGGGCTTTGCAAAGCAAGAGAGATCGACAATCGAAGGAGAGAAATTGAGTGCGACGAGGTGAGATTCAAGTTTGGAAGGAAAAAACCCAACATCATGATTACTTGGATAGCTTCATTAGAGGCGACGAAAAATTTAGTGTTTAATAATAATGTTTAGGCTTCCCGTAGAACGAATGTTTGATGAATTAGTCCTGTGTTGTACTCATGTGGTATTGAGGCTTATTTATTGGGCTGATGGGCTTATTTATTATTGGAGAATGTTAAAAGACAGTTTTAAAAGCTAATTTTTTTGGATTAGGCTTGTTAAAATGTAAATTAAGTCAGTCAAGTCTAATTACAGTTATATTTGTTATATTACAACTGCAATTAGAAAAAATTACAATGCCAGTTAAGATACCAATGTGTAAAAATGTTCAAAAAAGTCAAAAAATCCGGAATGAATTATAATGGGATTTCCAAAAAATTTAACATCCAATCGAATTTACTTGAATTTCCGTCAACGAAACGGAACCAAAGTCCAGAATTTTGAACATTGTTTTTCACCTTAAAGCAATTATTGATGACCACTATTAGGTTTGGGCAACAAAACTATTAGATAGGCTCTGCTTGTCATAACTTTGGAGCAAAGAATTTGTATCCACGATCTATGGAAATTACTTCCACTGATGATGCAAAGGCAGGCAAATTGGTTTTTGCCTACTCATATACTTTTACTTTTTGCCTTTATATGTCTATATAATATAGTGAAGTTAGTTAATTCATACTAATATACAATCATGCTTTGCATGAGAAACATTAGTTGAAATTAGAGCTACAAATATCATATGGATGAGAAATATTTGTCGGACAATTATCCAGGAAATGAAAAAAGTTGTTGGATTTAAAATCATCCGTTGTTGATAACGACCATGAGAAACAAAACCCTTTTTACTAATAGATAATGAACAATGTTAAAGGTAATTGTTCAACTGTTCACCCATTTATTAATGCAGGCTATAAAAGTTGACCGCTATAAAATTCATTTGTACATGTATATTTTAAAGTTTCACCAGTATATTGATGCTTATTGAAATTTATATAAAAATAAATAGTCAAAATTATCACATTCATTATACAAAGTAGGAGGTTAAAGTATTAAGTTGCTTACGATTCGGTAGGATTATGTGGATTCTTATGCTGCAATGATTTATTGAAATGCGGAAGCATGATTGAGAAGAATACAAAACTTTGATTTCTAAGGATTGTAAAGGAGTGTTAGTATAAGTATGCATCCGGTTTTTCTTCATTTTTTTTTTTGAAAATAACATTCGATATTTTGATATGTATAACTTATAGATAATATCTCATGTGTTTCTTCTAACAAGCACTCCATTACATTGTGCATGCTTTCATAGTAGCAATGCCAATTAAATTTTGCAATCTATTATTTGGAAGTTGAATAATTCTAACACGACTTAAAGATAGCATTTCTTATCAAGGTGAAGTTGACTATATCGACTAGAATGTTCCTTAAAATTTCACTCTAATTCTGTTAGTGATATGTAAAGGCCAACTAAAGCGTTAGAAATTTCGGTTGGTATGTTGGCTACATTCACACTAGTATCAATTAATACTGTTTGTTTCAACTTTAAACCTATGTGTATCATGAATTGAAGTAAAAGCGAGATTAATTCAAGATTCGAAATTTAGCTCGTATTGTGTTGCATTTAGATGCAACAATTATTTGATTAAGAATATATTAGTTTATCAGACAATGTTCTCGTTTTTATTGTAGGGTATAATTTAAGATGAAAAAATTAAGTCAACTCTTAAGTACCCTGGATCAAATTATACATTGCAAATGCTCGTCTGAATCATGCCTTATAATGACTATTGCGATGTTTATATTAAATCATATAGTCGATTACATTATTTCAATTAATATATTACTTACCATTTATGAGTGTTCATGTACCATGCAAATCTAGTATATTGGTATGACCGTCAATAGTAAATAAATAAATTTCATTGTTAAATTCAACTTAAGCTTATATTTATAAATAGTTAAAGGTGTAATAATGTTTAAAGCTTAATAAAAAAAGTGGTATGTAACAACCCAAAATTTTAAGTAATAATAACTAATTAAAGAATTAATTGGAAAATAAATGAGTTCATGAAGTTTTCATAGTTTAGCTACAACGAGTTACACCATTGAGTCCGTGTCAATTTTCTAAGCAATTTACATATATAATTTGTCCAAATCCAAGTTCATATGAATGTTATTGAAGAAACAAGAACTTAGAATGATACAATAATAATTAAGAAATACATAAAGAAGAAAGAAAGAAGGACTCGTACGAGTCGACTTATAGGTTGACCCTCACTTAGTTATGGTCGACCAGCAAACATCCTGGACAAGAAACCATTCAGATGCAAGCCATTTAAGTTTTAAAAATTAATACGAGAAATCTAGTTCGTTGTTTGCTTCAACAGATAGGAAAAATTAGTTATGTAATGTTTTTGCACCAGATTAAATCAACTAATACTAGGGCCTAAGATCTCCAAGCTCCACTACAAATAAGACCCTAGACTTAGCTATTTATGTACAGATAAATTTTTCCCTCTGGGTTTCTTTTGCCTAAGGAAGAGCCCTAAAACTATATATCTATGAGGGGGGATTTGTAAAAATAAAAATATATAATCAGCCTAAGGATGAGATATGAGAAGGCCGCGAATATGAGCTAAGGCCTACATGTGAGTGTTGTAATTGTTTAGAATTTAAAGAAATAGAGTTCTTAATAGTGTTAGTTTTTCTTACAGTTTTCTCATAATTTTTCTTATAGTTTTAAGCTTTTTTTCTTTGAGTATTTTTCTGTCTTTTCTTACGAACTTTAGATAATTTTGTAATTAAGTTTATTTTTCGGTCCTTTTCCATTACAGTTATTTCATTTCCTTCAGTTATTTACAGTTTTCTGCATTTATTTACATTTGTTCTTAAAAATGCACAAATATCTAAAGACACAGATTTAATCATCCTTTTAAGTATGAAAAATAGTGTAAAAAACGTAAACTTCATGGATACAGATTAAATAAAAGAATATTAGATTTACAGAAATTGTAGATCTATAATAAAATGGAATCAGCCTAAATTAGGCAAACTGTAGGATTTACAGTAAATTTTTGAAAGCTTTATAATTTTAGTATTAAGAAAAACGAATAACTTGTTATGATAATTGAGAATTTTATTGTCATGTTAGAACATCATACTAAAAATAAAAGAATAAAATTTAATATGATAAAAGTAGAATATTATAGGCTTAGGTCATGGACTGGGTCAATAGGTTGGGCGCTGACCTAGGATTGAGCTAAGAAAAGAAAAATATATATCAAATAGGACCTATACCAGCCACATTACCTTTTACTCGATGACTTTTGATCTCAAATAGATCAGAAATGCTTATGTGGAAGTGTATAAATATGAGGTCAAAAGAATAGTTTAACAAGAATTGGGTGGGAGCACAATTAGAGTATTGGTTGCTAGCGACCCTTACCAGTTGTATTCCCTTTTAATCGAGGACTAATAATCTCAGATCTAAAATTGAGATCAGTCACTCTTATATAGAATGGGGTAAATAAGAGGTAAAAGTGATGGGCCGACAAGAAAGTGCATACCAACGATGACCGCACGTGCAGGACATTGATTAGGGTAAATAATTTGTTGTTACATCAATGCGCTAATTCGTGTCTTTTGTCGGTGATCAACTAATGGTAATTCACGTAGATACCATACAACGACTGGCAGGTCACGGTGGCATTCAACCACAAGGTAGTAAGTTGAAAAGCTGATCAATGGGTAGAACCAGGAAAACTTATCCTAATCAAAATTTTCAAAGTAGTAGAACAATGCAAATAATCAAACAACCGCTTCAATTAGAACTAGACTGATTACTTAGTTACCTCATAAATTATTCTAAGTTTTGCATGTGTACATTATTTTATGATATTAAAATTGTTACTAAGTATATTATCTTTATCTCACATAATTATTTACTTAATTCAATAAAATTTATGTTTGACCCATTCCTCTCTCTCCTTTTTCTCCTCTATTAGGCTCATAGGGCTTCGACTTATTGATTCAGACTTCTTGGAGGTTCGTTCTTGGAGTTCCTATCTCGTTGTTGATGTATTTGTCTACTTTACATCTTTATCGGTTTAATTTATTTGTATTTGCGCTTATGAGAGGGATTATTATGTTTGTACTATGATTTTATGTGAGACTAAGCTTTTCTTTATGAGACATATGATTATTATGACTTGGAGTTTTATTCTGAAATGAAGGTTGTCTTTTGAAATTATTTGTTATGTTTTAATTTGAACGTTTCCGTGGTATTTATTTTCATATCTTGTGAATTTTAGTCTTTTTGATTTGTTTTTTTATAGCTACCATGCTCCGCATTTCTTAGCATATCCCTACTTTGGTGAGTGTTAAGGAGTGTAAGGTGTTACATTTGGTATCAAAGCCCAAGGTTACAAAATTCCTAAATTTTTTTAAAATTAAATTATTTTTTAGAAGAAAATAGATTTCCAAAGTAAAGTGATTTTGAAAATAATCTTTTTATTCCTTCAAGTCCTATTAAACCTTCCATGATTCCTTCAAATCTTAATCTCTATTTTTTCTCTTGCATAGTATAGTAGATGTACATAAATTTCCTGAGGGCATTGCAGTTCATGTATAACCGCTCGTGCATATACACATACATTCAAATGAGCGAATCAACCATTACTACGTCAAATCTTCCCTCTAATTACTACCCTTTCTAGTAGAAATGAAACATCTCTTTTTACCATTTTATAAATACTAATTAATTCTTATTGGTCCTGGTTTGCACCAAAAATAACGAAACCCGACCGATAGGAAGGAATTAGGGTGAAGGGGCGGAGATACCTGCAACCTTTTGAAAGAAATGATAACCAGCCTCCGACACAAGACTCAAAGTGTGAAAGGTAGAAGCAAGGAATCCCAAACCAGCCAGCAAAGCCTATTTCGGCATAACTTGAAGGGTATTGGCCTTGGAGTTGCAAACGCTAGCACAAGAAATCACTTGACTGAAGTTAAAGAAGGCCAAGAAAAGAAGGGTCTTCGGAAGGGCTAATTAAAAATAGAAATCGAAAGAAGCGTCGTTCCGAAATCAGCTACCTCTATAGCCCAGAAGCTGACACATGCGCAACTTCCATACCAACCAAATCTGCACCCAGAAAGGAATGCTTATGAAGACTTCAACGACTAGTTGTTGACACGTTTTTTGGTTAAAGCTGCCACACATCAAGATTTTGGTTAAAAACACGCTTAAAAGTCGATAACATCTTCAGAAGACACAAAGCGATTTGGTCGAAGTCGCGTCATGCTTGAAAAGGTTGGAAATGGCGTCAATTCGTAAAATCATCGTTGATAGACTTAGAAAAACAGGCATGGTAAAAATACTTGACCGACTCGGTCCGATCAGCTCAAAACACTTGAGCATGTCGGTCCGATCATATGGCAAACTTGTCATGGAAAAATATATAGATTTCGAAAAATCATGTTTTGCACTCCCAAAAACAGCTGATTGGCATAGGACGATTACGAAAAATGGCTTATGCGACTCACAACGCAATCAAACTTGGTGAAAATGGCATTTGGCAAAAAACAGTGTCATGCACTTAAACATAGTCGATCGGCATGGTAGATCACGAAAAATGGCTTGCGCGACTCACGACATCAAAATCTGGCATTTGGCAAAAAAAGCGTCACACACTCAAAAACAGCCGATCGATTTGGCACGATCACGAAAAATGGCTTCGCGACCCATAACATCAAAATTTGGCAATTTGGTAGGATTTTATCAAAAACTGGATTTTCATGTGTCGATCGCCTCAAGACAGCTGATCGACACAGTCAGATCGGCAAATTGGAAAAGTTGGTTTGACACATTTAAAAGACCTATGGAAAACACAAGCCGATCACTCAAAAATGTGTGAGCGCGTCAGCTAGATCACGTGGAAAACTTGGTTTAAAAACTTGGCCTGGCAATGAATTTCGAATCCCCCACATTTCGATTCCCTCCAAGAATTCAAAATCCCCTATCTCAACTCAACCCGGGCAAGAAAACATCGACTCTGGCATAGAGATTCAAAATTTGCCAAATTAGGGAGTCAAAATCTGGCACATAGGAATGGTGGATCGACTCAGGGAGATTAGAAATTTCACTGGCTCCATGCAAATGGAATTTTTTTATGCGAAATTGGCAGATCCAGTTTTGATTCGAAAATGGTAAATGCCAAGGGATTTTTGGCAAACAGACCTGACACGCGCGGATCGCCTGTTTTTGCTAGCCAAACACGTGTTTTCGACGTTTTTTCATGGTTGCAAATTTTCAAAGTGATAAATGTGCCAGGAAAGTTGCAGATCATGTTTTTTGGATTTTTATTGCATCGATCACATTTTTTGGCCTGATCGACACACATTTTCACCATGTTTTCCAGTTTTCATGTTTTTAGCAAAACTTTGGGTTTTCGACTCCGATTTTGGGATACGAATTTCGTTTCAAGGACACGAAATTTGGTCCGACACATCCAAAACTTACCTATAAATAGCCCCAAGCTTGCCATTCAAAGGGATTGGTTATCATTTGGTATTTTGGACTTCTTAAAGCTCTCAAGCATCATTAGTGGTAGCCACCTTCTTCTCCACAGCTAATGGACATAGCTTGGATCTTTATAACTTGCATACACATTTTCCTTCAACTTTTGGACATTCTGTTGGACATTTGGCATGTTTTTGGATATATTTTCACACTTTTGTACATTGGAGCTATTTCTTGGATATTGAAGCTACAATTTGTTGACCAGGTCAACATAATTTTCACCCAACGCAGAAAAAGAAAGCCATTTTGGTCAAATTTTAGAAGTAACAACTATTTTGTTGTTCTTTTATACAACTTTGTACACAAATATTGCTTAAACTTGTACAACAATTGTAATCAGCAATTATATGATGAATGATTACTATAAAGTGGGCGTAGGTGTTAGTGTCGATCCACTATAAAAAAGCCGTGTTCTACCTTCATTTCATTACTTTGGATTTAGATTATTGATTTTCTACAAAACATTCACTCGGGGGTTGGCATGCGCGAATAAGAGATAATTCCCAACGTCAACACTTTGGTGCGCTAGAAAGGGTGGCACACAGTTTTGACTTCTGCTTTGGATTGGATTCTTGGATTCATCTTCGGGTTTTGCCTTCGGATTCCGACTTCGGTTTTACTTTTCGACGTCAATTTTGTTGCTCACTTTTCATTACTATAAAATGCAAAAGATTTGATGCTACCTTTGAGGCTCAGGCTACTAGTAGCAAAGGAAGTCAAAAGCATTCTACGACCGAGGAACTCTCGGACTTGGTAACTTGATAGGATCTGGAGGAATCGGCTAGAGGGTTGATTTCTTGTCTAGATCGCCAAGCGGAGGTTATGAATACCTTTCTCGCTCGGATTGAAGGTAGATTGCATGGCTCTGGAAGGTCGACTGGCCAAACGAAAAACATTGGAACAAGCGCTTATGTTCTCCAGTTTGTAACTCGGGACTTGGGGGCAACCTCGCAAAATCTACAGGAGGACGACATTGATCCTTGGATCTTGCGCCGCTCCCACTACACTCAGGTTCACCCCCCTTTCCCTATGGAAGCACTTTTTTTTTTGAAGTTTTGTATTGTTAAGTTATGGTACCGAGCAAAGGCAAATCCCAGGACAGTCACCCGACAGCTAGAAAGAGATCTAAGTCCATGTCTTATTTAAAACTTACCCAGTCCCTGCAGGATATCTTTTTGGAAGTTCTCCATATCTCTGTATTCATACAGCCTCTTAGGCAGGTGCCCACTCAGAAGCAAAGAGATTCTGGTCAGTATTACATATTCCTTGAGCTCCCTAGTCACAACGCGAACAATTGTCGACATCTTCAAGACATGATCGAGGAGCGTGTCAGGCATGGAGAGCTGGAACGAATTGTTAAGACTCGGGTTGTGGCGCTTGGACATCCACAATCCCCAACTACTACACACAATAGGCCTGGGCCCAGCACCTAGGGTCCCGCTTCAAACTAAACCCCTTATTGGCTTTGATGTCTCCGATGCAAGTCTCCCTGGCACCGTTATGTTTTGGCTTGTCGATTTTGGTCTTTTGATATGATGGATATTTTGGTTTCCTGCCACTTGGTTTTGCTTAGTCTTCCGGATTTTGGATGCGTTGATTATTTGGCTCTCGGCTTCATTTGGTTTTTGGATATTGGTCTTGGCTTTCCGGTCTCTTGGTTTTTGATTTTATGATTTGGTTTTTTGGATTTTTCCCTTGTGGATCCTTTGAGTTTGGATTTCAGCTCTTTTTGGTTGCTTGGCTTATTGATTTTCTGGCTTTTAGATGACAATCTTCCCACATACGGCTTTCGGATGCCCATCAGTCTAAGGGTGATAAGCGGTGCTCAAACACAACTGTGTACCTAATGCCTCCTGCAAGCTCCTCTAAAACTCACTGGTGAATATGGGGTCACGATCACTTACTATACTGGAAGGTACTCCATGTAGACGGACTATCTCATGAACATAAACTGATGCCAACCATGCTCCCGTTCTCTTACTCTTAACAGGAATGAAATGAGCGCTCTTAGTAAGCCTGTCAACTATAATCCAAATACTGTTGTTGCCTTTCTTAGATCTAGGTAAACCATCAATGAAATCCATAGAGACGCTCTCCCACTTCCACTGTGGGACCTCCAAAGGATGAAGTAAACCTCCGGGCTTCCTTTTCTCATCTTTGACTTGCTGGCACATCAAACATCGAGAAACAAACTCTGCTACATCTTTCTTCATCCCAGCCCAAAAGAAAATACTCTTCATATCTCTATACATCTTATTACGACCAGGACGGATTGTCATCCTAGAATGACGGGCTACCTCAAGGACTGTCTTCAACAAACTCCCAAATCAGGGAGCACAAAGCCTTCCATCTCGTCGCAACCACCCTTTATCATCCGTGGAATATCTATTGAGGTGACTAGAAGTCTCCCCTCTACTGAGCCTATTCAAGATGTATGCTATCTGTGGGTCCTCTCGTTGTGAAGTTCCTATCTGATCCATAAGAGTAGGTCACACCTCTAAGGATGTCAACATACCAAGTGTAAGATCCGTAGATGGCCTAAAATCAAAGGTCGATATGTACTCCATGCTCCGCCTCTCTATGAATAGTGGACTCAAAGTCATCCTCTGCCTACTCAACGCATCCACCATCACATTACCCTTGTTAGGGGTATAAGAAAACTCAAAATCATAAGATGCTAGAACTCCATCCATCTCTGCTGCCTCATATTCGAATTTCTCTCCAAGTAGAATAATGACACTAAGTCTTAAGTGCGAATATTATGGCAGCCAACTCTAAATCATGGGTAGGGTAGTTCTTCTCATGAAATCTCAACTATCTACCACCGTAACATACTACCCTTCCCTCTTGCATCAAAACAGCACCAAGCCCTATACCACATGCGTCAGTGTATACTGTGAACACCTTGTTCCCGTCAGGCAAAGTCAAGACTAGGATTGTTGTCAGATCCCTCTTCAATCATCGAAAAGCATCCTCACAGTCAAGATCCTAAGAAAAGGTTAAATTTTTCTTCGTTAGTCTGGTGAGTGGGATGATATCTTTGCGAAGTGCTTAATGAACTTCCTATAATAGCCTATTAAATCGAGAAAACTCCTCACCTTCGTTGCATTCTTTGGAACCTTCCAATCTTGAAATACAACTACTTTCGTAGGATCCACTGCTATCCCATCCCACATGCCCTAGAAATCTCACTTCCTTTCTCAAAAAATGACATTTGGAGAATTTCGCCTTAACCTGATGTGCTCGGAGAGTCTTTAAAACCTCCCTTAAATGTAGGGCATGCTCTTCGAAAAGATCAAAATACCATCCACAAAGACCACGACGAACCTATTTAGAAACTCCCGAAACACCCTACTCATCAGATCCACAAAATAGGCGGGTGCATTGGTCAACCCAAAAGGTACGACGGACCAATCGAAGAAACCATCTGGAGTTCTAAAAGCAGTCTTGTCTGTACTGTCCTTGGACACCCTCAACTAATGAAACCCCCTCGCCAATTCTAACTAGGAGAAAACAGATGCACCAACAGGCTGGTTAAATATATCATCTATCCTCAAAAGTGGGTGCCTGTTCTTCTTAGTGAGCTTATTCAACTCCCTGCAATCCACACATAAGCAAAGCGAACCATCTACCATAGTTACGAAAATGACTGGAGCAAACCATTCCGATATGCTTCGCCAAATAAGCCATTTCTCAACTAGCTCCCCCACTTACTTGCTTAGCTCCCTCCTTTCTCTCGGAGCCATGTGGTGCAACGGCAATGCAACTAGCTTTGCAGTGTCCACCTAATATATCCGGAAATCAATCCCGCGGCTCCGAGGTATGCCCTTAACCTCCTCAAAAACATTTGAATACTCATAGACTACTGGTGCAAATCGTAAATCATCGACAGAAGCATCTAGGAAACTAAGCATGAAAAACCCCTTAGGGTCACAAGAAATCTCGAGAGTCCTCCCATGGCAAGTCAAAAGCCTAACGACCCTCCTCTCACAGTCCAGAATAGCACCATATCTGGCTAGACAATCCATCCCTAGAATCAAACCATAGCCCATGAATCCAAGTACATATGCGTCGCACTCAAACTCGATGCCCATCGCAGATATCCTCAAACCCCGACAAGTCATAGACAGATGAGTCATGCCCCCAATGGGATTTGAGACAATAACGAGATCCAAAACCATACAAGTACTAAGGTGCAGAGACTCAACCATAGAATAAGATATAAAAGAATACGAACCGCCAGAATAAAAAAGAGTTCTAACAGGACGATCGGAAAGAGAAATCAAACCTTCGATATAAATTTTTCTACCTCTGTCCGGTACACTGGCCACGAGAGCATGCACCTGCCCTCCAGAAGGTCCTGCCCTTCGGCCATGTCCTTGCTTCTTTGGGAACTCCTTAGTATAATGTCCGACCTCACCACATTGGAAACAAGCATTCTTCCTTTTTCTGCAATCTTTGCTCAAATGACCCGCACGTCCACAACTATGACATTTCCTATTGTCTCGAGTTTTGTCGCTCTTTCCTCCCTTCTTTTGCTGCTGCTGCTCTTTCTTGGGCCACACTTTCTTGTTTTGTGTCTCATCAATCTTATCCTCTCTCTTTTCACCTTTATCTTCTTCATGCATTAGTGCCATATCAACGAGTTTCTCAAAAGTTTCCCCCATCGAAATATGAGACATAGCCAACCCATGAAGGGGTTAGTTTAACGCTCTTGCAAACCTCAAAGCTTTCTTGTGCGGGGTATTTACTAGCTCCAAACCAAACCTCATCAATTGATTGAACTTATTGACATATTCTTTGATAGACATGCCTCCTTGCTTAAGTGCCAGAAACCTTTCCATTTGCATACTCTCTTCTGCTTGAGAAAGAAACTTCATCTCGAACCTCTGTCGAAAATCATCCCAAGTCTCAACTGGACACCCTGCTTGCGTCACTTTCCACTAGAATGAAGACTTATCTTTCAGCAAACAGCCAACTGAATCTTCCTACGGTCATCAAGCTCAAAAATCCCAAACAAATCCTTCGTCTCTTTAAGCCAATTCCTTGCTTTCCTTGCTTCTACAAAATCAGTTCCTCAAAAGGCTTTCCTCCCATCGCATAGATATCCTTGCATATCTTGGAGAAATTATCTGCTTGTGAAGGAGGACGTACAGTGGCTGCAGCTGGGGGAGGGGAACCTGCTTGTCCTCCAGCTAATGTCGTAATCTCGAGGTATCTACGAAACCAAGCTGGTATTTGAACACCCACGAGAATATTCGGTTCCCTAGACATGCTGAAAAGAAAAAGGATTCAAACAGAGAATCGAAAGATATTTCATATGGCTTTGGGGAATATGCTTTTCAAAATAGACTTTTCTTTTGAAAATGCTTCCTTTTTTTAAAACCTTTTGGAAACGATTTTCAAAACCTTTTATCCGATCTTGTAACCTTCAGCCCTGATACCAAATGTGACACCCCACGTCCGTTAATGTCACTCAGAATGCATTAAGTTCCATGAAGCGTTATAGGTAAACAGAAACAGAAACATCACAAGACAAACATAAAATAGCAACGGAATTTAAAACTTTATTTCTCAAACAAAAAACATCGTGGTCCAAAATGCATTTACAACATAAGTCTGAAATACAGGAAACCCATTACATCAATTTAAAATATCTGCCCTGTACTAAAATCATCAGAGTACAGTAATATAAAATAATAATCCCCAAAAATAGCCATAGCAAGGTAGATAGGTAATCAAAGTGGTACATCTAAGCAGCTCCAAGCAGAAACGGAAGAGTGAATCCTAATCAATCCTGAGTATTCCCACCTTGAGAACCTAGGTAGGAAGGAGGAGAGAGAAAAGGAAATAAAACGAGTCAAACATAAAGTCTGGCGAGTCCAGTTACTTTTAGCATATAAATAAGTAAAAGCATCATGACAGGCATATAAACTAGATTAGAGAGATAATAGTATCATAAGACAAGTATAACAGACTGAGAAGGATTAACAGGATGAATAGAACATAATAGATTACGCTTCTCAAATACTTTTCTCTGCACCAATACTAGTATAACAGATATGAATGATCCTAACAGAAACATAATGGTAGACTTAGGTGTACTTCTAGTGATGGGTTTTACCCCCCAACGATAATAACAGGCAGCCCAAAAGAAATAATGGTTGTTACCCTAAATGATAATAATGGGCTCCTAAATAGGGAGGACTAGATGTACCCTCATTACTACCCTCAATTGATCGGCTCCCTATCCCATAGATACCATGTACTGGCCCCACAGTAGGATACATCACTTCCTAAAGTGGAAACCCCTTCCTCAATAGGCTCAACCATATCTACTAGTGCTATAGCGTCTTATTTTGCCAAGCATGCAGACTAATGCACGCACATGACTCCGTTGGAACACACCATCAGACACCTTCACCCATATGAACCTCTTATAATTAGCTCAGTAAGCGTGCCCTAACTCCTACCTAGTTCGGGGTCCCCCTTTGGATACCAGAATGAGTTACTGACTGATACGAGTCCCATAGAACAAATGGTACAAGCCACCCCCTAGGCTTGCATCTCCACTACTAGGATTTTGATTGGTTATGCATAATAGATTAATAAGCCCGCATAACCCCAACATATAAATTTTTTTAAGTTTGTTGGGTTCGTATAACCCCCTACAAATTTAATAGATTTACTTAACCCCTCATTGATTCAAGCAAGTTTACTTAATCCCTACATAATTTGACAGGTTGATAAAACCCCCATGGATGTAAATAGGTTAAGTATCAAAGGTTAAAGATTATCTATTCATGTATGTTAATGCACCACACCTCTCACATTAAGTTGACCACTTATGGATGTTGGATATGTCGGGCGGTTCCAGGAAGACTTCTACCACAAGTTGGTCTTAACCTCATGTCTTAGCACCGTTACGTGTACATTTACGCACTAGACCCTTCACATTAAATTATCCACTTGTGGATGCTGGATTTGCCAGGCTGTTCCAGTCAGACTTCTACCACAAGTCGAATTTAACCTCGTGTCTAAGTGCGCTTAGAATTTCTATTTACTAAAAATTTAGACCTATTCATTCTTAAACAATTATTCATGTTCATCATAGGTTATGCCCCCAAGTCCCAGTCCCGATTCACGATACAAGTTATGCCCCAATTTATCTTTACCAACTGTTCCCAATTTCGTCCGTTCACATATTTCAGCGATAGGCCTAGGCTCGAAGGTAGCCTAGGCTCGAAGGTAGCCTAGGCTATAAAAATAAAAAGGGAAAGAGGGAGAGAAGAGAATAGAAATATGCATAATAACATAATAGGCATATGATGACAGAAATACGCATAATAACAGAATAGGCATATGATGATAGAAATAGGCATATGAGAACTGAAAAGTAGATCAGGTGTATATGTAATGGCAGATCAGTTTAGGTATGAATCAGATTCTTAACAAGCATAGGTTTAGATCCAGATTTATTTACATGTCAGGATTAATTTTTAAATGTTTATATCTAAAAGTAACTTAAACTCGCCGAGACTGGATCTAAAAGACAGAGAAAACAATGTTGATGTTGAAGCACAGATTCTTGAATGCGTATAAGTTGTTGTTGCAGAAGAATAGGCTAATTCAATCCAAGTTGGGGCAGCAACTCGGTGTCTCCATTGTTTTGGGTGAATAAAAAAATAGAAACGATGTTCTATTTATAGTATACCGTCAACGAATCTCTTTCAGAAACATGTCCAAATGCAGGGTAGGAATCTAGCCCGGATCTATTTTCCTACTCTGATTTTCGCTCTGTTTTTCGAATTATTTTGAGTTCTGGACTTGATTTGTTTATATATAATTCTCTTATATGTATACAAACTTCTAAGCTTAATAATTTCCTCATATGATGTCCATTTTATGCAAACTCATAGTCTATCCTAAAAAGAATTCTGAGACGAAGGCAATGGTGTAGTCTTTTAAAATTACGGGGTGTTACAATATGTATAGTAATAAATTCGAAAGATACAAGATATCATTAAGCACAAACTTCTACATTAACTGTTACAAGTTCTAATGGTAAATAATCAGGTAACATATAAAACATAATATAAGGATACATAAACTCAAGAAAACATTATAAGAATTGGTACTACACCAACCTATTATGAAGGCGACAATTTGGTGCATAATATCATTAAATTGAGTATGCAGTCGCCTAATCTCTTTATCCAACTCTAAAATATAAGTTTTTGCATAAGAAGAAAGCTAGTCATCTATCCATTGATCGTAATCACATCTATTTGAGTAGAGTCGACATCAAAAGTACCGACGATTTATTTTATTCCCATGTCGCATGACCAGAATCGGTGATTCAAAACCACATAAGCATGTGACATTTGGAGACTATACCTCATTGACTTCAGTTGTTGTTTGGATTTGAGGTATTATAGGTACTACTTGTTGTTCCCGTTGAGCCAAAGGTTGATGTTGTTGCAGTTAGAGTTGTTGCAGTCCCAATTTCATCTCTCATTGTAGTATATCTTCAAAATATCATTCTTTCATTTCCACATACCAAGTAGTTGATGTTTTACTTGAAGATGAATTAGGATTTGAAGAGCCTGACAAAATATCGGTATATTCATATGATGAGGAATAAGAAATGGGAATGTAATGACTTGTTGCCTTTCATTTATGTGATGGGTCGTCCTCTATTTATATAGTTTTATTGTTGTTACTGTGACATGATAAGTCACGTAGGCATGTGCAAATTTGTGTGATGGGTCGTCCTCTATTTATAAAGTTAGGATCTCTCTCTTTTTAAAAAGTTTCACTTTAGCCATGTTGGACTGTTTGCCACAGGGTTGAGTAGTTGATGTTGCAGCACGTTGCTTCTAAACACTACAGCCGCGTTGTAGTGAATAAATAATACTAGCAAAGTTTCATTGTAGCCACGAGGGATTGTCTGCCATGGTGACTGAGTTGTTGACGTTGACAACACACTACTTAAATCCAAGTTTATTCGAAAATTTACGAGAATGAATTATTGTAAATTTAACAAAGTTTGAATGAATTAATTAAACTAATTCAAGCTCTTCGCGTAGTGGCAATTCGTAATTTTTTGATTTGATGTTTAAACTGATACATAAGATCTAGTATAAGTCGAAATTCTTCAAATCAAGATTCTTCCGGATCCTTGATTACTGTTTTCCAATAAAAGTGAAAATATAAATTTCATCTTATAAATTTTGAGAAATATCAAAATCAAATTTTCAATGGGAAATGGTAATTCGTAAACCAAAACTAAATGATTTAGTAATTGAAAGATTCTAAAAGAAGATCATCTTAATTTCAAACAAAACACTTGATTATTAATAATAAACATTAAACAGCACAAATGCATATCATAGGAAAGGCTAAGAATATTCAATTGCTAAATAGAATACGATTGCACCGAAAACAAACAACATTCAATAAATGGTTATAAGGTAGGGAAACAAGAACAATAAAGCATATTCAATTCCTAGACGAGACGATTATAACAGAGTTCAAATGTTTCGTAACCATTCGTTAACACGAATGAAAAGTAAAACGGTCCAACTGGAAAGCATTTTCTTCTTTAACATGCTCGATAATCTGGCGGTAACGATCACATGATATCATAAAAACGTCATATGTTCAATAGATTTTGAAATAAGGCTATCTCGTGAGGCAGTCAAGATGGTTATTACAAGATTCTTTCACCATGTTCCAAAACATTTCATGGCTTATAACCGCATCTGTATGCAACATACATTCCTGCGATCAACATCTATATATTCTTTCACGAGTACAAGCAACTTCGAAAGAGACCAACTAATGAAAAACATTTTTGTAGAAGTTTTAAGTTTAATTTTATGAAGGCTAAAGGAAACTATTCATAAGTAGGGATTTATAGATAGTAATAAAAAGCGACATCATAATAAACAGTAATAGTATCATCGTCAACAACATAAGCATCGCTACATAATGAAACGATAATACACAGTAACATAATTATCACCAATAGCATAAATAGCACTACAATATGTAATGATAATACAACAATAGCATATAGATAATAGGTAAGACAATGATAATATAGTACCGTACAAAGATAATACGACAACATCATAATCATCACCGACACCATAATCGAAATAACCACAATTAGTCTACGGATCGTCAAAGTCAATACCATTAAGACATGCTATGTCCTCATCACCATCTATTCGAGGTCTAGGATGGCACCGCTTCTTATTAACAGTAGTAGATTTGTTAATACTAGCTGTCAAATCATCTATGTTATGTCAATGTTTGGCGTTAGTAACATGTTGCAGCCCCAGCTGCATCCGGTATATATTATCATACGAAAAGTAGTTGAATCTAAGTATCGAATAACCTCAACACAAGAAATATTGAAGTATCTATTGCTACCCATAGTTGTAGGAATACCCACCGTCCAACCCTAATCTTCTGCCTGCGATGGAGGTGGGGCATTATATAACTACTAGGGCTGTAAATCTTGTTCTAATGTCCGACATCCACTCGTGTCTGTGACCGAAATACGTCTGTCCGACTTTCATTTACGACACGAGTTAGGACAAAAAAAATTTATGAGAAAAAATCACGTCCGGTCTGTGGTCCTTCGAATTTGTCTGAATTCCTTGTAATTGGGTATATAGTTGAGAGAAAACCTAATAAAAAGTATAAATTTTGATATAAAAAGTCATGTCTGTGTCCTACCGATTTTATTTAGGACACGAGTTAGGACAACAAAATTTGTAAGAGAAAATATTTCTGTTCGGTTCCTATTTGGTTCGATTTAATTTAGGATAGAAACTGAAGACACCTCCGTTCGGTCCAGTCCAACCAATTTACACCCCTGATAACTATGTGCTTTAAGTCAAGTCTGGTAGTACCGGGGGAGCAAATTAAGGTAAGACTAGTGAAGGTCCAACCAAATCAACTGTTGCAACATGAATGAAAGGAATCATATGCGTTGGAGTGTAGAATCTACGCCAAAACGCTACATAGTCAAAACCGATGATGACGAAGTAATTAGCAGGTCACCACTCATGATCGTGAGTTGTATCCAAAATATCATCCTCATATAAGGTGTATCTAGATGTGGATCATCAAGCATGAAATCACCATCCAAGATCTGCCTCCAACTATGATCCCAGAGGAACTAGTAACAACCACCAGTGGGCACAGATGATACCAAAGGAAAACATCTCACTGAAAGCAAGCCGGTATGAACTGCGCTCTCATCAATCATATAGGGTGAACCATCATAAGAATTCCAAAATCATATACTCCCATATGGTGCGTAACTCGATTTGATTACAAGCCACTGCAAATATGTGATGATCCTGACCTTTTTGCATAGGTCTCCTTTTCTTACGAGCTCATGCCATTACTCGAGGAAAGAGTAGGGACAAAGCATCATTTGCTATCGAGTAATTCATATTATGAAAGTGCTTACAGTATCGATACTATAAAACCTACTGAAACCTATATTTGACGTGGCCCTCTGCTTAACAATGCAATGATGGTCTAAAGAGTGATCCAGGTATGCTAAGACTGGAGTCTCCTAATCACATGCGACTCAAATATCAAATGTTGTTACCCATCCAACCAACAATGTTTTTGGCAGGTTTGAAAAGAATTAGGTTTTCCATCAAATATAGAATAAAGAGTCGTGTTATCTTCGAAAGGTAGATTTCTTGACCGTGTACATGGATTATTTATGTCTAATGTAACTAATTCGCAGCTGCACTCCAAAAGGCAGTCCAATGTGTAAATCAAAATGAGGCAGTATAGATGATAAAATGTTAAAGCGCTGATATTGCTCATCGTAAGGTAATGTCTCCCACAATCGTACCGTTAATCTGTTAAGTGTGTAAGGTCTAAATGGGTAAATCCTAACTCTCTAAACCCAAAATGAAATGTATGGCGGTCTTCCACCAACGAATGACTAATGCACCAGTCAACTAAACATCCGAACTCAAAAAGTTTCGAATATCTAACAAATAAACTTACGGTTACATGAAACTATAATAACGTATGAAATAATTTGATGGTTGTTAAGTGAATACGTGCTAATGAAATCATAAACTCACTTCACCAAGAACTGCGTGTATAATGCTTTTTGTATTATAATTGCAACTTGTTGCATATAAATGAATAACACTTGATCAAGAGCAACGCATTTGATCACGTCTTGCTTAGTTATAAATGGGTCGATACTTACATTTTTAAATTGAAAAAAAAAAATCTATTCTCGGAAAACAAAATTAGATAACCTACTGAAACTTCGAGGGGTGCACTTATGTATTGCTCGTCGTCGGGAAATATACGAAAATTGCTCAATGCTTTGTCGAATCCAAAATTCTGATCGATATTCGTATCCAGACGTGCTTCCTGTCTAGCTCGCTGTGTCTATGTCTCATATGATGGAAGGTGTGACATTTATATTTTCTTGAGCTAAAACGTCAATACTTTCTTCATTCGGAACGTTTTCTCCATGTGCTTGTACGTTTTCTGCTATCAAAGGGGGTTTACGGGTCAACCGATGTGAAATTGATCTGCGGTGACCTCCGCTAGGAATTATCCCACCGAGAGCTAGTTTGTTGACATTAGTGTCATGGGACACCAGCTCTCAGTGGTGAAAATCAGGACAAACTTTTATTGGATCCTACCGCCTTTAATTTTAGTTTTACATGAATAAAACGGCTACTTCACAGTTTCCGAGGTCCCAGTGAACAACTGCCAGCTGTAGTTATCTCCAACGGCTTCATGATTTTCCAGAACAACCACAGAACTACTACCACATGGAAGAGGGGGGCCCTCGCTCAAGCTGTCGTCTCTTTTCTTTATGATTTATTTATACCCATCATCCCTCCTTTCTCTCTTTCATAATTTACTCTTTCCCCTCCAAGTTAATTCCGATCATCATCGACTCCGAGGAAGTACCTTCAAATCACATTGATACCATCATCAATGGCAACCTTCAACTTCTTCTTACTGGCGGCCGTCATTGCTTTGGTTCTCTCTTTGGCAGTCGCCACCACAGCGCAGGACAGCGAAATGGGCATGGCGCCTGCTCCTTCTCCAGCTTCGGCTGCTTCTGGGTTCGGCGTTTCTGCTTTTACTGCTTTCTGTTCTCTATTTTTTGCTGTTTTTGCTCCTTTTCTATTGCATTAGACGTTCATCTCTCCGTTGTTGTTCGCTGACATATCTGTGAGTTGGTGGTGCTGTTGAGATGTATTATTTATAGTATTTGTTGCTGTAATGATACTTTATGAATGATTGAGATTTGATTGATTCTTGATACCTCAGCTTATCATTTGATTCTTGATGACTGGGTAACTCTACTTCATGTTGGATTTTATCATTTTACATCTTTTTTACACTGTCTGTTTATGAATATTGGATACTGTCTCTATTTTAAGCACCTAAGCAATTTCCAATGTATGGTATAAAAGCATTTGGCTTGGAGAAATGCATTGATCATACGGTAACAGAAGCGTGCATAAATACATGCTCGCATGGAAAAAATTGCAGATCGTTGAAGGGATTTTTATGACATATGCAGAATATATTCAATGAAAACTTAATCCGTCTTCGTACAGAACTGTCTTGTGTTCTACACTTACAAATCGTGAAGAGGGACTTAAATACACGCTCAGCCATGAAAAAAGCAAAATCAAAAGATGACGGGGAGAGAGCATGGCCGGTTGGAATGAGGCGGAAGAAGATGAAAATTGAAATTAAATGGGCGACCATTAAACGGGATATGTAATTTAGGTTGCAACCATATGTATTGGATTTAAATTTGAATTTAATTCAACAGAATGAGTTGCCTTTTCTATTTGAATTTGATTTTAATTTGGCTTCATGGGTCTTGTGAGGGTGGCCGGTCAAGATATTTCACTCTGTCTGCTTTGGTTTTCGTTTCATTGTTTTGCTTTTCGATTGAAATCGTTAACTATTTTTGATTGAAATCGGTATACCAATTTAAACGGAATGATAATGGTAAATTTGTCATTTTTAACGGTAAATTATCAGTAATATTTTTCAATACCAAAGATAACGATAATTTTACCATTTAATTCAAAACATAAGTATATACCCATCAGATATGCTTTATTACTTGAATGTAGAAACAAATAAATGATTATATTTAGTTCAATAATCAAATGAAATAATTTTGGGTAACTTATTTTCTTTCTCATTTATATTTTTTTATAAACTAGCACTACATATAATATAATAAAAATGTACTGTGTACAAATAATATGCCAAGATATAAACTTTGATGGACAAACGGTAATTTATCATTACTAGTGTAACGGTTACCAGATTATCAGTATATCAGTCTTTGGTATACCAGTCGATCGGTAAAGGTAAGCAATTCTAGCTTATTAGCAAAAATGGTACGTTAACGGTATTTGCTAAATGGTAACGGTAACCATTACCATAACAACCCTAATTATATTCTTGGTTTTGGAACAGATCTGTACCTTCGATCGTTTGTATCTTCGTGGTGCTGTTGATTGATATTCGAAAAAAATTAAAATTCAGACATCATCTGTATAAAACGGATAAATATACAATATTCAAAAATGCGGATGTACAAACGAAACACATGTTGTAGAGAAGTATTTGTTCATTCCTATGGTCAAATTATAGATTACACTAGATCAGTCCCGTGCTGTTGCTCGGCTTCCGTCAACCAAACATCTATGTAATACCATGTCAAATAACTGTTGCAAATTGCTGTTTGTTAAACCCAATAAACAATAACACGACATAATTCCTATAATCAAATTCATAAGATACTTGTAACGGGAAAAGCTGCAAAAGGAGTAAATTATTAAGTCAAATAATATTCATTTGGTCAGATTTCAAATAGTCATTTTCACTAATGATTCAAATTAGTAGGAAAACATTATTAATGCATTTTCTACCACCGTTGACTGATAAAATTTAGTTAAAAGATGCTTTTAAAGCAGCTCTTATAGCAATAAGTTTTAATGTGAACAAACAAATTATGTTTAAAACTTGGATTTATGCTCAAGTATAAATAGCGTGTCATAGTGATGTAGGTAAAAAAAAAACTTCGCATTAGCAAGAAACAACAATATCATAATTTGCTCGTAAAGGAGATGCAAAATAACCAAATATTTACCTGTAAAGGAGATGCAAAATAAGGAAGTAAATCAATAGCTATACATATATTTTCACCATTTAATAGCACATGTTAATTTTACCATTCGAACAATGACATAAAAAGTGAAACTTTTAGTGGCTAGTGGTCAGTTTTTGGTGTAGCACGCATTCAGACTGCAAAAGTGGAGCACCAATACAGGTATAGACAGTAAAACATGAGGTGGCAGAAAGGAAATAACACACATGCATCATGCACAAATCAAACTCCGAGGAAGTACCTTCAAACCAATCGTACCATCAATGACAACTATTGAAAATAATCTTGGCTTTTCAGGAAACAATTAATTGTATTGTTAAATTAGCAATTGTATTAACGAATTGAATAAATTAAGGGAAAATCTAGAATTCCTATTTTAGATATTCTAGATAATGAATTCCTAGAATACTCTAGAGAGTGCACTGCATTATAAAAGCAAGGCAATCAAGCTGATGTATGTATGCAATCAAAATTTGTAATCAAAACGAAAGCAATGAAAATTTTCTCCTCATTAAAATAATTCTCTCAAAAATTCCTTCTTCTTCTCTTAAAAATATTCCTAACAGTGATATCAGAGCCCTAGATCCTTGCAATTAAAAAAAAAAGAAAAAAAGAAAGTGCAAAGTAATGGCTTCTCCAAGCAATACTTCAGCAAGCATCAATTCCACCTATAGCAATGTCCAAGTTCCTTTATTTGAAGGAGAAAAATATGATTTTTGGACAGTAAAAATGGAGACTTTGTTCACCTCCTTGGATGTCTTTGAGTTCATCAAACAAGGATACGAAGACTCAACAGCTGCGGCAGAACGTACAATAGCCCAAACTGAAGTATTAAAAAAGAAAAGAATCACAGATGCTGGAGTTCTTGGAATGATTCAAAGAGGAGTGTCAAACACCATATTTTCAAGAATTATGAGAGCAAAAACAGCCAAGGTAGCATGGGAAATCTTGCAACAAGAGTTTGAAGGGGATTCATAAGTGAGAACTGTCAAACTTCAATCTTTAAAGAGAGATTTTGAAAATGAAAAAATGAAAGAAAATGAAAGTTTGAATGAGTATTTTAATAGGTTGTCCGAATTAGTGAATCAAATGAAGTCTCATGGAGATATAATTGACGATCGTAGAATTGTTGATAAAATTTTGATAAGCTTAACTGAAAATTTTGATCCTATGGTGGCTGTTACAGAAGAAGTCAAAGATTTGTCAAACATGACCATTCAAGGCTTGATGGGTTCACTTAGATCCTACGAGCAAAGGTTGTTACGCCGTATGGAAATGACGGTTGAAAACGCGTTTCTGTCCAAACTCACCACTCAATTAAACTATGACAAAACAATAAAGCAAAATAATGACGAGTCTTCTAGAGGTGGCAGATTTGGCAAAGGAAGAGGAAGAAATTCACGCGGAAGAGGTCGAGGCACCTATGGCGGAAGAGGAAGTGATGAAGGAACAAATAAATGGTGTGGAATTTGCAAAAAAAGCTCTCATGAAGAAAAGGATTGCTGGAACAAAGGAAAGCTACAATGTCATAATTGCAAAAGGTTCAGGCACATTCAAAAGGACTGTCGCCTTGGTAAGCCACATAACACAGCATTTTCCGGAGCGGAAGATATGGAAGAGAGCTTGTTCTTTGCTTGTCAAAATGCAACTGAAGAATATAAGAATATATGGTACCTGGACAATGGATGTAGCAATCATATGACAGGAGACAAAAATGCATTCATTGACGTAGATCCTTCATTTGGTTCAAAAGTTAAACTTGACAATGGAGAGTATGTTGAAGTTGAAGGCAAAGGCAGCATTGGAGTTGCAACAAAGCAGGGAAGTAAAGTTATTCATGATACCTTTTATGTTCCTAAATTAGATGAGAATTTGTTGAGCATTGGACAACTTTTAGAGAATGCTTATTCTCTTAAATTTGATAATCAAGAATGTAAAATCTTCGATTCAAAAGGAAAAGCTACTGCTATAATAAAAATGACAAACAGCAGAAGTTTTCCCCTCCATCTCAATTATGAGAAAAATCATAGCTTCATGGCAAAAAAGGAAGACGACACTTGTTTATGGCATAAGAGACCTAGGCACTTAAACTACAATAGTCTCACATTGCTTTCACAAAAGAAGATGGTGTACGGGTTGCTAACAATAAAAAAAAAAGAACATGGAGTATGTGAAGGCTGTGTACTTGGCAAACATCATCGACAACCGTTTCCAAAGGAAGGATCAAGGAGAGCCAAAGAAGTGTTGGAATTAGTACACACGAATGTATGCGGTCCTATAAGCACATTATCTCATGCTCAAAACAGGTACTTTATTTTATTCATTGATGATTTGACCCGCATGACATGAGTTTATTCTATGAGACAAAAATCTGAAGTGTTTGTTATATTTAATAAGTTTAAATATTTTGTTGAGAAACAAAGTGGCAGGTCCATAAAAGTTTTGAGAAGCGACAGGGGAAAGGAGTATAACTTCAATGATTTTGATAAATTTTGTGAAGAAGAAGGTGTAGAGAGGGCAACTAACTGTTAGGTATACACCTCAACAAAACAGTGTATCCGAAAGAAAGAATCAAACAGTGATGGAGGTTGCTAAATCAATGTTGTTTGAAAAAGGCATGCCTGAAGAATTTTGGCCCGAGGCTGTAAATACAGCTGTGTATATGCTGAACAGATGTCCAACAAAAGTTGTATGGAATATGACGCCGTTTGAAGCGCGGAGTGGAAGAAAGCCTTCAGTGAACCATCTTAGAGTCTTTGGGAGTATTTGCTATGCTCAAATTCCTAAAGAAAAAAGGACAAAGCTTCAAGAAGCAAGTGAAAGATGCATTTTTATTGGCTATAGTTCTATGTCAAAGGGCTACAGACTTTACAACTTGAAGATAAAGAAAGTAATCATCAGTAGAGATGTTGTATTTGATGAGAAGACATCTTGGAATTGACAAAAGGAGAAAGTGGAGGATAAAACCATTCCAGCAGTAATTTTAGAACAAAATCCAACTACACTTGCAAATAACCAATGTGATTCATCTACACCAAGTTCTCCGTCTAGCACTTCATCCTCAACAAGCCATAATTCATCATCTCCATGCTCAACCCCAATAAAAATGAGGAGTTTGGATGATATTTTTGCTAGGTGCAACTATTGCGCAATGGAACCAGAAAATTTTGAAGAAGTAGTTAAGGAAGATGCTTAGAGGAAGGAAATGCAAGAGGAGATGGATGCACTTGAAAGGAACAAAACATGGATGTTGGTTGATAAGCCAAAAGATAAAGAAACCATTGGAGTAAAATGGATCTACAAAGTGAAGCATAATCTAGATGGCTCAGTTCAAAAGAACAAAGCGAGACTCGTTGCAAAGGGCTATTCTCAACAGCCCGGTATTGACTACGAAGAGACATTCGCTCCAATGGCACGTCTTGACACCAGTAGAGCTTTAATATCACTTGCAGTCCAAAAAGGATGGAAATTATATCAGCTAGATGTAAAATCGGCATTCTTGAATGGAGAATTGAAAGAAGAGGTTTACGTGGAGCATCCTCAAGGATTTGAGATTGAAGGACAATAAGGAAAAGTTTACAAACTAAAGAAAGCGTTTTATGGGCTAAAACAAGCACCACGAGCATGGTATAGCAATATTGACAATTACTTCATGGGGAAAGGCTTTAAGAAGAGCAAGAATGAGCCTACTTTGTATGTCAAACGACAAGCCAGCCTACTTTCTCGGTTCATGAATGATCCTAATCAGATTCATCTGGGTGCAACAAAAAGGGTGCTAAGATATATTCAAGGCACTTTGGACTATGGGATCAAATATGAAAATATTGTTGAAACTAATTTATTTGGGTTTTGCGATAGTGACTGGGCAGGAAGTATAGATGACATGAAAAGCACTTCTGGATATGTGTTTTCTCTTGGATCAGGAGCATTTTCTTGGTGTTCGAAGAAGCAACAAACAGTTGCTCAATCTTCTGCAGAAGCTGAATATATTTCAGCAGGCCTAGCTACCCAACAAGCAATATGGTTGAAGAAAATACTAAATGATTTTGGTGAGAAACAAGAAGCTGTGACTATCCATTGTGACAACAATTCAACCATTATTATAGCTAAGAATCCAGTCCATCATGGAAGAACAAAGCATATAGCCATCAAACATCGTTTCATTTGAGAAGCAATTGAAAATGAAGAGGTGCAGCTGAATTTTTGCAAAAAAAATAATCAAGTTGCCGATATTTTCACAAAAGCATTGAAGCCTGATAAGTTTAAAAGATTGCAAGATCTTCTTGGAGTTCAAAAACCAAGCTTACGGGGGAATATTGGAAATAATCTTGGCTTTTCAGGAAACAAATAATTGTATTGTTAAATTAGCAATTGTATTAATGAACTGAATAAATTAAGGGAAAATCTAGAATTTCTATTTTAGATATTCTAGATAATGCATTCCTAGAATACTCTAGAGAGTGCACTGCATTATAAAAGCAAGGCAATCAAGCTGATGTATGTATGCAATCAAAATTTGTAATCAAAAGGAAAGCAATAAAAATTTCCTCCTCATTAAAATAATTCTCTCAAAAATTACTTCTTCTCTTAAAAATATTCCTAACAGCAACCTTCAACTTCTTCTTACTGGCGCCCGCCATTGCTTTGGTTCTCTCTTTGGCAGTCGTCACCACAGCGCAAGACAACGAAATGGGAATGGCGCCTGCTCCTTCTCCAGCTTCGGCCGCTTCTGGATTCGGCATTTATGCTTTTACTGCTTTCTGTTCTCTATTCCTTGCTGTTTTTGCTCCTTTTCTATTGCATTAGACGTTCATCTGTCCGTTGTTCGTTGACATATCTGTGAGTTTGTGCCGTTGAAATTTATTTATAGTATTTGCTGCTGTAACGATATTTTATGAATGATTGAGATTTGATTGATTCTTGATAACTCTGCTTCTCATTTGATTCTTGATGACTGGTAACTCTACTTCATGATGGATTTTACATCTTTTTTACACTGTCTGTTTATGAATATTGGATACTGTCTCTATTTTAAGCATTTAAGCAATTTCCAATGTATGGTATAAAAGCATTTGGCTTGGAGAAATGTATAGATCATACGGTAACAGAAGCGTGCATAAATAAACGCTCTCATGGAGGATTTTTATGACTTATGCGGAATTCAATGAAAATTTAATCGTCTTCGTACAGAACTATCTTGTGTTCTACAATTCCAAATCAAGAAGAATGACATACGTAATCTAGGTTGCAACTATATACATGTATTGGATTTAAATTTGAATTTAATTCAACCGAGTTGCCTTTTCTATTTGAATTTGATTTTAATTTGGCTTCATGGGTCTTGTGGAGGTGGCCGGTCAAGATATTTCACTCTGTCTACTTTGATTCGTTTCATTGTTCTGCTTTTGGAATGGTTTTCCCCATTATATTCTTGGTTTTGTTACAGATCTGTACCTTCGATCGCTTGTATCTTCGTGGTGCTGCTGATTGATATTCCAAAAAAAATTGAAATTCAGGCATTATTTGTGTAAAACATATAAATATACGATATCCAAAAATGCGGATGTAAATACGAAACACGCGCTGTTGAGAAGTATTTGTTCATTCCTATGGTCAAATTATAGATTACACTAGATCAGTCGGATGTTGCATAGCTTCCGTCAACCAAACATCTATGTAATACCATGCCAAATAAACAATAAACAATAATATGACATAATTCTTATAATCAAATTCATAAGATACTGGTAACGGGAAGAGCTGCATTATTAAAGCTGTAACACCCCACCTCCGCCAGGGTCACTCTTGCAAGTACACTAGCTTTGGAGGGGTGTTGGACAAGGTAAACATGCATAAAAAGATCACAAGACAGAACATATAAGTAAAACAGAGTAAGTAAAGCAGCGGATAAAACTACTATTTCAAAACCATAGTCAACTTACATCAAAAGTACTGAGTCATTATTTTCCAACTACTACAAGTCTAGAAACATAAACTGAAAACTGGAAATAACATAAAGTAAACTACCCCCAAAGTAGATGTGGTAAAGCCATAGCGATCTCAAGTCCAAACCGTACATGAGCTATCCAGTAAGCAAGCTAAAGATCCAAGCTAGGTGCTAGTGTTCCCACCCTGAGAACCGGGGGGGGGGGGGGGGAACGAAAGAAAAGAGGCGAAAGAAAACGGGTCAGTCAAAAAGACTGGTAAGTCCTACCTACTATTAGTATAAAAACTAATAAAGTTAACTGGACATGTAAAACAGAGATGAAACATAGGATGATAACTGGCATGGTGAAAAGATAACAAGATAGATCAAGTATGGCATCGCATATACAAGGTTAAGTTGCATCAAGTGTACTAGTATTCTAATCCATGTCAAGTATAAACAAGAAATGATCCCTTGGCCCAAAGTTGGCCCAACATCATGAGATGACCTAAATCAAGGTCCAACTACTCGGTCTAGTCGATCAGCTACCTATAAGCCTAACTCGTCGTGTATCGGTGTCATACGGCTTAATCATGGAATGTAGTTAACTGTGCAAGGTCCACCCTAGGGTGTATCCATCCCTAAGGTGTAAACCACATACACAATTCAAGCACGCACAGTCTAAACCTACCGGTGCCCATGTTCAACTCCGGACTTAATGTGCACGACCATGGTTCGCCTGAACTTAACTGGTGCACTATTCAGCCGTCTCTTTTGGTCTCTTACAGTCAGTCAGTAATCGTACCCCACCCTAGCCTAGTCCAGGGTATCCAGATACTCCTAAGTAGGTTACTGCTGTAAAGGACCACGTAACTAGTGTTTTAAATGGGTTAAGTGTGGTTAACCCTATCCTAACCATGTATTGAGTTGGTCAAGTGTATCCAAGCAGTTCATGACTTAACCCTATCAATACATCGTGTTCAACTGATTAAGTGTATTCAAGTAGTTCATGACTTAACCCTATCAATCCATCGTGTTTAATTGGTTAAGTATTCAAGTAGTCCATGACTTAACCCTACCAATCCATCGTGTTTAATTGGTTAAGTATTCAAGTAGTCCATGACTTAACCCTACCATGTGGCATTAATTAACTTAATGCACCCCAACCTCTCACATTAGACTTTGTTGTGGTTACTAGTTAAGCCGGGCGGGTCCGGGTAGCTTTACACCACAACCTAGTCTAACCTCGGGTTTTAAGTGCGATATGACCAACTACTCACATTGGGTCCTATTGTTTGTAGCCACTAGTTAAGCTGGTCGGTTCCGGGTAGATTTATGCTACAAACTCAACCCAACCTCGAGTTGGCCACTTTCATGTTTTCTACATGTCATGTCCACGTCCATGTTTTCAAGCATAATCACATGTCATATTTTCAAGTCATGTTTCATGTCATTTAAGTTTACCCATAGCGTAACCCCATCGCACGTAAGTTCACATCAACACAAATAGATCAAAAGAGGGAACATAAGAATATGACAAGGTGGGCATGAGATGGCAAGGTCTATCACAAGTTAAACGTGGTGATATTTGAGGCAAAAGGGGTTCATCATACTAGCATATGGCCTCAACATGTATGATAGCAAAAAAGGTGACTTGGCCTCAAACATATCAAATAGCATAAGGGTGCTTTGGCCTCAAGCATGCATAATAGCATAAGGGTGATTTGGCCACAAGCATGCATAATAGCATAAGGGTGATTTGGCCACAAACACGTATGATAGCATAATTAGCAAATAGGCTCAATATCATCATATGCATGTTAAGAAACATGAGGGGTTAAGGTTTGTTAACATGCATAAGCCATAATCCATTTCATTGCATTTTTCCCAAAGGTCAACATGAACGGTACTAGGTTCATGATAGGTCCACAATCATAGATCAAGAGAGGCATGAATAGATATATGCATACAATGATAGGTTCAAGGAAAATATTGCACTTAGGTTCAATTCCAATCTACACATGTATGACATTAAACTTAGCAAATAGGTGATACATGGTCATAGATGGCATAGGATGATAACTAGTGATTCGCATATAACATCATATGCAAGTTAACATAAAGGTTATGAGAGTTTCTATGTTGCATTATGCAACATTTCCAAACAAAGCTCATAGCTTTCAATCCACAAAGTCAAGGTGATAGCTTTACAAACATACATAGAACAAATCTATGCATAACATGATAGATCCAAAGCACAAATCATACTTACGCCCAAACTCAAACTTGCAACATGTCATATTTAACTTCATAGTTTAAATCTAAGAGTAGAATATGGCTTACAATGCTATGAAGACTATAAAATAAAATAAGATTGAGACGAAGCCACTAGAAATTCCCAAATAATAAGCTTCAATCAAAACCCTTGAAAAATAAGAATAAGATCCTTGCTTTGATGAAGAAAGATTGAACTTTGGCCTTGAATCAAACTTGGAAACTCTCATATGAATGAAGATGGAGACTATGAAAAGAGGGTGGAGGCCATGATTAAACATTTTGGCATAACCTAGTTGTAGGATTGATTTATGATGGTTTAGGCTAGGTCTTAGGGTCTTTTTATAGAAGATTAGGTTAGTTTAGGCCATAGGATTAACCCTAATTCAGATCTGAGCCATAAAAATCCGTCACAAGCCCTAAAACATGTCTTGAGGAACAAGTCAGGTGCACCTAGGCCAAACTGGCCGAACACCCAGGTCGACAGGGGTGTCGACTGGGCAGTCGACACCGCCTGGGGTGTGTCGACTCCCAAGTCGACTCCCCAGTCGACTTGGGGCTGGCGGGAATTTTCCTGCCTGTCCTACTTGGGCTGAATTTGAAGTCTGAATTCAAATTTGAACTGTTTTTGAACTTGAAATTTTCTAAAAACTTTGACGGGCCAAAACTTGGTCATACGGACTCCGATTTTCGAAAAATCGGACTCTATTTCGCGTATTTTTCCGAGACGAATGCAATGTCACAGCCCATTTCCCTTGATTCATATTTTATCATTTAATTCTGCCTTGATTTATGTTATAACATGTTATTCAAAATACGTGTTGTTACATTCTCCCCACCTTAAAGGATTTCGTCCCCGAAATCTTCAAGTTAGGGAGAACGTATCCTACCATCCATCATCCATCTACTCAAAACATCATCCATGAGCAGTCATTGTCCTTAAAAGATTCTAAATGCTGTATGATCGTATGCAAAAGGTGTGTGTATATGTACTTATCTAATGCGAAAATCAGGGAGTTACTGATTCAGTAAACCTCCTTAATGCAAAGTATGTTAGTGAAATGAGTCCATATGTATGCAAATTCCTAACATAATTCATAATCTCTACATGAGTGCACATAACATTCATCCATATGCAACATCCATGTGATAGCATAACAAGTTTCAGCCATGAATAAGTATAAGCACTTATGCATATGCAATATGAAAGTGTGTGAGCCGATCTTAGTGCCTAATGTGTATCATGCATCCACGAGTATCCACTTGCAAACACTTGCAACCACTTGCAAACACCAAGCATAACATGTTTCAAATACATGTTTCATCCAAAGGGTTTCTACCTAAGGTTCTCATGACAAGGTTAACGAGATAACAGGATAAACATGGGTAGCAAAAGAAAGATATGCTAACTAGGAAAAGAGATTGAGAATGTACCCTCAAAAAGAAAAGGATAAAGCCTACGCATCTTCTCCTCGGTTTCCCAAGTTGCGTCTTCTTCGGCTTTATTCCACTGAATCTTGACTAACTTGACTTCTCGATTCCTCAGCTTCTTGATCTCCGTTCCCAAGATACGAATCGGAGCTCGCCTCAGGGTTGCCTCTTTCTCTACCTCCATGTCTTCAAGAATGCTAGGCTCAACTACCTCGGCTGACTCATGTAGGCATTTTCGGAGATGCGAGACATGGAAAACATTGTGCACTCCGGCCAGCTTCTCGGGCAATTCCACCTTATAAGCCATCTTCCCAACTCTTTCTATAATAGGGAAGGGTCCTACGAACCTTGGTGCTAGCTTCCCAACTGCTCCAAAACGAACCACATTTCACAAAGGAGAAACCTTCACAAAGACCATATCTCCAACCTCAAACTCCAAGTCTGTCCTTCGCTTGTCTGCGTAGGATTTCTGTCTGTCTTGGGCCGCTTTCATCCGCCTTCGAATCAACTCAACCTTCTCGGATGTGTCCCTTATCAAGTCAGGCCCAAGTATAAGCTTATCCGTCGTCTCCCACCAACATGTTGGTGACTTGCACGACCTCCCATATAAAGCTTCGAATGGTGCCATCCCTATGCTTGCTTGGTAGCTGTTATTATAAGCAAACACCACTAGAGGAAGATGATCTTCCCTAGTACCACCAAAGTCAAGAATGCATAGCCTCAACAGATCTTCTAGTGCCCTATTTACCCTTTCGGTCTGGCCATCCGTCTGTGGGTGATAGGCCGTACTTAGATTCAATCGCGTACCCATCGCTTCTTGCAAACTATTCCAAAATTGGCTAGTGAAGATTGGGTCACGATCGCTGACTATGCTAGAAGGAACTCCATGCAATCGCACTATCTCTCGAAGATAAACAGATGCTAGCCATGATGCGGTCCTCTTGCTCTTCACCGGAATAAAATGGGGGCACTTCGTGAGTCTATCCACTATGACCCATATCCCATAAAGCCCAAATAGTTTGGTCAACTTGACGGACATCTTCACCCCAACTATATATCACAAACAGGCGAGTCATACTCCTTATGGGGTTTGCGACAGAACTAAGATTGAGAATAGGACCGAGAGGATATACTTAAAAGATAGCATGCGAGTAAGTTCTACAGAATAATAGGGATCAAGGATATATTCTTAAAAAGAGATATGATGCGCGTATCTGGTCTTCAATCTTCTAAGTCGCATTTTCTTGAGCTTAATCCTATCGTGCCTTGACCGTCTTTTAACTTCACAATTTCGTAGCTTTTAATTCTTATTTCCAAAATATGAGTTAGAACTCATTTCACCGTTGCCTCTCGCTCCACTTCCACTTATTCTTTTCCTGAAATACTTGGCTTAAACATAACTGCGTGCTCATGGTTTCATGCAAGCTTTCCAAAATTCGTTAGTGAATCCCGGATCTCGTTTACATCCTATACGGTATTCCACGTAGAAGAACTATCTCTTGAAAACAAATGCCAATCCACGTTGCCAAATGTACTTACTAGGGTGATTTCTCTAACCCATGCTTAAGCGAAATGGACTATCCGCCTTAGTGGCGAACACCACCGGAGCACCCCATTCTGAAATGCTTCGCCTAGCGAAATTTTTCTCAAGCTACTCCTTGATTCGCTTGCTAAGCTCTCTTCTTTCTCGCGGGGCCATGTGCCTAACAGGCAATGAAACTGGCTTGGCATTATCAACAAGATGAATACGGAAGTCTATCTCGTGTTTAGGGGGTAACCCCTTAACCTCTTCAAAGACACCAGGATATTCTCGGACCACTCTCACAGATTGTAGATCATCGATGGACGAGTCAAGAGATTCAAGATAACATGACATGACGGGATCCATAGGGTTACCAGAAATTTCTAGGGTATTACCAAGGCGAGTCATGAGCCTCACTACCCTATGCTCACAGTCAAGAATGGCTCCATAACTGGACAACCGATCCAGGCCCAAAATCAACCCATATCCCATAAACCCGAGAACATAAGCATTACACATGAATTCTACGCTCAAGATAGAGATTTTCAAATCCATACAAATCAAAGATAGATGGGCGGAACCCCCAATCAGATTTGAAATACTAACGGGATTTTCAACTAGACTAGTACTTAGGTGCATACTTTCAACAAGATCAGAAACAAAACTATACGATGCGCCAGAATCAAATAAGGTACGAACAGGGAAATCAGAAATGTAAACATGACTTTCTATAGAAACACTACCTCGATCAAAAGCTGGAAGAGCAAGGAGAGCCTGCAACTGCCCTCCAGAGGGTCCTGCTCGCTGAGTTTGCCTTTTCCCTTGTCCTCACTTTTTCGGGCAATCCTTACTATAGTGTCCAGACTTTCCACAATGAAAGCATACGCCCAGCTTCCTCTTCTTCTTCTTACAGTCTTTGGCTATGTGCCCAATGATCCCACAGTAGTTGCACTTCCTTGTCTCTCTTACCTTGTTGTTGTTGTTGTTGTTGTTGCCCTTGTTTCCCTTCTTGTTGTTCTTGTCTCCTTTCTCGGAATCTTCCCTTTTGCCTTGAGACTCATTTGCCTTGACCTCCTTCTTGCCACTCTTATCTTCCACTTGAAGCAGGGCCATATTCACCAAACTCTCGAAGGTCGCCCCCATGGGTATGTGAGACATGGCCAAACCGTGCAATGGCTCGTTCAATCCTAGAGCAAAGTGTAGGGCCTTCTTCTAAGCTATGTTAACCAAGTCTAGACCGAACCGAGCAAGTTGATTAAACGTATCCACGTATTCCCTAACTGTCATGTCCCCTTGCTTTAGAGATAGGAACCTCTCCATCTGAAGGTTCTCTTCTGTCGATGATAGAAACCTCAGTCCAAACCTTCTCCTAAAGTCATCCCAATTCTGAATTGGCCTAGTGGTGGTGGTGACTACCCACCAATATGCAGCTTCCTCTTTCAGTAGCCATACTGCCAACAGAACTTTTCTACGGTCTTCCACATCAAAGGTAGCAAAGAGGTCTTCAGTTTCTTTTAACCAGTTTCTTGCCTCAACATAAGTCTCTGTCCCAACAAAATTCTTGCCACCCATCGCCTTAAAGTCCTTGCAAATCTTCGTGAAATCCGCTTGTGGACGCTGAGGAGGAGAAGGAGGAACCGCAACTACGGGAGGAGGAGGAATGTTAGCCACGGGGGAAGGAGGAGGAATGTCCGTGGGGCCGGCTTCATTCGCCCTTGCCTCCATATAACTTCTAAACCAAATAGGTACTGGTACGCCCTCCAGAATGGCAAAATTATCGGCCATACTGAAACGAAGAAAAAGATAGATTGAGAACGAGGAAACAAAGGATAGTGCTAATGGCTTTTGGGGAATAGCCTTTTAAAAGAAACTAGACTTTTCTTGGAAAAATACTTCTTTATAATCAGTTTTGAAAATAGTTTTTTAAAAAGGTAAGTTTAAAACTTTTGTCCGGTCTAGTAAAACCTTATGCTCTGATACCAAATGTAACACCCCACCTCCGCCAGGGTCACTCTTGCAAGTACACTAGCTTTGGAGGGGTGTTGGACAAGGTAAACATGCATAAAGAGATCATAAGACAGAACATATAAGTAAAACAGAGTAAGTAAAGCAGCGGATAAAACTACTATTTCAAAACCATAGTCAACTTACATCAAAAGTACTGAGTCATTATTTTCCAACTACTACAAGTCTAGAAACATAAAGTGAAAACTGGAAATAACATAAAGTAAACTATCCCCAAAGTAGACGTGGTAAAGCCATAGCAAGCTCAAGTCCAAACCGTACATGAGCTATCCAGTAAGCAAGCTAAAGATCCAAGCTAGGTGCTAGTGTTCCCACCCTGAGAACCTGGGGGGGGGGGGGGGGAACGGAAGAAAAGAGGCGAAAGAAAACGGGTCAGTCAAAAAGACTGGTAAGTCCTACCTACTATTAGTATAAAAACTAATAAAGTTAACTGGACATGTAAAACAGAGATGAAACATAGGATGATAACTGGCATGGTGAAAAGATAACAAGATAGATCAAGTATGGCATCGCATATACAAGGTTAAGTTGCATCAAGTGTACTAGTATTCTAATCCATGTCAAGTATAAACAAGAAATGATCCCTTGGCCCAAAGTTGGCCCAACATCATGAGATGACCTAAATCAAGGTCCAACTACTCGGTCTAGTCGATCGGCTCCCTATAAGCCTAACTCGTCATGTATCGGTGTCATACGGCCTAATCATGGAATGTAGTTAACTGTGCAAGGTCCACCCTAGGGTGTATCCAGCCCTAAGGTGTAAACCACAGACACAATTCAAGCACGCACAGTCTAAACCTACCGGTGCCCATGTTCAACTCCGGACTTAATGTGCACGACCATGGTCCGCCTGAACTTAACTGGTGCACTATTCAGCCATCTCTTTTGGTCTCTTACAGTCAGTCAACAATCGTGCCCCACCCTAGCCTAGTCCAGGGTATCCAGATACTCCCAAGTAGGTTACTGCTGAAAAGGACCACATAACTAGGGTTTTAAATGGGTTAAGTGCAGTTAACCCTATCCTAACCATGTATTGAGTTGGTCAAGTGTATCCAAGCAGTTCATGACTTAACCCTATCAATACATCGTGTTCAACTGGTTAAGTGTATTCAAGTAGTTCATGAATTAACCCTATCAATCCATCGTGTTTAATTGGTTAAGTATTCAAGTAGTCCATGACTTAACCCTACCAATCCATCGTGTTTAATTGGTTAAGTATTCAAGTAGTCCATGACTTAACCCTACCATGTGGCATTAATTAACTTAATGCACCCCAACCTCTCACATTAGACTTTGTTGTGGTTACTAGTTAAGCCGGGCGGGTCCGGGTAGCTTTACACCACAACCTAGTCTAACCTCGGGTTTTAAGTGCGATATGACCAACTACTCACATTGGGTCCTATTGTTTGTAGCCACAAGTTAAGCCGGTCGGTTCCGGGTAGATTTATGCTACAAACTTGTAACACCCCACCTCCGCCAGGGTGTCTCTTGCAAGCACTCTGACTTTGGAGGGGCGTTTGAATCAGGTAAACATGCATAATGATATATCAAGGCAGAACAAGAACATATGTATATATGTAAACAGAGTAAATAAGATAAGTAAAACAGTGGAAGATTTCAAACTATTTCAAAACAAGTCTGATACAACGTAACGTCAACTTTCCAAATACACAAGTCTAGATAAAAATAACATCAACTGAAAAACTGAAATACATAAGTACTATCCCCAAAATAAGTGATAACCATAGCTAGCTTCATGTCGAAACCGTACATGAGCTGAAATCCCACAAGCAAGCAATCCGAAATCCAAGCTAAGCTCCAACGTTTCCGCCCTGAGAACCTGGGGGGGGGGGGGGGGACGGAAGAAAAGAGGCGAAAGAAAACAGGTCAGTCAAAAAGACTGAGTAAGCCCTACTACAATCAATGTAAACTGGTAAATTTAACTGTCATGATGAAAGCTGAGATGAACATAAGGATAACTACATACTAGCATGATGATTAACTAACAAGGTAGATAAAGGTGTCATCGCATAATCAGGTTTAAGGTTTTTGCACCACAGGTGTACTAGCAAACTAACATGACTTGAATAAACAAGTATTGATCTCTTGGCCCAAGCTTTGGCCCAATAACATGAAGTGACCCTAATACGCGGTCCAACCAAACGGTCTAGTCGATCGGCTCCCTATAAGCCTAACTCATCACGTGTTGGTGTCAATGCGGCCCAAACATAATTGTAGTCAGACTGTGCAGGGTCTCCCGTCGGGTGTATCAAGCCCTAGGGTGTCAACCCCTGGACACCATAAACATAAGTGCACAGTCTCGATCTACTGGTACCCGTGCATGCTTTCCCCGGCTTCGGACTATGTGCACGACCATAGTCCGCCCGGAACTACACCGGCGTACCACTCTGCCGTCGCTTTTGGTCACTTACCTCAAGTCCAGTAATCGTGCCCCCACCCTAGCCTAGTCCCTAGGGTCATAATGATACAAACTTGGGATTACTGCTGGAGTGGACCCCCATTGCTAGGATTTTCTAGTGGGTTAAGTACGGTTTAACCCTCTTGCTAATCATGGATTAACTTGGTTAAGTGTAACGATGAGTTCACGACTTAACCCTGATTAATCTACCAAGCCCAAATTGGTTAAGTATTAAGTGGACCATGACTTAACCCTAATCATGAGGCATTAATTAATTTAATGTGCCTTAACCTCTCACATTAGACCTTGTTGTGGTTACTAGTTAAGCCGGGCGGGTCCGGGTAGCTTTACACCACAACTTGGTCTAACCTCGGGTTCAAGGTACAACATGACCAACTTCTCACATTGGGTCCTATTGTTTGTAGCAACTAGTTAAGCCGGTCGGTTCCGGGTAGGTTTACGCTACAAACTCAACCCAACCTCGAGTTAGTCACACTTATATTTTCTAAGTGTCATGTCCATCATGTTTCCAAAACATATTACAAGTTTTCAAGAATTTGGGTAGACCTAACTTAATAGGTAAATTCCCAATGGGTAGACCTAACTTAATAGGCAAATTCCCAATCTTATGTTTTTATGTCTTTTAAATTTACCCAACCCCAAACGCAATCCCATCGCTTACATATCGCAATAGCGCATAAAGGATAGAAAGAGGGAACTTGGCATAATCATGACATAAAGGTGTTGAAGCCACAAGTTTAACATGGTGGCATATGAATTGTACACATGTTCATATACTTGCATATTACATTTTTGGCCTCAAAAGCATGCATAAAACCAAACTTAGCATATTGGTGATACATGGTGATAAATGACATGTAGAAATGGCCATAAGTTCGCATTTAGCCTCACATGCAAGTTATCATAAGAGATATGATAACTTACATGTTGCCAAAATGCAACCTTTAGCTTAAAGCTTGAAGCTTTAGGCTCATAAACCCAAGATAAGCTTGCATAAAATGATAACATGAGTAAGATGATCATCCCAAACTTGCATACATAACATGGCAACTTGCATATCATAACATAGCAAACTTGCATAACATAACATGGCAACTTGCATATCATAGCAAACTTGCATACATAACATGATATACTTGCATAACACATCATAGTAAACTTGCATATCATAATGATCAAACACAACTTGCATCATTCATTAACTTTAGAGTTTAAATATGAAAGTAGAAAAGGGCTTACAATGCTTATGAAGACTCAAATATATATAGATTGAGACAAAGCCCTTATGCAATCAAATAAACCCAAAATGCAAGCTTCAATAGAAAAACCCTTGAGAAAAATTGATCAAAACCCTTACTTTATGATGTAAATATGGAAACTTGACTTGAATGCAAGCTAATGACACTCATACAAGCTTGAAAACACTTGTATGCATGGAAAATCTCTCATAGAAATAACTTAGGAATTATATGAAGAGAGTGGAGGCCATGAGAGGAATGATTTTGCCATAGTTTAGCTACTTGAATGAATAATGATGATTTAAGGTTAGGTTAGGGGCTTATTTATAGGATTAGGATGTGTTTTAGACCCTTAGATTAACCCTAGGTTAGATTAGGACCATCAGATCTCGGAAGCTTCCAGAAAACAGCCCCAAAACACAGCCAAACTCAAAAATGGTGCATCAGGCCAAACTGGCCGAGCACCCCCTGTCGACACCCAAGTCGACAGGGCTGTCGACTTGGTCCTAGCCAAGTCGACTGCCCAGTCGATAGGCCTGTCGACTGGGGTAGCTAGGCGGGAATTTTCCCACCTGCGCCCAATGGCCCCAATTTCGAAATTTGAACCTGAATTTTAAATCTGTTTTGAACTTGAAATTTTCTGAAAACTTCATTGGGCCTTAATCGGATCATACGGACTCCGATTTTCGAAAACTCGGACTCTATTTCGCGTATTTTTCCGAGACGAACGCAATGGCATAGCCCGTTTCCCTTGATTCAGATTTATAAATTAAATTCTGCCTCGATTTACGTTATAACAGGTTATTGAAAATACGGGTTGTTACATTCTCCCCTCCTTAAAGGATTTCGTCCCCAAAATCTTCAAGTTAGGAAGAACGTATCCTACCATCCAACGTCCATCTACTCAAAACATCATCCACGAGCAATCATTGTCCTTACAAGATTCTAAATGTTGTATGAACATATGCAAAGGTGTGTGTATATGTACTTATCTAATGCAAATATCATCAATGCAAATTATGTTAGTGAAATGAATCCATATGTATGCAATTCCTAACATAATGTATAACATCTATATGTGTGCACATAACATACATCCATATGCAACATCCATGTGATAACACAAAAAAAATTTCATCCATGAATAAGCATAAACACTCATGCATATGCAATATGAGGGGTGTGTGAGCCGATCTAGTGCCTAACGTGTATAATGCATCCACGAGTAACCACTTGCAAACACTTGCAACCACTTGCAAACATCAAGCATAACATGTTTCAAACACATGTTTCATCCAAAGGGTTTCTACCTAAGGTTCTCATGACAAGATTGACACGATAAACTAGATAAATATGGATAGCAAAGAGAAAGATATGCTAACAAAGAAAAGAGATTGAGAGTGTACCCTCAAAAAGGAATGGATAAAGCCCACGCATCTTCTCCTCGGTTTCCCAAGTTGCGTCTTCTTCGGCTTCACCCCATTGAACCTTCACCAACTTGACCTCTCGATTCCTTAGCTTCTTGGTCTCCGTCCCCAAGATACGAATCAGAGCTCTCCTCAAGGTAGCCTCTTTCTCCACTTCCACATCTTTCAGAACACTTGGCTCAACAACCTCTGCTGATTCATGTAAACACTTCCGGAGATGCGAGACATGAAAAACATCGTGTACTCCGGCAAGCTTCTCAGGCAACTCCACTCTATAAGCCATCTGCCCGATCCTCTCTATAATAGGGAATAGTCCAACAAACCTCGGTGCTAACTTCCCAACGGCTCCAAATCGAACCACGTTCCGCAAAGGAGAAACCTTCATGAAAACCATATCCCCAACTTCAAACTCCAAATCAGTTCTTCGCTTATCAGCATAGGATTTCTGTCGGTCTTGGGCCGCTTTCATCCGTCTCCGAATCAACTCGACCTTCTCGGATGTATCTCTGATCATGTCAGGCCCAAGTATAAGCTCATCTGTAGTCTCCCACCAACATGTAGGCGACTTGCACGGCCTCCCATATAAAGCTTCAAATGGTGCCATCCCTATGCTTGCCTGATAACTGTTATTATATGCAAATTCAACAAGAGGAAGATGGTCTTCCCAAGTACCACCAAAATCCAGAATACAAAGCCTCAACAGATCCTCGAGTACCCTATTCACCCTTTCGGTTTGACCATCCGTCTGTGGGTGATAAGCCGTACTTAGACTCAACCTCGTGCCCATTGCTTCTTGCAAGCTATTCCAGAATTGACTTGTAAAGATTGGGTCACGGTCACTGACTATACTAGAAGGGACTCCATGTAGTCTCACAATCTCACGAAGATATACAGACTCTAGCCAAGATGCGGTCCTCTTGCTCTTCACCGGAATGAAATGAGCACTCTTCGTAAGTCTATCAACAATAACCCAAATGCTCGTATTCCCTTTCCTTGACCTTGGTAGCCCATCGATAAAATCCATGGAAATACTCTCCCACTTCCATAATGGAACGTCTAGAGGATGCAATAGCCCGCCGGGCTTCTTCGACTCGGCCTTAACTTGCTGGCAAATAATACGTCTAGAGACAGACTCTGCCACATCCTTCTTCATCCCAGGCCAAAAGAAAATGCGCTTCATATCTTTATACATCTTGTCTCCGCCCGGATGTATAGTCAACTTAGAGCGATGCGCTTCCTCAAGAACTTTTCTTACTAAATCTTCTACCATTGGAACACATAACCTTCCGTCTCTCCTCAGCCAACCCTTGTCATCAATAGAATATCGAGCGAGATGACCAGACGCCTCTCCTCGAATCAGCTTATCCATAATCTCAACTATCTGAGGGTCTCCTCTCTGCGAAGCCCCAACTTGATCAAGAAGGGTAGGTCTGAGTCCCAGAGATGCTAAAGAACTGGTCATCAAATCAATCGCCAAAGAGAAATCAAAGGTTGCCACATACTCTAAATTCTTCATCTCAACGAATAGAGGACTCAGAGTCAACTTTTTCTACCCAATGCATCTGCTACCACATTCCCCTTGCCAGGGGTATAAGCTATCTCAAAATCGTAGGACGCCAAGAATTCCATCCATCTTTGTTGCCTCAGATTCAGATCCTTCTGAGAAAAGAGATACTTCAATGACTTGTGTTCGGTATAAAGCTCAAATCTTTCTCCCAGAAGATAATGGCGCCAAGCCTTGAGTGCATATACTATTGCTACCAACTCTAAGTCATGAGTGGGATAATTCTTCTCATGCACTTTGATTTGTCTACCGCCAAAGCATATCACCCTTCCTTCTTGCATCAGAACAGCTCCTAACCCCGTGCCACATGCATCGGTATATACTGTAAATAACTTCCCTCCATCGGGCAAAGCTAGAACAGGTGCTGATGTGAGAGCTCTCTTGAGCTTCTGAAAAGCAAGCTCGCATTCTATGCTCCAAGCAAAAACTAAATTCTTCTTCGTCAATTTAGTGAGAGGAGCAGAAATCTTCGCGAAGTCCTTGATGAACTTCCGGTAAAAGCCTGCAAGACCTAGAAAACTTCTCACTTCGGTTGCATTCCTTGGAGTCTTCCAATCCTGAACTGCAACTACCTTAGCGGGATCCACCGCTAAGCGTTGCTTAGATACTATATGCCCAAGGAATCTAACTTCCCTTCTCCAAAAGTGACACTTGGAGAACTTGGCCTTCAACTGATGCGCTCTAAGCGTATCCATCACCTCCACGAGATGCCTTGCGTGCTCTTCCTCATCCTTAGAGAAGATCAGAATATCATCTACGAAGACCACGACAAACTTGTTCAAGAACTCCCTGAACACCCTACTCATCAAGTCCACGAAATATGCGGGTGCATTAGTCAAGCCGAACGGCATGACAAGCCATTCGAAGAATCCATCTGGAGTTCTGAACGCAGTCTTGTCTATACTATCTTCAACTACCCTGAGCTGATGGAATCCAGTAGCAAGATCAAGCTGAGAGAAAACAGAAGCACCAATAAGCTGGTCAAAGAGATCATCAATCCTCGGTAACGGGTGTCTGTTCTTCTTAGTCAGCTTATTCAACTCTCGATAGTCAACACAAAGTCGGAGAGAACCATCTGCCTTGGTAGCAAATACCACAGGCGCTCCCCATTCAGATATACTTCATCTAATGAAGTTCTTCTCAAGCAACTCCTTCACTTGTTTACTTAGCTCCCGCCTTTCACGTGGAGCCATGTGCCGAACGGGCAAAGAAACCGGCTTTGCATTATCCACCAGATAAATGCGGAAATCAATCTCTCGCTTAGGGGGCAACCCCCTAACTTCATCGAAAACATCCGGATACTCTCGAACCACTCTCACAGACTGAAGAGTTTCCACTGACGAGTCGAGTGATTCAAGATAGCACAACATGACGGGACCTCTCGAATTACAAGAAATTTCTAGGGTGTTTCCGAGGCGAGTCACGAGCCTCACAACCCTATGCTCACAATCAAGGATGGCTCTATATCTGGACAACCAATCCATGCCCAATATCAATCTGTATCCCCTAAAACCAAGAACATAAGCACTACACAAGAACTCTACACTCAGTATAGAGATCCTCAAATCCCCACATATCATAGATAGATGGGCGGAACCCCCAATAGGATTTGAGACACAGACGGGATGATCTACCAAGCTAGTACTAAGGTGCAAACTATCAACAAGATCAGATGAGATGAAGCTATGCGATGCACCAGAATCAAACAAGGTACGAACTGGAAAATCAGAAATATATACAAGGCTCTCAACAGAAATACTACCTCGATCGGGAACTGGAGCGACATTGAGAGCATGAACTTGCCCTCCTGAAGGTCCAGCACGTTGAGTCTGACCCTGGCCTTGCCCTTGCTTCTTCGGGCAATCCTTACTGAAATGTCCAGTCTCACCGCAGAAAAAGCATTCACCATTCTTCCTTTTCCTCTTCTTACAATCCTTAATAAGATGCCCTACTGAACCGCAATAATGGCACTTCCCCTTGTTGTTCTTGCCCTTGTTGTTGTTCCCCTTGTTGCCTTGATTCTTGTTCTTGTTCTTGTTATGATTGCCTTGACTGCTCTGACCACTTGGATTACCCTGATTTCCTTTCCCCTGGGAATCAGTCTTCTTGGCTTGAGTATCATTCATCTTGACCTCTTTCTTGACATCTCCCTGAAGTAACGCCATATCAACCAAGCTCTCAAACGTGGCCCCATGGGGAATATGTGACATAGCCAATCCCTGCAACGGCTCATTCAATCCTCTAGCAAAACGAAGAGCCTTCTTCTGAGGAGTATTCACCATATCCAAGCCAAAACGAGCTAACTGATTGAACTTGTTCACATATTCTTTGACAGACATATCTACTTGTTTCAAAGTTATGAACCTCTCCATTTGTAGATTCTCCTCAGCAGAAGATAGAAACTTAAGCACGAACCTTGCCCTGAAATCGGCCCAAGTCTCAACAGGCCTAGTACCATTGGTGACTTCCCACCAATAAGCGGCTTCATCCTTCATAAGCCAAACCGCCAACAAGATCTTCCTCTGATCGTCTAACCCAAAGATAGCAAATAAATCCTCGGTCTCTTTCAACCAATTTCTGGCCTCTACAAAAGTCTCAGTGCCATGAAAGTTCTTGCCACCCATTGCTTTGAAATCTTTGCAAGTCTTTGCGAAGTCAGCTTGAGGATGCGGAGGGGGAGGAGGAAGAAGAACCTCAGCGACAGGAGGAGGAACATTAACTACCGGAGGAGGAGGAGGAACATCTGTGGGGCCGGCTTCGGTCGCCCTAGCCTCCAAAAGTCTCCTATACCAAACAGGTACGTGTACTCCCTCCGGAATAGCAAAGTTATCGGCCATACTGAAAACGAAGAAAAAGACAGATTCAGAATGGAGAAAAACGAAGGAATTTTGCTAATGGCTTTTTGGGGAATAGCCTTTAAAATAAACTAGACTTTTCTTTGGAAAATACTTTATACTTGGTTTTGAAAATAGTTTTCCAAAAGTTTCAAAAACCTTTTTGTTCCTTCTCGTAAACCTGGCTCTGATACCAAATGTAACACCCCACCTCCGCCAGGGTGTCTCTTGCAAGCACTCTGACTTTGGAGGGGCGTTTGAATCAGGTAAACATGCATAATGATATATCAAGGCAGAACAAGAACATATGTATATATGTAAACAGAGTAAATAAGATAAGTAAAACAGCGGAAGATTTCAAACTATTTCAAAACAAGTCTGATACAACATAACGTCAACTTTCCAAATACACAAGTCTAGATAAAAACAACATCAACTGAAAAACTGAAATACATAAGTACTATCCCCAAAATAAGTGATAACCATAGCTAGCTTCATGTCGAAACCGTACATGAGCTGAAATCCCACAAGCAAGCAATCCGAAATCCAAGCTAAGCTCCAACGTTTCCGCCCTGAGAACCTGGGGGGGGGGGGGGGGGACGGAAGAAAAGAGGCGAAAGAAAACAGGTCAGTCAAAAAGACTGAGTAAGCCCTACTACAATCAATGTAAACTGGTAAATTTAACTGTCATGATGAAAGCTGAGATGAACATAAGGATAACTACATACTAGCATGATGATTAACTAACAAGGTAGATAAAGGTGTCATCGCATAATCAGGTTTAAGGTTTTTGCACCACAGGTGTACTAGCAAACTAACATGACTTGAATAAACAAGTATTGATCCCTTGGCCCAAGCTTTGGCCCAATAACATGAAGTGACCCTAATACGCGGTCCAACCAAACGGTCTAGTCGATCGGCTCCCTATAAGCCTAACTCGTCACGTGTTGGTGTCAATGCGGCCCAAACATAATTGTAGTCAGACTGTGCAGGGTCTCCCGTCGGGTGTATCAAGCCCTAGGGTGTCAACCCCTGGACACCATAAACATAAGTGCACAGTCTTGATCAACTGGCACCCGTGCATGCTTTCCCCGGCTTCGGACTATGTGCACGACCATAGTCCGCACGGAACTACACCGGCGTACCACTCTGCCGTCGCTTTTGGTCACTTACCTCAAGTCCAGTAATCGTGCCCCCACCCTAGCCTAGTCCCTAGGGTCATAATGATACAAACTTGGGATTACTGCTGGAGTGGACCCCCATTGCTAGGATTTTCTAGTGGGTTAAGTACGGTTTAACCCTCTTGCTAATCATGGATTAACTTGGTTAAGTGTAACGATGAGTTCACGACTTAACCCTGATTAATCTACCAAGCCCAAATTGGTTAAGTATTAAGTGGACCATGACTTAACCCTAATCATGAGGCATTAATTAATTTAATGTGCCTTAACCTCTCACATTAGACCTTGTTGTGGTTACTAGTTAAGCCGGGCGGGTCCGGGTAGCTTTACACCACAACTTGGTCTAACCTCGGGTTCAAGGTACAACATGACCAACTTCTCACATTGGGTCCTATTGTTTGTAGCAACTAGTTAAGCCGGTCGGTTCCGGGTAGGTTTACGCTACAAACTCAACCCAACCTCGAGTTAGTCACACTTATATTTTCTAAGTGTCATGTCCATCATGTTTCCAAAACATATTACAAGTTTTCAAGAATTTGGGTAGACCTAACTTAATAGGTAAATTCCCAATGGGTAGACCTAACTTAATAGGCAAATTCCCAATCTTATGTTTTTATGTCTTTTAAATTTACCCAACCCCAAACGCAATCCCATCGCTTACATATCGCAATAGCGCATAAAGGATAGAAAGAGGGAACTTGGCATAATCATGACATAAAGGTGTTGAAGCCACAAGTTTAACATGGTGGCATATGAATTGTACACATGTTCATATACTTGCATATTACATTTTTGGCCTCAAAAGCATGCATAAAACCAAACTTAGCATATTGGTGATACATGGTGATAAATGACATGTAGAAATGGCCATAAGTTCGCATTTAGCCTCACATGCAAGTTATCATAAGAGATATGATAACTTACATGTTGCCAAAATGCAACCTTTAGCATAAAGCTTGAAGCTTTAGGCTCATAAACCCAAGATAAGCTTGCATAACATGATAACATGAGTAAGATGATCATCCCAAACTTGCATACATAACATGGCAACTTGCATATCATAACATAGCAAACTTGCATAACATAACATGGCAACTTGCATATCATAGCAAACTTGCATACATAACATGATAGACTTGCATAACACATCATAGTAAACTTGCATATCATAATGATCAAACACAACTTGCATCATTCATTAACTTTAGAGTTTAAATATGAAAGTAGAAAAGGGCTTACAATGCTTATGAAGACTCAAATATATATAGATTGAGACAAAGCCCTTATGCAATCAAATAAACCCAAAATGCAAGCTTCAATAGAAAAACCCTTGAGCAAAATTGATCAAAACCCTTGCTTTATGATGTAAATATGGAAACTTGACTTGAATGCAAGCTAATGACACTCATACAAGCTTGAAAACACTTGTATGCATGGAAAATCTCTCATAGAAATAACTTAGGAATTTTATGAAGAGAGTGGAGGTCATGAGAGAAATGATTTTGCCATAGTTTAGCTACTTGAATGAATAATGATGATTTAGGGTTAGGTTAGGGGCTTATTTATAGGATTAGGATGTGTTTTAGACCCTTAGATTAACCCTATGTTAGATTAGGACCATCAGATCTCGGAAGCTTCCAGAAAACAGCCCCAAAACACAGCCAAACTCAAAAATGGTGCATCAGGCCAAACTGGCCGAGCACCCCCTGTCGACACCCAAGTCGACAGGGCTGTCGACTTGGTCCTAGCCAAGTCGACTGCCCAGTCGACAGGCCTGTCGACTGGGGTAGCTAGGCGGGAATTTTCCCACCTGCGCCCAATGGCCCCAATTTCGAAATTTGAACCTGAATTTTAAATCTGTTTTGAACTTGAAATTTTCTGAAAACTTCATTGGGCCTTAATCGGGTCATACGGACTCCGGTTTTCGAAAACTCGGACTCTATTTCGCGTATTTTTCCGAGACGAACGCAATGGCATAGCCCATTTCCCTTGATTCAGATTTATAAATTAAATTCTGACTCGATTTACGTTATAACAGGTTATTGAAAATACGGGTTGTTACAAAACTCAACCCAACCTCGAGTTGGCCACTTTCATGTTTTCTACATGTCATGTCCACGTCCATGTTTTCAAGCATAATCACATGTCATATTTTCAAGTCATGTTTCATGTCATTTAAGTTTACCCATAGCGTAACCCCATCGCACGTAAGTTCGCATCAACACAAATAGATCAAAAGGGGGAACATAAGAATATGACAAGGTGGGCATGAGATGGCAAGGTCTATCACAAGTTAAACGTGGTGATATTTGAGGCAAAAGGGGTTCATCATACTAGCATATGGCCTCAACATGTATGATAGCAAAAAAAGGTGACTTGGCCTCAAACATATCATATAGCATAAGGGTGCTTTGGCCTCAAGCATGCATAATAGCATAAGGGTGCTTTGGCCTCAAGCATGCATAATAGCATAAGGGTGATTTGGCCACAAGCATGCATAATAGCATAAGGGTGATTTGTCCACAAACACGTATGATAGCATAATTAGCAAATAGGCTCAATATCATCATATGCATGTTAAGAAACATGAGGGGTTATGGTTTGTTAACATGCATAAGCCATAATCCATTTCATAGCATTTTTCCCAAAGGTCAACATGAACGGTACTAGGTTCATGATAGGTCCACAATCATAGATCAAGAGAGGCATGAATAGATCTATGCATACAATGATAGGTTCAAGGAAAATATTGCACTTAGGTTCAATTCCAATCTACACATGTATGCCATTAAACTTAGCAAATAGGTGATACATGGTCATAGATGGCATAGGATGATAACTACTGATTCGCATATAACATCATATGCAAGTTAACATAAAGCTTATGAGGGTTTCTATGTTGCATTATGCAACATTTCCAAACAAAGCTCATAGCTTTCAATCCACAAAGTCAAGGTGATAGCTTTACAAACATACATAGAACAAATCTATGCATAACATGATAGATCCAAAGCACAAATCATACTTAGGCCCAAACTCAAATTGCAACATGTCATATTTAACTTCATAGTTTAAATCTATGAGTAGAATAGGGCTTACAATGCTATGAAGACTATAAAATAAAATAAGATTGAGATGAAGCCACTAGAAATCCCCAAATAATAAGCTTCAATCAAAACCCTTGAAAAATAAGAAGAAGATCCTTGCTTTGATGAAGAAAGATTGAACTTTGGCCTTGAATCAAACTTAGAAACTCTCAAACAAGCTTAGAAACTCTCACATGAATGAAGATGGAGACTATGACAAGAGGGTGGAGGCCATGATTAAACATTTTGGCATAACCTAGTTGTAGGATTGATTTATGATGGTTTAGGCTAGGTCTTAGGGTCTTTTTTATTGAAGATTAGGTTAGTTTAGGCCATAGGATTAACCCTAATTCAGATCTGAGCCACAAAAATCCGTCACAAGCCCTAAAACATGTCTTGAGGAACAAGTCAGGTGCACCCAGGCCAAACTGGCCGACCACCCAGGTCGACCGGGGTGTCGACTGGGCAGTCGACACCGCCTGGGTTGTGTCGACTCCCAAGTCGACTCCCCAGTCGACTTGGGGCTGGCGGGGATTTTCCCGCCTGTCCTACTTGGGCTGAATTTGAATTTTGAATTCAAATTTGAACTATTTTTGAACTTGAAATTTTCTGAAAACTTTGACGGGCCAAAACTTGGTCATAGGGACTCCGATTTTCGAAAACTCGGACTCTATTTCGCGTATTTTTCCGGGACGAACGCAATGGCAAAGCCCATTTCCCTTGATTCATATTTTATCATTTAATTCTGCCTTGATTTATGTTATAACATGTTATTCAAAATACGGGTTGTTACAAAAGCATTTTCAAATAATCATTTTCACTAATGATTCAAATTAGTAGGAAAAACATTATTAAAGCATTTTTTACCACCGTTGACTGATAGAATTTAGTTAAAGATGCTTTTAAAGCAGCTCTTATAACAATAAGTTTTAATGTAAACAAACAAATTATGTTTAAAACTTGGGTTTATGCTCAAGTATAAATAGTGTGTCATAGTGATGTAGGTCCAAAAATAAAAAAACTTCTGAATTGCAGGAAACAACAATATCATAATTTACCTGTAAAGGAGATGCAAAATAACCAAATATTTACATGTAAAGAAGATGCAAAATAAGGAAGTACATCAATAGCTGTACACATATTTTCACCATTTAATAGAACATGTTAATGTTACCATTCGAACAATGACATAAAAAGTGAAACTTTTATTGGTTAATGGTTAGATTTTGGTGTAGCATGCATTCAGACTGCAAAAGTGGAGCACCAATACAGGTATAGATAGTAATACATGAATAGACAGTAAAACATGATGTAGCAGAAAGGAAATAACACGCATGCACCATGCACAAATCAATCGCCTGAGGCAAATGGTGAATGGTAGGCAAAAAAAATTAGTATAGAAAATAATAAAGTTCAATTCCAACAATACCGAGCAAAATAAAGCTTAAACGACTAATACACGCAAGGAAATCAACCACATCAGAAAGTAAGAAGCAGTTTCCAAATCAACCACATCAATCTCCTTGGGTACACTTGGAGCCGAAACATGTTGAACTTCATTTTCCTTGGATGCAATAGGCAAAGCATTTTGAACTTCATTTTCATATGCATATCTAATTGAATGATCAAATGAATCTTTTTGATTATCCTTACCATCCCCTTTATATGAAAATTTTAAATTTCTGAGAACTTGATTCTCTTTATCTTCTAGGGCCTTCTCCAGTTCTTGCAACCTTGTCTACACAAATGAAGCGAAAGCATTAAATTGTTTTTACTAAAAATGGGCATGCAAAGTAATGTAGAGGTGATGATTACATTGAGTTTTTCAATCTTTTCTTTTGATTTATCAAGCTTTTTTGGACACGGGACTCTGACCTTCCCAAACTGTTTCATTAGGTCATTAGTTCTTTATAGCCCTTGTAAGAGATAAGTAGTATCAAAACTTAAATATTTAGTACATCAAAACACATCTAAAGTGATACCATGTAAGATTTCAATTGACATTGAAGAAATACACGAACATTGCATGCTTGTTACAAATAGAAAGTGACTTCTTCAGTATATCAATAACATTCTCCAGATTCTTTACATGACCAATTGATGTAAGCTTCGTCGTCTCTTCTTCTTCTAGGTTTAAATCAGTTGCTCTAAAACTTGTTGTGCATTTCATAATTACATCAGTTATGTGCTTCATGATATGAAAGAGAAAATTAAGGGCCCCTAGTCCAAAATGTAAACCATGTCAACTGAATTAATAATTGATCAAAAATGAAAACATAGAGATTTTAAACTAAGAGATTTTGATTAAATCACTATAGTAATTTAATAGATTAATGCCAACATCGTGAGAATATTACCATGCTGAGACTCTATTACCATGCTATAGACCAAGTAGTCCTGTTTTTCAACATGACTTATATTAAAACTTAATTTTTGATCGACCAACCTCTTTCAATACTTAATTTTGGAAATATTCAGTTTTTCCTTGGTTAGTAAATTGTAATGGTTAACCACAGAAAACGCATAAATTACACGAAGGAACATGTACCTCTTTAATCACACTGCACAGAGTACATGAATATAACAGTTTGATGACACTCAGAAGTGGACCTGTAACATATGAATAGACGAATACATTAAATATTTTGCATTACCTCCATAATTTTTACGGAAAATGGAGATTGTAATTTTGCAAAGTAGCATTAGCAACACAAATCATGTGTATAACTAAATCATGTGTATAACTTATCACTTTGTATCTCTTTGTGTTTCCAATATATAAAATACCACGGGTATTCTCTATAACATGATAAAATGGGTAACTGCATATATAAATTATCCCAGAAAATCAAATGAAGTAAGCTTATGCCAATAGTTTCCTGGACAACGGAAATGGAAAAAAAAATCAAGATAGAAAATTAATCAAATCCCTTGTTAGAACAACTTTGATCGGATAAAAAAAAGCCCACTTGAAAGTCCCATAAGAATTAATATCCCTAAACACAAAATTAGGGTGAATTTGATGACAAATGAGTTAAGGCTTATATGGCCTATATTGCATACATTTAACATCATATCCATGTGCAAACGATGCATGAAATAGTAACCTATTGAAAAAGGTTAAACTACAGACATTGTTAATCCGAGTTGCACAAACCTCAGTGGCCCATTTGTTTATATTCACATTGCAGCCTAACTGTAATAAAACTGAAGAGGCTATTAAACAACTAACAATTCAATTAGACTTAAGAGAAATGGGAAACAATGAACAATGGCTACAAATATTTATGTACAGGTTAAGTATGAGCTGATATCTACGAAAAATTGTGATTTTGATATGGAAAATCATGGAAGGTAAACAAAAATATGAATATTGGCAACTTGTCGTTCGTAGCTCGGGTGGTTTGAAGTCGGGAGATGGGGATCAAAGCACTGTGTGCGAGCACGTTCGAATCCCGCTGCAAACCACTTTGGAGACTAGGACCTTAAGCATCCGTGTGCGACGACTATACAACGGAGTAGACACACGGCACGAGGTTTACTTAAGTGAACGTCAATGTATGTTGTGATCTTAAGATTCCACGTGTTACTCAAAAAGATATGAATATTTGTAGGGAAGAATATATAGATTTACGAAATTATATCATGCTCGTAAATATTTAACACAGCCAATTTTACAAAAGAACATTATAAAATATTGTTCTATGTTCTTTTTTCATTTTAATAATAAAATTCTAGTGGTATAGTCCAATTTTACAAAAAGAACATTTTAAAACAAACATTCATTTCTACATATGTCACAATAAACATAAAAGTAAAACTTAGGTGATATAAGGAGAGAGAAATATACGTTGCCATTTTTATAGAGGATTTGTTGGTTCACTCTAATTTTGAGAGTGTAGAAAAAATGGAACCTTCAAATTTGCTTTATATATACTTGGTCCGCTGCCTTAAATAGGAATTAGAAAATTTGACTGCTTCAGATCACAGCATAACTATCAAATAGTCAAACATTAACATGATTAGTTGGTAGTTCAATTAACCAAAAATATCTATTTTCACTCAGTTGCATAGAAAAACAGACTTTGGGGATGCCTTTCGTAAATTCGTAGTATTAGTTTCCATTTTAAGAGCATCTCCAACAAATCGGGGATAAATTTCCGGACTTTCACACCATCGAATTTTTGGAACCCAAAAATTTCCAATTGTTTTGAAACCAGGCGTCTGTTCAACAAATGCCTGGAACTAGGCGTTTGTTGAACAAACGCCCAGAATTTAAAAGGGGACCACGCAGAAAAAATAAATGCGCTATTAATTTCAGTAAAACAAAAGATTTCTTCTTCATGGTGAAATATCATCTCCCAACATTACTTGACTTCTTCTAGTGGCTGCATCAATTGAAAAGAAGAAGACAAACCCATTTGGTACAGCAAACCCATTTGGTACTGCAATCAATTGAAGGAGGCAAACCCATGCTATAGCAGAAAAGAAGAAGGCAAACCCATTCTGTTATTTCTAGGTTTCCTTCCAGTTTCTCATGACATGATATTACAATTATAATTACGGAGCCATGCTATAGCAGAAAAGAAGGCAGAAACCCATTTGGTACTACAATCAATTGAAGGAGTTTGAAGATTGTTCCTTTCTCGGCGTAGAAATGAGCCTATTACTGGGATCTGGAGCAACCCATGACCTAAAACTTATCACCAGCGTAGAAAGTGAGGGCTCCGCCAAGTTTAGATCTAGGAAATCTGGTCTTTTGGATGAAGTGAATGGACTTTTGGAGAGGAGAAGTTTTGCGAATAATAAAAGCTGGTTGCTTTCTGAAATAATCACGTGGGCTTGAAATAAGCTGTGCGTATGTTGAACAAACGCGTGGAGTCAGGCGTCTGTCAAACAGACGCCTAACTCCACGTGTTTGTTCAACAAGCGCCAAACTAGTTTGCATATTCCAGAACTGTTTCCCCTGAAATCCGAACTACTTGTAATTTTTGCACTTTGTTGGAGGCTGTTTTGAGTGTAGATTTCACATTTTTGGATTTTAGGGTAATTGTTGGAGTTGCTCTAATAGCTAAATGGATACGTTATATATCTTGTTTGAATACTTATATTAATTGTAGCAAAGTTAAAAGAAGGTACACATCTATATTACACAAATGAAGAATACATAAAAAAACAAGTGGAAAATAGGGAGAAGGACAAACTTAACAAAAAATTTGATCAAAAGTATGGAAAGTTTAAAATTTAGTGAGAAGAACAAATGTTAGTGTAAATGGAAAAAGGATAGTGGGCCCCCTAAATTCCACTTTTAGTGTAAATGTGTCCTCCCTAATTTTGAAATTTTCCATACTTTTCACAGAATTTTTTGCAAAGTTTGTTCTTTAAAAAAAAATCCTCTAAGACAATATATATTTCTAAACAAAAAGCATATTTGCTGCTTGAAACTATGGGGATCTGCGCAATCAAAAATTGATCTAAGCGAAACATAAGATAAATACATGGAATAATAAGATGATGAAAGCTATTGGATAATTTCTTATTATAGAAAAAAACATATTTACTGTTTAAACTGTAGGGAACTCCACAGTAAGAAATAAATCAAAATGAAGCATAAGATAAGTACACGAAAATATAGGTCGATCAAAGCTATTGTATAATTGCATATTATGGAAAAGGTATTTTTTATTCTTATATATGATTTTAATAATTTAATCTACCATTTTACTTTAATAAGTTAATCCACAACTATTATGTGAGTTAATCCGCGAGTGGATTAATTTAAAGATTTCACTTTATGAATGCCTTCCACATGATCACAATCATTCTTCTTTTTTTTAGTGCAAACACATTAATTGCACTAATATGTGTTGTTGTCTTAAAAGAATAATAACCATTATTTTCTGTATAGCAGAATCTCTATCTTCTATTGATTTCTTGATATCTTTTATATTATTTTTAATCTTCCGAGCAGAATTCTACTCAGACTTTAATGTCTCTTCATGATTATTTAAAATAAAAGTTTCCTTGATAAGAACGACGCATGTCATCAACTTTTTCTGGCATAACTTTTAATTCACCACCTAATGTAGCCTCTTTCTCAGCAGTCAAGGTCGATATATTATTCTCCATTTCTTTTATTCTCTCTCATAACCTAGTGTCATTGTCATCTACTTTAGTTATTTTTTGTTTAACTTCATCCATGTCGGTTACAACATTGTTTCTTACTTTCTCTGCATGGAAATACTCGTATGCAATGCAGAATCTTTTGAGTCGATCCAACTCTGCATTCTGTTAGCTCATTGTAAGTACTGACCGTTATTTTGATATACATTATGCATTTTGTTCTATCATAGAAAAAAAATTATGTTGGACAAAACATTATGATTACCATATCAAAATTGACTTTTCAGGATTGTCTAAAGGTTGTTCTAAATCATCCATGATATTTTTGTTTTCTTCTTTCACGGCTTTAACTAGCCACTCATCATCATCATCATCACTATTTATTAGTCCTAAATAAAACCCTTGATTTCGTACAATTTCCTTAGTACTGTAACAACCGTCTCCCTCATCAAGATGTAAATGGCTTCTCTTCTCAGACATGTTTCTATCAATTTTTCAAGATTTCAGAAAATAGCTAACAACAATTATATGTGATAACGGTGATGTTTTAAAAAAAACAATTTCATATACAATTAATCAACTTCAACTAAAAATAATCAAACTACTTGCTGTTATTACGTTGAATTACATCACTTAATCTTGGATTTAGATGGTAGGATTCCAGAAATAAGTATACAATGCAAAACGCAGAGAAAAGGACTGAAAAGAAAAATACTTACGTTTTTTAAGATGGATACACTAATTAAAATTAAATTTTTACTAAAAATGAGCGACTCTATAAAATAAGGTAGATTAATTTACTAAAATTGTGGATTAGAATAAAAATTACATATGGAAAATTATACTAAGGACCCATATCAAAGGAAATCCATAATCAAACGTTATGCACAAAAATAATGATCAGGCACAATCCTAAGGCACTATGGATAATGGAAGAAGGAGCCTATGTGATAATTAATTATCGGCCAGTTGATTTTTGTGAGTAAATTTTTTCACTGAAGTATTCATATAGAAGTAGAAAAGGTACGCAAAATAGACATTAATCTACGACATTTATAAGTATATGAGAATATTCTTCCAAAAGGGAATAACGTGAATTAGGAAATTATTCACAAACAATTACACATTTGTTACCCTGTTCGTCTACATATAGTGTCATTCAAATAATTCTACATTGTTGTTAACATGCGCAAACATAACGTTGGTAGAACAAAATCCGCCTAAATTAAAAAAAAAAAACCATACAGTCAAAAATATGGAGAAAAAACAACAACTTGTAAGAATTGTAAAAATAGTATAAAATGGGATAACAGTCACCTGATCCGCCAAATTAATTTTCCATTTCAATTTCTTGCATGCTAATGTCGCTGTATTCATCATCTCTAAACCCAGGCAGTTTTAACCACGAACAATGCATTCAATCCTATTTAGAGAAAAAGAAAAAAAGAAAATGAAGTAAGATTAACTTGCATGGATAGAGAAGCTCAGGAGCCAACCCTTGTAATAGGATGCCTGTATCAAAGTTCCAAAACACACTTTAATCATAGAAAATGCACACTTGAACTCTACATATCAAAATTCCAATTACGTATCGGTTAAACTGAAAATCAAAACTAAAGAAGTAAGATTTAGTCAGTTAGAAGGAGAACCTCATTAGATTGAGCCACTATAAATAATCGGTGGAGAGGGATCCAGGGAATTACCACTTGAGGAGGAAGACCAACTTCATTTTTACCTATGGCTTCCAGTAAACAATGCAAGCACGTCAAAGGCAAACCGGCAAGGTTTAGATGAATCAAATACATATGTAAATTGAAAGGCTAAAAAGCTAAATAATATTACCTGATTTTGAAGCGAGGATGATTGTGGAATACAGGTAACTCCAAAAATTCACCAATCCATGGATGCTAAGCTAGTGGAAATTGTAGACTGATGAATCCAGGGCTTCTAATTCAAAAGGGAATATCGATGGGCATGAGGAATAGCTAACGATAGGTTATAGGGAGTATATTTTTTTGAAAAATAAAGAATAGTTAGGGTTAGAAGGGGAAGAGTGGAAGGGAAATAATGTATTTGATGAAGGATCTGGACATTTTATTGTTATTAAAAAATGACCGTGTGCCTTGGAAGATGAACCCAATAATAATTATAGGTGTTTTTTTATTATTAAAAAATGGCTGAGCGCCTTGGAAACTAAACCTAGTATGTTGTAATATATAAGAGTGAATATGCTTTTATTAGTTTTCTATTTAGTCCCACATCATGGGAATAAGTTAAACATCAGCTCCAAAGCCTATATATAAAGGAGCCAATGTAATAGAAATAAACACACATTTGAATGAATAGAAATGTCCTCTTCCCTTGTTTCTTCTCTTCTATGTTCATTTTATAACACATTATCAGCACGAAGCTCTAGATACAGATCAAATATAAGTTTTGTGTTAATTTGGAAGATCGAGCTGATTTGTTTTTTCTCTTCTTCATTAGAAATTCAGCTATGCTTCCATTGATATTGTTGAGAATTTCCTATTTCGTTTTAGATTAAATCTACAGATTTGTTTGATATACATATTTATGGTTTTGTTAGCATGCCATATATGATATTATATTTCAATTACTTAAAATACAACTATGGATTCAGCCTCTGTCTTATGTTCTAGTTATTATTTTTCTTTTCCATGAAACTTTGGTTAAAATTAGAAATAGAGGTGAGAGAGAGCCTTCAGACACCGTCTTCAATATGCTCATAACTTTGAACATTTCTTTTCAGATCCGCATACTTTTATGTATTAAATTTGATTCTAGATATTATATTATTACTTACAGATGCTATGATAAGTAGAATGTATTTAGCGGGGCCACTTTAGTATGCGAGCAGATCGTATATTGACGTAGTTTTAGATTTATACTTTTGTTTTTGAACTGCATATCGTAGTTACTATATTACTTGTAGAGATTCATTTATATCCATACGTTTAACCTTTTATTTTAGAAATTCCATTGCTTTTGAAGAAAGCCTAGATTTCATTTGTGTAAAAAAAAAAATTATGCTGAACATAACTACAATAAACCTGCATCTGGTCTTCATCATAAACTAACATCTAGCTGACATTATCTAAGCTGAAAACTTTGTCTAACCCATAACCTGAAAAGTTAAAGAAGGTAAATGGCACGCCAAACATTTAATATAAGATATGAGAATGCATTGAAAATAAGCATAATATTCTTATGAATATGACTAACAATTCATATGGAGAAAGCTACACATATATCTTCAATTTGCAATGCATAGCATGTTTGTTCATTAGTTCAGTTGGTTGTGCATTAGATGTAGGCTTCATACTCCACAAATCTATAAATTGTGAATATAATCTTTGCTGAAAGTTTGATTTTTCTTTCGCTTATTACTGAAAGTGAAAGCTATGAACTATTGTAGCCATGAAACCATGGTTGGTCTTATTGAGAAAACGTTCAGTTTGTAATAACATTTATCTTTCGTAAATATTTTCCGTAAATATGCATTTGGTTAATTATACTCTCTTAGCTTGTATGTCGTCCCTTTTCAGTTTTTTTTTTAATAATATTTCGGCTATTGCATATATTTAAATTTAATCCGACTGTTCTGAAGTTTGCATGTGATTTGAGATTTAACAAAAGGTTTTAATGGTATGGCATGAAACAAATAATGTTGCTCTACCTATTGTTTTATATTTAAGCAAATTACCTCATTATTGATTACATTCCAAACACGTCATTCATGTTGTACTCAGCTAGTTGATCATTCATATTTTTATTCATTTATTTAGTCATTCAAAGAAACAATTTGACGATTATAAAAGGATCTAATTATGGAGAAACTTTTGTAAAGGGGTCTGGAAAATTTGTTGATTTGATCAATTTTTTTGATTTGTTCAAAATTTTATATATAGGTAATGCATTATTTAAGGCCACAGAAGACATTGTCAACATGTTTGGTCAAATTGAATTATAAAGCTTGCATAATAAGCCATTTACATCACATCTGATTATGTGAATAGATATTAAATGTTGTTATATGATAACATCATATTACGTGGTTCCTATATGAATACAATTTGCTATGTTCACAGGATCCCATATTAAATTGGACAACTAAAACATGCAGCTTTAGACATTATTATTTTTTTCTTTCCGTAAGGACTCTTACATCCATACATTGTCTGGAATCACTTTTGTAGATTTGCAGATCCATATCTTATTTCTATAAAGAAAAAAAATGGTCGAAAAGGTGGAGAAGTACTGAAGTCATAGATTATTTTTAGTGGTTTGTAAACTAGTTGTTATGTAGTACGTTGTCTAGCAGAATATTTAAGTATGGAAGGCTGCAGTCTATAAACTAGCTGTTATGCAATCATTTCTTTGTAGTATTTGCATAATAAATATCCATATCTTGGCTTGGTTGATAATTGTTTAATGTCTCCCAATATGATATAGTTTTAATATTTTCAAATATTGCACATTGTTACTTATCAATATGCACCGATATTGACATTAATTACTTAGATTGCAACGATTATTTTGAGCATGGGGTACCACGTGACTTCTGTATGATCAGCATAGTATAGACAGATGATAACATGCTCAGTTTAATTTAACATAAAATTTATAGCTGAGTTATGCTAAGCTTATATGGACCTAGCGTAACTGTGTATGCTCATTTATATAAAACTTGAGCTATGGTCATTTTATACAACTCAGTATATGTCAAATGAGCTTATGCTGAAGTTTATGTAAAATTCTCCTATATTAGGATTGATGAATAGCAAATCATGAAATATTTTTAAGTAATAAACTGCTTACTGAAGCTGAAAATGATTCTACTGGAGCATCTAATATATTCACATATATTTGGCTTACATCAAATTTTAAGTTGTTGTTTTGTTGTTATTGTTATTATTATTATTTTTTTGAAAATATTCGGTCAACTGCATATCAAATGCGCAACTATTTCTTGAAGAAATATCTTAGATGTTCTCCCGAAGAGATCATGAATATGTCATATCATATTTTTGTGGAAGTTTTAAATATCTTCTTGAAAAGATATAATAGAGAAATAAATTTTAACAATTTGAAGTTGTTTATATATTTTATTCGAACCAAAAGTTCAATACATTTTAGCAACTTAAAGTTGTTTATATATTTTATTTGAACCAGAAGTTCAATATAGTTTAACAACTAGAAGTTGTTTATATATTTTATTTGAACCAGAAGTTCAATACAGTTCCAAACCAGATGTTTTGGACATTATAATACAATCTTTAAGATTCACATTGATATTGCTTGAGAAACAAAAATTAATGATTTGGAATTTTATAAACAATTTGTTCTAAAATCGATAACTCGAATGAGAAAGAATATATAAAACAGCTACATATGTAATACGTGGACACAGGTATGTACACATATATGCGAATATTTAATTAACAAGCTGAAGTTGTTGTGAGCTCATATTATTTAGTAATTCAAAAAGTCGATTGTCGTCAATATTGAATGACCTAAAGTCATATTCGTATCCAAATGATTTATTAATTAGAAAATTCCTCCAAATTACTAGATCAATGAAAGAGAATAAATAGTATAATATGAATGCATCTTATCAACTAATAAGAGCAGTATCATCCTACAATTGAAATACATATAATGTATTTGCTAGCAATAAAGTGATAATGGACCAAAAATGAGAATCCAAAGAAGGTATACTATTTAATGAGGCAATGTTTGTCAACATTGAGGGGGAGGATAAGCGGATATAAGTTCATGTTGATCATTGACGCTAACATATAAAATGATGCAAAGTATTAAGTAACTTGCATAAATTATCAATTATGTCCCTAATAGACTTTCTCCAATATAGATTTGAATCCCTGAAGGATCAAAAGGTGTAAATCACAGTTGAAAATGTGGTATAAAAGTCAGTTCAAAATATTTTTGGAGTAAGTCATAAAGATGCAAAATAAAGGAGGTGAGTGTTCCTGAAGAAACACTTAAGGGTGCTTTGAAAGAAACCCATGCCATGATTTTCAAAATAACCCCATAAGTGATTTAGGTACCTAAAGCATGATAATTTTTGAGATCTCAATAAATCATGTATAGAACTGACAAGAAATAATCATCGATGATAAATTAATAAATAATGAAGCGCTTATTTATAAATGGGTTAAAAATCCCATATAAGAGAGAAACATGATTGGCCATCATGAAATTCTCCTAAATAAGATATATGGACCTGTAGTCCATAAGATATGAACCTATAGTTCATAAGATAAAAATAGAAATATATATAATGAAAAAAGCACATGGAAGTTACTGAAGCACCATAAAGTGTCAAGTGCCATGAGCATTGTATTTTTCGGAGATAACTAAATTGATTAAAGTGGTGAAAGTGTTTAAAACGCTTACAATACCCTGAAGGTATAAACGATGAAAGTATACAAATTCCAGAAGAATTTAAATTACGTTGTTAGTGATAAATAATGCAAAGAGCAAGATATGTAGATTACAACATTCTTTTAAGTATTGGTGTGATGAAAATCTTGATATATTTCATGATGAGTAGATCACTTCCTGCTTTCAAGAATTGTTGTAATGAAACTCTTAATATCCATTGAAGTGGTAGTTACGATATGCAAAACTTATTATAATATATAAGTTCCTGAAGAACATGAATAACATTTGTTATTATAAAGAATACCAAGAACATGGATGATATATCACAACATTCTTCTAAGTATTGTTGTAATGAAAATCTTGATATACTTCAAGGTGAGTAGATTACTTCCTGCTTAGTGTTGTTGCAATGAAAATCTTGATATACTTCCTTCTTCTAAATAGTGTTGTAATGGAAATCTTGATATACTTCAAGATGAGTAGATTACTTCCTGCTTGGTAATGAAAGTTGTCTTATTCATCAAATATGTATTACAATATATAAGTCCAATTGAAAAACAAAATTATAAGCACCTAAAGTGTATTCAATGAATATCAGTAACATACAAATCGCAAAAGGAAGGCGTTTTAAATAAAAAAACATGCCTGAAGCATGGAAATGCACATCAAGTTTTTAAAAGAAAAACTTCATTAAGAAGTATTTGTAAGCAATTTGAGTTATTGAAAGAAGAATACGAATTCAGAGGAAAGCATTTAATCAGGGGGGGGCATCTATAAGTATGTTATAATGCACTCTTTTTCCTTAACTAAGTTTTTCTCCACTGGGTTTTCTTAGTAAGGTTTTAATGAGGCATTGTCATGATCTAGAAGTATCAACCCAAAACTAACATACAAAAATAAGTTATAATGCACTCTTTTTCCTTATTTGAGTTTTTCCCACTGGATTTTTCTTATTAAGGTTTTAACGAGGCATTACATTGATCTAGAAGTATCATAAATATGACATTGTATATTGTAATCTTTTTCCATCACTTATATTTTTACCATCGGGTTTTTCTTAATAAGGATTTGACGAGGCAACATTTTGATCCAGAAGTATCAAACATCTTTTGATGCAGTAAACTATTATTTATAAAGAAGACAAGGCAGTTTGCATGACACAGATTCCAGTGAATTATATCAAGGGTGATAGGATGAAGCACATTTCTTATAAATTTCTCTTCACACATGAATGAAAGGATAACAAGAAAGAGGAGAAATATTTTCAGTTCAAGAAAAGTGGGTAGATCTATTCCCAAAGGCAATTTCCAAATCAACATTCCAGAAGATGATGTACAAAACTGGCATGCGTCAACTACGTCAATTGGCTAATTGAATAATGAGTTATAAATAAGGGGGAGCATATAAAAATATGCTATAGTGTACTCTTTTCCTTCACTAATATTTTTCCTACTGGGTTTTTGTTAGTAAGGTTTTTCATAATTTTTTTTAATGAGGCATTGTTTTGATCCTGAAGCATCAAACTCTTTTAAGGAATATCATTTTAATATGATATTCATAATGTTAGGCGTTGTACTCTTTTTCTTGTTCAAGGTTTTTTCCATTGGGTTTTCTGATAGAGTTTTGAAGGCAATAGACAATAGGTCTATCGACTGAACGGATACATGCAAGCAAAGATAATAATAAGGGGGAGCAATCATCATATATGTTTTAAAAGGGACAATTTCAAGTTAGCAGAGCATTCAATATTTTGAAGACGCATATTCAAGGGGGAGTGTTGTAATATATATAAATGTTGTTGTAACGACCCAGGTTTTGAGCGACTTTGGTTATCAACATAAACTCGTTGTCGATAACCAAAACACCGAAAAATCCTGGTAATTAGTGAAAGAAATTAGAGGGTGAGGAAAGATAAGATAGAAACTTAGAATAGAAGAAGAATAAGAAGAACACAACATCAGAGTAACACAAATCTCACAGCGGAACGAATAAATATATTTCATAACATAACTTTGAAATACAAATCTGTACTTGAATATACATATCATTATCAAAGTACAGCACTTACAACACAGCGGAAATAACTATAGCTATATGATCCTGAAGCCTCCAGCTCCAGCTCTTCAACTATATCTGTAAAATCCCGACTACTTGACTGCCCGTACAAATTTAGGCACCCAAGAGTTTAGGGAAAACAACAAAGTAAACACCGGGTCAGTCATGGGACTGGTATGAGTAAAACAGTTTAAAAACAGTTCGAACAAGTAAACGATATCTCATAAGACCACGCTGCATAACGGAACGGGTTTTTCCCTTGTGAGAATCCAAAATATCTTTATATCAAAAACCTTTTGATATTATAATAATGTCTATCAACCACAGTATATATAATCATCTAGCAGAAACGCTTTCATCTCACGTTCTACGTATATAGTATACAAATCAAAACCGCAAGCACGTATTGGGTAATGGATTTCCAACTATGACAAGGTATGGAACCATCTTTCGCTAGTGTATCTCTAGAGAGGAATACACTGGGTTCAACAAGAACATCTTGCAACCCGGCCACACATGACCGACCACTCATTTCGCTTGATCGTATCGAATGTATATCACCAACAGTTGGGATCAGCAACCGTTTCCCGAATGGGACAGCATCAACAATAGATTTTTAGAAATGAATGAAACTCTAGATCAGGTGATTATACACCCTACTTCGGTGCGACCGACTTAGCCATGCTGCCTGCCCGATTTCTGTCACTTACCGGATGATGAGGCTATAAGCTACGCTTTATCATCACACCAGATTCACTTTTGAATGCCACATCGTCAAATCCATCAAATCACCGATTGACGTCCTCAACCATACATTATGTGTTAGCTAAAAGAAGTTTCCTTCTCCGCTTCCACTCTTGGTACGGTTGGAGAAATCAATATACGTGATCGTCTGGAAATACTCTGTCAGACATCCGTCCATACAAGTCATCCAGGAACAGGATGAGCCGAAGGCACTATTCTGTAAACATGATAGCCCTTGCATAACTCCGTCTTCAATTTCCTTTGGCATATATGATTCGCAACGCTTATGCCAATACAGAGTGGTTCTTTGGATAATAATCCAACCGGTCTCTCCATATTAACAACGTTAAAATGGTCAAAACTTCGATAGTCTGTGATTTAACTATCGAATAAAATAGGTGTGCAAACAACAATATTATTTACAAATGGAAATTTATATCAATCAAACATCTTTCAACATTTATCTCTTTATTTCATAAATTTACTTATCTCATGTTTCCCTATATTCAATATTTCTTATTTTCTAAATTTAGAAAATATATGTTATTTACAATGGAAAACATTTCCATTTCTTGTTTTCTTTATTAGAAAACATTTCTGGTTTCTTACTTGGAAAACATTTCCAAAGCTTCTTCATTGGACTTAGACAGATGTTTAAACAAACCATCGTGATGCCAACTCAAACCATTTCCTTTACTGCCGAACCTTAACTATTCCTGAGTTAAATAAAAACGAAGCCAATCAAGTTGGGGTAGAACTACCTCTCAGACCTTAACTGAATAACATTTCTAATTTTGAAATAGGCAAAGTTCACTTTATATTCCTTTTACTAACTTCCTTACTTAACTCTCGTTCGAATAGCTATATTCGATTGACTCTTTTCACTTAACTCTATTCGATTAACCCTTATCAATTAACTCTATTGGACTAACACTATTGGATTAACTCTATTTGACTAATGCTATTGATTTACCCATTTCACTTAACTCCTTTCGAATAAACTATATTCGATAACTCCTTTTACTTTCTTCGAATAAACTATATTCGATTAACTCATTTGCTTCTATTTGAATAACTATATTCGATTAACTCATTTGCTTTCTATTCGAATAAACTATATTCGATTAACTCATTTGCTTTCTATTCGAATAAACTATATTCGATTAACTCATTTGCTTTCTATTCGAATAAACTATATTCAATTAACTCATTTGCTTTCTATTCGAATAAACTATATTCGATTAACTCATTTGCTTTCTATTCGAATAAACTATATTCGATTAACTCATTTGCTTTCTTCGAATAAACTATATTCGATTAACTCCTTTTACTTTAACTCTAATCGATTAACTAACATCGATTAACTCCTTTTAACTTTAACTCTAATCGATTAACTAACATCGATTAACTCCTTTTAACTTTAACTCTAATCGATTAAACTAAATCGATTAACTCCTTTTAACTTTAACTCTAATCGATTAAACTAACATCGATTAACTCCTTTTACTTTATTCTCTAATCGATTAACTAACATCGATTAACCATTTTTACTTTATTCTCTAATCGATTAACTAACATCGATTAACTCCTTTTAACTTTATCTCTAATCGATTAAACTAACATCAATTAACTTCTTTGTTTTAACTCTAATCGATTAACTAACATCGATTGACTTCTTTTATCTTTATCTCTAATCGGTTAACTAACATCGATTAACTTCTTTTAACTTTATCTCTAATCGATTAAACTAACATCGATTAACTTCTTTGTTTTAACTCTAATCGATTAACTAACATCGATTAACTTCTTTTATCTTTATCTCTAATCGGTTAACTAACATCGATTAACTTCTTTGTTTTAAAGCTAATCGATTAAACTAACATCGATTAACTCCTTTCAACTTTATCTCTAATCGATTAAACTAACATCGATTAACTTCTTTGTTTTAACTCTAATCGATTAAACTAACATCGATTAGCTCCTTTTAACTCGATTATACTATTCATTGATAAAGATTTACTTTTAGTAACAGTTCTTCATTTTACAAATGATTTCCCTTTTATAAAACTCTATTCGTTTTAAAAATATTTTTCCCTTTTTATTTTCTTTCGAAATATTTCCTTTTATAAAATCTGTTGATTTTATAAAATCCCTTTTATTTCAATATACATTGAAATTGTTCTTTTTACATCCCAGCGTCTTTATGATATATTTACAATATCGAATAACAATGATAAACATCATTCCAACACCCATAATCCATAACAGATTATATAACACATCATATATCACAATATATGAAAACAGTAAAATAAATGTTGAGGAATCCAGTTGGATTCCTCCAACCTGTTTCCCTGCATCATAGATGTTAAACAATATAGATAACATCACTTTCAGTTCTATATGATACATTCTGTTAAACAGAATCAATACAGAAATTCAACTAACTGACTAGCAGTTCAATCAAACAGTCAACATAAGTCAATCAGCCAATATCTAACAGTTCTAAAAATACAACATGAAATTATAAACTGTTCAGAGTTAGTGAGATTTACTCACTTTGGCAGTTCATCGTTAAAGAACGATAAACTGTTTGTTTGATTTGAATCAAACAATTTTTCACCATAAATTCAAATGAGCTTCAATCCACTCCCAGTCAGTTCCATGGTGTAGTGCCCGTCCATACGATTCCAACGCGACTAACGGTTCGTAATTTTGAGTTCGTATGAAATAAATATCACGTTAACAAGTTCATAATAGTATTTAAATTATTAAAACTATTATTAAAGTCTAACTGGGCTCACTATTTGAATCAGGCCCATACCAAGTTGCAAATACTAAGGCCCGCTCCCTTTCTGGTTCTTCTTCCTCCTAGGAAGCACGCTGCTCCTCTTTATTTTTGCCATTGCCGAACTTTAGAAAAAGACCACACCTTCATTTCTCAATTAAAAATCATGATTCCTTCACCACTTCGATCCTCTTCCCGCAAACCTTCAGCTCCACCCAACAACGATGGATTCACACCCCGTCCTTCCACCTCGACCTCAGGTCCACTCACGCACTTCCTGTACGAAGATCCGACATTTTTATTTACATGAGTACACCACAGACTTAGCAGCCAAGACCGGATTCAACTCCTCACTTCAAAAACGGACTTGAATTCATCTATCAAGGCTTTGAAAATCTATAAAGCTCAACCCTAGTCTGAACGTGAACGCTGTAACTTTGTCGAGCTCCTCTGAGCTGCATCGCAAGCCTCAAAAGTGGCACAGGATCGAAGAGATTCACTTAACGAACCAAACTATATAAGTAATATGATTTTATAGATTTGATTTCGGTTTGTTTTGATTTTCAAAGAGGAGGATTTCTCACGTTTGTTTCTAAATTTTCATGGCGGCTTGGATTTTCTTTTAAACTAACTATTTATGGCTGAGAAGAGGACGGTCAGCCTTGTTTTGGTCCACACAAAAATTTGGATATTTTACTAATTATTTATTGATTATATTTTTCCAATTTCTCATAGTAACTGCCTTCTAAAAATCCGTGTGATCACACACGACACCCAAAAATCACGAAACTAGACATATAGCTAGCTCTCGACCTTACGGACCCAACGAAACTGGTTTCACCGAATTCCGACTCCGTATGCTCACACAACGTATTTTTAACCGTCAAAATACTGACTGTTTTTCACTCTAAAAATCCGTACAACCATACAGTGACTCTAAAAATCACGAAACTGGAAATCTAACAACTATTTGACATTGCGGATCCAACAAAATTATTTTCGTCGAATTCCGACTTCGTTTGCAAAACAGGCTATTTTTAAAGTTCTGAATGACCCATTTAAATATATAAATATATTTAAATATAATTATATTAAATATAAATAAATTTATATTTATCGTATATATTCACAGTGGCATACCACACAGCTCTAGAATATTCCTGTATGTATTTACACTCGATATTCACTTCTGGGTCAACCCGATATTTGATTTATATTGAAATCCCTTTTAAAAATCTTAATAATTTCTTTATAAATTATAAAGGAATTCCACAGCGACTTTTCTAAAATTTGATTTGGACATACATCAAAATCTACACGATGAAATCCCGATTTTTCTCTTCCACTAGAAAGATATACTCCACCAGCTCCACACGTTTCTTGTTTCATAGAAATCCGGTTTAAAACGAATCCTGTACATTCAGTTGAAGTTCAAATCGCCAAATAGCGAACTGCAGCGCTATTTCAAGCTCTATTTTAATTATATTATAATTATACATTCAAACTGACGTCGACTAAATATATTCATTATTCAAATTCAATTCTAAACTGAATTATATATCACAGATGATCCGGTTCACACCATATCGTCATTTCAGCCAATTCTAATTATTTCAGAATTAAATATATTATTTAATTTATTATTTTATTTAAATATTCACCATTATTTAATTCCACGAACATTAAATTCACTATACCACCATTTATATAATTAAATAGATTAATTATACTACCTCTGCCAATGCGGGTCATTACAATCTTTCCCACTTAAAATAATTTCGTCCTCGAAATTGCTAAAAAGTAGGGGATGACCCTATCAACTGGTTAGAACATATTTGTTCACTTCTTAACTTCAGTTTCAACTGTACCAAATTAAATTCAATTAAATTAATAATTAATTCTTATCAACGAAAATTTTCAAAAATATTGAAAATTTTCTAACGCCTTAACTGTTCGAAAAATTTCGCCAGCACCTCCTTTGTACTGGTCAATATCTCAAACTCCAACTCGCCTCTCTGGGCCATCTCCAACCCAAAAGAAAATCAAACAGCCAAGCGGCTTGCCAATTCGGCTCATCAAAATCTCATACCCAATGGAAATATAAACTTGTACCTTTTGTCGGCATATCATTATATCCTTTCCACCTGTTATCAATTCAGCATATACCAATGTCATGCCAATCAAACTCCAAATCAGCTTTTATCTCCAACATAACCATTCGCTTATATCCAAGCCAAATCCCATTTCAACTCAAGTCAAACTCTTGATTTTCATTTCCTTAACTCCTCAATCTAATACCATTTCAGATTCTAATTTCACAAATCCAATCTTATTCAATTTCAATTCAACTTCAGTTACCACTTAACTGACTTTACTTTAATTCAAATTTGCTTTCACAAATTTCTGTTTAAATTTGTTTTTAATTTAAACAGTCTTTCCTTAGGAGTTTTTAAACAGTTTACTTTTTCAAAAATCATTTTTTTTTCGAAATTCAACTGAGCCCATAATCAATATTCCATTAGTTAAATCACTTCTCTATTTCTTTATCAATATTTGTTAACCAAATATTTTCAATAACCATATTGGCCTTTTATGTTATTTGGAAAACATTTCCGAATATCGCCTTCCTTTATTTTCTAAACTTCAGAAAATATATGCTATTTATAATTGGAAAATACTCCAATTACTTATCTCTTTTCCCATCTCGTTTATTTCTATACTTAGGAAATATTTATTATTCTATTTCCAAGTTTACACTTATTTGGGTTAAAACGGATGTTGTGTAAAACATCGTTACGACAACCCAAATACTATATTCAACTAACTCTTATTCAACATTGATCTTCGAGCCTGAAATCTTACTATTTATTTGTTAATAATGAAATCAATCAAGTTGGGGTATAACTGCCTCTCAGACCTTGACTGAATAACATTTATAACGTCAAAACAGATATGACTACTTACTCGAATAATCAATACCACACAACTACTTATTCACCTTTAAACACGTACGCTTCCTCTTTCTATTTTTACTAGATTTTATTCTCAGTCTTCCTTTTTGATTTTACTATTCTATTTCTAAGTTCGTTTCCTTATCGACTTATATATATATATTGATATGTTGATTTCTAACTATCAAATTATCTTAAAAATATTCTAAATCCTTAAATTCCCGGAAAAATTCTCCATAACCTCCTTTGTACTGGAAGCATCGGGAAAATCCCCAAACTGCCACACAGGCCTTCTCCAATCAAAAAGAAAAAGAAAAGCCAAGCGTCTAGCCGATACGGCGCATAAAATCTCATATATGAATTAAATACATACCTTTTGTCGAGCAATCTATTTATAACTCTTGCATTATCCTTATCCATACCTATCTCATGTATATTTACCTGCCCAATCTATTTTAACTATACCTGATCGTTAACTCAATTCGTTAATTAATTTGTTAATTAACTCTTTAGTCTATTTCACTTTTATATTTGAACATGAGATGTTCAAATATATTTTAACTTGCTTATTAACACTACAACAAAATGACCCTATTACAACGGTGGAACACCGTTGTAATATACATTTTACAACGGTGGGCAAACCGTCGTGTATTAAGAAGTTGTAATAGACTCATATCTTTTACAACGTTTTTACACCGTTGCAACACCGTTGTAATATGTATATTTTACAACTTTTTTCCACCGTTGTAGTAATACATATTACAACATTTTTGCACTGTTGTAGTAGTACATATTACAACTTTTTTCCACCGTTGTAGTAATTCCTGCAACAATTAATTATAACAATACGATTTTTGTTTCGTTATACATTACATTTCATATAAAAATAAATATTTATATTGAATAAAATGATACTACACTGATCTGAAATAATCAATTAAATATTTTATTTCAATATTTGAATTAGTACAACTTTCTGATCCACTATCGTACAACTCACTTTTACATAATATGGTCATAACAATACATACAATCCTCACTACAAACTGATCACTCAATACACTCAGTTACATACACACTTTCGTATAAATATACATACACACTGACATGCACCGAGTCTTTATGCTCCAGCATCCCCAATCGATCATCCATTTCAACATCATGCTCATCGTCAAATATCCTTATTACTCCGTGCATTCATTCCTAAGCACTTTTTTGTCAAAATTGAGTTCCCTTCAGATTCAACAACGCAAATCTATATGTAAACACTCTGCAAGGTTGAATTATTGGACACTGTGTTATACTCCATCTGTGTTCATGTATCCTTACATTAATAAACTTATGTTCTACTACTTTTTTTTAATTCACACTGACTTTTTATGCAAAAGGTAAAGGACAGCGAAAGGTGTGAACAATTACATAGCTCAAAGATACACGGTTACACACTATAGCAGACAGTGTCAAGAGACATGGCATACCTGATAGGATAACTTCATCCTCCATAGATAGATTCTTAGACATGTACCAAGAGAAACAAGATTTAACTGAACAGCAAAGCAAGAGAACCAAAACTGCCAATGAACAATAAGAGTGCCAATGAACAAAACTGCCAATGAACAAAACTGCCAGGCATAAATGGCAGAAGCACATCCCAAAATTGCATTGCATCTTTGACACCAATGAACAAAACTGCCAATGAATAATAAGACACATCAGAGACACCAATAAACAAACTACCACCATAGCTTATAGCTATTGCCGTGGCAGTACGATGATAGGTAAGCTGAACCATGATCTACCCATACCAATGGCATAAGCATATTACATAAGCTCAATAAAAGCATGACTTAAAATCACAGACAAGTGCTCCAGAGAGCAGCATCACTACCAGACACACTAACAGCAACAACCACCTTAAACCAAATGATAACAGATCCAAAGAACATAAACAAAAATGCTATTCACCCTCAAGGGGACGCAAACCACTGAACATCGACCTCACAGACACTTTTGAAACCCAAGAATTACTGCGAAAATCAACATTACCTCGCCAGCACGATGAAAAGAATCCACTGCAAACAACCACCAGACAAAGCGGAATCCAAAGAACTAGTTGTCGATCAAAGTCGTTTGAAGATCTGAACCGCGCCGAGCCGCTCCAATAGATGGAGATCAAAGCCACTCTGATAGATCTGGACCGAAACAGATCTGAGAGAAATCACGCTCGAGAAAGGAAGAAGAGCAACTAGGGTAGAGTGATAGGACCAGGAAAAGCTTGGAGAGGTTTGAAGAGAAGAATCGATTTAAGTAGAGGAGCAAAGCGGATAATGGAACTGAAGCGATGAGGGAGGAGGCGGCTAGAAGAAGATAGGGATCGATGTTAAGACGTAATTTTTTTCCAGAGGAACGAAATTGGGGATCGATGTGAGAGAAGAGCAAGAGTGGTCGGCCCACGTGAGGAGAAATACGAAAGTGAGAAGCTTTGGAGCCAAAATTTCGGTCGCCCGCCCAAATTTCATCATTTGTGTTAAGTGGGCAACAGATTTTTGTTTTGTTTTTTTAATTGTTTTATTCTTTGCAAGGAAAGCTTCTAAATTCACTTTCCATTAATAATTTTATTTAACAGTACTTACTAATCTTATTAATTAAAGATTTCTTATTAATCTTAATTTCTAAGTATTAAATTTTAAGTAAGATTCAAATTCAAAAGTATTCAAAAGTCTAACTGGGCTCACTATTTGAATCAGGCCCATACCAAGTTGCAAATACTAAGGCCCGCTCCCTTTCTGGTTCTTCTTCCTCCCAGGAAGCACGCTGCTCCTCTTTATTTTTGCCATTGCCGAACTTTAGAAAAAGACCACACCTTCATTTCTCAATTAAAAATCATGATTCCTTCACCACTTCGATCCTCTTCCCGCAAATCTTCAGCTCCACCCAACAACGATGGATTCACACCCCGTCCTTCCACCTCAACCTCAGGTCCACTCACGCACTTCCTGTACGAAGGTCCGACATTTTTATTTACATGAGTACACCACAGACTTAGCAGCCAAGACCGGATTCAACTCCTCACTTCAAAAACGGACTTGAATTCATCTATCAAGGCTTTGAAAATCTATAAAGCTCAACCCTAGTCTGAACGTGAACGCTGTAACTTTGTCGAGCTCCTCTGAGCTGCATCGCAAGCCTCAAAAGTGGCACAGGATCGAAGAGATTCACTTAGCGAACCAAACTATATAAGTAATATGATTTTATAGATTTGATTTCGGTTTGTTTTGATGTTCAAAGAAGAGGATTTCTCACGTTTATTTCTAAATTTTTGTGGTGGCTTGGATTTTCTTTTAAACTAAATGTTTGTGGCTGAGAAGAGGACGGCCAGCCTTGTTTTGGTCCACACAAAAATTTGGATATTTTACTAATTATTTATTGATTATATTTTTCAAATTTCTCATAGTAACTGCCTTCTAAAAATCCGTGTGATCACACACGACACCCAAAAATCACGAAACTAGACATATAGCTAGCTCTCGACCTTACGGACCCAACGAAACTGGTTTCACCGAATTCCTACTCCGTATGCTCACACAACGTATTTTTAATCGTCAAAATACTGACTGTTTTTCACTCTAAAAATCCGTACGACCATACAGTGACTCTAAAAATCACGAAACTGGAAATCTAACAACTATTTGACATTGCGGATCCAACAAAATTATTTTCGTCGAATTCCGACTTCGTTTGCAAAACAGGTTATTTTTAAAGCTCTGAATGACCCATTTAAATATATAAATATATTTAAATATAATTATATTAAATATAAATAAATTTAAATTTATCGTATATATTCACAGTGGCATACCACACAGCTCTAGAATATTCCTGTATGTATTTACACTCGATATTCACTTCTGGGTCAACCCGATATTTGATTTATATTGAAATCCCTTTTAAAAATCTTAATAATTCCTTTATAAATTATAAAGGAATTCCACAGCGACTTTTCTAAAATTTGATTTGGACATACATCAAAATCTGCACGATGAAATCCCGATTTTTCTCTTCCATTAGAAAGATATACTCCACCAGCTCCACACGTTTCTTGTTTCACAGAAATCCGGTTTAAAACGAATCCTGTACATTCGGGTGAAGTTCAAATCGCCAAATAGCGAACTGCAGCGCTATTTCAAGCTCTATTTTAATTATATTATAATTATACATTCAAACTGACGTCGACTGAATATATTCGTTATTCAAAGTCAATTCTAAACTGAATTATATATCACAGATGATCTGGTTCATACCATATCGTCATTTCAGCCAATTCTGATTATTTCAGAATTAAATATATTATTTAATTTATTATTTTAATTAAATATTCACCATTATTTAATTCCACGACCATTAAATTTACTATACCACCATTTATATAATTAAATAGATTAATTATACTACCTCTGCCAATGCGGGTCATTACAGTTGTAATATATATAATAGTGAATATGCTTTTATTGGTTTTCTGTTTAGTCCCACATCATGGGAATAAGTTAAACATCAGCTACAAAGCCTATATATAAAGGAGCCAATGTAATAGAAATAAACACACATCTGAATGAATAGAAATGTCCTCTCTCCCCTGTTTCTTCTGTTCTGTGTTCGTTTTATTATAACATAGTAATAATTATAGGTATTTTTTTATTAAAATTGGTTGTGCGCCTTGGAAACTAAACCCAATATAATAATTATAGTTGTTTAGTATGGGTGTTTTTCTATTAGTAAAAGTTTTAGCTGGAAATGGGTTAACGTGGTGCTGCCACGTGGCCTCAGTAGCCTTTGTTTTAGTATACATTAAGATTGTATGTATTTTGACAGAATGAGAGATGTTATTCTATTGTTTTCAAAAACTAGCTTATTTAGATTTTTTAAAAATCAAATAGCAATTTATATAAGTTGGTTTAAACGAAGCATTAATCAAGTAAAAGCGTCTTCAGCACCGATTTACTATCAAAAGGGAGAAAAAACAGAATTTCAAATTTCTTCTATTGTTTTACCAAAGTGTAAGAATTTTTATACATCTCATTATGTGGTCCATATAACGAATATGAAATTATCAATTTAATACTAAATGTCATTATGTGGTCATTTACGTAGTCCTTTGATTTGATAGGATAAGATTGAAATAGAAGGTATATTCCTTTAAATATAGATATTCTTTATTAACGGTCAGCCGTGATGAACGGTTGAGATTATATCCATAACGGAATTTGACCCCTCTCTCTACCTATAAATATAACTCAATATTCATCGTTAGGATTATCGAAAAGACACACGAATAATAGTACGACTAAGAAAGAGAAGACAATTTCCAGATCTACATCTAATTATCTTCTTCTCAATCAATATCTACATGTATGATTTATGTATTGTTTGTAACTAAGAGTATGGTCAAGATCTAAAACAAAAATACAATAATGGTTAAAAATCAGATTCACTTGATATTATGTTTACATGTGGTATCGGAGCAGCATTAGGATCACACCATGCCAAAATTTTCCAAAACTTTTGTGATATAGGTATTTTGAGATAGTTCGAAAATCCAACATGATCTATCACGGGATACTTCTATCCCAATCACATAAGAAGCGTCTCTCGTATCTTTCATTTCTATGTTTTGAGAAAGGAAGTCCTTAGTTTCCCGTGATAAGCCAAGGTCACTGCTTGCTATCAAGATATCATCAACATATAAAACCAGAAATGCAAACTTACTCCTACTAATCTTCTAGTATATGCACTAATCAACCATGTTTTCAATGAACCCAAGGGTGGTAATGGTGTCTTGAAACTTAAGGTACCATTGATGATAAGCTTTCTTTAGTCCATATATTGATCTTTTTAACAAACAAACCATGTTTTGCTTTCCATCTATAATGAAGCCTTCTGGCTGAGCCATATAGACTTCTTCTTCTAAACTCCCATTCCAAAAAGCCGTTTTCACATCCATTTGATGTAACTCTAAATCAAAATTAGTTAACAAAGCCATGATGATTCGTAAAGAATCCTTCTTTGAAACAGGAGAGAAGATCTCATTATAATCGGTGCCCTCCTTTTGATGGAACCCTTTAGCTACAAGTCTAGCTTTAAGTCATTCGATTTTACCAAGAGAGTCACGTTTAGTCTTATAGATACATTTACAACAGAATTTTTGATGTCCTTCTGGTAAATCGACCAACTCCCAAACTTTATTTGCAGTCATAGATTTCATCTCTTCAAACATGGCATCAATCCATTTCTCATGATCTTCACTTTTCATGGCTTGTGAGTACGGAGTCAAATCTTTTTCCAATCCCATGTTAAATTCAAATTCTTGCAAGTACAATATATAATCATCTGAAATAGCTGGTCTTTTTGGTCTAGTGGACCTCGTTAATGCTACCTCGGATGCTGTACTCACATTCGATTCAATGGCGACAGGATCATTGATGAAGTGCATGATAATTGACAATTGGTTCTACATTATTGGTTGAGTCAACGACATTAAGTAGAATAATGTATGTCAAAATTTTAGGCAAAGGAATTGGTATAGGTGCCCGAATCTCTCTGACGAGCACTTCTCTTACTGGATCACTCCCATTGACTTCACCATTCTCAAGAAATTTGGGTCTAGTTTCTTCTCATGTAGACTACAAATGTGTGCCTTTGCTTGACATCCTCAAACACGTAAATGTCTTAAAACGGGTTTCCATCCTTTCCATATCTTAAAAGGTGTTTTAGGGACGGCTTTACTGGGAACTCGGTTCAAGATACATATAGAAGTTATAAGGGAGTGCATCAACAATGTTATGGGTAACTTTGAATTACTCATCACACTCCTAACCATCTCTAAAAGTGTACGATTACATCTCTCAGCAACACCATTCATTCATGGTGAACTAGGCATTGTGTACTGAGTAACAATTCCTAAGTTTTCAAGAAGTTAAGAAAAAGGGCCAGGGTGTTGTGACGACTCATCATACTTTCCATAATATTCACCACCTCTATCAGACCTAATGATTTTTACCTTTTTACCTAATTGCCTCTCAACCTCAGTTATGTAGGATTTTACAGCATTTACAGATTGAGATTTACATGCAAAGGATAATGATAACAATAGCTTGAGTAATCATTGATGAAGGTAATGAAATGTTTTTCTCCACCATAAGATGGATAATCAAGAGATCTGCATATGTCTGTATGTATAATTTTAAGTAGTTCAGTACTTCTTGTGGCTCCTTTCTTTGTATGTTTAGTTTGCTTACCCTTAATGCAATCTTTACAAACCTCAAAATTTGTGAAATCAAGGACTGGAAGATTTCCTTCTTTTACTAATGAGTTAACTCTTTCTCTGGATATATGAGAGAGTCTTTTATGCCATAAGAATGAAGAATTCTCACTTGCCCTACTATGTTTCAAACCCATTTAGAATGCAAGGTTACATTAGGTGATTCAGAAAATGAATTATCAAGAGTAATTTGATATAAACCATTAACTAGAATTCCAGAACCCACCAATTCATTGTTTTTAAACAAGTTAAAACATCCATCACTAGTACATGAAGAAAAACCATCAAGATCAAGTTTAGACAAGGAAATCAAATTACGAGAAACTGTAGGAACATAAAAAGTGTCCTCCAAATATAAATGAAAACTATTACTTAATGTTAAACGAATATTTCAAATGGCTTCTATTAGTGCTTTCATCCTATTTCACATGTACAGGTAGGCTTCATTTGGACTTATGTTCCGGGTTGTAAGGTATCCCCTTCTTTTCGAACCATTCTCTGCACTTTACACAATCCTTCTGAGTGTGTCCACTTTTTTTTTTTTTTTTTTTTTTTTTTTTTGCAAAAGCGGCACTTATCATTCTTCTTAACCTTCTTTGATGTAGGTTGACTGGAGTGGATGGAAGAACTATTCTGAATGGAGAACACTTCTTACTGTCCTTCCAATTTTCTTTCCGAGTTTGTTCTTCCTATTCCCATGCATGTAATTTGCATTAGCAACATGACTATTTTGTTGCATAGTTCTAGCCACTTCTTGAACCAGCTTATTGGTCAATTGATTCACATTCCACATTTCCGTAATTATTTTATTATGAATCTAGAAAGGTCCATACCGTGGAGGCAAGGAGTTGAGAATAAATTGGACTAGGAATGAATCTTCTACTTTCATACCCAATTTACCCAACTTTGCAGCAAAGTTAGCCATGTCAAGTACATGTTGCTGCTTGGTCTTGGTACTATCATAGCAGGTAGTAGCTAGTTCAGCCACGAGTTTCCCAGCAATAGCTTCGTCGCCAAGCTTAAAGCATTCAATGATTATGTTTAAGTATTACTTAGCATTTAAGGTTTCATTTTCAGGAATGCAAGACTTAATGTTGGATGAAGTGGTTAGACGTAGGAACTTCAGACATAGTTTATTGGCTTTTGTCCATGCATCATGCTCAAGTTTCTCATCCTCTATGGATGTAGCTGTAAGACCAGCGGGTTTATCCATAGTCAAACCCAAGTCTATCTCTAGTACACCCAAGTAGAACACAACATGTTATTTCCACTCATTTTTGTGTGTGAGAGTGTTTATAATAGTTGTTGTCGGGGTTTTCATGACCGGGCCATGCCGACGGTCCGATCACGGTTAACTGTGGACTGCCAAGCTTAATGGCCCGGAACATGATAAAGCCGCGATGGGCTAAAATCTGATTCGACCGCATCAAAATGGGCCTAAACCACTCTGAAGAAAAAAATGGTTTATAGTCCAAATTACTTTAATAATTCAATTAAAGCCAGATTATAAGACCTAGACCAGCCCATTGCAACATGCTTTCTAGAGTATGCCACCAATAACAACTGAGGATGCTATTTTTATACAAAGCTGACGCTGAGCTTAAGTCTTCAGTCCATAATGTGAGAAAATTTAGATCAGCTTTGTATTCTTTTATTTCACCCCAAAGTCAGCTCTGTTTCTTCTGAAAAGTTGAATTAAAAAGAAACTTGTTATACGAAGTTTTGATCAATATCAACATAGAGCATGAATCATATTTAGATAATTAAGGTTATTGTATGATAATAACTAGTTTTAATTAAAATTAACAACAAATCCAGTATATAATCAACTTGAAAATTTAAGTACGAATCTAACGATTCAACCGGTTGGACCCTCAAAATCTTAAACCTCGAGTGGGTATGGTTCGACTCGCGGCACGGTCATGAAACTATGGTTGTTGTTGTGTTATATATATATATATATATATATATATATATGAGTGTGTTATAGTTTCATTGTGTTTATATGTATATATAAAAATATATAATATTTTTGTGTAAAGAATTATTGTGTTTATTTTGGTTAAATTGAGTTAGTGTTGTATTTATTTTTGAGTTGAGTTTGGTGTTGAGTTCGAAAACCGTCCAAAACCCAATAGTCGTATGGATCGATTGAGAAATTCCCTAACCTCCTCTTATAAAAATAAAATATATGTTGAGTGGTTACCATGATTGAATCAATTCTAAGTCATGTCAGGAAGTCGTCGTTTTATTCTGTGTTAGTCTGTTTGCTATCTCCATTCTATGCCACGAAAGGTGAGTTTATCTCATACTTGACTTACATTGTTTCATGGATGTTACATTCAGCACAAATGAATTATTGTGAAATGTATAGGATTGCTAGTAGAAATTGTTTTATTTGATATGTACACTTTTCATATATAACACGATAAATATATGTGACACGTAGGTGCACTGATGATATATGATGTGTGATGTGATGATATTGATGCTATGTGATGATTTATTTATGTTTCTGATTTCCATAGTTTTAGAAAATCACTATGGGTTGAAATGATACATACCCGAACGGACATTAGGGAAAAATCGTTATGGTTGAAATGATAGACCTGAGCAAATTTTACTGAATTTGGGATTGCGGGTTGAAATGATATCTACCCGTAAAATTATAAATTGTGGATTCAAATGATAAATATCTGTATCACTTGACCATAGGGTAGAAAATTTTATACGAATACCGTTGGTCATGTTTTCGAAGTAAAGTGATTTGGAAAATTTGATTCTTAAATAATAACTTAATATTTTATATATTTTTCAATCTAAAGATTTTTGAAATCGAATTTTGTGAAATTTTAAATTATATGTTTTAAAATGTTCTTATGAGTAAATATGGATTTAAATATATATATATATATTAAGATTTTACTTATAATTTTATTTATTTTAAAACTATATAATTTAATAAGATGATAATAATAATAATAACAACAATAGTATTTTATACCTTAGTTTAATATATTATAATAATTATTTAAAAAATATATTTTATAAGCTTATATTTGTATATAAATCTATTTTCAAATTTGAATTTATAATTTACAAACTTTTAGATAAATATGTATCTATTTTTCTAAATTTAATTTCTAATATATTTTATAAACTTTAATGATAAACTTAGAGACAGATAGGTTGTGATTTTGCGATTTAAATTTAAGGTTTAAAAGATTTAAATTTAATATTGATATTTGATTAAATTTGAATTTGAATTTAATATTGATATTTAATTTGAATTGATATGAACTTTTATTAGATATGAATTTGAATTGGTTTAAAAATATGAACTTTTATAAGAAATGAACTTGAATTGCGTAAACTGATTTTAATTTGAATTTATAATTGATATGCAATGAATTCGATTTTAAAGTGACTGAATGTGAATTTGAATATGTAAATTCTTTATATGGAATTGATTTTATAAATCGTCTAGTTTGAACTAAGAAATTTGCTAAATCGAATTTATAAGAATGGTTTCAAATCGTATGATTTGAATCTATTAATAATGATTTTGAATTGTACGACTTAAATTATAAAATGTGATATGAATAGTTTGACTTGAAATATGAAATTTTATTTGAAATCAAGAAATTGAATTTGAACCAAAATATTGGATTTTATGAATTGACTTAAAAGAAATCTTATAAAGGTGAAAATTGGATTATATGAATTGTTTGAACTTGGACTTTGCTGAAAATATTTCAAACTAAAATATAATCGAAGTTAAATATTTTAGCATTGATTTATACTGAAATCTGAGACCTTTAAGATATGATCTTCTAACTCGATTTGATAAAAGAGATTCAAGTGAGTAGTTTTCAAAATTAAATATAATCGAAGTTAGATATTTAATTTTGATTTCAAATTTGAATCTGGCGGCGTGAAAGATGCAAACGTTTGGTTGTTAAAGAGACCGAGATCAGCTATTGTCATACTCTCTACCAATATTGAAAACCACTTTAATAGCTGTGTATGTGGTGGAGAATATAGAATGAAGTTGGTTGGTTTGTCGAGCGCTACTGGAATGATGTAGGAGAACGATGATGGATGTCCCTGACCTTCGGGTCATAATTAAAATGACTAAAACAGGGATATACAGGACCAAGTAGGGTTAGCTACCTCCATCAGCAACACTTCTTCCTTTATTACTATAATCCCTCGGTTGATTTGATTTGAAAGCTGCACATCCTTGATTTCGGAGTGTTGCTTCGAGGTAGGCGGTAATCGCGGCTATGCGTTACCACTTGTCCGGGCATGCAACTAGTATATTCGAACTCTAGGCATTCCTCATTGCCTTGTCATATTATCCCAATTAAGCCCCCTACGATTTGATTTAATGTTGTCGTATAATGGCGCATCCCTATCTACCGACGGCTTACTGGTGTTTTATGTGCAATGTTTACTACAATGTATTAACAGTGTAAGGGTAAAAATGTAATCCCGCTTACGCTAGTTTAATATTTTATATTTCCTATAGACACTATTATAATAGCGTATTATATTGTATGTATATAGTTTAACGAATCCTTAGAGGATGGTGATCCCAAACATCCTTTAAGTTAGTGATGCATTTCATTGAACATTTCATTTGAGTTGATTTACTTCCACAAGAATGTTAGTCCTGATCCGAGTTGTTTTGTTTTGCATTATTGCTCGGGTCAGAACGAGTATGATAGCTTTCGAGATTTACTCTTGAAGTCTGGAGCTTATATTGGGTTTTGCTCACCTCTATCTACCTATTCTGTTGTTCCAGTTCAGCGTTTCGTGTTGTTTCTGTTACAGATTGTTATCGTTTATTTATATATTGGAAAATTCATTGTATTAGACTTCCGTTGTATTGTTTATGTAAACTTTGTTGTAAAACTTTATTTAGTAGCTTCATGAACTACTATTGTATTATGTATTTTCCACTGCGAGATGTTATATTGCTTTATGTCTGTGATTTGTGATTCCATGATTTATTTTATTCACCTTAGAAGCTAATAACAATCTATCGTTTCGAACGGTTTGAGTTGGTTTAATTACCGCTTGAAGCGGTCGAAAAGGAGGAATGCTACAATGCTTAACGTCAAATGATCTAACTCAAAAAATATCTAGAAGAAACATGAAAATTATATGGTATAGTTATCTTCAGTGGTGCTAACTCTATGTATGAAGTCATTTTGCTTTTCTAGGGCAAATGATAACGAGATAACACTGCTCTAAAGGTTATAGGGTGATCCCCTTTCTTTATAATATCTGATTGTTTCCTAAAGAAACAAGTTGAGCTCACAGAAATAATCAATTAATCGGTCTTTGGAATGATGGTTAAGCAGACAAGTGTGCTTATATGAGATGACTTGAAACTGTAGCCAGTCCAAAACAACGTAACTATTATGTGATTGGGAAGGTATTCATGATTGGTTCAAGAAGGCATAATCTATGTGGAGATTTGAGATCTATTTAGGCTGCTTGAATACATGTAGTTGTCCATGGTACATTCAGGATGTTGAAATTCATATGTGATTTCGAGATCTATTGAGGTATGAAAATCCATGTATGATTACAAGATCTATTGAAATATAGGAATACATGTAGTGATTTATGATCTTTTTGGAATAATGAAGTCCATTTAGGGATTCGTGTTCTGTTCTTATGATGAATACTCATGAGAAAGAAGTCAGATGTAACATCGACATCAAAAACGACTAAAGACAGAGCTGGATGCAAGATCTGGGATTTTGCTAGCTCATGGCAAGATATATCAACTTCATCCAGAATATGCTTATCGATATTCGTTGAGAGTTGATGGTACTTGATAACATGTGGTTCACATTGATGTTTCAGGCGTGGACCAGTTCTATTTGCCTTGTGCTATATTTTATTTAAAAGTATGCGATGCTTGGCAGATAACTTATGATCCTTGTGCATAAAGTTCGGACCCGGCTTGCCTCTAGAGATCTCTACAGAAAATTCATCATGCAAACGAAACTTGGCGGTTTTTATTGTATGAAAAAATGCTGTCGAATATAACAAATGTATCTATCCATTTATTTGATATAATTTATATTCTACACCATAGACATTATTTATTATATCATCATATTAAATCTAATGAATAGACGAACGCTTTAAGGAGAAATAGTTATGAGAATTCATACGGAATCAAAAGGTATTGCAAAAGCTCACATATATCTTGATTTATTAACCTGATCTAAATGTTATTTTCTAATAATGTTCAGCTCAAACTCGTATACGTTTCCAGATTTAGCTGTAGTTGCCTTGGAGCTTTTGGAGAAAAGAGGTAGTTTTACTTACCGTACATTTTATTTTCCATTGCATTCTATGTTGTATATCACCATTTGTGAGGACTGGTTGTTATAACTATCCAAACCGATGATATGATAGTTTTCTCCAATTGTTGTATACATACAGTTTTATTTTGTCAAAGTCATTTTTGATATTATATATTATCCTTCCGTTACGAGATTATGATATTGTGTTCTCTTCTTCATTATTTTATTTCTTTTTATTTATATTTTACTCTACTTTCTTTCTTTTCGACACTTGGGTGTTCCGCACTTAAATATATGTATTAATGTCAACATTAGAGGGTCGAAAATACGAGTTGTTAGGCCAACAAATGTATCGTCAGCTTTACCACATTATATATAAAAAATTAAATAATTATCTACAAATCTAAATTATTGTCTCAAAAATTTTCAGAAATTAAAAGTTACTTTATTTGCTAAGTAGACAAAAGAGCGCATGTTTTTTGTGTGGCGATTGTCGATCTCTAAAAATTAGGAGTGTGGTTGATTTATCTTTTTAATTTTATGTCTATACAAAAGTGTGCATGATGCATCTATATCTTCAAAAACGTTCAAGTTAGAAAACAAAGTTAACATACAAAACAAGATTTTTTTTTTTTTTAGTATTTTTGAAAATAACGTTAGAACGAGAAACAATTCATTCTTTTGTCATCCCTCCATCTCCTCCATCATGTTCTTCATTTTCCTTCCAATTCCTTTGTCGTACCACCACTCTTCTAGTATTTTCTTATTAATGTTAGAAACTCAATACACAAAATACAAAATAAAATAAACGGCTTCTAAGTTGTCTAGCAACCGTATAAATTACAACTAATGAAATTCCTTTCATATATATCATCTACATATCAACTCTAAGGCCGATGTTTTTTTAGATAAAACACGAATGGTGATCTCCATTGTTCACTAATAAGGAATCTTCAATGCATATATAGTTGGCATCCATGTAACTGTAAATTGATTGTTGTTTAGTAACTAATGCATTTTATAATTTATTAGAAATCCCAAGATCATAAATATAATTAAAGGCAATGATGTGCATTGGAAATCATAAAAGAAATAAGAATATATAATCAATAAAATTTATTATTCAATATTTCTGAATATCAATATTTGTTGGATATCTTCAAGACCACGGTAGTATGATAAATTAAGAAAGTTGACACAATCATGCTTAGGAAGGAAAACTTTCGGTGAGTAAAACCACAAAGAAGAAAAAGGAATTGCCGAAAAAGAGGAATGTAAAAATGGTGGACACCAAGATGTGACTATATTTTCCATTGATCAAAGATGGGATATTGAGAAGGAATATCCAGGAAAGTTGAAGGCTCAGGTTGAGAGGAAAATTTTCAACTCCTTTTTTTAGAGGTGTTTTTGTTTATAGAAAAGTGGTTTTACATGAGTATTATTAATGCCACCCTGAAAACGGTTAAGGGGGTCATTTTTTTTAATTTACTAAGGGAATGATCATTTAACATAGCCCCCTTAACAATTTATAAAATATAGACCAAAATTCCCTTTTATTATTTTACCCTAGTTACATTTTACTGTTCGTTAAACCCTAATCATCTTCTTCTTCTCAGAGTAAACAATTAATTACTTTTTCATGGACGAACCAATTTCTAACTTTGAAAAAGAAGATAACATGATTTTACTCAAAAAAGCGAACGATATGTTGAATTTGTTGAAGAAATCACCGAAAAGGTAACAATTTATTAGAAAAATGGAGGTCCGTTTTCAACCATAAACGATATGTCTGTTGAAAGCGAGCAAAAGTTAAATATTTAAAATGGCATGTACTTGCCGAATTTGGTGTACACATCAGGTCATGACAATAACACAAATTCGACGATAGACCACCGAATAAAATCAGAAGTACTATCGCCGAATATGTAGGATTTTTTTAGTTAATCTATTTTCGGCATGTTATTTCCAATCTTTGTACTGAACTTCGGTATGTCCTTGTCAATTATTATGGTGTTTTCTGTATTTGAATGGAGGGTAAAATTAGGTTCTTTTATTTATTTTTCCATTATGTTTGGCCTCCCCTTAACAATTTAATTTTTAATGGAGTGAAAATAAAATATGACACACTCTTATCCGTTTTTGGAGTGGCATTAACAATACTCTTTTATATAACTTTTACATCTTGAATACTAGATAATGAATTTGAAATTCACATATGACTGATTGTGGGATCCAATAAATGGAAAATGTTCAATAATTTTAAAAAAAATCTAGATTTTAGCATTGCGAACGGTGTTGCTATAGTAGTTAAAATAGAGTGATACTGATTCACGACTTTTTTTAATGGACATGTTTCTATTTTGAATAACCATCAGTTATTATGCACTTAATTTAATAGTAGTTGCTTTTGGTAATCAAATGTCGACATCAATATATTAAGACTTGAAATTTATATTCGTCGCTCTCATTAGCATTTTATTTCATTCAAAAATACATGATATATGTCATATGTAAAAGAATCAAAATTGACCATTAAGATTTAATTTTTAAAGTTCACATCTAATGGATGTAGCTTATGACAAAAAAGGGTGGTGCTATTCACACCCCAATTTCCTCTCCTGGCCACCTTAAAAAATTTAATAGACATGATTATTTTTTACACACTTCAGGCCACCACAATCTATTCATTCACTCAGTCGTCAACCACCGAGAGTATTTCAAAATTTCGGATGCACACAGCCGAACAGAAATATACAAATTGCTCAACCTATTTCATCAGCATTCGATGGTAAATATCCGATAAACAATCACATTCACGGTGGTACACAACTGACCAAATCACCTAGAAGTGCGAACCCACTATTCGATTACTAACTACCGAATATAAATTAAAATAACGGTTGTTAACGGCCGAAAGGAACTATTAACTTTTGTATTTGAATGTTTCACCAATTCGTTTGTAAGAGGCTGAAAAAAATAAGGCTTTGGTGGTTATTCACTGAAAATGGAGTTAGTAAACGGTGGTTATGCGCCGTGGAAAAAAATTTCTGTATATATGCAAAATGTTTCATCAGTGGTCGACAACCGTACGACGAAGGTGATTTTGGCTATTTGCAACTGAACATGGGATTTCCATTTTAATGTCGCTCTACATTGGTCTTCACAGTTGAAAACATCCGAAATTTTGTGTCAAATCACGTACAGAAGGCCAATAATCAACAAATAAAATCATCTTTACTGATTAAGAAAATATTGCATATATATTGCATTCAAATTAGTATCAACATCGTGACAGGAGAGAAAGGAGATTTTTTTTTTGGAAGACTGTGGTGGCCTCTCCATTTTAAGTTTTTTAATATTGCGGTGGCCAGAAGGGTAGAGTGTTATTAAACGGGGTGCTTTTAGTTTTGGTGGCCAGGAGAGGAAACTGGGGTGTCAATAGCAGTACAAAAAAAAGAATAATCGTTATTCTTTTCTTTTTTATCAGCGTTACCAGTGATATTTTAGATATAACTTGTACCATATACAAAATATTACGACATCACAATCAATAGCGAATTATATCATAGATATCGACAATGGACGATTATACATAATATATTTTAGTAGGGGTGAGTATAAACTCCAATGTTAAATGAAAACCGCCCGACCCGAATTGGTAAAACGGTGGGGAAAACTTCTCTGTATTATCTCTCTAAACCAAATATACAAAATCGATCTGAACCAATTTTATTACGGTCCGGTTGCGGTTTGAAGGGTGAAACCGACCGTATTAAACCGGACCGGATTGCTTTGTATAAAAAACTGTTTACATATTACTGTATATTAGGATACGTAGCAGATATACATTGTAGGATAGGTGATACATATCAGTTAACAAGGCCTGCTTATAAGCTACGTTAACCTGTAAAATACATTGTAATAAGAAGGAACTTGCTGTAAATGAATTATGAGGCTAAAAGTATAAAAACCGTTTTGCTCATCAAAAACGCAAATCGGTAAAGTAACCATCAAAGATATATATATATATATATATATATATATATATTTGAAGTAAAAATGGACTTTTTGAACTTGAAGCAAATATTCCTGTATAACATATATGGTTAACTGATGTAAACAAGTTAACATTCAGGTTAATCTACTATGAATATTCCAAAAATAACAAGATAAGACAAAATTAACATGAATTTGAGTAATAATTTGTAGACATTTACTCGGTCATCCATTTTGATATTATGAAGTTGACATTGCAAATAAAATAAAATAAGTTCCTCCTCGCAATTCTTTTAAATTCAGTGGACTAGTTAGCACGACATTTTTCGTCAAATAACGAATGTTGGTATGCTTACCTCTCGTGATGTGGGAAGGTGGCCACCTTTAACAAGAACTCCGAGTGCACGCAAAATTGAAGCCATGTCTTTATGTCTAATTTCTAGAATTTCAAGCTCTCTTCTTACCCCAGCTCGAAATTTTTCTTTCAGATTTATTGTTTCTTCATCCTAATATGAAGTGTTAATTTCTCATTCTTAAACCTGACAAGTTATACAAATATTAAAACAATATCATAATACGCAAACCTTATCTAGTTCACGAACTTCCTTTATATGTTGTCTCTGACGTCTTTCCATGTCATTCCTCTGTATGCTTATAAGCAGGCCTTGTTAACTAATATGTATTGTACAAATCGAAAGATGTATGTGTTTAAGTTCCTAAAACTTAATGAATGAAATATACTATAGTCCTACATTGGTAAGAATGAAGATAAGATTTATGTACATATACTAAGTTCTTATTCTCTATATTGGCCCTTAGGGTCAAGTAATTTTGTGCGAGGGGGAGGACCTATATCTAATGAACACACGCGCATGCGCCGCCCGCCCGTCCGACCGAACTGGACCGGGTCGGCTTCGGGCTTCGGGCCTTGGACTTGAAATAGAGCCCAGTAAGAAATCTTATTTTTTCTTCGAAAAACAATGCAATTTTTGACATGATGGCGGATGCAGATGCGACCCGACCCGTTACGGTTCAAATGAACGGACGCGTTCATTTGAATTCAGATGACAACGGAAAATAAAAGGATGCGTTTTTTCGAACGGGTGCGACCCGTTAATGCATCCATTTGGAAACTATATATACATAATGATTCTGATCAAATCATTACCGGAAAAAAAAAAATTCTTCCTTCCGTTGTCTAATTCCTAAAACTTCTGCCATTACTGATCATCGCAGTCAGTGCATAGTCGCTACAATCTCGAGAAGTTTTCTCGTCTGTTGTATCCTGGGAGGCTTCGACTGAAAATCTTAAGGAAACTGTTAATACAGGCCTCAGATGAACTCGGTTAGACATCAATTCTTTCCTGTTTAAATTTCACTTTGTATACCGTATAATTATGTATACTGCAGCAATACTATATTATTGCTTAGTTCATAATTTTTGGGTTTGTGTACTATATTATATTAAACTTTTTGACAAAGATAATACTTCTGTCGCAGATTTGATTTGTGTGCAAATCATTTCGTAGATCATTGAACAGATTGCGGTACTGTTTCTGATTTGGAATGCTTTAGTTCAGTTACAAATTAGAAACACTTATACTCTGTAACAAATTCTGTTTTGAGTACAGAATTAATACTACATCTTAACACTTACACTGTTTTTGATAAAACAGAGAAGGCAATAGAGCAAATGATGCTCAAAACTGGCAATTTGAACAAACCAGACTTGTTCAAAGGAGAAGGTGATGATTTTCTGACATGGCAGAATCAGATGTTGTTCTATCTCACCACCCTTGGTTTGCAGAAGTATCTTGAAGAAGATGAACCGGTGCCGCCTACACTAGGAAACGCCAAGGATGCAAATAAGCATGATGGTCCTTCTATTGATGCATGGAGGCATTCAAACTTTTTATGCAAAAACTACATTCTAAACTGCCTAGACAAGGTCCTATACAAAGTGTACCAGCCCATAAAGACTGCAAACGCTCTTTGGAATGCACTGGCTACAAAGTACAAGACGCAGAATGTGAATTTGAAAAAGTTCATCGTCGACAAGTTCATGGACTACAAAATGGTGGACTCAAAGTTGGTGACTTCTCAAGTGCAAGAGTTGCAAATTATTATCCATGAGATGGAAGTAGAAGGCCACAAAGTTGGTGAATCATTCCTGGTTGAAGCAATTACTGGAAAATTGCCACCATCTTGGAGGGACTACTGCAACTACTTGAAGCACAAAAAGAAGGAGATATCCTTACAAGACCTCATCGTCAGATTAAAGATAGAGGCAGATAATCATGGAGTCACTCAACCCAAAAGTGAAGAGGCGCTTGTTGCTGAAGGGTCAAAGAAGTAAGGGCACTTCAACAAAAACAAGAAAAGAAAGGCGCCAGAAAATAAGCAGAATAACCAAAAGAAGTCCAAAAAATTCAATGGTGAGTGTTGGGTTTGTGGCAAGACTGGCCATCAAGCAAAAGAGTGCAAACACAAGAAACAGAAAAATTCGGAAGCAAATGTGGTGGATAACATCGACATCAATGAATCAAACTTTTCAGGAGTTGTGTCCGAATGCAACTTGATTAAGAATTCTGCACAATGGTGGTTGGACACGGGTGCTACTAGGCATATATGCTCTGATAAGTCCGTCTTTTCAACCTACACCAAATTGGATCAAGATGAGAAACTCTATATGGGCAATTCATCGGTTTCTATGGTTGAAGGCAAAGGAACAATCACCCTCAAGTTCACTTATGGGAAGACTATTAGACTGAATGATGTCCTTCATGTTCCAGATATCCGCAAGAATCTCATTTCTGGATCCGTGCTTTCGAAGAAGGGATTCAAGATGGTCTTCGAGTCAGACAAGATGGTTCTGTCCAAGGCAGGAATCTACATAGGAAAGGGTTACTTATATGATGGCCTATTTAAGGCAAATGTAGCCGTAATCAGCAATAATATGTATTCTGATAATGCTATGAATAAAAAGGAAGTTTCTTATATCGTTGAGCATGAAACTTTATTATGGCATGGTAGATTAAGACATATTAATTTTCGAAAAATGAAACAACTTGCAAATTTAGAGTTAATTCCTAAATTTCAAGTAGATAAAAACTAAAAATGTGTGACATGCATAGAAGCTAAAATGGTTAAGAAACCATTTCATACTGTTGATAGAAGTACTGAACCATTAGGAATGATTCATACTGATTTATGTGATTTCAAAAACTTACCTACAAGAGGTGGGAAAAAGTACTTTATCACATTTATTGATGATTATACACGATACTGCTACATATATCTTTTAAATAGTAAAGATGAAGCAATCACATCGTTTATAAAATATAAAGCTGAAGTAGAAAACCAGCTAAATAAAAAGATCAAAATATTGAGATCTGATCGAGGTAGAGAATATGAATCGCCGTTTGAGCAATTCTGTGCATAAAATGGAATAATTCCTCAAACGACAGCACCATATTCCCAACAACAAAATGGCATAGCCGAGAGGAAGAGCAGAACGTTAAAAGATATGATTAATGCAATGCTATTAACGTCTGGTCTACCGACGAACTTGTGGGGGTAAGCCTTGAATATGTCTAATCATGTATTAAATAAAGTTCCTCGCAGTAAAACGGGAAAAATTCCATATGAGTTATGAAAAGGACACCTACCAAGCATCAAATACCTCAAAGTGTGGGGGTGCTTGGCAAAAGTACCTATCCCGCCTCCCAAGAAGGTCAAACTTGGACCAAAAACAATAGATTGTTACTACTTAGGGCCATCCCAAAATAGTAGTGCATATAGATTTTTGGTATTCAAGTCTGATATAAATGATATCCATGTAAATACAATCATGGAATCAAGAGATGCCTCATTCTTTGAAGACGGGTTTCCACACAAAAGAAATGAAGGAAATAATGTCCCCAAAAGGACACGAGAAGAATCGATTGACCCACATGAAGATGAAACTCATCGTGAAGTTGATGAAATTGAACCAAGAAGAAGCGTAAGGGCTAGAACTTCCAAGTCTTTTGGCTCAGAATTCCTCACTTATGTACTTGAACATGAACCTCAAGCATTTAAAGAGGCCATGTCATCTTCTGAATCTTCGTGTTGGAAAGAAGCAATCCAAAGCGAGATTGATTCAATTCTAAGTAACAACACTTAGGAAATTGTTGATATTCCACCTGGAATAAAACCTATTGGCTGTAAATGGATTTTCAAGAAGAAAATGAAAGCAGATGGCTCTGTTGATAAGTATAAAGCCAGACTAGTAGCCAAAGGATATCATCAAAAGGAAGGGGTAGGTTTCTTTGATACATATTGACCCGTTACACGAATAGCCTCAATAAGAATGTTAATAGCAATTGCATCCATCTATAATCTAGAGATTCATCAGATGGATGTAAAGACAACATTCTTGAATGGAGATCTCGATGAGGAAATCTACATGGAGCAACCTGAAGGTTTTATATCCAAGGGAAATGAAAATAAAGTCTGTATTGGTAAAATCATTATACAGTCAAAAACAAGCTCCAAAACAATGACACGAAAAATTTGATAGTGTCATGATGCAAAATGGTTTTCGTATAAACAAATGTGATAAATGTGTTTATTATAAACAAATTGGACAGTCATATGTCATGATTTGCTTATATGTGGACAATATGTTAATATTTGGTCCTAACGTAAAAGTTATAGAGACCATAAAGAAAATGCTGATCAACAATTTCGATATGAAAGATTTAGGAGTTGCAGATGTTATTTTGGGAATCAAAATAATAAGAACCCCTAATGGAATCGAATTATCTCAGTCACATTATGTAGAAAAAGTGATTGAAAGATTTCAAAATCTTGGGATTAAAGGAGTAAGAACACCTTTTAATCCGTTAGAAGTACTGCATAAAAACACTAATGAGAGTATAATGCAACTAGAATACTCCCGTGTAATAGGATGTCTAATGTATCTTATGAACTGCACGAGACCAGATATAGCTTATGTAGTAAGTCGACTAAGCAGGTATACAAGTAATCCAAGAAAGAAACACTGGAAAGCACTAATGAGAGTGCTTGGATACTTAAAGAATACCACAAACTATTCTTTGCATTACGGAAAATATCCAGCCATATTAGAAGGATACAGCGATGCAAACTGGATTGTCGATTCAGAGGAATCAAAATCCACAAATGGTTATGTATTTACTCTAGCAGAAGCAGCAGTGTCGTGGAAATCTACTAAGAAAACATGCATAGCTTGATCAACGATGGAATCTGAGTTTATTGCTTTAGATAAAGCAGGCGAAGAAGCAGAATGGCTTCGTCACTTCTTAGAAGATATTCCACTTTGGCCTAAACCTTTAACGGCCATATGTATTCACTACGACAATCAAGCAGCGCTAAGTAGAGCGAAAAACTTTGTGTATAATGGAAAATCTCGACACATTCGTCGACACCATAACACAGTTAGGCAGTTACTCTCAAATGGAACTATCTCCATTGATTATGTAAGAACCAATGATAACCTAGCGGATCCATTTACAAAAGGGTTATCAAGAGAGAAAATTGACTACGCATCGAGTGGAATGGGTTTAAAAGCCTAAAACCAACAAGAGTTATCTTATACAGAAACCTATCCTAGCGAATGGAGATCCCACGGACTAGGATCAATAGGCAAACCAGTTCTGAATAACTCAAGACGTAATGCTTTTGTCCAGACATAGTCCTACTCCATTCCTATGGTGCACAATATAAAATGCATGTCCATAGAAGTTTCACAAGTTAAAGCTATGCTTTTTAATGATGACCATATCTTGTAAAATAATAAGTGGGGGTATATGTAGGATACTCCTAATGATAGCGATCACCTATGTTAGTGTGAGCTGAGTCGGCTCTATGAGAATATTAAAGGCTTAAGTTCTCTATATACACTAGCAGAACCAGAAATTGTTCAGGACCAAAATGAACAAAACCAAGAGATTTGGTGATAAGGAAAATAATGTTTTGTTAAACTTATTATCTGGTTATACAATAACGGCTGAGGGTTCAAGATGAAATAATTCACCGATTAGCCAAGTATATCCGATGAGTTTTAACTATGGAAAGTTCAAAGTGAAATATCTACTTATCCTCAATAAAACATTATTCCATATGTAGTCTGTGATATTCCACTTTGTGTGGGGGAAAGTATATTACCATTTATGTGGGGGATTGTTGAAGTTCCTAAAACTTAATGAATGAAATATACTATAGTCCCACATTGGCAAGAATGAAGATAAGATTTGTGTACATATACTAAGTTCTCATTCTCTATATTGGACCTTAGGGTCAGGTAATTTGGTGCGAGGGGGAGGACCTATATCTAATGAACACACACACGCGCGTCGCCCGCCCATTCGACCGAGCCGAACCGGGCCGGATCGGGCTCGGGATTCGGGCCTTGGGCTTGAAATAGAGCCCAGTAAGAAATATTATTTTTGCTTCGAAAAACAATGCAATATTTGACATGATGGCGGATGCGACCCATTGAGAACAAGCGGGTACGACCCGTTACGGTTCAAATGAACGGACGCGCTCATTTGAATTCAGATGACAACGGAAAATAAAAGGATGCGTTTTTTCGAACGGGTGCGACCCGTTAACGCATCCATTTGGAAACTATATATACATAATGATTTTGATCAAATCATTACCAAAAAAATTTCTTCTTCCTTCCGTTGTCTAATTCCTCAAACTTCTGTCATTACTGATCATCGCAGTCAGTGCATAATCGCTACAATCTCGAGCAGTTTTCTCGTCTGTTGTATCCTGGGAGGCTTCGACTGAAAGTCTTAAGAAAACTGTGAATACAGGCCTCAGACGAACTCGGTTAGACATCAATTCTTTCATGTTTAATTTTCACTTTGTATACCAGATAATTCTGTATACTACAACAATACTATATTATTGCTTGGTTCATAATTTTTGGGTTTGTGTACTATATTATAGTAACACTGTTTGACAGAGATAATACTTCTGTCACATATTTGATTTGTGTGCAAATCATTTCGTAGTTCATTGAACAGATTGCAGTACTGTTTCTGATTTGGAACGCTTTAGTTCTGTTACAAATTAGAAACACTTATACTCTGTTACAAATTCTGTTTTGAGTACAGAATTAATACCACAGTATGTTTGAAAATCAAACCGGACTGAACCGAAACCAGATCGAATGCATTTAAAACTGAACCAGAATCGAACCTTAGTAAAATATAATATTACAGTCTTCATTTTTGGTTAATCATTTGAGTTTCAAACCGAACCGAACCAAGACGCGCTCACTTCTATATTTTAGAGCTATAAACTAAAGTAACATGAAAATGCATACAAAATAGTAAAAAGGGAGTTTATAAAAAAATCAAAACATGTGACTTTTTGTTGCACAAACTTTTAGCCTGATATAAGCCCCTGTTATAACATTCCAAATCTGATACTGGTACGCAGATCTATATACACTACAGAGACGCAAGTTGATTCAAGAATTCGCTTTATTGTACGTCCTTTTAAAGGGGGAGTAGTAATCGTAAAGAATATGCTACAGTCACGGATCATGTGGAAAAAAAGATGGTCAGAATGTAGAGCAACAAGCTAGCAAAAATATGACAAATAGGGCGAGAGAGGCTCGAACTCTTGACCCCAGGATTACTCAATTGTACAGCTATGAGACCTACACGCTCGCCAACTACACCACCGCCACACGTGCTAAGTTTTTATTCATTTTCTTAAATATTCGTATTTCGTGAATTATAATTTAACAATAAGATTTGGTCTCGCTCATTACTATTTTACTATGGAAACAAAGTTGGGTAATCAATGTCCGGGTCAGATCCAAGACGCTTTCATTGTTACTCAACGTGCCTTGTAGCTATGCTAGCGGTATTACACTAGTTTAGTGCTACTTGCTATGATACATAATCACAGTAAAGTCATTATTCTAAGCTCTGCTAAACAGAGAGTTGACATCAATACGGAAGTTTAGTTCAAATTCTCCTGAATTTCTTGCTTTCTATACATCCTTTAATATTACCGCTTGATTCAGAGAGATGAAAAGATTATGTCAGAGGTGTGTGACATCCCTCCCGTGTGGGTGCTTGCGCGCATGTGTGCGTGCATGCCTGTGTTGCTTGTTACAGTCGCAACAAAATGAGAACATTTGAGAGTTGTATAGGCAAGTTGATTGAGGTTAAATATAAAACCAGTTTGCATGTTCGTTGATAAACTATTTAACTTAAGAATGCTGGACTATGCAGTACATTACATTATACCCAAGTTGAAGAGAACTTTATCACAATCATCACGTGGTTTGTCTTTTGGAGCTATTAATTGAAAGACATGAAAAATCTCAACCTAAGGGTGCAGGTGATACAAAAGAAATCTAAAGCAAAGGGTGCCTGGAAGAAGCTCAGGGTGTATTCTTGACGAATAGAAACAGGGTATTTTGAGCGGGGTATTTGAACGGAGTATTTGAGTATGGTACTGTAGCGAACGGGGAATGTGTTTTTAGCTACAAACGGGGTATTTGAACGTGGTATTTAATTGTTAAATTAATTGTTATGAATTAATTAAATACTAATTTTTAAATGGACCGTTAAATCTAATTAGAGAATGTGCTGAAACCATTTTATACAGCGATATAATTGATGCAAATACATTATAATAACCTTAAGCATTAACAGTCTATAATGAAAAAAAAATTAAAAAATGACATTAAGTATTAACAAATAGTCTGCAGTAGGCGTTAAGCATTAATAAACGGTGTACAACAAAACTCTAAAAAAATTGAGTGAAGGTTGGGATTGAACTCTAGTCACTGTCTAACAAACCATGTTCACTTACCAACCACACTACTCATACTTTCATTACTAAACAGAATTTGGTAAATTAACAAACGCGTCGGTTTCCAGCAACGAGCAAGCGTTCCTTTTGAACGGGCAAAAATTTGTTAGCGTCCGACGCGTCGAACGCGAACAAAATTCCCAGCGTGTCAATTATTGACTGCGAATGCACCCTTAGTCGATTGGCGGAGTAAGTGCAGTCAACTAAACCTTGTTGATGCAAAACGGAAGTGGCATGTGGAGGTTGAGAGCTCCCGCAATGCCAGAGGAATCTCGATCAATTGGACTTTCAACCCCAGTCTGTCGAGATACATGCCAATTGACAGGAAAGCAAGGACCACTCGATGGCATAAGTGAATATGGGAGTCTTCACCCAGATTCTAAAGCAATGTGCAAGAGATTTTGATTTTCTGCTTGCGGTGCTTGTACATGAAGTTGTGGATCGTTTGGAAGATAATCCAATGGTCGAGATTGATTGAAGGTCCTATAAATACTTTTTTTTGCATAACCGACTGGTTTATATGGTGACCACAAACACCTTTTTATTATAACCAGTAATAGAAATAGAAAAGAATAGGTGATTGTGGTTGATGGTCAACTAAATTCGGTTTTTAAGGTGGACCGTCCACCGCATGCGAAATTTATAGTGTTTCATCCACTGTACCTATTATGTTTAGTGAAATGGAGCTAGCCACAATACTAGACTACATATGATCCAATAAATAAATACTTCACTTCACCTAGGGTTTCAAAAGTGGAAAATCTCTTTGTAATAGCCATCATCATCATTCTCTTGGTAAAGTCTCTCTAAAATTATGTTAATCTAAGTATATCAGATCTGCAATTCAGAAAATTTGGCAAACAACAAGTATGATATGCACAATCGGGAACGATAACTTGCTAATTCGAAGAAGAAGAGAAAAGAAAAAAACAAAGCAGTACCATGTGTGTATAGTCCACTTGCGTATTGTGCGTCCGAGCCCAGTAGCGTGTACTGTTCCCTTAAAGCGATATTGCTCCCCTACCGGCGCACAGGAGTTGATCAACAATTCGCCTCCCAAGGTTGAACAGACCTCACTCTGCACCGATGTGCTATAGCACAGAGCCCGACGAACTCAAGAAAGTATTTTGCAAAAACAGAATATACAGAGGAGAAGAGAAGAAGAGATACGAAAAAGGTATTTCGATTTGATTTTCGCAACCCTTTATATAGCCAGGAAGAGACATCTGTTCATGAGGGGTTGCTTCTGTTTGAATTGCAACAACAACGTATGTAGGAAAGGTTGCGACCCTTTACCAACAGATACTGTTGGCATCTGTGCGGCTAAATTAAAAAAATTACGATTTCGCGTTGTAGCAAGCCCATTTGCATTTGGAGGCCCAATCGATCACGAGACCCCAAGAGCCCCAAGGCCCTAATCTTTGACTTTTAAATATTAACATGAATGCTTTATCATGCCGTTGCCTCTCTCTATCTCTCTTCCATCTCCTCTTTAGTTTGATATATAATATCAATCCTTAGTATAAGTAGTAAGCTAAGGCACAAATTTCCCCGATGTGGGGCTTAGTTTGCCTCAAACACTTATTCATTCTTCCAACAATCCCCCACATGAATGATTAGTTGTCTAATCCGTTTTTGCAATTCTGAGTAACATTTATCATATCGGTAAAAGTAGCACAATGGCCTTGAACTTTTTCTAGTGTATTATCATTATAACTAACTGGCGAATCAGTGGACTAGATTGTCTTTGAACTGTAAGTCGTTTGTGTAAGTTTATAAAGATAACACATGATATATATTATTTAACTCCTTGGTTCTCTGTTTGTGTTCGCTTTTGCCATGAACACCTCCTTGGTTTCATGAGTGCTTGAAGAATTCAACCTTATAATTCTTCTTGAAGTGGCGCCTTCGCACTCACATAGGTGATTCTATAAAGAGTATCCTGTAATACCCCACTTGGTTCTTTATAACACCACAGTATAGACATCATTAAAATCCAAGCTTATCATATTCTTCAACGGGTTGTGCATAACTTATCATAGGAATGGTTTTTATTTAACAGTGATGTAAAGTTTATCTTAAACTTAGTTGTCCCTTTGAACCTAGATCTTGGGATCTCTAGTCAACTAGTTAGGGTTTCCGTTTTAGAAAACTTTTAGTTTATAGGTCTTAAGCCCATTCCCATCAATAAGATTTGAATTTTCTCTATTGGAAAACCTTTTGTTAGTGGATCCACTATGTTATCCTTTGATCGTACATAGTCTATAGTGATAACTCCATTAGAGAGAAGTTGTCTTATGGTTTTATGTCTACGACAAATATTTCGAGACTTACCATTTTACAATGTACTATTTGCCCTTCCTATAGCAGATTGACTGTCACAATGTATACATATTGGATGTACAGGTTTTTCCCAATTTGGAATATCTTCCAAAAAAACCCTAAGACAATCTACTTCTTCTGCGGCTTTATCTAGAGCAATGAACTCCGATTCCTTTGTCGACCTTGCTATGCAAGTCTGTTTGGATGATTTCCATGAGATTGCTCCATTTCCTAATGCAAACACATATCCACTTGTGGATTTTGTGTCATTTGAGCCAGTTATCCAATTTGCGTCGCTGTAACCTTCCACTACTGAACGATAATTTGTATAATGCAAACCAAAGTTCTATGTGCATTTTAGATATCCAAGAACTCTTATTGTCGCTTTCCAATGATGTTTACCAGGATTGCTAGTAAATCTACTATGTTTACTTACATCATATGCGATATCTGGTCTTGTGCAGTTCATTACATACATGACACTTCCTAAAATGCGAGAATATTCAAGCTGATATATATTGTCACCAGTGTTCTTAGCCCAATTTTGGTTCATATCTATTGGCGATTTTGCGATAGTTATATTGTATTGCTTGAATTTTTCAAATATCTTGGCTATGTAATGTGATTGGGATAATACATATCCCTGTGGCATTCTTACAATTTTTACACCCAATATTACATCAACCAGTCCTAGGTCTTTCATATCAAATCTAGAGGATAACATATCTTTTGTTGATGTTATTATGGCCTTATTATTGCCTAGGATCAACAAGTCATCAACATAGAGACATACAATGACATATCCATTATGTATGTATTTTATATAAACACATTTATCTGATTCATTTATATTGAATCCATTCGATAACATAGTTTCATCAAATTTCTCATGTCATTGTTTTGGTGCTGGTTTAAGACCATAAAGTAATTTCACCAACTTACACACTTTTTTTTCATTTCCTGGGCTTACAAACACTTCAGGTTGCAGCATGTATATTTCTTCCTCTAACTCACCATTCAAAAATGCTATCTTTACATCCATTTGATGTATTTCCAAATTTAGTATAGAGGCGATTGCAATAAGCATCATAATGGATGTTATTCTAGTTACTGGTGAGTAAGTGTCAAAATAATCCAGATCTTCTTTCTGTCTGAATCCTTTGACTAGTATACGAGCTTTTATACTTATCTATTGAGCCGTCAGCCTTGAGTTTTTCTTAAATATCCATTTATATCCAAGTAGTTTTGCTCCTTTAGGTAGGTCCACTAGTTCCCATGTATGGTTTTGCAAAATGGATTCTATTTCATTGTTGACAGCTTCCTTCCAGTAAGGAGCATCTGGAGATGGCATTTCTTGTTGATAGGTTAGAGGTTCATTTTCTATCATATATGCATAGAAATCGGGTCCAAAGTTTTTAGAGATCCGTTGTCATTTGCTCCTTCTTGGTTCCTCTACCTCTGTTTCAACATTTCTTTTATGTGTTCTTTGATCAACATTATCCTCATGAGTATCTAAATCTCTAGATCTTTCTTGAACAATAGTTTCAGTAGAGGGTTTTAGAGCTAAATAAGTTCAAAAAATCTAGCGTTTCGAGATTCGATAATGGTGTTTTCATGCATGTCATTGATTTCAGATTTGTACACCAAAAATTGATAAGCAGCACTATTATGAGCATTTCTTATAAATATGCAATCTATAGTCTTTGGTCCAATTTTGACCTTCTTTGGTTTCGGTATTTTTACTTTGGCAAGACACCCCCACACTCTCAAGTATCTGTAGGATGGTGGTCTGCCTTTCCACAATTAATGTGGTGATTTAGAAGTCTTCTTTCGAGGCACTTTATTAAGAATGTGATTAGCAGAAAGTATAGCTTCTCCCCAAAATTTATCTGGTAAACCATAGCTAATGAGTAGAGCATTCATCATTTCTTTTAATGTACGGTTTTTACGTTCTGCTATCTCATTTGATTGAGGGGAATATTGTGTCATTGTCTAGTGTATAATACCATGTTCGGCGCAGAACTCCTCAAAAGGAAATTTGTACTCTCCTCCTCTATCACTTCTTAGTGATTTTATCTTTTTATTAAGTTGATTTTCAACTTTTGCTTTGTATTGTTTAAATACTTGAATGACTCGTCCTTGCTTCTAAGGAGATATACATAACAATATCTCGTACAGTCATCAATAAAGCTAATGAAATACCGTTTCCACCTCTAGTTTGACACAATTTTAAGTTGTGCACATCTGTGTGAATTAAGTCTAGAGGCTCCGTATTCCTTTCAACTTGATGAAAAGAAGTTCTAGTTAGTTTTGATTCGGCACATGTTTCACATTTGTAATTGGAATCCATTGTAAACTTAGGTATAGATTCTAAGTTATCATTTTTTGCAATGTATCAAAGTTAACATGGCCTAATCTAGCATGCCATATATTAAATGACTCGGTGACATAAACAGAAGAATCTATTTAATTATCAATATCTTTTGGTATAACAGTCTTTACATTCATTTTGAACAGACCATCACTCAAATACCCTTCTCCAACATACACTCCATTTTTAGACAATACAAAATTATCAGAAACAAAGACCAATTTGAAACCATTTTTACTCAGCAATGATCCTGAAACCAAGTTCTTACGGATATCTGGAACGTGTAGAACACCATTTAGAGTAAGTTCTTTCCATAAGTCATTTTAAGAAGCACTTTTCCTTTGCCTTCAACGTTTGACGTAGAGGAGTTTCCCATAAAGAGTTGCTCTTCCTGTGTCGCGGGTTTATAGTCGGAAAACGTCCAATTGTTGGCACAGATGGGTTTCGTGGCACCAGTGTCCACAAATCATTCTTTCGTGTTGCCAACTAAGTTGCATTCTGAGATCACCGCTGACAAATTCATTTCAGAGACATTCTCTGAAAGCTCTTCGAATTGCATAACATTAACTTGGTCTTTCTTCTTGTTTCGATCCTTTGGGCCTCGACACTCGCTTGCCTTATGTCCTTTCTTCCCGCAGTTATGGCAGTTTACCTTGAATTACTTTGCCTTCTTTGCGTTTGGGTTGTTTTCCCTCTTTCTTTTGTTGTTCTTTTCAGTTTCGACCACAATTTCCTTTGCTACAATGGTATTAGTTGCTTTCTTTTCAGATTTTCGGCTGTCTTCTTCAATTCTGAGTCGTACAACCAAATCTTCCATTGTCATCTCTTTTCATTAGTGCTTCAGATAATTTTTGAAGTCTTTCCATAACGAAGGCAATTTCTCTATCATGGCAGCCACTTGAAATGACTCGCTTAGAGACGTTCCTTCATCATGTAACTCATGTATAATAACCTGCAACTCTTGAATTTGGTTAATCACTGTCTTAGAGTCTACCATTTTAAAGTCCATAAATTTACTGACGATGAATTTCTTCATGCCAGCATCTTCCGTCTTGTACTTTTTGTTCAGAGACATCCATAGTTCCTTCGATGTCTTCATTGTACAGTACACATTGTACAGACTGTTATCCAAGCCGTTCAATATGTAATTTTTGCATATGAAGTCAGAAGTTTTCCAAGCAATGAGTGCCTCAACTTTGGTAGCGTCGGGCTCAAATTCATCGACTTTAGGGGGATCCTCTTTAAGGAAATTTTCCAATCCTAAAGTAGTCAGGTTGAACAACATCTTTTGTTGCCATCGTTTGAAGTCACACCAGTGAATTTTTCAGGCTATTCTTCATGCGAGAATGTGACGGTCGGAGGAACCAATGGTCCTGTTGGTGGTGCGGTCACAACAGTTTTACTTATCGAAGCTTTTCTTTCGTTCGCCATTGTCTGAAAGCAAAAGAAGTTACTTAGAAAAACAACAATAACATTTTAAGACTGTTAATCTATGTATATCAGATCTACAGTTTAGAAAATATGGCAAACAGCAAGTATAATATGCACAATCGGGAACGAGAACTTGCTAACACGAAGAAGAAGAGAAAAGCAAAAAACAAAGCAGTACCATGTGTGTATAGTCTGCCTGTGTATTGTGGGTCTGAGCCCAGTAGCGTGTACTGTTCCCTTAAAGAGATATTGCTCCCCTACCAACGCACAGGAGTTGATCAGCAATTCCCCTCTCAAGGTTGAACGGACCTCACTCTACATCGATGTGCTACAGCACAGAGCCCGATGAACTCAAGAAAGTATTTTGCAAAAACAGAATATAAAGAGGAGAAGAGATACCAAAAAGTTAATTCGATTTGATTTCCGCAGCCCTTTATATAGCCAGGAAGAGACATCTGTTCATGCGGGGTTGCTTCTGTTTGATTTGCAACGGCAACGTCTGTAGGAAAGTTTGCGACCCTTTACCAACAGATATTTCTGTTGGCATCTACGCGGCTAAATTCGAAAAATAACGATTTCGCATTGTAGCAAGCCCATCTGCATTTGGAGGCCCAATCGATCACGAGACCCCAAGAGCCGCAAGGCCCTAATCTTTGGCTTTTAAATATTAACATGAACGCTTTATCAGGCTATTGCCTCTCTATCTCTTCCATCTCCTCTTTCTTTTGATATATCATATCAATCCTTAGTATGAGTAGTGAACTAAGGCACAAATTTCCCCGATGTGGGACTTAGTTTGCCTCAAACACTTATTCATTCTTCCAACAAATTATTGATAAAATTCATCATCTCCAATGTGATGGACACTATCACTAGCAGAACTTTAAAAATATGTGTTTTCATTTTATAACTTGTTGATTGTGTGTCTGAATTGGCTAAATTTGGTTGTGAGTCATTTGGAATTGAGTTTCATCGTTTTGTTTAATATTATCATGCCTATGGTCGATTCTATAAGGCTTCCTCTATGTTTAGTGATAATATGTCATCTCTAAATCATTTTTCCTTGTAATTTCCGTATCCAAGGAGTAAGGTTTGCTATAAGAGCATTTGGTGCACAAAAACTGTTTGATACAATGATATACCTAAAAGACGAAAATATCGCGGATGTCAATTTTGATTCAGTGGTTGCACCTGATGTTAGGGCCGGGGTTCCTATGTTACATCAAGTTCACAACTGATTATTGAGTAGTGCAATGGAGACAATGGCATGTTGACAAAAGAAGATGGAAGAATATGTCGTTACTACTCTCTAGCTTGCTATGAGAAAATTATAACTCCTGTAATTGACAGCGAGACCACAACGAGCGGGTAAATGGAAGAAGTTGAAGGAACTCTGTGATGAAAAGTTGTTAACCAATCATCATGATTAGTAGTCAACTTAAAGTTAAACCCTTTGACCATAGTAAATCAAATATTGATAAGTGTATCGGATTGAACCAATAGTTTTATAGTTACACTATGCAATCAATCGTGCATATTATTAAAGTTTCTAACCATTTACCAAAATTGTGATATCTATGTGATACAGTAACATTGAAAAGGAAAAAAGTGTGAATTAGGATAAAGTGCTTCTTTTTTAGGATAATTAATTTTAAGGACACCATTTCTGAAATCTAAGTTTCAAGAACGATTTTACAGAAGAAAAAAAAGATAAATTCATTTATCTTGGGTTGTCAATTGTTATCCGAAATTTGTCCATATTCGTATCCTAAAAGTGGATAAATATCTGTTATTCAAAAAAAAAAAAAAAAAAAAAAAACAGATGCGGATACAGATACATAGATATCTACATCCAAAACTCATCCATCCGATTTTTTTTTTAATATTATGCTAAAATATATATATGTATTTTAGTACCATGAATGATATTTATTTATTGCTTTACTAAGTCGAAGGTTTATGTTTTATGCATGAAATGCATATTAACTATTCAGATTTATTTAATTTCATCATATATGTTTATTTTTAAAACTTTTGTGATCATTGGAATTGATAAATATTTAATTTAAACTAAAAAAATTCATTTATATTTCTTGATTTATCGGTCGTTAGCGGACAAAATAATTATCTGACATCCGTCTGTATCCACAGATATGGATATCCCAAAATGATTTCGGATATGGATACGGAAATAACACTATTTGTATTCGAAAGTACCCGTTGACAACCCTACCATTATCTTTTTAAGCTATAGAGAAAAAAAATGATAAATTCATCTATCATTACTTTATATAACAGAAATCGATAAATTCTTTTTTCTACAAATTGCAATAACCCGGAAATCCGAGCCAATTTAAAAATTTTGTTTTGGCAATTTCAGCGAATTTTGATTATTTAAAATGAATTATTTTAAATAATAACGACGAGAAATTTATTTTGAATAGAATTCGAACGTATATATTTATATAGATCGTCGTTAGAATATAAATATTTTATTTTAATTATAAAAGGAATTGAAAATGGCGCGGTAGTTTGAAAATTCGATTTCGAATTTCAAATGAATATACAAAATTCGTTTTAAGTCGGAATTGGACGAAACAAGAAATATTCGAGTCGGTTTGACGATATCTTTCTAGCGAATGTAAGAAACTGAGATTTCACTTTATAGAGTGTAAAATACGTCCAGTTTAAAATTCAGAAAAGTCGCTGTGGAATTTATATATTTTTTAATATATATAAAGGCCTTGAAAATGGAAATTTTGCAAACGACCTCGGTTTTCGACGAAACTACTTTTGTTGGGTCCAGGATGTCTAGTTATTGCAACGTTTCAAAATTCATAATTTTTTGAATCAATATGTGAGTGTGGCAAAGGAAAATGCGTTTGACCAGTTTCAGTTGATTTTAATCGACTGGAAAATGGTCATTTTTCAAAAGGTCTCAGAATTTGACGAAATTAGTTTTGTTAGGACCGTGTCGTCAATACGAAGCTAGAAAATATTTTTCGGGAATTTTTCGAGTTAGTATGTGGCTCCGGTCAATTGAAATGTGCGTTCAAATTCAATATATATAGTTATATTTTGATTTTGAAGAAAACTGATCGAAACGATCGAATCCGCTTATGATACATATCCCATGGTGTTCGGAATGGGGGTAATTAGCTAGAGGTGACAGTCGTTGGGTTCAATCTGGAGTTCGTATGCGAAAGTTTGTTTTCAAGAATTAATTAGAATAAAATATTAATAAAATAAATATATAAATACTTCCAAAATATCTCTAGCCCTAGCCCTGATAATATCGGCCGCCACTTTCTTAAAACCAACGATCCTCGTCGCTCCATCCTTCTTCCAAAAAAATCTCCAATCTATGTCGAATTACCATCCGACTCTCCAATAAAAATCAAAGAGCCTCTCATGCTCTTCCAAATCATACGAAAATGGTGACTTCTCGTTGCTCGTGTCGTTCAAATCCTGGACCGAAAATGCTAACAATCGCACGCGAATTGAGGGAGGTGGGGACCGCCGAACTTTGCCGTGCTTCAGGCGATGTTTGCGCGCCCCAAGGCCACCGACAGCGTAGCTTCTGATCTGGCTCTAGGCGAGTGTGGTGATGACCGTTTGCAACCCTAAGTTGGAGCATAGCTCGTGAAGATCTGAAATGAGTTACAGACGGATGAAGAAGAGGGTAATTAAACTAATTACCCTAGCTAATTTAGATGTTAATTTTATTACTGAAATTAGCATTGTTTTTAAATCTAGAAATAGAAAAATGAAAAAAGAGCATTCATTAAAAATAGAATATTTTTATATATAGTTGCATTGTTATATAAAAATGTAATGTCCTTGTTTTAAAAATGAAATGTCATTGATTTTAGAAAATATAAGATGTCATTGTTTTAAAATTGATTTTTGAAAATTAATAGCATAGTTTTATAAAATATAAATAATATGATTTTTAAAAATAAAATAGGATTAGTTTAAAATAAAAATAACACATTGTTTAAAAATAGAAAATTAGCATGTTGAAAATATACAATAGAATTTGATTTGAAAAAATACAATAGAATTTGATTTGAAAATATACAATAGAATTTGGTTTGAAAATATACAGTAGAATTTGATTTGAAAATATACAATAGAATTTGGTTTGAAAATATAAGAAGAAAGAAAAAGCGAAGATAAAATTATGATTTTTATATATACGAATGGAAAATAAAAATGTGATTTTTATTTATATATGATCAGAGTGGAAAGGATGTGTTGGAATTTCGAGCAAATCCAAACCGTTTAGAAAGAATAATGGCGGAGTGGAACCCAAAGGTGAGAACTCCTCACCTTTAATTTATTTCTAGTTTAAATATATACTAGGATATAGACGGTGCTTAGCAACACCCGACACCCGTCGTCCACAGACCATGGATGACTTGTTTGTTTGATTGCTATGTTGTGAAATTTGATTGTGTGATGTGGAATGAAATAAAATATTTTATAATGGAAAATATTTTATAGTTAAAAATATAATTTTTAACGTGTATATAAAAATATATTTATAAACAAATCGGACGATTTGTTTATATACACTGATTTGACTGATATTGATTGGGATGATAAATTTCACACATCGCCCAACTGCACAGATAAAATGTGTGTTTGTTGATTTGAAACCCCACACGGGTATTGGGACGATATTTGACGTACACTAATCCCGATTGTTTAGTTGTATGTCAATCGATGGATTGACAGACTGTGTAAGCGTTAATTATTTATATTCAATGCTTATGCAGTTGTGTGGTGCACTCTGGATGATGGTTGATTATTTTCCGTTGCTATTATATACATGTGTTGTAGAAAATCCATATAATTAACATTATATGGTAATTGATTAGGCCTCATTCCAATATAGGAAATAAATTCATGTGTGGAATTGAAACATATTCATGTGTTGAATTGAAAAATATTCATGTGTTGAATTGAAAATAAATTCATGTGTTGAATTGAAAAATATTGATGTGTTGAATAAAAGCCGTGTTGATTAGATGGACGCCATTTTGACGTGAACGATATTTATATCGATTTTATTCATTTTTATAATGAATATAGAAAAGAAAGTGATTTCAAAATATAACGCTTTGAAAATATTATCATTGGTATATTGATGAAGTGGAATATTCAATTTTGATTAGAAATTGAATATGAAGTTGAAATCGTTTTGAAAACGAATTTAAAACGATTTATAAAATACGTTTTGAAAGGAAATCGACGAAATATATAAAAAATATATATTATATATATAATGGCCTGAATAGAACGCGTCGCGCCGCGGTAGTTCGCGAATTTCGACCATTGACTTCGAATGGACGTAACGGGAGATCCGACCGTCGGATTCTCCTAAAACAAAAACCGTTGGGTTCGTATCGAAAAGAGCTTTCCAATGAATATTAGAGATTTGAAATCTAACGGTTGGATTTGGAATTATGTCCAAATCAAATTTGAAAAGGTCGCTGTACGTGCAGTTCGATGGCCGTTGATGGAAATCGACTGTACGGGCTTTGATAAAATTATTAAAAATAGTAATAATTTGTGTAAAATCATAAGAAATGTTTTGTGAAGAATTGGGATGAAAAACTCCATATTTGAAAAGATAAAAATAGTTTTTTATCGAAATGAACAAGTTTTGAACTGGAATTAAAATCAATTTATTTTTGAAATAAATAAATTAATTTTGAAATGGTTTTGAAAATAACCAGAATTTCCAATATATATAATGTGGAAATGGATTTGAATCGAAATTGTCTTTGGAATATTTCGATGTTGGATTTCGTGATTATACAGATATTGTTCTGGAAACTTGAAAGATATATTTATATCGTTATTTCCAATACGATATTTGTTGGTCGTCGAATTTGATATTGAATATAAGCCGATATATTTTCTATTCAGAGCCTTGTATTTAATATCAAATGTGATTTGGGTTTGTCGTGAATGGTGTCTTCATTAACACTGTTCTTAAACCCAGTTGAGAAAAAGATTAAATCTTTTTATTTAGATTTAATGAGTGTACCAATTAAATGGTATTTAATTGGAATTGAATTTGAATGGATTTTTGGGTTTATCTTGAACGGTGTTTTAAATAACATTTGTTCTTTAACCCGATAATTAATGGAATGTGATTTTGGGTTGTCGTGAACGGTATCTTCAATAATACTGTTCTTAGACCCAACTGAATTAAGAAAATTAGAAACTAACTAGAGATTAGTTAAGTTGGATGGTTTCTTGGGTATTGATCTGATGTTGGTTTCGGCCTTCGGGGTTAATACTTAGGGAATTGCTCACTTGCTATTTTACGGTTAAAGGCTGGTAGAATGGAATGTGAATTTGGGTTTATCGTGAACCGTGTTTTAAATGACATTGATTCTTTAACCCAGTTAAAGGTTAAAACTAAGTGGAGTTTTAATGAATCTTCAAATAGATTGAAATGATCGAGAATGGAGTATCACCAGTTTTGCTCCAGGCGATAGTTAAATCTTTAATTAGATTTGAACGTGAAATGGAAATTGAATTTACCGATAACACTGTGGTGTTAGATATGAAGTATCACTAGTTTTACTTCATGGGATGAATAGGTTGGGGTTGGGAAATTAAAACAAATGATTACTTCGGTAAGGTTCGTTAATCCCGACTAGTTTGAAGTGATATTCAAAGGAAGATTAAAGAATAAATTTAAAAGAATTTATCTTTGATAAAATTAATGGGGACCTTTCCCTAAGAATGTGAAATTTAGAAACTAACTGGAGGTTAGCTAAGAAGAATGGTTTCCTCGGTATTGATCTGATGTTGGTTTCGGCCTTCGGGGTTAATATTTGGGGAATTGTTCCCTTACTAATTTACGGTTAGTGACTGATGAATTGGAATGAGGCGTATGTTGTGTTTGTGTAACACTTGTTTATTATATACGTGAGTTATTCGGAAAGACTGGGTTTATCCCATTCTGAATAACTGATACAACGATAAGTCGAAGGTGAAGACGGTGGTTGGGCCGTACACCCAAGGGGAGGGAATCAGTTAGTGATCGTCCAGACGTACTTGGAGATCGATGGATATGCGGGGTACTAGGTGCCTCTGGTTTCGTTCAGACCCAGAACAGACTTGTAAATGGACTATGTGTCTGACATTGGATATCATTTTGTGTGATTGATGGATATCGGTTGCATGGAGTGGTTTTCCTGTGTGGCATGCTAAGATGCAAATGATCAAGGCTTCTGTTGAAAAGCAAAGTCTTGTGGTGGATGATCAAAGCACAACCTGTGTGGCATAGCTTTGTGTAACGTTGATTTGCGAGCCTCACACCCCGGTTGTGAACCAGAAACGGGAGAGGACATCAGGGAGGACATGTGTTTATTTCTAGCTAGAAGTGGCGTCAGTGGTTTTACACGCCCTGACGAGTTTGACTTATGTGGTTGTTGCTGTTGCGAGGCGCCTTGGATATATCGGTGACTATGTGAAGCTGATGGAGTCATTCGTTGGCTCATTTATGCCCCATAGGGCGGGGAGACGTATTGTTCAAGCATAATAGTCCACTCCGTGTGGACCGGCCCTAACGATCCAAGGTGCAGTTGCGGCTATTCCTGAGACATGGTAGGCTAGACTGTCTCGAATCGGTAGAGGACGATCCCTGGCCTCGGTTTATAGATGAAAATCCAATTTCCAAATGCGTGACTTTGCGGTTTTGATTGTAGAGCCTAGTATGGCGACATAGTGGGATGGGGCACTTATGCCGTCTATGATTGATACTTATGATTGAAATTGTTTTGACACTATACACTTATAGTAATAATAAAAATGAAATTTAGCGTATCAAGCATTCTTTGGCTATTATAAGGTAAAACCCTATCCTCTGGCTTGTGTTGCATTGTGTGATGGGACCTGGGTCTTATAATGGCTTCATTGTTCTTTATTTAGCATTGCGCTATTGTTTTATGCACTGTTATTCTTGGGTGGAAACCCCTTCCGTGTTATACGGCGTGGTCTCTTGATTTACCTAACTTTAAAATAAAGATTAATAACTGTTTTAGTTCTCACACCAGTCACATGACTGACCTGGAGTTTATTGTTTTAACCTAAGCTCTGGGTGCCCTTATTTCCGCATGGATAGCTAGTAGTTTTGGTTTTGCATAATTATATTCATAGGATCCTGATTTACAGCTGGAGCGATACTCGGAAAGCTTTGTATCCGTGTATTACTTCGAGCTGTGTATTGTATTATTTTCCACTGCTATGTAATGTATTGTAATCTCTGATATTTTATAATGTATATTATTTGTTAATACTCTGTATATTCTTGTATTCTGATGGAATTGTTGTAATTAACAATGAAATGTTCTTCTGTCTGCGTTCTGGTTTGTCGTGTTCTCAAAACAATCAGGGGTTTCGAACGGTCTTGGTCGTTTTTGCGACTGATTCGGATCGAGCGAAATTTCTGGTCGTTACACAAATTGTCCTTAAAAATAATTTTCTAGAAGAGTTGTCCTTTAAAATTTATTACTCTGAATAAATGAGCCATCTGAGTGAATATCTTGGAAGGAAACAACTGATTACACAATCAATTAATTAATCAATGAAATTATAAAGGAGGAAAGAAGCATATTATATATTAATTGATTTGGCTATATGAACAAATAAATGGAGAATCAAATCAAATCATGCAAATTGGGGAAATATATTTAGATAATTTGGAAGTTATTTTTCTTCATTTATAAGCAACCATAAATTAATTTTTTCTTCATCTTCAAGCAACCTGAAATTAATTTTTTCTTCTCTCTCTTTTGTAATATCTTCTTCTTCATTGAAATAAAAGAGTTGTTGGATCTTCGTGGACGTAGGATATTCATATCTGAACCGTGTTAAATCTTTAATGTCTATTATTTCTGCTATTGTTTCTATGAGACTAAATAATTGTTTTTTTTGAGTTCTACTGATATCTAAATAGACAATACTAGATCTTGATTAATAGCACTACCGCTCAAATTCACAAAAAAATACATTACAATTTGGTATTAGAGCTAGTGTTATTGCTCATGTTTTGATATTAATGGCTACTTCTAGTAAGTCTATTGGTAGATCTGGTATCAATTATGGAACAACACGTTTTGATGGAAATGGAGATTTTGGTAATTGGAAGATTGATGTTGTATTGAAGAAGGAGAAGAATTATAAAGTTGTTTCTGCGCCCGAGAAATTGAAAGATATAGATGCAGCTGATTTGGAAGATATGGAAGATGAAGCTCTCACAACAATTCAGTTGAGTCTTTTAGATGAAGTTCTTAGATAATTTTCTCAGAAGAAGACGGTGAAAGATTATTGAATGCATTATCAGATGCATATCAAGATAAGTCTCACACTAATCGGTTATTCTTGAAAAAACAACTTTAGTCATTCAAGATAAAGCATGGTGCCGATCTCTTGGAGCATGCAAAAGCTTTGACTGCTTTGGTTATGAATTTGAAAGCAATGGATGTTGATATTACCGATGAAGCTCAAGCTATGATATATTGATTTTGTTAATTCCATGATTTATGGCCGCAGTAAAATTAGCCTTTCTGATGTAACGTTGGTCTTCATAACAAAGTGTTAAGAGGTAGATTGACGAGCACTAGCCTGGACAGTGATACCTAAGGCTTATCTTTTCAGAGAGATAGAATCCAAAGAAAGCTGAAGAAAGGTGGAGGATGGAATTCTTACAATAATGGCAAGTCAAATTCTTAGGCCCCATAGAAAGGATAGAATCCACCTTTCTTTGACTTGCTTTAGATTCAACCTCTCTAAACATATAATCCTTCAGTATCACTCTCCACGCTAGTGCTCACTAATCTATCTCTTAACACTTCATTATGAACGTCAACTTTACATCAGAAAAGCTAATTTTAGAATGACCATAAATCATGGAATAAACAAAAGCAAATATATTCCTTAGGCAAGGAACGTAAGAGGATCACAGCTTGAGCATCATCAGTAATATCAACATCCGTTGCCTTCAAGCTCATAACCAAAGTGGTCAAAGCATCTACATGCTCCATGAGATCGGCTCCTGGCTTCACCATGAACGGGTAAAGTTGTTATTGAAGAATAATCCGATTAGTGAGAGACTTGTCTTGATATGCATCTGATAATGCATCCCATATCTTTCACCATCTTCTTCTGAGAAAACTAATCTGAAAGTCTCAACTGAATTGTTGTGAGAGCTTCACCTTCCATCTCTTCCAAATCAGCTACATCCATATCTTTCAATTTTTCAGGCATAGAAATAACTTTACAAGTCTTCTCCTTCTTCAATACAACCTCCATCTTCATCTACCAAGTACAAAAATATCCCTTTCCATCAAAACATTTTACTCCATAATTGACACCAGATCTACCAATAGATTTACTAGAAGTAGTCATTAATATCCAAATAGGTACAATAACACTAGCTATGATGCCAAACTCTAGTGTATTTTTTTGTGAATTTGAGCAGAAGCCTATTAATCAGGATCTAGCATTGTCTATTTAGATATCAATGGAATTCAAAACAAAACAAAAATCAATTATGCAGTCTCACATAAAAAATATAAGAAATAAGAGACATGGAAGATTTAACGTGGTTTAGATATGAATATTCTACATCCATGATGACCTAACAACTCTTTTATTTCAATAAAGAAAAAAGACTAAAAAAGAGAGAAGAGTAATGGTGGGTTGTTCTTATACACTTGCATACAAATTAAGATAAAATTCCTTTACTGAAATAGACTTGACAATGAATGATTGCTTAGAGATGAAGAAAAATAATAATTTCCAAGTTGCTTGGAGATGAAGAAAATTAACTTGCAGATTATCCAAATATATTTCCCTAATTGCATGATTTGATTTAATCCTCCATTTATTTCTTCATATAGCCAAATCAATGAATATAAAAATATGCTTCTTTCCTCCATTATAATTTCATTGATTAATTAATTGATTGTGTAATCAGTTGTTTCCTTCCAAGATATTCTTCAAATCTTCATTCAAATCTTTCCACATATGGCTTAATTGATTGATTGAATCAATAGATTAATTTATTTCTCTCTTTAGCAAATATTAGAATCACATAAAATTAACATTCAACTGCTTATTAATCATTTAGGCGAAATCCAGTTTCTTATCTTTATTAAGCTACACTTTAAGAACATTATTCTTTATAGATTTTCTTTTGGGGATTTTCACTCAAATGACTTATTTATTCGGAGTAGCAAATTTTAATGAATAAAACTTTTGAAAATTTGTTTTTGAGGACAATTTATAGAAAAGAAAGAATTTATCATTTTATTATTCATTGTTATTCTGTTAAAATGCATGTTAAATTATTTGCCAAACATACGGATGGGTAATATTCAGTTTAAATCAAATTAATCACCAAAGTAGTATATTTCGGTTGATTTGGTTTTGGAACTAAATCGGTTAGAGTTCGATTTGAAGTATAATAATTTTTCGTTATGGTTTACCAAAATTAACTGAATATTTACTGTATTATTCAATTTATGGTATCTACTTGTTAAAAATAAGTCTAGTGATTGAATATAGTATCTACTTGTTAAAAATAAGTCAATTTTATTATAACACATTAAAATACATATATAAATCTCTTCAAATATAAATTTATATTTTCCTTTGAGTAAAGAAATCGTTTGAACATATTTTTGTTGTTGAGTTAAATCGATTACTACTCATAGTAGCCTTAATTAATTCAGTTTGGTTTTTGAGTTATTTTTAATTTTATGCTATGAACTGATCAAGATAGGTTTAGTCACATAATGGCTTATAACTAACAGAGTTATAACTATGTATATGCCCAAGCTCATTAACATATGTAGTGTATAAAAGGGTGATTGCTTATAGGCCTAACTCACAAGGTGAATATTTTAGTCAGACTCAATTTCATACGGTATATGTGATGAAACAATGACTCTCATTATATATGAATAAGTTTTACAGAGCATGCTCAATCAGTCAGTATATGCATCCAGGCAATGATGTGTAATTCAAGTTTCAGAACAAATTCAATGTCCATTTTTTTTTTATAAGCATTAACAGCTCGAAAGAAGAACAAATCATATTTTCTTTATCTTTCAAAACATATGTATATTATTTCACAGCCTATCCGGTATGGTTAATGAATAATATACTATAATGGTTTTGAAAATCAATATATAAAATTGTCCAAGGAGATGCATCCAATGATAAAATTCAGATGTGTGTGTGTGTGTGTTTGTGTGTGTATATATATAATAGTGTAATGGTAATGAGTGCTTTTGAATATCAATATGTATTCAAAACTATGTATTACTTGAATATTTGAATTGCGAATCATATTCGCATCAACATATATATATATATATATATATATATATATATATATATATATATATATATATGAGGATCGATTTTCACTACACCTTTTATATTGCACGTGAACTCTCCCTCTTAATCTCCACAACCCATTTCCCCACTCATTCTCTCTCTTTCCGCTAAGAAATATTATTGAAATGGGAAGAGAGAGAATGAGCGGGGAAATGGGTGGTGGAGATTAAGGGAGAGAGTTCACGTGCAAAATAAGACGTGTAGCGGAACCCTCATATATATATATATATATATATATATATATATATATATATATATATATATATATATATATATATATATATATGCACGATGATATAGCAATATCACACAACAAATATAAAAGTTAACTTCAAAATCAAATCATTTAGATACATATACTGTAACGACCTGTAAATTCATATCATTTGAGTCGACTGAATACAATACACGTTCAACTCAAATTGCACGAAATTACGAATCATTAATAGAAAGAAGTTAGAGGATGAGAAAAGATAAGATAGAAAATTAGAATAGAAGAACATAGATAGAAGATCGCACTGAACTACAACACAAGTCTCACAATCGCACTGGAATAGAATATGATATATATAAATAATTACTTTTGAAATACAAAAGTATTAGGACTTACAACATCATCAGAGTACATTACATATACAACACAGCGGAATACTCTATATATCTAGTACTGAAGCCCCCTGCTCCGAGCTCCTCCAGATAAATCTGTAAAATCCTAAACTATTGTACTGCCCGTACAAATTTGGGCACCCAAGAGTTTAGGAAACATAGAAAAATAAACTCTGGGTCAGTCATAGGACTGGTGTGAGTAAACAATTAAAACAGTTTGATTTTAACTTTCAAAAGCCTTTTGAAAGAAAAGATAATCGTAAGACCGATCCACACATAAATACAGATGGTTTTTACCTTACGATAACCCAAAACATTATTGAAAACATTATTGTTCTGATATTATGATAGTGTCTAAATACAAATAAATAACAATCTAGGAAAAAGCTTGCATCTCTCGCTCTACATATATATAGTATACAATCAAAACCGCAGGCGCGTATTGGAGATTGGATTTCTACTATGACAAGGTATGGAACCACCTACCGATAGTGTATCTCTAGAGGGGAATACACTGGGATCAACAATAACGTCTTGCCACCCCGCCCACACATGACCGACCACTCATTTCGTTAAGTGTATCGAATATATTATCACCAACGGTTGGGAGCTACCCGCCGTTTCCCAAAAGGGAGAGCATCGAAAGATTAAAGAAGCAAATAAAATTTCTCTAGATAGGTGACAATACACCCTAATGGGAGCGACCCCCATAGCCATGCTGCCTGCCCGATTTTTGTCATTTCACGGTTGTGAGGCTTGAGGCTAAGCTTACCTTTGGATAAAACACGTCTTCATTCACTTTGAATGCCACATTGTCAAACCCGCCAAATCACAAATTGATTTCCCCAAAAATATCGTGGGTATAAAGCTAAGAGAAATGAACTCCTCCGCCACCAAACGTAAATATGTTTGAAGAAATCAACTTACGCAATTTATTAGGCATACTCTGTCAAACACTCGTCCATACAAGTTGTCCTGGGATTGGACAAGCTGAAGGCACTATTATGTAAATCCATCTTAGGCAATTTCTACCTAGGATTGACAGAACAGCCCTTTCATAACACCGTCTTCAATATCTCTGACTGGTAACGTATATATCGAATCGAAGTGGAATTTAGATTCTGGTCTCTTCGAACGATAACGACAAAGGTCAAGATTTGATAGTCTGTTATTTAACTATCAAATATAAAATAAACAGATTTAACACCATTGGATCTGCTAAGCCTTATTTAAATTAATCTAAATTATTAAATTTAAAAACATTAACTTTACATGTATATTTATTTTAAAACATAAGTATTAATTAACTTATAATTTCTTATCATCAATCTCACGTGATAATCTCACTCTCGAACATCCATTTTATAACGGAAAATGATATCCAACTCCAACACTCATATCGAACACAACTAATACGAATTATCGGATAATGGTGAAATCGATCAAGTTGGGGTATTTTAATTACCTCTCAGACGTTGAGCCGAAATCATTCTCATCGTCAAGATTCGTAGAAGTTGATATCCAAAATATTCAACAAACCATAAATTGGTAAATTCGTTTGATTTCCAAATCTTAAACCATTTAGAACAATGTTGTGGTTTTAAACCATTGATAGAGTTCACTTAAATAATAAATAAGGGAATTGAAATCACAACATTTGACTTGATTCCTTATCCCATGATAATTGAATTATCATTTACTACTTAATTAGGATATTAATTAAGTTTACAAACGTCCTTCTGATATAATTTATTTGAATTTAAAACTGCTATTTAACTTCATCATTATCTTACACAAAAAAACGTTAGTTAAACATTAGCAAGTCTTTAAACTACCATTTATTACGAACCCTTTCTGTTAAATTAATTGAAACCAATTAATTTAATAATAAATTCCCATTTAAAACAGTTGATTTACATAAAACAAATTGATTAACTGATCCTAATAAATCTTTCCTCTTTAAATAAATTAATAATATAATTTATTTAAAATAATCCATCTAACAATTTATATCAAACAAAAACTTGCGTTCATTTCTGATTTACTTTACAGGAAATGGCTTAGCAGTTTCCACGGTATATACAACGGTTCTTATAACAGATGACATTGAAGTCGTTAACCCAACATGCACAAACAATCAAATAAATACAATTCAATATTATCAACTGATAATATTATACTTCAACATCATAAATGAACTGATAAAATACGTCTAAACTGATATAACAGCATAACAGTGTTTATTTCTGCTAGTTGGGTATTCAAACAACTCAGCCAATCAAATATATAGTGGAGCAGTGTTTATTTCCACTAACAAATGTCAATTTAAATAGATAATTATGATTAATGTAATTAACCACCACTAAATTAATCGATCAAACGATTGAAGGGTCAATTCAGTATTTACTTGTATTTACAAATTTTAATTGATAAACAGTTTATCCGTAAATTTAGTCTGGCTACTAAATTTACGTTTGAATAAATTTAAATGACATTTAATATTACCGTCACCAATATTTTCTTAATAAAGTAATTTATTTTAAATTGAATTGTATAAGACTTGATACTACATTGATTTATTTACACATACTCCATTGATCGACAACACACATGACCTAAAATCCATCCAAACTTGTGTTCTCATATTTATACGTATATCAAATAAAACATTGTATATTTTATTTAGCTAATTTTATTTATTTATTATTATTATTTTTATTTTTTTGGGCTGAAGCCCAAAGCCCAGCGTCACGTATTACAATGACGCAACGACCTCCCCCCTTCCTTTTAATATGGCAGACAAACAAAGGTGGCAGGCAAACAAACGTACCCATTTATTTTCATGATCCTTTTCTTTTAATCTACTTCCATTTACCTTGTCTTACTACTGCCTTTCCCTTCCCACCCTCCTCTCTTCTTTCCCAGTTTCGTTCCTTCTCCTGTAATTTCCTTTTTAAATGTTGATCCCTTTGTTTCAGTTTTCAACCGATGATCCCTTTCTTCCTGCGCCTAACATACCCAACTCTCCTCCTCATGTTTCGTTCTGACTCTTTTTTTTTTTTAATAGCAATGTCAACATTTAATTTGATCTAGGAAACTCTGGTAACATCAACATTGGGTGCCCCATTTACGTTAAACTATCAACTAAAGATTTGCGGGCCACCTGATCTCTCTCATTTCGTCTTCTTACATTTCGTTTTCCTTTTTCTTCCTATCCTTATATTTTGTTGCTGTCTTATTTCTTTTGTCACTTTTTTAATTTATTTTGTTTATATATATGGAAAAATGTTCCCATCCCAGTTCCAACGTCCAACGGCAAAGACTGTGCACACTCATTCTCCCCATCTTTTTTCGTCCTTTCCATCTACAGTTCTCTCATTCTGATGTTCTTTCCTTGCACGTTCTTCCTTTTATTCATTTTGTTTTTAATTTAAATAGCTATATATATATATATATATATATATATATATATACATATATACATATATATATATATATACATATATATATATATATATATATACATATATATATATATATATACATATATATATATCTCCTATATGTTATTTTTTTGTTTAACATAATTTTCTTGTTGTTAAATAGAAGCAGTTTCTTTCCATGCAGTTGCTACTGCTGCTTCTCTTGTCTTCCCCTGTTTTCTTCTTCTATGGCTTTCTATTTGAATACAAGCCAGTGTGCATATGCGCATCTGTGCACGTGCACCAATGATCTAGCCACCGGCGAACCACTGCCACCCACTCCTCATGTCACACTACTACCCACGTTGCCTATGACTAGTCACTACGCCTCAAACAAGCCCCGTCTTCGAAAATCGCTGATCGACCCTCTCTACCCGAACATATAGTTCCAGTCGACCTAACTTCGACGCCCTTGCTAGGGTCTGACCACCAGAAGGTCTACTGTCACCTCCGACCTCTTCTCCGACTCCACGAGCTGCTTAGATGTTGAACATTATTTCTGAAACTTAGTGTAAATTAACTCCTACATTTTTCTTCTACCTTGATGATGGTTTATAACATGAAGCAGTCTGTTCATGTTTGTCTACAGGGTATTTTAGTTTCCATTTATAATTGCAGGCCAATCAGTTTCAGTACTCAATTCATTTACTCACATGTAACTTCTTTATCATATAATTAGCAATGTAAAAACTCATCTAGGTTTGTCGACAAATTTTATCTCCCAAGCTCCAGATTTTTGTTCACTGGTTTGCCACACCGATTTTGGGCGGTTATTTCCATTTTAGAATAAGCTTCATTAACTTTTAGGCTTATATATATATATATATATATATATATATATATATATATATATATATATATATATATATTGTAGGATCTAAATTAACCCTAAAGGGGGGAGGGGGTGAATAGGGTTTATCGCAGATTTTCACAGAGTAATTAAATAATCACAGCACAGATTAAAAACAGAATAAATGCAGAAAATAAATAACACACAGATATACCCAGCTTCGGCAAAACCCTGCCTACTGCTGCATTCCCCAAGATTTCTACTAGGAGTTAAAACAATCTCTAAGCTTGCAATCCCCTGTAAACTCGCGACACTCGCTCCCAACTGTTCTTAACCCTACGCTCAAAATCCTGCACTGGTTTTTAACCCCAAAACCAGATTTCCCCGAATTACCAACCCTGTAATACGTCTCCCTAGTTTTAGAGACAAACTAGAAAACTCTCACTCGATTACAATTTGAAATTAAAGACAAATAAAAATAAAAATCCCTAAATTTAGAACCCTAGAATTTAAAATTAGGGTTTTCCCCTTTTAGTTGAAAACTTAGGATTTAAAAAAGAGGGTTATTCCCTTTTGTTTAACACTTAGCCGACCTCTTTTATTTTGCTCCACCACTTCACTTTTTGGCCCGATCTTCTTGTCTTTCAGGAAATAGAAATGGCGGCTTCTAGGGTTTGCTTCTGGAAGAAGATGACGGAGGCGAATTGCAATACAATTTCGATTGTCCTTAGGTTTGAGGACGCCGCTTCCTCTTTGATGTCCTTTAATTTGCAGACTTCCTCGATTCCGATCCAAGTAAATATTGGTATGATTGTTCACTTCGAATTTCTCTTTAATTGTGTGGAAACTTGGATGATTATTAAAACTGATGATGATTTGGTGTATTTATAGGATTAGAAATCCTATATATTCTCTGATTTCTCTTTAGACTCAGTCGTGATATATTCGAGAATTTTGTTTGCGGATTTGGTCTTAATTTTCCCTGATTTGCTGCGTTGATCTGGAACTTTTGATTGAGTCTTTCTTGACTTCGAATTCCTTGGATTGAACTTGTGATTAATATAAATTTTGCGTGAATTTTGGGCTTTTAATCGAGTCTTGAGTTTCTGGAAAATTCTTTTCTCTTTTAACAGAGCTTGATCGTTGAATCTGATTTTAACTGATAAGAGCAGTTTCTATCTTGATTATTCTTGTATTTTAAAACCTGATGTTTTTCTTGATATAGCCTTGATTTTGTTAAGAACTGATATTATGCTTGATTACTATGATAACTCTTTATTGATCAAAAATGGGTACTGCTCTTGATCTTCCTTTGAACAGAATCAACACTTGAATTTGATAGTGCCTTGTATTCTCGACTTTGAACTCTGATGCCAAATCTGAACTTGTGAATGTATATTTTACTTAAGTACTTTCCTTTTGTTTTGAGTTGATACTACACTGGGATTTGCCTTAAATAGTGATTTCTGGAGAATTTCCTGTTTGTGTTCCATGCTTGAACTGATGTCATGAACTCCACTATCTTCAACACTTTGTAGTTTACTACTGCATTATATTATGCACACACACACACACCCCTTGTCCATGCACATTCGAAGCTGATTTGACATTGCTTTTTAGCTTGTGTATGTGAACTGCTGCTTTGACTTGTTGCTTCACCACACTACTAGTACTGCTGAATGTTTCCATCCTTGTTTCATTATTCTTATGTACTATATTCATGTATATAAATTGTGTTGCATCGATTTTGGCTTTGCACTTTTGCACTTGACCAGGAAATCATGTATAAATGATTTTGAACATATTGCTTAAAAAAAATTATTCATTGCAACTGAAATGCACATTGTTTTTGGCACCAGATCCATACTGACTTGCTTCATGCACTTGTTACACTGCACTCATGAATTTTCCCATGCTCACTTGTCCATGCCTGCCACTTGAACTTGATTGTCTGGCACCTTAAATAAACTCCTATGTTGACCTCATTGAGTTCATGTGATCTGACCATTTAGCTGTAGCCATGTAATCTGGCATTTGCATTTTCCTGCACCTTGACATTACTATGCAATTGTAGTTAAATTTGTAATCCTGCTACTTGTGTATGAAATACTTGGCTCGTCACTTTGTTATATCATCACTGTTTTGCTGAGTTGAATCATGTTGCACACAACTGATTTGGCTCCATTTATTTGCTTTCCTTCTTCACCATACTATGTTATTTTGTCCTTGTATTTGTCTTTTCACCCATGCCTTGAGTTTGATCTGGACTGTTTTGTTGCATGCTTCCTGAAACTTTGCATTTTTATAACTTTGATATTGTTGCTAGCCTTGCGTTCGACCACTCCATGTATATATATATATATATATATATATATATATATATATGTGTGTGTGTGTGTGTGTGTGTGGCTCGGGTCATTTTTGTTGATTCATTTATGTTTGTCATGCGCTGAGTTGAGTTGGTCCACGTGGCTGCTCCTCAGTTGCTCACTGATTGGCGAGGCAGTACACACGTGGATACACGTATGTATATGCAGCCAACCAGACAATTTTCTGTTCCTACATATCAGACCATGTCTAGAAAAATGATGAGAAACACACCGTAATTCTGAGGCAAATAAAAATTTTAAAAAATAAAATTTTATTTGTTTCTATTGAATTTTATTTTTGTTGTAGTCTACTGTGTGTGTTCTTCTGTATTGACTGGTATGAAGATGGACCGACCAAAGGCTGTGAAGCAGAAAATTGAAGATGAAGGCAAGAACAGTTGATAGTGTGTGTCTGTATTTGGGATTTTAACCGAGTGATAGTGCCAATGTATAAAAATGATTGTATAAGTAATGAATGGACTGTAATGAGGAGCTGTGAAAGAATTGTACTGATTGTATGTAATAACCAGTTTTTGTTGAAATAAAATATTATTTTATTGTGTTCAAACAAATTTGTCTATCGAATTTAGTTTATTTACAAGTACATATTTCTGTGATGTGTTTAAACAGTGGAGTTTTAGATAGTTGTATTGTTTGAATGTTTGAAATATAATATTTATATTTAAATAAAATACTGTATGAATATATGAATGTCTGTATATTCGTACTCTATTTAATATAAATATTATATTCATGTATGTGATGTATATATAGAACAGTACAGTAACAAACACGTTTAAAATAATATTTATTTATTTGGTTGTTATCATCAAACAAAAATCATATAGTTGTGTATACATCTACGTCATATACAACAATCTCCCCCTTTTGATGATGACAAACAAATAAACGATTTTGAATGTGTTTGAACGTGAAATATATTACTCCCCCTATTTGTATGCTCCCCCTACAACTCAACTTCCCCTATATATGTGGAAAATATTAATGATGAAATCCAATTGACCATTCTCCTTCTAGATATTTTAATTTCCAATCTTTAAAATATTTTTGAATTAAATACTCATCAATCAAAATCTTGACCATTCTCCCCCTTTTGTTATCATCAAAAGGATAATAGAGATCGAAATAGTGATGAATATAGACTAAAAATATATATTCAGATTAAGAGAGAGAATACATATCGCAAATACCATTTAATCAAACAAAAATCATAATAATCTTTAAATCAGAAGCAAAATTTCACTTTTAGAATGAATGGATTTATGATGGATTTTATAGAATGAGGAGAGTTCAATAAAAAAATTGAATATTTGAATATGAATTTTGCAGATTTTAAAAATACTCAAATTTCGTGTTAAGCACTTTCTAACCACGCATAGCCCAAAGGTCTTTTAAATGGGGTTAGTAGTAACTTAACTTTATCCTCTCTAATGAGTTCCATCCATGCACAGCCCAAAGGTCTTTTAAGTGAGAATGGAAGCACATAGAGATTAAGGTAATTCACCCACGCATAACCGCGAGGATTTTTAAATGGGAGTGAATACCAAGGATAAATTATTCACTTATTTATTTATTATTATTATTTTAATTTCAAGAATAATTAGAACTCCCCAAATTAAATAAAACCATGATGAATGACAGAAATATGGTAGATTTAGAAGATGGTCGTGAAATAAGCTCTAATTCAAAGTTATTATAAAATCTGTCCAATCATCATGAGATTTAAAATATCATCTCCTCTAGTTATGAATTATACCATAGTCATAACCCATCACAAATTCATAAATCTATTAATAATTTTGATGAGTCACAAAACGATTTAAATTAATCAATAATTTCAATTTTTTGAATAAATAATCAAAAATAATTTTAAAATTGAAAATATCGATTTTAAGAGGAGTTTTTGAAAATATCAATGCAAGTTTGAAAATCAGTTTCAAAAATCAATCAGTAAAATATGAAATTATCTAATTTAATTTTAATTGTTTTTAAATGTTGATTGTTCCTAGACAATTTTGAAATAACTTATATATATTTAATTCAAATTGTCTATGGAATTTCAAAGATATTTAATTACTGTTTTTTCAACTCATCGTCCGATCACTAAATCAAATCAATTTTCTTATCAGAGCAGCACAAGATCATTTTCGAAGCAAGAATCACAATTAACATTCTCAGAAATTTTTAGACAAACACAAGAAACATTCAACGATCAAATCTGAAGAGAATTATTTGAAATTACCTAAGGAAAAAAAATCAATTTTTTATAATCCAAGAATTTCAACGATCCATAACGAATGATTTCAAAAACAACCAAGTAAAAAATTAAAGAGAATAAAAGAAACAAAACTAAAAAAACTAAAAAGAAATAGAAAATTGAGTTTAGAGATCATACCTGACTTACCATAATTGATGTGATACAATGAATCTCCAACTCTGAATCTATGGCTAAGGAACTTCAAACAATTCAATAAAGTGGAACAACTTGAATTATATCTCTTTTAAGCACATTCGTTCCTTAGCCTCCCTCGGTACCTAAATGATTATAGAATCGAGTGGTCTAACAAAGATTGTTTTACCACTCTTATCTTCGTTTACACGTTTTGGTACCCAAACCCGTTTATATAACAGTCCATTACTATTCACTAGCGTACCCTTTGGAACCCAAATTCGTTTTGACTTATTCAAATTCATTTTGTTATTTTTTGGAATCCAAACATATTTAAATGAATTGTTTTTAAACGAGTTATCAATTTGTTTATGATTTAAAAACCCTTTGAAATTATTAAATTTCAAAAATTCAATTTGATCATTTCCAAAGCCAATTAAAGGATTTTTAAAATCATAAAAATTTTGTTTTTTAACTTGATCAGATTCAAAACCAAGTCCCTTTTTATTATGAACAAAAAAATGATTTTTTAACAACATATTCAATGATTTCTCTCTTTTAGAAAATTTAGTCAAAGCTGACTCAAGTCGTTGAATTTTAAATTTAAGATCGTTATTTTCTTTTATTAATTTTGAACAATGATTAATAGCGATTTTCTTCTTTTCAGTATCAGTTTGTTTTATAATCAAATTTTCGTTTTCAAGTGCTTTGATTTTAGCATTGGACTTGGAAATTTCAATTTCAAATTGTTTTTGCTTTTCAAAATCAAGTTTTTCAGATTCTCTAAGCTTTTTAATTTCCTTCTCAAAATCACGATTTTCGTTTTTCAAAATCACGTTTTCACTTTTAAGCAATTCAAAATCAGTTTTGAATTTCAAAGAATCGTTACTCAAAAATTGACATTTTTCGCATTCTGAAACCGGTGAATTCTTAACTTTTTCAAGTTTTCTTTCTAAACTGTTATTTTCTTGAACTAGTTTTGACCTATCAGATTTCAATTTCTTAACTTTTAGTTCAAGAGAATCAACAGTTTTCGTGAGGTCGAGACACATTAGAATTAATTCTTTATAGGTAAAATTCGATACCTCACTAGAATCGTCTTCACTACTTTCCGAATCAGATTGAGCCATAAGACACAAGTTAGCTTCTTCTTCATCACTTTCAGATACTTCTTCTCCTTCCTCGTCATCCCATGTAGCAGCAAAAGCCTTCTTCTTCCTTCTGAACTTCTTCCTCTTTTCATTTTTAAGCTGTGGGCAATTTGGTTTGATATGTCCGGGTTTCTTGCAATTGTAGCAAAACACTTCATCGTCTGAACTATCTGAACTTTCAGACTTGTCGGTTTTTGAATTCTTCTTTCGTGGTTTGTATTTTCCTTTGGCCCACTTTTTCAAAACCATGGCTAGCTCTTCAGCTGAATCATCATCATTACTTTCAACAGAATTATTTAGAGCGATCGTCTTTTTCTTTGATTCAGAATCCTTTCGTTCTTCTCTTGCTTTTAACTCCATCTCGTAAGTAATCAGATTTCCCATCAACTCTTCCATGCTTACTTTATTCATATCTTTTGATTCTTGTATCGCCGTTACCTTAGCTTCAAAATTCATCGGTAGCACTCTCAATATTTTTCCGATCAATTCCACTTCAGTATAGGTTTTTCCAAGAGCTTTTGCATTGTAGACTAATGACGAGAAGCGTCCATACATCTCTTTTATATCTTCGTCTTTTTGCATAGAGAAATTTTCATATTCGTTGCTGAGTAGAGCGAGACGAGATTCCTTCACTTGAGATGTCCCTTCGTGTGTGACCTCCAACGTATGCCATATTTCCTGTGCAGTCTCACAATGCGAAATTCGATTAAATTCAGTTTTATCAAGAGCACATATTAAAGAATTCATCGCTTTGGCATTAGTTGAAAATAATTTTTTATCATTTGTATACCACCTATCTTTTGATTTAGGAATTTCTGCACCACTAACAATAACAGTGGGAGATCTATAGCCCGTTTCAATAATATTCCACACATCATAGTCGACTGAACTTAAATAAATTTTCATCCTAGCTTTCCAATATGCATAATCAGTTCCATTAAACATTGGTGGCCTAGCTATGGACTGACCCTCAGAAAACGCGTTATTGGACAGATTCATGACTCTAGAGTTAAAATAAAATAAAAAGTACCTGCTCTGATACCACTTGTAGGATCTAAATTAACCCTAAGGGGGGGGGGGGTGAATAGGGTTTATCACAGATTTTCACAGAGTAATTAAATAATCACAGCACAGATTAAAAACAGAATAAATGCAGAAAATAAATAACACACAGATATACCCAGCTTCAGCAAAACCCTGCCTACTGCTGCATTCCCCAAGGTTTCTACTAGGAGTTAAAACAATCTCTACGCTTACAATCCCCTGTAAACCCGTGACACTCGCTCCCAACTGTTCTTAACCCTACGCTCAAAACCCTGCACTGGTTTTTAACCCAAAAACCAGATTTCCCCGAATTACAAACCCTGTAATTCGTCTCCTTAGTTTTAGAGACAAACGAGAAAATTCTCACTCGATTACAATTTGAAATTAAAGACGAATAAAAAAAAATTCCCTAAATTTAGAACCCTATTCCCCTTTTAGTTGAAAACTTAGGATTTAAAAAAGAGGGTTATTCCCTTTTGTTTAACACTTAGCCGGCCTCTTTTATTTTGCTCCACCACTTCAATTTTTGGCCCGATCTTCTTGTCTTTCAGGAAATAGAAATGGCGGCTCCTAGGGTTTGCTTCTGGAAGAAGATGGCGGAGGCGAATTGCAATACAATTTCGATTGTCCTTAGGTTTGAGGACGCCGTTTCCTCTTTGATGTCCTTTGATTTGCAGACTTCCTCGATTCCGATCCAAGTAAATATTGGTATGATTGTTCACTTCGAATTTCTCTTTAATTGTGTGGAAACTTGGATGATTATAAAAACTGATGATGATTTGGTGTATTTATAGGATTAAAAATCCTATATATTCTCTGATTTCTCTTTAAACTCAGTCGTGATATATTCGAGAATTTTGATTGCGGATTTGGTCTTAATTTTCCCTGATTTGCTGCGTTGATCTGGAACTTTTGATTGAGTCTTCCTTGACTTCGAATTCCTTGGATTGAATTAGTGATTAATATATATTTTGCGTGAATTTTGGGCTTTTAATTGAGTCTTGAGCTTCTGGAAAATTCTTTTCTCTTTTAACAGAGCTTGATCGTTGAATCTGATTTTAACTGATAAGAGCAGTTTCTATCTTGATTATTCTTGTATTTTAAAACCTGATGTTTTTCTTGATATAGCCTTGATTTTTGTTAAGAACTGATATTATGCTTGATTACTATGGTAACTCTTTATTGATCAAAAATGGGTACTGCTCTTGATCTTCCTTTGAACAGAATCAACACTTGAATTTGATAGTGCCTTGTATTCTCGATTTTGAACTCTGATGCCAAATCTGAACATGTGAATGTATATTTTACTTAAGTACTTTCCTTTTGTTTTTAGTTGATACTACACTGGGATTTGCCTTAAATCGTGATTTCTGGAGAATTTCCTGTTTATGTTCCATGCTTGAACCGATGTCATGAACTCCACTATCTTCAACACTTTGTAGTTTACTATTGCATTATATTATGCACACACACACCCCCCTGTCCATGCACATTCGAAACTGATTTGACATTTCTTTTTAGCTTGTGTATGTGATTTGCTGCTCTGACTTGTTGCTTCACCACATTACTAGTACTGCTGAATGTTTCCATCCTTGTTTCATTATTCTTGTATACTATATTCATGTATATAAATTGTGTTGCATCGATCTTGGCTTTGCACTTTTGCACTTGACCAGGAAATCATGTATAAACGATTTTGAACATATTGCTTAAAAAAAATTATTCATTGCAACTGAAATGCACATTGTTTTTGGCACCAGATCCATACTGACTTGCTTCATGCACTTGTTACACTGCACTCATGAATTTTCCCATGCTCACTTGTTCATGCCTGCCACTTGAACTTGATTGTCTGGCACCTTAAATAAACTCCTATGTTGACCTCATTGAGTTCATGTGATCTGACCATTTAGCTGTAGCCATGTAATCTGGCATTTGCATTTTCCTGCACCTTGACATTACTATGCAATTGTAGTTAAATTTGTAATCCTGCTACTTGTGTATGAAATACTTAGCTCGTCACTTTGTTATATCATCACTGTTTTGCTGAGTTGAATCATGTTGCACACAACTGATTTGGCTACATTTATTTGCTTTCCTTCTTCACCATACTATGTTATTTTGTCCTTGTATTTGTCTTTTCACCCATGCCTTGAGTTTGATCTGGACTGTTTTGTTGCATGCTTCCTGAAACTTTGCATTTTTATAACTTTGATATTGTTGCTAGCCTTGCGTTCGACCACTCCATGTATATATATATATATATATATATATGTTTATGTGGCTCGGGTCATTTTTGTTGATTCATTTATGTTTGCCATGCGCTGAGTTGAGTTGGTCCACGTGGCTGCTCCTCAGTTGCTCGCTGATTGGCGAGGCAGTACACACGTGTATACACGTATGTATATGCAGCCAACCAGACAATTTTCTGTTCCTACATATCAGACCATGTCTAGAAAAATGATGAGAAACATACCGTAATTCTGAGGCAAATAAAAATTTTAAAAAATAAATTTTTATTTGTTTGTATTGAATTTTATTTTTGTTGCAGTCTACTGTGTGTGTTCTTCTGTATTGACAGGTATGAAGATGGACCGACTAAAGGCTGTGAAGCAGAAAATTGAAGATGAAGGCAAGAACAGTTGATAGTGTATGTCTGTATTTGGGATGTTAACTGAGTGATAGTGTCAATGTATAAAAATGATTGTATAAGTAATGAATAGACTGTAATGAGGAGCTGTGAAAGAATTGTACTGATTGTATGTAATAACCCGTTTTTGTTGAAATAAAATATTATTTTATTGTGTTCAAACAAATTTGTCTATCGAATTCAGTTTATTTACAAGTACATATTTCTGTGATGTGTTTAAATAGTGGAGTTTTAGATAGTGGTATTGTTTGAATGTTTGAAATATAATATTTATATTTAAATAAAATACTGTATGAATATATGAATGTCTGTACATTCGTACTCTATTTAATATAAATATTATATTCATGTCTGTGATGTATATATAGAACAGTACAGTAACAAACACATTTAAAATAATATTTATTTATTTGGTTGTTATCATCAAACAAAAATCATATAGTTGTGTATACAACTACGTCATATACAACATATATATATATATATATATATATATATATATATATTTCAAGCAATACCCTAACCATATTCACATCTATGTACACATTAATTTAGACTTAAATAATCAGAGTTTACTCACATTTGTTTTATGCTCTGTTCTTTTTGTTTCCCAGGTTTATACTAGCTAATCCACACATGCCTATATACATATATATTATATGCGACTACATACAAACCAAAATATTTTAAGTGGAAGTTATACTCACATAATGGTTCACTGTCTCAGGTTTACATTCATATGTCTATTGTTTTTGTTTCCTATTCTCTGTTTTTGGTTCCATGTTTTCATTACAGTTTTAGTCAGTCAAGACGATCAACCTAATCACACACTCATATGTACTTGCAAAAATAGTAAACAAATGGGAAATTTACTCACAATGCTCACTGATTTTGTGCACTTCCAGGTTTAAGCTCTGCCATGTTTCGGTTGTCATCTTTATTCCAGTTTCATGTCTTCCCTTTTTTTTCATCCAGCTTTCTTTTTTGGCTGGTTGGCTAAAAATGGTTGAGTGAATTTTGGTGTGAATTGTGTAGTCTAGTGTATTTATAGATGATAAAGTGTAGGCTTATATTGGGTAGGTTTTAAGGGAGGAAGGGGTATCTGCTGCCATTTAAGGTGAGGTGATGTGCATGTCATCTCCATCAAATTTCTTTCTAGGCACCAAGTCACGACCAGCTATGTTATGTACTCACTTATGTACAAATTCCATGTGCAAATTGTTTTTAAATATAAAATCCTTAGCTCTTAAGCAACATATGCTACTCTAGTTTGCCTATCACTATGATGTGAATGCATGTGCTCAAGGGGATATATTTTCAGTTTGCCTGCACATGCTCATGGCTGATTGAAAGAATTGTGTTTTTTCATTTCCCATTTATAAATACTCAGTGCACGGCGATGTGAAATTTAGAACCAAGCTTAGCTTCTAAAAATGTATTTCGGCTACAATTCCAGGTTGCCTATCCAATTGATGTGAAAGATGTTGCTTAAATTGATTTGAATAGAAGATTGCTGGCATTTTCGCTAGATCCTTTCAGCTAATTTGCATTGCCAGACTATTTTTGCACACGTCTATGTGTACAAAAATATGAACATATTTGATGTCAAACTCACATGCTTAACCTCTAAGTCAATCAGGCTTTAAAATCTATATTCACAGCTTGCTATGAGGTAAATGTAGGCTATCTATACTAAAATGGGAAGGAGAGTTCAGTTCTTATAGGCCTATAGTATATGCACATGTATTGGCATTGAAATGGGTACTTGATATGCTGTTAATAGCTTACCTGTGAAGTAATATGCTGAATAGGTTGTATATTTTAACTTAGTTTCCCTAGTTTCAAATAATAAATGTGTATGTACTACAATGTTTTGAAAAAGCAATATATAGCTTCTAAGGCACATGTAAATTATTTAGCTATGTAAACTAGCAAGTCAATACATACATCAAATATTTTTATTTGTTATGCAATCTACAACCAATATCATATTTACATGTATTTTTAAACAAGTTTTAAATACAAAAAAAGTCAAATTAGCATTACTCGTATATATTTAAATATATAAGTAAAAATATACACATAAGATTATTAACTAATTACTATACTAATTAAAATATTTAAATCCAATATATTATATATTTTAGTTTAAAACACATTAAAGTATGAAACAAAACCATACGATATAATTTACTGCTTAACCAAGTTAGTTAAAAATCGGGACATTACATACATACATACACACACACACATACACACACACACAGATATATATATATATATATATATACATATATATGCATACTATAATAAAGACAGTTAGTCATACTTACTGTAGCTTTAATAACATATTTGTAGTGTGCTTATAAATACGAGTGTCACGGCACGTGCTTCACGCGTGAATTTTTGTTTTTGAAGTTTTGTGCAATTTATATATGTTCGCATATGAATTGTACAAATATTGCATAATTTATAAACTACCACTCAAGAGAAAGAAACGGAAATACCAAATAGTAAACTGATATATGAATGACATACATGAAAGCAAAGTTGTAAATATAAAACAATCAGTGGGATTAAGATATATTTCATTGATGGTGATTGCTACTTCATAAGCATGCATTAAAAGAAAGGAACTAGAAATAAATATTGTTTAAACTATGTTTCAAACGTTACAGGAAGAAACAATTAACCAAAGAAAATATATCAAATCTCTCCTTTTGAAGGTAGCAATAGACGGTCATGGTTTATTTGTATATAGCGAATTCTGTTGCCATATTCTTCACCATCCATTTTTCTCCATAAAACCCACCTGCAAAAAAAGAGAGAAGAATTACAGTGTAAAAAAATAACATGGGAACTCAAAATTCTATAATACATACAAAACAAAAAGAAATTAGAAATATACCTCAGTCTAAATAGGGAAGCCACCTTAAAGTAAGGTTGACAGATATTAGTAGTGGCTATGAGATTGAAATGCTAGAGGAGTAGCAGGAAAGGTTGGAGATGAAAGAGTGATGAAGATGAATGATTATATTGAGTGGTATTTATAGGTTAAAGGGGATTTTTCTAGAATTCCATGAATTAATTGATAATATATATTACCATATTTATTATGAGGCATAATGTGTGACAACTAATTAGATTGTTATCTATCTTTTTGGTTGGGATAAGTCCTCCACGTGGCTTTTATAAAAGCTAAATGTTTCAAAAATTTGACTAATTGCCTATCGAAATTTAGACTGATTAGAATAATTTTTGCCATGTGATATTTTGTATAATAAATATATATTAATTGATAATGTATATTACCATATTTATTATGAGGCATAGTGTGTGACAGCTAATCAGTTTGTTGTCTATCTTTTTTGGTTGGAATAAGTCCTCCACATGGCTTTTGTAAAAGCTGAATGTTTCAAAATTTTAACTAATTGCCTATAATAATTTAGGCTGATTGGAATAATTTTCGCCATGTGATATTAAAAATATATGCATATAAGAAGAGAAATGGTCAAAGAATTAATGATAATTAATGTACGCGAATTTCAAGGGATTGACTACATCTAAATAAAGTAAAAAAAAAAACGGTGTATACGTATTATATAACGTAAAGTAGGAAATAAAATAAAATAAAAGCTATATAAAGAAGAAAATAAGTAAACATATAAACATTTGGATTTTAAATTTGAAAATATAATTAAGCAGATTTTTTTTACGGAATTAATATATGTATCAGAATTTAATTATAGAAACAAATGATATTAAAAATATATACATAGAAGAAGAGAAATGGTCAAAGAATTAATGATAATTAATATACTTTACAATTATAATCGATGTTTGCAGATTGAAATTAATATAAGTTACATTACAATTATAATTAAAGTTTGAATACTTACTACAGGTGAGTTAAATGTATGATACAAATTAAGTAGAGGGCATTTTCGTCAGTTCAGGTGTACACCAAAAAAGTGAAACACCAAACCTATTCCGATTATTACTAAAGATTAATACCAAAGGCACACTAAAATTTAAATGGAATTAGATGCATTATAAACAATATGTCAATCATTAACAAACACTCTAATATGTGCACATATCACAATAGAACCTACAAAGGATAGAAAAGAAGCATTTTATACAGTTTTGGCAAACTAGTTTACTATCAGGTGTGAAGTGGTGCTTACATCAAAGTTGTACTACTTATAAATGATTATATATATATATATATATATATATATATATATATATATATATATATATATATATATATTAGAGTGTATGCACACATCATGATTTAACCATGTATATGTGATGGCCCGGAAATCCGTACTATCTGAGTTGACTAATACAACACATGTCCAACTCAAATAGAACAGAAATACGAGTCATTAGGGTTAAAGAAAATAGAAACAGATAGAAGATAGAACAGAAATAATAAAATAGAATCTCACAGCGGAACGAATAAAATATATTATATAACTAACTTTGGAATACAAATCTGTATTGTATATACATACCATATCAGAGTACAACACAATATTTGATACAATGTAAATAACTCTAAAATAACTAACGGTGAAGCCTCCTGCTTCAAGCTCCTCCAAGTGTATCTGTAAAATCCTAAACATTTAACTGGCCGTACAAATTTGGGCACCCAAGAGTTTAGGAAAAAACAAACAAAATAAACTCTGGGTCAGTTATGTGACTGGTGTGAGTAAACTCCAACCATATTGTTTAACTTTGAAAAATCCTTTGAAAGAAAGGGTAATAGTAAGACCAGTCCACACATAAATACGGACAGTTTTTACCTTACTATAACCAAACCATTTTTTTGATATCAAAATCCAGTGATATTATGATAATGTCTAATCAAATAAATAACCAAATAGTAGAACGCTTGCATCTCACGCTCAATATATATAGTATAAAATCAAAAACGGAAGGGCGCTTATTGGAGATTGGATTCCAACTATGACAAGGTATGAGACCACCTCACTGATCAGTGTACTCTAAAGGGGATACACTGGGGTTCAACAAGAACATCTTGCAACCCGGCCACACATGACCGCCTACTCATTTAGCTTGAGTGCAACGAATATATTGTCACCCACGGTTGTTGGCCATCCAACCGTAATATGTAATATATAGAATTGAAATAAGAACAAATAATGAATTTTCTCTAGATCGGTGACAAAAATACCCTGCTTGGGTATGACGTAACTAGCTATGTTGCCTGCCCGATTTTTGTCATTTCCCGGTTATGAGGCTTGAGGCTACGTCTGTCATTTTAGAACATCTGGCCACCATACACTTAAAATGCCACATCGTCAAACCCGTCAAATCACCAGTTGATCTTCCCAAAATATTACGGGTATAAAAAAGCTAAGAGAAACAAATTCCTCCGCCACCAGACGTAATACATTGAAAAGATCAACCTATGTGATCTGTTAGGAATACTCTGTTAGACATTCATCCATACAAGTTGTCCTGGGTCTGGACAAACAAAACATCCTTTGCATTTTACTCCGTCTTCAATTTCTTTAGCATAATCTAATTCACAATACCTATGCCTACACGGAGTGTTTTCAGATATAAAATCCAATCGGTCTCTCCGTATTGACAACGATGGTTAAAATTCTTTGATAGCCGATGTTTTAACTATCAAAGGAAAACAAAACATCCATCCAAATTTCTAACATAAAAAAACCACTGGCCCTTTCTAATATTTCACATTTGTTTCCTTATCAGGTTTCTATATTGATTTCTAATTACCAAATTTCTTAAAAATATTCTAACTCCTTAAATTTTCGGAAAATTTCGCCAGCACCTCCTTTGTACCGGTCAATAGTTCAAACCACAACTCGCCTCTCTAGGCCCTTTCTATTCAAAAAAGAAAATCAAAAAGCCAAGCGGCTTGCCCAGTAGGCTCATAAATCTCATATGAAAATTTTAAACATGTACCTTTTTATCGGGTACTTAATGTATAATCTTTATTCTCTTCATTCCATACCTATTTAATATACATACGTCCATTTCCAACTCATATCAATCCATTCAACACCGTTTTACTTTAATCGCTTCCCATTCGCAAATTAATTAGTTAACATCTTGGTTTAGTTTACCATTAACTTGAACATATTACGTTCAAATATATTTGTAATCACTTCTGCACAAATGAAAACTCACAATCTTTGCTCGCTTCCAAATTCAAATACAAGTTCCATTCCAAATCCTAAATTTTATTAACCAATTCCGTTTACTTAACCCAAATCAAATTCGATTCAGAAACTATATTAACTAATTTCTTCTGAAATTAGTTAACTCCATCCGATAATTAAAAATCTGACATTTGTATTAAAAATCAATCCATTTACTCCATTTGAGTTCATTTTTAATTTATAACTTGAATTCGGGTTTTTCTAATGGAAATTTGGAATTTTTTTTATTCACTCAAAATCCTTTATTTTATTTAATAAACCATTATGGTTTAAAATGATTATAGCGCTGCTTTTCTGAAAATTTTATTTTGACATAACTCAAAATCTATACGATGAAATCAAGATTTTTCTCCTTCATTAGAAAATTATTATTCAATAGGTCAGGGCATTTCTTGTTTTATCAAATTCCGACTTATATTGAGTTATGCATACTCAATTGAAGTTCAAAACGCCAAATTACGAACTACCACACTGTGGTGAGTTCTTTTTAATTATAATTTAAATATAATGTTAAACTTCGTTTACTAAATAAATTCCAACTCCATTTTCAATATTTTAAAATAATTCAAGTTCGTTATCCAAATCTGACTTAACAATTTTGGTTATTCAACTTGTCTATTATTTTATTCTATATTCATAACTCAGTTATGAATTTATTCAAAACTCAAATTTATACATTCAAGTCCAATTCACATGGACTTAGATTATTTATAAAATATTGATATTATCGAACTCCAAATTATAAATTCTTTTTTTACAAATAATTAATTCAACATCCCTTACCATTACAAACTAATACCATCTCTTGATTATAGTGAATTCATTCAAGTTGGGGTATTTTATTTACCTCTCAGACTTTGATCGACAACGTTCTTATCTTGAGACGGATAAGATTTTGTAATACAAAAACTCGATTTAAAATCTCAGCTTTTATTCCATTTCTTAAATTTGGAAATCTATTTCCAAATTACTTGATGAAAATTTCTTCATCACATTTATAAACATTGTTTATAAATTAAACTTTCCGATTAAAACGAACTTCCATTTAATAATCTATTTAAAACTCGATTCCAATTTTGGAATATTTTATTTTCATAATATATATATATATATATATATATCACTATGAATCTATTTTTATATTTAAATTTCAAATTTAGTTTTATTTAATATAATCCCGATATCTTATTTGAAAATAAGTTTATTTATTTTATAAATTTGACATGGTCGAATCCTAATCATAAATCTGTACGGATTTATTTCAGTTCATTTACATTTCGAACATTGGAATAAATTCCATCGTTTCCCTTCCCTAAACGATTTCAAATTTATAAATCCCTTTTTAAGTTCATACTTGAATTTAAAAAAATTATCCAGTAAAAATCTCCTTCTTTTATTTATAAACATCAATTATAAATAATAGCTCTTGTTTTAAATATTAAAACAAGTTTTCGATTTCAAATCTCTATTTTCGGAAAATAAGTTCCCATTTTAAAATTAACACTTGTGATTCCATTTCCAAATTATTCAGTGATAAATTTTCAGTTCAACCATAAACGTTGTTTAAAAATTCGACTACTTGTTTTATTACTAAAAACAAGTTATACTTCTAATCCATTCGAAATTAAATTTCTATTTAGAAAATAAAATTTCCCTTTTAAATCTAAAAATCCCTTCTCTTTGATATTTTCAAATATAATATCTAGGGCCAGTGATATTCTAATATCCAAACACGCAAATCATCCATTCAATTCACACATCACACAAATGTTAGACAATGTAAATAATACCAATCTTGCTTCAAGGCAGGATATCGCGGTATAAAAGGTCATCCACTCATATATCATGGGGCGATAAGGTCATCCACTAATGATACTGCGGGCATCCGCTAATGGTACTGCGGGAAATATCCAATACATATAGTAATAGCCACAATCACCAAGCCTAATATAACTAATATATGTAATAACCAAGACTGGTAAATAATTTATAAATGCAACCAAGCAGCCAACAATTTATTTTTAATGATAAAAATAAATTTTAAAGTGAGATTTACTCACCTTGATTTTCCTTTGTTGAATATCCAATCAAATTCCATACTACCGACTTCAAATTATTCCAATTTGACTCGTACACTAGCCTTTGCCTATACAAATTCTATGCACTCTGCTTTGCCGAAAACTGTTGATGTATGAAATATATATGCGCATCACAATATTGTATACATTTTATACATTAACTATTATATGATAATATTAATTTAATTTTAATCACTATTATAAACCCTAATTACCTATCTTAACAATATTACTTATGAAAAAGGTATGCGATTTTTTATAAGCTTGTTATAAATTTAATTAATCATTATTTGTTAAGTAAAAATAAATTGAATAACTTAATTTACCTTATCTATGAAACAATTCCTTAAATAGTCTGAAATAGTGCAAACAACCTAACTTCAACTTCAACTCCGCTGAACCATTTAAGTTTATCTCAGTATCTTCATACCTTCTTTTTTCTATTTCATGCTCACATTAAACTCCATTCAGATGCAGATAATACCACTATCGTCCTCCTTGAAATCTCATCAGTCCTCACTGCAAACAACTCCTCCAAATGACAGGCCAAACTTTGGTCACTCCTGTATCCACCATTTCAAAATATACAAACCAATCTCCCTTAAACTTCTCAGACATGTATTCCTCAACCAATTTAGCTCCACCCTATTGTAAGCATCTCGTCACTTCTCATCTTCACCACTGCCATTTTTAGAAACCTCACATCGCACCATTTTTGACATTGAAAACCAAATCACACCAACTGAATTTCCCTTTTCTTCAACTGTCAATCTCTCCCCCAAACATTGCACTCCTTATTTACCAATTTCCGAACCCAAATCATCACGAGAAAATCGATCCCCAAACCCATTTTTAAATTCGCGAACCTCATAAGCAAACCTAAATCAATCGCACCCCTCAGATGCCTTCGATAACCCATGAGTAAATCCCCTCTGCAAAACTTCGAGCAGACCATGATAATTGATCCTACCTCCTCCTAATGCGAGCGCCATAGCTATTGTCGCTCTTCAGGGAATCGCGGGATTTCATCTTACGGTTCCTGATTTCATTTTTTTAGTGGATGTGAACTTCGCAATTTACTGAATAAAGGAACAAAGGAAATGGCTTTAATTTGAACTGGAGAATAATTCTGTGAAGATTGAATTGAATGACGGGGAAAAAGGAATAGCCGCGGTTTATAAGAGAAAAGAGCGGTCATATTTTCTTCTTTCAGAAGCTCTGAACGATTTTGATATGAGAAGGGAAAAATATTCTGAAGGGGTTAATTTGATTTGTGGACGGCAGAATATACGAAAGCTTAAGCCTTCTTTATAGGCGCAAGAAGAAACAAACTGTACTGAAACCATTAAATCTTGTTGCCCTTGTTGTGAAGGAAGAAAGCAATATGTTTGGCTCGAGAAAAACATTGTCTGCGCGATTTTTATTCACAGATTTGCGTATGCATAGAATAGGTCGGCTAATATTATTTTGAAGTGATTTTGATTTAATTTTAAACAACAATAATATCTTGAGGTCCTTTAATTTAAAACCCTAAACCGCTATTTCAACGTAACAACCGACGTTCTCAGTTTATGGCATTATTCTAAAATTCATGAAACTGGTTTTGTAATTTAACTCGACTGTATAGAGGAAATAATAATTTAAATTAACGATTTAAATTAAATTCGATTTAAAATATACATCGATTTCAAACAATTAAATTCATCGATAATAAATTACTATTTTTATATTCAAATAAAATTAATATTGATCGACTGAATCGTTTTGATTCAGTTTTAACTGCGAATTCAATTGTAACCGTTTTATATTATGATAATTAAATGTATTCGATATTAAATCGTATATTTTTTATTAATCAATAAATTCTATATGAAATCTATTTACTATTCCAATTCAACATTTAAATAATTTAAATATTCAATATTAAATAGCTAAAAATACGGGACGTTACACTCCTTCCCCTTTAAAAGAATTTCGTCCCCGGAATTACTAAGGCAGAAGAAATGCTATAGACCCGTTAACTTTTCAAACACCCTCTTTGTTATAATTCAGTACCCATATTCTATTATTCAAGACCCATACAACTTTTAGTTTTCATGGAAATATTTAATTTCAGTTCATTTAATTGGTTTTCATCATTTTGATTTATTTAATTTGCTTAAGTTAAATTCTAGAATTAAAACTCCTGGGTTTTTATTTCAAATCCCCTTGAAATCATATAAATATAGATATATATATATATATATATATATGCACACACATATATTTATTTCCATCTCAAATTCAAAACATTTAATTTTTGCAGAATAACTTGTTTTCTCAAACAATTTCTTTTAGAAATTTTACCATGGTAGCAATTCATCACTTAAAAACTCAAAAATGAACACCGATGATGGCACGCTTCATCATCAGAGTTATTTTCCAATGTCCGAAGTGAATTCAGTGCTTTATCACTTTAAAAATCCATACAATATGATTTTCATTCCAAAAATCCTTTCGAAACAAAGTTATCTTATTTTTAATATACATCGGAAAAATATTTTCCAATTTCCGAGATTTTAAATTCGAATTCTGGTTTTAATCCAATTCAGTTTTACCTCATTTGTATATATTATTAATATACAAGTTCTATTTGGTTATTTATAACCATTTCAGTTTTTATAATCTCATTAAAGCAACCAACTCATCCATATACTATAATAATTTCGGAAAATTATTCTTTTTATACAAAAATATAGTTTTTGGATAAAATCATTTCATTTATCCGGCTTTTAAAACATACTATGTCGAACTACTGTGCTCAATTGTTTAGAAACACCTATCGATACAGTTATACATCCCGTACCGACCAAAATTCATAAACCACTCAACAAACCAATCAACACAATATAAAACAGTTTTTATATCAATTTACAAATACGCTTTCATATACACACACACACACACACACACTCAACTCATTCTAGGGTACTACTTACCCTATCTCTAATGAGTAAACCTCCACCAAAGCCTAGGTGTTCGCTCAACCTAAGCTCTGATACCAACTGTGGTGGCCCGGAAATATGTACTGTCTGAGCTGACTAATACAACACATGTCCAACTCAAATAATACAGAACTACGAGTTATTAGGGTTTAAGAAAATAGAAACAAATAGAAGATAGAACAAAAATAACAAAATAAATCTCACTGCGGAATGAATATAATATATTATATAACATAACTTTGGAATACAAATCTGTATTGTATATACATACCATATAAGAGTACAACACAATATTTGATACAGCAGAAATAACTCTAAAATAACTAGCGGTGAAGCCTCCTGCTTCATGCTCCTCCAAGTGTACCTGTAAAATCTTAAACACTTAACTGCCCATACAAATTTGGGCACCCAAGAGTTTAGGAAAATCCTTTGAAAGAAAGGGTAATAGTAAGACCAGTCCACACATAAATACGGACGGTTTTTACCTTACTATAACCAAAACATTTTTTTGATATCAAAATCCAGTGATATTATAATAATATCCAATTAAATAAATAACCAAATAGTAGAACTCTTGCATCTCACGCTCTACATATATAATATAAAATTAAAAACCGCAGGGTGCTTATTGGAGATTGGATTCCAACTATGACAAGGTATGTGACCACCTCACCGATCAGTGTACTCTAGAGGGGTACACTGGGGTTCAGCAAGAACATCTTGCAACCCGGCCATACATGACCGCCCAATCATTTAGCTTGAGTGTAGCGAATATATTGTCACTCACGGTTATTGGCCATCCAACCGTAATCCATAAGATATAGAATCAAAAGAAGACCAAATAATGAATTTTCTCTAGATCGGTGACAAATATACTCTGCTAGGGTATGACCCAACTAGCCATGCTGCCTGCCCGATATTTGTCATTTCCTGGTTGTGAGTCTTGAGGCTACGTCTATCATTTTAGAACATCTGGCCACCATACACTTAGAATGCCACATCGTCAAACCCGTCAAATCATTAGTTAATCTTCCCAAAATATTATGGGTATAAAAAGCTAAGAGAAACGAATTCCTCTACCACCAGACGTAATACATTGAAAAGATTGTCTTATGTGATCTGTTAGGAATACTCTGTCAGACATTCGCCCATACAAGTTGTCCTATGTCTGGACAAACAAAACAGACTTTGCATTTTACTCCGTCTTCAATTTCTTCAGCATAATCTAATTCGCAAAGCCTATGCCTATACGGAGTGGTTTTCAGATATAAAATCCAACCGGTCTCTCCGTATTGACAACGATGGTTAAAAATCTTTGATAGTCAGTGTTTTAACTACCAAAGGAAAATAAAACACCCGTCCAAATTTCTAACATCAAACAATCACTGGCCCTTTCTAATATTTCACGTTTGTTTCCTTATCAGGTTTCTATATTGATTTCTAATTACCAAATTACTTAAAAATATTCTAACTCCTTAAATTTTCGGAAAATTTCGCCAACACCTTCTTTGTACCGGTCAATAGTTCAAACCACAACTCGCCTCTCTAGGCCCTTTCTATTCAAAAAGATAATCAAAAAGCCAAGCGGCTTGCCTAGTAGGCTCATAAAATCTCGTATGAAAATTTTAAATATGTATCTTTTTGTCGGGCACTTAATATATAATCTTTATTCTCTTCATTCCATACCTATTTAACATACATACGCCCATTTCCAACTCATATCAATCCATTCAACACCGTTTTACTTTAATCGCTTCCCATTCGCGAATTAATTTATTAGCGTCTTGGTTTAATTTACCATTAATTTGAACATATTTCGTTCAAATATATTTGTATTCACTTCTGCACGAATGAAAACTCACACTCTTTGCTCGCTTCCAAATTCAAATACAAGTTCCATATTCCAAATCCTAAATTTTATCAACCAATTCCATTTACTTAACCCAAATCAAATTCTATTCAAAAACTATATTAACTAATTTCTTCTGAAATTAGTTAACTCCATCCGATAATTAAAAATCTGACATTTGTTTTAAAAATCAATCCATTTACTCCACTTGAGTTCGTATTTAATTTATAACTCGAATTCGGGTTTTTTAGTGGAAATTCGGATTTTTTTTATTCACGCAAAATCCTTTCTTTTATTTAGTAAACCGTTATGGTTTAAAACGATTATAGCGCTGCTTTTCTGAAAATTTGATTTGACATAACTCAAAATCTATACAATGAAATCAAGATTTTTCTCTTCCATTAGAAAAAAATTATTCAATAGGTCTGCGCGTTTCTTTTTTATCAAATTTCGACTTATATTGAGTTTTGTATACTCAATTGAAGTTCGAAATGCCAAATTATGAACTACCACACTATGGCGAGTTCATTTTAATTATAATTTAAATATAATGTTAAACTTCGTTAATTAAATAAATTCCCACTCCATTTTCGATATTTTAAAATAATTCATACCCGTTATCCTAATCCGACTTAACAATTTAGGTTATTCGACTCGTTGATTATTTTATTCTATGTTCATAACTCAGTTATGAATTTATTCAAAACTCGAATTTATACATTCAAGTCCAATTCACACGAAGTTAGATTATTTATAAAATATCGATATCATCAAATTCCAAATTATAAATTCTTTTTGTACAAATAATTAATTAATTCAACATCCATTACCCTTACAAACCAATACAATCTCTTGATAATAGTGAAGTCGTTCAAGTTGAGGTATTTTGTTTACCTCTCAGCCCTCGATCGATAACGTTCTTATTTTGAGACGGATAAAAATTTGTAATACAAAAACTCGATTTACATTCTCGGCTTTTATTCCATTTCTTAAATTTGGAAATCTATTTCCAAATTACTTGATGAAAATTTCTTTATCACATTTATAAACGTTGTTAGTAAATTAAACTTTCTTATCAAAACAAACTTCCATTTAATAATCTATTTAAAACTCAATTCTAATTTTGGAATATTTTATTTTCATAACTAATATATATATATATATATATATATCACTATGGAATCTATTTTTATATTTAAATTTCAAATTTAGTTTTATTTAATATTATCCCGATATCTTATCTGAAAATAAATTTATTTATTTTGTAATTTTGACATGGTCGAATCCTAATCATAAATCTGTATTATTTCAATTCATTTACATTCCAGACATTGGAATAAATTTCATCGTTTCCCTTCCCTGAACGATTTCAAATTTATAAATCCCTTTTTAAGTTCATACTTGAATTTAAAAAAATTATCCAAAAAAAATCTCCTTCTTTTATTTATAAACATCATTTATAAATAACGGCTCTTGTTTTAAATATTAACACAAGTTTTCGATTTCAATTCTCTATTTTTGGAAAATAAATTCCCTTTTTAAAATTAACACTTGAGTTTCCATTTCCAAATTACCCAACGATAATTTTTCTGTTCAATCATAAACATTGTTTAAAAATTCGACTATTTATTATTAAAAACAAGTTATATTTCTAATCCATTCGAAATTCAGTTTCTATTTGGAAAATAAATTTTCCCTTTTAAACCTAAAAATCCTTTCTCTTTGATATTTTTAAATATAATATCTAGGGCCAGTGATATTCTAATATCCAAACACACAAATCATCCATTCAATTCACACATCACACAAATGTTAGACAACGTAAATAATACCAATCCTACTTCTAGGCAGGATATCGCGGTATAAAAGGTCATCCACTCATATATCGTGGAGCGATAAGATCATCCGCTAATGGTACTGCGGAAAATATCCAATATCCAATATATATAATAATAGCCACAATCAACAAGCCTAATATAACTAATATATGTAATAACCAAGACTGGTAAACAATTTATAAATGCAACCAAGCAGCCAACAATTTATTTTAATGATAAAAATAAATTTTAAAGTGAGATTTACATACCTTGATTTTCCTTTGTCGAATATCCAATCAAATTCCATACTATCGGCTTCAAATTATTCCAATTTGACTCGTACACTAGCCTTTCCCTATACAAATTGAACGCACTCTGCTTTGTCGAAATCTATTACTGTATGAAATATATATGCGCATTACGATATTATATACATTTTATACGTTAACTATTATATGATAATATAAATTTAAATTTAATCACTATTATAAACCTTAAATACCTATCTTAACAATGTTACTAATGAAAAGGGTATGTGATTTTTTATAAGTTCATTACAAATTTAATTAACCATTATTTGTTAAGTAAAAATAAATTGAATAACTTAATTTACCTTATCATTGAAACATTTCCTTGAATAGTCTGAAATAGTGCAAACAGCCTAACTTCAAATTCAACTCCGCTGAACCGTTTAAGTTTAACTCGATATCTTCGTACCTTTTTTTTCCAGTTCATCCTCACATTAAACTCCATTCAGATGCCGATAATACCACTGTCGTCCTCCTTGAAATCTCATCAGTCCTCACTGCAAACAACTCCTCCAAATGACAGACCAAACTTTGGTCACGCCTGTATCCACCATTTCAAAACATACAAATCAATCTCCCTTAACTTCTCAGACCCATACTCCTCAACCCATTCAGCTCCACCCTGTTGCAAGCATCTCGCCACTTCTCATCTTCACCACTGCCATTTTCAGAAACCTCAAATTGCACTTTTTCTGACATTAAAAACCAAATCGCACCAAATAAATTTCCCTTTTCTTTAACTGTCGATCCCTCCCCAAAAATCGCTCTCCTTATTTACCAATTTCCGAACCCAAATCATCACCAGAAAATCGATCCCTAGCCCATTTTTAAATTCGCGAACCTCATCAGCAAACCTAAATCAATTGCACCCCTCAGATGCCTTCGATAACCCACGAGTAAATCCCCTCTGCAAAACTTCGAGAAGACCATGATAATCGATCCTACCTCCTCCTAATGCGAGCGCCATAGCTATTGTCGCTCTTCAGGGAATCGCGCGATTTCATTTTACGGTTCCTGATTTCATTTTTTTAGTGGATCCGAACTTCGCGATTTAATGAATAAAGGAACAAAGGAAATGGTTTTAGTTTGAAATGGAGAATAATTCTGTGAAGATTGAATTGAATGAAGGGGAAAAAGGAAAAGCCACGGTTTATAAGAGAAAGGTGTGGTCATATTTGCTTCTTTTGGAGGCTCTAAACGATTTTGATATGAGAAGGGAAAAATGTTCTAAAGGGGTGAATTTGATTTGTGGACGACAGAATATATGAAAGCTTAAGCCTGTTTTATAGGCACAAGAAGAAACAAACCGTACTGAAACCATTAAATCTTGTTACCCTTTGTTGTGAAGGAAGAAGGTTTGGCTCGAGAAAGACATTGTCTGCGCGATTTTTATTCACAGGTCTGCATATGTATAGAATAGGTCGTCTAATACTATTTTGAAGTGATTTTGATTTTATTTTAAATAACTAAAATATCTTGAGGTCCTTTAATTTAAAACCCCAAACTGCTATTTCAACGTAACGACCGACGTTCTCAGGTTATGGCATTATTCTAAAATTCATGAAACTGATTTTGTAATTTAACTCGACTGTATAGAGAAAATAATAATTTAAATTAATGATTTAAATTAAATTCAATTTAAAATATACATCGATTTCAAATAATTAAATTCATCAATAATAAATTACTATTTTTATATTCAAATAGAATTAATATTGATCGACTGAATCATTTTGATTCAGTTTTAACTATGAATTCAATTGTAACCATTTTATATTACGATAATTAAATGTATTCGATATTAAATCGTATATTGGTTATTAATCAATGAATTCTATATAAAATCTATTTATTATTCCAATTCAACATTTAAAATAATTTAAATATTCAATATTAAATGGCTAAAAATACGGGACGTTACAGTATATCAATCACATGAATATGTGATATTAATAGTCTACTTGTAACAATTTAGAAATCAATAATGATGTATGTCATACTTGCAAGATATTTTAATCAGAACTATAATCATAACATTTATAATGATACAAAACATACCTATTATCTATTTTAATATACACAACACAGGAAGTGCACATACATTCTCAAGACTACCTATGCAAGTAAATACCATTTCTAGTGATAATTTATTTACCCATAAAGTAGCTCAAGGTCATGTAGTTTAGAACATATACTGTATATACGATATATATATAGTCTGTTATGAGGATTCAATCACTATCAGTCTTTCAAAAGGGATTCAGTGGCCGGATTTAATTCAAACATTCTTAGACATGTTACAGAGGATAATTAGGTACTTTTAAACTGTTGTGGACATATTTATACATCTTACGAGTGGAAACCTGTGCGATGCACGGGAGCATAGACTTTCAAGTGTTGTAGTTTGCCCGTGATATTATTCAGCTTGGACTTGGGTTGCTTTCCTTTCCATGTATTACTTCAGTTTATTTATCTATGTTTATTGTTATGATATATGAGGGATATTATTTCGGGGTTTTGTACTCTGATGATTCATGAGACAGATATTTATGGTTTTGACATTGATGAATTATTTTGAGCTTTCATCATGTATATTTTCTTTATGTATATTTTGAGTAACGGGTATTGATGGATTATTTTGAGTAACGGTTATTGAATTCTGCACACACTATGGTCAGGCTAAAAGACTTGTCTAAGGCATCACCCTTTCAGTCTTGACTCACGTTACACTACTGCATCTTCAATAATAACATAACATTCAAAAGGGTAAGTTGTCCAAAATAAACACACATTCAAAGTAAGATTGATTTGGCACAGTGACCAACTTTGTTAGTTTTTTTTTTTTTTTTTTTTTTTTTTTTTTTTTTTTTTGAAATATTTTAGATAAGCAATGATAATTGCGATGGCTTATTTAATAAACAACTTTCATCATAAACAAATATATTAGTTTAACAGTAGCCAACATGCAAACAGAAGATTATCTTATAATATATAGCACCAAAAAAGATCAAATTGCTTGTTTACAAAATGAATGGATTAACGTAGAATTACACAAATCTAATAAATATCCACCCTCATCTCCTTGATAAGGGCGACCTATGGATATTCTATGTTAGATTTGTGTATGCAATTTCCATTTTGAAACCCGTTGGTGAAAGCTCATAACGCAAAAATCTTCACCAATAAATCTTCACCGCTAAAGTTATCAATTCCACAAAGCTTCAACCATATTTATTACGTCCCAGTAACATAGTACAGGTTCGTACAGACATGACACTTTTAATATTACACTTTGAGCACCTTACTTTTGGATTGAGTTGGACTACTCCAACTAACGTCCCTTTTCAAGCTCTAAAATTCTTGGATGTTGTTTGTATTTTAATAACTGCAAGCAGTAACTTTTCATCTTTTAAATCTCCAAGTAAACTTCCAATAGCTTTTAACACCAAGAACATGTAATGAGAAAATGACAAAAGTGATGATGAAGATCATAGTAGATGGGCACCAATTAATGGTTTTCTAAATACCTAAGTCAGCAGTATACAGTTAACAAAGCAGTAAGGAAGTATACATAAAGTCCACTCCAGTAAATAAACAAATGGGCTTCCACCTTCATTAGAGGCTGGTCCAGCGGTCCTTGCAACTTTTAGCTATTTTTCATTCGTTGACAAATGAGATTCCATTTGGGAACACAAACGTACAATGTAATTAGTAAAAGAATTATATGTATGTTTGTATATAATTATTCAAACACCCCTTTAAAAAATACATCCACATAAATTTAGAGGGGAAATTGTGTAATGTTAAAAGCAATTTTAAGTAGGAAAACTACTTATCCTAAAAAGTTAATTGTTGTAATTTGAAATTTATTACTTCATTTCAATTCAAATCACATTAATTATCGGATGATTTAATTGTAGTAGATCACATAGAATACTGGAATGAAATTGGAAATGGTTGATACTAATGAAACTAATGAAAACAGAAAGGCTTGAAATTCACGAAAAGGCTGGATTTAGCTAATTATAAAGGGGTCTGTGACTATGGTCAAAAACAATCTTGTAAACCGAGGGAAGTTGCAATGATTCACATGGTGAGCAAACAATAACAGTTGCAGTAATAAGTTATATAATATAACCAATTAAACTACGTGACTGTATGAAGTATAGTGTAGCAACAAAGAAGCATAACATATATATTACTTCAATCATATTATTTGAGAAATTTATTATCATAGACAAAAAATTCTTCGGCTGAAATTGAGTTTTCAGTGCGCCAAGGCGTAATATGACTTTCTAAACATTAACCAAAATTAAAAATTGAGGACTGACCATCATCGCATGGACACGATGAACTCCATCGGGATCAAGACACCCGAAAATAGGCCCAAAAAAAACCCAGATGAAAATATTTTGAGCCTTATACCCGAGAATAGGTGTAATCTGACATACTAAACATGCTCAAAATATACATATGATTGACATATATGGATTATTTTAAGCTTTCATCATGTATATTTTCTTTATGTATATTTTGAGAAACGGTTATTGATGGATTATTTTGACATTGATTGACAGCGTTGTAGCTTTTATCATGTATATTTGCATAACAACTGCTTCAATAAGCTTTAGAATTATAATTAGGAATGACTATGAAACCGTAAAGGCTAAAGCAGTCAAGTTATACCAACTTGGAAGATAGATGTGATTTAAGAGAATATGTACATTGAGTATATGATGAAACCATCAACTTTTTTTTCTTTATTTTTTCAACACAGAAATAATTTCCACGTAGAATCCCAAGCCAGTAAGTATATTGTCTGGTCCCTTTAACAACATTAAAAAAAAGCAAATATCCCACTTATAAAAATAATGCTCCGTTTAAAAGTAACATGACACAAAAAAACAAAAAACCATGGTAATCCATGAAATACAATTGAACTTACAGCCGGTAATCCATGAAGCGTTTCCATGAACATATGTATTGAGGCATTAGTTGTTTGCTAAAATGAAAGCATACAGGCCGATGAATAAGGATGGATACGCAAGAAAATGAAATCCACATATATTTTCCATTCCAATCACAGAACAACTAAAAAGTCGGAGAAAACAAAATCAAAGTTAACAAAAAGGATCAAAAATAAACCCAATACACCACCAAACTCGCATTCAATAGTCGTAGAAAGCCAAACCTCGGCGTCGTCCATGATATCAGGACTCAATCTAATCATCAACACGCAAAACTCCATCTCGCTCAACATCCCATCTCCATCGATATCTCCTTACGTAACCATGGCCGCCGCTTCCTCTCTGTACATACCACCCGTTCTCATCAGGCTTTCCGCCGTTATCTTCCCGATCTGCTCGTCCGCCATCGTTTTGAACCCGATGCAGAGCTCCTGGACGAACTGCCTCGGGTCCAGCTTCTCCGCCATTACTGGCAGCAGGTCTTCGTAGATCGGTTCTTCTCCTTTGTTGTGAGATGCCATTCGATTGGTTTGCGTTGAAGAAATTGAAGAAAAAGGAGGAACAGGAGGAGGATTTAAGTAGGAATTGGATTGGGATTCTTATTGGGCAGCGGTTTCGTTGAAGAAATTTTCCACATCCTTATTCCGATTTTTCCAGTGAACAATTTTACGGAGAGCAGATTAATTATGGAGCAGAAGGGTTGTGGTGAGAATTTGAAATGAAGTGCAACGATGGGGAAAAAGCGAAGGAAATAGATTATGGGGGGAATAAAACGTGGGATGAACAGACCACGGAGGAAATAAAACGTGGACGCCTCGTTAAATCTGAGCCCCTCTTTATCCATGCTGAGATTAAATCCTAGCCTTTCTTTGTCTTTGTGTAACCAACCCATGCTTTTTGTTATATAGATATTGAATTTCAGCATAGTAGTTGAGCACATAACATCGCATTCAACATGTTTCAAAAGACCATAATTTAAGGGACTTAACATTTTGATTAATCAAAATTAAAGAACTGGGTTTTGATCCAAACTCAAATTATAACAAAGTGTAACAAAGCTTTCAGCAATAAACTATTTTGATTCATAGCTTGACTGAGTTCACACATGCTGGCAAATCCAATACAATTAACCACACAGACTTAACATATCAATTCTCATGTTTCCATAGTTTAAAAGGCTGGTTAATAACAATATGAAACAGAGTTAATATCAAAAATTAACAATGAATTCATTTCAAAATTTTATATTGAATATAAAAATTTATTTATAGTAAAATGATTTTACGCCATGTATCATATATCGTTTTTACTTAAAATGAAACAATTTTACTTCTGAAATGAGTTTGTCGTAATTCTTGAATCCGTATATTCAATATTGTCGATTATCGAAGAAATCAAGCACACATAATTGAAAATCATAGATCAAAATACTATTTATTTTGCAAGCCTTAGCTTTGAAACCACTGTTAAGTTTTATGCGATCTAATTGAAACCATATTTTAATTCTATAACAATTATTAGATTAGGATCTATGCAAAATAATAGTAAATCAAAAAATTCATACCAATTATGGTTTGCGAAATTGAAGAATACCAGATTTATTTGAATCTGGAATGTCACTGGTGGCGATGCCTTTAGTGGAGTTCACGTGAACGTTCTTCAACGTCACCTTCGTGGAGTCGGAGAAGAAAAGGGGGGTACTAGCCTCATCACCATTACCCACATTTTAGGTTTTCTGCATGTGTTTTAAAAGGAAAAATATGTTTCCTTTTAAAACAAATGAGAGAATGAATCGGGTCGAAGAAAAATCATTCGGTTACACAATTTCAAAATATATAAAATATAACGGTTTGATATTTATTAAAGAATGGTTCTTCCCCTTTCAACGTTTTAATTGTATGACCCTATAGGTTACTACAACACTGACAATAATTTTAAATCATATTTCAAAACTATAACAGTGAGTGGCGTCTAGTAATACATCGTTGTTACCTAAGTTATAATAAAATCAACGATTCGATACAACCTTTTCTGTGACTAGTGTTTCATTGTAATTTAATCCTTTTAACCAATATATCCAAGATTAAACACGAGGCATGGAACGTGTCATCCCCTTTACAATTTAATCCTTTTATCTTGATCAATGAGTAGATTATATAAAACAAATTAATATTTGAGCATGGCCATGCATTTTATAATCATACTCAATTAAGAGTCCCATGGATATCACTACTTATATTGTAGGGTTAAATTCCATCTAGATCATTCATATTATTCAATCGATTCGAGATGTATCCAATAATCACATGTATCGTCTACTCGATTAAAAGTAACTTTGGATGGTATCAAAACACAAATATCCTCGAATAATATATATAATGATTTCAGGTCTGAGGAGCATTACATCACTGTCACTTTGAGAATTACTTATGACACTATTAATTATATTCCATGAAGCTTTGTCATGTTGGATTAGCCTAATATGTTATTCTCTAATATGTATTTATGTATTGACATTAATATCACATGTATTAATGATCAAAGAGATATGACCATCGATCAATCAACATACTAGTCTCAATGTTTTATTGTTGTCCTATATAAAATGAAACTTGACTGGGGACATTTAAGAATTATAATACTTATTATTATATTTTATAATCTCATGTTCAAGTCTCTAACTTGAAACTATATAATTTTGTATTATTATTCTAATGACTTCTATTATGTTGACGTTTATATTACGCAGTAAATATAACACAATAGAATATTTTTATTCAAAATCAAATATAACATTGGCAATGTTATTAATCACATCAAATGGATTGCCTGTAGGGCACTAACTCTAACAATATCATTCCTCGTAAATTTTAAAACTCAAAACATCTCTTTCACAAAGCTGATTAATTAGAACACACACACTCATCTCTATCAGTTTTAAACCCATAGAAACGTCGCCACACCATCTCCTTTGTATAAATTTCTACGAACGATGGCTATTAACTTGATTATAACATTAGTTGGCCTCGCTATTCGCCGTTATATGCTACCAACTTGATGGTTGCAATCATTTCTCAGTTCAATTTTAGGACGGAGTATTCTAAAATATCGCTTATGCTCAAGATTATTTTCTATTTCAAAACTCTTTTAGTTTGTAAAACACCAACATTTATTCACTTTACACCTTAAAACACAAATTTTTCACTAAATGACTCTTTTATTCGATTCAAACAGTATTAAACCACTCCTTTTATCACTATTTATCCCATTTTATGGCTGTGATGTCGGCATAAGATTGCTATCGCCTCGCTTTTCATCTTTAACATTACCAACTTGTGTAGTGGTTTGACACCATTCGCACGAACTTTTAATTTATTTTTTCCCAAAGTTTTTTATTTAGCCCACAAATTAATGTGCTCGATCGTCTTGTCTAGTTGTTTAAGAATTTCTCACCGATATCACTGATCAGACATATTGGTCAGAGTCCCTTAAGCTATCCAACACCAAAGATAATTATCATACATTAGTTCACTCAATGGTTTTTTGATTATCCACCCGTCGCGAAGTGGGTGAAGAAAGTTGTTTCCCCTCCTCTTTTTATTCATGGCATTAATATGGAGCTATCTACACCCCATGATAGTGATATTTTGGAAGATGAGGATGATTCTTCTATTGATCCCCCAAAAGTAATGGTATTTATTGGTTTTCGGAAGACCATTGTTGGATCCGTGCAGTTTCCAGCATAAGATATGATCCCCCTAAAAATTTGTTCTACAAATATGTTTATGATATAGATGATGATTTTAGAAGATTGGAATACCAAATTGTAGGCGAAGGATTTGAGCTCATTGTGGAGGGTGAGCTAGGTGATATGAACATGTTTCTTTTCTATGATACTACATGGGATCGAGATTACGAATTTCATAGTCCTAGCCCGTGTTTTGTTCTAACCTTGTTGTATTTTTTTTCTGAGTATACTAATGTGTTAGGATCGAGTGATAGTTCTAGTTGTCCCTGTTTTGTATGGAGGACTGACTGTGTATGCCAGTAGATGAAGCGTTTAGCTTCTCTCCTGTTTCCAATTTCAGGTCCTGGCACTTCAAACCAAGCATTTCAAGTAGCTGAAGCTTTCTGATTCACTCCTGTTTTCCTTGTACAGTGTAATGGACCCTTCAACCAGTCGATTTCATTAATGTTATAATAAAAGTGGTTGCGGCCACCATAAAAACCGGCTTAGCTTTGCTAAAAAATGGTTGTTCGATTATTCACAATCATAATTATTTTTAAATCAAGAACAACCCAAAACCACACTTCATCAATAATTTACTTAATTTATTAACACAAAGAAATTAGTTATTTACAGCAATCAATCACTAGTGTCTACTCTCCCTTAATCCCAATTATTGATTTATTAAACTCTGCACAACCAAAATAATTCATCTGCTTCCACTGTGCAACTCTGATTCATTACAACTTTACATTATATTATATCCTTGTAGGTCTTTTACTCCAAAATTATCTTGGATTTAGTTTACCAACGCATCCCAATTTATTTATTTAATACAACAATGAACACAAAGGGGTAGGTTCAAACTTTCTCCAAATTTAAAAACCAAGATCAAAGCATCGAAAAGGATAAGAGTACAAATTACTATCAACACAAACTACAGATGATAGGACACCACTCGTGGAAAACCACATAATGAGATATATTCCTAAACGTATTCCAGAAGATTAAACTTCACACAACATAATTGATGAAAACCACAGGATAGGGATAACGAAGGAAATGATAGAGTAATCAAAAGTAGTATTCTTCCATGTTGTAACACATGCACTCTTCTGGTTTTGTTATATGTTTATTGTATTTTGTTTTGAACCTTCGCTCTGATAACAAATGTGACACCCACCCCAAGACCCACCCTAATAAAGAGAACTATTAAGTAATACCTTCTATTAGAGCGAAGAATAGGCTAGTTAGCGGTGACTGTCTATAATTTTGTATTAGACGAGTATTGAATACGTCGATTGGGTGTATAATTTTTTTTCCTTTTTTCAAGTGGATCGACATGCTCAATACTTTTAATAAGAAACCACAATGGCCAAGGATCATTTCATATCAATATACAATACAACATAATCAACGTATCACAGAACATATGCATAATGATTTAATAACCGAATACAATATATGTAACAACCCGTATTTTCAATAACCTGTTATAACGTAAATCGAGGCAGAATTTAATTTATAAATCTGAATCTAGGGAAACGGGCTATGCCATTGCGTTCGTCTCGGAAAAATACGCGAAATAGAGTCCGAGTTTTCGAAAATCGGAGTCCGTATGACCCGATTAAGGCCCAACGAAGTTTTCAGAAAAATTCAGTAAAAACAGATTTCAAATTCAAGTTTGAATTTGGAAATTAGGGTCAGATTGGGCCAGGCAGGAAAATTCCCACCAGAGCACTCAAGTCGACAGCCCTAACGACTTGGGAGTCGACTTGGTTGGACCAAAGTCGACAGCCCTGTCGACTTGGCTGTCGACTTGGTTCAGCCGAGCAGTTTTGCCTGGTGCACCATTTTGGGGTTGTGTTGAGTTTGGGGGCCAGATTCGGTTTTGGGGGCTGAGATTGGAATTAGGGTTTAATCCTAAGGCTAGAACTAATCCTAATCTCTATAAATAAGACCCTAACCTAAGCCTAAATCAACATTATTCACTCATACAACTAAACTATGGCAAAATCATTCCTCTCATGGCCTCCACTCTCTTCATAAAATTCCTAAGTTATTTCTATGAGAGATTTTCCATGCATACAAGTGTTTTCAAGCTTGTATGAGTGTCATTAGCTTGCATTCAAGTCAAGTTTCCATATTTACATCATAAAGCAAGAGTTTTGATCATTTTTGCTCAAGGGTTTTTCTATTGGAGCTTGCATTTTGGGTTTATTTGATTGCATAAGGGCTTTGTCTCAATCTATATATATTTTTGTGTCTTCATAAGCATTGTAAGCCCTTTTCTACTTTCATATTTAAACTCTAAAGTAAAATGAATGATGCAAGTTTGGTTGATCATTATGATATGCAAGTTTGCCATGTTAATATATGCAAGTTTATCATGTTATGTTATGCAAGTATGCCATGTTATGATATGCAAGTTTACCATGTTATGCTATGCAAGTTTGCCATGTTATGATATGCAAGTTTATCAAGTTATGTTATGCAAGTTTGGGTTGATCATTTTGCTCATGTTATCATGTTATGCAAGCTTATCTTGGGTTTATGAGCCTAAAGCTTCAAGCTTTATGCTAAAGGTTGCATTTTGGCAACATGTAAGTTATCATATCCCTTATGATAACTTGCATGTGAGGCTAAATGCGAACTTATGGCCATTCCTACATGTCATTTATCACCATGTATCACCAATATGCTAAGTTTGGTTTTATGCATGCTTTTGAGGCCTAAAAATGTAATATGCAAGTATATGAACATATGTACATTTCATATGCCACCATGTTAAACTTGTGGCTTCAACACCTTTATGTCATGATTATGCCAAGTTCCCTCTTTCTATCTTTTATGCGCTATTGCGATATGTAAGCGATGGGATTGCGTTTGGGGTTGGGTAAACTTAAAAGACATAAAAACATAAGATTGGGAATTTACCTATTAAGTTAGGTCTACCCATTGGGAATTTACCTATTAAGTTAGGTCTACCCAAATGCTTGAAAACTTGTAATATGTTTTGGAAACATAATGGACATGACACTTAGAAAATATAACTGTGACCAACTCGAGGTTGGGTTGAGTTTGTAGCGTAAGCCTACCCGGAACCGACCGGCTTAACTAGTTGCTACAAACAATAGGACCCAATGTGAGAAGTTGGTCATGTTGTACCTTGAGCCCGAGGTTAGACCAAGTTGTGGTGTAAAGCTACCCGGACCCGCCCGACTTAACTAGTAACCACAACAAGGTCTAATGTGAGAAGTTAAGGCACATTAAATTAATTAATGCCTCATGATTAGGGTTAAGTCATGGTCCACTTAATGCTTAACCAATTTGGGCTTGGTAGATTAATCGGGGTTAAGTCGTGAACTCATCGTTACACTTAACTAAGTTAATCCATGATTAGAAAAAGGGTTAAACCGTACTTAACCCACTAGAAAATCCTAGCAATGGGGGTCCACTCCAGCAGTAATCCCAAGTTTGTATCATTAAGACCCTAGGGACTAGGCTAGGGTGGGTGCACGATTACTGGACTTGAGGTAAGTGACCAAAAACGACGGCAGAGTGGTACGCCGGTGTAGTTCCGGGCGGACTATGGTCGTGCACATAGTCCGAAGCCGGGGAAAACATGCGCGGGTACCAGTAGATCGAGACTGTGCACTTATGTTTATGGTGTCCAGGGGTTGATACCCTAGGGCTTGATACACCCGACGGGAGACCCTGCACAGTCTGACTACAATTATGTTTGGGCCGTATTGACACCAACACGTGACGAGTTAGGCTTAGGGAGCCGATTGATTAGACCGTTTGGTTGGACCTCGTATTAGGGTCACTTCATATTATTGGACCTCGTATTAGGGTCACTTCATATTATTGGACCTCGTATTAGGGTCACTTCATATTATTGGACCTCGTATTAGGGTCATTTCATGTTATTGGGCCAAAGCTTGGGCCAAGGGATCAATACTTGTTTATTCAAGTCATGTTAGTTTGCTAGTACACCTGTGGTGCAAAAACCTTAAACCTGATTATGCGATGACACCTTTATCTACCTTGTTAGTTAATCATCATGCTAGTATGTTGTTATCCTTATGTTCATCCCTGCTTCTCATGTCAGTTAACTTTATCAGTTTACATTGATTGTAGTAGGGCTTACTCAGTCTTTTTGACTGACCTGTTTTTCTTTCGCCTCTTTTCTTCCGTTTCCCCCTCCAGATTCTCAGGGTGGGAATATTGGAGCTTAGCTTGGATTTCTGACCGCTTGCTTGTGGGATTTAGCTCATGTACGGTTTGACATGAAGCTAGCTATGGTTATCACTTATTTTGGGGATAGTACTTATGTATTTTAGTTTTTCAGTTGATGTTGTTTTTATCTAGACTTGTTTATTTGGAAAGTTGATATTATGTTGTACCAGACTTGTTTTGAAATGGTTTGAAATCTTCCGCTGTTTTATCTATGTTATTTTCCCTGTTTACATATATACATATGTTCTTGTTCTGCCTTGATATATCATTATGCATGTTTACCCGGTACAAACGCCCCTCCAAAGTCAGAGTGCTTGCAAGAGCTACCCTGGCGGAGGTGGGGTGTTACATTTGGTATTAGAGCGTATGGTTTACGAGAAGGAACAAAAAGGTTTTTAAAACTTTTGGAAAACTATTTTCAAAAACAAGTATAAAGTATTTTCCAAAGAAAAGTCTAGTTTATTTTAAAGGCTATTCCCCAAAAAGCCATTAGCAAAATTCCTTCGTTTTTCTCCATTCTGAATCTGTCTTTTTCTTCGTTTTCAGTATGGCCGATAACTTTGCTATTCCGGAGGGAGTACACGTACCTGTTTGGTATAGGAGACTTTTGGAGGCTAGGGCGACCGAAGCCGGCCCCGCAGATGTTCCTCCTCCTCCTCCGGTAGTTAATGTTCCTCCTCCTCCTGTCGCTGAGGTTCCTCTTCCTCCTCCCCCTCAGCATCCTCAAGCTGACTTCGCAAAGACTTGCAAAGATTTCAAAGCAATGGGTGGCAAGAACTTTCAAGGCACTGAGACTTTTGTAGAGGCCAGAAATTGGTTGAAAGAGACCGAGGATTTATTTGCTATCTTTGGGTTAGACGATCAGAGGAAGATCTTGTTGGCGGTTTGGCTTATGAAGGATGAAGCCGCTTATTGGTGGGAAGTCACCAATGGTACTAGGCCTGTTGAGACTTGGGCCGATTTTAGGGCAAGGTTCGTTCTTAAGTTTCTATCTTCTGCTGAGGAGAATCTGCAAATGGAGAGGTTCATAACTTTGAAACAGGGAGATATGTCTGTCAAAGAATATGTGAACAAGTTCAATCAGTTAGCTCGTTTTGGCCTGGATATGGTGAATACTCCTCAGAAGAAGGCTCTTCGTTTTGCTAGAGGATTGAATGAGTCGTTGCAGGGATTGGCTATGTCACATATTCCCCATGGGGCCACGTTTGAGAGCTTGGTTGATATGGCATTACTTCAGGGAGATGTCAAGAAAGAGATCAAGATGAATGATACTCAAGCCAAGAATACTGATTCCCAGTGGAAAGGAAATCAGGGTAATCCAAGTGGTCAGAGCAGTCAAGGCAATCAGAACAAGAACAAGAACAAGAGTCAAGGCAACAAGGGGAGCAACAACAAGGGCAAGAACAACAAGGGGAAGTGCCATTATTGCGGTTCAGTTGGGCATCTTATTAAGGATTGTAAGAAGAGGAAAAGGAAGAATGGTGAATGCTTTTTCTGCGGTGAAACTGGACATTTCAGTAAGGATTGCCCGAAGAAGCAAGGGCAAGGCCAGGGTCAGACTCAGCGTGCTGGACCTTCAGGAGGGCAAGTTCATGCTCTCAATACCGCTCCAGTTCCCGATCGAGGTAGTATTTCTATTGAGAGCCTTGTATATATTTCTGATTTTCCAGTTCGTACCTTGTTTGATTCTGGTGCATCGCATAACTTTATCTCATCTGATCTTGTTGATAGTTTGCACCTTAGTACTAGCTTGGTAGATGATCCCGTCTGTGTCTCAAATCCTATTGGGGGTTCCGCCCATCTGTCTATGATATGTGGGGATTTGAGGATCTCTATACTGAGTGTAGAGTTCTTGTGTAGTGCTTATGTTCTTGGTTTTAGGGGATACGGATTGATATTGGGCATGGATTGGTTGTCCAGATATGGAGCCATCCTTGATTGTGAGCATAGGGTTGTGAGGCTCGTGACTCGCCTCGGAAACGCCCTAGAAATTTCTTGTAATCCGAGAGGTCCCGTCATGTTGTGCTATCTTGAATCACTCGACTCGTCAATGGAAACTCTTTAGTCTGTGAGGGTGGTTCGAGAGTATCCGGATGTTTTCGATGAAGTTAGGGGGTTGCCCCCTAAGCGAGAGTTTGATTTCTGCATTTATCTGGTGGATAATACAAAGCCGGTTTCTTTGCCCGTTCGGCACATGGCTCCGCGTGAAAGGCGGGAGCTAAGTAAGCAAGTGAAGGAGTTTCTTGAGAAGAACTTCATTAGACGAAGTATATCTGAATGGGGAGCGCCTGTGGTATTTGCTACCAAGGCAGATGGTTCTCTCCGACTTTGTGTTGACTATCGAGAGTTGAATAAGCTGACTAAGAAGAACAGACACCCGTTACCGAGGATTGATGATCTCTTTGACCAGCTTATCGGTGCTTCTGTTTTCTCTCAGCTTGATCTTGCTACTGGATTCCATCAGCTCAGGGTAGCTGAAGATAGTATAGACAAGACTGCGTTCAGAACTCCAGATGGATTCTTCGAATGGCTTGTCATGCCGTCCGGCTTGACTAATGCACCCGCATATTTCGTGGACTTGATGAGTAGGGTGTTCAGGGAGTTCTTGAACAAGTTTGTCGTGGTCTTCGTAGATGATATTCTGATCTTCTCTAAGGATGAGGAAGAGCACGCAAGGCATCTCGTGGAGGTGATGGATACGCTTAGAGCGCATCAGTTGAAGGCCAAGTTCTCCAAGTGTCACTTTTGGAGAAGGGAAGTTAGATTCCTTGGGCATATAGTATCTAAGCAAGGCTTAGCGGTGGATCCCGCTAAGGTAGTTGCAGTTCAGGATTGGAAGACTCCAAGGAATGCAACCGAAGTGAGAAGTTTTCTAGGTCTTGCAGGCTTTTACCGGAAGTTCATCAAGGACTTCGCGAAGATTTCCGCTCCTCTCACTAAATTGACGAAAAAAAATTTAGTTTTTGCTTGGAGCATAGAATGCGAGCTTGCTCTTTAGAAGCTCAAGAGAGCTCTCACATCAGCACCTATTCTAGCTTTGCCCGATGGAGGGAAGTTATTTACAGTATACACCGATGCATGTGGCACGGGGTTAGGAGCTGTTCTGATGCAAGAAGGAAGAGTGATATGCTTTGGTGGTAGACAACTCAAAGTGCATGAGAAGAATTATCCCACTCATGACTTAGAGTTGGCAGCAATAGTATACGCACTCAAGGCTTGGCGCCATTATCTTCTGGGAGAAAGGTTTGAGCTTTATACCGATCACAAGTCATTGAAGTATCTCTTTTCTCAGAAGGATCTGAATCTGAGGCAACAAAGATGGATGGAATTCTTGGTGTCCTACGATTTTGAGATAGCTTATACCCCTGGCAAGGGGAATGTGGTAGCAGATGCATTGAGTAGAAAAAGGTTGACTCTGAGTCCTCTATTCGTTGAGATGAAGAATTTAGAGTATGTGGCAACCTTTGATTTCTCTTTGGCGGTTGAGTCGATGACCGGTTCTTTAGCATCTCTGGAACTCAGACCTACCCTTCTTGATCAAGTTGGGGCTTCGCAGAGAGAAGACCCTCAGATAGTTGAGATTATGGATAAGCTGATTCGAGGAGAGGCGTCTAGTCATCTCGCTCGATATTCTATTGATGACAAGGGTTGGCTGAGGAGAGACGGAATGTTATGTGTTCCAATGGTAGAAGATTTAGTAAGAAAAGTTCTTGAGGAAGCGCATCGCTCTAAGTTGACTATACATCCGGGCGGAGATAAGATGTATAAAGATATGAAGCGCATTTTCTTTTGGCCTGGGATGAAGAAGGATGTGGCAGAGTTTGTCTCTAGATGTATCATTTGCCAGCAAGTTAAGGCCGAGTCGAAGAAGCCCGGTGGGCTATTGCATCCTCTAGACGTTCCACTATGGAAGTGGGAGAGTATTTCCATGGATTTTATCGATGGGCTACCAAGGTCAAGGAAAGGGAATACGAGCATTTGGGTTATTGTGGATAGACTTACGAAGAGTGCTCATTTCATTCCGGTGAAGAGCAAGAGGACCGCATCTTGGCTAGCGTCTGTATATCTTCGTGAGATTGTGAGACTACATGGAGTCCCTTCTAGTATAGTCAGTGACCGTGACCCAATCTTTGCAAGTCAATTCTGGAATAGCTTGCAAGAAGCTATGGGCACGAGGTTGAATCTAAGTATGGCTTATCACCCACAGACGGACGGTCAAACCGAAAGGGTGAATAGGGTACTCGAGGATCTGTTGAGGCTCTGTATTCTGGATTTTGGTGGTACTTGGTAAGACCATCTTCCTCTTGTTGAGTTTGCATATAATAACAGTTATCAGGCAAGCATGGGGATGGCACCATTTGAAGCTTTATATGGGAGGTCGTGCAAGTCGCCTAGATGTTGGTGGGAGACTACAGATGAGCTTATACTTGGGCCTGATATGATCAGAGATACATCCGAGAAGGTCGAGTTGATTCGGAGACGGATGAAAGCGGCCCAAGACCGACAAAAATCCTATGCTGATAAGCGAAGAACTGATTTGGAGTTTGATGTTGGGGATATGGTTTTCGTGAAGGTTTCTCCTTTGCGGAATGTGGTCCGATTTGGAGCCGTCGGGAAGTTAGCACCGAGGTTTGTTGGACCATTCCCTATTATAGAGAGGATCGGGCAGATGGCTTATAGAGTGGAGTTGCCCGAGAAGCTTGCCGGAGTACACGATGTTTTTCATGTCTCGCATCTCCGGAAGTGTTTACATGAATCAGCAGAGGTTGTTGAGCCAAGTGTTCTGAAAGATGTGGAAGTGGAGAAAGAGGCTACCTTGAGGAGAGCTCCGATTCGTATCTTGGGGACGGAGACCAAGAAGCTAAGGAATCGAGAGGTCAAGTTGGTGAAGGTTCAATGAGGTGAAGCCGAAGAAGACGCAACTTGGGAAACCGAGGAGAATATGCGTGGGCTTTATCCATTCCTTTTTGAGGGTACACTCTCAATCTCTTTTCTTTGTTAGCATATCTTTCTCTTTGCTATCCATGTTTATCTAGTTTATCGTGTTAATCTTGTCATGAGAACCTTAGGTAGAAACCCTTTGGATGAAACATGTGTTTGAAACATGTTATGCTTGATGTTTGCAAGTGGTTGCAAGTGTTTGCAAGTGGTTACTCGTGGATGCATTATACACGTTAGGCACTAGATCGGCTCACACACTCCTCATATTGCATATGCATGAGTGTTTATGCTTATTCATGGATGAAAATTTTTGTGTTATCACATGGATGTTGCATATGGATGTATGTTATGTGCACACATGTAGATGTTATATATTATGTTAGGAATTGCATACATATGGATTCATTTCACCAACATAATTTGCATTGATGATATTTGCATTAGATAAGTACATATACACACACCTTTGCATATGTTCATGCAACATTTAGAATCTTGTAAGGACAACGATTGCTCGTGGATGATGTTTTGAGTAGATGGATGTTGGATGGTAGGATGTGTTCTTCCTAACTTATAGATTTCGGGGACGAAATCCTTTAAGGAGGGGAGAATGTAACAACCCGTATTTTCAATAACCTGTTATAACGTAAATTGAGGCAGAATTTAATCTATAAATCTGAATCTAGGGAAACGGGCTATGCCATTGCGTTCGTCTCGGAAAAATACGCGAAATAGAGTCCGAGTTTTCGAAAATCAGAGTCCGTATGACCCGATTAAGGCCCAACGAAGTTTTCAGAAAAATTCAAAGTAAAAATAGATTTCAAATTCAAGTTTGAATTTGGAAATTAGGGTCAGATTGGGCCAGGCTGGAAAATTCCCGCCAGAGCACCCAAGTCGACAGCCCAGACGACTTGGGAGTCGACTTGGTTGGACCAAAGTCGACAGTCCTGTCGACTTGGCTGTCGACTTGGTTCAGCCGAGCAGTTTTGCCTAGTGCACCATTTTGGGGTTGTGTTGAGTTTGGGGGCCAGATTCGGTTTTGAGGGCTGAGATTGGAATTAGGGTTTAATCCTAAGGCTAGAACTAATCCTAATCTCTATAAATAAGACCCTAACCTAAGCCTAAATCAACATTATTCACTCATACAACTAAACTGTGGCAAAATCATTCCTCTCATGGCCTCCACTCTCTTCATAAAATTCCTAAGTTATTTCTATGAGAGATTTTCCATGCATACAAGTGTTTTCAAGCTTGTATGAGTGTCATTAGCTTGCATTCAAGTCAAGTTTCCGTATTTACATCATAAAGCAAGAGTTTTGATCATTTTTGCTCAAGGGTTTTTCTATTGGAGCTTGCATTTTGGGTTTATTTGATTGCATAAGGGCTTTGTCTCAATCTATATATATTTTTGTGTCTTCATAAGCATTGTAAGCCCTTTTCTACTTTCATATTTAAACTCTAAAGTTAAATGATTGATGCAAGTTTGGTTGATCATTATGATATGCAAGTTTGCCATGTTAATATATGCAAGTTTATCATGTTATGTTATGCAAGTATGCCATGTTATGATATGCAAGTTTACCATGTTATGCTATGCAAGTTTGCCATGTTATGATATGCAAGTTTATCAAGTTATGTTATGCAAGTTTGGGTTGATCATTTTGCTCATGTTATCATGTTATGCAAGCTTATCTTGGGTTTATGAGCCTAAAGCTTCAAGCTTTATGCTAAAGGTTGCATTTTGGCAACATGTAAGTTATCATATCCCTTATGATAACTTGCATGTGAGGCTAAATGCGAACTTATGGCCATTCCTACATGTCATTTATCACCATGTATCACCAATATGCTAAGTTTGGTTTTATGCATGCTTTTGAGGCCTAAAAATGTAATATGCAAGTATATGAACATATGTACATTTCATATGCCACCATGTTAAACTTGTGGCTTCAACACCTTTATGTCATGATTATGCCAAGTTCCCTCTTTCTATCCTTTATGCGCTATTGCGATATGTAAGCGATGGGATTGCGTTTGGGGTTGGGTAAACTTAAAAGACATAAAAACATAAGATTAGGAATTTACCTATTAAGTTAGGTCTACCCATTGGGAATTTACCTATTAAGTTAGGTCTACCCAAATGCTTGAAAACTTGTAATATGTTTTGGAAACATAATGGACATGACACTTAGAAAATATAACTGTGACCAACTCGAGGTTGGGTTGAGTTTGTAGCGTAAGCCTACCCGGAACCGACCGGCTTAACTAGTTGCTACAAACAATAGGACCCAATGTGAGAAGTTGGTCATGTTGTACCTTGAGCCCGAGGTTAGACCAAGTTGTGGTGTAAAGCTACCCGGACCCGCCCGACTTAACTAGTAACCACAACAAGGTCTAATGTGAGAAGTTAAGGCACATTAAATTAATTAATGCCTCATGATTAGGGTTAAGTCATGGTCCACTTAATGCTTAACCAATTTGGGCTTGGTAGATTAATCGGGGTTAAGTCGTGAACTCATCGTTACACTTAACTAAGTTTATCCATGATTAGAAAAAGGGTTAAACCGTACTTAACCCACTAGAAAATCCTGGCAATGGGGGTCCACTCCAGCAGTAATCCCAAGTTTGTATCATTAAGACCCTAGGGACTAGGCTAGGGTGGGGGCACGATTACTGGACTTGAGGTAAGTGACCAAAAACGACGGCAGAGTGGTACGCCGGTGTAGTTCCGGGCGGACTATGGTCGTGCACATAGTCCGAAGCCGGGGAAAACATGCGCGGGTACCAGTAGATCGAGACTGTGCACTTATGTTTATGGTGTCCAGGGGTTGATACCCTAGGGCTTGATACACCCGACGGGAGACCCTGCACAGTCTGACTACAATTATGTTTGGGCCGTATTGACACCAACACGTGACGAGTTAGGCTTAGGGAGCCGATTGATTAGACCGTTTGGTTGGACCTCGTATTAGGGTCACTTCATATTATTGGACCTCGTATTAGGGTCACTTCATATTATTGGACCTCGTATTAGGGTCACTTCATATTATTGGACCTCGTATTAGGGTCATTTCATGTTATTGGGCCAAAGCTTGGGCCAAGGGATCAATACTTGTTTATTCAAGTCATGTTAGTTTGCTAGTACACCTGTGGTGCAAAAACCTTAAACCTGATTATGCGATGACACCTTTATCTACCTTGTTAGTTAATCATCATGCTAGTATGTTGTTATCCTTATGTTCATCCCTGCTTCTCATGTCAGTTAACTTTATCAGTTTACATTGATTGTAGTAGGGCTTACTCAGTCTTTTTGACTGACCTGTTTTTCTTTCGCCTCTTTTCTTCCGTTCCCCCCCCCCCAGGTTCTCAGGGTGGGAATATTGGAGCTTAGCTTGGATTTCTGACCGCTTGCTTGTGGGATTTAGCTCATGTACGGTTTGACATGAAGCTAGCTATGGTTATCACTTATTTTGGGGATAGTACTTATGTATTTTAGTTTTTCAGTTGATGTTGTTTTTATCTAGACTTGTTTATTTGGAAAGTTGATATTATGTTGTACCAGACTTGTTTTGAAATGGTTTGAAATCTTCCGCTGTTTTATCTATGTTATTTTCTCTGTTTACATATATACATATGTTCTTGTTCTGCCTTGATATATCATTATGCATGTTTACCCGGTACAAACGCCCCTCCAAAGTCAGAGTGCTTGCAAGAGCCACCCTGGCGGAGGTGGAGTGTTACAATATATACATGTGCTACATCTTAACAACAAATACAACAATATCCAATGGAAAATATACAACAAACGAATATACAATGAATAACTGAAAGAAGGCTTCAAAGGATAGTCCAAGCTATACCAGCAAACCATGAATTAATAGCGGACTAAACCTGAAACAACTCAGTATGACTGGAGTACTACTTACACAGATCAGTCTAGTTTACGAATCTGCTATAAACTGATGATGGGTACGAAACCATATGAATAAGAAGTTCCTTACGACACGAAAGGAATTAGATAACCCAAGACTACAATCATCTCATGAGACGCTAGAGGCTAAGAAGCCTATAAAATCTCAAGGATACCATAATTAACTACAAGAAGGAGTTTATTTCCAACAACAATGTGTTATGCAACGAGTTAAGCTCAAAGATACAAAAACAACAGCAATAAGGAAAACTCTAAAGGCAACACTTAAACTGCCTCAAAATATACACAAATCAGCTCTAAAATCAAGCAAACTTTACCAAAGGACTTGGACCATTATTAAAACATGTATTAGCATCAAAAAATGGTGGAGGATGGAGAACATATGGTGGCCAACAGAAATAGGAAGGAGGAAGGGAAAATGCAGGAGAAAGAGAAGGTAGGAGTAAGAAAGAAGGTGGTTGCAAGTCTGATTAGGCATTGTTTCTCGTCATGTATTCGTCAAATTCTTGTGAAACTTTATTGATTGGTCTTCAGGGGTTTCTCGTCATACTTATCCTATATGTATTCTTACATCTTTAAAGTATTTGTTAGAAAAATTAATTAACATCTTAAAAATGCCAAAACTTCATTAGTATATAACTACATCGTTTAAACTTTATTTTTGGACTTTAATAGTTTCGAAAGTGGCTTCAAATTTAAACAAATGGGTTTATTATTTTTAAAACTAATCCTTAACTCACACTAGAGTGCTTTTAAAAGTGGTTATGTATTTTTATACATCCCTTAGAATTAGTTATAAATTTATATAAGAAGGGGATTTTATGGAATAAAAATGATTTTCTACGTTTCAAGTAAAATTACAAAATAATTATTTTCAAATAATATTTTGTATGAATGATTTATAACCTGTAATAAGTATTTTAAAGTATAAGTATATTCTCAAAATATCTCCTTCTAAATTACGTCTTGGTTAATAACTTATATAAAAAGTAGTAGAAAATACATTACCCTAATAAGCCAATGACTTGGACTTCCTATTCGCCAGATTCAAGAATGGAATGTCTAGGCAAAGGGTGATGCCACCAGTGCTCCACCTTGTTGTGCTTCTTTCTTGAACAAGTATAGTTAAATTGAAAATATTGGAAATGAATTAAGTATACGAATTAGTATGTATATAAGAAATCGTTTTCAATGGACTATCGAACTTAACTAAATATTAACTTAACTGTTAAATAAATGTTTTAAAGATAAAAATTAATTAAATGGTTTTGGTTTTGTTGTGACAATGTGTTAATTACATTCGTCTTTAACCCCTTCAAATTAAACACATGAAGTAATACAATTGGATCTTTTAATAGTTATTATAAAGATAATTATATATAGGAACGGTTATGGGTTCTTAATAAACAATGTTTAAGTAACATTATTTTTTAAACTCAGTATTATATTAAGATAGAAAATATCATTTAAATGGTTATGCAAATACTTAGATCTTTAATGAGATTTTAAAGGTAATAACTATTATTGAATCTTTCAGAATAATGATAGTAAAGTAGTAATTTAACTTATAAAATAGAAGGAGGTCTTAATAAACAATATTTTTAACTTCTTTGATTATATCTTAAAACAAATAAACTTAGAAAATGATTCATGAAGATATTTACACAGTAGAAATAACAATATTAATACTTCTTGAAGTACAGAATATTATAAAAGGAATGGTAAAATCCAAGCATATAACTTTTATAAGAAAGAATTGAATATATATATATAAAGAAAATTAAATCAATTATAATTATTGATTGATGAATGGAGTCTTACTGGATAAAGGAAGTTTTACCAACAAAAGAAGTTTTAGTTAATGAAAGATTATTAAACAAAAAAGGAATTATAGGTCGTTTATATGGCTTGATTGTGTTTTGTGTGTTAATCATGCTTGTGTGATTACATGGTTATGAAAATTATACAAAACTTTGTTTCCATTAATCAAGTATTATGTGATTAAATTGTTTCTTTGATAGTTATGGAACCAAATGCTGAATCTTGACATAAAAGAAGAATCATTTTCAACTGATTGTAACGTCTTGGAATTTTAGCCAGTTAATATTGAATATTTAAATTTATTTTAAATATTTAATTAGGATAATAAGTTGATTGTTATATTGAATTTATCGATTTAATAATCGGTATATGAATTAATATCGAATATATTTAATTATTGTAATATGGAAACGGTAAACAATAGAATTCAGAGTTAAAACTGAATTAAAATGATTAATATAAATTCTATATTTAATTAGAACGATAATAATAATAATTTATTATCGATAAATTGAATTGTTTGAAATCGATTATATTTTGAATCTAATTTAGTTTAAATCGTTAATTTAAATTGTTATCTTTTCTATATAGTCGAATTTAATTTCAGAATCGGATCCGTTAAGTTCAGAATATCAGTATAACTTAGAGATGTTGGTTGTTAAGTGAAAATAGGGGTTCGGGGTTGAATTTAAGGACCGCGAGATATTTTAGTGTATTATATTATACAAACCAAATCACATTTAAGCGTTTGTACTTTAGCCGACCTATATATTTAATTTGCGCAGTCCTACATGTTTCCCTCGAGCCAACATTTCTGTCTCCTTCGTCTTCTATAAAACCAACCCAAAGCCTCGTTGATTTCTCGTTGATTTCTCTTTCTCAAATCGAAAGCTTAGAAAATGTCTGCCCTTTTCAATTCAATCGAAAACAATCGCTCCCTTCTTCAGTATTTCAAATATCAAAACCTAGCCCTAGTTTCTCATTCCCCCATTTCAGACCGAAAGCTCCAAATCAAAATAGGAAATGGTCGATCATTCTAAGTCCTAAATTCAACCCAAATCGCGACATCCTTTGTTTTTTCCTTTCTCTTCAACAATTCAATCGAAGCCCTCCTCCAAAATATTGGAAATCGTTCTGCTCGTTAATTCCATAAGCTAAGTTCAAGGGTGTGACGTCTTCAGCAACGACTTGAATACGAGTAATAACGGATGATGGTCTAATTGATTTTCAAGGAATTAGAAAAATCGTGAGGGATTCGGTTTTTAATGGCTTGAGGAAGTTGCGTTGGAATTTTGAAGGATTTTCGAAGCAATATAAGTCGCGACTTTTACAGCAGAGGAAGTTAGCGATGGGTTTCAGAAGGAGTTCTTAATAAACAATATTTTTAACTTCTTTTATTATATCTTAAAACAAATAAACTTAGAAAATGATTCATGAAGATATTTACACAGTAGAAATAACAATATTAATACTTCTTGAAGTATAGAAGATTATAAAAGAAATGGTAAAATCCAAGCATATAACTTTTATAAGAAAGAATTGAATATATATATATATATATATAAAGAAAATTAAATCAATTATAATTTTTGATTGATGAATGGAGTCTTACTAGATAAATGAAGTTTTACCAACACAAGAAGTTATAGTTAATGAAAGATTATTAAACAAAAAAGGAATTATAGGTCGTTTATATGGCTTGATTGTGTTTTGTGTGTTAATCATGCTTGTGTGATTACATGGTTATGAAAATTATACAAAATTTTGTTTCCATTAATCAAGTATTATGTGATTAAATTGTTTCTTTGATAGTTACGAAACCAAACGCTGAATTTTGACATAAAAGAGGAATCATTTTAAACTGATTGTAACGTCTCGGAATTTTAGCCAGTTAATATTGAATATTTAAATTTATTTTAAATATTTAATTAGGATAATAAGTTGATTGTTATATTGAATTTATCAATTTAATAATCGGTATATGAATTAATATCGAATATATTTAATTATCGTAATATGGAAACGGTAAACAATAGAATTCAGAGTTAAAACTGAATTAAAATGATTAATATAAATTCTATATTTAATTAGAACGATAATAATAATAATAATTTATTATCGATAAATTGAATTGTTTGAAATCGATTATATTTTGAATCTAATTTAGTTGAAATCATTAATTTAAATTGTTATCTTTTCTATATAGTCGAATTTAATTTCAGAATCGGATCCGTTAAGTTCAGAATATCAGTATAACTTAGTGATGTTGGTTGTTAAGTGAAAATAGGGGTTCGGGGTTGAATTTAAGGACCGCGAGATATTTTAGTGTATTATATTATATAAACCAAATCACATTTATGTGTTTGTACTTTAGCCGAACTATATATTAAATTTGCGCAGTTCTACATGTTTCCCTCGAGCCAACATTTCTGTCTCCTTCGTCTTCTGTAAAACCAACCCAAAGCCTCGTTGATTTCTCATGGATTTCTCTTTCTCAAATCGAAAGCTCAGAAAATGTGTGCACTTTTCAATTCAATCGAAAACAATCGCTCCCTTCTTCAGTATTTCAAATATTAAAACCTAGCCCTAGTTTCTCATTCCCCCATTTCAGACCGAAAGCTCCAAATCAAAATAGGAAATGGTCGATCATTCTAAGTCCTAAATTCAACCCAAATCGCGACATCCTTTGTTTTTTCCTTTCTCTTCAACAATTCAATCGAAGCCCTCCTCCAAAATATTGGAAATCATACTGCTCGTTAATTCCATAAGCTAAGTTCAAGGGTGTGAAGTCTTCAGCAACGACTTGAATACGAGTAACAACGGATGATGGTCTAATTGATTTTCAAGGAATTAGAAAAATCGTGAGGGATTCGGGTTTTAATGGCTTGAGGAAGTTGTGTTGGAATTTTGAAGGATTTTCGAAGCAATATAAGTCGCGACTTTTACAGCGGAGGAAGTTAGCAATGGGTTTCAGAAGGGTGAATCGAAATGGGTGATATCATGATTTTTGAGGTAGCCTGTACGAGCTGCGATGGGTAATTTGTTGTCTGATTATGGGCGTATGCAAAGGCAGTCACAAATCATTTTTCTGGCAACAATGGAAGCTGATACTTCCTGTGAACCAATTAAACTACAGATGGGTTTTGGCATGTTTGTTGCGAAGTGTGGAGGAGCGTGCGAATTTGGGGAGTACGATGGTGAGTTTGGTAGTATAATTTGAGGGGGATACAGTCTTTGTTTTTGGTCTATTGTGTGGCCGGTAATGGGAAAATTTTGTATGTGTTAATTTTTGAAGGAAAAGGAAATTAAGGTAACCTAGTTGATTGATTTATTTAAATATTAAAAATCTAATGTAACTTGTATCTAATTCAAATAAAATCAGATTTAAAATGCCATCAATCATATTGAGGCGTGTTGAAATATTCTACATGCTGGGTTTGCACTGTTGGAGTTTATACCGGAATCAAAGGCAGTATGGTATCATTTTTATTAAATTTAAAATACTTAGGGATATTTATTTATTTTCGTTAGTAGTTACTTTATTTAATAATCGCTTCATCGATAAACTAAAATATATCATAGGTACAAAAAAAGTGTATTCGAGATAATTTGCATAGTTTTGCAGCTGCGATGATTTGGAATTAAATTGGATATTCAACAACAAAAATTGAGGTGAGTAAATCTCACTCAAAAGTATATTTAATTTATTTTTATTGGTTAAAGTAAATGTCTGGCTGTTTGAATGCATGCATGGATTATTGAATCATTTTGGTTATATATATATATATATATATATATATTATATTAGTTATTTAGGCTTAGTGGTTGTCGCTATTATATATATATATATATATATATATATATTGGATGTTCCCGCAGTACCATTAGCAGATGCTCGCAGTATCATTACCAGATGATTTCCCTATGCACCCCACAATATATACAGTGGATGACCTTCATACCGCGATAACCTGCCCTGAAGCAGGATGGGTATTATTATTTATTATTGACTAACATACGTGGATGCAGGGAAAACAGGTTGGAGGAATCCAACTGGATTCCTTAAAATTTATTTATTTTTGTTTACATATATGTTTGAAATGCTGAATTGAATTGATACTGGTTGTGTTGAATGTTTGAATATCACTGGCCATATATATTGATGTTTAAAATATTATACAAAAAGGATTTTTAGATTTTAAATAGGAAAATCTAATTTTCGAAGTAGAAATGGAATCTTGAACGAGTTAGGAAATATTAACTTGTTTTAGTAATAAAAACTAGGAGCTGAATTTATAGATGGTTTTCATAAATGAAAAGAAAAAAATTTATCATTTGATAATTTATAAAGGAAATTCAAATATAATTTTGAAAAGGAGAATTTATTCTCCACAAATAGAAATTGGAATTCAAATGAAATTTGAAATAGAAAACATGTTTTATATATTTAAAACAAGAAGTGTAAATTATAAATGGCATTCGTAAAAAAATGTGAAAATTTATTATTTGATAGTGGATAAATTTAAATTCAGGTATGAATTTAAAAGGGAATTTTTAATTGGAAATCAATTCGGAAAAAGAAAGCGATGAGATTTTTTTTCGATATTCGGAATGTAAACTGGAATTAAATAAATCCACGTGGATTTATTGGTTGAAGTAGATTACGTTGAACTTGTAGAAGTAAATTTTATTTCCAAAAGATATTGGAATGGTATTAACTAGAGATTTAGAATTTTAGTATGAAAATCGATCTCTTTTTACATATATAGATTGTAGTAATAAAATATTTCACATGGGAGTTGAGTTTTAAATGGAATTTTAAATGATAGTTTGTTAAATATAAAATAAGAAAGTGATTTATAAAGCATGTTTATAAATGAAATAAAATAATTTTCTTTGGGTAGATTGGAAATAGATTTATACCAAATATAAGAACTGACATTTAACGATCATATTTCTAAATGAGATTGAAGAGGGGCTTTTTATGATAAATAGTAGCGGTTTTTTATTACAAACTCGTATCCATCTCAAGATAAGAACGTTATCGGTCAAGGTCTAAGAGATAATTAAAATACCCCAACTTGAACGACTTCACTATTATCAAGGGATGATATTAGTTTGTAATGGTAGTTGGATTAAATAATTATTTACATAAAGGAAATTTATAATTGGAATTTTATGAGATCGATATTTTATAAATAAACCAAGTTCCATAGGAACTGGACTTGAATATATAAATTTGAGTTTTGAATACATTCATAACTAAGTTATGAATGTGGAATAATAATCGACAAGTTTGAATAACTTGAACTATTAAGTCAGATTTGGATAACGGCCTTGAATTACTTTAAAATAGTTGTATGGAGTTGGAATTATTTTATAAACGAAATTTTTAAACGTTTGTGTTTAATTTAATTAAAACGAACTCGCTGCGGCACGGTAGTTTGTAATTTGATGATTTGAACTTCAGTTGAGTATATAGAATTCAATATAAGGCGAAATTCGATCAAACAAGAAACCTTGGGGCCGATTAAATAATAGTTTTCAAATGGAAAAGCAAAATATGGATTTAGCCTTAGAGATTTTGAGTTAAGTCAAAATCAAATTTCCAGAAAAACAACACCATTATCGTTTATAAACCATAACGGTTTATTTAATGAATAAAAGGGATTTTCAGGAAATAAAATCCAATTTCTTATTGGAAAAAAATCCAGATTTTAGTTATCAAATATATACGGACTTGATTGGAGTGAATGAAGTGATTTTTAAATATAAAAATCAGATCTTACATTATGAAATGAAGTCAACTAATTACAAGGTAATTAGTTGAAGAAGTTTGAATCGAACTTAACCTCTGTTAAGTGAATCGAATTTGTGAATTCAAGTTGAAATCGAATATGAAACTCAAGTTAAAAATGAAATTCGACATGTTTATAAACGAATTAAAATATATTTTCTTATGATATGCTCGAATCGAAAGTGTATTAGGAAAAATTGCCAATTAGTGAATTAATTAACAAATTGAGTTAAAAGAATTAATTAGTGGAATTGATTGCGGTTAAATCAAAATAGTTGCATAGGTTGGAATAAAATGAAAATGCAGGTGCATGTATATTAGACAACTAAGGGATAAAGTAAATGAAGAGCACGAAGATTTTAATTTAAGTGCCCGACAAAAAGGTACATGTTTAAATTTCCATATGAGACTTTATGCCCCGAATCGGCAAGCCGCTTGGCTTTTTTATTTTCTTTTTGAATGGAAAGGGCCTAAAGAGGCGAGTTGGGGTTTGAACGGTTGGCCGGCACATAGGAGGTGCTGGCGAAATTTTCCGAAAATTTAAGGAGTTAGAATATTTTTAGGAAAATTTGAAAACAGAAATCAATATATTAAAATATATAGAATTCGATAAGGAAATTGGAAATATAGTTAATGAATGAATATTAATTAAAAGGGGCCAGTGATTGTTTGATTGTTGATGGATGTTTGTTTTTCCTTTGATAGTTAAATCACCAACTATCAAAGAATTTTTGGACCATCATTGCCAATACGGTGAGAATGGTTGGATTTAATATCCGAAAACCACTCCGTATAAGCATAGACGTTGCGAATTAGATTATTTGAAGAAAAAAATCGAAGTTGGAGTAAATAGCAAGAGCTATTTTGTTTGTCTAGACTTAGGACAACTTGTATGGACGAATGTCTGACAGAGTATTCCTAACAGATCACATAAGACAATCTTTTCGAGATATTACGCCTGGTGGTGGAGAAATTCGTTTCTCTTAGCTTTTTATACCCGTAATATTTTGGGAAGATCAACTAGCGATTTGACAGGTTTGACGATGTGGCATTCAAAGTGAATTATGACCAGATGTTCTAAAAAGATTAACGTAGCCTCACAACCGAGCAATGAAAAAAATCGGGCAGGCAGCATGGCTAGGTGGGTCATACCTAAGCAGGGTATATTTGTCACCGATCTAGATAAAATTCAATTAGTTATTCTTCTTTCGATTCTGTATCCTACAGAATATGGTTGGACGGCCGACAACCGTGGGTGACAATATATTTGCTACACTCAAGCTAAATGAGTGGGCGGTCATGTGTGGTCGGGTTGTGAGACGTTCTTGCTAAACCCCAGTGTATCCCCTCTAGAGTACACTGATCGGGAGGTGGTCCCATACCTTGTCATAGTTGAAATCCAATCTCCAATAAGCGCTATACGGTTTTTGATGTATATGGAGCGTGATATGCAAGCGTTATGCTGTTTGGTTATTTATTTGATTAAACATTATTATATTATCCTTGGATTTTGATATCAAAAATAGTTTGGTTATAGTAAGGTAAAAACCGTCCATGTTTGTGTGTGGGTTGGTCTTACTATTACCTTTTCTTTCAAAGGATTTTTCAAAGTTAAACAAATTGGTTGGAGTTTACTCACACCAGTTTCATGACTGACCCAGAGTTTATTTTGTTTGTTTTTTCCTAAACACTTGGGTGCCCAAATTTGTACGGGCAGTCAAGTGTTTCAGGATTTTATAGATACACTTGGAGGAGATGGAAGCAGGAAGCTTCACCATTAGTGATTTAGAATTATTTCCGTTGTGTTGTGTATATGTTGATCTCTGATAATGGTATGTATATATGTTACAAAAATTTGTATTTTAAAGTTAAGTTATATATTATATTTTATTCGCTCCATTGTGAGATTCTGTTTTTGTTATTTCTGTTCTTCTTCTGTCTTATTCTTCTTTAACCCATAATGTCTCGTATTTTTGTATTATTTGGGTTGGACATGTGTTGTTTTAGTCAGCTCAGATAGTACGGATTTGCAGGCCATTACGGTTGGTATCAGAGCTTAGGTTGAGCGAACACGTAGGCTTTGGTGGGGATTTACTCATTAGAGATAGGGTCAGTAACACCCTGGAATGGGTTGACTGTATGTATATGAGAGAGCATATTTGTTAGTTGATATAAAAATTGTTTTATATTGTGTTAGCTTGCCTGTTGAGTGGTTTACGAATTTTGGTCGAATCGTGGGACGCCACGACGTCGATAAGAGTTTCTAAACACTTTAACAGAAAAATTGACATAATATTGTTCTAAAGTGGGTAAATGAAATAATTTTACCCAAAATCATATTTTGATATAAAGTGAATAATTTTCTAGAATTATTTATCTACGGATGAGTTGGTTGGTATCATTAGATTATAAAATTGAAATGGCTATATATTTAACGAAATAGAAATTTTATATGAATAACATATATAAATGAGACGAAACTAAATTGAATTAAAACCAGAATTTGGAACTTAAATCCCGCAAAGTTGGAAAATATTTTGCCAAAGTATATTAAAATAATATATCTTTGTTTTGGAAGAATTTTTGAATAAAATCATTTTTGAATGAATTTTTGAAAATGATAAAGCATTGAATTCACTTCGGACACTGGAAAATAATTCTGATGATGAGGCGCGCCATCATCGGTGTTCATTTTCTAGTTTCTAAGTGATGGATTGCTACCTTAGTAAGATTTCCAATGGAAATGTATTTTAGAAAACTAGTTACTTTGGAAAATTTAAATGTTTTGAATTTATGATGGTTGTAAATAAATGTATATATTATATGATTTCAAAGGGGATTTGAAATAAAGACCAGGCATTTGAATTCTGAAATCTAAATTTAACTTAAGCAAGTTAAATAAATCAAAATGATGGAAACCAGTTAAATAAACTAAAATTAAATATACCCATGAAGACTTAAAATTGTATGGGACTTGAGTTATAGAATTTGAAATACTGAGTTACAACAAAGTGGGCTTTTGAAAAGTTAATGGGTCTGTAGCATTTCTTCTACCTTAGTAATTTCGGGGACGAAATTCTTTTAAGGGGGAAGGAATGTAACGTCCCGGAATTTTAGCCAGTTAATATTGATTATTTAAATTTATTTTAAATATTTAATTAGAATAATAAGTTGATTTATATATTGAATTTATTGATTTAATAATCGATATATGAATTAATATCGAATATATTTAATTATCATAATACGGAAACGGTAAACAATAGAATTCAGAGTTAAAACTGAATTAAAACGATTAATATAAATTCTATATTTAATTAGAATGATAATAATAATTTATTATCGATAAAGTGAATTGTTTGAAATCAATTATATTTTGAATCTAATTTAGTTTAAATCGTTAATTTAAATTGTAACCGAGCCCTAGTTTCTCATTCCCCCATTTCAGACCGAAAGCTCCAAATCAAAATAGGAAATGGATGATCACTCTAAGTCCAAAATTCAACCCAAATCGCGACATCCCTTGTTTTTTCCTTTCTCTTCAATAGTTCAATCGAAGCCCTCATACGAAATATTAGAAATCGTTATGCTCGTTAATTCCATAAACTTAGTTCAAGGGTGCGACGTCTTCAACAACGACTTGAATACAAGTAACAGTGGATGATTGTCTAATTGATTTTCAAGGAATTGGAAAAATCGTGAGGGATTCGAGTTTTAATGGCTTGAGGAAGTTGCGTTGGAATTTTGAAGGATTTTCGAAGTAATATAAGTCGCGACTTTTACAGCGGAGGAAATTAGCGATGGGTTTCAGAAGGGTGAATCGAAATGGGTGATATCGAGATTTTTGAGGTAGCCTGTACGTGTTGCGATGGGTAATTTGTTGTCTGATTTTGGGCGTATGCAAAGGCAGTCACAAATCATTTTTCTGGCAACAATGGAAGCTGATACTTCATGTGAACCAATCAAACTACATATGGATTTTTGCATGTCTGTTGCGAAGTGTATAGGAGCATGCGAATTTGGGGAGTATGATGATGAGTTTGGCAGTTTAATTTGGGGGGATACATCTTTGTTTTTGGCCTGGTAATGGGAAAAATTTATCTGCGTTAATTTGAGAAGGAAAAGGAAATTAAGGTAACCTAGTTAATTAATTTAATAATTTATTTAACTATTCAAAATCTAATGTAACTTGTATCTAATTCAAATAAAATCAGATTTAAAATGTCGTCAATCATATTGAGCCGCTTTAAAATATTCTACATGTAGGGTTTACACTGTTGGAGTTTATACCGGAATCAAAGGCAGTAAGGTATCGTTTTTATTAAATTTAAAATACTTTGGGATATTTATTTATTTTTGTTAGTACTTAATTTATTTAATAATCGCTTCATCGATAAACAAAAATAAATTATCATAGGTACAAAATAAAATGTATTCGAGACAATTTGCATAGTTTTGCAGCTGCGATGATTTGGAATTAAATTGGATAATCAACAAACAAAAATCAAGGTGAGTGAATCTCACTCAGAAGTATATTTAATTTATTTTTATCGGTGAAAACAAATTAATGGCTGTTTGAATGCATGCATGGATTATTGAATCATTTTGGTTATTATATACATTATATTAGTTATTTAGGCTTGGTGGTTGTCGCTATTATAAATATATATATATATATATATATATATATATATATATATATATATTGGATGTTCCCGTAGTACCATTAGCGGATGCCCGCAGTATCATTAGCAGATGATTTCCCTATGCGCCCCACAATATATATAGTGGATGACCTTCATACCGCGATATCATGCCTTGAAGCAGGATGGGTATTATTATTTATTATTGACTAACATATGCGGATGCAGGGAAAACAGGTTGGAGGAATCCAACTGGATTCCTCAAAATTTATTTATTTTTGTTTACATATATGTTTGAAATGCTGAATTGAATGGATACTAATTGTTTTGAATGTTTGAATATTACTGGCCATAGATATTGATGTTTAAAATATTATACAAAAAGGATTTTTAGATTTTAAATAGGAAAATCTAATTTCCGAAATAGAAATGGAATCTTGAACGAGTTAGGAAATATTAACTTGTTTTAGTAATAAAAACAAGGAGCTGAATTTATTGATGGTTTTCATAAATGAAAAGAAAAAAAATTATCGTTTGATAATTTATAAAGGAAATTCAAATATGATTTTGAAAAGGAGAATTTATTCTCCAACAATAGAAATTGTAATTCAAATGAAATTTGAAATAGAAAACTTGTTTTATATATTTAAAACAAGAAGTGTAAATTATAAATGGCATTGTAAATAAATGTGAAAAATTATCATTTGACAATGGATTAATTTAAATTCAGGTATGAATTTAAAAGGGAATTTTCAATTGGAAATTGTTTCAGAAAAAGGATGCGATGAGATTTTTTTCGATGTTCGGAATGTAAACTGGAATTCAATAAATCCACATGGATTTATGGGTTGAAATAGATTATTTCGAATTTGTAGAAGTAAATTTTATTTCCAAAAGATATTGGAACGGTATTAACTAGAGATTTTTAATTTTAGTATGAAAATCGATCTTATTTTATATATGCAGATTATAGTAATAAAATATTTCATATGGGAGTCGAGTTTTAAATGGAATTTTAAATGAAATTTTGTTAAATATAGAATAAGAAAGTGATTTATAAACCATGTTTATAAATGAAATAAAATAATTTTCTTTGGGTAGACTGGAAATAGATTTATCCTAAATATAAGAACTGACATTTAAAAATCATGTTTTTAAATGAGATGGAAGAGGGGATTTTTATGATAAGTAGTGGCGATTTTGTATTACAAACTCGTATCCATCTCAAGATAAGAACGTTGTCCATCAAGGTCTAAGAGGTAATTAAAATACCCCAACTTGAACGACTTCACTATTATCAAGGGATGGTATTAGTTTGTAATGGTAGTTGGGTTAAATAATTATTTACATAAACGAAATTTATAATTGGAATTTGATGAGATCGATATTTTATAAATAATCAAATTCCATAAGAACTGGACTTGAATATAGAAATTGAGTTTTGAATACATTCATAACTAAGTTATGAATGTGGAATAATAATCGACAAGTTTGAATAACTTGAACTGTTAAGTCAGATTTGGATAACGGGCTTGAATTACTTTAAAATAGTTGTATGGAGTTGGAATTATTTTATAAATGAAATTTTTAAACGTTTATATTTAATTTAATTAAAACGAACTCGCCGCGGCGCGGTAGTTCGTAATTTGACGATACGAATTTCAATTGAGTATATAGAATTCAATATAAGTCGAAATTCGATCAAACAAGAAACGTTGGGACCGATTAAATAATAGTTTTTAAATGGAAAAGAAAAAATCTGGATTTCACCTTAGAGATTTTGAGTTAAGTCAAAATCAAATTTCTAGAAAAATAGCGCCATTATCGTTTATAAACCATAACGATTTATTTAGTAAATAAAAGGGATTTTCAATAAACTTGATTGGAGTGAATGAAGTGATTTTTAATATAAAAGTCAGATCTTACATTATGAAATGAAGTTAACTAATTACAAGGTAATTAGTTGAAGAAGTTTGAATCGAACTTAACCTCTGTTAAGTAAATCGAATTTGTGAATTCAAGTTGAAATCGAATACGAAACTCGAGTTAAAAATGAAATTCGACATGTTTATAAACGAATTAAAATATATTTGCTTATGATATGCTCGAATCGTAAGTGTATTCGGAAAAATTACCAATTAGCGAATTAATTAGCAAATTGAGTTAAAAGAATTAATTAGTGGAATTGATTGCGGTTAAATCAAAATAGTTGCATGGGTTAGAATAAAATGAAAATGTAGGTGCATGTATATTAGACAGGTATAGGATAAAGTGAATGAAGAGCATGAAGATTTTAATTTAAGTGCCTGACAAAAAGGTACATGTTTAAATTTCCGTATAAGGTTTTATGCGCCGAATCGGCAAGCCACTTGGCTTTTTGATTTTTTTTTTAAATCGAAAGGGCCTAGAGAGATGAGTTGGGGTTTGAACGACTGACCAATACAGGGGAGGTGCTAGCGAAATTTTCTGGAAATTTACGGAGTTAGAATATTTTTAAGAAATTTTGAAAATAGAAATCAATATATCGAAATATATAGAATTCAATAAGGAAATTGGAAATATAGTTAATGAATGAATATTAATTAAAAGGGGATAGTGATTGTTTAATTGTTGATGGATGTTTGTTTTTCCTTTGATAGTTAAATCACCGGCTAGCAAAGAATTTTTGGACCAACATCGTCAATACGGAGAGACCAGTTGGATTTAATATCCGAAAACCACTCCGTATAGGCATAGACGTTGCGATTTAGATTTTTTGTAGAAAAAAATCGAAGATGGAGTAAATAGCAAGAGCTGTTTTGTTTGTTCAGACCCAGGAAACTTGTATGAACGAATGTCTGGTAGAGTATTCCAAACAGATCACATAAGACGATCTTTTCGAGGTATTATGCCTGGTGGCTGAGAAATTCGTTTCTCTTAGCTTTTTATACCTGTAATATTTTGGGAAGATCAACTAGTGATTTGACAAGTTTGACGATGTGGCACTCAAAGTAAATGGTGACTAGATGTTCTAAAAAGATTAACGTAGCCTCAAGCCTCAAAACCGAAAAATGACAAAAATCGGGCAGGTAGCATGGCTAGGTGGGTCATACCCAAGCAGGGTATATTTGTCACCGATCTAAAGAAAATTCAATTATTTATTCTTTTTTCGATTCTATATCTTACGGATTACAATTGGATGGCCGACAACCGTAGGTGACAATAAATTCACTACACTCAAGCTAAATGGGTGGGCAGTCATGTGTGGCCGGATTGCAAGACGTTCTTGTTGAACCTCAGTGTATCCCCTCTAAAGTACACTGATCGGGAGGTGGTCCCATACCTTGTCATAGTTGGAATCCAATAAGCGCCCTGTGATTTTTGATTTTATACTATGTATGTGGAGCATGAGATGCAAGTGCTCTGCTATTTAGTTATTTATTTGATTAGACATTATTATGTTATCACTGGATTTTGATATCAAAAATGGTTTGGTTATAGTAAGGTAAAAACCGTCCGTGTTTATGTGTGGGCTGGTCTTACTATTACCTTTTCTTTCAAAGGATTTTTCAAAGTTAAACAAATTGGTTGGAGTTTACTCACACCAGTCTCATGACTAACCCAGAGTTTATTTTGTTTGTTTTTTTCCAAAACTCTTGGGTGCCCAAATTTGTACGGACAGTCAAGTGTTTCAGGATTTTATAGATACACTTGGAGGAGCTGGAAGCAAGAGGCTTCACTGTTAGTTATTTAAAATTATTTCCGCTGTGTTGTGTATATGTTGATCTCTGATAATGGTATGTGTATATAATACAAAATTTTGTATTTTAAAGTTATGTTATATATTATATTTTATTCGTTCCGCTGTGAGATTCTGTTTTTGTTATTTTTGTTCTTCTTCTGTCTTATTCTTCTTTAACCCATAATGTCTCGTATTTCTGTATTATTTGGGTTGGAAGTGTGTTGTTTTAGTCAGCTCAAATAGTACGGATTTGCGGGCCATTCACTGATGGCATGAAATGTTTTCTATACTTAGCGTCAATTATCTAACTCAGAAAATATCTAAAAGAAACACGAAAATTACATGGTATAGTTACCTCTAGTGGTGCTAATTGTATGTATGAAGTCGTTTTGCTCTTCTAGGGCAAATGATAAGGAGACAATACTACTCTAGCGGTTACAGGGTAATCCCAATTATTTATAGTATCTGATCTTTTCCTAAAGAAACAGAATTAAGCTCACTAAAATAATCAATTGTTCGGTTTTTGGAATGGTCGTTAAGCGGACAAGTGTAATTGTATGATATGACTTGAAACTGTAACCACTCATAAACCATATAAGTGTTCTGTGATTGGGAAGGTGTTCATGATTGGTTCAGGAAGGTGGAATCTGTGTGGCGATTTTAGATCAATTTGAGCTACCGGAACACATGTAGTTATTCATGATACATTCAGGATGTTGGAATTCATATGTGATTTCGAGATATATTGAGGTATGAAAATCCATGTATGATTGTGAGATCTATTGAAATATAGGAATACATGCAGTGATTTGTGATCAATTTGGAATGATGAAGTCCGTTTAGGGATTCATCTTTTTTTTGTTCTTAAGATGAATACTCATAAGAAAGAAGTTTGAATGTAACATCGACATCAAAAATTTCTAAAGACATAGTTGGATGCATGATCTAGGATTTAGCTAGCTCATGGCAAGATATATCAACTTCATCCAGAATATGCTTGTCGATATTCATTGAGAATTGATGGTACTTGATGCCATGTGGTTCACATTAGTGTTTCATGCGTGGACCAATTGTATTTTTCTTATGCTATATTTTATTTAAAGATATGCGACGCCTGGTAGAAAACTTCGGATCCTTTTGCATGAAGTTTGGATCCGGCTTGACTGTAAGATCTCCCTAGAAAATCCATCATGCAAATGAAACTTAGCTGTTTTGGTTGTGTGAAAAAAATGTTGTTGAATATAACAAATGTATATGTCCATCTATTTGATAAAATTTATATTCTACACAATACAAATTATCTATTATATCATCATATTGAATCTAATGAATGGATGAATGCTTTTGAGGAGGAATCGTTATGAGAATTCATATGGTCTCAAAAGGTATTGCAGTAGATCACATATATCTTGATTTTCTCATCCTGGTTTATTAACCTGATCTAATGTTATTTTCTTATAATGTTCAAGTCAGACTCGTATACGTTTCCAGATTTAGTTGTAGTCGCCTTGGAGGTTTAGGAGAAAAGAGGAAGTTTTACTTACCGTACTATTTATTTTCCATTGCATTCTATGTTGTATATCACCATTTGTGAGGATTGGTTGTTATAACTGTCCAAACTGATGATATGATAGTTTTCTCTAGTAGTTGTATACATACAGTTTTTTTTTTGTAAAAATCATTTTTGATATTATATATTTCCGTTCCGCTACGATATTATGATATGGCGTTGCGCACGTGAATACCATAGATGTATTAATGTTGACATTAAAGGGTCGAAAATACGAGTTGTTACGCCAACAAATGTATCATTGGCTTTACCACATTATATAAAAAAGTTTAAATAATTATCTACAAATCTAAATTATTGTCTCAAAAATTCTCAAAAATTAAAAGTAAGTTTATGTGCTAAGTAGACAAAAGAACGCATGTTTTTTATGTGTTAATTGCCGATCTCTAAAAATCATGAGTGCAGTTGATTTATTGTTTTAATTTTTAAATTTATGTCCATACAAAAATGTGCATGATGCATATATATATCTTCAAAAACGTTCAAGTTAGAAAATAAAGATAACATGCAAAACAACATTTTTTTAAGTATTTTTGAAAATAATGTAAGAATGAGAAACAATTCATTCTTTTGTCGTCCCTCCATCTCCTTCGCCATGCTCTTGATTTTCTTTCTAATCCCTTCGTCGTACGTCCACTCTTCTCGTATTTTATTATTAATGTTAGAAACTCAATACACAAAATCAAAATAAAATAAATGGCTCCTATGTTGTTTAGCACCCGTATAAGTTACAACCAATGAAATTCCTTTCATAGGTATCATCTACGTATCAATGTAAGAATTTTTATACATCTCATTATATGGTCCGTATAACAAATATGGAATTAATAATTTAATATTAAATGTCATTATGTGGTCATTTATGGATTCCATTGATTTGATAGGATAAGATTGATATAGAAGGTATATTCCTTTAAATAGGGATATTCTCTATTAACGGTTAACCTTGATGAATGGTTGAGATCAATTACATAATAGAATTTGACCCCTCTCTTTGGCTATAAATATAATCCAATATTCCTCATTAGAGTTATCAAAAAGACATCACAAATAATAGTACAACTAAGAGAGAGAAGGCAATTTCTAGATCTACAAGTTATAGATCTACATCTCATTATCTTCTTCTCAATCAATGTCTACTGGTATGATTTATGTATTGTTTGTAACTAAGAGTATGGTCAAGATCTTAAAACAAAATACAATAATGATTAAAAATCAAATTCACTTGATATTGTGTTCACATGTAGTATCAGAATGGGTTGAAGATCATATTCTTAGTTCAAATGCATAGTAAAATCATGTTGGTATTATGTTTTTCTGCAGTTAATCAGTTTGATTCTTGTACAATGTCATATATTGATTATGTTTATTCAAATTACATGTTAATAATATTATTATTATTCTTAACTGGTTTAGCGAGTTATATGATTATGATGCAATAATTATTTTATGTCTATTTTTTCATTTTTTGTATCACTAATGGGCCAAAACATGCCTTTTGTGTCAGAGTTTGTAAAGGCTCGTAAATCCGTACCAATTTGAGCTGACTAATATTCTACACATTCAACTCAAAGTGCACGAAAATACAGATCTTTAATATAAAGAAATTAAAGGATGAGAAAGATAAGATAGAACTAATAGAATAGAAGAAGAAGAAGAACTCAACTGAACCAGAGTAAACACAAATCTCACAGCGGGTGAACAAAATATATTATATAACATAATTTTGAAATACAATTCTGAATTTGTATATACATACCATATCAGAATATAACTCATATACATCATAGTGGAAATAATCTCTAATAACTAGTGGTGAAGCTTCCTTCTTTAAGCTCCTCCAAGTGAACCTGCAAAGCCTGAACACTTGACTGCCCATACAAATTTGGGCACCCAAGAGTTTAGGGAAAACAAACAAAATAAACTCTGGGTCAGTCATGGGACTGGTGTAAGTAAACTCCAATCATATTGCTTAACTTTAAAAGATCCTTTCTGAAACAAAAGGATAATAGTAAGACCAGCCCACATATAAACATGTACGGATTTTTACCTTACTATAACCCAAAATATTTTGATATCAAAATCCATTTATATTATAATAATGTCTAATCAAATAAATATCCAAATAGCAGAACGCTTGCATCTCACGCTCCACATATATAGTATAAAATCATAAACCGCAGGGCGCTTATTGGAGATTGGATTCCAACTATGACAAGGTATGGGACCACCTCTCGGTTAAAGTACTCTAGAGGGGATACACTGGGGTTCAACAAAAACGTCTTGCAACCCGGCCCACACATGACCGACCACTCATTTCTCTTGAGTGTATCGAGTATATTTCCACCTAAGGTTGGACTCATATAACCATTATCCGAAGATACAGAAATGAAAGAAGAACGAATACGAATTTTCTCTAGATGGTGACAATACACCCTAATGGGAATGACCCACATAGCCATGTTGCCTGCCCGATTTTTGTCATTTCCCGGTTGTGAGGCTTTAGGTTATAATCGCTCCAAAACATCTGATCGCCATTCACTTTGAACGTCACATCGTCAAACCCGTCAATTCACTGATCGATTTCCAAAAATATCACGGGTATAAAAAGCTAAGAGGAACGAATTCCTCCATCACCAGACGTAATACCTTTAAAAGATCAACCATACGTGATTGTTAGGTATACTCTGTCAGACCCTCGTCCATACAAGTTGTCCTGGGACTAGACAAACAGGAAGCACCATTTTGGAACAGAACGACCCTTGCATTTCACTCCGTCTTCAATTATCTTTAGCATAATCTAATTCGCAACGCTTATGCCTATACGAAGTGGTTTTCGGATAATAAATCCAACTGGTCTCTCCATATCGACAACGGTGGTCAAAACACTTCGATAGTCGGTTATTTAATTATCGAAGTAAAAACAAACATCCATTCTAATGTATAACTAAACATCACACAACCATGGGCACTTTTTATTCAACATTCGTTTTTATTCAAATTCCCATATCTTACTAGATATTTCTCAAACCCTGTTTTAGTCTTTTCACACTTCTTGGAAAACATTCCCAGTTATTATAAACTTTCATTTTCCTATGTTCCAGAAAATATACGTTATTAACGTTCGAAACATTTCCATTGTTTTCACATTCTTTATTTTCTACACTTGGATAATACACCCTATCTACATTGGAAAAATATTTCCAATTTCATTATAAACATTTTAATCTGCCAAACATTCACCTTTAAAACATTATTCACTTTAAAATGTGAATATCATCCCTATAAATCTGAACACCTTTATCGAATAACTCTTTATTCAAGAATAAATACCCTTGTCTTGTTTACCAAAATCTCTCTCATAATTTTATATTTCCACTCCACTTTATAAACTTTGTTTCTAGTCAACTTCTTGTTAAATCAATATCAAGTTTAGAACTAAGTATTGATTACGTATCCTTATTCCAATCCATTGGTTTAAAACTAAATGTTAACTTATCCTATCAAATTATAATTCCTAAAATAATTTACTTCAATACATTCGACATCGTCGAATTATAGTTCCAATTCCTAATAGTGTTATATATAAAAATCACGCTTAAGCTTGGTCAACAATGTTAATTTATCGTTATCGTTCAAAACTCGCAATGCGCTGTGATATCCCTTTATAACTAATCTCGACATAACAGTCACGCTTAAGCCTCATCAACAATGTTTATTTTATCTTTATGGTTCAAAGACTTACTATACGCTGTAATATCCCTTTTATAAATAATCTTGACATCTCTTTTCGTTACAAACTGATACCATTCCTCGATAATAGGAAGCCATTCAAGTTGGGGTATTATATTTACCTTTCAGACCTTGATCGACAACATTCTTATCTTAAAATACATATAAGTCCGTAACTCTAACCCCTCATTATTTCCAATCTTAATCAGCTGTATTTCTTGCTTCCTTTTTCAATATATTTTTATAGCGCATATACTTACTTTGAAGTCTCTATTGTTTATGGCTATTTTAATTGAATATTAACCCTTCACTTCAGTCTTGTTATCCAACTTAATTTATAATTCCTTTCCCAAAACTCTAACACTCTTTGTCTTCTGTTAATTCTCTTTCATTCTAATTATTTAATTCAAGTAAAACACCTCATTACCAACTTAATACCATCTTAAATGAATTCCATTTAAGAAATAGTTGCTTTAATTAAATAGTAACTAACTTCATTATTATTGAAATAAACAGTTTACTTCATACAGATTGGTTGCTTAAATAAATTATAACTATTTGTACTTAGTTCCATAATCATCTAGACTTCACTAATTGAAAAGTAATTAATAAGAAATCTTATTAATTTTGATCAGTTTCTCGCTAAGTCATTAGCATTAGACTAATTGAAAGCAATTTATCAAATAATCAATTTTCAAATCAACTTCAAACCATCAGTTAATTCGTTAACTGATTTTAATTACTTCTTACCATTAGATTAATATAATTAATCTAATTATTTCTAAATTGTTTGTTTAAAAATAATTATCCAAAATATTAACTCGTAGGATAATTATAGCTTTATAAACTTTATTTAAAAGTCAAACAATCATTTATAATTTCCTTATAAAACGAACTATAAAATGTTTATAATAGAACTTCTATTATAAGTTTAAACATCGTTTTAATTATAAGAATATAATTTTTATAATTAACCTTCATTGATTTCCGTGATGGCCCATTTAACTTCTTAACAAAAAGATGGTTTTATGGTCGATTGTTGTCACTTTCTTAATCGATATTGTTTATCAAAATAACGTTGAATTTTCATTCAACATCAATATCCATACAAGGTTTCAATGTCATTTGGGTTCAAATAGTGCATATAAAACAAACATTACATATAAATATTGAGGAATCCGGTTAGATTCCTCCAACCGGTTTCCTCCATCCACAGATATTTGTCAACACAATTAACACTAATTCCATACTAGGGAATATTATAACCGATGGAATCAGTATCCAACCAATGATGTGTATATATGCAATGATATATATATATTTCAACCAATTTTAATTGTAATCGGCCTAAACAACCATCACACAACATTCAACCATTATTTAAAATATAATTACAATATTTTAAAATATATCAGAGTTAGTGAATTTACTCACCTTTGCGCGTTAACCGTTAAATAACGAATTGCGTCAGCCGATTTTATCCTGAAATTCCAATGGCTCTAATTTCTACGAAATACGTTTCACAATGTAGATCAGGTCGTTACGATTTCAACATATCCGGTCGTGTTCCGTTCGCCAATCTCATTTCTTAACGTCTCCTTCCCGACCACTACACTTTGGCTAGCTTTTCTTCACAAACCATTATTCGTCTCTAGTTGATCTTCAAATCGCACACACCCCATGGTGTAGTCATTCCCATTCTTCACATTATAAACATTTTTGTTATACAAGTCTTTCCATTAATGATCGGCCCATCCACTTTCGTTGGCAACCCAAACCTGCCTGCAAGCCGCTTCCCCGCCATCATTCCTGCCTTCGTTCTGCTAATACCATACACCACACTGTGTAACACCACACGCCCCAATAGACGCTACTTCCATACCCTGCTCTTTACAACATACTTACACCGCCAACCCCCTTCACGTTCCATCCTTCTCCCGTAACCACCAAAACAGTGCGCATGTTTTTAATGCAACTTCAGAATTACACCATCCATCACCCTTAACGCAACCACCTCATGCCCACGTTTCTCCCCACAAAACGCATGCTGACCTCAATAACGCCCCTCATTTCCACACGTGCACACTCCATTCTTGCTTTTACGTACATGCCCTCCTCCTGAAGCCTTCCATCATCCACGCATTTCCTCTCCCCTTCAATTTCTGCTCCACATACATATACCCATTCCCTTCAAGTATTAATTCACACAAACACAGAAGTCGCCTTCCCTTCACTAGTAAAAACCGTACCTCCTGTACACCAAAATCTCCACCATCCGGTCCTCACAACCAAGAACTCAATCTCCTCTTCAGATCCACGTCAAAACCTCTCCCCTCACCAATGTCATCAACCTCCTATTTGATCATCACCTTTTATGTAACGCAAGTACTCACCAACCACCTGCTATAAGCAGTGCATCCCCTTCACGTTTTCGTTTCATCCCCCTTTCATTATTTATAACTTCCGGTCCCTCGTTTCTCTCTTTTGTTTTAAACTCTCGGTTCATTACAGTACAAGTGAAAACAATGGTGGTTGCATATTGGTTTTCTAAAGAGAAAAAGAGAAACGTATCCCGTATTTATAAGTGAAGATTTACTTTGCGACCAAGGAATAGCGTGTAGTAGTCTGCTTTTCCTAGTTTGGTAATAGGGGTTGAAATCCCTTGGTAATAGATAAGCTATAGATTTAATTTAATGCGGGAGTATGTTGCTTCCTACGTGTAACAAAGTCTAGTACACTCAAATGACAGGATAGGTCCTTCTTTATATTACTTTGTGGCCAAGTTTTTCATCATAGGCTGCTCATGGCGATAATTCATGGATATAGGTAGCTTATGTTTCCAATATTTGGCATGTGCCTTTCCTTCTTCGTGAAGGATGAGGGTCATCACGTTACACAGCTGGAGATTAAGGTAGGTAGGACAGTTGATTAAACATAGCATGGAGATATTTTGATGCGCAGATATGCATGTGTCCATTTAATTCTGCCGAGAATCCGGGAGCCGTATACATATCTATATTCACATGGGTGGGTATTGATTTAAAAATACACTTACTGGATCCTTTGGCATGAAGTATTCTATATTTATATTGTTTATATATTTGTTAAGATTTTTAAAAGAATCAATCTATTGGGAAAAATCATCAGTATTGCTTACTTATTTACACTGGAAGAATACAAAAGAACGTTGGGTCCTTTTTGTGGTTACAACTGTTAGTGGGCAGTATGAAAGCATGTTATTCCTCATTGTGCTGAATACAGTGTAAACGTGGTGACCATCACCATTTCAAACCACTGTTTTGGTGGTACGGTCTTAAACAATGGCTCCTACAAGACTTTTTTTGTTTTGTTTATTATTTTGCAACCTTGAAGTCAATACATAATATATGTTCTATTTTAACATTTTTTTGTACCGTTCATGTCCGAGCTGCTAGGGACAGATATAAGAATATAATCATGTCCAGCGATGAGCCACGATCCCAAAAATATAATAATATCGGTAGGTTAACTTATTCTATGAAACCCCAAAATGTTGATATTGGGTGCAAAATATTCCAAATAAAAAGTTGCGTATTTAATTAATAAAAAATTACAGTAAAATTCTAAAAATTTAATTATAACTATGTCCCAAAAGAATCTTGTCTAAATTCGAAACGGATATCTAGTTATATCAAATAAACCGTTACGGTCGATAAACGATTCTATAGCGACTTTCTGAATATTTGATTTGGACATATCTTGCAATCTATACAATGAATCCTTGGTTTCTCACTTCCATTAGAAAAATACAGTTCAACAGATTCCAACATTTCTTGTTTTGAAGAAATCTGGTTTATAACGAGTCTTGTACACTCAGTTGAAGTTCAGAACGTTAAATTACGAACTGCCGCGATATTACGGGCTCGATTATATTATATATATATATATATATTTATACGTTCAACTTCGTTTTAATTAATATATAAATCCACTTATATTATGAAATTCAATATTTAAACTGATTTAAATATTCAAATACAAACCGATAAAAATGCGGGACGTTACATTCCTTCCCCCTTAAAATAATTTCGTCCCCGAAATTACTAATGTATGGAAAATGCTACAATCCATATTATAACCAGGTTAAAAATCTTTTATTCAGTTTCAACAGAACTGATTAATTCTAATTAAAATGTTAATTTCTTCTTATTAACGAATACTTTCAGAAATTCTGAAAATTTTCTAACATCTTAAATTTCCAAGAAATTTCGCCAGCATCTCCTCTGCACGGCTCAATCGGTACTACTACAACTCGCCTTTCTGGGCCTTCTCCAATTCAACAGAAAATCAAACAGCCAAGCGGCTTTCCAAAAATAGTTCATAATCTCATACTCGAATATAAGGTAAACTTTTATCCTTTGTTGGCATTTAACTCTATCTCTGCCATTTGCTATCACTTTAACATATATCCAAGCATCTTTAGTTAATCTCCCATCAATCCATTCTCAAACCAATCTTTCGCTTTTACTAAGCCAAATTTCTATTTCAACTCCAGTTTCATTCTCAATTCTTAACTCTTATCTTTGTTAAGTTCTATTACGACATTCCATTTACTGATTTATTTCTCAAATCAGTTATCTTCATCTCCGAATTCAAAATTTGATTCTTATTCCACAAGAATCAATTCATTTTAATAACTCGAATCTCCAATATTTCTCTTTTACAATTTTCATTCTGGATCGTTCCAAATTCAGTCCAATTTTGTTTATCTTAGTTTAAGTTCCACTTTTACCATTTTATCTCCATAAGTTAAATCTTTATTTCAGAATTCAAATTTCTGGGATTTATTTCAAATCAGTTTGAAATCATATATATTTACATATAATAATAGCAACTCAAAACATTTGAATTCTTATTGAACAACTTGTTCCCTCACAATAATTCAAAACGAAATCTTTGGTAGTAATCATCACTTAGCAACTTGAAAATGAACACCGATAATGTCGCGGTTCATCATCGGAATTATTTTCCAGCAACCAAAGTGAGTTCAATACTATATTAATATCAAAACTTATTTTCAAACACTTCATTACTTCAAAATACCTTTCAAAATGTTTGGAAAACATTTAAATCTTCCATTATATTTAATCCAAATATTATTTTCAACTCTTTTCCAAGTTTCTAGAGTTTTATTTCAATTCTGGTTTTAAATTCAGATTTAGTTTATCTAATTTTGCATATTATACTTATATAATATTTCGATTGGTTATTTATATAACTAACTCAATTATAAATCTTATTTGATTACAATAATGATCAACACTATAATAATCTCAAGATATATACTCCTTTTTATATCAAAATATATTTGGGTAAAATTATTTCATTTACCCTCTTTTCAAAACATACTGTGTCGAATTACTCTGTTCAAGAGTTTAGAAACACCTATCGACACAGTTTGCATTACTGTTTCGACCAGAATTCATAAACCACTCGACTAACCAGTTAACACAATATAAAACAGTTTTTATATTAATTTACAAATACATGCTCATATATATACACTCAAACTCAATCTAGGGAATTACTATCCCCATCTCTATTGAGTTACGCCACAGAGCCAAGTTAATCACTTAACCTTCAACTCTGATACCAACTGTAAAGGCTCGTAAATCTGTACCAATTTGAGCTGACTAATATTCTACACATTCAACTCAAAGTGCACGAAAATACAGATCTTTAATAGAAAGAAATTAGAGGATGAGAAAGATAAGATAGAACTAACAGAATAGAAGAAGAAGAAGAACTCAACTGAACCAGAGTAAACACGAATCTCACAGCGGATGGACAAAATATATTATATAACATAATTTTGAAATACAAATCTGAATTTTTATATACATACCATATCAGAATATAACTCATATACATCACAGCGGAAATAATCTCTAATAACTAGTGGTGAAGCATCCTGCTTTGAGCTCCTCCAAGTGAATTTGCAAAGCCTGAACACTTGACTGCCCATACAAATTTGGGCACCCAAGAGTTTAGGGAAAACAAACAAAATAAACTCTGGGTCAATCATGGGACTGGTGTGAGTAAACACCAATCATATTGCTTAACTTTGAAAGATCCTTTTTGAAACAAAAGGATAATAGTAAGACCAGCCCACACATAAACATGGACGGATTTTTACCTTACTATAACCCAAAATATTTTGATATCAAAATCCAGTGATATTATAATAATGTCTAATCAAATAAATATCCAAATAGCAGAACGCTTGCATCTCACGCTCCACATATATAGTATAAAATCATAAACCGCAGGGTGCTTATTGGAGATTGGATTCCAACTATGACAACGTATGGGACCACCTGTCGATTAGTGTACTCTAGAGGGGATACACTGGGGTTCAACAAAAACATCTTGCAACCCGGGCCACACATGACCGACCACTCGTTTCTCTTGAGTGTATCGAGTATATTGCCACCTAAGGTTGGGCCCATATAACCGTTATCCGAAGATAAAGAAACGAAAGATGAACAAATACGAATTTTCTCTAGATGGTGACAATACACCCTAATGGGAATGACCCACAAAGCCATGCTGCCTGCCCGATTTTTGTCATTTCCCGGTTGTGAGGCTTTAGGTTATAATCACTCCAGAACATCTAATCGCCATTCACTTTGAATGTCACATCGTCTAACCCATCAATTCACTGATTGATTTCCAAAAAATATCACGGGTATAAAAATCTAAGAGGAACGAATTCCTCTGCCACCAGACGCAATACCTTTAAAAGATCAACCATACGTGATTTGTTAGGTATACTCTGTCAGACACTTGTCCATACAAGTTGGCCCGGGACTGGATAAACAGGAAGCACCATTTTGGAATAGAACGACCCTTGCATTTCACTCCGTCTTCAATTATCTTTAGCATAATCTAATTCGCAACGCTTATGCCTATACGGAGTGGTTTTCGGATAATAATTCCAATAGGTCTCTCCATATTGACAACGGTGGTCAAAACACTTCAATAGTCGGTTATTTAACTATCGAAGTAAAAACAAACATCCATTATAATGTATAACTAAACATACACAACCATGGGCACTTTTTATTCAACATTCATTTTAATTCAAATTTCCATATCTTACTAGATATTTCTCAAACCCTGTTTTAGTCTTTTCACACTTCTTGGAAAACATTCGCATTTATTATAAACTTTCATTTTCCCATGTTCCAGAAAATATACGTTATTAACGTTCGAAACATTTCCATTGTTTTCACATTCTTTATTTTCTACACTTGGATAATACACCCTATCTACATTGAAAAATTATTTCCAATTTCATTATAAACATTTTAATCTGCCAAACGTTCACCTTTAAAACATTATTCACTTTAAAATGTGAATATCATCCCTATAAAACTGAACACCTTTATTGAATAACTCTTTATCAAAGAATAAATACCCTTGTCTTGTTTACCGAAATCTCTCTCATAATTTTATATTTCCACTCTACTTTATAAACTCTATTTCTAAGTCAACTTCTTGTTAAATCAATATCAAGTTTATAACTAAGTATTGATTACGTATCCTTATTCTAATCCATTGGTTTAAAACTAAATATTAACTATCAGATTATAATTCCTAAAATAATTTAATTCAATACATTCGACATCTTCGAATTATAGTTCCAATTCCTAATAGTGTTATATATAAAAATCACGCTTAAGCTTGGTCAACAACGTTAATTTATCGTTACCGTTCAAAACTCGTAATGCGTTGTGATGTCCCTTTATAACTAATCTCGACATAACAGTCACGCTTAAGCCTAGTCAACAATGTTTATTTTATCTTTATAGTTCAAAGACTTACTGTTCGCTACAATATCCCTTTTATAACTAATCTTGATATCTCTTTTCGTTACAAACTGATACCATTCCTCGATAATAGGAAGCCATTCGAGTTGGGGTATTTTATTTACCACTCAGACCTTGATCGACAACATTCTTATCTTAAAATAGGTATAAGTCCGTAACTCTAACCCCTCATTATTTCCAATCTTAATCAGCTGTATTTGTTGCTTCCTTTTTCAATATAGTTTTATAACGCATATACTTACTTTGAAGTCTTTGTTGTTTATGGCTATTTTAGTTGATTATTAACCCTTCACTTCAATCTTGTTATCCAACTTCATTTAATATTCCTTTCCCAAAACTCTAACACTCTTTGTCTTCTGTTAATTCTCTTTCATTCGAATTATTTAATTCAAGTAAAACATCTCGTTACCAACTTAATACCATCTTAAATGGATTCCATTTAAGAAATAGTTGCTTTAATTAAATAGTAATTAACTTCATCATTACTGAAATAAACAGTTTACTTCATACAGATTGGTTGCTTAAATAAATAATAACTATTTGTACTTAGTTCCATAATCATCTAGACTTCATTAATTGAAAAGTAATTAATAAGAAATCTTATTGATTTTGATCAATTTCTCGCTAAGTCATTAGCATTAGATTAATTGAAATCAATTTATCAAATAATCAATTTTCAAATCAACTTCAAACCATCAGTTAATTCGTTAACTGATTTTAATTACTTCTTACCATTAGATTAATATAATTAATCTAATTATTTCTAAATTGTTTGTTTAAAAATAATTATCCAAAATATTAACTCGTAGGATAATTATAGATTTATAAACTTTATTTGAAAGTCAAACAATCATTTATAATTTCTTTATAAAACGAACTATAAAATGTTTATAATATAACTTCTATTATAAGTTTAAACATCGTTTTAATTATAAGAATATAATTTTTATAATTAACCTTCATTGATTTCCCTGATGGCCCATTTAACTTCTTAACAAAAAGATGGTTTTATGGTCGATTGTTGTCACTTTCTTAATCGATATTGTTTATCAAAATAACGTTGAATTTTCATTCAACATCAATATTCATACAAGGTTTCAATGTCATTTGGGTTCAAACAGTGCATACAAAACAAACAGTACATGTAAATGTTGAGGATTTTGTTGGATTCCTCCAACCGGTTTCCTCCATCCACAGATATTTGTCAATACAATTAACACTGATTCCATACTAGGGAATATTATAACCGATGGAATTTGTATCCAACTAATGATGCGTACATATGTAATGATATATATATTTCAACCAATTTTAATTGTAATCGGCCTAAACAACCATCACACAGCATTCAACCATTATTTAAAATATAACTACAATATTTTAAAATAGATCAGACTTAGTGAATTTACTCACCTTTGCGCGTTAACCGTTAAATAACGATCTGCGTCAGCCGATTTTATCCTGAAATTCTAGCGGCTCTGTTCTCTGCGAAATATGTTTCACAATGTAGATCAGGTCGTTACGATTTCAACAGATCCAGTCGTGTTCCATTCGCCAATCTCATTTCATAGCGACTCCTTCCCGATCACTTCACTTTCGCTAGCTTTTCTTCACAAACCATTATCCATCTCTATTTGATCTTCAAATTGCACATACCCTATGGTGTAGTCATACCTATTCTTCACATTATAAACATTTTTGTTATACAAGTCTTTCCATTAATGATCGACCCATCCACTTTGTTAGCAGCCCAAATCCTCCTGCAAGCTACTTCCCCGCCATCATTCCTGCCTTCGTTCTGCTAATACCATACACCACACGCCCCAATAGACGCTACTTCCATACCCTGCTCTTTACAACATACTTACACCGCCAACCCCCTTCACGTTCCATCCTTCTCCCGTAACCACCAAAACAGTGCGCATGTTTTTAATGCAACTTAAGAATTACACCATCCATCACCCTTAACGCAACCACCTCATGCCCACGTTTCTCCCCACAAAACGCATGCTGACCTCAATAACGCCCCTCATTTCCACACGTGCACACTCCATTCTTGCTTTTACATACATGCCCTTCTCTTGATGCCTTCCATCATCCATACATTTCCTCTCCCCTTCAATTTCTGCTCCTCACACATATTCCCATTCGCTTCAAGTATTAAATCACATAAACACAGAAGCCGCCTACCCTTCACTAGTAAAAGCTGTACCTCGTGTACACCAAAATCTCCACCATCCGGTTCTCGCAACCAAGAACTCAATGTCCTCTTCAGATCCACGTTAAAACCTCTCACCAATGTCATTAACCTCCTATTTGATCACCACCTTTTATGTAACACGAGTACTCACCAACCACCTGCTATAAGCAGTGCATCCCCTTTACGTTTTCATCTCACCCCCTTTCATTATTTACAACTTCCAGTCCCTCGTTTCTCTCTTTTGTTTTAAACTCTCGGTTCGTTACAATAAAATTGAAAACAATGGTGGTTGCATATTGGTTTTCTGAAGAGAAAGAGAGAAACGTATCCCGTATTTGTAAGTGAAGATTTACTTTGCGACCAAGGACTATCGTGCAGTAGTCTGCTTCGCCAAGTTGGGTAATAGGGGTTGAAATCCCTTGGTAATAGCTAAGCTGTAGATTTAATTTAATGTGGGAGTATGTTGCTTCCTACGTGTAACAAAGTCTAGTACACTCAAACGAAAGGATAGGTCCTTCTTTATATTACTTTGTGGCCAAGTTTTTCATCATAGGCTGCTCATGGCGATAATTCATGGATATAGGTAGCTTATGTTTCCAATATTTGGCATGTGCGCTTCCTTCTGCGTGAAGGATTAGGGGAGGGTCATCACGTTACATAGCTGGAGATTAGGGTAGGTAGGACAGTTGATTAAACATAGCATGGAGATATTTTGATGTGCAGGTATGCATGTGTCCATTTAATTCTGCTGAGAACCCGGGAGCCATATACAAATCTAAATTCACATGGGTGGGTATTGATTTAAAAATACACTTAGTGGATCCTTTGGCATGAAGTATTCTATATTTATATTGTTTATATATTTGTTAAGATTTTTAAAAGAATCAATCTATCGGGAAAAATCATCAGTATTTCTTACTTATTTACACTGGAAGAATACAAAAGAACGTTGGGTCCTTTTTGCGGTTACAACTGTTAGTGGGTAGTATGAAAGCATGTCATTCCTCATTTGTTGAATACAATGTAAACGTGGTGACCATCACCTTTTCAAACCACTGTTTTGGTGGTACGGCCTTAAACAATAGCTCCTACAAGACTTCTTTTGTTTTGTTTATTGTTTTGCAACCTTGAAGTCAATACATAATATATGTTCTATTTTAACGTTTTTGTGTACCGTTCATGTTTGAGCTGCTAGGGACAAATATAAGAATATAATCATTACCAGCGATGAGCCACGATCCCAAAAATATAATAATATCGGTAGGTTAACTAATTTTGTGAAACCCCAAAATGTTGATATAAGGTGCAAAATATTCCACATAAAAAGTTGCGTATTTAAATAATTAAAAATTACAGTAAAATTTTAATTTTTTGATTATAACTACGTCCTAAAAGAATCTTGTCTAAATTCGAAACTGATATCTAGTTATATCAAATAAACCGTTACGGTCGATAAACGATTCTATAGCGACTTTCTGAATATTTGATTTGGGCATATCTTGCAATCTATACAAAGAAATCTTGGTTTTTCACTTCCATTAGAAGAATACAATTCAACAGATTCCAACATTTCTTGTTTCGAAGAAATCCGGTTTATAACGAGTCCTGTACGCTCAGTTGAAGTTCAGAACATTAAATTACGAACTACCGCGATATTACGGGCTCGGTTATATTATATTTATTTTTGTATGTTCAAATTCGTTTTAATTAATATATAAATCCACTTATATTAAAAAATTCAATATTTAAACTGATTTATATATTCAAATACAAACCGATAAAAATGCAGGACGTTACAGAATTAAATGAAATTTTCATGTTGATTGAAAACAACAAGATCTCTGTGCAATCATCGCTCTACTATGAATTTTTACATTTCTTTTTTCTTCTTCAATCATTTAGACCCTCAAGATTGCATTTTTTTATTGCTTTTTTAGTAACAACCGTAATGATGATTCATGATAATTGAAATTTTGTATGATTTCTTAGCGAAATTTTGGTTGAATAGAATTAAACTTGCTCTAAAGTATTTGTGTATCTTATTATCATTGAAATAAATGTTAATGACACTAATTTACATTATTATTTGATCCACATAATAGGAAATTGCATTTATTTCTATAACAATTGTGTTAAATGTGGTTGTTACGATAATAAACTAACTAATTAATTGTCATAAATGCATTAATTGTTTTGGTTATACTATATTAATGGGGGAGCAAGTTGGTATTCAGTAAACGGAAACGTAAATGGAAAGACATATATTTTAATATTTGATGCATTTTATTATCATATAAATATTTGTGACTTTACTCATTGGAAAATACATTTCTTTTTTATGCGTAGGTTAGCACAAACTAAACATAAACAATAGTTGATTTGTGTTATTTGGTATGATATTTTCTATGTCATATAGATATAAGTTTATATGGCACTTAATTTTAACATTCAAAATTGACATTCTTTATTTAATTATTTATGAAGTTCGTTATTGTACTTATTTAGGGAATGCCACGAAAATAACCATATATTTAAAGCAAAATTTGTAATAGCTATGATTAATATATATATATATATATATATATATATATATGAGGCTATAGTTATAATTTTGTCACTTTGAAATTTCATGGTTTTTTTGGTGACATGGATAACCTAATGAAGTCAATATTCATATTATACTGCTTTGATTATCACCGCATTGATAACAATTCAGTACATGAATATTGTAATTCATCAAGATTAATACTTTCAACACTAGAATATTCATATTATATTGTTTCGATTATCACCACAACAATAACAATTCAATACATGTATATTGTATTTTCAGGATCAATACATTCAGCAATATAATATTCATATTATATTGTTTTGATTATCACCACAGTGATAACAATTCAATATACATATATTATATTTCATTATCATATGACATTCATATTATTGTTTGTAATCTCCCACAGCAGATTCAAAATATGTCTTGAATGTTAGACTAAGTAATCTTATTGTTGGTTAAATTCTTAGCATAATATTCTACCCACAAGTAGACTATGCATCATAAGTAAAAATAGCCATTAAGTAGATGACTTAGTTATATGATTGAGCATGTATAGGATATCCACAAATACCATACTTGTTTAATTATAAGCCTTAAGTCACTTATTTATGTTTAAATCATAGTCATGAATGTTATATATAAATATAACCCAAATTTTAACTGTTGTGAGATCTTTTCAATACTGCAGTTCCTCACACTACCCAACTTAATTCCTTTGTCAACTCAGTTCCTGAACTAAATGGAAATAATTATAATGAGTGGAAAGAATATGTTGAGTTATACTTGGGTAACCTAGAGATAGACTTGGGTTTGACTATGAATAAACCCTCTAATCTTACGACTGCGTCTACAAAGGATGAGAAACTTTCCCATGATGCATGGACTAAAGCCAATAAACTATGTCTGAAGTTCCTACGTCTAACCACTGCATCCAACATCAAGTCTTCCATTACTGAAAATGAAACTTTAACTGCTAAGGAATACTTAAAGATAACCACCGAACGCTTTGAGCCTGGCAACAAAGCTGTTGCTAGGAAATTCATGGCTGAACTAACTACTGCCCGCTATGATGGTACCAAGACCATGCATCAACATGTACTTGACACGACTAACTTGGCTGCAAAGTTGGATTAATTTGGCATGAAAGTAGAGGGTTCATTTCTAGTCCAATTTATTCTCAACTCCTTGCCTCCATAGTATGGACCTTTCCAAATTCATTATAACACGATTACGGAAACATGGAATGTGAATCAATTGACCAATAAGCTGGTTCAAGAAGACACTAGAATTAAGCAGCAAAACAACCATGTTGCTAATGCAAATTACATGTATGGGAACGAGAATGGTAGGAACAAACTCGGAAAGAAAAATTGGATAGACGGTAAGAAGTGTTCCTCTAATCAGAATAGTTTTTCTAGCCACTCCAATCAACCTACATCAAATAAGGTTAAGAAGAACGATAAGTGCCACTTTTGCAAAAAGAGTGGACACATTCAGAAGGTGCGTAAAGCACAGAGAATGGTTCGAAAATAAGGGTAAACCTATGGTTTTTGTATGTTTCGGATCAAATTTAGTATAAGCACTTATAACACTTGGTGGATTGACTCTAGATACAATGTTCATGTTTCTAACTTAATGCAGGGATACCTTACAACCCAGAACATAAGTCCAAATGAAGCCTACCTTTACATGGGAAATAGGATGAAAGAACCAGTAGAAGCCATCGGAAATATTCGTTTAACATTAAGTAGTTGGTTTTCATTTATATTTAAAGGTCACTCTTTATGTTCCTACAGTTTCTCATAAATTGATTTCCTTGTCTAAACTTGATCTTTGTGTTTTTTCTTCATGTATTGGTGATGGATGTTTTAAGTTGTTTAAAAACAATGAATTAGTGGTTTCTGGAATTCTAGTTAAAGGTTTATATCAAATTACTCTTGATAACTCATTTTCTGAATCGCTTAATGTAACCTTGCATCCTAAAATGGGTTTGAAATATAGTAGGGCAAGTGAGAGTTCTTTATTCTTGTTGCATAAAAGACTGTGTCATATATCTAGAGAAAGAGTTAACTCATTAGTGAAAGAAGGAATTCTTCCAATTCTTGATTTCACTGATTTTGAGATCTGTAAAGATTGCATCAAGAGTAAGCAGACTAAACATACTAAGAAATGAGCCACAAGAAGTACTGAACTACTTGAAATTATACATACAGACATATGCAGACCTTTCGATTATCCATCTTTTAGCGGAGAAAAATATTTCATTACCTTCATCGATGATTACTCACACTATTATTATTTTTTCCCTTTGCAAGATAAATCTCAATCTGTGAATGCTATGGAATCCTACATAACTGAGGTTGAGAGACAATTAAGTAAAAAGGTAAAAAATCATTAGGTATGATAGAGGTGGTGAATATTACGGAAAGTATGATGAGTCAGGAGAACACCCTGACCCTTTTGCTAAACTTCTTGAAAAATTAGGAATTGTTCCTCAGTACACAATGCATGGTTCACTGTGGATGAATGGTGTTTCTAAGAGACGTAATCGTACATTTTTAAAGATGGTTAGGAGTATGATGAGTAATTATAACTTACCTATATCATTGTGGATGCATGCCTTTATGGCTGCTGTATATATCTTGAACCGGCTTCGCAATAAAGCTTTAACTAAAACACTTATTGAGATGTGGGAAGGATGGAAACCCAATTTAAGACATTTACATGTTTGGGGATGTCCAGTAGAGACACATTTATAGTCCATATGAGAAGAAACTGGACGCAAAAACCAACAATGGTTTTTTTATTGGATATCCGGAAAGATCAAAAGGGTTTAAGTTTTACTGTCCTAATCGTAGCACCAGAATTATATAAATCGGTAAGGCTAAATTCCTTGAGAATGGCGAAGTTAGTGATGGTGATCCAATAAGAGAAGTGGTCATAAGAGAGATTCGGCCACCTATACCAATTATTTTGCCTAGAATTTTGACTGACATTATTATACCTAATGTCGTTGGCCTAGCCAATAATGTAAAACCAATTGTCAATGATCATGCACTTCATTATGAGCTTATCGCCATTGAACCAAATGTGAATACATCAATCGAGGTAGCATTAAGGAGGTCCACTAGACCATGAAGACCTAAGGAGGTCCATTATACCATGAAGACCAGCTATTATGTGATTGGAAAAAGATCCATCTACGTATTCACCAGCCATGAAAAGTTAAGATCATGAGAAATGGATTGATGCCATGTTTGAAGAGATGAAACCTATGGTTGCAAATAAAGTTTGGGAATTGGTCGATTTACCAGAAGGACATAAGAAAGTCGGCTGTAAATGGGTCTATAAGACTAAACGCGTCTCTCTTGATAAAATCGAACGACATAAAGATAGACTTATAGCTAAAGGATTCCATTAAAAAGTGGGCACTGATTATAATGAGACCTTCTCTTTGGTTCAAAGAAGGATTTTTTATGGATCATCATGGTTTTAGTAGCTCATTTTGACTTAGATTTACATCAAATGGATGTGAAAATGGCTTTTCTGAATAGGAGTTTAGAAAAATTAGTCTATATGGCTCAACTAGAAGGCTTCATTATAGATGGAAAGGAAAACATGGTATGTTTGTTAAAAGGATCAATATATGGACTACAACAAGCTTCTCGGCAATGGTACCTTAAGTTTCGTGATACCAGTACCACCTTTGGGTTCACTGAAAACATGGTTGATCAGTGCATTTACCTAAAGGTCAGTGGGAGTAAGTTTGCATTCCTGGTTCTATATGTTGATGATATCTTGATAGCAAGTAGTGATCTTGGCTTATTATGGGAAACCAATTACTTTCTTTCTCAAAACTTTGAAATGAAAGATATGGGAGATGCTTATTATGTGATTGAGATAGAAATATTCCATGACAGATCACATAGGATTTTAGGACTATCTCAAAATACATACATCACAAAAGTTTTGGAAAATTTTAGCATGGCATCATGTGATCCTAATGCTTCTCCAATTCAGAAGGGGACAAATTCAACTTAAGTCAATGTCCTCAAACCGAGTTTGAACATGATCGAATGAGAGACTATCCTTATGCATCTCTTGTAAGGAGTTTGGGATATATAAAGGTTTGCAATATACCATACATTCATTTTGCAGTTGGCATGCTAGGTCGCTACCAAATCAATCTAGACATTGATCATTGGAAAACATCAAAGAAAGTGTTGAGGTACTTACAAGGGAAAAAGAAACTTATGCTCACATTTAGGGATGCTGAACACCTTAAAGTAACTGGATACACAGATTCAGATTTTAGTAGATGTGTAGGCACTAGAAAGTGCTCTTTTGGTTATGTATTCATGTTAGCTGGTGGTGCGGTCTCATGGAGAGTGCCAAACAGTCCATCATAGCATCATTCACTATGTAAGCCGAATTCGTAGTATGCTTTAGGGCTACGATTCAAGCATTATGGTTTTGAAATTTCATTCCAGAGCTTACATTCACGGATTCTACTATTATGATAACATCGCAGCTGTAGTCTTTTCAAAAAAATGATAAGTATTCTAAGGGTATAAAGCACATGGAGATGAGATACTTATTAACCAAGGATGAAGTTCGGAAGAAAACATTGTCAATCGAGCACATCATTACTCGTGCTAATATAGCAGATCCATTAACTAAGGGGTTACCACCTAAGACATTTAAGCAACATGCTGAAGCAATAGGTCTTGAGAGTAACCAATAATGTAGCTCTTCTTAGTTATGAATTTGTGTATTGCTGAGTGCTTTTATCATGACATTTTTTAAGTACACATTATTACAACTCCTGAAATTTTCTATTTGTATGGATCTTTATGTTTATGTACATAAACGTAATACATGATAACAAAACTAGTATTTCATCAAGACATGAATGCGGACCATTATGGTTACTTCTACTTATATAGACTTAATTGTTTTGATTGTCAGTTAGTGGTGCATGGAAGGGACAATGTTCTTTAATTAATGTAGAACTGCCATGATCCAAATTGGTGATTCATATCGACTAAGTGTAATTAAGATAGACTTATAAAAAATAACATTCCAGCATTTATGCGCGTCTTATGTTTGTTTCTATATGACCATTAAAGCATTTGCCATATGGACCAAGTGAGATAATGTAAGAATTTTTATATGTCTCGTTATATGGTTCATATAACGAATATTGAATTATTAAGTTAATATTAAATGTCATTATGTGGTCATTTATGGAGTCTGTTGATTTGATAGGATAAGATTGAAATAGAAGGTACATTCCTTTAAATATGGATATTCTCTATTACAACCTTGATGAACGGTTGAGATTATATCCATAATGGAATTTGGCACCTCTCACTACTTATAAATATAACCCAATATTCATCGTTATGGTTATTGAAAATACATCATAAATAATAGTACAGCTAAGAGAGAAGGAAATTTCTAGATCTACAACTTACAGATCTATATCTCATTATTTTCTTCTCAAACAATGTCGATAGGTATGATTTATGTATTGTTTGTAACTAAGAGTATGGTTAAGATCTTAAACAAAAATACAATAATAATTAAAAATAAATTCACTTGACATTATGTTTACAGTCAACTCTAAGGCCGATGTTTTTTAGATAAAAACATAAATATTGCTCTCTATTGTTCACGAATAAGGCATCTTCAATGCATATATAGTTGCATCCATGTGTGTACTAAGGGTTTACCATGTGCATATGCTACGAGCCACTTATGTGGCACCCGCAGACCGGGCTAGGTGCATTAGGGGGGTTTTACGACACCGGTCAATTTCCTTCTGAACAAATTCAGAAAAACTAAAATATATTCAATATTTCTGATTATCAATATATGCTGGGTATCCTCAAGACCATGGTTGTATGATAAATTAAGAAAGTTGACACAATCGTGCTTATGAAGGACAACTCTTCGGTGAGTAAAACCACAAAGAAGAAAAATGAAATGCTGAAAATTAGGATAGTAAAGATTGTAGACACTAAGATTTGGGTATATTTTCCGTTGATCAAAGATGGGACATTGAGAAGGAATATATGGGAAAGCTAAAGGTCTAGGTTGAGGAAAATTTTCAACTTTTTTTAGAGGTAATTTTTTTATAGTACAATGGTTTTATATAGCTTTTACATCTTGAATGCCAGATATTGGCTTTGAAATTCACATGTGCTAATTATGGGATCCAATAAATGGAAGATTTCGAATTTATTTTTTAATATCTATTTTTTTGCATTGCAAATGGTGTTGCTATAGTAGTTAAAGTAGTGTGGTACTGATTCACGACCTTTTCTAGTGGACATGTTTCTATTTGAATAACTACCAGCTATTATTCACCTAATTTAACAGTAGATGCTTTTGGTAATCGAATGGCGACATTAAAGTATTTACAGATAAATTTGTTAACCACTGTCTAACTATTTTCAATTTGTTGTTATCTTTTAAAGAACTTACTCCAACAGTAGTAAATTAGGGCTTGAAATTTTTATTTGTCGTTGTCATTAGCATTTTCTTTCATTCAAAAATACGCGATATATGTCATATGTAAAAGAATCAAAATATGGAGTATTAAGATTCATTTTTAAAGTTCACATCTAATGGATATAGGTTTATGAGAAAAGTAATAATTGTTATTCTTTTTTGCAGCATTACCAATGATATTTTAGATACAACTTGTATCACAAACAAAATATTTCAGCGTTACCAACGATATTTTAGATATAACTTGTATCACATACAAAATATTAAGACATCACAGTCAATAGCAAATTATATAGCAGGTATTGACAATGAATGAATATACCTAATATATTTTAGAGCTAAAAACTAAAGTAACATAAAAATGCAGGCAAAATAACAAAGAGTGAGTTTATAAAAAAAATCAAAACATGTGAGTTTTTGTTGTACAAACTTTAGCCTGATATAAGCCGCCGTTATGGCATACATGAGTGAATCATATATTAAATATAAAAGTTCCAACATTACGCTATATTATGATGCCAAATTTTTCCATGATATTGACTTTCACGAGGGTCGATCCTAGACAATAAATTGACTAGTAAAGCGAGTTTAGCTTATTGTAGCATTTAGTGTATCGTAAAGAAGTCCAAAATAATGATGTTTCTTAATTCATGATAACTTAGAGCATCTCCAACAAAGGGAGAATTCATGTTATGAATCTTGAATTGGGGCAAAAATGGTCCCCAACGGATGTTACGTTGTGTAACATTCAGGCAAATGTTACGGGTTCAATTCAGATTTCTAAATTGGGCTCGCGCGCCGAGTTTATCGACTCGTGAAGTTGCAAGCCGATTTTTTCGGTGCATGCCGGAAAAATCGGCTCGCGACGTCACGAGCTGATAAAGGCGGCGCGTGATTAGTTCATATTTTAATTTTTTTTCTTCCCTATCCTATGTTATTTTCTAATATGTCAAAATAAAATCGTTATTATTTTCGTAGAATAATCTAATTTGTAACATAATAATAGATGATTAATAACCCTTACGAATACAAGAGAACGCGATGGTACAATAGAAAAAAAAACAACATCATTACTGCATACATGATTGATAAGTTCAGACAAGCATAAAATAAAACACGAGTTAAGATAAGGGTGCTTCATAACTAGGTATCGCCATAGTGGTTCCATAAATGATTCATAAGATCCTTCTGCAGCCGGTTATGGAGTTCTGCATCTCTAAACATAACCTGACGGGTCAAATGAATGTTGAAGTCCTCCTCTGTTAGTGGTCGGTTTTGTCGGAATACTTGCGGTGGTTGCGAAGCACCCTCGTAATCGCAGTGACGTTGCTCTTCATCCATATCTCTTTCATCTTCTATAATCATGTTGTGAAGAATGCTGCAAGCAAACATGATTGTAGACATCTTTTTCCTAGACCACAACCGACATGGAATACTTATCATAGAAAATCTAGATTGTAAAACACCGAAAGCACATTCTACATCTTTCCTTTGTGCCTCCTGCATCGCCGCAAATTTGACTTGTTTAGGAGTCAATGGATTTGGATATGTTTTAATAATGGTACTATTTCGGGTAAATGCCGTCACCTAGGTAACAGCCATGCACATAAGTATTTTGACCTAGGGTAAATGTTAAAGGAGGCACATGTCCTTGAGCAAGATCATTAAACAGATGGGATCTTTCTAGAACATTTGAGTCGTTATTCGAACCAGGCATTCCGAAGAAGCGTGCCATATCCACATATTGTACGATGCAACAACTTCCAAAATGATGGTTGGTCGCCTTTCCTTGCCATTGTACGCACCTTGTAATCCCTTAGGACAGTTCTTCCATTCCCAATGCATGGAGTCTAGACTTCCTAACATTCCCAGCCAACCCCTACTTTCGTGCATCTCTCTGATTCGCACTACATCTGCTTCGTTCGGAGACCATAAGTATTCTTCTTCGTAGACGTCCACCACTGCTTGATAGAAAGTTTCAAGTGTTTCAAGTGCCATGCTTTCTACTATGCGGTATGCATCGTCCAAAGCATCGGCCGGAGTGGCATAAGCTTACATTCTCATAGCGACCGTCATTTTCTGTTCATCGGACAACCCCTTATCTTCGGTGCATTATGTTTGTACTTAAAGTAAGCATTGTTACCTTGAATACCAGCCAGTATGCGAAGAAACAGATTTCTCCACATCCTGTATCTTCTACAAAACATATCAGGTCCATAAGTGCAATCGTCATTGAAGTAATCTTCATCAAAGACTTCTGGTATTTAGCGTGATTTTGGTGTATAAACCTCCTTCCAGCAACCGATCCCCCTCTAGTTGTGGATGATGAACTATACGCTTCACGGTATAGGTCCCGTATTTCTTGTATTTCTTCCGCTTCCTCTTGAAGGATTTCATCTTCCCCCGAATCACTGTCAAAAGCCAGCACACATTTCATAAAACTGGAATCCATTTATGTTTGTGAATAAGTTTTGATCTGAGATATGAATTGCAATGTTTCTGTTATATATAAGGTATGAGGTATCGGTAAGTGGGTAGCTTTATTGGGTGGAGTGTGCTCCTTTATTGGACAGAGTGTTCCTTTATCGACATGGTGCTCCTTTATTGGTTAGAGTGTTCCTTTATTGGACAAAGTGATCCTTTATTGGATAGAGTGTTCCTTTATTGGACAGAGTGCTCCTTTATTGGTTAGAGTGTTCCTTTATTGGACGGAGTGCACCTTTATTGGACATGGCGCTCCTTTATTGGTACGAACGGTTTTTAATTGGACAGTAAATAGTGCACAGTGTAGATTCTCTGTCATGGCTCTAGTGAAGAGTGACTAGGGCATAGTGGAGTTTCTCCGTCACAGACGTTTAGAGCGTTGGACTTTGCATTACATAAATATTTTGCATTACATAACTTAGAAGCTTGCAACAACGAAAATTACAACATGAATAAATGCCAAAGTACAATTGAAGGAACTACAACAATTGAACACATAAACATCAGATTTAAAGTACAATAATAAACAATAAGGTAGTTTCCACCCACACCTATCACGGACGTGGGTAAAATCCAACTCTAGCTGCCTCAGCAACATTCTTGTTCAAACGTCGTATTTCTGCTTGCGCTTCCAATGCATATCGAACTCCACGTTCGCACATCGGAGGGTCAATCCATTACTTAAAGTAACAAGAATCAATTTCATCAAGAAAAACGTTATGGTCCAGGTAGGCTGCACAACCAAAAAATTGGCATCCAGCATTTTTTTCGGTCTTCGAAACAACAATGACCGATTTTTCTCCACAACGGAACACAAGGTTGGATCCACCTAGACGTAATGGCTTGAGAACGCGTCCTTCAACAACCATTTCTTTTCCAGGTCTTTGATTTTCTACCCTCTCATAGTCATTTTCCCATTTGTCCATGTTGGAGGCTACACTTTCTTTTCCCTGTTCTGACATACTCCAAAAAGGCAACTATACTATTTTCTTATCAACTTGGCTGCTTTGGGGAAAGAGAAAGGAGGTGGCGGCTGGAAGAAAATAAATTGTGATTAAGGGTTTTAGAGAAACCGCTATATATAGGGAAAACCAGAGTGTGGGTCCGGGGTTGTCCACTTACCCGTGTAATCTAAACATTTCAGCACACGAAGGAGTTAAAAAGGAGGGTCGTCCCCATTTTATTTTACAATTTTTTTTAACTTATATATGTAAATAATATATTTTATAAACCATTTCTATGGCGAGTTTTTGAAATTTTGATTTGGACGTAAAACAAAATCTACAACATGAAAACCCATTTTTTCTCTTCCATTAGAAAAATATTATCGATTAGATGCGAGCATGTCTTATTGAGATGAAATCCGACTTAGAATGGATCTCGTACAACCAATTGAAATTAAGAACGTTATAAAACAAATTGCAGTGCTGCTGCTGTTCGTTTTATAATTAAATTATAAACCAGGCTTGTTTCTAACATCGTTTTATTATTAAGTATTACAAACATCGTTTAAACAGAGTTAAAAAACTAGGGTCGTCCACTTACCCGTATAATTTAAACCTTTCAGCACATGATGGAGTTAAAAAGGATGGTCATCCCCATTTTATTTTATAAAAATCCTTTAACTTATATATGTAAATAATATATTTCATAAACCATTTCCATGGCGACTTTTTGAAATTTTGATTTGGACGTAAAACAAAATCTACAACATGAAAACCCATATTTTCTCTTCCACTAGAAAAATATTGTCGATTAGATGCGAACGTGTCTTGTTGTGAGGAAATCCGACTTAGAATGGATCTCGTATAACCAATTGAAGTTAAGAACGTTATAAAACGAACTACAGCGCCACTGTAGTTCGTTTTATAATTAAATTATAAACCAGGCTTGTTTCTAACATCGTTTTAATATTTAATATTACAAACATCATTTAAACAGAGTTAAAAAACTAGGGTCGTCCACTTACCCGTATAATTTAAACATTCAGCACACGAAGGAGTTAACCAATTTTATTTTATAAAAATCCTTTAACTTATATATGTAAATAATATATTTTATAAACCACTTCCACGGTGACTTTTTGAAATTTTGATTTGGATGTAAAACAAAATCTACAACATGAAAATCCATTTTTTCTCCTCCACTAGAAAAATATTGTCGATTAGATGCGAACGTGTCTTGTTGTGAGGAAATCAGACTTAGAATGGATATCATACCACCAATTGAAGTTAAGAACGTTATAAAACGAATTACAACATCACTGCAGTTCGTTTTATAATTAAATTATAAACCAGGCTTGTTTCTAACATCGTTTTATTATTAGATATTACAAACATCGTTTAAACAGAGTTAAAAAACTTGGGTTGTCCACTTACCCATATAATTTAAACATTTCAGCAGGAGTGCCATCCCCATTTTATTTTATAAAAATCCTTTAATTTATATATGTAAATAATATATTTTATAAACCATTTCCACCGCGACTTTTTGAAATTTTGATTTGGACATAAAACAAAACCTACAACATGAAAACCCATTTTTTCTCTTCCACTAGAAAAATATTGTCGATTAGATGCGAACATGTCTTGTTGTGAGGAAATCCGACTTGGAATGGATCTCGTACAACCAATTGAAGTTAAGAACGTTATAAAACGAACTGCAGCGCCGCTGCAGTTCGTTTTATAATTAAATTATAAACCAGGCTTGTTTCTAACATCGTTTTATTATTAAATATTACAAACATCATTTAAACAGAGTTAAAAAACTAGGGTCATCCACTTACCCGTATAATTTAAACATTTCAGCACATGAAGGAGTTAAAAAAGAGGGTCGTACCTATTTTATTTTATAAAAATCCTTTAACTTATATATGTAAATAATATATTTTATAAAGTCATTTCCACGGCGACTTTTTGAAATTTTGATTTGGACGTAAAACAAAATCTACAACATGAAAACCCATTTTTTCCTCTTCCACTAGAAAAATATTGTCGCTTAGATGCGAACATGTCTTGTTGTGAGGAAATCCAACTTAGAATGGATCTCGTACAACCAATTGAAGTTAAGAACGTTATAAAATGAACTGCAGCGCCGCTGTAGTTCGTTTCGTAATTAAATTATAAACCAGGCTTGTTTCTAACATCGTTTTATTATTAAATATTAAAACATCGTTTAAATAGAGTTAAAAAACTAGGGCCGTCCACTTATCCGTATAATTTAAACATTTCAGCACACGAAGGAGTTAACCCATTTTATTTTATAAAAATCCTTTAACTTATATATGTAAATAATATATTTTATAAACCATTTCCATGGCGACTTTTTAAAATTTTGATTTGGACGTAAAACAAAATCTACAACATGAAAAACCATTTTTTCTCTTCCACTACAAAAATATTGTCGATTAGATGCGAACGTGTCTTGTTGTGAGGAAATCTGACTTAGAATGGATCTCGTACAACAAAGTGACATTAAGAACATTATAAAAGGAACTACAGCACCGTTGCAGTTCGTTTTATAATTAAATTATAAAACAGGCTTGTTCTAACATCTTTTTATTATTAAATATTACAAACATTGTTTAAACAGAGTTAAAAAAATACATCAAGCCATATATATGAAACGAGCAAACATTACACAGATCATATGAAAAAATAACATTACACAACATATGAAACGAGCAAACATTACACATAACATAAGAAACGAGCAAACATTACACAGAACACATTAAAAAATAACATAGTCCAAAACATAGAGACATACACTTATATACATCGAGCCACACATATATATACATCGCGATATACATATATATACATCATGATAAATCTGCATCATCATCATCAGCATCATCCAAATCCATGTTATCCCCACTATCAGTAGGGTCATAATCTGGAATATCGTCCTCATCACTACCACATGCTGATCCGCCGCCACCACCTAATCCACCGCCCCCACCTAATCCTTCGCCCTCACCTAATCCTGTAACCCCACCTCCCGAACTGCCATCACCACCTAATTCGTCACCCCCTCCTAGTCTGCCATCACCACCTAATTCGTCACTCCTTCCTTGTCCGCCATCACCACCTAATCCGCCTACTGAACCTCCATCAGTACATGACCCTACAGTAGTACCTGATGTTGCTACATCACCACCACTACTACCGCTAATCTTGCCTGTAAGTCAGCGATCTGCTCTTGCAATCCCTGAACTATCGCCTGGTGCTCCTGATATAAGGATTGAGAATGTAGCAGGGCCATCTCCTGAATAGCCGCAATATGTATCCTATGCTGGTCTAACCGGGGTGCTTACTACATATATAGAACATATAAAATCAGTTTCTATAGTGTATAACATACAATATAAATTCATAAGTACAAATTTTACCTCATGTGGCAGATACAATCCAGCAGCAGGGACACCGTGTACCATGTGCGCAAGTAGGTAAATAATAGGCAGGAATATCTATGTACCGCTAAGATCAAATGTTTGAATTGTATCGGCCAGAGCGAAGTGGGTCGGAGATCTGTGAAGGGGTCGGGTCAAAAGTGAACGATGGAGGATGAACTCTACCACTAACCAATCGGGGACTAATGTGATCGGAGTTTACACCCTGTATATAATCCGGCACCAAGTACCGTTTAGGAGCTATCCGAACCCAATAAGGACCAAACTCTGCGTCCGGTAAGTAAAAATCGGTCGTATCAACCCATCCTACCTATCTCAAACCATCCACATACTGTCTCCCTATAGAACGCTGCGGCCCGAACATATCAAGTTGTAGAGGTGGATCTCCAGGAACGCGCAACTGACCGGGCCCTGATAATAACATTGATCACCCAAGTACCAAAAAGGAAGGTGGAACAAGAGGACACGTCGAAGAGATAAGCGACATACAATGGCAAATGGATGGGCATCAGGTAGTGGGACATCTGCTGAAAGTAACATCCAATAAGAAGTCCAAGGTGCTCGTAATATGTTCCCCCTCTCCCTCATATCTAACTGAGTACGAGCCTCCATCAAGTCATGTCTCACACCAGCAGGAGCACGCCGAACCCTGTGAGTACTCTCCCATCTCCGCATGCATGGGAAAAAGGTCTCGACAGCATGACTGGCGGTGGGTTATATGCGTGGATGCATGTTGGTCGTGTACTTGTAGTACCAACACGACAACATGTACCAAAAACCGAACATCTGGCGAACCTCTCCAAAAGAATAGGAGTCAAGAGCGGCGTATAGATAACCCAATATGGCAGAGTCCCAATCAATCATATGCAGCTGCTCTAACTCGACTAGTGCTGCTAGGTAGTCCAATCTAATCGTACTTCGTTGGTTCAAAAAGAATGTTGAACCAAGGAGGTATAAAATGGTAGCCCTGTATATTATGTCATGGAAATCTACCACATCGAGATGCGATGTAATATACTCAAGTAAATATGTGACGGAAACGGCACCTTAGCTATATGAGCCGCTGAAAAGTCCTGAAAATACTGCAGGTAGGAATCGAGTGACTCAAAAAAGGAATCAAATGGACAAGTGACTCTATCTGGAAGGACAATCTAAATCCTCGTAAGCATGTAAAAATCTGCTAGGGTGATACCTAGCTCAAAATCCGAAAAGTGAAAAGTGTGTGCCGTAGGCCACCATCTCTCTAATAAGGCCTCTACCACGAAGGACTGAGGAGGTATAATACGTAAAAAGAGTCCAAACGGACTATCTAGTATCCTCTCTCGAATATGTAATGGTAACATGTCAAGGGAATGTGAAATAAACTTCGCCCAACTCCTGCGAAGGTAGATGTACTCAGTCTATTAAAATTATAACAGTTAAATGACTATAAAACCACTATTAAAACGTATAATGTACATGCACTAAACTATAACGTAAAACCAACTAGGCATAATATTTAACAGTTCAATAACCATAAATATTAAAAAAAATATTCATACCGGAATGGTGGCCAACGCGGTAAAAGATAGGATGAGTGAATCTGTAACGTCCCGTATTTTTGGCAGTCATATATTTAATTTAATTTATTAATTTAAATATTATATTTGGAATATTTAAGGATTTTAATATTTAATTCGTTATTAAAACGAAGTTTGAATGTTATATAATTATATATATCTGAATATCGTTAACCCGGGATTTCAAATGTTGAGTTTTAAATATATAATGGTTCACCCTATTCTTAAATAAATAAGCAAGTAGTAGTGGATCAAAAGTTGTTACCGTCAATATCAAAGTGAAATACTGTTCTAGTCAAGGATCAATTAGCAGATTTATTGATAAGTAAATATATCATATTGACTATTGACAATTCAAGATAATATATGATCATTAATTTACATAAGACAATACGGTCTTACAGGCTATAACAACAATGGAAAAATGGGGAGATAAGCGTGTAGTGTTCCACGCAAGCAGAATATAAACCATAACTATATAGAAGTACATCTAGATCTTACCAAATAAATTGCCCTAGTGTCATTTTAAAATAACATGTACAACAAACAATCCATTATTATACGTACAATCCAACACAACAAAGTACCGTAGGGCGTGCAGAATAATGTACAAAGTAATGTATACAGAAAAGTATAACTCCCATCCAAATATTTGCTGTAGATTTACACCCATAAAATCGATGGAGAAGACCAAAATAAAAAAATGCAAACACAAAGAAAACATATATGTATTTTACCATCAAAGCTGTAGCTACAAATCGAAACAGCTAATTACTTTTATATACACAGTCGGTTTCATATATATATATATTCATAAAAGGACTGTTCTGTCATACACCAAATACATTTTCAAATCTCTGATGAGATAACAATTCAATAGCTTCATAGTTTTCCTACTCTATTCCTGAACAGTTAGGTCACTGATGTATACATTCGAATAGATTTAGCACATGACATTTCAATGCCAAATCTTCCCATTTTCCTGCTAAGTATCATGCAACCACCAGACTTCATTTCCAATGCATGGTCCCGTACCCATATCATAATAGCTCAAACGAAAGAAAGAGAAAAAATCATGAACAAGAAAAGAATATAGAAACTGAACACCTACATATGCACTGATCATAAATAACTCACGAAGAAAATAAATGTATATATTTATACATCAGAGTACTAGGACAGCTATGACTATGAAAACACAAAAACAGCTAATAAAGTGAAAGGAACAACTGAGAAATCAAATATATGAATGTTGTACAATATAAAGCTGTATTTGTACATCAGCTAAGGAATAGCTAAGAAAGGAAAGAAAGGGAAGAAAGAAAAAGATGAGTATCTTGATACATCAACTCGAACAGCCTAAAGAATAAAATATATTGAAAACTGAAATTTCAATGCAAGAATAAAATAAAAACTGAGAATCTGGTCTGTGGACATTGACAATACATAGCTGAAGAAAACAGCTAATCTATTCACATGAAGCAAACAGTGTAGTGTACAATTCAAAACAGGGAGGTGCATGGCTGATGAAAAGCAGATATATATATATATATATACATATATCAAATCTGTACATAAGTATATATCTATATGTACAGACCAAATCTCGTGTACATAAGTATATATTTGTATGTACAGACCGAATCTAGTGTACAAATCCACTCAAAGGATGTTCTGCCATACTTTTAAACATAAGCTGTACAAGTCATGGATTCAAAATTTTCAAATGAAATAAACGATTCCATAGTTTCCTAGCTTCGTCAAATCTATACTGAAACAGTTCAACCATTGTATGTATCTGAACAAAGTAGAATTGACAATCCATTACGAAATCCTTCCAAAATCTCATCACTGATATAAGTAAAATATCACGCCTAAAAACTTAGGTTCAGCTATGAGCAAGTCTATGATTTTACAAATTGATTTCGACATTGATCCAATCCACATTTCTACACGACTATAAATACACGCACCAAATTTCAATTCGCATAACAGGCAGAAAAGAAGAAAAATCCCAACCACTTTACAATCAAAATGAAACCGAAATAAAGAAATAAAAAAAATACGAAAGCACTTATCTGAAATCGAAGACTAGGGTTCGAACGGATTTTCAAGTGGAAGCCTCGTTGGATCGTGGTGGGTCTGGAAGGCCCGTAGGGGGGTGATCGGAGGACCACTGGTGGTTGCTGAAGGGGTCGTTAGGTTGGTCTGTCAATTGAAGACGGAGGGTCGAAGCAGGAGTTGCGTAAAGAGGGGGCGAAGCAGACGACTTCGAGTTGCTGGAGGAAGAAGGCGCAGGGTTTGATGTCGTCCATTGTTTGTGAAGGCGGCGGATTTAATTTGGGTAATTAGGGATTTCATTTGTTGGAGGCGGTGGATGAATTATGATGAAGTAAAGGATCAGAAAGTAGGGTTTTAAGGGGATAAAGGTGCGGATTTATCTTGTTTTGGGTGGGCCGAACAGACTTTCAAGGGGTAAGGCCCATTCCGGAATTTTTAATGAAATTTGAATTGAATTTATTTATAAATACATACCAAACTCTTATAACTCGTATTTAATGCTAACGATTTCAGAATTGGATAAAACGAAAAATGTCGAGACCGTATCAATAAACTTTTCAGCATGGAGTTGGGGTGTCAGGGACAGGAGCAGCTTAGGGTTTTAGCCGAATTAAACATCTGTTTATTATTGGCTAAAACAAACTGGTTATCAACGAAATAAATCCAAGGTGAGTTAAACTCACTCAGCTTTACCCATTTATATTTTATATAAATTGGGTTTGTTTTTATTTTGTGTGCTCTGCTTGAATGATGGTTGGTTGTTTGCTAGTTATAAGTTTAACTGTTGATTCAACTGCTGAAATTAAACCGTGTTTAATTTCAATGAAACACCAAATCCTTATTCAACGATTGGATCCAACAAAGGTAACTTACCTTGTTGGTCACATTGATTTATAAACGTGTTTACTGGTTTGAATTGTTTGATCTGATTGGATTGTTCTATTAACTGGCTGATGCTGAATAGCTGTTATTTACTGTATAGAAATTTCCAGTTAAGTGACATCGATTTGATCTGATTGTTGATTATTGATTTAAAACTCAACATCTGTTTAGTTCAAATCAACGGGTAGTATTTGTTGAGTATTTGGCAAATATGGCCTATGAAATCAATTATTTTAAAAAGGTTGAATTAGCGACAAGCAGATCAACAGAGTTGGAATTATAAAACTTATTTTATAATTGGAAATACCTTTTATTTTGGACAGCAGTTATCAAAAGGAAATAATTGTTTATTATTTAAATTAGTGTTAATTGATTTTATAGAGTAAATTCTGATGTTAATCAGATGCATAAACAACGGATTAGAAATTAACTTAACGGTTAAATTTAGAAAATTGTTTTGTTAAGAAATAATTAAATGGAGTTATTTAAATTAATTACACCATTAATTAATTTAAAGTGAGGATGAAATGGGAAGCGATTGATGAGATAATCGTGCTTTGAATCAACTATGTTAACTCCTTTTTATTTGGATTATTGAATCCGTGTGTTTTGAGTAAAATAGTTTAAAGAATACTTGTTTAATTTTAATTGAGATTTAAAAAAGAAAATTTCTATTTATTTAGTGAATAAGGAAATTAACTACTTAAGCAGTTAATGATTTAAGTAAATTATTATCTTAGTTAACAATAATTTAGGGAGTTACTTTTAGTCGGGGTTCATATAAAAAGCGATCGAGTTGAAATGAAATCACATTGAATGATGAAGGAAATTTATGAACGAACTTATATTTAAAAACACCAAATTTTCACAAAGAAGTTATAAAGAGGAATTTGAATAAATGCGATGGCTTAAATCAAGTTGATTTGATATTTGAATTAAGAAAAAGAGATGGAAATGGTTGAGACTGAACCAAATGCAATGTTACAAGGTTTATAAAAAGCAATGGAGGTTATATCGTTAATCTTGAATTAAAGTTACTTAAGAAGATTAAGTAAATTTGGAAGTTAAAATGTAAATATCAAGCGGAAATGGTCGAGAGGATTAGAAAGGGACTTCGGAAAGAGTGGATTACAATTTGTATTCATCTCCAGATATGAGCGTTATTGATCAAGGTCTGAGAGGTAATTAAAATACCCCAACCTGAACGACATCAGGATTATCTGCAGATGATACTAGTTGTAATGGTAAAAGAGGTTAATAATGTATTATTTCCATTAGAGAAATAATAGTGGAACGATTAATGGGAATGTGGAAGATATATATAACAAGGGCTCCAAGTAAAAGAGGAAAAGGGGATTTCGTGAAACTATAACGACGTGTTCGTGTTAGCAAGAAAAATAAAAGTGGAGTTATTCAATAAGAATAAGCATTGGGTGTTGTTATGAAATGAATAAAGATGGTTCACAACGATTGTTTTACAAGTGATAGATTTAATTGATTTTTCCAATATTGGTTAATGATATGGCTAATGGTTTGAAAGAAAAGGTAGCAACCTGATATGATTTAGGATTTTTCTAAGAAATTAAAATGAACTTGTTTCAAATATAGTTATGCTAAATAAGAAGCGGGAACTGGATTCGTAATATCGGAATATTTAAAAGTTTAAATCTACTTTGGTTTTAAACTAAAGGGCCAAGTGATGCTGAATACTGAACCAGTGAAACCATTTGATTGTTATGATTGAATCACTATTTATTTTGATAGTTAAAACACCGACTATCAAACTTGTCCAATACGATTGTGGGTACGGAAAGACCGGGATCGAATTTATATTCGAAAACCATTCCGACCAGAAAATACGTGAAGATATTAGACGATGGTCGAGATGGAGCATTGAAGGCCGTAGATTTTCGTAAACGGAAGGACAGCTAATAATCCCTGGTCTGCAGCCAGCAATGTACTGTGGTTCTGTCGTGGTCGGAATCTACGGGTTGCAAGGACTTCTCGCTACTGATCCATGGGGTGATTCCTATATGAGATGCAGTAGGAGAGTGCCTTCGGTTCACCCTGTTCCTGGGTGACTTGTATGGACGAGTGTCTGACAGAGTATTTCCAAGGGAATTACATACGTTGATTTCTCCAAACGTACCATAGTTGATGGCGGAGAAATGGTTATTCTCTAGCCAAAAAGACTAGAGTATTTTTGTGGACGTCAATCAGTGTGATCTGGCGGATATGACGATGTGGCATTCAAAGTATATGATGATCAGATGTGCTGACCTCAAGCCTCATCAACCGGGAAAATGACAAAAATCGGGCAGGCAGCATGGCTATGTGGGTCGCTCCCATTAGGGTGTATAATCACCTATCTAGAGAAATCCCTTTTGTTTCTTATTCTATCGATTCTGCCCATTCGGGAAACGGTGGTTTGAGTCCAACCGTTGGTGATATACATTCGATACAATCAAGCGAAATGAGTGGTCAGTCATGTGAGGGCCGGGTTGCAAGATGTTCTTGTTGAACCCTGTGTATTCGCCTCTAGAGATACACGTGCGGAAGGTGGTTCCATACCATGTCAAGTTGGAAACCCAATATCCAATAAGCGCCCGCGGTTTTCGATTGTATATTATATACGGGGAGCGTGAGATGCAAGTGTTCCTCTAGATTTGTTAATTATTTGTATTTAGACATTATCATAATATCAGATCAAGATATAATTTCAAAAACTGGTTTGGATTATCGTAAGGTAAAAACCGTCCGTGTTTATGTGTGGATTGGTCTTAAGATTATCTTTTTCTTTCGAAAGGATTTTAACTTTAAAATCAAGTTGTGTGATACTCTAAATGCTGTGCGAGTTTTCTCACTCTGGTCCCCCAGACTGACCCAGTGTTTTGTAAATGCTCGGGTTAGACCGAGGTGTACAGGTTCAGGTCATCAGGTACTGAGAAGTCCAGAGACGAGCTGAAGATGTTCAGATGAATGATATTCCGCTATGTGATTATATATATGAGGACAGATTATCAAAACTGTCCAGCTGTGTGTTGTACTCTGATATTGTAAGTATTTCAAAGTTTTCAGTAAAGATTTATTTCTGTATTATATTTTGTTCCGCTGCGATATAAGGCTCTGTGTTGGTTCTTCCTCTTCTTCTGTTCTAATTTTTCTTTCTTTCTTATCTCACCCTCTAATTTCTTTCTATAAACGTTCCAGTGTTTTCGGTGTTGGAAGGTCGGCATGAGTACGGTAAAGGGTATTTATGTCGATTTTCGGGCCGAAAATCCCTGGGGCGTTACAGTGGTATCAGAGCTATTGGTTTAGTAATAACCTTGGTTCTGTGGTGTAACTCGATAGAGATGGGGTTAGTAATACCCTAGATCGAGATTGAGTGTAGATATATGAGAGCGTACTTGAAAATTTTATTTACAAATGTTTTGTATTGTGTTTATTGATGGGTTCAAGTGTTGGAAAGCATAGAACTGGCAATGGATACAGTATTGTTTTGTAAAGAGGGTAAATGAAATAATTTTACCCAAAGTATATTTTTATATAGAAATTAAATAAATTTATCAAATTAGTGAGATATTAGTGTGTTTGATCGATTTGAATGGAATTCAAATTGTATTGAAAAGTTGAATTGAAACTAAAATAGAATATTATTATTGAATATAAATTCAATTGATTTGGTTGTGTATTGTTTGTTATTGGATGATGGTTTGTTTGAATGGAATAATCAATAATTTAATAGGGCTAAATAAATTATAAGCTAAAGAATAAATTCCGGTATAATTTAAACTGGAATGAAGCTGCTTATGAATTGGAATTAATGATTTAAACCCTGTATTTAGAATAAATTGAATTTGAAAATTTATGAGTTTGTAACGTTCTTTCCAGCCTTAGCAATTTCGAGGACGAAATTATTTTAAGGGGGGAAGAATGTAACGTCCCGTATTTTTGGCCGTCATATATTTAATTTATTTTTTTAATTTAAATATTATATTTGGAATATTCAAGGATTTTAATATTTAATTCGTTATTAAAACGAAGTTTGAATGTTATGTAAATATATATATCTGAATATCGTTAACCCGGGATTTCAAATGTTGAGTTTTAAATATATAATGGTTCACCCTATTCTTAAATAAATAAGCAAGTAGTAGTGGATCAAAAGTTGTTACCGTCAATATCAAAGTGAAATACTGTTCTAGTCAAGGATCAATTAGCAGATTTATTGATAAGTAAATATATCATATTGACTATTGACAATTCAAGATAATATATGATCATTAATTTACATAAGACAATACGGTCTTACAGGCTATAACAACAATGGAAAAATGGGGAGATAAGCGTGTAGTGTTCCATGCAAGCAGAATATAAACCATAACTATATAGAAGTATATCTAGATCTTACTAAATAAATTGACCTAGTGTCATTTTAAAATAACATGTACAGCAAACAATCCATTATTATACGTGCAATCCAGCACAACAAAGTACCGTAGGGCGTGCAGAATAATGTACAAAGTAATGTATACAGAAAAGTATAACTCCCATCCAAATATTTGTTGTAGATTTACACCCATAAAATCAATGGAGAAGACCAAAATAAAAAAATGCAAATACAAAGAAAACATATATGTATTTTACCATCAAAGCTGTAGCTACAAATCGAAACAGCTAATTACTTTTATATACACAGTCGGTTTCATATATATATTCATAAAAGGACTGTTCTGTCATACACCAAATACATTTTCAAATCTCTGATGAGATAACAATTCAATAGCTTCATAGTTTTCCTACTCTATTCCTGAACAGTTAGGTCACTGATGTATACATTCGAATAGATTTAGCACATGACAATTCATTGCCAAATATTCCCATTTTCCTGCTAAGTATCACGCAACCACCAGACTTCATTTCCAATGCATGGTCCCGTACCCATATCATAATAGCTGAAACGAAAGAAAGAGAAAAAATCATGAACAAGAAAAGAATATAGAAACTGAACACCTACATATGCACTGATCATAAATAACTCACGAAGAAAATAAATGTATATATTTATACATCAGAGTACTAGGACAGCTATGACTATGAAAACACAAAAACAGCTAATGAAGTGAAAGGAACAACTGAGAAATCAAATATATGAATGTTGTACAATATAAAGCTGTATTTGTACAACAGCTAAGGAATAGCTAAGAAAGGAAAGAAAGGGAAGAAAGAAAAAGATGAGTATCTTGATACATCAACTCGAATAGTCTAAAGAATAAAATATATTGAAAACTGAAATTTCATTGCAAGAATAAAATAAAAACTGAGAATCTGGTCTGTGGACATTGACAATACATAGCTGAAGAAAACAGCTAATCTATTCACATGAAGCAAACAGTGTAGTGTACAATTCAAAACAGGGAGGTGCATGGCTGATGAAAAGCAGATATATATATACATATATCAAATCTGTACATAAGTATATATCTATATGTACAGACCAAATCTCGTGTACATAAGTATATATTTGTATGTACAGACCGAATCTAGTGTACAAATCCACTCAAAGGATGTTCTGCCATACTTTTAAACACAAGCTGTACAAGTCATGGATTCAAAATTTTCAAATGAAATAAACGAGTCCATAGTTTCCTAGCTTCGTCAAATCTATACTGAAACAGTTCAACCATTGTATGTATCTGAACAATGTAGAATTAACAATCCATTACGAAATCCTTCCAAAATCTCATCGCTGACATAAGTAAAATATCACGCCTAAAAACTTAGGTTTAGCTATGAGCTAGTCTATGATTTTACAAATTGATTTCGACATTGATCCAATCCACATTTCTACACGGCTATAAATACACGCACCAAATTTCAATTCGCATAACAGGCAGCAAAGAAGAAAAATCCCAACCACTTTACAATCAAAATGAAACCGAAATAAAGAAATAAAAAAAATACGAAAGCACTTATCTGAAATCGAAGACTAGGGTTCGAACGGATTTTCAAGTGGAAGCCTCGTTGGACCGTGGTGGGTCTGGAAGGCCCGAAGGGGGGTGACCAGAGGACCACTGGTGGTTGCTGAAGGGGTCGTTAGGTTGGTCTGTCAATTGAAGACGGAGGGTCGAAGCAGGAGTTGCGTAAAGAGGGGGCGAAGCAGACGACTTCGAGTTGCTGGAGGAAGAAGGCGCAGGGTTTGATGTCGGCCAATGTTTGTGAAGGCGGCGGATTTAATTTGGGTAATTAGGGATTTCATTTGTTGGAGGCGGTGGATGAATTTTGATGAAGTAAAGGATCAGAAAGTAGGGTTTTAAGGGGATAAAGTGCGGATTTATCTTGTTTTGGGTGGGCCGAACAGACTTTCAAGGGGTAAGGCCCATTCCGGAATTTTTAATGAAATTTGAATTGAATTTATTTATAAATACATACCAAACTCTTATAACTCATATTTAATGCTAACGATTTCAGAATTGGATAAAACGAAAAATGTCGAGACCGTATCAATAAACTTTTCAGCATGGAGTTGGGGTGTCAGGGAAAGGAGCAGCTTAGGGTTTTAGCCGAATTAAACATCTGTTTATTATTGGCTAAAACAAACTGGTTATCAACGAAATAAATCCAAGGTGATTTAAACTCACTCAGCTTTACCCATTTATATTTTATATAAATTGGGTTTGTTTTTATTTTGTGTGCTCTGCTTGAATGATGGTTGGTTGTTTGCTAGTTATAAGTTTATCTGTTGATTGAAAAACATAAATCAAATTTCGGAAGCGATAAAAATTCGATGGCGGAAATGGCGGAACGCCCTTCTTCTTTCTTCTTGAATGGTCTTCGATCGTCTCTGTATTCTATCTCTTCGAATAAATCATACCCAAAACAATCACAATCGAATAATCTGACCGTGAAAGGGAGGAAAACGAAATTTACCCCTCGTCCAGATTTGGTTGCCTTCAGATTTCAGAAGCGATGCTTTGGGTGTGGAGAAAGTGATCATCTTGTGAGGCACTATGGGGCATCGACGCATCAAAGTAGTTTTTTATCGGATTCGTTGAATGATTTGGGGTTAAAGCGGCTAAAGAACGTACAAGTTCTAAGTTCTGGGTTGATCCTTTTAAAGAATTTTGTTAATCTTGATGAGCAAGTTTGGATTGTAAAAAGAATTCAAGAACTTGGCACAGGTGATGGTGGATTTTATAGACCAGTATTTGAAAATGGCGCAATGATGAATCTGTTCTTGATGTGCTTGGGTAAGAACTGGAATCCCCAAACCAGAATTTATGAAAGTAGAAGGAGCAACGATGGCTCTATTCCTCCAAAAATCCCTGCGGAATTCAGCAAATTAGTCAGTGATTCTATGATTTGTGCGCATAAGTCTTTAATCGAAAAAGGAAGAAAGCCGAATGAACTCCCACCCATGACCCCGGATGTTTGTGTTATCAATTACTACAATAGAGATGGGAAACCGGGAATGCACCAAGACAGCGATGAGAGCAAGGAAATTCTGTCGCTTGGCCTTCCAGTGGTATCGATTTCGATAGGGGATTCAGCTGAGTTCGTGTATAGAGAAGGAGGAAGCTCTGTCAGGAACATTATTCTAGAATCAGGTGATGTATTGATATTTGGCGGCAAATCAAGGGGAATTCATCATGGTATTTCTGGTATTTTCAACAATTCGGCTCCAGATTTGATCAAACAAATGACTAACATGAACGGGGGAAGGATCAATCTGACCTTTAGACAATGTGAGATTGCGAAGAACTATACTGTCAGTATTCCGAAGCAAACTGTAAGTATACCACAGTACCCCCTTTCAACTTTTAGCCATTCATATGCTGATGTTGTGCGAAAATCCACGCTTAATATGTCTTATTGGAATTCGTATAAGACAAATCATTCTCAATTTAGAAAAAATATGGGTGCTAGTGTTTGTTTTCGCTGTGGAGAATTGAATCACAGGGCATGTGATTGTAGAAATGGTTTGAGATGCTTCAAATGTGGCGGTATTGGGCATAAAAAGATTAGTTTTTCATTGAATTTTGCGGGAAAATCGACTATAGAACTGATGCACTTTAACTGCCCGAGAGTATGCCTAATTATAATTGAACTTTTAGATTTACTTTCTCTGGTCTCTCCTAGTTATTTAAATGAAAGTGCATATCTCTTGTTGTTGTTGGGATGGAATTTAGAAGGGATGATGGATGGAATATTGTGGGAAAAGAGGGGTGTTGAAGCCATGGTTTATCCTCCGTTGCCAAGGCCACTTAATAGAAATGAACACGCTTTTGCATTCAGCTTAAATTTGGTTAAGCTACGAAGGTTGTTATCAGATCAGTTTCCGAACAAAATCACGACGGTGGTTAGAATGTTAGACAGAATGCTTGATCATTTCGATGCCTTACTTTCTGCCCTGATAAGCGAATTTAGTGATAAGTTGTTTAATAATGATGCGGCTTATGATTCTTCGAGGCTTGGTGATTTAAATAACCTCAAGTCAGGTGAGGGTTCAGTTAAGATGGCAAATACAGTTGAGAAGGAGGTGTATTTTTTTGTTGATGATAGATTGAAGTTTGTTGATTTGTGGTGGTCAAGTTGCTGTGATCCTTTGAGGTTGGACCCTGCTGTTATGAAATGTATGGGGATTGATAACGTTGCATTGACTGTTGAGGATAGTAATGAGTGCAAGCTTGACAAGGATATCAATGAGATGATAGAGGAGGAGGATTTAGATACGGTCGAGGCTGGTCATGAGGCTGTCTTGACGAATGAGACTGTTAATACAACAGGGAAATCAAAAGAGTTTATATGGTCAGTAGCAGATGATGTCGATCTCTCAAATAGTTTTGATGCATTGGCGGAGAATGTTGAAGAGGAGGGGATGAAAGCTACCAATGAGGATACTGTTGTTACTGAAAGTGAGGATGGTCAGAAGTCGAAATTTTCGAGGAGGAGAAGGTTACGGATTAAAAGGCTGAAGGTTAAGTTGTTTCATCATAAGATTGCCTCGAGCCGTATTATAGTGAGAGAAAAGGTGGTGAAAAAATGCATTATGGAACCTGAATCTAATGTGGAAGTGAACAGTGATGTGTGTAGTGGTGACCGGGCTATCACTGAGGTGGACGAATTGAACAGATGGGATGAACAGTTGGGTTTGGAAGGGAAGAGTTTGGATGGTTCAGTGATAAGTTTGGTTGACAGCGAGGTTGAGGTCATGGCTTGTTCAGTTTGTGTCAGTCATTTGTGTAGTGTATTCTCAGTAGTTATCAGCACAGGGGATATGTTGTTGTGCTCTTTGACAATGAGGCCGAGGCCTTGTCTATTTAACTAGGAAGAGTTTATTACTCGATTGTTAAGTGGTGCTGGTCCCTGCTATTCATTTGGTAAAGATGCTAATACTAGTTCCTTGAGGAGTTATGATCTGTTGAAGCCAAAAGAGGACTTGTGTCAGAGTTCCGATGGTTCCTCCTCTTCGTCTAGAAGGGGGAGGCGTAGAAGAGCTATACCTTGTTCTGGACTGGTACGCCGAAGTGCTAGAATCAGTTTTGGCAACTCTCCTTTTAGAGGTAGGTCCTTGGTTTCGGATGCTAGTAGTAGCAGTCCGTCACGGGGCTCAGGTATGTCTTTTGTTTATGGAAGTACTTATTCTCCATATGCTTTGAACAGTATGTCGTCTAGTCAACTGTTTCAGCTTGCCAGTGATACAGCATTTATGTTTTCAGATATTGAACTTGATTCTGATTATATTAAAAGTAGGGAATTAGAAAGGGTTTCATCATTGCATAGATGAGAATTCTTAGTTGGAATGTTAGGGGGTTAAACGAACCTAAAAAATGTATTAATGTTAGGAATTTTTTTAGAGACAATCATTTTGATATTATATTATTGCAAGAGACAAAAATTGAAAGTCCAGACTTTAGATTTTATCTTAGATTAGGTGGGTCCACTTTCCGTAACTGGGTGTGTTTACCGGCAGTTGGTACGGCCGGTGGACTCATGATTGGTTGGAAAGAGAGTCAATATAGACTCGTGCAAGAGTCTATAAAGATACATTCTTTACATGTTACATTAGCTTCCCTTTGCGATGATTCCACTTTATGTATATCTAATGTATATGGACCTCATTCCAAGATAGAGAGGAGAATTTTGTGGGATGAATTATCCAATTTCAGAAATTATACCCCCAATCTGTGGATTGTGGGGGGCGATTTCAACGTTACTAGATTTCTAGGGGAGAGGTCACCCCGTGAAGGGGATTTCTCCGATATGGAGGAATTCAACGACTTTATTTTGGATAATAATTTGATAGAGATCCATATGGATAATAGATGTTTCACTTGGTCGAATGTTCGTGATAGTCCCTCCTTTGCATTACTAGATAGATTTTTTATTAACTCGGAGGTAGAAGATAGATATTCGATTTGTAAAGTCAAGGGTCTACCTTTCTTATTATCTGATCATTGTCCAATCGTCCTTACTTGTGATTCGAACTTAACTATTAGTAACAATTTCAAGTTTGAGAAGATGTGGTTACTTGATTCTAGTTTTATTAATCTAGTTTCGGTAAAGTGGAGGTCTTTATTTTATTTCAATAATGTATATCGTGGTAATAGTGCTAAGATTTTTGTTGCTAAGTTAGGCAAATTGAGATTCTTTCTAAAGCGTTGGAATAAATTCGTATTTGGTAATGTGAAAATCAAGAAGAACAAGATTATGTGCGGTTTGTTGGATTTGGATAAAATTAGCGAGTCAAGGCTTCTTAATCCAACTGAAAAAGATAAATAGTGTAATCTTAAAAAAGATCTCAAAGTGATTTTAGAAAAAGAAGAGGTAATGTGGAGACAAAGATCATGTATACAATGGATTAAGGAAGGGGATAATAACACTAAATTTTTCCATAGTGTAGCGAATAAGAGGAGAAGAGATAATATGATTCACTCTATAATTGTTGATAATGTAGAGTTAAATATACAAAAAGATTTAAACGAAGCTTTCACTAGCTATTATAAGAAGATATTTGGTTCTAAGTTTAAGAGGAGAACTAACGTTAGATGGAGTGAGCTATATCCAAGTGAAGATAGGACTAATCTCGATAGTCTAGACGAACCTTTTTCTGAGCAGGAGATTTGGAAGGCAATATGTGATATGCCTAGTGACAAAGCTCCGGGACCAGATGGATTTTCTATTAATTTTTATAAGCAATTTTGGGAAGTTTTAAAGCCAGACATAATTAATTTATTAAATGAATTTTATAACGGTGAATTACGTCTAGGTAGTTTTAATTGTGCAAACGTCATCCTTATTCATAAGAGAGGGAGCAAATTCTTTAAAGGATTTCAGGCCAATCTCCCTTATTAATGTTTCCGTTAAGATTATATCTAAATTACTAGCTAATAGACTTAGTACTTGGATGAACGACCTTATAGACTGTTCTCAAACTGCATTCATTAAAGGTAGAAATATTGTTGATGGTGTGGCAGCAGTGCAGGAATACATCAATGTCTGTTGTAAGAATAACATTACGTGTGCCATTTTAAAGTTAGATTTTGAGAAGGCGTTTGACTCTATAGACTGGGATTTCATTTGTGAACTATGTCTTGCTAGAGGATTTAGTGTAAGATGGACCAACTGGATCTTATTATTATTAAGATCTGGTTGTTCGAATATAGTTGTTAATGGAGTAGTGGGTAAGAAGATTCAATCTAAGAGGGGTCTTAGACAGGGAGATCCCTTATCGCCTTTTTTGTTCAATTTGGCGGTGGACGTCTTCTCTAGAATTATTAAAAGAGCGAGTAGACTAGGGTTTCTAGGCAGGGTTGGGAACGAGGAGTTTAATAATGAATTATCTATTCTTCAATTTGCAGATGATACGTTATTATTCTCTTCCCACTTGCCTAAACACATAATTACTCTTAAATTCATACTTTACTGTTTTGAAATGCTATCCGGTCTTAGGATTAATTTCGATAAAAGTGCGGTAATGGTTTTTAATGATGTTAATAAGGTGGAGACATTGGTAGCTGACACCTTAAACTGTTCCATTATGAAATTCCCTTTTGATTATTTAGGGTTTAAGATTAGACCTTCGAAGCTTAAAAAAGAGGATTGGTTAGTGATTATTGATAAGATTAATAATAGATTACTTAGTTGGAATAACAGATTCCTGTCAAGAGCAGGTAGATTAGTTTTAGTCAATTAAGTACTTTCGGCCATTCCATCATATTGGATGGCTATGCATCGTTTTCCATTATGGTTCATAGAGAAGATTGATAGGATTAGACGTAACTTTCTTTGGAATGGTGCGTCCTTAGGTCGAACTCATAATTGTTTAGTGAACTGGGTCACGTGTTGTAAGTCCAAAAAAGACGGGGGTTTGGGTATTTTAAACTTATATAATTTCAACTCAGCCATGCTTGCTAAATGGTTGTGGAAATTTAGAAGCCCAGTCATTAAGGTATCATGGAAATCCATTGTAGTTAAATCCTATTACTCTAGAGGAGAGATAATCGTGGGGAATAGTAGTGTATGGGAAAAAAGATTATCACATTTTTGGAAATCTGTTCTGAATTGTTTTCCTTTTTTCAAATTAGGTTGTAAATTAATAGTGCACTCAGGAGACCTTACTTATTTTTGGCATGATCCTTGGATCTCTAGAGTGCCATTAAAAATAGAATTCAATGAACTGTATGCTAATTGTAATTTTAAGAATGCACGTATTATAGATGTTTATAGGGTAGATCTTCATCCTCCGTGGATATTTTCCTTTGATAACATTTTAGAAGAAGGCTTGTTAAGACAATTAGCTCTACTTAAAGCAAAGTTAGATATGTATAACTTGGATGAGCATGGGGATTCTTTGAGTTGGAGTTTAGACAAGAAGTCAGTTTACACAGTCAATTCAATGTATAATTTTATTAACTTTTCAGGTATTTCTACATATCCTTTTAAATATTTATGGAAGTCAAATGCTCCCCCCAAAGCAAAGTTTCTTATGTGGTTAATCATACATAAGAAGCTTAACACGATTGAACAATTGAAAAAAAGAATTTCATATTGAATAGTAAATGTAGTTATTGTCATATTAGTGAGGAATATGTAGATCATTTATTCTTTTCCTGTAGTTTCACATTTTATAATTTTAACACGATTCTAAAAATTTTTACATTTGCAGGTCTTAATGTTTTAAATGATTGTACAGAATATTGGAATTGTATAAGATTAAGATTTAATATTAGGCAGAGATATATATTGGATTCCTTAATAGTAATTTCGGGTTGGTTTATTTGGTTAGAAAGAAATCAAAGATTTTTTCATTCTAAGTCTGACTTTTCCGATAACTTAATTATTAGTATTGTGAAATTTTGTTTAGATTGGATGTCTAATCCACATTATAAGCTTTTTGGTTATTTACGATTTGGCTATTTTTTGCTTAAGGTCAGATCAAATCTGAGTTTGTTTATCAGAATATCTACATATTTTAGGTTTAATAGATTTCGTCTCTGCTGACCCTTGTAGTTGATAGTACTTACCCTTCATGTTATTATGTTTTTCTCCTTCCTTTTTACGGTATATATGATTATATGCTTATATATTAATATATGCATGTTAATATACATATAAGTATAATTATTTATACTTATATATATAATAATACATACATATATGGGTATAGGTATATATTCATATATACTTGTTTGTTACTGATAATTTTTTTTTAGTATTCCAGGGTACAGGTGATGGATTTAGACTGGAAGATTATGAGACTATGGGAGTGCTGACTGGATTGAGATATATTGCTTATCTAGTATTATATGTTTTTTTTAGTGTTGTTGTACTGTGTTTGTAGGGGTATGATTAGCCCCATTGTCTATTATTTAGATTGCCATATTGTAAGAATAATAGATATACCCAATATCGGGTGGTGGCCTTGCCGGAACTCGATTTTGTGGTATGATGGGTGGTGGCCTTGCCGGAACTCATCTATCTATTATTCCTTACTTCCTTTAGGCATTCCTTGTTTGGGTCTGTGATTGGATATTGTATCATATTTTTATTTTCCTTTATATATATATATATATATATATATATATATATGTGTGCTCTCTTCTTATAGGAAGATCACGCATTATTGTTTTTCAAAAAAAAGTTTATCTGTTGATTTAACTGCTGAAATTAAACCGTTTTTAATTTTAATGAAACACCAAATCATTATTCAACGATTGGATCCAACAAAGGTAACTTACCTTGTTGGTCACGTTTATTTATAAACGTGTTTACTGGTTTGAATTGTTTGATCTGATTGGATTGTTCTATTAACTGGCTGATGCTGAATAGCTGTTATTTACTGTATAGAAATTTCCAGTTAAGTGACATCAATTTGATCTGATTGTTGATTATTGATTTAAAACTCAACATCTGTTTAGTTCAAATCAACGGGTAGTATTTGTTGAGTATTTGGCAAATATGGCCTATGAAATCAATTATTTTAAAAAGGTTGAATTACCGACAAGCAGATCAACAGAGTTGGAATTATAAAACTTATTTTATAATTGGAAATACCTTTTATTTTGGACAGCAGTTATCAAAAGGAAATAATTGTTTATTATTTAAATTAGTGTTAATTGATTTTATAGAGTAAATTCTGATGTTAATCAGATGTATAAACAACGGATTAGAAATTAACTTAAAGGTTAAATTTAGAAAATTGTTTTGTTAAGAAATAATTAAATGGAGTTATTTAAATTAATTACACCATTAATTAATTTAAAGTGAGGATGAAATGGGAAGCGATTGATGAGATAATCGTGCTTTGAATCAACTATGTTAACACCTTTTTATTTGGATTATTGAACCCGTGTGTTTTGAGTAAAATAGTTTAAAGAATACTTGTTTAATTTTAATTGAGATTTAAAAAGGAAAATTTCTATTTATTTAGTGAATAAGGAAATTAACTACTTAAACAGTTAATGATTTAAGTAAATTATTATCTTAGTTAACAATAATTTAGGGAGTTACTTTTAGTCGGGGTTCATATAAAAAGCGATCGAGTTGAAATGAAATCACATTGAATGATGAAGGAAATTTATGAACGAACTTATATTTAAAAACACCAAATTTCCACAAAGAAGTTGTAAAGAGGAATTTGAATAAATGCGATGGCTTAAATCAGGTTGATTTGATAATTGAATTAAGAAAAAGAGATGGAAATGGTTGAGACTGAACCAAATGCAATGTTACAAGGTTTATAAAAAGCAATGGAGGTTATATCGTTAATCTTGAATTAAAGTTACTTAAGAAGATTAAGTAAATTTGGAAGTTAAAATGTAAATATCAAGAGGAAATGGTCGAGAGGATTAGAAAGGGACTTGGGAAAGAGTGGATTACAATTTGTATTCATCTCCAGATATGAGCGTTATTGATCAAGGTCTGAGAGGTAATTAAAATACCCCAACTTGAACGACATCAGGATTATCTGCAGATGATACTCGTTGTAATGGTAAAAGAGGTTAATAATGTATTATTTCCATTAGAGAAATAATAGTGGAACGATTAATGGGAATGTGGAAGATATATATAACATGGGCTCCAAGTAAAAGAGGAAAAGGGGATTTCGTGAAACTATAACGACGTGTTCGTGTTAGCAAGAAAAATAAAAGTGGAGTTATTCAATAAGAATAAGCATTGGGTGTCGTTATGAAATGAATAAAGATGGTTCACAACGATTGTTTTACAAGTGATAGATTTAATTGATTTTTCCAATATTGGTTAATGATATAGCTAATGGTTTGAAAGAAAAGGTAGCAACCTGATATGATTTAGGATTTTTCTAAGAAATTAAAATGAACTTGTTTCAAATATAGTTATCCTAAATAAGAAGCGGGAACTGGATTCGTAATATCGGAATATTTAAAAGTTTAAATCTACTTTGGTTTTAAACTAAAGGGCCAAGTGATGCTGAATACTGAACCAGTGAACCCATTTGATTGTTATGATTGAATCACTATTTATTTTGATAGTTAAAACACCGACTATCAAACTTGTCCAATACGATTGTGGGTACGGAAAGACCGGGATCGAATTTATATTCGAAAACCATTCCGACCAGCAAATACGTGAAGATATTAGACGATGGTCGAGATGGAGCATTGAAGGCCGTAGATTTTCGTAAACGGAAGGACTGCTAATAATCCCTGGTCTGCAGCCAGCAATGTACTGTGGTTCTGTCGTGGTCGGAATCTACGGGTTGCAAGGACTTCTCGCTACTGATCCATGGGGTGATTCCTATATGAGATGCAGTAGTAGAGTGCCTTCGGTTCACCCTGTTCCTGGGTGACTTGTATGGACGAGTGTCTGACAGAGTATTTCCAAGGGAATTACATACGTTGATTTCTCCAAACGTACCATAGTTGATGGCGGAGAAATGGTTATTCTCTAGCCAAAAAGACTAGAGTATTTTTGTGGACGTCAATCAGTGTGATCTGGCGGATCTGACGATGTGGCATTCAAAGTATATGATGACCAGATGTGCTGACCTCAAGCCTCATCAACCGGGAAAATGACAAAAATCGGGCAGGCAGCATGGCTATGTGGGTCGCTCCCATTAGGGTGTATAATCACCTATCTAGAGAAATCCCTTTTGTTTCTTATTCTATCGATTCTGCCCATTCGGGAAACGGTGGTTTGAGTCCAACCGTTGGTGATATACATTCGATACACTCAAGCGAAATGAGTGGTCGGTCATGTGAGGGCCGGGTTGCAAGATGTTCTTGTTGAACCCTGTGTATTCGCCTCTAGAGATACACGTGCGGAAGGTGGTCCCATACCATGTCAAGTTGGAAACCCAATATCCAATAAGCGCCCGCGGTTTTCGATTGTATATTATATACGGGGAGCGTGAGATGCAAGCGTTCCTCTAGATTTGTTAATTATTTGTATCTAGACATTATCATAATATCAGATCAAGATATAATTTCAAAAACTGGTTTGGATTATCGTAAGGTAAAAACCGTCCGTGTTTATGTGTGGATTGGTCTTACGATTATCTTTTTCTTTCGAAAGGATTTTAACTTTAAAATCAAGTTGTGTGATACTCTAAATGTTGTGCGAGTTTTCTCACTCTGGTCCACCAGACTGACCCGGTGTTTTGTAAATGCTCGGGTTAGACCGAGGTGTACAGGTTCAGGTCATCAGGTACTGAGAAGTCCAGAGACGAGCTGAAGATGTTCAGATGAATGATATTCCGCTGTGTGATTATATATATGAGGACAGATTATCAAAACTGTCCAGCTGTGTGTTGTACTCTGATATTGTAAGTATTTCAAAGTTTTCAGTAAAGATTTATTTCTGTATTATATTTTGTTCCGCTGCGATATAAGGCTCTGTATTGGTTCTTCCTCTTCTTCTGTTCTAATTTTTCTTTCTTTCTTATCTCACCCTCTAATTTCTTTCTATAAACGTTCCAGTGTTTTCGGTGTTGGAAGGTCGGCATGAGTACGGTAAAGGGTATTTATGTCGATTTTCGGGCCGAAAATCCCTGGGTCGTTACAGTGGTATCAGAGCTATTGGTTTAGTAATAACCTTGGATCTGTGGTGTAACTCGATAGAGATGGGGTTAGTAATACCCTAGATCGAGATTGAGTGTATATATATGAGAGCGTACTTGAAAATATTATTTACGAATGTTTTGTATTGTGTTTATTGATGGGTTCAAGTGTTGGAAAGCATAGAACTGGCAATGGATACAGTATTGTTTTGTAAAGAGGGTAAATGAAATAATTTTACCCAAAGTATATTTTTATATAGAAATTAAATAAATTTATCAAATTAGTGAGATATTAGTGTGTTTGATCGATTTGAATGGAATTCAAATTGTATTGAAAAGTTGAATTGAAACTAAAATAGAATATTATTATTGAATATAAATTCAATTGATTTGGTTGTGTATTGTTTGTTATTGGATGATGGTTTGTTTGAATGGAATAATCAATAATTTAATAGGGCTAAATAAATTATAAGCTAAAGAATAAATTCCGGTATAATTTAAACTGGAATGAAGCTGCTTATGAATTGGAATTAATGATTTAAACCCTGTATTTAGAATAAATTGAATTTGAAAATTTATGAGTTTGTAACGTTCTTTCCTGCCTTAGCAATTTCGAGGACGAAATTATTTTAAGGGGGGAAGAATGTAACGTCCCGTATTTTTGGCAGTCATATATTTAATTTAATTTATTAATTTAAATATTATATTTGGAATATTCAAGGATTTTAATATTTAATTCGTTATTAAAACGAAGTTTGAATGTTATATAAATATATATATCTGAATATCGTTAACCCGGGATTTCAAATGTTGAGTTTTAAATATATAATGGTTCACCCTATTCTTAAATAAATAAGCAAGTAGTAGTGGATCAAAAGTTGTTACCATCAATATCAAAGTGAAATACTGTTCTAGTCAAGGATCAATTAGCAGATTTATTGATAAGTAAATATATCATATTGACTATTGACAATTCAAGATAATATATGATCATTAATTTACATAAGACAATACGGTCTTACAGGCTATAACAACAATGGAAAAATGGGGAGATAAGCGTGTAGTGTTCCATGCAAGCAGAATAAAAACCATAACTATATAGAAGTACATTTAGATCTTACCAAATAAATTGCCCTAGTGTCATTTTAAAATAACATCTACAGCAAACAATCCATTATTATACGTACAATCCAACACAACAAAGTACCGTAGGGCGTGCAGAATAATGTACAAAGTAATGTATACAGAAAAGTATAACTCCCATCCAAATATTTGCTGTAGATTTACACCCATAAAATCGATGGAGAAGACCAAAATAAAAAAAATGCAAATACAAAGAAAACATATATGTATTTTACCATCAAAGCTGTAGCTACAAATCGAAACAGCTAATTACTTTTATATACAAAGTCGGTTTCATATATATATTCATAAAAGGACTGTTCTGTCATACACCAAATACATTTTCAAATCTCTGATGAGATAACAATTCAATAGCTTCATAGTTTTCCTACTCTATTCCTAAACAGTTAGGTCACTGATGTATACATTCGAATAGATTTAGCACATGACAATTCAATGCCAAATCTTCCCATTTTCCTGCTAAGTATCACGCAACCACCAGACTTCATTTCCAATGCATGGTCCCGTACCCATATCATAATAGCTGAAACGAAAGAAAGAGAAAAAATCATGAACAAGAAAAGAATATAGAAACTGAACACCTACATATGCACTGATCATAAATAACTCACGAAGAAAATAAATGTATATATTTATACATCAGAGTACTAGGACAGCTATGACTATGAAAGCACAAAAACAGCTAATGAAGTGAAAGGAACAACTGAGAAATCAAATATATGAATGTTGTACAATATAAAGCTGTATTTGTACAGCAGCTAAGGAATAGCTAAGAAAGGAAAGAAAGGGAAGAAAGAAAAAAGATGAGCATCTTGATACATCAACTCGAACAGCCTAAAGAATAAAATATATTGAAAACTGAAATTTCAATGCAAGAATAAAATAAAAACCGAGAATCTGGTCTGTGGACATTGACAATACATAGCTGAAGAAAACAGCTAATCTATTCACATGAAGCAAACAGTGTAGTGTACAATTCAAAACAGGGAGGTGCATGGCTGATGAAAAGCAGATATATATATATATATATATATATATACACACATATATCAAATCTGTACATAAGTATATATCTATATGTACAGACCAAATCTCGTGTACATAAGTATATATTTGTATGTACAGACCGAATCTAGTGTACAAATCCACTCAAAGGATGTTCTGCCATACTTTTAAACACAAGCTGTACAAGTCATGGATTCAAAATTTTTAAATAAAAAAAACGAGTCCATAGTTTCCTAGCTTCGTCAAATCTATACTGAAACAGTTCAACCACTGTATGTATCTGAACAAAGTAGAATTGACAATCCATTACGAAATCCTTCCAAAATCTCATCGCTGACATAAGTAAAATATCACGCCTAAAAACTTAGGTTCAGCTATGAGCAAGTCTATGATTTTACAAATTGATTTCGACATTGATCCAATCCATATTTCTACACGACTATAAATACACGCACCAAATTTCAATTCGCATAACAGGCAGCAAAGAAGAAAAATCCCAACCACTTTACAATCAAAATGAAACCGAAATAAAGAAATAAAAAAAATACGAAAGCACTTATCTGAAATCGAAGACTAGGGTTCGAACGGATTTTCAAGTGGATGCCTCGTTGGACCGTGGTGGGTCTGGAAGGCCCGTAGGGGGGTGACCGGAGGACCACTGGTGGTTGCTGAAGGGGTCGTTAGGTTGGTCTGTCAATTGAAGACGGAGGGTCGAAGCAGGAGTTGCGTAAAGAGGGGGCGAAGCAGACAACTTCGAGTTGCTGGAGGAAGAAGGCGCAGGGTTTGATGTCGGCCATTGTTTGTGAAGGCGGCGGATTTAATTTGGGTAATTAGGGATTTCATTTGTTGGAGGCGGTGGATGAATTATGATGAAGTAAAGGATCAGAAACTAGGGTTTTAAGGGGATAAAGGTGCGGATTTATCTTGTTTTGGGTGGGCCGAACAGACTTTCAAGGGGTAAGGCCCATTGCGGAATTTTTAATGAAATTTGAATTGAATTTATTTATAAATACATACCAAACTCTTATAACTCGTATTTAATGCTAACGATTTCAGAATTGGATAAAACGAAAAATGTCGAGACCGTATCAATAAACTTTTCAGCATGGAGTTGGGGTGTCAGGGACAGGAGCAGCTTAGGGTTTTATCCCAATTAAACATCTGTTTATTATTGGCTAAAAGAAACTGGTTATCAACGAAATAAATCCAAGGTGAGTTAAACTCACTCAGCTTTACCCATTTATATTTTATATAAATTGGGTTTGTTTTTATTTTGTGTGCTCTGCTTGAATGATGGTTGGTTGTTTGCTAGTTATAAGTTTATCTGTTGATTTAACTGCTGAAATTAAACCGTGTTTAATTTCAATGAAACACCAAATCCTTATTCAACGATTGGATCCAAAAAAGGTAACTTACCTTGTTGGTCACGTTTATTTATAAACGTGTTTACTGGTTTGAATTGTTTGATCTGATTGGATTGTTCTATTAACTGGCTGATGCTGAATAGCTGTTATTTACTGTATAGAAATTTCCAGTTAAGTGACATTGATTAGATCTGATTGTTGATTATTGATTTAAAACTCAACATCTGTTTAGTTCAAATCAACGGGTAGTATTTGTTGAGTATTTGGCAAATATGGCCTATGAAATCAATTATTTTAAAAAGGTTGAATTACCGACAAGCAGATCAACAGAGTTGGAATTATAAAACTTATTTTATAATTGGAAATACCTTTTATTTTGGACAGCTGTTATCAAAAGGAAATAATTGTTTATTATTTAAATTAGTGTTAATTGATTTTATAGAGTAAATTCTGATGTTAATCAGATGTATAAACAACGGATTAGAAATTAACTTAATGGTTAAATTTAGAAAATTGTTTTGTTAAGAAATAATTAAATGGATTTATTTAAATTAATTACACCATTAATTAATTTAAAGTGAGGATGAAATGAGAAGCGATTGATGAGATAATCGTGCTTTGAATCAACTATGTTAACTCCTTTTTATTTGGATTATTGAATCCGTGTGTTTTGAGTAAAATAGTTTAAAGAATACTTGTTTAATTTTAACTGAGATTTAAAAAGGAAAATTTCTATTTATTTAGTGAATAAGAAATTTAACTACTTAATCAGTTAATGATTTAAGTAAATTATTATCTTAGTTAACAATAATTTCGGGAGTTACTTTTAGTCGGGGTTCATATAAAAAGCGATCGAGTTGAAATGAAATCACATTGAATGATGAAGGAAATTTATGAACGAACTTATATTTAAAACACCAAATTTTCACAAAGAAGTTATAAAGAGGAATTTGGATAAATGCGATGGCTTAAATCAGGTTGATTTGATATTTGAATTAAGAAAAAGAGATGGAAATGGTTGAGACTGAACCAAATGCAATGTTACAAGGTTTATAAAAAGCAATGGAGGTTATATCGTTAATCTTGAATTAAAGTTACTTAAGAAGATTAAGTAAATTTGGAAGTTAAAATGTAAATATCAAGCGGAAATGGTCGAGAGGATTAGAAAGGGACTTGGGAAAGAGTGGATTACAATTTGTATTCATCTCCAGATATGAGCGTTATTGATCAAGGTCTGAGAGGTAATTAAAATACCCCAACTTGAACGACATCAGGATTATCTGCAGATGATACTAGTTGTAATGGTAAAAGAGGTTAATAATGTATTATTTCCATTAGAGAAATAATAGTGGAACGATTAATGGGAATGTGGAAGATATATATAACAAGGGCTCCAAGTAAAAGAGGAAAAGGGGATTTCGTGAAACTATAACGACGTGTTCGTGTTAGCAAGAAAAATAAAAGTGGAGTTATTCAATAAGAATAAGCATTGGGTGTCGTTATGAAATGAATAAAGATGGTTCACAACGATTGTTTTACAAGTGATAGATTTAATTGATTTTTCCAATATTGGTTAATGATATGGCTAATGGTTTGAAAGAAAAGGTAGCAACCTGATATGATTTAGGATTTTTCTAAGAAATTAAAATGAACTTGTTTCAAATATAGTTATGCTAAATAAGAAGCGGGAACTGGATTCGTAATATCGGAATATTTAAAAGTTTAAATCTACTTTGGTTTTAAACTAAAGGGCCAAGTGATGCTGAATACTGAACCAGTGAACCCATTTGATTGTTATGATTGAATCACTATTTATTTTGATAGTTAAAACACCGACTATCAAACTTGTCCAATACGATTGTGGGTACGAAAAGACCGGGATCGAATTTATATTCGAAAACCATTCCGACCAGCAAATACGTGAAGATATTAGACGATGGTCGAGATGGAGCATTGAAGGCCGTAGATTTTCGTAAACGGAAGGACAGCTGATAATCCCTGGTCTGCAGCCAGCAATGTACTGTGGTTCTGTCGTAGTCGGAATCTACGGGTTGCAAGGACTTCTCGCTACTGATCCATGGGGTGATTCCTATATGAGATGCAGTAGGAGAGTGCCTTCGGTTCACCCTGTTCCTGGGTGACTTGTATGGACGAGTGTCTGACAGAGTATTTCCAAGGGAATTACATACGTTGATTTCTCCAAACGTACCATAGTTGATGGCGGAGAAATGGTTATTCTCTAGCCAAAAAGACGAGAGTATTTTTGTGGACGTCAATCAGTGTGATCTGGCGGATCTGACGATGTGGCATTCAAAGTATATGATGACCAGATGTGCTGACCTCAAGCCTCATCAACCGGGAAAATGAAAAAAATCCGGCAGGCAGCATGGCTATGTGGGTCGCTCCCATTTGGGTGTATAATCACCTATCTAGAGAAATTCCTTTTGTTTCTTATTCTATCGATTCTGCCCATTCGGGAAACGGTGGTTTGAGTCCAACCATTGGTGATATACATTTGATACACTCAAGCGAAATGAGTGGTCGGTCATGTGAGGGCCGGGTTGCAAGATGTTCTTGTTGAACCCTGTGTATTCGCCTCTAGAGATACACGTGCAGAAGGTGGTCCCATACCATGTCAAGTTGGAAACCCAATATCCAGTAAGCGCCTGCGGTTTTCGATTGTATATTATATACGGGGAGCGTGAGATGCAAGCGTTCCTCTAGATTTGTTAATTATTTGTATCTAGACATTATCATAATATCAGATCAAGATATAATTTCAAAAACTGGTTTGGATTATCGTAAGGTAAAAACCGTCCGTGTTTATGTGTGGATTGGTCTTACGATTATCTTTTTCTTTCGAAAGGATTTTAACTTTAAAATCAAGTTGTGTGATACTGTAAATGTTGTGCGAGTTTTCTCACTCTGGTCCACCAGACTGACCCGGTGTTTTGTAAATGCTCGGGTTAGACCGAGGTGTACCGGTTCAGGTCATCAGGTACTGAGAAGTCCAGAGACGAGCTGAAGATGTTCAGATGAATGATATTTCGCTGTGTGATTATATATATGAGGACAGATTATCAAAACTGTCCAGCTGTGTGTTGTACTCTGATATTGTAAGTATTTCAAAGTTTTCAGTAAAGATTTATTTCTGTATTATATTTTGTTCCGCTGCAATATAAGGCTCTGTGTTGGTTCTTCCTCTTCTTCAGTTCTAATTTTTCTTTCTTTCTTATCTCACCCTCTAATTTCTTTCTATAAACGTTCCAGTGTTTTCGGTGTTGGAAGGTCGGCATGAGTACGGTAAAGGGTATTTATGTCGATTTTCGGGCGGAAAATCCCTGGGTCGTTACAGAATCCCTGTGGCAGCTCATGGAGGATCTGTAAGTCCTCAATCGTCGTCCCCACTGGTGAAGGAAGGTGAGCTGGACCAAATGCGTCGTCTGGCATACGTGGAAATGTCTGTCTTCCCATCTTCATTACACGTGGCGGCATCCCGACGTCGTAACAAATAAAAATATATTAAAAAGAGGATATTGAAAGGGAGATGACGAGTTTGCCTCCCACACCATTCCTTTATAGGTGCGGGGAGGTCGCGAGCCGATAAAATCGGCTCGCAACTGCAGGGGAATATCAAAGATATTCCCCTGAACGTTACAAATCGTAATGTTACGATTCGTAACGTTGTTGGAGATGCTCTTAGTTGCTGGTACGATGTCAAGATGACGTAATCCAAATCAGATAATGGTACGTATGGGCATATACACAGACACAAACTGATTCAAAGGTCTACTTTATCATCTTTTAAAATGCACAGCAGCAATAGGCCAAAAAAACCATAAACACAACTTGAGGTGAGAGAGGCTCTAACTCTCGACCTCAGGATTACTCAACATTTTAGCTATGAGCCCTACGCGCTAGCCAACTGTGCCACCACCCCATTTGATTATTTCTGATTTATTTTCTTAAACATTCTTATTTCATCAAATTATAGTTCAACCACTCCCAAGGTTTTTGCAATGGTTCTAGCTTGCAGTTTAGTAATTTGGAAACAATCCTTTCTTCTAACTAAGATTGAGTGCAACTTTCACAACTCTTATTTCATTCTGCGTTAATCCTATTGATTTGGTTCCTAAATTTAATGTTGCCCTTATTTTGTTAGTTCAACGCCCCATGTGTTTATTCGAGCTTTCTCATCAAAGGGATTAAACCAACATGAGTAAATGGATCTGTAAGCGATGGAGCAATAGCAACGGTGGTAGAAAGAGAATCGATTGTGTCTATAACAACATTCTGGTTTCCCTCCTGAATGCTAGTTTCTCCTAAAGCTTGAGTTGCATGCATGGTAGATGCACTTGTCTTTCGTGCTGTAGGTAAACTTTCCTTCTCGAGTTGAGACAATTTGGATAGTTAATTACCAAAATCTAGATCTCCTCCGTATGGACTATGCCATCTACTAGCATATAAGAAGATCTAACAAGTGAGAACCATCGTTTGTACGGAAAACAATAAAATATTAGCATTAGAAATGGCTCTAACACCTAAAAATTAACGTGTGGAGAAGAAAATGAATAAATATGATTGAAAATGAGGAAAATAAAAATAAGTTTACACACAATAATTTATGGTGGCTAAAAGTTAGTGAGATTACATCCATCTTTAAGATTTTAGCTACTATTTGATTGTTTTGGTGTGTACGTGCCTCGGTCCGTTTTAGATGGATTTAAATACCTTATTTTATTTTCAAATATTCATTTAGGCATTAAAAAAAGCTTATTTAATTAAATTCAAACAAGCCATGAGATTGTGAAAAGGAACCAGATGATAGAAGTTTCAACTTTTAATCTGGGCCCACTCAGATTTTAACTACGCATATACGTACGTGGGGAAAAAATGTATAAAATAATAAGGTGAGAAAGGGCAAATGTAATAACCTCGTGGGTCATGATCACAAAAATGATTAGCTATGATACCTACCCAGTAGCTAACTATAAAAAATGCTCTGTATGTATAGTTAAGTAATAAAAGTGAAAGTATGTGGATTAAAATTGTAAAAAGAAAGGAATGAGGCTCACACTCTTAACCAGCGATGAGTGCATAGGTAGGGTGAGGTTAGTAGTTACCCCACCCAAGATTTCAGTAGAAAACAAAAGACGAAAAAAGTATCTCAGCCGCAACCTAGTAGAAATATATGTACAGAAAGAAAACTCAATAATTGTAAATGGAGAACACAAGCATCATCCTAAAATTCCATGTCTCGATAAGGTCTTCAATCTAGATCATGCAATCTATTCTTTGCACTTTGAAAATTTATGATCAACGAGAATGTCTTAATTGTTGTGATATTTGTTAAATTAAAAAAAGGCGAAGGATACTATTGTTCAAAGACTTATTTGCCTAGCGTTTACTCTTGTAATATCTGCTACAACCATAAAACAAAAATTTCATCTATATTGTTGATTAATACACCACTTCATAATAAGATTGAGGATGATCTATTGGAAATCATCCAATAATATATTTTGAAAGAGAGATTACTAAAAAACTTTATGTTGAAGCGATTTTAGATGAATCTTATTTTCGTAAAGTTCGTAAATCGCCACTTGAATAGATTATTTAGTAGTTTGCATAATTTTGAGTTATTTATTTGGTGTATAAGTTTATAAAATTATCGATATCATGCAACTAATCAAATTTATTAAACATGTACTAAAGCACTTCGATCGAGTTTCAATATTTTTGGTACATATTTGAATATGTATGCAACTCTACCCGACACAAACTAAAATCCCAGTTTCGTCGTTGCTCTCAACCTAAGGATCACTTAACATTTTCGCTACGATACTTGCACGCTAGCCAATTATAGCTGGAACTTTTTTTAAGTCACTGATTGGTGATATGAATGAGATAAATGTTTTCCAACCAAACTTCAATTATAAACACAATAAAATTATATTTGGCATAACACAATTATTTATTTGTATCATCCAGACAAAATGAGTGTGTTTAACTTTAGAGTAAAAAAGTTGCTTTGGTTGAGGTACTTTATTTCGTTTCATTTTCTCCTCTACAAATTCAATGTTATATCTGTATATGTTTCATAAAATCTTATCATTGAATTATTTTCAATTTTATATAATTTTTTAATTCAAGTTCAGAGAGAAACATGTCGCGTAAAAGAATCACAAATAGATGGTTAATTAGAATTAAACCCTAATATTAAAAAATAAATTATGTAATTATCTATTATTACGAACACAGAGAAATATATCACGTAATCATCTATTATTATGAACACATATTAAAGACCTATTTTAGTTTATATTACATTGTATCCAATGATTTAACCGATGTGGGTTTAATTTAAAATTGAATGCTTTTCTTTTACAAAATACACACAACTTTTTTCAAGGGTGAAGATAATACAAAAATATGGTTCAATTTACATCTAGATGGTTATCTCTTAAATGCATCACATTTGGATCATGGTTCGAAGTTGGATTATGCTCTAGAGGTATAACTGCAATAGCAAATTTATGGTTCAAAGTTGAATTTCATAGACAAATTATTGCAAGATTTTCTTACTTTTTTGCCGAATAAGAAAACTTTATGGATTGCCTATAGATACTACCTTTCTAAAGAAAAAGCTTCTCATGTTTTTAACTAAATTTCCCTATTTCTTCCATATATTTTCTAGGAATACGTTTTTAAATAAACAAGTATGTTTTATTTGGAGTTGTGATCGTTTCTACTATAAAACAATAATAATACACTATTAATTAACTCAAATTATCAAAGACATCATGAATCAAACAAGTTCTCTTGCCAATAGGAATTGGCAATCACACCTTGAATTTGGCAATATTATTACAGTCATAGATGAGATGCCCATTCACTAGATCTACATCATTTGAATCTCCTCCTCCATTACCTCTTTGCATAAACGTATTCATTATCATAACATGCATTTGTAAATAGCTATCAATTTGCATAAACATGACATGGATTTTCTTAAAATTAAATCAAATGGAATTCATAAACGTATTAGGATTTTGTTTTCACTAAATCGATTCTAGTAGTACATGTTGTGGTGATATAGCTTCCATTGAAACATAGATCAATCCATTATCCGTTGAATAACCTTGTAGAAGTCTACAGCTATGAATTTGGGCCAAATGTTTTATAGATACGAGTGGGCAAGTATTCACCATCTGCTTATGGGTAGCAGAATTGTCTTTACAAGCAGTTTCAAAATCATGTGCATCATGAAAATAATTCGTTAAAAGTTGTACGTGTCTGATTTGAGTTTTATGGTAAGCATTTAATAAACTTGTAATTTCATGAACTTGTACTAAGTTTAAATTTTGCCAATGAGTGTATATTTTTACTTGATTAGGGGAATTTACTTGTGTATATTCGTTTGTGAAAATGAGGTGAGTGGATATTTGCAAATAAGAAATGTTCACAGCTAAAATTTTGGTCATACCCAATTACTTGAGAATAATGTTTCGCATATGGAAATTAAAGTGCGAAAAGAAGAAATAACACAGGGATTTATAGTGGTTCGGTTCATAAGAAACCTACATCCACTTTGAAGGCGTTTAAATTTTTTATTGATCACTAAGGGTTAGAAGTACATGTCATCTTTATACAAGTATTGGTTAAGTATTTTTGAGTCATATTTTTGAGTATGCAATGTCCGGAGAGAAAAATAAAGTTCTTCTTCCTTGGATTCTAGGAAGCCATTAATGACCTTGTAAAGCTCTCAAATCAACAAAAATAAAACCTTTATGAAGAATGAGCAAACGGGTATTTTTAGGCAGTGGATTAAGTGGGAGTAGGTGAGATTTGGGGACCACAATAGCAAATTTCGTATCCTTGGAAGGCAGCCTCCCTGATTTCGCATCCCTCGGAAATGTGTTGGAAAATTTTGTATCCCTGGAGATACGTAATTTCGTATCCCATGAGATACGACAAAGAGGGCTTGTGATTAAGGGATGCGAAGTGGGGGAGTCAAGGATGGAGGGATTTGAATTTTTGTGTCGTCGGTTTTTGGGCATGAGGAGTAAGAGACTCAAAATCTCGACTTCGGCAGGAGGGATTCGAAACCCTAATTTCGGCACAAAGGATTCGAAATCCTTGTGCCTGCCTGTACTAGGGGTTTGAATTCCTTGGCCTGAGGTGTAGGGAGTCGAAATTCGGAGGGATTCGAACTGTCTGTATCGATGCATATGGATTCAAAATCTTGAAATGGAGTGTATTTTAAGTATATGAATTTTGTGTTCTGAGGTATTGTGAGGCCTACGCTCACATAACTTCTCTCGGGATTGATTCCTTAGTGTTTTGGCAACACTTCGGTCTTTGGTGCCACGTGACGAGTCGAGTCGTGTGGGCCTGGCGTGCTTTTGGGAATCAGACCAAAAGACCGGTTAACACTTACCCCCCCCCCCAAAGTAAGTACTGTATCGACATGATGTGTTTTGAGTTGAAACCACCGCCTCTGGATGCTAAGAACATCTCCAAGCTACTTGGTTCGTGAAACACCCCACCTCCGTTAAGGTCACTCTCAAAGGGAATGTCCTAATTTTGGTGGAGGTTTATAAGTATAAGTCACAGATATACAAGACAGGTATAAGAACACATATTTTTGAACAGCGGAAAACAACAACAACTTTTATTTCAACATAATACGTGTTCACAAACCATGTCATAATTTGTCTTACAATACTTCCAAAATCATATCTGTCTTGATTACATTATTTAAAGAAGCATAAAGAAAACATAAATAAACTGCAAAAGTCCCCTAACTGCCGTCCAAAACCATAGTCCAAAACGGAAAATATCCAAGCAATACATTCTTTCTCTTCAAGCTGGATGTGAAAACTGGTCAAGCTGCGGTATTCCCTCCCTGAGAACCTGGGGGGTGGGGGGGGAGAACGAAAGAAAAAGAGGCGAAAGGAAAAGGGTCAGTCATAAAGACTGAGTAAGTCCTAGTGACTTTTAGTGTAAAAACGGTTAAAACAACATGTCATGTATGAACTGGAACTAAACTCAAGAAGGGTGTCAAGGTGGACAAGATAGACTAAGGTGATCATGATAAGTCAAAACAAGTCAAATAAAGCATCACATGTTCAAGATTCGTTGCATCGACTGTACTAGTATACTAAGCCCATGTCACGAGTTAATCACGAAATAAATCTTACGGCCCAATATCATGAAACGACCCTGAAACGGGGTTTGACCCAAGTACGGGGTCCTACAGAGAGCTTATCTAGTCGATCGGCTCCCTACAAGTTCTAGCTCGTCAAGTGTCCGTGTCATACGGCTAATCACGAATGTAGTCACCTATGCTGGATCCACCTTCGGGTGTTTCAACCCTAGGGTGTCAACCCCTGACACGATTCAAGATGCACAGGTAAATCTACGGATACCCAGTGTCTGCCCCGGAATACGTGCACGACCGTAGTCCACCGAACCTACACTGGTGTACCCCACTGCCGTCATTCACCTCTTACAATCAGCACAGTAATCGTGCCCCACCCGGCCTAGCCCCAGGGTACCTTGATACATCTAGAGGGTTACTGCTGAAAAGGGTCATGTCTAGGGTTTCGCCTAACAGATTAGGTCATGTAATTCGTGACCTAACCCGCCTAACCGATTAAGTCATGTAATTCATGACTTAATCCTCTTCCAGTCTAGTCATGTCAAGAGGGTTAAGTATGTCGTTTAAATTCGCGATTTAACCCGCCTACGTGTCATGTCAAGTTGGCTAAGTGTTGTCGTTTCAAGTTCATGACTTAGCCCTACAAATCGTGTTCAAGTTGGTTAAGTTGTCTTTTCATGTTCATGACTTAACCCTAATTGGCATTAATTGATTCGTTAATGCACTGAACCACTCACATTGGATCCTGTTGTTCGTAGCCACTAGATTTGCCGGGCGGTTCCGGACAGGTTTACACTACGAACTCAACCCAACCTCGGGTTTCAAGCGCGATGTGACCAACTAACCACATTGGATCCTATTGTTTGTAGCAACTAGATTTGCCGGGCGGTTTCGGGAAGATTTACACTACAAACTCAACCCAACCTCGAGTTGGCCACTTTCTTGTTTTCTAAAGTCATGCCCATGTTCTTATCAGATTCGTGCTATTTCCATAGCATGTTCATATGTCAACTTCGTGCCCAACTAAGGCATGTTTTTCAAGTCAAGTTATGGCATGTTCAATTCAAGTTTTCGTGCCATATTTCATGTTCTACTTATGCCAAATTTCACGGTTTATGATTATAACCAATTCAAGCTTTGCCTATTCTACCCAATCGTATCCCCAACGTATATAAACGTACTTCGTTCACAAGCATAAACAATTCAAGAGATAAAGGGGAATAACACCAAACATGTGATAGGCATATGTGACAATTCCAGCATCACTTGCATAATAAACAGGCTATAACATATCGCATGGTTTCAATACTAGCATGATGATAACTTGGCATAGTAATGGTTCCAACTTAGTTTAACATGATGATTTCAACTTTACATCATAGGCATAATAATCATTGCGGACATAATAATAATTTTATTACAAACATGAAGCATTAAAGGCATGGAAATTCTAATAGGCATAGTGGATTCCAATTTAGCATTTTTAACATAATGATTCTCATCTAGCATTATAAACATAATGATTCCAACTTTTCATCATAACCTAGCAATTCCCAATTTTTCATTAACATGATAGGTATATTAACATCACAGGCATAGTTCCATCAACATCATAGACATGGTTTAATTAGCATCATAGGCATGGTTTAATCAACATAAAGATTTCAATAAACATAGTGATTCCATGGACATGTATTAGTCCAACTTGCCATACAGTTTAGCCTAAGTGATTCATAACAACATCAAAATCATGATAAGTTTAACTTGCAACGTTGACATAGCAATATCCCCAAATTATGATTCAAAGTTAAACAATATAAACATGGATTAATAATAGTTCCTAAGTCCGGTTTCAATTCATGGTATGTCCATGTTATTTTAGCGTTTTTGCCTAAAAAGTGACATAGAACTTACAATATGAAGCAAGTAATCCAAATCAAAATTTCAAATCAAATAGCCCCAAATCCGTTGTCTAAAGCGTCGTAGTTGTTGTAGCTTCTAGTTGTAGCCTTCAAGATCCGTCCTTCGTCTTCTTTAATTTTGTTCTTTGTATTTTTTTTTAATTTAGAGCTCTAGGTTTAATGGCGGTGGCTTGAGGCTAAAATGAAATAGTATGATTTAGGCTAGGTCTTAGGTTCTTTTTATAGTGTTTTTGAGTTGATTCGGACCGTCGATGGAGCTTGGTTTAATAATAGCCGCTCGTTCAAAAGAGAGACCAACCAGGAGCTGACGCCTAGCCCTAGTGACAAGGCAAGGCTCAGAAAATCGACCAAACACAGACTAGGCCAGCCTGGGTGGACTGGGTTCGACCTGGCTCAGGGGCGAGGTCAACACCCCAGTCGACACCGTGTCGACTTGGCAGTCGACACGGGTTACCCAGGTCGACTGCCCTGTCGACCTGGCTAGCCCCAGGTCGACTGCCAAGTCGACCTGGGTGCCTTGGGCGGGAATTTTCCCGCCCTAGCCAATTGGGCCTGATTTTGAAATTTGAATTAGTTTTTCTGAGTTGTTTTGGTCTGTTTGAATTTTAAACTGAATTCTGAAACTTCCGGAGGCCATATCTTCTTCATACGGAGTCCGTTTTACGCAAACTCGGACTCTATTTCAAGCAGAATTCCGAGATGAACGCAATAGCGCTGTTTCCCTTAATTCTTTGATTTGAAATTAATTATACTTTAATTTGTTAATTTCACTGTTATAGAATACACGGGGTGTTACAGTTCACTTGGTCATGACCGTTCCGTTGAGCATGTCGAGAATTTCTATTCTCCGATAGCTCCTTTTTATCATCAAATTCCTATCGACTTGTGAAATTAAACATTATTCGTCGACTCTCGCTTTCGTCGTGACACAAAAAAGTCACTGTCGACGTAGAGTCACATATATGCTCACATGTTTTCATGTGATTTCACGCGATGCGGTAGGAATTCGAAAATAGAACTTGAATAGTGATGTGTTGTCGGTTTACGACTACGCAAGTTGGATTTTTTCATTGATACTAAATTGTAGATTCGATTGCTTTTTGTACATTCTTAAGTCACTTTGGCTTACGAGCGTACGATTGGTTAGTGGATCGAATTGGTGTCGATAGCAGTAATGTCGAAAATGTATGCTCGTAGTCATATCTAGAGTCGCAAGTCAAAATTTCTTTAAATTGGAAATTTTATTCTCGTTCATCATTTTTTAGGAGAAGTTTCGCTTCCCACAAGGGGATACAAAATTTCACGTCCCAGTAGGATAAGAATGTAGCATCCCTGATGGTATGTAAATTTCGCACACCTGAAGGAATGTCAAATCTTTCATCCCTTAAGGGATGCGAAATGTCTGATAGGCTTCGGCCCGATATACTCTCCTCTTATATAAATAGTGACTCGAAACCCCCTCCTCCCTTTTTTATTTCATTTGCCTTTATTCCCCAGGAACTCGTGCATTTTACTGAGGATAAAACTTAAAGTCAACTCAACTTAGGTGGATCTCGAAATCCTTTCCAGATCCCGCGAATTGAACGTGAAAACGATGTTTGAGGATGTCAAAATCGAACCACAAATCAAATTCGAAACCATTTCTCGAATTAAGCTTGAAACCGAATCTCGTATCGAGCTCGAGGTTGACCCTTGGATCGAAATGGAAATTGAAGTTCGAGAGTGTCGAATTCGAGCTGCTCTGGCGTGATGTGGGGTTCGATTTTTGGAGGGAGCTAAGTAGGAATGGAAGCAGAGGAAAGATGAGGAGGAAGTAGGAGATCCAAAGAAAATTGCAACACCTGGATTGAATAATAGCATCTAGAAGATGCAAAATTTCGCATCGGAGGGATGCAAAATTGCGCATCCAAGGGATGCGAACTTTGGCCTTCCAAAGGGATGCAAATTTTTGTTTCATGGAGGGATGCGAAGCGTGGTTGGGAATGGGAGTCGAATTTCATAAGGAAAAGGAGGGATGCGAAAATTTTGGAAGGGGATTCAAATTCTGTTATGGCCTGGTGGATTCAAAATTTTGCATCCCTAAGACTTAGGAAAATGCGAGCCCTGTTTTCAACGCATATCATGCTACTTATTAAAGATTCAAGCCCGAGGAGACCCATCTCTGGATGCATGTCATCTCCACGACACTACAGGATTGAATCGAGCCTAAGGTGGAACATAATAGAGTCAATTAAGCCTTGCACATAGGATTAAAGCAAAGATTCGGAGAGTGAATGCCTGACTGAACTACCGAAATTTGAACGCGTTTCCTGATTCCAACCATGGCATAGCCGCGGCTTGACGCGAACCTGACGATATCGACTGACGACGTTGATGGTTACAGTTATAAGAACTTGTGATCATCGTCGTGTCCTAAGTTTTTTTTTAAATATTACCATATTAGCATCTTGTTGCATTGCATGTACATGTTAGTTCACACTAACATGAGGATATAGGTTGTTCAATGCGATGTCTAATGCAACTATATTGAAAGTATAGCTAGTAATGGAAACAAGATCATCTAAGAAATAACAGAATTTGGAAGCTGAAGCTTCTCAGTGCTCACCGTTCCAGTCTAGGTCATCAAGCAGTACCGACTCGGAGGACAGCAGGCTTGAGACTTCAGGAGAGTCCACTCCTTGTCAACCCATGGGTTCGCTAAAGGCACCTGACCCGGAGGTGCAGTCGGAAGGACCGGTCGAGCACCTGGCTGGGCCGATGGTACAGGAAAGGATCGGAGCAATAGAGGAGAGAACCGAAGAAGAAGAGCATGTGGATATTATGGAGGGAGACGCTCTCGAGGTACCGGATATAATGGTAGACGTAGTCATAGTTGACAACCAGCCAGATTCGATGTCCTCGCATATGGATGAAGCAACGGTGAGGTGCATATGTAAGCGATTTAGCATACCCTGCAAATATGTTCGTGTGCCTCAAGAGGGTGACAGGGATTACGCACCTTCAGAAGGATGCACTGCTTGGAACAAGCACGTATGTTCTTCTGGGTGCATGCCCCTGTCTTGTGACTTCATCCAGGATATACTGCGCTACTTTCGCTTGGCACTGACGCAACTTCAACCAAATGTGTATGCCTTCCTCCTTGGTACCTAAGTTCTCTTTAAGGAATACCTGCACATCGACCTACCGGAGAGGACATCCGGTATATCTTTCAACTAAAGAGGCGGACTACCAACACGCCTTCTTTGTTAGGGGTAAGCGTTTGGTTGGTTTGGTTTATCCGATTATGAAAATTGTCAAATCAAACTAAAATCTATAGAAATTAAAACCAAACCCAACCAAGCAAATTAAGATTGGTTGGTTCGGTTAGTTATTCGAGTTAACTAAACTAAAAATATTTCAGAGTTTATGTTCATAATAATAACTATAGTTTTAAATAGTTTATAAATATATGATTAAAGTATTATTGTTTATGGTTTTTATGCTTCCCAAAGGTAATTCTGATACACATGTGATGATTAAAATTAATTAGATAACTAAACTGGTCCTATGATACACATGTGATGATTAAAATTTACATAGATAACTAAACTGGCCTAAAATATTTACTATAATATCAATAATTTTGAAAATATAATAAAAGTTTGGTTAATTTTGTTAAACCGATAGCCAAACTAAATATTTTTCTGGACCGATTACAGACCGATCTAATTTCAAAACAAATCCAAACCGACTGGTTTATTTGGTTTAACCAAATAATGCTCACCGCTATTCCCTATTCTACTTGGAGGCACTGCCCAACACGTGATTCATCCTAGGGAAATAGCGCAGATTTAGTTATTTAATTATGATTGGTTCTTCGTTTGCTATCCCCTGGGATTTTGCGAGGCGGTGGTTGGCCAGAAGTAAGCGTTTTTACTTCCTTGCGCTTGTGGTTAGTTAGGTCGCCATCTTGGGGTTAACTTTGTATATGTGTAATAGGGATTCCTCCGGCACACATGTGCAGCAAGTATCAAGAGAATCTTGAAGCACTAAGGGACATTCCAGAAGAATCCCATTCCACTAAAAATGTCTTAGACGAGCAACCGCTTCGTCGTGTGGGATTATTTCCCATGTTCGCTCAATAATAAAGCCAGCTATTGCCGGTGGTGGAGGAGAAGCGGAGTCCGAGGGAGGCAAGGGCTCTCCAGGCCGAAAAGGAAGTTCCCCCTATGCGTCCCAGTGATGCAAGGCCGTGAAGACTCAAGAAGAAACCAGTGGGGGCAGATCCGGTGATGAGGAGGTAGCCACTAGAGATGAGGGTCTATCGGCTACTCCCTTCTCGCCTGTGACAGACGGGGAGAGGACGAAGATGTCGCCTAGGCCGTCTTCTCCAATAACTGCCTCTGAGACCACCGTATCACTAGAAAAGGAGGGTTAGTTTGATGACCTAAATAAGTGCCCACTTGATGTAACACTGTCTTGGCCTAGTAGCGCAAGTATAGAACGCTTGTCGCTTACCATTGGGGAGATCACTCCTTCAAGCGGATCGGTATCATGAGAGAACACTTAGGACACACACTCATAAACACTACATAACACTTCATTTGTTTGTGCACGTAGGGCGTACGAGTCTGGCCTTGAATATGGTCAGTGAAGTTTAAATGGTTCGAGAAGGAGATAGGGACCGAGCCAAGGATTCAGGGGAACACCGACCCAAGAGGAGCAGACTCATAAGGAATTTAAGGAGAGATACTAACTTGTTTAATGAACCCCCACATTCCCATGACCGCGGCAGCGAGCGTCGTCACCGATATCAATCTCATCATTTAGAATCCCCTCCACCTATTACTCGGTCATCTGGCATAGATTCAAGGCTGGACAAGGCAAGCACCAGACTACCATCATTTATCCCTCTTTATATTTCACCCCATGCGCCTGTGGCAACCTCCAAAGGCAAGGATTTGGAGCCTAACGATAGAAGGTCTGGGAAGATGGGAGCGTCGAAGAAGGGGATCATTTGCCCGACGTGTCAGACATTTTGGAGCTCACTCTCAAATGGAGGAAAGCGATACTGAGGGAGTAGTTCCCTAAGTTCTAATTTGAGGAGGTAATGTGGCTGCCAAACATGTGTCCGAGCCCTCGGATTATGGACAAAGACGAGGTCGATAAAGTATACGACGTCTTCCTCCACTATCGGAATATGCATAAGTATGTCGGGAATCTTTCAGACGTAATTTTCAAAAAAAAATGTGGAGACAAAGAACTTGGAGCAGACCCTAAAAGATGAACAGGATAGTGTCCAGAATCGGGATAGTGAGTTGTGTAAGACAAGTCTTCGATTTGCAACTATTTGTGTTTGCGAGTAACATATTTAAATGCTGACACTCTGTTTTCGAAATAGTGCAACTAAGATGGGATTATAAGAAGGTTGAGGAAAACGCGAAGAGAGAGAGAGAGAGACGTTCAAGGATACCGTGTTGATGGTTTCGATGGAGAATGCGACTCTCAAGCGCGAAAATGATGTCAGGATTGCGGAACGGATCGTAGGCAAAACTAACACTAGAGTGGGGTGAATAGTGTTTTTAAGAATTTAAACAATATCTAAAACTTATATGATCTACTATATGAATCAAACACCACAGAAAAAATCACAGACTCAGAATCAAACCAAACACAAAGATAAACAAAAAATAAAATGTATAAAAGGAAAGAACACACCGGGTTTTATACTGGTCAGTCCGACGCAATGCTAGATTGCACAGAGTTTTATTACTACATCAATATCCAAGTACAGTTCTCTCCTTGATTCCACGGTTACAAGGGTAACACCGATTCCACACACTAGCTTGATCAAGTATACTTTCTTGATTTCACGGCTACAAGGGTAACATTGATTCCACCTCCTTGATTTCAGACTACAAGGGTAACACCGCTCTCATTCCTTGATTTCACCGCTACAAGGAAAACATTGATTACCCAAACACTTCCCAAATGATTACAATAGCCCTATAACTCTTCAATAGCACTTTGATTCAGAGAGTAATGAGTAGAGAGTGAGAAAAGAAGAAGTTTTATGTAAATAGAATTGAATTCGGTAGAGTATAAGTGTAGAAATCATAAAAATGAGAAAATATAATGGTGTAAAGGAATGAGATAAAGATGGATCAGACCCTATTTATAAGTTTTGAAAGGTTGCAACGTTTATGGAGCGTCACAAATAGTGAAAAGACACTTCCTTTGAAAATCGAAAAAGCGATAGTTATATGTCGACGTAGACATATATGTATGTCGAGATAATCATGTGTAAAGTTGAATTTTGAGAAATTTTCAAGTGTTTTGATATATACATAATTCTAGAAATCCTTGAATTAAAACATAGTGTTATAAATAGGTATTATAAAGTGGAAAAACATATAAAAACATAAATATAAGATATGTAAATATATATATATAATTATTGAGTTTAAAACTATAAATACAAAGTAAATAAATTATATATAATGTAAAACTTATAAACTGTAAAACTTGAGTTTAAAATCAAAAGTAAAGTAAGGAAAGTAAAATAGAGAAGAAAGAGATTGAAGATAGAATTTGAAATCAGAAATTGAAAAACAGAATTTGAATTTGAACCTGGAGCGCTATTTAGAGTCTTACATAAACTAGACTCTATTACTATATTTATCTTGAACTCTTGAAATCTTGATTACTCATGAGTCTTGGATTATCTTTGAATTCTGAATCTCTAGCATCTTTAAACTGTATAGTCTTCAGTAATAATTCCTGTATATAAATCCTGCATATGTATATATATATATATTCTGGATAAAAGTGTTAGTATATATTTTATAATCAATTAATATTGAAATAAGGTTGTTGTCATCAAAACTCCATTCTCCAATAGATGAGGCTTTTAAAGAGTGGAATCTTGAACCATAGAAAGAGAACGAGGAACTACATTAGCTCCGCACATATAACGAGGCTCTCGTTGTGGAAAACAACAAGATGAGGCAAGAGAACGAGCAACCACAACATCTCATGAAGGAGAATGGGGAGTTTAAGAAGGCGTTGGAGCTGAGGAATGCTGAAATTGCTTATGCTATGAAGGAGAAAGCCAGCGCGAAGACTGCGAGTAGAGATGTACTGGCTCAAGTGGATAGTATCAAGGATGAGCATCGAGTTGAGGTAGAAAGGCTCAGCGAAAGCATTGAGGATGCTAAGGCCAGAGTGCAGGAGTCTCTTGAGCCATCTATCTGGGGCATGTATGTTAAAGCGCTTCGCTTTCACGGAATCCCATGGGTCGATGATTATCCCCGGATGATGGCCCGGACTTGAGAAAAATTGTTGGAGTTTGGGGCTTGGAGGCTACAGAATTTCTTCTCATGGAAACTTATCTGACCGAAGAGGAGCGCCCGACGTTGTAAGAAGGGGGGATATTGTTGCGTGAGGATGCTAAAGGGCGAGGTTGGCGAAGCTTGTTGCTGCCAAAGGAAAGATTTTGACCACTGAGAGCGTAATCGTCGCTCATGAGTTTGCAAAGGCGAGCTCCCATCAATAGCAAGTTATGCCATCTTTCGCCGCCAATGGCCAATGGTCCCAGCCCACGCTACTACTGCGTATGACCTTGATTTCCTGGGGATGGGACTAGGAAGTTCCTTTCAAGAAATAACCGAGGGCAACAAACCTATTGCCCCCGCACCGCAAGTGTATGGAGGTAAAATCTTATTATCACGAGTTCATGGAAGGATGTGGCACTAAGTCGAAGTAGACTAATTAGTCTTTTTTTTTCGTGTAGGCCCTTTCGGAGCAGAAGTAGCAACGGGCTTCTCCCCAACACTCCCCTTTACCTGAGGCTGAATTGGGATTGTAAGGAATTCAATTTGGAGAGGGAGGCGGTTCCCTGAATACCTTTGCTAACGTAGAGCTAGGAACTAATATTTATAAGGGCCTTCTTTCCATGGAATGGGAGATAACTGATGGGCAAGAGATCCAGGTGACTAGAACGGTGGATGCAAGTTTGCAAATAACACATGAGTTGTTGGAGTTACAAAAGGCTAAATTGCTCACTAAGTCCGAAGAGCAGCAACAGAAGAGGAAGTTGATGAGGCGGCCTTGTAGGAAGCCAGGAGGAAGCCATGAGGAATGTTGAGGAGGAGGCCAAAGATGAGGTGACAAGGAAGAGGGCGGCCGATGAGGCTGAGAAGAAGAGGACCGATGATGAGGCCAAGAAGAAGAGGGCTGATGAAGCTTCCAAGAAAAAGGCCGATGAGGCATTTAAGAAGTTGTAGCAGGATGCAGCCAAGCGGCTTAAGGCCGAAAAGTTGGCTGGACAGAAGGATGCAAGAGAAGTCAAGAAGAAATATGATCTGGAGGTGAAGAAAGCCAAAGATATTAGGGAGAAAGAGGGTCCCAAGGCAGTACTAGCCCTTGCCATTGACATCACTCCCAAACCTCTATGAGTCATCCTACCCATAATCGGGGACATCACTCCCAAACCTCTACGAGTCATCCTACCCATAATCGGGGACATCACTGAAATCACGAGTGGCGAGGATGATGAGGGGAAGTCCAAGTCAGTATCTCATGAGTCCATCTCTCTAGCCAGAGGTAAGGGTGAAGAGGTAGAGGCAGCTCCGGGAGGAAGGGAACGATGAATGGTGACTACCCACCTAGTGTTGAATCTGCTAAGAAGAAGAAGAGGGGAAAGGACGGGTTGTCCAAGTGATTGTTACAGATCTTTTGGTTATATAGGCCGATAGTATATGCTAGAAAGGCCCTCTCTTTTGGAGGCATGGTGCAGTTTTCATGTACACCGTGTCGTTAGAAAGAAAGATAGACAATTATAGCTTATTTTAGATGTAAATGAAATCTTTTGGTTGACTTTGCTTATATCACATGTTATATTGAGTGTTTAAACTTTCATCTGTGCTTTCCAATGTTTTAACTTGCATAAATGTACTCGTCATCACACTTGGACAAGCATTGTCTAAGGCTTCACTCTTGAGATTCCCTAGTCATGTGAAGGCTGCATGTGCCGACTCCGCTCTCGAGATTCCCCTTGGTCGAGTGTTCCGAGTCGTGCAGAGTTTGGGATTGTTGTTTCCTTCTCGAGATCTCCTTGAGGTCGCTGATCCCGAGCCGCGGGAAGGCATGGACGTCGTTGATTCTTCCTTTAAACTCTTCTGTCATTATCATTCCAGTTAGAGTTTGAGGGCGTCGTTGGTTCGCCATTTTGGTACCCGGATCCAGGCCCTTCTGGTCGGATGGAGCCAAGCAAGCGGTCTTAATCACACTCACCCGGCTGGTGGGTTGCCCACAAGTCCGAAAACCTAGGAGCGAGGATGGATACTCAAATCAATGAGCGTCCTGAATTATTTATACTCGGTCTCTCGTTGATTCAAGACTCGAGTCGCGTTATTTATACTTTTCCATGTCGTAGATTCGAGACTTGAGTCGGATGGTTTGATTCCAAGCTTCATGGGGCTGATCCAGTGTTGTGCGCTCATGTATGCAAGTCGGCTGTAATGGTTTATCAAACATACTACGCAGAAAATAATGCACCAATTACACGGAAATATGAATTTTTCTTTACTGATAACTTTGGCAGTAATGACCTTTACTTTATAATGACTTGAATTTGAAGAAATTTAAACACTATTGGAAAGCGGTAAATTTGTACACTAGATTGAGTGAAGTAGCGGTGGAGGTGTTCACTGTTCCAAGCTCTAAGGAGTTCGGCGCCATCAACTGTCATTGGCTTTAAGGTTCCATCTCTAAGCCTCCGTTGTATGACGTACAAACCTTCCCAACAAGGACTGAGACCAGTTGGTGTAGGAAAGATCCGCTTTAGGACGAGGCCGCCAATGTCAAAGTGCTTTGGGTAGACTTTGGAGTTGAAGTATCGACGACTCGTTGGAGCTGAGTGCCAGCTCTAAGTTCAGTTTCGTCCCTTTTCTCTTCGAGTAAGTCTAGTGACTCCAATAGGAGGTCTTGCTTAGTCTTCAAATCATAGTATGTGACTCGATGAGATTGGAATTTGAGCTCAATGGGAATGACGGCTTCGAATACTTAGGTGAGAGCGAAGGGAATATGGTTAATCACTGACTTATGGGTGGTCCAGCAAGCCCAAAGGGCTAGAGGGAGCCCATCTACGCATAATCCTAGAGCCTTTTCCAGATGCTTCTCTATGATGGATTTGATTACTTTGTTAATAGCCTCGACTTGCTCATTAACCTGAGGGTGAGTAACTGCTGAAAATTTCTTTTCAATGTTATGCCGCTGGCAGAAGGTCTTGAAATCAGCGCTCTCGAATTGGGTCTCATTGTCTGAAATGATAGTCTAGGGGACCCCAAAGCGAGTAATGATGTTGCGGACGACGAAGTTGATCACCTTTTTGGTGATAGTTGTAGTAAGAGGTTCGACTTCTGCCCATTTGGTAAGGTAATCAACCGCGATGATGGAATAGCATGCACCTTCTCTAGCTACTGGAAGAATCCCGATAATGTTTATTCCCCACATGGAGAATGTCCAAGGACTGACCATCTGTGCAGTTCGGTAGGTGGAGCTATTGGAATCTTGGATAACCTCTAGCATTTGTCGCACCTGCGGGCATAGTCCGCGACATCTTGGTCGAGTGTGGGCTAGAAGTTACCATATCCGAGAATCTTTCTTGCCAGTGTTTGCCTCCCAATGTGGTTGCCGCACTCACCTTTGTGCACATCCAGTAACACACGGTCGACATCGTTGTGGGATACACACCGAAGTAATGGAACAAAGAATCCTCTTCGGTAGAGCATTCCATCCTGGATGATGTAGCGAGATGATCAACGAATGATTACCCGCCTCTCCTTGGAGTGATCAGGGAGGATTTCGTGAAGCGGGTACTTCTTAATCGGTTCATTTCCGACTCGGGTTCGGGCCCGATCTCTGTCGTTGCTACCGAATGAGTCTATATTTGATCGATGCTCGGAGAATCGAGCACTTCAACTGGGGCTAGTCCCAAGAGTTGCGCATCCCTAAAGCTTTCCAGCTTGGCTAATTTATCAGCTTTCTCATTTTTTCCCAAGGGATGTGCGTAATGATGTAAGTTTCAAAGTTGGTGAGCAGTTCGCGGACCCGAGCAAGGTAGGGAGCGACGCATGCCCCCTTGGCTTGGTATTCACCTTGCACCTAGCGTACGATGTGTTGTGAGTCGGAATAAATCTTGATAGCCTTAATGTTGAGTTCAATTGCAATTCTGATTCCAGCAATCAAGGCTTCGTATTCTGCATCGTTGTTGGTAACAGGAAGTCGAGCTTCAATGCGTAACAGATCGAGCGTTCCTCAGGAGTAACGAGTATGACTCCAGCGCCAGAATATTGACTGTTAGATGATCCATCCACAAATAGTTTCCACTAAATGTTTGGAGGCTCACTGTCTTCCAGAGGAGGCTCTTCGAGAATAGTGAACTCCGCTATGAAGTCTGGGAGGGCTTGTCTGAGGATGACAAGGAATGAAAGTAACCACGAATTGACTTAGTTCTATGTTCCACTTCAAAAGTAGCCCATACACCTCACGTCATTGCAGGACCTGTCGTAGCAACTGGTCAATGTAAATTCTGACTGGATGGGACTGAAAATATGGCGTAGCTTTTGAGAAGAGATCAACAGGAAGTAAGAGATCTTTTCAAGTTTCAGATAATTCTTTTATGCTCATGTCAACCTCATGTTGATGTTATAAACAGGCTGTTAGACACGATCTTCTTTGTGCACAAGCGCCGAGCTAATTGTCTGCATAGAAACGACAAAATATAGGTATAAGTCTTCGTGGTTCACGGGTTTCGACAAGATAGGTGGTCACTCTAAGTGATTCAAGAGGTCCTGTAATGCAATAATGCATTCTGGTGTCCATGTGAAGTTGCATTTCCCTTTTCTAAGCAAGTCGAAAAAGGAAATGCATTTGTTAGTAGCTTTAGAGATGAATCGACTTAGAGTGTCCACTTTCTCGTTTAAGCTTTGAACATCCTTGATGCTACAAGGGGCTTGGATAGCTTGGATTTTTTTTTCTGGATTGGCTTTGATGCCTTGTGAATTGACGATGAAACCCAGGAATTTTCCTAAAACAACTTCGAAAGAGCATTTCAAGGGATTGAATTTCATGTCATATTTACAAAGAACACCGAGCATTTCGGCGAGGTCGTTGATGTGGTCGTTTGATAATCTCATTTTCACGAGCATATCGTCCACGTAAACCTTACGGATCTCCCAATCTGGTCCTTGAACATGCGGTTGATCACTGGCTAATATTTGGCTCTAGCGTGCTTGAGACCGAAAGGCATGGCGACGTAACAGTAGAGCCCAAGGTCGGTTATGAATGAAGTGTGTTCCTCATCTGGAAGGTACATGGAAATCTGATTGTTGCCTGAGTACGCATCCTGAAGCTGGTAGCCAGTGGTTGAGTCAACTAGCTGGTAGTCTATCGTTGAGTCAACTGGCCGATCGATCTTCGAAAGTTGGAAGTTTTCCTTCGGGCATGCTTTGTTCAAGTCAAAGTAGTCGACACACGTTTTCCACTTTCCATTCGCATTCTTGACCAAGACTGGGTTGGAGACCTATTTGGTGTAGAGGGCATCGCGGATAAATCCGTTGTCAAGTAAACTGTCCACTTCCTTTATAAGTGCATTTGATCTTTCGATTCTCAAGATTCAACGCTTCTATTTGACTGGAAGTTACTTCGGGTCGATACTGAGCATTTGGCATGCAATTCCTAGGCTGATGCCATACATATCTAATAGGTCCAAGCGAATACGTCGAGGATGGCCCTTAAAAAGTCCACGAGCTCTTCCTTTCTTGTCGGGTGGAGTTGCGACCCAATTTTCAAGACCATTGTCGAATCAGCTTGGTTGACTAGAATATCGACAGTCGGTTCCATCGGGGTATCTCTCTCTGAATCATGCTCTTCTCCTTCCCTTGGATTAAGATCGTCGAAAAAATGGCAGTGACATCTGAACCAGGACCCAGAATCCATTAGTTTTTATGCACTGATGGTTTTGGCGTAGAATGGTGCCTCTACATTCTTGCCTTTCACCTTGTTGATAACGTCCTTCCACTCGGCAAGGTAGCAAGCTCAAGTTGTGGCTTGGTCGTCTTTAACAGTTCCAACCCCATTCTCAGTCAGAAATTTCATAAGGAAGGACCAAGGTGCCATGCAGACTCTGAACACTGCAAGGAAGGGACGTCCAAGTAGGGAGAGACGACATTTATAACGACGAAGGTGAGGATCCATACTCTGCTTCGATCCCCATCTCCGATTTCCAACGGCAGGTCCACCATTTCGACCGGCTGGTTGGAAGGTCTGTTGAAGCCGTGAACGGTCGCACGGAAGGGCTTCAAGTCTTTGGCCTCAAGTTTCATTTGATCGTAGGCCGACTTGAAGATTATGTTGACAAAGCTTCCAAAATCGATGAGGATCATTCGGACATAGGCCAGACCTATACGTGCAGAGATAACGAGAGGATCTATGATTGGGTTTCAATTCTCGTAGACTCTCTCTCGCATGAAAGACAATACCATCCCGCATCGTCTTCCGGAGCTTGGTGGGGATAGATTTGTCCAAGGAGGAGAATGCTTCGTAGCTGACATGCTTGATGGAATTAGCGTACTCCTTCATGTATCGGAAACTCTAATTAGCAGGGTGAGGCCCACCATAAATGGTGTTGATTACGATTCCACGTGGCCTATGATTGGACGAACCTAGGCCTACATTAGTTGGAAGGAGGGTAGACGTTGAAGGGCCCATGGCTGCTTCTGGAGGTGCATGATTTTGACTGTACTGCTTATGAGCTTTTCTATCGCATCCTTAAGGTGGCGACAGTCGTCGGTGTTGTTGCCAAACAAATCGTGGAATCTACAATACTTGCTAGAGCTCTTCTCGCGATCGGTAGCTTCCCTTGTGTTCGGCTTCTTATACTGAATGGTGTTATAGGTTTCTAGGTAGATTGTCTCTTGCTCTTGGTTGAGTGAAGTGTAGTTCCTGTAAGTTGGATAGCGGTTGTGCTTCTTCGGGTCTAAAGGAGCTTGATTATTATTGTTGCGACCGTCGGATTCAACGTTGTTTGGCTTGGGTTATAACAAGATCTCCCCTTTACCCTTGTCGGAGGATTCTCTGACTTACTTTCCTTTGACACTGTCCACGATAGTGCCAGAGTGTGGGTTATTGCGGTGGCTGCCTTGAGCAGCCCAACTGCGTCGTGATTCCTCTTGACATAGAAACTAGTCGGCCTTCTCGTAGAAAGCTTCCAAAGTCTTGGGTTGCTTTCTGTCGATCCATGCTTCAAACTAGGAGCTAGGAAGGATGCCCTTAGCAATCTAGACATGTGTTGTGCGTCGCTCTGGATCGTCAACCTCAACGAGGGCGGTCACTACACCAAAACAACGAATTTAACGCACCAGATTATGGAGGTTTGATACGAATTTAAGCCGTATCAAATTTGATACAGCTCATAGCCGTATCAAATTTCATTTGCTACAGCTCAACCAATCCGCACCTCCCCTAACCCCTAAAATCTAATCGTAGATCTTCAAAGCTTCAGATCGCTTCCTTTGATATTGCTTTAACCCATATCAAATCAGCATCATATTTTTTTCTCGGCTGATTTTCGTTTCTCACAAACCCAAAAAAGATTGGATGCTTCTTTTCTAATTATCTCGATTCTGTCTCTCAATTTGCTTTCGCATCTTCCCCTTCTCTATGAAAACCCTGTGAAAGTAAAATCCACACTTCATATTTATTTTCGTTTCCTAGTTCATCCAAAACATCAGTTTTTCTTCATTGCTATTGACAAAGGTACGTTTTTTCTTTGATAATCGGTTCTTATCATTTCCCAGCTTGAATCATTCTTTTTTTCGATTTTTCTCTTATAATTGTGTAAATTTGCCATCTATTATTTCAGTTTTTTCCTGATGTGGTTAGATTGCTTGAAATTCTAGTTTCTATATTATTATGTTTCAGTGTGACTATTTGATGTTTCTTGACTAAACATTATAATTTTTGGTGCATGTTCTGTTTGTTTGTATAATTGGACTACAACTAATTGGAAGAGAAATACTAATTCTTACAGGAGAATGTATTATATGAAGTGGTGTTATCTAGCACCCTTAGGTTCAAATGTTCAATGCATGATTTGCATGCATTTTCTGTGCATGTTCCTTCCTCATTCCATCCATCTTTATGCTACTCTAGTGCTTATTTTTTTAAGGAAATTGAACTTAGCAATAGTGATAGAGTGGCCTGAAATTGTTTCATTTCTGTAGTACATAATTTTTTGTTTACAAAGAACATAGAAAACTTAGTATATCACTTGGATTATCTAAGCTTTATGAAAGGGTATTTAATGATTTGCAAGTGAAGAAAACTAGTTTTCCAACATATTTTTAGGTTGTATTTTATTAGGAAAGGGATCTTAAAAATAATGTAAAAGTAATTGTTCCTTAAGGCTATATGCCTATATATGTCTAAATTGGATTATATATGGGTTTTATTTGAAGTATTAGTCGATTTTATTTGAAGTATATGCCTATATATGCCTTTTTATGTACCTTACCTCTGATTGCTTTGATTCTCTTCCACTTAGCATTTAAGAAATGCACTTACCCTCCCTGGCTCTTCTCGACTTCATGATCTCTCAGCCTTCTGCATTAAATTCGACTCTTATGCTTTTATTCTTATATGTGCTTATGTGGTACATTTTGGTTCAGCTGTAGTTCTCTAACACATGGCTTTCGCGGTGCCTTGTTTATCATTCATGTAGTGTGCCCTAGTTGCTCAGTCATGCCAAACCCGCATCGACAGTGTTTCTCTAGCCTGTCTTGTCATTCCATACAACATATTGTCTTGCAATAGCTTCTGACAAGTAGCATTCGATCGGTAGCTTCATTTTCCAGGCTTTCCCTACCTCCACTTTCATCTAAGTACCCTTTCATAAAGACCTTATAGCCATCTTTATAGGGTCTGCATCTAACACATTATATCACTTGGATTATCTAAGCTTTCATTGTTAATAGGACGTGAGGTACGCAAGTATAAGCAGATTTACATAATGCATTAGTATATATGGCATCCTCTCAAAAATGTAGTGTTAACCATTTAGCTCTATAAGCTATAGCTCCTGATACGTATACTATTATATTTACTTGAGTTTTTTAAACTTGCGTTAGTGTTAGGATGTGAGCTACAAAAATATAAGTGGATGTATAATGTGTTAATATGCAGGTTAACCCCTTAAATTATGAGGTGTTAAGCATTTGTGCTGCGATAATCAATAACTGATGATAAATATAATGGTCGTTGGTATTATAATTAGCGTTAAGAAAATGATAGTCCACAATGTATAACACTTATAATGTGAACGTTTTATCCTATAAACCAATGGTGTTGCACTAATTTTTGTGCTTCTTTTTATTGCATCTATTGAATTGGTGGTCGATATCCTCTTACCTGTTAGGCATTTATTTGTATATAAAGAATGCATATGCACATTAATGGTTTGAATTTTTCGTTCTACAAAGTTAACAATAGACCATTCGATGTGGCAATTCTTAATTTTGAATTTATGTTCTAGGTCCTATGGAACCCCTTTGGGGATATAGGGGCAAATTCCCATTAAATGTGCTTTAAGTGCCAAGAATAATGAAAAATATATGATAAGCAAGTGGCTATTAAGTAAGTGAACTATACAATGATAATTTTTTATTCTTTTATACATTGTCCCTTCTAGTTTTGATTACCATCTGAAATTCCAATTGGTTCATTTAGAAAACTCAATTTGCTATCTTTTGGAGAAGAAGGCGAAGAGGACGAAGTATTCATGACGTATTAGATGATCCATGTTTTATCAAAGAATAAATTCAAATGGATGAATCATAGGTTATTCCTTGGGGATTATATTATGTGTGACATTCCGAAGAAATTAATAAAATGACTATTTTATAAAACTGGATCAGTCTTAGATTATACATATTTTCAAGAGTTAAAGTGCATTTCTAACCTTGTAACCACACTTAATTGTTATATGGACATTTCTCTGAATACTTCGACAACTTCATTATGGTAATATGGACATTTAACCATGGGAATTAAATATGAGCATGACAAAGTAACATTAGTTGGCAACCCAAAGCAATACTGCCACTGCTTTATCATGCTTATATTATAAGTTTATAAGATATAACGTTCACATTATAAGTGTTATATTTTCTGGATTAGTGCTTATGCTTATATTATATTCAGTGTCGTTATGTTAAATGGTCACATTATTACGTATAACGATGAAGCTTTATGAGGTATATTGTGCTATACTTTGTGGACTATCATTTGCATAACATATTCTTCAGCATTACGAGGTATATTGATTCAGACTATCATGTGCTCATATTCATTACATGCATCAAGCTGAAAATGATATATCAAATTGAAAGAAACCATCAAACTGCAACAAAGCCTGGTGACAAGCATTCAGAATAGCAGAAATGTTGTTTGCGGTATTCTTAAACCTGGTGTCAAGCAAGTTATTCAATCTTTTATGAGGGTATATGCGATATTATGATTTGCGAAACTGCATGATATTCCATCTTGAAGGTTAAAGCAATCAACATTCAGTTCAATCTAAAGTTGAATATACCAAAGTAAGTGTGGATAATGTCACGCTTTATGGCACTGACGCAGAGGTAATATTACATATAAATAAGTGTGTGATAAACTGTAGTTTCCAAGTGTATGAGTATGCACCGATTATATATTGTCAATTCTAAAAATTTATGTGGTAATGATTGTGCACCTATTATTGTAAAAAATTACATTGTATTATATATGACCAAACTGTATTCTATATGAGCAAAGCAATTCTGTTTATATCGTCTATATGTATTGGTCAAGAATCATGTGCAATATATATTATATGAATTCGCAGTCTATTATACTCCCTACTTTGCTGTAATGAATTTGCTATAATGAAGCAGCTAATTGTATGATTATTTTTAATTTGATATGGCCATTAGCCATATCAAATTGAGAATTTGATACGGCTAATGGCCGTATCAAATTTAAAAAAAGATACGGCCATTAGTCATATCAAATTGAAAAAGATGCCAAAATTTGATACGGCCCATAGCACTGCCAAATTAAACTAGATACGTCCAAGAGCACTGCCTAATTGGCACTTCTGATGTAGTGGGCGTGGAAACGCTCAAGGTAGCTTTTGAGGGTTTCTGTAACACCCCACCTCCGTTAAAGTCACTCACAAAGGGAATGCATTAACTTCAGTGGAGCGTCATAAGTGTATAGAACAGATAAATTACAAAACAGATAAAATTTTAAATAGCGGAAAAAAATATAAAACTTTACTTCATCGACAAAACAGCAGCTTGGTAAAACAGCTTGTACAAAGATTTGTTTTCCAACACCAAAACACACTTACCCATTACAACAAAGCATCTGTCTTGTTTAACAAAATAAAGAAGCATAAAATAACAATGATATTCCCTAATAAAGCATGAGCCAGCCATAGCAGTGGAAAAGAGAGTCCAAAGCAATACATTGTCTATCTTCGAGCTTGGAAAGAAAACTGAGCTAAGTGGTGATATTCCCTCCCTGTGAACCTAGGGCAGGGACTGAAGAAAAGAAGGCGAAAGAAAACGGGTTAGACATAAGTCTGGTAAGTCCAGTGATTATTTAGCATGTAAACAGGAAAAAGGATCATAACATGAATAAACTGAATACCAGACATAACCATGATGATAAGCATAGCAAGACAACAAATGATGATCGTTAGATATGACAAGGCAAGATACACTGAATGCGCTTCAGTTCTTTCTTTGATTTCCTATTTTCTCTGCACCACCCAACTAGCATCCAAACTATTGTCTTTTATAAAACGATTCATATTCCCTACTAGTGTACAAACTAGTATCCTGTGAAAAAGGATCTGTATCCCCTACTAGTGTCCCAACTAGCATCCTGTGTTATAAAATAAGGTGATCCCAACCCCGCAATTGTGGTAGCCTTCGGGTGTACATCTAGTATGAGGATCTTACCTCAATCATTCTAATTGCCATGAAGATGTTAGATGTACCCTTACTACCATATCGATCGGCTCCCTACTTGTATTAATTTTCCTTGTGTCTATGTCAATTGGCCCTCTCTTGCGTGTAGATACCCTATGCTGGCCCCCACCATAAGGTGTATTAATCCCTATAATAGCGACCCGACACGATTCAAGATGCACAGCGTGTACTACTGATGCCCAGTGCCTGCTTTTCCACTCTGGAGCACGTGCATGCCCATATTCCATCGGAACTACACTGCTGCACCCCCTACTGCTATTTTGACCACTTATAATCGGCCCAGTATTTGTGCCCCACCCTGCCTAGTTCAGGGTACCATGATACACCTATGTGGGTTACTGCAGAAATGGGTCCCCGTTACTAAGGTTTCCTACTGGCTAAGTTTGTGGGCATATATATACAAATATTACCCACCTACACGAGATGTAGTTAACCCTCCCACTGATTCAAACATGTTTATTTAACGGTTAAGTTTGTGGGCCTATATATATATATATATATATATATATATATATATATATACACTAATATTACCCACCTACACGAGATGTACTTAACCCTCTCACTGATCTAGTCAATATGTTTTATTGGTTAAGCTTGCCTTGACCCTATCCACTTTGTTCATGTAATATTGGTTAAGTGTTGTCCATTCATGTTAAATTATCCCACCCACACATCATGTTGTATTGGTTACGTTTTTCCTATTAACTTAACCATGTTCATTCATCATGTTATATTGGTTAGGTGTTTCTTATTAACTTAACCCCACTCGTTCATCATGCTATATTAGTTAAGTATTTCTTATTAACTTAACCCCACTCGTTTATTATGTTATATTGGTTAAGTGTTTCTTATTAACTTAACCTTACTCATTCATCATGCCATATTGGTTAAGTGTTTCTAAATTTACTTAAGCCCACTTTCTTGACTAATTAACATGTTATAACAGTTAAGTGTTCTAAATTTACTTAACCCCACCTTCTTGTCTAACTAACATGGTATAACGGTTAAGTGTTCTAAATTTACTTAACCCAACCTTCTTGTCTAATTAACATGTTATAACGGTTAAGTGTTCTAAATTTACTTAACCCCATCTTCTTGTCTAATTAACATGTTGTATTGGTTAAGTGTCGCCTATTCATATGTTACTTAACCTTACCATTCTTAGAAGGTCTGTTTATTGGCATTAATTAATTTATTAATGCCCCAACCTCTCACATTAGAACTGTTGTTTTGCAGTTGCTAGATGTGTCAGGCGGTTCCGGGCAGACTTCTACTGCAAACTCATTCTAACCGCGGGTTTTGGGCTAAATGTGTTAACCTCTCACATTAGATCTGTGTTGTTGTGGTTACTGGATGTGCCGAGCGTTTCCGGGCAGTTTTACACCGCAACTCAATCTAACCTCGGGTTAGGCTTGTTCATCTTTTAATTAATTTACATATTTACAATTTATGTTCATATGTAAATTATCCACAAGTGTTGTCAATTCAAGTCAAGCCCCATTTACCCTCTAAATTATGCCCATAATTCTAGGTATACAAATTCTACCATTTCATTCTACTAATCATTTACATGATTATGAACCAATTTATGCCAATATCATGTAGTTTAATATTTTTCTCCAACGTATCCCCTGTTATTCGTTCGCATAATTCACATAGAACGTTAGGCTCGCAAATTAGCCTAACCTGTAAACAAAAGGGAAAAGAAAGGGACATGTAACATTCCAACAGGCATAAACAATAAGATCAACATGCGGAGTATAAATTTGGGATAGAATGACATAAACTTAATTAAGCTCATGAACGTGATCTTACATTTAAATTAGATACGATTAACATGCGAACTAGCATAGATCTAATTGTATAAGCATGAACTTATATAGATCTTAAACATGGGTACTAGCTTAGATCTAAACATGTAAGCATGTATAAACATAACTTGTCATGTAATTTGCATATACAACATGGTAGGTTCAATTGTATCAGTCCAATAATCTCATAGGCATAGGATGTACAACATGATAAATCAATCACAACAGTCCCATAGGCATGATAGGTTCCATTTTGTCAATCCAACAGTCTCGTAGGCATATTAGGTATCATTATGTCAATCACAATAGTCTCATAGCCACGATAGGTGTCATTACATCAATCACAATAGTCTCATATGCATAGGCAATTCAGAATTGACAAAAGGATAGGCACGAATAGAATTAGGCATAGTTCTAGATCCAGTTATTATAGTCATGATTTCTAATTAGGTGTTCACATCTAAACAATAACTGTACGTACAGAAAAAGGACGGATCTTGATTTCTGGGATCTGATTTCTGAATTTGAAAATCTATCATTTGATGTGGTTGTTTGATTCTCTAGTTCTTCTAATTGATTTTAGTTTAGATTTGGTTTGTAGCTTTCTAATCTTGCTTTCTAGTTTGGAGAAGATGAAGGCTACGCTAGAATGGAGATGGACGGCATGACGACTTCTTAGAGTGAAATTATAAGGTCTAGGGTTGGGGTTTGGGGTGATTATATAGAAGTTTAGATTAATATGAGCTGTAAGATCAACCCAGGAGTAATCAGGGCTATTCAGATCAAAGAGAGCCAATCAGAAATCGCCACATATGCCCTAATGACTCAGAAATCATCACTGCCCAGATCTGGCCGATGGGGTCGACCCCTACAAGGGAGTTTCGACACCTATGTCGACCCCGGTGTCAACCCCAAAGAGCTTGAGTCCACATAGGTATCGACCCAGCGAGACACCAAACATGGTCGGTTCCGCATTTCCTCCTCCCGCCTTCGCTGTTTTGAATATTTTATTTTAATTCTTGTTTAAACTGAAATCTTCTAACCTTCATAACTTCTTCATATTCTATCTGTTTTACGCAAACTCGGACTCTATCTCAAGTAGAATTCTGAGACGAACGCAATGGCGCAACCCGTTTCCCTTAATTCTTATTTATGAATAATTATTATTTAATTATCTCTTATGTCCCGTTTTAAAATTATGGAGTGTTACATTCTCCCCTCCTTAAAGGATTTCTTCCCCGAAATATCCAAGTCAAGAAGAATGTTTATCCTACCATCCAACATCCTTCTACTCAACCATTCAATCACAGACATTCATTGTCCTTAAAAGGTCTCTAATGCTTTTCATGAACATATGCATAGTGTGTGTATATGTCCTTAACAAAATGCAAAATTAGGTGGTTTACTGATTCAGTTGACCTCCTTAATGCTAATTATGTCAGTGCCATAAGTCCATCATGCATGCAATTATTCCTAATCGTACTTTATAACTTATACATGAGTGCATAATCATTCGTACAAATGCAACATCCATATGATATCACATCAAGTTTCAATTTATATATATATAAATTCACTCATGCATATGCAATATGGAAGTGACGGAGCCGATCTAGTGTCTAGTGTGTGTGTATATGCATCCACAAGCAACCACTAGAAAACACTTACATCCACTTGCATCCACCAAACATAACATGTCTCAAACACATGTTTACATCCATTGACTTCTACCTAAGGATCGAGGATAGGACCGAGCGGATATACTTAAAAGGTAAAGACTAGCAAATAAACTTTACAAAAAAAGAGAGATCAAGGCTATACCCTCAAAAAGGGTATGATGCACGTATCTAGTCTTCAATCTTCTAAGTCACATCTTCTTGAGTTCCACTCCATATTGCTCTGACTGTCTTAACTTCATGATTGCGTAGCTTCTTAATTTCTGTTTCCAGAATATGCGTTGGAACTCATTTCACTATCGCCTCTCGTTCCACCTTTTCTTCTTCTAGTATACTTGGCACTACAACTTATGCCGTGTCATGCTAACATTTCATCAAAAGGTTTTCCAAAATCCTACTCACCCTTTCTGTCAGGGAATGATAAGCGGTGCTCTTCTCTACTTAATTTATCCATTGCGTCAGCTATCTGAGAGTCTTTTCTTTGTGAAGTCCCTATTTAATTCAAAAGCGCAGGTCTTACTCCTAGCGATGTCGACTACTAACTTAACCGAAGGTTTTAAAATCAAAGTTTGATATTTATTCTGAACTTTTCCTTTTTATTTCAAAATGGGGCCTAGCCCCATGCTGCATGAATCCGTGTATACCGTAAACCTTTTACTAGCATAAGGTAAAAGTCAAAACTGGGGCCGTTGTAAGAGTCCTCTTCGATTGTTGGAAAGCGACATCACAACCAATATCCCGAGCAAATGTTAGATTCTTCTTCGTCAATCTTGTAAGTGGGGCTAATACCTTCGCAAAGTACTTAATGAACTTCCTATATTAGCCCACTAGTTCTAGAAAACTTCTTACTTCCGTTGTGTTCTTAGGAATCTTCCAATCTTGGCTTGCCACCACTTTTTCAGGATCCACTGCTATCCCTTCCTTAGAGACCACGTGTCTTAAGAACCTCGCCTCTTTCCTCAAAAAATGACATTTGGAGAACTTAGCTTTGAGTTGATGTGCTCGGAGGGTATCCGAGGCTTCCCTTAGATGCAAAGCATGTTCTTCCTCACTCTTAGAGAAAACCAAAATATCATCTATGCACAAGCGAAGTGAACCATCCGCCTTTGTTGTGAAATCAACTGGAGCACCCCTATTTAGAAATACTTCGCCTTATGAACCCTTTCCCAAGTAACTCTTGTACTTGTTTACTGAGCCTTTCCTTTACCTTGGAGCCATGTGTCGTACCGGTAATGCAACTGGCTTTGCATTGTCAACTAGATATATACGGAAGTCTATCTCACGTTTTAGGGGACAAACTCCTAACTTGATTAAAAACATCTGCGTACTCGTGGACTATTCTAATAGATCGCAAATCGTCGATAGATGCATCAAGTGATTCTAGGTAGCTAAGCCAAACTGATCCCTTAGGATCGCACGAAATCTCGAGGGTATTCCCGAGGCAAGTCAAAGTCTAACTACCCTTCTTTCACAATTACTAGCTAACCAATCCATGCCTAGAATCAACCCATAGCCCATGAAACCAAAAAACAAAAGCATTACACTTAAACTCAATACCTAATATAGCTATTCTCAAATCCTCACAAACTAAAGATAAATGAGCCGAAACCACCAATTGGATTTGAGACAATAATGGGATCTTCTACTATACAAGCATTAAGGTGCAGAGACTCAACTATGGAAGCAGATATAAACGAATGTGAAGCGCTAAAATCAAAAAGAGTACTAACAGGATGATCAAAAAAGAAAAACTAGACTTTTTCAATAGAAACTTTACTACCTCTCTCTCAGGTACGCTGGCGGTGAGTGCATGAACTTGCCCTCTTGAAAATCATGTCCTTTGTTCTTGCCCTTGTCCTTAATTTTATGACCCGTTATACCATAATAACGACACTTCTACTTGTCTTAGATTTTTCTATTCTTTCCTCCTTTGTGAACCAAGTCCATATCCATGATTTTTTCATCCTTGGGTTGTGCTCCTTAGCCAAACACCCTCATTCTCATCTTTGCCATCCTTGTGTGGCTTGTTGACATGTCTCTTGAAAGCTGCCTCCATCGTGCGGAAAATCCTACAAAGCTTGAAAAAAAATTAGCCGTAGGTAAAACTACTGCGGCTATATGGAAGTTGGGCACTTCTTCGACCTTTGACAGGTGCCGTAGCCTCATCAAGCTTATAGAACCATGCCGCAATGAGGTTACCTCCCAGAAAGCCGGGAGCCCCGGAGACTCAATAAAGAAGGAAAACAAGGATTCAAACAGAGGATCAAAAGATAGTGCATATGGCTTTGTGGAATATGCCTTTAAAACAAAACTTTTCTTTTTATAAAAATGCTTCTTTTAAATCTGTTTTGAAAATAATTTTTCAAATCTTTTATCTGATCCGGTAACCTTCGGCTCTGATACCAAATGTAACACCCCACCTCCGTTAAGGTCACTCACGAAGGGAATGCATTAACTTCAGTGGAACATCATAAGTGTATAGAACAGATAAACTACAAAACAGACAAAATTTTAAACAGCAGAAAAAATATAAAACTTTACTTCATTGATAAAACAACAGCTTGGTAAAACAGCTTATACAAAGATTTGTTTTCCAACACCAAAACACACTTACCCATTACAACAAAGCATCTGTCTAGTTTAACAAAATAAAGAAGCATAAAATAACAATGATAATCACCAATAAAGCATGAGCCAGCCATAGCAGTGGAAAAGAGAGTCCAAAGCTGTAACACCCCGTATTTTCTGTGAATATAAGAATGATAAACCAGAGAATAATTAAATTGTAACAGAATAATTAAGGGAAACAGGTTAAGCCATTCCGTTCGTCTCGAAATTCTGCTTGGAATAGAGTCCAAGTTTGCGTAAATCAGACTCCGTATGAAGAACATATGGCCTTTGGAAGTTTCAATAAAAACCAGCCCGAAATTCAAAATTTAGATTTCGAAATGCAAAACAGACACCCAGGCTGGGTGGGAAAATTCCCGCCCAGGACCCAGGTCGACACTAGGGTCCACTTGGGGATCGACCTGGGTAAACAGGTCGACCTTAGGGTCGACCTCCCTCCCTTTTCCAGATCTGGAGACAGATCCATTTTTCTGCATCTGGACGCCTTTCTGACCGGATTCGTGAGCTCTAACCTATTTAAACACCCCTCAAAACTAGCTTTCTCTCCACACGTTTCATTATGCCTATACTCTGCCTCTATTTTAATTAAAAATAAAAATGGCGTCGCTACTCTGTTGGAATCAAAACTAGAACTAGTGCATCTTCTTCCAATCTGAATAGAGTTAAAAGGGAACAACTATTTTCTAATATAATCGATAGTCTACGCCAAAGGAGCGCTATTCAGTTTCAGAATACAGATTCCAGAATACAAGAATCGTTCCTTTTTGTGAGTACAATTATTTTCAGATATGAAATTTAATAATTATCTTGACATTTTTGTGAATCTGGATCTGAGGTTATGCATACTTTTCTGTGGATCTATCTTGATTGTGACAATTATGTATTTGTTCCCTCTTTTCTTCCTTTTTGTTTATAGCCAGGCTACCACGAGCCTACGCCAAATCTCATAAGAGATTAACGCACGAACGCTAAATTTTGGGACAAAAAATGGATAATGCATAATTGGACATGACTGATCTTTGACTGATTTGAGAAATGGACATATGTTGTAAATTAGATCTAGATCTGTGTATACTCTGTAATTTGGAAGAAGAGGAATCATTGTATGATAACATGTGACTTGAAACTTGGGTACATAATGCATATAAAAAAATTAAAATCTGATTTTGAGATGTTATAATTTAAAGATCTAGACTTTTGGGGTAAATTTTACGTAACGATTCATGACTTGAAAAAGGAATATGTGACTTAGGCGTAAAGACCTATGTTATAATAGGATAACTATCAATGTGAATACGCCTAAAAGTGGATTTTTGGATATTTGGCATTAAAGGCTATAATTTGGTATAATTCATATGGTATATCATGATTTGGACTTTTAGAGAATATTCTGGATTGTTCAAAGTTTAATAAAAATTTGGTCATATGTTGTATTATAAATTATGACCAGGATTTAGGCATGTAAGTTTAGGCTTAATTTATGATTAGGCAAGATATGTAAATAGAAATTTAGAAATATATAATCTGCTAAATCTTTTATCTGCTAAATCCGTTGAATCGCCTAATCTGCTAGATCTGTTATCTGTTGAATTGCCTAATCTGTTGAAAGCTAAATAATTGTAATTTGGGTATCAAAATCCGTAGGATCGATCTAAGATTGATCAAAACATGGAAATTTGATTAATCTGCTGTAACATGTAAAGAAGTTTAACCTATTAAATGGACATAATTAGTGTGATATCTATATAATCTGTATTGGAATAAATTGGCTATGACACGAGGTTAGACTCTGTTTGCGGTAGAAGCCTGCCCAACCGGCTTAACCAGAAACCGTAAACTGTCAGTCTAATGTGAGAGGTCGTAGGCATAACTAAAATATGCTTAGATATGAGGTTAGGTCTGGCTTGTGACAGAAGTCTGCCCGGAACCGCCCGGCACATCCAGCGGCTACAGGCTACCGACCTAATGTGAGAGGTATATGCATTAATATTTAATTAATGCAAATTTAAGTGAAATGTGGTGTCTAAAAACGTGTTGGGTGGATAGGGTTAAACCAACTGGACTGATGAATATAATAAACCCGTTTCGTGAATCCGTAGGTCCAATACAAAGTTAGACAATCTGTAAATCTGTTAAATCCGTACATCTGATCTGTTAATCTGAAAACTTGTTAACTTGATTGTCTGATCTGTGAACTAGTAATTTGAATTCTGTTTGAAACTTGTAAACAAGTTAATCTTAAATCTGCTAGCCTGGGGACACAAGGTTAGGAGGGGAAATACTTATGTCATTTGTTGTTTGGGACCCATATTAGTCAGTAACCCTTTCTGGTATCAAAACTTTGGCCCCACACTATGTAGGGGTCCGGGCACGCTTATTGAACTAATTATAAGCGGTTCATTCTGATAATGGCGAGGAGTGTTGATGGCGTGTTCCAACCGGGTCATGTGCGTGCATGGATCCAGTCTGCTCTAAGGATGTAAGACACCGTGACATCTATAAATAGGTCTATGCGAATAGGTTGCCACTTTAGGGAGTGATACGCCCTACTGTGGGGCCGACACAAGGTATTTATGTATTAGGGAGCCGATCGCTTGGGGGTAGGACTTAGGGTACACTTAGTTCTGTTTGTTTCTGTTAGTACCGTCTATTTCTGTTGGGTGGTAAGACCAGTCTGTTTCTGCATGGTACCGTCTGTTGGAGTGGTAAAGGCCCATTACTCGTGTACACCTAATTCTAACATTCTGTTTCCGTAGGGATAATTATGTTTCCGTCTCTGGTTCCGTTTCCGATTCTGTTTCCGTACATTCTTTCTGTTGGGGTGGTAAAGGCCCATTAGTTGGGTGGTAAAGGCCCATTATTAGTATACTGCTTCTGTACCTTCTGTTTGTTGGGGTAGTAAAGGCCCATTTTTAGTATTCCGTTTCCGTACCTTTTGTATCTTGAGGTGGTAAAGGCACATTAGTTGGGTGGTAAAGGCCCATTATTAGTATTCTGCTTCCGTACCTTCTGTCTGTTGGGGGTGGTGAAGGCCCGTTACTAGCATTCTGTTTCTGTGTAGATTATTCTGTTTCGATTCTATCTCAGTTTAGACATTCGGGTAACACCTAACCCTATTATACTAGTATTAGTGCAGAGAAGTAAGATGTAAGTAAGGAACATAACTTGGTTTACATTATTCTGTTTCTTCCGTTAACTTAAAGTATATCTGTTATTCCTATTGATGTAATCTCTCACCCAGCTTTATTTACATGTCATGATAATATTACCTGTTTATATGCTTGAAGTCACTGGACTCACCAGACTTATGTCTGACCTAGTTTGTTTCGCCTCTTTTCTTTCCCTTCCCCCCCAGGTTCATAGGGTGGAAACATAGGAGCTTGATTCAAATTTACTCTGCTTGAAGTGTTCGAAGTATTGCTTGGCTTTGGTTCTATCTTTCCATGGAAGTTTATGTTGGGGATTATGGCTTTAAAAACTATGCATTTTGAAGGCTTTTGTACAAGACCGGTATTTATGTACTTGAATTCCGATATTGTGGTTTTTGAAAGATGTAACTAAACCCAATTCTATTTCTGTTGTAATAAAGTTATAAATTTTTCAAGTACTGCTTTTTCTGTCTTGTAATATTCTGTTATGTCTACTAAAGCGCTCCATCAAAGTTAAGGCATTCCCTTTGTGAGTGACCTTAACGGAGGTGGAGTTTTACACTTGGTATCAGAGCTGAAGGTTACTAGATTCGATAAAAAGTTTTTGAAAACTATTTTCAAAAAGGTTTTAAAAAGGAAGTATTTTCAAAAGTAGAGTTTATTTTGAAAAACATAATCCCCAAGAGCCATATATCTATCTTTTGATTTTCTGTTTAATCCTTGTTTCCTTCTTTTCTGAGTCTCTGGGGCTCCTGGCTTTCCGGGAGGTAACCTCATCGCGACATGGTCCCGTAGGCATGATGAGATTACGGCATCTGTCGAAGGGCAAAGAAGTGCCTAACTTCCATCTGTAGCCGCAGTAATTTCACCTACGGCTAATCCTCTTTCGAGCTTCGTAGGGTTTTCTGCGCGATGAGGGCAACTTTAGAGGAAGACTTGTTAACATGTAAGAAGACTGGCTGTTTTTAGTGCAGTGAGACTGGACATCTGATCAAGGATTGACCCAGAAGGCAAGGGCGAAGGGCAGAATCTTCTGGAGGGTAGGTGAAATGCTCTCATAGTTGGTGGACAGGATAGAGGTGGAAAAATTTTCGTAGAAAGTTTAATTTTCTTATCTGATCATTCTGGAATTTTAATTCTGTAGTTGAGTCTCTCCACTTTAATACTAGTCTTGTTTCTGATCCCGCTTTAGTCTCAAACCCCATAAGGGTTACGACTCATCTGTTTGTGGTAGGTTGGGGTTTGAAGGTATCTGTGTTAAGAGTTAAAGTTGACTGTGACGCATACATTCTGGTGTTTTGTGGGATATGGTGGGATTTTATCATGCTTGGTTTCCTAAGAATCGTTTGATAATCTAATCTGTACCAGTGGCCTGTAAGTATCTGAATATTTCTGAAAAAGGATAGGGTTTTTTACTCAAAGCGTGAAGTAGATTTCCAGTTGGACATTTGTTTAATGGGAGTAGTTCTCTGAATGTCAATCTGATGTTGATTTCGGTCTTCGGGGTTGATACTTAGGGGGTTATTCTCTTAAACAGATGTCTAATGGGAACCAAGCTTTTGTTTTAATTGTACTTGCTTCTATAACTTGGCTTTATCCTATCGACTGAATGTTCGACCGTTAGGTAGAAACTAATGGGTGTAAACATGTGTTTGAGACATGTTATGTTTGATAGTTGCAAGTGGATGAAAGTGGTTGCTAATGGTTGCTCGTGGATGCATATACACACACTAGGCACTAGATCGGCTCAAAAACACTCTTATACTGCATATGGATGTGTGTGCATTTTTCAATTTTGTGGATGAAAAATGGTTGACTCAGCACATGGATGTTGCATATGAATGAATGGTTGTGCACTCATATAGAAATTATATGTATCAAATAGGAAAATTGCATACATGTTGGACTCATGGCACTGACATAATTCGCATTAAGGAGGCCAACTGAATCAGTGGACCGCCTGATCTTTGCATCAGATGAGGAACATATACACACACTTTTGCATATGTTCGTACAACATTAGAAGTTTCTAAGGACAATGGATGCTTGTGGATGATGGTTGAGTAGATGGGTGATTGGATGGTAGGACACATTCTTCTTAACTTGAAGATTTCGGGGACGAAATCGTTTAAGGAGGGGAGAATGTAACACCCCGTATTTTCTGTGAACATAAGAATGACAAATCAAAGAATAATTAAATTGTAACAGAATAATTATGGGAAATGGGTTACGCCATTGCGTTCGTCTCGAAATTCTGCTTGGAATGGAGTCCAAGTTTGCGTAAATCGGACTCCGTATGAATAAGATATGGCCTTCGGAAGTTTCAATAAAAACCAGGCCGAAATTCAAAATACAGATTTCGAAATTCAAAACAGACACTCGGGCTGGGCGCGAAAATTCCCACCCAGGACCCAGGTCGACACTAGGGTCAACCTGGGGATCGACCTGGGTAAACAGTTCGACACTAGGGCCGACCTCCCCCCCCCCCCTTTCCAGATCTAGAGACAGATCCATTTTTCTGCACCTGGACGCCTTTTTGACCGAATTCGTGAGCTCTAACCTATTTAAACACCCCCAGACCTAGCTTTCTCTCCACACAATTTCATTCTGCCTATACTCTGCCTCTATTCTAATTAAAAATAAAAATGGCGTTGCTACTCTGCTGGAATCAAAACTAGAACTAATGCATCTTCTTCCAATCTAAATAGAGTTAAAAAAGAACAACTATTTTCTAATCTAATCGATAGTCTACGCCAAAGGAGCGCTATTCAGTTTCAGAATACAAATTCCAGAATACATGAATCATTCCTTTTTGTGAGTACAGTTATTTTCAGATATGAAATTTAATAATTATCTTGACATTTTTGTGAATCTGGATCTGAGGTTATGCATACTTTTCTGTGGATCTATCTTGATTGTGAATGTTCTGTATCTGTTCCCTCTTTTCTTCCTTTTTGTTTATAGCTAGGCTACCACTAGCCTGCGCCAAATCTCATAGGAGATTGACGCATGAATGCTAAATTTTGGGACAAATAATGGATAATACATAATTGGACATGACTGATCTTTGACTGATTTGAGAAATGGACATATGTTGTAAATTAGATCTAGATCTGTGTATACTCTGTAATTTGGAAGAAGAGGAATCATTGTATGATAACATGTGACTTGAAACTTGGGGACATAATGCATATAAAAAAATTAAGATCTGATTTTGAGATGTTATAATTAAAAGATCTAGACTTTTGGGATAAATTTTACGTAAGGATTCATGACTTGAAAAAGGAATATGTGACTTAGGCGTAGAGACTTATATTATAATAGGATAACTATCAATGTGAATACGCCTAAAAGTGGATTTTTGGATATTTGGCATTAAAGGCTATAATTTGGCATAATTCATATGGTATATCATGATTTGGGCTTTTAGAGAATATTCTGTACTGTGCAAAGTTTAATAAAAATTTGGACATATGTTGTATTATGAATTATGACCAGAATTTAGGTATGTAAGTTTAGGCTTAATTTATGATTAGGCAAGATATGTAAATAGAATTTTAGAAATATGCAATCTGCTAAATCTGTTGAATCGCCTAATCTGCTAGATCTGTTATCTGTTGAAAGCTAAATAATTGTAATTTGGGTATGAAAATCCATAGGCTCGATCTAAGATTGAGTAAAACATGGAAATTTTATTAATCTGCTGTAACCTGTAAAGAAGTTTAATCTGTTAAATGGACATAATTAGTCCGATATCTGTATAATCTGTATTGGAATAAATTGGCTATGACACGAGGTTAGACTCTGTTTGCGGTAGAAGCCTGCCCGAAACCAACCGGCTTAACCAGCAACCGCAAACTGTCAATCTAATGTGAGAGGTCGTAGGCATAACTAAAATATGCTTAGACACGAGGTTAGGTCTGGCTTGTGGCAGAAGTCTGCCCGGAACCGCCCGGCACATCCAGCGGCCACAAGCTACCGACCTAATGTGAGAGGTCTATGCATTAATATTTAATTAATGCAAATTTAAGAGAAATGTGGTGTCTAAAAACGTGTTGGGTAGATAGGGTTAAACCAACAGGACTGATGAATCTAATAAACTTGTTTCATGAATCTGTAGGTCCAATACAAAGTTAGACAATTTGTAAGTCTGTTAAATCCGTACATCTGATCTGTTAATCTGAAAACTTGTTAACTTGATTGTCTGATCTGTGAACTAGTAATCTGAACTCTGTCTGAAACTTGTAAACAAGTTAATCTGAAATCTGCTAGTCTGGGGACACAAGGTTAGGAGGGGAAATACTTGTGTCATTTGTTGTTTGGGACCCATATTAGTCAGTAACCCTTTCTGGTATCAAAACTTTGACCCCACACTATGTAGGGGTTCGGGCACGCTTACTGAACTAATTATAAGCGGTTCATTCTGATAATGGCGAGGGTTCCAACCGGGTCATGTGCGTGCATGGATCTGGTCTGCTCTAAGGATGTAAGACACCGTGACATCTGTAAATAGGTCTATGCTAATAGGTTGCCACTTTAGGGAGTGGTACGCCTTACTGTGGGGCCGACACAGGGTATCGATGTATTAGAGAGCCGATCGCTTGGGGGTAGGACTTAGGGTACACTTAGTTCTGTCTGTTTCTGTTGGTACCGTCTATTTCTGTTGGGTGGTAACACCTGTCTGTTTCTGCATGGTACCGTCTGTTGGGGTGGTAAAGGCCCATTACTAGTGTACACCTAATTCTAACATTCTGTTTCCGTAGGGATTATTTTGTTTCTGTCTCTGATTCCGTTTCCGATTCTGTTTCCGTACATTCTTTATGTTGGGGTGGTAAAGGCCCATTATTAGTATTCTGCTTCTGTACCTTCCATCTGTTGGGGGTGGTAAAGGACAATTTTTAGTATTCTGTTTCCGTACCTTTTGTCTGTTAGGGTGGTAAAGGCCCATTAGTTGGGTGGTAAAGGCCCATTATTAGTATTCTGCTTCTGTACCTTCTGTCTGTTGGGGTGGTGAAGGTGCATTACTATCATTCTGTTTCTGTATAGATTATTCTGTTTCGATTCTGTTTCATTTAGACATTAGGGTAACACCTAACCTTGTTATACTAGTATTACTGCAAAGAAGTAAGATGTAAGTAAGGAACATAACTTGGTTTACATCATTCTGTTTCTTCCGTTAACTTAATGTATATCTTCTATTCTTGTTGATATAATATCTCACCCAGCTTTATTTACATGTCATGATAATATTATCTTTTTATATGCTGGAAGTCACCGGACTCACCAGACATATGTCTAACCTAGTTTGTTTCGCCTCTTTTCTTTCCGTCCCCCCCTCAGGTTCTCACGGTGGAACCATAGGAGCTTGATTCAGATTTTTTCTGCTTGAAGTGTTCGAAGTATTACTTAGCTTTGGTTCTATATTTCCATGGCAGTTTATGTTGGGGATTATGGCTTTGAAAACTATGCATTCTGAAGGCTTTTGTACAAGACCGATATTTATGTACTTGAATACCGATATTGTGGTTTTTTAAAGATGTACCTAAACCCAATTTTGTTTCTATTGTAATAAAGTTATAAATTTTTCAAGTACTACTTTATCTGTCCTGTAATATTCTGTTCTGTCTACTAAAGTGCTCCATCAAAGTTAAGACATTCCCTTTGTGAGTGACCTTAACGGAGGCAGGGTGTTACAAAAGCAATACATCGTCTATCTTCGAGCTTGAAAAGAAAACTGAGCTAAGTGGTGATATTCCCTCCCTGTGAACCGAGGGGGGGAAGGAAGAAAAGAAGGCGAAAGAAAACGGGTCAGACATAAGTCTGGTAAGTCCAGTGATTATTTAGCATGTAAACAGGAAAATTGATCATAACATGAATAAAATGAATACCAGACATAACCATGATGATAACCATAACAAGACAACAAATGAAGATTGTTACATATGACAAGGTAAGATACACTGAATGCGCTTCGGTTCTTTCTCTGATTTCCTATTTTCTCTACACCACCCAACTAGCATCCTAACTAGTGTCTTTTATAGAACGATTCCTATTCCCTAAAAGTGTCCCAAATAGTATCCTGTGAAAAAAGATCTGTATCCCCTACTAGCGTCCCAACTAGTATCCTGTGTTATAAAATAAGGTGATCCCAACCCCGCAATTATGGTAGCCTTCGGGTACATCTAATATGAGGATATTACCTCAATCAGTCTAATTGCCATGAAGAGATTAGATGTACCCTTACTACCCTATCGATCGGCTCCCTACTTGTATTAATTTTCCTTGTGTCTGTGTCAGTCGGCCCTCTCTTGCGTGTAGATACCATGTGTTGGCCCTACCATAAGGTGTATCAATCCCTATGATAGCGACCCGACACGATTCAAGATGCACAGTGTATACTACTGATGCCTAGTGCCTGCTTTTCCACTCCGGAGCACGTGCACGACCATACTCCGTCGGAACTACACTACTGCACCCCCTTGCCGCTATTTTGACCGCTTATAATCAGCCCGGTAGTCGTGCCCCACCCTGCCTAGTTCAGGGTACCATGATACATTTATGTGGTTACTGCTGAAATAGGTCCCCGTTACTAGGGTTTCCTATTGGTTAAGTTTGTGGGCCTATATATACAAATATTACCCATCTACACGAGATGTACTTAACCCTCCCACTGATTCAAACATGTTTATTTAACGGTAAAGTTTGTGGGCCTATATATATACTAATATTACCCACCTACACGAGATGTACTTAACCCTCTCAAAGATCAAGTCAATATGTTTTATTGGTTAAGTTTGCCTTTACCCAATCCACTTTGTTCATGCAATATTGGTTAAGTGTTGTCCATTCATGTTAACTTATCCCACCCACACATCATGTTGTATTGGTTAAGTGTTTCCTATTAACTTAACCATGTTCATTCATCATGTTATATTGGTTAAGTGTTTCTTATTAACTCAACCCCACTCGTTCATCATGCTATATTGGTTAAGTGTTTCTTATTAACTTAACCCCACTCGTTTATCATGTTATATTGGTTAAGTGTTTCTTATTAACTTAACCCTACTCATTTATCATGCCATATTGGTTAAGTGTTTCTAAATTTACTTAACCCCACTTTCTTATCTAATTAACATGTTATAACGGTTAAGTGTTCTAAATTTACTTAACTTTACCTTCTTGTCTAATTAACATGTTATAACGGTTAAGTGTTCTAAATTTACTTAACCCCACCTTCTTGTCTAATTAACATGTTATAATGGTTAAGTGTTCTAAATTTACTTAACTCCACCTTCTTGTCTAATTAACATGTTGTATTGGTTAAGTGTCGCCTATTCATATCTTACTTAACCTTACCATTCTTAGAAGGTCTGTTTATTGGCATTAATTAGTTTATTAATACCCCAACCTCTCACATTAGAACAGTTGTTTTGCGGTTGCTGGATGTGCCGGGCGGTTCCGGGCAGACTTCTACCGCAAACTCATTCTAACCTCGGGTTTTGGACCAAATGCGTTAACCTCTCATTAGATCTGTGTTGTTGCGGTTACTGGATGTGTCGGGCTGTTCCGGGCAGTTTTACACCGCAACTCAATCTAACCTCGGGTTAGGCATGTTCATCTTTTAATTAATTTACATATTTTCAATTTATGTTAATATGTAAATTATCCACAAGTATTGTCAATACAAGTCATGCCCCATTTACCCTCTAAATTATGTCCATAATTTTAGGTATACAAATTCTACCATTTCATTCTATTAATCATTTACATGATTATGACCCAATAGCATGTATTTTAATATTTTTCCCCAATGTCTCCCCCGTTATTCGTTCACATAATTCACATAGAACGTTAGGCTCGCAAATTAGCCTAACTTATAAACAAAAGGGAAAAGAAAGGGACATGTAACATGCCAACATGCATAAACAATAAGATAAACATGCAGAGTATAAATTTGGGATAGAATGACATAAACTTAATTAAGCACATGAACGTGATCTTACATTTAAATTAGATCCAATTAACATGAGAACTAGCATAGATCTAATTGTATAAGCATGAACTTATATAGATCTTAAACATGGGCACTAGCTTGGATCTAAACATGTAAGCATGTATGAACATAACTTGTCATGTAATTTGCATATACAACATGGTAGGTTTAATTGTATCAGTCCAATAATCTCATAGGCATAGGATGTACAACATGATAAATCAATCACAACAGTCCCATAGGCATGATAGGTTCCATTTTGTCAATCCAACAGTCTCATATGCATGTTAGGTTTCATTATGTCAATCACAATAGTCTCATAGCTACGATAGGTGTCATTACATCAATCACAATAGTCTCATAGGCATAGGCAATTCAGAATTGACAAAAGGATAGGCACGAATAGAATTAGGCATAAATCTAGATGCAGTTATTACAGTCATGATTTCTTATTAGGTGTTCACATCTAAACAATAACTGTACATACAGAAAAAGGATGGATCTTGATTTCTGGGATCTAATTTCTGAATTTGAAAATCTATCCTTTGATGTAGATGTTTGATTCTCTAGTTCTTCTAATTGATTTCTAGTTTAGATTTGTTTTGTAGCTTTCTAATCTTGCTTTCTAGTTTAGAGAAGATGGAGGCTATGCTAGAATAGAGATGGACGGCATGACGACTTCTTAGAATGAAATTATGAGGTCTAGGGTTGGGGTTTGGGGTGATTATATAGTAGTTTAGATTAATATGAGCCGTAAGATCAACCTAGGAGTAATCAGGGCCATTCAGATCAAAGAGAGCCAATCATAAATCGCCACATATGCCCTAATGACTCAGAAATGACTCAGAAATCGTCACTGCCCAGATTTGCCGATGGGGTCGAACCCTACAATGGGGGTCGACCCCAAAGTGCCTGATTCGACATAGGTGTCGACCTAGCGGGGCTTGGGTCGACACCCCAAACGTGGTCGGTTCCGAGTTTCCTCCTCCCGCCTTCGCTGTTTTGAATATTTTATTTTAATTCTGGTTTAAATTGAAATCTTCTTACCTCCATAACTTCTTCATATTGCATCTGTTTTATGCAAATTAGGACTCTATCTCAAGTAGAATTCCGAGATGAACGCAATGGCGCAACCCGTTTCCCTTAATTCTTATTTTAAAGATTAATTATTCTTTAATTATCTCTTATGTTCCGTTTTCAAATTACGGGGTGTTACAGTTTCTGTGGGGCCCTAGTAGAGGTTGGAAAGAGTGAGAGTATTCTTCAGCCTAGGTACGTGCATTCTGAATTTTTTTACCATTTCGAAAGCTAGTTGGTTGAAGGTGGAGATATATCGAGCTGAGAGTTGAGTAAACCAAAGCAGAGTTGTGTCTTCCATGAAAATCGGGAAGCATTTGCACTTGACGACATCAATGGCCCGACTGGAGTCCATATGCCATTCATAGTGGTTTAAGAACCCATCGGGGTCAGTCATTCCCCCGTAAAGTGCTAGCTGCGGCATATTAAAGTGTCGGGGCCACTTGGCCTCGTGCACGGCCTTGGTGAAGGGGATTCGTCTCATGTTGGTTTCCTACATGTCGTTGTCGTTCCCTCGTGTCTCCCTCATGATCCTTTGGATCATGTCACAGAGATACGCTGGTTGAACCTCCGTTGGAATCCAGCGGTCGTGGTTCACCTCAAGGGTCCTAGGCCGTGGACGTCTTCGGGACGGACACCGGGATCATCCTCATCCATGTCATCAGCTTCGTTTGCTTGATTCTGGTATGGTTGATGAGGCTGATCCTGATCCTGTTGGTTTTAATTAAGAGGAACTAAGGCTTGGGGATGTCAGACGCGTAGGCCCCAAGTTTAGAGTGGTGACATTTGGGTTCTGTCGAGGTGGGGGTCGGTTACTAGGACCTGGCTCATCATTAATAACCAACCGGGAACGATCTCATTGACGCGTCCCCCCATTGAAAGTTATAGTAGTTCCATTACCGTTTCTGTTGTTGTTTCCATCGATAATGGCATTAGTGTTGGCGAGGGCATTGGCATTAGCAGTCATCCTCCTTCTTTGGCTTCGGCCCCGAGTATCAAAAGATGAAATTTTTGAGGCGTTGAGCTGCGGCCGAGCGAGGTTCTGATTAAGTTGGAGGTAAGCAACATAACGTTGACTTTCATGAAGTCGGTGAATTAGCTCAATGTTTTTCTTCAACATGCCATTGAACTTTCGAGTTCTATCCTCTAACTTTTTTATTAAGCGCGAAGAGATGCACTTGGGTTTTCGGAGCATCGGGGTCAGTAGGAGAAACGATTTCCATGTCGGCCAGGTTTTCCGCGTATTCGGACTGATGTGAGGTAGCAGCGTCGCCCGCGGTGGAGGTTTCGACCATCGGATTCTTTGCTCGTTGAACCATCATAAGTGGACTTACGCGGTAGGTTAGGTAAAACCTGAGTAGTGCATCGAAGTCGAGATGGAAGTGCATGAAAATCAAGTTCAAGTTCTTAGTGAAAACACCAAAGCGTTAACGATTAAAATTGTCGTCACACCCAAAAATTCTCAGTTACTTGAGAATAGTGTTTCACTTATGGAAAATTAAAGTGCAAAAAGCAGAAATAACACATGGATTTATAGTGATATGATTCGTAAGGAACCTACGTCCACTTCGAAGGCGTCTGAGGATTTTATTGATCACCGAGGCTTATAAGTACATGTCATCATTATACGAGTATTGGCTAAGTATTTTTTAGTCATATTTTTGTGTATGCAATGTCTTAGGAGAAAAATAAAGTTCTCCCTCCTTGGGTTGTAGGTAGTCATTATTGACCTAGTAGATCTCTCAAATCAACAAAAATCCAACCCTTATGAAGAACGAGCAAGGGGTATTTATAGGTAGTGGATTAGGTGGGAGTATCTGAGATTTTGGGACCACAACAACAAATTTCGTATCCCTAAAAGCCGATCTCCCCGATTTTAAATCTCTCTGAAACATATTGGAAATTTTTGAATCCCTTGGAGGTATACAAATTTCGTATCCCTAGGGTACGATACGAAGGTGATACAGAATTTCATATCCCGAGTGATATAAAATTCGTCTCCAAGGGTATACGATGAAGTGGACTTGAGCTTAAGGGATGCGAAGTGGGGCAGTCGAGGCCGGAAAGATTCAAAACTTGGTATTGTGGATTTTTAGATATAAGGGAGTGAGAGACTCGATATCCTGACTTCGGCACTACCGATTTGAAATCCCGATGTTGGTAAAAGGGATTCAAATCCCCTGGTTTCAACACGAGGGATTTGAAATCTCGGTGTCGACACGAGGGATTCAAAAATCCCGGTTTCGACATGAAGGATTAAAAGCCCCGATGTCGGCAGGAGGAATCCGAAATCCCGGTGTCGGCATGAGAGATTTGAAACCCTCGGTTTTGGCATAAGGGATTCGAAACCCCTAGTTTCGGCACGAGGGATTTGAAATCCCGGTGTCGACACAAGGGATTTTCGAATCCTCGGTTTCAGCACGAGGGGTTTGAAATCCCGGTGTCGACACGAGGGATTCTAATCCCGGTGCCGACACGAGGGATTCGAAACCCCCGGTTTCGGCACGAGGGATTCGAAATCCCAGTGTCGACACAAGGGATTCGAATTCCTTGGTCTAAGGCGTATGAAGTCAAAACCCAGAGGGATTCGTACTATTTGGCTCGAAGTAATTGGATTCAAAATCTTGAAATGGAATGCATTTTGGATATACAAATTTTGTGTTTTGAGGTGGCGTGGGGCCTACGCTCGCATGGCTTCTCTCAGGGTTGAATTTTTAGTGTTTTGGCAACACTTCGAGGTTTGGTGCCACGTGATGGGCTGAGTCGTATGGACCTGGTATGCTTTTGGGACCAGACCAAAAGACCGGTTAACAGGAAAATAATGATATTATGAGTTCAGCTCATTATCGAAAGTTGTAATTATTTTCATTACCTATGCATCAGTTTCCTAAGTGTTTAATATTCTTATTATAAACACATTTTGCTGGATTCATTTTTTTGCTTCTCAAAACATTTCGAATATTCTTACACTCTTTTTCACGTAATGCAAAGTTACCTACTTTTAGACTTCATTTTGTAAAACTAATATGTGATTTGTGACTAAATTTACGGTGATGCTAACTAAGTCCCACATAAGACGAATTTAGTATGCATGTTCGTCGTGTGCAAGTTATGATTTTGTGGGAGTGTTTAGGAAAGCAAAAGATAAAGAGTTGTTACAGATGCATCTCATTCCAAAATCAAATTTATAGTATTGTTTTCTTACTTTCTCTTATTCGGTAAAATGACGAGAATAGATTCTGGTCTCTACTCTAAAGTCACATGTAAGAGATCTTTACAAAATTATCAAATCAATCATAAATTTAATCTCAATAGTGTGATTATCGATGAATTTATTTTTTGAAGAGGAATGCAATCAATTAATTGTTTTGATCGACTGATCAATTAATTGATTGGTTGATTTTATTATAGAAGGAAAGAAATAAAAAATTATATTCTGAAGATATCTTGAAGGGGCAATTTGAATATTTGCCTATGTCTTGTATTCTCATATATTTACAGCCTTCTTGGTTAGATAAAAACAAGAAAGCATGTGAGAATATCTGGAGAGGTTGCATGGCTCTAGGGATTAGGGCTAAGAGAAGTCATTCCTGTTATTGTTGATAGACGATGTTGGCAGCTCTAGGTTGATTCAAGGGTTTGCTTTCGTTCTTCAATACTCTTTTTCTCCAACAATATTTGTAGTCATTTGGATATTCTCTTCCTTTCTCAATCTGGTCATCGATAAAATTGTAATTTTTTTTTGATCCATTGAGTTTAATCAAAATTTGTTTTTGGTACATCAATAAAGAGGGTGGTTGGGTGGAGTATTTGTGTATTGCTATTATTACTTATCTATTATGTTGTTATTTTTCAATCAAATTCATTTACAAGTAATTTGGCGAAAAAAATCCTTTTTTTTCCTGGTGTTTTGTCTTTTCCGGTGTGCGCAAAGCCCCAGCACGACCCAGGACTGTCAGAGCAACCGCCTAGGGCAATCCCCTCTATGAAAGTGACATAACATTTATAAATTGAATTTACATGTTCCCATTTAAAAAGCTAGGATGGTGGAGTGATTTGTTGTTCATGTTGAGTGCCATGCCATTAGGATTTGAGGTTGTCTTCCACCACATTTTTTGAATTGTTGTATTTTCCAACTTAGGTAGTGTTTGGTTTATTTTGTGTTTTGAATTTTCACTGTTAATTTTGGAAGATGCAAAAATCTAAAGGATAACAGAGGCGACAAACTAAAAACGGAGGGGATGATGAAGGTATGAAGGATGGTGGATAGATGAATTTGACGTTGTTCTTCATTTGTTTCTTAAAATACGAAAAATGATTAAAAAAAAATTGTTTTTTGTTTGGTGTGTTAACTTCGTTTTATAACATGATCATTTTTCACGATGTGCGTGCGTTGTTCGTATTTTTGTACGTACAAAAACCGAAAATAAAAAAAGTAAAAAATGAGCACACTCTTAGGTACTGTTTGGATTAAAAATTATTTTGTGTTTTCGATTTTTAATTAATATGTCAAAAATGAGAAGAGTTGAGTAATGATGAAGAGGATTAAAGAAAGACGGAGGAGACCACGGTGGGGATGAATGAGTGATGTAAGAATGCATTATGTTTCATCCTTATCTTACTTTCAAAACATGAAAAATGCAACAAAGTTGTTTTCTATTTTATGTATTAACTTTGGTTTTTCTAAATCGACGGTTCCAACAATATATGTATAACGCGCGAATTTTTTTATAGACGAAAACTAAAAACTAAAAATAGTAAACCAAGCACTACCTTAGTTTCTGAATTAGGCTTGGGCAACCCAGCAGGTTGGATCGGCGGAAACAGTAATGTCTGGAATGGTTGAACTTCAATATTTACACGAGTACGCTACGGTTGGGCTAACCACGCTGTCCCCGGCGTTAACTCGTAATGCTTTGCTTGTTATCTATACTCTTGTCAATGCAACTCCAGAAGGTAACGTAGGATGAACAGTGAACGCAATCAGAGATTAATTTCTCGAGCTTCATTATGCCTAGAAGGCAAGCTTGTCTAAAACATTGAATTGTTTGATTGGATAATGATAATGGTAACGACGACATAGTTTTAATACAACCTGACATACCTTGATGTAAACTCCATTACCATTACCATGGTCAATTACCATCCAAAACCCACAAGTTCAGAAATTATCTTTTAACGCTGATACATACACATGAAAATGAATAGGCATGTCTATACAGAAACAACTAAATTAAGCCAGATAATATCTACAATTTATACAGAAGTAATGACATGGACATTAATGCCATTTTCAGAATCAAACCCGTAACGTTAACTATAGTTGTGCCAGAATTTTGTGTCTGTTGTTCTTCCACGTACTGTGGAGGAGGAGCATCTGAAGTGTTCATAGCTTTAGGTGTCTCATCGCATGCACCAAATGTACCATTCACCTGCTCAAAAGAGATCATAAATAAACGCCATATTATACGAAAATTATCGGTTGAAAATTAATATGGGTCAGTAGTCAATTTGGCTTGTGTTGGTTTAAATGTTTAATGGCAAGTAAATAAACAGACCATAAGCAAATAATACTTAATGGGGAAATTTTATTAGAGAACCATTTATTATTATCATCATAATATTAATTGGTGCTGCCAAAAGTTGTTCTTATTGCCTATATAAAATCTGTTATTTGTTTATAATAGTTTCATGTTGGACAATTCATGTAAGAGATTTAATATATATAAAAAAAAAAACTAATAGGTCGCCGTACATGTAATTAAATATAGCCCATTTAGATAACGTGCATTATAAATACACTGATGTATCTTTGTATTAGAATACATTCTGCTTTTCCCAACAGTAATACAAAAATCAAACTTCTATTCACTATTTTGTTTCTTCTATCTCCTTCTTCATTCTGCATTTACTCAAATCGTTCTATATCACCAATTCTAACAAACTAGTTTGGTGATAATAACTGGTTAAATAGTGCAGAAATTTAACCTTTTATGATTTTTGTCATTAGTTGTTTAATGAATTCTACCATATGAATCCAATTTCATGTTGAAGAGTACGCGCCTTATGCGGATGAGGTTTACCCACCGATATCTCTTATTGATCCAATTATAAAAAGATAATTTTGATAGAAAGCAACACGGATATGAAATTAAACGCAAACACAAAATATTCTACCCAACCACCATTTTAATTGATTCAGAAAAAAGATTTTTGTTTACACTTATGGTATAAACCAAAAATAAACAAATTACAACTAAATCAGTAACCTTATTGAGAAAGTGAAGGAACATCTAAATGAATAAAATATTGTTGAAGAAGAAGGGCGATGAATAACGACGACAAACCTTTGAATCAACTAACTTCGATTACAAGACTATAACCATCATTTTTCATTCATTATGGAAGCTGCTTTTATAGGAGAATGGGCGATCTAGATAAATATCCAATTTGCCCCTCATAAATATTAAAAATATATTTTGGAAATAACCTATCAAAACAGAAACACGCCGGCTCAGATGTCTGACCGGAGTGGTCATACTTCTGACCAAACTCTTGGGTCAGAACTTGTCATTAGCTCAGACGTCTTTTATAGGGCTTCAGATGTCTGAGCTGAAACTCTGTCAAACTCCTGCCCCTTTGAGCTGCTCCTTTGTCCTCCTCTAGTGTCTGGTTCACGAACTATCTTCTCTGCTACACAGCTACTTCTTAAAGCTAACAAACATCGTCGTCTTCTACATATATGTGATTTTATATCACAAATCACAACACTCCACCTTGTTATGAAATCACATCACTAAGCAAGTTCTCAACAATCAGCAAACAAGTCAATCTAGCTCTTTCAACGACCATCAAATCTCAAATAAAACTATTACAAACTTCACCCACCGCTCGCAAGTGATGCATCTTCTATATGAGGTGCACCACGCCAAACTAACGGTCTAAAAAACGTATGTAATACCACACAAATCTTCGTTTGGTCTTTGTGAATTTTCCATATCGACACCAGTCTGTCACTTGATCCGAGCTCATTACCCGATCTCTATCGATCCTTCGAGCATCATCAACATGAAGACCCCTATCTAAAATATGATTCTTAATCTTAGGATCATCACCAGCGACCACATTAATATCTCCACCTTTTGTGGACTAGATTCTTCAACCATCGCTCACATTTCAAAGTCGACTACAGAACCGACCAATCTATAAAGATTTCTTTTCTCCAAAATTTCTCTCACCATAACACGACCATCATTTTTCACTATCAAAACTCCATCTCCAGTCTCATAAGTGCAACCACAACTATCTAACTGACCGAGAGAAATAAGGTTATGCGAACAAGTGAGCACATGTCTAACTCTTGAGACTTACCTAACTACACCATCGTGCATACGAAATACGATAGATCTAATACCACAAATCGATAGCTCTACTCCATTGGTTGTCCTAATCGTGCTGACATTCTTCTCATAACAAAAAAAACACTTCACTTTACTACAAATGTGAAAACTGACTCCCGAATTCGTCTTTCAAGGACTAGCTTCACTAAAGAAAATATCACAGGAAGTGTCACTATTTGTACTTACAACAAAACATGTCTGTGCAACATCACTACTATCACCACGCGCGACCTTCTTCTTATCTTTTTGATAAGCATAACAAAATATGTGTCTATGACATTTCTTATACCACAATAGTGATAAATGGTAGCATCTTTACCACTAGCTTCATTCTGTCTCCAACTTGTATCTTTCTTCAAGTCCCTTGGTATTATAGCCTCAATTTGAACTGATTTCAGGCCCGATCTTTTTCTCCTTAGCTCCTCATTCAAAAGGCTACTTCGTATTTTTTTCAAGGAGATGGCCCCATTAGCATTGGAATTACTCAATGAAACAACCAAGTCTCCAAATTTTCTGAAAGCTAACTCATTAATAAAAGGGTTTGCAACTCATCATCAAAATTGACCTTCAAATTTGTCAATTGATTGATCACATCTTGAAATTCATTCAAATGTTCTACAGAAGACTCTTCTTCATCCACTCTCAGTTGTACTAGCTTTCAAACCAGAAAAGTCATACTTGCAGCACTCCTGACTCATATAAAGATATCAACTTGTCCCACAAATCCTTTACGGATTTACAACTAGCCACATGTTGGAACACCAATTCATCAAGGTACTGGCGAACCAAGGCAATCGCCTTCTTATCCATCCTATTCCACTTTCCTTTATCTATATCAGATGGCTTCTTCTCATCTCCATCAGTCGGATCATGAAGATCAGGTATAAAAGCCTTACTTGTAGCACTCCTGACTCATATAAAGATATCAACTTGTCCCTCAAATCCTTTGCGGATTCACAACTAGCCACATGTTGGAATACTGATTCATCAAGGTACTGGCGAATCATGACAATCGCATTTTTATCCATCCTATTCCATTTTCCTTCATCTATATCAGAGGGCTTCTTCTCATCTCCATCAGTCGGATCATGAATATCAGGTATAAAACATCCTCCATCTTAGACTTCCGAATCCCCCAATTTCTTCCAACAAAAATAGCCATCTTCATAAACGATATCATATCCGACAATTAAAAAAAAAAGATTTTTACAAATCCAAAGTCACTCTAAGTTTTGCGATGATCCAGCTCCGATACTAACTGTTGTGGTGTATGCGCCTTATGCGGAAGCGGTTTAACCGCCAAGATCTAATTCACTCAATTACAAAGAGATGATTGTAATAGAAAACAACACGAATATGAAATTAAATGCAAACACAAGATATTTCACCCATTCACCCTCTTTATTGATTCACAAAAATTAATTTTGTTTACACTTGTTTACACTTATGGAATAAATCCAAACTAAAAAAATTACAACTGAATCAATAACCATATTGATAAAGGAAAATGATATCTAGATGACTAAAATATTGTTGAAGAAGAAGAGCAATGAAGAACGACGAGAAACCATTGAATCACAAGCCCATAACCATCGTTTTTAATTCGATCCTGAAAGTTGCTTTTATAAAAGAATAGAAGGTCTAGACAAATATCCAATTAGAAATATCAAAAATATATTCTGGAAATAACTGGTCAAAAAAGAAACAAGGCAGTTCAGACGTTTTACCGAAGTGGTCAGACATTTGACTAAACTCTCAGGTGAGAAACTGTCGTCATCTCAGACGTCTGACATAGGGCTTCAGACGTTTGACCTGGAGCTCTATCAAACCCCTGCTGTAACGACCCAGGTTCTAGTAAGGAATATTTAATTATTTAAATATTTAAAATGATTTATTTTAAGAATTAAGGACTTGGAATTTATTTAATTTAAGGTTTGAACGTATAATTTATAATATAATAAAAAAAGAGCTCACAGCGACGTGGTAGTTCATAATATTACGTTTTGAATTTTAAATGAACGTATAGGATCCAATATAAGTCAGAATTCGTTGGAACAAGAAAGTTTGAATCTATTGAACTATATTTTTTTAATGAAAGAGAAAATTCGAGTTTTCATCTTATAGATTATGAGTTATGTTCAAATCAAATTTTCAGAAAGTTGCTATGTAATCGTTTATAAACCATAACAATTTATTTAATAAAATAAAAGGATTTTATTATAAACTGAATATCAAATTAACTTGAAAATGGAAGTATCACGTTTAGGATCCAATATAGTTTATTTTTGAAGTTATATGTAATTCTGTTTGAATATATATAAAGATAATAATATTTTATTACTAATAGATTTGATTATTTTGAAATTATACTATATTATATCAATTTAATTGAATATTAGAAAATGACCATTTTGCAAACGACCTCCGTTTTCAATGAAACGAATTTTATTAGATCAGTAATGATAAATTATTGCTAGATTTCAAATTTCGTGCCAATAGGAGTTAGGATGTAGTCATGTGAGCTATAAACGTTCAATGTATATACGTATGTATAATTAATCAATAATTTAATATCAAACTACGACAAGTTGAGCAAATGAGCTCGGATTTCGATGAAACAAATTTCATTAGGACCGTAATGACAAACCATAGTTATATATCAATTTTCAGCGCGAACGGAGTTCATATGTGATCATGCAAATTGATAAAATTAATAAACCAAAATATCTCCCTTATATAATATCTTTAACTCTCAAAACCTCATTCACTTCTTCCTCTCCACATTTTGCAGCCACCACGCTCCAATAATTCAATATTTGCAAAAACAACCTTTTTAATTTTATCTTCCAAATGAGTGAGAATTAGAGGAAGTGTCCAACATAAAAGTTGTAGATCGTGTTGAGGGCTACCTACTGCTAAAATTCTGGGGCCAATGGACACCTGAGCCAGAAATCACCCACGACATGTTCACTTTTGGATTCTGTGGATTTGCGTGCAAAGGAGAGAGAGTTAGGAGATGGTGTCAACTAGGAAATTGGAGAGCGGTCTACAAGTTTGTTATTGGGAGGTTGGCCTGAAAAAGACCGTGTTGGCCGTGGTTTCGACATGATCGGAGGCGAACGTTTTTTGTGAGAAACGAACAAAGATGTATGTTTTTCATCGAATCAAGGAACATTGGACGAAGTGGTCAAAAGAAAAAAATGTCTGTGAGAGGAGATGCGCCTGCTGATCAAATTTGGTGGTTGAAGGTTGCACGAGATTGCCGCGGTGGCGTGTGACATGGTTTCCATTTGCATGGCCTTTTCTAGCTACCAATGGCAAGTCGAGGGAGGGACTGGCGGCGAAGTGGCGTCGTGGAAAGGGGAAGGTGGCAGTGGGGTGCAACGGCGGTCTAGGAGACCGTAGGCGCGACAACGACGTCTAAAGGGGGAGGAACTCGAATTTGAGCAGTGGGGAAGAAGATTGATTATTTAATTAATTTAATTAATGTATTCTAAGTTCGAACAATTATCTCACTCATATAAACTCAAAATCTGATGAAACAAGATCCGTTGGAATCGTGGAGGAGAATACTAGGTGTATAAATTAATTTGAACGAGATTGGAGCTAGTTGGAATTTTGGGTTAAATTATAAACCCACGTTTAATTTAAGTCAAAAGCGAATGTTATTGTAACAATAAAAAATCACTGTGAGAACTCTTTTAACTTGAATAGTTATTATAATCGTCAAAGTTATTATAATCGTCAACTGATTATATATTGATTGCTTGTGGTTGCTATGATTGCTTCGTGAATGATGGATGTTTATTACAGTTTATTTATACTGTTTATGTACATATAATCGTTAATGATTATACCGCTTATATTCCAACTATTGATTGATGGATGATAACTGTTGTGGTTGTTATTATAATTGTTCACACAATTCACACCACGAATATGGAAATATTTTGGAATTGATTGAATTGAGTTCCAATGGGATATTAAATGAACAATATTTTCATTTAAATGAAATAAGCCGTGGAAATGGGAATTGGACTTTTATATCCAAAATGATTTGAAAATGAAATTGAGATGATTTCAAACAACTATTGAAAATGTTGAAACTGATTTGAAAGAGTTCTGAATTAGAAATGGCTTGTTCTAATTAAAAATTGATTTTAAATAATAAATTCAAAAGTGAATTCGAGTTAGATATATAAACGATGTTTTTAACTCGAACAATTGTTCCAATGACCTTATTTATTTTTATAATGGATTTCAGGAAAGTTTGAATTTCAAAAGATTTAATTTTAAAAAATATTATTATTTTAATATTATAATAATAATAGAATATTCAATTTTGAGTTATAATTGAATCTGAAGTTTGAATCGCTTTTAAACAATTTTATAAACGTTTTATAAAATATATTCCAATTGAATCGGACGAGTTTTATTTTAAATAATAATATGGTTTGAATATGACGTGTCGCGCAGCGACAGCTCGCGAATTTCAACCATGAACTTCAAACGAGCATAACTAATGCAATTTAAATCGGATTTCCAAAAACAAAAAACTTTTGTTTTCTATTGATAGCAACTTTCAAATGAAAGAAGAATTTTTGGATTTCAACTTCAAACAGCGAAGCCCGATTCTTAAGGCTACTTTATTGGTCAACTCTGACCTACATTATTTCCTCAAATCAAGCTTCGAGCTAAAGTGTGCCACGAAAGTCGAGAAGAATTATTCCTCATGTGAAGACCACGTTCAGTTGCCGAAGCTGAATTTATAGATCAGGTGACACGTGGTCGACCCGAACCAGATTCTTGTCTATAAATTCCCTATTCCAAAAATGGAAAAAGAGAGGATTCTGACTTTTGGAAGTTCAAGGGATCGGTTTCCTCAATTAGCCTAAGCTACAGATAGATCAAACTGAACCGTAACACAAGGAATTTATGTATAAATCACTTCTTTCTCTACTTTCTTACAATCAAAACAATTGTAATATGTAATCAACAATATAAAGCAGAGATTATAAAATGGACGTAGACTTGGATTAAGTCAAACCACAATAAAAACTTCGTGTGTTCCCTGTATCTCTTTTATTTTTTTGTGATTTGTGTGTGGATTATGCACTTTGGGGGTTGATTGTCATAAGACCAATTTTTGATGTCAACACTTTAGCGCGCCAGGTAGCGGGCGACAACCACCTTCAGCAATTTCTAAGCTTGGAAGTATTTAAGATAGTTATTTTCTAGAAAAACAACAGTGAAGCGGAAGAAAAACAAGACTTCTTCCCACACTCAAGCCGCCAACACCACAAGCGCAGCAGGCGGGGAAAGCCAAGAGGCTTCCTCCCACGGAGATCCTTCCTATACCTGACTAGGGAATAGATGGATGGAACTCTGGCCGAACTCAAAGCACAAATGGCGCATCAGGATGAATTCCTCAAAAAACAGCAGGAGATGATGGACAATTTCTTCACTCGGATGGAAGGCCGAGCAACCAAGCATCACTCCCTGCAACTGGCGAAGCTAGGGCAGTAGCAGAGTTTCGGTTTGGTTCGATCCAAGCCTTAGATCGGCCCGTCATCATGCCGCCCTTTAGTTTGACCCAACCTCCGGGTCGACCAGATCTTGCGTCGGTGCACCCCACGCTTCGACCCGACAACTTACCATAAACGGAACTTATGTAACCCCCGACCCGACCTCCTTTGTAGATCGATCCAAGTACAGCCGAGTGCAGCTACCCTCCGTTCCATTTGCAACACAATACCACATCAGCTCCCAATGCCACAGAAGGAAACACTACTATAAAACACTCCCATATCGCCCAGGATTGGGGCAACGTTGAGCCGAGAACTGGGAATGTTATTGTAGGTCGATTCAATCCTACCAACCCGAATCCGGCTCGGCCTACCGTGCATGCCGACCCGAGGACCTCGGACAATTTGGAACCAACAACAGAGGCTCGGGACCATCTTCCACCATCGCTTGGGGGCAACATCAGACCAACCCCGAACGCGCAAGGCATGCTTCCACCATCTGTTGAGCTTCGCGCTGAACTCACCGGTGCAGAATTGGATTTGTGGCAACGACTTCTTGGAGACGGAAATCAAATTGCTAGAATTATCAAACGCTTCACCCGAGGAAAGCCACTTCTCAGCATGACATGGATAACGTCCATCGCTGCCCATTCTTGCGGGAGATCAGGAATTCCCGCAACCTACCTGACTTCAAGCTGCCAACTCTTAAGCCATACAATGGCAGGACGGATCCTACCGTACATTTTATGCGCTACATGCCCCACATGGAAGTATTATCGACATCAACTAACGCCATGACTAAGTGCTTTCCTTTATGTCTGAGCGACATCGTTGCCATGTGGTTCCGGCAGCTAACATCTGAATCAATCAACAACTAGAACATGTTGGTCACCCGCTTCATCGACTAATTCAGGGTCCACATAGCTCGGTCCAAGAGCGCCATGTTCCTCTTCTATTAAGCAGCAGTCCGGCGAGACCCTGCGCTCTTTCCTGGAAAGATTCATTTCGGCGGTAGCATAGGTCGATTGAACAGAATCGTCCATGGTACTTATGGAAGCTATGGTCGGCATCTTGGATAAAACAGACTTCAAAATCTCATTCCAGAGGGATCCCCCGGAGATCTTGGTGATTTTTACTTTGAGGCAGACATGTTCTTCTGGCAAGAGGATGATAATATCGAGATGGATACTCTCGATATATTTTCGATAAATGATGGAGGACCATCCACTGGTGGCCAGAACAAAGGAAAGGGGAAGACCTCAGAGAAGAATGACAGGAATGTGCGGTTCCGAAGAGAACCCAAATATGTTAGTTACACCAAGCTCAATTCTTCGCTATTAGACATATACCTCGACCTGCGAAGAACTCTCCCTTTCCTAAGCCTCTCACGAGGCAGCCAACCCAAAAAGAGCGTGAGTCTGGAAAACACTGCATGTTCCATGATATGGCAGGTCATGGCACCAATGATTGCAGACACTTGCGTGATTTCATTGAAGAACGGGTTAGACGCAGAGAGCTACCCGAGTATGTAAAGAAATCCACGGGTCTGCACCGTCACTACTACCCTCTGCTCCTCGGAATGGTCCCCATGTTCCTCGGAATGGGAAGGATCCTAAGCCGAGCAATCGCGGCGTCATCATCAACTGACATGGATTAGATCATCTTGGATTTACTGCATTTCTTATGATATAAGATATTTATCTTTGTTGCTTTAAGGTTTTTGAATGGCTACGCCGACTCACGTATGCAAGCAGATTAGGATTTAATCCTCGGACATACAACGTTCCCGACAATAAAATCATGCGATGAATAAATGGCTAAGTAGAAGTACACACGTACGGGGTTAGGATTTAATCTTATATCGTGCTCTGGATTCAATGATAAACCAATCAGGATTTGTTTTGGTGCTGTAATAATTTCTAGAATTAAGAAGACCTATTTTCAAGCATGGATTATGTTTGATAAATATAATTGTCTTTTCAGGATTTGGCAAGGTTCACAATCACAACCCGAGTATGACTTATACTCATATCAGCGCCTTAAGTATGGTTTATGCCTAGGATGAACTCTCTTGTCAGGCTATGGCAAGTACCATTTTATCTCAGTATGAGTATGGATTATACTCAAATTGGATTCCTAAGTATGGATTATACTCAAGAAAATTAGATTGTATTGTCAGGATTTGACAAGAAAACTCAACCCAAACACGAGTATGGCTTATGCTCAGCTTGGATCCCACGGTATGGATTATACCCCGAGTATAACTTACACTCGAATTGGATTTTCAAGTATGGTTTATGCTTGAGGGGTCGGGTTACCTTGCAGGGACTTGGCGGGACAATTCAATTATCACTTGAGTATGATTTATACTTAAAACAGATGACCAAGCATAGTAAATGCTTGAAAAAGTTAAGCGGTGTTGTTAGGATTCAACATATATGTTTGCCTAATCTCTTTGCAGGTACAGATTATGCTCACAATAGGATAGTTCCGGCGAGGCACCGACTTTCTTGGAAATTATTTATAATACAATTCAATGTAATCATCGACTTTATAATAATACGATCTCTAATGATCGTGAGTTTTCTGGCTTTCTCCTATCATATAATATGATCCAGCGCGATCATGGCTTTCTAGAGTTCTATATATTGGACTTCTATGGATCATAAATCTTCAGAATATCTAGAATACATTTTCCTTTTTCAAGAAGATATATTCTAAAGGGAAAAGTGTTGACCTGCCATTTGCCAAGGCCGTCACGACTTAGATATATATCAAGACAAGCTCTCAGAATTATGGTATTATCATGCTTCTGCCTCCCAATCCGACTCGTACTTCGGGTTGATCAAGATCAATTCGACCCAAACCAACTATGCCCTAGATGGAAACACCCACTTTCTCTCTTGGACCAAGCTTCATGGATCGGATCGATCGATCAGGTCGATCCCCAGTAGCCCAATCCAAACCCAGCAACACACAGCAAAATCCGATTCTCTAGGCTACTTTATTGGTCAACTCTGACCTACTTTATTTTCTTACATCAACCTTCGAGCTACACGTGTGCCACGAAAGTCGATAAGAACTATTCCTTATGTGAAGACCAGGCCCAGCCGCTTGCAGCTAAATTTCTGGATCAGGTGACACGTGGTCAATACGACCCCAGATAGATGCCACGTGGCTCGTCGATCCGAACCAGATTTTTGCCTATAAATACCCCATTCCTCAAATAGCCTAAGCTACAAACAGATCTAACTGAACCGTAACACAAGGATTTTGTATGTAAATCACTTCTTTCTCTACTTTCTTACACTTAAAACAAGTGTAATATGTAATTGATAGTATAGACGGAGATTATAAAGTGGACGTATACTTGGATTAAGTCGAACCACTATAAAAAAAATTGTGTGCTCCCTGTTATTTCTTTTATTTCTATGTGATTTGTGTGTGGATTATGCACTTTGGGGTTAATTGTCATAATACCAACTTTAGACGTCAACACCAAGCAAACGATAATGGGAAAAGTTTAAAGGTCGCTTATATCGCGTAATGATAAGACAAAGAAATCGTAAGTACGATTTTGGGCAAGAGATATGATCGAGGAAAGATAAAGTAATTTACCCTAATCAATGATCAATGAATGAGTTGGGTATGACTAAATGTGTTTTCACGTAAAGATAATTGAATCTTTAATCAGATTTGAAATGAATGAAGGTAATCAAACTTACCAAAATACGAGAGCAACTAGATATGAAGTATTGTCAGTTTTGCTCCATGGGTTGAATATGATGAGAATGGGATAATGATTTGAGAAATTACATTTTTCTTGGGATTCAACAATCCCGATAAAGCATAGAAAACTTGATTTGAGTTAAGTTTGTGAAATGAGATTTTATAATCAACTGACACGATTTGCAAGGAAATATTTAAACAAGAGTTTAAAGAATGTAAATCTTTGATAAGATTTAAACGTGTACACCCCAATATAAAGAATGATTTGAGTAAAATAATATTCCGAGATGGAATGAGACTCATGATATTTTTGTATATCAATTATGATTTGTAAAGATGCGCTAGCTATTCAAAAAGACCGGGTTTCAACCCATTCTGAATACTATACGACGACTATTGAAGATACTGAAGACGGTGGTTGAAGACCGGGGATCTTCACATTGTTTGGATTGATTACTGATGTCTTGATTGGGATGTACACCCAAGACGAGATTATAAGTGGCATTTATCTGGACGTACTTGTTGATTGTCTGGATATGCAAGGGTCTCTCTTCTTTATTGGACGAGGAATAAGGTGCCTTCAGTTTCGTTCACAACCCAGAACCAACTTGTAAATGGATGTGTGAATGACGTTGTATTTTACGACATAACCAATTGGTTTCTATTGATGACATGTCAGCTGGTGGCGGAGGATTTATTCTCTTAGCTTAAAACCTTCCTATGAGACTTATGACAATGTGGCATGCTAAGTGATGAACTATTGATGATCAAAGTATTTTATTGAAAAGCAGACTTTATGTATAAGCATGACTTTAGGCCTCACAACCAGTAATGCGTCGAAACAGGATGAAGTACAACAGAGATAAGGGATAATGTTTCCTTTTAGTTTGAGAAAGTGATGCCATGGTATAAAGCTCAGGTAATTTTCTTAGTGGATGATGGAATCAGGCACCTCGAATAATGGTCAGTAACGACTGGGAGACGTTATGTTCAGGAGAAACCCGAACTACACCTGGTATAGATGGGTCGGCTTTGCTGCTATAGAAGGACTCATTTGTTGACTCCTGGGACATCCCTCTAGAGGTGTGTTCGAATGCGATTGAGGAAGATCCTTTGCCTTGGTCATTTATGGAATTCAACTTCCAATACGAACCTTTACGTTTTTAATTGTACACTATGTATGTAGACGTAATATATGGGTACCTATGTCTTCTAAGATTTATACATTTATTTTCGAAAGTGATTTCCACACTATGCACTAGTAATAATAAAAGAGACTTTCGCGTACCAAACATAATTGGTTATCATAAGGCAAAATTTGATCCCCTAGTGTGTGTTGCATTGTGTAATGTGATGCAAGTCTTATAGTAGATTCATTTTCGAAAAGCATTACGAGTAGTTTTATGACTGATATTCATGAGGGGAAACTCGTTCCGTGTTATGCGGCGTGGTCTTGTGACTTACCCAACTTTAAAATAAAGTATATAATTGTTTTAGTTCTCACATCAGTCTCATGGCTGATCCGGAGTTTATTGTTCTTCCACTTGAAATCCGAGTGCCCATATTTTCCACACGAGCAGTTTAGTAGTTTTGGTTTGCAGATATTTTATAGAGCATGTACTGGATTGAAGCTAGAGCTGTGTCCAGAGCATTTTATTTCTTCCGCTGGGAGTTTATGTTTTCCGCTGTGTACATAATACACTCTGGTATAGTTATTTTTGCTGTGGATGTATTTATTATTGTACTCTGATACATTTTCGTACTCTGATGTAAAAGTTATTGCAATGATAATGGAAAAGTTGTTTTATTCAGTTCTTATGTGTTGTAACTCCAAGCGATATGTCTTGTTGATCGGTTTAAGTCGATTTAATCATCGGTTTCAACCGAGCAAAAAGGCATGTCGTCACATTTGCCCCCTTTGAGATATTGTTTTGTCCTCCTCTGGTCTCTGGTTCATGAACCATTTTTTCCGCTACACACCCACTTCCTAAAGCTAACAAACATCGTCGTCTTCTACATGTATGTGATTTTATATCACAAATCACGACATTTCATAAATACATTCCTATTTCCCCCTTTCACCAAATAATTATATGTTTAATCTTATTTTCAAAACCAAACACATCAACATATTTAACATTTTCGTTATTATCTTCAGCGCTAAATATATCACCCAATTTGCTTTAAAAATGCTTAAGCACAAAAATCATAAGCATTATAAATCATGAATATATATATATATATATATATACACACACACATACATATATATATGAGTTTAAAGAATTTACAAAGAACAATTCTTCTTTTATTTTTCTAACAATGAATTAATATAACATAAAAATATAGAAGAAATAAGAAAGAATGTATTTAAAAATAAAAGCTAATGACCAAGCTGTTAAAATTTGATGATACAAAATCACATTTAAAATAATAAATACGTAGAAAAGAAGAAGAGAAAATTTGTTTTATTCTAACTAATAGCTAGACATATTAGGTTATGTGTTTATTTCTCTCTTTAGTCCACTAGTTTATTTGTTGTCACAAAAAGTGTAGAAAAGTATTTCACCGTTGGTTTTATATGCCTTTTAAACCTTCATACTAGATATTGGCAGTGCCTGCCCTACCAGTTTTGTTGCCCTAGACAAAGCATGGTTAAAAAGAGGATGGAAAAAAATTAAAAAACATTCAAGTGCAGCTGCTGGGATTCAAACCAAGGACTGCAATACTGTCACGACTACTATAGAAGCTCTAAATCACCCAGCTACTTGTTACTTTCTTAAAAGGTTGCACTCCCGCTATGCATATAAATAAATTACAAAGGTTTCACCCACCAACTGTGCCCCCTCGGCCACCTCCGACGGTGGTGCATGCTCTATACGAATGTCTTGGCTGCCTCTCCCGGGCCGGGCCAGGCCTGGATATTGGCTTTAAAATGCGCACGTAACAGTTTTGGTTTTATATGCCTTTTAAACCTTCATACTAGATATTGGCAGTGCCTGCCCTACCAGTTTTGTTGCCCTAGACAAAGCATGGTTAAAAAGAGGATGAAAAAAAAAACATTCAAGTGCAGCTGCTGGGATTCAAACCAAGGACTGCAATACTGCCACGACTACTATAGAAGCTCTAAATCACCCAGCTACTTGTTACTTTCTTAAAAGGTTGCACTCCCGCTATTCATATAAATAAATTACAAAGGTTTCACCCACCAACTGTGCCCCCTCGGCCACCTCCGACGGTGGTGCATGTTCTATACGAATGTCTTGGCTGCCTCTCCCGGTCCGGGCCGGGCCTGGATATTGGCTTTTAAATGCGCACGTAACAGATTGTGGAGTACAATAAATAAAAGATGTTCAATAAAAAATATACATTTTTACATTGCAATTGGTGGTGGTGTTGTAGTTGAAGTAGTGTGATATATACTAATACCCGATTTTTTCTAGTGGACGTAACTATTATGCACCTGATCTAACTTGTGTAATAAATTTGATATCTTTTAAGTTTTAACCTAGAAAGAATATAGCTCTACGTTAAACAGTTGTAATGAATGTTTGTTAATGAGATCGGCGCGGCGCGGTTCGACCTAGTGCAGTTTGGAGTCCAAACCGCTTCCACATTGCATCGAACGGTTGATCAAAAATACAAACCACTATACTAACCGTTCAAACGGTTCGGTTTCGGATCGGTATTATTGTAATACGGTCCGATTTGAACTCGCATTAAATATGAAATAAAAGAATTACTACAATCAACAATCAATTTACAATTGTGTGACGTTGTTACTAAAAGGTTAAAACACACGATGTTATCCTGAATTGAAAGATTAGCTTATAACTGTATGAATATTTCAATTTTACATTTAAGGAAAAGTAAACTTGTTTTAGTACATTAAAAAAACATCGGCGTTAATTAATGCTTAAACATTAAGTAAGATAACTCAAATAAGATTATAATTAACATTATCCAAAAAAATGATATGGAAACTATTTTACTGAAACTATAAAATTTTCCTTTGTGATAACGATTATTATTAATATAACAACATATGTTGAAAATATAATACACATCATTAAATTTAAAAATTATGTAGGAACTAATTATATTTTTATCGTAAGATTATTATGCAGTATTCGGTTCGATACGGTTAGTCAACAATTCAAACCGCAACCGAACCGTATCATTGCATGTCGGTTTGGCTTGGGTATTTGCTTTAAAGAGAGGATTCGGTTCGGTTTTCATACTGTTTTTACGGTCCGATCTAGACGGTTTTCGTATTGCGGTACGGTTTATATCCACCCCAAATTTGTTATATAAAATAGCCGCTTTTTGTTATCAAATGGTGACATCAATATATTTACGAATAAATTTGTCAACCATGCTTCAACCATTTTCAACTCTTTGTTGCCTTTTAAAGACACGGCCGCAAATTGGAATTTAGAATTTATATTCATTGAATTATATATGTTTGCTTTCACTCAAAAATACATGACATATGGCAAACGACATTTGTAAAAGAATTATAAATGGACAATTCAGATTTATTTTTAGAAACCACATCCAACAGGTGTACCCGGGGGTGGCCATGGGTTAGTTCAGTTACGTTTGAAGTCCAAACAATTTCTACACCACGTGATACGGTTGGCTAAAATCAATAACCATGGTATAATTTTTATAAATGATAAGTCTGGTTTTGATTCGATCCAATTAGGTTTGACCGCATGCTACATTTGTTTGAAAATAATTATTGAATAAATAATAAAAAATATTAGTGAAAAATTCTCATGAATCCTAATAAAAATCACAGCTATTGAGACAAGTCCCACATCGGGGAATTTGTAAAATAAATCTTGTATAATTATTAAGTGTTCACCATTTACATTGTCAATTGGTTTTGTGATAAATTGAGGTTCTATAACATGGCATCAGAGTGGGTTTAATTTCGTGTGCAACTCCCACACTTGTCCACGTTCATACACTTAATATTTACTCAATTTTAATTAGAATATATATAAAATTTCATCAAAATATTTAAATTCTACCGGGTGGCCCGATCTGATTTGATGTGGTTGGTTCTATCATTCAAACTTAAACCGGATTGGTCCAATTTTAGATGTTTGGTTTAACTATAAAATTAAGGTACAGTCTACTGGACCACTTTCATGATTCAATGTGTTTGTTTGTGTAATTTTATACGTAACTCATATCTCATAGTCATACAATATATTATGACGTCAGAGTCAATAGCAAATTATATCATAGATATTGATAATGGATGATTATACTTGATATATTTTAGAGCGAAAAACTACAATAATATGAAAATGCAGACAAAATAGCAAAAGACTGAGCTCACTAAAAATCAAAACATGTGAATTCATGTTGTACAAATTTTTGTGTGATATAAGTCTTTGTTTATGACAAACATAAGGTTGTTATATATGGTAATTATAAAAGTACCAACATTAGGCTTTGTTGTGATCCCAAATTTTCCATGACACTTAACTTTACAATAGCCAGTTCTAATCATTAAATTGACTGATAAAGTGAATTTAGCTTATAGCAGAGAAGTTCAAAAATAATTAAATCCCCTGTGAATCTAAACTACAAATGTGAAGTTTCTTTTATATCAAATTATGCTCCATTCGGTTTACAGCTTTTAGTTCTGTATTCTTGTCCAAGTGAAAATATGCACGTCGTATATAGTGGTGGAAAACAGACAATTTAAAAAAATTGAAAAGGTGTTTAATTTGTCTTTCGTATTATTGATGAATAACAAAAACACGGAGAACAATCTAACTCTTTCATTGGTCGACGGATGGAGGTATCCCAAATTTTGCATTTTCCAGTGAAAATGATAACAGAAAAATCAAAACGAAACCAAACGGAGCATTATTAGCAAGAGTCGATTTTCATCAATAATCATACATTCACTTTCATCGTGGGAAGGAAACAGAGGACTAATATTTAATGTTGAGTTACAGTTGAAAGATTACATTCATAACAAGACAATGCAACTTCTGCAAATAAGTTGATATGAAGAGAAGCTGAACTGCCAGTACACTGTGCTTTAGAGATCTTAAGTAAGCTGGATTAAAATGTAAAAAGGGTTAGGTGACAGGTTGGAAAAAAATAGAAGATGGGGTGAGGGAGGCTCGAACTCTCGACCTCAGGATTACTCAATTATAAAGCTATGAGACCTACGCGCTAGCCAACTGCGCCACCACCCCATGTTCTAAATTTTATTTCAATCTTATTCACATTTTTACTTCGTCACATGTACACCTTACGGTTACAGCATAATAATTTGGAAGCACTTATTTCCAATAATTATTACCTGCTACAATGCACAAAGGTGGAAAACGTTCCTAAAATTTTGATACATGCGTCTTTTCCTTCGAAACTACTATGAATGTATTCAAATTTTTTTAACTTACAATACACGTTGCCCAACTGCACCACCATCCCATCTGTTTAAATTTGATCCAAGAGTCGACCATGAAACTGTGAAAAAGAACCGGATGAGAGAGGCTCCAACTTTTGACATTGGCGTCACTTAGATTCTAGCTATGCATATGCACAGGCAGAGAGAAGTTGTATGAAATAATAAGGTGAGAAAGGCCAACACTGTTAACCTGAAGAGTCATGACCACTAACATTTTAGCTATGACACGTACGCACTAGACAACTGTAAAAAATGCTATGTGTATATACTCAAGTAGGAAAGCAAGTGCACGGTATATGTGGACTAAATTAATGATACAAATTAAGATACACAAATTGTGGACCACAAGGTTTGTTTGTCTTTATGTGGAAAGTGAAATTCAAGAGGAGTTCTTGTGATCCACAATTTGTTTATAAAATTTTGTGTTATCAGTTTGTGTTCATTTAGAGTTTTAGACTTTTCCATTTCAAATTGCAAAAAAAAAAAAAAAAAAAAAAAAAAAAAAAAAAAAAAAAAAAAAAAAAAGGCAGGCGATAGGGTCGAACTCTCGAGTTCAAGTTTGTTCACACTTTTTTCGGTGGTGTGAACAAAACACCGGTTTTAATTGGTGGAAATATGAAGGATCGTATGAGACCTTCCAATTTCCACCAATTAGAGGTAGTGTTTTGTTCACATTACCAAAACGTAGTGTGAACAAACTCCTACTGCAAGCTCTCAACCTTAACTAAACATTTCAGCCATGAGACTTGCACACTAGCCAACTATAGCGGACCTATTTTAAGCGTGTGAGTGGCAAAATGGTTGCATAAAAACTTACGGAAATTTGCTTCAACAAACGAAATGAATGTTTTCCTACCAAACTTCAATCAAAACACAACAAAATTTATTCGCGTCAATCAAACAATATGTAAGCTAACTTTCAAGTTAAAAAAATTTTGCCTTTGATTGAGGTGTTTTATTTTGTTCCGTTCTCACCTATACAAAATCAAGGTTTGAAATTCTGTTTTCGGTTTTATCACGAATGAATTTTAAATTTTCCGTTCCTTTCGGAAATTCCAGTTTGAAATTTCCAGTAGTTATCTTTTTATAAATGTCATAAAAAATCAATACTAATACAAATTTAGATTGTATTACTAGAATTAACTATAATATACATGCTAAGTGTTAAATTTGGTGATACAAAATCACAAATTGATTGGAACAAATTTGCAAAGAATGGAAAGTAAATATTTTTATAATGGGAATGCAATGATTGCATTTGATGAGGTGGTAGCGAAATAAATGAAGGATTAATTTCTTCCATCTATGCTAAAGAAACGGATTGATTTACTTTCTATGTTTGCACATTTGTTGTTATGGTAATTTGTCTCCATTATATTATTACCATATGTTGGTAATTTAATTGGTGACTCACATAGATTTGCACTGGCTATATACAGGGCTGGCCCTGGGCATAGGTGACCTAGGCGGTCGCTAGGGCCTCGGGTCCGGAGGAGGAGGAGGCAGCCAAGGAGGCCTCAAAGTTTTCGATTTTATGGGTATTGATACTTTGTGTTTTCTTTCCTTGATGCAAGATTGCTTTGGTCATGTGGTTGCGCATGCAGCTCCCTTCCCATGCGTGCAGGGTTCAATTCATAGCAGTGTTATGTAACGACGGTCGGAACAAAGTCCCCCCTTCCTTGCATGCATATGAGATGGCACACAACTCCCATATAACAAAAGAAATCCCTGATATACGTGCCTACCAGCTCATATTTGTACACAATTCCTTTAATTTATCCCATGATGTGGGACTATTAATTCCAAACCATCATCTCTCCTTAACAACAAGCGAGGCAATCCTAACAGTCTCCCCCTTGACTCACATCCTACGAGTATCTTTTGAGAGCACCGCCTTGCCTGCATGGCCCATCCGAACCTTCGGCTCTGATACCACTGTTATGTAACGACAGTCGGAACAAAGCCCCCCTTCCTTGCACGCATATGAGCTGGCACACAACTCCCATATAACAAAAGGAATCCCTGATGTTACGTGCCTACCAGCTCATATTTGTACACAATTCCTTCAATTTATTCCATGATGTGGGACTATTAATTCCAAACCATCATCCCTCCTTAACAACATGCGAGACAATCCTAACAAGCAGCGCTTAGTGGTAGATGATTTTTTTGTACATTGTTAATGTATCACTTGCCTTGCAACTCTGGACAAATTTTTGGATCTCATACATTTATCCTAGCCTAGGGCCTCAGTTTACTCAGGGCCGACCCTGACTATATATTGAGGGGTAGACTTTAGTGTAAACACATCCTGGCCTGATGCCAGTGATCCCCAATGGTGTTTCTTCTTGTTAAACCTGATTAAGTTTTGGATATGTAAACTCTTATTTTGTAATCTCTTGTAATTCTCTCATGTGGAATAAAATCTCTCTCTGTTGGACTGGACGTACACTATCTCGAGGATAGTGGAACTAGTATAAATATTGTGTCTCTTTGTTTCTCTGCTATAGTTATTTACTATTTTGTTAATGTAATAGAATAATTGCTACCAGCTTAGATTGGTGTTCAATTGACAAATCTAGATCCTGCTTATTGCGCTTCCGCATTTGTGCAATATTTGCATAACAGATTGGTATCAGAGTGAGGCGATTTGTTTTAAATTGTGCATCGATTATTTCTTCAAAGGTTGGTAGATTCAGTGGTGATTATGCTATTACTATTTTGGAGAAAAGGAGATTATATCGAGAGTGAAGAGCATTCCAATCTGGGAACTTTGACGTGATATGGAATTTATTTTGAAGAAGCCCGCTGATATGGATGAGGGAAAATAGAAGAAGACGAAGAAGAAGGCGGGTGACAGTTGAAGAACCTAGTCCACAGCAAGGTGGAAAGGTTAATATGGTCACTGCTTATGGTCATAAGGTGGAGGATCATGGTATCGACAAGGGTCTAGATGTTGATGATGCTCGAGGGATCCCGGAGATGAAGAGATCATGTCAAATGAAAGACGGATGTCGAATTTTGAAATCCACAAAGACGATGGAGATCTTGTGGTATTGCAAGCATTTTTTAGACCGTTGGTTGATGCACGATGCAGCTCAGGTGGTTGATGCATCTTTTGTAGGCGGTGTGTTGTGTTTGTAATTGAGGTGTGGTTGTAGTCCTTTCAAATCGACTGAGTGTATCTCGTTGCCCTGAAATCGAGGTTGGTTTTAATTGAGAGAATAATTTTTTGGTTTTGGTGGTGTTGAGATTACTTTGGAATCTACCTTTTTTTTATTTTGGATATTTGTAACATTTTGTTGGCGGGCGGGGACGTAGTCTAAGCTCGTTAACAATTGTGTGATGGGGGTGGCTTTGCTGGAACCCATTTGGTAAATATTCATTTTTTTGGTGTATCTCACTGTGAAATTTTGATTGAAGGTGAAGTTCTGCTGAAGAGTTTTATGATGAGAAGAGAATTTGACTCAAGGTGGGGTGCTGGAGATATGTGATTTTGCATCAAGGTGGAGTGTTAAATTTGGTGATACAAAATCACAAATTGATTGGAACAAATTTGCAAAGAATGGAAAGTAAATATTTTTATAATGGGAATGCATTGATTGCATTTGATGAGGTGATAGAGAAATAAATGAAGGGATTAATTTTTTCCATCTATGCTAAAGAAACAGATTGATTTACTTCCTATGTTTGCACATTTGTTGTTATGGTAATTTGCCTCCATTATATTATTACCATATGTTGGTAATTTAATTGATAACTCACATAGATTTGCACTGGCTATATATTGAGGGGTAGACTTTAGTGTAAACCCATCCTGGCCTGGAGCCAGTGATCCCCAATGGTGTCTCTTCTTGTTAAACTTGATTAAGGTTTGGATATATAAACTCTTATTTTGTAATCTCTTGTAATTCTCTCATGTGGAATAAAATCTCTCTCTGTTGGACTGGACGTACACTATCTCGCGGATAGTGGAACTAGTATAAATATTGTGTCTCTTTGTTTCTCTGCTATAGTTATTTACTATTTTGTTGATGTAATAGAATAATTGCTATCAGATTAGATTGGTGTTCAATTGGCAAATTTAGATCCTGCTTACTGCGCTTCCGCATTTGTGCAATATTTGCATAATAGATGAACCCAAACTCATCAGGAGTTCATCTATATGATTTTATGCACAATAATAGCCTATGCTCAATAACATAATATTTCTATCTAAATTAATAATTCAAACTCTTCTACACAAATTTTTGACCCAACCCAAATCGGGCCATTCAAAATATAAAATAAAATACAAAACCCCTAAACTATCACGTGTTCATCGATTTCCTTTTCTGTTCTCTCAGCTCTTCTTCGTTCTTGAAATCTAAATGGAAAATTTGAGCCATGGCTTGTTTAAGAATCCGAATTCGAATAGCAACAAAAAGGAAAATGTAAAAGTCTCTTGCCTACAACTATGCATTGGTAGGTTGGCGAAAAGTGACTACCATGTAAATATCATGATTGTAGATAAGAATTCGAAGAAGGCTATACATACAATTTTTTTCTGTTTATTTTTTCTTCCTTTTTTGCTGTTAGAATGATTTTGGACTGTAGAAGTTGAAACATGTTCAAATCTGAAACAAAGGCCTTTTTTTGTTAAATTCCAACCAGAACGGAATTTTGTCTGAATGTCGGCCCGGAGCATGTTGGAACCGGGCCGAAACAGCTGAAATTTTGGCATACCGAGCGGAATTTAGAACCATGATACAAATCAAATATTATATATGTTTACTTTTATAAAATCGTATCACAGAATTATTTCCGAATTGCATCATTTTTGAATTCAAGTTCAAAGAGAAATTTATCACATAAAACAATCACAAATAGGTGTGGTTAGAATTTGACCCTAGTGTTAACAAATAAATTACTATCAACTACAAAATAAATTGTGGCTAAATAATAGCCTACATAATTCTATTATTATGAACACATGTTAAAATTTTCATGTTACATTATATGTTGATGTTTTCATCGAATATGGGTTTAGTTACAACTGAATACATGGTTTTCACTAAATATACACAATTTCTATTTTTATTTTTAAGGTGAAATATGACAAGCATGGTTCAGTTTACATCTAAATGATCATCTCTTAAACGGTGCGGTTTCAGGATCATGGTTCGAAGTTAGATTATGTTTTAATTAAAGCTATAATTGAATTCCACGGAATTCAAATTATTCCAAGATTTTCTTACTCGTTTACCTAACAAAAATAAAAAAATAAAAAATAAAAAAAAAGACTTTTTGGATTCCCCATAGAAACTACTGTTGACCTGACTTTTGGCAAGACAGTCACGTTACAGATTTTCGGCTATCGAAGTGTTCAGGATTTGGACATAGGCTTAGAAGATCCCGGACATGCTTGATAGAAGCATCAAAGCAGTTAAAGAGTTGGATATGTGAAAGTTGGGTTTTAGATCGATGAGGATTTGTTCGGCCTACAACTTCTACATTACACCTCAAATTGCTGAAGTCGATTCAAAACACCAGGATCGGTGAAGCTCGACTCGATGAGGCCACGTCACCACATCATGAAGTAGTATATCTGGGTCGGCCAACCCGATTCGACTATGTCGAACCGGGCTAGGTTGAGCCGAGTACTGGAGATGCACCGAAGACCTATTCTTCTGCCCAGATACTTGTTCAACCCACTCCCTACAACTTCGGATCGAAGGATACGTATTTAAGTCGAGTCGGAGTAGATATTCTCAACTATCTGAAGACTCGTTCTAGTTACTCCTAGATGGTCGGATCGAGTGCCATGAGGCATGTCGAACCGAGTTTACGTCTTACTTATAAATACATGGTTTTTGGATCAAACAAGGGATCAAATTCTCTTTGCCTGGCCGATTAGAGCAAGGACATTGCTAAGGAGAAAAATCACTTCTTTCTCTATTTTTCTTTCATATAATCAACAGTATAAATAAAGTTTGATTACACTCAGTGAATGTAGGCCCGATTACCGAACCACTATGAAAACTTTGTGTGTCTCCTTTATTTTATTGCTTTTTGAGACTAAGATTGTGAAATTGTTTAGTGATTGCTGTGACATTGTGAATTTGGATGTTGGTCATACAAGAATCAATTTCTACGTCAACACCAACTTTCCTAAGAAAAAGGCTTTTCAGCTATATTTCCCTATTTCTTCCAAATATTTCTATGAATACGTTAATTTACATATGAGCGCTTTTTTTTAAGGAACTGCCATCGTCTCTACCATAAAACAGTAATATTGTACTGATTAACTTAAATTATCAAGATATGACTCAAATCAAGTTCACTTTGCCAATAGAAATTTTGTTTCAAACCTTGCAGTTGGCAATGTTATTACAGCCACAAATGAGATGCCCATTCGCTACATCTATAGCATCTGAAGCTCCTTCACCATCACTTCTCTGCATAAACGTATTTATGGTCATAACACACATCAAACTAAATTCACAAGTAAGATATAACTTTATTTGCACTGAATTAATTCTAATAATTGTTTCTTCAGTCATCCTGAGGCAGGCCTCTAAATGTACCTCACGAGGTGATACAATTCCCATAAAAATATAGGTCAATTCGTTATTCATTGTACCTTGTAGAAGTCTACAGCTATGAAGTTGGGCCACCTGTTAGCAGATGCGTGTTGGCAAGTATTCATCATCTTCTCAAAAGGAGCAAAATTGTCTTTACAAGCAGTAACAAAATCAGGTGCATCATGAAAATAATTCATTAACACTAATGACTTTGATGTGGTGTTCATTAAAGCTGATTCTGCACGATTAGGATACAACCCATCTATCAATCCTCCATTCCCATCTGCAAATTTTAGTTATAAATATCATCAATTGAGAAAACAGCAAAGATTAATGCAATCAAATTACCTCCTTCCCATATCACATTAAGTTCAGAATTAAATTTTTACTTAACATACGATGTTTAGAATGTGAAATTTATATTAATCTGATACTATGTCAAAAACTAAAATTTGTGATTGTTATTTTCATAGAAATTGGGTCGCTTGAAAATTGTCCAAACTCTGAACAATTTTCTTTATGGGCACAGTATGGTAAAGCCAAAGGTCTAAAAAGTAAACCATATCAATGCAAATGAGCATGCACATTTACTGGTGCCTTGTACACAAATCTATTGTTTCCGTTACTGTTTTGAAACATAGACGTAAAACCATGATTGAAATATGAGCAAAGAATGTGTACACTGATTTTCTACCACATATGCCCACTCATATGCAATGCCTTCTAAAGCCTCCTTTGCTGATTTTGAAGTAAATACAAGAAGCCTTTGGTTTTTGCTGATCATATCACTAAGCAATGGCCAGTTACCACCATTTTTAGGCATTCGTGACACGGGGAACCAATATTTTCTAAGTCCAGCAGCATCGAAAACCTTAGTGAGCCCATTGGGGGATTTTACATAATCTTCAAGAAATATTGTGATAACTTCAGAAGGATTTGCTTCAAGAAATGCCTGGATTTCTTTTAGTACATCTATAGCTGGTTGCTGAAAATCAGTGAAAATGATTGTTGGTTTCCTAAAAAGAATATAAAGGCTATGCTAAAAGAAATGCTTACAAATGCGGTGAAGTTGTAGCAGTTTCCACCAAAAGAGTGACACAGCCAGATGTCATTTTGAAAATCGTACACATCCAACATCAAGCCTCTCACACCGTTCTGCAATGAAGTAGAGAAACACAAATGCTTAAACTCCTGATATTGTTTAGTAGTTCCAAATGTGAAATTTATCAAGTTCAGTATCTTCTCTTCAGTGGTTTAGTACCACTTCAAATCCTTTAGTTTCATTTTTCCATGCGTTTCATGAATCCCAACCATTCATTAGTCGCTTACTATTGTTTTTATTATTCAAATTTATTATTAATCAAGGATCAAGGATCAAGGTTCATTTGATACGTAGTAACACAAAATTGGAACCATAAGATTGTGTAAATATTAGGGACAAGTCCTTAAAATCAAAGATGATTTAACTGGCATCATCTAGTAAGTTTCTATTTAAAGCGGGTCCTTATTTCTGCAGCAACATGTTTTCCGTCATTTTTCGTGCTACTACATTTTAAAACAATGTAAACATTAAGATAAATTTGTTTAAAAAAAAATAAAAAAATCTGCATTTAGTGTAAATAAGTGTTGACTTATCTGCAATTAGGCACATAGTGCACTAGAGGTAATGAAAAAGGAAGAAATAGGTGTAGCAATGTCTGCACTTATTGTGAATAAGTGTGGACATAGCTGCAAGTGTTTTACGGTATATTGCAGATATGTCTTAGTGTATGGAAAAATTACATAGATGTTTGCAATTTTTGCAAATAGTTGCTTCTTTTCTGCAATTTATTGGAAGTGAAATATTTTTTATGTGCATGCATGTTTCACATTTTTTTGATAATTTTCTACAATAATGTGATGTTTGAATAAGTGTAGACATTGAATTTGAAAGTTTGAAGCAAATCAGTGAAAATTGCATAAATGACTGCAATATTTTGATATAATTGTTGCCATATCTGCAATTTTTTCGAACAATTGCAGGATTTCACTGAAATGAGATTTTTTTTTTTTTTGAATCATTTTTTTTTCTTACATGAATATGAAGATGATTATGTACTGAATTACGTTTTAAAATTGGATTTTTTATTTTATCTTTTGATGATATTCGAAAAACAGGATCTAATTTACATAGTTTTAAGGCAGGTAGTTTTTGTCTCATATTTTATCTCCTTCGTTAATGTTTTTACTATGTAAAGTTAAATTGGTAATCGATGGTCATGGCAGATCTATTAGGTGTGATTTGCATTGTACGAGAGTGGGTACGTAGATTGAGTTTGCAGTTTGCAATTAGTCTCATATCGTAAAGTATCTTAGAGAAGATATATATATATATATATATATATATATATATATATATGTGAGATTGATAACATGTAACAACAAAGAATTTCTTTTGCTACAACTTACAATTAAATGCTGCCATGAAAATATATATGCTCTAGGGGATGGAAAAATCTTATCAAGATGCTAACACTAGAGGGTTTCGCTTAGCGGTTTGCAGCCTCTACGCTGAACAAAGTACACATACGTGAAGATGCTATGGGATTTTGAAAATTTTCAATACAGTATCAGAGCCGATGGTTCGAAAGGTTCAATATGATGCAACATTGACCTAAGTTTGCTCTAATATTTAGCTTGAGCTTCGGACTATTAATAGTTGTAGTAATACCTTTGAAGTCACATTTTTTGGTATCAACGTGAACTGCCGAAAGTAAAATAGAATCTAATTGTTAAACTAATTTACAAATTCAAAATATCTCAACATACTTAAAATTAGGATTTAACAAATAAAAATAGTTTAAACAAATATCATTTATAAGTTCGTTGTTTATTAATTAATCTTTGTTAGTAGTTGTAATACCTTTGATATTATCTTTATTGTGTCAACATGAACTATCGAAAATATCCCTATATAGATATTAACAAATCAAAATATACCTTAAAAATTGGATCTAACGCTTAAACACTTTTTCAATATTAGAATATTCCTTCATGCTTAAAAATATGATATAATGGTTAAACTAATTTACAAATTCAAAGTATCTCAACATACTTAAAATTAGGATCTAACAAATAAACACAGTTTAAACAGATAAACACCATTTACAAATTATTTGTTTATTAATTAACAATATAAATAAAATTCAAACTAACGAAAAATTAGTTGTTACAACTTAAAAATAAAAACTTAGATTAATTACACATGATTTCAAGATAAAAATATGACTGAATATCTATACAAAATAATTTCTCTTAAACTGTTAATCACATATTGTTTGTATAAAAACAATTTACGTGAGAAGCATACACCATCATCACGAGCGAAATGAGTGCCATAATGCTAACAAAAATCCTACGCTTATGTGCCCTACCTGAAAAAAGTAGAATATCTTAAAGAAGAATGGTTATGTATATGAGATTGATGACATGTAACAACAAATGATTACTTTTATTACAATTAAATGCTGCCATGAACATATGTTGCTTTAGAGGATGTAGGATTATCCAACCATGACGTTGACACAAAGAGGTTTTCGCTCAGCGATCTGCTAGTGCTTCAACGTTGAACGAAGTGTGCGCACATGAAATCGCTAAGGGGGTGCCGGAAATTTCAACAAGATCCTAGACATGTTTGTTGTCACTCAACGTGCCTTATCTCAATATGCCTTATCACTATGCCAATGGTCCCACACTTGTTTAGTGCTACTTGCTATGATATATAATCACAATAAATGTCAATATTCCAAGCTCTGAAAAATGAAGAGTTGACATTATTACAGAAGTTAAAATTGCATATCTCCTGAATTTCTTGCTTTATACACATCCTTTAATATCACCGCTTGATTCGGAGGGAACAAAAAAAGATGTTTATGTCAAAGTGTGTGACCTTGCATATAATGCACTTGTGTTACAACATATTTGAATCAACCCGTATATCTATTTGTAGTTTATATAAATATCTCACTAAGAAATCCTCTCTGTGTGTGTATACTGCTTGTTATGCTCGCAACAAAACGAGAACATTTGAGAGGTTTGCATATGCTTGTGATATAATGTTGATTGAGGTTAAATAAAATCAATCTTCATGTTTATCGCCATCCCAATCGTCACGTGGTTTGCTATTTGGAGGCATTAATTGAAAGACATGAAGCGATAAAATATCAACCTAAGGGTGCAGGTGATACAAAAGAATTCCGAACCAAAGAAGGGAGCCTGAAAGAAGCTTAGTCGGCTGGCAGAGTAAGTGCAATCAATCGACCCTTATTGTTGAAGCAAACCGAAAATGGCATATGGTGGTTGAGCTCTCACAATGCCAGGCGTGTCTTTCAACCCTACTCGATTGAGTTACATGCCAATCGACTACAAAAGTAAGACAATTTTACTGGCACAAGCAAAAATGGATGTTTCACCCAGATTCTTAAGCAATTTGCAAGCGAAATTTTGGTTTTTGCCAACAATTTTTATATTTGAACTCTCGGATCATTCGGAAGCTAATCCACCGATCAAGATTGATTGAAGATTATATGAATACTTGTCTTCACCTAAATCTCAAAAGTGGAAAAAATCTCTTCGTAATGGCCTTCATCGTCAATCTCTTGGCAAACTCAGTATAAAATTATTGAGAAAATCCATCTTATCCAATGCGGATGTACACTATCATCGATAGTAGAACTATTAAAAACACGTGTGTTCATTTTATTTCTTGTTAATTGCTGAATTTCGTGTGATTTGGTGGTGAATCGTCTGGAATTGAGTTTGTTTTGTTCAATATCGTCATGCCTATGGTCGATCCTATAAGGCTTCCTCTATTATCAGTGATAACAAGCTATCTCTAAATCATTATCCCTATAATTTTCATATCCATGCAATAAGGTTTACTATTCGAGCATTTGGTGTACAAAAGATGTTTGATACAGTGATAGACCCAAAATATGAATTTCGGATGTCAAATTTGACTCAGTAGTTGCACCCTATGTTAAAGGTTCCTATGTTGCATCAGGTTCACAACTAGTGATGTGTCATTTAGACAAAGGGAAGATGGAAGATTGTGTCTTTACTACACTCTAACTTGTTATGAAAAAGAAAATATAATCCCGTAATTAATAGCAAGACCACAACAAGTGGGTAATTGGAAGAAGTTGAAGGAACTCTGCTGTAAGAAGTCGTTAACCTGATTAGCATCACTGTCCAAGTGGTTAGACGCTTCAACATTAGTGCAGAAGGCCATAGATTCCAAACTTGCGTAGCGTGACTTGACAGACATTGAAAAGTACTACGATGTTTACTACCTAAGACTTCTGTAAAAGTACCAATTACAAAAAGAAAAAGTCTAACAAATTTCCATAATTAGCAGCCATCTTAAAAGTTGCTCTTTGACCATAGTAAATCAAATAATTAATGAATGTTATCAGACTAAACAAATGACAACCAGATGGCTTTAAAGCGACACCATGTAATTTTTCTACTCAATATATATGGTGCTCAACAAGCCCAAACAAAAACTAGTTGCAATCTATAGCTAGGGCTTGCACTGAAGGCTAGAAGAAAGGAGGAATCACATTCCAAAAAGGAATAGCCGGCAACACAATGTGTCAGCAATCAACAAGATCAAAGGTTGACATTATGGATTAAAATTATTAATATTTTACATTATAACCATAATTCATTCTCGATCAAAAAAAAAAGTGCAAGTATATTTATTATTTATATGTGAGTAGATTAATACATATACATACACACATATATACATACATGCATACATACATAAATAATATAGTATATGTATGTATATGCATATGTAATAACTTTTTCATTCGATCATAACATGAATTATATATTATTTCTAATAACATACATGCACATATAATTTTTTTAACTATATACATAAATACACATGCATTTTTATTTGTAGGTTTATAGAAAAAGGATTTTCCTCTAGGCAATAGATAAGAAATCATTTTTATATATGAATCTACTATTAATGATAAGGTTAGATCTAAATCTTATATACATAAATGAAAAAGTCAATAGAGACAAATTTAACTATATATAAGATATATATTTATTAAGATGCATTTGTAAAAGAAATATTCCACTTATACCCACACACATATTGCATTTGCAAGAGATAATTATTACATAAGTTGAAAGTATCGTAAAAAGAAGTCTTCAAGCCGATAATAAATTACATACATGCCTACATTATAAATTATCTCGCATATATTAACAAGATATTATATTAAATATACAAATGTATGATCATTTTATAAAACATGATCATAAATTCCAATGGTTGGAACTCTATATTTTTTATCACCTATTTTTAATTTAGTTTATTCATGTTCAGTTGTACATCATATGTTATTATTCATATTATGAATATGAATCAACAATAAAAATAAAAAAGCTTATCAAATTTAAAATGAAAGTTAAATCAAGTTAAATTAAAGATACAATAGATTTTAATAAACAAAATATTCCTTAATTTAATTTCAAATATTGAACTCACTTAAATAAATATATGCTAAATATGATTTCGTGCAATTGCATTATTTATGATAACAAATAATTGAATGTCATGTGCAAAATTAATTAAACGAATTCTTTGAAATTTTCCTATTTTATCTTTCTATCGGTGCACTTGATCCGACACAGACAATATGGTATTGGGAGATATTATACTGCACATGTAGACTACAATCTAATGGTGTTACGAAAAGAATAAAAATAACTACTTAAGAAAGCATGTTGCTTGAGATTGATTGGGGGTTACCTAGAATCTTTGGATCGAAGCTTTGTAAATTGATTCTCATATTATAATTATAAATCAGACTATGTGCTCAGTGCTCAACCATTGAATGGAAGATTTTAGAGAAAATGTGGAGAGGTAAACCTGTTAATTAGGGTTATTTCTATATTTTTTACAAGTTCATAACATAAAAATCATAAGATGGAGGTAAAAGCTTATAAATTTATAATGCTTGGTTATACAAATTATATTAAAGAGTGCCGTATTTAAAATCCCGACAAAAGAAAAATATTCATTCAAGATATACTACCTTTGATGGGTCAAACATGTTCAAGCTTGAGGAAGATCGTATGATATTCTAGGCTTAGACAAAGAGAAGCCTGAGCTGATGGAAATTTTCCCACCCGTTATAGAATCATGTTTACCCCCATTTTTCCTTACCTCGGTCGGAAAGCATCTCCTCCTCCTCTGTTTTATCGATCTTTTTGGCAATGTTTGCACAATATTTTCATTAATTTTCTCCATTAATTTTCTTATTTTTATCGTACGTACCCCATATTTGATTTTAGAATTTTTAAATTAATATCGAAATTTTGACTTTTCAGCGTTATGCCACACTACTATGTCTCTGAAACTGCTTCTTCTTCATCTACACCAATCGCAAATTGGATGCCTGAAAGCATTAAAACGTTCATTGACATATGAGATGGTCACTTGAACCCAAGAGGAAGCACAAGCTCATTTTAATCGGTTGTAGCGGCGGATCACAACGAACGGTTTAATGACAATTGTACCAATACACAGATGAAAAAATAAATGGGACAATCTAAAACGTCTCTGCAGATATTGAAACATATCGCTCGAAATATCAGGAGGTGGATGGGATATTCAAATTGATTTCCTCGACCGGCTGGAGGAATAGTGAAACGATGTTGTGCATAAGTAAATCAATGCTTCGTTAAAATCCTGGTAAGTGAGATGTTTGGTAGGTGCATAGAAAATGACCCTTGTTAATATAAGATACAGATAGCTTCACTGTCTCATCCCCAATCTTTCACCGCTGCTGATACAACTTTGTACGATAATTGGATGACTGGTGACAACACACGTACTCACCCCAGACGTCCCACCTCCAGCAGATATGTGAGGCAGATCATGATCTTTAATCAAATATATTGTTTCTCTGATGCGGGGATGCTGCATTTCTCTTTTGTATGTGGTTACTAGTTAGAATATTATGGAGATTTTTAGTACCTGTCCATCAGTCTTGAATAAAATAGAGGTACCATCTGATGAAGATTTATTTCGGCATATCAGTTATCATTTGAACAAGTTCCACCGTCGTCAGTAGTGGTTTTTTCTAGTTTGTTTGGTTTGGTGTAGTTTGATTCTCTAGTTTGTTCGGTTTGTTTTTCTAGTTTGTTTGGTTCATTATTTTTTGAAATAAAGATTTATTGTATTAATTGAATGTAATATCGAGATTATTTTTATGTGTTTAATTTTCAATTACCAAACCCATATTACCTAACAATATAAATAAATAAATAAGTATAAAATGATTAAATTAAAAATCATAAATTAAAATACTCTGCTTAAATGCATTGTTTGAAGCTGCAAACGTGTAATTTGTTTCACTTCCTACTCCGCTTAAATACCACACTTTTGTTATGCGCAAACGTACTTTTTGTGTTCAAACCAATGGTATGGTTGACCCATAGCTGAATTAGTGTGCATCGTTTAACTTTTAGAATCTGAACTTATCCAATTGTTTATATGTTTTATCATTATCGGCATTTAATTTAAGTGAATATTAGGCTTAAGTCTTTAAAATCAAACTTAATACACAAAAACTCATTTAAAAAAATTGTAAATTACATACCTAGAATTTAATTACTGAAAACTTTACAAGATTATGCAACTATTTAATGAATAATTGCAAATTTTATGCAATTATGTCAAAAAATTGCATAATTCTTTGTAATTTTTCTATGAAAAATTTCGTAATTTTTTATATGAATAATTGTGAAAATTTACGTAAATTTTTGAAAAAATTGCAGAATAATTACGTAGAATTCTGATTTCTTTTATATAATTGCATAAATATTTGCAACTAATCATTGAACAATTGCATAAATTTATACAATTATTAGTTAACTTAATTTTAGGGATTTAAGTTACAAAACTTTTTTGGTAATGATGTTTTGGCTATTTTGAAATATCAACTTTAGTCAAACTGTCCTGAAACACCCCACCTCCGTTAGGGTCACTCTCAAAGGGAATGCCCTAATTTTGGTGGAGGTTTATAAGTATAAGTCACAGATATACAAGACAGATATAATAACACATGTTATTGAACAGCGGAAAACAACAACTTTTATTTCATCAAAATACGTGTTACACAAACCATGCCATAATACTTCCCAAAATCATAACTGTCTTGATTACATTATTTAAAGAAGCATGAAGAAAACATAAATAAACTGCAAAAGTCCCCTAATTGCTGTCCAAAGCCATAGTCCAAAACGGAAAAGATCCAAGCAATACATTCTTTCTCTTCAAGTTGGATGTGAAAACTGATCAAGCTGCGGTATTCCCTCCCTGAGAACCTGGGGGGGGGGGGGGAAACGAAAGAAAAAGAGGCGAAAGGAAAAGGGTCAGTCATAAAGACTGAGTAAGTTCTAGTGACTTTCAGTGTAGAAACGGTTAAAACAACCTGTCATGTATGAACTGGAACTAAACTTAAGAATGGTGTCAAGGTGAACAAGATAGACTAAGGTGATCAGGATAAGTCAAGACAAGTCAAGTAAAGCATCACATGTTCGAGATTCGTTGCATCGACTGTACTAGTATACTAAGCCCATGTCACAAGTTAATCACAAAATAAATCCCACGGCCCAATGTCATGAAATGACCCTGAAACGGGGTCTGACCCAAGTACGGGGTCCTACGGAGCGATTATCTAGTCGATCGGCTCCCTACAAGTTCTAGCTCGTCAAGTGTCCGTGTCATACGGCTAATCACGAATGTAGTCACCTGTGCTGGGTCCACCTTCGGGTGTATCAGCCCTAGGGTGTCAACCCCTGACACGATTCAAGATGCACAGATAAATCAACGGATACCCAGTGTCTGCCCCGGATACGTGCACGATCGTAGTCCGCCGAACCTACACTGGCGTACCCTACTGCCGTCGTTCACCTCTTACAATCAACCCAGTAATCGTGCCCCACCCGGCCTAGCCCCAGGGTACCTTGATACTTCTAGAGGGTTACTGCTGAAAGAGGTCGTGTCTAGGGTTTCGCCTAATAGATTAGGTCATGTAATTCGTGACCTAACCCACCTAACAGATTAAGTCATGTAATTCGTGACTTAATCCTTTTCTAGTCTAGTCATGTCAAGATGGTTAAGTATGTCATTTCAGTTCGCGACTTAACCCGCCTACGTGTCATGTCAAGTTGGCTAAGTGTTGTCGTTTTCAAGTTCATGACTTAGCCCTACAAACCGTGTTCAAGTTGGTTAAGTTGTCTTTTCATGTTCATGACTTAACCCTAATTGGCATTAATTGATTCGTTAATGCACCGAACCACTCACATTGGATCCTGTTGTTCGTAGCCACTGGATTTGCCGGGCGGTTCCGGGCAGGTTTACGCTACGAACTCAACCCAACCTCGGGTTCCAAGCGCGATGTGACCAACTACCCACATTGGATCCTATTGTTTGTAGCAACTGGATTTGCCGGGCGGTTCCAGGCAGATTTACACTACAAACTCAACCCAACCTCGAGTTGGCCACCTTCTTGTTTTCTAAAGTGATGCCCATGTTCTTATCAGATTTTGCTATTTCCACATCATGTTCATATGTCAACTTCGTGCCCAACTAAGGCATGTTTAAAGTCAAGTTATGGCATGTTCAAGTCAAGTTTTCGTGCCATATTTCATGTTCTACTTATGCCAAATTTCACAGTTTATGCTTATAATTAATTAAAGTTTTGCCTATTCTACCCAATCGTATCCCCAACGTATATAAACGCACTTCGTTCACAAGAATAAACAATTCAAGAGATAAAGGGGAATAACACCAAACATGTGATAGGCATGTGTGACAATTCCAACATCACTTGCAAAATAAACAGGCTATAACATATCACATGGTTGCAATACTAGTATGATGATAACCTGGCATAGTAATGATTCCAACTTAATTTAACATGATGATTTCAACTTTACATCATAGGCATAATAATCATTGCGGGCATAATAATGATTTTATTATAAACATGAAACATTAAAGGCATAGTAATCCTAATAGGCATAGTGGATTCTAATTTAGCATTTTTAACATAATAATTCTCATAGACATAATGATTCCAATTTATCATAATGATTCTCATCTAACATTATAAACATAATGGTTCCAACTTAGCATTTTTAACATAATGATTCTCAACTAACATTATAGACATAATGATTCCAATTTAGTATTTTTAACATAATGATTCTCAACTAACATTATAAACATAATGGTTCCAATTTAGCATTTTTAACATAATGATTCTCAACTAACATAATAGAGATAATGATTCCAATTTAGTATTTTTAACATAATGATTCTCAACTAACGTAATAGACATAATGATTCCAATTTAGTATTTTTAACATAATGATTCTCAACTAACGTAATAGACATAATGATTCCAATTTAGCGTTTTTAACATATCTAACATTATAAACATAATAATTCCAACTTTTCATCATAACCTAGCAATACCCAATTTTTCATTAATCATGATGGGTATATTAACATCACATGCATAATTCCATCAATAGTCATAGCCATGGTTTAATTAGTACCATAGGCATGGTTTAATCAACATAAAGATTTCAATAAACATAGCGATTCCATGGACATGTATTAGTCCAACTTGCCAAACAATTAAGCCCAAGTGATTCATAACAACATCAAAATCATGACAAGTTTAACTTGCAACGTTGCCATAGCAATATCCCCAAATTATAATTCAAAGATAAACAATATAAACAATGGATTAACAATAGTTCCTAAATCCGGTTTCAATTCATCGCATGTCCATATTGTTTTAGCGTTTTTGCCTAAAAAGTAACATAGAACTTACAATATGAAGCAAATGATCCAAATAAAAATCCCAAATAAATAGTCCCAAATTCGTTGTCTAAGGCGTCGTAGTTGTTGTAGCTTCTAGTTGTAGCCTTCCAGAATCGTCCTCTATCTTCTATAATTTTATTCTTTGTATTTTTAACTCAGAGCTCTAGGTTTAATGGCGGCGGCCTGAGGCTAAAATGAGATAGTATGATTTAGGCTAGGTCTTAGGTCCTTTTTATAATGTTTTTGAGCTGTTTTAGCCGTCGATGGAGCTTGATTCAATAATAGCCGTTCGTTTGAAGGAGAGACCAACCAGGAGCTGACACCTAACCCTAGTGACAAGGCAAGGCTCAGAAAATCGACCAAACATAGACCAGGCCAGCCAGGGTGGGCTGGGTTCGACCTGGCTCTGGGGCCAGGTCGACAGCCCAGTCGACACCGTGTCGACTTGGCAGTCGACACGGGTGTCGACAGCCCTGTCGACCTCTAGCCCAGGTCGACTGCCAAGTCGACCTGGGTGCCTTAGGCGGGAATTTTCCCGCCCTGGCCAATTGAGCCCGATTTTGAATTTTAAACTTGTTTTTCTGAGCTGTTTTCGTCTGTTTGAATTTTAACCTGAATTCTGAAACTTCCGGAGGCCATATCTTCTTCATACGGACTCCGTTTTTCGAAAACTCGGACTCTATTTCGCGTATTTTTCCGAGACGAACACAATGGCGTATCCCGTTTCCCTTAATTCTTTGATTTGAAATTAATTATACTTTAATTTGTGAATTTCACTGTTATAGAATACACGGGGTGTTACATTCTCCCCCACTTAAAAGGATTTCGTCCCCGAAATCTTCAAGTTTAGGAAAAATATATATCCTAACATCCAAACATCCATCTACTCATCCATCAAACACGAGTATCCATTGTCCTTAAAAGACTTCTAATGCTTTATGATCATATGCGAAGTGTGTGTATATGTTCCTTAGCTAATGCTAATGATCAGGCCTGATTGATCTTCTAAATGCAAAATATGTTTAGTGAAATGAATCCAATATGTATGCAAATTTTTCCTATTATAATTCATAATTTCTACATGAGTTCTCGAACATTCAATCATATGCAACAACCAAATGATAGCACAACCAAGTTTCCAAAATAAACACTTATGCATATGCAACATGAAAATGTGTCTGAGCCGATCTAGTGCCTAATGTGTATTCATGCATCCACGAGCAACCACTTGCGACCACTTGCAACCATTTCGCAATCATAACATGTTTCAATTACATGTTTACATCCAAAAAGATTCTAACTATGGTTCTCAAGATAGGATCGAGGAGAGAAATAAGATAAAACAAAGCATCTAGAATAGGTTAACGATGTACCGCCAGAAGGTCCAGTCTGCTTCTCATGGCAGTCTTTGCTGATATGTCCAGTCTTCCCACAATGAAAATATTCACCTTGCTTTCTCTTCCTCTTTCTACAATCCTTGGCTATGTGCCCTTCCGTACCACAGTAATTGCATTTCCTTTTATCGCGTGAGTTGTTGTTCTTGCCTCCCTTCTCGGAGTCTACCTTCTTATTCTTAGAATCGTTAGGCTTGACCTCTTTCTTCCCTTGAGAGTTTTCTGCCTCTGTTTCCTTCTTGCCCTTATCTTCCTCGTTCAGCAATGCCATATGCACCAACCTTTCGTACGTAGCTCCCATGGGTATATGGGTCATGGCCAAACTGTGTAATGGCTCATTCAACCCTTTGACAAAGCGGAGAGCCTTTTTGTGCGGGGTGTTGACTAGGTCTAGTCCGAACCTAGCCAGCTCGTCGAACTGATTAACGTACTATTTGACTGTCATATTTCCTTGCTTAAGAAATAAAAATTTCTCCAACTGCAAACTCCTTTCGGCTTCTGAGAGAAATTTAGCCTCAAACCTTACCCTAAAGTCCTTCCATGTTTCCACTGGTCTTTCTGCATTAGTGACTTCCCACCAGTAGGAAGCCTCGCCCTTTAGTAGCCACACTGCCAGTTGTACTTTCTGCCTATCTTCTACCTCAAAGATGACGAATAAGTCCTCGGTTTCTTTCAGCCAATTTCTAGCTGCCACGAAGGACTCCGTTCCATGAAAGTCCTTTCCTCCCATAGCCTTAAAATCTTTACATATCTTAGCAAAAGTGTTTCCCCGCGGAGGAGGTGGAGGAAGAGGTGTTGCTGCAGCTGGATGATTTCCTGCAGCTGGGGGAGGAGGAACGGTAGGACCTGGCTAGGTGGCCCTTGCTTCTAAGAATCGTCTAAACCAACTAGGTATTGGTACACCCTCTGGCAAGTTAAGTTCTTCGGACATGCTGAAACAAGAAGGATAGATTCAAAACGAAGGATAAGAGATAGTACCTATGGCTTTGGGGGACTTTGCCTTTTTAAAATAAAATAATATTTTATCTTTTAAAAATGCTTCTTTAAATTTTCTTTTGAAAATAAATTTTCAAAACTTTTTATCTTATCTGGTAAACCTATGCTCTGATACCAAGTGAAACACCCCACCTCCGTTAGGGTCACTCTCAAAGGGAATGCCCTAATTTTGGTGGAGGTTTATAAGTATAAGTCACAGATATACAAGACAGATATAATAACACATGTTATTGAACAGCGGAAAACAACAACTTTTATTTCATCAAAATACGTGTTACACAAACCATGCCATAATACTTCCCAAAATCATAACTGTCTTGATTACATTATTTAAAGAAGCATGAAGAAAACATAAATAAACTGCAAAAGTCCCCTAATTGCTGTCCAAAGCCATAGTCCAAAACGGAAAAGATCCAAGCAATACATTCTTTCTCTTCAAGCTGGATGTGAAAACTGATCAAGCTGCGGTATTCCCTCCCTGAGAACCTGGGGGGGGGGGGGGGGCGGGGGGGAAACGAAAGAAAAAGAGGCGAAAGGAAAAGGGTCAGTCATAAAGACTGAGTAAGTTCTAGTGACTTTCAGTGTAGAAACGGTTAAAACAACCTGTCATGTATGAACTGGAACTAAACTTAAGAATGGTGTCAAGGTGAACAAGATAGACTAAGGTGATCAGGATAAGTCAAGACAAGTCAAGTAAAGCATCACATGTTCGAGATTCGTTGCATCGACTGTACTAGTATACTAAGCCCATGTCACAAGTTAATCACAAAATAAATCCCACGGCCCAATGTCATGAAATGACCCTGAAACGGGGTCTGACCCAAGTACGGGGTCCTACGGAGCGATTATCTAGTCGATCGTCTCCCTACAAGTTCTAGCTCGTCAAGTGTCCGTGTCATACGGCTAATCACGAATGTAGTCACCTGTGCTGGGTCCACCTTCGGGTGTATCAGCCCTAGGGTGTCAACCCCTGACACGATTCAAGATGCACAGATAAATCTACGGATACCCAGTGTCTGCCCCGGATACGTGCACGATCGTAGTCCGCCGAACCTACACTGGCGTACCCTACTGCCGTCGTTCACCTCTTACAATCAACCCAGTAATCGTGCCCCACCCGGCCTAGCCCCAGGGTACCTTGATACTTCTAGAGGGTTACTGCTGAAAGAGGTCGTGTCTAGGGTTTCGCCTAATAGATTAGGTCATGTAATTCGTGACCTAACCCACCTAACAGATTAAGTCATGTAATTCGTGACTTAATCCTTTTCTAGTCTAGTCATGTCAAGATGGTTAAGTATGTCATTTCAGTTCGCGACTTAACCCGCCTACGTGTCATGTCAAGTTGGCTAAGTGTTGTCGTTTTCAAGTTCATGACTTAGCCCTACAAACCGTGTTCAAGTTGGTTAAGTTGTCTTTTCATGTTCATGACTTAACCCTAATTGGCATTAATTGATTCGTTAATGCACCGAACCACTCACATTGGATCCTGTTGTTCGTAGCCACTGGATTTGTCGGGCGGTTCCGGGCAGGTTTACGCTACGAACTCAACCCAACCTCGGGTTCCAAGCGCGATGTGACCAACTACCCACATTGGATCCTATTGTTTGTAGCAACTGGATTTGCTGGGCGGTTCCGGGCAGATTTACACAAACTCAACCCAACCTCGAGTTGGCCACCTTCTTGTTTTCTAAAGTGATGCCCATGTTCTTATCAGATTTTGCTATTTCCACATCATGTTCATATGTCAACTTCGTGCCCAACTAAGGCATGTTTAAAGTCAAGTTATGGCATGTTCAAGTCAAGTTTTCGTGCCATATTTCATGTTCTACTTATGCCAAATTTCACAGTTTATGCTTATAATTAATTCAAGTTTTGCCTATTCTACCCAATCGTATCCCCGACGTATATAAACGCACTTCGTTCACAAGCATAAACAATTCAAGAGATAAAGGGGAATAACACCAAACATGTGATAGGCATGTGTGACAATTCCAACATCACTTGCAAAATAAACAGGCTATAATATATCACATGGTTGCAATACAAGTATGATGATAACCTGGCATAGTAATGATTCCAACTTAATTTAACATGATGATTTCAACTTTACATCATAGGCATAATAATCATTTCGGGCATAATAATAATTTTATTATAAACATGAAACATTAAAGGCATAGTAATCCTAATAGGCATAGTGGATTCCAATTTAGCATTTTTAACATAATAATTCTCATAGACATAATGATTCCAATTTATCATAATGATTCTCATCTAACATTATAAACATAATGGTTCCAACTTAGCATTTTTAACATAATGATTCTCAACTAACATTATAGACATAATGATTCCAGTTTAGTATTTTTAACATAATGATTCTCAACTAACATTATAAACATAATGGTTCCAATTTAGCATTTTTAACATAATGATTCTCAACTAACATAATAGAGATAATGATTCCAATTTAGTATTTTTAACATAATGATTCTCAACTAACGTAATAGACATAATGATTCCAATTTAGTATTTTTAACATAATGATTCTCAACTAACGTAATAGACATAATGATTCCAATTTAGCGTTTTTAACATATCTAACATTATAAACATAATAATTCCAACTTTTCATCATAACCTAGCAATACCCAATTTTTCATTAATCATGATGGGTATATTAACATCACAGGCATAATTCCATCAATAGTCATAGCCATGGTTTAATTAGTACCATAGGCATGGTTTAATCAACATAAAGATTTCAATAAACATAGCGATTCCATGGACATGTATTAGTCCAACTTGCCAAACAATTAAGCCCAAGTGATTCATAACAACATCAAAATCATGACAAGTTTAACTTGCAACGTTGCCATAGCAATATCCCCAAATTATAATTCAAAGATAAACAATATAAACAATGGATTAACAATAGTTCCTAAATCCGGTTTCAATTCATGGCATGTCCATATTGTTTTAGCGTTTTTGCCTAAAAAGTAACATAGAACTTACAATATGAAGCAAATGATCCAAATAAAAATCCCAAATAAATAGTCCCAAATTCATTGTCTAAGGCGTCGTAGTTGTTGTAGCTTCTAGTTGTAGCCTTCCAGAATCGTCCTCTATCTTCTATAATTTTATTCTTTGTATTTTTAACTCAGAGCTCTAGGTTTAATGGCGGCGGCCTGAGGCTAAAATGAGATAGTATGATTTAGGCTAGGTCTTAGGTCCTTTTTATAATGTTTGTGAGTTGTTTTAGACCGTCGATGGAGCTTGATTCAATAATAGCCGTTCGTTTGAAGGAGGGACCAACCAGGAGCTGACACCTAGCCCTTGTGACAAGGCAAGGCTCAGAAAATCGACCAAACATAGACCAGGCCAGCCAGGCTGGGCTGGGTTCGACCTGGCTCTGGGGCCAGGTCGACAGCCCAGTCGACACCGTGTCGACTTGGCAGTCGACACGGGTGTCGACAGCCCTGTCGACCTCTAGCCCAGGTCGACTGCCAAGTCGATCTGGGTGCCTTAGGCGGGAATTTTCCCGCCCTGGCCAATTGGGCCCGATTTTGAATTTTAAACTTGTTTTTCTGAGCTGTTTTCGTCTGTTTGAATTTTAACCTGAATTCTGAAACTTCCGGAGGCCATATCTTCTTCATACGGACTCCGTTTTTCGAAAACTCGGACTCTATTTCGCGTATTTTTCCGAGACGAACACAATAGCGTATCCCGTTTCCCTTAATTCTTTGATTTGAAATTAATTATATTTTAATTTGTGAATTTCACTGTTATAGAATACACGGGGTGTTACATGTCCCTTAATTTAATTTATAAATATCTCATAGCATCTCTAGCAAACAGTGTGAACTCCGGTTTATTTTCTCTTTCTGACGCTATTACAATGCCGACTCGAGTGCGAGGGAGAAACGGGAATTTGCGCCATTATTTTTTAAATATCGATCCGTAAACGGGTTTTTAAAAATTGCTTATGGCTAAACGGTCTTGAAAAACCCGTTTTTATCTGAAAACATGCTCATTCGAACATTAAGAAAAAAGTTTTTTGCTCAACACTAAATGGGTTTCAAAAACCTCGTTTTAAGCTTCTCTTTTTTTTTCATTCTTTCTTTCTTTTCTAGCAGTTCGAAAAATAAAATAATTGTTGGTGGTTGCTGAACAGCTGAAGAATTGCGAATTGACAACACTTTTTTTTTTCGTTTTCCTGATCAAAAACAAGCTTACTGCTAGAGATCTGTTAACATAACACCAGGCTAGCATTTTCAGCATTACTTATCTTGTCGTACACAAAACGCTTTATCAACCTAAAAAGCCCAAGAGCCGAAACATCCGCCAATCCCCACGCGACAACAAAACATCGATGTTTGCGCAGTAGGAGCGGTGATTGCACCGCAACAAATTCAAAAAATTATGTAAACCAAATATTAAAAATGGCGGTGAATGTAAGCTTACGTTGAGCTGGTCGGTGACAGTATCCTGCTGGTTCATCGGAGCAACTATTGGCGTCCCTGTTTGAGTATTCTGCCGCAATTTCGCAAACGAATTATGTGTCGTCAGCCATGAGTATCGATTGAACGGCAAACTCCTCCCCTGAAAAATTTGCACTTACACAAATTCACTTCACCACCATCTTCAATTTCTCAAAGGTAAAGAAAAACGAAAGAATAGGAACATAAATCAGTCTCCGACCTTAGATTTAGGATCAGTGGGGCGAATCCTAGTGCACTGTGGCCGTACATTACCGTCGGCGATGCAGGTCTCGAAGTGAAGACCTGTGTCGCAGTTTCGATCCATTGTGCATGTCGAACCTAGCTGTACACAAACACAAACAGTGAACTAAGTTAGCATTGCGTAGCAGATGTCTTTCGAATTGGAATGAAAAAAGAAAATGAATACATGCCTTGGCAGAATAAGTGGAAGTAGCTAAAAATGAAGAGATAACTACTAGCAGAAGCAGAATACTATAAGATATCTTCATTGAATATATATCAAATGAAATGATTAGAACACAAAATTAGCATGAAGAATGTTTGTTTCTAGGATGGGTTTCGTTGTGAATTTGGTCGGGATATAAGGGAAATGGAAGTGATGATTGATTGTAAGCATTGTTTTGGGTCGGTTGACAGTTGAGTAGTGAATTGAAATTGGAAAGGATGATAGGGATTTACCGGTTACGTGTACTTTCAATTTCAAAATCTGCGGATAGAATCATGGAATCTTGTAATTACTTGAAATCCATGCTCACACCAACAATTCCAGCATCATTTAGGTCCATTTGATTTTGAACGAGAAGAGACATTTGGAATGGTTATTTGAAAGGGGCATTTGAAGGGGAATTGTTGGGAACGGATAATGCGTTCTTTTTACGGAAGGGGCATATTGAAAAAGGCAGAGTTATAATTTTATTGTTTTTGTGTATATTATTTTTAATTGTTTGTGTTTGTGTGTGTTTATTGTTGAACAGAATAGTAGAACGTAGAATACAAATTGCAGAAATAAAAATTACTGAGTTGAAATTGCAGAATTTGAATTGCAGAATCCAAAAGCCAGTACAACGCATTACAACACCATTTTAAAAAAAACATCACTACACAATCACAAACATCACAACACAATCACAAACCACAACACAATCAGAAAATAAAACAACACAACTACAACACCCACATAAAAGAAAACATCACATCTGTCCAGCCCTCAGCTTTGTAACAAAATGAATAACACAACCCCTAAGCTGTGCGGTCTTGTCAAGCAGAGAATAAAATGGGTTGTGGCTCAATCTGTCATGTGTTGACAGAATAACCGCCACCTCCCAATCCTAATAGTCATCATCCTCACGGCGTACAGACATGCATAAATCTATAAGCTCGTCTCGGTCCATGCGCGAAGGAGCTGAATGAGAAGGGCCAGCATCAGACCTGACCGGCTTACGAGTCGGATGACTCGAGATCTCCGCATTATCGCCACGAATGATATCGCCAAAGAGCTGAGCCTCTTGCAGATGAAACTGGTGGAGCATCCGGAATTGCGTACTGCCATCTGTCGGTACGCATGCATCGTGCAAACATGGAGTCCAACTCCCTGAATCGTGCCGGGGACCCACTCTTGAACTTGCACATCGGTATTAGCACCGTCGCCCACCAATCATCCGTTCCTGTGATGGTATCCAATTGCTCGTCCCATCCTCCTCCACCAAACTGTAACAGTCTGTTCCACGGAGCCCAATCTCTTTTCATGTTGTCAAACTTGTTTTTCATTTGACCAGCGTTGTAGTCCAACCCGGTCCGCTCATTGAACGCCTGTGCGATCACCTGGTACCATCCTCCAACATTATGTGCACGGAAACTGAGATGTTGCATGCACACATCGATGAAAGCGTTCGTCGTATCGTTGTTCCATTCGGCAATGGAACGAATTGACGAAGACTGACTTGCGGCCATTCTGGAAAAAAATCCAAAAAAATACGAATAAAATATATATGGAAGTAAAAAAAGCTAAAAATTAGAAATATAAAAGCAAAAACCTGAAAAGATCGGCGAGTAGACAGTGATTGGAGCTTTTATTTTCGGGTTGGGGCTGTTTTTGGTGATGGAAGGGAGAATGAGGGGGCCAAATATATAGATGGAGGGGCAGGAATCGGCTGTTCTGGAAATTTCGTCGCGTCCGACGCGTCGGATGCAAAAGCCACCTTTTCAACCGTTCGTCTTGAAGGGGCAAAAGTGTAGGTCCCACTGTGGACGCGTCTGACACGTCGGACGCAGACGCAAACATTAACTGCCCGGTACATAAATCAAACGCTACCTTAGTATGGATTTTTCTGGGAGGAGGCTTTTATTTCGATTCGTTGGGGATAAGTTCTAAACAAATGATTACCCACCTCGCGCTGGGTTTGGACCGTTTTGTTCGTCTGTATAGTCAGATTCGTGAGTATGATACAGAGGCTAATATTCATATATTTCTACGTACTATTGGTTTTGGCGACTTTTGAGTACGTATTCTCATCGTATTTACTTACTATTTCCGTTTTCATAACATTCGTTGTAACTTAATAATTATTCGTTAAATAGGTATCGAACGTCTTTTAAATAATGATGTTCAATTATGTGGTGCATTGGCTGCTTGTTGGTGGAAAACAACTCATACATTCCACTTTGGTTTTGGAGAGATGGGAATCACTCCACTAGACTTTTCTATGCTTACTGGTCTTGCCATAGGCCAAAGGGCTACCTTGCCGTATGATGAGGGGTACCAGGACTACATTATTCTGGGTACTTTATTTCCACATCATAATTTACATGATGCCATCACCAGTAATTTCCATATTACATACTCTCACATTAAACTAGCAATACATAATTTATTGAGTATGCACCCTAGAGTTCACTATTTGGAGATTGCCCGATTATTTGTTTTGTATATGATGAGAAATTTATTTTTCGCAAATCCTTCGAGCACAGTGTCGTGTGGTTATGTGGAGGTAGTTGAAGCGTTTTCATTTGATAGCAGTCCGACTGTGTATGATTGGGGAACACCTATTTTAGCATACTTGTATAAGTCATTGGATCATCAGTGTGTCGTTCGGGCCAAGATAGGTTCGATTACTGGTTTTTGGGAGATTTTACAGTATTGGTACTTCGAGTACTTCCACAATTTGTCTTTTCCCACCGTGGATCCATCATTACGCACTTTCTATCCTAGAGTACGAGCGTGGACTGTCGGTAACCATAGACTGGTGCCTGGAGGACAGGCACGACATGTTTTTTCTATAGCTCGCAATCATATTGAGTTGCGGAGGATGCGTGATTCAGTTATCTGGCATCCCTTTGATGGTTCACAGTTTCTTGCTGACCCCCCCCTTGGTGCATGCTCTTTATCTATCGTCAAGGCGCTTTCCACTAGTATAATCTCCTCCTAGTTTAGGCTGCTTCTGGTACTTTGGGGAACATTGTTGGAGACAGATACATGATGGGGATGTTGTTCCTGATGATCCACACCCACATACAGCTACTCCCAGGGTTTATACTACTAGTGCTTTACAGGAGCACGCAGACGAGTGGTGGCCAGCTAGTGATTTCATTCTTACTGGTAGGGATTATATTTCTTTCTGGCGTCAGTATTATTACCCAGGATCCACCTCCTCCACGGGCTTCCCAGATGCCAGACTACGGTTGGACTATTGCCATACCCACTACATACGGATCTGATAGATATATTGATATACCACGGCCAGAAGTGACGGAGTATCCAGATCCAGCTATTTTTCCTTAACAGGATCTTTATCAGATAACGCTAGGTCTCCGATAGGTAATGTATGGTGAGCATCGAAGGAGCTTAGATGAGATGGTTTCTCGTCTTAACGAGCTGACGACCGCCGATGAGGAGCGGTACCGATATAGACCGAGAGTCGACACAGGCGACGACGATGAGGATGTGGAGATGGAGCTTGCGGATCTAGATGATGATTAGTTCGAGCTTATTTAGTAGACGTTCATGTTGTATTTGCCTGTATCTTTGTTTTATAGTGTTGTCCTTTTGTAGTAGCTTATTCAACCGTATGTTTCGTATTTGTATTAGCTTGTAAGTGTACTCTGCTTGTACACCCTTATGTGTAACCGTTGTGTTTTTATATGTTATCTGTGTGTTTGTGCGTTGTATGTAATCTACGTGTTCGTGCGTAAGTGTAACTGTTATGTTGTTATATGTATGTAAAACGAATCCGCGTGTACGTTATATGTAATACGCTGTGTTTGTTAAACGAATCCGCATGTTTTTTTTTAAATCACTGCTCGAAATATTTAAGGAATCTTAATATTGCTTACAAGAGATAACAATGAAATAAGTACTAAAAATTATGATGCACATACAAGCAATAAGCAAAATCATTTGCCTATTCAACCCCGTATCGGGTTATCCAACTATAACGTAGTTTGTAGGCTTCGTACCCAACAAAATCAGTCTCATACGATGGCCTAGCGTATGGGACTGCAATGACAATACAGAGGTCATATGAAAAAGGCTACGATGATTTTAGAAACTGTTGCATCGTTTGACCTTTATATATGGCATGTTTTTTTTGGCGTTCCTGAATCTCTAAACGATATTAATGTATTGATAATCATATGTGTTTAACGATTTGTACAATGACCTTTCACCCCCTTGCAACAACAAAATTGGTGACAAGGAACATTCGGTTGGTTATTATCTTGTAGATCGAATATATCCGAAATGGAAAACGCTAGTGCAAGCGTACAAAAATCCGAAAAATGCAAAAGAAGCCTTATTCATGAAACAACAAGAGAGCTTGAGGAAAGATATTGAAAGGGCATTTGGAGTACTCCAAGGTAGGTTCCACTTACTGCGAAACGAAGTACACTACCACGATAAATCTGTTATAGCTGACACCATGTATTGTTGCATTATTTTACATAATATGATTGTTGAAGAAGAACGAGGAGGATATGAACTCCAGCTTCGAAACTACCCGGACATTGCAGTGGAATTTAGGAAAAAACCATATAAGGACCCAAATACATTTGCAGAATACTTGCAGCGACTGGAAGAGGTCCGAGATCCACAAGCTCATCTAGAATTACGAGAAGAGCTTGTTGAACACTATTGGGAGCATGCGGGAAACCAATAGTAAATTACTTCCTTACTGATTGGAGTGAGTGCATTATTATCTAAGATTTAGTGTGTTTGTGTAATTGTTCTTTCTATTTTATTGTAAATTAATGCTTGTATGCTTTCCTTCACTGCTAACTCTACTCCGTAATCTCATTCTGTTATGATAATTTATAATATTGTTGCAACTAATACTTCATTCAACTTGTAAAAATTCAAAGGGCAATACAACTTAATTATAAACTTAAAGTACACGACCTGAATTCAAATACTAAAGCAACAACATTCACTTAAACACAACTACACTTAAATTGGAACATAACACTGAAACAGCCTAAAGTGCGTTACGTTTCTCGAACTCTTCAAGTCGTTTTTCCATGTACCTCCGTTGAATTGGATTTAGATCGTACAGCTTGACACTCATAAGTGCAAAATCATCTATACGTTGTTGTCGATCTAACTCTTCTCTTTGTAACTCCAATTCGTTGATTCTCATTTGTTGAAGCTCTTCATGTCGTCGTTGTTTTTCCTCTGCTCTCTCTCTCTCTTCTCTCTATTCTGGATGCTTCCTTTGTTTCCAAGTACTGCTTGTTTGATTCCTCCGCAGCTTCCATACGTCCATCGAGTTGCTCGTAATACTGGCTGTAATCTTTCGTAGTCTTTTTATTCGCTTTGTACTTCCCGGGGGCCTTCCTCCTGAACCGGTTGTAAAAGGGGTTTCTTCGTTTGCATTAATGCTCTCGGGACTAACATCTTCGCTCGGCCATTGTGGCATGAACCGCTGTGTTGTATGCTCCTGTCGCACATTGTTCCATTTATCTTCTCGCGAAAGTATATCATAGCAATTGTGCATAGTGAACGGTTGGTTCTTTGATTTGGCCATATACACTTCATTTGCTCTGCTAAGCTGCATTACAGTAATTAACATAAACGAAAATATCATAAAACAAGAGAAATGAATAGGGTGTATTCTAATTTAGTACCAAGTCCATGTCGTTTGCTCCACTTTGCTGTCTACTCGCCAATCCACTCATTATCCCTTTCCAAAGTTGACAACAAGCATTGATTCTCTTCCACGACTGCTTCAAAGAGTCAATCGATCTCGGAGGCTTATACGGACTTCGGCCATTGAATAATTTACAAACCGAACTCCAAAAAGAATTTTCAGTTTGATTAGTTCCTTTCACGTTATCTTTCGAACATTGAACCCAACAAAACACTAGTTCAGCTTGTTCATCAGGTGACCATTTGACCATTTTTGCAACCTTCGCAGGCGGGCGATTCTTAACTGAATCGGGAATCTCATTGATATCAATTCGCATTTCGTTGTTTTCTATACTATCATCACCATATAACATGTTCAAGTTTCTACATAGTTGGGGAGAAGTATTTGGAAATGTCGTTTCATGTTGGCTGCTAGGAGATGAATAAGGTTGACTGGTATATGATTGTTGAAAAGAGGAGTTATGACCATAGGCGGATACTTGAGGGTTTTGAAAATGATTAGAATTTTGTTGTGACAGGTAGAAGTTATGATTTTGCTGCGGAAAATAACAATTAGAAGTGTTCTGCATTGTACCTGAATTAAAATGTTCGTTGCGTTGAAAAGAAATTTGCATTGGAAACTCTTGTTGCTCTTGATCTAAGTTGTATGGCCTTGGATTGCTTTGTGACGCCATCTTCGATTTTCCTTTGTTATTCTTGCTACTCGGTTTTTTTGACATTACAATTGGATGATAAAGATAATAGTATGTGAAATAATTGGTAATCTAGAAGATAATGGTGTGTTATTGCAGGTAAAAAACTGATGAATATATAAAGGAGGGATGGGTAAGGAGAATGAAGCGGGTAGGGAGCAACGGCTCTAAAAATAGCCGTTGCTAAAAGCCGGCTAAGGGATGGACAGAAATAATTATCCACCCCTTAACCGGCTTTAAGTAAGCCGGGTAAGAGGAAATTAAATTTCCTCTACCCGGCTTATTTAAAGCCGGCTAACCATAGCCGGCTTTAAATAAGTCGGCTATGGTTGCTTTTCAAAGCAACCTACTGGGTTGCTCTGGCAACCTTCGGGGTTGCCAAAGCAACCCAGATACGACGTACCGACCCCCCGTTGGGGGTCGGTTCATCCCCAACCAACCTTGCGTTGGGGATGGTCTTACACCCACAACACCAATGTCAATAATGATCCAGGTATAATAGGTTTACTAAAATAATCAATAAAATGCTCAATTTCTTTAAAAAATTGAAACAGCTAAAATGGTTAACTATTTTAAATTTAGATACAACGATGCCAACTTTCAATTAAATTTCATGAACAACAGAGAGCGAAATTAAATGAATTCGAAGCTTCCATCAAACTATAAAAATTAATTCAAAAGGATCCATGTTTTGATTAACGAACTCTCAATTTTGGTTCCCTCTAGTTTAATAAATTCAGAATCTAACAACATCTGAAGTAAAACTAAATAGAATAATTAATAAATACCTTTCATCGAACGGTGAATCCAAAATCAATGATGTACTTAGATTAGTAGAGACAAAATCGGAGATGTGCGCGTTGCACCGGAAATGGGGGCGTTACCATTCGATCGACACTAGTGGTATACAGGATAAAGTCGTGGTAGGCCAGTGCGGCGTGAGTTGTTCCTATTGAGAAGAAATTGAAATGAGAAGTAAACGAGAAAGGGTATTTCTAATCGAAAAAAGGATAATTGTTGAGCAAGAAGAAATGGCGAAACGGAAGGAGAAGAACACGAGAAGAGGACGTAGACGGAACAAAGATAGAAAAAGGCGGCGTGAAATTTTGGCTTCAGACCAAAATTGATTATAAGCCTTTGATAGGTAAACCTCCCTAACGGTCGGTTCGATTATTGAAAACCGAAAACATAAAATATTTTTAAACCAAACATTAATGTTATTATCATGTGGAAGCTACCTCGAATTCCAATCTTTTACAACTGTAACTATCGTAAACCTGCTATATCTGGGTTGAAGTTGATGTTCGTCTTTGTCTTCCTTGATCAAAAGTCTCGAATGGTTGAGCTTAAATATTTACATGAGTATGCCACGGTTAATGCAAGTATTGGGCTAACCGCGCTATCCCCGGCGTAAACTTGTAATGCTTGTTATCAATACTCTTGTCAATGCAAATATAAAAGGTAACGTAGGATGAACAGCGAACGAATTCAGAGATTAATTTCTCGAGCTTCATTATGCCTTGGAGGCAATCTTGTCTAAAACATTGAATTGTTTGATTGGATAACAGTAAACTCCATTACCATTACCATGATTAATTACCATCGAAAACCCACAAGTTTAGAAATTATCTTTAACGCTGATACATACATGAAAATGAATAAGCATATCTATATAGAAACAACTAAATTAAGCAAGATAAAATTTACAATTTATACAGCAGTAATGACATGGACATTAATGGCATTTTCAGAATCAAACCCGGAACGTTAACTATAGTTGTGCCAAAATTTTGTGTCTGTTGTTCTTCCACGTACTGTGGAGGAGAACCATTTGAAGTGTTCATAGCTTTAGGTGTCTCATCGCATGCACCAAATGGACCATTCACCTGCTCAAAAGAGATCATAAATAAAACCTATATACTAAAATTATCGGTTGTAACTTAATATTGGAAAAAAACTGAAAATGGGGTGAGAGAGGCTTGACCTCTCGACCTCAGGACCACTCAAATATAAACAGCTTTGAGAGCTACGCGTGCTAGCCAACTGCGCCACCACCCCAATTTCTCAGATGTACTTCGATCTTATTAATATTTTTACTTCGTCACAGCATAACAAATTGCAATCACTTATTTCCAATAATTATTACCTGCTACCATAGTTGTGAAGACCGAACCGTACGTTAAACCGTGATAGTGCAAAATCCAAAGTTTTCGTGGTTCAACCGGTCAAATCGTAAGAACCGCGCTGATAGTTTATTTCTATTTTTCCGATTTAAACGTAAAATTAATTTAAATATAAATAAAATTTAACCAATTATGACAAACACCCGTGTCCAAAGGTTCCAAACTGGTTGGGACACTTTGACATGATAAGTCATGAGTTCAATTTTCATTCTCAACCCATTTGTGATGTAGTATGTTATATACTACCTAATTGAAACAATTATATAATTTATTATAGCAAAGTTGTAAATTTACTAATTTTTTATAGTAAAAGATGATTAGCTCAACAATAGTTCGTTAAATGTACAAAATAGAAAATTATATCATTCAAAATTTAATGACAATTGCTATGTAATTATTGGTTAAGTTTATTATGTCAAAAAATGAAGAATGAAGCAAATTTTTTTATAAAAAAAAAAAAAAAAAAAAATTGAAGAACCGTCGGTTCAAAGAGGTTGGACTAGAGGTTCTATAGGATTTTGAAGTTAAACCGCGGGTCTGTGCACGTGCGAGGTTATTTCATTTTCAGAGTCGTGACGCTCTAAGGTCGAAGGCTAACCGCGGTCGAACCAAGGTAGGGTTGGGTCTTTAAAACGCTGCTTGCTACAATGCACAAAGGTAGAAAACGTTCCTAAAATTTTGGTACATGCCTCTTTTCCTTCGAAACTACTATGAATGTATTCAAAAAAATTAACTTATAATACGCGTTGCCCAACTGTACCATCACCCCTTTTGTTTAAATTCGATTCAAGAGTCAGACCATAAAACTGTGAAAAAGAACCGGATAAGAGAGGCTCCAACTTTTGGCCTTGGCGTCACTCAAATTCTAGCTATAGCTATGCATATGTACAAGTAGAGAGAAGTTGCATAAAATAATAAGGTGAGAAAGGCTAACACTATTAACCTGAAGAGACATGATTACTAACATTTTAGCTATGACAGGTACACACTAGCCAACTGTAAAAAATGCTATGTGTATATAACTAAGTAAGAAATAGCAAGTGCTCGGTATATGTGGATCAAATTTCAAAACTGCAAAAAAAGAAAGCGGCGATAAGGTCAAACTCTCAACCTTAAGATCAAACATTTCAGCTACGAGACTTGCACACTAGCCAACTATAGCTGGACCTCTTTTAAGCGTGTGAGTGGTGAAATGATTGCATAAAAACTTACGCAAATTTGCTTCAACAAATGAAATAAATATTTTTCCTACCAAACTTAAATCGAAACACAACACATTAATTTGCGTCAATCAAACAATATGTAAGCTAACTTTAAATTTGAAGTCAAAAAAATTCTGTCTTTGATTGAGGTGTTTTATTTTGTTCCGTTTTTCACCTATACATATCAAGTTTTGAAATTCTGTTTTCCATTTCATCATTAGTAAATTTTAAAATTTCGGTTCCGCTTTGGAAATTCCACTTTAATTCCTATTTGGAAATTTCAGTAGTTATCTTTTTATTTTGATTTTCGTGTGGAACCTAAGACTTTAACCAAGTGAGATCTCCTATGTCTCATCTCAATTTTCCGCCTCTAACCAACTGAGCTAGGAGTGTTGAATGGTAGTTATCTTTTTATAAATGCCATAAAAATTCAATATTAATCCAACTTTAGATTGTACTACTAGAATTAACTGTAAGATACATGCTATGCTAAGAACCTAACATCAGGAGTTCATCTATATGATTCTATGCACAATAGTAACCCAAGCTCAATAACATAATATTTTTATCTAAATTAATAATTCAAACTCTTCTGCACTAATTTTTGATCCAACCCAAACCGGGCCATTCAAAATATAAAATAAAATACAAAACCCCTAAACTATTACGTGTTCATCGCTTTCCTTTTCTGTTCTCTCAGTTCTTCCTTGAAATCTAAACGGAAATTTTGAGCCATGGCTTGTTTAAAAATCCAAATTCGAATAGCAACAAAAAGGAAAAAGTAGAAGTCTCCCGCCTACAGCGATGAATTGGTAGGTTCGCGAAAAGTGATTACCACGTAAATATAATGATTGTAGATGAGAATTCAAAGAAGGCTACACAGAATTTTTTCTGCTTATTTTCTTCTTCTTTCTGCTGTTAGAATGATTTTGGACTATAGCAGTTGAAACTTGTTGAAATCTGAAGCAAAGGCCTTTTTTTTGTTAAATTCCAACCCGAACTGAATTTTGTCTGAATTCCGGCCCGAAGCATGCTGGAACCGGGCCGAAACAGCCAAAATTCCGGCATACCGAGCGAAATTTAGAACCATTATACAAATCCAATATTATATATGTTCACTTTTATAAAATCGTATCACAGAATTATGTCCGAATTGCATCATTTTTGAATTCAAGTTCAAAGAGAAATTTATCACATAAAACAATCACAAATAGGTGGTTAGAATTTGACCCTAGTGTTAACAAATAAAATACTATCAACTACCAAATAAATTGTGGCCAAATTATATTCTACATAATAATCTATTATTATGAACACATGTTAAAGATTTCATGTTACTTTATATGTCAAATGTTTTCACCGAATATGGGTTTAGTTTACAACTGAATATATGATTTTCACTATGTATACACAATTTTTATTTTTATTTTTAATAAATATGACAAGTATGGTCCAATTTACATTTAAATGATTATCTCTTAACGGTGAGCTTTCAGGATCATGGTTCGAAGTTAGATTATGTTTTAATTAAAGCTATAATTGAATTCCATGGAATTCAAATTATTCCAAGATTTTCTTACTCGTTTACCTAACCAAAAAAATTAAAAAAATAATAAAAAAAAGGCTTTTTGAATTCCCCATAGAAACTAACTATTGACCCGCCTTTTGGTAAGACAGTCACGTTACGGATTTCCGGCTATCGAAGTGTTCAAGATTCAGACATAGGCTCAGAAGAGCTCGGACATGCTTGGTTGAAGCATCAAAGCACTTAAAGAGTTGGATATATGAAAGTTGGGTTTCGGATCGGTGAGGATTGGTTCGGCCTACCACTTTTACATTACACCTGGATTGGTGAAGCTCGACTTGATGAGGCCACGTCACCACATCATGAAGTAGCATCTCTTGGTCGGCCAACCCGATTCGATTATGTTGGACTGTGCTAGGTCGAGCTGGGTGCTCGAGATGCACAGAAGACCTATTTTTCTACCTAGATACTTGGTCAATCCACTCCCTACAACTTCGGATCGAATGACACGTATTCAAGTCGAGTCGGAGTAGATATTCTCCACTATCTGAAGACTCTTCTAGTTATTCCTGGATGGTCGGATCGAACACCACATGGCATGTCGAACCAGGTTTACTTCTTTCTCTACTTTTCTTTCATATAATCAATTGTATTGTAATCAACAGTGTAAATAAAATTTGATTACATTAAGTGAATGTAGGTCCGATTGCCGAACCACTATAAAAACTTTATCTGTCCTTTATTTTATTGCTTCCTGAGACTGAGATTGTGAAATTGTTCTGCGATTGTTGTGACATTGTGAATTTGGGTGTTGGTTGTAGAAGAATTCTACGCCAACGCCAATTTTCCTAAGAAAAAGGCTTTTCAGCTATATTTCCCTAATTTTTTCAAATATTTCTGTGAGTACGTTAATTTACATAGGAGTGTGTGTGTGGTTTTTTTTTTTTTTTTTTTTCTTTTTTTTTTCTTTTAGGGAACTGCCATCGTCTGTACCATAAAACAGTAATACTATACTGATTAACTTAAATTATCAAAATATGAATCAAATCAAGTTCACTTTGCCAATAGGAATTTGGTATCAAACCTTGCAGTTGGCAATATTATTACAGCCACAGATGAGATGCCTATTCGCTACATCTATAGCATCTGAAGCTCCTCCACCATCACTTCTCTGCATAAACATATTTATTGTCATAACACACATCAAATGAAATTCACAAGTAAGGTAGGACTTTATTTGCACTGAATTAATTCTAATAGTTGTTTCTTCAGTCATCCTGAGGCAGGCCTCTAAATGTACCTCACGAGGTGATACAATTTCCATTAAAATATTGATCAACTCGTTATTCATTGAATTACCTTGTAGAAGTCTACAGCTATGAAGTTGGGCCACCTGTTAGCAGATGCATGTTGGCAAGTATTCATCATCTTCTCAAGAGGAGCAGAATTGTCTTTACAAGCAGTAACAAAATCAGGTGCATCATGAAAATAATTCATTAACACTAATGACTTTGATGTGGTGTTCATTAAAGCTGATTCTGCACGATTAGGACACAAACCATCTATCAGTCCTCCATTCCCATCTGCAAATTTTAGTTATAAATATCATCAATTGAGAAAACAGCAAAGATTAATGCAGTCGTATTACCTCCTTTCCATATCACATTAAGTTCAGAATTAAATTTTTACTCTGTAATTAACATGCGATGTTTAGAATGTGTAATTTATATTAATCTGACTCTATGGATAAATCCAGAATTTGTGATTGTTATTTCCATAGAAATTGGGTCGCTTGAAAATTATGTCCAAACTCTGAACAATTTTCTTTATGGGCACAGTATGGTAAAGCCAAAGCATCCAAAAAGTAAACCATATCAATGCAAATAAGCATGCACATTTACTGGTCCCTTATACACAAATCTGTTGTTTCCGTTGCTGTTTTGAAACATAAAAGTAAAACCATGATTGAAATATGAGCAAAGAATGCGTACACTGATTTTCTACCACATATGCCCACTCATATGCAATGCCTTCTAAAGCCTCCTTTGCTGATTTTGAAGTAAATACAAGAAGCCTTTGGTTTTTGCTGATCATGTCACTAAGCAATGGCCAGTTACCACCATTTTTAGGCATTCGTGATACAGGGAACCAATATTTTCTAAGTCCAGCAGCATCGAAAACCTTAGTAAGCCCATTGGGCGATTTTACATAATCTTCAAGAAATATTGTGATAACTTCAGAAGGATTTGCTTCAAGAAATGCCTGGATTTCTTTTAGTACATCTATAGCTGGTTGCTGAAAATCAGTGAAAATGATTGTTGGTTTTCTAAAAAGAATATATATATGTGTGTGTATATATATATATATATATATATATATATATATATATATATATATATATATATATATATATATATATATATATATAACGGCTATGCTACAAGAAATGCTTACAAATGCAGTGAAGTTGTAGCAGTTTCCACCGAAAGAGTGACACAGCCAGATGTCATTTTGAAAATCATACACATCCAACATCAAGCCTCTCACACCGTTCTGCAATGATGTAGAGAAACACAAACTCTTAAACTTCTGATATTGTTTAGTAGTTCCAAATGTGAAATTTATCAAGTTCAGTATCTTCTCTTCAGTGGTTTAGTACCATTTCAAATCCTTTAGTTTCATTTTTCCATGTTCCCATGTGTCACATGAATCCCAACCATTCATCAGTCGCTTACTATTGTTTCGGTTATTCAAATTTATTATTAATCAAGGATCAAAAATCAAGGATCAAGGTTCATTTGATACACAGGAACACAAAATTGGAACCATAAGATTGTGTAAATATTAGGGACAAGTCCTTAAAATCAAAGATGATTTAACTGACATTATCTAGTAAGTTTCTATCTAAAGCGGGTCCTTATTTCTACAACAACGTGTTTTTCGTCATTTTTCGTGCTACTACATTAAAAAAAAATGTAAATATTAAGAGAAATTTGTTAAAAAAATTACAAAAATATCTGCATTTATTGTGAATAAGTGCTGACTTATTTGCAATTAGGCACATATTGCACTGGAGGTAATGAAAAAGGAAGAAATTAGTGTAGCAACGTCTGCACTTATTGTGAATAAGTGCGGACATAGTCGCAATTGTTTTAAAATCATGCACATCCAGCATCAAGCCTCTCACACCGTTCTGCAATGATGTAGAGAAACACAAAACTCTTAAACTTCTGATATTGTTTAGTAGTTCCAAATGTGAAATTTATCAAGTTCAGTATCTTCTCTTCAGTGGTTTAGTACCACTTCAAATCCTTTAGTTTCGTTTTTCCATGTTCCCATGTGTCACATGAATCCCAACCATTCATCAGTCGCTTACTATTGTTTCGATTATTCAAATTTATTATTGATCAAGGATCAAGGTTCATTTGATACAAGGAACACAAAATTGGAACCATAAGATTGTGTAAATATTAGGGACAAGTCCTTAAAATCAAAGTTGATTTAACCGGCATTATCTAGTAAGTTTCTATCTAAAGCGGGTCCTTATTTCTACAACAACATGTTTTCTGTCATTTTTCGCGCTACTACATTAAAAAAAATGTAAATATTAAGAGAAATTTGTTAAAAAAAATTACAAAAATATCTGCATTTATTGTGAATAAGTGCTGACTTATCTGCAATTAGGCACATATTGCACTAGAGGTAATGAAAAAGGAAGAAATAAGTGTGGCAACGTCTGCACTTATTGTGAATAAGTGCGAACATAGTCGCAATTGTTTTACGGTGTATTGCAGATGTCTTAAGTGTATGAAAAATCACATACATCTGTAATATTTGCAAATGGTTGTTTCTTTTTCTGCAATTTATTGGAAGTGAAATATTTTTTATGTGTATGCATGTTTCTCATTATTTTTGTAATTTTTCTACAACAATGTGATGTTTGAATAAGTGTAGACATTGAATTTGAAAATTTGAAGCAAATCAGTGAAAATGACATAAAAGTCTGCAATATTTTGTTATAATTGCTGCGATATCTGCAATTTTCGAACAATTGCAAGATTTCGCTGAAATGAGAAAAAAAGTTTGAAGCATTTTTTCTTACATGAATAGGAAGATGATTACGTATTGAATTACGTTTTGAAATTTAACAAATTTCTATGTTAGTTTTTTATTTTGTCTTTTGATGATCTTCGAAAAACAAGGATCCAATTTATATAGTTTTAAAACAGGTAGTTTTGTGTATTTTGAAACTTGACAAGGACCTTAACCAAACTATACCAGATTTTGTCTCCTTCGTTAATATTTCTACTATGGAAAGTTAAATTGGTAATCAATGGCCAGGGAAGATCTATTAGGTGTGACTTGCATCGTTCGAGAGTGGATACGTAGATTGAGTTTGCAATTAGTCTCATATCATAAAATATCATAAAGATTATATATATATATATATATATATATATATGTGTGTGTGTGTGTGTGTGTGTGTGTGTGTGTGTGATTGGTGACATGTAACAACAAAGAATTTCTTTTGCTACAACTTACAATTAAATGCTGCCATGAAACTATGTGTGCTTTAGGGGATGTAAAGATCTTATCAAGATGCTAACACCAGAGGGTTTCGCTTAGCGGTTTGTAGCTTCTACGTTGAACAAAGTGCGCGCATATGAAGATGCTATGGGATGTTGAAAAGTTTCAATATAGTATCAGAGTCGATGGTTCGAAAGATTCAATATGATGCAACATTGACCCAAGTTTGCTTTAATATATAGCTTGAGCTCCGGATTATTAATCGTTTAAATACCTTTGAAGTCACATTTTTTGGTATCAATGTGAACTGTTAAAAGTAAAACAGAATCTAATCGTTAAACTAATTTAAAAATTCAAAATATCTCAACATGCTTAAAATTAGGATTTAACAAACAAAAATAGTTTAAATAAATAAACATCATTTACAAGTTTGTTGTTTATTAATTAACCTTTGTTAGTAGTTGTAATACCTTTGATATTATCTTTTTTGTGTCAATATGAACTATGGAAAATATCCCTATGTAAATGTTAACAAATCAAAATATCCCTTAAAAATTGGATCTGACGCATAAACTTTTTTATAATATTAGAATATTCCTTCATGCTTTAAATATGATATAATGGTCAAACTGAATATCTATACAAAATAATTTCTCTTAAATTGTTAATCGTATATTGTATGTATAAAAACAATTTACGTGAGAAGCATACACCATCACCACAAGCGAAACGCGTGTCGTAATGCTAACAGAAATCCTATGCTTATGTCCCCTACCTGAAAAAAGCAGAATATCTTAAAGAAGAATGGCCATATATATCACATTGATGACATGTAACAGCAAAGGATTACTTTTATTACAATTAAATGCTGCCATGAACATATGTTACTTTAGAGGATGTAGGAATATACAATCAAGGCATTGACACAAAGAGGGTTTTGTTCATCGATATGTAGTACCTCCACTACTACAAAATAGAGTATTTGCGTCTGCCTTTTTCCACAATTTGCGTCTAACTCAGAACAGATGCAAATAAGATGGACGCAAATATTAAAAAATAATTGCATCTGACTTTCATCAGACGCAAATACTATGTATTTGCGTCCAATGTGTTCCGAACCAGACGCAATTTCATCAATTTTTTTTTTAAAAAAAATTGAGCCATCTAGGCTTGCCACAACGCAAATATACAAATCTGAAACATTTCTTTGATAAACTGGGAATCTGAAAAATCTACCACCTTACTTCCACGACTTCGATCACTGGGAATACGCCCCCCCCCTCTCCGAACCTTGAAACTCTCTTCGCTGCATTTATCTGGACTTTATGGAATGAGCGCAAGAATCGCTGTTTTAACAATAGCTTTGCTTCGAACCAACAACTTTGCTTCAGAGTTACTCACCTTTACCACATTTGATCAGGTACACTGCCGGCACCGTTCATACCAACCATCATGGACACCGCCATCACGTTGGACGAATCTGAAGGAAGCACCGATGCCGGAGTCACCCAGCAGCGTCGCTTTTTACCTTGCCTATGGTAAGCTCTTCTTGTTCTGCGCACACCCTCGCTACATGCAAACTTTTTTGTGTTTTGTGGTTATCAGTAGCAGATGAAGTTAGGGCAAGGTGTTGTGCTAGTGGGGATGTTTTGTGGTGTTTAATCGTCTGTTTGTTAAGCTTGTACATTAGCTCGGTATGTAATTATTCGCGCTACGCGCCGCAAACTCTTTGCATGCATTATCACTACTATCGACATCGATCAGGCTTGTTGATCGAATATTATTAAGTAATATTATCTAATTAGATGTGTAGAGCCACTCTACACAACCGTTATGCTAAAAAAGAAACTAGTATCAAAGGAAGCATATACAAGAAATTGGCACAATAGAAAGCTAAAGTATGGAAGATTGCTCTTGTCAATATCAAAATTAGATATGCATGCAAGCAGGATGTAGTGACACTGGTACTACGGGTACATGCAGTGAGGGTGTTAATCAGTACATAAAAATATATGCATATTAATACTGACCATGGAGCATAACAAGTACAGTTCAACAAAGTTGTAGCGCAGGGAATAAATCTGGGAGCAAGAGCAACCGTATGAATGTGCATGCAGGGTGATTTATTCCATAAATTCATATATTTTGGACTCCATGTAAACTCAGCTACATAACAACCCTACAACGGTCATTTAAACTATCCATTTATGATGACTGCACACATGAGGATGACTGCATACATGATTTTAGTTACATACAACAGCTACGACTATGCATTTTTTTTCTTACTATATATGCAATAAGGACTTTAGTTCCTGGTATAGTGGTATGTACGTGTGAGTTTAAAATAAAAGGTGGTATAAATGAGTTTAAAATAAAAGGGAAAAAGTCCTTGTCAAATGGCTATACATTACTCAGTTTCATATATGAGTTTAAAATAAAAGGGAAAAAGTCCTTGTCAAATGGCAGTGCCTAAACAAGAACGGGGTGGATTAAGATACTTGATTATTGTATCTACTTAATTCGGGTAGTAACTACATGTTCTTTCATGTTTAACTACGCAACATACTCAAGCAAGTATTGTATGGGAAAGGGGTCCCAATAGGGCCAAGGTCATGTATACATTTAAATATTGAAGCAAGGTATATTTACTTCAAACTTCATTACACTAGTGCATTTACAATTCCAGTGTGGTAGGTAACCAACCTCAAATTCAGGTGGTATAAATGTGCATAGTTATTAAGCCACATTCATGTGTGTTCCATTCCTATTCATGCAATTGTTTCCTAATATGTAGAACAGTAATGGTAACAACACAACAAACATGTGATTCCGAGCACAACAAGTATTCCAGTTTAATGAGTAGTCAAGCTATTTGAGAACAAAATGGACACAACATCCCAATCTAAAACCGAGAGGCAACAGGAGGAATCCCATAGAAAGGACATTTCATTCAAAAGTAGAGCATGCGTATACATACATTACACCAAAACAATAAATTTGGCACATCAGGATGTGGAAATTTGATACGGCTTTAGACCTTATCAAATTTGATACGGCTCATAGCGTATCAAATTTCATTTGCTGTAGCTCAACCGATTTGCAGCCCCCCCCCCCCCCCCCCAAACTCTAAAATCTAACCGTAGATCTTCTAAGTTTCAGATTAGTTCGTTTGATATGGCTTTGAGCGGTTTCAAAACGCACAATATTTTTGCTCTTTTATTTTTCGTTTCTCTCTCCTTGTTTTTCCATTTCGGTCGAAATAAAAAACTTCCCAAACAAAAAAAATGGCATCCCTCCCCTGTGTAAATTAATAATAGCTAAGTGGGCACGTTGTAATTTCATGTTTTAGTTCTACTTATTCCGTTTCTCACGCTTCTTGGTTCTCTATTCCTAATTCAACCAATTAGGGTTTCCGCCTCGTTAAAATAGCTCATATTACATTTTAAGATAGGGTTACCATCTCATTAAAGCAGCGCATAGCTCTGCCTCCTCCTTGTTCTAGATCCGCTTCAGCTTACGCGTCATTTAGGTATTTTTCTCTCTTGTTATCTTAAATTGCAATATGTTTTTATTCTTGTTTTAGTTTCGGTTAGGTATTTTTACCTGGGTATTCGTTATTTCGTTCAGGTATTATCCCATAATGCTCGATGGTCAAGCCCATCTGTTATGTTACACACTCTCAGATTTCTCTCGAACATGTGTTCGAAACCTTAATCACCGATTTGGTCATTGATTTGTTCCTGCACTGCCTCGCTTATTTTCTTTATCGAATTCTCTTCGCTGCTATTTGCAAAGTCATTAGCAAGTATTTAGGTTACCGATAGAATAGAGTTCCTACTTAATTAGGGATTTTGAAGCTTATAATAATTATTTTCTACCACTCATTATTTTCAATTGTTTTTTTCTATGCAAAATTTGGGAGCTCTTATTTACTGTAAAAAGGTTACTATTTTGTATTTCTGCTATGTGCAAATTTAACTAGAAGAGTGCATTGGGTCCAAAAAGAAATCATAGTTGCCAAAATATTAATTGCATCTGAATTGCATTAGGTCCAAATTTCTCTAATCAAATCGTGCCATCTAGGAAATCATAGTTGCCAAAATATTAATTACATCAGAATTAATAGTTTATATTTAGTTTTATATCTTTCCCTTTTAAAATGATGTACTGGGACACAGCTAATCTTTTTTACTTATGGTGAAAATACATAATAACTAAGTATCACATTTTTATAATACAAAATCTGGATTTGTTTCAGGTCAGCTGTGAAGATTTCTTTCAGCCTAGAATGTTATACGAACTCTAATAATGGATCCATCGGCAAAGCAGTGAGAGTATATATAGAAATCAGGGTATATAATGCATCTAGATACATGTTTCCACATCTATCCCCTTGCACACTCCACCTGGATTAGGACTTCAAACCCTAATTGGCCGACCTCCGGTTCAGTTTGCTACATCGATCCACGGATGATCCTTCATAGCTAGATGGAAACCGCATAGCTGATAAGGTATTAGATTTCCAACTTTCTCCTACCCATATACTTTACGTGTTAATTTGTATTTTGATAATTTGTCAAAGATTTTTTTAAAAAAAATTGTAATACTATTCGTTGTGAGTTTAAGTACTTGGCTATTTTTTCTCAAACGATTTGCTTCCCTATATCCAACTGTGAATTTGCTTTCGGTGCTTTGAATATTTTATTTGATGTAAATGAATTTTCTTGTATATTTATTTATTTATGATTTTTCTTTAAATATTATTTCACACTATATATTTTGTCACAACAATTATAATATAAGCAAACCAAGTATGAGAAAGATGCTGAAATTAATAAACGTTTATATCCTTACTGCTAATCCACGACGTTAATTTAGGCTTGGTTAAACTTACGTTTGAAAAACCTAGAAAACAAATACTAATTTTTTCTTTTGTTTTGCAAAACTAAGTGCTCTCAGTTATCCAAAATGTACTCAGTGTTGGAATACGAGTTAAAACAACTCGAACTCGCCTATACGGGAAAGCTCGGATTGAGTTGAGAACACGACAAATCAGAACACAAACAATAGAAGATTTCATTGCTATTACAACAATTCCATCAAAGTACAAGAATATAACAGAGTATGAATAAATAATATACATCAGAAAAATACAATATAAGAGATTAAAATTACATAGCAGTGGAAAAATGATACATAACACAACTGAAAGAGATATATGGATACAAAGGTTTCCAAATATAGCTCCAGCAGTAAATCCAAGATCCTGGGAAAAGAAATATGCAAATCCAAAACTACTAGTTGCCCATGTGGAAAACATGGGCACCTAGAGTTTAGGTTAAAACAATAAACTCCAGGTCAGTCATGTGACTAGTGTGAGAACTAAGACAGTTATTTAAAACTTTACTTTAGAAACAAAGTAAATCAATGGACCATGCCGTATAACACGAAATGGATTTTCTCCCAAGAATACCAGTGCATAAAACAATTTATAAACAGCGCAACGCTTTTTGATAAATGGAACTATTATAAGACTCAGGTCCCATCACATAATGCAACGCAAGCCGGAGGATAGAGTTTTCCCTTATAATAGCCAAACATGCTTGGTATGTTTAAAACAAATCATTTTGATACTACTATAAGTATATAGTGTATAAAACTACTTCAAATATAAATGTATCAATCATAGACAACATGAAACCATATGTCATGTCATCATACTAGTTCTACAACTAAAACTGAAAAGTCACGTAGTAAGCGATATATCCAAGGCGCCTCGCTATCCATCATCCACATAGGTAAAAATAATTAAATGTCTGGGCTCCATACCATAACACCACCCATAGCTAGAAGGAAACGTCGTATCCCCCTACGTCCCTTATCCCCTTTTTGACACATACCGAGGTGTGAGGCTCGCAAATTAACGTTATACACAAAGCTATGCTATTTAAAGCCATGCTTTGATCATCAACCACAAGGCTCTGCTTTTTAATGAAAGTCTTGGTCGTTTGCATCTCAGCATGCCACATTGACATTCCATGTCATGTGACATATGTCTATCGATAAATAACCTCTAAGCTCGTACGTCTTAGAAAAGAGTGTTAAGTAAGAGAATAAATTCTCCGGCACCAAACAAATATATATTTAATAGAGATCAATCAACATAGAGTAAAATCCAATGTCAGACATACATCCATTTACTAGTTCGTTCTGGGTCTGAACGAAACCGAAGGCACCTTATTCCTCGTCCCATATGTCCAATACAGGAGAGAGGTCCTCGCATATCTGGTCAATTTCTAAGTACGTCTGGACGATCACCACTTATTACCTTATCTTGGGGGTACAACCCAATCAAGACATCAGTAATCATCCAAATGATGTGAAGAACTCCTGTCTTCAACCATCGTCTTCATCGTCGACTTATCGTCAAATTAATTATTCAGATTGGGAATAAACCCGACCTTTTCGAATAATTCACGTATTTTATAATCAAGTGTTATAAAAACACAATGTACGCCTCATTCCAATTTAGAATATTCTTATACTTTGAGAAAGGTTCCTATTAATTTTATCAAGGATAAATTCTTTTAAATTTATTCTTCAATCTTCCTTTGGATATCCATCCTAAACCAAATTAAGGTTTATCAACTAGTCGGGATTATCGAGCCTTACCGAAGTAATCATTTGTTTAATTCCCCAAACCCAATCTATTCACCACATGGAGTGAAACTGGTAATACTCCATATCTAACACCACGGTGTTATCGGTAAATTTAATTACCATTTCACGTTCAAATCTAATTAAAGATTTAACTATTGCCTGGAGTAAAGCTAGTGGTACTCCATTCTCGATCATTTCCCAAATTTAATAATTTAAATTATCACATTCACCTTTCAATCTAATTAAAGATGCATTAAAACTCCACTTAGTTTTAATCTTCCTATAATAATTATTAATGATTATTAAACTTTGGGAAATCAGACACGCCACATCGACAATCTACACCGTACCACTGATTTCTTCCAATATGTAACCTCTAAGCTCGTACGTCTCAGAGAAGGGAGTTTAGCAAGAGAATAAATTCTCTGCCACTAACCAAATATATATTTAGCAAAGATCAACAATACAGTTCGAAATACAATGTTAGATATGTAATCCTGTCTTTAACTGGGTTAAAGAACCAACGTCATTTAAAACACAGTTCACGATAAACCCAAAATCACATTCCATTAATTATGGAATCTTCATGGGAAGCAGATCAATATATAATCGATATCAATTTCTGTATCCAACTAATTATATAAATGGAATAATGACAAAGCCTTTTAAATTCCATATATATTAACAATCTTCCTCAACAGAAGCTCACTTCGATTATTACCAAATCGAATTCCATTCAATCCCAATTTATTTTATTAAATTGGAAAACTTTACTTTGCAAAATTTCCAGTAAATCTTAATAAAAAGATTTATAAATTCCAAATCACATTTCACCGTTAATTGGGCTAAAGAACGAATGTCGTCAAAACACAGTTCAAAATAACCCCAATTCACATTCCATTTTATTCCAATTATTAAATATATTTGGAAACTCTAATAATTTTAATTAAAAGATTTATTCTTTTCACACGAGGTTTAAGAATAGTGTTATTGAAGACACCGTTCACGACAAACCCAAAATCCAATTCTTTTATTCAATTCCAATTAAATATTAATTAATTGTAAAACTTCACTAAATCATAATTAAAAGATTTATTCTTTTCTCGACTGGGTTTAAGAACAGTGTTATTTAAGACACCGTTCACGATAAACCCAAAATTCAATTTAATATTAAATACAAGGCTCTGAGTAGAAATTATTTCAGCTTATATTCAATATCAAATCCTGAAACTAACAGTATCGTATTAGGAATAACGATATCTTTATCTTCCAAATTCCCATAACAATATCCGTATGAATCCAAAATCGAAATATTCCGAAGATTATTTCTAGTCCAATCCATTCCAATTTATTTATTGGGAAATTCTGGTTATTAAAACCATTTCAAATCTAATTTATTTCTTTAAAAATATTGATTATTATTCTAGTTAATAACTAGTTCATTTTGATAAAAATATATTTTTATCTTTACAAACATGGAATTTTTCATCCAAATTCTTTCCAAATCATTTATTATGATTTTGCACAAATTATAAATATTTTTTAATAATTTTATTAAGGCCCTTTCAGTCGATTTCCATAAACGGTCATCGAACTGTACTTACAACGACCTTCTCCAAATTTGATTTGGACATAATTCCAAATCCAACTGTTAGATTACAAATCTCTTATATTCGTTTGAAAGCTCTTTCCAATACGAACTCAACGGTTCCGGTTTTAGGAGAATCCGACGGTCGGATCTCCCGTAATGTCAATTCGAAGTCAATGGTCAAAATTCGCGAACGGTCACGGCGCGGCGCGTTCTATTAGGCAATTATATATATATATATATAATATATATATATATATATATATTATATTTCTTCGATTTCCATTTAAAACTTATTTTATAAATCATTTATAAATTCGTTTTAAAATGATTCCCACTTCCATTTCAATTTTAAATCAAAATTGAATACTCCTTATCATTATAATATTTAAATGATAATATTTTCAAAATATCATATTTTGAAATAATTTCCTTTTCGATATTTATTATAAAAATGAATAAAATCGATATAAATATTGTTCGCGTTAAAATGACGCAAATCTAATTCACACGGCTTCATATACTTCTATATTTTCGTGTCCATTCAAACTCAGACATTAAATCACATTTTAATCCTTTACAAAATTTTATTTTAAATATTCATTATTTTAAAATATTCGTTATTTTCTGAATTGGAATTAGACCCAATCGGTTACCATATAATTTATTTCTATGGATTTCATACAACATATGTATACAACAACAATCATAACCAATCAACCATCATCTAGAGTGCATCACACAACTGCATAAGCATTAAATAAAAATAATTAACGCTTACAACGGCCTGTCAACCAATCGATCGACATACAACTAAATAATTGGGATTAGTATATGTTAAATATCATCCCAATACCCATGTGGGGTTTCAACCAATAAATACTGAATATTATTTGTGTAGTTGGGCGATGTGTAAAATTTATCGGCCCAATCAATGTTAGTTAAATGGATGTACATAAACAAATCGTCTAATTTGTAAAAAAATATTTATTTTCATTTCAGGAAAATTTTATGACATTCATATATATACGTTAAAAATTATATTTTTAACGATAAAATATTTATTTCAACACATTAATATTTTTAATAGTCCACACATTCAATAAAAATAATATTTTTACTGTTCAAACAATTTATTCAACATATGAATATTTTATACAGTTCATATGCACACTAAAAATTATATTTTTAATGAATAAATATTTATTTCAGAAAATTTCCGCATTATAACGGCGCGATATTAAAACCGGAGTAATGTCTAGCACTACCCCTCTCTTGATACTGGCTCGCGCCATACAAAATATTCAATCCAATCAACAAAACCACAATACAATCAATAACCACAATACAATCAAATTTCCACAATACAACCCAAACAAACAATCATGGTTTGTACAATAAACAATATCGGGGGTTCCTAAGCCCCGTTTGCATCCTAATATATATTTTACTGTAAATAAATTTGAGTGAGAAGGTGTTCTCACATTGGGATCCACTCCGCCGTGCTTTTCTGACGTTCTGATTTGCTGTTCTAGTTCCAGAATTTGCGAACGAGCTCCAATATTTGCGGCATCTTTTTTTCTAGCCTAAACGCGCCATTCCGGACAACTTTCTCCGGGTGGCAATTCTTCCGAAATTGGTCCATTTCGCCAGAAATCGCGAAAAGATACAATTTGGACTATTGACTTTGGACGCATTTTCCGATCAACTCCACAATCCAAAGTATGACTTTCATATAGCCAAATCGAAGAGAAGATCGTGCTCTTAGATTTTGGCATGTGGGATTTTGGCCAGAAGCGCTCAGTTGGAAGATATTGGCTAAAACAGTTCAGGGTGTTATTTGCAAAACTAAAAAATATAAAAATTGGGGTTTTTTGGAGAATGGGGGTCCCACCGGTCGGAGGCGGGCTGCTAGGGACAGCGCCGGGTCTGGTCACGCGGCGGGGAGGCTTTGGCGGTCGGAGGTGGTGTTGTGGGGCATGCAGCGGTGGAGCTCGCTGAAAAAAGGGGGCTAGGGTTTAAAGGAGAAAGGAGGAAGATGGGGGAAGAGAACGGCGGCGGCGACGCCTCCGGTGGCTGGAGGCATTGAGGAACGACGGGATTTCCTCCGTTGTTTTTTTTTATTTTTTTTATTTCGGTCAACGAGAGAGAGAAAGAGATGGGGGGAGATTATATAATTTTATATTTAATTCATTTTAAATTCCAAAAAGTCAAAATTTTATTCAAACTCCAAATCGAACCCAACGACTATCGCCTCTAGCTAAATACCCCCATTCTGAACACAGTGGGATATGTCTCGCAAGCCAATTCGACTATTTCTATCAGTTTTCGTTAAAATTAAAATATAAATTAATATATTTTGAATTCAAACATACATTTTAATTTACTGGGGCCACATACTGACTCCAAAAATTCCAGAAAAATAAATCTAGGTATGTTTTGACGATACGGTACTAACAAAACTAAGTCGAATTTGGAGACTGTTTGAAAAATGGCCATTTTCTGGTCGATCCAATTCAAACTCAAACTGTCAAACACGTTTTAATTCACTGCGCTCACATATTAATTTCGAAAATTATGAAAATCGGAATCTAGTAATAATTTGACATTTCGGATCAAACAAAAGTGGTTTCATCGAAAACGGAGGTCGTTTGCAAAATGGCTATTTATAATATTAAAATACATATAGATTCCATAGTGACTATTTCAAATTTTAAACTGGACATAACTTTCAATTCTCGTTATGAAATCTGGATTTTTCACATTTGTTAGAAAGAAATAAATAAATAGATTCAAATATTTCTGGTTTTACTGAAATCCGATTTATTTGAATCGTGTACATTCATTTGAAATTTAAAATCGAATTTTCAAACTACCGCGATAATTCAAGCTCGTTTTATAATTAAAATAAAGTTATTTTTTTTAATAAATTTTTAGTCGTTATTATTTAAAATAATTCATTTTAAATATTCAAAACACATTAAAATAGCTAAAATAAAAAATTTAAATTGGTTCTGAAAATCCGGGTTGTTACAATCTCCCCCACTTAAAATATTTTCGTCCTCGAAAAGGAATGGAGCATAAAGTTTTTTAACTAACCAACTTAGCTTTCATTCTAGCGTTCATTCTTCAACTTTCCAGTTTCTAAGCATTTTTTATTTTTTCAAAAATTTGGCCAACACCCTAAATTTTGGAAAATTTTCCCCATAACCTCCTTCATACGGATTGATATTTAAAATCGCAACTTGCCTCACAGGGCCCTCGTCAACCCAAAAAGAAAAGAAAACGCCAAGCAGCTAACCAATTAGCTCATAAAATCATCAAAACCAAAGAAAATAGTAAACATGTACCTATTTGTCAAGCGTACAATTTTATTCCTCTTCTTTGCTTCCTTTCTATGACCTGTTCACACATATATATGTACATGCATGCAATTCCAATCAATTTTCAATTCAGTTCAATATTTGATTCGATTTGGCTAAATTTATCATGCATTCACATATTGATTAAATTAATTATCATTCCAATATTTTTATTAGTTAAACTAATAATCAAACATCACAACCAGCAATCAATTAGTTGATTAGCTTTTCAAGCACATAACTTTAATACATAGTCAAAAATCAGATTTTCAGTGCCAACTAGCTATGTTTTGGTTCACACACCAGTCAATTGAAAATATATAGATATCCAACTTTCGAACCTCGAGCATAGACTATGATGATGATCGATCAATCACCAGAATTATCCCTAGGAGACTAGAGTGTGATTCTATATCTATCCAATATATTTGAGACTTCGAATTTACTCTAGCTAGGCTTACATGCAAAATCTTCATATACTCGATTATTTAAAATCAGTTCAAAATAAAATACTCAAATACGTATAATAAGGTTTAAATTTTCAAAATAAAATTTGTTTTCCTTTTTATTTTAAAAATAACACTCTTTGAAACTCATTTTAGGATACTACTGATCCCATCTCTAGCAAGTCATTCTTATTGGATATTACTTATCCAATCTCTGATGAATTCTTTCGTTGGTTCTAACGTGTCTTGTTCTCGAGCTCTGTAAACCAAAGCTCTGATACCACGTCTGAAACAACCCGAACTTGCCCGTAAGGGAAAGCCCGGATTGAGTTGAGAACACGACAAATGAGAACACAAACAATAGAACATTTCATTGCTATTACAACAATTCCATCAAAGTACAAGAATATAACAAAGTACGAATAAATAATATACATCAGAAAAATACAATATCAGAGATTAAAATTACATAACAGTGGAAAAATGGTACATAACACAACTGAAAGAGATATACGAATACAAAGCTTTCCGAATATAGCTTCAGCAGTAAATCTAGGATCCTGGGAAAAGAAATCTGCAAAACCAAAACTACTATTTGCCCGTATGGAAAATATGGGCACCCAGAGTTTAGGTTAAAACAATAAAGTCCAGGTTAGTCATGTGACTGGTGTGAGAACTAAAACAGTTATTTAAAACGTTACTTTAGAAATAAAGTAAATCAAGGGACCACGCTGTATAACACGGAATAGGTTTTCTCCCAAGAATATCGGTGCATAAAACAGTTTATAAACAACGCAATGCTTTTTGAAAAATGAAGCTATTATAAGACTTAGGTCCCATCACATAATGCAACGCAAGCCGGAGGATAGAGTTTTCCCTTATAATAGACAAACATGCTTGGTACGTTTAAAACAAATCATTTTGATATTACTATAAGTATATAGTGTATAAAACAACTTCAAATATAAATGTATCAATCATAGACGACATGGGTACCATATATCATGTCGCCATACTAGTTCTACAACAAAAACTGAAAAGTCACGTATTGGAAATTGGATTTCCGTCATGAGTCGAGTCCAGGCATGGTTCCTCACCGATTCGAGACACTCTAACAAATGTCTCAGGATTACACACTCTGGGCAACCCTTGGTTCCTGTAGGGCCGGTACTCTATTACGTTTGAGGATTGGCAATTCCTGAACGCATGTTTCCCGGTCCTATCGGACCTATCCATCGGCTCCATAGTAACCGATATATCCGAGGCGCCTTGCTATCCATCATCCACATAGGTAAAAATAATTAAATGTCTGGGGTCCATACCATGACACCACCTATAGCTAGAAGGAAATGTCATGTCCTCCCTGGGTCCCTTATCCCGTCTTTGACTCATACCTTGGTGCGAGGCTCGCGAATTAACGCTATACACAAAGCTATGCTATTTAAAGTCGTGCTTTAATCATCAACCTCAAGGCTCTGCTTTTCAAAAAAAGCCTTGGTCATTTGCATCTCAACATGCCACATTGACATTCCATGCCATGCGACTAATATCTATCGATATATAACCTCTAAGCTCGTACGTCTTAGAAAAGGGTGTTAATCAAGAGAATAAATTCTTTGTCACCAAATAGATATATATTTAATAGAGATCAATCAACACAGAATAAAATCCAATGTCAGACACACATCCATTTACTAGTTCGTTCTGGGTTTGAATGAAACCAGAGGCACCTTATTCCTCGTCCCATATGTCCAATACAGGAGAGAGGTCCTCGCATATCCAGTCGATCTCCAAGTGCGTCTGGACGATCACCACTTAGTACCTTATTTTGGGTGTACAGCCTATTCAAGACATCAATAATCATCCAAACGATGTGAAGAACTCCGGCCTTCAACCACCATCTTCATCGTCGACTTATCATCGAATTAATTATTCAGAATGGTCATAAACCCGATCTTTCCGAATAATTCACTTATCTTATAATCAAGTGCTATAAAAACACAATATACGCCTCATTCCAATTCAAAATATTCTTTTATTCAAATATTCTTATACTTTGGGAAAGGTTCCCATTAATTTTATCAAAGATAAATTCTTTTAAATTTATTCTTTAATCTTTCTTTAGATATCAATTCTAAACCAAATTAAGGCTTATCAACTAGTCGGGATTATCGAGCCTTACCGGAGTAATCATTTGTTTATTTTCCCAATCCCAACCTATTCACTCCATGGGGCAAAACTGGTAATACTCCATATCTAACACCACGGTGTTATCGGTAAATTTGATTACCATTTCACGTTCAAATCTAATTAAAGATTTAGCTATCGTCTGGAGTAAAACTGGTGGTACTCCATTCTTGACCATTTCCTAAATTTGATAATTTAAATTATCACATTCACCTTTCAATCTAATTAAAGATTTATTAAAACTCCACTTAGTTTTAATCTTCCAACAATCATTATTAATGATTATTTAACTTTGGAATATCAGACATACTACATCGACAATCTACACCGTACCACTGATTTCTTTCGATATATAACCTCTAAGCTCATACGTCTTAGAGAAGGATGTTAAGAAGGAGAATAAATTCTCTTCCACCAAACAGATATATATTTAGCAGAGATCAAGAATACAGTTCGAAATACAATGTTAGACATTTAATCTTGTCTTTAACTGGGTTAAAGAACCAATGTCATTTAAAACACAATTCACGATAAATCCAAAATCACATTCCATTAATTATGGAATATTCACCGAAAATAGATCAATATATAATCGATATCAATTTCCGTATCCGACTAATTATATAAATGGAACAACGACAAAGCCTTTTAAATTCCATATATATTAACAGTCTTCCTCCACAGAAGCTCACTTCGATTATTACCAAATCGAATTCCATTCAATCCCAATTTATTTTATTAAATTGGAAAACTTTACTTTGGAAAATTTCCAGTAAATCTTAATAAAAAGATTTGTAAATTCCAAATCACATTTCACTGTTAATCAGATTAAAGAACGAATGTAGTTAAAAAAACAGTTCACAATAAACCAAATTCACATTCCATTTTATTCCAATTATTAAATACAATTGGAAACTCTAATAATCTTAATTAAAAGATTTAATCTTTTCGCACAGGGTTTAAGAACAGTGTTATTGAAGACACCGTTCACGACAAACCCAAAATCCAATTCTTTTATTCAATTCCAATTAAAATTAATTGATTGGAAAACTTCACTAAATCTTAACTAAAAGATTTATTCTTTTCTCAGTTGGGTTTAAGAACAGTGTTATTTAAGACACCGTTCACGACAAACCCAAAATCCAATTTAATATTAAATACAAGGCTCTGAATAGAAATTATTTCGGCTTATATTCAATACCAAATCCTGAAACTAACGGATATCGTATTGGGAATAACGATATCTGTATCTTCCAAATTCCCATAACAATATCTGTATAACCACGGAATCCAATATCGAAATATTCCGAAGATTATTTCAATTCCAGTTTATTTATTGGAAAATTCTGGTTATTTTTAAAACCATTTCAAATCCAATTTATTTATTTAAAAATATGATTATTATTCTAGTTAATAAATAGTTCATTTTGATAAAAATATATTTTTATCTTTACAAACATGGAATTTTTCACCCTAATTCTTTCCAAATCATTTATTATGATTTTGCACAAATTATTAGTATTTTTAATAATTTTATTAAGGCCCTTTCAGTTGATTTCCATAAACGGTCATCGAACTGCACTTACATTGACCTTTTCCAAATTTGATTTGGACATAATCCAAATCCGACCATTAGATTTGAAATCTCTTATATTTGTTGGATACCTCTTTCAGATACAAACCCAACGGTTATGGGTTTAGGAGAATCTGACGGTCGGATCTCCCATAATATCAATTCAAAGTCAATGGTCGAAACTCGCGAACGGTCGCAGCGCGACACGTTCTATTCAGACCATTAACTATATATAATACATATAATATATATATATATTTCATCGATTTCTATTTAAATGTATTTTATAAATAATTTACAAATTCGTTTTAAAACGATTCCCACTTCCATTTCAAGTTTAAATCAAAATTGAATACTCATCATTATAATATTTAACCGATAATATTTTCAAAATATCAGATTTTGAAATAATTTCCTTTTCGGTATTCATTATAAAAATGAATAAAACTGATATATATATCGTTCAAGTTAAAATGACGCAAATCTAATCAATACGGCGTCACATATTTTAATATTTCCATGTCTATTCAAAATCGGACATCAAATCACATTTTAATCCTTTATAGAATAATATTTTCGTGTCCATTCAAAATCGGGTGGATGCTTCGGATTGATACTTAATGAATGGCTCATAATCGATGGTGATATTCCGCACATGTCAGCGTGGGTCCAGGTAAACACATCTAAATTAGCCTTCAAGAAATTCACTAATTCACCGGCTCGAAGAGGGTCCAACTGGGATCCAATCTTCAGGACTTTCTCCGGGTCACTATCATCGATTGGTACATCCACAGTTGTTTCATTAGGAGTCGTCATTCTACCCCCGGGCTCTTCATCCTCTCTGGGATCTATGTCCTCGGGAAATTCTTTGAGCGACTCTCTCAGGGTAGTTTTCTTTAATTGCTATGACGTTTCCCCGGGAAAGAGGTTCCCTTTGTTTCTACATCTCTGCCTTTATGTAACACTTTAGTTCCGCTTCGTAGCATGCTCGTGCAACAACTTGATCCCCTCTGATTATTCCTACACTAGCATCCGTCGGGAATTTCAATAACAAACACCAGGGCGCGATGCAAGCCCTGAACTCTGCTAGAGCCGGTCGGCCCAAAAAGGCATTGTATGGTGATTCAATATCCAAAACCACAAAAGGGAGAATTCTCACCCTTCGGCGTTCTCCTTCCTCAAGGGTGACTGACAGCTCTACGTATCCCATCGGAGAAGTTGAGGCTCCGTTGAAGCCGTGTACCCATCCTCCGCAAGGCTTCAAATCTTTTGGTTCAAGTATCATCTGATCAAACGACTTCTTGAACAGAATGTTAACTGAACTCTCGTTATCTACTAAGACTTTATGAACTATAGCCGGACCAATGGTGACTGTGATCACTAATGGGTCTTCAGTCGGAGAATGGACTCCAATACTCTCCCTGCTGCGGAATATAACATTGTCGGACATTGTTTTCTGTTATTTGATTGGAGCAGAATCGTCAGAGTTACTGCATTCTCCAACTTCAAGATGTTGTTTGGCCGCATTGACATACTGCTCCATCGCCCTAAAGCTGTGTCCTGCCAAATGAAGCCCTCCGACTATGGAATTGATTACGATATTTTTTCCTTTCTGCTGAGGGGTAGGCCTAACAACAGGTTGGTTTTGGTTTGGGGCATGTCCAGCTTTCCCCTTATCCTTTAGAGCCACCTTATACTCATCTGGTTTTCCTTCTCGGAGTACCTTTTCAATCACATCTCTCAAACAGCGACATTCGTTGGAGGAGTGACCATGAACCTGGTGGAAGAGGCAGAACTTTCTGGTTTTGCGCTCTTTCTCCATTGAATCCCTTGGAGGAGTTCTCTTGTACTGGAGAACATTATAAGTATCCATAAAAATGTTCTCTAGCGTGTCATTCAATGGTTTGAAGTTCTCAAATAGCCTAGGTCGAGGTCTCCTCTGTGAGTCGTTTCCTCGGTTTCTCCTTTTGTTACCATTCCCTGATTGATGACCATTTCCCTGGTTTTTGTTCCCAACATTGACCTCCAACTTTCCTGAGCTGTCTCCCATCTGCTTGATGGCAACATTACTCTGAATATCCTCTTTATCGGTAGCCTTCCTTTTTCGATTGGCATATATCTCCTCCTGACGCAGGCAAACATTAGCTTTTTCGTATAATATCTCTCTGGTCAACGGCAGCTTTCCAGCTAAGTACCTTCCAAATTCAGTATCTTTGTCCACCCTGTCTATTAGGTCCATTAGAACAGTCTGCTCATGAGGGTCTTTAACTTCCATGACAACTAGGTTGAAGCGATCCAGATACGATCTCAGAGTCTCGTCGGGACGTTTTTTGATGAGGGATAATTCCATAACATTTTTTGGCCTCTGAGCGTGAAGCCAAAATTGGTTCACGAATTTTCCACTTAGTTCCCTGAAACTAGATATTGATCGTGTGGGCAAGCGGGTGAACCACAGTAATGCCACATCTTCTAGGAATATCGGGAACGCTTTACATTTCACGGCGTCGGAGGCTGCAGCGGCATTCATGGACCATGAATATCTCATCAGGTGTTGGACTGGATCTGTCATGCCGGTATAACGATTCATAGTTGGCATATTGAAGCGCCTCAGAAATGTTTCCTCCAATATGTCATCGGTAAAGGGTGTATGAGTACGCCCTATACCCCAATCTTCATTTCTCTGCCCACGACTATCCACCATAATCTGCCTAATCATTGCTTCAACCTCAGCATGAGTTAGTGTAGATTCCAGGTCAGCACTCCTTGCCCTGTGGGACCCTCCATCGTTCCTTCGACGGGTTGCCACGAAGTCTGGAGCCTGAGTGGAACTTCCTTGCCCCCTTTTACCACGGTCAATCATGCGGCGAAAGGGCTGCGGTGGTCGATTCTTCGCAAGATCGTCGACAACTTGTGCTCTAGGACGTGCTGTAGGATTATTTAAACTGCGATCAATAAGCCCTAGGTTGAGTGCAGCTTCCTCCCGAGAAGGGAGTGATCCTAATTGAAGTTGTTCTATATTTTCAGATCTTTCCAATGGTCGGTGAGGAGGTCTTGGAGATTCCCCTGACGAAGAGTAGTATTCTGGTGTAAGAGGTCGAACTGGTGGAGGTATCCTTTGCCTCAGAAGATCATCAATATGCCTATCCATAGCAGTCAAATTCTGTCGTAGTACGGACCTCTCTTGCCTTTGAGCGGATAATTCATCATTTGTCGTATCCAACATTTCAATGATGCGAGATAGATCTCCTTCAGTAGCTGGGGCAGCAGGGTTGAATTGATCATCAACATTCTCTCTTATACGTAGAGATCCCGAGCCAGGTCGAGCGGAAGGGCCAACACGAGCAAAACGAACCATAACCTCCTTTCCTGGTTATGTTGACATCCTCTGAGTGGTATGGTTCGTGACAACATCCGGTTCACGGTTCGTGGCAAACCCTGTCTACGACTCGTGGTGGCCCCATCTGGGCGGCTCGTGGAGGCATTCTGGAGACGGGTCGTGACACCCCCTCGGATCGGGCTCCCCCACGCCATCATGAACCGAAGGCTCTTCCTCGGCCTTCTCGTGCACACTTTCTTCAATGGCTTCGCTTGTAGCTTCATTTGCTTGCGAAACTCGTACTTCCTTAGACTTCTTTCCAACCATGATATCTGGGCTTTGCTGAAATCTTCAAAAATCGAAACAGTTGGGTTTTTGACTATTTTCTTCGGACTCGAATATCCAAACAATAGAGCAACAATCCAGTATACTGAGACTCCGTTCTCAGTGAAAGCACCAAAATGTTAGACCAAAATTTGGCTATAACACCCAAATTGTTCAGATCTGTAGAGAATTATATCTAGGAAATGAAGTAAAAGCAGAAAACACATAAAGTTTATAGTGGTTCGTCGTTAACGAGCCTACGTCCACTTTATATGTCTTTGATTATACGTTGAGTGTTAGTACAATCAAATATTTCTCTCAATCTCACTCTTACAATTGTGATTCTCTCAGTAATTCCGGAGTGATTCTGATTAGGAATAATGACAAGACAATAATGGTGAAAACAGTACTAAGAACTGCCAAAAGATCCTGAAAAATGCCAAGTACGGGGCTATTTATAGCAGATATCTGCAATCGGTTCGTGGTCACACGTGGCACAAATCCAGAGGATCTCGAACTGGTTCGTGAACGGATATAGAAATGGTCAAAATGGCCGTTGTGGACAGATGTCATGAGATTCGGGCCTTTCGGGTCGTGATGGACCAGGTCGCTGCCTCCATTTCTTGTTCATGAGAATCGGGTCGTGGGGCATTTATGTGAGCGGATCTGGTCGCTATGGGTGGTCACGACCGGGGGTCGTGGTAGCAGGGTCACGAGCCGAGGAAGGTAAGGAGATCATGATCGATTTTCCAAAGGTTTTGACATGTGAGGCTTCATATTTTCTTTGTGTGTGAACTTTTGGTGGCTTGGTCCAAAAGCTAGCCAACATTTTCATACAACACATGTATACTAAAACAATCATAACCAATCAACCATCATCCAGAGTGCATCACACAATTGCATAAGCATTAAATATAAATAATTAACGCTTACAACAGCCTGTCAACCAATTGATTGACATACAACTAAACAATTAGGATTAGTGTATGTCAAATATCATCCCAATACCCGTGCGGGGTTTCAATCAACAAATACTGAATATTATTTGTGCAGTTGGGCGATGTGTAAAATTTATCGTCCCAATCAATGTTAGTTAAATGGGTGTACATAAACAAATCGTCTGATTTGTAAATGAATATTTATTTTCATTTCAGCAGAATTTTATGTCGTTCATATATATACGTTAAAAATTGTATTTTTAACAATAAAATATTTTTTTTCAACACATGAATATTTTTAATAGTCCATACATTCAATAAAAATAATATTTTTGCTGTTCAAACATTTTATTCAACACATGAATATTTTATACAGTTCATATACACATTGAAATTATATTTTTAATGAATAAATATTTATTTCAGAAAATTTCGACATTATAACGGTGCGATATTAAAACCTGAGTAATGTATAGCGCTACCCCTCTTCTGATACTGGCTCGCGCCATACAAAATTTTCAATCCAATCAACCAAACCACAATACAATAATATTTCCACAATACAACCCAAACAAGCAATTATGGTTTGTACAATAAATAGTGTCCGGGACTTCTAAGCCCCATCTGCATCCTAGTATATATTTTACTGTATATAAATTTGAGTGAGAAAATGTTCTCACATTGGGATTCACTCCGCCGTGCTTTTCTGACGTTTCGATTTGCTGTTCTGGTTCCAGAATTTGCAAACGAGCTCCAATCTTCATGTCGTCCTTTTATTCGAGTCTAAACCGCCATTCCGGACAACTTTCGCCTAGTGGCCTTTCTTCTGAAATTGGTCCATTTCGCCAGAAGTTGCGAAAAGACACAATTTGGACTGCTAATTTTGAATGCGTTTTCTGATCAACTCCGCAATCCAAAGTATGACTTTCATATAACCAAATCGAAGAGAAAATCATGCTCTTCGATTTTGGCATTGTGGGATTTTGGCCAGAAGCGCTTAGTTGGAAGATGTTGGCTAAAACAATTCGGCGTGTTATTTGCAAAACTGAAAAATATAAAAATTGGGGGTTTTTGGAGTGTGGGTGTCCCACTAGTCGGAGGCAGAGTGCTTGGTGCGGCGTCGGGTCTGGTCAGGCGGCGGGGAGGCTCTGGCGGTCGGAGGTAGTGCTATGGGGCGTGCGGCGGTGGCGCTCGCTGAAAAAAGGGGGCTAGGATTTAAAGGAGAGAGGAGGAAGAGAGGGTGGGGGAAGCTCGATGGTGATTGAAGGAGGGAGGGGGTGAAGAGAACGGCGCTGACGACGCCTCCAGTGGCCGGAGGCATTGAGGAATGACGGGTTTTCCTCCATCATTTTTTTTTATTTTTTTATTTCGGTCAACGAGAGAGAGAAAGAGATTGGGGGGGGGGGGGTTGGGAGAGATTATATAATTTTTATTTAATTCATTTTAAATTCCAAAAAGTTAAAATTTTATTCGAACTCCAAATCAGACCCAACAATTGTTGCCCCTAGCAAAATACCCCCATTCCGAACACAATGGGATATGTCCCGCAAGCCAATTCGACTGTTTTGATCTGTTTTCGTTAAAATTAAAATATAATTTAATATGTTTTGGATTCAAACGTACATTTTAATTTACTAGGGCCACATACTGACTCCAAAAATTCCAGAAATATAAATCTAGCTATGTTTTGATGATATAGTCCTAACAAAAGTAATTTCATCGAATTTGGAGACCGTTTGAAAAATGGTCATTTTCTAGTCGATCCAAACATAAACTATCGAACACGTTTTAATTCACTGCGCTCACATATTAATTCCAAAAATTATAAAAATTGGAATCTAGCAATAATTTGACATTCCGGATCCAACAAAAGTGATTTCATCAAAAACGGAGGTTGTTTGCAAAATGGCTATTTATAAATATATAAATTCCATAGCGACTATTTCAAATTTTAAACAGATTCAAATATTTCTGGTTTTGCTGAAATCCGATTTATTTTGAATCATGTACATTCATTTGAAATTTAAAATCGAATTTTCAAACTACCGTGCCATTTCAGGCTCGTTTATTAAAATTAATTTATTCATTTTAACTTTGATTTAAATAAATTTTTAATCGTTATTATTTAAAATAAATCATTTTAAATATTCAAAACACATTAAAATAGCTAAAATAAAAATTTGATTGAATTGTGAATGACTATAAGAATGCCACAATTTGTATGCTCTGGCTCAGGTAAGTGCAAACATAGTTAACTTTTATCCGTGCTTCATTTATGCTACAATATGAAGTAATTTTATAAGTCATTTTGATCAAATATTTCTACTTAGATGTTGCTATGTGAAACTTATGTTAAGGAGTTTCAAAATAAGTTCTCACCAAATGGGCCCTAAGTAAACTGAAGTTCCAATTCCAATTTGCATCGTTAGCATTGTTGGGTAGTTCTAAAAGATGGAAGTAAATTGTATCTTCATAGCGATTCTTGTTTGTTTCCTTCAATGTGGCATCTTAATCCTATTCTTGTAGTTCTAAAAAATAGTAAGGCTTGCATTCACTACAAGGCAGGCTTTATTTTGCAATGGGAGGGGGCGACGGCTAGCAACGGCTAAAAAGTGGCCGTCGCAAGCCGTCGCACGGCCTGTAATATTAACAACCGTTAGCTTCTCCCCCAAATCATTTTCCAGCAAACAAAATTAAAACCCCAAACCCTTCTCGTCGCCCACCGCCGCTGCTCCGATTTCACCAATCCTAACTTCATTCCAAGCTCCTCAATTTGCTCCGCTATGTCTTCTAATCCCTATTATATGTTTATTTATGGTTATTAGGGTTAATTTCCATGTTTCTATGGGTTTGTTAATTGAATGATTGTGGATATTATATTGGTTGTCTTGTGAGATGCATATGATGTTGATTATGTTATAGATTGATTTGGGAGTAAGTGTAATTGATTAGGAGGTTGAAAACGTTGATTATCACTTATGTACTTGATTTAGGAGCATTAAAACAATGATTATCAGATATGGAGTTGGGCTTACGTTGATTGTGTTATTGGTTGATTGTGTGGTAGGGATTATTTGAGAAAATATGAAGTTAATGTGATTGTTTACTGGTAGTAACTTGAGTATAATTATTGAAACGGTGTAGTGATGTCCCTTGTCAACATGCATTGTTATTTATGTCACCATCGGATGCAAGAATAGTCGGCCCAAACAAATTTAAAGAATGCATTTGCAATAAAAAAAATTGTTGCTATAATATTTAATAAAAAAATGTTAATTCGAAATGGTTCTTAATTTAGATATAGATCGTTAAGAATCTTGTTATATGTAACAAAAATCATATTAATAACATAACTCCTTAAATTTGAAATGCAATTAAATAATTAACTTGAAAGCTTAGTTTATCTTTCAAAAATTGAAACTAATAAACTAAAAGTAAGTAAAACTAATTTATACTTCATAATTTTCATTGTCATGTTATTTTTACAAATTGAGAGTCCTGAAAAATATTACATAGACGTTATGTAGTTTACGTGCGAGCATAGGAGGAAAAAGGAACAAGGCGCAACTAAGGGGATTTTTTGTAGTTTAATGCGCACCTATTAGTGAAGCGCGAAAAAGAAAGCAAAAAAGCCCAAAGCGCAAAAAGCGTGCTTTTTTCATTTGTATTGTTTTTTGGTTTGAACTTAGGTTGAATGTTTTTTTGACTATTTAGGTAAACCCCTTAGATAAATTTGGCCCCGTCCGACAAGTGTTGTATATGATCGTTATATGGGTATTCATTTTTACACAAAATGGAAATCTATATTCATCTGATACAATATTCGTTGGATTTGTTCTAGTATTGGACAAGTTACAAATATAATAACTTAAGCATATTTTATAAATCATTTCAGTTTAAACGGTTAACAAAGTTTCGATGGCACTTCCTTTTTGTTCCCTGTGTACACTCATTTGTGTACGATACAGGGACCAAAGGGAAGTGCTGCTGAAATTTTGTTGAACCGTTTAACCTGAAATGATTTATAAAATATGCTTACTTTATTATATTTGTAATGGAAAGTAGGTAGACCGACCGTCAAAGTAAAAAAGAAATAAACAAAAAAAACCGAAAACATGCAATAGTTATAAATGAAATTTTACAAGATTTAAAATAGTATAAAGTGTTACGTTCGATCGAACTTTCTAACATATTTGTTGCAAATCAGGAAAATGTTCGATTACTTTCGTGATCGCAGTTGGATGTATCAACCCCGAACCGGTAAGAAAGGGTCGATAAAGGAACATTTTTGTAATGAAGTCCAAGAATTTATTAGATTCGCTAAATCCAATAATCGGGGTAACGTAGACATTCGTTGTCCATGTAGTAAGTGCAGACATCTAAACCATTGGAAACCAGATGTAGTAGAAGTACATCTGTATAAATTTGGTTTTGTGTTGAATTATCACTTATGGGATCGTTATGGAGAACTTGTTCAACCTACGTCTAACCCTGTAGTGGTAGAGGACGATAGTACAATGATGAACGATAATACATTGACAAATCCAATAGAAAATATGGTGCAAGATGCAGCACGATCAATGTTTCATTACATCGAGCAAAGCGATGATGAGACTGGAAATGTCGAAGAACCAACGGCGGAAGCAAAAAAAATTTATGAGTTAATGAATTCTTCAAAGAGGCCGTTGTGGGAAGGGTGTACAAGCGGAACCGAGTTGTCTGTAATCGCCGAATTCATCACTATGAAATCAAAATTCAATCTTACAGAAGCTGCATTTACAGCAGTTGTACAAACTGCAAAACGACATATGCTGCCCAATAATTTGATGTGCGATAGTCATTATAAAGTGAAAAAACTTATGTCCTCTTTTGGATTACCATATCATAAGATAGATACATGTGTTAAAGATTGCATGTTGTATTGGAAAGAAGACGCTCACGGTAGAAAATGCAAATTTTGCAACGAAGATAGATATAAACCAAGGAAAAAGAAAGGAAAAGAAGTTCCATATAAAAGAATGCATTATCTACCCATAACTCCTAGACTTCAACGGTTATATGCATCTTCTGCTACAGCGTGTCATATGCGATGACATATCGTGAGAACATCATAAGAAGGAACTATGATACATCCGTCTGATGGTGAAGCATGGAAACACTTTGATAGAACTTATCCTGACTTTGCTGCAGAGAACCATAGTGTTAGGCTCGGTTTATGCACGGATGGATTTTCGCCATTTTCTTCGTTTGGTAGTAAATATTCATCATGGCCTATCATTGTTACTCAATATAACTTACCTCCATGGATGTGTATGAAAAATCCATATATGTTTCTAACGGTTGTTGTCCCCGGTCCCGATGATCCGACTTAAGGAATTGATGTTTATCTACAACCGTTGATTGAAGAGTTGAAAACACTGTGGCATGAAGGAGTCGAAACAGACGACATTTAGAGAAAAATAAATTTTCATATGTTTGCTTTTATATTATGGACTATTAGTGATTTTCCCTCGTGTGGCATGCATTCAGGTTGGAGCACAGCTGGACGTCTAGCTTGTCCTCATTGTATGAAGGAGCCACGGGCATTTTCATTAAAGTATGGAAAAAAAAAATTCTTGGTTTGACTGTCATCGTTGCTTTCTCCATATTAATCATAAATTTAGAACGGATAAAAAGAACTTTAAAGCTAACAAAGTAGAGTCTATGCTACCATCTAAAGTTTGGATAAGTGAAGAGATATATGAAGTTGTAAGTGAGTACCCAAAGATACATGAAACTGGAAAGCAGGTTGAAATTCCCGGTAAATTGGACATTCATAATCGGTGCGAACAAAGTATATTTTGGGAGTTACCTTACTGGAAAAATCTAAAACTTCGGCATAATATTGACGTGATGCATAATGAAAAAAACGTGTTTGATAACGTTTTTAATACAGTTTTTAATGTAAAGGGTAAAACCAAAACGATGTGAATTCGAGACGCGATATACTACACTTTTGTAAACGGTCGGAACTGCACTTGTATGACGAAAATAAAAAACCTAAAGCATGTTATGAGCTAGACATCAGGCAAGTAAAACTCGTGCTAAAGTGGGTGGAAGGATTACGATGTCCTGATGGGATTACTTTAAACCTACGTAGATGTGTGGACTTTAAAAATAGTAAATTGAGCGGAATGAAAAGCCATGATTGCCATATCATGGTGGAATACTTTTTACCTGTGGTTTTCAAGGAACTCTTGCCTACAAAAATCTGGAATGTTATAACAGAATTAAGTTTGTTTTATAAACAACTTTGTTCAACGACATTAAAGGTAGATCATATACATAAGCTTGAACTAGAAATCCCTATACTGATCTGCAAACTCGAGAAAATATTGCCACCTTGTTTTTTTAATGTAATGGAGAATTTACCTATTCATCTTCCGTCTGAAGCACTTCTTCGATGTCCAGTCCAATATGGATGGATGTATCCATTTGAGAGGTAAATTTGTATATAATTTCAATAACCAATCTACATTACAACTTAGATTATTGTACCGACATATAAATTAAATTAATCTTATTATAGGTACTTCAATCATTTGAAGAAAAATTTTTGGCAAAAACCTCGAGTGGAAGGTTCGATTTGCAAATCGTACCTTGAAGAAGAAGCTTCATTTTTTTTCTCTCATTACTTTAGTGAAGATGTGAACTTGTCTTTTGTAACTGTTCCCCGTAATGAACAAGTCTTTGAGAAGGAGTCTTCTAAAATAATGTTATCTATTTTTAGACAACATGGAAGACCTACAGGAAAATGTGTGGAAATACGGTTAAGCGATGAAGACTACAATGTGGCACACACATATGTTCTCTTAAATTGTGCGGAAGTTGCACCATTTTTCAGGTAATACTAAATTCATGTACAATTCGATTATATATACATATACATTTATTTGTGTCTATTAATAAAAAGAAACATAACACATATATGCATTATCTACGAATCACAACATCCGCCTGTTGATCTCAGTAAAGAATTTGCTAGATGGTTTTCAGAATATGTTCATGATCCAATAACTATGTTGTTAACGAAGGATTACGACATCTTGCTATCGGACCAAAAGGAAATGTCAAAACTTATCCAATATACTTTGTCAATGGATTTAAATTCAACACCAATGATTACGGAGATGAAAAATTAACGTATAACAGCGGTGTATTTGTCAAAGGTAGTGATGATCCAGAGGAGCAAATAAAAGATTTTTTCGGCGTCTTAGTGCAAGTTGTAGAGTTGATATATTATGTTTAGCCTGCAAAGAAAATTTATCTGTTCAAATGCAACTGGTTTAGCAATGTTCCTGGTTCTGGAATCAACGTGCACAAAGATTATAAGCTAATCGAAATAAGGCATACTTCGCATTACTATAAGTATGATCCTTTTGTGTTAGCTAAGCAAGCATTACAAGTCTATTTTGCTCCATATCCATCCTTAAAAAATGATAAAGCAGATTGGTGGGCTAGTTTTAAAACAAAGGTGAGATTTACATTTGATGGAAATACTATTCCAGACGAAGTAGCGTATCAAGCGGATCTTGCGCCAAATACTGAAATAATAATAGCTGATGACATTGATGTAGGGTCGTTGAATGATGAAGCGAATGTATTAATAGATGCATTTGTAAGCACTGAAGAAAACGATATAGAGTATGAGATCGAGTATACATCCGAAGATGATGAAGACTGAGGTTTTGTACTTATGCTATGTACTATCACTACAACAAAAACACCATATTACAACTTTAAGTTTACAACGGTGCGAAAAGCACAGTCGTAATAAATGCTTTTTTACAACTGTGCAAAACGCACTGTTGTAATAAATGTTTTTTTACAACTGTGAAAAAATCACTGTTGTAATAAACATATGTATCACAACCTTTCTATTTTGTCTGTTGTAATAACTAATATACATTATTTAATTTATGATAATTAATAGTTAAATTAGAAAGTTGTTTAAACTTATTTTTAGTAATTCTTTTTCTATTTCTTATATTAGATACCTATTAAATATTAATAACAACTTATATTTAATAATTAGTATTATTAACATTTAAGAATAATTCATATTCAATAATAAATTCACAAATTAATACTAATTACTATTAGATTAGATAAAAACCGCTTAATTGATGATTAATAAATAATAGTTACTTTTTAAAAATTACTATTAAGTATTTAATAGTATATAATCAATAACGTTTACATAATAATTAACTTTTAATAGTTGGAATTCAATTATAACTTTAAATTTGATATAAATTTTTACTTATAAATTCTCAAGAAATCCATAATTATAACCAAGTAATAATACTTTATTACTAATCAAAAATATTAATAACCAATAAATACTATTAATCAATAATTGCTATTTAACTTATAATATTTAAATTTCAATGATGTGAATATCTCTAAATATAATAAAAGTTTAATAAATAGTTATTGCACAATATTTAATTGATAATATTAAATAACTTTCAAAATAATAGTTAAATGATGGGATCAATAAGACATTTTCCTTTGTATTGGTAATTTTTGTATACATATCTCCAACACAGCACTTAAGTTATCATTCTAAATAGTTTTCAAAGCAACTGGACAAAATCTCAAAAGTTTCCCGCCCTACGAAATTTTTGGCTCCAACGCAAAATCAAAATTGCCTCCGTAAACTTCCAACCGCTTCCAGAACTTATTTTTATATTTAGTTTCATATCAAACCCTTCAACGTCCTTTACAATTTCCAATCCCATACCCTTTCGTTTTCCTCTGAAATCCGTTCCCCTAAATCGAATTGGGCTCCTCCTAAATCCGGCGCCTCCTTCGTCCAACGCTTCATCGATCTTCGCCCACCAACCGACGCTAGAGCCACCTGAAGCCGTCGCCGGTCAACAAAGCCTCTGCCACCGCCTTGAAATCGCAACCCTTCCTCATCCTTTCATCAATTGTCAACCGAAACTCCCTATTCCAAAATTCAGAGATGTCCTCAGCCCTCGTCGCTTTCCTCAAATTGGAATTTCTATTGCAAGTTTCGAAGCTACACTCAGCAGCAACAACAGTCAATAAGATCCTCACCGAACCCACCAACGTCGAAGCTTGCCCATCGCAAATCAAAGCAACCATTTCTGCCTCAGACCGTCGCTACATGGGGAAAGTATTTAGCTCATGATTAATCTGAGTTTTAAGTAAATTTAACTTGTTAGGGGGCTCACTTTTTCCACTAATCTGATTTGTGATTCTTAGCCCTAAAAACTTGGCCTTGATTTGCGTAAATTGTTGCCTTCTGTTGTTTGTGATTTTGGGTTCCCTTTTTATTTTTTGATGCCGAATGCTAGGCCTTGATCGATGATGTCGTTGTTGCCAAAAATCGTGCTTGAGTTCATTCAAGCTGTTGTATATTGTATTTTCATTGATAAAGTTGCATTGGTTGTCTTAATCATGTTGTTCATTTTAGGGCCTAGAGATGTTATAATTCGTGCCTTAGCACAGTATGCAATGCTATGTGGGGTGCCATGATTGGATATATTATTGTTGCCTCAACAAGCATGATGTAGGTATTTCTCCAGATTTGCTCCCTATGGAGTGTGAAAATGTATTACTGGAACATAAGGACATTATGGATTATGGTGCAAAGATTCAGGTAACTTGTACATAACTGTTGTAGTAGATTATGGTTGATGGTGTACTCCCATAGGATATGCAATTTTTTGTGGATAACTTGTGCTTGTACTAAGTTGCTTTGTAATGGTAAAGTATGTAATAATATACGAAATGTTGTCTAAAACTTATTGTTTGTAATATTGAATATTGGAGTATTTTAATAAATTAGTTTGCAAATAGCTGTAATATTGGATTTGCTTATGGAGTATTGCTATATTTAGTGTATTGTTCTTTTCAGTTGCAAAAGATGTTTATTTTTTTTAATTCAAATGTCAATCACAACAGTGCACAACAGTTGTGGTAGATTTTATTACAACGGTGCATAACTGTTGTAATAAAGTTTATTACAATGGTGGAAAAAAGTTGTAAAATATACATATTACAACTGTGTTGCAACATTGCAAAAAAGTTGTAAAAGATATTAGTCTATTACAACTTCTTAATAGATGACGGTTTTCCCACCGTTGTAAAATGTATATTACAACGGTGTTCCACCGTTGTAATAGGGTCATTTTGTTGTAGTGTATATTCTGAGCTATGTACTATGTTATGTATTATTCTGAGCTATGTAATAATAATGATGTTGATTGTTCTTATCTATGCATTTACTTACGTTTGTTATTATTCTGAGTTATGTAATAATAATGATGTTGATTGTTCTTAGCTATGAATTTATTTATGTTTGTTACTATTCTGAATTATGTAATGATAATGTTGACTATGTATGTTATGCAATATTGTTCTTCGCATTTACGATTTATGTTATGATAATGATGACTAATGTTAATAATTCAAGTTATTTTGTATGCACATTATATTATTGTAACATATATGTCTGACAATAGACGACGATCGAGGAGTACATCTCAGCCTACTCCTTCACCTCCCCAGGAGTATTAGGAGCAGGTGCGAGTAGCTCAGTGCCGGATCTACGCCGAGTTGCGTAGATTGTTCCGAAGAGTGGCGGGTAAATGTTACATTTATTTCAATTTAGCTTATTTAAAATATATGAAATACTTATATCAACTTCTACACAAGGGATTCGAGATTGAGCCCGCACAATTCATATTAGAGGTATCGAGGCCGTCTTACGTGAGAAGAATGACGGGGGCTTAGCCACATTGGGATAGTATTCCACCTCATATTAAGAATGTCATTCTAGCCGATTTATTGGTAGGTATTTTTTTATACTAATATTGAAAATTAATATACTGTAAATAATTAAAAATAAATGTAATATGCAGGCGACGCGTGGAGGATCATGACATGCCTACTTTTCCGACTCATTGGAATACGAAGATGCGCAAAAATTATAGAGAGATGGTTTCAAGGGCGAAGACATCTAGAAAAAAGCCTCCGTTTATGAGTGATGATGTTTGGGCATATTTTCGAAAGTATTAGGAGTCGGAAGAAGATAAAGTAAGATATAATGATAAATTTTCACATTTATAATATTGATTGAATTAATTTACATCATCGTGTTTAAAATTTAATAGAAAGTAGCAGCTAGAAATAAAGCAAATAGAGAAAAGAATCCTGCTCTACACCGCGGTGGCTCAAAATCATTTCAACAATATAGAAGGGATTTGGTATAAATTTTAAATACTTGTAGTATATGTTCACGTAAAAATTTATTGTATATAATTCATTCTTATTTTTAAAAAATATTTACTCAGACTATAAAGTATGGAAGAGAGTCTTCGCTGGCAGATATATCCAGACACACACATGAGTGGAGCATACTGATGAAGAAGGAAATATTACATATGATTGGGCGGATCCGAAGAGTGAGCGTATAATGGTAAATATATATGCTTATCCGTATAAATTAAAATATTCCATATTCGTTCCTATCACAGTATATAAGTAAATTTTATGGCATTTGTGTTAAAATTATATTGCTCTTGTAGGGAAAGTATGATGCAGAGGCTGCTAGAGTGATAGAGGCTACTGGACAGGAGCTTACGGTTGCAGAGTCTGATCGTATATGGCATTCTATCACCGATCCTCCTACTCGAGGAAGGTGATATGGTTTCGGCAATTAGGAGGTAAGAACTTTTGTAGACATAAATTATAGTTTTAAAATATGAGAAATTATGCTATTTAATATTAAGTTTTGTTTACATTTGGACCACACTAAACTCATACATGTTTAACAACAACCAAAAAAATGTTTAACACAAACCATATACATGTTTAACACAAACCATATACATGTTTAACCATATACAAGTTTGAATAACTTTAATGTGAACTTGCTTATTTTGCAGGATGTTCAGCGTAGTTATAGGAGGACGATGGAGAAGGCGACTATTGGTCGGATGCAGGAGTAAATGAATGAGATGATGGATTGGCGAAAAACCTAGCTGCAACAGGATATAGATGAGCGCATCGCAACTTACTTTCAGGAGCATGGGTTTATGCTTGGGGAGGGAGGAGATGTTGCCATTTATCGAGGGGAGGAAGAAGAAGACAATGCCGAGGAAGATTGGTGTGTAGGTGCGCATTTCTTGGTTTATGCTCTGGTATGTACATAAACTTGGTTTTTATATGCTATATGTACGTATGATGGTATGAACATATACTATGGCTTGATGTGTTTTGTGTTGTAAGATGTACAATGGTATATGACGATGTTATGATGTGTTTTGATATGGTTTTCATTTGTGTGGTGTTTATAATTTTGTTTTTTAATTGATGAATTGATTGTTGATAAGTATTGGTGAAATGATGAGATAATATTAGTGAATTGAATTGATTTTTGATGAGAATTGGTGAAATAATAGTGAGTTGATGAGATGTTAGTGTGGTGTGGCTTGATGGAAAGCAACTGATGTGCAGTGCCAAAATTTTTTCTTTAGATTTGCGATGGTTTGCGACGGCTAGCGACGGCCTATTGTTCAACACATAGCGATGACTAGCGACGACCTATTGTTCAACACATAGCGACGGCTAGCGATGGCATGTGACGGTTTTTTGTAATGGTTTTGCGATGGTATACAATGGCTTCCCAGTAAAAAAACTACTTGCCATGTAAGATGATAAGTGGCTACATAACGTTGCTAGCCGTTGCTAAATCAGCGACGAGGCCGTCACTTTGGCAGTTGCTTTTCCTGTTGGCGACGACTTGATTAGCGACGACCTTTAGCGACGGTGGACGACGGGTTGCGACGGCCGCCGACGGCTTTAGGCCGTCGCTTTTGTTGTGATTAGGGCTGAAAATCAAACCGAACTGTCCGTTGTCCGTCCGTGTCCGGCCCTAATATTTGTCCGACCATTAGGTTGTCTGAATAGATAATGGTTCAAAATGGAGAAGATGAAATGAGATGTATGCTTCATCAATTTTTGAATCGTTATGGAGTCCTAAACATTAAAGTTATCTTTTCGTTATTGTGGAGTAATAGGCGGAAACAAGCATTTCGTCCCCGTATGCATGTAGTGTGACAAGTTAGCACATAATCTTCACGTTATGATAAGTATAAACCAATGTTTCCTGTTGTGCGTTACTATAAGAGCCTATAGCTTAAGATATACTTAATTATTTTTACAAATTGTGATAAACAATTGATTTATAATACGTCCAAAACATAAATACACTTGATACACACAGCAATCTCAAACAACATAAAAAACCTATAAAATCCCAACACTTGGCAACAAAACAACACGATGACAAGTGATCCTTCTCAAACACCTTAAATGGCAGGACATAAAAAAATATCCAAACAGAAAACATCTTTAATTCACCATAGCGATAGTATAAACAACCACATAGATATATCTTCCCAAAAATGAAGTATCTTATTGCTAGCCTCCTAACCAAATTGGACACAACATATGATGCAGCTAGAATGATCTTACACCCTGCATATGAGTGAAAAAATGAGTTTAACTGTAAAGCATATTAGTTTGCAGAGTCCCTAGCCTATAAGTGCTTTGGCTTGAAATGGATGAGGCACCTTTTCATCGAATGAGGTAAGAATTGTAGGATTATTTCCCATTACCTGGAGTGTGTTTTAGAATTCGGAACATACGTAACATAATTATTTAAATACCTATTTTTCTTCGGACTATGGTATTAGTTTTATTCCTATACGTTTGTTATCATTTTTTTATTTTACATTATGACACATTTGTTCGAAGATTATATCTGCGGTACTTACATACTTATTTTTTATATTTTGGTATATGATTTAGTCAGAAATCAAAAGCATTAGTAATATACTTGTTCGGAATAAAATATAGAAAAAAAAACATATACACAAACAGGGATACTGAGTACATTTTCTATGATGCATTTGCTGAATATTTCTTGCAAATTCTCTTCATTCCACTGACTAAATTTAACCAAAAATATACTGCGCATTTCAATTCAAATTCATTGGTACATAAATTAGTTTAGTGATAATTATTTTATACCCATTACCGTCATATTTGTTTGGCGGTAAATTTGTATAAGTTATCCGATATTTGATTCATTCATATCAAAAACTATAGATATGCCATATTTTTGTCTATTATACTGTTAGCATAGGAATTACGCCCTCCTTTACAATTGATATGTTTCATTTGAGGTATTGCTTCAATTGAATTGATGATTCATGTTAACATATTTACTAATGGAATATTTATTGCTTCATAGTTAAATGATATCCTTGTAGAATTGAAAAGCTCCGATACCAATTTGTAAAAACTAATAAGAAGAGGAATTATTATGGAGCAGGAGGAGGATACACAAGTAATTTTGTTTGCTTTTATAATTCAACTTTCATTACAACACTCTTTTTTTCTCAGACTTATCCCCTCCTTACTTTCTCTTACTCACTTTCTCTCATACTTGGGTGCTTACTTCCTTATCTTCCCCTCTCACTTAAACTAAATGACCATATATATATATATATGTATATATATATATATATATATATATATATATAGTGGTCTACATGACACTAATAAGCACAACATTTAACGAACGGACATGACACTTAACGAACAGACACGACTTTTCACTTTAACGGACACGGCTCTTCATTTCAACCAACACGACTCTTCATTTCAACGGACATGACTCTTCGGTTGAACAGACATGACTTTTGACTCTACCGACACTACCTTTTCACTAATTGACATAAACATTCACCTTTTTTAATTTCTCACTATTCTTTCATTTAATGTTTACCCAACAAAACTCCCCCGTAAACTTAAATGCTTTATTCCTTTAAGGGGGTTTGTATATGTCACCGATCAAATAAGCATATAGAGGCGTCTCCTCCTTAGCAGCATCTTTTTCAACTTTTGTGACCTCGGTTAATCTCTCTACTTCAACCTGCAATTCTTCTTTCATAGCTTGTACCATTTTTAGTTCACTTTCGTAATGCACCAAATTCGGTTTACATTCGTAGATCTCCACCTCTGCCGATGCTAATTCAAGTTCTTCATCTCCTTCACTGTAAATTCCATCTTTTCTTAATTCTATAGATTCAACTGCTAACTGTAATCTTGCCTCTGCCATAGGCAAAGTAGCCTTTTGCACCAATTATTTCACCGTGTTTTCTTCATTAATAATTTCTTGAATACTGGAAACAGTTGAACTTACATCTCCCAAAGCATTTAAAGCAGCATCTTTTAAGGATTTGCAGATTCTGATATTCTTTGTGCCTTCTCCTCAAACTCTCTTCTATATTTCACACCAACCACCAATGCTCCCATATCAATGCTATCGACTTAACATCCAATAAATTGCTTGGCACATCACCTCTAACTATTCTTTGTGGTAGCCCTTCTAACACAACCGTTTTTCCAACTCCAGGTTCTCCAATCAACACTGGGTTGTTATTTTGCACTGTTTCTTCTTTGTTGTCCATTATTGTCTCATCAACATTACCTGCAATATTCTTCATTGCAGCCACTTGGTTTTCTTCAATAAGATTCATAGTCTCTGCAAATATGTTTTCTTCTTCTGAGTTGCGATCTGTAACTTTATCTTCTTGCGTATCATTTCCATTATCACTGTCACCTTCTTTGGATTCTAGAACCACAATTTTAGCTTTTACAGCTTTCTTTTTTTCATCGAACATTTTCTCACCTTCTGCTCCCAACATTTCAGCTTCAGCATCGCTCTCCTCAACCTTTTGTGTTTCACTGTTGTCCTCCTCTACCTCGTCCTCTTTCTCGTCATCTTCAAAATTTACTTCCACTTCTTCCACTTTTTCTTTAACCACCTGGTCCTCTACTTTTTCAACCTTTTGTTCTTCCTCTTTTTCACTCTTTCCTTCGTGCTTGTCCTTGTCTTTTGCTCTATTCTTCTCTTTCTTCTCCTTAACATCGCCTTCTTCATTTTCATCTTTCTCGTTTTCATCTCTTTCGCTTTTATCCTTCTTTTCTTTCACATCCTTTACTTCTTAATATTCATGCTTGTTGTCCTCAAGCTCTAAGCTTTCTTCTGGTTCTTCTTCTTTAGCAGCTTTCTTTCTCATCAGCTCTGCTTTGAATCTTTCGATCTCTTCTTCATCATCTTTATCAACTTCCTCTTCATCTTCTCCTTTGTAATCCTTTGCATACACCTCATTCAGTAAATTCCACGAATCTTTTGCCGTTTTTTCTCCAATAATGTGTTTACATGCTACTCCATCGACGTTCTCACACATCACAACATGGGCGCTATGGTCTTTCCATCTCAAGCTTGTAAACACTTTTCTTTCTTTCTCTGTCATACTTTTAACATCTTTTGGCCATTCGTAGCCACTCTCAACAATCTTACATAGCCCTTTGGAGATCAAAAGTGACGGCCTGCCCCGAAACAGCCGACATTTCCAATAAAATACGTTGTGCCGATGCCCAACCAGTAAGGGACGGTCGTCAAAGGAAAGTAAAAAGGAAGCGTTTGAAACTATGAATTATCAAAGAACCTGTAGTATATCTCACAGCGCATGAAACAAAATATAATAACAACATAACTTGATATAAAACAGGCGAGACAGTGCATAAGCTGAAAACTAAACCATCATAGCAGCGGAAAGATTCAAAATACAGCTTATGATCTAAACCATCATCATTACAACTTTTAAAATTGTATCTAAAGCAAAATAGAAAGGTACACTACTAATGCCCAAAGTAGTGACTAGCAACAACACAGGGAGGACATATGGGAACCATACGTGTAAGCCTTTTGCTCGTCTCCGGACATCTACTCATGCATAACCAGCTAACTTGTCTCTAGTCTGCTCATTTAGGAGCACCCAGAGTAATAAGAAGAGACATAAAACTCTGGGTCAGACAAAAGTCTAGTATGAGCGATAAGCAGCAAAACAGAATAATAACAGGTATACATAACCATACCTGAACCCGGACCTGCAACCAAAGAGTTAGCACAACAGGGTGTATGATACTCTAAGGTGACACTAACACATGGTGTGAAAATAATGGGGAGGGGGTGTGCATGTCATGGTGATAGCAAACATCAAACATAACAATCATCCTCGCATCTCTCACTTAGTGCGTAAAGTATATAATATCTACTACTTTGATCACCCAATCCTTTTCTACGATCACTCTTCCCCATGGAGTCACGATGACCCCACTGCACTGATCCATAGCCACTGATCCTTTGCTATGTTCACTCTGCCCCCATGGAGTCATGACAACTCCACTGCACTGGCTTATAGCCTTGCTACGATCACTCTGCCCCATGAAGTCATGACAACTTCACTGCACCGATCCATAGCCAATAATCCATTCTTCAGTGGTGAGTCAAAGCTATAGACATCGATAACCCCTTTGCACACGTCCCGCAGTAAAGTCCAACTCATGAAGCTAACTCGTTGGTTCCCGTCTGGATTCCCGAGTTACAACTTCTCATTTGGACTACCTTTGCATCTCGGGTTTGGTCTTCTCCGGATCAGTTCAGTCCTTCTTCTCATCTTTGGTTTGGTTCGGTCATGACTACCCTTTTTCCCTGGTGGTTTGGTTCGGTCCTCCTGAGGTGATTCCACATCGGATCGGTTCGTGATCCCTCGTTCAGGTCGGGTCGTGGTCATCGCATGGGTTCGGGTTGGGCATCCTCCCACTTGGTGCGGATTGTGACTCCAGGCTTCGTGGCTCCACTAGCGGTTCGGTTCGTGATCAACAACCTGGTTTGGTCCTCTTCTTAAAGCATCAGATCGATCGTGGTCTTCGGTTCGGGCTTGATGCACTAGCTCGTGGTGCAGCAGTTCAGAGGAGCGGTTCGTAGGAAGGGGGTGCTTCACGAGCGGGTCGGTTCGTGCCTCCTTCCTCCGATCCGATCCAATTCGGGTCAAATTCCTACAACTTTTCCAGTAAGATATTTACACCATACGATGACATTTTTACCAATCTAACTTTTCTATGCAATCACAAAACATTCCAAACTGTCATAGCAACATGTATAATCAACTAGAAACATCAAACAACAATTTAACATGTCAATATGGATCAAACATACCCAAAACCCTTGTTTTCCCCTTTATCCCCTTAATCACGACTTAATCAGATAATTAGCAAAACATGTCCAAATTAGTCCAAATTTATATCAGTGCCCTAAAATAATATTTAAGAATTTTACAAATTTTTCTAGATTTTTCTGTGCCAAAATTTTGCTAATTATCACTAATCACCCCTAATTAGTGAAAAACAATGCAAATCACTCACCTTAGCCACAAATAAGACTTTATATATGAAACTCTACTGTTTTGGGGCGTTTTCCAGTACAACACAGCAGCTCCAACTCTGATTTGACACTAATCTTCCTTGATTTGGTGTAGATCCTCTTAATTAGTGATTACAAGATGATTTGGGAGTGATTTAGAGAATGGAGGCCATTGCTATGGTTTCAGGGATGTAAATGGCGGCGGGGAAAATGAATAAAAACTGAATTCTCTAACCCTATCGGCCCTCTCTTAACCCTAATCCTGAAATGGGTTATGGGCCTAGATGCTAATCATTCTAGTTAGGCCCGGATAAGCTGTTTTTCACCTTCCAAACCTTATTTCAACCATATTTCCCAAACAATAGGTCCGTTTGATCAATGTGACCATTCTACGGAAAGGTAAACGATCATTCAAATCCAATGGAAGTGTTTTCAGGTCAAAACTCCTTACCAATCAAAAGTTATGGGCAAAACAAGATTCGCTAGGGGCAAAACAGTCATTTAAAAATCGGCAAAAATCGTGAACATGGGAAATGACCCTAATAGTCGTTCCCCAAAGTTACATGGCCATACTACCTCATATGAAAAAGAAATAAATATTCTACGATCCTTCGATAAGTAGAATGCGGATAACATTCCCTCCCCCCCCCCCCCCCCATGAAATTTCGCCCCCGAAACTCCTTAATTAAAACATACAAAGGGTCCCGTATGCCTAACAACCATTTACAAACAATCAAACACATATAATAACCCAAAAGTCTATCCTAGGATGCAGTTTACTAACAAGAGAATAACTATCGCTTTTAAAATCTTACCAGGCAAAGAGTTCTGGATGCGACTTCCTTATGCTCTCCTCTGTTTCCCAAGTACAGTCATTTTCATTCTCGCCCCACTGAACCTTGACCAGTTTCACCGTCTTCCTTCGAAGTTGCTTTGTATCGTGCTCGACAATACAGATCGGCCTGCGGTTCCTAACTGCCTCGGGTTCTAATTCAATGTCATCAAACTGATTCGGTGAAATAGTCATATCGGGGTCGTGTGTGAACTTCCTTAACTGGAAAACATGAAACACGTAATGAACTCCCGCAATCTTGTCAGGCAACTCAACTCTATATGCCAAATTCCTAACTTGCTCGAGAACTGGGAACGGACCAACAAATCTTGGTGCTAACTTGCCTCTTCTACCAAATCAAATCACGCTCTTTAACGGAGAAATCTTAACAAACATCAAGTCGCCAATGGAGAATTTTAAATCTCTTCTCCTCTTATTAGCATAACTCTTCTGCCTATTTTGAGCAGCTCTCGTTCGCTGTTGGATAACCTTGATCTTGTCTGAAGTTTCTCTTATCACATCTGTCCCGAGCATAAACTTCTCACTGGTTTCCAGCCAACATGATGGTGAGTTGCACGGTCTTCCGTACAAAGCTTCAAATGGAGCCATACCAATACTGGACTGATAACTATTATTATATGCGAACTCAACCAGATGCAAATGGTCATCCCATGAACCTCCAAATCCAATATACAAGCTCTCAAGAGTTCTTCTAATACACAATTCGCCCTCTCTGTCTGACAGTTGATTTGAGGATGGTACGCGGTACTGAGATGTAATTCTGATCCTAAAGCCTCTTGTAAGCTCTTTCAAAATCCACTAGTAAACAACGGATCTTGGTCACTCACAATGCCTTTGTGTATTCCATCAAATCTCACTACCCACTTTATATACAGTTCCGCTAACTTAGTAACCGTTCTATTGGACTTGACAGGTAAAAACCTTGCACTCTTGGTCAATCGGTCTACAATCACCCAAATACTATCATGGCCCGATCTAGTCTTTGGTAACCCATCAATGAAATCCATTGAGACTTGTTCCCATTTCCATTCTGTAATTTCCAATGGTTGGAGAAAACCACTAGGCTTCTTTTGCTCATCTTTAACTAGCTGACAATTCATGCATTTGGATAGAAACTTCCCAACGCCCCTCTTTATGCCTTCCTAGCAGTAGGTATGCTTCATGTCTCGATACATTTTGTTATCACCGGGATGTATAGTCAGTTTTGAGTGATGACATTCTCTAAGCACTTTATCTCTCAATCCATTAACATTGGGCACAACTAGTCTAGCATTCTTTCTAAGCCAGCCATCTCGATCAAGCCCATTCTTGTTCATCTCCTCGTTGATTCCCATTTCTAACTTGGAGATGATTTCTAATAGATTAGGATTGTCCCTCTGACTGGAACCAATCCGCTCAATCAAAGTGGGTCTGATCGTCAAACTCGCTAACATTTCTAGATCCAATTTGCACTTTGGTCTGAAATCATACCCAACGATATACTCCAGTTGCTTCCATTCCAGAAACATATCCCCTAAACTGGCATGTCTCCTACTCAATAAATCAGCTACTGCATTGCCCTTTCCTGGTGTATATGCAAGGAAGCCAACAATTCTAACCATCTCTGCTGACGGAGGTTTAAATCCTTCTAAGAGAAAAGACACTTTAACAATTTATGATCAGCAAACAACTCGAATCTTTCTCCCAAGAGATAATGTCTCCACATCTTCAATGTGAATACGATCGCTGCCAATTCCAAATCATGGGTGGGATATCTTTTCTCATGTGGTTTCAACTGCCGACTAGCATAGGCTATAACCCTACCTCCTTGCATCAATACGGCACCTAGTCTGGTGCCATATGCATTCGTGTATACGGTCATCTCTTCATTTCCTTTTATAATGACTAACACTGGTGCACACGTCAACTTTTCCTTTAGACTCTTGAATGCATTTTCACACCTTCCGTCCCAGACGAAAGCTTGATTCATCTTGGTCAACCGAGTTAACGGTGCCGCTATCTTGGAGAAGTCCTGGATAAACTTACGATAATATCTAGCCAATCCTAAGAAACTTCCCACGTCTTTTGCATTCTTGGGCGTAGACCAATCCTGTACCGTAGCCACCTTCGCAGGGTCCACAGCAATACCATTCTCTGAAACTACACGGCCCAAGAATCTCACTTCCCTCCTCCATAAGTGACACTTAGAAAATTTCGCTTTCAGTTGGTGTTTTCTCAACACCTCCATCACTGTCCTCAAATGTTCCTTGTGTTCTTCCTCTGTCCTCGAGTAAACAAGGATATCATCTACGAACAAAAGAACAAACTTATTCAATTGATCCTTGAATACCCTATTCATAAGATCCACAAAATATGCTGGTGCATTGGTCAACCCGAATGGCATGACTAACCAATCATAAAATACAGACGGTGTCCAAAAGATTGTTTTAGGTATACTCTCAGTTGCTACTCGGAGCTGATGAAATCCTGTCGCGAGGTCCAACTAGGAGAACACTCTTGCTCCTTCCAGTTGATCAAACAAATCATCTATCCGTGGAAGAGGATACTTATTCTTCCTAGTCACCTTATTCAACTCGCGATAGTCCACACATAAACGAAGGGAACCATCCGCCTTAGTGGATAATACGACTGGTGCTCCCCACTTGGAAACACTTCTTCTGATAAATCCCTTCTTCGAAAGATCGCTTACTTGCACCCCGAGCTCTCACTGCTCCCTTGGTCCCATACGACGAAGTGACATCACTATAGGTCTGGCATCTTTCACTAAATCAATACCGAACTCAATCTCTCGGTGTGGTGGAAATCCAGACACTTCCTCAAAGATATCCGGATGCTGGCCAGCAATGGGAACCCCTGATAACTCGTCCTGTGGAATGTCGAGGGAATTTAGAAAACTAGACATCACCTCATCACTAGGTAGGCCACCAAACACTACCCTCCGCCCATCATCCGCCCTAATAGTCACCGAAAATCCCTCACAGTCTACCATCACCCCGTACCTTTGGAGCCAATCGACTACCAAAATGATGCCAAACCCAGTAAAGCCCAAAACAAAGCAATCATAAGCAAACATACATCCATGACTCGACAAGGTCAAATTTCGATAAATCATGCTAAGGCGAGTCAAACCACCAATCGGATTCGTCACAACTAAAGGTCTATCGACTATCTCAGGTTCCAATTCCAAGCTATCTACCAGGTCACTAGATATGAAGTAATGGAAAGCCCCAGTATCAAACAATACTCGAATAGGAACATCATAAATAGAAAGCATACCTTGAATGACGACATTCTTTCCTTTCTCCGCCGCAGTTGGGGAATTCGACGAAGAAGGAACAACGTTAATAGCATATGCTTTCACAATCTGATTCTCTTTAGGAGTTTGCGGACATTTATCCTTGTGATGTCCCACTTGGCCGCAGTTGAAGCACTTCCTGTCCGCTGGCTTTGCTCGACATTCCTTGGCATAGTGGCCCTTCTTGCCATAGCTAAAGCACTCAACATCTTTCTTATCTTTCTTTTTCTGACCATCCTTGGTCTGAGTCTGCTTCCTTTTATTCTGAGATTATTCTTGCCTCCACCGCTTGCCTGCGGCTTTGGCCCCTCTGCAGATGCACCAACAACTTCAGCCTTGGGCTTAGGATAAAGGCTCTCTAATCTCAATGCTTTCCTAACAATCGATTCAAAAGTCTCATCAATATGGTTTATAAGCCTTTCCCCTAAGTACTGATCTAAGCCTGTTATGAACTTCTCATTCTTCTTATCGGGAGTGTCAATAAGGGATAATCCATACTTCGATAAAGTACGAACTTAGCAATATACTCCGAGACTGCCCTACCATTCTGCTTAAGCTCGAAGAAATTCCTAAACAATTCTGATTTCTGAGCAGCTGGGATAAACTTATCACTGAATTGGCCTTAAACTGATCCCAAGTAACTTGATCCTCAGGAGTAGCTGCCTTATTAGCATTCCACCTATTCATAGCCTGTCCTTGCAGCTGGCGGGATGCTAGGTTTCTCTTCATTGCATCTTCGATTCCTAGATCCTCGAAGATGCGCTCACAGCTATCAAGCCAATCCCGACTTCTGTAGCTGATTCCGTTCCATGGAACGACTTCCCACCAAGACTAGTGTAGTCCTTACAAAGCTTGGCGAAATCGGCCCTAGGTGCCTGCACCGCTGCACCACCACCATTTGCTACATTAGGTACTTCCCTCTGAACATCTCTAAGCATCTCTCTCACAAAGTCAGTGAACATAGTCCTCATATCAGGAGCATTCCTATTATTGGCTCCTCAACCAGTATTCCTTGTATATTGGCTCATCGTCCAATCTGTAAGTAGAAAACGATTAACCATCTCCTCAGTGGTGCTAGTGCAACACGACCTCATCCTTAGATATACTAATAGTATATATATATAGCTTTTGAAAACCAAAATATCGCAAATATGCACTCTTATATACATACTATCTCTCCCTGGTGTCTTTCCCTAGGTTAACTATGCAACCTAGAGCTCTGGTACCAAGTGTGACGGCCCGCCCCGAACCAGCCGACATTTTCAATAAAATGCGCTGTGCCGATGCCCAACCAGTAAGGGACGGTCATCAAAGGAAAGGAAAAAGGAAGGATTTGAAACTATGAATCATTAAAGAACCTGTAGTATTGCTCACAGCGCATGGAACAAAATATAATAATAACATAACCTGATATAAAATAGGCGAGATAGTTCATAAGCTGAAAACTAAACCATCATAACAACGGAAAGTTTCAAAATACAGCTTATGATCTAAACCATCATTATTACAACTTTTAAAACAGTCTCTAAAGCAAAATAGAAAGGTACACTACTAATGTCCAAAGTAGTGACTAGCAACAACACAGGGAGGATATATGGGAACAATACGTGTATGCCTTATACTCATCTCCGGACATCTACTCATGCATAACCAGCTAACCTATCCCTAGTTTGCTCATTTAGGAGCACCCAGAGTAACAAGAAGATACATAAAACTCTTGATCAGACAAAAGTCTGGTATCAGCGATAAGCAGCAAAACAAAACAATAACAGGTATACATAACCATACTTGAACCTGGACCTGCAACCAAATAGTTAGCACAACAGGATGTACGATACTCTAAGGTGACACTAACACATGGTGTGAAAATAATGGGGAGGGGTGTGTATGTCATGGTGATAGCAAACATCAAACATAGCAGTCATCCTCACATCTCTCACTTAGTGTGTAAAGTATATAATATCTACAACTCTGATCACCCAATCCTTTGCTACGATCACTTTGCCCCATGGAGACACGATGACCCCACTGCACTGATCCATAGCCACCGATCCGTTGCTATGTCCACTCCGCCCCATAGAGTCATGAAAACCCCACTGCACTGGCTCATAGCCTTGCTACGATCACTCTGCCCCATGAATTCATGACAACTTCACTGCACTAATCCATAGCCAATAATCCGTTCTTCAGTGGTGAGTCAAAACTATATACATTAATAACCCTTTTGCACACGTCCCGCAGCAAAGTCCAACTCATGAAGTTAACTCATTGGTTCCCGTCTGGATCCCGAGTTACAACTTCTCATTTGGACTACCTTTGCATCTCGGGTTTGGTCTTCTCCAGATCGGTTCGGTCCTTCTTCTTATCTTTGGTTTGGTTCGATCATGACTTCCCTTTTTCCCTGGCGGTTCGGTTTGGTCCTCTAGAGGTGATTCCACATCGGATCGGTTTGTGATACTTCGTTCGGGTTGGGTCGTGGTCATCGCATGGGTTCGGGTCGGGCATCCTCCCACTTGGTGCAGATCGTGACTCCAAGCTTCGTGGCTCTACCAGCGGTTCAGTTCGTGATCAACAACCCGGTTCGGTCCTCCTCTTAAAGCATTGGATCAGTCATGGTCTTCGGTTCGGGCTCGATGCACTGGCTCGTGGTGCAGCAGTTCGGAGGAGCGGCTCGTGGGAAGGGGGTGCTTCACAAGTGGGTCATTTCGTGACTTCTTCCTCCGATCCGATCCAATTTAGGTCAAATTCCTGCAACTTTTCTAGTAAGCTATTTAGCCATACGACGGCGTTTTCGACCAATCCAACTTTTCTATGCAATCACGAAACATTCCAAACAGTCATAGCAACATGTATAATCAACCATAAACACCAAACAACAATTTAACATGTCAATATGGATCAAACATACCCAAAAACCATGGTTTCCCCTTTATCCCCTTAATCATGACTTAACCATATGATTAGCAAAACATGTCCAAATTAGTCCAAAATTTTATCAGAGCCCTAAAATAATATTTAAGAATTTTACAAATTTTTCTAAGCCAAAATTTTGCTAATTATCACTAATCACCCCTAATTAGTCGTAATTAGTGAAAAAAAATGCAAATAACTCATCTTAGCCACAAATAAAACTTTAGATCTGAAACTCTACTGTTTTGGAGCGTTGTCCAATACAATAGCAGCTCCAACTCTGATTTGACACTAATCTTCCTTGATTTGGTGTAGATCCTCTTAATTAGTGAGTAGAAGGTGATTTGGGGGTGATTTAGAGAATGGAGGCCATTGCTAGGGTTTCAAGGATGTAAATGGCGGTTGGAAAAATGAATAAAAACTGAATTCCCTAACCCTATCAGCCCTCTCTTAACCCTAATCCCGAAATGGGTTATGGGCCTAGTTGCTAATCATCGTAATTAGGCCTAGTTAAGCTGTTTTTCACCTTCCAAACCTTTTTTCAGCCATATCTCCCAAACGGTAGGTCCGTTTGATCAATGTAACCACTCTAAGGTAAACCATCATCCGAATCCAATGAAAGTGGTTTCAGGTCAAAACTCCTTACCAATCAAAAGTTATGGGCAAAATAAGATTCGCTAAGGGCAAAACGGTAATTTAAAAATCGGAAAAAATCGTGAACATGGGAAATGACCCTAATAGTCGTTCCCCAAAGTTACACGACCATACTACCTCATATGAAAACTAATTAAATATTCTCCGATCCTTCGATACATAGATGACGGTCGTTACATCAACTCTTCTTTCTTCCTACTACTCCAACTTTCATAACTTTCATTTGTGAGAACGAACGGCATAAACGGTAGAAATCCCTTGATTTCGACCAGGCTCTGATACCAATTTGTAGAATTGAAAAGCTCCGATACCAATTTGTAAAAACTGATAAGAAGTGGAATTATTATGGAGGAGGAGGAGGATACACAAGTAATTTTGTTTACTTTTATAATTCAACTTTCATTACAACACTCTTTTTTTCTCAGACTTTCTCTTACTCACTTTCTCTCTTACTTGGGTGCTTACTTCCTTATCTTCCCCTCTCACTTAAACTAAATGATCATATATATATATAGTGGTCTACATGACACTAATAGACACAACATTTAACGAACGAACATGACACTTAATGAATAGACACGACTTTTCACTTTAACGGACACGACTCTTCATTTCAACCAACATGACTCTTCATTTCAACGGATATGACTCTTTGGTTGAACAGACATGACTTTTGACTCTAAAGACACTACCTTATCACTAATTGACATAACTATTCACCTTTTTTAATTTCCCAGTATTCTTTCATTTAATGTTTACCCAACAATCCTGAGCTGAGTTCTCAACTGCATGATTACGTGCATGTCAGGGGAAGGAATAGCCTTACTATCATAAATAAGTAAGTGAAATTTAGTGCTTCTAACCTCTCAGTTATGATAAAAAATTGTATTTTTTGGGTAACTCATGAAATGCTTTATCACTATAAGAATATAATTACTTGTTGTATTTATTTCAAGATATTCAAGTTTGCTTGGGCTAAATGCCGGTTGGTAGCAAGGAAGAGGGCTAAGAAACGATTTACAACTATTTGGATGAACTGTAACAACTACCGTCGACAGTTTGTTGATCTGTCCCTGGATAATTTTTATGCCTTCTTTTGCGGATGACACGAGGAAGATGCATAGACGTATCTATGTGTTGATCAGTCATACAGAAAACAGGGTAAGCATATTTTCACGTTCACAATGATAGTTTTGATATGCAGTACTTCCTTATAAGTTAAGGGTTTGTTAAAAATCCCAAATATAAAATGTCATGGATAAATAGACTTTATCAATTAGTAAATTATGTTCTTATTCACCTCTATATCGTGCTTTGATTTAATAACGTGTCTACCGTCTGATACCCAGTCGATTGGCTACTGAAAATAGCTTAAAACCATCATATAGCTAGATAAATATTTTGTCCATTGAATTTTGATCTCACTCCTAAATGTAGCTAACTGTTTATACTTTATGGTAAACGATTTAAAGTTGTAGCCTAAATTGGTTCTAAATAGACTGCCTGCACATGCTAATAAACAGATGCATGCACATATGAGCATACATGCCAAATGTTATTTAACATAATTTTATTTCTTCATAATAATATGTATATTTTACTAGGTGGCATAACCAGAGCTAATAAAAGGAGGTACCGTTATTAGAGCCAGCGACACCATTAGCGCTTGGAATCCGTTTGTAGAGGGAAAAGAATGAGCTTTAAACTATGTCACCATATTTAACAAGGATCAGTCTTTCATAGAGAATGGTTGGGCGGTCTGCTTGTCTATATGTATATTTCATATCATTTAAAATTGTAAATTGTATTATATATGTGTAAAGCAATTTTGTTTTAACTTGTCAATATGTATTAGTCAAGAATCATATGCAATATATATTGTATGAATTTGCAGTCTACCATACTCCCTACTTTGTTGTAATGAAGCAGCTAATTGTATTTTTTTTTATTTTTTTTGTTAATTTGATATGGCCACAAGCCGTATCAAATTGAAACTTTGATACGGCTAACGGCCGTATCTTTTTTTAAATTTGATACGGCCGTTAACTGTATTAAATTTTAAATTTGATACGGCTAATAGCCATACCAAATTTTAAAAAAAGATACGGCCATTAACCGCATCAAATTCCCAATTTGATACGGCTTATGACCGTATCAAATTATCAATTTGATACGGTTAATAACCGTATCAAATTGACAAAAAGGCCAAAAATTGATAAAGCTCTTCGCACTGTCAAATCGAATTAGATACGACCTCGAGCACTTCTTAATTGGCATTTCTGGTGTAGTGATTAAACTTGGCATGAAGCCAACTAGAACTCAGTAAATGGAAAATGCATGTATTCATTTCTTTACTTAAACCAAGTATAAAAATGAACCATACTATCCAATAACCATTCTTAGAATAACAGAGAAAACATGCATCACATGTAAATTACTTTATACATAATACACACACCAAGCATAACACCCACATATATGTACTAAACACCAATGAAAATTCTATATATATATATATATATATATATATATATATATATATATATAGAGACCTGTACATACTCAACACACACACACCAGATTATATATGCATTTTTTTATTTTTATTTTGAGTACGTGCAAGGCAAAGAAAGGCTCAGGTGCCCAACAAAAATGGTGTTTATCAAGCAACATAAAGGCGCCAGTATGTATATTCGGGTTCAAATAAATCAAAATGAGGAATGGAAGCAGTCAGGCGGTACATTGCAAGGTCCGGTAGCAATTCTAACCCAAGATACAGTAATATACATACACCCAAAGTAAAACAACAGCATGGGTGTAAAACAACTGGTTTCAGACTGTTCGTAATCCGACTCGGGTAATAACTCAAGGTTTCATCTAGTGGCAAACAACTCAGCAAATTATATGCAGTGGAGAGCGAACTAAGGAATTTGAAATAAGTTTAATTGTCAGTAAACTTACTTGTAGGCGACGGAGAAACGGGGCGACCAGCGTAGCCGGGTCTACTGTTGGTGGATAGCTATTGGTAGAGGTAAGCGGAGAGGCTCCAACGCTGGTTCAGCCTCACTTGTTCAGGCGCTCAGGTGGGTGCGTGGTTCTAGGAAAGCAGGGTTCACGGTGGTCAAGGGGTACGACGTCTTCCAATGGCGATCTACTGACAGCGAACGGGAGGTGAAGATATTAGTTGTGGTTTCAATTCTGGTGGAAGGCGAAGACGGTGATGGACGGTGGCTGATGGCGAGCTGACTACGACAAAGGAAGCACGGTTTAAGGAGGCGAGCTTTGGGTTCACGTCAGTCGAGACGACAAGGAGGAGCGGCGGATTTCGGTGACTGGCGATTCGAAATTGAGGACCAAAATACAAATTTCCGAGGTGGACATTAATTAGAATTTGAGGAAAGAGTACGATTTTGGTCGGCTGAATAAATAAAGGGAGGAAAATATAAAGAGGGGATACATTTAGTTTACTATATATACAAATATACTACTCGTATATTTCTACATTTTCACATACAATTTGAATTTAATTTTTTTTATAAACCAAACTCAACTAAACAAAACTATTTAAATCCAATTATAATTCTCAACATCAAAACGGAAAATCAAATTATAATTTCTCATATTTCAATTGGTTTTAAAAATATTACTATCGCTAAAATTTTACAAACAAACTTAGATTTAAAGATTAAAATTTGAATTCACACTTATAAACCAAATCAAATCTAATTAAATTACATAATTCTCAAGTTAAATAAAATTAAAAATTCAAATAAATTAGTTTATAACTTATCAAATAAAAATAGAATCAAAGTTTACAAATATTAAAACAGCTAGATTAAAATACCAATTTATAAAATTATTTAAATATAATCCCCAAATCAAAATGAAAAATCAAATATATATTATCTTTCACAACGTATTCCTATTTGTTTTAAAATATTGCAAACGTTTTAAATTAACAAAACATAGAAATTATATTTTGAGTATAAACCTAATTTTTTTTAAAACTAAAATAAATTAACTTTAAAATTCTAATTGCCAAAATTTCTGGTTTGTTACATACGGTCTTTTTAAAAAGGAGTAATAACAGTAAAGAATAAGTTATAGATTAGGTGGAAAAAAAATGTCCAAATGTACAGGAACAGACCAGGAAAAATACAGCATGTGGGGGTGAGAGAGGATCGAACTTAGAATCACTCTAACATATAGTTATGAGACCTACACACTAGCCAACTGCGCCACCACCCCAGATGTATATACTTGATTCAAATCCTTTAACATTCTTATATATTAAACTTCTGCAAATAAGTTAATACTCAAATATTAAGTAGGGTTGAGCGTTCGGTCGGTTCGGTTGGTTTTGGGGTAAAAAAGATTCAAACCAAATTAGAACTGAAAGTTTTCAAAATTGAACCAAACCAAAATAATTTCGGTTAATTCGGTCGGTAACCGATTTAACCGAATTTGAAGGATATCTCATTATTCAAATGATTATTTCACCTAAAGAAAAACATAAATTTATGTTTGAAAAAATTTTATTCATTAAATTTTATGTTTACAGTAAAATTTGACTTGTTTTTAACAAATGTTTTTGTATTTCATCACTAAAAATTTGTTAAAAGTACGACAATAACATAAAATTAGATAATATAATGAAAGTTCGGTTAAACCAATAAAAAAATATTTTGCAAACCGAATTCAAACTGATTCAGTTTGAAAGCCAAACCGAACCGACCGAAATAAACCGGTTTAGTCGGTTAATTAATATTAAGCTGTGACACCTACACGCCAGCCAACCGCCAGCACATGCTGAAATCCAATTCAATTTCTCTAACATTCTTACTTCATCAAATTATAATTCAACCACAGTAAAGGTGACAATGTTAGATGTTATTATTTCATTAAATTCAAACAGGCCATAAGATTGTGAAAAAGAACCAGATGATAGAAGCATCAACTTTTGACCTTGGCCTCACTTAGATTCTAACTATGCATGCATGTACGTGGAGAAAAAAAACTGTATAAAATAATAAGGTGAGAAAGGCTAAAAATATTAACCTAGTGAGTCATGATCAAAAAATAAAATAAAAAAATAAAAAAATAAGTGAAAAAAAATAAAGATATTATACCTACACGCTAGCCAACGGGACCAATTCTTCTGTACCCATATTAGGTATACCCCATATGCCCAATAATTCATGGCCACACATCATACATATCACATAATTATTTTAATAAATTGGTGTGATACGTTTATCAATTAAATCACTTAAATTACTTGATCTATGGTCAAGATTTGATGGGCACATGGCACACTTACTTAATATCTGTACAGAAGAATTGATCTGCTAGCCAACTATAAAAAATGCTCTATATGTATACTTAAGTAATAAAAGTGAAAGTATTAAGGAATGAACCTAAATTCATTCATAAATGTATTCATTATCACAACTATCGATTTGCATAAGCATAGCATGGATGTTGTTAAAACTCAATCAAATGGAATAATTCATAAAAATGTTAGGACCTTGTTTGCACTGAACCGAATCTAACAGCACATGCTGTGGTGATATAGTTTCCATTAAAACTCAGGTCAATCCATTTTCAGAATCAAACACGTAACATTAACTATGGTTGTGCCATAATTTTGGATCTGTTGTTCTTCCACCTATTGTGGAGGAGGAGCATTTGAAGTGTTCATAGCTTTAGGTGTCTCATCGCATGCTCCAAATGTTCCATTCATCTGCTCAAAAGAGATCATAAATAAAAGCCATATTATACAAAAATTATCGATTGAAAATTAATATGGGTCAGTAGTCAATTTGGCTTGTGTTGGTTTAAATGTTTAATGGCAAGTAAATAAACAGACCATAAGCAAATAATACTTAATGGGGAAATATATACTATATTTTAATTACTTGAGTTTGCTTGGAAGCCTCAGAATCATTCTCGCTTATCTAAAGCTCAACCGTCTTTTTTGGTAATTCCTTTCTTTCTGTGCGCATCTCTCCCATCCGCCTTTTCCCAAATAAAAACCTAGCTATTCATTTTTCTCTCCCGATTCATGCTTTTTCCCCCTTCGTTGTTGACATCTCCACCTGTCAACTTCGTTATCCATTTCCCTTCTGTGTCTCCACCTGATACAGTGCCAACAACCTTCGCTTCTCCACTCAATCGACTAACAATCGCGCTCACATCTCATTTCCCTTCAACTATCGTTAAACGATATTCTGAGATAATTTTTTCTATTTGATGTTCTTGATTTCAGCTACTTCTAGTTATTAGGGTTTATTCATATTCGAAAAAAATTTGTGGAATAATTCCTATCGTTGGAAAATAATTATCCTCCATTCTATTATTGATTTAGTCCACGTTCATATTAAGTTTCTTATTAATGTGCTAATTGAATTAATTATAAAGAATGCATTGTCCTGCTACTCTTTGCCATATCATTCATGTTTGAATTTGTAGTTATTCTTTTTTCTGACTGAATGAAAATTGAGTTGCTTATAATGACAGTAAATATTTATCTTTATGCTATTGAAACCCAGTCATATATGCAAATAAAAATTTCAATTTTTTAATACCTATATATATATATATATTAGGTTGTGGTTTCTTTTTTCCCATTGATGATGACATTAGTAAGTCCTCAATTTGTGGGTCCTTAGAAAAATTTAAATTGAAGTAAGATTAGTGAATCTTTTTATCATACTAAATGTATAGTTAGTGTTAATAGTATGAAGTAAGCCTATAAAAAACCTTCGCTGCCTTTATACTTTTTTTTTTTTTGGAAAACAGATAACATCTATCGCTTAAAAAATTGTAATCATAAAGAATTGTTCTGAAAGTTTTAAAAGGATATTTAGGTTACATTATGATGACTGATGTTGTTTTCCAATATGATATGCTATTATCAAATGCAGCGTTGATATCTATTTGGGATGAGACTATCATATCAGTTTTATTGATATATGCTGAATATTTGTGTGTTGGATGTGATTTAAGGAAATGTGAATTTTGTAGGTTTCTATTTGCGAATATTATTATGTGATACACCATCCTAAAATGGAGAAAATGAAGCAGTTATTGGAACCTACACACATCGGAAAGCTTAGAATGGTAAGTTTATATATATACCATTGATATATTTCGATTAGGGCCATTAAATGATGTATTTTGATTAGGGCCATTAAATGATGTATTTTGATTAGGGCCATTGGATTGAAATCTGTGTTAATACCACTATTGAGTCGAGACTGATTTTCATATTAATACATAGCGATATCTGTTACTTAATTAAAAAGACGCAATCGTATTTCTTTCTATAGCAGAAAGCAAGATATGAGGTATATTAATGAAGGTAAGGATATAAAATCAAATTTTGATTTCACTATTCTTCTTACATAGCAAAAAAGCATGAGATTTTCTGTGACTACCTAATAATTTGCTTCCTATAATAGCATAATAGATTGCTTCCTATAATCATGTAAATAACAAGTTCCTATTATCACATGCTAAATTGCTTCGACATATGGGTATTTTTGAAAATTACTATACAAGTATAAATACAATGTTTGAGTATTTTCTAAGGTGTATGTTAATTTCAAAATTAAATTTGGGACATACATTCATCTTCTCATAAATACGGTTACTTTATGCCTTAATATTGGCAGTTTTCTTTAGACCGGAATAAAAAGCATTATAAGAAATTTGAAAATATTTAGAAGCACTTTTCATGTTTGATGATGTTATATTCTTCTGTTTTGACTTAGATTACATATAATCCTTTGATTGCACATAATATTATTATGGGTTCTGTGTGATTTGGCAACTCGCCCTGTTTACATAATCATAACAATAGTGTACAAGCATTATCATGAAATGGGAAGTTAGAACGCATGAAAAGCCACATTTTATCTAATATATTTCGAACTCTTAACTGAAAGAAATGAGCAAATGGGTTTGTTTTTGGCATGCATTTTCACAGTCTCATATTCCTAATTTTCTTTCCATTCTACTTCGTTTTCTTTTGTTTTATATTTTTCTTTAAAATATCTATAGGTTTGAATTTGATTTTTTAATAACTTTTGGGTCTTTTGAATTCACGATGCACTTGTGATTAGTTTCACTGTTTTATGATTTGGTAGATTTTTTTTAACTATATTTATGTTAATGGTTGATACGATAATTTTGATATTTCACATATTAAGCATAATAGTATATTTTGATTTGATTTTGCACATAATTTCCAGTTAGAGACAGACCTCAAATATTGATTAAACAAGCAGGTCTAAATTTCAGTTTGACTTACCTTATATCTTTTAACTATTGGCTTATGCATTGAAGGCATCATTTATTATTTGTAAACATATTTCCTGTTATACATCACTTACTAATTGATATTACAGGGATACCTTTTTTCTCCTATTTTTATTTAGAATTTATCTACATTTGATTTATTTCCATGGGAAGAATTACCATCCTTGCACATGAAGAAAAATACTTCCGCTTTTTCTATTGAATAAACATGTTTCTCATGTGTAAGTTTTATATTCAAAACAAACTAAACGTACATGTATGTATCATTTTGCCGAAGGGATTTCGCTAAGATTAATGTCTGTATGCGTGCACAATACTACCTTTTGCATTATTTTATCATAATGCTATTTTATTGAATGCTGGATCATGCTTAAACTTCAGATGTTCATTATATATTTTTTCTTCGTTCTTTCCTATAATTCATTTTTCCCTATATATAGAACCCTTAACTGAAAGATAGATAATAAGCACATGGATTTTTTTGTGCCACGCATTTTCATAGTCTCATTTTCTTAATTTCCTTTCCTTTCTACTTTTTGCTTTTATTTTTTATTTTTTCTCTCTCTAAAGTATATGTAGGTCTGAATTTGAGTTAGGGTTGTCAACGGATACTTTCGGATACGGATAGTGCCATATCCGTATCCACATCCGAAACCATTTTCGGATATCGGATATCCGCATCCGCGGATACGGATGGATATCGGATAATTATCCGCTCCGCCAACGATCGATAAATTAATGAACATAAATGAATTTTTTTAGCTTAATATTAAGCTTTTTCAACCTAATTGATTACTAAAGTGCTAAAGATAAATAAATATGATGATACTATATAATTTTGAGCAATTAACATGCGCTTAGTAGACTTTTAATTTTGCAAATTAATAAATTAGTATATTTAATTATGTTAAAATACATACAATTTAAGCCATAATCGGGAAAAATAGCGGACAGATAATTTTCAGATGCGGGTATGGCTATATCTGCATCCGCTCTTCCGGATATCGGATATTTATCCGCTTTTCGAATACGGATGCAGACGGATTTCGGATTTTTTGGGTATCCATTGACAGCTCTAATTTGAGTCTTTTTTCTTGGACCTTTCGATTTCAGGATGCACCTGATATTTAGTTTTTACTGTTCTATAATTTGGTTGACTTTTTTTAAATTGGGTTTATGTTAATGGTTGATATGATAATTTTGATATTTCACATATTAAGCATAATACTATATTTTGATATTTGATTTTGTGCATGATTTCCAATTAGAGATAGACCTAAATATTGATGAAACAAGCAGTCTAAATTTCGTCCTGACTTACCTTCTATGTTTGAACTGCTGGCTTATCTGAAGGTATTATTTACCATTTGTAAACATATTTCCTGTTATATATTACTTACTAATTGATATTACAGGGGATTCCTTTTTCACCTTATTTCTATTTAGAAATTATATTCATGTGATTAATTTCCATGGGAAGAATTACCATCCTTGCGCATGTAGAAAAAAACCTCCGCTTTTATCTAAAGAATAAACAACATGTTTCTCAGTTGAGTTTTATTTTCATTACCAACTAGACTTAATCTTGAAAGAACCAAGAACATTGTAAAATATACCAGATAGTAAATTTTCTAATGACGATCCTATTGAGGTATTTGTTTTTTCTAATTCCTTTTCGATGTTCTCTCTCTCTCCCTCTCTCTCTCTCTCTCTCTCTCTATATATATATATATATATATATATATTACTATATGTATGAGGAGGGTTCCGCTACACCTCTTATATTGCACGTGAACTCTCCCCCTTAATCTTCACTATCCATTTCCCCACTCATTGTCTCTCTTCCCATTTCAATATTATTTCTTAGTGGGAATAGAGAGAATGAGTGGGGAAATGGGTGGTGAAGATTAAGGGGGAGAGTTCACGTGCAATATAAGAGGTCTCTTCCCACTAAGAAATAATATTGAAATGGGAAGAGAGGGAATGAGTGGTGGAGATTAAGGGGGAGAGTTCACTTGCAATATAAGAGGTGTAGCGGAACCCTCCTCTATATGTGTGTGTGTGTGTGTATATATGATAACATTGATATTTGATTAGTTTATTAAACTGAGCTAGGGAACAAATACTGTGCACATGTTTAAATTATGACACCATCATTAAGAAAGGTTTTACTTAATTTTTTTTCATATCAACATGCTATTTTCATTGACTAATAACATCACTATTATATGAATTGAATTATCTGATAATATTCCTCCATTTACTAAGCTAAATGCAATAAAAAATGTTCAGATGTTATTTTAAAAGTTTATAATTACTTTCTACAATAATTTCTTGCAGCTTTCTCTGTCCTTTTGACAGTAATAATTCTTATAATAAACAACTTTTCTAATAATCCTTAATGTTAAAATATTTGAATATAAAATAAAAACTTTTTTTTTTTGGAGAAAACTTGACCTTTTTATTAGAGAATTGTAAACCCTTTTTGAAGTTTGGTCCTAACTAATATTTTGACAATTCAACAAAGATTTGATTTCATGTTTAGGAATTTAACATACAGATATTAAATTCACCATCCACTGATGCATTAAGAAGTACGTAGCAGTTGTGCAAAAGACGAAGGCATGAAATTGAACCACAACGATCCGATCCCAAATGGAGAAGCAAAGTTGTTGAGGTACAAAGAAAAAGGAAAAAGAGAAGATATGTAAAGCATATTTAGTATGTTTCTAGGAAAGCTTACGCTGAACTGAGACCTCGAATCAAAGGTAGGTTTGCGAAGACGCCAATACATGTTCAACTCTATTGATTTCTATGATCAGTATTATTTTTAGAATTGTCTATTGGGGAGTCATAAAGATTGTAACTATAGAACATAATGACTAATCATAATTGAGAAAGCACCACACGAGTTGCATCAACTGCAATATGACATGAATTACATATTTCAATTTGTCGGTAGACTATTTATCTACTTTCTACTGTTAATGTAAATAAACATTTGAAGATATGAAAGAGGTAAATGTCCATGATTATGATATAGACTGAGTTCATTGCATCCATGTGGACAATAAATCCTTTTTATTATTTTTCCCATTTGTCTTATAGTGGATAACATATAATCTTCATATGTTATATTTACCATTTACACATCGTTGTTGTACACATTGTAGTTTTGCCTCTAAACGCTCACAGTATGACAAATTTTATATTATTGGAAGGCAATTTATGTTCAAGTAGGTTCAAAATCTGACCTTGCTACTTTGATCTAAGAAACACAACCGTTAGCAGTCTTTAGGAAGGATTCTTGCTCTAAAAAGTGTTCAAATTCTGAATAATATGGTAATGTACGATTTTTTTTTGTGTACTGCATAGTTTACAAATAACCAGCTCAGGTCAATATGCTACTGAAAAACGCATGTCATGATGAAATAAGGAGTTATAATAAGATGATTTAGGTTTCTTGAGTTGAAGAATATAGTATAGATGTTTTATTCTGTTTGGTCGCTTTGTTATTGCAGGGAATACAAAGAAACTTGAGTGTATATGGAGATGTTTGTAACTGTTAAATTCGCAGGAGAAGCCACTCAGAATGTCCAAAACACTTTTGAAGTTATGCAGGTAATTGCCAAAATGTGATCTTTCATATTATCATAACTGTAAAATCAAAACAGAGATTGGCAAAAGTAGTTTTTATAATTTAATTAGTCTTGATGTCTTATTATTTTATTTTGATAAGAATTTAGGTTTTTATTTGGCAATCAAGTACAATTTCTTTTGTACAGAACATATACGTTGGCAAAAGTAATTTTTATAATTTAATTAGTCTTGATGTCTTATTATTTTATGATAAGAATTTAGGTTTTTATTTGGCAATCAAGTACAATTTCTTTTGTACAGAACATATACATTAGGTTAGTTTTTATGTATTAAAATGATCATAAAAACCAAATGTGTTTTCCAGGGAATGAAAAAGAAACTAACACAATTCGCGAAAATGCGCTAACTACGTGTAGTTAATTTGCTTATACATGCCAGCCTGTTTCTTACTTCTTATTAGGTGCTTTATATTATTTTTTATTTTTAGACAATTACTGCACATTCAATCACTAATTTTTATCATTCATAGTATTGTTATGGTAGATGATAGAGAGGAAGTACATTTTAAGGGAAAGCATATATGGAACCTTTTAGCCGAGTTAAAAAGATGCTTAAAAGAGCTATTGAGCTGGAATATTCCTTGGATATTATTAGTATACTCTCATGTAATTCCACATTTTAGTTGGTTATGTATGCAAGCAAGGCAAAAGGAACTGCAAGCGAATCATCAGGGATAGGTTTGTATCCATACCACTTTTTTATATCTCATAATTCAGTACCTTTTCAATTTCACAAAGTCTATTTGACACGAACCGAACTTCCCCGGTGAGGAAAGCCCGGATAGCGTTGAGGACAACACACAAAAGAACGCAGACGGAAGAACATTTCATTGTTATTACATTAATTCCATTAGAATACAAGAATATACAGAGTATAAATGAATAAAAAACATTCAGTAAATATCAGAGATTACAATAAATTACATAGCAGCGGAAAAACAATACAAACCACAACTGAAAGTAATACACGGATACAGAGCTTTCCGAGCATCGTTCCAGCTGTAAATCAGGATCCTGTGAATATAAATCTGCAAAACCAAAACTACTAGCTGCCCGTGTCGAAAATAAGGGCACCCAGAGTTTAGGTTAAAACAATAAACTCTAGGTAAGTCATGTGACTGGTGTGAGAACTAAAACAGCTATTTAAACTTTTCTTTAAAAGAAGGTAATTCAAGGGACCACGCCGTATAACATGGAACGGGTTTCCTCCCAAGAATACCAGTGCATAGAATAAACAACGCAATGCTTTTTGGAAAAACGAAGCTATTATAAGACCCAGGTCCCATCACACAATGCAACGCAAGCCGGAGGATAGGGTTTTCCCTTATAATAGCCAAACATGCTTGGTACGTTAAAACAAATCATTTGATACTATTATAGGTGTATAGTGTCAAAACAATTTCAATCATAAATATCAATCATAGACGGCATGGGTACCATATATCATGTCGCCATACTAGTTCTACAATTAAAACCGCAATATCACGTATTGGAAATTGGATTTCCGTCATGAGTCGAGGCAAGGGGCAAGCTCCTCTCCGATTTGAGACACTCTAGCAAATGCCTCAGGACCCCACTATGATCCTTTGGAACCCCCAAGGCCGGTCCTCTCTTACTTTTGAGGATTAATTATTCCTGATCACACGTTTCCAGGTCCTATAGGACCTATATCCGAGGCGCCTCGTATCCAATAACCACACAGGTGAAAAGTATATAAATGTCAGGGCTGGTAGGTCACTGACACCACCATAGCTAGAAAGAAACGTCGTGCACTCCTTGGGTCCTTCTCCCGTTTTTGACTCATACCGGGGGGTGAGGCTCGCGAATTAACGCCATACACAAAGCTGCGCCACACAGGACGTGCTTTGATCATCAACCACAAGACTTTGCTTTTCAACAGAAGCCTTGATCAATTGCCATTTACGCGTGCCACACTGGCAATTCACTCCATGCGACTGATGTCCGTCGATATACAACCTCTGAGCTCGTACGTCTCAGAGAAGGGCGTTAAGAAAGAGAATAAATTCTCTGCCGCCAAACAGATGTATATTTAATAGAGATCAATCAACATAGAATAAAATCCAATGTCAGACACACAATCCATTTACAAGTTCGTTCTGGGTCTGAACGAAACCGGAGGCACTTTCCTCGCATATCCATCCATCTCCAAGTACGTCTGGACGATCACCAACTGATTCCCTCATCTTGGGTGTACAGCCCAATCAGGATCATCAGTAATCACCCAAACGATGTTCGGTCTTCAACCACCGTCTTCATCTTCGCCATATCGTCGAATCAGTTATTCAGAATGGGTATAACCCGACCTTTCTGAATAACCCGCGTACATAATAAAACACGTGTTACAAAAACACACCATACGCCTCATTCCAATTCAGAATATTCTTTTATTCACAAAATCACATTCTTAGGGGAAAGGTTCCCATTAATTTTATCAAAGATAAATTCTTCTAAATTTATTCTTTAATCTTCCTTTGGATATCATTTCAAACCATTTTATGGTTTTCTAAACTAGTCGGGATTAACGAACCACACCGAAGTAATTATTTGTTTTATTTACCAATCCCAACCTATTCATCCCCTGCAGCAAAACTGGTAATACTCCATATCTAACACCATGGTGTTATCGGTAAAGTTAATTACCATTTCACGTTCAAACCTAATTAAAGATTTAACTATCGCTTTGGAGTAAAACTGGTGATATTCCATTCTCGATCACTTTTCAGATTTGATAATTTATTTTATCAATTCACATTTCAATTTAATTACAGATTCATTAAAACTCCACTTAGTTTTAATCTTCTCAAAAATCAATATCTTGTCTTTAACTGGGTAAAAGAACCAATGTCACATAAAACACGATTCACGACAAACCCAAATCACATTTGATATTAAATACAAGGCTCTGAATAGAAAATATACAGGCTTATATTCAATATCAAATTCTGAAACCAACAAATATCGTATTGGAAATAATGATATGAATATATCTTTCAAATTCCCATAACAATATATGTATAATCACGGAATCCAACATCGAAATATTCCGAAGAAAATTTCGATTCAAAACACTTCCAATTCACGTATTGGGAATATTGATTATTTTTAAAATCACTTTCAAATTCAATTTATTTATTTCAAAAATAAATTGATTTTAATTCTAGTTCAAAACTAGTTCATTTCGACAAAAATCTATTTTTTATCCTTTCAAATATGGAATTTTTCATCCCGGTTCTTTCCAATTCATATATTATGATTTTACACAAATTATTAATATTTTTAATAATTTTATCAAGGCCCGTACAGTTGATTTCCATCAACGGCCATCGAACTGCACTTACAACGACCTTTTTTAAATTTGATTTGGACAAAATTCCAAATACAACCGTTAGATTTCAAATTTCTAATATTCATTGGAAAGCTCTTTTCGATACGTAACCAACGGTTTCGGTTTTAGGAGAATCCGATGGTCGGATCTCCCGCAACGTCAATTCGAAGTCAATGGTCGAAAAATTCACGAACTGTCGCGGCGCGGCGAGTTCTATTCAGGCCATTATATATATAATATGTATATTATATATATATATATATATATTTCGTCGATTTCCTTTTAAAACGTATTTCATAAATCGTTTTAAATTCGTTTTCAAAACAATTCCAACTCTATGTTCAATTTCAAATCAAAATTGATTATTCCATATCATTACCATATAAATGATGATATTTTCAAAACGTTATATTTTGAAATCACTACCTTTTCTATATTCATTATAAAAACGAATATAATCGATATAAATATCGTTCACGTCAAAATGGCGCAACTCTAATCAACACAGCTTTTATATATTTCACTAAATTCGTTATTATATTCAACAAATGAATATTTATTCTATTCAACACATGAATCTATATTTCTTTCAACACATGACTAATCTCAACACATGAGTACTGTCAACACACGACTATTTTTGTTATGTAATATATTTTATAAAATTATGGTATATATCGTTTGATTTTTAATTAGACTCCAACCGTAAAGTAGTGTCTAACCTCAAATATGATAAAGATGTAAATTTTATTGTTAAAATATTTTACTCAACACATGAATAGTTTCAACACAAAAATATTCTCAACACATGGCTATTTTTATATTCTAATGTTCTTTATTTTCCCAATTGGAATGAGGCCCAATCAATTACCATATAAAGTTAATTATATGGATTCCATACAACACATACATATAATAGCAACGATAAACAATCAACCATCATCCAAAGTGCACCACACAACTGCATAAGCATCAAATATAAATAATTAACGCTTACACAGCCTGTCGACCAATCGATCGACATAAAAATAATTAATTGGGATTAGTGTACGCCAAATATCATCCCAACACCCGTGTGGGGTTTCAAATCAACAAACACTGAATATCATTGGTGCATTTGGGCGATGTGTAAAATTTATCGTCCCAATCAATATCCTTCAAATAGGTGTACATAAACAAACCGTCCGATTTGTAAATGAATATTTATTTATTCACATTTACGTTAAAAATTATATTTTTAACGATAATTAATTTATTTCCCCCATCTACATTTTATTATCGATTTCACATCAACATCATAAACAAGTTTCACAACACATTAAACAAGCATACAAGCCGTCCATGGTCTGTGGACGACGGGTGTCGGGTGCTACTAAGCACCGTCTGCATCCTAGTATATATTATAACAAGAAAAGTAAATTAAAGTGAGAAGTTCTCACCGACTAGCTAATCAAAACGCCTCGACTCTTCTTATGTAGAAAATCTTGTCGTTCCCGCCTTTTGTCACTTTTGTTGCCCGTATTCACTACATATATAAAAATCACAATTTTATATTGTTGCTATGTATACAAAAATCACATTTTTATTATCACTCTATATGGATAAAAATTCTATTTTTACACCGCTACTATATAGATAAAAATTCTATTTTTACACCGCTACTATATAGATAAAAATTCTATTTTTACAACGGTGTTCATATAATAAAGATTATATTTTTATCATGCTATTCTCTATATAAAGATTTCTCCTTTTCAAATATAAAGATTTCGCCCTTTCAAATATAAAGATTTCGCCTTTTCAAATATAAAGATTTAATTTTTATTTCATCACTATAAAAATCACATCTTTATTTCAACATAATAAAAATTATATTTTTAACTTCTCTATATTATAAAAATTATATTTTTATCCCTTACATTATAAAAATCCGACCTTTCACTACTTCAAAAATCAAAGTTTCTCGTGTTTAAAAATCTTAGCTTTATATTTAAAAATCTTAAGTTTCAAAGTATAAAAATTCAAACTTTTATCATATAAACTTCATAGCTCATCATACTTCAAAAATATCGTTTTTCACTCATTAAAAATCTCAAATTTATTTCGCTACAAATATTATAAAGATCACATCCTTTTCCTGTTAATTCACTAACTAAAAATCTCATTTTCATGTAAACAAAATCCTATCTTTTTGTGGTTAAAAATCAGTTCCTTTCGCTTGTAAAAATCATACCTTTCATGTATTTCAAAACCTAACCATTTCTTTTATAAAAGTCAAAATTTTACATTGTTTTTAAAACTGAAAATTAAATCCGAAAGTAAATTTAAATACTTACATTTTTATATGGAATCGAGAGGAGCAGGCGGAGGGATGTCAGGGGGCCGGCGTCGGAGGTCGGAGCCTGGGCTCGAAGTTGTGGTCGCGGGGGAACTCGGGTCTGCGTCGCAAGGAGGGAGAGGTTGGAGGAGGAGGGGATCGAATCGGGTTCAGAGGGAGGAGAAAGAGGGAAGGCGGTGGTGGTTTAAGGTGGAGGGAGGAAGGAGAATCAAGGGGTGGGAAGCCCTGGTGGTGGGCGCGCCACCGGGGGGGGGGGGGGGGGATGAGGTGCCGGCGGCGGTTCCCCCCCGGTCGCTCCTCTTTTTTTTATTCGATCTGCAAATGATAGGAGGGGGGCCTGAGAGAAAATAAGGAGAGAGATGTTTTTTTTTATTTAATTAATTTAATTCCAAAAAGGTACTTTTAATTTCGACCTCTAAACGAGGCCCACCGCCTGTCGTCCATAGCGTTTCACCCCCATTCCGAACACAATGGGATAAGTATCGCAGGCCAATTCGATCGTTACAATCAGTTTTCGTCAAATTTACATTTAAATAATTATATTGAATTTTAAACGTAAATTTCAGTTTACTGGGGCCACATACGAACTCTAAAAATTCCCGAAAAATATTTTCTAGCTTCGTATTGACGATACAGTCCTAACAAAACTAGTTTCTTCAAATTTTGAGACCGTTGGAAAAATGGCCATTTCGTACTGAAACTGGTCAAACGCGTTTCCCTATGCCACGCTCACATATTGATTCGAAAAATTATGAAAATTGAAATCTAACAATAATTTGACATCACGGATCCAACAAAAGTGGTTTCGTCAAAATCCGAGGTCTTTTGCTAAATTCCCATTTTTAAGGGCCTGAATTCCATAGCGACTATTCTAAAATTTCAACTGGACATATCTTTTGATTCCCACTATGAAATTTCAATTTTTCGGGATCGTTGGAAAGATATTCTCAATTAGATTCTAATATTTTTGGTTTCACTAAAATCTGGTTTATTTTGCAACCGGTACATTCATTTGAAGTTAGAAATCGAATTATCGAACTACCACGCCATTTTCAATTCCTTTTATAATTAAAATAAATATTTATATTCTAACTACGACGTATACAAATATATACGTTCTAATTCTATTCGAAATAAATTTCTCGTCGGTATCATTTAAAATAATCATTTTAAATATTCAAAATTCATTAAAATTGCCAAAATAAAATTTTTAAATTGGCTCGCATTTCCAGGTTGTTACATTCTCCCTCACTTAAAACTTTTCGTCCCCGAAAAGGAGCGAAGCCGAAAGTTGTTTTACAAATCAACTCAACTTCCTTTATTTTGATTACGGCTTAAGTTCTTCAACTTTTCAGTTTCTAAGAACTTTGCAAAATTTCCAAAAATTTGGCTAACACCTTAATTTTCGAAAAATTTCGCCATAACCTCCCCTGCACCGGGAGCACCGGGAAAATCCCGAAATTGCCATACAGGCCCTCTGATCTCAAAAAGAAAAAGAAAAAGCCAAGCGGCTAGCCAATCGGCTCATAAAATCATCATCACCCAAACAAAACAGTAAATTATGATAAACATGTACCTATTTGTCGGGCAATTTTTTTTTATTATTCTGCTCTAGCCTCCTTGTTATGACCTGTTCAATGTAAGTACTTGTATATGTAAGCAAATGCGACCAATTTTCAATACAGTTCAATATTTGATTCAATTAGGCTAAATGGTTCAAAATATCAAACAAATAGACAAACAACACAACCATCAATCAATTAGTTGATTAGAATTCCAAATTCATAATTTTGATATATATACAAAAAATCATGTTTTTGATGCCAATTCACAACAATAAATTTATCTAAATAAGTTTTGGTTCTTACACCAGTCTATGGAATCATATAGAAATCACGCCTTCGAAACACGAACATAAATATTGATGATGCCATGGTCATTATCAGCATCATCTCCGGGCGACTAGAGTGTGATTCTATATCTATCCAGTATATTAAAACTTCGAATATACGTTCAAGACGCGTATACGCGAAATCTTTATATATTGGATTGTCCAAATTCAAAATAAATAAATATTCAAATACGTATAAAACGATTTAAATTTTCAAAACAAATTTCGTTTACATTTGAAAAATATACTCTTCACACTCGTTCTAGGATACTACTGATTCTATCTCTAACGAGTCATTCTAATTGGATATTACTAATCCAATATCTGATGAATTCTTTCGTATGGTTCCAATGTGTCTTGTTCTCGAGCTCTGTAAACCAAAGCCCTGATACCAACTGACACGACCCGAACTTCCCCGGTGAGGAAAGCCCGGATAGCGTTGAGGACAACACACAAAAGAACGCAGACGGAAGAACATTTCATTGTTATTACAACAATTCCATCAGAATGCAAGAATATACAAAGTATAAATGAATAAAATACATTCAATAAATATCAGAGATTACAATAAATTACATAGCAATGGAAAAACAATACAAACCACAACTGAAAGTAATACATGGATACAGAGCTTTCCATGTATCGTTCCAGCTGTAAATCAGGATCCTGTGAATATAAATCTGCAAAATCAAAACTACTAGCTGCCCGTGTCGAAAATAAGGGCGCCCAGAGTTTAGGTTAAAATAATAAACTCCGGGCCAGTCATGTGACTGATGTGAGAACTAAAACAATTATTTAAACTTTTCTTTTAAAGAGGGTAATTCAAGGGACCACGTTGTAACAACCCGTGTTTTTATAACGTGTAATAACCATAAATCAAGGCAGAATTAATTTTTAAAATAAGAATCAATGGAAATAGTTTACACCATTGCGTTCGTCTCGAAATTCTGCTGGGAAACGAGTCCGACTTTTCGAAAATCGGAGTCCGTATGAACAAGTTATGACCATTCGAAGTTTTCAGAAATTTTCAAATTCAAAATAGACTCAATTCGAATTCAAAATTCGAATTTCAAACCTCCAAATGGACTGGGAGGGAAAAATCCCGCCCAGGACCAGGTCGACCTGGGGGTCGACTATGTAGTCGACCTACCCAGGGCCAGGTCGACCATAGTGTCGACCTGGGGGGTCAACCTGGTGCCTGAGCCCATTTCTGAAGCTGGATTCACTCTGATGCATTTGGCCTCGTTCCTGTCCACATTCGTTGACCTGACCCTATAAATAGAGCCCCTAACACCAGTCTCCCTACACCAAATTTCTTTCTGACCTTATGCTGCTCTGATTCTGGTTAAAAAGTTTGATAGAGGGACTGCTTCTACTACGTTGAGACTGCGTTAAAGGAATTGTTGAATAGGGGACTTCTATTAGGACTTGACTAAGCAACAAACGACTCTCTTTTTCTAATTCTCGAACCACAATCTGTAAGCCCTAGTTATTTTCAGATTTAAACTGTAAATGTGTTATGAATATGATGTAAAATTGAAATCGGACCTATGTATGATGACTGTTTACATTCATTCTTGTTCATCTTGGATCTTGACTCTTGAATATTACTATGACGTCGATTTGGGGCCTATTCATGTTGTAAATCAAAAAGAGAAACACCCCTTATTATCATGTTGAATATGTTATTAGCCACATGTTTATGATTATCATCTTATGACAATCGTTACTATGACTATACTATCATCTTATGACAATCGTTACTATGACTATACTATCACCTTATGACAGTCGTTACCATGACTATATTATCACCTTGTGACAACTATTATTTTGACTAGTACCTTATCTTGCTAGATTTGGAATCTTTATGTTTGAGGCCAATATTTCATATGCCAGTAATGTTTTATTTCAAGGCATGTCATGCTATGCTAGTAATCACTCTTGCCACCTTATACCCATTTCTTTTTATGTCACTCCCTAATTAGATTTATTTGTATTGATTCGAACCTTCATGCGATGGGAATACGATTTGGTTAGATTAGGTAGAATATGAATTAGCTTTAAACTTGAACATTATTATGACTTGAACCTGAATATGGACATGAACTTGACACGATTTGACATAAAACATGACTTGAAAACTCGACATGAATCTAAACTTGAAAAATTGAACGTGGGCATGACAGTTAGATAAACTTGAAAATGGCCAACTCGAGGTTGGGTTGAGTTTGCAGTGTAAATCTGCCAGGAACCGCCCGACAAATCCAGTGGCTGCAAACAATAGGATCCAATGTGGGTAGTTAGTCATATCGCACGTAAAATCCCGAGGTTAGACTATGTTGTGGTGTAAATCTGCCCGGAACCTCCCGGCAAATCTAGTAACCACAACAGTTAGTCTAATGTGAGAGGTTGGCGTGCACTAATGAATTAATGCCACATGATAGGGTTAAGTCATGAACCACTTGAATATACTTAACCAACTTGAGACGATGACTTGATAGGGTTAAGTCATGAACTGCTTGAATACACTTAACCAACTTGATACATGATCTGGATAGGGTTAAGTCACGAATTTTAATGACAACACTTAACCCATTAGAAACCCTAGTTACGTGATCCTTTTCTGCAATAACCCACTTGATGTATCACGATACCCTGGGACTAGGCAGGGTGGGGAACGATTACTGGGATGATTGTAAGCGACCAGAACGACGGCTGAGTAGGTGCGCCATTGTAGGTTCAGGGGGGCTATGGTCGTGCACGTAGTCCGGAGTTGAAAAAGCAGGCATTGGGCACCAGTAGATTTACACTGTGCGTGCTTGATTCGCGTCGGTGGTTGGCACCATAGGACTTGATACACCCTATGGTAGACCTAGCACAGGTAACTACATTTCTGGATAGGGCCGTATGACACAGACACATGACGAGCTAGGACTTGTAGGGAGACGATCGATTAGTAGATCGTACCGTAGGACCCCGTAATGGGTCACTTCATGACACTGGGCTAAGGGATCATTTCATGGTTAATACTTGATATGGGTACAGTTGGTGCAGCAAATCTTGAACATGCGATGCCAGAATTGACTTATCTTGTTATCTTAATTATCCAACTAGTTTTGTTATCATCCTTATGTTTAATTCCAGTTTTCACATATCATGTTACCTTTACTAGTTTTCATACTGAAAGTCACTAGGGCTTACCAATCTTTATGACTGACCCTTTTTCTTTCGCCCCTTTTTCTTTCGTTCACCCCCCAGGTTCCCAGGGAGGAAACACAAGCTCTTAGCTTGGATTCAACTTGCTTTCTGACAGCTCATGTACGGTTTGGTCTTGGGCTATGCTATGGCTGCTTCTGCTATTTATGGGGAATAATTTGCTTTTGTTTTAAAGTTTATGCTTCTTTACTATGAACTTGATGTAATGGAATAATTTGTATCTTGGATATTTGAGCTTTTGGCTCTTTTCTTGGAAATAATAAAAAGTTGGTTTTTAATTTCTACCGCTGCTTTATTTATGTTCTGCCTTGTGATATCTCTGTGCATGTTTACCTAGATAATACTCCACCAAAACTAGTGCATTCCCTTTGTGAGTGACCCTAGCGGAAGTGGGGTGTTACAATTTGGTATCAGAGCAGAAGGTTACCAGGCTGGGCAAAAGTTTTAAAAACCTTCCGAAACTATTTTTAAAACCATTTATAAAGAAGAATTTTTCAAGAAAAGTTTTATGTTTAAAAAGGTTATTCCCTAAGAAGCCATTAGCACTTCCCTTTGTTTCCTCGTTTGAATCTTTTCTTTTCGTTTTTCAGCATGGCCGATCTTAACCTTCCTGAGGGAATACCCGTGCCTAGATGGTTCCGAAGGTACTTAGAAGCCAGGGCCAACGACGCGAGCACGGCAGACATCCCTCCTCCTCCTCCCCCAGTGGTCGTGGTTCCTCCTCCTCCTGGTACCGCCTTTGCTAAAATATGCAAAAACTTTAAAGCGATGGGCAGCAAGAACTTCGTTGGAACTGAAACCTTCGTTGAGGCATGAAACTGGCTAAAGGAAACAGAAGACTTGTTCATTATCTTTGATATGGAGGACCATAGGAAAGTTCAGTTGGCAGCATGGTTGTTGAAAGAGGAAGCTGCATTTTGGTGGGAAGTCACCAAAGCTACTAGGCCAGTTGAGACTTGGGTAGACTTTAGAGAAAGGTTTGGGCTCAAATTCCTATCGTCGGCAGAGGAGAACCTTTAGATGGAGAGGTTCCTAGCACGCAAGGGGATATGTCTGTGAGGGAGTACGTGAATAAGTTTAATCAGCTTACTCGGTTTGGTTTGGATTTGGTCATCACAGCCCAGAAAAAGGCTATACGCTTTGCTCGAGGATTGAACGAGCCACTACACAGCTTGGCCCTAACTCATATACCCATGGGGGCGACCTTTGAAAGCTTGGTGGATATGGCTCTACTCCATGAGGAAGACAAGAATAACAAGAAGGAGGTTAAGCCTACTGAAACTCAGAATAAGAAAGCTGACTTCAAGAAGGGGAACAACAAGAATAATAAGAATAATAAGAGCAACAACAAATCACGCGAGATGAGGAAGTGCAACTTCTGTGGTATTACTGGACATCTAGCTAAAGACTGTAGAAGGAAGAAGAGGAAGTTGGGTGAATGCTTTCATGGTGGAGATACTGGACACATCAGCAAGGATTGCCCTAAGAAGCAAGGGCAGGGGCAAGGGCAGACTCAGCGAGCAGGACCTTCTGGAGGGCAGTTGCATGCTCTCAACACCGCTCCAGCTCCTGACCGAGGTAGTAATATTTCCGTAGAAAGCCTTGTTTACATTTCTGACTTTCCTGCTCGAACTTTATTTGACTCTGGCGCATCGCATACTTTTATTTCTTCTGATAAGCGTAGAATTCACGTGTAATGCTTATGTTCTCGGATTTATGGGATATGGTTTGATCCTAGTTATGGATTGGCTGTCCGATTATGGAGCCATTCTTGATTGTGAACGAAGGGTAGTGAGTCTCATGACTCGCCTTGGTAATACCCTTGAAATTTCTTGTAACCCTAAGGGTCCGGTCATGTTATGTTATCTTGAATCCCTTGACTCGTCCCATGATAATTTGCAATCTATAAGAGTGGTCCGAGAATATCCATATGTCTTTGATGAAGTGAGGGGATTACCTCCTAAATGCGAGATAGAGTTCTGAATTTATCTTGTTGATAATGCCAAGCCAGTTTCATTGCCCGTTAGGCACATGGCCCCGCGAGAAAGAAGAGAGCTCAGTAAACAAATCAACGAGTTGCTTGAGAAAAATTTCATTAGACGAAGCATTTCTGAATGGGGTGCTCCGGTAGTATTCGCTACTAAGGCAGATGGATCGCTTCGTCTGTGCGTAGATTATCGTGAGTTAAACAAGCTGACAAAGAAGAATAGGAACCCACTACCAAGAATCGACGATCTGTTTGACCAGCTTGTGGGAGCATCTGTTTTCTCTCAACTCGATCTAGCCACAGGATTCATCAGCTCAGAGTGGCTGAGGATAGCATTGACAAAACTGCGTTTAGGACTGCGGATGGGTTCTTCGAATGGCTCGTTATGCCGTTTGGGTTAACGAATGCACCCGCATACTTTGTAGATTTGATGAGCAGTGTGTTTCGGGAGTTCCTTAACAAGTTTGTGGTAGTTTTCGTGGATGATATTTTGGTCTTCTCAAAAGATGAAGAAGAGCATGCTAGACATCTCAAGGAAGTCATGGAAACGCTTAGAGCACACCAGTTAATGGCTAAGTTCTCCAAATGCCATTTTTGGAGGAAGGAAGTTCGGTTCCTTGGACATGTAGTTTCTAAGCAAGGCATAGCCGTGGACCAAACAAAGGTAGTTGCGGTACAGGACTGGAAAATTCCTAAGAATGCAACGGAGGTGAGGAGCTTTCTCAGTTTGGCGGGCTACTACAGGAAGTTCATTAGGGACTTCGCTAAGATTTCAGCCCCTCTTACTAAATTAACAAAGAAGAACCTACCTTTTGCATGGGACCTAGAATGTGAAGCTGCTTTTCAGAGACTTAAGAGATCCCTCACCACAACTCCAGTCTTAGTATTACCCGATGGAGGTAAGATGTTTACCGTGTACACAGATGCTTGCGGCACGGCGTTAGGCGCTGTCCTAATGCAAGAAGGAAGAGTGATATGCTACGGGGGCAGGCAACTTAAAGTCCATGAGAAAAACTGTCCCACGCATGACTTGGAGTTGGCCGCGATTGTTTTTGCACTTAAAGCTTGGCGCCATTATCTTCTAGGGGAGAGGTTCGAGCTGTATACCGACCACAAATCGCTTAAGTACCTCTTCTCATAGAAAGACTTGAATCTAAGACAACAGTGGTAGATGGAGTTCTTGGCATCATATGACTTCGATATAGCTTATACCCCTGGCAAGGGTAATGTGGTGGCAGACGCGCTAAGTAGAAAAAGGCTAACTTTGAGCCCCTTGTTTGTTGAAATGAAAAGCCTTGAGTTTATAGCAACCTTTGATTTTACACCGGCTGTTGAGTCATTGACTGCTACGTTTGCATCTCTTGAGTTAAGACCTACACTTCTAGATCAAGTAGGGACTTCACATAAGGAAGACCCACAGATGGTCGAAATCATGGACAAGCTGATTAGGGGTGAGACGTCAAGTCACCTCAATAGGTATGCCATAGATGACAAGGGATGGTTAAGGCACAATGGAAGACTATGTGTCCCACAAGTGGGAGACTTAGTAAGGAGAGTTCTCTAAGAGGCGCATCACTCGAAGATGACTATACATCCCGGAGGGGATAAGATGTACAGGGATATGAAACGCATTTTCTTTTTGGCTGGAATGAAAAAGGACGTGGCAGAGTTCATCTCGAAGTGCATGGTGTGCCAACAAGTAAAGGCCGAGTCGAAGAAGCCCGGTGGATTATTACACCCCTTGGAAGTTCCGCAATGGAAATGGGAGAGTATCTCGATGGATTTCGTGGATGGATTGCCTAGGTCAAGGAAGGGAAATACTAGCATATGGGTCATAGTTGATAGACTCACAAAAAGCGCTCACTTCATTCTGGTGAAGAGCAAGAGGACCGCATCAGGGCTAGCGTCTATTTACTTTCGAGGGATAGTACGATTGCATGGAGTTCCTTCTAGTATAGTTAGTGATCGTGACCCGATTTTCACTAGCCAGTTTTGGAATAGTCTGCAAGAAGCAATGGGAACACGACTGAACTTGAGCACAGCCTATCACCCACAGACAGATGGACAAACCGAAAGGGTAAATAGGGTACTAGAAGATCTCCTGAGGCTATGTATTCTTGACTTTAGTGGTACTTGGGAAGACCACCTTCCTCTCGTGGAGTTTGCGTATAATAACAGTTACCAAGCTAGCATCGGAATGGCACCGTTCGAAGCCCTGTATGGAAGACCGTGCAAGTCGCCAACTTGTTGATGGGAGACGACAGACAGACTTATACTTGGGCCCGACATGATAAGGGACACTTCTGAGAAGATTAAGTTGATACGAAGACGGATGAAAACGACCCAAGATAGACAGAAATCTTATGCGGACCAGAGAAGAACAGACCTAGAGTTCGAAGTCGGAGATATGGTCTTTATAAAGGTTTCTCCGTTACGCAATGTAGTTCGTTTTGGAGTAGTTGGAAAGCTAGCACTAAGATTTGTAGGATCGTTCCCCATCATTGAGAGGATTGGACGGATGGCATACAAGGTAGACTTACCCGAGAAGTTGTCTGGAGTACACAATGTCTTTCACATCTCGCATCTCCGGAAGTGTTTGCATGAGTCAGCCGAAGTGGTTGAGCCAAGCATCCTTGAAGACGTGGAAGTGGAGAAAGAAGCAACATTGAGGCGAGTTCCGATTCGTATCTTAGGAATGAAGATTAAGAGGCTAAGGAATCGAGAAGTCAAGCTAGTGAAAGTGCAGTGGAGTGAAGCCCAAGAGGACGCAACTTGGGAAACCGAAGAAAAGATACGCACGCTTTACCCATTTCTTTTTGAGGGTACATTCTCAATCTCTTTTTCCTTGAGAACCTTTTCGTATCATGCTTCTAATATCTATGGTTGTCTTGTTATCTTCTCGATCTTATCTTGAGAACCTTAGGTAGAACCGTATGGATGTAAACATGTGATTGAACCATGTTATGGTTGATGGTTGCAAATGGTTGTAAGTGGTTGCAAGTGGTTGCTAGTGGATGCATGACACACATTAGGCACTAGATCGGCTCAGTCACATTTTCATGTTGCATATGCATGGGTGCTTATACTTGTACATGGATGGAACTTGTTATGCTATCACTTGGATGTTACATATGGATGAATTACTGTGCACTCATGTAGAGATTATAAACTATGCTAGGAATTTGCATACATATTGGATTCATGACACTAACATATTTTGCATTAAGGAGGTTTACTGAATCAGTAACCACCTGATCTTTTGCATTAGATAAAGTTCATATACACACACACTTTCTGCATATGTTCATACAGCACTAGAAGTCTTTTAAGGACAATGGTTGTCTGTGGATGATGCTTTGAGTAGATGGTTGATTGGATGGTAGGACACATCCTCCCTAACTTAGAGAATTCTGGGACGAAATCGTTTAAGGAGGGGAGAATGTAACAACTGTGTTTTTATAACGTGTAATAACCATAAATCAAGGCAGAATTAATTTTAAAAATAGGAATCAAGGGAAACGGGTTACGCCATTGCGTTTGTGTCGAAATTCTGCTGGGAAACGAGTCCGAGTTTTCGAAAATCGGAGTCCGTATGATCAAATTATGACCATTCGAAGTTTTCAGAAATTTTCAAATTCAAAACAGACTCAATTTGAATTCAAAATTCGAATTTCAAACCTCCAAATGGACTGGGCGGGAAAAATCCCACCCAGGACCAGGTCGACCTGGGGGTCGACTATGTAGTCGACCTACCCAGGGCCAGGTCGACCATAGTGTCGACCTGGGGGTCGACCTGGTGCCCGAGCCCATTTCTGAAGCTGGATTCACTCTGATGTATTTGGCCCCGTTCCTGTCCACATTCGTTGACCTGACCCTATAAATATAGCCCCTAACACCAGTCTCTCTACACCAAATTTCTTTCTGACCTTATGCTGATCTGATTCTGGTTAAAAAGTTTGAGAGAGGGACTGCTTATGCTGCTCTGATTCTGGTTAAAAAGTTTGAGAGAGGGATTGCTTCTACTATGTTGAGACTGCGTTAAAGGAATTGCTGATTAGGGGACTTCTATTAGGACTTGACTAAGCAACAAACGACTCTCTTTTTCTAATTCTCAAACCACAATCTGTAAGCCCCAGTTATTTTCAGATTTAAACTGTAAATGTATTATGAATATGACGTAAAATTGAAATCGGACCTATGTATGATGACTGTTTACATTCATTCTTGTTCATCTTGGATCTTGACTCTTGAATATTACTATGACATCGATTTGGTGCCTATTCATGTTGTAAATCAAAAAGAGAAACCCCCCTTATTATCATGTTGAATCTGTTATTAGCCACATGTTTATGATTATCATCTTATGACAATCGTTACTATGACTATACTATCATTTTATGACAATCGTTACTATGACTATACTATCACCTTATGACAGTCGTTACCATGACTGTACTATCACCTTGTGACAACTGTTATTTTGACTAGTACCTTATCTTGCTAGATTTTGAATCTTTATGTTTGAGGCCAATATTTCATATGCCAGTAATGTTTTATTTGAAGTCATGTCATGCTATGCTAGTAATCACTCTTGCCACCTTATACCCATTTCTTTTTATGTCACTCCCTAATTAGATTTATTTGTATCGATTCGAACCTTCGTGCGATGGGAATACGATTTGGGTAGATTAGGTAAAATATGAATTAGCTTTAAACTTGAACATGAACATTATTATGACTTGAACCTGAATATGGACATGAACTTGACACAATTTGACATAAAACATGACTTGAAAACTCGACATGAATCTAAACATGAAAACTTGAACGTGGGCATGCCAGTTAGATAAACTTGAAAATGGCCAACTCGAGGTTGGGTTGAGTTTGCAGTGTAAATCTGCCCGGAACTGCCCGACAAATCCAGTGGCTACAAACAATAGGATCCAATGTGGGTAGTTGGTTATATCACACGTAAAAACCCGAGGTTAGACTATGTTGTGGTGTAAATCTGCCCGGAACCGCCCGGCAAATCCAGTAACCACAATAGTTAGTCTAATGTGAGAGGTTGGCGTGCACTAATGAATTAATGCCACATGATAGGGTTAAGTCATGGACCACTTAAATATACTTAACCAACTTGACACGATGACTTGGTAGGGTTAAGTCATGAACTGATTGAACACACTTAACCAACTTGATACATGATATGGATAGGGTTAAGTCACGAATTTGAATGACAACACTTAACCCATTAGAAACCCTAGTTACGCGGTCCTTTTCAGCAGTAACCCACTTAGATGTATCACGATACCCTGGGACTAGGCAGGGTGGGGCACGATTACTGGGCTGATTGTAAGCGACCAGAACGACGGCTGAGTAGGTGCGCCATTGTAGGTTCAGGCGGGCTATGGTCGTGCACGTAGTCCGGAGTTGAAAAAGCAGGCATTGAGAACCCATAGATTTACACTGTGCGTGCTTGATTCGTGTCGGTGGTTAGCACCATAGGACTTGATACACCATATGTTGGACCTAGCACAGGTAACTACATTTCTGGATAGGGTCGTATGACACAGACACATGACGAGCTAGGACTTGTAAGGAGCCGATCGATTAGTAGATCGTACCGTAGGACCCCGTAATGGGTCACTTCATGACACTGGGCTAAGGGATCATTTCATGGTTAATACTTGATATGGGTACAGTTGGTGCAGCGAACCTTGAGCATGTGACGCCAGACTTGACTTATCTTGTTATCTTAATTATCCAACTAGTTCTGTTATCATCCTTATGTTTAATTCCAGTTTTCACATATCATGTTACCTTTACTAGTTTTCATACTGAAAGTCACTAGGGCTTACCAGTCTTTATGACTGACCCTTTTTCTTTCGCCCCTTTTTCTTTCGTCCCCCCCCCCCAGGTTCCCAGGGAGGAAACACAAGCTCTTAGCTTGGATTCAACTTGCTTTCTGACAGCTCATGTACGGTTTGGTCTTGGGCTATGCTATGGCTGCTTCTGCTATTTATGGGGAATAATTTACTTTTGTTTTAAAGTTTATGCTTCTTTACTATGAACTTGATGTAATGGAATAATTTGTATCTTGGATATATGAGCTTTTGGCTCTTTTCTTGGAAATAATAAAAAGTTGATTTTTAATTTCTACCGTTGCTTTATTTATGTTCTGCCTTGTGATATCTCTGTGCATGTTTACCTAGATAATACTCCACCAAAACTAGTGCATTCCCTTTGTGCGTGACCCTAGCGGAGGTGGGGTGTTACACACGCCGTATAACATGGAACGGGTTTCCTCCCAAGAATACCAGTGCATAGAATAAACAACGCAATGCTTTTTGGAAAAATGAAGCTATTATAAGACCCAGGTCCCATCACACAATGCAACGCAAGCCGGAGGATAGGGTTTTCCCTTATAATAGCCAAACATGCTTGGTGCGTTAAAACAAATTATTTGATACTATTATAGGTGTATAGTGTCAAAACAATTTCAATCATAAATATCAATCATAGACGGCATGGGTACCATATATCATGTCGCCATACTAGTTCTACAATTAAAACCGCAATATCACGTATTGGAAATTGGATTTCCGTCATGAGTCGAGGCAAGGGGCAAGCTCCTCTCCGATTCGAGACACTCTAGCAAATGCCTCAGGACCCCACTATGATCCTTTGGAACCTCCAAGGCCGGTCCTCTCTTACTTTTGAGGATTAATTATTCCTTAACACATGTTTCTCGGTCCTATAGGACCTATATCCGAGGCGCCTCGTATCCAACAACCACACAGGTGAAAAGTATACAAATGTCAGGGCTGGTCGGTCACTGACACCACCATAGTTAGAAAGAAACGTCGTGCACTCCTTGGGTCCTTCTCCCGTTTTTGACTTATACCGGGGTGTGAGGCTCGCGAATTAACGCCATACACAAATCTGCGCCACACAGGCCGTGCTTTGATCATCAACCACAAGACTTTGCTTTTCAACAGAAGCCTTGATCAATTGCCACTTACGCGTGCCACACTGGCAATTCACTCCATGCAACTGATGTCCATCGATATACAACCTCTGAGCTCGTACGTCTCAGAGAAGGGCGTTAAGCAAGAGAATAAATTCTCTGCCGCCAAACAGATGTTTATTTAATAGAGATCAATCAACACAAAATAAAATCCAATGTCAAACACACAATCCATTTACAAGTTCGTTCTGGGTCTGAACGAAACCGGAGGCACTTTCCTCGCATATCCATCCATCTCCAAGTACGTCTAGACGATCACCAACTGATTCCCTCATCTTGGGTGTACTGCCCAATCAGGATCATCAGTAATCACCCAAACGATGTCCGGTCTTCAACCACCGTCTTCATCTTCGCCATATCGTCGAATCGGTTATTCAGAATGGGTATAACCCGGCCTTTCTGAATAACCCGCGTACATAATAAAATACGTGTTACACAAACACACCATACGCCTCATTCCAATTCAGAATATTCTTTTATTCACAAAATCACATTCTTGGGGGAAAGGTTCCCATTAATTTTATCAAAGATAAATTCTTCTAAATTTATTCTTTAATCTTCCTTTGGATATCATTTCAAACCATTTTATGGTTTACTAAACTAGTCGGGATTAGCGAACCACACTGAAGTAATTATTTGTTTTATTTACCAATCCCAACCTATTCATCCCCTGGAGAAAAACTGGTAATACTCCATATCTAACACCACGGTGTTATCGGTAAAGTTAATTACCATTTCACGTTCAAACCTAATTAAAGATTTAACTATCGCTTTGGAGTAAAACTGGTGATACTCCATTCTCGATCACTTTTCAGATTTGATAATTTATTTTATCAATTCACATTTCAATTTAATTACAGATTCATTAAAACTCCACTTAGTTTTAATCTTCTCAAAAATCAATATCTTGTCTTTAACTGGGTTAAAGAACCAATGTCACATAAAACACAATTCACGACAAACCCAAATCACATTTGATATTAAATACAAGGCTCTGAATAGAAAATATACAGGCTTATATTCAATATCAAATTCTGAAACCAACAAATATCGTATTGGAAATAACGATATGAATATATCTTTCAAATTCCTGTAAATTTATATGTATAATCACGGAATCCAACATCGAAATATTCCGAAGACAATTTCGATTCAAATCACTTCCAATTCACGTATTGGGAATACTGATTATTTTTAAAATCACTTTCAAATTCAATTTATTTATTTCAAAAATAAATTGATTTTAATTCTAGTTCAAAACTAGTTCATTTCGACAAAAATCTATTGTTTACCCTTTCAAATGTGGAATTTTTCATCCCGGTTCTTTCCAATTCATATATTATGATTTTACACAAATTATTAATATTTTTAATAATTTTATCAATTCCCGTACAGTCGATTTCCATCAACGGCCATCGAACTGCACTTACAACGACCTTTTCCAAATTTGATTTGGACATAATTCCAAATCCATCCGTTAGATTTCAAATTTCTAATATTCATTGGAAAGCTCTTTTCGATACGAACCCAATGGTTCCAGTTTTAGGAGAATCCGATGGTCGGATCTCCCGCAACGTCAATTCGAAGTCAATGGTCGAAATTCACGAACTGCCGCGGCGCTGCGCGTTCTATTCAGGCCATTATATATATAATATGTATATATATTATATATATATTTCGTCGATTTCCTTTTATAACGTATTTTATAAATCGTTTTAAATTCCTTTTCAAAACAATTTCAACTCTATGTTCAATTCAAATCGAAATTGAATATTTCATATCATTACCATATAAATGATGATATTTTCAAAACGTTATGTTTTGAAATCACTACCTTTTCTATATTCATTATAAAAACGAATATAATCGATATAAATATCGTTCACGTCAAAATGGCGCAACTCTAATCAACACGGCTTTATATATTTCACTAAATTCGTTATTCTATTCAACAAAATGGCGCAACTCTAATCAACACGACTAGCTAAACCGAGATGCCTCGACTCTTCTTATGTAGAAAATCTTGTCGTTCCCGCCTTTTGTCACTTTCGTTGCCCGTATTCACTACATATATAAAAATCACATTTTTATATTGTTGCTATGTATATAAAAATCACATATTTTTTATCACTCTATATGGATAAAAATTCTATTTTTACACCGCTACTATATAGATAAAAATTCTATTTTTACACCGCTACTATGTAGATAAAAATTCTATTTTTACACCGCTACTATATAGATAAAAATTCTATTTTTACACCGCTACTATATAGATAAAAATTCTATTTTTACACTGCTACTATATAGATAAAAATTCTATTTTTACACCGCTACTATATAGATAAAAATTCTATTTTTACAACGGTGTTCATATAATAAAAATTATATTTATATCACGCTATTCTCTATATAAAGATTTCGCCTTTTCAAATATAAAGATTTCGCCCTTTCAAATATAAAGATTTCGCCTTTTCAAATATAAGGATTTAATTTTTATTTCATCACTATAAAAATCACATCTTTATTTCAACATAATAAAAATTATATTTTTAACTTCTCTATGTTATAAAAATTATATTTTTATCCCTTACATTATAAAAATCCGACCTTTTACTACTTCAAAAATCAAAGTTTCTCGTGTTTAAAAATCTTAGCTTTATATTTAAAAATCTTAACTTTCAAAGTATAAAAATTCAAACTTTTATCATATAAACTTCATAGCTCATCATACTTCAAAAATATCGCCTTTCACTCATTAAAAATCTCAAATTTATTTCGCTACAAATATTATAAAGATCACATCTTTTTCCTGTTAATTCACTAACTAAAAATCTCATTTTCATGTAAACCAAATCTTATCTTTTTGTGGTGAAAAATCAGTTCCTTTCGCTTGTAAAAATCTTACCTTTCATGTATTTCAAAACCTAACCTTTTCTTTTATAAAAGTCAAATTTTTACATTGTTTTTAAAACTGAAAATTAAATCCGAAAATAAATTTAAATACTTACATTTTTCTATGGAATCGAGAGGAGCAGGCGGAGGGATGTCAGGGGGCCGGTGTCGGAGGTCGGAGCCTGGGCTCGAAGTGGTGGTCGCGGGGGAACTCCGGTCTGCGTCGCAAGGAGGGAGAGGTTGGAGGAGGAGGGGCTCGAATCGGGTTCAGGGGGAGGAGAAAGAGGGAAGGCGGCGGTGGTTTAAGGTGGAGGTAGGAAGGAGAATCGAGGGGAGGGGGAAGCCCTGGTGGTGGGCGCACCACCTGGGGTGGCCGCGATGAGGTGGCGGCGGCGGTTCCCTCCCCGCCCATCGCTCCTCTTTTTTTTATTTAATCTGCAAATGATAGGAGGGGGGCCTGAGAGAAAATAAGGAGAGAGATGGTTTTTTTAATTTCGACCTCTAAACGAGGCCCACCGCCTGTCGTCCATAGCGTTTCACCCTCATTCCGAACACAATGGGATATGTTTCGCAGGCCAATTCGACCGTTACAATCAGTTTTCGTCAAATTCATATTTAAATCATTATATTGAATTTTAAACGTACATTTCAGTTTACTGGGGCCACATACGAACTCTAAAAATTCCCGAAAAATATTTTCTAACTTCGTATTGACGATACGGTCCTAACAAAACTAGTTTCGTCAAATTTTGAGGCCGTTGGAAAAATGGCCATTTTCCAGTCGATTAAAATCAACTAAAACTGGTCAAACGCGTTTCCCTATGCCACGCTCACATATTGATTCGAAAAATTATGAAAATTGAAATCTAACAATAATTTGACATCACGGATCCAACAAAACTAGTTTCATCGAAATCCGAGGTCGTTTGCAAAATTCCCATTTTTAAGGGCCTGAATTCCATAGCGGCTATTCTGAAATTTCAACTGGACATATCTTTTGATTCCAGCTATGAAATTTCAATCTTTCGGGTTCGTTGGAAAGATATTCTCAGTTAGATTCTAATATTTTCAGTTTCACTAAAATCCGTTTATTTTGCAACCGGTACATTCATTTGAAGTTAGAAATCGAATTATCGAACTACCGCGCCATTTTCAATTCCTTTTATAATTAAAATAAATATTTATATTCTAACGACGACGTATATAAATATATATGTTATAATTCTATTCGAAATAAATTTCTCGTCGATATCATTTAAAATATTCAAAATTCGTTAAAATTTTTTAAATTGGCTCGCATTTCTGGGTTGTTACACTATTTCTCTGTCACTTTCTCAAATGGGTTGACTTAAGCTTCCTGGACTGAGAAATGGAACAGTATAAAAACTACAATAGTATAATGTCAGCTTTTAGCATATTAAACTAAAATATTTAAATTGCTGAACCTATGCAGTTAACATCTATATTATGTGATTATATTGGTATGAGTTATTATTATAAATTATTATATTAACTATACATTCATGATATTATGTAGGGATTAGAAAGATTAAAAGTATTAGAAGAGCTGTCAACCAATTATTAGGGACTAGAAAGATGAAAAAGTGTAAAAAGAGCTATGAACCAATTAAAATAAAACCAGGTATAGTTTTTAATGTTATTAGTACAGCCAGTAAAGGATTTGAGTGTCTCAAGCAGCATGTTTGTGCATAATAAAGGCTAGAATAGTTATTATGGCATAATTATAAGTTAGTATTCTATACAAAGTGTACAAAGGATATTCATTAACATGAACATGTTTCCTTACGACTCATATTTAAGCACGGGTTCAATCTTATTTTCTTTGGATAATCCTGTTTGTATTATCATTCTTGACTGATGATAATACTACTGGATAGAAAGCTTTTTTGGTAAAAGGGTTGGCATCTAATTTTGAGTTTTCGTTAAGACTTTGATGGTGCCTAAACCATGTAAGGCACAACAACCCTCTAAAGAGAGCAACAAAAAATTATATCTATAGCCAAATAGTGCGCCTAAAATGTTTTACATATTGTATGTTTATGGATTATATTGTGATTCAGAGATGCAAACATGATATCTCAAGCCGACATGGTTATGAGTACTAAAGAAGTAGAGTCTGCATTCTTCACGGAGAATCTCAACAGTTTTGCATCCGCTATTGAACTAGGAGTCTAGGCATTGATAATAAGAACACAAAAAAATGGTGTTTGTTTTAAAGCATGCAAATTTATGAAGGGTGAGATTTCTGATTTTCAGAAGTTTGAAGACATGCTCGAACAAGTCTGAATCTAGGGCTTTGTGCATGATAATAATCGTATATTGTCTGAAAGGAAAGTAATGTAGTACAGAAGAATATTAATGAAATTAGTAGATGAACTCTGTTTATATATGGGAACAAAACAATTATCCTGATATTATTAATGATGTCAGTATATTCTCCTCTGCATATAATAATAATATTCTGCTACTTTATACATGGGAAATAAAACATAAACGCAATTATTTACGAAAAAGTCATACTAGAGAAGACTGTTGGCTTGCATGAAATCTTATGGTTAATTTTTCTTTGTAAACCTTTAGCTACTTAGTGTGTAGTAACTTCATATACATCCGTATATGCTATGCTTCAGTAATGAAGTTCTAATAAACATTGTTTTTTGATATTCTATACAGTTGACGTGTAATATTAAGTGGTGACATGAAGTACAGAGAAAGTGCTGAAGTTGCACAAAAGCGCTAAATGGTCAAAGGTTTTTGCAGCTAAAGGACAGTGTGATGTTGGTATTACTGTTTTTAACTACACAAAGAAAGAGAGACGCATATTATCAGTCGGTGTGGTTTATAACAACCGTAATGAGCTAGGTATTGCCAAAAGTTAGCGTATTGAAACCTTTTGTTTTTTATTGTTCAGTTTCACTTAACTGGACTTTTTGCATGTTGATAATTTGTTATCCGTATTGTATCATATTTTATTACTTCAACAATTTTTAGTCCTTTGATATGATGTTCCAGAAAAAATAGATTTACAACTACTGGCAAAATTGGAGAGATGACTGTTGTTTATCTTGCTTTGTCCATGATAATGCTTAACTTACGTCATATACTTTAAGAAAAAAATAACTTAGAAAGTTCATTTAAATGATTAACCTATATGTTAAAATGATTAACCTTTGTTACTTTATAATGTTGACATGCATTATCTTTTAAACTGAAAAAAAGGACCATAAAAGTGGTGGTCTATAAAACCTGATCATCTCCAAAAATTGCTATAAAATACAATTTATACCTTTTAGGATCATCCGCAAACTTGCTATACTGTTACATATAAAAGATATTCCTTAAGAAGTATCGCTCACCATATCATGATTCAGGTTAAAAGATATTCCTTGAAAGCCTCTATTGTAGATTAGCTATCATCCAGCTACAAATGAATATTTTTGAATAGATCATAATATACTACGGCTTATTATAACAATGACAACAAATTTCTTCATGCACAAACTAATCAGTATAACGAGAAAAACTTAACTCCACTGCTCTTACTGCTTCGCAAATAGTTATTCTTGCATAATTAGATTAGTAAATGAGTAAATCAATATATAAATTGAATCAGTAAGCTCAACTCAGATCTTTTATTTATTTATATATATATATATATATATATAATTTTGGTTATTGTCGGCAAGTTCTTGATGTTCTAAAAACAAGAAAGCTACGCGAGGGGAGTTAAAAATTACTAATTTGCACACCAATGGTTCTAATCCAAAAATTGAAATAAATTGTATCATCTTCAGTTAATGAAATTTGGATTGACTTGCTTGAGAACTTATTTTGCAGAATCAACTATATGGGAATATGCAGGCTTATGGTTTATGTTTATGTTTATGTTTATGTTTGGTTTTGAGGATCCATAAGCGCATTTTTTTTGTTATATCAACTCCAATAATTTTCTAATAGATAACTTTCAGATAAACAACTACCCGGTTTTAGAATTTCGGGTAAGATGTTCAATTCAGTAGCTGATTCATATGCGACAATTGATAAAATGGGAGAAGAGGAATTAAACCATGCGATTAAGGACTTAACTTATATTAGCCACATGAAATACGTAAGTTGGTGACATAAAATTTGAGCTTTTAGTGGGTAACATAGAATTTGGGAAAAGTTTCAAAAATTTAACCATTATATAACCAAGAATTACTATGGATGACCATCAGTATGTTGTAAGTTTTTTGTTTCCTGCACTTACTTTTGAAAAAAAAACCGTTGTCATTTTAAAAATGTTATGCACGTTTTTGTATAAGTTAAATATATGTTATGCATTCATTCACATGATTAATTAAAGAATTGGAGCATGTATAAGTTAAATATATGTTATTTTCACAACCCCATGTACGAAGCACGGGTACACACTTGTTTTATTAGAGAACCATTTATTATTATCATCATAATATTAATTGGTGCTGCCAAAAGTTGTTCTTATTACCTATATAAAATCTGTTATTTGTTTAGAATAGTTTCATGTTGGACAATTCATGTAAGAGATTTAATATAAAAAAACTAATAGGTCGCTCTACATGTAATTAACTATAGCCCACTTAGATAACATGCATTATAAATACACAGATTTATCTTTGTATTAGAATACATTCTGCTTTCCACAACAGTAATACAAAAATCAAACTTTTATTCACTTTTTTTCTTCATCTCCTTCATTTTGCATTTACTCAAATCATTCTATATCACCAAATCTAAAAAACTAGTTTGGTGATAATAAGTAGTTATATAGTGCATAAATTTAACCTTTTATGATTTTTGTCATTAGTTGTTTAATGCATTCTCCTGTATGAATCTAATTTAATGTTGAAGAGTATGCACTTTATATGGATGCGGTTTACCCACCACGATCTTATTCATCCAATTACAGAGAGATAATTTTGATAGAAAACAACACGGATATGAAATTAAATGCAAACAGAAAATATCCCACCCAACGCCATTTTAATTGATCTACCAAAAAGAATTTTGTATACACTTATGGTGTAAACCCAAAATAAACAAATTATAACTGAATCAATAACCTTATTGAGAAAGTGAAGGAATATCTGAATAAATAAAATATTGTTGGAGAAGAAGCGCAATAAAGAACGACGACAAACCTTTAAATCAACTAAATTCGGTTATAAGCCTATAACCATCATTTTTAATTCAATCGTGGAAGCTCCTTTTATAGGAGAATAGACGTCTAGACAAATATCCAATTTCCCTTCAGAAATATTAGAAATATATTTTGGAAATAACCGATCAAAAAAGAAACACGCCGGCTCAAATGTCTAACCGGGGTGGTCATATATCTAACCAAACTCTCGGGTCAGAAACTATCATTAGCTCAGATGTTTGTCATGGGGCTTCAGACGTCTGAGCCGAAGCTCTGTCAAACTCCTGCCCCTTTGAGCTGCTGCTTTGTCCTTCTCCGGTGTTCGGTTCACAAACCATCTTCTCCGCTACACAGCTACTTCTTAAAGCTAACAATCATCGCTGTCTTCTACATATATGCGATTTTATATCACAAATCAAAACACTTCACCTTGCTATGAAATCACATCATTAAGCAAGCTCTCAACAATCAGCAGATAAGTCAATCTAGCTCTTTCAACGACCACCACTCGTCTTTCATAGTCGACTACAGAACCGACCATCACTCGTCTTTTAAAATCGGTTACAAAACTGACCAATCTATAAACACTACAAGAATCGGCTTAGTTAGCGATGGCAAAAAACCGTCGATGGTCGTCGCAAGCCGTTGCCAATAGCTGTCACAAAATATGTGGATGCTAAGCAAATAGCATCAAGCTTGGTGACGACCGTGGACAACAATTTAGCGATGGCTAGCGATGGCAAGGATGCCACGTGGACAAACGGTTATATTTTCTATTCTCATCACCAGCCGTCGCCGTAAAGCGGTCACAAGCCGTCGCCATTAGTAGCAAGAAATTGCAAAAGAGCCATCACCAACCGTCACCATTCGTGGCAATGCTATGGGAAAATCCCTCACAAGCCGTCAGCCTATGACCAGAAAGCCGTCGCTAAACTGCAACTTTTTTTTTAAATTTTCCAATAGCTAATAAGCCATCAAACCACACCAAACCTAACATGTTTGCAACTCATATACAATTAGTTTCACATTCCATCACCTCAAATTGACATTCAATCACCTCATAAATGCTATAAATCAACTCATACACGACTAAATAGCTAATAAACGATAAATATAAACAATGAACAGTCCAAAAACCATCAACACGTCCACATCAACAAAACAAACCATCATCGTCTCCACAAAACATCACAAACACCACAAGTTCATGATCAACAAGTAGTTTATATTTACAAACCAAGTCCCAAAAAAAAGACAAGTACCCACTCATCCTCGTCGTCCTCGCCCTCCTCCTCCTCGTCCTCCTCCATGGTAGCAGGGTTACTCGGCGACAATACCCCATGCTCCTGAATTTATGCAGCAATCCGCGCATCCAGCACGGTCTCGAGCTTGTTCTTCTGAAAATCCTCTAGAGCTGCAACCTGCTGGCAAAGCATGATGATCTCCTCCTCGTCTTGACGCCTCGTATAAGAGGCCTGAGTCCCCGCTATCTGTAATTATTATTTATAAGCGTGTATGAGACAAATTAATATTTCAATGGTATTGCAATGTGGCAGGTTATGTAATATAAATTGGAAGTCGTTGATCATGACATCATTGATTTCTTTCACTTCATAAAAAAGGGATCCACGAATATGTAGTGAGTATGAAGTTATGTGTGGAGTAAAATAAGGTGAGCACCAAGTAGGGTTGGAATAACATGGAGGATACACCAAAAAAAATGTATAAACATCATTTTCTTAAATCTTTTGCCATAATTTTAATCAACTTTTCAATCAACTTTAAGTTACTTAAACCATTACTAATGCTATATTATTCTAGTCTAACATCTATCATGCTAATCAAATATTACCACTATGTTTCCAAAGCCGTAGCATCTACCCCTGGTAAGCAGGTCGATGATTTTGTTCCAAATGCGATTGCACTCCTCCACGTCCGGATCTTGACCTAACTGTGTCGCTCGAACATTTAACGCCGTCGTGTATTTGTCCTGCGACAACAGACAATTATGGAATACATTAAATATTCAATTTCAAAATAACAATGTGAAATACAAATTATTACGAATGCTAACCATCACTTCATGGGACTTAGTGTCCGACCAGGTATATGAGGTGTTACCCTCCTCATCTGTCCGCTCGACAGTATGAGTCTGTGTAAACACTACAGCAAGTGTAGGCTCCCGTTGGAGAGTCGGCTTCTGAAATGATACATTATATATTTGGAATTTATCAATACGATTTAAAAAGTTTAGAACTATTTGTAAATGTGATTCATCGTTCGTACCAATTCGCGACGATGCTGGGAGAAAGACTTAGACCCGGCCCGATGCAAAGAAGGATTTTTGAGCCTGTTTGCTCGGTTTCGCCCTAGAAGCTCCTATATATTTGATTATATGATTAACTGATGGATATACAAAATAAAAATTTAAAATAAGCTTAATTAATTTACCCTCGCAGCTTCCGTGGCCCATAAGTTCTTGAAATCGGCGTAGACCTCCTCGCTCATCCACTGAGGCCTCTTTCTCGCTGCTTTTGCCTTGTATATATTGCGTGCATAATTTTTCCTCATCTTCTGATTCCATGCGGTGAGGAAAACATCTATATCTTCATCCCGAACCCGTACAACAACCTATAAATTAACAAGAATATTGTATTACATATTTTATATAATTTTGCAAATGAGAAATATATTTATACTTACAAGAACCTCCGTGAGGATGGCATTCCTAATCTGAATAGGAATATCGTCCTTGTGAGGCGACGCCTATGTCCACCTAGCGACATATGCATTTTTAGGCACACCTAAAACAATATCTCCTGGAATAATATCGAACCCCCGTAGAAAGTACGATATTAGCATTTAATAACTTTTGAATACAAAGCATTTACGAAATTAAAAACTTACCCTGTGGACTTGGGCACGAGCTCTACGACCGGACATAAATCCGGTGCTGTACCGCTCACTCCTGCCTCTGAACTGTGGGTAGGTTGGCGTCTAGGAGGCATATCTGTCACAAACGTATTATTTTGTATAATAATAACTCATATATCATTATTGTTGAGTCAAGAATTTTACGGAGTTTTGATTTCTGACAAAAAGAATAGCCATGATCGAAAAAAGAAGAATTCATTGATTTCAAGAGAGGAAGATCTACATATGGTATTTTACCTTAGAAGTTGATTATTTAGAAGTGTTATTCATGTTAAAATCTATCCTCAAATAATCAATATATATATATATATATATACACAAATATGTATATATATGCACATTGATTGTGCAAACTGGGCATAACCGGTCGACCGCCCAGAAATGGACCAGTCGACCTTTTTACCTAGTTTGCACAATAAACGTGCACACATATACACATAACGTATATATATTCAAATTCCTGTATACCTGTTCTTTTTAACCTGTTGACCGTTTTTAAACAGAAGCAACCTTTTGTATAAACACTTCCATTTCTTCAAGAGTTGCTTCTCTTTCTTTTCACTGATGATCATGACCATTGCTTGTAACTTTTCACAAATGGTTACAACTGTTTATTCCTTATATAAACATCATGATTTCATAATTCCAAGTCACCAAAAATTCTATTGATTTAATCTCTATTCTCTTGATCTAAATTTCTTACTCTCTAAGTGCTAAAGTGCTCATATTCTTCAAAATATCATTTTGAATCCTAGAATTTATATAATATTCTTTTGATTCAATACGATATTCACTTCTGAATCTTCATATACACAAGTATACTATTTGAGGATAAGATTATAGGAAGTCTGTACTACAAGTGACAAAATTGTGTTATTGAGAACAAATATTGTCAACAACAATTATATTCATCTCTGTTGAAGTCCTCGGTGTTGTGAGAGGCAAGTGTTGAAGTCCTCAGTGTTATTAGACGCGTGAAATCCCATTTGTCTGCTCGGGTGTTGTATACCTATTCCTCCGGGTGAAGTGAGGGTGTTGTTAGTGAAAATCCAGATAGTAGCCTGGGACTAGACGTAGGACGGTGCTCTGAACCAGTATAAAAATCCCTGCTGTGATTTTTCTATTTTACTGCGTTCTCCGTTGTTATATATGTTATTCGTTATTATCTCATACTTGTCTGTTATATACCATATTACATGATCCATGTACATGCATTTTCATTTGGTATCAGAGCACGATCATCATATAACCGTAACACAGTTATTTGATATATTCTAGTAACATGGCAAATAACGCAAGCACTAGCACTACCTCTTATACAAAAGGTCAATCAACACAAAGACCTCCTTTCTTTAATGGTCTCAACTATAGTAATTGAGCAACACGTATGGCCTTATTTATGCAATCAAATAGCTATGATGCCTGGAATGCTACTCAAAAGGAAATAGTGAATCCAACAACTGATTATTCAAAATGGACATCGGCTGAGAAAACGGCAGTAGCCGCAAATGCGAAGGCAATAAACATGTTGTTTTGTGCATTAGATCAAAATGAATATAACTGTGTTAGTATCAGTACTACTGCATATCAAATTTGGCAAACACAAAAAACCAATCATGAAGGTATTAACAAGGTTAAACAAGCCAAAATAACTATGCTGAAAAGTCAGTTTCAAAATTTCAAAATGAAGCCGACTGAGACAATCAATGATATGTATTCACGGTTTCAAACTATTCACCATGCACTAATTGGTTTAGGACAAAAATATTCAGATTTTGATGTTGTGTCGAAAACCCTACATTCTCTAACTAGTGAATGGGAGGGAAAAGTATTAGCAATTGAAGAAGCTAATGATCTTTCTGTCATGAAGCCAGATGAATTAAAAGGAAATCTAATGTCTTACGAAGCTAATTTGTTGACTAGAAAGGAACAGAAAGAAGAAAAGAAAATTGTAGCATTCCATGCTGAAAAAGATGAAGATGAATCAGAGTCTGAAGATGAAGATCTAGCATACATTGCTAAGGGTTTCAAAAAATTCCTAAAGCAACGAAAAGCTAGTTGTTATAGCAAAAAGAAGATTGGATTAAATAAACCATCATTATCAGCTATATAATGTTTTAATTGCCACAAAAGGCGACACATGCACAAAGATTATCCAGAAAAGAAGAATTCAGAAAATGACAAGTTCAAATACAAGAAGGACAAATTAAAGAAATGAGCATTCTCAGCTACATGGGATGATTCAGACTCGTCTTCATCAAAAAGTGAAAGTGATACGGAGGATGAACAAGCAAATGTTTGTTTCATGGCAGCAAAAGATGAGGTACAAATTCCTACATTTGATGAAGTACTCGATATTATTGCTGAATTGATAGTCAAATATAAAGATATGAAACGTCAACTCAAAGAAGCCAGAGCTGATTTGAATAAAGCAGAGCTTGAACGAGATATGTTAAAAGATAAGAAGAAAATATTAGAAGAAGAACTTGAAATACTTCAAGAATCATCATCTAATATTGACTCTCAATTATCTCTTTTGAGTCAAGAAATTGAAACTCAAAAAGAGAAAAACGATGTTCTTACTACTGAAAATCATGAGTTAAAGGCAAAAGTCAAAATTCTTGATTTAGAACAAGCTAGTTTACAAACCCAGTTAGATAATATTACTCAAAATATTTCTAACTTCAATAAAGGTCGAGAAAATTTGACAAAGATCATTGAAAGTTTACAATCTGCTTCAAACAAACAAGGTTTGGGATATAAGAAACAAGAAATCAAGAAACATCTCAAGAAAAAAGATGTAGTAAAATATAATGCTAAGAAACATCTTAGTTTATTATATTCCAAGCCAAAATCATTTGTGAATTTTCAAAAGAAAAATGTCAAGACTATCAAAATATGGGTTCCTAAAACAAATAACAATTTGATTAGGAACAAATATATTCAGCATTTCATGAATTCTGTGCATTTAAATTCTAATTATATATAACCGGACCCGTATGGGTTTGGACTCCTAAGACCTAACTCTTAGGACCCCATAAAAAGTGGGTATCATGGACTTAATTTTATTTTTTGCAGGTCCCACTTAAGAAAAGAGGAAACTGGATATTGGACAGCGGTTGCTCGAAGCACATGACTAGAGACAAGAGCTTATTAACAAATATTACATACTCGGATGGTGGCTCTGTCACTTTTGAAGATAATTCAAAAGGCTATATCATCGGCAAAGGCGATGTGAGCAATTGCGGTACATCTAACTTACTTCTTATTACAAATGTCATGCTAGTTAGAAATTTGAAACACAATTTACTTAGTATTAGTTAGTTATGTGACAAGGGTTTTACAATCTCCTTTTCAGATAATAAGTGTAGTATCTTAGATAAAGACCATAATTTAGTTTTAGAGGGACATAGGGATAGAAATATATATATTCTGAATATGAATATTAATCATAATTCAGATATATGTCTTTTAGCTAATGATAACGATCCGTGGCTATGGCACAAACGTTTCTGTCATATAAACTTCAGAACTATCGACAAGCTAGCCAAAAACGATCTAGTTAGAGGACTACCCAAAATGAGCTTTAACGTTGACAACATTTGTGACGTATGTCAATTAGGAAAATTGACTAAATCTTCCTTTAAATCAAAGAAAGTCATATCAACATTACAACCACTTGAGCTATTGCATATGGACTTATTCGGACCAACTCAGGTTCAGTCAATAAATCATAGTCGATATGTGTTTGTAATTGTAGATGATTACTCTCGTTACACTTGGACAATTTTCCTGAAAAACAAAAGTGACACTTTCGAACATTTCAAATCCTTCGTCAAAAGAATCCAGAAAAACAAAAGGGCTTAAAGTTAAAAAATATAAGAAGTGATCATGGCAGAGAGTTCAAAAGTAATGAATATGAACATTTTTGTACAAAGAAAGGTATATATCATAATTTTTCGTTTTCTGAACTCCACAACAAAACGGAGTTGTAGAACGGAAAAATCGAACCTTACAAGAATGTGCAAGAACATTATTAAATGGAACCACTTTACCAAAAAATTTCTGGGTAGAAGCCGTTATAGCTGCCTGTTATGTTTTAAATCGTGTATCCATTCGACCTCTCACCAAGAATACATCTTATGAATTATTTAACCAAAGAAAGCCAAACATCTCATATTTCAAAATATTTGGTTTAAGTGTTTTATCTTAAATACGAAAGACCATCTCGGTAAATTCGATCCAAAAGCCGATGAAGGTATATTTGTTGTCGGTTATTCAGAACGAAGCAAGGCCTATCGTATATTTTATAAACAAACCAAAACTATTGAAGAATCACTTCATGTCACTTTTGATGTATTCTATCAACATCCTCAAAATATATCAGATGATGATGAAACAATAGTCACTGAGAATCCCATTATCATGAATGATTCTGACTCAGAAATAGTTTTTGAAAATATTCCTCAACCATGTGAGTTGCAATCTCCACCAAGGATACAATCTCCACCAAGGATGCAATCTCCACCAAGAATATTAAGAGATCATCCTACTCAAAATATAATCGGAGAAGTAACATCACAAGTCAGAACAAGGAGTCAACTCAATCAAATGGGTCATGTCGCGTTTCTTTCAAACATCGAACCTAAGAATCCTATAGAGGCTGCTACTGATGATTACTGGATCATTGCCATGCAGGGCAATGGTGTCTGGGAACTTGTTCCAAGGCCAAATGAACAATCGGTTATTGGTACTAAGTGGGTCTTTAAAAATAAGGCCGACGAACAAGGTAATATCACCAGAAATAAAGCAAGATTAGTAGCACAAGGATATAATCAGGAAGAAGGTATCGATTACGAAGAAACGTTTGCATCAGTTGCTCGACTAAAAGCTATTAGAATCCTATTATCTTTTGCTTGCCACCATAATTTCAAACTTTACCAGATGGATGTCAAGAGTGCTTTTCTAAATGGTTTTATCAAAGAGAATGTATATGTCGAACAACCACCTTTGTTCGTACATGAAAAATATCCTGACTATGTGTACAAACTTAAGAAGGCTCTGTAGGTTTAAAACAAGCACCTCATGCTTGGTATAAATGACTACGTAGCTATCTTATTAACTCAGGATTTCAAATAAGCAAAGTCGATCAAACTTTGTTTATTAAGCATTCTCGAAAAGATATTCTAGTTATCCAGATATATGTAGATGACATCATCTTTGGTTCAACAAACGATAAACTCTGCAAAATTTTTGCAAATGTTATGACCAAAGAATTTGAAATGTCTCATATGGGAGAACTATCATATTTTCTTGGACTTCAAATTAAACAACTTTTGAATGGTATTTTTATTAATCAAGAAAAATACTGTGGAAATATTATCAAACGCTTTGGATTAGAAAATACATCTGGTAAACCTACTCCCATGAGAATAACTACACATCTTGAAAAAGATGAAAATGTTAAGAATGTTGACCAGGAATTATACCGAAGCATGATTGGTTCTCTTCTGTATCTTACAACTAGTCATCCAGATATAATGATGAGTGTTTGTTTATGTGCACAGTTTCAAGAGGATCCAAAAGATTCACACCTATGAGTAGTGAAACGTATAATTCGTTATCTTAATAATACCAAAGATTTCGATCTTTTCTATTCAAAAGAATGTCCATTCGAATTAGTATCATATAGCGATGCTGATTTTGCAGGCTCTCAAACAGATAGAAAGAGTACAAGTGGTACATGCCATTTTATTGGAAAATCACTTGTCTCTTGGTTTAGTAAAAAACAGAATTGTGTTTCACTATCAACGTGTGAAGCTGAATATATATCAGCAGCTCTCGCTTGTACTCAGGTGATATACATGCAACAAACACTTCAAGATTTTGATATACATTTATCAAATTCTATTATATACTATGATAACACAAGTGCTATAAATCTTTCTAAGAATCCAGTAAATCACTCTCGAACCAAACACATTGATATCCGTCATCATTTCCTTAGAGAAAATATCAAAAAAGTAGATAAATGTCTTGAATATGTCCAAACTGATAATCAACTAGCAGACATCTTCACTAAGCCTCTATTTGAATCTACTTTCATTAAATTGCATAGAGAGCTTGGTCTCATTTCTCGAAAAGAACTTGATAAGTAATTACTGATGATATATTCTGTTAAGTTCTTTTCACATTTCATTTTTTGTTTAATAAAAATCTTAGCTATTTTTAGCTTTTACTATGTTTAAAAATTGAATATGAGCTTCTCATTTTTTCTCCGGCCAAGTTTTCCTAAGTATTCTCCTCCATAAGTTTATATATAGGAACTTCTGTATAAGCTTGACAATTTTATTCCTTCTTTTTCATCTCTCCCTATTTGAGTCTCAAAGTTTGTATAGTTTAATATGACACATATTTGTGATGAGTGTTCTAAAAAATCACATATTTATGTCACAAGTTCTGAGCCGGAAGAGTATTATTCTCCCGAAACACCAAAACACAAATCAAAGTGTCGTCACAAATGCACTCATACTCCTAGCAATACGCCAACTTCAAAACGGGCTAAGAAAGCATTGTTTTGTTCACCCCACACCAGAGAGAAGATCAACGAAATTCATCATTATCAAAAACATCAAATCGATTTTAAATGACAACTACATTATGAGTAACAACTAACTTCAGAACGTCTATCTCTTTTAGAAAGAATGGCATCATTCTTTTGTGGTTCAAACAAGCATGGCATATATGAACCAATGCCACACGTACCTTCATCCTATAGAAGCCCAAAATCTTGGGAACGAAACTACAATCGTAACGAAGGGGCAAAAGAAAAGTGGTCGCCATGGACACCACGCATTAATGATGTCAAAGAAGAGTCTTCTGATCACAACTCCTCTACCTCTAATTAGTTTTTGATTATTTTCTCGTATTTATTTCATGTACTACCATATATGTATCTCTTTTTGTTTGAATAAAATTCTGTATGGACCATTCAACAACAGAAATATAAGCAACTAAAATCAGAAAAACTGCACCTAGACAAACAAGTCGACTGACCAGAACCACCAGTCGACCGTTTTTTTTTCTGGTTGAAAACGGTCGAGTGGTGAATATTGGATGGTCGACCAGTTACGACTTTTTTTGTTTTTTAAAACACATATATGGTCGAACTTTTGTACTCCATCCTCTCCCTTTTTCTTCATACGTTTTCTACTCCTAAACCCTTCCTGACCCTAGAACTCAGTTCTTCAAATCTCACACTAATGGCTCCTCCACAAAAGAAATTAAAGCAAGCTTCTTCCTCCGAAACACAACAAATTGATCTCTCTATCAAAAAGTGGCTTGTGGATCCAATTGCACTCAAACGGTGGAATGAGATGAAGGATTTTACAATTCATCCTGGTTCGTTTCTTAAATTCTCAGATTTCTCTAGTTATCATATTCCTCCCTTAGCAAAGTGTGTCGATATTGAAAACCTAATTGACTTTGATCAAAACAATGTGGAGATTAACCATCTTATGATCAAGTTATTCTATGCTAACCTCAATCGAGAGAAATACAAACCCGATAATCCTACTCAATGCCTTTGGTCCGTAGTATGTGGTAAACAAGTCTTTATCTCGTATGAAAGAATGGAAAAGGTTCTTAGTTCTTCCTTCATAGGTGAAAAATTCTCAAGTAATTTTTGTAATATCTATGCCCGTAATCATATTAGTCATCAACTCATTGAAGATGATAAGGATAGTACAAAATCAATTGGTTTATGACCTACCACAAGAGTTCTTCATCACACCCTTATGCACACCCTTTTTCCGAGAATTGGAAATTTTGATGTCGTCTATAAGGAAAATTTCAAAGCTTTATATGCGATCTACGGAGATGTTCGAATCAACTGGATAGGTATGATATTTGACGAGATATTGCAAGTTAATGAGAGTTCTAGATCACATCTATTTTACAATGAATACATCATGCGTCTACTACTTGATTGTGGCATCAAACCTCCTGAGTCAACTGATTCTAAGCCTAAATGCATTAACAAAGCATCAATTAAACGGATGAAGCTTCCCGACACATATTTCAATATTATGCCATTTGAACAATGGAAAGAACAAGGACATGAAGGAGCTTCATCACGACCAACTCGCCAAAAACCAGGGAAGTTAAACTTCTACGATCATCTTCCTCAACAAAGGAGAGTATTGAAACTATTGCTCGCAACCAATTCCTTCTCGAAGCACAACTTAAACGAACGGATATAAAGAATGAAAAGCGCTTTAACAAACTTAAGTCTTTCTTCGGATCTCTATGGGAAGCAATATCATGTGGGGCATCATCTTCATCTATGCAAGCTCAAGATCCCCGAAAACGTCCAGCTCCTCCTTCTTTTAATTGGACATCTTCGGAAGAGGAAGCAAGCTCGGGAACCAGTCAAGGGCGTGGACGCGGGGAATCTCAACTTGCTAAACAAGAAAGAAGAAGAAGAAGAAGAAGACGAGATGGAGTCGGAATAAGTCTTCTTAGTTTATCCCTTTTATCTATTTCTACGTACTTAGAACTTTATTTTGCTTCAGACATTATCCGGCACTTGTATCTAAATAAGTGCCATAGTTTAATTCGTACTAGAGTTGTGTGTATGATTTTATGTTGTGACTCTTGATGACTTTTGTTCTATGGTAGTAGTTCATGTTGCTTATAATTCTCTCTAGTATCATTTACTTTTATTTAACGTCTCCTTTTTGTCGATGACAAAGGAGGAGAAAATTATGCTAACAATATATATGTAGGAAAATATATAGATATACAGGGGGAGATCATATACGGGGGAGATTCAAAAATAGGTTGTCATCAATAAAAAAAGGGGAGAATGTTGAGTCAAGAATTTTATGGAGTTTTGATTTCTGACAAAAAGAATAGCCGTGATTGAAAAAAAGAAGATATTCATTGATTTCAAGAGAGGAAGATCTACATATGGTATTTTACCTTAGAAGTTGATTATTTAGAAGTGTTATTCATGTTAAAATCTATCCTCAAATAAACAATATATATACAAATATGTGTGTGTGTGTGTATATATATATATATATGCACATTGATTGTGCAAACTGGGCATAACCGGTCGACCGCCCAGAAATGGACCAATCGACCGTTTTTATCCAGTTTGCACAATAAACGTGCACACATATACACATAATGTATATATATTCAAATCCTTATCTACCGTTTCTTTTTAACCTATCGACCGTTTTTAAACAGAAGCAACCTTTCGTATAGACACTTCCATTTCTTCAAGAGTTGCTTCTCTTTCTTTTCACCGATGATCATGACCATTGCTTGTAACTTTTCACAAATGGTTACAACTCTTTATTCCTTATATAAACATTATGATTTCATCATTCCAAATCACCAAAATTTTATTGATTAAATCTCTATTCTCTTGATCTAAATTTCTGCTCTAAGTGCTAAAGTGCTCATATTCTTCAATATATCGTTTTGAATCCTAGAATTTAAATAATATTCTTTTGATTCAGTATGATATTCACTTCCAAATCTTCGTATACACAAATATACTATTTGAGGATAAGATTATTGGAAGTCTGTACTACAAGTGACAAAATTGTGTTATTGAGAATACATATTGTCAAGAAAAATTATATTCATCTCTGTTGAAATCCTCGGTGTTGTGAGAGGCAAGTGTTGAAGTCCTCAGTGTTATTAGAGGCGTGAAATCCCGTTTGTCTGCTCGGGTGTTGTATACCTATTCCTATAGGTGAAGTGAGGGCGTTGTTAGTGAAAATCCAGATAGTAGTCTGGGACTGGACGTAGGACGGTGCTCTGAACCAGTATAAAAATACTTGGTGTGATTTTTATATTTTACTGCATTGTTCGTTGTTATATCTGTGATTCGTTATTATCTCATACTTGTCTATTATATACCATATTACATGATCCACATACACACATTTTCAATTATGCACATCCATTATCAAATAAACTCATACAACATATATTATCTAATGCAACTACAAGACCCACTTATATAAAAGACGAAGAACCAGATAATAGATATCATTGTACGTCATATAAGTTCACAACATAGCACATCATATAAAAAATATCATTGTATGTCATAGCTCACAACATAGCACATCATATAAAAAATATCATTGTACATCGTATGTAAACAACTAACGATGCAAATAATATTCTTCTTCTTCATTTTTTGATTCAGTCTCGGTTTAATACTCTATATCGTTGTCCTCTGTACTCTCAAATGCTTCTATTAATTCATTTGATTCATCGTTTAAAGACTCTAAATTAACATCATTAGCAATTATTATTTCATCGTTTTGATTTGCATCTGTTTGACACACTGCATCGTCTGGAATAGAAATTCCTTCAATTGTAAATCTTGCCTTTGTTTTAATTACGGCAGACCAATCTGCTTTATCTCTTTTTAAGGACGAATACAGAGCAAAGTAAACTTATAATGCTTGCTTGTCCAATACAAAAGGATCATACTTACAATAATGTGATGTGTGCTTTATTTCTATAAGCTTATAATCTTTATGCGCGTTGATTCCAGTACCAGGAACATTGCTGAACCAGTTGCACCTTAATAGAACAACTTTTTCAACGGGCTGTACATAATATGTCAACTCTAAAATTTGTGTCAAGACGCCATAAAAGTATTTTATATGCTCTTCAGGATCATCACTACCTTTGACAAATATACCACTGTTATATGTTAATCTGTCAGTACCATGGTCTTTGCTGTTGAATTTAAATCCATTGACGAATAATATTGGATAAGTCTTAACATTTCTTTTTGGTCCAAGCACAAGATGTTGCTAACCCTCGTCATTGACGCAGTTTATTGGATCGTAAATGTACTGCGAGAACCATTTAGCAAAATCTTTACTGAGATTGCCATCTGGATTTTCTAATTTGTAAATACTGCAAATATAAAGGATTTTATTACTAGCAAACAATTGACGTACACATAACTGTAATAAAGTTAAAAATTTAGTACCTAACAAATGGTGCAACTTCAACACAATTTAGAAGAACATGTATATGTGCTACATGGTGATCTGTATCATTTAACCATATTTCTACACATTTTCCAGAAGATCGTCCAAGTTGTCTAAAAAATGATAACATTGTCGGAAAAAAATTGGGTTCCACGGTTTCATCATTACAAGGAATACTTACAAATGATAGGTTCACATGATCATTGAAGTAATGAGAAAAAAAGAACGAAGCTTCTTCTTCAAGATAAGATTTGCAAATCGAACCTTCAACTCGTGCTTTTTGTCGTACTTTTTTCTTCAGATGATTCAAGTAACTAAAATAAAATTAATTCAATTTATATGCACTAATGTCAATTTGAATTGTAAGCATAAATTTTACCTTTTAAAAGGATACATCCATCCATATTCCACTGGACCTCGAAGAATAGCTTGGGATGGAAAATGAATAGGTAAATGCTCCATTTCATTAAAAAAATCATGGAGGGAAGATTTTCTCTAATTTGCAAATCAATATCGGAATTTCTACTTCAAGTTTACGGAGATGATCAATTTTTAGTTTGTTGAACAAAGATATTTATAGAAGAAGCTTAACTCTGTTAAAACACCCTACACTTTTACAGGCAATAATTGTTTGAACACCACTGGTAATAAATATTCCATCATGATATGACAATCATGACTTTTCATCCCACTCAATTTATTGTTTTTATAGTCAACACATCTAGAAGATTAGAAGAAATCCTATCCGGACATTTAAGTCCCTCAACCCATTTCAATACAAGTTTTATTTGTTTGTTGTCTAGTTCATAGCACGCTTTGGGTTTTTTATTGTCATTGAGCTTCATATGAAATTCTGGACGTTTACAATATTCTTCTATGTCACGTCTCGAATATATATCGTCCTTTGTTTTTCCTTTGACATTCAAAATAGTATTAATTAAATACATTATCAAATACATTTTTTTATTGTGCATAACGTCAATATTATGTCGAAGTTTGAGATCTTTCCAATAAGGTAGCTCCCAAAATATGCTTTGTTTACACCAATTATAAATGTCAGATTTACCCAGAATTTCTATTTGTTCTCCAGTCTCATGGATCTTGGGATAATCCTTTATAATATCGTATATTTATTCACTTGTCCAAATTTTGGGTGCTAGCACAGTCATTCCGCTGTTAGCTTTAAAGTTTTTTTTATCTCTTCTAAAAGTATGATTGGTATGCAGAAAACAACGATGACAATCAAACCACGAATGCTTCCTTCCATACCGCAAGAAAAATGCTTTTGTTTTTTCCATGCATAAAGGACAAGATAGACGACCGGCCATACTCCAACCTAAAAGCATCTCATATGCAGAAAAGTCACTAATCGTCCAGAACAAAGAAGTGAACGTACGAAAATTCTTTTTTTTGAAATGTCGTATGTTTCAACTCCTTCATCCCATAGTTTTCTCAACTCTTCGATTAATGGTTGTACATAAACATCGATGCCTTGTTTTGGATTATTAGGACCAGGAACGACAATAGTGAGAAACAAATATGGAGTTTTCATACACATCCATGGAAGTAAATTATAAGGAGTATCGATAATAGGCCAAGATGAATATTTACAACCAAACTGAGAAAACGGTGAAAACCTATCTGTACATAAACCAAGTGTGACATTACGACTCTCTGGGGAAAATGTAGGATACGTCATATCAAAATGTTTCTATGCTTCTCCATCCGATGGATGTGTCAAAGTTCCATCTTCTTGTGTTCACACACTATGCCATCGCATATGACATACAGTGACTGAGGATGCGTATAACAGTTGTAGTCTAGGGATGATTGGTAAATAATGCATTCTCGTATACGGAACTTCCTTACCTTTGTTTTTTCTAGGTTTATACCTTTCCCGTCACATTTTTTTACAATTTCTAAGATTAATATCATCTTTCCAATACAACATGCAACCTTTAACACAAGTATCTATTTTTTGGTATGGCAAACCGAAAGCCGACATTAGTGTTTTCACTTTGCAATGATATCGCACATCAGATTATCGGGTGGCATATGTCTTTTTGCAGCTTGTACAACCGTTGTAAATGCAGCTTCTGTAAGGTTAAATTTTGATTTCATGGTGATGTACTTAGTAGTTAACGATAATTCAGTTCCACTTTCACAACCATTCCACAATGGCCGCTTAGCTGAAGCCAATAAATCATATATTTTTTGGCTTCCGTGTTCGGTTCTTCTTCAATATTTACGTCATCGTCGTCAGCCTGACCGGTAGGGAACATTGACCGTGCTGCTTCTTCCACCATATCTTCTATTGGATTCGTCATAACTAATTCGACCTCCGATGCTACATGATTTACTGTAGGTGCAACAAGTTCTCCATGACGATCCCATAAATAATAATTTGGCACAAAACCTGATTTATACAAATGTACTTTAACGATGTCTGGTTTATGAAACCTCATCAGTTTACTCTTACTACACGGACAACGAAGCTCCTCGTAATTTCGATTATTAGATACTGCAAATCTAACAAATTAATTTACACCATTATAGAAATGTTCTTTCACTGAGTCTTTCATTCCAATTCGAACTTCATACATCCAACTACGGTCAACGAAATAATCAAACATTTTTCCTGATTCATAAATATATGTCAGCGATTTTGATAACACGTACGAATATTATTATAAAGCCTTTTGGGACTAAAGCTTTTACACACCACACTGTTATATCTCGACATTATTTCATTTCGGATTTCCCAACTAAACGATAAACTTTAAAACTCACCATTACAACGATACCATTTTATAGCACCGGAGTAACGTCTATGCATTACCCCTCTCCTTAACTTGGCTTGCACCATTAACAAGAATTTTATCCAACAATGTATGTGAATATTTTTAATTAGTGGTTCATACATACAATAAAAATGTTATTTTTATTGTTCAAAGAATTTATTCAATATTTTTAATGGCTCATACACACAATAAAATTGTGATTTTTATTGTTCAAAGAATTTATTCAATACATGAATATTTTTGGTGGTTCATAAATACCATAAAAATGTGATTTTTAATGTTCAAACAATTTATTCAACACATGAATATTTTTAGTGGTTCATACATACAATAAAAATGTGATTTTTATTGTTTAAAGAACTTATTCAACACATGAATATTTTTAGTGGTCCATACATAAAATAAAAATGTGATTTTTATTGTTCAAAGAATTTATTCAACATATGAATATTTTTAGTGTTTCATACATACAATAAAAATGTGATTTTTATTGTTCAAACAATTTACTCAACACATGAATATTTTTCATAGTTCATTTCAGAAAATTTCATCATTACAACGGCAGGGTGGGTAGCACCGGCACCGTGTCCAGCACGGCTCCTCTACTAACCTAGGCCTTGGCTTGCGCCATACATAGTCATTCCATTCCAATAATTTCCACAGTACAATTCATTTTCAAACCCCGTCTGCAACCTATTATACACCAATTTCAGAACCATCGCTTTTAAATAGCTATATCCAACAACATGTATGCCAATACAAAACCCAAAAACAACAACATGTATACTAATCAACTAAATTCACAATATTTATTAATCGATTTCTAATCGATAATCACCTAAATAGCTTTTAAATTTAAAATCTAATTACCTAAATTATAAATTCAATATCAATATTTATTATTATCTACACAATAACTGTTCATTAACACATACATATGCACAAAATCAACTAACCAACAATATTCACTAATAAACAACTAATTCCACATTTTAGGGTTTCAATCATTACTAAATCAACTACATTATTTCAACAATCATCATATAATCACATAAAATATACATTTAAATCATTATTAACTAATTAATTTAAGAAATAATTTAGAAATTATACCGAGGAGAGGAAGAAGCAAGTAATTGTTGAGAGCGGAGGAGAGGCCGGCGGCGGAGGGTCACGGAAGGCGACGGCGGGTCACGCAAGGCGGCGGCATGTGAGGGCAGGCGTCAATCGATCGTGTATGGGTTTCCTTTTTTTTCTCTAAAATTTTGAATCGTGGAAGAGAAAGTCGGAAATTCCTTTAGGCTCGTGGTTTATCTTTTATTTGGCGACGGCTGGTGAGGACCACTTTTTTGGCCGTCACCAGCCGTCGCTATGGTCTGTAACCAAATTGGTCAATTCTTATAGTGAAAGATTTTCTTCCTCCAAAATTTCTCTTACCACCACCTATTTTCACCATCAAAACTCTACATCGAGTCTCATAAGTTTAAATCACGAGCTCATTAAAATGCAGACATGTGAATTCATGTTATACAAAATTTTGTGTGACATAAGTCTTTGTTTGTGACAAATAAAAGGGTGTTATATATAGTAATTATAAAAGTACCAACATTAGGATTTGTTGTGATCCCAAATTCTCCATGACACTTAACTTTACGATAGCCAATTATAATCATTAAATTTACTAATAAAGTGAATTTAACTTATAGCAGAGCAGTTCAAAAATAATTAAATCCCTTGTGAATCTAAACTACAAATGTGAAGTTTATTTTATATTAAATTATGTTCCATTCGCTTTATAGCTTTTATTTTTGTATTCTTGTCCAAGAAAAATTATGCACGTCGTACATAGTGGTGGAAAACAAACAATTTTAAAAGATAAAAAGGAGTTTAATCTGTCTTTCGTATTGTTGATGAATAACAAAAACACAGAGAACCATCTAACTCCTTCATTGGTCGACGGAATGAACAAGAATTATGAATCTTGTATTTTTTGCATTTCGCAGTGGAAAATGATAATAGAAAATTCAAAGCGAAACAAAACATTATTATCAAGAGTCAATTTTCATTAATAATCATTCATTCATTTTTATGTGGGAAGGAAACAGAGGACTATTATTTAATGTTGAGTTACAGTTGAAAGATTATATTCATAACAAGACAATGCAACTTCTCCAAATAAGTTGATATGGACATATACACGCAACACAATCAAGAATCATGTTCACTGTGCTTTGGAGATCCTAAGTACGCTGTATTAAAATTTAAAAAGGATTAGGCGACAGGTTGGAAAAAACAGAAAATGGGATGAAAGAGGCCCGAACTATCGACCACAGGATCACTCTAACATATAGCTATCAGACCTACACACTAGCCAATTGCGCCAACCACCCCTTTTACTTCGTCACATTTACAACTGGCGCGTTTATTTCCAATAATTATTACCTCTACAATGCATAAAGGTGGAAAACGTTCCTAAAATTTTGATACATGCGTCTTTTCCTTTGAAACTACTATGAATTTATTCAATTTTTTTTAACTTATCATACATGTTGCCCAACTGTACCACCACCCCTTTTGTTTAAATTTGATTCAAGAGTCAGACCATAAAGTTGTGGAAAATAACCGGATAAGAAAGGCTCCGACTTTTGACCTTGGCATCACTCAGATTCTAGCTATGCATGTGTATAAATAGAGAAAAGTTGTATAAAATAATAAGGTGAGAAAGGCTAACACTATTAACCTAACGAGTCATGATCACTAACATTTTAGCTATGACACGTACACACTAGCCAACTGTAAAAAATGCTATGTGTATATATACCTAATTAGGAAAGGAAGTGCTTGGTATATGTGGATTAAATTTCAAAATTACAAAAAAAGAAAGCGGGGATAGGGTCAAACTTTCAACCTTAAGAAGAAACATTTCAGCTATGAGACTTGCACACTAGCCAACTATAGCTGGACCTCTTTTAAGCGTGTGAGTGCTGAAATGATTGCACAAAAACTTACGGAAATTTACTTCAACAAATGAAATAAATGTTTTCCTACCAAACTTCAATCAAAACACAATAAAATTTATTTGCGTCAATCAAACAATATGTAAGCTAATTTTCAAGTCAAAAAATTTCTACCTTTGATTTAGGTATTTTATTTTGTACCGTTTTCACCTATACAAGATCAAGGTTTGAAATTCTGTTTTCCGTTTCATTATGAGTAAATTTTTAAATTTAGATCAACGGAAATTCCGCTTTAATTCTAATTTGGAAATTCCGGTAGTTATCTTTTTATAAATGCCATAAAAATTCAATACTGATACAAATTTAGATTGTATTACTGGAATTAACTATAAGATACATACTAAGAAACCAAACTTATGAGGGGTTCATCTATATGATTTTATGCACAATAATAACCCAAACTCAATAACATAATTTCTATCCAAATGAATAATTCAAACTCTTCTACACTAATTCTTGACCCAACCCAAACGGGCCATTCAAAATATAAAATAAAATACAAAACCCCTAAACTATTACGTCTTCACCGCTTTCATTTATGTTCTCTCATCTCTTCTTCGTTCTTGAAATCTAAACGGAAAATTTGAGCATGGCTTGTTTTAAAAATCCAAATTTTAATAGCAACAAAAAAGAAAAAGAAAAAGTCTCCTACCTACAGCGATGGTAGGTCCGCGAAAAGTGGTTATTGCGTAAATATAATGATTGTAGATGAGAATTTGAAGAAGGCTACACATACAATTGTTTTCTGCTTATTTTGTTCTTTTTATTTGCTGTTAGAAGGATTTTGGACTGTAGAAGTTGAAACTTGTTGAAATTTGAAGCAAAGGCCTTTTTTTCATTAAATTCCAACCGAAACGGAATTTTGTCTGAATTCTAGTCCGGAGCATGCTGGAACCGGGCCAAAACAGCTGATATTCCGGCATACCGAGCAGAATTTAGAACCATGATACAAATCCAATATTATATGTTTAATTTTATAAAATCGTATCACAGAATTATTTCTGAATTGCATCATTTTTGAATTCAAGTTCAAAGAGAAATGTATCACATAAAACAATCACAAATAGGTGAGTGTTAACAAATAAATTACTATCAACTACCAAAATAAATTGTGGCCAAATAATATTCTACATAATAATCAATTATTATGAACACATGTTAAAGATTTCATGTTACATTATATGTCGATGTTTTCATCAAATATGGGTTTAGTTTACAATTGAATACATGGTTTTCACTAAATATACACAACTTCTATTTTTATTTTTAAGTTAAAATATGACAAGTATGGTTCAATTTACATCTAGTCTTAAACGGTGCGCTTTCAGGATCATGGTTCGAAGTTAGATTATGTTTTAATTAAAGATATAATTGAATTCCATGGAATTCAAATTATTCCAAGATTTTCTTACTCGTTTACCTAACTAAAATAAAATAAAAAATAATCATGATAAAGACCTTTTGAATTCCCTATAGAAACCAACTATTGACCCATCTTTTGGCAAGACAATCATGTTACAGATTTCTAGCTATTGAAGTGTTCAGAATTTGGACATAGGCTCAGAAGAGCCTGGACATGCTTGGTTAAAGCATCAAAGCAATTAAAGAGTTGGGATATGTGAAAGTTGGGTTTCAGATCAACGAGGATTGGTTTGGCCTACCACTTCTACATTACACCACGGATCGGTGAAGTTGGTTCGAAACACCTAGATCGATGAAGCTCGACTCGATGAGGCCACGTCACCACATCATGATGTAGCGTCTCTGGGTCGGCCAACCCGATTCGAGCCGGGTACTGGAGATGCTCCAAAGACCTATTCTTCTGCTTAGATACTTGGTTAACCCACTCCTTACAACTTCGGATCGAAGGGCGCGTATTCAAGTCAAGCCAGAGTAGATATTCTCCACTATTTGAAGACACGTTCTAGTTAATCCTGGACGGCTGGATCGAGTGGCATGTTGAACCCGGTTTACCTCTTACCTATAAATACATGGTTTTTGGATCAAACAAGGGATCAAATTCTCTTTGGTTGGCCGATGAGAGTAAGGATGTTGTTAATGGGAAAATCACTTCTTTCTCTACTTTTCTTTCATATAATCAATTGTATTGTTATCAACAGTATAAATAAAGTTTGATTACACTAAGTGAACGAAGGCCAGATTGTCGAACCACTATAATAACTTTGCGTATCTCCTTTATTTTATTGCTTTATGAGACTGAGACTGTGAAATTGTTTTGTGGTTGCTGTGACATTGTGAATTTGGGCGTTGGTCATACAAGAATCAATTTCTACGTCAACACCAACATTCCTAAGGAAAAGGCTTTTCAGCTATATTTCCTTATTTCTTTCAAATATTTATTTGAATACGTTAATTTACGTAGAAGTGCTTTTTTTTAGGAACTGCCATCATCTCTATCATAAAACAGTAATACTGTACTGATTAACTTAAATTATCAAGACATGAATCAAATCAAGTTCACTTTGCCAATAAGAATTTGGTATCAAACCTTGCAGTTGGCAATATTATTACAACCACAGATGAGATGCCCATTCGCTACATATATAGCATCTGAAGCTCCTCTACCATCACTTCTCTGCATAAACGTATTTATTGTCATAATACACATCAAATAAAATTCACAAATAAGGTAGGACTTTATTTGCAACGAATTAATTCTAATAGTTGTTTCTTCAGTCATCCTGAGGTAGGCCTCTAAGAGCATCTCTAACAGTGTTACGGGCGGTAACGTTACGACCCGTAACATGTTGGGAGATATATTTGATATCTCCCAACAGGCGCGAGCCGATTTTATCGGCTCGCAGCATACGAGCCGATTTTATCGGCTCGCGATTCGGGGTTTGGGGGGGTGTGCGTAAGTGGGGTTTTTGATTTTTGATAAATTTTTGATTTTTTTAATGAAAGAATAAATTTTAAAAATAGAACCGGCCGTTACAATAAGCATACAGATACAATAACCATAACAGATACAACAAGTAGGTTTTCGCATAACAATAAGCATACAGATACAACCGGCCGTTACAGATACCACTACGAATAATAGTACTTGCCTACTAAAACATCAAAGCAACACGTTCAGCCTTAAGGGAGTCGCATTGCGTTCATTCGCAACTCTTGAACTTGATTTTCGAGACGCCTTATCTCTCGTTCGAGTTCGTTTGCATATACTATTCCCCTTGGGCACAACGGCTCGTCAATCCATTCCGTGTAGCTGCATGCATTTGGATAGAATGGACATGCCTGCATGCGCCGACCAATATTGTCACCTTCTGCTCGAACCAGAACTTGGACCGCATGACCGCAGTAGCAAAGTACACGATAAGATTCACCTTCATGTTCTTGCGGTGGTACTCGATAGAACTCTACTTCTTGTTGGGGTGGAGCGAGAGACTATTGGTTCAATAGTTGAACATGTGGTACTTGAACCTCTTATGGAAGATTTACATGCTCCTGTTCATGCGATAGTTGAACATGTGGTACTTGAACTTCTTTGGTCCTAATTTGCATTAGAAAATCGAATTCGTCTTCGAGTTGCTGAAGTCTCATCTGTTCCCATGCCTGTTCATCAGAGTCAGTATCTGATGGCCAAGAAGGCATTTTGAGCGAGTGATAAAAAGAGGAGGAAGTACTAGAATGAGAACGATGTTGTTTGAGTGAGATATTATGTGCGTAGATTGAGTAACGTATATAGCTGTGGGGAGTAAAAAACAGTAAAATAAATAATGATGTTACTGCTCACTGTTTCGCCTGACTTAATACTGCAGGGAATATGCTTTTCTTATTGTCATGATGTGAACGGACACTGGTTCTACTTTGCTTTACATGATGCGGTTTCCAAAGCAATAGGCAGCTTAAGTGAAAGAGAACGACCCTAATTTTTAACTCCTTTGTGTGTTGAAATGTGTAATTTAAACGGGGACTGGTTCTACTTTTCTTTTCTTACTGTCATGATGTGAACGGACACTGGTTCTACTTTGCTTTTCTTACTATCATGATGTGAACGGACATTGGTTCTTCTTTGCTTTACATGATGCGGTTTCCAAAGCAATAGGCAGCTTAACTTGACAGAAATAGGTTTTGAAGAGGTCCATAATAGTGGATGAGTACGATACAACATACAAACTACGATACAGAAACTACATTCAATATAGAAAAATACAAAAATACATGCATGTAGTGGATATCCGACACAACATACAACTATGATATAGTGCCACATAACGTTAAACACGTTACATGAAAATTAGACGTAGTACATTATAGCTAGACCCTAGTTTCCGGTCGCACGGGGGAACCCATACAACATTTCAGCCTTTGCTGCAACATTCACCCTTTCAAGGCGACCCGCCTCTGCTTGCATCTCTAGAGCGTACGTGACACCCCTCTCCGTCAGTGGTGGATCGATCCATGAGAAAAAAATTACAATGTTCCACTCCGTGTCAATTAAGTGCAGTAATGTACGATTAGCAACCATAAAAGCGCCGATCTGCATTGCTTTGACTTTTAGAAACAACCACATTACATTCTACTCCACAGTAGCAGAGCACAGAGGGACCCGTCATGCTGGAGCTTGACCTATCTGGGTTCTCCTGAGCAATTACTTCCCTTAACCGAGCATTGTGGGTTTTCTGAAGAGGTCCAAGTGGTCATAAAGGTTGATAAGTGGTCATAAAGGTTGATAAGTTCCCGTATTTTGTGTTTTGCTTTCTTAAAGCAGTTCACATGTCAGGTTTTTAAAGGTTGCATAGTTTAGTAACATCAACTGTTGTACGACCGAGTCAAAGCAGCTCAACTATTGAGGTCATGGTGTAGTCATGTCATATGTCTCGATGCTACAGCTCGAGTAATGATGACAGAGCTTTATCAATAATCACCTCCACTTGTTTAAATAGTTCAACCGCCGTCTCCCAACCATGACCATTATTTGTGCTTTCTACATCAACCAAGACATTAAGGTGAGAAACTACTATTTTTTTTTCTATGGGTTCAAGTACTTCTTTATATCGGAGTACACGTTTTTTTGTTTCCGTGTAGCTTTAATGGACGATGGGGAAATCAGTGATGAACTTATGAATAAAATGTTTGATGAGTTCGAACGGAACAAGCAGGAGGAGAAAGTGGGTGGATTCATTCCAAATACACAAGTAGCTGAAGTTAATAAATCCGAAACACATACACGAAAACACACAGCTAGGCAAAGGGTTAACCGTACTCGTCACAATCCAAGTAATGCTAGCTCCAGTGCTGTTACAACCGAATTCTCTCCTACGGACTTAGTTATACTCGCGAAATCCTATATCGAAGGTGATAAAATAGATTTGCTACTGAAGCAAAGTGGAGGAGGACTTACCCATGAAGAATTTTGGTCCATGATAACAAGATTACATAACAACCACCGTTCATGCACAGCTACACGAACATCTGCTGAAATTCATACGGCTCATCGGCGGTTCGTTAAAGCTTGTAAACGATACCAGATGATTATACAGAAAGTTGAAGACGAAAACATATTTAAAACGAATAGGGCAACTTTTGATTCTCATTACCTTGTAGAGTACGAAACTGATTTTGTTGGCTATGAGGCATTTGAACTACGTTGTAGTTAGCTAACCCGATGATCTTTCGTTTACTTCTTGTTATATCTTTCGTTTATTAGATAATCCTTTGATAAAAAGTCTAAAGTTCTTGTAATTGTTTACGCAATAACAAAATATATAAAGCACGCATTTCATTATTAAGAAAGCGGTTGCTACAGCAGGAAATAAAACGTTACTAGAACAACATAATACGAGCAACTACTAATACGAGCAACTACTAATATGAGCAACTACATCAACTGCGGAAACCTTGATGTTATAATACGACGTTTCATCCCCGTCCAAAAATCCTTTTCCAAATCAGACATTCCAGCCAGATCTTTGTCGATGATAGCGTTCTCTTCTTGTTCTTTCTTATACGCATCTTGCTCTTTCTTATACGCATCGTGCTCTTTCTTATACACTAAGTCCTCCGAAAGAATTTGAAGTTTCTTCTCTTCCAGATCAGCAATCCTTTTCAAAATTTCTGTTCTTTCCCTAGCTTCTACAAGTCTTTTTTCCGCTCTACGACTATGTTCTTCGTGTCGTGCGTTCACTTTTGATTCAAGTTCAACCGTTGTTTTGCCCCTTCTTTTCGCCTCTTTGGCTCCCTCAGGTCTAAAATCTTTGTCAATCGTGGCATTGAACTCATCAAGTAGGTTTTCCCGTACACATTGAGAAATATTGGCAGCTGACCCGCTTGGACTAGAAGAATACCTAGATTTTGAACTTTTTTCTTGCTAGCACTTTGAACATCGCGGAGGCTCTTGGCAAGTTCTGAGTTCCACTTCGGTTGACTAGTAAGCAGTTCATAACAATATATAAACTGGTAATAGTGTGGCCTTTTCGTCCCATTTTCTTTAGGAAAAAGCTTCTTGAACTCCTCGTTTGCTAGTCGTTTCTACGTACCAAAAGAAAATGTATCAATTAACATGCTAACAACCACAAATGAAGTACGTACAAATACAAACATACCAGATTATCTTCCCCTCCCATGCCGCTTGGATTCGCTATCTATAGTTTGTACACTTGTGACTCGTAATATTGGGTTTGACGGCTTATTTTCCCAAAACGGCCTTGAATCGCCGATAACGTCCTTTAGCATTCTGGATGCTTCTGAACGAAGGCTTTCTCCATTTTTTTCCAAAACGTAACGGCTGTTTGGTCGTTCCCCGTTGCGGAATCTTGTGTGAAATGACAATATATGTTGCATAGACTAATGTCTTCTTCGTCAGTCCACGTACTGTTTCCTTGCCTGCTCAATGGAGTTTCAAATATATTGCTCGTGTTGCCTTGCGAGAACTGGCTTCCATAAATTATCGGATGTGAAAAATCTCCGAATGGGGAAGTCATTATATAGCAAGAGTTTGTGTAGAGTAAAGAGATGTAGAAAGAAGTTATGAATATGTTGTGATGTACAAAGATGGAATGGAATGCTTTTATAACTGAAAATATAGCCGTTAGAAAAGTTTTAACTGTTTTATGGCCGTTAGGAATAAAAAAAGAGGCGGATATAGGCGTTGGGATGAGTTAGCCGTTGGGGATTTGGGGGGGAGTTGGGCGAGCTGATTTTATCGGCTCGCCATATTACGATGGAGGAGGAGTAGGAGATGCAGAAGAAGACCGAGAAGATGAACGTCCTCGTACTTTGCGAATTATTTTACCAAGTGTGGTCACAACTTTATCTAAGGTCTTTTCAAAATTAGTCATACATGTAGGAAACAAACGTTCTAGATAAGTGACCTTCTTCCCTAAGACTTGTTGGTTAAGAGATAGAAATTGCTGAATTAGTAGAGCGATTTCTTTCACACTTTCACCGGATTCCGTAACAATTCGAGCCTCTTGAATTTCCTGATCGGAGTAATACTCAGTTGTTTCCGTAGGCTCGGTTGGTAGTTCGTGTTTTTGTCGTCATTGTTGTTATGGTTGTTGTTCTTATTGTAAAGGTGGTGGTTGTTATTGTTGTTTCCATTGCTCGAAGTAATAATTTATAGAGGATTTTATGGAAGATGCATCAAAGAAGCAAAACGAATTCCACTTTCAAGAATATCCATTTCTTGATAGTTTGACAAATTAAGAGTAATCTCTTGTGATCGGAAAATACGCATAAGGTAAGCGATATATGGAATTGTACGTTTTGTAGGAGTCCAAAAACTCTTTATTTGATCAAAGATATATTGAGCCCAATTCACTCGAGTATATCCGAATATAGTAGCGAAAGCCTTATAACGGTCATGATCATATACTTGTTCATGACTTCCTAGTCTCGGAAATACGGTATTAACGAGAATTTTATTAATCAAACGAGCATGTGGATGAAATTTTGAAGGATTCATTCTAGGAAAATCATCTTCACAAATAAAATGTGTTACATGATCCCTAGGTTTATAGCCATTGTCAGGGATCTCTTGTAAGTTAACCCGAGTATAAGAACATCCTAAGACTTGCCCTAGCATTTCGACATTAAACTTTGACAATTTTCTCATACACACTTGACCATGTCCAATTTTCTAGGTCAGAGGGATTCTAAACAGCAAGTGAGCATAGATTTATAAAGAATAAGAATATGGTAAGAGGACCCACTACTACTTTGTTGTTATTATAATCAATTAGCCTCTTGAGTTTGGCATGAGTAAGCAAATTATTAACATCATATTTTTCTAAACCATTAAGGGGATAGAAAGGACCAATATGAATTGTTTTTGCCTTCAAATTTATGAGTAGAGCTTCACCATCCCGTGCTTCCAATTTTTGATTTGTTCTTAGATACAAAGTTTTCAGAAGTCTCTTGAGATGTTGTGGTTTCTACTACCGTCTTTCTTTTGGAAACTGGACGTTTATGAGCCAATGACGTGATTCTTGAAGAATTGGGGATTTTGGAAATTAGGGTTAAGATTAAAAAAATGAGAAGTTAAAGTAAAAAGTGAATGGGGAAGAGTTAAAAACTTCTGGTAAAAAGCGATTCAGGCACATATAGATGTCTGTTGAGTATCGACAGACGTCTTTCGTTACAGGGAATTGATTTTCCCTAGAGTACGTACAAATGTCTGTCGATATGCAGCAGACGTCTGTGTTAAGTGAATATGTATTTTTCATATAATCGCAGACGTCTAAAGGTCTAAAAACAGACATCTATGTTTATAGGGTTGGAAACCCCGAGACCAAAGACAGACGTCTGTGCTGAAGGCTAATTATTTTTCAATATGTACCCGATGTCAGACGTTTGAAAAATTTTCATCAGACGTCTGATCGTATAAACTTTTGCCTATTAACAGAATTTTATGAAGAACTAATTTATATACAAATTATTCATATTAAAAATACTTATGTAAAATCAATGCATACAATTATTGTTATGGAGAAATCAACGGAAAAAATAACATATTAGTTAGATCATTTGTTTGAGTGAGAAGATTTCTTGCTACTTTAGTTTGCTTCGTTTTTAAGATTTTCGGACATGGGTTTTAATGGAGACCATTTTGAATGTTTAGGAATGTGGTTAGATGTTCCTTCTCCCATAAATTTGTAGGAACAATGTTACCAGAGATTGGTGATTCTATGAATCGAGGAGAATTCTCGTGAATGCAATTTTTTGTGGGTGAATGCTCACATATCATGAGCAAGCTTTTCTCAAGAAAACGTAGATGTATGCGTTGAGTGAAAGGATGGTGTAACACCCCACCTCCGCTAGGGTCACTCACAAAGGGAATGCACTAGGTTTGGAGGAGTATTATTGGTAAACATGCACAGAAATATTACAAGACAGAAAATATATAAAATAGCGGAAGTAAAATCAAACTTTCATAACATGAATAAATAAGGTCTAAAGCCTTTTACATCAGAGTACATCAAAACCTGTCTTGCAATAATAAAGAAGCATAAAGACTTTTTCATAAATTATTCCCCAAGAAAAAGCAGTAAAGTAGCCATAGCCAAGAAAAATCCAAGCCATCCATGATGACCTTCAAGCAGAAGAAGTCCGAACTAAACAACAGTATTTCCTCCCTGTAACCTGGGGGGGAAACGGAAGAAAAGAGGCGAAACAAAACGGGTCAGTCAAAAAGACTGAGTAAGCCCTATCTACTATTAGTATAAAAACTAGTAAAGTTAACTGACATGAGAAACTGAGATGAACATAAGCATGATAACAAGATAGATAAGCTAAATCAAAATAACAGGATGAACTACTGAACTCAGATAAACTAGGGTGTCGTGATAAACTACGATGTCAAGATAAAACAAGGTATCACATTGTCAGGTTTCTATCAAGTATAATATCCCAAGATATCTATCGCGTATAACGTCCCATGGCATCTATCCTGTATATCCGCTCTGCACCTACCGTACTAGTACCCCAACTGTATTACGTGTTATCCGTGAATGACCCTTACTCAAAAGTCGTGTAATGGTCCATGTCAACCTAATATGCCGCATATATAGGTTACTCAACTCATATGTTTCTTTCCATGTATAAGTTCAGTCCTTTGCCGTAGGCTGTACGGGCTTTCCCATGTAAACGGTTTATCCTTGAAGTTGTTTTGGACTGCAACACTTGATCTAGTTGTGTTTCCTTACCATGAACTATCGCGCGTCCACTTAGGATTTATGCCACCTAGGACCGCTAGGGATTATGCTACCTAATGAACGTTTTCCGTGTCTCGGTTTGGGTTTTGGCCACCTAGGACCACTAGGGATTACGCCACCCGTCAACCGCGCCCTTGATCCCACGTATGTATCGTGAATTGTTTTCCATGTCTAGATGCACATGTTCCCCAATGTGCCATTCGAGTTCCGTGCCAGGGCAAATCAAGAAATACGGAACTCGGTCGGGAGCTTTAAATCGTCTGCCGATGCAGATATCAAGGTCTGTTTTTGTACCCGTGGCTATGGTCCCACGTGACCCCTCCCTCAACTACTGAAAGGCAATCCAAGAAAAATCGTGTAAAAGAACCACTCCACGGCCCCACTATAGCCCACTTTCCTACGGGTCAACCTCACCCATGACTCGATAGCAAGCACATGGTCTGTTGGGGGTTCCCTGCCTTTCCACACGTACACGATTGACTAAAGATGGTAGGTAGTCGACGATGCACTATCCAGGGCAAAAACAAGAATCGTCGACTCCACGCTAATCCATCCCAGTCTTTAGGTTGCTCGCATAGCAACCAAGGCATACTCTTGGTCCTTCTAACGCAGACCTTAACCTCTCATGGGCCTAGTATAATTACCTGGCAGCCCACAGAGGGATCCCAAGAATATCCTCACGTCCCCCGAAGCTTCCACTTCGGCACCCAGTGCGCTGGAGCTTTTATCCAAGTCAGATAACTTGCTCCCCCTCGTATACTAAGCGATGACCTACCGTATCAGGTTACTGATCGTTTTGAGAATTAGTCCTATGTCCTTAGCTAAGAATTATTACTTAGTTACTCTTAACTAAGGTTTACCACTTAGCTTCCTTTCCCGTTATCCTTGAGTAACCACGGTTTTCTACCTAGTTCTTCTAGCTAGGGTTTGTCTATTGGGTTAAGTGTTATCATTCAAGTCCATGACTTAACCCGCCCACGAATCATGTCAAAGATTGGCTAAGTATTTAAGTTCAAGACTTAGTCCCACAAGTTGGTTAAGTGTACCCAGAGGCTCATGACTTAACCCTATCAAGTCAAATTGGTCAAGTACTAGCTTACCTTAATCCTATCGGATTATCTTGCTAGATCGATTAAGCATAGATTATCTTAATCCCATCAAATTATCGAGTCGGATTGGTTAAGTATAGGTTGGCTTAACCCCATCCTCTAATCGTACTACAATGGTTAAGTATATTCTAAAAAGGTCTTGTGACTTGACCTTATCAGGTCCGCGTATTAGATTGGTTAAGTGTAAGTTACTTAACCCCATCAAATCATCATGTATAATTGGTTAAGTATAAGTTGCTTAACCCCATTAAATTATCACGTTAAGTTGGTTAAGTATTGGTTACTTAACCTTATTGAATTACCGAGTTTAAATTGGTTAAGTGTTTAACTTAACCCCATCGAATTACCGTGTTTAGATTAGTTAAGTGTGGATTACTTAACCCCATCTAATTACCGTGTCGGATTAGTTAAGCGTAAATTACTTAACCCCATCCCCTAATCATCTTGTATGGTTAAGTGTCATTAAGAAAACTTACTTAACCTTGCCAAATTATCATGTTGGATTGATTAAGTGTTGGTTAACTTAATCCCCGTCCACTAGTCGTATAAAAATGGTTAAGCGTCATTAGGCAAATCAAATCACTTAACCTACCCAACCTTGTCATGTTTTGTTAAGTATCATTAGCCTAACCAATTTACTTAACCCATTTACCCATGTCATATTTGGTTAAGAGTTATTAATCAAATTAACTTAACCCTATCATGTGGCATTAATTACTTAATGCACCCCAACCTCTCACATTAGACTTTGTTGTGGTTACTAGTTAAGCCGGTCGGTTCCGGGTAGCTTTACACCACAACTTGGTCTAACCTCGGGTTCAAGCACAACATGACCAACTTCTCACATTGGGGCCTATTGTTTGCAACTACTAGTTAGGCCGGTCGGTTCCGGGTAGTTTTACGTTGCAAACTCAACCCAACCTCGAGTTGGCCACTTTCATGTTTAGTCTAGTGTCATGTTCATAGTCAAGTTTTCAAGCAATTGGGTAGACCTAACTTAATAGGTAAATTCCCAATGGGTAGACCTAACTTAATAGGTAAATTCCCAAGCTTATGTTTTTATGCATACTTACATGTCAACTTCCATGTTATATTTCAAGTCATGTTTTCAAGTATAAACACATGTCATATTTAACGTTACATGTTGTCATGTTTATACCCATTTACCCAAGTCATATTCATGTCATTATGTTTCCCCATAATGTGACCCCAACACTTTTTAAACTAGCATATACGTTCGCAACAACGTGATGGATTAAAAGAAGAGACTTGGCAAAGGAATGACAAAAATGGGTATTAAGCCACAAGTTAATCATGGTGGCAAATGAGGCACAAATGTGTTCATTAGCTTGCATGTTACATTCTTAAGCCTCAAAAACATGCATCAACCCAAACTTGGTACATAAGCGAATCATGGTGACAAAAGACATGGAATGATGGCTAGAAACTCGCATATATCATCATATAAGGATTATGACTTCATATGCAAGTTGACATAATGATTATGAAGGTTCTCATGTTGCATAATGCAACATTTCAACATAAAGGTTGTGGCTTTTTGCTCATAAGATCAAGCTAATGACTTCATAGACTTGCATGACATGATAGCATATATCATTCTCAATGATCAAACCCAAACTTGCAACATGAACATTTAACTTCATAGTTAATATCTAAGAGTAGGGAAGGGCTTACATTGCTATGAAGGCCTAAATCGATTAAACTAAAGCTTGTAATGAAGCCTATGCATGCCATCACCCAAAAACCCAAAGATGGATGCTCCAAATCAACAAATACACCATCTTTATGAACAAAGACCAAAACTTTTGCCTTGAAATCAACTTGAGGAGCTCTCATACTAACATAGGGACTCTCTAATACTCTCATGATCATGAAACCTCTCATAGAAATGAAGTGGAGGCTAGGATAGTTGAGTGGAGGCCATGAGAGTAGAAATTTGGCCATAGTTTAGTTACATGAGTGAATAATGAGGGTTTAGGGGCGGAGGGGGGGGGGGGGTTAGGGGCTTATTTATAGAAGATTAGGCTAGTTAGGACCCTTAGATTAACCCTAGGACCAACCTGAACCGTCAGATTTCAAACCAGGCCCAAAAACCTAGCCAAGATAGAAAATAGGTGCACCAGGCCAGAATCAGCCGACAGGGCAAGTCGACAGCCCTGTCGACTTGCCTGTCGACAAGCCTGTCGACTTGCAAGTCGACAGCCCTGTCGACAGCCAAGTCGACTTGTCTGGGCGGGAATTTTCCCGCCTGGCTCCATCTCTGCATGTTTCGAAATTCAAATTTCCCGAAAACTTCTTTGGGCCTTAACCGGGTCATACGGACTCCGATTTACAAAATTTCGGACTCTATTTCGCGTATTTTTCCGAGACGAACGCAATGGAATAGCCCGTTTTACTTGATTCAGAATTTAAAATTAAATTCTGCCTTGATTCTCGTTTTAACATGTTATCGAAATACGAGTTGTTACATTCTCCCCACCTTTTAGGATTTCGTCCCCGAAATCTCCAAGTTAGGAAGAACATATCCTACCATCCATCATCCATCTACTCTAAACATCATCCACAAGCAATCATTGTCCTTAGATGATTTCTAATGCTATATGAATATATGCAAAACGTGTGTGTACATGTTCCTTAGCTAATGCTAATGATCAGGCCTGAATAATCTTTCTAATGCAAAAATATGTATAGTGCCATGAATCCAACATGTATGCAAATAGTCCTAGCCATATAGATACTATATGCGTGCACAATCATTCATTCATATGCAACAACCGCATGATAACACATTCGATTTCATCCATAAACAAGTATAAATACTCGTGCATATGCAATATGAAATGTGACCGAGTCGAGCTAGTATCTAATGTGTATTCGCGCATCCACGAGCAACCACTTGCAACCATATCAATCATAACATGTTTCAAATACATGTTTACATCCATAGGGTTCTACCTAGGATTCCCTGAAATAGGGTCGAGAAGATAAACAAGACAAACTCCTTATGGGGTTTGTAACAGAAAATAGGACCAAGAGGATGTCCACAAAAGATAGCCTACAAGTAAGCTCTACAGAAAACAGGGATCAAGGATATACTCCCAAAAAGAGATATCATGCGCGTATCTAGTCTTTGACCATCAAGGTCGTATTTCCTTGAGCTCAATTCCATTGTGCCTTGACAGTCCTTTAACTTCGCGATTTCGTAGCTTCTTATTTCCTGTTTCCATAACATGAGCTGGAAATCATTTCTTCGTCGCCTCTCGTTCCACTCGCACACTTGGCGCAAACATGACTGCGTACTCATGATCTCATGCAAGCTTTCCAAAATTCACTAGTGAATCTCGGACCTCGTACCATAAGGTATTCCACGTAGTAGAACTTTCTCTTGAAAGTAAACAGATGCCAACCGGGTTATCAAGTGCACTTACAAGGGTGATTTCCATAACCCATGCATAAGTGAAATAAACCATCCGTCTTATCGGCGAACACCACTCGATCGGGCTTCAAATTTCCAATAAAGGTATCAAGGGATTCTAGGTAACCAATCATGACCGAACCCAAAAGGTTCCACGAGACTTCGAGGGTATTACCAAGGCTTGGTCAAGAGTCTAACTACCCTCCTATCAGAACCGAGAGTGGCACCCCTTACTGGATAACCACTTCATCCCTAGAATCCATCCATAACTGAGGCATGTCATTCTCAAATCCAAAACAAGTCATGAATAAATGGACCGATTCTCCATAGGACTTGAGACAAAAATGGGATTCTCTATTACGCTAGTACTTAAGGTGCAGAGACTCAACTATCGAAGCAGACTTAAATGATACGATGATCAAACCAAAGTCCTAACGGGATGATAGAGAAGAAAAGCTAAACCTTTAACAAGATCGTTACCCTCCTTCCGAGGTACCCTAGAAATGGAAGCATACTACTGCCCTCCCGATGATCTTGTCCTTGTCCCATGATACTTAACTATCCGCCCCGTTTCACCATGCCAAAGGTACTCCCTCGTCATGGGTTTCATTGTTCATCTTTCCCTCTCATTCTGGGTTGAGCCATACCAACAAGTTGCTCATCCTTAAACTCGTATCCTTTACCCTTGCTCTTTATTATCCTTTCTTGTAACACGGCAATGGGTCTCTCGAGAACCACCTCCATCGTACGGGAAACACCTACGTGGCTAGACAAAGATTAGTCACAGTGAGAACTACTGTGACCACAGATGGAGGAAAGAAAGGAAACGAGATTTAATCAAGGAATCAAAGGATGGTGCTAATGGCTTTTGGGGAATAGCCTTTTTAAAACAAACTTTTCTTGAAAAATGCTTCTTTATAAACGATTTTCAAATAGTTTTCAGAAGGTCTTTAAAAACTTTTGCCCAGTCTGGTAACCTTCTGCTCTGATACCAAATGTAACACCCCACCTCCGCTAGGGTTACTCACAAAGGGAATGCACTAGGTTTGGAGGAGTATTATTGGTAAACATGCACAGAAATATTACAAGACAGAACATATATAAAATAGCGGAAGTAAAATCAAACTTTCATAACATGAATAAATAAGGTCTAAAGCCTTTTACATCAGAGTACATCAAAACCTGTCTTGCAATAATGAAGAAGCATAAAGACTTTTTCATAAATTATTCCCCAAGAAAAAGCAGTAAAGTAGCCATAGCCAAGAAAAATCCAAGCCATCCATAATGACCTTCAAGCAGAAGAAGTCCGAACTAAACAACAGTATTTCCTCCCTGTAACCTGGGGGGGAAACGGAAGAAAAGAGGCGAAACAAAACGGGTCAGTCAAAAAGACTGAGTAAGCCCTATCTACTATTAGTATAAAAACTAGTAAAGTTAACTGACATGAGAAACTGAGATGAACATAAGCATGATAACAAGATAGATAAGCTAAATCAAAATAACAGGATGAACTACTGAACTCAGATAAACTAGGGTGTCGTGATAAACTACGATGTCAAGATAAAACAAGGTATCACATTGTCAGGTTTCTATCAAGTATAATATCCCAAGATATCTATCGCGTATAACGTCCCACGGCATCTATCCTGTATATCCGCTCTGCACCTACCGTACTAGTACCCCAACTGTATTACGTGTTATCCGTGAATGACCCTTACTCAAAAGTTGTGTAATGGTCCATGTCAACCTAATATGCCGCATATATAGGTTACTCAACTCATATGTTTCTTTCCATGTATAAGTTCAGTCCTTTGCCGTAGGCTGTACGGGCTTTCCCATGTAAACGGTTTATCCTTGAAGTTGTTTTGGACTGCTACCCTTGATCTAGTTGTGTTTCCTTACCATGAACTATCGCGCGTCCACTTAGGATTTATGCCACCTAGGACCGCTAGGGATTATGCTACCTAATGAACGTTTTCCGTGTCTCGGTTTGGGTTTTGGCCACCTAGGACCACTAGGGATTACGCCACCCGTCAACCACGCCCTTGATCCCATGTATGTATCGTGAATCGTTTTCCATGTCTAGATGCACATGTTCCCTAATGTGCCATCCGAGTTCCGTGCCAGGGCAAATCAAGAAATACGGAACTCGGTCGGGAGCTTTAAATCGTCTGCCGATGCAGATATCAAGGTCTGTTTTTGTACCCGTGGCTATGGTCCCACGTGACCCCTCCCTCAACTACTGAAAGGCAATCCAAGAAAAATCGTGTATAAGAACCACTCCACGGCCCCACTATAGCCCACTTTCCTAAGGGCCAACCTCACCCATGACTCGATAGCAAGCACATGGTCTGTTGGGGGTTCCCTGCCTTTCCGCACGTACACGATTGACTAAAGATGGTAGGTAGTCGACGATGCGCTATCCAGGGCAAAAACAAGAATCGTCGACTCCACGCTAATCCATCCCAGTCTTTAGGTTGCTCGCATAGCAACCAAGGCATACTCTTGGTCCTTCTAACGCAGACCTTAACCTCTCATGGGCCTAGTATAATTACCTGGCAGCCCACAGAGGGATCCCAAGAATATCCTCACGTCCCCCGAAGCTTCCACTTCGGCACCCAGTGCGCTGGAGCTTTTATCCAAGTCAGATAACTTGCTCCCCCTCGTATACTAAGCGATGACCTACCGTATCAGGTTACTGATCGTTTTGAGAATTAGTCCTATGTCCTTAGCTAAGAATTATTACTTAGTTACTCTTAACTAAGGTTTACCACTTAGCTTCCTTTCCCGTTATCCTTGAGTAACCACGGTTTTCTACCTAGTTCTTCTAGCTAGGGTTTGTCTATTGGGTTAAGTGTTATCATTCAAGTCCATGACTTAACCCGCCCACGAATCATGTCAAAGATTGGCTAAGTATTTAAGTTCAAGACTTAGTCCCACAAGTTGGTTAAGTGTACCCAGAGGCTCATGACTTAACCCTATCAAGTCAAATTGGTCAAGTACTAGCTTACCTTAATCCTATCGGATTATCTTGCTAGATCGATTAAGCATAGATTATCTTAATCCCATCAAATTATCGAGTCGGATTGGTTAAGTATAGGTTGGCTTAACCCCATCCTCTAATCGTACTACAATGGTTAAGTATATTCTAAAAAGGTCTTGTGACTTAACCTTATCAGGTCCGCGTATTAGATTGGTTAAGTGTAAATTACTTAACCCCATCAAATCATCATGTATAATTGGTTAAGTATAAGTTGCTTAACCCCATTAAATTATCACGTTAAGTTGGTTAAGTATTGGTTACTTAACCTTATTGAATTACCGAGTTTAAATTGGTTAAGTGTTTAACTTAACCCCATCGAATTACCGTGTTTAGATTAGTTAAGTGTGGATTACTTAACCCCATCTAATTACCGTGTCGGATTAGTTAAGCGTAAATTACTTAACCCCATCCCCTAATCATCTTGTATGGTTAAGTGTCATTAAGAAAACTTACTTAACCTTGCCAAATTATCATGTTGGATTGATTAAGTGTTGGTTAACTTAATCCCCGTCCACTAGTCGTATAAAAATGGTTAAGCGTCATTAGGCAAATCAAATCACTTAACCTACCCAACCTTGTCATGTTTTGTTAAGTATCATTAGCCTAACCAATTTACTTAACCCATTTACCCATGTCATATTTGGTTAAGAGTTATTAATCAAATTAACTTAACCCTATCATGTGGCATTAATTACTTAATGCACCCCAACCTCTCACATTAGACTTTGTTGTGGTTACTAGTTAAGCCGGTCGGTTCCGGGTAGCTTTACACCACAACTTGGTCTAACCTCGGGTTCAAGCACAACATGACCAACTTCTCACATTGGGTCCTATTGTTTGCAACTACTAGTTAGGCCGGTCGGTTCCGGGTAGTTTTACGTTGCAAACTCAACCCAACCTCGAGTTGGCCACTTTCATGTTTAGTCTAGTGTCATGTTCATAGTCAAGTTTTCAAGCAATTGGGTAGACCTAACTTAATAGGTAAATTCCCAATGGGTAGACCTAACTTAATAGGTAAATTCCCAAGCTTATGTTTTTATGCATACTTACATGTCAACTTCCATGTTATATTTCAAGTCATGTTTTCAAGTATAAACACATGTCATATTTAACGTTACATGTTGTCATGTTTATACCCATTTACCCAAGTCATATTCATGTCATTATGTTTCCCCATAATGTGACCCCAACGCTTTTTAAACTAGCATATACGTTCGCAACAACGTGATGGATTAAAAGAAGAGACTTGGCAAAAGAATGACAAAATTGGGTATTAAGCCACAAGTTAATCATGGTGGCAAATAAGGCACAAATGTGTTCATTAGCTTGCATGTTACATTCTTAAGCCTCAAAAACATGCATCAACCCAAACTTGGTACATAAGCGAATCATGGTGACAAAAGACATGGAATGATGGCTAGAAACTCGCATATATCATCATATAAGGATTACGACTTCATATGCAAGTTGACATAATGATTATGAAGGTTCTCATGTTGCATAATGCAACATTTCAACATAAAGGTTGTGGCTTTTTGCTCATAAGATCAAGCTAATGACTTCATAGACTTGCATGACATGATAGCATATATCATTCTCAATGATCAAACCCAAACTTGCAACATGAACATTTAACTTCATAGTTAATATCTAAGAGTAGGGAAGGGCTTACATTGCTATGAAGGCCTAAATCGATTAAACTAAAGCTTGTAATGAAGCCTATGCATGCCATCACCCAAAAACCCAAAGATGGATGCTCCAAATCAACAAATACACCATCTTTATGAACAAAGACCAAAACTTTTGCCTTGAAATCAACTTGAGGAGCTCTCATACTAACATAGGGACTCTCTAATACTCTCATGATCATGAAACCTCTCATAGAAATGAAGTGGAGGCTAGGATAGTTGAGTGGAGGCCATGAGAGTAGAAATTTGGCCATAGTTTAGTTACATGAGTGAATAATGAGGGTTTAAGGGGGGGGGGGTTAGGGGCTTATTTATAGAAGATTAGGCTAGTTAGGACCCTTAGATTAACCCTAGGACCAACCTGAACCGTCAGATTTCAAACCAGGCCCAAAAACCTAGCCAAGATAGAAAATAGGTGCACCAGGCCAGAATCAGCCGACAGGGCAAGTCGACAGCCCTGTCGACTTGCCTGTCGACATGCCTGTCGACTTGCAAGTCGACAGCCCTGTCGACAGCCAAGTCGACTTGTCTGGGCGGGAATTTTCCCGCCTGACTCCATCTCTGCATGTTTCGAATTTCAAATTTCCCGAAAACTTCTTTGGGCCTTAACCGGGTCATACGGACTCCGATTTACAAAATTTCGGACTCTATTTCGCGTATTTTTCCGAGACAAACGCAATGGAATAGCCCGTTTTACTTGATTCAGAATTTAAAATTAAATTCTGCCTTGATTCTCGTTTTAACATGTTATCGAAATACGAGTTGTTACAGATGGGGAAGTAGAATCATGGGAGGATGTAATCTCATGAAATGACATACTAGAAATTTTATCTGATTATACAATATAATAATCTTATATATTTATAGTTGTGTGATTACTATATATAAGTTTTTGGTTTTCAAAGCTAATATTGTTTTTTTTAATCCATCAAAGAATGAGGTTAGGAAATAAACCAGGAGAAAAAAAGGAGCATTTACGTTTATTTTTAAAATTAAGAAGAAAACCTTTTGTTTATAATTTAGAAATGAACATATTCCTAATTCTCTTCTTAATTTAATAAAAGGAGTTTCACTAAAGGGTTCACTATTACAAAACAGGTCTGTTGCATCACCTCATTTGCTTCGGTTATGCTCACAGCCGTAGCAATTAGTATCAAATAATTCAGTTGTCTTAGCAACCGAAGCAAATGCACTGAAGCAAATAGGGTTAATTGCTTCTGTTGTGCTTACAACCAAAGCACATATAACATTTGCTTCGATTGTGTTAATAACAAAAGCAAATGGACTGACGCAAATAGTGTTATATACTCCGGTTATCCTTATAACCAAAGCAAATAATGTTATTTGCATCGGTTTCTTAAGAACAGAAGCAACTGCACTAAAGCAAATAGTGATATTTGCTTCGGTTTTTCAAGAACAGAAGCAAATGCATTAAAGCAATAGTACTATTTCCATTTGTTCCTTAAGAAACAAAGCAATTATAAATTATTTTAATCAAAGTAAGCGGACATATGAATTGTCATATATGTCATTATTTACAATTTATTATAATTGATGATTATCAATAAATAATTTATAATTAATTATTATTATTATTATTATTTGTTACTTAGCGATTTATCATAGTTCATAATTAATAGTTGATGAATTATAATTAATACATATTGATTACATTAAATAATTAATATTTAATAATCAATATTTAAGAATTAATGTTTAAATGTTAATATTTAATTTGAATATTTAATGCTTAATAATTATTAGTTATTAATTCCAATTAGTTAATTATTAATTAATTATTAATTATGATTAATATTTAATATTTGTTGATTAGTAATCTAATTTTATACTTATGTGTTGGAAATTAGTATTTAATAATCAATTTTAAGTGATTATTTATTAGTTCTGATAATTAAAAATTAAATTTAGTACATAATAAATTATCAGTAATTTAGATAATTATTTAATAATTTAAAATTGATTAGAAATTTTTGTAAATGAGAAGTAACATCTAAAATTCAATGCTTTATGAAAATTAATGCATTCCACAATTTATAATTAATAATTATAATTTATGAAAATTATGAAAATTAAAACATGTCATATAGATTATAATTTATCATTATTAATGATCAATAGTAAATAATTTATTATTATTAAGTAAATAATTATATTTATATCAAATAATTCATTATTGGTAATTAATATATGGTAAGGGCCATTTAACCCCGCTTGCTATGCAAAAAAATAAATTATTTTTTGCATATAAGAATTAATAAATATAATTGAGAATTAATACTAAATAATCGCCATTGAAATATTAATCATTACTGTTTAACATTATTTAATATTTAATCGAAAAGTAGTATTAAATAATAATAAAGTAATATTTAATAATTAATAAATAGACACTGTTAAAAAATTAATTATTGATAATCATGCAATAATTTATATTATTAATTGATAACTAATAATAAAATATAATAATTATAAGCTGATATTTAATATTAAATAATTATTTGTCAACAATGATGATTAGAAAATAAATATTTATTAATAATCAACGATGAAGACAAATATTTAATAATTCATAATCAATAAGTAATATTAATACTTTAAAACTAATATTTAGTATTTAACATTATAACGTACTAACCTTATCACAACTTTTCTTTCATAACACTCATAGCATGACTATAAAAAACATTCGTTGAATATGAATAATCTATTAAAATTTTAAAATTAAATTTGTAAAATTATTCTTACTTTATTTTTTTGACAAATTAAAGAATGAATATGAATAATCACTTAAAATTTCAAAATTAAATTTGTAAAATTAATCTTACTTTATTTTTTTTGACAAATTAAAGAATCAAATGGTTTTAGAATATAGAGAAAGAAATACAAAAGACCTAAAACAGAAGTAATAAATTAATTTTCTTCAAGTTGCAATCAAGCAAGTTTTCATTTTAGTAATTTCACATTTAAGTTTATGCTAGTCGTAACGTTTTTCCTAAAAGGCTATGTACGGAAATAAGCTTGTTTTCCCACTTGTTTTTCGTTTTCCTGCTATTATTTTCCTTCATTTTACCTTCGTCTTTAAACCTAGCCTGCTCCGTAATTATGCGCCGCCAGTCCTTCGTTTTCACTTTTCTACCATTTTTCTCCCTTTTTTTACAATATTTTTAATGAATTTTTTATTGTGCTTTGCTTTCTCCAATTCCATGTCGTTTCTCTATTCAAAAGAACAACCCTACAATTTGATTTCTTCCTTCAATTCATCCCGTTTTGCGTGGATTTCGATTTCGCCCCTTCTCATCCCCAACTCACCTAAGGAAATGCGAATGTATCCAAAAGTCGTAAAGATTCATCCAGGATCATTCGGACCTCCATCAGATCAACTCTTCAGTTTTGATTCAATTATTGCAGAAAAGAACTCCTGCGAAGGTAATTGGTCATGCATGTATTTAAATTTTGTTAATTCGGTATTTTAATTTTTTTTCTTCCATGTCTGTTAATTTTGTGCTTTTGTGTCTTTGAATTGAGCTTTACTCATTTGTCTTCTCTATTATTCGAAATCACGATAGGCAGGTTCAACTGCCTGTTTGAATTCAGTATTGAAAGATCCATATAACTTTTTAAATTAAGCTTCCAAAATAATAACAAATATTTCCAATATTGAAACGCCCTTTACAGCTGGGACATTATTCCTTTTAGTTTTTTCCTAATTTGATTTGTGAAATAATCGTGGTTGTCAAAAAGGTTTGTTCGAACTTTTCTTAACAAAATTTGTCTTTTTTCATAGTAAACTTTTAATCTGATAGCAAGTAGAGCGATGAACTTCAATTTTTATTCATGCTAGTCACTCTATTGAAACTTTTATCAATCGATTAGATTTAGTTAGTCATGCTTGATTAAGATATGCAGGAATGGCTACTTAGTGAATTTAGTTATGAGCAACTCATAATGATTCAAGAATAGATACTATGAAACTATAATTCAGATTCACTATCCTGGATTTGACAGAGTTGCATTCAACATGACTTTCTTTCCCCTGTATGATTAAAACATCGCTTTTATCTTTTTATGTATTCCTTAAATTTTTATGTGCATAAAACTCTCGTTCCCTAAATAGATGACTTTTGTAGGCAATTTCTTCACCTGCTAGATTAAACTAGTATTGCTAATGTGTGAGTTATCAACTAGAAATTATTCGTTTTTTTTTTGTGGTCCTTTGAATGTTTTTTTTCACTAACAATACTGTTTGGTTTTTTGGGCTTTTTCTTCCATGTATTCTTGAAGCATTGCTTTTATAATTTTGCACTTTTTCTGATTGTTATTTGGCAAAACGCACTGTCCCTAACTGTATAATGTTTTGAGGTATATTGCTGCATTTGCTAACTTAAAATACTAGTATAGCTAATAGCGTTGTTATTTGTCCAAATGGTTCGTTTTTCTCATGTGAATGGTTTTTTCTATTAACAGTATTGTTTTGTTCATTTTTCATCCTTTCTACAGAATTCAGCTTCCATATATTGTATTTCGTATAGTATGATTGCTGAGTTGTTCTATCTCTATAAAAAAAGCCAAGTTGCTTATATTTTTAAATGCAGTTCATCATTTTCTCGTAATTTTGATTCTATACAGCAATAGTGTACCTACCCATTTTTGTAAAATAGCACAGGCAAATTGTACACTTATAGCATGAACCTCTTGTTTTGTATACAGTATACATTAGTGAAATTGTACTAAGAGCAACTCCAACAAATCCAGAGTGTGGATTTTCGAAATCCGATAATCTACACTCCGGAAAATGGGGAATCGCATCAGTTTTAAGTCCACGCACTTGTTGAAAAAACGCGTGGACATACGCGGTTGTTCAACAGGCGCGTGGATTTTTTAAAACCGGCTCCACAATTAAAAAAGCGCGCGCCTGTTGAACAAATGCGTAGAGCCTACGCATTTGTTCAACATGCGCATGGATATTTCCGCCTATATCAGGCGCAAATGGCCATTTTTCCATTTGTAAAAAAAATTCCTCCTTTTAATTTTTTTTAATTAGTTTCTACGACGAAATGCCGCCACGTCAAGTTAAGTCTGGTAGACGAGTCAGCCATCCTCCGACAGATCCTACTGTCGGACCAGTCCATGCCCCACCTGATGCCACCGTGACTGCCGAGAGCCTTAGAGTATTGCACGATATGCCTGCGACATTTGTACACCGAGTGCCTGTTGCTGTTGCGACGCCTCAGGTATAATTTTATAACTCTGTTACGTACAACATTCTTAATATACACGAATGTTGTTTAATATTATATGTTTACAACAAATTTACATACGTTTAGGTTCGACATATTGCTATGAAAGGTAGTTGGTCACGTAGTACGTCACTTTTTCAGCAGTTACCTGAGCCTATAGTAGTTAGACTTTTAGATTCACCATTTGGCTCCTTTTTAGAGTTACCTAGATTTGTTCATGTTGACCGATGCCTTGTAGAGGCTATCAGTGAGCGATGGTGGCCTACTACACACACATTTCACTTCCCTGATTTTGAGTTAGGGCTTACTCCTTTGGATTTTTACGTCCTCACGGGCATCGAGGTTGGTCGTCTAGGTCGTCACCCCATTCCCTTTGATGTATCATTTGAGGAGTTTGATAGCTATTCAGAGCAGTTACCGGGTTTAGAGCCTCATTCCGTTTCTTCAGGAGCCGTTAGCTTACCTACTCTGTATAGCTATGTCACTGCACATCAGGGCACTCAGGCTATGCACACTCCCGTTATCAGGGCCTTTTTATTACACCTTTTTGGTTCCGCCTTTTTTAGCAACAACAGGGGGACTATTAGACTTGGTTTTTTGGCTAGCCTTGTAGACATAGAGCAGCTACATTCGTTTGACTGGGGTACGACGATATTAGGCAATTTGTATGTGGCTTTGGATCTCTACGCCGTACAGCGCTGCAAGCAGCTGTACGGTTTCTGGTATATTCTCCCATTTTGGTTTTACGAGTACATGGCGGTTATGCACCCCCGACTTATTGATGAGGCCATCAGTACACCTTACATATACTTTCCAAGATTACGACGATGGGGTTCTGCTATGCATCTAGCTCATTCTGCACAGGGTGTGCATAACGAGCTTATGGAGGTGCACACGCAGAATGATTTGAGGGAGCGGGGTGGCATTATTCGACGTCCATGGCAGACGTATGTAGATTTTATGGCTCCTCAGTAGGACCACCCCCTCATTTTCCATTCTAGTCTTTCGAGGCGTAGGGTATGCTTCCAGGTACCTACATGCCCTTTCATTTGGTATTTGGGGGAGCGATGTTGGCTACAGCTATACGGGTTAGAGCGCATTCCTTCTGATCCACTCCCATGGGATCAGATGTTCGGGGATATACAGGTAGGATCAGCATATATTGCGGATATGAGGGCTGCAGGCTGGGTGGGCAGTGAGCCTTCTACAGTGCCTGGAGATTTTGATGTCTATTGGTCTCGAGTAGCGCCACGTGCTTATGCTTTACCAGACTATATTCGCGGTTTGAACTCCAACCATATCGGGTCATCTTCAGTGGCAGGCAGATTCCCGGTGCATCCCCCTACCTTTGCACCTGTATCGTCTCAGTTCACGCAGAGTGGTGCGTTGGACCCTCCGCCACACATTTTTAGGGTGTACGACGTACAGGGTCATTAAAATCTCCATTTTAAGTTTCAAACTCCATTTTAAATTTCAAACTCCATTTTAAATTTCAAACTCCATTTCAAACCCCATTAACAATCTCAAACTCCATTTTAAATTTCAAACACCATTTCAACTCCATTGCAAACTCCATTTTAAAATTCAAACTACATTCCTACGCTACATAAACAAAATGCAACTAACATCAAACTAGCGCATACAAAGCCAATTAAAGTTTACATCCAAGTTAGCTACATAAACTACATTCCTTCTCTTCTTCGCCTCGATATCTCAAATCTCTGATACTCCGTATACTCGTGTTGCACATTATCCATTTGCGAAATATCCATAAACATGAGTGCATCTTCCTCCTTTCGTCGTTTTGTGTCAACAAGTTGATGACTTGCGTCAAGCCTTTCTTGGTGGTGAATGCTTCTGCTCTGGAGTGCGCTCATAAACATATCGTTAGACTCCTTTAACAGTTTTCTGATTTCGCCTTCATTCGCTCCTGCCACTTGTTTTTTCTTTGCCGCCTTGGATCCTTCGGGCCTATCATATCGTTCAGTAGTAAGGTGAACATCTTCTTCTAAACCCATAGTTGCACTGTCCTGCGAATCTCTGGGACTACAACTGTCTCCAAATCTTGAAGTTTTCCCACGACTACAGCTTGATTGGACGTCTTGGACTGTTTTCTGAAGTGAAGATTTCCATTTCACATGATTAACCAGTAGGTCATGCACATGCATGAACTGGTAGAAATGAGGTCCTTGTTTACTATCTGGTTTATATATTTGTTTGAATAACTTGTTTGCGGCAATTCTCTGCATCAATAATATGAAGCTTTTACAACAACATTAGGATTTAAAGTACAAAAAAAAGTAAACAATTATTACCATATGAGTATCACTTCCAAATCCGCTTGGGTTACTTTGCTTCATCTTGAACATCTGTGAATCAAAACATTGAGTTTGACGATTAATTTTACGATAACGTCCTTTGATGGAAGCTACACTTCTATTCCGATCCATGTTCTTCCTATTGTATGCATTAGTGATTCTACCCCAAAATGTTTCACCACTTTGATCGGCACCACGGACAGGATCTAGCGAAAGTGAGCAGTATATGTAGCAAAGATCGTAGTCTTCATTAGCACTCCAACTTGAAGTAGTTAGCATTCCACCAAACGGTTGACTTTGATCTTGTACATCGAAAGTTTCAAACTCAATTCTTGCGGCGTCGACATCAAAATCAGTAACCATTTTTGTAGTTAGTTTGAATGTGGTAGAAGAAGAGTTGATGTGGAGGAAAGTAGATGTGGGGTTGTGTATTTGTATTGTTTGAAATCAAGCCGTTACAAATTCAAGCCGTTGGACTCCCCGCGTCTGTTCAACAGGCGCGCGCAAAATATATCCGTTTATACCCACGCGCTTATTTAACAAGCGCCTGTGTTTGCGCGTTTGTTGAACAACCGCGTGGGCAATTTGGAGATTTCGGAACTTGTTACCCAGATTTCCGAACTGATCGAATAATCTATACTCTGTTGGACGAGTTTTTGAGTATGGATTTCAATATTTTGGATATCCAATACTTTGTTGGAGTTGCTCTAAGTTGTGTTGTTAAAATTGTCCTAGTTTGGAGACGATAATGTGCTGTGTCAAATCAGAATGATTTTTATCATATTAAATACTTACGGATATGAGTTTGTCCCTTAATTTACTGTCTCATTTATGATTTTGCAATCATCCCATGTTGGCCCATATCCCTTAATTTTGGTGTCCCATTTTTTTTACAATTTTGGACTTCTCTGAACTTAATACTTTGGAAATGTGTAACTAGCTTATTGTATACTTATGGACATAATACTTTAAAAATGTGTAAATAGCCTGTTGAATACTTTGTGGACATTATACTTTGAAAATCATGTACTCGCAAATGGAGCTTTACAGTTGTATACCCATGTATGGTAGATTTTTTTTGTTGGATTTTAATTCCTTTTTGCTGCCTTGTAACAAATATCATATTTGATTCTTCTTTTATAGTATCGTCGAATTTTTGTTGCAGCATGTCCTGAAGCGTATATAATTGTTACATTATTGCAACAAGAGAGTGAAGCTTACGGATTGCAAAAGATTTGCTCAAGCTTTACAAGGATGGGACCTTTGGATCGCACATCTATTTGAAGTAATGAGTACCACATAACTACATTTGTTTACTTAACGGTCATGATTATCTTATTTTTCTCGATTGCACGAGAGTTATGAATTATGTTACTATAATTAATGTATGAATTATTGATTGTAAACAATGTCACAGTGGAATAAATTTATTTTGGTATTATATTGTGCGATTTATATTTGTTAACATTTGATTATAGAATTGTTTGTTATTATATATGCACATATTATTTTCTATTTGAGCATGTTGTGATTTGTGAAAACTATTTTTGATTCAACTATTGTTATTGAAGCAAATACAAACCTAGTTTTTAGACTGGAGCAATAAATGTTATTTGCTTCGGTTTTGAAATTGAAGCAATAAAGGATCACCAGCTGAAGCAAATGTGGCTGACGCAACACGTTTGAACATGTTGCTTCGGTTGTATAACAAATGTAAATTAATTTTTTACTTCAGTTATTTGTCCTATGTTGCTTCGATTCAATAACCGAAGCAAATAACCTGTATTGCTTCGGCTGGACAATCGAAGCAATAGATTTTGGTCTGTTGCGTCGTCTGCATTTGCTTCGGTTGTTGAACCGAAGCAACATGGGGTTTACAACCGAAGCAACAGACCTGTTTTATAGTAGTGGTTTTATAAAAATATCTGCAATTTGTTCATCCGTAGTAACAAAATCCAATGTTACGTTTCCTTTTTCACTGTGAACTCTTGAGAAATGATGTCTAATATCTATAAGTTTCGTTCTTGAGTGGATTATAGGATTTTTTGATAAGTTTATAACACTAGTATTGTCACAATATATAAGTGAGTTAAAAATGTGTTTTCCAAAATCTTTTAATGGTTGTTGCATACAAAATATTTGAGCACATGACAAGGCGGAAAATATGTATTCTGTTTCACATTTTGAGAGTGAAACTGAATTTTTCTTCTTACAAATCCACGATACAAGAGATTGACCGATAAAATGGAAAGTACCACTTGTGCTTTTTTATCTGTTTTACATCATCCGAAATCCACATCACTATATGATACGAGTTAAAAAGAGCTGCCTTTTGGATAGAAAAAACCGTAATCTCTAGTGTTGGTTAAGTATCTCAAAACTCATTTAACAGCTCTAAAATGTGGTTCCTTTGGCTGTGGTTAAAATCTTGCATAAAGACAGACACTCGTTAAAATGTCAGGTCTACTTGCGGTTAAGTATATTAGAGATCCTATGATACTACGATATTACTTTTGATTGAAATCTTTTTCATATTTATCTAAATGGACAGTTGTACTCACTGGTGTAGGCTTTGCAGAAGTGTTTTCCATACCAAATCGTTTTAGTATGTCATTAAAATATTTCTCTTGGTTTATAAAAATACCATTTTTTAATTGTTTAATTTGAAGTCCTAAGAAGAAATTTAATTTTCCATGTGAGACATTTCAAATTAATTTTTCATGATATTTGAAAAATCATCATATAGATTTTCATTTAATTGAATCGAAGATTATATCGTCATCATGTATTTGAACAATCAAAATATCATTTTGTATTCTTTTTATAAGAAAAGTGTTGTATCAACTTTACCAATTTCAAAATAAGAATGAATTAAATGTGATTTTAATCTTTCATACCAAGAACGTGGTGCTTGTTTTAAACCATATAATGCTTTCTTTAACATATATACATGTTCAGGAAATTTCTAGTAAGCGAAAATCGGAGGTTGTTCTACATGTACTTGTTCTTTCATAAAACCATTTAGAAATGCACTTTTTACTTCCATTTGTAAAAGTATTATACTACGATGGACTGCGAAAGCGAGTATGTACAAATTGCTTCAACATGAGCTACTGGAGCAAAAGTCTCTTCATAATCAATACTTTCTACTTAGTTATAACTTTAATCCACTAGTCGAGCTTTATTACTGACGATATTTCTAGTTTCTTCTGCTTTATTCTTATAGACCCATTTTGTTCTTATTACTGATTGATCTGTTAGCCCAGGTACAAGTTTTATACCTCATTTCTTTCGAATTGATTAAGTTCTTCTTGCATTGCCTAAATCCATGATTCGTCATTTGCGGCTTCCTTATAATTCTTTGGGTTTATAGTCGAAATAAAGGCAATATGACTCATTTGATTTAATTGACGTCTAGTAGAAACTCTTGAATTCATATCACCTATAATGTTATTTGTAGGATGATCTTTTAAAATTCGAGGAGGTGGTCTTAATGTAGTTGATGATTCATTATAATTATATTTTATATTATCTGTAGTATTTTATATTTCAACTTCTTCATCTCATTGTTTTTATTTGTTAGAAATTGTTCATCAAAAGATACATGTAAACTTTCTTCTATAGTAATTTTCTTTTATTAAAGATCCTATAGGCCTTACTTCGATCTGAATAACCTATAAATATTCCTTCATCAGCTTTTGGATCAAATTTTTCTAGATTATCTTTGTGTTTAAGATAAAATATTTTGAATCAAATGTTCTAAAACATGATACTTTAGGTTTCTTTAAATAGAACGCTACACAAAAACAGTCATTTGGCAACAATTATTTTTTTCTAGATGCCAACACTTATTCGCGTTGTATCTTAGTCATCGAAATAAACGTTGTTAAGTAAAAAAAGTGTTACCGTAAATACAAATATACAACTCCTTTTTTGCCAACGCATATTTGAGTTGGAACTTTCCGTTAACTTGGAATTTCTTGGGGCAGAAACATAACATCCCGTGCTTAACCCTATTTCCTACCTCCCAACGCATTCATCGGCCGCTACAAATAAAAATTTAGATAGCAGAAATTTGCAAATCGGATTCCAAGTCCTCCACTCTTTCAGGCAAGCCCTAGTCCTCCACTCCTCTCTTCTCCATAAGTGTACGCTCTTTTGTTATTCTATTAGATTTAATTAGATCAGATTACCCCGTTTGATCTGTTTATTTACCTTTTCTCTATAGTCTTCCCTTGAATAATTTGGTTTGTTGTTCGTTTAATTCTACTTTTTTTTGTTAACATGCAAGTATTTCTCTTCTACTGTGATAAATCTCAATTTTTTTTCTTTGTTACGTTTGATTTGGTACCTAAATCCCGTAATGTCAAAAAACTGGACGTTGCATTATCGAACGAAGTAGCGAACTGTGTAATCCACGAGCTACGCCAGCTTTCCAAAAACTCATTAGAGATTCATATGTTTGTAGGAGATGTTGGTGCCATTCCATTGCTAATTACTTACCTTCCTTCGAAAATTGCAGACTTGCAAGTCAATGCAATTACAGTTGTACTTAACCTTTCCCATCTTGAATTAGCAAGAAACGCGTAATGCACATAGATGCGGCTGTAGAGGCCATTGTGCTAGTCCTAACACATGGTTTCGCGTGGCAGGCAAAGGAGAATGCTGCTGCTATAGTAGTAAGCTTATCAACCATCCATTCTTATAGAAACAGGTTAGGGCGAAACACGAAATTGGTGAAATCGCTTGTGAATATAGTAAACGAAGTCCCGATCAAAAGCAAAAAAGATGCATTGTCAGCTATATTAAGCCTTGCTGGTGAATGAGAAAACATAGCAAGATTAGTTAAAAGGAACGTGATCGAAACAACTTTAGAGCTTATAAGTAGTCCGGATTTGGCGGACGAGAGTGCTACCATATTATCAGGTGTGATCAAAAGAGGAGGTACTCAAGAAGTGGGTGCAAAGTCTGGTGTGTTTATGAAATTGGCAAGGATCTGAAAAAAGGGTCTGAATCCACAGGGGAACACGCCGCAGCTGCACTTGTTATTTTGTGTAGAAAGGTAGGAGGGGTCGAGGTGAGCAGAGAACTTGTGAAGGTACTAGGTATAGAGTGGATGATGTGGGAATTAATGGGCTCTGGAACGGAGAGTGGAAGAAGAAAGGCGGCATCCTTAGGAAGGATATGTAGAAGGTAGGTGGCGACACTTGAGGAGGCAAAGCGGGCAGTTAAGTATTTATCTGTAGTCAACAATTGTTGAAACATAGTTTTTGGGTAACATTTTCCTTACATGTTTATTGGCATATCGGAAGATGGTAGATGAGCGTTGTTTAAGACTGCATCTATACAATATTTCTAAGTTTGAGTACTAGTTTACAAAAATTGATATCTTCCAATTTTTCAGAAGAAAATTTTCATCCACCTATGAAAGTGACATGATCATGTATATCATTGTTTTGACCATGCGCTGAATGAAGTGACTCATATGTATTTTGCTTTAGAAGAGTAGATGGTGAGATAAATTAAAATGCTCAATATATATGGATCAAAATTAATGTTCGTTGATATTGCTGTAGTGTTGGATCTTTTTTTGAATGTAGTGATTCATTGCGGCACTTTAAATCCTTAATTTTTTTAATCACCAATGGTTTGTAGCCTAATCTAGGTATTGTTATCTTGTAATCAGGCTTTTTATCTAGGCTACACTAATAACAAGGTGGACTAAAGGAGAATAGTCAAAGCAACAAATAAGAGAGAACCCTCATCCTGAAATTGACTGTTCATGATTCAACACTGCAAAATCATATTTTGAATTTGAGTTGGATGAACCCACTAGTATGATTTTTGGAACCATTGCACAGGAGCACGTTCATCAAATGCATTGACTTTCTTGAGGTACAAATATGATAATTGAGTGATCTCCTAAACTGTGAATATGATTATTGGTTCTTTTCTTGATATTTGATTAATTATTGATTTAACTGAATAAATTCTTTGCTTTACATAAAAAAAATTATACGAATAGTGGTGGCCAACTTTTTTGTTTTATATTCCTGTCACCAACCAATATGTTTTATTTTCGTTGTCACATGTTTTCTGCTATATTTGTATTTATCAATGATTTCATGTTTACACATATCAATCTATTTTTATCACAGATTAAAAATGATTCTATTATGTTGCCACTTGCCAATCAGAATTTATCTTACATAACTGCCTTTTTGTTTGTACTCTTATTTCACAACATTGAATAAGAATATGCTCATACATAACTAACTTTTGGTTTATTATGAAATATAAATATGTTGTTGGAATATTGATATGTATACTGTACAATGATTTACTATCTGAAATGCTATTTTCAGTTTTGCAGTAATTTACCATCTCAAATGCCATTTAATTTCAAACTGAGCTTCATCTCTAAAAAGTCTGTATTTCTCTGCAAGCTACTGGTTTGATAATTCATTTGTTACTTTCTTGGTTTTTCTCGTCAAAGATGCAGGCCATCGATAGGTTTAACATCAATTCTCAGCTCGAACACCTTCAAGCTAAATATGTTGGAACTAGTCATGCTGACTTAAGAAAATTCGAATTGGCAGTGAATATTCAACTTGATAGCTACGCATCCTACGTTGGACACTATCCACTGTTGGCTTAATTTGCAATTGTAGAGAATGAATAGATTAGAAGGGAGTGCTACAATTTTATGCAGAAAATGTTTTTTCCATGTGGCCCTTGAAACGACCTAAACTCGCCCTTACAGGAAAGCCTGGATAGAGTTGAGAACACGACAAATCAGAACATGAACAATAGAACATTTCATTGCTTTTACAACAATTACATCAAAGTAAAAGAATATAACAGAGTATGAATAATAATATACAATGGAAAATTATCCGAGATTAAATTACATTACATAGCAGCGGAAAAATAATACATAACACAACTGAAAGGGATATAAGGATACAAATCTTTCCAAATATAGCTCCATCTGTAAACCAGGATCCTGTAAAATAGAAATCCGCAAAACCCAAAACTACTAGCTGCCCGTGCTAAAAATAGGGGCGCCCAGAGTATAGGTTAAAACAATAAACTCCTGGTCAGTCATGAGACTGGTGTGAGAACTAAAACAGTTATTTAAAACTTTGATTTAGAACTAAAGTAAATCAAGGGTCCACACCGTATAATATGGAATGGGTTTTCTCCCAAAAATATCAGTACATAAAACAGTTTATAGATAGAGTAATTCTTTTCAAGAAATGAAGCTATTATAAGGCTCAGGTCCCATCACACAACGCAACGCAAGTCGGAGGATAGAGTTTTACCTTATAATAGTCAAACATGCTTTGTACGTTTAAAACAAATCATTTTGATATTACAATAAGTGTATAGTGTCAACATCACTTCAAATACAAATGTATCAACCATAGACGGCATAGTCCCCATCCTACTATGTCGCCATACTAGTTATATAATTAAAACTGAAAAGTCACGTATTGGAAATTGGATTTCCATCATGAATGAAGGCAAGGGATGTACTCCTTAACGATTCGAGACACTCTAGCAAATGTCTCAGGATCCTCCGCAGTGAACCCTTGGATCCTGCAGTGCTGGTCCTCCCTTACATTTGAGGATTAGTTATTCCTAAATACACGTTTCCCGGTCCTATCGGACTTATCCATCGGCCCCGTAGTGACCAATATATCCGAGGCGCCTCGCTATCCATCATCCATATAGGTAAAAATATATATAATGTCTGGGCTTCATACCATGACACCACCCATAGCTAGAAAGAAACGTCGTGCACTCACTACGTTCCCTTATCCTGTTTTTGACTCATACCGAGGTGTGAGGCTCACAAATTAATGCTATACAAAAAGCTATGCTATTTAAAGCCGTTCTTTGATCATCAACCACAAGAATCTACTTTTAAACAAAAGCCTTGATCATTTGTATCTCAACATGCCACACTGACAATTCACGCCATGCAACTGATGTCTATCAATATATAACCTCTAAGCTCGTACGTCTCAGAGAAGGGTGTTAAGAAAGAGAATGAATTCTCCGCCATCAAACAGATATATATTTAATAGAAATCAATCAACACAGAATAAAATCCAATGTTTGACACACATCCATTTACTAGTTCGTTCTGGGTCTGAACGAAACCGGAGGCACCATACTCCTTGTCCCATATGTCCAATACAGGAGAGAGGTCCTCGCATATTCAGTCAATCACCAAGTACGTCTGGACGACCACCACTTATTACCTTGTCCTGGGCGTACAACACAATCAGGACATCAGTAATCATCCAAACGATGTGAAGATCTCTGGTCTTCAACCACCGTTTTCATCGTCGACTTATCGTCGAATCAATTATTTAGAACGGTTATAAACCTGGCCTTTGCGAATAATTCATGTTCTTATAATCAAGTGCTATAAAAACACAACATACACTTCATTCCAATCCAGAATATTCTTTTAATCAAATATTGTTTTCACAATTTAAACCAAATTAAGGTTTTCCAAACTAGCCGGGATTAGCGTACCTTACCGAAGTAATCATTTGTTTTTTCCCCAATCCCAACCTATTCATCCCATGGAGTAAAACAGGTAATACTCCATATCTAACACCACGGTGTTATTGGTAAATTTAATTACCATTTCTCTTTCAAATCTAATTAAAGATTTAACTATCGTCTGGAGTAAAAGTGGTGGTACTCCATTCTCGATCATTCCCTAAATTTGATAATTTAAATTATCACATTCACATTTTAATCTAATTAAAGATTCATTAAAACTCCACTTAGTTTTAGTCTTCCAACAATCATTATTAATAATTATTTAACTTCGGGAAATCAAACATGCCGCATCGACAATCTACGCCATACCACTGATTTCTACCGATATATAACCTCTTAGCTTGTACGTCTCAAAGAAGGGTGTTAAGCTAGAGAATAAATTATCCGCCACCAAACAGATATATATTTAGCAGAGATCAATCATACAGTTCGAAATACAATGTTAGACATGAAATCCTATCTTTAATTGGGTTAAAGAACCAATGTCATTTAAAACACAATTCACGATAAACCTAAAATCACATTCCATTAATTATGCAATCTTCACGGAAAACAGATCAATATATAATCGATATCAATTTCCGTATCCGTCTAATAATATAAATGGAATACCGACAAATCCTTTTAAATTCCACATATATTAACAGTCTTCCTCCACAGAAGCTCACTTCGATTATTACCAAATCGAATTCCATTCAATCCCAATTTATTTTATTAAATTGGAAAACTTTACTTTGGAACATTTCCATTAATCTTAATTAAAAGATTTATAAATTCCGAATCACATTTCACTATTAATCAGATTGAAGAACGAATGTCGTTAAAGACACAGTTCATAATAAACCCAATTCTCATTCTATTTTATTGCAATTACTGAATATAATTGGAAACTCTAATAATCTTAATTAAAAGATTTATTCTTTTCACTCGGGGTTTAAGAACAATATTATTTAAGACACCATTCACGACAAACCTAAAATCCACTTTGATATTAAATATAAGGCTCTAAACATAAATTATATCGGCTTACATTCAATATCAAATTTTGAAACCAACACATATCTTATGGAGAACAACAATATATATCTATCTTCTAAATTCCTCCCCAATATCCGTATAGTCACGGAATCCAATATCGAAATCTCCCGAGGATGATTTCTATTCAGATCCATTCCAATTTATACATTGGAAATTCTGGTTAATTTAAAACCATTCACAAATCCAATATATTTATTTAAAAACGTTGGATTATCTTTCTAGTTAATGACTAGATCATTTTGATAAAAATATATTTTTATCTTCACAAACGTGGATTTTTTTCATTCAAATTCTTTCCAAATCATTTATTATGATTTTATACAAATAATTAATATTTTTAATAATTATCAAGGCCCGTACAGTTTGTTTCAAATTACGGCCACCGAACTACATCCATAGCGACCTTTTCCAAATTTGATTTGGACTTGTCTCCAAATCCAACCGTTATATTCCAAATCTCTTATATTCGTTGGAAATCTCTTTTCGATACAAATCCAAGGGCCAGTTTTAGGAGAATCCGACGTCGAATCTCCCGTAATATCAATTCGAAGTCAATGGTCGAAATTCGCGAACGGTCACGGCGCGCCGCTTTCTTTTCAAGCCATTAATATATATGTATAAAACATATTTTGTTCAAAACGTATTTTATAAATTCGTTTTAAAATGATTCCCACTTTCATTCCAATTTTAAATCAAAATTGAATATTCCTTACCATTAATATACAAATGATAATATTTTCAAAATATCAGATTTTGAAATCTTTTCTTTTTCGATACTCATTATAAAAATGAATAAAATCGATATAAATATCGTTCGCGTTAAAATGGCGCAAATCTAATTAACACAGCTTCAAATATTTCAATATTTTCGTGTCCATCCAAAATCGGACATTAAAATCATATTTTAATCTTTTACGGAATATTATTTCAAAATATTCATTATTTTAAAATATTTCCTTATTTTAAAATATTCGTTCCTTTTGAATTGGAATCAGATCCAATCAATTACCATATAATTTGTTTATATGGACTTTACACAGCAATCATGATACACAATCAACCATCATTCAGAGTGCATTACACAACTGCATAAGCATTTAATATAAATAATTAACGCTTACAAAAGTCTGTCAACCAATCGATTGACATACAACTAAAAAATTGGGATTAGTGTACGTCAAATATCATCCCAATACACGAGTGGGGTTTCAACCAACAAATACTGAATATTATCTGTGTAGTTGGGTGATGTGTAAAATTTATCGTCCCAATCAATATCTGTTAAATGGGTGTACATAAACAAATCGTCCGATTTGTAAATAAATATTTATTTTCATTTCAGGAGAATTTTTCGCCGTTCACATATACGTTAAAAATTATATTTTTAACGGTAAAATATTTATTTCAACATACGAATATTTTATATAGTTCATAAACACATTAAAAATTAAATTTTTAATGAACAATATTTATTTCAGAAAATTTCGGCATTATAACAGCGCGATATTAGAACCGGAGTAATGTCTAGCATTACCCCTCTCCTGATACGGGCTCACTCCATACAAAATCAATCCAATCAATCATAAAACCAAAATACGATTCATTTCCACAATACAGTCAATTTTCCGAGTACAATCCAAACAAACAACCATGTTTTATGCCATAAATAGTGTCGGGGGCTACTAAGCCCCGTCTGCAACCTAAAGTATATTTGACTGTAAAATAAATTGAGTGAGAAGGTGTTCTCACTTTGGGATCCACTCTGCCGTGCTTTTTTGAAGTTCCAGAATTTGCACACAAGCTCCAATCTTTACAACATTTTTTTTTCTAGCGTAAGCGCACCATTTTGGACATTTTCCGCCTAGTGGCCTTTCTTCTGAAAATGCCCCAATTCGCTAGAATTTGCGAAAAGACATAAATGGGACCCTAGACTTTGGACGCGTTTTCTAAACAACTCTGCACTCCAAAATGTGACTTTCATATACTCAAATCGAAGTGAAAGTCGTGCTCTTCGATTTTGGCACTATGGAGTTTTGGTCATAGGGGATCGGATTGGGAGATATAGGCTGTGAAAGCTAAGGGTGTTATTTGCGAATACATAAAATTATAAAAAAAGGTTTTTGGTGAATGGGGTGGGGGAGGGAGGGTCCACAGTCGAAGCTAGGCTGAGGGGAGGACGACGTCGGAGGTCTAACGCGATAGGGGTGGTGCTGCGGTGGTCTGGTGGTGGGCCAGGGGTAGCGGCGTGGTTTTGGTGGGGTTTGGGGGCTACAGTCTAAATTAGAAGGGGGGGGGGGGTGAAAGAGAGGTGAGGACGGAGGAGGAGGCCGGGGGGAGGGGAGGGGTGCTGAGGGACCAGCAGCGAGCTGGCCGGAGGTGCGACAGCCACGAGATGGGTGCGGCGGCGGGAAAAAGGGGTGAGTGGGTTGGGAGAACGACGGTTTTTATTTTTATTTCTAATGAAAAATCTAGGGTAAGAAAATAATATATATATTCTCCATAAAAAGCAACTTTCCCATTTGAACTCCAAATCGAACCCACCGACTGTCGTTTCTAACCAAATACCCACATTCTGGACACAATGGGATATGTTCCGCAAGCAATTTGACTGTTTCAATCAGTTTTTCTTTAAAATAAAATATAATTTAATATAACGATCAAAATTGATTTCAACGTACATTTTAATTTACCAGGGCCACATACTGACTCCAAAAATTTCAGAAAAATAAATGTAGCAATGTTTTGACGATATAGTCCTAACAAAACTAATTTCGTCGAATTTGGAGGCCGTTTGAAAAATGATCATTTTCCAGTCGATTAAATTCAAACTGAAAGTACTAAACACATTTAAATTCGTTGCGCTCACATATTAATTCCAAAAATTATGAAATTTGAAACCTAGCAATAATTTGATATTCCGGATCCGACAAAAGTCGTTTCGTTGAAAACGAAGGTCGTTTGCAAAATGGCTATTTTTAAGGGCTATATTTGATTTAAAATATATATAAATTTCGTAGCTACTATTCTGAATTTTAAACTGGACATATCTTTCAATTTATATTGTGAAATTAATATTTTACACATCCATTAAAAAGATATTGTTAAACAGATTCAAATATTTCTAGTTTTGTTGAAATCCGATTTATTTTGAATTCTATACATTCATTTGAAATTTGAATTCAAATTTTCAAACTACAGCGCCATTTCAGGTTCGTTTTATAATTAAAATAAATTTATACGTTCTAATTTAAATTAAATAAATTTTAAATTGTGATTATTTAAAATAAATCATTTTAAATATTCAAAATCCATTAAAATAGCTAAAATAAAAATTTTAAATTGGTTCTGAAAATCCGGGTGGTTACAATCTCCCCCACTTAAAATCATTTTGTCCTCGAAAAGGAACAGAGCTGAAAGTTGTTTAACTAACCAACTCAACTTTCATTCTTCAACTTAACAGTTTCTAAGAATTTTCTAATTTTTCAAAAATTTGGCTAACACCATAAATTTTCGAAAAATTTCAAATAACCTCCTTTTTACGGGTTGATACTTAAAACTGCAACTTACCTCATAGGGCCTTCATCAATCCAAAAGAAAAAGAAAAAGCCAATCGGCTCATAAATTCATCAAAACCCAAGAAAATAGTAAACATGTACCTATTTATCGGGCATACAATTTTATTCCTCTTCTTAGCTTCCATGCTATGACCTGTTCATTGTATATACATGTACATATATGCAATTGCAATCAATTTTCAATTCAGTTCAGTAATAAATTCTATTTGGCTATATTTACCTTACATTCTCTTAGTGGTTAAATTATTTAACATTCCAATATTTTTATTAGTTAAACTAATAATCAAACATCACAACCAGCAATCAGTTAGTTGATTAGATATTCAAACATATAACTTTATATACATACTTGAAAATCATTTTTTTAGTGCCAAATCACAACAATAAACCCTATCTAAGTTTAGGTTCTCACACCAGTCAATTGGAAATATATAGATATCCCACTTTCGAAACTTGAAAATAAATGCTGATGATGACGCGTCAATCATCAGAATTATCTCCGGGCGACTAGAGTGCGATCCTATATCTAACCAGTATATTTAAGACTTCAAATACACGTGGATCAGACGTATACTAAAATCTCCATATACCCGATAGTCCAAATCAATTTATAATATTCAAATACGTGTAATAAGAAATAATTTCAAAATTAGATTTGTTTTCATTTTTATTTTTAAAAATAACACTCTTTGAAACTCATTCCAGGATACTACGGATCCCATCTCTAACGAGTCATTCTTACTGGATACTACTAATTCCATCTCTGATGAATTTTTTCATTTGATTCTAATAAGTCTTGTTCTCTAGCTCTATAAACCAGAGCTATGATACCAAAATGAAACGACCCAACTCGCCAATATGGGAAAGCCCGGATTGAGTTGAGAACATGACAAATCAGAACATGAACAATAAAACATTTCATTGCTTTTACAATAATTACATCGGAGTACAAGAATATAACATAGTATGAATAAAAATTTACAGTGGAAAAATATCAGAGATTAAATTATATTACATACCAGCGAAAAATTAATACATAATACAACTGAAAGGGATACACGGATACAAAGCTTTCCAAATATAGCTCTAGCTGTAAACCAGGATCCTGTAAAATAGAAATATGTAAAACCCAAAACTACTAGCTGCCCGTGTGGAAAATAGGGGCACCCAGAGTTTAGGTTAAAACAATAAACTCTAGGTCAGTCATGGGACTGGTGTGAGAACTAAAACAATTATTCAAAACTTTACTTTAGAACTAAAGTAAATCAAGGGACCACGCCATATAACACGGAACAAGTTTTCTCCCAAGAATACCAGTGCATAAAGAAGTTAATAAATAGTGCAATGCTTTTCAAAAAAATGAAGCTATTATAAGACTCAGGTCCCATCACACAATGCAACGCAAGCCGTAGGATAGAGTTTTACCTTATAATAGCCGAACATACTTGGTACATATAAAATAAATCATTTTGGTATTACTATAAGTGTATAGTGTCAAAATCACTTCAAATATAAATGTACAAATCATAATCGGCATAGTACCCCATCCTACTATGTCGCCATACTAGTTCTACAATTAAAACCGAAAAGTCGCGAATTGGAAATTGGATTTCCGTCATGAGTCAAGGCAAGGGATGTACTCCTTACCGATTCGAGACAATCTAGCAAATGCCTTAGGATCCCCTGCAGTGAACCCTTGGATCCTGCAGTGTCAGTCCTCCCTTACGTTTGAGGATTAGTTATTCCTGAACACACGTTTCCCGTTCCTATCGGACCTATCCATCGGCTCCGTAGTGACCGATATATCCGAGGCGCCTCGCTATCCATCATCCACATAGCTAAATTTATATATATAATGTCTGGGCTCCATACCATGACACCACCCATAGCTAGAAAGAAACGTCGTGCACTCACTGCATTCCCTTATCCCGTTTTTGACTCATACCGAGGTGTGAGGCTCGCGAATTAACGCTATACACAAACCTATGCTATTTAAAGCCATGCTTTGATCATCAACCACAAGACTCTGCTTTTCAACAGAAGCCTTGATCATTTGCATCTCAGCAGGCCACACTGACAATTCATGCCATGCAACTGATGTCTATCAATATATAACCTCTAAGTTCGTACGTCTCAGAGAAAGGTGTTAAACAAGAGAATAAGTTCTCTTTCACCAAACAAATATATATTTAATAGAAATCAATCAAATAGAATAAAACCCAATGTCTAACACACATCCATTTACTAGCTCGTTCTGGGTCTAAATGAAACCGGAGGCACCTTATTCCTCGTCCCATATGTCCAATACAGGAGAGTGGTCCTCGCATATCCGGTCGATCTCCAAGAACGTCTGGACGATCACCACTTATTACCTTGTCCTAGGTGTATAGCCCAATCAAGACATTAGTAATCATCCAAACGATGTGAAGATCTCCGGTCTTCAACCACCGTCCTCATCGTTGACTTATCGTCGAATCAATTATTCAGAATGGGTATAAACCTGGCCTTTCTGAATAATTCATGTATCTTATAATCAAGTGCTATAAAAACATAACATATGCCTCATTCCAATCCAGAATATTCTTTTATTCAAATATTCTTCTCACAATTTAAACCAAATTAAGGTTTTCCAAACTAGCCGGGATTAGCGCACCTTACTAAAGTAATCATTTGTTTTATTTCCCAATCCCAACCTATTCATCCCATGGAGCAAAACTAGTAAAACTCCATATCTAACACCATGGTGTTATCGGTAAATTTAATTACCATTTCTCGTTCAAATCTAATTAAAGATTTAACTATCGCCCGGAGTAAAACTGATAGTACTCCATTCTCGATCATTCTCCAAATTCGATAATTTAAATTATCACATTCACATTTTAATCTAATTAAAAATTCCTTAAAACTCCACTTAGTTTTAGTCTTCCAATAATCATTATTAATGATTATTTAACTTTGGGAAATCAAACATGCTGCATTGACAATCTACATCGTACCACTGAATTCTACCGATATATAACCTTTAAGCTTGTACGTCTCAGAGAAGGGTGTTAAGCTAGAGAATAAATTCTCCGCCACTAAACAGATATATATTTAGCAGAGATCGACCATACAGTTCGAAATACAATGTTAGACATGAAATTTGTCTTTAACTGGGTTAAAGAACCAATGTCATTTAAAACATAGTTCACGATAAACCCAAAATCACATTCCATTAATTATGGAATCTTCACAGAAAATAGATCAATATATAATCGATATCAATTTCCATATCCGACTAATAATATAATTGGAATAATGACAAAGCCTTTTAAATTCCATATATATTAACAGTCTTCCTCCGCAAAAGCTCACTTCTGTTGTTACCAAATCGAATTCCATTCAATCCCAAACTATTTTATTAAATTGGAAAACTTTACTTTGGAAAATTTCCATTAATCTAAATTAAAAGATTTATAAATTCCAAATCACATTTCACTTTTAATCGGGTTAAAGAATGAATATCGTTAAAAACACAGTTCACAACAAACCCAATTCACATTCCATTTTATTCCAATTACTAAATATACTTGGAAACTCTGATAATCTTAACTAAAAGATTTATTGTTTTCACATGGGGTTTAAGAATAGTGTTATTTAAGACACCATTCACGACAAACCGAAAATCCACTTTGATATTAAATATAAGGCTCTAAACAGAAATTATATGGTCTTGCATTCAATATCAAATTCTGAAACCAACACTTCTCGTATAGAGAATAACGATGTATATTTATCTTCCAAATTCCTCCCTAATATCTGTATAGTCACGGAATCCAATATCGAAATCTCCCGAAGATGATTTCTATTCAAATCCATTCCAATTTATACATTGGAAATTTTGGTTATTTTAAAACCATTCACAAATCCAATTTATTTATTTAAAAACATTGGATTACTTATCCAGTTAATAACTAGTTAATTTTGATACAAATATATTTTTATCTTCTCAAACGTGGAATTTTTCATTAAAATTCTTTCCAAATCATTAATTATGATTTTACACAAATTATTATTTTTTTTAATAATTTTATCAAGGCCCGTACAGTTGGTTTCCAATAATGGCCACCGAACTACATCCATAGCGACCTTTTACAAATTTGATTTGGACTTATCTCTAAATCAAACCATTAGATTTCAAATCTCTTATATTCGTTAGAAAGATCTTTTCGATATGAACCCAACGGTTCCAGTTTTTGGAGAATCTAACGGTCGAATCTCCCGTAATATGAACTCGAAGTCAATGGTCGAAATTCGCGAATGGCCGTTCTATTCAAGCCATTAATATATATATTATATATTTCGTTCAAAACGTATTTTATAAATTCGTTTTAAAACGATTCCCACTTTCATTTCAATTTTAAATCAAAATTGAATATTCCTTATCATTAATATACAAATGATAATACTTCAAAATATCAGATTTTGAAATCTATTCCATTTCGATATTCATTATAAAAATGAATAAAATCGATATAAATATCGTTTGCGTTAAAATGGTGCAAATCTAATCAACAAACCTTCGCATATTTCAATATTTTCGTGTCCATCCCAAATCGAACATCAAAATCATATTTTAATCCTTTACGGAATATTATTTTAAAATATTCGTTATTTTAAAAAAATTCTTATTATAAAATATTCGTTCCTTTTGAATTGGAATCAGACCCAATCAATTACCATATAATATGTTTATATGGATTTCATACAACACATGTACACAACAATCAGGATACATAATCAACCATTATCCAGAATGCATTACACAACTGCATAAGCATTAAATATAAATAATTAATGCTTACAACAGTCTGTCAACCAATCGATTGACATATAACTAAACAATTGGGATTAGTGTACATCAAATATCATCCCAATACCCATATGGGGTTTCAACCAACAATTACTAAATATTATTTGTGCAGTTCGGCGATGTGTAAAATTTATCGTCCCAATCAATATCTGTTAAATGGGTGTACATAAACAAATCATCCGATTTGTAAATGAATATTTATTTTCATTTCAGGAGAATTTTATGCCATTCAGATATACGTTAAAAATTATATTTTTAACGATAAAATGTTTATTTCAATACATGAATATTTTATATAGTTCATATACACATTAAAAATTATATTTTTAATGAACAATATTTATTTCAGAAAATTTCGGCATTATACCGGCGCGATATTAGAACCGAAGTACTGTCTAGCATAACCCCTCTCCTGATACGGGCTCGCGCCATACACAATCAATTCAATCAATCACAAAACCGCAATACAATTCATTTCCACAATGCAGTCAGTTTTCCTAATAAAATCCAAACAAACAACCATGGTTTATACCATAAATAGTGTCGGGGGCTACTAAGCCCCGTCTGCAACCTAAAATATATTTGACTGTAAAATAAATTGAGTGAGAAGATGTTCTCACTTTGGGATCCACTCCGCCGTGCTTTTCTAACATTCTGATTTGTTATTCTGGTTCCAGAATTTGCAGACAAGCTCCAATCTTTACACCGTTTTCTTTCTAGCGTAAGCATGCCATTTTGGACCACTTTCGCCTAGTGGCCTTTCTTCCAAAAATGCTCCAATTCGCCAGAATTCGCGAAAAGACATAAACAGGACAACAGACTTTGGATGCGTTTTCTGAACAACTCCGCAATCCAAAATGTGACTTTCATATACTCAAATCGAAGTGAAAATCGTGCTCTTCGATTTTGGCACTATAGAGTTTTGGCCATAGGGGCTCGGATTGGAAGATATGGGTTGTGGAAGCTCAGGGTGTTATTTGCAAATACAAAAAAAATATAAAAAAGGGTTTTTGGAGAATGGAGGAGGGTCCACAATCAGAGCTGGGCTGAGGGGAGGGCGACGATGGAGGTCTGATGCGATGGGGGTGGTGCGGCGGTGGTCTGGTGGTGGGCCAAGGGGTGGCGGCGCGGTTTTGGTGTGGTTTGGGGTCTACGGTCTAAATTAGAAGAGGGGGAAGAGAGAGAGAGATGAGGACGGAGGAGAAGGGGGAGGTGCTGGGGGACCGACGGCGCGACGGCCAGGGGATGGTGGCGGCTGCGGGAAAAAGAGGGGAGCGGGTTGGGAGAACGACGGTTTTTGTTTTTGTTTTTTTATTTTTAATGAAAAATCTAGGGTTAGAAACTAATATATATATTCTCCATAAAAAGCAACTTTCCCATTCGAACTCCAAATCGAACCCACCGACTATCGTTTCTAATCAAATACCCACATTCCGGACATAATGGGATAATGCTCCGTAAGCCAATTCGACTGTTTCGATCAATTTTTCTTTAAATTGAAATATAAATTAATATAACGTTCAAAATTGATTTCAATGTACATTTTTGATGATGCGGTCCTTACCAAACTAATTTTGTCGAATTTGGAGGCCATTTGAAAAATGATCATTTTCCAGTCGATTAAATTCAAACTAAAACAGTTATTAATTTTATTTTAAAGTTAGATAAATCAAGGGACCACGCCGTATAACACGGAACAGGTTTCCTCCCAAGAATAGCATAAACAAACAACCTAATACTAAAAAGGAAAAATGAAGCCATTATAAGACTCATGTCCCATCACACAATGCAACGCAAGCCAGAGGATAGAATTTTACCTTATAATGGCCAAATATGCTTGGTACGCGAAATTAATCTTTTTATTATTATTATAAGTGAAGAAATCAACTTGAAATATAAATGTATCAATCATAGACGGCATAGTACCCCATCCTACTATGTCGTCATATAGGTTTACAACTAAAACCGAAATTCGCGTATTGGAAATTGGATTTCCATCATGAGTCAAGGCAAGGGTTGGTCTCCTTACCAATTCGGATCACCTCTATCAAGATGACACAGGATTACACATTCTGGGAAACCCTTGGATCCTCCAAGGCCAGTCCTCCCTTACTTTTGAGGATTAACTATTCCTAAACACACGTTTCTCGGTCCTATCGAACCTTTCTCTTAGCCATTAGAGACTCAATATCCGAGGCACCTCATTTCATCATCCACATAAGTAAAAATGTTTGGGCTCCATACCATGACACCACTTCTAGCTAGAAAGAAACGTCATGCACTCCTTGGGTCCCTTACCCCATTTTAGACTCATACCGGGGTGTGAGGCTCGTGAATTAACGCTACACACAAAGCTATGCTACTTAAAGTCGTGCTTTGATCATCATCCACAAGACTTGGCTTTTCAACAAAAGCCTTGATCATTTGCATCTTAGCATGCCACATTGACAATTCATGCCATACAACTGATGTCTATCAACATATAACCTCAATGCTCGTACGTCTCAGAGAAAGGTGTTAAGCAAGAGAATAAATTTTCTGCCACCAAAAAGATATATATATATATATGTATAAATATGTATTTAGTAGAAATCAATCAACAAAGAATGAAATCCAATGTCAGGTACAGACCCATTTACAAGTCTATTCTGGGTCTGAAGAAAACCGGAGGCACCTTATTCCTCGTCCCATATGTCCAATATAGGAGACTGGTCCTCGCATATCTGTTCGATCTCCAAATACGTCTGAACAATCACCACTTATTACCTTGTCTTGGGTGTACTGCCCAATCAAGACATCAGTAATCATCCAAATGATGTGAAGATCTCCAGTCTTTAACCACCGTCTTCATTGTCAACTTTAGTCACCGTATCATTCATTCAGAATGGGATAAACCCGGTCTATCCGAATCACTTGCATATTTTATAATCAGTAGTCAAATGCTATAAAAACACATCGTACGCCTCATTCCAATTCAGAATATTCTTTTATTCAATTATTCACATCTTAGGGGAAAGGTTCCCATTAATTTTATCGAAGATAAGTTATTTTAAACTTATTCTTAATCTTCCTTTGGATATCATTTTCAAAAGATTTTATTACATCTTTTCACAGTCTAAACCAAAACAAGGTTTATTAACTAGTCGGGATTATCGAGCCTTATCGAAGTAACCATTTATTTATTAATCCCAATCCCAACCTATTCATCCCATGGAGCAAAACTGGTAGCACTCTATATCTAACACCCACGGTCTTATCGGTAAATTTTAATTACCATTTCACGTTCAAATCTAATTAATGATTTAACTATCGCCTGGAGTAAGACTGCTGGTACTCCATTCTCGGTCATTTCATGAATTCGATAAATTTAATTATTCAATTCTCATTTTAATCTACTTAAACATTCATTAGAACTCAAGTTCAGTTTTAATCTCAAAAATCATTACTTGATGATTATTCAAATTTTTAGGAAACAAATCCTTCCTTTAACTGGGTTGAAGAACCAATGTCATTTAAAACACAGTTCATGATAAACCCAAATCATCTTCCATTAAAATGGAACTTTCACGAAATTCATAAAAGTATATATAATCGATATAAATTGCCGTATCAGACTAATAATATAAATGAAATGACGATAAAGCCTTTTAAATTCCAGATATAGTAACGATCTTCATTCACACAAGCTCATCTCGATCATTATTAATTCAAATTCCATCCAATTCCAATTTAATGTATTAAATTGGAAAACTTTACTTTGGAAATTTTCCATTAAATTTTAATGTAAAGATCTATAAATTCCAAATAATATATTCACTGTTAATTGAGTTTTAAGAACAAATGTTATTTAAACATCGTTCACAATGAACCCAAAATCAACTTCCATTTAGTTCCAATTTATAATTATAACTTGGAAAACTTCATTAATCTTAACTAAAAGATTTATTCCTTTTTCAACGGGGTTTAAGAACAGTGTTATTTACGACATCATTCATGACAAACCCAAAATCCAATTTGATACTAAATAAAAGGCTCTGAATAAAAATAATATCGTCTTATATTCAATATCAAAATCTGAAACTAACAGATATCGTATTGGGAATAACGATATCTGTATCTTCCAAATTCCTCAACAATATCCGTACAATCACAGAATCCAATATCGAGAATATCCAAAGATAATATCCTTTCAAACCCTTTCCAATTTATTCGTTGGAAAACTCTGGTTACATTAAAACTCTTAACAAATCCGATTTATTTATTTAAAAACATTAGATTATTATTTTAGTTAATAACTAGTTCATTTGAATAAAAATATCTTTTATCTTTTCAAAAACTAGGAATATTTCATCCTAAATCTTTCCAAATCATTAATTATGATTTTACATAATTTTTTGATATTTTTAATAATTTTATTAAGGCCCTTACAGTCGTTTTCAATATCGGCCACCGAACTGCCTTCATGGCGACCATTTCAGAAATTGATTTGGACATATTTTAAAATCAAACCATCCAATTTTAAATCTCATGTATTCATTTGACAGATCTTTTCAATACGAACCCAACGGTTTTGGTTTAAGGAGAATCCGACGGTCGGATCTCTCGTTGCTCCATTTGAAGTTAATGGTTGAAATTCGCGAACGGTCGCTACGCTGCGCGTTCTATTCAGGACATTTAAATAAATATATATATAATATGTATCGTCGATTTCCATTTAAACATATATTATAAATCGTTTATAAATTCATTTTAAAATGATTTCAATTTTAAATCAAAATTGAATATTCTATATCATTATAACTTTAAAATGATAATATTTTCAAAATATCAGATTTTGAAATCAAATCTTTTCGATATTCATTATAAAATAAATAAATAAAATTAACTGAAAATTCCGTTCGAGTTAAAATGGCGTATATCTACTTAACTTGGATTCATATATTTCATATTTTCGTGTCCATCCAAAATCAGACATCAAAATCATATTTTGTTTCTTTATTGAATATTATTTTAAAATATTCCTAACAATAATTCGAAATTTCAGATCCAGCAAAAGTGGTTTTGTCGAAAACGGAGGTCATTTACAAAATGGCTATTTTTAAGGGCTACATATAATATTAAAATATATATAAATTCCACAGCGACTATTTTAGATTTTTAAAATGGTCATAACTTACAATTTATAAAGTGAAATCTCAGTTTCTTACATCCGTTAAAAATTACAGCTAATACGATTCTAACGTTCCTTATTTTATCAAATTCTGACTCATATTGAACTATGTATATTCAGTTGAAGTTTAAAACCAATTTTCAAACTACTGCGTCATTTCAAGTTTGTTTTAATTAAATTTTAAATTTATATGTTTAAAGTTGTTTAAAATAAATTTCAAGTCATTATTATTTGAATGAATCATTTTGAATATTCAAAATCCATTAAAATAGCTAAAATTAAAAATTTAAATTGCATAAGGAATTCTGGGTTGTTACAGGATCTCTCATCCTACGTCCTGTCCTAAAGCTCCCCATTGGCTCTCTAACTATCACAGACTGCCCTCGCTTCGCCCAGAAGAATATTCTTATAGATGAAAAGTTTGTTTTGACAATAATGTGTTCTTTACAACACGTATTTTGACTGATTGGTACAGAAATATCCTATAATCTCCTTGTATTGATATGAGTGCTGAAGAGCTTGGAATATAGAAGAATTTCTGCGCTATTTGGAAAGCTTTTGGAGAGATAGTGAATATATAGAAGTATAGATAATGTAGAATAGATTCATAAAGTTTAGAAGATTGGAATCTTTCAATCTAAGACATATATATAGCAATTGAAAAGTTTTTCCAAAGAGATTTAACCTTTGAGTATAAAACTTTTGTTTAAAACATCATATCTAATGCTGAAGCCTCATATTCCAAGCTCCTACAAACATCAGATTACAACAAAGAACATTACAGCGGAATAAACAATAGATATCTAAAGCTGAAGCCTCCTGTTCCAAGATCCTCCAAGTATATTTGTAAAATCCAGACTACTTGAATTCCCGTACAGATTTGGGCACCTAAAAATTTAGAGTAAAACAAAACAAAATAAACCCTAGGTCAGTCATGGGAATGGTGAGAGTAAACTTCAATCACTTGATTTACTTTTAAAAATCTTTCTGACAATAAATATAAATGTGAGACCGATCCACACATAAACATAGATGGTATTTACGTTGCGATAACCCAAAACACTCTTTGTATCAAAACTATTCTAATAATACAATATTGTCTAAAGCAAACAAATAGCAATCTAGCGGAACGTTTGCATCTCACGCTACACATACATAGTATACAATCAAAAATTGCTGGTGCTTATTAAATAATGAATTTCCAACTATGACAAGGTATGGAACCACCTTCCGATAGTGTATCCCTAGAGAGGGATGCACGGGGTTCATCTAGAACAACTTGCAATGCAGGCACACATGACTGACCACTCATTTCGCTTAAGTGTACCAAATGTACTATCACCAATGGTTGTGATCAGGAACTATTGCATCAACGATAGAAGATGAAATAAATGAATTTTCTCTAGATCAGGTGATAATACACCCTAATGGGGGTGCGACCCACATATCTATGTTGCCTGCCCGATTTTTGTTATTTTCTCGTTGATGAGGCCTGAGGCTATGTCTTACCTTTATAACACCACAGCATCATTCACTTTGAATGTCACATCATCTGATCCATCAAATCACGAATTGATGTTCTCAAAAATACACAGGGTGTTAAGATAAGAGAAATTTCCTTCTCCACCACCAACTTTGGTACATTTGAATAAATCAATGTACGTGACCATCTTGAAGTACTCTGTCAGACATCCGTCCATATAAGTTGTCCTAGAACCGAACAAAGCGAAGGCACAATCACAGCAATCCATCTTAGTAAATTTCTACTTAGGATTAGTATAACATCCCTTGCACTTAACTCCATCTTCAATTATCCTCCACTAATTTGATTCGCAACGCTTATTCCCATATGGAGTGGTTTCAGATAATAAATGTGATCCTGCTCTCTTCGTATTGACAACAGAACTATAAAATGGGCCAAAATTTTGATAGTCGGTTATTTTAACTATCAAAGGAAGCATCCATACAACCAACATTCCTATTTCCAACTGGAAATACTACTAATCAAGCAACACTGAGCCCTTTAAATTAATTTCTCATTAATTTAACATTTCCTAATTTCTCATTTTTCCGTTTTCCATATCTTTCCCCAGACATTTCTCCAACCTGTTTGGCCTCTCATGATTCTAAGAAAACATTTCCAGATATCATAAACTCTTTATTTTCTATTTTCAAGAAAATACCTCTTCTCATGGTTGGATAACATTTCCATATATTCACAAATTCTTATTTTCTATACTTAGGAAATATATGTTATTATCATCGAAAAACATTTCCATATATTCACAATTTCTTAACTTCTCAACAACCAAATCATTTCATTTTATATTCTTGGAAAAATCTCTAATTATATTTGGAAAAACGTTTTCCAAACTCATTAACTTGGATATTAACAAATGTCTTTTATATTAATATTATGACAGCTCAAAACCCTAACACTCATCAACTACCCATCTCTAACTAATCTTCACTACCGAACCTCAACCATTCCTTAGTCAAAAATGAAGTCAGTCGAGTTGAGGTAAAATTACCTCTCACATCTTAACTGAACAATATTTTTAACTTGAATTGGACAAAGCTCACAACTTTAAATACTAATAAAGCATTGCTTATGCAATTCTCGGATTCAATTTAAGAATCCACTTCTTTAATGGAAATCATTGATTATAGCAATAGTGTTATAATCCATGTTCCGAGATATAAAACCTTAAATTATAACTTTTATCCATTAATTTGAATAAATAATAATTAGATAGATAAATGAGTAATTAATTAATCTTTATTAAAACGGAAAGTAAATAGTACTTTCCTAAATTTGACATAGTCGAATTTCTGTGAATACTCTCTTACGAATATTTTCTGTTCAATTAACGTTTCAAACTTTAGAATAATCTCATTGTTACAGATCAACTCAATTCCCTTTATAACCATTCCCATTTGCAAAACATTTGCTTTAAACCATTACTCACTTTAAAATGTGAGTATTATTTCTTTTATAGAAATCTGTACTCGTTATATCTAATCAAATTGATTTCATTTGTAACCACTATTATAGGTTCGAATCCTGTTTATAGATTCACTTTATAAATTCACATTCATATTCCACTTTATTTATAAGTATCGTTTACAAGTCAACTTTTTTTAATTATCTATCAGGTTTATAACTTTATATCAACTTCATATTCGATTAAAAATGATTGATTCAAACTAAATATAAATTTCTTGGTCAAGTTCCCAATTATATAATATATGATTTCTGAAAATAATTATTTTTATAAAATTTGACATAGTCGAACTACAATTATAAATTCTTATGTATTTATTTCAATTCCACTCACATACCGAACATCACAATAAATTTCATCATTTCCTCTTTATATGATTTCCAATTTACCTTTTTTTTTCTAATTCACTCTTGAATTCACATTTCCAAATTATCCAATGATAATTATTTCACTTCATTTATAAACATCATTTATAAATTAACCTACTTGTTTTTATTATTGAAAACAAGTTATTATTTCCTAGCCCATTCGATATTCAATTTTTATTTTGGGAAAATAGTTATTTCCTTTCAAAGCCCAAATTATTTTCCTTTCATTTGAATATATTCTTATGGTATTTAAATACCAATTATTTTAGGGCCAGTGCTATTTAAACATTCAACACAACAAAATCTATCACATAATCTCTAACATATCATATATCACAGTATATAAATGAAAATGAACAAAAATAAATTTGAGGGATCTAGTTGGTTCCCTCCAACCTGTTTCCCTGCATACACAAATATTAGTCAACATAAATAATACCAATCCCACTTCCAAGCGGGATATCGCGGTATAGAAGGTCTTCTGCTATTATAACGACAAAATCCCACTTATGGGAAAGCCCGGATTGCCTTGAGAACACGAAACATCAGTACACAAAAAATAGAACATTTCATTGCTATTACAACAATTACATTAGAGTACAAGATACCAAAGTTCAAATAAATAATATACAGTGGAAAAATATTAAAGATTGAATAAATTACAGAGCAATGGATATTTAAATATATAAATACAATGCGTAGAGGAAATACAACAACTGACACAACTAAAAGAAACAAACAAATACAAAGCTTTCCAAATATAGCTCCAGCTATAATCCAGGATGCTATGAAAGAAAAATCAGCGAAAACCAAAACTACTAGCTGCCCGTATGGAAAATAAGGGCACCCGGAGTTTAGGTTAAAACGATAAACTCAGAGTCAGTCATGGGACTAGTGTAAGAACTAAAATAGTCATTAACTTTTTACTTTAAAAGTTGGAAAATCATGGGACTACGCCGTATAACACGGAACGGGTTTAATCCACATGAATACTAGTTTAAAACATAAAATAACGCAATGCTTTTTGAAAAATGAAGCTATTATAAGACTCAGGTCCCATCACATAATGCAACGCAAGCCGGAGGATAGAGTTTTCCCTTATAATAGCCAAACATGCTTGGTACGTTTAAAACAAATCATTTTGATATTACTATAAGTGCATAGTGTTGAAACAATTTCAAATATAAAAGTATCAATCATATACTGCATGGGCACTGTCGTCATACTAGTTCTACACCTAAAACGGAAAAATGTCATATTGGAATCCATCATGAGTCAAGGCAAGGGAAGATCTCCTTACTGATTCAGACCATCTCTAATGGGATGACCCCGGATTACACCAAAGGGAAACCCCAGGATCCTCCAAGGTCGGTCCACACTTACTTTAGTGGATTAGTTATTCCTGAACACACGTTTCCCGGTCCTGTCATACCTCTATATTGGTCAGTACGTAGACCAATCATTTAAGAGGTGCCTTGCAATCAATCATCCACATAAGTAAAAATTTCTAGGCTCCATACAATGACACTATTTCTAGCTAGAAAGAAATGCATGCACTCCTTGGTCCCTTATCCCGTTTCTGACTCATACCAGGGTGTGAGGCTCGCAAATTAACATTATACACAAAGCTATGCTAATTAAATCCATGCTTTGGTCATCAACAACAAGACTCTGCTTTTCAACGAAAGCCTTGATCATTTGCATCTTAGCATGCTACATTGACAATCCACGCCATGCAACCGATGTCCATTAATATATAACCTCTAAGCTCGTACGTCTTTGAGAAGGGTGTTAATCAAGAGAATAAATTCTCCGCCACCAGACAGATATATATTCAATAGAAATCAATCAACAAAAAACGAAATCCAACGTCAGACACACATCCATTTAGAAGTCCGTTCTGGGTCTAAACGAAACCAGAGGCATCTTATTCCTCGCCACATATGTCCAATACAAGACAGAGGCCCTCACATATCCGGTCGATCTCCAAGTACGTCTGGACGGTCACTACTTATTACCTTGTCTTGGGTGTACAGCCCAATCAAGACATCAGTAATCATCCAGACGATGTGAAGATCTCGGTCTTCAACCGCAGTGTTCATCGTCGACTTTTAGTCGTCGTTTCAATTATTCAGAATGGAATAAACCCGGTCTTTCCGAGTAACTTGTGTGTTTTATAATCAATGATCAACTGCTATAAAAACACATCATACGCCTCATTCCAATTCAGAATATTCTTTTATTCAAATTTTCACATCTTTAGGGAAATGTTCCAGTGACGACCCGAATTTCTGGTACCTTTTGAGCTGACCAAAACTACACATGCCCAACCCAAAATGCACTAGAAACCCAGATGCCAATAGAGAGAATATAGAGGGTGAGATAAGAAAGAATGAAATATTAGAATAGAAGAAGAAAAGACACAAACAAAGAATCAGAGTCTCACATCGCAGCGGAACAAAATATAATATAGAATTAAATCTTTACAAAGAGCTTTAAAAATACTCACAATCATAAGAGTACATCACAAATCTGGACAGTTATAATGACATGTCCTCATATACAACACACAACGAAAATAATATATATCATACGTCTGGACTTCTCCAGCTCGTCTCTTCACTACATCCGATAACCTGAACCTGTACAGCCCGGTCTAACCCGAGCAATATAAACGCATGGATCAGTCTGGTGAACCAGAGTGAGAAAACACACTAAGTTTATAGGTAACTTCCAACTTGATTTTAAAGTTAAGATCTTTCCGAAAGAAAGGATAATAGTAAGACCAAATCCGTACATAAATACGGATGGTTATTACCTTACTATAACCCAAAACATTTTTGAAATCATATATTTTCTGATATTATAATAATGTCTAATATCAAGTAAATAGCAATCTAGCAGAACGCTTGCATCTCACGCTCCACATACATACTGTACAATCAAAACCGCGGGTGCTTATTGGAGAATGGATTTCCAGCTATGGCAAGGTATGGGACCACCTTCCGACAATATACCTCTGGAGATGAATACATTGGGGATTCAATAAGAACATCTTGCAAACCCGACTAAACATGACCGACCCATCACTTCATTTGAGAGTACCGAATATAAAATTACCATGGTTGGGGGCAATCCAACCGAACCGTTAGCATACAAATAAAATAAAGGGACAACCCAAGGCATTTAATTTCACCAGATGAGGTAATGATATAGCCTATTGATGGGTGCGACCCACATAGCCATGCGACCTACCCGATTTTATACCATTTCCCGGTTGATGAGGCTTGAGGTCATAATTAATTAATTAATTTAGTTATTTATTCTTATTCGTTTAGAACATATAGCCACAATTCTCTTTGAATGTCACATCGTCAGATTCGTTAAATCACTAATTGACGTCCACAAATATACTCTGGATGTTAAAGAAGTGCCCCTCTTCACCACTAACTCGGTATATTTGTAAAAATCAACGTACGTGATTTTAGGAAATACTCTATCGCACATTCGTCCATATAAGTCATCCAAGAACAGGATGAACTGAAGGCACCCTCCTATCACATCCAAAGGATCAGTAGTGTAACGACCCACATTCTACGCATCGGAGGATCGTAGAATATATTTTTTATCTTCATATGAGGTCGTATAGTCGTGTAAGTTTGGGGAACGACTATTGGGATCATTTCCCAGGTTCATGATTTTTGCCGATTTTTAAATGGCCGTTTTGCCCCTAGCTGATCTTGTTTCGCTCATAACTTTTGATTGGTAAGGAGTTTTGACTTGAAACTACTTCCATTAGATTTGGATGATGGTTTACCTTTCCGTAGAGTGGTCACATTTGCTAAACGGATTCACCGTTTGGGAGATACGGCTAAAACAAAGTTTAGAAGGTGAAAAACTGCTTAAGTGGACTGATTAGGGTAATTAGCAAATAGGCCCATAACCCATTTCGGTATTAGGGTTATGGGGAGGCTGAAATGAGTTAGGTTTTCATTCTATTTCAGTTTTCTAGCCACCATTTACCCTTTAGAAACCCTAACAATGGCCTCCAACTCCTAAAACACCTTCTAATCACCGTTTAATCAAGCATTAGCCTAATCTACATCAAATCAAGGCAAATTAACATCAAGTTTGGGATAGAGCTGCTAGAACACACAGAGATTCGACCTATATCAGAGATACTTTCAGATCTATAAGTGATTTGTGGCTATGGTGAGTGATTTGCGTTGTTTTTCACTAATTACGGCTAATTAGGGGTGATTAGTGATAATTAGCAAAATTATGGCTTGGAAAAATCTGGAAAAATTTGTAAAATTCTAAAATACTATTTTAGGGCTCTGATAAAAATTTGGGTTAATTTGGATATGTTTTGCTAATCATATAATTAGTTAAGCTTAAACATGATTAAAGGAAAATATGGGTCTTTGGGTATGTTTGATCCATTTTAAATTATCATATTGTTTTTTTGGTGTTTATGGTTGATGTTATATGTTTCTATGGCTGTTTGGTATGATTTATGATTGATTAGAAAAGTTAGAATGGTCAAAAGCGCCATCGTATGGCATAAAACAGTCGCTGGAAAAGTTGCCGGAATTGGACCCGAACCGGATCGGATCGGTAGGAGGAAGCACGAACCGAACCGTTCGTGAAGTACCCCTTCCTCACGTACAGCTGGTGGAACCACGAAGATTGAAGGCACGAATTGATCCGGTTTCATCTAAAGCTCTCCGACCCGAACAGCTCACCCGAACCGTGGAGCACAATGCAACTCCGGCCCGACCCGGAGTTGGAACCCCTCAAGACCCACTTGCTCCTCCACGAACCGACCCGATGCTCCGAGAAGGCACCACGAGCAGAACACCCGAACCGACCAGAAAGTATGGACCACGAATAGGAGCATGTGCCACGAGCGGACCTGGGGATCGCACAACCAAACTGAACTGAACCAAAGATGAAAGGAAGGACCAAACTGATCCAATGATGACCAAACCCCGAGATGCAAAGGTAGTCCAAATTGGAAGTAGAACTCAGGATCTAGCTGGGAACCAACGAGTTGAATTCATGACCGGACTTTGCTGCGGGACGTGTGCTAAGGGGTCATCGATGTCCATAACTTTGGTTCACTACCAAGACAGATGTTAGGCTACCGATCAGTGTAGTGGGACAGTTATTACTCCATGGGGCAGAGTGATCGTAGCATGGCTATGAGCCATTGCAGTGGAGTCGTCATGACTTCATGGGGCAGAGTGGACATAGCAAAGGACTAGTGGCTATGCATCAGTGCAGTGGTGTCATCATGATTCCATGGGGCAGAGTGATCATAGCAAAAGATTTGGGTGGTTAAAGTAGTGGATATCGTATGCTTTACGCACCGAGTGATATATGTGAGGATTGTTGCTATGCTTGATTGTTTGCCGTCATTATGACATGCACACCCCCACCCCCGTATCTTTAAACCATGTGTTAGTGTCACCTCAGAGTATTGTACGTCCTGATGTGCTAACTCTTTGGTTGCAGGTCCAGGTTCAGGTACGGTTTAGTATACCTGTTATTGTTCTGTTTTGCTGCTTATCGCTCATACCAGGCTTTTGTCTGACCCAGAGTTTTATGTCTCTTGTTATTACTCTGGGTGCTCCTAAACGAGCAGACTAGAGACATGTTAGCTGGTTATGCACGAGTAGCTGATCCGGAGACGAGCAGGAGGCCTCCACGTATGATATATATAGAAATTCTCCCTGTATCGCTGATGGTCACTACTTTGGGCATTAGTAGTGTACCTTCCTTATTTTGCTTTAGAGACATTTTTTAAAAGTTGTAACAATGATGATGTGGAACATAAGCTGTATTTGAATTTTCCGCTGCTATGATGGTTTAGTTTTCAGCTTATGCACTGTCTCGCCTGTTTTATGCCAAGTATGTTATTATTATATTTTATCCTATGCACTGTGAGACATTCTACAGTTTCCTTGTTAGTTCAAATTCTGTTCTTTTCCTTTCTTTGAGGACCGTCCCGTGCTGGTTGGACATCGGCACAGCGCAATTTCATTGGAAATGTCGGTTGGTGCGGGGTGGGCTGTCATACTTGGTATCAATTTCAAGTTGCGCAGTTAACCTAGGGAAAGACACCAGGGAGAGACAGTACATATATGATAGCACTTATTTGTGATATTATGGTTTTCAAAAGTTATATATATACTATTAGTATATTTAAGGATGAAGTCGCACTACATTGGCGCCACTGAAGAGATGGTTAATCGTTTTCTCCTTACAGATTGAACGATGAGCCGACATACGTGGGGTACTGGAAGAGGAGCTAATAATGGGAATGCTCCTGATATGAGGACGATGTTCACTAACTTCATGAGACAGATGCTTAGGGATGTTCAGAGAGCAGCTCCTAATGCTGCAAATGGTGGTGGTGCAGCGGTGCAGGCACCTAGGGCCGACTTCGCCAAGCTCTGTAAGGAATACACTTGCCTTGGTGGGAAGCTGTTCCACGGAACGGAATCGGCCACGGAAGTTCAGGATTGGCTTCATAGTTGTGAGCGTATCTTCGAGGGTTTGGGAATCGAAGATGCGATGAAGAGGAAGCTAGCATCCCGTCAGCTGCAAGGACGGGCTATGAATTGGTGGAATGCTATTAAGGCAGCTACCCCTGAGGATCAAGTAACTTGGGATCAGTTCAAGGCCCGATTCAGTGATAAGTTTATCCCGAGAAGAAGAATGAGTGTAACACCCCACCTCCGCCAATGTCACTCTTGCAAGCGCACTAGCTTTGGAGGGGCTTTAAACGAGGTAAACATGCATGCAGATATCACAAGACAGAACATATAAGTAAAACAGAGTAAATAAAGCAGCGGATAAAACTAACATTTCAAAACCATGGTCAAGTTACATCAAAATACTGAGTCATTATTTTCCCAACAAAACAAAGTCTAGAAAACATAAACTGGAAACTGGAAACAACATAAAGTAACTATCCCCAAAGCAGAATAAAGCCATAGCATGCCCAAGTCCAAACCGTACATGAGCTATCCAGAAAAGCAGCTAAAAATCCGAGCTAGGTACTAGTGTTCCCACCCTGTAAACCTGGGGGGGGGGGGAACGGAAGAAAAGAGGCGAAAGAAAACGGGTCAGTCAAAAAGACTGGTAAGCCCTACCTACTATTAGTATAAAAACTAATAAAGTTAACTGGACATGTAAAACAGAGATGAGACATAAGGTGATAACTGGCATGGTGAAAAGTTAACAAGATAGATCAAGTGTGGCATCGCATATACAAGGTTAGGTTGCACCAAGTGTGTACTAGTATTCCAATCCATGTCAAGTACAAACAAGAAGTGATCCCTTGGCCCAAAGCTGGCCCAATATCATGAGGTGACCTAAATCAAGGTCCAACTACTCGGTCTAGTCGATCGGCTCCCTATAAGCCTAACTCGTTGTGTATCGGTGTCATACGGCTTAATCGTGGGTTGTAGTTAACTGTGCAAGGTCCACCCCAGGGTGTATCCAGCCCTAAGGTGTAAACCACAGACACAATTCAAGCACGCACAGTCTAAACCTACTGGTGCCCATGTTCAACTCCGGACTTAATGTGCACGACCATGGTCCGCCTGAACAACCGGTGCACCCTTCAGCTGTCTCTTTTGGTCTCTTACAATCAGTCCAGTAATCGTGCCCCACCCTAGCCTAGTCCAGGGTACCCATGATACTTCCAAGTTGGTTACTGCTGAAAAGGACCACGTAACTAGGATTTCAAGTGGGTTAAGTATGGTTAACCCTATCCTAACCATGTATTGAGTTGGTTAAGTGTATTCAAGCAGTTCATGACTTAACCCTATCAATATATCGGGTTTAATTGGTTAAGTATATTCAAGTAGTCCATGACTTAACCCTACCAATCCATCGTGTTTAATTGGTTAAATATATTCAAGTAGTCCATGACTTAACCCTACCAATCCATAGTGTTTAATTGGTTAAGTATTCAAGTAGTCCATGACTTAACCCTACCAATCCATCGTGTTTAATTGGTTAAGTATTCAAGTAGTCCATGACTTAACCCTACCATGTGGCATTAATTAACTTAATGCACCCCAACCTCTCACATTAGACTTTATTGTGGTTACTAGTAAAGCCGGGCGGGTCCGGGTAGCTTTAACCCCAACCTAGTCTAACCTCGGGTTTTAAGTGCGACATGCCCAACTACTCACATTGGGTCCTATTGCTTGTAGCCACTAGTTAAGCCGGTCGGTTCCGGGTAGATTTATGCTACAAACTCAACCCAACCTCGAGTTGGCCATTCTCATGTTTTCTAGAAGTCATGTCCAAGTCCATGTTTTCAAGCATAAACACATGTCAAACTTTCATGTCATATTTTCAAGTCATGTTCTCATGTTATTTAAGTTTGCCCAACTACCCATAACGTATTCCCATCGCACGTAAATTCGCATCAACGCAAATAGATCAAAGAGGGAACATAACTATATGACAAGGTGGGCATAAGATGGCAAAATCTATCACAAATTAAACATGGTGACAACATACTAGCATATGGCCTCAACATGTATGATAGCATAAAAGGTGACTTGGCCTCAAACATATCAATTAGCATAAGGGTGATTTGGCCACAAGCATGCATAATAGCATAAGGGTGATTTGGCCACAAGCATATTAAGGAACATGAGGGGTTAAGGTTTTGCCACAAGTTAAACATGGTGGCATATGAGGCAAATGTGTTCATAAACTTGCATATTACATTATAAGCCTCAAAACATGCATGATATCAACTTTAGCAAAATAGGTGAAACATGGCCATAAATAACATGGGATGATAGCAAGTGATTCGCATATAACATCATATGCAAGTTAACATAAGGTTTATGAGAGTTTCTATGTTGCTTTATGCAACATTTCAAATCAAAGTTCATAGCTTTCTATGCACAAAGTCAAGGTGGTAGCTTTACAAACATGCATAGAATAAATCTATGCATAACATGATAGAATCGAAGCTCATAGTTTTCTATGCACAAAGTCAAGGTGATAGCTTTACAAACATGCATAGAATAAATCTATGCGTAACTTGATAGAATCAAAGCACAAATCATACTTAGGCCTAAACTCAAACTTGCAACATGTCATATTTAACTTCATAGTTAGAATCTAAGAGTAGAATAGGGCTTACAATGCTATGAAGACCTATGAAATAAAATAAGATTGAGACGAAGCCACTAGCAACTCTAAAAACCCCCAAATGAATACAAGCTCCAAGTTGTCTTGAGAAACAAGAAGCTCCCTTTGATTTGTATGAAGAAAGATCCTTGTTTTGATGAAGAAAGGTGGCTCTTTTACTAGCTTAGGACACTCAAATTTTCATGAAGAGGATGGAGGCCATGATATGAAGATGGAGGCCATGATCAAGAAACATTTTGGCATAGTTTAGTTGTAGGAATGATTAATGAGGGTTTAAGCTAGGTCTTAGGGTCTTTTTATAGAAGTTAGGATTAGTTTTAGCCATAGGATTAACCCTAAATCAGATCTGAGCCATCAATTCACGTCACTAGCGTCCAAACATGTCTTGAGAAACAAGTCAGGTGCACCCAGGCCAGACTGGCCGACCACCCAAGTCGACAGGGGTGTCGACTGGGCAGTCGACACAGCCTGGGGTGTGTCGACTCCCAAGTCGACTCCCCAGTCGACTTGGGGTGGCGGGAATTTTTCCCGCCTGCCCTGCCCAGCTGAATTTGAATTTCTGAATTCAAATTTGAATTTTCTGAAAACTTCTATGGGCCATAACTGGGTCATACGGACTCCGATTTTCGAAAACTCGGACTCTGTTTCGCGTATTTTTCTGAGACGAACGCAATGGCACAGCCCGTTTCCCTTGATTCAGATTTTATCATTTAATTCTGCCTTGGTTTATGTTGTAACATGTTATTTAAAAAATACGGGTTGTTACATTCTCCCCTCCTTAAAGGATTTCGTCCCCGAAATCTTTAAGTTAGGAAGAACATATCCTACCATCCATCATCCATCTACTCAAAACATCATCCACGTGCAGTCATTGTCCTTAAAGGATTCTAAATGCTGTATGATCATATGCAAAGGTGTGTGTATATGTACTTATCTAATGCGAAAATCAGGTGGTTACTGATTCAGTAAACCTCCTTAATGCAAAGTATGTTGGTGGAATGCGTCCATATGTATGCAAATTCCTAACATAATTTATAATCTCTATATGAGTGCACATAACATTCATCCATTTGCAACATCCACGTGATAGCACCACAAGTTTCATCCATGAGTAAGTATAAACACTCATGCATATGCAATATGAAAGTGTGTGAGCCGATCTTAGTGCCTAAGGTGTATCATGCATCCACGAGTATCCACTTGCAAACACTTGCAACCACTTGCAAACATCAAGCATAACATGTTTCAAATACATGTTTCATCCAAAGGGTTTCTACCTAAGGTTCTCATGACAAGGTTAACGAGATAACAAGATAAACATGGATAGTGAAAGAAAGATATGCTGGCTAGGAAAAGAGATCGAGAATGTACCCTAAAAAAGAAATGGGTGAAGCGCGCGCATCTTCTCCTCGGTTTCCCAAGTTGCGTCCTTTTCGGCTTCACTTTACTAACTTGACTTCTCGATTCCTCAGCTTCTTGATCTCCGTTCCCAAGATACGGATCAGAGCTCTCCTCAAGGTCGCCTCTTTCTATACCTCCGTGTCTTCAAGAACACTTGGTACAACTACCTTGGCTGACTCATGTAGGCACTTTCGGAGATGCGAGACATGAAAAACATTGTGAACTCCGGCCAGCTTCTCGGGCAATTCCGCCTTATAAGCCATCTTCCCAATCCTCTCAATGATAGGGAAGGGTCCTATGAACCTTGGTGTCAGCTTCCCAACTGCTCCAAAACGAACCACATTTTGCAAAGGAGAAACCTCCATGAAAACTATATCTCCAACTTTGAATTCCAAATCTGTCCTTCGCTTGTCAGCATAGGATTGTCTATCTTGGGCCGTTTTCATCCATCTTCGAATCAACTCTACCTTCTCGGATGTGCCCCATATCATGTCGGGCCCGAGTATAAGCTCATCCGTCGTCTCCCACCAACATGTTGGTGACTTGCTTGGCCTCCCATACAAAGCTTCGAATGGTGTCATTCCTATGCTTGTTTGGTAGCTATTATTATAAGCAAACTCTACAAGAGAAAGGTGGTCTTCCCAAGTACCACCAAAGTCAAGAATGCATAGCTTCAATAGATCTTCTAGTACTCTATTCACCCTCTCGGTTTGGCCATCCGTCTGGGGGTGATAGGCTGCACTTAGATTCAATCGCGTACCCCTCGCTTCTTGCAAACTATTCTAGAACTGGATGGTGAAGATTGGGTCATGACTGCTAACTATGCTGGAAGGAACTCCATGCAATCACACTATCTCTCAAAGATAAACAGATGCTAAACCTGATACAGTCCTCTTGTTCTTTTCTGGAAGGAAATGGGTGCTCTTCGTAAGTCTATCAACTATGACCCATATCCCATAAAGCCCAAATAGTTTGGTCATCTTAATGGACATCTTCACCCCAACTATAAATCACAAACAGGCAAGTCATACTCCTTATGGGGTTTGCAACAGAACTAAGATTGAGAATAGGTCCGAGAGGATATACTTAAAAGATAGCATGCGAGTAAGCTCTACAGAATAGTAGGGGTCAAGGACATACTCTTAAAAAGAGATATAATGCGCGTATCTAGTCTTAAATCTTCTAAGCCGCATTTTCTTGTGCTCAATCCCATCGTGCCTTGACCGTCTTTCAACTCCACAATTTCGTAGCTCTTAATTCTTATTTCCAAAATATGGGTTAGAACTCATTTCACCGTTGCCTCTCGTTCCACTTCCACTTATTCTTTTCCTAAAATACTTGGCTTAAACTGCGTGCTCATGGTTTCATGCAAGCTTTCCAAAATTCGTTAGTGAATCCTGGATCTCGTTTACATACTATACGGTATTCCATGCAGAAGAACTATCTCTTGAAAACAAATGCCACTCTACGTTGCCAAATGTCCTTACTAGGGTGATTTCTATAACCCATGCTTAAGCGGAATGGACTATCCGCCTTAGTGGCGAACACTACTCGATTGGATTACAAATTTCCAAAAAGTGCCAAGGGATTCTAGATAACTAATCATGACGGAACCCTAAAGGTCACACGAGATTTCGAGGGTATTACCGAGGCGAGTCATGAGCCTCGCAACCCTATGTTCAAAGTCAAGAATGGCTCCATAACCGGACAACCCATCCACGCCCACAATCAACCCGTGTCCCATAAACCCGAGAACATAAGCATTACACATGAATTCTATGCTCAAGATAGAGATTTTCAAATCCATACAAGTCACAGATAGATGGGCGGAACCCCCAATCGGATTTGAAATACTAACGGGATTTTCAACTAGACTAGTACTTAGGTGCAAACTTCCAACAAGATCAGAAATAAAACTATGCGATGCGCCAGAATCAAATAAGGTATGAACAGGGAAATCAGAAATGTAAACATGACTTTCTATAGAAACACTACCTCGATCAAAAGCTGGAAGAGCGAGGGGAGTCTGCAACTGCCCTCCAGAGGGTCCTGCTTGCTGAATTTGCCTTTTCCCTTGTCCTCGCTTTTTCGGACAATCCTTACTATAGTGTCCAGACTTTCCACAATGAAAGCATTCTCCCAACTTCCTTTTCTTCTTCCTACAGTCTTTGGCTGTGTGCCCAGTAATCCCACAGAAGTTGCACTTCCTCCTTTCTCTTGACTTGTTGTCCTTGCTGTTGTCGTTCTTGCCCCCTTTTCCGGAATTTACCTTCTCTCCTTGAGACTCATTTGCCTTGACCTCCTTCTTGCCACTCTTATCTTCTTCTTGAAGCAGGGCCATATTCACCAAACTCTCGAAAGTCGCCCCCATGGGTATATGAGACATGGCCAAACCGCGCAATGGCTCATTCAATCCTAGAGCAAAGCGTAGGGCCTTTTTCTGAGCTGTGTTAACCAAGTCTAGACCGAACCGAGTAAGTTTATTAAACGTATCCACGTATTCCCTAACTGTCATGTCCCCTTGCCTTGGATATAGGAACCTCTCCATCTGAAGGTTCTCTTCTGTCGATGATAGAAACCTCTGTCTAAACCTTCTCCTAAAGTCATCCCAAGTCTGAATTGGCCTAGTAGTGGTGGTGACTACCCACCAATATGCAGCTTCCTCTTTCAATAACCATACCGCTAACAGAACTTTCCTACGGTCTTCTATATCAAAGATAGCAAAGAGGTCTTCAGTTTCCTTCGACCAGTTTCTTGCCTCAACAAAAGTCTCTGTCCCAATAAAATTCTTGCCACCCATCGCCTTAAAGTCCTTGCAAATCTTCGCGAAATCCGCTTGTGGATGCGGAGGAGGAGGAGGAACCTCAGCTACGGGAGGGGGAGGAATGTTAGCCACGGGGGAAGGAAGAGGAATGTTCGCGGGGCCGGCTTCATTCGCCCTTGCCTCCATGTACCTTCTAAACCAAATAGGTAATGGTACGCCCTCCAGAATGGCAAAATTATTGGCCATACTGAAACAAAGAAAAAGACAGATTGAGAACGAGGAAACAAAGGATAGTGCTAATGGCTTTTGGGGAATAGCCTTTTAAAATAAACTAGACTTTTCTTGGAAAATACTTAATTGGTTTTGAAAATAGTTTTTCAAAAGGTAAGTTTTAAAAAAAAAACTTTTGCTCGAATCTTGTAAACCTTATGCTCTGATACCAAATGTAACACCCTACCTCCGCCAATGCCACTCTTGCTAGCGCACTAGCTTTGGACGGGCGTTAAACGAGGTAAACATGCATGCAGATATCACAAGACAGAACATATAAGTAAAACAGAGTAAATAAAGCAGCGGATAAAACTAACATTTCAAAACCATGGTCAAGTTACATCAAAATACTGAGTCATTATTTTCCCAACAAAACAAAGTCTAGAAAACATAAACTGAAAACTGGAAACAACATAAAGTAACTATCCCCAAAGCAGAATAAAGCCATAGCATGCTCAAGTCCAAACCGTACATGAGCTATCCAGAAAAGCAGCTAAAAATCCGAGCTAGGTACCAGTGTTCCCACCCTGTAAACCTGGGGGGGGGGGGACGGAAGAAAAGAGGTGAAAGAAAACGGGTCAGTCAAAAAGACTGGTAAGCCCTACCTACTATTAGTATAAAAACTAATAAAGTTAACTGGACATGTAAAACAGAGATGAGACATAGGGTGATAACTGGCATGGTGAAAAGTTATCAAGATAGATCAAGTGTGGCATCGCATATACAAGGTTAGGTTGCACCAAGTGTGTAATAGTATTCCAATCCATGTCAAGTATAAACAAGATGTGATCCCTTGGCCCAAAGCTGGCCCAATATCATGAGGTGACCTAAATCAAGGTCCAACTACTCGGTCTAGTCGATCGGCTCCCTATAAGCCTAACTCGTTGTGTATCGGTGTCATACGACATAATCGTGGATTGTAGTTAACTGTGCAAGGTCCACCCCAGGGTGTATCCAGCCCTAAGGTGTAAACCACAGACACAATTCAAGCACGCACAGTCTAAACCTACTGGTGCCCATGTTCAACTCCGGACTTAATGTGCACGACCATGGTCCGCCTGAACAACCGGTGCACCCTTCAGCTGTCTCTTTTGGTCTCTTACAATTAGTCCAGTAATCGTGCCCCACCCTAGCCTAGTCCAGGGTACCCATGATACTTCCAAGTTGGTTACTGCTGAAAAGGACCACGTAACTAGGATTTCAAGTGGGTTAAGTGTGGTTAAACCTATCCTAACCATGTATTGAGTTGGTTAAGTGTATTCAAGCAGTTCATGACTTAACCTTATCAATACATCGGGTTTAATTGGTTAAGTATATTCAAGTAGTCCATGACTTAACCCTACCAATCCATCGTGTTTAATTGGTTAAGTATATTCAAGTTGTCCATGACTTAACCCTACCAATCCATCGTGGTTAATTGGTTAAGTATTCAAGTAGTCCATGACTTAACCCTACCAATCCATCGTGTTTAATTGGTTAAGTATTCAAGTGGTCCATGACTTAACCCTACCATGTGGCATTAATTAACTTAATGCACCCCAACCTCTCACATTAGACTTTGTTGTGGTTACTAGTTAAGCCGGGCGGGTCCGGGTAGCTTTACACCACAACCTAGTCTAACCTCGGGTTTTAAGTGCGACATGACCAACTACTCACATTGGGTCCTATTGCTTGTAGCCACTAGTTAAGCCGGTCGGTTCCGGGTAGATTTATGCTACAAACTCAACCCAACCTCGAGTTGGCCATTCTCATGTTTTCTAGAAGTCATGTCCAAGTCCATGTTTTCAAGCATAAACACATGTCAAACTTTCATGTCATATTTTCAAGTCATGTTCTCATGTTATTTAAGTTTGCCCAACTACCCATAACGTATTCCCATCGCACGTAAATTCACATCAACGCAAATAGATCAAAGAGGGAACATAACTATATGACAAGGTGGGCATAAGATGGCAAAATCTATCACAAATTAAACATGGTGATATTTGAGGCCAAAAGGGGTTCAACATACTAGCATATGGCCTCAACATGTATGATAGCATAAAAAGTGACTTGGCCTCAAACATATCAATTAGCATAAGGGTGATTTGGCCACAAGCATGCATAATAGCATAAGGGTGATTTGGCCACAAGCATATTAAGGAACATGAGGGGTTAAGGTTTTGCCACAAGTTAAACATGGTGGCATATGAGGCAAATGTGTTCATAAACTTGTATATTACATTATAAGCCTCAAAACATGCATGATATCAACTTTAGCAAAATAGGTGAAACATGGCCATAAATAACATGGGATGATAGCAAGTGATTCGCATATAAAATCATATGCAAGTTAACATAAGGTTTATGAGAGTTTCTATGTTGCTTTATGAAACATTTCAAATCAAAGTTCATAGCTTTCTATGCCCAAAGTCAAGGTGATAGCTTTACAAACATGCATAGAATAAATCTATGCATAACATGATAGAATCAAAGCTCATAGTTTTCTATGCACAAAGTCAAGGTGATAGCTTTACAAACATGCATAGAATAAATCTATGCATAACATGATAGAATCAAAGCACAAATCATACTTAGGCCTAAACTCAAACTTGCAACATGTCATATTTAACTTCATAGTTAGAATCTAAGAGTAGAATAGGGCTTACAATGCTATGAAGACCTATGAAATAAAATAAGATTGAGACGAAGCCACTAGCAACTCTAAAAACCCCCAAATGAATACAAGCTCCAAGTTGTCTTGACAAACAAGAAGCTCCCTTTGATTTGTATGAAGAAAGATCCTTGTTTTGATGAAGAAAGGTGGCTCTTTTACTAGCTTAGGACACTCAAATTTTCATGAAGAGGATGGAGGCCATGATATGAAGATGGAGGCCATGATCAAGAAACATTTTGGCATAGTTTAGTTGTAGGAATGATTAATGAGGGTTTAGGCTAGGTCTTAGGGTCTTTTTATAGAAGTTAGGATTAGTTTTAGCCATAGGATTAACCCTAAATCAGATCTGAGCCATCAATTCACGTCACTAGCCTCCAAACATGTCTTGAGAAACAAGTCAGGTGCACCCAGGCCAGACTGGCTGACCACCCAAGTCGACAGGGGTGTCGATTGGGCAGTCGACACAACCTGGGGTGTGTCGACTCCCAAGTCGACTCCCCAGTCGACTTGGGGTGGCGGGAATTTTTCCCGCCTGCCCTGCCCAGCTGAATTTGAATTTCTGAATTCAAATTTGAATTTTCTGAAAACTTCTATGGGCCATAACTGGGTCATACGGACTCCGATTTTCGAAAACTTGGACTCTATTTCACGTATTTTTCCGAGACGAACGCAATGCCCTAGCCCGTTTCCCTTGATTCAGATTTTATCATTTAATTCTGCCTTGGTTTATGTTGTAACATGTTATTTAAAAAATACGGGTTGTTACAATGAGAATGATTGTACTTGGGAGACAGAGGAGAGCATTAGGAAGATGTATCCCGAACTCTTTGCCTGGTAAGATTTTAAATTGCGATTTAGTTATTCTGCATGCTAGGATAGAATTAATGTGCTTGTTGTGTGTGTTTGATTGTTGTGAATGACTGATAGGCATGAGGAACACTTTTGTATGTTTTGGTTAAGGAATTTCGGAGGCGAAATTTCTTAGGGGGGGGGCGGGGAAGTGTAACGACCCACATTCTACGCATCGGAGGATCGTAGAATATTTATTTTATCTTCATATGAGGTCGTATAGTCGTGTAACTTTGGGGAACGACTATTGGGGTCATTTCCCATGTTCATGATTTTTGCCGATTTTTAAATGACCATTTTTCCCCTAGCTGATCTTGTTTCGGTCATAACTTTTGATTGGTATGGAGTTTTGACCTAAAACTACTTCCATTAGATCTAGATGATAGTTTACCTTTCCGTAGAGTGATCACATTAGCCAAACGGACGCACCGTTTGGGAGATATGGCCGAAATAAGGTTTAGAAGGTGAAAAACTGCTTAAGTGGGCTGATTAGGGTAATTAGCAAATGGGCCCATTACCCACTTCGGGATTAGGTTTATGGGGAGGCTGAAATGATTTAAGTTTTCATTCTATTTCAGATTCCTAGCCACCATTTACCCTTTAGAAATCCTAACAATGGCCTCCAACTCCTAAATCACCTTCTAATCACCGTTTAATCAAGCATTAGCCTAATCTACATCAAATCAAGGCAAATTAACATCAAGTTTGGGATAGAGCTGCTAGAACACACAGAGATTCGACCTATATCAGAGATACTTTTAGATCTATAAGTATTTTGTGGCTAAGATGAGTGATTTGCATTGTTTTTCATTAATTACGGCTAATTAGGGGTGATTAGTGATAATTAGCGAAATTATGGCTCAGAAAAATCTGGAAAAATTTGTAAAATTCTAAAATATTATTTTAGGGATGTGATAAAAATTTGGGTTAATTTGGATATGTTTTGCTAATCATATAATTAGTTATGCTTAAACATGATTTAAAGAAAATATGGGTCTTTGGGTATATTTGATCCATTTTAAATGATCATATTGTTGTTTTGGTGTTTATGGTTGATGTTATTTGTTGCTATGATTATTTGGTATGATTTAAAACTGATTAGCAAAGTTAGAATGGTCGAAAACGCCGTCGTATGGCGTAAAACAGTCTCTGGAAAAGTTATCGGAATTGGATCCAAACTGGATCGGGTCGGTAGGAGGAAGCACGAACCAAACCGTTCGTGAAGTACCCCTTCCTCACGAACAGCTGGTGGAGCCACGAAGCTTGGAGGCACGAATCGATCTGGTTGCATCTGAAGCTCTCCGACCCGAACCGCTCACCCGAACCGTGGAGCACCATGCAACTTCAACCTGACCTGGAGTTGGAACCCCTCAAGAACCACTTGCTCCTCCACGAACCGACCCGATGCTCCGAGAAGACACCACGAGCAGAACACCCGAACCGACCAGAAAGTGAGGACCACGAATAGGAGCATGTGCCACGAGTCGACCTGAGGATCGCACAACCAAACTGAACCGAACCAAAGATGAAAGGAAGGACCGAACCGATCCGATGATGACCAAACCTCGAGATGCAAAGGTAGTCCAAATATGAACTAGAACTCAGGATCTAGCTGGGAACCAACGAGTTGACTTCATGATCGGACTTTGCTGCGGGACGTGTGCTAAAGGGTCATCGACGTCCATAACTTTAGTTTACCACCAAGACGGATGTTAGACTACCGATCAGTGCAGTAGGATAGTTATTACTCCATGGGGCAGAGTGACCGCAGCATGGCTATGACCAGTGCAGTGGAGTCGTCATGACTTCATGGGGCAGAGTGGACATAGCAAAGGACTAGTGGCTATGGATCAGTGCAGTGGTGTCATCATGACTCCATGGGGCAGAGTGATCATAGTAAAGGATTTGGGTGGTCAATGCAGTGGATAACGTATGCATTACGCACTAAGTGAGAGATGTGAGGATTGTTGCTATGCTTGATTGTTTGCCGTCATTATGACATGCACACCCCCACCCCCGTATCTTTACACCATGTGTTAGTGTCACCTTAGAGTATTTCACATCAAGATGTGCTAACTCTTTGGTTGCAGGTCCAGGTTCAGGTATGGTTTAGTATACCTGTTATTGTTCTGTTTTGCTGCTTATCGCTCATACCAGGCTTTTGTCTAACCCAGAATTTTATGTCTCTTCTTATTACTTTTGGTGCTCCTAAACAAGTAGACTAGAGACAGGTTAGCTGGTTTTGCACGAGTAGCTGATCCAGAGACGAGCAGGAGGCTTCCACGTATAAAATATATAGTAATTCTCCCTGTGTCGTTGATGGTCACTACTTTGGGCATTAGTAGTGTACCTTCCTTATTTTTCTTTAGAGACGGTTTTTAAAAGTTGTAACAATGATGATGTGGAACATAAGCAGTATTTGAATTTTCCACTACTATGATGGTTTATTTTTCAGCTTATGTACTGTCTTGCCTGTTTTATGCCAAGTATGTTATTATTATATTTTATCCCATGCGCTGTGAGACATTCTACAGGTTCCTTGTTAGTTCAAATTCCTTTCTTTTCCTTTCTTTGACGACCGTCCCGTGCTGGTTGGACATCGGCACAACGCACTTTCATTGGAAATGTCGGCTGGTGCGGGGCGGGCCGTCACAAGTAGTGAGTAGTCCTTGCATATCCGTATATTCTCAACCACAACCGAATCACATCAGAATACCTCTGGTTGCAATCTCAGAGAATATTCGACAAGTAATCCTTCCACCTATGAATATCCACGGTCTTCAATTGCTCCATCTTCAATCTTCATGTATTTTCTGATTGGAATGGTTTTCGAATATAAATTCGACCCCGGTCTTTCCGTATCAACAAACGTATGGTCCGATTTTGATAGCGGTGATTTAACTATCAAATAAATAGTGATGAAAATAAAATGAGTTCACTGATTCAGTTCTTGGCATTACTTGGCCTTTTTTATTAAAACAATTAACGAATGCTAATTTCAATTTCTTTAAATATTTTGATATTACGAATATAGCTTTTATTTCTTATTTAACACAAGACTATTTCAAACTCTTTTATTTACTTAGAATTAAATCATATATATATGTTCCCACTTTGGTTTATCAAACTTCACATAAAACATCGTTACTTGAAACAACATTAATTTTCTATCCTTTCAGAATAAACTCATTCCAAAAACTTAACCTTTTTATTTCATTTTACTTTTGGAAATATCATTATATATATATATTCCTATATTCATTACTTTGGAAATCGCTTTATATATTCTCAAATCTCTCAATTTACGTTGCATTATTATTTCTCATCTGGAATTGTTCTTAACCTCTTTTCCATTACAAACTAATATCATTCTCAGATAATCGTGAAGTCTTTCAAGTTGGGGTATTTGAATTACCTCTCAGACCTTGATCAACAACGTTCATATCTTAAGATATATACCATTTGTAATTTAAAACTGATATTTATTCTAATATCAACAAATCTCATTAAACTACTTTATTTAAAGATATGGTTTATAAAACCTTCTTAACTTTTAAAAATATATCTTTTTAAATACAACTTATAATTACTTAATATATTGATTAAATCACTTCTTAACCTTAACTTCTTCCAAAGCATTCATTCTATAATTAGAATTTATTATTATTGAATCCCATTTTAAAATCCCTTACCAAATTCTCTTGCAAATCTTTTCCATTATCATTCCTTTTTGGAAATTTCATTTCGATTCTAACTCTTTTACTTAATTCCATTATCAAGTACCGCCAATTCAAATCACGCTTTGACTTCTCATTCCCTTTCATAAACTTCATTATGAAATCTTAGGTTTAATATAAACCCCCTTTTATCCCGTTTCTTTTACTTAATGCAATATTAAGTAAACATTTATTTAAGCCATCGTGTTTGCTTAAAATATCCTTTATAACTTTATTATAAAGATTTGGAATTAATATAAATACTCGTTTATAACTTCTTTTCAAAACTCATCCATATTCCATTTCAAAAAAATGGCTACTTACTTAAATGTATGTCATTTAAGAAGTAATTATTTAAATTATTATTAAAATAATAATTTACTTTATCATTAACTAGAGTTAGTATTAAATTCCTTTTTAAAATCTTATTTAAATTAAACAGCTATATTCTAAATTATTGCATTTCTAATTGATACACACTAATTTAATTAAATAATCAGCTTCAATTAAAACAGTTAACTTGGTCAACTCTAAACATGATTAACTCGTTGATCAACTTTAATTCATTTCTTCATTTAAATTAATTAATTAATTAGTTTGAATAACCTCAATTACTTTTATCAATATTAAATAAATAATATATGATCCCATTTTAATTGTTTCTTTAAAAAAAATTAAACTCAGTTATAAATCGTTTAATAGTTTAGATGACGCACGTGCTCCGCACACGGCTGATTTCCCTTTTTATAAACTTCATTTTTAAATCATATATTTAAAAATCTATATTCAGTTATAAAATAAATTTCGTAACATCATTTTATATCGATTTACCTGACGGTAAATTAATATTTCAAACGATTGATTTATCGACCAACTGTTGCCAATTACTAAACCAATACTACCCATTGGTTAAAATAAAACAATTTGTTGAATTTCAGGCCAATGGTCAACAACTAAATCAATCATCAAGTCAAAACAGTTCATATAATGATAACATGGAAATAAATGACATCTAATGTTTTTGAGGAATCCGGTTGGATCCCTCCGACCTGTTCTTCACTGCATCCAAATGGGTTACTTCAAATAATATCATTTAATTTAATTTTACTGATTTAATTCTAAAACAGTAAAATAATAGCAAGTTAATATCGACCAATTTATTTAACGCTAACCAGCAATTCAGAAAATTTAAATAATTCATTGAATTAAACACTGTTATTTTATAACCGTGACCAACAAGGTAAGTTAACTTATTTGGAGAAATAATCATTAAAAATAACGATTGGTTTTCTTTTAAATTAACTAACATGCAATTTAATTAATTCAGTCAACATATATGTAAACAGTCAACACACAACAAACAATCAGCAATTATAGCACACAATAAAAACCCGACTTATATAAAATATAAGTGGGAAGAGAAACTGAGTGAGTAAACTCACATTGGGTTTCCATTCGTCGTTAAATGGTTAGTTTTACAAGCTTTCATCTGTGTTCAACTCCGTCCGTTCCAATACTGCTGATCTTGTTCAATTCTATGTACGTATGAACGAGTTACACATATTATAATATACGATTTTAATTTAAAAATATATTTTATTTTTAATTTTTCTTAAAAAAACAAAATAAAAATAAACCAGTTGTAAACTCCAGAACTTTAGCTTGGTTGGTTTAAATCTTAACAGCTAATGGAATGCTTCATATGATACCGGACACAATAGTATTTAGGACTAGGCATACGATATTTCATTAGAACTTTAATTATATAAATACGATTGGGCACGTGTAAAGTATGATCAGGCACTCAAATATTTAGCAGGCCTCGTTAAAAAAGAATATGGCACATTATAAACGGTATTGTTTGATAACATTATATGTGCATTTAGGGCCACATGCACTGTTAAAATACTTCATTAGTCCAAGACCTGAAAACTTGTTAAGTATTTCAAGGCGATTAGGCATGATGCACTTGAATTAGGCCTCATTAAACCCGGTTGGGTACATTTATAACCAGGCTTCGTGCCTACTATTTTGAACTAATATTATTAATAACTTAGTTAGGCATTATGATAACATGGTTATGTAAGTAGATATCTTTCTGGGCACCTTAAACATTCCGGCACGTTATATACAAATGGTTACGCCTTTATAAACAGTGTCTATCTGCTCCAATTACTTCCATGTTGCTACTTATACACAAGTTTTATTTAATTGGCTATGTTATATGTATATATATATATATATGTATGTATGTATGTATGTATGTATGTATGTATATAAATGGTCACATAAATAGTTAGGCATCTTTATTTCAATCTTAATTAACATTGTATAATAACTGGCCACGTTAAACCAAAGAAACACGGTTAGGCAATTTCTAAATCTTCTCCTGCCGTTTTAACTAATTTGCCACCTAAATAGTGGGTACTTTAATGCCTAATTAGGCACGAAAATAGACTTATGCATGTATAATACACTTATACAATCGGCTTCACTATGAAAATGTTTAAGCACCTTATTATATATTTCGTTTGCTACGTGGTATACTGGATTAGACACATTAACATAATTCACCCTGTATTTACCTTCATCTTCGACCTTCCATATATTTCCATCCACATTCCAAAACCCAACCCCATCCCCTCGTCACCGACGTAGCCATACATGAGAAACCCGCCCATCATCTCGCAAAATCCTTCTTCCACATTCAGTTCTCCCAATTTGTTACATACTCCGGCATGTCAGTTAATCACTGAAGTCTTTTTTTTTCCACGAGTGGTGCCTTGCGTATTTTTCTCGGCAAAGGAGGTTTGATTTAAATGGAGGTTTGCGCATATTTATATATTCAGAAGACTTGGTACCCGATTGTTAGGATGGTAGGATTTCAGTGTGTAGGCCTTAGGTCTGCTAATCACTTCATACGGACGTTCGATATGAAAATATAGTACTATTGAACTTTCATTTCATTGTGTGTACTTTAAAGACAACTGGCTATCTTAGGCTTGGGGTATACAGTTTAGGGTAGGTGCGTGTTGTTTAGGTCTAGTTGACATGCGCATGTTGTCTCATTTCGGTTCTTAGGCAAATTGTACGTGTTTGCATTTGCAGGCAAAATGAAATGGGGTAGGAAATACTATTATTTTATTATTCCAAAACATGCGCCAAGCTTTTCAAAATAAACACTCCATATGATTACAACTTTGAAATAAAATACCTAATCCTAGCATAAAAAAAATATTCCGTATCCAATGGAACATGTTTCGTCAAATTCCGAGGTCGTTTGTGAAAAGCCCTTTATAAATATCGAAGAAAAATTAAGCGTTTAAAATTGGTATAATTATAGAAAAAATCCAAAAAATATGAGACCATGACATTTTACTAGACCTCTTCCTAACGGATCTAATGAATCTTGTTTCATTAAATTTGGAGGTTATTTGACCAGTCGTTTATTCGTTAAAAGTTACCCCTGTCTAAATAATCTAAGCAATTAAATAGAAACGAGATGTTTTTTGCCACCGAAGTCACATACGACATCCGTTTGCCACGAAATTTGATTTTCTGACAATAATTTAACGATACGGTTCCAATGAAACTAATTTCATCGAAAACTGAGACCGCTTGCAAAAATGCCTATTTTTAACGCTTAAATAGTATCGAATAAAATATTATATAAATTCCCAAATAAATCAATAAATAATAATAAATCATTTTTATCATATATATCCAAACTGAATATATATACAATTCCAATTATAATTTACACAACTTCATATTATCAATTTCGAGTTAAAACGATATCCAAATTTATATTAAAACCTATTATATTTATTAATAAACATTGTATTTTAATAACGATTTCCATAACGACTATTTCAAAAATTGAATTGGACATAACTAACAAAATATAACAAGAAATCTGGATTTTTCTCTTTCATATGGAAATTATTATCAGCAAGATTACAACGTTTCTTGTTTTACAGAATCCGACTTCAAACGGATTCGGTATATCTAGTCAAAGTTCAAAACTCCATATTACGAACTACAGCGCCATTTCGAGCTCGTTTATAATTAAATAAAATTTGTATATATATTCAACAGTCGTTTTATTAATGAATTCAACATTAAAATCGATTAATATTCCAAATACAATATTTAAAATAATTAAATATATTAAATATTTGACTATAAAAAATATGGGACATTACAATCTTCTCCCCTAGATAGAATTTCGTCCCCGAAATTATTAAGGTGAGAAAAATGTTATAAACCCGTTTGTTTTAAAATTCAATGTATTATAAATCAAAAACCAATTCATTATAATCAATATAAATTTTCAAAAAATATCAAAAATTTCTAACACATTAAATTCTCAGAAAAAAATCAGCAGAGCCTCCCTTGTATGAAGTGATTTCTGCGATATTGCAGGAACAAATAATATATATACATCGACCTACGATCGAAAAATAAAATTTCAAAACTTAAAAATTCATATTTTCATGTAGGCGTACCTTATGCGAGCGCTATTGAGCATATTACTCAATTTATCGCGATCTATTCAATCAAAATCAATTCTTTAGCTTTTGGCACTTGTACTTTCTCAGTATGTCACGTAAGCAACAATTACATGAATAATTTAAATAATATTTCATTAATCAACTAGTTAACTACACCACTATCCAAACTAAATATATAACATCACTTATTTGCAAATACAAGGTTAAACCATTAATTTCACTTTATATGCAATGCCATTCGAAATTAATTCTATCGGAATTCATTCCTTTAGTTTCCAAATCATTAATTCTTAATCAAACCAGTAATGAATTTTACTCATTCCATCTAACATACAATCAATCAACTATGCACACCAACTAAATCCAATCATTCAATTGAATTTATATCCACCATCAATAATTCCTTTGGTTTAACATACTTTATTTTAACATATTTTAATATCAATCGATTGAATATCCGATTGATTTCTATTCAATTTTTATTTATTAAATTTTCCAATTCCAAATTTAATCCCAAAATTCATTCTCAACTCCACTTAACATAGTTAAGTTCCAATTTCATTTTCATTTTTCATTTAACTTATTATTAAGTTAAATTCTGGTTAACTCAATTCAGTATTAAAATTCTCATTTACCAATTTCATATTGAGATTTCCTTTGGTCATATTATTCCAAATTTTTTTTACTAAATTTGATTTTCATTCAAATCAAACAAACAAACACACAATAAAATCAATATTAATAAATTGATAAAATTATTTCTTTTCTATATAAAAATATATTTTGGGCAAAATGATTTCATTTTACCTATTTATAAAACAATATTGTATCAACTGCCAGTTCAATGCTTCTCAACACTTGAACCGATCAAATGATACAATACAAAACATTAGTATATGAAATCTACAAATACGATCCCTCATATATACACTCAACTCAATCTAGGATATTATTAATCCCATCTCTATCGAGTTGCACCACAGAGCCAAGGTTATCACTAAACCTGGCTCTAATACCAACTGTGACGACCTGAACTTCTAGTACCTTTTGAGTTGACCCAAACTACACAAGCCCAACCGAAAATGCACTAGAAACCCAGATGCCAATAGAGAGAATATAGAGGGTGAGATTAGAAAGAAATATTAGAATAGAAGAAGAAGAAACATAAACACAGAATTAGAGTCTCACATCACATTGGAACAAAATATAATATAGAATTAAATCTTTAATGAGAGCTTTAAAAATACTCACAATCATCAGAGTACATCACACATCTGGATAGTTATAATGACCTGTCCTCATATACAACACACAACGGAATAAATATATATCATACATCTGGACTTCTCCAGCTCGTCTTTTCACTGCATCTGATAACCTGAACCTATACAACCCGGTCTAACCAGAGCATTACAAACACACGGATCAGTTTGATGTACCAGAGTGAGAAAACACACTAAGTTTATATGTAACATCCAACTTGATTTTAAAGTTAAGTTCTTTCCGAAAGAAAGGATAATAGTAAGACCAAATCCACACATAAATACGGGCAGATTTTACCTTACTAATACCCAAAACAATATTGAAATCATATATTTTCTGATATTATAATAATTTCTAATATCAAGTAAATAACAATCTAGCAAAATGCTTGCATCTCACGCTCCACATACATAGTATACAATCAAAACCACGGGCGCTTATTGGAGAATGGATTTCCAACTTTGGCAAGGTATGGGACCACCTTCCGACAATGTACCTCTGGAGATGAATACATTGGGGATTCAACAAGAACATCCTGCAACCCGTCTAAACATGACCGACCCCTCACTTCACTTGAGAGTATCAAATATATCATTACCACGGTTTGGGGCCAGCCAACCGAACCGATTGCATACAAATAAAATAAAGGGACAACCGAAGGCATTTAATTTCACCAGACCAGGTAATGATATACCATTTTGATGGGTGCGACCCACATAGCCATGCGACCTACCCGATTTTATACCATTTCCTGATTGATGAGGCTTGAGGTCATAATTAATTAATTAATTAATTTAGTTATTTATTCTTATTCAATTAGAACATATAGCCATAATTCACTTTGAATGCCACATCGTCAGATCCGTTAAATCACTAATTGATGTCCACAAATATACTCTGGGTATTAAAGAAGTGCCCCTCTTCACCACCAACTCGGTATATTTTTAAAAATCAACGTACGTGATTTTTAGGAAATACACTGTCATACATTCGTCCATATAAGTCATCTAGGAACAGGATGAACTGAAACCACCCTCCTACCACATCCAAAGGATTAGTAGCGAGTAGTCCTTACATATCCGTATATTCTCAACCACGACTGAATCACATCAGAATACCTCAGATTGCAATCCCAGAGAATATTCGACAAGTAATCTTTCCACTTATGAAGATCCACATTCTTCAATTGGTCTATCTTCAATCTTCACATATTTGCTGATCGGAATGGTTTCGAATATAAATTCAATCCCTGTCTTTCCGTATCAACAAACGCATGGTCCAATTTCGATACTCGGTGATTTAACTATCAAATAAACAGTGATGAAAATAAAATGAGTTCACTGATTCAGTACTTGGCATTACTTGGCCTTTTTAATTAAAACGATTAACGAATGTTAATTTCAATTCCTTTCAATGTTTTTATATTACGAATATAGCTTTTATTTCTTATTTAACATAAGACTATTCCAAACTCTTTTATTTACTTAGAATTAAATCATATATATATATATATATATATATATATATATATATATGTACCCACTTTGGTTTATCAAACTTCACGTAAAACATTGTTTCTTGAAACCACATCAATTTTCTATCCTTTCAGAATATACTCATTCCAAAAACTTAACCTTTTTATTTCCTTTTTGTAACAACCCGGAATTTTGGAACCAATTTAAAAAAATTATTTTAGAAAATTTAATGGAATTTTAATAGTTAAAATAATTTATTTTAAATAATAACGACGAAAAATCTGGGTCGTTACAGTTGGTATCGGAGCTCTGGTTAGCTCAAATCTTTGGGGTACTGACACCCCACCTCCGTTAAGGTCACTCTCAAAGGGAATGCCTTAACTTCGGTGGAGCGTTTTAAGGTACAAGATACTAATAAATTACAAGACAGATAATTAAAACATCAGATAATTAAAGCAGCGGAAAAGAAACTAATCTTCATTCCATAAATACTTGTTCAATACAACATTTAAACGAATAGTTTTAATCTTCCAAATTATTACATATATCTTGAAAACATAAAGAAGCAATACTGAAAATAAAATGACATAAATCCCCAACATGTCTTTGACCACAGCCATAGCTCAAAAAGGAAAGTCCAAGCCTTGCATCTACGGTCTTCAAGCTTTGATTTGATCCGGTCAAGCAAAAGTGTTCCCTCCTTGCGGACCTGGGAGGGGGGAACGGAAGAAAAGAGACGAAAGGAAAATGAGTCAGACATAAGTCTGGTAAGCCCAGTTATATAATAGCATGCAAACAAGTAAAAGACTGTGACATGAATAAACTGAACTTAGAATGATACCACAAGGATAGGGTAGTCCTAAAACAAGATAAGGTAAGACTTAACTAGATTTGGCTATCGCACCCACTTTTACTTCTCAGTACCCACCAAGAACTTGTTTAACTAGCAATGTATGTTCATGATAAAGTGATCCCATTCATGTATTGTTCGGCTCCTACTCGCATTCATGTATTCTCGGTGTCATGCGGCCCCACGTGATTATAAAATACTTGTGCTGGTTCCATTATAGGGTGTATCAAGTCCTATAATGGCAACCCCTGACACGATTCTAGATGCACAAGTGTACGCCTGGTGCCCAGTGCCTGCTTTTTCCATTCCGGAGCCCGTGCACGCCCGTACTCCGTCGGAACCTACACTGATGCACCTAACCGCCGCCCTTTTGACTTCTTGTATTCAGCCCAGTAACCGTGCCCCACCCTTCCTAGTTCAGGGTACCTTGATACGTTCATGCGGGTTACTGCTGAAACGGGTCCCCGTTACTAGGGTTTTTCTAGTCAACATGTTAAATTGATTAAGTGTTATTGACTTGACTTAACCCTTATCAATCTTTCCTAGTTAACATGTTGATTTGGCTAAGTGTTTTCTCAATTCCTTAACCCCACCAATATTGTCTTGTTCACATATTAAGTTGGTTAAGTGTTTTCTTAATTACTTAACCTCACCGCTCTTGTCTTGTTAATTTGGTTAAGTGTTTCCTTAATTACTTAACCTCACCATTTCTAGCTTGATTGTTCATGAGCTTTAAATAATTAATTAATTAATTAAAGCACCAACCACTCACATTAGACAGGTATTGTTGTGGTTACTGGATGTGCCTGTCGGTTCCGGGAAGATTTACACCACAACTCAGTCTAACCTCGGGCTTTTCTAGGCTTGATGCACTAACCTCTCACATTAGACAGGTATTGTTGTGGTTACTGGATGTGCCGGTCGGTTCCGGGCAGGTTTACACCCCAACTCAGTCTAACCTCGGGTTAGGCATATTCGTCTTTTCTAGATTTACATTTTTATATATGCAAATTTCTACAAGTATTTCATGTCACATGTTTTAATTCAAGACTAGTGGTATATAGATTATACCATTCATGGCCTTAACCAATTACATGGTTTTGGGCCCACCTACATATTTACATGTTTTGATTTAATAATTACCCCCAACGTTACCCCCGTTTGTTCGTTCACATTAATCACTTAAAGACATTGGGCCCGCTAATTGGCCCAATCTATAAACAAAAGATAAAGGGGGAACATGCATAACATAGGTTCAATCAACATATATCATGTAATTTGGCATCAACATCAGTTATAGACTAGCATTTGACATAATCTTGACATGTCCAATTCCAAAACATGTATAATTATAACATTAACATATAGGTGTAAACTAGATCTAATTAGGTGAACTTGCATAAATTCATTTCACAAACTTTCATATAAATATAGGTCTAGTTTAGGATCTAACATGTAACTTGCATATGACATATATATATATATATATATATATATATATATATATATAAACAATTAGAATGTAACTTGGATCTATCATAAATTATATAACTTTCATTAATCATGTTTACCTAAATGGATCTTGACATGGATCCAATCATAAATTTTGTAACTTGCATATGGACATATGAACATAGGCATGTGGATCTAACATAAAACTTGCAACTTACATATGAACATATGGATCTAACATAAAACTTGCAACTTGCATATGAACATATGGATCTAACATAAAAGTTGCAACTTACATATGAACATATGGATCTAACATAAAACTTGCAACTTGCATATAAACATATGGATCTAACATTAAACATAGGAATATGTACATGTAGATCTTGACTTGGATCTAATATAAAACTTACAACTTATATACATGTAGATCTTTACATGAAACACATAACTTGCATATGATATTGATAGTTTCAAATAGATCCAATACCAAATCCAATAATCCACAAGCATTCCAATTTGTGGTAAAATCATCACAATCGATCGATATGAATTAACATGGTATAATTCTAATTTCACTTTATATCAAATCACGTGTTAGATTTATTTACGTCTAAAAGATAAATGCACTTACAACGAACGAAGGTCTTGATTTCTGGATTCTGAATTCTGGAGTTGAAATGCTCGCCTTTGATGTAGACAATCGTTGTTTTGATTTAGTTTGGTTCGTCTCTATGTTAGCTTTAAGTGGCGGCTACTCTAGGTTGTCTAATGACAGCATGACAGCTCTAGGTTCAATTTTTAATATGATTTAGGGGTGAGGTATTAGGTTGCCTTTATAGAGATTAGATTGAATAGGAGCCGTCAGATCATCTCAGAATAAATCAAGACCATTAGGACAAGATGGAGTTATCTAGAACAGCCAACTCAGTCCCTAATGACTCAGCAGTGAGTCATAATTCGTCTTTTCTAAATTCACATATTTTCTATATATGTCTAATTATATATGTAAATTAATCTTAATTAAATCATGCCATAATTATTCTTTTAATTATGCTCACAATAAATGGTATACCAAATATACCATTTCATGAACCAATCTATGCCAAGAAATTTCCATGTTCTCCCTTGATTCTCGCATTTATAATCAAGTATTCTTTAATTTTTTATTACAACATTAACAGAAAATACGGGGTGTTACATTCTCTCCTCCTTTAAGGATTTCGTCCCCGAAATCTTCAAGTCGAGAAGAACGTATGTCTTACCATCCAATCGTCCATCTACTCAACCATCAAACACAGGCGTCCATTGTCCTTAAAAGACTTCTAATGCTTCATGATCATATGCATAGTGTGTGTACATGTCCTTACCTAATGCAAAATCAGGCGGTCTACTGATTCAGTCGGCCTCCTTAATGCAAATTATGTCAGTGCCATAAGTCCATTATGTACGCAATTTTTCTATCCAAAATTTCTACATGAGTGCACGATCATCCATACAAATGCAACGTCCATATGGTAACACATCCAGTTTCAATCCATATACAAATACATATATGCGTATGCAATATGAAAGTGACTGAGCCGATCTAATTCCTAACATGTGTGTATATGCATCCACGAGCAACCACTAGCAACCACTTGTAACCACTTGCAACCATCAACCATAACATGTTTCAATTACATGTTTTCATCCAAATGGGTTTCTACCTAAGGATAAAGGATAGGATCGAGAAGATATACTCAAAAGGATAGGTACAAGCATAAACTTAAGGAAAAAGCGATCAAGGATGTACCCTCAAAAAGAAAAGGGTAGGCCGTGCGTATTCTGTCCTTAGTTTCCCAAGTTGCGTCTTCCTCGGCGTCGCTCCATTGAACCTTGAAAAGCTTGACTTCACGGTTGCGTCGGTTTTTGACTTCTGTGCCCAAGATAAGTGTTGGAACCCTCCTTACAGTTGCTTCTTGTTCAACTTCTACTTCCTCTAACATGCTTGGTTCCACCACTTCCGCAGACTCATGTAAGCACTTTCGCAGGTAAGAGACATGAAAGACATTATGAACTCCAGCCAATCTTTCGGGCAGCTGTACTCTATAAGCCATCTTCCCAATCTTCTCAATGATAGGAAACAACCCTACAAATATTGGGGCTAACTATCCTGCGGATCCAAAGCGAACGATGTTCCTCAAAGGGGATACTTTAATAAACACATTGTCTCCAACTTCAAACTCAAGGTCGGTCCTTCTTTTGTCTGCGTAGGACTTCTGTCTATCTTGGGCAGTCTTCATTCTCCTTCGTATTAAGTCTACTTTCTCTGAAGTTTCTCTGATCATGTCTGGTCCAAGTATGAGCTTATCTGTAGACTCCCACCAACAAGTTGGTGATTGGCATGGTCTTCCATACAAAGCCTCGAAGGGTGCCATGCCTATGGTGGCTTGGTAACTATTGTTGTAAGCGAACTCCACTAAAGGAAGATGATCCTCCCATGTACCTCCAAGGTCAAAAATGCACAGTCTCAAGAGATCTTCTAGTACGTTGTTCACCCTTTCCGTCTGACCATCGGTTTGTGGGTGATAGGTCGTGCTTAAGCATAGCTGTGTGCCCACAGCCTCTTGCACACTCCTCCAGAACTCGCTTGTAAAGATAGCGTCTCGATCACTCACTATGCTGGAGGGTGTGCCATGGAGTCGAACTATCTCTTTAAGATATATGGATGCTAGAGATGAGGAAGTCCTTCTACTTTTGACAGGTATAAAGTGAGCGCTTTTAGTAAGCCTATCCACTATTACCTAAATGCTGGTATTGCCCCTTCTTGACCTAGGCAACCCATCTATAAAGTCCATCGAGATGCTATCCCATTTCCACTGTGGGACCTCTAGAGGATGGAGCAGACCACCAGGCTTCTTCTGCTCCGCCTTGACTTGTTGGCATATTAAACACTTAGAAACAAATTCAGTTATGTCTTTCTTCATGCCATTCCAATAGAACACTCTTTTGATGTCTTTATACATTTTGTCTCCACCTAGGTGTATGGTCTGCTTGGAATGGTGTGCCTCTTCTAGAACCGTCTTTACCAAACCCCTTGCGTGTGAGACACGTAGTCTTCCATCTCATCTCAACCAATCCTTGGCATCAATGGAGTATCTATTGAGGTGACTAGAAGTCTCACCCTTAATTAACTTGTCCATCACATCGGCTAGCTGAGGGCCTTCTCTTTACGCAGCTCCGATTGAGTCTAATACAGTTGGACGCACTTCTAATGTTGCTACCAAGCCAGGTTCAAAGTCAGAGGAGGGTCTAAAGTTAAAGCTTGCTATGAACTCCAAGCTTTGCCTTTCCACAAAGAGAGGGCTTAAAGTCAGCTTCTTTCTACTCAAGGCGTCTGCCACTACATTTCCCTTACCAGGGGTATAGGCAACCTTAAAATCATATGAGGCGAGAAATTCCATCCATCTTTGCTGCCTCAAATTAAGATCTTTCTGAGAGAAAAGGTATTTTAATGATTTATGATCAGTAAATAATTCGAACCTTTCTCCTAGCAGATAATGACGCCATGATTTTAGGGCGAAAACGATGGCAGCTAGTTCTAAATCATGAGTTGGTTAATTCTTCTCATGAACCTTCAACTGCCTTACTCCACAGCAAACTACTTTGCCTTCTTGCATTAGGACAGCGCCCAATCCTGTTCTGCACGCGTCTGTATATACTGTAAACATCTTGCTTCCATCAGGCAATGTCAGAACTGGGGCTGTTGTCAGAGCCCTTTTTAAACGTTGGAAAGCAATGTCGCAATCCAAATCCCAAGCAAAAGCCAAGTTCTTCTTTGTCAATCTTGTCAGCGGAGCTGAGATCTTCGCAAAGTCCTTAATGAACTTTCAATAATAGCCTGCCAGCCCGAGAAAGCTTAGGACTTCTGTAACACCCCGTATGTTGAATAACTTGTTATAATATAAATCCGGGAAGAATTAAATTTTAAGATCTGAATCAGGGGAAACGGGCTATGCCATTGCATTCGTCTCGAAAAAATACGCAAAATAATGTCCGAGTTTTTGTAAATCGGAGTCCGTATGACCCAGTTATGGCCCATGTAAGTTTTCAGAAAATTCTAAGTTCAAAACAGATTTAAATTTCAGGTTCAAAAATTTGAAAATCAGGCCAGGCGGGCTAGGCGGGAAAATTCCCGCCAGCCACCCCAAGTCGACTGGGGAGTCGACACAGCAGGACCTAAGTCGACTGCCTAGTCGACTTGGGAGTCGACACAGGTGGCCGGGCAGTTTTGCCTGGTGCACCATTTGAGTGAGTTGGTCAGGTTTTGGGCTGTGTTTGGTGGCTGGTGACGAAATCTGATGGCTCTAAACTAATCTAATGTTAATCTAAGGGCCTAAACTACATCCTAAATCTATAAATACACCCTAAGACTACCCTAATCCATACTAAAAATAGATACAACGTCACCATGCCGTCAAAATGCAATTAGAAGGAGCCTCCATCAAATTTTAGAAGAAGATAGCTTCTCAAATCAACTTTTAATCAACTCTAGCAACTTAATCTTCTTCATAGGAGTGCTAATCAACAAGTTGTGAGTTTCTATGCCTTTAGCAAGCGATTGCTAAACTAATTATTATAGGATGTAATGAGGTTATGGTTATGAATGTGGATCAATGCAAGTTATGTTATCATATGCTATGTGCTCATGATGTTAGTTATGCAAGTTTTATGTTATATGTCCATGATGCTAGTTATGCAAGTTTTATGCTATATGTTCATGATGCTAGTTATGCAAATCACTATGATGAACATTGATCCATTATGACACCATGTTATGCAAGTTTGGTGTTTGATTATATACAAGTTCATATATGACATGTTATGCAAGTTTGGTGTTTGATTATATGCAAGTTCATATATGACATGTTATGCAAGTTTGGTGTTTGATTATATGCAAGTGACATGTGCAAGTTTACACCTTTGTATGATATGCATACATATGCAAGTTTACCCCTTTGTATGTCATGCATATATATGCATGTTTACCCCTTTTTATGATATGTAGTAACATATGCAAGTTCATCCCTTTTTAGACCTATGACATGTATGCAAGTTTATCCCTTTATGATAGGTCTATGACATGAAAATCTTTGCAAGTTACCCTCTTTATGACATATGTGATTCATGCAAGTTTGGGTTGATTATTTATGCTAGTTGGGTTTGATGCTATGGTCATATATGCAAGTTGACACCTTCAAAACCCATGTTGATGCTAATGTTATGCTAAGTTGAACCCATTGTATTTGTGATGAATCTTCCCTTTTAAGTATGTCATGTTAGCGTATTACGTGGGGAACGATGAGGTTAATATTCATGTTAACAAAATTGTGGTGAAATTGGTATGAAGTTGCATACCATAAGTGGATGGACATAATTGAGTCAATTATGTACATCATTAAATTGGAATTAATTAGGGAAAATTAATTCAAAATATGGGGGTGACTAATTAGGTGTAATCAATCGACTAAGACACGAGGTTGGACCCTTTTGTAGCATAAGACTGCCTGGACCCGACCGGCAAATCCAGCGGCTACAAATGATTGGCCCAATGTGAGAGGTCTTAGGCATAAACTAAATGCGTGACAAGTGTAAAGACACGAGGTTAGACTCTGTTATGGCGTAAGGCTGCCCGGACCTGACTGGCAAATCCAGCTGCCATAAAAGACAGTCTAATGTGAGAGGTCTTTACAAAGGTTACGGTCTTAATCAATTAAGAAACACTTAACTAGATAAGCATGTAGTGGGGCATGAGGGGTTAAGTGGGTGCCTTGGGTGGCATGTGGAAATCTTGTGGTTGCCTTGGGTGGCAATAGAAAATACGATTAGAATACTTAACCAAAGTGAAAACATGTAATTAAACATGATTAAAGGGTTAAGTGGGATACACTAGAGGGAGCAAGCTTGGGTGGGTAGCTTGTGGGGGCCCATTTCAACCAGTAACCCATATGTATCTTTGTGGGCTCGACCCATGTCGAGGACGGGAAACGCGTACTGGGCTTGACTATAAGAGGCCAAAACGGGTTAGCGGTGGCAACGCAAGTCCAACGGGTTTCATATGCGTGTGTGGACCCGGGCTGGTAGGTAAGACGTTGTTGCATCATGTAGGTATAAGCTGTGCACCGTTGATAGTATCGGGTTGCCACTTTGGGGAGTGATACACCCCACTGTGGGGCCAGCACGGGTATCTACATTAGGGAGCCGATCGCTTGGGGAGTAGTGGGTACACCTAGTGGAGATAGGGGCAGACGGCACCTATGTGGTCAGCTAGGGGTACACGAAACTACTAGTTAAATTTTCTAAGTCCTTGGGTGGGATCAACCTTTAAGTAGGAATGACTGGTGTGGTGCAGTGTAGTAATTACCCTTGGGTGGGTAGATGTGTCTTTACCGATATCTTAGTTCATCCTATGTCTAGTTGGCTGCTTAGTGTAGTCATTTATCCCCAGTCATTACCGTACCAAGTTTATATCATATCCTAATTACTTTAATGATTGTATTGTTAAAGTTGTAGGACTCGCTCAGACTTATGTCTGACCCCGTTGTTTTTATCTTTCTCCCAACCCTCAGGTTCTCAGAGTGGGCCTAGCACTATTGAGCTTTGATCAGATTGCTTTATCTATCTTTTGGAGCTTGGACCATTGATGTAAAGCTCAGCTTCTCTTTTCTATTATGGCTATTAGTTATGTAGTGGGATTATGTACTTATGTTTTTATCAAGATGGATATTTAGTAATTGACTCTTGTTTTATGGTTTTGTAACCAAACATGTTTACCTTCTGCTGCAATGAAATGACGTTTTAGTTAACAAGTATTATTTATATTTGTCTTGTTGTAATTTTTCTGTTCTATATTCACTTAAAATACTCCACCGAAGTTAAGGCATTCCCTTAGTGAGTGACCTTAGCGGGTGTGGGGTGTTACACGTGGTATCAGAGCTGAAGGTTACTAGAACAGATAAAACTTTTAGAAAAACTATTTTTCTAAAAACATTTTTGAAGGAGTATTTTCAAAAACATGTCTTTTAAGAGAAAAGTTTTTGAAAGAAAAGCATAATCCCTAATAGCCATATCTTTATCTTTCGAATTCTCCGTATTGAATCTTTCCTTTTTCGTTTCAGCATGGCTGAAGATCTTAACTTTCCGGAGGGTGTAGCGATACCAGTATGGTATAGGAGATGGATGGAGGCTAGGGCCGCCGCTGCGGGTCCAGCAGATGTTCCTCCACCACCAGTTGCACCCGATCTTCCTCCTCCTCCTCCTCGCGTGGATACTTTTGCTAAGACTTGCAAGGAATTTAAGGCTATGGGAGGGAAACCTTTTCAAGGATCAGAAACTTTTGTCGAAGCTTGGGATTGGCTTAAGGAAACAGAAGAGTTGATAGACATCTTTGAGATGGAAGAAGGAAAGAAAGTCAAGTTAGCTGCTTGGTTAATGAAGGTATAGGCCTCGTTCTGGTGGGAGGTCACTAATGGAGAGCGCCCTGTTGACTCTTGGGCGGATTTCAGACAAAGGTTTGTGGCAAAGTTTCTCTCAAGGGCGGAAGAAAATCTGTATATGGAAAGGTTCTTGACTCTAAAGCAAGGAAACCTATCAGTGAAGGAATATGTCGACAAGTTTAATCAGTTGGCAAGGTTTGGCATAGACATGGTGAACACATCGGAGAAGAAGGCTTTGAGGTTCATTAAAGGCTTGAATGAACCGATGCATGGATTGGCTATGACTCACATCCATATGGGGGCCACCTTTGAGAAGCTAGTAGACATGGTACTTATGCATGAGGAAGAGAAGGGTCCCAATGCTAATAAGGCACCCGAGAAGAAAGGAGATCAGAAGAGACCTCAACAGCAACAGCAAAACAAGGGTGGGAAAGGCAACGGTGGCAAGGGAAAGAAGAAGTTCTTCAATTGTGGGACACCAAGCCACCTAAGCAAAGATTGTCGGAAGAAGAAGAAGACTGGCTGCTTCCACTGTGGCGAAGCAGGGCATCTAGTGAAGGACTGCCCTAAGAAGGGGCAGAGGACGGGATCTACCTCAGGGGGACAGGTGCAGGCTCTTATGGCACCAGGTCAGGCAAGGGGGCAAGTTCAGGCTCTTGCGGTTCCACCGATTCAGGAAAGAGGTAGAACTATTTCCATTGAAAGTCTGGTTTTTCTGTTTGATCATCCTGTCCGTACTTTATTCGACTCTGGTGCATCGCATTCGTTTATCTCATCATCATTAGTTGAGTCACTGCACTTAGACACCAGTCTAGTAGATGATCCCTTGGTTGTTTCAAACCCAATTGGGGGCTCCACTTATTTGACCATGATATGTTTGGGTTTGAAGATTTCCATACTTAGCGTTGAGTTTAGATGTGATGCTTTTGTTTTGGGCTTCACGGGCTATGGGTTAATTTTGGGCATGGACTGGTTATCCAGTAATGGTGTCGTTCTTGATTGCGAAAGGAGAGTTGTTAGGCTCATGACCCGCTTGGGGAACACTCTCGAGATCTCTTGTAATCCCATGAATTCTGTTATGCTAAATTATCTTGAATCGCTTGATGCTTCGGTCGAGAGTTTGCGATCTGTTAGAGTGGTCCGGGAATACTCGGATGTGTTTGAGGTGGTGAAGGGCTTACCTCCGAAGCGGGAGATAGACTTTCGAATATATCTGGTGGACAATGCTAAGCCAGTATCTTTACCAGTGCGCCACATGGCTCCTCGTGAGAGGAGGGAACTCCATAAGCAAGTAGGGGAGTTGCTTGAGAAAGGGTTCATAAGACGAAGTATATCGGAGTGCGGTGCTCCAGTAGTTTTTGCCACGAAGGCGGATGGGTCCCACGGACTTTGTGTAGACTATAGAGAACTCAAAAAGCTTACCAAGAAGAATAGACACCCATTGCCGATGATTGATGATCTCTTTGATCAGTTGGTTGGCGCCTCAGTGTTTTCGCAGTTGGACTTAGCCACGGGGTTTCATCAGTTGAGAGTGGCTGAGGATAGTATAGAGAAGACTGCCTTTAGGACTCCGGTTGGTTTCTATGAGTGGCTGGTGATGCCCTTTGGTTTGACGAACGCCCCTGCATACTTTGTTAATTTGATGAGTAGGGTGTTCAGGGAGTACCTTAATAAGTTCGTGGTGGTCTTTGTGGATGACATCTTGGTCTTTTCTAAGAGTGAAGAAGAGCATGCCCTACATCTTAGGGAAGTGTTGGAGACTCTTCGAGCGCATAGCCTTAAGGCTAAATTCTCTAAATGTCACTTTTGGAGGAAGGAGGTGCAGTTCTTAGGACACGTGGTCTCTAAGGAAGGGATAGCTGTGGATCCCGCTAAGGTAGTATCCATCCAAGATTGGAAGGTTCCGAAGAATGCTACCGAGGTGAGGAGTTTCTTGGGGTTGGCTGGCTACTATAGGAAGTTTATCAAGGACTTCACGAAGATATCAGCCCCATTAACTCGCTTGACGAAGAAGAATCTAGTCTTCACATGGGACGTAGATTGTGATGATGCGTTCCAACGGTTAAAGAGAGCTTTAACCACAACTCCAGTTTTAGTGTTGCCAAATGGGAGTAAGCCATTTGTTGTTTATACCGATGCTTGTGGAACAGGACTAGGCGCAGTCTTAATGCAAGAGGGAAGGGTAATAGCCTATGAGGGAAGGTAGTTGAGAGCGCATGAGAAAAATTACCCTACACATGATCTAGAGTTGACCGCTATTGTTTTTGCGCTAAAGACTTGGCGCCATTATCTTCTTGGCGAGAGGTTCGAATTGTTCACTGACCACAAATCATTGAAGTACTTGTTTTCTCAAAAGGATTTGAACTTAAGGCAGCAAAGGTGGATGGAGTTCTTAGCATCCTATGATTTCGAGATAGCGTATACCCCTGGCAAGGGTAACGTGGTGGCGGACGCCTTAAGCAGAAAAAGGTTGTCCTTGAGTCCATTGTTCGTGAAACGACGAAGCTTGGAATTTATCTTGATGTTTGACTTCAGACCTTCCGTTGACTTTGTACCCGGTTTGCTAGCATCCTTAGAGGTCAGACCTACTCTTTTGGGACGGATTGGCGAGGTACAGCGGGACGACCCACAGTTGTTTGAGTTAGTAGAGAAGCTCATAAGGGGGGAGTCGTCCATCCATTTGAGTAGGTACACTCTAGACGATATGGGGTGGTTGCGTAGAGACGGTAGACTTTGTGTACCGCAAGACGAGGGTTTGAGGAAGGCTATACTTGATGATGCACATCGTTCGAAGGTGACCATTCATCCCGGTGGGGACAAGATGTACCAAGACATGAAGCGAGTTTTCTTTTGGGCCGGTATGAAGAAAGATGTGGCCGAGTATGTCGCTAGATGTTTGTTGTGCCAACAAGTGAAAGCGGAGCAAAAGAAACCCGGTTGGTTGCTTCACCCATTGGAAGTTCCGCAATGGAAGTGGGATAGCATCTCGATGGATTTTGTCGATGGATTACCGAGATCGAGGAAGGGTAATACGGGAATTTGGGTTGTGGTAGACAGACTTACTAAGAGCGCCCATTTTATACCCGTGAAGAGTAAGAGGACTGCTCCATGGATAGCTTCAGTTTACCTTCGAGAGATAGTTCGATTGCATGGTGTACCTTCTAGCATAGTGAGTGATCGAGATCCCATCTTCACTAGCGAGTTTTGGAAGAGTTTGCAGGAGGCGGTAGGGACTCAGTTGTGTTTGAGCACCGCATATCATCCTTTGACGGACGGCCAGACCGAGAGGGTGAACCGTATTCTAGAAGACCTTTTGAGGCTATGTATCTTAGATTTTGGAGGTACATGGGAAGAGCATCTTCCATTGGTGGAGTTCGCGTATAATAACAGCTTTCAGTCTAGTATTGGTATGGCTCCTTTTGAAGCTCTTTATGGAAGGCCTTGTCGATCACCTACATGTTGGTGGGAATCTACGGATAAGATCTTGCTTGGGCCCGATATGGTTAGAGAGACTTCGGAAAAGATTGATTTGATTCGAAGAAGGATGAAAGCACCGCAAGATAGGCAGAAATCTTACGCGGATAAGAGGAGGACGGATCTTGAGTTTAATGTTGGGGACATGGTCTTTGTTAAAGTATCTCCATTACGGAATGTTGTTCGCTTTGGGTCCGTTGGAAAGTTAGCACCAAGGTTTGTAGGGTCGTTTCCTATTAAGGAAAAGATTGGACAGATGGCATATAGAGTAGAGTTGCCCGAGAGACTTAGTGGTGTACATGACGTATTCCATGTGTCGCATTTGAGGAAGTGCCTACATGAGACCGCAGAGGTGGTAGAGCCGAGCTTGCTTAGAGAAGTGGAGGTAGAGCGTGATGCGACGATTCGACGAGCTCCTACTCGCATCCTTGGGTCAGAGATTAGGAAGTTGAGAAACAGAGAGGTTCAACTAGTCAAAGTGCAATGGGGAGATGATGAGAGCAACGCTACTTGGGAGACAGAAGCGAAGATGCGTTCACTGTACCCATTCCTTTTTGAGGGTATGTCTTTTAATTTCTCCTTTATCGTTTGTTTAGTTCTTATCTTATCTTTAGTATGTCCTCTCATTAGTACCTTTGACCTTTAGATAGGGTAAACCTATGGTTGAAACATGTGTTTGAGACATGTTATGATTGATGGATGCATGTGGATGCAAGTGTTTGCTAGTGGTTGCTCGCGGATGCATATACACACACTTTAGACACTAGATCGGCTCAGTCACTTCATGTTGCATATTGCATATAACTTTGTGTAGGTAGCTATATTAATGGATGTATAATGGTTGTGTTATCATATGGATGATGCATTTTGGTGTATGGTTGTGCACACATGTAGAGATAGTATGTGTCGATAGGGTTCTTTCGCATACATATTGGATGCATGGCACTATCATGGTTTGCATTAAGGAGGTCAACTGAATCAGTAGACCGCCTGATTTTGCATTAGGCAGGGAACATATACACACACTTTTTGCATATGTTCATACGTCATTAGAAATTTTAAGGACAATGGATGTCAGTGTTTGATGGTTTAGTAGATGGTTGTTTGGTTGGTAGGATACGTTCTTCTTGACTTAGAGATTTCGGGGACGAAATCCTTTAAGTTGGGGAGAATGTAACACCCCGTAAGTTGAATAACTTGTTATAATATAAATCAGGGAAGAATTAAATTTTAAGATCTGAATCAGGGGAAACGGGCTATGCCATTTCATTCGTCTCGGAAAAATACGCGAAATAGAGTCCGAGTTTTTGTAAATCGGAGTCCGTATGACCCAGTTATGGCCCATGTAAGTTTTCAGAAAATTCTAAGTTCAAAACAGATTTAAATTTCAGGTTCAAAAAATTGAAAATCAGGTCAGGCGGGCTGGGCGGAAAAATTCCCGCCAGCCACCCCAAGTCGACTGGGGAGTCGACTTGGGAGTCGACACAGCAGGACCCAAGTCGACTGCCCAGTCGACTTGGGAGTCGACACAGGTGGCCGGGCAGTTTTGCCTGGTGCACCATTTGAGTGAGTTGGTCAGGTTTTGGGCTGTGTTTGGTGGCTAGTGACGAAATCTGATGGCTCTAAACTAATCTAGGGTTAATCTAAGGGCCTAAACTACATCCTAAATCTATAAATACACCCTAAGACTACCCTAATCCATACTAAAAATAGATACAACATCATCATGCCGTCAAAATGCAATTAGAAGGAGCCTCCATCAAATTTTAGAAGAAGATAGCTTCTCAAATCAACTTCTAATCAACTCTAGCAACTTAATCTTCTTCATAGGAGTGCTAATCAACAAGTTGTGAGTTTCTATGCCTTTAGCAAGCAATTGCTAAACTAATTATGATAGGACGTAATGAGGTTATGGTTATGAATGTGGATCAATGCAAGTTATGTTATCATATGCTATGTGCTCATGATGTTAGTTATGCAAGTTTTATGCTATGTGTCCATGATGCTAGTTATGCAAGTTTTATGCTATATGTTCATGATGCTAGTTATGCAAATCACTATGATAAATATTGATCCATTATGACACCATGTTATGCAAGTTTGGTGTTTGATTATATACAAGTTCATATATGACATGTTATGCAAGTTTGGTGTTTGATTATATGCAAGTTCATATATGACATGTTTTGCAAGTTTGGTGTTTGATTATATGCAAGTGACATGTGCAAGTTTACACCTTTGTATGATATGCATACATATGCAAGTTTACCCCTTTGTATGTCATGCATATATATGCATGTTTACCCCTTTTTATGATATGAAGTAACATATGCAAGTTCATCCCTTTTTAGACCTATGACATGTATGCAAGTTTATCCCTTTATGATAGGTCTATGACATGAACATCTATGCAAGTTACCCTCTTTATGACATATGTGATTCATGCAAGTTTGGGTTGATTATTTATGCTAGTTGGGTTTGATGCTATGGTCATATATGCAAGTTGACACCTTTAAAACCCATGTTGATGCTAATGTTATGCTAAGTTGAACCCATTGTATTTGTGATGAATCTTCCCTTTTAAGTATGTCATGTTAGCGTATTACGTGGGGAACGATGGGGTTAATATTCATGTTAACAAAATTGTGGTGAAATTGGTATGAAGTTTCATACCATAAGTGGATGGACATAATTGAGTCAATTATGTACATCATTAAATTGGAATTAATTAGGGAAAATTAATTCAAAATATGGGGGTGATTAATTAGGTGTAATTAATCGACTAAGACACGAGGTTGGACCCTTTTGTAGCATAAGACTGCCCGGACCCGACCGGCAAATCCAGCGGCTACAAATGATTGGCCCAATGTGAGAGGTCTTAGGCATAAACTAAATGCGTGACAAGTGTAAAGACACGAGGTTAGACTCTGTTATGGTGTAAGGATGCCCGGACCCGACCGACAAATCCAACTGCCATAAAAGACAGTCTAATGTGAGAGGTCTTTACAAAGGTTACGGTCTTAATCAATTAAGAAACACTTAACCAGATAAGCATGTAGTGGGGCGTGAGGGGTTAAGTGGGTGCCTTGGGTGGCATGTGGAAATCTAGTGGTTGCCTTAGGTGGCAATAGAAAATACGATTAGAATACTTAACCAAAGTGAAAACATGTAATTAAACATGATTAAAGGGTTAAGTGGGATACACTAGAGGGAGCAAGCTTGGGTGGGTAGCTTGTGGGGGCCCATTTCAACCAGTAACCCATATGTATCTTTGTGGGCTCGACCCATGTCGAGGACGGGAAACGCGTACTGGGCTTGACTATAAGAGGCCAAAACGGGTTAGCGGTGGCAACGCAAGTCCAACGGGTTTTATATGCGTGTGTGGACCCGGGCTGGTAGGTAAGACGTTGTTGCATCGTGTAGGTATAAGCCGTGCACCGTTGATAGTATCGGGTTGCCACTTTGGGGAATGATACACCCCACTGTGGGGCCAGCACGGGTATCTACGTTAGGGAGCCGATCGCTTGGGGAGTAGTGGGTACACCTAGTGGAGATAGGGGCAGACGACACTTATGTGGTCAGCTAGGGGTACACGAAACTACTAGTTAAATTTTCTAAGTCCTTGTGTGGGATCAACCTTTAAGTAGGAATGACTGGTGTGGTGCAGTGTAGTAATTACCCTTGGGTGGGTAGATGCGTCTTTACTGATATCTTAGTTCATCCTATGTCTAGTTGGCTGCTTAGTGTAGTCATTTATCCCCAGTCATTACCGTACCAAGTTTATATCATACCCTAATTATTTTAATGATTGTATTGTTAAAGTTGTAGGACTTGCTCAGACTTATGTCTGACCCCGTTGTTTTTATCTTTTCCCAACCCTCAGGTTCTCAGAGTGGGCCTAGCACTAGTGGGCTTTGATCAGATTGCTTTATCTATCTTTTGGAGCTTGGACCGTTGATGTAAAGCTCTGCTTATCTTTTCTATTATGGCTATTAGTTATGTAGTGGGATTATGTACTTATGTTTTTATCAGGATGGATATTTAGTACTTGACTCTTGTTTTATGGTTTTGTAACCAAACATGTTTACCTTCTGCTGCAATGAAATGACGTTTTAGTTAACAAGTATTATTTATATCTGTCTTGTTGTAATTTTTCTGTTCTATATTCACTTAAAATACTCCACCGAAGTTAAGGCATTCCCTTAGTGAGTGACCTTAGCGGGTGTGGGGTGTTACAACTTCAGTTGCATTTCGCGGAATCTTCCAATCTTGCACCGCGGCTACTTTTGCGGGGTCCAGGGCTATCCCCTCTTTGGACACCACATATCCAAGAAACCTTACTTCTTCTCTCCAAAAGTGGCATTTGGAGAATTTTGCTTTCAGCTGATGTGCTCGAAGAGTGTCTAACACTTCCTTTAAATGCACAACATGTTCTTCCTTGCTTTTTGAGAAGATTAAGATGTCGTCTATGAAGACCACTACAAATTTATTGAGGAATTCCTGAAACACCCTGCTCATCAAGTCTACAAAATAGGAAGGTGCGTTTGTCAATCCGAAAGGCATGACAAGCCACTTGAAGAAACCATCCGGGGTCCTAAATGCGGTCTTGTCAATGCTATCCTCAGCCACTCTTAGCTGATGAAACCCAGTAAACAGATCTAGTTGGGAGAAAACGGATGCACCTATGAGTTGATCAAATAGATCGTCAATTCTTGGGAGGGGGTGCCTATTCTTCTTAGTCAGCTTGTTCAACTCCCTATAATCTACGCATAGGCGGAGTGAACCATCAGCTTTGGTCGCGAATACTACTGGAGCACCCCATTCAGAAACACTCCATCTTATGAACGCCTTTTCAAGCAGCTCTTTAATTTGCTTGCTGAGCTCCTTTCTCTCCCGTGGGGCCATGTGCCTAACGGGTAAAGCAACGGGCTTTGCATTATCAATAAGGTATATGCAGAATTCTATCTCCCGCTTCGGAGGTAAGCCCTTCACCTCTTCAAACACATCTGAGTATTCACGGACTACTCTAACGGAATGCAAATTCTCAACAGACGCATCAAGTGATTCAAGATAGCTAAGCATGACAGAGTTCATAGGATTACAAGAGATTTCGAGAGCATTATCAAGGCGAGTCATGAGTCTAACCACTCTCTTTTCACAATCAAGGATGGCACCATTATTGGATAGCCAGTCCATGCTTAGAGTCAGCCCATAGCCCGTGAAGCCCAAAACAAAAGCATTACATTTAAACCCAACACTTAGAATAGAGGTTTCCAAATCCAAACAAACCATTGACAAATAAACTGAGCCCCCAATTGGATTTGAAACAACCAAGGGATCCTCTACTATATGGGTGTCTAATTGCCGAGATTCAATTAAATAAGTAGATATAAAAGAGTGCGATGCGCCAGAATCAAAGAGAGTACGAACAGGATTATCAAACAGATAAACTAAACTCTCAACATAAATATGACTACCTCATTCCTGCAGAGGTGCTACGAGAGCATGAACCTGCCCTCCAGAAGAAGCTCCAGTTCTCTGTCCCTGCCCTTGCCTTTTGGGGCAATCCTTAGCCAAGTGTCATGTTTCCCCGCAATGGAAACAAGCGCCCAACTTCCTCTTTTTCTTTCTGCAATCCCTAGCCAAATGTCCAGGTATGCCACAGTAATTGCACTTCAGCTTCTTACGGGATTTATTATCCTTCCCGCCTTTATTGGGGTCCGCTTTCTTGTTGTGAAATCCATCTCGTTTCTTATTTTGAGACTCTTCCTTCTTCACCTCCTTCTTGCCATCTTTGTTCTCCTCTTGCAATAGAGCCATGTCCACCAGCCTTTCATAAGTTGCTCCCATGGGTATATGGGACATTGCCAGGCCTTGCAGTGGCTCATTCAGTCCTTTGGCAAAACGGAGAGCCTTATTGTGTGGAGTGTTGACTAACTCCAGTCCAAATCTGGCAAGCTGATTGAATTTATTGACATATTATTTGACTGATAGGTTGCCCTGCTTAAGTGATAGGAACTTCTCCATTTGCAGACTTTGCTTAGCTTGTGAGAGGAACTTCATTTCAAATTTCGCCTTGAAGTCCTCCCAAGTCTCTATCGGTCTTTTAGCATTAGTGATCTCCAACCAGAAGGAGGCCTCATCTTTGAGCAACCACACCACCAACTGTAGTTTCTGCCTCTCATCTACATCAAAGATAACGAATAATTCTTCAGTTTCTTTGAGCCAGTTTCTGGCTTCTACAAAAGATTCACTACCCTTGAAGTCTTTTCCACCCATGGATCTAAAATCTCTACAGATCTTTGAGAAAGCATTTCTTTTCGAAGGAGGAGGAGGAGCAGCAGCTGGGGGAGGCGGAGGAAAACCTGCTGGGCCTGCTTCATTGGCCCTAGCTTCAAGGAACCTTCTAAACCAACCAGGCACCAGCACGCCCTTAGGTAGGTTATAGTCCCCAGACATGCTGAAACAAAAGGAAAGATTCAAAATGAAGGATAGAAAGATAATGCATATGGCTTTAGGGATTATGCCTTTTTAAATTTAAAACAACACTTTTCTTGAAAATGCTTCTTTATGACTTCTTTTTGAAAAATAGTATCCAAAATTTTATCCAATCTGGTAACCTTTAGCTCTGATACCAAGTGTAACACCCCACCTCCGTTAAGGTCACTCTCAAAGGGAATGCCTTAACTTCGGTGGAGCGTATTAAGGTACAAGATACTAATAAATTACAAGACAGATAATTAAAGCAGCGGATAATTAAAGCAGCAGAAAAGAAACCAATCTTCATTCCATAAATACTTTTTCAATACAATATTTCAACAAATAGTTTCAATCTTCCAAATTATTACATCTTTCTTGAAAACATAAAGAAGCAATACTGAAAATAAAATTACATAAATCCCCAACATGTCTTTAACCACAAACATAGCTCAAAAAGGAAAGTCCAAGCCTTACATCTACGGTCTTCAATCTTTGATTTGATCCGGTCAAGCAGAAGTGTTCCCTCCCTGCGGACCGGGGGGGGGGGGACGGAAGAAAAGAGGCGAAAGGAAAATGAGTCAGACATAAGTCTGGTAAGCCCAGCTATTTAATAGCATGTAAACAAGTAAAAGACTATGACATGAATAAACTGAACTTAGAATGATACCACGAGGATAGGGTAGTCCTAAAACAAGATAAGGTAAGAATTAACTAGATTTGGCTATCGCATCCACTTTTACTTCTCTGCACCCACCAAGAACTTGTTTAACTAGCAATGTATGTTCATGATAAATTGATCCCATTCATGTATTGATCGTCTCCTACTTGCATTCAAGTATTCTCGGTGTCATGCGGCCCCACGTGATTATAAAGTACTTGTGCTGGTTCCATTATAGGGTGTATCAAGTCTTATAATGGCAACCCCTGACACGATTCTAGATGCATAAGTGTACGCCTGGTGCCCAGTGCCTGCTTTTTCCACTCCGGAGTCCGTGCATGCCCGTACTCCGTCGGAACCTACACTGACACACCTAACCGCCTCCCTTTTGACCACTTATATTCAGCCCAGTAATCGTGCCCCACCCTGCCTAGTTCAGGGTACCTTGATACGTTCATGTGGGTTACTGCTGAAACGGTTCCCCGTTACTAGGGTTTTTCTAGTCAACATGTTAAATTGGTTAAGTGTTCTTGACTTGACTTAACCCCTATCAATCTTTCCTAGTTAACATGTTTATTTGGCTAAGTGTTTTCTAAATTACTTAACCCCACCAATCTTGTCTTGTTCACATGTTAAGTTGGTTAAGTGTTTGAATAATTACTTAACCTCACCACTCTTGTATTGTTAAGTTGGTTAAGTGTTTCCTTAATTACTTAACCTCACCATTTATAGCTTGATTGTTCATGAGCTTTAACTAATTAATTAATTAAAGCACCAACCACTCACATTAGACAGGTATTGTTGTGGTTACTGAATGTGTCGGTCGGTTCCGGGTAGGTTTACACCACAACTCAGTCTAACCTCGGGCTTTTCTGGGCTTGATGCACTAACCTCTCACATTAGACAGGTATTGTTGTGGTTACTGGATGTGCCGGTCGGTTCCGGGTAGGTTTACACCACAACTCAGTCTAACCTCGAGTTAGGCATATTCATCTTTTCTAGATTTACATTTTATATATGCAAATTTCTATAAGTATTTCATGTCACATGTTTTAATTCAAGACTAATGGTATATAAATTATACCTTTCATGGCCTTAACCAATTACATGGTTTTGGGCCCACTTACATATTTACATGTTTTGATTTAATAATTACCCCCAACGTTACCCCTGTTTGTTCGTTCACATTAATCACATAAAGACATTGGGCCCGCTAATTGGCCTAATCTATAAACGAGAGATAAAGGGGGAACATGCATAACATAGGTTTAATCAACATATATCATGTAATGTGGCATCAACATTAGTTATAGACTAGCATGTGACATAATCTTGACATGTCCAATTCCAAAACATGTATAATTATAACAGTAACATATAGGTGTAAACTAGATCTAATAAGGTGAACTTGCATAAATTCACTTCACAAACTTGCATATAAATATGGGTCTAGTTTAGGATCTAACATGTAACTTGCATATGACACACACACACACACACACACACACACACACATATATATATATATATATATATATATATATATATATATATATATATATATATAAAACTAGATCATAACTTGGATCTATCATAAATTATATAACTTGCATTAATCATGTGAACCTAAATGGATCTTGACATGGATCCAATCATAAAGTTTGTAACTTGCATATGGACATATGAACATAGGCATGTGGATCTAACATAAAACTTGCAACTTACATGTGAAATATGGATCTAACATAAAACTTGCAACGTGCATATGAACATATGGATCTAACATAAAACTTGCAACTTACATATGAACATATGGATCTAACATAAAACTTGCAACTTGCATATGAACATATGGATCTAACATAAAACATAGGAATATGTACATGTAGATCTTGACTTGGATCTGATATAAAACTTACAACTTGCATAAAAACTTATACATGTTGATCTTTACATGAAACACATAACTTGCATATGATATTGATAGTTTCAAATAGATCCAATACCAAATCCAACATTCCACAATCATTCCAATTCATGATAAAATCATCACAATCAATCGATATGAATTAACATGGTGTAATTCTAATTTCACTTTATATCAAATCACGTCTTAGATTTATTTACGTCTAAAAGATAACTGCGCTTACAACGAATGAAGGTCTTGATTTCTGGATTCTGAATTCTAGAGTTGGAATGCTCGCCTTTGATGCAGACAATCGTTGTTTTGATTTAGTTTGGTTCGTCTCTATGTTAGCTTCAAGTGGCGGCTACTCTAGGTTGTCTAATGGCAACATAACGGCTCTAGGTTCAATTTTTAATATGATATAGGGGTGAGGTATTAGGTTTCTTTTATAGAGATTAGATTGAATAGGACCCGTCAGATCATCTCAGAATAAATCAAGACCATTAAGATAAGATAGAGTTATCTAGAACAACCAACTCAGCCCCTAATGACTCAGCAGTGAGTCATAATTCGTTTTTTCTAAATTCACATATTTTCTATATATGTCTAATTATATATGTAAATTAATCTTAATTAAATCATGCCATAATTATTCTTTTAATTATGCTCACAATAAATGGTATACCAAATATACCATATCATGAACCAATCTATGCCAAGAAATTTTCATGTTTTCCCTTGATTCTCACATTTATAATTAAGTATTCTTTAATTTGTTATTACAACATTAACATAAAATATGGGGTGTTACAGGTACAACTCGTTAGATCTGAACAAAAGACTCATCAGAGGTAGGATTAGTAATGTCCTATAAAAGAATACTCATTAGAGATAGGATCAGCAGTATCCTAGAATGAGAAAAACTCATTTGGGATAGGGTTAGTAATGCCCTAGAACGAGTTGAGAGTAACAAGTTTATAATCAACGCATTTGTGATTATATATATAATCTGATCTTAGAAAATAGGATTTTTGAATATATAAAAGTTATATATTTGAAAAGCTAATCAACTAATTGATTGATGATTGTGTTGTTCGATTATTAGTTCAACTAATAAAATTATTGAAACCAATAAAAGAATGAAAATTGAATTGGTAAATTAAACAACTTTTAGCTTCGTTCCTTTTCGAGGACGAAAAGATTTTAAGTGGGGGAGATTGTAACAACCTGGAATTTTGGAACCAATTTAAAATTTTTATTTTAGAAATTTTAATGGAATTTTAATAGCTAAAATAATTTATTTTAAATAATAACGACGAAAAATCCGGGTCGTTACACTTTTACTTTTGGAAATATCATTATATATATATATATATATATATATATATTCCCATTTCCATTACTTTGGAAATCGCATTATATATTCTCAAATCTCATAATTTACGTTGCGTTATTATTTCTCATATGGAATTGTTCTTGACCTCTTCCATTACAAACTAATATCATTTTCAGATAATCTTGAAGTCATTCAGGTTGGGGTATTTGAATTACCTCTCAGACCTTGATCAACAACGTTCTTATCTTAAGATATATACTAGTTGTAATTTAAAACTGATATTTATTCTATTATCAACAAATCTCATTAAACTACTTTATTTAAAGATATGGTTTATAAAACCTTCTTACTTTTTAAAAATATTTCGTTTTAAATACAACTTATATTACTTAATATATTCATTAAATCACTTCTTAACCTTAACTGCTTCCAAAGCATTCATTCTATAATTAGAATTTATTATTACTAAATCCCATTTTAAAATCCTTTACCAAATTCACTTACAAAACTTTTCCATTATCATTCCTTTTTGGAAATTTCATTTTGATCCTAACCCTTTTACTTAATTCCATTATTAAGTACCGCCAATTCAAATCATGCTTTGACTTCTCATTCCCTTTCATAAACTTCGTTATAAAATCTCAGGTTTAATATGAACCCCCTTTTATCCCGTTTCTTTTACTTAATGCAACATTAAGTAAACATTTATTTAAGCTAATGTGTTTGCTTAAAAAAATCCTTTTTAACTTTATTATAAAGATTTGGATTTAATATAAACACTCGTTTATTAGCTCTTTTCAAAACTCATCCATATTCCATTTCAAAAAAAAATGGCTACTTACTTAAATGTATGTCATTTAAGAAGTAATTATTTAAATTATTATTAAAATAATAATTTACTTCATCACTAACTAGAATTAGTATTAAATTCCTTTTTAAAATCTTATTTAAGTTAAACAGCTATATTCTAAATTATTGCATTTCTAATTGACACACACTAATTTAATTAAATAATCAGTTTCAATTAAAACAGTTCACTTGGTCAACTCTAAACATGATTAACTCGTTGATATCCTTTAACTCATTTCTTCATTTAAATTAATTAATGAATTAATTTAAATAATCTCAACTAGTTTGATTAATATTAAATAAATAATATATAATCCCATTTTAATCGTTTCTTTAAAAACAATTAAACTCAGTTATAAATCGTTTAATAGTTTAGATGAGGCACGTGCCCTGCACACAACTGATTTCCTTTTTTATAAACTTCATTTTTAAATAATATATTTAAAAATCTATACTCAGTTATAAAATAAATTTCATAACTTCATTTTATATCGATTTACCTGACAGTAAATTAATATTTCAAACGGTTGATTTATCGGCCAACTGCTGCCAATTACTCAACCACTACTACCTATTGGTTAAAATAAAACAATTTGTTGAATTTTTGGTCAATGGTCAACAAGTAAGTCAATCATCAAATCATAACAGTTCATAAAATGATAACATGGAAATAAATGACATCTAATGTTTTTGAGGAATCTGGTTGGATCCCTCCGACCTGTTCTTCTCTACATCCAAATGGGTTTATTCAAATAATATCATTTAATTCAATTTTACGAATTTAATTCTAAAACATTAAAATAATAGCATTTTAATATCAAAATTTATTTAATGCTAACTAGCAATTCAAAAAATAAAAACAATTCATTGAATTAAAAACGGATATTTTATAACCGTGACCAACAAGGTAAGTTACCTTTTGGAGAAATAATCATTAAAAATAACAATTGGTTTTCTTTTAAATTAACTAACATGTTGTTTAATCAATTCAGTCAACATATATGTAAACAGTCAACACACAACAAACAATCAGCAACTATAGCACATAATAAAAACCAGACTTATGTAAAATATAAGTGGGAAGAGAAACTGAGTGAGTAAACTCACATTGGGTTTAACATTCGTTGTTAAATGGTTCGTTTTACAAGCTTTCAGCTGCGTTCAACTCCGTCCGTTCCAACACTGCCGATCTGGTTAAATTCTATGTACATATGAACGAGTTACACATATTATAATATACAATTTTAATTTAAACAAATATTTTAATTTTAATTTTTAATTTTTAATTTTTTTTAAAAAACAAACTAAAAATAAACCGGTTGTAAACTCCAGAACTTGAGCTTGGTTGGTTTAAGTCTTAACAGCTAATGGAACGCTTCATATAATACCAGACACATTAGAATTTAGGACTAGGCATACTATATTTCATTAGAACGTTAGTTATATAAATACGATTTGGCACGTGTAAAGTATGATCGGGCACTCAAAAATTTAGCGGGCCTCGTTAAAATATAATATGGCATATTATAAACGGTACTGTGTCATAATGTTATATGTGCATTTAGGGCCTCATGCACTGTTACAATACCTCATTAGGCCCACAACTGAAAATTGGTTAAGTATTTCAAGGCGATTAGGCATGATGCACTTGAATTAGGCATCATTAACCCAGTTGGGTACATTTATAACTGGGCTTCGTACCCACTGTTTTGATCTAATATTATTAATAACTTAGTTAGGCATTGTGATAACATGGTTATGTAAATAGATATCTTTCCAAGCACTTTAAACATTCCTGCACGTTATATATAAATGGTTATGCCTTTATAAACAATATCTATCTGCTCTAATTACTTCCATGCTACTACTTATATACAATTTTTATTTAATTGGCCATGTTATATATATAAATGGTCACATAAATAGTTAGGCACCTTTATTTCAAACTTAATTAACATTGTATAATAAATGATCACCTTAAATCAAAGAAACACGGTTAGGCTATTTCCAAATCTTCTTCTGCCGTTATAACTAATTTGCCACCTAAATAGTGGATACTTTAATGCCTAATTAGGCACAAAAATAGGCTTATGCATGTATAATACACTCATAAAGATTAGCTTCACTATGAAAATGTTTAGACACCTTATTATATATTTCATTTTCCACGTGGTATATTAGATTAGACACATTAACATAAACCACCGTGTATTTACCTTCTTCTTCTTCTTCAACCTGCCATATATTTCCATTCATGTTCCAGAACTCAACCCCATCCCTTCATCACCGACATCGCCACACACGAGAAACCAGCCCATCATCTTGCAAAATCCTTCTTCCATATTCAGTTCTCCCAATTTGTTACATATCCGGCACGTCAGCTGATCACCGAAGTCTTTTTTTTTTCATGAATGGTGCCTTGCGTATTTTTAATTGGTAGAGGAGGTTTGATTTAAATGGAGGTTTGCGCATATTTATATATTTAGAAGACTTGGAACCCGAGTGTTAGGATGTTAGGATTTCAGTGTGTAGGCCTTAGGTCTGCTAATCACTTCATATGGACGTTCGATATGAAAATATAGTACTATTGAACTTTCATTTCATTATGTGTACTTTAAAGACAACTGGCCATCTTTGGCCTGGGGTATACAGTTTAGGGTAGTGTGTGTTGTTTAGGTCTAGTTGACATGCGCATGTTGTCTCATTTCAGTTCTTAGGCAAAGTTTATGTGTTTACATTTGCAGGCAAAATGAAATGTGGTAGGAAATATTATTATTTTATTATTCCAAAACATGCGCCAAGATTTTCAAAAAAAAACACTCCATATGATTTCAAATTCGAAATAAAATTCCTAATCCTAGCATAAAAAAATATTCCGAATCCAATGGGACAGGTTTCATGAAATTCTGAGGTCGTTTGTGCAAAGTCCTTTATAAATATCGATGAAAAATCATGTAACACCCCACGAATTCTATAACGTTAAGCTTCACAAATTAAAGTGTAATTAATTCTAAATGAAAGAATTAAGGAAAATGGGTTACGCCATTGCGTTTGTCTCAGAATTCTGCTTGAGATAGAGTCCGAGTTTGCGCAAAAACGGACTCCGTATGAAGAAGTTATGACCTTCGGAAGTTTCAGAATAAAATTTAAATTAAACAGCTCAGTTTAAAATTCGAAATTCGAAAAACAGGTTCAAACTGGGCTGGGCAGGAAAATTCCCGCCCAGAGACCAGGTCGACCATAGAGTCGACCATGGCGTCGACCTGGTCACCCCAGGTCGACCATAGTGTCGACCTAGGTGTCGACCTGCCAGTCGACTTACCTGGTCGACCTGGCTGGCTAGGTCTGGCTCTGGCTCGAATTTCTGTGGCTCAGTGTGTCACTAGGGCTGACATGTCACCTCTTGATTGGCGCTTTGAACTTTGTATGGTCTAGATTCCTCCTGTCTTCATCTGACGGCTCAAAACAATTTAAAAAGCTATAAATACACCCTAAGTCTCAACTGAAAATTCACAAAAAAAAATAAGATGGGAGTCATCATGCTGCCAGAGAGGAATTGAGCATAGCCGTCAAGAGAGATAAGCCTAGAGACGAATCAAATTAAGAAGAAGATTAAAAGTTTAATCAAATTAATCAACGGAACGTTAATCTACCCAAAGGAGCGCATCTCAATTTCAGAATTTAGAATCCAGAATTCAAGATTCTCCCTTCGTTGTAAGTATAGTGACCTTTCAGAATATGAATAAAAACTGTGATGTGATTCGATGTAAATGAAAATAGAATTGTGTTATTGTATGATATAAATTCTGTGTATTGTAGTGATTCTGTTATGACTTGTGTATTGATATTTGTGGCCTAAATTGATTGATGCAAGCCTATTGAACAATTGTATATGAAAACAATGGCACTTGCAAGTTTGTGGCAAAAACTAGAATTTGATCCCTTTATGTTTATGCCTATGGCATGGACTATATACATTCACTAAGTCTAAATTTAGGCTTATGTAAACATGTTCTAGACTTGAGACCTTTAATGCCTACATGACCCAAAACCTAAGATATCATTCTTATGTTTATTTGCAAGTAAAATTGGATCTATGTTAAGTATCGTTTGGGTTTCATAAACTATGCAAGTTCATGTTGAAATAGGCTATGTGATTAGATGTTAAAATTGGACATTTTGGTGAATATACAACATGCTAGTTTTGTGGTTGACATTATGCCAAGTTAAACATGTTTAAACACAAGATTGTATAAGCCTAAACTATGCCATTTCATAGGTCACCTACTTAGTTATACTTTGATTTGAATGCAAGTTCACATGACCCATAATTTATGTTGAATCGCTAAATTGCAAGTTCATACGCCACACACCTTTATGTGAAATACTACATGTGCTTGATTTCCCCTTTTCTCACGTTTATAAAGTTGGTCTGAATTATGTCGAGTGTAATAACCCGGAAAAAGTGAACCAGTTTAAAATTTTTTAAATCAGGTTATTACCAAGAATTTGAATAGTTGAAATAGCATATTTCAATAAAATATAGAATTTGGTATGGTATGGCAGTTTGGAATTTTGAATACAAACTTTGTCTGACTATACCGGGTGGAAAATATAACGGATTTTGACGAAACTGAAAATATTTAAATCTGTTTATCAATACCTTTCTAACGAATCTGAAAAATCGAAATTTCATAACGGAAATCAAAAGTTATGGCCAAATGAATTTTCAGAAAGGTCGCTATATATTATATATAGCCCTGGAAAATCGAGATTTTGCATACGACCTCGGAATTCGACGAAACCACTTTTGTTGGGTCCGAGATGTAAAATTATTGCTAAGTTTCAAATTTCATAATTTTTGAAGCTAGTATGTGAGCGGGGCAAAAGATAATGTGATTGGTCAAATTCTATTAAAATGGGTCGACCTAAAAATGGCCGTTTTTCAAACGAGCTCAGAATTCGACGAAACTGGTTTTGTTAGGACCGTATCGTCAAAACAAAGCTAGATTTATTTTTCTGGAATTTTTCGATTCAGTTTGTGGCCCTGGCAAATTGAAATGTACGTTTAAATTAAATATCGAATGTTTTATATTTTAATTTGAAAAATAACTGACTGTAACAGTCGAAATGGCCAACGAAACATATCCCATTGTGTCCGAAATGGGGGTATTTAGCTAGGGGTGATAGTCGTTGGGTTTAAAAAGGAGTCCGTTTGCAAAAACACTATTTAAAATTTCCTATAAAGCATGGACCAATAGGAATTTTTCTTTTAAAAAAAACCCGAAACCCTAGCCGCCAGAGACGATCTGGACGACTCAGAGGGCTCGAATCTTCTCGTCGACATTGCCGCCGCCTCAGGCGATTTCGCCGCCGCCGCCTGTTGAGACTTTTGACCGCCTTCGCCTCCTCTCCACATCCGACCAACCCACGACCCCACCCATCGACCGTCGGCGTCGGAAATCGACCAGGAAGTCGCGACCTTCAGAGCGCCGCCGCGACGCGCACAAGCCACCGAACCCTTCGCCACCACCGCCGATCTGGAGGTGGTTCGTAGCTCTTTGACGCAGCGTGGTCTGATCGAAGCATCGAGGTACGAATTGGCTTAAAAATCGTGACCTAGTTTCGAAAGTTTTAAAAACTTTTCTGATGTAAAATTCTGAAATGAAAATAACACTTTTAAGTATTGCAAAACTTTGAAAAATGATATCTTTTTCGTTCTTTAACGAAATTTGATGAAACAGGAGACACCGTGACCGCAAGGAGGCTCTCTACATTCTAGAAGAAGCCGCGGATTTTTCTGACCTTCCTACGATTTTTAGCACTACAATAACCAATGTGAGGAATCTAAACTATTTGTGTGAATGAAATCGCATTGTATAAATTATATAAGCGAAGTGTAAATTATATATGCATTGTATACCTCATGTACATGTGTTGTATAAGTTATATTAGCGATGTATAAATTATACAAGCGTTGAATGAAACATATATGCTTTGAATTGTGATGAAATGCAAGTGAATTATTATATTATATATATATATATATATATATATATATATATATATACTCCCCTCGTCCACAGACCATGGACGATATTTATTGCTTGTGTTTGACGTGATATTATATGGTATGACGAATGGTTGGAAATAATTGTTTGTGGTTGATATTATGGTTGAAAAATACCTTTATGGTTGAAAAATACCTTTGTGGTTGAAAAATACCCTCTTGTGGTTGAAACAAATTAGAATAGGATCGTGGAATTGAAAATAAAACATGTCGCCTGCGTGCGAACTAGATGCATGATCCCCATTGTCAAAAACCGCGAGGTTTTAAGGTAGAGCGAGGAGCCGTACTAGGGACGGTCCCGGTTTTAACTACCCTGCCGTTATGCTGCCGAAATTTTCTGAAATATTTATGTGTTAGAATAATTTTCATTCGTTGAAATAAATTACATAAACTATATCGAATATTCATGTGTTGAGTTGCAATTCATTCGTTGAGTTGAAATTCATGTGTTGAATATTATTTGAATTTAAACAAATGGCTTTAGCGATAAAAATCACATTTTTAATAAATTACAAACTATATCGAATATTCATGTGTTGAGTTGCAATTCATTCGTTGAGTTGAAATTCATGTGTTGGATATTATTTGAATTTAAACAAATGGCTTTAGCGATAAAAATCACATTTTTATATATATACAAACGATATAGAATATTCATGTGTTGAGTTGCAATTCATTCGTTGAGTTGAAATTCATGTGTTGAATATAATTTGAATTTAAACAAATGGCTTTAGCGATAAAAATCACATTTATATATATATACAAACTATATAGAATATTCATGTGTTGAATTGCAATTCATTCGTTGAGTTGAAGTTCATGTGTCGAATGTTATCATCTTTTAAAAATAAAATGAATCGACAATGAAAACTGTATTTTTATAGTGAATATGAAGTGTTAAAAATACACACGTGTCGAATAAATATTTTGATGATAAAAATATTCCTTTTATCATGTATACGCTTAGTTAAAAATACACATGTGTCGAATAAATATTTTTGATGATAAAAATATTCCTTTTATCATGTATACGCTTAGTTAAAAATACACACGTGTCAAATAAATATTTTTGATGATAAAAATATTCCTTTTATCATGTATAGGCTTAGTTAAAAATACACATGTGTTGAAATAAATAATAGTTTGCTAGAAATATTATTATTAGCTATGTTCTGCATATATATACATGTGTTGAACAGGAAAAATGGATTAGCTGTAGAGTAAAGAAATTATTTGCATGCCCGACAAATAGGTAAACCTTGATGAGTTGGCTGCGCAATTTTATTTATATATCAACTCCTGTGAATGCCATTGGATGCGGAGTGCTGGTTTTTCTGTGTGAAATAATAAATAACGCCATAGGATAGTAACAATTAATTTTGAACTACACTACATGGCATACTTCTTGACGATAGGCATACTTCATCATATTCCACATAAGCAATTGGAGCTTGTGTGACGAGGTGGAAGATTTACCATATAAGCAAGAGGCTTGTATGGCGATGACTATGTACTACAGGTTGAACTGATGACTGATATGGACTATATAAATTATAACGATAAATTGCCAGATTAATAAAAACCCCACACGGGTCTGGAGTTGACAATAATCACGTCGCTCTAGTTATTAGATACGGCACATGGACTATTTATTTCCACATGGAAACGGGGTGACGGGAATTTATTCTCTGGAGTGATTATCAGTACATGCTCCCCCGTAAACACCAGAATATATCACTATAAATATGTGAATGCTTTTTAGGATTTATTGGGTACCTAATACGGCCCAATAAATTTCCAAACCCCTCCCCGTACAAAGGAGGTTATGGCGAATTTTTTTCGAAATCTTAAGGCGTTAGTGAAATATTTGAAGTGAAAACGAAGTTGAAACTATAAAATGAACTATAGTTGAAATTATAGAATGAACTATATTTATATATATAAATATAAATATAACTAAAAGGAATAGAGGCCGTGCAGTTCGTGTTTCGGAATTGTAATTTGAAACGATTAGTACGAGAAATCCGACCATCGGATTTTCCCGAAACCGCAACCGCTGGGTTCACCTTGGAAATATCTTTTCAACGGCACCAACCTTGTAAAAATCCAACGGTTGGATTGTCCGGAATGTTTAATTCAAATCTAAAGAAAAACAGCGCCAGAATCGTTTATATTTATATATAAATATAATTAAATTAAATCGAATAAGGACGCTGCAGTTCGAATTTTGAAACCGTAACTTCAAACGACTAGTGTGGAAGATTCGACCGTCGGATTCTCACGAAACTGGAACCGTTGGGTTCGCTTTGGGAATATCTTCCCACTGATATAGACTTTGTAGAGATCCAACGGTTAGATTTTCCGATATGTGTAAAACAAATTAAGGGAAAAACCGCGCCAGTGCCACGGCACGACCTGAAACGTCGTTTAATTAAATATGGCCATTTTTAAATAAATAAAAATGGCGAAAAATCGTTATAAAATATTATAAGCAAGACTGATTGAGAATAAACCAAATGGGCTTGAATTGTTTGATATTTGATGGTTGTATGTGTATGACATGAAAATAACACTAAAGAACCGAAAGATGGATGTCGAATAATATAACCATAAAATGAATCGATTTAAATTCTAATGACGTGAATTATTTGAAAAGGCCGAGCTAACCCTCATTTCAAATAATTCATCGAGCGATTAGAATTGGAAAATGCAAAGACGATTCAAGACCGACGATCTTCATATCGGTTGGATGGGCGCTACTGAGGCTCCTAACCGGAGTAGCTACCGGAAAGGGACGGAAGTAGTAGCCGTCTGAACGTATGTGTCGATTGGACGGATATGCGAGGAATTTGACGCCTCCGGTTTCGTTCAGACCCAGAACGGACTTGTAAATGGACTGTGTGTCTGACATTGGATTTTGTTCTATACTGATTGATCTCTGTCAAATACATATCTGTTTGGCGGCGGAGAATTTATTCTTTTGCTTAACGCCCTTCTCTGAGACGTACGAGCTCAGGGGTTATATATCGATGGAAATCAATCGTATGGAGTGGACTGCCTATGTGGCATGCCAAGATGCTATGATCAAGGCTTCTGTTGCAAAGCAAAGTCTTGTGGATGATGATCAAAGCAAGGTCTACGTGGCCTAGCTTTGTGTATTTCGTAGATTCGCAAACCTCACACCTCGGTATGAGTCAAAAACGGGATAAGGACCCAAGGAGAGCATGACCTTTCTTTCTAGCTATGGTGGTGTCAGTGACTTACCAGCCCTGACATTTATATTTACTTTTCACCTTTGTGGTTGTTGGAATGCGAGGCGCCTCGATATAGGTCTGTAAGGACCGGGAAACGTGTGTTCAGGAATTGCCAATCCTCAAACGTAAGAGAGGACCGGCCTTGGAGGATCCAGGGTTACCCAGAGTGTGTAGTCCTGAGGCATTTGCTAGGGTGTCTCGAAGCGGAGAGGAGCTTGCCCCTTTCCTCGACTCATGACGGAAATCCAATTTCCAATACGAGATAACGGATTCGATTGTAACTTATATATGGCGACATAGTGGCATGGGACGCTCATGTCGCCTATGATTGATATTTATGATGCTATTCATTTTTGAAACATATATGCACTAGTAATAATATCAAATGATTTGCTTTATACGTATCAAGCATATTTGGCTATTATAAGGTAAAACTCTATCCTCCGGCTTGCGTTGCATTGTGTGATGGGACCTGAGTCTTATAATGGCTTCATTCTTTCAAAAAGCATTGCGTTGTTTTAAAAGAATTTACTTTGTTTTAAATGCACTAGCAATCACTGGAGTAAACCCGTTCCGCGAAAGTGGCGTGGTCCTATTATTTACTTATTACTGTTGTTTAACTATTAAATAGATTCCTCATACCAGTCCCCATGACTGACTCGTTGTTTATTTCACTTTGCAAACGCGGGTGCCCTTATTTTCACACGGGCAGCCTAGTACACAGGTGACAGGTTGTTTTTGGCTCTGCACTGATGCATAGAGTGCATTTTTGGCTCATGGCGAGGCTGACTTCACAGAGATGACTTTGACATTTTCCGCCATTACTGTACTTATATTATGATTCTGCCACTGGCGATGCAGACTGATTTACTTTCCGTACTTCTTATTGTATGTATATGTATTCCACCATCGGCGATGTAGACTGATACCCTTATTATGTCTCACTGCATGTATGTATTCCGCCTCTGGCGATGATGACTGATCACTTTCCTTTTTATTTACTAAGTTATATCCCACGCTATGCTATTCTGATATCATTACATGTTGTGATTCCGCTGTCATATCCATGTAAATTTTTTCTATTTATTGTTTCTGCTATTATCTGTACTCTGCTATGATGATTAATGTGTTATTTCCTAATGATTATCCTTAATACCGCCCCTCGGATTTTGGGATCGTCACAGTTGGTATCAGAGCTTTGGTTAACCTTAGTTCCGGGATCTAACACATTAAACACCTCGTCAGAATAGAATCAGTAGTGTTCTAATGCGAGTAGCTCATTAGAGATAGGATTAGCAATATCCTAGAATGAGCTAAGAAGATTAGCAAAATAATTTGATCAGTACATCATCATTATCTTTCCTTGTATTCCCTTACCTTATCATTTATGAAAATTATCAAATCTGTGAGCTTGACTCTTTTCTTGCTTATACAGTATTCTCTTAGATGGCTACACGAGGAGCAACAGCTAGAGGAGGCCGTGGAGGCTGAGGAGATGCAGCAGGAGGACGGGGGAATATCCCCGTAGTGGTAGAAGGCCCTATTGTTCAGCCACCAGCACCAGAGGACTTTGAGCTAGATAAAGTAGCAAAGAGGTACAGAAATCTTGGGGGAAAACCTTTTACTGGCACTGGTACAGTGACCGAGGCAATAGCTTGGCTGAAGACCTGTGAGAAAATCTTTGAAGGCATGGGTATGGGAACCAACAACAAAGCCCGACTTGGCATTTGGCTCCTTCAGGAGGAAGCAGAGCTGTGGTGGGATGCCATTACCTCAGAGGATGCAGCTGGTACTGTTAGAACTTGGGAACAATTCAAAGCTATGTTCAATGAGAAGTTTGTACCTGAACAGGCTCTAGAGAGGATGCGAGAGCAGTTTGCTAATCTCCAGCAAGGAGATCTCTCTATTCAGGATTATCTAAATAAGTTCACCCAGTTGTCGCGCTATGCTCCAGAGCTGATTTTGACCAACAAAGCAAAGAACAAGAGATTCATATTTGGGCTGAAGCGCAAGTACCACGATAGAGCTATGAGCAACATCAAACTCTCCTTTTCAGAATTAGTGGAGATGGCTTGCAATTACGAAGACATGGACGAAAGGCACGCTAGCCAAGACCGCGCCAAAAGCCAAGCTGGAAATAAGCGCAAGGCTTCAACATATCAACCCGAATCTAGCATTACCGCGGCCGCTACTCAGAAACCTGCAAAGATCCCGAAAGGAAATTGCTACAACTGCGGGAAGCCAGGTCACTTTTCTAATGTATGCAAAGCTCCGAGGAAACCAAAGGCAAATGACTCAGCCGAATGCTACAACTGCCATAAGAAGGGGCACTATAGCAGGAACTGTCCTCTGAAGCAGAATGTACAAGTGGCTCATGTCTATGACGGGAAGACCCCGCCAGCTACTACTGATGGATCAGGTAAACCCGAAGTCTTGGGAGGTACCCTTACCATTAAAAATATTCATGTTTCTGTACTTTTTGATACTGGTGCATCACGTAGCTTCATTTCTGGTAACCGTGTTCACAAATTAAAATTGAAACAAAGAAAGCTTAAAGAACCAATTAAAGTTCGAAAACCGATAGGAAGTTCTGTTAGTCTCAGTATATACTGTAGGGTGTCTATCTCTTACTCTTTCTACAAGTTCTCTTTTGATTCGATTGTTATGGACCTTTCTGAATTTGATATTATACTGGGGCTGGACTGGTTGACAAAATATAAGGCCAAAGTTAGATGTGCCGAGAGAATAGTGAAAGTTAAAACAAAACTTGGGCATATCACTATACCATGCCATGGCTCAGAAATTAATAGAACAGAATTTTGGTCTTCTTTAGAAGTTATTCCCCCTTCATTAGAAAAGATACCGGTCGTCAAAAACTATGCGAATGTGTTTGAAGAAGTAGAAAACTTACCCCCACAAAGAGAAATTGAATTTAGGATAGATCTAATTCCTAACGCCCGACCAGTAGTACATCCAATAAGAAGAATGGCCCCGAAAGAAAAAGAAGAGTTAAGTAGTCAAACCCGAGAATTACTTTGGAAAGGTCTGATCAGACCGAGCTTTTCAGCATGGGGAGCAGCAGTAGTATTTGTCCCGAAATCAGACGGTACTCTAAGACTTTGCGTTGATTACCGAGATCTCAATAAACAGACACTGAAGAACAAATATCCCTTGCCCCGTATAGATGATCTGTTAGATCAATTAAATGGAGCAACAGTATTCTCCAGAATGGACCTAGCTACAGGTTTCCACCAATTACGTATAGCCGAAGACTGTGTTCCTTTAACAGCCTTCAGGGGTTCCGATTTATTCTACGAATGGTTAGTAATGCCGTTCGGCTTGTGCAACGCTCCGGCATACTTCGTTGATCTTATGAACAGAGTGTTCCGTGGTGTATTGAATAAATTTGTTCTAGTCTTCATCGATGACATTTTAATTTACTCCAAGTCGGAAGATGAACTTGCAAAACATTTAGAACAAGTGTTGAAAATTCTCAGGAGAAATGTCTTGAAAGCTAAATTTTCTAAATGTGTCTTCTGGCAGAGTGAAGTTAAGTTCCTAGGCCATGTCGTATCAAAAGAAGGAATTGCTGTAGATCCAAGCAAAATTACAGCGATTCAGAACTGGAAACAACCTACTACACCCACTGAAGTTCGAAGTTTCCTTGGATTGGCTAGCTAATATCGGAAATTCGTTCAGGATTTTTCAAAGATATCTGGTGTATTGACAAAGCTTACAAAGAAGCATAAGAAATTCAAATGGACTCCCGAATGTGAAGAAGCTTTCCAGGAACTGAAACTGAAGTTGACAACCGCTCCAGTACTGACAATTATAGAAGGTAACCAAGACTTGACTGTATGGACAGATGCTTCTATTAGAGGGCTAGGCGCAGTGTTAATGCAAAAAGGCCAAGTGATCGCTTATGCCAGCCGTCAACTAAAGCCGCATGAAAGAAACTATGCTACTCATGATCTTGAGTTATTAGCTATCGTGTTCGATTTAAGAATCTGGAGGCATTATTTACTGGGCGAGAAGTTTGAACTATTTACTGATCATCAATCCTTGAAATATCTTTTCACTCAGAAAGATCTAAATTTAAGACAACAGCGTTGGTTAGAATTCCTTGCAGCATACGATTTTGAAATTCTATACACTCCGGGGAAAGCCAATGTTGTCGCAGATGCTCTCAGCAGAAAGAATGAAATCATTGCCAGTTTTATCATTACTTTTTCCTTAGAAGAAAAGATTACTATTCTACAGAAGGACGATGAATTCATTGAAAGGATTAGCCAGCGGATCCAGGAAGGAAAACCCTCAGATTTTAGCCTTGATAGCCAAGGGGTCCTAAGATTAAAAGGGCGAATTTGTGTGCCTGGAATTCCAGAACTCAGAAGAGAAATACTTAATGAGTGCCACAAATCCAAATTGAGTATCCATCCCGGTGTGAGCAAAATGTATAACGATATCAAGCGCACATTCTGGTGGAAGGCGATGAAAAGAGATATCTGATTATATGTTAGCAGATGCCCCACTTGCCAGCTAGTTAAGAGTGATCAGCAGAAATTGGCTGGACTATTACAACCCTTAGAAATTCCAGGATGGAAGTGGGAACAAATCTCGATGGATTTCATCGATGGCTTGCCTCGAACTAAGAAAGGAAACGACAGTATATGGGTAATCGTAGATCGCTTCACGAAGACTGCCCATTTCATACCTGTCCGATCCAATAGAACGGCTCAAAGTCTAGCACAAATTTACTTCAAAGAAATAGTTAAACTACATGGAGTGCTGCTCAATATAGTCAGTGATAGAGATCCCCTGTTTACTAGCAAATTCTGGGAAGCACTCCAGGAAGAATTGGGAAACAAATTGAATTTAAGTACCGCTTATCATCCTCAGACAGATGGCCAAACTGAGCGGGTGAATAGAATTTTAGAAGATCTATTGCGAGCTTGCGTTATCGATTTTGGAGGCTCATGGGAAGATCACTTACATTTAGCCGAATTCTCTTACAACAATAGCTATCAAGAAAGTTTGGGAATGTCTCCATTTGAAGCATTATACGGTAGACCGTGCAGATCTCCCGCATGTTGGGTAGAACCTGGCAACAGACTTGTGTTAGGGCCCGATATGATTCAAGAAGCATCGGATAAAGTCGATTTCATCAACAAGCGATTAAAAACTGCGCAGAGCCGACAGGAAAGTTATGCTGATGCGAGAAGAAGGGATATATCGTTTGCCGTTGGCGATTATGTTTATTTAAGAGTTTCTCCAATGCGAGGAGTAATCAGATTTGGAAAGACTGGGAAGTTGGCACCGAGATTTATTTGTCCCTTTCCTATACTTGAACGAATTGGAACTCTTGCATATAGGGTTTCATTACCTAATTGGTTGCCTGGTATACATGATGTGTTCCACGTATCTCAACTCAGAAAACATGTTCATGATCCCGATCTTGTTGTGGAAGAAGCAGCGCAACATGATATTGACATAACTCTAGAATTAGCACTCAAGAGAGAGCCATTGAAGATAGTTGGCAAAGAAACTAGAGAGCTAAGGAGGAAAAAGATTCATTTAGTCAAAGTGCAGTGGAGTAGTGATCCTAGAGACTGTACTTGGGAGACTGAGGAAAGCATTAAACAAGCTTATCCCAAATGCAGAGTGGACATCTCTGACTAACTCCGGTGCAAGGTACCTTTACAATGCTTTGCATTTACATTTTATTTCCTGCTTAGCTGTTATTTCCTTTTCGAGGACGAAAAGTTTTAAGTGGGGGAGATTGTAATAACCCGGAAAAAGTGAACCAGTTTAAAAATTTTTAAATCAGGTTATTACCAAGAATTTGAATAGTTGAAATAGCATATTTCAATAAAATATAGAATTTGGTATGGTATGGCAGTTTGGAATTTTGAATACAAACTTTGTCTGACTATACCGGGTGGAAAATATAACGGATTTTGATGAAACTGAAAATATTTAAATCTGTTTATCAATACCTTTCTAACAAATCTGAAAAATCGAAATTTCATAACGGAAATCAAAAGTTATGGCCAAATGAATTTTCAGAAAGGTCGCTATATAGTATATATAGCCCTTGAAAATTAAGATTTTGCATACGACCTCGGAATTCGACGAAACCACTTTTGTTGGGTCTGGGATGTCAAATTATTGCTAAGTTTCAAATTTCATAATTTTTGAAGCTAGTATGTGAGCGGGGCAAAAGATAATGTGTTTGGTCAAATTCTGTTAAAATGGGTCGACCTAAAAATGGCCGTTTTTCAAACGAGCTCAGAATTCGACGAAACTGGTTTTGTTAGGACCGTATCGTCAAAACAAAGCTAGATTTATTTTTCTGGAATTTTTCTATTCAGTTTGTGGCCCTGGCAAATTGAAATGTACGTTTAAATTAAATATCGAATGTTTTATATTTTAATTTGAAAAATAACTGACTGTAATAGTCGAAATGGCCAACGAAACATATCCCATTGTGTCCGGAATGGGGGTATTTAGCTACGGGCGACAGTCGTTGGGTTTAAAAAGGAGTCCGTTTGCAAAAACACTATTTAAAATTTGCTATAAAGCATGGACCAATAGGAATTTTTCTTTAAAAAAAAAACCGAAACCCTAGCCGCCAGAGACGATCTGGACGACTCAGAGGGCTCGAATCTTCTCGTCGACATTGCCGCCGCCTCAGGCGATTTCGCTGCCGCCGCCTGTTGAGACTTTTGACCGCCTTCGCCTCCTCTCCACATCCGACCAACCCACGACCCCATCCATCGACCGTCGGCGTCGGAAATCGACCAGGAAGTCGCGACCTTTAGAGCGCCGCCGCGACGCGCACAAGCCACCGAACCCTTCGCCACCACCGCCGATCTGGAGGTGGTTCATAGCTCTTTTACGCAGCGTGGTCTGATCGAAGCATCGAGGTACGGATTGGCTTAAAAATCGTGACCTAGTTTCGAAAGTTTTAAAAACTTTTCTGATGTAAAATTCTGAAATGAAAATAACACTTTTAAGTGTTGCAAAACTTTGAAAAATGATATCTTTTTCGTTCTTTAACGAAATTTGATGAAACAGGAGACACCGTGACCGCAAGGAGGCTCTCTACACTCTAGAAGAAGCCACGGATTTTTCTGACCTTCCTACGATTTTTAGCACTGCAATAACCAATGTGAGGAATCTAAACTATTTGTGTGAATGAAATCGCGTTGTATAAATTATATAAGCGAAGTGTAAATTATATACGCATTGTATACCTCATGTACATGTGTTGTATAAGTTATATTAGCGATGTATAAATAATACAAGCGTTGAATGAAACATATATGCTTTGAATTGTGATGAAATGCAAGTGAATTATTATATTATATTATATATATATATATACTCCCCTCGTCCACAGACCATGGACGATATTTATTGCTTGTGTTTGACGTGATATTATACGGTATGACGAATGGTTGGAAATAATTGTTTGTGTTTGATATTATGGTTGAAAAATACCTTTTTGGTTGAAAAATACCTTTGTGGTTGAAAAATACCCTCTTGTGGTTGAAACAAATTAGAATAGGATTGTGGAATTGAAAATAAAACATGCCGCCTGCGTGCGAACTAGATGCATGATCCCCATTGTCAAAAACCGCGAGGTTTTAAGGTAGAGCGAGGAGCCGTACTAGGGACGGTCCCGGTTTTAACTACCCTGCCGTTATGCTGCCGAAATTTTCTGAAATATTTATGTGTTAGAATAATTTTCATTCGTTGAAATAAATTACATAAACTATATCGAATATTCATGTGTTGAGTTGCAATTCATTCGTTGAGTTGAAATTCATGTGTTGAATATTATTTGAATTTAAACAAATGGCTTTAGCGATAAAAATCACATTTTAATAAATTACAAACTATATCGAATATTCATGTGTTGAGTTGCAATTCATTCGTTGAGTTGAAATTCATGTGTTGGATATTATTTGAATTTAAACAAATGGCTTTAGCGATAAAAATCACATTTTTATATATATACAAACGATATAGAATATTCATGTGTTGAGTTGCAATTCATTCGTTGAGTTGAAATTCATGTGTTGAATATAATTTAAATTTAAACAAATGGCTTTAGCGATAAAAATCACATTTATATATATATACAAACTATATAGAATATTCATGTGTTGAATTGCAATTCATTCGTTGAGTTGAAGTTCATGTGTCGAATGTTATCATCTTTTAAAAATAAAATGAATCGACAATGAAAACTGTATTTTTATAGTGAATATGAAGTGTTAAAAATACACACGTGTCGAATAAATATTTTTGATGATAAAAATATTCCTTTTATCATGTATACGCTTAGTTAAAAATACACATGTGTCGAATAAATATTTTTGATGATAAAAATATTCCTTTTATCATGTATACGCTTAGTTAAAAATACACACATGTCAAATAAATATTTTTGATGATAAAAATATTCCTTTTATCATGTATAGGCTTAGTTAAAAATACACATGTGTTGAAATAAATAATAGTTTGCTAGAAATATTATTATTAGCTTTGTTCTGCATATATATACATGTGTTGAACAGGAAAAATGGATTAGCTGTAGAGTAAAGAAATTATTTGCGTGCCCGACAAATAGGTAAACCTTGATGAGTTGGCTGCGCAATTTTATTTATATATCAACTCCTGTGAATGCCATTGGATGCGGAGTGCTGGTTTTTCTGTGTGAAATAATAAATAACGCCATAGGATAGTAACAATTAATTTTGAACTACACTACATGGCATACTTCTTGACGATAGGCATACTTCATCATATTCCACATAAGTAATTGGAGCTTGTGTGACGAGGTGGAAGATTTACCATATAAGCAAGAGGCTTGTATGGCGATGACTATGTACTACAGGTTGAACTGATGACTGATATGGACTATATAAATTATAACGATAAATTGCCAGATTAATAAAAATCCCACACGGGTCTGGAGTTGACAATAATCACGTCGCTCTAGTTATTAGATACGGCACATGGACTATTTATTTCCACATGGAAACGGGGTGACGGGAATTTATTCTCTGGAGTGATTATCAGTACATGCTCCCCCGTAAACACCAGAATATATCACTATAAATATGTGAATGCTTTTTAGGATTTATTGGGTACCTAATACGGCCCAATAAATTTCCAAACCCCTCCCCGTACAAAGGAGGTTATGGCGAAATTTTTTCGAAATCTTAAGGCGTTAGTGAAATATTTGAAGTGAAAACGAAGTTGAAACTATAAAATGAACTATAGTTGAAATTATAGAATGAACTATATTTATATATATAAATATAAATATAACTAAAAGGAATAGAGGCCGTGCAGTTCGTGTTTCGGAATCGTAATTTGAAACGATTAGTACGAGAAATCCGACCATCGGATTTTTCCCGAAACCGCAATCGCTGGGTTCGCCTTGGAAATATCTTTCCAACGGCACCAACCTTGTAAAAATCCAATGGTTGGATTGTCCGGAATGTTTAATTCAAATCTGAAGAAAAACAGCGCCAGAACCGTTTATATTTATATATAAATATAAATATAATTAAATTAAATCGAATAAGGACGCTGCAGTTCGAATTTTGAAACCGTAACTTCAAACGACTAGTGTGGAAGATCCGACCGTCGGATTCTCACGAAACTGGAACCGTTGGGTTCGCTTTGGGAATATCTTCCCACTGATATAGACTTTGTAGAGATCCAACGGTTAGATTTTCCGATATGTGTAAAACAAATTAAGGGAAAAACAGCGCCAGTGCCACAGCACGATCTAAAACGTCGTTTAATTAAATATAGCCATTTTTAAATAAATAAAAATGGCGAAAAATCGTTATAAAATATTATAAGCAAGATTGATTGAGAATAAACCAAATGGGCTTGAATTGTTTGATATTTGATGGTTGTATGTGTATGACATGAAAATAACACTAAAGAACCGAAAGATGGATGTCGAATAATATAACCATAAAATGAATCGATTTAAATTCTAATGACGTGAATTATTTGAAAAGGCCGAGCTAACCGTCATTTCAAATAATTCATCGAGCGATTCGAATTGGAAAATGCAAAGACGATTCAAGACCGACGATCTTCGTATCGGTTGGATGGGCGCTACTGAGGTTCCTAACCAGAGTAGCAACCGGAAAGGGACGGAAGTAGTAGCCGTCTGAACGTATGTGTCGATTGGACGGATATGCGAGGAATTTGACGCCTCCGGTTTCGTTCAGACCCAGAACGGACTTGTAAATGGACTGTGTGTCTGACATTGGATTTTGTTCTATACTGATTGATCTCTGTCAAATATATATCTGTTTGGCGGCGGAGAATTTATTCTTTTGCTTAACGCCCTTCTCTGAGACGTACGAGCTCAGTGGTTATATATCGATGGAAATCAATCGTATGGAGTGGACTGCCTATGTGGCATGCCAAGATGCTATGATCAAGGCTTCTGTTGCAAAGCAAAGTCTTGTGGATGATGATCAAAGCAAGGTCTACGTGGCCTAGCTTTGTGTATTTCGTAGATTCGCGAACCTCACACCTCGGTATGAGTCAAAAACGGGATAAGGACCCAAGGAGAGCATGACGTTTCTTTCTAGCTATGGTGGTGTCAGTGACTTACCAGCCCTGACATTTATATTTACTTTTCACCTTTGTGGTTGTTGGAATGCGAGGCGCCTCGATATAGGTCTGTAAGGACCGGGAAACGTGTGTTCAGGAATTGTCAATCCTCAAACGTAAGAGAGGACCGACCTTGGAGGATCCAAGGTTACCCAGAGTGTGTAGTCCTGAGGCATTTGCTAGAGTGTCTCGAAGCGGAGAGGAGCTTGCCCCTTGCCTCGACTCATGACGGAAATCCAATTTCCAATACGAGATAACGGATTCGATTGTAACTTATATATGGCGACATAGTGGCATGGGACGCTCATGTCGCCTATGATTGATATTTATGATGCTATTCATTTTTGAAACATATATGCACTAGTAATAATATCAAATGATTTTGCTTTATACGTATCAAGCATATTCGGCTATTATAAGGTAAAACTCTATCCTCCGGCTTGCGTTGCATTGTGTGATGGGACCTGAGTCTTATAATGGCTTCATTCTTTCAAAAAGCATTGCATTGTTTTAAAAGAATTTACTTTGTTTTAAATGCACTAGCAATCACTGGAGTATACCCGTTCCGTGAAAGTGGCGCGGTCCTATGATTTGCTTATTACTGTTGTTTAACTATTAAATAGATTCCTCATACCAGTCCCCATGACTGACTCGTTGTTTGTTTCACTTTGCAAACGCGGGTGCCCTTATTTTCACACGGGCAGCCTAGTACACAGGTGACAGGTTGTTTTTGGCTCTGCACTGATGCATAGAGTGCATTTTTGGCTCATGGCGAGGCTGACTTCACAGAGATGACTTTGACATTTTCCGCCATTACTGTACTTATATTATGATTCCGCCACTGGCGATGCAGACTGATTTACTTTCCGTACTTCTTATTGTATGTATATGTATTCCGCCATCGGCGATGTAGACTGATACCCTTATTATGTCTCACTGCATGTATGTATTCCGCCTCTGGCGATGATGACTGATCACTTTCCTTTTTATTTAATAAGTTATATCCCACGCTATGCTATTCTGATATCATTACATGTTGTGATTCCGCTGTCATATCCATGTAAATTTATTCTATTTATTGTTTCTGCTATTATCTGTACTCTGCTATGATGATTAATGTGTTATTTCCTAATGATTATCCTTAATACCGCCCCTCGGATTTTGGGTTCGTCACATCGAGCCCAACATTTGTTATAATGTTGCGAACGTACAAACGGGGTTATTAACGTTGGGTGTAAGACATGAAAAATATATGTTGGCATGGTTGGCACATGCCAACGACAATGACATTTAAGCGGTATGAATCGATATACCCAAGAATAAAAGATATGACATTTACATATAATTGAGAAGTGATAAAATATGTAAATTTAGAAAACACGATATGCTTAACCCGAGGTTGGATTGAGTTGTGATGTAATCCTGCCCGGACCAGCCCGGCTGTCCAGTAGTCACAACAATACCTATCCAATGTGGGTGGTTAAGCATTGAGCCCAATAAGGACCCGAGGTTAGACTGAGCTACGGTGTAAACCTACCCGGAACCGACCGGCACATCCAGTAACCGAAGCAATATCTGTCTAATGTGAGTTGTCAAGTGATCTAAGAGGCTAAGGACAGATGGTAGGGTTAAGTCAACTATAACACTTAACCAAATTCAACATGTTAACAAGAATTGATGGGTGGGGTTAGGTTAATACAGACACTTAACCACTTAACATGTTTGACTAGAAAAACCTAGTAACGAGGGACCCGTTTCAGCAGTAACCCAAGTTAGGTATCATGGTACCCTGAAACTACGCAGGGTGGGGCACGATTACTGGGCTGATTGTAAGCGGTCAAAGCGACGGCGGTGGGTGCAACAGTAGTATAACCTATGCCTTCTAGAATTTGTGTCGGGGTCGCCACCATGGGTCTTGATACACGCCATGGTGGGACCAACATAGGTATCTACAATTCATGGGGGTTGTATGACACATGTTAACGCGAGTAGGAGCCGATCTTTAGAAAATGGGGATCACTTCACCCTCGGCATGGGGTGCCTATTAAAATAAGCTCAAGTAGGTGCAGAGATATAGTGTGGGTGCGATAGCACATTCGATTCTAAACGACACTTCCTTAGCTGGTGGCACTTTCCTGTTTTCAGTTTATATCTATCATGCCCTTTTCTTATTCACATACTGAAGAGTTACTAGATTTACTCAGGCTTTATGTCTGACTCTATTTTCTTTTCGTCTTCTTTTCTTTCGTCCCCCCCCCCCCAGGTCCACAGGGAGGAAACAACTCAGCTCAGTCAGACTCTTTACAAGCTCCAAGACCGTAGATGTATGATTTGGATCTCTTTTGCTCGGATTATGGCTTTGGATATCACTATGGGGATTTTTGTCACTTTATTTATGTTTTATGCTTCTTTAATAATCAAGACAGTAATGAGGTTGTAATGTTGGAAGTATTTTGAGACAGTTATGGAAATGTTTTGTTTGAACACGTACTGATGAAATAAAGGTCTGTTTGGTTTCCGCTATTTAAAATATGTGTATTTATATCTGTCTTGAGTTTATCTGTGGCTTTTACTTATAAACCACCACCAAAGTTAAGGCATTCCCTTTGTGAGTGACCTTAACGGAGGTGGGGTGTTTCAAATCAAGCGTTTAAAATTCGTATAGTTACAGAAAAATCCAAAAAATATGAGACCTTGACATTATACTAGACCTCTTCCTAATAGATCCAATGAATCTTGTTTCATTAAATTTGGAGTTTGTTTGGGCAGTCATTTATTCATTAAAAGTTACCCCTGTCTAAATAATCTAAATAATTAAATAGAAACAGGGATGTTTTTTGCCACCAAAGTCACATACGACATCCGTTTGCCATGAAATTTGATTTTCTGACAATAATTTAACAATATAGTTCCAATGAAACTAATTTCATTGAAAACTGAGACCGCTTGCAAAAATGGCTATTTTTAACGCTCAAATAATATCAAATAAAATATTATATAAATTACCAAATAAATCAATAAAATAATAATAAACTATTGTTATCATATGTATCCAAACAGAATATATATACAATTCCAAATATAATTTACCCAACTCCATATCATCAAATTCGAGTTGAAACGATATCCAAAATTATAATAAACATATTATATTTATTAATAAATGTTATATTTTAATAATGATTTCCATGGCGACTATTTTAAAATTGAATTGGACATAACTAACAAATTATAACACAAAATCTAGATTTTTCTGTCATATGAAAATTATTATCAACAAGATTACAATTCGTTTCTTGTTTCACAGAAATCCAACTTAAAATGGATTATGTATATCCAATCAAAGTTCAAAACTCTATATTACGAACTGCAGTGCCATTTCGAGCTCGTTTATAATTAAATAAAATTTATATATTCAGTCATTGTTTTATTAATGAATTCAATATTAAAATCGATTAATATTCCAAATATAATATTCAAAATAATTAAATATATTAAATATTTGACTACAAAAAAATACGGGACATTATAGTTCCCATTAATTTTATCAATGATAAATTATTTTAAATTTATTCTTTAATCTTCCTTTGGATATCAATTTCAAAAGATTTTATTCTAGTCGGGATTATCGAGCCTTATCAATTTCAAAAGATTTCCGTATCAGACTAATAATATAAATGGAATAACGACAAGGCCTTTTAAATTCCATATATAGTAATGGTCTTCCTTTATAGAAGCTCATCTCGATTATTACCCAATCGAGTTCCATTCAATTCCAATTTAATATATTAAATTAGAAAACTTTACTTTGGAAAATTTCCATTAAATCTTAATAAAAAGATTTATAAATTCCAAATTAAATCTTCACCGTTAATTGGGTTTTAAGAACAAATGTTATTTTAAACACAGTTCGAGACGAACCAAAATCAACTTCCATTTCAATTCCAATTAAATTAATTAATTGGTAAAATTCATTAATCTTGATCAAAAGATTTATTATTTTCTCAACTTGGTTTAAGAATAGTGTTATTAAAGACACCATTCACGACAAATGCCAAAATCCAATTTGATATTAAATACAAGCTCTAAATAGAAATTATATCGGCTTATATTCAATATCAAATTCTGAAACTAACAAATATCGTATTGGGAATAATGATATATATATATATCTTCCAAATTCCTCAACAATATCCGTATAATCACGGAATCTAATATCAAATATTCTGAAGATTATTTCCACTCCAATCCATTCCAATTCATTCATTGGAAAATTCTTGTTATATCCAAACCCATTTACAAATCCAATTTATTTATATGAAGACATTGGATTATTATTCTAGTTAATAACTAGTTCATTTTGATAAAATTATCTTTTATCTTTTCAAATATGGATTTTTCACCCAAACTCTTTCCAAATCATATATTATGATTTTAGACAATTTTTCCATATTTTTAATAATTTTAATATCGCCATTTTAGTCAGTTTCCAATAACTGCCACCGAACTGCATTCATAGCGACCTTTTCTGAAATTGATTTGGATATAATTTGAAATACAAATGTTCAAATTTAAATCTCATATATCCATTGGAAAGATATTTTCGATACGAACCCAACTGTTCTGGGTTTAGGAGAATCCGACGGTCGGATCTCCCGTTACGTCCATTTGAAGTTAATGGTCGAAATTCGCGAATGGTCGTTGCGCGGCGCATTCTATTCAAGCCATTAAATATATATAACATATATATCGTCAAATTCTATTTTAAAACATGTTTTATAAATCATTTATTAATTCATTTTTAAAATGATTTCAACTTCATTCTCAATTTTAAATAAAAATTGAATATTTATATCGTTATGATAATATTTTCAAAATATCAGATTTTATAATTAAATATTTTCGGTATTCATTATAAAATGAATAAAATCGACCGATAAACCCGTTCGGGTTAAATGGCGAATATCTACTTACTCAGCTTCATATATTCCAATATTTCTGTGTCCATCCAAAATCGGACATCAAAATCCAATTTTTGATTATTCAGTGAATATTATTTTAAAATATTCATTATTTCTGAATCGGAATGCGACTCAATCAGTTACCATATAATTATAGTTACATGGATTTCATACATCGAATATATTCAACAACAATGATAAATAATCATTATACATTCAAACATCATGCAGAGTGCATTTTACACTTGTATAAGCATTAAAATAAATAAATAAATAAATAAATAAATAACGCTTATCACAGCCTGTCAACCCATCGATTGACATTCAACTAAATATTGGGATTAGTGTATGCCAAATATCATCCCAATACCCGTGTGGGGTTTTCAAACAACAACAGTCTATTTAAAATAATCACTGTTTAATGAATTTAACTAGTTCTAATTCAATTTGAATTACTTTTCTAATTAACCAATTTTCATTGTTTACATTATAAATAGATATTTATAATTTAATTTCAACTACCACATTAATGTTAACATTATTTTTAATATGTTAAACATTTCAACATCACAAAAAACACATAATACAGTCAATTTAAATCATTCATGGTCTGTGGACGATGGAGGTGAGCTAACAGGCACCGTATACAATTTATAATGATTAAAACTGATAAAAATCTACACTGGCAATTCTATATATTTTTATACATGAATACAATAACATTATAAAATATAATTTGGTGAGAAGGAGTTCTCACTTTGGTTTCCACTCCATCATTCTTTATTTCTGAATTTATTTTTAAACTAAATTAAATGACCGTTTAATTTAGTTCAAAATCCCACTTGCTCCGTTTCTGTTCCAGTCAGTCTCATGTTGTGGTGTTCGCAGATATGAACGCAAAGCAACTGAAATCGCATCATTCCAACCTCGCGTGAAGAAGTTACGGATATTTTAACAGTGGATAATTTAAATGAGTCATTTATTATTTTAATTAAATAATTGAATTAGTTAACCCTTAATCTCTTTCTCTTTCTCTATTCACTTACCTGGAGCATCTCAAAACCTTTCCAGCTCCGTCGTCTCCTCCACACGCCGCCTGGGACCAATTCGAATTCGCCACCACCTCTGGCTACCCGTCACCGACGCACGCCGAGAACCGCCCTCAGTTCGAACTCCCCCTCCTTCCAGAAATTCCGCTCGAACGAGCTCCCTTCCAGCTCCCGTTTCTCCCAAAACGCCAGACGATAATGGATCGATGCGGTATGGAATTGAAAAGGGTGGAGAGCTCTTTGATTCTCTTTTATAAATTTTCAAAATTAATCATTTAATTGGGAGAAAAATTGGCCTACAAATGGGAGGGCTTCAGCCGTGAATCGCATAGATGGCGGCGGCAAAACTTGAACGAGCCTTAGGGTTTAGGTTCGACCATTTGACTAGGGTATTTATAATATATTATATTAATGCTTAATCCGTTTATTATTTCGTTAAAAAGTCTAACATTCCGAACTCTAAATAAAACCCAACGATTGTCGCCCCTAGCTAAATACCCCCATTACGGACACAATGGAATATGTCTCGTCAGCCAATTCTAATGTTTCAATCAATTTTCGTCAAAATTAAAATATAAATCAATATATATTGAATTTAAACGTACATTTTAATTTATCGAGGCCACATACTGACTCAAAAAATTACAAATTTTTTTATTTCTAGCTATGTTTTGATGATACGGTCCTACGTCGAATTTGAAGACCATTTGAAAATATCCTTTTCCAGTCGATTAAATTCAAACTAAAATTACCCAACACGTTTAAATTCACTACGCTCACATATTAATTCCAAAAATTATGAAATTTGAAACTAACAATAATTTGACATTCCGGATCCAAGAAAAGTGATTTTGTCGAAAACGGAGGTCGTTTGCGAAATGGCTATTTTTAAGGGCTATTTATTATATTAAAATATATATAAATTCCATAGCAACTATTTTAAATTTTAAGCTGGACATAACTTTCAATTTATACAGTGAAATCTCAATTTCTTAATTCGTTAGAAAGATATAGTTAAATACATTGTAATGTTTCTTGTTTTACTAAAATCTGACTAATTTTGAATCCTATACATTCAATTGAAATTTAAAATCGAATTTTCAAACTACCACGCCATTTCAGGCTTGTTTTATAATTAAAATAAATTTATACATTCTAACTTCGATTAAATAAATATTTATTTGTTATTTTTTAAAATAAATCATTTTAAATATTCAAAACCCATTAAAATAGCTAAACTAAATTTTTTAAATTGGTTCGGAAATCCCGGGTTGTTACGGCTATTATGCGGGGAACATAGATTTATATATATAATGATAACAATTGATAATAATATATCAATTTCATTCAAACAATCATCACACAATATTCAGTCATCATGTGTCAAATCTAAAATATGTTTATAAAATTATAAACTTAACAGAGTTAGTGAGTTTACTTTTAATTGCCGATAATTTATATTGGGCATTTCATCTTGCCAAGAATTCCAAGTAACCCGAAATAATTCCAAATCAGCTTCATAGTGTAGTATTTGTGTAACAACCCAGAAAATCAGAACCAATTTAAAAAAATTTATTTTGCTATTTTACTGAATTTTGAATAGTTGAAATAATTTATTTTAAATAAAAACGATTAAAATTTTATTTAAATCAAAGTTTGAACGAGTATATTTATTTTAATTTTGAAAGGAGTTAGAAATAGCGCGGTAGTTTGAAAATTTGAATTCAAACTTTGACTGATTGTACCGGATGCAAAATAAATAGGATTTTGGTGAAACCAAAAATGTACAAATTTGTTTAAGAATACCTTTCCAATGAATCCGAAAAATTCAAATTTCATAGTGGGAATCAAAAGTTATGTCCAGTTTAAAATTCAGAAAGGTCGCTATAGAATTTATATATATATATATATATATATTAATATATATATATATATAGCCCGTATAAATAGCCATTTTGCAAACGACCTCCGTTTTTTATGAAACCACTTTTGTTGGAACCGGAATGTCAAATTATTGCTAGATTCCAATTTTCATAATTTTTGGGATCAATATGTGAGCGTGGCAGAAGAAAATGTGTTTTATCAATTTTAGTCAATTTCGATCGACCAGAAAATGGCCATTTTTCAAACGGTCTCCAAATTCGACGAAATTAGTTTTGTTAGGACCGTATCATCAAAACATAGCTAAACTTATTTTTCGGGAATTTTTAGAATCAGTATGTGGTCTCGGTAAATGAAAATGTTCGTTCAAATTAAATAATTAAATGCTTTATTATTTTATTTGAAGAATATAACTGACTGAAATAGTCGAATGAGCCTACGAGACATATCCCATTGTGTCCGGAATAGGGGTATTTAGCTGCTGGCCTCACTCGTTGGGCTTGATCTGGAGTTAAGAGCGATATAGGAATTAAATTCAAAATTAAATAGAATTAAATAAAAAGGAAATATGCTTATAAATATGGTATACGCCATATAATCCTAAATCCCTTTTTACAGCCGTCTTATCCCTTCAAATCAATGGCAAGGAACGATCCAAACTTCCATCTTTAAAATCACTCAATCTGTGAATCAATCGAAGGTGGTCCTTCAGAGAATTTTATAGAGATTCTCGAGCTCTTGAAATCCATACGAATTTGATCGCCTCTGGTGGCGTATACGAGGAGAACCGCACCCCCAAACCTGCCTCGTTTCGCCGCGCCTACCCGCGATCGAACGCCGCCGCAAGTGGGCCCCTGGCGCGCCCCTCCAGGTCCTCCATTGTGGTGAAGGCCGATTCCCCCCCCCCCCCCCCCCGGTGCCCTGTGTCGATCGCAAAAACCAGACCTAGGTTTGTACAAACCCGTGAATACCATCGGCTGAAATCAGTAGTGAGGAATAAGGTGAATTCTTTATTAAATTAATTATTTTTAAAACGTTGATAATGCAATAAAATTCGTATGTTTATCGTACGATAACGAAATTCAATGAAAAAGGAAGCGTTGGACTTGTGACATCGAGCACTACATTTCAGATGTGACCGTAGAATTTTTGGAGCATTCTACAATTTTGGAAGAAATAAAAAGCGATGTGAGATTTCTGAATTCTAAAATAATTAAATAAAATTATATTAGGATGTAGACGGAGTTTAGAAACTCCCGAAACCCGTTGTCCACAAACCATGGATGACTTGTTTGAAATGTGATTTGAAATTTGGTGAATATTACGAATGGTTGATTGTTGATTTTGGTTGAAAACAAATAGGATTAGTTTGTGGAAAAATTTGTCTGCGTACGAAATAGATTATTGAAATCCCCCTTGTCAAAAGCTGCGAGGCTTTAAGGTAGCGTGAGGAGCCATACATCGGGATGGTGCCAGTTTTAATTACACTGCCGTTATGCTGCCGAAATTTTCTGAAATATTCATGTGTTGTGAAATATTCATATATGAAATGGAATTTGTTTGAACATCCAAAATTCACACTTTTATTATATATGAAAATTTTTCATGTTTTTAAAATAAAATAGGATTACATTAAAAATCCCATTTTTAATATAAATTTAGAATATATGAAAATTGTTCATGTTTTTAAAATAAAACATGATTACATTGAAATCCCATTTTTAATGCTAATATAGAATATAGGAAAATTGTTCATTGTTTTAAGATAAAACATGTTTACATTAATGTAATAACCCGGAAATCTGGGCCAATTTTAAATTTTTATTTTGGCAATTTTAGCGAATTTTGATTATTTAAAATGAATTATTTTAAATAATATCGACGAGAAATTTATTTTGAATATAATTAGAACGTATATTTTCATTTGAATCGTCGTTAGAATATAAATATTTATTTTAAATATAAAAGGAATTGAAAATGGCGCGGTAGTTCGATGATTCGATTTCAAACTTCAAATGAATGTACAGGATTCAAAATAAACCGGAATTTAGTGAAACCAAAAATATTAGAATCTATTTGAAAATATCTTTCCAACGAATCCGAAAAATCAAAATTTCATAGCGGGAATCAAAAGATATGTCCAGATGAATTTTCAGAATAGTCTCTATGGAATTCTGGCCCTTAAAAATGGGAATTTTGCAAACGTCCTCGGATTTCGACGAAACCACTTTTGTTGGATCCGTGATGTCAAATTATTGATAGGTTCCAAATTTCATAATTTTTCGAATCAATATGTAAGCGTGGCAAAGGAAAACGCGTTTGACCAGTTTTAGTTGATTTTAATCGACTGGAAAATGGCCATTTTTCAAACGGTCTCAGAATTCGACGAAACTAGTTTTGTTAGGACCGTATCGTCAATACGAAGCTAGAAATTATTTTTCGGGAATTTTTCTAGTTAGTATGTGACCCCGGTAAATTGAAATGCGCGTTCAAATTCAATATATAGAGTTATATTTTGATTTTGACGAAAACTGATCGAAACGATCGAATCAGCTTACGATACATATCTCATTGTGTTCGGAATGGGGGTAACTAGCTATGGACAACAAGAGGTGGGCCTCGTTTAGAGTTCGAAAATAAAATTTGCTTTTTGAAATCAATAAATGATTAAATATATATATTTTATATAAACCCCCATATTCCCTCTTCTCTCTCTCCGTTGACCAGTTTGGAATCGAAATAAAAAAAAAGGAGAAAAAGGCCAGCGCCCTGTCGATCCACGTCGTCGCCGCCATCTCCTACCAAGGCAACGCCCCACCTCTCGCACCCTCTCCCTCTAACAAAACCCGACCCTAACACCTCCGTTCGGACCCAGCACCCCCCAACCTCCTAAACCCGACGTCGACGCCGCCCAGGCCACCACCGGCGAGATTCCGACTTCCCCCACCCCCAGCGACGCAGACAAAGCTCCCCTCCTCCCTCTTCTTTCTTTTATCAACCGTGAGTTTTCATTTTTAATTTATTATTTTATTTCTTTTTTAAGAGTTAATGTAGAGATAACACCCTTGTTTAATTTCAGTTTTCAAATTATAAAAAAAGCCTTGTTTAAAATCAATTTTTAAAATAGAAAACATAGTGTAAAGATCATGTTTTGTTTTTCTATATATGACATTGCATTAAAAATCATAATTTTTATATATATAGCTTAGATTAAAAGAATAAATTTTATGGTTGAATGGTAATAGAAAAAGAAAAAGGTTTGATCTTTAAAAAGAAAAAGGTTTGATCTTTAAAATTAAAAAGGTTTGATCTTTAAAAAGACAAATGTTTGGTCTTTAAAAAAAAGATATGATTTTTATTCATGTAGAGTTATAAAAATATGATCATTATATAGAAAGTAGCGATTTAAAAATTCGATTTTTATATATTGAATAGCGAAGTAAAAAATTCGATTTTTATATATTGAATAGCGAAGTAAAAATTCGATTTTTATATATTGAATAGCGAAGTAAAAATTCGATTTTTATATATTGAATAGCAAAGTAAAAATGTGATTTTGATATATGTAGAGAATACGGGCAAAGAAAGTGACAAGAAGCAAGAACGGCGAAGATTTCTACATAAGAAGAGCCGAGGCGTTGGATTTAGCTAATCAGTGAGAATTTCTCACTCTTTAACTTAATTTTCTAGTTGAAATATATACTAGGATGCAGACGGTGTTTAGTAGCACCCGACACCCGTCGTCCACAGACCATGGACGGCTTGTATGCTTGGTTGTTTGATTTTGATGTGTAGTTGATTGTGTGATGTGAAATAAAATAAAATATTTATATAGTTAAAAATATTTTATAGTTAAAAATAGAATTTATAACGTGTATATGAGATGAAACAAAAATAAACAAATCAGATGATTTGTTTGTATACACACATTTGACTGATATTGATTGGGACGATAAATTTTACACATCGCCCAACTGCACAAATAAAATCTATGTTTGATTGTTTGAAACCCCACACGGGTATGGGATGATATATGACATACACTGATCCCAATAGTTAGTTGTATGTCGATTGATTGATTGACAGACTGTTATAAGCGTTGAATATTTATATTCGATGCTTATACAGTGTAGAACGCACTTTGGATGATGGTTGATTATTCATCTTTGTTATTGTATACATGTGTTGTAGAAAATCCATATAATTAACATTATATGGTAATTGATTGGGCCTCATTCCAGTTTTAAAAAAAGAAATATTTGAAAATAGGAATATATGAAGCCGTATTGATTAGATTGACGCCATTCTGACATGAACGATATTTATATCGATTTTATTCATTTTATAATGAATATCGAAAGTGATTTCAAAATCTGATATTTTGAAAAGAAATGAATTCGAATTGAAATTGAATAGAAATGAATTCGAATAGAAATGGAATAGAAATGAATTCGAATTGAAATTGAATATAAATGAATTCGAATTGAAATTGAATTGAATTGAAAACGAACTGAAATTGAATTAGAAATCGATTTGAATTGAAATCAATTTGAAATGAATTTAAAAATAATTTATCAGGAGAAATTCAATTTTGATTTGAATTTGAAGTGAAGTGGTAACCGTTTTGAAAATGAATTTTAAAACGATTTATAAAGCACGATTTGAATTGAAATCGACGAAGTATGTATTATATATATAATATAATGGCCTGAATAGAACGCGTCGCGCCGCGGCAGTTCGCGAATTTCGACCATTGACTTCGAAAGGATATTACGGGGGATCCGACCGTCGGATTCTCCTAAAACCGGAACCGTAGGGTTCGTATCGAAAAGAGCTTTCCAATGAATATTAGAAATTAGAAATCTAACGGTTGGATTTGGAATTATGTCCAAATCAAATTTGGAAAAGGTCGCTGTAAGTGCAGTTCGATGGCCGTTGATGGAAATCGACTGTACGGGCCTTGATAAAATTATTAAAAATAGTAATAATTTGTGTAAAATCATAAGAAATGATTTGGGAAGAATTGGGATGAAAAACTCCATATTTGAAAAGATAAAAATAGATTTTTATCGAAATGAACTAGTGTTGAACTAGAATTAAAATTCTATTTATTTTTATATGAATAAATTGGATTTGAAATGGTTTTGAAAATAACCAGGATTTCCAATAATTGAATTGGAATGGATTTGAATCGAAATTGTCTTTGGCTTATTTCGATGTTGGATTTCGTTATTATACAGATATTGTTATGGAAATTTGAAAGATATATTTATATCGTTATTTCCAATACGATATTTGTTGGTCGTAGAATTTGATATTGAATATAAGCCGATATATTTTCTATTCAGAGCCATGTATTTAATATCAAATGTGATTTGGGTTTGTCGTGAATTGTAACGACCCGGGAAAAGACGATCTTGATTATCCGATATACAACACATATCGAACATCAAGGGTCGACAATTACCGAATAGTTAATGAAAGAATTTAGAGGGTGAGGATAGATAAGATAGAAAATTAGAATAGAAGAAGAAAAAGAAGAACACAACATCAGAGTAACACGAATCTCACAGCGGAACGAATAAAATATAATATATCACATAACTTGAAATCAAAAGCAGTATATGCATACAATACCATTATCAGAGTACAACCCTTGCATCACAGCGGAAATAAACAACAGCTATATAAGTCCTGAAGCCTCCTGCTCCAAGCTCTCCAAGTCTATCTGTAAAATCCTGACTACTTGACTGCCCGTACAAATTTGGGCACCCAAGAGTTTAGGGAAAACAAAACAAAATAAAACTCTGGGTCAGTCATGGGACTGGTGTGAGTAAACTCAAATCATTTGGTTTAACTTTTCAAAATCCTTTTCAAAAGAAAAGATAATCGTAAGACCAATCCACACATAAATACGGATGGCTTTTACCTTACGATAACCCAAAACACTTTGAAAATCATATATTATCTGATATTATAATAATGTCTAATCATAAGTAATTAAAATCTAGTAGAACGCTTGCATCTCACGCTCTACATATATATTATACAAATCAAACTCGCGGGCACTTATTGGAGATTGGATTCCGACTTTGACAAGGTATGGGACCACCTGCCGATAGTGTATCTCTAGAGGCGAATACACTGGGTTCAACAAGAACATCTTGCAACCCGGCCCTCACATGACCGACCACTCATTTCGCTTGAGTGTATCGAATATATATCACCAACGGTTGGGATCAGCAACCGTCTCCCGAATGGGGCAGCATCGATAGATTTAAGAAGCAATTGGAATTTCTCTAGATAGGTGATTATACATCCTAATGGGTGCGACCCACATAGCCATGCTGCCTGCCCGATTTTTGTCATTTCCCGGTTGATGAGGCTAGAGGCCACGCTTATCTCTGACAGATCATTCACTTTGAATGCCACATCATCATACTCGCCAAATCACAAATTGATTTCCCCAAAAACACCACGGGTATAAAGCTAAGAGAAACGAATTCCTCCGCCACCAAACGTAAGTATGTTTGAAGAGATCAACTTACGCGATCTATTGAATATACTCTGTCAGGCATTCTTCCATACACGTTTGACCTGGGACTGGACAAACCGAAGGCACTATTCTGTAAACAGGATAGCCCTTGCACTTTACTCCGTCTTCAATATATTCAGCATACTTGATTCGCAACGCTTATGCCAATACGGAGTGGTTCTGTGGATAATAATCCAACCGGTCTCTCCATATTAACAACGTAAAATGGTCAAAAACTTTGATAGTCGGTGATTTAACTATCAAATGAAAACATGTCTGTGTGCAAACAACGATATTATTTCCAGATGGAAATTCTATCGATCAATCATCAATCATCATTAATTCTTAAATTAAATTATCATAATTTTATTCTTTTCCTTATTCCTGTTTCCCTATATTTCTTATTTACTATATTTAGAAAATATACGTTATTAACAATGGAAAACATTTCCACTTCTTGTTTTCTATATTAGAAAATATCCTGATCTTATTTGGAAAACATTTCCAAAATTCCTTCATTGGGTTTAAACAGATGTTTGAATAAACATCGCTATGTCAACACAGACCATTATGCTCATTAACTAAATTCACTTAACCACTTTTCACTATCGAACTTATCCACTTCTTAGTTAAAACTGAAGTCAATCAAGTTGGGGTATAATTACCTCTCAGACCTTAACTGAACAACATTTCTAACTTCGAAACAGACAAAGTTCACTTTTTTACACTTTCAACCACTTACTTACGTAACTCTCGGATTATATTTACGAATCCACTTCCTTTACGAAAGTAATTTGATTATGGTGTTATAATCCCCTGTGTCCGAAATATAATAACTTTAATATGACTTTTTCTTTCTAGCTCAAATAAATACACGAACAACTAATTTTATCAACTCCTATTCGGTTAACTATAATCTATAACCCTTATTCTATTAACTTTTACTGGATTAACTCTTATTTGGATAACTCTGTTTGATTAACTCATCTTGATTAACTCAACTCGACCAACTTACTTGATCAGCTCAACTTGACTAACTTAACTTAATTAACTCGACTTATTTAGCTCAACTTATTTAACTTAATTTGACTAACTATTATCGAATAACTAATAGTCGATTAACTTATATTCGACTAACTATGTCTTTTTTTAACTTCATTTTGAATAGCTAACATTTGATTTAACTTCATTCGCTTGACTCTAGATCGCAGCGATCACAATGGTTATGCCTGATTCCCTCAGGAAACATCCGACCACCTTAGGCTATCTGCAGCCCTGCGAATTTCGCTAGCAGTCGTGCTAAATGCCAATTTATACTGAATAACTACTTCTGTTTAACTCTATCTCGAATAACTAAGTTCGATCAACTCTAATTGAATAAATAATATTCAATTTAACCCTTATTCGGTTACTATATTCGAATAACTCTAGTCCGATTTGATTCAAACCGCTTAACTCTAATTGATTTACTCTACTGGTTAATTCTAACTAACTAACTCTAACTGTTTGACTCTAACAGCTTAACTCCAACGGTTTAATTCTAATATATTAACTCCAACTGTTAGACTCTAATAGTTTAACTCTAACAGTTTAACTCTAATGGTTTAACTCTAACTGTTTAACTTTAACGGTTTAACTCTAACTGACTAACTTTTCTGATTAACTCTAACTGTTTAACTCGGACAGTTTAACTTTGGTTGATTAACTCTTTTGAATTAACCCCTTTGAATTTTCTCTTTTGAATAATTCCATTTGAATAACTCCTTTTGAATAACTCTTTTGAATAACTCTTTTGAATAACACTTTTTGAATAACTCTTTTGAATAATACTTTTTTCTATTTGTTTACTTAACAAATAACTATTCCCTTTTTACTTCTATTTATTTAACAAATAATTATTACTTTTAGCTTTTTCATTTATTCTCTACATAAATATCTCTTTTAACTTTCCTTTATTCCCTAAATGAATATTCGCTTTTCAATTCCATTTGTAATCGTTTTACAAATGATTCCCTTTTGATTTCTATTTGTAAAGGTTTCACAAATAGCTACTTTTTCCCTATTCTATTTGATTTGCAAATATTTTCCTTTACATTTGTTTTACAAATGTATTTCCTCTATGTTTGTTTTTCTTTTCAAATCTTCTCCTTTATATTTGATTTCACAAATATTTTCCTTTACTCAATTTCTTTGATTCTATAATTATTTTCCTCTATGAAACTCTTTTCCTTTTATATATAAAATCTATTGATTTTATATAAATAATTTATTTTCAAAATATACTTTGAAAATTCCTTTTCACTTCCCGTTATCATTTATGGTATAAAAATACCAAATCAAAAGGTTTGATCATCATCCAAACACACGGGTTCAACGACATATGATATAACACATCATATAACAGAATATATGAAAAACGGTAAATAAATGTTGAGGAATCCAGTTGGATCCCTCCGACCTGTTTCCCTGCATCCACAGATGTTACACAATATAATTCGCATCAATTTCATTTCAATATGAGGTATTCTGATAAACAAAATCAACATCGGTTAACGATATATATAACTATATTGGTATTTTCAACCAGCTGACTAGCAGTTCAACCAAACAATCAACACTCAGCAATTCAATCAATATTTATCAATTCTAAAAATACTTTATAAAAATATAAAGTGTTCAGATTTAGTGAGATTTACTCACCTTGGACAGTTTATCGTTGAATAACGATAATCGGTCATTGATTTGGTTCAGACGTTAAATTTCACCATAAATCCAAACGAGCTCCAATCCACTTGCGGTCAGTTCCATTGCGTAGTACTCGTCCATACGATCCCAACGGATCCTGTTTCGTTAAATTTCGTTAATGTATGCAAAAGTTATGCTATTTACAATATTTACCTAATTTAAATGAATATATATTTAATTAAATTAATTAAATTATTTTTATCTTAATTAATTTCTAATTGCGTTATTAGCCAAATTACCTTCCCTGCCCTTCTAAAAAATCATACTTTCCCATCTCTAGCCATATCCAATTTTTTTTTTGAAATTGAAAAACCATTTTAATATTAATTAAATTTAATTTTCAAATAAAATATTTAAAAATATTCATTTAATTATAACTTAAAAATTTTAACCCGGATCAAAAATCTGCTTCCACTCATTTTAAAGTATTTTTCGATAAGAATCCAACGGTCCTCGTTTCGTGGAAATCCGACTTGTTTTGAAAAAATTATAAGCTTTTAAAGTTTATGGTTAAAAATTACGAAAATGCCCCTGATCTGTTTTAAATTCAAATTAAATTCAATTTAAATTTTAAATTTAAATTTAAATTAATCATCCCATCCGTCGGATCAGTTAGGGATAGCCAGGGAGAGCAGGAAACTATATTTTCCAAACTCAAGCCTTAGACACTATCCTCTCTGTCACCCTTAGAATGTTCTGATATTTATTTTTTACAAATTCTATTTTAATTATAATATATATATATATATATTACACAAATAAATAAATAAATAAATATTATTTAAAAACTTACCCCGTGAAGCCTAAGCCTCTGCCTAAGAGTCCCTAGCTCCCCGTCTTGCCCTCCTTTCTCCCTTCCTTCCCTTTTCCCTATTTCCTAATATTTTATTATTATTTCTACCATTGCCAAAGCTTGAAAGAGGAGGAGGAGTGAGTTTAAAATGAAAAGGGGGAGGGGTATTTATAGCCGAAGGAGTCACATGGATTGTTGAGGTGGCGCGAATCCAACGGTCGAAAATGGATGGCTAGGATTAATCCTTAAATTAATTAAATTATAAATAAATTTAATAATTTATGAATAATAAAGTGTGTTTTCTCAACCCTATTCGGACGTTAATTTGACTTACTTATTGATACCTTATCCAAAATCTTTTTCAACCATGTTCAATTTTTCTTGCTCTTCAATACTATATAAAAATATATCAATTTTGAATTTGTTTGAACTTCCAAATAATTTAAATTCAAATTCAAAGTAGTGTTTTGTGTTAGTTTCAACACCTTCCGGTCTCATGTTGGAGTATCAAACGATAACGGTTTTCAGAAATTCTTCCACCATCTGGTCCGGTTTTTAACGTACTTCAATCCTATGTATTCAAATCAAAAATCGGAGTTCGTTTAGATTTTCAAATAATTTATTTAAATTTTGTTTCCTTAATAACTTTCTATATCCGTTATAGGATTTTCCCAGATTTCATATATAGCTAATATCCAATGTTTAGAATTTTCCTGGATAGGTCTCAGGTTCCAGTTTTGCCGTTAACATTAGCAAATTCCAATTACCGTCAAAATTTAGTTCAAATTTTGGCCTTTTATTTTTTTCTTTTCCACATACGGATGCCATTTTTGACGTAACTTGGTTGGTTACCTAATTTCATCATTTCGGATTTAATGAAACTGATTACATCGAAATCCGAGTTCGTTAGCTACTACATCCTTTGTAAACGTACTATTTTAAATTAAAAATTTATCCTTTTATACTGCCATTGCACATTATATTGCAGATCCACTAAATTTCTACCATTTCGGAATAAAATAAAATATTCAAAATTATTGAAATTAAACCATTTAAAATTCCAAAACAATAAAAACATTTTTAAATATTAAACTAAATGGTCAAAAAATCTGGGCCGTTACATTCTTTCCCCCTTAAAATAATTTCGTCCTCGAAATTGCTAAGGTAGAAAAATGAATTTTATAACTAGGTTAAAATTATTTGGTTACTCTGATTTCACTAAACCAATCTATTCTAATTAATTTATTAATTTATTTCTATAAACGAAAATTTTCAAAAATTCTGAAAATTTTCTAACACTCGAATTTTCTGAAAAATTTCGCCCGCACCTCCTTTGTACTGGTCAATAGCTCAAACTCCAACTCGCCTCCCTAGGCCTTCTTCAACCCAAAAGAAAATCAAACAGCCAAGTGGCTTGCCCAACAGGTTCATAAATCTCATCAAACTCATATGAATATATACGTGTACCTTTTTGTCGACATTCAATTCTGCTATCAATTTAGCATATACCACTATCATCCCAATCAAACTCCCAATCACTTTTATCTTCAACACGACCATCCGCTTATAACCAAGCCAAATTTCAATCAAACTGCAATTCCAATCTCAATTCAAATTTCTTGCTCGACCATCCATTTCTATCCCAGATTATCTCTAATCTAGTCCAATTCTACTTGACACCATTCTATTTCAATTCAACTCAATTTCCACTGAACTGCCTTCAATTCAATTTCAAATTTGCTTTCACAAATTTCTATTTAATTTGTGTTTATTTCAATAATTTGTACCTAGGAGTTTCAAATAGCTTTGCCTTTTCCAAAAATCAAATATCCCTTTGGAATATCAAAACAACTCGGTTTCTCAAAACAATTCAAAAACAAAATCTTTGGTAGTAATTCATCACTTACAAACTCGAAAATGAGCACCGATGATGTCCGGATCAACATCAGAATTTATTTTCCAGCTATCGAAGTGAGTTCAATACTATAGCACTTTCAAAACCCATTTTTAAACATTTTCATTTTGAAATTCATTTCAAAATATCCCTTTTCAATGCTTGTAACAAATTTAAAATCTCCCAGGATTTTAAAATTCACATATATTCAATTTAATTCCATTTACAACGCTTATTCAAATTTTAGCAATTTTAATTCCAATTCTGAACTTAAATTCAGATTTAATTCATCTGATTTCATATATTTCACTTATATGAATTTTGATTTGTTATTTACATAACCATTCCACATTTTATAATCTTATTCGATTATAGTCACAACCAACACATTCAATATACTATAATAATTTCAAATATCTATACTTTGCTTATATCAAAATATAATTTGGGTAAAATTATTTCATTTACCCTTTTTTCAAAACATATCGTGTCGACCCATCGTATTCAAGTGTTTATAAACTCGTATCGATACAGTGGATCAAACTGATCGACTAGAACTCATAAACGACTCAACCAATAAATCTCCACGGTATAAAATCATTTTATATAAAATAACAAATACGTTCACTCTTATATATACACTCAAACTCAGTCTAGGGCATTACTAACCCCATCTCTACTGAGTCACGCCACAGAGCCAAGGTAAATTACCTAACCTTCAGCTCGGATACCAACTGTAACGACCCGGGAAAAGACGACCTTGATTATCCGATATACAACACATATCGAACATCAAGGGTCGACAATTACCGAATAGTTAATGAAAGAATTTAGAGGGTGAGGATAGATAAGATAGAAAATTAGAATAGAAGAAGAAAAAGAAGAACACAACATCAGAGTAACACGAATCTCACAGCGGAACGAATAAAATATAATATATCACATAACTTGAAATCAAAAGCAGTATATGCATACAATACCATTATCAGAGTACAACCCTTGCATCACAGCGGAAATAAACAACAGCTATATAAGTCCTGAAGCCTCCTGCTCCAAGCTCTCTAAGTCTATCTGTAAAATCCTGACTACTTGACTGCCCGTACAAATTTGGGCACCCAAGAGTTTAGGGAAAACAAAACAAAATAAAACTCTGGGTCAGTCATGGGACTGGTGTGAGTAAACTCAAATCATTTGGTTTAACTTTTCAAAATCCTTTTCAAGAGAAAAGATAATCGTAAGACCAATCCACACATAAATACGGATGGCTTTTACCTTACGATAACCCAAAACACTTTGAAAATCATATATTATCTGATATTATAATAATGTCTAATCACAAGTAATTAAAATCTAGTAGAACACTTGCATCTCACGCTCTACATATATATTATACAAATCAAACTCGCGGGCACTTATTGGAGATTGGATTCCGGCTTTGACAAGGTATGGGACCACCTGCCGATAGTGTATCTCTAGAGGCGAATACACTGGGTTCAACAAGAACATCTTGCAACCCGGCCCTCACATGACCGACCACTCATTTCGCTTGAGTGTATCGAATATATATCACCAACGGTTGGGATCAGCAACCGTCTCCCGAATGGGGCAGCATCGATAGATTTAAGAAGCAATTGGAATTTCTCTAGATAGGTGATTATACATCCTAATGGGTGCGACCCACATAGCCATGCTGCCTGCCCGATTTTTGTCATTTCCCGGTTGATGAGGCTAGAGGCCACGCTTATCTCTGACAGATCATTCACTTTGAATGCCACATCATCATACTCGCCAAATCACAAATTGATTTCCCCAAAAACACCACGGGTATAAAGCTAAGAGAAACGAATTCCTCCGCCACCAAACGTAAGTATGTTTGAAGAGATCAACTTACGCGATTTATTGAATATACTCTGTCAGGCATTCTTCCATACACGTTTGACCTGGGACTGGACAAACCGAAGGCACTATTCTGTAAACAGGATATCCCTTGCACTTTACTCCGTCTTCAATATATTCAGCATACTTGATTCGCAACGCTTATGCCAATACGGAGTGGTTCTGTGGATAATAATCCAACCGGTCTCTCCATATTAACAACGTAAAATGGTCAAAAACTTTGATAGTCGGTGATTTAACTATCAAATGAAAACATGTCTGTGTGCAAACAACGATATTATTTCCAGATGGAAATTCTATCGATCAATCATCAATCATCATTAATTCTTAAATTAAATTATCATAATTTTATTCTTTTCCTTATTCCTGTTTCCCTATATTTCTTATTTACTATATTTAGAAAATATACGTTATTAACAATGGAAAACATTTCCACTTCTTGTTTTCTATATTAGAAAATATCCTGATCTTATTTGGAAAACATTTCCAAAATTCCTTCATTGGGTTTAAACAGATGTTTGAATAAACATCGCTATGTCAACACAGACCATTATGCTCATTAACTAAATTCACTTAACCACTTTTCACTATCGAACTTATCCACTTCTTAGTTAAAACTGAAGTCAATCAAGTTGGGGTATAATTACCTCTCAGACCTTAACTGAACAACATTTCTAACTTCGAAACAGACAAAGTTTACTTTTTTACACTTTCAACCACTTACTTACGTAACTCTCGGATTCTATTTACGAATCCACTTCCTTTACGGAAGTCATTTGATTATGGTGTTATAATCCCGTGCGTCCGAAATATAATAACTTTAATATGACTTTTTCTTTCTAGCTCAAATAAATACACGAACAACTAATTTTATCAACTCCTATTCGGTGAACTATAATCTATAACCCTTATTCTATTAACTTTTACTAGATTAACTCTTATTTGGATAACTCTGTTTGATTAACTCATCTTGATTAACTCAACTCGACCAACTTACTTGATCAGCTCAACTTGACTAACTTAACTTAATTAACTCGACTTATTTAACTCAACTTATTTAACTTAATTTGACTAACTATTATCGAATAACTAATATTCGATTAACTTATATTCGACTAACTATGTATGTTTTTAACTTCATTTTGAATAGCTAACATTTGATTTAACTTCATTCGCTTGACTCTAGATCGCAGCGATCACAATGGTTACGCCTGATTCCCTCAGGAAACATCCGACCACCTTAGGCTATCTGCAGCCCTGCGAATTTCGCTAGCAGTCGTGCTAAATGGCAATTTATACTGAATAACTACTTCTGTTTAACTCTATCTCGAATAACTAAGTTCGATCAACCCTAATTGAATAACTAATATTCAATTTAACCCTTATTCGGTTACTATATTCGAATAACGACAGTCCGATTTGATTCAAACCGCTTAACTCTAACTGATTTACTTTACTGGTTAATTCTAACTAACTAACTCTAACTGTTTGACTCTAACAGCTTAACTCCAACGGTTTATGTAACACCCCACCTCCGCCAGGGTGGCTCTTGCAAGCACTCTAACTTTGGAGGAGCGTTTGTACCGGGTAAACATGCATAATGATATATCAAGGCAGAACAAGAACATATGTATATATGTAAACAGAGTAAATAAGATAAGTAAAACAGCGGAAGATTTCAAACTATTTCAAAACAAGTCTGATACAACATAATGTCAACTTTCCAAATACACAAGTCTAGATAAAAACAACATCTCTGAAAAAAAAACTGAAATACATAAGTACTATCCCCAAAATAAGTGATAACCATAGCTAGCTTCATGTCAAGACCGTACATGAGCTAAAATCCCACAAGCAAGCGATCAGAAATCCAAGCTAAGCTCCAATATTCCCACCCTGAGAACCTGGGGGGCGGGGGGAAATGGAAGAAAAGAGGCGAAAGAAAAACAGGTCAGTCAAAAAGACTGAGTAAGCCCTACTACCATCAGTCTATAAACTTATAAAGTTAACTGACATGATGAAAACTGAGATGAACATAAGGATAACTACATACTGGCATGATAGATAAAAGGTGTCATCGCATAATCAGGATTAAGGTTTTGCACCACAGGTGTACTAGCAAACTAACATGACTTGAATAAACAAGTATTGATCCCTTGGCCCAAGCTTTGACCCAATGACATGAAATGACCCTAATACGATTTCCAACCAAACGGTCTAATCGATCGGCTCCCTAAGCCTAACTCGTCACGTCTTGGTGTCAATACGGCCCAAACATAATTGTAGTCAGACTGTGCTGGGTCTCCCGTCGGGTGTATCAAGCCCTAGGGTGTCAACCCCTGGACACCATAAACATAAGTGCACAGTCCAGATCTACTGGTACCCATGCTTGACTTCTCCAAATACGGACTACGTGCACGACCATAGTCCGTCCGGAACTACATCGGCGTACCACTCGACCGTCGTTTTGGTCACTTATACCAGTCCAGTAATCGTGCCCCACCCTAGCCTAGTCCCTAGGGTCTTAATGATACAAACTTGGGATTACTGCTGGAGTGGACCCCCATTGCTAGGATTTTCTAGTGGGTTAAGTACGGTTTAACCCTTTTACTAATCATGGATTAACTTGGTTAAGTGTAACGATGGGTTCACGACTTAACCCCGATTAATCCACCAAGCCCAAATTGGTTAAGTATTAAGTGGACCATGACTTAACCCTAATCATGAGGCATTAACTAATTTAATGTGCCTTAACCTCTCACATTAGACCTTTTTGTGGTTACTAGTTAAGCCGGGCGGGTCCGGGTAGCTTTACACCACAACTTGGTCTAACCTCGGGTTCAAGGTACAACATGACCAACTTCTCACATTGGGTCCTATTGTTTGTAGCAACTAATTAAGCCGGTCGGTTCCGGATAGTTTTACGCTACAAACTCAACCCAACCTCGAGTTGGTCACACTTATATTTTCTAAGTGTCATGTCCATCATGTTTCCAAAACATATTACAAGTTTTCAAGAATTTGGGTAGACCTTACTTAATAGGTAAATTCCCAATGGGTAGACCTAACTTAATAGGTAAATTCCCAATCTTATGTTTTCATGTCTTTTAAGTTTACCCAACCCCAAACGGAATCACATCGCTTACATAATCGCAATAGCGCATAAAGGATAGAAAGAGGGAACTTGGCATAATCATGACATAAAGGTGTTGAAGCCACAAGTTTAACATGGTGGCATATGAAATGTACATATGTTCATATACTTGCATATTACATTTTTAGGCCTCAAAAGCATGCATAAAACCAAACTTAGCATATTGGTGATACATGGTGATAAATGACATGTAGAAATGGCCATAAGTTCGCATTTAGCCTCACATGCAAGTTATCATAAGAGATATAATAACTTACATGTTGCCAAAATGCAACCTTTAGCATAAAGCTTGAAGCTTTATGTTCATATACTCAAGGTAAGCTTGCATAACATGATAACATGAGTAAAATGATTCACCCAAACTTGCATACATAACATGACAACTTGCATATCATAACATGGCAAACTTGCATAACATAACATGGCAAACTTGCATATCATAACATATCAAACTTGCATAACATGACATAGTAAACTTGCATATCATGGCAAACTTGCATATCATAACATATCAAACTTGCATAACATGACATAGTAAACTTGCATATCATGGCAAACTTGCATATCATAATGATCAACCAAACTTGCATCATTCATTTAACTTTAGAGTTTAAATATGAAAGTAGAAAAGGGCTTACAAATTCTTATGAAGACACAAATATATTAATAGATTGAGACAAGCCCTTATGAAATCAAATAAACCCAATATGAAAGCTCCAAATCAATAAAAACCCTTGCTTTATGATGTAAATATGGAAACTTGACTTGAATGCAAGCTAAGAACACTCATACAAGCTTGAAAACACTTGTATGCATTGAAAATCTCTCATAGAAATAACTTAGAAATTTTATGAAGAGAGTGGAGGCCATGAGAGGAATGATTTTTCCATAGTTTGGTTACTTGAATGAATAATGATGATTTAGGGTTAGGTTAGGGGCTTATTTATAGAGATTAGGATTAGTTTTAGCCTTAGGATTAAACCCTAATTCCAATCTCAGCCCTCAAAACCGAATCTGGCCCACAAACTCAACACAACTCCAAAATGGTGCACCAGGCAAAACTGCCCGGCTGAACCAAGTCGACAGCCAAGTCGACAGGGCTGTCGACTTGGGTCCAACCAAGTCGACAGGGCTGTCGACTTGGGTGCTCTGGCGGGAATTTTCCCGCCTAGCCCAATCTGACCGTTTTTCGAATTTTGAACCCGAAATTCGAAATCTGTTTTGAACTTGAAATTTTCTGAAAACTTCATTGGGCCTTAATCGGGTCATACAGACTCCAATTTTCGAAAATTCGGACTCTATTTCGCGTATTTTTCCGAGACGAACGCAATGGCACAGCCCGTTTCCCTTGTTTCAGATTTTAGAATAAAATTCTGCCTCGATTATGTTATAACAGGTTATTAAAAATACGGCTTGTTACAGTTTAATTCTAATATATTAACTCCAACTGTTAGACTCTAATAGTTTAACTCTAACAGTTTAACTCTAATGGTTTAACTCTAACTGTTTAACTTTAACGGTTTAACTCTAAATGACTAACTTTTCTGATTAACTCTAATGGTTTAACTCTAACTGTTTAACTCGGACAGTTTAACTTTGGTTGATTAACTCTTTTGAATTAACCCCTTTGAATTTTCTCTTTTGAATAATTCCATTTGAATAACTCCTTTTGAATAACTCTTTTGAATAACTCTTTTGAATAACACTTTTTGAATAACTCTTTTGAATAATACTTTTTTCTATTTGTTTACTTAACAAATAATTATTCCCTTTTTACTTCTATTTATTTAACAAATAATTATTACTTTTAGCTTTTCCATTTATTCTCTACATAAATATCTCTTTTAACTTTCCTTTATTCCCTAAATGAATATTCGCTTTTCAATTCCATTTATAATCATTTTACAAATGATTCCCTTTTGATTTCTATTTGTAAAGGTTTCACAAATAGCTACTTTTTCCCTATTCTATTTGATTTGCAAATATTTTCCTTTACATTTGTTTTACAAATGTATTTCCTCTATGTTTGTTTTTCTTTTCAAATCTTCTCCTTTATATTTGATTTCACAAATATTTTCCTTTACTCAATTTCTTTGATTCTATAATTATTTTCCTCTATGAAACTCTTTTCCTTTTATATATAAAATCTATTGATTTTATATAAATAATTTATTTTCAAAATATACTTTGAAAATTCCTTTTCACTTCCCGTTATCATTTATGGTATAAAAATACCAAATCAAAAGTTTTGATCATCATCCAAACACACGGGTTCAACGACATATGATATAACACATCATATAACAGAATATATGAAAAACGGTAAATAAATGTTGAGGAATCCAGTTGGATCCCTCCGACCTGTTTCCCTGCATCCACAGATGTTACACAATATAATTCGCATCAATTTCATTTCAATATGAGGTATTCTGATAAACAAAATCAACATCGGTTAACGATATATATAACTATATTGGTATTTTCAACCAGCTGACTAGCAGTTCAACCAAACAATCAACACTCAGCAATTCAATCAATATTTATCAATTCTAAAAATACTTTATAAAAATATAAAGTGTTCAGATTTAGTGAGATTTACTCACCTTGGACGGTTTATCGTTGAATAACGATAATCGGTCATTGATTTGGTTCAGACGTTAAATTTCACCATAAATCCAAACGAGCTCCAATCCACTTGCGGTCAGTTCCATTGCGTAGTACTCGTCCATACGATCCCAACGGATCCTGTTTCGTTAAATTTCGTTAATGTATGCAAAAGTTATGCTATTTACAATATTTACCTAATTTAAATGAATATATATTTAATTAAATTAATTAAATTATTTTTATCTTAATTAATTTCTAATTGCGTTATTAGCCAAATTACCTTCCCTGCCCTTCTAAAAAATCATACTTTCCCATCTCTAGCCATATCCAATTTTTTTTTTAAAATTGAAAAACCATTTTAATATTAATTAAATTTAATTTTCAAATAAAATATTTAAAAATATTCATTTAATTATAACTTAAAATTTTTAACCCGGATCAAAAATCTGCTTCCAATCATTTTAAAGTATTTTTCGATAAGAATCCAACGGTCCTTGTTTCGTGGAAATCCGACTTGTTTTGAAAAAATTATAAGCTTTTAAAGTTTATGGTTAAAAATTACGAAAATGCCCCTGGTCTGTTTTAAATTCAAATTAAATTCAAATTAAATTTTAATTTTAAATTTAAATTAATTATCCCATCCGTCGGATCAGTTAGGGATAGCCAGGGAGAGCAGGAAACTATATTTTCCAAACTCAAGCCTTAGACACTATCCTCTCTGTCACCCTTAGAATGTTCTGATATTTATTTTTTACAAATTCTATTTTAATTATAATATATATATATATATATTACACAAATAAATAAATAAATATTATTTAAAAACTTACCCCGTGAAGCCTAAGCCTCTGCCTAAGAGTCCCTAGCTCCCCGTCTTGCCCTCCTTTCTCCCTTCCTTCCCTTTTCCCTATTTCCTAATATTTTATTATTATTTCTGCCATTGCCAAAGCTTGAAAGAGGAGGAGGAGTGAGTTTAAAATGAAAAGGGGGGGGGGGTATTTATAGCCGAAGGAGTCACATGGATTGTTGAGGTGGCGCGAATCCAACGGTCGAAAATGGATGGCTAGGATTAATCCTTAAATTAATTAAATTATAAATAAATTTAATAATTTATGAATAGTAAAGTGTGTTTTCTCAACCCTATTCGGACGTTAATTTGACTTACTTATTGATACCTTATCCAAAATCTTTTTCAACCACGTTGTTCAATTTTTCTTGCTCTTCAATACTATATAAAAATATATCAATTTTGAATTTGTTTGAACTTCCAAATAATTTAAATTCAAATTCAAAATAGTGTTTTGTGTTAGTTTCAACACCTTCCGGTCTCATGTTGGAGTATCAAACGATAACGGTTTTCAGAAATTCTTCCACCATCTGGTCCGGTTTTTAACGTACTTCAATCCTATGTATTCAAATCAAAAATCGGAGTTCGTTTAGATTTTCAAATAATTTATTTAAATTTTGTTTCCTTAATAACTTTCTATATCCGTTATAGGATTTTCCCAGATTTCATATATAGCTAATATCCAATGTTTAGAATTTTCCTGGATAGGTCTCAGGTTCCAGTTTTGCCGTTAACATTAGCAAATTCCAATTACCGTCAAAATTTAGTTCAAATTTTGGCCTTTTTTTTTTTCCACATACGGATGCCATTTTTGACGTAACTTGGTTGGTTACCTAATTTCATCATTTCGGATTTAATGAAACTGATTTCATCGAAATCCGAGTTCGTTAGCTACTACATCCTTTGTAAACGTACTATTTTAAATTAAAAATTTATCCTTTTATACTGCCATTGCACATTATATTGCAGATCCACTAAATTTCTACCATTTCGGAATAAAATAAAATATTCAAAATTATTGAAATTAAACCATTTAAAATTCCAAAACAATAAAAACATTTTTAAATATTAAACTAAATGGTCAAAAAATCTGGGCCGTTACATGAATGGTGTCTTGACTAACACTGTTCTTGAACCCAGTTGAGAAAAGATTAAATCTTTTTATTTAGATTTAATGAAGTGTACCAATTAAATAATATTTAATTGGAATTGAATTGATATTGATTTTTGGGTTTATCGTGAACAGTGTTTTAAATAACACTTGTTCTTTAACCCGATAATTGATGGAAAGTTATTTTGGGTTTATCGTGAACCGTGTTTTAAATGACACTGATTCTTTAACCCAGTTAAAGATTAAAACTAAGTGGAGTTTTAATGAATTTTTAATTAGATTGAAAAGATCGAGAATGGAGTGTCACCAGTTTTTCTCCAGGCGATAGTTAAATCTTTAATTAGATTTGAACGTGAAATGGTAATTGAATTTACCGATAACACCGTGGTGTTAGATATGAAGTATTACCAGTTTTACTTCATGGGATGAATATGTTGGGATTGGGAAATAAAACAAATGATTACTTCGGTGTGGTTCGCTATTCTTGACTAATTTGAATTGATATTCAAAGGAGATTAAAGAAATAAATTTAAAGAATTTATCTTTGATAAAATTAATGGGAACCTTTCCCAAAATATAAGAATATTTAAATAAAAGAATATTCTGAATTGGAATGAGGCGTAGGTTGTGTTTGTGTAACACGTGTTTATTATATATATACGCGAGTTGTTCAGAAAGACCGGGTTTATCCCATTCTGAATAACTGATTCGACGTGGAGTCTGTAACACCCTGCAAATTCTATAACTGTGAAATTAACAAATTTGAAATCAAAGAACTAAGGGAAACGGGAGACGCCATTGCGTTCGTCTCGGAAAAATACGCGAAATAGAGTCCGAGTTTTCGAAAAACGGAGTCCGTATGAAGAAGATATGGCCTTCGGAAGTTTCTAAATCAAGTTTAAATTCGAAAATGGGGCCCAATGGACCAGGGCGGAAAAACACCCGCCTGACACACCCAGGTCGACTGGGCTGTCGACCTGGTCTAACCAGGTCGACAGGGCTGTCGACAGGCATGTCGACCTGGTCCAGAGCCAGGTCGAGCCCAGTCCAACCTGGCTGGCCTATTCTATGTTGGTCGATTTTCTGTGGTCTGCTTTGTCATTAGGGCTAGGTGGCAGGCTCTAATTGGTCTCTCCTTAGGATGAATGGCTACGATCAATCCAAGCAACATCAATGGTCCTAATCAGTTCATTTCCCCTATAAAAACAACCCTAGACTAACCCTAATCTATTCATTCAAAAATAAGAACAAAGCCGCCATGTTGCTGAGGAACGACTAGGGGTAGCCACCAATTGGAGAGAGAGGATTAGGAGGAAAATTCTAAGGCATAAAGCAACTCAATCAAATCAAACCGCATCTTCAAATCCCTAAATTAGAGAATTCGCCACACCATTGTAAGTAGAGTATTACTTTGGTATGAACAAATAACTGTGTTAGTTTGTATACTTGGATGTGGTGATAAATAATTCATATTTGTGCGTTACTATGATTCTTATCGATTTGGGATATTGTATACGTTTGGATATTCTCGAATTATGTTATAAAGAACTACATGCGGTAGTTCTATGCAAGTATACGTTTGGAATATTCGCAAATTATGTAATCCATGTTGAAGCTACATGTATGTAGTTGATTGAAATTCATGCAAGTTTGGGGCTTTGCTATTATGCCATCATAATGTGTATTTTTATACAAACATCATTTTTGTGAAGTAATTGGAATAAGTTTGGGTTATTATAATCCATATGAAATTATGTTGAGAATTTGGCATCAGGTATTGAGCCATGCTTTTGTACTAGAAAACCTATTTGCAAACTTATGAATATGACTAGGCTATGATTGATAATTTGCATAATTGAAATTGTTAACAAGAATTATATGATGACATAGGTGGTACATAGCTAGGTTAGGTTCAAAAATCCCTTTTTGCAAGTTTGCATGACTAAAGTAAAAATCATGATTTCATGTTAGAAATATTTATGCCATGGTTATGTGAACAAATTTAACTATACTTATGCCATGCTTATGTTTGACATTATGCCATGCTTATGTTAGAAATATTTATGCCATGCTATGTTTGACATTATGCCTAAATAAAAATCTAGGTTCATGTTGTAGTTATGACTATGTGTCAATAATGATACCCAATTTAGATTCTTATCTCAACTACAAGTTCACATGCTTTGATTCATGTCACCTATGCTTTATGACCAAAGTATATGTTACCACTATGCAAGTACACCAGTTTCTATTTTGTAGTTCCAACGTTATGTTGCAAGTTCATGCGCTCACCTTCCCCTTTTTGTGTATATAATCACGCTTTAAGCCTCCCCTTTTCGCATGGCTAAGTTGGGCTTTAAAAGGCTAAGCCCAACATATATATAATAAACGGACGTGTTAAACGGGGGAAAATAACGTTGGGTTAAAATTACTAATGAATGAAAATATAAAATAGAAGGGCCCAAATTCAAGCATGGGTTGGGCCCATGATTGGTGTAACCTTTACACCATTAACTTAATAATGGGCCGCAAATATTTACATATAAGAAATAAAGAAGAATGACAAAATATGTAAATGTAGAACATACGATGTGTTTAACCCGAGGTTGGATTGAGTTGTGATGTAAACCTGCCCGGAACCGCCCGGCTGTCCAGTAGTCACAACAATACCTATCCAATGTGGGAGGTTAAACATGGAGCCCAATAAGGACCCGAGGTTAGACTGAGTTGTGGCGTAAGACTGCCCGGAACCAACCGGCAACAGGAAGCCACAACAATACCTGTCTAATGTGAGAGGTCAGGGCCTTAATAAGACAATTAAGGATGAGTCAGGATTGTTAGGATTAAGTGAACTAAAGACTTAATCAAAATGAAACATTCTAAACTAAACGGACTGGTGGGGGTTAGGTTAGAAAACACTTAACCAACTTAGCATGTTGGCTAGAGATAGAAAACCTAGTAACGGGGGACCCTTTTCAGCAGTAACCCTAGAAGGTGTATCAGGATACCCTGAAACTAGGCAGGGTGGGGCATGATTACTGGGCTGATTGTAAGAGGTCAAATCGACGGCGGTGGTGTAGCAGTGTAGGTTCTAACGGGGTGCGGGCGTGCACACACTCCGGCGCAGAAAAATAAGGCACTGGACACCAGTAGCATACCTGTGCATTCTAAGGTTGTGTCGGGCCGCCACCATGGGACTTGATACACCCCATGGTGGGACCAGCATAGGTAACTACAACATCGGGGGCCGTAAGACACATGTAACTATGCGAGTAGGAGCCGATCATCATAGAATGGATCACTTCACCCTGATTATAGGGTGCCAGTTGGAAACTAGTTATATGGGTTCAGAGATTAACATGGGGTACGATAGTATATTCGACCCTAGACAACTTAACCAAGTTTATAGTGCTTGCCCACTTCTTGTTTATACTTACCATACCCAGTTCTTTATTCATAGACAGAATAGTACTAGACTTACTCAGGCTTTATATCTGACTCTGCTTTTCTTTCATCTTCTTTTCTTCCGTTCCCCCCCCCCCCAGGTCCAAAGGGAGGGAACACAGCAGCTTGACCAACCTTAACATCCAGCTTGAAGAAGAGAAATGTATTGCTTGGACTTTTTCGCTTTGAACTATGGCTTTGGACAATCACAATGGGGCTTTTGCAGTTTATCTATGTTTTATTTATGCTTCTTTAAATAATGTAATCAAGACAGATTATGAAAGTGTTATGTTATGTTCTTGGAAAAGATGTAAGACAATTATGGTGATATTGTTGTAGCACGTATTTGCTTTTATGAAATAAAAGTTGTTGTTTTTCCGCTGTTTACAAATATGTGTTCTTATATCTGTCTTATATATCTGTGACTTATACTTATAAACCTCCACCAAAATTAGGGCATTCCCTTTGAGAGTGACCCTAACGGAGGTGGGGTGTTTCACTTGGTATCAGAGCATAGGTTTACCAGATAAGATAAAAAAAAAGTTTTTGAAAAATTGTTTTCAAAAAGGAAATTTAAAGAAGCATTTTTAAAAGAAAAATATTATTTTATTTTAAAAAGGCAAAGTCCACTCCCCAAAGCCATAGGTACCATCTCTTATCCTTCGTTTTGAATCTATCCTTTTTTGTTTCAGCATGTCCGAAGATCTTAACTTGCCAGAAGGGGTGCCAATACCTGGTTGGTTTAGACGGTTCTTAGAAGCAAGAGCCACTCAGCCAGGTCCTACCGTTCCTCCTCCCCCAGCTGCAGGAAATCATCCAGCTGCAGCAGCACCTTTTCCTCCACCTCCTCCTCGGGGAAACACGTTTGCTAAGATATGTAAAGATTTTAAAGCTATGGGAGGAAAGGATTTCCATGGAACTGAGTCCTTCGTAGCAGCTAGAAATTGGCTGAAAGAAACGGAGAACCTATTCATCATCTTTGAGGTAGAGGATAGACAAAAAGTACAACTGGCAGTGTGGCTATTGAAGGGCGAGGCTTCCTACTAGTGGGAAGTCACTAATGCTGAAAGGCCAGTGGAGACATGGGAGGACTTTAGGGCAAGGTTTGAGACTAAATTTCTCTCAGATGCGGAAAGGAGTTTGCAGTTGGAAAAATTCTTATTTCTTAAGCAAGGGGACAAGACAGTCAGAGAGTATGTGAATCAGTTCGATGAGCTGGCTAGGTTTGGGCTTGACCTAGTCAACACCCCGCACAAGAAGGCTCTCCGTTTCGTCAAAGGGTTAAATGAGCCATTACACAGTTTGGCCATGACCCATATACCCATGGGAGCCACGTATGAAAGGTTGGTGCAAATGGCATTGCTGAATGAAGAGGATAAGGGCAAGAAGGAGACAAAGGCAGAAAGCTCTCAAGGGAAGAAAGAGGGTTTGCAGCCTAAAAAGACAGACTTTAAGAAAGGCGGGAAAGGCAACAAAGAGAAGAGGAAGTGCAATTTCTATGGCAAAGTGGGGCACTTAGTAAAGGACTTCCGGAAAAAGAAGGCCAAGGAGAATGGTTGGTGCTTTTCGTGCGGTGAGACAGGCCACAGGGCTAAGGACTGCCCAAAGAAACGAGGACAGGGGCAGAGGGCTGGATCCGCCCCAGGGGCACAGGTTCATGTGCTGGAAGCACCACCTCTGCAACAGCGAGGTATAAATACTTCTGTAGAAAGTGTAGTTTATCTTTATGATCACCCCGTTCGCACTTTATTTGATTCTGGCGCATCACACTCCTTTATCTCGTCTGCTTTAGTAGAATCTCTGCACCTAAAAACTAGTATGGTAGGGGACCCCTTAATTGTTTCAAACCCAATTGGGGGCCCAGCTCATTTGTCTATGATCTGTTTGGGATTGAAAATTTCTATCCTAAGTGTAGAATTTCAATGTAGTGCCTTTTTTTTGGGCTTTTCGGGTTATGGTTTGATTTTGGGTATGGATTAGCTATCCAGTAATGGGGCCATCCTTGATTGTGAGAAAAGGGTTGTTAGGCTCCTAACCCAGCTCGGTAATACTTTGGAAATTTCTTGTAATCCCTCGTATGCGGTTATGCTTAGTTATCTTGAATCGCTAGATGCCTCTGTTGAAAATTTGCAATCAGTTAGAGTGGTCCGGGAATATCCGGATGTCTTTGAAGAGGTGAAGGGCTTGCCTCCGAAGCGGGAAATAGACTTCCGCATATATCTTGTAGATAATGCAAAGCCCGTTGCGTTGCCCGTTAGACACATGGCTCCACGAGAAAGGAAAGAGCTCAGTAAACAGATTAAAGAACTTCTAGAAAAGGGGTTCATTAGGAGGAGCATTTCAGAATGGGGCGCTCCAGTGGTGTTCGCTACAAAGGCGGATGGTTCACTCCGTCTATGTGTTTACTATAGGGAGCTCAACAAGCTAACAAAAAAGAATAGGCACCCTCTCCCTAGAATTGACGATTTATTTGACCAGCTTGCGGGAGCGTCTGTTTTCTCCCAACTCGATTTAGCAACCGGTTTTCATCAGCTAAGGGTGGCTGAAGATAACATCGATAAAACGGCGTTCAGAACCCCAGACGGCTTCTTTGAATGGCTTGTCATGCCTTTCGGCTTGACAAATGCACCTGCTTACTTCGTGGACCTGATGAGTAGGGTATTTAGAGATTTCCTCAACAAATTCGTAGTGGTCTTCGTAGATGATATCCTTATCTTCTCAAAGAGTGAAGAGGAACATGCTCAACACTTAAGGGCAATCACGGAAACTTTGCGAGTCCATCAACTAAAAGCCAAGTTCTCCAAATGCCACTTTTGGAGAGAAGAGGTGAGGTTCCTTGGGCACATAGTATCCAAACAAGGGTTAGCGGTGGACCCCGCTAAGGTAGTGGCGGTACAAGATTGGAAGACACCAAGGAATGCGACTGAGGTCCGAAGCTTCCTAGGACTAGCAGGTTTCTATCGAAAGTTTATAAGGGATTTTGCGAAAATCTCAGCTCCGCTCACGAAATTGACTAAGAAGAATCTAGTGTTCAATTGGGATTTGGATTGCGAGTTTGCTTTCCAACGACTGAAAAGGGCTCTTACAACAGCCCCAGTTTTGACGCTGCCAGATGGGAGCAAGATGTTCACTGTTTATACGGATGCATGTGGGACAGGGCTAGGCGCCGTCTTAATGCAAGAAGGAAGGGTAGTAGCTTATGGCGGGAGGCAGTTGAAAGTGCACGAAAAGAACTACCCAACCCACGATCTTGAGTTAGCCGCCATCGTCTTTGCACTCAAGTCTTGGCGACACTATCTCCTAGGTGAGAAGTTCGAACTTTACACTGACCATAAATCGTTGAAATATCTTTTCTCGCAGAAGGATCTTAACTTGAGGCAACAAAGATGGATGGAGTTTCTTGCCTCGTACGATTTCGAAATCTCCTACACTCCGGGAAAAGGCAACGTAGTGGCAGACACGTTGAGCCGAAAGAAATTGACCCTAATCCCGTTGTTTGTCGAAAGACAAAGCCTAGAGTTTATAGCCAGCTTCGACTTTAGGCCCTCCTCCGATTTCGTACTAGGCTTGCTACCATCTCTCGAAGTGCGCCCGACTTTAGTGGATTCAGTAGGGGCAGCACAACGCGAAGACCCTCAGCTTGTGGAAATGATTGATAGGCTAATTAGGGGTGAGACTTCAAGTCACCTCAACAGATACTCCATTGACGATAAGGGTTTACTAAGGCGAGACGGAAGACTATGCGTCCCACAGACGAAAGATTTAATAAAGAAGATTCTCGAGGAAGCACATCACTCCAAGATGACGATACACCCAGGCGGAGATAAAATGTACAAAGACATAAAAAGGACTTTCTTCTGAAACGGCATGAAAAAGGACGTGGCAGAATTCGTTTCTAAGTGTATGGTGTGCCAACAGGTTAAAGCAGAACAGAAAAAGCCTGGCGGACTACTACATCCTCTAGAGGTCCCGCAGTGGAAGTGGGATAGCATCTCAATGGACTTCATCGATGGGCTGCCTAGGTCTAGGAGAGGCAACACTAGCATTTGGGTAATAGTGGATAGGCTTACTAAAAGCGCCCACTTTTTACCTGTCAAAAGTAAAAGAACTGCCTCATCCCTAGCATCACTTTACCTCAAGGAAATCGTTCGACTCCATGGAATACCATCAAGCATTGTTAGTGACCGAGACCCCATCTTCACCAGTGAGTTTTGGCGGAGTCTGCAAGAAGCAGTAGGAACGCAGTTATGCTTAAGCACAGCCTATCATCCCCAAACCGACGGCCAAACAGAGAGAGTGAACGGAGTTTTGGAAGACCTTTTAAGGCTATGCGTCCTTGACTTCGGAGGGACATGGGAAGACCACCTTCCTTTGGTGGAATTTGCCTACAACAACAGCTATCAAGCAACCATCGGAATGGCGCCCTTCGAAGCTTTATATGGAAGACCGTGCCGATCGCCCACTTGTTGGTGGGAGTCCACGGATAAGCTCATACTTGGACCAGATATGATCCGAGAGACTTCAGAGAAAGTAGACTTAATACGAAGAAGGATGAAGACGGCCCAAGACCGACAAAAGTCCTACGCCAACAAGAGGAAAACCGACCTTGAATTTGAGGTTGGAGACAGAGTTTTTCTCAAGGTAACACCACTAAGGAACGTTGTTCGTTTTGGAACCACAGGAAAACTGGCACCAAGGTTCGTAGGGCCATTCCCTATTATCGAGAAAATTGGGAAAATGGCCTATAGATTAGAGCTACCCGAGAAATTGGCTGGAGTCCACAACGTTTTTCACGTTTCACATCTCCGAAAATGTCTACATGAGTCTGCTGAAGTAGTAGAGCCAAATATCCTCGAAGAGGCCGAAGTGGAACGCGAAGCAACCATAAGAGAGGTTCCAACCCGCATCTTAGGAACGGAAGTGAAAAAGCTACGCAACCGCGAAGTCAAGCTCGTCAAAGTTCAGTGGAGCGACGCCGAGGGAGACGCGACTTGGGAAACTGAAGCTAGAATACGCACTGTCTACCCTTTTCTGTTCGAGGGTACATCCTTGATCTTTCTTTTTCCTTAAGTTGCGCTTTTATCTATCTTTTTAGGTATATTTCCTCGACCTTATCTCTTAAGTAGAAACCCTTTGGATGGAAACATGTAGTTGAAACATGTTATGGATGATGGTTGCAAGTGGTTGCAAGTGAATGCTAGTGGTTGCTCGTGGTTGCATATACACACACAATCTAGGTTTTAGATCGGCTCAGTCACTTCATATTGCATATGCATATATGTTTGCATTCGTATGTGATTGAACATTAATGTGTTATCATATGGATGTTGCATTTGTATTGAATGATTGTGCACTCATGTAGAATCAAGAATAGGAAAATTTGCATACATAATGGATTCATGGCACTTACATAATTCGCATTAAGGAGGTCAACTGAATCAGTAGACCGCCTGATTTTGCATTAGATAAGTACATGTACACACACACTTCGCATATGATCATGAAGCATTAGAAATCTTTTAAGGACAATGGATGCTCGTGTTTGATGGATGAGTAGATGGATGATTGGATGTTAGGATATACATTCCTCCTAACTTGAAGATTTCGGGGACGAAATCCTTTTAAGTGGGGGAGAATGTAACACCCTGCAAATTCTATAACTGTGAAATTAACAAATTTGAAATCAAAGAACTAAGGGAAACGGGATACGCCATTGCGTTCGTCTCGGAAAAATACGCGAAATAGAGTCCGAGTTTTCGAAAAACGGAGTCCGTATGAAGAAGATATGGCCTTCGAAAGTTTCTAAATCAAGTTTAAATTCGAAAATGGGGCCCAATGGGCCAGGGCGGAAAAACACCCGCCTGACACACCCAGGTCGACTAGGCTGTCGACCTGGTCTAACCAGGTCGACAGGGCTGTCGACAGGGCTGTCGACAGGCATGTCGACCTGGTCCAGAGCCAGGTCGAGCCCAGTCCAACCTGGCTGGCCTATTGTATGTTGGTCGATTTTCTGTGGTCTGCTTTGTCATTAGGGCTAGGTGGCAGGCTCTAATTGGTCTCTCCTTAGGATGAATGGCTACGATCAATCCAAGCAACATCAATGGTCCTAATCAGTTCATTTCCCCTATAAAAACAACCCTAGACTAACCCTAATCTATTCATTCAAAAATAAGAACAAAGCCGCCATGTTGCTGAGGAACGACTAGGGGTAGCCACCAATTGGAGAGAGAGAATTAGGAGGAAAATTCTAAGGCATAAAGCAACTCAATCAAATCAAACCGCATCTTCAAATCCCTAAATTAGAGAATTCGCCACACCATTGTAAGTAGAGTATTACTTTGGTATGAACAAATAATTGTGTTAGTTTGTATACTTAGATGTGGTGATAAATAATTCATATTTGTGCGTTACTATGATTCTTATCGATTTGGGATATTGTATACGTTTGGATATTCTCGAATTATGTTATAAAGAACTACATGCGGTAGTTCTATGCAAGTATACGTTTGGAATATTCGCAAATTATGTAATCCATGTTGAAGCTACATGTATGTAGTTGATTGAAATTCATGCAAGTTTGGGGCTTTGCTATTATGCCATCATAATGTGTATTTTTATACAAACATCATTTTTGTGAAGTAATTGGAATAAGTTTGGGTTATTATAATCCATATGAAATTATGTTGAGAATTTGGCATCAGGTATTGAGCCATGCTTTTGTACTAGAAAACCTATTTGCAAACTTATGAATATGACTAGGCTATGATTGATAATTTGCATAATTGAAATTGTTAACAAGAATTATATGATGACATAGGTGGTACATAGCTAGGTTAGGTTCAAAAATCCCTTTTTGCAAGTTTGCATGACTAAAGTAAAAATCATGATTTCATGTTAGAAATATTTATGCCATGGTTATGTGAACAAATTTAACTATACTTATGCCATGCTTATGTTTGACATTATGTCATGCTTATGTTAGAAATATTTATGCCATGCTATGTTTGACATTATGCCTAAATAAAAATATAGGTTCATGTTGTAGTTATGACTATGTGTCAATAATGATACCCAATTTAGATTCTTATCTCAACTACAAGTTCACATGCTTTGATTCATGTCACCTATGCTTTATGACCAAAGTATATGTTACCACTATGCAAGTACACCAGTTTCTATTTTGTAGTTCCAACGTTATGTTGCAAGTTCATGCGCTCACCTTCCCCTTTTTGTGTATATAATCACGCTTTAAGCCTCCCCTTTTCGCATGGCTAAGTTGGGCTTTAAAAGGCTAAGCCCAACATATATATAATAAACGGACGTGTTAAACGGGGGAAAATAACGTTGGGTTAAAATTACTAATGAATGAAAATATAAAATAGAAGGGCCCAAATTCAAGCATGGGTTGGGCCCATGATTGGTGTAACCTTTACACCATTAACTTAATAATGGGCCGCAAATATTTACATATAAGAAATAAAGAAGAATGACAAAATATGTAAATGTAGAACATACGATATGTTTAACCCGAGGTTGGATTGAGTTGTGATGTAAACCTGCCCGGAACCGCCCGGCTGTCCAGTAGTCACAACAATACCTATCCAATGTGGGAGGTTAAACATGGAGCCCAATAAGGACCCGAGGTTAGACTGAGTTGTGGCGTAAGACTGCCCGGAACCAACCGGCAACAGGAAGCCACAACAATACCTGTCTAATGTGAGAGGTCAGGGCCTTAATAAGACAATTAAGGATGAGTCAGAATTGTTAGGATTAAGTGAACTAAAGACTTAATCAAAATGAAACATTCTAAACTAAACGGACTGGTGGGGGTTAGGTTAGAAAACACTTAACCAACTTAGCATGTTGGCTAGAGATAGAAAACCTAGTAACGGGGGACCCTTTTCAGCAGTAACCCTAGAAGGTGTATCAGGATACCCTGAAACTAGGCAGGGTGGGGCACGATTACTGGGCTGATTGTAAGAGGTCAAATCGACGGCGGTGGTGTAGCAGTGTAGGTTCTAACGGGGTGCGGGCGTGCACACACTCCGGCACAGAAAAATAAGGCACTGGACACCAGTAGCATACCTGTGCATTCTAAGGTTGTGTCGGGCCGCCACCATGGGACTTGATACACCCCATGGTGGGACCAGCATAGGTAACTACAACATCGGGGGCCGTAAGACACATGTAACTATGCGAGTAGGAGCCGATCATCATAGAATGGATCACTTCACCCTGATTATAGGGTGCCAGTTGGAAACTAGTTATATGGGTTCAGAGATTAACATGGGGTACGATAGTATATTCGACCCTAGACAACTTAACCAAGTTTATAGTGCTTGCCCACTTCTTGTTTATACTTACCATACCCAGTTCTTTATTCATAGACAGAATAGTACTAGACTTACTCAGGCTTTATGTCTGACTCTGCTTTTCTTTCGTCTTCTTTTCTTCCGTTTCCCCCCCCCCTAGGTCCAAAGGGAGGGAACACAGCAGCTTGACCAACCTTAACATCCAGCTTGAAGAAGAGAAATGTATTGCTTGGACTTTTTCGCTTTGAACTATGGCTTTGGACAATCACAATGGGGCTTTTGCAGTTTATCTATGTTTTATTTATGCTTCTTTAAATAATGTAATCAAGACAGATTATGAAAGTGTTATGTTATGTTCTTGGAAAAGATGTAAGACAATTATGGTGATATTGTTGTAGCACGTATTTGCTTTTATGAAATAAAAGTTGTTGTTTTTCTGCTGTTTACAAATATGTGTTCTTATATCTGTCTTGTATATCTGTGACTTATACTTATAAACCTCCACCAAAATTAGGGCATTCCCTTTGAGAGTGACCCTAACGGAGGTGGGGTGTTTCAGAGTCGAAGATGAAGACGGTGGTTGAAGACCGGAGGTCTTCATGTCGTTTGGATAATTACTGATGATCTTGATTGGGTTGTACACCCAAGAAGATGGAAACAGTTGGTGATCGTCCAGACGTACTTGGAGATCGATGGATATGCGGGGTACTAGGTGCCTCCGGTTTCGTTCAGACCCAGAACGCTTGTAAATGGATTGTGTGTCTGACATTGGATTTTAGTCTGTGTGATTGATTTCTATTAAATATATATCTGTTTGGCGGCGGATAATTTATTCTCTTGCTTAACGCCCTTCTCTGAGATGTACGAGCTCAGGGGTTATATATTGGTGGATATCAAACGCATGGAGTGAATTGCCTGTGTGGCATGCCTAAGTGGCAAATGATCAAGGCTTCTGTTGAAAAGCAAAGTCTTGTGGTTGATGATCAAAGCACGGCCTTTGTGGCATAGCTTTGTGTAACGTTTACTTCGCGAGTTTCACACCCGGTATGAACCAAAAAGGGAGAGGACCTCAGGGAGGGCATGCGTTTCTTCCTAGCTAGAAGTGGCGTCAGTGGTTTTACACGCCCTGACGAGTTTGACTTATGTGGTTGTTGCTGTTGCGAGGCGCCTCGGTTATATCGGTCGATCCGGGATCGATTGAGTCATTCGTTGGCTCATTTACGCCCCAAAGGGCAGGGAAACGTAGTGTTCAGGCATAATAATCCACATCGGTGGACCGGCCCAGACGATCCAAAGGGTTGATGCGTTCTGATCCTGAGGCTCGGGCTAGGCAGTCTCAAATCGGTTGAGGACTATCTTTTGCCTCGGTTCATAGATGGAAATCCAATTTCCAAATACGTGACATTTGCGGTTTTGATTGTAGAGCCTAGTATGGCGACATGATATATGGTACCCATGCCGTCTATGATTGATACTTATGATTTGAAGTTGTTTTATACACTATGCACTTATAATAGTATCAAATGATTTGTTTTAAACGTATCAAGCATTCTTGGCTATTATAAGGTAAAAACCCTATCCTCTGGCTTGCGTTGCATTGTGTGATGGGAACTGGGTCTTATAATAGCTTCATTGTTCTTTATTCAGCATTGCGCTGTTTGTTTTATGCACTGGTGTTCTTGGATGGGAACCGTTCCGTGTTAGCGGCGTGGTCCCTTGATTTACCTAACTTTAAAAATAAAGATTAATAACTGTTTTAGTTCTCACACCAGTCCCATGACTGACCTGGGGTTTATTGTAGTAACCTAAACTCTGGGTGCCCTTATTTTGAGACGGGCAGCTAGTAGTTTTGGTTTTGCAGATTTATATTCACAGGATCCTGGTTTACAGCTGGAACGATATCCGGAAAGCTTTGTATCTGTATATCTCTTCTAGTTGTGTATTGTATTATTTTCCGCTGCTATGTATTTAAATGTAATTTAAATCTCTGGTATTTTTCTGTGTAATATTTATTCATACTCTGTATATTCTTGTATTCTGATGGAATTGTTGTAATATACAATGAAATGTTCTTCCGTCTGCGTTCTATTTTGTCGTGTTCTCGAACAATCAGGCGTTTCGAATGGTCTAGATCGGTTTAGCGACTGATTCGGATCGAGCGAAATTCCCGGTCGTCACAATTAAGAATTACATTTTTAATGTAACAAAAGAAAATAGAAAGATTGTTCATGTTTAAAAATGAGAAAAACATGTTGCATTAAAACTATACTTTAATGTAATGAATAAAAATTGTTCATGTTTTGAAATTGTAAAACATGTTTACATTATAAACATTATTTTAATGTAAATACAGAATATGTGAAAAGTGTACATGTTTTGAAATAAAACATGTTCAACATTAAAAATTTCATTTTTAATGTAACTATAGAATATGAGAAAATTGTTTATGTTTTTAAAATAAAACATATTAACATTTAAAGTTCCATTTTTAATGTAATGTAGACAACTGGAGAAATGTACTTTTTTTAGAAATAAAAAAGTATGTTGACATTAAAAAGGGGATTGTTAATGACACTCCCTTTTTTATTAAGGGGTGACACAAATTTCAGTTTTTAAAATTTTGTTAAGGGGAGTACACTACAGTCTAAACACCCCTTAACAATACACAATAATAAGACAAAATTACCCTTAATCTGAAGAAGAAACACGACGTGGTGAAATTCGGTCGTGTGTCACCGTTTTCCGAAGCACGACGTAGATGTGAAAATACGAAAAACGACCAGCAAAACCGAACAATCATTATAAAGATAGAAAATTATAACCGTTTTTAGTGTACAAACACGGTAGAGTATAACCGTTTCCGTTGTTTTTGTTAAATTTGTGTAACACCCCACGTCCGTTAGTGTCACTCACAAAGGGAATGCACTAAGTTCTGTGGAGCATTTTTGGGTAAAAGATGCAGATAAATTACAAGACAGACAGAAATTAAACAGCGGAAAATAAAACTTTGCTTTATTGATAAAATAGTTTGTACAATGGTTTCTTTACAATATCAGAGTATCATCTGTCTTACAAAATAAAGAAGCATAAAAACAACATTTATATTCCCCGATTTAGCAAGAGCCAGCCATAGCATCTGAAAAGAGATTCCAAGCAAACTTCGACAAATCTTCAAGCTGAGAAAGAGTGGCAGTCCAACCTAACCTGAGCTAAACTATTCCCTCCTTTACTACCTGGGGGGGAAACGGAAGAAAAGAAGACGAAAGAAAAACAGAGTCAGACATAAAGCCTGAGTAAGTTCAGTAACTTCTAGCATGTGAACATGGAAAAACAAAACGACATGAATTAACTAAATACAAGATTACACCATGATGATAGGGTCAACAAGAATAGACAAGGTAATCACAAGATATGCTAAGATAAGATAAACTGGATACGCTCTAATACTTTCATCGCTTCGTTATTTCCTTGTTATACTGGTTCCTATATCTCTGCACCACCTAACTAGTGTCCCAACGATAACGTGATCCCAATCCCTGTATTTTCCATCGCCTTCAGGCATCCATTTATTTATTTGTTACCTAGATTTAATCTAGGATTTTCTACCAAGTACTTTCTAGATTCCTCTAAAGTTTACGCTATCTGCTGAATGCTTCTCGGATTCAGGATTTATGCCACCTAGTTCAATTAGGAATTATGCTACCTGTCGAACGATGCCCCCAAGTCTAGGACACACTACCTGGAGTGGTATATGTTCCTATACTTCCACACGCATGTATTGCGAATCGTTATCGCTTGTCTAGATGCACATGTCCCATAATGTGCGGTCTGAGTCCTGTGTCAGGGCAAATCAAGGAATACAGAACTCGGTCGGGAGCTTTCAGAAATCTGCCGATGCAGATGCTAAGGACTGTTTTTATTTCAGTGGCTATGGTCCCACTTGACACCTCCCTCAACTAATGAAAGGCACACCTTGAAAAATGAGAACTTATACGCCGGCCCTGGTGCGCCACTATCCTATGGCCATCCTCACCCATAACTAGATAGCAAGTATATGGTCTTTTGGAGTTCTCCGCCTTTCCGCTTCACGTATCTCGATTGACTCAAGATGGATGGTAGACGACGAGTCGCTATCACAGGGCTACCGTTTGCTCGCCGAATCACGCCGGTCCATCCTAGTCTTTAGGTTGCCATGTATTGCAACCAAGGCATACCCCTGGTTCTTCTACGCAGACCTTAACCTCTGTGGGCCCAGGCGGATCATCTGCAGCCTCACAGAGGGATACCAAGAGTACCCTCACGTCCCCTCGAAGCCTCGGGCTTCGTAACCCAATTCGTTGGAGCCTTCTTTCTACTCAGACGGACATTCGCTCCTTCCCGTGTTATACTAAGAATTGCTACTTAGTTTTACTAACTAAGATTTACCACTTAGTTTCCAGAATCATTGTTTTCTTAACTATGGTTTACCACTTAGTTCTCTTTCCCGTCAATTTTGATTGGTTAAGTGTCATTAGTCAATTCAGGCTAACTTAACCCTCTTCCTTTATCCTGTTAAACTGGTTAAGTGTTATCAGTAATTCATGTTGACTTAACCCGACCAAGTTATATTGGTTAAGTATTACTTAACCCTACCCGTTCATCCTGTATTGGTTAAGTGTTCCTTTTTAACTTAACCTTGCCCGTCTTTTTTAACTAACATGTTATTAATGGTTAAGTATTACCCCTTCATGTTTTAGACTTAGCCATATTCCTTTATCACAATCTAATGGTTAAGTGTTCAAGTTTACTTAACCCTACGGTCTTGTCCAGCTATCATATCAAATTGGCTAAGTGTATTAACTTTACTTAACCCCACCTTCTAGTTATGTTAATTTGGCTAAGTGTATTAACTTTACTTAACCCCACCTTCTAGTCTAGTTACCAAGTGAAGTTGGTTAAGTGTCCCTATGGACTTAGCCCTCCCCTCCTAGCTTAACTGTGTTAAATTGGTTAAGTGTTCCTATGGACTTAACCCTCCCATTCTAGCTTAACTGTATGGCCCTAACCCCACCCACTAGTTTGGTTATTATGTTGAATTGGTTAAGTGTCTTAGTGAACTTAACCCTACCATTCTTGTTCTAGCTTTAATTAAATAGATTAAAGCCACGACCACTCACATTAGACAGATATTGTTGCGATTATTGGATGTGCCGGTTGGTTCCGGGCAGATTTACATCGCAACTCAGTCTAACCTTGGGTTAGGCATATTCATGTTTTCTAGTTCAAGGGTTTTGACTAATTTTCAAATCAGGTTTTGAAAGTAACCATCCCGTTCGTCGGATCAGTAAGGGATAGCCAGGGAGAGCAGGAAACTTGTATTTTCCAAACCCAAGCCTAGACACTATCCTCTCTGTCACCCTAGAACTTTCTGGTGTTTCATTAGAAGAGATGTCGTTAATAAATCTTTAATTTGTCTAAATTAACATTTCCTCATTTATGACAAATTCTATAAGCAAATTAATCCTAATTTACGTATTTCCCAATTACCCCTTTTTTTTATGTAAATCGACTACATTCATTCTTATGGCCTATTTCCCCTTCTAAATCATATTTATGCTTTTTGGTATGTAAACTATACCGAATTAAGTGTCACTAACCATGATTTTGCTAAACCTGACAGTTATTCCCAATTATGGCCAATTTCACGTTTATGCCAATATACTTACCGTGCTAAATTAGCTAATCCAATTCCGATTCAACCTTCTAATTCACGTCAAACTAGACTTATTACTCTAGTTCTCTATTCATGAAAATGCTAGATTTACACGTCAATACTAGATTCAAATTACACATCTTATAATTTATGTCAAATTTATCTAATTTGCATTTCTATGAACATGCCATAATACATGTTCCCAATCTATGCCAAATTCCATGTTTTACAACTATGTTTTAGTACATTTCACATTATGCCCAAATCGTATTCCCACCGTTCGTATAATTGAGATTCAATCTAGATTATGGATAAGTCTAGACTCGTAGAAATTAGGGAACGAACCAAAGATGCTATGCAAAAGATAGACATTCTAGCTGGCATAAAAAGGGTTGAATAACGACGTCAGTTTAAGAACATGGGTAGACCTAACTTAATAGGTAAATTCCCAAGGTCTAAAACCAAAGATAGACAGAATAGAGACGTAGGTTCAAGAACATGGGTAGACCTAACTTAATAGGTAAATTCCCAAGGTCTAAAACCAAAGAAAACCAAGGACAAGCAGAATAAATAATCGGGTTTAGACCCAATCTCGTAATCACAGAACTTAAGCAACACTTTCCTAGTCATGAATCATAGGTGTTTAATCACAGATGTCCTTGTTTTGTCATAGGCAATAGTTTATGTTTCCTAATCAAAGGCATAGGCTTAGTCAAGGAAATAATCCTCATAGTCACAGTCACAGTCATAGGCAATGTTCATAGTCATAGGCAATGTCCATAGTCATAGGTAATGTTCATAGTCATAGGCAAATGTTCATGGTCATAGGCATATGGTTTTTAAGATCCATAGTTTCATAGTCATGGTCTATTTTGTCCTCGAATCATAACAGTTCTTAATTAGGTTCAAGAGTATAGGCACTGATTCGAATAGAGAGAGAGAGAGAGAGAGAGAGAATTGGCATATTCTTTTATTCCTTTAATTTCATGTCACGAACAAAGAAAAACGTTCAAATCTAGAAATAACTGACTTACAGAGATTAGATCAGAACAGAAAGATGGTGTTGCTAAGATTCGTAGAAAGATAGTCGTTGAAGTCGTTTGAACCTCCTCTTGAATCCTAGCTTGACTCGAACCTCTTCTAGAAAATCTCTTAGCAGCACTTCGTCGTCTTGATTAATTTTATATATATTATTTATTTAGTTAAGAGGAGAGGAAGAGGCCATGTTTCACCAAGAATCTTTGCAGCATATGGGTAGAGGAGAATTGTGAATAGAGAAGAAGACTAGGGCTGTTTATATAGTGTTAGGCGGACGAACCTGGTCAGAATGGCGTCCAGATACACAAGAATGAACAGGGTGCAGAAGGCTGGAAAAACAGGGGGGTCGACCCCCAGGTCGACTATGTAGTCGACCTGGGTGCCCCAGGTCGACTACCCAGTCGACCTTGGTAGCCCAGGTCGACTAGCCAGTCGACCTGGGTGTCTTGGGAGGAAAATTCCCGCCCTGGCCAATCCGGCCCGATTTTTGAAATTTGAATCTGTTTTCTGTCTGTTCGAATTTTAAACTAAACTCTAAAACTTCCGGAGGCCATATCTCCCTCATACGGACTCTGATTTACGCAAACTCGGACTCGTTTTCATGCAGAATTCCGAGACGAACGCAATGGCGCAGCTCGTTTCCCTTGATTTTGATTTTAACTTTTAATTCTGCCTTGATTCGTGAATCTTAGCATTACTGAATCACGGGGTGTTACAATTTGTTATAGAGATTGAAAAGATGTTCTAATGCTACCGTTTTTATTAAATAAAAACGGTATACTCTTACCTTTTTTCTGGTTCGAGCGCGAACATTGAAATACGGCAGGGTTATTTTTCTCTTTTAAAAGTATAACTGGTGTTGCCCCTTAACAATTTTTTTATAGACCGGTGTCCCCTTAAAATATGACACCCCTTAACCATAAAGGGAGTGTCATTAACAACACCCATTAAAAATCATATCTTTAATGTCATGAAATGAAATTGGAAAAATGATCATATTTTGAAGGCAAAAATAAGTTAATATTAAAAATCATATCTTTAATGACATGAATGAAATGAATATAAAAGATTACATTTTATACAATGTAATAAAAGATTTAATATAAGAAAAGAAAAAGTTACATTTTTATATAATGTAATAGTAGAATAAAAAGTTACATTTCTACATAATGTGATAAAAGAAGTTAAAAGTTACATTTTTATATAATGTAATAATAGAATAGAAAAAGTTACATTTTTGTATAATGTAATAAAAGGAAAAAGATTACATTTTTATTTTGTAATGAAGACTGAATGAAAAGATTTCATTTTCTTTGTAACATAGAAAAGAATACATTTTCTATGTAACAAGAAATGATTACATTTTTGTGTAATATGTAAATGATTACATTTTTTGTGTGATATAGAAAAGATTGCAATTTTTGTAGAAATGTAAAAGGGTTATATTTATATGAAATAAAAACATGTTTACATTAAAATCACATTTTTTTATGTAAAGAAAGAAATTAGATAAAAGTCATGTTTTAAATATAAGAACACGTTATCATTAAAAATTACATTTTCAATGAAATGTAAGAATATAGAAAAATTTCATTGTTTTGAAATGGGAATAATAAACAATAAAAATTTACATTTTTATTATTATTCCCATTTTTTATTGTAATGTAATGAATGAAGAAAATGTACATGTTTTCGAAATAGTCCCTTGTTCATTAAAATCACATGAACATGAAGTTTACAAAATTATTTAGATATTAAACAATTTGAAATCGTCGAAAGAATGATTTATATTTATATTTATGTATATATATATATATATATGTATATATATATATAATGAATCGCGCTGCTGTAGTTCACGATTTGATATCGTAACTTCTAACGATTATATCAAAAGATCTGACCGTCAGGTTTTCCCAAAACTGGAACCGTTGGGTTCATTTTGGAAAGATCTTTCCAACAATATAAAATTTGCTAAGATCCAACAGTTAGGCTTAGAGAAACGTGTAAATCAAATTTTGATAAAAACAGCTCCAGGGCCGTGTAATGACCCGAAGCGTCGTTTAATTAAAAATGGCTATTTTTAAATAAATAAAAATAGCGATAAATCATTATAAAATATTATAAACGATATGGAATGAAAAGAATTGATTTAAATTATAAATATTCGAGAATTAATTGAAAAGTCCGAGTTAAATCTCATTTCAAATAATTATACGACGATTGGAAGTCGAAGATTTAAAGACGGTGATTGATGACCGACGATCTTCACATCGAATGGATGACTACTGATGCCCTGGATCGGTTAGCTCCCAGGAGGGGTTGCAGTGATAGTTGTCTGGACGTACTTGTTGATTGTCCAGATTTACTCGGTGTCTCCAGTTTCGTTCAGACCCAAAACGGACTTGTAAATGGTTGTATGTCTAACATTGGATTTTATTCTATGCTGATTGATTTCTATTTAATATATATCTGTTGGGTGACGGAGAATCTATTCTCTTGCTTTACACCCCCTCTCTGAGACGTACGAGCTCAGAGATTATATATTGGTAGACCTCGGTCGCATGGCGTAAATTGTCAGTGTGGCATGCCAAGATGCACTGATCAAGGCTTATTGTTGAAAAGCAGAGCCTTGTGGTTGATGATCAAAGCACAACCCATTTTTAGGCATAGCTTTGTGTATAGCATTACCTCGCGAGCCTCACACCCTGGTATGAACCAGAAACTGGAGTAAGGACTGCAGGGAGGACATACGTTTCTTTCTAGCTAGAAGTGGTGTCATGGTTTTACAAGGCCTGGCATTTTTACTTATGTGGATGATGGAATGAGGCGCCTCAGTTTGAGTCCCTAGTGGCTCTATATTTACACCCCATAGGGCGGGGAAACGTATTGTTCAGGCATTACCAATCCACTAACATATTTGTGGACCAGCCCTGAAGATCCAAGGTGCAGTTATGACTGATCCTAAGGCACGGGCTTGAGTGTCTCGAATTCGATAAGGATTATCTTTTGCCTTGGTTCATGATGGAAATCCAACTTCCAATACGACCCATGCGGTTTTGATTGTATAACTAGTATGGCGACATAGTATATGGTAGCTATGTCGTCTATGATTGATATATTATGATTGAGATGTTTTTGAAACATATATACACTAATAATAATATCAAATCCGTTTTATCGTATCAAGCACTATTATAAGGTAAAACTCTATCCTCCGGTTTGCGTTGCATTATGTGATGGGACTTGAGTCTTATAATGGTTTCATTTTTCTAAAAAGCATTGCGTTGTTTAGCGATTCACTTTATATATGAATTGGCAATCCAATGGAGTAAACCCATTCCGCGTTAGCGTCGTGGTCCTGTGATTAGCCCTACTATCAAATAGGTTAAATAAGATTTCTCATACCAGTCCCATGACTGACTCGTAATTTGTTTCACTTTGCAAACTCGGGTGCCTTCTTTTCCATATGGGCAGTCGTGTATACAAGTTTAGCAAATTCATTCTGGATAGCTATGGAGCTGAAGATGGATATTATCATTCCTATTTTTCTGTTCAGACTTCACTTAGTATATTATGTTTTTATTCCGCTGCAGACATTTTATATTAAGCTGAAACTGTATTCTATGTTAAGTATGATCCTATTATGCTGTGTAACTCGGATGATGTATTATGTCCAGTATAATTTGATGAACATTATCTGCTGTAATTCTCTATTTTTATTCTGTTGTTATTGTTATGTGTTATATTTCAATGATTATCCTTGCTTTCGTACTGCGGAAGTTTGGGGTCATCCCAATTTGTCACTACGATTCCAACGCCTCTTGCTTCGTCAAATTCTGATGATGTATGGAAAAGTTATGATTTTTACAAGTTCATATATATTTAAACATCATTATTTTTTATTTAAATATATAATTAACTTTAAATACCCTTTTCCCTTTAATCCATTTCTTCTTCCCTACAGTAACATTTGAACCTGACATAGTTACACATGGTCGTGATATTATTCGATCCTCCCTCCTTCGTCTCTCCATGATAATTCAAACTAAAACCAGCATAATTTTTCTCTTCAAAAACTCTATTTCCTCCACTCAAATTTGTGGAACTCGCATCCTGTATTTCATTTGCGTCCAACCCTCCTCCCCTTTGTTGTAGGTTACAAACAGTGACACAAAGGCCACCTAATTTCCAATATTCAACCGAATGCTGCTAAATCACATGCTTAAAGCAGAACCAATGCCCAATTCGTGAATTGATGCACATATATTCCACGAATTCCAACCGTAGTCGTAAGAATGCACGCTGTATACATTCCAGCGTAAAAAATAATGACTAAACCGTCCAAAACTTACACCAAATGGAAGAGTGGCTCGATAGAGACCCAAATATACTTGTTTAGGAAGAGAGAGCTTGGTTATTTATGTGGTTTAAGGTAGTAAAGATGAGATTTTTGGCAAGGAGGTGGCTTGTTCTAGGTGGTGGGGCTACAAGGAGGCGCGATCTGGCGTAAGTATGGGAGAGAATGGCGTAGAGGAGCAAGATTTTAGGCAACACGAGATGCTTTTTGAGTGTGAGAAGGGAATTATTTCGGAAATGTATTCGCGGATGAAGTTGGATTGTGAGGAGTTGATTTAGGTTGTAGAAGTAGGCGTTGAGAAGGGAAGATGCGAAGACAATAGTTGTGATTGAAGTTAAGGTGGAGAATCAATGCTTTCAAGTGCATCATATAAATTAAAAAATTGCCTCATTTCATCAGCAATCATATAAATACATCTAGATTGGTTTGTCTTTGAGCACACTCAATAATATTTCTCAACCCAATAGTCTTCGCCAAAATTTGGCAGGATTTTTAAACAATTTGAGATTTTTTTTTAAAAGCTTTTTAAGGAAAAAGCCCATTTTTAAATAATTATCTATTTTAAAACTAATTTAAAAATATTAACAATTGATTAAAGATCCTTTAAAATGGCATAAAATCTTTTATTTTCCAAACCATGATTTTTAAGAAATTTTCCAAATTTTATTTGAAATCAAAACAATCATAACCATCAAAATCTTCAAATATTGATATTTACCAATATTTAAACTAGAATAAAATTTAAATTCAAAATATCTTCACACTAAGATAATACTTTTTCGGGTGTCATGGTTTGGTGGGCCCATAACCCACAGGTTCTAGGATCGAAACCTGGCTCTGATACCAAAATGTAACGTCCTACCCCGAGACCCACATTAACAAAGAGAATTACAAAGTAATTCTGTCTGCTAATGCAAAGAATAGGGCTGGTTAGGGATGACTAACTATAACCTTGTCTTAACAAACTATTGAATATGTTGACATGTGTTGTCTTTTTTTTATAAACTCAAGTGGATCGGCATAGTAAATAAATCATTAATGCAAAGCTACAGATAGCTATGGATCTATCAGAACAAAAGACCATAACTAATGACTACCTTAACATAGAACAACACAGATACATATATACATACTTACATATACAATGATACATCTCAATATAATACAAATGCTACAATAAAGTGCTATGACGAGCACTCAATATACAGAAGGCAAGGGATAACAATTCAACTACATCGAAAAGAAATGATAAAGAATCCCTAGATAAAGACTCGATCCCATAAGGAAGCATTAAGAAACTGCAATATCCAAGGAGAAGCTAAAACCTGAAACAAACTCGGTCTGACCCGAGTGAAACACACGGGTCAGACTAGCTAAACTTATCAGCAAAACATAGCACTCGATAAGGTTAAGTAAATGAAAGATATGGTATCCTTTTTTATAAAGGATACCATCGCATAATGGGGTCACTTCCTTTTAAGAAAGAATGATATCTCTTATTTGAAAGTAGGTGATAATTAGAATAAGCCTACACTCAAGTGGCAAACCTACACTTAAGAAAATAAAACATCAACAAGCTAATTATTAAATGTAAGACTTAATTAATATAGCTTTTTCCTCATATCATGTATAAGATGAATTTTAAAGACTTCAAAAGAAATAAACATCTCCCTAAAGGAATAACTGTATACCAAAGTACATACCCTTAATATAAAGATGAACACATATAGATATACCTCATCTCATTGGCATATACTGGAATCTCAAAGTACCATTCAACATACATAGGAACCATCTATTGAATATTCTTAATTATTTATACCTTTTTTCATTGGTATAAATATAGAAACATCTTAAATATATCACTAAACTCATTTTAAACAAATCTCATAATAATTTTTACCTTATTTCATTGGTATAAATATAAATACGTCTTGCATCCATCATTAAAAACCATTTTAAAAGAAATACAATAATGTATACCTTATCTCATCGGTGTGTGTGTGTGTATATATATATATATACATATATCTCAAATCCATCAATAAAATTCATTGTAATAGAATCTCTATAAATTATATCACATCTCATTGATATAATTATAAATACATCTCAAATTATCATTAAAATTCACCACAAAAGAATCTTCATAAATTATACCTCATCTCATTGGTACTATTATAAATATATCTGAAATCCATCTTAATAGAACCCAGAAGGAGTTCAAAACATCATATTAGAAACCACATAAAACGTGCATATAAACAAGCCTTTTTCTTATGTAAGGCAATAATAAAGTATCATCATCAAAATAGTGAAATCGAAGATCAAGAAACCTCAAGAAATACAGCACGTCTTACGTCTTGACTAGTACTATACTTTTTGGTACCATACATCGTGATGACTAGGGGCACAAACATCATCATCATCATGACGACTATAGCCAACAACATGTCCCTTAGTCACAGAAACCCGAGTAATAAACATCATGGTGATTGGAGTCACAAACATCGTGATCAACGTGATGGCTATAGTCAAAAACATTGTGATGACTCCAATCTAGTACTAGTAACATCGTGAATGTGCCTCAACTTCTGGGATAGGAACCCATAAGGAATGAACATATGTCTCATACCATATGTTTGTGCCTAACGGTTAACTAGCCGATAGTTGATACCACATCAGAAACCTCATATAACATCATAAACATCAGAAACATCATAAAACATATATATTACGCCTCATTTCATTGGCGTAAATACAATACCCTACTTGTCTCATCTCATTGACGGGTGCTATTAACATCATGACTTGTCTCATTTTATAGACAAGAGGAAAATCATCATAAAACATCTCAACATCATGAAATCATCATAAACAAGCTTGCCTCGTCTTATTGCAACTAAACTAACGTCGTGATAATTAATTATAACCATAATTCCCAAATAAGAAATTTTAACATTTAACATGCCTCATCTCATCGACGACTGCAAAAAAAACATCAAAGATGGTTCTTTCTCGATTATTCTCCAAATAAGAAGACCTCGAACCATTGAATTAACCAAAACTAAGCTAACTTGCAAACTTCAACTAAGATTTTAAAATTATCCAAATATGCCATAAAATGGCAAAAATTAATAATGAACTCAAAGTCATTCATCAAAAGGGGTTCCGATCATACAAGTCCGTAATTAATCGATAAAGGAAACTCACGTGTCTCATACCACGTGTTTTACTAAATCATTTTACCCTCTTTCTTATACGCTCGAACAGTGCTAAAATGTGCGTGTTTTATTATAAAAATATTTATTTGATAAATTTAACTTTTTAAAATAATTTTTCGAAAACACACATTTTGAGGTTGATATTTAAAATTCTTTTTTTATAAGAAATAAATAGGTTTTATTTAGAAAAGTAATTTCAAATAAGGGGTGGAATATGGGGGTGAGGCACAAGTAGTGTAGGGCTCTAGGGGTGGTGTAGTGGTGGTAGGAGGAGTGTAAGACCCAAGAGTAGTTGAATAATGGAGGAAAGGTAAGAGTTTATTTTAGGTTTTAAAGAGGATGAGGTGTGCTTGGCCATGTGGGGCCCACGACATGTTGGTGGGAGGCTGCGCATGGGGTGGAGGAGCTAGTGAGGTCGATGTTGGTAGAGTAGGTGGTGGAGGCCATTAAAGCTTAAGGTGAAGAAGGAGAAGAGAAACCATGAAATTAGAAGTAAAGGGAAATGGAAAACTAAGTGAAATGAAAACAAATAAATTCTCTTTCTTGCATATGCCAAAAGTAGCATGAAAAGGGGTGAAATGGAAGAATTGGACAAAAGTTAAGGGAGAACATGAGTTGTCTAATTATCTAGGGTTTAGGGAACTTAGGTGTTAAGGGTCTTTTATTAAATTGTTAAGTCGTTCGGTTTAGGGTTTCTAATTACCTCTCAGACCTTGATCGACAACATTCTTATCTTAAGATAAATATAAGTTCGTAACTAAAAATCCATATTACTTATAATACCAATCAAATCATATTTTCTATTTTATTCAAAGTATGGTTTTATAAACCATATCCTTACCTTTGAAAATCCCTGTCGATTATAATCACTTTTACTTAATTCATTAATTAAGTAAATTAAAATACTAACCTTTGCTTTAAACCTCTTTATACAATTTCTTTTATAACTTGGATTATATTACAATAAACCCACTTACCATTTAACATCATATTATAAAACTAAAATATTGGACTCTTATTACTAAAATCCATTTATCAACTTCTTTTGAAACGCTCATTCAAATCACCTTCACTTTTTGCTTAGTTAAATAAATATTATTTAAAACTTCACATTAGCTTATAAGTCTCTTTTTATAAACTTTCGTTTATAATTCGGATTTGTTATACAATTTCTTATTTACAATTCTTTTTAATTTGGATTTATCACTGGAGTCCATTTGTCAAATCTTTTACTTAAATCCAATAAAAACATATTCCTTTGCATTCTTGAGATTCCTTTTTCAATTGCAAATCATTTACTTAATTAAGTTTTTAAGTAAATGTTTATCTCTTAAAATTATTATTTTGGCTTTGGAACCACTTTACAACTATGTTTTATTTGGATTTTATTCCAATCCTTTATGCATATCAAATTATTATATAACTAAATTTCGGACTCTTATTTCTAAAATGTTTTTCCAAATCTTTTTCCCAAATCCAATAGCATTTTCCTTTCTTTTCAAAATTTGATGTCTTTTTCAGTTGAAAACCATTTCTACAAATTTTAAGTTAGCTATTGCATTAGTTTGAATTCCTCTTATATGTTTGTTTATGAAACTTGAATTACAGAATGCCTTTTTCAAAACCCTTTTCAAAATTCAACTACAATCCTATTTCAAGTTCGATTGCTTCTTAAATGAATTTCCATTTAAAAGTAATTGCTTTAATTATTATTATTTAAAATAATAATTAATGTAACAACCCGTATTTTCAATAACCTGTTATAACATAAATCGAGGCAGAATTTAATTTATAAATCTGAATCAAGGGAAACGGGATATGCCATTGCGTTCGTCTCAGAAAAATACGCGAAATAGAGTCCGAGTTTTCGAAAATCGGAGTCCGTATGACCCGATTAAGGCCCAGTGAAGTTTTCAGAAAATTTCAAAGTAAAAACAGATTTCAAATTCAAGTTTGAATTTGGAAATTTGGGCAATTGGGCCAGGCGGGAAAATTCCCGCCAGGACACCCAAGTCGACAGCCCTGTCGACTTGGGAGTCGACTTGGTTAGACCCAAGTCGACAGCCCTGTCGACTTGGCTGTCGACTTGGCTCAGCTGGGCAGTATTGCCTGGTGCACCATTTTGGGGTTTTGGTTAGGTTTTGGGGCCAGATTCGGTTTTAAGGGCTGAGATTGGAATTAGGGTTTAATCCTAAGGTTGAAACTAATCCTAATCTCTATAAATAAGACCCTAACCTAACCCTAAATCATCATTATTCATTCAAGTAACTAAACTATGGCAAAATCATTCCTCTCATGGCCTCCACTCTCTTCATAAAATTCCTAAGTCATTTCTATGAGAGATTTTCCATGCATACAAGTGTTTTCAAGCTTGTATGAGTGTCATTAGCTTGCATTCAAGTCAAGTTTCCATATTTACATCATAAAGCAAGGGTTTTGATCATTTTGGCTCAAGGGTTTTTCTATTAGAGCTTGCATTTTGGGTCTAATTGATTGCATAAGGGCTTTGTCATATTTTTGTGTCTTCATAAGCATTGTAAGCCCTTTTCTACTTTCATATTTAAACTCTAAAGTTAAATGAATGATGCAAGTTTGGTTGATCATTATGATATGCAAGTTTGCCATGATATGCAAGTTTACTATGTCATGTTATGCAAGTTTGATATGCTATGCTATGCAAGTTTGCCATGTTATGATATGCAAGTTTATCATGTTATGTTTTGCAAGTATGCCATGTTATGATATGCAAGTTTACCATGTTATGCTATGCAAGTTTGCCATGTTATGATATGCAAGTTTATCATGTTATGCGATGCAAGTTTGCTATGTTATGATATGCAAGTTTGCCATATGATATGCAAGTTATGTTATGCAAGTTTGGGTTGATCATTTTGCTCATGTTATCATGTTATGCAAGCTTATCTTGGGTTTATGAGCTTAAAGCTTCAAGCTTTATGCTAAAGGTTGCATTTTGGCAACATGTAAGTTATCATATCCCTTATGATAACTTGCATGTGAGACTAAATGCGAACTTATGGCAACTTCTACATGTCATTTATCACCATGTATCACCAATATGCTAAGTTTGGTTTTATGCATGCTTTTGAGGCCTAAAAATGTAATATGCAAGTATATGAACATATGTACATTTCATATGCCACCATGTTAAACTTGTGGCTTCAACACCTTTATGTCATGATTATGCCAAGTTCCCTCTTTCTATCCTTTATGCGCTATTGCGATATGTAAGCGATGGGATTGCGTTTGGGGTTGGGAAAACTTAAAAGACATAAAAACATAAGATTGGGAATTTACCTATTAAGTTAGGTCTACCCATTGGGAATTTACCTATTAAGTTAGGTCTACCCAAATGCTTGAAAACTTGTAATATGTTTTGGAAACATAATGGACATGACACTTAGAAAATATAAGTGTGAACAACTCGAGGTTGGGTTGAGTTTGTAGCGTAAACCTACCCGGAACCGACCAACTTAACTAGTTGCTACAAACAATAGGACCCAATGTGAGAAGTTGGTCATGTTGTACCTTGAACCCGAGGTTAGACCAAGTTGTGGTATAAAGCTACCCGGAACCGACCGGCTTAACTAGTAACCGCAACGGAGTCTAATGTGAGAGGTTAAGGCACATTAAACTAATTAATGCCTCATGATTAGGGTTAAGTCATGGTCCACTTAATGTTTAACCAATTTGGGCTTGGTAGATTAATCAGGGTTAAGTCGTGAACTCATCGTTACACTTAACCAAGTTAATCCATGATTAGCAAGAGGGTTAAACCGTACTTAACCCACTAGAAAATCCTAGCAATGGGGGTCCACTCCAGCAGTAATCCCAAGTTTGTATCATTATGACCCTAGGGACTAGGCTAGGGTGGGGGCACAATTACTGGACTTGAGGTAAGAGACCAAAAACGACGGCAGAGTGGTACGCCGGTGTAGTTCCGGGCGGACTATGGTCGTGCACATAGTCCGAAGCCGGGGAAAACATGCACGGGTACCAGTAGATCGAGACTATGCACTTATGTTTATGGTGTCCAGGGGTTGACACCCTAGGGCTTGATACACCCGACGGGAGACCCTGCACAGTCTGACTACAATTATGTTTGGGCCGCATTGACACCAACACGTGACGAGTTAGGCTTATAGGGAGCCGATCGACTAGACCGTTTGGTTGGACCACGTATTAGGGTCACTTCATGTTATTGGGCCAAAGCTTGAGCCAAGGGATCAATACTTGTTTATTCAAGTCATGTTAGTTTGCTAGTACACCTGTGGTGCAAAAACCTTAAACCTGATTATGCGATGACACCTTTATCTACCTTGTTAGTTAATCATCATGCTAGTATGTTGTTATCCTTATGTTCATCCCTGCTTCTCATGCCAGTTAACTTTATCAGTTTACATTGATTGTAGTAGGGCTTACTCAGTCTTTTTGACTGACCTGTTTTTCTTTCGCCTCTTTTCTTCCGTTCCCCCCACCCACCCACCCCCCCCCCCCCCAGGTTCTCAGGGTAGGAATATTGGAGCTTAGCTTGGATTTCTAATCACTTGCTTGTGGGATTTTAGCTCATGTACGGTCTTGACATGAAGCTAGCTATGGTTATCACTTATTTTGGGGATAGTACTTATGTATTTCAGTTTTTCAGAGATGTTGTTCTTATCTAGACATGTGTATTTGGAAAGTTGACATTATGTTGTACCAGACTTGTTTTGAAATAGTTTGAAATCTTCCGCTGTTTTATTTATCTTATTTACTCTGTTTACATATATACATATGTTCTTGTTCTGCCTTGATATATCATTATGCATGTTTACTTGATTCAAACGCCCCTCCAAAGTCAGGGTGCTTACAAGAGCCACCCTGGCGGAGGTGGGGTGTTACAATTAACCTCAATATTAACCAAATAAAAGTAGTTTATTTCAATATTGACTATAATAGAATAATTAATCTTATTTGAAAAGGTTATTAATAATACTTGACTATGTAAATAATCAATAATTTAATAATCATCTTTAACCACAGTTGGTTAAAGATTAATTAACCTTTACGAATACTCGACCATTCAAAAAAAACAATTTTCATTGGATTAACTAAAACAAGTTAATCTAATATCCAATTCGATTAGAACAGTTGACTTAGTCAACTTAAAAACATCAGTTAACTTGATAACTGATTTCTATTAACCTTCCCTTTTAAACTAATTAAAAACTTGCTTAATTGTTTCATAAAAATCTTTTATCCCAAATTATTAACCCTTTGGTTAATTTTCTAATTTACTTGCTTAAAACATAAGAAATCTCTATATAAATTATTTAATAAAATATTTAAATTATAATCATTTATAAAATTTATATTTTTATATATCTAATGAACATAATTAAAAATATTACTTCAGTTATAAAACTAAAATTTATAACTTAAACTACGTCGATTTACCTGCGGCAATCAACGTTTCAAAAAGTTTCCATCTGAAAACATTTCAGACTTGATTTTAAATCGATTCAAAAATTTCTTATTTTATCGTTGTATTAAAGAGCCAAGTTACCGCTAAAATACCAAATTGTGAAATAAGGGGTTTATTTCATCTAATATCACAATTAGTCAACATATTTAACATATGTGTTAAACATTATCAACATAAGTGAGGAATCCGGTTGGATCCCTTCAACCAGCCTTTCCCTACATCCAAATAGATTACCTCAAATATAATAAAACCATTAAAACATCAATATATTTTCATCATGATAGAGTGATAAATCAGTTCAACTAACAAATTTCAAAAATCAACAAATAACAGCCATCCAAGCATCCATCTTAAATTTTAATACGTTTATATTATTATAAACATAACCAACAAGGTATGTTACCTCAATTGGAAATAATAGTTAAAATAACAATTGGGTTTCAGTTAAATTAACGAAAATTTAATCTAATCAATTAACATATATATATATATATATAAATATATTCAATAATCATCCGAAAATAAACAACCATAGCACACAAAAATTAAACCCGACTTGTATAAAATATAATTGGGACAAACTGAATGATTATACTCACATTGATTCCGTTGTCTATAAAGCGGTACGGTTTAATTAAATTAAACAAGTGTCTAATTTATTTAAAATTTCCAACTACTTCCAACACCATCCAAACTGTTTTCAGAATGTAGTGTTCGTAACACGATCCAAATGCAATTTGTTTGGTCCAATTATGTCCAGGTATGTATGAATTATAAATATTATAATTATATGTTAAAATAAATAAATTAATTTCCTTAATTCAGTTTTAATCTCACTAACTACTTTGTGATTTCCTATGATTTAAAATTTTGGGTCTGAATACTTGCTGATTCAGTTCATTCTAAATCCCAACAGCTGACTTTCTCTTTCTTCCGTGTCGTTTTCTTCTGCTGTCATATAAGAAAATCATGTGGTTAGGTTAAACAATTAATACATTAATTAATTAAATATAGTAGGTTGAAATTAAACAAACAGCTACCCTTACTGTTTTCATCTCCATTCTAACCCGTTCACACGCCAATATCGACTACACACCATAACAGAAACTGACCACCGCAACACCCATGGACTACCATAACATAGTCTGACAACGCAGGCGAGTGCGCCTGACCTCCCTTCATCATCGTCATAAATATATTCAACCTCGGCGTTGTGGTCAGCTCGTAGATCATCGAAACCCGCCTGCATCTCCGAGCACTATTTTGGCCTCCATGATCATCGAAATCCAATCTTAACCATTCACATACAAGATCTTGTAGAGCTCGATTTCTTTGTAGTTAAGGGATTTTGATTTTGATTCACGGTTTTTATCAAGATTTCAATATGACGACAGCAGATTTACGCAGAGGTTTGATTTCATTTTGATTTTGATTTTTTGCAAAAGACCCTTATTTTATTTAATGCGTAATTAACGTTCAACATTTTAAAATCCGTATGATCTCGTTCGAACTATGATTGTGACGAAATCGGAAATTTTACAATAATATGATATTCCGGACACGATGGAACTGGTTTTATCGCATTCCGAGACTGTTGTCCCGGAATGATATTTTACGCGTAAAACGATGCTATTATTGGATACCAAAATAACTGGTCTTCAAAAATAACGAATTATACATATCCCGACTCTAAACATCAATACGAAGCCAACGGAATAAGCCTCACATCTTAAATGGATCGTTATCTCAAGTTATCAACAAATACCTCCTAATTATACTAAATTCGTTTTAATTAATTACTACGCAAATTAGTTGTGCGTTTATTACTACCACGATCACATACGATATCAGATTGTCACAAAATTTATTTTTGTACAATAATTAAATATTACAGATCCAATGAAACTGATTTCGTTGAAATCCATGACTTTCAGATCTTGGTTATTTTTAACTTGATTAAATCAATATAAAATACTTATTTTCGCTAAATTAACATTAAACTAATATTTTAAAAACTCTGTTAACTTCTATAACAATAGCATATATAATCGTTCGAAAACTATTTTTGATCAAATTCTACGTTAAAACGATATTCAATTCCATTAAAACCCTTTATATTTTATTAATAAAACGTTATAATTTATAAATGATTCCATAACGACTATTTGAAAATTTGATTTGGACATAACTATAAATCTACAATATGAGATTTTGATCTTTCTCTTTCACTAGAAAATTACAATCAAATAGATTCGGACAATCCTTGTTTCAAAGAATTCCGAATTATACTGGATTTTGTATGTTCAATTGAAGTTCAAAACGTAATATTACGAACTGCCGTGACGCTACGAGCTCATTTTAATTAAATTATAAATTATTCATTTAGATTGCGTTTAAATAAATAAAATCCTTTTATAATTCCAAATCAACATTCAAAACCCAATTAAATGTTCAAACTAAACGGTTAAAAATCTAGGTCATTGCAACTTTCTACTAGATATTACCAAATTTCAAATTATTTATTTTAACATTTATCTTTCGATCAATAAATGTGCATGTATATTCCAATTATTTTAGGTGTGTTTAAATCGATTATATATTTCTACCTATCTAGTATGATTTTAAATTGTCATATGAATCAAATCCATAAATATTATTTATTGCTTATCAAAATCAACTCGATATATTTTACAGTTTAGATCTATTGGATTTGAGGTAGTTGTTCCATATGATTTCTCTAATTCATCTCACTTCAAAAATTAAAGATAAAAGATAGATTCAAGAAGCAAAATTATATTTCTATAACTAAAATTTAAATAATTGAAATTGAACGATATAATCGCATCATGCTCATTTCGTAGATAAAATTCATTCAACGATTAGTTTTCCACCTTCTATCTAAATATGTATTCAATGCTCGTTTCCTCTAGCTTTGTTTATTGATTCTTGTTTCCTCTAATTTATTTTCTATTTTTATTAATTTACATATTATTTAGTTAGAAACTTGGAATCTATAGATCTAAGAGGCGGAGGTTAGGGTTTCTGAATTAGTAGACTAGAGATATATGCCTTTATTCTTTATTTATATTTGAGAACTAGCGTTTCTAGTCTAATTCCAGAAATCAATAATTAAGAAATTGCCAATAGCTACATTTTCCATTTTTTTTCACTTCGTATTATAAAATTTAGCAAAGTCGATTGCAAATGATGTTCCAAACGCAATGAAATAGATACCAAAGCCTAATTCCTTAATTTCCATAAAACTTTATTGTTTTGTTATTTATATAAAATTGTATTCTTTCTATTTTTTGTATTCTAATTCATAGCTAAACTTTTTACCGTGTTCATTGATAGCAGGTGTGGTAGGGTACTTAATTACCCAAACCCAAGTCTATTCACAGCTTCTTTGGACATCATACTAAATTGGTAAATTTAATTGGTTGGCCCTAACACGACTAATCCAAACTACATAATTATTTTGGTTTTGACATTACATTCGGAACCGAGTTAGCTGGAAGCGAGTGAAAGAGGTGAATTTTTTAAAAGATAATCTATTTTGAATTTATTAGGTATATGTAGTCTAAATGGATTTTAGATCTATTTTAAATGAAGTTTTAAATGTAACCTTATTTAACTTTATCTATGAAGTTTTTGATTATTTATATTTTAATCAATACGAGATGTTTATGTAATATGGAGTATATCTATATATTCATTGTATAAACATGTGTAAATTTACGTGTCAAATTAGTCTACAAAAAGAAGCCTTTCGTTTTTTCTCTTAATTTAGACGTTTAATGAAGCAAAGACTGTTATAATTAGGGTGAGAAAAAATTATCTACCTCTTTAATAAAATTGATTAAATCTAGGGTTGTTAACGGATATTTTCGAATGCATACATTGGCATATCCGTATTTGCATTCAAAATCATTTTTGTACATTGGATATATGTATCCATAGATACGGATGAATATCAAATATTTATCTTATCCATTAGTGGTTAATGAATCAAGAAATAAAAATTGAAAATTATAGTTGACATAAAAGAATTTCAATCCCATTGATTGATAGCGTTAGAAATAAACGAATATGATGAAATAAATAAATTTAAGTAGTTAATAATGCATTTAATGCATAAAATATAAATCTCTAACATAATAAAGCAACAAATGGGTATCTTTTATTATACTAAAATATGTATAATTTTAACTATAATCTTGAGAAAAAACAAATAGATAATTTTCAAATGAAAATGTCTACGGATCTGCATGTTCAAATAAATCTAAAATAAAATGTCCAAATAAATTTGTAATGGTGCATTTAAGTGACATCAAAACAAATAATAAAAGGCATGGCAATCAACATACATAAAAGTGGAATAACCTTCTTTTAATCTTTCGTCAACTTGTTTCAAAACATCGTGAACTTTTGTGTGTGCATCAAAATTAATTTATATTATGAAATATAACATTTCAATTATCTAAATAGATTTGATTAAGTGAATAAAATAAATTCAAATTTGAATCCAAAGTACCAAATGTCGGGAAGTAAATAATTTGAAATATCAAATTGAAAACAATGAAGTGGTTAAAGATATTTAAACATTTAATATATGTGTGTGTCTATAAAATAGTTTGACCCTGCCATTTTAAATGTGAACCTCCAATAATGATATATACGACACATATAAGATTCAAATATCTATTTATGTATGCAGAGTCAAACGGTTATAGGTGACAACATTTGCCATATAAAATCATTGTAAAATATAAGAGATACAATTCACACTAAAAGATGTGACGGATATTTAAAACCGAGAATGGATAATTACTATAAGATGTAGCCTAAAAACATAAGACCAAGATTGACACCCGATCCTTGCAAGAGTTGGATGAACACACACATACATACTCTATTCAGCCCTCAAATGTTCTTTTAATTTCGGTCATCCGTTCTGATTTAAATAATAATAATGATTTCTCTTTTTTATTGTAGCATACAATCATTCAAATATGAACAAGTAGCTGAAATTAAGTGGCTGCTTTGATGTTTGAATAGAAGGAGTTGTTGATCCTTAGCCTATATATTGTGATTTTACTTTTATCTTGTTTATTTCTTGGTTGTTTAAATGTTGGACTATTCTACATGATTCTCGCCATTCACTTAACAAAAACCATTGCAATTCTTAATTAAATTTAGATTATACTATAAGATCGATCACCTTTACGTTCTTACTTATGGCTATTTGCATTGGTCTTAAATGAAATATTAGAAGAAACTCAAAATGATATGATATGGTCCATGATGTTTGTGGATTAGATTGAACCCATTAATAAACACCTCAAAAGAAAAGTTAGACAAAAAGCTAGAAAAACAAAAAATGTACCTAAACTAAAAAGATTGAAATTTAGTACTATGACTAAGATAGAATATATTCCATGCAATAATACAGAAAAAGTGTTTAAGTGCATGCGATATGTAACAACCCGAAAAATCTGAACCAATTTAAAATTTTTATTTTGGCAATTTTAAAGAATTTTGAATATTTAAAATGAATTATTTTAAATAATAACAATGAGAAATTTATTTTGAATAGAACCAGAACATATATATTTATTTGAATCGACATTAGAATATAAATATTTACTTTAATTACAAAAGGAATTGAAAATGGCGCGGTAGTTTGAAAATTCGATTTCAAATTTCAAATGAATGTACAGGATTCAAAATAAACCTAATTTTAGCGAAACGAAAAATATTAGAATCTATTTGAAAATATATTTCCAACAAATCCAAAAAATCCAAATTTCATAGCGGGAATAAAAAGTTATGCCCAGTTGAAAATTCAGAATAGTCGCTATGGAAATATAGCCCTTAAAATAGCAATTTTGCAAATGACCTCCGTTTTCGATGAAACCACTTTTGTTGGATCCGGAATGTCAAATTGTTGCTAGATTCCAATTTTCAGAATTTTTGGAATTAATATGTAAGCGTGGTGAATTTAAACATGTTTGGTTATTTTAGTTTGAATTTGATCGACTGGAAAATGACCGTTTTTCAAATGGTCTCCAAATTCGACGAAATTAGTTTTGTTAGGACCGTATCGTCAAAACATAGCTAGATTTATTTTTTTGGAATTTTTGGAGTCAGTATATGGCCCCAGTAAATTAAAATGTACGTTAAAATCACTACGCCATAGATTGCATATGGCAACCACAGAGAAGTGATGCAGGAAGTGCAAAATAATGTTGGTATAGGCCAAAAATGATCTCTGGCAACACTTTTTTGGGGTTGCCTTTTGCCACGTGGCCTTAGAGTCAAAGGCAACGACTTTGCTATCCTAAGGTAACATCGCTACAGGTGTTACTACAGGCACTAAATTTACATAAATGTGGGGCCCACTAAATTCTGAATCCTGGGATCACGGAATCCTGTTGTGCCCCTAAATTCTGTAGCTGGGTTCACGGAATCCTGTTGTGGGGCCCACATTTATGTAAATTTATGGCAACACTATATCATAGCTACGGCAACATTTAACACTGCATACTGCAACATTATATCATAGCTATTGCATCATTATATAACATATTGCAACATAACAACAATTACCATCACACACTGAAATTAATAAACAACTTTTCATTTCAAAAAAATAACCGTTAACACAAATACTAGTTAGTCAACTACAGAATAACAAAATGTAGCCAACAAATTCAGTTTTACAGAGTACTTACAAACACAGTCGATACTAAATTCATGTTTACATCAAACTAAAACAGTTTCAAATTAATAAAGCCCGAGCCTCCAATGCATTCAGTGCCTCTCCTTCACCTGCAAAATAAAGCAGTTTCAAAAGTCATGCATTTCAGCAAAAGCCTTTAGTACAACTAATACATTTCAGTACAACCAAAGTCATGCATGCCTCGGCTACAAACTGATGCAATGCCTTGTTTACATTGCAACACAAAATGGAAGACATGCATGCCTCAGTTGCATTTCAGCACAAACTATAGCCATAGTATAACTGACTTGCACTTCAGCACAAAGACATTTCAGCACAAACTATGGCCAAAGTTGCTTTTCAGCACAGAATTGCATTTCACAATCTATGGCTGAGTTGCAAATTAATGCAATGACTCGGCTTGTTCAAAGCATTTACGATATCAAGGAATGCAACTGAATGCCTAAGGCACTAAAAATTTAGACTTGCCACGACTCGTTCAAGTACAAACTCAACCATTGCATCAATTACGAACTGACACGATCATTACTGATTGAAGAGAAAATAAAATTCTTAAAATTTTGTAGTTCTTTACTGAAGCATCAGCCTTGTACATGGTCAGTTACATACCAGCATTGAATTACAGAATTGTAAGAATTAGACTGATGCTTCAGCAAGTGGAAATTGTAAGAATTCTGAAGCATACCACCAGCCAACCATAAAAATAAGCAAAAATACATACCAGTAGTGTGTGTCTGTATACGATCTCCAATTTGCACAATTTGTAAGGGCCTTGGACTACAAAAACATGAAATTAAGAAGCCATGTTTTTCACTTTGCTAGGTGGAAGGCGGATTCGTCTTATTGGGACATCATCTCTACAGCAACGAACATCAAAATCTTGATTTCCCATTCCATAAGCAGGCTGGATATCATTCCAATCTTCATTTTCATTTTATCTTTCGAGTTCACACCAGTCTTTCTGCAATTTTTTGATAACATTGTGGCACATCTTATCAATTGGATCTGCTATATAAAACGCCTTTTTTACCTGTGAAGCCATAACATAAGGATCAGATTTCTGGCGCAATCGATTAAAATTGACACGAGTCAGCCCATATAAATCTTTCTCTTCTTCGTACCATCGACACTAAAATAAAACCACACTAAATTCTCCCCAATAATCTAGTTCTAATATTTCTTCAATTAATCCATGGTAATTAACTTCACCAACCAATGGATTTTGATCTTTCGAACTTGCAAAGCTAGTAGTCAAGGCTGTCAAAAATACACCACTGTTTTGTGTTATACATTTGGCATCTCTGAACCTTGTATAAAATCTGTATCCATTGATAACATATCCAGTAAACCACTTAGCTGTTGGAAGATGCCCCATTGCAAGCAGTTGTACTTCTTTTGAAATGTCCTCCTTTTTTCCAACCTCTTCCTTTAACCACTTCCAAAAATCTTCAATGTGTTCTCTCTCTCCTTTATATTTTTTTGATGATGCATGACCATCAATTAAAGCTCGATGTTCCCTAGAATAAAGACCAGGTTAATAAAAGATAGAAACAAATTTGGCTGGATCTATTACTAAAGCTGAAACTGACCATACCGAAAACAATTCTGTATGAATGAGAACATAGCTTAACTACAAATCATGCCTGAAATCCCTAAAAGTGCTGAAACTTGGAATTTACAACTAACACTACGTGAGGCTAGAATCAATAACATGTTTGTAGATTGTTTAAAAGAACTGATTTTGCTGGCAAAAGAATGACATCAAAAATAGTTTTTTTTTTAATAGTTGACTTCATTTCACAAGCTACGCAAAGAATATTATTACTGATGTTAACCGAACCTGTCCACTTTTCTAATTAAATAAACCATTGTAAACTTTAATTGCATAAAATTCCATCTGCCAGGTTCAAAAAGGAAAACATTATTTATTATGAAAAAAGGAACAAAATAACTAATAAAGGATTCATAAAGATAGGGATAATACTTCAATACTTACTAAAATAAAAATACTTACCCAAGTAAATTCTCTATTTCCTTGTTACCACAATTGAATAGAATGTAACGGTGACATTCCTTCCATTGAGAATTTTTAAGATGAATAGTTTTTCCATCTTTATTTCTTCTTGTGCCAATAGGATATTCCATATTTTGTGGACATGTTTCAAATTGCATTTTTCCTGCTCCATCGCCACCTAAGAACCTTGAACAGAATATCGAACATTCCTCTGCAAGATAACCTTTAGCAATGGATGCCTCGGGTTTGCTTTTGTTGCGAACATATGATTTCAATTTACAAAGATAACGCTCAATAGGAAACATACAACGAACATGTGCACGTCCACCATATTCAAGTTCCTTGCATAAATGAACTAGCAAGTGCACCATTGTATCGAAGAAAGCATTTGGGAATATCATCTCAAATTGACAAAGAATTTCCACAATTTCCTTTAGCCTCTTGAGATCAGCCAAATCGATACTTTTACTCCAAACACTTCTTATAAATGCACTTAATCTTATCATAGGTATTGCAACTTTAGGTTTTACAGATTTCTTCACGGCAAACTGCAGCAAGTAGTGGAGAAAAAAATGAGCATCGTGGCTCTTATACCCTGCAATTTTCCTCTCTTTCTTGTTTACATACCGGCTGATATTAGCTGCACAACCATAAGGCAGTTTAGCATTCTCCAACACCGAGCAAAATAGTTCTTTCTCCTTGTTCGTCATTTCAAATATAGCAGCCCTCATCTCAAGGTAATTTCCATCAGATGATAGAACCGGATGAAGGACCTCCCCGATGCCTATCTCTTGTAAATCATACCGAGCATTTAAATGGTCTTTCGACTTCCCATCAATATGTAGTAAAGTACCAAGTATGTTATCACAAATGTTTTTCTCTATGTGCATAACATCAAGGTTATGTCGACATACATTTTGACTCCAATATGGTAAATTAAAAAATACTGACTTTTTTTTTAAAAGGAGATTCATTTTTTTGCTTCTTGATCACCTCTTTCTTCCCAAAATTATTTTCATAACCAGCCAACAATTCTTCGATGTCAGTCCCGGATAAAATACCGGGAGGTGTTCCCATTTCAATTTCACCATTGAACCTTTTCTTATTAAACCTCCACTTGTGTCCCGGGTCTAAAAATTTCCTATGATTCATGTAGCACATTTTTCTACTATGTTTCAAGTAAGTTGAAGAAGTCTCGAAATGGCATACGGGACAAGCTAAATAGCCCTTCATGCTCCAACCGGATAACATTGTATAGCCCGAAAAGCCGCTGATCGTCCATAACACGCTTGCACCTAATGTGAAATCATCACCAGTGAAGGCATCATAAGTTTGTATGCCAATATCCCATAATTCTTTCAATTCTGCGATAAGAGGCTGCATATAGACATCAATGTAATTGTTAGGAGACTCTGGATCAGGGGTAAGGGTTAAAAGTATCAAATTTTCTGTCTTCATGCATAACCAAGGTGGAAGGTTATAATTTACCAATACGATCGGCCATGTGCTGTGTTGTGTAGTCATTGTACGAAAAGGACTGAATCCATCAGATGCTACTCCTAACCTGATATCTCTGTTATCTGATGAAAAATGAGGATAATTGGCATCCATAGTCTTCCATACCTCGCCATCAGCTGGATGTCGAAGTTTGCCATCGTTTTTTCGTCCTACTGCATGCCATAACATAAGTTCTGTGTATTCCTTCGACATGACATCCTTTGCAACCTTGGGTTTAGTGGAAAATAACGCATCACTTTTGCTGGTACTTTGTGAATCCACTTCTCTGAATCTTTGTCAATACCCACTTTCTCTTCCGGTATAACCCACCTTGAAAAACCACAACTTTTGCAGTTGTTTTCCTTTTCATTTTCTGCCCAATATAACATGCAGTCATTTGGACATGCATGTATTCTTTGGTAATCGAGGCCTAAATCTTTAATGATATTTTTGGTAGCATTGAAAGATAAAGGGATGTGGGCTTCTGGAAAAGCTTCTTTCATTAACTCTAATAAATCCCTGAATGCAAACTCAGTGATTCTATGTAGGCATTTTAAAGAATAAAGCTTGACAATGAAACTTAATCGCGAAAATTTACTACACCCGGGATATAATGGCTGTTTTCCCACTTCAACACATTGATGAAATTTTCTAGCATCGACATCTATTACATTTGACCCATCAGAAGATCCATCTTCATTGTTCTGCATATTTCCACAAGTACGTTGCAACATCTCATCGAGATTATCTCCAAAATTTATTCCTGCTTCACAATCCATATTATTATCGCTCCTTTCAGGATCTAAACAGGAAAATTCACAAATCCATTTCATGTACAATTCAGATGGACCATTCCAAATTAGATGGTTGTAGACTACTTCTTGACAATGCCACTTGCGATTATGACACTTTGTGCAAGGGCATGTAATTTCATCACCTACCGCAAATCTAGAAAAAGTATTTCGAATAAAAAGTTTCACTCCACTGATGTACCCTTCACTGAATTTAGGAAGTTATGCCCATAGTTTTTCCTTTTCGTTCATTGAGTGATACCTTAAAGCAGTAAATTAGGCACAAGTAAAGTAGTACATTACGCAACAAAACAATCAAATCATAAAAAATTGAAATATTCATTGAGTGATACCTGAAGCAGCAGATTAAATCGAAACCCTAACTGAAATCTAAAACCCAAGACGAACCCCAATTGAAGACCTAATTGAACTTGAAATCGAACCTGCCCTGCTCGAACCCTAATTAAGCTTGTAAACTTGAACTTTTAGCCCTAATTGAACCTGAGAGTGAGTGTGTGAGAGGTTGAGCAGCGGAGTACTTTGGTAAAGTTCGATTGAAATTTTCAATATTTTTTTAGTTTTCCCCCCTTTGTTTTTGCTTCCCGCCCTAGACATTATTTCACGTGCGGATTACTAATCTAGACTAAACATTTCTTCACGCGGATCGCTAACCTGGACCGTTGGATCGTGTTGACGCGGATTGATAATTTTATTCACGAGGCTATTGCAACACATGTTGATATATATGCTAACATATTTAAGTGTGCATTGCAGTAGACAAAAAACAGCATAGCAATGACAACATTGTAGCTAGCAACACCATGCATTTTCGTTATAATAGGCCATCTATGGCGTAGTGAATTCAATATATTGATTCATATTTTAATTTTGAGAAAAGCTGATGGAAACTATCAAATTGGCTTATGGGACATATCCCATTGTGTCCGGAATGAGGGTAATTAGCTAGGAACGTCAGTCGTTGAGTTCAATTTGGAGTTAGAATAAAAAAGTAACTTTTTGGAATTAAATAATTAAATTAAGTCAACCCCCGCCTTATCTCTCCCTCACAATTCAATCTACCGTGAAACAAAAAAAAATGCAACGCTCATGCTCCAGCCCCTCCCCACGCGCCACCACCACCTCAGGCCTCTCCACTCCTCCTCCTCCTCCTCCTCTTCTTCTTCCTCCTCTTTCCCTCTTTCAATCAGCAAAAACCCTAGGCCCCAAATGACTAAATCCGCCAACCACCACCTACGGCCACCATCCCGCCACCTGCGCCTCCCCCACCACCAGCAGGTCCCGCCGCCGCCCTTTGGTCACCCAGCTCCGTCCGTGGGCCCCCCGCCACCAAAAACCCATTTTTCACAAAAATCCCGTTTTGCAAAAAACTTCCTGGCACTATTTCGCCAATAACTCCCAAACCGTGCATTTCTGGCCAAACCTCCTCAGTACCAAATTCGAAGATCACGATTTTCTCTTCAATTTGGTACATGATGGTCCTATTTTGGATTGCGGAGCTGTCGGGAAAACGCGTCCAAAGTCTGCTATCCAAACACTGTCAAAATACTGTCTTTTCGCGATTTTCGGCGAAATGGCACATTTTTGGAAGGAAGACCACTAGGCGAAAGTTGTCCGGAATGGCGCGTTTAACCTAGTAAAAAGATGGAGTGAAGATTGGAGCACGTTTGCAAATTCTGGAACCAGAACAGTAAATCCGGACGATAGAAAATATGTGAGTTTTCTCCACTTTAAAACTTCTGCGGTTTTTGATGTATGAAGTATATAAAGTTTTTATATAAAGTTATGATTTTTAATTACATAAAGTTAAGATTTGTAGTTATGTAAAAATATCATTTTTGATTAGTTAAAAAATAGGGTTTTTATCGTAGGAAGGAAATATTTTTGGCAAGATTAAAAATATGATTTTTAACTAGTGTATGGCATGGAAATGTTCTTAGAAAGATAAAAATATGATTTTTAGATTACATATGTTATTTATAAAATGGTCATACAAACAAATAATTATTAGTTGGCTAAAAATCCGATTTTTATATATGTAGTAGCGATATAAAAATGTGATTTTTATAATGTGAACATCATGTTAAAAATACGATTTTTACCTATGTAGTAGCGTTATAAAGATATGATTTTTATGTACATGTAGCGACATTCAAAATATGATTTTTATATATATAGAGTATTAAAAATATAATTTTTAGCTGAGTAAAAATATAATTTTTAGAACTGAAATAAAAATGTGATTTTTACTACGAACAGCGTGAAGAAGATTGCGTTGGAATTTCAGGCAAGTCAGGACTGTTCTGAAATTCAGAAATAAAAATGAGGGAGTGGAAATCAAAGGTGAGAACTCCTCAATATAATTTTCTTATACAGTTATTTATTTTATAACTGCATATATGAACTGTTCCCCGTCGTCCACAGACCATGGACGACTTGTTTGATTGTTTGGTTTGGTTGTTTGGGTGAAATGAATTGATTAGAATTGTTATGTGTGTATGGCGTGAGTCAATATCAAGAGAGGGGTAATGCTAGACATTACCCGATTTTGATATCGCGCCGTTATGCCGTCAAAATTTTCTAAAATATGTTAGAACAATAAAAATATTATTTTTATTGTGTAAATGAATGGAATAAATATTTTATCATTAAAAATATAATTTTAACGTGTATATAAAATAAATATTCATTTACAAATCGAACAATTTGTTTATGTACACACATTTGACTGATATTGATTGTGACGATATATTTTACACATCGCCCAACTACACAAATAATATTCAGTGTTTGTTGATTGAAACCAAACACGGGTATTGGGATGAAATTGGACATACACTAATCCCAATAATTAGTTGTATGTCGATCGGTTGATTGACAAGCTGTCGTAAGCGTTAAATATTTATATTTAATGCTTATGTAGTGTAGAATACACTCTGGATGATGGTTGATTGTTTATTATTGTTGTACTATATATGTGTTGCATGAAATCCGTATAATCAAATTATATGGTAATTGGCTGTGTCTAATTCCAGTTCAGAAAGAATGAATATTTTAAAATGACCAATATTTTAAAATAATTAATATTTTAAAATAATATCTAGTAACGGATAAAAATGTGATTTTGATGTCCGATTTGGGATGGACACGAATATATTTAAATATATATATATAGCCGTGTTGATTTGATAACGCCATTTTGATGTGAACGATAGTTATATCGATTTTATTCCTTTTTATAATGAATATCGAAAAGGAATTGATTTCAAAATCTAATGTTTTGAAAATACTATCATTTATATATCGATGATATGGAATATTCAATTTTGATTTGAAATTAAATATGAAGTTGAAATTGTTTTAAGAATAACCAGAATTTCCAATATATGAATTGGAATGGATTTGAATCGAAATTATCTTCGGAATATTTCGATATTGGATTCCGTGATTATACGGATATTGTGGAGGAATTTGGAAGATATATATATATCGTTATTCCAATACGATATTTGTTGATTTCAGAATTTGATATTGAATATAAGACGATATATCTTCTATTCAGAGCCTTGTATTTAATATCAAATTGGATTTTGGGTTTGTCATGAATGATATCTTTAATAATACTATTCTTAAACCCAATGGAGTTAAGAAAATTAGAAACTGACTGGAGATTAGTTAAGTTGAATGGTTTCCTGGGTATTGATCGAATGTTAGTTTCGGCCTTCAGGGTTAACACTTAGGGAATTGTTCTCTTACTAATTTACGGTTAGAGACTGATGGAATGTGAATTGGGTTTGTCGTGAACTGTGTTTTAGCGACATTCATTCTTTAACCAGATTTAAAGTGAAATGGGTTTTAGAATTTATAAATCTTTTGTTAAGATTTAAAGGAGATTTTCCAAAGTAAAGTTTTCCAATTTAACATATTAAATTAGAATTGAATGGAATTCGATTTGGTAATAGTCGAAGTAAGCTTCTGTAGAGGAAGACAGTTAATATATATGGAATTTAAAAGGCCTTGTTGTTATTCCATTTATATTATCGGTTGGATATGGAAGTTTATATCGATTACATATATCGTTTTGTTTTCCATGAAGATTCCATTGTTAATGGAATGAGATTTTGGGTTGTCGTGAATGATGTCTTTAATAATACTGTTCTTAGACCCAACGGAGTTAAGAAAATCAGAAACTAACTGGAGATTAGTTAAGTTGAATGGTTTCCTGGGTATTGATCTGATGTTGGTTTCGGCCTTCGGTGTTAATACTTAGGGAATTGTTCATTTGCTAATTTACGGTTAAAGGCTGATGGAATGGAATGTGATTTTGGGTTTATCGTGAACCATGTTTTAATTGACATTGGTTCTTTAACCCATTTAAAGACAAGTTATGATTTTCCAAGTTAAACAATCGTTAATATTGATTTTTGGGAAGATTAAGACCAAGTGGAGTTTTAATGCATCTTTAATTAGATTGAAATGATATCCAAAGGAAAATTAAAGAATAAATTTAAAGAATTTATCTTTGATAAAATTAATGGGAACCTTTCCCAAAGTACAAGAATATTTGAATAAAGGAATATTCTGGATTGGAATGAGGCGTATGTTGTGTTTTATAGCACTTGTTTATTATATACGCGAGTTATTCAGAAAGACTGGGTTTATCCCATTCTGAATAACTGATTCGACGATATGTCGAGGATGAAGACGGTGGTTGAAGACCGGAGATCTTCACATCATTTGGATGATTACTGATGTCTTAATTGGGCTGTACACCCAAGACAAGATAATAAGTGGTGATCGTCCAGACGTACTTGGAGATCGACCGGATATGCGAGGACCTCTCCCCTGTATTGGACATATGGGGGAGGAATTAGGTGCCTCCGGTTTCGTTCAGACCCAGAACGAACTAGTAAATGGATGTGTGTCTGACATCAGATTTCATTCTGTGTGATTGATAGACATCGGTTGCATAGCGTGAATTGCCTGTGTGGCATGCTGAGATGCAAATGATCAAGGCTTCTGCTGAAAAGCAGAGTCTTGTGGTTGATGATCAAAGCACGACTTTAATACAACATAGCTTTGTGTAGCGTTAATTCGCGAGCCTCACACCCCGGTGTGAACCACAAACGGGAGAGGACATCAGGGAGGGCATGCGTTTCCTTCTAGCTAGGAGTGGTGTCAGCGTTTTACTATCCCTGACATTTTGCTTATGTGGATGATGGATTGTGAGGCGCCTCGGTTATATCGGTCGTTCCGGGGCCGATAGTTTGGTCAGGATATGACCCATTGACGCCCCATAGTGCGGGGAAACGCAGTGTTCAGGCATTTTAATCCACATCGAGTGGACCGGCCCTGACGATCCAGGGGACGATGCGTTCTGTTCCTGAGGGGCGGGCTAATGCGTCTCGAAGCGGTAAGGACGATCACTTGCCTTGGTTCATAGATGGAAATCCAACTTCCAATACCTGACATTTGCGGTTTTGATTGTAGATCCTAGTATCGGCGACATGATATATGGTACCCATGCCGTCTAGGATTGATACATTTATATTTGAAGTAATTTATACACTATGCACTTATAATAGTATTAAATGATTTGTTTTAACGTACCAAGCATATTTGGCTATTATAAGGGAAAACCCTATCCTCCGGCTTGCGTGCATTATGTGATGGGACCTGGGTCTTATAATAGCCTCATTTTTCCAAAAAGCATTGCGCTGTTTTGTTATATGCACTGGTATTCTTGGGAGGAAACCTGTTCCGTGTTATACAGTGCGGTCCCTTGATATATCTGATTTAAAGTAAAGTTTTAAATAACTGTTTTAGTTCTCACACCAGTCACATGACTGATTTAAAGTTTATTTTTTTAACCTAAACTCTTGGTGCCCCAATTTTCCACATGGGAAGCTTGTAGTTTTGGTTTTGCGGATTTATATTCCCAGGATCCTGGTTTAGAGCTGGAATGATATTCGGAAAGCTCTGTATCCATATATTCTTTTCAGTTGTGTTTTGTATTATTTTTCCGCTGCATTATAACTTGGAAATCTATGATATTTAGTAAATGTGTAATATTTAGTCATACTCTGTATATTCTTGTATTTTGATGAATTGTTGTAATAAGCAATGAAATATTCTTCGGTTTGTGTTCTGATTCATCTTTCCCTCTAAGCAATCAGGGCTTTCCTTCACGGGGAAGTTCGGGTCGTTATAGTTTGGTATCGGAGCTTTGGTTTACAGAGCTCGGAGAACAAGACACATTAGAACCAAACGAAAGTATTCATCGGAGATTGGATTAGTAATATCCAATGAGAATGACTCGTTAGAGATGGGGTTAGTAGTATCCTAGAATGAGTCGAAACAGTGTTGTTTTCAAATAAGAATGAAAACCAATTTTGTTTTGAAATTTTAAATTTTATTATACGTATTTGATTATTTATTTTATTTTGAATTTGTACAATCAAGTATATAAAGATTTTGCGTATACGTCTGATCCATGTGTATTCGAAGTTTTAATATACTGGATAGGTATAGAATCACACTCTAGTCGCTCGGAGATGATTCTGATGATGGCATGTTATAATCAGCATTTGTGTTCGAGTCTCGAAAGTGGGATATCTATATATTTCCATAGACTGGTGTGAGAACCAAAACTAGATAGGGCTTATTTGTTGTGACTTGGCATCAAAAACATGATTTTTGGATGCATAAAAGCTATAAATTTGAAACGTTAATCAACTAATTGATTGATGGTTGTGTTGTTTGATTATTAGTTAAACTAATGAGATTGTTGAAACTAATATGTACATGAAAGGTAAATTTAGCCAAATCAAGTCAAATTCGAACTGAATTGAAATTTATTGCATTTGCATATATGACACGTATATACGTTGAATAGGTCATAGCAGGGAAGCTAAACAGAGGAATCACTACACCATAATGGCCATTTAGCAATCCTTTTCTTTTCCAATTGTCAACACTTATTTGTGTTGCCGTGTAGTGTCAAGAATAAGCGTTGCTATGTTAAAAAAGTGTTAGCAAAAATATATAATTTTAATTTTTTTTATTGCCAACACTTGTTTGTGTTGGTAGGGCTGATTTCTAAGGGTAAAAGCGTAAACTAACGTCCTTAACCCTATTCCCCCTTTTTCATTCGTTTACCCAACGCTTTTGCAAATAACGGCCGCCAAAATGAATTATCCAAATCCCGATTCCAGAAAGAAAAAAAATCGCAGCTTGTACAAAATATTCAAATCCGTTCTCTCTACTCGGATTTTGGGGTTCGTAGATTAGAAACTTCAGATCCGTTCTCTCTAATCGGATTTTGGGATCCTTGTTCGATTTAACCGCGCTCAATTCGCTTTCAATCTCATTCAGTCGCATCAGGTATAACAATGTTTGATTCATTATCTAGTTTTCGTGAGTTAATCGGTTGGGTTTTGGGAGTTACTGCCAAACGTACTAGTCTTAACAGTTTGAGATCTAATTTTCTAAACTATATTTTAATTTAAGTAATATGACAGAAGGGTTGCACTAAAACTTTAAGAAGATTAAGTAGAAATATTGAGAGAGAAACGCAGCTAGATTCACTTAATCGTTATTTTTTAGTGGCTAAATGTACCGAGAGAAGATAATTTCAATAATGATGGAAATTTTGTAGCAGTTGGTATTGAAGTTGAGTTTTAGTAGTGATGGAAGAGATCTGAAATAAGCTACCCACCTGAGGCAACTAGGCAAACGTAAAATAAAATACAAGAACTCATTGGTGTTGCTGCTCCTAAATTTAAGAAATTAGCAGAACTAGAAGGAGCTTGCGAGCATGAGCCATCGACAATTTTATTTCATCATGAATGAACCCATTCCGATAATTTTCTGGTCAAACTACAGACAAGCCCATCTTTCCAGAAACAGCTTGGGTTCAACTTTGTGTTGTATTCATTCAACTCTATATGAAGTTGACCTCTTATATTATTTGCACTAATTTCATCTGTGTCAGGAGTAAAATAAGTACATTAGCCATGTATGTAGACTTAAAAGTCCAAACTCCAAAGAGGATGGTGCATGGTTTGCCAATGGGTACAATAAAAATAACAGCATACATAGCAGCTTATGTGCAGTGCACGTTTGCAAAAGAATGTATTTTCTAGTGTATACATACTAATGCGATATATATATATATATATATATATACACACACACACACACACACACACATATATATATATATATATATATATATATATTCTTGTGCTGATATTAGTTGAACTGAGTTTGTGGTTAGTTGAAGACTTAATGTGTGTTTAATATATATATCTCCATGCATTTGTTTGACCAAGCAACACTGATTCATATTCTTCCGACTAGCAAGAACATGTTGTTTGTCAAGTTAGCGGTTCTGATTGTCATAAATATTTCTTAGTTTATATATAGGTATGCCACGTATAATGGTTTAAGAAATTCGGTTTAAGATATTTTTTTTCTTCTTTTTTCCTTTTACTCAATTGTATTATACCTTTTTTGGCTGTCTTTAATTTTATTTACAGATATTACTCCAATAAGACGAACAAGCAATCTGTCAGGGAAAAGCCTCCTGAGTTGCTGACACCAGCTGAAGCCAGCCCAAATATTTCCTACGACTTCTAGTAACTTATCTGTTTATATTCCCTTTAAGCAACACCTTCAAAAAATTACATTTCAATATGTAATTAGTTAATTACTATGATCCTTCTTGTGTCGAACAAAATAAAACTTAATAGGGCATCGAACCCATGAAAAATAAAAACAGTGCACTGAAGTTGTTTTAATGTGTTTTTTCTTTTCTTTTTTCCGAGCGGCTGATTTATAAACAAATTCAACATTTCCCTGATAATATTTTGGTGAAAATTTAGTCACATTTGTAGATGACTTAACAATAAAGTGTGAACAAATATCCTCATTTATGCGTGCATACTTCGAATTTGAACTCACAGATGCCAATATAGGCTGAGTATTACTGAGCATATATCGGCTCAGTATTACAGAAATTTGCATTTACCGGAACTGCTAAACAATGCCGCCAACGTATACAGTACTAGTATCTCTTCCATGAGACAAATGATTGCAGGTCCACAAATGCCGAAGTTCCGGCCAAGTTTCTCCTAAACGGCGTCAAGATACAAATGCAAATCACAGTAATAACACACTTTATTTGTTTACATGCAGGGATCATAAGCCTTTGAACCACCTCTTTAGAACACACATATTAAACAAACATTTTTTTCATTATCAACATCTAAGAAAAAAACTGTGTTAATCAATCATATATTGCTTGTGAAGTACCCATTGAACCATCTCAGTGGAATAAATGAGCTTACTTATTTTTACATAGGCATCATAAGCCTTCAAGCTTAATAAGCATTTTTGATTGATTTGTGAATTGATTTTCTATGCTTGTTGATTTTGTATATAGTCTATCTTTGCATTGCAGAATTTGCACATATATTTTTTAGACATTTGTGTAGTTGATTTATGGACTGGTTTTGCATGCTTGTTGATCTTTTGCTTTCTGCTAGTGCCTTATAATCCATCTTTTGCAACCTGTTTAGCTACCATTTATGTACATCTTTTGCAATCTGTTTTGCAACCTGTTTAGCTACGGATTATTCAACTCATGCGTGTGCAAGTGGTTGTTCCATTCTCAGAAGTTATTCTCATTCAATTTGAATTCATACAACATGTTTGCTGAATACTCCGTGTCTCGCTTCTAATCTAACAAAAGGAAATATTATTTTCAACTTGCCTGACAAGGGAGCATGTGCATGCAAATAGTTATATTGCGCAGTTAAACTACGCCAACCGGCTCAGTATTACTGAGCCATTCGGTGCAGTTTAACTACGCCTTAGGCTCAGTAATACAGAGCCGGTTGGCGCAGTTTAACTGCGCAGTATAACCATTTGCATGCACATGCTCCTTGTCAGGCAAGTGCAAACAGATGTAAAGTGATAAGCTTGAGTATGCTCAATACCAATTTCAGTATAAAATCTTGTACTATTCGCCAAGTAACGGTTAAATCACCTTCCGAGTTCATATTTGGATAGTATGAATTACATTTTTGGAAGTTCAATACATAGTCAATCCAAATATTATATACTCGATATCAGAATCTATTTAACTTTTGTAAATATCAAAACTTGTATATTTACTTTCATATAACAAATCGAATAACTTATAACTTCATTTTGAAAATAAAGTTAAATTCTTTTTTAAGTTCTTTTGTAAATTTCTAAACTCTTATAAAATTTTATAATATTTCTAAAACCATTTATAAGTTTATTTATAAATTAATAAGGCTTCTTCTAAGAATTGTTTTAAAACAATCTAAATTCAATTAAAAAACTTATTTACTTATAACATCTTCATTTTATAACTTAAACAAACTTATTCACTTAAATTTGGTTAAGTATAAACATTAAAAATCTTTAAAAAACTGGACTTTATTATAAAATTCTTTTATAAAGTCCTTTGTAAAACTAGACTCATTTTATACTCTTTTTCTATAACCCCATAAAATTTGTTAATGAAAAACTAGCTTCAACCTGCTGTGCCACAGCAGGTTGTAGCTGTTGTTGGCACAGCAGCTTGAAGCTTGTTATGGAATTGAAATGTGTTTGCGACATGAAATTGAAATGTATTTAACTTGAACCTTGTTATGGAAATAGTTGATGAAACACTACAAGTTAAGTGTTTAATGGCAACAGTCTTTTTTTTATGCGAGCCAATTTCCAATGGATCTGAGATTATTTTTGATCTCTAACCACTCTCAGTTCATTCAACTCCTGTTTTTTTTGTGTGCATGGGTGCAAAGCATTTTATAGATGACCAAGTCATAAATCATAGTCTTGAATCCTGATTAATGATAAAGCATGATCATTGTCTGCAAATAACAATTTATTTGGGCATCAAACCTGCTGTTTAATATATCAATTAATGATAAAGCTTTATATATGAATGGAAATGGTAGTGGGAATGTCATATGGGTTTCATGTACGATTTTGCATTCATTAATTAGTCTCTACTTTCCTGTGTTTATATGTGGTTTAGTTTTAGTTTCAAGTTTTTTGCTGTCACTTATTAAGATATATGCAAGGTTGGTAGGGTTGATGGGTTAAATATTGCAATTGAAGGTTTGATCCGTGTTAATATTATGTTGTGCAATTGAAGGTTTGATCAGTTTGACTATAACTTGTTTGGAAACTCATGAAGTATTGTACCTACGGTGGTTGGGGCTACAGATTTTGTTTGATTGTTTTGCATTCTTAGTTGTTTATTTTTTGAAAATGTATTCATTCCTCTTCTATTTCATTCCATGTCATAAGCGTCATTAGTTTTTTACCTGTTACTTGCGCTTCTTTTAGGCGGAGCTTCAAAAATTTTCACTACAAGTCAAACTGTGCTTTTAATCCATTAGGCAAATGAATATATATGTTTATATTTCTACATAGGGCTATTTGTTAACACTACAAGTTTTGAGTTCTTTTGTGTACAGTTGTTGTAGAAGTTTAGATGTCGAAGCCCAGTTTATATGTTTATCTTCAAAGACATGAATAAACGGGCTTCTGCTCAGTTTAAACTGAGCCGAGTGGCTCAGTTTTATCGAGCCATCGAGCTCAGTTTAAACTGAGCCTATGGCTTAGTTTTATCGAGCCATCGAGCTCAGTTTAAACTGAGCCTATGGCTCAGTAAAACTGGGCTTCAGCTCAGTTTAAACTGAGCCTTGTATGCTCAGCTTTACCGACCATCGGGCTCAGTTAATTGAGCCTGATGGCCCAGTAGAACTGAACCTACAATGCTCAGTTTAAATTTTAAACATCAAGTCTGATACATAATTTGATATTTGAACATGTACTGATTCAGGTACATCGATTATCTTTTGGTGATTATGTTGATCGTGGCCAACACAGCCTGGAAAGAATAACATTCTTCTTGCTCAGTAATGGATGTTGGGCATTGAATGTAAGTATGCCTTTTGTATTAACATCATTAAAAGTTACTAATTCTTTAATTGATAAATGGCCATGAGAGCTCTTTATGGACGTGTTATTAATACATTAAGGTAATTATATTGGTAGGCTGAAATCGTAGCGTGGTTTAGTTCTTTGACCTGTAATATTTTCCCTTATCTTCATTTATTGATAGGCTGGCTCGCTTGTCTTCATTCTTCTATAAAATTTCGGGTACTTCAAAATAAGCTGTCGATTCACTAGTCAGTTGATCGAAGTGGTTTCGTTCTCCTTGAATGTTTAATCGGTCAATCATATAGTTTGTGTTTTATTGGCTGCTTCAACGTCAGGTATTCTTTGATTGATTATTCAGTATGATTTCTACCCTTTTTGATTTTATATAGTTCTCGACGTCAACTTTTTATGCCGGTGATTATATGGGATTTAAATATTGGATTGATTCCACATATTTCGTTTTTAAATTACGGTTTTGAATCCTTTAGTTATGTTTTCTTGGTTATGTATGTTTGGTCGAGCGCTTTTGATTATTCTTTGGTGCGTTCATTGTACGAACATATTGTTGGATATATTGTTGAGTTCACTTGAGACTCAACATCGAACTGAATTTGTTTTCCAATATTAATTTGAGTCACTATTTTATGCTTCCATCTCTAAAGATTTGGTTATTGGATTTTAGGTCCATTCATGCCTTGCTTGTTGATATTCATCCTTTGCCTGTTGTGCATCTTTAGTTTGCAACTCAGTTTTCGCCTGTTGTGCATTTTTTGTTTCGAAACTGTGTTGCAAACTCAGTTTTGAAAACTGAGTTGCAAAGTCAGTTTTTGAAACTGAGTTCATCAGTGTTTAGATCCTCTGCAATTCAGTTTTCGAAACTGTGTTCATCAGTGTTTAGATCCTATGAGTATCTTTTCATTTCAATACTTTTTGAAGTGTTTTTCTCAACTGCAACTATCAGATCTAGTCTGAATTAGATTTGGTGAGTCAAATCAAAATGGAATTCAAATTGCGAGATGTTAATCTTTCTGGCAACTACGATGGAAGTTGTCCATGTACAATTAAATCCTAAACTAGTAATAAGTCAAATTGCTGTCAAAAGCTCAAAATTTGATCATAAGTTTCTGTTTTCAAGACTAGAGTATTGCCTATTATTCTCTTTTTACTCCAAAACACAGTTTAGACTAAAAAACAAAAGAGTTAGTGGATGTATGAGAAAACATCGGTGGTGATATCAAATACAGTTCTAACTATGAATAAATTAACTTTGCTAAAAAATTACTCCTACTACTCCATATGATATACATGAAGAAATAAATTAAATAATGTTCTAATTATCTAAAAGAATTTATACCTTCTATTTGTTGACCAAGCACTATTCCAGTTGAAATATAACATACAATGGTTTAAAATAATGCCATTGAACCAGGTATAGCAGTATATCCTTATATAAATATTTTTGCATTTTCATACTGGCAGCATAGTTGGTACCAACTAAGTGCAGGTAATACCCTAGGTGTTTGTTAATGTACTAATTCAAGCAGTATTAGCTAAGGCTAAAACTTCCTCTTTATGCTACCCTGTAGGTACATACAGATGTTTCACCGCATATTTATAAGTCTAGTATTTGAACAAGAAAGTGTTGTTATACTAAGTGCATGGGTTGGATATAAACAATGGAAATATTATTGTTAGAATTATTAAAATATAGTTTGAGAAATTTATGTTTAAAAGCTTTCTTAGTATTGAATGGCTGAATATTTCTTTTGAATACAAATGCTTGAATATGAATAACTTGATTACAGTGTATTTAGAACACATGTTTTTTGTTACAGTAAAAAGGTAAAGGCAAAATAAAATAAAATATGTAGAACCCATAATAGCTTACCCCAAATTGTTTGTTGTTTATGAATGTTTGTTTTGTTAGATAAGTGAATGTTGCCATTGTTTGAACTAAATACTTATATATATTGGATCAAGTTTGTTCAGTGTTAAAAAAAAACGAGAGAGAGGGGGGGATATGAACACCTAGGTGAATAAGCTTTGCTGCTAAAATAATTTTTATTTAATGTATAACTTCCATAGAAGAAATGTACATATTTATTTTTTAATCATGTTCTTAATCCAGAGCAGTTATCATTAGAAACTATTTAATGAGGCATTAAAGCTAAGTTAACAACAACCATTTTAAAACATGTACGCTTTAAACATACATCCATCTTGATACTGTTGCTGTTTATTTATTTTTTGCAGATGTCCTCCTACTCAAGGCCTTCGACTGATTATCGTGATTACTTCTTATGGCATTATCCGTCTGTCTATTCAGACGATTCGGACAATACTCCCCAAATTGTTTGTTCAACCGAATCTCACACACCAACTCCGTTTAGCGTTTACGAGAGAATAGAGTCAAGCTTACAAAGAGATTTGGCATTATTAAGTGTTCAGAATGTGGCACCGCCTACTAGGCCGACAACACCAACAAGATTTCCAACCCTGCCAACGTTCGATGTTGGAGAAGTACAGTCTCAAAGGTTGTTATGTCGTTGCAACATTGAACCACTATTCAGAACATGCTATTTGAATAAAAACGTCGGACGTCGATATTTTATTTGTGCAAACACTGGAACATTTAGAGGTTGTGGATTCATCCACTGGATTGACAAACCATTATGTGATCGTGGTGTGGAATTTGCATTGGAGGTTCTTGAAGAAAACAAAAGGCTTAAAAAGGAGCTTAAATTGCAAGATTTCATCGAGTTTAATAGACAAAAGGCGTGTCAAAATTAAAAAGGTATGACTTTGAATTTATAACATTTACTACTAGTTGAAACTTAAATGATGCTATTTAATTAAATGCGTGCAGGAAGCAGTGGAAGAAGCGGAGAAAAAGAGAAAAATTGGTGGTATAAACTACGCAAATTTTTGGATGTAGGTTTCGTTATATGGCTGGAGTTTCACATTAGGTACTTGTAGACTTCAAATATGAGAAATGTCTTGTATTTTGATAATTATGTATTGTTGTTACTATGCAATTAGATACTTTTTCTCGATGATTATTTGGTTATAATTTGCATATGTATTGAATTTAGTATTTTTATGTATTGAATTTTTTTTAGTTCATACTTTGTTATTGTCACGAATATGGATTTTTGTTCTTATTGATTTTGCTACATGTTGCTATGTTGAGATAATATCATAGCTGAATGAATATTAAATAGCGCCCACGCTATCCTGTATGCAAATATAAGTGTTACATGTTATCAACGCTTATAAATGTTGCGAATATAATGTTACCAACGCTTATAAGTGTTAGGAACAAATATTTGCCAACGCTTATAAGCGTTGTGAATGCATATCTACCAACGCTTATAAGCGTTGTAAATGAATATTCGCCAACGCTTATAAGCATTGCGAATATTCCCGACCCCTTCACAGTGACACATATAAGTGTCACGGAAATTACTAGTGACACTTATACTCGTTGGGAATCCCCTGTTTTGGTGTAGTGAATAAAATTGTTTGCTCGACAAATAGGTACATGTTTATTGTATTTCTTGGGGTTTTTGATGATTTTATGAGTCGATTGGCTAGCCGCTTGGCTGTTTCTTTTTCTTTTTGATTGGAGAGGCCTGTATGACGGTTTGGGGATTTTCCCGGTGCTCTCGTATAAAGGAGGTTATGGCGAAATTTTTCGAAAATTTAGGGTGTTAGCCAAATTTTTGAAAAATTTGAAAAGTTCTTAGAAACTAAAAAGTTGAAGAACTCAAGCCATAATTAAAATAAGGAAAGTTGATAATTAGTTAAACAACTTTCAGCTCCGTTCCTTTTCGCGGATGAAAAGATTTTAAGTAGGGGAGGTATGTCTGCTAAATGAATAAATTAACAAAAAAATGTATTCAAATACCGAGGATCAATAATAGCTAGTGGATACTAGATAGGGAATGACATAAACGAACTAAATTAATACATGACAAATAAACTGAAGACAACCTAATACCTCTGTATAATAAAAATAAACTGGGAGAAAAAAATGCTATGAAACATCTATTAAACCAGCTATACTACATGAAGAAACAAGAAAACAAATTACAACAGGGAAGATAGGAATAAATAGAAAAGGTAGAGCTGCCTGCTAAAAATAAAGAGAGAAATATTATTGCACATATATATGGGAAAATTAGGGAAACTAGACTTAGATGTGGACTAATATAAATAATCTAGAGTAACACAACATTAAGGGAGGATGCAATATATTAATATTTGATGTTATTATTAAAATCCTTTTCGTAACAGGCACGAAATTAATATGTTCAACTAATACATACTCTAAAACTTATAACTCGATTAAAATTTGATGATTACACTGTTTGTTATGCAAATTTATATGCTCAAGTTGATTACTGAATGCCAACAGGTCTACTCAAATTTGACTCATAATACATAACAATTTTGAAGCTGCCGAATTTTCTGCATCTTTAAGCCTACCCATCGGATCACTGACTTTATACAACTCCATAGAAGGAGTTGTAACCAGCACGGAAGCCACAAATGTCCTATCATGGGCAGGTCCCTCTTCACTCACCTTGTTGTACACCGGTTTTGGCCACCGCCTTTTACTGCACATCTCGTGTAGTTTATGCTTTGCATTAACTATGTCTTTTTCTCCCTCAGTAAATTGTTCTTCACCATCCTTCAAGTTGGAAATCTTTTTCAATGCATCCCTTGCGGCGTTAAGCCTTGAAATGTGCTGATGCTCGGATGTTCCAATGCCAAGAATTTCTCCGTCCACAAAAACATTTGTCACAACCATATTGTTTTCCTTCTTCCAAGTCTCAAAATAAACATCTTTTCCCTTCTTTTGACAATACTCATATACGGTGGTCACTGGTTGTTGCTCTTCCATATTTTTCCTTGTTATGATTGGTTCGAGCAACCCTCGAATGATGGTCCAACAATGTTCAAGATCAAAATTACAGTCGATATAAACTGCACCCACAATCGCTTCAACAATGTCAGCAAGAACTTTCGGTGCTTTTATGGAGCTACCACCATATGATTGTTTGTATACCCCCATTTCGTTTTCCTTTTCTACAGCAAGAGCAAATCCATCAACCTGAAAGATTAATCATGAGCTTAAAAAACACATCACAGATCCACAATATATTATTTTGACTTAATCTTCTACTTACTATTTTTTTTCTACCATCTTTAAAGACAAGAATAAAATTTCTTTTAGTTTTAACACAAAACTAAGTCTATTTTTATATCATTAATGGCTTAGAGTTTGTGAATGGACAACTATATTAAAATATGCATTTAGTGGGCAAATTTTCAGAATAGATAATTGATTATGATATTAGTCATTGAATGATGCCAATATAATCAAACTAATTGTTCTGGATGCTAACTTCAAAATTTCAAATGCTGTAACAGTCTAAAATAAAGCTCAATTATGTTAGTTAATGATAGTTCCCTTTCATTAGTGTCTAGATTTTTTTTTTTTGTGTGTGTGTGTGTGTGGGGGGGGGGGGGGGGGGGGTTGGCTTACACATATGATCCTTATTTTAAACTGATCACAATATTATGGTAAATTTGTTGACCAAATTATAATCACATAGTCTACCAAAATGAATAGGCAGCGATAACATTAGAAATATTCGTTTATCATGTAATAGAATGAAAATATTATCGATAAAATTACCATTCTGTCCAACTTAGGCGAATTCTTCCTGACTAAGGCATAAAGTTTGTGCTTCACGGCAATTCTGGCCAGTTTCTCTGTAGAAATATTAGCTGCACGCAGTGTCGAAAGACCGCCAGGGCCGACATCACGGTGATTCAAAAATAGGTAATTGGTAATGGCGAGTCCAAGTGCACTGTCTCCTACAAACTCCAACGTTTGATAACATATGTGATCATTATCAGATGAATGCGTCAATGCCTCTTCACAAAGCTTTCGATTCTTGAATTTATAGTTCAATAGTGATTCTATGCTATTTATTGAGGAAAGCATTGAGTAGTCTTCATGCTTTATGATCTTTCCCATCGATGTTCTTTTGAGCTCAAGTTTATTTGATTCTTCAAGTGTAATTTTGCATGTCCTCTTTCGCTTATGTGCTGAACTAGCAGTACTGATGCATGCATGGTAAAATGTCAACATTTAGCAAGATACATTCCATGTAAAACGAAAAACAAAAAGGTAGGATTATGTTATGGATATTTGACTAAATTAGAGAATGATTAAAGGAAGTAGTTTCTGAATTTTATTTAATAGGATTTAAACTTTGTATACTACATTTATGGTATTTTTGTTGGAGGTTTTAAAACTTAAGAATACAGTCTACTTATGTTGTTATTCATGTTTTATTGTAGGTTGTCATGAATATCTGGACATGCAAAGAGTTATTTTGATAATTAGAAGTATTTGCATGTCAAATTGAGAATTTAAAGTTTAATTCAGAAAAAAAATGTTCTCAAATGTTTAATGTCAACTGTCAACTACAAAAACTGGCTTTTTCATTGAAGGCATTCAGAAAATAGGTTTCTATCAAAACTTGATTAAAAAATAGATTTCTGTAGTAGGGTTATCATTAATATGTAGGTACCCAAAGTGTAATTTTGATAATTTTAAGTATTTGTTTTGCCTGTCATATTAAGATTTAAATGTTTTATTCAGTGAAATATGTTCTCAAATATTATAAAGTCAGGCGCAAATAAACCAAGGTTTTTACTGAATGCAATCGAAAAATGGGTTTATGTTAAAACTCACTTAAAAACAGATTTATAATTTCAAACTATTCTTACATGTTTATGTAATTCCAATGTGAAGGAAGAAGCTCCTTTGCTTTGTACCGTGGACCATTGGATCACAGATCTAATGATCCAGAGTTAAGAACATCTAATGACAATTGAAAACAATTAGCCCCAAAGCATTAAGTTTTCAATATTTGTAGAAAATAAAGTTTCTAAAGCTTATTTGTTTTAGGGGACTGTTAAAGGGACTCCACATTTGGTTAAGGGCGATCAATTTTAATTTAGTGTATAATTGTTATGGGGGGTACAAAATAAATTAGTCTTCCCTTAAACATATAAATTAAAATTTCAATATTAACCAGCTATAAATCTCATTAATAAAAACCATAAAACCTAAAGCCTAATTAACACTTAAAATTTAACGCTACACGTAAAAATAAAAAATGGATATAGTTGATGTAATGTAGACACAAGAAAGTTTCATGAGAATTCAGCGAATCAGGTAATTAATAGTAATTTTATATTGGAATTTATATGTTCAATTTAAATTAAATGCAGAAACAAAAATTTTGATCTAACAAACTGCGTCAAAATTATGTAGATAAGATGAATATTAATTCCCGTGCTGGTGATGAAATCAATTTTTTACTTATGGAAGCGCGCATTTGTAATTTGCGCTGAATTTAGTATGTTAGTTTTAACACAAGTGACGAGCCCGGTGCATTTAGGTCTCTTTTTTTAAACAAAATAATCAAGATCCCCTTACCAATTTTTTTTTAAGATGGCCCCCTTAAAATTATCTTCTCTTAACCAAATGTGGAGTCCCTATAACAATCCCCTTGTTTTACAACCTCGTAAAAGATATTTTATATTAAATGTGTTCTTTTTTTTTCTAATTTATTTCTTTTTTACTTTTCATGTTTTAGATTTATAAATTACTATCAAAATGTGTATTGCTAACCTTTATGACTTATGGACTTACAACCTAAAATCACACGTATTGAGGTCATGTTAGTCGAATTACCCATGTATGGTTTGAATTTCATCTTCTTCTTCCTTCTCTTTTTATTTTATTTTTTAAAGATGAAATTGTGTTTTCTAAAGAAAATGTAGAGAGATTTTAAAATTTGTTTTTTTCTAATTATAAGAATGTATAACAAAATTTTCCTATTAATGGCGACTAATATAAGTACATAAAAGTTGAAGTAGATGATGAAGCGTATACAAGTACAACATTTTATTATCGCTTCCACTTCAAATGATGTATATGTTTGTGATAAATTTCAAAAAGACATTGTTGTACAGCAGATTTTATTCAAAGAAAAAAAAAAGTTAAAAGTTAAATGTAACAATCCCTTTTTTTATAATTTAAAGTTAAAATATATTTATTGCAGTAAATGCATAGTACCATCAAACGCTTTCCGCAGTAAAAAAAATAAAAGAAAAGTAATTACCTTGAATAATCACATAGTTTTTCATTGTTGGAGCAAGAAAAAGAGAGGTCACTTCCAGAGCTTTTTGTTGATGACATTCCTTTTCTCATGTACTGAAGCATGAAAACCTTCAAGCATGGAAAAATTAAATAGATAAGAAAGGGTGATTCATGTGTTCATTTTAATTTAATTACAGACATGAAGTCAAGGAAGAAAGATTTTTACCGGTTAAATCTTGCAGTTAATTATACAGATAAAAGGGAAAATTTCAAGTACAAATCAAGAAGCATACAAGTTTTAGTTTCTCGAAAAACAAGACGACTTCTATTTGGACGGTGGATGATGAGGAAGAAGACAGAGAAGACGAATTTATTGGCAAATATAGGGGGAAATGAGAAAACCTAAATGGCAATTTTATATTTGGATTATCACTTGGGCCTTAAGCAATTAACAATTATTTAGCGTAAAATTTGCGTTAATATATATAAATAAGGAAAAAACTGCACTGAAAGGGGGATTTATTGCCGGTTATACCCTATTTAAAAAAAGACAAAGAAAAACATTATATTTTATTACTCATAAATTGTGTTAATTAATGCAATTTTACAAGTTAACTGTGAGCTTAGTTTTGTTATAATTGCTTTTAGAACAAAACATGCACAGACACAGTAAATAATAAGAAATAGGGGGGAGGTCTGGGAAAGAAATTACGAACACTATTATTAATTACTTTATTAACCTAAGATAATAAGAAACAATTATCTTTTATTTTGAATGATTAGACTTTGATAAAGGATATGTTAACTGGATCAAATCAAAGACACGTTAAAACTCATTTAATATACAAAAGATAGTAATTCATTATATAAAGTTACCAAAGTCTAAGGTCTACAGTTTCTTTGGCAAGTGCGCATAAAAAACTTTAATGATACAAAATTAACAGTTTCATAAACATAAATTAAAAAATGGTAATGTTTCACTTTTAGATTCGGCAGAGGACCGTCAAAAATGAAAAAAGTCAAAAAACGGGAGGAGTACATATCATCTTATAATTAATAAAGAAAATACAACAAACGTAATCCATCAAGAAAATCTCACCATCAATTTGCAATATTCACCATCGTCTCTTTTCGGACCACGTATCAACAAAATTGCACTAATAATTTGTTATCAATACCACCAACAAAATAATTTAAAATAAAATTGTTGTATTAAAAGTTTTGTACATTGAACATACATCCATCTACTTTATTTATTTTAAATATCAATTAATTATATTTTAGGTGCACTAAGTGTGTTTACTACTTGTATTGGTAAAACATATATTTTTACCTCTTTTACCCATATATTTTTACCTCTTTTACCCATAGTCAAAATTCATCTTGATTTTGCTCTTTAAATGTAAAGAATTGAATTTGAAATGAAGTGAAAACTTGATATGTATACCTTATTAATTTTGGTATACATTCTTATAATTAGAAAAAAAACAAATTTTTGTATTTATGAAAAAGTAAATAACCGTTAGAATAAAAATTCATCTTGATTTTCTCAGTCAAATCCAAACTTTGCCAATAAACTGATGAAAATGTAATTTCTTAATTCAATTTATTTCACCTTTTTTTTAGCAGTGTATAAATATGGTTTGAAATTACCGTGTTGAATGCTTTCTTGAGTATGAGTAAATATGATTTTTTTTCATTTTTAATTCCATCAATAGATAATTTTGAATTTTCCATTATTTTATTGATGATTTTGAATAAAACATTATTGAAGATTAATGGAAAATTAAGATAAATAAAAGAAATCGCAATTACCTCAACTTAATTGTAATTTTATCATGAAGATAGTTTGATTAGTAGAATTCACATGTAAAAAAAAAAGGAGTCTTCCTATTCAAAACTAGAGACTCAATGATAACACTCATTTTGAACTTCACGGTAAAATTAGAATATATTTTCCCTGTTTCGATTATTAATAAGGTATACATATCAAGTTTTCACTTCATTTCAAATTCAATTCTTTACATTTAAAGAGCAAAAGTAAATATAGACCCTTGTCTTATGCTTGGTGAGTACATATTATCATTTAAAACTATAAATACGAAGTATGGATGCCTTCAACTAACTGAATGATTGCAATGAAACTATAGTTATGAATATTATGATGAACAATTTTCCTACACGGTAATTAGTTTAACTTAGGCAGGCCTACAATTTTAACAATCATATTACGTGCCATGGATTTTTTATATTGTTTTTGGAAATTATCATGTGCTACTCAAAGAGAATTGATTTTATTTATGCAATGTGTGGTGCAAACGGTAGCTTTATTTGTGTGTTTTACAGTTAAATTAGGCTTATATATGTGTAACATAATAGATCTTAGACAATCCATAAATCTCAAAACGCGTAGCAATCCATGGAGCAAAATGAAAATAACTTTATTTATTTCCATAAATATAAGCTAACTTAGTTTTACACAGAAATATAGTTGCATTTATGTAGTTTTCTTAATACCAAGTGATATCAGCATTAGAACAATGAAAATTTTAAATTGCGGCCACTTTATCAAACAATTTACTCAAGAAGACAACGTTGAAATTATTTACAGATACATGTTATTTCTTTTCAAGTAAAGGAGTTCAAGTTGAAGCCTGAAGGCATAAAAATATGTGGAATGTTTCCTGAATGAATGCCAATGTACATACTTGTTTAAAATGTAAATTACACATCAAACATCAGCAAAACACAAAACAATAATAAACTGCACCCACCTTAATACATCAACCATCAGTTACCAACATAATATAAACCAGTAATAACTTGACCATAGGTGCAGCACTAAAAGAACACAAAACACATTATGATTTCTAATAATTCAGAATAAAAACACAGCATATAGCCTTAATATAATACAAAATCAACAAAAACTTGAACTGCACTAAACTATGAATCGGCTTCTTAACATAAGCAGATTGCAAAATAGCCGACTCATTTGTGGGAGTAGCAAACACCAAAGCAAATGCATCAAAGATTCAACAATAGTGCTACTTCCAGTTTATATATCCTTGCTGTTTGCAAAATGAGAGAGTATGTAAGTGCATGCATTTAAAGTGAAATCATTTCTGAATAGACCAAATAAGAATCTTCAACCTCCCAGTTTAACTTATCTCATGATTATCTTTCTTTTTTTGGCTTGAACTAGCACAAGATGCATACTTATACCACGTTTAATGAGGTTAGATCATCGAAAATACAATGTAATAGAAAAAAAATATCTGTGATAACTTGGCATACATATACACACACATAAGCTCATATAACATAGGAGATGCTTATGATATTTATATTATTAAAACTTTGTACCCTTTAATTTGAATACTTCAGCAAAGTTTGGAAGCTAAAAAATAAGCAGAAGATGAAAAGGAATATTATTTCAAATTAAAACCAAATCAAAGACAAAGATCCACATTTAAAAATTATTTTTTCCAAAAGTAATTCGAAGCAGTTTCCATTATCCCCTTTCAATTGGATCATCAGCAAAGAGTGAAACATATGTAATTATGTGCTATTTTTAAACAACTAATTCAGAACCCAGATATATATTTTTTTTTCTTAACGCAACATGCTTATGTATTTCAAAAGAATAAATATCAAAGTAGGCGTCAGCGTCTCTTACAAAATTAAAGTAACAACATAAAATTGAACTACCTGTGCAAAGTAACCAGTTAGGATTAGGGTTTTTAATTCGAGAGAGATGTGATCATGCGAGCGTAGATGACAATCATGCGAGTCAGATCAGAACGAGGTGGGAGGAGATGGAAGAAGAAAAATAGGATTAGGGATTTCAAATTTTTTGACGAAACGGCGTCTGTAAGTGGAAGTGAGGGAGAAATAAAAGGAAACTGATCACTCGTTATTCCGGTTGATTTGTTTTAAACCATACGGACTTGGCCCATTAAATTAAATCGGACTTCAGGCTACCGGGCTACCGAAAGAGTATTTTCTGCGAAATTCCAAAATATCAGGGTGCATTTGGTTTACTATTTTTAAATTATTTTCAGCTTTTAATTTTGAAAAATGATGAAAACTCGTTCCTTTTATCATTTTGAAAAATTGTTAATTTTGAAAATGGGCCTACCAAAAAAACCGCAAAGCAAGTTTATTTTATTTTCACCCTTTTGAGACCCACTCAAAAATTCAAAACCCAACCCCAAAACGCAACCTTAAAGTCTTTCCCTAGAGGATTCTTTATTGAAAAACAACCAAAACAAAACTGAAACTTTAAGTCGGATGGAAACTCACGTAAACCATTAAAAAAAAAAAAAAAAAAAACAAAACAAAACAAAACACCAGTCATGATTACAAGTGCCTAATTATCATTACAAAATCATGAAGTTGCTTTTTCTTGCGTTTCTCTAATGTCTTCCCAATTTCTCCTTGATCAAATAGGTAAATAGCTCGAGAAGTTTCAACTAAGGCCAACATATAACTCCGTCAGGACTGACGATCGAGCAACCAATTGTTGATTTCGTAAAGCTACGAAAACACTTGCAAATGCAAAAACGTAGCCAAAGATGCTTTTCAAATTTGGCATCATAGAAACTCTTTAACATCACTTCAACATTCTCCACAAATCTAGTCTTGAAGTTCGTTGCACTCGTTAAGTATCTCAAGATTCTTCTTCCAACTTCGAAATATTTCTCCATAATAGTGGAGATGCAAAAAATTACAATGAGAATATATAGTAAAACAGCAGAAGTACAAAGTGTTTCATTAGATATAAAACCAAATATTTAAAGTTAATTTTTTCTCATTTTCACATTATTTATAAAACGGAAATATTGTACAATATTATGCAGAAGATATTAGAGTATTGTGACTTAATCGGACTAGATTCGTTGACTACAATGAAGTTTTGACTTATATTGAGCCTTACACATTAAAATTAGGCATTTATCTTATTATTTTTTATTTGGTTTAAAGAGATCTAATTAAATTAACCTTTGTATGTTAACGTTGCAAACGAGTAGGCTAACTTGCACTGATTTAGCCGGTGCAGTTATTTCAGAAATAACAAAGCTCAAAGTGGGGCCACTATTTAATTGCCTAAATTGAAATAGCATAATAGTCAAATAGTGTTTACTTATAGCGAGGAATTTGCGAGGCTATATTGGGCTTCCACCACATATCTTTGACTTGAACTTGATATGAACCTTGATGTAAACTTGTATCAAAATTTTTATCAAGTCATAGTTGTATGATATTACAAGTTTCCAGTCAAGCTTCTATACAGAGTCTTGTTTAGTTTGTTTTCTCTTTCCTCCATCAATTTTTCATTATAAACACAAGTGGAGTATCAACCATTTTACACTCATTACATTACAATTTTATTGAAAACATTTTCAGTATACTAACTTTGAGAAGTAAAAACTCCATTCTTATCTTGGTTTCTCTTTATTTCGAAAAAAGATGTAGCAAATCTAAATTACTCATTTTTCCTCTCGTTATTTTAATTTTAAGTTCCTCTATAATTTTGGCATTTTTACTGATAAAGGTAAAATTATCAGCAAATAAATCAATAATAAGATTATTAGCTTAATGATGCTTCATATACAAAATGTTGGATCAGAACCATTTGGCAATGAGAAAATTGGGTAGATTTCAATGACGAATCGTGGTTGAGTTTATACAAAAAATTAATTTTACATTGAAACATATTCAAAATTTTGTTTTTTTTTGATCTGTTCTCTTTAAAAAATATTTTATACCTAGATGTATATTGTAACAACTCATACTCCAGTGGATTCAGATTTTCGCTAACTGAAGAGATTAACATATGTCGTAGGTTTACACAGTGTTTGTGTGCGGTTGATTGCTTAGTCTTCGTGAATGTAACGACCCGTATTCTACACATCATAGGATTGTAGAATATTTATTTCTTTCCCATGTGAAGTAGTATGGTCATGTAACTTTGGGAAACATCCATTAGAGTCATTTCCCATGTTCATGATTTTTGTCGATTTTTAAATGACCATTTTGCCCCTAGTTGGTACTGTTTTGGCTATAACTTTTGATTGGAAAGGAATTTTGACCTGAAACCACTTCCATTTAATTCGTTTGATGGTTTACCTTTCCGTAGAGTGGTCATAATAGCCAAACGGACTTACCGTTTGGGAGATATGGCTGAAACAAGGTTTGGAGGGTGAAAAACTGCTTAACCGGGCCAAATCGGGTGATTAGTGAGTAGGCCCATAACCCATTTCGGGATTAGGGTTATGGGGAGGCTGAAATGAGATAGAGGATCACTCCATTTCAGTTTTCTAGCCTCCACTTATCACCAAGGAACCCTAAAAATGGCCTCTAACCTCTAAATCACCTCCAAATCATCTCTTGGTCAAGGATTTAGCTTAGCAACCCCTAATCAAGGAAGATCTTCACCAGAGCAACTTAGGAGTTGCTGTTTGGCATAAAGATTCACATCAAATCAGAGAATTATTTCAGATCTTAGTTTATTTGTGGCTAAGGTGAGTGATTTGCATAGTTTTGCACTAATTATGGCTAATTAGGGGTGATTAGTGTTAATTAGCGAATTTAAACATGATAAAATTCTGGAAAAATGTTTATAAAATTCGGAATGATGTTTTAGACCTCTGATATGAATTTGGGTTAATTTGGTTAAGTTTTGTTAATCCTATCATTAGTTTCACCTAAATATGCTTAGGGGGAAATATGGGGTTTTGGGTATGTTTGATCCATTTTAACCTATCATGTTGACGTTTTGATGTTCGGGGTTGATTATGTATGTTGCTATGACTGTATGAAATGCTTTGTGACTGATTAGAATAGTTGGAATGGTCGAAAACGCCGTCGAGAGGCGTAAATGACTCGTTGGAACAGCTGCAGGAATTATGCAGGGATCCGGATCAGATCGCATGCCATGTCCACGATCCGCACTTGCGCTTCGCACCCCGATCCGAACCAGATGATCACGATCCAACATGAGGAGTTGTCATGCGATCTGCCTCGTCCTTCCACGAATCGACCAGCCTCACGAACTGATGGGAAGTCACGACCCGATCCATGTAGCACGATCCGACCCGTTGGAACACGATCCGCTGGGAGTTCACGATCCGACCAGAAGAGGAGACCCGATCCGATGGAGACTGGATTCACGAGACAATGGAGGAGGGCGACCCGATCACCTGGAGGATCACGACCCGATCCGATGGAGACTGGATTCACGAGACAATGGAGGAGGACGACCCGATCATCTAGAGGATCACGACCCGATCCGATGCAGGAGGCACGACCCGAACAGAATGATGAAGACCGATCCGGATGAAGATGATGACTAATAACCCGAGATGCAAAGGTAGTCCAATTGAAGGGTATTGACTCAGGATCCAGATAGGAACCAATGAGTGGACTTCATGAGTTGGACTTTGCTACGGGACGTGTGCTAAGGAGTTGTCGACGTTCATAACTTCGATTCACCACTAAGAATGAATGATGGACTACTTATCAGTGCAGTAGGGTCATTATGACCTGAGGGGCAAAGTGATGGTAGCAAGACTACGTTATCAGTGCAGTAGGGTCATTATGACCTGAGGGGCAAGGTGATGCGTAGTAAGACTATGAGCCAGCGCAGATGGGGTGAATAACTCCATGGTGCAAGTGGACATAGTAAGGATTAGTAAGACTATGAGCCAGTGCAGTGGGGTTCTTGTGACTCCATGGGGCAAAGTGGACATAGTAAGGATTGGTAAGGCTATGAGCCAGTGCAGTGGGGTTCTTGTGACTCCATGGGGCAAAGTGGACATAGCAAATGATTAGTGGCTACGTTATCAGTGCAGTGAAGCCATTTATGACTTCATGGGGGCAGAGTGATCGTAGCAAGGTATGTTGGGTGATCGAAGTGGTGAACATCGTATGCTTTACGCACTGAGTGAGAGATGTGAGGATGGATGCTATGTTTTATTGTTTGCCATCATTATGACATGCACACCTCCCCCACCTCCGTATCTTTACACTGTTTGATATGGTACCTTAGAGTGTTGTACAGTATGTAGTGCTAACTCTTTGGTTGCAGGTCCAGGTTCAGGTATGTTTTAGTCTACCTGTTATTGTTCACTTTAGATGCTTATCGCTCATACCAGGCTTTATGTCTGACCCAGAGTTTTATGTCTCCTCTTATTACTCTGGGTGCTCACACGAGCAGACTAGAGACAGGTTAGCTGGTGATGCGCGAGTAGCTGATTCGAAGGCGGGCAGGAGGCTTCCACGTATGATATATATATATATATATATATATATATACACATTCTCCCTGTGTCGTTGGTGGTCGCTACTTGGGCATTAGTAGTGTACCTCATTTATCTTGCTTTTGCTTGAGACAGTTTGAAAGTTGTAATAAGCTGTATTTTGGATTTCCGCTGCTATGATGTTTAGTTCTGATTTTCAGCTTATGCACTGTCTCTCCTGTTTTATGTCAAGTATGTTATTATTATATTTTGTTCTATGCGCTGTGAGACATTCTACAGGTTCCTTGTATGTTCATTTCCTTCTTCCCTTTCCTTCTCACGACCCGTTCCGTGCTAACTGAACATGTGTACAGCGCACTTTTGGAGTAAATGTCGGTTGGTGCGGGGCAGGCCGTCACACTTGGTATCAGAGCTCTAGGTTGCGTAGTTAACCTAGGGAAAGACACTAGGGAGAGTTAGTACGTATATGAGAGCGCGTATTTGTGATTACTTTGGTTTTCAAAAGCTATGTATATATATACTATTAGTAGTATGAGAATGAAGTCGCACTGCACTAGCACCACTATGGGGTCGTTAATCGTTTCCCTTTTTCAGATTGACGATGAGCCGAGACACGAGGGGTGCTGGTAGAGGGACCAACCAAGGGAATGCCGCTGACATGAGGGCAATGTTTACTAACCTCATGAGAGACATGCTTAGAGAAGTGCAAGGGGCAGTTCCCAATCCCGGAGTTGGTGTTGGCCCAGTAGTGCAGGCGCCTAGGGTCGATTCGCCAAGTTGTGCAAGGATTACACTAATCTTGGTGGAAAGCCGTTCCACGGAACGGAGTCGGCCACGGATGTTCAAGATTGGATGGATAGCTGTGATCGTATCTTTGATGACTTAGGTCTTGAGGATGCGATGAAGAGAAGGCTAGCATCTCGTCAGCTGCAAGGGCGAGCGATGAATTGGTGGAATGCCATTAGAACAGCTACTCCAGAGGATCAGGTTACATGGGTTCAGTTCAAGGCTCGCTTTAGCGAGAAGTTTATTCCAACTGCCCAGAAGTCAGTGTTGTTTAAGAGTTTCTTGGAACTCAAGCAGGGTGGCAGGGCAGTTTCTGATTATATTGCTGAGTTCGACACTTTGTCGAAGTATGGACTGTCTCTTATCGATACTCCTGAAAAGAAGAATGAGAAGTTCATTACTGGTTTGGATGGATACTTGGGGGAAAGGCTTATCAACCACATCGATGAGACTTTTGAATCGATCGTGGGGAAAGCTTTGAGATCAGAGAGTCTCTACCCTAAGTCAAAGACTGAGGCTGCATCTGCAGAAGGGCCAAAGCCGCAAGCAGGCGGTGGAGGCAAGAATAACTCTCAGAATAAGAGGAAGCAGGACCAATCTAAAGGTGGCCAGAAAAAGAGCAAGAAGGATGTTGAGTGCTTCAGCTGTGGAAAGAAGGGCCATTATGCTAAAGAATGTCGTGCCAAGCCAGCGGAAAGGAAGTGCTACAACTGTGGCCAAGTGGGACATCAGAAGGATAAGTGTCCGCAACCTCTTAAGGAGAAGCAGATTGTGAAAGCATATGCTCTTGATGCTGTTCCTTCTTCGTCGAATGCCCCAACTGCGGCGGAGAAAGGAAAGAATGTTGTTATTCAAGGTATGCTTTCTATTTATGATGTACCAGTTCGAGTTTTGTTTGATACTAGGGCTTCCCGTTCCTTCATATCTAGTGACCTGGTAGATAGGTTGGGACTGGAACCCGAGATAGTCGATAGACCATTGGTTGTGACGAACCCGATTGGTGGTTCGACTAGCCTTAGTATGATTTGCAGGAATTTGGTCTTATCGAGTCATGGATGTATGTTTGTATGTGATTGCTTTGTTTTGGGCTTTACTGGGTATGGCATTATATTGGGAGTCGATTGGCTCCAAAGATACGGGGTGGTGGTAGACTGTGAGGGCTTTTTGGTGACAGTGAGGGCGGATGATGGGCGGAGGGTAGTGTTTGGTAGTCTACCTAGTGATGGGGTTATGGCTAGTTTTGTAAATTCCCTCGACATCCCGCAGGATGAGTTGTCAGATGTGCCCGTGGTTGGCCAGTATCCGGACGTCTTCGAGGAGGTGACCGGGCTTCCACCACACCGAGAGATTGAGTTCCGTATTGATTTAGTGAAAGATGCCAGGCCTATAGTGATGCCACTTCGTCGTATGGCACCAAGGGAGCAACGTGAGCTCGGGGTGCAAGTTAGCAATCTTTTGAAGAAGGGACTTATTAGAAGAAGTGTCTCCGAGTGGGGAGCACCAGTTGTGTTTGCCACTAACGCAGATGGTTCCCTTCGTTTGTGTGTGGACTATCGCGAGTTGAATAAGGTGACGAGGAAGAATAAGTATCCTCTACCGCGGATAGATGATTTGTTTGATCAGCTGGAAGGAGCAAGAGTGTTCTCCCAGTTGGACCTCGCGACAGGATTTCATCAGCTTAGAGTAGAAGATGAGAGTGTTCCGAAAACGGCATTTAGGACGCCGTCTGGATTTTATGAGTGGTTGGTCATGCCGTTTGGGTTGACCAATGCACCAGCCTATTTTGTGGATCTTATGAATCGAGTATTCAGAGATCAGCTGAATAAGTTTGTTCTTGTGTTCATGGATGATATCCTTGTTTATTCAAGGACAGAGGAGGAACACAAGGGACACTTGAGGATAGTGATGGAGGTGTTGAGGAAACACCAATTGAAAGCGAAATTCTCTAAGTGTCATTTTTGGAGAAGGGAAGTAAGATTCTTGGGTCATGTTGTTTCAGAGAGTGGTATTGCCGTAGACCCTGCGAAGGTGGCTACGGTACAGGATTGGCCTACACCCAAGAATGCGACAGATGTAAGAAGTTTCTTGGGATTAGCTGGATATTATCGTAAGTTTATCCAGGACTTCTCCAAGATAGCAGCACCGTTGACTCGGCTGACTAAGAAGAATCAGTCCTTCGTCTGGGACGGAGTGTGTGAGGATGCCTTCAAGAGTCTAAAGGAGAAGTTGATGCGTGCGCCAGTGTTAGTCATTCCTAAAGGGAATGAAGAGATGACGGTATACACGGATGCTTGTGGTACCGGACTGGGTGCAGTATTGATGCAAGAAGGTAGGGTTGTAGCTTATGCTAGTCGACAGCTAAAGCCGCATGAGAAGAAGTATCCTACCTATGATTTGGAATTGGCAGCGATTGTATTTGCGCTGAAGATGTGGAGACACTATCTCTTGGGAGAAAGATTTGAGTTGTTTACCGATCATAAATCGTTGAAATATCTCTTCTCTCAGAAAGATCTGAATCTCTGTCAGCAGAGATGGTTAGAGTTCTTGGCTTCGTATGATTTTGATATCGCGTACACACCTGGAAAGGGTAATGCTGTAGCCGATGCCTTGAGTAGGAGACATGCCAGCTTAGGGGCGATGTTTCTTGAGTGGAAGCAACTGGAGTATATTGCGGGGTTTGATTTCAGACCAAAGTGCGAATTGGATCCAGTTATGCTAGCTAGTTTGACGATCAGACCCACTTTGATAGAGCGGATTGGTTCCAGTCAGAGGGACGATCCTAATCTATTAGAAATCATCTCCAAGTTAGAGATGGGTATTGGTGAGGAGATGAATGTATATGGGCTTGATCGAGATAGATGGCTTCGAAAGAATGGAAGACTAGTTGTGCCCAACGTGAATGGTTTGAGAGATGAAGTGCTTAGAGAATGTCATCACTCAAAACTGACTATACATCCCGGTGGTAATAAGATGTATCGAGACATGAAGCAGACTTACTACTGGGAAGGGATGAAAAGAGACGTTGGGAAGTTTATATCCAAATGCATGAATTGCCAGCTAGTTAAAGCCGAGCAAAAGAAGCCTAGTGGGTTGTTGCAACCATTAGAAATTCCCGAATGGAAATGGGAACAAGTCTCGATGGATTTCATCGATGGTTTACCAAGGACTAGATCAGGATATGATAGCATTTGGGTAATTGTGGATCGATTGACTAAAAGCGTAAGATTTATACCAGTCAAATCGACCAGAACGGCAGCCAAGTTGGCAGAATTGTATATGAAGTGGGTAGTGAGATTTCATGGAGTACCCAAAAGCATTGTGAGTGACCGAGACCCGTTGTTCACTAGTGGGTTTTGGAAGAGCTTACAAGAGGCTCTAGGGTCAGGATTACATCTCAGTACCGCATATCATCCTCAGACCGACGGACAAACGGAGAGGGTGAATCGTATATTGGAAGATCTCTTGAGAGCGTATATATTGGATTTTGGTGGATCATGGGATGACCATTTGCATCTAGTAGAGTTTGCATATAATAATAGCTACCAATCCAGTATCGGTATGGCTCCATATGAAGCTTTGTACGGAAGACCGTGCAACTCACCATCATGTTGGATAGAGACTGGCGAGAAGTTTGTGCTTGGACCAGATGTGGTGAGAGAAACTTCTGATAAGATTAAGATCATTCAGCAACGAATGAAAGCTGCCCAAGATAGGCAGAAGAGTTATGCTGATAAGAGGAGAAGAGACTTGAAATTCTCCATTGGTGACTTGGTGTTTGTCAAGATCTCTCCGTTGAAGAGCGTGATACGATTTGGCAGGAGAGGCAAGTTGGCACCAAGATTTGTTGGCTCATTCCCTGTTCTTGAACTAGTCGGGAATTTGGCGTATAGAGTTGGCTTACCAGAGAAAATGGCGGGAGTTCACAATGTATTTCATGTTTCCCAACTAAGGAAGTTCGTTCACGACTCAGATATGACTATTTCACCTGATCAGTTAGAGGACTTCGAAGTAGAACCCGAGGCGGTTGGGAACCGCAAGCCGATCCGTATAGTGGGGCACGATACGAAGCAACTTCGAAGGAAGGCGGTGAAGCTAGTCAAGGTTCAGTGGGGCGAGGACGAGAATGATTGTACTTGGGAGACAGAGGAGAGAATTAGGAAGGCATGTCCAGAACTCTTTGCCTGGTAAGACTTACTTTGCGATTTAGTTATTCCGCATGCTAGGATAGACTTATTTTACTTGTTTTGCATGTTTGATGGTTGTTTTATGGTTGATAGGCATGCGGGACCTTTGTGTGTGTTTGGATTAGGGAATTTCGGGGGCGAAATTTCTTAAGGGGGGGAGAGTGTAACGACCCGTATTCTACACATCATAGGATTGTAGAATATTTATTTCTTTTCCATGTGAAGTCGTATGGTCATGTAACTTTGGGAAACATCCATTAGAGTCATTTCCCATGTTCATGATTTTTGTCGATTTTTAAATGACCATTTTGCCCCTAGTTGGTACTGTTCTGGCCATAACTTTTGATTGGAAAGGAATTTTGACCTGAAACCACTTCCATTTGATTCGTTTGATGGTTTACCTTTCCGTAGAGTGGTCATAATAGCCAAACGGACTTACCGTTTGGGAGATATGGCTGAAACAAGGTTTGGAGAGTGAAAAACTGCTTAACCGGGCCAAATCGGGTGATTAGTGAGTAGGCCCATAACCCATTTCGGGATTAGGGTTATGGGGAGGCTGAAATGAGATAGAGGATCACTCCATTTCAGTTTTCTAGCCTCCACTTATCACCAAGGAACCCTAAAAATGGCCTCTAACCTCTAAATCACCTCCAAATCATCTCTTGGTCAAGGATTTAGCTTAGCAACCCCTAATCAAGGAAGATCTTCACCAAAGCAACTTAGGAGCTGCTGTTAGGCATAAAGATTCACTTCAAATCAGAGAATTATTTCAGATCTTAGTTTATTTGTGGCTAAGGTGAGTGATTTGCATAGTTTTGCACTAATTATGGCTAATTAGGGGTGATTAGTGTTAATTATCGAATTTAAACATGATAAAATTCTGGAAAAATGTTTATAAAATTCGGAATGATGTTTTAGACCTCTGATATGAATTTGGGTTAATTTGGTTAAGTTTTGTTAATCCTATCATTAGTTTCACCTAAATATGCTTAGGGGGAAATATGGGGTTTTGGGTATGTTTGTTCCATTTTAACCTATCATGTTGATGTTTTGATGTTTGGGGTTGATTATATATGTTGCTATGACTGTATGAAATGCTTTGTGACTGATTAGAATAGTTGGAATGGTCGAAAACGCCGTCGAGAGGCGTAAATGACTCGCTGGAACAGCTGCAGGAATTATGCAGGGATCTGGATCGGATCGCATGCCATGTCCACGATCCGCACTCGCGCTTCGCACCCCGATCCGAACCAGATGATCACGATCCGACATGAGGAGTTGTCATGCGATCTGCCTCGTCCTTCCACGAACCGACCAGCCTCACGAACTGATGGGAAGTCACGACCCGATCCATGTAGCACGATCCGACCCGTTGGAACACGATCCGCTGGGAGTTCACGATCCGACCAGAAGAGGAGACCCGATCCGATGGAGACTGGATTCACGAGACAATGGAGGAGGGCGACCCGATCACCTGGAGGATCACGACCCGATCCGATGGAGACTGGATTCACGAGACAATGGAGGAGGGCGACCCGATCACCTGGAGGATCACGACCCGATCCGATGCAGGAGGCGCGACCCGAACCGAATGATGAAGACCGATCCGGATGAAGATGATGACTAATAACCCGAGATGCAAAGGTAGTCCAATTGAAGGGTATTGACTCAGGATCCAGATAGAAACCAATGAGTGGACTTCATGAGTTGGACTTTGCTGCGGGACGTGTGCTAAGGAGTTGTCGACGTTCATAACTTCGATTCACCACTAAGAATGAATGATGGGCTACTTATCAGTGCAGTAGGGTCATTATGACCTGAGGGGCAAAGTGATGGTAGCAAGACTACGTTATCAGTGCAGTAGGGTCATTATGACCTGAGGGGCAAGGTGATGCGTAGTAAGACTATGAGCCAGCGCAGATGGGGTGAATAACTCCATGGGGCAAGTGGACATAGTAAGGATTAGTAAGACTATGAGCCAGTGCAATGGGGTTCTTGTGACTCCATGGGGCAAAGTGGACATAATAAGGATTGGTAAGGCTATGAGCCAGTGCAGTGGGGTTTTTGTGACTCCATGGGGCAAAGTGGACATAGCAAATGATTAGTGGCTACGTTATCAGTGCAGTGAAGCCATTTATGACTTCATGGGGCAGAGTGATCGTAGCAAGGTATGTTGGGTGATCGAAGTGGTGAACATCGTATGCTTTACGCACTGAGTGAGAGATGTGAGGATGGATGCTATGTTTGATTGTTTGCCATCATTATAACATGCACACCTCCCCCACTTCCGTATCTTTACACTGTTTGATATGGTACCTTAGAGTGTTGTACAGTATGTAGTGCTAACTCTTTGGTTGCAGGTCCAGGTTCAGGTATGTTTTAGTCTACCTGTTATTGTTCACTTTAGATGCTTATCGCTCATACCAGGCTTTATGTCTGACTCATAGTTTTATGTCTCCTCTTATTACTCTGGGTGCTCACACGAGCAGACTAGAGACAGGTTAGCTGGTGATGCGCGAGTAGCTGATTCGGAGGCGGGTAGGAGGCTTCCACGTATGATATATATATATATATATATATATATATATGTATATATACATTCTCCCTGTGTCGTTGGTGGTCGCTACTTGGGCATTAGTAGTGTACCTCATTTATCTTGCTTTTGCTTGAGACAGTTTGAAAGTTGTAATAAGCTGTATTTTGGATTTCCGCTGCTATGATGTTTAGTTCTGATTTTCAGCTTATGCACTGTCTCTCCTGTTTTATGTCAAGTATGTTATTATTATATTTTGTTCTATGCACTGTGAGACATTCTACAGGTTCCTTGTATGTTCATTTCCTTCTTCCCTTTCCTTCTCACGACCCGTTCCGTGCTAACTGAACATGTGTACAGCGCACTTTTGGAGTAAATGTCGGTTGGTGCGGGGCAGGCCGTCACAGTGAAAATCATAAAGATAGTAATAAGCATATATTTTTTGAAGTTGAGTAAAATTGAATGCTTCTTTTATTTTCTTATTTACTCTATTATTATCTATGTTAAAAAAATTATAATTCTTGTAATAAATTTATAAAACCCTATTTATTCTCTTTAGGGAAAATTTGAATAAACAATTGCAACTTTCTTGTTAGGAACTATTTATATTGTGATATCTTATCTAATGTTAAACATTTGAATTTTAAGTATGTCTTATAACGTTTTATATTTTCGGTAAAGTTTTAGCATGAATAATTCTTACAACAATTTCATTAATTCACAGAAAAATCCAGTATGTTTAATAAGTATCCAAGAACACTTCACGTGGATGATTTTAACAGATTTCATTTGTCTATTATATCATACATACATACATATATATATATATATACATATATATACATATATATCTGTGTGTGCGTCGGGAGAGGGGTATGGGGCATGTGTGTATGAAATCTAATTAAGTACACGACATATATGATGGAACTTACTTCAAATGCATAGTGTATCTCGTATACCACATTACACAAGAACATTTCTTATTTGAAATTCGTATTAAACTATTTTAATGCTAGTATTATGTGTTATGTTTTGAATAATACTAATATCCCACTTCTCATATGTACATGTTCATAATGTCTAGTTTATTTTATTACAAATGATCTTGTTATCTATTTGTAGTCTGGATTTAGTGCCTTTTCAGTCTTTCTTTGCTAGGGTTACACTTTCTTTGCATTTTGACTTTGGCTGTGCATTTACATTTTGTGGTCAAATATATTTTCCATTTGTAAATGTTTGGTTTAAGATTACAACTTAACCTTAAATGCATAAGATCATTATTGCTCCACTAAACCTGAGATATACGACATTCACATAAATATATTTCAATAACTATTGGTGAATTCCTGATGGAATTAAGCAAGGCAATCGACAAAATCGATGTTTGAATCAATCAAATCATTTCCCCAATGTTTTGCCTTAATAAATGTATAACTTTCCAGTTGCAATTGTTTGCATTCGATGGATTATATCCATTTGGGTACTGATTCCAATATCATATATTGTCAGCATAATTGGGCTCCAATTCAAGCCTCATCTATATTATGCAAAGTGGAAAAATTTGCACTCTGCATGACTTGCGGGCAATTGAGAAGGTTGATATTTGGACTTCCTTTCTCGTATTAAAAAATTGCATATTCTCTTTAGCATACAAGACTCTTTATCAAATGATATGATTTGATATCGATAGAGTTAAAGGTATAACCTAGACTTAATTATGCAATTTTTTTTACATATATCATACTAATTTCACCAATCTTGTTCATAATATAGTTGCTTTTCTTTTATTTTATATCTGTCATGTAGTTATATAATTAATTATGTAATTGATTTAAAGTATAAAAATAGAAAAATCCTTAAATGATATTTATCTAATGCATGGCTTTACAGTTGCAATCATAAAAGTTTTATCACATTAAAAAGTAACATATTACTTTAATATTCTTACTCAAGATGATTTGAGAATGGATATTGATTCGCCCATCGAGATTGTGTTAGACCAAAAAAGGCACTAGCACCCAAATGCAGTGCGAAATCCTCACAATCACAGTTCATAGATAATAAATGCAGAAAATAACAAGGGACACATGATATTTTTATAGTAGTTCGACTCAACCCAAGCCTAAGTCCACTTTATAGTTTCTTAAATTCTGAGAAATTATAGTACAAGGTCGTCTTACAATCCGTATGATCTGTTTACGTACAACATCCTTGTATTTTAATGAAGGAGAGGAGAAAAGAGAGTTATTGTATGCAAGAAATCCTCGTGTTAAATTGAATGAAGTTGGCCTTGATATGCTCGCAAAGTTCTTGTGGTGATAATGGTGGAAGCCAAGTAAGGGAGTGGCTAAAGATCTCATCAAAATGCCACGTAGTGGTGTATTTATAGGGGTGGAGAGGCTCCGGGTTGGATGCCACGTGTCACGCCCAGAGGAGATCTTGAAAACTAGCGGAGAATACTCTCAAAATCGTGCTATGCCAGGTGGCAATTTATCCATGCATGTAGGAGGAAGTTCCTTAAGAACATGTCAAAATTGACGTGTAGCAGCAGGTCCATGCGACCTGATCCATGGGGGCGACCCGACTCGGGGGGACGACCCTACCCAGAGAGCGACCCGATCCAGGGGCGACCAGACCCGGGGAGCGACCCGACCCGGGAGACGACCCGACCCAAGGGGCGACCCGACCCCAAGGGGCGACCCGATCCAGAAGGTCGTGCAATCCAAGTCCGTGATCCTCTGTAACTTTGGCACTTCGTCCAAGTGTTTTGCCAATCTATGTTTGCTTGTACTCATGCCCCGGGTAGCTCCAAAAATAGAATCTGAGGTGTGACAGCTTTAACCAAAAAGCATGTCAACATTGATTGCCCCCCAGAACATATCTTGCTGGCTGAAGGAATATGTGTTCTGGATAGTCCAACAAAACCAGGGTCGTGCCAGGCCCATCAGTTGCGAGTATAATCCATACTTTCAAGGAAAAAGTGGAGACTAATGTGTCGAATCCTGTTAATATTGCTTAACCTTTCTGAGCATAAACCATGCTTAAGTATCGAGTTGAGCATAAACCATACTCAAGGGACGTTCGGATCATCCTACCAAGGCCTGGCGAGGGACTTAACCTTCTAGGCATAAGCCATACCGGGAAGTTCAAATTGAGCATAAGTCATACTCAAGTTTTGTTGAGTTCCTTTACCAAATCCTGACAAGACAATAAGTCGCTCCAGAGTATAATCCATACTTAAGAATCCAACTGGGTACAAACCATACTCATACCGAGATAGAGCTACACTTGCCACAGCCTGACAAGATATTCCATCCCTAGGCATAATCCATACCGAGGGATTCGAGATAAGTATAAGCCATACTTAAATTTGCCAATCATATTTCATGCTCGGAAAGTCCTTCCTTATTCAATTCAAAATACAAAATTGAAGCAAATCCGGATTGGTTTATCATCGAATCTAGAGCATGCTTTGGAGCTAATCCTAACTCCGTATGTGTCTACTCTGATTTATCCAATCAGAAAACCTAAAGAAAGGAAAAACATATCTTAAATCCTAAGAAATGCAGAAAATCCAGGCTGATCTCATCCAGGCCAATTGATTATGAGCCCATGAGAGCCCGATCCAGGATCATTCCCTCTCCGGGAAGTAGGAGGTGGCAACGCAGGTGCAAGCACTGTTGGTTGCTTGACATACTCGGGTAGCTCTCCATGTCTAACCCGTTCCTCAATCAGATCTCGCAGACGCCTGCAGCCATTTGTGTCATGACCATCTATATCATGGAATATGCAATCTTTTCCAGAATGCGTTCTCTTTACGATGGTTCCCTCCTGGGAGGCTTTGGGTAGGTGGCATCACCATTTGTGTCCTTGTAAATGTCAAATAGTGAAGCACTAAGATCAGTGTACTTTTCATATCTGGGCCCTCTTCGGGGCTGAGTGTTGCGGTCATTCTTAACGGCAACTTTTTCTTGTCTTTTCCAGAATCAGGCGGTCCTTCGCCTTTAAGCATGTTAACATTGAGAATGTCCTTCTTGAAAGTTGCATCTTCTTCCCATAGAAATCTGTCTGCTTCAAGATAGAATTCGCTGAAATCTCACGATGGGTCTCGGTGCAAAGATTTTATGAACTTTGAATTGTCTAGAATGCCAGACACTGTCGCCATCAATACCATAGATGGTTCAGGTCGATAAACTAATGCTGCTGCAATGTTGAATCTTTTCAAAAAGTAACACAGAGTCTCTCTTGGCCTCTGCTTGATCGAAGTAAGCGATATGTCATTCTTGGGTCGTGCAATGTGGATCTGAAATTGTTCAATGAATCGGGAGACCAACATATTCCAGCTGTTGATCGATTCCGTTTTATTTGCTGAATCCACATAGCAGCTATATCAGTCAAAAAGACGGGGAAGCATTTTTCCATGATGTTTTCCAATTTTTGTAGCGCATCAAGTGCATGGTAGGATATGTCCTGCCGTTGCATGGTTCCAGAACTGGAAGCTTAAAATCTGGAGGGTTGCGGGAATTCTTTATTTCCCATGTGAACGGATTGTGATTGACGTCATTCATGTCATTCTGATAAGTGCGGCCTCTCGAGAGGCGTTGAATTAAATTAGCGAGCCGATCGCCTTCAAAGAGTCATTGCAAGCTGCTAAGATAAAAGCTGGTGCCCCCAGCATTGAATGCAAGAGAGTGAGGGAGCTCCTGGTGAGTTGACATATGTAGATCGCGGGTCACGAGTCATGGGACCCGATCCGACCCGACTCTGTCTCTCCATCCTGAGCAGCTTCCTGTTGCTGTTGAATAGAATTTGGTGTTCGGGTATCCACTCGAACTAGGGCTGATGTCGGTCGTGCCCGACCTGATCCTTAATTTCCAATATTGCCAGCGTCTTCATCCAAGACGTTAAATTTGCAGGTTGAAGATTCCTAGAAGAAAAGGTAGTTCCCCCTGCTCCATTCATTGCGGCGGTTCGGGTCGGGTCTGACCCGACCCGGTGGGGGTTGCCCCCGGTTCCACTCGGTTCTGCGCTGCAGGGTGCGGTTCGAGTAGGATCCGACCCGACCCGGTTGACGAGGGTTGCTGCTCGAGCCATTTCTATGCCATTGCCCGCGAGTTGTATGTTGTTGCTCGACCTTCCATCCGTCCGAGCAAAGAACTCACTCTTCAAATCCTATTGCTTCTTAACAAGCTCATCATTCCTTGCCATCTGGCTTATCAGTTCAGCGAGAACACCATCCATTTCATATCTAATCAGGTATGCTGATGGGTTTTCATGAGAGGAAGCCTCCTAGCTTGCCTCATTACTTGCACCATAAGTGCCAACATCTTCAACACGGGAGATCTTTCGTTTGACCATCGATCCAATAGCCAAATAATCTGCTTCCTTTCAAGCTAGAAGAAGTTGTATCGTGTCCACCTACGTGGCGCACCAAAATGTAAGACCCAAAAATGGCACTAACACCCAAACGTAGTGCGAAATCCTCACAATCATAGTTCACAGATAATAAATGCAGAAAATAACAAGGGACGCACGATATTTTTATAGTGGTTCGGCTCAAACCAAGCCTATGTCCACTTTATATTTTCTTAAATTCAGAGAAATTACAGTATAATACTGTCTTACAATCCGTAAGATCCATTTACATACAACATCTTTGTATTTAATGAAGAAGAGGAGTATAGAGAGTGATTTTATACACGAAATCCTCCTGTTAGATTGAATGGAGTTTGCCTTGATATGCTCGCAAAGTCCTTGTGGTGATAATGGTGGAAGCCAAGTATGGGAGTGGCCAAAGATCTCTTCAAAATGCCATGTAGTGTTGTATTTATAGGGGTGGAGAGGCTTCGGGTCTGATGCCACGTGTCACGCCTAGAGGAGATCTTGTAAAGTAGTGGAGAATGCTCTAAAAATCGTGCTATGCCAGGTGGCGATTGATCCATGCATGTAGGAGGAAGTTATGCCTTAAGAACAGGTCTAAATTGATGTGTAGCAGCAGGTCCATGCGATCCGATCCAAAGGGCGACCCAACCCAGGTGGGCGACCCAATTTAGGAGGGCGAGCCGACCTCGGAGGACGACCTGATCCAGGGGGCGATCTGATCTAAAAGGTTGTGCAATCCATGTCCGTGATCCTCTGTAACTCTGGCACTTCGTCCAAGTGTTCTGCCAATCTATGCTTGCTTGTACTCAAGTCCTGGGTAGCTCCAGAGATAAAATCCAAGGTGTGACAGCTTTTACCAAAAATCGTGTCAACGGTGTGTTAAAACACGAAATTGGAAAGGGCGACAAAAAACTTCCTCTCTACCTCCTTATTTTCCCTTTCTTCATTCCTATACTCATCCATTCCTCTCTTTTACTTCTTCACACCATTTTCTTTCTTTCGATGCCCCTGATTTCGTGATGGTGCTCACCACGCAGTCTCCTGCCCCTAACTCTCAGTTTTGATTCGAATCGCTTCCTTCTTAGATGATCTGCGTCCTAAATATATTGTGCGGTGTTCTAGAGTTGTTTGGTAACCATCCAGGCCTTTTGATTGAACTATAGACCCTCACACGCGACTGGATTCACTACTACAAAAGTTGGCATATTCGACATTATTTTTATGTGGCCATAGATCAAAAAAGCGTTGCCGTAGGCCATTTCTTCAAATAGGCAAAACCAGAGGGGCGTGGAATCCGTGACCATTGCATTAGCCCTCTAAGAAAACACTTTTGCCCATCTACGGCCATAGGAAGAAAGTGTTGCATTATAACCCTATTGCAACAGTATATGCAAGTAATGCAGCAACACACAGCGTTGCCTTAAGCAGAAGCTAGAGCGTGACTTCCAGGTCATGGTAGTGGGGCCCGCATTAACTTTCCACGTCAGCTGTCAATGTGTCACATGCCATATCATTTCTCCACGTCAGCGGCACATGTGTCGCATGCCACGTCGCTATCCACATCAGCTGCCCACGTGTCCCATGCCACATCAGCAGTGGGGCCACATGCCATGTGGAATTAATAATATTTTATTTAATGCAACACCACTGTATTATGTAATGCAACACCATTATCTTTAAATGCAACATCAGAAGAAAAAAAAGTAAATGCAACAGCAGAAGATGACAAATGCTACATTAGAAAAAAAACAAGTACAACGTTTTAATTAAATATTCTGCAATACCAGTTTTGTACATAGAATAAACCCATCCGAAACATTCATCATCACATTCAAACCATCTAAAATATTATACATATCATACCAATTCTTCAAATATACCACAAGTACCAACACATACGATCAAGTTCATAATTTAAAAGTACAATTCAAATATTCTGCATATCACAAGTGCCAATAGATACCATCCAAAATATTCATTCTTCGGTTGCACGAGTACAAGTGTCATGAATGATGAAATATCAGATCCAAAATATTTGCCCATTCTTCAGTAGCAAGAGTATCGACACATGCATCAACTTCAGTAGCAAAAGTACAACAAAAACAGAGGCAATTGATTGATTTTGGAAAGGTAAAAAAATCATAATTGGTTGATTAATTACTGAAACATACATCAAAATTGAGTAGGTGCAATACCAAAGATATATTTGGAAGATAATAGTTTCCAATAAATTAACTTTTCTATTTGATAGATGATGCGAATTATTTAGGAGTGTTTGTTTTCCATTTGACTCCGAAGTGAAAATATATACATTTATTTCCTCCAGCTTTCACTTAGGATGTTAGTTACCATAAAATATCCTTCATGTGTGTTTGAATCATTGTGAAAGACACATGATTGATCTGGTATCTTTTCATATTATACTGATATTTATCTCACATGAATGGATGTGCACACTATTTGTGTGTGTGTGTGTGTGTGTGTCATACACTAGTATATATAACTAGACTGAGCACATTAACCATAGGTTGGAGTTCACGAACATGTGTATCAATTTAAATAACTCCCATCTCCTCACATCACTTCGAATGCATTCAATGATCATCTGTATATCAAAACATTCGCAAACTACAAAATACAAGTTTTACCTTACTGTTCTAGAAAGCATTGATGCACTAGTACGAAATATGTCTGTTGCCTCGCCTCAGTTGCTTCGGTTGTGCTCACAACCGAAGCAAATAACATCATTTGCTTCGGTTTTACTAACAACTAAAGCAAATGTGTGGAAGCAAATTATTTGCTTCCGTTGTGCTCACAACCGAGGCAAATAGTATCATTTGCTTCAGTTGTATTAACAACATAAGCAATTATGTGGATGCATATAGTATTATTAGCTTCAGTTGTTCTTACGTCTGAAGCAAATGATATTATATGCATCGGTTCCTTAAGAACCGAAGCAAATGTATCGAAGCAAATAATGTTATTTGCTTCCATTACCTAGGAACCAAAGCAAATACACCAAAACAATAAATTATTAGTAAATAACTTATAAATAATCTATAATTTATTATAATTAATGATAATCAATAAAAATTTGTAGTTATTAACTATAATAAATAATCAATAATTATTCTACTTAATAATTTATTACAGATAACTATAATAGTTAGTCATTTATAGTTAATTTTTGTTAATTACATTTTCAATTAATATTCAATAATTGTTAATCAATATTTAATAATTATTTTATTTTTAATATATAGTAAATAAGCAATATTTACTAATTAATAAGTAATAATTAATAGTCAATAATAAAGTTTTAAAAATTATTGATTTATACCTACTATAATTAATTTTTTTTAATTATGTAATAATCATGATTAATGTTTAATAACAAAATCTAGTGCTTATAAAATATTATTCAGTATTTAATAATTAATTTAACTGATTACTAATTAATATATAACAATTCAAATTATTGTTAAACACCATCATTAAAAAACTAATAACTAGCAGTCGATTATTAATTTTTAAATGTTACAATTAGAAAAACTAACAATGAATTCATAACTAATAGTTAGAAATTAAGAATATTTAATATTTCTTATTAACTATTTAATATAGAATTAAAATTGATATGTATTATTTGTTATATAACTCAAAATAAATATAAATGTATTCAATATTTTTTTAAAAAAAATTGTAATTGTCAAAAAAATCAAAAATAAAAAATTTACTGGCAATTTGCTAATAGTTTTTGTGCAAATTTAAAATTTTGTATAAAACTTATAATTTATTAAAAAATTAAAATTTCTAAAAATAATATATATATATACATATATATATACATATATATATATACATATATATATATATATACTTAATGCTTGATAATTTACACTTAATAATCTATTAATAACAATCAGAACAAATAAAATCTATGAATAACCAATTTAAACTACAAACTAAGATGGTAAAATGATATTAAGGTGAACAAGTGTTAAGTGGGTCTACAGATCGTAACTTTTAACGTTATAGGGTTTAGTAATTTGAACACGCACGCCAATACAGGCTGCCCCCATCATACACCGTTAATTATCAATTTTGCATCATAGCCGTTGCCACTTCCTATAAGTCAGCAGTTCCTTGCCCTAATTTTAGGCAGCCGCTTTACATCTTTTGAAGAACCTACCCGTTGTTGTTAATTTATGTTGGGTTTTCAAGTAGATCAATTTCGTCAGAAGAAAAATTCAAGCACGCACCAATATCATAGCTATCGAAATCCGAACAAATGCAAGAAATTAATTCAATGATTAAATCGGCGAGATGTAATCAGTGGGTATAATTTAGTTGATAGGCTTTACTCTTGACCTAGATTTGCTGAGTTGCTTTGATCGTTTACAGGACGGTATGCTCTAATCCCTGTCTAGATTTCAAATTGGATATATAACTTTGTATTACTAGAAAGTTTCGACTTAGGTGTTCAGGCGAAATAATGGGTGCTGGAAGGGACTTGGAGTTATTCTCTTTAATCTGGTTGCTTTTAGACACTGTTGTGTGAAGTTTATTCAGTATGGTAATTGTTTTTATTTTTATTTTTATTTAAATGAAAGAAGCGAGATAGGTAGGTTTACAGCTGAGTTTAGTTTGGTGGAAATGCCAGTGGTTGGTGTTGCTTTTATATCGTGTATATAATTGGCATTTGGTAGTTTGTGGTTACCGTTCAACTTTTGAAAAAAAACATGTGGGTTTGTTGCCCACCCCCATTTCTGTTCATGTTAGTGTAATCAAATAGATATGTGCGGACACATATAGTGCAACCACAAAGTGAACTACTGCAAGATATATAAGAGTACATCAAAATGCCATAGCAGTAACAGTATATGGAAAATTCATTGAACTACCATAGAAGTAATCAGTGTATGTTGCAGTCATTGTCTATTATTTTGCAAAGACTAAATATGGTCGGTTATTGTATCACACACATTACACACTATATACGAATTTAAACGACTTGAAAAGGCAATTTCATTCGACCGAATCACCACTTTTATATCGTGTATATTATTGGCATTTAGCAGTTTGTGGTATTAACCATATATCACTTTTCATCAAATGTTGCAGGTGATGTAGATTTATAGAAGGGTCCCATGATTGGTGACAGGATTTGCTGTTTATTCTGAAATTTGATTGGATTATTATTTTATATCAGAGATGTATGTATTGGGGAATATATAATGTATATGAGCTATGAAACTGGTGTGGTGCAGTTTTTTGAAGTACATTTTCATAGGTATTGTATAAAACTAACATGAGAATAAAGTATAATTTTTTTCTATATCATATTTACACTGCTGGTTTTGGTATATTAATAGAATTGAATTACTGTAGATTTACTGCAAATTTCTTTTTTTTATTTAGTGGAATTATTCTTTTGCTTCGGTTGTGAGAAACAACAGGAGCAAGAAAACCTCTTTTTTAAGTCATACTCTCTCGTTTTTTTGCTTCAGTTCTTTAGACGACGGAAGCAAAAAAACCTCATTTTTCTCCCGTTGCGCAACCGAAGCAATAAGTTTAGGTTTGTTGTGTCTTCTGCATTTGCTTCGATTGTTGAACTGAAGTAACAGGGGGTAAACAACTAAAGCAAATAAGCTGTTTTGTAGTAGTGACGATAGATCCTAGATTGCAATACTAAGCAGAATAAGGTACTACTTGATAACAGATCAAAAGTTATGAACATAATCAATGTTCAAATTTAAATGGAGATAAACAAGAGTATCTCATATAAACTAGGACATGATATAAGTGTTAGTTGAGGTACCTTAGGTACAAAGCATAGGAACTTTGACCTAAAAAGTAGTCACATACAATATCTGCAAAGACCCACAGAATATTCTGTAATTTTATACCATTATTCCAACTCATCTAAAAATAAACAATAATTATAACATGAACACCTGTTCACTGAATATGGAAATGAGAGAGAAGGCTTTGGTGTATTACTTATACTGAGGTCTATGGACACAAATGGCAGAAACACTGGATGCCTAGATTGATGTTGAAATCCCGAGCAAAACATGATTTGCATCAGAAACTTGGTGAACAACATTGTAAATTCGCATCAGAAACCTGGTGTTATAAACGGATACAATACAAGCAAGAAAACTCACCTCAAATCTTGGACTGTTTAGCGATCTTGAACCACTCATTATGGAATGAACCAGGTATATCAGTTCTTAATAAGATCCAAGAAAATCGCTCAAATGATGCATCCACCCTTCCATATTCTTGCAAGCTCCCCCAACTTCAAATCCCTTCCATATTCTCTCAAAGATCATAACTTGAATATTTGCCTAAACAATTTGGTCTGATGGTTTTTAGATGCATCCGCAGACCATTGCTTTGTAATTATACCATCATTCAATCATTGAAATTAACATTAATATTTGCATAAAAACATATCCGGTTCATAATCTTAGAAAGTTCGCTAATTAAAACGACACAAACAAGCAAGTAGACAAATAGCATGGCAACGCCTTCTTGTACCTGCACTCTTTTCAATATACATGCTAGAACACATGAAAATGCATATGTATATATATATATATATGTATATATATATATAATAACAACCATATAAGCATTTTTAAAAAGCATTAGAAGAAAAGCACATTAATACATATTAAAAAAACTTAGTTCTAAAATGAGATTCAAAGACTAGTTGTAGTACACACAATCAGCTTTCTAATGAATCTAATTTCATCTAAATCGGAATTGCAATTTAGAATTTATGATTAAAGTAGTACAAGGCATAAAATATGGAAATCTAACTTTGGACACTGACTGTCCCTTTTTTGCAATAGACTTTTGTTCCGGTTAAAAATCAAATTTTCGAAAATTTCTAACATGAAAGTTGTTCCATATCTTCTCACCTTTCCAACAAGTCTAAATTCGTCAAAAACAGATTAGCTGATTAGGAGTTATGAGTGAATTAATAAGGCACTGTGGCAGAGGAAATTTCTACCTTACGGCAGATTTTAGCTTCCGTCTAATCAAGTTAAAAATGAAAATTTTCAAAATTTTAAAAAGTAATAAACATGAAAGTTGTGACTTACAAAACTTCTTTCCAACAAGTCCAAAGTCGTCAAATACGCTTTGGGAAATCATAAGTTATCACTAACTTTCTATAAATGGGTCAGATAGAAATTAAAAGAGTTAGAATGAAAATTGTTTGCTACAATTATACATGTCAACATGCAACTTTTTCAATCTGATATTGCAATCTGATCTAAAAAAAAAGTTCCAAAAAACAAGTTTGCCTAATCGGTAGTAGGACGTGCTAGATAAAATTGAGGTTAGCCCAGCAACACCGTTAAATGTCCTTCTTTGGTTTTAATACAAATGTCCTGCATTGGTTTTATGATAAATGTCCCCAGAAAGCCAAGTTACCTTATACCAAGGCTTATTATGTATCTTCTGGCAGATGAAGAAAGAAGGCACGAGATCAGGTTGGTAATACCGCTTCTTAATAACTGGAGGAGATGGTGGCTCCCTTCCATTAACTTGTCTGCGGATGCATCCACCCTTCCATATTCTCCATGCTCTTTGACCTGATCAAGTTCATCCTTGCGCGTAGCTTGAACCCGTTCGTCTTTCAGTCCACTAAGGAATCTAGAATTCAAAGAAGCTTCTAGGGTTGATGCAGCAAGAGAAAGATCAATTGCTTGTTGCACGGTCCATCTACCTGTATCTTTCATGCCTTTTTTATCAAAAAACATATCGACCAAATATCCATCTGATTTGTCGTCTTTAACCCAAAATATATCAGCCGTAATCTCAATCAAGAAACTCTGAAGTTCACCCTTGTTCCACTCCAAGAATACTTGCTATAGCTCATCATTCAACAGATTCCCTATGAAACACCCCACGTCCGTTATTTTCACTCACTAAGGGAATGCATTAAGTTCTATGGAGCATTGTAGGTAAACAGACATAGAATAATTGCAAGACAAATATAAATAAAGATAGCAACAGAAATTTCATAAATTTTATTTCAGACATAAATCATAATCCCGTGGTTTATAATACCATAAGTCATAAAACCATTACAACAAAATATTTCTATCTTGCATAATCAGAGTACATAGGAATTAAAAGAAAACATTATTCCACAATAAAAGAGTAAGCCATAGCAGAGAAAAAGATTCGAGCCATACTTCAACAGTAGCTCCTAGAAAGATGATATCCAAATCCTAGCTAAACCTAGGTGTTTTTTTCCTAAGAACCTGGGGGGGAGGGGAGGGGGGAAATGGAAGAGAGAAGGAAAAACAAAAGGGGTCAGACATAAAATCTGGCGAGTCTAGTAACTTTTAGCCAGTAAATAAATAAAGGTAATCATGACAGGCATAAAGTGGATAAGATAGATCACTATACAAATGGCAGGTGTGACAAGGCAGATAAGGTAAGGTATATACATGCTTCACTAATGACTACTCTGCACTATTACTAGTATAATCAAGATGAGATGATCCCTTCCACTACATGTTGGTAGACTTAGGGCATACGTCCGAGTATACCCCAACTACTACCCTAATCGATCGGCTCCCTACTCTGTAGATATCCTATGCTGGCCCCACAGTAGGGGGTATCACTTCCCTAAAGTGGCAACCCAAGATGTGCACAGGCCTATCTACTGGTGTCACGGTCATCTTGTCCCCCTCTGCCCGACCCATGCACGCATATATCCCCGGTCGGTTTGCGCCGCTCCCACCATCCGTCTCGTTTGGATCTCTTACAATCAATCAGTAAGCATGTCCCTTCTTCGCCTAGTACGAAGTTCTCTACTCTGATACCAACTACGGGTTACTGACTGAAATGGGTCCCACAGAATATGATACAAGCCCTCCCCTTTGTCGTGTATCCCCACTAGGTTTTCCACTGACTATGTATACCCTAAAAGGGTGATCTTTAATTACATAGCCCTATACTAGTTATGTATACCCTAAAGGGTGATCTTTAATTACATAACTCCCACACAATATGATACAAGCTCTCCCCTTTGTCTTGTATCCCCACTAGGCTTTCCACTGACTATGTATACCCTAAAGGGTGATCTTTAATTACATAGCCCTATACTAGTTATGTATACCCTAAAGGGCGATCTTTAATTACATAACTCTATAATGGTTAAGTTTGTGGGCTTATATATATACTAATATTACCCACCTACCCTTCAGTTATGCTTAACCCACCCATTATCCAATCCACTTTACTTAACCCTAACTTATGTTCATAATCATACAGTCCTCATGTATTAGGTTAAGTAGTCTTTTCTTATTACCATGTCCAATTAGGGTTGTATTGGGCTAGACCTCTCACATTAGGCCTACAACTTGTGGATGCTGGATATGCCGGTCGGGTCCGGGCAGTCTTATTCCATAGTTGGGCCTAACCTCGTGTCTTAGCCCGATTCTTATTTGCATACTTAGACCTCCCACATTAGGTTCAACATTAGTGGCTGTTGGATATGCCGGTCGGGTTTGGGCAGACTTCCGCCAATAATGTAACCTAACCTTGTGTCATAAGTACAATTACAATTCCTAATTGTAATTACTAACATTCCATTTTTAATTAATTTACCAATTAATTAATCCTTTCCTTTTATAGGTGTCAATACCTATTTTGCAACAATAATTTGAATTACTTATCCATAAATGATCACATTCAAATTATGCCATTTTTACCCAAATTTACCTATATCATTAAATGTAATTAATTCAATGTTTCCCCATTTGAATTATATGCTCATTTCATATAAATATTATATAAACTATGCCAATTTATGTGTCAAGTTAATTACTTGGTTACTAACCAATTTATGCCAATTACATAATATCCAATATTTAATATTTCCCAAATTATTCCCCAACGTCCCCACGTCATTCGTACGTGTAATTCACATAATACGTTAGGCTCGCTGTTAGCCTAACTCATAAGAAAAGGAAAAGAAAGAGACATAGGCCACCCAAACTGGCAGAAAAAAATATAGATGTAATAAAGCATATGTAACATAAACTTGACATAGAACAGCATAACTTGCATAACTTGTATAGATCATAACTTGCATAGAATGAATCTAATCAAGCATATAAACGTGAACTAGCATATAAAATGGATACAACTAACATATGTAATGTGAACTGACATAGATCTAAACATAAGAACTAGCATGGATCTGAACATATAAGCATGAACTTGCATATATGAACTCGTGGCAACTACAATGTCAAAGTCAACATAACATGGTCTAAACTTGTCATTTAGTCGTCTAACAAAATTAAGGTGACATAGTAGCATGATTAGATCTAAAAGGGTGGCATCACATGTCAAGTTTACAACGTATCGTGATTATTACAACATAACAGGTGAAAGGTGATTAGCATAAACGATTAGATCTAATATTAACAAGTTCGCATTTACCACAATCTAGTTGCAAGTCAAGGTCTACATAATCAATATAATATAATGTCCATAATCGTATTGGATCCAGGGATAATGACATAATAAACTTGCATAAATTCATGATTCACAACATATACCCAATTCATAGTCTACCACAATTCACATTTATCTATTTAAACCTAAAAGTGACTAGGACTCGCAGAAAAAGAACAGATCTTGAATTCTGGGATCTGATTTCTGAATTTGTTAAGCTTAACCCTTGATGAAGACTTTGATCTTTATCTTTAATCTTGAATTTGATTTGTTATGGTGGAGGCTAGATTAGTTTAGGATTCAGCAGCATATAGGCTCATGAATGAATTTAGTTTAGCTTAGGGTTTAGGTTAGATGTGATTATATAGGAGTGTTTGATTAATCAGAGCCATTAGATTAGTCTAGTATTCTTCTAAACCCTTCAAACCAAAAAGGCACATCATCAGGCCAATCAAAGGATGCCACATATGCCCTAATCGATCAAAAATGGTCATTGACCAACAAAAATGCACCATGTGTGCAACATGATGCGCAGCAGCAGGGATGTTGACACCCACATGTCATATATTTATTTATTTATTTTTCTTTTTAATTATCTTTCCAATTAACCCTTTTCACACTAAACCGCTTTTTAAACTGCGTTCACACTAAGCCACTTTTTAGTCATTCCCCTAAAACAAAAATATGACACTGGTGGGGATCGGACTCTGTACCTTTTGTGTACAAGTCACATGTACTAACCAAATAAGTCACTAAGTCTTTTGTTTACAAACCTTAGACAATGCTAAACATTATTCTTTTTCTCGTTCCTCCTTTTCATGTTTTGCTGCAATATTTAATTTAAAGATATCTTCTTCATTTTAAATTAGTTTTCTACAAACTATAGGTCTAAATTGACTAGAAAATCGCCACGAACGCAATGACGCTAATTTCATGACCAAATTCTGGAGGCTCTTCAAATTCTCCTTTTTATTTCTTTTTTTTAATGTTCACATGCATTTCTTCGCATTTCATGTATTGCATGTAATTTCTTTTGTTTATCTTTTCGTTCATTTCACTGCATTATCTTGTTACATGCAATTTTATTGTCATTATTTAATTTTTCTCTCAAATATATCTATGCATACAATATATATACATATTTCCACATTTTTAATTTCATTAAAAATGCAGGGTGTTACATTCTCCCCTCCTTAAAGGATTTCGTCCTTGAAATCTTCAAGTTAAGAAGAATGTACCCTACCATCCATCATCCATCTACTCATCCATCATCCACAAGCATTCATTGTCCTTAAAAGATTTCTAATGCCATATGAACATGTGCAAAAGTGTGTGTATATGTCCCAATACTAATGCGAAGATCAGGCGGTCTACTGATTTAGTTGACCTCTTTAATGCAATGTATGTTAGTGCCATGAATCCAACATGTATGCAACTACCACTATTATATCATATAAGTTCTGTATGTGTGCACACTCATTCGTTCAAATGCAACATCCATATGATGATACATCTATTTTCATCCATGAGGAAAAAGAAAAATGCACACACATCCATATGCAGCATGAGAGTGATTGACCCGATCTTAGTGCCTAATGTGTGTGTATATGCGTCCATAGGAAACCACTAGCAAACACTTACATCCATCAAACATAACATGTTTCAAACACATGTTTACATCCATAGGATTCCTATCTAAAGGTCGAAAAAGGCCATGGATAAGATGTACTCAAACGATAGAAACAATTACGAATAAAAAGCTTTGGAAAAGGAAGTTAAGGACATAGTCCTAAAGGAAAAGGTATGAAGCGTGATCTTTATTTTCACTCTCCCAAGTCGCATTCTCGTTGTCTTCTCTACTTTTACTTCCTTTCGCAAGTTTGGCCCCACTTCCTCGAACTCTATACATTTTATTGCCACTTGGATGAATAGTCATCTTAGATTGATGGGCTTCCTCAAGGACTGTCTTTAATAGGTTTTCCATCTTGATATGATTCACCTATCAAACCTCATCCCAAGTAGCTCCCCCACTTGTCTATCAAGTTCCGTTTTTTCTTTTAGGGGTCACCTGTCGCACGGGCAATGCAACTGGCTTTGCATTATCCACCTAGTATATTCGAAAACCAATCTCGTGCCTTGGGGTAAACCCTGAACCTCATCAAAACATCAGAATAATCTCAGACTACTGGAACAGATTGAAAATCATTTATAGAAGCATCAAGAGACCCTAGGAAACCTAGCATAAGCGACCCTTATGGGTCACAAGAAATTTTGAGGGTTCTCCTATGACAAGTTAGAGGCTTAACAACCCTCCTCTCGTAATCTAGAATGGCCCCGCATGTAGTAAACCAATCCATTCCTAGAATCAACCCATAGCACAAAAACTCGAGCACATATATGTCGCATTCAAACTCGACGACTACCACAGATAATTTCAAACCCCTACAAATCATCGATATATGAGCCGAACCACCAATGAGGTTTGAAACAACTACGGGATCTACTACCATACTAGTAACTAAGTGTAGAGATTCAACTATAGAATTAGATATAAACGAGTGTGAAGCACCAGAATTAAAAAGTGTTCTAACTGGATGGTTTGAAAGAGAAACCAAACTTTCTACATAAATTTTTCTACCTCTTTCATAAGCACTGATCGCGAGAGCATGCACCCGCCCTCCAGAAGTCCCAGCTCTTTGCCCTTTTCCCTGTGATCCCTGTTTCTTCGGGCACACCTTAGAGAAGTGCCCGACCTCTCCGCAACTAAAGCAACTGGCCTTTCTTCTCTTGCAATCTTTAATCCGGTGGCCTTCCTTTCCACAATTGTGACATGTCCTTTTATCCTTACCATTAACATCCTTCCCCCCTCTCTTCTGTTGTTGTTGCTGTTGCTATTGCTGTGGTTGTTGTTGCCCCTTCTTGGGCCATACCTTCTTCTCATTCTTTTAACCACGTTTGTGTAACAAGCTAACAAGTCTTTCAAAAGTTGCCTCCATTGCCCGTAATCATTACGAAGCTCGAGAAAATTAACCGCAGGTGAAACCACTGCAGCTACAGATGGAGGTTAGACACTTCATTGCCCTTCGACATGTGCTAAACATGCCTAAGGCATCATGCTAGAATAGGGAAACCTTTGGAAAGAATCAGTTCCCTAGACAAAAAGAAAAAAGTTTGAAATTTAGATAAGGGACCGAAGGATACTACATATGGGTTTTTGGGGAATATTTTTTTTCAAAACATACTTTCCTTTTTGAAAATACTTTCTTTTAAAATATTTTTCAAAAACTTTTTATCTAATCTGGTAATCTTCAGCTCTGATACCAAGTGAAGCACCCCACGCCGAAATTTCATAAATTTTATTTCAGACATAAATCATAATCCCGTGGTTTATAATACCATAAGTCATAAAACCATTACAACAAAATATTTCTGTCTTGCATAATTAGAGTACACAGGAATTAAAAGAAAACATTATTCCCCAATAAAAGAGTAAGCCATAGCAGAGACAAATATTGGAGCCATACTTCAACAGTAGCTCCTAGCAAGATGATATCCAAATCCTGGCTAAACCTGGGTGTTTCCTTCCTAAGAACTTTTGGGGGGGGGGGGGGGGAACGGAAGAGAGAAGGAAAAACAAAAGTGGTCAGATATAAAATCTGGCGAGTCTAGTAACTTTTAGCCAGTAAATAAATAAAGGTAATCATGACAGGCATAAAGTGGATAAGATAGATCACTATACAAATAGCAGGTGTGACAAGGCAGATAAGGTAAGGTATATACATGCTTCACTAATGACTACTCTGCACTATTACTAGTATAATCAAGATGAGATTATCCCTTCCACTACAAGTTGGTAGACTTAGGGCATACGTCCGAGTATACCCTAACCACTACCCTAATCGATCGGCTACCTACTCTGTAGATATCCTATGCTGGCCCCACAGTAGGGGGTATCACTTCCCTAAAGTGGCAACCCAAGATGTGCACAGGCCTTTTTACTGGTGTCACGGTCGTCTTGTCCCCCTCTGCCCGTCTCATTCACGCACATGTCCTCAGTCGGTTTGCGCCGCTCCCACCATCCGTCTCGTTTGGATCTCTTACAATCAATTAGTAAGCATGTCCCTTCTTCGCCTAGTACGGAGTTCTCTACTCTGATACCAACTACATGTTACTGACTGAAATGGGTCCCATAAAATATGATACAAGCCCTACCCTTTGTCTTGTATCCCCACTAGGTTTTCCACTGGCTATGTATACCCTAAAAGGGTGATCTTTAATTACATAGCCCTATACTAGTTATGTATACCCTAAAGGGTGATCTTTAATTACATAACTCCCACACAATATGATACAAGCTCTCCCCTTTGTCTTGTATCCCCACTAGGCTTTCTACTGACTATGTGTACCCTAAAGGGTGATCTTTAATTACATATCCCTATACTAGTTATGTATACCATAAAGGGCTATCTTTAATTACATAACTCTATAATGGTTAAGTTTGTGGGCCTATATATACTAATATTACCCACCTACCCATCAGTTATACTTAACCCACCCATTATCCAATCCACTTTACTTAACCATAACTTATGTTCATAATCATACAGTCCTCATGTATTAGGTTAAGAAGTCTTTTATTATTACCATGTCCAATTATGGTTGTATTGGGCTAGACCTCCCACATTAGGCCTACAATGTGTGGATGTTAGATATGCCGGTCGAGTCCGGGCAGTCTTATTCCACAGTTGGGCGTAACCTCGTGTCTTAGTCCGATTCGTATTTGCGTACTTAGACCTCCCACATTAGGTTCAACATTAGTGGCTGCTAGATATGCCGGTCGGGTCTGGGCAGACTTTTGCCACTAATGTAACCTAACCTCGTGTCATAAGTACAATTACAATTCCTAATTGTAATTACTAACATTCCATTTTTAATTAATTTACCAATTAATTAATCCTTTCCTTTTATAGGTGTCAATACCTATTTTGCAACAATAATTTGAATTACTTATCCATAAATGGTCAAATTCAAATTATGCCATTTTTACCCAAATTTAACTATGTTATTATAGGTAATTAATTCAATGTTTCCCCATTTGAATTATATGCTCATTTCATATAAATATTATATAAACTATGCCAATTTATGTCTCAAGTTAATTACATGGTTACTAACCAATTTATGCCAGCTACATAATATCCAATATTTAATATTTCCCAAACTATTTCCCAACGTTCCTACGTCGTTCTTATGTGTAATTCACATAATACGTTAGACTCGAGCTAGCCTAACTCATAAGAAAAGGAAAAGAAAGAGACATATGCCACCCAAACTGGCATAAAACAATAAAGATATAATTAAGAATATGTAACATAAACTTGGTATAGAACAACATAACTTGCATAACTTGTATAGATCATAACTTGCATAGAATGAATCTAATCAAGCATATAAACGTGAACTAGCATATAAGATGGATCCAACTAACATATGTAATGTGAACTGACATAGATCTAAACATAAGAACTGACATGGATCTAAACATATAAGCATAAACTTGCATATATGAACTCGTGGCAACTACAATGTCAAAGTCAACATAACATGGTCTAAACTTGTCATTTAGACGTCTAACAAAATTAAGGTGACATAGTTGCATGATTAGATCTAAAATTGTGGCTCACATGTTAAGTTTACAACGTATCGTGATTATTACAACATAACAGGTGAAAGGTGATTAGCATAAAGGATTAGCTCTAATATTAACAAGTTCGCATTTACTACAATCTAGTTGCAAGTCAAGGTCTACATAATCAGCATAATATAATGTCCATAATCATATTGGATCCAGGGATAATGACATAATAAACTTGCATAAATTCATGATTCACAACATATACCCAATTCACAGTCTACCACAATTCACATTTATCTATTTAAACCAAAAAGTGACTAGGACTCACAGAAAAAGAACATATCTTGAATTCTGGGATCTGATTTCTGAATTTATTAAGCTTAACCCTTGATGTAAACTTTTATCTTTATATTTAATCTTGAATTTGATTTGTTATGGTGGTGGCTAGATTAGTTTAGGATTCAACGACATATAGGCTCATGAATGAATTTAGTTTAGCTTAGGGTTTAGGTTAGATGTAATTATATGGGAGTGTTTGATTAATCAAAGCCATTAGATTAGTGTAGGATTCTACTAAACCCTTCAAACCAAAAAGACACATCATCAGGCCAATCAGAGGATGCCATATATGCCCTAATCCATCAAAAACGGTCATTGACCAACAAAAATGCGCCATGTGTGCAACATGATGCGCAACAGCAGGGGTGTTAACACCCACATGTCATATATGTATATATATATATATTTTTTCTTTTTAATTATCTTTCCAATTAACCCTTTTCACACTAAACCGCTTTTTGAATTGCGTTCACACTAAGCCACTTTTTAGTCATTCCCCTAAAACAAAAATATGACATTGGTGGGAATCGAACTCTATACCTCTTGTGTACAAGTCACATGCACTAACCAAATGAGCCACTAGGTCTTTTGTTTACAAACCTTAGAACAATGCTAAACATTATTCTTTTTCTCATTCCTCTTTTTTATGTTTTGCTGCAATATTTAATTTAAAGATATCTTCTTTATTTTAAATCAGTTTTCTACAAACTATAGGTCTAAATTGACTAGAAAATCGCCAAGAACGCAATGATGCTAATTTCATGACCAAATTCCGGAGGCTCTTCAAATTCTCCTTTTTGTTTCTTTTTTTAAAATGTTCGCGTGCATTTCTTCGCATTTCATGTATTGCATGCAATTTCTTTTATTTATCTTTTTCTTCATTTCACTACATTATCTTATTACATGCAATTTTATTGTTATTATTTATTTTTTCTTTCAAATATATCTATGCATACAATATATACGTATTTGCACATTTTTTATTCCATTAAAAATATGGGGTGTTACACCCTGCGTTTTTTCAAAACATCATAGGCTTCAGCGATGAGTTGCATATCACCATACTAGATCCCATTGTTCATCATTTTAACAAAATTGTCTAAGCCTCCTTTGCCAATGTAAGTGACACAGGGAGCCGAGTCCTCTACTTGAGTAGAGACATTAACAAGAATATCTTCAATATATTTGTAGGCTTCAAAGGAACCTCCAAGCATCTTTTTGAAGGTCCATTTCTGGCACCTTCTTCACCACCTGATACTTCCATGCCGAGATAAAGAAGCCCACGCTCAGTCATTTCTTTTTCTCTTCTCTCAGTGTTTTCGTACCATTCATTTCCACCATCTATGATGCAGTCTCCCTTTTCCAAGTAGGTCGTGAGGGTCGCTATGGTTTGGTCCACAAGTGAACCGGCTTTCACCAGCATGACGACGACACGTGGCTTTTGGATGGAGTTGACAAAAGAACGCGGATCATGGAAACCAAATAGAGGGAGATTGCCTTCAAGCTTTGCACGTTCTACTATTTCATCCTCCTTCGATGTGGTTCTGTCATATACGGAGATTGGAAATCCTTTTTCTACTTTGTTGAAGGCAAGATTTTGTCCCATTACCATTAGCCCTGCTTGACCAATCCTTGTTTGTGCCATCTTTCACCTCTGATAATCTGGAGCTGCGTAATGAAAGAGAACAAGAAACTAATACCAACTTCTGAGGAGTGATCTGTTAATATTTTGAGAGATGATATTCAGTTATACACTTAATCTTGAACCAAATAATGAAATCAAATTATACACCATCAACTTCATGAAATTCAGTTAAATATTGTCATTAACCATGTTTCAATTAAATCATGAATTATACACATATTCCTAAGAGTATATATAGCACTGATTTCATAAAATTCAGTTAAGTACCCATCATTACTAGCAGTGAACAACTAAAAAAAAGCAAATAAAAATTGTCCAGCATAACATCGTAGGTTAAAACTGTACCAATACAATGATCATGATTTTGTTTCTGCTCAAACTATATATTGTCTGCAATTTTATTAAACTTTTCATTCAGCAAAACTGAAGTTAGAAAACAGTAAATAAAATATACTGTAAATATTCACTAATTCAGTAATTCTATAATCACACCAGTTGACTAAATAACAGTTTTACAGCATTACCACATAATTAATTCACTAATTAGTAGTTTTACGTCATAACAGTTTTACACCAATTCACCAAATAGCAATCACCGTTGAACTATTCACTAATTCAGTAAATCTGAAAATGGAAGGGAAGTAGAAATGCTTGATTTCGGTTGATGATAGGATTAGGAATTCATACCGAAGAAGAATTCAAGGAAGAACTGAAGAAGGCCCTTTGCAATTGCAATTTGTTGTTTGGAATGTCACGTCTGACATTTTTCCTTGCTCATAGCATCTTGATTAAGCTGCTCATGTTTTCAAAAATTAGGGTTTTCATTTGGGTTTGGGGAAAGTTAGGGGCACGACGCCAGATTAGAGTACGTTGGGAATAGGGGATTTGGTGGGAACGAAATGAAAAGAAGTATTGCGTCGCGGGAACGAAAATGTTAGCGGGAAAAGGGAAAGGGTAGCATGGATTGATGAACATGGATGGGCGGTTGTGATTTTTCATTTATGAGGACGTGGATTAATGAGGTGTACTTTTTACTAGTGTAACGCAATGCTTTAAACTGGTGTTGCACGTCACAGCACTATAATTTCAACAGCAACAGTGCATAACGTCTATTGCAACAACATATGAATATTATTGCAGAAGATCAAAGAAAGCATAGCTTTTGCCACACTTTTCATGCAACACACACAAATTAGTGTTGAATATGTGAACTTTTGTAGTAGTGATTCCAACAGGATGAGGATTTAGGTATGTTATGTTGATGGTTATTGGACTAATTTCTGTGTTTGGTTGTGATTTATTCTGGGAAGTAAGTCTTTACCATGGTCATAGTTTCTATCAATTTCTGGTCTGGCTTTGCTTGGTGAAAATGATCCAAGGAATATCTAAATTGTAATGTTGCTCTGCAGTTTTGTGTTATGTGCTTTGATGCGAGGCCTGCAAGTTTGGCTTGCTGCCTAGGGTCTAGTGAAAGTGTATATATGGACCGTGTGTGTGTCTAACTATAGCAAGTAAAGTGATAATAGCTAGTAAATAGTAAAATAAGTAAAGTAAGAAGCAATCACACCGATATTTTATCCTGGTTCGGACCTCTTGTCCTACGTCCAGTCCCGAAGCGTCCCTTCGGTTTTCTAACTATCACAACCTACCCTCGCTTCACCTGGAGGAATAGGATTACAGATGAAGAGTTTGCATTGATAATAATGTGTTCTTTACAATAAGTATTTTACTGATTGGTACAGAAATCTCCTATAATCTCTTTGCATTGATATGAGAGTCAAAGAGCTTGAAATATAGAAGAATTTGTGAGCTATTTGGAAAGCTTTTAGTGAGATATTGAATATAGTTAATTATAGAGAATATAGAATAAATTAATAAAGTTTAGATGATTGAAATCCTTCAAGCTAAGAATGTAGCAATTGAAAATTTTTTTCGAAGAGATTCAGTCTTTGTGTATAAAACCTTTTGTGTGAAACATCGTATCCATTGAAACCATAATTTAGGGTTTTAATAAAAAGTTGTGTATTTTCAAAATGAAGACAGACCCTTTCAGACATAGGCAGTCTTTGCCCAGTGTAGTCGTTGCCCAGGGAAGACGTCTTTATATATGGTTAGACGTCTATAAATGTATTCTGGGTATATTTCGAATACACTGATAGACGTCTGTCATACATTGGCAGACGTCTGTGTTGTCAGAAAAAATTTCTCGAGTCTTTGTACAGATGTCTGTAATATATGGAAGATGTCTATGCCGAGTCCAGGAAATTTTCCACAATAATATACCAAACGTCTGTCATATGTAAACAGACGTCTGCCTGAGCATAGAGTACACTATTTATATATTTTTAAAAACTCGTAGCAGTTCAAGGAGATTATACAATAAGCTAATACTCAATACCAAATTTTATGTCTTTAATGAAGCCTTTGAGTATGTCTTGTGTTCTTATATGTGTCTTTATCTCTTGCTTGTATGTTTCCTGCAATGATATATGATATGATACATATATATTGTATTTGATTGTATAGTTGTCATTAAAAGTTTAAACGTAGGATATAACATTCTCCCCCTTTTGATGATGACAACTATACAATCAATATTAATGATCCCCCAGAATTAGTGACCCCATTATTATCTCCTCCTTTTGCATTATCAAAAAGCATATGTGTAATTAATAATGCAAGCCTACCAAACGTCACATAGCGGAAATACACACATAGTAGTTTTAGAGTTTAATACAAACCAAATATTCAATTAGTATCATGGAAATAGTTAAGTTAGAAATGTAGACGATTAAATGATAAAGTTAAGAACCAGTGAAATAACCTCATAAATTTGAGGATTGATCTTCTTACTGTGGCCATTGAGATTCGTCATTGTATTTAACTGTTTTCTTAAATAAAAACACCATGAAATGCTTGGTAGTTGAGGAGGGTCTTCTGATGGCCATAAACTCTCTTCTCTTCTTCCATTTCAATTTGTGGTCCCTTTCCAGGTGCATGTTGTTCTAGTGAAGTTCCTTAAGTACTCGTTCTAGGAGAAAGATCATGAAATCTAGGTTGTGATGGAGGAGGAGTAGGAGATGCAGAAGAAGACCAAGAAGATGAACGTCCTCGTACTTTGCGAATTATTTTACCAAGTGTAGTCAAAACTTTATAAGGTCTTTTCAACCTTAGTCATACATGTAGGAAACAAACGTTCTAGACGAGCGACCTTCTTCCCTAAGACTTGTTGGTTAAGAGATAGAAATTGCTGAATTAGTAGAGCGATGTCTTGCACACTTTCACTGGATTCCGTAACAATTCAAGTCTCTTGAATTTCCTGATTAGAGTAATACTCAGTTGGTTCCATAGGCTCGGTTGGTAGTTCGCGTTTTTGTGATCGTTGTTGTTATGGTTGTTGTTCTCATTGTAAAGGTGGTGGTTTTTATTGTTGTTTCCATTGCTCGAAGGTAGTGACTTGTGGAGGATTTTATGGAAGATGCATTAAAGAAGCAAAACGAATTCCACTTTATAGAATATCCATTTCTTGATATTTTGACAAATAAAGAGTAATCTCTTGTGACCGGAAAATACACATAAGGTAAGCGACATATGGAATTGTATGTTTTGTTGGAGTCCAAAAACTCTTTATTTGATCAAAGATATATTGAGCCCAATTCACTCGAGTATGTCCGAATATAGTAGTGAGAGCTTTATAACGGTCATGATCATATACTTGTTCATGACTTCCTAGTCTCGGAAATACGATATTAATTAGAATTTTATTAATTAAACGAGCACATGGACGAAATTATGAAGGAGTCACTATAAGGAAATCATCTTCCCAAATAAGATGTGTTACATGATCCCTAGGTTTATAGCGCATGTCAGGGATCTCTTATAAGTTAACCTCAGTATAAGAACATCCTAAGACTTGTCCTAGAATTTCGAAATTACACTTGACAATTTGCCCATACACACTTGACCATATCCAATTTTCTAGGTTAGAGGGATTCCAAACAGCAAGTGAGCATAGGTTTATAAAGAATAAGAATATGGAAAGAGGACCCACTACTCCTTTTCTGTCATCGTAATCAATTAGCCTCTTGAGTTTGGCATGAGTAAGCAAATTATTAACATCATATTTTTCTAAACCATTAAGAGGATAGAAAGGACCTGTACGAATTGTTTTTGCTTTCAAATTTTTGAGTAGAGCTTCACCATCCCATGCTTCCAATTTTTGATTTGTTCTTAGATAACAAAGTTTCCAGAAGTCTCTTGAGATGTTGTGGCTTCTACTACCATCTTTCTTTTGGAAACTGGACGTTTATGAGCCAATGACTTAATTCTTGAAGAATTGGGGATTTTGAAAATTAGGGTTAAGATTAAAAAAATGAGAAGTTAAAGTAAAAAGTGAATGGGGAAGGGTTAAAAACTTTAGGTAAAAAGCGATTCAGGCACATATAGATGTTTGTTGAGTATCAACAGACATTTATTGTTATAGGGAATTGTTTTCCCTAAAGTATGTACAGACGTCTGTTGAAATGCAGTAGACATCGAATGAATATGTATTTTTCATGATCATAGACGTGTAAAGGTCTAAAAACAGACATCTACATTTACAGGGCTGGAAACCCCGAGACCAATGACAGACGTCTGTAAGAAACTGTCAAACATCTGGGCTGAAGGCTAATTATTTTCAATTTGTACCCGATCTCAGACATTTGAAAAAATTTCGTCAGACGTCTGGTCGTATATACTTTTGCCTATTAATAGAATTTTATGAAGAACTAATTTATATACAAATTATTCATATTAAAAATACTTATGTAAAATCAATGCATACAATTATTATTGCGGCTATATCAACGGAAAAAATAACATATTAGTTAGATCATTTGTTTGAGTGAGAAGATTTTTTGCGACTGTAGTTTGCTTCATTTTTAAGATTTTCGGACATAGGTTTTAATAGAGACCACTTTGGACTTTTAGGACTGTGGTTAGTTCTTCTTTTTCCCATAAATTTGTAGGAACAATGTTACCAAAGAAAGGTGACTCTATGAATCGAGGAGATTTCTTATGAATACAATTTTTTGTGGGTGAATGTCCCCACATATCATGGGAGGATGTAATATCATTTAATTGTCAGCTATATTAAGTTTTCAGAAGTCTCTTGAGATGTTGTGGCTTCTACTCACATCTTTCTTTTGGACACTGGATGTTTATGAGCCAATGACTTGATTCTTGAAGAATTGGGGATTTTGAAAATTAGGGTTAAGATTAAAAAAAATGAGAATTTAAAGTAAAAAGTGAATGGGGAAGGGTTAAAAACTTTAGGTAAAAAGCGATTCAGGCACATATAGATGTCTGTTGAGTATCAACAGACATTTGTCGTTACAGGGAATTGTTTTCCCTAAAGTACGTACAGACGTCTGTCGATATGCAGTAGACGTCTATGTTGAGTGAATATGTATTTTTCATATGATCATAGACGTGTAAAGGTATAAAAACAGACATCTATGTTTACAGGGTTGGAAACCCCGAGACCAATGACAGACGTCTGTAAGAAACTGTCAGACATCTGTGCTGAAGGCTAATTATTTTCAATATGTACCCGATGTCAGACGTTTGAAAAAAATTCGTCAGACGTCTGGTCGTATATACTTTTGCCTATTAATATAATTTTATGAAGAACTAATTTATATACAAATTATTCATATTAAAATAGTTATGTAAAATCAATGCATACAATTATTATTGTGGCGATATCAACGGAAAAAATAACATATTAGTTAGATCATTTGTTTGAGTGAGAAGATTTTTTGCTACTGTAGTTTGCTTCATTTTCAAGATTTTCGGACATAGGTTTTAATGAAGACCACTTTGGACTTTTAGGACTGTGGTTAGTTGTTCCTTTTCCCATAAATTTGTAGGAACAATGTTACCAAAGAAAGGTGACTCTATGAATCGAGGAGATTTCTTATGAATGCAATTTTTTGTGGGTGAATGTCCCCACATATCATGAACAAGCTTTTCTCAAGAAAACGTAGATGTATGTGTTGAGTGAAAAGATGGGGAAGTTGAATCATGGGAGGATGTAATATCATTAGATGACATATTAGAAATTTTGTCTGATTATACAATATAATAATCTTATCTATTTATAGTTGTGTAATTACTATATATAGGTTTTTGGTTTTTAAAGCTAATATTGTTTGTTTTTTTAATCCGTCAAAGAGAATGAGGTTAGGAAACAAACCAGGAGAAACAAAAGGAGCATTTGCGTTATTTTTAAAATTAAGAAGAAAACCTTTAGTTTACAATTTAGAAAATGAACATATTCCTAATTCTCTTCTTAATTTAATAAAAGAAGTTTTACTAAAGGGTTTTGTAAAAATATCGCAATTTGTTTATCCACAGTAACAAATCCAATGTTATGTTTCCTTTTTCACTATGATCTCTTAAAAAATGATGTCTAACATCTGTATGTTTTGTTCTTGAGTGGATTATAGGATTTTTTGATAAGTTTATAGCACTAGTATTGTCATAATATATAAGTGAGTTAAAAATGTGTTTTCCAAAATCTTTTAATGGATGTTGCATATAAATTATTTGAGCACACGCCAAGGCGGAAAATATGTATTATGTTTCACATTTTGAGAGTGAAACTGAATTTTGCTTCTTATTAATCCATGATACAAGAGATTGACCGATAAAGTGGAAAGTACCACTTGTGCTTTTTCTATTTGTTTTACATCCTCCGAAATTCACATCACTATATGATATGAGTTCAAAAGAGCTGCCTTTTGGATAAAAAAGACCGTAATCTTTAGTGTTGGTTAAGTATCTCAAAATTCGTTTAACAGCTCGAAAATGTGACTTCTTTGGCTGTGCTTGAAATCTTACATAAAGACAGACACTCGTTAAAATGTCAGGTCTACTTGTAGTTAAGTATATTAGAGATCCTATGGTACTACGATATTACTTTTGATTGAAATCTTTTCCATTTTCATCTTTATCTAAATGAACAATTGTACTCATTGGTGTAGGCTTTGCAGAAGTGTTTTCCATACCAAATCGTTTTAGTATGTCATTACAATATTTCTCTTGGTTTATAAAAATATCATTTTTTTAATTGTTTAATTTGAAGTTCTAACAAGAAATTTAATTTTCCCATGTGAGACATTTCAAATTCATTTTTCATGATATTTGAAAAATCGTCACATAGATTTTCATTTAATTGAACCAAAAATTATATCGTCAACATGTATTTGAACAATCAAAATATCATTAATTTGTATTCTTTTTATAAAAAAGTGTTGTATCAACTTTACCAATTTCAAAATCAGAGTTAATTAAATTTGATTTTAGTCTTTAATACCAAGAACATGGTGCTCGTTTTAAACCATATAATGCTTTCTTTAACATATATACATGTTCAGGAAATTTCTAGTAAGTGAAAATCGGAGGTTGTTCCACATATACTTGTTATTTTATAAAACCATTTAGAAATGCACTTTTTACATCCATTTGTAAAAGTTTTATATTGCTATGGACTGCGAAAGCGATTATGTATGAATTGCTTCAAGACGAGCTACTGGAGAAAAAGTCTCTTCGTAATCAATACCTTCTTCTTAATTATAACCTTGAGCCACTAGTCGAGCTTTATTACTGACAATATTTCCAGTTTCTTCTACTTTATTCTTATAGACCCATTTTATTCTTGTTACATATTGATCTATTGGCCTACGTACAAGTTCTTATACCTCATTTCTTTCAAATTGATTAAGTTCTTCTTGCATTGCCAAAATCCATAATTCGTCATTTGCGGCTTCCATATAATTCTTTGGATTAATAGTCGAAATAAAGGCAACATGACTCATTTGATTTAATTGACGTCTAGTAGAAACTCTTGAATTCATATCACCTATAATGTTATTTATAGGATGATCTTTTAAAATTCGAGGAGGTGATCTTAATGTAGTTGATGATTCATTATTATCAGATTTTATATTATCTATAGTATTTTGTATTTCAACTTCTTCATCATTGCTGTTTTTATTTGTTAGAAAATGTTCATCAAAAGCTACATGTAAACTTTCTTCTATAGTATTTGTTATTTTATTAAAGATCCTATAGGCCTTACTTCGATCTGAATAACCTATAAATATTCCTTCATCATCTTTTGGATTGAATTTTTCTAGATTATCGTTCTGTTTAAGATAAAACGTTTTGAATCAAATGTTCTAAAATATGATAATTTAGGTTTCTTTCCACAGAATACTACACCAAAATAGTTATTTGGCAACACTTATTTTTTTTTCTAGACGCCAACACTTATTCGCGTTGCAGCTTAGTCACCAAAATAAGCATTGTTAAGTAAAAAAAAGTGTTACCGTGAATACAAATATACAACTCCTTTTTTGCCAATGCATATTTGAGTTGGAACTTTCCGTTAACTTGGAACTTCTTGGAGGCAAAAACGTAACTGCCCATGCTTAACCCTATTTACTACCTCCCAACGCTTTTTCATTCATCGACCGGTACAAATCAAAAATTAGATAGCAGAAATTTGCAAATCGGATTCCAAGTCCTCCACTCTTTCAGGCGAACCCAAGTCCTCCACTCCTCTCTTCTCCTCTCTTCTCCGTAAGTGTACGCTCTTTTGTTATTCTATTAGATTTGATTAGATCCGATTACCCCGTTTGATCTGTTTATTTACCTTTTCTCTATAGTCTTCCCTCGAATAATTTGGTTTGTTGTTCGTTTAATTCTATTTTTTAGTTAACATGCAAGTATTGCTCTTCTGCTGTGATAAATCTCAGTGTTTTTTCTTTATTACGTTTGATTTAGTACCCAAATCCCGCAATGTTAAAAAACTGGACGCTGCATTATTGGACGAAGTAGCGAACCATGTAGTCCACGATTTGTGCCAGCTTTCCAAAAACTCATCAGAGATTCGTATGTTTGTAGGAGACGCTGGGGCCATTCCATTGATAATTACTTACCTTCCATCGAAAAATGCAGACTTGCAAGTCAATGCAATTACAGCTGTACTTAACCTTTCCCATCTTGAAATTAGCAAGAAACGCGTAATGCACACAGATGCGGCTGGAGACGCCATTGTGGAAGACCTAACACATGGTCTCACGTGGCAGGCAAAGGAGAATGCTGTTGCTATAGTAAGCTTATCAGCCATCCATTCTTATAGAAAAAGTTTAGGGCGAAACACGGAATTGGTGGAATCGCATGTGAACATAGCAAACGAAGGCCCGATAAAAAGCAAAAAAGATGCATTGTCAGCTATATTAAGCGTTGCCGGTGAATGAGAGAACATACCAAGATTAGTTAAATGGAACGTGATCGAAACTGCTTTAGAGCTTGTAAGCAATCCGGATTAGGCGGACGAGAGTGCTAGCATATTATCAAGTGTGATCAAAAGAGGAGGCACTCAAGAAGTGGGTACGAAGTTTTGTTTGTTTATGAAATTGATATGGGTTCTAAAAAACAGGGTCTAAATCCATAAGGGAACACGTCGCAGCTGCACTTGTTGTTTTGTGTAGAAAGGTAGGAGGGGTCGAGATGATCGGAGAACTTGTGAACGTAGTGGGTATAAAGTGGGTGATATGGGAATTAATGGGGTCTGGAACGGAGAGTGGAAGAAGAAAGGTAGCGTCCTTAGGAAGGATATGTAGAAGGTGGGTGGCGGCACCTGAGGAGGCAAAGCAGGTATTTTTCTACAGTCAACAATTGTTGAAACATAGTTTTTGGGTAACATTTTCCTTACATGTTTATTGGCATATAGGAAGATGGTAGGTGAGCATTGTTTAAGACTGCGTCTATATAATAATTCTAAGTTTATGTATTAGTTTACAAAAAATTGATATCTTCCAATTTTTCAAAAGCAAATGTTCATCCACCTGTAAAAGTGATATGATCATGTATATCATTGTTTTGACCATGCGCTGAATGAAGCGAGTCATATGTATTTTTGTTTAGAAGAGTAGATGGTGAGATAAATTAAAATGCTCAATATATATGGATCAAAATTAATGTGCGTTGATATTGCTGTAGTGTTGGATCTTTTTTTTAATGTAGTGATTCATTGTGGCACTTTAAATCCTTAATTTTTTTTAATCACCAATGGTTTGTAGTCTAATTTAGGATATTGTTATCTTGTAATCGATCTTTTTATCCAGGCTACACCAATAAAAAGGTGGACTAAAGGAGAATAGTCAAAGCAAAAAACAAGAGAGAACCCTCATCCTAAAATTGACTGCTGATGATTCAACACTGCAAAATCATATTTTGAATTAGAGTTGGATGAACCCACTAGTATGATTTTTGGAACCATTGCACATGAGCACTTTCATCATATGGATTGACTTGCCTGAGGTACGAATATGATAATTGAGTGATCTCCTAAATTGTGAATATGATTATTGGTTCTTTTCTTGAGATTTGATTAGTTATTGATTGTACTAAATAAATTCTTTGCTTTACATAAAAAATTATACGAATAGCGGTGGCCAACTTTTTTGTTTTATATCCGTGTCACCAACCAAAATGTTTTATTTTTGTTGTCACATGTTTTCCGCTATATTTGTATTTATCAATGATTTCATGTTTACACATATCAATCTATTTTTATCACCGATTAAAAATGATTCTATTATGTTGCCACTTGCCAATCAGAATTGATCTTACATAACTGCCTTTTGGTTTGAACTGTTATTTCACAACGTTGAAGAAGAATCTGCTCATACATAACTGCCTTTTGGTTTATTATGAAATATAAATCTGTTGTTGGATTATGGATATGTATAATGTACAATGATTTACTATCTGAAATGCTATTTTCAGTTTAGCAGTAATTTACCATCTCAAATGCCATTTAATTTCAAACTGAGCTTCATTTCTAAAAAGTCTGTATTTCTCCGCAAGCTACTGGTTTGATAATGTCTTCGGAATCTCCAGCTTCACCAATCTTTGAATCCTATGCTGATATCTTCAAATCTGTACTGCACGGGTCTGACCCGAGTGTTCCATATAAAAAATAAAACACTTGAGTCAGGATTAATCATATGTTCAAGTAATTAACTTCAATAGAAACTGAAATTTAATAGTTAATCCAATAATTAATCAATTTCTGAGTGTATCAACCCTACAAAGATACGCCAACATAGATATACAGGATGTTTATTCAGCGTGGATATACAACATACAAATTTAACCCATACAACATATTCAACATGTTTAGTCAGCGGGGATATACTGCATATAAGTTTAACCCATACAACATATTATGTTTAGTCACCGGGGATATACAACATATTCAGTGTATAAATGAACAAGACACATTATGTATTCATGCTGCTTTTAACCATACAAATTTAGGGTGCATTAATGGCAATATGTTAAATACTCAAAATGCATAGCATATATCACAAGAAATAACTGACTGGTATGGATTAGTAGCATGATAATTTTGTATACAAATTCATGGGTGAGTTTAAAGCAGTGAAGGTCCAATGCAACAAAGATAGCAAAACAATTACAAGACCAGGCCGATACATACATGTCTGGCAAATTACTATGCACAAGTCATTTTAGATGACATATATAAAGGTTAATCCTAACACTTATTCAAGATTTATTAAATTTATTAAATATGTCATATATATATATATAGAGTCATTATCCCTAAAATTTACAAGTAATTCACCCCATACGAGTTAACAAGGTGCAACAACATATGACAGGAGACAGTGCGCTAATAGGAACATACATTCAGCTAACAAAACTCCCAATCAGACCAGTGCAATTTGGGGTTTCGGAAATAATAGTACACAAGAAATCGAGGATATTTATAATAACCAAATCCTTATGTACACCATGCAAGAGAGAAGGCATGCTAAGATTGGGAAAAATGACTTATTTAAATGGGTATACTAAGGGAAAGAAAAACTCTATCAGTTAGTTCTTATGCTAATATATACACCTGTAATGACAGAAGACAACCAATTAACTATTAAATCATAATAAATGGTTAAGACAAATACCATATGACAGCTACCAATCATAACCAATGGCCCAAAAGGTATGCAGCATATATTTCTACATGGACACGTTGAACTAAACAAATATGTTCTTTGTGTTAGTAGTTGAGATATAAAATAAGTTTCAAGTAATGTTGTGCATGTGTGCACTATTAAGATTTATTACCAAAGCAGTCAGGTTAGAATAATATGTTGCAGACATCAGAGTGAAACAAATCAAGTTATACTGTGAAAACCCGTAACTTCCCCGTAAAGGAAAGCGTCGGATAGTTCGAGAACAAGCCACAACAGAACGCATACAGAAGAACATTTCATTGTATATTACAACAATGCATCAGATTACAAGAATATACAGAGTATAAATGAATATTACACAGAAATATCAGAGATTTAAATTACATTTAAATACATCGCAGCGGAAAATAATACAATACACAACTAGAAGAGATATACGGATACAAAGCTTTCCGGATATCGTTCCAGCTGTAAACCAGGATCCTGTGAATATAAATCTGCAAGACCAAAACTACTAGCTGCCCGTGTCAAAATAAGAGCACCCAGAGTTTAGGTTAAAACAATAAACTCCAGGTCAGTCATGTGACTGGTGTGAGAACTAAAACAGTTAATCTTTATTTTAAATCATTAGGTAAATCAAGGGACCACGCCGTATCACACGGAACGGGTTTCCTCCCAAGAATACCAGTGCATAAAACAAACAGCGCAATGCTAAATAAAGAAAAATGAAGCTGTTATAAGACCCAGGTCCTATCACACAATGCAACGCAAGCCGGGGGATAGGGTTTTCCCTTATAACAGCCAAAGCATGCTTGATACGTTTAAAACACATTATTTGATACTACTATAAGTGCATAGTGTATAAAACAACTTCAAATCATAGGTATCAATCATAGGCGGCATGGGTACCATATATCATGTCGCCATACTAGTTTTACAATTAAAACCGCAAATGTCACGTATTTGGAAATTGGATTTCCGTCTATGAACCGAGGCAAAAGATAGTCCTCTACCGATTCGAGACAATCTAGCCCATGTCTCAGGATCAGAACGCATCAACCCTTTAGATCGTCAGGGCCGGTCCACCGATGTGGATTATTATGCCTGAACAATACGTCTCTCCGCCCTATGGGGCGTAAACGAGCCAACAAATGACTCCATCGGTTCGAGAACGACCGATCAATCCGAGGCGCCTCGCAACAGCAGCAATCACATAAGTCAAACTCGTCAGGGCGTGTAAAACCACTGACGCCACTTCTAGCTAGAAAGAAACGCAAGTCCTCCCTGATGTCCTCTCCCGTTTTTGGTTCATACCGGGTGTGAAACACGCGAAGTAAACGTTACACAAAGCTACGCCACAAAGGCCTTGCTTTGATCATCACCACAAGACTTTGCTTTTCAACAGAAGCCTCGATCAATTGCCACTTAGGCATGCCACACAGGCAATTCACTCCATGCGTTTGATATCCATCAATATATAACCCCTGAGCTCGTACGTCTCAGAGAAGGACGTTAAGCAAGAGAATAAATTCTCCGCCGCCAAACAGATATATATTTAATAGAGATCAATCACACGGACTAAAATCCAATGTCAGACACACAGTCCATTTACAAGTCCGTTCTGGGTCTGAACGAAACCGGAGGCACCTAGTACCTCGCATATCCATCGATCTCCAAGTACGTCTGGACGATCACTAACTGTTTCCATCTTCTTGGGTGTACAGCCCAATCAAGATCATCAGTAATTACCCAAACGACGTGAAGACCTCCGGTCTTCGACCATCGTCTTCATCTTCGACTTATCGTCGTATCAGTTATTCAGAATGGGATAAACCCGGTCTTTCCGAGTAACTCGCGTATACTTTAAATAAGTGTTACACAAACACAACATACGCCTCATTCCAATTCATTAGTCACTAACCGTAAATTAATCAAGAGAATAATTCCCCAAATATTAACCCCGAAGGCCGGAACCAACATCAGATCAATATCCAGAAAACCATTCTGCTTAGCTAACCGACAGTTAGTTTCTAAATTTCACACTCATAGGGAAATGTTCCCATTAATTTTATCAAAGATAAATTCTTGAATTTATTCTTTAATCTACTTTTGAATATCAATTCAAACTAGTCGGAATTAGCGAACCTTACCGAAGTAATCATTTGTTTTAATCTCCCAATCCCAACCTATTAATCCCATGAAGTAAAACTGGTAATACTTCATATCTAACACCACAGTGTTATCGGTAAATTCAATTACCATTTCACGTTCAAATCTAATTAAAGATTTAACTATCGCCTGGAGTAAAACTGGTGATACTCCATTCTCGATTTTCCAATCTAATTAAAGATTCATTAAAACTCCACTTAGTTTTAATCGTTAACTGGGTTAAAGAATCAGTGTCATTTAAAACACGGTTCACGGTAAACCCAAAATCACAATCATTAATTATCGGGTTAAAGAACGAGTGTTATTTAAAACACTGTTCACGATAAACCCAAAAATCAATATCGATTCAATTCCAATTAAATGTTATTTAATTGGTACACTTCATTAAATCTAAATAAAAAGATTTAATCTTTTCTCAACTGGGTTCAAGAACCGTGTTAGTGAAGACACCATTCACGACAAACCCAAATCACATTTGATATTCAATACAAGGCTCTGAATAGAAAATATACCGGCTTATATTCAATATCAAATTCTACGACTAACAAATATCGCATTGGAAATAACGATATATATATCTTTCAAATTTCCATAACAACATTTGTACAATCACGAAATCCAACATCGAAATATTCCGAAGACAATTTCGATTCAAATCCACTCCAATGCAATCATTGGATATTCTGGTTATTTTTAAAACCCTTTTTAAATTCAATTTATTTATTTAAAAATAAATAGAATTATAATTCTAGTTCAAAACCAGTTCATTTCGATAAAAATCTATTTTTATCTTTTCAAATATGGAGTTTTTCATCCCAATTCTTTCTAAATCATTTCTTATGATTTTACACAAATTATTACTATTTTTAATAATTTTATCAAGGCCCGTACAGTCGATTTCCATTAACGGCCATCGAACTGCACTTACAACGACCTTTTTCGAATTTGATTTGGACGTATCTCCAAATCCAACCGTTAGATTTCAAATTTCTAACATTCATTAGAAAGCTCTTTTCGATACGAACCCAACGGTTCCGGTTTTAGGAGAATCCGACGGTCGGATCTCCCGCAATGTCCGTTTGAAATAAATGGTCGAAATTCACGAACTGCCGCGGCGCGGCGCGTTCTATTCAGGCCATTATATTATATATATAATATATATAATATATACTTCGTCGATTTCTATTTAAAACGAATTATATAAATAGTTTTAAATTCGTTTCAAAAGCAATTTCAACTTCCTTTTCAATTCAAATCAAAATTGAATTCTTCTTTATAAATTCGTTTCAAAATTCATTTCTATTCAATTCAAATTTCAATTCAATTTGAATTCATTTCAATTCGTTTTCAATTCAATTCATTTCGAAATCGTTTTCAATTCAATTCATTTCGAAATCGTTTTCAATTCAATTCATTTCGAAATCGTTTTCAATTCAATTTGAATTCGTTTTCAATTCAATTCATTTCGAAATCGTTTTCAATTCAATTTGAATTCGTTTTCAATTCATTTCATTTCGAAATCGTTTTCAATTCAATTCATTTCGAAATCGTTTTCAATTCAATTTGAATTCGTTTTCAATTCAATTCATTTCGAAATCGTTTTCAATTCAATTCATTTCGAAATCGTTTTCAATTCAATTCATTTCGAAATCGTTTTCAATTCAATTCATTTCGAAATCGTTTTCAATTCAATTCATTTCGAAATCGTTTTCAATTCAATTCATTTCGAAATCGTTGTCAATTCAATTTGAATTCGTTTTCAATTCATTTCATTTCGAAATCGTTTTCAATTCAATTCATTTCGAAATCGTTTTCAATTCAATTTGAATTCGTTTTCAATTCAATTCATTTCGAAATCGTTTTCAATTCAATTCATTTCATTTCGAAATCGTTTTCAATTCAATTTGAATTTGTTTTCAATTCATTTCATTTCGAAATCGTTTTCAATTCAATTCATTTCGAAATTGTTTTCAATTCAATTCAAAATATTCGATTTCGAAATCACTTTTCAATATTCATTTTTAAGATGAATAAAATCGATATAAATATCGTTCACGTCAAAATGGCGTCAATCTAATCAACACGGCTTCATAAATTTCTATTTTCAAATATTCTATTTCAAATATTTCTTTTTTAAAATAGTTGTTATTATCAAAATATTTCGTTCAACACATGACCAATCTCAATGAATGAGTACTGTCAACACATGAACTTTTATTTTATATCGATAAAGATGTAAATTTTATTACTAAAATATTTCGTTCAACACATGACCAATCTCAATGAATGAGTACTGTCAACACATGAACTTTTATTTTATAATATTCTTTATTTTTCAAATTGGAATGAGGCCCAATCAATTACCATATAAAGTTAATTATATGGATTTTCATACAACACATGTATATAATTACATTGAAAAATAATCAACCATCAACCAAAGTGCACTACACTGTATAAGCATCAAATATAGATATTCAACGCTTATAACAGCCTGTCAATCAATCGATCGACACATTTAATCAATCAGGATGAGTGAACTTCAAATTTCATCCCAACACCCGTGTGGGGTTTCAAACAATCAAATGCATATTTTATTTGTGCAGCTGGGCGATGTGTAAAATTTATCGTCCCAATCAATGTCATTCAAATAGGTGTACATAAACAAACCGTCCGGTTTATAAATGAATATTTTATTTTATTCACTTCACATTAAAAATTATATTTTTAACGATAAAACATTTTATTTCAACCTATGAATTTCTATTCAATTCATTTATTCTATAAAATGATATTTTTATTTTTCTAACTTATTTTAGAAAATTTCGGCGGCATAACGGCACGATACTAGAAACGGGACGAGGCCTAGCCTTATCCCCGGTCTAGTGAAGGCCCACGCCATTCACACATCAATCAAATTCACCAAACAACCAAATTCAAATCAAATCATATAACTAAGCTATGCAACCAAACAAACAAGTCCATGGTTTGTGGACGGTTATGTCGGGTGCTACTAAGCACCGTCTGCATCCTAGTATATATATATATAACTAGAAAAATAAATTGAAAGGTGAGAAATTCTCACATATAGCTATCCTAGCTCCACGGCACTTCATTGATAGAAATCTTCATCGTTATCGCATCTTCGTTGTCTTCATTGCCCGTAGCCACTACATATATAAAAATCGAATTTTTATTTCGCTATTCAATATATAAAAATCATATTTTTATTACGAAGTTCAATATATAAAAATCATATTTTTATTACGAAGTTCAATATATAAAAATCCTATTTTTCTATCGAAGTTCAATATATAAAAATCCTATTTTTCTATCGAAGTTCAATATATAAAAATCCTATTTTTCTATCGAAGTTCAATATATAAAAATCCTATTTTTCTATCGAAGTTCAATATATAAAAATCCTATTTTCTATCGAAGTTCAAAATATAAAAATCCTATTTTCTATCGAAGTTCAAAATATAAAAATCCTATTTTCTATCGAAGTTCAAAATATAAAAATCCTATTTTCTTTCGAAGTTCAAAATATAAAAATCCTATTTTCTATCGAAGTTCAAAATATAAAAATCCTATTTTCTTTCGAAGATCAAAATATAAAAATCCTATTTTCTTTCGAAGTTCAAAATATAAAAATCCTATTTTCTTTCGAAGTTCAAAATATAAAAATCCTATTTTCTTTCGAAGTTCAAAATATAAAAATCCTATTTTCTTTCGAAGTTCAAAATATAAAAATCCTATTTTCTTTCTTTTTTATTTAAACAAATCAGTTTTTTTTATTTAAATCTTTTTCAAATCAGAATTTTAAAATGAAAATAAAATAAGATAAAAACAATTTACCTTCCTGCGAAGAAGGGGGGGGGGCTCGTCTTCGTCGGCGGCAGAAGAAGGAGCAGGCGGCGGCTTGGGTCTGGTGGCGTCGCGATGGGTTCGAGGTGGAGGCGATGCTTGCTGGTGGTGGTGGGCGTCGCGCCGGTCGGGGTGTGGAACTGTGGCGGCGCGTCTGTGGAGTTTGAAGGGCCTAGGGCTTGCGGAAATCGAAGGAGAGAGAGGCGGAGGGGCCAGGGTAGGGGGTGCGGTGGCCCACCTGGGCGGCGGCGGGGTGAGCGTGGGGCCAGGCGGGGCGACGGGGCGTGGGGTCTCGATCTGGAACGCAATGGTTTTTTTTTTCTTTTTTCTTTCGATTTCAACTGAATGGTAGAAGGGGGGGCCAGAAGGTTTTAAGGGAGATATATTTTTTTTTTTATTATTAATTAATTTATTTTATCCTAAAGAGTTGACTTTCACATACGACCTCGAAACGAGGCCCACCGCCTGTCGTCCATAGCGTTTCACCCCCATCCCGAACACAATGGGATATGTATCGTAGGCTGATTCGACTGTTTGAATCAGTTTCCGTTAAATTTACATTTAAATCACTATATTGAATTTTAACCGCACATTTCAATTTACCGGGGTCACATACTAACTAGAAAAATTCCAGAAAAATATTTTCTAGCTTCGTATTGACGATACGTTCCTAACAAAACTAGTTTCGTTGAATTCTGAGACCGTATGAAAAATGGCCAATTTCCAGTCGATTAAAATCAACTGAAACCGGTCAAACGCGTTTTCCTTTGCCACGCTCACATATTGATTCGAAAAATTATGAAATTTGAAACCTAGCAATAACTTCACATCCCAGACCCAACAAAACTGGTTTCGTCGAAATCCGAGGTCGTTTGCAAAATGTCCATTTTTAAGGGCCTGAATTCCATAGCGACTATTCAGAATTTTCAACTGGACATATCTTTTGATTCCCGATATGAAATCTCAATTTTTCGGATTCGTTGGAAAGATATTCACAATTAGATCCCATTATTTTTGGTTTCACTAAAATCCGAATTATTTTGCACCCGGTACATTCAATTGAAGTTTGAAATCGAATTATCGAACTACCGCGCCATTTTCAATTCTATTTATAATTATATATATAATTATTATATTCTAACGACGACGCGTATAATATATACGTTCGAATTATATTCAAAATAAATTTTCGTCGATATTATTTAAAATAATTCATTTTAAATAATCAAAATTCGCTAAAATTGCCAAAATAAAAATTTTAAACTGGCCCAGATTTTCGGGTTATTACATATATAATCAGTTTGTATTTACTTTCAATATATATATATATATATATATATATATATATATGGTTCATGTTTAAAACCACACTAGAATTCAATTCAATATCCCGACTGGTTCGGTTATAGTGCAACAGTGAATACCAATCAGAAACGCCGAATGCAGGATGATCATGTGCTTATGGAACTGTATACATTTTGAATAAAAATATCACATCTGCAGTATCACTTACTGGTACAACCACTTAGTTAAGTAGGCATGGTTCTCAAAATATATCAGACCTAGTCAAGTCCAGGCAACAAAGGGGAACAAGGTGAAAGTTATTTGCGGACTAGGTTACTAGTACACGTATGAATCTAGATTTGGCAAACACAACGGTTTCCGCAATTCTAGTTTAACCAAAATGGTTTCAGCCATTCTAATTTAGCAAACACAATGGTTTCAGCAATTCTAGTTTTACAAAATATGTTCAGATTTTAAAATAGTTCAAACAAGAATTCGCATGTGTCCAAATGCAATACTTATCAAAGCAATAGAAGGTCAACCAATATGATATAATATGATATGATGTGTAAGGCAACCTAGGTGGCTTAAGGTCATATGAACATATAATTTTTAGCTGGGTATTAAAACAAGTTTACTGTTAGTATGTCAAATGGATAATGGAATGATTGGAACCAATGTAATGATGCAATTCAATATATAGAAAAAAAAAATCTGAAATGCACCCAAAGTTGCAAATTCAGACCACGGTGACCCATTACACATAACAGTTCTTATATGCAATGCAAGTCACAATATAATTATACACATGAGTGTATATATAAACACATAAAATTCCTAACTCAGGTTTTAATATTTTTTCCTAAAGAGGTCAGTTTTCAAGTTAACGGTACTTGGCAATAGGGAATGCTCTAGTCTTATAGTCCTTCAGCTTCTCACCCCAAGGCATATATGACTAAACTGATGTTTCATAAAATATTTAGCCTGTTGGACCATATAAAGAAAAGTTAATATAACAGCACCCATATAAGCTGTTCAAATTTAGCATTCGGATAACAATTTGGTAATTCAAGGGCTACTGTACAGCACGGACAGCATGACAGACAACATGACGCGCTATGCCACCCCTTCAGCTTATCAGCTTAAATTTTTATGATAAGTTTAGTGACATTATTGGGTGATTACTTGTAGGATATTCATCAAATTTTAGTCGAGCATGGAAGCATACACCCAACACAACAACATGGTAAAACTACGGAACTTCCAACTTCACACATAAAAACTTATACTGTTATAGGATGAACACCACACTTTTAGAGTTCAACTACCACGATAAACAGAACATTGAAGTCAAATTACTTGAAATTAAAATTAATCGTGAGTGAGATTACTCACCTTGAACGCAACCGTAAGGAGGCGCAGTTCTCGGACCCACAAGGTGGAGCTTCGAACGATGGTGATGCTAGTAACAGTAGTGCTCGCATGGCAGGATGATTGATGGCGACAAAGAGAAGAAGCAGGGGACTGGACTCCGATTTGAGTAGCGACGGAGCAACGGCTTTGATACCCGATTTGATTCAATCAAAGGGCCACTCACTTAATTTCAAGAGGAACGATTTTTTATTTTTGGTGGTGCTAGGGTTTCAGAATAAATTGGAGGAGGAGGGGTGTTGACGCGGCTGCTCCGTGATTTAAACATGCTGAATTTTTTTCGAAGAGGACAACAATGATTTTTGGAAGGGAAGAGGACGGATTTGATTTGGGAGAAGAGGGCTTTCAGCCATTGAAAGGAAGAAGGGGAAAACTTTTTGATTGCGTTGAAGAAATGGGAAAAAGGTTTCAATTTATAAAGAAGGGACCGTGGCATCCAAGAAAACGTGGGGTGGAAGGCATTAGTTGGTGTGTGCAACAAGGAACCGCTTTATTTATTTAATCTGTATTTAAGGGTTCTCTATGTCTCCTACCGCTATTTATGTCAATGTTTTATTTTTGTATTGCCACAAATGGACTCCAATCGTGATAAAATTTGACATGCCGCTACCTCTTCACGTTATGAATTCAATAAAAATTTGTTTGGTTGAATTTCGATTTCGTTTGAATAATGTCGTTATTTTATTTTTTCTAATCATTTATCTATTCACCAATTTTTATTCCGTTTGTCCACAAAACGACACCGTTCGATTCCAATTTTGAAACGTTAAATTAAATTTCTTTATATATATACTAATACACACATATCTAAGAAAATTTTCAATATATTTTAGGAAATAAAATTTCCAATATGTTTAACGTTAACTGCATTTTATTTTAATTTCAATCACTTATATTTCCCAATCGAATTTCAAATCAAATATGAATATTCAATCCAAATGTTCATCGCTAAATATTTGATTCCATCCGATCATATTCTGAATTAAATCATGAATCCAATCCATATACAAAACAAGATATTTGATTTTTAAATTTCTAATCCAAGTATCCAATTGGTTATAATAATTTAAATCTCTAATAAATCTCATATTCCAGTTGTCGAAATTTCTGGTTCGTTATAATCTTCCCCCCTTTAAAACTTTTCTTCCTTGAAAAGGAGAGATCGTTGTGTTATACCAATGTATACTTCTAATTTTTATTTTTGTGTGAAATTATTTCACAACTAAATTTATATATCGATATTTAAGCTATCGACCTTCTTTATTTATCCATTATAATAACTTAAAAATCAGATTGCCTTTCTAAGAGATCAATTTTGATCAAACACGATTTTCTTTATTTTCCGAATTGATTTTATTTATTTTCATGCTTTTTAAAACTAAATTCAATCTCCTCAGACCAATTTCTATCTCAACTTATCCCAAATATTATTATAAACGTCATTTGTCAACGTTACTTATCCATTGTTACAACTGTAATGGGTCTAGGCTTAGCAACCCTCAACCCAAACTGATTACATTCAATTCATTTAATGTTTTCTAATACTCATTGAAGAGTGTAAATAACATCTCTTTTTCAAGTCACAAATTATCGACTTGAACATTTCCAAAAATCGAAATCATTTATAATTTTTATAAAAAAGTATTTGTATAATTATCTCAAAGTCATGGATTTAAAAATATTCCGAAATTCTCTCTTTTTTTTCAAAATATTTATTTTAAATTATTTGATAACTCGAAGTTTGACAAGTCTATTGTCGTTCTTACAGATGTTAGGCATACGCTGGCCAGGTGCACGACTAAAATTTCTAAGTACTAAATATCCTTGCTTCAGCTCACAACTGAAAATATTTCAAAAATTCTTTTTTTTTTAAACAGATACGGAAAGTACCGATGTGATAATGATATGTTGATTGTTCATGAATCGCAGATACACAATGGTTTCGTTTGGATCCCATAGAAAACATCCGTATCCGTAGGAAATCACTTCCCTGTGAATTTCGTCATGGACAAATCAACAGAAAATATTCAAGAATTAAAAGAAAAATTGGGTCATTGAGCGTTGATTGCTCTATCCCAGAGTCACGAAAACAAATCCTGAAAATAGATCAAGGTACAAGGATCAATCGAGTCACCAGACGAATCAAGTCACAAAGACAATTCAGGTCACGAAGACCCATCAAGTCACGAAGACACAATACTGCATCAAACAGGTGGTTACACCTCACTAAGATATCTCAACATCGTATGGCTCCATTTTACCTTTAGTAACTCTAATGGTTACATCTCTTTACTTGTAGATATGCCATGTGGACCGCAGGTATACAATGATTATGCTTGATTCCCTCAGGAAACATCCATACCCGTAAGCTTTCACAGCTCTGCGGATTACGTCATTATCACGACTGTAGATCACAACAGACACAATGGTTACTCTTGGTTCCCCCAAGAAACATCCATCCTCCGTAGGCCATCTGCAGCCTTACGAATTACGCTACGTGGTTGTGTTCTTTCAGACAACTCGAGTTTTATGTCCGGACAACCTACTGCCACCAACAGCATATCTCAATTAAGCTTGAATTTCAAAGGAGAAGGAAGGTACTTTCCTTATTTTGCTTTGAAAACATACGATACTTTGTACATATAATACTTTATTTCATACTTCTCATAAATCATACTTATGTAACTTCCATAAGGTTTTCCTTTCAAATCATCTTTTCAAACATCTCATTCTTATATAAATTTTGTTATATAAGATTTCATCGTAAATCGATTACCTTTCAAATCACTAGTTTCTAAATTCACTAAATTCTTATACATCTTCTATATGAGTTTGGGAAACTCCTATATCCAATATCTAAAATCGTATATTCTCAAATTTTCATTCAAATTTCAAAATTGTAGCTTTGATCACTTAATCAATTCAAATGTTTGATATCTTTTCCAACTCGGATTTATGAATCTATTGGTTATAAACCAGTTTTCTTTTAATTTCCCATTTATTAAGTTCATTGCTTAATTTTAATCTTTATACAAAAATTATTCTTATAACAAATTTCTTATTCACGCATTATTATCCCTACATATTCACGTCCTTCGATCGTAAATTAGCAAGCGAACAACTCTCTAAGTATCAACCCCGAAGGCCGAAACCAACATCAGATCGGTATTAGAAAATCATTCAGCTTAGCTAATTTTTTGTCAGTTTCCTTTCATTTCTTAATTTATAATCAATTGTTGCTTACGAAATTCTTGGATTCAATTTACAAATCCACTTCCCTTTATGTTCTGCCGCCCTTCGTTATCGTCATGCGACTCTTTGTTTTCAGTTCTCGCCATTCAGATTTATCAAAACTCATTAGTCTCTCATTATCTTTTGAAAACATTTCCGCCTATTCATACATCTTTATTTCCTATAAAAATTATATTTTTGGGAAACATTCCTAAATCTGTTATTTGGACTAAACAGATGTTCAATAAAACAATGTTATTCCCACTTAACTGTTAATATTCATTTAACCTACTCTTGCTATCGAACCTTAGCCATTTCTTAGTCGACAATGAAGTCAATCAAGTTGGGGTATATTTACCTTTCAGATATTAATTGAACAACATTATTAACTTTGAAACAGATAAAATTCACAACTTCAAATGAAAACACTTATTCTCGTAACTTCCAAATTCACGTTAAGAATTTACTTCCTTTACGAAAATTGTTGACAATAATTCAATCCTTCAAAATACTTAACTTTAAACTATACTTTATTTCTTAATCTGAATACATAAACAATTAATTAATGATATATAAAATTTTGATTAAGAACAGATTAAATAATATTTCCCTGCAATTTGCATAATCTACTCCCATAAAAAACTTCCTTCCCAATAATCTCTTATTCGATAATATATTCCGAACTTCGGAAAAATCTCTTTTGATTTTTATTCTGAATTTCAGAATAATCTCATTGTTCTGGTCAACTTTGTTTTCTCCATACTCAGTTTCATTTGCAACGTTTTTGCTTTCAAGCATTATTTACTTCTTAAAAGTAAATATTATTCCTTCGATCGAAATCTATACTCGTTCCGGCAAATAAACTTTGATTCTATTCAAATACAAGTTCAAATCCCTTTAAAATCTCCACCCACATCTCGCTTCATTTATAACTCATGTTCACAATTCACTTCTTGTTAATTAACTAACAAGTTTATATTTATTATCGAATTCATATACTCGATCATACATCACTGGGTTGAACCCAATTATAATTTATCTTGTCACGTTCTAAATAAATTAATCAAATTTACGCAGTCATATTCCAATTGATTCTCTTTTCCGATTATATTTTCATTTATTTCTTTTTCGAATAAAATCCATCGTCTCATTTTTGAAACGATTCCAAATTTCGTTTTACATTTAAATTCTCATCTAAATTCTTATTTCAATCAATTTCAGTTATCTCTGATTACACAATCGATTCGTTGATTCTCTTATACTTATCTGCCTTAGATACCACGCGATGGTGGATTCGAGATTCAAACCTAAGGGAACTAATCAAAGAATAGCTCCCGCAGATCGGGATTCCGAAAAGAATTTTAAATCTCAAATTAAATTTTTGTTTCCGCTGTATTAATTCCAAAATACATAATGTTTTTCAAAATACTAGTCCGAAATACTTTCAGAATCATTTACTTTTCAAAATCATTTAAAACCAATTATACTTTCAAAAATTATATTTTAAAACTTGTTTCTTTCAAAATCCGTTTTTAAACTCAATAAGCTAATCTTTGAATAAACCAAAGCTCTGATACCACTTGTAACGTCCCGCCTTTTTGACCGCTTCAAACTGGTAATTAAACCAAATTAAAATGTTCCAAAATGACGGATCGTTATTTAGCTTTCAGAGTTTAAAAACAGAATCAGCACTGAAGACGCAGAATAAAATAAATAACACAGTATTGAAAAATAAAAATCAACCTTTATATATAATCAGAATTTTTGATACAAAGTTTTTTCTATATAGCGGAATAAAAATACAGTTTGAATACAGAAGAAATATTTACTGTTTATAACTTCAGAGTGTGCGGTCTTCGGAATCCCCAACTTCACCAATCTTTGAATCCTACGCTGAAATCTTTAAATCTGTACTGCTCGGGTCTGACCCGAGCATTTCATGCAAAAATATAAAACACTCGAGTCAGGAATCATCATATGTTCAAGTAATTAACTTCAATAGAAACTAAAATTTAATAGTTAATCCAATAATTAATCAATTTCCGAGTGTATCAACCCTACAAAGATATGCCAACATAGATATACAGGATGTTTAGTCAGCGTGGATATACAACATACAAATTTAACCCATACAACATATTCAGCATGTTTAGTCAGCGGGGTTATACTGCATATAAGTTTAACCCATACAACGTATTAAGCATGTTTAGTCAGCGTGGGCAATAACAACATATTCAGTGTATAAATGAACAAGACACATTATGTATACATGCTGCTTTTAACCATACAAATTTAGGGTGCACTAATGGCAATATGTTAAATACTCAAAATGCATAGCATATATTACAAGACATAACTAACTAGTATGGACTAGTAGCATGATAATTTTGTATACAAATTCATGGGTGAGTTTAAATCAGTGAAGGTCCAATGCAACAAAAACAATTACAAGACCAGGCCGATACATACATGTCTGGCAAATTACTATGCATAGGTCATTTTAGATGACACATATAAAGGTAAATTTTAAAACTTATTCAAGATTTATTAAATTTATTAAATATGTCATATATATATATGGAGTCATTATCCCTAAAATTTACAAGTAATTCACCCCATACGAGTTAACAAGGTGCAACAACATATGACAAGAGACAGTGCACTAATAGCAATATACATTCAGCTAACAAAACTCCCAATCAGACCAGTGCAATTTGGGATTTCGGAAATAAACAAATATGTTCTTTGTGTTAGTAGTTGAGATATAAAATAAGTTTCGAGTAATGTTGTGCATGTGTGCACTATTAAGATTTATTACCAAAGCAGTCAGCTTAGAACAATATGTTGTAGACATCAGAGTGAAACAAATCAAGTTATGTAATCAGTTTGTATTTACTTTCAATATATATATATATATATATATATATATATATATATATATATATGGTTATCATGTTTAAAACCACACTAGAATTCAATTCAATATCCCTACTGGTTGGGTTATAGTGTAACAGTGAATACCAATCAGAAACGCCGAATGCAGGATGATCATGTGCTTATGGAACTGTATACATTTTGAATAAAAATCTCACATCTGTAGTATCACTTACTGGGTACAACCACTTAGTTAAGTAGGCATGGTTCTCTAAATATACCAGACCTAGTCAAGTCCAGGCAACAAAGGGGAACAAGGTGAAAGTTATTTGCGGACTAGGGTACTAGTACACGTATGAATCCAGATTTGGCAAACATGATGTTTTTCGCAAATCTAGTTTAACCAAAATGGTTTCAGCCATTCTAATTTAGCAAACACAATGGTTTCAGCAATTCTAGTTTTACAAAATATGCTCAGCTTTCAAAATAGTTCAAACAAGAATTCACATGTGTTCAAATGCAACACTTATCAAAGCAATAGAAGGTCAACCAATATGATGTGTAAGGCAACCCTGGTGGCTTAAGTTCATATGAACATATTTTTTTTTAGTAGGGTATTAAAACAAGTTTACTATTAGTATGTCAAATGGATAATGGAATGATTGGAACCAAGGTAATCATGTAATTCAATATATAGAAAACAAAATCTGAAATGCACCTAAAGTTGCAAATTCAGAACACGGTGACCCATTTCACATAACAGTTCTTATATGCAATGCAAGTCACAATATATGTATACACATGAATGTATATATAAACACATAAAATTCCTAACTCAGGTTTTAATCTTTTTTCCCCAAAGAGGTCAGTTTTCAAGTTAACGGAACTTGGCAACAGGGAATGCTCTAGGCTTATAGTCCTTCAGCTTCTCACCCCAAGGCATATATGACTGAACTGATGTTTTATAAAATATTTAACCTATTGGTCCATATAAAGAAAAGTTAATATAACTGCACCCATATTAGCTGTCCAAATTTAGCATATGAATAACAATTTGGTAATTCAAAGGCTACTGTACAGCACAGACAACATGGCAGACAACATGACGCGCTATGCCACCCCTTCAGCTTATCAGCTTAAATTTTTATGATAAGTTAGTGACATTATTGGGTAATTACTTGTAGGATATATTCATCAAATTTTAGTCGAGCATGGAAGCAAACACCCAACACAACAACAAGGTGAAACTACGGAACTTCCAGCTACACACATAAAAACGTTTACTGTTATAGGATGTACACCACACTTTTAGAGTTCAACTACCACGATAAACAGAACATTGAAGTCAAATTACTTGAAATTAAAATTAATCGTGAGTGAGAGTACTCACTTGAACGCAATCGTAAGGAGGCGCAGTTCTCGGACCCACGAGGTGGAGCTTTGAACGATGGTGACGCTGGTAACAGTAGTGCTCGCATGGCACGATGATTGATGGCGACAAAGAGAAGAAGCAGGGGACTGGACTCCGATTTGAGTAGCAGCGGAGCAACGGCTTCGATACCCGATTTGATTCAATCAAAGGGCCACTCACTTAATTTCAAGAGGAACAATTTTTGATTTTTGGTGGTGCTAGGGTTTTTGATTGCAATGAAGACTTTTTGATTGCATTGAAGAAATGGGAAAAAGGCTTGAATTTATAAAGAAGGGACCGTGGCATCCAAGAAAACGTGGGGTGGAAGGCATTAGATGGTGTATGCGACAAGGAACCGCTTTATTTATTTAATTTGTAATTAAGAGTTCTCTTTGTCTCCTACCGCTATTTATGTCAATGTTTTATTTTTGTATTGCCACAAACTGTAATAACCCGGAAATCTGGGACAGTTTAAAATTTTTATTTTGGCAATTTTAGCGAATTTTGAATATTTAAAATGAATTATTTTAAATAAAATCGACGAGAAATTTATTTTGAATGGAATTCGAACGTATATATTATATACGTCGTCGTTAGAATATAAATAATTATATATAATTATAAATAGAACTGAAAATGGCGCGGTAGTTCGATGATTCGATTTCAAACTTCAATTGAATGTACCGGGTGCGAAACAATCCGGATTTTAGTGAAACCAAAAATAATGGGATCTAATTGTGAATATCTTTCCAACGAATCCGAAAAATTGAAATTTCATAGCGGGGATCAAAAGATATGTCCAGTTGAAAATTCTGAATAGTCGCTATGGAATTTCGGCCCTTAAAAATTGAAATTTTGCAAATGACCTCGGATTTCGACGAAACCACTTTTGTTGGGTCCGTGGTGTAAAGTTATTGCTAGATTCCAAATTTCATAATTTTTCGAATCAATATGTGAGCGTGGAAAAGGAAAACGCGTTTGACCAGTTTCAATTGATTTTAATCGACTGGAAAATGGCCATTTTTCCAACGGTCTCAGAATTCGACGAAACTAGTTTTGTTAGGACCGTATCGTCAATACGAAGCTAGAAAATATTTTTCTAGAATTTTTCGAGTTAGTATGCGGCCCCGGTAAATTGAAATGCGCGTTCAAATTCAATATATAGAGTTATATTTTGATTTTGACGGAAACTGATCGAAACGATCGAATCAGCCTTCGATACATATGCCATTGTGTTCGGAATGGGGGTAATTAGCTATGGACGATAGGCGGTGGGTTCGATTTCGAGTTCAAATATAAAAAGTTGCTTTTTGAAATTAATTAAATTAAATAATATATATATATATATTATTATATATCGCTTTATTCTCCTCCCCTTTCAGTATAAAAAAAATCGAACAGAGAAAAAATAACCCACGCGCAACCCTAGACCGCCGTTCCTCCACCCTTCACCGCCGCCATCGTCAGCGCGCCCCCCCTCCATGGCCACCGCACAACCCCGTTCTCTCTCCTCTCCCCTCAGCGCTCCGCGCGAACCCGACGCCCCTGCCCAAATCGGGAACCGCGATGAAACCCCCCTCAAAGCCCATTCCGACGCCTATCGCCTGAGACCGCGCCCCCTTCTCCTCCTGAGCACTGTCGTGGCTTCTCCCCCCTCAATTTTACTATAAGTTTGTTTTTTTATTTATTTATTTTAATTTATGTTCAGTTTTTAATAAATATATAACATATGAAAATTGTGGTTTCGTCTTTCATCTGAAATTATAGTAGAAAGATGTATTTTCGTTTTAATGAAGATTGGATTTTTCATTTAAATGAAGATTTGATTTTTCATTTAAACAAAGATTTGATTTTTTTTCTTTTATTAATTTATTTAGAAAAGGTTATGATTTTTCAAAATAGAAAAGCTTAGTTTTTAGTGGAAAAAGGTTTGATAGGTATTAATCTAGAAATAGGATTTTTCTAAACATGAATGACGGAAAGTGATTTTAGTTCAAAGTAAAAATTCGATTTTTATATATTGAATAACAAAGTAAAAATTTGATTTTTATATATTGAATAGCAAAGTAAAAATTCGATTTTTTTATATTGAATAGCAAAGTAAAAATTCGATTTTTATAAATTGAATAGCAAAGTAAAAATTCGATTTTTATATATTGAATAGCAAAGTAAAAAATTCGATTTTTATATATTGAATAGCAAAGTAAAAATTCGATTTTTATATATTGAATAGCGAAGTAAAAATGTGATTTTTACATATGTAGAGAATACGGGCAAAGAAAGTGACAAAGGGAGAGCGGCGAAGATTTCTACGTAAGAAGAGTCGTGGGGTTGGATTATCAAATCGGTGAGAACTTCTCACTCAAAATTTCTTTTTTTTTCTAGTTATATATATATATATACTAGGATGCAGACGGTGCTTAGCAGCACCCGACACCCGTCATCCACAGACCATGGATGGCTTGTTTGTTTGATTGATGTGATGTGAAAATTGTTTGTGATGTGGATGTGAAATCGATAAGAAAATATTCTTATGTTGAAAGGAAATAAAATATTTATATAGTTAAAAATATTTTATCGTTAAAAATATAATTTTTAACGTGAATGTGAATAAATAAATATTTATAAACAAATCGGCCGATTTGTTTATATACACTGATTTGACTGAAATTGATTGGGACGATAAATTTTACACATCGCCCAACTGTACAAATAAAATCTGTGTTTGATTGTTTGAAACCCCACACGGGTATTGGGATGATATTTGACGTACACTAATCCCGATTGTTCAGTTGTATGTCGATCGATTGGTCGACAGGCTGTGTAAGCGTTGATTATTTATATTTGATGCTTATACAGTGTGGAATGCACTTTGGATGATGGTTGATTATTCATCTTTGTTGATATATACATGTGTTGTAGAAAACCATATAATTAACATTATATGGTAATTGATTAGGCCTCATTCCAGTTTTGAAAATAAAATATTTGAATAGAAATATTTGAGAAAAAGAAATATTTGAATAGAAATATTTGAAAAAGAAATATTTGAATAGAAATATTTGAAATAGAATATTTGAAAATAGAAATATATGAAGCCGTGTTGATTAGATTTACGCCATTTTGACGTGAATGATATTTATATCGATTCCATTCATTTTATAACGAATATCGAAAGTGATTTCAAAATCTGAAATTTTGAAAAGAATTGAAATTCAAATTGAAATTGAATAGAAATGAATTCAAATTGAAATTGAATAGAAATGAATTCAAATTGAAATTGAATAGAAGTGAATTCAAATTGAAATTGAATAGAAGTGAATTCAAATTGAAATTGAATAGAAGTGAATTCAAATTGAAATTGAATAGAAGTGAATTCAAATTGAAATTGGAAAGAATTGAAATTCGAGCTGAAACTGACTATAAATAAATTCGAATTGAAATTGAATTGAAATTGAATTGAAAACGAACTGAAATTGAATTAGAAATCAATTTGAATTGAAATCGATTTGAAATGAATTTAAAACGAATTTATATTGGAATATTCAATTTTGATTTGAAATTGAATATGAAGTTGAAACTGTTTTGAAAATGAATTTAAAACGATTTATAAAGCACGTTTTAAAAGGAAATTGATGAAGTATATATTATATATATTATATATATATATAATATAATGGCCTGAACAGAACGCGCCGCGCCGCGGCAGTTCGCGAATTTCGACCATTGACTTCGAACGGATATTACGGGAGATCCGACCGTCGGATTCTCCTAAAACCAGAACCGTTAGGTTCGTATCGAAAAGAGCTTTCTAACGAATGTGAGAAATTTGAAATCTAACGGTTGGATTTGGAATTATGTCCAAATCAAATTTGAAAAAGGTCGCTGTAAGTGCAGTTCGATGGCCGTTGATGGAAATCGACTGTACGGGCCTTGATAAAATTATTAAAAGTAGTAATAATTTGTGTAAAATCATAAGAAATGATTTGGGAAAAATCAGGATGAAAAACTCCATATTTGAAAAGATAAAAATAGTTTTTTATCGAAATGAACTAGTTTTGAACTAGAATTATAATTCTATTTATTTTTAAAATAAATAAACTGGATTAGAAATGGTTTTGAAAATAACCAGAATTTCCAATAATTATATTGGAATGGATTTGAATCGAAATTGTCTTTGGATTATTTCGATGTTGGATTTCGTGATGATACAAATATTGTTATGGGAATTTGAAAGATATATATATATATATATATCGTTATTTCCAATACGATATTTGTTAGTCGTAGAATTTGATATTGAATATAAGCCGGTATGTTTTCTATTCAGAGCCTTGTGTTTAATATCAAATGTGATTTGGGTTTGTCGTGAATGGTGTCTTCATTAACACTGTTCTTGAACACAGTTGAGAAAAGATTAAATCTTTTTATTTAGATTTAATGAAGTGTACCAATTAAATAATATTTAATTGGAATTGAATTGATATTGATTTTTGGGTTTATCGTTAACAGTGTTTTCAAATAACACTTGTTCTTTAACCCGATAATTAATGGAATGGGATTTTGGGTTTATCGTGAACCGTGTTTCAAATGACACTGATTCTTTAACCCAGTCACAGATTAAAACTAAGTGGAGTTTTAATGAATCTTTAATTAAATTGAAAAGATCGAGAATGGATATGAAGTATTACCAGTTTTACTTCATGGGATGAATAGGTTGGGATTGGGAAATTAAAACCAATGATTACTTCGGTAAGGTTCGTTAATCTCGACTAGTTGAATCGAAATTCAAAAGGAGATTAGAGAATAAATTCAAGGAATTTATCTTGGATAAAATTAATGGGAACCTTTCCCTATGAATGTAAAATTTAGAAACTAACTGTCGGTTAGCCAAGCAGAATGGTTTTCTGGATATTGATCTGATGTTGGTTTCGGCCTTCGGGGTAATATTTGGGGAATTATTCTCTTGATTAATTTACGGTTAGTGACTGATGAATTGGAATGAGGCGTATGTTGTGTATGTGTAACACTTATTTAAAATATACGCGAGTTATTCGGAAAGACCGGGTTTATCCCATTCTGAATAACTGATACGACAATAAGTCGAAGATGAAGACGGTGGTCGAAGACCAGAAGTCTTCACGTCGTTTAGGCGATTACTGATGATCTTGATTGGGCTGTACACCCAAGAAGATGGAAACAGTTGGTGATCGTCCAGACGTGCTTGGAGATCGATGGATATGCGGGGTACTAGGTGCCTCCGGTTTCGTTCAGACCCAGAACGGACTTGTAAATCTGGGCCAGTTTAAAATTTTTATTTTGGCAATTTTAGCGAATTTTGAATATTTAAAATAAATTATTTTAAATAAAATCGACGAGAAATTTATTTTGAATGGAATTCGAACGTATATATTATATACGTCGTCGTTAGAATATAAATAATTATATATAATTATAAATAGAATTGAAAATGGCGCGGTAGTTCGATGATTCGATTTCAAACTTCAATTGAATGTACCGGGTGCAAAACAATCCAGATTTTAGTGAAACCAAAACTAATGGGATCTAATTGTGAATATCTTTCCAACGAATCCGAAAAATTGAAATTTCATAGCGGGGATCAAAAGATATGTCCAGTTGAAAATTCTGAATAGTCGCTATGGAATTTCGGCCCTTAAAAATGGAAATTTTGCAAACGACCTCGGATTTCGACGAAACCACTTTTGTTGGGTCCGTGGTGTAAGGTGATTGCTAGATTCCAAATTTCATAATTTTTCGAATCAATATGTGAGTGTGGCAAAGGAAAACGCGTTTGACCAGTTTAAGTTGATTTTAATTGACTAGAAAATGGCCATTTTTCCAACGGTCTCAGAATTCGACGAAACTAGTTTTGTTAGGACCGTATCGTAAATATGAAGCTATAAAATATTTTTCTGGAATTTTTCGAGTTAGTATGCGGCCCCGGTAAATTGAAATGCGCGTTCAAATTCAATATATAGAGTTATATTTTGATTTTGATGGAAACTGATCAAAACGATCGAATCAGCCTTCGATACATATGCCATTGTGTTCGGAATGAGGGTAATTAGCTATGGACGACAGGCTGTGGGTTCGATTTCGTGTTCAAATATAAAAAGTTGCTTTTCGAAATTAATTAAATTAAATAATATATATATTATTATATATCCCTTTATTCTCCTCCCCTTTCAGTATAAAAAAAAATCGAACAGAGAAAAAAAAAACCCCACGCGCAACCCTAGACCGCCGTTCCTCCACCCTTCACCGCCACCATCGTTAGCGCGCCCCCCCTCCATGGCCACCGCACAACCCCGTTCTCTCTCCTCTCCCCTCAGCGCTCCGCGCGAACCCGACGCCCCTGCCCAAATCGGGAACCGCGATGAACCCCCCCTCGAAGCCCATTCCGACGACCATCGCCTGAGACCGCGCCCCCTTCTCCTCCTGAGCACTGCCGTGGCTTCTCCCCCCTCAATTTTACTGTAAGTTTGTTTATTTATTTATGTTCAGTTTTTAATAAATACATAACATATGAAAAATGTGGTTTCGTCTTTCATATGAAATTATAGTAGAAAGATGTATTTTCATTTAAATGAAGCTTGGATTTTTCATTTAAATGAAGATTTGATTTTTCATTTAAATAAAGATTTGATTTTTTTAATTTTTTTATTTAGAAAAGGTTATGATTTTTCAAAATAGAAAAGCTTAGTTTTTAGTGGAAAAAGGTTTGATAGGTATTAATCTAGAAATAGGATTTTTCTATACATGAATGATGGAAAGTGATTTTAGTTCAAAGTAAAAATTCGATTTTTATATATTTAATAGCAAAGTAAAAATTCGATTTTTATATATTGAATAGCAAAGTAAAAATTCGATTTTTATACATTGAATAGCAAAGTAAAAATTCGATTTTTATATATTGAATAGCAAAGTAAAAATTCGATTTTTATATATTGAATAGCAAAGTAAAAATTAGATTTTTATATATTGAATAGCAAAGTAAAAATTCGATTTTTATATATTGAATAGCGAAGTAAAAATGTGATTTTTACATATGTAGAGAATACGGGCAAAGAAAGTGACAAAGGGAGAGCGGCGAAGATTTCTACTTAAGAAGAGTCGTGGGGTTGGATTAGCAAATCGGTGAGAACTTCTCACTCTAAATTTCTTTTTTTTCTAGTTATATATATATATACTAGGATGCAGACGGTGCTTAGCAGCACCCGACACCCGTCATCCACAGACCATGGATGGCTTGTTTGTTTGATTGATGTGATGTGAAAATTGTTTGTGATGTGGATGTGAAATCGATAAGAAAATATTCTTATGTTGAAAGGAAATAAAATATTTATATAGTTAAAAATATTTTATCGTTAAAAATATAATTTTTAACGTGAATGTGAATAAATAAATATTTATAAACAAATCGGCCGATTTGTTTATATACACTGATTTGACTGATATTGATTGGGACGATAAATTTTACACATCGCCCAACTGCACAAATAAAATCTGTGTTTGATTGTTTGAAACCCCACACGGGTAATGGGATGATATTTGACGTACACTAATCCCAATTGTTCAGTTGTATGTCGATCGATTGGTCGACAGGCTGTGTAAGCGTTGATTATTTATATTTGATGCTTATACAGTGTGGAATGCACTTTGTATGATGGTTGATTATTCATCTTTGTTGATATATACCTGTGTTGTAGAAAACCATATAATTAACATTATATGGTAATTGATTGGGCCTCATTCCAGTTTTGAAAATAAAATATTTGAATAGAAATATTTGAGAAAAAGAAATATTTGAATAGAAATATTTGAAAAAGAAATATTTGAATAGAAATATTTGAAATAGAATATTTGAAAATAGAAATATATGAAGCCGTGTTGATTAGATTTACACCATTTTGACGTGAACGATATTTATATCGATTCCATTCATTTTATAACGAATATCGAAAGTGATTTCAAAATCTGAAATTTTGAAAAGAATTGAAATTAAAATTTAAATTGAATAGAAATGAATTCAAATTGAAATTGAATAGAAATGAATTCAAATTGAAATTGAATAGAAATGAATTGAAATTGAAATTGAATAGAAGTGAATTCAAATTGAAATTGAATAGAAGTGAATTCAAATTGAAATTGAATATAAATAAATTCGAATTGAAATCGAATTGAATTGAAAACGAACTGAAATTGAATTATAAATCAATTTGAATTGAAATCGATTTGAAATGAATTTAAAATGAATTTATATTGGAATATTCAATTTTGATTTGAAATTGAATATGAAGTTGAAACCGTTTTGAAAATGAATTTAAAACGATTTATAAAGCACGTTTTAAAAGGAAATCGACGAAGTATATATTATATATACAATATAATGGCCTGAATAGAACGCGCCGCGCCGCGACAGTTCACGAATTTTGACCATTGACTTCGAACGGATATTACGGGAGATCCGACCGTCGGATTCTCCTTAAAGAGGAACCGTTGGGTTCGTATCGAAAAGAGCTTTCTAACGAATGTGAGAAATTTGAAATCTAACGGTTGGATTTGGAATTATGTCCAAATCAAATTTGAAAAAGGTCGCTGTAAGTGCAGTTCGATGGCCGTTGATGGAAATCGACTGTACGGGCCTTGATAAAATTATTAAAAATAGTAATAATTTGTGTAAAATCATAGGAAATGATTTGGGAAAAATCGGGATGAAAAACTCCATATTTGAAAAGATAAAAATAGATTTTTATCGAAATGAACTAGTTTTGAACTAGAATTATAATTCTATTTATTTTTATAATAAATAAACTGGATTAGAAATGGTTTTGAAAATAACCAGAATTTCCAATAATTATATTGGAATGGATTTGAATCGAAATTGTCTTTGGATTATTTCGATGTTGGATTTCGTGATGATACAGATATTGTTATGGGAATTTGAAAGATATATATATATATATATATATATCGTTATTTCCAATACGATATTTGTTAGTCGTAGAATTTGATATTGAATATAAGCCGGTATATTTTCTATTCAGAGCCTTGTGTTTAATATCAAATGTGATTTGGGTTTGTCGTAAATGGTGTCTTCATTAACACTGTTCTTGTACCCAGTTGAGAAAAGATTAAATCTTTTTATTTAGATTTAATGAAGTGTACCAATTAAATAATATTTAATTGGAATTGAATTGATATTGATTTTTGGGTTTATCGTGAACAGTGTTTTTAAATAACACTTGTTCTTTAACCCAATAATTAATGGAATGAGATTTTGGGTTTATCGTGAACCGTGTTTCAAATGACACTGATTCTTTAACCCAGTCACAGATTAAAACTAAGTGGAGTTTTAATGAATCTTTAATTAGATTGAAAAGATCGAGAATGGATTATCACCAGTTTTGCTCCAGACGATAGTTAAATCTTTAATTAGATTTGAACGTGAAATGGTAATTGAATTTATCGATAACACCGTGGTGTTAGATATGAAGTTTTACCAGTTTTACTTCATGGGATGAATAGGTTGGGATTGGGAAATTAAAACCAATGATTATTTCGGTAAGGTTCGTTAATCTCGACTAGTTGAATCGAAATTCAAAAGGAGATTAGAGAATAAATTCAAGGAATTTATCTTGGATAAAATTAATGGGAACCTTTCCCTATGAATGTAAAATTTAGAAACTAACTGTCGGTTAGCCAAGCAGAATGGTTTTCTGGATATTGATCTGATGTTGGTTTCGGCCTTCGGGGTTAATATTTGGGGAATTATTCTCTTGATTAATTTACGGTTAGTGACTAATGAATTGAAATGAGGCGTATGTTGTGTTTGTGTAACACTTATTTAAAATATATGCGAGTTATTCGGAAAGACCGGGTTTATCCCATTCTGAATAACTGATACGACGATAAGTCGAAGATGAAGACGGTGGTCGAAGACCGGAAGTCTTCACGTCGTTTGGGTGATTACTGATGATCTTGATTGGGCTGTACACCCAAGAAGATGGAAACAGTTGGTGATCGTCCAGACGTGCTTGGAGATCGATGGATATGCGGGGTACTAGGTGCCTCCGGTTTCGTTCAGACCCAGAACGGACTTTTAAATGGACTGTGTGTCTGACATTGGATTTTAGTCTGTGTGATTGATTTCTATTAAATATATATCTGTTTGGCGGCGGAGAATTTATTCTCTTACTTAACGCCCTTCTCTGAGACGTACGAGCTCAGGGGTTATATATTGATGGATATCAAACGCATGGAGTGAATTGCTTGTGTGGCATGCCTAAGTGGCAATTGATCGAGGCTTCTGTTGAAAAGCAAAGTCTTGTGGTGATGATCAATGCACAACCTGTGTGGCACAGCTTTGTGTAACGTGAATTCGCGAGCCTCGCACCCCGGTTGTGAACCAAAAACGGGAGAGGACCTCAGGGAGGGCATGCGTTTCTTTCTAGCTAGGGTGGTGTCAGTGACCTACCAGCCCTGACATTTATATACTTTTCACCTGTGTGGTTGTTGCTGTTGCGAGGCGCCTCGGTTAGATCGGACGATCCAGGTCCGATGGAGCCATTCGTTGGCTCATTTACGCCCCAAAGGGCGGAGAGACGTATTGTTCAGGCATAATAATCCACATCGGTGGACCGGCCCTGACGATCCAAGGCTTGCCTGCACGCTTGCCTGAGACATGGGCTAGATTGTCTCGAATCGGTAGAGGACGATCCCTGGCCTCGGTTCATAGATGGAAATCCAATTTCCAATACGTAACGTTTCGATTTTAGTTGTAATCCTATATATGGCGACATAGTGGGATGGGGCGCTTATGCCGTCTATGATTGATACTTATGATTTGAAGTTGTGTTATACACTATGCACTTATAATAGTATCAAATGATTTGTTTTTAAACGTATCAAGCATTCTTTGGCTGTTATAAGGGAAAACCCTATCCCCGGCTTGCGTTGCATTGTGTGATAGGACCTGAGTCTTATAACAGCTTCATTTTTCTTTATTTAGCATTGCGTTGTTTGTTTTATGCACTGGTATTCTTGGGAGAAAACCCGTTCCGTGCTATACGGCGTGGTCCCTTGATTTACCTAACTTTAAAAATAAAGATTAATAACTGTTTTAGTTCTCACACCAGTCACATGACTGACCAGGAGTTTATTGTTTTAACCTAAACTCTGGGTGCCCCTATTTTGACACGGGCAGCTAGTAGTTTTGGTTTTGCAGATTTATATTCACGGGATCCTGGTTTACAGCTGGAACGATATCCGGAAAGCTTTGTATCCGTATATCTCTTCTAGTTGTGTATTGTATTATTTTCCGCTGCGATGTATTTAAATGTAATTTAAATCTCTGATATTTCTATGTAATATTTATTCATTTATACTCTGTATATTCTTATAATCTGATGCATTGTTGTAATATACAATGAAATGTTCTTCCGCCTGCGTTCTATTTCGTGGCTTGTTCTCGAACTATCCGCTCTTTCTCTTCTCTTCGGAGACCGGGGGAGTTCGGGTCGTTTCACAAACAGAATCCAATCGTGATGAAATTTGACATGCTGCTACCTCTACACGTTCTGAATTCAAAAAAAAAAATGTTTGGTCGAATTACAATTTCGTTTGAATAATTTCGTTATTTTATTTTTTCTAATCATTTATCGAATCACCAATTTTTATTTCGTTTGTCCACAAAACGACACCATTCAATTCCAACTTTGAAACGTTAAATTAAATTCCTTTATATATATACTAATACACACATATCTAAGAAAATTTCCAATATATTTTAGCAAATAAAATTTCCAATATGTTTAACGTTAACCACGTTTTATTTTAATTTCAATCACTTATATTTCCCAATCGAATTTCAAATCAAATCTGAATATTCAATCCAAATGTTCATCACTAAATATATGATTCCATCCGATCATATTCTGAATTAAATCTTGAATTCAATCCATATACAAAACAAGATATTTGATTTTTAAATTTCTAATCCAAGTATCCAATTAGTTATAATCATTTAAATCTCTAATAAGTCTCATATTCCAGTTGTCGAAATTTCTGGGTCGTTGCAGTAACCATTTATTTATTAATCCTAATCCCAACCTATTCATCCCATGGAGCAAAACTGGTAGCACTCCATATCTTACACCCACAATTTTATCGGTAAATTTTAAGTATCATTTCACATTCAAATCTAATTAAAGATTTAACTGTCGCCTGGAGTATAACTGGCGGGACTCCATTCTTGGTCATTTCATGAATTCGATAAATTTAATTATCCCATTCTCCTTCTAATCTACTTAAAGATTCATTGAAACTCTAGTTTTGTTTTAATATCAAAAATCATTACTTAAAGATTATTCAAATTTTTAGGAAATAAATCCTACCTTTAACTGGGTTAAAGAACCAATGTCATTTAAAACACAGTTCACGATAAATCCAAATCATCTTCCATTAAAATGGAACATTCACGGAATTCATGACAGTATATACAATCGAAATAAATTTTCATATCAGACTAATAATATAAATGTAATAACGGCAAAGCCTTTTAAATTCTAGATATAGTAACGGTCTTCATTCACAAAAGCTCATCTCGATCATTATTAAATCAAATTCCAGTTTAATGTATTAAACAGGAAAAATTTACTTTGGAAAATTTCCATTAAATCTTAATGTAAAGATTTATAAATTCCAAATCATATCTTCATTGTTAATTGGGTTTTAAGAACAAATGTTATTTAAAACATCGTTCACAATGAACCCAAAATCATCTTCCGTTAAGTTCCAGTTTATAATTATAACTTGGAAAACTTCATTAATCTTAGTTAAAAGATTTATTCCTTTTTAAACGGGGTTTAAGAACAGTGTTATTTAAGACACCATTCACGACAAACCCAAAATCCAATTTGATACTAAATACAACGCTCTGAATAAAAATAATATTGGCTTATATTCAATATCAAATTCTGAAACCAATAGATATCATATTGGGAATAACGATATCTGTATCTTTCAAATTCCTCAACATTATCCGTATAATCACGGAATCCAATATCGAAATTATCCTAAGATAATTTCCATTCAAACCCATTCCAATTTGTTAATTGGAAAACTCTGGTTATATTAAAACTCTTTACAAATACGATTTATATATAAACATTGGATTATTATTTTAGTTAATAACTAATTCATTTGGATAAAAATATCTTTTATCTTTTCAAAAACTAGGAATATTTCATCCCAAATCTTTCCAAATCATTAATTACGATTTTACATAATTTTTCCATATTTTATTAAGGCCCTTACAGTCGGTTTTCAATATCGGCCATCGAACTGCCTTCATGGCGACTTTTTCTGAAATTGATTTGGACATATTTTAAAATCTAACCTTTCAAATTTAAATCTCATGTATTAATTTGAAAGATCTTTTCGATACGAACCCAACGGTTCTGGTTTTAGGAGAATCCGACGGTCAGATCTCTCGTTACGTCCATTTGAAGTCAGTGGTTGAAATTCGCGAACGGTCACTGCGCGGCGTGTTCTATTCGAGACATTTAAATATATATATATATATATATAATATCATCGATTTCCATTTAAAAAGTATTTTATAAATCATTTATAAATTCATTTTAAAAAGATTTTAACTTCATTTTCAGTTTTAAATAAAAATTGAATATTCTATATCATTATAACTTTAAAATGATAATATTTTGAAAATATCAGATTTTGAAATCAAATCTTTTCGATATTCATTATAAAATAAATAAAATCGACCAAAAATTGCATTTGAGTTAAAATGGCGTATATCTACTTAACTCGGCTTCATATATTTCATATATTCATGTCCATCCAAAATCGGACATCAAAATAAAATTTTAGTTCTTTACTGAATATTATTTTAAAATATTCCTTATATCTGAATTGGAATTAGACTCAATCAATTGCTATATAATTTTATTTATATGGATTCCATACATCGCAAGTATTCAAAAACAGTGTTAAACATCAATAAACATTCCATTCACATCCAAAGTGCAATTTACAACTCAATAAGCATTAAATAATAAAATAACTCTGATAACAGCCTGTCAATCAATCAGTTGACATACAATTATATATATGGGAGATTTAAATAAATTATCATCCCCAGACCCGTGTGGTGTTTTCAATCATCAACCAATAATTGGGTGATGTGTAAAATTATCATCCCAATACCCGTGTGGGGTTTACATCACAGTCCATGTGAATTTATTTATTATTTATAAATATTTATAACCATAGTTTAATAATGATAACATTAAGCTATAAACAATCATCAACCACCAGACAGACATTACAATCACAGGCAAACAATATATATGCAGTTATAAAAATAAATATATGTACAAAATTTTGACCGAGAGAATTCTCACTTTAGTTTCCGCTCCGTCATTCTTTAATGGAGGATTTTATTTTTAAACTAAATTAAACACGCGTTTAATTTAGCTAAAAATTCAACTTGCTCCATTTCCGTTCTGGTCAGTTCCATGTTGTAGTGTTCGTCGCCACGGTTCCAATGGACCTAAGTTTGCAATTTTCTGACATCGCATGAAAAATTTATAAGCTTACAAACTTTTAATTACATAGATTGCTAATTAATTTTATAATTAACCTTAATCCTCCCCCTTCCCTCAGTTAAAACCGTCGAACCCCAAAACCAATCGTCGACCAAGAAAATCCGCCGCCGCTCCTCAACCGCGTCCCCTGCAACCGATCGGGACCCATCACATTGAAGATGCCGACCACCTCCACCGTCACCGACTCGGTTTTCCCACATTGCCAGAAAATTGTCCCAAAGGCAGCGACTTTGAGCTCCAAAATCAAGCAATCCATTTCACCAAATCTAATCATAATCGTTGGATACCTAGATCTCTAAGCCCTCTACGATTTTCCCTTCATGAATCCTTCATGAATTAAAAGAAAAATGAGGGAGAAAGATTGAAAATTCTCATCCTTTAAAGCCTAGGGCTGGCAGAAATTTATTATGAGGGAGATAGGGTTTTAGTTTATATTTATACCCAATTTATTTTATAATATTTAATTCCATAAATACTTGTTGATCGATCTGAACTCCAAATCAAACCCAACAACTATCATCCCTAGCCAAATACACTCATTCTGGACACAATGGGATATGTTTCGTAAGCCAATTTGACTGTTTCGATCAGTTTTTGTCAAAATTAAAATATAAATTAATATAATGTCAATATTGAATTTGAACGTACATTTTAATTTACCGGGGCCATATACTGACTCCAAAAATTATGGAAATTGAAATCTAACTAAGTTTTAATGATACAGTCCTTACAAAATTAATTTCATCAAATTTGGAGATCGCTTGAAAAATGGCCTTTTTAACTGGTTATTAAATTCAAACTAAAATTGAAAACGCGTTTAAATTTCCTACACTCACATATTAATTACAAATGATTTGAAAATTTAAACCTAACAATAATTTGACATTCCGTGTCCAACAAAAGTTGTTTCGTCGAAAACGGAGGTCGTTTGCAAAAGGACTAATTTTAAGGGCTATATATAATATTAAAATATATATAAATTCTATAACAACTATTTTAAATTTTAAACCGGACATAACTTACAATTCATAAAGTGAAATCTCAGTTTCTTACATCAGTTAGAAAGTTATAGTTAATACGATTCTAACGTTCCTTGTTTTATCAAATTCTGACTTATACCGAATTATGTATATTCAATTGAAGGTTAAAACCAAAATTTCAAACTACCGCGCAACTTCAAGTTTGTTTTAATTAAATTTCAAATTTATACGTTTAAAATTTGTTTTAAAATAAATTTCAAGTCATTATTATTTAAAATAAGTCATTTTAAATATTCAAAATCCATTAAAATAGCTAAAATTAAAAATTTAAATTGGTTCACAAATTCCGGGTTGTTACAATCTCCCCTACTTAAAATCTTTTCATCCTCGAAAAAGAACGGAGCTGAAAGTTGTTTAACTAACCAACTCAACTTTCATTCTGGCTTGAGTTCTTCAATTTTTCAGTTTCTATGAACTTTCTAATTTCTCCAAAATTTGGCTAATACCCTAAATTTTCAAAAAATTTCGCCATAACCTCCTTTGTACGGGGAGGGTTTGAAAATTTTTATTGGGCCGTATTAGGCACCAAATAAATCATTAAAAAGCATACACAATTTTTGTGATCTATCTATGCCCAAGGGAGTGTGTAAAAAGGTCGAAATTTCGTACCTTTCCCTAGTGTTGGAAATAATAAAACAATCCATGTGTCATAACTAAAAACAAGAGAGACGTGAATTTTTTCATCTCTAGACCTGTGTAGGGTTTTTATTAAATCCTCCCTCGAGCACCTTTATATGTTATTAAGTCCATAATTAGTCTTCTGTTCAACCTGTAATTCAGTCATCACCATACAAGCATCTCACTCATACGGTAATCCAAACCTCGTCATATAAGAACCAAATGCTTATATGGAATATGATATGAAATGTTGTCTTCATGATGTATGTTATGCTGTGTAGTTCATAATTTATTTGTTGTTATCCTATGGCGTGCGTTGTATTTCACATAGATAAACCATTACAGCGCATCCAAAAACACTCACAGTAGTTTATATAATAAATAAAATTGCGCAACCAACTCTCTGTTTGTCGGGCACGCAATATATTTCTCTACTCAACAGTAAATCCATAACCTGCTTAGCATGTGTGTGTGTGTGTATATATATATATGTACATGTATCCAATTGTAATCAATTTTCAATTCAGTTCAATATTTGACTTGATTTGGCTTAATTTACCTTTCATTTTCATACTGGTTTCGTCATTCCAATAGTTTATTAGTTAAATTAATAATCACACATCACAACCAGCAATCAATTAGTTAATTAGCTTTTCAACCATATATCTTATTATATATATATATACTCAAAAATCATATTTCAATGCCAAATCACAACATAAACTCTAACTAAGTTTTGGTTCTCACACCAGTCAATTGGAAATAAAAAGATATCCACTTTCAAAACTCGAACATAAATACTGATGATGCAATAACGATCATCGGAATCATCTTCGGGCGAATAGAGTGTGATTCTATATCTATACAGCATATATGAGACTTCGGATATACGTTAATTACGCGTATATTCAAAATCTTCATATACCCGATAGTCCAAATTAAATATAAAGTAAAATACTCAAAAACGAATAATAGATATAAAATTTCAAAAAATAAATTTGTTTTTTTAAATAATACTCTTCAAACTATTTCTAGGGTATTTGTAACGACCCGAACTTCCCCCGTCTCCAAAGAGAAGGGAAAGCCCGGATTCCTTCGAGGACAAGATGAATCAGAACACAAACCGAAGAACATTTCATTGCTTATTACAACAATTCATCAAAATACAAGAATATAACAGAGTATAAATAAATATTACACATTCAATAAATATCATAGATTTACAAATTACAATGCAGCGGAAAAATAATACAAAACACAACTGAAAAGAATATACAGATACAGAGCTTTTTGGATACCATTCCAGCTGTAAACCAGGATCCTATGAATATAAATCTGCAAAACCAAAACTAGAAGCTGCCCGTGTGGAATAGGAGCACCCAGAGTTTAGGTTAAAACAATAAATTTCAGGTCAGTCATGTGACTGGTGTGAGAACTAAAATAGTTATTAATCTGTTTTTTTTTAAGTTCGGTAAATCAAGGGACCACGCCGTATAACACGGAATGGATTTCCTCCCAAGAATACCAGTTCATAAAACAACAACGCAATGCTAAATAAAGAACAATGAAGCTATTATAAGACTCAGGTCCCATCACACAATGCAACGCAAGCTGGAGGATAGAGTTTTTACCTTATAATAGCAAAGAATGCTTGATACGTGAAATTTCATCTTTTATTATTACTGTAAGTATATAGTGTCAAAACAATTTCAATCATAAGTATCAATCATAGACGGCATAAGTTCCCCATACCACTATGTCTCCATATATAGGTTTACAATTAAAACCGCAAAATGTCGTATTGGAAGTTGGATTTCCATCTGTGAACCGAGGCAAGGGATCGTCCTCACCGCTTCGAGACGCTCTAGCCCATGTCTCAGGCAAGTACTCTGTAAAGACTTTGGATCGTCAGGGCCGGTCCACTTGATGTGGATTAAAATGCCTGAACACTGCGTTTTCCACCCCTATGGGGTGTCAATGAGCCAAATGACTCCATCAGTCCCAGATCGACCGATATAACCGAGGCACCTCGCTATCCATAATCCACATAAGTAAAATGTCCGGGCGTGTAAAACCCAAAACACCACTCCTAGCTAGAAGGAAACGCATGCCCTCCCTGATGTCCTCTCCCATTTCTAGTTCACACCGGGGTGTGAGGCTCGCGAATTAACGCTACACAAAACTACACTGTATTAAAGCCGTGCTTTGATCATCAACTACAAGACTCTGCTTTTCAACAGAAGCTTTGATCATTTGCATCTTAGAATGCCACACAGGCAATTCACGCTATGCAACCGATGTATACCAATCACATAGAATGAAATCCGATGTCAGATACACATCCAGTTACAAGTCCGTTTTGGGTCTGAACGAAACCGGAGGGACCTTATTCCTCGCATATCCATCGATCTCCAAGTACGTCTGGACGATCACCAACCGATTCCCTCCTCTTGGGTGTACAGTCCAATCAAGATCGCCAGTAATTATCCAAACGATGTGAAGACCTCCGGTCTTCAACCACCGTCTTCATCGTCAACTTACCGTCGATTCAGTTATTCAGAATGGGTATAAACCCGGCCTTTCCGAATAACTCGCGCATATAATAAACAAGTGTTATAAAACACAACATATGCCTCATTCCAATCCAGAATATTCATTTATTCAAATATTCTTATACTTTGGGAAAGGTTCCAATTAATTTTATCAAAGATAAATTCTTTAATTTTATTCTTTAATTTTCTTTTGAATATCAATTCAAGCCACATTATGGTTTATCCAAACTAGTCGGGATTAGCGAACCTTACCGAAGTAATCATTTGTTAAATCTCCCAACCTCAACCTATTCATGCCATGAAGTAAAACTGGTAATACTTCATATCTATCACCACTGTGTTATCGGTAAATTCAATTACCATTTCACGTTCAAATCTAATCAAAGATTTGACTATCGCTTGGAGCAAAACTGGTGATACTCCATGCTCGATCATTTCAATCAAATTAAAGATTCATTAAAGCTCCACTTGGTTTTAATCTTCCCAAAAATCAGTATTAATGATTGATTAACTTGGGAAATCATATCTTGTCTTTAATTGGTTTAAAGAACCAATGATTTTAAAACACGGTTCACGATAAACCCAAAATCACATTCTATTCCATCAGCCTTTAACTGTAAATTAGCAAGTGAACAATTCCCTAAGTAATAACCCCGAAGGCCGAAACCAACATCAGATCAATACTCAGGAAACCATTCAACTTAACTAATCTCCAGTTAGTTTCTGATTTTCTTAACTCCGTTGGGTCTAAGAACAATATTATTAAAGATACCATTCACAACAACTCAAATCACATTCCATTAACGATGGGCTCTTCGTGGAAAACAAATCGATATATATATATATATATATATATATAATCGATATAAACTTCCATATCCGACTAACAATATAAATGGAATAACGGCAAAGCCTTTTTAAATTCCATATATATTAGCAGTCCTCATCCACAGAAATTCACTTCGATTATTACCAAATCGAATTCCATTCCATTCCAATTTATTTTATTAAATTGGAAAACTTTACTTTGGAAAATCTCCTTTAAATCTTAACAAAAGATTTATAAATTCCAAATCACATTTCACTGTAAATCGGGTTAAAGAACGAATGTCGTTAAAACGCAGTTCACAACAAACCCAATTCACATTCCATTAATTATCGGGTTAAAGAACAAGTGTTATTTAAAACATCGTTCACGATAAACCCAAAAATCAATTCCAATTAAATATCAATTAATTGGTATTCTTCATTAAACCTAAATAAAAGATTTAATCTTTTTCTGAACTGGGTTTAAGAACAGTGTTAGTGAAGACACCATTCACGACAAACCCAAATCCCATTTGATATTAAATACAAGGCTCTGAATAGAAAATATATCGGCTTATATTCAATATAAAATACTATAACCAACAAATATTGTATTGGAAATAACGAAATAAATATATCTTTCAAATTACCATAACAATATTTGTATAATCAAGAAATCCAACATCGAAATATTCCGAAGACAATTTCGATTCAAATCCATTCCAATTTATATATTGGAAATTCTGGTTATTTTTAAAACCATTCAACTCCACTTTATTTATTTTAAAAATAAATTTGATCATAATTCTAGTTCAAAACTATTTCATTTCGATAAAATTCTATTTTTATCTTTTCAAATATGAAAATTTTCATCCCAATTCTTTCCAAATCATTTCTTATTATTTTACACTAATTATTGATATTTTTAATAATTTTATCAAGGCCCGTACAGTCGATTTCCATAAACGGCCATCAGACTGCACTTGCATCGACCTTTTCCAAATTTGATTTGGACATATTTCCAAATCCGAACTTTAGATTTCAAATCCCCAATATTCGTTAGAAAGCTCTTTTCGATACGAACCCAATGGTTTTGGATTTAGGAGAATCCGACAGTCGGATCTCCCATAATGTCCGTTCGAAGTCAATGGTCGAAATTTGCAAACTGCCGCAGCGCGGCACGTTCTATTCAGGCCATTATATATAATATTATATATTTCGTCGATTTACATTTAAAACGATTTTATAAATTGTTTTAAATACGTTTTCAAAACGATTTCAACTTCATATTCAATTTCAAAACAAAATTGAATATTCCATGTCATCAATATATGAATGATAATATTTTCAAAACACTAGATTTTGAAATCATTTCCTTTCCGATATTCATTATAAAAATGAATAAAATTGATATAAATATCGTTCACATCAAAATGGCGTCAATCTAATCAACACGGCTTTATATATTTAAATATATCCGTGTCCATCCCAAATCGGACATCAAAATTTGATTTTGATCTTTTTTGAATATTATTTAAAAATATTCGTTATTTTAAAAATATTCATTATTTTAAAATATTCCTTATTTTAAAATATTCCTTCTTTCTGAACTAGAACCAGACACAGGAAATTACCGTATAATTTGATTATATGGATTTCACACAACAAATGTGTACAACAACAATGAAAACAGCAATCCATCATCTAGAGTACATTCTACATTGTGTAAGCATTAAATATAAATATCTAACGCTTACAACAGCCTGTCAACTAATCAGTCGACATATCACTAAAAAATTGGGATTAGTGTACGTCAAATATCATCCCAACACCCGTGTGGGGTTTCAATCAACAAACACAGAATATTATTTTTGCAGTTGGGCGACGTGTAAAAATTATCGTCCCGATCAATATCAGTCAAATCAGTGTACATAAAAAAATTGTCTGATTTGTAAATGAATATTTATTTTATTCACATACACATTAAAAATTATATTTTTAATGATAAAATATTTATTCGGCTCGATCCAGAAGAGAACGAGGTTTAAAGGGGGGTCGCCGTTGGGGGGGGGTGCGGCGGAGGAGCTGAACGATGGTGGTTGGTTGGTTGCCGTGGAGGCGGTTGCGCGACGAGAGGGAGGGGCGACGCGGGTCTCGATTTTCTTCTTTTTTTATATCGTTCTGATCTGGAATTGGAGAGAGAAGAGGGTTGAGGATATATAAATGAATATATATATTTAATTTTCAAAAAGCAACTTTTTATTTCAAACTCGAAATCAAACCCACCGACTGTCGTTTATAACTAATTACCCCCATTCTGAACACAATGGGATATGTATCGTATGCCAATTCGGTTGTTTCGATCAGTTTTGATTGAAATCAAAATATAAATATATATATATATATTTATTTAATTTTAAATGTACATTTTAATTTACCGGGGTCACATACGGACTCTAAAAATTCCCAGAAAATATTTTCTAACTTCGTATTGACGATATGGTTCTAACAAAACTGATTTCATCAAATTTGAAGACCGTTTGAAAAATAGCCATTTTCTGGTCGATCAAAATTGAGCAAAATTGTTAAAACACATTTTACTTCACCACCCTCACATATTGATTCAGAAAATCACAAATTTTGGAATCTGGTAATAACTCGACATCCCGGATCCAACAAAAGTGGTTTCATCGAAAAAATAGGTCATTTGCAAAATTTCCATTTTTAAGGGCCAAAATTCCTTAGCGACTATTTTGAAATTTCAACTGGGCATAAATTTTTATTCCCGCTATGAAATTTCAATTTTTCGGATTCGTTGGAAAGATATTTTCAAATAGATTCTAATATTTTTGGTTTTGCTAAAATCCGGTTTATTTTAAATCCTGTACATTCATTTGAAATTTGAAATCGAATTTTCGAACTACCGCGCCATTTTCAATTCCTTTTATAATTAAAAATAATTATTTATATTCTAATGTCGATTCAAATAAATATACACGTTCTAATTCTGTTCAAAATAAATTTCTCGATGTTATTATTTAAAATAATTCATTTTAAATATTCAAAATTTATTAAAATTGCCAAAATAAAATTTTTAAATTGGCTCAGATTTCCGGGTTATTATAGTATTACTAACCCTATCTCTGACGAGTCATTCTTATAGAATGCTACTAATCCTATCTCTGATGATTTCTTTCATTTGGTTCCAATGTGTCGTGTTCTCGACCTTTGTATACCAAAGCTGTGATACCAAAATGAAATGACCCAGACTTCCCCGATCCCCGAAAAAACGGAGGAGCCCGGATTGTAATGAGAACATGACGCATCAGAACATTTCATTGCTATTACAACAATTTATCAGAGTACAAAAATATATCAGAGTTCAGATAAATAATATACAGCGGAAAAAAATATATCAGAGATTTACAAATTACAAAACAACGGAAATATATATACATAAATATAACGCACAATGGAAAACATCAACTACCATAGCTGAAAGAAATACATGAATATAAAGCATTCTGAATATATCTCCAGCCGTACTCCAGGATCCTTTGAAAAGAAATATCTGCGAAAACCAAAACTACTAGCTATCCATGTGGAAAATATGGGCACCCAGTGTTTAGGTAGAAACAATAAACTCTGAGTCAGTCATGGGACTAGTGTGAGAACTAAAACAATTATTAATTTTATTTTAAAGTTAGGTAAATCAAGAGACCACGCTATATAACACAGAAAGGGTTTCCTCCCAAGAATACCATAAACAATCAACACAATGCTAAAAAGGAAAATGAAGCCATTATAAGACTCAGGTCCCATCACACAATGCAATGCAAGCCTGAGGATAGAGTTTTACCTTTAATGGCTAAATATGCTTGGTATGCAAAATTAATCTTTTATTATTACTATAATTGAAGAAATCAACTTCAAATATGAATGTATCAATCATAGACGTCATAGTACCCCATCCTACTATGTCGCCATATAGGTTTGCAACTAAAACCGAAAAGTCGCGTATTGGAAATTGGATTTCCATCATGAGTCAAGGCAAGGGATGGTCTCCTTACCAATTTGGATCACCTTTAGCAAGATGACCCAGGATTACACACTCTGGGGAACCCTTGGATCCTCCAAGGCTGGTCCACCCTTACTTTTGAGGATTAATTATTCCTGAACACACATTTCTCGGACCTATCAGACCTATCTCTAAGCCATTAGAGACTCAATATCCGAGGCACCTCATTTCATTATCCACATAAGAAAAAATGTTTGGGCTCCATACCATGACACCACTTCTAGCTAGAAAGAAACGCCATGCATTCCTTGGTACTCCTATACCGTTTTAGACTCATACCAAGGTGTGAGGCTCGCTAATTAATGCTATACACAAAGCTATGCTACTTAAAGCCGTGTTTTGATCATCATCCACAAGACTTTGTTTTCAACAAAAGCCTTGATCATTTGCATCTTAGCATGCCACATTTACAATTCATGCCATACAACTAATGTCTATCAATATATAACCTCTAAGCTCGTACGTCTCAGAGAAGGGTGTTAGGCAAGAGAATAAATTCACTACCACCAAACAGATATATATTTAATAGAAATCAATCAACATAGAATGAAATCCTGTAGTGTCCCGAAATTCCGGTACAATTTGAGCTGACCAAATAACACAAGTCCAGCCCAAATTACACTAGAAACCAGAAAACTAATAGAAAGAAAACAGAGGGTGAGAATAGATAAGATAGAAACTTAGAATAGAAGAAGAAGAACATACAACATCAGAGTAAACACGAATCTCACTGCGGAACGAACAATATATAATAGATACATATCTTTAAAATAAAATTAGTATATGTATACAGCAACATTATCAGAGTATAACACTTACAACACAGTGGAAATAACTATAGCTATATAATCCTGAAGCCTCCTGCTCTAAGCTCTGCAAGTATATCTTAAAAATCCTGACTACTTGACTGCCCGTATAAAATTGGGCACCCAAGAGATTAGGGAAAACAAAACAAAACAAACTCTGGGTCAGTCATGGGACTGGTGTGAGTAAAACAGTTTGAGCAATTTAACGATATCTCATAAGACCACACCGTATAACGGAACGGGTTTTTCCCTTATGAGAATCCAAAATAGTCTTTATATAAAAAATCTTTTGATATCATGATAGTGTCTATTAACCACAATATAATAATCATCTAGCAGAAACGCTTTCATCTCACGTTCTACATATATAGTATACAACCAAAACCGCGAGCACTTATTGGATAATGGATTACTAACTATGACAAGGTATGGAACCGCCTTCCGATAGTGTACCTCTATAGAGGAATACACTGGGTTCAACAAGAACATCTTGCAACCCGACCACACAAGACTGACCACTCATTTCACTTGAGGGTATCGAATGTATATCACCAACGGTCGGGATCAACAACCGTTTCCCAAATGGGACAACATCGAATAGATTAAAGAATGAAACAAATATCTCTAGATAGGTGATAATACACCCTAATTGGAAGCCAACCACTTAGCCATGCTGCCTGCCCGATTTTTGTCATTTCGCGGTTGTGAGTCTAGAGGCCATGCTTATCACTGGCAGATCGCACAATTATTCACTTTGAATGTCATATCGTCATACCCACCAAATCACAAATTGATTTTTCCAAAAATTCAATGGGTATACAGCTAAGAGAAACAAATTCCTCCGCCACCAAACGTACATACGTTTAAAGAGATCAACTTACGCGATCTATTAAATATACTCTGTTAGACATTCTTCCATACAGGTCGTCCTGGGACTGGACAAACCGAAGGCACTATTATGTAAACAGGACAGCCCTTGCATAACTCCGTCTTCAATTATCTCTACCATATTTGATCGCAACGCTAACGCCCATAAACAGTGGATTTCAGATAATGAATCTGATTCCGGTCTCTCCGTATTGAAGATGAAAAAATGATCAAAAACTTCGATAGTCGGTGAGTTAACTATCAAAGAAAAACAAGTGTGCAAACAACGGTCGTATCTCCAAATGGAAATCTTACCGAGCAAATCATCAATCAACACTGATTCCCTTTAATTTAATTTGTCACTCAATTATCCATTTTCCTATTCCTGTTTCCATATATTCAACATTTCTTATTTTCTAAATTTAGAAAATGTACGTTATTAACATTGGAAAACATTCCATTTCTTATTTTCTATATTAGAAAACATTTCTAATTTCTTATTTGGAAAATATTTACAAAACTCCTCCATTTAGATTTAAACAGATGTTTAATTAAAACATCGCTATGCCAACTCAAATAACTAACTAAATTCACTTAACCAACCTTCACTAGCGAACCTTAACCATCCCTTAGTTAAAAACAAAGCCAATCAAGTTGGGGTATAACTACCTCTCAGACCTTAACTGAACAACGTTTCTAACTTCGAAATAGACAAGGTTCACCTTTTAAACCTCTAATAACAAATCGAACGATTTGTTTATATACACATATTTGACTGATATTGATTAGGACGATAAATTTTACACATTGCCCAACTGCACAAATAAAATCTGTGTTTGATTGTTTGAAACCCCACACGTGTATTGGGATGATATATGACATACACTAATCCAAATAATTAGTTGTATGTCGGCCGATTGATTGACAGACTGTTATAATCGTTAAATATTTATATTTGATGCTTATACATTGTAGAATGCACTTTGGATGATGGTTGATTATTTGCCATTGTTGATACATACATGCGTTGTATGGAAATCCATAGAGATAAAATCTATGGTAATTGATTGGGCCTCATTCCATATTTGAAATAGAAATATTTGAAAAAGAAATATTTGAAAAAGAAATATTTGAAATAGAAATATTTGAAAAAGAAATATTTGAAATAGAATATTTGAAAATAGAAATATATGAAGCCGTGTTGATTAGATTGACGCCATTTTGACGTGAACGATATTTATATCGATTTTATTCATTTTTCAATGAATATACAAAGTGATTTCAAAATTCGAATTAAATTGAATAGATTTGAAATTCGAATTAAAGTGAAATAGATTTGAAATTCGAATTAAAGTGAAATAGATTTGAAATTCAAATTAAAGTGAAATTGATTTGAAATTCGAATTAAAGTGAAATAGATTTGAAATTCGAATTAAAGTGAAATGAATTGAAATTCGAATTAAAGTGAAATGAATTGAAATTTGAATCAAACTGAAATGAATTGAAATTCGAATTAAAGTGAAATGAAATGAAATTCGAATTAAAGTGAAATGGATTGAAATTCGAATTAAATTGAAATTGAATTGAAATCAATTTGATATGAATTTAAAATGAATTTATAAGGAGAAATTCAATTTTGATTTGAATTTGAAATGAAGTTGAAATCATTTCGAAAACGAATTTAAAACGATTTATAAAATACGTTTTGAAAGGAAATCGAAGAAATATATATAATACATATATTATATATATAATGGCCTGAAGAGAATGCGCCGCGCGGCGGTAGTTCGCGAATTTTGACCATTGACTTCGAATGGATATTGCGGGAGATCCGACCGTCGGATTCTCCTAAAACCGGAACCGTTGGGTTCGTATCGAAAAGAGCTTTCTAATGAATATTAGAAATTTGAAATCTAACCTTTGGATTTGGAATTATGTCCAAATAAAATTTGGAAAAGGTCGTTGTAAGTGCAGTTCGATGGCCGTTGATGGAAATCAACTGTACGGGCCTTGATTAAATTATTAAAAATAACAATAATTTGTGTAAAATCATAATAAATGATTTGGAAAGAATTAGGCTGAAAAATCCCATATTTGAAAAGATAAAAATAGTTTTTTATCGAAAAGAACTAGTTTTAAACTAGAATAATAATTTATTTATTTTTAAAATAAATAAATTGAATTTGAAATGGTTTTGAAAATAACCAGAATTTCCAATAATTGTATTGGAATGGATTTGAATCGAAATTGTCTTCGGAATATTTCGATGTTGGATTTCGTGATGGTACAGATATTGTTATGGGAATTTGAAAGATATATTAATATCGTTATTTCCAATACGAGATTTGTTGGTCGTAGAATTTGATATTGAATATAATCCAGTATATTTTCTATTCAGAGCCTTGTATTTAATATCAAATGTGATTTGGGTTTGTCGTGAATGGTGTCTTCATTAACACTGTTCTTAAGCCCAGTTGAGAAAAAGATTAAATCTTTTTATTTGGATTTAATGAAGAATACCAATTAAATGATATTTATTTAGAATTGAATTGAAATTGATTTTTGGGTTTATCGTGAACAGTGTTTTAAATAACACTTGTTCTTTAAGCCGATAATTAATGGAATGTGATTTTGGGTTGTCGTGAACGGTATCTTCAAAAATACTGTTCTTAGAGCCAAAGGAGTTAAGAAAATCAGAAACAAACTGGAGATTAGTTAAGTTGAATGGTTTCTGGGGTATTGATCTGATGTTGGTTTCGGCCTTCGGGGTTAATACTTAGGGAATTGCTCACTTGCTAATTTACGGGTAGGGACTGATTGAAACGTGATGTGATTTTGGGGTTTATCGTGAACCGTGTTTTAAATGACACAGATTCTTTAACCCAGTCAAAGATTAAAACTAAGTGGAGTTTTAATGTATCTTTAATTAAATTGAAAAGATAGAGAATGGAGTATCACCGGTTTTGCTCTAGGCGATAGTTAAATCTTTAATTAGTTTTGAACGTGAAATGGTAATTGAATTTATAGATAACACCGGGGTGTTTGATATGAAGTATTACCCGTTTTACTTTATGGGATGAATAGGTTGGGAATGGGAAATTAAAATAAATGATTACTTCGGTGTGGTTCGCTAATCCCGACTAGTTTGAAGTGATATTCAAAGGAAGATTAAAGAATAAATTTAAAAGAATTTATCTTTGATAAAATTAATGGGAACCTTTCCCTAAGAATGTGAAATTTAGAAACTAACTGTAGGTTGGCTAAGATGAATGGTTTCCTGGGTATTGATCTGATGTTGGTTTCGGCCTTCGGGGTTAATATTTGGAGAATTGTTCTCTTACTAATTTACGGTTAATGACTGATGAATTGGAATGAGGCGTATGTTGTGTTTGTGCAACACTTATTTATTATATAAGCGAGTTATTCGGAAAGACCAGGTTTATCACATTCTGAATAACTGATACGACGATTAGTCGAAGATGAAGACGATGGTTGAAGACCGGAGGTCTTCACGTCGTTTGGATATTTACTGATGATCTTGATTGGGCCGTACACCCAAGAGGAGGGAATCAGTTGGTGATCGTCCAGACGTACTTGGAGATCGATGGACATGCGAGGTACTAGGTGCCTCCGGTTTCGTTTAGACCCAGAACGAACTTGTAAATGGACTGTGTGTCTGACATTGGATTTCAGTCTGTGTGATTGAGTTCTATTAAATATATATCTGTTTGGCGACGGAGAATTTATTCTCTTGCTTAACGCCCTTCTCTGAGACATACGAGCTCAGGGGTTATATATTGATGGATATCCATCGCATGGAGTGAATTGCCTGTGTGGCATGCCTAAGTGGCAATTGATCAAGGCTTCTGTTGAAAAGCAAAGTCTTGTGGTTGATGATCAAAGCACCGCCTGTGTGGCATAGCTTTGTGTAGCGTTGATTCGCGAGCCTCACCCCGGTGTGAACCAAAAACGGGAGAGGACGTCAGGGAGGGCATGCGTTTCTTTCTAGCTAGAAGTGGCGTTAGTGGTTTTACACGCCATGACGAGTTTGACTTATGTGGTTGTTGCTGTTGCGAGGCACCTCGGATATATCGGTGACTTTGTGAAGCCGATGGAGTCATTCGTTGGCTCATTTACGCCCCATAGGGTGGGGAAACACATGTTTAGGGTTTAAGTTTAATCCAAATCGGTGGACTGGCCCTGAGGATCTAAGGGTCACTCGAGCTCTGATCCTGAGGCTCGGGCTAGAGAGTCTCGAATCAGTAGAGGACTATCTTTTGCCTCGGTTCACAGATGGAAACCCAACTTCCAATACGTGACTTTGCGGTTTTGATTTTAAACCTATATATGGCGACATGATATATGGTACCCATGCCGTCTATGATTGATATTTATGATTGTATATAAAATCATAAACTAACTGGAAACGAGCTAAGATGGATGGTTTCTTGGGTATTGATCTGATGTTGGTTTCGGCCTTCGGGGTTAATACTTAGGGAATCGTTCTCTTACTAATTTGCGGTTGGAGTCTGATTAAGAATAATAAAAGATGAAATTTAACGTACCAAGCATGTTTGGCTATTATAAGGGAAAACCCTATCCCCCCGCTTGCGTTGCATTGTGTAATAGGACCTGGGTCTTATAATAGCTTCATTTTTCTTTATTTAGCATTACGCTGTTTGTTTTATGCACTGGTATTCTTGGGAGGAAACCCGTTCTGTGTTATACGGCGTGGTCCCTTGATTTACCTAACTTTAAAAATAAAGATTAATAACTGTTTTAGTTCTCACACCAGTCCCATGACTGACCTGGAGTTTATTGTTTTAACCTAAACTCTAGGTGCCCTTATTTTTGACATGGGCAGCTAGTAGTTTTGGTTTTGTAGATTTATATTCACAGGATCCTGATTTATGGCTGAAACGATGCTCGGAAAGCTCTGTATCCGTGTATTACTTTCAGTTGTGTTTTATATTGTTTTTCTGCTGCTATGTAATTTATTGTAATCTCTGATATTTATCGAATGTATATTTATTCATACTCTGTATATTCTTGTATTCTAATGGAATTTTCGTAATATACAATGAAATGTTCTTCTGTCTGCGTTCTTTTGTGTGTTGTTCTCAAAGTACCCGCTCTTTCCTCAAAGGGGAAGTTACGGGTTCTTACAGTTGGTATCAGAGCTTTGGTTTACAAAGCTCGGAGAACAAGACACATTAGAACCGAACGAAAGAATTCATCAGAAATTGGATTAGTAATATCCAATGGGAATGAGTCGTTAGAGATGGGATCAGTAGTATCCTAGAACGAGTTTAAAGAGTGTTGTTTTGAAAAATAAAAATGAAAACAATTTTTGTTTTGAAAATTTAAATCAATTATTCGTATTTGATTATTTATTTTATATCGAATTTGGACAATCCAATATATAAAGATTTTGCATATACGTCTGATCCGCATGTATTCGAAGTTTTAATATACTGGATAGATATAGAATAATACTCTAGTGGCCCGAAGATGATTCTGATGGTTGAGTACTCATCGTCAGAATTTATCTTCGAGTGACGAAAGTGTGATATTTATATATTTCCAATTGGCTGGTGTGAGAACCAAAGCTAGATAGGGTCTATTGTTGTGATTTGACATCAAAAATGTGATTTTTGACTATATATCAAAGTTATGAATTTGAAAAGATAACCAACTAATTGATTGATGGTTGTGTTGTTTGATTATTGTTGGATTGATTAAATTTGAACCATATAGCCAATTTGAACCAAATAGTAAATTGTATAGAAAATTTATCGCATTAGCTTGCATGTACATGTACTTACATTGAACAGGTCATTGCAAAGAGGCTAGAGCAGAAGAATAAAATTGTTTGCCCGACAAATAGGTGCATGTTTACCATAATTTACTTTTTTGTTTGGGTGATGATGATTTTATGAGCCGATTGGCTTTTTCTTTTTCTTTTGGATTGAAAAAGGCCATGGGAGGCTATATGAAATATCCCGTAGTCCCCGGTGCAGGGGAGGTTATGGCAAAAAATTTCGAAAATTTAGGGTGTTAGCCAAATGTTTGAAAAATTTGAAAAGTTCTTAGAATCTGAAAAGTTGAAGAACTTAAGCCGTAGTGAAAATAATGAAAGTTGAATTGATTTATTAAACAACTTTCGGCTTCGTTCCTTTTCGGGGACGAAAAATTTTAAGTGGGGGAGATTGTAATAACCCGAAAATCTGGGTCAATTTAAAATTTTTATTTTGGCAATTTTAATGAATTTTGATTATTTAAAATGAATTATTTTAAATAAAAACGACGAGAAATTTATTTTGAATAGATTAGAATGTATATATTTATATTCATCATCGTTAGAATGTAAATATTTATTTATAATTATAAAAGGAATTGAAAATGGCGCGGTAGTTCGATAATTCGATTTCAAATTTCAAATGAATGTACCGGGTTCAAAATAAACCGGATTTTAGCGAAACCAAAAATATTTGAATCTAAATGAGAATATCTTTCCAACGAATACGAGAAATCTAAATTTCATAGCGGGGATAAAAAGTTATGCCCAGTTGAAATTTCAGAATAGTCGCTATGTAATTCTGGCCCTTAAAAATGGAAATTTTGCAAACAACCTCGGTTTTCAACGAAACCACTTTCGTTGGATCCGTGATGTCAAATTATTGGTAGGTTTCAAAATTCGTAATTTTTCGAATCAATATGTGAGTGTGGCAAAGGAAAACGCGTTTTACCAGTTTTAGTTGATTTTAATCGACTGGAAAATAGCCATTTTTCAAACGGTCGCAGAATTCGATGAAACTAGTTTTGTTAGGACCGTATCGTCAATACGAAGCTAGAAAATATTTTTCAGGAATTTTTAGAGTTCGTTTGTAGGCCCAGTAAATTGAAATGCGCGTTCAAATTCAATATATAGAGTTATATGTTGATTTTGACGAAAACTGATCGAAACAATCGAATCAGCTTACGATACATATCCCATTGTGTTCGGAATGGAGGTAATTAGCTATGAACGACAGTCGTTGGGCCTCGTTTGGGACTCGAAAGAAAAGTCAACTTTAATTGGATAATAAAATAAAATAAAATATATATATTAATAAACCTTACCCCTCCTCTCACTCCTCAGTTCGATCTGAAAGAAAAAAAATATATAAAAAAAACCGCCGCCTCCCTTGAAATCGCCCCCTCCCCCCACGATGCAACCATCGGAGGCGCGCGCCCCACCAGCTCAGGCGTCGCCCTCCCCTCCACTTCCTCCTCCCTCCAAGGCCGATGCCCTACCCCCTTCTTTCCCCGCTGAGACTGAACCCCCAAATCAACCCAATCGAAGCCACCACCTCGGTGAACCCCAAGGCGCCGCCCCCACTGTGCCTTCACCGCCCCACCGCCGTCAGCACTCCGGCGCCGCTCCTCCCCTGGCCGTGGGCCCCCCTGCGAGCATATAAAAAAAACAAAGATAAACTCTTACTTTTAGTTAATTATTTCAGTCTTTTATTTATTTATTTTTCTTATGTAGTGATCTAAAATAGAAAGGATAGATTTTTATAAAAAAAACAAAAAGAATTGATTTTGTTTAGAAAAAGATCGTATCTTTGATTTAGAAAGATGAGATTTTTATATAGTAAATCGAATAGAAAAGGTCGGATTTTTATATAGTAAATCGAATAGAAAGGGTCGGATTTTTATATAGTAACTCGAATAGAAAAGGTCGGATTTTTATATAGTGAGAAGAGTAAAAATAGAATTCTTATCTATATAGTAGCGATGTAAAAATAGAATTCTTATCTATATAGTAGCGATGTAAAAATAGAATTCTTATCTATATAGTAGCGATGTAAAAATAGAATTCTTATCTATATAGTAGCGATGTAAAAATAGAATTTTTATCTATATAGTAACGATGTAAAAATAGAATTTTTATCTATATAGTAGCTGTATAAAAATGTGATTTTATCCATACAGAGCGAATTAATAATGTGATTTTTATTTATGTAGTGGCTACGGGCAACGAAAGTGACAAAAGGCGAGCCCGTCGAAGATTTTCTACATAAGAAGAGTCGTGGCGTTTGGGTTAGCTAATCGGTGAGAACTTCTCACCTTTAATTTAATTTTTCTTGTTGAAATATATACTAGGATGCAGACGGTGTTTAGTAGCACCAGACACCCGTCGTCCACAGACCATGGACGACTTGTTTGTTTGTTTGATTTTGATGTGTAGTTGATTGTGTGATGTGGATTGAAATAAAAATATTTTTATAGTTAAAAATAGAATTTTTAACGCGTATATGAAATAAATTAATACAAACAAATCAAATGATTTGTTTATATACACACATTTGACTGATATTGATTGGGACGATAAATTTTACACATCGCCCAACTGCACAAATAAAATCTGTGTTTGATTGTTTGAAACCCCACACGGGTATTGGGATGATATTTGACATACACTAATCCCAATAATTAGTTGTATGTCGATCGATTGATTGACAGACTGTTATGAGCGTTAAATATTTATATTTGATGCTTATACAGTGTAGAATGCACTTTGGATGATGGTTGATTATTTGTCATTGTTGATATATACATGCGTTGTATGGAAATCCGTAGAAATAAAATCTATGGTAATTGATTGGGCCTCATTCCATATTTGAAATAGAAATTTTTGAAATAGAAATATTTGAAAAAGAAATATTTGAAAAAGAAATATTTGAAATAGAAATATTTGAAAAATAAATATTTGAAATAGAACATTTGAAAATAGAAATATATGAAGCCGTGTCGATTAGATTGACGCCATTTTGACGTGAACGATATTTATATCGATTTTATTCATTTTTCAATGAATATTGAAAGTGATTTCAAAATTCGAATTAAATTGAAAAGATTTGAAATTCGAATTAAAGAGAAATAGATTTGAAATTCGAATTAAAGTGAAATAGATTTGAAATTCGAATTAAAGTTAAATAGATTTGAAATTCGAATTAAAGTGAAATAGATTTGAAATTCGAATTAAAGTGAAATGAATTGAAATTCGAATTAAAGTGAAATGAATTGAAATTCGAATTAAAGTGAAATGAATTGAAATTCGAATTAAATTGAAATTGAATTGAAATTGAATTGAAATTGAATTGAAATTGAATTGAAATCAATTTGAAATGAATTTAAAACGAATTTATAAGGAGAAATTCAATTTTGATTTGAATTTGAAATGAAGTTGAAATCGTTTCGTAAACGAATTTAAAACGATTTATAAAATACGTTTTGAAAGAAAATCGACGAAATATATATAATACATCATATATTATATATATATATAATGGCCTGAATAGAATGCGTCGCGCGGCGGTAGTTCGCGAATTTCGACCATTGACTTCGAATGGATGTTGCGGGAGATCCGACTGTCGGATTCTCCTAAAATCGGAACCGTTGGATTCGTATCGAAAAGATTCTAACGAATATTAGAAATCTGAAATCTAACGGTTGGATTTGGAATTATGTCCAAATCAAATTTGGAAAAGGTCGTTGTAAGTGCAATTCGATGGCCGTAGATGGAAATCGACTGTACGGGCTTGATAAAATTATTAAAAATATCAATAATTTGTGTAACATCATAATAAATGATTTGGAAAGAATTGGGCTGAAAAATCCCATATTTGAAAAGATAAAAATAAATTTTTATCGAAAAGAACTAGTTTTGAACTAGAATAATAATTTATTTATTTTTAAAATAAATAAATTGAATTTGAAATGGTTTTGAAAATAACCAGAATTTCCAATAATTGTATTGGAATGGATTTGAATCGAAATTTTCTTCGAAATATTTCGATGTTGGATTTCGTGATGGTACAGATATTGTTATGGGAATTTGAAAGATATATTAATATCGTTATTTCCAATACGAGATTTGTTGGTCGTAGAATTTGATATTGAATATAAGCCGGTATATTTTCTATTTAGAGCCTTGTATTTAACATCAAATGTGATTTGGGTTTGTCGTGAATGGTGTCTTCGTTAACACTGTTCTTACGCCCAGTTGAGAAAAAGATTAAATCTTTTTATTTGGATTTAATGAAGAATACCAATTAAATGATATTTAATTAGAAATGAATTGAAATTGATTTTTGGGTTTATCGTGAACAGTGTTTTAAATAACACTTGTTCTTTAACTGGTAATTAATGGAATGTGATTTTGGGTTGTCGTGAAAGGTATCTTCAAAAATACTGTTCTTAGAGCCAAAGGAGATAAGAAAATCAGAAACTAACTGGAGATTAGTTAAGTTGAATGGTTTCTGTGGTATTGATCTGATGTTGGTTTCGGCCTTCGGGGTTAATACTTAGGGAGTTGCTCACTTGCTAATTTACGGTTAGGGACTGATTGAAACGTGATGTGATTTTGGGGTTTATCGTGAACCGTGTTTTAAATGACACTGATTCTTTAACCCAGTCAAAGGTTAAAACTAAGTGGAGTTTTAATGAATCTTTAATTAAATTGAAAAGGTCGAGAATGGAGTATCACCAATTTTGCTCCAGGCGATAGTTAAATCTTTAATTAGATTTGAACGTGAAATGGTAATTGGATTTACCACCGTGGTGTTAGATATGAAGTATTACCAGTTTTACTTCATGGGATGAATAGGTTGGGATTGGGAAATTAAAATAAATGATTACTTCGGTGTGGTTCACTAATCCCGACTAGTTTGAAGTGATATTCAAAGGAAGATTAAAGAATAAATTTAAAAGAAATTATCTTTGATAAAATTAATGGGAACCTTTCCCTAAGAATGTGAAATTTAGAAACTAACTGTAGGTTGACTAAGATGAATGGTTTCCTGGGTATTGATCTGATGTTGGTTTCGGTCTTCGGGGTTAATATTTGGAGAATTGTTCTCTTACTAATTTACGGTTAGTGACTGATGAATTGGAATGAGGCGTATGTTGTGTTTGTGTAACACTTATTTATTGTATATGCGAGTTATTCGGAAAGACCGGGTTTATCCCATTCCGAATAACTGATTCGACGATTAGTCGAAGATGAAGACGATGGTTGAAGACCGGAGGTCTTCACGTCGTTTGGATAATTACTGATGATCTTGATTGGGTCGTACACCCAAGAGGAGGGAATCAGTTGGTGATCGTCCATACGTACTTGGAGATCGATGGATATGCGGGGTACTAGGTGCCTCCGGTTTCGTTCAGACCCAGAACGAACTTGTAAATGGACTGTGTGTCTGACATTGGATTTCAGTCTGTGTGATTGATTTCTATTAAATATATATCTGTTTGGCGGCGGAGAACTTATTCTCTTGCTTAACGCCCTTCTCTGAGACGTACGAGCTCAGGGGTTATATATTGATGGATATCCATCGCATGGAGTGAATTGTCTATGTGGCATGCCTAAGTGGCAATTGATCAAGGCTTCTGTTGAAAAGCAAAGTCTTGTGGTTGATGATCAAAGCACCGCCTGTGTGGCATAGCTTTGTGTAGCGTTGATTCGCGAGCCTCACACCTCGATGTGAACCAAAAACGGGAGAGGATGTCAGGGAGGGCATGCGTTTCTTTCTAGCTAGAAGTGGCGTCAGTGGTTTTACACGCCCTGACGAGTTTGACTTATGTGGTTGTTTCTGTTGCGAGGCGCCTCGGGTATATCAGTGACTAAGTGAAGCCGATGGAGTCATTCGTTGGCTCATTTACGCCCCATAGGGCGGGGAAGCGCATGTTCAGGGTTTAAGTTTAATCCACATCGGTGGACTGGCCCTGAGGATCCAAGGGTCACTTGAGCTCTGATCCTGAGGCTCGGGCTAGAGAGTCTCGAATCGGTAGAGGACTATCTTTTGCCTCGGTTCACAGATGGAAACCCAACTTCCAATACGTGACTTTGCGGTTTTGATTGTAAACCTATATATGGCGACATGATATATGGTACCCATGCCGTCTATGATTGATATTTATGATTGTATATAAAATCGAAAACTAACTGGAAACGAGCTAAGATGGATGGTTTCTTAGGTATTGATCTGATGTTGGTTTCGGCCTTCGGCGTTAATACTTAGGGAATCGTTCTCTTACTAATTTGCGGTTGGAGTCTGATTAAGAATAATAAAAGATGAAATTTAACGTACCAAGCATGTTTGGCTATTATAAGGGAAAACCCTATCCCCCGGCTTGCGTTGCATTGTGTGATAGGACCTGGGTCTTATAATAGCTTCATTTTTCTTTATTTAGCATTGCGTTGTTTGTTTTATGCACTGGTATTCTTGGGAGGAAACCCGTTCCGTGTTATACGGCGTGGTCCCTTGATTTACCTAAATTTAAAAATAAAGATTAATAGCTGTTTTAGTTCTCACACCAGTCCCATGACTGACCTGGAGTTTATTGTTTTAACCTAAACTCTGGGTGCCCTTATTTTCGACATGGGCAGCTAGTAGTTTTGGTTTTGCAGATTTATATTCACAGGATCCTGATTTACGGCTGGAACGATGCTCGGAAAGCTCTGTATCCGTGTATTACTTTCAGTTTTTTTTTTATTGTTTTTCCGCTGCTATGTAATTTATTGTAATCTCTGATATTTTTCGAATGTATATTTATTCATACTCTGTATATTCTTGTATTATGATGGAATTGTCATAATATACAATGAAATGTTCTTCTGTCTGCGTTCTTTTGTGTGTTGTTCTCAAAGTACCCGCTCTTTCCTCAAAGGGGAAGTTACGGGTTCTTACAAACTACATCACCTCCTCGCCTGAATGCATCCACCGATACACGCTCTAGTTCCCACTCAAATCACTCAGCTCCTCTCAAACTCCACGCGACTTCCAGTTCGGAACACCCCCAACACCTATGCCTTCCACTGTTTACACAGAAGTATCTGCGTCCTCTGTCCTGAAATGCGATGCACAAATCCCCCTTCAAGCTACACCGCACCAGTCTCCTCTGGTTCACAGTCCCCACGAATGGGTTCTAAATAAAATGATTCAGATCATGGGAGAATTTGGTTTGTGCCAGAATGAATGGTAGTGCAGCCCCCTACTTATAATACAAAAATGGAGAGGATAAGAAGCATGTAACTATCACTGGGTACGAGTAGGGGTGTAGTGTGTAGCTGTGCATACATGAATTGTCTTCTCATTCAGCCTGGACGATTGGTTGCAGAAGGAATAGGTATTCAAATTTCAGAGTGGATGATATGTGTGTGCTTTACTAGGTGGATAGGCATGCGGTACTTATTTCGACTAGCATGTCTGAATTCCCATTTCAACATATATATATATATAATATGTAGTTGGGTTGATAAGAAAATTCAGCGCAGAAGCATGTTGAAAGGAAATAACATGGGGTGCCTTAGGATAGCTTAGGCTTCAGTGTATATTTTTCCTTTCAATTGTCTTGTGTGATTTTACAATACAAGGTGTGCTTTCACTCTATATAATTTTCGGATGTGTTCCCTTTTCGTCAGAAGAGACAAATGATTTTATTCTTTTAGGATCGGCTACTGCTAGCTGTACAACTGTTAGATATGGTTTAGGCTGATTTCAACAAAACTTGTGCTTTGTTATAAGTTGGTTGTAGATTTATGTGAATCAGCCATGTATGTTTTCATTTTAGCATATGCATTGAATTCATTGTTTAGTCTTCTTCTTAGTTGTGTATAGGTATAGGTAGGTTCATATGTTTGTATGTATTTGGCTGCGTGTATATTTTTATATGTATTGGCCTATCATTCCAGGCTGTTTTGATTTGGCGTGTGTAGCAGTGTAGGTAGGTATGCAGTGCGCTGCAATTTGGTACTCTGTGTAAATCTTTCAGCATTAAGTTTAGTCCTGTGCATCGGTGTTTAGGGTAAGGATTGGTTAGACGTTAAGTTTTATTTATTTATATACACCGCAAATTTTATCTATCGCTATTTAACGCCACCGTTTAATATTTGGACCGTTAAATCCTAACTATAAATTCAACAAAAATAAATACACCACTCACCGTTCCAGTCTTAACAAAACTGATTTTGTTGAGAATGGACTCAGTTTGTACAACGACGTTATTTTAAACTGTCGGTTCATCTTTAAATTTTGCGCACCGCCAAAACAACTCCATTTGGCTCCAAACCGGAAATATAGCAAAAATTAGTTATACGTTTTCCAATTAATATTTTAAATCAATAAATACGAGTATCTACCCATGTGCGAAGCACGGGCCTCATCCCAGTACATATATATATGGCAAAATTTACGTTGAACGCTCTAAATTCGTATCAATATTCACGAACTCCATTTTTGATAAATAAGTTCGATATAAACCCATTATATTTCCAATAAGATATATAAAACAGATTTAAATATTCCAATTTAAATGGCAGGAAAATCTGGGATGTTACATTTTATCTTTACAAACAGTGAATTTTCATCCCAATTATTTCCAAATCATTTATTACGATTTTACACAAGTTATTAATATTTTTAATAATTTTATTAAGGCCCTTTCAGTCGATTTCCATAAACGGTCATCGAACTGCACTTACAGTGACCTTTTCCAAATTTGATTTGGACATAATTTCAAATCCAACCTTTAGATTTCAAATCTCTTATGTTCGTTGGAAATCTCTTTTCGATACAAACCAAATGGTTCCGGTTTTAGGATAATCCGATGGTCGGATCTCCCGTAATGTCAATTCGAAGTCAATGGTCGAAATTCGCGAATGGTCGCAGCGCGGTGCGTTCTATTCAGGTCACTTAAATATATATAATATATATATTATATATATTTCGTCGATTTCCATTTAAAACGTATTTTATAAATCGTTTTAAATTAGTTTTTAAAACGATTCCAACTTCATTTTCAATTTTAAATCAAAATTGAATATTCTATATCATTAATATATAAATGATAATATTTTCAAAATATCAAATTTTGAAATAATTTCCTTTTCGATATTCATTATAAAAATGAATAAAATCGATATAAATATCATTCGCGTCAAAATGACGCATAACTAATCAACATGGCTCCATACATTTCAATACTTTCGTATCCATCCAAACTCGGACATCAAGTTCACATTTTATTCTTTAGTGAATATTATTTTAAAATATTCATTTAAATATTTTATTCAACACATGAATATTCTATTCAACACATGAATATTTTTAATGGTTTATACCATCAATAAAAACGATCTTTTTATTGTTTAAGTATTTTATTCAACACATGAATATTCTATTCAACACACGAATATTTTTAATCCTTTTATGAATATTGCTTTAAAATATTCGTTATTTTCCAAATTGGAATGAGACCAAATCAATTACCATATAATGTTATTTATATGGATTCCGTACAACACATGTATATAATAACAATGATAAACAATCAATCATCATCCAAAGTGCAATCTACAACTATATAAGCCTTAAAATAAATAATTAACGCTCATCACAGCCTGTCAACCCATCGATTGACATACCACTAATTATTGGGATCAGTGTATGTCAAATATCATCCCAATACCCGTGTGGGGTTTTCAAACAACAAATACTTATTATTATTTGTGCAGTGTGTAAAATTTATCGACCCAATCAATATCAGTTAAATGGGTGTACATAAACAAATCGCCCGATTTGTAAATGACTATTTATTTTATTTCAGGAGAATTTTTTGCCATTCATATATAAGTTAAAAATTATATTTTTAACGATAAAATATTTATTTCAACACATGAATATTTTATATAATTCGTGCATTCAATAAAAATGATATTTATGTTGTTCAGACATTTTATTCAACACAATACAATCAATAATCACTATACAGTTCATTCAATCCAAATAAACAACCATGGTGTGTACAATAAAAGGTGTCGGGTGCTACTAAGCACCGTCTGCAACCTAGTATATATTTAACTGTAAAATAATTATAGTGAGAAGGAGTTCTCACATTCGTTTCCACTCCTCCATTCTTTATTTCTGAATTTCTGTTCTGCTTTAATAAAATTAAACTGCCATTTAATTTTATCAAAATTTCCAATAGTCACCATTTCGGTTCTGGTCTGCTCCACTGCGAAGCTCTCATTTTTATGATTCCAACGCAATTGAATTTGCAATTTTCTGATATCATACGAAGAAGATACAACAATTCAAAGATTTATTACATTATCCATTAATTAATAATAAAATTAACTCTAATTTAATTGCACTTAACTTTAAGCGTTGTCATAATCCATCTTCCCCCAACAGGCTAACCCCGTAACCCATTCTCGAGTGAACAAAATCCATCGCGCCGCTTCTCTGGTCGTCGTGACCCAAATCAGAACGCCCCCTGACAACTGCCACCACTTGACGTCCCCACGCCGTGACCAGCGTTCCATCCAAACACCGCCTCTGTAGTGGCCCGCAAATCCATACTGTTTGAGCTGACTAATACAACACACGTCTAACTCAAATAATACAAAAATACGAGTCATTAGGGTTAAAGAAAATAGAAAAGATAAAAGAAGAACAAAATTAACAACACAGAATCTCACAGCGGAACGAATAAACTATATTATATATCATAAGCTTTGAAATACAAAATTTTGTCTCATACATACATACCATCATCAGAGCACAATACAATATTTGATACAGCGGAAATAACTCTAAAATAACTAGCGGTGAAGCCTCCTGCTTCCAACTCCTCCAAGTGTATCTGTAAAAGCCTGAAACACTTGACTGCCCGTACAAATTTGGGCACCCAAGAGTTTAGGAAAAACAAAACAAAACAAACTCTGGGTCAGTCATGGGACTGATGTGAGTAAATTCCAACCATATGGCTTAACTTCAAAAATCATTTGAAAGACAAGGATAATAGTAAGACCAGTCGACACATAACCACAGACGGTTTTTACCTTACTATAACCCAAACAATTTTTGATATCAAAATCCAGTGATATTATACTAATGTTTAACCAAGTAAATAACCAAATAGCAGAATGCTTGCATCTCATGCTCTACATACATAGTATAAAATCAAAAACCGCAGGGCACTTATTGGAGATTGGATTCCAACAATGACAAGGTATGGGACCACCTTCCGGTGATGTATCTCTAGAGGCGAATACACCTGGGTTCAACAAGAACGTCTTGTAACTCGGCCTACACATGACCGACCACTCATTTCGCTTGAGTGGATAGAATGTATATCACCAACGGTTGGGCTCAAACCACTGTTTCCCAAAAAGGGACATCATCGAAATAGATTAAAGAAGTAAAAGGAATTTCTCTAGATAGGTGATTATACACCCTAATGGGAGCGACCCACATAGCCATGCTTCCTGCCCGATTTTTGTCATTTCCCGGTTGTGAGGCTTGAGGCTACGTCTATTTTTTAGAACATCTGGCCACCATACACTTTGAATGCCACATCGTCAAACTCGTCAAATGACTAGTTGATCTTCTCAAAAATATTACGGGTATAAAAGCTAAGAGAAACGAATTTCTCCGCCACCAGACGTAATACTTTGAGAAGATCGTCTTATTTGACCGTTAGGATTATTCTGTATTGACAACGATGGTCAAAAATCTTTGATAGTCAGTGATTCAACTATCAAAGGGAAAGATAAACATCCATCAACAATTTCACGATCACTGGCCCTTTCTAATATTTTATATTAAATTCATTTCTTAGTGAATTCTATATATATCGTTATATCGATTTCTATTATCAAAATTTCTTAAAAATATTCTAACTCCTTAAATTTCCGGAAAAATTCGCCATAACCTCCTTTGTACCGGCAAATAGTTCAAACCTCAACTCGCCTCTCTAGGCCCTTTCTATTCAAAAAGAAAATCCAAAAAGCCAAGCGGCTTGCCGATTCGGCGCATAAAACCTCATATGGAAATTTAAACGTGTACCTTTTGTCGGGCACTTAAATATATTCTTCATACTCTCTTCATATTCTCCATCCTATACATGTTTGACATATATACGCCCATTCTTAATTCATTCCAAATAAGTTCAACACTTTTTACTTTAATCACCTTTCATTTGCTAATTAATTTTCTAATTAGCTTCTTGGCTTAACCTGTTTTTAATTTGAACATATTGCGTTTAATACATATGCATTCGCTTACCCATAAATCAAACTTAAATCCCTTGCTCGTTTTCAAATTCAAATCTAATTTTTATTCGAAATTCCAATTTCAATTAACAAAATAAATTCATTTAAACTAAACTAAGTGTAAATCAAAACTCTATTCACTAATGCCTTTTGAAATTAGTTAACTTTATTCAATAAATAAAAATCTGATTTTTTTTTGTTTCAAAATCACTTCATATATTCCACTTGAGTTCGTATTTAATTTATAACTCAAATCTGGAATTTTTTCTATTGGAAACACAGATTTTCATTCACAAAAATTCCTTTATTTTATTTAATAAACCGATATGGTTTATAAACGATTTTACAGCGACTTTTCTGAAATTTTATTTTTGTATAACTCAAAATATATACGATGAAATCAAGATTTTTCACTTCCATTTGAGAATTATCATTTAATCGTTCCGGCTTTTCTTGTTTCATCTAATTCTGACTTATTTTGAGTTCTATATACTCAATTGAAGTTCGAATCGCCAATTTACGAACTACCACGCTGCGGCGAGTTCGTTTTAATTATAATTTATATATAACGTTTAAAAACATCGTTTAATAAATGAATCTCAATCCCACTTTCAATATTTTTGAAATAATTCAAGCCCGTTTACCAAATCTGACGTAATAATTTAGGTTATTCAACTTGTCGATTATTTCATTTCACATTCATAACATAGTTATGGATTTATTCGAAACACAAATTCCTATATCCTAGTTCAATTCACATGAAATTACAAAATATCGATACCCTCAAATTCAATTATAAATTCCATTTATGGGCATGATCAATTTTAAACATTGTTTATCATTACAAACTAATATCATCTCTTGATAATAGTGAAGCCGTTCAAGTTGGGGTATTTTAATTACCTCTCAGACCTTGATCGACGACGTTCTTATCTTGAGATGGATAAAAGCTTGTAATATCAAAACTTGATTTAAATCTCACCTTTGATTCCATTTCTTTCATTTGGAGATTTATTTCCAAATTTGCTCGATGAAATTTTTTTCATCACATATATAAACCTTATTTTTAAATTCATGTCTTGATTAGATTCAACTTCCATTTAAGTAATCCATTGAAACTCAATTTCTATTTTGGAATATTTGATTTCCCTTTGAATCTCAAATTAATTTGAAAATATCATAACTTATATCTATATAATCTATTTTCATATTAGAAATTTACATTTATTCCAATATCTTTTGAAATATAATTTTATTTATGTATTCGACAAATAGTCGAGTTAAAATCATAAATCCGTGTGGATATATTTAAATTCAGTTTACAATCCGAATATCGGAATGAAATTCATCGTTTCCTTTTGAAATGCTTTCAAGTTATAAATCTCTTTTTAAATTCAAATTTGAATTTAAATACCCAAATCATCTAATGATAACTACCCTCTTCTATTTATAAACATAGTTTATAAATTTTACAGGTTTGAAATATTTAAAACCAGCTTATATTTCATATTCCATTTGAAATTCAAATTTCCACTTCGAAAGATAACTTCCTTCTTTAAATCCCTTGAAATTAAAGTTTAATATTATCGAATTATAATATTTCTTTCTATCTGTAAACAACGTTTGTAATTTCAGCTACTTGTTTTTCTAAAAACAAGTTAATATTTCCCAATTTATTCGAAATACCATTTCTATTTTGAAAAGTAAAATTTCCCTTTCTTTTCCATTTAAAAATCCCTTTTAAGTTCATACCTGGATTTAAATAAATTATCCAATAAAAATTCCCTTCTTTTATTTTAGAAAAAAATCATTTATACATAAAACTTCTTGTTTTAAATATTAAAACAAGTTTTCTATTTCAAATCCCATTTTTATTTCGGAAAATAAATTCCCTTTTCCAAATTAACACTTGCGTTTGCATTCCAAAATTATCCAATGATAATTTTTCTACTCAATTATAAATATCGTTCATAAATTCAACTACTTGTTTTTATTTCTAAAAACAAGCCCATATTTTCCTAGCCAAATCTGAAATTCAATTTCTATTCGGAAAAATATATTTTTCCCTTTAAATCTAAAAATCCCTTTTATGAAATTTTTAAATATAAATCTCTAGGGCCAGTGATATTGTGACGACCCCAAACCCCGTACGGATGGTGACAAGGGTAATCTTTGGAATATAACACAGAAATAGAAAATAGCAGAACAAAATTAATTAAATACACCAAAATATGTAAAATAGAATACACTGGATAAACGTAATCATCCGAGTTACTCAGTATACAGGATCATACTTAGTACAAATACAGTTCAGCTATACATAAATGTCTATAACGGAAACAAACAAAATATGTACAATAGGAGCTGAACAACATAAAAAGAGATAAATAATAGAATCCATCTTCAGCTCCAGCTATCCAGAAAGAGCCAGCTAAACCTGAATACAAGGCTGCCCGTGTAGGAAAAAGGGGCACCCGAGTTTGAAAGTGAAACAAATTACGAGTCAGTCATGGGACTGCTATGAGAAATCTACTCAACACATTTGAAATATGGCCAATCACAGGACCACACCACTTTCGTGGAACGGGTTTACTCCATTGGATTGCCAGTGCTTTAATACAAATCATTCTTTTAAACAACGCAATGCTTTTTATAAAAATGAAGCCATTATAAGACTCAGTTCCCATCACACAATGCTACGCAAACCGGAGGATAGAGTTTTACCTTATAATGGCCAAAATATGATTGATACGGATAAAACAAAAGCATTTGATATTATTACTAGTGTTTATATGTTTCCAAAACCATTTCGAATCATAACTATCAATCATAGACGGATTAATGCCCCATACCACTATGTCGGCATATAAAGGTATACAATCAAAACCGCACCGTCTCGTATTTGGAAATAGGATTTCCGTCATGAACCAAGGAAAAAGATAGTCCTTACCGAATTCGAGACTGCCTAGCCCGAGCCTCAGGAACAGCCGCAACTGCCCCTTGGAGCGACAGGGCCGGTCCACCGATGTGGATTAAAATTCCTGAACAATGCGTTTCCCCGCCCTATTGGGCGTAAACGAGCCAATGAATGGCTCCATCGGTCCTGGATCGACCGATATATCCGAGGCGCCTCGCTATCCATCATCCACATAAGTAAAATGTCAGGTCGTGTAAAAACACCGACACAACTCCTAGCTAGGAAGAAACGCATGCCCTCCCTGAGGTCCTTCTCCCGTTTCTGGTTCATACCGGGATGTGAGGCTCGCGAATTCACGTTATACACAAAGCTACGCCACACAGGCGGTGCTTTGATCATCACCACAAGACTTTGCTTTTCAACAGAAGCCCTGATCATTTGCCACTTAGGCATGCCACACTAGCAATTCATGCCATGCGACTGATGTCCATCAATATACAACCTCTGAGCTCGTGCATTTCAGAGAAGGGCGTTAAGCAAGAGAATAAATTCTTCACCACAAAACAGATGTATATTTAATAGAGATCAATCAACACAGAATAAAATCTAATGTCAGACACGCAGTCCATTTACAAGTCTGTTCTGGGTCTGATCGAAACCAGAGGCACTATATACCTCGCAAACCCACGACCACCACGTACGTCTGGACGATCACCACTCATTATCCATATTTCGGGATGCCTCCCAATAAGGACCTCGGTTACCATCCAAATGAGGTGAAGATCTCTGGTCTTCGACCACCGTCTTCATCTTTGATTTCTTATCGTTGATTCAGTTATTCAGAATGGGATAAACCCGGTCTTTCTGAGCAACTCGCGTATATAATAAACAAGTGCAACACAAACATACACACGCATCGTTTCAATTCATTAGTCACTAACCATCAATCAGTAAGAGAGCGATTTCCCAAATATTAACCCCGAAGGCCGAAACCAACATCAGATCAATACCCAAGAAACCATTCGACTAAGCCAACCTTCAGTTAATTTCTAAATTTCACATCCACATCGTTTATAGTATTTTATAACGATTTATCGCTATTTTTATTTATTTTAAAATAGCCAATTTATTCAAAACGACGCTTCGGGCCATAACGCGGCCGTGGCGCTGTTTTTCTCCAGATTTGATTTACACATATCTGAAAATCTAACTGTTGGATCTTCACAAAATTTACATCATTAGAAAGATCTTTTCAAAACGAATCCAATGGTTCCAGTTTCAGGAAATTCCGACGGTCGGATCTCCCAGTATAATCGTTTGAAGTTTCGATTTCAAAATGCGAACTGCATCATCATTATTCGATTAAATATAATTATATATATATATATAAATATAATCGATTCTGGCGCTGTTTTTCTTCAGATTTGAATTAAACATTCCAGACAATCCAACCGTTGGATTTTTACAAAGTTGGTGCCGTTGGGAAGATATTTTCAAAGCGAACCCAACGGTTGCGATTTCAGGAAAATCCGATGGTCGGATCTCCCGGTATAATCGTTTGAAATCACGGTTTCAAAATACGAACTGCAGCGTCGTAATTCGATATATTTCAATTTTATTTATATATATATATATATCGATTCTTCGATTTCAAAGCTATATTCTTTTCATACATTTGATAAAAAATATATTTTTATCTAACTAACTTCTATTTCAACACTTCACTATATTTAACAATTCATGTATATAATAAAAATGTGATTTTTATTGTAAAACAATTCATTTCAAAACACTATTATTTTATATATTTCATATAGGTAATAAAAGTAGGATTTTTATTATAAAACAATTTCTTTCAAAACAAGATTATTTTATATAGTTCATATAGATGATAAAAATAGGATTTTTATTATAAAACAATTTCTTTCAAAACAAGATTATTTTATATAGCTCATATAGATGATAAAAATGTGATTTTTATATTTAAAACACGAATACCATTCAACACATGAATTTCTATCCAACGAATGAATATCGACTCAGCACATGAAGGCTTTCTATTCAACGAATAAATATAGTTTCAACAAATGAAAATAATTCAAACACATGAATATTATTCAAAATTTCGGCAGCATAACGGCAGTGTAGTTAAAACCGGGACCGTCCCTAGTACGGATCCTCGCTCTACCTTAAAACCTCGCAGTTTTTGACAATGGGGAATCATGCATCTAGTTCGCACGCAGGCGGCATGTATATATTTATTTCATTTCCACAAACTAATCCTATGTGGTTTCAACCAAATATTTCTCAACCCCAAACGGGTATTTTTCAATCACAATCAATCAATATCAACCACAAACGATTCCAATCAACCATTGGCTATCAATCAATTTTCACACCAATCACAACCAATAAATATCGTCCATGGTTTGTGGACGAGGGGCGTATATATATATATATATGTATATATATATATATAGCAATTCACTTCTGTTTCAACAAATATATAATTTTTACAACGCATATATAACTTATACATCGAACGTACAACTTATACAACGCTTATACATGAGGTATACAACGCTTATATAACCCATACATCGACCATATAATTTATACATCGTCGTTTTCCATATCGTTTATTAATTAGAAATCTCACAATGGGTTCCACTCCACCAAAAATAGCAGAAGGCTCAGAAAAATATGCGGTCTCTTCTAAAATGTAGAAGACGTCCACACAGTCACGATGTTTCCTGTTTCATCGAATTTCGTCAAGAAACGAAAAAGATATGATTTTTATTGTGAAATCAGAAACGGTAGCGTTTTAAACTGCTATTAAATGTTTTGAAATAAAAACAGCCGCACCTTTCTTCGAATGTTCGAAACTAGGGTTGGCAAATACTTCCAATCCGCTGCTCGAGGTGATGATCGGCCTACACCACGACGGAGAGCTACGAAGCGCACACCCGAAGAGCCAGGTGGGGCCCAGTTCGACGCTGGCAGGAGGTGGCGGCGGTGGTTTCAAACCCGCGACTTTGAAGCTGCGATTCTCGAGAACCAGAGCACGAGGGAAGGAGCAACGGGTATGGATCTGGAGCTGGAGAGCTTCAAAAAGCTTAACTGGAGGGGGGTCTAACTCGGGCTGTAGCGATCGGAATTCGCCAGGGAAGCGGCATACAACTTTTCGCCGTCGGTCGACGGAGAGAGAAAAAGTTTTGCCCCCCTTTTTTTTATTAAATTCTGATTGGCCGATGGGTTTTAAAAGGTGTTTTCTGACACGACCACCAATCTAAACCTAACGACTGTCGTCCCTAGCGTTTTACCCCCATTCCGAACACAATGGGAAATGTTTTGTAGGCCCATTCGAATGTTTCAGTCAGTTTTCCTTCAAATTAAAATATAAAACATTCAATATTTGATTTGAACGTACATTTCAATTTGCCAGGGCCACAAACTAATCTGAAGAATTCCAGAAAAATAAATCTGATGATGTTTTGACGATACGGTCCCAACAAAACTAGTTTCGTCGAATTCTGAGACCATTTGCAAAAAGGCCCATTTCTGGTCGATCCAATTTAACTGTAATTGACCAAAACACGTTTTCCTTTGCCACGCTCACATACTAGCTTCAAAAATTATGAAATTTGAAACCTAGCAATAACTTCACATCCCGGATCCAACAAAAGTGGTTTCGTCGAATTCCGAGGTCGTTTGCAAAATGGCCAATTTCACGGGCTATATAAATTCCATAGCGACCTTTCTGAAAATTCATTTGGCCATAACTTTTGCTTTCTGCTATGAAACTTCGATTTTTCAGATTCGTTAGAAAGGTATGCACTAACAGATTTAAATATTTTTGGTTTCACTCAAATCCATTTTTTTTGCATCCGGTACTGTCCGACAAAGTTTGAATTCAATTTTTGAAACTTCAGCGCCATTTCAGGCCTTGTTTATATTTAGAATTAATTATATTCGTTTTCAAACATCGATTCAAACTCACTTTTCATTGTGATTATTTAAAATATTTATTTTAAATATTTAAAATCCATTATTTTAGCCAATTTAAATTTTTTAAATTGGTTCAGATTTTCTGGGTCGTTACAATCTCCCCCACTTAAAACTTTTCGTCCCCGAAAAGGAACAAAGTCGAAAGTGGTTTGATTAATCAACTCTACGTTCAACCTGGCTTCCATTCTCTAACTTTTCAGTTTCTGAGAATTTTCAAATTCTTCAAAAATTTGGCTAACACCCGGAATTTTCGAAAAATTTCGCCATAACCTCCTTTGTACGGGGAGAGGTTTGGAAATTTATTGGGCCGTATTAGGTACCCAATAAATCCTAATAAGCATACACATATTTATAGTGATATATTCTGGTGTTTACAGGGGAGCGTGTATTGATAATAACTCCAGAGAATAAATTCTCATCACCCTGCCAAAGCCTGAGGGAGTGTGTATTTTAAATGCTCCAGAGGATAAATCCTCGTCACCTCGTCCCGTGTGGGAAATAAATAGTCCATGTGCCGTATCTAATAACTAGAGAGACGTGGTTATTGTCAACTCCAGACCTGTGTGGGGTTTTTATTAATCTGGCAATTTTATCGTTATAATTTAAATAATCCATATCAGTCATCAGTTCAACCTGTAAAATATAGTCATCGCCATACAAGCCTCTCGCTCGTATGGTAAATCTTCCACCTCGTCACACAAGCTCCAAATGCTTATGTGGTATATGATGAAGTATGCCTATCTTCAGAAGTATGCCATGCAGTGTAGTTCAAAATTAATTGTTACTATCCTATGGCGATATTTATTATTTCACACAGAACAACCAGCACTCCGCATCCAATGGCATTCACAGGAGTTGATATAATAATATTTCGCATCCAACTCATTAAGGTTTATCTATTTGTCGGGCACGCAAATGAAATCTTTACTCAACAGCTATCCATTTACCTGTTCAAACATATATAATGCACAAGTATATATATATTTCTATCTATTTTCTAATCAGTTAAATGGGTGATATAATCCAATAAATTCTACCATTCATTCTATTATTGATTAAATTAACTATCGTTCTAATAATTATAATTAATCAAATTTACTATCACGCAACACAAACAACAATCAAATTGTTTTTAACTTTTCAAAAATATACTAATCAATTTCTATACTCTTTTACTTTTCAAATATATATCTTTTATATATTCAAAAATCATATTTCTAAAACCATACTATATATAATCACAAATACGTTATTTATAAACATATAACTCTCGACTCGTTCTGAGGCACTTCTGACCCCATTTCTAACAAGCTATTCTGATTATGCTATACTCATACTAGGATATTACTGATCCTATCTGTATTTAGTTACCCGTCTTAGAACACCACTGGTTCTATTTCTGACGAGTTCGTTAATATGTTATACTCCATAACTAAGCTTAACCAAAGCTCTGATACCACGATGTGACGACCCCAAACCCCGTACGGACGGTGACAAGGGTAATCTTTGGAATATAACACAGAAACAGAAAATAGCAGAACAGAATTAATTAAATACACCAGAATATGTACAATAGAATACACTGGATAAACGTAATCATCAGAGTTACTCAGTATACAGGATCATACTTATTACAAATACAGTTCAGCTATATATAAATGTCTACAGCGGAAACAAACAAAATATGTACAATAGGAGCTGAACAGCATAAAAAGAGATAAATAATATAATCCATCTTCAGCTCCAGCTATCTAGAAAGAGCTAACTAAACCTGAATACAAGGCTGCCCGTGTAGGAAAAAGGGGCACCCGAGTTTGAAAGTGAAACAAACTACGAGTCAGTCATGGGACTGGTATGAGAAATCTACTCAACACATTTGAAATATGGCCAATCATAGGACCACGCCACTTTCGTGGAACGGGTTTACTCCATTGGATTGCCAGTGCTTTAAAACAAATCATTCTTTTAAACAATGCAATGCTTTTTATAAAAATGAAGCCATTATAAGACTCAGTTCCCGTCACACAATGCAACGCAAACCAGAGGATAGAGTTTTACCTTATAATGGCCAAAATATGATTGATACGGATAAAACAAAAGCATTTGATATTATAACTAGTGTTTATATGTTTACAAAACAATTTCGAATCATAACTATTAATCATTGATGGCATTAATGCCCCATACCACTATGTCTCCATATATAGGTATACAATCAAAACCGCACCGTCTCGTATTTGGAAATTGGATTTCCGTCATGAACCAAGGCAAAAGACAGTCCTCACCGAATTCGAGACTGCCTAGCCCGAGCCTCAGGAACAGCCGCAACTGCCCCTTGGAGCGACAGGACCGGTCCATCGATGTGGATTAAAATTCCTGAACAATGCGTTTCCCCGCCCTATGGGGCGTAAACGAGCCAACGAATGGCTCCATCGGTCCCGGATCGACCGATATATCCGAGGCGCCTCGCTATCCATCATCCACATAAGTAAAATGTCAGGCCGTGTAAAAACACCGACACAACTCCTAGCTATGAAGAAACGCATGCCCTCCCTGAGGTCCTTCTCCCGTTTCTGGTTCATACCGGGATGTGAGGCTCGCGAGTTCACGTTATACACAAAGCTATGCCACACAGGCGGTGCTTTGATCATCACCACAAGACTTTGCTTTTCAACAGAAGCCCTGATCATTTGCCACTTAGGCCTGCCACACTAGCAATTCATGCCATGCGACTGATGTCCATCAATATACAACCTCTGAGCTCGTGCGTTTCAGAGAAGGGCAAGAGGATAAATTCCCCGCCGCCAAACAGATGTATATTTAATAGAGATCAATCAACACAGAATAAAATCCAATGTCAGACACGCAGTCCGTTTACAATTCCGTTCTGGGTCTGAACGAAACCGGAGGCACTATATACCTCGCAAACCCATCGACCACTACGTACGTCTGGACGATCACCACTCATTATCCATATTTCGGGATGCCTCCCAATCAGGACCTCGGTTACCATCCAAACGAGGTGAAGATCTCCGATCTTCGATCACCATCTTCATCTTCGATTTCTTATCGTCGATTCAGTTATTCAGAATGGGATAAACCCGGTCTTTCTGAGCAACTCGCGTATATAATAAACAAGTGCAACATTAACATACACATGCATCGTTTCAATTCATTAGTCACTATCCGTCAATCAGTAAGAGAGCGATTTCCCAAATATTAACCCTGAAGGCCAAAACCAACATCAGATCAATACCCAAGAAACCATTAGACTTAGCCAACCTTCAGTTAATTTCTAAATTTCACATCCATATCGTTTATAATATTTTATCGCTATTTTTATTTATTTTAAAATAGCCAATTTATTCAAAACGACGCTTCGGGCCATAACGCGGCCGTGGCGCTGTTTTTCTCCAAATTTGATTTACACATATCTGAAAATCTAACCGTTGGATCTTCACAAAATTTACATCATTAGAAAGATCTTTTCAAAATGAATCCAACGGTTTCAGTTTCGGGAAAATCCGACGGTCGGATCTCCCGGTATAATCGTTTGAAGTTTCGATTTCAAAATATTAACTGCAGCATCGTTATTCGATTAAATATAATTATATATATATAATCGATTCTGGTGCTGTTTTTCTTCAGATTTGAATTAAACATTCCAGACAATCCAACCATTGGATTTTTACAAAGTTGGTGCCTTTGGGAAGATATTTCCAAAGCGAACCCAACGGTTGTGATTTCAGGAAAATCCAATGGTCGGATCTCTCGGTATAATCGTTTGAAATCATGGTTTCAAAATACGAACTGCAGCGTCGTTATTCGATATATTTCAATTTTATTTATATATATATATCGATTCTTCGATTTCAAAGCTATATTCTTTTCATACGTTTGATAAAAATTATATTTTTATCTAACTGACTTCTATTTCAACACTTCACTATATTTAACAATTCATGTATATAATAAAAATGTGATTTTTATTGTAAAACAATTCATTTCAAAACACTACTATTTTATATAGTTCATATAGGTAATAAAAATAGGATTTTTATTATAAAACAATTTCTTTCAAAACAAGATTATTTTATATAGTTCATATAGATGATAAAAATAGGATTTTTATTATAAAACAATTTCTTTCAAAACAAAATTATTTTATATAGTTCATATAGATGATAAAAATGTGATTTTTATATTTGAAACACGAATGCCATTCAACACATGAATTTCTATGCAATGAATGAATATCGACTCAACACATGAAGGCTTTCTATTCAACGAATAAATATAGTTTCAACAAATGAAAATAATTCAAACACATGAATATTATTCAAAATTTCGGCAGCATAACGGCAGTGTAGTTAAAACCGGGACGGTCCCTAGTACGGCTCCTCGCTCTACCTTAAAACCTCGTGGTTTTTGACAATGGGGAATCATGCATCTAGTTCGCATGCAGGCGACATGTATATATTTATTTCATTTCCACAAACTAATCCTATGTGGTTTCAACAAAATATTTCTCAACCCCAAATGGGTATTTTTCAACCACAATCAATCAGTATCAACCACAAACGATTCCAATCAACCATTCGCTATCAATCAATTTTCACACCAATCACAACCAATAAATATCGTCCATGGTTTGTGGACGAGGGGCATATATATATATATATATATATATATATATATAGCAATTCACTTCTATTTCAACACATATATAATTTTTACAACGCATATATAACTTATACATCAAACGTACAACTTATAAAACGCTTATACATGAGGTGTACAACGCTTATATAACCCATACATCAACCATATAATTTATACATCGTCGTTTTCCATATCGTTTATTAATTAGAAATCTCACATTGGGTTCCACTCCACCAAAAATAGCAGAAGGCTCAGAAAAATATGCCGTCTCTTCTAAAATGTAGAAGACGTCCACACGGTCACGATGTTTCCTGTTTCATCGAATTTCGTCAAGAAATGAATAAGATATGATTTTTATTGTGAAATCAGAAACGGTAGCGTTTTAAACTGCTATTAAATGTTTTAAAATAAAAACAGCCGCACCTTTCTTCGAATGTTCGAAACTAGGGTTGACAAATACTTCCAATCCGCTGCTCGAGGTGATGATCGGCCTACACCACGACGAAGAGCTACGAAGCGCGCACCCGAAGAGCCAGGTGGGGCCCAGTTCGACGCTGGCAGGAGGTGGCGGCGGCGGTTTCAAACCCGCGACTTTGAAGCTGCGATTCTCGAGAACCAGAGCACGAGGGAAGGAGCAACGGGTATGGATTTGGAGCTGGAGAGCTTCAAAAGGCTTAACTGGAGTGGGGTCTAACTCGGGCTGTAGCGATCGGAATTCGCCAGGGAAGCGGCGTACAACTTTTCGCCGTCGGTCGAGGGAGAGAGAAAAAGTTTTGCCCCCTTTTTTTTATTAAATTCTGATTGGCCGCTGGGTTTTAAAAGGTGTTTTCTGACACGACCACCAATCTAAACCCAACGACTGTCGTCCCTAGCGTTTTACCCCCATTCCGAACACAATGGGATATGTTTCGTAGGCCCATTCGAATGTTTCAGTCAGTTTTCCTTCAAATTAAAATATAAAACATTCAATATTTGATTTGAACGTACATTTCAATTTGCCAGGGCCACAAACTGATCCGAAACATTCAATGTTTTGACGAAATTTGAAATTTGAAACCTAGCAATAACTTCACATCCCGGATCCAAAAAAGTGGTTTCATCGAATTCCGAGGTCGTTTGCAAAATGGCCAATTTCACGGGCTATATAAATTCCATAGCGACCTTTCTGAAAATTCATTTGGCCGTAACTTTTGCTTTCCGCTATGAAACTTCGATTTTTCAGATTCGTTAGAAAGGTATGCACTAACAGATTTAAATATTTTTGGTTTCACTCAAATCCGTTTTGTTTTGCACCCGGTACTGTCCGACAAATTTTGAATTCAATTTTTGAAAATTCAGCGCCATTTCAGGCCTTGTTTATAATTAGAATTAATTATATTCGTTTTCAAACGTCGATTCAAACTCACTTTTCATTGTGATTATTTAAAATATTTATTTTAAATATTTAAAATCCATTATTTTAGCCAATTTAAAATTTTTAAATTGGTTCAGATTTTCTGGGTCGTTAAAGATATTTAAATCCCCAAATAAGCAAACCAACAATCCAATTCGACACATCACACACATATAAATATGTAGATAGTAATAAATAAATTTGAGAAATCCAGTTGGATCCCTCCAACCTGTTTTCCAGCATCCACTGATATTAGTCACATAAATATTACCAATCCTGCTTCAAGGCAGGATATCGCGGTATAAAAGGGGATCCACTTATATACGTGGGCGTAGGGTCATCCGCTAATGATACTACGGGGATCCGCTAATGATACTATGGAAAATATCCAATAACCACAATCACCAAGCCTAAATAACTAATATATAGGACTCCAGTAATTCAATAATTCATGCAAGCATCCAAGCAATCAAGAATTTATTTTGAACGATTAGAAATAAAACTTTGAGTGAGATTTACTCACCTTTATTTCTAATTCTTCGAATACCCTGTTTAATTTCCAAATCTCACGGCTACGTATTTTCTCGAGTCGTCCGAACCGAATATATCTAATACATATGATTATTTATTTTAATAATCAAATAAACTAAAATAAATAATTAAACTATTCTACATTTTAAATTTCAAATGATGTATACCCTACTTTGCAAACCGTTCGACTAATTTCCGCCGACTCCAAATTACCGCAAATCAGCCCCTGAAATTTGCACTCATCTACTACGATAATTTCTCAAACACCTTACAGTCACTGTATTTATGCTCCTGCTTCACTCAATTGAACCATTGTCAAACCATCACAAGCCCATCAGCATCAATCCCACTACCTCTCCTCAACTCCATCAAACTCTCCACATCCCACATTCAATCAACAGACCTCGCACTATCCTTAATTTAACACAACTCCGTACCATATCATTTCCGAAAACAAGAACTAACAAAAAAAACATACCGAACCCTTCAAATTTCGCAACTGCCAAATCAAACTGTTCGACCCAGACTGTCAATAATTCATTCGAGTTCCTCCCTTCCAGATGACAGTTAATTTCCGTTATCCCCCAAGTAACGCAAGTCGAACTGTCTTGTTTGCCACTATCGAGCTCCCCTAGATCTCCCAGGTCATCACACTCAGTAAATCGAACACTGCTGCATCAAAATCTCACCCCTCCAGTTTTGCGTCGCTCTACAATGTCGATATTGCTCCAAAATGGATCGCGATACCCCTACCACCCCATTTCCGCGTTCCAGTTTTTGAACGATGACCAAAGCCCCAAAATCGAGCTTCAGTGTTAGGCGATTCTCGAATTGCGATACCAGATTTGAATGCCTTTTCCCCTTTTTGTTTTTCGATTTTCATTTGAGGATTTTAAAAGGGAAATGGTTTTGATTTCATACGAAAGGTCAGAGAGGAGCTGCTTCGATTTACCTTTTTGATTTTGGGATTAGATAGAAAGGGAATAAGAAGCGGATTTCTTTGTTCATTATGAAGAAAAAGAGAAATAAGAAAAGGGAGTGTGCGATTTTATAATAGAAGACTGGAAACACACCGTACATCATATTAAAGGTTTGTCTCCTAAAGTACGAGCAATTTTAATATCAATTTGATTTTTGATTTAATCTGATTTGAAGCAAAGAGATTTTTATTCTTTTTAGATGGATATTGATTTGATTTCAAACCTATCCACAATCAAATATCTCAGGGTCGATTAATTTAAATCACGAACCGCTATTCGAGCGTACCGACCGATATTTCAACGTAATTACACTATTCTGGACTCAACAGAATAGACTATAAAATTTAATTTGAACGTATATATAAAATAACCATATTAAATTGATATAAAATAATTTAAATTCAACACAAATAAATTCTTTGACAAATAAATTATTATTATTGTCGTCTATATTCAATTAGAATATATATTGATCATCTGAATTGATTTGATTCAGTTTTCAACTTTGATTCCAATTTTATTTCGTATTACAATAAATTAATAAATAAAATTTATTTATATTATCAACACAATATTTAAAACGATATAAAATATTTAAAATTAATTGACCACAAATACGCGTCGTTACATTCTTCCCCCCTTAAAAGAATTTCGTCCCCGAAATTACTAAGGTAGGAAAAATGCTACTAACCCATTTAATTTTCAAAATATCATTTATGTTGAAACTCAACTCTTCATATTTCCACAACTTTAGTTCTACCAAAAATTTTGGTTTCCATTCATTTACTTCGATCCATTTAACTTGTTTAAGTTAAATTTAAATGCCAGAATTCAAATACCCGGGTTTTATTCCAAATGCTTTTTTGAAATCACATAAATATATTCACATATATTTAGGACCATCCCATATTCAAATCATTTGAATTTTCAAACCAACTTGTTTTCTTTCAAACAAATTTCCATCAGAAACTTTACTAAGGTAGCAATCCATCACTTAGAAACTCGAAAATGAACACCGATGATGCTGCAGTCATCATCAGAATTTTTTTCCAGCTACTAAAGTGAGTTCAGTGCTTAACGCCTATCAAAATCCATACAATATGATTTTATATAAAATCTTCCCAAAACATGGCTATATTATCTTAATGTACTTTGAAAAAATATTCTCTAAACACCCGGGATTTAAATTCCAGTTCTGGTTTCAATCAAATTTTATTTCATCTCATTTGTAGATTTAATTCATATACAAATTCTATTTTGGTTATATATAACCATTTGAATTTTATAATCTCATTTGATTATAACAACAACTAACACATCCATATATAACCAATCCTAGAAAATTACTCATTTTTAATTCAAAATAAATTTTAGGTAAAATTATTTCATTTACCCACTTTAAAACAATATTATGTCAATCCTTCTGTTTAAGTGTTTAGAAACTCCTATCGACGTCGTGGCATCCCACGATTCGATCAGATTCATGAACCACTCAACAGACAAGCCAACACAATATAAAACAATTTTAATATCAACTTACAAATACGCTCTCTCATATATACACTCCACTGATTCTAGGGTACTACTGACCCTATTTCTAATGAGTAAATCCGCACCAAAGCCTAGGCGCTCGCTCAACCTAAGCTCTGATACCAAATGTAGTGGCCTGCAAATCCATACTGTCTGAGCTGACTAATACAACACACGTCCAACTCAAATAATACAGAAATACGAGTTATTAGGGTTAAAGAAAATATAAAAGACAAAAGAAGAATAGAAATAACAACACAGAATCTCACAGCGGAACGAATAAACTATATTATATATCATAAGCTTTGAAATACAAAATTTTGTCTCATACATACATGCCATCATCAGAGCACAATACAATATTTGATACAGCGGAAATAACTCTAAAATAACTAGCGGTGAAGCCTCCTGCTTCCAACTCCTCCAAGTGTATCTGTAAAAACCTGAAACACTTGACTGCCCGTACAAATTTGGGCACCCAAGAGTTTAGGAAAAACAAAACAAAATAAACTCTGGGTCAGTCATGGGACTGGTGTGAGTAAATTCCAACCATATGGCTTAACTTCAAAAATCTTTTGAAAGAAAAGGATAATAGTAAGACCAGTCCACACATAACCACAGACGGTTTTTACCTTACTATAACCCAAACTATTTTTGATATCAAAATCCAGTGATATTATACTAATGTCTAACCAAGTAAATAACCAAATAGCAGAATGCTTGAACCTCACGCTCAACATACATAGTATAAAATAAAAAACCGCATGGCGCTTATTGGAGATTGGATTCCAACTATGACAAGGTATGGGACCACCTTCCGATGATGTATGTCTAGAGACGAATACACCTGGGTTCAACAAGAACGTCTTGCAACCCGGCCCACACATGACCGACCACTCATTTCGCTTGAGTGTATCGAATGTATATCACCAACGGTTGGGCTCAAACCACCGTTTCCCGAAAAGGGACAGCATCAAAATAGATTAAAAAAGTAAAAGGAATTTCTCTAGATAGGTGATTATACACCCTAATGGGAGCGACCCACATAGCCATGATGCTTGCCCGATTTTTGTCATTTCCCGGTTGTGAGGCTTGAGGCTACGACTATTTTTAGAACATCTGGCCACCATACACTTTGAATGCCACATCGTCAAACTCGTCAAATCACTAGTTGATCTTCTCAAAAATATTACGGGTATAAAAGCTAAGAGAAACGAATTTCTCCGCCACCAGACGTAATACTTTGAAAAGATCGTCTAATGTGACCGCTAGGATTACTCTGTCAGACATTCGTACATACAAGTTGTCTTGGGACTGGACAAACATAACATCTCTTGAATTTCGCTCTGTCCTCGATTATTTTCAGCATAATCTAATTCGCAATGCCTATGCCTATACGGAGTGGTTTTCGGATATTAAATCCAACCGGTCTCTCTGTATTGACAACGATTGTCAAAAATCTTTGATAGTCGGTGATTTAACTATCAAAGGGAAAGATAAACATCCATCAACAATTTCACAATCACTGGCCCTTTCTAATATTTTATATTAAATTCATTTCTTAGCGAATTCTATATATATCGTTATATCGATTTCTATTATCAAAATTTCTTAAAAACATTCTAACTCCTTAAATTTCCGGAAAAATTCGCCATAACCTCCTTTGTACCGGCAAATAGTTCAAACCTCAACACGCCTCTCTAGGCCCTTTCTATTCAAAAAGAAAATCCAAAAAGCCAAGCGGCTTGCCGATTCGGCGCATAAAACCTCATATGGAAATTTAAACGTGTACCTTTTGTTGGGCACTTAAATATACTCTTCATACTCTCTTCATATTCCATATTCTCCATCCCATACATGTTTGACATATATACGCCCATTCTTAATTCATTCCAAATCAGTTCAACACTTTTTACTTTAATCACCTTTCATTTGCTAATTAATTTTCTAATTAGCTTCTTGGCTTAACCTGTTTTTAATTTGAACATATTGCGTTCAATACATATGCATTCGCTTACCCATAAATCAAACTTAAATCCCTCGCTCGTTTTCAAATTCAAATCTAATTTTTATTCGAAATTCCAATTTCAATTAACAAAATCAATTCATTTAAACTAAACTAAGTGTAAGTCAAAACTCTATTCACTAATTCCTTTTGAAATTAGTTAACTTTATTCAATAAATAAAAATCTGATTTTTTTTGTTTCAAAATCACTTCATATATTCCACTTGAGTTCATATTTAGTTTATAACTCAAATCTGGATTTTTTTCTATTGGAAATACTGATTTTTATTCACAAAAATTCCTTTATTTTATTTAATAAACCGATATGGTTTATAAACGATTTTACAACGACTTTTCTGAAATTTTATTTTTGTATAACTCAAAATATGTACGATGAAATCAAGATTTTTCACTTCCATTTGAGAATTATCATTTAATCATTCCGGTGTTTCTTGTTTCATCGAATTCTGACTTATTTTGAGTTCTATATACTCAATTGAAGTTCGAATCGCCAATTTACGAACTACCGCGCTGCGGCGAGTTCGTTTTAATTATAATTTATATATAACGTTTAAAAACATCGTTTAATAAATGAATCTCAATCCCACTTTCAATATTTTTGAAATAATTCAAGCCCGTTTACCAAATCTGACGTAATAATTCAGGTTATTCAACTTGTCGATTATTTCATTTCACATTCATAACATAGTTATGGATTTATTCGAAACACAAATTCCTATATCCTAGTTCAATTCACATGAAATTACAAAATATCGATACCCTCAAATTCAATTATAAATTCCATTTATGGGCATGATCTATTTTAAACATTATTTACCATTATAAACTAATATCATCTCTTGATAATAGTTAAGTCGTTCAAATTGGGGTATTTTAATTACCTCTCAGACCTTGATCGATGACGTTCTTATCTTGAGATGGATAAAAGCTTGTAATATCAAAACCGGATTTAAATCTCACCATTGATTCCATTTCTTTCATTTGGAGATTTATTTCCAAATTTGCTCGATGAAAATTTTTTCATCACATATATAAACCTTGTTTATAAATTCATGTCTTGATTAGATTCAAATTCCATTTAAGTAATCCATTGAAAATCGATTTCTATTTTGGAATATTTGATTTCCCTTTAAATCTCAAATTATTTTGAAAATATCATAACTTATATCTATATAATCTATTTTCATATTAGAACATAAATTTACATTTATTCCAATATGTTTTGAAATATAATTTTATTTATGTATTCGACAATAGTCGAGTTAAAATCATAAATCCGTGTGGATTTATTTAAATTCAGTTTACAATCCGAATATCGGAATAAAATTCATCATTTCCTTTTGAAACGCTTTCAAGTTATAAATCTCTTTTTAAATTCAAATTTGAATTTAAATACCCAAATCATCTCATGATAACTACCCTCTTCTGTTCATAAACGTAGTTTATAAATTTTACTGGTTTGAAATATTTAAAACTAGCTTATATTTCATATTCCATTTGAAATTCAAATTTCCACTTCGAAAGATAACTTCCTTCTTTAAATCCCTTGAAATTAAAGTTTAGTATTATCGAATGATAATATTTCTTTCTATTTGTAAACAACGTTTGTAATTTCAGCTACTTGTTTTTCTAAAAACAAGTTAATATTTCCCAATTTATTCAAAATACCATTTCTATTTCGAAAAGTAAAATTTCCCTTTCTTTTCCATTTAAAAATCCCTTTTAAGTTCATACCTGGATTTAAATAAATTATCCAATAAAAATTCCCTTCTTTTATTTAAAAAAAATCATTTATAAATAACACTTCTTGTTTTAAATATTAAAACAAGTTTCCTATTTCAAATCCCATTTTTATTTCGGAAAATAAATTCCCTTTTCCAAATTAACACTTGCGTTTGCATTCCAAAATTATCCAATGATAATTTTTCTACTCAATTATAAATATCGTTCATAAATTCAACTACTTGTTTTTACTTCTAAAAACAAGCCCATATTTTCCTAGCCAAATCTGAAATTCAATTTCTATTCGGAAAAATATATTTTTACCCTTTAAATCAAAAAATCCCTTTTATGAAATTTTTAAATATAAATCTCTAGGGCCAGTGATATTTAAATCCCTAAATAAGCAAACCAACAATCCAATTCGATACATCACACACATATAAATATGTAGACAGTAATAAATAAATTTGAGGAATCCAGTTGGATTCCTCCAACCTGTTTTCCTGCATCCACAGATGTTAGTCACATAAATATTACCAATCCTGCTTCAAGGCAGGATATCATGGTATAAAAGGGGATCCACTTATATACGTGGGCGTAGGGTCATCCGCTAATGATACTGCGGGCATCCGCTAATGATACTGTGGGAAATATCCAATAACCACAATCACCAAGCCTAAATAACTAATATATAGGACCACAGTAATTCAATATTTCATGCAAGCATCCAAGCAACTAAGAATTTATTTCGAACGATTAGAAATAAAACTTTGAGTGAGATTTACTCACCTTTATTTCTAATTCGTCGAATACCCTGTTTAATTTCCAAATCTCACGGCTATGCATTTTCTCGAGTCGTCCGAACCGAATATATCTAATACATATGATTATTTATTTTAATAATCAAATAAACTAAAATAATTAATTAAACTATTCTACATTTTATATTTCAAATGATGTATACCGTACTTTGCAAACCGTTCGACCAATTTCCGCCGGCTCCAAATTACCGCAAATCAGCCCCTGAAATTTGCACTCATCTACTACGATAATTTCTCAAACACCTTACAGTCACTGTATTTCTTCTCCTGCTTCACTCAATTGAACCATTGTCAAACCATCACAAACCCATCAGCTTCAATCCCACTACCTCTCCTAAACTCCATCAAACTCTCCTCCTCCCACATTCAATCAACAGACCTCGCACAATCCTTAATTTAACACAACTCTGTACCATATCATTTCCAAAAACAAGAACTAACAAAAAAACATACCGAACCCTTCAAATTTCGCAACTGCCAAATCAAACTGTTCGACCTAGACTGTCAATAATTCATTCGAGTTCCTCCCTTCCAAATGACAGTTCATTTCCGTCATCCCCCAAGTAATACAAGTCGAACCGTCTTGTTTGCCACTATCGAGCTCCCCTAGATCTCCCAGGTCATCACACACAGTAAATCGAACATTGCCGCATCAAAATCTCACCCCTCCAGTTTTGCATCGCTCTACAATGTTGATAGTGCTCCAAAATGGATCACGATACCCCTACCACCCCATTTCCGCGTTCCAGTTTTTGAACGATGACCAAAGCCCCAAAATCGAGCTTCAGTGTTAGGCGATTCTCGAATTGCGATACCAGATTTGAATGCCTTTTCCCCTTTTTGTTTTTCGATTTTCATTTGAGGATTTTAAAAGGGAAATGGTTTTGATTTCATACGAAAGGTCAGAGAGGAGCTGCTTCGATTTACCTTTTTGATTTTGGGATTAGATAGAAAGGGAATAAGGAGCAGATTTCTCTGTTCATTATGAAGAAAACGAGAAATAAGAAGAGGGAGTGTGCGATTTTATAACAGAAGATTGGAAACACACCGTACATCATATTAAAGGTTTGTCTCCTAAAGTACAAGTAATTTTAATATCGATTTGATTTTTGATTTAATCTGATTTGAAGCAAAGAGATTTTTATTCTTTTTAAATGGATATTGATTTGATTTCGAACCTATCCACAATCAAATATCTCAAGGTCCATTAATTTAAATCACAAATCGCTATTCTAGCGTACCGACCGACATTTCAACGTAATTACACTATTCTGGACTCAACAGAATAGACTATAAAATTTAATTTGAAAGTATATATAAAATAACCATATTAAATTAATATAAAATAATTTAAATTCAACACAAATAAATTCTTTGACAAATAAATTATTATTATTGTCGTCTATATTCAAATAGAATATATATTGATCATATGAATTGATTTGATTCAGTTTTCAACTTTGATTCCAATTTTATTTCATATTACGATAAATTAATAAATAAAATTTATTTATATTATCAACACAATATTTAAAACGATATAAAATATTTAAAATTAATTGACCAAAAATACGCGTCGTTACATTCTTCCCCCCTTAAATGAATTTCGTCCCCGAAATTACTAAGGTAGGAAAAATGCTACTAACCCATTTAATTTTCAAAATATCATTTATGTTTAAACTCAACTCTTCATATTTCCACAACTTTAGTTCTACCAAAATTTTTGGTTTCCATTCATTTACTTCGATCCATTTAACTTGTTTAAGTTAAATTTAAATGCCAGAATTCAAATACCCGGGTTTTATTCCAAATGCTTTTTTGAAATCACATAAATATATTCACATATATTTAGGACCATTCCATATTCAAATCATTTGAATTTTCAAACCAACTTGTTTTCTTTCAAACAAATTTCCATCAGAAACTTTACTAAGGTAGCAATCCATCACTTAGAAACTCGAAAATGAACACCGATGATGCTGCAGTCATCTTCAGAATTTTTTTCCAGCTACTGAAGTGAGTTCAGTGCTTAACTCCTTTTAAAATCCATACAATATGATTTTATATAAAATCTTCCCAAAACAGGGCTATATTATCTTAATGTACTTTGAAAAAATATTCTCTAAACACCCGGGATTTAAATTCCAGTTCTGGTTTCAATCCAATTTTATTTCATCTCATTTGTAGATTTAATTCATATACAAATTCTATTTTGGTTATATATAACCATTTCAATTTTATAATCTCATTTGATTATAACAACAACTAACACATCCATATATAACCAATCCTAGAAAATTACTCATTTTTAATTCAAAATAAATTTTAGGTAAAATTATTTCATTTACCCACTTTAAAACAATATTATGTCAATCCTTCTGTTTAAGTGTTTAGAAACTCCTATCGACGTCGTGGCATCCCACGATTCGACCAGAATTCATGAACCACTCAACAGACAAGCCAACACAATATAAAACAATTTTAATATCAACTTACAAATACGCTCTCTCATATATACACTCCACTGATTCTAGGGTACTACTGACCCTATTTCTAATGAATAAATCCGCACCAAAGCCTAGGTGCTCGCTCAACCTAAGCTCTGATACTAAATGTAGTGGCCCGCAAATCCATACTGTCTGAGCTGACTAATACAACACACGTCCAACTCAAATAATACAGAAATACGAGTTATTAGGGTTAAAGAAAATAGAAAAGACAAAAGAAAAACAGAAATAACAACACAGAATCTCACAGCGGAACGAATTAACTATATTATATATCATAAGCTTTGAAATACAAAATTTTGTCTCATACATACATGCCATTATCAGAGCACAATACAATATTTGATACAGCGGAAATAACTCTAAAATAACTAGCGGTGAAGCCTACTGCTTCCAACTCCTCCAAGTGTATCTGTAAAAGCCTGAAACAATTGACTGCCCGTACAAATTTGGGCACCCAAGAGTTTAGGAAAAACAAAACAAAATAAACTCTGGGTCAGTCATGGGACTGGTGTGAGTAAATTCCAACCATATGGCTTAACTTCAAAAATCTTTTGAAAGAAAAGAATAATAGTAAGACCAGTCCACACATAACCACGGATGGTTTTTACCTTACTATAACCCAAACCATTTTTGATATCAAAATCCAGTGATATTATACTAATGTTAACCAAGTAAATAACCAAATAGCAGAATGCTTGAACCTCAAGCTCTACATACATAGTATAGAATCAAAAACCGCAGGGCGCTTATTGGAGATTGGATTCCAACTATGACAAGGTATGGGACCACCTTCCGATGATGTATCTCTAGAGGCGAATACACCTGGGTTCAACAAGAACGTCTTGCAACCCGGCCCACACATGACCGACCACTCATTTCGCTTGAGTGTATCGAATGTATATCACCAACGGTTGGGCTCAAACCACCGTTTCTCGAAAAGGGACAGCATCGAAATAGATTAAAGAAGTAAAAGTAATTTCTCTAGATAGGTGATTATACACCCTAATGGGAGCGACCCACATAGCCATGCTGTTCGCCCGATTTTTGTCATTTCCCGGTTGTGAGGCTTGAGGCTACGTCTATTTTTTAGAACATCTAGCCACCATACACTTTGAATGCCACATCGTCAAACTCGTCAAATCACTAGTTGATCTTCTCAAAAATATTACGGGTATAAAAGCTAAGAGAAACGAATTTCTCCGCGACCAGACGTAATACTTTGAAAAGATCGTCTTATGTAATTGTTAGGATTACTCTGTCAGACATTCATCCATACAAGTTGTCCTGGGACTGGACAAACATAACATCTCTTGAATTTCACTCCATCTTTGATTATTTTCAGCATAATCTAATTCGCAATGCCTATGCCTATACGGAGTGGTTTTCGGATATTAAATCCAACCGGTCGCTCTGTATTGACAACGATGGTCAAAAATCTTTGATAGTCAGTGATTTAACTATCAAAGGGAAAGATAAACATCCATCAACAATTTCACAATCACTAGCCCTTTCTAATATTTTATATTAAATTCATTTCTTAGCGAATTCTATATATATCGTTATATCGATTTCTATTATCAAAATTTCTTAAAAATATTCTAACTCCTTAAATTTCCGGAAAAATTCGCCATAACCTCCTTTTTACCGGCAAATAGTTCAAACCTCAACTCGCCTCTCTTGGTCCTTTCTATTCAAAAAGAAAATCCAAAAAGCCATGCGGCTTGCCGGTTCGGCGCATAAAACCTCATATAGAAATTTAAACGTGTACCTTTTGTCGGGCACTTAAATATATTCTTCATACTCTCTTCATATTCTCCATCCCATACCTGTTTGACATATATACGCCCATTCTTAATTCATTCCAAATCAGTTCAACACTTTTTACTTTAATCACCTTTCATTTGCTAATTAATTTTCTAATTAGCTTCTTGGCTTAACCTGTTTTTAATTTGAACATATTGCGTTCAATACATATGCATTCGCTTACCCATAAATCAAACTTAAATCCCTTGCTCATTTTCAAATTCAAATCTAATTTTTATTCAAAATTCCAATTTCAATTAACAAAATTAATTCATTTAAACTAAACTAAGTGTAAACCAAAACTCTATTCCCTAATTCCTTTTGAAATTAGTTAACTTTATTCAACAAATAAAAGTCTGATTTTTTTGTTTCAAAATCACTTCGTATATTCCACTTGAGTTCGTATTTAATTTATAACTCAAATCCGGATTTTTTCTATTGGAAATACGGATTTTTATTCACAAAAATTCCTTTATTTTATTTAATAAACCGATATGGTTTATAAATGATTTTACAGCAACTTTTTTGAAATTTTATTTTTGTATAACTCAAAATATATACGATGAAATCAAGATTTTTCACTTCCATTTGAGAATTATCATTTAATCGTTCTGGCCGTTTCATCGAATTCTGACTTATTTTGAGTTCTATATGCACAATTGAAGTTCGAATCGCCAATTTACAAACTATCGTGCTGCGGCGAGTTCGTTTTAATTATAATTTATATATAACATTTAAAAACATCATTTAATAAATGAATCTCAATCCCACTTTCAATATTTTTGAAATAATTCAAGCCCGTTTACCAAATCTGACGTAATAATTCAGGTTATTCAGCTTGTCGATTATTTCATTTCACATTCATAACATAGTTATGAATTTATTCGAAACACAAATTCCTATATCCTAGTTCAATTCACATGAAATTACAAAATATCGATACCCTCAAATTCAATTATAAATTCCTTTTATGGGCATGATCAATTTTCAACATTGTTTACCATTACAAACTAATATCATCTCTTGATAATAGTGAAGTCGTTCAAGTTGGGGTATTTTAATTACCTCTCAGACCTTGATCGACGACATTCTTATCTTGAGATGGATAAAAGCTTGTAATATCAAAACTTGATTTAAATCTCACCTTTGATTCCATTTCTTTCATTTGGAGATTTATTTCCAAATTTGCTCGATGAAAATTTCTTTATCACATATATAAACCTTGTTTATACATTCATGTATTGATTAGATTCAACTTCCATTTAAGTAGTCCATTGAAACTCGATTTTTATTTTGGAATATTTGATTTCCCTTTGAATCTCAAATTAATTTGAAAATATCATAACTTATATCTATATAATCTATTTTCATATTAGAACATAAATTTACATTTATTCCAATATCTTTCAAAATATAATTTTATTTATGTATTCGACAATAGTCGAGTTAAAATCATAAATCCATGTGGATTTATTTAAATTCAGTTTACAATCCGAATATCGGAATAAAATTCATTGTTTCCTTTTGAAACGCTTTCAAGTTATAAATCTATTTTTAAATTCAAATTTGAATTTAAATACCCAAATCATCTCATGATAACTACCCTCTTCTATTTATAAACATAGTTTATAAATTTTACTGGTTTAAAATATTTAAAACCAGTTTATATTTCATATTCCATTTGAAATTCAAATTTCCACTTCGAAAGATAACTTCCTTCTTTAAATCCTTTGAAATTAAAGTTTAATATTATCGAATGATAATATTTCTTTCTATTTGTAAACAACGTTTGTAATTTCAGCTACTTGTTTTTCTAAAAACAAGTTAATATTTCCCAATTTATTCGAAATACCACTTCTATTTCGAAAAGTAAAATTTCCCTTTCTTTTACATTTAAAAATCCCTTTTAAGTTCATACCTGGATTTAAATAAATTATCCAATAAAAATTCCCTTCTTTTATTTAAAAAAAATCATTAATAAATAAAACTTCTTGTTTTAAATATTAAAACAAGTTTCCTATTTCAAATCCCATTTCTATTTCGGAAAATAAATTCCCCTTTTCCAAATTAACACTTGCGTTTGCATTCCAAAATTATCCAATGATAATTTTTCTACTCAATTATAAATATCGTTCATAAATTCAACTACTTGTTTTTACTTCTAAAAACAAGCCCATATTTTCCTAGCCAAATCTGAAATTCAATTTCTATTCGAAAAAAAATATTTTTCCCTTTAAATCTAAAAATCCCTTTTATGAAATTTTTAAATATAAATCTCTAGGGCCAGTGATATTTAAATCCCCAAATAAGAAAATCAACAATCCAATTCGACACATCACACACATATAAATATGTAGACAGTAATAAATAAATTTGAGGGATCCAGTTGGATCCCTCCAACCTGTTTTCCTGCATCCACAGATGTTAGTCACATAAATATTACCAATCCTGCTTCAAGGCAAGATATCGCGGTATAAAAGGGGATCCACTTATATACGTGGGCGTAGGGTCATCCGCTAATGATACTGCCGGCATCCTCCAATGATACTGCGGGAAATATCCAATAACCACAATTACGAAGCCTAAATAACTAATATATAGGATCACAATAATTCAATAATTCATGCAAGCATCCAAGCAACCAAGAATTTATTTTGAACGATTAGAAATAAAACTTTGAGTGAGATTTACTCACCTTTATTTCTAATTTGTCGAATACCCTGTTTAATTTCCAAATCTCACGGCTACGGATTTTCTCGAGTCGTCCGAACCGAATATATCTAATATATATGATTATTTATTTTAATAATCAATTAAACTAAAATAAATAATTAAACTATTCTACGTTTTAAATTTCATATGATGTATACCTTACTTTTCAAACCATTCGACCAATTTCCGCCGGCTCCAAAATACCGCAAATCAGCCCCTGAAATTGGCACTCATCTACTACGATAATTTCTCAAACACCTTACAGTCACTGTATTTCTGCTCCTGCTTCACCCAATTGAACCATTGTCAAACCATCACAAACCCATCAGCTTCAATCCCACTACCTCTCCTCAACTCCATCAAACTCTCCACCTCCCACAATCAATCAACAGACCTCGCACTATCCTTAATTTATCTCAACTCCGTACCATACCATTTCCAAAAACAATAACTAGTAACAACAAAATAAAACATACCGAATCCTTTAAATTTCGCAACTGACGAATCAAATTGTTTGACCCATACTGTCAATAATTCATTCGAGTTCCTCCCTTCCAGATGACAGTTCATTTCCGTCATCCCCCAAGTAACACAAGTCGAACACTCTTGTTTGCCACTATCGAGCTCCCCTAGATCTCCCAGGTCATCAAACTCAGTAAATCGAACACTGCCCCATCAAAATCTCACCCCTCCAGTTTTGCGTCGCTCTACAATGTCGATAGTGCTCCAAAATGGATCGCGATACCCCTACCACCCCATTTCCGCGTTCCAGTTTTTGAACGATGACCAAAGCCCCAAAATCGAGCTTCAGTGTTAGGCGATTCTTGAATTGCGATACCAGATTTGAATGCCTTTTCCCTTTTTTTCGATTTTCATTTGAGGATTTTAAAAGGGAAATGGTTTTGATTTCATACGAAAGGTCAGAGAGGAGCTGCTTCGATTTACCTTTATGATTTTGGGATTAGATAGAAAGGGAATAAGGAGCGGATTTCTTTGTTCATTATGAAGAATAAGAGAAATAAGAAGAGGGAGTGTGCGATTTTATAACAGAATATTGGAAACACACCGTACATTATATTAAAGGTTTGTCTCTTAAAGTACGAGCAATTTTAATATCGATTTGATTTTTGATTTAATCTGATTTGAAGCAAAGAGTTTTTTATTCTTTTTAGATGGATATTGATTTGATTTCAAAGCTATCCACAATCAAATATCTTGGGGTCCATTAATTTAAATCACGAACCGCTATTCTAGCGTACCGACCGACATTTCAACGTAATTACACTATTCTGGACACAACAGAATAGACTATAAAATTTAGTTTGAACATATATACAAAATAACCATATTAAATTGATATAAAATAATTTAAATTCAACACAAATAAATTCTTTGACAAATAAATTATTATTATTGTCGTCTATATTCAAATAGAATATATATTGATCATCTATATTGATCTGATTCAGTTTTCAACTTCGATTCCAATTTTATTTCGTATTACGATAAATTAATAAATAAAATTGATTTATATTATCAACACAATATTTAAAATGATATAAAATATTTAAAATTAATTGACCAAAAATACGGGTCGTTATAGCCTCTCCCTAGGAAACCGCCACGAACTTGGCTCTTTGAGCTTGAGATTCGCAGTCTACGATCAACGATAATTGATCAAATTGGTATGAAATTGAAGATCGCAGAAACCCCATTAATTTCCATTTAATAATCCTTGCTTGATTTTGCGCAGATTAGAAATTAAAATGGAATTTAATTTGGAGCTTTTCTGGCCGTTCCAATGATGAAACGGCGGCTAAGGTCCTAAGAAGAGGGGGGGTATGACCATGTATTTATAATATAATTTATTATTATTTTATTCTTTTAATTCCGAAAGTACGTGTTTATCAATACAAACTCCAAATCGCACCCAAAGACTGTCGCCCCTAGCTAAATACCCCCATTTCAGAAACAATGGGATATGTTTCATAAGCCAGTTCGATCGTTTCGATCTGTTTTCGTCAAAATTAAAATATAAATTAATATATATTCAATTTATATGTACATTTTAATTTACCAGGGCCACATATTGACTTCAAAAATTAAAGAAAAATAAATCTAGCTATGTTTTGACGATACGGTCCTAATAAAACTAATTTCGTTGAATTTGGAGACCGTTTGAAAAATGGCCTTTTTCTGGTCGATCCAATTCAACTGAAATTGACAAAACACGTTTAAATCCACCACACTCACATATTAATTCCAAAAATTATGAAATTTGAATCTAGAAATAATTTGACATTCCGGATCCCACAAAAGTGGTTTCATCGAAAACAGAGGTCGTTTGCAAAATGGCTATTTTTAAGGGCTGTATATTATATTAAAATATATATAAATTCCATAGCGACTATTTTGAACTTTAAACTGGACATAACTTTTAATTTATAAAGTAAAATATCAGTTTCTTACATTCGTTAGAAAGATTAAATAGATTCAAAATATTTCTTGTTTCGTCCGATTCTGATTTAAAATGAATTCTATACATTCTTTTGAAATTTAAAATCGAATTTTCAAACTACAAAAACCATTTCAGGCTCGTTTTATAATTACAATAAATTTATTCGTTCAAACTTCGATTTAAATAAATTTTTTGTCATTATTATTTAAAATAAATCATTTTAAATATTCAAAATTCATTAGAATTGCTAAAATAAAATTTTTGAATTGGTTCTGAAAATCCGGGTTGTTTCACAGAATCTCACGGCGTAGGGGAAACAAATATAATAATCAAATAACAGTTCATGAAGCTGTTAAAATATACATTTGTTAATGCTTTACACAATTATTAGAGTTATGCATATCTAGACGTAATACAATAATGCAACAGAACAGAAATGATATAGTGGGAATGTATAACAGATAGTATATCAAACTCCGTCGTCATCCTCCAATACAACGTGGTCTTCGCTAACTAAAAAGCTCAGGCTAACCGGTGCACCAATGAAAAGATAAAAGCATTTGGATCAAAACTAAAATATTATCATATTAGTCAAATCAAAACCATGTAACAATATGAGGGTCAAGCATTAAATATGCTTATGGTAATTCACATCTCATATGTGCTTGTGAGTGCAATAACTTGAGAGATGTTATGGGATTCGATCTCTTAAGGATCCGTTAAACTATTTACATATAATAGTATATGCTATAATGGGTAATGCCTATCAATAAAATAAATATCAAAATAACATTAAGGCTTTACATTGATCCAATTTAACACATTTAGCAACCAACGTCGTAATGGGCACGTATAAGGAAAATATGGCAATGCATGTGAAGCAATACCCAAAGTAGGATTCTACCAATTTACCCTTGGCTGATCGTAACCCATCAGCGGCCAACCACAACTGTCAATCCAATGAACAGAGGTACACCTATCGATTGCTAAATGATGATCACAATACGAGTGATCAATGTTGCTAGATGTAGCAAACCTAATTGTCCAGACATAGGCTCTTGCTTTAGTCATTTCAATTAATGAATGTCAAGGGCTTCCATCATCGTCCTCTTACTTCATTCCAGTAAATGTTCGCCAATTCAACCACTCCATTCTGGATATCATCCACTGCGTACACGGCTATTACATTGGTTCCAATATTGACAAAGAGTATGCCAATAAGAGGCCTTGGTCTCTTTAACAACTAATCATCACTTTACACACCAGTTGGTTTTTTTACATTTCAAAACGATTCACATTTGATATCAAAGTATCATATCTGTTTCAAAGACCACATTTAAAAATCATCATATTTATTCCAAAATTTCACTTCATTCATAATCACATATATACCCAAACATGCCACAACGCTTGAAAATATGATTTCAATTTTTTAAGTTAGGTTATACTTCATTAACCACATTCGCATTTAAATCCGCGATCTAAATACAAAATTCCACCTTACATAGTTTGAAATTCTTAGAAAATAGTTTGAATAGTAATAAATAATATAAGTATAAAAATTGGTTTTTATAACAAAATAGTTTCTAAAACCAAAATGAATTGAGTATTAATAAAATAAGTTTTAAAATAATTTATAATAAATTAATTAAATTTGTAAATATATCAAATCAAACCTTTTCTTCCATTATAAAAAATTTGGATTCGTGTCCAAATTTCAAATCAGTAAATTCAATTATTGATTTCTTACAATTCCCTTGGCTAACTTTCGATTTAGTTCCGATCCATGACTTAAATCCCAATTCAAATAAATCTCATCCTTTAAATCGTATTTTTAAAAGTTTGATTCGACTTAACAATTTACTTTCATGATTTAAAATTCCAAAATCCATTCTTCATTTAAACCATTTCGATTTGTATCAATTTAAGTTAAATTTCAATTTTTATGATTTAAACATGTAAATCGAATTAGATTCCATTTTTAAATTTGAAACTTCAAACCTTTATAATAAACTCATTTCCTGATTTAAATCCATACACCAATCATAACTTCATATTTCTAGTTCAATTCTTTTAAACGATTTCTTTTAACTAACTCCCATTTCAATTCCATATTAACTTTAATTCAAATTTAAGCTAATTTCAATCCCAAATTAACTTTCAATTCCAATTTCATATTTATTTCAAGTCCAAATTAGTTTCGATTCCAACTTCATATTAATTTCAATTCCAAATTAATTTCTATTTATAACAATTCTCGGTTTGATTTCCAAATTTATCGATTTAAACATTTAAATCAAAATTTTGAAAGTCGCTAAGCTGCTATAGGATCGTAGAACATAGAAAAATAGTAGAAATAAGTAAATATTGACATAGTCGATTTTATACTGGTTCGGATCACCATCCTACGTCTAGTCGCAGACTCCCTTCTGGAATTTCATTAAACAAAACAATCCTCACTTCACCTGAAGGAATAATTTTACAACACCTAAATAGCGGAATAGGATTTCATGCCTCAACTACAGAAGAGGACTTCAACTAAACAAATAATAAAGTGTTTTGATTTGTTGTGTTCTTGATAACACTGATAAGTAGATTTGAGTACAAAATTCCTATAATCTTATCCTCAAGTATTTAAAATGTGTTTGTGAAGATTTAGGAAATGGCAATCGCTATGAATCAAAGAGTAGATATATTAGTTCAGAGATTCAAGCGATAAGAGTGATTGTGATTGCTTTTGAAAAATAGAAATCTGACAATTACTTAAAAGAATAGAGAGATTAAAACAAGTGATTTTAGTGATTTTGCAAGTGTTAGAAACATGTGTATATAGGCGTAGAATAGTCATATCTATTAGCAAAGATTTAAGTAAGAGATGCATCTACTATCATTGAAGAAAGGTTGCAACTCTTGGAAGAAAGAAGGTAACAGGTTTGAATTTAGTCAGCTGAGCATACCTTTTAGTCAACTGAATCTGTGCAAATTGTGCACATACATAAGATTCAGTCAACTAAAAGTTCTATTTAGTCGACTAAATTTTATTTTCCTGCACAATGAACAGTTTTTATAAATATATGAAATTGATATCGTGTTCTTGTGTTCGTGAAAACATCTAGAGGATAGATTTTAAAATGAATACTAAGGTTAAGACTTAAAAACAATATATACTCATACTAATCCGGTCTTCATAGTCTTTCTCCTTGTGTTGCACGAATATCTTCCTTTTTATTGAATTGGATATTGAAGCTCATTGTCATTGATCAAAACTTTGCGTATCAACATTCTTCCCCTTTTTGATTGATGATAACACCTATATTTGTAGAGATATAGCTATCTCTCTCTCCCCCCTGAATATGTGCCATACAATTTTAATTCTTCCCTTTTTGATTGATGACAACACCTATATTTGTAGAGACACAGCTATCTCTCCTCCCCCTGAATACGTGTTATCTTTCTCCTGGAATAAAATGTTAGTGCAGTACAATTTTTCCCCCTTTGTCATCGACAAGAAGGAAGTATAAATTATCTATACATACAGAAATTATGATAATTAAACTAAAGCAATCACTATCTAGTATCCATTTATGTTTCTTGAGTGGGAACTACAAGAAATATTTATAAATACATTGGTACCCACTTTTTAATAGGGTCCTAAGAGTTAGATCTTAGGAAACCAAACCTAAGTGGGTTCAGTATCCCTCTTATAAAGATACTTTTTATTGTTATGAACAATTTCCATAAATAATTTGATATATTTGTTCCTAATTAAACTATTGTTTGTTTTTGGAACCCATATTTTGATCATTTTGGTTTCTTTTTCCTTTCAATATGTTTTAATATACTTAGTGATACTTTATTTTTCGATACTACATTATGTTTTGAATCATTATTCCTCTTAAGATTAACATTTTTCTTTGGAGAAAATTTTGACACTTTCTTGTGAACTAACCCACTTTTATAGAAAGAAGATTGAGAATTTTTTATTGTTTTAGATAAATTTTGTCTTCCCTTTTTAAAGTTAGAAATACTTTTAGTAATGCTATCTAATCTGGTTTGAAGACTGGTATTTACTCTACTTGTATAATTTTAGTTTTTAAATTGTGATTTTCAGAAATAATAGCATTATTCTTTGCTTTTTGAGTTTCAATTTCTTGAATCAAAAGTGAAAGTTGTGTATCTCAATTAGAGAGAGATTCTTGAATTTTTCAAGTTCTTCTTTCAGAATTTTATTCTTGTCTTTCAGCATATCTCTTTCAATTTCTGCTTTATTCTGATTTTCACAAGCTTCCTTATACTTTCTTTTAAGAGTTTTTATAGCATTTAGAAGTTCAGTATTAACTTCAGTTAAATTACTAAATGATAGATCACTAACCTTGTTGTCTAGAGCTATGAAACACACATTTGCTTGTTCATTGTCACTATCACCACTACGATATAGATGGCCTATTGCTATGAAATTACAAGGTGAAAGAGGCGGTGATGAAGTTGTTCAAGAACTTGTTACTAAAGGCACTAGAGGTACTGGAGGCAGTAGAGGCATTGAACGCACTAGAGGCTCGCGTTATATTTCGAAATAGCTTTAGTTTGATGCAAACATAAATTTAGTACTGGCTGTGTTTGTAAGTAATGTCTATAAAACTGAATTTAGTGGCTCTGTTTTGTTATTTTCTAGTTGACTAAGTAGTACTTGTGTTGCTAGTTAATTTGAAAGGAAAAGTTCTTTGTTAATTTCAATGTGTGATGTTAATTGTTGTTATGTTGCAGTATGTTACGTAATTTTGCCATAGCTATGATATAATGTTGCAGTATGTGATGTTAAATGTTGCCATAGCTATGATATAGTGTCGCCATAAATTAATGAATGTGGGCCCCACAACAAGATCCGGTAAACTCGGGCTAGTTGGCCCCACATGTCGGAGCGCAGATTGTGGGGCCCACTTTTTAGTGAATTTAGTACCTGTGGCAACAACTGTACTGATGTTGCCATAGGGTCGCAAAGGTATTGCCTTTGACTCTATGGCAACGCGGCAAAATGCAACACCTGGAAAGTGTTGCCACAGATCATTTTTTTCCTACAACAACATTTTTTGGCACTTCCTGCCTCACTTCTCTGGTGTTGTAGTATGCAATCTATGGCGTAGTGCACTGTCACTTTCCGATGAAGATGAATTTGAATCATCCCATGTTAAAGAGAAAGCTTTCTTTTTGAATTTATCCTATTTATTCTTGTTGTTGAAAGTTTTTTGATTTTCTTTTTTCTGCTCTAGATAGTCTTTGTGGATATAACCCTTTTTATGGCAATTGAAGCATTCTATGGAAGAAAATGGAGGTTTATTCAGAAAAAAATTCTTCAAATTATTTCCTTTCTTGTATTTCATTTTTTTTTGAAATTTTTGGCAATGAATGCTAGACCCTCATCTTCTGATTCAGATTCTTTTTTCTCTGCATAAAAGGCTACATTCTTTCTCTCTTGTGCCTGGTCTTTTTTGACTTGGAGATTTACTTCATAAGGCATGAGGTTACCTATTAGTTCTTCTAGTTTCATTGTTGATAGATCGTTGGCTTCCTCAATGGATAAGAATTTTCTCTCCTATTCGTCGGTTAAGGAGTTAGTACCTTTAATATAATATCAAAGTCACTATATTTTCTCCTAACTTTATAAGAGAATGAAGAATGTATTGAAATCTGGAGTACACATCGTTTATAGATTCATTTTACATCATTCTAAAATTTTGGAATTGGTTCTTTAGAATTGAGATCTTTGTTTGTTTGACCTTGTTTGTACCCTCATGTATGGTTTTGAGCATTTCTAATATCTGATGTGCATTAGTGTAGATGTTAACACGATTAAATTCATTTCTATCCAAAGCACGAAATAGCATATTTGTAGTTTTGGCATTTGCACTTGCTTCGTTTTTCTAATTTAGTGTCCATGTAGAGAAATCAGTTGTGGGTGCTACGAATTCAGTTTGAGTTGCATTCCAAGCTTCAAAACTAGTTGCTTTTTTATATAGATCCTCATTCTTGTAACCCAGTAATTGTTGTGTAAGCCATTGAATAGTGGAGGTCTTTGGGCAGATTGCCCTTTAGCAAAAGTAGAGCTAGTGGTTGTACTATTTTCCATATTATCATTATCTCGAATAACAGTGTTATGGTTATAGGATGACCTTGCTTCGATACCAACTGAAAGTCGCTAAGCAGCTATAGGATCATAGAATATAGAAAATAGTAGAAATAAGTAAATATTGACACTATCGATTTTATACTGGTTCGGATCACCATCCTACGTCCAGTCCCAGACTCCCTTATGGAATTTTACTAAACAAAACAACCCTCACTTCACCCGGAGGAATAGGTTTACAACACCTGAGCATCGGAATAATATTTCATGCCCCAGCTGGGGAAGAGGACTTTAGCTAAACAAATACGAAATTGTTTTGACTGATTGTGTTCTTGATAACACTGATAAGTTGATTTGAGTACAAAATTCCTATAATCTTATCCTCAAGTATTTGAAATGTGTTTGTGAAGACTTTGGAAATGACAACTGCTACGAACCAAAGAGTATATAATATAGTTCAGAGATTCAAGCAATAAGAGTGATTGTGATTCCTTTTGAAACAACGAAATCTGAAAATTACTCAAGAGAATAGAGAGATTAAAACAAGTAAATTCTGTGATTTTGCAAGTGTTTGAAATGTGTATATATAGGAGTAGAGTAGTCATATCTATTTGCAAAAGATTCAAGTAAGATATGCATCTATTATTGCAATGACCCAGAAATAATTAGAGAAATCATTTTAATATTATTTAAAATGTTTACTGAATTTAATGGCAATAAATAGGGTTCCCGGGCTGTGTGCATATGAGTGTGTGTGTGTGTGCACATGTGCACAAACCAGGTCATGCACCAGGCAGACCCATGAATTCCAGGAAAATCCATATGGTTTAAATGTGCATATATATATATGGGTATTCCATTAAATTAAATAAAGTAATCTATTAAATGAATAATGTAAAGAAGATTTAAGATAATACATTTACATGTATATGGAAAGATAAGTTGCACGAAGATTAAATATATGCCCAGCCAGATTTAGAAAAGGGAATCTTTACACCTATTTGTTACTTTGTCATGACTTGTTATGGACGGAAAAATGCTTTAAATATTTCTTTTTTCTTTGAAAAGCAATTTAGTTTTGTCCAGTAGCTTTTTTCACCTCGAGCATAAAATAGAAAATAAGGCAAAAATAAGATGGAAAATATTTACACATTTGGTGTGATATATTGAGGGTAAAACTGATTTTAGGCAACCCAAAACCCTAGGAATTGAGATAATATAAGTAGGAGGCATACAGGTATAATTTGGTTTGGAGAAAATTGAAAGAAATAATTGCATAACACATTTGAAAACAAAGGAGAAAGGCTTGGGGAGTAAGGCATGAGTTCTCAGTTTTTTTTGGTATTAGAAGAAGAAAATTTTAGTGAGCATTCTCACTCATAATGACTGGCATTAAGTCCTAATAATAATGAGGCAACCAATATTTTCTATATCCAATGTATTTTTGGATTTAATCCTCTGATCAGTCTTATGCATGGATGTTATTATATGAATATTTCTTGATTTTACAACATGGACTTAGGTTTTATGCTAAAATCTATTCAAGATGTTAGTATTTATTGATAAAGTGTTTTGAAATCTCAAACCAGTCATGCAAATGATGTTGATATGTGGTAAGTCTTCCTAAAAAATATGGGCTCCAATATACTATGTATAGGTGCCGAGGCTCTGTTGATTAATGATAAAGAGCGCAATAGAATTTTCGATGTGCTGATCTCTTGTCAAATGCTAAGAAAACTATGTCTCGGGTAGGTTTTGAAACTCATTTGGAACCAGTTTACTCATAGTGGAATGAACCACTGAAAATACCCAGAAAAGCCATATGTTAATATCAGATGCAAAAGGCCATATATATATACTTACTTTATGAAAACCCAAAATGTTTGATTTCTTTGTTAGTTGTATAATTGGTTGATTGTGTTCAATGGTTGGATGATTGTTTTATCTGCTTATGTAACTTTAATTATAGTCAATTTATGGCATCATGAGATGAATCAAACTGAGATACTTTACCATACTCAGCTTGATGGATGTTAGAAAATATAAGAAGAACACTTAGTAATTAAATTAAGGAATTTATGGTCAAGAAAGCTGTTGAATGGCTTGCACTTGAGTTGTAGGTTTGACATGTAGTCTGATTTGGTCCTGGGATCTTTGTGTAATGGTGTGAATTAAATCGTTATAGTGTGTTCCAGTGATTCATATATGAAGACGAGACCAGAGTTTAACTAATTAAAATATGATAGAAAATGGTAGAAAGGAACTTGAACTTTCTTGGAAATTTCCTGTGGCAATTTGATAATATTGTGTCCATGATTCATGATTTTGATTAGGTTGATTTTACCATGTTTATGTATGGTAGAAATGGTTTATGTACATTTGCATGAATTCCATCAGTAAATAGGTGTTAATTTAAGAAAACATTGTATGTGCACTTGCACCATATGATTAGTCATGCACATTGGAAACATACTTTTCAAAACAGTATTTTCTTATGAAATTTCCCCCAGTTTTATTACTGAAGTTCTGAATTGAGATGCTCATACCAGACACATTAGTCTAACCCTGTTTTCCTCATGGCATATGGGGTGTCTCATTTTATAATGAGGCAGCCTCTATTACTTTTTCAGGTAATGAAGGAGCTATGTAAATTGGATTAGAAGTATGGCTTGTTTTCATGAACACTGGCATGCTTAAGTTTAGAAAAATTAAGTGCTTCTGAAGTGTTTGAATCTGCATGCATTCCTAAGAAATATTTTGTTATTCGGTTATGTAATGAAATATTATTAAGGGTGCTTATTTAAACTATGTTTATGTAGTAACATGGTCAAGTTTAATATATTAGCATGTGTATGGATTCAAGTTGTATTTTACGATCATTTTGGAAAACTGTGGCTAGGAAAATATATTTTAGATTATAAAAGACTTACTAATGTTATGTATTAGTCAATCTGGAGTCATCAAACAAAGTTAGTGTTATGTTTACACCTTTATATGTCTGGATTATTGGTGCAACTATTTGTTCAAATCTCACTCCAAAAATGTTGCACATTTGAACTACTTGGCTCAGCAAAAAGGCCATTTGGGTTAGCCAGGGCTTCAGAGTAGCATTGGCACTCAAAAGAAAATTCAGGGATTTATTCAAGAATATGACATAACTTTAGTTTGAAGATAGCTCCATAATTTTTACAAGAGGACTGTAGTGTTTTATATGATATGTAGGCTTGTTAAAGAAGTTAATATATTACATGTATATACATGTACTCCCAGTAAACTGTATAAAGTCTTATCTATGAAAATCAATTTATTTTATTGTCCCTATAATATTTTTACCCATATTATTGAGTAACACATGTTCACAAGACATGAAATAATCACACACACACACATCTTATCATCATCTGTGTGACAAATTGATCAAAGAAAGGTCAATGTATCTCTTGCTTATCTCCTATGCTCTGATAATAAGCAAGAGGGATATATATATATATATATCAATATCTTTTTATTTAAACTAATATTTTTATATTGGTAACTTTTTTTTATGATCTTGGATTTTAAGTTAGATAGTGATGGCTCTGATTTTAACTATATATCTACGTATGGAAAACTTATAGCTAGTTAAAAAAAATCATACCAAAAATCCAGTTTTAAATCAGGGTCATTTCAATTATCATTGAAGAAAGATTGCAACTCTTGGATGAAAGAATGTGTCTTTTCAGGAAAAAAATAGGTTTAAATTTAGTCAACTAAACATAACTTTCAGTCAACTGAATTTGTGCAAATTGTGCACATAAACAAGATTCAGTCGACTGAATTTTGTTTTCTTGCACAATGAACAATTTTTATAAATATATGAAATAGATATTGTGTTCTTGTGTTTGTGCAAACAACTTGAGGATAGATTTTAACATGAATACTAAGGCTAGGACTTAAAAACTATATATACCACACTAATCTAGTCTTCATAGTCTTTTTCCTTGTGTTTCACGTATATCTTCCTTTTTGTTGAATTGGATATTGAAGATCATTGTCATTAATCAAAACTTAGCGTATCAAATTGAGACGACCCGAACTTCCCCGTGAAGGAAAGCACGGATAGAATTGAGGACAGGACAAAATAAAACGCATACAGAAGAACATTTCATTGTTATTACAACAATTCCATCAGATACAAGAATATACAGAGTATAAATGAATAAATTACATTCGACAAATATCAGAGATTACAATAAATTACATAGCAGCGGAAAAATATACAAAACACAACTGAAAGTGATACACAGATACAGAGCTTTCCGGATATCGTTCCAGCTGTTAATCAGGATCCTGTGAATATAAATCTGCAAAACCAAAACTACTAGCTGCCCGTGTCGAAAATAGGGGCACCCAGAGTTTAGGTTAAAACAATAAACTCCAGGTCAGTCATGTGACTGGTGTGAGAACTAAAACAGTTATTTAAACATTTACTTTAAAAGAGAGTAATTCAAGGGACCACGCCGTATAACACGGAACGGGTTTCCTCCAAAGAATACTGGTGCTTAGGATAAACAACGCAATGCTTTTTCGAAAAATGAAGCTATTATAAGACCCAGGTCCCATCACACAATGCAACGCAAGCCGGAGGATAGGGTTTTCCCTTATAATAGCCAAACATGCTTGATACGTTTAAAACAAATCATTTGATACTATAATAAGTGTGTAGTGTCAAAACAATTTCAATCATAAATATAAATCATAGACGGCATAAGTGCCCCATACCACTATGTCGCCATACTAGGCTCTACAAATAAAGCCGAAATATCTCGTATTGGAAATTGGGTTTCCGTCATGAGTTGAGGCAAGGGGAAAGCTCCTCTCCGATTCGAGACACTCTAGCAAATGTCCCAGGACCCCACTATGATCCTTGGATCTTCACGGCCGGTCCTCTCTTACTTTTGAGGATTAATTATTCCTGAACACACGTTTCCCGGTCCTTACAGACCTATATCCGAGGCGCCTCGTATCCAACAACCACACAGGTGAAAAGTATATAAATGTCAGGGCTGGTAGGTTACTGACACCACCCTAGCTAGAAAGAAACGTCGTGCTCTCCCTGCAGTCACTATCCCGTTTTTGACTCATACCGAGGTGTGAGCCTCGCGAATTCATGTTATACACAAAGCTACGCCACACAGGCCGTGCTTTGATCATCAACCACAAGACTTTGCTTTTCAACAGAAGCCTTGATCAATTGCCACTTATGTGTGCCACACTGGCAATTCACTCCATGCGACTGATGTCCATCGATATACAACCTCTAAGCTCGTACGTCTCAGAGAAGGGCGTTGAGCAAGAGAATAAATTCTCCACCGCCAAACAGATGTATATTTTATAGAGATCAATCAACACAGAATAAAATCCAATGTCAGACACACAATCCATTTACAAGTTCGTTCTGGGTCTGAACGAAACCGGAGGCACTTTTCTCGCATATCCATCCATCTCCAGGTACGTCTGGACGATCACCAACTGTTTCCCTCATCTTGGGTGTACAACCCAATCAAGATCATCAGTAATCACCCAAACGATGTGAAGACTTCCGGTCTTCGACCACCGTCTTCATCTTCGACATCTCGTCGAATCGGTTATTCAGAATGGGTATAACCCGACCTTTCTGAATAACCCACGTATATGATAAACAAATGTTACACAAACACAACAAACGCCTCATTCCAATTTAGAATATTCTTTTATTCACAATATCACATTCTTAGGGAAATGTTCCCATTAATTTTATCCAAGATAAATTCTTCTAAATTTATCCTATAATTTTCCTTTGGATATCATTTCAAACCATTTTATGGTTTTCCAAACTAGTCGGGATTAGCGAACCACACCGAAGTAATTATTTATTTTATTTCCCAATCCCAACCTATATATCCCATGGAGCAAAACTGGTGATACTCCATTCCTAACACCACGGTGTTATCGGTAAAATTAATTACCATTTCACGTCCAAATCAAATTTGAAAAAGGTCGCGGTAAGTGCAGTTCGATGGCCGTTGATGGAAATCGACTGTACGGGCCTTGATAAAATTATTAAAAATATCTATAATTTGTGTAAAATCATAAGAAATGATTTGGGATAAATTGGGCTGAAAAATTCCATATTTGAAAAGATAAAAATAGATTTTTATCGAAATGAACTAGTTTTGAACTATAATTAAAATCAATTTATTTTTGAAATAAATAAATTGAACATGATTTTAAAAATAATCAATATTCCCAATACGTGGATTGGACTGGAGTTGAATTGAAATTATCTTCGGAATATTAAGGCCGGGTTATACCCATTCTGAATAACCGATTCGACGAGATGTCGAAGATGAAGACGGTGGTCGAAGACCGGAAGTCTTCACATCGTTTGGGTGATTACTGATGATCTTGATTGGGCTGTACACCCAAGATGAGGGAAACAGTTGGTGATCGTCCAGACGTACCTGGAGATGGATGGATATGCGAGGAAAGTGCCTCCGGTTTCGTTCAGACCCAGAACGAACTTGTAAATGGATTGTGTGTCTGACATTGGATTTTATTCTGTGTTGATTGATCTCTATTAAATATACATCTGTTTGGCGGCGGAGAATTTATTCTCTTGCTCAACGCCCTTCTCTGAGACGTACGAGCTCAGAGGTTGTATATCGATGGACATCAGTCGCATGGAGTGAATTGCCAGTGTGGCACACATAAGTGGCAATTGATCAAGGCTTCTGTTGAAAAGCAAAGTCTTGTGGTTGATGATCAAAGCACGGCCTGTGTGGCGTAGCTTTGTGTATAACGTGAATTCGCGTGCCTCACACCTCGGTATGAGTCAAAAACGGGATAGTGACTGCAGGGAGAGCACGACGTTTCTTTCTAGCTAGGGTGGTGTCAGTGACCTACCAGCCCTGACATTTATATACTTTTCACTTGTGTGGTTGTTGGATACGAGGCGCCTCGGATATAGGTCTGTAAGGACCGGGAAACGTGTGTTCAGGAATAATTAATCCTCAAAAGTAAGAGAGGACCGACCCTGAAGATCCAAGGATCATAGTGGGGTCCTGGGACATTTGCTAGAGTGTCTCGAATCGGAGAGGAGCTTGCCCCTTGCCTCGACTCATGACGGAAACCCAATTTCCAATACGAGATATTTCGGCTTTATTTGTAGAGCCTAGTATGGGACATAGTGGTATGGGGCACTTATGCCGTCTATGATTTATATTTATGATTGAAATTGTTTTGACACTATACACTTATTATAGTATCAAATGATTTGTTTTAAACGTATCAAGCATGTTTGGCTATTATAAGGGAAAACCCTATCCTCCGGCTTGCGTTGCATTGTGTGATGGGACCTGGGTCTTATAATAGCTTCATTTTTTGAAAAAGCATTGCGTTGTTTATCCTAAGCACCGGTATTCTTGGGAGGAAACCCGTTCCGTGTTATACGGCGTGGTCCCTTGAATTACTCTCTTTTAAAGTAAATGTTTAAATAACTGTTTTAGTTCTCACACCAGTCACATGACTGACCTGGAATTTATTGTTTTAACCTAAACTCTGGGTGCCCCTATTTTCGACACGGGCAGCTAGTAGTTTTGGTTTTGCAGATTTATATTCACAGGATCCTGATTAACAGCTGGAACGATATCCGGAAAGCTCTGTATCCGTGTATCACTTTCAGTTGTGTTTTGTATATTTTTCCGCTGCTATGTAATTTATTGTAATCTCTGATATTTGTCGAATGTAATTTATTCATTTATACTCTGTATATTCTTGTATCTGATGGAATTGTTGTAATAACAATGAAATGTTCTTCTGTATGCGTTTTATTTTGTCTTGTCCTCAATTCTATCAGTGCTTTCCTTCACGGGGAAGTTCGGGTCGTCTCAGTTTGGTATCAGAGCTTCCGGGTTATTACACAAATTTTTTCTTCAATATCCAAGTTAAAACCAAAAACTTTAGTTATAATTCAATCTCAAGCACAATTTCGAAGTATTGTTTTATATCACTTTTACTTAACCATATTCCAAGTTCAAATAGAATTCTAGCTTTTTAAAATAAATCAATTTCTGAATTTCAAATCACATTTTAATTATAACTTCAAAATCTCAAATTCGATTATTTAAGTATTTTCAATTACTAAATTTGACTTTTAACATTTCGAGCTTTAGTTTGAAAATAATTCGATTTCCATAAAATTGTTTTTCCAAAGTGAAATCATTTCAAATAATTTCAAATCACTATTCAAAATCATTTAAATTAACCAATCCGTTGTCCGTAAATATTTTTCTATCATATGGTCAAGTGACACTTAAATTTAATTTTAGTATGTCAAGGATGGGTGTATTTTAGTTGAATCCAAATTAGGGGTCATAGATATTTATTATTTCAACCTATGTTCTTAATTCATTAAAAATGATTAATCTCGAGTTTATTTGATGCCCATAACGCTTAGGGTGGAAGGTTGGGATTAATCAACACAAACGGCAGTCATGCATAAATGAGATGAATAACATGGTGAATTACACAATTAAACATTGATTTATCAAACATATCAGTCTAAGGCATCCACTAAAAAACAATTCAACCAAACAATTTAATATCACATCAATTTACTAGTTATCTGGTATCGGGTTTAACTAGAAATTAAATTTCAATTCAACCTTATTATAAAATTTAAATTAGTAGTTAAATAAAATTACACTATCGATGGAAATCAATATAAATATGAATTTTAAACTATCATGCAACAACCAATACAATCATATTATAATTTTAATTTAACTAGGGATCGAATATTTTAGTTAAGTGTGAGTGGATTTAATCACCCACCCTTAACTTTCGAGTCCATATGAATTTCAATATAGGCCCAAAATTTGACAGCCTCAGATTGCAACCAAACCAGTGCCAAACTGTCCAGAATTTTGATACAATCCTAGCGCAACCGATGGCACGTCAATCCGACTTCGTATAGACTAAACACAGTCTTTACAAGTAAAAAGAAATTCAAAATACAATTGACATAACTATTTTAATAAAACAAAACTCACCCTCTCCAAGTCACGTGCCACTTCTTCTTCCCTCTTTCACAATTCAAAACTACGCCTCCATGTACCAATCTCATGTGCACGATCCACTAGCGACACAACAAATCGATCTCTGAAATTCTAATCCGATCATACCATCGCATTGCTACCTCAACCCCAACCTATTGACAATCACAACCTTTTTTGTAGCTTTTTATTGCAGGTCACTGGAGTTCAATTTGCCTCCATCATCATATATGCCTCACCTCTAGGAACACCTCGTTGATCCTTGTTCAACAACAACTCCACATATGTCGACGATGGGACGAAGCTCTAGTCACGTTGCCTAATATTAGAGCGACCTATCATTTGATCGAACCCAACTTTGAGCACACCATCACAAAGCTAACGAGCATAAGATTCCAATGGATCCGCACTAGTTGAGTTTCGTTGAGTATTGGATTTTATTTAGTTTGTCAAAGGATTAAAGTGTTGCAACTTGTTTTATTAGTTTACTGGAGATATGAGGAAGAAACAAATTAGGATTATAAGAGGTTATTATTTATAGGGTAAAAATTTTCTCACATATTTTATTATTCAATTCAATTATATTCGTATCGAGCGTTTTAAGCTCACACCGAAGCCCCAATCACCATGAAACTTGACACTCGCTATATTTAAATATTTCGGACTCGATGAAACCGGTTTCGTCGAAATCCGAGGCCATTTGAAAATTGTTACACCGATATCCCTTAATGTCACCCATACGAAGATGCATCAAATTTTGTGAAGAGCTTAGGTATGAAGTAACAACACAGAGACTAAAATTCACAAGACAAAAATATAAAACAAAACGGAAACTTTTTAAAACATTTATTAAAATAAGCAAATCCAGTTACAATACTTATTACATTTCAAAATACCAGATAGTCGTTATCATAAAAAAAAATATAGTCCCATAGAAAATATCAAAGAACATAAGTAAAACTACAAAAGCCATCCCTCTCATAAATCAATACAATGGTCAAAAGGCAAGAACTGAACTAACACATGAAGGAAGAAAGAGTCTGAATCCAGGCTGAACCAAATAGTCAAGAATCCTTCCAAGACACTCCACCTTGTAGACCGGGGGGGGGGGGGGGGGAGGGAGTGAAGGAAGAGAGAAGGCAAAACAAACCAGGTTAGACATATGTCTAGTGAGTTCTGGTAATTTTTAGTATGAGCATAAGATAACGAAACATTCAGACAGATGAATAGTTCTAAGAGCAATGGAAGTAAAAACATAAATGAAATACCAGGATAGACAAACATGAATAAAGATAGACTTCTCATTCATATCCAAAATTTGCTGCACCAACAACTAAGATATCATAATTAGGATTTGCCTAATTTCTACCCATCAATCGACTACTTTACCGAAATGTGATAACCTGTGCCATCTATGGAATTCAGGGTTATCAATCCCGAACCCATCAACTAAAATGACACAACCATAAATCACATGCATTACAACGTCTTATCTTCCCCAGTTGGAATGGTGAACGCCCACTGTTCCGCTGGAACGCGCCCGTACCCACCTCGCTTGAACCACTTACTACCCAGTTCAGTAAAGCATGCCTAGCCTCTATCTAGTGTGAGACTTCGTGATAACAAAGGATACTGACTTGTACCAGTTCCCAAACAAAAATGCAATTGACAAAAGTCACCCCTAGACTTGGCCCCCAATTCACTACTAGGATTTCATTATATTATTAGGGCTCTTATCTTCCCCAATCAGCCCGTGCTATCGGAACAGACATAATCTGTGAGCCACTTTTCTTCCCCAATCAACCTGTAACGACCCGGAAAAAGTCGATCTTGGTTATCCGATATACAACACATACTAAACATCCAAGGATCGAAAATACCGGTAGTTAATGAAAGAAATTAGAGGGTGAGGAAAGATAAGGTAGAAACTTAGAATAGAAGAAGAAAAAGAGCATACACATCAGAGTAAACACGAATCTCACAGAAGAACGAATAAAATATAACATAACTATGAAACAATGGATTGTACTTGAATATACATATCATTATCACGTACAACACTTACAACACAGCGGAATAACAATAGCTATATAAAATCCTGAAGCCTCCTGCCCCAGCTCTTCAAGTATCTGATAATCCCGACTACTTGACTGGCCGTATAAAATTGGGCACCCAAGAGTTTAGGGAAAACAAAATAAAATGAACTCCGGGTCAGTCATGGGACTGGTATGAGTAAAACAGTTTAAAACAGTTTGAGCCATTAAACGATTTCTCATAAGACCACGCCGTATAACGGAACGAGTTTTTCCCTAATGAGAATCCAAAATATCTTTATATCAAAAATCTTTTGATATTTTTATAATGTATATCAACCACAATATAATAATCATCTAGCAGAAACGCTTTCATCTCACGTTCTACATATATAGTGTACAATCAAAACCGCAAGCACGCATTAGGTAATGGATTTCCAACTATGACAAGGTATGGAACCACCTTTCGCTAGTGTACCTCTAGAGAGGAGTACACTGGGTTCAACAAGAACATCTTGCAACCCGACCACACATGACCGACCACTCATTTCGCTTGAGTGTATCGAATGTATATTACCAATGGTTGGGATCAGCAACCGTTTCCCGAATGGGGCAGCATCGACAATAGATTTTTAGAAGTAAATGAAACTCTGGATCAGGTGATTATACACCCTAATAGGTGCGACCTACATAGCCATGTTGCCTGCCCAATTTTTGTCATTTCCCAGTTGTGAGGCTAGAGGCCACACTTATCTCTGCTAGATCACACATTTATTCACTTTGAATGTCACATCGTCATACCCGCCAAATCACAAATTGTTTTCCCCAAAAATACCACGGGTATACAGCTAAGAGAAACGAATTCCTCCGCCACCAAACGTAAATACGTTTGAAGAGATCAACTTACATGATCTATTAAATATACTATGTCAGACATTCTTCCATACAGGTCGTCCTGGGATTGGACAAACCGAAGGCACTATTCAGTACAACCATCTTAGGCAATCTTTACCTAAGATTTATACAACGGCCCTTGCACTTTACTCCGTCTTCAATTACCTTTGGCATATATGATTTGCAACGCTTATTCCAATATGGAGTGGTTCTTCAGATAATTATCCAACCGGTCTCTCCATATTAACAATGTTAAAATGGTCAAAACTTTGATAGTCGGTGAGTTAACTATCAAAGAAAAACACGTGTGCAAACAACGATATTATTTTCAAATGGAAATTATATCGATCAATCATCATTTCACATTTATCTCCTTAGTTCATTAATTTGCATATCTCCTGTTTCCATATATTCTAAATTCTTATTTTTCTATTATCAGAAAACATTTCTGATTTGTATTTGGAAAACATTTCCAAAACTCCTTCACTATCAAACCTTACTATTCCTTAGTTAAGAAGGAAGTCAATCAAGTTGGGGTATAATTACCTCTCAGACCTTAACTGAACAACGTTTTAACTTTGAAATAGTCAAAGTTTATCTTTTAAATCTTTAACAAACTTCCTTACGAAACTCTGGGATTCTATTTACGCATCCACTTCTTTATTGAAAACATTGGTTATAACGATAACGTTATAATCCCTACTTTCGAAATATCTAACTTCAATTATAACTTTTATTCTTTAATGTGAATAAATAAATAAACACTTGATTTATAAGTAAATAAATCTTGATTTAAACACCGGAAAGTATAAGTACTTTCCCGAATTCGATATAATCGAATTCGACGATTAACTCTCTTCGAATAACTAATATTCGATTAACTCACTTCGAATAACTAATATTCGATTACTCTTTCTTTCGAATAAACGTTACTCGATAATCTCTCTTTTCGAATACTATATTCAATTACTCCTTTTCGAATAACTAAATTCGATTAACTCCTTTTAAATCGATTCGAATAACTAATATTCAATAACTCCTTTCGACTCGATTCGAATAAATAATATTCAATAACTCCTTTTAACTCGATTCGAATAACAAATATTCAATAACTCCTTTTAACTCGATTCAAATAACTAATATTCGATAACTCCTAATTCGATTAACTCTAATCGATTTATTCTAATTCGATTAACTCTATTTAATTACTCTATTGGTTAACTCTAACTCTAATTGGTTAACTTTAACTCTAACCGGTTAACTCTAATTGGTTAACTCTAACTCTAACTGGTTAACTGTAACTGATCAACTCTAACTGGTTAACTCTAACTGATCAACTCTAACTGGTCAACCCTAATTGATTAACCCAAACTGGTTAACTCTAACTGATCAACTCTAACTGGTCAACCCTAATTGATTAACCCTAACTGGTTAACTCTAACTCATTTACTCTATTCGATTAACTCTAATCGAATAACAAATATTCGATTAACTCATTTCGATCAACTCATTTCGATTAACTCTTTTTGATTAACTCTTTTCGATTAACTCCTTTGATTAATTCCTTTTCTGTTTGTTTATACAAATAATTCCTTTTCTATTTTTTTACTTAACAAATAATTATTCCCTTTCAATTCTATTTATTTAACCAATAAATATTCCCTTTAGCTTTTCTATTTATTTCCCAAATGAATATTCCTTTTACCCTTCTATTTATTTTCTAAATAAATATTTCCTTTATACTTCTATTTATTTCTTAAATAAATATTTCCTTTATACTTCTATTTGTAAATGTTTTTTAATATTTCCTTTGTATTTGGTTTCACAAGTAATTTCCTTTATATTCGTTCTATTTGTTTTCTAAATAAATAACCCTTTTATACTTCTATTTATTTCTTAAATAAATATTCCGTTTTTATTCTATTTATTTAATAAACAAATAACCCCTTTCAATTCTATTTGTTGAACCAATAAATATTTCTTCTATATTTGTTTTTCACAAATATTCCTATTCAATTATATTTGTTTTCACAAATATTTCCAATTCAATTATATTTGATTTACAAATATTTCCAATTCAATTATATTTGATTTACATATATTTCCAATTCAGTTATATTTGATTTACAAATATAATTTATAATTCAATATACAATTTGAAAAATCCCTTTGTATATTCCAGTATTTCTTATGGTGTTTCAAATACCATATATCACTGCTCGGTATCACCCAATCACACACAATCAACAACATATTGGATATCACATCATATATTATAATATATATGAAAACAGTAAAATAAATGTTGAGGAATCCAATTGGATCCCTCCAACCTGTTTCCCTACATCAACAGATGTTACACAATATAAATAACATCGATTTCATTTTGATATGAAATATTCTGATAAATAGAATCAATATTTGATTAACGATTTATATATATATCGTTATCTATAATTTCAACCAATACATAAGCAATTCAACCAAACAGTTAACACACAACAATCAACGAATAATTATCAGTTCTAAGAATACATTATAAAAATATAACTGTACAGAGTTGGTGAGTTTTACTCACATTGGACGATCATCGTTAATAACGATAACTATCGGTTGATTCAGACCGACAATTTATTTCACTATAAATTGTAACGAGCTTCGATTCACTCCCCGTCAGTTCCATGGTGTAGCTACCGTCCATACGATCCTGTCGGATCTTGTTTCGATTACACATTTTCTAAGTTAATAAACTATTGAAATTTATTTAAACTTAAATTATAAATATTATATGGGCCTTTACCCTTTTCAAACACCCTTGGCCCATCTTCCTTTTGTTCAAGCCCATACCTACTCACCGTTCTTCCACTCAGAACAAAACCGACGCCTGCTTTATCCCTTTCCAACCATCATCGATTTCTTTCTCCCAAATTCTCGTTCCCTACTCCATGGCAACTTCCAAACTCCTCACCGTTTAACTCCTCGTTTCAGTCTCCATCATCTCCTCGCCAAAGATTTACACTTGATCAACCCCAAAAAGATGCCACATCGAGCTCAAAAGCTCGGTTACAGTGAAACCCACAACACCTTTGGCGATCAAATCCACTCAAACTCCTCTGTTAGTACAGTTATTTTGACGATGACACACTATATACATACATATGTACACACACTATATGCACACTCATACAGGTATCAACTCAAGGCAAAGAGCTCAAGATAACATGGCTTCTCAGAAGAAAAGTGTATATTTAGTGTCTTAAATGTTATGTAAAATCTCGTGAAAAGATATGAGAGAACATCTGCATTTCTGTGTATGTGCAGGTGACAGACATCTGTCATATACTATAACAGACGTCTGTCACTACAGCAGGAATTTCATTCCTAGCACAGAACAGACGTCTGTCATATATATGACAGACGTCTGTCACATGTCTCGGGATAAAATTTCTGCATACACAGACGTCTGTCACAGAATAGACAGACGTCTGTGCTGTACATACGAGTATATTTGTAATAGCATCTCTTCATTTCAAAAGGATATAACTTCTCATTCTTCTTCTTCCTCAATACGATTTTTCAAAAGAAATTTCGTTTCACAAAAGGGTTCTTTCAGAAATTACAACTCTTTGATAAAACCTTTGATTATCTATAAATAAATCAACAGATCCATGCTCTTAATTTACCTACTCTTTTCTAGATCTATTTGATATTCTAAAAAAAGCTATTACTCTCTAAAGTCTTCAAAATCTTTCACAAGCACACTTTACTTCTATTCTCTCTAAGTACCTAAAACTCTCATATCTATTCAAAGAGATTGTAGGAGAACTTTGTACTACTCAGTCAATATCAGTGTTTATTATAACACATGGTTGTCAAGTTTACTGCTCATCTGTAAACCTATTCCTCCGGGTGAAGAGAGGACAGTTTCTTATAGTTGAAAAGGCCGAAGGGAAGCTTCGGGACTGGACGTAGGATGAGAGGTCCGAACCAGTATAAAAGATTGGTGTGATTTTCCTTTACTCTATCTTTTCTGTTTACTATCTACTGTGTATTAATACTTGCTATTGCTTAAGACACATACACGATCCTATTATAGACTTTCAATTGGTATCAGAGCTAGGTTTTAACAAATAACAGTAATTTGTGTTTGTTTTATTTGTGTTTAAAATGGCAAGTAATATTGTTAGTAGCATTTTTCAAGAAGGAAAATCCACACAAAGACCACCATTGTTTAATGGATCTAATTATGCTTATTGGTCAACACGTATGAGAATTTTTATGGAAGCAAATGGTTTAGAAATTTGGGCTGCTACTCAAAAGAAATATGAACAACCAACCACTGAATTAACTACTTGGACTGACGTTCAAAAAGCAGCAACATCAAATAATTCAAAAGCGATGAATGTTTTATTTTGTGCATTAGATAAAAATGAGTTTTCATGAGTTATGATGTGCACTACTGCCTATGACATATGGAGAACTTTACAAATTACTCATGAAGGTACTACAAAAGTCAAACAAACTAAAATATCAATTTTACAGAATCAACTTTCATCATTCAAAATGAAGACTGGTGAAACTATTAGTGATATGTATACTAGATTTCAAACTATTCAACATGACTTAATGGCACTTGGAGTTAAGTTTAATGACTTTGATTTAGTCACTTGTATATTAAACTCATTAACTAATGAATGGGAAAGAAAAGTGTTAGCTATAGAAGAGGCTAATGATCTTTCTCAACTCAAGGTTGAAGAGTTAGTAGGAAATCTTTTGTCGTATGAAGCTAACTTGCAGGTTAGAAAAGAACAAAATGTTGAGAAGAAAAATATAGCTTTTCAAGCGAACAAAGAAGATTCAGATTTGGATGAGGAAGAGATAGTGTTCATAGCAAAGAACTACAACAAATTCAAGAAATTTAGAAAGATGAAAAAGTTTTAGAAGAACGACAAACCAAATGCAACAAATCAAACTTTGGTAAAATGCTATAATTGTGATGAATATGGACATATAAAGAAGGATTGCCCAAAGAATGATAAAAGGAAACAGAAGTTTGAGAAGTTCAAAAAGAAAAGAAGAACATTTCAAGTTACATGGGATGATTCAGAGTCATCTTCTTCGGAAAGCGATAGTGACAGCGACTCGGAATTAGCAAACGTGTGCTTTATGGCAGAAATTGATGAGGTATGTCCTGAACTTACCTATAATGAAATATTAGAGATTAGCAAGGAACTAGATGATAAATTTAGAGAACAAAAGAAGTTAAATAAAGAGCTTTCTTCTAAAATAAATAGAATGGATATAGATATTGGACTTTTAAAAGATGAGAAAACCATTCTAGAGGAAGAATTAGAAAACTCACAATCTAACAATAACAAATTATCTTTGGAAAGTGTTTCTTTTTCTAATAAACTCAGACCTATTGAATTAGAAAAATAAGATCTTTTGGAAAAATATAATAAACTGAGTAATGATTTAGAAAATTCACTTTCTGAAAATTTAAAACTCAAAAGTGAATTAGAAAAAATTACTACTAATGTTTCAAAGTTCAATAAGGGAAAACAAAATTTAGAAAATTTAATAAAAAATTCTAAACCATCAGGAAATAGAAATGGTTTAGGATACAAAAAGGATGGTAATTCTAAACATCATAGTTTTATGTATAGGAAATTTAAGAAAAAGGATGTTCCTGAGAAGGCTCAAACAAATAGGGAAGAAAAATTAATTAGTTTTAAGACTAAGTTTCCAAAAGAAGTAAAAATATGGATCCCTAAAACTAACAACAAACTTATTAGGGAAAAACATATTAAAAACTTCTTGCAAAATGTAATGTATAATTCGAATTATATTTTTAAAGGTCCCAAACCCACATGGGTATGGCTACCTTCTCCACCTAACATTTAGGACCCTAACGGAGGAAGTGGGTACCAATAAATTCTTTCTATCTTTCAAGTACCTAAATCAAGACAAAAGGATAAATGGATCTTGGATACTGGCTGCTCCAAACATATGACAGGAAATAAACACATGCTATCAAATATAAAATACATGGATGAAGGAACTGTGACCTTCGGTGATAATTCAAAAGGATATGTCATTGGCATTGGTGAAGTCATAAATTCTGGTATTTCTGATTCTCCTATTATTTCTAATGTATTACTAGTTAAAAATTTGAAACATAATCTTTTAAGCATAAGTCAACTTTGTGATAAAAAATTTCAAATAAATTTTGAAAAAGATAAATGTAATATTTTTGATGAACATAAAATTTTAATTTTTGAGGGTATGAGAAATAAAAACATATACATCTTAAATATGAAATCAAAACAAAAGACAAACTTATGTTTAACCGTCAATCATGAAGATCCATGGTTGTGGCATAAAAGGTTTTGTCATATAAATTTTAAAAATCTTAATAAATTATCTAAAAAGGAATTAGTTAGAGGTTTACCAAAGATTAATTTTAAAGTAAATAATTTATGTGATGATTGTCAATTTGGTAAACTTAAAAAGAGTTCCTTTAAATTAAAAAATAAGATATCTACTACTCAACCTTTAGAATTACTTCACGTAGATCTTTTTGGACCATCTCAAACTCGATCATTAAATCATAATAAATACGTTTTTGTTACCGTAGATGATTTTTCTAGATTTACATGGACTCTTTTCTTAAAACACAAAAGTGATACTTTTGGATTATTTAAAATATTTGCCAAGCGAATAATGAACTTATTTGATTTAAAAATTAAAAGGATTCGAAGCGATCATGGAGGAGAATTTGAAAATGAATTTTTTAAAGATTTTTGTAACAAGAAAGGAATTAGTCATAATTTTTCAATCCCACGAACACCTCAACAAAATGGTGTTGTAGAAAGGAAAAATCGTACTTTACAAGAATGTGCTAGAACTCTTTTACATAGTAGTAAATTACCTAAATCTTTTTGGGCTGAAGCAGTGGCCATAGCATGTTATGTCTTAAACAGAGTAACTCTTCGTCCATTAACAAAAAATACATGTTATGAAATTCTTCATGGTAAGAAACCCAATGTTTCATATTTTAAAACCTTTGGATCAAAATGTTTTATATTAAATACAAAAGATAATCTTGAAAAGTTTGATCCAAAAGCTGATGAAGGAATTTTTGCTGGATACTCTGATAGAAGTAAAGCTTACAGAATCTTTAATAAAAGGACTAATTCTATTGAGGAAAGTTTACATGTTTCTTTTGATGAAAATTTTCAAAAGATTAAAAATTCTGATGAAGACGAAATCGAATTACAAAATATTACTAATTCTAGTATTAATGAACAAGAAAATAATATTTTACGATCCCCTCCTCGAGTGTTGAAAGATCATCCTACAAATAATATTATTGGAGACATAAATTCAAGAGTGTCTACTAGACATCAACTTCATCAAATGAGTCATGTAGCTTTTATCTCATCATTTGAACCAAAAAATTATAAAGAAGCAGCAAATGATGAGTCATGGATATTAGCCATGCAAGAAGAACTTAATCAATTTGAAAGAAATGAAGTTTGGGAATTAGTCCCTCGACCAACAGAACAATCAGTAGTTGGAACAAAATGGATCTACAAAAATAAATCTGATGAAAATGGAAATATAATTCGTAATAAAGCACGTCTGGTTGCGCAAGGTTACAATCAAGAAGAAGGAATTGATTATGAAGAAACCTTCGCTCCTGTAGCTCGATTAGAAGCAATTCGTATTTTACTAGCTTTTGCAGTTCATCATAATATTAAATTATTTCAAATGGATGTAAAAAGTGCATTCTTAAATGGTTACATAAAAGAACAGGTTTATGTTGAACAACCTCCACTTTTTATACATGAACAATTTTCTAATCACGTTTACAAATTAAAAAAGGCGTTGTATGGTTTAAAACAAGCACCCCGTGCTTGGTATGAAAGATTAAAATCACACTTAATAAATTCTGGTTTTGAAATCGGGAAAGTAGATACAACTCTCTTTATAAAACGCATTCAAAATGATATTTTAGTCATTCAAATTTATGTCGATGATATTATTTTTGGATCAACAAATGAATCTTTATGTAATGAATTTTCTAACATAATGAAGAATGAGTTCGAAATGTCACACATGGGAGAATTAAATTTCTTTCTCGGTTTACAAATTAAACAACTTAACAATGGAATTTTCCTTAATCAAGAAAAGTATTGTAGCAATCTTTTAAAACGTTTTAACATGGACAATACATCAGGAAAACCAACACCAATGAGTACAACTGCTCATTTAAAAAAAAGATGAGAATGGAAAAGATTTTGATCAAAGACTATATCATAGTATTATAGGTTCTCTTTTATATTTAACTGCAAGTAGACCTGACATAATGATGAGTGTATGTCTTTGTGCTCGTTTTCAAGCTCATCCTAAAGAATCACACTATAGAGCTGTAAAAAGTATTCTAAGGTATTTAAATACTACAAGAGATTATGGTTTATTTTACCCTATTGGTAGTCCTTTTGAACTGGTATCATATAGTGATGCAGACTTCGGAGGATGTAAGTCCGATAGAAAAAGCACAAGCGGTACATGTCATTTTCTAGGTCAATCACTCGTATCATGGTTTAGTAAGAAACAAAATTCGGTTTCTCTTTCAACATGCGAGGCAGAATATATATATCTGCTGCACTAGCATGTACTCAAGTTCTTTATATGCAACAAACATTACGAGATTTCGGAAAATCTATTAACAATTCACCAATTTTTTATGATAACACAAGTGCAATAAATTTATCAAAAAATCCGATTAACCGTTCTCGAACTAAGCATATAGACATTCGACATCATTTCTTACGGGATCATGTCGAAAAAGGTAATATTTCCTTAGAATTTGTTAATACTAACCAACAACTTGCGGATATCTTTACCAAACCTTTAAACAAAACAACTTTTATGATGCTACGAAGACAATTAGGTATTTGTTCTTTTACTGATATATAAATTTACTATGTTTCCTTGTTTTTCTCTATACCTTTCCTTTTTGATTTGTGTTGTTTATCTCTTGCATATTTTTCAGGATTAAAAAATAGTAAAAATGTATCTATAAATCACTTCTTCTAAAAATAAATTATTTTTCATGCTAATAACCATGTCAAAACAGTCTTCCTCTTCGTTTAATATCACTTTCACAACCGATAGCTCAGCTGATACTCCTCATGATCCAACTCCAACTTCTCGGAATAAAACAATGTACAAATGGCAAGACTATCGAACCGGATTCACACCAGAGTCTAAAGTGACAAAAAGGGCGTTATTTACCTCTCCAGATACAAAACGGAAGATTGACGAAATTCATCATTATCAACAAGAACAACTGAAACTTTAAAAAGAATTGTATTTTGAACAGAAAGCTTCATCTACGATATTAGCTTATTTGCGACAAGTAGCTTTAAAGTTCTGTAGCTCTTGTCATAAAGACGTGTTCGAACCTCTAACTCTGCCGGTAAATCCACAGGATCCATCATCTTCTTTTCGAACATCACACGATCCTGTGCATCCTTTGACCACTCCAACTCGACCACCGTTTTCACCAAACAAATAAACCTGAGGGCATTTACTTAATTTTATCATTTTTATTTGCAAAATAATATAATGCATTAGGATGATGCATTCACTTACATCTGGTTGTATGTTGTTTACATAAATTTTATATGAATATTTATTTTTCAATACTTATTTGTTCTTCAAAAAAAAAAAAAAAAAATTTCATACATCAGACGTCTGTCATAAAACAGTTCAGACGTTTGAAATCACTATCTTTATGATTTCCCTGCAAGGACAGACGTCTGATTTATACACCACAGACGTCTGTCCATTATAAAATTTTTTTATCCTTCAGCTCAGACGTCTGTGTACATACTGACAGATGTCTGAATAAACTCTCGGTTTACATAACCTGCATAAACAGATGTCTGACCATTCATATGACAGACGTCTATTCATACATGCTTTCTTAATATTTCATCTATGCTTCAGCACAGACGTCTATCTATTTTATGACAGACATCTATCGAAACTTTCAGGAAATTGATCCCTGTACAGACAGACGTCTGTCAACCCATCGACAGACGTCTGACTTCAAATCTGAACCGTTTTCTCCACATACCTATATAACATCTTTTCAATTATTACCTTTTTACTTTTACCTACCTTCTCCTTCATACTAAAAACCTAACCCTAATTCCCAAATTCGAAATTTTCAATGGCTCCCAAAAATACTACCTCCAAACGAAAGAAAACTGGTGAGGGATCTTCTTCTCAACCTCCTCAGCAACCTTAAGACAACCCCAATTACGCCACCGATCAACAAATCAACGAATGGATAACCGAGCGATATGGTCAAGAACGTTTGGAATCCTTGAAGAAAAAGACAATCAATCCAGGGCCCTTTTATCCTCTTGCTCAACTATCCCACCACGATGTAACTCCAATTCTCAATCGATCAAGACTTACTCATTTAATTGAGTGTAATTATAATCAAGGTATGATTGACACACTAGCTATCTACTTATTCTTTGCGAATTTGTGTTCAATCTCTGTTTGGTCTCCTTCCGATCCCGATAATTGGGTATGGTCATCAGTTTATGGTCAACTTGTGAAATTCAATATTGAGATGTTAGGACAAATATTGAACACATCCTATACCGGTACTCGTTCACAAGATCAACCTGATATGCGTTCACAACTTCGTAATCGAGTCACTCACCAGATCTGGCAAGATAATATTACTAAGATGACACCTTCACATTTTCGCTCTCGACCAAGGCTAATTAATCGAATGCTCATTAATACTGTATTTCCTAGATTAGGAAGCCATGAGCAAGTTTATGACCATGACCATAAGGCCTTATATGCGATATTTAGTCGCACACGCATAAATTGGGCAGAATACATCTTCGAGCAACTTCGTGATTTCTGGTTGTCAAATAAACGATCGATCCCATACGGAGCACATCTAATGCGTATTTTCCGGTCATAGAATATAAATCTATATCTTTCTTCATATCCGGAAGTACCAATTCAACATAGTGGAATAAGATTTGCGGCTTTAATGAAGTTACCCGATCGCCCACCATCTATTATTCCATTCGAGCAATGGCAAGCCCAACAACGACACCCTCAGCAACCGGCACAACCACCACAACGTCGACAACGCCATCACATTGAACAAGGAGAACCTTCAGAAATACTATTATGATCCGGAGATACAAGAAACTAAGGCGCAACCAGATGCCAACCAGAATATCAACGATCTGACTTTGGCGAATCAAAGAATTTTATCACAAAATCAACAAATTCTCGGAAAAAAAGTCAGTCGTTTAGAAAAAATTTTCTCCACTCGAATGACTAAAGTCGAGAATACTTTAGACAAAGTTTTTCGATCAATTGGGAAGGTCTTGCGTAAAGTTCGTGGAAGGTCATCATCTAGTTCGTCCTCACCATCACCAACTCCACCTCCTACTGGATCTTTAGTTGGCTATGTTCCACCTCTACCTATTTCCACACATGAGTCACCTCCACATGCACCTGGAAAGGAACCCCTTGCTTCAGCAGAGGAGTCTGAGTGGGAACCACATAACGACATTCTGGAAACACCACACGATTTTGAGAATGTCAACTAATACAACACTGAACAATAGGATAATACCAACAACCAAGCATCCGATTTCTGGGGTTATTTCACAGATTCCTAGTTTCCTCGTTTCCTCGTTTATCTTCTACGTTATTTGTTTCGTAAACTTCTCTGGTCTGTAATAATTCTAACTGCATGCTACTCTATTTTGTTAGACTATCTACGCTTGTTTCTTTGACCTTTGGTTTTTTATATGTGTTTCTTATATTGTTTTTGATAATGCCAAAGGGGGAGGAAATATTAGGGGTCAATAATTCAGGGGGATCTTTATCAATTTATAGTTGTCATCATCAAAAAAGGGGAGAATGTTAGTACAGTTATTTTGATGATGACACACTATATACATACATATGTGCACACACTATATGCACTCTCATACAGGTATCAACTCAAGGCAAAGAGCTCAAGATAACATGGCTTCTCAGAAGAAAAGTGTATATTTAGTGTCTTAGATGTTATGTAGAATCTCGTGAAAAGATATGAGAGAACATCTGCATTTCTGTGTATGTGCAGGTGACAGACGTCTGTCATATACTATAACAGACGTCTGTCACTACAGCATGAATTTCATTCCTAGCACAGCACAGACGTCTGTCATATATATGACAGACGTTTGTCACATGTCTCGGGATAAAATTTCTGCATACACAGACGTCTGTCACAGAATAGACAGACGTCTGTGCTGTACATACGAATATATTTGTAATAGCATCTCTTCATTTCAAAAGTATAGAACTTCCCATTCTTCTTCTTCCTCAATACGATTTTTCAAAAGAAATTTCGTTTCACAAAAGGGTTCTTTCAGAAATTACAACTCTTTGATAAAACCTTTGATTATCTATAAATAAATCAAGAGATCCATGCTCTTTATTTACCTACTCTTTTCTAGATCTATTTGATATTCTAAAAAAAAAGCTATTACTCTCTAAAGTCTTCAAAATCATTCACAAGCACACTTTACTTCTATTCTCTCTAAGTACCTAAAACTCTCATATCTATTCAAAGAGATTGTAGGAGAACTTTGTACTATTCAGTCAATATCAGTGTTTATTAGAACTCAAGGTTGTCAAGTTTACTGCTCATCTGTAAACCTATTCCCCCGGGTGAAGAGAGGACAATTTCTTATAGTTGAAAAGGCCGAAAGGAAGCTTCGGGACTGGACGTAGGACGGGAGGTCCGAACCAGTATAAAAGATTGGTGTGATTTTCCTTTACTCTATCTTTTCTGTTTACTATCTACTGTGTATTAATACTTGCTATTGCTTAAGACACATACACGATCCTATTATAGACTTTCATCCTCCACACGAAGTTTAACAACGTGCTTAAGCTTGAAACAACCCTTAAATCAGGAATCGATACTTCATATACCACAAAATCGATAACCCTAGTACAAAAACCCATCGCTGTACCAAAGACCAGCGACAAAAATATAGTCGAGCCTCTCAAAATTCCTACAGGACATCGAGAATCATTAGAGGAACATGGATATATATAAATCATGATTTTAGGGATTTTCTACGGTTTTACTTTGATTTTGAAAGAGGAGGTTTTCATGTTTTGCTGAAAAATTTGTTGGCGGCCGAAAGAACGGTTTTATAAAGGGAATGAGATTTTTGTGTGGATGAAAACAGTGAGTGGCGGCTTGTTTAGGTTCACCCATACTTAGGATATTTTAATTTTTAATATTCATTTCGCCTTCTAAAAATTCATGTGATCACACACGATATTCAAAAATCACGAAAATGGTCATGTAGCTACAGTTCGACATTACGGTCCCAATGAAACTGGTTTCGTCGAATTCCGACTCCGTTTGCTTGCACAACGTATTTTTAAAGGTCAAAATATCGACTGTTTTTCACATTAAATCCCGTACGGCCACATACTGACTTCAAAAATCACGGAAATTGAAATCTAGTAATAATTTAATATTGCAGATCCAAAAAAATTAGTTTCGTTGAATTCTGAGGTCGTTTGCAAAACTGGTTATTTTTAAAACCCTAAATAACCCATTTAAATATATAAATATATTTAAATATAATTAAATTAAATATTTATAAATAAATATTATCGTATATATTTACAGTGGAATACCATACAGCTTAAGAATATTCCTATATGAATTTCTAACTCGATATTCACTTTCAGGATAAATCGATACTCAATTTATAATGAAATCCCTTTTTAAAATAAAAATAAATATTTATAAATTTCAAAGGAATTCCATAGCGACTTTTCTGAAATTTGATTTGGACATAAATCAAAATCTACACAATGAAATCCCCATTTTTCTTTTCCATTAGAAAAATATACTTCACCAGCTCCTAACGTTTCTTATTTCATAGAAATCCGACTTAAAACGGCTTCTATATATTCAATTGAAGTTCGAATCGTCAAATAACGAACTGCAGTGCCATTTCGAGCTCGATTTTAATTATATTATAATTCTACATTCAAACTGACATAAATTAAATACATTCGTTATTCTAACTCAATTTTAAGCTGAATTAAATCTTAGGACTAATCCAATTCACATAATATTGTGAATTCCAATATTTCTGATTATTTCAGAAATTAAATATATTAATCTATTATTTAAATTAATTAAATACTCAATATAATTTAATTAACGACCATTTAATTCTTTGAATCACTATTTAAATAATTAAATTAATTGATTATTCTATCGCTGAAAATATGGGTCGTTACACAACCTCATGATGCCGGAACGGACTCCCTCTTTCTTAGCTTATTAATTTTATAAATTTAACTCAACATGTTTAATTTTATTAATAAGCCCAACATAACTACATGTTATATTACTAGGTTGTAATTAACATTTCTAATTAATTTAATCTTTTTATATAACCATTTCCCTATGTTACTAAATGTCCAGTTAAGTGCATTTTATTTCAGTTAACATGTAACACCCCACGTCCGCAATGGACACTCTCTAAGGGAATGCCATAGCATCGGTGGAGTATTTTAGTGAATATAGAACAGAAAAATTACAACAAGACAGATATAAATGGTACTTGAAATTTAAAACATCATCTCATAACAGCGGAAATAAACATGTCTGGTTACATCATAAAACCACAATAAAAGTCAAGTACAATATCCATCAAAATAAAGAAGTACATAATCCCACTCTCTCATACAATAGCCAGGACAAAAGAAAAGATAACCGGGTAACTGGAGCTTTACAACTATCCAAGCTCCTAAAGACTGGAACAGCAATCCGATCAAGCTCCACTACTGCTAGGATCCACCGTAGGACCTGAGGGTTGGGAAAAAGATAAAAACAACGGGGTCAGACATAAGTCTGAGCGAGTCCTATAACTTTAACAATACAATCATTAAAGTAACCAGAGAAGACATAATCTTGACATACGGTAATGTCTGGGGATGAATGGCTACACTAAGCAGCTTGGTAGACTCAGGTTAAACTAAGATAACTGTAAAGACGCATCTACCCACCCAAGGATAATTACTACACTGCACCACACCAGTCATTCCTACTCAAAGATTGATCCCACCCAAGGACTTAAAGAAAGATATAACTAGTAGTTTCATGTACCCCTAGCTGACCACATAGGTGCCGTCTGCCCCTATCTCCACTAGGTGTACCCCACTACTCCCCAAGCGATCGGCTCCCTACCGTAGATACCCGTGCTGGTCCCACAGTGGGGTGTATCACTCCCCTAAAGTGGCCACCTGATAATATCAACGGTGCACGGCTTTATATCTACACGATGCAACAACGGCTTATCTACCAGCCCGGGCCCACTCACGCATATGAAACCCGCTGGACTTGCGTTGCCACCGCTAACCCGTTTTGGCCTCTTATAATCAAGCCCAATATGCGTGTCCCGTCACTCGACATGGGTCGAGCCCACAAAGATACGTTTGGGATATTGGTTGAAATGGGCCCCCACAAGCTACCCACCTAAGCTTGTCACTTATCTAGTGAATCCCACTTAACCCTTTAATCATGTTTAATTACATGTTTCACTTGGTTAAGTATTCTAATCGTATTTTCTATTGCCACCCAAGGCAACCCACTAGATTCCACATGCCACCCAAGGCAACCACTAAATTTCCACATGCCACCCAAGGCATCCACTTAACCCCTCATGTCCCACTACATGCTAATATGGTTAAGTGTTTCTTAATTAATTAAGACTGTGATCTCCCATAAAGACCTCCCACATTAGACTGGCTGTTATGACCGCCTGGTTAAGCCGGTAGGGTCCGGGCAGTCTTACGTCATAACAGAGTCTAACCTCGTGTCTTTACTTTAATCACGTATTTAATTTATGGCTAAGACCTCTCACATTGGGCTGACATTTGTAGCAACTGGTTAAGCCGGTTGGGTCCGGGCAGTTTTACACTACAAATGAGTCCAACCTCGTGTCTTAGTCGATTAATTACACCTAATTAATCACCCCATATTAATTATCCCTAATTAATATCAAGTTTTTCATAACATGGGTAGACCTAACTCAATAGGTAAATTCCCATGGGGTAGACCTAACTCAATAGGTAAATTCCCAGTTATGTTAATTTATTTTTATGGTATGCTTAATCATACCCAATCATACTTTTATTAACATATTCATTACCCCATCGTTCCCCACGTAAATCGTTCTCATTTCACGACATAATAAAAGGGAAAGATCCATCACAAATATCATGGGTTTAGCATATAACTTTGTCATGGGTTAAGAGGATGTCAACTTGCATTTATGAGCATATATTAACCCAACTACATTTAACCCAAACTTGCATATTATCATACACATATCTTGCATAACATGTTGAACTTGCATATAAGCATTCTCATAACTTGCATAACATGTTAAACATGCATTTAAGCATACACATAACTTGCATAAGCATTCACATACTTGCATAAGCATTCACATACTTGCATAAGCATTCACATACTTGCATAAGCATGCATAACTTGCATATCATGTTAAACTTGCATTTAAGCATATACATATCTTGCATAGGCATTCATATACTTGCATAAGCATGCATAACTTGCAAATCATGTTAAACTTGCATTTAAGCATATACATAACTTGCATATGAACTTGCATAACCACCTACACATAACTTCCATAATATCATACACATAACTTGCATGTGAACTTGCATAACTCACTTTGTTAAACATGCATAAATCCACTTATTAAATATGCATAAACCCACTTGTTAAACATGCATAAACCAACTTGTTAAGCATGCATAAACCAACTTATCAAACATGCATAAACCCACTTATTAAACATGCATAAACCAACTTGTTAAGCATGCATAAACCAACTTATCAAACATGCATAAACCCACTTATTAATTATGCATAAACATAGGAAAACATAGAGTAGCATATCATTATAAATGATTCAAACTCACTAATCCGCATTTAAGACCATAAGTCTCATTACACCCAATCTACTTACTTTAACAATTGATGTTAAAGTGATAGAAACTCACCAAAACCAAGATTAGCAAACTTGTGAAGTGGAATTAGTTGCAAAATATGAAGATGGTGATGATTAGAGAGTGATTAGCTTGCAACTTCCTTCATAAATTAGTGGAGGCTCCTTCTAGGATTTAATTTGGCGGCATGAGGCCATCATTTTTATTTTTAGTATGGATTAGGGTAGGTTTAGGGTGTATTTATAGATTAGGTGAGTGTTTTAGGCCCTTAGATTAACCCTAGATTAGATTAGGTCCGTTAGATTTAGGAAATCTCTAGAACCTAGCCCAGCCCTAGCCAGAAAACCAAATCTGGTGCACCCATCTTTCTGGCTCGACACGCCGTGTCGACAGGCAAGTCGACAGGTAAGTCGACTCCCCCTGTCGACAGGCCTGTCGACAGCCCTGTCGACATGGTCAGGGCGGGAATTTTCCCGCCTGGCCCCGCTGGTTCTACTTTGAAATCTGAATTTGAATTTTTAAATCTGTTTTTAACTTTAAATTTTCTGCAAACTTCTTTGGGCCATAACCGGGCCATACGGACTCCGATTCTCGAAAACTCGGACTCTATTTCGCGTATTTTTCCGAGACGAACGCAATGACGCAGCCCGTTTCCCCCGATTCTCACGTCTGAGAGTATTTATTCTGTAATTAGTGAATTTTAGTATTAACTAAAATTCGGGGTGTTACATTCTCCCCTCCTTAAAGGATTTCGTCCCCGAAATCTCTAAGCCAAGGAGAATGCATATCCTACCATCCAAACAACCATCTACTCAAACCATCAACCACGGGCATCCATTGTCCTTAAACAGTTTCTATTGATGTATGAGCATATGCAAAAAGTGTGTGTATATGTTCCTTATCTAATGTATGAACATATGCAAACCATGATAGTGCCATGCATCCATTATGTATGCGAGAGAACCCTATCGACGCATACAATATCTACATGAGTGCACAATCATTCACCAAAATGCATCATCCATATGATAACACAATCATTATACATCCATAAATATAGCCTCCTACACACAATTTTTATGCAATATGCAATATGAAGTGACTGAGCCGATCTAGTGCCTAGAGTGTGTGTATATGCATCCACGAGCAACCACTAGCAAACACTTGCATCCACTTGCATCCATCAACCATAACATGTCTCAAACACATGTTTCAACCATAGGTTTACCCTATCTAAAGGTCAATCAGTACTAACGAGAGGATATACTAAAGATAAGATAAGTACTAGACAACGATAGAGGAGAAAGTAAAGACGTACCCTCAAAAAGAAATGGGTACAATGAACGCATCTTCGCTTCCGTCTCCCAAGTTGCGTTGCTCTCATCTTCTCCCCATTGCACTTTGACTAGTTGAACCTCTCTGTTTCTCAACTTCCTAGTCTCTGACCCAAGGATGCGAGTAGGAGCTCGTCGAATAGTCGCATCACGCTCTACTTCCACTTCTTTAAGCAAGCTCGGCTCTACCACCTCTGCGGTCTCATGTAAGCACTTCCTCAGATGTGATACATGGAATACATCATGAACACCACTAAGTCTGTCAGGCAACTCCACTCTATATGCCATCCGTCCAATCCTTTCCTTAATAGGAAACGACCCAACAAACCTCGGTGCTAACTTCCCAACGGATCCAAAGCGAACAACATTTCTCAACGGAGATACCTTGACAAAAACCATGTCCCCAACTTCAAACTCAAGATCCGTCCTCCTCTTATCCGCATAAGATTTTTGCCTATCCTGCGCTGCTTTCATCCTTCTTCGAATCAAGTCAATCTTCTCAGAAGTCTCCCTAATCATATCAGGCCCAAGCAAGATCTTATCCGTAGATTCCCACCAACATGTAGGTGATCGACAAGGCCTTCCATAGAGAGCTTCGAAAGGAGCCATACCAATACTGGACTGAAAGCTGTTATTATATGCGAACTCCACCAATGGGAGATGCTCTTCCCATGTACCTCCAAAATCTAAGATACAAAGCCTCAAAAGGTCTTCTAGAACACGATTCACCCTCTCAGTCTGGCCGTCCGTCTGAGGATGATATGCGGTGCTCAGACACAATTGAGTCCCCACTGCTTCTTGCAAACTTCTCCAGAACTCGCTAGTGAAGATAGGATCTCGATCACTCACTATGCTAGAGGGTACCCCATGCAATCGAACTATCTCTCGAAGATATACTGAAGCTAGCCATGGAGAGGTCCTCTTGCTCTTCACAGGTATGAAATGGGCGCTCTTAGTAAGTCTGTCTACCACCACCCAAATTCCTGTATTACCTTTCCTCGATCTGGGTAACCCGTCAATAAAATCCATCGAGACGCTATCCCACTTCCATTGCGGAACTTCCAATGGGTGAAGTAACCCACCTGGTTTCTTTTGCTCCGCCTTCACTTGTTGGCACACCAAGCATCGAGCGACTTACTGGGCCACATCTTTCTTCATACCGGCCCAGAAGAAAACCCTCTTCATGTCTTGGTACATCTTGTCCCCACCGGGATGAATAGTCATCCTAGAACGGTGTGCATCATCAAGAATAACCTTCCTCAAACCCTCGTCTTGCGGTACACAAAGTCTACCGTCTCTACGCAAGCACCCCTATCGTCTAGGGTTTACCTACTCAAATGGCTGGACGACTCCCCCCTTATGAGCTTCTCCACCAACTCAACCAACTGTGGGTCGTCTCTCTGTGCTTCACCAATCCGCCCCAAAAGAGTAGGTCTAACTTCCAAGGAAGCTAGCAACCCGGGTGCATAATCAATGGAAGGTCTGAAGTCAAACATCGAGATAAATTCCAAGCTTCGTTGTTCCACAAACAATGGACTCAAGGACAACCTCTTCCTGCTCAAGGCGTCCGCCACCACATTACCCTTGCCAGGGGTATATGCTATCTCGAAATCATAGGATGCTAAAAATTCCATCCACCTTTGTTGTCTCAGATTCAAATCCTTCTGAGAAAACAAGTACTTCAATGATTTGTGGTCAGTGAACAATTCGAATCTCTCACCAAGTAGATAATGGCGCCAAATCTTAAGCGCAAAAACAATAGCGGCCAACTCTAAATCATGGGTAGGGTAATTTTTCTCATGCGCCCTCAACTGCCTTCCACCATAGGCTATTACCCTTCCCTCTTGCATTAAGACTGCGCCAAGTCCTGTCCCATAAGCATCGATATAAACAACAAATGGCTTGCTCCCATCTGGCAACACTAAAACTGGAGCAGTGGTTAAAGCTCTCTTTAACCGTCGGAACGCATCATCACAATCTACGTCCCATGCGAAAACAAGATTCTTCTTCGTTAAGCGGGTTAATGGGGCTGATATCTTCGCGAAGTCTTTGATAAACTTCCTATAATAACCCGCCAACCCAAGAAACTTCTCACTTCGGTAGCATTCTTCGGAACCTTCCAATCCTGAATTGATACTACCTTCGCGGGATCCACAGCTATCCCTTCCTTGGAGACCACGTGCCCCAAGAACCGCACCTCCTTCATCCAGAAGTGACATTTAGAGAATTTAGCCTTAAGGCTATGTGCTCGAAGAGTCTTCAATACCTCCCCAAGATGTAGGGCATGCTCTTCTTCACTCTTAGAAAATACTAAGATATCATCCACAAAGACCACCACGAATTTATTAAGGAACTCCCTGAACACCCTACTCATCAAATCAACAAAGTATGCAGGGGCGTTCGTCAACCCAAATGGCATCACCAGCCACTCATAAAAACCATCCGGAGTCCTAAAGGCAGTCTTGTCTATGCTATCCTCAGCCACCCTCAACTGATGAAACCCCGTGGCTAAGTCCAACTGAGAAAATACTGAAGCGCCAACCAACTGATCGAAAAGATCATCAATCCTCGGCAATGGGTGTCTATTCTTCTTTGTGAGCTTGTTGAGTTCTCTATAGTCTACACAAAGTCTGAGGGACCCATCCGCCTTCGTAGCAAATACTACTGGAGCACCCCACTCCGATATACTTCGTCTTATGAACCCCTTCTCAAGCAACTCCCCTACTTGCTTATGGAGTTCCCTCCTCTCACGAGGAGCCATGTGGCGCACTGGTAAAGATACAGGTTTAGCATTATCCACCAGATATATTCGGAAGTCAATCTCCCGCTTCGGAGGTAAGCCCTTCACCTCCTCAAACACATCCGGATATTCCCGGACCACTTTAACAGATTGCAAACTCTCGACCGAAGCGTCAAGCGATTCAAGATAACTTAGCATAACAGAGTCCATGGGATTACAAGAAATCTCGAGAGTGTTACCCAAGCGGGTCATGAGCCTAACAACTCTCCTTTCGCAATCAAGAACGGCACCATTACTGGATAACCAGTCCATGCCCAAAATCAACCCATAGCCCGTGAAGCCCAACACAAAAGCATCACATCTAAACTCAATGCTAAGTATAGAAATCTTCAAACCCAAACATATCATGGACAAATAAGTGGAGCCCCCGACTGGGTTTGAAACAACCAAGGGATCATCTACCAGACTGGTGTCTAAGTGCAGTGACTCAACTAATGATGATGAGATAAACGAATGCGATGCGCCTGAATCAAACAATGTACGGACAGGATGATCAAATAGAAAAACCAGACTTTCAACGGAAATAGTTCTACCTCTCTCCTGAATCGGTGGAACTGCGAGAGCCTGCACTTGCCCCCTAACCTGACCCGGTGCCATAAGAGCTTGCACCTGTCCTCCTGAGGTAGACCCCGTCCTTTGCCCCTTCTTAGGACAGTCTTTCACTAGATGCCCTGCTTCGCCACAGTGGAAGCAGCCAGTCTTCTTCTTCTTGCGACAATCCTTGCTTAGGTGGCCAGGTGTCCCACAATTGAAACACTTCTTCTTCTTGCCCTTGCCACCGTTGCCTTTCCCACCTTTGTTTTGTTGTTGTTGCTGAGGTCTCTTTTGATCTCCCTTCTTCTCGGGTGCCTTATTAGCATTGGGACCCTTCTCTTCTTCATGCATGAGTGCCATGTCAACTAGCTTCTCAAAGGTGGCCCCCATAGGGATATGAGTCATAGCCAACCCATGCATCGGTTCATTCAAGCCTTTCACGAACCTCAAAGCCTTCTTCTCCGGTGTATTCACCATGTCTAGGCCAAACCTTGCCAATTGAATAAACTTGTTGACATATTCCTTCACTGAGAGATTTCCTTGCTTTAGAGTCAAGAATCTTTCCATATACAAGTTTTCCTCCGCCCTTGAGAGAAACTTTGCCACAAATCTTTGCCTAAAATCCGCCCAAGAGTCAACGGGGCGTTCTCCATTTGTAACCTCCCACCAGAATGAGGCCTCTCCTTTCATTAACCAAGCAGCCAACTTGACTTTCTTTCCTTCTTCCATCTCAAAGATATCTATCAATTCTTCCACCTCCTTAAGCCAATCTCTAGCCTCCATAAAAGTTTCAGATCCTTGAAAAGGTTTCCCTCCCATAGCTTTAAATTCCTTGCAGGTCTTAGCAAAAGTATCCGTGCGAGGAGGAGGGGGAGGAGGAAGATCGGGTGCTACGGTTGGTGGAGGGATATTTGCTGGACCCGCAGTGGTGGCCCTAGCCTCCATCAATCTCCTATACCATACTGGTACCGTCACACCCTCCGGAAAGTTAGGATCCTCAGCCATGCTGAAACGAAAAAGGAAAGATTCAAAACGGAGAATTCGAAGGATATAGATATGGCTATTGGGGATTATGCTTTTCTTTCAAAAACTTTTCTCTTAAAAGACATGTTTTTTTGCAAATATCTCTTCCAAAAATGTTTTTATAAAAATAGTTTTTCTAAAAATTTTATCTGTTCCGGTAACCTGGCTCTGATACCACGTGTAACACCCCACGTCCGCAATGGACACTCTCTAAGGGAATGCCATAGCATCGGTGGAGTATTTTAGTGAATATAGAACAGAAAAATTACAACAAGACAGATATAAATGGTACTTGAAATTTAAAACATCATCTCATAACAGCGGAAATAAACATGTCTGGTTACATCATAAAACCACAATAAAAGTCAAGTACAATATCCATCAAAATAAAGAAGTACATAATCCCACTCTCTCATACAATAGCCAGGACAAAAGAAAAGATAACCGGGTAATTGGAGCTTTACATCTATCCAAGCTCCTAAAGACTGGAACAGCAATCCGATCAAGCTCCACTACTGCTAGGATCCACCGTAGGACCTGAGGGTTGGGAAAAAGATAAAAACAACGGGGTCAGACATAAGTCTGAGCGAGTCCTATAACTTTAACAATACAATCATTAAAGTAACCAGAGAAGACATAATCTTGACATACGGTAATGTCTGGGGATGAATGGCTACACTAAGCAGCTTGGTAGACTCAGGTTAAACTAAGATAACTGTAAAGACGCATCTACCCACCCAAGGAAAATTACTACACTGCACCACACCAGTCATTCCTACTCAAAGATTGATCCCACCCAAGGACTTAAAGAAAGATATAACTAGTAGTTTCATGTACCCCTAGCTGACCACATAGGTGCCGTCTGCCCCTATCTCCACTAGGTGTACCCCACTACTCCCCAAGCGATCGGCTCCCTACCGTAGATACCCGTGCTGGTCCCACAGTGGGGTGTATCACTCCCCTAAAGTGGCCACCTGATAATATCAACGGTGCACGGCTTTATATCTACACGATGCAACAACGGCTTATCTACCAGCCCGGGCCCACACACGCATATGAAACCCGTTGGACTTGCGTTGCCACCGCTAACCCGTTTTGGCCTCTTATAATCAAGCCCAATATGCGTGTCCCGTCACTCGACATGGGTCGAGCCCACAAAGATACGTTTGGGATATTGGTTGAAATGGGCCCCCACAAGCTACCCACCTAAGCTTGTCACTTATCTAGTGAATCCCACTTAACCCTTTAATCATGTTTAATTACATGTTTCACTTGGTTAAGTATTCTAATCGTATTTTCTATTGCCACCCAAGGCAACCCACTAGATTCCACATGCCACCCAAGGCAACCACTAAATTTCCACATGCCACCCAAGGTATCCACTTAACCCCTCATGTCCCACTACATGCTAATATGGTTAAGTGTTTCTTAATTAATTAAGACTGTGATCTCCCATAAAGACCTCCCACATTAGACTGGCTGTTATGACCGCCTGGTTAAGCCGGTAGGGTCCGGGCAGTCTTACGTCATAACAGAGTCTAACCTCGTGTCTTTACTTTAATCACGTATTTAATTTATGGCTAAGACCTCTCACATTGGGCTGACATTTGTAGCAACTGATTAAGCCGGTTGGGTCCGGGCAGTTTTACACTACAAATGAGTCCAACCTCGTGTCTTAGTCGATTAATTACACCTAATTAATCACCCCCATATTAATTATCCCTAATTAATATCAAGTTTTTCATAACATGGGTAGACCTAACTCAATAGGTAAATTCCCATGGGGTAGACCTAACTCAATAGGTAAATTCCCAGTTATGTTAATTTATTTTTATGGTATGCTTAATCATACCCAATCATACTTTTATTAACATATTCATTACCCCATCGTTCCCCACGTAAATCGTTCTCATTTCACGACATAATAAAAGGGAAAGATCAATCACAAATATCATGGGTTAAGAGGATGTCAACTTGCATTTATGAGCATATATTAACCCAACTACATTTAACCCAAACTTGCATATTATCATACACATATCTTGCATAACATGTTGAACTTGCATATAAGCATTCTCATAACTTGCATAACATGTTAAACATGCATTTAAGCATACACATAACTTGCATAAGCATTCACATACTTGCATAAGCATTCACATACTTGCATAAGCATTCACATACTTGCATAAGCATTCACATACTTGCATAAGCATGCATAACTTGCATATCATGTTAAACTTGCATTTAAGCATATACATATCTTGCATAGGCATTCATATACTTGCATAAGCATGCATAACTTGCAAATCATGTTAAACTTGCATTTAAGCATATACATAACTTGCATATGAACTTGCATAACCACCTACACATAACTTCCATAACATCATACACATAACTTGCATGTGAACTTGCATAACTCACTTTGTTAAACATGCATAAATCCACTTATTAAATATGCATAAACCCACTTGTTAAACATGCATAAACCAACTTGTTAAGCATGCATAAACCAACTTATCAAACATGCATAAACCCACTTATTAAACATGCATAAACCAACTTGTTAAGCATGCATAAACCAACTTATCAAACATGCATAAACCCACTTATTAATTATGCATAAACATAGGAAAACATAGAGTAGCATATCATTATAAATGATTCAAACTCACTAATCCGCATTTAAGACCATAAGTCTCATTACACCCAATCTACTTACTTTAACAATTGATGTTAAAGTGATAGAAACTCACCAAAACCAAGATTAGCAAACTTGTGAAGTGGAATTAGTTGCAAAATATGAAGATGGTGATGATTAGAGAGTGATTAGCTTGCAACTTCCTTCATAAATTAGTGGAGGCTCCTTCTAGGATTTAATTTGGCGGCATGAGGCCATCATTTTTATTTTTAGTATGGATTAGGGTAGGTTTAGGGTGTATTTATAGATTAGGTGAGTGTTTTAGGCCCTTAGATTAACCCTAGATTAGATTAGGTTCGTTAGATTTAGGAAATCTCTAGAACCTAGCCCAGCCCTAGCCAGAAAACCAAATCTGGTGCACCCATCTTTCTGGCTCGACACGCCGTGTCGACAGGCAAGTCGACAGGCAAGTCGACTCCCCCTGTCGACAGGCCTGTCGACAGCCCTGTCGACATGGTCAGGGCGGGAATTTTCCCGCCTGGCCCCGCTGGTTCTACTTTGAAATCTGAATTTGAATTTTTAAATCTGTTTTTAACTTTAAATTTTCTGCAAACTTCTTTGGGCCATAACCGGGCCATACGGACTCCGATTCTCGAAAACTCGGACTCTATTTCGCGTATTTTTCCGAGACGAACGCAATGACGCAGCCCGTTTCCCCCGATTCTCACGTCTGAGAGTATTTATTCTGTAATTAGTGAATTTTAGTATTAACTAAAATTCGGGGTGTTACATAACATGTTTCCAATTGCATGTTACAATTTATTCCAGTTCATAAGTTTTAATATTCTTCATTTAAGGTTTATCACAATTTACACTCCACTATTTGAATGAGATATTCATTAATTTCAACCTGCCCGAAATCTCCTTTTAGTTTACATTCAATATCATTCCCAATTTTTACGCTAATTAATCGATAAAGGCCTAGGCTCTCGCTACGCCTAAGCTCAACGAAAAAATAAATAGGAGAATTCATCTAGGCCAATCATAAGGCCTAGACTCGAAAATGAACAAAATAAGTAAAATAGGGCACTACAAGAATGTAAATAAAATCATAGTAGATAAGGGGATAAAGAAGAAGAATTGCCTGCAATAAATAAACAATTGAAAAGAAATAAACATAGACAATAAATAGATTGTAATAACTTACAGAAAAACAAACATATAATTAATATAAATATAAAACTTGTAGATCCAAACCATTTTACCGTCAAATCTTTCCTATGCAAACAGCTGATCTAAAAATTATATCAAAAACTCACAGAAAAGATTGCAAATCCAGAAAACGGCTTTGGTATAAGAAGAATCCTTCCGATCTACAATTGGATAGAACTCTGATCTATTCCCTACTTTTAATTTAGAACATAGTGGAGTTGAGGCTAAGAAAATGAAGAATGAGAAGTGTAGGGAAAAGTAAGGAGTACCAGTCCATTTATAGGTATGGGAGGATTTTCTAAGCCTTATGATTTTTAGGCTTTCAATCATAGCTCTTAAAAACACGTCAGCAGAACTCTCCATAACACTACAACAGGTTCAACATCGTGCCAGGCCTGGAATCGCGCTTGACATTAATATGGGTCGACCCACATGGGTTCTGGGTCGACCACATGGTCGACCCAGTTATGCGCTAGGTCGCCCATTACTCCATTGATTATGGTCTGTTTATTGATTTAATTTCTATTTTAAATTTCAAACTTCAACTGATCATATCTTGTTCATTTTTCGTCTGTTTAATGCAAACTAAAAGTCTATCCGAATGAGAATTTTGCAATGAACCCAACGGTGAAATCTCCTTCACCCAATTATAAATATTAATATCTGTTTTATTACTCTTTTCTATTCGATTATTGTTAATAAAAATTCGGGGTGTTACATTCTCCTCTCCTTAAAGGATTTCGTCCCCGAAATCTCCGAGGCTAGAAGAATATTATCAACCAATATGTACATCCATCTACTCAACCATTAACCACTAACATCCATTGTCCTTATATTTTCTAATGCTTTTCGTGAACATATGCAAAGGTGTTGTGTATATATCCCTAAGCTAATGCGAAAATCAGGCGGTCTACTGATTTAGTCAACCTCTTAATGCAATTCAAGTATGTGCCATGCATCTAATATGTACGCAAAGGAATCATAATGATACATATATAATTATATATGGTGCAACAACCATTCATCAAAATGCAACATCCAAGTGATGATTCATCCATTTTTCATCCATATTAAAATAAAAATGCGCACACATCCATACGCAATATGTAAGTGTCCTAGTTCAGTCGATCACTAACAAGTGCCTAGTGTGTGTATATGCATCCACTAGCAAACACTTGCATCCACGTGAATCCATTCAACCATAACATGTTCTATTAACATGTTTTAAACAATTTCCTACCATCCATAGGCTTATAACTGAGAATTATGATTCAAACGGTATGGAAAATAGATCTAAATTCAAATCTTAGGAAAGAATTAAGAGCACACTTTCGAAGAGAGATGGAAAAGAAGCACGAATCCTATCGTCTAGTTCCCAAGTCGCGTAGTCGCTATCTTCTCCCCACTGAATCTTAACTAGCGTGATCTCTTTATTCCATAGCTACTTAACTTCAGATTCTAGTATTCATGTGGGAACTCTACTGACTGATGCCTCACTCTCTACTTCGATATCTTCTAGGGTACTCGACTCTACTACTACCGCAGAATCATGCAGACACTTCCGTGAGTGTGAAATGTGTAACTCATCATGAACTTCTGCTAATCTCTCCAGTAGTCTAACTTTGTATACCGTCTGACCGATCCTCTCTACTACAGGGAATGGTCGTACAAACCTCGACGCCAACTTCCCGACCGAGCCAAACCGAACCACATTCCTCAAAGATGACACCTTAATAAAAACCATATCTCCTACCTCGAACTCTAGTCCTGTCCTCCCCTGATTTTGCATACGAATTCTGCCTATCCTGAGCTGCATTTTTTCGCCATCGAATCAAATCTATTTTCTCTGAGGTCTGTCTAACCATCTCAGGTGCAAGTAGAAGTCTGTTCGTGGACTCCCACCAACATGTAGGTGATCTGCATGGTCGCCAATATAGTGCCTCGAAGGGATCCATACCAATACTCATCTAATAGCTGTTATTATATGCGAACTCGACCAATGGAAGATGCTCCTCCCAAGTCCCTTCCAAGTCTAGGATGCATAGCCGTAATGAATCCTCGAGAATCCTACTAACCCTTTTTATATGTCCATCTGTATGAGAGTGCTAGGCAGTAAGTACTAGTCACAGCGGTGTCCCCATTGCCTCATGCAGGATCCTCCAAAACTCGCTCATGAAGATGGGGTCCCAGACACAAACAATGCTAGAGGGTACTGCATGAAGTCGGATGATCTCTTTAAGATACACAGATGCCAACAAAGAGGCCGTCTTCTTACTCTATCTTAACTGGGATAAAGTGAGACCATAACTCAAATACCGGTGTTGCCCTTCCTTGATCTGGGCAACCAATCTATGAAATCCATCGAAATGCTCTCCCAATTCCACTATGGCACATCCAATGGCTAAAGCAATCCTACAGGCTTCCTCTGCTCATCCTTCAGTTGTTGAGAAATCATACACCGAGCTACATAATTTGCCTCATCCTTCTTCATCCCAATCCAATGCAAAACCCTCCTTGTGTCTTTATACATCTTATCACCGCCCGGATGGATAGTCATCCGAGAGTGATAAGCCTCCTCTAAAAACGATCTCAGCAAATCATCAACTCTAGAACACACATAATCTCCCATCACAATGTAGTCGCCCTTTCTCATCCATAGAATATCTAGCAAGGTGATAGAGGTCTCTCCACTACTGAGCAGATCTATGATATCCACTAACTACTGATCCTCGCGCTCATTGGATCCAACATGCTCTAATAGGTCGCACCTCTAATGATGCTAATAATTCGGGTGTAAAATTCGTAGATGGTCTAAAATCGAACGACGAGATGAATTCCAAACTCTGCCACTCTACGAATAGTGGACTAAAATTGATTCTCTTCCTACTCAATGCGTCTGCTGTCACATTACCCTTCCCCGGGGTATCTCGAAGTCATAAGACACAAGAAACTTCATTTAACATTACTATCACAAATTAAGATCTTTTTGCGAGAACAAGTACTTGAGCGATTTATCATCTGTATAAAGCTCGAACCTCTCACCTAATAAATAGCGTCTCCAAGACTTGAGCATACACATTATCGCTACCTGCTCCAAATCATAGATAGGTAGTTCTTCTCATGTACCCTCAACTGCCTAGTCCCATAGCAGACAACCCAACCCTCCTGCATTAACACTGCACCTAAACCCTTGCCGCAAGCAACTGTATAAACGATAAGCATCTTTGTACCATCAGGAAGAGTTAGTATTGGAGCCAATATAAGAGCCTTCTTTAATCTCAAGAATGCATCCTCGTAGTCTATATCCCAAGTAAAAAACTTGGTTCTTCTTAGTTAGGTGGGTAACCAGCCACAACAAACTTAATCAGGTACTCCCTAAATACTCGGCTCAGCAAATCCACAAAGTACGCTGGTGCATTGGTTATCCCAAAAGGCATAACCATCGACTCAAAGAATATGTCGGGAGTCCCAAAAGCATTCTTGTCAATGCTTTCATCTACCACCCTAAGCTGATGAAATCTTGTGGCTAAATCCAAATGCGAGAAAACTGAAGCGCCCATTAACTTTTCAAATAAGTCATATATCCGTGGGAATGAGTGTGTATTCTTTTTTGTTCATCTCCCTGTAATCCACACATAGACGGAGAGAGCCGTCCTCCTTTGTCACGAAGACAACTGGTGCTCCCCACTCATAAATGCTCCGTCTAATAAACACTTTCTCGAATAACTCACCCACTAACTTGCTAAGCTCCTTCTTCTCTCTCAAAGCTGTGTGGTGCATTGGTAAAGCGACATGATTAGAATTCTCCACCAAGTATATCCGGAAATCTATCTTGCGCCTAGGAGGTAACCCTTTCATCTCCTCGAATACATCCGAAAAGTCTCTAACTACAGGCAACAAACTGAGACCATCAACAGAAGCATCTAGGGAATCTAAGAAATTGAGCATGACAGACCCTCGTGGGTCGCAAAAAATCTCGAGAGTCCTACCATGGCACGTCAAAAGACTAATAAGTCTCTTCTCACAGTCAAGGATGGAACCATACATGGCCAGGCGATCCATCCCTAGAATAGGCCTGTGACCCATAAAACCCAGTACATATGCATCACACTCAAACTCAACACCAAAAATAGAAATCCTCAAACCCATGCACATCATAAATAGGTGACCTGTACCACCTATGGGGTTTGAGACAACAACTAGATCATAAACTATATAAGTATATAGATGCAGACTATCAACAATAGAACTAGGTACGAAAGAATAAGAAACATTGGAATCGAACAAGATCCTAATCGGAAAGTCAAAAAGAGAAATCAAACCTTCTACAATGACCTTCCTACCTCTTTCTTGGCTGCTACCACCAATCCGAGTCGTCTCAAGTGCGTGAACCTGTGCTCCGGATGATCCTTGCCACCTGACCCTATTTTTGAGGGCATTACTTGTAATGTCCCATCTATTCAAACTAAAAACAAGCACCTTTCTTAGTCTTCCTACAGTCTATGATAAAGTATCCGATCATACCACATCCTTGACACTTGACTTTCTTCTTAATCTATGCTTTCTCAGGTTTCTCTCCCTTCTTAACCGCACGTTTCTTAGGCCATCCTTTTTCTTTCCATTATTTGGCTTGGCTTCCTCAGTCTTTTCCTCTTGCTTATTCACCTTTCCATCCTCTTGCATGAGAGCCATTTCCACTGGCCTCTCAAATGTGGCTCCCATCATAATATGTTTCATTGCTAATTCTTGGAGGGGTTGGTTCAGTTCCCTCGCAAATCTCAAAGCCTTCCTGTACATAGTATTACCTAGATCCAAGCCAAACCTTGATAAACCATTGAAGCTGTTCACATACTCCTTCACCGACATACTTCCTTGCCGCAAACCCAAGAACTTCCAATTGCATCCCTTCTTCAGCTTGTGCTAAAAACTTCTTCTCGAATTTATCCTTGAACTCGTCCCACGTCTTGACAACACGCTTGGCCTCAGCTACTTCTCATTAATACGATGCCTCTCCTTTCATTTGCCAAGCGGCCAACTGAATCCTTCTCCGGTCATCAAGCTCTAACAATCCAAATACATGATCGGTCTCTCTCAACTAATTATGAGCATCAACAAAACTCTATGATCCAAAAAATGGCTTGCTACCCATAGAAGAAAAGTCCTTACAGAGCTTAGAGAAATTAACTGAGGGATTAGGTGGAACTACCGCGGCTACAACTAGAAGCGGGGTATTTCCTTGCCCTTTGGCAAGTGTCGTAGCTTCAACATATCTACGGAACCATGTCGGAATGGGAGCGCCCTCTAGAAAATTGGGAGCTCCGGACATGTAGGAAAGAAAAGAGATAAGGATTCAAAAGGGGATCAAAGGAATACTGTAAATGACTTGAGGGGATATTTTTCAAAAATAAGTTTTACTTGAAAATTATATACACTTTTTTAAAAACTTTTCTCTGATCTTATAACCTTAGGCTCTGATACCAATTGTGACACCTCACATCCTTTAATGTCACCCATATGAGGATGCATTAAATTTTGTGAAGTGCTTAGGTATGAAGTAAAAACATAGAGACTAAAATTCAAAAGACAAAAATATGAAACACAGTAGAAACTTTTTAAAACATTTATTAAAATAAGCAAATCCAGTCACAACACTTGTTACATTTCAAAACACCAGATGGTCATCATTATAAAAACAAATATATTGTCTCGTGGAAAATATCAGAGTACATAAGTAAAACCACAAAAGTCATCTCTCTCATAAATCAATACAATGATTAAAAGACAAGAACTGAACCAATACATGAATGAAGAAAGAGTCTGAATCCAAGCTGAACCAAATAGTCAAGAATCACTACTGAGACCCTCCACCCTGAGGACTTGGGGGAAGGACGAGAGAATGCAAAAAAAAAAACTAAGGCAGACATACATATGGTGGGTTCTAGTAATTTTTAGTACGAGCATAAGATAAGGAAACATTTACATAGATGAATAGTCCTAAGATTAACAGACATAAAAGCATAAATGAAATAGCAGGAAAGATAAACATGCATAAAGATATATTTCTCATTCATATCCAAAATTTGCTACACCAACTACCAAGATATCATAATTAGGCTTTACCTAATTTCTACCTATCGATCTGCTACTTTACACAAACGTGATAACCTATGCCAACTATAGAATTCGGGATTATCAATCTCGAATCCATTAACTAAAATGACACAGACGTTAATCACGGGCGTTACAACATCTTATCTTACCCTATTGGAATGGTGCACACTCACCATTCCGTCGAAACGTGCTCGTACCCACCTCGCTTTTACCACTTGCTACCTAGTTTAGTAAAGCATGCCCTAGCCTCTACCTAGTGTGAGACTCCGTGATAACAAAGGGATACTGACTGATACGTGTTCCCAAACAGAAACACAATTGACACAAGTCACCCCTAGACTTGGCCCCCAATTAATTACTAGGATTTCATTAACTATTAGGCCTTTTATCTTCCCCAATCAGCCCCATGCTGTTGGAACAGACCTAATACACGAGCCACTTATCTTCCCCTATCATCCCCATGCTGCTGGAATGCACTACCTCTTTCTTAGCTTATTAATTTTATAAATTTGACCTAACACGTTTAAGTATATTAATAAACCAAATATAACCACATGTTATATTCCTTGGTTGTAATTAACATTTCTAATTAATATAATCTTTTAATACAACCCATTACCTATGTTATTTAATGTCAAATTAAGTGCATTTTATTTTAATTAACATGTTTTCCAGTTACATGTTACAATTTATTCCAATTCATAAGTTTGAATATTCTTTATTTAAGGTTTACCCAATTTACAGTCCACTATTTGAATGTGATATTCATTAATTTCTAACATGCCCAAATACTCCTTTTTAGTTTACATTCAATAATGTTCCTAATTTTTACGCAACTTAATCGATAATGGCCTAGAATCTCGTTAGGCCTAAGCTCAGCGCAAAAATAAATAAGAAAAAAAAGGATAATTGGTCGAGGCTATTCGTAAGGCTTAGACTCAGAAATGAACAAAATAAGTAAAATAAGGCATTGCAAGACTGTAAATAAAATCATAGTTGAGAAGAGGATAAAGACGAAGAATTGCTTGTATTAAATAAACAACTAGAAAGGAATAAACATAGACATCAAATAAATTTTGATAACTTACATAAAAACAAACTTATAATTACTGTAAGCATAAAACTTGTAGATCCAAACAATATAATTGTCAAATCTTCCATATGAGAATAGCTGATCTAAAAATTATACAAAAAAACTCACAGAAAAGAATGCAAATCCAGAAAAAGGCTTTGGTAAAAGAAGAATTCTTCTGATCTACAATTGGACAATACTTCGATCTATTGCCCAATTTTATTTTATTTTATAACATAATGGAGTGGAGGCAAAGAAAATAAAGAAGGAGAAATATGGGGGAAAAGTGAGGAGTACTAGTTAATTTATAGGTGTAGAAGGATAATCTTAGCCTTAGTATTTTTATGTTTTCAACCACAGCTCTTAAAAACACGTCAAAGGAACTCTCGAGAACACTACAGCAGGTTCGGCATCGTGCCAGGAACGAAATCGCATCTGGCACTAATATGGGTCGACCTACTCACCTATGTGGGCCGACACAGGGGTCCACCAGCATGGATCCTGGGTCGACTGCATAGTCGACCCAGTTATGGGATGGATCGCCCATTACTCCATTGATTACAACTTGTTTATTTATTTAATTTTGATTTTAAATTTCAAACTTCAACTCATGTCTTGTACGTTTTTCGCTATTTAACGCAAACTAAAAGTCTATCTGAACTAGAATTTCGTAATAGACCCAAGGTGAAATCCTCTTTGCCTAATTTTGAATATTAATTTATATTTTATTACTCTTTTCTAATTAACTATTGTTAATAAAAAATTCAAAGTGTTACAAAAATGGATATTTTAATCTCAAATCGCTAACCAATACGCGTTTATATCGCATACGATTACACAACTCCGATTGACACGGAACTTGAAATCTCACAATAATTTACAATTTCAGATCCGATGAAAATGGTTAAATCAAATTTTGAGATCGTTTTCAAAATGGTTATTTAACAGGTTAATTAATATATAAAAACTCCAAAATTTCAATTATTCCCTTTTAATTCAATTTCAAAAATCATTAACTTCATTCAAGTCAAATAAAGTTTAAAATAACTTTAGAAGTCAATTTCACTTATCCTACTTCCAATTTTTGTAATTTACCAAATTGAATTTGAATTTCAATTATAAATTAATTAATCATTTAATTCAAATACCTCAATATTAAATTTCAAATTTCAATATTTATCAATACAACTAAATCTTTTTTTCATTTATAATCAATAGAAGTTATAATTATAATCGATTGAAATCCATTCCCTAATTAATTTAATTAGATTCACATCATATAATTTATATAACTAAATCCTTAAATCTTATTTCTAAGCATAAAAAAGTCAAAAATTATATTAAATTCTAAAATTTAAATGGTAGAAAATATGGGTCGTTACATCCTCCCCACCTCAAAACTTTTCTTCCTCGAAAAGGGCGTAATGAGGAAGTTGCCAGTTATTATATTTAACAATATAAGACTCCACTCAACTTAAAAAATATTTGACTTACATAAGTTATTTAATTTAGTTTGAAAACTCCAATTTTCCATAAAAATTTCTAAGTCATAGATTCACAAATTTTTTTTGGTAGAGTCTCCTCTACGCGGCTAGGTCCGAAAAAATAACAATACATATATTATCACAAATATACATCTCATATCAATGATGAGGCATACCAAACCATGGGGAAACAATATATAAGACCAAATACGATATATAATCTGATATATGTACCTTTAATTTGTGTTATTATCAATTTAGCTTAATTCTAAACAAGCAAAAGCAATATTATGCGCAAGCGGGATCCAAAAGCGAACAAGTGACATCAGTACATACTAAAGCATTCAACATCCAAATATGAACATATATATAAAAGAAATAAATCAATATATCTACAATAATCTTATATGAAATAGTAAATAAAATCAAAGGAACAAATGAAATATCCAAATAATCATATTCATCCAACCAAAGCACAATTACAAGTTTTTCAATGACAATATATTATTCATATTCACATTTTCAAATTTAATTATTCTAGTTTATTTTACTTTTTTTAATCAACTTTCAATTTATTCGCATTACTTATTAACATTCATTTTGTTAAACCATCAGTGAACTTGCTTAAATTGATTTACTTCCAAATTGATTCATTTCAACTTTATTAAGGTTATATACACACTTATTCAGCAATAATGAATTCATGTACAATTAATTTACATTATTCTAAATCTAGTTGACATATTTCAATCAAATCTATTCACTAGTCTTAATTTCGCTTTACAATTTTAGTTCAATTCCATATTTTGTCAACCTCTATTTCATTTGAATCATTTTATTAATTTATTCCTTTAACATAATTTGTTTATTCATTTTCATTATCTTCCATAAGTTAAATAAATCTAAGAATCCATTTACTAGTTTATTTCAGTGGTTCAATTTTTTTAGCTTTGATTTATTCTAAGTTTATTAAGTTTAAATACATTTATTCACTTACGATGAATTCATATTCAATTATTATATAGTTTCAAAAATCCAATTGACAATGAATGGTTAATCCTTGACAATGGCTTCCTCCTCCTCCGGTTTTGTTTCGTCCTCTTTGTCTTCCTCTTCTCTTTCTTCGTCCTCCTCCTCATCTCCTCTTGTTCGTCTTCAACCTCCTCCCGATCCAAATCCTTTGCTTGTCCCTATTTCTGATGGTGTCTTATCTGATGCTGTCAGCTCGTTTTCTGAGGCAATCTCTTTCAATTCCTCTTTGATCTCTTTTTCTTCTTCCTTATCTGGTACAGATCTGGTGCAATCTTCTGTTTTGAGTGATGTGCCTCTCAATGGCATTTTGTCAAAGACCTGTGAGAATGTTGGTTCTGCAACCATTGGTTCTGCTTCTACAACTTCTAATCTTTCTACTATTGGAATTGGTCAAGGTTTATCTGGATCTAATGTTGTTCCTCCCAATGGACCTGAACGTGCTAATCAGACTTTTGTATCTGTGACTCATCCACCTATTGTAAATGTTTGCGAACAAATTATGCAGTTGTACACAACTGTAAAATCCGTTCGGCTTTCCTAAACAACAAGGATTGTTGTAGAGGGTGTCGAACTCTGGGACCAAATTATTTTATTAATAAATCCAATCAAATTATCCCTAACTTTTGATTGGTGGAAAACAAAGAAAATAGCAGAAATTAAATAAAAGAGAGTTTTAACAATAAGTGAAAGCAATTAGGGGATAATGACATAGATCAGATTCATAATCATCAATAGCCAAAAGATTAACCAGATCTAATACATGTTTCTGTCACAAACATGAATCAACGATAATAGGTTTTTAGAAACAAATATGTAAATAACGACAAGCATAGCCTATGCAGGAGCTTAGCTCTACAACCATAGACTATCAGGACAGATTTACTAATTAATTTCTAAAAACCCTAAAATTAGATCTAGATCTGATAAACGTTAGATCGAACACGAATATATCATGTGAAGGAGCATAGCTCTTAAACGACACAAAATATGAAGGTTCAGATCTAACCCTTAATTCAGATCCAGATCTACATGTATACAGTCCTCATCTTTTGGCTATGTGATTCATATTGAATCATACTATCATCGTCATCACCCCCTAATCAAAGGGGATTAGCTAGACATAGCTAAAGAAGAAGAAAATATAAAAAGAAAATAAACGACATAAATAAAATGCAATAAAAACTAAATAGAAGAGAGAAAGAAGAGTTTTATTCCAAGAAAAGGATTACAGAATAAAACTGAATGTGTTTTACAATGAATGAGATAAAGTGTATTTATAGCTGATATGACAAAGGCTACTTGGCAAATTCCACAATGTGGGACTAAAGAATTAGCCCAAATAACACATAAGCTAGTGTGAACGGGGTTGTAGAGTAAGAGGCCTTGTAAGTGAGCCAGTGTGAACGCGTATAGTGCATGAATTAGAAGCCTTGCAAAGGAGCTAATGTGGACGCTACATGTGTGAAATGGTCTGCAATTGAGCCAATGTGAACACAATATGAGCCTTTAGTGAGCCAAATCTACCCAACTGAACTCTATTTGCAACCGTTCTTCAAGCTTTAAACTCTTCAAGCTTTAGTAATTTTAACTTCACTCTTTTTCAGCAAATTCATCATGCTTTATTCAACAAATGCTCTAAACCATGATTCTTGTCAAAAATCTGAAAACACAGCTATAAATACACAATATCAATTATTTAAAAGATAAAATAAGATAAATATGCGGATAAAATATACACATTTACGTGTATATCAGTAAAGAAGGATTATCTTTCTCTGTCTAACTCTCTGCCTAAAAATGCTGGATCGTATAAGCCTCAGCAGTTTGAAAAAATAAAAGATAAATCTAAGAGGAATCCTCCAGCTATTGTTAGAGAGGAAGGTATGAAATACTGGGATCATTACCTTCTGGGTTTTTTCTTGATGGTTCATTGTCTTATCTCTCTGTATCAAATTTTCTACGTGGATATTGGTCTTTAAATGGAGAAGTGGATATTAAATCTGATGGTTTATACTTTTATTTTAAATTTTCAAATGATCTGGATAGGGAGAAAATACTGAAGGCAGATCCAATTTTTATTAAGGGCCGCATGTTCATTATCACAAAATGGGGTCCATCCATTGGTAATTCCCAATCTCAAATTAAAAGAGTGCCAATATGGATTCACCTTCATAGAATTCCACTCTTGCTTTGGACTTTAATTGGGATAAACTGGTTGGCCTGTCAAGTTGGTAGGCTGATATGTTTTGATGCCAATACAAAGAAGATGCATAGGATTAGGTATGCAAAAGTGTTAGTGGAAATAGAATCTGATTTTGATCTACCTCATTGTATTGCGTAAGGAGACTTAGGTGATTGTTGTCGACCAGTGGTAGTATCCTATGACTGGAAACCTAGTATTTGTACCTCATGCAAAGTGTTTGGTCATTCAACTGTTGAATGTGATATACATGTCAATGAAAGCAAAGATGACAATGGAATTAATGATGGTTATAGTAAATTTAGACAAGTAAATATGACTGATAATAGTAGGAAAGGACAAGACAATATGATAGATAATCGTAGAAGGCAACAAGCACCAATTCAGCTTAACTAGAATGGATGGAATAGAGTGAATAACAAAAAAAGCAATTTTAGAGAATGAAGCATGCAAATTCTACTGAGGTTAATAATAATGAAGAGCATCCAAATTGATTCTTCAACTCTTGGTAGAAGCAATGATAATGTGGTGGTAGTGGATGTGAATGGCAATTGTGTGGTGCAAAAGAAAACCGATTCCTGTGTCGCAGGAAATTTATTTGAAAAAGAAAATCAGAAAGGAAAACAAGTTTTAGAAGACATTTGTGACGATCCCAAAACCCCATGACACGGTGTTAAGGATAATCATTGGAATATAACACATTAATCATCATTAGCAGATCACAGATAATAGCATAAACAGAAAATAGAATAATTTACACACATATGACAGCGGAATCATATAGATATCATCACATCAGAGAAGCACAGTACAGGATACAACTTAGTGCATAATGATACATAATCAGTCACCATCGCCTGAGGCGGAATCATACATAAAGGGTACTCAAAATAAATATCAGTCTACATCGCCAATGGCGGAATCATAATATAGATACAATAATGGCGGAGAAAATCCAAGTCAACACGGTGTAGTCAAGCCTCGCCATGAGCCAAAAAGTGCGTCAGAAACCTGTAACTAGGCTGCTCGTGTGAAAATGAGGGCACCCGAGTTTGCAAGGTGAAACAAACTACGAGTCAGTCATGGGACTGGTATGAGAAATCTACTCAACTTATTAACAACAATAATAAGACAAATCAAAGGACCACGCCACTTTCGCGGAACGGGTTTACTCCAATGAGTGCTAGTGCATGAGATAAAGTAAACGATTAAATCAACGCAATGCTTTTTATAAAATGAAGCGATTATAAGACTCAGGTCCCATCACACAATGCAATGCAAGCCGGAGGATAGAGTTTTTACCTTATAATGGCCCAAAAATGCTTCATACGTACAAAACAAAAGTGTTTGATATTATTACTAGTGCATATATGTTTCAAAAGCAAATTCAATCATAAATATCAATCCTACGGCATGGGTACCATATATCATGTCGCCATACTAGTAATACAATCACATCCACATATTTCGTATTGGAAGTTGGGTTCCTTCATGAGTCGAGGCAAGGGGCAAGCTCCTCTCCGATTCGAGACACTCTAGCAAATGTCTCAGGACCGCACACAGCAATCCCCTGGATCCTCCAAGGCCGGTCCTCTCTTACTTTTGAGGATTGGCAATTCCTGAACACATGTTTCCCGGTCCTTACAGACCTATAATCGAGGCGCCTCGCATTCCAACAACCACACAGGTGAAAAGTAGATATAAATGTCAGGGCTGGGAGGTCACTGACACCACCATAGCTAGAAAGAAACGTCATGCACTCCTTGGGTCCTTCTCCCGTTTTTGACTCATACCGGGGTGTGAGGCTCGCGAATTCACGTTATACTCAAAGCTACGTCACACAGACCATGCTTTGATCATCAACCACAAGACCTTGCTTTGCAACAGAAGTCTTGATCATATGCCGCTTAGGCGTGCCACACAGGCAATCCACTCCATGCGACTGATTTCTGTCAATACATAACCTCTGAGCTCATACATCTCAGAGAAGGGCGTTAAGCAAGAGAATAAATTCTCCGCCGCCAAACAGATATATATTTAACAGAGATCAATCAGCACAGAACAAAATCCAATGTCACACACACAGTCCATTTACAAGTCCGTTCTGGGTCTGAACGAAACCGGAGGCACCAATTCCTCGCATATCCGTACAATCAACATTATGTTTGGACGGCTACTACTTCAATTCCTTCATGGTAGCTACTCCAATCACGAGCATCAGTAGCGCCCATCCATCCAATGTGGAGATCGTCGGTCTTCAACCATCTTCGACTCTTCGACTTCTCAACGTCGATCGATTATTTGAAATGAGATGAACTCGGCCTTTTCAAATAACCCACGTATATTTAGATTTTCAAATCAATTATTCACATGGTTGGACTATTCAACATTCACATTTCAGTTATTTAGTTATAATTTTCACGTCAAATACATTCAACCATCATATATCAAGCAAACACAACAAAATTGGTTTATTTCCACTCTATATCGTCTATAGTATTTTATAACGATATCTCGCCATTTTTATTTAATTTAAAACGACCATATTTAATTAAACGGCGTTTCAGGTCGTGTCGATACACTGGCGTTGCTTTTCACTAATTTTGTTTTACACATATCTAGAAATCTAACCGTTGGATCTTCACAAATTTTATATCATTAGGAAGGTCATTTCAAAACGAATCCAACGGTTTCAGTTTTGGGAAAATCCGACGGTCGGATCTTCCACACTAGCCATTTGAAGTTACGATTTCAATTTACGAACTGCAGCGTCATTATTCGATTTAATTTAATTATATATATATATATATATATATATATATATATATATAATCGTTTCTGGCGCTGTTTTTCTTCAGATTTGAATTAAACATTCCAGACAATCCAACCGTCGGATCTTAACAAAGTTGGTGCCGTTGGAAAGATATTTCCAAGGCGAACCCAACGGTTGCGGTTTCGGGAAAATCCAATGGTCGGATTTCCCGCACTAGTCGTTTGAAATCATGGTTTCAAAACATGAACTGCACGACCACGTTTCATTTTAATTTTATTTATATTTATATAAATATAGTTCGTTCAAAAGTTCCTATATCGTTTCCACTTCAATTATTTCACTAACGCCTTTAAATTTCGGAAAATTTCGCCATAACCTCCTTTGTACGGGAGGGTCTGGGAAAATTCCCAAATGGCTACACAGGCATCTCATATCAAAAAGAAAAAGGAAAAGCCAAGCGGCTAGCCAACAGGCTCATAAAATCATCACCCAAATAAAGCAGTAAATGTGTACCTATTTGTCGGGCACAAAATTTTATTTCTCTTCTCTAGCCCCTTTGCTTTAACCTATTCAATAGATATGCATGTACATATATACAATTTCTATCACTTATCATTTTCCATTCAGTTTCATATTTGATTTACTTTGGTTTAAAAACACCATTCATTCTAATGTTGCATGCATAGGCTAAAATCATATCATTAGCTAATTAATGTATATTTCAACTCATGCACATTTATTTGAACAAGTGGCTATTTTTAACACTTCACATTTCAAAAATGGTAATTTTGGCGAACTAAAATAGATTTCAACACATGACTACTTTATTTAGTCCCTATGCATGTTAAAAATAATATTTCCTTCACAAATATTTATTTCAACGTCCGCATATCTTTAGCATATCACATATATGATAAAAATGATATTTTTATCATTCAAAATATTTATTCGACAAATGGATGTTTCCAACACTTCATAGTTTCAATAAAAATGTAATTTTTATTGTCCGATCTTTTTATTCAACACATGAACTTTTCTACTGCACACTCTTCTCAACAAATGAGCCTTTCCACACATGGACATTTTATTTATTTTGTTCATATTAGAAAGATGGGATGTTTATTGTTGAAACTATTTATATAAGGCGAATATTTTTCATACTTCATATATATATAAAGATGTGATTTTTATTGCTTAAACACTTCATTTATTCACAACTGAATTTAATTTTCACACAACACTTTTCCACACACAAACATTTCCACACATGGGTATAATTTCAACATATGGCTTTAATTTCAACGCATGAAAATAATTTCAACATATGAAAATAATTCTAACACACAAAGATTATTCAAAATTTCGGCAGCATAACGGCAGGGTAGTTAAAACCGGCACCGTCCCTAGTACGGCTCCTCGCTCTACCTTAAAACCTCGCGGTTTTTGACAATGGGGATTCATGCATCTAATTCGCACGCAGGCGGCATGTTTATTTTTATTTCCACAAAGATTTCCAATTCATTTCAATCACCAATGGGTATTTTTCAACCATAACCAAACAATATCAACCACAAACAATTATTCAACCATTCGTATTTTTTCATCCAATATTTCACACCAATTCACCACAATAAATATCGTCCATGGTTTGTGGACGAGGGGAGTATATATATATATATTATATTATAATTCACTTGCATTTCATCACAATTCAAAGCATATATGTTTCATTCAACGCTTGTATAATTTATACATCGCTAATATAGCTTATACAACACATGTACATGAGGTATACAATGCGTATATAATTTACACTTCGCTTATATAATTTATACAACACGATTTCATTCACACAATTAGTTTAGATTCCTCACATTGGTTTTCGGAGTGCTAAAAATCGATACGATGTCAGAAAAATCCGCGGCTTCTTCTATTGGGTAGGGAGCTTCCTTGCGGTCACGGTGTTTCCTGTTTCATCGAATTTTGTTAAAGAACGAAAAAGATACGATTTTTACAAGTTTGCAACACTTTATAGTGTAAAAATCAGTTGAAAATTGGTTTAGCCGTATACCTCCCTTGCGCTCGAAACTAGGTTTCCACTTTTCGGCTAAACCGTGAAGCGATAGGACGAACGACCAGTGCTGCGTCGAAGAGGAAGGGAAGAGCTTCGCAACGCTACCCGAGATGGTCAGATCGACGGTCCCTAGCACCCACGGCGGCGGCGCGAAGTTCGAGCCTTCTCGGCTCTGTATCTCCCTAAATACGCAAGGATAAATCTTGAAGTTGCTATGGATTTGAAGATCTCTGAACGATCTTCAAAATGGATCTGAGTTTGCTTGATTTCGTTGTGTGGTTGTGGAGAAATTGAAGAGAGAAGTTCGGATCCCTTTTCCGCGTTGCGTCTGGAGTATCGACGAGGGAGATGAATTCTGATTGGTCGGCTCCCTTTTTATTTTAATTTTTAATTTATTTATTTCTAAAAATACCCCCTTCCACACATGAACTCGAAATCAAACCCAACGACTGTCGCCCCTAGCTAAATACCCCCATTCCGAACACAATGGGATATCTTTTGCTGGCCAGTTAGACTGTTACAGTCAGTTATTTTTCAAATTAAAATATAAAACATTTAATATTTAATTTAAACGTACATTTTAATTTGCCAGGGGTAGAAACTGAATTGAAAAATTCCAGAAAAATAAATCTAGCTATGTTTTGACCCTACGGTCCCAACAAAACCAGTTTCGTCGAATTCTGAGCTCGTTTGAAAAATGGCCATTTTCTGGTCGATCCAATTTAACAGAAATTGACCAAACACATTTCCTTTTGCCACGCTCACATACTAGCTTCAAAAATCATGAAATTTGAAACCTAGCAATAGTTTGACATCCCGAACCCAACAAACGTGGTTTCGTCGAATTCCGAGGTCGTATGCAAAATATCAAATTTCCAGGGCTATATATTCTATATAGCGACCATTCTGAAAATTCATTCGGCCATAACTTTTGATTTCCGTTATGAAACATCGATTTTTCAGATTTGTTAGAAAGGTATTGACTAACAGATTTAAATATTTTTGGTTTCACTAAAATCCATTATATTTTCCACCCTGCACAGTCAGTCAAAGTTGGGATTCAAATTTTCAAACTGACTCACTATTTCTAATTCACTATTTTATTGAAATATTCTATTTCAATTATTCAAATTCTTTTGAAATCACCAATTTAAAAATTTTAAATTGGCTCGTATTTTCCGGGTTATTACAACATTGTTCATGATAATCATTTCTCATCTCTTTTTGATTTACCATCATCTGATTCATCTATCTCTCTAAACTATAACTTGCAATCTCCTTCTAACATTGGTTCATTATCTTGTTCATCCTCTTTCTCTATATCCTTTGGTAATAATTCGAGTGACTCTTTTAGTTTTCAGATTCCTTCAACTGCTGCTAATTCTTCATTTCATTCTCATCTTGCTCCTCCTAAGGATATCATCCTTCCTCCACTTCGTAATCTAAATGTTGACTCTAATCCTCCCACTTCTTTTAGAAATCAGGAAAAAGATTACACTGTAGTTCCTCCCAAATCCTTGATTAGTGATTTTGTAGCTTCAGCCTCTAAGACCACTTTGAAATCTAAGAAAGGAAAAAAGAAACAAGCAGTTCAAAAATCTGTAACTGATGCTGATATTGATGGGGGTACTGATTTCAATCAAGATGATGTACTTCTGTAACGACCTGGATTTTGACGATCTTCGTTATCTGATATACAACACATATCGAACATCCAAGGATAAAAAATAACCGAATAGTTAATGAAAGAAATTAGAGGGTGAGGATAGATAAGATAGAAACTTAGAATAGAAGAAGAAAAGAAGAACTTACATCATCAGAGTAACATGAATCCCACAGCGGAACGAATAAAATATAACATAACTTTAAAATAAAAGATTTTTACTTGAATATACATAGCATTTCAAAGTACAACACTTATAACACAGCAGAAATAAACAATAGTCATATAAACGCTGCTGAAGCCTCCTGCTCCAGCTCTCCAAGTATATCTGAAAAATCCCGACTACTTGACCGCCCGTACAAATTTAGGCACCCAAGAGTTTAGGGAAAACAAACAAAATAAACTCCGAGTCAGTCATGGACTGGTATGAGTAAAACAGTTTAAAACAGTTGAACAGGTATATGATATCTCATAAGACCACACCGTGAATACGAAACGGGTTTTTCCCTTATGATAATCCCAACATCTTTGACAAAGCAATATCATTCTGATATTATAATAATGTGTAAGTACAAATAGATATCAATCTAGCAAAATGCTTTCATCTCACGTTCTACATACGTAGTATACAATCAAAATCGCAAGCACGTATTGGATAATGGGTTTCCAACTATGACAAGGTATGGAACCACCTTCTGCTAATGTACCTCTAGAGAGGAATACACTGGGTTCAACAAGAACATCTTGCAACCCGGCCACACATGACCGACCACTCATTTCGCTGAGTGTATCGAATGTATATCACCAACGGTTGGGATCAGCAACCGTTTCCCGATAAGGGACAACATCGACAATAGATTATAGAAATAAATGAAACTCTAGATCAGGTGATTATACAACCTAATAGGTGCGACCTACATAGCCATGCTACCTGCCCGATTTCTATCATTTACCGGTTGATGAGGCTTGAGGTTACGCTTTATCATCACATCAGATTCACTTCGAATGCCACATTGTCAGATCCATTGAAAATAACTAATTGACGTCTACAACAGTACATTACGTGTAAGCTAAAGAAGTTTCCTTCTCCACTTCCACTCTTGGTACGGTTGAAGAAATCTACGTACGTGACCTTTCTAGAAATACTCTGTTATACATTCATCCATACAAGGCATCTAGGTTTACATGCCACATCTTCATTCACTTAGAATGTCACATCGTCATACCCGCCAAATCACAAATTGACTTATACAAAAATAACACGGATATACAGCTAAGAGAAACGAATTCCTCCGCCACCAAACATGAATACGTTTGAACAGATCAACCTACGCGATCCATTGGATATACTCTGTCAGACATTCTTCCATACAGGTCGTCCTGGGGCAGGACAAACTGAAGGTACTGTTCCGTACATCCATCTTAGTCACTGTTATCTAAGACTTATACAACAGCCTTTGCACTTTACTCCGTCTTCAATTATCTTTGGCATAAATGATTTGCAACGCTTATGCCAATACAGAGTGGTTCTTTGGATAATAATCCAACCGGTCTCTCCATATTAACAATGTTAAAATGGTCAAAACTTTGATAGTCTATTAGTTAACTATCAAAGAAAAACAAGTGTGCAAACAACGATATTATTTCCAGATGGAAATTATATCGATCAAACATCGTTCAACATTAATCTCTTTAGTTCATTTTATATCTCCTGTTTCCCTATATTCAACATTTGCTATTTTCTATATTTAGAAAATATACGTTATTAACACTAGAAACATTTCCATTCCTTGTTTTCTGTATTAGAAAACATTTCTGATTCTTGTTTGGAAAACATTTCCAAAACTCCTACATTTGGATTAAGTAGATGTTTAGATAAAACATCGCTCTGCCAACTCAACCATTTCCTTTAATTACTAAATTCACTTTACCATCCTCTACTTCCGAACCTTAACCATTTCTTAGTTAAAAACGAAGTCAATCAAGTTGGGGTAGAACAACCTCTCAGACCTTAACTGAACAACCTTTCTAACCTTGAAATAGGCAAAGTTCACTTTAAATTTCTTTAACTAACTTCCTTACTTAACCTTTTTTTCGGATAACTATATTTGATTAACTCTTTTCACTTAACTCTATTCGATTAACTCCTTTGGATTAACTCTATTTGCTTAACTCTATTTAATTTACCCTAACTGATTTATTCTAACTGGTTAACTCAAACTGGTCACCCTAACTGGTAAATTCTAACTGATTAAGTCTAACTGGTTAATTCTAACTGGTTAACTCTAACTGGTTAATTCTAACTCAAATTGATTTATTTAACTCTAATCGATCATTTCTAACTCTATTTGATTTCTCTTATTCGAATAACTCCTATTTGATAACGTTTATTCATTTATAAAGATTTACTTTTGGTAACGGTTCTTCACTTTATATATGTTCTCTTTAATAACGTTACTTCAGTTATACAAGTGTTGTGTACCCATTCTATTTAAAACTATCGGTATTAAAATCAATATCTCTTATCTATATAAGTTCAGACTTATATATTCCATTTATCGAATGATAAATATTTATTTAATTTATAAACTGTTATTTATAAATTAATCGTTTCTATTTGTTTGTTAAAAACAGATTTCCATTTTCTACTTATCTTCTAAATATTCTTTTGATTTAGTTCTATTTATTTATCAAATAAATAAACCATTTATACCTTTATTTATTCCCTAAATAAATAAATCCTTTATAACCTATTTGTAAATGGTTTACAAATATTTCTCTTTCTATTTGTTTGGCAAATATTTTCCTTTATATTGGTTTTACGAATATTTCCCCCTATATTTGTTTAACCAATTCTTTCCCTTATATTTGATTTACAAATATAATTCCCTTATATTTGATTTACAAATATATTTCTTTTATTCAAAATCCTTTTTTTCTTCTATAATATAAAATCCATTGATTTTATATGAATAAATTATTTTCCAAATATACTTTGAAAATCCCTTTCCCACATTCTAGTATTTCTTATGGTATTTAACATACCAAACAACGGTGATCGATACCATTCAAACACATATAATCAACACAGATTATATATCACATCATACATCACAGTATTTGAAAACAGAAAAATATATGTTGAGGAATCCAGTTGGATTCCTCCAACCTGTTTCCCCGCATCACAGATGTCAGACAATATAATTAGCATCGATTATATTTTACAATGAAATATTCTGCTAAACAGAATCGATATTAGATTGACGATTTATATATAAACATCGCTGTCTAATATTTTCAACTAACACATAAGAAATTCAACCAAACAGTCAACACACAGTAGATCAACAGATACTTATTAGTTCTAAGAATACGTTGTAATAATAGAACTGTTCAGAGTTGGTGAGTTTTACTCACAATGGCGCATTAACCATTAAATAACGGTTTGCGTTATTTGATTACAACGGACAATTTATTTCACCATAAATTGTAACGAGCTCCGATAGACTTCCAGTCAGTTCCACCGTGTAGTGTCCGTCCATACGATCCCAACGCAACTTACGGTTCGTCAATCTGATATCGTATGATCAGGATATGGTTTATACAAGATAAGATACTATTTTGAATTTAAATTAAAACTATATTTTAATTTAAATTGGGCTTTTACCCTTTATTTTCGGCCCATACTCTCCTAAGCCCACCCACTTCTATACTTTCTTCCCCAACACCAGTTCGTCCTCCAGACCGAATACACTTCCACCATTTCCATACGTTCGATCCTCCACCGCACTTCATTCCTTCAGCGAAATCTAAAACTGTGACCACCATTTCTCTTCTCTTCGCGACCTCCTTCCTCCCAAACCCAAAATCCCTTGCTCGAATGCCTATCTCCGGTTGCGACTTCCGACACATACCCACGCCACCAAGAGAACGCAAGCCCCAAAACACCATTGAACCTCCCAAAACAAGAACGCAAGTGCTATTCCATCTCCTCGTACCACAAATAGCAACAAAAGCTTAATCGATGCTCAAAATTTCTCGAATTCAGCAGCCCTAGCTTCGCTGTGATGAAGACCAGCGTACACAAAGGGGCGTAGCACCCTACCAGGTCCTACCGGAATGAAGAGCTCCGCGTACAGACTTCAAATAACAATGTTTCAGGATTTATAACAATTGTTTTGATTTGATTTTATTTTCCATAGTTGCGTTTTTCCCTTTTGAGAAAAAATGGGATTTGCCTGCGTTTATATTGTTGAGGGTTGGTAAGGTTTGTGGCTGGAAATGAATGCTGCGTGGGTTGTCTAGGCCCATATATCACTTTAGGATATATTTTTATAAATTTATTTATTTGTTTATGCACTCTAAAATTCCTGTAGTCACACGTGATACCCAAAAATCACTAAACTGGACATGTAGCTAGAGTTCAATGTTAGGGTCCCAACGAGTCTGGTTTCGTCGAATTCCGACTCCATATGCTCACACAACGTATTTTTAACTGTCAAAATACTGACTGTTTTTCACTCTAAAAATCCGTACGGCCACACACTGATTCTAAAAATCACCAAATTTGGAATCTAACAATAATTTGACATTGCGGATCCAACAAAATTAGTTTCGTCGAATTCCGACTTCATTTGCAAAAGTGGCTATTTTTAAAGCTCTAAATAGCCTATTTAAATATATAAATATAATTGAATTAAATATTTAAAATTAAATATTATCGTATATATTCACAGAGGAATACCATACAGCTCAGATTAAATCCTATATGTATTTCTAACTAGATATTTCATCATCAGAGTTATATCGATATTTAATTTATATTTTAAATTCCTTTTAAAATATAATTAAATCGTTATGGTCAAGGCGCTGCATTTCTGAGAATTTGATTTGGATATAACTCAAAATCTACACAACAAAATCCCGCATTTTCTCTTCCACTAGAAAGATATACTCCACCAGCTCCACACGTTTCTTGTTTCACAGAAATCCGTTTTAAAACGAACCCTGTATATCCAGTTGAAGTTCAAATCGCCAAATAGCGAACTGCCGCGTCGTTACGTGCTCTATTTTAATTATATTATAATTATACGTTCAAACTGACGTCAATTGAATTTATTTGTTAATATAATTCAACTCTAAGCTAAATTAAATCTTGGGGATGACCCCGTTCACAGAATATTGTGGTTTCTAATATTTTTGATTATTTTTGAATTGAATATATTATTTTATTATTTAAATAAATTAAATAATCACTATATTTAATTAAACCACTATTTAATTCCCTAAATCGCTATTTATATAAATAAATAAATTATAATACCTCTGACAATGCGGGTCATTACATTCTTCCCCACTTAAAATAATTTCGTCCTCGAAATTGCTAAGGTAGAGGACGACCCTATCTATTGGGTAAAAGTTTATCTGTTCACCCCTTATCTCTGGTTTCTTCGAATCAATTAGTATCGACTAACATATTAATTCCTTCCGACTAACTAAAATTTTCAAAAATTCTGAAAATTTTCTAACACTTTAAATCTTCGGAAAATTTCGCCATAACCTCCTTTGTACAACCCTATCGGTAAAACCACAACTCGCCTCTCTAGGCCATCTCCAACCCAAAAGAAAATCAAATAGCTAAGCGGCTTGCCTATTCGGCTCATAAATCTCATGCTTATATCAAATATAAACTTGTACCTTTTTGTCGGGCATATCTACTCTATCACTTTCACCTATTATCAATTCAACGTATAACAATATCATCTCAACCAATTATTCGCTTATACCTAAGTCGAATTCAATTCGAACTCAAATTCCAATCTCAATTCAAAATCCTTACTCAACACTTCAACTTACTCGATATCCTTTATATTCCAATCCAATTCAATTCTCACATAACTGATTTCAATTTAATTCCAATTGCTTTTCCAACTTTTAATTCAAATTGGTTTTAATTCAATAATCTTTTCCTGGGAATTTTAAATAGCTTTACTTTTCAAAAATCAAATATTCCTTTTTGGATTTCAAACCACTTGGTTTTCTAAACAATTTCAAAAACAATCTCTTTGGTAGTAATCCATCACTTACAACTCGAAAATGAACACTGATGATGTGGCCAGCATCATCAGAGTTATTTCCCAGTAATCGAAGTGAGTTCAATACTATATCAGCTTTCAAAACATTTCTCAAACACTTACACTTTGAAATACATTTCAAATACCATTCAAATGCTTTAAACCAATTTAAAATCTCCTAGGATTTTAAAATTCTCATATACTTAATCCAATTCTATAAACAAACCCTTATTCAAATTTCCAGGGTTCTTATTTCAATTCTGATTTAAATACAGATTTAATTCATCTGATTCCACTTATATGAATTCTGGTTGGTTATATATAACCATTTCACTTTATAATCTTACTCGATTATAATTACAACCAATATAGCTAATATATATATTTCCTCTATATGAAGATATAATTTGGGTAAATTTATTCTATTTACCCTCTTTTCAAAACATACCATGTCGACACATCGTATTCGAGTGTTTATTTACTCCTACCGATACAGTGGATCAAACTAATCGACCAGAACTCATAAACAACTCAACCGATGAATCTCCACAATATAAAACAATTTTTATATCAATAACAAATACGTTCACTTGTATATATACACTCAACTCAATCTAGGGTATTACTAACCCTATCTCTACCGAGTCATGCCACAGAGCCCAGGTAATAACTTAACCTTAAGCTCTGATACCAACTGTAACGACCCGGATTTTGACGATCTTCGTTATCCGATATACAACACATATCAAACATCCAAGGATCGAAAATAACTGAATAGTTAATGAAAGAAATTAGAGGGTGAGGATAGATAAGATAGAAACTTAGAATAGAAGAAGAAAAGAAGAACTTACATCATTAGAGTAACACGAATCTCACAGCGGAACGAATAAAATATAACATAACTTTGAAATAAAAGATTTTTACTTGAATATACATAGCATTTCAAAGTACAGCACTTACAACACAGCGGAAATAAACAATTGTCATATAAACGCTGCTGAAGCCTCTTGCTCCAGCTCTCCAAGTATATCTGAAAAATCCCGACTACTTGACTGCCCGTACAAATTTAGGCACCCAAGAGTTTAGGGAAAACAAACAAAATAAACTCCGGGTCAGTCTTGGACTGGTATGAGTAAAACAGTTTAAAATAGTTGAACAGGTATATGATATCTCATAAGACCACGCCGTGAATACGGAACGGGTTTTTCCCTTATGATAATCCAAACATCTTTGACAAAGCAATATCGTTCTGATATTAATATAATGTCTAAGTACAAATAGTTATCAATCTAGCAGACCGCTATCATCTCACGTTCTACATACATAGTATACAATCAAAATCGCAAGCACGTATTGGATAATGGGTTTCCAACTATGACAAGGTATAGAACCACCTTCTGCTAATGTACCTTTAGAGAGGACTACATTGGGTTCAACAAGAACATCTTGCAACCCGGCCACACATGACCGACCACTCATTTCGCTGAGTGTATCGAATGTATATCACCAACGGTTGGGATCAGCAACCGTTTCCCGATAAGGGACAACATCGACAATAGATTATAGAAATAAATGAAACTCTAGATCAGGTGATTATACACCCTAATAGGTGCGACCTACATAGCCATGCTACCTACCCGATTTCTGTCATTTACCGGTTGATGAGGCTTGAGGTTACGCTTTATCATCACATCAGATTCACTTCGAATGCCACATTGTCAGATCCATCGAAAATCACTAATTGACGTCTACAACAGTACATTACGTGTTAGCTAAAGAAGTTTCCTTCTCCGCTTCCACTCTTGGTACGGTTGAAGAAATCAATGTACGTGACCTTTCTGGAAATATCTGTCAGACATTCATCCATACAAGGCATCCAGGTTTACATGCCACATCTTCATTCACTTAGAATGTCACATCGTCATACCCGCCAAATCACAAATTGACTTATCGAAAAATAACACGGGTATACAACTAAGAGAAACGAATTCCTCCGCCACCAAACGTGAATACGTTTGAACAGATCAACTTACGCGATCCATTGGATATACTCTGTCAGACATTCTTCCATACGGGTGATCCTGGGACTGGACAAACCGAAGGTACTGTTCCGTACATCCATCTTAGTCACTGATTTCTAAGACTTATACAATAGCCCTTGCACTTTACTCCTTCTTCAATTATCTTTGGCATAAATGATTCGCAAGGCCTATGCCAATACAGAGTGGTTCTTTGGATAATAATCCAACTGGTCTCTCCATATTAACAACGTTAAAATGATCAAAACTTCGATAGTCTGTTAGTTAACTATCAAAGAAAAACAAGTGTGCAAACAACGATATTATTTCCAGATGGAAATTATATCGATCAAACATCGTTTAACATTAATCTCTTTAGTTCATTTTACATCTCCTGTTTCCCTATATTCAACATTTGCTATTTTCTATATTTAGAAAATATACGTTATTAACACTGGAAACATTTCCATTCCTTGTTTTCTGTATTAGAAAACATTTCTGATTCTTGTTTGGAAAACATTTCCAAAACTCCTATGTTTGGATTAAGCAGATGTTTAGATAAAACATCGCTATGCCAACTCAACCATTTCCTTTAATTACTAAATTCACTTTACCATCTCTACTGCCGAACCTTAACCATTTCTTAGTTAAAAACGAAGTCAATCAAGTTGGGGTAGAACTACCTCTCAGACCTTAACTGACCAACCTTTCTAACCATGAAATAGGCAAAGTTCACTTTAAATTTCTTTAACTAACTTCATTACTTAACCTTTTTTCCGAATAACTATATTCGATTAACTCTTTTCACTTAACTCTATTCGATTAACTCCTTTGGATTAACTCTATTTGCTTAACTCTATTTGATTTACCCTATTCACTTAACTCCTGTCGAATAAACTATATTCGATAACTCCTCTAACTATATTCGAATAAACTGTATTCGATTAACTCCTCTAGCTCTATTCGAATAAACTATATTCGATTAACTATTTTCACTTAACTCTATTCGATTAACTCCTTTACTCTATTCGAATAAACTATATTCGATTAACACTTTTACTCTATTCGAATAAACTATATTCGATTAACTCTTTTACTCTCTTTGCTTAACTAGATTCGATAACTCCTTTCGAATAACTAGATTCGATAACTCCTTTTGATAACTCTATTTGCTTTACTCTAACTCTAACTGGTCAACCCTCACTGATTAACTCTAACTGGTCAACCCTAACTGATTTACTCTAACTGGTTAACTCTAACTGGCCACCCTAATTGGTAAATTCTAAATGATTAACTCTAACTGGTTAATTCTAACTGGTTAACTCTAACTGGTTAATTCTAACTCAAATTGATTTATTCTAACTCTAATCGATCATTTCTAACTCTATTTGATTTCTCTTATTCAAATAAATCCTATTTGATAACGTTTATTCATTTATAAAGATTTACTTTTGGTAATGGTTCTTCACTTTATAAATGTTCTCTTTAATAACGTTACTTCACTTATACAAGTGTTGTGTACCCATTCTATTTAAAACTATCGGTGTTAAAAGCAATATCTCTTATCTATATAAGTTCAGACTTATATATTCCATTTATCGAATGATAAATATATATTTAATTTATAAACTATTATTTATAAATTAATCCTTTCTATTTGTTTGTTAAAAACAGATTTCCATTTTATATTCATCTTCTAAATATTCTTTTGATTTAGTTCTATTTATTTATCAAATAAATAAACCCTTTATACCTTTATTTATTCCCTAAATAAATAAATCCTTTATAACCTATTTGTAAATGGTTTACAAATATTTCTCTATCTATTTGTTTGACAAATATTTTCCTTTATATTGGTTTTACGAATATTTCCCCCTATAACTGTTTAGCAAATTCTTTCCCTTATATTTGATTTACAAATATAATTCCCTTATATTTGATTTACAAATATAATTCCATTATATTTGATTTACAAATATATTTCTTTTATTCAAAATCCTTTTTTTCTTTATAATATAAAATCCATTGATTTTATATGAATAAATTATTTTCAAAATATACTTTGAAAATCCCTTTCCCACATTCTGGTATTTCTTATGGTATTTAACATACCAAACAACGGTGATTGACACCATTCAAACACATATGATCAACATATTATATATCACATCATACATCACATTACATGAAAACAGAAAAATATATGTAGAGGAATCCAGTAGGATTCCTCCAACCTGTTTCCCTGCATCACAGATGTCAGACAATATAATTAACATCAATTATATTTTACAACGAAATATTCTGCTAAACAGAATCGATATTAGATTGACGATTTATATATAAACATCGTTATCTAATATTTTCAACTAACACATAAGCAATTCAACCAAACAGTCAACACACAGCAGAACAACAAATACTTATCAGTTCTAAGAATACATTGTAAAAATAGAACTGTTCAGAGTTGGTGAGTTTTACTCACATTGGCGCGTTAACCGTTAAATAACGGTTTGCGTTATTTGATTACAACGGACAATTTATTTCACCATAAATTGTAACGAGCTCCGATGGACTTCCAGTCAGTTCCATCGTGTAGTGTCCGTCCATACGATCCCAATGCAACTTACGTTTCGACAATCTGATATCGTATGATCAAGATATGGTTTATACAAGATAAGATACTATTTTGAATTTAAATTAAAACTATATTTTAATTTAAAGTTGGGCTTTTACACTTTATTTTCGGCCCATACTCTCCCAAGCCGACCCGCTTCTATACTTTCTTCCCCAACACCAGTTCGTCCTCCAGACCGAATACACTTCCTCCATTTCCATATGTTCGATCCTCCACCGCACTTCATTCCTTCAGCGAAATCTAAAACCGTGACCACCATTTCTCTTCTCTTCGCGACCTCCTTCCTCCCAAACACAAAATCCCTTTCTCGAATGCCTGTCACCGGTTGCGACTTCCGGCACATACCCATGCCACCAAGAGAATGCTAGCCCCAAAACACCATTGAACCTCCCAAGAACAAGCATGCAAGTGCTATTCCATCTCCTCGTACCGAAAATAGCAACAAAAACTTAATCGATGCTCAAAATTTCTCGAATTCAGCAGCCCTAGCTTCGCTGTCATGAAGACCAGCGAACACAAAGGGGCTTCGCACCCTACCAGGTCCTACCAGAATGAAGAGCTCCGCGTCCAGACTTTGAATATCAATGCTTTGGGATTTATAACAATTGTTTTGATTTTATTTTATTTTCCATACTTGCGTTTTGCCCTTTTGAGAAAAAATGGGATTTTCCTGTGTTTATATTGTTGAGGTTTTGTAAGGTTTGTGGCTGGAAATGAATGCTGCATGGGTTGTTTAGATCCCTATATCACTTTGGGATATTTTTTTATATAGTTATTTATTTTATTTATTTGTTTATGCACTCTAAAAATTCCTGTAGTCACACGTGATACCCGAAAATCACCAAACTGGACATGTAGCTACAGCTCGACATTACGGTCCCAATGAATCTGGTTTCGTCGAATTCCGACTCCGTATGCTCACACAGTGTATTTTTAACTATCAAAATACCAACTGTTTTTCACTCTAAAAATCCGTACGGCCACACACTGATTCTAAAAATCACCAAACTTGGAATCTAACAATAATTTGACATTGCGGATCCAACAAAATTAGTTTCATCGAATTCCGACTTCGTTTGCAAAAGTGGCTATTTTAAAAGCTCAAAATAGCCTATTTGAATATATAAATATATTTAAATATAGTTGAATTAAATATTTAAAATTAAATATTATCATATATATTCATAGAGGAATACCATATAGCTTAGAGTAAATCCAATATGGATTTCTAACTAGATATTTCATCATCAGAGTTATATCGATATTTAATTTATATTTTAAATTCCTTTTAAAATATAATTAAATCATTATGGTCAGGGCGCTGTATTTCTGAGAATTTAATTTGGATATAACTCAAAATCTACACAACGAAATCCCGTTTTTTCTCTTCCACTAGAAAGATATGCTCCACCAGCTCCACACGTTTCTTATTTCACAGAAATCCAATTTAAAACGAACCCGGTATATCCAGTTGAAGTTCAAATCACCAAATAGCGAACTACCGCGTCGTTACGCACTTTATTTTAATTATATTATAATTCTACGTTCAATCTGACGTCGATTGAATATTTTCGTCAATATAATTCAACTCTAAGCTGAATTAAATCTTGGGGATGACCCCGTTCACAGAATATTGTGGTTTCCAATATTTTTGATTATTTCTGAATTAAATATATTATTTTATTACTTAAATAAATTAAATAATCACTATAATTAATTAAACCACTATTTAATTCCCTAAATCACTATTTATATAATTAAATAAATAAATTATAATACCTCTGACAATGCGGGTCATTACAACTTCCTATTGGCAGTCAAAAATCTCTTTTAAAAAGGAAAACAAGGCAGAGCTATGTCCTTTCTATTAAATCTCCACAAGCTAAGAAATGATTCACAACATATGTTTTTGGAACATTAGAGGGATGAATCTGCCCTCAAAGCAAAGTGAAGTTAAATTTTTTATCCATAGTAGGAGTATTCATTTGTTGTGTCTCTTTAAAACTAAATTGTATACTTTTTCGATAGCTAAAGCAGTTTCCTTCATATCTCCAAATTGATAATCTGATAATAATCTTGCTGATGTAAATTTTGGTCGTTTATTGACATTGTGGAATTCTCATGTCTTTAATCTTTCAAAATTGTCCTCATCTAACCAATTTATTCACTGCAAATGTGTATACATTCTTTCTAACACTGTCTTCTTGCTCACTTCTGTTTATGCTCAGAATGCTCTCTCTTTGAGACTCTCTTTTCTTCATAATCTTAATCCTCTTGGAGATCCTTCGATTTTAGGAGGTGACTTTACTTGCATGTTTTCCTCTTCACATAAATCGGGTGGTTGCTCTCTTACTATCAATGATATCGCTCCTTTGAATCAAGCTATGATCAAATCTAAAATTTCTTCACTTAATTGGATTGGGTCCTTGTAATGACCTAGATTTCCGCAACATCGGAGTTGACTATATACATCATACGTCCAACCCAATGTTGCGGAAATCTGGGTCATTACAGTTGGTATCAGAGCTTAAGTTGAGCGAATACCTAGGCTGTGTGGAATTGTGCTCATTAGAGATAGGATCAGTAGTATCCTAGAATGAGTTGAGTGTATATATACGAGAGAGCGTATTTGTTAGTTGATATAAAAACTGTTTTATATTGTGTTGACTAGTCTGTTAAGTAGTTTATGAATTCTGATCGAATCGTGGGACGCCACGATGTCGATAGGAGTTATAAACACTTGAACAGAAGATTGGACACGATATTGTTTTTTAATAGTTGAGTTGATTGTTAGGATTATAATCGAATAAGATTATAAGAAATGAAATAGTTATATATAACCAATAGAATTTGTATATGAAATCAAATATACAAATGTGATAAATTGAAACTGAATTCAAACCAGAATTAAGAATTTAAAATCTTGGGAAGTTGGAAAATATTTTCCGAATTTTATCAAAATAATATAGCTTTATTTTGGAAGGATTTTTGAATAAAAATCATTTGAATGGATTTTGAATATGATAAAGCACTGAACTCACTTCAGTGGCTGGAAAATAATTCTGATGATGGTCGCAACATCATCGGTGTTCATTTTCGAGTTTCTAAGTGATGAATTGCTGCCTTAGAAAAGTTTTTGAAGGGAATTTGTTTGAAAAGAAAACAAGTTGTTTGAAAATTCAAATGTTTTGAATTTGGGATGGATATAAATATATGTATATATTTATATTACTTCAAAGGAATTTTGAAATGGGAATTGGAATATAGATTTCAAATAGAAGTGAAACGGAATTTGAATATAGAATTTCAAATAGAAGTGAAATAGATCGTAAATATTATGTTGAAATGGAAAAATGGATTGGATATATATTTAAAAAAATATCAGAATGGAGTTGAATTTATTATAAACAAAGTTAAAACGTTTATAGTTATAAATATAATTAAATCGAGCTCGCCGTAGCGTGACAGTTCGTAAATTGGCGATTTGAACTTCAATTTAGTATACAGAACTCAATTGAAGTCGGAATTCTTTGAAACAAGAATCGTCGGGACCGGTTGAACAATAGTTTTCTAATGAAAGAGAAAAATCTGGATTTCGTCGTATAGATTTTGAGTTATGTCAAAATCAAATTTTTACAAAAGCAGCGCCAGAACCATTATAAAACCATAACGGTTTAATTAAATAAATAAAAGGATTTTTAGGAAATAAAATCCGAATTGGCATTAGAAAAATCCAGACTGGAGATATAAAATAAATATGAACTCCAATGAAGTAAGTGAAATGATTTTAAGAAAAAAATCATATTTTAAATGGTTAAATAGAATTAACTAAATTGGAGAATAATTAGTTAAAGGAAATTTGAATCGAAATTGGGTTTTTGGATAAGTGAAAGAGATTGAGAATTTATATTCGAAATCGAATATATAACTCGAGTTGAAATTAGATTAGTTTATAATTAAGTTGACATATATTTGAACAAGTTATATTCAAATAAAAAGGGTGAAATAGGCAAAACGGTTAATAGCAACTAGTTAATGGGAATTTGAATGATTGAAATTAAATTTAACTTAAGTAAGTTAAATGGATCGTAATGAATAAATTGAGTAAAATCAATGTGAATGAAATATGAATTGGATGTGAATAAAGGAACAAACCAAAAGAGTATAAAAGAAAATATATTTGTAAAACAAATATAAAGGAAATATATTTGTAAAACAAATACAAAGGAAGTTATGTGCAAACAAATAAAAGGAGAAATATTTGTAAAAACATTTACAAATAGAATTTAAAAGGGAATATTTGTAAAACATTTACAAATAGATTAAATGGAAATATTTATTTATAGAAAATAAATAGAATGTTATAAATGAGATATTTATTTGTTAAATAAATAGAATTTAATCAAAGGAATATTTAGAAGATGAATAGAAAATGGAAATTTGTTTTTAACAGATAAATAGAAAGATTAATTTATAAATAACAGTATATAAATTAAATTAAATATTTATCATTCGATAAATGGAATATATAAGTCTGAACTTATATAGAAAAGAAATATTGGTTTTCAACACTGACAGTTTTAAATAGAAGGGGTACACAACACTTGTATAAGTGAAGTAACGTTATTAAAGAGAACATTTATAAAGTGAAGAACCGTTACTAAAAGTAAATCTTTATAAATAAATAAACATTATCCAATAGGAGTTATTCGAATAGGAGATGTCGTTTAGAGTTAGAAATAATCGATTAAAGTTAGAATAAATCGATTAGAGTAAGAATTAACCAGTTAGAGTTAATAAGTTAGGGTTAATTCGTAGAGTTAATTGAATATTAGTTATTCAATTAGAATTTATCGAATATTTGTTATTCAAATTAAGAGTTAACCAGATAGAGATAATTGAACATAGTTAATCGAATTAGGATTTAATTGAATGTTAGTTATTCAATTAATGTTGATCGAATATAGTTATTGAGATAGAGCTAGTCAAACATAGTTACTCAGGATAAGTTGCCATTTTGTACGGCTGCTAGCGTAATTCGCAGGGCTGCAGATAGCGTAGGGCGGTCGGATGTTTCCTGAGGGAATAAGGCGTGACCATTGTGATCGCTGCGATCTAGAGTCAAGCGAATGGAGTTAAATCGAACAATAGTTATTCGAAGGGAGGAGTTATCGAATATAGCTTATTCGGAAGGAGTTAAGTGAAAAGAGCTAGTCAAATAGAGTTAATTGATAAGAGTAAAATGAATAGAGTAAATCGAATATAGTTTATTCGAAGAAAGGTTTTCGAATTTAGTTATTTGAAAGAGAGATTATCGAATATAGTTATTCGAAGGGAGGAGATATCGAATAGGGATTTATTCGAAAGAGAGACGTAAGGAAGTTTGAAATGTTGAGTATCAACATAAATAAGTTTTGAAAAGATAAATGGGTTTGTAGCACTTTTCCTACCTTAGCAATTTCAAGGACGAAATTATTTTAAGTAGGGAAGATTGTAATGACCCGGATTCTTATGGGTTAATATTAAATATTTAATATGGATTTAAATATTGGGTGGATAAATATAAATGGAAATTTTATATTAAGTTATCAATTTAATAATCAATTTCGATTTAATATCGAATATATTAAATTATCGTAATACGTCAGTTCGAGAAGTTGAAACTGAATTAGAAACAGTTCAGGAAATCAATTCAAACTCCTATTTGAATTTGAAGAATAATATTTATTTATTTTCGAGGAGAATAAATTGTCTGAAATTAATTTATATTGATTTAAATTAATATCTCTATCAGATGATCGAATTGGATTTCGTGACCTATCCCAGTGTGTCCGGAATAGTGGTATTACCCTAGGATTGACAGTTGTTGGGTTCGAAAAGGAGTTCAGAATCACAAGGTAGTTTAAATTGAATTGTACCGGTTTAAATAAAATAAAATAAAATAAATTATAAAGGAATTTCCTTTTCTTTTAGGTGGACCAGAACCAAGCAACAAGGCAATGAGAATGGCCTTGCTGTTAGATTTAAAATCCGCAGAAAATGGAAGAGAGGAAGATGAAACACGTTTCCCCTTTTCTCGTTCCCTTCCTCTTATAAATACTGTGCCCTTCCTTCCCTGTTTTCCACAAATCAAATAAAAAAAACAGAATACCGTCCCTCACAAATTTAAAAGAGGAAAATCCCTTAAATCAAAATCGAAAGAGGCATCACGACTTGAAGTCGTGAAAGAACCGAGAGCTCAACGTCGAACCGAGCCATCGCGAATTGGGAAAGGAGGGCGCGTTCGAAGATGGATTCAATCATGGTTACTGGGTAGTGCGCGATGGAGTTATGGAGGCTAGGCGAGACAGAGAAGGGGCGACGCGACCTTGTCTAGGGTTCCTCGACGAGCAGAGACCTGCGATGATGGTATTGACTGACAGGAAGGGTGGTTGTTGCGTCGTGAGGTGTGGATTACGTTCGGTGAAGGGTGCGAACCAGTTGAGGGGCTCGACTGGGTAGAAAGTGAGGACCGGAGTTCACTGTAGCAGCTAAAAAGGGGGTATCGAATTTTCCTGGATGGTGTAGGAGCGGAGGGAGTTCGACCATTTGTCGGTGTGCAGTTTCTATGCTGGAAGGAGCAGTCTGGTGAGGGTATCAGGCATCAGTCAACAGTGAGAATAACGATGAGGACCATGTTCAGTAGATGGCTCGAACTTGAAGTCGAGGAAGGACCTAGATAAGGTAATTAATTTGTTAATTTCTTATTTAAGTAAATGTCAAATTTATAAATGGTTTAATATTTGAAAATACATAGATTAGTTGAATTATATGTGTTAAGTTAAAATTAATTTAGTAACCATTCAAAAGAAGAAGAAAAATATAGGAAAATTATTTATTCGTTTAAATAGTAATTTAAATAAATAAATGTTTAATCAATAAATTTAAATTTGATTATCATAGGTGAGATGAATTCATTTGAGATAGTTCGAATAGATGCGTAGCCGTGAAATATGGATATTCAACAACTACAAAATTCCGGTGAGTAAATCTCACTCACCATTTAATAAGAATTATTTTTATGCCGTTAAAAATAATTGTTGTTGCTTGCTTGAATGCTTTCTGATTGATTTAAATATATTAGTTATTTAGGGTTGACTATTATATATATATATTGGGTTGATGGTTGGTTGGATTCCCGCAGTCTCATTAGCGGATGCCCGCGGTACCATTAGCGGATGATTACCCTATACGCTCCACGCTATGATTAGTGGATGACCTTTTATACCGCGATATCCTGCCTCAAAGCAGGATGGGTATTATTATGTTGACTAACGTCTGTGGATGCAGGAAAACAGGTTGGAGGAATCCAACTGGATTCCTCTAAAATATATTATCTGTTTGTTGTTTTTTTGATTCCATACATATTCATATATGATGTGTTAAAAATCAAATGATTGAAAATTGGTTGATTTGATTGGTTAAAATATCACTGGGGCTTGGGATATTGATTTATAAAATACCCTAAAAGGGTATTTGAGATTTAAAAAGGGAATTCTATTTTTATAAATAGAATTTGAATTTTTAATGAACTATAGAAAATATTTACTTGTTTTGAAGATATATAAAATGAGTATTGAAATTATAAACTCTGTTTATAAAATAAGATATGGGATTTGAATTGAATTTATAAACTCTGTTTATAAATGAAAATATGGGATTTGAATTGAATTTATAAACTTTGTTTATAAATGAAAATGTGGGATTTGAATTGAGTTTATAAACTTTGTTTATAAATGAAAATGTGGGATTTGAATTGAATTTATAAACTTTGTTTATAAATATATAATGGGGGGATTTTAAGTGAAGTTATAAACGTTGTTTATAAATAATGCAGAGAATTCAAATAGATTTGAATATAGAATTTGAAAAGAGAATTCAAAGAAATTTGAGTATAGAATTTGAATATAGAATTCAAATAGAATTTGAAATATACTTTGAGTATAGAATTTAAAGAGTTAAAATGGAATCTGAATATAGGATTCAAATAGAGTTAAAATAGATTTGAATATAGAAGTTCAAATGGAGTTTGAAAATGAATTTGAATATAGGATTCAAATGGAATTTTAAACAATAGGATTTGAATAATAGAAGTGAATAGGATTTGAATAATAGAAGTGATATAGAATTCAAATATTAAAAGTAAAATAGACTAAAGGAGTAAATTAACAAATTTAATTACCTTATCGATTTCCTTCCTCGACTTCAAGTTCGAGCCATCTACTGAACATGGTCCTCATCGTTATTCTCACTATTGACTGATGCCTGATACCCTCACCAGACTGCTCCTTCCAGCATAGAAACTGCACACCGACAAATGGTCGAACTCCCTCCGCTCCTACACCATGCAGGAAAATTCGATACCCCCTTTTAGCTGCTACAATGAACTCCGGTCCTCACTTTCTACACAGTCGAGCCCCTCAACTGGTTCGCACCCTTCACCGAACGGAATCCACACCTCACGACACAATAACCACCCTTCTTGTCAGTCAATACCATCATCGCAGGTCTCTGCTCGTCGAGGAATCCTAGACAAGGTTGCGTCGCCCCTTCTCTGTCTCGCCTAGCCTCCATAACTCCATCGCGCACTACCCAGTAACCATGATTGAATCCATCTTCGAACGCGCCCTCCTTTCCCAATTCGCGATGGCTCGGTTCGACGTTGAGCTCTCGGTTCTTTCACGACATCAAGTCGTGATGCCTCTTTCGATTTTGATTCAAGGGATTTTCCTATTTTAAATTTGTGAGGGACGGTATTCTGTTTTTTTTATTTGGTTTGTGGAAAACAGGGAAGGAAGGGCAAAGTATTTATAAGAGGAAGGGAACGAGAAAAGGGGAAACGTGTTTCATCTTCCTCTCTTCCATTTTCTGCGGATTTTAAATCTAACAGCAAGGCCATTCTCATTTGCCTTGTTGTTTGGTTTTGGTCCACCCAAAAGAAAAGGAAATTCCTTTATAATTTATTTTATTTTATTTAAACCGGTACAATTCAATTTAAACTACCCTGTGATTCTGAACTCCTTTTCGAACCCAACTACTGTCAATCCTAGGGTAATACCACTATTCCGGACACACTGGGATAGGTCACGAAGTCCAATTCGATCATCTGACGGAGATATTAATTTAAATCAATATAAATTAATTTCAGAAAATTTATTCTCCTCGAAAATAAATAAATATTATTCTTCTAATTCAAACAGGAGTTTGAATTGATTTCCTGAACTGTTTCTAATTCAGTTTCAACTTCTCGAACTAACGTATTACGATAATTTAATATATTCGATATTAAATCAAAATTGATTATTAAATTGATAACTTAATATAAAATTGCCATTTATATTTATCCACCCAATATTTAAATCCATATTAAATATTTAAAATTAACCCATAAGAATCCGGGTCATTACAGTCCTCTTTTACCTGGTCCAATAAGAGTCACACTGGAAATCCCACTCTTTGTAAATTAGATCATATTTTTGTTAATTCTGCATTTTTCAATGTCTATGCTATTTCATCTTATCATGTCCTTCCTCCTACCATATCAGATCATTTTCCTTTACTTTTATACTGGGGTGAAGCAGATGCCATTGTTAAAGGGAAGTTTTCTTTCAAATTTTTTAATTTCTGGCTTTCTCATGAGGATTTCTCAAAGTGAATATTAGGCTCACATCCCTATTTTGAAACTTAATTAGGCTCACATCCCATCATAAACTTAATATAAATTAGGTCCCTATTTTCAAAACTTATAAAATAATAATTAAAAAAATAAAAAAAATTCGTAAATTAGTAATAAAATATATTATGCATTATACAAAAAATTCAGTTAAAAAACAACAAAAATAATGTCAGAAAGAAGAAAACAGCAAAAAAAACAGAAAAACTGCAGTTAAATGCATAATATTATGCATGTTTTTGATTTTATTGCATGCATATGTGCAATTATTGCAGTTCTTCCAACGCATAGATTTAAGTTAATATTTCAGTTCATTTTTATTTGCATCCAAATGTGCAAATTTCTCAGAAAACATGCACACATGTGTGCAACATTTTTATAGGATAACACACTGGCTAAAAGTAGGGACCTAATTTATATAAAAAAAAGTTTTGAAAATTTTAAACCCGCCCCCTATTTTATTACTTCCGCCTTTTTTTATTTATTTTTTAAAAAATGTGCTTTCGTTCATAAAAAAATATATTCTAAAATCTGGAAATAATGTCAGGATTGTACGGAAATCAAAAAAAAAAATAGTTGCATACATTTATGCAATTATTACTGATAATGGCATATATGTATGCAACTTTTCTGTAAGCTGTGTTCGGATTAAAATCTGAAAATAAACCTGCACAAATGTGTGCAAGTATTTGAAATATTTGCACACATGTATGCACGTATTTGCATGAAGAAAAATCAACGAAGATGAATGTAGTGAAAAATAAGCACGGATGTATGCAGGAAAATGATATATGTGCATACTATTATGCATTTAACTGGAAATTTCATTTTTTTTCTGTTTTTTTTTTGACGCCTTGTTTGATGATTTTTTGTTCTGAATTTTTTAGCGTTTACATGTTTTATTTAAATATAAATTTACATGATTTTTTATATTTTTTTGATGAATTTTCAGAAAATAGGGACCTAATTTACAATAAGTTTATGACCGGTTTTTTTTTCTATTTTGAAAGTATAACAGGGACCTGTAAAAAACCCACCCTTTCTCAAATATTCTTTTGTAGGTTTGGCAGCAAGGTTTTGGCTTAAATCCTTTGGACAAGTTGATTTATAAATTGAGACTTCTCAAAGTTCATCTTAAAGCTTGGTTCAAACATAATTTTGGTGATGTTATTAAGCAGTCTTCTCTTGTTAGATCTTAGCTTATTCAAGTTCAGAACTCAATGATTTCAAATCCTCAGGATTTACATCTACAGATTTTGGAAGGAGAATTGCAGGACAAGCTAAAATTAATGTTGGACATAGAATTTTAGTCAATGAAGCAAAAACCCTATCTCAGGAAAGAATTGGAAGCCGACAGAAATTCTAAATTCTTTCATAATTCTCTAAGATTGAATAATTTGAGAGAAGCAATTCATATGATTCATGATACTAATGGAATTCTTATTACTTCTCAAAATAACATTGATAAGGCTTTTGTTGATTATTTTAGGGTACTTTTAGCTCCTGAAGCTCTTCCTCCTTGCAATATTGAGCCATTATTTCATATACAACCGCCTATCCTTTCACATGGTCAGTCTATGGATCTTATCAAGCCAGTAACCAATGATGAAATAAAACTAGCAGTACAAGGATTGGATCCAACTAGTTCAGGAGGGCCTGATGGATTTAATGCTTACTTTCTTCAAAAGTGCTGGACAATAATTGATAATGATATTACAGAGGCAGTAAAATATTTTTTATACTCAAATTCTTTACCAATTTCCTTTGCTGCCACTTTTATTGCTCTAGTTCCTAAAATTGATAATCCCTCACATGTATCTGACTTCAGACCCATATCACGTTGTAGTGTTTTCTACAAGATAATTTCTAAAGTGTTGGCTAATAGATTACAGTCAGTTCTTCATTCTATTATTTCATGTAATCAATCAGCATTTGTCCCTGGAAGATCAATAAGTGAAAATATTTTGATTGCCCAAGAATTACTTCATGGTTATGATAGGAAGAACATTTCTCCTCATTGTATGTTAAAACTGGATATTAAGAAAGCCTTTGATAGTGTTTCATGGTCATCAGTGGTTGCTATTTTTATCAAGAATGAATTTTCCAAAACCTTTTCTTGCTTGGATCTACACCTGTATTTCTTCACCAAGGTTTTCTATCTCTAGACATGGTTCTTTGCATGGTTATTTCAATAATAAACGAGGAGTTAGACAGTGATCCCATTTCCTTGTATTTATTCATTTGTGTAATGGAACTTCTCAACTCTTTGATTATCAAACAAGTGAAATTAGGAAATTTGCAGCTTCATCCTAGATGTAAGAATCCTTTGATAACTCATCTTTGTTTTGTTGATGACCTAGTTATCATTACCAGGCCCAATTTGTCAAATATTCAATGTTTGCTTAATGTCTTGCATTCAATTTATGAGATAACTGGTTTGGAAATTAACTTAAAGAAGTATCATATAAAAGTTGCTGGTCTTAGTCAATTGGCATTGGATGAATTAGTTCAACTCTCTAGTCTGAATATCTTACCTGAAAATTCTAAATATTTGGGTTTACCTCTGTTCACTGGTAGAACAACTAAGGAATGTTGTATGCCTTTATATGAGAAGATTATTGCAAAAATGAAACAGCGGCACTCATGTCAATTATCACAAGCTGGAAGACTCACAGTTATTCAATGCATTATTATATCTATGACCTCCTATTACTCCAGACACTGCATTCTGCCTCTCAAACTCATCAACATGGTGGTGAGTGCCATGAATAAGTTTCTTTGGCATGGTGAATCTTTTTCTCAAATGCTTATTCCCATAACATTTTCAAAATTATGTGAGGCAAAAAATAATGGAGGCTTGGGTATTATTAATCTTTTTCAATGGAATAAGGCAGCCATTTTAGTTTATATTGACAAGATTTTTGCTGATGAGAATTGCTTATTGTAACACCCCGAAATTCTGTAACACTAAGATTTACAAATCAAGGCAGAATTAAAAGTTAAAATCAAAATCAAGGGAAACGGGCTGCGCCATTGCGTTCGTCTCGGAATTCTGCATGAAAACGAGTCCGAGTTTGCGTAAATCGGAGTCCGTATGAGGAAGATATGGCCTCCGGAAGATTCAGCGAAGTTCAGATTTCAAAACTGGTCGAGTTCGAAATTCAAAAACAGACCCAGATTGGGCAGGGCGGGAATTTTCCCGCCCAAGGCACCCAGGTCAACTGGGTAGTCGACCTGGGGCACCCAGGTCGACTGGGCAATCGACCTAGGCCACCCAGGTCGACTGGGTAGTCGACCTGGGGGTCGACCCCCTGCTTTTTCTAGCTTTCTGCACTGGTTCGTTCTGATGTATCTGGTTACGTTTTCTGACCAGGTTCGTCCACCTAACACTATATAAACAGCCCTGGTCTTCTTCCCTATTCACAATTCTTCTCTACCCTTATGCTGCAAAGATACTTAGTGAACATGGCTTCTTCTCCTCCTCTTAATTAAATAATAAATAGAATAATATATATACAATAAATCAAGACGAGGAGACGCTGCTCAAAGACTTTCAAGAAGAAGAGATTCAAGCTAGAATTCAAGTGAAGATTCAAATGACTGCAACGGCTATTTTTCTACGAATCTAATCTAATCTCTGTAAGTCGGTTACTTTTTAGATTTGAACGTTTCTCTCTGTTCGTGACATGAATTAAAGGAATAAAAGAATATGCCAAATCTTTCTATTCAAATCTGTGCCTACATCTTTGAACTTAATCAAGAACTGTTATGACTCAATGATCGATAAGACTGTGACTATGAAACTATGGACCTTAGAACCATATGCCTCTTTGACTATGAACAGTTCCTATGACTATGAACATTGCCTATGACTATGAATATTGCCTATGACTGTGACTGTGACTATGAGAATTATTTCCATGACTGTGAACACAAGCCTATACCTTTGATTAGGAAGCAAAACTATTGTCTATGACATAAATGGGACAACTGTGATTAAGCACCTATGGTTCATGACTAGGAAAGCGTTTAAGTTTTGTGACTGTGCAATTGGGTCTAAACCCGATTATCTATTCTGTCTGTTCTTTGTTTTCTTTGGTTTTAGACCTTGGGAATTTACCTATTAAGTTAGGTCTACCCATGTTCTTGAACCTACGCCTTTATTCTGTCTATTCTTGGTTTTAGACCTTGGGAATTTACCTATTAAGTTAGGTCTACCCATGTTCTTGAACCGACGTCGTTATTCAACCCTTTTTATGCCAGTTAGTATGTCTATCTTTTGCATAGCATCTTTGGTTCATTCCCTATTTTCTACGAACCTAGCTTTATTTATAATCTAGACTGAATCACGATTATACGAACGGTGGGAATGCGGTTTGGGCAAAATATGAAATTTACTAAAAACGTAGTTTAACTTGGAAATTGGCATAAACTGGGAACATGTATTATGGCATGTTCATAGAAATGCAAATTGGATAAATTTGACATGAATTAAAAGATGTGTAATTTGAATCTAGTATTGACGTGTAAATCTAGCATTTACATGAATAGTGAACTAGAGTAATAAGTCTAGAATTAGAATGTTGAATCGGAATTGGATTAGCTAATTTGGCACGGTAAGTATATTGGCATAAATGTGAAATTGGCCATAATTGGGAGTAATTGGCAGGTTTAGCAAAATCATGGTTAGTGACACTTAATTTGGTATAGTCCACATACCAAAAAGCATAAATATGATTTAGAAGGGGAAATGGGCCATAAGAATGAATGTAGACAATTTACATTAAAAGAGTAATTAGGAAATAAGTAAATTAGAAATAATTTACTTATAGAATTGGCCTGAATGAGGAAATGTGAGTTTAGACAAATTAACGGTTTATTAACGACATCTCTTTTAATAATAAGCCAGAAAGTTCTAGGGTGACAGAGAGTATAGTGTCTAGGCTTGAGTTTAGAAAATACAAGTTTCCTGCTCTCCCTGGCTATCCCTAACTGATCCGACGGACGGGATGGTTACTTTCAAAACCTGATTTGGAAACTAATCAAAACCCTTTGAACTTAGAAAACACGAATATGCCTAACCCGAGGTTAGACTGAGTTGCGATGTAAACCTGCCCGGAACCAACCGGCACATCCAATATTCGCAATAATATTTGTCTAATGTGAGTGGTAGCGGCTTTAATTTATTTAGTTAAAGCTAGAACAAGAATGGTAGGGTTAAGTTAACTAAGACACTTAACCAGTTCAACATGATAACTAGAATGATAGGTGGGTTTGGGTTCAGACTGACACTTAACACAGTTAAGCTAGAATGGGAGGGTTAAGTCCATAGGAACACTTAACCAACTTAACACAGTTAAGCTAGAATGGGAGGGTTAAGTCCATAGGAACACTTAACCAACTTAACACAGTTAAGCTAGAATGGGAGGGCTAAGTCCATAGAGACACTTAACCAAACTCAAGGTAGCAAAACGAGACTTGTAGGGGTTAAGTAAAGTTAATACACTTAGCCAAATTAATATGTTAACTAGACTAGAGGTTGGGGTTAAGTAAAATCTAACACACTTAGCCAATTTGATATGTTAGCTGGGCTAGACTGTAGGGTTAAGTAAACCTGAACACTTAACCATCAGGTTGTGATAAAGGAATGAGGTTAAGTCTAAAACATGAAGGAATAATACTTAACCAATATAACTTGGTTTGTGGTGGGGTTAAGTCAACATGAATTACTGATAACACTTAACCAGTTTAACAGGATAAAGGAAGAGGGTTAAGTTAGCTTGAATTGACTAATGACACTTAACCAATCCAAATTGACGGGAAAGAGAACTAAGTAGTAAATCTTAGTTAAGAAAACAATGATTCTGGAAACTAAGTGGTAAATCTTAGTTAGTAAAACTAAGTAGTAATTCTTAGTACAACACGGGAAGGAGCGAATGTCCGTCTGAGTAAAAAGGAGGCTCCAGCGAGTTGGGTTACGAAGCCCGAGGCTTCGAGGGGACGTGAGGGTACTATTGGTATCCCTCTGTGAGGCTGCAGATGATCTGCCTGGGCCCACAGAGGTTAAGGTCTGCGTAGAAGAACCAGGGGTATGCCTTGGTTGCAATATATGGCAACCTAAAGATTAGGAAGGACCGGCGTGATTCGACGAGCAAACGGTAGCCCTGTGATAGCGACTCGTCGTCTACCATCCATCTTCAGTCAATCGAGATACGTGAAGCAGAAAGGCGGAGAACTCCAAAAGACCATATACTTGCTATCTAGTTATGGGTGAGGATGGCCATAGGATAGTGGGGCACCAGGGGCTGGCGTATAGTTCTTATTTTACAAGATGTGCCTTTCATTAGTTGAGGGAGGGGTCAAGTGGGACCATAGCCACTGGAATAAAAATAGACCTTAGCATCTGCATCGGCAGATATCTGAAAGCTCCCGACCGAGTTCTGTATTCCTTGACTTGCCCTAACACAGGACTCGGACTGCACATTACAGGACATGTGCATCTAGACAAGCGATTACGGTTCGCGATACATGCGTGGGGAAGTATAGGAACATATACCACTCTAGGTAGTGTGCCCTAGACTTGGGGGCATCGATTGTACTAGGGGACATAAACCCTGAATCCAAGAAGTGTTCAGCAGACAGCGTAAACTCTAGTTGAATCTAGAAGGCACTTGGTAGAAAACCCTAGATTAGGTAACAAATAAATAAATGGATGCCTGAAGGCGATGGAAAATACAGGGATTGGGATCACGTTAGCATTACTAGTTGGGACATTAGTTAGGTGGTGCAGAGATAATAGAAATCCGTATAACAAGGAAATGGCGAAGCGGCGAAAGTATTAGAGAACATCCAGTTTATCTTATCGTAGCATATCTTGTGTTGATCTTGTCTAATCTTGCTGACCCTATCATCATGGTGTTATCTTATATTCAGTTAATTCATGTCGTTTTGTTTTCCATGTTCACATGCTAGAAGTTACTGAACTTACTCAGGCTTTATGTCTGACTCTGTTTTTCTTTCGTCTTCTTTTCTTCCGTTCCCCCCCCCCCCCACGTAGTAAAGGAGGGAATAGTTTAGCTCAGGTTAAGTTGGACTGCCACTCTTTCCAGCTTGAAGATTTGTCGAAGTTTTGCTTGGATTCTCTTTCCAGATGCTATGGCTGGCTCTTACTACATTGGGGAATATAAATGTATTTTTATGCTTCTTTGTTTTGTAAGACAGATGATACTCTGATTGTACAAACTATTTTATTAATAAAGCAAAGTTTTATTTTCCGCTGTTTAATCTCTGTCTGTCTTGTAATTTATCTGCATCTTTTACCCAAAATGCTCCACAAAACTTAGTGCATTCCCTTTGTGAGTGACACTAACGGATGTGGGGTGTTACACGTGGTATCAGAGCTGAAGGTTACCGAATCAGATAAAGGATTTGAAAAATTATTTTCAAAACGGTTTTTAAAGAAGCATTTTAAATAGAAAAGATTTGTTTTAAAGGCATATTCCCTAAAGCCATACGCATTATCTTCTCTTCCTACGTTTGAATTCTTGTTTCCTTCTTTCATGAGTCCCTGGGGCTCCTGGCTTTCTGGGAGGTAACCTCATCGAAGGGCAAAGTAGTGCCCGGCTTCCATCCATAACCGTAGTTGTTTCATCTACGGGCAGTTTTCTTTCGAAGCTTATAGGGTTTTCCGGATGATGGAGGCAGTTTTCGAGAGAGTTGTCATCATGATTACACACGGAGGAGGATGAGGAGTTTGGCTAAGGAGCACAACCCAAGGTTGGGGAATTCATGGATGTAGATTTAGCTCACAAAGAAGGAAGGAATTATAAAACCTAAGAGGAAGTATCTTTGCTAGGGAATGATAGGGCATATAATTAAGGACAAGGGCAAGAACAAGGAACAAGATTTTCAGAAGGGCAAGTACATACTTTCACCACCAAGCGTACCTAGGAGAAAGGTAGTAAAGTTCTGTTGGAAGAGTCTAGTTTCGCTGTTCGTACTATTTCCTTAGGTTCTAGCGCTTTTCATTTGTTCATATCCACTTCCATAGTTGAGTCTCTGCACCATAGTACTTGTATAGTAGAAAGATCCCACTAGAGTCTCAAGTCCAATTGGTGGTCCGACCAGTTTGTTTTTGGTTAGTAGGGATTTGAGAATAGCTATCGAATTTGCTTATATCATCTCACGTAGATCGTCTAAATTCGGGGGAGATATTCCTTGGGTGCTTGTCTGATATTGGTTTAGGCCTTTAGGGCTTGTACTTGAGGAATGTCAGTTCGGTTTGGATGGTTTGCGGGAGAGATGAATAGTTGTGGCAGGCACTCCAAAGAGCACGTAGTGACCTTTCGACTCTTATAGTTATGGCATGGCGGATAAGAGGGAAACCTCTAATCATCTTAGTACGTATACCTGGTACCGTGATTGACATCTGTTTATTTTGGAAATGGAGATCCGGAACTTCACAATCGTAAAGTTAAATTAGTTAAGATACAGTGGAGTAAAGCTCAAGAAGGCTAGATACTAGCATCATACCCTTTTCCTTGAAGGTGCATCCTTGATTTCTTTGTTTTAGGAGCTTTACGCATAATTGTTTTGCTCTTTCCAAAGTATATCACCTAGGTCGTATCTTCGATCCTTAGGTAGAAGCCAATGGATGTAAACATGTATTTGAAACATGTTATGGTTGATGGTTGCAAGTGGTTTCTAATGGTTGCTTGTGAATGCATATGCATATGTATAAGGCACTAGATCAGTTCGGACGCTTTCATATTGCATTTACAGATATGTATTTGTTTGTAAGTTGAACTTGATATGTTATCATATGGATGTTGCATATGGATGAATGGCTGTGCACGCATGTAGTATTTACATAACTAGGGATGCTTGCATACATGATTGAACGCATGGCACTGACATGATTCACATTAAGGAGGTCAACTGAATCAGTAGACCGCCTGATTTTGCATTAGATAAAGACATATACACACACTATGCATATAAACATGAAAGCATTGGAAATCTTTTAAGGACAATGAATGCCTGTGATTGAATGGTTGAGTAGATGGGTGATTGGATGGTAGGACACATTCTTCCTAACTTGAAGATTTCGGGGACGAAATCCTTTTAAGTAGGGGAGAATGTAACACCCCGAAATTCTGTAACACTAAGATTTACAAATCAAGGCAGAATTAAAAGTTAAAATCAAAATCAAGGGAAACAGGCTGCGCCATTGCGTTCATTTCGGAATTCTGCATGAAAACGAGTCCGAGTTTGCGTAAATCGGAGTCCGTATGGGGAAGATATGGCCTCCGGAAGATTCAGCGAAGTTCAGATTTCAAAACTGGTCGAGTTCGAAATTCGAAAACAGACCCAGATTGGGCAGGGCGGGAATTTTCCTGCCCAAGGCACCCAGGTCGACTGGGTAGTCGACCTGGGGCACCCAGGTCGACTGGGGTAGTCGACCTGAGGGTCGACCCCCCTGCTTTTTCCAGCTTTCTGCACTGGTTCGTTCTGATGTATCTGGTTACGTTTTCTGACCAGGTTCGTCCATCTAACACTATATAAACAGCCCTGGTCTTCTTCCCTATTCACAATTCTTCTCTACCCTTATGTTGCAAAGATACTTAGTGAACATGGCTTCTTCTCCTCGTCTTAATTAAATAATAAATAGAATAATATATATATATAATAAATCAAGACGAGGAGACGCTGCTCAAAGACTTTCAAGAAGAAGAGATTCAAGCTAGAATTCAAGCGAAAATTCAAACGACTGCAACGGCTATTTTTCTACGAATCTAATCTAATCTCTGTAAGTCGGTTACTTTTTAGATTTGAATGTTTCTCTCTGTTCGTGACATGAATTAAAGGAATAAAAGAATATGCCAAATCTTTCTATTCAAATCTGTGCCTACATCTTTGAACTTAATCAAGAACTGTTATGACTCAATGACCGATAAGACTGTGACTATGAAACTATGGACCTTAGAACCATATGCCTCTTTGACTATGAACATTTCCTATGACTATGAACATTGCCTATGACTATGAATATTGCCTATGACTGTGACTGTGACTATGAGAATTATTTCCATGACTGTGAACACAAGCCTATACCTTTGATTAGGAAGCAAAACTATTGTCTATGACATAAATGGGACAACTGTGATTAAGCACCTATGGTTCATGACTAGGAAAGCGTTTAAGTTTTGTGACTGTGAAATTGGGTCTAAACCCGATTATCTATCTTGTCTGTTCTTTGTTTTCTTTGGTTTTAGACCTTGGGAATTTACCTATTAAGTTAGGTCTACCCATGTTCTTGAACCTACGCCTTTATTCTGTCTATTCTTGGTTTTAGACCTTGGGAATTTACCTATTAAGTTAGGTCTACCCATGTTCTTGAACCGACGTCGTTATTCAACCCTTTTTATGCCAGTTAGTATGTCTATCTTTTGAATAGCATCTTTGGTTCATTCCCTATTTTCTACGAACCTAGCTTTATTTATAATCTAGACTGAATCATGATTATACGAACGGTGGGAATGTGGTTTGGGCAAAATATGAAATTTACTAAAAACGTAGTTTAACTTGGAAATTGGCATAAACTGGGAACATGTATTATGGCATGTTCATAGAAATGCAAATTGGATAAATTTGACATGAATTATAAGATGTGTAATTTGAATCTAGTATTGACGTGTAAATCTAGCATTTACATGAATAGTGAACTAGAGTAATAAGTCTAGAATTAGAATGTTGAATCGGAATTGGATTAGCTAATTTGGCACGATAAGTATATTGGCATAAATGTGAAATTGGCCATAATTGGGAGTAATTGGCAGGTTTAGCAAAATCATGGTTAGTGACACTTAATTTGGTATAGTCCACATACCAAAAAGCATAAATATGATTTAGAAGGGGAAATGGGCCATAAGAATGAATGTAGACAATTTACATTAAAAGAGTAATTAGGAAATAAGTAAATTAGAAATAATTTACTTATAGAATTTGGCCTGAATGAGGAAATGTGAATTTAGACAAATTAAAGGTTTATTAAGGACATCTTTAATAATAAGCCAGAAAGTTCTAGGGTGACAGAGAGGATAGTTTCTAGGCTTGAGTTTGGAAAATACAAGTTTCCTGCTCTCCCTGGCTATCCCTAACTGATCCGACGGACAGGATGATTACTTTCAAAACCTGATTTGGAAACTAATCAAAACCCTTTGAACTTAGAAAACACGAATATGCCTAACCCGAGGTTAGACTGAGTTGCGATGTAAACCTGCCCGGAACCAACCGGCACATCCAGTATTCGCAACAATATCTCTCTAATGTGACTGGTAGCGGCTTTAATTTATTTAGTTAAATCTAGAACAAGAATGGTAGGGTTAAGTTAACTAAGACACTTAACCAGTTCAACATGATAACTAGACTGATAGGTGGGGTTGGGTTCAAACTGACACTTAACATAGTTAAGCTAGAATGGGAGGGTTAAGTCCATAGGAACACTTAACCAACTTAACACAGTTAAACTAGAATAGGAGGGTTAATTACATAGGAACACTTAACCAACTTAACACAGTTAAGCTAGAATGGGAGGGCTAAGTCCATAGAGACACTTAACCAAACTCAAGGTAGCAAAACGAGACTTGTAGGGGTTAAGTAAAGTTAATACACTTAGCCAAATTAATATGTTAACTAGACTAGAGGTTGGGGTTAAGTAAAATCTAATACACTTAGCCAATTTGATATGTTATCTGGGCTAGACTGTAGGGTTAAGTAAACCTGAACACTTAACCATCAGGTTGTGATAAAGGAATGAGGTTAAGTCTAAAACATGAAGGGATAATACTTAACCAATATAACTTGGTTTGTGGTGGGGTTAAGTCAACATGAATTACTGATAACACTTAACCAGTTTAACAGGATAAAGGAAGAGGGTTAAGTTAGCTTGAATTGACTAATGACACTTAACCAATCCAAATTGACGGGAAAGAGAACTAAGTAGTAAACCATAGTTAAGAAAACAACGATCCTGGAAACTAAGTGGTAAATCTTAGTTAGTAAAACTAAGTAGTAATTCTTAGTACAACACGGGAAGGAGCGAATGTCCGTCTGAGTAAAAAGGAGGCTCCAACGAATTGAGTTACGAAGCCCGAGGCTTCGAGGGGACGTGAGGGTACTCTTGGTATCCCTCTGTGAGGCTGCAGATGATCCGCCTGGGCCCACAGAGGTTAAGGTCTGCGTAGAAGAACCCAGGGTATGCCTTGGTTGCAATATATGGCAACCTAAAGACTAGGATGGACTGGCGTGATTCGACGAGCAAACGGTAGCCCTGTGATAGCGACTCGTCGTCTACCATCCATCTTCAGTCAATCGAGATACGTGAAGCGGAAAGGCGGAGAACTCCAAAAGACCATATACTTGCTATCTAGTTATGGGTAAGGATGGCCATAGGATAGTGGGGAACCGGGGGGCGACGTATAGTTCTCATTTTACAAGGTGTGTCTTTCATTAGTTGAGGGAGGGGTCAAGTGGGACCATAGCCACTGGAATAAAAACAGACCTTAGCATCTGCATCGGCAGATATCTGAAAGCTCCCGACCGAGTTCTGTATTCCTTGACTTGCCCTGACACAGGACTCGGACTGCACATTACAGGACATGTGCATCTAGACAAGCGATAACGGTACGCGATACATGCGTGGGGAAGTATAGGAACATATACCACTCTATGTAGTGTGTCCTAGACTTGGGGGCATCGATTGGACTTGGGGGCATAAACCCTGAATCCGAGAAGCGTTCACCAGACAACGTAAACTCTAGTTGAATCTTGAAGGCACTTGGTAGAAAACCCTAGATTAAATCTAGGTAACAAATAAATAAATGGATGCCTGAAGGCGATGGAAAATACAGGGATTGGGATCACGTTAGCGTTACTAGTTGGGACATTAGTTAGGTGGTGCAGAGATAATAGAAATCCGTATAACAAGGAAATGGCGAAGCGGCAAAAGTATTAGAGAACATCCAGTTTATCTTATCGTAGCATATCTTGTGTTGATCTTGTCTAATCTTGCTGACCCTATCATCATGGTGTTATCTTGTATTCAGTTAATTCATGTCGTTTTGTTTTCCATGTTCACATGCTAGAAGTTACTGAACTTACTCAGGCTTTATGTCTGACTCTGTTTTTCTTTCGTCTTCTTTTCTTCCGTTCCCCCCCCCAAGGTAGCAAAGGAGGGAATAGTTTAGCTCAGGTTAAGTTGGACTGCCACTCTTTCCACCTTGAAAATTTGTCGAAGTTTTGCTTGGATTCTCTTTCCAGATGCTATGGCTGGCTCTTACTACATCGGGGAATATAAAGGTATTTTTATGCTTCTTTATTTTGTAAGACAGATGATACTCTAATTGTACAAACTATTTTATTAATAAAGCAAAGTTTTATTTTTCGCTGTTTAATCTCTGTCTGTCTTGTAATTTATCTGCATTTTTTACCCAAAATGCTCCACAGAACTTAGTGCATTCCCTTTGTGAGTGACACTAACGGATGTGGGGTGTTACACTTATGGTCTAAATTTGTGAGGAGTAATTTGATAGGTAAAAAGAACTTTTGGACAATGAAAATTCCTAGCTTTTGCAGTTGGAGCTGGAGGCAAATTCTGAAGCTCATAAGTTCCTTTCTGCCACTCATTCAATGCTGTTATAATCATCTGACTGGTTCATTTTGGCATATGCCTTGGGCAGGTAAAGGTCTAGTTTTATATAATGTGGTCGATTATAACTTGAGGAGGAATTATGGCATACCTGATTCTGCTAAAGTTGATGATGTGTTACATGATGGAGAATTCTTTCTACAACATAGCAGTTCTGCATTATTAAGAAAGCTTTGGCATGAAATTGCTAGTAGTGTTAGAACTGATAATAATAGAATTACTTGGATGGGAAAGAGCCACACTATCAGATCAGTGTATAATCATTTATGTGGTGAAAAGGCAATTTTTACTTGGTATAAAAGGGTGTGGAATTTGATGAGTAATGCAAAACAGAATCTCTTGCTTTGGAAGGTGATGTCAAATGCGTTGAATACCAAAGATAAGTTGTTCAAATTAGGAATTACAACGGATGACATATGTGTTCTCTGTCGAGATGAAACTGAATGCAATACACACATATTTTTTGAATGCTGTTTTGTTTATCAGTTATGGAAGAGGGTGCTTGATTTTGGGAAGTTGCATCAACCTGCATGCTGTAGTATAGATGAGTGGTTTAACTTATTTAAGGCAATAAGATGGAAATCGAAAGGAGGATTAATTCTTTTAAGAATTCTGAAGATATTTGTGATGTAAATTTGGACTGAAAGGAACCGCAGAATCTTTTCTTCTACTGATCCGAGCTCAGATGCTCTGTTCTCTATTATTATCAAAGCAATTCTTAAGAAGAATGGATGATCTCTGGTCTATGATTGGCTATTCTGTTTTGGTTACTTTGATGATGTTTAGTTGATTCTGGCTTGTTGTTTTTGTAATCTGTAATAGGTAATTGTTAATATGTCGTGTCTTTTGTTTTAGTGTTAGCATTGAGGTTTTTTTCATTTTGCTTGTTTAGATCTTATCTTATTTTTCCTCAATGCTAACAATTACAGTTGAATGCTACATGTAAATTTGTTGTTGTGAATAAAGTCTTATTTGCCTTTCAAAAAAATCCAATTGACTTGTTTTAAATAATTATGGTTCACTAAACTTGTTTTTATTTTATAATTTAAGTTCATTTCCATATTATATCAATTTCCATTTCATTTTACTCATTTCATTACTTTAATTTACTTTATTAGCATATTTTGTTAATTCAGTTTATCTATCTTGCTTAGTTGAATTAAATTTCACAACAGAACTAAGTATATATATCTTTTATTGCTATTGTTTAAGTGTTATTCATATTTAAAAAAAATCAATTTAATTTCAACTTTCATTATTCATGCGTATACTTGTGTATTACTAAATTGCTTATTCCTATAACATTTTTAACTTCTTAAATATTTGGTAAGTTATACCTATGCTATAGAATTCTTTTAGTACTATAAAAGTTCACTATTTCCAATGCGTTTCATTTTCATTATTTAAAATTTCTAAGAGTTTCTAATTCAGTTTATTTCTCTTAGGTTCATTTTCTTATTTTATAATTCAGAAGTTCTTAAAATTCCAAGTTTTAATTCATTTTAATAATTTGGAAATCATCAATTTTTTTAGAACTTAAGAATTCAAACTTCAAGTTCATTCCCGAATTAACTTTAGAAATAATATCTATTATACCTTTTGTACCAAACCATACTTTGAAAGATTCAAATAAAATTCAGTTTTCTCAAAATAAGGTATAGAAAGTTATAAGTGATCTCGCCCACTTAGACTCTCGAAATTAAACGTCGATGATGCGTGCACTCGTCACCGAAGTCATTTCCCCGAGACACGAGGGGAATATACACTTACTTCCTTTAAATCCATTTGAAACAATCTCATTTAAAAATAATTCAATATAATACCAATATTTTTTCCAAAACATTTACAAATGACTCTTCAAAATCACCTGAATTTAAATTCTCAAATACTAATTTAAATTCATTTCATTCATTTTTTTCAATTATATCTTATTATCAATCATATTTACAAGATTTCATTTTTTTATAATCCCTCAATAGTCAAAGTTAGAAATATTGAAAAATCAAACAATAAACGATGATAGTGTATATTATCATCCTAACAAAAACAAAAGTCAAAATTTATAATTTTCAAATAATAATTATAAATAAATACAATCCAAAACAATATTGTGTTGGTCTGCCCTATTCGAGTGTTTAGAAATCCCCATTGATGCCTTGGGGTCCCAAGTACCGACTAGAATTCATAAATACTCAACAGAACAAATTATCACAATTTTTTATTTTATTTTATATTGAAATCACATGTACGCTCTCTCAAATACACTCAAACTCGTTCTAGGATATTACTACCCTATCTTTAATGAGTTAACCCCAAATAGAGCCATGGTTATCGTTAAACCTAAGCTCTGATACTAACTATAACAACCTGCATTTTTGACCGTTCAAATGGACAATAATCCACACATGTCAACCCAAACAAATTCGAAATAGATAGTTATTAGGGTAAATATAAGAAAAAGAAAGAAAAAATACAAAAATAATATAATCTCACAACGGAAGGACAAAATATAATAATCAAATAACAGTTCATGAAGCTGCTAAAACATACATTTGATTATACTTTACACAATTATCAAAGTTATGAATTCATTGACGTAATACAATAATGCAGCGGAACAGAAATGATATAGTGGGAATATATAATAGATAATGTCCCAATCTCGGTCCTCACCCACCAATATGTAACAACCTGGAATTTTGGCAATAATTAGTTTAGTAATTTAGTTATGATCCACATGAAATTTTTGCAAATGATGAAACTAAACCATGAAACTTGCACCATTGCATTCATGTTAGTATTCTAGTCATCTTTCATGTTTGGAACTTCACGAATGGAGTCCGTACGAAATACGAAAATGGAAGGTAAATAAATAAAACAAAATAATTAATATATAGTACTAAATATCATTATCCTCCTGCCCGGTTTTCCCAAGTGTTCGGCCGTTGGATTGATCCCTGATCAATTCAGGCAGTGGCAGTTTCGGTTTTATATTGTATACATTTTATATCGATATACCGATTTTTCTTAAATTAAATCTAACGGTTCGCGGACATTTCTATGTCTATATATAAAGTTCTAGACCCTGACTCTTTTCTCATATTTTCTGAAGGCAGCAGAAAAGCTCTACCATTTCCAATACCCCAGACTCTTCTAAAAATCAAAATATAAATCTACACTAATCTAATTAACAAGAATTGGTGAGATTGGATTCTGATTTATGAAAAAGGATTGGTTCTTCGAATAGGTAATTCATTTTATATTCACGACAAACCCAAAATCCAATTTGATAATAAATATAAGGTTATAAACAAAAATCATATCAATTTATATTCAATATCAAATTCTGAAACCAACAGATATCGTATAGGGAATAGCGATATTAATATCTTCCAAATTCCCTTAACAGTATCTGTATAATTACGGAATCCAATTTTGAAATGTTCAAAGATTATTTCCATTCAAATCCTGTGAAATTCGTACACTAGAAGATTTTGGTTATTTAAAAACCTTTACCATTCCGATATTTTATTTTTAAACACTGGATTCTTTATTTAGTTGTTAAACAACTCATCGAAACAAAATATCCTTTATCTTTTCAAAACTTGGAATATTCCATCCTATACACTTTCAAACCGTTTGTTATGATTTATCATAATTAGTTCCTATTTTTAATAATTTAAAATAGGCCATTACAACTTTTTATTTCAAACTTTGGATCTTTTGTTTGAGGAAAGAATCGTTTGTTCTTAGTTAAATATCCGATGTCCTTTCGATTCTTCCCACCCCTCACCTAACGAAATAGTTTCCAGTTAGATCTCACAGGTGGTACTAGGTTGTAATCTTAGGAATCATTGCATATTCCTTTTGGTTATTTTGGTTCAAATCCTTTCCTAATCATTTATAATAATTTATAATAATTGTTCCCTAATTTTATTCATATAAAAATAGTCAATATTAATAATCTTCAATTACAGGTCATTACTGGTTTTGGCGTTGTTTCTATTCAAATTTGATTTGGACATTTCTCAAAATCTAACCATTAGATTTGAAAGCTCTTATTAATATTCAAAATATCTTTTAATTTCAAACCCAGCGGTTCCAGTTTTGGGAAAATCCGATGGTTGGGTCTCCCGAAATATCAATTTAAAGTTATTGGTCGAAATTCGTGAACTTCCATTGTGCGACGAATTCTATTCTAACCATAACTCGACGCATATAATTAAATATCGGATCTAGTTGCTTCTATGATAGTTTATTAACTATTTGGCTAACGCCTTTAATTTTCGATTTTTTTGCCATAACCTCCTTTATACAGGTTGATCAGTACAACTATAATGTAACGACCCGTATTTTCTGCGATATATAATTAACTTATTTAATTATATAAATAGTGGTTTAGAATTCAAATGGTCGTTGAATTAATTAGTAGTGAATATTTAATTAAAATAATAATTAAATAAATGTATAACTCTGAAATAATTAGAATGGGGTGAAATGGCGATATGATATGAATTGGGAAATTCAAATTATATAATTCAGTTTAGAATTTAATTTCGATAACGAATATATTTAATTAACGACAGTTGAATGTATAATTTATATTATAATTAAAATCGAGCTCGAAATGGCGCGATAGTTCGCGGTTTGGCGATTTGAACTTCAACTGAATGTACAAGATTCGTTTTAAGCCGGATTTCTGTGAAACAAGAAACGTTAGGAGCTGGTGAAGTATATTTTTCTAGTGGAAGAGAAAAATCAAGATTTCGTCGTGTAGATTTTGATTTATGTTCAAATCAAATTTTAAAATAGTCGCTATAGAATCGTTTATCGACCGTAACAGTTTGTTCGATATAACTAGATATCAGTTTCGAATTTAGATAAGATTCCTTTGAGACGTAGTGATATTTAATTTTTAGAATTTTACTATAATTTTTAATTAATTAAATAAGCAACTTTTTATTTGGAGTATTTTGCACCCTTAATCAGCGATTTTGGGGTTTTACAATATGAATCAATCTACCGGTATTTTTATATTTCTGGGATCGTGGTACGATACTGGACACGACTGCATTTTTATTTCTGTCCGTACATATGCAGAATTTTACGTAACAAGGTATATAAAACTTGAATTTAAAAATATCAATACAAATTGACCTAGTCCATTCCTTTTCTCTGATCAAACAAACATCCATGTCCCATTCTTCTTTACCGCACAAATCAAGAGGGAATCCTATATAATATCTGTACAAAACCTACACTAATTCTCTCTTTGAAAATCAAAAAGAGGAGCCGCCACTTTCTTGAATCTTTCATTCGATTAAATCAGAAGACTGGTCAAGATGATTAAGTAATCGTCTAGACCTCGTCGAATCAAGAGGTTGAATTCCTTCATCATAAGTCATGTAGGATCGTTGGCTCCTGTATGAGATTGTACACGCACAAGTTAATGCCAAACGACGCTGTCTTCTTACACAATTCAAGTACATGGTCGAGTCTAGTGTTCTTTTATGGTCGAGTCAATGTACGGAGTAGTCATCCAAATCATAAAGTAGTATCAGAATCTTTGGGCCTTGAGCTAGCATCTGGCTTATTGTGGTATAGTGCTTCATAATTGGCATATGAATCTATCATTTGCGCTTGGATTTGGACTATCTCGAAACCAAGATATTAATCTAGGGCTCTCTGATTACATCGAATCATAACAATAATGCATCTGAAAGCTGTGACACTCCGGATCGTTTTGTAATCCCGTGATCATATATAATTCAGCACAAGATGTTGAAAATATGCAAGTCAGTGGTTGGTAGATCATCACGATCATACGGTATCATAGGAGTTTATCACACTCTCCATTCGATGCAGTTATGGATCAAGTCTTTGGATTCATGATTGATCTGTTAGTTGGCTCACTTGGATGATCGAGATGAATCACGTCATACTCTAAAGATATAATGTATACGTTTTGAATCATGCATTGAGTCAGGATCATGTTCAAAGTCAATTTGTCGGTTGAAGGTGATGCTCCCAGCGTCAGCTGAGGACGAGCGAAGTCAGTGCTTATGCCCCCAGCATCGGTGGGGGTTGGACCAGGTCAATCAGACATCTAGTCTCCTAGCCATTTTACTTTTCATTATCGCACTGGGTTAGAGCTGTATGTTAGCAATAATAGTCAACCCAAGTCATTCTATGCTCTTTCTCAAGTCAGCAAGAGCTGAAGTTGTATGCACGAATGGTTGAATCATGTTCGCTTTGGTGTCATCTCGTCTCTTTTGTCAGAAAGTGAGGATTGCCTTATCGAGTGTTATCGAATTCAGATACTCTCCTCGCATCAGCCATAAAGTTGAGTAAGCTCGTCAATCTTGCAAGCGAGCGAACGTTGTTAGTGAATTATTCGAGCTCCTTCGTTCATGCTTTGGCATAATCCGAAGTAGCCATCAGAGTCTTGTTGAGTCTATCTCTCATGCTTGGTTCCATTGAGCGTTACAATCAAGATAGCGGGCTCAATTAATGAAATTATTCCTTTCTGGAATTTTACTTCCTATCAGTCTTTTTCGGGGCTTTCCTCTTGATCGTTGACTTAAGTCATGTGACACGTCATTAAACAGTTCACTCTCAAGGCCTCCTTTAGGTCGTCGCCTTGAGTCGCATGAGAAGTTTAGCATTGGGCATCAGCGTCAGCCTTCTAAACATGGCGCTTTGTTTGTTTTCCACTGGCCTGCTGCAGTTGTTGCGAGTGCGGCCCTCGCATTCTTGTCCTGTTATCTTGTACAAGCCTGCACTCTATAAACAAAGTGAATCTCTAAGTAATAGGTAATAAAGCACATCACAATCAAGTAAGGGTTCCAATTCAGAACCCCTGCAATCAAATAATATCTAGCAAATCATATAGAATTTATCTGGGGGGCGATGTGTGTGTGCCCCCAATCAAACTTGAATAAAGTGCCTAGTCAGGGCTTGTTCGACATTGTGTTGCCCCTAATCTTTCCATGGGGGTGTCGGCTCAGCTTTCAATCTTATCCTCATTCCTTCAGTGGGGTAGGAGCCCGTTGTCTTCGGTCCTTAAATGTATGCCCAGGATAGAGTTCGAACTCAGCTTTCAGTCTACTCCCCGATCCTTCAGCAGGGTAGGAGTTCTTGTAGCGCCAGTCCCTAGCGCCTTTATACTCTCCCGTCGAATGCTAAGGGTAGAGTGTGGTCAAGACGGTCTTTAGTCGTGGTGCATCTTCACGCCCTGTGGACGTCGTCTTCTCGTCCTTTATACTCTTCCTCAAGTCATGGGGTTAGAGTTATTTAGGCGAATAGGTGTATCATTCGCCCCGGCGCTCCTTCTACACTATATTTCCAAGAGCGGGAGTCCACCGTGTCGATTGTCGTTCTCAAACTCGGTTTTAGTCCTTACTCCACACTTCACTCTGGCGGACGGAGTTTTTTCGAGCAAGCGATCGGATCACACTCGCCGAGGCGCTACCTCACAATCCCTGATTCATGGGTAGAGGTGGCCATTTGCAATAATCAAGTCTCACTCGTCCCGTCGACTTGTGGGATGGAGTTCGGTTGGACACTGCAATATCGTCCATCAAATGTTCTCTGAAATCATGAAAGCCAGAGCCATGGATCGAGTGGTCTTTACTCATGGCGGGACCATCACAATCATCCTAGATGGGTACTTCTATTCAATCTCTAAGGGTAAGAGTTAGCCTAGAAACCAGTCGGAAAATGTTTGTAGAAGCTTTCCGTTCCTCCGATCAATCTATGGGAGGAGTGATTGGCACCGACCTTCGTGTACCTGCATCATTCATATCACATGAATTAGTCATGTCAATAATTCAGGAAGCATGTAAGACTAAATTGCATGGTTAAAAAGTAAGCACATCAAGGGGCAACGCTGCCTGCTTTATTCGGATTCATGTAATCTGATGGCGTCAGACATAGGACTGAGCCATGTAGACAGTTGAATTGCATCTATCTGAAATCAAATTCCAACTTCAGCTATACAACCTCTTTTAGGCGGAGTGTGTGACCATTTAAACGAGCGGTTCAGTCAAGCTTGTCATGATATTGCTCCATAACTCTATATGCGGGTGTTAGAAGTCTGATCGGTATCAAATCCTAGGTACCTACACCATCCACATATTATTTCATCTAAGTTAATTACATCAATAACTCATAAAGGATGCAAATATAAGAGTCATGGTTAAAGAGTAGTCCTGTTAAAGGAATGAATATGATTCTGTGTGAAAAGGGCATTGCATGCTATCTGCATGTCCATTTTGCCTTGCCCAATCGCGTATTTTTCCGAGACGAATGCAATGGCACAACCCATTTCCCTTGATTCAGATTATAACATTTAATTCTGCCTTGATTCTTGTTTTAACACGTTGTTAAAATTCGGGTTGTTACATTCTCCCCTCCTTTAAGGATTTCGTCCCCGAAATCTCCAAGTTAGGAAGAACGTATCCTACCATCATCATCCATCTACTCAAAACATCATCCACAAGCAACCATGGTCCTTAAAAGACTTCTAATGCTTTATGAATACATGCGGAAAGTGTGTGTATATGGTCCTTAGCTAATGCTAATGATCAGGTCTGAATGATCTTTCTACTGCAAAGTATGTTTAGTGCCATGAATCCAACATGTATGCAAATAGTCCTCGTCATATATACACTATATGCGTGCACAAACATTCATTCATATGCAACATCCGCATGATAACACATTCAATTTCATCCATAAACAAGTATAAATACTCGTGCATATGCAATACGAAATGTGAGTGAATCGATCTAGTATCTAATGTGTATTCGCTCATCCACTAGCAACCACTTGCAACCATTTGCAACCATATCAATCATAACATGCTTCAAATACATGTTTGCATCCATAGGGTTCTACCTAAGGTTCTCAAGATAGGATCGAGGAGATAAACAAGACAAACTCCTTACGGGGTTTGTATCAGAAATAAGATTGAAAACAGGACTAAGAGGATGTCCACAACAGATGGCATACAAGTAAGCTCCACAGGAAAAACCAGGGATCAAAGATATACTCTTAAAAAGAGATATGATGCGCGCGTCTAAGCCGCATTTCCATGAGCTTAATTCCATTGTACCTCGACCATCTTTTAACTCCATGATTTCGTAGCTCCTTGATTCTATTTCCAAGATATGAGTTGAAACTCATTTCACTGTCGCCTCTCGTTTTATTTATTCTTTCCCTAGTATACTTGGCTCAAACATGTCTGCATACTAATGCAAGCTCTCCAAAATTCGCTAGTGAATCCTGAATCTCGTTTACCGATGCCAATCCATGTTACCACGTGCACTTACTAAGGTGATTCCTATAACCCATGCTTAAGCGGAATGAACTATCCGCCTTATTGGCGAACGCTACTCGATCATATCAGAGATTTCCGATAAACGCATCAAGAGATTCTAGGTAACTAATCATGACAGAACCCAAAAGGTTATATGAGACTCCGAGGGTATTACCAAGGCAAGTCAAGAGTATAACTACCCTCTTTCCAAAACCGAGAATGGTATCCCTAACTGGATAACCACTTTATCCCTAGAATCCATCCATAGCTCAACAATATAAGCATTGCTTCTAATCTCAACACTTGGCATTTACATTCTCAATTCCAAACAAGTCATGAATAAATGGACCGATCCTCCAACCAGATTTGGGACAAAAATGGGATCCTCTACCATGCTAGTACTGAGGTGCAGAGACTCAACTATCGAAGCAGACTTAAATGATGCTATGATCAAAACAAAGTCCTGACGGGATGATAGAGAGGAAAAGCTAAACGTTTAACAAGATCATTACCATCCTTACGAGATACGCTAGAAATGAGAGTATACAATTGCCCTCTCGATGATCTTGTCCTTGTCCCATAATTCTTAACTATCCGCCCCGTTTTTCCTCCATTGTGGCTTAAGCCATACCAACAAGTTGCCTATCCTTAAGCTCGTGTCCCTTATCCTTGTTCTTACTATCCTTTCTTATAACGCGGCAACAGATCTCTCGAGAACTTCCTCCATAGCACGGAAAACACTTACGTGGCTAGACAAGGATTAGTTGCAGTTAAAACTACTGTGACTACTGATGGAGGAAAGAAAGGAAAAGAGATTCAATCAAGGAAACAAAGGATAGTGCTAATGGCCTTTTGGGGAATAGCCTTTAAAAACTTTTCTTGAAAAATGCTTCTTTGTAAACGGTTTTTCAAATAGTTTCAGAAGGTTTTTAAAAACTTTTGCCCAGTCTAGTAACCTTCCGCTCTGATACCAAATGTAACACCCCACCTCCGTCAGGGTCACTCACAAAGGAATGCACTAGGTTTGGAGGGGCATTATTGGTAAACATGCATAGAAATATTACAAGACAGAACATATAAAACAGCGGAAGTAAAACAATTTTTCATTTCTTTATAAACAGTAAAGCCTTTTTACAACAGATTACATAGAAACCTGTCTTGCAATAGTAAAGAAGCATAAAACCTTTTCATAAATTATTCCCTAAGTAAAGCAGTAAAGCAGCCATAGCCCATGGAAGTTCAAACCATACATGATGACCTTCAAGCAGAAGAGGTCCGAACTAACAACAGTATTTCCTCCCTAAAAACCTGGGGGGGGGGGGAACGGAAGACAAAGAGGCGAAAGAAAACAGGGTCAGTCATAAAGACTGGTAAGTCCTATCTACTTCCAGCATAAAAACAGGTAAAGGTAACATGACATGCATAAACTGAAAATAAACATAAGGATGACGACAAGATATATAAATTAAACCAAGATAACGGGGTGAACTACTGTATCAAGATAAACTAAGGTATCATGATAAACTACGGTGTCAAGGTAAATCAAAGTATCACATCGTCAGGTTTCTATCAAGTATAGTATCCCAAGGTATCTATCATGTATATTTGCTCTGCACCTCCCGTACTAGTATCCCAACCCGTGTCATGAGTTAACTATAAAATGTCCCTTGACCAAAGTCATGAAATGGTCCATGTCAACCTAATATATCGCGTACATAGGTTTTCCTAACTCGTATGTTTCTTTCCATGTATAAGTTCAGTCCTTTGCCGTAGGCCGTACGGGCTTTCCCATGTAAATCTATACCACCTCCACGTAGTACCATTTTATCCTTGAAGTTGTTTTGGACTCTTACCCTTGATCTGGTTATGTTTTCTTACCATGAACTATCGCGTGTTCATCTAGGATGTATGCCACCTAGGACCGCTAGGGATTATGCTACCTAATGAACGTTTTCGTATCTCGGTTTGGGTTTTTGCCACCTAGGGCTATTAGGGATTATGCTACCCGTCAACCGCGCCCTTTTTCCCACGTAAGCACCGTGAATCGTTTTTCCATGTCTAACTGCACATGTATCTCAATGTGCTATCCGAGTCCCGTGCCAGGGCAAATCAAGAAATACGAGACTCGGTCGGGAGCTTTAAGTCGTCTGCCGAATGCAGATATCAAGGTCTGTTTTTGTATCCGTGGCTATGGTCCCACGTGACCCCTCCCTCAACTACTGAAAGGCAATCCAAGAAAAATCAAGCACGAGAACTATACTCCGGCCCCCTATGCCCCACTTACCTATTGGCCAACCTCACCCATAACTCGATAGCAAGTATATGGTCTATTGGGAGTTCTCTGCCTTTCCGTATACGTACACAATTGAGTAAAGATGGTAGGTAGTCGACAACTCGCTATCCAGGGCAAAAATCAAGTATCGTCGACTCCACGCTAATCCATCCCCGTCTTTAGGTTGCTCGCACAACAACCAAAGCATACTCTTGGTTCTTCTACCGCAGACCTTAACCTCTGTGAGCCTAGGCGGATCATCTGCAACCTCACAGAGGGATACCAAGAGTACCCTCACATCCCCCGAAGCTACTGCTTCGTCACCCAGTTCGTTGGAGCCCTTATCTAAGTCAGATAATCTGCTCCTCCTCGTGTGTTTAAGCGATGACCTACCGTATCGGGTTACTCATCTATCTGTGAACTGGTCCAAATCCCTTGACTAAGAATTATTACTTAGTTATCCTAAACTAAGGTTTATCACTTAGTTCCCTTTCCCTTTATCCTTGTTAACTACGATTTTCCACCTAGTCCCCTGAACTAGGGTTTGGTCTAATGGGTTAAGTGTTGTCATTCCAGTTCATGACTTAACCCGGCTACGAATCATGTTAAGATTGGCTATGAATTTAAGCTCAAGACTTAGCCCTACAAGTTGGTTAAGTATACCAAGAAGCTCATGACTTAACCCTATTCAATTATCAAGTCAGATTGGTTAAGTATTAGTTTGCCTTGACCCTATCAGATTATCGTGTTAGATTGGTTAAGCATAGATTATCTTAACCCCATCAGATTATCGAGTCGGATTGGTTAAGTATGGGTTAACTTAACCCCATCCACTAATCGTATTACAATGGTTAAGTATATTTAAACGGTCTTGTGACTTAACCCTATCAAGTTCTCATATTAGATTGGTTAAGTATAGGTTACTTAACCTCATCAAATCATCATGTATAATTGGTTAAGTATAAGATACTTAACCTCATTGAATTATCATGTTAAATTGGTTAAGTATTGGTTACTTAACCTCATTGAATTATCATGTTTAGATTGTTTAAGTGTTTAACTTAACCCTATCGAATTACCGTGTTTAGATTAGTTAAGTCTAGGTTAAATTAACTCCATCTAATTACCGTGTTTAGATTAGTTAAGTGTAGGTTACTTAACCCCATCTAATTACCGAGTCGGATTAGTTAAGTATGGATTAGCTTAACCCCATCCCCTAACTGTATTTTACGGTTAAGTGTCATTAAGAAATCATGTCCGGTTTCACTTAACCTACCCATTCATGTCATATCGGTTAAGTGTCATTAGTCAAATTTACTTAACCTTATCATGTGACATTAATTGAATTAATGCACTCTCAACCTCTCACATTAGACGTTGTTGTGGTTACTGGTTACGCCGGGCGGGTCCGGACAGATTTACACCACAACCTAGCCTAACCTCGGGTTTCAAGCGCGATATGACCAACTACCCACATTGGGTCCTATTGTTTGTAGCCACTAGATTTTCCGGACGGGTCCGGGCAGATTTGTGCTACAACTCAACCCAACCTCGAGTTTTCCACTTCCATGTTTTTCTACGTATCATGTTCATGTCAAGTTTAGACCACTTTTTAAGTCTATGTTTTCATGTAACCCCATTTCAAGTTTCGTGTCCTATTCACGTTTATTATCATTGCATGTTCCATGTAATTCCATTTCAAGTTCATAGCCCATTTTCAAGTTGGCCTAAACTACCCAAAACGTGTCCCCAACGCACATGAAAGCGAATCAACATGTTTGAAATAATATGAAAAAGATGGGTACAAGATGGCAAAGATGAATCACATGTTAAACATGGTGAAATTGAGGCAAAGGTGTTCACATAACTAGCATATTGCATATTGGCCTCAAAACATGCACGATGTCATAAAGGGATTGGCCACAAACATGCACGGTATGATAAAGGGTTTGGCCTCAAAACATGCATAGCATCATAAGGGGTTTTTGGCCTCAAACATGTACAATACCATAAGGGGTTTTGGCCTCAAAACATGCATAGCGTCATATGAGATTTGGGTTCATTTACATGCATAAGCCCCAAGTCAAATTTATGTAACTATTTCACAAGTAAAAGTGGTTCCAAGGGTTCATGCTAACATCCCACAAGTAAAGGTCCAATCTTGCATGGCAAACCAAGTCCAATGCAACATGAACAACATGATTTAGTCGCTAAAACATACCCCAAAGTCATAGATCATAGAAAAGGGGCAAAACTAGGTTCACATAGGCTAGCATACTCATGTTCATCGCATTTTATTCCATGTCACAATAGAACTATCGTTTAGATCTAGGAGTAGCTAGAACTTACATAGCGTGGCTAAGGGATTATGAGCATGAATCGTCTTGTCGTAGAATCATCATGAAATTTGCGTAGCAACGTTGATCCACTCCCTTGATTTGATGTAGCAAGCTAGCACCTTTGATTCAGATCCGATTTGAATGCATAAGCTCTTGGAGTTGGAGATGGAGGCCATGGTCAATGGAGATTTGGGCAGCACTTCGTTGCAAGAGTGATTTGTGAGGGTTTAAGCTAGGTCTAGGGGTCTTTTTATAGAGATTAGGAGTAGTTTAGGCCATAGGATAAACCCTAGGATAGATCTGTGCCCTCCAAAATTGTCACTAGCCTCCAAAACCGAGCCAAAAGCCAAGCAGGTGCACCAAGTTGCCTGGGCTCGACTAGGCAGTTCGACCCCCAGGTCGACCCTGGGGTCGACTCCCCAGTCGACCTGGTCCCACCCAGGTCGACACCCAGGTCGACCCTCTGGTCGACCTGGTCTGGGCGAGATTTCTCCCGCCTACCCTGATTTTTTGAAATTTTGAATCTATTTTGAATTTGAATTTTTCGTGAAACTTCGCGAGGCCATATCTCGGTCATAAGGACTCCGATTTACGAAATTTCGGACTCTATTTCGCGTATTTTTCCGAGACGAACGCAACGGTGCAACCCGTTTCCCTTGATTCAGATTATAACATTTAATTCTGCCTTGATTCTTGTTTTAACATGTTGTTAAAATTCGGGTTTTTACAGATACGGTCCCAACAAAACTAGTTTCGTTGAATTCTGAGACTGTCTGCAAAAAGGCCCATTTCTAGTCGATCCAATTTAACTGTAATTGACCAAAACACGTTTTCCTTTGCCATGCTCACATACTAGCTTCAAAAATTATGAAATTTGAAACCTAGCAATAACTTCACATCCCGGATCCAACAAAAGTTGTTTCATCGAATTCCGAGGTCGTATGCAAAATGGCCAATTTCACGGGCTATATAAATTCCATAGCGACCTTTCTGAAAATTCATTTGGCCATAACTTTTGCTTTCCGCTATGAAAATTCGATTTTTCAGATTCATTAGAAAGGTATTTACTAACAGATTTAAATATTTTTGGTTTCGCTCAAATCCATTTTGTTTTGCACCCGGTACAGTCCGACAAAGTTTGAATTCAATTTTTGAAACTGCAGCGCCTTTTCAGGCCTTGTTTATAATTAGTATTAATTATATTCGTTTTCAAACGTCGATTCAAACTCACTTTTCATTGCTATTATTTAAAATATTTATTTTAAATATTTAAAATCCATTATTTTAGCCAATTTAAAAAATTTAAATTGGTTCAGATTTTCTGGGTGGTTACAGACATTCTCAAATCCTGACAAACCATTGTAGGATGAGCCGAACAACCAACAGGATTTGAGACTAGGATGGGATCCTTAACTAGAATAGTATTTAGGTGCAGTGTTTCAACTAACGAAGCAGATACTAACGAGTATGAAGCACCAGAATCAAACAAAATTCAAACAGGATGATAAAGAAAACCAAATTTCAACCAAGACGGTCCTACCCCCATCAGGTATACCAGCCGTGAGGGAATACAACTACCCTCCAGAAGATCCTGTACTTTGTCCTTGCCTCTTTGGACAATCCTAAGGTGTCCTATTTCTCCAAAACAACTAGCCTTCTTCTTCACATTCTCCATTCGTGACTTCCCACCAAGATGAGGTTTCGTCCTTTGTTAACCAAACATCCATTTGAACCTTCCTCCCATCGTCTATCTTAAAGGTACCAACAATTCCTCCACTTCTTTGGACTAACTTCTAGCCCGAAAAACATCTAAGTCCCTTGAAGTGGTTTTCCATCCTTCGTACGGAAGTCCTTATTTATCTTAGAAAAAGCATCTATACGCGAGGGGGAAAGAACTCAAAAAAAGAAAGAGGAAGGGATTCAAAACGGAGAATCGAAGGAAGGACATATGGCTCTTGAGGATTATGTTCTTAAAATAAACCTTTCTTTTAAAAAATATTCTTCTACAAACATATTTTTGAAAGTATTCTTTATAAAAATAGTTTTGAAAAATTGTTTTTCAAAATATCTTATCTGTTCTGGTAACCTTCAGCTCTGATACCACGTGTAACACCCCACGTCCATTAATGTCACTCGCAAAGGGAATGCATTAACTTCCATGGTGCATTTTAAGTGAATATAGAACAGAAAATCACAACAAGACAGATATAAAGAGGTACTTGAAAATTTAAAACTTTATTTATTGCAGCAGAAGGTAAATATGTTTGGTTACATCATAAAAAAAACATAAACCAAAGTCAAGTACATAATATCCATCTTGATAAAACAAAGTACATAATCGCACTACTACAAATAGCCATAAAGAAATTGATAGGCTGAACTTTACTTTGGCAATCCAAATCCAAGTGCCCCCAAAGAGATCCCAATCAAGCTCCACTAGTACTAGTCCCACCCTTGGAACCTTGGGGGGGGGGGGAGGGGAAGGAAGAAAAGAGGTGGAAACAAAGGGGGTCAGACATAAAGTTTGGCGAGTCCGATAACTCTAACAACATAATTATCAAAGCAATATGATAAGATATAAGATGGAGAATAAGGTGATGACTGTGTGAAATACATGGGTATGGCAAGGCAATCAAGAGAAACAGAGATAAGGTAAATGGGACTTCCTACTCGATATAGGATAATTACTGTACTCTACCGTACTGTACCATACTGTACTGTACTAACACTAACTGCACCCCTACTAGTCACTCTAGAAATTTGATCCCTCTTGCAAAATAGAACGATGATAGCTTCGTGTACTACTAGATGTACCCACCATCCTCCATCAACTTACTGTATATCTCTAGTTGCTATCATAGGTACCCAGCATGTGCCTATCCCCACTAGATGTACCCCTTCAATAAGTAATAATGTTAATTCCGCGTACTCCTAGCTGACGTCATAGGCGCCCCTGCTCCTATCTCCACTGGGTGTACCCCCTTAATAATTATTAATAATAGTGGTAGCTTCGTGTACCCCTAGCTGAATATATAGGTGCCGTCTGCTCCTATCTCCACTAGGTGTACCCACTACCCTGCCCCATTCGATCGGCTCCCTAACTCGTAGATACCCGTGCTGGCCCCCACAGTAGGGTGTATCACTCCCCAAAGTGGCAACCCGATACCACCAATGATGCACGGCTTATACCTACATGATGCAACAACGTCTTACCTACTAGCCCGGACCCACGCACACACGTGACCCCGTTGGACTTGCGTTGCCACCGCTAACCCGATTTGGCCTCTAACAATCAGACTTAGTAGGCGTGTCCCGTCCTCGACTTGGGTCGAGCTCACAAAGATACTTAATGGGCTACTGGACTGAAACACCCCCCCATGTTTGACAGAAGCTTTCCACCTAGGCTTGGTCCCCTCTAGTACATCCCACTTAACCCCCTTCATGTCCACTTACATGTTTTAAATTGGGTTAAGGATTTCTATTAGTAATTCCACATGCCACCCAAGGCATCCACTTAACCCCTATGTCCAAATTACATGTTTTACCTTGGTTAAGTGTTACTAATCGTATTTCCTCATGCCACCTAAGGCACCCACTTGATTCCACATGCCACCCAAGGCACCCACTTAACCCCCTCATGTCCCACTACATGTTTATCTGGTTAAGTGTTTCTTAATTCATTAAGACCGTAACCTCATAAAGACCTCTCACATTAGACTGGCATTTGTGGCAGCTGGATTTGTCGGGCAGGTCCGGGCAGTCTTACACCACAAAAGAGCCTAACCTCGTGTCTTTACAATTGTTACGTATTTAATTTATGCCTAAGACCTCTCACATTAGACTGGCATTTGTGGCAGCTGGATTTGCCGGGCGGGTCCGGGCAGTCTTACACCACAAAAGAGCCTAACCTCATGTCTTAGACGATTAATTACTCCTAATTAATCATTCCCCAATTTGAATTACTTTCCCTATTCAAATTATCAATCAAATTCCAAATTTAACGATGTCCATAATTGACTCAATTATGTCCATCCATTTATGGTATGTAGATTCATACCAATTTTTACCACAATTATATTTTACTCCTTTAAAATTAATAACATGCCTTTTTAGGCCATTACATGCTAAATTCACAATATGTGTGTATACACTATTATCCCCATCGTACCCCCGTCATTCGTTCGCTTAACATGATATATACATATTAGACTAGCAGATAGTCTAATACTAATAAAAAAAAGGAATAAACGTCACAAAGTCACATACACACAATAATAAATCTAATTTGCATCTAACTTGAAATTAAGAATTACAACATACTTGCATAGTCTTTGTATTATCAAGGATCCAAAAAATCATAGATCTAAAAGGTGTGAACTTGCATGTAGGAACACAGTTTTACACCCAACTAGCCTAGGTGATTATTACAAATTTACATAAACTATGTATGTTGTCAACCTAAACATAAAGGTGTCATCTTGCATAACTATGGATCCTATAATAGGTGTTAACCCAAGTAAACTATGGATCCACATAAAGGTGTAAACATGCATAACTATGCATGTCATAGTTTCAACATAAAAATGTCAACTTGAATATGGATCTAAACTTTAAAGGTGTGAACTTGTATATATGTGAATCCAATTATCACTTAAACTTGCATATGAACATAATACTTATACGAACTAGCATATGTTCCACATCCATATTCGCATAAAAACTGATGTTATTAACCTAGGTGATTGGATTATAAAAAGGGATTCATTAACACAAGTTAACATCATGAACTACTAGCATATATATCAGATTCAAACTTACATAACATCATATAACTCGCATACAACTTGCGTGATCCTATTAACTTGCACAACATCATATGTTCAACTTGCATAATCATATTAACTTGCATAACATCATATGTGAAACTTGCATAACATCATATATAAAACTTGCATAACATCATATATAAAAATTGCATGACGTCGTGTATAAAACTTGCATAACATCATATAATATGAATCAAGTTAACATACATGATTAAACATATGAATTAGATTCACAACCACAACTTATAATCCAACATATATCACATCATAATTGGTTTAGCAATTATTTTGTTAAAGTGATCAAACTCAAAAGCAGTCTTGAGTTCTGAATTCTGATTTCTGGAGTTGTATTAGTTCTCCTTTGAAGAAGATTCCTTTTTAGGGTTGAATAGAACTGATTTGATTTGCTGTTCTTCCTCTTTAATTTGTGGCAGCTACTCTAGGGTTCAAGACGACATCATAACGGCCATAGTTTCAGTTTTAATTCTGATTTAGGGTTTGAGTCTATGGGTCTTTTTATAGAGTTTTTAATTAATTTAAGCCGTCAGATGATCTTAGGGTTAATCAAAACCATTCAGTCATGATAGGGTGACAAGTCAGCCCCAATGACTCAGCAAGGAGTCACAAAGGACTCAGCAATGAGTCACTACATAGATCAGACTGAACCAGAAAGCTGTGAAGGTTTTCTCTCGGCCTGGGCGCACTTAGGAAGTGCACCAATGTAAATTTGTACTGGCGCACTTCCCAAGTGCGCCAGTGCAATAATATATTTTTTTCTTCTCTTGCCACCAAACTTCGTTCGTCCATGTCTCCTTCATCCGATATCCGTTTCCCGCAAACTCGGACTCTATTTCAACCAGAATTCCGAGACGAACACTATGGCGCAACCCCATTCCCTTAATTCTCACGTCTGAGATTAATTATTCCTTATTCTAGTTAATTCGATTATTCAAAAATCCGGGGTGTTACATTCTCCCCTCCTTAAAGGATTTCACCCCCGAAATCTCCAAGTTAAGGAGAATGCATATCCTACCATCCAAACAACCATCTACTCAACCATCAAACACGGGCATCCATTATCCTTATAAATTTTCTAATGTTGTATGAACATATGCAAGAAGTGTGTGTATATGTTCCTTATCTAACACAAAATCAGGCGGTCTACTGATTCAGTTGACCTCCTTAATGCAAACCATGATAGTGCCATGCGTCCATTATGTATGCGAAAGAACCCTATCGATACATATTATTTCTACATGTGTGCACAACCATTCACCAAAATGCAACATCCATATGATGGTACAACCATTATACAACCATTAACTTAAATATGTACAAACATTTATATGCATTATGCAATATGAAGTGACTGAGCCGATCTAGTGCCTAAAGTGTGTGTATATGCATCCACGAGCAACCACTAGCAAACACTTGCATCCACGTGCATCAATCATACATAACATGTCTCAAACACATGTTTCAACCATAGGACTATCCTATCTAAAGGTCAAAGATACTAGCGAGAGGACATACTAAAGATAAGATAAGTATAAGGTAAGCGATAAAGGAGAAATTAAAAGATAAACCCTCAAAAAGGAAAGGGTATAATGAACGCATCTTCGCTTTCATCTCCCAAGTAGCGTTGCTCTCATCATCTCCCCATTGCACTTTGACTAGTTTGACCTCTCGATTCCTCAACTTCTTAATCTCAGACCTAAGAATGCACGTAGGAGCTCGTCGAATCGTTGCATCGCGCTCTATCTCCACCACTCTAAGCAAGATCGGCTCTACCACTTCCGCGGTCTCGTGCAAACACTTTCTCAAATGTGATACATGGAATACGTCGTGTACACCACTAAGTCTCTCGGGCAACTCCACTCTATACGCCATCTGCTCAATCCTTTCCTTAATAGGAAACGGCCTACGAACCTTGGTGCTAACTTCCCAATGAACCCAAAGCGAACGACGTTCCGTAATGGAGACACCTTGACAAAGACAATGTCCCCAATATCAAACTCGAGATCTGTCCTCCTCTTGTCCGCATAAGATTTTTGCCTATCTTGCGCCGTCTTCATCCTCCTTCGAATCAAATCGATCTTATCTGAAGTCTCTCTAATCATATCGGGTCCAAGCAAGACCTTGTCCGTAGACTCCCACCAACATGTAGGCGAACGACACGGCCGTCCATAAAGAGCCTCGAATGGTGCCATGCCAATGCTAGACTGAAAGCTGTTATTATATGCAAACTCCACCAACGGAAGATGTTCTTCCGATGTACCTCCGAAATCTAAGACACACAACCTCAATAAGTCCTCTAGAATACGATTCACCCTCTCGGTCTGGCCGTCCGTCTAAGGATGATAAGCGATGCTCAAACATAACTGAGTCCCTACCGCCTCTTGCAAGCTCTTCCAAAATCCGATAGTGAAGATAGGATCGCGGTCGCTCACTATGCTAGAAGGAACACCGTGCAAACAAACTATTTCTCGAATGTATACGGAGGCTAACCATGGAGAAGTCCTCTTACTCTTCACGGGAATGAAATGGGCGCTCTTAGTAAGTCTATCTACCACGACCCAAATCCCCGTATTACCCTTCCTTGATCTTGGTAATCCGTCAACAAATTCCATCGAAACACTTTCCCACTTCCATTGTGGGACCTCCAATGGGTGAAGCAATCCACCGGGCTTCTTTTGCTTTGCTTTTACTTGTTGGCACACCAAGCATCTAGCGACAAACTCCGCCCCGTCCTTCTTCATACCGGCCCAAAAGTAAACTCGTCTCATGTCCATGTACATCTTGTCCCCGCCGGGATGGATGTTCATCTTCGAACGATGTGCATCATAAAGAATGGTCTTCCTTAGGTCATCATCGTTTGGTACACAAAGTCTACCATCCCTACGTAACCAACCCTTATCATCTAAGGTATACCTACGGAGATGGCTCGATGACTCCCCTCTTTTGAGCTTCTCTACTAACTCAACCAACTGTGGGTCGTCTCGCTGTGCCTCGCCAATCCATCCCAAAAGCGTAGGTCTGACATCTAAGGATGCTAGCAAACCAGGTACGAAGTCAATGGAAGGTGTAAAGTCAAACGTAGAGATGAACTCTAAACTTCGCCGCTCAACAAACAACAGACTCAAGGATAACCTTTTTCTACTTAAGTCATCTGCCACCACGTTACCCTTGCCAGGGGTATATGCTATCTCGAAATCGTAGGACGCTAAGAATTCCATCCACTTTTGCTGCCTTAAGTTCAAGTCCTTCTAAGAGAACAAGTATTTTAGCGATTTGTGGTCTGCAAGAAACTCAAACTTCTCACCAAGCAAATAATGACGCCAAGACTTGAGCGCAAAAACTATGGCAACCATTTCTGAGTCGTGGGTAGGGTAATTCTTCTCATGGACTTTCGACTGTCTTCCACCATAACATATCACCCTTCCCTAGAGACCACATGCCCTAAAATCCTCACTTCTTTCCTCCAAAAATGGTATTTTGGAGAGCTTAGCTTTAAGCTGGTGCGCTTGTAGGGTACCTAAGCTTTCCCTAAGATGTAGGGCTTGCTCTTCTCTACTTCTAGAGAAAACCAGGATATTATCCTATGCAAAATCGTCACAACTATCCATCTCTCACACAGACCATCCTAGTCGAACTCGACATCCCCCAAGTGCAAGCCCTAAAGGCCTAAACCAATATCAGACAAACACCCAAGGGATACCTCCTTCGAATTCAGACGTCCTATGTGAGATGACACTAGTAAGACGGCCAACCAATTGAGCACTTGACCGACTCTGGCTGTCCTTGCCAGTCTTGCTCCAAAACCGCCGCTGATCACATAACTGGCTTTGCTTAATCTATTAAGCACATACGAAAACTTATTTCGCGCCTCTGGGTAAACCCCGCACTTTATCAAAGACGTCTCCATACTCACGGACCACACAAACAGACTCTCAATCATTGTTGGATGCGTCAGAAGATTCTAGGCAGCTAAGCATCACTGAACCCCTAGGGTCACAAGAAATATGAGGGTCTTTCCATAACGAATTAATAGTCTAACTACCCTCATTTCACAATCTAGGATGGCACCCCGCCTAGCTAGCCAATCCACCCCTAGAATCAAACTATAGCCTGTGAAACCAAGGACGAAGGCGTTGCATTCAAATCCAATGCCCAAGATACACACTCTCAAATCCCGACAAACCATTGAAGGATGAGCCGAACCACCAACAGGATTTGAGACTAGGATGGGATCCTTAACTAGACTAGTATTTAGGTGCAGTGTTTCAACTAACGAAGCAGATACTAACGAGTATGAAGCACCAGAATCAAACCAAATTTCAACCTAGACGGTCCTACCCCCATCAGGTATACCAGCCGTGAGGGAATACAACTACCCTCCAGAAGATCCTGTACTTTGTCCTTGCCTCTTTGGACAATCCTAAGGTGTCCTATTTCTCCAAAACAACTAACCTTCTTCTTCACATTCTCCATTCATGACTTCCCACCAAGATGAGGTTTCGTCCTTTGTTAACCAAACAGCTATTTGAACCTTCCTCCCATCGTCTATCTTAAAGGTACCAACAATTCCTCCACTTCTTTGGACTAACTTCTAGCCCGACAAACGTCTAAGTCCCTTGAAGTGGTTTTCCGTCCTTCGTACGGAAGTCCTTATTTATCTTAGAAAAAGCATCTATATGCGGAGGGGGAAAGAACTCAAAAAAAGAAAGAGGAAGGGATTCAAAACAGAGAATCGAAGGAAGGATATATGGCTCTTGGGGATTATGTTCTTAAAATAAACCTTTCTTTCAAAAATACTCTTCTACAAACATATTTTTGAAAGTATTCTTTATAAAAATACTTTTGAAAAGTAGTTTTTCAAAATATCTTATCTGTTCTGGTAACCTTCAGATCTGATACCACGTGTAACACCCCATGTCCATTAATGTCACTCGCAAAGGGAATGCATTAACTTCCATGGTGCATTTTAAGTGAATATAGAACAGAAAATCACAACAAGACAGATATAAAGAGGTACTTGAAAATTTAAAACTTCATTTATTACAGCAAAAGGTAAATATGTTTGGTTACATCATAAAAAACATAAACCAAAGTCAAGTACATAATATCCATCTTGATAAAACAAAGTACATAATCCCACTACTACAAATAGCCATAAAGAAAATGATAGGCTGAACTTCACTTCGGCAATCCAAATCCAAGTGCCCCCAAAGAGATCCCAATCAAGCTCCACTAGTACTAGTCCCACCCTTGGAACCTGGAGGGGAAAAGGGAAGAAAAGAGGTGGAATCAAAGGGGGTCAGACATAAAGTCTGGCGAGTCCGATAACTCTAACAACATAATTATTAAAGCAATATGATAAGATATAAGCTGGAGAATAAGGTGATGACTGTGTGAACCACATGGGTATGGCAAGGCAATCAAGAGAAACAGAGATAACGTAAATAGGACTTCCTACTCGATATAGGATAATTACTGTACTCTACCGTACCGTACTGTACTGTACTGTACTAACACTAACTGCACCCCTACTAGTCACTCTAGAAATTTGATCCCTCTTGCAAAATAGAACGATGATAGCTTCGTGTACTACTAGATGTACCCACCATCCTCCATCAACTTACTGTATATCTCTAGTTGCTATCATAGGTACCCAGCGTGTACCTATCCCCACTAGATGTACCCCTTCAATAAGTAATAATGTTAATTCCGCGTACTCCTAGCTAACGTCATAGGTGTCCCTGCTCGTATCTCCACTATGTGTACCCCCTTAATAATTATAAATAATAGTGGTAGCTTCGTGTACCCCTAGCTGACTACATAGGTGCCGTCTGCTCCTATCTCCACTAGGTGTACCCACTACCCTGCCCCATTCGATTGGCTCCCTAACTCGTAGATACCCGTGCTGGCCCCCACAGTGGGGTGTATCACTCCCCAAAGTGGCAACCCGATACCACCAATGATGCACGGCTTATACCTACATGATGCAACAACGTCTTATCTACTAGCCCGGACCCACGCACGCACGTGACCCCGTTGGACTTGCGTTGCCACCGCTAACCCGATTTGTCCTCTAACAATCAGACTCAGTAGGCGTGTCCCGTCCTCGACTTGGGTCGAGCTCACAAAGATACTTAATGGGCTACTGGACTAAAAAGCCCCCCATGTTTGACACAAGCTTTCCACCTAGGCTTGGTCCCCTCTAGTACATCCCACTTAACCCCCTTCATGTCCACTTAAATGTTTTAAATTTGATTAAGGGTTTCTATTAGTAATTCCACATGCCACCCAAGGCACCCACTTAACCCCTATGTCCCACTTACATGTTTTACCTTGGTTAAGTGTTACTAATCGTATTTCCTCATGCCACCCAAGGCACCAACTAGATTCCACATGCCACCCAAGGCACCCACTTAACCCCCTCATGTCCCACTACATGTTTATCTGGTTAAGTGTTTCTTAATTCATTAAGACCGTAACCTCATAAAGACCTCTCACATTAGACTGGCATTTGTGGCAGCTGGATTTGTCGGGCGGGTCCGGGCAGTCTTACACCACAAAAGAGCCTAACCTCGTGTCTTTACAATTGTTACGTATTTAATTTATGCCTAAGACCTCTCACATTAGACTGGCAATTGTGGCAGCTGGATTTGCCGGGCAGATCCGAGCAGTCTTACACCACAAAAGAGCCTAACCTCTTGTCTTAGACGATTAATTACTCCTAATTAATCATTCCCCAATTTGGATTACTTTCCCTATTCAAACTATCAATCAAATTCCAAATTTAACGATGTCCATAATTGACTCAATTATGTCCATCCATTTATGGTATGTAAAATCATACCAATTTTCACCACAATTATATTTTTTTCCTTTAAAATTAATAACATGCTTTTTTAGGCCATTACATGCCAAATTCACAATATGTGTGTATACACTATTATCCCCATCGTACCCCCGTCATTCGTTCGCTTAACATGATATATACATATTAGACTAGCAAATAGTCTAATACTAAAAAAAAAGGAATAAACGTCACAAAGTCACATACACACAATAATAGATCTAATTTGCATCTAACTTGCAATTAAGAATTACAACATACTTGCATAGTCTTTGTATTATCAAGGATCCAAAAAATCATAGATCTAAAAGGTGTGAACTTGCATGTAGGAACATAGTTTTACACCCAACTAGCCTAGGTGATTATCACAAATTTACATAAACTATGTATGTCGTCAACCTAAACATAAAGGTGTCATCTTGCATAATTATGGATCCAATAAAAGGTGTTAACCTGAGTAAACCATGGATCCACGTAAAGGTGTAAACTTGCATAACTATGCATGTCATAGTTTCAATATAAAAATGTCAACTTGAATATGGATCTAAACTTTAAAGGTGTGAACTTGTAGATATGTGAATCCAATTATCACTTAAACTTGCATATGAACATAATACTTATACGAACTAGCATATGTTCCACATCCATATTCGCATAAAAACTGATGTCATAAACCTAGGTGATTGGATTATAAAAAGGGATTCATTTACCCAAGTTAACATCATGAACTACTAGCATATATTTTAGATTCAAACTTACATAACATCATATAACTCGCATACAACTTGCGTGGTCCTATTAACTTGCACAACATCATATGTTCAACTTGCATAATCATATTAACTTGCATAACATCATATATGAAACTTGCATAACATCATATATATAAAACTTGCATAACATCATATATAAAACTTGCATAACATCATATAATATAATCAAGTTAACATACATGATTAAACATATGAATTAGATTCACAACCACAACTTATAATCCAACGTATATCACATCATAATTGGTTTAGCAATTATTTTGTTAAAGTGATCAAACTCACAACTCAAAAGCGGTCTTGAGTTCTGAATTCTGATTTCCGGAGTTGTATTAGCTCTCCTTTGAAGAAGATTCGTTGTTAGGGTTGAATAGAACTGATTTGATTTGCTGTTCTTCCTCTTTAATTTGTGGCGGCTACTCTAGGGTTCAAGACGACAGCATAACGACCATAGTTTAAGTTTTAATTCTGATTTAGGGTTTGAGTCTATGGGTCTTTTTATGGAGTTTTGAATTAGTTTAAGCCGTCGGATGATCTTAGGGTTAATCAAAACCATTCAGTCTTGATAGGGTGACAACTCAGCCCTAATGACTCAGCAAGGAGTCAGAAAGGACTCAGCAATGAGTCACAACATAGATCGGACTGAACCAGAAAGCTGTGCAGGTTTTCTCTCGGCCTGGGCGCACTTGGGAAGTGCACCAATGTAAATTTGTACTGGCGCACTTCCCAAGTGCGCCAGTGCAATATTTTTTTTCCTTCTCTTGCCACCAAACATCGTTCGTCCATATCTCCTTCATCCGATATCCGTTTCCCGCAAACTCAGACTCTATTTCAACCAGAATTCTGAGACGAACACAATGGCGCAACCCCATTCCCTTAATTCTCATGTCTAAGATTAATTATTCTTTATTTTAGTTAATTCAATTATTCAAAAATCCGGGGTGTTACAGCGATGCTAAATAAAGAACAATGAAGCTATTATAAGACCCAGGTCCCATCACACAATGCAACACAAGCCGAAGGATAGGGTTTTCCCTTATAATAGCCAAAGAATGCTTGATACGCAAAATTTCATGTTTTATTATTACTATAAGTGTTTAGTGTTAAAACAATTTCAATCATAAACGGCATGGGTACCATATATCATGTCGCCATACTAGGCTCTACAATCAAAACCGCAAATGTCACGTATTTGAAAGTTGGATTTCCATCAGTGAACCGAGGCAAAAGATAGTTCTCTACCGATTCGAGACACTCTAGCCCATGTCTTCGGTCAGAGCTCGAGTGACTTTTGGATTGTCAGGGCCGGTCCACCGATGTGGATTAAAATGCCTGAACACTGCGTTTCCCCATCCTTTGGGGTGTCAATGAGCCAACGAATGACTATATCGGCTTCACATAGTCACCGATATATCCGAGGCTCATGGCAATAGCAACAACCACATAAGTCAAACACGTCAGGGCGTGTAAAACCACTGATGCCACTTCTAGCTAAAAGGAAACACATGCCCTCCCTGAGGTCCTCTCCCGTTTCTGGTCCACTACCGGGGTGTGAGACTCGCGAATCAACGCTACACAAAGCTATGCCACACAGGCCGTGCTTTGATCATCAACCACAAGACTTTGCTTTTCAACAGAAGCCTTGATCATTTGCCATTTAGGCATGCCACACAGGCAATTCACTCCATGCATTTGATATCCATCGATATATGACCCCGTAGCTCGTACGCCACAGAGAAGGGCGTTAAGCAAGAGAATAAATTCTCCGTCGCCAAACAGATATATATTTAATAGAAATCAATCACACAGACAAAAATGCAATGTCAGACACACAGTCCATTTACAAGTTCGTTCTGGGTCTGAACGAAACCGTAGGCACCTGGTACCTCGCATATCCATCGATCTCCAAGCACGTCTAGACGATCACCAACTGATTCCCTCCTCTTGGGTGTACGGCCCAATCAAGATCATCAGTAATTATCCAAACGACGTGAAGACCTCCGGTCTTCAACCACCGTCTTCATCTTCGACACCACGTCGAATCAGTTATTCAGAATGGGATAAACCCGGTCTTCCTGAATAACTCGCGTATATAATAAACAAGTGTTACACAAACACAACATACGCCTCATTCCAATTCATCAGTCACTAACCGTAAATTAGCAAGAGAATAATTCCCCAAATATTAACCCCGAAGGCCGAAACCAACATCAGATCAATACCCAAGAAACCATTCAACTTAACTAATCTCTAGTTAGTTTCTAAATTTCACATTCTTAGGGAAAGGTTCCCATTAATTTTATCAAAGATAAATTCTTTTAAATTTATTCTTTAATCTTCCTTTGAATATCAATTCAAACTAGTCGGGATTAGCGAACCACACTGAAGTAATCATTTATTCTATTTCCCAATCCCAACCTATTTATCCCATGAAGTAAAACTAGTAAAACTAGTAATACTTCATATCTAACACCACAGTGTTATCGGTGAATTCAATTACCATTTCACGTTCAAATCTAATTAAAGATTTAACTATCGCCTGGAGCAAAACTGGTGATACTCCATTCTCGATCTTTTCAATCTAATTAAAGATTCATTAAAACTCCACTTAGTTTTAATCTTTAACTGGGTTAAAGAACTAATGTCATTTAAAACACGGTTCACGATAAACCCAAAATCACATTCCATTCTATCAGCCTTTAACCATAAAACAGCAAGTGAGCATTTCCCTAAGTATTGACCCCGAAGGCCGAAACCAACATCGAAGTATTCCGAAGATAATTTCGATTCAAATCCATTCCAACTTTAAATATTGGAAATTCTAGTTATTTTCAAAACCACTTCAAATTCAATTTATTTATTTCAAAAATAAATTGATTTTAATTCTAGTTCAAAACTAGTTCATTTTGATAAAAATCTATTTTTATCTATTCAAATATGGAGTTTTTCATCTCAGTTTTTCCCAAATCATTTCTTATGATTTTACAAAAATTATTACTATTTTTATTAATTTTATCAAGGCCCGTACAGTCGATTTCCATCAACGGCCATCGAACTGCACTTACAACGACCTTTTCCGAATTTGATTTGGACATAATTCCAAATCCATCCGTTAGATTTCTGATTTCTAATATTCGTTAGAAAGCTCTTTTCGATACGAACCCAACGGTTCTAGTTTTAGGAGAATCCGACGGTCGTATCTCCCGCAATATCCATTCGAAGTCAATGGTCGAAATTCGCGAACTACCATGGTGCAGCGCTTTCTATTCAGGCCATTATATTATATATATATATATATAATATACAATATATATTTCGTTGATTTCCTTTTAAAATGTATTTTATGAATCGTTTTAAATTCGTTTTCAAAACGGTTTCAACTTCCTTTTCAAATTCTAATCAAAATTGAATTTTTCAATATAAATTCGTTTTAATTTCAATTCAAATCAATTTCAATTTAATTTCAATTTAATTCGAATTTCAATTCATTTCAATTTAATTCGAATTTCAAATCTATTCAATTTAATTCGAATTTCAAATCTATTCAATTTAATTTAAATTTCGAAATCACTTTCAATAATCATTGAAAAATGAATAAAATCGATATAAATATCGTTCACGTCAAAATGGCGTCAATCTAATTAACAAGGCTTCTTATATTTCTATTTTCAAATATTCGATTTCAAATATTTCTTTTTCAAATATTTCTATTCAAAATTGGAATGAGGCCTAATCAATTACCATATAATGTTAATTATATGGATTTTTTACAGCATATGTATAAAATAACAATGATAAATAATCAACCATCATCCAGAGTGCACCACGCCACTGCATAAGCATTAAATATAAATATTTAACACTGATAACAGCCCGTCAATCAATCGATCGACATACAACTAATTATTGGGATTAGTGTATGTCAGATATCATCCCAATACCCGTGTGGGGTTTCAATCAATCAAACACAGATTTTATTTGTGTAGTTGGGCGATGTGTAAAATTTATCGTCCCAATCAATATTAGTCAAATGTGTGTATATAAACAAATCGTCCGATTTGTTTATATTTATTTCATTTTAAATACACGTTAAAAAAATCTATTTTCAACTATAAAATATTTTTAACTATATAAATATTTTATTTCATTTCACATCACACAATCAACTACACATCAAAATCAAACAAACAAGCATACAAGCCGTCCATGATCTGTGGACGATGGGTGTCGGGTGCTACTAAACACCGTCTGCATCCTAGTATATATTTTTAACTAGAAAATGAGATTTAAAGTGAGAAGTTCTCACAGAGGGTTCCACTCCACCAATCTTTATTTCTGAAATTCAGAATAGTCTGGATCTGCCCGTACTTCAAACGCAGTCTTCTCCACGCTGTTCATATTAAAACCACATTTTTAATATGATGTTCTATATATTAAAAATCATATTTTTATTTCACTTTTTATATAAAAATCATATTTTTATTCTATCTATAATATAAAAATCATATTTTTATTCTGGTGTTCATTTCGATAAAGATTACATTTTTATAACGACTTCATATCAATAAAGATTATATTTTTATTCTGCTACTACTTATATAAAAATCAAATTTTTATGTAATTAAAAATCATATCTTTATCCAATAAAAATCTCGCATTTTCTTAGTTACAAATATTATCTTTCCTATGTTAAAAAAAATAAAATCTTTTCTAAATAAAAATATAAACTCTTTTCTTTTTAAATAAAAATCATCTCTACTATATAAAAATCATATTCTATTTTCATATAAAAATAGTCTTTCTTCGTATATTTTTACAACGCTTTCAAAATGATAAAAATAGCATTTTTAACACAATGTTTTCATTATAAAGATTATATTTTTATAACGCTACTTCTATATAAAAATTATATTTTTATATTTCTACTTCTTATATAAAGATCGAATTTTAATTTCATCGCTATAAAAATCACATTTTTATATTCTGTCTGCTTCACGATAAAATAAAGTTCATATTTTTACGTCGCTATAATATATATAAAAATCGAATCTTTTCATATTTAAAAATCTCACCTTTCCTATATGAAAAATACGATCTTTTCACTTTCAAAAATATGATCATTTCACTTTCAAAGACAATGTACATTTTCATTTCTATAACCAAAGATCACATTTTTATACTCTTCATTCCTAAATAAAAATCACATTTTTATTTCTACATATATATAATGAAAATCAAAATTTTATTGCCATAAAAATCAAACTACTTAAAAGAAAAGAATCACCTCACTATTCACGTTTTAGGCAAAACGATGTCTCGCCCAACCCAAACCCTAAGCCTAGGGTTCCAAAACGCCACGGCCTCGCTCACTTTGATGATGATCGGAGAACGCCGGAGGTGGGGGGCTGGTGGTTCACAGCGCGGCGGCGCAACCCTGGGGGAGGGGCGAGTTGATCAACGAGTGGGCTTTGGGGCTCGTGGTCTGTCGCGTTGGAGCAGGGGAGGGACGGAGGGGGAAGAGCGGTAGGAGGCAACGACGATGTGGAGGAGGGTGCGGTGAAGGTGACCTGCGCGACGGGGGGGAGGGGGGCATCGCGATTTGTTTTTGTTTTTTTTTCTTCTTTTCGATTTTGGTCTGAAAGAGGAATGGGGAAGAGAGAAAAAACAAGGGGGTTGACTAAGTGAATTTATTATATATTTATTTAATTTCTAAAAAGTAACTTTTCCACATGAACCTCGAATCAAACCCACTGACTGTCGTCCCTAGCTAACTACCCCCATTCCGAATACAATGGGATATGTATCGCAAGCTGATTCGATCGTTTCGATCAGTTTTCGTCAAAATCAAAATATAACTCTATATATTGAATTTGAACGCACATTTCAATTTACTGGGGTCACATGCTAACTCGAAAAATTCCATAAAAATATTTTCTAACTTCGTATCGACGATACGGTCCTAACAAAACTAATTTCGTCAAATTCTGAGACCATTTGAAAAATGGCCATTTTCCAGTCGATTAAAATCAACTGGAACTGGTCAAACGCATTTTCCTTTGCCACGCTCACATATTGATTCGAAAAATTATGACATTTGAAACCTAGCAATAATTTGACATCGCGGATCCAACAAAAGTGGTTTCGTCGAAAACCGAGGTCGTTTGCAAAATTTCCTTTTTTAAGGACCAGAATTCCATAGCGACCATTCTGAATTTTCAACTGGACATAACTTTTTACCCCCGCTATGAAATTTTTGTTTTTCCGATTCGTTGGAAAGATATTACCAATTAGATTCTAATATTTTTGGTTCTGCCAAAATCCGGTTTATTTTGCACCCGGTACATTCATTTGAAATTTGAAATCGAATTATCGAACTACCGCGCCATTTTTAATTCGTTTTATATATATAAATAAATTTTTATATTCTAACGACGACGAATATAAATATATACGTTCTAATTCTATTCAAAATCAATTTCTCGTCGATATTTTTTAAAATATTTCATTTTATATATTCAAAATTCAATAAAATTACCAAAATAAAATTTTTAAATTGGCTCGGATTTCCGGGCTGTTAAAATCTCCCCCACTAAAAACTTTTCGTCCCCGAAAAGGAATGAAGCCGAAAGTTGTTTAACAAACCAACTCAACTTTCAATATTTTCATTACGGCTTAAGTTCTTCAACTTTTCAGTTTCAAAGAACTTTTCAATTTTTTTCAAAAATTTGGCTAGCACCCTAAATTTTCGAAATTTTTTGCCATAACCTCCCCTGCACCGGAGACTTCGGGACATTTCATATATCCTCCCATGGCCTTCTTCAATCCAAAAGAAAAAGAAAAAGCCAAGTGGCTTGCCAATTGGCTCACAAAATCATCCAAAACCCAAGAAATACAATAAACATGTACATGTACCTATTTGCCGGGCAAACAATTTTATTCCTCTTCTCTAGCCTCCTTGCTATGACATGTTCAATGTAAGTACACATATATGCATGCAAATGCGACTAATTTTCAATATAACTCACTATTTGGTTCAATTTGCCTAAAGGTTCAACATTTCAATTACTCAAACAATAATCAAACAACACAACCAGCAATCAATTAGTTGATTAGCTTTTCAAATTCATATCTTTGATATATAGTCCAAAAATCAGATTTTTGTTGCCAAATCACAACAATAAGCCCTATCTAATTTTGTTTCTCACACCAGTCAATTGGAAATATATAGAAATCTCACTTTCGAAACTCGAAAATAAATTCTGATGATGACGCGTCAATCATCAGAATCATGTCCAAGCGACTAGAGTGTGATTCTATATCTATCCAGTATATTAATACTTCGTATACATGCTAGGTATGCATATATGCAAAATCTCCATATACTATGTTGTCCAAATCAATTTAAAATAAATATTCAAATACGTATAATTGAATTAAATTTTCAAAACAAAATCTTGTTTTCATTTTAAAAATATACTCTTCACACTCGTTCTAGGATACTACTGATCCCATCTCTAATGAGTCATTCCCATTCGATATTACTAATCCAATCTCTGATGAATTCTTTCGTATGGTTCTAATGTGCCTTGTTCTCTGAGCTTTGCAAACCAAAGCTCTGATACCACATTGTAATGACTGGAAATTTCGCTCGATCAGAATCAGTCGCTAAACCAACCAAGACCGTTCGAAACGCCTGATTGTTTTGAGAACACGACAAATTAGACGCAGACAGAAGAACATTTCATTGTTAATTACAACAATTCATCAGAATACAAGAATATACAGAGTATAAACAAATAATATACATGAGAAAAATATCAGAGATTACAATACATTACATAGCAGCGGAAAATAATACAATACACAACTGAAGGAGATATACGGATACAAAGCTTTCTGGATATCATTCCAGCTGTAAACCAGGATCCTGTGAATATAAATCTGCAAAACCAAAACTACTTGCTGCCCATGTCAAAAATAAGAGCACCCAGAGTTTAGGTTAAAACAATAAACTCCAGGTCAGTCATGTGACTGGTGTGAGAACTAAAACAGTTATTAATCTTTATTTTAAAGTTAGGTAAATCAAGGGACCGCGCCGTATAACACGGAACGGGTTTCCTCCCAAGAATACCAGTGCATAAAACAACAGCGCGATGCTAAATAAAGAACAATGAAGCTTTTATAAGACCCAGGTCCCATCACACAATGCAACGCAAGCCGGAGGATATGGTTTTCTCTTATAATAGCCAAAGAATGCTTGATACGCTAAATTTCATGTTTTATTATTACTATAAGTGTATAGTGTTAAAACAATTTCAATCATAAATATCAATCATAGACGGCATGGGTACCATATATCATGTCGCCATACTAGGCTCTACAATCAAAACCGCAAATGTCACGTATTTGGAAGTTGGATTTCAATCTGTGAACCGAGGCGAAAGATAGTCCTCTACCGATTCGAGATGCTCTAGCCCGTGTCTCAGGTCAGAGCTCGAGTGACCTTTGGATCGTCAGGGCCGGTCCACCGATGTGGATTAAAATGCCTGAACACTGCGTTTCCCCACACTTCGGGGTGTCAATGAGCCAACGAATGACTCCATCGGCTTCACATAGTCACCGATATATCTGAGGCGCGTCGCAATAGCAACAACCACATAAGTCAAACTCGTCAGGGCGTGTAAAACCTCTGACGCCACATCTAGCTAGAAGGAAACACATGCCCTCCCTGAGGTCCTCTTCCATTTATGGTCCACTACCGGGGTGTGAGGCTCGCGAATCAACGCTACACAAAGCTATGCCACACAGGACGTGCTTTGATCATCAACCACAAGACTTTACTTTTCAACAGAAGCCTTGATCATTTGCCACTTAGGCATGCCACGCAGGCAATTCACTCCATGCGTTTGATATCCATCAATATATAACCCCTGAGCTCGTACGACTCAGAGAAGGGCGTTAAGCAAGAGAATCAATTCTCCGCCGCCAAACAGATATATATATTTAATAGAAATCAATCACACAGACTAAAATCCAATGTCAGACACATAGTCCATTTACAAGTTTGTTCTGGGTCTGAACGAAACCGGAGGCACCTGGTACCCAGCATATCCATCGATCTCCAAGTACGTCTGGACGATCACCAACTGATTCCTTCCTCTTGGGTGTACGGCCCAATCAAGATCATCAGTAATTATCCAAACGACGTGAAGACCTCCGGTCTTCAACCACCGTCTTCATCTTCGACACCACGTCGAATCAGTTATTCAGAATGGGATAAACACGGTCTTCCTGAATAACTCGCGTATATAATAAACAAGTGTTACACAAACACAACATACACCTCATTCCAATTCATCGGTCACTAACCGTAAATTAGCAAGAGAATAATTCCCCAAATATTAACCTCGAAGGCCGAAACCAACATCAGATCAATACCCAAGAAACCATTCAACTTAACTAATCTCCAGTTAGTTTCTAAATTTCACATTCTTAGGGAAAGGTTCCCATTAATTTTATCAAAGATAAATTCTTTTAAATTTATTCTTTAATCTTCCTTTGAATATCAATTCAAACTAGTCGGGATTAGCGAACTGCACCAAAGTAATCATTTATTCTATCTCCCAATCCCAGCCTATTTATGTCATGAAGTTAAACTGGTAATACATCACATCTAACACCACGGTGTTATCGGTAAATTCAATTACCATTTCACGTTCAGATCTAATTAAAGATTTAACTATCACCTGGAGCAAAACTGGTGATGCTCCATTCTTGATCTTTTCAATCTAATTAAAGATTCATTAAAACTCCACTTAGTTTTAATCTTTAACTGGGTTAAAGAACCAATGTCATTTAAAACACGGTTCACGATAAACCCAAAATCACATTCCATTCTATCAGCCTTTAACCGTAAAATAGCAAGTGAGCAATTCCCTAAGTATTAACCCCGAAGGCCGAAACCAACATCGAAATATTCCGAAGATAATTTCGATTCAAATCTATTCCAACTTTATATATCGGAAATTCTGGTTATTTTCAAAACCACTTCAAATTCAATTTATTTATTTCAAAATAAATTGATTTTAATTCTAGTTCAAAACTAGTTCATTTCGATAAAAATCTATTTTTATCTTTTCAAATATGGAGATTTTCATCTCAGTTTTTCCCAAATCATTTCTTATGATTTTACACAAATTATTACTATTTTTAATAATTTTATCAAGGCCCGTACAGTCGATTTCAGTCAACGGCCATCGAACTGCACTTACATCGACCTTTTCAAATTTGATTTGGACATAATTCCAAATCCAACCATTAGACTTCTGATTTATAATATTCGTTAGAAAGCTCTTTTCGATACGAACCCAACGGTTCCGGTTTTAGGAGAATCCGACAGTTGGACCTCCCGCAATATCCATTCGAAGTCAATGGTCAAAATTCGCGAACTACCGCGGTGCGGCGCGTTCTATTCAGGCCATTATATTGTATATATAATATATATAATATATATTTCATCGATTTCCTTTTAAAACGTATTTTATGAATCGTTTTAAATTCGTTTTCAAAATGGTTTCAACTTCCTTTTCAAATTCTAATCAAAACTGAATTTTTTCAATATAAATTCGTTTTAATTTCATTTCAAATCGATTTCAATTCAATTTCAATTTAATTCGAATTTTAATTCATTTCAATTTAATTCGAATTTCAAATCTATTCAATTTAATTCGAATTTCAAATCTATTCAATTTAATTCGAATTTCGAAATCACTTTCAATATTCATTGAAAAATGAATAAAATCGATATAAATATCGTTCCCGTCAAAATGGCATCAATCTAATCAACACGTCTTCATATATTTCTATTTTCAAATATTCAATTTCAAATGTTTATTTTTCAAATATTTCTATTCAAAACTGGATTGAGGCCCAGTCAATTACCATATAATGTTAATTATATGGATTTTCTACAACACATATATAAAATAACAACGATAAATAATCAAACATTATCCAGAGTGCACCACACCACTGCATAAGCATTAAATATAAATATTTAACGCTTATAATAGCCTGTCAATCAATCGATCGATATACAACTAATTATTGGGATTAGTGTATGTCATATATCATCCCAATACCCGTGTGGGGTTTCAATCAATCAAACACAGATTTTATTTGTGCAGTTGGGCGATGTGTAAAATTTATCGTCCCAATCAATATCAGTCAAATGTGTGTATATAAACAAATCGTCCGATTTGTTTATATTTATTTCATTTTAAATACAAGTTAAAAATTCTATTTTCAATTATAAAATATTTTTAACTATATAAATATTTTATTTCATTTCACATCACACAATCAACTACACATCAAAATCAAACAAACAAGCATACAAGCCATCCATGGTCTGTGGACGACGGGTGTCGGGTGCTACTAAGCATCGTCTACATCCTAGTATATATTTTTAACTAGAAAATGAGATTTAAAGTGAGAAGTTCTCACAGAGGGTTCCACTCCGCCAATCTTTATTTCTGAAATTCAGAACTGTCCGGATCTGCCCGTACTTCCATCGTAGTCTTCTCCACGCTGTTCATATTAAAATCACATTTTTAATATGATGTTCTATATATTAAAAATCATATTTTTATTTCACTTCTTATATAAAAATGATATTTTTATTCTTTCTATAATATAAAAATCATATTTTTATTCTGGTGTTCATTTCGATAAAGATTACATTTTTATAACGACTTCATATCGATAAAGATTATATTTTTATTCTGCTACTACTTATATAAAAATCGAATTTTTATATAAATAAAAATCATATCTTTATCCAATAAAAATCTCTCCTTTTCTAAGTTAAAAATACTATCTTTCCTATGTTAAAAAAATAAAATCTTTTCTAAATAAAAATATAAACTCTTTTCTTTTTAAATAAAAATCATCTCTACTATATAAAAATCGTATTCTATCTTCATATAAAAATAGTCTTTCTTCATATATTTTTACAACGCTTTCAAAATGATAAAAACAGCACTTTTAACATGATGTTTTCATTATAAAGATTATATTTTTATAACGCTACTTTCTATATAAAAATTATATTTTTATATTTCTACTTCTTATACAAAGATCGAATTTTTATTTCATCGCTATAAAAACCACATGTTTATATTCTGTCTACTTCATGATAAAATAAAGTTCATATTTTTTCGTCGCTATAATATATATAAAAATCGAATCTTTTCATATTTAAAAATCTCACCTTTCCTATATGAAAAATATGATCTTTTCACTTTCAAAAATACGATCTTTTCACTTTCAAAGACAATGTATATATTCATTTCTATAACCAAAGATCACATTTTTGTACTTTTCATTCCTATATAAAAATCACATTTTTATTTCTACATATATATAATAAAAATCAAATTTTTATTGCCATAAAAATCAAACTACTTAAAAGAAAAGAATCACCTCGTTATTCACGTTTTAGGCAAAACGATGTCTCGCCGAACCCAAACCCTAAGCTTAGGGTTCCAAAACGCCACGGCCTCGCTCACTTTGATGATGATCGGAGAACGCCAGAGTTAGGGGGGCTGGTAGTTCACGGCGCGGCGGCGCAACCTTGAGGGAGGGGCGAGATGATCAACGAGTGGGCTTTGGGGCTCGTGGTCTGTCGCGTTGGAGTAGGAGAGGGGCGGAGGGGGAAGAGCGGTAGGAGGCAACGACGATGTGGAGGAGGGTGCGGTGGAGGTGACCTGCACGACGGGGAGGGGGGCATCGCGATTTGTTTTTTTTCTTCTTTTCGATTTTGGTCTGAAAGAGGAATGGGGAAGAGAGAGAAAACAAGGGGGGTTGACTAAGTGAAATTTATTATATATTTATTTAATTTCTAAAAAGTCACTTTTCCATACGAACCTCGAATCAAACCCACCGACTGTCGTCCCTAGCTAACTACCCCCATTCCGAACACAATGGGATATGTATCGTAAGCTGAATCGATCATTTCGATCAGTTTTCGTCAAAATCAAAATAAAACTCTATATATTGAATTTGAACGCACATTTCAATTTACTGGGGTCACATATTAACTCGAAAAATTCCAGAAATTTTTTTTCTAACTTCATATTGACGATACGGTCCTAACAAAACTAATTTCGTCAAATTATGAGACCGTTTGAAAAATGACCGATTTCCAGTCGATTAAAATCAACTGAAACCGGTCAAACGTGTTTTCCTTTGCCACGCTCACATATTGATACAAAAAATTATGAAATTTGAAACCTAGCAATAATTTGACAACGCGGATCCAACAAAAGTGGTTTCATCGAAAACCGAGGTCGTTTGCAAAATTTCCTTTTTTAAGGGCCAGAATTCCATAGCGACCATTCTGAATTTCAACTAGACATAACTTTTTTCCCACGCTTTGAAATTTTGATTTTTCTGATTTGTTGGAAAGATATTATCAATTAGATTCTAATATTTTTGGTTTCGCCAAAATCCGGTTTATTTTGCACCCGGTACGTTCATTTGAAATTTGAAATCGAATTATCGAACTACCACGCCATTTTCAATTCATTATATATATAAATAAATTTTTATATTCGACGTATATAAATATATACGTTCTAATTCTATTCAAAATAAATTTCTCATTGATATTATTTAAAATATTTCATTTTAAATAATCAAAATTCAATAAAATTGCCAAAATAAAAATTTTAAATTGGCTTGGATTTCCGGGCTGTTACAATCTCCCCCACTTAAAAATTTTCATCCCCAAAAAGGAACGAAGCCGAAAGTTGTTTAACAAACCAACTCAACTTTCAATATTTTCATTACAGCTTAATTTCTTCAACTTTTCAGTTTCTAAGAACTTTTCAAATTTTTCAAAAATTTGGCTAACACCCTAAATTTTCGAAAAATTTCGCCATAACCTCCCCTGCACCGGGGACTTCGGGATATTTCATATAGCCTCCCATGGCCTTCTTCAATCCAAAAGAAAAAGAAAAAGCCAAGCGGCTAGCAAATTGGCTAACAAAATCATCCAAAACCCAAGAAATACAATAAACATGTACCTATTTGTCGGGCAAACAATTTTATTCCTCTTCTCTAGCCTCCTTGCTATGACTTGTTCAATGTAAGTACATGTATATGCATGCAAATGCGACTAATTTTCAATATAACTCACTATTTGGTTCAATTTGGCTAAAAGTTCAACATTTCAATTAATCAAACAATAATCAAACAACACAACCAACAATCAATTAGTTGATTAGCTTTTCAAATTCAAATCTTTGATATATAGTCCAAAAATCAGATTTTTGATGCCAAATCACAACAATAAGCCCTATCTAATTTTGGTTCTCACTCCAGTCAATTGGAAATATATAGAAATCTCAATTTTGAAACTCGAAAATAAATTCTGATGATGACGCATCAATCATCAGAATCATGTCCAAGCGACTAGAGTGTGATTCTATATCTATCTAGTATAATAAAACTTCGTGTACACGCTAGCTAGGCGTATATGCAAAATCTCCATATACTAGATTGTCCAAATCAATTTAAAATAAATATTCAAATACGTATAATTGAATTAAATTCTCGAAACAAAATCTTGTTTTCATTTTAAAAATATACACTTCACACTCGTTCTAGGATACTACTGATCCTATCTCTAACGAGTCATTCTCATTGGATATTACTAATCTAATCTCTGATGAATTCTTTCGTATGGTTCTAATGTGCCTTGTTCTCTGAGCTTTGCAAACCAAAGCTCTGATACCACGTTGTAACGAACGGAAATTTCGCTCGATCTGAATCAGTCGCTAAACCGACCAAGACCGTTCGAAACGCCTGATTGTTTTGAGAACATGACAAATTAGAACGTAGACAGAAGAACATTTCATTGTTAATTACAACAATTCATCAGAATACAAGAATATATAGAGTATAAACAAATAATATACATCATAAAAATATCAGAGATTACAATACATTACATAGCAGCGGAAAATAATACAATACACAACTGAAGGAGATATACGAATACAAAGCTTTCCGGATATCATTCCAGCTGTAAACCAGGATCCTATGAATATAAATCTGTAAAACCAAAACTACTAGCTGTCCATGTCAAAATAAGGGCACCTAAAGTTTAGGTTAAAACAATAAACTCCAGGTCAGTCATGCGACTGGTGTGAGAACTAAAACAGTTATTAATCTTTATTTTGAAGTTAGGTAAATCAAGGGACCGCGCCGTATAACACGGAACGGGTTTCCTCCCAAGAATACCAGTGCATAAAACAACAGCGCGATGCTAAATAAAGAACAATGAAGCTATTATAAGACCCAGGTCCCATCACACAATGCTACGCAAGTCGGAGGATAGGGTTTTCCCTTATAATAGCCAAAGAATGCTTGATACGCTAAATTTCATGTTTTATTATTACTATAAGTGTATAGTGTTAAAACAATTTCAATCATAAATATCAGTCATAGACGGCATGGGTACCATATATCATGTCGCCATACTAGGCTCTACAATCAAAACCGCAAATGTCACGTATTTGGAAGTTGGATTTTGTAAAAACCCGTAACTTCCCCGTAAAGGAAAGTCGCGGATAGTTCGAGAACAAACCACAACAGAACACAAACAGAAGAACATTTCATTGTATATTACAACAATGCATCAGATTACAAGAATATACAGAGTATAAATGAATATTACACAGAAATATCAGAGATTTAAATTACATTTAAATACATAGCAGCGGAAAATAATACAATACACAACTAGAAGAGATATACGGATACAAAGCTTTCCGGATATCGTTCCAGCTGTAAACCAGGATCCTGTGCATATAAATCTGCAAAACCAAAACTACTAGCTGCCCGTGTCAAAATAGGGGCACCCAGAGTTTAGGTTAAAACAATAAACTCCAGGTCAGTCATGTGACTGGTGTGATAACTAAAACAGTTCATCTTTATTTTTAAAGTTAGGTAAATCAAGGGACCACGCCGTATAACACGGAACGGGTTTCCTCCCAAGAACACCAGTGCATATAAGTAAACAGCGCAATGCTTTTCTAAAAATGAAGCTATTATAAGACCCAGGTCCCATCACACAATGCAACGCAGCCGAGGATAGGGTTTTCCCTTATAATAGCCAAACATGCTTAGTACGTTTAAAACAAATCATTTGATACTACTATAAGTGCATAGTGTATAAAACAACTTCAAATCATAAGTATAAATCATAGGCGGCATGGGTACCATATATCATGTCGCCGTACTAGCTCTACAAATAAAACCGCAAATGTCACGTATTTGGAAATTGGGTTATCATTTATGGTATGAACCGAGGCTAGGGGCAAGATCCTCAACCGATTTGTGACTCTCTAGTCCGAGCCTCAGGAACAGCCGCAACTGCCCCTTGGATCGTCAGGGCCGGTCCACCGATGTGGATTATTATGCCTGAACACTACGTTTCCCCGCCCTTTGGGGCGTAAATCTGGCCCGTCAGCCGACCAGAAGCATCGGCCGAAACCGATATCACGAGGCGCCTCGCTTTTCAGCAAGTAATAATAAGTAACATCCACAGGAGTCAAACTCGTCAGCCAGTTCAAGCACTGACGCCACTCCTAACTAGAAAGAAACGCATGTCCTCCCTAAGGTCCGTCTCCCTTTTTTGATTCATACCGGGTGTGATACTCGTGAATCAACGTTACATAAAGCTACGCCACAAAGGCCGTGCTTCGATCGTCAACCACAAGACTTTGCTTTTCAACAGAAGCCTTGATCATTTGCCACTTAGGCATGCCACACAGGCAATTCACTCCATGCGATTGATATCCATCAATATATAACCCCTGAGCTCGTACGTCTCAGAGAAGGGCGTTAAGCAAGAGAATAAATTCTCCGCCGCCAAACAGATATATATTTAATAGAGATCAATCGAACGGACTAAAATCCAATGTCAGACATACGCAGTCCATTTACAAGTCCGTTCTGGGTCTGAACGAAACCGGGGGCACGTAGTACCCCGCATATCCATCGATCTCCAAGTACGTCTGGACGATCACCAACTATTTCCATCTTCTTGGGTGTACAACCCAATCAAGATCATCAGTAATCACCCAAACGACGTGAAGACTTCCGGTCTTCGACCATCGTCTTCATCTTCGACTTATCGTCGTATCAGTTATTCAGAATGGGATAAACCCGGTCTTTCCGAATAACTCGCGTATACTTTAAATAAGTGTTACACAAACACAACATACGCCTCATTCCAATTCATCAGTCACTAACCGTAAATTAATCAAGAGAATAATTCCCCAAATATTAACCCCGAAGGCCGAAACCAACATCAGATCAATATCCAGAAAACCATTCTGCTTAGCTAACCGACAGTTAGTTTCTGATTTCACATTCATAGGGAAAGGTTCCCATTAATTTTATCCAAGATAAATTTCTTGAATTTATTCTTTAATCTATTTTTGAATATCAATTCAAACTAGTCGGGATCAACGAAACTTACCGAAGTAATCATTTGTTTTAATTTCCCCAACCCCAACCTATTCATCCCATGAAGTAAAACTGGTTATACTTCATATCTAACACCACGGTGTTATCGGTAAATTCAATTACCATTTCACGTTCAAATCTAATTAAAGATTTAACTATCGCCTGGAGCAAAACTGGTGATACTCCATTCTCGATCATTTCAATCTAATTAAAGATTCATTAAAACTCCACTTAGTTTTAATCTTCGACTGGGTTAAAGAATCAGTGTCATTTAAAACACGGTTCACGATAAACCCAAAATCACATTCATTAATTATCGGGTTAAAGAACGAGTGTTATTTAAAACACTGTTCACGATAAACCCAAAAATCAATATCAATTCAATTCCAATTAAATATTATTTAATTGGTACACTTCGTTAAATCTAAACAAAAAGATTTAATCTTTTCTCAACTGGGTTCAAGAACAGTGTTAGTGAAGACACCATTCACGACAAACCCAAATCACATTTGATATTCAATATAAAACTCTGAATAGAAAATATATCGGCTTATATTCAATATCAAATTCTACGATTAACAAATGTCGTATTGGAAATAACGATATAAATATCTACATCTTTCAAATTTCCATAACAACATCTGTATAATCCCGAATTCCAACATCGAAATATTCCGAAGACAATTTCGATTCAAATCCACTCCAATGCAATCATTGGAAATTTTGGTTATTTTTAAAACCCTTTTCGAATTCAATTTATTTATTTAAAAATAAATAGAATTATAATTCTAGTTCAAAACTAGTTCATTTCGATAAAAAACTATTTTTATCTTTTCAAATATGGAGTTTTTCATCCCAATTCTTTCTAAATCATTTCTTATGATTTTACACAAATTATTACTATTTTTAATAATTTTATCAAGGCCTGTACAGTCGATTTTCAACAATGGCCATCGAACTGCACTTATAGCGACCTTTTTCAAATTTGATTTGGACGTATCTCCAAATCCAACCGTTAGATTTTGAATTTCTAGTATTCGTTAGAAAGCTCTTTTCGATACTAACCCAACGGTTCCGGTTTTAGGAGAACCCGACGGTCGGATCTCCCGTAATGTCCGTTTGAAATAAATGGTCGAAATTCACGAACTGCCGCGGCGCGGCGCGTTCTATTCAGGCCATTATATTATATATATAATATATATAATATATATTTCGTCGATTTCTATTTAAAACGAATTATATAAATAGTTTTAAATTCGTTTCAAAAGCAATTTCAACTTCCTTTTCAATTCAAATCAAAATTGAATTCTTCTTTATAAGTTCGTTTTAAAATTCATTTCTATTCAATTCAAATTTCAATTCAATTTGAATTCATTTCAATTCGCTTTCAATTCAATTCGAATTCGTTTTCAATTCAATTCATTTCGAAATCGTTTTCAATTCAATTCATTTCGAAATCGTTTTCAATTCAATTCATTTCAAAATGAATAAAATCGATATAAATATCGTTCACGTCAATCTAATCAACACGGCTTCATATATTCCTTTATTCTATTCAAAAAATGAATATTTATTTTTGTCAACACACGACTATTCTCAACGAATGAGTACTGTCCACGTGTGACTATTTTTGTTAAATTATTTCGTTCAACACATGACCAATCTCAACGGATGAGTACAGTCAACACATGAACCTTTATTTAATGGTGAATGAAGATATAAAATTTATTATTAAAATATTTCGTTCAACACATGACCAATCCCAATGGATGAGTACTGTCAACACATGAACCTTTATTTTATATTATTCTTTATTTTCTAAATTGAAATGAGGCCCAATCAATTACCATATAAAGTTAATTATATGGATTCCATACAACAAATGTATATAATAGCAACGATAGATAATCAACCATCAACCAAAGTGCACTACACTGTATAAGCATCAAATATAAATATCTAACGCTTATAACAGCCTGTCAATCAATCGATCGACATATTTAATCAATCAGGATGAGTGAAATTCATATTTCATCCCAACACCCATGTGGGGTTTTCAAACAATCAAACACAGATTTTAGTTGTGCAGTTGGGCGATGTGTAAAATTTATCATCCCAATCAATATCAGTCAAATCAGTGTATATAAACAAATCGGCCGATTTGTTTATAAATATTTATTTATTCACTTTCACGTTAAAAATTATATTTTTAACGATAAAACATTTTATTCAACCTATGAATATTCTATTCGGTTCATTTATTCAATAATATGATATTTTTATTTTTCTAACATATTTTAGAAAATTTCGGCGGCATAACGACACGATACTAGAAACGGGACAAGGCCTAGCCTTATCCCCGGTCTAGTGAAGGCCCACGCCATTCACACATCAATCAAAACAATTTATTTCACCAAACAATTCAATTTCAAATCAAATCATCTAACTAATCTATGCAACCAAACAAACAAGTCCATGGTCTGTGGACGATTGTGTCGGGTGCTACTAAGCACCGTCTGCATCCTAGTATATATATATAACTAGAAAAAGAAATTGAAAGGTGAGAAATTCTCACCGATAGCTATCCAACCATCTCGACTCTTCTTTTGCATAAGTCTTCGTCGTTCTCGCCTTTTTGTCACCTTCGTTGACCGTAGCCACTACATACATAAAAATCGAATTTTTACTTCGTTGTTCAATATATAAAGATCGAATTTTTTTCTATGCTATTTTTATTTAAAAATCGAATTTTTACTATGCTATTTTTATTTAAAAATCGAATTTTTACTATGCTATTTTTATTTAAAAATCGAATTTTTACTATGCTATTTTTATTTAAAAATCTTTTTATATTTTAAAAATCTTTGCTTTTTTTATTTTTAAAATCATATCCTACTTCTATTTTTAAAACAACTTTTTCAAAACAAAGGTATATTTATATTCATGAAAAATGATTTTAACAATGCTAATTATATTTTAAAATCAATTCTAATTATATTTTAAAATCAGATTTTTATTACTGCTTATTTACTAATTTAAATAAACTAACTATATATATAAAAATAAAAAGTAAAAACAAAATAAAAAAAATTAGCTTACTGCTTTTTCTTCCATCCACCTCTGCCATTATCTGACTGTCGTTCCTTTCTAGACTACGCTTCAACAATACCGACCCTAATGCGTTGACTAGGGTTCCAATCTGGCCGATCACCGAGGCGTCGGTCAGCGATCTGACTCCATGACGACGTCCGCCTGCACCTTCTTCCCCTACACCCTGGTCCTTAGCCAATTCGAAGGCCTCTTCCTCGCTGAAAACGGGTGCGAGCGAACCGCGTTTCAGCTCGAAAATGGAGCAAATCGGTCAATGGGTTTTCATCTCTGCCGATGATAATGAAGTTCATGAGGAGCTGAACAAAATGGTAGAAGAAATTTTCTATAAACATCAACCAATTTCAAGATTTCTGAGGAAGTCCATTCAAAAATTTTGGTCGCTAGTTTTTGAGGTCGGCGGCTTCAAAGGGGGTTGACCGCGCTATATTGAAGAATAGGGTTTTGACCCAGTTGACCCCATATGTATTTATATTTTTATTATTTTATTTTTAATTTGTTCCATCCTTAGTTGCTACTCGCTTCTAACCCCAAATCTAACCCAACGACTGTCGCCCCTAGGGTAAGACCCCCATTCCGAACACAATGGAATATGTATCGTAAGTTGATTCGACTGTTTCGATCGGTTTCCGTCAAAATCAACATATAACTCTATATATTGAATTTGAACGCGCATTTCAATTTACCGAGGTCACATACTAACTCGAAAAATTCCAGAAAAATATTTTCTAGCTTCGTATTGACGATACGGTCCCAACAAAACTAGTTTCGTCGAATTCTGAGACCGTTGGAAAAATGGCCAATTTCCAGTCGATTAAAATCAACTGAAACTGGTCCAACGCGTTTTCCTTTGCCACGCTCACATATTGATTCGGAAAATTATGAAATTTGAAATCTAGCAATAACTTGACACTGCGGATCCAACAAAAGTGGTTTCGTCGAAATCCGAGGTCGTTTGCAAAATTTCCATTTTTAAGGGCCTGAATTCCATAGCGACTATTCAGAATTTTCAACTGGACATATCTTTTGATTCCCGCTATGAAATCTCGATCTTTCGGATTCGCTGGAAAGATATTATCAATTAGATCCAAATGTTTTTGGTTTCACTAAAATCCGGATTGTTTGGCACCCGGTACACTCAATTGAAGTTTGAAATCGAATTATCGAACTACCGCGCCATTTTCAATTCTATTTATAATTATATATAAATATTTATATACTAACGACGACGCATATAATATATGCATTCTAAATATATTCAAAATAAATTTTCGTCGATATTATTTAAAATAATTCATTTTAAATATTCAAAATTCGCTAAAACTGCCAAAATAAAAATTTTAAACTGGCCCAGATTTTCGGGTTATTACAATCTCCCCCACTTAAATCTTTTCGTCCCCGAAAAGGAAAAAAGTCGAAAGTGGTTTGATTATTCAGCTCAACATTCGATCTGGCTTCCATTCTCCAACTTTTCAGTTTCTGAGAATTTTCTAAAATTTCAAAAATTTGGCTAACACCCTAAATTTTCGAAAAATTTCGCCATAACCTCCCCTGCACCGGGAGCATCGGGGAATTTCAAATAGCTTCCCCGGTCCTTCAGATCTCAAAAAGAAAAAAGAAAAAGCCAAGCGGCTAGCCAATAGGCTCATAAAATCATCATCACCCAAACAAAACAGTAAATTATGTAGTAAACATGTACCTATTTGTTGGGCAAACAAATTTTATTCTCTGCTCTAGCCTCCTTGCTATGACCTGTTCAAGGTAAGTACAAGTATATGCAAGCAAACGCAACCAATTTTCAATATAATTCAATATTTGATTCAATTAGGCGTAATAGTTCAAAATTATCAAACAAATAAAAAAACAACACAAACATCAATCAATTAGTGAATTAGAGTCTCAAATTCATAATTTGATATATATACAAAAAATCATGTTTTTGATGCCAAATCACAACAATGTATTCTAGCTATATTAGTTTTGGTTCTCACACCAGTCTAATGGAAATATATAGAAAATCACACCTTCGAAACTCAAACATAAATGTTGATGATGCGATCGCTATCATCAATATCATCTTCGGGCGACTAGAGTGTGATGTTATATCTATCCAATATATTAAAACTTTGAATATACGTTTGCAAGGCGTATATGCAAATTCTTTATATACTGGATTGTCCACATCAATATAAATAAATAACCAAATACGAATAATTGATTTAAATTTTCAAAACAAAACTTGTTTTCACTTTTATTTTAAAAATTTACTCTTCACACTCGTTCTAGGATACTACTGATCCTATCTCTAACGAGTCATTCTAATTGGATATTACTAATCCAATATCTGATGAATTCTTTCGTATGGTTCTAATGTGTCTTGTTCTCGAGCTCTGTAAACCAAAGCTCTGATACCAACTGTAAAAACCCGTAACTTCCCTGTAAAGGAAAGCCGCGGATAGTTCGAGAACAAACCACAACAGAACACAAACAGAAGAACATTTCATTGTATATTACAACAATGCATCAGATTACAAGAATATACAGAGTATAAATGAATATTACACAGAAATATAAGAGATTTAAATTACATTTAAATACATAGCAGCGGAAAATAATACAATACACAACTAGAAGAGATATATGGATACAAAGCTTTCCGGATATCGTTCCAGCTGTAAACCAGGATCCTGTGAATATAAATCTGCAAAACCAAAACTACTAGCTGCCCGTGTCAAAATAGGGGCACCCAGAGTTTAGGTTAAAACAATAAACTCCAGGTCAGTCATGTGACTGGTGTGAGAACTAAAACAGTTAATCTTTATTTTTAAAGTTAGGTAAATCAAGGGACCACGCCGTATAACACGGAACGGGTTTCCTTCCAAGAACACCAGTGCATATAAGTAAACAGCGCAATGCTTTTCTAAAAATGAAGCTATTATAAGACCCAGGTCCCATCACACAATGCAACGCAGCCGAGGATAGGGTTTTCCCTTATAATAGCCAAACATGCTTAGTACGTTTAAAACAAATCATTTGATACTACTATAAGTGCATAGTGTATAAAACAACTTCAAATCATAAGTATAAATCATAGGCGGCATGGGTACCATATATCATGTCGCCGTACTAGTTCTACAAATAAAACCGCAAATGTCACGTATTTGGAAATTGGGTTATCATTTATGGTATGAACCGAGGCTAGGGGCAAGATCCTCAACCGATTTGTGACTCTCTAGTCCGAGCCTCAGGAACAGGCGCAACTGCCCCTTGGATCGTCAGGGCCGGTCCACCGATGTGGATTATTATGCCTGAACAATACGTTTCCCCGCCCTTTGGGGCGTAAATCTGGCCCGTCAGCCGACCAGAAGCATCGGCCGAAACCGATATCACGAGGCGCCTCGCTTTTCAGCAAGTAATAATAAGTAACATCCACAGGAGTCAAACTCGTCAGCCAGTTCAAGCACTGACGCCACTCCTAATTAGAAAGAAACGCATGTCCTCCCTGAGGTCCGTCTCCCGTTTTTGATTCATACCGGATGTGATGCTCGCGAATCAACGTTACACAAAGCTACGCCACAAAGGCCGTGCTTCGATCATCAACCACAAGACTTTGCTTTTCAACAGAAGCCTTGATCATTTGCCACTTAGGCATGCCACACAGGCAATTCACTCCATGCGATTGATATCCATCAATATATAACCCCTGAGCTCGTACGTCTCAGAGAAGGGCGTTAAGCAAGAGAATAAATTCTCCGTCGCCAAACAGATATATATTTAATAGAGATCAATCGAACGGACTAAAATCCAATGTCAGACATACACAGTCCATTTACAAGTCCGTTCTGGGTCTGAACGAAACCGGGGGCACGTAGTACCCCGCATATCCATCGATCTCCAAGTACGTCTGGACGATCACCAACTATTTCCATCTTCTTGGGTGTACAGCCCAATCAAGATCATCAGTAATCACCCAAACGACGTGAAGACTTCCGGTCTTCGACCATCGTCTTCATCTTCGACTTATCGTCGTATCAGTTATTCAGAATGGGATAAACCCGGTCTTTCCGAATAACTCGCGTATACTTTAAATAAGTGTTACACAAACACAACATACGCCTCATTCCAATTCATCAGTCACTAACCGTAAATTAATCAAGAGAATAATTCCCCAAATATTAACCCCGAAGGCCGAAACCAACATCAGATCAATATCCAGAAAACCATTCTGCTTAGCTAACCGACAGTTAGTTTCTGATTTCACATTCATAGGGAAAGGTTCCCATTAATTTTATCCAAGATAAATTTCTTGAATTTATTCTTTAATCTATTTTTGAATATCAATTCAAACTAGTCGGGATCAACGAAACTTACCAAAGTAATCATTTGTTTTAATTTCCCCAACCCCAACCTATTCATCCCATGAAGTAAAACTGGTTATACTTCATATCTAACACCACGGTGTTATCGGTAAATTCAATTACCATTTCACGTTCAAATCTAATTAAAGATTTAACTATCGCCTGGAGCAAAACTGGTGATACTCCATTCTCGATCATTTCAATCTAATTAAAGATTCATTAAAACTCCACTTAGTTTTAATCTTCGACTGGGTTAAAGAATCAGTGTCATTTAAAACACGGTTCACGATAAACCCAAAATCACATTCATTAATTATCGGGTTAAAGAACGAGTCTTATTTAAAACACTGTTCACGATAAACCCAAAAATCAATATCAATTCAATTCCAATTAAATATTATTTAATTGGTACACTTTGTTAAATCTAAACAAAAAGATTTAATCTTTTCTCAACTGGGTTCAAGAACAGTGTTAGTGAAGACACCATTCACGACAAACCCAAATCACATTTGATATTCAATATAAGGCTCTGAATAGAAAATATATCGGCTTATATTCGATATCAAATTCTACGATTAACAAATGTCGTATTGGAAATAACGATATAAATATCTACATCTTTCAAATTTCCATAACAACATCTGTATAATCCCGAATTCCAACATCGAAATATTCCGAAGACAATTTCGATTCAAATCCACTCCAATGCAATCATTGGAAATTTTGGTTATTTTTAAAACCCTTTTCGAATTCAATTTATTTATTTAAAAATAAATAGAATTATAATTCTAGTTCAAAACTAGTTCATTTCGATAAAAATCTATTTTTATCTTTTCAAATATGGAGTTTTTCATCCCAATTCTTTCTAAATCATTTCTTATGATTTTACACAAATTATTACTATTTTTAATAATTTTATCAAGGCCTGTACAGTCAATTTTCAACAATGGCCATCGAACTGCACTTATAGCGACCTTTTTCAAATTTGATTTGGACGTATCTCCAAATCCAACCGTTAGATTTTGAATTTCTAGTATTCGTTAGAAAGCTCTTTTCGATACTAACCCAACGGTTCCGGTTTTAGGAGAATCCGACGGTCGGATCTCCCGTAATGTCCGTTTGAAATAAATGGTCGAAATTCACGAACTGCCGCGGCGCGGCGCGTTCTATTCAGGCCATTATATTATATATATAATATATATAATATATATTTCGTCGATTTCTATTTAAAACGAATTATATAAATAGTTTTAAATTCGTTTCAAAAGCAATTTCAACTTCCTTTTCAATTCAAATCAAAATTGAATTCTTCTTTATAAATTCGTTTTAAAATTCATTTCTATTCAATTCAAATTTCAATTCAATTTGAATTCATTTCAATTCGCTTTCAATTCAATTCGAATTCGTTTTCAATTCAATTCATTTCGAAATCGTTTTCAATTCAATTCATTTCGAAATCGTTTTCAATTCAATTCATTTCAAAATGAATAAAATCGATATAAATATCGTTCACGTCAAAATGGCGTCAATCTAATCAACACGGCTTCATATATTCCTTTATTCTATTCAACAAATGAATATTTATTTTTGTCAACACACGACTAATCTCAACGAATGAGTACTGTCCACGTGTGACTATTTTTGTTAAATTATTTCGTTCAACACATGACCAATCTCAACGGATGAGTACAGTCAACACATGAACCTTTATTTAATGGTGAATGAAGATATAAAATTTATTATTAAAATATTTCGTTCAACACATGACCAATCTCAATGGATGAGTACTGTCAACACATGAACCTTTATTTTATATTATTCTTTATTTTCTAAATTGAAATGAGGCCCAATCAATTACCATATAAAGTTAATTATATGGATTCCATACAACAAATGTATATAATAGCAACGATAGATAATCAACCATCAACCAAAGTGCACTACACTGTATAAGCATCTAATATAAATATCTAACGCTTATAACAGCCTGTCAATCAATCGATCGACATATTTAATCAATCAGGATGAGTGAAATTCATATTTCATCCCAACACCCGTGTGGGGTTTTCAAACAATCAAACACAGATTTTAGTTGTGCAGTTGGGCGATGTGTAAAATTTATCATCCCAATCAATATCAGTCAAATCAGTGTATATAAACAAATCGGCCGATTTGTTTATAAATATTTATTTATTCACTTTCACGTTAAAAATTATATTTTTAATGATAAAACATTTTATTCAACCTATGAATATTCTATTCGGTTCATTTATTCAATAAAATGATATTTTTATTTTTCTAACATATTTTAGAAAATTTCGGCGGCATAACGGCACGATACTAGAAACGGGACATGGCCTAGCCTTATCCCCGGTCTAGTGAAGGCCCACGCCATTCACACATCAATCAAAACAATTTATTTCACCAAACAATTCAATTTCAAATCAAATCATCTAACTAATCTATGCAACCAAACAAACAAGTCCATGGTCTGTGGACGATTGTGTCGGGTGCTACTAAGCACCGTCTACATCCTAGTATATATATATAACTAGAAAAAGAAATTGAAAGGTGATAAATTCTCACCGATAGCTATCCAACCATCTCGACTCTTCTTTTGCATAAGTCTTCGTCGTTCTCGCCTTTTTGTCACCTTCGTTGACCGTAGCCACTACATACATAAAAATCGAATTTTTACTTCGTTGTTCAATATATAAAGATCGAATTTTTTTCTATGCTATTTTTATTTAAAAATCGAATTTTTACTATGCTATTTTTATTTAAAAATCGAATTTTTACTATGCTATTTTTATTTAAAAATCTTTTTATATTTTAAAAATCTTTGCTTTTTTTATTTTTAAAATCATATCCTACTTCTATTTTTAAAACAACTTTTTCAAAACAAAGGTATATTTATATTCATGAAAAATGATTTTAACAATGCTAATTATATTTTAAAATCAATTCTAATTATATTTTAAAATCAGATTTTTATTACTGCTTATTTACTAATTTAAATAAACTAACTATATATATAAAAGTAAAAAGTAAAAATAAAATAAAAAAAATTAGCTTACTGCTTTTTCTTCCATCCACCTCTGCCATTATCTGACTGTCGTTCCTTTCTAGACTACGCTTCAACAATACTGACCCTAATGCGCTGACTAGGGTTCCAATCTGGCCGATCACCGAGGCGTCGGTCAGCGATCTGACTCCATGACGACGTCCGCCTGCACCTTCTTCCCCTACACCCTGGTCCTTAGCCAATTCGAAGGCCTCTTCCTAGTTGAAAACGGGTGCGAGCGAACCGCGTTTCAGCTCGAAAATGGAGCAAATCGGTCAATGGGTTTTCATCTCTGCCGATGATAATGAAGTTCATGAGGAGCTGAACAAAATGGTAGAAGAAATTTTCTATAAACATCAACCAATTTCGAGATTTCTGAGGAAGTCCATTCAAAATTTTTGGTCGCTAGTTTTTGAGGTCGGCGGCTTCAAAGGGGGTTGACCGCGCTATATTGAAGAATAGGGTTTTGACCCAGTTGACCCCATATGTATTTATATTTTTATTATTTTATTTTTAATTTATTCCATCCTTAGTTGCTACTCGCTTCTAACCCCAAATCTAACCCAACGACTGTCGCCCCTAGGGTAATACCCCCATTCCGAACACAATGGGATATGTATCGTAAGTTGATTCGACTGTTTCGATCGGTTTCCGTCAAAATCAACATATAACTCTATATATTGAATTTGAACGCGCATTTCAATTTACCGAGGTCACATACTAACTCGAAAAATTCCAGAAAAATATTTTCTAGCTTCGTATTGACGATACGGTCCCAACAAAACTAGTTTCGTCGAATTCTGAGACCGTTGGAAAAATGGCCAATTTCCAGTCGATTAAAATCAACTGAAACTGGTCCAACGCGTTTTCCTTTGCCATGCTCACATATTGATTCGGAAAATTATGAAATTTGAAATCTAGCAATAACTTGACACTGCGGATCCAACAAAAGTGGTTTCGTCGAAATCCGAGGTCGTTTGCAAAATTTCCATTTTTAAGGGCCTGAATTCCATAGCGACTATTCAGAATTTTCAACTGGACATATCTTTTGATTCCCGCTATGAAATCTCGATCTTTCGGATTCGCTGGAAAGATATTATCTATTAGATCCAAATGTTTTTGGTTTCACTAAAATCCGGATTGTTTTGCACCCGGTACACTCAATTGAAGTTTGAAATCGAATTATCGAACTACCGCGCCATTTTCAATTCTATTTATAATTATATATAAATATTTATATACTAACGACGACGCATATAATATATGCATTCTAAATATATTCAAAATAAATTTTCGTCGATATTATTTAAAATAATTCATTTTAAATATTCAAAATTCGCTAAAACTGCCAAAATAAAAATTTTAAACTGGCCCAGATTTTCGGGTTATTACAATCTCCCCCACTTAAATCTTTTCGTCCCCGAAAAGGAACAAAGTCGAAAGTGGTTTGATTATTCAGCTCAACATTCGATCTGGCTTCCATTCTCCAACTTTTCAGTTTCTGAGAATTTTCTAAAATTTCAAAAATTTGGCTAACACCCTAAATTTTCGAAAAATTTCGCCATAACCTCCCCTGCACCGGGAGCATCGGGGAATTTCAAATAGCTTCCCCGGTCCTTCAGATCTCAAAAAGAAAAAAGAAAAAGCCAAGCGGCTAGCCAATAGGCTCATAAAATCATCATCACCCAAACAAAACAGTAAATTATGTAGTAAACATGTACCTATTTGTCGGGCAAACAAATTTTATTCTCTGCTCTAGCCTCCTTGCTTTGACCTGTTCAAGGTAAGTACAAGTATATGCAAGCAAACGCAACCAATTTTCAATATAATTCAATATTTGATTCAATTAGGCGTAATAGTTCAAAATTATCAAACAAATAAACAAACAACACAAACATCAATCAATTAGTGAATTAGAGTCTCAAATTCATAATTTGATATATATACAAAAAATCATGTTTTTGATGCCAAATCACAACAATGTATTCTAGCTATATTAGTTTTGGTTCTCACACCAGTCTAATGGAAATATATAGAAAATCACACCTTCGAAACTCAAACATAAATGTTGATGATGCGATCGCTATCATCAATATCATCTTCGGGCGACTAGAGTGTGATGTTATATCTATCCAATATATTAAAACTTTGAATATACGTTTGCAAGGCGTATATGCAAATTCTTTATATACTGGATTGTCCACATCAATATAAATAAATAACCAAATACGAATAATTGATTTAAATTTTCAAAACAAAACTTGTTTTCACTTTTATTTTAAAAATTTACTCTTCACACTCGTTCTAGGATACTACTGATCCTATCTCTAACGAGTCATTCTAATTGGATATTACTAATCCAATATCTGATGAATTCTTTCATATGGTTCTAATGTGTCTTGTTCTCGAGCTCTGTAAACCAAAGCTCTGATACCAACTGTAAAAACCCGTAACTTCCCCGTAAAGGAAAGCCGCGGATAGTTCGAGAACAAACCACAACAGAACACAAACAGAAGAACATTTCATTGTATATTACAACAATGCATCAGATTACAAGAATATACAGAGTATAAATGAATATTACACAGAAATATCAGAGATTTAAATTACATTTAAATACATAGCAGCGGAAAATAATACAATACACAACTAGAAGAGATATATGGATACAAAGCTTTCCGGATATCGTTCCAGTTGTAAACTAGGATCCTGTGAATATAAATCAGCAAAACCAAAACTACTAGCTGCCCGTGTCAAAATAGGGGCACCCAGAGTTTAGGTTAAAACAATAAACTCCAGGTCAGTCATGTGACTGGTGTGAGAACTAAAACAGTTAATCTTTATTTTTAAAGTTAGGTAAATCAAGGGACCACGCCGTATAACACGGAACGGGTTTCCTTCCAAGAACACCAGTGCATATAAGTAAACAGCGCAATGCTTTTCTAAAAATGAAGCTATTATAAGACCCAGGTCCCATCACACAATGCAACGCAGCCAAGGATAGGGTTTTCCCTTATAATAGCCAAACATGCTTAGTAAGTTTAAAACAAATCATTTGATACTACTATAAGTGCATAGTGTATAAAACAACTTCAAATCATAAGTATAAATCATAGGCGGCATGGGTACCATATATCATGTCGCCGTACTAGTTCTACAAACAAAACCGCAAATGTCACGTATTTGGAAATTGGGTTATCATTTATGGTATGAACCGAGGCTAGGGGCAAGATCCTCAACCGATTTGTGACTCTCTAGTCCGAGCCTCAGGAACAGCCGCAACTGCCCCTTGGATCGTCAGGGCCGGTCCACCGATGTGGATTATTATGCCTGAACAATACGTTTCCCCGCCCTTTGGGGCGTAAATCTGGCCCGTCAGCCGACCAGAAGCATCGGCCGAAACCGATATCACGAGGCGCCTCGCTTTTCAGCAAGTAATAATAAGTAACATCCACAGGAGTCAAACTCGTCAGCCAGTTCAAGCACTGACGCCACTCCTAACTAGAAAGAAACGCATGTCCTCCCTGAGGTCCGTCTCCCGTTTTTGATTCATACCGGGTGTGATACTCGCGAATCAACGTTACACAAAGCTACGCCACAAAGGCCGTGCTTCGATCATCAACCACAAGACTTTGCTTTTCAACAGAAGCCTTGATCATTTGCCACTTAGGCATGCCACACAGGCAATTCACTCCATGCGATTGATATCCATCAATATATAACCCCTGAGCTCGTACGTCTCAGAGAAGGGCGTTAAGCAAGAGAATAAATTCTCCGTCGCCAAACAGATATATATTTAATAGAGATCAATCGAACGGACTAAAATCCAATGTCAGACATACACAGTCCATTTACAAGTCCGTTCTGGGTCTGAACAAAACCGGGGGCACGTAGTACCCCGCATATCCATCGATCTCCAAGTACGTCTGGACGATCACCAACTATTTCCATCTTCTTGGGTGTACAGCCCAATCAAGATCATCAGTAATCACCCAAACGACGTGAAGACTTCCGGTCTTCGACCATCGTCTTCATCTTCGACTTATCGTCGTATCAGTTATTCAGAATGGGATAAACCCGGTCTTTCCGAATAACTCGCGTATACTTTAAATAAGTGTTACACAAACACAACATACGCCTCATTTCAATTCATTAGTCACTAACCGTAAATTAATCAAGAGAATAATTCCCCAAATATTAACCCCGAAGGCCGAAACCAACATCAGATCAATATCCAGAAAACCATTCTGCTTAGCTATCCGACAGTTAGTTTCTGATTTCACATTCATAGGGAAAGGTTCCCATTAATTTTATCCAAGATAAATTTCTTGAATTTATTCTTTAATCTATTTTTGAATATCAATTCAAACTAGTCGGGATCAACGAAACTTACCGAAGTAATCATTTGTTTTAATTTCCCCAACCCCAACCTATTCATCCCATGAAGTAAAACTGGTTATACTTCATATCTAACACCACGGTGTTATCGGTAAATTCAATTACCATTTCACGTTCAAATCTAATTAAAGATTTAACTATCGCCTGGAGCAAAACTGGTGATACTCCATTCTCGATCATTTCAATCTAATTAAAGATTCATTAAAACTCCACTTAGTTTTAATCTTCGACTGGGTTAAAGAATCAGTGTCATTTAAAACACGGTTCACGATAAACCCAAAATCACATTCATTAATTATCGGGTTAAAGAACGAGTGTTATTTAAAACACTGTTCACGATAAACCCAAAAATCAATATCAATTCAATTCCAATTAAATATTATTTAATTGGTACACTTCGTTAAATCTAAACAAAAAGATTTAATCTTTTCTCAACTGGGTTCAAGAACAGTGTTAGTGAAGACACCATTCACGACAAACCCAAATCACATTTGATATTCAATATAAGGCTCTGAATAGAAAATATATCGGCTTATATTCGATATCAAATTCTACGATTAACAAATGTCGTATTGGAAATAACGATATAAATATCTACATCTTTCAAATTTCCATAACAACATCTGTATAATCCCGAATTCCAACATCGAAATATTCCGAAGACAATTTCGATTCAAATCCACTCCAATGGAATCATTGGAAATTTTGGTTATTTTTAAAACCCTTTTCGAATTCAATTTATTTATTTAAAAATAAATAGAATTATAATTCTAGTTCAAAACTAGTTCATTTCGATAAAAATCTATTTTTATCTTTTCAAATATGGAGTTTTTCATCCCAATTCTTTCTAAATCATTTCTTATGATTTTACACAAATTATTACTATTTTTAATAATTTTATCAAGGCCTGTACAGTCGATTTTCAACAATGACCATCGAACTGCACTTATAGCGACCTTTTTCAAATTTGATTTGGACGTATCTCCAAATCCAACCGTTAGATTTTGAATTTCTAGTATTTGTTAGAAAGCTCTTTTCGATACTAACCCAACGGTTCCGGTTTTAGGAGAATCCGACGGTCGGATCTCCCGTAATGTCCGTTTGAAATAAATGGTCGAAATTCACGAACTGCCACGGCGCGGCGCGTTCTATTCAGGCCATTATATTATATATATAATATATATAATATATATTTCGTCGATTTCTATTTAAAACGAATTATATAAATAGTTTTAAATTCGTTTCAAAAGCAATTTCAACTTCCTTTTCAATTCAAATCAAAATTGAATTCTTCTTTATAAATTCGTTTTAAAATTCATTTCTATTCAATTCAAATTTCAATTCAATTTGAATTCATTTCAATTCGCTTTCAATTCAATTCAAATTCGTTTTCAATTCAATTCATTTCGAAATCGTTTTCAATTCAATTCATTTCGAAATCGTTTTCAATTCAATTCATTTCAAAATGAATAAAATCGATATAAATATCGTTCACGTCAAAATGGCGTCAATCTAATCAACACGGCTTCATATATTCCTTTATTCTATTCAACAAATGAATATTTATTTTTGTCAACACACGACTAATCTCAACGAATGAGTACTGTCCACGTGTGACTATTTTTGTTAAATTATTTCGTTCAACACATGACCAATCTCAACGGATGAGTACAGTCAACACATGAACCTTTATTTAATGGTGGATGAAGATATAAAATTTATTATTAAAATATTTCGTTCAACACATGACCAATCTCAATGGATGAGTACTGTCAACACATGAACCTTTATTTTATATTATTCTTTATTTTCTAAATTGAAATGAGGCCCAATCAATTACCATATAAAGTTAATTATATGGATTCCATACAACAAATGTATATAATAGCAACGATAGATAATCAATCATCAACCAAAGTGCACTACACTGTATAAGCATCAAATATAAATATCTAACGCTTATAACAGCCTGTCAATCAATCGATCGACATATTTAATCAATCAGGATGAGTGAAATTCATATTTCATCCCAACACCCGTGTGGGGTTTTCAAACAATCAAACACAGATTTTAGTTGTGCAGTTGGGCGATGTGTAAAATTTATCATCCGAATCAATATCAGTCAAATCAGTGTATATAAACAAATCGGCTGATTTGTTTATAAATATTTATTTATTCACTTTCACGTTAAAAATTATATTTTTAACGATAAAACATTTTATTCAACCTATGAATATTATATTCGGTTCATTTATTCAATAAAATGATATTTTTATTTTTCTAACATATTTTAGAAAATTTCGGCGGCATAACGGCACGATACTAGAAACGGGACATGGCCTAGCCTTATCCCCGGTCTAGTGAAGGCCCACGCCATTCACACATCAATCAAAACAATTTATTTCACCAAACAATTCAATTTCAAATCAAATCATCTAACTAATCTATGCAACCAAACAAACAAGTCCATGGTTTGTGGACGATTGTGTCGGGTGCTACTAAGCACCGTCTACATCCTAGTATATATATATAACTAGAAAAAGAAATTGAAAGGTGAGAAATTCTCACCGATAGCTATCCAACCATCTCGACTCTTCTTTTGCATAAGTCTTCGTCGTTCTCGCCTTTTTGTCACCTTCGTTGACCGTAGCCACTACATACATAAAAATCGAATTTTTACTTCGTTGTTCAATATATAAAGATCGAATTTTTTTCTATGCTATTTTTATTTAAAAATCGAATTTTTACTATGCTATTTTTATTTAAAAATCGAATTTTTACTATGCTATTTTTATTTAAAAATCGAATTTTTACTATGCTATTTTTATTTAAAAATCAAATTTTTACTATGCTATTTTTATTTAAAAATCTTTTTATATTTTAAAAATCTTTGCTTTTTTTATTTTTAAAATCATATCCTACTTCTATTTTTAAAACAACTTTTTCAAAACAAAGGTATATTTATATTCATGAAAAATGATTTTAACAATGCTAATTATATTTTAAAATCAATTCTAATTATATTTTAAAATCAGATTTTTATTACTGCTTATTTACTAATTTAAATAAGCTAACTATATATATAAAAGTAAAAAGTAAAAATAAAATAAAAAAAATTAGCTTACTGCTTTTTCTTCCATCCACCTCTGCCATTATCTGACTGTCGTTCCTTTCTAGACTACGCTTCAACAATACCGACCCTAATGCGCTGACTAGGGTTCCAATCTGGCCGATCACCGAGGCGTCGGTCAGCGATCTGACTCCATGACGACGTCCGCCTGCACCTTCTTCCCCTACACCCTGGTCCTTAGCCAATTCGAAGGCCTCTTCCTCGCTGAAAACGGGTGCGAGCGAACCGCGATTCAGCTCGAAAATGGAGCAAATCGGTCAATGGGTTTTCATCTCTGCCGATGATAATGAAGTTCATGAGGAGCTGAACAAAATGGTAGAAGAAATTTTCTATAAACATCAACCAATTTCGAGATTTCTGAGGAAGTCCATTCAAAATTTTTGGTCGCTAGTTTTTGAGGTCGGCGGCTTCAAAGGGGGTTGACCGCGCTATATTGAAGAATAGGGTTTTGACCCAGTTGACCCCATATGTATTTATATTTTTATTATTTTATTTTTAATTTGTTCCATCCTTAGTTGCTACTCGCTTCTAACCCCAAATCTAACCCAACGACTGTCGCCCCTAGGGTAATACCCCCATTCCGAACACAATGGGATATGTATCGTAAGTTGATTCGACTGTTTCGATCGGTTTCCGTCAAAATCAACATATAACTCTATATATTGAATTTGAACGCGCATTTCAATTTACCGAGGTCACATACTAACTCGAAAAATTCCAAAAAAATATTTTCTAGCTTCGTATTGACGATACGGTCCCAACAATACTAGTTTCGTCGAATTCTGAGACTGTTGGAAAGATGGCCAATTTCCAGTCGATTAAAATCAACTGAAACTGGTCCAACGCGTTTTCCTTTGCCACGCTCACATATTGATTCGGAAAATTATGAAATTTGAAATCTAGCAATAACTTGACACTGCGGATCCAACAAAAGTGGTTTCGTCGAAATCCGAGGTCGTTTGCAAAATTTCCATTTTTAAGGGCCTGAATTCCATAGCGACTATTCAGAATTTTCAACTGGACATATCTTTTGATTCCCGCTATGAAATCTCGATCTTTTGGATTCGCTGGAAAGATATTATCAATTAGATCCAAATGTTTTTGGTTTCACTAAAATCCGGATTGTTTTGCACCCGGTACACTCAATTGAAGTTTGAAATCGAATTATCGAACTACCGCGCCATTTTCAATTCTATTTATAATTATATATAAATATTTATATACTAACGACGACGCATATAATATATGCATTATAAATATATTCAAAATAAATTTTCGTCGATATTATTTAAAATAATTCATTTTAAATATTCAAAATTCGCTAAAACTTCCAAAATAAAAATTTTAAACTGGCCCAGATTTTCGGGTTATTACAATCTCCCCCACTTAAATCTTTTCGTCCCCGAAAAGGAACAAAGTCGAAAGTGGTTTGATTATTCAGCTCAACATTCGATCTGGCTTCCATTCTCCAACTTTTCAGTTTCTGAGAATTTTCTAAAATTTCAAAAATTTGGCTAACACCCTAAATTTTCGAAAAATTTCGCCATAACCTCCCCTGCACCGGGAGCATCGGGGAATTTCAAATAGCTTCCCCGGTCCTTCAGATCTCAAAAAGAAAAAAGAAAAAGCCAAGCGGCTAGCCAATAGGCTCATAAAATCATCATCACCCAAACAAAACAGTAAATTATGTAGTAAACATGTACCTATTTGTCGGGCAAACAAATTTTATTCTCTGCTCTAGCCTCCTTGCTATGACCTGTTCAAGGTAAGTACAAGTATATGCAAGCAAACGCAACCAATTTTCAATATAATTCGATATTTGATTCAATTAGGCGTAATAGTTCAAAATTATCAAACAAATAAACAAACAACACAAACATCAATCAATTAGTGAATTAGAGTCTCAAATTCATAATTTGATATATATACAAAAAATCATGTTTTTGATGCCAAATCACAACAATGTATTCTAGCTATATTAGTTTTGGTTCTCACACCAGTCTAATGGAAATATATAGAAAATCACACCTTCGAAACTCAAACATAAATGTTGATGATGCGATCGCTATCATCAATATCATCTTCGGGCGACTAGAGTGTGATGTTATATCTATCCAATATATTAAAACTTTGAATATACGTTTGCAAGGCGTATATGCAAATTCTTTATATACTGGATTGTCCACATCAATATAAATAAATAACCAAATACGAATAATTGATTTAAATTTTCAAAACAAAACTTGTTTTCACTTTTATTTTAAAAATTTACTCTTCACACTCGTTCTAGGATACTACTGATCCTATCTCTAACGAGTCATTCTAATTGGATATTACAAATCCAATATCTGATGAATTCTTTCGTATGGTTCTAATATGTCTTGTTCTCGAGCTCTGTAAACCAAAGCTCTGATACCAACTGTAAAAACCCGTAACTTCCCCGTAAAGGAAAGCCGCGGATAGTTCGAGAACAAACCACAACAGAACACAAACAGAAGAACATTTCATTGTATATTACAACAATGCATCAGATTACAAGAATATACAGAGTATAAATGAATATTACACAGAAATATAAGAGATTTAAATTACATTTAAATACATAGCAGCGGAAAATAATACAATACACAACTAGAAGAGATATATGGATACAAAGCTTTCCGGATATCGTTCCAGCTGTAAACCAGGATCCTGTGAATATAAATCTGCAAAACCAAAACTACTAGCTGCCCGTGTCAAAATAGGGGCACCCAGAGTTTAGGTTAAAACAATAAACTCCAGGTCAGTCATGTGACTGGTGTGAGAACTAAAACAGTTAATCTTTATTTTTAAAGTTAGGTAAATCAAGGGACCACGCCGTATAACATGGAACGGGTTTCCTTCCAAGAACACCAGTGCATATAAGTAAACAGCGCAATGCTTTTCTAAAAATGAAGCTATTATAACACCCAGGTCCCATCACACAATGCAACGCAGCCGAGGATAGGGTTTTCCCTTATAATAGCCAAACATGCTTAGTACGTTTAAAATAAATCATTTGATACTACTATAAGTGCATAGTGTATAAAACAACTTCAAATCATAAGTATAAATCATAGGCGGCATGGGTACCATATATCATGTCGCCGTACTAGTTCTACAAATAAAACCGCAAATGTCCCGTATTTGGAAATTGGGTTATCATTTATGGTATGAACCGAGGCTAGGGGCAAGATCCTCAACCGATTTGTGACTCTCTAGTCCGAGCCTCAGGAACAGCCGCAACTGCCCCTTAGATCGTCAGGGCCGGTCCACCGATGTGGATTATTATGCCTGAACACTACGTTTCCCCGCCCTTTGGGGCATAAATCTGGCCCGTCAGCCGACCAGAAGCATCGGCCGAAACCGATATCACGAGGCGCCTCGCTTTTCAGCAAGTAATAATAAGTAACATCCACAGGAGTTAAACTCGTCAGCCAGTTCAAGCACTGACGCCACTCCTAACTAGAAAGAAACGCATGTCCTCCCTGAGGTCCGTCTCCCGTTTTTGATTCATACCGGGAGTGATACTCGCGAATCAACGTTACACAAAGCTACGCCACAAAGGCCATGCTTCGATCATCAACCACAAGACTTTGCTTTTCAACAGAAGCCTTGATCATTTGCCACTTAGGCATGCCACACAGGCAATTCACTCCATGCGATTGATATCCATCAATATATAACCCATGAGCTCGTACGTCTCAGAGAAGGGCGTTAAGCAAGAGAATAAATTCTCCGCCGCCAAACAGATATATATTTAATATAGATCAATCGAACGGACTAAAATCCAATGTCAGACATACACAGTCCATTTACAAGTCCGTTCTGGGTCTGAACGAAACCGGGGGCACGTAGTACCCCGCATATCCATCGATCTCCAAGTACGTCTGGACGATCACCAACTATTTCCATCTTCTTGGGTGTATAGCCCAATCAAGATCATCAGTAATCACCCAAACGACGTGAAGACTTCCGGTCTTCGACCATCGTCTTCATTTTCGACTTATCGTCGTATCAGTTATTCAGAATGGGATAAACCCGGTCTTTCCGAATAACTCGCGTATACTTTAAATAAGTGTTACACAAATACAACATACGCCTCATTCCAATTCATCAGTCACTAACCGTAAATTAATCAAGAGAATAATTCCCCAAATATTAACCCCGAAGGCCGAAACCAACATCAGATCAATATCCAGAAAACCATTCTGCTTAGCTAACCGACAGTTAGTTTCTGATTTCACATTCATAGGTAAAGGTTCCCATTAATTTTATCCAAGATAAATTTCTTGAATTTATTCTTTAATCTATTTTTGAATATCAATTCAAACTAGTCGGGATTAACGAAACTTACCGAAGTAATCATTTGTTTTAATTTCCCCAATCCCAACCTATTCATCCCATGAAGTAAAACTGGTTATACTTCATATCTAACACCACGGTGTTATCGGTAAATTCAATTACCATTTCACGTTCAAATCTAATTAAAGATTTAACTATCGCCTGGAGCAAAACTGGTGATACTCCATTCTCGATCATTTCTATCTAATTAAAGATTCATTAAAACTCCACTTAGTTTTAATCTTCGACTGGGTTAAAGAATCAGTGTCATTTAAAACACGGTTCACGATAAACCCAAAATCACATTCATTAATTATCGGGTTAAAGAACGAGTGTTATTTAAAACACTGTTCACGATAAACCCAAAAATCAATATCAATTCAATTCCAATTAAATATTATTTAATTAGTACACTTCGTTAAATCTAAACAAAAAGATTTAATCTTTTCTCAACTGGGTTCAAGAATAGTGTTAGTGAAGACACCTTTCACGACAAACCCAAATCACATTTGATATTCAATATAAGGCTCTGAATAGAAAATATATCGGCTTATATTCAATATCAAATTCTACGATTAACAAATGTCGTATTGGAAATAACGATATAAATATCTACATCTTTCAAATTTCCATAACAACATCTGTATAATCCCGAATTCCAACATCGAAATATTCCGAAGACAATTTCGATTCAAATCCACTCCAATGCAATCATTGGAAATTTTGGTTATTTTTAAAACCCTTTTCGAATTCAATTTATTTATTTAAAAATAAATAGAATTATAATTCTAGTTCAAAACTAGTTCATTTCGATAAAAATCTATTTTTATCTTTTCAAATATGGAGTTTTTCATCCCAATTCTTTCTAAATCATTTCTTATGATTTTACACAAATTATTACTATTTTTAATAATTTTATCAAGGCCTGTACAGTCGATTTTCAACAATGGCCATCGAACTGCACTTATAGCGACCTTTTTCAAATTTGATTTGGACGTATCTCCAAATCCAACCGTTAGATTTTGAATTTCTAGTATTCGTTAGAAAGCTCTTTTCGATACTAACCCAACGGTTCCGGTTTTAGGAGAATCCGACGGTCGGATCTCCCGTAATGTCCGTTTGAAATAAATGGTCGAAATTCACGAACTGCCGCGGCGCGGCGCGTTCTATTCAGGCCCTTATATTATATATATAATATATATTTCGTCGATTTCTATTTAAAACGAATTATATAAATAGTTTTAAATTCGTTTCAAAAGCAATTTCAACTTCCTTTTCAATTCAAATCAAAATTGAATTCTTCTTTATAAATTCGTTTTAAAATTCATTTCTATTCAATTCAAATTTCAATTCAATTTGAATTCATTTCAATTCGCTTTCAATTCAATTCGAATTCGTTTTCAATTCAATTCATTTCGAAATCGTTTTCAATTCAATTCATTTCGAAATCGTTTTCAATTCAATTCATTTCAAAATGAATAAAATCGATATAAATATCGTTCACGTCAAAATGGCGTCAATCTTATCAACACGGCTTCATATATTCCTTTATTCTATTCAACAAATGAATATTTATTTTTGTCAACACACGACTAATCTCAACGAATGAGTACTGTCCACGTGTGACTATTTTTGTTAAATTATTTCGTTCAACACATGACCAATCTCAACGGATGAGTACAGTCAACACATGAACCTTTATTTAATGGTGAATGAAGATATAAAATTTATTATTAAAATATTTCGTTCAACACATGACCAATCTCAATGGATGAGTACTGTCAACACATGAACCTTTATTTTATATTATTCTTTATTTTCTAAATTGAAATGAGGCCCAATCAATTACCATATAAAGTTAATTATATGGATTCCATACAACAAATGTATATAATAGCAACGATAGATAATCAACCATCAACCAAAGTGCACTACACTGTATAAGCATCAAATATAAATATCTAACGCTTATAACAGCCTGTCAATCAATCGATCGACATATTTAATCAATCAGGATGAGTGAAATTCATATTTCATCCCAACACCCGTGTGGGGTTTTCAAACAATCAAACACAGATTTTAGTTGTGCAGTTGGGCGATGTGTAAAATTTATCATCCCAATCAATATCAGTCAAATCAGTGTATATAAACAAATCGGCCGATTTGTTTATAAATATTTATTTATTCACTTTCACGTTAAAAATTATATTTTTAACGATAAAACATTTTATTCAACCTATGAATATTCTATTCGGTTCATTTATTCAATAAAATGATATTTTTATTTTTCTAACATATTTTAGAAAATTTCGGCGGCATAACGGCACGATACTAGAAACGGGACATGGCCTAGCCTTATCCCCGGTCTAGTGAAGGCCCACGCCATTCACACATCAATCAAAACAATTTATTTCACCAAACAATTCAATTTCAAATCAAATCATCTAACTAATCTATGCAACCAAACAAACAAGTCCATGGTCTGTGGACGATTGTGTCGGGTGCTACTAAGCACCGTCTACATCCTAGTATATATATAACTAGAAAAAGAAATTGAAAGGTGAGAAATTCTCACCGATAGCTATCCAACCATCTCGACTCTTCTTTTCATAAGTCTTCGTCGTTCTCGCCTTTTTGTCACCTTCGTTGACCGTAGCCACTACATACATAAAAATCGAATTTTTACTTCGTTGTTCAATATATAAAGATCGAATTTTTTTCTATGCTATTTTTATTTAAAAATCGAATTTTTACTATGCTATTTTTATTTAAAAATCGAATTTTTACTATGCTATTTTTATTTAAAAATCGAATTTTTACTATGCTATTTTTATTTAAAAATCGAATTTTTACTATGCTATTTTTATTTAAAAATCTTTTTATATTTTAAAAATCTTTGCTTTTTTTATTTTTAAAATCATATCCTACTTCTATTTTTAAAACAACTTTTTCAAAACAAAGGTATATTTATATTCATGAAAAATGATTTTAACAATGCTAATTATATTTTAAAATCAATTCTAATTATATTTTAAAATCAGATTTTTATTACTGCTTATTTACTAATTTAAATAAACTAACTATATATATAAAAATAAAAAGTAAAAATAAAATAAAAAAAATTAGCTTACTGCTTTTTCTTCCATCCACCTCTGCCATTATCTGACTGTCGTTCCTTTCTAGACTACGCTACAACAATACCGACCCTAATGCGCTGACTAGGGTTCCAATCTGGCCGATCACCGAGGCGTCGGTCAACGATCTGACTCCATGACGACGTCCGCCTGCACCTTCTTCCCCTACACCCTGGTCCTTAGCCAATTCGAAGGGCTCTTCCTCGCTGAAAACGAGTGCGAGCGAACCGCGTTTCAACTCGAAAATGGAGCAAATCGGTCAATGGGTTTTCATCTCTGCCGATGATAATGAAGTTCATGAGGAGCTGAACAAAATGGTAGAAGAAATTTTCTATAAACATCAACCAATTTCGAGATTTCTGAGGAAGTCCATTCAAAATTTTTGGTCGCTAGTTTTTGAGGTCGGCGGCTTCAAAGGGGGTGGACCGCGCTATATTGAAGAATAGGGTTTTGACCCAGTTGACCCCATATGTATTTATATTTTTATTATTTTATTTTTAATTTGTTCCATCCTTAGTTGCTACTCGCTTCTAACCCCAGATCTAACCCAACGACTGTCGCCCCTAGGGTAATACCCCCATTCCGAACACAATGGGATATGTATCGTAAGTTGATTCGACTGTTTCGATCGGTTTCCGTCAAAATCAACATATAACTCTATATATTGAATTTGAACGCGCATTTCAATTTACCAAGGTCACATACTAACTCGAAAAATTCCAGAAAAATATTTTCTAGCTTCGTATTGACGATACGGTCCCAACAAAACTAAATTCGTCGAATTCTGAGACCGTTGGAAAAATGGCCAATTTCCAGTCGATTAAAATCAACTGAAACTGGTCCAACGCGTTTTCCTTTGCCACGCTCACATATTGATTCGGAAAATTATGAAATTTGAAATCTAGCAATAACTTGACACTGCGGATCCAACAAAAGTGGTTTCGTCGAAATCCGAGGTCGTTTGCAAAATTTCCATTTTTAAGGGCCTGAATTCCATAGCGACTATTCAGAATTTTCAACTGGGCATATCTTTTGATTCCCGCTATGAAATCTCGATCTTTCGGATTCGCTGGAAAGATATTATCAATTAGATCCAAATGTTTTTGGTTTCACTAAAATCCGGATTGTTTTGCACCCGGTACACTCAATTGAAGTTTGAAATCGAATTATCGAACTACCGCGCCATTTTCAATTCTATTTATAATTATATATAAATATTTATATACTAACGACGACGCATATAATATATGCGTTCTAAATATATTCAAAATAAATTTTCGTCGATATTATTTAAAATAATTCATTTTAAATATTCAAAATTCGCTAAAACTGCCAAAATAAAAATTTTAAACTGGCCCAGATTTTCGGGTTATTACAGATTTCCATCTATGAACCGAGGCAAAAGATAGTCCTCTACCGATTCGAGATGCTCTAGCCCGTGTCTCAGGTCAGAGCTCGAGTGACCTTTGGATCGTCAGGGCCGGTCCACTGATGTGGATTAAAATGCCTGAACACTGCGTTTCCCCACCCTTTGGGGTGTCAATGAGCAAACGAATGACTCCATCGGCTTCACATAGTCACGGATATATCCGAGGCACCTCGCAACAGCAACAACCACATAAGTTAAACTCATCAGGGCATATAAAACCACTGACGCCACTTCTAGCTAGAAGGAAACACATGCCCTCCCTGGGGTCCTCTCCCATTTCTGGTCCACTATCGGGGTGTGAGGCTCATGAATCAACGCTACACAAAGCTATGCCACACAGGCCGTGCTTTGATCATCAACCACAAGACTTTGCTTTTCAACAGAAGCCTTGATCATTTTCCAGTTAGGCATGCCACACAGGCAATTCACTCCATCTGTTTGATATCCATCAATATATAACCCCTGAGCTCGTACGCCTCAGAGAAGGGCGTTAAGCAAGAAAATAAATTCTCCGCCGCCAAAAAGATATATATTTAATAGAAATCAATCACATAGACTAAAATCCAATGTCAGACACACAGTCCATTTACAAGTTCGTTCTAGGTCTGAACGAAACCGGAGGCACCTAGTACCGCGCATATCCATCGATCTCCAAGTACGTTTGGACGATCACCAACTGATTCCCTCCTCTTGGGTGTACGACTCAATCAAGATCATCAGTAATTATCCATACGACGTGAAGACATCCGGTCTTCAACCACCGTCTTCATCTTCGACACCACGTCAAATCAGATATTTAGAATGGGATAAACCCGGTCTTCCTGAATAACTCGCGTATATAATAAACAAACACAACATACGCCTCATTCAAATTCATCAGTCACTAACCGTAAAGTAGCAAGAGAATAATTCCCCAAATTTTAACCCCGAACGCCGAAACCAACATCAGATCAATACCCAAGAAACCATTCAACTTAACTAATCTCCAGTTAGTTTCTAAATTTCACATTCTTAGGGAAAGGTTCCCATTAATTTTATCAAAGATAAATTCTTTTAAATTTATTCTTTAATTTCCTTTGAATAACAATTCAAACTAGTCGGGATTAGCGAACCACACCGAAGTAATCATTTATTCTATTTCCTAATCCCAACCTATTTGTCCCATGAAGTAAAACTGGTAATACTTCATATCTAACACGACGGTGTTATCGGTAAATTCAATTACCATTTCACGTTCAAATCTAATTAAAGATTTAACTATCGCCTGGAGCAAAACTGGTGATACTCCATTCTCGATCTTTTCAATCTAATTAAAGATTCATTAAAACTCCACTTAGTTTTAATCTTTAACTGGGTTAAAGAACCAATGTCATTTAAAACACGGTTCACGATATACCCAAAATCACATTCAATTCTATCAGCCTTTAACCGTAAAATAGCAAGTGAGCAATTCCCTAAGTATTAACCCCGAAGGTCGAAACCAACGTCGAAATATTCCGAAGATAATTTCAATTCAAATCCATTCCAACTTTATATATCAGAAATTCTGGTTATTTTCAAAACCACTTCAAATTCAATTTATTTATTTCAAAAATAAATTGATTTTAATTCTAGTTCAAGACTTGTTCATTTTGATAAAAATCTATTTTTATCTTTTCAAATACGGAGTTTTTCATCTCAGTTTTTCCCAAATCATTTCTTATGATTTTACACAAATTATTACTATTTTTTCTAATTTTATCAAGGCCAGTACAGTCGATTTCCATCAACGGCCATCGAACTGCACTTACAACGACCTTTCCGAATTTGATTTGGACATAATTCAAAATCCAACCGTTAGATTTCTGATTTCTAATATTCGTTAGAAATCTCGTTTCGATACGAACCCAATGGTTCCGGCTTTAGGAGAATCCGACGGTCGGATCTCCCGCAATATCCATTCGAAGTCAATGGTCGAAATTCGCGAACTGCCGCGGCGCGGCTCGTTCTACTCAGGCCTTTATATTATATATATAATATATATATTTCGTCGATTTCCTTTTAAGACATATTTTATGAATCGTTTTTAAATTCGTTTTCAAAACGGTTTCAACTTCCTTTTCAAATTCTAATCAAAATTGAATTTTTCAATATAAATTCATTTTAATTTCATTTCAAATCGATTTCAATTCAATTTCCATTTAATTCGAATTTCAATTCATTTCAATTTAATTCGAATTTCAAATCTATTCAATTTAATTCGAATTTTAAATCTATTCAATTTAATTTGAATTTCGAAACCACTTTCAATATTCATTGAAAAATGAATAAAATCGATATAAATATCGTTCACGTCAAAATGGCATCAATCTAATCAGCACGGCTTCATATATTTCTATTTTCATATATTTGATTTCAAATATTTCTTTTTCAAATATTTCTATTCAAAACTGGAATGAGGCCCAATCAATTACCATATAATGTTAATTATATGGATTTTCTACAGCACATGTATAAAATAACAACGATAAATAATCAACCATCATCCAGAGTGCACCGCACCACTGCATAAGCATTAAATATAAATATTTAACGCTTATAACAGCCTGTCAATCAATCGATCGACATATAACTAATTATTGGGATTAGTGTATGTCATATATCATCCCAATACCCGTGGGGGGTTTCAATCAATCAATCAAACATAGATTTTATTTGTGCAGTTGGGCGATATGTAAAATTTATCGTCCCAATCAATATCAGTCAAATGTGCATATATAAACAAATCGTCCGATTTGTTTATATTTATTTTATTTTAAATACACGTTAAAAATTCTATTTTCGGCTATAAAATATTTTTAACTATATAAATATTTTATTTCATTTCACATCACACAATCAACTACACATCAAAATCAAACAAACAAGCATACAAACCGTCCATGGTCTGTGGACGACGGGTGTCGGGTGCTACTAAACACCGTCTGCATCCTAGTATACATTTTTAACTAGAAAATGAGATTTAAAGTGAGAAGTTCTCACAGAGGGTTCCACTCCGCCAATCTTTATTTCTGAAATTCAGAACAGTCTGGATCTGCCCGTACTTCCAACGCAGTCTTCTCCACGCTGTTCATATTAAAAACAAATTTTTAATATGATGTTCTATATATTAAAAATATATTTTTATTTCACTTCTTATATAAAAATCATATTTTTACTCTTTCTATAATATAAAAATCATATTTTTATTCTGGTGTTCATTTTGATAAAGATTATATTTTTATAACGACTTCATATCGATAAAGATTATATTTTTATTCTGCTGCTACTTATATGAAAATCGAAATTTTATATAATTAAAAATCATATCTTTATCCAATAAAAATCTCGCCTTTTCTTAGTTAAAAATATTATCTTTCCTATGTTAAAAAAATAAAATCTCATCTAAATAAAAATCATCTCTACTATATAAAAATCGTATTCTGTCTTCATATAAAAATAGTCTTTCTTCATATATTTTTACAACGCTTTCAAAATGATAAAAATAGCATTTTTAACATGATGTTTTCATTATAAAGATTATATTTTTATAACGATACTTTCTATATAAAAATTATATTTTTATATTTCTACTTCTTATATAAAGATCGAATTTTTATTTCATCGCTATAAAAATCACATGTTTATATTCTGTCTACTTCACGATAAAATAAAGTTCATATTTTTACGTCGCTATAATACATATAAAAATCGAATCTTTTCAAATTTAAAAATCTCACCTTTCCTATATGAAAAATACGATCTTTTCACCTTCAAAAATACGATCTTTTCACTTTCAAAGACAATGTATATTTTCATTTCTATAACCAAAGATCACATTTTTATACTCTTCATTCCTAAATAAAAATCACATTTTTATTTCTACATATATATAATAAAAATAAAATTTTTATTGCCATAAAAATCAAACTACTTAATAGTAAAGAATCACCTCGTTATTCACGTTTTAGGCAAAACGATGTCTCGCCGAACCCAAACCCTAAGCCTAGGGTTTTGAAACGCCAAGGCCTCGCTCACTTTGATGATGATCGGAGAACATCAGAGGTGGGGGACTGGTGGTTCACGGCGCGGCAGCGCAGCCCTGGGGGAGGGGCGAGTTGATCAACGAGTGGGCTTTGGGGCTCGTGGTTTGTCGCGTTGGAGCAGGAGAGGGACGGAGGGGGAAGAGCGGTAGGAGGCAACGACGATGTGGAGGAGGGTGCAGTGGAGGTGACCTACGCGACGGGGGGGGGGGGCATCGTGATTTGTTTTTTTTCTTCTTTTCGATTTTGGTCTGAAAGAGGAATGGGGAAGGGTGAGAAAACAAGGGGGGTTGACTAAGTGAATTTATTATATATTTATTTAATTTCTAAAAAGTAACTTTTCCATACGAACCTCGAGTCAAACCAACCGACTTTCATCCCTAGCTAATTACCCCCATTCCAAACACAATGGGATATGTAACGTAAGCTGATTCGATCGTTTCGACCAGTTTTCGTCAAAATCAAAATATAACTCTATATACTGAATTTGAACGCACATTTCATTTTACTGGGGTCACATACTAACTCGAAAAATTCCATAAAAATATTTTCTAACTTCATATTAACGATACAGTCCTAACAAAACTAATTTCGTCATATTCTGTGACCGCATGAAAATGGTTATTTTCCAGTCAATTAAAATCAACTAAAACTGGTCAAACGCGTTTTCCTTTGCCACGCTCACATATTGATTCGAAAAATTATGAAATTTGAAACCTAGCAATAATTTGACATCGCGGATCCAACAAAAGTGATTTTGTTGAAAACCGAGGTCGTTTGCAAAAGTTCCTTTTTTAAGGGCTAGAATTCCATAGCGACCATTCTGAATTTTCAACCGGACATAACTTTTTACCCCCGCTATGAAATTTTGGTTTTTCCAATTCATTGGAAAGATATTATCAATTAGATTCTAATATTTTTGGTTTCGCCAAAATCTGGTTTATTTTGCACCTGGTACATTCGTTTGAAATTTGAAATCAAATTATCGAACTACCGCACCATTTTCAATTCATTATATATATATAAATAAATTTTTATATTCTAACGACGACGTATATAAATATATACATTCTAATTCTATTCAAAATAAATCTCTCGTCGATATTATTTAAAATATTTCATTTTAAATATTCAAAATTCAATAAAATTGCCAAAATAATTTTTTTAAATTAGCTCGGATTTCCGGGCTATTACAAGAAGTGAACAACTAAGTTCTAACTAGTCCATACGGTTTGTTTTCTACCTTAACAATTTCGAGGACGAAATTATTTTAAGTGGGGAAGAATGTAACGACCCATATTTTCTGCAATATATAATTAAATTATTTAATTATATAAATAGTGGTTTAGAATTCAAATGGTCGTTGAATTAATCAATAGTGAATATTTAATTAAAATAATAATTAAATAATATATTTAATTCTGAAATAATCAGAATGGAGTGAAATGGCGATATGATATGAATTGGGAAATTCGAATTATATAATTCAGTTTAGAATTTAATTTCGATAACGAATATATTTAATTAACGACAGTTGAACGTATAATTTATATTATAATTAAAATCGAGCTCGAAATGGCGCGGCAGTTCGCGATTTGGTGATTTGAACTTCAACTGAATGTACAATATCCGTTTTTAGCCGGATTTCTGTGAAACAAGAAACATTAGGAGCTGGTGAAGTATATTTTTCTAGTGGAAGAGAAAAATCGAGATTTCGTCGTGTAGATTTTGATTTATGTTCAAATAAATTTTAAAATAGTCGTTATAGAATCGTTTATCGACCGTAACGGTTTGTTCGATATAACTAGATATTGATTTCGAATTTGGACAAGATTCTTTTGAGATGTAGTGATAATTTAATTTTTAGAATTTTACTGTAATTTTAATTAATTAAGTAAGCAACTTTTTATTTGGAGTATTTTGCACCCTTAATCAGCGATTTTGGGATTTTACAATATGAGTCAATCTACCGGTATTTTTATAATTCTGGGATCGTGGTACGATACTGGACACGACTGCATTTTATTTCTATCCGTACGTAAGAAGAATTTTATGTAACAAGGTGTGTAAACTTTAATTTAAAAATATCAATACAAATTGACCTAGTCCATTCTTTTCTCTGATCAAACAAACATCCACGTCCCATTCTTCTTTACCGCACAAATCAAGAGGGAATCCTATATAATATCTGTAAAAAACCTAAACTAATTCTCCCTTTGAAAATCAAAAGAAGGTGTAACAACCCGTATTTTCAATAACCTGTTATAACATAAATCGAGGCAGAATTTAATTTATAAATCTGAATCAAGGAAACGGGCTATGCCATTGCGTTCGTCTCGGAAAAATACGCGAAATAGAGTCCGAGTTTTCGAAAATTGGAGTCCGTATGACCCGATTAAGGCCCAATGAAGTTTTCAGAAAATTTCAAGTTCAAAACAGATTTTGAATTTCGGATTCAAAATTCGAAAAAGGGTCAGATTGGGCCAAGCGGGAAAATTCCCGCCAGAGCACCCAAGTCGACAGCCCTGTCGACTTGGGAGTCGACTTGGCTGGACCCAAGTCGACAGCCCTGTCGACTTGGCTGTCGACTTGGTTCAGCCGGGCAGTTTTGCCTGGTGCACCATTTTGGAGTTGTGTTGAGTTTGGGGGCCAGATTCGGTTTTGAGGGATGAGATTGGAACTATGGTTTAATCCTAAGGCTAAAACTAATCCTAATCTCTATAAATAAGCCCCTAACCTAACCCTAAATCATCATTATTCATTCAAGTAACTAAACTATGGAAAAAAAATTCCTCTCATGGCCTCCACTCTCTTCATAAAATTCTAAGTTATTTCTATGAGAGATTTTCCAAGCATACAAGTGTTTTCAAGCTTGTATGAGTGTCACTAGCTTGCATTCAAGTCAAGTTTCCATATTTACATCATAAAGCAAGGGTTTTAATCATTTTGGCTCAAGGGTTTTTCTATTGGAGCTTGCATTTTGGGTTTATTTGATTGTATAAGGGCTTTGTCTCAATCTATATATATTTTGTGTCTTCATAAGCATTGTAAGCCCTTTTCTACTTTCGTATTTAAACTCTAAAGTTAAATGAATGATGCAAGTTTGGTTGATCATTATGATATGCAAGTTTGCCATGATATGCAATTTTACTATGTCATGTTATGCAAGTTTGATATGTTATGATATGCAAGTTTGCCATGTTATGTTATGCAAGTTTGCCATGTTATGATATGCCAGTTGTCATGTTATGTATGCAAGTTTGGGTTGATCATTTTGCTCATGTTATCATGTTACGCAAGCTTATCTTGGGTTTATGAGCTTAAAGCTTCAAGCTTTATGCTAAAAGTTGCATTTTGGCAACATGTAAGTTATCATATCCCTTATGATAACTTGCATGTGAGGCTAAATGCGAACTTATGGCAACTTCTACATGTCATTTATCACCATGTATCACTTATATGCTAAGTTTGGTTTTATGCATACTTTTGAGGCCTAATGATGCAATATGCAAGTATATGAACATATGTACATTTCATATGCCACCATGTTAAACTTGTGGCTTCAACACTTTTATGTCATGATTATGCCAAGTTCCCTCTTTCTATCCTTTATGCGCTATTGCGATATGTAAGCGATGGGATTGCGTTTGGGGTTGGGTAAACTTAAAAGACATAAAAACATAAGATTGGGAGTTTACCTATTAAGTTAGGTCTACCCATTGGGAATTTACCTATTAAGTTAGGTCTACCCAAATGCTTGAAAACTTGTAATATGTTTGGTAAACATAATGGACATGACACTTAGAAAATATAAGTGTGACCAACTCGAGGTTGGGTTGAGTTTGTAGCGTAAAACTACCCGGAACCGACCGGCTTAACTAGTTGCTACAAACAATAGGACCCAATGTGAGAAGTTGGTCATGTTGTACCCTGAACCCGAGGTTAGACCAAGTTGTGGTGTAAAGCTACCCGGAACCGACCGGCTTAACTAGTAACCGCAACAAAGTCTAATGTGAGAGGTTAAGGTACATTAATTAATTAATGCCTCATGATTAGGGTTAAGTCATGGTCCACTTAATACTTAACCAATTTGGACTTGGTGGATTAATCGGGGTTAAGTCGTGAACCCATCGTTACACTTAACCAAGTTAATCCATGATTAGTAAAAGGGTTAAGTTAACCTACACTTAGCCAATCTGAACTCGGTAATTTAACGGGGTTAAGTTGAACTATACTTAACCAATCCAACTCAGTAATTTGATAAGGCTGAGAACCGATTTGATACCTGGTCTGGATAAACTAACCTGATTGATAAATTAAACGAACCTGTTTTGCGGATCTGTAGGACCCACACCAAGTTAGGCAAGTTTGTAAATCTGTTATCTGATCCATTAGTCTGAAAACTGATCGTCTGAACTTTGTATGTCTGAACTCTGTTATTAGGTTAATCTTAATCTGATAGTCTGGGGACACAAGGGGGAATACTTGTGTCATTTGTTGTTTGGGACCCATATTAGTCAGTAACCCTTTCTGGTATCAAAACTTTGACCCAACTGTAGGTAGGGTCCGGGCACGCTTACTGAACTAATTATAAGTGGTTCATTCTGATAATGGCGATGGGTGTTGATGGTGCGTTCCAACCGAGTCATGTGCGTGCATGGATCCCGGTCTGCCTCTGAGGATGTAAGACGCCGTGACATCTGTAAATATGCATGTGCTAATTGGTTGCCACTTTAGGGAGTGATACACCCTATCGTGGGACCGACATAGGGTATTTATGTATTAGGGAGCCGATCGCTTGGGTAGGATTTAGGGCACACTTAGCTCTGTCTGATTCTGTTGGTAGCGTCTGTTTTGTTGGGTGGTAACACCCGTCTGTTTCTGCGTGGTACCGTTCTGTTAGGGTGGTAAAAGCCCATTTTTCCCAAACTCTATCTCTGTATGGACCATTCTGTTCCGTCCTGTTTCGATGTAAACATTGGGGTAACACCTAATCCTGTTATACTAGAATTGGTACCAAGAAGTTGGATCTTGATTTAAGTCAAACACCTGATACTGGGCCAAGTTTAGGCCAAGGGATAAATTCTTGTTTATACATGACATGTTAGAATGCTGGTACACCTGTGGTGCAAAAAAACCTTAAACCTGATTATGCGATGACACCTTTATCTACCTTGTTGGTTAATCATCATGCTAGTATGTTGTTATCCTTATGTTCATCCCTGCTTCTCATGTCAGTTAACTTTATCAGTTTACATTGATTGTAGTAGGGCTTACTCAGTCTTTTTGACTGACCTGTTTTTCTTTCGCCTCTTTTCTTCCGTTCCCCCCCCCCCCCAGGTTCTCAGGGTGGGAATATTGGAGCTTAGCTTGGATTTCTGATCACTTGCTTGTGGGATTTTAGCTCATGTACGGTCTTGACATGAAGCTAGCTATGGTCATCACTTATTTTGGGGATAGTACTTATGTATTTCAGTTTTTCAGAGATGTTGTTTTTATCTAGACTCGTGTATTTGGAAAGTTGACATTATGTTGTACCGGACTTGTTTTGAAATAGTTTGAAATCTTCCGCTGTTTTACTTATCTTATTTACTCTGTTTACATATATACATATGTTCTTGTTCTGCCTTGATATATCATTATGCATGTTTACCCGGTACAAACGCCCCTCCAAAGTCAGAGTGCTTGCAAGAGCCACCCTGGCGGAGGTGGGGTGTTACATTTGGTATCAGAGCATATGGTTTACGAGAAGGAACAAAAGCTTTTGAAAAACTATTTTCAAATCAAGTATAAAGTATTTTCCAAAGAAAAGTCTAGTATTTAAAAAAAAAGGCTATTCCCCAAAAGCCATTAGCACAATCCTTAGTTATCTATTCTTAGTTTCCTCGTTCTGAATCTATCTTTTCCTTCGTTTCAGTATGGCAGATAACTTTGTTATCCTAGAGGGAGTGCAAGTTCCTGTTTGGTATAGGAGACTTATGGAGGCTAGGGAGACCGAAGCCGGCCCCGCAAATGTTACTCCTCCTCCGGTGGTTAATGTTCCTCCTCCTCCTGTCACTGAGGTTCCTCCTCCTCCTCCCCCTCAGCATCCTCCAGTAGAGTTCACGAAGATTTGCAAGGACTTCAAAGCAATGGGTGGCAAGAACTTTCTAGGTACCGAGACTTTTGTAGAGGCCCGAAATTGGTTGAAAGAGACCGAGGATTTATTCGCTATCTTTGGATTAGATGATCAGAGAAAGATCTTGTTGGCGGTTTGGCTTATGAAGGATGAAGCCGCTTATTGGTGGGAGATCACCACCGCGACTAGGCCCGTTGAGACTTGGGCCGATTTCAGGACAAGATTCGGGCTTAAGTTTCTGTCTTCTGCTGAAGAGAATTTGCAAATGGAGAGGTTTATTGCTTTGAAGCAAGGAGACATGTCTGTCAAAGAATATGTGAACAAGTTCAATCAGTTAGCTCGTTTAGGCTTGGATATGGTGAGTACTACTCAGAAGAAGGCTCTTCGTTTTGCTAGAGGATTGAATGAGCCGTTACAGGAGTTAGCTATGTCTCATGTTCCCATGGGGGCCACGTTTGAGAGTTTGGTAGATATGGCCCTACTCAATGAAGAGAACAAGAGTGCAAAGAAGGAGGTCAAGGTGAATGAGTCTCAAAACAAGAAAACGGGGCCCAAAAAGGAAATGCAAAAGAAGGAGGAGAAGTCTGAAGATAAGAAGGAAAAGAAGTGCTTTACTTGTGGAAGCTCAACTCATCTAAACAAGGATTGCAGAAAGAGGAAGGGCACTTGCTTTAACTGTGGAGAGACGGGACACTTCACTAGGGACTGCCCGAAGAAGAAAGGGACTACATCGGAAGGAACGGTGAATACTCGCATGGCGAGTGAATAGATTAGGGCTAGAATAATTTGTCTGTAGGATGTTTAATTTTCCTTGTCTGATTTTCAGTTTGAAACTCTTTTTCTGGTATTTTGATTCTGTAATGGAAACTCGGTACTTTAATGCTAGTCTTGCTTCTGATCTGGTAATAGTCTCAAACTCCCTGAGAGTTATAACTCATCTGTTTGTGATAAATTGGGGTTTGAGAGTATCTGTGTTGGGCATGAGGGTGACTATGACGAATACATTCTGGGTTTCTACCATGCTTAGTTTCCTAAGAATCATTTGGGGAAATCTTATCTGTACTAGTAGTCTGTAAGTATATGTACCAAGTTTTTGTTTTATCTATACTCGCTTCCATCACTCGACTGTATCTTGTTGAGATAGGAATCCTATGGATGTAAACATGTGTTTGAGACATGTTATGTTTGATGGTTGCAAGTGGTTGCTAGTGGTTGCTCGTGGATGCATAAACACACACTAGGCACTAGATCGGCTTGAAATACACTCTCATATTGCATATGGACGTGTGTACATTTTCAATTCTTATGGTTGCAAGATGGTTAATTCAGCACATGGATGTTGCATATGGACGAATGTTTGTGCACACATATAGTATTATATGATTAGGACTATTTGCATACATAATGGATTCATTTCACTAACATACTTTGCATTGAGGATCTTTGCATTAGATAAGAACATATACACACACCTTTTGCATATGTTCATACCGCATTAGAATCTTTAAGGACAATGATTGCTGGTGAATGATGATTTGAGTAGATGGATGATGGATGGTAGGATACGTTCTTCCTAACTTAGAGATTTCGGGGACGAAATCCTTTAAGGAGGGGAGAATGTAACAACCCGTATTTTCAATAACCCGTTATAACATAAATCAAGGTAGAATTTAATTTATAAATCTGAATCAAGGGAAACGGGCTATGCCATTGCGTTCGCCTCGAAAAAATACGCGAAATAGAGTCCGAGTTTTCGAAAATCGGAGTCCGTATGACCCGATTAAGGCCCAATGAAGTTTTCAGAAAATTTCAAGTTCAAAACAGATTTTGAATTTCGGGTTCAAAATTCATAAAAGGGTTAGATTGGGCCAAGCGGGAAAATTCCCACCAGAGCACCCAAGTCGACAGCCCTGTCGACTTGGGAGTCGACTTGGTTGGACCCAAGTCGACAGCCCTGTCGACTTGGTTCAGCCGGGCAGTTTTGCCTAGTGCACCATTTTGGAGTTGTGTTGAGTTTGGGGGCCAGATTCGGTTTTGAGGGCTGAGATTGGAACTAGGGTTTAATCCTAAGGCTAAAACTAATCCTAATCTCTATAAATAAGCCCCTAACCTAACCCTAAATCATCATTATTCATTCAAGTAACTAAACTATGGCAAAAAATTTCCTCTCATGGCCTCCACTCTCTTCATAAAATTCTAAGTTATTTCTATGAGAGATTTTCCAAGCATACAAGTGTTTTCAAGCTTGTATGAGTGTCACTAGCTTGCATTCAAGTCAAGTTTCCATATTTACATCATAAAGCAAGGGTTTTGATCATTTTGGCTCAAGGGTTTTTCTATTGGAGCTTGCATTTTGGGTTTATTTGATTGTATAAGGGCTTTGTCTCAATCTATATATATTTTTGTGTCTTCATAAGCATTGTAAGCCCTTTTCTACTTCCATATTTAAACTCTAAAGTTAAATGAATGATGCAAGTTTGGTTGATCATTATGATATGCAAGTTTGCCATGATATGCAAGTTTACTATGTCATGTTATGCAAGTTTGATATGTTATGATATGCAAGTTTGTCATGTTATGGTATGCAAGTTTGCCATGTTATGATATGCAAGTTGTCATGTTATGTATGCAAGTTTGGGTTGATCATTTTGCTCATGTTATCACGTTATGCAAGCTTATCTTGGGTTTATGAGCTTAAAGCTTCAAGCTTTATGCTAAAAGTTGCATTTTGGCAACATGTAAGTTATCATATCCCTTATGATAACTTGCATGTGAGGCTAAATACGAACTTATGGCAACTTCTACATGTCATTTATCACCATGTATCACTTATATGCTAAGTTTGGTTTTATGCATACTTTTGAAACCTAATGATGTAATATGCAAGTATATGAACATATGTACATTTCATATGCCACCATGTTAAACTTGTGGCTTCAACACTTTTATGTCATGATTATGCCAAGTTCCCTCTTTCTATCCTTTATGCGCTATTGCGATATGTAAGCGATGGGATTGCGTTTGGGGTTGGGTAAACTTAAAAGACATAAAAACATAAGATTGGGAATTTACCTATTAAGTTAGGTCTACCCATTGGGAATTTACCTATTAAGTTAGGTCTACCCAAATGCTTGAAAACTTGTAATATGTTTGGTAAACATAATGGACATTACACTTAGAAAATATAAGTGTGACCAACTCGAGGTTGGGTTGAGTTTGTAGCGTAAAACTACCCGGAACCGACCGGCTTAACTAGTTGCTACAAACAATAGGACCCAATGTGAGAAGTTGGTCATGTTGTACCCTGAACCCGAGGTTAGACCAAGTTGTGGTGTAAAGCTACCCGGAACCGACCGGCTTAACTAGTAACCGCAACAAAGTCTAATGTGAGAGGTTAAGGTACATTAATTAATTAATGCCTCGTGATTAGGGTTAAGTCATGGTCCACTTAATACTTAACCAATTTGGACTTGGTGGATTAATCGGGGTTAAGTCGTGAACCCATCGTTACACTTAACCAAGTTAATCCATGATTAGTAAAAGGGTTAAGTTAACCTACACTTAGCCAATCTGAACTCGGTAATTTAATGGGGTTAAGTTGAACTATACTTAACCAATCCAACTCAGTAATTTGATAAGGCTGAGAACCGATTTGATACCTGGTCTGGATAAACTAACCTGATTGATAAATTAAACGAACCTGTTTTGCGGATCTGTAGGACCCACACCAAGTTAGGCAAGTCTGTAAATCTGTTATCTGATCCGTTAGTCTGAAAACTGATCGTCTGAACTTTGTATGTCTGAACTCTGTTAATAGGTTAATCTGAATCTGATAGTCTGGGGACACAAGGGGGAATACTTGTGTCATTTGTTGTTTGGGACCCATATTAGTCAGTAACCCTTTCTGGTATCAAAACTTTGACCCAACTGTAGGTAGGGTCCGGGCACGCTTACTGAACTAATTATAAGTGGTTCATTCTGATAATGGCGATGGGTGTTGATGGTGCGTTCCAACCGGGTCATGTGTGTGCATGGATCCCGGTCTGCCTCTGAGGATGTAAGACGCCGTGACATCTGTAAATATGCCTGTGCCAATTGGTTGCCACTTTAGGGAGTGATACACCCTATCGTGGGACCGACATAGGGTATTTATGTATTAGGGAGCCGATCGCTTGGGTAGGATTTAGGGCACACTTAGCTCTGTCTGATTCTGTTGGTACCGTCTGTTTTGTTGGGTGGTAACACCCGTCTGTTTCTACGTGGTACCGTTCTGTTAGGGTGGTAAAAGCCCATTTTTCCCAAACTCTATCTCTGTATGGACCATTCTGTTCCGTCCTGTTTCGATGTAAACATTGGGGTAACACCTAATCCTGTTATACTAGAATTGGTACCAAGAAGTTGGATCTTGATTTAAGTCAAACACCTGATACTGGGCCAAGTTTAGGCCAAGGGATAAATTCTTGTTTATACATGACATGTTAGAATGCTGGTACACCTGTGGTGCAAAAAAACCTTAAACCTGATTATGCGATGACACCTTTATCTACCTTGTTGGTTAATCATCATGCTAGTATGTTGTTATCCTTATGTTCATCCCTGCTTCTCATGTCAGTTAACTTTATCAGTTTACATTGATTGTAGTTGGGCTTACTCAGTCTTTTTGACTGACCTGTTTTTCTTTCGCCTCTTTTCTTCCGTTCCCCCCCCCCCCCCCAGGTTCTCAGGGTGGGAATATTGGAGCTTAGCTTGGATTTCTGATCACTTGCTTGTGGGATTTTAGCTCATGTACGGTCTTGACATGAAGCTAGCTATGGTCATCACTTATTTTGGGGATAGTACTTATGTATTTCAGTTTTTCAGAGATGTTGTTTTTATCTAGACTTGTGTATTTGGAAAGTTGACATTATGTTGTACCAGACTTGTTTTGAAATAGTTTGAAATCTTCCGCTGTTTTACTTATCTTATTTACTCTGTTTACATATATACATATGTTCTTGTTCTGCCTTGATATATCATTATGCATGTTTACCCGGTACAAACGCCCCTCCAAAGTCAGAGTTCTTGCAAGAGCCACCCTGGCGGAGGTGGGGTGTTACAGAAGGAGCCACCACTTTCTTGAATCTTTCATTCGATTAAATCAGAAACAATACTCCATGAATTCGAAAGGTGTCGGGGTTGTTAAACTAGAATAAGGGAGATATTCATCCCAGTATGCTTGGAATAGGGTGCGGCAAAGAATACTGGAGTTCAACACTTTCAGGAAGTGTGTATGGGTGCGACGCGGCGAGATGGGGGTTTCTGGACTGTGTCTCGATGGTGACTGAGTGTTCAGGGGTGTGAGGCGCACTTGTTGAAGGAGATTGGAGGAATTTGGCGAATAATGGGTTTGGAATCTGTAGCGTAAGCTATCGTTGAAGACACGAGGTCGGAAATTGAAGGGGGTTGCGAGATAGAAGGAATGGTGATGGTTGGGTGGCGATTTTGATGGTGAGCCGGATGGTGGTGGTGGCAAAGCCGACTGATGGCCGAGGTGGGAGAGGATGCCGGTCAAAGTGGCGGTCAAAAGGGAATTTGAGTACTGAAGGGAGCGGAAATAATTTGGGGAAGATGCTTTATCGGGTTTGGGTATTTAAAATGTGGATGGGCCTTGTTTTGAGTGGTAAAGCCCAACATTAGTTTAGTTAAGTTTTAAATTAATTTATGTAATGTACAAATTTGTAAATACGATAACTTGATCATACGATATCAGATTGACGAACCGTAAGTTGCATTGGGATCGTATGGACGACGACTACCAAATGAGACTGACTGGGAGTGGATTGGAGCTCGTTTCAATTTATGGCGAAATAAATTGTTTGATTCAAATCAAACAACAGTTTATCATTCTTTAACGATGAACTGCCAACGTGAGTAAAACTCACCAACTCTGAACAGTTATATTTTTATAACGTATGTTTTTAGAACTGTTAATCATCTGTTGATTGTTGTGTGTTAACTGTTTGGTTGAATTGTTTGTGTATTGGTTGAAATTATAGATAATGATATATAGATATGTATCGTTAATCAAATATTGATTCTGTCTAGCAAAATATTTCATATTGAAATGAAATCGATGTTAATTATATTGTTCAACATCTGTGATGCAGGGAAACAGGTTGGAGGAATCCAACTGGATTCCTCAACATTTATTTTATTGTTTTTCATATATATTGTGATATATGATGTGATATATAATCTGTTGTCGATTATATGTGTTTGGATGATATTGATCATTCTGGTTTGATATGTTGAATACCATAACATACCGGAATGTGGAAAAAGGGAATTTTCAAAATGAATATTGAAAATAGATTATTTATAAAATCAAAGGATTTTATAAAAGAGATAATATTTATAAAATCAAAGTAGATTTTATAAAAGGAATTATTTATAAATGGAATATTTATAAATAGAAATTTATTTATAAATGGGTTATTTATAAATAGGAAATACTTAGAAATAAAACCCTAAAGGATTTATTTGCAAACCATTGCAACTAGATTATAAAGGAAATATTTGCAAACCATTTGCAAATAGAATAAACAAAAAGATAAGAGAATTATTTATTTGTTAAATAAATAGAATTAAAATGGAATATTTATTTAAGAAATAAATAGAAGTATAAAAGGGATTATTTATTTAGAAAATAAATAGAATGGATATAAAAAGGAAATATTTGTAAACCATTTACAAATAGAACTGGAATATTTGTAAAACATTTACAAATAGAATTGAAAAGGAAATATTTCGAAAAAAATAGAGTTATAAAAAGGAAATTTGTTTATAACGGAATAGGATGTTATAAAAAGGAAACCGTTATAAAAAGGAAAACACTATTAAAAGGAAATCATTTGTAAAGTGAAGAACCGTTATTGAAAGTAAATCTTTTCAAATGAATAAATGTTATAAAAAGGGAAATCTTTATAGGTCAATAAAGTAATCGAATATTAGTTATTCGAAGGGAGTCAATCGAATATGGTATTCGAAAGTTAGTTAATCGAATATGGTATTCGAAAGTTAGTAAATCGAATATGTTATTCGAAAGGGGTTAGTCAAGTCGAGTTAGTTGAATAGAGTTAATCGAATATTAGTTATTCGAATAAGAGTTAATCAGTTAGGGTTAACCAGTTAGAGTAAATCAGTTAGAGTTAATCGATCAGAGTTAAATCGAACTAGAGTTAATCAAATAAAGTTAGTTAAAGAAGAGTTAGTCAAACATAGTTATTCAGGATAAGTTGCCATCTCGTACGACTACTAGCGTAATTCGCAGGGCTGTAAATAGCCTAAGGCGGTCGGATGTTTCCTGAGGGAATCAGGCGTAACCATTGTGATCGCTGCGATCTAGAGTCAAGCGAATGGAGTTAAATCGAATATTAGCTATTCGAAATAAAGTTAAAACAGGCATAGTTATTCGAATATAAGTTAATCGAATATTAGTTATTCGATAGGAGTTAATCGAGTTGAGTTAAATAGGTCGAGTTAATTAAGTTAAGTTAGTCAAGATGAGTTAATCAAACCGAGTTAATCCAAATGAGTTAATCCCAAGGAGTTAGTCGAATATTAATTATTCGAATAGAGTTAAAGGAGTATCGAATATAGTTTATTTGAATAGGGTTAAAGGAAAGGAGTTATCGATTTTTTTAATCGAAAGGAGTTATCGATTTTAGTTAAATCGAAAGGGGTTAATCGAATTTAGTTATTCGAAAAGGAGTAATCGAATATTAGTTATTCGAAGAGAGATTATCGAATATCGTGTATTCGAAAGAAAGAGTTATCGAATATAAATTATTCGAGGTGAGTTAATCGAATAAGTTATTCGAAGAAAGATAATCGAATATAGGTTATTCGAAGAAGAGTTAATCAAATAGAGATTACTCGAAAGAGAGTTATACGTTTAATTCAATTATATCAAATTCGGGGAAAGTACTTATACTTTCCGGTGTTTAAATAAAGATTTATTTGTTAGGTGTTTATATAAAAATTCACATTAAAGAATAAAAGTTATAATTAAAGTTAGATATTTCGAAAGTAGGGATTATAACGTTAATGTTATAATCAATGTTTTCAATAAAGAAGTGGATACGTAAATAGAATCCGAGAGTTACATAAGGAAGTTGTTAACTGTTTAAAAGATAAACTTTGACTATTTCAAAGTTAAAATGTTGTTCAGTTAAGGTCTGAGAGGTAATCATACCCCAACTTGATTGACTTCCTTATTAACTAAGGAATGGTAGGGTTTGATAGTGAAAGATGGTTAAGTGAATTTAGTAAATGGTTTGAGTTGGCATGGAGATGATTGATTTAAACATCAGTTAAATCCAATGAAGGAGTTTTGGAAATGTTTTCCAAATAAGAAATCATAAATTGATAATAGAAAATAAGAATTTAGAATATATGGAAACAGGAGATAAGTAAAGTAATGAACTAAAGAGATAAATGTTAAACGATGATTGATCGATATAATTTCCATCTGGAAATAATATCATTGTTCGCACACGAGTTTTTCTTTGATAGTTAAATCATAGACTATCAATGTTTTGACCATTTTACGTTGTTAATATGGAGAGACCGGTTGGATTATTATCCGAAGAACCACTCCATATTGGCATAAGCGTTGCGAATCAAGTATGTTGAATATAGTGAAGACGGAGTAAAGTGCAGGACTGTTTTATAAATCTTAGATAACAATTTTCCTAAGTTAGATGTACTGAATAGTGCCTTCGGTTTGTCCTGTCCCATGACAACTTGTATGGATGAATGTTTGACAGAGTATTCCTAACGAATCATACATGTTGATCTCTTCAAACGTATCATGTTTGGTGGCAGAGCAATTCGTTTCTCTGAGCTTCATACCCGTGATACCGTTAGGGAAATCGAAAATGATTTGGCGGGTATGACGATGTGGTATTCCAAGTAAATGAAGATATGATATGTAAGAAGATATGCGTAGCTTCTAGCCTCACATTTGGTAAATGACAGAAATCGGGCAGACAGCATGGCTAAGTCGGTCGCTCCGAAGTAATGTGTATAATCACCTATCTAGAGAATATTCATTTGCTTCTTTAATCTATCAATGTTGTCCCATATATGTACGGCAAACGGTTGCTGATCCCAACCGTTGGTGATATACATTCGATACACTCAAGCGAAATGAGTGGTCGGTCATGTGTGGGTGAGTTGCAAGATGTTCTTGTCGAACTCCAGTGTCTCGTTCTTAGAGTACACTGATCGGAAGATGGTTCCGTACCTTGTCATAGTTGGAAACCCATTATCCAATAAGGGCTTGCGGTTTATGATTTTATATTATATATGTGGAATGTGAGATGCAAGCGTTCCGCTAGATTGTTATTTACTTGATCTAGACATTATTATAATATCAGACAAGTATTGATTTTAAAGTTGTTTGGATTCTCATAAGGGAAAAACCCGTTCCGTTTTCACGGCGTGGTCTTATGAGATATCCTTTATTTAACCAAGTGTTTGGATTTTTATTCACACCAGTCCCATGACTGACCCTGAGTTTATTTGTTTGTTTTCCCTAAACTCTTGGGTGCCTAAATTTGTACGAGCAGTCAAGTAGTCAGGATTTTACAGATACACTTAGAGAGCTTGGAGCAGGAGGCTTCAGGATTATATAGCTATTGTTTATTTCTGTTGTGTTGTAAGTGTTGTACTCTGCAATGTTATTTTATACATATACAGTTTGTATTTCAAAGTTATGTTATATTTTATTCATTCCGCTGTGAGATTCGTGTTTACTCTGATGATGATGTTCTTCTTCTTCTCCTATTCTATAAGTTCTATCTTATCTATCCTCACCCTCTGTTTCCTTTCATTAACCATTCGGTTATTTTCGATCCTTGGATGTTCGATATGTGTTGTATATCGGATAACCAAGATCGCGAATTTTCGGGTCTTTACATATAACTGCCTCCCTGGGCCCTCATCAATCAAAAAATTACTACACAAATAAAATAATTGGGAGACGTGTAAGTATCATCCCAATACCTATGTGGGGTTTTTCATAATCTAAACCCTTGAGAGATGTGTAAGTATCATCCCAAGACCCATGTGGGGGTTGCCGCAATCTAAATATTTGAGAGATGTGTAAGTATCATCCCAAGACCCGTGTGGTGTTTTCCGTAATCTAAATACTTGAGAGATGTGTAAGTATCATCCCAAGACCCATGTGGGGTTTATCGTAATCTAAACACTTGAGAGATGTGTAAGCATCATCCTAAGACCTGTGTGGGGTTTGTCGTAATCTAAAAAATTGAGAGACGTGTAAGTATCATTCCAATACACATGTAAGGTTTGCAAACATTCAAAAATCATTAATTAATAAATTACTTCATTTAGAACAATTAAGGCACAAACAGTTTTATATTGACAATATTTGTGTTTTAAATGTCACTTAGCCAATCAAATACACATATATCAAATAAAAATGATATTTTTACCATACTACTCAACATTTAACATCATATTAAACTAATATAATCAATCACTAATCATCATTACACAATCAATGATAACTTGTTCGTTTCATGTCATATTTTTACCAAGTCTACTTGACCTAAACAGGTGATCGTTAATGCATCGTTCAACTCATAAACAAGCGTTTAACCCTACCACAACTACCATTAACATTTTAACATTGTATTAACATAATATTTAACCCAATTCAACATTTAAATGATATCATAGTTCATCACCAATTCAATCACATATCAACCAAACATCTCACAGTATAAAATACAGTGTAAGCTACGATTTACTACACTAATTAACTAATTTAAGTTAGGAGTTCTCATCCCAACCATTACTACTCCACGACACTTCAAATGCATGACTTTTAATCTTGCACATAACCAAGATTCCACCTTTTCGCTCCAAATCAACTAGCAACTATATATATACACTTTTATATATATATATATATATATTTAAACATGCATAAATTAAGAAAATGTGAGATTTTTAGGAGGTTTGGAGGCTTAGCGGGGACCAAGTCCAAAAGGAGTAGGATCCACACGCTGGTGGGGCCGTGTAGGGGCTTCCGCAAGTGTGGGGTGCCAAGGCGTGGGGTTTGGGGGTGCAAAGATGGGAGCTTTTGGGGGTGGGGTATTTGTAAAATAAAGCTAAAAATTGGATTTTTGGAGATTTAAGGAGAAGAGGGAAGCACAACAAGGAGGAGAGGGAGGAATGGCTGCGCTTGCTGGTGAGAGGGTGAGGGAGGTGCGGAAGTCGGGTGGAGGTGCGACGACCATGGATTGGCAAAGAGGAGGATGTGAAGTTGAAAGGAAGAGAAATGTAAAAAGGAAGAAGTAATGGAAAGAAACAAAGGGAAAATAAAAGAAAATGAAACATATGCATAATGTAGATAGAAAAAGGGGAAGTAGGAAGAATTGGACAAGTGTCCTAAGTGGTACATGATGTGTCAAATTATGGTGGCTTATGGAAAGTTGTGTATAAGATTATTAATCGCTCTTAATTAATTATGCAACGTAAACTTCCTTCTAGTTGTACGACTACATACTAACTCCAAAAATTATGAAATTTGAAATCTCTCTATGTTTCACAATTACGGTACCAATGAGCCTTGTCTCGTCGAATTTGGAGACCGTTTGAAAAATGGTCTTATTTCTAGTTTTTACTGAAATTTAACTAGTTTTTCAACATACGTTTATATTACGTACGCTTGCATATGAACTTAAAATTTTTTAAAAATTTAAATCTTACCATATTTTAATGTTTTTGATTTAATAAAATTGGTTTGTCAGATTACGAGACTGATTCAAAAATGGCCTATCTTCAGGCTATCAATATAATATTAAAATATTGATTTTCAAAATTTTCACTTCCAAATAAATTTTAAAAGTTCACTAACCTTGTCTTGACTATTAAATAAGTCATATCAAAATTCTTAACTCAAAATATGAAAATTTATAATTTCGATGAATAGTGTTTTCTAACCAAAATTGTTCAAACTAATATGTTGATAAAACTTATTTGACAGTTATACATTTTGAAAGCGTATTTAAAAATAAGTGTATGTATCCAGAACCGTATGTAGTTATTTAAAATTCTCAAAAACTTGTATTTTCAAATTTTTAAATCAGTTCCAAAATTTCGGTTCGTTGTAGTAGCTTAATTAGAGAATTATTAGAAAGGCTAATTTGGGTCAAGAACAGTGATCTCCATGATGGTCTGCTTCCTCTATGTAGTATGTGACTGGGGTTGGAGTCCCACTTGGGATATTGTATTAAATGACTGTTATGGAGGTACCATAGGTCTGCGTGTAACGAACCGGGGATTTTCGACTCCGAAAATCAACACAAAACTACCATGTTGACTATTCAGATAACGGAAATACCTGATCATTAATAGAAAGAAGTTAGAGGGTGAGAATAGATAAGATAGAAAAATTATAATAGAAGAAGAAGAAGAACACAATCAGAGTAAACATGAATCTCACAGCGGAACGAATAAATTATAATATACAACATAACTTTGAAACATAAATCTATATTTGTATATTAGAGTACAACACTTACATCACAGCGGAATTAAACAATAGCTATACAATCCTGAAGCCTCCTGCTTCAAGCTCCTCCAAATATATCTGTAAAGACCTGAACTACTTGACTGCCCGTACAAATTTGGGCACCTAAGAGTTTAGGGAAAACAAAACAAGATAAAACTCTGGGTCAGTCATGGGACTGGTGTGAGTAAACTCAAATCATTTGGTTTAACTTTTCAAAATCCTTTTCAAAAGAAAAAGTAATCGTAAAACCGATCCACACATAAACACAGATGGTTTTACCTTACGATAACCCAAAACAACTTTGGAAATCAATACCTCTTTGATATTATAATAATGTCTAATCGCAAGTAAATAACAATCTAGAAGAACGCTTGCATCTCACGTTCCACATATATAGTATACAAACAAAACCCGGGCGCTTATTGGAGATTGGATTCCGATTATGACAAGGTATGGGATCACCTATGATAATGTATCTCTAGAGGCAAATACACTGGGTTCAACAAGAATGTCTTGCAACCCAGCCCACACTTGACCGACCACTCATTTCGCTTGAGTGTATCGAATGTATACCATCAACGGTTGAGAGCTACCCACCGTTTCCCGAAAAGGGGCAGCATCGGAAATAGATAAAAGAATGAAATGGACTTTCTCTAGATAGGTGATATACACCATAATAGGAGAGACCCACCTAGCCATGATGCCTGCACGATTTCTGTTAATTCCCGGTTGATGAGGCTTGAGGTCATATCGTATCTTTTGGAACACCTGACCACCATTTACTTTGAATGCGACGTCGTCATACCCTCCAAATCACAAATTGATTTCCCAAAAAATACCATGGGTATAAAGATATGAGGAACGAATTACTCCGCTACCAAACGTAAATACGTTTGAAGAGATCAACTTACGAGATCCGTTAGATATTCATCCATTCACGTTTGTCCTGGGGCTGGACAAACCGAAGACACTATTCTATAAACAGGATAGCCCTTGCACTACTCCGTCTTCATTATCTCCATCTTATTTGATTGTAATGCTAATGTCTATACAGAGTGGTTTTCAGATAATGAATCTGATCCCGGTCTCTCCGTATTGATGACGGGAAAATGGTCAAAAACTTCGATAGTCGGTGATTTAGCTATCAAAGAAAAATAGGTGTACAACCAATGATCTTATTTCCAGATAGAAATTCGATCGATCAATCATCAATCAACACTGATCTCCTTTAATTTAATTTATCATTTATTTTGTTCATTTCCCATTTCTATATATATGTAAATTCTTATTTTCTAAATTTAGAAAATATACTTTATTAATCATTGGAAAACATTTCCATATTTGTTCTCATTCCTTATTTTCTATATTAGAAAACATTTTTGATTCTTATTTGGAAATCATTTCCAAAAGACTCCTTCATTGGATTTAATAGATGTTTAAATAAAAGATGGTTTAAATAAAACATCGCTAAGCCAATTCAAACCATTACACTCATTCATTTAACCAACTTTCACTATCGAACCTTACCCATCCCTTAGTTAAAAACGAAGTCAATCAAGTTGGGTTATAATTACCTCTCAGACCTTAACTGAACAACACTTCTAACCTCGAAATAGAAAAGGTTCACCTTTTAAATCTTTTAACCAACTTCCTTACGTAACTCTCAGATTCTATTTACGAATCCACTTCTTTTACCAAAATCATTTGATTATTACAAAAGTGTTCAAATCCCTATTTCTAAAATATCTAACTTCAAAATATAACTTTTATTCCTTATTTTAACAAAATAACTAAATAGACAATTTATGAAGAAATCATTAAATCTTGATTAAAAACGGAAAGTGTACTTTCCTGAATTTGATATAATCGAATCCCAACGTATAACTCTCTTTTGAAAAATCTCTATTCGATAACTCCTTTTCGAATAAACTATATTCAATAACTCTTTCTTCGAATAAATATATTCGACAATCTCTCTCTTCGAATAACTATATTCGATTAACTCTCTTCGAATGTTTTACATTCGATTAACTTTCTTCGAATGATTTGCATTCGATTAATCTCCTTTTGAATAAACTATATTCGATTAACTCCCTTAATTATATTCGATTAAATTATTTCGAATAACTCCTTTGGATTAACTCGTTTGGATTAACTCGGTTTGATTAACTCATATTGACTAACTCAACTTGATTAACTTACTTGATTAACTCAAGTTGTTTAACTCAACTTATTTAACTCCTATCGAATAACTAATATTCGCTTAACTTATATTCGAATAACTATGTCTGTTTTAACTTTATTTCGAATGGCTAATATTCGATTTAACTCCATTCGCTTGACTCTAGATCGCAGGATCACAATGGTTACGCCTGATTCCCTCAGGAAACATCCGACTGTCATAGGCTATCTGCAGCCCTACGAATTACTCTAGTAGTCATACGAAATGGCAACTCATCCTGAATAACTATGTTTGACTAACTCTATCTCAAATAACTATATTCGATCAACTCTAATTGAATAACTAATATTCAATTAATCCTAATTTGATTAACTATGTTCAGTTAACTCTATGTGGTTAACTCTTACTGGTTAACTCTATCTAATTAACTCTAACTGGTTAACTCTAACTCTAATCGATTAATTCTAATTCATTAACTCTAATCAATTACTCTATTCGAATAACTAATATTCAATTATCTCTCTTTCATTTGATTAACACATTTTGATTAACTGCTTTGATTAACTCTACGTCCATATTCAGTTTCAATTATCGTTGTTGAAATCGATTCTTACTTCTTTATATAAATCCCGACTTATATATTCTATTTATCCAATGATAAACATTTCATTTAATTTATAAAATATTATTTATAAATTTATCTTCTCAGTCTATCGGTTGGAATAGATTCTATTTAAAATCTTTGCTTTAATTCCATATCATGTTATACCCGTGTGCGAAGCACGGGTCTAAACCTTTCAAATAAAAAATTCTCTTTTATACTATTCTATTCACTTTTCAAGTATTTCTCTTTTATGATATCTTATTTATTTTCTAAATAAATATTCCTTTTATCATTCTATTTAACAAATAAATATTTCTTTTTAATCTATTTGTAAATGTTTTACAAATATTTCCCTTTACAATTCTATTTGTAAATGTTTTGCAAATATTTCCCTTCAATCCTATTTATTTGTTCAACAAAAAAAATATTTCTTTTTAATCTATTTATTTTCTAAATAATTTTTTTATAAAATCTTTTGATTTTATAAATATTTCTTTTTCAATATAACATTGAAAATTTCCTTTTAAACATTCCAGTATTCCTTATGGTATTTAACGTACCATATAACAATGATAAGTATCATTCAAACATACAAAATCAACAACAGATTTCATATCACATCATATAACACAATATATGAAAAACAGTAAAATAAATGTTGAGGAATCCGGTCGGATTCCTCCGACCTGTTTCCCTGCATCCACAGATGTTAAACAATAAAATTAACATCAATTTCATTTCACTTTGAAATATTCTGCTAAACAGAATCAATATTTGATTAACGGTTTATATCTATATCGTTATCTATATTTTCAAACAATTAACTAGAAGTTCAACCAAATAGCCAACACACAGCAAACAACCATTATTTATCAGTTATAAAAATACGTTATAAAAATATAACTGAGAAGAGTTAGTGAATTTTACTCACATTGGACAGTTATCGTTAAATAACGATAATTGGTCATTGATTTGATTCAGGCGTTTAATTTCATCATAAATCCAAATGAGCTCCAATTCACTCTCGGCCAGTTCCATTTTGAAGCTCTCGTCCATACGATCCCAACGGATCTTGTTTCGTTGAATTCCGTTAACATATGATGAAGTTATTCAGTTTACAAGTTACTATATACATTTTAATTAAATTAACCTTGATTATTATTTAACCTTAGGCCTTACCTATATGAATCCAGCCCAACCACTCTTTGCAAAGTCCAGACCCAGTTCTCCCTTTCTTCCTCGATCTCAGTAACCCGTTGCTCCAGTATTTCCTACTCCCCCATTTTCAAACTTTTCCACGCACAAATCTCCTTCACCTCAATACACAAAATCAAACTAAATTCACAAATGAATTTCTCTTCCATCCCTCTTTCATACCATACCAAAAAGGTGTAGCTCGCATCCACCTTACAGACATATAACCCGTCGGTCCAATATTTCCTACTCCCCCATTTTTAAACTTTTCCACCCACAAATCTCCTTCACCTCAATACACAAAATCAAACTAAATTCACAAATGAATTTCTCTTCCATCCCTCTTTCATACCATACCAAAAGGTATAGCTCGCATCCACCTTACAGACATAACTGCACTTTCAAGATCCCTCTCCTCCATCGATTTCAACCTGGACATCAACGAACTCCTTCATTCCTCACTAAAAATTCCAACGAGCAATACCATTTCAATCTCCTTCAAAATCTCTATCTTCTAATACCAAAAACATTGAACTCGACGGAATCTGCTCATTGCGACTTCAGAAATCCGAACCCCCCTCCTACCGTACATCTACACCAGTGGTAACACAGGTTCCATTCGACTTCCTGAGCCACACTACAACCTCAAAATCACATATTTATGCTTCCACTCCTCCATACGATGAACCCTAGTTCACTGTTCAGAAAACCCATCCCCAGAAAATGCGTCGAACCCAGCAAATCATACACCGTTGTGAAGAGCAAGTAAACGTGAATCCAAATATAAATATAACATGATTTATAGAAATTAATTTGATTTGTTTGGAATTTTTACAGCTAACGTTTTAAGTGGGGAAAGAAAAAGAAGCCACAGCGCAATTTTTCCAGAGAGTAAATTTAGGGTTAGGATGGCAAGGATATTATATAAGATAATTTATTTATTTTTTCCGAATATTATATTTATTTTTAACCAACCGCTGTTTGTATTTATCCCTTAAAAATTCCTGTGATTAGATACGATACTCAAAAATCACGAAAATGGACATGCAGCTACAGTTCGACATTACGGTCCCAACGAAACTGGTTTCGTCGAATTCCGACTTCGTTTGCTCACACAGCGTATTTTTAAAGGTCAATTTATCGATTGTATTTCACATTACAATCGCCCATGGCCACATACTGACTTCAAAAATCATGAAAACTGAAATCTAGCAATAATTTGACATTATGAATCCAACAAAATTGGTTTCATCGAATTTGGAGGTCGTATGCAAAACTGGCTATTTTTAAAGCTCTATATAACCTATTTAAATATATAAATATATTTAAAAATAATTATATTTAATATTTAAAAATAAATATTATCGTATATATTAACACTAGAATATCATACAACTCCAATTGGATTTATAACTCGTTATTTCAAAATTCCCAGTCATATCGATATTCGATTTATATATAAAATCCTTTTATAATATAAATATATTTATAAAATTTCAAAGGAATTCCATAGCGACTTTTCTAAAATTTGATTTGGACATGAATCAAAATCTATGCGATGAAATCTTGATTTTTCTCTTCCATCAGAAAAATATACTTCACTAGCTCTGAACGTTTCTTGTTTCAAAGAAATCCGATTTAAAATGGACTCTGTACATTCAGTTGAAGTTCAAATCGCCAAATAGCGAACTACAGCGCCATTTCGAGCTCGATTATAATATAATTATATGTTCAAACTTCGTTTATATAATATATTCATTAATATAATTCAACTCTAAACTGAATTATATATATATTTTGAATTGTCCAGTTCACTTTATATCGTCATTTACTATTTCCAACTATTTCGAAATTAAATATATTATTCTATTATATATATTAATTAAATATCCCATATAATTTAATTAAACAACCATTTTCACTATTTAAATAATTAAATAAATTAATTATTATATGGTAAAATACGGGTCGTTACATTCTTCCCCCCTTAAAATAATTTCGTCCTCGAAATTGCTAAGGTAGAAAACAAACCCTATTAACTGGGTTAAAAATTATTCGTCTACTTTTTACTCCAGTTTTAACTAAACCAATTTAATTTCGATTAAATATTTATTTATTCCTACTAATGAAAATTTTCATAAAACCTGAAAATTTTCTAACGCTCGAAATTTTCGAAAAATTTCGCCAGCACCTCCTTTGTACCGGTCAATAGTTCAAACCCCAATTCGTATCTCTAGGCTCTTTCCTTTCAAAAAGAAAATCAAAAAGCCAAGTGGCTTGCCGATTCGACAAATAAAACCTTATATGAAAATTTAAACCTGTACCATTTTGTCGAGCATATCATTACATCCTTGCACTTGCTTCTACTCAATACCTGCTGATCATATATCCATCTATACCAATCGATTTCCAATCAATTTCAATCAATCAAATCTCAACACAAATATTCTCTTGTCCAAAGCTAAAGTCCATTTCAAACTCTAGTTCCATTCTCGATTCCAAACTCCTACTTCACCAGTCCAATACCATTTCAGATTCTTATCTCATAATTCAAAATCTGATTTTACTTGATATGCTATATTCCAATTCAAATTCCAATTAATTGGTTTCAATTCAATTCGTATTTGCTTTCACAAATTTCTATTTAATTTGTTTTTAGTTCATATATTCTCTTCCTGAGAGTTTTAAAACAACTTTGCTTTTCTCGAAAAAGATCAATTATTCTCTTTTGGGATTCAAAACAACTTGTTTTCTCAAAAAATTTCAACACAAAATCTTTGGTAGTAATCCGTCACTTACAACTCGAAAATGAACACTGATGATGTGGCCAGCATCATCAGAGTTATTTCCCAGCTATCGAAGTGAGTTCAATACTATGTCACTTTTCAAAACCATTTCTTAATCATTACCATTTTGAAATTATTTCAAAATATCTTTATAGTGTTTGGAAAACAATTTAAAATCTCCTAGGATTTTAAAATTCTCATCTACTTAATCCAAATCCACTTATAAACACTCTTTCAACTTTAGGAATTTTAATTCCAATTCTGATTTTAAATGCAGATTTAATTCATTTTGATTTCAAAATTTTCACTTATACGAATTCTAATTGGTTATTTACATCGCCACTTAATTTATAATCTCATTTGATTATGATAACAACCAACACATCCAATATTCTATAATATTTCCAATATTAATCATTCTTTTATATCAAAATATAATTTGGGTAAAATTATTTCATTTACCCTCTTTTCAAAACATACTGTGTCGGTTTTTTCAAGTGTTTAGTAATCCCTATCGATACAGTGGATCAAACTGATCGACCAGAACTTATAAACAACTTAACCAATAAAGCTCCACAATACAAAACAATTTTTATATCAAATAACATATACGTTCACTCGTATATATACACTCAGACTCAATCTAGGGCATTACTAACCCCATCTCTACTGAGTCACGCCATAGATCCAAGGTAATCACTTAACCTTTAGCTCTGATACCACTGTAACGAACCGGGGATTTTCGACTTTGAAGATCAACACAAAATTACCATGTTGACTATTCAAACAGCGGAAATACCTGATCATTAATAGAAAGAAGTTAGAGGGTGATAATAGATAAGATAGAAAAATTAGAATAGAAGAAGAACACAATCAGAGTAAAAACGAATCTGACAGCGGAACGAATAAATTATAATACACAACATAACTTTGAAACATAAATCTGTATTTGTATATTAGAGCACAACACTTACATCACAGCGGAATTAAACAATATCTATATATTCATGAAGCCTCCTGCTTTAAGCCCCTCCAAATATATGTGTAAAGACCTGAACTACTTGACTGCCCATACAAATTTGGGCACCCAAGAATTTAGGGAAAACAAAACAAAATAAAACTTTGGGTCAGTCATGGGACTGGTGTGAGTAAACTCAAATCATTTGGTTTAACTTTTAAAAATCCTTTTCAAAAGAAAAGTAATCGTAAGATCGATCCACACATAAACACGGATGGTTTTTACCTTACGATTACCCAAAACAACTTTGGAAATCAATACCTCTCTGATATTATAATAATGTCTAATCACAAGTAAATAACAATCTAGCAGAACGCTTGCATCTCACGTTCTACATAAATAGTATACAAACAAAACCGCGGGCGCTTATTGGAGATTGGATTCCGACTATGACAAGGTATGGGACCACCTGCCAATAGTGTATCTCTAGAGGCAAATACACTGGGTTCAACAAGAACGTCTTGCAACCCAGCCCACACATGACCGACCACTCATTTCGCTTGAGTGTATCGAATGTATACCACCAAAGGTTGGGAGCTACCCACCATCTCCCGAAAAGGGACAGCATCAAAAATAGATAAAAGAATGAAATGGACTTTCTCTAGATAGGTGATATACACCTTAATGGGAGCGACCCACCTAGTCATGTTGCCTGCCCGATTTCTGTCAATTCCCGGTTGATGAGGCTTGAGGTCATATCGTATCTTTTGGAACACCTGACCACTATTTACTTTGAATGCCACATCGTCATACCCGCCAAATCACAAATTGATTTCCCCAAAAATACCACGGGTATAAAGCTAAGAGGAACGAATTCCTTTGCCACCAAACGTAAATACGTTTGAAAAGATCAACTTACGCGATCCGTTAGATATACTTCGTCAGACATTTGTCCATTCACGTTTGTCCTGGGATTGGACAAACCGAAGCCATTATTCTATAAACATGATAGCCCTTGCACAACTCTGTCTTCATTATCTCCATCATATTTGATCGCAACGCTAACGTCTATACACAGTGGTTTTCAGATAACGAATCTGATCCCGGTCTCTCCATATTGACGATGGGAAAATGGTCAAAAACTTCGATAGTCAGTGATTTAACTATCAAAGAAAAATAGGTGTACAACCAACGATCTTATTTCCAGATAGAAATTCGATCGATCAATCATCAATCAACACCGATCTCCTTTAATTTAATTTATCATTTAATTTGTTCAATTCCCATTTCTATATATATGTAAATTCTTATTTTCTAAATTTAGAAATTATACTTTATTAATCATTGGAAAACATTTCCATATTTGTTCTCATTCCTTATTTTCTATATTAAAAACATTTCTGATTCTTATTTGGAAAACATTTCCAAAAAACTCCTTCATTGGATTTAACAGATGTTTAAATAAAACATCGCTAAGCCAATTCAAACCATTACACTCATTCACTTAACCAACTTTCACTATCGAACCTTACCCATCCCTTAGTTAAAAACGAAGTCAATCAAGTTGGGGTATAATTACCTCTCAGACCTTAACTGAACAACGTTTCTAACCTTGAAATAGACAAGGTTCACCTTTTAAATCTTTTAACCAACTTCCTTACGTAACTCTCGGATTCTATTTACGAATCCACTTCTTTTATCAAAATCATTTGATTATAGCAAAAGTGTTCAAATCCCTATTTCTAAAATATCTAACTTCAAAATATAACTTTTATTCCTTATTTTAACTAAACAACTAATTAGACAATTTATGAAGAAATCATTAAATCTTGATTAAAAATGGAAAGTGTACTTTCCTGAATTCGATATAATCGAATCCCAACGTATAACTCTCTTTTGAAAAATCTCTATTCGATAACTCCTTTTCGAATAAACTATATTCAATAACTCTTTCTTCGAATAACTATATCCGACATTATCTCTCTTGGAATAACTATATTCAATTAACTCTCTTTGAATGTTTTACATTCGATTAACTTTCTTTGAATGATTTACATTCGATTAATCTCCTTTTGATTAAATTATATTCGATTAACTCCCTTAATTCTATTTGAATAAATTATTTCGAATAACTCCTTTGGATTAACTCATTTGGGTTAACTCGGTTTGATTAATTCATCTTGACTAACTCAACTCGATTAACTCAACTTGATTAACTTACTTGATTATCTCAACTTGTTTAACTCAACTTATTTAACTCCTATCGAATAATTAATATTTGCTTAACTTATATTCGAATAACTATGTCTGTTTTAACTTTATTTCGAATGGCTAATATTCGATTTAACTCCATTCACTTGACTCTAGATCGCAGCGATCACAATGGTTACGCCTGATTCACTCAGGAAACATCCGACCGCCGTAGGCTATCTGCAGCCCTGTAAATTACGCTAGCAGTCGTACGAAATGGCAACTCATCCTAAATAACTATGTTTGACTAACTCTATCTCAAATAACTGTATTCAATCAACTCTAATTGAATAACTAATATTCAATTAATCCTAATTCGATTAACTATGTTCAATCAACTCTATCTGGTTAACTCTTACTGGTTAACTCTATCTAATTAACTCTAACTGGTCAACTCTAATCGATTAGTTCTAATTGATTAACTCTAATCAATTACTCTATTCGAATAACTAATATTCGATTATCTCTCTTTCATTTGGATTAACACATTTTGATTAACTACTTTGATTAACTCTACGTCCATATTCAGTTTCAATTATCGATGTTGAAATCGATTCTTACTTCTTTATATAAGTCCCAACTTATATATTCTATTTATCCAATGATAAACATTTCATTTAATTTATAAAATATTATTTATAAATTTATCTTCTCAATCTATCTGTTGGAATAGATTCTATTTAAAATCTTTGCTTTAATTCCATATCATGTTATACCCGTGTGCGAAGCACGGGTCTAAACCTTTCAAATAAAAAATTCTCTTTTATACTATTCTATCCACTTTTCAAGTATTTATCTTTTATGATATCTTATTTATTTTCTAAATAAATATTCCTTTTATCTTTCTATTTAACAAATAATTATTTCTTTTTAATCTATTTGTAAATGTTTTACAAATATTTCCCTTTACAATTCTATTTGTAATTGTTTTACAAATATTTCCCTTTAATCCTATTTATTTGTTTAACAAATAAATATTTCTTTTTAATCTATTTATTTTCTAAATAATTTTTTTTATAAAATCTTTCGATTTTAAAAATATTTCTTTTTCAATATAACATTGAAAATTTCCTTTTTAACGTTCCAGTATTACTTATGGTATTTAACGTACCATATAACAATTATCGGTATCATTCAAACATACAAAATTAACAATAGATTTCATATCACATCATATAACACAATATATGAAAAATAGTAAAATAAATGTTGAGGAATCCAGTCGGATTCCTCCGACCTGTTTCCCTGCATCCACAGATGTTAAACAATAAAATTAACATCAATTTCATTACACTATGAAATATTCTTGTAAACAGAATCAATATTCGATTAACGATTTATATCTATATCATTATCTATATTTTCAACCAATTAACTAGCAGTTCAACCAAAAAGCCAACACACAGCAAACAACCATTATTTATCAGTTATAAAAATACGTTATAAAAATATAACTGAGAAGAGTTAGTGAGTTTTACTCACATTGGACGGTTATCGTTGAAAAACGATAATTGGTCATTAATTTGATTCTGGTGATTAATTTCACTATAAATCTAAACGAGCTCCAATTCACTCCCGGCTAGTTCCATTTTGAAGATCTCGTCCATACGGTCCCAACATATCTTGTTTAGCTAAATTCCGTTAATATATGATGAAGTTATTCAGTTTACAAGTTACTATATACATTTTAATTAAATTAACCTTGATTATTATTTAACCTTGGGCCTCACCTATATGAATCCGGCCCAATCACTCTTTGCAAAGTCCAGACCCGGTTCTGCCTTTCTTCCCCGATCTCAGTAACCCGTCGCTCCAGTATTTCCTACTCCCCCATTTTCAAACATTTCCACACACAAATCTCCTTCACCTCAATACACAAAATCAAACTAAATTCACAAATGAACTTCTCTTCCATCCCTCTTTCATACCATACCAAGAAGGTATAACTCACGTCCACCTTACAGACATAGCTACACTTTAAGGCTCCCTCTCCTCCATCGATTTCAACCAGGACATCACCGAACTCCTTCGTTCCTCACTAAAAATTCCAATGAGCAATACCATTTCAATCTCCTTCAAAATCTCTATCTTCTAATACAAAAAACATTGAACTCGACTCAATCCGCTCATCGCGACTTCAGAAATCCGAACCCCCCTCCTACCGTACATCGACACCAGTGGTAATCGGATCCTCCCAGAATTGGTGCACAGGTTCCATTCGACTTCCTGAACCACACTACAACCTCAAAATCACATATTTTTGCTTCCACTCCTCCATACGATGAACCCTAGTTCACTGTTCAGAAAACCCATCCCTAGAAAATGCGTCGAACCCAGCAAATCATACACCGTTGTGAAGAGAAAGTAAAGAATCCAAATATACATATAACATGATAATAGGAATTAATTTGATTTGTTTGGAATTTTTACAGCTAACGTTTTAAATGGGGAAAGAAAAAGAAGCCACAACACAATTTTTCCATTGACCAGAGAGTGAATTTAGGGTTAGACTGGTAAGGATATTATATAGGATAGTTTTTAATTTTTTTTTCGAATATTATATTTATTTTTAACTAACCGTTGTTTGTATTTATACCTTAAAAATTCCTATGATCACATACGATACTCAAAAATCACAAAAATGGACATGCAGCTACAGTTCGACATTACGGTCCCAACGAAACTAGTTTCGTCGAATTCCGACTTCGTTTGCTCACACAGCGTATTTTTAAAGGTCAATTTATCGATTGTATTTCACATTAAAACCACCCACGACCACATACTGACTTCAAAAATAACGAAAACTGAAATCTAGCAATAATTTGACATTATGAATCCAACAAAATTAGTTCCATCGAATTGGGAGGTCGTATGAAAAACTGGCTATTTTTAGAGCTCTAAATAACTTATTTAAATATATAAATATATTTGAAAATAATTAAATTTAATATTTGAAAATAAATGTTATCATATATATCCACCCTAGAATATCATACAACTCCAATTGGATTTATAACTCGATATTTCAAAATTCCCAGTTATACTGATATTCGGTTTATATATAAAATCCTTTTATAATGTAAATATATATTTATAAAATTTCAAAGGATCCATAGCGACTTTTATAAAGTTTGATTTGGACATAAATTAAAATCTACATGATGAAATCCTGATTTTTCTCTTCCATCAGAAAAATGTACTTCACCAGCTCCGAACGTTTCTTATTTCACAGAAATTCGATTTAAAATGGACCCTGTACATTCAGTTGAAGTTCAAATCGCCAAATAGCGAACTCCAGCGCCATTTCGAGCTCGATTATAATTATAATATAATTATATGTTCAAACTTCGTTTATATAATATATTCGTTAATATAATTTAACTCTAAACTGAATTATATATATATTTTCAATTGTCCAGTTCACTCTATATCATCAATTTACTATTTCCGACTATTTCAAAATTAAATATATTATTCTATTATTTATATTAATTAAATTTCCCAGATAATTTAATTAAACAACCATTTTCACTATTTAAATAATTAAATAAATAAATTGTTATATGGTAAAATACGGGTCGTTACACTGCGTATCCTTTAGGAAGTATTAAGTGACTACGGGATTAGCTAATAAGGTCAGTTATATATATAACACAAGGTGGTCCACCTGGGAAAGGTATAAGTGACTGCTTACTATCTCTTGCCTTATACAGAGTTTGGAAATTGTAACAACCCGGATTTTCAGAACCAATTTAAAATTTTTATTTTAGCAATTTTAACGGATTTTGAATATTTAAAATGAATTATTTTAAATAGTAATGACTAAAAATTTATTTAAATCGAAGTTAGAACGAATACAACCTAATATGGCGTGGCAGTTTGAAAATTCGATTTCAAATTTCAAATGAATGTACATGATTCAAAATAAATCAGATTTCAGTCAAACAAGAAATATTTGAATTTGTTTAATTATATCTTTCTAATGAATGTGTAAAACTAAGATTTCAATTTATAAATTGAAAGTTTTGTTCAATTTAAAATAGTTGGTATCGAATTTATATGTTGTTTTTATATAATTATAGCCCTTAAAAATAGCCATTTTGCAAACGACCTCCATTTTCGACAAAACCACTTTTGTTGGATCCGGAATGTCAAATTATTGTTAGATTCCAATTTTCATAATTTTTGCAATAAATATGTGAGTGTGGTGAATTTAAACGTGTATGACAATTTAAGTTTGAATTTAATCGACTAGAAAATGGCCGTTTTTCAAACGGTCTCCAAATTCGACAAAATTAGTTTTGTTAGGACCGTATCGTCAAAACATAGCTAGATTTATTTTTTAGAATTTTTGGAGTCTGTATGTGGCCTCGATAAATTAAAATGTATGTTCAAATGGAATATATATTGATTTATATTTTAAATTTAATGAAAACTGATCGTAGTAGCCGAATTGGGTTACGAAACATATCATTGTGTTCGGAATGGGGGTATTTAGCTAGTGGCGATAATCATTGGGTTTGATTTGTAGTTCGGATAAGAAAACACTAGTTTTGGATTTAAATAAATTAAAAATTAAAATATATATTCACGGGCCAATCATATTTCATCGTTACTTTCCCCCAAAACTCGATACCCCTGAAGCGAACGGCGGAATTGCTTCATTCATTCTCTCCTCTCTAACTCTCAAACCATTGAACAAAATCGAACGGTCCTATTGAGGATTTTGTAGATCTCCTCCTCCTCTTCACATCCATACCAGTTGCGCCCCCTTTCGTTGCGTGCTCCTAGAGAATCGAGCTTCTAAAGTCTGTGTATTCGAGCCGCCGCCAAGCCCTTCTATCGCCGTTGATCTGAACGTCGTGGGTGGCTTAGGGAAGCCCTTTCCTAGCTTGACAACGTGGCGCTAACGGATCGTCTTCAAGTGCAATAAATTGAACGCAAATTGAAAACCTAGTTCTAAATAATTTAGAAAGGAAACGGGTTTGATTTATTTGAATGGTTTCAACATATAAAAGCATTGCAAAGTTCAATTTATTAATAAAAATCGTATCTTTTCCTATGTTGTCCAAATCCAGTGAAACAAGACACATCGGGACCGTGACATCGTACACTACATTCTAGAAGAGACTAGAACGCATTTGGACTTGCTACGAATTTACGCAAATTCAAAACCAATGTGAGAACTACTTCTAACTCAAATTTATTTTCTAGTTAAATATATATAGGTTGCAGATGGGGCTTAGTAGCTCCTGACACCGTCGTCCACAGACCACGTATGACTTGTTTGATTGAATTGTGTTGTGGAAATTGATTGTGATTGTGATGTGAAATGGAAAATAAAATATTCATGTGTTGAAATAAATAGTTTATAGTTAAGAATATAATTTTTAACGTGTATATGAATAAAATAAATATTCATTTACAAATCAGACGATTTGTTTATGTATACCCATTTAACTGATATTGTTTGGGATGATAAATTTTACACATCGTCCAACTGCAAAAATATTAATCAGTGCTTGTTGATTGAAACTCCACACGGGTATTGGGATGATATTTAACGTACACTAATCCCAATTATTTAATTTTATGTCAATCGATTGGTTGAGAGGCTATTGTAAGCGTTAATTATTTATATTTAATGCTTATGTGGTTGTGTAATACACTCTGGATGATGGATGATTGTTCATCATTGTTATTATATACATTTGTTGTATGGAATCCGTATAATTAACATTATATGGTGATTGATTGGTTCTCATTCCAATTTGGAAAATAAAGAATATTTTAAAATAATATTCAGAAAAGGATTAAAAATATTCATGTGTTGAATAAAATATTCATGTGTTGAATAAAATATTTAAAAAATAAAAATATCATTTTTATTGAATGTATAAACCATTAAAATTATTAATGTGTTGAATAAAATATTCATGTGTTGAATAAAATAAAATAACGAATATTTTAAAATAATACTCAGTAGAAGATCAAAATATGATTTTTGATGTCCAATTTTGGATGGGCACGAAAATATTTTAATGTGTAAAGCCGTATTGATTAGATATGTGCCATTTTGATGCGAATGATATTTATATCGATTTTATTCATTTTTGTAATGAATATCGAAAAAAATGATTTCAAAATTTGATATTTTGAAAATATTATCATTTATATATTATAATGATAAAGAGTATTCAATTTTGATTTAAAATTGAAAATGAAGTTGGAATCATTTTTTGAAACAAATTTAAATGGTTTATAAAATACGTTTTAAATGGAAATCGATGTAATATATATATATATATATATATATTATATTAAATGGCCTGAACAGAACTTGTCGCGCCGTGACCGTTAGCGAATTTCGACTAGTGACTTCAAATTGATGTTACGAGAGTTCCAACTGTCGGATTCTCTTAAAATCAAAACCGTTGGGTTTGTATCAAAAAGAGCTTTCCAACGAATATAAGAGATTTGAAATCTAATGGTTGGATTTGGAATTATGTCCAAATCAAATTTGGAAAAAGTCGTTGTAAGTGCAGTTCGATGACCATTTATGAAAATCGACTGAAAGGGCCTTAATAAAATTATTAAAAATACTAATAATTTGTGTAAAATTATAATAAATGATTTGGAAAAAATTTGGATGAAAAATTCCACGTTTGTAAAGATAAAAATAAATTTTTATCAAAATGAACTAGTTATTAACTAGATTTGAAATCCAATAATTTTTAAATAAAATAAATTGGATTTGTGAATGGTTTTAATATAACCAGGAATTTCCAACAAATAAATTTGAATGGAAATAATTTTCGGAATATTTTGATATTGGACTCTATGGTTATACGGGTACTGTTATGGGAATTCGGAAGATACAGATATCGTTATTCCCAATACGATATATAAGTCGATACAATTTCTATTCAGAGCCTTGTATTTAATATCGAATTGGATTTCGGGATTGTCGTAAATGGTGTCTTTATTAACACTGTTCTTAAACCCCGAAGTGAAAAGAATAAATCTTTTAATTAAGATTTAGAGAAGAATTTCCAATTAATTAACATTTAATTGGAATTGAAATGAAAGTTGAATTGTGTTTATTATGAACTACGTTTTTAATGTCATTCGTTCTTTAACCCAATTAACGGTGAAATGCGATTTGAAATTTATAATTTAGTAAGCTTTAATGGAAAATTTCCAAAGTAAAGATTTCCAATTAATTAATATTTAATTGGAATGGAATGGAATTCGATTCGATAATAATCAAAGTGAGCTTCTATGGAGGAAGACTGTTACTATATATGGAATTTAAAAGGCTTTGCTGTTATTCCATGTATATTATTAGTCGGATACAGAAATTTATATCGACTATATATTGATCTGGTTTTCGATGAAGATTCCATAGTTAATGAAATGTGATTTTGGGTTTATCGTGAATCGTGTTTTAAATGACATTAGTTCTTTAAAACAGTTAAAGACAGGATATGATTTCCCAAAGTTAAATAATCATTAATATTGATTTTTTGGGAAGATTAAAAGTAAGTGGAGTTTTAATGAATCTTTAATTAGAGTGTAATGTTAATGAGATAATTTAATTTATCAAATTCATGAATTGATCGAGAATGGAGTATCACCAGTTTTGCTCCAAGCGATAGTTAATTCTTTAATTAGATTTGAACGTGAAATGGTAATTAATTTTTACTGATAACACCATGGTTTTAGATATGGAGTATCACCAATTTTGCTCCATGGGATGAATAGGTTTGGATTGGGAAATAAAACAAATGATTACTTTGATAAGGTTCGTTAATCCCGACTAGTTTGGATAAACCTTATTTTGGTTTGAATTGATATCCAAAGAAAGATTAAAGAATAAATCTAAAAGAGTTTATCTTTGATAAAGTTAATGGGAACCTTTCCCTAATGATGTGAATATTTAAATAAAAGAATATTCTGAATTGGAATGAGGCGTTTGCTGTGTTTGTGTATCACTTGTTTATAATGTACGCGAGTTATTCGGAAAGGCCGGGTTTATACCCATTCTGAATAACTGTTTCGACGATAAGTCGACGATGAAGACGGAGGTTGAAGACCGGAGGTCTTCACATCGTTTGGTTGATTACTGATGTCTTGATTGGGCAGTACACCCAAGACAAGGTAATAAGTGGTGATCGTCCAGGCGTACTTGGAGATCGACCGAATATGCGAGGACCTCTCTCCTGTATTGGACATATGGAACGAGGAATAAGGTGCCTCCGGTTTCGTTCAGACCCAGAATGAACTTGTAAATGGACTGTGTGTCTGACATTGGATTTTATTCTGTGTTGATTGATCTCTATTAAATATATATTTGTTTGGTGCCGGAGAATTTATTCTCTTGCTTAACACCCTTCTCTGAGACGTACGAGCTCATAGGTTATATATTGATAGACATCAGTCGCATGGTGTGAATTGCTTGTATGGCATGATGAGATGCAAATGATCAAGGCTTCTGTTGAAAAGCCGAGTCTTGTGGTTGATGATTAAAGCACGACCTGTGTGGCATAACTTTGTCTGTAGCGTTAATTCGCGAGCCTCACATTTCGGTATGAGTCAAAAATGGGATCCTGACTACAGGGAGTGCATGGCGTTTCTTTCTGGCTATGGATGGTGTCATGGTATGGAGCCCAGACACTTATATATTTTTACTTATGTGGTTGTTGGATTGCGAGGCGCCTCGGATATACTGGTTACTACAGAGCCGATGGATAGGTCTGATAGGACCTGGAAACGTGTGTTTAGTTATAATTAATCTGCTATGTGTGGACCGGCCCTGAAGATCCAAGGATTCGCCAGTGTACGAATCCTGAGGCATTTGCTAGAGTGTCTCAAACGGTGGGGAGCCATCCCTGGCCTCGACTCATGATGGAAATCCAATTTCCAATACGTAACATGTCAGTTTTAGTTGTAAAACTAGTATGGCGACATAGTAGCATGGGATACTATGTCGTCTATGATTGATGCATTTATATTTGAAGTCGATTTCTTCACTTATAGTAATAATAAAAGATGAAATTTCGCGCATCAAGCATATTAAGCTATTATAAGGTAAAACTTTATCCTCGACTGCGTTAATTGTGTGATGGGACCTGAGTCTTATAATAGCTTCATCTTTCTATTTAGCACTGCGCTGTATGTTTTATGCAGTGGTATTCTTGGGGTTAAACCCGTTACGTGTTATACGACGTGGTCCCTTGATCTATCTAGCTTAAAAATCAAGTTAATAACTGTTTTAGTTCTCACACCAGTCACATGACTTACCTAGAGTTTATTGTTTTAACCTAAACTTTGGGTGCCCCTATTTTCCACACGAGCAACTAGTAGTTGGGTTTTGCAGATTATTATTTTTCAGGATCCTGGATTTACAGCTGAAGCTATATTCAGAAAGCCCTGTGTCCATGTATTTCTTTAAGTTGTTTTATGTATTATTTTCCGCTGCATTGTAATGTATTTTAATCTCTGATATTTTCTGTGTAATATAATTTATTCATACTCTGTTATATTCTTGTACTCTGATGTAAATTGTTTGTAATAAGCAATGAAATATTCTTACGTTTGTGTTCTGATTTGTCGTGTTCTCAACTCAATCCGGGCTTTCCCATAAGGGCGAGTTTGGGTCGTTTCAGAAATATACTTGAACAATGGAAGCCTTTATTTAGTAGGACTTAATTGCTATCATCCTCTAATTTATATTTGGCTTTAGTAAACCACATAGAAGGGTATTAAGTGATCAACGGATCCGCCTTACGCCTTAAGTGATCATTGTGATCCGCCATTATATTATATTATGAGTGATGCCATAAGTGGCTATATATAATAACCCACCTCCTTTATATGGTATTGAGTAGTTGGAGAGCCTACCTCTTAGTTTTGGTATTTGTTTGAGTGGTGCTTTAAAGGCTTTAAACTTGTGTAAAATAGTTCTATCTTAGTATATTGCGATAACGTTATCTTTGGGAAGTGCTACCATGGTTGTGGTAGTTAGTCGTTGTGCGTAAATTCTTACAATGTTAAGTTAGAATTACTAACCTTGTTATACATATGGTTTTGGGTGAAACTAAACAGGATACATTTGTGTATTATAGATAGTGTTAAGCATTTTCCACTCACCGTTTCTTGTTCTGACCCACCTCCTCATAGGAGCTTTCAGGTTTATCTTGACAAAGACAGGTATTTACAAGTGTTAAAGTTTGGCTTTTAGTTCATCTTCTCCCATGCTCGGTATTGATGTAGCTGGTCTCTTTAAAGGTAGATGCCTAAGCCGATACTAGATATCCTATCTTGTTTTCATTGTGAGTTAGTTCTACTATACCCCAATTGTAACGACCTGGATTTTTAGCCGTTAAATTAAACATTTAAAATTGTTTTTAGATGTTGTTTTGGAAATTTAATAACTTGGATTTCAATGGTTTTGAATGTTTTATTAATATAAATAATTATTTAATTCCGAAATTGTCGGAATTAGTTGGATTTGCAATATAATATAAATTGGGTAATATAAAGGATTTCAATAAGTTTATATTTGAGTTATAATAACGAATTCATTTATCAAATGACATTTTAACGTATAATTTACAATGAGAAAACTCGCCCGTAAGGGAGGGCCTGGATTTAGTTGAGAACATGACAAATCAAAACACAAATAGAAGAACATTTCATTGTTGTTACAACAATTTCATCAGAGTACAAGAATATAACAGAGTATGAATAAATAATATACATCAGAAAAATATCAGAGATTAAATTACAAAGTAGCAGAAAAATTATAAATAACACAACTGTAAGAAATACACGGATACAGAGCGTTACGAATATAGCTCCAGCTGTAAATACAGGATCCTGAAAAAGAAATATCTACAAAACCAAAACTACTAGCTACCCATGTGGAAAATAGGGGCACCCAGAGTTTAGGTTAAAACAATAAACTCCAGGTCGGTCATGTGACTGGTGTGAGAACTGAAACAATTATTTAAAACTTTACTTTAAAATCAGGTAAATCAAGGGACCATGCCGTATAACATGGAACAAGTTTCCTCCCAAGAATACCAGTGTATAAAAAATTAGCGCAATAATTTTTTGGAAAAATGAAGCTATTATAAGACTCAGGTCCCATCATACAATGTAACGCAAGCCGGAGGATAGAGTTTTCCATTATATTAGCTAAATAATGCTTTATACGTGAAATTTTATCTTTTATTATTACTATATAAGTGAAGAAATCAACTTCAAACATAAATGTATTAATCATAAACAAGGAGCGCCCCATCCCACTATGTCGCCATATAGGTTTACAACTAAAACCGAAATGTCATATTGAAAATTGGATTCCATCATGAACCAAGGCAAAGGATCACCCTTACCGAATTCAAGATAATCTAGCCCATGTCTTAAGATATAGCCTCAACTACACCAAGGAAAATGTAGGGCCAGCCCTCTCTTACGTTTGAAGATTGGTTATTCCTGAATAATATGTTTCCCCGCCCTATGGGGCGTAAGTCTGGTCAGCATGTCGACCATATCCGTCCATCGGCCCCGTAGTGACCGATATATCCGAGGTACCTCGCTTTCCATCATCTACATAAGCAAAAATGTCTAGGCTTCATACCATAACACCATTCCTAGCTAGAAAGAAATGCATGTCCTCCCTACCGACTTTAAACCTGTTTCTGGTTCATACCGGGGTGTGGAGCTGACGAATTAACGCTATACACAAAGCTATGCTATTTAAAGCCATGCTTTAATCATCAACCAGAAGATTCTGCTTTTCAACAAAAGACTTGATCATTTGCATCTCAACATGCCACACTGACAATTCACGCCATGCGACTGATGTCTATCGATATATAACCTCTAAGCTCGTACGTTTCAGAGAAGGGTGTTAAGCAAGAGAATAAATTCTCCGCCACTAAACATATATATATTTAATAGTGATCAATAAACACAGAATAAAGTACAATGTCAGACACACATCCATTTACAAGTTCGTTCTGGGTCTGGCTGAAACTGGATGCACCTTATTCCTCATCCCATATGTCCAATACAGGAGAGAGGTCCTCGCATATCTGGTTGATCTCCAAGTACATCTAGACGATCACCACTTATTACCTTGTCTTGGGTGTGCAGCCTAATCAAGACATCAGTAATCATCCAAATGATGTGAAGAACTCTTGTAACGACCAAAGGATTTTCGGCCCTGAAAATCGACATAAGTACATTTATCGTACCTCATGTTGATCTTCCAAACACCAAAAACATCGGAACGTTATTAGAAAGAAATTAGAGGGTGAGATATGAAAGAAAGAAATATTAGAATATAAGAAGAAGAAGGACCAACACAACACAGAGTCTCACATCGCAGCGGAACAATATAATTCAGAAATAAATCTTTATTAAGAGCTTTTAAAAATACTTACAATATCAGAGTACATCAACACCACTGGACAGTTATAATAACCTGTCCTCATATACAACACACAGCGGAATCAAACTAGATTACATACGTCTGAACACCTTCAACTCGTCTCTGGACTTCGCAGCATCCGATAAGCAGAACCTGTACACCCTGGCCTAACCTGAGCATTTACAAAACACCAGGTCAGTTTGGTGAACCAAGGTAAGAAAAACTCGCAAAAATTTAAGAGTATCACACAACCTGATTTTAAAGTTAAAATCTTTTTGAAAGAAAAGGATAATCGTAAGACCAAATCCACACATAAGTACAGACGGTTTTTACCTTACGATAACCCAAAACATTTTTGAAATCAATATCTTTTATGATATTATAATAATGTCTAAATACAAGTAAATAACAATCTAGCGGAATGCTTGCATCTCACGCTACACATATATAGTATACAATCAAAACTGCAGGCGCTTATTGGAGATTGGATTCCGACTATGAAAAGGTATGGAACCACCTGCCGATAGCGTATCTCTAGAGGAGTATACACTGGGTTCAACAAAAACGTCTTGCAACCTGGCCTACACATGACCGACCACTCATTTCTCTTGAGTGTATCGAATGTATATGACCAACGGTTGGGCTCAAACCACCGTTTCTCGAAAGGGACAACATCGAAATAGGTTAAAGAAGCAAAAGGATTTTCTCTAGATAGGTGATTATACACCCTAGTGGGAGCGACCCACATAGCCATGCTGCCTGCCCGATTTTTGTCATTTCTCGGTTGATGAGGCTTGAGGTTTAAATTATCTTTTGGAACACCTGGTCACCATTAACTTTGAATGCCATATAGTCAGATCCGCCAGATATCACTAATTGACGTCTACAAAAATACTCTGGTCGTTAAGCTAAGAGAAGCGTCCTTCTCCGCCACTAACAGAAACACGTTTGTAAAAATCAACGTACGTTATCCCTTTGGAAATACTTTGTTAGACATCCATCCATACAAATCACCCAGGAACAGGATGAACCGAAGGTACTCTCCTACTGCATCCAATATAGGAATCACCCCATGACAGTAGCAAGAAGTCCTTGTAACCCGTAGATTCCAACCATGACAGAACCACAGTACATCTCTGGCTACAGACCAGGGCTTATTAGCGGTTCTTCCATTTTTATGAAGATCTACTGTCTTTAGTGCTCCATCTCGATCATCTTCTAATATATTCACGTATTTGTTGGTCAGAATGGTTTTCAAATATAAATTCGATCCCAGTCTTTCCGTACAAACAATTGTATTGGATAGATTTGATAGTCGGTGATTTAATATCAAAATAAACAGTGATTCAATCATGAACATCCAATGAGTTCACTAGTTTAATATTCAACATCACTTGGCCTTTTAATTAAATCAAACTAATTCACGTCTACTTAATTAAAACTTCTAACTCTTTTAATATTTAAAAATATGATCATTGAATTCTTATTTACTAATGTTCTCAAAACCAATTCTTTATAATACTTAGAAAAATAACTTATAAACATATCCAATTTCCATAATTCTTCTTTCAAACCATTTGTTACATCATTCATTATTATTTAAACTTGGGAATTCCATTCAACCTATTGTTCGTAAAACAACATTTCTGAATATCTTTAATTCTGTTTTTGGAAACAATAACTAATATTTATTAGTATAGAATAAAACTAAACTTTACATTTCCTTTCTAATTCGAGAGTATCGTTATAATTTCATGCAACCCCTTTTGTTTCCATTTTACCTTGTGAAACACCCCACATCTATTGAGGTCACTCACAAAGGGAATGCCTTAACTTCGGTGGAGCATTATAGGTAAAAGATATAGATAATTTACAAGACAGACATATAAACAGCGGAAAAAAAACTATTTTCATTTCATAAGTATGTGGTTCAATTAAAACATTACGACAACTGTCTCAAACCAACTTCCAAATTATTACAACAAAATCTCTATCTTGAATTAAAAACATAAAGAAGCATTAAAACAATAGTAAGGCAGTATAAATCCTCAATAAGAGAGTATCCAAAGTCATAGCCCAAGGAAAAAAGTTCCAAGCAATACATATACTCTCTTCAAGTTGGAAATGATCTGATCTAAGCTGAAGTGTTCCCTCCTTGCGGCCCTTAAGGGGAGGGGGGAACGGAAGAAAAAGAAGACGAAAGAAAACGGGTCAGACATGAGTCTGGTAAGTCCAGTGACTATTTAGTATGTAAACAAGAAAAAGGGTTATGACATGAATAAACTGAATCTATGACAACACCCTAGAAATAAGATAATAAGGCTGAATATGCTATTGCACTCATTTCACTTCTCTGCACCAAGAAACTAATGTCCCAACCAGTATCTATATAAAATGATCATATTGTAATGTGATCCCAATCCCCGCAATTGTGGTAGCCTTCAGGTGTACATCTATCGTGAGGATTCCACCTCAATTTGCCTAATTGCCATGAACATGTTAGATGTACCCTTACTACTCTATCGATCAACTCCTTACTCGTATTAATTTTTTCCTTGTGTCTATGTCAATCGGCCCTCTCTTGTGTGTAGATACCCTGTGCTGGTCCCACAATAAGGTGTATCAATCCTTATGATAGCAACCCGACACAGCTCAAGATGCACATTGTATAACTACTGGTACCCAATGCCTGCTTTTTTCCACTTCAGAGTACATGCGCACCAATAAACCGTTGGAACCTACACTGACGTACCCCCTGCCACTGTTTTGACCGCTTATAATCAGCCCAGTAATCGTGCCCCACCCTACCTAGTTCAGGGTACCATGATACATCTATGTAGGTTACTGCTGAAATGTGTCCCCGTTACTAGGGTTTCCTACTGGTTAAGTTTATGGGCCTATATATACAAATATTACCCACCTACACGAGATGTACTTAACCCTCCCACCAATTCAAGCATGTTTATTTAATGGTTAAGTTTTGTGAGCCTATATTTACTAATATTACCCACCAACTCGATATGTACTTAACCCTCCTTCCGATTCAAGCATGTTTATTTAATGGTTAAGTTTGTCGGCCTATATTTACTAGTATTACACACCCAACTTGATATGTACTTAACCCTCCCGCACATTATGCCATATTAGTTAAGTGTTGTCCATTCATGTTAACTTAACCCACCCATTCATAATGTCATGTTGGTTAAGTGTTTCTTATTAACTTAACCCTCCTCACTTATCATGTTGGATTGTTAAGTGTTTCCTATTACCTTAACCCTGTTCGTCCATCAAGCTGTATTGGTCAAGTGTTTCGTGTTAACTTAACCCCACATGTTCATCATGTTGTATTGGTTAGGTGTCATCAATCAATTCAAGTTACTTAACCCACCTACTTGTTATGTTACTTTGATTAAGTGTTTCCTTCTTGTGTCAACTTAACCCTACCACAAATCAGGTTATATTGGTTAAGTGTTACCCTCTTGATTTAACTTAACCTCACCATAAATCAAGTCATATTGGTTAAGTGTTTCCTTCTTGTTTTAACTTAACCTTACCATAAATCAAGTTACATTGGTTAAGTGTTTCCCTCTTGATTTAACTTAACCTTACCACAAATCAAGTCATATTGGTTAAGTGTTTCTTATTACTAAACCCTACCCATTCATCATGCTATACTAGTTAAGTGTTTCCTATTAACTTAACCCTAGTCATTCATCTTGTTATATTGATTAAGTGTTTCTCATTAACTTAACCCTAGTCATTCATCTTGTTATATTGGTTAAGTGTTTCTCATTAACTTAACCCTAGTCATTCATGTTATATTGGTTAAGTGTTCCTTTGAACTTAACCCTAGTCATTAATCTTGTTATATTGGTTAAGTTAAATCAAGAGGGCAACACTTAACCAATATAACTTGATTTGTAGTAGGATTAAGTTGACACAAGAAGGCAACACTTAATCAAAGTAACATGACAAGCAGGTGGGTTAAGTAACTTGAATTGAGTAATGAAACCTAACCAATACAACATGATGAACACGTTGGGTTAAGTTAACAAGAAACACTTGACCAATACAACTTGATGGACGAATGGGTTTAAGTTAATAGGAAACACTTAACTAATCCAACATGACAAGTGAGGAGGGTTAAGTTAATAAGAAACACTTAACCAACATGACATGATGAATGGGTGGGTTAAGTTAACATGAATGGACAACTCTTAACCAATATGGCATAATGTGCGGGAGGGCTAAGTATATATCAAGTTGGGTGGGAAATATTAGTAAATATAGGCCCACAAACTTAACCATTAAATAAACATGCTTGAACAAGAAGGAGGGTTAAGTACATATTGGGTTGATGGGTAATATTTGTAAATATAGGCCCACAAAACTTAACCATTAAATAAACATGCTTGAATCGGTTGGAGGGTTAAGTACATCTCGTGTAGGTAATATTTGTATATATAGGCCCACAAACTTAACCATAAGAAACCCTAGTAACAGGGACCCATTTCAGCAGTAACCCAAGTAGATGTATCATGGTACCCTAAACTAGGCATGGTGGGGCACGACTACTGAACTGATTATAAGCGGTCAAAACAGCGGCAGGGGGTACGTCAGTGTAGGTTCCGACGGTTTACGGGCATGCACGTACTCCGGAATGGGAAAAAGCAGGCACTGGGTACCAGTAGTTATACATTGTGCATCTTGAACCGTTTCGGGTTGTTATCATAAGGATTGATACACCTTATGGTGGGACCAGCACAGAGTATCTACACGCAAGAGAGGGCCGATTGACACAAACACAAGGAAAAAATTAATACGAGTAAGGAGCCGATCGATAGAGTAGTAAGGGTACATCTAACATGTTCATGGCAATTAGGCAGATTGAGGTGGAATCCTCACGATAGATATACACCTGAAGGCTACCACAATTGCGGAGATTGAGATCACATTACAATATGATCATTTTATATAGATTACTAGTTGGGACACTAGTTAGGTGGTGCAGAGAAGTGAAATGAGTGCGATACCATATTCATCCTTTCTATCTTATTTCTAGGGTGTTGTCCTAGATTCAGTTTATTCATGTCATAACCCTTTTTCTTGTTTACATACTAAATAGTCACAGGACTTACCAGACTCATGTCTGACCCATTTTCTTTCTTCTTCTTTTCTTTTGTTTCTCCCCCCTCCCAGGTCCATAGGGACGGAACACTTCAGCTTAGATCGGATTATTTCCTGCTTGAAGAGAGTAGATGTATTGCTTGGAAACTTTTTCCTTGGGCTATGACTTTGGATACTCTCTTATTGAGGATTTATACTGCCTTACTGTTGTTTTAATGCTTCTTTATGTTTTTAATTCAAGACAAAGATTTTGTTGTAATAATTTGGAAGTTGGTTTGTGGCAGTTGTCGTAATGTTTTAACTGAGACATTTATCGTAAGACAAAGATCTTGACTTAACCCTACAAAGTTAGTTTTTTATTCCGTTGTTTATATGTCTGTCTTGTAAATTATCTGCATCTATTAACTATAATGCTCCACCGAAGTTAAGGCATTCCCTTTGTGAGTGACCTTAATGGATGTGGGGTGTTTCACTTGGTATCAGAGCTGATGGTTGCCAGATCAGATAAAATTTTTGGAAACTAATTTTCAAAACGGTTTTAAAAGAAGCATTTTCAAAAAAAAAGTTTCGTTTTAAAGGGATATTCCCCAAAGCCATAAGAATTATCTTTAGATCCTCTGTTTGAATCCTTGTTTCCTTCTTTCCTGAGTCTCTGGGGCTCCTGGCTTTCTGGGAGGTAAGCACATCGCGGCATGGTTCCGTAGGCTCGATGAGACTACAACACCTGTCAAAGGGCTAAGAAGTGCCTAACCTCCATCCATAGTCGTAATAGTTTCACCTACAGCTAATTCTCTTCCAAGCTTTGTAGGGTTTCCCGTGCGATGGAGGCAACATTCGAAAGGCTTGTCAACATGGTTTACAAAGGAGGTAATGAGAAAGAGGCAAAAGGGGAAGAATCACAAACACTGGATTGGAATATAAGAAGGGCGGAGGAAATAATAGATCCCACAACAAGAGGAAGTATCTTTTCTGCGGTATAGCAGGTCATTCAATTATAGGAAGTAAAAGAAAAGTGGTTGTTTTTAGCATGGTGAGGTAGGGCATCTTACCAAGGATTGCCCAGAGGAAAAGGACAAGGACAGGATTTTTAGGAAGGCAAGTGCATGCTTTCACCGCCAGCGTACCTGAGAGAAAGATAGTAAAGTTTAGTTTTTCTTTTTGATCATCCTGTTAGTACTCTATTTGATTTTAGTGCTTCACATTCGTTTATATCTGCTTCGGTAGTTGAGTTCTGCACCTTAGTACTAGTATAATAGAAGATCCCATTATTGTCTCAAATCCGGTTTGTGGTTCGGCTCATTTATCTTTGGTTTGTAAGGATTTGAGATACTTATGTTTTTGGTTTCATGGGCTATGAGTTGATTCTAGGCACGGAATGGTCAGCTAGTAATTGTGAAACGAGGGTAGTTAGACTTTCGACTTGCCTCAGGAATACCCTTGAAATTTCGTGCAATCCTAAGGGATCAGTTTGTCTTAGCTACCTAGAATCACTTTATTTATTTATCGACGATTTTCGATCCGTTGGAGTAGTCCACGAGTACGCAGGATGTTTGGATTAGGTTAGGGGTTTTCCCCCTAAAACTCGAGATAGACTACCGCATATATCTAGTTGACGATGCAAAGCCAGTTATGCGATCAATGATAGTTTCCGAACAAGATTGGCGAGGATAGCCAGAGTCGGTTAAGTGCTCAATTGTTTGGTTGTTTTGCTAGTATCATCTCACATAAATCATCCAAATTTGGAGGTGGTATTCTGTAACACCCCTCGTCCATTAATGTCACTCACAAAGGAAATGCATTAACTTCTATGGAGCGTTTTAAGTGTGTATAGAACAGAAATTTAACAATAAGACAGATATAAAACAGTACTTAAAAATTTAAAACTTCATTCATTACAGCGGTAAATAAGTAATTTTGGTTACATCATCAAAAACCGAAGGCTAGAGTCAAGTACATAATATCCATCTTGACAAAATCAGAGTACATAAAATAAAAAGCATAAACCCCAAAGTAGATAGCCATAAAGAAGATGAGATGAAACTTTACTTTCAGCAATCCAAGCTTTTCCAAAAGAGAGAGAAACAAAGCGATCCAAATCAAGCTACACTAGCATTAGTCCCACCCTAAGAACATGGGGAGGGGAAAGGAAGAAAAGAGGCGAAAACAAAGGAGGTCAGACATAAAGTTTGGCGAGTACAATAACTTTAACAATGTAATTATTAAAGTAACCAGGATAAGGCATAAGCTGGCAAAACAAGGAATGACTGAGAACAAAATGGGCATGGCAAGGCAAACAAGAGGAATAAGATAACGTTAATTGCGCCTCCAACACTATAGGATAATTACCATACTGCACCAATACTAGTCACCCTAAAAGTTAATCCCGCCTACTGAACATAATAATCATAATGGTAGTTTTCGTGTACCCCTAGCTATCTTCATAGGTGCCGCGTGCTCCTATCTCCACTAGTTGTACCCTCTACCTTCCCCTTTTCTAATCAAATTGTTTATAATATGGTAGTTTCACTCCTAGCAGCCGTCACAGGTGCCGCCTGCTCCTATCTCCGCCAGTCGTACCCACTACCTTTCCCATTTGATCGGCTCCCTAACTCGTAGATACCCGTGCTGGCCCCATAGTGGGGTGTATCACTCCCCAAAGTGGCAACCTGATACCACCAAAATGCACGACTTACATCTACACGATGCAACAACGTCTTACCTATCAGCCCGGGGCCACACACGCACATGACCCCATTGGACTTGCGTTGCCACCACTAACCCGTTTTGACCTCTTACAATCAAACCTATTACGCGTGTCCCGTCCTTGACTTGGGTCGAGCCCACAAAGATACTTAATGGGTTACTGGTTTGAAAAGGACCCACATGTATGACACAAGCTTTCCACCTATGCTCGGTCCCCTCTAAGGTTTTCCCCACTTAACCCCAATCTTATTCATGTCCTCTTACATGTTTCAATCTTGGTTAAGTGCATCTAATCGTATTTCACATGCCACCCAAGGCACCCACTTAGCCCCCCTCATGTCCCACTACATGTTTATCTGGTTAAGTGTTTTTTAATTCATTGACACCGTAACCTTGTAAAGACCTCCCACATTAGACTGGAATTTGTGGCAGCTAAATTTTCCGGGTGGGTCCGGGAAGTCTTACACCACAAACGAGCCTAACCTCGTGTCTTTACAACTGTTACGCATTTAATTCATGCCATTGACCTCTCACATTAGACTGTCATTTCTGGCTGCTAGATTTGCCGGGCGGGTCCGGGCAGTCTTACACCACAAAAGAGTCTAACCTCGTGTCTTAGGCGGTTTATTATTACACATCTTTATTTAACCCCAAAGTGGATTAATATCCCTATTCAAATTTGTCAATCATTTCCATATTTATTTATGTCCCTAATTATCACCTTAATTATGTCCATCTATTTATGGTATATAAATTATACCAATTAACATTACAAACTAATTATAGTCTTTTAAGGCATTTATGCTAATTCACAATATTAAATATTTTAATATTATCGCATTGCCCCACGTTGTACGTTTGTTCGTTTAACGTGAAGTATACTTTAGACTCGCCATAGTACAAGAAAGGAAACATCACAACATGCATAGCACATAAATTAGATCTAATTATAAAATTTTCATAGTAAGCTATATAGATCTAAACATAAAGAGGTGAACTTGCATGTCTGACTATGGTTTTCATATAAGCCTGCATAGACAATGGGTGTGTAACACACATATTTGCATAACTTATGTGTTATCATGGATCTAAATATAGATCTAACATAAAAGGTGTGAACTTGCGTATGAATCTCAAACTTACATTTAAACTAGCATATGATTCATATCCCAAATATGTATATTTACTTGCATATGCGATGATGTAAAAACTTGCGTATGAATCTAAACATGTAAATTAAGATCTACATGTAAACTAGCATGAAAGCTTGTGTATAATCCGCAAACATACTTGCATATAACTCACATATGTCTTAGCATATACTTTAGATCCAAACTTACATATAAAATGGATGTCATGAATCAAATTAAACGTACAAAGTTGCATATGATTCTCATTAAACTTGCATATGATTCATGTATAAATTAACATATCCAAACGTGCATATCAAGTTAGACATACATATGATTTAACATATGAATTAGATCCACTAACATAACAAAACTAGCATATGAAGCATCATTATGAATCGATTGTACATAAGCCAGCAACTAACATAGATTTACAACATAAGTAATATCATAGCAGTCAATGATTCACAACCCCAAACTTGTGTATAAATTGATGTCATAAAAATGAATCAAGACATATGTGATTGGTCATATAAAATAGATCCACAAAACGAATTAACAAGACTATCATATGTTCAGTAAAGCCACATGATTCAACAGGCATGTTCTTGAACTCCATATTATAAACTTATCCCAATTAAATTAACAATTACTTTGTGAATGAAATTGTACTCACAAACAAAAAGAAAGTCTTGAGTTCTGGGATCTGTATTCTGTAATTGATTAGCGTTCCCCTGATGTAGACAAATTTTGATTTAGATTAGACTTGAGTTGAATTGAATTGTTGCTAAGCTTCTTCTAGTTGGTGGCGGCTACTCTAGGTTGCGGGGTGATAGCATGATGACCATGGTTCTAATTTCGATTAGGTTTTAGGGTTTGAGTCTCCATGTGTTTATATAGAGATTAGGATTAATTTAGGCCATCCGATCAACCTAGAATCAATCAAGACCATCCAGTCAAGATAGTGTGACACCTCAGCCTTAATGACTCAGCATTGAGTTACAAAATCGTCATCTTTCAGATATGCTCGGAAGGGGGGGGGGGAGGTAGGTCGACACTAAGGTCGACCTGTATAGGGGAGGTCGACACTAGGGTCGACCCCCTGGTCGACCCGGTCCCTGTTATATTTTTTTCTAAACCTGAGCTGTTTTTAAATTAATTAATTTCTGAAACTTCGGAAGGCCATAATTTCTTCATACGAAGTCCAATTCACACAAACTCGGACTCTATTTCAAGAAGAATTCCGAGATGAACGCAATGGCGCAACCCATTTCCCTTAATTCCCACATTTTAAATTAAGTATTCTTTAATTTGTTAACTTTAATTTTTAAAATTATGGGGTGTTACATTCTCCCCTCCTTAAACGATTTCTCCCCCGAAATCTCCAAGTTAAGGAGAATGCATATCCAAACATCTAATCATCCATCTACTCAACCATCAAGCACAGGCATCCATTATCCTTACAAGATTTCTAATGATGTATGAACATATGCAAGAAGTGTGTGTATATGTTCCTTATCTAATGCAAAATTAGGCCGTCTATTGATTCAGTTGACCACCTTAATGCGAATCATGATAGTTCCATGCGTCCATTATGTATGCGAAAGAATCCTATCGATACATATTATTTCTACATGTGTGCACAACCATTCATCAAAATGCAGCATCCATATGATAACAAAACCATTATACATCCATTAATTTAAATATGCACACACATTTATATGCAACATGAAGATGATTGAGCCAATCTAGTGCCTAAGGTATGTGTACATGCATCCATGAGCAACCACTAGCAACCACTTGCATCTATTTGCATCACCAAACATAACATGTCTTAAACACATGTTTGCAACCATAGGGTTCTTCCTAACTAAAGATCGAAGATGTCATTGTAAAGATAATACTAAAAGATAGGACAAGTGTTAACAAAGCGGTAGAAAAAGGAGAAATTAAAACATACCCTCAAAAAGGAAAGGGTACAACGTACGCATTTTGTCTTCCATCTCCTAAGTCGCGTCTCTTTGGTCATCTCCCCATTGAACTTTGACCAACTTGACCTCTTTGTTGTGAAGCTTTTTGACCTCCGATCCGAGAATGCGTTTAGGAGCTCGTCTGATCATGGCATTGTGCTCTACTTCCACTTCTTCGAGCGTGCTCTGCTCTACCACTTCCGTCGTATCATGTAAACACTTACGCAAATGCGAAACGTGGAACACGTCGTGAACTCCTCTGAGCTTCTCTGGTAACTTTACTCTATACGCCATCTGTCCAATCCTCTCCGTAATTGGAAAGGGTCTTACAAACCTCGGTCTCAACTTCCCTATTAATCCATAATGGACTACGTTTCTTAACGGTGACACCTTAACAAAAACCATGTCCCCAATATTGATTTCAAGATCGGTTCATCTCCTATCAGCATATGAATTTTTTCGGTCCTGCGCCGTGTTCATTCGCCGTCGAATCAGGTCTATCTTCTATGAAGTCTCCCTAATCATGTTGGGTCCAAGCAAAACCTTATCAGGGGATTCCCACCAACACGTAGGTGATCGGCACGGTCGTCCATAAAGAGCCTCAAAAGGTGCCATGCCAATGCTAGCCTGAAAACTGTTATTATAGGCGAACTCCACTAGTGGAAGGTGTTCTTCCCATGTTCCTCCAAAGTCTAGGATGCATAGTCTCAGAAGGTCTCCTAGAACCCGATTTACTCTCTCGGTCTAGCCGTCCGTCTGAGGGTGATAAGCGGTACATAAGCATAATTGTGTTCCAACCGCCTCTTGTAAGCTTTTCCAAAATTCGCTTGTGAAAATGGGATCTCTATCGCTCACAATGCTAGAGGGTATGCCGTGCAAATGAACTATCTCTCAAAGGTAAACAGATGTTAACCACGTGGCGGTCCTTCTACTTTTAACAGGAATAAAATTGGCACTTTTGGTAAGTCTGTCTACGATTACCCAAATCCCCGTATTACCCTTCCTTGATCTTGGTAACCCATCTACAAAATCCATGGAAACGCTTTCCCATTTCGAAAGCGGAATCTCTAAGGGATGGAGCAAACCTCCAGGCTTCTTTTGCTCCACCTTGACTTGTTGGCACACTAAGCATCTAGCAACGAACTAGGCCACGTCCTTCTTCATTCCGGCTCAAAAGAAAACTCGCTTCGTATCCCTATATATCTTATCACCACCGGGATGTATGGTCATCTTAGAGCGATGTGAGTCTTCAGGAATTGCCTTCCTCAAACTCTCGTCTTGTGGTACGCAAAGTCTTCCATCTCTACGTAGCCAACCTATCTTATCTATAGCATATCTATCAAGATGACTCGAGGACTCCCCATCTATAAGCTCGCCTACTATCTCAACCAACTGTGGTTCATTTCGCTGTGCCTCTCCAACTCGACCCAAAAGTGTAGGTTGCACCTCTGACGATGCCAATAATCCGGGTACATAATCGAGTGAGAGGGGCCGATATCTTCGCGAAGTCCTTAATGAACTTCCTATAATAACCAGCCAGCCCTAAAAAGCTTCTTACTTCTGTTGCGTTCTTAGGTGTTTTCCATTTTTGGATTGCAACAACCTTAGTCGGATCACCGCTATCCCTTCCTTAGAGACCACGTGTCCTAAGAACCTCACTTCTTTTCTCCAAAAATGGCACTTGGAGGACTTAGCTTTAAGTTGATGCGCTCGTAGGGTCTCTAAGGCTTCCCTAAGATGTAGGGAATGCTCTTCTTCATTTTTAGAGAAAACCAGAATATTGTCTACAAAGACTACCACAAACTTGTTCAGAAACTCCCTAAACACCCTAATCATTAAGTCAACAAAGTATGTGGGTGCATTCGTCAAACCAAAAAGGCATGACGAGCCACTAAAAGAAACCATCAGGAGTTCTAAATGTAGTCTTATCGATTCTATCTTCATCCACCCTTAGCTGATGCAACTCTGTAGCCAAATGCAGTTGTGAGAAAACTGAAGCACCCACCAAACCATATATCCTCAGCAATGGGTGTCTGTTCTTCTTTGTTAGCTTATTCAGTTCTCTATAGTCCATGCACAATCAAAGTGAACCATCAGCTTTCGTAGCAAAAACGACTGGAGCGCCCCACTCCGAAATACTCCGTCTTTTGAACCCCTTCTCAAGTAACTCTTTCACTTGCTTACTGGGTTCTCTTCTCTCTCTCTCAAAGCTATGTGGCGTACTGGTAATGCAACAGGCTTTGCATTATCTACTAGGTATATTCGAAAATCTATCTCGCGCCTCAGGTGTAAACCTCGAACTCCATCGAAAGATATCACTATATTAACGGACCATACAAACAGATTTCAAATTATCATTGGATGCGTCTAGGGATTCTAGGTAGCTAAGCATTACCGGACCTCTAAGGTCACAAGAAATATCAAGGGTCTTTCCACAACGAGTCAACATTCTAACTACCCATCTTTCACAATCTAGGATGGCACCGTATCTAGTTAGCCAATCCATACCTAGAATCTAGCCGTAGCCCATAAAGCCAAGAACGAAGGCGTTGCATTCAAACCCAATGCCCAAGATAGACACTCTCAAATCCCGACAAATCATTGAAAGATAAGCCGAACCACTAATAAAATTTGAGACTACTATGGGATCCATAACTAGACTAGTATTTAGGTGCAGTATTTCAACTAACAAAGCAGATACAAACGAGTGTGAAGCGTCAAAATTCAAACAAGGTTCGAACATGATAATCGAAAAGAAAAACTGAGACGACCCCAAACCCCGTACTGACGGCGGCAAGGGTAATCCGTGGAATATAACACAGAAAAAGATTATAGCAGAACAGAATTAAATAAATACACCAGATAATGAACAATAGAATATACTGGATAAAAGTAATCATCAGAGTTACACAGTATACAGGATCTTGCTTAGTACAAATACAGTTCAGCTATACATAAATGTCTACAGCGGAAAATAAACATAATGTACAATAGGAGCTGAACAGCATAAAAAGAGATAAATGATAGAATCCATCTTCAGCTCCAGCTATCCAGACAGAACCAGTTAAACCTGAATACAAGGCTGCTCATGTAGAAAAAGGGGCACCCGAGTTTGAGAGTGAAACAAACTACGAGTCAGTCATGGGACTGGTATGAGAAATCTACTCAACACATATATAATTTGGCTAATCACAGGACCACGCCACTTTCGTGGAACGGGTTTACTCCATTGGATTGCCAGTGCTTTAAAACAAATCTTTCTTTTAAACATCGCTATGCTTTTTATAAAAATGAAGCCATTATAAGACTCAGTTCCCATCACACAATGCAACGCAAACCGGAGGATAAAGTTTTTACCTTATAATGGCCAAAATATGCTTGATACGAATAAAACAAAGGCATTTGATATTATTGCTTGTGTTTATATGTTTTGAAAACAATTTCAAATCATAACTATCAATCATAGACGACATGAGTGTCCCATGCCACTATGTCGCCAAATATATATATATATATATATATATATATATATATACAATCGAAACCGCACAGTCATGTATTTGGAAATTGGACTTCCGTTATGAACCAAGGCAAAAGATAGTCCTTACCGAATTCGAGACGCTCTAGCTCGCTCCTCAGGCACAGCCGCAACCGTACCTTGGATCGTCAGGGCCGGTCCACACGAAGTGGATTATAATGCCTGAACAATGCGTTTCTCCACCCTTTGGGGTGTAAATGAGCCAACGAATGACTCCATCGGACCCAGATCGCCCGATCAAACCGAGGCGCCTCGCAACAGCAACAACCACATAGGTGAAAAGTATATAAATGTCAGGGCTGGTAGGTCACTGACACCACCCTAGCTAGAAAGTAAACGCACGTCCCCCCCGAGGTCCTGCTCCCGTTTCTAGTTCATACCGGGGTGTGAGGCTCGCGATTTTACGTTATACACAAAGCTACGCCACACAGGCGGTGCTTTGATCATCACCACAAGACTTTGCTTTTCAACAGAAGCCCTGATCACTGCATCTTAGCATGCCACACAGGCAATTCATGCCATGCGACTGATGTCTCTCGATATACAACCTCTGAGCTCGTGCGTTTCAGAGAAGGGCGTTAAGCAAAAGAATAAATTCTCCGCCGCCAAACAGATGTATATTTAATAGAGATCAATCAACACAGAATAAAATCCAATGTCAGACACACAGTCCATTTACAAGTCCGTTCTGGGTCTGAACGAAACCGGAGGCACTAAATACCTCGCAAACCCATCGACCACCACGTACATCTGGACGATCACCACTCATTTTCCATATTTCGGGATGCCTCCCAATCAGGACCTCGGTTACCATCCAAACGAGGTGAAGATCTCCGGTCTTCGACCACCGTCTTCATCTTCAACTTTCAATCGTCGGTCAATTATTTGAAATGAGAATTAACTCGGCCTTTTCAAATAATTCACGTATATTTAGAATTTCAAATCAATTTATTTCAATGGTTAAATCATTCGACAACACCAATTTTGTTCTTTAATGTAATTTTCACACCAAACACATTCAACCATCAAATACCACATAAATCGAGCAAATTCAGTTTATTTCCATTCCATATCGTTTATGATATTTTATAACGATTTATCGCTATTTTTTTATTTTAAAATAGCTAATTTATTCAAAACGACGCTTCGGGCCCTAATGCGTCTGTGGCGCTGTTTTTCTTCAGATTTGATTTACACATATCTGAAAATCTAACCGTTGGATCTTCACACAATTTACATAATTAGAAAGGTCTTTTCAAAACGAATCCAACGGTTCCAGTTTCGGGAAAATCCGACGGTCGGATCTCCCGGTACAATCGTTTGAAGTTTCGATTTCAAAATACGAACTGCAGCGTCGTTATTCGATTAAATATAATTATATTTATATATATATATAAATATAATCGATTCTGGCGCTGTTTTTCTTCAGATTTGAATTAAACATTCCATACAATCCAACCGTTGGATTTTTACAAAGTTGGTGCCGTTGGAAAGATATTTCCAAGGCAAACCCAACGATTGCGGTTTCAGGAAAATCCGATGGTCGGATCTCCCGGTATAATCGTTTGAAATCACGGTTTCAAAATGCGAACTGCACGGCCACGTTTCGTTTTAATTTTATTTATATTTATATATTTATATAAATATAGTTCATTCAACAATTTAAATATCGTTTTTACATCAAATATTTCACTAACGCCTTTAAATTTTGGAAAATTTCGCCATAACCTCCTTTCTACGGGAGGGGCTGGGAAAATTCCCAAATAGCCACACGGGCGTCTCATGTCGAAAAGAAAAAGAAAAAGCCAAGCGGCTAGCCAACAGGCTCATAAAATCATCACCCAAACAAAACAGTAAATGTGTACCGATTTGTCGGGCACAAAATTTTATTCCTCTTCTCTAGCCCCTTTGCCATAACCTGTTCAATAAATATGCATGTACATATATACAGTTCTTATCACTTATCCTTTTCCATTCAACTTCATATTTGATTCCATTTGGTTTAAAAACACCATTCATTCTAATGTTGCATGCATAGGCAAAAATCATATCATTAGCTAATTAATGAATATTTCAACTCATGCATATTTATTTGAACGAGTGGCTATTTTTAACACTTCGCATTTCAACAATTCATGTATATTTTAAAAATGTGAATTTTATTGTAAAACAATTCATTTCAAAACACTATTATTTTATATAGTTTATATAGGTAATAAAATTACGATTTTTCTTATAAAACAATTTCTTTTAAAACGAGATTATTTTACATAGTCCATATAGTTGATAAAAGGTGATTTTTATTATGAAACAATTTATTTCAAAATATGAATACCATTCAACACATGAATTTCAATTCAATGAACGAATATCGATTCAACACATGAAGGTTTCCTATAGTTTCTATATATAGATAAAAATGTGATTTTTAATATTTAAAGCACGAATACCATTCAACACTTGAATTTCTAATCAACGAATGAATATCGATTCAACACATGAAGGTTTTCTATACAATGAATAAATATAGTTTCAGCAAATGAAAATAATTCAAACACATGAATTTTATTCAAAATTTCAGCAGCATAACGGCAGGGTAGTTAAAACCGGGACCGTCCCTAGTACGGCTCCTCGCTCTACCTTAAAACCTCACGGTTTTTGACCATGGGGATCATGCATCTAGTTCGCACGCAGGCGGCATGTATATATTTATTTCATTTCCACAAACTAATCCTATGTGGTTTCAACCAAATATTTCTCAACCACAAATGGGTATTTTTCAACCACACTCAATCAATATCAACCACAAACAATCCCAAACAATCATTCGCTATCAATCAATTTTCACACCAATCAAAATCAATAAATATCGTCCAAGGTTTGTGGACGAGGGGCGTATATATATATATATATATATATATATATATATATTTATATATAGCAATTCACTTCTATTTCAACACATATATAATTTTTACAACGCATATACAACTTATACATCGAACGTACAACTTATACAACGCTTATACATGAGGTGTACAATGCTTATATAACTCATACATCGACTATATAATTTATATATTGTCGTTTTCCATATCGTTTATAAATTAGAAATCTCACCTTGGGTTCCACTCCACCAAAAATAGCAGAAGGTTCAGAAAAATATGCGGTTTCTTCTAAAATGTAGAAGACGTCTTCTCGGTCCCGGTGTCTCTTGTTTCACTGGATTTCGACTACAAACAAGAAAGATATGATTTTTTTATAATGCTATATATATTTAAAAATCACATTTTTATATTGCTCTGTATATTTAAAAAAAAAATAATTTTAAAATAAAGTCTTTTACAAATAAAATCACATTTTTACATAATGATCTATATAATAAAAATCACATTTTTATTATAGCTCTATCGATATAAAAATCTCACTTTTACCCTATAGCAATTTTATTTAAAAATTTATATTTTTAAAACAAGGTTATTTATATTTTATTTTAACTAATGTGATTCATGAAAAAAAAACTGATTTTTCTACTAGATTATTTCTTTTTTCCTAAATCTAATTAAACTAATTAAAGGGAAAAAAAATTATTACACTGTCGCTAGTCTTCTTCTTCCTCCTTCTGTTCACCGAAACCTACTTAGAAAACTAGGGTTCCTCCTCTCTCGCTCCACGCTCTACCGAACTCCGATCCGCCGATGCCAACTGAAGCGCCATTGAACCCTCCTCCTCGGCCCAAAGTGGCTCGGCACTCGCCGGCCTCCTGTGGCCAGAAATGGCGTGCGAACGGAGCAGTTTCGCGCTCGAGAATCAAACAAATCACGAAAGGATAATTCACCAAATTAGCTCAGCATGTAGATCTCACCAAGTAGAAGGATTTTCGTTTATAAAGCTTTCAATTTTATTCAGTGGATTTTGAAATGTTTGAGGAGAAAGGATCGAATAAAATTCCGCCATGAACGAGAGTGAAGGAGGCGGGCTAACCAGTCAAAAGGGAATGAGAGAGAAAGGCTTTGATTGGCCACTTTATATTTTATTTTTAATTTATTTTAAATTCAAAAATATCTTCTTATCCAAACGAACACCAATTTCAACCAAACGACTGTCGCCCCGAGCTAAATACCCCCATCCCGGACACAATGGGATATGTTTCGTTGGCCTATTCGACTGTTACAGTTAGTTTTCCTCCAAATTAAAATATAAAACATTCAATATTTAATTTGAACGTACATTTCAATTTGTCGGGGCCACATACTAACTCGAAAAATTCCATAAAAATAAATATAGCTATGTTTTGACGATACGGTCCCAACAAAACAAGTTTCGTCGAATTCTGAGCCCTTTTGCAAAAAGGTCCATTTCTGGTCGATCCAATTTAACTGTAATTGACCAAAACACATTTTCCTTTGCTACGCTCACATACTAGCTTCAAAAATTATGAAATTTGAAACCTAGCAGTAACTTCACATCCCGGATCCAACAAAAGTGGTTTCGTCGAATTCCGAGGTCGTATGCAAAATGGCCAATTTCACGGACTATATAAATTCCATAGCGACCTTTCTGAAAATTCGTTTGGCCATAACTTTTGCTTCCCGCTATGAAAATTCAAATTTTCAGATTCGTTAGAAAGGTATTCATTAACAGATTTAAATATTTTTAGTTTCGCTAAAATCCGTTTTGTTTGGCACCCGGTACAGTCCGACAAAGTTTGAATTCAATTTTTGAAACTGCAGCGCCTTTTCAGGCCTTGTTTATAATTATAATTAATTATATTCGTTTTCAATTGTCGATTCAAACTCTGTTTTCATTGCTATTATTTAAAATATTTATTTTAAATATTTAAAATCCATTATTTTAGCCAATTTAAAATTTTTAAATTGGTTCAGATTTTCTGGGTCGTTACAAAAACCAAATTTCCAACCAAGATATATTTCTACGTCTATCAGGTATGTCATTCGTGAGGGGACGCGTCTGCCCTCCAGAAGATCCTGTACCTTGTCCTTACCTTTTCCTTTTGCTTTTTTGGACAATCCTAATAAGATGTCCTGTTTCCCCGTAACGATAACAACTAGTCTTTTTTTCTTCGTTCCAACGTCTTTATTTAAGTAGTCAGGTATTTCACAAGTGTGGCCCTTCCTTTTCTCTTGGCCCCTTGTTATCCTTACCCCCTTTCTTTGGATCCACTTCCTTATTGTGTCCTATCCATGTCAATCCTGCACATTCTCCATTCGTGACCTCACACCAAAATGAGGCTTCGTCCTTCATTAACCAAGCAGCTGGTTGAACCTTCCTCCCATCGTCTATCTTAAAGGTTCCAACAAGTCCTCCACTTCCTCCTAGCTTTGACAAATGTCCCAGTCCCATGAAGTGGTTTTTTGCTCGTCGTACAGAAGTTCTTATATATCTTAGAAAAAGCACTATATGTGGAGGAAGAAACTAAAAAGGGAAAGGGGAAGAGATTCGAAGCAAAGAATCGAAAGAAAGATATATGGCTTTTGGGGGTTATGTTTTTCAAAATAAACTTTTCTCTTTAAAATACTCTCCTTAAAACATATTTCTGAAAGTATTTCTTTATAAAAATGCTTTTGAAAAATAGTTTTTTTTCTTCAAAATCTCATATCTGTTCTGGTAACCTTCAGCTCTGATACCACGTGTAACACCCTACGTCTATTAATGCCACTCACAAAGGGAATGCATTAACTTCTATGGAGAGTTTTAAGCGTGTATAGAACAGAAACTTAACAACAAGACATATATAAAACAGTACTTAAAAATTTAAAACTTCATTCATTACAGCGGTAAACAAATAATTTTGGTTACATCATCAAAAACTGAAGACTAGAGTCAAGTACATAATATCCATCTTGACAAAATCAGAGTACATAAAATAAAAAGCATAAACCCCAAAGTAGATAGCCATAAAGAAGATGAGATGAAACTTTACTTTCAGCAATCCAAGCTTTTCCAAAAGAGAGAGAAATAAAGCGATCCAAATCAAGCTCCACTAGCATTAGTCCCACCCTGAGAACCTTGGGAGGGGAAAGGAGGAAAAGAGGCGAAAACAAAGGGGGTCAGACATTAAGTATGGCGTGTAGAATAACGTTAACAATGTAATTATTAAAGTATCTAGGATAAGGCATAAGCAGGCAAAACAAGGAATGAATGCGAAAAAAATGGGCATGGAAAGGCAAACAAGAGGAATAAGACAACATTAATTGCGCCTCCAACACTATAGGATAATTAACATACCGCACAAATAATAGTCACCCTAAAAGTTGATCCTGCCTACTGAACATAATAATCATAATGGTAGTTTTCGTGTACCCCTAGGTGTCTTCATAGGTGTCGCCTACTCCTATCTCCACTAGTTGTACCCGCTACCCTCCCCTTTTCTAATCACAATGTTTATAATATGGTAGTTGCACTCCTAGCTGCCGTCATAGGTGCCGCCTGCTCCTATCTCCGCTAGTCGTGCCCACAACCTTTCCCATTCGATCGGCTCCCTAACTCATAGATACCCGTGTTGGCCCCACAGTGGGGTGTATCACTCCCTAAAGTGGCAACCCGATACTACCAAAATGCACGGCTTATATCTACATGAAGCAATAACGTCTTACCTATCATCCCGGGGACATACACGCACATGACCCCGTTGGACTTGCATTGCCACCGCTAACCCGTTTTGACCTCTTACAATCAAACCGAGTACGCGTGTCCCGTCCTCGACTTGGGTCGAGCCCACAAAGATACTTAATGGGTTATTGGTTTGAAAAGGGCCCCCATGTATGACACAAGCTTTCCACCTATGCTCGGTCCCCTCTAAGGTTTTTCCCACTTATCCCCATTCTTATTCATGTCCTCTTACATGTTTCAATCTTGGTTAAGTGCATCTAATCGTATTTCACATGCCAGCCAAGGCACCTACTTAACCCCCCTCATGTCCCACCACATGTTTATTGAAACGACCCGAAATCCCCCTTACGGGGAATCACGGATTGAGTTGAGAACAAGCCACAAAGAACGCAGATAGAAAAACATTTCATTGTATATTACAACAATTCCATCAGATTACAAGAATATACAGAGTAAAAACAAATAGTATACATATGAAAATATCAGTGATTTAAATTACATTTAAATACATCACTGCAGCGGAAAAATAATACAATACACAACTGAAGGTAATACACGAATACAGAGCTTTCCGGGTATTGTTCCAGCTGTAAATCAGAATCCTATGAATATAAATCTGCAAAACCAAAAGTACAAGTTGCCCGTGTCGAAAATAAGGGTACCCAGAGTTTAGGTTAAAACAATAAACTCCAGGTCAGTCATGGGACTAGTGTGAGAACTAAAACAGTTATTAATCTTTATTTTAAAGTTCGGTAAATCAAGGGACCACGCCGTATAACACGGAACGGATTTCCTCCCAGCAATACCAGTGCATAAAACAACAGCGCAATGCTAAATAAAGAAACAATAAAGCTATTATAAGACCCAGGTCCCATCACACAATGCAACGCATGCCGGAGGATAGGGTTTTTACCTTATAATAGCCAAGAATGCTTGATACGTTTAAAACAAATCATTTGATACTATAATAAGTGTATAGTGTATAAAACAACTTCAAATCATAAGTATCAATCATAGACGGCATAAGCGCCCCATCCCACTATGTCGCCATATATAGGATTACAACTAAAATCGAAACATCACGTACTGGAAGTTGGATTTCCATCTGTGAAACGAGGCAGAAGATAGTCCTCTACCGATTCGAGACGCTCTAGTCCGTGTCTCTGGTCAGAGCTCGAGTGACCTTTGGATCGTCAGGGCCGGTCCACCGATGTGGATTAAAATGCCTGAACACTGCGTTTCCCCACCCTTTGGGGTGTCAATGAGCCAACGAATGACTCCATCGGCTTCACATAGTCACCGATATATCCGAGGCGCCTCGCAACAGCAACAACCACATAAGTCAAACTCGTCAGGGCGTGTAAAACCACTGACCCCACTTCTAACTAGAAGGAAACGCATGCCCTCCCTGAGGTCCTTCTCCCGTTTCGGGTTCACAACCGGGATGTGAGGCTCGCGAATCAACGCTACACAAAGCTACGCCACACAGGCCGTGCTTTGATCATCAACCACAAGACTCTGCTTTTCAACAGAAGCCTTGATCATTTGCATCTTAGCATGCCACACAGGAAAACCACTCTATGCAACCGATATCAGTCACACAGAATGAAATCCGATGTCAGACACACAGTCCATTTACAAGTCCATTCTGGGTCTGAACGAAACCGGAGGCACCTAGTACCCCGCACATCCATCGATCTCCACGTACGTCTGGACGATCACCAACTGATTCCCTCCTCTTGGGTGTACGACCCAATCAAGATCATCAGTAATTATCCTAACGACGTGAAGACCTTCGATCTACAACCACCATCTTCATCTTCGACCAATCGTCGAATCAGTTATTCAGAATGGGATAAACCCGGTCTTTCTGAATAACTCGCGTATATAATAATCAAGTGTTACACAAACACAACATACACCTCATTCCAATTCATCAATCACTAACCGTAAATTAGTAAGAGAACAATTCCCCAAATATTAACCCCGAAGGTCGAAACCAACATCAGATCAATACCCAGGAAACATTCTTCTTAGCCAACCTACATTTAGTTTCTAAATTTCACATTCTTAGGGAAATGTTCCCATTAATTTTATCACAGATAAATTCTTTTAAATTTATTCTTTAATCTTCCTTTGAATATCACTCCAAACTAGTCGGGATTAGTGAACCACACCAAAGTAATTATTTATTTTAATTTCCCAATCCTAACCTATATATCCCATGAAGTAAAACTGGTCATACTTCATATCTAACACCACAGTGTTATCAATAAATTCAATTACCATTTCACGTTCAAATCTAATTAAAGATTTAACTACCGCCTGGAGTAAAACTGGTGATACTTCATTCTCGATCTTTTCAATCTAATTAAAGATTCATTAAAACTCCACTTAGTTTTAATCTTTAACTGGGTTAAAGAATCAGTGTCATTTAAAACACGATTCACGATAAACCTCAAAATCACATCACATTTCAATCAGTCCCTAACCGTAAATTAGCAAGTGAGCAATTCCCTAAGTATTAACCCGAAGGCTGAAACCAACATCAGATCAATACCCCAGAAACCATTCAACTTAACTAATCTCCAGTTAGTTTCTGAATTTCTAAACTCTTTTGGGTCTAAGAACAGTATCATTGAAGATACCGCTCATGACAACCCAAAATCACATTCCATTAATTATCGGGTTAAAGAACAAGTGTTATTTAAAACACTGCTCACGATAAACACAAAAATCAACACCAATTCAATTCCAATTAAATATCATTTAATTGGTACACTTCATTAAATCTAAATAAAAAGATTTAATCTTTTTCTTAATTGGGTTTAAGAACAGTGTTAATGATGACACCATTCACGACAAACCCAAATACCATTTGATATTAAATACAAGGCTCTGATTAGAAAATATATCGGCTTATATTCAATATCAAATATTACAACCAACAAATATCGTGTTGGAAATAACGATATCTATATATCTTTCAAATTTCCATAACAATATATGTATAATCACAAAATCCCACATCGAAATATTCCGAAGACAATTTCGATTCAAATCCATTTCCAATCTACATATTGGAAATCCTGGTTATTTTTAAAACCCTTTTTAAATCCAATTTATTTATTTAAAAAAACATTGAATTTATATTTCTAGTTCAAAACTAGTTCATTTTGATAAAAATACATTTTTATCTTTTCAAATATGGGATTTTTCATCCCAGTTCTTTCCAAATCATTTGTTTTGATTTTTCACAAATTATTGATATTTTTAATAATTTTATCAAGGCCCGTACAGTCGATTTCCATCAACGGCCATCGAACTGCACTTACAGCGACCTTTTCCAAATTTGATTTGGACATAATTCCAAATCCAACCATTATATTTCTAATTTCTAATATTCATTAGAAAGCTCTTTTCGATACGAACCCAACGGTTCCGGTTTGAGGAAAATTCAACGGTCGGATCTCCCGTAATATCCGTTCGAAGCCAATGGTCGAAATTCACGAACTACCGCAGTGCGGCGCGTTCTATTCAGGCCATTATATTATATATATTATATATATAATATATATTTCGTCGATTTCTATTTAAAACGAATTTTATAAATCTTTTTAAATTTGTTTTCAAAACGATTTCAACTTCTTATTCAATTTCAAATCAAAAGTTAATTTTTCCTTATAAATTCGTTTTAAATTCATTTCAAACTGATTTCAATTCAAATCGATTTCTATTTAATTTCAATTCAATTCAATTCGAATTTCTTTTCAATTCAATTCAATTCGAATTTCTTTTCAATTCAATTCAATTCGAATTTCTTTTCAATCCAATTCGAATTCATTCTATATTTTCTGTGACTACAAGGAATTTCGCTCGATCCGAATCAGTCGCTAAACCGATCTAGGCTGTTCGAAATGCCTGATTGTTTTGAGAACACGACAAATTAGAACGCAGACAGAAAAACATTTCATTGTATATTACAACAATACCATCAGAATACAAGAATATACAGAGTGTAAATGAATATTACACAGAAATATTAGAGATTTAAATTACATTTAAATGCATAGCAGCGGAAAATAATACAATACACAACTGAAGGAGATATATGGATACAAAGCTTTCCGGAAATCATTCCAGCTGTAAACCAGGATCCTGTGAATATAAATCTGCAAAACCAAAACTACTAGCTGCCCGTGTCAAAATAAGGGCACCCAGAGTTTAGGTTAAAACAATAAACTCTAGGTCAGTCATGGGACTGGTGTAAGAACTAAAACAGTTATTAATCTTTATTTTCAAAGTTAGGTAAATCAAGGGACCACGCCATATAACACGGAACGGGTTTCCTCCCAAGAACACCAGTGCATAAAACAACAACGCAATGCTAAATAAAGGAAAATGAAGCCATTATAAGACCCAGGTCTTATCACACAATGCAACGCAAGCCAGAGGATAGGGTTTTACCTCATAATAGCCAAAGAATGCTTGATACGCTAAATTTCATGTTTTATTATTACTATAAGTGTATAGTGTTAAAACAATTTCAATCATAAATATCAATCATAGACGGCATGGGTACCATATATCATGTCGCCATACTAGGCTCTACAATAAAAACCGCAAAGTCATGTATTTGGAAATTGGATTTCCATCTGCGAACTGAGGCTAGGGATCGTCCTCAACCGATTCGAGACAATCTAGCCCATATCTCAGGACCCAAACTTAGGTGGGCCCTTGGATCGTCTGGGCCGGTCCACCGATGTGGATTATTATGCCTGAACACTACGTTTCTCCGCCCTTTGGGGCGTAAATGAGCCAACAAATGACTCCATCGGCTTCACATAGTCACCGATATATCCGAGGCGCCTCGCAACAGCAACAACCACATAAGTCAAACTCGTCAGGGCATGTAAACCCACTGACGCCACTTTAAACTAGAAAGAAACGCATGTCCTCCCTGAGGTCCTCTCCCGTTTTTGGTTCACCACCGGGGTGTGAGGCTCGCGAATCAACGCTACACAAAGCTACGCCACTCAGGCCGTGCTTTGATCATCAACCACAAGACTTTGCTTTTCAACAGAAGCCTTGATCCATTGCCACATAGGCATGCCACACAGGCAATTCATTACATGCGATGGATATCCATCAATATATAACTCCTGAGCTCGTACGTCTCAGAGAAGGGCATTAAGCAAGAGAATAAATTCTCCGCCGCCAAACAGATATATAATTAATAGAAATCAATCACACAGACTGAAATCCAATGTCAGACACACAGTCCGTTTACAAGTTCGTTCTGGGTCTGAACGAAACCGGAGGAACCTAGTACCCCGCATATCCATCGATCTCCAAGTACGTCTGGACAATCACCAACTGATTCTCTCCTCTTGGATGTACGGCCCACTCAAGATCATCAGTAATTATCCAAACGACGTGAAGACCTCCGGTCTTCAACCACCGTCTTCATCTTTGACACCACGTCGAATCAGTTATTCAGAATGGGATAAACCCGGTCTTTCTGAATAACTCGCCTATATAATAAACATGTGTCACACAAACACAACATACACCTCATTCCAATTCATCAGTCACTAACCATAAATTAACAAGAGAATAATTCCCTAAATATTAACCCCTAAGGCCGAAACCAACATCTGATCAATACCCAGGAAACCGTTCTGCTTAGCTAACCTACAAGTAGTTTCTAAATTTCACATTTCTTTGGAAAAGGTTCCCATTAATTTTATCAAAGATAAATTCCTTTAAATTTATTTTTTAATCATCTTTTGAATATCGCTTCAAACTAGTCGGGATTAGCGAACCACACCGAAATAATCATTTATTTTAATTTCCCAATCCCAACCTATTCATCCCATGAAGTCAAACTGGTAATACTTCATATCTAACACCACAGTGTTATCGGTAAGTTCAATTACCATTTCACGTTCAAATCTAATTAAAGATTTAACTATCGCCTGGAGCAAAACTGGTGATACTCCATTCTCAATCTTTTCAGTCTAATTAAAGATTCGTTAAAACTCCACTTAGTTTTAATCTTTGACTAGGTTAAAGAATCAATGTCATTTAAAACACGGTTTATGATAAACCCAAAGTCACATTCCATTTCAATCAGTCCCTAACCGTAAATTAGCAAGTGAGCAATTCCCTAAGTATAAACCCCAAAGGCCGAAACCAACATCAGATCAATACCCCAGAAACCATTCAACTTAACTAAGCTCCAGTTAGTTTCTGATTTTCTTAACACCTTTCGGTCTAAGAACAGTATTATTGAAGATACCATTCACGACAACCCAAAATCACATTCATTTAATTATCGGGTTAAAGAACAAGTGTTATTTAAAACACTGTTCACGATAAACCCAAAAATCAATACCAATTCAATTCCAATTAAATATTATTTAATTGGTTCACTTCATTAAATCTAAACAAAAATATTTAATCATTTTCTCAACTGGTTTTAAGAATAGTGTTAATGAAGACACCATTCACGAAAAAACCAAATCACCTTTGATATTAATTACAAGGCTCTGAATAGAAAATATATCGGCTTATATTCAATATCAAATTCTACGACCAACAAATATCGTTTTGGAAATAACGATATAAATATATCTTTCAAATTTCCATAACCATATCTGTATAATCACGAAATCCAACATCGAAATATTCCAAAGACAATTTCGATTCAAATCCCTTCCAATTCAATTATTGGAAATCTTGGTCATTTTCAAAACCATTTCAAATCCAATTTATTTATTTTAAAAATATATAGAATTATAATTCTAGTTCAAAACTAGTTCATTTCAATAAAAATCTATTTTTATCTTTTCAAATATGGAGTTTTTCATCCCAATTCTTCCCAAATCATTTCTTATGATTTTACACAAATTATTACTATTTTTAATAATTTTATCAAGGCCCGTACAGTCGATTTCCATCAATGGCCGTCGAACTGCACTTACAGCGACCTTTTCCAAATTTGATTTGGACATAATTCCAAATCCAACCGTTAGATTTCTAATTTCTAATATTCGTTAGAAAGCTCTTTTCGATACGAACCCAATGGTTCTGGTTTTAGGAGAATCCGTTGGTCGGATCTCCCGCAATATCCATTCGAAGTCAATGGTCGAAATTCACGAACTACCGCGGCGCGGCGCGTTCTATTCAGGCCATTATATATATATATATATATATATATATATATATAATATATATATATTATATTTCATCGATTTCCTTTTAAAACGTATTTTTATAATTCGTTTTGAATTCGTTTTCAAAACGATTTCAACTTCATTTCTAATTCAAATCAAAATTGAAATTTTCCTTATAAATTCGTTTTAAATTCATTTCAAATTGATTTCAATTCAAATTGATTTCTAATTCAATTTCAGTTCGTTTTCAATTCAATTCAATTTCAATTCGAATTCATTTCTATTCAATTTCAATTCAAATTTCAATTCTATTCAATTTCAATTCGAATTTCAATTCTATTCAAAATATCAGATTTTGAAATCACTTTCGATATTCATAATAAAATCGATATAAATATCGTTCACGTCAAAATGGCATCAATCTAATCAACACGGCTTCATATATTTTTATTTTCAAATATTCTATTTCAAATATTTCTTTTTCAAATATTTCTATTCAAATATTTTATTCAAATATTCTATTTCAAAACTGGAATGAGGCCCAATCAATTACCATAGATTTTATTTCTATGGATTTCCATACAACGCATGTATATATCCACAATGACGAATAATCAACCATCATCCAAAGTGCATTCTACACTGTATAAGCATCAAATATAAATATTCAATGCTTATAACAGTCTGTCAATCAATCGATTGACATACAACTAATTATTGGTATTAGTGTATGTCATATATCATCCCAATACCCGTGTGGGGTTTCAAACAATCAAACACACATTTTATTTGTGCAGTTGGGCGATGTGTAAAATTTATCATCCCAATCAATATCAGTCAAATATGTGTATATAAACAAATCGTCCGATTTGTTTATATTTATTTCATTTTAAATACACGTTAAAAATTCTATTTTCAACTATAAAATATTTTCCACTATAAAATATTTTATTTCAACTATATAAATATTTTATTTCATTTCACATCACATAATCAACTACAACTCAAAATCAAACAAACATGCATACAAGCCATCCATGGTCTGTGGACGATGGGTGTCGGGTGCTACTAAACACCGTTTGCATCCTAGTATATATTTATAACTAGAAAAAGAAATAAAAGGTGAGGAGTTCTCACAGAGGGTTCCACTCCGCCATGCTTTACTTTTGAACTGCTGAACAGTTTGGATCTGCTTGAAATTCGAACGCAGTTCCTTTCACGCTGTTCAAATGTAAAAATTCATTTCTAAATTCAATGTATAAATTCATTTCTAAATTCAATGTATATTTTCATTTCTAAATTCAATGTATATTTTCATTTAAAAGAAAAACAGAATTTTAATAATGCAAATTATATTTTTAATCTTCCTACTTCATGATAAAGACCAAAATCATATTTTTCCTTTGTCCTACAAATTAAAAATCACTTTTCTTCTTTACAAAAATATACTTTTCTTCTTTATAAAAATATCAGAGAAAGAAAATAAAATAAATTAATCCAAACAAAAACTTTCATGAACAAAATAGGATCTTTTTATATAAACAAAATCTAATCTTTTTACATTTCTAAAAATCATACTTGATTGGCATACAAATCATATTTCGACTAGCGTAAAAATCATTTCTTTTTCTAAATAAAAATCTTTCTTTTCTCTATGTCATTATAAAAAAATCATACTTTTATGTTATGTTATTTATAAAACTAAAACCCAAGTTAAACAATGTATTTAAATAAAATAATATAAAAACTGAACTTAAAATAAAATAAAATAAAGAAGGAGCTTACTGTTTTTATCGCTCGGAGGAGGGAGGAAAGGCTGAGGTGGCACGTCGGAGGCAAGGGGGCAGCTAACTGTCGGAGGGTGGTTGCGGGTGGCTGTGGGTGAGGGACGCGGTTCGGTTGATTGGGGGGGTGGGGGGAAGTGGCGGCTGCGTTGGGTTTTCAGGGGGTTGGAGGTTCACCGGAGCAGGGCTGCGGCGGCTCAAGGAGGGGGCGGCGTCTGGATCTCCGGCGATGGCGCGGTCTGAGGGCGGCGCAACTTTGTCTCCTTCGATCGTTTTTTTTTAATTAAACTGACGGGGTGAGAGATAATGAGGAGAGAGAGTGGGAGTGAGGGAGGGTTATATTTAATTATATTATTATATTATTTAAATAATTTTCATTCAAAAAGTTGCTTATCCATTCGACCTCCGACTCACACCCAACGACTGTCGCCTCTAACTAATTACCCCCATTCCAAACACAATGGGATATGTTTCGTAAGCCAATTTGATCGTTACGATCAGTTTCCATCAAAAACAAAATATAAATCAGTTTATATTGAATTTGAACGCACATTTCAATTTACCGGGGTCACATACTAACTCTACAAATTCCAGAAAAATATTTTCTAGCTTCGTATTGACGATACGGTCCTAACAAAACTAGTTTCGTCAAATTCTGAGACCGTTTGGAAATTGGCCATTTTCCAGTCGATTAAAATCAACTAAAACTGGTCAAACGCGTTTTCCTTTGCCACGCTCACATATTGATTCGAAAAATTATGAAAATTGAAACCTAGCAATAATTTGACATCGCGGATCCAACCAAAGTGGTTTCGTCGAAAACCGAGGTCGTTTGCAAAATTTCCGTTTTTAAGGACCAGAATTCCATAGCGACTATTCTGAATTTTCAACTGGACATAACTTTTTACCCCCGCTATGAAATTTCAATGTTTCGGATTCGTTGGAAAGATATTATCAATTAGATTCAAATATTTTTGTTTTCACTAAAATCCGGTTTATTTTGAACCCGGTCCATTCATTTGAAGTTTGAAATCGAATTATCGAACTACCGCGCCATTTTCAATTCCTTTTATATATATAAATAAATATTTATATACTAATGACGATTCAAATATATATATACGTTCGAATTCTATTCAAAATAAATTTCTTGTCGTTATTATTTAAATTAATTCATTTTAAATATTCAAAATTCACTAAAATAGCCAAAATAAAAATTTTAAATTGGCTCGCATTTTCTGGGTTGTTCATTTTCAAAATATTCGATTTTGAAATCACTTTTCGATATTTATTATAAAACAAATAAAATCGATATAAATATCGTTCACGTCAAAATGGCGTCAATCTAATCAACACGGCTTTATAAAATTCTGTTTCAAATATTTCTATTCAAATATTTCATTTCAAATATTTTAAAATATTCGATAATTCTGAACTGGAATCAGGCACAGTCAATTACCATATAATTGATTATATGGATTTCACACAACAAATGTGTATAACAACAATGAAAACAGCAATCCATCATCCAGAGTGCATTCTACACTGTATAAGCATTAGCTATAAATATTCAACGCTTATACAGTCTGACAATCAATCGATTGACATACAACTAATTATTGGGATTAGTGTAAGCCCAATATCATCCCAATACCCGTGTGGGGTTTCAAACAATCAACCACAGTTTTTATTTGTGCAGTTGGGCGATGTGTAAAATTTATCGTCCTAATCAATATCAGTCAAATCAGTGTATATAAGCAAATCGTCCGATTTGTTTATAAATATTTATTTCATTTTAAATACACGTTAAAAAAATCTATTTTTAACTACAAAATATTTTTAACTATATAAATATTTTATTTCACATCACACAATCAATTTTCACAGCAACATGCAATCAAACAAACAAGCCATCCATGGTCTGTGGACGACGGGTGTCGGGTGCTACTAAACACCGTCTGCATCCTAGTATATATTTCAACTAGAAATAAAATAAAATAAAAGAGAGGAGTTCTCACCGAGGGTTCCACTCCTCCATTCTCTATTTCTAAACGGATCCGAATTGAATTTGATTCCAGTCGGTTACATCGCAGTCTGTTTCACTCTGTTCATTGTAAAAATCACATTTTTATTATTTAGTTTTATATATAAAAATCATATTTTTACATCGCTACTTCATTATAAAAATTATATTTTTGTATCTCTCTTCTTCTACTAAAGATTATATATATTTATATATTTTTTAAAAAAAATCTCGTCTTTTATATTTTAAAAATCTCGTCTTTTATATTATAAAAATCTCGTCTTTTATATTATAAAAATCTCGTCTTTTTTATTATAAAATTCTCGTCTTTTATATTATAAAAATCTCAAAACCAAAGTCCAGTTTATATTTTCATCTAAGCAAAATTGTGTTTTTAACTAAGCAAAAATCGTATGTTCAACTAAGCAAAAATCGTGTTTTGAACTATGTTTCATATTTTAAAGCTATAATATATATACATTAAATTTTCAGATTTTAAAACAATCCCATTTGATATTAAAACTGAAAATAAAACCCATGTGAATTTGCAGTAAAAATGAAAAGAAATTCAGGGTTATTTACCCTTTGCTAATCGTTCCTTTCCACTGCCGAAAGCCAAAACCAGGTCACGAAGAACCCTCGCCATCGAAATCCTCCCATCGCCGCCACCTAGCTCGAACGGAGCACCATCGAAGTACTCCATGCTGACACCCTCCCCATCGCCATCATCCACCGTGAACGGCGTTCACCTCGGTGGGACTACCACCCTGAAGTCTGAGCTCAAACGAGCCGGGTTCGAAGTCTCGAGGGTTCGAAGCGGGCGCGAGAGGAGCGAGGAGATCGGAGAAGGAGGGGGAAGGCCTGAGGGGGGAAGCGACGCCTCACTCTGGCAGCGTTGAGGGCGGTGCGGTGGAGAATAGGGGGCGACGAGGTCTGGATATCAGTTTTTTTTTCTTTTATTAATTTGAGCGTTGACCGATTAGAGAAGAAAGAGGGGGACAAGGAAGATTATATAATATAATATATATTTAATTATTTTAAATTTCCAAAAAGCGCCTTTTATTTTTGTACCCCAAACGGGACCCAACGACTGTAGACCCTAGTGTAACACCCCTATTCCGAACACGATGGGATATGCATCGTAAGCTGATTCGATCGTTTCGATCAGTTTTCGTCAAAATCAAAATATAACTCTATATATTAAATTTAAACGCGTATTTCAATTTACCGGGGTCACGTACTAACTCTAAAAATTCCCGAAAAATATTTTCTAGCTTTGTATTGACGATACGGTCCTAACAAAACTAATTTCGTCAAATTCTGAGATCGTTTGAAAAATGGCCATTTTCCAGTCGATTAAAATCAACTGAAACTGGTCAAACGCGTTTTCTTTTGCCGCACTCACATATCGATTCGAAAAATTACGAATTTTGGAATCTAGCAACAACTAGACATCACGGATCCAACAAAAGTGGTTTCGTTGAAATCCGAGGTCGTTTGCAAAATTTCCATTTTTAAGGGCCAGAATTCCATAGTGACTATTCTGAATTTTCAACTGGACGTATCTTTTTATCCCCGCTATGAAATATCAATTTTTTGGATTCGTTGGAAAGATATTGTCAAATGGATTCAAATATTTTTTGTTTCGTTAAAATCCGGTTTATTTTGCACCCGGTACATTCATTTGAATTTTGAAATCGAATTATCGAACTACCGCGCCATTTTCATTTCCTTTTATAATTTAAAATAAATATTTATATTCTAACGATGATCTATATAAATATATACGTTCGAATTCTATTCAAAATATATTTCTCGTCGATATTATTTAAAATAATTCATTTTAAATAATCAAAGTTCACTAAAATCGCCAAAATAAAAAAATTTAAATTGGCTCGGATTTCCGGGTTATTACTTTATCTGGTTAAATGTTTCTTAATTCATAGACACCGTAACCTTATAAAGACCTCCCACATTAGACTGGCATTTGTGGCAGCTGGATTTGCCGGGCAGGTCCGGGCAGTCTTACACCACAAATTCGCCTAACCTCGTGTCTTTACAACTATTATGCATTTAATTCATGCCTTTGACCTGTCACATTAGACTGGCATTTGTGGCTGCTGGATTTGCTGGGCCGGTCCAGGCAGTCTTACACTACAAAAGAGTCTAACCTCGTGTCTTAGGAGGTTTATTATTACACATCTTTATTTAACCCTAAAGTGGATTAATATTCCTATTCAGATTTGTCAATCATTTCCATATTTATTTTGTCCATAATTATCACCTTAATTATGTCCATCTATTTATGGTATATAAATTATACCAATTAACATTACAAACTAATTATATGTCTTTTATGGTATTTATGCTAATTCACAATATTAAATATTTTAATATTATCCCATTGCCCCACGTTGTACGTTTGTTCGTTTAACGTGAAGTATACGTTAGACTCGCCATAGTCTAAGAAAGGAAACATCACAACATGCATAGCACATAAATTAGGTCTAATTATAAAATTTGCATAGTCAGCTATATAGATCTAAACATAAAGAGGTGAACTTGCATGTCTGACTATGGTTTTCATCTAAACTTGCATAGACAATGGGTGTGTAACACACATATTTGCATAACTTATGTGTTATCATGGATCTAAATATATATCTAACATAAAAGGTGTGAACTTGCATATGAATCTCAAACTTACATTTAAACTAGCATATGATTCAAATCCCAAATATGTATATTTACTTGCATATGTGATGATGTAAACTTGCATATGAATCTAAACATGTAAATTAAGATCTACATGTAAACTAGCATGAAAGCTTGTGTATAATCCGCATACATACTTGCATATAACTCACATATGTCTTAGCATATACTTTAGATCCAAACTTACATATAAAATGGATGTCATGAATCAAATTAAACGTACAAAGTTGCATATGATTCTCATTAAACTTGCATATGATTCATGTATAAATTAACATATCCAAACATGCATATCAAGTTAAACATACATATGATTTAACATATGAATTAGATCCACTAACATAACAAAACTAGCACATGAAGCATCATTATGAATCATTGTACATAAGCCAACAATTAACATAGATTTACAACATAGGTAATATCATAGCAGTCAATGATTCACAACCACAAACTTGTGTATAAATTGATGTCATAAAATGAATCAAGACATATGTGATTGATCATATCAAAAAGATCCACAACATGAATTAACCAGGCTATCATATGTTCATAAACAAAATATAAGTAACGTCACATGATTCAATAGGCGTGTTCTTGAAATCCATATTATAAACTTATCCCAATTAAATTAACAATTACTTTGTGAATGAAATTGTACTCACAAACAAAAAGAAAGTCTTGAGTTCTGGGATCTGTATTCTGTAATTGATTAGAGTTTCCCTAACGTAGAAAATTTTTGATTTAGATTAGACTTGTGTTGAATTGAATTGTTGCTAAGCTTCTTCTAGTTGGTGGCGGCTAATCTAGGTTGCGGGGTGATAGCATGACGTCAATGATTCTAATTTTGATTAGGTTTTAGGGTTTGAGTCTACATGTTTTTATATAGAGATTAGGATTAATTCAGTCCATCCAATCAACCTAGAATCAATCAAGACCATCAAGTCAAGATAGGGTGACACCTCAACCCTAATGACTCAACACTGTGTCACAAAATCGTCATCTTTCATATCTGCCCGGGGAGGGGGGAGGGTAGGTCGACCCCCAGGTCGACACTAAGGTCGACCTGTATAGGGGGTGGTCGACACTAGGGTCGACCCCCTGGTCGACCTGGTCCCTGTTATATTTTTTTTGAACCTGAGCTGTTTTTTAATTAATTAATTTATGAAACTTAGAAAGGCCATAACTTCTTCATACGAAGTCCAATTCACACAAACTCGGACTCTATTTCAAGCAGAATTTCGAGATGAACGCAATGGCGCAACCCATTTCCCTTAATTCCCACATTTGAAATTAAGTATTCTTTAATTTGTTAACTTTAATTTTTAAAATTACTGGGTGTTACATATTCCTTGGGTGCTTGTCTGATATTGGTTTAGTCCATTTGGGCTTGTACTTGAGGAATCGAGTTCGACTTGGATGGTTTGCGTGAGAAATAGATGGTTATGGCAGGCGCCCTAAATAAGACTGACCTTAAGAGAGGTAAAAAGTACATATCAAACTTTAGCTTTAGACCCTCAGATTTGTGACATGATGGATAAGCTAAGTATAGGAGAGACCTCTAATCATCTAAGTATATATACTTTGTATCATGGTTAACATCTGTTTATCTTGGAAAGATAATTCGACTACATTGGATACCCTCTAGCCTAGTAAGTGAGCGAGGTCCTATCTTTACCAGTGGAATTTGGAAATCGAGGTCATGAAGCTTCGCAATTGTGAAGTTAAATTAGTTAAGGTACAGTGGAGTGAAGTTAAATTAGTTAAGGTATAGTGGAGTGAAGCTCAAGAAGATGCGACTTAGAAGACTGAAGACTAGATACACGATTCATACCTTTTTTTAGGGTATATCCTTGATTCCTCTTTTTCTGTAAAGTTTATTTGCATGCTAGTCTTTATCTTTTAAGTATATCCTCTCGGTCCTATTCCCGATCCTTAGGTAGAAGCCAATGGTTGTAAACATGTGTTTGAGACATGTTATGTTTGGTGGATGCAAGTGGTTGCAAGTGTTTGCTAGTGGTTGCTCGTGGAGGCATATACACACATTAGGCACCAGATCGGCTCAGTCTCTTTCATTTTGCATATGCATGAGTGAATTTTTAGATTGAAACTTGATGTGTTATCATATGTATGTTGCATTTGTATGAATGACCGTGCACTCATGTAGAAGTAATAAAGTACGATTAGGAATAATTGCATACATGATGGACTCATGGCACTAACATAATCCGCATTAAGGAGGTCAACTGAATCAGTAGACCGCCTGATTTTGCATTAGATAAGGACATGTACACACACTATGCATATGATCATGAAAGCATTAGAAATCTTTTTTTAGGACAATGGATGCCATTGATTGAATGGTAGAGTAGATGGACAATGGATAGTAGGATATACGTTCTTCCTAACTTGAAGATTTCGGGGACGAAATCCTTTAAGGAGGGGAAAATGTAACACCCCGTATTTTCTATGAACGTCAAAGTAACGAATTAAAGTATACTTAATTTTTAAGAGAAGAATTAAGGGAAATGGGTTATGCCATTGCGTTCATCTCGGAATTCTGCTTGAGATAGAGTCCGAGTTTGTGTATATCGGACTCCATATGAAGAAGTTATGACTTTAAGAAGTTTCAGGGGTTTAAATAAAAAACTCAGGTTTGAAATTCGAAATTCAAATCACATACCCGGGATGGGCGGGAAATTTCTCGCCCAGGACCCAGGTCGACTAGGGGGTGGACCTGGGTCAGACAAGTCAACCAGGGGGTCGACCTCCCCCTATTTCCAGATCCGAGGACAGATTCATTTTTCTGCATCTGGACGTCGTTCTGACCAGAATAGTTGATCCCTATGCTATATAAATACCCCTAAGGCTACAATTTTCTCTACACAACTTCATTTTTCCTATATTCTACCCTGATACATATAAAAATAAATCAAAGACGGGGTTATGCTGCTCAAGTTCTTCGTAGAATCAAGTTAAAATTCAAGTAGAGATTCAAAGGCTAATTCAACGGCTGCATTAACTATTTTCTAAGAATTTAATCAAATCTAAATTAGAAGAACAAATAGTCTACTTCAAGGGAGAGCTATTCAGTTTCAGAATACAGATCCCAGAATTCAAGACGGTTCTGTAATTTGTAAGTTCACATTACTTTTTAGAAATAAAAGTTAATTGTGATTCTGACACTGTAATAAATCTGGACCTGAGATTATGCCTATTTCTATCTGTCTTTATATATCCTTTGGACCTATCTCATTGATAATATTATGTCTATTATTTGTCTATTCTTTCCTTCTTCCCTTTTTGTTTTATAGCCAGGCTACTGCGAGCCTGAGCCAGATCTCATAAGAGATGAACGTACATTGGAAATAAAATTGGGCATAAAATATGATTTGGACATGACCAGCGCTAAAATTTAGGAAAAGTATTAAATTTTGTATAATTGGGCATAATTGATTTGTAACTGATTTGAGGACATAACACATGTTGTATTCAAAACATAAAGTATTGGACATATGACTTGAGATTTGAGGCATAAAGTGTTGGACATATGACTTGAGATTTGAGGCATAAAGTATATTGGACATATAACTTGGGATTTGGGGCGTAAATTGAACTGTAAACATGTAAGTTCAAGTTATTTTCAGATTTAAATACATAATAGTGATTTTGGCGTATAATGAAATGGATCTAATCCCATGCTTGATGATAAGAGAAATCTTTTAGATTAATTCCTATCTTTCTATTGAATCAATGATTTACATGCCTAGGAAGTTATTATTCAATCATGCCTGTCTTTGTTGGACATCTGATATATAATCCTTTTAGGTTCATGATGTTATTTATATTAGATCTATGAGGTTATTTCTGTCAGTTTGTTTCAGATCTATCCTTGTTATACCCAAACTCTAACAGATCTGTAATCCTCTTAGGTCCAAAATATTTGACAGATCTACCATTTTAATGACTGTTTTATGCCTACTCTCGTTTATGTTCCTCTTTCGTCCCCTTTATTGTATGAATCTAGATTAACCTCGAATCTAGACTGAAACTTATTATACGTGCGATTCGAATGCGGGGGTAATAGGGAATAGTCTATTTGGTAATGGTGGAACATAAGTTTGTAACTTATGATTTGGGGCATAATTTGTCTTTGTTGCGAACTTGGCGTAGATTGAAATATTAAATCTAGATTTGGCGCAAACTGTAAATTGGAATATTAAATCTAGATTTGGCGAAAACTGTAAATTGGAATATTAATCTAGATTGGGCGCAAAACTGTAAATTAGGATATTAATCAACATTGGGCATAACCATTGGTTGAGAGACCAAATAATAATGTATATTAGGGTATTGGGGCATGACTATTAGTACAAACTTGGGAAGATTAGGTGTAGCCTATTTTGAGTAATAACTCGAAATTGAATTTGGGGGCCATAACTTGCAACTAGTTTGTTGAGCATAACTTGAGAATTGGAATATTACTAGTTGGGATAATTAGCATATAAATCTAGACTTGGACATTTATGGAAAATGTGGCATAATCTGAAATTGACAACAATTGTGAATAATTTACATATAAACTGTAAATGTGTAAATATGTGAAAAGATGAATATGCCTAACCCGAGATTAGATTGATTTGTGGTGTAAAACTGCACGAAACCGCCTGGCACATCTAGTAACCACAACAACACCTATCTAATGTAAGAGGTTAGTGCATCATGCCCAAGAAAAACCCGAGGTTAGATTGAGTTGTGGTGTAAAACTACCCGGAACCACCTGGCACATCCAGTAACCGCAACAACACATATCTAATGTGAGAGGTAGGTGCATTGATAAATCAATTAATGCTAATGAACAAGACATGCTAAGATGAATGACCAGGGTTAAGTAACAAGAACGCTTAACCAATATAACAAGATGAATGACTAAGGTTAAGTTAATAGGAAACACTTAACTAGTATAGCATGATGAATGGGTAGGGTTAAGTAATAAGAAACACTTAACCAATATGACTTGATTTGTGGTAGGGTTAAGTTAACACAAGAAGGCAACAATTAACCAAAGTAATTATGACAAGTAGGTGGGTTAAGTTAACTTGAATTGATTTGTAACACCCCGAATTTCCTGAGAATATTAAAATTAACAAATTCAAGAACACTTAATTTTTAGAAGAAGAATTAAGTGAAATGGGTTGCGCTATTACGTTCATCTCAAATTTTTGGTCAAGATAGACATTTGGTTTGCATAAAATGGATAACTTATGAAGAAGTTATTAAGCCTTGAAGTTTGTATGCATATGGGAAATATATATATATATATATATATATATATATAAATTAAATAAACAAATATGCAAAAAAGTTCAAAACAGCGAATCGGGAGGGGGAATAACCGAACCGGGCCATTTTTGAGGTCGACCCGAGCCTTGCTGGGTCCACTAGGGGTTGATTAAGGCTGTTTGGCTGTCAACCCATGCGCCGATTCGCTCTAAGGCGGATGTGGCATCTGATTGGTTCTGATGGACTCCTTGCTGAATCATTAGGGATGATGTGGCTATTCTATCTTGTCTGAATGGCTTTGATTTGCTCTAGGTTAATATGACGGTTCCTATTAAATCAAACTTCTATATAAGCAAGCTAATACCTCAACCCTAAATCATATTAAAAATCAAACCAAGAGCCGTCATGCTGCCATTGGACAACCTCGAGTAGCCGCCGTTCAACTTGAAGCAAATTAAAAGACGTGATTGTCTACATCAAAGGCGAGCATTTCAACTTTAGAATACGGAATCAAGAAATCAAGATTGTCTTTTGTAAGTGTAGTTATCTTCTAGATGTAAATAAGTTTAAGACGTGATTTGATATAAAGTGAAAAATAGAATTATACCATGTTGTATAATATTGACGATGCTAATTCATGTTTGTTTCTTGTGATTATTTTATCATAATTGTAACACTCCAGATTTTTGAATAATCAAATCAACTAAAATAAAGAATAATTAATCTCATACATGAGAATTAAGGGAATGTAGTTGCGCCATTGTGTTCGTCTCGGAATTCTGGTCGAGATAGAGTGCGAGTTTGCGTAAAACGGATACCAGATGGAGTTATGGACGAACGAAGTTAGGTGGCAAAACAAGAGAAAAAAAACAGATTGCACTGGCGCACTTGGGAAGTACGCTAGTACATATTTGCACTGGCGCACCTGCCAAGTGCGCCCAGGCCGAGGCAGCAAGCCTGCACAGCTTTCTGGTTCAGTCTGACCCATGTTGCTGAGTCCTTTCTGACTCCTTGCTGAGTCATTAGGGCTGAGGTGTCACCCTATTCCGACTGAATGGTTTTGATTAACTATAAGATCATCCGACGGCTATAATTAAATCAAAATTCTATATAAACATGGGTAGACTCAAACCCTAAATCAGAATTAAAACTAAAACTATGGCCGTCATGCTGTCATCTTGTAACCTAGAGTAGTCGCAACAATTAGAGAGGAAGAACAGCAAATCAAATCAGTTCTATTCAACTTTAACAACGAATCTTCTTCAAAGGAAAGCTAATACAACTTCAGAATTCAGAACTCAAGACCCACTTTGAGTTGTGAGTTCGATAATTTTAATAAAATAATTAGCAAATTAATTGGATTATGTTATGATGCAGACTATTTGGATATGATGTGAATTATTGACCGCATGTTATAATTATGTTGTAAAATTTTGATGAATTCTATGATGTTATGATTGTGATCATCTATATTATAAAGTTATGATGCTATCATCCTGTTGTAATTTTATGATTGGCTTATGTATAATTGAATCACCATGTTGTTCATATGCTAGTTTGGGTATGATAATTCATATGATAAATCATAAGTATGTATGCAAGTTTAGATTTTTATTTAGACATGAATCATATGCAAGTTGGGGAAAATTATATGTATGACCTTATATGCTTCATGACATCTATTTTAGATCTAAAGTTAGGCTATGACATGTGTGAGTAATATGCCAAATTCTACATGCTAGTTTACGTGTTTAGATGTAAGTTTATACCATTGTTATGTTGCATAAATCACATATGCAAGTTTGTATGAATACATGTGTTTGAGTATGAATCATGTTATGCAAGTTTGTGGTTATTGCCTACGCAAGTTTACACCTTTAGATGTAGATCTATGACATACATGATTTATGCAAGTTTGTGACCATTATCTCAACAAGTTTACACCTTTAAATTTGGGTCTATGACATATGTAGTTTTATGCAAGTTGTAACTTTGGCCTATGCAAGTTTTAGGTTTAGAACATCATTCACACATGCAAGTTCACTCCTATGTTTAGATCTAGTTTTAATTATATGTATGTTGTTATGTTTTCTCTTTATTCCATGAGTTAGACTATTCGAGTCTAACGTATATTTTACGTTAAACGAACGAACGTACAACGTGGGGTAAAAGGGATAATATTGAAAAGATTTAATATTAAGAATTGGCATAAATGCCTTAAATGGCATAAAATAAATTGTGATGAAATTTGGTATGATTTTACATACCTTAAATGGATGGACATAATTGAGTTAATTATGGACATCGTTAAATTTGGAATTAATTGATAATTTGAATAGGGAAATTAATTCAAATTGGAGGATGATTAATTAGGAGTAATTAATCATCTAAGACACGAGGTTAGGCTCTTTTGTGGTGTAAGACTGCCCGGACCCGCCCGGCAAATCCAGCTGCCATAAATGCCAGTCTAATGTGAGAGGTCTTAGGCATAAATTAAATACGTAACAGTTGTAAAGACACGAGGTTAGGCTCGTTTGTGGTGTAAGACTGCGCGGACCCGCCCGGCAAATCCAGCTGCCACAAATGCCAGTCTAATGTGAGAGGTCTTTATTAGGTTACGGTCTTAATGAATTAAGAAACACTTAACCAGATAAACATGTAGTGGGGAATGAGGGGGTTAAGTGGGTGCCTTGGGTGGCATGTGGAATCTAGTGGGTGCCTTGAGTGGCATTTGAAATACGATTAGAAGCACTTAACCAAAAATTGAAACATGTAAGTGAACATGAATAAGAGGTGGGTTAAGTGGGATGTACTAGAGGAGACCAAGCTTAGGTGGATAGCTTGTGTCGAGTATTGGGGGCCCGTTTCAACAAGTAACCCATCCGTATCTTTGTGGGCTCGACCCAAGTCGAGGACGGGACATGCATACTGGGCTTGACTGTAAGAGGCCAAACCGGGTTAGTGGTGGCAACGCAAGTCCAACGGGTTCATATGCGTGTGTGGACCTGGGCTGGTAGGTAAGACATTGTTGCATCGTGTAGGTATAAGCATGTGCATCGTTGGTGGTATCGGGTTGCCACTTTGGGGAGTGATACACACCACTGTGGGGCCAGCACGGGTATCTACGAGTTAGGGAGCCGATCGCTTGGGGGTAGTGGGTACACCTAGTGGAGATAGGGGCAGGCGGCACCTATGAAGGCAGCTAGGGGTGCATGAAACTACCAATATCACTATTTAAGTTTTGTAGGCAGGATCAACCTTAGGGTGACTAGTGGTGGTGCAGTATAGCAATTACCTTATAGTGGTGGTGCAGTATAGCAATTATCGTATAATGGTGGTGCAGTTAAGAAATTATCTTATAGTGGTTTAGGTGCACTTTAACGATATCGTTGTTCATCTTGTATCCATGTTTACTCTGCCATACTCAATGGTTCATGGTCATTTCCTTATTTTCCAACTTATGCCTTAGCCTAGTTACTTTGGTAATTATATTGTTAAAGTTATCGCACTCGCCAGACTTTATGTCTGACCCCCTTTGTTTCCTCCTCTTTTCTTCCTTCCCCCCCTGGTGCTCAGGTTGGAACTAGCACTAGTGGAGCTTGATTTTGGACTGCTATTTCTCTGCTTTTAGAAGATTGCTTAGGTCGCTGAAGTAAAGTTTAGCCTCTTTTATTTATGGCTATTTTGTATTGGGGATTATGTCTTTCAATTTATGTACTTTGAGTTGGTCAAGATGGATATTATGTACTTTGACTCTGGTTTTTGATGATGTAATCAAACATATGTGTTTTCCATTACAATGAAATAAAGTTTTAAATTTTTGAGTACTGTTTATATCTGTCATGTTGTTAAGTTTCTGTTCTATACTTAGTTAAAACGCTCCATAGAAGTTAATGCATTTCCTTTGTGAGTGACATTAACGGACGTGGGGTGTTACATGAATTGTCTTGGAATGTTTGTGGCTTATTGGACTTAGTGTTGGATCTATTAAAGATTGAGAATGAAACTATCAATATCATATGCAAGTTATATGTTTCATGTTAAGATCTACATATATATGTTTAAATGATTAATGCAAGTTGTATGTATTATGTTAGATCCAAGTCAAGATCTACATATATATATATATTCATATGCTTTATGTTAGATCCATATGCCTATATATATGTTCATATGTTTGTATGCAAGTTACAAGTTTTATGTTGGATCCATGTCAAGATCTATCTAGGTTCATATGATTAATGCAATTTATATGTTTTATGATAGATCCAAGTCACGATCTAATTATACATATGTTCATATGCAAGTTACATGTTAGATCCAAAACTAAATCTATATTTATATGCATGTTTGTAAAGTGGACTTATGCAAGTTCACCTTGTTATATCTAGTTCACACCTATATGTTAATGTTAAAATTATACATGCCTTGGGATTGGACATGTCATGATTATGTCATATGCTGGTTTATAATTGAGGTTATGTTCACACATGCCTAGATCTACGTATTAACATGTTTTAGGCTTATGATTATCTAAGTCTAAATTATATGCAAGTTTATGTGACTTTTTAAATTATATGAATAAAGTTTTATGCAAAATTTACATGTTTGGTTGAATCTATATTATGCATGTTCCCTTCTTTACCTCTTGTTTATAAATTGGGAAAATATGTGGGCCCAATGACTTTATGTGATTAATACGAACGAACAAACGGGGGTAACGTTGAGATAGTTATTAAATCAAAACATGTTAATAATGCAGATGGGCCCAAAACCATGTAAATGGTTAAGGCCATGAATGGTATAATTTATACCATTAGTCTTGAACATAATAAAAATATGTGACATATGAAATACTTGTAGAAAATTCACATATATAAAATGTAAAAGTTGAATATGCCTAACCCGAGGTTAGACTGAGTTGTGGTGTAAACCTGCCCGGAACCAACCGGCACATCCAGTAACCACAACAATACCTGTCTAATGTGAGAGGTTAGTGCATCAAGCCCAGAAAGACCCGAGGTTGGACTGAGTTGTGGTGTAGAACTGCCCGGAACCGACCGGCACATCCAGTAACCACAACAATACCTGTCTAATGTGAGTGGTTGGTGCTTTAATTAATTAACTAATTAATTAAATCTAATGAACAATCAAGCTAGAAATGCTGAGGTTAAGTAATTAAGGGAACACTTAACCAACTTAACATGTTAACAAGACAAGATTGGTGGGGTTAAGTAATTGAGGAAACACTTAACCAACTTAACATGTTAACTAGACAAGACTGATAGGGGTTAAGTCAAACCATGGACACTTAACCAGGGAGGAAACACTTCTGCTTAGTCTAGGTTAGCTAAAGCTTGAAGACCGTATATGTAAGGCTTGGACTTTCTTTTTGAGCTATGGCTATGGTCAAGCACTTATTGGGGATTTATGTCATTTTATTTTCAGTATTGCTTCTTTATGTTTTCAAGACAGATGAAAAGTTGTTATAATTTGGAAGGTTGAAACAGTTGTTGAATTGTTGTGTTGAACAAGTATTTATGAAATAATATTGATCTTTTTCCACTGCATAAATTTTCTATCTTGTAATTTATTAGTATCTTGTACCTTAAAACGCTCCACTGAAGTTAAGGCATTCCTTTGAGAGTGACCTTAACGGAGGTGGGGTGTTACACTTGGTATCAGAACTAAAGGTTACCAGATTGGAAAAAATTTTTGAAACTATTTTTCAAAAAGAAGTCATAAAGAAGCATTATCAAGAAAAAGTGTTAATTTAAAAAGGCATACTCCCCAAAGCCATATGCACTATATTTCTTTCCTTCGTTTTGAATCTTTCCTTTTTGTTTCAGCATGTCTGGGGATCTTAACCTTCCAGAGGGTGTATCGATACCTGGCTGGTTCAGCAGATACCTAGAAGCTAGGGCCAATGACGCGGGCCTAGTAGACATTCCTCCTCCCCCGGCTACTGCTCCTCCTCCTCCTCCTCCTCGAGGAAATGCTTTCGCAAAGATCTGTAGAGACTTTAGATCCATGGGTGGAAAATACTTTAAGGGGAGCGAATCATTCGTGGAAGCCAGAAACTGGCTCAAGGAGACTGAGGACTTATTCGTTATCTTTGAAGTAGATGAGAGGCAGAAACTACAGTTGGTGGTGTGGTTTCTCGAAGACGAGGCCTCCTTCTGGTGGGAAATCACCAATGATGAAAGACTGATAGAGACTTGGGAGGACTTCAGGGCGAGATTTGAAATGAAGTTCCTCTCACAAGCTGAGCAAAGTCTGCAAATACAGAAGTTCCTATCACTTAAAGAAGGCAGCTTATCGGTCAAAGATTACGTCAATAAATTTAACCAGCTTGCTCGATTTGGACTGGAGTTAGTAAACACTCCACACAAGAAGGCTCTCCGCTTTGCCAAAGGAATGAACGAGCCACTGCAAGGTTTGGCAATGTCCCATATACCTATGGGAGCGACTTACGAGAGACTGGTGGACATGGCTCTATTGTAAGAGGAGAACAAAGATGGCAAGAAGGAGGTGAAGAAGGAAGAGCCTCAAAACAAGAAAGGAGATGGATCTGAGAACAAGAAGACGGACCCCAAGAAAGGCGGGAAGGATAATAAATCCCGTAAGAAGATGAAGTGCAATTTCTGTGGGATACCTGGACACTTGGCTAGGGACTGTAGAAAGAAAAAGAGGAAATTGGGCGCTTGTTTCCGGTGCAGGGATACTGGACACTTGTCTAAGGACTTCCCAAAAAGGCAAGGGTAGGGACAGAAGACTAGATCATCTTCTGGAGGGCAGGTTCATGCTCTCGTTGCACCTCTGCAGGAACGAGGTAGACATATTTTTGTTGAGAGTTTAGTTTATCTGTTTGATAATCATGTTCGTACTCTCTTTGATTCTGGTGCATCGCACTCTTTTATATCTACTGCTTTAGTTGAATCTCTACACATAGACACCCATATAGTAGAGGATCCCTTAATTGTTTCAAATCCAATTGGGGGATCAGTTTATTTGTCAATGATTTGTTTGGATTTGGAAATCTCTATTTTAAGCGTTGGGTTTAAATGTAATGCTTATGTTTTGGGCTTCACGGGCTATAGGCTGATTCTAGGCATGGACTGGCAATCCAGTAGTGGTGCCATCCTCGATTGTGTAAAGAGAGTGGTTAGACTCATGACTCGCCTCGGTAACACTCCTGAAATCTCTTGTAATCCCATGAATTCTGTTATGCTAAGTTATCTAGAATCTCTTGATACGCCTGTTGAGAATTTGCAGTCTGTTAGAGTGGTACGTGAATACTCGGATGCGCTTGAAGAGGTAAATGGCTTAACTTCGAAGCGGGAGAAAGACTTCGGCATATACCTCGTTGGCAATGCAAAACCCGTTGCTTTACCCATTAGACACATGGCCCCAAGGAAGAGAAAAGAACTCAGCAAGCAAGTTAAAGAGCTGCTTGAAAAGGGGTTCATAAGACGGAGCATTTCTGAAAGGGGTGCTCCAGTAGTGTTTGCGACCAAAGCCGATGTTCACTCCGCCTATGCGTGGATTATAGAGAGTTGAACCAACTGACCAAGAAGAATAGGCACCCACTCCCAAGAATTGGCGATCTGTTTGATTAGCTCGTAGGTGCATCCGTTTTCTCCCAACTAGATGTGGCTACCGGGTTTCATCAGCTAAGAGTGGCTAAGGATAGCATTGAAAAGACCACATTGAGGACCCCGGATGGTTTCTTCGAGTGGCTTGTCTTGCCTTTTGGCTTGACAAACGCACCTTCCTATTTCATGGACTTGATGAGCAGGGTGTTCCAGGAATTCCTCAATAAGTTTGTGGTGGTCTTCGTGGACGATATTTTGATCTTCTCAAAGAGTAAGGAATAGCATGCTCAGCACTTAAGGGAAGCCATGGATACTCTCCGTGCACATCAGTTGAAAGCCAAGTTCTCCAAATGCCATTTCTGGAGAGAAGAAGTTTGATTCCTTGGACATGTGGTGCCCAAAGAGGGGTTAGCCGTGGACCCCGCAAAAGTGGTTGTTGTGCAAGATTGGAAGATTCCACGAAATGAAACTGAAGTCCAAAGCTTTCTCGGGCTAGTAGGATTTTACCGGAAGTTCATCAAAGACTTTGCGAAAATCTCAGCTCCATTTACTAGGTTGACGAATAAGAACCTAGTTTTCGCTTGGGATTTGGATTGCGATATTGCTTTCCAACGCTTGAAAAGGGCTCTAACAACAGCCTCAGTTCTGACATTGCCTGATGGAAGCAAGATGTTTACCGTATACACGGATGCATGCGGTACAGGATTAGACGCTGTCTTGATGCAAGAAGGGAAGGTAGTAGCTTATGGTGGAAGGCAGTTGAAAGTACATGAGAAAAACTATCCAACCCAAGACCTAGAATTGGCAGCCATCATTTTCGCTCTTAAGTCTTGGCGCCATTATCTCTTAGGTGAGAAGTTTGAATTGTTTATTGACCATAAATCATTGAAGTACCTTTTCTCGCAGAATGATCTCAACTTGAGGCAGCAAAGATGGATGGAGTTTCTTGCCTCCGATGATTTTGAGATTTCCTATACTCCTGGCAAGGGCAATGTGGTAGCAGACGCTCTGAGTAGAAAGAAGCTGACCTTAAGCCCTCTCTTTGTAAAGGCAAAGCTTGGAGTACATAGCCAACTTTGACTTTATACCCTCATCTGAATTTGTACCTGGCTTGTTAGCAACACTGGAAGTGCGGCCTACACTTTTTGACTCAATAGGAACTGCACAACGTGAAGACCCTCAGCTAGTAGATGTGATAGATAAGCTGATTAGGGGTGAGACTTCGAGTCACCTCAATAGATACTCCATCGATGATAAGAGATGGTTGAGACGGGATGGAACGCTATGCGTCCCACACATAAGAGATTTAGTGAAAACGGTTCTAGAAGAAGCACACCATTCAAAGCTGACCATACACCCAGGCGGAGACAAAATGTATAAAGACATCAAAAGAGTTTTCTTTTGGAATGGTATGAAGAGGGACGTAGCTGAATTCGTTTCTAAGTGCATGATATGCCAGCAGGACACGTTGGAGCAGAAGAAGCCTGGTGGTTTGCTTCATCCTCTAGACGTCCCACAGTGGAAATGGGATAACATTTCGATGGACTTTATTGATGGGTTTCCTAGGTCAAGAAGGGGCAATACCAGTATTTGGTTAATAGTGGACTGACTCACAAAAAGCGCTCACTTTATACCTGTCAAAAGTAAAAGGGCTGCCTCATCTCTAGCATCTCTATATCTTAAAGAGATAGTTCGACTGCATGGGATACCTTCCAGCATAGTAAGCGATCGAGACCCTATCTTTACAAGCGAGTTCTGAAAGAGTTTGCAAGAGGTTGTAGGCACACAACTATGTTTAAGCACGGCCTACCACCCCCAAACCGATGGACAGACGGAAAGGGTGAACAGAGTCTTAGAAGACCTCTTGAGATTGTGTGTTCTTGACTTTAGAGGGACATGGGAAGATCATCTTCCTCTGGTGGAGTTCGCCTGCAACAATAGCTACCTAGCTACAATAGGGATGGCACCCTTCGAAGCCTTATACGGGAGACCGTGTCGATCACCAACCTGTTGGTGGGAATCCACAGATAAGCTTATACTTGGGCCAGACATGATTAGGGAAACCTCAGAAAAGGTGGACCTAATAAGAAGACGAATGAAGACTGCTCAAGATAGACAGAAGTCCTATGCAGATAAAAGAAGGACCGACCTTGAGTTTGAGGTTGGAGACGGAGTGTTCCTTAAAGTATCTCCTTTGAGGAATGTTGTTCGCTTTGGATCCAAAGGGAAATTGGCACCTAGATTCATAGTACCATTTCCTATCATTGAAAGAATTGGGACGATGGCCAACGGATTAGAGCTACCTAAAAAGTTGGCTGGAGTTCACAGTGTCTTTCATTTTTCTCACCTACGAAAGTGCTTACATGAATCTGCGGAAGTGGTAGAACCAAAGATACTAGAAGAGGTAGAAGTGGAACGAGAAGCAACAGTGAGAAGAATTCCAACTCGTATCTTGGGAACGGAAGTCAAAAAGATATGCAACCATGAAGTCAAGCTTGTTAAAGTACAATGAAGTGACAATGAAGAAGACATGACTTGGGAGACCGAAAGAAAGATACACGCAGCCTACCCTTATCTTTTTGAGGGTACATCTTTGATCTCTCCTTTATCATAAGTTTATTCATGCTTAGTTATCTTCTCGGTCCTATTTCTTGATCCTTAGTAGAAATCAATGGATGTAAACATGTATTTGAAACATGTTATGGTTGATGGTTGCAAAGTGCTTGCAAGAAGTTGCTAGTGATTGCTCGTGGATGCATATGCACATACACATTAGGTTCTAGATCGGCTCAATGACTTTCATATTGCATTTGCATGTGAACGCATGAAATTGTATGTGGATTGAAACTTGATGTGTTATCATATGTATGTTGCATTTGTATGAATGATTGTGCACTCATGTAGAATTATGAATAGGAAAAATTGCATACATAATGGACTCATGGCACTCTCATGATTAGCCTTAAGGAGGTCAACTTGATCAGTAGACCGCCTGATTTTGCACGAGATAAGAGATATATGCACACACTCTGTATATGTTCATATGGCATTAGAAGTCTTTTAAGGACAATGGATGCTTGTGGATGATGAACGAGTAGATGGATGATTGGATGTTAAGATGCATTCTTCATAACTTGAAGATTTTGGGGACAAAATCCTTTAAGGAGGGGAGAATGTAACACCTCGAATTTTCTGAGAATATTAAAATTAGCAAATTCAAGAACACTTAATTTTTAGAAGAAGAATTAAGTGAAATGGGTTGCGCTATTACGTTCGTCTCAAAATTTTGGTCAAGATAGACATTTGGTTTGCATAAAACAGAATCCTTATGAAGAAGTTATTAAGCCTTGAAGTTTGTATGCATATGAGAAAAATATATATAGATATATATAAAAATTAAATAAACAAATATGCAAAAAAGTTCAAAACAGTGAATACGGAGGGGGAATAACCGAACCGGCCCATTTTGAGGTCGACCCAAGCTTTGCTGGGTCGACTAGGGGTTGATTCAGGGTGTTTGGCTCTCAACCCGTGAGCCGATTCGCTCTAAGGAAGATGTGGCATCTGATTGGTTCTGATGGGCTCCTTGCTGAGTCATTAGGGCTGATGTGGCTATTCTATCTTGTCTGAGTGGCTTTGATTTGCTCTAGGTTAATCTGACGGTTCTTATTAAATCAAACTTCTATATAAGCAACCTAATACCTCAACCCTAAATCATATTAAAGATTAAACCAAGAGCCGTCATGTTGCCGTTGGACAACCTCGAGTAGCCGCCTTTCAACTTAAAGAAAATGAAAAGAGACAAACCAAATCAAATCAAAATTAAACTAAAACAACGATTGTCTACATCAAAGGCGAGCATTTCAATTTCAGAATATGGATTCTAGAAATCAAGATTGTCTTTTGTAAGTGTAGTTATCTTTTAGTTGTAAATAAGTTTAAGACGTGATTTGATATAAAGTGAAAAATAGAATTATACCATGTTGTATAATATTGACTATGATAATTCATGTTTGTTTCTTGTGATGATTTAATCATGAATTGTCTTGGAATGTTTGTTGCCTATTGGACTTGGTATTGGATCTATTAAAGATTGAGAATGAAACTATCAATATCATATGCAAGTTATATGTTTCATGTTAAGATCTACATATATATGTTTATATGATTAATGCAAGTTGTATGTATTATGTTAGATCCAAGTCAAGATCTACATATATATATTGATATGCTTTATTTTAGATCTATATGCCTATATATATGTTCATATGTTCATATGCAAGTTACAAGTTTTATGTTGGATCCATGTCAAGATCTATCTAGGTTCATATGATTAATGCAAGTTTTTTGTTTTATGATAGATCCAAGTCACGATCAAATTATACATATGTTCATATGCAAATTACATGTTAGATCCAAAACTAAATCTATATTTATATGCATGTTTGTAAAGTGGACTTATGCAAGTTCACCTTGTTAGATCTAGTTCACACCTATATGTTAATGTTAAAATTATACATGCCTTGGGATTTGACATGTCATAATTATGTGATATGCTAGTTTATAATTGCAGTTATGTTAACACATGCCTAGATCTACATATTAACATGTTTTAGGCTTACGATTATCTAAGTCTAAATTATATGCAATTTCATGTGACATGTTAAATTATATGAATAAAGTTTTATGCAAAATTTACATGTTTGGTTGAATCTATATTATGCATGTTCCCTTCTTTACCTCTTGTTTATAAATTGGGCTAATATGCGGGCCCAATGTGTGACACCCCACGTCCATTAATGTCACTCACAAAGGGAATGCATTAACTTCCATGGAGTGTTTTAAGTGTGTATAGAACAGAAACTTAACAACATGACAGATATAAAACAGTACTAAAAAATTTAAAACTTCATTTTTATTGTAGCGGTAAACAAATAAGTTTGATTACATCGTCAAAAACCAAAGACTAGAGTCAAGTACATAATATCCATCTTGTCTAAATCAGAGTACATAGAATGAAAGACATAACCCTAACACAAAATAGCCATAAATAAGATAGGCTGAACTTTTACTTCAGCAAAGAAAGAGATAAAGCTATCGAAATCAAGCTCCACTAGTACTAGTCCCACCCTGAGCACCTGGGGGGGGGGGGAGAAAGAAAAGAGGTGGAAGCAAAGGGTTCAGACATAAAGTCTGGCGAGTGCAATAACTTTAACAATATAATCATTAAGTAACTAGGATAAGGCATAAGCTGGAAAAAAAGGAAATGACTGTGAACCAATGGGTATGACAGAGCAAACTAAGGGAATAAGATGAACAAAGATAATGTTAAAGGTGTACCTAATCACTATAGGATAATTACTACACTGCACCACACCAAATACCCTAAAAGTTGATCCCGCCTACCAAACTTAATATTGATAATGGTAGTTTCGTGTACCCCTAGTTGCCTTCATAGGTGCCGTCGGCCCCTATCTCCACTAGGTATACCCACTACCCCCATTCGATCGGCTCTCTAACTCGTAGATACCTGTGCTGGCCCCACAGTGGGGTGTATCACTCCCCAAAGTGGCAACCCGATACCACCAAAAATGCATGGCTTATATCTACACGATGCAACAACGTCTTATCTACCATCCCGGGCCCACACACGCATATGACCCCGTTGGACTTGTGTTGCCACCGCTAACCCGTTTTGACGTCTTACAATCAAATCCAGTATGTGTGTCCCATCCTCGACTTGGGTCGAGCCCGTAGAGATATTTAATGGGTTACTGGTTTGAAAAGGGCCCCCATGCATGACGCAAGCTTTCCACCTATGCTTGGTCCCCTCTAAGGTTTTTTCCCCACTTAACCCCATTCTTATCCATGTCTTCTTACATGTTTCAATCTTGGTTAAGTGTATCTAATCGTATTTCACATGCCACCCAAGGCACCCACCTAACCCCTAATGTCCCACCACTTGTTTATCTGGTTAAGTGTTTCTTAATTCATTAACACCGTAACCTTGTAAAGACCTCCCACATTAGACTGGCATTTGTGGCAGCTAGATTTGTCGGGCGGGTCCGGGCAGTCTTACACCACAAACGAGCTTAACCATGTGTCTTTAAAACTGTTACGCATTTAAATCATGCCTTCGACCTCTCACATTAGACTGGCATTTTGGCTGTTGGATTTGCCGGGCGGGTCCGGGCAGTCTTACACCACAAACGAGTCTAACCTCGTGTCTTAGGCGGTTTATTATTACACATCCTTATTTAACCCCAAAGTGGATTAATATTGTAACAACCCGTATTTTCAATAACCTGTTATAACGTAAATCGAGGCAGAATTTAATTTATAAATCTGAATCAAGGGAAACGGGCTATGCCATTGCGTTCGTCTCGGAAAAATACGCGAAATAGAGTCCGAGTTTTCGAAAATCGGAGTCTGTATGACCCGATTAAGGCCCAATGAAGTTTTCAGAAAATTTCAAGTTCAAAACAGATTTGAATTTCAAGTTCAAATTTCGGATTTCGGGCCTGGAAGGCTAGGCGGGAAATTTCCCGCCAAGCCAACCAAGTCGACAGGCCTGTCGACTTGGCAGTCGACTTGGTTGGACCCAAGTCGACAGCCCTGTCGACTTGGCTGTCGACTTGGTTCAGCCGGGCAGTTTTGCCTGGTGCACCATTTTGGGGTTTTGGTTAGGTTTTGGGGCCAGATTCGGTTTTAAGGGCTGAGATTGGAATTAGGGTTTAATCCTAAGGTTGAAACTAATCCTAATCTCTATAAATAAGCCCCTAACCTAACCCTAAATCATCATTATTCATTCAAGTAACTAAACTATGGCAAAATCATTCCTCTCATGGCCTCCACTCTCTTCATAAAATTCTAAGTTATTTCTATGAGAGATTTTCCATGCATACAAGTGTTTTCAAGCTTGTATGAGTGTTATTAGCTTGCATTCAAGTCAAGTTTCCATATTTACATCATAAAGCAAGGGTTTTGATCATTTTGGCTCAAGGGTTTTTCTATTGGAACTTGCATTTTGGGTTTATTTGATTGCATAAGGGCTTTGGCATTGTAAGCCCTTTTCTACTTTCATATTTAAACTCTAAAGTTAATGAATGATGCAAGTTGTGTTTGATCATTATGATATGCAAGTTTACCATGTTATGCTATGCAAGTTTGCCATGTTATGATATGCAAGTTTATCATGTTATGTTATGCAAGTATGCCATGTTATGATATGCAAGTTTACCATGTTATGCTATGCAAGTTTGCCATGTTATGATATGCAAGTTTACCATATTATGCTATGCAAGTTTGCCATGTTATGATATGCAAGTTTGCCATGTTATGTTATGCAAGTTTGTCATGTTATGATATGCAAGTTTATCAAGTTATGTTATGGTTGATCATTTTGCTCATGTTATCATGTTATGCAAGCTTATCTTGGGTTTATGAGCTTAAAGCTTCAAGCTTTATGCTAAAGGTTGCATTTTGGCAACATGTAAGTTATCATATCCCTTATGATAACTTACATGTGAGGCTAAATGCGAACTTATGGCAACTTCTACATGTCATTTACCACCATGTATCACTTATATGCTAAGTTTGGTTTTATGCATACTTTTGAGGCCTAATGATGCAATATGCAAGTATATGAACATATGTACATTTCATATGCCACCATGTTAAACTTGTGGCTTCAACACCATTTGTCATCTTTATGCCAAGTTCCCTCTTTCTATCCTTTATGCGCTATTGCGATATGTAAGCGATGGGATTGCGTTTGGGGTTGGGTAAACTTAAAAGACATAAAAACATAAGATTGGGAATTTACCTATTAAGTTAGGTCTACCCATTGGGAATTTACCTATTAAGTTAGGTCTACCCAAATGCTTGAAAACTTGTAATATGTTTTGGAAACATAATGGACATGACACTTAGAAAATATAAGTGTGACCAACTCGAGGTTGGGTTGAGTTTGTAGCGTAAACCTACCCGGAACCGACCGGCTTAACTAGTTGCTACAAACAATAGGACCCAATGTGAGAAGTTGGTCATGTTGTACCTTGAACCCGAGGTTAGACCAAGTTGTGGTATAAAGCTACCCGGAACCGACCGGCTTAACTAGTAACCGCAACGAAGTCTAATGTGAGAGGTTAAGGCACATTAATTTATTAATGCCTCATGATTAGGGTTTAAGTCATGGTCCACTTAATACTTAATCAATGTGAGCTTGGTAGATTAATCAGGGTTAAGTCGTGACCTCATCGTTACACTTAACCAAGTTAATCCATGATTAGCAAGAGGGTTAAACCGTACTTAACCCACTAGAAAATCCTAGCAATGGGGGTCCATTCCAGCAGTAATCCTAAGTTTGTATCATTAAGACCCTAGGGACTAGGCTAGGGAGGGGGGCACAATTACTGGACTTGAGGTAAGTGACCAAAAACGACGGCAGTGTGGTACGCCGATGTAGTTCCGGACGGACTATGGTCGTGCACATAGTCCGTATTTGGAGAAGTCAAGCATGGGTACTGTAACAACCCGTAAAATGCGAGCCAGTTTGAAATTTTTATTTTGGCAATTTTAGCGAATTTGATTATTTAAAATGAATTATTTTAAATAATATCGACGAGAAATTTATTTTGAATATAATTAGAACGTATATATTATATACGTCGTCGTTAGAATATAAATATTTATATATAATTATAAATAGAATTGAAAATGGCGCGGTAGTTCGATAATTCGATTTCAAACTTCAATTGAATGTACCGGGTGCAAAAGAATCCGGATTTTAGTGAAACCAAAAATAATGGGATCTAATTGTGAATATCTTTCCAACGAATCCGAAAAATCAAGATTTCATATCGGGAATCAAAAGATATGTCCAGTTGAAAATTCTGAATAGTCGCTATGGAATTCAGGCCCTTAAAAATGGACATTTTGCAAATGACCTCGGAATTCGACGAAACCACTTTTGTTGGGTCCGGGATGTCAAATTATTGCTAGGTTTCAAATTTCATAATTTTTAGAATCAATATGTGAGCGTGGCAAAGGAAAACGCGTTTGACCAGTTTCTGTTGAATTTAATCGACTGGAAATTGGCCATTTTTCAAACGGTCTCAGAATTCGACGAAACTAGTTTTGTTAGGACCGTATCGTCAATACGAAGCTAGAAAATATTTTTCGGGAATTTTTCTAGTTAGTATGTGACCCCGGTAATTTGAAATGTACGTTTAAAATTCAATATAAGGACTTAAATGTAATTTCAACGGAAACTAATTGTAACGATCAAACCAGCTTACGATACATATCCCATTGTGTTCGGAATGGGGGTAAAACGCTATGGACAACAGGCGGTGGACCTCGTTTCGAGGTCATAAGTAAAAGTCAACCCTTTGGCAAAAATTTAATAATTAAATAATAATAATAATAAAAAATAGAATCCCCCCTTTTCTCTTCTGCTTGCCCCCCCCCCCCCCCCCCGGGTTCAGTTATTCACAAAAAAAAAAAAGGAAACCTAAAACCTAAATCGCGCCGCCCCCCTGACCTGGAAGCCACCGCCGACGATCGAGCCGCCCGCCTCGTCTTCCCTCCTCCCTCCAGACATCGCGACGCAATCGAAGCAGCACCCCGAAGCCACCCTCGAACCCGACCGCGAACCTCCGAGCGCCTCCACCAACGAGCCGCCGACTCCTCCTCCCCTTCGAAATCTCGGTGAGCCTTTAGATTATTTTGTTTTGTTTTTATTTTTGTTTTACAGTGAATTGAAAACTGTTTTTTTTATATTATTTAAAAACTGTTTTAGAAAGAATAAAACTGAATTTTTATTTTAAGTTATAAAAACTGTTTTTTTTATAAAGTTTTAAAACTGTCTTTTTTTTTAGGATGTAAAAACAGAAATATAAAAGAGAAACTGATTTTTAGTTATAAAATAAAAACTGCATTTTAAAAAAAAAAGATTTTAAAAACTGCATTTTTAAAAAGATAAAAAAAACTGCATTTTTAAAAAAGATTTTAAAAACTGCATTTTTAAAAAGATAAAAAAAAAACTGCATTTTGAAAAAGATAAAAAAAAAAACTGCATTTTGAAAAAAAACTGCATTTTGAAAAAGATAAAGATAAAAACTGCATTTTAAAAAAAATAAAAACTGCATTTTTATAAAAGAGCAAAAACTGGTTTTTTAAAAAAAAAAGGATAAAAACAGATTTTATAAAAGGTAAAAACTGATTTGTTAAAGTTTTAAAAACAGATTTTTTTTAAAAGATATAAAAACAGATTTTTTTTAAAAGATATAAAAACAGATTATTTTTATAAAGATATAAAAACTGATTTTTAAAAGATATAAAAACTGATTTTTTAAAAAGGTATTGAAAACTGATTTCTTTAAAAAGAAAAATCATATTTTTATATATTGAAAGCGAAGTCAAAATCATATTTTTATATATTGAAAGCGAAGTCAAAATTCGATTTTTATATATTGAATAGCGACGTCAAAATTCGATTTTTATAAATTGAATAACGAAGTAAAAATTCGATTTTTACATATGTAGTGGCTATGGGCAACGAAGACGACGAAGATGCGATAGCGATGAAGATTTCTATCAAGGAAGTGCCGTGGAGTTAGGATAGCTATTGGTGAGAACTCCTCACTCTAAAATTTTCTTTTTCTAGTTATATATATATATATATATATATACTAGGATGTAGACGGTGTTTAGTAGCACCCGACACCCGTCATCCACAGACCATGGATGGCTTGTTTGTTTGATTGATGTGATGTGAAAATTGTTTGTGATGTTGATGTGAAATTGAAAGTGAAAATAATATATAAATTGAAAGTGAAAATAATATATATATCGAAAGTGAAAATATCGAATATATCGAAAGTGAAAATATCGAATATATTGAAAGTGAAAATATTATATATATTAGAAGTGTATGAAATATATATATTGAAAGTGAAAGTATCGAATATATTGAAAATGAATATATCGTATGTATTGAAAATGAAAATATCGTATATAGTGAAAGGTGAATATATATATATATATGAACTGAAAACGATGTATATGAAATATTCGAATTGAAAACGATGTATATGAAATATTCGAATTGAAAATGATGTATCTGAAATATTCAAATTGAAAACGATGTATATGAAATATTCGAATTGAAAACGATGTATCTGAAATATTCAAATTGAAAACGATGTATATGAAATATTCGAATTGAAAACGTTGTATATGAAATATTCTAATTGAAAACGTTGTATATGAAATATTCGAATTGAATTGAATAGAAAACGAATTCGAATTGAATAACATAGAAAATGAATTCGAATTGAATTGAATAAAAAACGAATTCGAATTGAATAAAATTGAAAACGAATTCGAATTGAATTGAATAGAAAACGAATTCGAATTGAATAACATAGAAAATGAATTCGAACTGAATTGAAAAAAAAAACGAATTCGAATTGAATAAAATTGAAAACGAATTCGAATTGAATTGAATAGAAAATGAATTCGAATTGAATTGAATAAAAAAACGAATTCGAATTGAAATAAAATTGAAATCGATTTGAATTGAAATCAAATCGAAGTGAATGTTAAAAGAATTTATAAAGGAAAATTCAATTTTGATTTGAAATTGAAATAAAGGTTGAAATTGTTTTTGAAACAAATTTGAATTGATTTATAAAATTTGTTTTAAAAAGAAATCGACGAAATATATATTATATATATTATATATATAATATAATGGCCTGAATAGAACGCGCCGCGCCGCGGCAGTTCGCGAATTTCGACCATTTACTTCGAGTGGATATTGCGGGAGATCCGACCGTCGGATTCTCCTAAAACCGGAACCGTTGGGTTCGTATCGAAAAGAGCTTTCTAAGGAATATTAGAAATTTGAAATCTAACGGTTGGATTTGGAATTATGTCCAAATCAAATTTGAAAAAGGTCGCTGTAAGTGCAGTTCGATGGCCGTTGATGGAAATCGACTGTACGGGCCTTGATTAAATTATTAAAAATAGTAATAATTTGTGTAAAATCATAAGAAATGATTTGGGAAAAATTGGGATGAAAAACTCCATATTTGAAAAGAAAAAAAAATAGATTTTTATCGAAATGAACTAGTTATTAACTAGAAAAATAATCCAATGGTTATAAGTAAATAAATTGGATTAGGTTTGAATTGAAATTATCTTCGGATATTTTCGATATTGGATTCCGTGATTATACAGATATCGTGATGGGAATTTGGAAGATATCGATGTCGGTATTCCCGATATGATATCTGTTGGTTTCAGGATTTGATGTTGAATATAAGTCAATACTCTCTCTATTTAAAACCTTATATTTAACGTCAAATTTGATTGATTGATGGTTTGGATTGTGCTCGACCAGTTTATGAGAAAAATATGCTTTTACATTTAGCATTGGGTTGGGTTGAAAATATCTGTGTGCTAACGCCTTGTGAAACACTTCACGATTTGACGATAAGGTGTTTAGCGATATTGTGTTCATTTCAAATTTAATGAATGATTGTGAAATGATATTTTTCTTAAGTGAAAAGAAATGTATTCCCGATTTTGGACAGGGAATGTTTTATAAAAATGTTTTATAAAACAGAAAGGATTTCGAGGCCCAAAACCCGATGATTTCTAAAATGATTTAGAAATGTATTATGTGTTACATTGTGGTTCAACGCATATTCGATTAGTTGCTATTGATGATGTATCTGTTTGGTGGCGGAGAATTTATTCTCTTGCTTAACACCCTTCTTTGAGACGTACGAGCTCAAAGGTTATGTGATTAATAGTGACTGATCATATGCGTGAATTACTGATGTGAAGTACTATATTTTGAAAGTACTTGTGATTATTACGTTGTGAAATGATTTTCCCTACTTCGGGATATGAAATGAGTTAGTATGTGGCTAAAGAATCGGGTAACCCTGAGACTAAAAGTATGGGTGAGAGGGCGGTGTATGCTCTCCATGAGTGGGAGGTGCATCGTCGGTGTAGCCTACTCCTATGTGGGGTAGGTGCACATATATATCGAGTTGCGAGGTGCGTACCCTTTGCCTTGTCGATGGGGAGCACGATATTTGGTTGCATACTTGTTTGTATGCATTGTTATGTTTTGGAATTCACATTTCAAAATGATTTGATTTGAGATCCCGAAGTGAAATCTACTTTGATATAGAAAGTTAGATATGTATTTCAAATGATTTGAAATAAGAAATCGGGAATAAAATCCAAAGTAATAATTTCTGTAAATTGAATTGGATTTAGAAAATCTAAGTGTTGTGATTAATCTAAGTGGGTAGATTGGGATATTGCATGTTGTGTGATGCATAGTAGATCCATATATCTATATTGATTGTTGCTTATACACTGGCTTTCATGGGGGTAAACCCGTTCCGCGAAAGTGGCGTGGTCCCGTGATTTGCCTTATTTTTAAACAAGTTTAACAACTGTTTTTGAGTTCTCACACCAGTCCCATGACTGACCTGTAGTTTGCTTTTCCCTTGCAAACTCGGGTGCCCCTATTTTCCACGGGCAGCCGAGTAGTTTTATTTTGCAGATGTTTTGAGCAGGATTCTGGATTGAAGCTTTAAGCTGTGTCCAGACATTTACAGTCTTCCGCTGTGTAGTTTATATTCCCGCTGTGCATTGTTTTACATTTATGTAAATTTATCTTCCGCTGTGTATTATATTTCGATATACTCTGATATTCTGTACTCTGATGTAACATTATTATGATCTCTATTGAAGTCTTCTGTTATTTGTTCTGATGTGTTGTATACCCAAAGTTAGCGTATGCGGGATTCAAACGGTCTTGGTCGATTTAGCGATCGATTAGGTCCGGGCGAAACCCGTGTCGTTACAGGTACCAGTAGATCGAGACTGTGCACTTATGTTTATGGTGTCCAGGGGTTGACACCCTAGGGCTTGATACACCCGACGGGAGACCCGGCACAGTCCGACTACAATTATGTTTGGGCCGTATTGACACCAACACGTGACGAGTTAGGCTTACGGAGCCGATCGATTAGACCGTTTGGTTGGACCTCGTATTAGGGTAACTTTATGTTATTGGACCTCGTATTAGGGTCACTTCATGTTATTGGACCTCGTATTAGGGTCATTTCATGTTATTGGGTCAAAACTTGGGCCAAGGGATCAATACGTGTTTATTCAAGTCATGTTAGTTTGCTAGTACACCTGTGGTGCAAAACCTTAAACCTGATTATGCGATGACACCTTTATCTATCATGCCAGTATGTAGTTATCCTTATGTTCATCCCTGCTTCTCATGCCAGTTAACTTTATCAGTTTACATTGATTGTAGTAGGGCTTACTCAGTCTTTTTGACTGACCTGTTTTTCTTTCGCCTCTTTTCTTCCGTTTCCCCCCCCCCCCCCCCCCCAGGTTCTCAGGGTGGGAATATTGGAGCTTAGCTTGGATTTCTGATCGCTTGCTTGTGGGATTTTAGCTCATGTACGGTCTTGACATGAAGCTAGCTATGGTTATCACTTATTTTGGGGATAGTACTTATGTATTTCAGTTTTTCAGTGATGTTGTTTTTATCTAGACTTGTGTATTTGGAAAGTTGACATTATGTTGTACCAGACTTGTTTTGAAATAGTTTGAAATCTTCCGTTGTTTTACTTATCTTATTTACTCTGTTTACATATATACATATGTTCTTGTTCTGCCTTGATATATCATTATGCATGTTTACCCGGTACAAACGCCCCTCCAAAGTCAGAGTGCTTGCAAGAGCCACCCTGGCGGAGGTGGGGTGTTACATTTGGTATCAGAGCATATGGTTTACGAGAAGGAACAAAAAGGTTTTTAAAACTTTTGGAAATCTATTTTCAAAACCAAGTATAAAGTATTTTCCCAAAGAAAAGTCTAGTTTATTTTAAAGGCTATTCCCCAAAAAGCCATTAGCAAAATTCCTTCGTTTTTCTCCATTCTGAATCTATCTTTTTCTTCATTTTCAGTATGGCCAATAACTTTGCCATTCCGGAGGGAGTACACGTACCTGTTTGGTATAGCAGACTTTTGGAGGCTAGGGCGACCGAAGCCGGCCCCACTGATGTTCCTCCTCCGGTAGTTAATGTTCCTCCTCCTCCGGTATTTAATGTTCCTCCTCCTCCTGTCGCTGAGGTTCCTCTTCCTCCTCCCCCTCAGCATCCTCAAGCTGACTTCGCAAAGACTTGCAAGGATTTCAAAGCAATGGGTGGCAAGAACTTTCAAGGCACTGAGACTTTTGTAGAGGCCAGAAATTGGTTGAAAGAGACCGAGGATTTATTTGCTATCTTTGGGTTAGACGATCAGAGGAAGATCTAGTTGGCAGTTTGGCTTATGAAGGATGAAGCCGCTTATTGGTGGGAAGTCACCAATGTACTAGGCCTATTGAGACTTGGGCCGATTTCAGGGCAAGGTTCGTGCTTAAGTTTCTATCTTCTACTGAGGAGAATCTGCAAATGGAGAGGTTCATAACTTTGAAACAAGGAGATATGTCTATCAAAGAATATGTGAACAAGTTCAATCAGTTAGCTCGTTTTGGCTTGGATATGGTGAATACTCCTCAGAAGAAGGCTCTTCGTTTTGCTAGATGATTGAATGAGCCGTTGCAGGGATTGGCTATGTCACATATTCCCCATGGGGCCACGTTTGAGAGCTTGGTTGATATGGCGTTACTTCAGGGAGATGTCAAGAAAGAGATCAAGATGAATGATGCTCAAGCCAAGAAGACTGATTCCCAGTGGAAAGGAAATCAGGGTAATCCAAGTGGTCAGAGCAGTCAAGGCAATCAGAACAAGAACAAGAACAAGAGTCAAGGCAACAAGGGGAACAACAACAAGGGAAATAACAACAAGGGGAAGTGCCATTATTGCGGTTCAGTTGGGCATCTTATTAAGGATTGTAAGAAGAGAAAAAGGAAGAATGGTGAATGCTTTTTCTACGGTGAGACTGGACATTTCAGTAAGGATTGCCCGAAGAAGCAAGGGCAAGGCCAGGGTCAGACTCAGCATGCTGGACCTTCAGGAGGGCAAGTTCATGCTCTCAATGCCGCTCTAGTACCCGATCGAGGTAGTATTTCTATTGAGAGCCTTGTATATATTTCTGATTTTCCAGTTCGTACCTTGTTTGATTATGGTGCATCGCATAGCTTTATTTCATCTGGTTTAGTTGAAAGTTTGCACCTAAGTACTAGTCTAGTTAATGATCCCGTGTGTGTTTCAAATCCAATTAGGGGTTCCGCCCATTTGTCTATGATCTGCGTGGATTTGAAAATTTCTATCTTGAGTGTAGAATTCTCGTGTGATGCTTATATTCTCGGTTTCATGGGGTATGGGTTGATTTTGGGCATGGATGGGTTGTCCAGTTTTGGAGCCATCCTTGATTTTTGAGCATAGGGTTGTGAGGCTCATGACTCGCCTCGGTAATACCCTAAAAATTTCTTGTAACCCTATGGGTCCCGTCATGTTGTGTTATCTTGAATCCCTCAACTCGTCTATCGATAGTTTGCAATCGGTGAGGGTGGTCCGAGAATATCCTGATATCGTGGGTGAAGTGAAGGGGGGTTACCCCTAAGCGAGAGATTGATTTCCGCATTTATCTGGTTGATAATGCCAAGCCAGTTACGTGGCCGGTTAGGCACATGGTCCCGCGAGATGAGAGTTAAGAAAGCAAGTCAAGGAGTTGCTTGAGAAGAACTTCATACGATGAAGCATTTCCGAGGAAGGTGCTCTAGTAGTATTCGCTACTAATGTGGACAGTTCGCTTCGCCCGTGTGTTGATTATCGTAAGTAGAACAAGGAGAACAGACAACCATTACCAAAGATCAATGATTTGTTTGATCAGCTTGTAGGAACATCTGCTTTCTCTTGATCTTGCTACTGGATTCCATCAGCTCAGAGTAGCTGAGGATAGTATAGACAAAACTGCGTTCAAAACTCCAGATGGATTCTTAGAATGGCTAGTCATGACATTCGGTTTAACTAATGCACCCGCCTACTTCGTGGACTTGATGAGTAGGGTGCCTAGGGAGTTCCTGAACAAGTTTGTGGTAGTCTTTGTAGACGATATTCTGACTTTCTTAAAGAACGAGGAAGAACATGCTAGACATCTCAAGGAGGTGATGGATACGCTTAGAGCGCATCAGTTGAAAGCCAAGTCCTCCAAATGTCATTTTGGAGAAAAAGGAGATAGATTTCTTGGGCACATAGTTTCTAAGCAAGGCTTAGTGGTGGATCCTGCTAAAGTGGTCGCGGTTCAAAACCGAAAAGCTCCGACGAGGACAATTGAAGTAAGAAGTTCTCTCAGTTTAATTAGTTAGTTAGCGTCCCTTGAGCTTAGACCTACCCTTCTGGATCAAGTAGGGACTTCACAGAGGGAAGACCCGCAGTTAGTCGAGATCATGGACAAGTTGATTCGAGGCGAGATGATAAGTCACCTCGCTATAGATGACAAGGGATGGCTAAGACGCGATGAGAGAAAGAAGGTTCTTGAAGATGCACATCACCCGAGGAGGTGGCCGAGTTTGTCCCAAGGTGCATGTTGTGCCAACAGGTTAAAGGCCGAGTCATAAAAGCCCGGTGGGCTATTATATCCATTGGAGGTCCCCGCAATGGAAGAGGGAAAAGCGTCACGAAGGATTTTGTGGATGGACTGCCTAGATCAAGAAAGGGAATAAGAGAATGTGGGTCATAGTAGGTAGACTCACGAAGAGTGCTCATTTCACTCCGGTAAAGAGCGAAAGGACTGCATCATAACTAGCGACAGTTTACTTTCAAGAAATAAAGCGGTTGCACGGGGTTCCCTCAAGTATAGTTAGTAACCATGACTCAATTTTCACTAGCCAGTTTTGGAATAGTCTACGGGAAGTCATGGGCAAGCGACTGAATCTAAGTACGGCCTATCATTCACAGGCGGATGGTTCATTTCGTTCAAGCATGAGTTATAGAAAATCACGTTAGTAAGAGCAATTGGCAACGTGGACTGGTATTTCCAAGAAAAGTTCTGCTGCGTGGAATACTTTATAGTAAGTAAACGAGATCCAGGATTCACTGGTGAATTTTGGGGAGCTTGCATGGTTTCATGAGGTCATAGTTATGTTTAAGCCAAGAATGATAGAATAGTAAGTGAAATAGGAAGACGAGAGGCGACAATGAAATGGGTTCCAACTCATATTTGGAAATAAGAGTTAAGAAGCTAAGAAATCATGAGGTAAAAGACGGTCAAAGCACAGTGGAGTTAAGCTCAAGGAAATGTGACTTAGAAGACTGAAGGCTAGATACGTGCATCATATCTCTTTTTAAGAGCATATCCTTGATCCTTGTTTTCCTGTGGAACTTACTCGCATGTTATCTTTTTACGTATATCCTCTCGGTCCCATTCTCGGTCCTATTTCTGCCAGGAGGTATCACTTATTGGCTAGTAATACATGTCAGGGTTTGGAGGGGTCCGTTAGGTTGACTAAACCTTTTGGGCTTTTATAGAATATGGGTTGGGTTAGGAAGGGATTTCTTGTAATCCGAAAGGAGTATATCCTGCTTATCTTCCCGATCTCTTTGTAGCATATCTTTTGCTATCCATGTTTGTCTTGATTACCTAGTTTATCATGTTAATCTTGTCATGACAACCTTAGGTAGAAACCCTTTGGATGAAACATGTGTTTGAAACATGTTATGCTTGATGTTTGCAAGTGGTTGCAAGTGTTTGCAAGTGGTTACTCGTGGATGCATTATACACGTTAGGCACTAGATCGGCTCACACACTCCTCATATTGCATATGCATGAGTGTTTATGCTTATTCATGGATGAAAATTTTTGTGTTATCACATGGATGTTGCATATGGATGTATGTTATGTGCACACATATAGATGTTATACACTATGTTAGGAATTGCATACATATGGATTCATTTCACTAACATAATTTGCATTAGATAAGTACATATACACACACCTTTGCATATGTTCATACAACATTTAGAATCTTGTAAGGACAATGATTGCTCGTGGATGATGTTTTGAGTAGATGGATGTTGGATGGTAGGATATGTTCTTCCTAACTTAGAGATTTCGGGGACGAAATCCTTTAAGGAGGGGAGAATGTAACAACCCGTATTTTCAATAACCTGTTATAACGTAAATCGAGGCAGAATTTAATTTATAAATCTGAATCAAGGGAAACGGGCTATGCCATTGCGTTCGTCTCGAAAAAATACGCGGAATAGAGTCCGAGTTTTCGAAAATCGGAGTCTGTATGACCCGATTAAGGCCCAATGAAGTTTTCAGAAAATTTCAAGTTCAAAACAGATTTGAATTTCAAGTTCAAATTTCGGATTTCGGGCCTGGAAGGCTAGGCGGGAAATTTCCCGCCAAGCCAACCAAGTCGACAGGCCTGTCGACTTGGCAGTCGACTTGGTTGGACCCAAGTCGACAGCCCTGTCGACTTGGCTGTCGACTTGGTTCAGCCGGGCAGTTTTGCCTGGTGCACCATTTTGGGGTTTTGGTTAGGTTTTGGGGCCAGATTCGGTTTTAAGGGCTGAGATTGGAATTAGGGTTTAATCCTAAGGTTGAAACTAATCCTAATCTCTATAAATAAGCCCCTAACCTAACCCTAAATCATCATTATTCATTCAAGTAACTAAACTATGGCAAAATCATTCCTCTCATGGCCTCCACTCTCTTCATAAAATTCTAAGTTATTTCTATGAGAGATTTTCCATGCATACAAGTGTTTTCAAGCTTGTATTAGTGTTATTAGCTTGCATTCAAGTCAAGTTTCCATATTTACATCATAAAGCAAGGGTTTTGATCATTTTGGCTCAAGGGTTTTTCTATTGGAACTTGCATTTTGGGTTTATTTGATTGCATAAGGGCTTTGGCATTGTAAGCCCTTTTCTACTTTCATATTTAAACTCTAAAGTTAATGAATGATGCAAGTTGTGTTTGATCATTATGATATGCAAGTTTACCATGTTATGCTATGCAAGTTTGCCATGTTATGATATGCAAGTTTATCATGTTATGTTATGCAAGTATGCCATGTTATGATATGCAAGTTTACCATGTTATGCTATGCAAGTTTGCCATGTTATGATATGCAAGTTTACCATGTTATGCTATGCAAGTTTGCCATGTTATGATATGCAAGTTTATCATGTTATGTTATGCAAGTTTGCCATGTTATGATATGCAAGTTTATCAAGTTATGTTATGGTTGATCATTTTGCTCATGTTATCATGTTATGCAAGCTTATCTTGGGTTTATGAGCTTAAAGCTTCAAGCTTTATGCTAAAGGTTGCATTTTGGCAACATGCAAGTTATCATATCCCTTATGATAACTTGCATGTGAGGCTAAATGCGAACTTATGGAAACTTCTACATGTCATTTACCACCGTGTATCACTTATATGCTAAGTTTGGTTTTATGCATACTTTTGAGGCCTAATGATGCAATATGCAAGTATATGAACATATGTACATTTCATATGCCACCATGTTAAACTTGTGGCTTAAACACCATTTGTCATCTTTATGCCAAGTTCCCTCTTTCTATCCTTTATGCGCTATTGCGATATGTAAGCGATGGGATTGCGTTTGGGGTTGGGTAAACTTAAAAGACATAAAAACATAAGATTGGGAATTTACCTATTAAGTTAGGTCTACCCATTGGGAATTTACCTATTAAGTTAGGTCTACCCAAATGCTTGAAAACTTGTAATATGTTTTGGAAACATAATGGACATGACACTTAGAAAATATAAGTGTGACCAACTCGAGGTTGGGTTGAGTTTGTAGCGTAAACCTACCCGGAACCGACCGGCTTAACTAGTTGCTACAAACAATAGGACCCAATGTGAGAAGTTGGTCATGTTGTACCTTGAACCCGAGGTTAGACCAAGTTGTGGTATAAAGCTATCCGGAACCGACCGGCTTAACTAGTAACCGCAACAAAGCCTAATGTGAGAGGTTAAGGCACATTAATTAATTAATGCCTCATGATTAGGGTTTAAGTCATGGTCCACTTAATACTTAATCAATGTGGGCTTGGTAGATTAATCAGGGTTAAGTCGTGAACTCATCGTTACACTTAACCAAGTTAATCCATGATTAGCAAGAGGGTTAAACCGTACTTAACCCACTAGAAAATCCTAGCAATGGGGGTCCACTCCAGCAGTAATCCCAAGTTTGTATCATTAAGACCCTAGGGACTAGGCTAGGGAGGGGGCACAATTACTGGACTTGAGGTAAGTGACCAAAAACGACGGCAGAGTGGTACGCCGATGTAGTTCCGGACGGACTATGGTCGTGCACGTAGTCCGTATTTGGAGAAGTCAACCATGGGTACCAGTAGATCGAGACTGTGCACTTATGTTTATGGTGTCCAGGGGTTGACACCCTTGGGCTTGATACACCCGACGGGAGACCCGGCACAGTCCGACTACAATTATGTTTGGGCCGTATTGACACCAACACGTGACGAGTTAGGCTTAGGGAGCCGATCGATTAAACCGTTTGGTTGGACCTCGTATTAGGGTCACTTTATGTTATTGGACCTCGTATTAGGGTCACTTCATGTTATTGGACCTCGTATTAGGGTCATTTCATGTTATTGGGTCAAAGCTTGGGCCAAGGGATCAATACGTGTTTATTCAAGTCATGTTAGTTTGCTAGTACACCTGTGGTGCAAAACCTTAAACCTGATTATGCGATGACACCTTTATCTATCATGCCGGTATGTAGTTATCCTTATGTTCATCCCTGCTTCTCATGCCAGTTAACTTTATCAGTTTACATTGATTGTAGTAGGGCTTACTCAGTCTTTTTGACTGACCTGTTTTTCTTTCGCCTCTTTTCTTCCGTTTCCCCCTCCCCCCCCCCCCAGGTTCTCAGGGTGGGAATATTGGAGCTTAGCTTGGATTTCTGATCGCTTGCTTGTGGGATTTTAGCTCATGTACGGTTTGACATGAAGCTAGCTATGGTTATCACTTATTTTGGGGACAATACTTATGTATTTCAGTTTTTCAGTGATGTTGTTTTTATTTAGACTTGTGTATTTGGAAAGTTGACATTATGTTGTACCAGACTTGTTTTGAAATAGTTTGAAATCTTCCGCTGTTTTACTTATCTTATTTACTCTTTTTACATACATATATATATATATATATATATATATATATGTGTGTGTGTGTGTGTGTGTGTTCTTGTTCTGCCTTGATATATCATTATGCATGTTTACCCGGTACAAACGCCCCTCCAAAGTCAGAGTGCTTGCAAGAGCCACCCTGGCGGAGGTCGGGTGTTACAAATATCCCTATTCAAAATTTGTAAATGAATTCCAAATATACTTATGTCCATAATTGTCTCAATTATGTCCATAAATGCCAAATTTTCAAATTAATGTCTTAATTTAATTATATGCTTTTTCATGACCATTATGCCAATTCTCAATATGTGTATATTCAATATTACCCCCATCGTCCTCACGTTCTTCGTTCGATTATCATGACATATATGTATATTAGACTAGCAATTAGTCTAACTCATAAAAGGGAAGAAACATCGCAAATTTGCTTAACACACAAAATGGATCTAAACTTGCAAATAAGGATTACAACATAACTTGCATAAACTTGCTATTGTCATGAATCTAAACATAGGCCTAAAGGTGTGAACTTGCATACATGTAATATAGTTTTCATCCAAAACTTGCATAGGCCATAATCACAAACTTGCATAAAACTATGTACATCATAGATCTAAATCCAAAGGTGTAAACTTGCATATATATATATATATATATATATATATATATATATATATATATATATATATATATATATATATATATATATATTATATAGTTTTAGGCCATAGTCATAAACTTGCATAAAACAATGTACATCATAGATCCAAATCTAAAGGTGTAAACTTGCATATATGTAATCCAATTTCTACCTAAACTTGCATATAGTCACTTTACTTGATTCACATGTAAACTTGTGTATAATTCATATAGAAACTAGCATATAATCTACACCCAACTTGCATATAAAATGATATCAAACGTGAATCAGTTGAACATAGGTGATTTGGCATATGAAAAGGGATCCACAACATAACTGTCATTATGAACAACTAGCATATATTCACAAAATATCACATTTTTCCAATGTCTCACAAACATAGCCATATAACCCAATTTATAACTTAACCCAATTAACTTATTATATCTTATTAAAGATATTAAACTCATAACTCAAAGAAGGTCTTGAGTTCTGAAATTTGAGTTTTGAAATTGATTTAGCTCGCCTTTGAAGTAGACAAATTCGTTGTTGTTGTTATAAATTTGAGTTGAATTGAGTTGATTAGCTTCACTTTCCCTCTAGTTGGTGGCGGCTACTCTAGGTTGCAAGGTGATAGCATGATGACCATGGTTCTAATTTTTATTTGGTTTTAGGGTTTGAGTCTACATGTGTTTATATAGAATTAAGGATTAAGTTAAGCCATCCGATCAACCTAGAATCAATCAAGACCATCCAGTCAAGATAGGGTGACACCTCAGCCCTAATGACTCAGCACTGAGTCACAAAATCGTCATCTTTCAGATCTGCCCGGGGGAGAAGGGGGGCAGGTCGACACTAAGGTCAACCTGTATAGGGGAGGTCGACACGAAGGTCGACCTAGCCTTGGGCGGGAAATTTCCCGCCCTGCCCAGTTTTGAATCTGAATTCATTTTTGAATTTAAATTTAAATTTTTGGAAACTTCCGACAGCCATAACTTTTTCATACGAAGTCCAATTTACGCAAACTCGGACTCTATCTCAACCAGAATTCCGAGATGAACACAATGGCGTAACCCGTTTCCCTTGATTCTTACATTTGAAATTAAGTATTCTTTAATTTGTTAACTTTAATATTTAAATTTACGGAGTGTTACATTCTCCCCTCCTTAAAGCATTTCGCCCCCGAAATCTCCAAGTTAAGGAGAATGCATATCCTAACATCCATTCATCCATCTACTCAACCATCAAACACAGGCATCCATTGTCCTTACAAAATTTCTAATGATGTATGAACATATACAAGGAGTGTGTGTATATGTTCCTTACCTAATGCAAAATTAGGCAGTCTACTGATTCAGTTGACCTCCTTAATGCAAATCATGATAGTGCCATGCGTCCATTATGTATGCGAAAGAATCTTATCGATACACATTATTTCTACATGTGTGCACAAACATTCATCAAAATGCAGCATCCATATGATGACACAACCATTATATGTCCATTAATTTAAATATGCACACACATTTATATGCAACATGAAGGTGATTGAGCCGATCTAGTGCCTAAGGTGTGTGTATATGCATCCACGAGCAACCACTTGCATCCATTTGCATCCATCAGACATAACATGTCTCAAACACATGTTTCAACCATATGTTTAGAACTAAAGATCGAAGATGTCATCGCAAAGATAATACTAAAAGATAGGACAAGTATCAACAAAGTAGTAGAAAAAAAAGAAATTAAAACATACCCTCAAAAAGGAAAGGGTACAACGTATGCATCTTGTCTTCCGTCTCCCAAGTCGCGTCTCTTTGGTCATCTCCCCATTGCACTTTGACCAACTTGACCTCTTTGTTGCGAAGCTTTTTGACCTCCGATCCGAGAATGCGTGTAGGAGCTCGTCTGATCGTGGCATTCCGCTCTACTTTCACTTCTTCGAGCGTGCTCGGTTCTACTACTTCCGTCGTATCGTACAAACACTTACGCAAATGTGAAACATGAAACACGTCATGAACTCCGCTCAGCTTCTCTGGTAATTTTACTCTGTACGCCATCTACCCAATCCTCTCTGTAATTGGAAAGGGTCCTACGAACCGTGGTGCCAACTTCCCTACTGATCCAAAGTGGACTACGTTTCTTAACGGTGACACCTTAATAAAAACCATGTCCCCAACATCGAACTCAAGACCGGTTCGTCTCTTATCCGCATATGACTTCTGTCGATCCTGTGCCGTCTTCATTTGCCGTCGAATCAGGTCTATCTTCTCCGAAGTTTCCCTAATCATGTCGAGTCCAAGCAAAACCTTATCCATGGATTCCCACCAACATGTAGGTGATCGGCATGGTCGTCCATAAAGAGTCTCAAAAGGTGCCATGCCAATGCTAGCCTGAAAACTATTTTTATAGGCGAACTCTACTAGTGGAAGGTGTTATTCCCATGTTCCTCCAAAGTCTAGAATGCATAGCCTCAGAAGGTCTTCTAGAATCAGATTCACCCTCTCGGTCTGGCCGTCTGTCTGAGGATGATAAGTGGTACTTAAGCATAATTGCGTTCCAACCGCCTTTTGTTAGCTCTTCCAAAATTCGCTTGCGAAAATAGGATCTCTATCACTCACAATGCTGCAGGGTATGCCCTGCAAACGGACTATCTCTCAAAGGTAAACAGATGCTAACCATGCGGCGGTCCTTTTACTTTTGACGGGAATAAAATGGGCACTTTTAGTAAGTCGTTCTACAATTACCCAAATCCCCGTATTACCCTTCCTCGATCTTGGTAACCCATCTACAAAATCCATGGAAACGCTTTCCCATTTCCAAAGAGGAATCTCTAAGGGATGGAGCAAACCTCCGGGTTTCTTTTGCTCCGCCTTGACTTGCTGGCACACTAAGCATCTAGCAACGAACTCGGCCATGTCCTTCTTCATTCCGGCCGAAAAGAAAACACGCTTCATATCCCGATACATCTTATCACCACCGGGATGTATGGTCATCTTCGAGCGATGTGAGTCTTCAAGAATTGCCTTCTTCAAACTTTCGTCTTGTGGTATGCAAAGTCTTCCATCTCTACGTAGCCAACCTCTTTCATCTATGGCATATCTATCAAGATTTCTTGAGGACTCCCCTCCTATAAGCTTGCCTACTATCTCAACCAATTGTGGGTCGTTTCGCTATGCCTCTCCAACTCGACCCAAAAGTGTAAGTTGCACCTCTAATGATGCCAATAATCCGGGTACATATTCGACAGAGGGTCCGAAGTCAAAGGAAGATATATACTCCAAACTCTGCCGCTCTACGAAAAAAGGACTTAAAGATAACTTCTTTCTACTTAGGGCGTCAGCTACAACGTTACCTTTGCCAGGGGTATATGCGATCTCAAAATCGTAGGATGCCAAAAACTCCATCAATCTTTGTTGCCTCAAGTTTAGGTCCTTCTGAGAGAATAAGTATTATAGCGACTTATGGTTTGTATACAACTCAAACCTCTCACCAAGCAAATAATGATGCCACGACTTAAGCGCAAAAAATATGGCCGCCAACTCCAAGTCGTGGGTAGGGTAAATTTTCTCGTGGGTTTTCAACTATCTTCCACCATAGCATATCACCCTTCCCTCTTGCATTAAAACTGCGCCAAGCACTATCCCACAAGCATCGGTATATACAATGAATGTCTTACTCCCGTTTGGCAAAACTAAAACTGGAGCGGTCATCAAAGCTCTCTTCAGACGTTGGAAAGAATCATCACAGTTGACGTCCCAAGTAAAAGTCAAATTCTTCTTCGTTAATCGAGTGAGAGGGGCTGATATCTTTGCGAGGTCCTTAATGAACTTCCTATAATAGCCAGCGAACCCTAAAAAGCTTCTTACTTCGATTGCATTCTTAGGCGTTTTCCAATCTTGGATTGCCCCTATCTTAGCGGGATCCACAGTTATCCCTTCCTTAGAGACCACGTATCCTAAGAACCTCACTTATTTTCTCCAAAAATGTCACTTGGAGAACTTAGCTTTTAGCTATTGTGCTCGTAGGGTCTCTAAGACTTCCCTAAGATGTAGGGCATGCACTTCTTCATTTTTAGAGAAAACCAGAATGTCGTCTACAAAGACTACCACTAACTTATTCAGAAACTCCCTAAACACCCTACTCATTAACTCAACAAAGTATGTGGGTGCATTTGTCAAATCAAAAGGCATGATGAGCCACTCGAAGAAACCGTCGAGAGTTCTAAATGCAGTCTTATCGATGCTATCTTCAGCCACCCTTAGCTGATGAAACCCTATAGCCAAATCCAGTTGCGAGAAAACCGAAGCTCCCGCCAGCTGATCGAATAAATTGTCTATCCTCGGTAACGGGTGTCTGTTCTTCTTTGTTAGCTTATTCAGTTCTCTATAGTCCACGCACAATCTAAGTGAACCATCAGCTTTTCTAGCAAAAACGACTGGAGTACCCCACTCCAAAATACTTCTTCTTATGAACCCCTTCTCAAGCAATTCTTTCACTTGCTTACTGAGTTCTCTTCTCTCTCTCGGAGCCATGTGGCGCTCTGGTAATGCAACTGGCTTTGCATTATCTACTAAGTATATTTGAAAGTCTCTCATGCCTCGGGGGTAAACCTCGAACTTCATCGATGACATTCGAGTATTCACGGACCACTCTAACAGACTGTAAATCCTCAACAGACGCGTCAAGCGATTCTAGATAACTTAGCATAACAGAATTCATGGGATAACAAGAGATTTTGAGAGTGTTGCCCAAGCGAGTCATAAGCCTAACCTCTCTCTCTTTTCACAATCAAGGATGGCTCCATTTCTAGATAGCCAATCCATGCCCAAAATTAACCCATAGCCCGTGAAGCCCAAAACAAAAGCATCACATCTAAACCCAACGCTAAGTATAGAAATTTCCAAATCCAAACAAATCATCGACAAATAGGCTGAGCCCCCAATTGGATTTGAAACAACTAAGGGATCCTCTACTATACTGGTGTTTATGTGTAGTGTCTCAACTAAAGCAATGGATATAAAAGAGTGCGATGCGCCAGAATCAAAGAGTGTGTGAATAGGATGATCGAAAAGATAAACTACACTTTCAACGGAAATCGCTCTACCTCGTTCTTACAGCGGTGGAACCACGAGAGCCTGGACCTGCCCCCTTGCCTGCCCTGGTGCCATGAGAGCCTGAATCTTCCCTCCAGAGGTAGGCCCTGCCCTCTGCCCTTTCTTTGGGCAGTCCTTAATCAGATGTCCTGCCTCGCCCCAATGGAAACAACCAGTCATCTTCTTCTTCCAACAGTCTTTGCTTAGATGGCCTGGTGTCCCACAGTTAAAGCATCTTTTCTTTCCCTTACCATTATTGTCTTTACCATCCTTCTTGTTCTACTGTTGCTTTTTCTTTTGATCCCCTTTCTTCTCAGGTGCCTTATTAGCATTGGCGCCTTTCTCCTCTTCATTCATGAGCGCCATGTCAACTAGTCTCTCAAAGGTGGCCCCCATAGGGATGTGGGTCATAACTAACCCATGTAGCGTCTCGATCAAACCCTTAACAAATCTTAGGGCCTTCTTTTCAGGTGTATTCACCAAGTCCAAGCCAAATCTTGCCAACTGATTGAACTTGTTGACATATTCTTTCACTGATAGATTCCCCTGCCTCAATGCCAAAAACCTTTCCATGTATAGATTCTCTTTAGCCCATGAGAGAAACTTCGCCTCAAACCTACGCCTAAAATCCGGCCATGTATCAACTGGACGCTCTCCATTAGTGACCTCCCACCAAAACGAGGCCTCATCCTTCATTAACCAGGCAGCTAACTGGACCTTTCTTCCATATTTTACCTCAAAGATTCCAAGCAGTTCTTGCACTTCCTTTAGCCAATTTCGAGCCTCAATAAACGTTTCCAACCCATGAAAAGGTTTCCCGCCCATTGCCCGAAAGTCCTTGCATATCTTTGCGAAAGTGTCAACATGGGGAGGAGGAGGAGGAGCATTTGCTGGGCCTGCGACATGGGTTCTAGCTTCCAGATACCTTCTAAACCATCCTGGTATCGGTATCCCCTCGGGTATCTCAGGAATTCCATACATGCTGAAAAGAAAATGAAGAGATTCAAACGAAGAATTCGAAAGAAAGATATATGGCTCTTGGGGTTATGTTTTTAGAATAAACTTTTCTCTTGAAGATATTCTCCTTAAAACATACTTTTGAAAGTATTTCTTTATAAAATGCTTTTGAAAAATAGTTTTTCCAAAATATCTTATTTGTTCTGGTAACCTTCAGCTCTGATACCATGCGTGACACCCCACGTCCATTAATGTCACTCACAAAGGGAATGCATTAACTTCCATGGAGCGTTTTAAGTGTGTATAGAAAAGAAACTTAACAACAAGACAGATATAAAACAGTACTCAAAAATTTAAAACTTCATTTTTATTGCAGCGGTAAACAAATAAGTTTGATTACATCATCAAAAACCAAAGACTAGAGTCAAGTACATAATATCCATCTTGTCTAAATCAGAGTACATAGAATGAAAGACATAACCCCAACATAAAATAGCCATAAATAAGATAGGCTGAACTTTTACTTCAGCGATCCAAGCAACTTCCAAAGAAAGAGATAAAGTTGTCCAAATCAAACTCCACTAGTACTGGTCCCACCCTGAGCACCTTGGGGGGGGGAAGGAAGAAAAGAGGTGGAAACAAAGGGGTCAGACATAAAGTCTGGCAAGTGAAATAACTTTAACAATATAATCATTAAGTAACTAGGACAAGGCATAAGCTGGAAAATAAGGAAATGACTGTGAACCAATGGGTATAACAGAGCAAACTAGGGGAATAAGATGAACAAAGATAACGTTAAAGGTGTACCTAATCACTGTAGGATAATTACTACACTTCCCCACACCAAACACCCTAAAAGTTGATCCTACCTATCAAACTTAATAATGATAATGGTAGTTTTGTGTACCTCTAGCTGCCTTCATAGGTGCCGCCTGCCCCTATCTCCACTAGGTGTACCCACTACCCTCATTCGATCGGCACCCTAATTCATAGATACCCATGCTGGCCCCACAGTGGGGTGTATAACTCCCAAAAGTGGCAACCCGATACCACCAAAATGCACGGCTTATATCTATACGATGCAACAACGTCTTATCTACCAGCCCGTGCCCACACACGCATATGACCCCGTTGGACTTGTGTTGCCACTGCTAACCCGTTTTGACCTCTTACAATCAAATCCAGTATGCGTGTCCCGTCCTCGACTTGGGTCGAGCCCATAGAGATATTTAATGGGTTATTGGTTTGAAAAGGGCCCCTATGCATGACACAAGCTTTCCACCTATGCTTGGTCCCCTCTAAGGTTTTTCCCCACTTAACCCCATTCTTATCCATGTTTTCTTACATGTTTCAATCTTGGTTAAGTGTATCTAATCGTATTTCACATGCCACCCAAGGCACCCACTTGATTTTCACATGCCACCCAAGGCACCCACCTAACCCCTCATGTCCCACCACATGTTTATCTGATTAAGTGTTTCTTAATTCATTAACACTGTAACCTTGTAAAGACCTCCCACATTAGACTGGCATATGTGGGAACTGGATTTGCCGAGCGGGTCCGGACAGTCTTACACCACAAACGAGCCTAACATCGTGTCTTTACAACTATTACGCATTTAATTCATGCCTTCGACCTCTCACATTAGACTGGCATTTGTGGCTGCTGGATTTGCCGGGCGGGTCCAGGCAGTCTTACACCACAAACAAGTCTAACCTCGTGTCTTAGGCGGTTTATTATTACACATCTTTATTTAACCCCAAAGTGGATTAATATCCCTATTCAAAATTTGTAAATAAATTCCAAATATACTTATGTCCATAATTGTCTCAATTATTGAGACGACCCCAAACCCCGTACAGACGACGGGAAGGGTAATCCTTGGAATATAGCACATAAACAGATAATAGCCGAACAGAATTAAATAAATACACTAGATAATGCACAATAGAATATACTGGATAAACGTAATCATTAGAGTTACACAGTATACATGATCATACTTAGTAAAAATACAGTTCAGCTATACATAAATGTCTACAGCGGAAAACAAACAAAATATGTACAATAGGAGCTGAACAGCATAAAATAGATAAACGATAGAATCCATCTTCAGCTCCAGCTATCCGGATAAAGCCAGCCAAAACCTGAATACAAGGCTGCCCATGTAGAAAAAGGGGCACCCGAGTTTGAAAGTGAAACAAACTACGAGTCAGTCATGAGACTGGTATGAGAAATCTACTCAACACAATTATAATATGGCTAATCACAGGATCACGCCACTTTCGTGGAACGGGTTTATTCCATTGGATTGCCAGTGCTTTAAAAACAAATCCTTCCTTTAAACATCGCAATGCTTTTTATAAAAATGAAGCCATTATAAGACTCAGTTCCCATCACACAATGCAACGCAAACCGGAGGATAGAGTTTTACCTTATAATGGCCAAAATATGCTTGATACGAATAAAACAAAAGCATTTGATATTATTACTGGTGTTTATGTGTTTCAAAAACAATTTCAAATCATAACTATCAATCATAGACGACATGAGCGTCCCATGCCACTATGTCATCAAATATAGGTATACAATCAAAACCGCACAGTCACATATTTGGAAATTGGATTTCCGTCATGAACCAAGGCAAAAGATAGTCCTTACCGACTTCGAGACAATCTAGCCCATGTCTCAGGGTCAGAGCGCATCGACCCTTGGATCGTCAGGGCCGGTCCACCGATGTGGATTAAAATTCCTAAACACTACGTTTCCCCGCCCTATGGGGCGTAAATGAGCCAACGAATGACTCCATCGGTCCCGGATCGACCGATATAACCGAGGTGCCTCGCTATCCATCATCCACATAAGTAAAATGTCAGGCCATGTAAAAACACTGAAACAACTCCTAGCTAGAAAGAAACGCAGGCCCTCCCTGATGTCCTCTCCCGTTTCTGGTTCATATCGGGGTGTAAGGTTCGCGAATTCACGTTATACACAAAGCTACGCCACACAGGCGGTGCTTTGATCATCAATTACAAGACTTTGCTTTTCAACAGTAGCCCTGATCACTGCATCTTAGCATGTCACACAGGCAATTCACACCATGCAACTGGTGGCTATAAATCACATAGAATAAATTCCAATGTCAGACACACATTCCATTTACAAGTCCGTTCTGGGTGGGAACAAAATCGGAGGCACTATATACCTCACATATCCATCGATCTCCACGTACGTCCGGACGATCACCACTCATTATCCATATTTCGGGATGCCTCCCAATCAGGACATCGGTTACCATCCAGACGAGGTGAAGATCGGTCTTCGACCACCATCTTCATCTTCGATTACTTATCGTCGATTCAGTTATTCAAAATGGGATAAACACGGTCTTTCTGAGCAACTCGCGTATATAATAAACAAGTGCCACACAAACACACATACGCAACATTTCAATTCATTAGTCGCTAACCGTAAATCAGTAAGAGAACGATTTCCCAAATATTAACCCCGAAGGCCGAAACCAACATCAGATCAACACCCAGGAAACCATTCGACTTAGCCAACCTTCAGTTAGTTTCTAAATTTCACATCCATATCATTTATAATATTTTATAATGATTTATTGCTATTTTTATCTATTATAAAATAGCCAATTTATTCAAAACGACGCTTCGGGCCATAACGCGGCCGTGGCGCTGTTTCTCTTCAGATTTGATTTACACATATGTGAAAATCCTGCCGTTGGATCTTCAAAAAATTTACATCATTAGAAAGACCTTTTCAAAACGAATCCAACGGTTCCAGTTTTGGGAAAATCCAATGGTCTGATCTCCCGGGATAATCGTTCGTAGTTTCGATTTCAAAATACGAACTGCAGCGTCGTTATTCGATTTAATATAATTATATATATATAAATAAATATAATCGATTCTAGCGTTGGTTTTCTTCAGATTTGAATTAAACATTCCAGACAGTCCAACCTTTGGATTTTTACAAAGTTGGTGCCATTGGAAAGATATTTCCAAAGCGAACCCAATGGTTGCGGTTTCGGGAAAATCCGATGGTCGGATCTCCGCACTAATCGTTTGAAATCACGGTTTCAAAATACGAGCTGCAGCTTCATTATTCGATATATTTTAATTCTATTTATATATATATATATATATATATATATATCGATTCTTCGATTTCAAAACTATATGATTTTCATACATTTGATAAAAATGATATTTTTATCTAACTGTCTTCTATTTCAACACTTCACTATTTTTAACAATTCATGTATATAGTAAAAATGTGATTTTTATTGTAAAACGATTTATTTCAAAACACGACTATTTTATATAGTTAATATAGGTGATAAAAATAGGATTTTTATTATAAAACAATTTCTTTCAAAATATGAATACCATTCAACACATGAATTTCAATTCAACGAATGAATTTCGATTCAACACATGAAGGTTTTCTATAGTTTATATATATAGTTAAAAAGGTGATTTTTATATTTAAAACACGAATACCATTCAACACATGAATTTCAATTCAATGAATGAATTTCGATTCAACACACGAAGGTTTTCTATAGTTTATATATATAGTTAAAAAGGTGATTTTTATATTTAAAACACGAATACCATTCAACATATGAATTTCAATTCAACGAATGAATTTCGATTCAACACAATAAGGTTTTCTATAATTTATCTATATAGTTAAAAAGGTTATTTTTATATTTAAAACACGAATACCATTCAACACATGAATTTCAATACAACGAATGAATTTCGATTCAACACATGAAGGTTTTCTATAGTTTGTACATATAGATAAAAAGGTGATTTTTATATTTAAAACACGAATACCATTCAACACATGAATATGATTCAACGAATGAATTTCTATTCAACACATGAAGGTTTTCTATTCAATAGACGAATATAATTTCAACATTGGAAAATAATTCTAACACATGAATTTTAGTCAAAATTTCGGCAGAATAACGGCAGGGTAGTTAAAACCGGGACCGTCCCTAGTACGGCTCCTCGCTCTACCTTAAAGCCTCGCAGCTTTTGACAATGGGGAATCATGCATCTAGTTCGCACGCAGGTGACATGTATATTTATATTTTTTTTATTTCCACAAACTAATCCTATGTGGTTTCAACGAAATATTTCTCAACCACAAACGGGTATTTTTCAACCACAATCAATCAATTTCAACCACAAATAATTTCAGTCAACCATTCGTAATCAACCAATTTTCACACCAATCACAACCAATAAATATCGTCCATGGCTTGTGGACGAGGGGCGTATATATATATATGTGTATATATATATATATATAGCATTACACTTCTATTTCAACAAATATATAATTTTTACAATGCATATATAACTTATACATCGAACGTACAACTTATACAACGCTTATACATGAGGTGTACAAAGCTTATATAACCCATACATCGACTATATAATTTATACATCATCGTTTTCCATATCGTTTATAATTTAGAAATCTCACATTGGATTCCACTCCACCAAAAATAGTAGAAGTGTCAGAAAAATATGCGGTCTCTTCTAGTATGTAGAAGACGTTCACACGAGTCCACTGTCTCTTGTTTCACTGAATTTCGTCAACACATGAAAAAGATATGATTTTTCAAAGTTTGCAATGGTTTAAAGGTGTTAAAACAATTGAAAATAAACAAAGCCGTATACCTTTCAATATGGTTCAAAACTAGGTTTTCACTTTTCTCAAAATCCGCGCAACGACACGTCGATCGGCCTTCGCCACGAGGAAGAGGGAGGAGAGGTGCACCAGGCGCTGGTGGTGAGGCGGCACTCGATGATCGGAGGAAGCGGCGGTGGCGGATTCAATACTTGAACTTTCGAAGCTTGATTCTCCCTCAACACTCAACGAAAAATCTCACAACTTATATGGATTTGAAGGTGGAAGAAAACTCTACAAAAACTTCCAAAGGAGCATGCGGTTTTATTGCGTGGATTGATCAGAAAATGAACGGGAAAGGAGGAAGGGCTCATTGGCGTCGATCTGTAGGGTTTTCTGGGAGAGAGAAAAGTGATTAGCCAATAGGTTTTTTTTATTAATTTATATATTTTTAAATTTCTAAAATACCCTCTTTCACATACGAACACCAATTCAAACCCAACAATTGTCGTCCCTAGCGTTTTATCCCCATTCCGAACACAATGGGATATATTTCGCAGGCCCATTCGACTGTTTCAGTCAGTTTCATTCAAATTAAAATATAAAACATTCAATATTTGATTTGAACGTATATTTCAATTTGCCAGGGCCACAAACTAATTCGAAAAATTCCAGAAAAATAAATCCAGCTATGTTTTGACGATACGGTCCCAACAAAACTAGTTTCGTCGAATTCTGAGACCGTTTGAAAAATGGCCCATTTCTGGTCGATCCAATTTAACTATAATTGACCAAAACACGTTTTCCTTTGCCACGCTCACATACTAGCTTCAAAAATTATGAAATTTGAAATCTAGTAATAACTTCATATCCCGGATCCAACAAAAGTGGTTTCGTCGAATTCCGAGTTCGTTTGCAAAATGGCCATTTTCACGGGCTATATAAATTCCATAGCGACCTTTCTGAAAATTCATTTGGCCATAACTTTTGCATCCCGCTATGAAACTTCGATTTTTCAGATTCGTTAGAAAGGTATTCACTAACAGATTTAAATATTTTTGGTTTCACTAAAATCCGTTTTGTTTTGCACCCGGTACAGTCAGTCAAAGTTTGAATTCAAATTTTGAAACTACCGCGCCATTTCAGGCCTTGTTTATAATTAGAATTAATTATATTCGTTTTCAAATGTCGATTCTAACTTACTTTTCCTCGTTATTATTTAAAATATTTATTCTAAATATTTAAAATCCACTAAAATAGCCAATTTAAAAATTTTAAATTGGTTCAGTTTTTCCGGGTCATTACAATCTCCCCCACTTAAAACTTTTCTTCCCCGAAAAGGAACAAAGTCGAAAGTGGTTTGATTAATCAACTCTACGTTCAATCTGGCTTCCATTCTCCAACTTTTCAGTTTCTGAGAATTTTCAAATTCTTCAAAAATTTGGCTAACACCCGGAATTTTTGAAATTTTTTGCCATAACCTCCTTTGTACGGGGAGAGGTTTGGAAATTTATTGGGCCGTATTAGGTATCCAATAAATCCTAATAAGCATACACATATTTATAGTGATATATTCTGGTGTTTACAGGGGAGCGTGTATAGATAATAACTCCAGAGAATAAATTCTTGTCACCCTGTCAAAGCCTGAGGGAGTGTGTATTTTAATTGCTCCAGAGGATAAATCCTCGTCACCTCGTCCCGTGTGGGAAATAAATAGTCCATGTGCCGTATCTAATGACTAGAGAGACGTGATTATTGTCAACTCCAGACCCATGTGGGGTTTTTATTAAACTAGCAATTTTTCCGTTACATTTTAAATAGTCCATATCAGTCATCAGTTCAACCTGTAAAATATAGTCATCGCCATACAAGCCTCTCGCTCGTATGGTAAATCTTCCACCTCGTCACACAAGCTCCAAATGCTTATGTGGTATATGATGAAGTATGCCATGTAGTGTAGTTCAAAATTAATTGTTATTATCCTATGGCGATGTTTATTATTACACACAGAATAACCAGCACTCCGCATCCAATGGCATTCACAGGAGTTGATATTATAATATTTCGCATCCAACTCATTAAGGTTTACCTATTTGTCGGGCACGCAAATAAATTCTTTACTCAACAGCTATCCAATTATCTATTCAAACATATATAATGCACATGTATATATTTCTATCTATTTTCATATCAGCTCAATGTGTGATTTAATCAAACAAATTCTACCATTCGTTCTATTATTGATTAAATTAATTATCGTTTCTATAGCTTAATTAATCCAATTTACAATCACAGAACACAAACAACAAGCAATTGTTTCTAACTCTTCAAAAATATACTAATCAATTCATATATTCCTTTACTTTTCAAATATATATCTTTTATATATTCAAAAATTATATTTCTAAAACACGACTATAAATATAATCACAAATATGTTATTTAAAAACATATAACTCTCGACTCGTTCTGGGGCACTTCTGACCCCATCTCTAACGAATTGTTCTGATTCTGCTGTACTCATACTAGGATATTACTGATCCTATCTGTAATGAGTTACTCGTCCTAGAACACTACTAGTTCTATTTCTGACGAGTTCTTTCATATGCTATATTCCAGCACTAAGCTTAACCAAAGCTCTGATACCAAATGAGACGGCCCCAAACCCCGTACTGACGGCGGCAAGGGTAATCCTTGGAATATAACACATAAACAGATAATAACCGAACATAATTAAATAAATACACCAGATAACGCACAATAGAATATACTGGATAAACGTAATCTCCAGAGTTACACAGTATACAGAATCATACTTAGTAAAAATACAGTTCAGCTATACATAAATGTCTACAGCGGAAAACAAACAAAATATGTACAATAGGAGCTGAACAGCATAAAATAGATAAATGATAGAATCCATCTTCAGCTCCAACTATCCGGATAAAGCCAGCTAAAATCTTAATACAAGGCTGCCCGTGTAGAAAAAGGGGCACCCGAGTTTGAAAGTGAAACAAACTACGAGTCAGTCATGGGACTGGTTTGAGAAATCTACTCAACACAATTATAATATGGCTAATCACAGGAACACGCCACTTTCGTGGAACGGGTTTACTCCATTAGATTGCCAGTGCTTTAAAAACAAATCCTTCCTTTAAACATCGCAATGCTTTTTATAAAAATTAAGCCATTATAAGACTCAGTTCCCATCACACAATGCAACGCAAACCGAAGGATAGAGTTTTACCTTATAATGGCCAAAATATGCTTGATACGAATAAAACAAAAGCATTTGATATTATAACTAGTGTTTATATGTTTCAAAAACAATTTCAAATCATCAATATAAATCATAGACGACATGAGCGTCCCATGCACTATGTCGCCAAATATAGATATACAATCAAAACCGCACAGTCATGTATTTGGAAATTGGATTTCCGTCATGAACCAAGGTAAAAGATAGTCCTTACCGACTTCGAGACAATCTAGTCCATGTCTCAGGGTCAGAGCGCATCGACCCTTGGATCGTCAGGGCCGGTCCACCGATGTGGATTAAAATTCCTGAACACTACGTTTCCCCGCCCTATGGGGCGTAAATGAGCCAACGAATGACTCCATCGGTCCTGAATCGACCGATATAACCGAGGCGCCTCGCTATCCATCATCCACATAAGTAAAATGTCAGGCCATGTAAAAACACTTACACAACTCCTAGCTAGAAAGAAAACGCAGGCCCTCCCTGATGTCCTCTCCCGTTTCTGGTTCATACCGGGGTGTGAGGTTCGCGAATTCATGTTATACACAAAGCTACGCCACACAGGCGGTGATTTGATCATCAATTACAAGACTTTGCTTTTCAACAGTAGCCCTGATCACTGCATCTTAGCATCTCACACAGGCAGTCCACACCATGCAACTGATGGCTATCAATCACATAGAATAAATTCCAATGTCAGACACACATTCCATTTACAAGTCCGTTCTGGGTCGGAACGAAACCGGAGGCACTATATACCTCACATATCCAACGATCTCCACGTACGTCCGGACGATCACCATTCATTATCCATATTTCGGGATACCTCCCAATCAGGACATCGGTTACCATCCAAAAGAGGTGAAGATCGGTCTTCGACCACCGTCTTCATCTTCGATTACTTATCGTCGATTCAGTTATTCAGAATAGGATAAACCTGGTCTTTCTGAGCAACTCGCGTATATAATAAACAAGTGCCACACAAACACACATACGCATCATTTCAATTCATTAGTCGCTAACCGTAAATCAATAAGAGAACGATTTCCCAGATATTAACCCCGAAGGCCGAAACAAACATCAGATCAACACCCAGGAAACCATTCGACTTAGCCAACCTTCAGTTAGTTTCTAAATTTCACATCCATATCGTTTATAATATTTTATAACGATTTATCGCTATTTTTATCAATTTTAAAATAGCCAATTTATTCAAAATGACGCTTCGGGCCATAACGCGGCCATGGCGCTGTTTCTCTTCAGATTTGATTTACACATATCTAAAAATCTAACCATTGGATCTTCACAAAATTTACATCATTAGAAAGACCTATTCAAAACGAATCCAACAGTTCCAGTTTTGGGAAAATTCGATGGTCGGATCTCCCGGTATAATCGTTCGAAGTTTCGATTTCAAAATACGAACTGCAGCGTCGTTATTCGATTTAATATAATTATATTTATATATATAAATATAATCGATTCTGGCACTGTTTTTCTTCAGATTTGAATTAAACATTCCAGACAATCCAACCGTTGGATTTTTACAAAGTTGGCGGTTTTGGAAAGATATTTCCAAAGCGAACCCAACGGTTGCGGTTTCGGGAAAATCCGATGGTCGGATCTCCCGCACTAATCGTTTGAAATCACGGTTTCAAAATACGAATTGCATCTTCGTTATTTGATATATTTATATTCTATATATATATATATATATATATATATATATATATATATATCGATTCTTCGATTTCAAAACTATATGATTTTCATACATTTGATAAAAATGATATTTTTATCTAATTGTCTTCTGTTTCAACACTTCACTATTTTTAACAATTCATGTATATAGTAAAAATGTGATTTTTATTGTAAAACGATTTATTTCAAAACACGACTATTTTATATAGTTAATATAGGTGATAAAAATAGGATTTTTATTATAAAACAATTTCTTTCAAAATATGAATACCACTCAACACATGAATTTCAATTCAACGAATGAATTTCGATTCAACACATGAAGGTTTTCTATAGTTTATATATATAGTTAAAAAGGTGATTTTTATATTTAAAACACGAATACCGTTCAACACATGAATTTCAATTCAACGAATGAATTTCGATTCAACACATGAAGGTTTTCTATAGTTTATATATATAGTTAAAAAGATGATTTTTATATTTAAAACACGAATACCGTTCAACACATGAATTTCAATTCAACGAATGAATTTCGATTCAACACATGAAGGTTTTCTATAGTTTATATATATAGTTAAAAAGGTGATTTTTATATTTAAAACACGAATACCATTAAACACATGAATTTCAATTCAACGAATGAATTTCGATTCAACACATGAAGGTTTTCTATAGTTTTATATATAGATAAAAAGGATATTTTTATATTTAAAACACGAATAACATTCAACACATGAATATGATTCAACGAATGAATTTCTATTCAACACATGAAGGTTTTCTATTCAACAGACGAATATAATTTCAACATAGGAAAATAATTCTAACACATGAATATTATTCAAAATTTCAGCAACATAATGACAGGGTAGTTAAAACCGGGACTGTCCCTAGTAAGGCTCCTCGCTCTACCTTAAAGCCTAGCAGCTTTTGACAATGGGGAATCATGCATCTAGTTCGCACGCAGGCGGCATGTATATATATATTTTTCATTTCCACAAACGAATCCTATGTGGTTTCAACCAAATATTTCTCAACCACAAACGGGTATTTTTCAACCACAATCAATCAATTTCAACCACAAATAATTTCAATCAACCATTCGTAATCAACCAATTTTCACACCAATCACAACCAATAAATATCGTCCATGGTTTGTGGACGAGGGGCATATCTATCTATATATATATATATATATATATATATATAGCATTTCACTTCTATTTCAACACATATATAATTTTTTCAACGCATATATAACTTATACATCGAACGTACAACTTATACAACGCTTATACATGAGGTGTACCACGCTTATATAACCCATACATCGACTATATAATTTATACATCGTCGTTTTCCATACCGTTTATAATTTAGAAATCTCACATTGGGTTCCACTCCACCAAAAATAGCAGAAGTTTAAGAATAATATGCGGTCTCTTCTAGTATGTAGAAGACGTCCACATGAGTCCACTGTCTCCTGTTTCACTGAATTTCGTCAACACATGAAAAAGATATGATTTTTCAAAGTTTGCAACGGTTTAAAGGTGTTAAAACAGTTGAAAATAAACAAAGCTGTATACCTTTCAATATGATTCAAAACTAGGTTTTCACCTTTCTCGAAATCCGCGCAATGGTACGTCGATCGACCTTTGCCACGAGGAAGAGGGAGGAGAGGTGCACCAGGCGCTTGTGGTGCGACGGCGCTCGATGATCGGAGGAAGCGGCGGCCGCGGTTTCAATACCCGAACTTTCGAAGCTCGATTCTCCCTCAACACTCAACGAAAAATCTCACAACTTATATGGATTTGAAGGTGGAAGAAAACCCTACAAAAATGTAACACCCCGCATTTTTAAGTATAATTAAAAATGAAATAAAATATATGAAAATATGCTTATGATAGGTAAATAATGGTGATGCGTAAGAAGAATTAATTAATACATGAAAGAGAAGAAAAATTAGTTCGATTACGGTGTGTGTAACGGATAAGATAGTAAAGTGAGGATAATTAATTTAAGAATCAGGAATTAGGTAAAATGGATATCTCCGTTGCGTTCCTCTCGAAATTTTACATGAAATAGAGTCCGAGTTTTCGAAAATCAGAGTCCGGATGAAGAAGTTATGGCCTGTAGAAGATTCAGAAGGTTTCGGTCAGCACAAAACTGGGCAGGTTGACCTAGGGGTCGACCTGGGGCCAGGTCGACCAAGGGGTCGACTTGGGAGTCGACCTCCCCCATGGGGGTCGACTATAGTGTCGACCCCCCCGTTACAGGTCGACCTGGTCGGCTTGTTTCGGTCCAGAACACGTTTTTGAAGCCCAGAGACGATTTTTGATGGTCCGGATTGGTTTTAGGGTTAATCTGATGGCTGAAATGAATTGCTACACCTATAAAAACAACCTAAGACCTAGCCTTCTCTACACACAATTATATTCTGCTTCTTCTCAGCCTCTGTTCTTAATAAAAATAAATATGGCACCGCTACTCTGCTGGAATCAAAACTAGAAGCTAATCAACATCAACCTAAGCAACTCAATTCAAATTAGAGATTAAAGCTTCTGCAACGATTCTACAACAATTAAAGTTCTTTCTTCAATCCAACCAAGGCAAGTACAGTTATTTTCCGATATAAACGTTAATTCTGACTGTGACATGAATTGTAAATCTGAATCTGAGGTTATATATGTTCTGTTCTGTTTAGATCTATCTTATTTTGTATCTCTTTCCTCTTTCTGTTCTATAGCCAGGCTACCACGAGCCTGAGCCAATCTCGTAAGAGATTAACCTATGCTAAATTGTTTGGAACAGTAAAATGAATGATTCATAAATTGGGCATGACCAATAGGTGACTGATTGGAGGAAAGAGCATGGACTGTAGTTAGAACATAAATTTGAGACATATGACTGGACATGTTGTATTTATAACATAAATGGGTATTGAACATATGATTTGTGATAAAAAGAATATGGCTTAGGTATAAAGATTTACATGAGAGTAGGGTATCTATTAATGTAAATAAACACCTAAGTAAGGGATCTTTGGGATATATGACATGCATAGTAATAGATGGCTATATTTGGTATATAATCATATTGTGAACCATGACAACTATTTAGGCATGCAAACTTAGGCCAAATGTATAATTAGGCAAGATGGGTCAATGAAACCTTAAGGAATAATAAAATCTGCTATATTTGCCTAATTTAGTTCTGCTATATTTGCCTAATCTGCTAGTCTGTTACATTGCTTAATCTGCTAGTTCTGCTCTACTGCCTAGTCTGCTAGATTTGTTCATCTGCCAAATCTGTCATTTGTTAAGTCTGTTGAAAATGCCAAATCTACTAAACTAAATCTGTTGAGATGCCTAATCTGTTATCTGCTAAATCTGCTAGTTTTCTTAATCTGCTGAATCCGTTAAGACGCCTAATCTGCGAAAATCTGTTATCTACTATATCTGTTAAGCTGAGATATTCAGTATGTTATTGACATAATCTGAATTAGCTATAAATAATTGACATGTATATTAGGCGTGGGTATAAATGGTAAATCATTAATTAATTGGCCGCAAAGATAAACATGGCTAACTCGAGGTTAGAATGAGTTTGCGGCGTAATTCTGCCCGGAACCGCCCGACATATTCCAGTGGTCGCAAACAATAGGTTCTAATGTGAGAAGTTAGTCATAACGTGCTTGAAACCCGAGGTTAGACTCAGTTTGCGACAAAAACCTGCCTGGAACCAACCGGCCTAACCAGTAGCCGCAAACTGTCAATCTAATGTGAGAGGTTTGGGCATTAATATTTAATTAATGAAAATCTAAGATAATTATGATGTCTAAAACTTGTTGGGTAAGGTTAAACCAATTGGACCAATGAATCTGATAAACCCGTTTTGTGAATCCGTAGGCCCAATACAAAGTTAGATAATCTGTAACCAGTTAATCCATAAGCCTGTTAATCCGAACATCTGATCCGTTAGTCTGAAAACCTATTAACTTGTTTGTCTGATTTGTGAACTAGTTAATCTGAACTTTGTATGTCTGAAACTTGTAGACAAGTTAAGCTGAAATCTGTTAGTCTGGGGAAACAAGGTTAGGAGGGGAATTACTTGTGTCATCTGTTGTTTGGGACCCATATTAGTCAGTAACCCTTTCTGGTATCAAAACTTTGACCCAACAGTAAGTAGTGTCCGGGCACGCTTACTGAACTAATTATAAGTGGTTCATTCTGATAATGGCGAGGGGTGTTGATGGTGCGTTCCAACCGGGTCATGTGCGTGCATGGATCCCGGTCTGCCTTTGAGGATGTAAGACGCTGTGACATTTGTAAATAGGTCTGTGCCAATTGGTTGTCACTTTAGGGAGTGATACACCCTACTGTGGGGCCGACACAGGATATTTATGTATTAGGGAGCCGATCGCTTGGGGTAGGGTTTTAGGGTACACTTAGTTCTGTCTGTTTCTGTTGGTACCGTCTGTTTCTGTTGGGTGGTAACACCTGTCTGTTTCTGCATGGTACCGTCTGTTCGGGTGGTAAAGGCCCATTACTAGTGTACACCTAATTCTACATTCTGTTTCCGTAGGGATTAATCTGTTTCTGCTTCTGTCTGTTTCTGATCGGGTAGTAAAGGCCCATTATTAGCATTCTGTTTCTGTTAAATTATTCTGTACCCGTTTCTATTTCAGTTTAGACATTAGGGTGACACCTAATTCTATTATACTAGTATTAGTGCAGAGAAGTGTAAAGAAATAGCTTATGTCATTCTGTTCTTCTGTTATATCTGCTACACCTGTTACAGCTATCTCTCATCCAGTTTTATGTTCATGTCATGTTATTATTATCTGTTCATAACTGAAAATCACTGGACTTGCCAGACTTTTTGTCTGACCCTTGTTGTTTCGCCTCCTTTCTTCCGTTTCCCCCCAAGGTTTTGTAGAAGGGAATACTCTAGCTTGATCCAGATTTCTTCCGCTTGCAGTGCTTAAAGTATGGCTTATCTTCTTCTGTGGGGATTATGATTTTAAACTATGCATTCTGAAGGCTTTTGTACAAGACTGATATTTTGTACTTGAATTCTAATATTGTGATTTGAAAGGATGTAACCAAGTTTATTTCGGTTCTGTTGAAATAAAGTTATAAATTTTTCAAGTACTGTTTTATCTGTCTTGTAAGTTTCTGTTCTGTTTACTAAAATGCTCCACCAAAGTTAAGGTATTCCCTTTGTGAGTGACCTTAACGGAGGTGGGGTGTTACACTTGGTATCAGAGTTGAAGGTTACCAGATTTGGTAAAGTTTTTGGAAAACTATTTTCAAAAAGATTTTGAAAGGAAGTATTTTCAAAAATAAAGCTTATTTTGAAAAATATGATCCCCACGAGCCATATATCTTTCCTTCAGTCCTTTTTGTACTGAATCTTTCCTTTTTTTTTGTTTCAGCATGTCTGAAGCATCTGAGATACCAGAGGGTGTTCATGTACCCGGTTGGTTTCGTCAATATCTTGAGGCTAGGACCGTCGCCGCAGGTCCAGCAAATGATCCCCCTCCTCCTCCACCCCCTTTTCGTGCAATTGCTTTCTCAAAGATCTGTAAAGATTTTAGGGCCATGGGTGGAAAGGATTTCGAGGGAACTGAATCATTCATCGAAGCGAGGAACTGGCTCAAAGAAACTGAGGATCTATTCGTTATTTTTGAGGTGGACGATAGGCAGAAGGTACAGTTGGCGGTATGGCTGCTCAAAGATGTAGCTTCCTACTAGTGGGAAGTCACTAACGCCGAGAGGCCGGTTGAGACATAGATGGATTTCAGAACAAGGTTTGAGACAAAATTTCTCTCGCAAGCTGAACGGAGTTTACAATTGAGAAAAGTTCTTATCTCTTAAGCAAGGAAGTATGACGGTCAAGGAATTCGTCAACCAGTTCAACCAACTAGCTAGGTTCGGATTGGATTTAGTCAACACTCAGCATAAAAAGGCTCTCCGCATTGTTAAAGGATTGAACGAGCCACTGCACAGCCTAGCCATGACCCACGTACCCATGGGAGCGACTTACGAGAAATTGGTGGACATGGCACTACTGCACGAGGAAGACACAGGCCCGAAAGAGACAAAGAAGGAAGAACCACAGAATAAGAAAGCAGGGCCCAAAAAGGAAACAAAAAAGAAGGATGAGAAGTCTGAAGATAAGAAGGGGAAAAAGTGCTTTACTTGTGGGAGCTCGACTCATCTGAACAAGGATTGCAGAAAAAGGAAGGGCACTTGCTTCAACTGTGGATAGATGGGACACTTCATTTGGGACTGCCCGAAGAAACGAGGGCAAGGAGGGCAGGCGAACAATCTTAAGGTTAGTGGCTAGGGTAGAAATAGGAAAATTCCTATTATAGGTTTAATTTCTTTATCTGATTATGGAGTTAAGACTCTTTCTGATTCTGGTATTTTGATTTTGTAATCGATACTCTACACTTTAATACTAGTATTATTTCTGATTCCGCTGTAGACTCAGAACCATAAGGGTTATGACTCATCTGTTGCGATAGATTGGGGTTTGAGGGATATTTGTGTTAGGCGTCAAGTATGACGCATACATTCTGAGTTTTTGTGGGGTATGATTTTATCATGCTTAACTTCCTAAGAATCATTAGGGAACCCGATCTGTACCAATAGTCTGTAAACATCTGAATACTTCTGATAAGATTTCCAGTTTTGACATTGTCTAAAGAGGGTAATCCTCTGGGTGTCAATTTGATGTTGGTTTCGGTCTTCGGGGCCGATACTTAGGACCCATGCCTAATGGGAACCAAGTTTTTGTTCTATCTGTACTCGCTTCCATCATTCGACTGTATCCTATCGATCGAAATCTTCGAACTTTAGGTAGAAACTAATGCATGTAAACATGTGTTTGAGACATGTTATGTTTGATGGTTGCAAGTGGATGCAAGTGGTTTCCCGTGGATGCATATACACACACTAGGCACTAGATCGGCTCGAAAACACTCTCATACTGCATATGGATGTGTGAGCATTTTTTATTTTTGTGGATGCAAAATGATTGACTCAGCACATGGATGTTGCATATGACTGAATGGTTGTGCACTCATATAGAAATGATATGTATCGAGTAGGAAAATTGCATACATGTTGGACTCATGGCACTGGCATAATTCGCATTAAGGAGGTCAACTGAATCAGTGGACCGCCTGATCTTTGCATTAGACAAGGAACATATACACGCACTTCTTTCATATGTTCATACAACATTAGAAATCTCTTAAGGACAATGAATGCCTGTGATTGGTGATTGAGTAGATGGATGATTGGATGGTAGGACACATTCTTCTTAACTTGAAGATTTCGGGGACGAAATCCTTTAAGGAGGGGAGAATGTAATACCCCGCATTTTTAAGTATAATTAAAAATGAAATAAAATATATGAAAATATGCTTATGATAGGTAAATAATGGTGATGCATAAGAAGAATTAATTAATACATGAAAGAGAAGAAAAATTAGTTCGATAACGGTGTGTGTAACGGAAAAGATAGTAAAGTGAGGATAATTAATTTAAGAATCATGAATTAGGTAAAATGGACATCACCATTGTGTTACTCTCGAAATTTTACATGAAATAGAGTCCGAGTTTTCGAAAATCGGAGTCCGAATGAAGAAGTTATGGCCTGTAGAAGATTCAGAAGGTTTCGGTCAGCACAGAATTGGACAGGTCGACCTGGGGGTCGACCTGGGGCCAGGTAGACCAGGGGGTCGACCTGGGAGTCGAACTCCCCCATGGGGGTTGACTATAGTGTCGACCCCCCTATAGGTCGACCTGGTCGGCCTGTTTCGGTCCAGAACACGTTTTTGAAGCCTAGGGACGATTTTTGATGGTCCGGATTGGTTTTAGGGTTAATCTGATGGCTGAAATGAATTGCTACACCTATAAAAACAACCTAAGACCTAGCCTTCTCTACATACAATTCTATTCTGCTTCTTCTTTTCCTCTGTTATAAATAAAAATAAAAATGGCACCGCTACTCTGTTGGAATCAAAACTAGAAGCTAATCAACATCAACCTAAGCAACTCAATTCAAATTAGAGATTAAAGCTTCTGCAACGACTCTACAACAATTAAAGTTCTTTCTTTAATCCAACCAAGGCAAGTACAGTTATTTTCCGATATAAACGTTAATTCTGATTGTGACATGAATTGTAAATCTGAATCTGAGGTTATATCTGTTCTGTTCTGTTGAAATCTATCTTATTTTGTATCTCTTTCCTCTTTCTGTTCTATAGCCAGGCTACCACGAGCCTGAGCCAATCTCATAAGAGATTAACCTACGCTAAATTGTTTTGGGACAGTAAAATGAATCATGCATAAATTGGGCATGACCAATAGGTGACTGACTGGAGGAAAGAACATGGACTGTAGTTAGAACATAAGTTTGAGACATATGACTGGACATGTTGTATTTATAACATAAATGGGTATTGAACATATGATTTGTGATAAAAAGAATATGGCTTAGGTATAAAGATTTACATGAGAGTAGGGTATCTATTAATGTAAATAAACACCTAAGTAAGGGATCTTTGGGATATATGACATGCATAGTAATAGATGGCTATATTTGGTATATAATCATATTGTGAACCATGACAACTATTTAGGCATGCAAACTTAGGCCAAATGTATAATTAGGCAAGATGGGTCAATGAAACCTTAAGGAATAATAAAATCTGCTATATTTGCCTAATTTAGTTCTGCTATATTTGCCTAATCTGCTAGTCTGTTACATTGCTTAATCTGCTAGTTCTGATCTACTGCCTAGTCTGCTAGATTTGTTCATCTGCCAAATCTGTCATTTGTTAGGTCTGTTGAAAATGCCAAATCTACTAAACTAAATCTGTTGAGATGCCTAATTTGTTATCTGCTAAATCTGCTAGTTTGCTTAATCTGCTGAATCCATTAAGACGCCTAATCTGCGAAAATCTGTTATCTACTATATCTGTTAAGCTGAGATATTCAGTCTGTTATTGACATAATCTGAATTAGCTATGAATAATTGACATGTATATTAGGCGTGGGTATAAATGGTAAATCATTAATTAATTGGCCGCAAAGATAAACATGGCTAACTCGAGGTTAGAATGAGTTTGCGGCGTAATTCTGCCCGGAACCGCCCGGCATATTCCAGTGGTCACAAACAATAGGTTCTAATGTGAGAAGTTAGTCATAACGTGCTTGAAACCCGAGGTTAGACTCAGTTTGCGACAAAAACCTGCCCGGAACCAACCGGCCTAACCAGTAGCCGCAAACTGTCAGTCTAATGTGAGAGGTTTGGGCATTAATATTTAATTAATGAAAATCTGAGATAATTATGATGTCTAAAACGTGTTGGGTAAGGTTAAACCAATTAGACCAATGAATCTGATAAACCCGTTTCGTGAATCCGTAGGCCCAATACAAAGTTAGATAATCTGTAACCAGTTAATCTGTAAGCCTGTTAATCCGAACATCTGATCCGTTAGTCTGAAAACCTGTTAACTTGATTGTCTGATCTGTGAACTAGTTAATCTAAACTTTGTATGTCTGAAACTTGTAGACAAGTTAAGATGAAATCTGTTAGTCTGGGAACACAAGGTTAGGAGGGGAATTACTTGTGTCATCTGTTGTTTGGGACCCATATTAGTCAGTAACCCTTTCTAGTATCAAAACTTTGACCCAACAGTAAGTAGGGTCCGGGCACGCTTACTGAACTAATTATAAGCAGTTCATTCTGATAATGACGAGGGGTGTTGATGGTGCGTTCCAACCGGGTCATGTGCGTGCATGGATCCCGGACTGCCTCTGAGGATGTAAGACGCCGTGACATCTGTAAATAGGTCTGTGCCAATTGGTTGTCACTTTAGGGAGTGATACACCCTACTGTGGGGCCGACACAGGATATTTATGTATTAGGGAGCCGATCGCTTGGGGTAGGGTTTTAGGGTACACTTAGTTCTGTCTGTTTCTGTTGGTACCATCTGTTTCTGTTGGGTGGTAACACCTGTCTGTTTCTGCGTGGTACCGTCTGTTCGGGTGGTAAAGGCCCATTACTAGTGTACACCTAATTCTACATTCTGTTTCCATAGGGATTAATCTGTTTCTGCTTCTGTCTGTTTCTGATCGGGTAGTAAAGGCCCATTATTAGCATTCTGTTTCTGTTAAATTATTCTGTACCCGTTTCTGTTTCAGTTTAGACATTAGGGTGACACCTAATTCTATTATACTAGTATTAGTGCAAAGAAGTGTAAAGAAATAGCTTATGTCATTCTGTTCTTCTGTTATATCTGCTACACCTGTTACAGCTATCTCTCATCCAGTTTTATGTTCATGTCATGTTATTATTATCTGTTCATAACTGAAAATCACTGGACTTGCCAGACTTTTTGTCTGACCCTTGTTGTTTCACCTCCTTTCTTCCGTTCCCCCCCCAGAGGTTTTGTAGAAGGGAATACTCTAGCTTGATCCAGATTTCTTCCGCTTGCAGTGCTTAAAGTATGGCTTATCTTCTTCTGTGGGGATTATGATTTTAAACTATGCATTCTGAAGGCTTTTGTACAAGACTGATATTTTGTACTTGAATTCTGATATTGTGATTTGAAAGGATGTAACCAAGTTTATTTCGGTTCTGTTGAAATAAAGTTATAAATTTTTCAAGTACTGTTTTATCTGTCTTGTAAGTTTCTGTTCTGTTTACTAAAATGCTCCACCAAAGTTAAGGCATTCCCTTTGTGAGTGACCTTAACGGAGGTGGGGTGTTACAAAAAACTTCCAAAGCAGCATGCGGTTTTATTGCGTGGATTGATCAGAAAATGAACGGGAAAGGAGGAAGGGCTAATCGTCGTCGATCTGGAGGGTTTTCGGGGAGAGAGAAAAGTGATTAGCAAATAGGTTTTTTTATTAATTTATATATTTTTAAATTTCTAAAATACCCTCTTTCACATACGAACACCAATTCAAACCCAATGACTGTCGTCCCCAGCATTTTACCCCCATTCCGAACACAATGGGACATGTTTCGCAGGCCCATTCGACTGTTTCAATCAGTTTTCATTCAGATTAAAATATAAAACATTCAATATTTGATTTGAACGTATATTTCAATTTGCCAGGGCCACAAACTGATTTGAAAAATTCTAGAAAAATAAATCCAGCAATATTTTGACGATACGGTCCCAACAAAACTAATTTCGTCGAATTCTGAGACCATTTGAAAAATGGCCCATTTTTGGTCGACCCAATTTAACTATAATTGACCAAAACACGTTTTCCTTTGCCACGCTCACATACTAGCTTCAAAAATTATGAAATTTGAAATCTAGTAATAACTTCACATCCCGGGTCCAACAAATGTGGTTTCGTCGAATTCCGAGGTCATTTGCAAAATGGCCATTTTCACGGGCTATATAAATTCCATAGCGACCTTTCTGAAAATTCATTTGGCCATAACTTTTGCATCCCGCTATGAAACTTCGATTTTTCAGATTCGTTAGAAAGGTATTCACTAACAGATTTAAATATTTTTGTTTTCACTCAAATCCGTTTTGTTTTGCACCCGGTACAGTCAGTCAAAGTTTGAATTCAAATTTTGAAACTGCCTCGCCATTTCAGGCCTTGTTTATAATTAGAATTAATTATATTCGTTTTCAAATGTCGATTCTAACTTACTTTTCCTTGTTATTATTTAAAATATTTATTTTAAATATTTAAAATCCACTAAAATAGCCAATTTAAAAATTTTAAATTGGTTCAGATTTTCCGAGTCGTTACAATTATGTCCATAAATGCCAATTTTTCCAATTAATGTCTTAATTTAATTATATGCCTTTTTCAAGGCCATTATGCCAATTCTCAATATTTTTATATTAAATATTACCCTCATCGTCCCCACGTTGTTCGTTTGTTTATCATGACATATATGTATATTAGACTAGCAATTAGTCTAACTCATAAAAGGGAAGAAACATCGCAAATTTGCATAACACACAAAATGGATCTAAACTTGCAAATAAGGATTACAACATAACTTGCATAAACTTGTTATTGTCATGAATCTAAACATAGGCCTAAAGGTGTGAACTTGCATACATGTAATATAGTTTTCATCCAAAACTTGCATAGGCCATAATCACAAACTTGCATAAAATTATGTACATCATAGATCTAAATCCAAAGGTGTAAACTTGCATATATATATATATATATATATATATATATATATATATATATATAGTTTTAGGCCATAGTCATAAAATTGCATAAAACAATGTACATCATAGATCCAAATCTAAAGGTTTAAACTTGCATATATGTAATCCAATTTCTACCTAAACTTGCATATAGTCACTTTATTTGACTCACATGTAAACTTGTGTATAATTCTTATAGAAACTAGCATATAATCTACACCTGAACTTGCATATGAAATGATATCAAACGTGAATCAAGTTGAACATAGGTGATTTGGCATATGAAAAGGGATCCACAACAAAACTAACATTATGAACAACTAGCATATATTCACAAAATATCACATTTTTCCAATGTCTCACAAACATAGCCATATAACCCAATTTATAACTTAACCCAATTAACTTATTAATTATCTTATTGAAGAAATTGAACTCACAACTCAAATAAGGTCTTGAGTTCTGGAATCTGATTTCTAAAATTGATTTAGCTCGCCTTTGAAGTAGACAAAGTCGGTGTTGTTATTGTTATAAATTTGAGTTGAATTGAGTTGATTAGCTTCACTTTCCCTCTAGTTGGTGGCGGCTACTCTAGGTTGCAAGGTGATAGGATGACGTCCATGGTTCTAATTTTTATTTGGTTTTAGTGTCTGAGTCTATATGTGTTTATATAGAATTTAGGATTAATTTAGGCCATCCGATCAACCTAGAATCAATCAAGACCATCCAGTCAAGATAGGGTGACACCTCAGCCCTAATGACTCAGCACTGAGTCACAAAATTGTCATCTTTTAGATTCCCCCCGCAGGGGGGCAGGTCGACACTAAGGTCGACCTGTATTAGTGAGGTCAACACTAAGGTCGACCTGTCCTTCGCCCGTCCCAGTTTTGAATCTGAATTAGTTTTTGAATTTAAATTTAAATTTCGGAAAACTTCCGACAGCCATAACTTCTTCATACGAAGTCCAATTTACGCAAACTCGGACACTATCTCAACCAGAATTCTGAGACGAACACAATGGCGTAACTAGTTCCCTTGATTCTCACATTCAAAATTAAGTATTCTTAATTTGTTAACTTTAATATTTAAATTTACAGGGTGTTACACAATGACTTTATGTGATTAATACGAACGAACAAACGGGGGTAACGTTGAGATAGTTATTAAATCAAAACATGTTAAAAATGTAGGTGGGCCCAAAACCATGTAAATGGTTAAGGCCATGAATGGTATAATTTATACCATTAGTCTTGAACATAATAAAAATATGTGACATGAAACACTTATAGAAAATTCACATATATAAAATGTAAAAGTTGAATATGCCTAACCCGAGGTTAGATTGAGTTGTGGTGTAGACCTGCCCGGAACCAACTGGCACATCCAGTAACCACAACAATACCTGTCCAATGTGAGAGGTTAGTGCATCAAGCCCAGAATGACCCGAGGTTAGACTGAGTTGTGGTGTAAAACTGCCCGGAACCGGCCGGCATATCCAGTAACCACAACAATACCTATCTAATGTGAGTGGTTGGTGCTTTAATTAATTAATTAATTAAATCTAATGAACAATCAAGCTAGAAATGGTGAGGTTAAGTAATTAAGGGAACACTTAACCAACTTAACATGTTAACAAGACAAGATTGGTGGGATTAAGTAATTGAGGAAACACTTAACCAACTTAACATGTTAAATAGACAAGATTGATAGGGGTTAAGTCAAACCAAGGACACTTAACCAATTTAGCATGTTGACTAGAAAAACCCTAGTAATGGGGACCCGTTTCAGCAATAACCCACATGGATGTATCAAGGTACCCTGAACTAGGCAAGGTAGGGTACGATTACTGTGCTAAATATAGGCAGTCAAAAGGGCGGCGGTTAGGTGCATCAGTGTAGGTTCCGACGGAGTATGGGAGTGCACGGGCTCCTGAGTGGAAAAAGAAGGCACTGGGCACCAGGCGTACACTTGTGCATCTTTGAATCGTGTCAGGGTTTCCATTATAAGACTTGATACACCCTCTACTGGAACTAGCACAAGTACTTAAAAATCAAGTAGGAGTCGATCAATACATGAATGGAATCACTTTATCATGAGCGTACATTGCTAGTTCAACAACTCTTAGTGGGTGCAGAGAAGTAAAAGTGGGTGCGATAGCCAAATCTAGTTAAATTTTACTTTAGCTCGTTTTAGGACTACCCTATCCTTGTGGTATCATTCTAAGTTCAGTTTATTCATGTCATAGACTTTTACTTGTTTACATGCTATTAAATAACTGGGCTTACCAGATTTATGTCTGACCCATTTTCCTTTCGCTTCTTTTCTTCCGTTTTCCTTTCCCCCGGGTCCGTAGGGAGGAAACACTTCTGCTTAGTCCAGGTTAGCCAAAGCTTGAAGACCGTATATGTAAGGCTTGGACTTTCCTTTTTGAGCTATGGCTATGGTCAAGCACTTATTGGGGATTTATGTCATTTTATTTTCAGTATTGCTTCTTTATGTTTTCAAGATAGATGAAAAGATGTTATAATTTGGAAGGTTGAAACAGTTGTTGAATTGTTGTGTTGAACAAGTATTTATGAAATAATATTGATTTTTTTCCGTTGCATAAATTTTCTATCTTGTAATTTATTAGTATCTTGTACCTTAAAACGCTCCACCAAAGTTAAGGCATTCCCTTTGAGAGTGACCTTAACGGAGGTGGGGTGTTACATGATTGATACACTTAACCAATACAACATGATGAACACGTGGGGTTCAGTTAACAAGAAACACTTGACCAATATAACTTGATGGATGACGGGGTTAAGTTAATAGGAAACACTTAACCAACATGACATGATGAATGGGTGGGTTAAGTTAACATGAATGGACAACACTTAACCAATATGACATAATGTGTGGGAGGGTTAAGTACATATCGGGTTGGTGGGTCATATTAATAAATATAGGCCCACAAAACTTAACCGTTAAATAAACATGCTTGAATCGATGGAAGGGTTAAGTACATCTCGTGTAGGTGGGTAATATTTGTACATATAGGCCCACAAACTTAACCGTTAAGAAAGCATGCTAGAATCAGTGGGATGGTTAAGTACATCTCGTGTAGGTGGGTAATATTTGTGTATATAGGCCCACAAACTTAACTAGTAGGAAACCCTAGTAACAGGGACCCATTTCAGCAGTAACCCACATAGATGTATCATGATACCCTGAACTAGGCAGGGTGGGGCACGATTACTAGGCTGATTATAAGCGGTCAAAACAGCGGCGGGTTGTACGTCAGTGTAGGTTCCGACGGTTTATGGGCATGCACGTACTCCGTAGTGGGAAAAAGCAGGCAATGTATACCAGTAGTTATACACTGTGCATCTTGAATCGTGTCGAGTCGCTATCATAAGGATTGATACACCTTATGGTGGGACCAGCACAGGGTATCTACATGCAAGAGAGGGCCAATTGACACATACACATGGAACATTAATACAAGTAGGGAGCCGATCGATAAGGTAGTAAGGGTACATCTAACATGTTCATGGCGATTAGGCAGATTGAGTTGGAATCCTAACGATAGATGTACACTTGAAGGCTACCACAATTACGGGGATTGGGACCACGTTATCATTTTATACAGATTACTAGTTGGGACACTAGTTAGGTGGTGCAGAGATAGATATAGAAATCAGAATAACAAAGTAGTGGCGAAGCAGAGAAAGAGTAGAAGCACATTCAGTTTATCTTGCCTTATTGTACCTTATGCTTATCCTGTGTTATCTGGTTATCCCTATTATCACGGTATCGTCTTATATTCAGTTTATTCATGTCATGATGCTTTTGCCTGTTTATATGCTGGAAGTCACTGAACTTACCAGACTCATGTCTGACCTAGTTTTGTTTCGCCTCTTTTCTTCCATTCCCCCCTCCCCCGGCTCATAGGGAGGAAATGTTATCACTTAGCTCAGTTTTCTTTCCAAGCTCGAAGATAGTCGATGTATTGCTTTGGACTCTCTCTTCCACTATTATGGCAGGTTCACGCTTTATTGGGGAATATCATTATTATTTTTATGCTTCTTTTATACTTGGAAGTTTTTGAATCAAGACAGAATTTCTTTGTATTACTTTTAAGTATGATTGAGACAATTGTTGTAAAAGCTTGACTGAATTAAGTTGTTTATAAAATGACTTTATTTTCTGCTGCTTTATTTGTCTGTCTTGTAATTTTTCTGCATCTTTTACCCAAAATGCTCCAACAAAGTTAAGGCATTCCCTTTTTGAGTGACCTTAACGGAGGTGGGCTGATTATAAGCGGTCAAAACAGCGGCAGGGGGTATATTAGTGTAGGTTCTGATGGTTTACGGGCGTGCACGTACTCTAGAGTGGGAAAAAGCAGGCACTGAGTACCAGTAGTTATACAATGTGCATCTTGAATCGTGTCGGGTCACTATCATAAGGATTGATACACCTTATGGTGGGACCAGCACATGGTATCTGCACGCAAGAGAGGGCCGACTGACACAGACACATGGAACATTAATACAAGTAGGGAGCTGATCGATAAGGCAGTAAGGGTACATCTAACATGTTCATGACAATTAGGCAGATTGAGGTGGAATCCTTACGATAGATGTACACCTGAATGCTACCAAAATTATGAGGATTGGGATCATGTTGTCATTTTATACAGATTACTAGTTGGAACACTAGTTAGGTGATGCAAAGATAAATATAGAAATCAGAATAACAAAGTAGTAGCGAAGGAGAGAAAGAGTAGAAGCGCATTCAGTTTATCTTGCCTTATCATACCTTATGCTTGTCCTATGTTATCATGTTATCCCTATTATCACGGTATTGTCTTATATTCAGTTTATTCAAGTCATGATGCTTTTGCCTGTTTATATGCTGAAAGTCACTGGACTTACCAGACTCATGTCTAACCTTATTTTGTTTCACCACTTTTCTTCCGTTCCATCCCCCCCCCCACCCCCCCCCCCCCACCCCCACCCGGTTCACAAGGAGGAAATGTTATCACTTAGCTCAGTTTTCTTTCCAAGTTTGAAGATAGTCAATGTATTGCTTTGGACTCCCTCTACCACTGCTATGGCTGGTTCATGCTTTATTGGGGAATATCATTGTTATTTTTTTGCTTCTTTTATACTTGGAAGTTTTTGAATCAAGACAGAAATTCTATGTATTACTTTTAAGTTTGATTGAGACAATTGTTGTAAAAGCTTGACTGAATTAAGTTGTTTATAAAATGACTTTATTTTCCGCTGCTTTGTTTGTTTGTCTTGTAATTTATCTGCATCTTTTACCTAAAATGATCCACCAAAGTTAAGGCATTCCCTTTGTGAGTGACCTTAACGGAGGTGGGGTGTTTCACTTTGTATCAGAGCCAGGTTTATTACAGTGTCAGAATCACAATTAACTTTTATTTCTGAAATTTATCGTGAACTTACAAATTATAGAATAAAACTAAACTTTACATTTCCTTTCTAATTCGAGAATATCATTTTAATTTCACGCAACCTCTTTTGTTTCCATTTTATCTTGGGATCCTTATTATATAATTTTCCCTTGTTACTAATTTCCTTTACTTCAGATCTATCATTATCTATTCTCCGAAAATTCACCTAGCGTTGCATTATTAACTCACTAATGGAAATAATAAATTATCACTAACCTTTTTACGATTACTAACTAATATCATCTTCAGATAATCTTGATGTTGTTTAAGTTGGGGTATTTTAATTATCTCTCAAACCTTGATCAACAACGTTCTTATCCTCAGATAAATATGAGTTGTAATCAAAAACCAATATTCCATTCCAGTCCCAAAACAAATTCCACTTAACTCTGATTTGGTTATACAACACTATTACCCACTTCTTTGCCCAAATTCACTTTTACCAATTTCTTTCTAAATCTATTCAACCGTCCCCTGCTTCGGAAATCTTATTTCAATTCCCCCTTCTTACTTAATCCCATAATTAAGTAACGATAATTTAAAATTAACGATATAACACCTCATCGCTCTTTATAAAACTTGTATAATAAATTTTGGTTTAATCTAAACCCTTTTCATCTAAATTCCCCTTTTTCTCAATTCAAATATTAAGTCGACCTAATTTAAGCTATCGTACTCGCTTAAATTTCTTTATAACTTTATTATAAAAACTCAGGTTTGAATGTTCATAATCTCCTTTCACAATTCAATTGGATTACATTCCAGCTTCGATTACTTTTAAAATAAATTTCCAATAAAAAGTAATTTTCTAAATTATTATTAAATAAAATAATAATTTACTTCGATCATTAACTAATTCCGTAGTTAATTTCTTTGTTTACTAAAATAAATAGTAAATCCCTTTTTAAAATCTTATTAAAATTAAATAATATTCATTTAAATATTTATTAGATTAACTCAAAACAAAACTGATTTAATAATCAATTTCAGTTACAATGGTTGACTTAGTCAACTCAAGGTACAGTTATCTCATTAATCAATTCCAATTATTTCTCACTTTAAATTAATTAATAATATAATTAATTTAAATAATCCCATGTAATAGTTCCTTATCAAACAAATTACCCCAATTTAACTGTTAGGTTAATCTCTAATCACTTGTTTATAAATCTGATTAATATTAGAATTTACTTTATTTAATCCATTAATAGTTAATTATAACTTAAATTATAAATAATGAAGATTTATTTTCTTTCGATAACTTTTATTTAAAATATATATTTCAAATCTATCTTTAGTTATAAATAAATTTTATAACTTCAGTTCTATCAATTTACCTGACGGTAAATCGATATAAATAAAACAATTTACTTTTAGGCCATTTACTGCCGATTACTCAATTAACATTTCCCATTGGTTAAAACCGAACACAGGTTGAATTTCCAATCAATAATCAAATAATTCACCCAAACATGACAATTCATATGATAATGTGAAAATAAGTAATATATATGAGGAATCCGGTTGGATCCCTCCAACCTATCCTTCCCTGTATTCAAATTGGTTATCTCAAATTAGATCATTCAGTTTCATTTAACTGACAACAATAAATAACAGCCATTTAACCTCAACCACAAGCAATTCAACCAATTCAAACCATTTAAACATGTTTATTTTATAAACGTGACCAATCAAGGTGAGTTACCTCTATTAGATCCAATCGTTAAAATAACGATTTGGTATTTCATTGAAATTAAGCAACAGTTTAATTTCATCGGTTAAATCAACAAATAAATATATAACTAGCAACAGTTAACCATTAGCAATCAGAGAACACAAAATAAAAAGCCAATTTATATAAAATATAAATGGGGAGAACTGAGTGAGTTTAACTCACCTTGAATTGATTTGTCAATAATATGGTCTGGTTCAGTCAAATTAACAACATTTAATTTGACTAAAAATTTTAGCTGCTTCCATTACTAACCAGACCAGGTCCATGATGAGGTGTTTGTCGCCGTGGTTTCGATGCTTTCGGTTTCATTGAATTCTGTTCACGTATGCGTTCGATATTAACATTTCAAGTTTATACGAATATTAAAATTAAATGAACTTTAATTTAATTAATTTTCTGGGCCTTACCCTATTTGTTTAGCCCATCTCAAAAATCCCACCCGTATCCCCTTATTCACACTAAAACATCGGACCCCCTTTTTCTTTCACAATTCATCCGCCGCCTCAAAAAAGAAAACCCTTCCATGGCCGAAATCCAATTGTCTTTCCTCCATCCTTTCTTCATCTCTATTTGGAGGTAACTACACCGCACCCCTCCTACACAACCACGCTCCGGTCCTTTCCTCGCCTTCCAGCTTCGGTCGATTATACCAAACCCTATTCTGTTGATCCCTTCAGCCACCTAAGGTGCCACCACAACATAACTGATCGACCCCGATCTTTCTCAGAAATGAAGGAGCTTCCACCTTCACATCTACTACAGACTTCCAAAAATCCAAACCGAGGCTTCCACCGTGCGAATTTGACCGAACCCTACGTCCTCGACATTGAACAAACTCATCATGGAATCCATCATAAGCCTACCTGATTGAAGTGCATACATCCATGAATGCAGATAAGTATTTTAATTGATCTTTGTTTACTGTTTTATTTTTATTTTGATTTTTCAAGGGTTTTGAATGGTTTTCTGTTTACTGTATTTTCTCGAATGGTTACTGGAACGGATGAATAACATAATACGTGATGCGTATTTATAGTGTAGTTGTTTTTTAGATCAGATCGATGTCTTTCAAAGGCTGTTCTTAGGTAGGTCGGCTACTATTAGCTAAGGCGAATTTTCTTTTCCCCTTTTCAGATTTTCCGTACTGGTGATGGGAATCTGATGGTTGCGCAATAGGTTAGCAGAGATTTTTAATGAGTTTTGTATAAGATTTACAACACTGTTGTTCGAAATGTGTATTGATCGAACTGTGCCTGAATAGATTAGGCTATGAGTTGTTTAATCAAATTTAGAAAATTTTGAACTGTATGCTAGATTTTTTTGTTCCATTTCTAAATACATTCCAGCAGTCTACATATGATTCCACAGTATATATGAATGTATATAAAAGCTGTTCGATTGATGAATAATATATTCATATATAATTTTCCTTCTTCTTTAGTTGTTCTTGTACTATTTCCTAGCGTTTAGCTAGCTGTTTAATTAGCTGTATGAACTTGATGTATCAAGATACATATCTTTTTTTTCTCTTTCTTTCCAACTATTAATTGGGTGCAGCATCGAGCTGTAATATATTGGTGATGGTAACTTTGATGGCTGTGTGAGGTTTTACAGGGAAGTGTGAAGATTGTGTTGGATTTACAAGTACTATCTTCTTCTCAGATATACACACAGTGATCGAATGGTCTATGTGTAGATTAGGTGAAGTTATTGTGCAATCAAATTGTTTATTCCATCAGAGATTTGAAATCCGTGCATTATAAATTGTGTTCAAAAAAAATTTATATGTATTGCAACAGTCCCCATCTGAATTTGTACATGGAACAGAAATATATTTAACTGTTTCGGTTGTTCGTAAATTTACAGTACAAATATATTCATATATTTTATTTCCTTTGTTCATTTTTGCAGATTCGATGTATAAATATATATACATTTTACTGTTTCTTCATCTGTGCATTTTACTGTGACTTTAGCTATTGAGTTCACTGTTTCATAGCTGTTGTTTTACAGTCTAAATGGAGAAATTTGCGTTCTGTTACTTATAGAAGGAAACAAGACTGCTGTACTTGAATTTTTAAATGAATTGTTCTATGGTTTTTCATTAGTATAGACAAGGTTATGTGAATATATATATTGTTGCTTTCTTTATTTTATTTGAATTTAGAATGGCTTGAAGATTGGTGAATATTTCATATTTGCTTAACAGCATGTATAGTTTGACTACAATAACAATAATTCATTTCATTACTGTATATCATATTTGAAGTTCATATATATACACACATATATAAAAACATGTGTAATTATCAGCAAGTGAGGTGATGACACCATTTTTAAATCTTATAAAATATCGATACAATATACACTAAATTTCAAATAGTTGAATTGAATAATAATAAACAGATATTATCGAATATACTCACCATGAAATATCATGTAGCTCCAATAAAACTAAGATGAAATTCTAAATCCGACAAACAAAAATTCGGGTTAAACGATATTCAGAATATAAATAAATTCTTATTTAATTTATTAAATAAATGGCATCGTTTATAAACAATTTACATAGCGATTATTTTAAAATTTGATTTAGCCATAACTAACAATCCATAACACGAAATCTGGATTTTTCTCTTCCATATGGAAATTATAATCAACACGATTCCGACGTTTCTTGTTTCACAGAAATCCAACTTATATCAGATCCTGTATATCCAATTGAAGTTCAAAATTCCATATTACGAACTGCAGCGCCATTTCGAGCTCGATTTATAATTATATAAATATATAACGTTCAAACTTCATTTTATTAACGAAATAAATATTATAATCCATTAATATTCCAATTATAATATTTAAAATAATAAATTAAATAAAATATTTGACAGCTAAAAATATGAGACATTACATTCTTACCCCCAAAAATAATTTCGTCCCCGAAATTGCTAAGATAAGAAAGAACGTTACAAGTCCATTAATTTCCAAATCCAATTTATTTTAAATCAGAAACTAATTCAATATAAATAAATATTTCTAAAAATATCGAAAATTTTCTAACACCTTAAATTCCCGGAAAAATTCGGTAGAGTCTCCCCTGCACGGAGTGACATCTGCGATATCGCTGGAACAAATAATGTATATACATCGACCCTCACGGTCAGAAAACAAAACCTAAAACCGCAAAAAAAAATTATTTTCACGTAGACGTACCATTTTCGAGCATTGTTGAACATATTTATTCAATTTGTGACATTCTACGCAACTAACTTAATCGTCATGGCCTTCTAGTACCTGTGCTTGACTCAATTCAACATGTCAGTGACAATTACATCAATTTCTTAGATAACACGTCCTTTATTAAAAGGTATAACTATACAGATTTCCAAAATCAAACAGACATTATCAATTCATTTTCACATACAGGGTTAAACCACAAATTTTAATTTATATGCAGTTTTATTCCAGTTTAATTATACCGGAAATTATTCTTTAGTTTATAATTCACTGAGCTCCATTAAATTGTTGATTATTTCCATTTAGACAAACCATCATCCAATAACAACCAATTCACACTCAACAACCAATATACAACCAAATCGACTGAATTTTCACTCAATATTAATATTTTTATTTGGTTTCATAAATTCGAACATCAATCGATTAATACCCAATGGATTCCTATTTAATTATCATTTATTCATCAATTTCCAATTTCTGAATCTATTTATTTAATTTCGATATCGTTCTTAATTTATTTAAACTTGACTAAGTTACCTTTCAATTCAAATTTGAATCCAATTTGAATTTCATTAACATCAATCAAACACAATCATATCTCAATAATTTGATAAAATTATTTCCTTTACATACAAAAATATAATTTGGGTAAAATTATTTCATTTACCCTCTTTTCAAAACAATATTGTATCCATTACCAGTTCAATGCTTCTCAACACTTGAACCGATCAATAACGACAATACAAAACATTTGTATATAAAATTTACAAATACGCTCTCATATATACACTTAATCTCGATCTTTGGTATTACTAATCCAATATCTATCAAGTTATACCACAGAGCCAAGGTTATTACTAAACCAATAGCTCTGATACCACTGTAACGACCCAAGGATTTTCGGCCCCGAAAATTGACATAAATACATTTATCGTACCTCATGTCGATCTTCCAAACACCGAAAACACCGGAATGTTATTAAAAAGAAATTAGAGGGTGAGATAAGAAATAAAGAAATATTAGAATAGAAGAAGAAGAAGGACCAACACAACACAGAGTCTCACATCGCATCGGAACAAAATATAATTCAGAAATAAATCTTTGTTAAGAGCTTTTAAAAATACTTACAATGTTAGAGTACATCAACACCACTGGACAGTTATAATAACCTGTCCTCATATACAACACACAGTGGAATCAAACTAGATAGCATAGGTCTGAACACCTTTAGCTCGTCTCTGGACTTCGTAGCATCCGATAACCTGAACCTGTACACCCTGGTCTAACACGAGCATTTACAAAACACCGGGTCAGTCTGGTGAACAGAGTGAGAAAAACTCACAAAAATTTAAGAGTATCACACAACCTGATTTTAAAGTTAAAATCTTTTCGAAAGAAAAGGATAATCATAAAACCAAATCCACACATAAATACAAACGGTTTTTACCTTACGATAACCCAAAACATTTTTGAAAGCAATATCTTTTATGATATTATAATAGTGTCTAAATACAAGTAAATAACAATCTAGCGGAACGCTTGCATCTCACGCTCCACATATATAGTATATAATCAAAACCACGGGCGCTTATTGGAGATTGGATTCCGACTATGACAAGGTATGGAACCACCTGCCGATAGTGTATCTTTAGAGGGGAATACACCGGGTTCAGCAAAAACGTTTTGCAACCCGGCCCCCACATGACCGACCACTCATTTTGCTTGACTGTATCGAATGTATATCACCAACAGTTGGGCTCAAACTACCGTTTCCCAAAAGGGACAACATTGAAATAGATTAAAGAAGCAAAGGGATTTTCTCTAGATAGGTGATTATACACCCTAATGGGAGTGATCCACATAGCCATGCTGCCTTCCTGATTTTTTTCATTTCTCGGTTGATGAGGCTTGAGGTTTGAATTATCTTTTGGAACACATGGTCACCATTAACTTTGAATGCCACATAGTCAGATCCGCTAGATATCACTAATTGACGTCTACAAAAATACTCTGGTCGTTAAGCTAAGAGAAGTGCCCTTCTCCGCCACTAACAGAAACACGTTTGTAAAAATCAACGTACACGATCCCTTTGGAAATACTTTGTCAGACATCCATCCATACAAGTCACCTAGGAACAGGATGAACCGAAGGTACTCTCCTACTACATCCAATATAGGAATCAGCCCAGGATCAGTAGCAAGAAGTCCTTGTAACCCGTAGATTCCAACCACGACAGAACCACAGTACATCTCTGGCTGCAGACCAGAGATTATTAGCAGTTCTTCCGTTTTATGAAGATCTACGGTCTTCAGTGCTCCATCTCGATCATCTTCTAATATCTTCACATATTTGTTGGTCAGAATGGTTTTCGTATATAAATTCGATACCGGTCTTTCCGTACCAACAATTGTATTGGATAGATTTGATAATCGGTGATTTAACTATCAAAATAAACAGTGATTCAATCATGAACATCCAATGAGTTCACTGGTTCGATATTCAGCATCACTTGGCCTTTTAATTCAAATAAACTAATTCACTTCTGCTTAGTTAAAACTTCTAACTCTTTTAATATTTAAAGATACGATCATTGAATTCTTATTTACTAATGTTCTCAAAACCAATTCTTTATAATACTTAGAAAAATAACATATAACCATATCCAATTTCCACTTAATTCTTCTTTCAAACCATTTGTAACATCATTCTTTATTATTTAAACTTGGGAAATCCATTCAACCTTTTGTTTGTAAAACAACATTTCTAAATATCTTCTATTCCATTTTTGGAAACAATAACTAATATTTATTAGTATAGAATAAAACTAAACTTTACATTTCCTTTCTAATTCGAGAGTATCATTTTAATTTCACGCAACCCCTTTTGTTTCCATTTTATCTTGGGATCCTTATTATATAATTTTCCCTTGTTACTAATTTCCTTTACTTCGGATCTCTCATTATCTATTCGCCAAAAATTCACCTAGCGTTGCATTATTAACTCACTAATGGAAATAATAAATTATCACTAACCTTTTTACGATTACTAACTAATATCATCTTTAGATAATGCTGATGTTGTTCAAGTTGGGGTATTTTAATTACCTCTTAGACCTTGATCAACAATGTTCTTATCCTCAGATAAATATGAGTTGTAATCAAAAACCAATATTCCATTCCGGTCTCAAAACAAATTCCATTTAACTCTGATTTGGTTATACAACCTTATGACCCACTTATTTACCCAAATTCACTTTTACCAATCTCTTTCTAAATCTATTCAACCGTCCCCTGCTTTGGAAATCTTATTTCAATTCCCCCTTCTTACTTAATCCCATTATTAAGTAACGATAATTTAAAATTAACGATATAACACCTCATCGCTCTTTATAAACCTTGTTTAATAAATTTTGGTTTAATCTGAACCCTTTTCATCTAAATTCCCCCTTTTCTTAATTCAAATATTAAGTCGACCTAATTTAAGCTATCGTACTCGCTTAAATTTCGTTATAACTTTATTATAAAAACTCAGGTTTAAAATAAACCTGTTCATAAACTCCTTTCACCATTCAATTGGATTTTATTCCACCTTCGATTACTTTTAAAATAAATTTCCAATAAAAAGTAATTTTCTGAATTATTATTAAATAAAATAATAACTTACTTCGACCATTAACTACTTCTGTAGTTAATTTCTTTATTTACTAAAATAAATAGTAAATCCCTTTTTAAAATCTTATTAAAATTAAATAATATTCATTTAACTATTTATTAGATTAACTCAAAACAAGACTAATTAAATAATCAATTTCAGTTACAATGGTTGACTTAGTCAACTCAAGGTACGGTTACCTCATTAATCGATTCCAATTAGTTCTCACTTTAAATTAATTAATAATATAATTAATTTAAATAATCCTATGTAATAGTTCCTTATCAAACTAATTATCCCAATTTAACCATTAGGTTAATCTGTAATCACTTGTTTATAAATCTGATTAATATCATAATTTTGCTTTATTAAATCCATTAATAATTAATTATAACTTAAATAATAAATAATGAACATTTATTTCCTTTTGATAAATTTTATTCAAAATATATATTTCAAATCTATCTTTAGTTATAAATAAGTTTTATAACTTCAGTTCTATCAATTCACCTGACGGTAAATCGATATAAATAAAACAATTTACTTTTAGGTCATTTACTGTCGATTACTCAACCAATATTACCCATTGGTTAAAACCAAACACAGGTTGAATTTCCAATCAATGATCAATAATCAAATCAATCACCCAAACATGACATTTCATATGATAATATGAAAATAAATTATATATATGAGGAATCCGGTTGGATCCCTCCAACCTGTCTTTCCCTGTATTCAAATTGATTATCTCAAATCAGATCATTCAGTTTCATTTAACTGATAACAATAAATAACGACCATTTAATCTCAACCACAAGCAATTCAACCAATTCAAACCATTTAAACATGTTTATTTTATAAACGTGGCCAATCAAGGTGAGTTACCTCTATTAGATCCAATCGTTAAAATAACGATCTGGCATTTCATTGAAATTAAACAACAGTTTAATTTCATCGGTTAAATCAACAAATAGATATATAACTAGCAACAGTCAACCATTAGCAATCAGAGAACACAAAATAAAAACCCAATTTATATAAAACATAATTGGGGAGAACTGAGTGAGTTTAACTCACCTTGAATTGATTTGTCGATAAAACTGTCTGGTTTAGTCAAATTAACAGCATTTAATTTGACTAAAAATTTTAGCTGCTTCCATTACTAACCAGACCAGGTCCATGATGAAATGTTTGTCGCCGTGGTTCTGATGCTTCTAGTTTCATCGAATTCTGTTCACGTATGCGTTTGATATTAACATTTCAAGTTTATACGAATATTAAAATTAAATGAACTTCAGTTTAATTAATTTTCTGGGCCTTACCCTATTTGTTCAGCCCATCTCCAGAAGCCCACCGTATCCCCTTGTTCACATTAAAACATCGGATCCCCCTTTTTCTTTCACAATCCATCCGCCGCCTCAAAAAAGAAAACCCTTCCATGGCCGAAATCCAAACTTCTTTCCTCCCTCCTTTCTTCATCGCAATTCGGAGGTAACTGCACCGCACCCCTCCTACATAACCATGCTCCAGTCCTTTCCTCGCCTTTCAACTTCGGTCGATTATGCCAAACCCTATTCTGTTGATCCCTTCAGCCACCTAAGGTCCACCGCAACTTAACTGATTGACCCCGATCTTTCTCAGAAATGAAGGAGCTTCCACCTTCACATCTACTACAGACTTCCAAAAATCCAAACCGAGGCTTCCACCGTGCAAATTTGATCGAACCTCAACATCGAACAAACTCATCACAAAATCCATCAGAAGCCTACCGGATTGAAGTGCATACATCCATGAATGTAGAAAAGTACTTTAATTGATCTTCGTTTACTGTTTTATTTTGATTTTGATTTTTCAAGGGTTTTGAATGGTTTTCTGTTTACTATATTTTCTTGAATGGTTACTGGAATGGATGAATAACATACTACGTGATGCGTATTTATAGTGTAGTTGATTTTTAGATCAGATCGATGTCTTTCAAAGGCTGTTCTCAAGTAGGTCCACTACTATTAGCTTAGGTGATTTTTCTTTTCCCCTTTTCATATTTTCCGTACTTGTGATGGGAGTCTGATGGTTGCGTGATGGGTTAGCAGAGATTTTTAATGAGTTTTGTATAAGATTTACAACACTGTTGTTCGAAATGTGTATTGATCGAACTGTGCCTGAATAGATTAGGCTATGAGTTGTTTAATCAAATTCAGAGATTTTGAACTGTATGCTAGATTTTTTTCTACCATTTCTATATACGTTGCAGCAGTCTGCATAGGATTCCACTGTATACATGAATGTATATAAAAGCTACTCGATTGATGTATAATATATTCATATATAATTTTCCTTCTTCTTTAGCTGTTCTTGTACTATTTCCTAGCTGTTTAGCTAGCTGTTTAATTAGCTGTACAAACTTGATGTATCAAGATACATATCTTTTTTTTCTCTTTCTTTCGAGCTATGATTTGGGTGCAGCATCGAGATGTAATATATTGGTGATGGGAACTTTGATGGCTGTGTGTGCTTTTATAGGGAAGTGTGAAGATTGTGTTGGATTTACAAGTACTATCTTCTTCTCAGATACACACACAGTGATCGAATGGTCTATGTGTAGATTAGGTGAAGTTATGGCGCCATCGAATTGTTTATTCCATCAGAGATTTGAAATCTGTATATTATAGATTGTATTCAAATTTTTTCTATATGTATGGCGACAGTCCCCATTTGAATTTGTACATGGAATTGAAATATATTTAACTGTTTCGGTTATTTGTAAATTTATAGTACAAATATATTCATATATTTTGTTTCCTTTTTTCATTTTTGCAGATTTGTTGTATATATATACAAATATATATACATTTTACCGTTTCTTCATCTGTGCATTTTACTGTGACTTTAGTTGTTGAGTTCACTGTTTCATAGTTGTTGTTTTAATATCTAAATGGAGAAATTTGCGTTCTGCTACTTATAGAAGGAAACAAGACTGCTATACTTGAATTTTTAAATGAATTTTTCTGAGGTTTTACATTAGTATAGACAAGGATATGTGAATATATATATATATATATATATTGAAATTGGGTAAATTTTTATTTCAGCTTATAAAGCCAGCTCGGCCCAAATGTTACAAAGCCTGATCCGCTCAGGTACAAACATAATACAAACAAAAGACTACTTTTTGTTCATTCTTCATACTCTGAAAAAGAAAACAAAAAGCACCCAATTGTTCAAATTAGGGCTACAACGACTTCTTCATGGCGGCCTCAGATTCTCTCGTCTCCTTCCTCTAGTCACTGCCCTCCAGTTCCACTTCTCCAACTGCAATAATTCTCGTTCCGTTGCAGTGGTAAAGAACTTCAGTTTGATTCTTTCAATGATTTTTACAATCTTTCTGTTAATCGTTGCAGTGTTAGCTAACACATCTCTCTCCTTCTTCTTGAAAGCACAGGTGTTGCGTTCTCGCTATGTCTGCCACACTGTGGATGCAAGGCCAACCTTGCCAACATCTATCATCGGTTACGACATGTTACTTCCATCGTTCAGGTATCCAATTTCCTCCTCTAAGTTTCCGATTTGGTCTGTGTTGAAGCATTTCAGTTTTTGGATGGCCCACGGTCTTCTACTGTAATTATACTCGAAAAATAAGTGGTTAAGGGTCTCCCTTTCTCTCTTACAGAGTAAACATGTGTCGTCTTCTATGATTCCCCAGCTATGTAGTCTTTCTTTGGTAGGCAGTCTATTAAGAATAGCTTTGTATAGGACTTGCAAGATTTTTGGTGGACAAGACCTTGTCCAAACCACATTGCACCAAGGTACCTGTTCATGTTCATGTCTGAGACTCTCCCACACACTTTTGAGTATGAATTTGCCGTCTGCCCACTTCCATTCATCCTGTTGTTTGTCATGATTAATTGTTTTCTCAGCTAATTCAGTTGCTAGATTACATGCCACCAAATTGTTATGACAGTTCCACGTATTATTTGAGATAATAGTGCTTACATTGACAATTGGGGCTCCATTAGCTGAATAACTGTCCCACCCTTGCATGTCGATTAGACTTTGTCCATTTAACCAAGGGACTCTCCATAGGTCTGTTGAATTGCCATTTGCAATTTCTCTCTGGATCCTGCATTTCAGCTCATTTCTGAATTTAAGGCAAGTTTTCCAAATGATGGATGAGTTGTTGTCAATGGGTGATGTCCAAAAATTATTTTTGTTGTATTTGGCCCTCATCCATTCAGCCCACAATTTTTTTGAAAAGATTAGATTCCAGGCCAATTTCAGCCTATAGGCTTTTTTCAGCTCAAATAAATTTTTCAAGCCCACTCCCCCTTCCTTTTTGGGCCTACACAAAAGTTTGTAACTGATTTTATGTAACCCCCCTTCCAAATGAAATTAGCACATACTGTATTGATTTTAGCAATCGAACAGTCTGGAATTTGAAAAGTTTGGAGCCAGAATCTGACTTTAGAAGTGATCACTATATGCACCAGTTCTACTCTACCAGCAAAAGATAGTAGTTTTGATCTCCATCCCTGAAGTTTCTCACGAATACTATCTACCAACTTGCCACATTCAACATCTGTAATGATATTATTAGATAGTGGCACCCCCTAGGTACTTTACAAGGAGGTTACCTTCTGGCACTCCAATTGCTACAAGCAATTCGCTTTTTCCTCTGCAAAATTTGTTAAAATAGCATTTGGTTTTAAGATCATTCACTTTAAGCCCCACCCATTTTTCCATGTTGTGAAAGATGTGTTTCAACTGAGAGATTGCTGAAATGGAAGCTTTGAAAGCTACCAACAGGTCATCAGCATAGATCAAATGGGTTACCGAAGGGTGGTGGTTGTAGATTGGAAGTATCAAGCTTCGTTCAGTAGCCAATTCCATTTGCAACGTGAACCACTCCATTGCCACTGCAAACAAATATGGGGAAAGTGGGTCACCTTGTCTAATCCCTCTAGTGCTAGTTATATAACCTTTAGGGACTCCATTGATTAAGATAGAATAGGTTGGGGAGTTGAGACAGAATCTTATTAAGTTTAAAAGATTAGCTAGAAGCCCCATAGAGCTAAGCATGTGTATTATGAAACCTCTATTAACTCTGTCATATGCTTTATGAAGGTCAATTTTCAGACACATTTTATCAGCCCCTTTCTTATTGAATTCTCTGACAAGTTCATGAGCCATGAGAGAATTTTCTGAGATGAGTCTTCCTTTGATGAATGCACTTTGACATTGAGAGACAAGCACTGGTAGAACTAAGTTTAATCTATTGCAAATGATTTTACTAAGCACTTTGTACACCACATTGCAACATGCTATTGGTCTGTAGTCTTCAATTCTTGTAGGATTCTGCACTTTTGGAATTAGTGAAATAAAAGTATGGTTTATTTCTCTAATGAATTCATCTGAGTTTAAAGCCTCTTGATAAGCATCTAACATAAGTTTTTTCAGGTTTTTCCAATGCAGTTTGAAGAAGGCTACCCTCATTCCGTCAGGGCCGGGGCTGGAGTCGTTGTGAATGGAGAGCAAGGCAGTCTTCAATTCCCTCTTGCTTATGTCAGCACTCAGCAGCAACCTCCCCTCAGTAGAGAGATTCCTTCTACACTCAATTCTGGGTAAGTCTTCACCGTAGTTCCCATTGAAGAGTTCAGTGTAGTAAGCAATAGCAGTGTCTTCTAGTTGCTTAATATGTTTTGTAGCGTCCCCCTGTTCATTTAAACAATTAAAAAGATTATTATAATGTTTCCTTTGTGACATTTTGGTATAAGAAAACTTGTTGCATTCATCTCCCTGGGTCAGCCATTTTTCTTTAGCTTTTTGCTTGACTTCCAGTGATTTTTTTGAAAAAATCCTCCTTGAGTTTCCTTTGTACTTCAAAAAAATCACTATTTAGGCCTTCATTGAGTGGTTCAGCATCTAGAAGGTTTTGAAAATGTTCAAGTTGTTGTTGCAGCCCATGCATAGCATCACCCTCTTTAGGCCTTAGTTTGTTCCATTCTTTCAGTTTGAGCTTGCAATGTTTGATGTCATAACAAGTTTGTACATATTGTTCCCGGCTGGAGCATGAATTTCATTGAAATTGGTTGCATTGTGGTATCCATGAATGAGGTGCCAGTGGTTTGCATACCTGAAAGGTTTGCCCTTGGTAGTTGTGGCATTATTGAATCTTATAAGCAGTGGAGAATGGTCACTAGTGGATGAGGCTAAGACTGTAGCGTTAAGTCCATTGATCTGGTTTAGCAAGTTTGCTTTTGCGAGTGCTCGATCAAGTCTTGATGATATTTTCTTGGCCTCACCGCTTCTCCATGCAAACTGTAGACCTGAATGGGGAATTTCTGATAATCCACTAGCTAACACGCAATTATTGAATTCAGAAACTTGGGATAGCTTAAGGGTAAGTCTGCCTTTTTTTTCATTTGTACATAGTACTGCATTGAAGTCTCCTTAAACCAACCATGGTGAATGCATTGTTTTGGCAGTTTTATTAATAGTATTCCATAACTGGACTCGTTCTGAAGCCCAGTTGCTTGCATAGAAAAAGGAAATGTAAACATCAAGTCCACCAACATTATTTGCCCTAATAGTAACTTGTTGGTTGTCGTGTTTCACACTTACACAATTCCAGCACATGGTGTCCCAAAAAATTACAATACGCCTTTTTAGAGACGTATTATGGTTTTCTGTAGTGTGCCATTGGGTTCCCATGCGGTTTTTGAAAAATTCCAAGTTTTCAGGAGTGAATTCGTTTTCTAAAACCGCAATTATTGAGGGCTTATACTTTTCCCTAAAGTTGTAGAGGTCTAATTGACGGGTGTCATTATTTAGACCCCTAACATTCCAACATAGGATTGACATTATGATTCGGTGGCTTTGCTCCTTGTGACTGGAGCAGTGCCAACCATGCCACTGTCAGTAGCAACTTTCTTTACCTTTTGTTTAAATTGTGCGTTGTATTTGTTGTTCACTTCAGTGAGTCCACTAATGTTAGGTTCGTCAATACTTTCCTCTTCAGATTCATCCAGATGGATTTCCAGCCCCTGAATATCATCCAGAGACTCTGGTTCCTTATCCTCCTCCACCACTTGACTGGGCTCCACATGCTGATGAGTTGGACATGAACCATCCACCACTGCCTGAGCCTGTACCTGACTTCGATCTGGATCTGTATGAAATGCTGCAGCTATTGCAGTCACCGTCACATTAGGAGATGTATTCAAGTTTGTAGATACTGTAGACGTGCTGGCTTCATATTGTACAGCTCTTTTTGGCGAGGCCTGCTTTTTGGACGTGTTAGCTTCAGGGGGCCTTCTAACCCACATTTTGTCTAGTGACACCGATGAACAATATGTAACTGAATGCCCAAAACATTTGCAAGTAGTGCATCTGGGTGGGACAAACTCGTACTCTACTGGTTTCTCATAAATATTACCATGTTTATCGTATGCTGTAATGGTTTTTGTCAACTCCGAATCAACTGTAATCTCTATCAACACTTTTGCATAGTTGATTTTTTTAACCAATTTTGTGTTTTCATCTATCTCCAAAGGCTTTCCAATGATACTGGCCAATTTGCTAATACATCGAGCATTCCACAAAGCTAGGTTAGGTTTGGGAGTTTCGCCCAAATTGGGTAGGATGTGAGCATATCTTTTTCAAAATTAAAATCAGCTACCCATTTCCTTATAAAAATGATCTTGCTATCCATAAACCAAGGTCCACCTTTGAGAATCCTTTCATAATCATCTTTCAATTGAAACTTTATTAGAAAGAAACCATTTTCCCTTGGGTAAACATCCCACGCCCCTTTAGGTTGCCATGACCTTTTGATATATGCATTAAAGTATACAAAATAAGGTCTTTTACCTGCCATATAGACATAAATTGAGTTTTCCCAGATCTTGTTCGATTCGGCATAGTCTAGTTCGTCAATGGGTTGATACTTAGTGTCACCATTCCATAACGGTTCAAAGTACTGCAGCTCACTGGAGATTTTCATTTGGGAATCAAAAGCATAAGCCCAGCTTTTAGGGTTTTGAGGATTTGGCTGACGAGCGACGCGTGGAGCTTGTCTGAGTATGTCTGCGAAAGATTGTTTTCCCTTGCGCGTGGCCTCCTGCCACCCACCACCGTCATCTTCATCATTTCCGGCGGCTAGGGTTTCTTGGGGGTTGGATGAGGCCGTCATTTATTGGTTTTTATTATATAGAGGAGCGGCTGGATATTTGAATATATATATATACACATATATATATTGTTGCTTTCTTTATTTTATTTGCATTTAGAATGGCTTGAAGATTGGTGAATATTTCATATTTACTTAACAGCATGTATAGTTTGACTGCAAAAACAATAATTCATTTCATTACTGTATATCATATTTTAAGTTCATATATATATATATATATATATATATATATATGAAATATATACATACATACACACATGTGTAATTAGGAGCAAGTGAGGTGATGACACCATTTTTAAATCTTATAAAATATTGATACAATTGTAACGACCCGAATTTCGCCCGACCCCAATCGATCACAAGATCGATTAAAACCGTTCAAAACCCGCGTACGTTAACTTTGGGCATACAACACATCAGAACAAAAACACAAACTTTTATGACATCAATAATAAATGTTACATCAGAGTGCAGAATATATCAGAGTACATCAATAAATAATACAGCGGAAGATACATTTACAATAAATTAAATACATTGCAGCGGAACTAATCTCAGCGTAAGGCCATCAGTAACTGGACCCAGCTTCAGTCTTCGATCCTGGATCCTGCTTAACTATATCTGCAAAAAGCTACTCAACTGCCCGTGTGGAAAGAGGGCACCCGAGTTTGCAAAGTGAAACAAACTACAGGTCAGTCGTGGGACTGGTGTGAGAATTCTATACTTAACTTAACTTATATAATAAGTAAGCTAATTACAGGACCACGCCGCTAATGCGGAACGGGTTTACTCCATTTGATTGCCAGTGCATAAATAAAGTAAATCGTCAAATATCGCAATTATTTTTTTTTAGAAAAAATGAAACCATTATAAGACCCAAGTCCCATCACACAATGCAACGCAAACCAGAGGATAGGGTTTTACCTTATAATGGTCAAAAGATGCTTGATACGATAAAACGGATTTAATATTAGTGTGTATTTATATGGGTATATATATATAATAAACATTTAAAATCATAATGTATCAATCATAGACGGCATAGTACACCATCCTACTATGTCGCCATACTAGTTCTACAATCAAAACCGCAAGGTCGTATTGGAAATTGGATTTCCATCATGAGTCGAGGCTAGGGGCAAGCTCCTCTCCGATTCGAGACACTCTAGCAAATGCCTTAGGATTCCCCGCAGTGAACCCTTGGACGCGGTAGGGTCGGTCCCCGCCTATCGGCAATGGATTGGTTAAGCCTGAACACACGCTTCCCGGTTCCTTTGAACCTATAATATGACCACTATCGGCCTATAAAAATCCGAGGCGCCTCAAAATCCATCATCCACATAAGTAAAATGTCAGGGCTAGTAGGTCACTGACACCACTCTAGCTAGAAAGAAACGTGTGCACTCCCTACGGTCCGTATCCCGTTTTAGACCCATACCGGGGTGTGAGGCTCGCGAAGTCACGATATACACAAAGCTATGCCGTAATAGGCTATTCTTTGATCATTCCACAAGGCCCTGCTTTTCAACAAAAGCCTTGATAAATTTGCATCTTGGCGTGCCACATTGTCAGACCCTACCATATTATTGATCATCTACCAATATATATATAACCTCTAAGCTCATACGTCTTAGAGAAGGGTGATAAGTAAAGAATAAATTCTTCACCACCAAACAGAAATATATAATCAGTAGCGTTCAACAAATACAGTAGAAAGGAATACAATGTCAGACATGCAATCCATTTACAAGTCCACTCTGGGTCTGAGCGAAACATTGTGTCCGTCGATCTCCAAATGCGTTTGGACGATCATTACCAAATACCTTGCCATGGAAGGCCGATCCCAATTCAAGATACCAGTCATCATCATCCCAACGATGTGAAAACCTTCGGTCTTCAATCACCGTCTGCGTCTTCGACTCTTGATCATCGTGATGATTATTTAGAATGGCTTAAAACCGGTCTTTCTGAATAACTTGCGTAATTTGGGATTAAAAACAAATATTGGAAAATCACACATTTCGTCACATCCCAACTCAGAATATTCTTTTAATAAGATATTCGTTTTAGAAGATTCTCATTAATTTTATCAAAGATAAATATTTAAAATAAAATCTATAAATCAATTTCCAAAAATATGGAATTCCACAGAAATCCAATCAATACATAATCGATATAGATTTCTGTATCAGACTAATAATATAAATGGAATAACGGCAAAGCCTCTTAAATTCCATATATAACATCGGTCTTCTTTTACAGAAGCCCATCTCGATTATTACCAATCGAATTTCCACTTAATCCCAATTTAATATATTAGTTGAAAAACTTGATTTATAGAAAATGTCTTTTTAAATCTATAAAATAGATTCATAAGTTCCAAATAATAATTTCAATGTAAATTGGATTAAAGGACAAATGTCGTTTAAACATCGTCCACGATAAATCCACTTCACATCTCACTTTATTTCATATCACCAAATATAATTGCAAATGCTAGTAACCCTTTAAAAACATATTTTAAAATAATCATAAAAATATTCTTTATATAAAAGATTCTAAATGAGAAGTATTCTTTATTTTACAAATCTTTATCTTTTACAAATATTCTTTGTTTAACATATAGTTGATTAAAAATATATTACGAAAAATATATGCACTTTATATAAAAAGGATTTCTAATGTAAAAATAGTCTTATTTAAAAGAACACTTGAATCGAAATGCGACTCAAACATTTACCATATAATTTGGATTATATGGATTTCACACACATCATATATATGACAATAACAGTATAATCATCAAGTCATCCATTACATCCAAAGTGTAATTTCCACTGTGTAAGCGTTAAATTTAAATAATAACGCTCATCACAGCCTGTCGATCTAACGATCAACATACAACTAAATATTGGGATTAGTGTATGTGAATTTTCATCCTAACACCCGTGTGGGGTTTTCAACCAATCATGCAAATGATAAACTAATTTGTGCACTTGGGCGATGTGTGAAAATTATCGTCCCAATCACATACACAAGTCGGGTAACTTGTGAATGGTAGTGTAATACACAATATATATAATGATAACAAGAAAATATCTCTATTGCAATGAATGAATAAGCATAATAACTTTGTCCCTATCGACAATTTCTATTTTGCTAATTTAAACTCTAAACGAAAATGGTTATTTTGTTTTGGCAATTCTAATGAGACAAGATGATAAATATTTGCTTCAACTATCCTATCTTGACATGCGTATATCTTGTCAACATATATATATATATATATATATATATATATATATATATAAATTGCTCCAACTAATTCTTTTTGGCAAAAATGAATATTCCTAACAAAATGTAAAATTTTGTTTAACTAGTATAAATTGGCTAAAATGAATAATTATTTTTAACTAATGTGAATTAACAAAAATGAATAATTGGTTTTTAACTAATATGAATTTACAAAAATGAATAATTTGAGTTTCAAATCTAATACACATGCCAATGCTATATTTTGTTTTATTCTTTTAATTTAGACAAAATGAGTGTTTTTGTCTATTCTACTTTAATGATAAAAATGCGAATGTCTAGTTATTCATTCTTTTACAATGACAAAATAATGAACATTTTCAATTCATTCGTTTAAAGTGACAAAATGAAATGTTATTATTTGAATAACTATATTTTGCCAAAAATCATGTTTTAATGTAAAACAATAAAAAAATGATTTTTTTCATTGTAATCAAATTTTGACACAACTAGACGGCAAATTTAATCTACGTACATTTTCTTATATACACTAATGACAATTAAAAGGACGTTGGTATATTCCAATGTATATTTGCATTAGAGGATGCAAATAAAAGAACAATTTTATTTTCCAATATATATTTGCATTAGAAAATGCTAAAAAAAGAACAAATCTTATTTTCATAGCATATTTACATATGTGAATGTAAATAAAAGAATAAACTTTAATTTCAATGTATATTTACATATGTAAATGTAAATAAAAGAAAAACTTCAATTTCAAAATATATTTGCATATGTAAATGCAAATAAAAGAATAAATTTTGATTTCAAAATATATTCGCATTGGTGAATACGAATAAAAGAATAATTCTATTTCCAATGTATTTTTGCATCGGTAAATGCAAATAAAAGGATAAAATTTTATTTTAAACATATGTTTGCGTTAGTAAATGCAAATAAAAGGAAAAAATTTATTATCAAAGAATATTTGCACCGAGTAGTGCAAACAAAAGGACAACTTTACTTTCAATATGTATATTCGCATTTGTGAATGCAAATAAAAGAACAGAACTTAATTTCCAATATGTGTTTGCATTTGTGAATGCAAATAAAAGAACAGTTTTTATTTCAAAGTATATTTGCATTAAAAATGCAAATAAAGAACAATTTCTATTTTCAAAGAATATTTGCATTGTGAGATGCAAATGAAAGGTGAACTTTTAATCTCTATATTTATTTGTATTTTTTTTTAACGTAAACAAAATGTGAATTTTTATTTAATTCTATTCAAGGCATAAAAATGTTCATTTTATCTCCATGATCATGTTTTGACAAAGATGTTATTTTTATTACAATAATTATAATTTTGACAAAATGTTTTCTTTTTATTTACATAATAAACTTCTAATCAAAAATGTCCTTTTGATTTGCATAACATATTTCAAATAAAAAATTTATTTTTATATCTCTAATCAAAAATGTTATTTTTGATCTAATGTACATTTTACACTAAGAATGACATTTTATTCTTAATATACAATTTTCACTAAAAATGATCAAAATAAAATTTTATTTAAATTGAATTGAATTGACAATATAATTAAATTCAACAAATATTGAAAATCCATTGTTGTTCAAATTCTATCATAGGTAACAAATAAAAATAATGTTTTATTGGTCATTCAAATCCTGTTGTAAAATAAACAAATAAAATAAGGTTTTATTCGTTGGCTAAATTCTATTGTAAAGTAAACAAATAAAAATATTTTATTCGTTGACCAAATTCTGTTGTTATATAAACAAATAAAAATAAGATTTTATTTGTCGTCCAATTTCCATTGTAATATCAACAAATAAAAAGGAGTTTTTATTTGTCGTTCCATTTCTATTGCAAGGTAAACAAATAAAAGTAAGGTTTTATTTGTTGTTCATTTTCTACTGCAAAGTAAACAAATAAACAAAAGTAAAGTTTTAATTTTGTCGATCAAATACTATGGTTCATCTCAGAATAATAAAAATAATATTTTTTCTTCTATAAACTAGAATAAACAAATCTAAATAAAATATGATTTAAATCTAAATTTAGATTTATTTTCTAATTACAAATAAAATTCACCCATATATTAAATTCAGCGTCGATCTAGCATATCATGCACAACAAAACAACCACAAACCACAAATCAACCATTCATCAATAACAGAACATTACAGATTTGAATTACATCACAATAAAATTATTTTTAACGCAAGAAAATAATTTATAATTAATTTAATAATAGAATTCAGAATTCTCACATTGATTTTTGCTGAAAATTTGACTGTCTCGGAATCAGCTGCGGTCTGCGCCATCGCGAAGCTCTCGGAAAGACGAGTCCAACGCAACTTACGGTTCGTAAAACGGACCTCGTATGAACAAGATATGAATTTTTAAAGATTAGATAAAATTAAATATTAAATTAATTAAATAAATAGAACATTTCAGCCGATACCTTTCTTCCACGTCGCTATGTAATTTCAGCCGTAACCCATCATCGCGCTGCCTCCTTCTGCACGCACCACGCCTCGGCCACCCTGGCACCGATCAACCACCGCCACATGAACCGCCTTGCCACGAGCCACCATTACCCTGAAACCCGCCGAGCTCGGCCGACCGTTGGCCGCGAAAACCGCCCATGAACGACGCACCTTCCTCACCAGTATTCGCGAAATCCATGAACCAAAACCCGATCTTAACCGTATAGATTTGTAGCTCTCTGAATTCTCTTCGATTTGGTATATCATACGTTAAATTTCGTTGAACGGATTGAGAGATCTAAGCATTTGAAAATCGGATGATTTCAGCCATTAAAATCTGGGCGGCGGCTGGTCCATTAGGGTTTCAGCCCGAAATTAAATATTATTTTATTAATAAATCTCGAAATTTGTGCTAAAAAGGTGGATTTTCGGACTTTCTCCGTTTTGGGCCTGCTTACTGTCGATCTTAACATTTTGAGGCCTTCTGAACGCGATGGGCTATGTCCCGGGCTCTAATTCCGATGTCTGTAATGTTTTTTTGGTTTTAATTTAAAAATACAATATTAAATAAATAATTTAATTTCTACCATACATTTAAATATGCCGGGGCCACATACGACCTCAGAAAATTCTAAAAAAAATATTTTTAGCTTTCTTATGACGATACAAATCCAACAAAATTATTTTTGTCGAATTCTGAGACTGTTTGAAAAATGGCTATTTTTTAAGGCGTTTAAATTTAACTGTAAATAGTCAAAACACATTTTCCTTTGCCACGCTCACATATTAATTTGAAAAAAAAAATTCTGAAAATTGAAACCTAGCTATAATTTGACATTCATTTTCAACAAAAGTGGTTTCGTCGAAAACGGAGGTCGTTTGAAAAATGACTATTTTCAAGGCCAATATATTTAATATTAAAAATACATTTTTAAACAAATAATTTTCAAAACTCAAAATATATAAGTGTTTACTGTTTTTCAATGCAGAAACGTCATTCCGAACTCAATGAAAGTGGTTTCGAGTCGAAATTCCTTCATATGTGAAAAGTAGCCTTTCGGGCCATATATATTATATAAATTCTACAGCGACCTTTCTAAAAATTGAATTGTCCATAACTTCTGATTTCCGCTATGAAATTTCAATTTTTCAGATTCGTTAGGAAGATATTTTTAAATAGATTCTAATATTTTTGGTTTCACTAAAATCCGTTAAATTTTGCATCCTGTAAGGTCAGTCAAAGTTCAAGTTTGACTTTTCAAACTACTGCGTTATTTCTAATTCCATTTATATTTAAATTAAATTTATTCGTTTTAACTTCGATTAAAAATAAATTCTAGCCATTATTATTAATAATAAATTATATTATAACCTCAAAATTCATTAAAATTTTCTAAAATAAATTTTTTAAATTGGTTTAGAATTTGCGGGTTGTTACAATCTCCCCCACTTAAGATCTTTTCGTCCTCGAAAAGGAAATGAAGCTAAAGTTGTTTATTTAACTAATTTAATTTTCATTCTTTAATTGTTTAATAATTTATTAGTTGAATTCATATTCACACAACACAATCATCAATCAATTAGTTGATTAAATTTTCAAAAATATAACTTTTATATATACAAAATCATATTTTCTAAAATCGAATTATATATAATTACAAGTACGCTAATTATGAATTCTTCTTCACTCTGACTCATTCTAGGGCATTGTTAACCCCATCTCTAATGAGTATTCTCATTCTAGGATACTGCTGATCCTATCTCTAATGAGTATTCTTATTGGATATTACTAATCCAATTTTTTGATGAGTCTTCTGTTTAGTTCTAACGAGTTGTACCCCAAAGATTTGAGCTAACCTGAGCTCTGATACCAGCTGTAACGACCCGAATTTCGCCCGACCCCAATCGATCGCAAGATCGATTAAAACCATTCAAAACCCACGTACGTTAACTTTGGGCATACAACACATCATAACAAAAACACAGACTTTTATAACATCGATAATAAATGTTACATCAGAGTATGGAATATATCAGAGTACATCAATAAATAATACAGCGGAAGATACATTTACAATAAATTAAATACATTGTAGCGGAACTAATCTCAGCGTAAGGCCATCAGTAACTGGACCCAGCTTCAGTCTTCGATCCAGGATCCTGCTTAACTATATCTGCAAAAAGCTACTCAACTGCCCGTGTAGAAAGAGGGCACCCAAGTTTGCAAAGTGAAACAAACTACAGGTCAGTCGTCGGACTGGTGTGAGAATTCTATACTTAACTTAACTTATATAATAAGTAAACTAATCACATGACCACGCCGCTAACGCGGAACGGGTTTACTCCATTTGATTGCCAGTGCATAAATAAAGTAAATCGTCAAATATCGCAATTCTTTTTTTTTATAGAAAAAATGAAACCATTATAAGACCCAAGTCCCATCACATAATGCAACGCAAACCAGAGGATAGGGTTTTACCTTATAATGGTCAAAAGATGCTTGATACGATAACACGGATTTAATATTAGTGTGTTTATATATGGGTATATATATAATAAACATTTAAATCATAATGTATCAATCATAGACGGCATAGTACCCCATCCTACTATGTCGCCATACTAGTTCTACAATCAAAACCGCAAGGTCGTATTGGAAATTGGATTTCCATCATGAGTCGAGGCTAGGGGCAAGCTCCTCTCCGATTCGAGACACTCTAGCAAATGCCTCAGGATCCCCCGCAGTGAACCCTTGGATGCGGTAGGGCCGGTCCCCGCCTATCGGCAGTGGATTGGTTATGCCTGAACACACGCTTCCCGGTTCCTCTGAACCTATAATATGACCACTATCGGTCTATAAAATTCTGAGGCGCCTCAAAATCCTTCATCCACATAAGTAAAATGTCAGGGCTGGTAGGTCACTGACACCACTCTAGCTAGAATGAAACGTGTGCACTCCCTACGGTCCATATCCCGTTTTTGACTCATACCGGGGTGTGAGGCTCGCGAAGTCACGATATACACAAAGCTATGCCGTAATAGGCTATGCTTTGATCATTCCACATGGCCCTGCTTTTCAACAAAAGCCTTGATCAATTTGCATCTTGGCGTGCCACATTGTCAAACCCTACCATATTATTGATCATCTACCAATATATATATATAACCTCTAAGCTCATACGTCTTAGAGAAGGGTGATAAGTAAAGAATAAATTCTTCACCACCAAACAGAAATATTTAATCAGTAGCATTCAACAAATACAGTAGAAAGGAATACAATGTCAGACACGCAATCCATTTACAAGTCCGCTCTGGGTCTGAGCGAAACATCGTGTCCGTCGATCTCCAAATGCGTTTGGACGATCATTACCAAATACCTTGCCTTGGAAGGCCAATCCCAATTCAAGATACCAATCATCATCATCCCAACGATGTGAAAACCTTCGGTCTCCAATCACCGTCTGCGTCTTCGACTCTTGATCGTCGTGATGATTATTCAGAATGAGTTAAACCCGGCCTTTCTGAATAACTTGCGTAATTTGGGATTAAAAACAAATATTGGAAAATCACACATTTCGTCACATCCCAACTCAGAATATTCTTTTAATAAGATATTCGTTTTAGAAGATTCTCATTAATTTTATCAAAGATAAATATTTAAAATAAAATCTATAAATCAATTTCCAAAAATATGGAATTCCACAGAAATCCAATCAATACATAATCGATATAGATTTCTGTATCAGACTAATAATATAAATGGAATAACGGCAAAGCCTCTTAAATTCCATATATAACATCGGTCTTCTTTTACAGAAGCCCATCTCGATTATTACCAATCGAATTTCCACTTAATCCCAATTTAATATATTAGTTGAAAAACTTGATTTATAGAAAATGTCTTTTTAAATCTATAAAATAGATTCATAAGTTCCAAATAATAATTTCAATGTAAATTGGATTAAAGGACAAATGTCGTTTAAACATCGTCCACGATAAATCCACTTCACATCTCACTTTATTTCATATCACCAAAAAATAATTGCAAATGCTAGTAACCCTTTAAAAACGTATTTTAAAATAATCATAAAAATATTCTTTATATAAAAGATTCTAAATGAGAAGTATTCTTTATTTTACAAATCTTTATCTTTTACAAATATTCTTTGTTTAACATATAGTTGAATTAAAATATATTACGAAAAATATATGCAGTTTATATAAAAAGGATTTCTAATGTAAGAATAGTCTTATTTAAAAGAACACTTGAATCGAAATGCGACTCAAACATTTACCATATAATTTGGATTATATGGATTTCACACACATCATATATATGACAATAACAGTATAATCATCAAGTCATCCATTACATCCAAAGTGTAATTTCCACTGTGTAAGCGTTAAAATTAAATAATAACGCTCATCACAGCCTGTCGATCTAACGATCAACATACAACTAAATATTGGGATTAGTGTATGTGAATTTTCATCCCAACACCCGTGTGGGGTTTTCAACCAATCAAGCAAATGATAAACTAATTTGTGCACTTGGGCGATGTGTGAAAATTATCGTCCCAATCACATACACAAGTCGGGTAACTTGTGAATGGCAGTGTAATACACAATATATATAATGATAACAAGAAAATATCTCTATTGCAATGAATGAATAAGCATAATAACTTTGTCCCTATCAACAATTTCTATTTTGCTAATTTAAACTCTAAACGAAAATGGTTATTTTGTTTTGGCAATTCTAATGAGACAAGATGATAAATATTTGTTTGAACTATCCTATCTTGACATGCGTATATCTTGTCAACATATATATATATATATATATATATATATATATATATAAACTGCTACAACTAATTCATTTTGGTAAAAATGAATATTCCTAACAAAATGTAAAATTTTGTTTAACTAGTATAAATTGGCTAAAATGAATAATTATTTTTAACTAATGTGAATTAACAAAAATGAATAATTGGTTTTTAACTAATATGAATTTACAAAAATGAATAATTTGAGTTTCAATTCTAATACACATGCCAATGCTATATTTTGTTTTATTCTTTTAATTTAGACAAAATGAGTGTTTTTGTCTATTCTACTTTAATGATAAAAATGCGAATGTCTAGTTATTCATTCTTTTACAATGACAAAATAATGAACATTTTCAATTCATTCGTTTAAAGTGACAAAATGAAATGTTATTATTTGAATAACTATATTTTGCCAAAAATCATGTTTTAATGTAAAACAATAAAAAATGAATTTTTTTATTGTAATCAAATTTTGACACAACTAGACGGCAAATTTAATCTACGTGCATTTTCTTATATACTCTAATGACAATTAAAAGGACGTTCGTATATTCCAATGTATATTTGGATTAGAGGATGCAAATAAAAGAACAATTTTATTTTCCAGTATATATTTGCATTAGAAAATTCTAATAAAAGAACAAATCTTATTTTCATAGCATATTTACATATGTGAATGTAAATAAAAGAATAAACTTTAATTTCAATGTATATTTACATATGTAAATGTAAATAAAAGAATAAACTTCAATTTCAAAATATATTTGCATTTGTAAATGCAAATAAAAGAATAAATTTTGATTTCAAAATATATTCGCATTGGTGAATAAGAATAAAAGAATAAATTCTATTTCCAATGTATATTTGCATTGGTAAATGCAAATAAAAGGATAAAATTTATTTTAAACATATGTTTGCATTAGTAAATGCAAATAAAAGGACAAATATTATTATCAAAGAATATTTGCACCGAGTAGTGCAAATAAAAGGACAACTTTACTTTCAATATGTATATTCGCATTTGTGAATGCAAATAAAAGAACAGAACTTAATTTCCAATATGTGTTTGCATTTGTGAATGCAAATAAAAGAACAGTTTTTATTTCAAAGTATATTTGCATTAAAAATGCAAATAAAGAACAATTTCTATTTTCAAAGAATATTTGCATTGTGAGATGCAAATGAAAGGTGAACTTTTAATCTCTATATTTGTTTGTATTTTTTTTTAACGTAAACAAAATGTGAATTTTTATTTAATTCTATTCAAGGCATACAAATGTTCATTTTATCTCCATGATCATGTTTTGACAAAGATGTTATTTTTATTACAATAATTATAATTTTGACAAAATGTTTTCTTTTTATTTACATAATAAACTTCTAATCAAAAATGTCCTTTTGATTTGCATAACGTATTTCAAATAAAAATGTTATTTTTATATCTCTAATCAAAAATGTTATTTTTGATCTAATGTACATTTTACACTAAGAATGACATTTTATTCTTAATATACAATTTTCACTAAAAATGATCAAAATAATATTTTATTTAAATTGAATTGAATTGACAATATAATTAAATTCAACAAATATTGAAAATCCATTGTTGTTCAAATTCTATCGTAGGTAACAAATAAAAATAATGTTTTATTGGTCATTAAAATCCTGTTGTAAAATAAACAAATAAAATAAGGTTTTATTCGTTGGCTAAATTCTATTGTAAAGTAAACAAATAAAAATATTTTATTCGTTGACCAAATTCTGTTTTATATAAACAAATAAAAATAAGATTTTATTTGTCGTCCAATTTCCATTTTAATATCAACAAATAAAAAGGAGTTTTTATTTGTCGTTCCATTTCTATTGCAAGGTAAACAAATAAAAGTAAGGTTTTATTTGTTGTTCATTTTCTGCTGCAAAGTAAACAAATAAACAAAAGTAAAGTTTTTATTTTGTCGATCAAATACTATGGTTCATCTCAGAATAATAAAAATAATATTTTTTCTTCTATAAACTAGAATAAACAGATCTAAATAAAATGTGATTTAAATCTAAATTTAGATTTATTTTCTAATTACAAATAAAATTCACCCATATATTAAATTCAGCGTCGACCTAGCATATCATGCACAACAAAACAACCACAAACCACAAATCAACCATTCATCAATAACAGAACATTACAGATATGAATTACATCACAATACAATTATTTTTAACGCAAGAAAATAATTTATAATTAATTTAATAATAAAATTCAGAATTCTCACATTGATTTTTGCTGAAAATTTGACTGTTTCGGAATCAGTTGCGGTCTACGCCATCGCGAAGCTCTCGGAAAGACGAGTCCAACGCAACTTACGGTTCGTAAAACGGACCTCGTATGAACAAGATATGAATTTTTAAAGATTAGACAAAATTAAATGTTAAATTAATTAAATAAATAAAATATTTCAGCCGATACCTTTCTTCCTCGTCGCTATGTAATTTCAGCCGTAACCCATCATCGCGCTCCCTTCTTCCGCACGCACCACGCCTTGGCCACCCTGGCGCCGATCAACCACCGCCACACGAACCGCCTTGCCACGAGCCGCCACCACCCTGAAACCCGCCGAGCTCGGCCCACCGTTGGCCGCGAAAACCGCCCATGAACGGCGCACCTTCCTCACCAGAATTCGCGAAATCCGTGAACCAAAACCCGATCTTAACCATATAGATTTGTAGCTCTCTGAATTCTCTTCGATTTGGTATATCATACGTTAAATTTCGTTGAACGGATTGAGAGATCTAAGCATTTGAAAATCGGATGATTTCAGCCATTAAAATCTGGGCGGCGGCTGCTCCATTAGGGTTTCAGCCCGAAATTAAATATTATTTTATTAATAAATCTTGAAATTTGTGCTAAAAAGGTGGATTTTCGGACTTTCTCCGTTTTGGGTCTGCTTACTGTCGATCTTAACGTTTTGAGGCCTTCTGAACGCGATGGGCTATGTCCCGGGCTCTAATTCCGATGTCTGTAACGTTTTTTTTCGGTTTTAATTTAAAAATACAATATTAAATAAATAATTTAATTTCTACCGTACATTTAAATATGCCGGGGCCACATACGACCTCAGAAAATTCTAAAAAATTTTTTTTTAACTTTCTTATGACGATACGAATCCAACAAAATTATTTTCGTCGAATTTTGAGACTGTTTGAAAAATGGCTATTTTTAAGGCGTTTAAATTTAACTGTAAATAGTCAAAACACATTTTCCTTTGCCACGCTCACATATTAATTTGAAAAAAATTCTGAAAATTGAAACCTAGCTATAATTTGACATTCCGGTTCCATCAAAAGTGGTTTCTTCGAAAACGGAGGTCGTTTGAAAAATGACTATTTTCAAGGCCAATATATTTAATATTAAAAATACATTTTTAAACAAATAATTTTCGAAACTCAAAATATATAAGTGTTTACTATTTTTCAATGCAGAAACGTCATTCCGAACTCAATGAAAGTGGTTTCGAGTCGAAATTCCTTCATATGTGAAAAGTAGCCTTTCGGGCCATATATATTATATAAATTCTACAGCGACCTTTCTAAAAATTGAATTGGCTATAACTTTTGATTTCCGCTATGACATTTCAATTTTTCAGATTTGTTAGAAAGATATTTTTAAATAGATTCTAATATTTTTGGTTTCACTAAAATCCGTTAAATTTTGCATCCTGTACGTCAGTCAAAGTTCAAGTATGACTTTTCGAACTACTGCGTTATTTCTAATTCCATTTATATTTAAATTAAATTTATTCGTTTTAACTTCGATTAAAGATAAATTCTAGCCATTATTATTAATAATAAATTATATTATAACCTCAAAATTCATTAAAATTTTCTAAAATAAAATTTTTAAATTGGTTCAGAATTTGTGGGTTGTTACAACAATATACATTAAATTTCAAATTGTTGAACTGAATAATAATAAACTAATATTATCGAATATAATCACCATGAAATATCATGTAGCTCCAAATAAAACTAAGATGAAATTCAAAATCTGACAAACAAAAATTCAGGTTAAACGATATTCAAAATATATATAAATCCTTATTTAATTTACTAAATAAACGATATCTTTTATAAACGATTTCCATAGCGATTATTTTAAAATTTGATTTAGCCATAACTAACAATCCATAACACGAAATCTGGATTTTTCTCTTCCATATGTAAATTATAATCAACACGATTCCAACGTTTCTTGTTTCACAGAAATCCGACTTATATCGGATCCTGTATATCCAATTAAAGTTCAAAATTCCATATTACGAACTGCAATGCCATTTCGAGCTCGATTTATAATTATATAAATATATAACGTTCAAACTTCATTTTATTAACGAATTAAATATTATAATCCATTAATATTCCAATTATTATATTTAAAATAACAAATTAAATAAAATATTTGATAGTTAAAAATACGGGACGTTACAACTCCGGTCTTTAACCACCGTCTTCATCGTCGACTTATCGCCGAATCAATTATTCAGAATGGGTATAAACCTGGTCTTTCTGAATAATTCACGTATCTTATAATCAAGTGCTATAAAAACACAACATACGCCTCATTCCAATTCTGAATATTCTTTTATTCAAATATTCTTTTCACAATTTTAAACAAAGTTAAAGTTTTCCAAACTAGATGGGATTAGCGCACCTTACCGAAGTAATCATTTGTTTTATTTCCTAATCCTAACCTATTCGTTCCATGGAGCAAAACTGGTAATACTCCATGTCTAACACCATGGTGTTATCGGTAAATTTAATTACCATTTCACGTTCAAATCTAATTAAAGATTTAACTATCGCTTGGAGCAAAACTGGTGATACTCCATTCTCGATCATTTCCCAAATTTGATAATTTAAATTATCACATTCACATTTCAGTCTAATTAAAGATTCACTAAATTTTCAATTATTTTCAATCTTTCCAAAAATCATTATTAATGATTATTTAACTTTGGAAACACAAACATATCACATCGACAATCCACACCGTACCACTGATTTCTACCGATATATAACCTCTAAGCTCATACGTCTCAGAGAAGAGTGTTGAGCAAGAGAATAAATTCTCCACTATCAAACAGATATATATTTAGTAGAGATCAACAATACAATTTGAAATACAATGTTAGACATGTAATCCTGTCTTTAACTGGGTTAAAGAACCAATGTCATTTAAAACATTGTTCACGATAACCCAAATTCTCATTCCATTATTTATGGAATCTTCACAGAAAAAAAATCAATATATATATAATCGTTATCAATTTACGTATCCGACTAATAATATAAATGGAATAAAGGCAAAGCCTTTTAAATTTCATATATAGTAACATTCTTCCTCCATAGAAGCTCACTTTGATTATTACCAAATTGAATTGCATTCCATTCCAATTTATTTTATTAAATTGGAAAACTTTACTTTGGAAAATTTTCATTAAATCTTAATAAAAAGATTTATAAATTCCAAATCACATTTCACTGTTAATTGGGTTAAAGAACAAGTGTTATTTAAAACACATTTCACGATAAACCCAAAAATCCAATTTCAGTTCAATTCCAATTAAATATTAATTAATTGGTAAACCTCTCTAAATCATGTCTAAAAGATTTATTCTTTTCTCATCGGGGTTTAAGAATGTTAATAAAGACACCATTCACGACAAACCCAAAATCCAATTCGATATTAAATACAAGGCTCTAAATAGAAATTATATCGGCTTATATTCAATATCCAATTCTGAAATCAACAAATATCGTATTGGGAATAATGATATATATATATATATCTTCTAAATTCTTCCACAATATCCGTATAATCATGGAATCCAATATCGAAATATTCCGAAGATTATTTGCATTCAAATCCATTCCAATTTATACATTGGAAATTTTTGGTTATTTTAAAACCATGTCAATCCAATTTATTTATTTAAAAATATTGATTTCTAGTTAATAACTAGTTCATTTCGATAAAAATATATTTTTATCTTTTCATACTTGGATTTTTTCATTAAAATCATTTATTATGATTTTACATAATTCCATATTTTTAATAATTTTATTAAGGCCCTTAAAGTTGATTTCCATAAACAGTCATCGAACTGCATTTACAACGACCTTTTCCAAAATTGATTTGGACATATTTTAAAATCCAACCGTTAGATTTCAAATCTCTCATATTCATTGGAAAGCTCTTTTCCATACAAACCCAACGGTTTTGGTTTTTGGAGAATCCGACGGTCGGATCTCCCGAAATGTCAATTCAAAGTCAATGGTCAAAATTCGCGAATGGTCGCGGCGCGGCACGTTCTATTCAGGCCATTAAATATATATAATATATATATTATGTATATTTCATTGATTTTTATTTAAAACATATTTTATAAATCGTTTATACATTTGTTTTTAAAAACGATTTCAACTTCATTTTCAATTATAAACCAAAATTCAATATTCCATATCAATATAATATTAAAATGATAATATTATCAAAACACTAGATTTTGAAATCACTTCTTTTTCTATATTCATTATAAAAATGAATATAATCGATATAAAAATGTTCATGTGAAAATAGCGCATAATTAATCAACACGGCTTTACACATTCCAATATTTTCGTGCCCATCCAAAATCGGACATCAAATTCGCATTTTAATCCTTTACTGGATACTATTTTAAAATATTCTTTATTTTAAAATATTTGTTATTCCTGAATTGGAATCATACACATTCAATTACCGTATAATGTTATTTATATGGATTTCATACAACATATGTACATAACAATAATGACACACAATCAACCATTATCCAGAGTGCAATTTACAACTGTATAAGCATTAAAAATAAATAATTAACGCTCAACACAGCCTGTCAACCTATCGATTGACATATAACTAAATGTTGGGATTAGTGTATGTCCAGTATCATCCCAATACCCATGTGGGGTTCTCAAACAACAAATACTGATTATTATTTGTGCAGTTGGGTGATGTGTAAAATTTATCGTTCCAATCAATATCAGTTAAATGGGTGTAGATAAACAAATCGTCTGATTTGTAAATGAATATTTATTTTATTCTCTTTTCATGATAATTTTATATACCTTTTATATAAATAATTTTATATATACAACAATATTGATCAATAACAATCTCAATCACAATCCAAACAAACAATTATGGTTTGTACAATAAATAGTGTCGAGGGCTTCTAAGCCCCGTCTGCATCCTAGTATATATTTAACTGTAAAATAATTTGAGTGAGAAGGAGTTCTCACCCTGGGATCCACTCCGTTATTCTTTATTTCTAGATTTCTATATTAATTCTGTTTGCATTCAAATTTTCCTGAAATTCTAACGTGCTCTGTTTCCATTCTAGTCAGTTCCATGTTATAGAATTCGTCGCTGCGAATCCAACGCGACTGAAATCGTTCAGTTTGGACCTCGTATGAAAAAGTTACAATCGTTTATACCTTAATTACAAAATTGAAATAATTAAATATTAATTAGACACTAATTAATTCCTTAATGATCTCTCCCCTTCGTATTTGCTTGAACCTCTCCAAACCCATCGTCGAATTTAAAAATCCGCCACCGCTCCTCCCTGAAACCGCCTGGCCGTGATCGGCCGCCAGCATCCCCTCCGCCATCGCGCCGCCGACCTACCCCCATAACCTCGGTGAGTTCGAACCCTTCCTCCCCCTTGAAATCACGCACGAATGACAGAGAATGGAGCTCAAAATTCAAGAGTATTGTTTACCATCTCGTCTGTTGATCTTGTAGAACTCGCGAGGCTCTTCCATTTCCCCTTTGTAATTTTCGGATTTTAATTCGTGGATGGATCAGAATTTGGAGAAGAAGGACGGGGTGATATTAATCGTCCAGAACGAACTAGGCGACACTGAAGTAATGGGGAATTAGGTTTTAAGATTTTTATATTTATATATATAATATTATTTTAATTTATTTAATTTCAAAAGTAGTTGTTTATTGATACGAACTCCAAATCAAACCCAACGACTGTCGCCCTAGCTAAATACCCCCATTCTGGACATAGTGGAATATGTTTCATAAGACAATTCTAATGTTTTGATCACTTTTTATCAAAATTAGAATATAAATTAATATGTATTGAATTTGAACGCACATTTTAAATTACCGGGGCCACATACTGATTTCAAAAATTCAGAAAAATAAATCTAGCTATGTTTTGACGATACGGTCCGAATACAAACTAATTTCATCGAATTTGGTGGCCGTTTGAAAAACGGTCATTTTCTGGTCGATTAAATTCAAACTTAAATGACCAAACACATTTAAATTCACCACGCTCACATATTAATTCCAAAAATTATGAAAATTGGAATCTTGTAATAATTTGACATTCCAGATCCAACAAAATTGGTTTCGTCGAAAATGGAGCCTATTTTCAAAATGGCTATTTTTAAGGGATATATATTATATAAAATATTGTAAATTCTATAACGACTATTTTGAATTTTAAACTGGACATAACTTTCAATTTATATTATGAAATCTAGATTTTTCACATTCGTTAGAAAGATATAATTAAGCTGATTCAAATATTTTTGGTTTTACTGAAATCCGGTTTATTTTGACTTCAGTACATTCAATTGAAATTTAAAATCGAATTTTCAAACTACCGCGCCATTTCAGGCTCGTTTCATAATTAAAATAAATTTTAACTACATTCAAAATAAATTTATAGTCATTATTATTTAAAATAATTCATTTTAAATATTCCAAGTACATTAAAATATCTAAAATAAAAAATTTAAATTGGTTCTGAAATTCTGGGTTGTTACATCGTAGCACCGCGGTTGTTCATAGTTTTACGTTTTGAACTTCAAATAAATGTACATGATTCAATATAAGTCGTAATTCTTTAAAACAAGAATCGTCCGGATCTATTGGATTATAATTTTCTAATAAAAGAGAAAAAATAAATTTCATATTATAGATTTTGAGTTATGTTCAAATCAAATTTTTAGAAAGTATCTATGGAATCATTTATAAACTACAACAATTTATCATTTAAAACGAAAGGATTTTTAATATATTGAATATCGTTTTAAATTGAAATTTGATATGTTGAGTTTAAAATTTATGCTAGTTTATTCTAAAGTTATATACAATGCTATTTGAATATATTTATACGATAATAATTTTTTATTATATCGAATTATTTTGAAATCAATTTATATCGATTTAATTTGAACCTTAAAAGGACCATTCTTCGAACTACCTCGGATTTCAATGAAACGAATTTTATTAAATCCATAATGACTGATTATTGCTAGATTTTAAAGTTTCATGTCAATTGGAGCTATTTTGTGACCGTATGCAGTATTAACACGTATTGTTTATTTGAAATTAAAATAGCAATTTTAAAAACGATTTCCGAATTTGACGAAATCAATTCCATAATGTTAAGAATATTAAGTTATTATAGATTTTAAGTTTCATCACGATCAGAATTTGTACGGGATCCTACAAATTAAAATGTCGAAGATTACACATTAAAAAATATTTTAAGAGGGTCATCTTCCATGAAATCCTAACACAATCTAAGTGCAACCTTGAATGTGTGGCGAAATCTTATTTAATATTTTTAAAATCTTGGCTGCCTTATCTTTTCAAATCAAACGTCTTGGTTTTCTCACTCAACAGGCATGACCTTAATATAAAAAAATATCTCCGAATGTTGTCCTTATAAAAATCTCATCATGTGCAATTTTACAACACATAGACAACAAAATTTTTAGACGAGAACGTGACAAACCATGTGAAAATCAACCCAATCTTAGATGTGCACATAGTTATGTTGTCTCTTTCATATCCCACATCAAAATTTTTGGCAAAAATTAAATACGTGTCAGTGTCACGTAAGCCATCTCTTATCCTATTTAAACCACAATAGTATATGAATCGAACCATTCATTCTTTCTTCTCCATGTTATTTTTTTCAAACCAGCAAAGTAAAAATATAGCCGAACTACAAAAATTCATCTTAATTGAAACCTGAATGAAATCACAAAATTTTGGATTCGCTAGAATCGTGATTCCGAGGATTGCAGCATGATCATCTTGGGTTCGACAAAAAATCATGGTCGTTGTTTTTAGACAGCGAGACATCGATGAAGGCCCTGGTGATCTAGGGACGACTTGAGGGGTTTTCGAGGTTTGCGTGGCATTTAGGGAACAAAGGCGCACCGATCAACAGAGTTAGGGCTAGCCCATGGAAGTTTGCATCGCTATTTTTTCTGGTAGCACGTGAGAAAGAGTCAACGTCAACGTTTATGGGAAAACCGTGAGTGGGTGACAATGGTGATGGGACGGCCTCGGGAAGGGGAGGATGATGCCGTTGGAATCAGAGTGGTTCATGATGACGGAAGTAACAACAAGCTTACGAAGAATTCAGTTCTAGGATTTAAAAAATCTAGAATGCTATATGCAATGGAGAAGAAGAATAAGGGAAAGGTTGGGAGTAAATGTGTTTTTGAGCTTGAGCCTTATGTTTTTTTTCTTTTAAAAAACTTAGAATGTTTGGCACTTTCAGGCACATGTATATGAGAGGAGGATGGTAGGGAAGCGAATGAGGGAAGGGGGTGTTTTTCATGCGTGGAGTTTGGATTGTGTTGCATGGTGCAAATGGAAGAAAGGATGCAACAGCACATGATAAAAATGGTGATAATTTAATAATTAAATTAAGTTAATGATTAATGTTAATCATATATTAACTTGTTTGCATAACAACCAGTTCATACAAGATCGAATCGGCACGAAACTAGATTCGTTTGAATTACACGAACAGAAGTTACGCAGTCGAGCCGATTGGGTTGGAATTGGAAGCAAGTGGATTTTTATATATTTTCAAACGCTTGTTTGAAACTATATAAAACGACATGCAAATCATCGAATCGAAACAAATTGTGAGCTAACTCTCATGCTTTCTGGATTTCTATGATGTGCTGAATATATTTAAATATAATTTACAGTTAATATTATAAATTGGATGATTGGATGCTTATTGGTTGTTTACTGGTTGTAGACATTTATAATTATGTCGTATTGGACAACTTAGATTAAAATATTTATTTCAGATGTTATTATAAAATATTATTATGATTTATGATGCAGGGAAGAACATGATGGAGGGATCCGACTGGATTCCTCAAATATTTTGTATGTTGTTTGTTTTTCCACATGAATTGTTTATCACAAGTAACGTTATACCCTGTTTGAATTATATCATGTTTGGATATTCATTTCTGATTGGATGTTGATTGTTCAATTTTAATCAAACGATCATTGTATTTGAATTCAAAGATCATTGTGATTTAATCAATTGACAATACTGATTAAGTGGTTGTCAGAGAATAACCTAACCCCGTCTGTTTAGATGTTGATTTGTCATTCGGCGAATTGACGCAATTGTTGTTATAAATTATTTTTAATAACTAAAGCAAGATTTCCAACTATTTTTCTTTAAGTTATATAAAAAAATAAAGTTTTGTAAATAAATTGATGTTTATAATTTGTTTTCGTAAAATTTTATAAAATGATTTTATAATAAGTTTTACAAGCAAATAAGCAAGGAATTAATCTACAGGTTAATGTTTTGAAATAATCGTTTTGAGGAAAACAATTAAGTTGTATTATTAAATTAATTAATTTAATAGAAAGGATACATGGAAATCAGTTAACAAGTTAACAAATGTTTACTAGTTGACTAAATCAATTGTTTTATTCGAAATGGATTGTTAGATTAATTGGTTTTCAATTAATCAAATCGAAAATGGTTTTACGAAAAATCGTTAAACTTAACGAATGCTCTTAAAAGTCAATTATCCTTTAATTAACCATATTTCAAGATAACTGTCGAGTAAACTATTTTAAAAATAATTAATGATTATTATTTTAATAACTTTTTAGAAGAAATTAATTATTTTATTTCAAGTTAACTACTTTTATTTTAGTTAATGATGAAGTGAAGTATTATTTTAATTAATAATAGTTAAAGCGATTACTTATTAAATGGAATTTATTTGAGAAAGTAGTCAAGTTCGTAATTAAACCTAATTGGATTTAAAAGGAGTTCATGAATGGATTTTTATAATAAAATCTGAGTTCTATAAACGTTTATAAAAGGGATTTCAAGTCAGTATGATAATTTAAAAATAAATGTTACTTGATATTCAAATCAAGTAAGAAGAATTGAGATAAAAAAGGGATTTGTGATAATGCAAGGAAATATGTTAAAAGGGTTTCATGTAAAATCAAAGCTTATAAACCAAAAAATTTAAATAAGGTTAAGGCAATGATTTTAAACGAACATTTATTGTAGCATTGTGATTGAAAGAAGGATTTCAATAATGTAAATGAAGGATGTAACTGGATTTTTTACAAAAGTGTGACACACCACGTCCGTTAATGTCATTCACAAAGGGAATGTATTAAGTTTCGTGAAGTGTTATAGGTAAACAGAAACTGAAATATTACAAGACAGACATAAAAATAGCAGCGGAAATAAAAACTTTATTTGTCATAAAGTAACATCATCAAAACATCCCATGTCTGAAATACATGAAAACCATTATATCATTAAAACACCTGTCTTATTCTTAAACATCAGAGTGCAAAATAGCAGAAGCATAATCCCCAAGTGAAAACACAGCCAGAGTAGCAAAGATAGAAGCTTGAGCAATACATCTAGCATCTCCAAGCAAGATGATAGAAAAATCCTGACTAAGCCTGAGAATTCCCTCCTTGAGAACCTGGGGGGGAACAGAAGAAAGAAGAGGAAACAAAAAGGCTCAGACATAAAGTCTGGCGAATCCAGTTACTTTTAGCAAGTAAATAAGTAAAAGTATCATGACAGGCATACAAAGTGGATAAGAGAGATATCATCATAACAGGTAAGTGTGACAAGGTAAACATGATAGAGTATATTGCGCTTCTAGAGATTTCTCTGCACTAATACTAGTATAACTTAGAATGAGATGATCCCTAACATGTATAAGATGGTTGACTTAGGCGTACTTATGGTGAGAGGTTCTCAACCACATACAATCCACAGGCAGCCCCTAATAACGGACTCCCAAACTTACTAGAGTCTAAATGCACCCTAACTACAACCCTAATCGATCGGCTCCCTACTCCGTGGATACCCTGTGTCGACCCCATAGTAGGAGGTATCACTTCCTAAAGTGGCAACCCTTCGTTGATGTGCACAACCATATCTTCCAGTGTCACGGTGTCTTATTTTCCTCTGTACGTACCATGCACGCACATGACCCAATCGGTACGCGGCGCCCACAACGTCCTCCACGTTTGGATCTCTTACAATCAGCCCAGTAAGCGTGCCCCCACTACGACCTAGGCAGAGTTCTTGTTTGATACTATAATATGGGTTATTGACTGAAACGGGTCCCCACACAAAATGATACAAGCTCTCCTCGTTTCCTTGTATCCCCACTAGGATTCACACATGATATGTATGCCTATTGTTGTCTTTAAGTACATAACCCCAACAGGTTAAGTTTGTTGTCCTATATATATAAATATTACCCACCAACCCAAGATGTACTTAACCATCCCACTGTTTCATTCAAGTTTACTTAACCCTATTCAAAAAAATATGTTTACACAATCCCTATGTATTAAACTAGGTTGAGTTTTCATCATTATTACCATATTTAATTATGGTTAAATTGTGCTGGACCTCCTACATTAGGCCTACAACTTATGGACGCTGGATATGGTGATCAGTTCCGAGCAGACTTCTTCTACAAGCCGGGCTTAATCTCGTGTCATAGCACGTTTCGTATTTGTGCACTTAAACCTCTCACGTCAGATTAACCACTTGCGGTCGTTGGATATGCTGGTTGGTTCCGGGCAGACTTCCACCACAAGTGTAATCTAACCTCATGTCCTAAGTGCCATTACAGATTCTAATTACTGTAATCCTAGGTATTTCAATTATTAACTAATTATACCTATGTCTTTATAGGTGTTCATGCCTCTTTTTCCCTAATTATGTTCATAATTACTTATATGCCCAAATTCTTGTTCATAAACATTAAGTTGTGCCAAACTTTCCATTTACAAATTATGTCCAATTTATACAGTTTTTCCCCTCATTCCCATTTTAACGTATTCGCATAATTTAACGTCATGCCTAGGCTAGAAAGTAGCCAGGCTAAAATAAAAGGGACAGGGTGACGGAAATGGTTATTTTAACAAGATTGTCATAAACATTTGGTGGCATAATCATATAACAACATAATGATAAGATGGACGTATATGAACGGATCTAGTGAACATGTGATATTAGAATCAATCTTAACATAATAGGGATGCCATAGCTGGCATGATAAGATCTAAAAAAATAATTTAGATGTCAAACTATTAATAGATCCTATTTAACCACAATATGATAGGAACAAGGTAATCAAAATAGTGAAACGAAGGTAGACTTGTCATGACAATTAGGTGAAAGATTAGATCTAAATCTAATACATGTCCAATTAATGACAGATCAAAAATAACCACAACATGATAGGTACAAAATGATCTAAAAAGTGAATTAGATCTATAATCAAAAGTAGATCTTGACATAATAAAGGTTAAGATCCAAAATAACTACAACATGGTAGGTACAAAATGATCTAAAAAGTGAATTAGATCCATAATCAAAAGTAGATCTGATATGATAACGGTTAAGATCAAAATCAACAACAACATGATGGGTACAAAATGATCTAAATAGAATTAAATCTATAATCAAAAGTAGATCTAACATGATAACGATTAAGATCCCAATCAATTACAACATGATGGGTACAAGATGATCTAAATAGAATTAGATCTATAATCAAAAGTGGATCCAACATGATAAAGGTTAAGATCCATGTCATAGTTAATTCAGAATTTTATAGTTTCACAAATTACAATAGTTCTGATATGATTCAATCATAAGCACATACCGAAACTACAGTCATATCATTTCTTACTTTTAATTATTAAATTCTAAAGGTAACTTGAACTGACAATGATCGGATCTAGAAGAATAGGAGGAGAAAAGTAAGTTTGGATCTCAAATCTACACTTGAAACACTTGAATCTCTAAAATTGATTAATTGGATTGCAGAAGAAGAAAGAGATTTGATTCAGTTCAGGCACCGACAACATCTAAGCCTCCATCATTTTTAGTGTAGAAAACAGGAGATATGGAGCGATATATATAGCTGTCAGCCCCTAGAATTCGACCTGCCGTGTTAGCCCTAAGGGGGTCGGCCCATGGGTCGACACCCACTTGAAGGGGTCTGAATGCCGAAAATTAATATTGGCGCACTTTACAGGTGCTCTAGTGCAAATATGCGTTGGCGCACTTGTCAAGTGCGCTAGTTTTTCCTACCCTCTTCGTCAAACTTCTACTGTCCATAACTCCTTCGTACATTATCCATTTTACGCAAACCAGTTGTCTATCTTAACTAGAATTTCGAGACGGACGTAATGACGAAGTCCATTTCCCTTAATTCTGAATATTAAATTAATTATTCTTTAATTTATCCTCTTTAGTGTAGTTAAAATACGGGGTGTTACATTCTCCCCTACTTCAAAGGATTTCGGCCCCGAAATCTCCAAGTTAAGAAGAATGTATCCCACCATCCGCTATCCATCTACTCATCCACCAATCACAGACATCCATTGTCCTTAAAATTTTCTAATGCTTATATGAACATATGCAAAGGTGTGTATATATATCCCAACACTAATGCGAAAGATCAGGCGGTCCACTGATTCAGTTGACCTCCTTAATGTCATGTATGTTAGTGTCATGAATCCAACATGTATGCAAATAATCCTATTATAACATGTAAGCTCTATATGTGTGCACAATTATCCATCCAAATGCAACAACAATATGATGATACATCCATTTTCATCCATTAAAAGAAAGAAAAATGCACACATATCCATATGCAGTACGAGAGTGATTGAGCCGATCTAGTGCCTAATGTGTATGTATATGCATCCACGAGCAACCACTAGCAAACACTGGCATCCATCAACCATAACATGTTTCAAACAAATGTTTTCATCCATAGTATTCCTACCTAAAGGTCGAAGAATCAATCGATAGAATAAACTTAAATGATAGAAACAAGCATGAATAAAAGCTCTAGAAAGAGAGTTAAGAACATACCCTAGAAAAGAAAAGGGTACGAAGCACGGATCTTGTCTTCGGTCTCCTAAGTCGCATCCTCTGGGTTGTATCCCCGCTGAACATTCATCAATTTGACTTCTCTATTGCGTAGCTTCTTAACTTCAGATCCAAGAATATGGGTAGGAACTCGTCTCACTGTCGCCTCCCAATCCTCTTCTACTTCCTCCAACATACTTGGTTCCACCACCTCTACAGTATCATGCAAGCACTTCCACAAATGAGAAATGTGGAAAACATCATGAACGCTAGATAGTCTCTCGGGTAGTTGCACTTTATAGTCCATTTAGCTAATCCTCTCTGTTATAGGAAATGGCCCTACAAATCTTGGTGCCAATTTCCCTACAGACCCAAAGCGAACCACATTTCTTAAGGGTGATACCTTAATGAAAACCATGTCTCCCACCTCAAACTCGATGTTAGTCCTTCTCTTATCGGCGTAGGACTTCTGCCTATCCTGATCTATCTTCATTCGTTGTCTAATAAGATCAATCTACTCGGATGTATCTCTAACCATATATGGTCCAAGTAGTAGCCTTTCTATAGATTCCCACCAACAAGTTGGTAATCTATAGGGTCGTCTGTATAATGCTTCGAAGGGTACCATGCCAATATTGGCTTGATAACTGTTGTTTTAGGAAAAATCTACAAAAGGAAGATTCTCTTCCCAAGTCCCTCCGAAGTCTAGGATACACACCCTCAAAAGATCCTCTGAAACTTTGTTCACCCTCTCCGTCTATCCATCGATCTGAGGATAATAAGCGGTGCTCAGACGCAACTGTGTATCCAATGCCTCTTGCAAGCTTCTCCAAATTAACTGTTGAAAATAGGGTCACGATCACTTATGATGTTGGAAGGTACTCCATGAAGAAGAACTATCTCACGAACATAAAGTGATGCCAACCATGCTGTCGTCCTCTTGTTCTTTACTGGAATGAAATGAGCGCTCTTAGTCAGCCTGTCCACTACCACCCAAATACTGGTGTTGCCTTTCTTTGATCTAGGCAAACCATCAATGGAATCCATAGAGATTCTCTCCCACTTCCACTGTGGGACCTCCAAAGGATGAAGCAAACCGCCGGGCTTCTTTCTCTCAGCCTTGACTTGCTGGAAAATCATACATTGAGAAACAAACTCCGCCACATCTTTCTTCATCCCAGCCCAAAAGAAAACCGTCTTCATGTCACTGTACATCTTATCATCGCCTGGATGAATAGTCAATTTAGAATGATAGGCTACCTCTAGGACTTTCTTTAGCAAACTCCCAATTCGAGGAACATAAAGCCTTCCATCTCGTCGCAACCACCCTTTATCGTCTGTGGAATATCTATTGAGGTGACTAGAATTCTCCCCTCTACTGAGCCTATCCAAGATGTTTGAAATCTAAGGATCCTTTCGCTGCAAAGCTCCTATTTGATCCATAAGAGTAGGTTGTATCTCCAGTGATGCTAATAAGCCAGGAAAAAGCTCGATGAAGAGTCTAAAGTCAAAAGTTGATATAAACTCCAAGCTTTTCCTTTCCACGAACAAAGGACTGAAGATCATCCTCTTCCTACTCAAAGCGTCTGCCACTACATTACCCTTTCCAGGGGTATATGCAATCTTGAAGTCATAAGATGCTAGGAACTCCATCCACCGTTGCTGCCTTAAATTAAGATCCTTTTGCGAGAACAAATACTTGAGAGATTTATGATCAGTGTACAACTCGAACTTTTCTCCAAGAAAATAATGACTCCACGTCTTAAGTGCGAATACTATGACAACCATCTCTAGGTCATGGGTAGGGTAGTTCCTCTCATGAACTCTTAGCTGCCTACCTCCATAGAATAGCACCCTTCCCTCTTGCATCAGAACCGCACCAAGCCATGTACCACATGCGTCAGTGTATACCATACACATTTGTTGCCATCAGGCAGGGTTAAGACTGGGACTATTGTCTGAGCCCTCTTCAATTGTTGAAAAGCAACATTATAATATATATCCGATGAAAATGACAAATTCTTCTTCGTCAGCCTGGTGAGTGGGGTTGATATCTTTGTGAAGTCCATAATGAACTTCCTATAACAGCCTGCTAACCCCAGAAAACTTCTCACCTCCATTGCATTCTTTGGGATTTGTCAATCTTGAACTGCAACAACCTTCGCGGGATTTACTGCTATCCCTTCTTTAGAGACCACATGCCCTAAAAATCTCACCTCTTTTCTCCAAAAATGACATTTGGAGAACTTTGCCTTAAATTGGTGTGTCCGGAGAGTCTTCAATACCTCCCTTATATGTAAGGCATGCCCTCACTCGTTCTTTGAAAAGATTAAGATATCATTAACAAAGACTACGACAAATTTGTTTAGAAACTTCCGAAACACCTGACTCATCAAATCAACAAAATAGGCGGGTGCATTCGTTAGCCCAAAAAGCATAACGAGCCACTCAAAGAAACCGTATGCAGTCCTAACAGCAGTCTTATCGATACAGTCCTCAGCCATCCTCAACTGATGGAACCCCGTGGCCAAGTCTAACTGAGAGAATACCGATGCACAAACAAGCTGATCAAATAAATTGTCTATCCTCGGCAGTGCGTGCCTCTTCTTCTTAGTGAGTTTGTTCAACTCCCTATAGTCCACACATAAGCGAAGCAAGCCATCCGCCTTAGTTGTGAATACTACCGGAGCACCCCATTCAGAAATGCTTCACCGAATAAATCCTGTAACACCCAATCTCCGTTAAGGTCACTCACAAGGGGAATGCCTTAATTTTGGTGGAGCATTATAGGTAAAAGACACAGAAAATTTACAAGACAGAAATATAAGCAGCGGAAAACAACATTTATTTCATACGTGGTTCATAACCAAAAGAATTACAGCAAACTGTCTCAAAGCAACTTCCAAATCATTACACCAAAATATCTGTCTTGCTTAAAACATAAAGAAGCATAAAACATAAATAAAACTGCATAAATCCCCAAGTCTAGTGTGTCCAAATCCATAGCGAAAGATAATAGGTTCCAAGCCGTACATCACAGAGTCTTTAAGCTTGGAAAGATGAACGGTCCAAATAAACCTGAGCTATTCCCTCCCTGGCTACCTGAGGGGGAGGGGGGAAACGGAAGAAAAGAAGATGAAAGAAAATTGGGTTAGACATAAGTCCGAGTAAATCCAGTTACTTTTCAGTGTATGAATAAGGAAAAGGTCATGATAGGAATGAACTGAAAATAGGACAGTACCAGAGCAGCAAAATAACATAAAACTATATAAGGCAGGATAAACCGAATATACATCGCACCCATGTCTAATTCTATGCACCTACTTATACTTGTTCAACTAGTACCACGTGTTCATGGTGAAATGATCCCCTTATATCAACCGACTCCTACACGCATGCATTTATCACATGTGTCATTTGGCCCCCGCTTCATTGTAGATACCTGTGCTGGTTCCACCACAGGGTGTATCAAATCCTATGGTGGCAACCCGACACGATTCAAGATGCACAGTGTATGACTACTGATGCCCAGTGCCTGCTTTTTCCACTCCGGAGTACGTGCACGCCCGTACTCCGTCGGAACCTACATTGACGCACCACCCGCCGACGTTTTGACTGCTTACAATTAAGCCCAGTAATCGTGCCCCACCCTACCTAGTTCAGGGTTCCATGATACATCTATGTGGGTTACTGCTGAAATGGGTCCCTATTACTAGGGTTCTCTAGCTAACATGTTAAATTAGTTAAGTGTCCTAACCCCACCAATCAGTTTAGTTAACATGTTGAATTGATTAAGTGTTTCCTTAATTGACTTAACCCAGCCAATCTTGACTAGCTTTATTAAAGCACCAAACACTCACATTAGATAGGTATTGTTGTGGTCACTAGATGTGCCGGACTGTTCCAGGAAGTTTTACACCACAACTCAGTCTAACCACGGGTCCTTTTTGGGCTCAATGCACTAACCACCCACATTAGACAGGTATTGTTGTGGTCACTGGATGTGCCGGTCGGTTCCGGGCAGTTTTATACCACAACTCGGTCTACCCTCGGGTTAGGCATATTCATCTTTTCTAAATATACATATTTATCCTTTTATGCTTATATGTAAATTTGTCAACAATTTATTGTTATGGCCCACTTTCCTTCTAAATCAAATTCATAATTTTTGGTATGTAAATTATACCATTTCAATGCCATAACCTTTTACATGGTTATGAGCCAAATATGTCAATTACATGTAGTTTCATGTTTTCCCCCAACGTTACCCCGTTGTATGTTCGCAAAGTTTCATAGAATGTTAGGATCGACATTTTAGCCTATCTTATAAACAAAAAGGAAAAAAGAGGACCTTGCAACATTCCAACATCATACAAAAATATGGATCTCACTACAGATGTGTCACATGAACTTGGCATAATATACTTTTAATTATGAACTTGCAAACTAGATCTATGCAACATGAATCATAAAATAATAGTTTTACATAGAACTACCAAAACTTAATTAGACATGTAGTGGTGAACTTGCAAAGGGGTTGAATCATGCTAACATAGATCTAAAATAGAGGCATATGGATCTAACATATAAAGTGTAGGTCTAAGCATATAGGCTTACATAATCATGTTTTTAACCTATAAACTTGCATGTATTCATAACATGATAGCATCACCTAACTTGCATAAAGATGGCATAGTTTCCAGATTCACATACAACATATAGATGTCATCACCAAATTATACAACATGACATGTCATCGCCCATTTAACATATAACACATAGGTTCATTTCCAAGCCTTTAACAATGGTAGTTTTATCATCAAACTACATACAACATGATTGCAAATTTAACATGATAAACCACAATAGTTCATATGCAAACATGATAGAATGGACATGAATAGACATGAATCAACATCACATAAAACTTGGTTCAAATTCTATTTCACAATTTATTACAAATCATGTCTTTAATTTATTCACATCTGAAAGGTAACTACACTTACAACCAAAAAGGAATTCTTGAGTTCTGGGATATGTATTCTGAAACTGAATTGCTCGCCTTTGATGTAGATCGTTGAATTCTCTTAGTTGAATTAGATTAGATTTTATTTTGATGTAGCTTCTATCTTGTCTTTGAGTTGAAAGAGATAACGACTATTCTAGGTTCACCATTGACGGCATGGAGGCTCTTGGAATGAATTAGTATGATTTTTGGTTGAGAGTTAGGTTGCTTATATAGAGTTTTAATTAATTTAGAGCCGTCAGATTAACCCTAGAAGCAATCAAGACCATCTAGTCAAGATAGGATAACACCTCAGCCCTAATGACTCAACAATGACTCACTGTTCGGATCAGAATAGTCCAGAAATCTGTGCAGGTCTTATAGCCCGACATGGGCGCACTTGGCAGGTGCGCCAATGCATTTTTGTACTGGCGCACTTGTGAAGTGCGCCAGTGCATTCTGGTCGACTTCCAGTTTTCTGCCTAACTTCGTTCGTCCATATCTCCTTCATACGGTGTCCGTTTCACGCAAACACAGACTCTATCTCAAGTAGAATTCTGAGATGAACGCAATGGCGTAACTTGTTTCCCTTAATTCTCACATTTGAAATTAAGTATTCTTTGAATTCGTTAATATTAATATTTAAAATCACGGGGTGTTACATTCTCCCCTCCTTAAAGGATTTCTCCCCCGAAATCTCCAAGTTAAGGAGAATGTATATCATAACATCCAATCATTCATCTACTCAACCATCAAACACAGGCATCCATTGTCCTTACATGATTTCTAATGTCGTATGAACATATGCAAAAAGTGTGTGTATATGTTCCTTATCTAATGCAAAATCAGACGGTATACTGATTCAGTTGACCTCTTTAATGCAAATCATGATAGTGCCATGCATCCATTATGTATGCGAAAGAATCCTAACGACACATATTATTTCTACATGTGTGCAAGCCATTCATCTAAATGCAACATCCATATGATAACACAACCATTATACGTCCATAAATTTAGATATGCACACACATTTATATGCAATATGATGGTGATTGAGCCGATCTAGTGCCTAAAGTGTGTGTACATGCATCCACGAGCAACCACTAGCAACCACTTGCAACCATCAATCATAACATGTTTCAAATACATGTTTACATCCATCAGTTTCTATCTAAGGATAAAGAATAGGACTGAGGAGATATACTTGAAAGATAGATTTAAGCATGAATAAACTTATGGAAAAAGAGATCAAGGAGGTACCCTCAAAGAGAAAAGGGTAGGCTGCACGTATTTTCTTCTCAGTTTCCCAAGTTGCGTCTTCCTCAGCATCACTCCATTGAACTTTAACAAGCTTAACTTCACGGTTGCGTAAATTTTTGACTTCCGTACCCAAGATTCGAATTGGAACTCTTCTCACAGTCACTTCTCGTTCCACTTCTCGTTCCACTTCTACTTCATCTAGTATATTCGGCTCCACCACTTCTGCGGATTCATGTAAGCACTTTCGTAGTTGAGAAACATGAAAAACATTATGGACTCCAGCCAGTCTCTCAGGTAGTTCTACTGTGTAAGTCATCGTCCCAATCCTTTCAATGATAGGAAATGGACCTACAAATCTTGGTGCTAGCTTTCCTACGGACCCAAAGCGAATGACATTCCTCAAAGGAGATACTTTAAGGAACACCCTATCTCCAACCTTAAACTCAAGGTCGGTCCTTCTTTTGTCTGCGCAGGACTTCTGTCTATCTGGTGCAGCCTTCATCCATCTTCTTATCAAGTCCACCTTTTTTGAGGTCTCTCTAATCATGTCTGGTCCACGTACAAGTTTGTCTGTAGACTCCCACCAACAAGTTGGTGATCGGCACGGTCTTCCATATAAAGCTTCGAAGGGTGTCGTGCCTATGGTGGCTTGGTAGCTATTGTTGTAGGCGAATTCCACCAAAGGAAGATGATCCTCCCATGTACCTCCAAAGTCAAGAATGCATAGTCTCAATAGGTCTTCTAATACTCTGTTCACTCTTTCCGTCTGACCATCGGTTTGGGGGTGATAGGTCGTGCTTAAGCATAACTGTGTGCCTACAGCTTCTTGCAAACTCCTCTAAAATTTGCTTGTAAAGATAGGATCTCGGTCACTCACTATGCTGGAGGGTATCCCATGGAGTCAAACTATCTCTTTAAGATATATGGATGCTAGAGATAAGGCAGTCCTTCTACTTTCAACGGGTATGAAGTGAGCGCTTTTTGTGAGCTTGTCCACTATTACCCAAATACTGGTATTGCCTCTTCTTGACCTAGGCAACCCATCAATAAAGTCCATCGAGATGCTATCCCATTTCCACTGTGGGACCTCTAGAGGATGAAGCAAACCACCAGGCTTCTTCTGCTCCGCCTTTACTTGTTGGCATATCATTCACTTAGAAAAGAATTCAGCTACATCCCTCTTCATGCCATTCCAAAAGAAAACCCTCTTGCTGTCTTTGTACATTTTGTCTCCACCGGGGTGTATGGTCAACTTGGAATGGTGTGCTTCTTCAAGAACTTTCTTCACCAAATCCCTTGCTTGTGGGACGCATAGTCTTCCATCCCGCCTCAAGCAACACTTATCACTGATGGAGTATCTATTAAGTTGACTAGAAGTCTCACCCCTACTCATCTTATCTATCACATCAACTAGCTGAGGGTCTTCACGTTGTGCGGTCCCTATTGAGTCCAAAAGAGTAGGCCTCACCTCTAGCGATGCTAACAAACCAGTCACATGATCGACAGAGGGTCTAAAATCAAAGTTGGCTATGTACTCCAAGCTTTTCCGTTCTACAAAGAGAGGGCTTAAGGTCAGCTTCTTTCTACTCAAGGCATCTGCAACTACATTGCCCTTGCCAGGAGTATAGTAAATCTCAAAATCATATGAGGCAAGAAACTCCATCCATCTTTGCTGCCTCAAGTTGAGATCTTTCTGCGAGAAAAGGAACTTCAATGATTTATGGTCAGTAAACAATTCAAACTACTCACCTAGGAGATAATGGCGCCAAGACTTAAGCGCAAAGACGATGGCAGCCAACTCTAGATTGTGGGTTGGGTAGTTTTTCTCATGTACTCTCAACTGTCTTCCACCATAAGCTACTACCTTCCCTTCTTGCATCAAGACAGCGCCTAGTCCCGTACCGTATGCATCTGTATATACGGTAAACATCTTGCTTCCATCAGGCAGTGTCAAAACTGGGGCTGTTGTTAGAGCCCTTTTGAAGCGTTGGAATGCAATATCGTAATCCAAATCCCAATTGAAAGTCAAGTTCTTCTTTATCAACCTTGTAAGTGGAGCTGATATTTTCGCAAAATCTTTAATGAACTTTCGATAAAAGCCTGCTAGCCCGAGAAAGCTTCGGACTTCGGTTGCATTCCGTGGGACCTTCCAATCTTGCACCGCAACCACTTTGCGGGGTCCACAGCTAATCCCTTTCTGGACACCACATGTCCAAGAAACCTTACTTCTTCTCTCCAGAAATGGCATTTGGAGAATTTGTCTTTTAACTGATGTGCACGAAGAGTATCCATGACTTCCTTTAGATGTTGAGCATGCTCTTCCTCACTCTTCGAGAAAATCAAAATGTCGTCCACGAAGACCACTACAAACTTATTGAGGAACTCCCTAAACACCCTGCTCATCAAATCGACGAAATAAGCGGGTGCGTTTGTCAAGCCGAAAGGCATGACAAGCCGCTCGAAGAATCCACCCGGAGTTTTGAACGCGGTCTTATCAATGCTGTCTTCTGCCACTCTTAGCTGATGAAACCCGGTAGCCAAATCCAGTTAGGAGAAAACCGATGCACCTACAAGCTGATCGAACAAGTCATCTATTCTAGGGAGTGGGTGCATTTTTCTTGGTCAGCTTGTTTAGCTCCCTATAATCAATGCAAAGGAGAAGCGAACCATCGGCTTTAGTTGCGAACACTACAGGAGCAACCTATTCAGAAATACTCTGCCTTATAAACCCCTTTTCTAGCAGCTCTTTAACTTGCTTGCTGAGATCTTTCCACTCCCTTGGAGACATGTGCCTAACGGTAAGGCAACGGGTTTTGCATTATCAACGAGGTATATGCGGAAGTCTATCTCCCGCTTTAGAGGTAAGCCCTTCACCTCTTCAAAAACATCCGAGTATTCACAGACTGCAAGTTCTCAACAGACGCATCAAGAGATTCTAGATAACTAGGCATAACAGAGTTCATGGGATTACAAGCAATTTCGAGAGTGTTACCGCGGCGAGTCATGAGTCTAACCACTCTCTTTTCACAATCAAGGACAACACCATTGTTGGATAGCCAATACATGCCTAGAATCAACCCATGGCCCGTGAAGCCTAAAACATAGGCGTTACATATAAACCCAACACTTAGTATAGAAATTTTCAAATCCAAACAAACCATTGACAAATAAGCTGAGCCCCCAATTGGATTTGAAACAACCAAGGGATCCTCTACTATACTGGTGTCTAGGTGCAGAGATTCAACTAAAGCAGTAGATATAAAAGAGTGCGATGCGCCGAAATCAAAGAGTGTACGAACATGATGATCAAAAAGATAAAATAAACTCTCAACAGAAATATTTCTACCTCGTTCTTGCGGAGGTGCTATGATAGCGTGAACCAGTCCTCCATAAGTAGAACCAGACCTCTGCCCTTACCCTTGCTTTCTTGGGCAGTCCTTAGCCATGTGTCCTGTCTCGCCGCAATGGAAACAACCACCCATCTTCCTCTTCTTCTTCCTGCAGTCCTTAACTAGACGTCCAGAAATGCCATAGAAATTGCACTTCCTCTCATCACGGGGTTTGTTGTTCTTCCCGCCTTTCTTTGAATATGTCTTCTTGTTCTGTGAACCCTCCGCTTTCTTGTCTTGAGGCACCTCCACCTTTGCCTCTTTCTTGCCCTTGTCTTCCTCATGTAACAATGCCATGTCCACCAGTCTCTCATAAGTCGCCTCCATGGGTATGTGGGTCATAGCTAGGCTGAGTAGTGGCTCATTCAGTCCCTTAACAAAACGGAGGGCTTTCTTATGAGGAGTGTTCAATAAATCCAATCCGAATCTAGCCAGCTGGTTGAATTGTTTGACGTATTCTTTGACCGTCATACTTCCTTGCTTAAGAGATAAGAACTTTTCCACCTGTAGACTTCGTTCAGCTTGTGAGAGGAATTTCATTTCAAACCTCATTCTAAAATCTTCCCAAGTTTCAACCAGTCTCTCAGCATTGGTGACCTCCCACCAATAAGAAGCTTCGTCTTTAAGCAACCATACCACCAACTGTATCTTCTGCCTATTATCCACCTCGAAATAACGAATAAATTCTCAGTTTCTTTGAGCCAGTTCCTTGCTTCTACGAATGATCCAGTTCCATTGAAACTCTTTCCACCCATGGCTCTAAAATCTCTACAAATCTTTGAGAAAGCATTTGCCCGAGGAGGAGGAACCACTGCAGCTGGGGGAGGAGGAATGTCTGCTGGGCCTGCGTTGTTGGCACTAGCCTCTAGGTACCTCCTGAACCTTCCAGGTATTAGTACACCCTCTGGAAGGTTAAGATTCCCAGACATGCTGAAACGAAAAAGGAAAGATTCAAAACAAAGGATAGAAAGATAGTGCATATGGCTTTGGAAGATTATGCCTTTTAAAGTAAAATAACACTTTCTCTTGAAAAATACTTCTTTATACTTCTTTTTAAAAATAGTTTTCAAAAACTTTTATCTGATCTAGAAAACCTTTGCTCTGATACCAAGTGAAACACCCCATCTCCGTTAAGGTCACTCATAACGGGAATGCCTTAATTTTGGTGGAGCATTATAGGTAAAAGACACAAAAAAATTACAAGACAGAAATATAAGCAACAGAAAACAACATTTATTTCATACATGGTTCATAACCAAAAGCATTACAACAAACTGTCTCAAAGCAACTTCCAAATCATTACATAAAAATATATGTCTTGCTTAAAACATAAAGAAGCATAAAACATAAATAAAACTGCATAAATCCCCAAGTCTAGTGTATCCAAAGCCATAGCCAAAGATAATATGTTTCGAGCCGTACATCACATAGTCTTCAAGCTTGGAAAGATGAACGGTCCAGATTAAGCTGAGTTATTCCCTCCCTGGCTACCTGAGTGGGGGGGGGGGGGGTGGGGAGGAAACAGAAGAAAAGAAGACGAAAGAAAAATGGGTCAGACATAAGTCTGAGTAAGTCCAGTGACTTTTCAGTGTGTGAATAAGGAAAAGGTCATGGTAGGAATGAACTGAAAATAGGACAGTACCAGAACATCAAACTAACATAAAACTATATAAGGCAGGATAAACCGAATATACATCGCACCCATGTCTAATTCTATGCACCTACTTATACTTGTCCAACTAGTACCACGTGTTCATGGTGAAATGATCCCCTTATATCAATCGACTCCTACTCGCATGTATTTATCACGTGTGTCATTCGGCCTCCGCTTGACTGTAGATACGTGTGCTGGTTCCACCACGGGGTGTATCAAATCCTATGGTGGCAACCCGACACGATTCAAGATGCACAGTGTATGACTACTGATGCCCAGTGCCTGCTTTTTTCAACTCCGGAGTACGTGCATGCACGTACTCCGTCGGAACCTACATTGACGCACCACCCACCGACGTTTTGACCGCTTACAATTCATCCCAGTAATCGTGCCCCACCCTACCTAGTTCAGGGTTCCTTAATACATGTATGTGGGTTACCGCTGAAATGGGTCCCCGTTACTAGGTTTTTCTAGCTAACATGTTAAATTAGTTAAGTTTCCTAACCCCACCCATCAGTTTAGTTAACATGTTGAATTGGTTAAGTGTTTCCTTAATTGACTTAACCCAGCCAATCTTGACTAGCTTTATTAAAGCACCAACCACTCACATTAGATAGGTATTGTTGTGGTCACTGGATGTGCCGGACGGTTCCGAGAAGTTTTACACCACAACTCATTCTAACCTCAGGTCCTTTTTGGGCTCAATGCACTAACCACCCACATTAGACAGGTATTGTTGTGGTCACTAGATGTGTCAGTCGGTTCTGGGCAGTTTTACACCACAACTCAGTCTAACCTCGGGTTAGGCATATTCATCTTTTCTAAATATACATATTTATCCTTTTATGCTTATATGTAAATTTGTCAACAATTTAATGTCATGGCCCACTTTCCTTCTAAATCAAATTCATAATTTTTGGTATGTAAATTGTACCATTTCAATGCCATACCCTTTTACATGGTTATGAGCCAAATATGTCAATTACATGTAGTTTCATGTTTTCCCCCAACGTTACCCCCGTTGTACGTTCACAAAGTTTCATAGAATGTTAGGCTCGACATTTTAGCCTAACTTATAAACTAAAAGAGGAAAAAGAGGAACTTGCAACATTCCAACATCATACAAAAATATGGATCTCACTACAGATGTGTCACATGAACTTGGTATAATATACTTTTAATTATGAACTTGCAAACTAGATCTATGCAACATGAATCATAAAATTATAGTTTTACATAGAACTAGCAAAGCTTAATTAGACATGTAGTGGTGAACTTGCATAGGGGTTGAATCATGCTAACATAGATCTAAAATAGAGGCATATGGATCTAACATATAAAGTGTAGGTTTAAACATATAACATAATCATGTTTTTAACCCATAAACTTGCATGTATTCATAACATGATAGCATCACCTAACATGCATAAACCTGGCATAGTTTCCATATTGACATACAACATATAGATGTCATCACCAAATTATACAACAAGACATGTCATCGCCCATTTAACATACAACACATAGGTTCATTTCCAAGCCTTTAACAATGGTAGTTTTATCATCAAACTACATACAACATGATCACAAATTTAACATGATAAACCACAATAGTTCATAGGCAAACATGATAGAATGGACATGAATAGACATGAATCAGCATCACATATAACTTGGTTCAAATTCTATTTCACAATTTATTACAAATCATGTCTTTAATTTATTCACATCTGAAAGGTAACTACACTTACAACCAAAAAGGAATTCTTGAGTTCTGGGTTCTGTATTTTGAAACTGAATTGCTCGCCTTTGATGTAGATCGTTGAATTCTCTTAGTTGAATTAGATTATATTTGATTTTGATGTAGCTTCTATCTTGCCTTTAAGTTGAAAGAGATGACGGCTATTCTAGGTTCACCATTAATGGCATAGAGGCTCTTGGAATGAATTAGTGTGACTTTAGGTTGAGAGTTAGGTTGCTTATATAGAGTTTTAATTAATTTAGAGCCATCAGATTAACCCTTGAAGCAATCAAGGTCATCCAATCAAGATAGGATAACACCTCAGCCCTAATGACTCAGCAATGACTCACTGTTCGGATCAGAACTGTCCAGAAATCTGTACAGGTCTTTTAGCTTGACATGGGCACACTTGGTAGGTGCGCCAGTGCATTTTTGTACAGGCACAATGAAGTGCGCCAGTGCATTCTGGTCGACTTCCGGTTTTCTGCCCAACTTCGTTCGTCCATATCTCCTTCATAAAGTGTCCGTTTTATGCAAACTCGGACTCTATCTCAAGCAAAATTCCGAGACGAAAGCAATGGTGTAACCCGTTTCCCTTAATTCTCACATTTGAAATTATGTATTATTTAAATTCATTAATATTAATATTTAAAATCACGGGGTGTTACAAATCCTTTCTCAAGTAGCTCCCCTACTTGTTTACTGAGCTCCCTCCTTTCTCTTGGTGCCATATGGCGCACGGGCAATGCAACTGGATTTGCATTGTCCACCAAATATATGCGGAAATTGATCTCGTGCCTTTGGGGGTAAACCCCGAACCTCCTCAAAGACATCAGGATACTCACGGACTACTGGAACAGATCATAGATCATTGATAGATGTGTCAAGTGACTCTAGGAAACTCAACATAACAGACCCCTTGGGGTCATAAGAAATCTTAAGGGTTCTCCTTTGGCAAGTCAACGGTCTAACTACCCTCCTCTCATAATCCATAATGGCACCATACATGGCTAGCCAATCCATCCCTAGAGTCAACCCATAGCCCATGAACTCGAGCGCATATGCGTCGCACTCGAACTCGACGCCCAATATAGATATTCTCAAATCTCGACAAATCATGGATAAATGAGCCGAACCACCAATGGAGTTTGAGAAAACAATGGGATCCGCTACCATACTAGTATTTAAGTACAGAGATTCAACTATAGAACTAGTTATAAATGAATGCGAAGTGCCAGAATCGAAAAGAGTTCTAATAGGATAATTAGAAAGAGAAATAAAACCTTCCACGGAAACTTTCCTACCTCTATCTGGAGCACTGGTCGCGAGAGCATGAATCTGCCCTCTAGAATTCCCTGCCCTTTGACCATGTCCTTGCTTCTTTGGGCACTCCCTAGAAAAGTATCTGGTCTGTCCGCAACTAAAGCAAGCGTTTTTCCTCTTCTTGCAGTCCTTGACCAAGCGACCCTCTCGCCCCCAATTATGGCACTTCCTCTTATCCTTAGCCTTGTCATTCTTCCCGCCCTTCTTCTGTTGTTGTTGTCCTTTCTTGGGTCATACCTTCTTATTTTTTGTTGTTTCCTCAGCTTTAACTTCCTTCTTCCCTCCTTTGTCTTCCTCATGCATTAGGGCCGTATCCACGAGCCTCTCAAACGTCGCTCCCATAGGAATATTAGTCATAGCCAACCCATGGAGGGGTTCATTGAATCCTTTAACAAAACACAAAGCCTTCTTATATAGGGTATCTACTAGCTCGAAACCAAACCTCGCTAGTTGGTTGAACTTGCTAACATATTCTTTATAGTCATGTTTCCCTGTTTGAGTGCCAAAAACCTCTCCATTTGCATGCTTTTCTTAGCTTGAGAAAGAAACTGCATTTCGACCTCATCCTAAAATCATCCGAAGTCTCCACTGGATGCCCAGCCTGCCTCACTTCCCACCAGAATGCAGCCTCATATTTCAGCAGCCAAGCGGCCAACTGAATCTTTCTCCTATCTTGAACTTCAAAAATTCCGAACAAACCCTCTCTCTTTCAGCCAGTTTCTTGCCTCTACGAACGTATCAGTACCGCGGAATGGCTTTCCACCAATGGAACAAAAATCCTTACATATCTTTGCAAAATTATCCATACACGAAGGAGGAGGAGGAACGATGGGTGCAGCTGAGGAAGGAATATCGGCTTGACCCCTGGCAGGCGCCGTGGCCTCTAGATACCTACAGAACCATCCTGGTATCGTAACGCCCTAAGGAATATCAAGAATGTTAGGTTCCCCACACATGCTGAAAAGAAAAAGGAAAGAGATTCAGACAAAGGATCGAAAAATATTTCCGATGGCTTTGGGGAATATGTTTTTCAAAATAGACTTTTCTTTTGAAAATGCTTTCTTTTAAATTCTTTTTGAAAATAATTTTCAAAATCTTTTATCCAATCTGGTAACCTTTAGCTCTGGTACCAAGTGTGACATCTCACGTCCGTTAATGTCACTCACAAAGGGAATGCATTAAGTTTCGTGAAGCGTGATAGGTAATCAAAAACAGAAATATTACAAGACAGACATAAAAATAGAAGCGGAAATAAAAACTTTATTTATCATAAAGTAGCATAGTCAAAGCATCCCATGTCTGAAATACATGAAAACCATTACATCATTAAAACATCTATCTTATTCTTAGACATCAGAGTACAAAATAGAAGAAGCATAATCCCCAAGTGAAAACATAGCCATAGTAGCAAAGACAGAAGCTTGAGCAATACATCTAGCAACTCCAAGCAAGATGATAGCAAAATCTTGAATAAGCTTGAGAATTCCCTCCCTGAGAACCTGGGCGGGTGAGATCGGAAGAAAGAAGAGGAAACAAAATGGGTCAGATATAAAGTCTGGCGAGACTAGTTACTTTTAGCAAGTAAATAAGTAAAATTATCATGACAGACATACAATGTGGATAAGAGAGATATCATCATAATAGGTAAGTGTGACAAGGTAAGCATGATAGAGTATATTGCACTTCTAGAGATTTTTCTGCACTAATGCTAGTATAACTTAGAATGAGATGATCCCCAACATGTATAAGATGGTAGACTTTGGCGTACTTCTAGTGAGAGGTTCTCAACCCCATACAATCCACAGGCAGCCCCCCAATAATAGACTCCTAAACTTACCAGTGTCTAAAGGTACCCTAACTACTACCCTAATCGACCGGCTCCCTACTCCGTAGATACCTTGTGCCAGCCCCATAGTAGGAGGTATCACTTCCTAAAGTGACAACCCTTCGTTGATGTGCACAACCATATCTACCGTTGTCACGGTGTCTTATTTTCCTCTGTCCGGACCATGTACGCACATGACCCGGTCGGTTCGCGCCGCCCACACCATTCTCCACGTTTGGATCTCTTACAATCAGCCCAGTAAGCGTGCCTCACTCTAACCTAGGACGGAGTACTTGTTTGATACCATTGTGTGGGTTACTGACAGAAACGGATCCCCACACAAAATGATACAAGCTCACCCCCTTTTCTTGTATCCCCACTAGGATTTCCACAGGTTATGTATGCCTATTGGTGTCTTTAATTACGTAACCCCAATAGGTTAAGTTTGTGGGCCTATGTATATAAATATTACCCACCAACCCAAGATGTACTTAACCCTCCCATTGTTTCATTCAAGTTTACCTAACGCTATTCAAACAAACATGTTTACACAATCCCTATGGATTCAACTAGGTTAAGTTTTCATCTTTATTACCGTATTCAATTATGGTTAAATTGTGCTAGACCTCCCACACTAGGCCTACAAATTGTGGACGTTGGATATGCCAGTCGGTTCCAGCCAGACTTCTTCCACAAGTCGGGCTAAACCTCGTATCATAGCACGTCTCTTATTTGTGCACTTAGACCTCTCACATTAGATTCACCACTTACGGTCGCTGGATATGTCGGTCGGTTCCAGGCAGACTTCCACCGCAATTGTAATCTAACCTCGTGTCCTAAGTGCCATTACAGTTTCTAATTACTGTAATCCTAGGTATTTCAATTATTAATTAATTATACCTATGTCTTTATAGGTGTTCATGCCTCTTTTTCCCCAATTATGTTCATAATTAATTATATGCCCAAGTTCATGTTCATAAACATTAAGTTATGCCAAACTTTCCATTTACAAATTATGTCCAACTTATACAGTTTTTTCCCCTCGTTCCCATTTTAACGTATTCGCATAATTTAACGTCATGCCTAGGCTAGAGAGTAGCCAAGCTAAAATAAAAGGGACAGGGCGACAGAAATGGTTATTTTAACAAGATTGTCATAAACATTTGGTGGCATAATCATATAATGACATAATGATAAGATGGACATATATGAATGGATCTAGTGAACATGTGATATTAGAATCAATCTTAACATAATAGGGATGACATAGTTGGCATGATAAGATCCAAATAATAATTTAGACGTCAAACTAATAATTGATCCTTTTTAACCACAATATGATAGGAACAAGGTAATCTAAACAGTGAAACCAAGGTAGACTTGTCATGACAATTAGGTGAAAGATTAGATCTAAATCTAAAACATGTCCAACTAATGACCGATCCAAAATAACTACAACATGATAAGTACAAAATGATCTAAAAAGTGAATTAGATCTATAATCAAAAGTAGATCTTGACATAATAAAGGTTAAGATCCAAAACAACCACAATATGACAGGTGCAAAATGATCAAAAAAAAGTGAATTGGATCCATAATCAAAAGTAGATCTGATATGATAACGATTTAGATCCAAATCAACTACAACATGATGGGTACAAGATGATCTAAATAGAATTAGATCTATAATCAAAAATAGATCTAACATGATAACGGTTAAGATCCAAATCAACTACAACATGATGGGTACAAAATGACCTAGATAGAATTAGTTCTATAACCAAAAGTGGATCTAACATGATAAAGGTTAAGATCCAAGTTATAGTTAATTCAGAATTTCATAGTTTCACAAATTACAAGAGATGTGATATGATTCAATCCTAACATATACCCAAATTACAGTCATATCATGTCTTACTTTTAATTATTCAATTCTAAAGGTAACTTGAACTCACAATGATCAGATCTAGAAGAATAGGAGGAGAAAAGTGAAGTTTGGATCCCAGATCTACAGTTGAAACACTTGAATCTCTAAACTTGATTAATTGGATTGCAGAAGAAGAAAGAGATTTGATTCTATTCAGGCACCGACAGCATATAAGCCTCCATCAGTTTCAGTGTAGAAAACAAGAGAAATGGAGCCATATATATAGCTGTCAGCCCCCATAATTCGACCTGCTACATCAGCCCTAGGGGGGTCGGGCCATGGGTCGACATCCACTTAAAGGGGTTCGGATGCCGAAAATTAACATAGGCGCACATTACAGGTGCGCCAGTGTAAAAATACCTTGGCGCACTTGTCAAGTGAACAAGTTTTTTCTGCTCTCTTCGTCAAATTTCTACTGTCCAAAACTCCTTCATACGTTATCCGTTTTATGCAAATCAGGTGTATATCTTGACCAAAATTTCGAGATGGACGCAATGACATAGTCCGTTTCCCTTAATTCTGAATATTAAATTAATTCTTCTTTAATTTATTCTCTTTAGTGCAGTTAAAATACGGGGTGTTACAAAAAGGATCCAAATTAAATTTAAATAAAATATTAAATTGTTTTGGAAAAGAATTTGGTAAATGGATTATTATAGTATGTTAGCCTACTTTGTAAACTAGGCTATACAAAGTCAAGAAGTCAGAAGATCAAGTAAACAGAAGACACTCTGTTACACATCCGGTTCGGATCGGAATTACAGAGGTAAGAACAGAAGCATCACAAAGCTAAAAGATCAAGCCGGATCGGGTCGGATGGGATGATCCGATCCGAACCCCATCTACTTGCCAATCCGAACCGAACCCAGTGTACCCTACTACTTCACTCCATGATCTCCTAGATATTCGGGGCAGTTATACCCAGTTTCTACCCACGATGGCCACTTACCTGATGCGCTGGCAACACCAGAACTCACCTGATCCCGAAAGCCATGGGATGGAGACCACGTGTCCCTGATCCGAACCGGATCCTGAAGGAATTCTCACCTATAAATATACCCCCAAGGGTCGGTTGAAGGGATCTTTTGGCACTCTAAGAGTTCAAACATCTTTGAGAACCGAATTCCAGCACTCCAAACAATTAAAAATCATCATTCAAAGTGTATTTTGAGACAATTGAGTGAATGTATGTGAAAAGCGAGTGAAATTGAGTGAATATCCCATTGTATTCTCATCTACATCATCAAGCAAAGTGATTATAAAGTGGACGTAGGCTTTTTAACGCCGAACCACTATAAATCCTGTGTCTCTTTTTTATTTTCGATCTCATTTCATTTTAATTTTAGTCAATTTGGGTGTTAGAACCACTTTTTGGTCTAACATTTTGGTGCTTTCACTGAGAGGAATTTGAATTCTCTGTTTTTCTGGATTATCGTTCTGCTTTTTGGACCGTTGAGTTCAAAGAAGTTAATACCCAATTTTCAACGCTTTTGAATACTTATTGGTTGATTGTTGAATAACTATGGCCAAAGGAAATGGCAAGGAAGTTCAAACCAGTCGAGGGAACGAAGTTGGTGAAGATCAGAAAAATCCGCTCATGATGAGGTCTCGTGGGCAGAGTTCGGGAGTGGATCGGACACGTTCAGGAAATCCGAACCGATCACATAGGGAGAGCTCCGATCCGAACCGAGTGGAAGACGTTGGAAAGGTGCACTCCCTCAACCCAAACCGATCCGGCCAGGGTATTTTGCTCCAATCCGATCCGACTCTAGGTGATGCTGGAACCTCTACTCGAGCCCCTCCAAATGCTCCGACTCCAACCACTGGGACCAATGATCAGATCAATCCATCTGCGCCTGTCACCCAAGGAGATTTGTCATGCCTTCTTGACACGCTTGAGAGCACTAGGGAGGCTATGAGAATCCACGAGCGCACCAATCTTATGATGCAAGAGAATATGAGAATCATGAGTAGGGAAATTGGCGAACTCCACAGACAAAGAATTCCATCCCCAGTTCATCATACTGCAATCGACCAGTCTTCTTCTTCTGAGGAAGAATGGCCCCGTGAAAGAAGGCCGCTCGAACGACCTCAGAATTTGGAGCAAATGTCTTTCGGATCTTTGCGATCCCGCGAGGACGCTGCTCGTGTACTAGGACCCAATGATCCGAGCTTGAGAGAGCCTATGCTATTACCAATGCGAGGATCCCATGTTTTGCCTAGAGACCCTAATCTCACCAATCCCACTCAGGGACAAATGCTTCAGCCCCTTCCTCCCGAGATCGACCGGGAGCGTAGGGAGCAAAGCAAAGAAGAAGCCGCTAGAAGAAGGGAGCGTCCCCTAGTCAGGAGCCTAGAGGAAACCCGAACATCAGAGCCAGGGAGCCTGAACGGCCCTGGACCAATGCTGACGTATGGGCTATGGTACGCCAAATCATGTCTGAGAGTCGAAACTACACCAATGAAGATTATGGCATTGAGCGAAGCCATACTCCCTTTACTGATGACATTCTTGACTTTCAGTTCCCCCGACGTTTTAATCTGCCGCAGATGGACAGATATAACGGGAGAACCGACCCGGGGCAACATTTGATGCGATACACATGGCTTATGAATGCTACCGCTGCCCCTGACACTATGAAGTGTAAGGCTTTCCTAATTTACTTAGAAGATGTAGCATTACTATGGTTTACTCGACTTCCTCCTCGATCGATATCGAATTTCAAAGAACTAAGTGAACGTTTTATGAATCAATTCCGACTTCATGCCCGAAAGTCTAAGAATGTTATTGAACTATCGATAATTAAGAAAGCGCCGGGTGAGTCCTTGAAGTCGTATCTAGACCGCTTTAATTTAGCTGTAACAGAAGTCAGTGACCCGCATGAGCCTACCATCTTGATGGCCTTAATGGAAGGAGTTGATCCTGATTCAGAGTTTGGAGATTACCTTTCTGGGAAGCCGCCTCCCACAAGAGAGTTGTTTTATGAGAAGGCCAATATTCAGTTAAGACGAGAGGAAGCAAGGGTAAATAGAAAGAGGAAGTCCGGAGCGACCTCAAAAGAAGCTGTTCAGAGTAATGTCGCCGTAAAGCAGTCTGGAGAAAGCTCTGGGAAAGTTGAAGTAAATGTGGGAAACAAGAATGGAAATAATAATAATGGAAACGGGGGCAACAACAACCTCAGTGGGAACGATAATAGGAGAAACAGGAATCGAGGAGGTAATTCTGACAAAAGACCCAGGTTCCAGACATTTGAAAACGATTCACCGTTGAATGACACGTTAGAGAACATTTATTTGGACACGTATAATGTTTTGCAATATAAAAAACCGCCGCCACGAGATTCAACACACAAAGAAATTGCAACCGGAAAATTTTGTTTATTTCATGGAACTCATGGGCATTCAATGAACGAATGCTGACACTTGAGAGACGTAGTTGAGAAGCTGTTACGTGAAGGAAAGTTGGATGAGTATAAAGCTTCCCCAAGGGACGGGGGGCAAGGAGGACAGGCCCCAAACCAGAATCAGTCTGCTCCCAAGCCTACAGCGCAACAGAAAGGCAAAGAGATTGTCATTAACACCATAGTAGGTGGACTCCATCCAGCTATCCACAGTTTCAGAGCAATGGACCAATATGTTAATGCAGTTAAGCACATAGATGTGGGCGAGTGCAATGATTTGGAAGACATCACCCATGTGAAACAGCAGAAGACAATGTTCGATGATGTAGTGTTCCGTAGCAGAGACGATACCGGAATCCAGTCACCTACCGAAGATCCGTTGGTCATTACAACTACCATTGGACCAGCACTGGTTCATAACATACTAGTGGACAATGGAAGCTCTGTCAACATTTTGTTTAAGAAGTCGTTTGATCAGATGAAACTTGAGTCTGGAGATTTGAAGCCCTGTGAAGGTTGGATCCGAGGCTTCAATGGGGCATCGACAGCTCCAATGGGGTATATAGAATTTCCCGTAACATTGGGGCAAGGGGATTGTCGAAGAGTACGAATGATTCAGTTCGGAGTGCTGGATGTAGATTCGCCCTACAACGCGTTTTTGGGAAGGCCTGCCCTTGTAGAGTTCAGGGCTTGTATTGGTGCTTATTGCTAAAGTTCCCAACTAAAGCCGGAACAGGAGTAATGAGAGGAGATCAAGTCTCCGGACGAGCTTGCTATATTGCTGAATTAAAGATGCTGATGAAGGGACTCAACATCGAGACTAAAGGTCCCACTCCTTCTCCAAAGGAGGGTTCGGTGTAGCAATTAGAGGGATCAGCCCTGAAGGAGTGGCCCAAGGGAATGCCTGAAGACTTGGATCCTAGAGAAGATGAGGAACCTGAGGATAAAAAGGCAACTCCTAACGAAACGACAGTGGATACACCCACTGACGAAGCTGATCCAGCAAAAGTTTTGAAGATTGGATCCCAGTTGGATCTGCACCAAGCCAAAGAACTGACTGACTTCCTGAAGGCAAACCTGGATGTGCTTGCCTGGACCCACGCCGACATGTGTGGGATATCACCATCCATCATGAGTCATTCGTTGAGCATAAACCCAAAACACCCGCCTGTAAAGCAAAAGAGACGTGTGCTAGGCCCAGAGAGGTCTGCAGATCTGAAAGAAGAAGTGGAGAAGCTGAAAGAGAATGGATTTATTAGAGATTCGACATCGACTGGATATCGAATCCTATTTTGGTAAAGAAGTCAAACGGAAAGTGGCGAACATGCATTGATTTTTCAGACTTGAACAAAGCCTGCCCGAAAGATAGCTTCCCACTCCCCAGAATAGAACAGCTTGTGGATTCGACAGCGGGACATGAACTTCTTTCTTTCATGGATGCATATTCCCGATACAACCAGATTCCCATGCATGTGTCCAATCAAGAGCACACGAGCTTCATTACAAATTTGGGGTTGTATTGCTATGTGGTCATGCCGTTCGGATTGAAAAACGCTGGATCTACCTACCAACGCTTTGTGAACAGGATGTTTTATAACCAAATAGGGAAGACTATGGAGGTTTATGTGGACGATATGCTTGTCAAATCGAAATAGTCCTCCAGCCATACGCAAGACTTGGCAGAGATGTTCGGTAATCTGCGAAAGTATCATATGAAGTTAAATCCTTTGAAGTGCTCATTTGGGGTGGCATCTGGAAAGTTTCTAGGTTTCATCATGATCTCTTGAGGGATTGAAATCAATCCCAGTCAAATAGCAGTGATAAGGAACATTTAGGAACCAAGGAGAATCAAAGACGTCCAAAGTCTTGCAGGGAAAGTGGCTGCGTTGAGTAGATTTATCTCCAAAGCAACAGACAAATGCATCCCGTTTTTTGACTTGATAAAAGGGGAAAGCAAAATTTTGAATGGACTCCGGACTGTGTTGAGGCCTTTCGAAATCTATTGGACTTACTAGAGAGACCACCGATTTTGTCGAAGCCAGTGGATCATGAAGAGTTGTTTGTTTATCTAGCAGTATCGGCTTACGCTGTTAGCACCGCCTTGGTCCGGGAAGAAGAAAAGGTGCAAAGGCCGGTATATTACGTAAGTAAGAAATTGGCAGCTGCAGAATTCAACTATCCAAGGATTGAGAAGCTTGCGTACAGCCTTCTAATTGCCTCCCGAAAACTTCGCCACTGTTTTCAAGCTCACCCAATAACCATATACACTGATCAGCCTCTGAGATAGGTGTTGCAAAGGCCCAAAGAATCGGGATGATTGATCAAGTGGAATATTGAATTAAGTCAGTTTGATTAAAATTTCCAGCCGCGGAGATCAATCAGGGGGCAAGCTCTGGCTGACTTTATAGCAGAGTTCACAATTCCGGAGGAGGAGATAGTCAACGACAAAATCAACGACAAGGTGGTCAAGTCAAAGGAGGAATTAAAATTAGATCCATGGAAGTTATACACAGACGGAGCCAAAAACGACCGAAGGTCCGAAGTGGGGATCGTCTTAGTTACTCCTGAAGGACGATCGTTGTATTACGCTTTACGACTAGAATTTTCAATGACCAATAATGACTCTGAATATGAAGCCTTGATTGCCGGGCTGAAACTTGCTAAGGAATTCGGAATAAAGGCATTGGATATATTCCGCGACTCCAAAATAGTCGTCTGCCAAGTGCGAAAGGAGTTTGTGGCTCGGGGACCTCGACTTATTGCCTATCTCGGGAAAGTGGAGGAGCTGTTGAGCAACTTGGAATGGTATAACATAACGCATATCCCAAGAGCTGAAAACCAGAAGGCAGACCGGCTAGCAAAGCTGGCTAGTTCCGACAATCCGGAGGAAACCAAATGATTCCAATTGAAACGTTAGGATCACCAAGCTTTGAGTCGATGGAAATTGAATTAGCTTTCGAAGCAGAACCGGAGAGGGAGTCGTGGATGACCCTAGTCAAGAATTTCCTTAGAAATGGAATACTCCCGCCAAAGAAGAGTGAGAGGCGAGCCATAGTTCGTAAAGCTACCAGATATACCCTTCAAGATGATACCCTTTGTCAGCAAAGATTTTCTATGCCCCTGTTACGATGTATAGCGCACGATGACATCGGGCGTGTACTAAGAGAAGTACACGAAGGTGAGTGTGGAGATCATACGGGAGGTCAGACCTTAGCAAAAGAGGTATTGCGGTATGGGTATTTCTGGCCGACAATTAATAAAGACGCAGCTAATTATTCACGACGTTGCGACAAATGCCAGAGGTTTGCCAAGATCCCCTGAGCACCACCGACCCAGCTTAAGTCGATAGTGAGTCCGTGGCCGTTTGCCATGTGGGGAATTGACATCATCGGAGTTCTACCGATTGCAAAAGGAGGAGTGAAGTATGCAATAGTCGCCATGGACTATTTTATGAAGTAGGTGGAAGCTGAGCCCTTAACCAAAATCACAGCGAGAAAGGTGATAAGTTTCGTGGTTAGAAATATCATATGCCGATTTGGAATTCCTAGGACCATTATAACTGATAATGGAACCCAATTCGATGGTGCTGAATTCAGAAATTTCTGCCAGAAATACAAGATCGACAAGCGATATACTGCAGTCGCCCATCCACAGTCGAATGGGCAAGTAGAAGCAATAAATAAAGTCATAAAGTCCATCCTCAAGAAACGATTGGAATGTGCAAAAGCAAAATGGGTGGATGAATTGCCCTTGGCTTTGTGGGCATATTGGACAACGCTTAAGATAGCTACTAGTCATACTCCTTTCTCTCTCTCATTTGGCTTAGAAGCAGTAATCCCGGTAGAGCTTGAAGTCCCCTCTCACAGGGTAACGTATTATGACCCGATGACGAATCAGGCACTCCTCCTCGAGTCCCTTGATGAAATCGAAGAGAAAAGGGACGAGGCAGACTTGCACGTGTCAGGACATCGACGTCAGATGGCACGCTATTATAACAAGAAAGTTAGTTTTAGAACCTTTGAACGAGGAGATTTGTGCTAAAGCGAGTTTTTCCATCCCTTCCACACCTCGGTCCAAAGTGGGAAGGACCATTCGTCATCCAACGGAAACTTAAGACAGGAGCTTTCAAGTTAACGACCGTAGATGGCGAAGAAGTGCCTAGGGCTTGGAATGCCCAACACTTGATGCGATATTTGAATTAGGGGTGTTGTATTTTCTTTTGTTTTCTTATGAACTCTGTAAAAAGGCACGACTTGCCTTAGAAAAGTCTGTTGATACAAACAAAGAACTATAAATTGGATGTAGGCTACGACTTAGCCGAACCACTATAAAAATATCGTGTGCCATTTACTTTCCTGCATTATTTATATCTTCAACTATTATTCTATTGTGACTGTGGAATATAAGATGTTAATTTAAAATCTGAAAAGTTGAAGATGGCTTATATGCAGGAACAAACACAACGACTGTTTGTGCAATAAGACATAAAAGAATGGGAAGACGACATTCTTAACTCTAACTCTCAAGAAGTGAGAGAGAGTATAAAGGACGGGAAGACGACGTCCTCTGAGGCGTGAAGGTGCACCCAGACAAGAGACCGCCTCAGCAAGAACTCTAACCTGAATATAAGACAGGAGAGTATAAAAGATGCTAGTAAAGAACAAGCATCAATGAAACAAGGAACGTGACCCCTGTCAGAGAATCGGGGACATTCAGACTTTTTAATTTAATCTTGAATAGTTTTTCAAGATCGACTGGGGGCATATATGTGCATACATATTCTCCTACACTATGACTCCGTTATACAACTTTAGTAGGACATGCATTTGCATTTTTACATAAGTAATGAACTGACGACTAACAGGTATTGCAGGAAATGAATTATTTGTATTTATTTACAAATGCATGAATTTATACAGGAAAACATGTCAAAAGAAGATGCGAGGGCCACACTCGCTGCAACAATTGTGAGCCAATTTAATGCTAAAATGAAGCAAAGCACTCCATCACTTAGACTTGGAGGTTGACTTGGATTTCTTAGTGGCCTTCTAAGCATCCTTCGCCTCTTTTTCAGCATCAGTTCAGATGCGCCTTGGTTTTTTCTTCCCTGAGGCTGAAATGCTGGAATCGGTCGACTTTTTCCCGGGAGGCGGAACGCTGGAATCAAGAGAAGACTTTTTAGCAAGTTCTTCTATAATAGATCTAGTCGAAAGCTTAACAACTAACCTTGATCCAGCATCCACTACTGCGAGAGGCTTAAGACTTTCGGGGTCTAGGTCTTCAACTTTAAGCTGCATGCGTTTGTCTTGTTCGGCTTTCAATGCAGCTAAAGTAATGTCATCGGTGCTTTTTGATTTCCCAACTATAGCCACCTCAGGGTCCTCCTCATGTCCCTAATCACCACCATCATCCTTTAAGGCGTCTATCATCTCGCCGTCATGAGGAGCGTCAGCCTTACCCTTGTCTCCTTCATCCTTCTCCGCTGACTTTGTTTCGGCAGCGGTTCCCTGGGGCACGTCCGCCTTCTCGGTCGGTTCAGCACCTGCGGAATGAGAAGTAACAGTGCAACTCGGGAGAAAATAAAGGGCCCTTCATTGATTGTCCGACTATGCGATGGAAAGTGGAGACAGCTTTGATGAATTGGGGTGAAAAGGTAGAAATACCTTCCGATGATTTCTCAGCCGGAGTAGCTGCCGCCTCTGAAGCCGATTCAGGAATAGGAGTTAAAAGTGATTTCTGAGGGATCGCCAGAATTTCGGGGTCGTATTCCTCTACTTCAGGAGTTTTAGCGGCAGTGGAAGAAGAGCCAACCTCCAAGATGTCCTTTTGTTTAGCCTTCCGCTTTTCCTCATCCATGGCGGCAGCAATTAGGCGACGCCCCTCGGCTAGACTCGCCGGCTCGTCATCTCTTAAATACATTTCCATAAATTTGTCCTCGTCGATGGAATCTACCTTGAGTTCGTTTTTCTCCCATTCGACAATTTGGCTCCATACATGAACCAAGGTAGTCGGGTAATCATCGATCCAAGAGATGTTCCGGTGGCAGAGTATATGTGCAAAAAATTCAATCAGTAATTCACCAAAGCCCTGCACCTCCTCCTGGGCCTCCGCTAGCTGTTTGCGGGATTCTTCGGCTAATTTGATGACGCTTTCAACATTACCCTCTGCCAGGGCAGCCCTGTTTTCGGCCTCCATCAACTTGGAAGCCAAGACAACATTTTTCTTTTCCAGTTCGGCGTTCTTCTTCGCCAACTCGGCCTTTTCTCGCTCAAGATCAGCATAAGCAAGTTGCATTTTGGCAACGTCTGTCTTGGCATCTTCCGCTTGCTTTTTCAGCTCCGAACGCTCTTGAGCACGGGACTCGAGCAAGTCATGATAGCGTTTTTGTAAATCTTCAAATGGTTGCTTGAAGCCAGCAGCATCCCGTTGAGCGATAGCAAGTTGAGCCTGTGTATCCTCGAGGTCTTTTCCTAAATTTTTTAAGGCCCTTGCATCTTCTTCTGCGGTCTTCTGCATCGAGTTAGTATTCGAGATTAAAGTTCGGATGATTCTGGAAAGGTTGCGCGAATACTTGAACATCTCTGAATATTGTTTCTCGGCCGCGTCTTTTTTTACTTTGGCCTCATCTGCCCACCTCGATGAAATAGGCTCAAAAGCGGGTAAGAAAGTTAAGTTTTCAAAGTAGTGATCGGGAAATTTCTCCTCTAGATATGCCCGCTTAACCGCAGTCTCAGCATCCAACGGTGGAGGTGCAGGAAATGTCAGCTCGGTATCCTTTTGTGTGGAAGGCTCAATGGGCTCTTCATCCCTTCTAGGCCGTTTAGCAGGAACCCTGTGCTTGCTTCGCGATTCGGTATCTCTCGGCTGGCTCCTCTCCCTACTGCGCTTTTCTTGAGAAGAAGTTGAGTCTTTTGATTGCGGCCTATCATCTACTCGACGACCTTGGTAGCCCTTATATCTCTCTGGATCTGACCGAATGGGAGAGAGAGAGAGCGCGAGGACCGCGAAAGATAAGAATCGTAGGGCCTTCTGTCCTCCCTACCGTGATGTTCGCGATGATCATACTTAACATCATGAGGGGGTCTGGTCATGCTGCGACGTAGCTTCTTGATGTCATAGTAAGCACGAGACATTGTACCTGCACAATAATGCAAGTGGAATTCAGAATCAGTATTCTCATAAGACGTAAGTGTTGTGAATTGGGGTGCAATTATGTTAAGGGCATCCTAAGTGGTGTACCCCCTCCAAAAAACCAGAGTCTGAAGCCGAGCCAATGCGAGAGGGCTCTTTGGCCTTAACAGGAGTAGCCTCCTCCGAAGAAGTAAAAACTAAAGGATTTGTGCCAAAATCCTCGGAAGTGTAAATAGTATTAGGAAGAGGGAGATCTCCCAAGCCCTGAAATGTAGGATCATCAACAGTAGGGGTATCTCTTTGGGAAGCGCCTATTGGATGTTCTTTAGGAGATGGTGATTTCTCAGGAGAAACCACATCCCCAGGAGTGATGTACCCCTCTCGGTGCTTCTCAGGTAAATTAGCCAACTCATCATCTTGAGTCGAACTTGGAGAAGGTGAAGTTCAAAGTGGCACGGTGGGACCTTTCGAGCTCTCGCCCATTTCGGGAAATACATTCACCGGAGGGATATACACATATGGACCTGGCCCGTGACTTATACTACGGGTAATGGATAGCAGTCCGTGGTGACGAAGATATTTGTCCTTGAGGACCTCGTCGATAGTTAAAAACTTTTGATCACCACTAAGGAGCCGATGCATCCGATCAAAGAACACTTGACCCGATATCTGTTTTGGATTGTCAACTGCAAACAAAAAGAAAAACGGATTAGTGTGGCGGCGTGGACATTCAGAGTCGAGGTATAGAAAACTGGTGCCTTACTCGATTTTGTCCATCTCCTAGCACCCCCCGGTTGTTGCCTTACATAAAACCATTCCAGCTTGGAGTCGCCGGCCTTGCTACTGAATGGCGCTGAAATTATCTTTCTTTTTGGGATAGACTCGAAGTAAGAGAAAGAAGGAGTTTCTCGAGTCCGGTGCTTGAAGTTATAAAAGAAATGAACGTCATCAAAAGTGAGCTCTATGCCTAAGATCTCGCGGTATGCTACGTATAAGGTATGCAGGTAAGCATAGGAGTTGGGATGCAACTGCATGAGGGAAATCCGCATTTATCTTTGAAAATCGACGACGAAAGGAGAAAATGGAGGGATAGCCCCAACCATGCACATTAATCGGGTGATAGCCATAAATCCCTCCGGAGGATTATGAGGACGATCAGTTTTAGATGGCACCAGAGTATATTTTTTATGTATCCCGTAATTCAAGCATATTCGAAGGAGCATGTCATAGTCAATTGTCGATTCAACAGAATCTTGAGGTGATTCCAATATGACGGCAGATTCAAATTCATCAGGAGCTCGAGTATCTCCAACACATCCTTCCTCTTCATAACCCAGAGAAACTTCACTGTCAGAAGACGTTCCCTGCTATGCGCCCCCCACTTTATAATCTGATCCCTCGTCGCCCCATTCAGGGTCTGAGGAAGAAGATATGTCGTCAAGAGTAACTTTGTCGGATGTCTCTGGGACCTCTTTCTTTTCTGCCAGTCTAGAAGAATGTCTTTTGGCCATGATCACTAAGCTATCGAAGAAGTAATAACAGAAGTTAGAGTAAATTAGCCCGTGTCCCCCTATGCATGTGTGTGAACTAAAGTGTGTACGGTGTGTGCAGAAGATGTAAAGTTAACACTCGAAAGTGTAAGGCAAAATCTTGGCAATGCAATGATGTTAAGAACAGTTCTTGATATTCGTTTATGTTCACAAGGCACTATCCTAACTATCCATTAAATTGAAGATTATGCCAAGAATTGATTTGGCCAGTTAAACAAGTTCTTATGCATTAAGTTGGACTGCTCTTCGGTTCGGTTCGGATGCATTCATTGGGATTGGATTGGGGGCACAGCCTTGCCTTGGACTCAGACAAACATTGAAGCCTAGGGATCAAAGTCGGATCGGTTCAGAAGTAGGCTCCTCGAACGGTCCGGATCGAATTAAGTGATCATGCCCCTCTCCTCCTTTATTTCACTTTCCGATCCGATCCGATTGCGAGAGTACTATCCGACACGATCCAGTTAGTTGAGCTCTGTCTCCCTCTTCGACTTTTGCCCTGACCCGATTTGGCTTTCTGAGTCTTTTCTTCCTTTTCTTCTCCTCCGTCTTCCATATCTCCACGCCCGAACTGACTCCCTAAGCCCTTCATCTTCCCCTTCCTCCTCAGTCACAACCAAACTCAATCCCATCTCCAAAACCCTAGTTGGAACCGAACATGTACCATCTTCCACCTCTCAGCGCTTCGAGGTGATGGCGAAGCCACCAATGACGACGGCGAGGGAGGAGGAAGTCGCGGCGTCGAAGTCAAGCAATAACCACACTCAAATTGTTCAAATCGATCGCAAATTTCAATTGGAACCATTTATTACCAAGATAATTGAAGTTTTAAACCTACCGAGATGTTTAAATTGAAAATCAACGAGAGAATTTCATAGTTTTGAAGCTTTCTGAAACCTAGGGTTTAAGTGTAAAAACTGTTGAGCGAGATTAATGAAATAAAGGGAAGAAGAAAGGAATGGATAAAGAGTTTATATATGTATTCTCAGTGACTAATCATGTTCTCCGTCTTTTCCTCTCCCCGCTCGGACCGGGATACATGCCTACAAACACATTCTGGTCCGTTGGACCAGCCTTAAGTAATATGAAGGGAGTCCCTCCGGATCGGGTCCGAACCGAATGGATTGAGCACAATGACTCAGTGTGCAAATTAAATTCAAAGAAAAAATGAAGAAAAAGATTACCTGGAGGAACCGCTGAAAATCAGGAAGAGTTTTAAAAATTGTTTGAGAATAAAGAAAGGGATCCACACACTATGCAACATATATATAGACATCAAGAGACACAACCTTCTGAAACGACGTATCTTTATGTATCAGTGGAAACGACTTCTCAATGATTCAAAATGAAAGATTGAGGTACAGATAACATCGAAGCACGCTTCGTCTTCAACAGAAGCATCTTTTGAGGGGGCAAAATGTTAGCCTACTTTGTAAACTAGGCTATACAAAGTCAAGAAGTCAGAAGATCAAGTAAACAGAAGACACTCTGTTACACATCCGGTTCGGATCGGAATTACAGAGGTAAGAACAGAAGCATCACAAAGCTAAAAGATCAAGCCGGATCGGATCGGATGGGATGGTCCGATCCAAACCCCATCTACTTGCCAATCCGAACCGAACCCAGTGTACCCTACTACTTCACTCCATGGTCTCCTGGATATTCGAGGCAGTTATACCCACTTTCTACCCATGATGGCCACTTACCTGATGCGCTGGCAACACCAGAACTCACCCGATCCCGAAAGCCATGGGACGGAGACCACGTGTCCCCGATCCGAACCGGATCCTGAAGGAATTCTCACCTATAAATATACCCCCAAGGGTCGGTTGAAGGGATCTTTTGGCACTCTAAAAGTTCAAACATCTTTGAGAACCGAATTCCAGCACTCCAAACAATTAAAAATCATCATTCAAAGTGTATTTTGAGATAATTGAGTGAATGTACGTGAAAAGTGAGTGAAATTGAGTGAGTATCCCATTGTATTCTCATCTACATCATCAAGCAAAGTGATTATAAAGTAGACGTAGGCTTTTTAACGCCGAACCACTATAAATCCTATGTCTCTTTTTTATTTTCGATCTCATTTCATTTTAATTTTAGTCAATTTGGGTGTTAGAACCACTTTTTGGTCTAACATAGTATAATCAAAATTATAAATGGAATAGTGTAATGAAATTTTAAAGCAGAAGGTAAGTGTTTAAAGTAAACAAATTACTTAATTAACGAATTAAGTAAGGATAGTAAAATTGAAAAGGATTTTCAAAGAAGTAAGGCTATGGTCTATAAAACCATAATTTAAATTAAATAAAAGATGAGATTGTGTGACATCAGGTTTTTGAAGTTACAAACTTGTATCTATCTTAAGATAAGAATGTTGTCGATCAAGGTCTGAGAGGTAAATAGAATACCCTAACTTGAATAACTTCACTATTAGCGAGGGTGGGTTTTGGTTTGTAACAATAAATCAGATTTTGTGAATAAAATATTTCCAAAGTAAAGGAAATACAAAGGGTTTGAGGTATACTAAACGATACTTCCAAAATAAGGAAGTTTATAATGGGTTTGTGAAATATAGTGAGTTTTTCATGGCAAGAAAATATAAAGTGAGATTTTGGAATATGCCTATTATAGAAAGTTTAAGTTATAGTTTTGGTTTCAAATGGTTTTGGTTTTTCAAGAAAAAAAGAGAATAGGAGATTCTATTTGTTTGAAATGAACATGGATATTGGAAATATAATTATCATTTCCAAAATCGAGATTGTTAACTTTATTTGATAAGGGTTTTGAAGTTAATGAAACCGTTAAGGTTATTTTATAAAGATTATGTCGCTTGACGTTATTTTGGTTCAGATAAGATTTTGTAATTTAATTATAACAATTGGTTAAAAGTATGTATATAACAATATTTCCAAGATAACGAAATAAATGAGGGTTTTGTGAATTATACAATATTTCGAGATAAAGGAAATAAGGGAAGGAGTTTGGTAAAAATTTTGTTCAATGTTTTCAAGTAACGAAAACAAAAGTGGTTTATTTGAGAAAAGTTAAAAAATCAATTTTAAGTCGATACAATGATTTTAAAGGAATGATTATAAATAATAAAAGAGACTGAGCTACCAAAGTACTAATCTATATTGTTTGGATTTATAGTTAAACTCGACTATAAATAAACATTGTTTGGACCTTTAATGAGTTAGTTCGAAGAGAACAGGATGGGAACTAGACACAAAATCACTTCGAACCAACTATGCATTTGAATATAACTTGCAGGAATAATTATAAAAATGGAGCATTGAAGACCGTGTATCTTTAAGAGCAGAAGAACTACTTGATAAATTTCTCTGGATTGCTACCAGAGATCTTTTGATTGTGATTCTGTCGTGATTGAAATCTTCAGGTTGCATGGACTACTCGCTATTGATCCGTGGGGTGATTCCTATATCAAATGAGGTAGGAGGGTGCCTTCGTTCATCTTGTTTCTAGATGACTTGTATGGAAGAATGTCTGACAGAGTATTTCCTAAGAGTCACGTACATAGATTTTTACAAATATACCAAGTTTGGTGGCGGGGAAGGAAACTTCTCTTAGCTTAACACCTAGTGTATCTTTGTGGATGTTAATTAGTGATTTGATGGATTTGACGATGTGACATTCAAAGTAAATGATGTTATGATGTTCTTTGAAAGGTATATCGTGACATCAAGCCTCATTAACCGGGAAATGACAGAAATTGGGCAGGCTGCATGGCTATGTGGGTCATTCCTATTAGGATGTATTGTCACCATCTTGAGAAAATTCATTTGTTTCTTCTTTCACTTTTGTATCTCCCAGGAAATGGTTATGTTCGCGCGAACCACGAGGGACAATATATTCGGTACACTCAAGTTGAATGAGTGGTCGATCATGTGTGACTAGGTTGCAAAATGTACTTGTTGAACCCTGGTGCATTGCTCTCTAGAGGTACATTGTTGGAAGGTGATCCCATACCTTTTCATAGTTGGAAATCCACTCTCTAATAAGCACCATGTAATTTTTGATTATATACTAAGTACGTATAGTGTGAGATGCAAGCGTTTTGCTAGATGGTTATTTATTTGTTGTTTGATATACACTGTTGTTGGAGAATGGAGTTTTGATGACAACAACCTTATTTCAATATTAATTGATTATAAAATATATACTAACACTTTTGTCTATAATATATATATATATATATATATATATATATGCAGGATTTATATACAGGAATTATTACTGAAGATTAAACAGTTTAAAGATATAAGAGATTCAGAATTCAGAGATGATTCAAGACTCATGAGTATTCAAGGTTTCAAGAGTTCAAGACAAATATAGTAATAGAGTCTAGAATATGTAAGACTCTGAATAGCACTACAAGTTCAAATTCAAATTCAAATTCTGTTTTTCAATTTCTGATTTCATATTCTATTTTCAAATTCTATCCATTCTCTCTATCTTCTCTATTTTATTTTCTTTACTTTACCTTTGATTTCAGACTCAAATTTTGTAAGTTTTATATAATTATACTTTTATATACTTTATATTTATATAGTTTTAACTCTATACTTTTATAAATATATTTGTATAATTTATATTTATGTTTTCATATGATTTCCTACTTTGTAATATTTATTTATAACACTATGTTTTAATTCAAGAATTTCCATAATTATCTATATATATATAAAAACACTTGAAAAATGCTCAAAATTTAATTTTACACATGTATATGTCGGCATACATTTATGCCCATGTCGACATATAATTGTCATTTTTTCAAAATCGAAAGGAAGTGTCTTTTCACTTTTTGTGATGGTTCAGAAACGTTGCAACCGTTCAAATGTTATAAATAGGGGATGATTTCAATTTTTATTATCATTCTTCTTCTCCATCTTCATTCCCTTTCATTACACCATTATTCTTTCTCATTTTTATGATTTCTACAATTATACTCTACCGAATTCAATTCTGTTTTCGTTAAACTTCTTCTCTTTACACTCTCTACTCATTACTCTTGGAATCAAGTGCTATTGAAGAGTTACAGGGCTTTTTGTAATTGTTTGGGTTATGTAAGTAATCGGTGGTATCCCTTGTAGCCGTAAAATCAAGGATGGGTAATTGGTGGTATCCCTTATAGTCGTGAAATCTAGGAGGTTGGAATCGGTGGTATCCCTTGTAGCCGTGAAATCAAGGAGGTTGTAATTGGATATTGATATAGTAATAAAACTCTGCACAATCCAGCATTTTGTGGGACCGGACGTAGGAGCAATCCGAACCAGTATAAAATCCAATGTGTTCTTTTCTTTTCTGCACTATATTTTTGTTCGTCTTTGATTACGTGTTTGTGACTGTTTCTGTGGTGATTGATTCATATAGTATATCACATAAGTTTTAGATTTTGTTTAAATTCTCAAAAACACTATTCACCCCCCTCTATTGTTTGTTTTGCCTTAACAATCCATTCTGCAATCCCTAACAATTGGTATCAGAGAAAGGTCTTTCAAAAAGTTCAAAACCTGATTTTTGAAAATAATGATAATGGCAACCAACACTGGTAGCAATAACAGTTCTTTTGTAGTGGGTCAGCCCACTATTAGACCACCACTGTTTAATGGTAGTAATTATTCATTTTGGGCATGTTGAATGAAAATATATTTACAATCAGTAGGGTTTAGACACATGGAATAGTACACAAAATGAATTTTTCGAAGCCACAACTTCTTTTGCACAATGGACAAATGAACAAAAGACTGCTGCACAAAGCAATTCTAATGCCATGAATATGTTATTCTGTTCATTAGATAGGAATGAGTTTAATAGAGTGTTAGTATGTAAAACTGCTTATGAAATTTAGAGAACTTTACAAGTTACTCATGAAGGAACTAGTAAAGTTAAACAAACTAAAATAGCGATGTTAGTTAATCAGTTTGATTTATTCAAAATGAATGAGAATGAATCTATTTCAGAGATGTATTGCAGATTTCAAGAGATAGTGCATTCATTAACAACACTTGGAAAAACTTATTCTGAAGTAGATCAAGTTAGAAAAATATTAAGTTCATTGACTCCAGAATGGGATCTAAAAACCTTGGCAATTGAGGAAGCCAATGATATCAATGAAATGAAGATTGAGGAGTTAATCAAAAATCTGATGTCATATGAAGTCCAATTACGGAAAAGAAAAGAAAACTGGTCAACTGAGAAGAAATCTATTGCATTAAAAGAAACAACAAATGATTTTGACTCGAGTAGTGAATATGAAGAATAAACAACTCTTATGACAAATCATTTTAGAAAATTTCTGAGATATAAAAGTAAATGTGTCCATATCCAGATAAATTGACTCCACAAACAGACAACAACAATTCGTCAAGAAAGGGAAAGAAAGCATACACAGCAACGTTAGATGATTCAGATTCATCATCAAGTGATGAAGAGCCAGAAACCGGAAATTCGAGTATGTTCTTTACGGCAATTCAGAATCTTTCAAAGAAAAGGATCTAAAAACCGGGTACGCCTTAATTAATTTTTAATTTTATTTGGTTGAATGATTGCTTTGTTTGTCTGCTTCGATTTGAATTTAAAAACTTTAAAATTTAAAAATGAAATTTGAAATTAAGAATTCAAATTTGAAATTGAATTTTGAAATTCAAAATAATAATATAATAATAAATAAAATTTTGAATGTTTGTTAGGGTTAGAATTATTTTAGGAAATTGTTAAACCCGAAATATAAATAGATAATATAAATTTCAATTCACAAAAATTTAATTTCCTTTGAAAATAAGCACATATGTCTTCATACATATGTCCATATGTCCACATATATTGACCACAAATTTGAAATTTAAAATTTTAATTTCAAAGGTATAAACTTTCAAACTTCCCTCCTACTTTTCACCAACTCCCAAGGTTTGAAAAGGTGTCATTTAGGTCTGAAAAGTTGTGCTTATTCAATACATATCCAATCAATTTCTATATGTACACCTATCCTTTCTACCTTTCATTCACAACTCAAAACAATATTCTTCATGTCTATTATCTTCAAAACTATCAATTCAATGGCTCCCTGAAGTTCAACTCAGAAATTGAAGTTAACCAAAACCATCAAAAGTTATCTTCATAATGACAAAGAGGCTATCAAGACTTATGTTAACTATGTAGCAAATGCTAAAGTTAACACGGGTGCTTTCGCCATCTTTAGTGATTTTCCCTCTTATAATCTTACATCTCTTTTTCATTAAAACGAAGTCTTGAGTCTAATTGATTCACGGGATAATGACGAAGTGTGTTATCCTAAGCTTGTCAAGATGTTCTATGCGAATCTTAATCACGGATTTTACGAAGGCAATGAAGACCAAATTTGGAGTAGTGTCAAAGGCACTCAAATTGTTCTCGATGCCGAACTCTTAGGTAATATCTTGAACTATCGAAGCATTGGCTCGGATTTTTCGGATTTCATTATTGATGAAACTGGTTTAGAGACCTATCATGACATATTCGAAAGCGATTCTCACATGGATTTCAAAAAGGGCCCGTTTGGCACAGGTCCCTATTAAGTTATAAAATTAGGCTCACATCCAGTCATAAACTTATTGTAAATTTAGTCCCTATTTTTCAAAAATTTAGAAAAAAATACGTAAATTTATAATTAATTAAAACACGTAAACGATGAAAAATTCAGATATAAACAAATCAAATAAGGCATAAAAAAAAACAACGAATTTACGGTTTACTGCAATAGTATGCAAGTATAGTATTTTCCTGCATACATCCATGCATGTTTTCTATTCATGCATTTGCGTTTGATATTTTTGCATACATCTATGCAAGTATTACATAATTTTGGCATACAAGTGTGCATAAATTCACATGCATAAATATTAATTCAATATTCTGCATGAAATACTTTCATACATGTGTGTAAGTATTACAATTAGTTGCACACATATATGCAAGTTTCGGCCCAGAATTTCTGAAGAAATTAGCATATGAAATAGTTGCATACATGTATGCAACTATTGGCAAAACTTGCATACGTGTATGCAACTTTTTTTTTGTGGACTTCTGAGAATATTTCCAGATTTTAGAATATATTTTTTTAGTTGGTAGCGCCAATTTTTTTGGATGAAATTGGTAAAAGGCGGAAGGGTTCAACACAACAGGCAGAAATTCCAAAAAAGGAGGAGCGGCACTTAAAACTGGGACCCGGTTTGTATTATAAAGATGATACGGACGTGAGTTTTATTTTAAACAATAATAGGGACCCTAGCCTAATTTCCACTTTCAAAAATCACTTTTTCCGTCCAAAACAAGAATTGTCAACCTTCTCCTTCAACATACCATCAATCCTCGTTCCGGAAACTTTAATAATCCAACTCTCAAAATCCAAAAAGTCCTATTTGCTATTATGATTGGCTATAACATTAAGCTGGACGATATGATCTTAAAAGAGATCAAACCCATATAATTATCATCAAAAGAAAACACTCTCTACTATGGTTTTTATCTCACTCGTATGTTCAAATACTTTGGAGTTGATATTCATGGAGAAGAGTCTATGCCTAGAAAAGTGTTTGACTCATCAAACATTCATCTCATGCAAATTCCACTCACTTTCCAATCATATGAGACATTCGAAGCCAAACAATCTCGAATGCAAAAAGAACAAGTGCCAATTGAAGTTGAAGAAGAAGAAGAAGAGACTTCCTTAGAAAGTGTTAAGTGTCTAACCAACACGAGACATATTTCCAAAGAGACGTTTGTTCAAAATCAAGTCAAGATTACCAACAATCAAAAGAAGCTTAAGAAAATTTTTCAAAATATGACCAAGTTCATGGTCAAGATCGGAAGAAAGCTCGGAATCTCACCTCCCTCATCATCATCGGAAAACTAGTCTATATAGTTTAATTTATCTTTATGTATTAGCTTATGTATTTTCCTATGTTTTGCTTTCGAATCTCATCATCATCCGAAAACTAGTCTATCTAGTTTAATTTATTTTTATGTATTGGCTTATGTATTTGCTTATGTTTTTCTTTCGAATCTCGTATTTAGTGTGTCTTAATTAGTTAGATGTATTTTCTTTCTATTAAGTAATAAATGGAGTTTTATCTTTGTTAAAATCATCTTTAAGTCTCTGTAAAAACTTTAGAATTAATTATAGTTTAATATAAGTTCAAATATTTAAAATTATCAATAGGGTATGTCGACATACATTTATGTATATGTCGACATATAACTGCCAGATTTTCAAATTGTTTCAAATTTTAAAATTAAAATAACTACTCATATCCATTCAAAATCCAACGAATTCCAAACCATACTTAAGCCTATTTCTTCCAGAAAATTTGATTATTCCACTACTCATTCTTCCTTATTCATTTCCTCTCAAATTCATGGAAAATCCAATTCATAATCTTAGTGAAAATCTTGAAGAAACCTTGAATTCTTTCAAGAATATCCTCGCTATAATTATCCGAAACCAGCGTCACCTCGAATTAAGCTAAATCAAGATGTTTGAACAGCAAGAGAAGCATTTTGATGCAATTCGGTGACTAATCTCTTCTCTTTTTAGAGATGAAGATAACAGTCTCGCAAAGGCTCCACCAACCAAAGAAGATGAAGACTAGGAAGTCATAAAGACGGATCCAATCTTTGGAGAAGACGGTTGAGTTGACGTCCCTTGAAACGTTTAATTGACTAGTATGATTGATTTGTTTGAAATTGATTTGAATTCTAAAATATATGGTATGGTGCGATTTGATTTGATTGTGTTCGTATATTTAACATTGAAAATATGTAATTATAATACTTGGATTGTTTTTGCATTTATAATCATGATGTTAGAAATTTCTATTATAGGATTATATAGATTAAGGGCGAGAACATTACTTTGATTTAGGAATTACTTAGTTACTCATAGGTTTTACTTAGAGAGTTATATGATTTAGGGGGGTAGTTTTATAATTTCTTTTTGATAATGACAAAGGGGGAGAAATTATAAAACATAGACATGGTTTATAGGATTCGTATGGACAGGGGGAGTATCTGAAGGAACATCATCAACAGGTATATACAGGTATGATATTTTATAAACTATTGTCATCATCAAAAAGGGCGAGATTGTTGTAGAATGGAGTTTTGATGACAACAACCTTATTTCAATATTAATTGATTATAAAATATGTACTAACACTTTTGCCCTGCATATATATATAAATATATGCAGGATTTATATACAGAAATTATTACTGAAGATTGTACAGTATAAAGATATTAGAGATTCATAATTCAGAGATGATTCAAGACTCATGAGTATTCAAGATTTCAAGGGTTCAAGACAAATAAGTAATAGAGTCTAGATTATGTAAGACTCTGAATAGCACTCCAGGTTCAAATTCGAATTTAAATTCAAATTCTTTTTTTCGATTTCTGATGTCAAATTCTATCTTTTCTCTCTATCTTATCTATTTTATTTTCTTTACTTTACTTTTGATTTCAAACTCAAATTTTATAAGGTTTATATATTTATACTTTTATATACTTTATAAATTAATCAATGAATTTGTAAACGAGGAAAGAAGTATAAATTAATTGATTTTGTAATATGAAGAAATAAATGATTAGGTTCGAGAATTAAGCAAGGGAGGAAACGTATGGAAAACAAAATATTCACTTTCTATTTACACTGCAATCAAATAATGGACATTTGGAAAGGTTTCAAGATGATCAGAAAATTAATTTTCTTCATCTCCAAGCAACCTTTCGTCTTGAAGCCTATTCAAATGAAGGAAATTAATGTTCATATCAGTGAAGCATGAATGTGATAGTGCATCCACTAATAACCTCTTCTTCAGTAAACCCTAATTTTTATGGTCAATCAATTAGGGGTATTGAGTGCATGCAATTCTATGTTGAAATTGATTATTCAATTTGTAATTATAGGTTAGTATCTTCATCTACTAACTATTATTCTATATTTTCTCTCTTGTGTTCTCTTTTTTACTATCTTCAGTGAAATGAAGAATAGTTTTTTGGTCTGCGGACGCAGCCATAGCTGAACCACATTAAATTTTTGTTTCTTCTTCTATTCTTCTATGTTGTTTGGTGATTTGAGTTGGCAGTTAATAATTATTGACAAGCCAGATCCTCTTTTTTTGTGTTGCTCCTACGCCTGTTGTATTTTGCTATGTAGTTTTGGAGTTTATACAAATCAAATCAATATTTTGCCCAACAGATTGGTATTGGGGCAATTTGTGCAATTATTCATACAATAATATTTATATTCTTTAACTATGAATTAAAATATTTTTGCTTTTCATTTTCCATGGACCAGTGTTGAATGCTAATCCATAATCACCATAAGGTTAAACATATAAGTTATTATTAGCTCTTGGTTTGGTTGAATTGCCTGATCTTTAACTAAATTGCAATGTATTAGCATTGTTAAAATAGATTGTAACGTAACAAATATAAAATTATAATGTATAGCGAAGCAATAGGGACCAGCAGCATGTGTTACACTCACGTGAGCTCCATCAATGAGGATTCCATCCAAGTAAGCTCTGCCGTGCCCGAAGCAGTCTATTACTCCCACTACCTCTGCCTTCTTTACTTCCTTTTCAGTCCAACTTAGGCTTGGCATCATCGTTAGCGGAGAGGCCGTTATGCTCATTAATTTGGATATGATAAAGAAAAATATCAATACCCATGGATATTCATTTTTATTTGTTTGGTACTTCATTCTTTCCTTTTCTTTTTCTTTCTTCCTTGAAGAATTAATTAGCTGCTTATTTGATAATGTTGATTGAATGTAATGTTTTAATTTCTACCTTAATTACATGACATTGGTAAATGAGAGAGCTTATATATATATAATAGTTGTTTGACATATACTTCCAACATTAACATGCATCCCAACCAACATAAAGGCATGCATATATTTATAGGGTTTTGACTATAAACTTTCAACATTGTTTGTTTTTTGACCATGATCATTTGACCATCTTTTTTAATTACAGATTTGGTCTCAATCAACCATCTAGGTATCACTTTGATTTAAGGCCCTTTAATTCTTCTTTCAATGTTTGATTTTGATCCAATCCCAGCTGTTTGACCTGACCACGCAAACCATATATTCATATATGTATTTATTTATAGGTCAGGTCGTCAATATATGGTACTTGTTCTTTATCTAGCGTCCTTAATTCATTAATTTGTTTATTTCAATTAAGTGCATATATATTACCAAATGCTTTTATTTTGTATCTTCTGGTTTGGATATATTATTCTTTATCAATGCATGTTTAACTTGTAAGTGTTGGGGTTTTGTGCGCAGCGGAAGTTTTGACAGAACACCCAAAAACAAAATGAATCTTTTTCACCCAATCACTTGAAGATGAATGTGATTGAATAACAAACAACAACACAAAAAAATATCGGAAATATTAACACACGATATTCCACCCAGCCACCCTCTTTATTGATTCACCAAAATATTGTTTACAACCGATCTCAACTATCGTTAAACAAACACAACTTGAATCAATAACCTTATTGAGAAATAGGTAGAGAATATCTAATGGCTAAACAATTTGAGGAGAAAGATAATGAAGAACAATGGCAAATTTTTCCACCACCTAATGAAGATATCATGTAGGCCTTTTATAGAGTGACTTGTCACCCAAATTATCCTCATGTATCTCAAATATATCCTCATATATCTCAAATATATCTATTTGGATAAGCACCAAATAATCCTTACCTTCATTTTCAAATATCCCATAAAAGTAGCAACAAATATCTCCACCAAAAATGGATCCACATAGAAAATTTGGTGCCTACAATTGTGATTTGCGTATCACAAATCTCAACACTCCACCTTGATACCAAATCACAACATCTCCTCCACTCAACACTAGCCAACTTAGCTCTCACTTTCAACCTTCTTTTCTCAATTAACATCATTACAAACCTCCACCATCGCCCACTAATGGTGCACCTTCCTCATCCGTGCACCACACCAATAGCGATCTTCAAAAGCGTTTGTAATACCACAAAGACCTCCATCTTGTCTTTGTGGATTTCACAACTCGACATCCGTCTTTCGCTTGACATGATCTCTTCATCTCCGGGATCCCTCGAGCATCATTAACATCTAGACCCTTGTCGATACCATGATCCTCCACCTTAGGACCATCAGCAGTGACCATATTAACCTCTCCACCTTGATGTGGACTAGGTTCTTCAACCGTCACCCGCCTTCCACTGTTGACCACCGAACCGACCAAACTATATAGGTTTCCCTCCTCCAAAACTCCTCGCATCATCACACGACCACCCTTCTTCACTCTCAAAACTCCACCTCGAGTCTCATAAGTGCAACCGTGGCGATCTAACTGACCGAGAGATATGAGGTTATGCGAACAAGTGGGTATGTGCCTCACACCGGCAACTTCTCTCCCCACTCCATCATGCAACCGAAACCTAACAGCTCCAACTCCACAAATTGGTAGCTCTACTCCATTGGTCGTCTTTATCATGCCAACACTCTTCTCATACGAAGAAAAACTTTTCACATCTCAACATATGTGAAAACTGGCTCCTGAATCCATCTTCCAAGGCTCAACAACACTAAATAGGACATCACATGAAGAATCGCCTTCGGTACCTTCAGCAAAGCCTGTCTGTGCCTCATCACTATTATTATCACCTTACGCCTTCTTCTTCTTCATATCTCGTATATATGAATAGCAATCATTGCGCTTGTGGCCTTTCTTACCACAATAATGACAAAAGATAGCACCTTTCTTCTTCCTGGTATCTTTACCTGAGTCCCTTGTTACCATCGCCTCAGTTTGAACCGATTTCAACTCCGACCCTTTTCTCCTTAGCTCCTCATTCAAAAGACTGCTTCGAACCGTTTCCAAAGAGATAGTTCCATTAGCATTGGAATTACTCAATGAAACAACCAAAGTCTCCCAGCTTTCCGAAAGAGAACTCATCAACAAAAGAGCCTGCAACTCATCATCAAAATTGACCTTCATGTTTGCCAATTGATTGATGACATCTTGAAACTCGTTCAAATGCTCTGCAATAGACTTCTCCTCATCCAATCGAAGTTGCACCAACTTTCGAACCAGAAAAGCCTTGCTTGTAGCACTCTTTGACTCATACAGCGATACTAATTTGTCCCACAACGCCTTTGCGGATTCACAACTAGCCACATGGTGGAACACAGAATCATCCAAATATTGGCGAATCAAAGCAATCGCCTTTTTGTCCATTTTCTTCCACTTTCCCTCATCCATATTCGAGGGCTTCTCCCCATTTCCATCAATGGGATCATGCAAATCATTGAGATATAGAACGTCCTCCATCTTCGGCTTCCATATACCCCAATTCTTCCCATTCAAAATAGCCATCTTCGACAACGTCATCATCTCCGACATCAAAAAAATCAATTTTTTTTCAAACAAAAAATAATTTTTTTTTTCTTTCAATCCAACAAACACTCCAAGCTATGCGGTGATCCGAGCTCTGATACCAACTGTTGGGGTTTTGTGCACAGCGGAAGTTTTGACAGAACACCCAAAAACAAAATGAATCTTTTTCACCCAATCACTTGAAGATGAATGTGATTGAATAACAAACAACAACACACAAAAATATCGGAAATATGAACACACGATATTCCACCCAGCCACCCTCTTTATTGATTCACCAAAATATTGTTTACAACCGATCTCAACTATCGTTAAATAAACACAACTTGAATCAATAACCTTATTGAGAAATAGGTAGAGAATATCTAATGGCTAAACAATTTGAGGAGAAAGATAATGAAGAACAATGGCAAATTTTTCCACCACCTAATGAAGATATCATGTAGGCCTTTTATAGAGTGACTTGTCACCCAAATTATCCTCATATATCTCAAATATATCCTCATATATCTCAAATATATCTATTTGGATAAGCACCAAATAATCCTTGCCTTCATTTTCAAATATCCCATAAAAGTAGCAACAAATATCTCCACCAAAAATGGATCCACATAGAAAATTTGTTTCCTACAATTGTGATTTGCGTATCACAAATCTCAACAGTAAGGTGTAAGCATGTAGCTACTGGTTCAGTTTCCATGTGTATTATGGACATGTTTATATAATATTATAACTACCTGATCATGACAAAATAACTAGAGAGCAACAATTCATCTAGTATAAAATTGATCTATATCTATTGTTATGGATGCTCCTATAAAGAATTTTTTGATCTCATATTTTTATTAATCAATTAAGCTTAATTAATTTAAAATAACTCTATTATGGTTGTGGACTTATTTGCATATTATCCTTCTACATGTAACGACCCACTGGCTTCTTTGTTTGAGCCTACTTTATAACTAACTGATGTCTTATTGCTTGTTGCATTATATGATAATTTAGCCTACGTTTTGATGAATGCCAATGCCGCACAGCAAGCTAGCATGCGCGCAAGCACACGCGTTGTAGAAACATTAATGTTTATACTTATATTGTTAAGGCATGTTTTAGAAACATTTTTTGGAGCAATTTAAAATTGAAGCAGTAACATATATATATATATATATATATATATATATATATATATATAAAGAGCGTTCAATGGCACCCCCAAATAGTGAGCACTCCATTTGCCACTCTATATAAACCAAGCACTTATATTAGAATAAGTGAGTGCGAGGAGAGAAAATGAGTAGAAGGAGAAAGAGGGAACACTTGGTGGAAATTAGGGGGAAAACGGGGTGCTGTACTATTTGGGGTGTCATTGAATGCTCATATATATATATATATATATATATATGTATATATATATATATATATATATGGGTGTGTGTGTGTGTGTTACACATGTATATACTGGCCATGTTAGTTTGTTGCTTTTTTAGAGAAAGACGGTTGTGCAGAGCGGTTCTACACAGCCGGTTCAAATATAGATACTTAAAATAAACTATCAACAAGCCTAACCGCTAGCAAAATAATTACGAGTGATTAGGTTACAAGCAAGTAAGCGTTACCATAATGTACAGATATAATACTACATACAACATAAACCAACATAACAACCATTGTAGCAGGCTCCAAAGGAGGGAAACAAATACAGAATTGCGTCAAACCCAGAGAAATGGCACTAGCGCGCAAGAAAAACTGCAAAAACGATCACATAAACTAATCCCCGTGGGCAGGGGAAGGATCGTCGTTGGCGGAACCACTCCGCTTAAGAGCTACCCACCGATTCGTCGAAGAAGTTGTCTCTAAACACCTATCTAGGTCTGAATGGTAGTCTGGCATCAACACCTGTCCAAGAATAAAAATTGTTTGTTGCTTTAATCATTTTAACTATATTGTTGTATCGTATCATCCTATATTTATTAGTTAGATGTTATTATTAGAAATAGGGAACCGTATAACTGCAAGTATAATAGATATAGTGCAGTACGGAACAAACCGAAATTGTTTGTCGAAACAAAGTAAAGAAATGGGATTTTAAGGCTTTCCTTAGCAATTTCCTTAAAACTTTTATATGTCAAGTTTCGCAAGATGCAACATAATATTTCTGCACGGGATTGTATTGAGTATGTCAACTCTGTGATTTATATTAAAGGTAGCAGCGGTAATAGAGAAGAGAGAAAGATGAAAATTAAAAAAATCGGATGGAGAATGTGATCAGTATTCTCCCCAATTTATATTTTTGTCCGCACCCTTTCAAACAATCTTACACACCCACCTTTTTCCGATGTGTTGCTCAACAAAAGATGCACTTATCCGCTTTTTTCCATTGTTGTTCGCCAAATTACGCACATGCTTGTCAATTGTCTTAATGGGTCACGCTTTCTTACCCGCTGTTATCTAACAGGTCACACCCGCTTTTGTTTCCCAAGAGACGCGCCTTCTGCCGTTGCCGTTCGCCAAAGGGTGTGAATGTTACAGTCGCTTCTATTTTCTTAAAACTATTCAAGAACAACCCAGGTTTTGAAGAAAAAATAGGATTATTTTAGACCCAAACCCAAATTCGAGCCTGGCCTTGTTCAGTCAGTCGGTGGCGGTAGCGTGTGCGTGTGTGATGCAGTGATGCATGACTTCCCTCCTCACAACAAAGCATACATTTGGGAGCCCTAAAGCCCCTACCTTCTCATGAGAAGGCTATTCATATACTTGAATATTTTTCTAATTTTGGTGATATGGGACAATAGGATATTTTTTCCAATTCATGTTAACTTCAACAATTCCCCACATGAATGATAATATACTTTTCTCCATAGAAAATGGAATATCACAAAGTACATATGAAATAATGCTTTATCGTGGATAAGTAGATATTCCACTTTGAACTTTCCCTAGTTAAAACTTATCAGATTTACTTGGCTAATTGGTGAAATATTTCATTTTAAACCGTCAGCCTTTATTGTAAATCTAGAAAATAAGCTTTACGAAGCATTGATTTCCTTCTCATCCAATCTCTTGGTTGTATTCATTTTGGTCCTGAACACTTTTTGGTTTTGCCAGTGTTATAGAGAATTTAAGCCTGTAATATTCTCATAGAGCCAACCCATCTCACACTAACATAAGTGATCGCAACCATTAAGAGTACCATGCATATACACCACTTGTTATATTCATGATATGGTCGTTATTAAAAAAACAAAGTTTTAACCTTTTAATAATTCTATAGACATGCATTTATATTGTGCACCATAGGAACGGAGTAGGATTATGTCCAAACAAATGCATTACGCCTTGAGTTATTCATAACTGGTTTGATGATTGATCCTAGTCCGTGGGATCTCCAGTGTAACGACCTGGATATTCCGGTAAATTGAATTCGAATATTTAAATTGGTTTCAAATATTATATTAGAATTATTAATGGATTTAATATTGAATTTGTTTATAAAATGACTATAGAATGTTTATATTTATATTTAATATAAAACAAACTCGAAACAGCGCGGTAGTTCGTAATATTGAGTTTTCAACTTCAATTGAATATATAGAATCCGTTATAAGTCGGAATTCTATGAAACAAGAAATGTTAGAATATTATTGATTATAATTTTCTAATGGGAAAGAAAAATCGAGATTTCAGCTCATATATTGTTAGTTATGTCCAAATCAAAATTTAAAATAGTCGCTATGGATTCATTAATAAACGATAACGTTTAGTTAACAATTTATAAAAGGATTTCTTACCGTTTAACTCGAAAATATTTATGCTGAGTTATTATTCTCTATTGACTGATTCTAAAGCTGTATATTATTTTATGTAGATTTATATATATATATACGGTAATAATAATTTATTATTATTTAATTTAATTGTTTTGTAATTTATTTATATTTTTACGGTATTATATAAGCCGAATAAATAGTTATTTTTTAAAACGATTTCCGTTTTCGATGAAATAATTTTTTATTAGAATATGTATAGCTAGTTATTGTTAGATTTTTAGTTTGGAGCCAATCTGAGTTAGTTTTTCGGTAGACGAAATTTAAACGTGAACCGATAGATAAATTTAAAGTTAAAATAGTGACGTTGTGCAAACAAAGTCAGTTTTCAACGAAATTAATTTCATTGGGACTGTAATGTCAGGATATAGCAGTGTGTCCATTTTCGTGGTGTTTGGGATTTGTGAGTGTCTGTGCGAAATTTACTATCAATGTTAAATAGCGGTAGAAATTAGATTTATTAACCGTAACAAATAAAATATATCCTAAGTAAACCTAACCCACATTAAATTTCATCATTTTAGCAGCATATATTTTCTTTTCAGCAACATATTAGTGACCACAACATGTAATTTTTTTTCAGCAGCTACCTATCTTCCCGTTTCCTACCCCGTCATTTCTTTCTTTCGTTTTAAAATACAACTGCACGTCTAAAACATTATCACCTAATAGCTACAGACCTACCAAAATAAAATCGAACTGAGTGCATGGAAAGGAAAGAACACGGTAGAGCTATGGCAATGCAACCAGCTAAGCTACCCTAAACATTGTTTTCATTTTTTCACCATCAAAGCAAATCATCCCAAGCCTATCCCCAGCTAACCTATATTTTTCCTCTGCATGCCTGCTAATGTTGTACCAGATGATTGAACATTGTTCTTATCTACTATAGTTTTTCTCTCCTATATATAGATATGAATACATTCCCATTTTTGTCTCACCTAGAGGAAAATCCCAAACCTATGTTTTGTTTCTTTCCAGAAAAAATATAAGAAAGGAACGCCTCCATTTGAAAAAAAAAAGCTCGAAAACCACAAACAGCTAGGCCTACGCTGTGTACCAGATAATGGCAGGGGGAGGGGAGTTTGATGTGTGGTCACTGGATGGTGCATGCAGTGGAGTGTGCATGTTTATCTCAAAAGCTAGAGATCGGTGTGGAGTCGGTCGGGTTCAGACGAGAAGGGAGATGTGCGGGTTCTTTGGTCATCAGGCATGGGTAGCAGTAGCCCTGGAGGTGGCGGACGGTGTTCGGGATAAGTTTAAAACACCAGTGTACTTATTTTAGGAAATGTGATGGTGATATGATTTATTTGTTGTTATATGTTGATTATATGTTGATTGCATCTCGAAATATGATTAGAACTAAGGAGTTGAAAGCGTAGATCGGTAGAGAGTTTGACATGAAGGATTTGGAAAAGCCACAAAGAATATCGGGTATGGAGTTAAGCAGGAATAGGAAGCGAAGAGAATTAAAGCTCACTTAAGAGAAATACATTGAGAAAGTCCTCACTCAATTTGGAATGGAGAAAGCCAAACTGGTTGATACTCTATTAAGCTCCCATTTTAAGTTGTCAAAGGACTTATCTCCCTCATCGGAAGAAGACAAAAGGTATATGGCTGGTATACCTTATTCTAGTGCTGTTGGTAGTCTTATGTATGCGATGGTGTGCATAAGTTTAGATTTGGTCCATAAAGTGGGAGTTGTTAGTCGATATATGTCTAACCTAGGCAAAGAGCATTGGCAAGTAGTGGAGTGGATTCTTTGATATCTTCGAAGCACATCTTCGGTTGGCTTCTTATACGACGGAGTAGATGGTGACATCTCACATAGAGGATATTGTGAAACTAATTATACTAGGGATAGAGATGCTAGCAAGTTAGTGTCAGGCTATATTTTTACACTTGGCATAGGCTTGATTTCATGGAGATCAAAGATACAATCTATCGTAGATTTGTCGACAAACGAAGCAGAGATGATATCGATTGTGGAAGCAACAATGAAAGGATTATACTTACTTCAGTTGTAGGATGATCTTTCACCGGCGCAGCAGACTATAAAGCTATTTTCAGAATATAAGAGTGCAATTCATCTTGTAGAGAATCAAGCTTATAGTTCATGGATGAAGCACATTGATGTCAGAGGTTTTTTTTGCTTAAGGAAGAATGAAGCAAAATAAAATTGTTGAAGGTAGATACTTTAGAAAATTCTTCAGATATGATGATAAAGTCACTTCCAAAGGGCTAGTTTAAGCATTGTTCAAACTTGGTCATTTTGCTTCCTGTAACTTAAACGCCACAGAGTGCTAGACCCAACAAATTCTGTGTTGATTGTTGATGATGAGGTGATGAAGATAGATTCTTATATTTGAATCAAGTTAGGTGTCAAATTTGGATGATTCAAATATTTGCTGAGGAGGAAAGAAGTTGATTAATTGGTTTCAATTAATTTGGCTTACATATGGAAAGATATGAGAGGGTATTTAAAAAGAAACTAACTAATTAGCGATTTAATTAATTAGTCAACATGAAGAAATAATGATTAGGCATGGAGAATCAATCAGTCAAGAGAAATAGTTGGAAACTAAGATTATGCGATCTATTTGTATTAAAATTAAATCAACCAATTTGGAAACATACTTGTATAATCTGGAAATTATTTTTCATCTCTAAGCAGCATTTCATTATCAATTCTATTTAAGTAAAGGAATTTTATCTTCATATGCACGTGAGAGTGTAAGTGCCTCCACCATTATCATTCCATCTTTTTTACACTTTTCTTCATTAGAATAAATAAAGTCGTTGGGTCTCTTTGGACGTAGGATATTCATATCTGAACCACGTTAAATCTTATGTGTCTCTTTTTTCTGCTATTGTTTCTATAAGACCGCATAATTGATTTTTTAGTTCTATTGGTATCTAAATAGATCTTGATTACATAATAATGCTTCCACTCAAAATAACAGAAATTTTACTATATGTGTTTTATTGGGCCTAGTATGTTTTTTCCTTCTGCCGTAACTCCTTCATAAATGATAAACATTTCTATGTTAAACTACAATTCATAATTGCAAAAATAGAAATTAAAACAAATATATTCAACTTTAAGAATCGACATAAAGAGTTAATTTGTTAATTTAAGAAAAAAGCTTTAAAAGACATATTCGACTAAAAGGTCAAATAAAGGTCTTGAATTTACGATTTCACCCCCGAATTGAACCATGTTCGTGTGGTTAGCTAAATGGTTGAAGAAGAAGGAGGGAAAGTAAATTATTATTGCTCAAATCCAAACTGTAACCACCAATGTCCGTGTTTAGGATCCTTAGCATTCACCTAGTATTTAGAAATTCAAGCAATATAAGTCTAAAGTTTCTTTATTAAGTTAGGATCTATGTAACTGTAATAACGAAAAAAATTTAAATATTTTTCCATAATAGAAAATACGTAGGGTGTAATACTTAAGCTGACCATGCCTTTTTTTTTCAAAATTGACAAATATCATAGACAAAAACGGAGAAAAATCACATTTTCGGTGGCTCACAAAAATAGAACAATAGTGCATAAAGTGCAGCTGAGACTGAGATACAACATCAAAAACACACCCAAATAGGCCAATAAGGCCAAAGGCTATAATAAACACCAATACAGACCCATAGCTGGGAACCAAAGAGAAATAAAGAAACAGATGATCTCCCATAGATACGACCGATGCATAGACCAACACAACACCGACTAGAAGCTGGAACTCTAAGCCGATTTCCCTCCCCATCCAAAAAAGTGACATCCCGCCTTTTTGCCCGACTCCAACCGATAATTAAACTAACTTAAACTGATCAACAAGACGTATCACTTGGGTTTACAACGCATAATAACTGAACCAAAGAACTTTTTCATTTAATATCATCACAATATTACATCAAATTACAAGAATATATCAGAGTACAACAAATATTAGAGTACACCAGAAAAATACATACACAGAGGAAAAATACATAGTGGAAAAGTATCTAAGCACAACGGAATAATACAAATGCTCCAACAAAATAGCTCCAGCTAAAATCCAACACCTGCTCTATAAAATATCTGTAAACCAAAACTACTAGGCTGCCCATGTGGAAAATATGGGCACCCATAGTTTAGGGAAAGAACAATAAACTCTAAGTGAGTCATGGGACTAGTGTGAGAACTAAAATAGTTGTCTATGTTTATTTTAAAGTTGGGTAGATCATAAGACTATGCCATATAACACCGAACAGGTTTCCTTTTATGAATACCAATCATAAAATAACTCATATTGCTCTTTGAAAATGAAGCTACCATAAGGTCTCTTGGCATACACACAATGCAATCGCAGACATGGGAAAGGTTTCTCCTTATAAAACCAAACATGCTTGGTACGAAAAATTCTGTTTTATTATTACTAGCACATAGTGTGGAAATCACTTTCACAAAATAAATGTATCAATCCTAGACGGCATGAATGTCCGATACCACAATGTCGCCATATAGGTTTACAACTAAAGACATGCAAACCCGTAATGGAAAATGGATTTGCATCAAATGACTAGGCTAAGGAAATTCCTTTCTGAATTTGGACGCCTCTAGAGGGATGCCACGAGAATGTGATACATCCATAGATTCTCTGCCAACACAAAGCCATGATATCCTTTCCTGGTCACACTTGAGTCTATCATTTCTCAGTCGTTACTAACCTATAAACTGGGGCCCTGCAACATCAAAAACCACATAAAAAGTAGAAATCGCCACTAAGGTAATATCTGGGCTCCATATTATAGTACACCTTTCTATCTAGAAAGAGATGATAACTTATAACTTTGTGGCATCTTTCCTGTTTCAGTCATTTACCGGGGTGTGAGGCTTGTTGAAGTCTCATTTACACAAAGCCCTGCTTTTCAAAATCTTTGATCATTATGGCACATCACTTAGTATGCCACATTGTCATTCCATAATATATAACCGATAATCACTAAACATATAACCTTTGAGCTCGTACATCTCAAAAAAGAATGTTAAGTTGAGATAACCACTCAACCACCAATAGAAATGTGTATAATAAAAACCAATCACATATTAAAAAACATAATGTCAGACACACATCCATACAAGTTCGTTCTGGGACTAAAAGAAACCAAAGGCACCTTATTCCTCATCCAATAAAGGAGAGAGCCCCTTGCAAATCCGTAAGACCTTCAAGTACGTCTGAACCGCTATCATAATATAACCTCATAATGGGAGGCCTCCTGAGGCATCAAATAACTGCCCATTCGGTGTGAAGATTCCCGGTATTCAACCATCATCTTCAATTGCTCCATTTCGTCATATCATTATTCAAAATGGTTTTCAAACAAAAATCCAATCCTATAATTTCAAATAATGATTGCCATTCAAAATCATATGGAATATAAAGGATTCGGCAAGTCTTGTTACACTTTAATTGGTTTATTAAAAACTGTTCATTAACCTCATTAAATACTTTATTCATTTATTCCTAAATTAGGAACATATAAAACTCATTCCCTTTAAATATTTAACAAAAATTCATTAAATCTTAAGGAAGATTTTTCTTAAATTTAACTTTGGAAAAACTTCATTAAAACATAGTTAAAATATTTATTATTACTTTCCATTCCAAATCATATCTTAGTCATAGCTAGGTTAAAGAATGGTGTTATTTAAGACACCGTTCACAACAAACCCATATCTTATTGATATTAAATGTAATATTTACATAGAAATTATATCATCTTTTATTCAATACCAGTTCACGAAATCAATGAATACTATAAGTGGTATAATGGTATAAATATCTTCCAAATTCCTCAAATAATATAAGTTTAACTATGGAATTCAATATCGACTATCATCTTGAATTCCAATCATAACTTAACTTAATTGGGTTAAAGAATGATGTTACTTAAGACACCATTCCCTACAAAACCCAAAATCAGATGATATAAAAATATAAGATTTAGAGGGAAATAATATCAGCTCATATCCAATATCAACTTCGCATATTCAACAAATACTATAAGCGGAATAATGTTGTATCCATCTTTTAAATTCCTCAAATATTGGGAGTCTTATCTACAGAATTAACACCAAATATTCGAGATTAATTCCAATCAAATCTAATACATTAATATTTGAAAACTTTAGTTTATTTACTCATATTTCCAAAATGTCTATTTTTACCGTATTTGGTAAATTAGGCTAAAAAACAAAAAAAATCAAAATATAGTTTAAAACTTCATATTTATTTCCCATATCAATTTGAAATCATTTAACATGATGTATAATAATTTTTTTATATTTTTAATAATTTTCATAAACCTATTTCGATCGATTTCCGATTACGGTCACCGAACTATGTTTACAATGACCTTTTCAAAAATAGTTTTAAACATAACTTGAAATCTATAAGTTGAAATTTAATTTTCCTTCTTTCAATTGAATTTAATATCAATAGAAAATTAATATTTTTCGTTTCGAGAAAATCCAATTTAAATTTCATTAGTTATTGTTGTTTGAAGTTTATGGTCGAAGTTCGCGAACTGTCACAGCGCAACTAGTCCTATTCAAACCAGAATTAATTTTGAATCGAAATTAATTCTTTTCACTTCAAAATAAATTAAAATAAAATAAATAGTATTTTACAACAAAATTTCCAACATTTAACCATTTAAAACAATTATTCATTTTAAAATTAATATTATAATATTATTTCATAAATATTACATTTTTCTCAAAAACTCACTTATTAATAATTTGATTTTCTTTATAAACATTTGTAAGTTCATTTGGAAAGTTTGTTTCAGGTTTTAAGTTCAAATTCCATTATAATTAAAAGTTAAACATTTTAATATAATAATATCAATATAATGTTTTTTTTTAAATTTCATTTTTTGAAAACCAAACTTTACAGAAATCAATTTAAACAATATACAAGATGTTTGGAATAATCAGTTTGATTTAAAAACATTGTTTATATATCTAATTCAAATTTAATTTTTGAATTTACTATTCAAATTTTATTTCAAATTTGAATAAGCCATTTCAAATTCAAAACTCTATTAAATTGGTTTCAACCTTTCAAAAGTTGTTCATAAACACTGTAATTTCATTTCCAAATCATTTTGGATATAAACATCCTTCCATTTTCATGTCTTATTTCACTTAAATGAATATAAAGTTCATTTAAAATTTCCAATGGAACGAGACTCAATCAATTCCAAAAAATCCCAAATACATGGTGTAAAATTTTGTGTCAATCAAACATGAACACATCAACATCGATAATCATTATCCATCAAATAGCATTTATAATATAAGCGTTATAATTGTTAACGCTTATACGTACAGGAATAATAATAATAAATGTAATAAACATTCATTATCCATGAAGCAATCATAGCAACCATAAGCAATCAATATATAATCATATCACGATTATTATAACTATTCCAAATACAAATTTAGAAGTTCTCACTTTGATCGTTGCAATAACGATCATTTTAAATTAAACATTGGTTTAATTTAAGTTGAAATTCCAATTAGCTCTAAACTTGTCTGAATCAGTTCGTACATGTAGTATTTGTCGCAACGAGCAACTCATTTCGTCAGATTTTGTGTTCATATGATCAAGATATAATAGTTCGAACTTAGATAAACTAATGACGTCATTAAAGAAGAAATTAATTAAATAAATTAACCTGTATCCTTTTTCTTCCTTCGATCGTTCATTATTCATCCCCCATCGTCACTTATCGCCGCCGCCGAAAGCAACTAAACTGCTGACTGCATGTACTATTGTCACCTCCTACATGAGCCGCTGCCACGCCGACTAGGCCGACCCCCATAGCGCCGCCATCAATACCAATTTCGACCACGACCGTCGGACCTTCGAACACAAAAATCATGCGCAACCGACGCCTTGAAACAATCCCCACTACCACCCATATGACTGTCTCGTCCTCCTCCTCTACTTCCCTTCAAGGTCCAACCTCCATCGATGTCTCCTTCAATGGCAAACATCCAAAATTCATTCGTAGCTACCTAAATATGTTCATCACTGATTAACTTGAGGCCACAACCACCACAGGCCTTTTCAAACCAACCCTCTAACATGAAACTTGTAGACCATCCTCCCTTCTACAAAATATCTTTTGACACATCTGGCCAGCAACCACCACAATCGTCGCAACTAACCCAAAACCGAAAGTCACCCTATTGACTTAAGACCCAGATTTACACCAAACTACTACACCAATTGCCACTAAATTTTTGTTGTAGGTAGGACTCGACATACACCTCAACTTTCATGTTGATGACTTTCGCAGTTCACTGCAGTTTTGAAGATATAAACTAAAGTATGAAAGGGGTTTATTTGAAAAATATGGAGGCTAATGAATTTGTGAATTAGGTTTAGGAAATTTGGGGGTTATTTTTAGAGTAGATATTTTTGTTTTATTATTATTTAATTCAATTATTATATTATTCGATGCCTATCACTATCTCCAATTGACGTTTATAAATTCGAATGGGCACACACGAACTCCGTTCATGGTGAAAATTGACATAAAACTATGGTTCGTCATTACGGTCCTAATGAAATTTGTTTCATCGAAATCTGAGTCTGTTTGCTCAAATAGAGCTAGTTTGCATTTAGATTTGAATGTGAAATGGTCGAGAATGGAGTACCACCAGTTTTGCTCCAGGTGATGGTTAAATCTTTAATTAGATTTGAATGTGAAATGGTAATTGAATTTACCGATAACACCGTGCTGTTAGATATGAAGTATGACCAGTTTTACTTCATGGGATGAATAGGTTGGGGTTGGGAATTTTACAAGTGATTACTTCGGTAAGGTTCGCTAATACCGACTAGTTTGGATAAACCATAATTTGGTTTGAATTGATATTCAAAAGAAGATTAAAGAATAAATTTAATGAATTTATCTTAGATAAAATTAATAGGAGCCTTTCCCAAAGAATATGAATATTTGAATAAAAGAATATTCTGAATTGGAATAAGGCGTATGTTGTGTTTGTATAACACTTGTTTATTATATACGCGAGTTATTTAGAAAGACCGGGTTTATGCCATTCTGAATAACTGATTCGATGATGTGTCGAGGATGAAGACGGTGGTTGAAGACCAGAGATCTTCACATCGTTTGGATAATTACTGATGATCTTGATTGGGCTGTACACCCAAGAGGAGGGAATCAGTTGGTGATCGTCCAGACGTACTTGGAAACCGATGGATATGCGAGGTAAAAGGTGCCTCCGGTTTTGTTCAGACCCAGAACGAACTTGTAAATGGACTGTGTGTCTAACATTGGATTTTATTCTGTGTAATTGATTTCTATTAAATATATATCTGTTTGGCGGCAGAAATTTATTCTCTTGCTTAATGCCCTTCTCTGAGACGTACGAGCTCAGAGGTTATATATTGATGGATATCAATCGCATGGAGTGAATTGCCTGTGTGGCATGCCTAAGTGGCAAATGATCAAGGCTTTTATTGAAAAGCAAAGTCTTGTGGTTGATGATCAAAGCACGAACTTTGTGGCATGTCTTTGTGTAGCTTTAATTCGCGAGCCTCACACCAAGATTGTGAACCAGAAATGGGAGAGGATCTCAGGGAGGGCATGCGTTTCCTTCTAGCTAGGGTGGTGTTAGTGTCCTACCAGCCCTGACATTTATATTATTTTCACCTGTGTGGTTGTTGGATTTCGAGGTGTGACAGCCCGCCCCGCACTAGCCTGCATTTCCTCCGAAGGTGCACTGTACACATGCCCGACTAGCACGGAACGGTCGCCAAAGAAAGGAAAGAAGAGAATGAACTAACAAGAAACCTATAGGATGTCTCACAGCGCATGGAACAAAATATAATAATAATAATATACTTGACATAAAACATGTGAGACTGTACATAAGCTGATAACTAAAACCAACATCATCATCAGAGCAACGGAAATCCAAATACAGCTTATTACAACTTTCCAAATTACTGTCTCTAAAACAAAAGAAAGCTAAAGTAGAAGATGCACTACTAATGCCCAAGCAGTGATCTTCAACAATACAGGGAGGATACTATATATATCATACGTGGAAGCCTCCTGCTCATCTCCAGATCAGCTACCCTTGCATACCCAGCTAACATGTCTCTAGTCTGCTCGTGAGAGCACCCAAAGTAATAAGAAGAGACATAAAACTTTGGGTTAGACAAAAAGTCTGGTATGAGCGATAAGCAGCTAAACAAAACAATAACAGGTATACTAAACCATACCTGAACCTGGACCTGCAACCAAAGAGTAGCACTACATACCGTACAATACTCTAAGGTGCCACTGAACAGATGGTGTAAAGATAACGGGCGTGGGGGTGTGCATGTCAAAATGATGGCAAACAAATCAAACATAACAACCATCCTCACATCTCTCACTCGGTGCGTAAAGCTTACGATGTCCACAACTGTCAATCACTAGACCCATCGAAGTAGTGACAGAGTTCAACTTGTACAACTACTGCTACTACCAAGCTTACCACATGGAGTCATGACCAAATCTTTACAAATGACCCCACTTCATTAGTCTATAGCCCTTTAGTCGTACCTAGGCCACTGTGGCCCTGAATCCGTTCACGTACCCCCTACACATAGTGATTCAAAGTTACAGACATCGACAACTCCTTAGCACACGTCCCGCAGCAAAGCCCAACTCATGAAGCCGACTCATTGATTCCTAACTGGATCCTGACCTCTAACTTCCATTTGGACTACCTTTGCATCTCGGGTTATTGGTCTTCTCCGATCGGTGCTTCACTTCAGTCTATACTTCAAAGTCGGATCGTGATTTATGTCTCAAGTCCAAGCATCTCGGTTCGGATTGGTTGAGCTACCCCCATCGGATTGGGTCGGGGTCCTCATCTTGTGGCGGTTCGGGTCGGTCATCATCACCTTCTAGCGGATCGGGTCGGTCATCATCACCTCCTGGCGGATCGGGTCGGATTCTTCAAGCCCAATTGCCATGCATCGGTTCGGTTCGGAGGTGGCCATGCGGGTTGGGTCGGATAAGATGCTTCCCAATTTTCAGATCGTCTCGTGGATACACTGCTTGAAGGGCGGTTCAGTTCGGAGCTCCTTCCTCCAATCCGATCCAGATCGGCCAACTTCCTGCAACTTCTTCCAGCGGCTGTTTACGCCACTCGATGGCGTTTTCAACTAATCTAACTTTTCTAAACAACCACAAATCATTTCAAACAGTCATAGCAATAAGTAGAAGCGACCTCAAACACCAAAACAACAATCTTAACATGTGAAATGGATCAAACATACCCAAAATCCCATATTTTCCCTTAAGCATGTTTAGGAAAAACTAATGATATGATTAGTAAAATTTAATCAAATTAAACCAAATTTCTAACAGAGGTCTAAAACATTATTTTAGAATTTATAAATATTTTTCCAGAATTTATTAGTATATAAATTCGCTAATCTTCACTAATTACCCTAAATAAACTGTAATTAGTGTCAAAACAATGCTAGTCACTCACCTTAGCCACAAATAAAACCTTTGGAACTGAAACTCTACTATTTGGGCGTTGTTCCCAATGCAACTCAGCAGCTCCAACCTTGCTTTGGTGTTTTCTCTCCTTAATTTGATGTAGATTAAGCCAAAACTTGATTAGAAAGTGATTAGAAGTTGATTTGGGTGTTGGAGGCCATTGTTAGGGTTTCAAGAATGAAATTGACAGCTGAAAAATGAAAATAAGATCGTTCTCTAACTGATTTCAGCCTCCTCATAACCCTAATCCCGAAATTCCCCATTGGGCCTAGCTGTTAATCACCCGGTTAAGCCCAATTAAGCTGTTTTTCACTATCTGAAACTTGTTTCAGCTATATCTCCCAAACGGTGAGTCCGTTTGGCTAATGTGACCACTCTACGGAATTGTAAACCATCAAACGAATCTAACGGAAGTGGTTTCAGGTCAAAATTTCTTTCCAGTCAGAAGTTATGGTCAAAACAGTACCAACTAGGGGAAAAATGATCATTTAAAAATCGGGAAAAATCATGAACATGGGAAATGGCCCCAATAGTCGTCTCCCAAAGTTACATGACCATACGACTTCGTATGTGAGAGAAATAAATATTCTACAATCCTTCGATGCGTAGAATGCGGGTCGTTACATCCCCCCCCCCCCCTTAAGAAATTTCGTCCCCGAAATTCCTTAACCCAAAACATACAAAGGATCCCGCATGCCTACCAATCATACATAACAATTCAATCATGCAAAACAAACAAAACAAACCTAACCTAGCATGCGGAAAACTAAATCGAAACTGAAATCTTACCAGGCAAAGAGTTCTGGATACGTCTTCCTAATGCTCTCCTCTGTCTCCCAAGTACAGTCATTCTCATTCTCGCCCCACTGAACTTTGACTAGATTCAACGCTTTCCTCCGAAGTTGCTTCGTATCGTTCCTAACAATACGCGTAGGCTTGCGATTCCCAACTGCCTCGGGTTCAACTTCGATATCATCTAACTAATCAGGTGAAATAGTCACATCTGGGTCGTGCACGAACTTTCTTAACTGGGAAACATGAAATACGTTGTGAACTCCTGCCATCTTCTCTGGTAATTCAACTTTGTACGCCAAATTCCCAATTTGTTCAAGAACTGGGAATGGACCAACAAATCTTGGTGCTAACTTGCCTCTCCTGCCAAACCGTATCACGCTCTTCAACGGAGAAATCTTGACAAACACCAAGTCACCAATGGAGAACTTTAATTCTCTTCTCCTCTTATCAGCATAACTCTTCTGCCTATCTTGGGCAGCCTTCATTCGCTGCTGGATAATCTTAATCTTAGCTGAAGTTTCTCTTATCACATCGGGTCCAAGCACAAACTTCTCGCCAGTTTCTACCCAACATGACGGTGAGTTGCACGGTCTTCCGTACAAAGCTTCAAATGGAGCCATGCCAATACTAGATTGGTAACTATTATTATATGCAAACTCTACTAGATGCAAATGGTCATCCCATGATCCACCAAAATCCAATACACAGGCTCTCAAGAGGTCTTCTAATATACGATTCACCCTTTCTGTTTGACCGTCGGTTTGAGGGTGATACGCGGTACTGAGATGTAATTCTGATCCTAACGCCTCTTGTAAGCTCTTCCAAAATCCACTAGTGAACAACAGATCTCGGTCACTCACAATGCCCTTGGGTATTCCATGAAATCTCACTACCCACTTTACATATAGTTCAGCTAGCTTAGCTGCCGTCCTGTTTGACTTGACAGGTATAAACCTTGCACTCTTAGTCAATCGGTCCACAATCACCAAAATGCTATCATGGCCCGATCTAGTCCTTGGTAACCCATCAATGAAATCCATTGACACTTGTTCCCACTTCCATTCTGGAATTTCTAATGGTTGTAACAAACCACTAGGCTTCTTTTGCTCAGCTTTAACTAGCTGGCAATTCATGCATTTGGATATAAACTACTCAATGTCCCTTTTCATCCCTTCCCAGTAGTAGGTCTGCTTCATGTCTCAGTACATCCTGTTACCACTGAGGTGTATAGTTAGTTTTGAGTGATGACATTCTCTAAGCACTTCATCTCTCAATCCATTGAAATTGGGTACAACTAGCCTTCCATTCTTTCTAAACCGTCCATCTCGATCGAGCCCATACTTATTCATCTCCTTATCGATACCCATCTCTAACTTGGAGACGATTTCCAATAGGTTAGGATCGTCCCTCTGACTAGAGCCGATCCGCTCAATCAAAATGGGTCTGATCATCAAACATGCTAACATTTCTGGATCCAATTCGCACTTTGGTCTGAAATCATACCCAGCGATGTACTCCAGCTGCTTCCATTCAAGAAACATAGCCCCTAAACTGACATGTCTTCTACTCAATGCATCAGCCACCGCATTGCCCTTTCCTGGTGTATATGCGATGTCGAAATCATAGGAAGCTAAGAATTCTAACCATCTTTGTTGTCGGAGATTTAGATCCTTTTGGGAGAAGAGATACTTTAACGATTTATGATCGGTAAACAACTCGAATCTTTCTCCCAAGAGATAATGTCTCCACATCTTCAATGCGAACACGATCGCTGCCAATTCCAAATCATTGGTAGGGTATCTTCTCTCGTGCGGTTTCAATTGCCGACTTGCATAAGCTACAACCCTACCGCCTTGCATCAATACAGCACCTAGTCCGGTACCACAGGCATTCGTGTATACGTCATCTCTTCATTCCCCTTAGGAATGACCAACACTGGTGCGCGCGTCAACTTTTCCTTTAGACTCTTGAATGCATTCTCGCATTTTTCGTCCCATATGAAAGCTTGATTCTTCTTGGTCAACTGGGTCAACGGTGCTGCTATCTTGGAGAAGTCTCGGATAAACTTACGATAATATCCAGCTAACCCCAAGAAACTTCTTATGTCCGTTGCATTCTTGGGCGTAGACCAATCTTGTACCGTAGCCACCTTCGCAGGATCCACGGCAATACCATTCTCTGAAACAACATGGCCCAAGAACCTCACTTCCCTCCTCCAGAAGTGACACTTAGAAAACTTTGCTTTCAATTGGTGTTTTCTCAACACCTCCATCACTATTGCCAAATGTTTCTTGTGTTCTTCCTCTGTCCTTGAGTAGACCAAAATATCATCCACGAACACAAGGACAAACTTATTCAACTGATCTCTGAATACCCTATTCATAAGATCCACAAAATATGCTGGGGTATTGGTCAGCCCGAATGGCATGACCAACCACTCATAAAATCCAGACGACGTCCGGAATGCCATTTTAGCTATACTCTCAGCTTCCACTCTAAGATGATGAAATCCTATCGTGAGATCCAACTGGGAGAATACTCTTGCGCCACTCAACTGATCAAATAAATCATCTATCCGTGGTAGAGGATACTTATTCTTCCTCGTCACTTTATTCAACTCGCGGTAGTCTACACACAAACGAAGGGAACCATCCGCCTTGGTAGCAAACACAACTGGTGCTCCCCATTCAGAAACACTCCTTCTGATAGACCCCTTCTTCAAAAGATCGCTGACTTGCATCCCGAGCTCTCTCTTCTCCCTTGGTGCCATACGACGAAGTGGCATCACTATAGGTCTGGCATCTTTCACTAAATCAATACGAAACTCAATCTCTCGGTGTGGTGGAAGCCTGGTCACTTCTTCGAAAATGTCCGGATACTGGCCAACCAAGGGCAAACCTGACAACTCATTATGCGGGATGTCGAGGGAATTTAGAAAACTAGCCATTACCCCATCACCGGGTAGACCACCAAACACTACCCTCCGCCCATCATCCGCTCTACCCCTCACCAAAAAGCCCTCACAGTCTACCACCACCCTGTATCTTTGGAGCCAATCGACTCCCAAAATAATGCCAAACCTAGTAAAGCCCAAAACAAATCAATTACAAACAAACACGCATCCATGACTCGCTAAGACCACATTACGACAAATCATGCAAAGGTTAGTCGAACCACCAATCGGGTTCGTCGCTACTAAAGGTCTATCGACAATCTCGGGCTCCAATCCCAACCTATCTACCAAGTCACTAGATATGAAAGAACTGGAACCTCCGGTATCGAACAAAACTCTAACAGGAACATCATAAACAGAAAGCATACCTTGAATAACAACATTCTTTCCCTTCTCCGCCGCAGTTGGGGCATTCGACGAAGAAGGAATAGCATTAAGGGCATATGCTTTCACCATTTTCTTTTCTTTAAGGGGTTGCGGACACTTGTCCTTGTGATGTCCCACCTGGCCACAGTTGAAGCACTTCCTATCCGCTGGCTTGGCCCGACAATTACTAGCATAATGGCCCTTCTTACCACAGCTGAAGCACTCAACATCTTGCTTATTCTTTTTCTTCTGGCAATCCTTAGTCTGATTCTGCTTTCTCTTATTCTGGGAACCACCCTTGCCTCCACCACTTGCTTGTGGCTTTGGCTCCTCTGCAGATGCAACCTCAGTCTTCGGCTTAGGGTAGAGACTTTCTGACCTCAATGCTTTCCCCATAATCGATTCAAACGTCTCATTGATGTGGTTAATAAGCGTTTCCCCCAAGTACTGATCCAAACCAGTTATGAATTTCTCGTTCTTCTTCTCGGTAGTATCAATAAGAGATAACCCATACTTCGACAAAGTGTCGAATTCGGCAATATACTCCGAGACAGCTCTGCCATTCTGCTTGAGCTCCAAGAATCTCTTAAACAACACTGACTTCTGGGCAGCTGGAATGAACTTCTCGCTAAAGCGAACCTTAAACTGCTCCCAAGTAATCTGATCCTTGGGAGTAGCTGTCTTTATAGCATTCCACCAATTCATTGCCCGTCCTTGCAGCTGACGGGATGCTAGCCTTCTCTTCATCGCATCCTCGATACCCAAGTCTTAGAAGATACACACGTAGCTATCCAACCAATCCTGAACATCCGTAGCCGACTCCGTTCCGTGGAACGACTTCCCACCAAGACTAGTATAATCCTTACTCAGCTTGGCTAAATCGGACATAGGCGCCTGCACTATTGGACCACCACAATTACCATTATTGGGAGCTGCCCTCTGCACATCCCTAAGCATCTCCCTCATGAAGTCAGTAAACATCGTCCTCATGTCAACATCATTCCCATTATTGGCTCGCCTACCTGTACCCCTTGCGTATCGGCTCATCGTTCAATCTGTAAAGAGAAAACGATTAACCATCTCCATAGTGGTGCTAGTGTAGTGCGACTTTATCCTTAGCTATAGTAATAGTATATATATATATAGCTTTGACAACCAAAATAATCACAAATACGCGCTCTCATATATGTATACTATCTCTCCCTGATGACTTCCCTAGGTTAACTACGCAATCTAGAGCTCTGATACCAAATGTGACGGCCCACCCAGCACTAGCCTGCATTTCCTCTGAAGGTGCGCTGTACACATGCCCGACTAGCACGGAACGGTCGCCAAAGAAAGGAAAGAAGAGAATGAACTAACAAGGAACCTGTAGGATGTCTCACAGCGCATGGAACAAAATATAATAATAATAATATACTTGACATAAAACAGGTGAGACAGTACATAAGCTGATAACTAAAACCAACATCATCATCAGAGCATTGGAAATCCGAATACAGCTTATTACAACTTTCCAAATTACTGTCTCTAAAACAAAAGAAAGCTAAAGTAGAAGATGCACTACTAATGCCCAAGCAGTGATCTTCAACAATACAGGGAGGATACTATATATATCATACGTGGAAGCCTCCTGCTCGTCTCCAGATCAGCTACCCGTGCATACCCAGCTAACATGTCTCTAGTCTGCTCGTGAGAGCACCCAGAGTAATAAGAAGAGACATAAAACTCTGGGTCAGACAAAAAGTCTGGTATGAGCGATAAGCAGCTAAATAAAGCCATAATAGGTATACTAAACCATACCTGAACCTGGACCTGCAACCAAAGAGTTAGCACTACATACCGTACAATACTCTAAGGTGCCACTGAACAGATGGTGTAAAGATAACGGGGGTGGGGGTGTGCATGTCATAATGATGGCAACCAAATCAAACATAACAACCATCCTCAAATCTCTCACTCAGTGCGTAAAGCTTACGATGTCCACCACTGTCAATCACTAGACCCATCAAAGTAGTGACGGAGTTCAACTTGTATAACTACTGCTACTACCAAGCTTACCACATGGAGTCATGACCAAATCTTTACAAATGACCCCACTTCATTAGTCTATAACCCTTTAGTCGTACCTAGGCCACTGTGGCCCTGAATCCGTTCACGTACCCCCTACACACAGTGATTCAAAGTTACAGACATCGACAACTCCTTAGCACACGTCCCGCAGCAAAGCCCAACTCATGAAGCCGGCTCATTGGTTCCCAACTGGATCCTGAGCTCTAACTTCCATTTGGACTACCTTTGCATCTCGAGTTATTGGTCTTCTCCGGATCGGTGCTTCACTTCAGTGTATACTTCAAAGTCGGATAGTGATTCATGTCTCAAGTCCAAGCATCTCGGTTCGGAACGGTTGAGCTACCCCCACCGGATCGGGTCGGGGTCCTCATCTTGTGGCGGTTCGGGTCGGTCATCATCACCTCTTGGCGGATCGGGTCGGTCATCATCACCTCCTGGCGGATCGGGTCGGATTCTTCAAGCTCAATTACCATGCATCGGTTTGGTTCGGAGGTGGCCATGCGGGTCGGGTTGGAGAAGATGCTTCCCAATTTTCAGATCGTCTCGTGGATACACTACTTGGAGGGCGGTTCGGTTCGGAGCTCCTTCCTCCGATCCGGATCGGCCAACTTCCTACAACTTCTTCCAGCGACTGTTTACGCCACTCGACGGCGTTTTCGACTAATCTAACTTTTCTAAACAACCACAAATCATTCCAAATAGTCATAGCAACAAATAGAAGCGACCTTAAACAACAAAACAACAATCTTAACATGTGAAATGGATCAGACATACCCAAAATCCCATATTTTCCCTTAAGCATGTTCAGGCAAAACTAATGATATGATTAGCAAAACTTAATCAAATTAAACCAAATTTCTAACAGAGGTCTAAAACATTATTTTAGAATTTATAAATATTTTTCCAGAATTTATTAGTATATAAATTCGCTAATCTTCACTAATTACCCTAAATTAACTGTAATTAGTGTCAAAACAATGCTAATCACTCACCTTAGCCACAAATAAAACCTTTAGAACTGAAACTCTACTATTTAGGCGCTGTTCCTAATGCAACTCGGCAGCTCCAACCTTGCTTTGGTGTTTTCTCTCCTTAATTTGATGTAGATTAAGCCAAAACTTGATTAGAAAGTGATTAGAAGTTGATTTGAGTGTTGGAGGCCATTTTTAGGGTTTCAAGAATGAAAGTGGTGGCTGAAAAATGAAAATAAGATCGTTCTCTAACTGATTTCAGCCTCCTCGTAACCCTAATCCCGAAATTCCCCATTTGGCCTAGCTGTTAATCACCCGGTTAAGCCCAATTAAGCTGTTTTTCACTATTTGAAACTTGTTTCAGCCATATCTCCCAAACGGTGAGTCCGTTTGGCTAATGTGACCACTCTACGGAATTGTAAACCATCAAACGAATCTAATGGAAGTGGTTTCAGGTCAAAATTTCTTTCTAGTCGGATGTTATGGTCAAAACAGTACCAACTAGGGGTAAAATGGTCATTTAAAAATCGTGAAAAATCATGAACATGGGAAATGACCCCAATAGTCGTCTCCCAAAGTTACATGACCATACAACTTCGTATGTGAGAGAACTAAATATTCTACGATCCTTCGATGCGTAGAATGCGGGTCGTTACACGAGGCGCCTCGGATATATCGGATGGAGTCATTTGGCTCATTTACGCCCCAAAGGATGGGGAAACGCAGTGTTTAGGCATTTTAATCCACATCGGTGGACCGGCCCTGACGATCCAAGGGACGATGCATTCTGTTCCTGAGACTCGGGCTTGACAGTCTCAAATTCGGTAGAGGACGATCCCTTGCATCGGTTCATAGACGGAAATCCAACTTCCAATACGTGACTTTGCGATTTTGATTGTAAACCTATATATGGCAACATAGAGGTATGGGGCACTTATGCCGTCTATGATTGATACTTATGATTGAAATTGTTGTGGCACTATACACTTATTGTAATAATAAAAGATGAAATTTAGCGTATCAAGCATTCTTTGGCTATTATAAGGTAAAACCCTATCTCCAGCTTGCGTTCCATTGTGTGATGGGACCTGGGTTTTATAATAGCTTCATTGTTCTTTATTTAACATTGCGTTGTTGTTTTATGCACTGATATTCTTGGGAGGAAACCCATTCCGTGTTATACGGCGTGGTCCCTTAATTTAACTAACTTTAAAATAAAGATTAATAACTGTTTTAGTTCTCACACCAGTCACATGACTGACCTGGAGTTTATTGTTTTAACCTAAACTCTTGGTGCCCCTATTTTCCGCATGGGCAGCTAGTAGTTTTGGTTTTGCAGATTTATATTCACAGGATCCTGATTTACATCTGGAATTATACTTGGAAAGCTCTGTATCCGCGTATTCCTTTCAGTTGTGTTTTTGTATTATTTTTCCGCTGCTATGTATTTAAATGTATATTGAATCTCTGATATTGAACGAATGTATATTATTTATTTATACTCTTTATATTCTTGTATTCTGATGGAATTGTTGTAATAAGCAATGAAATGTTCTTCTGTTTGTGTTCCAATTTGTCGGGTTCTCAAAACAATCAGGGGTTTCAAACGGTCTTGGTCAGTTTAGCGATCGATGCGGATCAAGCGAAATTCCCAATTGTTACACGCTCACTATAATAACCCGAATTTTAATAACATGTCAAAACCATAAATCAAGGTAGAATTAATTTTTAAAATAAGAATCAAGGGAAACGGGTTACGCCATTGCGTTCGTCTCGGAATTCTTCTTGAAATAGAGTCCGAGATTGCGTAAAATGGATACCGTACGAAGAAGATATGGACGAACGAAGTTAGGCAGAAAAACCAGAAACGGGTCAGAATGTACTGGCGCACTTGGGAAGTGCGCCAGAACAAAATTGCACTGGCGCACTTGGGAAGTGCGCCCATGCAATTTTGCATTGGTGCACTTGGCAGGTGCGCCCAGGCCGAGCAGCAGGTCTTCACAGCTTTCTGGTTTGACCCTGGCTGGCCTGGTCGGGTTCTGGTCGAATTTTTGAGCTCTGCAGTGTCACTAGGGCTAACTTATCACTTTCTGATTGGCTTCTCTTGAGATGGATGGTCTTGATTAACTCTAGCTTCATCGATGGCTCTAATTAGTTTGAAACCCTATATAAACAGCCTCCTAGCCTCATTCTCTTTAAACCATTCTTCTCTAACCTTATGCTGCTCAAACTCTTGATGATCATGGCTTCTTCTTCCTCTAAATTAAATTAAATTAAATTAAATCGTGAAGATTATTTCTTAAAGACTACGGCTAGGAATTTCTTATTGTGGATTTGCTTCTACAATCAAATCAAGATTCAGCGATTCAACAATTCAACGACTAATTTCTAGACTTGACTTCTGCATCTAAATTTCTAAGACCACGATCTGTAAGTTCCAGTTACTTTTAGATAAAAACTATAAATCTAATATGGGCATGTTATAAATTGGAATTGATTTATGTATGATTCATATCTATTCTTGTTTTCTTCTTGGATCTTGACTATTGGGAATATTGCCTACGACGTTGAAACTATTGTTAATGGCCTAAGACTATGATGGTGAACATAAGACTACGCCTATGACTATGAACATAAGACTATGCCTATGACTATGAACATAAGACTATGCCTATGCCTATGACGGTGAACATAAGACTGTTGCCTATAACTATGACAAGGACAATTGTGACTAATCACCTGACCAAGAGGTTATTGCCTAGAATTATGACTATGAAATTGAATCTAGATTATTATTCAAACCTTTTCAAGTTCATAATGTTATGCCTGCGATGTTTTAATCAATTTATTCAATTAGGTCATGCCTTGGAAATAAATTGATAACAGAGCAATGTTTATTATGTTGATCTATGCCTGTGGTTCTATTCTATCATCATGTTGAATCGGGAATTAATGAATAAGTCTATTCATATGTATATGAACTTGGAGTATAACTCGTTATGACAGGTTGTGCAGTTTATCATGTTATGCAAGTTTTAGGTTGTGAAATCATATCACATATGTGACCAAATGTTAGATCTACATGTTTATGTGTATATGTTAAACCTATGTCATATTTCAAGTTCACACTTATTCATATGTTCGTGATTGATTTGCAAGTTCACATATATGTAAGTTGATTTATCTATGTTGCAAATTCACATACATGTATGTTGATTCAGTCTACGCTGCAAGATCACACCTATGATATTCATGTTGATTATTTTGCAAGTTCACACCTATGATGTTCATATTGACTATGCCGATGATGCCAAGTTTACGCCTATGTCATGCTTATGTTAATGAATTGCTTTATGCCAATTTTGTGTACGTTAAATTAGGCTAAGTTTTTAGCCTAATATTATATGCCAAAAACCATGTGGACGGAAAATTAGGCTAAGATTGTTAGCCAAATATTTAGATGGGGTAACGTTGGGAAAAATTGGTAATTATAGGAAACTTGACATGAAACTTGCCTTGAAAACTTGACATGAATCTTGAACATGGACATGACACTAGAATGAACCTGAAAATGGCCAACTAGAGGTTGGGTTGAGTTTGCAGTGTAATTCTGCCCGTAACCGCCCGGCAAATCTGGTTACTGCAAACAATAGGATCCAATGTGGGTAGTTGGTCATATCGTTCTTGAAACCCAAGGTCAGACTGAGTTGCGGTGTAATTCTGCCCAGAACCGCCCGGCATATCCAGTGACCACAACAACAGGTCTGATGTGAGACATTGGGGTGCATCAATGAATTAATGCCACATGATGGGGTTAAGTCATGAACATGAAAGACAATAATTAACCAACTTGATACATGAACTTGAACGGTGACACTTAGTCAAATTTGACATGACACGTAGGCGGGTTAAGTCATGAACTTGAATGACAACACTTAACCAACTTAACATGCTAGACTGATAGGGGTTAAGTCACGAATTTAAATGACAACACTTAACCTATTGGACGGAAACCCTAGTTACGCGGTCCATTTCAGCAGTAACCCACTATATGTATCATGGTACCCTGGAACTAGGCAGGGTGGGGCACGATTACTGGGCTGATTGTAAGCGACCAGAACGACGGCTGTGTTGGTGCGCCAGTGTAGGTTCAGGCGGGCTATGGTCGTGCACGTGGTTCGGAGTTGAAAAAGAAAGTATTGGGCATCAGTAGGTTTATCTGTGCATGCTTGATTCGTGTCGGTGGTTGGCACCATAGGGCTTGATACACCCGATGGTGGACCTAGCACAGGTGACTACATTCGCGATAGGGCCGTATGACACAAACATACAACGAGCTAGAACTTGTAGGGAGCCGATCGACTAGTGGATCATTTCGTTGGACCTAGTAATGGGTCATTTCATGATATTGGGCCAAGGAATCATTTCATGATTAATATAAGACATGGGTTTGGGATTCTAGTATGATTGATGCAACGAACCTTGAATATGCGATGCTATACTTGATTTATACTTGATTTATCATGTTATCTTAGCCTATCTTGCCAACCTTGACAACATACTTAAGTTTACTTTCAGTTTATACATGTCATGTTACTTTTACCTGTTTTTATGCTGAAAGTCACTTGGACTTACCAGTCTTTATGACTGACCCGTTTTCTTTTGCCTCTTTTTCTTCCGTCCCCCCCTAGGTTCTCAAGGAGGAAACTCTAGCACTTAGCTCGGATCTCGCTTGCTTTTGATTCATCTCATGTATGGTTTGATATTGGGTTATGCTATGGCTGCATTTTCTGCTACCTTTGGGAAATTAAGCTACTTTTGATGTTTTAAGTTTATGCTTCTTTATTTATGCAAGACAGAATTTGTTGTAACGGAAAATAATGACCTTGGCTATTTGGTGTAAATGGTTTTGACTCTTCTTGAAAGTAATGAAAATTTTCTTTTGATTCTTCCTCGGTTTTATCTATGTTCTGTCTTGTAATATTTTTGTGTTCGTTTACCTTGATTATACTCCTCCAAAACTAGTGCATTCCCTTTGTGAGTGACCCAAGCGGAGGTGGGGTGTTACACTCACGCTCACATACTATCTCCAATTAATATGAAATTTGAAATCTTACCATAATTTATTATTCCGGATCCGATAAATCTAAATTCGCCGAAATCCGATACCGTTTGCAAAAGAGCTATTTTTTAGTATTAAACTAAATCGATAAAATATAATTTAATTTCAAAACATTTAAATCTATCAATAATAAAATATTATTATCTTATATACATTCAAACATAATTCTATATAGCTTCCAAAATAAACTAACTTGAGTTTAAAACTCAATATTTCATTTGAAGTTGAATCAATATTCACTTTATTTCAAAATCCCTTTATTTTATTTAATAAATCGTTCTTGTCTATAAACGATTACATAGCAACTTTTTGAAATTTTGATCTGGACATAACTCACAATCTACAAGATGAAAACTCGATTTTTCTCTTTTATTATAAAATTATAAACCAATAGATTTGAACGTTTCTTGTTTCAATGAATTGTGACTTACATTGAATCCTATACATTTATTTAAAGTTCAAAACATAATATTACGTACTACCGCACTGTTGTGAGCCCGTTTTTAATTATATTATCAATTATACGTTCAAACTCGTTTAATTCGAGTTATATATTCCAAATCGTTAAATATTAAAATAAATCATTTTACATATTTAAATTAATTAAATACTCTTACTTAAAAATCATGATCGTTACATTCTCCCTACTTGAAAAGATTTCGTCCTAGAAATTGAAGTCAGAATTGAAGGTCGTTCATTTAACCAACAAAGTCATTATTCTAACTAGCTTAGCCTGTACTTTTTCCTATTTTTCCAATTCTCAAAATTTTCGAATGCCTTAAATTTTTGAAAAATTTCACCATAACCTCCTTTGTACGGCTCAATTGGTACAACTACAAATTGCCTCTCTGGGTCTTCACCAATCAAAAAGAAAATAAAAAAGCCAAGTGGCTTACCAACCAGGCTTATAAAATCATCAAACCCAACTGATACAGTAAACATGTACCTTTTAGACGATCATTCAATTTCATTTCTCACCTTAGCTTCCATTCAATAACCTGTTCAATATACATACATCCAATTAGAACTAATTTCCAAATCAATCCAACATTAACATTCAATTTACTAATTACATCTTAATTAGTTCACTTTTAATTTGGCCCAAGTTACTTTCCATACTTTACCAAAATACAAAACCATTCTTATATTGGTTTTACCATTCTTTTAAGTATCTTAATTTCAAAAGTTGTGAATTTATTTCCTTATCTAACAGATTTTAGAATTTATCGACTATCCAAAATCGTCGATAATCCCAATTTCTAATCCAAATTCTTTATAATTACAATGATTGTGAAATTTTAATCACATAATAAATTTATTCAAAATTTAATGATCTTGACTTTTAAAATCTTCTAAATTTTAATATACCATATTTATTTCTATAATCTTTACTTTTAATATTCAAAATATAATCTTTCAAAAATCAATTTCATATCGCAGATACGCTCTCTCGTATAAATAATACTCTTAACTCATTCTAGGGTATTGTTAACCTTATCTCTAATGATTTCTTCTTATATGATGTTACAAATCCTATCTCTGATGAGTCTTTCTTCTATTCTATTGAGTCGTACCCCAAAGCTTTGTATTAACCAAACCTTTAGTACCAACTGCGACGATCCACCTTTTTTCTCGATTCAAGCCAATAATTAAACCGACTTAAACCGATCAACTAGAAGTATCGCTTGTGGTTACAACGCATAAGAACTGAACCAAAGAACTTTTTCATTTAATATCATCACGATATTATATCAGAGTACAAGATATATTAGAGTACAATAAATATCAGAGTACATTAGAAAATACTTGCACAGCAGAAAAATACACAGCAGAAAAGTATCTAGGTATAGCGGAAGAACACAAATGCTCTAATAGAATAGCTCCAGCTAAAGTCTAGTACCTTCTCTGTAAAATATCTACAAACCAAAACTACTAGGATACCCATGTGGAAAATATGGGCACCCAGAGTTTAGGGAAAGAAATATACTCTGAGTCGGTCATGAGAAAGTGCGAGAACTAAAACAATTATCTACATTTGTTTTAAAGTTGAGTAGATCATAAGACCGCGTCATATAACATGGAACAGGTTTCCCCTTATGAATATCAGTCATAAAATAACTCTTAATGCTTTTTGAAAATGAAGCTACCATAAGATCTCTCGTTACACACATAATGCAATCACAGACATGGGAAAGGTTTTTCCTTATGATAGTCGGACATGCTTGGTGTGAAAAATTTTCTTTTATTATTACTAGTGGATAGTGTGGAAATCAATTTCACAAAATAAATGTATCAATCCTATATGACATGAATGTCCCATGCTATTATTATGTCGCCATATAGGTTTACAACTAAAGTCGTACAAACTCATTGTGAAGAATGGATTTCCATCAAACGATCGGGCTAAGGAACTTCCTTTCCAAATTCGTACACCTCTAGAGGGATGCCACGAGAATCCGATACATCCATAGATTCTCTGCCAACACAAGGTCGGGATATCCTTTCCTGGTCACACCTGAGTCTATCATCTCCCGGTCGCTACCAACCTATAAACTGGGGCCCCGCAACATCAACAACCATATAAAAATTAGAAGTCACCACTATGGTAATACCTAGGCTCCATACCATAGTACACTCACCGTCCCAATCTGGGTTGTCAAGTAGTACTGGTTCAAGGGACATCAAGCTTGAGATTTAAGAAGCATCCACCCCTCTCAGTTCGTTGGCTTGCCAAAAGCACCCGACCAGGGTATGCAGTTGGAAAAACCATAACAAACAACCAAGCACTCAGTCAAGCCAGCTATATCAGAAGGGATTGGAGTAGTAGATGAAAATCCTGAAGAGTAAGAGGATGTAGATATCATGGAGGATGACATTCCCGAGGCACCGGATAAGATAGCAGATGTCGCCATAGTCAACGACCCTTCAGATTCGGTGCCCTCGCATATGGATGAAGCGGGATTAAGGCGCATGTATAAGAGGTTCAACAAACCCTAGGATGATGTTCGCGTTACTCAAGAGGGGGATAGGGCGCATGCGCCTCCAAAAGGATACACTGCCTGAAATGTGCATTTGTATGTTTCTGGTTGCGTGCCTCTGTCCTACGACTTTATCTGGGATATGCTGCGTTACTTCCGCCTAGCACTGACGTAATTTCATCTAAATGCGTATGTCTTTCATCTTGGTGCGCGCTCCCTATTAAGGGAATACATGCATACATATCCCACCGAAGAGGATATCTGGTACCTTTTTCATATGAAGAGGAGAACCTCCAGCGCGCTTTCCCTGGTCTACTTGGAGGCACAAGCCAACACCCAGTTTATCTTGGGGACATGAAGTAGACTTAATGTCTTTAAATATGGTTGGTTTTGTGTTTCCTTTCCCTTAGGATTCACAAGGCAATGTTTAGCCGGAAGTAAGTGACTTTCTTGCCTTCGGTTCGTAGTTAATCGAGTCGTAAGCTCGAGACTTACTTTTTGTTTGTGTAATAGGCATTCCTCTAGTACCCAAAGGCATAGTGTACCAAGAGCATCTTGAAGCACTGAAGACCATCCCTATCGAGGTCCGTCTACCGAGAATGTTTTGAATAAACAATTCCTTTGTCGAACGGGCGTACTTCCTGCAAATCGCACAATGATCTGGTCGGCTGTCACTGGAGAAGAAGGGAAGGCAGAAACTGAGGGAGGAGAAAATCCTCTGAGCTGTAAAAGGAAAGTGCCTCCTTTCGTGTACAAATGATAAAAGGCCACAAAGACTTGGGAAGGAACTCGCGAGGGAGGGTCCAGTGATGAGGAGATAGTCACTGGGGAAAAGGGTATGTCATTCACTCTCGTCCCACTCGTCCCATCTATGATAGTTATGTAACACCCCGCATTTTTAGTGATAATTAAATATATGCATATATGTATATATTATATGCATAGATAAATTTAAAGGAAAATTTAAATAAATAGTATATAAGTGCTTTGAAATGAAGAAAAATGAATTGCATGTTAAAAAGGAAAAGGGAGTACATGCATGTAATTATGATAGAGAAAACAATTAATAAAGAGAAACATTAATGTAATTAATGTAAATGGTAAAAGGGTGAATTAATAAATTTTCATGCAATAATAAATGAGAAGGGCATATGTGTATACATGTTATTTGAAATTCAAAATTTTGTAGGAAGATAATACATGCACTAAAAATAATAGGAATAGGTAGATGCATGAACCTAAATAAAAGTAATAGAAATGTGTAGATGCATGAAACTAAATAAAAATGAGTTAATGTCATGCAAATAAAAGAAAAAGAATATAGAATGCAAACATGCCAAATATGCAATTAAAGCATGCATAGAAAAAAAAAAGAGGGACCAAGCAATTTAATGCGTTAAAAAGAAGAAACATATCAAGTGCATGAAACTGGAAAGCATTAACACATTTAAATAAGAATATTGGAAATATATGCAACAAAGAAATAATGTCACATAGGAAAATTTAATGCATAGAAAAGAAGTTGGAAAATAAACATAAAGTGATTCAATTAAAGCAAGCTAATGTCAAAAGAATAATACAATTCATATTATATATATAATAATGACACATGGAAGGATGCATCAATGGAAAAGAAACGTACTTTGCATTTATAAAGGAGCGTTTAAGATTTTTCTTGTACAAAAAGAAAAGAAACCGCATATAGGAAGGTGTCAACACCATTAGTGTCCACGCGTGCGTACGGGTGCAACGCACCTGGGTTGGTTTAGCCTACTCTAGAAACTTCTTTTTTTAGCGAAGTGGAAGGTTTAGATGGATCCTATTTCAATCCTAAGGCCCTAATCACCTACTACAGGTATAAATAAACAACATACCCAACCCTAATCTCATCTATCTCTTTAACCCTAGCCTCCATGCTGCTAAATCTCAACTAACCTAGCCTCCACCTTCAACATAAATTAAAGTAGAGATTTTTAGAGACAAGTTCTTCATCAACAATCAATTTATAAGGTTAATCAACATCAAAGTGTTACAACAACGATTTATCTCTTTTCTAATCCTGGCAAGGTGAGTGGGTCTAAATTACCATTATGAATAATTGTACGCATATCATTTATCAATTCCCCAAATTAAAATGTTTAATTCAGTTAAAATCTTATATCTTTTACTTAATGCCTATTCTGTTTTTCTTCCTGTTCCTTTTTATTTTTATAGACTAAGCTAACTTCGAGCCTAGTCCAGATCTTGTTGAAAGGCATATGTACGAACAATATTGTAATAGTGGAAGGATGTTTGGGAAATTGAAATAACATGCATGATGGATTTTGGGAAAACCTGTGATTGGGTAATTGTTGTACAACTCATAAAATACTGGAAATTGGGAATGATGATAATTTGGCGCATAACTATAAATATTAATCTGGGACATTAGTGAAAATATGTTAAAATTAAGTTGGAACAGTTAAGTAAGTTGGGATAATTTGGAAGTGCGTGGATTAATAATGGACATGAATAAGCAAGACTGTAATTTGAGCACAACTTAAGGTTGGGTAATTTGGGGAAAAACTGATAGGTTAGAATTTTGGAGCATAACTTCAATGAATATGAACAATTGGTAGAATTGGAATAATTTCACTTTATTGAAGGTAATTAAATGTAAGAAGAAATGCGACATATATGGGGAATTAGGCATAACTATGCTTGGAATTGTGAATATAATTAGGGTGGGATTTATGTATATAAATCAAATTGGAATTATGAACATGAAATTGGGATTATAAGTTGAATTGTGATTATAGGCATAATCTGTTGATAGGATTACAAGCATAAATGTGAATTGAGGGTTTATGGGTAATTAACATATATTATAATTCAAGATTTGAATTATGAGTATAAGTTATAATAAGAACTTATATGCCTAAGACATGAGGTTACATTTGGTCTGCGGTAGAAGTCTGCCCGGAACCGCCCGACATATCCAGCAACCGCAAACAATAATCTAATGTGAGAGGTCTTAGGTGGAAATTTGACCCGTAATGGTGTCAAGACACGAGGTTAGATTCGGATGCAGTAGAAGTCCACCCGGAACCACCCGGCATATCCAGCAACCGGAAACAGCAATCTAATGTGAGAGGTCTTGCGTGTTTACGGACATAATAAATAATAATGAACAATTAACTAAGGCAACACATGTAGGGTTGACGTGGATATAATAAAAGGGGTTAAGTGGGTAACATGGGTAGCATGGTAATTTTTTAAATTGGAATACTTAACCTAATTAAATCTGTAGTGGTGTTACGAACCAGTTGAATTGAGTAGGGGTTAAGTAAATTTGCAAAAGAAGTGAGAAAGGTTAAGTTAATCTTAATTAATGCCAAAACGGGGAATGATGATAATAACCTATTATGAATGAGCTTGAATAAGAAAGATAATAGGTAGTCTTATCCTAGGGACAAGTGGGAAATATAACTTATGAAATAAGATAAGTTATAATGAATGATAGAGAAAAATGAAATTATTCCCGTACCAATGTATCTGTGAATTAAGGTGTGCTTAATTATAAATTAAGTAGAACATGTTATGGTAACCATGGGATGGAATAATGAATAGATTATGAGAATAACATGTTGTAGGCTTATTAATGAACTTAAATGGGTTAAGTTATAAATTGAATTAATAAGCGAGGGTAACTTGGTAAACTTGAAAAGGAAGTCAACGTGAAGGAGAATAACCAAGTTAAATGTGAAAACTCATGAGGTGGCGCAAGCGCGTGATTAATGGTTAGACGTAGGGTCTAATGACATACAAAACTGAAGCGCTTGGACCGGTCCGTACGTTAGAGGATGAATAACCATATCATCGGGGTGTCAAAAGACATAAAGAGGAGCGCATATCCATCTAGTTATTCTTGTAGGATCCAACGGACTGGGTTAAGAAGCACGCGGCTTCCGGGGATGTAGGGTACTCTTGGTATTCCTCTGTGAGTGGCAGATGATCCGCCTGTACTCACAGAGGTTATGTCTGCGTAGGTGAACCAATGCTTGATTGCAATAATAAGGGGCAATCAAAAGACTAAGACGGACCAGCGTGATTCAGCGAGACCAGTTAGTGCCCTATGATAGCAACTCATCGTGTACCTACCATCTTCAGTCAGTACGTAAAGCGGAAAGGCGAAGAACTCCAAAAGACAATATATTTTGCTATCTTGTTATGGGTAAGGTTGGCCAATAGGTTTGAAGGGCATAGGGGGCCGGGATTAAGTTCTCATTCTTGATATTCTTGGGTGTCTTTCATTAGTTGATTGAGGGGTCTTGTGGGACCGTAGCCACTATAAAAGCAGACCTTAGCATCTGCAATCGGCAGATATCTGAAAGCTCCCGACCGAGTTCCATGTTTCTTGATTAGCCCTGCCATGAGACTAGGGCACACATATAGAGAAAATGTTCAATAGACATCGAGAACGATTGACGATACGTACGTGGGGAAGTCTAGGTACACTCATGTAGCTTTGGGTGGTATATCATAAGACTAGAGGGCATTATTCAAGGATGGAACCTGATTCGATCGATTGATTCAAAGATGGCAGTCCGAACACTTTCGTAATATAGAAGTAGTGGTTCTTTGCAGACATAGCTTTGACATATATACAGAAATCCATACGACATTCAGGCGTAGGATTAGAGACTGCTATATTCCTGCGATGATATGTTAAAGACCGTGCGAGTAGGGTACCACGAGGTGTACCTTAGTTGGGGGTAGCTACATTTACACTATATTAGGTTAATCTAGTAGGGAGTAGATGGGTGCGACGTGTGTAAGCCTTGAATGCTAATAACACAGATTACCAATAAATTAGAAAATGTAATTGAACGATATATATAGGATTATCCAGAAGTATAATTTAAATCCAGTCACACAGGACTTATCTTCTGACCCCCCTACTCACAACATTCATAGGTTAGTTTCATGGTAGAGACTGTATAGCTTTTTTGGATACTGGTTTAGCAGTATTATTATTACGGTAAAAATATGTTTTAATTAAATTATATTTTATTCCTTCAGCTGTGAGATGTTTTTTGAACACTGACAAGTTTCATGTCTTTGTCTTTTCTGTAGGATACCAGAGCAAACCAACTCGGGTTTTGATGGATTGGGATTTTTGGAAAATATTCGGTCCGTTAGAATCCGGGTTGTTACATCTGGTATCAGAGATTAGGTTTAGGATTCCTTTTATAGATAATGAGTGAGCGTATTTGTATTTTAAAATATAAATATATTACATATATAAAAACCTAGATCTGTAACACCCCATATTTTCTATGAACATAAACATAACAAAACAAAGTATACTTAATTTTTAGAAAATGAATTAAAGGAAATGGGTTACGCCATTGCGTTCTCTCAAAATTCTGCTTGGAATAGAGTCCAAGTTTTCATAAATCGGACTTCGTATGAGGAAGTTATGGCCCTCAGAAGTTTTAGGAATTTAAATAAATTAAAAAAACTCAGATTTAAGTTTGAAATTCTAATCACACACCCGGGCTGGGCGGGAATTTTCCCGCCTAGGACCCAGGTCGACCAGGGGTTCGACCTAGGTCACATAGGTCAACCAGGTGGTCGACCTCCCCCTTATTTCCAGATCCGAGGACTGGTTCATTTTTATGCATTTGGACGCCCGTTCTGACCTGATTCGTTGTTTCCTATGCTATTTAAACACCCCCAAACCCCACTTTCTCTCCATACCAAACCATTGTAACACTATGCTGCCTCAATTCTAATTAAAATAAATCAATGGCGTCTCTACTTTGCTGAAACCTAAGCTAGAACTAGTGCTTCTTCATCTTTTAATCTGAATAGGATTAAAAGAGAACAACTACAACCCTTTTTCTTTTAGAATCCAACCAAGGTGAGTACAGTTATTTTCAGATATGAAATTTAATTATGATCTTGACATGACTATAAATCTGAATTTGAGATTATGCATATTCTTGTTTATCAGATCTATTTTTCTGTGTAGACCTATCTTATTAATATTATAGTAATTATTCTGTATCTCTTCCTTCCTTCTGTTCTATAGCCATGATAGCACGAGCTTGAGCCAAATCTCATAAGAGATTGACGCACGAATGCTAAATTTGGGAAAAATAGTGAATGATGCATAATTAGACATGACTGATTTGAGAAAAGAACATATGTTGTAATTTAATATCTGGATCTAGGCATACTATATATGATAGTTTTAGAGTTGGAAGAAGGAGAATTATTATGCATATGACTTAGGCTCAAAGATCTATATTATAATAGGATAACTATTAAATGTGAATATGCTCAAATGGGGATTTTGGATATTAGGCATACGCTGAAATCTAAGGCTAAAATTTGGCATAATTCGTATTGTGTATCATGATTTGGGGTTTTTGGAGGATATTCTGTACTATGTAAATTTAACTAAAATTTGGGGCATATGTTATGTTGTGAATTATGACCATAATTTAGGCATGTAAAATTAGGCTTAATTTTATGATTAAATCTGTTAAATTTCCTAGTCTGCTAAATCTGTTGGAACTGAATACGGTAAATTTGGGGTATGAGAATCTATAGGCTCGATCTAAAACTGAGCAAAACAAGTTAATAGAACTTTGAATAATCTGTTGTAACTTGTAAAGAAGTTTAATTTGTTGAATTAGTATAATTAGTTTGATATTAGCATAATATGTGAATGAATACTTTAGCTAAAAATAAGAATGCTGAGACATGAGGTTAGACTCTATTTGCGGTAGAAGCCTGCCCGGACTCAACAGGATTAACCGGAAACCATAAACTGTCAGTCTAATGTGAGAGGTCGTTGGCATAACTAAAAGATGCTTAGACACGAGGTTAGGTCTGGCTTGCGGCAGAAGTCTGCCCGGAACCGCCCGGCTTATCTAGCCGCCACAAGCTACCGACCTAATGTGAGAAGTCTGTTCATTAGTAATTAATTAATGCAAATCTAGGATAAATATAATGCCTCAAACGTGTTGCGTGGATAAGGTTTAATCAATTGAGCGGATGAATCTAATAAAATCATTTCGTAAATAGGTAGGCCCAATACAAGGTTAGGTAAAACCATCTATAAATCTGTTAATCTGTATATCTGATCCGTTAGTCTGAAAACTTGTTAACCTATATGTTTGATCTGAGAACTAGTTGATCTGAATTTTGTACATCTAAAATCGGTAAGCAAGTAAATATGAAATCTGTTAGTCTGGGGACACAAGGTTGGGAGGGGTAATTACTTGTGTCATCTGTTGTGTGGGACCCATATTAGTCAATAACCCTTTTCTGGTATCAAACCTATGACCCAACACTAGGAGGGGTCCGGGCACGGTTACTGAACTAATTGTAAGAGGTTCACTCTGATAATGGCGAGGGGTGTCGATGGTGCATTCCAACCTGGTCATGTGCGTGCATGGATCCGGTCGTCTCTAAGGATGTAAGACACCATGACATCTGTAAATAGGTCTGTGTCTATACGTTGCCACTTTAGGGAATGATACACCCTTCTGTGGGGCCGACACAAGGTATTAATGTATTAGGGAGCCGATCGTTTGGGGTAGAATTTAGGGCACACATAGTTATGTCTGTTTCTGTTGGTATACCTTCTGTCTCTGTTGGGGTGGTAAAGGCCCATTAGTTGGGTTGGTAAAGGCCCATTAGTTGCATTCTGTTTCTGTACCTTCTGTCTCTATTGGTGTGGTAAAGGCCCATTAGTTGGGGTGGTAAAGGCCTATTATTAGCATTCTGTTTCTGCACCTTCTGTCTCTGTTGGGGTGGTAAAGGCCTATTACTAGCATTCTATTTTTGTGGAGATTATTCTGTTTCCGTTTCTGTTTCGGTTTAGACATTAGGGTAACACCTAATCATGTTATACTAAGTATTAGTGCAGAGAAGTAAGATATAGGTAAGAAGCATATCTTGTTCTATATCATTCTGTTTCTTCTGTTTAACTTAAGCATACCTGCTACTCCTGTTGCTATCATCTCTCATCCATCTTTATTTACATGTCATGATACTATTATCTATTTATATGCTGAAATTTACTGGACTTGCCAGACTTTATGTCTGACCTCGTTTGTTTTCGCCTCATTTTCTTTCATTTCCCCCCCCCCCCCCCACGGTTCTCAGGGTGGAAACATATGAGCTTGATTCATATTCTCTCTGCTTAAAGTGCTTGAAGTATTGCTTGGCTTTGACTTTACCTTCTTATGGTAGTTTATGTTGGGGATTATGGTTTTAAAATTATGCATTCTGAAGGATTTTGGTATAAGACTGATAATTGTGTACTTGGGTTTTGGTATTGTGATTTTGAAGGATGTAACCAAACTTATTTCTATTTCTGCTGTAATAAAGTTATAAAATTTTGAAGTACTACTTTACGTATCTGTCTTGTAATATTATGTTCTGTTTACTTATAATGCTTCATGGAAGTTAATGCATTCCCTTTGTGAATAACATTAACGGACATGGGGTGTTACACTTGGTATCAGAGCTGAAGGTTACCAGATTTGATAAAAAGTTTTTGAAAACTATTTTCAAAAATGTTTTAAAAAGGAAGTATTTTCAAAAGTAAAGTTTATTTTGAAAAACATAATCCCCAAAAGCCATATATCTATCTTTCGATTCTCCGTTTTGAATCTCTTCCGTTTTCTTTTCAGCATGTCTGGGGTACCTGAGATACCCGAGGGCATACCAATACCATCCTGGTTCAGAAGGTATCTGGAGGCTAGGGCCACCGCCGTAGGCCGAACAGACGTTCCTCCTCCCCCAGCTGCAGCCGCTCCTCCTCCTTCCCCTCCCCGCGTTGATACTTTTTCGAAGATATGCAAAGACTTTCAGGCAATGGGTGGGAAACCTTTTCACGGGTCAGAGACGTTTGTTGAAGCTCGAAATTGGCTTAAGTAGGTGGAAGATTTGTTTGGTATCTTCGAGATAGAAGATGGAAGGAAGGTCCAATTAGCTGCTTGGTTAATGAAGGACGAAGCCTCGTTTTGGTGGGAGGTCACGAATGGAGAGCATCCAGTGTAGACATGGATGGATTTCAGGCATAGGTTCAAGATGAAATTTCTCTCACGAGCAGAAGAGAATTTATACATGGGGGGGTTCTTGGCGTTGAAGCGGGGGAATTTATCAGTAAAGGAGTGCGTTAACAAGTTCAATCAGTTGGCGAGATTTGGCTTAGACTTGGTGAATACACCTGGAAAGAAGGCCCTGAGATTCGTTAAAGGTTTGAATGAGCTGCTGCACGTGTTGGCTATGACCCACATTCCTATGGGGACTACCTTCGAGTAATTGGTTTCCATGGCATTGATGCGTGTAGAGGAAGCCAAAAGTGAGAAAAAAGCAGAAAAGCTTGAAGGACCACAGAACAAGAAAGCATGGCCCAAAAAGGAAACACAAAAGAAGGATGAAAATTCTGAAGATAAGAAGGAGAAAAAGTGCTTTACTTGTGGAAGCTTGACTCATCTGAACAAGGATTGCAAAATGAGGAAGGGCACTTGCTTCAACTGTGGTGAGATAGGACACTTCACTAGGGACTGCCCGAAGAAACGAGGGCAAGGGTAGAGGACAAGACCTACTTCTGAAGGGCCGGTGGATGCTCTCGTGACTGGTGGATAGAGATAGGAAAAATTTCTATATAAGGTTTAAATTTCCTTATCTGATTATTGAGTTAAAACTCTTTTTTATTCTGGCATTTTGATTCTGTAATTGAGACTCTGCACTTTAATACTAGTCTTGTTTCTGATCCTGCTATAGTCTCAAACACCATAAGGGTTATGACTCATCTGTTTGTGATAAGTTGGGGTTTGAGGGTATCTGTGTTTGGCGTTAAGTTGACTATGACGCATATATTCTGGGTTTTGTGGGATATGGTGGGGTTTTATCATGCTTAGTTTCCTAAAAATCATTTGATAATCTGATATGTACCATTAGTCTGTAAGTATCTGAATATTTTTGAAAAGGATAGGGTTTTTACTCGAAGCGTGAAGTAGATTTCCAGTTTTGACATTGTGTAATGGGAGTAATTCTCTGAGTGTCAATCTGATGTTGATTTCGGTCTTCGGGGTTGATACTTAGAGATTTATTCTCTTAACCGATGTCCATTGGGAACAAAACTTTTGTTTTAATTGTACTTGCTTCTATCACTCGGCTGTCTCCTATCGATCGAGTTTTCGACCTTTAGGTAGAAACTAATGGGTGTAAACATGTGTTTGAGACATGTTATGTTTGATGGTTGCAAGTGGGTGCAAGTAGTTGCAAGTGGTTGGTTGTGGATGCATATACACACACTAAGCACTAGATTGGCTCAAAAGCACTCTCATACTGCATATGAATGTGTGCACATTTTTCAAATTTTTGTGGATGCAAAATGATTGACTCATCACATGGATGTGGCATATAGATGAAAGGTTATGCACTCATATAGAAATGATGTGTATCAAATAGGATTTCTTGCATACATAATTGGACTCATGGCACTAACATAATTCACATTAAGGAGGTCAACTGGATCAGTAGACCACCTGATATTTGCATTAGATAAGAGACATATACACACACTTTTGCATATGTTCATACAACATTAGAAATTTTCTAAGGACAATGGATGCTTGTGGATGATGGATGAGTAGATGGGTGATTGGATGGTAGGACACATTATTCTTAACATAAAGATTTCGGGGATGAAATCATTTAAGGAGGGGAGAATGTAACACCCCCGTATTTTCTATGAACATAAAAGTAACAAAACAAAATACACTTAATTTTTAAAAAAAGAATTAAGGGAAACGGGATATGCCATTACGTTCATCTCGAAATTCTGCTTGGAACAGAGACCAAGTTTTCATAAATCGGACTTCGTATGAGGAAGTTACGGCCCTCGGAAGTTTCAGGAATTTAAATAAATTAAAACAGCTCAGATTTAAGTTTGAAATTCAAATCACACACCCGGGATGGGCGGGAAATTTCCCGCCTAGGACCTAGGTCGACCATGGGGTCGACCTGGGTCACATAGGTCGACCAGGGGGTCGACCTCACCCATATTTCCAGATCCGAGGACTGGTTTGTTTTTCTGCATTTGGACGCCCGTTCTGACCAGATTCGTTGATCCTTATGCTATTTAAACACCCCCAAACCCCACTTTCTCTCTACACCAAACCATTGTAACGTATGCTGCCTCAATTCTAATTAAAATAAATCAATGGCGTCTCTACTCTGCTGAAACCTAAGCTAGAACTAGTGCTTCTTCTTCTTCCAATCTGAATAGGATTAAAAGAGAACAACTACAAACCTTTTTCTTTTAGAATCCAACCAAGGTGAGTACAGTTATTTTCAGGTATGAAATTTAATTATGATCTTAACATGGCTATAAATCTGAATTTGAGATTATGCATATTCTTGTTTATCAGATCTGTTTTTCTATGTAGATCTATCTTATTAATATTATAGTAACTATTCTGTATCTCTTCCTTCCTTCTGTTCTATAGCTAGGCTACCACGAGCCCGAGCCAAATATCATTAGAGATTGACGCACGAATGCTAAATTTGGGAAAAATATTGAATGATGCATAATCAGACATGACTGATTTGTGACTGGTTTGAGAAAAGAACGTATGTTGTAATTTAAGATCTAGATCTGGGCATACTATATATGATAGTCTATGATTTGGAAGAAGGAGAATTATTGTGCATATGACTTAGGCGCAAAGATCTATATTATAATAGGATAACTATTAAATGCTAATACGCCTAAATGGGGATTTTGGATATTAGTCATACGCTGAAATCAAAGGCTAAATTTGGCATAATTCGTATTGTGTATCATGATTTGTGGTGTTTGGAGGATATTCTGTACTGTGTAAATTTAACTAAAATTTGGGGCATATGTTATGTTGTGAATTATGACCATAATTTGGGCATGCAAAACTAGGCTTAATTTTATGATTAAATCTGTTAAATTGCCTAGTCTGCTAAATCTGTTGAAACTGAATACGACAAATTTGGAGTATGAGAATCTGTAGGCTCGATCTAAAATTGAACAAAACAAGTTAATAGAACTTTGAATAATCTGCTATAACTTGTAAAGAAGTTTAATTTGTTGAATTGGCATAATTAGTCTGATATTAGCATAATCTGTGAATGAATACTTTAGCTAAAAATAAGAATGCTGAGACACGAGGTTAGACTCTGTTTGTGGAAGAAGCCTGCCCGGACCTAATCAGCTTAACCAGCAATCGCAAATTTTCAGTCTAATGTGAGAGGTCATAGGCATAACTAAAAGATGCTTAGACACGAGGTTAGGTCTGGCATGCGGAAGAAGTCTGCCCGGAACCGCCCGGCACATCCAACGAACACAAGCTACTGACCTAATGTGAGAAGTCTGTGTATTAGTAATTAATTAGTGCAAATCTAGGATAAATATAATGCCTAAAACATGTTAGGTGGATAAGGTTTAATCAACTGGGCGGATGAATCTAATAAACCTGTTTCGTAAATAAGTAGGCCCAATACAAAGTTAGGTAAAACCATTTGTAAGTCTGTTAATCTGTATATCTGATCCGGTAGTCTGAAAACTTGTTAAATTATATGTTTGATCTGAGAACTAGTTAATCTGAACTTTGTACATCTGAAATATGTAAGCAAGTAAATCTGAAATTTGTTAGTCTGGGGACACAAGGTTAGGAGGGGTAATTACTTGTGTCATCTGTTGTGTTGGATCCATATTAGTCAATAACCCTTTTCTGGTATCAAAACTATGACCCAACACTAGGAGGGGTTCGGGCAAGCTTACTGAACTAATTGTAAGAGGTTCACTCTGATAATGGTGAGGGGTGTCGATGGTGCGTTCCAACTGGGTCATGTGCGTGCATGGATCTGGTCTGCTCTGAGGATGTAAGACACCATGACATCTGTAAATAGGTCTGTGTCTATAGGTTGCCACTTTAGGGAATGATACACCCTTCTGTGGGGTCGACACAGGGTATTTATGTATTAGGGAGCAGATTGGTTGGGGTAGAATTTAGGGTACACCTAGTTCTGTCTGTTCTATTGGTATACCTTTTGTCTCTGTTGGCATGGTAAAGGCCTATTAGTTGAGGTGGTAAAGGCCTATTATTAGCATTCTGTTTCTGTACCTTCAGTCTCTGTTGGGGTGGTAAAGGCCCATTAGTTGGGGTGGTAAAGGCCCATTATTAACATTCTATTTCTGCACCTTCTGTCTCTGTTGGGGTGGTAAAGGCCCATTACTAGCATTCTGTTTTTGTGGAGATTATTCTATTTCTGTTTCTGTTTTAGTTTAGTCATTAGGGTAACACCTAATCATGTTATACTAAGTATTAGTGAAGAGAAGTAAGATATAGGTAAGAAGCATATCTTGGTCTATATCATTCTATTTCTTCTGTTTAACTTAAGCATACCTGCTACTCTTGTTGCTGTAATCTCTCATCCAGCTTTATTTACATGTCATGATACTACTATTTGTTTATATGCTGAAAGTTACTGGACTCGCCAGACTTTATGTCCGACCTCGTTTGTTTTCGCCTCTTTTTCTTTCCGTTCCCCCCCAGGTGCTCAGGGTGGAAACATAGGAGCTTGATTCATATTCTCTCTTCTTAAAGTGCTTGAAGTATTTCTTGGCTTTGACTTTACCTTCTTATGGCAGTTTATGTTGGGGATTATGGTTTTAAAATTATGCACTCTGAAGGATTTTGGTATAAGACTGGTACTTGTGTACTTGGGTTTTGGTATTGTGATTTTGAAGGGTGTAATCAAACTTATTTCTGTTTCTGCTGTAATAAAGTTATAAATTTTTCAAGTACTACTTTACGTATCTGTCTTGTAATATTATGTTATGTTTACTTATAATGCTTCATGGAAGTTAATGCATTCCCTTTGTGAATGACATTAACAGACATGTGGTGTTACAAGATTTATAGAGGAGCCTACTAAATAGAAAAAGAAAAATGGATTAGGAATATATATAGTTGAGAGAATTGACCTTGTAGGGGTGTTAAGGAAAGCCTAGGTAAGTTGGAAGCCCATTATGAGTCTAACCCTTGTTAACTTTTAAGAACTTGAAATCGTAAAAGTTTTGGCAAAAGAGTTTATGATGTTTTCAAGTTTTAATCTTAAAAGTATTTTTGATGTTTGAAAAAAAGAGAGGCTAAACCATGTTTTAAAATTAAGGGAGTAGGTAAGGGTTAGTGCCTGGAAAGAACGGAGAAATTTGAGGCTACAAGGTAAATAGCGAAGGTTACCTTGGAATAGTTGAAAATTCCCGTAGAATGCATAGGTATTGTAAAGACTAGAACTGTTGCTCGAAAAAGAAAAATTATAGGCTAGTAAAGCACAGCAAGGACTAGTAGTGACTACTAGATAGTGAAGGGCAAGTGAGCATTGATAGTTTGTGGTTGGACTTTTCATTAGTGAAATAGTCATTGATTCTTGGTCCTTAGTAGTAGTTGTGTAGGATGGAAAGGCTTATTTGAAAAGAAAAAACTTAAATCATTGGATTAAGTAAAATAAGCTAAGAAAGAAAAATAGCCTAACTAAAAAGAAAGCAATAAATTCTGAGAAGCAACAAAACATGATGGGAAAAGAAAAAGAAAAGGAAGTTTTCTTATGTAGTTTTGCTTGGATAGGAAAATAGGAAACTTTGTATAGAGTAGTTACGTGAAATCCAAGTGCAATTAGAAAAGGAACATAAAAGAAAAACGGAAGATGTAATTTTTTTCCGTTTTGTACCTTTTTGTGACATAAGAAATCAAATTTAGAAAATTAAGATTTTTCCTATAATTCAAAATTTAAAGATGGTTGGTAAGATTTTGGATGCAACAATTGGATGAACTATGCTCTTATTCTGTAAGAGTGTGGGAAAAATTGGATGAAAAGTGTTTTGATTTTCAAAAATATTGCATTCATGTAGAACTGTAAGTATATTTAGGATGTGAGCATCATGTTTTGAAAGAGTTTTTGAAAGTTTGCATACATACAGGTGGTACCAAATTAGGCATACATGCACTGCTATGATGCATTTCACTTTGCACATGTGCACAACGTTTGCAAAAATTGGATGCACACATAATGGATGTATAATATGCGAGGGATCATTTGATTTTACCCTTATCAAATTTCGGGGATGAAATTTCTTAAGGGTGGGAGAATGTAACACCTCGCATTTTTAGTGATAATTAAAAATATGCATATATGTATATATTATATGCATAGATAAATTTAAAGGAAAATTTAAATAAATAATATATAAATGCATTGAAATGAAGAAAAATGAATTGCATGCAATATATATATATATATAAATTAAAAAGAAGTTAATGCAAGAAAAAAAAAAGTATGCAATACAATTGCGCATGTAGTAATGTTAAAAAGGAAAAGGGAGTACATGCATGTAATTATGATAGAGAAAACAATTAATAAAGAGAAAAATTAATGTAAGTGGTAAAAAGGTGAATTAATAAATTTGCATGTAACAATAAATGAGAAGGGCATATGTGTATACATGTTATTTGAAATTCAAAATTTTATAGGAAGATAATACATGCACTAAAAATAATAGGAATGGGTAGATGCACGAACCTAAATAAAAATAATAGAAATGTGCAGATGCATGAACCTAAATAAAAATGAATTAATGTCATGCAAATAAAAGAAAAAGAATATAAAATGCAAACATGTCAAATATGCAATTAAAGCATGCATAGAAGAAAAAAAAAGAGGGACCAAGCAATTTAATGTATTAAAAAGAAGCAACATATCAAGTGCATGAAATAGGAAAGCATAAACACATTTAAATAAGAATACTAGAAATATATGCAACAAAGAAATAATGTCACATGGGAAAATTTAATGCATAGAAAAGAAGTTGGAAAACAAACATAAATTTATTCAATTAAAGCAAGATAATGTCAAAAGAATTAATATAATTCATATTATATATATAATAATGACGATGGAAGGATGCATTAATGGAAAAGAAACGTACTTTGCATTTATAAAGGAGCATTTAAGATTTTTCTTGTACAAAAAGAAAAGAAACCGCATATAGGAAGGTGTCAACACCATCAGTGTCCACGCGTGCGTATGGGTGCAACGCATCTGGGTTGGTTTAGCCTACTCTAGAACCTTCTTTTTTTGTGGCGAGGTGGAAGGTTTAGGTGAATTCTATTTTCATTCTAAGGCCCTAACTCACCTACTACAGCTATAAATAAACAACAAACCCAACCCTAATCTCATCTATCTCTTTAACCCTAGCCTCCATGCTGCTAAATTCTCAACTAACATAGCCTCCACCTTCAACATAAATTAAAGTAGAGATTTTTAGAGACAAGTTTTCATCAACAATCAATTTAGAAGTTTAATCAACATCAATGTGTTACAACAACGATTTATCACTTTCCAAATCCTGACAAGGTGAGTGGGTTTAAATTACCCTTATGAATAATTGTATGCATATCGTTTAGCAATTCCCCAAATTAAAATGTTTAATTCAATTAAAATATTATATCTTTTACTTAATGCCTATTTGTTCTTCTTCCCGTTCCTTTTTATTTTTATAGACTAGGCTAACTTCGAGCCTAGTCCAGATCTCGTTGAAAGGCATACGTACGAACAATATTGTAATAGTGGAATGATGTTTGGGAAATTGAAATAACTTGCATGATGGATTTTGGGCAAAACATGTGATTGGGGAATTGTTGTACAACTCATAAAATGCTGGAAATTGGGAATGATGATAATTTGGCGCATAACTATAAATATTAATCTGGGACATTAGTGAAAATATGTTAAAATTAAGTTGGAACAGCTAAGTAAGTTGGTATAATTTGGAAGCGCGTGGATTAATAATGGACCTGAATAAGCAAGACTGTAATTTGAGCACAACTTAAGGTTGGGTAATTTGGGGAAAAACTGATAGGTTGGAATTTTGGAGCATAACTTCAATGAATATGAACAATTGGTAGAATTGGAATAATTTCACTTTATTGAAGTTAATTAAATGTAAGAAGAAATGCGACATATATGGGGAATTGGGCATAACTATGCTTGGAATTATGAATATAATTAGGGTGGGATTTATATATATAAATCAAATTGGAATTATGAACATGAAATTGGGATTATAAGTTGAATTGTGATTATAGGCATAATCTGTTGATAGGACTATAAGCATAAATGTGAATTGAGGGTTTATGGGTAATTGACATATATTATAATTCAATATTTGAATTATGAGTATAAGTTATAACAAGAACTTATATGCCTAAGACACGAGGTTAGATTTGGTCTGCGGTAGAAGTCTGCCCGGAACCGCCCAGCATATCCAGCAACCGCAAACTGTAATCTAATGTGAGAGGTCTTAGGTGGAAATTGAACCCGTAATGGTGTCAAGAAACGAGGTTAGATTCTGATGCGGTAGAAGTCTGTCTGGAACCACCCGGCATATCTAGCAACCGGAAACAACAATCTAATGTGAGAGGTCTTGCGTGTTTACGGACATAATAAATAATAATGAACACTTAACTAAGGAAACACATGTAGGGTTGACGTGGATATAATAAAAGGGGTTAAGTGGGTAACATGGGTAGCATGGTAAAATTTTAAATTGGAACACTTAACCTAATTAAATATGTAGTGGTGTTACGAACCAGTTGAATTGAGTAGGGGTTAAGTAAATTTGTTAAAGAAACGAGAAAGGTTAAGTTAATCTTAATCAATGCCAAAATGGGGAATGATGATAATAACCTATTATGAATGAACTTGAATAAGAAAGATAATAGGTAGGCTTGTCCTAGGGACAAGGGGGAATTATAACTTATGAAATAAGATAAGTTATAAGGAATGATAGGGAAAAATGAAATTATTCCCTTGCCAATGTATCTGTGAATTAAGATTTGCTTGATTATAAATTAAGTAGAACATGTTATGGTAACCATGGGATGGAATAATGAATAGATTATGAGAATAACATGTTGTAGGCTTATTAATGAACTTTAATGGGTTAAGTTATAAATTTAATTAATTAGCGAGGGTAACTTGGTAAACTTGAAAAGGAAGTCAACGTGAAGGAGAATAACTGAGTTAAATGTGAAAACTCACGAGGTGGCGCAAGCGCTTGATTAATGGTTAAACGTAGGGTCTAATGACGTATAAAAATGAGGCGCTTAGACCAGCCCATACGTTAGAGGATGAATAACAATATCATCAGGGTGTCAAAAGACACAAAGAGAAGCGCATGTCCATCTAGATATTCTTGTAGGCTCCAACGGACTAGGTTAAGGAGCACGCGGCTTCCAGGGACGTAGGGTACTCTTGGTATTCCTCTGTGAGTGGCAGATGATCCGCCTGTACTCACAGAGGTTAGGTCTGCGTAGGTGAACCAATGAGTATGCCTTGATTGCAATAATAAGGGGCAATCAAAAGACTAAGATGGACCAGCATGATTCGGCGAGACCAGTTAGTGCCCTGTGATAACAACTCGTCGTCTACACCATCTTCAGTCAGTACGTAAAGCGAAAAGGTGGAGAACTCCAAAAGACCATATACTTTGCTATCTAGTTATGAGTGAGGTTGGCTAATAGGTTTGAAGGGCATAGTGGGCTGGGATTATGTTCTCATTCTTGATATTCATGGGTGTCTTTCATTAGTTGAAGGAGGGGTCTAGTGGGACCATAGCTACTGTAAAAGCAGATCTTAGCATCTGCAATCGGCAGATATCTGAAAGCTCCCGACCGAGTTTCGTGTTTCTTGATTAGCCCTGCCACGGGACTCGGGCGCACATATAGAGAACATGTGCAATAGACATCGAGAACGATTGACGATATATACGTGGGAAAGTCTAGGTACACTCGTGTCGCTCTGGGTGGTGTATCATAAGACTAGAGGGCATTATTCGAGGATGGAACCTAATTCGATCGAATGGTTCAAAGATGGCAGTCCGAACGCTTACGTAATATAGAAGTAGTGGTTCTTTGCAAACGTAGCATTGACATATATACAGAAATCTGTACGACATTCGGGAGTAGGATTAGGGACTGCTATATTCCTACGATGATAATGTAAAGACCGTGCGAGTAGGGTACCATGGGGTGTACCTTAGTTGGGGGTAGCTACATATACATTGTATTAGGTTAATCTACTAGGTAGTAGACGGGTGCGACGTATGTAAGCCTTGAATGCTAATAACACAGATAACCCAATAAATTAGAAAATGTATTTGAACGATATATGTAGGATTTTCCAGAAGTATAATCTAAATCCAATCACAAAGGACTTATGTTCTGACCCCCCTACTCACAACATTCGTGGGTTAGGTTCATGATAGAGACTGTATAGCATTGGATACTGGTTTAGCAGTATTATTATTAAGGTAAAACTATGTTTTAATTAAATTATATTTTATTCCTTCCGCTGTGAGATGTTTTCCGGACACTGACATGTTTCATGTCTTTGTCTTTTCTATAGGATACCAGAGCAAACCAACTCGAGTTTCGATGGATTGGGATTTTTGCAAAAAAATCGATCCATCAGAATCCGGGTTGTTACAAGTTAAGACGAGATTGGAAGCGTAGCCCAGGCCGATTTCTCCAGTTATTACCTCTGGACCACCGCGTCGCTTGGAGATGGAGGGTCAATTTATAGAACTGGACAATCTTATACTTGATATTACATTGTCTTGGCCTAATAGCTCAAACATGGAAAGTCTAATGCTGAATGTTGGGGAGGTCACCCCTTCGAGCGGGCCTAAATATAGTCTGTAGAGAGAATACTTAGGACACACACTCATAAAAACTGCATAACACAACATTTGTCTGTGTTTGTGGAATGTTCGATTCTAACATTGAATCTACTCCGTATAGGTGAAATGTCTTAGGTTAATGATAGAAATCGAGGTCGAGGATCTAGGGGCCATCGATCTAGGAGGAGCGAGCTGGTGGGTAATTTTTGGAGAGACACAAACTTTTTTACGCCTTTCTTTAGCTCCTATGAACGCGGCAGTGATCGTCGCCACAAAGACCAGCCTCGATATTCAGAATCTCTACCACCCATCGTCCAATCGTCGAGAACATATTTAAGGCTAGAGATGGCGAGCACACGACATCAATCGTAGATGCTCCCTCCTTGTGTTTCACCCTTAGAACCTATAACCACATTCGGAAGTATGGAGTTGGCGTCTATGGATCAGAGACCCGGAAAGAAAGGAGTGTCGAAGACAGGCTCGTATTTTCCAAACATGTCAGGAATTCCACAGTTTACTCTTGAGAAAAAGACAGCGATGTTGAGGAGGCATTTACCGGTTTCTACTTTAATGAACTCAAGTGGTTTCCAGAATTTCACCAGATCCCTACGAATGTGGACAAGGATGTTTATGATAAGATGTATGATGTCTACTTCCAATATAGAGAAATGTACAGATACGCGAGGCATCTCTCGGAGCTGATCATTAATAAAAATGTTGAAATCCAGAACTTAGGACTAGTTGTAAAAGATGAGAGGGAGTGCGTCTAGAGCTGGGACAACAAACTGGGTAAGAGAACTCTTTAAATTATATATATATTTCTATGTATACGAATAACATGTTTAAATGCTAACTCTCTGTTGTCAAAATAGCACAACTGAAGTAGGATTTCAAGAAATTTGAGATTGATCTGAATCAAGCTCGAGAGTCGTTTAAGGATACAGTGGCCAGGGATTCATTAGAGAATACGTCTCTCAGGTGTGACAATGAATATTTGGTAGAGAGGAACCTCCAGATGAAGAAGGAAAATGAAGAGTTATACCAGGTCTACGAAAATAATATGGCTCTTATTGCAGAGAACGAGAGGATGAAGGAGGAGAATGAGCAGGCACCGCGACTTATGAAAGAGAATGGTGAGCTCAAAAAGCTACTTGAGTTGAGAAAAGTTGAGCTTTCTTAAGCTATGAAAGAGAAAGCTGACACCAAGGCTACGAGCAAAGATGTACTGGCTCAAGCGATGGTTATAAAGACTGAGCACCAAGCTGAAGTGGATAAGCTTAAAGATGACATTGAGGATGCTGAAGCTAGGGTAGAGGAGTCTTTGGAGACAAACATTTGGGGTATGTACGTCAAAGCACTTCGATTCCACGGAATCTCTTATGTCAAAGATTAACCCCGGATTATGGCTCAGACTTGGGATAAGCTATTGCGATTGGAGGCTCTGATGTGGACACTGTCGATGAGTTTGGCTTAATGTTTGATCATCTGACCGAGGAGGAGCGCTCGGTGATGGAACAAGAGAGGAGATTGTCAAGACATGACATTGAGAAGGCGAAGATGGAGGAACTTACTACTACTAAGGGAAGAAATAGCTACTGAGAGTGTGATAGTCATCACCAGTTTATAGGAGGTAGTTCCCAGCAATAGCAAGTTGTGCCATCTGCCTCAGCTAGAAGTCCAATGGTTCCAGCCCCATCACTACCAAATATGACCCTGACTTTCCGGGTTTGGAACAATGAAGATCTCTCCAACCAACAATCAAGAATACTATGCTGGTTGCGACAGCGCTGCAAGTGTTGGAAGGTAAAGTCTCACTCTCATGAGTGCTTGGAAGGATGTAAACACTAAGTATAAGTAGACTAATTCATCTTCTTTTTCATTGTGTTAGGCCCCTATGGAGCAGAAGAAACAATGGGTTTCGTGTCAACATTGCCTGGGCCTGATGCGGGGATGCAGGGAGTACAGTTTGTAGAAGGGAACAGTCACTTGGATACATTTTTCTGATGTGAATCTTAGAGATTTAGGGACTTGCTTGTGGAAGGCAAGGTTCAAGTGACCGTGCCAATAGAGGCGGGAGTACATGTAATGCAAGTCTAGTGGAGTCACAGAAAGTTCTGTTGCTCGCTACATTTGAGGAGCATGAGGAGAAGAAGAAGGCAGACGAGGAGGCCCTGCAAATAGCTCTGGAGGAGGCCAAGAAGAAAGCCGAGGAAGAGGCTGCAACTAAAGTGAAGGAGGCGGCGAAAAATAAAGACGATGTTGAACCTGGCAAGGAAAAAGTTGATCATGAGGCCAGGAAGAAGAGAGCCGACGATGAGGCTTCCAAGAAAAGGGTTGGGGGTGAGTTTGAAAATTTACAGGAGGCCGAGGCCAAGAAGATCAAAGCGGAGAGAGCATCCGAACAAAAGGAAGTGAGAGAAGCCATGAAAAAGGCTGAGATGATGGCGAAGAAAGCCACGGAGGTCGGGAAGGATGAGAACACAAAGGAGATACTAGCTCTTGCCACAAATGTCACTCTCAAGCCTCTACAAACGATCCCACCTATAGACGAGGAGGTCATTAAGATCACAAGTGGCGAGAATGATGAGGGGAAGTTCAAGATGGTGATCTATGGGTTTGAGAAGAGGAAGATGAAGGGAGGATCGTTAAGGTGAAGGTTATAGAGTTTTTGTTTATGTAGGCCGTTATGATATGCGAGTACGACCCTCGCTTTTGGAGGCATGATGGGTTTTCATGTACATCATGTCATTAAAAAGAAAATAGGCAGTTCTACTTCGCTTTTGATGTGAATGAAAGTTTTAGTTAACTTTGCTTATATCACATGTTGTAGTAAGTGTTTGAACTTTTTTCTATGCTTTCCAATATTTGTACTTGCGTAAATGTACTCGTCGTCACACTTGGGAAAACGTTGTCTATGCTTCCCCTCTGTTGGGATCTTCAAGTTGTGTGGAGTTCAAGCTTGGTGTCTCCCCTCTCCGGATCTCCTTACGGTCATTGATCTCAAGTCATGAGAAGGCAAAGCGGATGTCGTTGGTTCATCCTTTAAACTCTCCCATCATTTCATTTGGGTTAGAGTTCAAGGGCGTCATTGGTTCGCCAGTTTGGTACCTATATCCCGAACCTGTGGGTTGGATGGTGCCAAGTGAGTGGTTGATGTCGCACACACCAGGCTGGTTGGTTGCCCCCAAGTTTAGAAACTTAGGAATGGGGTTGGTACACAAGTTAAGAGCGTCCCAGGTTATTTATACTCAACCTCGTCATTGGTTCGAGACTCGAGTCGAGTTTTTTATACTTGGCCTCGTCGTTGGTTTAATACTCGAGTTAGGAGGATCGATTCCAAGCTTCGGGGTGCCGATCTAGTGTTGTGTGCTCATGTATGCAAGTCGGTCGTAATAGTTGCTCAAACATAATATGTAGAAAGTAAATACACCAAGTACATGGACATCTAAAATATTCTTTACTGATAACTTTGGCACTATTGACAACGCCTTGAACTTTGAAAACAAAACATTGGTGGAAAGCAATAAATCTATACACTAGATTAAGTAAGGTAGCGGCATAGTTGTCCGCTATTACATGATTTTAGGAGTTCGACGTCATTAACGGTCATTAGCTTGAAGGTTCCATCTCCAAGCCTCCATTGTATGATGTATGGACCTTCCCAGCGAGGACCAAAACCAATCGTTGTGGCAAAGATCTGCTTCAGGACGAGGTCACCGATGTTAAAGTGCTTTGGATGGACATTGGAGTTGAAGTACTGAGCAACTCATTATCGTTGAGCGGCGATTCTGAATTCAGCTTTGTCTCTTTTCACTTCAAGTAAGTCAAGTGACTCCAATAGGAGTTCTTGGTTGGTCTTCATATCGTATTATGTGACTCGATGAGATTGGAGCTTGAGCTCAATAGGAATGACGACTTCAGATCCATAGGGGAGAGCGAAAGGAGTGTGACTGGTAGCTGACTTATGAGTAATCCGGTAAGCCCATATGGCTAGAGGAAGTTCATTTTCCCATATGCCACTTACCATTTCCAGATGCTTCTTGATGATGGTTTTTATTACTTTGTTGATAGTCTCAACTTGCCCATTGGCTTGAGGATGAGCTACTACCGAGAAAATTTTCTTAAAGTTGTGTCATTGGCAGAAATTCCTAAACTCAACACTTTCAAAGGGTCCCATTATTGGAAATGATAGTCTGGGGGACTCCAAAATGACTGATGATATTGCAGACGATGAAGTTGATCACTTTCTTGGCAGCAATTAGAGTAAAAGGCTCGGCTTTGGCCCATTTGGTAAAGTAATCAACTGCGACGATAGCATAACATACACCGCCTCTGGCAATCGGAAGATTTCAGATGATATCAATCCCCCACATGTCGAACGACCAAGGGCTGACCATCTGCATCAACTCGATAGGCGGGGCTCTTAGAATTTAAGAAAACCTCTGGCACTTGTTGCACTTGCGGGCGTAGTTTGCTGCATCTTGTTCAAGTGTTGGCCAAAAGTAGTTATATTTGAGAATATTCTTTGTTAGGGTTTTCACCCAGTGTGATCATCGCACTCGCCCTCGTGCACGTCCAGCGTTACACGTTCAGCGTCGTTGTGGGTTAGACACAAGAGTAATGGAATAGATAATCCCCTTCAGTAGAGCACTCCATATTGAATGATATATCATGATGATTTACGGATAAGTGTTCGTTTCTCCTTGGAGCGATCAGGGAGAATTCCATGAAGTAGGTAGTCCTTCATAAGTGTAATCCAAGACTCGGGTTCGGACTCGGTCTCCATCGTTGATATCGAATTAGTCTTTATCTGATCTATACTTAGATATTCGAGCACTTCGAATGGTACGAGTCCTAAGAGTTGCGGATCTCCAGAGTTTGCCATCCTGGCCAATGAATTAGCTTTCTCGTTCTGCTCTCAGGTGATGTATGTAATGATGTAATGGTCGAACTTGGTAAGCAGATTGCGAACCGGAGCAAGGTAGGGAGAAAGCCATACCCTATTGGCTTGATATTCGCTCTGCATCTGGCACACGATGAGCTATGATTCGGAGTAGATCTGGATAGCCTTGATGTTGAGTTCAATTTCAATTATAAGTCCAGTGTCATATTCTTCATCATTTCTCATGGAAGGGAAGTCGAGCTTTAAAATGTAACAGATTGAGTGTTCCTTAAAAGTAATTAGTACGACTCTGGCACCAGAACAATGACTGTCAGATAATCCATCCACAAATAGTTTCCACTGAATGTCTTGAGGCTCACTGTCTTCTGGATAGGCTCTTCGGGAATAGTGAACTCTGCTATGAAGTTCGCAAGGGCTTGTCTGAGGCTGGCTTGACGAGGAATGAAAGTAATCTCGAACTGGGTCAGCTCTATATTCCACTTCAAAAGTAGCCCAGATACATCAGGTCTTTACAGGACCTATCGTAGCGGCTGGTTAGTGTAGACTTTGATCGGATGGGACTGAAAGTATGACTGTCGCTTCCGTTAAGAGATATATAGGCAGTAAGCAAGCTTTTCAAGTTTCGGATAATTCTTTTCTACACCTATTAACCTCTTGCTGATGTAGTAAATGGGCTGTTGGACACGATCTTCTTTGCACACTAGCGCCGACCTAATTGCCCATTTACGCTTTGAACATCTTTGATGCTTTGAAGGGCTTGAACATCCTAGATAGTTTGGATTTTTTTTGGATTCACTTCGGTGTCCCATGAATTGATAATGAAAGCATGAAATTTTCCCGATGCAACGCCAAAAGAGCATTTAAAAGGATTGAGTTTCATGCCGTATTTGCGAAGGACATCGAACATTTCCACGAGGTCGTTGACGTGTTCGTTTGATACCCTCGTTTTTACGAGCATATTATCCACGTAGACCTTCATGGATCTCCCGATCTGATCTTTGAACATGCAGTAGACCAGTCGTTGATTAGTGGCTCCAACATTCCTCAGACCGAAAGGCATGACAACATGTCAACAGAGTCCAAGTTCGGTAATGAATGAAGTGTGCTCCAGATCTTAAAGGTACATTGGAATCTGATTGTAGCCAGATTATGCATCCATGAAGAAGAGAAGAAGGTAGCTGGCAGTTGATTCAACTAGCTGGTCGATCTTAAGAAGTGGGATCTTTGGGAAGGCTTTGTTCAAATATGAGTAGTTGACACGCGTTTGCCACTTTTCATTTGATTTCTTGACCAAAACCGGGTTGGAGACCCACTCGAGGTAGAGGGCATCGCGGATATAGCCATTGTCAAGCCGCCTATCTACCTCCTCTCGGAGTGCCATCGATCTTTCCATTCTCAAGATTTGACACTTTTGTTCAATGGGAAGATGCTTCGGGCTGATACTAAGCATGGACAAGCGATTCCTGGGTCGATGCCACACATATCTGAATGGGTCTAGGAAAATACATCGAGGTTGGCCATTAAGAAATCCACAAGCTTTTCGTTTATTGACGAGTGAATATGTGATCCAATCTTCAAGACCGTTGTTGGATTGGCAAGATTGATTGGAATGTCGATAGTCGGTTCCACCGAGATAGCCCTCTTGAAATCAGGCTCTTCGTCTTCCCTTGGAGCAAGATCATCAGAAAGATGATAGTGGCATCTGAGCTACAACCCAAACTCCAGTGATTTCTATGCATTGATGGTTTTGGTGTAGAAATTGGCTCTATGCTCTTGCTTTTCTCCTTATTCATAGTGTCCTATTCAGTGAGGTAGTAGGATCTCGTTGTATCTTCCTAGATAGTTCCGATGGCGTTCTCGATTGGAAATTTCATGAGAAGGGGCCAAGGTGCCATGCAGATTCTAAACTCTGCGATGAAAGGACGTCCTAAAAAGATGTTGCAAGGAGAAATTACGTTGATGACAACAAAAGTTAGGATTCGAACTCTGCTTTGATCCCCATCTCCGACCTTGACCATCGGGTCTACCATTCGCATGGGCTGGTTAGAAGAGCCGTTATAGCCATGAACAGTGGTGTGGTAGGGCTTCAAGTCTTTGGCCTCAAGTTTCATTTGGTCATAGGCTGACTTGAAGATTATATTGATGGAGCTTCCAGAATCAATGAGGATTCTTTAGACATAGGTTAGGCCTATATGTGCAGAAATAATAAGAGGGTCTATGGTTGGGATTTCAATTCCCATAGACTCCCTCTCACAAAAAGCAATATCATCCCGCATTGTCTTCTAAAGCTTAACGAGAACAAACTCTTCTAAAGTGGAGCATGCTTCCAATCTGGCATGCTTGATGGAATAGGTGTATTCCTCTATATGCCGAAAGCTCTCATTTACTGCGTGAGGCCCACCGCAGATGGTGTTGATCATGGTATCACGTGGACTTTTATGGGATTGACTTGGGGTCGCATTAGCTGGAGGAAGTGTGGGCGTAGAAGGGCCCGCGACTTCTTCTTAGGGACTAGGATTTTGGATGTAATGTTCCAAGCGTTTCTCTTGGATGACCTTCTCTAAGCATCCTTGAGGTGGTGGCAGTCGTTCCTATTATGATCTCCAGGTAACTGGTTGTTGCGACCGTTGGGTTTCCCATTATTCGGTTTGGGCTTGAATGGGACCACCTATTTACCCTTGTATGAAGATACTACAACTTGTTTCCCTTGAATGTTGTCTACGATAGTTCTTGAGTATGGGTTATTAGGATGGTCGTGTTGAGCTGTCCTGTTCTTCCATGCTTCCTCTTAGCATAGAAACTGATTGTCCTTCTCGTAGAAAGCTTCCCAGGTCTTCGTTTGCTTTTTGTCGATCCACGCTCCAAACTCGGAGTTAGGCATGATGCCTTTAGCAAGTAGGACCAATACTGTGTGTGGCTCTGGATCGTCAACCTCAACGAGGGCGGTGCTGAAGCATTCATGGTAGCTTTTAAGAGACTCCCTCGTTCCCTGGTAGAGGCTTGGTAGAGTAATAGTGTCCTTTGGCCTCGCTATGTGCATTCTGAGTTGCTTAACTATTTTGAAAGTGAGTTGATCGAAGGTAGAAGTGGATCGAGCTGGAAGTCGAGTAAACCAAAACAAAGTTGTATCTTCTAAGAAAACCGGGAAACACTTGCATTTGACGACATCAGTGGCTCAACTCGAGTCTGTATGTCATTCATGATGGTTTAAAAAGTTGCAGGGATGGGTCTTTCCCACGTAAGCCATTAGCTGAGGCATATTGAATCGTCAGGGCCAATCTGCTTTGTGGAAGTCCCGAGTAAAGGGTTACGCCTCATATTGTTTCCCAAATGTTGGTAGTGTTTCCCCGCATCTCATTCACGATCCTACAGACCATGTTGGTAAGAAAAACAGGCTGAACCTCCGTTGGAATCCAGTGGTAGTGGTTCATCTCAATAGTTCGGGGTCGTGGAAGTCTTTGAGTATGAATGTCAGCATTATCTTCGTCCATGTCATCAACCTCATCTTTTTGATTCTGGTAAGGTAGATGAGGTTGGGCCTGAGCCTTTTGAATTTGATCATGTCGAACTTGAGCCTGATTGGTTCGTCGCTAGTAACCAATTGGTAACAGTCGCATTGACGTGTTCCCTCACTGAAAATCACGGTAGTTCCACCCGTTTCCATTGTCATTGCCATTTTTGTTGACAAGTATTGGCAATGGTGTTGGCGTTAGTAGTAGTCCTCCTCCTTTGACTTCGGTTACCACGGTGAGTGTCAGAAGAAGAGCTTTCTGAGGCATTGGGTAAAGGAGGGTGTTGTGCCAGTGAAGTTGAGCGACGGTGCACTAACTTTCTTAAAGTCGTTGTATCAGCTCGATGTTTTTCTTCAACTGGTTGTAAAGTTCTTGAGTCATGTCTTCCAATTTCTCATTGAGATCGAAGAATTGAGCTTGGGTTGTCGGAGCTTCAGGATCATATGGAGGAACAGTTTCCACGTCGAGCGGTTTTTCCTAGGTTTGGGGCTGATAAGAAATTGCAGTGCCAGCCGTTGTGGAAGTTTCGATCATTGTATTCTTTCGTTTTTATCTTTCATAAACAAAACTAAGGAGGTAGCTTGAGAAAACCTAAGTAGCGGTTTGAAGTTGAGATGGAAGTCGAATGGAAAGAAGCAAGTAAACCTCTCAATGATAGCACCAAATTGTTTACGCATAAAATTGTCGTCACACCTAAAGATTCTCGATTACACGAGAATAATGTTTGGCTTACATAAAATGTAAGTATAGCGAGAAAAGAACACAAAGATTTATAGTGGTTTGGTTCGAATTGAACCAACGTCTACTTTGAAGCATTTTCCTATTTTTATTGATTATTGAAGGTTACAAGTGTTGAACAACATTAACACTTGCATACAAATTTTGGCTAAGTATTCGGGAGTTATATTTTGCATATGTAAAGTATTGGAACAAAATATATGTTCTTCTTCTTCCTTGAGGCTTAGAATTGTGTCCAAATATCTTTCAAGATCTCTCGAATCATGCAAATTTCAACCCTTTTGAAGTATGAGGTAAGGGGTATTTATAGGTAGTGTATTAGGTGGGAGTAGGTGAGATTTGGGGTCCAAAATAGGAATTTCGCATCTCGAACAGGCAGCCTCTGGAATTCGCATCCCCTATACATAATTTGGGGGATACGAATTTTGCATACCAAAGGATGCGAAATTCGTATCATGTGGTGATATATGATCTTGTATCCCTTGGGGATACGAAACAGGAGTGAGGTGTATTCGGTTTGGGGATGCAGATTTAGGAGAAAAGTGGCTGTATTGGAGATGTGAAGTGAAGTGTGGTGCGTGGCACTCAGGATGTGAAAACTGGGATTTGAAGACATAGGGGATGCGAATCTTTTGTGATGCGAAAGAGAAGGAGATGCAAAGTTTAGGGAGGCAAAATGGACGGTGCGAGGTCTCCTGGATACGAATTCTCGTGGAAGTCGTACCTGGGGGATGCGAAATGTTGTTATTGAGTGGTTGTGAGGCCTACGCTCGCATGACTCCTTCTGGGCCTGAATCTTGAGTTTACTGATGACACTTTAGGCTTTGGTGTCACGTGATGGGCCGAGTCGAGTAGGCATGGTATGCTTCTAGGAATCGGACCAAAAGGCCGGTTAACGGCAGATCCCACAGGGACGAATGAAAAACTTAGGATCGACAGCAGTAAAATCCCGTCTGAAAGGGGGAGGACAATTAGTATTGACAGAACCTAACTCCCTTTTTGGGATGTAACCAAATTCATCCTTCCTTATTGGGTTCCACAATATAAGATTCTTTGTTCATTAGTACTTAAGAAAGGTTTAAAAAACTAATGATCATCAAAATAAGGGTTTGGGTCTAAGACCTATCTAAGGTTTCAATGAGTGCTAACTTGTGAAACCTTAGTCCTATAAGCCTTCAGTAAATCGAATGCCGAAACTTAAATGCATCAACATATTCGTTCGGTCTTCTGATGATATCGGAGGATGAGGATCTGTTTCTTTCAACACAATTTTTGATAAATGAAATCTCAATGAAAGCACCTGCTTCCGTAATTCAATCAGCGTTAGCTGGTTTAGGGTGTTAACCATTTTTATGGTTAAAATTATCAAAGTTATCCATGTAACAGAACATACCAATAATGCAGGGGAAATAAAATAGTAATATATAAGATCTTCAAAATCCATCTTCATCTTCAAGTAACTAATGTCTTCATAATTGAAACAACTTAGGTAGACCCGAGCATAATTAAAAATATAACATTCGAGTCAGGACTGTATATTCTTGTGTGAGTCAATTCAAATCAGGAAATAAAGGTACAATAATTATAAGGTCAACTAAACTAAAATCCAATTACTTAATTATTCAAATTAATAGTCCTTCCAAAGATAACACTTTCAAATTAAGTTCCTGCTTATTTCGAATCTTTAGAATAATAATTTATTCAGTTTCATATCAAATCATATTCTTACATTTGGAATTTTAACAAATTCTTTGAAATATGGTAAATTCAAGATTCAATAATTTGAACAAACATATTCAATGACATGAAATCGAATTGAAGTACATCATCGATGTATTTTACTTTGGTTCTAAATGAAGCCACGAATCAAAACTCATTTCTCAAACATGGGGTAAACGTATCCCTAGTAACATATAAAGTTGCAAATATTTAGAAACATTCATACGTACTTTGTAAGTTTTATCATTCATTTTAAAAATCATTGGAAATCATTCCAGAATCAAAAGAATTTACATTGTCGCAGTAATACTTCAAAAAAATTACGTATGTTAATAAATACCTTTATAAGCTAGTTACATAAATAATATAACTTCGAAATATTTGGTTTTAGATATTATTATTATATCAGATATCGTCGTTTAATTTAAACCATTCGATCACGTTATTTAAAATATTTCAATCTTAAATATCAATTGGAAACCATTTAGGTTTTAAGGTTTCCTTTAAAGTAAATTCATACTTAAATTCAAATCCAAATTAAGCAATGTAAATTTAGAATCATACCAATTTTATATTCTAATTTCATATAAAATAAATTTACCATTCATTTCTAATTTAAACAAATTTATAATTCAAATCCAATTCAAAATTTACTTAAAATGATTTATGTTTCCAATTCAACTTAAAACAGGCTTAAATGCCAGTTAAATTAGATTTTAATTCCAAATTGAATTTTAATAAATTTCTTTAATAAATTCAGATCTTTAGATTCAAAATCCATTAAATTAATCCAGTTCATATAATTCAAATAAATGAGTGCATATCATTTTGACTCATATTAAAACACCATAGGTGTATATCAATTAACCTATTTTGGTTCTCAATTTCAGTTATGGTATATAACCATCCAATAACAACATCAATTCGATAGTCATCACATGATGAGAATGATATATCACAACAAACACAATATCATCTACCATAATAATTAATAAATTCACACATACAAGCAGATACATGTTAGGATATGATACAAAATCATATATCGAAGAGTTCGATTATGGATAATATTCAACTTTAATATCAAATAAAAATTCAAGCAATGAAATCTCAAATTCGTGAAACTTAACCTATTCCATTCCAATATTGTATGCTGATAAACTCAGTACAAATTATTATTTTTATTATGATTTAAAATGACAAAATTCCATTTAATTCATTTTAAATTCATCACAATAAATTCTAATTCAAATTTAATCTAGTTCTCAAATATGTTAACAATTAATGCACCAAACACTTAAAATTTAATCCAATTTCAATATCGAGTGTCGGCAAGCAACAATGTCAATTGTTAATGTTAACATCAATTGTTAGATGATAGCTTAATAAATTAACTCGCATATTAATATATGTACTATATATCAAATAGTTCCACTTGCAAAAAAATATAGATTAGAGCTTTAATACTCACCTTTGCATGCGAGAAGAAAACTTGCAAATAACGCAAAGCTTAGCGATGGATAATGCAATATGGCCTTGACATAAACTCAAGCACGCGTGATATAAACATCGATCAGATGATACACAAGGCAGACAAACTTCCAAATGATTGTTGTGCAACTTTTGCATTTTGGACGGCTTCAGTTAGAAGGAATCTCACTTGTGAAACAAAGTCGGAACACCGTGTGAAGTGGATGATTTAAGGATAAAATTCCAACACGCATCAAATCTCACTTGCATCAGTTGAAAGGAAAGACAATCCCCATTCATGCACAGACACATTAAAATGCTATCTAACTTGGTGAAATGTCACCTTCCCCGCACAAATACCTCATCGTGTTCTAACTGCAATCATCAAGAACATGACAACTATTGACAGCAAAATCTTAGTAAAGTGGTAAAAGGGAGACTACATGGTGAAAAGATCACCACAAGGTATAGAGTGGTGAGGTGAGGTGAAGCTGATGGTCTCGGAGAGGCAGTCGAGCGGAGATCATTCAGGTTGCTAAGGAGGTGCAGTTTGATAATCATATGGGTGGAGGTCTGTAGGAGGCTGAATGAGGCAATAACGCCATGGAGGCATGGTTGTCGCAGTGACGAGTGGTGATAGTGGACGCCATGTGGTGATGGGTTTTAGGGTTTATCTGTTTGAATTTTTATAGAAACGTGGAGGCGTGAAAGAAGAAGGAAAGGTGGAGTGGAGAGGTAGGCATTATTGGTGCTTGCCAAGATGAAGGGGAGGTCTAGTAGAGGGTCGTTTGAGGTGGAGATGGATGGTAGGCCATGGATCAAACCAAAGAGAGGAAGAGTAGGGTTTCGAAGGTTTCAAGTAGAAAATAAGAATAATGGAAGAAGAACCAGCATACAATTTTAGTTTTGGCAACATAATTTTTTTCTTAGTAACTCCCCCCTAAATTTATTAAAATAATGAAGACTAAAATACCCTAATCAACCTACGTATCTCTTTCTTCTCAATTTAGTCAAAACACTATTGTTTCTTCTTTATAAAATAACTCCATCAAAACCCTAAACTACAAATCAAGGAAATACTCCACTTTTTAGTACTATTTGATGGATTTTGAAGTGGAGAATAAATCCCCGATGCAATCATAATAGGTAACTAAAGATTTTTTTTAATAACTCAGTTATTTTTTACAAATCAAATCATAAGCTATCAAAACTAATTCACATAGGTAGCACACTAGGATTGTTAACAAACACGAAAAGAGAACCCATGGATTTTGGTTAACCATGTATAAACCAATAGTAGTTTTTCAACAAACCACTTAGGAGTCATGCATGGTACTTCTTATTATGATTTTCTCATTTTTTGAACTTGTTTGTTAATGCCTGTTTTCTGCGGATTGAGCCATATTCCAGTGATGAAGAAGTATATGAAGAAATAGTGTTGGATTATTCTAATAAGTTTACGATTTATGATGTAAGTTTATTTTGATTTGTTTTAAATTAAAACTATATTACTTACATTTTTTTTAACAATGTTGTTGTAGATATATACTTCTTGGAAAAAATTAGTTGATTAGGTTCGTGAAAGGGGAAAACGTCTTGGTTTTGTGATCATAATACTAAAATCCGATACTGGTTTTTCAAGAAAAACCCAAGAATTATGTTTACTTGTGAATAAAGTGGTATGTGCAAGAAGCGAAACCAGAAAAGCCCGAAGAACCTTCTAACGACTAAGGAAAAAAATGCAAGTGCCTATTTAAACATAAAGGTGAAAAGCTTCCTACTCTTGATGATTGGCGGTTGCATGTACTGAATGGTGTTCATAATCATTTAGAGTTAAAAAATACTGAAGGTCATTCATATATTGGTCGATTAAGTGAAGATGGGACGAAGTTAGTTATGAAGATGCATGGATACATGGTAAAAGCCAAAGAAATTTTACACACCATTAAAGGAAATGATCCTTTGAATTGTAGCTCCATAAAAACAATCTACAATGCTATAGCAAGACAAAATTCTGTTGAGTGGGCCGAACGTTAACAACTTCAGTACTTGCTTAGTAAATTGAAAAGTTTGGTTATTTTTAATGGCACTGTATGACATTAGATGGAACAAATATTATAAAAGATATATTTTGGGTACATCTTACTAATTTGGATTATTTACGTACATATCCTCGGATTATCATTTTAGATTGCACATATAAAACAAATAGGTACAAAATGCCTCTACTTGAGATTGTTTGTGTTACTAGCATAAATCTTACATTTTGTATTGCTATTGCATATTTAGTTGCTGAAACCGAGGAAAATTATGTATGGGCCTTAGAATGATTGAAATCTACATTTATCGATTATGAAGTGGAATAGCTATCCGTCATTGTTTCTAAAAGGGAAACAACATTGGTTAATGCTATTGGATTTGTTTTTCCAAAATTCGCACATATATTGAGCACATGGCACATTAAGAACAATGTTCTAATGTTTATGCAAAAAGAGTGAAAGGAATAGAAGTCGAAGAGAAGAAGTCTTTTTTATTTGATTGGAATTAACTCGTTTACTCAAAAAATGTAGTTCTATATAATGAGAATCTGCAAGTGTTGCATGAAAAGTATGCAAAGCATACTACACTCCAAAAGTATATTCACGAGCAATGGTTGGATATGTGTCAGGATCGATTTGTGAAAGCATGGACAGATGATTATATGCATTTTGGAAATTACACTTCGAATAGGTAATTATCTTTTATAAAAATGTTGGTTATTATTACAAAGAGTATACACTTTTGTAGTAATCAAATGTTCGTATTATTTACAGGGCCAAGTTCGTTCATTCTAAATGGAAGAAACATTTAGCTAGTTACCAATGCAATTTTGAACAAGCTTGGAAAAAGATGCACTTATATTGGAGCTGTAACACCCCATGGCCATTAATGTCACTCAAAAAGGGAATGCATTAATGTCATGAAGTGTTATAGTAGTATAGAAAAGATAAATTACGAGAATAAATAAATAAAACACAGCGGAAGATAAAACTTATTTCATAGCATCATAACTTCAAAACAATCTTACATAAGTAGTCTCCAAAAACCATTACAACAGGATCAATTGTCTTTTCCAAAAGCTTCAAAGTACATAAAGAAGAAAATACTTAAATAACATAAATGCATAAATCCCCACTGAGCATAAGCAAAGCCATAAAGATGAGAGAGTCTAAAGCGATACATCTACTCTTTTCAAGCAACTGAAAGAAATCGGCACTAAGCTGTAGTATTCCCCCCTTGCAAACCTGAGGTGGGGGGAGGAAAGAAAAGAGGTGGAAACAAAATGGGTCAGACATAATGTCTGGCGAGTCCAGTAATTTTAACAAACAATAGGTAAGGTAATTGATCAAGACATAAATAGGCATCGTGATATGGCTGTAACATAGATACGATAGATAAAAAGGATGGACAAGATGATTCCGTTCCTAAGTACTAAGACAATCCTACACCTTGGCTAAGCGAACAACCCTCCAAGTACTAACCCCGAAGACCAAAGTCAACATCAGACTAGCACCCAAAGGACTATCCAACTGAACCAACATGTATTTCGTTACACCGCACTTTTGCTAAGTTACACCACATTACTTAATTACACCGCACATCTGCTAGTCTCTATTTACTAAAGGTTGATCCCTTCCCACTAACTTTACCCACATGGCAAACTTGGTAGTTACTTGTACCTAGCTGCTATCGTAGGTGCCGGCTTGCTCCTACCACTGCTAAGGTACCCTTACCCTACCCATTCGATCGGCTCCCTAAACCCCGTAGGCACCCGTGCTGACCCCACAGTGGGGTGTATCACTTCCCAAAGTGGAAACCCCAATACCAACGTAAAATGCACGGCCATATCTACACGATGCAACAACGTCTTACCTACCAGCCCGGACCCAAGCATGCATATGAAACCGTTGGACTCGCGTTGCCACCGCTATTCACGTTTTGACCTCTTATATTCAAGTCCAGTAAGCGTGCCCCAACCCCGGCCTAATACTGGGCCCAATTAGATACTCAAACGGATTACTGGTTGAAATGGGTCCCCCATCCGACACAAGCCTCCCACCTATGCTTGGTCCCCACTAGTTTTTTTCTCCCACTTAACCATTTTAATTTAAATGTCCATGTCTTACACATACTACGGTTAAGTCCATACTTACATGACATAATTTACATGTCCTATCTTATTCCGGTTAAGTCCATATTTACATGTCATAATTTACATGTCACCCCACTTAACCCTCTAACCATACCCATGTCTTATTATGGTTAGTATTCTTTAATTCATTCCTTATGACGAACTGTGCATGACCTCTCACATTAGACCAAACACTTTGTGGCTGCTGGATTTGTCGGGCGGTTCCAGGCAGTCATACGCCACAAACCAGGTCTAACCTCGTGTCATTAACCGTTACGCCTACAATTTATTCCTTTGACCTCTCACATTAGACGTCTAATGGTGACCACTGGATTTGCCGGGCGGTTTCGGGCAGTCTTACGTCACAATTGCGCCTAACCTCGTGTCAAAGGTTCATTAACATCGTATTTCACCCATACCCAATTTTCATGTCATATATATCCAATTAAACATATAATCATGTCTATAGTATTGCCTATTCCAAATTGTCACTAATTACACATTAATTAGCCTCAATTATAAATATACAATTTTAGGCAATTTCATCAATTCCATGTAATTCATACCCAAATATGCCAATTTCACATATCATCCAAAATATCCAATTTTCCAAATTTCCTATATTCCCAATATTCCACATTGTTCCCACGTATACGCATTCGCGCGTATTTTTAATATAGGCTCGAAGGTAGCCTAGATCCACAAATAAAAGGAATAGGGGTAAGAAGAGAGAATCAATTCATAGAAAATTGGAATAAAACAACATCATGAAATAAAGAGGCATATAGACTTGCATAGAGGCATAATAAAAGATTTAACATGAATAAACTTATAAAAGGTATGAACTTTACATAGAAACATGGACATATGATGACATGAATCAAAAAGGTGAAGACATGGTGAGATTTTCATTACAAACATATATATGAATCCTTTTTACAACTTTTTCATGTTACTTTAATCCCATTAAATTTGTGAAAATAACTGTATTCACCTTTCGTGGCTTAAGAAAAGGATTAACGAATTGAAATTGGTGTAGAAACGTTGTGGTGTTATTGATTGATCTTCTTTAATTGTTGTTGAAGCTCTAATCTTTAATTTGAGTTGAAGTTGAATACTTGAGATTTAATTTAGAGGCGGCAGCTAGGGTTTAAGAGAGAATTTGATAGCATAATGGTGTCATAGATAATATTTATGAATTAGGGTTATGTTTAGGGTGTATATATAGGTGTAGGAAGTTATTTAGGCCTTAGGATTAACCCTAGAACTGATCTGGACCACTCAGATGCCATATCAGACCTTAGGGTGAATCGGGCCACGGGTTGGCATCCAAACACCCTGGATTGACCTCTAGTCGACCCAGGGGGCTGGGTCGACTCCAAAAATGGTGTGGTTCGATTATTCCTCCTCCCAATTCGATGTTTTGAACTTTTTTGAATATTTATTTATTTAATTTATATATATATATATTTCTCTCATATGCATACAAACTTCATGGCTTAATAACTTCTTCATAATTAACCATTTTCACACTAAACCACTTTTTGAACTGCGTTCACACTAAGCCACTTTTTAGCCATTCCCCTAAAACAAAAACATGGCGCTGGCGGAGATCGAACTCTGTACCTCTTATATGCAGGTCACATGTTCTAACCAAATGAGCTACTAAGTCTTTTGCTTACAAACCTTAAAAACAATGCTAAACATCATTCTTTTCTCATTCCTCTTTTTCAAATAAATTATTCTTTAATTTGTTACTTTAATATTCTCAGAAAATACCGGGTGTTACATTCTCCCATACTTAAGGATTTCGTCCTCGAAATCTCTAAGTCAAGAAGAACGTATCCTACCATCCAATCATCCATCTACTCAACCATCAACCACTAGCAACCATGGTCCTTAAAAAATTTCTACTGCTTTTCATGTACATATGCATAGTGTGTGTATATGTCCGTATACTAATGCAAAATCAGGCGGTCCACTGATTCAGTCGACCTCCTTAATGCAAATAATGATAGTGCTATGTATCCATCATGTATGCAAAGAACCCTATACATATCATTACTACATGTGTGCACAACCATTCATTTAAATGCAACATCCATATGATACACACATTTAACGTACATTCATTTTACTAAATACATCCATTTATATGCAATATGCAATATGAAAGTGACTGAGCTGACCTAGTGCCTAAAGTGTGTGTATATGCATCCACGAGCAACCACTAGCAAACACTTGCATCCACATGCATCCACCATACATAACATGTCTCAAACACATGTTTCAACCATAGGACTACCCTATTAAAGGTCAAAGATACTAGTGAGAGGACATACTAAAGATAGAACAAGTACAAGCTAAGCGATAAAGGAGAAATAAAAAGACACACCCTTGAAAAGAAAAGGGTACAATGAACACATCTTCTCTTCCGTCTCCCAAGTAGTGTCGCTCTCATCATCTCCCCATTGCACTTTGATTAGCTTGTCCTCTCTATTCCTCAACTTCTTAATCTCCGACCCAAGAATGCATGTAGGGGCTCGTCGCATCACGCTCTATTTCCACCTCTCTAAGCAAGCTCTTCCAAATCTCGCTAGTAAAGATAGGATCGCAATCGCTCACTATGCTAGAAGGAACACCGTGCAAACGAACTATCTCTTGAATGTATACGGAGGCTAACCATGGAGCATTCCTCTTACTCTTCACGGGAATGAAATGGGCGCTCTTAGCAAGTCTGTCTACCACGACCCAAATCCCTGTATTACCCTTCCTCGATCTTGGTAACCCATCAACAAAGTCCATCAAGACACTCTCCCACTTCCATTGTGGGACCTCCGATGGGTGAAGCAACCCACCGGTCTTCGTTTGCTATGCTTTTACTTGTTGGCACACCAAGCATCTAGCGAAAATCTCGGCCACATTCCTCTTCATACCGGCCCAAAAGTAAACTCGTCTCATGTCCTTGTACATCTTGTCCCCGTCGGGATGAATGGTCATCTTCGAACGATGTGCATCATCAAGAATGGCCTTCCTCAAGTTCTCGTCTCGTGGTACACAAAGTCTACCGTCCCCACGTAACCAACCCTTATCATCTAGGGTATACCTACTGAGATGGCTCGATGACTCTCCCCTTATGAGCTTCTCTACCAACTCAACCAACTATGGGTCATCTCGCTGTGCCTCACCAATCCGTCCCAAAAGCGTAGGTCTGCCCTCTAAGGATGCTAGCAAACCGGGTACAAAGTCAATGGAAGGTCTAAAGTCAAACGTAGAGATGAACTCTAAGCTTTATCGCTCAACAAATAAGGTGTCTTCCACCACGTTACCCTTGCCAGGGGTATATGCTATCTCGAAATCGTAGGACGCTAAGAATTCCATCCACCTTTGCTGCATTAAGTTCAAGTCCTTCTAAGAGAACAAGTATTTTAGCGATTTGTGGTCTATGAACAATTCGAATTTCTCGCCAAGAAGATAATGGCACCAAGACATAAGCGCGAAAACAATAGCGGCCAACTCTAGGTCATGTGTAGGGTAATTCCTCTCATGCACTCTCAACTTCCTTCCTCCATAGGCTATTACTCTCCCCTCTTGCATTAAGACTGCGCCTAGTCCTGTCTCACAAGCATCGGTATAAGCGGTAAATGGCTTGCTCCCATCTGGCAACACTAAGACTGGGGCTGTGGTCAAAGCTCTCTTGAAACGTTGGAACGCATCATCATAATCTACGTCCCACGTGAAAACTAGGTTCTTCTTCGTCAAGCGTGTCAATGGGGCTGATATCTTTGCGAAGTCCTTGATAAACTTTCTATAGTAGCCAGCCAACCCCAATAAACTCCTCACATCGGTAGCATTTTTAGGGACCTTCCAATCTTGGATGGCCACCACCTTCGCGGGATCCACAGCTATCCCTTCTTTGGAAACCACGTGCCCTAAGAATCGCACTTCCTTCCTCCAAAAGTGACATTTAGAAAATTTAGCTTTAAGGTTATGCGCTCGAAGGATCTCCAACACTTCCCTAAGATGTAGGGCATGCTCTTCCTCGTTCTTAGAAAAGATCAAGACGTCATCCACCAAGACCACCACGAATTTGTTAAGGTACTCCCTACTCATCAAGTCAACAAAGTATGCGGGGGCGTTTGTCAAACCGAAGGGCATCACAAGCCACTCATAGAAACCGTCCGGAGTCCTAAAGGAAGACTTGTCTATGCTATCCTCAGCCACTCTCAACTGATGGAAACCAGTGGCTAAGTCCAACTGCGAAAACACTAAGGCGCCAATTAACTGATCGAAGAGATCGTCAATCCTCAGCAGTGGGTGCCTATTCATCTTAGTAAACTTATTAAGTTCTCTATAGTCCACACAAAGTCTAAGGGACCCATCCGCCTTCGTGGCAAATACTACTGGAGCACCCCACTCCGATATACTACGTCTTATGAACCCCTTCTCAAGCAACTCCCCTACTTGCTTATTGAGTTTCCTCCTCTCACGAGGAGCCATGTGGCATACTGGCAGAGATACGGGTTTTGCATTGTCTACAAGATAAATACGAAAGTCTATCTCCTGTTTTAGGGGTAGACCCCTCACCTCATCGAAGATATCAACATATTCACGGACTATACGAATAGAATGTAAATCATCATTGGATGCGTCAAGTGACTCAAGATAACTAAGCATCACCGATCCTCTAGGGTCACAAGAAATATCAAGGGTCTTTCCACTACGAGTCAAAAAATTTACTACCCTTCATTCACAATCTAGGATGGCACCATGTCTGGCTAGCCAATCCATCACTAGAATCAACCCATAGCCCATGAAACCAAGCACAAAAGCATTACATTCAAAACCAATGCCTAAGATAGACAATCTCAAATCCCTACAACCCATGAATAAATGAGCCGACCCACCAATAGGATTTGAGACTATAACGGGATCCATAACGAGACTAGTATTTAAATGCAGCGTTTCAGCTAATGATGTAGAGATAGACGAATGTGATGCGCCAGAATCGAATAAAGTACGGACAGAATGATCAAACAAGAAAATCAAACTTTCGACAGAAATTTTTCTACCTTCTTCCTGCCCCGGAGCCATGAGAGCATGAACCTGCCCTCCCGAAGTAGAACATGCCCTCTGCCCTTGCTTCTTAGGACAATCCTTGATAGCATAACCTGGATCACAACAATGATAACAAGCGAACTTCTTCTTCTTCCTACGGTCTTTCTACAAATGGCAGGGAATCCCACAGTTGTGACACTTCCTCTTTTCTTTGCCACCTTTCTTTTGTTGTTGGGCTTTCTTTGGATCCTCCTTCTTATCTTGCGGCCTAAAAGTACTTACACCCTTCTCTTCTTCATGCATGTATGCCATATCAACAAGCTTTTCATACGTAGCCCCCATTGGAATATGGGACATAGCCAAACTGTGAAGCGGTTCATTTAGGCCCTTTGCAAACCTCAAGGCCTTCTTGTGAAGCGTATTCACCAACTATTGCCCAAATCTCGCCAACTTATTAAATTCGGTCACATACTTCTTCACGGTCAAGTTTTTTTGCTTCAATGTCAAGAACCTCTCCATGTGCATACTCTCCTCAGCTTGAGAAAGGAATTTCAACTCAAACATTCCCCTAAAATCTACCCATGTTTATATAGCACGCTCTCCATTAGTAACCTCCCACCGAAACGAATCTTCGTCCTTCATCAACCAAGCAGCCAATTGGACCTTCTTACAGTCGTCCAAATCGAAAATGCCAAACAGATCCTCCACTTCTTTCAACCAATTTCTAGCTTCAACGGACGTTTCAGACCCACTAAAAGGTTTTCCACCCATCGAACGAAAGTCTTTACATATCTTGGAGAAAGCATCTCCACGCGTAGGAATGACTGGAGCTGGGGAAGGAGGAGGAGGAACGTTGGCCGGACCCGCGGTAGCGGCCCTAGCCTCGAGATATTGACGAAACCAACCGGGTATATGAACACCCTTTGGTATCTCAGATGCTCCAGACATGCTGAAAAGAAAACGAAAGAGTTTCAAAAAAAGGGAAGCGAAAGAGAGATGTATGGCTTGCGAGGATTATGCTCTTTAAAGTAAACTTTCCTTGAAAATAGGTTCTTTAAAACAAGTTTTTGAAAATACTTTCTAGGAAGATAATACTTTTGAAAACACTTTTCAAATTTTTTTATCTGTTCTTGTAACCATAGCTCTGATACCACGTGTAACACCCCATGGCCATTAATGTCACTCAAAAAGGGAATGCATTAATGTCATGAAGTGTTATAGTAGTATAGAACAGATAAATTACAAGAATAAATAAATAAAACACAGCGGAAGATAAAACTTATTTCATAGCATCATAACTTCAAAACAAGCTTACATAAGTAGTCTCCAAAAACCATTACAACAGGATCAATTGTCTTTTCCAAAAACTTCAAATTACATAAAGAAGCAAATACTTAAATAACATAAATGCATAAATACCCACCGAGCATAGGCAAAGCCATAAAGATGAGAGAGTCCAAAGCGATACATCTACACTTTTCAAGCAACTGAAAGAAATTGGAACTAAGCTGTAGTATTCCCTCCTCGCAAATTTGAGGGGGAGGGAGGATAGAAAAGAGGTGGAAACAAAACGGGTCAGACATAATGTCTGGTGAGTCTAGTAATTTTAACAAACAATAGGTAAGGTAAATGATCAAGACATAAATACGCATCATGATATGGCTATAACATAGATAAGGTAGATAAAAAGGATGGACAAGATGATTCCGTTCCTAAGTACTAAGACAATCCTACACCTTGGCTAAGCGAAAAACTCTCTAAGTACTAACCCCGAAGACCAAAGTCAACATCAGACTAACACCCAAAGGACTATCCAACTCAACCAACATGTATTTCGTTACACCGCACTTTTGCTAAGTTACACCACATTACTTAATTACACCGCACATCTACTAGTCTCTATTTACTAAAGGTTGATCCCTTCCCACTAACTGTACGGACATGACAAACTTGGTAGTTACTTGTACCTAGTTGCTATCGTAGGTGCCGGCTTGCTCCTACCACCGCAAAGGTACCCTTACCCTACCCATTCGATCGGCTCCCTAAACCCCGTAGGCACCCGTGCTGACCCCACAGGGGGGTATATCACTCCCCAAAGTGGCAACCCCGATACCAACATAAAATGCATGGCCATACCTACACGATGCAACAACGTCTTACCTACCATCCCGGACCCATGCACGCACATGAACCCGTTGGACTCGTGTTGCCACCGCTATTCACGTTTTGACCTCTTATATTCAAGTCCAGTAAGAGTGCCCCAACCCCAGCCTAATACTGGGCCTAATTAGATACTCAAACGGGTTACTGGTTGAAACGTTCCCCCATCTGACACAAGCCTCCCACCTATGCTTGGTCCCCACTAGGTTTTTCTCCCACTTAACCATTTTAATTTAAATGTCCATGTCTTACACATGCTATGGTTAGGTCCATACTTACATGTCATAATTTACATGTCCTATCTTATTCCGGTTAAGTACATATTTACATGTCATAATTTACACGTCACCCCACTTAACCCTCTAACCATACCCATGTCTTATTATGGTTAGTATTCTTTAATTCATTCCTTATGACGAACGGTGCATGACCTCTCACATTAGACCGAACACTTTGTGGCCGCTGGATTTGTCGGGCGGTTCTGGGCAGTCTTATGCCACAAACCGGGTCTAACCTCGTGTCATTAACCGTTACGCCTACAATTCATTCCTTTGACCTCTCATATTAGACGTCCAATTGTGACCGCTGGATTTGCCGGGCGGTTCCGGGCAGTCTTACGTCACAATTGCACCTAACCTCGTGTCAAAGGTTCATTAACATCGTATTTCACCCATACCCAATTTTCATGTCATATCTATCCAATTAAACATATAATCATGTCTATAATATTACCTATTCCAAATTGTCACTAATTACACATTAATTAGCCTCAATTATAAATTTACAATTTTATGCAATTTAATCAATTCCATGTAATTCATACCCAAATATGCAAATTTCACATATTATCCAATTATCGAAAATATCCAATAATATCCAATTTTCCAAATTTCCCATATTCCCAATATTCCACATCGTTCCCACGTATTCGCATTCGCACGTATTTTTAATATAAGCTCGAAGGTAGCCTAAATCCACAAATAAAAGGAATAAGGGTAAGAAGAGAGAATCAATTCATAGAAAATTGGAATGAAACAACATCATGAAATAAAGAGGCATATAGACTGGCATAGAGGAATAATAAAAGATTCAACATGAATAAACTGATAAAAGGTATGAACTTTACATAGAAACATAGGCATATGATGACATGAATCAAAAAGGTGAAGACTTGGTGAGATTTTCATTACAAACATATATATGAATCCTTTTTACAACTTTTTCATGTTACTTTAATCCCACTAAATTTGTGAAAATAACTGTACTCACCTTTCGTGGCTTCAGAAAAGGATTAACGAATTGAAATTGGTGTAGAAACGTTGCGGTGATGTTGATTGATCTTCTTTAATTATTGTTGAAGCTCTAATCTTTAATTTGAGTAGAAGTTGAACACTTGAGATTTGATTTAGAGGCGGCGGTTAGGGTTTAAGAGAGAATTTGATAGCATAATGGTGTCATAGATAATATTTATGAATTAGGGTTAGGTCTTAGGGTGTATATATAGGTGTAGGAAGTTATTTAGGCCTTAGGATTAACCCTAGAATTGATCTGGACCACTCAGATGCCATATCGGCTCTTAGGGCGAATCGGGCAACGCGTTGGCAGCCAAACACCCTGGATTGACCTCTATTCGACCCAGCAAGGCTTGGGTCGACTCCAAAAATGGTGCGGTTCGGCTATTCCCCCTCCTAATTCGTTGTTTTGAACTCCATGGCTTAATAACTTCTTCATAATTAATCATTTTCGCACTAAACCACTTTTTGAACTGCGTTCACACTAAGCCACTTTTTAGCCATTCCCCTAAAACAAAAATATGGTGCTGGCGGGGATCGAACTCTGTACCTCTTATATGCAAGTCACATGTTCAAACCAAATGAGCTATTAAGTCTTTTGCTTACAAACCTTGGAACAATGCTAAACATCATTCTTTTCTCATTCCTCTTTTTCAAATAAATTATTCTTTAATTTGTTATTTTAATATTCTCAGAAAATACGGGGTGTTACAGGAGCTCTCTTTTACCAGACTCAAGGCATCATTTGAGCAAAGTGAAGCATATATTTCGTATAAGAAAATTCAAAATTTTACGTGGCTTTATCTCTGTCAAGGCTTTTGATTTGATACATTTGGAATTAGTTAGAACGAAAGATGTTGGTGAGGAAGAAATGTTATATGGATGTGTCATTCGTAGAACACAGAATTTGCCTTGTGCGCATAAGTTGGCTCGTCTTGGGCTCGGTAATACAATATCACTTGGTATCATTGATGTGCATTGGAAAAGACTTCATCTTATTGAGTCTAGTGGAAAAAAAGATGCAGGGATAATAGAAAAATGGCACTGCTATTAAATGATGTGAAAAAGATGGATACTCCTTACCAAATGCAAATCTACAAGAAAATTTTAGAAATTGAAGAGCCAGAAACATCGTCAATCGCATCTCCAAAAAAGCAAAGTAAAAACACATGGAAGCAAAAGAAAAAAAAGGTGTAAATAGTTCAACTAAAAGAATGCCTTCATAATTTGAGCTTGTAGAAAGTGTTTTTTCTCAAAGTTCTTGTTGTTTAAGAAAGGCTCGTACCTATAAACTTACTATTCATTAACCGAAAAAGGTATATTGTTCAATAATATTATTTGTATGTATATCTAAACTCTATATTAAGTCGCTATAAAACACTTTTATTTTCCATCTGAGGTTTTATTACTTTCCTCGTTTTGTCAATCCGAGGTAGCTGAAACCTGGAAAAAATATATTTCAAAGCACAGACCAAACACTACATCACAAACCAATTCACAAACCAAATACTATATAACAAACCAATAAATAATATATTACAAAACCAAATTCTATGTCACAAACTAGCAATCACCACGCCAAACCAAAATAGTATATCCAAGTCATGACTTAACAAACCAAATTCACATACACCCACATACACAAATCATAACAAAATAACTACCGCTGCTCCCAAAACACAATATCATGACAAACCCAAGTCAATAAATCAATACATATTACATATCGTACTAATTATAAGTTATATGAGACTACTATAACTATGCGCCGCAATATTTAGTACTGACGACGTATGTAGTGTCTACTGGCAATCATGGCAGTTGGAACCTGAGTGTTAGCTTCGTCGAGCAGGCCATGCGCACCGTACAAAGTATGAAAATAAGAATGATCATGCCAGAAAAAAAACTTAGACAATATAAGGAAAGATTAATGCGATGACCTGAACTATAATTAATGCAAGATCTATCCTAAAAGAAAAAACATTGAAAATTGTGAGACACATATGCAAAGACATCTAGGACAGAAATAGATGATGAAGTAGCTAGTTTTATTTTACTAGTAAAGAATTGTGAGACACTATTTAATCGTTTGTATTGACTTTAGATGCAAATGAATTCCAACCATTTAGAAAATATTTGTTCAATTGCTTTGTTATATATCCATCTATTCATTGCATGCAATAATTCTATTCACAAAATATAGCGAACTAAAACTTTATTTCACCTTATATATATGAAGTCATAATTAACAACAAAAGTTTATTACTTTTACTTTATTGTTTAGCCATTTAAAGTTATAAATTGTGCACTTGAGATAACATATATTAGTTGAATAAAAAAAAGTAACTTACAAAATACAATTGATCATAGGTTGGTTGAAAATGAGATGCTCGAACCATTGTATTAGAAGGCAAATTAGCGGGATTTTGAACCCGTACAATACAGCGATCTCTATACCAACCAACATAATCATCCATGCAACTTAGGTAAGACTGACTGAGTGGTATTGATGCCCTTCTGCAATTACATGATGAAACCAATTCTCCCATATGCTTTCCAAAAATTGATAGCGCACATGAGTGTATGTCGTTGAAGTTGTTCTTCGTCATGCATTTGTGGTAACTAGAGTTATAGGAGCAATGGTGTTGTGACACCCCATGTCCATTAATATAACTCTTTATCAAAATGTATTAAGTTCCGTGAAGCGTTATAGGTAAACAAAAATAGAATCTCATAAGACAGATATACAAAATAGCAGCGGAAATTTAAAACTTTATTTTCCAATAGAAAACATTGTGGTCTCAAAATCCAGTTACAACATTAGACTAAAATAAAAACATCTGTCTTGCATTAAAAACAATCAGAGTACAAAAATGAAAAATCATAATCCCCATAAGTAGCCATAAACAAGTAGACAATAGTCAAAGTGATACATCAAAGCAGATCCAAATCCAAGCAGAAATTGAAGAGAGAATCCGAATCAAGCCTGAGCGTTCCTACCCTGAGAATCTCAAGGGGGAAAGAGAGATAAAATGAAACAAAACGGATCAGATGTAAAGTCTGGCGAGTCCAGTGACTTTTAGCATATAAAGAAATAAAAGTATAAAGACAGTAGATAAATTGGACGAGGGATAAATGTGGTATAAAACAGGTATAAATAGGATAGATAGGATAAACTATGCTTCTCAATTACTTTCTCTACACCAATCCAAGTACACCGAATTAAGTGTTTTCCAATTACTTAATAGAAACAAAATGATCTTATTAGAAACATAAATGGTAGACTTAGGTTTACTTCTAGTAATGGGCTTTGCCCCCAAATAGAAATAACATGTACCTAAATATAAATAACTGGTGTTACCCCAAACAGAAATAACCGGTACCTAAACAGGACTAGATGTACCCTAATTACTACCCCCAAGCGATCGGCCCAGTACCACGTAAATACCCTGTGTCGGCACCATAGTTGGTGTATTACTTCCTAACGTGGCAACCACCAAAAAGAAATAGACCTATTTACTGGTGTTATGGCATCTTATTTTCCTAGATAGACCGGACCCATGCACGCACATAACTCCGTTGGAATGCGCCATCAGAACACCCCATCCTAGATGAACCTCTTATAATTAGCTCATTAAGCATGCCCTGACCCCTACCTAGTGCGGGTTCCTTGTTTAATTCCAAAATGGGTTACTGACTAATATGGATCCCACACAACAGATGGCATAAGTCAAACCCCAAAACTTATGTCCCCAGTCAATTAGGAGTTCCACGGGTTAACTCCTACAACCTAATCCCCTCACAAATTCAACAGGTTAAGTTTTACACCGGTTAACAGTGTTCATATAACCCCAACAGATTAAACAAGTTTACTTAACCCCCAACAGATTAAACAGGTTACATAGGTGACACATAGTTTTATTAACATGTTCCACTTAATCTTTGAATTAAGCCTAAAGATTTACATGTTCATACACCCCCAATTTCAGTCATATTACACAATATAAGTTATGCCCCAAATTTAGTCATATTGATAGTATAGGATATGCCCCCAAATTATCATTCCCAACCATTCCCAATTAATCCCAATTTCGTCCGTACGCATGTTTCAATGATATTGGCCTAGGCTCAAAGGTATCCTAGGCTAAAAATAAAAAGGGAATGAGAGAGGAAGAAGAACAGAAATAAGCATATATAGAAGGGATATGCACAGAAATAGACATATAGTAATAACTGAATAACAGAATTATGTATGGAAAATTACATATGATTATAGCAGATCTGTTTAGATATAAATCAATTTCCTAACAGGCATTGGTTTAGATCCGGTTTATTAACATGTCAAGGTTAACATTAAATTTTTATATCTGAAAGTAATATGAACTCATAGAGATTGGATCTGAAGGACAGAGAATAATATGCTGATATTGCAATTGAGATTCTTGTATACGAATAGGCTGCTGTTGTAGAAGATAATCTAATTCAATCCAAGCTGAGGAAGCATCGCCTTGTCTCCATTGTTTTAGGTGTAGAAAACAATGGAAATGTTGGCCTTTATATAGACTTCTTCCAATGAATCCCGTTAAGAAACAAGTCCAGGTTCAGGAAATGAACCTAGCTGGACATGGGGTGGGTCGTCCCAGGGGTCGACCCTAGGGTTGACACACCCTTGAGTAGGTCGACCCCCCTGGGGTGTGGGTCGACCCCCAACTAGCCAAAATCCCGCCTAGTCTTCCCGCTTTTGAATTTGAATTATTTTAAAATTCTGGACTGACTTGTTTATATATATTTCTCTTATATGTATACAAACTTCTAACCTTAATATTCACTTCATACGATGTCTGTTTTACGCAAACACGGATTTCTATCTGAACCAGAATTCAGAGATGAATGCAATGGTACAATCTGTTTTTCTTAATTCCCAATATTTAATTATGTATTCTTTAGTTTATTAAGGTTCTTTAAAATTATGGGGTGTTACATTCTCCCCTACTTAAAAGATTTCGTCCCCGAAATATCCATGTTAAGAAGAATGTTATTATCCTAAAAACCACGACCATCTACTCATCCAACATCCACAAGCATCCATTAACCTTAATATTTTTCTAATGCTTGTATGAACATATGCAATAGTATGTGTATATGTCTTTACAGTAATGCGAAAATCAGGCGGTCGACTGATTCAGTTGACCTCCTTAATGCAATTTATGTTTATGCCATGTAACCAAAATGTATACAAATAATCCTATTATAACATCTAAGTTTTATATGTGTGCACAATCATTCATCCAAATGCAACATCCATATGATGATACATCCATTTTCATTCATACAAATTTCTAATGCACACAAATCTATATGGAATATGCAAGTGACTGAGCTGATTAGTGCCTAGTGTGTGTGTGTGTATGCATCCACGAGCAACCACTAGCAAACACTTGCATCCACTTGCATCCATCAAACATCACATGTCTCAAACACATGTTTACACCCATTGATTTTCTACCTAAAGGTCGAAGATTCGATCGATAGAATAAACATGAATGATAGAAAAAAGTACTAACAAAATCTTGGAAAAAGAAGTTAAGAACATACCCTTGAAAAGAAAGGGTACGAAGCGCGAATCTTGTCTTCAATCTCCAAAGTTGCATCCTCGCTGTCTTCTCTCCATTGAACTTTCGTCAACTTGATCTCTCATTTGCAAAGCTTCTTAACTGATCTAAGTATATGGGTAGGACCTCGTCTGACTGTCGCCTCCCTTTCTACCTCTACTTCCTCAAGTTTGCTCCGCTCAACTACCTCTGTCGTATCGTGTAGACATTTCTGCAAATGGGAAACATGGAAAACTTCATGAACACTAGCCAACCTCTCTAATAATCTCACCCTATAGGCTATTTGACCTATCCTTTCCACTATGGGAAATGGCCCTACAAACCTTGGCGGCAATTTCCCTATAGATCCAAAGCGGACCACATTCATCAATGCTGATACCTTGATGAAAAACATGTCTCCTACCTCAAACTCAATGTCAGTCCTGCTTTTATCGACGTAGGACTTCGTCCTGTCCTGAGCTTTCGTCACACGCCTGTGGATAAGATCACTCTTCTCTGAAGTCTCTCTAATCATCTCAGGTCCAAGTAGAAGCCAATCCGTAGACTCCCACCAACAAGTCTGTGATCTGCAAGGTCATCCATATAGTTCCTCAAAGGGTGTCTTGCCAATACTAGTCTAATAACTATTGTTGTAGGAGAGCTCCACCAAAGGAAGGTGCGCCTTCCAAGTCCCTCTGAAGTCTAGGATACACAGCCTCAAAAGATCCTCAAGAACTTTATTCACCCTCTCAGTCTATTCATCTGTCTGAGGGTGATATGCGGTGCTCAAACATAACTATTTACCTAATGCCTCTTGAAGGCTCTTACAGAACTCACTAGTGAAGATGGGATCACGATCACTCACTATACTAGAAGGTACTCCATGTAGACGGACTATCTCACGAAGATAAACTGATGCCAACCATGATGTTGTCCTCTTTCTCTTAACAGGAATAAAATGAGCGCTCTTATTAAGCCTGTCTACTATAACCTAGATACTAGTATTTCACTTCCTCGATCTAGGCAAACCATCAATGAAATCCATACAGACACTCTCCCACTTCCACTGTGGAACCTCCAAAGGATGAAGCAAACCTTTGCCTACTCAATGCGTCCGCCACTACACTACCCTTGTCAGAGGTATAAGCAATTTCAAAATCATAGGACAGTAGGAACTCCATCCATCTCTACTGTCTCAAATTGAGATCCTTCTGCGAGAACAGATACTTGAGCGACTTATGGTCCATGTATAACTCGAACCTATCTCCTAAGAGATAATTCCGCCAAGTCTTAATTGCGAACACTATAGAAGCCAACTACAAATCATGGGTAGGGTAGTTCTTTTCATGAACTTTTAACTGCCTGCTACCATAACATACTACCCTTCCCTCCTGCATCAGCATGGCACCGAGCCACGTACCACATGCATTAGTATACACTGTGAACAACTTGCTCCCATTAGGAAATGTCAGAATTGGGGATGTTGTCAGAGTCCTCTTTAATCGGTAACAAGCATCCTCACAATCAATACTCCAAGCAAAGATCAGATTCTTCTTCGTCAATCTGGTGAGTGGGGTTGATATCCTTGCGAATTCCTTTATAAACTTCCCATAGTATCCCGCTAATCCGAGAAAACTTCTCACCTTCGTTTCATTATTTGGAACTTTCCAATCTTGAACTGCAACTACTTTTGCGGGATCCACCGCCATACCATCCTTGGAGACCACATGCCCTAGAAATCCCTCCTCCTTTGTTGAAAAGTGACACTTGGAGAATTTCGCCTTAAGTTGGTGTGCGTAGGGAGTCCTCAAGACCTCCCCTAAATGTAGGGAATGCTCTTCTTCTCTCTTCGAGAAAATCAAGATGTCATCCACAAAGACCACAACGAATTTATTCAGAAACTCCCTGAACACCCTACTCATTAGATCTACAAAATATGCGGGTGCATTCGTCAAACACAAAGGCATGACCAACCACTCAAAGAAGCCATATGGAGTTCTGAAAGCGGTCTTATCTATATTGTCCTCAGCCACCCTCAACCGTGAAATCCCAAGGCCAGATCTAACTGCGAGAAAACAGATGCACCAACAAGCTGGTCAAACAGATCGTCAATCCTCGGGAGTGGGTGCCTATTCTTCTAAGTGAGCTTATTCAACTCTCTGTACTCCACACATCGACGAAGCGAGCCGTCCGCCTTAGTTGCAAAGAAAACTGTGCACCCTATTCTGATATACTTCGCCTAATAAACCCTTTCTCAAGCAGCTCCCCTACTTTCTTTCTAAGCTCCCTTCTTTCCCTAGGAGCCATGTGGCGCACGGGCAATGTGACTGGCTTCGCATTATCCACCAAGTATATCCGGAAATCAATCTCACACCTGGGGGTAAGCTCCTAACCTCATCAAAAACATCTGGATACTCATACACTATAGGTACATATCACAAATCATCGATAGAAGCATCAAGTGATTCTTGGAAACTAAGCATGACAGACCCCCTTGTGTCACAGGAAATCTCGAGAGTCCTCCAACGGCAAGTCAAAAGTCTAACGACCCTCCTCTCACAGTCTATAATGTCACCATACATGGCTAGCTAATCAATCCCTAGAATCAAACCGTAGCCCATAAACCAAGCACATATGTGTCGCACTCGAACTCGACGCCTAACACAGATATCCTCAAACCCCAACATATCATAGACATATAAGCCGTACCCCCAATGAGGTTTGAGACAATAATGGGATAAAAAACAATACTAGTACTAAGGTGTAGAAACTCAACCACAGAATCAGTTATTAAAGAATGAGAAGCGCCAAAATCAAAAAGGGTCCTAACTGGATGATCGGAAAGAGAAATCAAACTTTCAACAGAAACTTTCCTACCTTTGTCCGGTCCGCTAGCCTCGAGAGCATGCACTTGCCCTCCAGAAGGTCCTGTCCTTTTCCCATGTCCTACTTCTTCAGGAATTCCTTACTATAGTGTCTAGTTTCACCACATCTGTAATGAGAATTCTTCCTTTTTCTGCAGTCCTTGACCACATGACTCAAGCCCCCACAACCATGACATTTCTTCTTATTATGAGATTTGTGTTCTTTCCACCTTTCTTTTGTTGTTCTTTCATGGGACACACTTTCTTGTTTTGCGCCTCAACAGTCTTAGCCTCCTTTTTCTCATCCTTACCATCTTCGTACATCAGTGCCATATCAACCATTCTCTCAAAAGTAGCCCACATCGGACAGTGAGATAATTCCAACGCTTGAAGAGGTTGGTTCAATCCTCTTGCAAACATTAAAGCTTTCTTGTGTGGGGTATTCACCAGCTCCAGACCAAACCTTGTCAGCTGATTGAACTTATTAACATACTCTTTAACGGACATACTTCCTTGCTTAAGTGCTAGGAACCTCCATTTGCATACTCTCTTCTTCCTGAGAAAGAAACTTCGCCTCGAATCTCTATCGGAAATCATCCCAAGTACCAATTGGATGCCCTACATGCGTCACTTCCCACCAGAATGAAGCCTCATCCTTAAGCTGTCATGCAACCAACTGTATCCTCCTATAGAAACATAAATAACAGGTACCTCTAGTAATGGGATAAACTATGCTTCTCAATTACTTTCTTTGCACCAATTCTAGTATACCGATTTAAGTGTTTTCCAATTACTTAACAGAAATAAAATGATCCCAATAGAAACATAAATGGTAGGTTTAGGTGTACTTCTAGTAACGGGCTTTATCCCAAACAGAAATATCGGGTATCTAAACAGAAAAAACGGGTGTTACCCTAAACAGAAATAACAGGTACCTAAATAGGACTAGATGTATCCTAATTACTACCCCCAAGTAATCGGCCCTCTACCACATAAATACCATGTGTTGGCCCCACAATAGGGTGTATTACTTCCTAAAAGTGGCAACCACCAGAAGGACACAGACCTATTTACATGTGTTATGGCGTCTTATTTTCCTAGACAGACAGGACCCATGCACACACATGACCCCGTTGGAATTCGCCATGAGAACACCCTATCCCAGATGAACATCTTATTATTACCTCATTAAGCGTACCCTGACCCCTACCTAGTGCGGGGTCCCTGTTTAATACCAAAATGGGTTACTGACAAATATGAGTCCCACACAACAGATGACACAAGTCAAACCCCTAAACTTGTATCCCCAATCAACTAGGATTTCCACGGGTTAAGTCCTACAGCCTAACCCCCCTCCCCTACGTACACAAATTCAACAGGTTAAGTTATACATGGGTTAACAGTGTTCATAAAACCCCAATAGATTAAACAAGTTTACTTAAACCCCAATAGATTAAACAAGTTACATAGGTGATATACAATTTTCTTAACATGTTCCATTTAATCAATGAATTAAGCCTATAGATTTACATGGTGATATACAGTTTTCTTAACATGTTCCATTTAATCAATGAATTAAGCCTATAGATTTACATGATCATACAACCCCATTTTCAGTCATATTACACAATATAAGGTATACTCCAAATTTTAGTCATATTCATAGTACAAGATATGCCCCCAAATTATCATTCCCAACCATTCCCAATTTCGTTCATACGCATATTTCAGAGATATTGGCCAAGGCTCAAAGGTAGCCTAGGGTATAAAAATAAAAAGGTAATGAGAGAGGAAGAAGAAACGAAATAGGCACATATAGCAAAGATAGGCACAGAAATTGACATATAGTAATGATAGAATAACATAATAGGTGTATGGAAAATTACATATGATTATAGCAGATCTATTTAGATCTAAATCAGTTTCCTAAAAGGCATGGATTTAGATCCGGTTTATTATCATGTCAACATTACCGTTAAATTTTTATATCCAAAAGTAACATGAACTCATAGTGATTGGATCTACAGGACAGAGAATAATATGCTGATATTGCAGAAGAGATTCTTGTATATGAATAGGTTGTTAATGTAGAAGATAGTCTAATTCAATCCAAGTTGAGGTAGCATCTCCTTGCCTCCATTGTTTCCGGTGTAGAAAACAATAGAAATGCTGGACTTTATATAGACTTTTTCCAACGAATCTCATAAAGAAACAAGTCCCGTTTCAGGAAATGAACCTGGCTGGATCTGGGGTGTGTAACACCCTGTATTTTTAACGAAAATAAAAGAGAACAGATTAAATAATAATTAATTTAATATTTAGAACTAAGGAAAATAGACTGTGCCATTGCGTTCGTCTTGAAATTCTGGTCAAGATAGACATTTGGTTTGCATCAAATGGACGACATATGAAGAAGTTATGAGGGTTTTAAGTTTGTATATGCGTAGAAAGATTATATATATACACATGAGTCGGAGATGAGTCAGAATTTTATCCAAAACAGTTCGAATTTGAAAAAGAAAAAGTGGCGATAGATTTCCCGCTCTAGGGGGTCGACCCCCTAGAGGGGTGTCAATGCCGGGGTCGACCCCCTTAAGGGGTGTCGACACCAGGATTGACCCACCCACAGGGGTGTCGACACCCTTAGGTCTGACGTGGCAGTCGGTTCCATAGGGCATGGAAGCTATATATACGTGGTTATTTCACTTGTTTTCTTCATTGAGAATTCATGGTAGCCAAACTCTGCCAGTGTTTGAACTGAATTAGATCTGTTATCTCCTACAACTATCAGCTTTGCAAATCAAACTTAGAGATTCAAGATCCATTCTTCTTCTATTTTCTAATCCTAACACCGTAAGTTTCTAGTTGCTTTTAGATTTGAATATTTAAAAGTAAATTTGAGACGAATATGACTTGGATTTGTTCATATGCCTAGATTATATCAAATCCATTGTAAATTGAGATTATATGGCATTCTGAATTTGTTAGGATTTGGATCTAAATCTGTATCTAGTCAGATCTATTGTAACTTCTATGACATGCCATGTGTAACACCCCGAATTTTCTGAGAATATTAAAATTAATGAATTCAAGAACACTTAATTTTTAGAAGAAGAATTAAGTGAAATGGTTTACGCTATAACGTTCGTCTCAAAATTTTGGACAAGATAGACATTTGGTTTGCATAAAACGGATACCTTATGAAGAAGTTATTAAGCCTTGAAGTTTGTATGCATATGAGAAATATACATATATATATATATATTAAATAAATAAATATGCAAAAAATTTCAAAACAGCGAATCGGGAGGGGGAATAACCGAACCGGCCCATTTTTGAGGTCGACCCGATCCCGCCGGGTCGATTAGGGGTTGATTCAAGGTGTTTGGCTGTCAAGTCATGGGCCGATTTGCTCTAAGGAAGATGTGGCATCTGATTGATTCTCATGGTTAAGGGTTAATCTAATGGTCCTAAAACTACAACTATATAAGGACCCTAAACCTAAAACCTAATTCTATTATTCACTCTCATCTAAACCTAGCAGCCACTAAAACCTAAGTCAAATTAAATTTAATCTAATTCAACTAAGAGAATTCAACGGTCTACATCAAAGGCGAGCAATTCAGTTTCATAATATAGATCCCTGAAATCAAGTTTTTCCTTTTGATTATAAGTGTAGTTATCTTTCTGATGTGAATAAATTAAAGACATGATTTGTAATGAATTGTTAAATAGAATTGTATCAAGTTGTATGTGATGCTGATTCATGTTTATTCATGTCTATTCTATCATATATGCCTATGATCTATTGTGGTCTATCGAACCAATCATGTTATGTGGAAATTGGTGAGTAAACCTATGATTTTCTATGGGAATTTGGGAATGAAATTATCATATGTAAGTTTGGTGATATTATGATGCATACAAGTTTTAGGCTAAGTCATGTCGTTTATGCCTAATTGTTTAGAGCCATTATGCATACATGTTTAGATCTACGACCTTATATGTTTAGATCTACAACTTTATATGTTAGATCCATATGCCTTTACGATAGATCTAATTTGCAAGTTCACCACTACATGCCAAGTTTAACTTGTATAGTTTTATGTAAATTCATATGCTTGTGGTTCATGTTGCATAGAACAAATTTGCAAGTTCATAGTTAAAAGTATATTATTCTATGCCAAATCCATGTGACATATGTGTAGTTAGATCCATACATTTGTATGATGTTGGAATGTTGCAAAGTTCCTCTTTTCCGCTTTTTGTTTTATAAGTTAGGCTAAAATATCGAGCCTAACATTCTATGTAATTTTGCGAACGTACAACGGGGGTAACATTGGGGAAAATATGAAATTACATGTAATTGGCATGTTGATACATAAGCATGATAAGTGACATGAAAATGGTATAATCTATATACCTAAAATTTTGAATGTGATTTGAAAGGAAAGTGGGCCATGACAATAATTGATTTATGATTTACATATAAATATGTACGATAAACATGAAAAATTACATGGCATAGATTGGTTCATGAAATGGTATATTTAGTATACCATTAATTGTGAGCATAATTAAAAGGATAATTATAGCATGATTAAATAGAGAATAATGTACATATGGAATTTGTCATAAATAAGAAATATGTAAATTTAGAAAAGACGAATATGCCTAACCCGAGGTTAGACTGAGTTGTGGTGTAAAACTGCCCGGAACCAACCGACACATCCGGTGACCATAACAATACTTGTCTAATGTGGGTGGTTGGTGCATTGAGCCCAAAAAGGACCTGAGGTTAGACTGAGTTGTGGTGTAAAACTGCCTGGAATTGACCGGCACATCCAGTGACCGCAACAATACCTGTCTAATGTGAGTGGTTGGTGCTTTAATAAAGCTAAGTCAAGATCGGTAGGGTTAAGTCAATTAAGGAAACACTAAACGAATTCAACATGTTAACTAAACTGATGGGTGAGGTTAAGTAAATTTAGAACACTTAACGGTTATAACATGTTAATTAGACAAGTGGGTGAGGTTAAGTAAATTTAGAACACTTAACCGTTATAACATGTTAATTAGACAAGTGGATGAGGTTAAGTAAATTTAGAACACTTAACCGTTATAACATGTTAATTAAGGAGATGATAGGGTTAAGTTAACTAAAGTAACACTTAACCAAAATATATAATGACTTGTGGTAGGGTTAGGTAGCACAAGAGGATACACTTAACTAATATATAATGACATGTGGTGGGGTTAAGTAATACAAGAGGAAAACACTTAACCAATTATATAACACGATGTATAGGAAGGGTTAAGTTAAAACGAGAGGGCAACACTTAACCAATATAGCATGATTTGAGGTAGGGTCAAGTTAACACCAGAAGGAAACACTTAACCAACATGACAAGACGAGTGGGTGGGTTAAGTTAACTTGAATTGATTAATGACACTTGACCAATATAACTTGATGAATGAATGGGGTTAAGTTAAATGGGAAATACTTAACTAATATTACCTGATGAATGAACAGGGTTAAGTTAATAAATCACACTTAACCAATCCAACATGATAAGTGAGAAAGGTTAAGTTAACAAGAACCACTTAACCAACATGGCATGACGAGTAGGAGGGTTAAGTACACGTCGGGTTGGTGGGTAATATTAGTAAATATATAGGCCCACAAAACTTAACCGTTATATAAACATGCTTGAATCCGTGGGAAGGTTAAGTATACGTCGGGTTGGTGGGTAATATTAGTAAATATAGGCCCATAAAACTTAACTATTAAATAAACATGCTTGAATCGATGGGAGGGTTAAGTACATCTCGTGTAGGTGGGTAATATTAGTACATATAGGCCCACAAAACTTAACCGTTTGTTAAAATGCTTGAATCGATGGGAGGGTTAAGCACATATCGGGTTGGTGGGCAATATTTGTAAATATAGGCCCATAAACTTAACCAATAGGAAACCCTAGTAACGGGGACCCATTTCAGCAGTAACCCACATGGATGTATCATGGTACCTTGAACTAGGCAGGGTGGGGCACGATTACTGGGTTGATTATAAGCAGTCAAAGCAACGGCAGGGGGTACGTCAGTGTAGGTTCCGATGGTTTACGGGCGTGCACGTACTCCGGAGTGGGAAAAAGCATGCACTGGGTACCAATAGTTATACACTATGCTTCTTGAATCATGTCGGGTTGCTATCATAAGGATTGATACATCTTATGGTGGGACCAGCACAGGGTATCTACACGCAAGAGAGGGCTGATTGATACAGACACATGGAACATGAATACAAGTAGGGAACCGATTGATAGGGTAATAGGGTACGTCTAACATGTTCATGGCAATTAGGCTAATTGAGGTGGAATCCTCATGATAGATGTACACCTGAAGGCTACCACAATTACGGGTGGTTGGGATCACGATTATCATTTTATACAGATTACTAGTTGGGACACTAGTTAGGTGTGCAGAGATAAATATAGAAATCAGATTAACAGAGTAGTAGCGAAGTAGAGAAAAAGTAGAAGCGCATTCAGTTCACCTTGCACTTATCTTGTCTTTAATTACCTTGTTTTTATGGTATTGTCCTATTTTCGGTTTATTCATGTCATGATCCTTTATCTTTTTTGCATGTTGAAAGATCACTGGACTTACCAGACTTATGTCTGGTGTAGTAACCCGCATTTTTAGCTATTGAACAATTTATTTATTTAATTATAAAAATTCAATTTATCGATATCGAGAACGTGAATTAAATAATATTGAATATTTAATTAAGATTTATAATGAATAATAAATTGTAAATATCGAAATAGTCAGAAATAGTAGAATTCACAATAAAGTGTGAATTGAATAGTATACGAGATGTGGTTGAGTTTCGATTCGAAATATAATAACGAATATATTGAATCGACGACAGTGGAACGTATAGTTTATAATATATTTATAAACGAGCTCGAAATGGCGCTGCAGTTCCTAAATTGGCGATTCGAACTTCAACTGAATGTACAGGATTCGTTTTAAGCCGGATTTCTGTGAAACAAGAAACGTGTGGAGCTGGTGGAGTATATCTTTCTAGTGGAAGAGAAAAATCGGGATTTCATCGTGTAGATTTTGATTTACGTCCAAATCAAATTTCAGAAAAAGTCGCTGTGGAATTCCTTTATAATTTGCGACGCTTTATATACGTTATAAAAGGATTTTCAATATAAACTGAATATCGAGATAATCTGAATCAGAAATATCAAGCTGTAAATTCTGATATGATATTCTGGAGTTGGACGATATCATATGTGAAGATATACGATAATATAAATTTATTTATATTTAATTTAATTATATTTAAATATATTTAAATATTTAAATAGGTCATCCAGAGCTTTAAAAATAGCCGGTTTTGCAAACGAAGTCGGAATTCGACGAAACTAATTTTGTTGGATCCGCAATATCAAATTGTTGTTAGATTTCCAGTTTCGTGATTTTTAGAGTCACTGTGTGGCCGTACGGATTTTTAGAGTAAGAAACAGTCAGTATTTTGATGATTAAAAATACGCTGTGTGAGCATACGGAGTCGGAATTCGACGAAACCAGTTTCGTTGGGACCGTAATGTCTAACTCTAGCTACATGACCATTTTCATGATTTTTGAATTCTGTGTGTGATCACGCGGATTTTTAGAAGGGCTAAAGACGGATTAACAAAAGAATATTCCTAGAATATTCCTTACCTTAAAATATCTAAGATATTTATGTCCTCTATAAATACACCTAACTCCTTCCTTAACCTAGAAATAATTTTCTCAGCTCAAACACAAACCGCCGTCAAATTTCTTTGGGCAAAAACCATTTCAGCGATCTTCGAAAAAAAAAAACAAACTCTATAAATTCTTATAAATCAAGATGTATGTATACTTGAACTCAGGAAAGCACTCTCCACAACCTAGTACACATCTCGTACAACTCGCGCGCCCTTCTGGAGTACTGGAGTGTGACAGCGTGACCTAGGGTTGCGATTCTAAGGGGATTCAAGCGTTGAATTGTCGGATGGTGTTCGTATTTGTGTTTAGTTGGTTTAGGAGCTTTGAGTGTGGGTGATTTGGTGAGTTTCGACGCCGTTTTGGATCGGTGCTGTCACCGATGTGACGGAGGACTGGTGGCGTCGAGTGCCACAAAAATGGGTTAGGGTGATGCGATTTTGTGAGGAGATTCGGTTGTGGTGTTATTGAGTGATTTGGTGGATTTTGGCCAACATTAACACTGATGCCGACGGGGATGAGCTGGACGACGGAAAGTGAAGGGTGAGGGCGAGTTCGACGCTTGGGGCGGTATATGAAGGAGGATGAGATGCTGATTACCGTGGTAGGGTCAGAATGGGTGGTAGTTGATCATAGAGGTGGCGGTGCGTGGTCACAACCGGGGTCAACAAGGTTCGAAATTGACTGGAAGTTTGCTGGAGTCGATGCTTTGATTTGGGGAAGAAAGGATTTAAGGGGAGCGGGTCTGATAATCTTAGTGGGCCTGCGTTGAAGTCAAAATGGGTAAAGGCCCATGTTTAATAAATTAAGCCTTTATTTAAATTAAAGTTTGTTATATAAACTTGTAACGTAAATATCTATGTCATATGGTATCAGAATCGGACGAAACAAGATCCGTTGAGATCGTATGGACGGACACTACACAATGGGACTAACCGCAAGTCAATTGGAGTCCGTCATAATTTATAGCAAAATAATTTGTCCATCGAAATCAAGCGATGGTTATCGTTATTAACGATGATCGTCCAATGTGAGTAAATCTCACTAACCCTAAACAGTTTATAATTTCATGTTGTATCTTTAGAACTGTTAGAAATTGTCTGATTTACTGTGTGTTGATTGTTTGATTGAACTGCTAGTCAGTTAGTTAAATTTCTATATTGATTCTGTTTAACAGAATATATCATATGGAACTGAAAGTGATGGTTATCTATATTGTCTAACATCTATGATGCAGGGAAACAGGTCGGAGGAATCCGACTGGATTCCTCAACAGTTATTTTATTGTTTTTCATATATTGTGTTATATGATGTGATATATAATCTGTTGGCGATTATATGTGCTTGGACGATATTGAACATCGTGATTTGATATGATTGAACACCATAACATACCGGAATGTTGGTAAGGAATAATTTCAAAGTGATATTGAAAACAGAATATTTATAAATTGGAATATTTATAAATAAGAGATATTTATAAATTTAAATATTTATAAATAAGGAATATTTTTAAATTGGGATATTTATAAATAGGGGATATTTTAAAAAGGAAAATAAATTCAAAACATTTCGTTTTGAATGGAAAGGCCTATGTGGCGAGTTTGGGGATTTTCCCGATGCTCCCGGTACAAAGGAGGTTATGGCGAATTTTTCCGGGAATTTAAGGAGTTAGAATATTTTGTTTAGAATGAAAGCAAAAGAGAAATATTTGTAAAACCTTTACAAATGAAATCGAGTAGGAGATATTTGTAAAGCACTTATAAATAGAAAGATAAAGGAAATCATTTATGAAGTGAAGAACTGTTACTAGAAGTAAATCTTTATAAATATATAAACGTTGTTAAAAGGAAATCTTTCTAAAATGAAGAAATCAAATATAAAGGAAAATATTTGCGAAATCAAATATAAAGGAGAATATGTGTGAAATCAAATAGAAAAGATAAAAGAAATATTTATTTGTTAAATAAATAGAATTGGAAAGGGAATAGTTATGTGTTAAGTAAACAGATAGAAAAGAAATTAATCAAAGGAGATAATTCAAAGGAATTAATCAAAGGAGATAATTAAAAGGAATAAATCAAAAGAGTTAATTCAAAAGAGTTAATCGAAATTAGTTAATCGAATATGGTATTCGAAGTTAGTTAATCGAATATGGTATTCGAAGTTAGTTAATCAAATATAGACATTCGAAAGGAGAAAACGAATATGGTATTCGAAGGTTAGTTAATCGAATATGTTATTTGAAAAGGGTTAGTCAAGTCGAGTTAGACAAATAGAGTTAACCAGTTAGAGTTAATCAGTTAGAGTTAACCACTTGGAGTAATTAGTAAGAGTTAATCGATTTGAGTTAAAACGAACTAGAGTTAATCAAATATAGTTATTTGAGACAGAGTTAGTCAAGTTAGTCGAGCCTAGTTAATCGAATCGAATTGGTCGAACCAAGTAAGTCGAGTTAAGTTAGTCAAGTTAGTCGAGCCTAGTTAATCGAATCGAATTGGTCGAACCAAGTAAGTCGAGTTAGTCGAGTCAAGTTAAGTTAGTCGAGTTAAGTTCGTCGAGTTAAAATTATCGATGTTAGTTTCATCGAAAGGAGTTATCGATGTTAGTTTCATCGAAAGGAGTTATCGATGTTAGTTTCATCGAAAGGAGTTATCGATGTTAGTTTCATCGAAAGGAGTTATCGATGATAGTTCATCGAAGTGAGTTATCGATTTTAGTTTGATCGAAGTGAGATTTATCGAATAAGAGTCATTCGAAAAGAGATTATCGAATATAGTTTATTCAAAAGTGAGATTTTCAAATATGAGATATTTGAAAAGAAAGAGTTATCGAATATTAGTTATTCGAAGAGAGATTTTCGAATATCGTTTATTCGAGGAGTAATCAAGTACAGTATATTCGAAAGGAAGGAATAAATCGAATATAGGTTATTCGAAGAAGAGTTAATCAAATAGAGATTTCTCGAAGAGAGTTAATCGGCAAAATTCGATTATATCGAATTCGGGAAAGTACTTATACTTTCCAGTGTCTAAATAGAAATTTATTTATTTATAAATAAATAAGGGTTAGGTTAATTATTCACTAATAAGAATAGAAGTTATAATTAAGGTTAGATAATTCGAAAGTAGGGATTATAACGTTATCGTTATAACCAATGTTTTAAATATAGAAGTGGATTAGTAAAATTGGATCCGAGAAAGGCGTAAAGAAGTTGTTAAAGATTAAAAGATAAACTTTGACCATTTCGAAGTTATAACGTTGTTCAGTTAAGGTCTGAGAGGTAATTATACCCCAACTTGAGTGACTTCCTTCTTAACTAAGAAATGGTAAGGTTTGATCGTAAAGGAGTTTTGGAAATGTTTTCCAAACGAGAATCAGAAATGTTTTCTGATAAAAGAAAATAAGAATTTAGAATATAGGGAAACAGGAGATAAGTAAATAAATGAACTAAAGAGATTAATGTTAAATGATGTTTGTTCGATATAATTTCCATCTGGGAATAATATCGTTGTTTGCACACTTGTTTTTCTTTGATGGTTAAATCACAGACTATCGAAGTTTTGACCATTTTAACGTTGTTAATATGGAGAGACCGGTTGGATTATTATCCAAAGAACCACTCTGTATTGGCATAAGCGTCGCGAATCATATATGCCAAAGTTAATTGAAGACGGAGTAAAATGCAAGGGCTATCCTGTTTACAGAATAGTGCTTTCGGTTTGTCCAATCCCAGGACAACGTGTATGGACGAAGGTCTGACAGAGTATATCCAATGGATCGCGTAAGTTGATCTGTTCAAACGTATTCACGTTTGGTGGCGGAGGAATTCGTTTCTCTTAGCTGTATACCCGTGTTATTTTTGGATAAGTCAATTTGTGATTTGGCGGGTATGACGATGTGACATTCTAAGTGAATGAGGATGACTTGTATGAATGAATGTCTGACAGAGTATTTCTAGAAAGGTCACGTACCTTGATTTCTTCAACCGTACCAAGAGTGGAAGCGGAGAAGGAAACTTCTTTAAGCTAACACGTAATGTATTGTTGTAGACGTCAATTAGTGATTTTCGATGGATCTAACAATGTGGCATTCGAAGTGAATCTGATGAAATGATAAAGCGTAGCTTCTAGCCTCATCATCCGGTAATGACAGAAATCGGGCAGGCAGCATGGCTAAGTCGGTCGCACCGAAGTAGGGTGTATAATCACCTATCTAGAGAATATTCATTTGTTTCTAAAATCTATCAATGCTGTCCTATATATACGGGAACGGTTGCTGATCCCAACCGTTGGTGATGTACATTCGATACACTCAAGCGAAATGAGTGGTCGGTTATGTGTGGCTGAGTTGCAAGATGTTCTTGTTGAACTCCAGTGTATCGTTCCTAGAGTACACTGATCGGAAGGTGGTTCCATACCTTGTCATAGTTGGAAATCCAATCATCCAATACGTGCTTGCGATTTTGATTGTATACTATATATGTAGTAACGTGAGATGCAAGCGTTTCTGCTAGATTGATATTTATTTGTACTTAGACATTATTAAAATATCAGAATGATATTGCTTTGAAAAGTTATTTGGATTCTCATAAGGGAAAAACCCGTTCCGTATTCACGACATGGTCTTATGAGATATCATATACCTGTTTAAATGATTTGAGTTTATTCACACCAGTCCCATGACTGACCCGGAGTTTATTTTGTTGTTTTCCCTAAACTCTTGGGTGCCTAATTTTGTACGGGCAGTCAAGTAGTCAGGATTTACAGGTATACTTGAAGAGCTGGAGCAGGAGGCTTCTGGATCATATAGCTATAGTTATTTCCGCTGTGTTGTAAGTGTTGTACTCTGATAAGTGCTAGTGTATACATAACTGTTATATTTCAAAGTTATGTTATCTATTATATGTTATTCGTTCCGCTGTGAGGTTCGTGTTACTCTGATGTTGTGTTCTTCTTCTTCTTCTATTCTAAGTTTCTATCTTATCTATTCTCACCTTCTAATTTCTTTCATTAATTACCGGGATTTTTCGATGTTTTGGTTATCGACGTCGAGCTTACGTCGATAACCAAAGTCGCCGAAAATCCGGGTTACTACATCTGGCCTAGTTTGTTTTTCGCCTCTTTTCTTCCGTTTCCCCCTCAGGTAGTCAGGGAGGGAATAGCTCAGCCTAACTTGGACCTCTTCTCTTTCTATTCTTGAAGATTAGTTGGCGTATCGCTTTGGACTCTCACTCTCTTCCACTGCTATGGCTGGTTCATGCTTTAGAGGGGAATATCATTGTTTTTATGCTTCTTTTATACTTGGAAGCTTTTAAATCAAGACAGAAGTTCTATGTATTACTTCTAGTATGATTGAGACAATTGTTGTAAAAGCTTGACTGAACCACATTGTTAATAAAATGACTTTATTTTCCACTGTTTTATTTGTCTATCTTGTAATTTATCTGCATCTTTTATCTATAATGCTCCACCGAAGTTAAGGCATTCCCTTTGTGAGTGACCTTAACGGAGGTGGGTATTTCACCATGATGTGAATCTTAAACCTTATTTGTGTAGATCTACTTTTAAACTATTGGATCTAAATTGTGTGGACATTTAAATTGTTAATTAGATCTAGTTTATCTTCTTGTGCCTATTATGTTAGATCTTAATAGTTGGACATCTAAATGGTTAATTTAGTTCCTATTTTGCTCACTATGACATCATAGTTATGTTAGGACTAGTAATAGTTATGAATTCATCAGATTTATGCTTATATGTCCACCTTATCACCGTGCTAGATTATGTTTATGCCAAGTTATGTTAAAACATTCACTTTTGTCATATTCCTATTATTTTTCTCTTTTATCGTTTATGACTAGGCTATTATCTAGCCTAGGCATATCGCCAATTTGGTGAGTGCGCTAGTTAAGCAACAGGGGAAAAAGGTTAATATTGGCATAATTTGAATATAAACATCATTGGACATGTAAATCGAATTATTGGGAAAAGGGACATAATCACATGTAAAGACATAGGTAAGAATTTGAAAAGAATGAAATGTCTAGTAATTACAATTAGGAATTGTAATTTCACTTATGACACGAGGTTAGGTTGCAATAGTGGCGGAAGTCTGCCTGGACCCGACCGGCATATCCAGCAGCCACTAACGTTGAACCTAATGTGAAAATTCTAAGTGCGCAAATACAAATCACGCTATGACACGAGGTTAGGCCCAACTTGTGGAAGAAGTCTGTCCGGACCCGACCGGCATATCCAACATCCATAAGTTATAGGCCTAATGTGGGAGGTCTAGATCATTATAAACCATAAATGGACATGGTAATGAATTGGACTACTTAAACTTAATTCAATCCATAGGAATTGTATGATTATGAACTTAAGTTAGGGTTAAGTAAAATTGGTTGGACAGTGGGTGGGTTAAGTAATTCTGAGGGGGTGGGTAATATTTACATATAGGCCCACGAACTTAACCCGATAAGGTTATGTAATTAAAGACACCTAGTGGTATACATAATCGGTTGAAATAATAAAGTTATGTAATTAAAGACACCTTTTAGGGTAAGCATAACTGGTAGAGATGAATAGGGATATGTAGTTAAAGATACTTAGTGGTATATATAGTCAGTGAAAACCTAGTAGGGGGATACAAGACGAAGGGGAGAGCTTGTATCATATTGTGTGACCCGTTTCAGCCAGTAACCCGGAGGTATCAAACATGTACTCTGAATTAGGTCGGAGAAGGGCACGCTTACTGGACTGATTGTAAGAGATCCAAACGTGGAGGATGGTGTGGGCAGCGCAAACCGACCGGGCTATGTGCGTGCATGAGTCGGGCAGAGAGGGATAAGACTATCGTGACACCAGTAGATATGGGGTTGTGCATATCAGCGAAGGGTTGGAACTTAGGACATGATACATCCTACGGTGGTGCCAGCACGGAGTATCTACGCGGATTAGGGAGCCGATTGATTAGGGAGAAGTTAGGGTATATTTGGACGTATGCCTAATTCTACCACTTTATAGTGGTAGGTATCATCTCATTCTGGTTATATTAGTAATAGTGCAGAGTAATCATTAGGGAAGCGTATACACCTTATCCTGTCTACCTTGTCACACCTTCCTTTTATGTAGTAATCCCTCTTATCCACTTTATATGCCTGTCATGCTACTTTTATTTATTTACTTGCTAAAAGTAACTAGACTCGCCAGACTTTATGTCTGGCCCTTTTTGTTTCCTCTTCTTTCTTCTATTTCCCTCCTAGGTTCTCAGGGTGTGAATACTCAGGCTTAGTCAGGACTCAGTTATCATCTTGCTAGAGCTGCTTTCGAAGTATGGCTCAAGTTCTCATCTCTACTATGGCTTAGCTCTTTTTCTTGTGGAATTATGTTTTGCTTTTCATATTTATGTACTTTGATGGTACAAGACAGAAGTTATGTTATTGTAATGGTTTTTGTGACTTATGGTATTTTGGACCACGATGTATGATTTGTGTTTGAAATAAAAATTTGAATTTTCGCTGCTATCTTATTTATATCTGTCTTGTAATATTCTGTATCTTTTTACAAATAACGCTTCACGAAACTTAATGCATTCCCTTTGTGAGTGACATTAACGGGCGTGGGATGTCACACTTGGTATCAGAGCTGAAGGTTACCAGATTGGGTAAAGTTTTTGAAAATAATTTTCAAAAAGGTTTTAAAAGAAAGCATTTTCAAAATGAAAAGTCTGTTTTGAACAAAAAAAACATATTTCCCCAAAATCCACACGTAATATCCATTGGTCCTTTATTTAAATCTCTTCCTTTTTCTTTTCAGCATGTATGAGGAATAAAACATTCCAAACATCCCAGAGGGCGTTACGATACCCGAGTGGTTCCGTAGGTATTTGGAGGCCACGGCACCTGCCAAAGTCCAAGGAAACATTCCTCCCCCGGCTGCACCAGTCATTCCCCCTCCTCCCCCTCCAAGAGCAGATAACTTCGCCAAGATCTGCAAAGACTTCCATGCTATGGGAGGGAAGCCATTCCATGGAAACGAGATATTTGTAGAAGCGCGGAATTGGCTCAAGGAGACCAAGGACTTGTTCATAATCTTTGAAGTAGATGATAGAAGGAAGATTCAGTTAGCTGCTTGGCTACTTAAAGATGAAGCCTCATTTTTGTGGGAAGTCACCCAAGCTGGACGTCCGGTGGAAACTTGGGAAGATTTTAGACAGAGGTTCGAATTGAAATTTCTTTCCCAAGCCGAGAGAAGCATTCTGATGGAGAGGTTCTTAGCACTCAAACAAGGAAACTTGATGGTGAAAGAGTATGTGAACAAATTCAGCCAGCTAGCAAGGTTCGGGTTAGAGTTGGTGGATACACCGCACAAAAAGGTGTTGCAATTTGCTAAAGGGCTAAATGAACCCCTTCATAGGTTAGCCATGTCCCATATTCCAATGGGGGCCACTTTTGAAAAGCTTTTCGATATGGCCCTAGTGAATGAGGAATACAAGGGTGAAAAGAAGGAAGTAAAGGCCGAGGAAACATCGCAAAATAAGAAGTTTTGGCCCAAGAAGGGACAACAGCAGCAGCAACAACAACAACAACAGAAGAAAGGTGGCAAGAATGACAAGGGTAAGGATAAGAGGAAATGTCACAATTGTGGGAAAGAGGGTCACTTGATCAAAGACTGTAAGAGAAGGAAGAACACTTGCTTTAATTGCGGAGAGGTCGGACACTTAGCTAGAGAGTCCCCGAAGAAACAGGGGTCATAGGGACAAGGTCAAAGGACAGGGACTTCTGGAGGGAAGGTGAATGCTCTCGCGATCAGTGCTCCTGATAGAGGTAGAAAAATTTCTATGGAAGGTTTTAGTTTCTCTTTCAAACCATCCTATTAGAACACTTTTTCATTTTGGTGCTTCACATTCATTTATATCTAGTTCTGTGGTGTTGAATCTTTGCACTTAATTACTAGTGTGGTAGTGGATCCCGTAGTTGTTTCAAAACCCGTTAGCGGTTTTAATCATTTATCTATGATTTTTCGGGGTTTGAAAATATATGTGTTAGGCGTAAAGTTCGAATGCCACGCGTATGTGCTCGGGTTTATGGGCTATGGTTTGATTCTAGGAATGGATTGGCTTACCACGTATAGAGCCATTCTGAATTGTGAGAGGAGGGTCGTTAGACTTCTAACTTGTCATGCGAGGACCCTCGAGATTTCTTGTGACCCACGAGGGTCGGTTATTTTGTATATGTCTGGTGTACAATGCAAAGCTAGTTGCATTTCCAATGCGCCATATGGCTCCGAGGGAAAGGAGGGAGCTGAGTAAGCAAGTAGGGGAGCTACTTGAGAAAGGATTTATCAGATGAAGCATATCTGAATGGGGTGCTCCAGTAGTATTCGCAACTAAGGTGGATGGTTCGCTTCGTTTGTGTGTTGACTATAGAGAGTTGAATAAGGTCACTAAGAAGAATAGGCACCTGCTCCCGAGGATTGATGATTTATTTGATCAGGTTGTTGGTGCCTCGGTATTTTCTCAGTTAGACTTGGCCACGGGGTTTCATCAGTTGAGGGTGGCTGAGGATATCATAGATAAGACCACTTTTAGAACTCCGAATGGTTTCTTTGAATGGCTAGTTATGCCTTTTGGGTTCACAAATGCAACCACCTATTTTGTTGTTTTGATGAGTAAGGTGTTTCGGAAGTTTCTAAACAAATTTGTCGTGGTATTTGTTGATGATATCTTGATCTTCTCCAAAAGCGAAAAAGAACTTGCCCAACATTTGAGAGAAATCTTGAAAAATCTCCATGCACATCAGCTTAAGGCAAAGTTCTCCCAATGCCATTTTTGGAGAAAAGAGGTGAGATTCGTAGGGCGTGTGGTCTCCAATAAAGGGACTACCGTAGATCCCGCGAAGGTGGTTGCAGTGCAAGATTGGAAGATTCCTAAAAATGCAACCGAGGTGAGAAGTTTTCTTGGGTTGGCAGGTTATTATAGGAAGTTCATTAAGGACTTCGCAAAGATATCAGCCCCACTCACCAGGCCGACGAAGAAGAACTTGGCATTTTCATGGGATATAGACTGCGATGTTGCTTTCCAACGTTTGAAGAGGGCTCTGACAACAGCCCTAGTTTTGACTTTTCCCGATGGGAACAAAGCGTTCACCGTTTACACTGACGCATGTGGTACAGGGCTTGGTGTGGTTCATATGCAAGAGGGGAAAGTAGTATGTTATGGGGGTAGGCAGTTGAGAGTTCATGAGAAGAAGTACCCCCACCCATGATCTAGAGCTAGCTGCCATAGTATTCGCGTTAAAGACGTGGCGTCATTATTTACTTGGAGAGAAGTTCGAGTTATATACCGATCATAAATCTCTAAAGATATGTTCTCGCAAAAGGATCTCAATTTAAGGCAACAACAGTGGATGAAGTTCTTAGCTTCTTATGATTTTGAAATCGCTTATACCCCTGGCAAGTGTAATGTGGTGGCTGACGCACTAAGTAGGCATAGCATGGCCTTAAGTCCTCTGTTTGTGGAGAGGAAGAGCTTGGAGTTCATATCAACCTTTGACTTTAGACCCTCCATCGAGATTTTGCCTGATTTGTTTGCGTCACTAGAAATACGACCAACTCTTATGGATCAGATAGGAGCTTAGTAGCAAGGTGACCCATAGATTTTAAACATCATGGATAAGCTCATAAAAGGGGAGACTTCTAGTCACCTCAGTAGATATGCCATAGATGAAAAGGGGTGGTTGCGACGGGATGGAAGGCTTTGTGTTCCCTAAACCAGAAGCTTGATAAAGGCAGTCCTAGAAGAAGCCCATCATTCTAAGATGACCATTCATCCGGGCGGTGATAAGATGTACAGAGACATGAAGAGGGTTTTCTTTTGGGCTGGGATGAAGAAAGATGTGGCCGAATTTGTTTCTCAATGTTTAGTTTGCCAGCAAGTTAAAGCTGAGCAAAAGAAGCCCGGTGGTTTACTTCATCCTTTAGAGGTTCCTCAGTAGAAATAGGAGAGCGTCTCTATGGATTTCATAGATGGTTTTCCTAGATCGAAGAAAGACAACACCAGTATCTGGGTTATGGTAGATAGACTCACTAAGAGCGCTCACTTTATTTCAGTTAAGAGTAAGAGGATGGCATCATAGTTGGCAGCAATTTATGTTCGTGAGATAGTTCATCTTCATGGAGTACCTTCCAGCATCGTAAGCGATCGCGACCCCATCTTCACCAGTAAATTTTGGAGGAGCTTGCAAGAAGATTTAGGTACATAGTTGTGTTTAAGCACCGCTTATCATCCTCAGACCGATGAATAGATGGAGAGGGTGAACAGAATTCCAGAGGATCTTTTAAGGTTGTGTATCCTAGACTTCGGAGAGACTTGGGAAGTGCACCTTCCTTTAGTAGAGTTTGCCTATAACAACAACTATCAATCCAGCATCGGCATGGCACCCTACGAAGCACTGTACGGACGACCCTGTAGATCACCAACTTGTTGGTGGGAATCTACAAAAAGATTATTACTTGGACCATATATGATTAGAGAAACGTCCAAAAAGATTGACCTTATTCGACGGCCGATGAAGATAGCCCAAGATAAGTAGAAGTCCTATGCAGACAAGAGAATGACTGACATCGAATTTGAAGTGGGAGACTTAGTTTTTATCGAAGTATCACTTTTGAGGAATGTGATTTGCTTCGGGTCAGTAGGGAAGTTGGCACCTAGGTTTGTGGGACCATTTCCCATAACCGAGAGGATTGGCCGAATGGCCTATAGAGTAAAGCTCCCAGAAAATCTATCTGATGTTCATGATGTTTTCCACGTTTCCCATCTGCGGAAGTGCTTGCATGACACCGCAGAAGTTGTTAATCCAATTATATTAGAGGAAATAGAAGTAGAACGGGAGGCGACATTCAGGCGGGTTACTTCCCGTATCCTTGGATCAGAAGTTAAGAAGCTACGCAATAAAGAGATCAAGTTGCTAAAGGTTCAATGGGGAGATAACCCAGAGGATGCACCGAAGACAAGATTTGTGCTTCGTACTCTTTCCTTTTTGAGGGTATGCCCTTAACTCCTTTTTCCAAAGTTTTATCTATGCTTGTTTCTATCATTTGAATATATCTTATCCATAGTATCTTCGACCTTTAGATAGGAATCCTATAGATGTAAACATGTGTTTGAAGCATGTTATGTTTTGATGGATGCAAGCGGATGCAAGTGTTTGCTAGTGGCTGCCTGTGGATGCATACACACATACATTAGGCACTAGATCGGCTCAATCACTCTCAAGCTGCATATGGATGTGCGTGCATTTTCTTTTCTTTTATGGATGGAAATGGATGAATTAGCTTATGGATGTTGCATTTGGATGAATGAGTGTGCACACATATAGAACTTACATGTCATAATAGGATTATTTGCATACATATTGGATTCATGGCACTAACATACATTGCATTAAGGAGGTCAACTGAATCAGTAGACCACCTGATCTTTTGCATTAGTATTGGGACATATACACACCTTTGCATATATTCATATAAGCATTAGAAAGTTTTAAGAACAAAGGATTCCAGTGACTGATGGATGATGGATGGTAGGATATGCATTCTTCTCAACTTAGAGATTTCGGGGATGAAATCCTTTGAGTAGGGCAGAATGTAACACCCCGTATTTTTAATGACAGTAAAAGAGAAAATATTAAATAATAATTAATTTGATATTCATAATTAAGGAAAACGGACTGTGCCATTGCTTCCGTCTCGAAATTCTAGTCAAGACAGACATTTGGTTTGCATAAAACAGATACGCTATGAAGAAGTTATAAGGGTTTTAAGTTTGCATACGTGTAGAAAGATTATATATATGCAAATGAGTCGGAGATGAGTCGGAATTTTATCCAACTAGTTTGAATTTGAAAAAGAAAAAGTGGCGGAAGATTTCCCACTCTAGAGGGTCGACCCCACTAGAGAGGTGACGACACCGGGGTCGACCCCCCTTAAGGGGTGTCGACACCAGGGTCGACCCACCCACAGCGGTGTCGACACCCCTAGGGCTGACATGGCAGTCGATTTCAGAGGGCCTGGCAAATATATTTACGAGGTCATTTCTCCTGTTTTCTTCATTGAGAATTCATGGTGGCCAAACTCCGTCAGTGTCTGAACTGAACTAGATCTGTTATCTCCTACAACTATCAGCTTTGCAAGTCAAACTTAGAGATTCAAGATCCATTCTTCCTCTATTTTTTAATCCTAACACTGTGAGTTTCTAGTTGCTTTTAGATTTGAATATTTAAAAATAAATATGAACGACTATGGCTTAGATTTATTTGTATGCCTAGATTATACCAGATCCATTGTAAATTGAGATTATATGACATTCTGAATTGGTTAGGATTTGGATCTAAATCTCTACCTAGTCGGATCTGTTGTAACTTCTATGACATATGCTCATTATGACATCATAGTTATGTTAGGACTAGTAATTGTTACAAGTTCATCAGATTTATGCTCATATGTCCAACTTATCACCATGTTAGATTATGTTTATGCCAAGTTATGTTAAAACATTCACTTTTGGCATATTCCTATTATTTTTCCCTTTTATTGTTTATGACTAGGCTATTATCTAGCATAGGCATGCAGCTAATTTTGTGAGTGTGCTAGTTAAGGAATGGGGGCAAAAGGTTAATATTCGCATAATTTGAATATAAACATCATTGGGAATGTAAATCGAATTATTGGGAAAAGGGGCATAATCACTATAAAGACATAGGTAAGAATTTGATAAAAATGAAATGTTTAGTAATTACAATTAGGAATTGTAATTGTACTTATGACACGAGGTTAGGTTGCATTTGTAGTGGAAGTCTGCCCGGACCCGACCGGCATATCCAGTAGCCACTAATGCTGAACCTAATGTGAGAGGTCTAAGTGCGCAAATACGAATCGGGCTATGACACGAGGTTAGGCCCAACTTGTGGAAGAAGTCTGTGCGGACCTAACCGACATATCTACCATCCACAAGTTGTAGGCTTAATGTGGGTGGTCTAGCCCATTATAAACCATAAATGGACATGGTAATGAATAGGACTACTTAACCTAATTTAATCCATAGGGATTGTATGATTATGAACTTAAGTTAGGGTTAAGTAAAATTGGTTGGAAAGTGGGTGGGTTAAGTAAATCTAAGGGGGTGGGTAATATTTACATATAGGCCCACGAACTTAACCCGATAAGGTTATGTATTTAAAGACACCTAGTGGTATACATAACCGGTGGAAGTAATAAAGTTATGTAATCAAAGACACCTTTTAGGGTAAGCATAACTGGTAGAGATGAATAGGTCTATGTAAGTAAAGATACCTAGTGGTATACATAGTCAGTGAAAACCTAGTGGAGGATACAAGACAAAGGGGAGAGCTTTCATCATATTGTGTGGACCCGTTTTAGCCAGTAACCTGGAGGTATCAAATATGTACTTCGAACTAGGTCGGAGAAGGGAACGCTTACTAGACTGATTGCAAGAGATCCAAACATGGAGGATAGTGTGGGCAGCGCAAACCGACCGTGCCATGTGCGTGCATGAGCCGAGCAGAGGGGGATAAGACGACTATGACACCAGTAGATATAGGGTTATGCATATCAACGAAGGGTTGCCACATAGGACGTAATACATACTATGGTGGAGCCAGCGCAGAGTATCTACGCGAATTAGGGAGCCGATCGATTAGGGTAGAAGTTCGGGTATATTTGGACGTATATCTAAGTCTACCACCTTATAGTGGAAGGGATCATCTCATTCTGGTTATACTAGTAATAGTGCAGAGTAATCATTAGGGAAGCGTATACACCTTATCATGTCTACCTTGTCACACCTGCCTTTTATGTAGTAATCCCTCTTATCCACTTTATATGTCTGTCATGCTACTTTTATTTATTTACTTGCTAAAAGTAACTAGACTCGCCAGACTTTATGTCTGACCCTTTTTATTTCTTCTTCTTTCTTCCGTTCCCCCCTCCCCCCCAGGTTCTCAGGGCGGGAATACTCAGGCTTAGTCAGGACTCAGTTATCATCCTGCTAGAGCTGCTTTTGAAGTATGGCTCAAGCTCTTATCTCTACTATGGATTAGCTCTTTTTCTTGGGGAATTATGTTATGCTTATTATATTTACGTACCCTGATGGTACAAGACAGAAGTTATGTTATTGTAATGGTTTTTGTGACTTTACGGTATTTTGGACCACGATGTATGATTTGTGTTTGAAATAAAAATTTGAATTTCCGCTGCTATCTTATTTATATCTATCTTGTAATATTCTATATCTGTTTACTTATAATGCTTCACGAAACTTAATGCATTCCCTTTGTGAGTGACATTAACGTACGTGGGGTGTCACAGGGTAGGTCGACCCAAGGGTCGTTCCCCCTGAGGTGTGGTTGACCTCCAACGGGTCAAAATCCCGAGTGGTCTTCCCATTTTCGAATTTGAATTATTTTAAAATTTTGGATGGATTTGTTTATATATATTTCTCTTATATGTATAAAAACTTCTACCCTTAATATTTTTTTCATGCTATGTCCGTTTTATGCAAACTCAGAGTCTATCTGAGCGAAAATTCTTAGAAGAACGCAATGGTATAGTCCATTTTACTTAATTCCCAATATTTAATTAAGTACTGTTTAGTTTATTAATGTTTTTTAAAATTACAGGGTGTTACGGGTATTTTCTGAACTCTATCAAACTGTCAACGAACTCTATCTGGATGATATGGCTCTACAACGTTGAGGCAGAGGATCCAACCACTATACCAAGAAAAAATATGAAATGGATGATAGTGGCATGCAAAGGTATAAGGAAAAGAGTAATTAATCCTGTCATACAAATAACAAAAAATAACATCATCCTACATACCATGCACTAATTTACTTTAGTACTATTACACATGAGATTAAAATATTTACCTATTCAATTTGAATATTATCGAGAAAAATGTGTAGATCTAAGACCGATAAAGCACTATTAGTAGATGGATTACATATAGCAACATGGGGAAAATTCTCGTAGTTCAGATTTGTCGACGGATGGAAGCTCGGGATATGCTCAGATGTCCATGCTTCCAATAAATAAAGAAACTATGCAATCTGTTTCACGCCACTACGAGTCGCTAATTCTAACTGCCTATACAGAAATGCAAGTATTGTTAAACCCTAAGAGTAAGTACTCCCAATGCCTAAATCTTTCATTGGGTCCAACAATGAAATGTGAACATGAGTCTTTCTTTTTTCCGCGAACAAAATGTTGCCAAGCAAAAACAGAAGATACACACGAACTACATGTCTAATGGCCCGATCAATCCACCCATCATTTACATTCAGAAACTGCTCGACTAGCGTAGACAAACTACTTTATATCCCACCCAATCATTCATTTCCATACTCGCCTCTGCCCAACTTATACCCAAATATTTATGCACAACCGAAACTGCTTCTTTTATATCGAAAGATGTGCTCTGTATAGGTTTACCTTCCACTAGAATATGCAATAGGGAAGTTATATCATCAAGAGTAATGGTCACCTCATAAAATAGCAAATGGAAGGTATTAGTCTCTATTGTATATAACAATGATATGATTTTTGTTTGATGATAACAAACATATATATCTTATAATTAATGTGTTTACAATTTTACTATTTTACCACATCACAGACAAAATTAAATATTTACATTTATATAGAATACTACTGCTCAAAATTTTAAATATTCAAACAATATTTTATTTCAGTATATTACTTTAATTCAACATTTCAATAGTACAATCTTTCAACTCCACTATTTGTACATTCTAAATTATTTATTACATTCAGCTCTCACTACAACACTCAGTGTTCACTCAGTCACATTTCAATATCATATTCAATTTATTATACATAACACCTTACTGCATTTCACTCAGTCACTCATATATAGACTCTCTCATGTATAGACACATATAATGACTCATCACTGTTTCTTCTGCCTACTTCACAGTTAGTCCATTCACCTGCTCACCTGTCACAGAAACACACAGAGTAGATTGGAATAAAATAATTTTAAATTCTAGTAGATATAATTTTATTTTAAAATTTATTTGCCTTAGAATTTTGGTGTATTTCTCATTATATTTCTTGACTTGATCTGATATGTATATAAATCCATATATGTCTAGATAGCTTATGATATTCATAGTGATTCACTGTAAATACCACAAGGTAGACAGTGTCTCCAGTGCTCACATATATATTATGCACATACATGTATACACATATATGTGTATGTATATACACATATATGTGTATGTATATACACATATATTTTTGTGTATAGTAGTATGATCAAATATCAGTGAGTAGGCATGAACCATGGAATTCAGTGCAAGTGCAGACACACACACACACACGCACACACACACACATATATATATATATACACACATCTGTGCATATATACGCACACACACCTATACATAGAAGCAACAATGGTTTAGCAAAATCAAAATGGCTATATAGAGTGCAAAAAAATAGGTACAACAAGTCATAGGTTCAAAGATGCCACAAACACAAGACACACATATATATATACACATATTTATGTGTGTGTATATATATATGCATGGAACTTAAACATGAACGAGATCAACATCAATGGCAGCAAGCTCAAAATATTCAATATCACAATGGGTTGTCATATATGGTGCATCAAGAAAGGTCATGCTTCAACTCAACACAAGTGTACAAACAAGTACACTGGCTAGCAAAGCGATCAAACATTTCAGCATAAATATAATGTGTGCACGGTTTCATATGTAAATGGAACAGTCGGGTCAAAGAAAGTGGAAACTAGAGTATAAACTTCATAGCTTGGAAGCAACAAAATACATAATACCCAGATGGACAAAGACACACAAATGGAAAGCTCTTAAATTGGTAGAGCCTACTACAAGAAACCAAGTGATACATGATACAGCAAGCATGGTTAACAATTCAGTGGAATGTGCGCATTAATATGATGCAAAGACAAGGCAAATACATATGCATATGCACAAGCAAATGATATGTATACAATATAAGAGCTGCACACATAGTGGACACACACAGGATGAAATTGGTTTGCACAAGTGATCAAGCTAATGTATGTATACAACGGCGTGAAACATGCACAAGAAGCTAATGTATGTATGTATGTATGTGTGTATGTACACACACACACACACACACACACATATACATACATTCATACCTGTATATGTATATACATAAATGGTTCACAAGTCATGAATGCAAGCAGATCAAGTTTAATATATGTAAGCACAAATACATGTAATGACAGGTGCATGTACACAAAACTAGTGCAAATATGGTGAGACAACATGTGGAGTGAAGCATCAAGAATGCACAGCAATTTCAATGGGTGCCAACAGATATATTCACATGCATAGATATATAAACGTGTTTTATGTATATGTATGCATGGATATCAACTTGGCAGTGAATACAAGATGGAAATGGAAATGAGTTTAATTTGAATTCTTGGCAAATTTATTATTGGATAAGAATGTATCAAATCTACATAAATAATTACAGGATTTAGATGATTTAAATATGGAAACTGAATAATTCTGCATGAAAGAATAAGCAGGAATGGATTTATCTCAATCTTGGCAAATGATAAAATCTGCATGGAATAAAATTGGGTTGAATATTTTAGGCAAAAAATTAGTTCTATTGTTGTCTGAAATCAACAATGCTAACTCAGCAAGAAACATTTTTAATTGATTCCAGAAATGGCAAAGTCGAGAAACATTCACAGATATTCAATCACGTAAATAATATTAGCAAGAAACAATCAAACTGTTTCTAGAAATTATTCAAGAGATTCATACAAGATTTCATCAGCAATATCGAAGAAAAAGTTTTGGAAAGATATCAATTTTGCAATTCAAAATTCCTTCTAGAAATCACAGTGAATAAGTTTGGCAAGATTGAATTTCACGTGTTCAAAATCATTCCAAAAATTCAATCATAAAGTCACAACAATCTATCAAGCATAATCACGCACAGTCAATGACGACTTAATCAAGGCAACAAATTGATAAAACACGCAGCAATAAAACAAAGGCAATTCAAGAAATCATAGAATTTGTTGGATTTTATAATCCTATAAATACACCCTATATATCATCGGTAGGAAGTATCAAAAACAAAACCAACAATTCGAGAGAAAAAATCAAATCAAATCGAACTACTCGCATTTCGATCGCGAGCCTAAATCAGTGATTAAGAACATCGAGAGGATCAAAGCATTAGAGAGTAAATCAAGTGGAATCGATTATGATGTTGCGATTTGGGATTTTCCACCAAGACCTTAAATTTTGATTTCGGCCGACATTGAAGAAAAAAGAGAAGACGATTGCTTTATGTCATAAGATAAAAGGGATGCCAACATATTATTATTTTTTACGAAAAGGCTTTTATGTTATTTTTTTGTGTTTTATTTTTCTTTTGTAACCATTCATTATTTTTCTAGTTTGTCTATAAAACTACGGGTCATTCAAGTTTGTCTGTAAAACTAGGGGTTTACCAGCTATAGGATTCATAGTTAGGGTTTACATGTTACGGATTTGTAATTCGGGAAAAATCTGATCTTGGGTATAAAGATCAGTGTATGGTTTTGAGGGTAGATTAGAACAGGAGCAGGTTTGCAAGTTCACAGGGTTTTTTAAGCGGGATCTATTTTAATACCTAGTAGAAATCTTGGGGAATGCAGCAGTAGGCAAGGTTTGCCGATGTTGGGTTAAATCTATATTATTTATTTTCTGCATTTATTTTCTCTGCAGAAATCTATGCTGTGATATTTTTAATATCTCGTAAAAAGCTAATAAATCCAATTTACCCCCTCTAGGGTTCTAGAACTGACAAGTCGTATCAGAGAAGGTATTTTTCGTTAACTCTAGAGTCATGGTGTTCTCTAGTTGCCAATCCAGTGAGAGTCAGTCCAGTTATATTCCAACTATTTTTAATGGTACAGATTTTTTAAATTGGAAATCAGATATGGAATCCTATTTAAAATATGTTAATATAAAATATTGGGATATTATTATAATGGAGGTGATAATGTAGATTTGAACGATATTGGTATGAATATTACTTTTTCTTACATCAGTATTAATCAGTTTATTAATATTTCTCAATGTTCAACTTCATAGGGAATTTGGAAAACTCTCCAGGCAAAGTATGGACGAAATGAGGATAGCTGCTCAAAACCCCAGAATGTCAAATCAGATACAGATTTGTGCTTCACAGGTCGTACGGATAATAATTCAAATGGATTAGACGATGGAGACTCAATAGATGACGAGACAAAAATTTTGTCACATGAAGATTTGGTTTATATGTGTACTGATTTAACTAAATCTGTTGATAAAATCCAATGGAAAAAAATCTCTAAAATCTAAAAATCATTAGTTGACTAGCAAAATTAATATTTTACAATCAAATCTTGAAAACATCAAGAAGCCTCCAATCTCTATTTGCGAAAATTATTTGAATTTGAAAAATGATCTTGTTCATCAAAATGAAAATATTCAAAAGCTTGAAAATGAATTTATATTCCTAAAAGAGAACAAGATTGATCTTATAAGTTCAAACAATTGTATGCAAAAAGAATTAGAAATTCTTTAAAAAACTGAAAATACCAAATATGAAATTTCTAAGAAACAAAATTTTCGGAAAACTGAATCAATCTTGAATGAGCTAGAAAAAGAGATTGAAAAATTCAAGAGTTTTGAAAAACATCAATTTGAAAAAAAATCAATTTGAATTTGAGATTTTTGAGTCCAAGACCATAATCAAATTGCTTGAGGACGAAAACTTGGTTTTGAAATAAAATGATGCTGAAAAGAGAAAGATTAATATCAATCGTTGTTCGAAATTGATAGAAGAGAATAGTGATCTTAAATCCAAAATTCAACGACTAGTATCAACAGTGGATAAATTTTCCAATGAAGAAAAATCATTGAATATGTTGTTACGAAACCAAATTTCTATTGGAAATAAAAGTGGTCTTAGGTTTGGAAAACTTGATAAATTTGCACAGCCAAGAAACCATTCGTCTCAATATATGGGTAAGCTTTGGGAAATTCGACCAGAATCTCCTTGCGATATCTATCTAGATATACTTCCACTTCTTGCAGAACGGGATCCCTTATCTTCTCTTCTTCAAAAGCTGAATTCAAATGGTTTTAAACATCCATCAAATTTCTTTGAAAAGAATCGACTTGAAAATTTGAACTCTGATAATTTCAAAGGATTTTTAGATCATAAACGAGATGTGAACTTGTTTTGTAAAACACCACTCAAACATTTTTGGATCCCAAAAGAAAATAAAATGAATTCATGAATGTTCAAACAGATTTGGGTTCCTAAAGGTCCAATGGTAAATTTTGACGGGTTGTTATACAAACAAGTTTGGGTACCAAAACGTGTGAACGAAACTGTGAGTGGTTTTACAAATTTTGTTAGACCACTCGACCCTCTAAACACTTAGGTACCAGAGGTTGGTTGAGGAACGACTTTCTAGAAAATCAAAGGCTGTTCCATGTTTGAATTAAAGCTATTCGATAAATGTTCTTTAGTCAAAATTGATGAGTTAGAGAATCAACATCATCTACTAAAAATCAGGTATCATCTCTAGACTCGCATTTTTTTTGTTTGTATATATTCTCTATTTGTTTTTTTCTTTCTCCTCTTTCTACCTCTTCTATTTTTTATGGTTATTTGCTTTGTCATTGCCACGTTTTTTTATTCCTTGAGCTTCCTAACTTCAAGTTGCAGAATTCTTGATCTTTTGGAAATTTGCTTCATTTATATAAAACTCTCATGTTTAAATGATTTCTGGATCTTGAATTCAAATTTGTAAATATTTGCAATTATTTTAAATATTATTTTTCTTGCTGTTTTTTGAATTCCTAACAGTGTTGAAGCATTCTTATCATATCTTGAACACTATTAATTTGAATTCTAATTTTTTTTGAAGATCTGAAAAACAAATGAAATTTGACACATCTCTGCTGTTTTGAGTTTGTTCTAATTCATTTTGGAAAGACTTAAAAAATTATACTCATTACAGCACACTATTATTTTTCAGTTGTGATAATTTCATTGGTTTTTGGATTGGCTTGGTTTTTCTGAATTGAAAATCTTTTCATATAGATTCTTTTGCTACAACTTTAAATTCATTCTGAAATCAAGATCATTTGCTTGAATATTTGATTGTTTGAAATCATTTGAATTTTTTATTTCTTCAATCTCACACACTTCTTGGATTTGAAATTAATAATCTTGTGTGATTAAATCATTAAATCTCAAAATTTACATATTCCTTCAAATGATTTTAAATGAACTGCTTTTACTTTTGGATCATGGCCATCTCTGATAAAAAGGTCTGAATTGTTAGATTTATCTACTTGGGCTTGTTGATTTAAATTAAAAATTATGTGCTTTGTTTTCATTGGCCACTATAGACAATTAGGAACCCCAAGTGGTATCAGTTTAGAAGTGTCGATTTTTTTTTTGATTGAACTGATTCTTCAACTTGTATAGATCTTTCTAAATCCCTCTTGTAATTGATATTTTCAATTTTTAAATCATTTATTGATTATTTATTTTGAAATTAAAAACAATAACCAAATTAAATTGTATGTAGAATTCATTAAAATTATTATCAGATTTTTTAAAATTGTGATGAGTTGTGACTACAATATACTTCACAACAAGAGGAAATTTTATTACGAGTGCTTCATGGAATAATTAATTACAAAGGAAGTGAGCTGGCTTCGTAGGGTGCTAACAAAAATTTGTGTTTTCATTGGAACAAAGATGCAAATTATATTTGTCTACTGGAACTTCATGAGTTCTCCCCCTCTTCCATGTCAGACTATCATATTTCAATGGACCAAATGTTATGTTTTCTCAAAAAAAAGGAGGAAATTTTATTTAAATTTTCATGATGACTGAACAGTTAATAGAATATCTTTGAGCTGGCACCTATTTCACAACCATCTTCTTTTTCTATCATCATTCTATCACCTATCATGATTTTATATTGATGTAGGGAGTTTAATATTTTTTTGAAACCATCTTAGATATACAGCCTCAAAATTTGAGATGGTAATCTGATTATATTCAAAAAAAGAGATAATTGAAAAAAAATATGAAAATCCTAGTACAGTTGAGCATATTTCATAATATGATTAATTTAGAAATATATTTCACAATCGTTTCTGCACCTGCCATATTTCTATTATCCATATAGGTTTTATATACTGAGGAGATTAAAAAAAAGAATATGATAAATACATAATATACTTAAGTATTTCTCTAACCTCATTTGAAAATCCAAGATCTGGTTATGCATGGTTAAGAGATTACTTATAATTTAAGCTGCAACTGATCTCATTTAAAAATCCAAGATCTGGTTATGCGTAGCTAGTGTGCTCGTAAAATTAAAATGAGAAGAAAAAGGAAAATAAATAAATGAAAATTTGTATGAAAACTTCCTTGGAGTGTAAAAATCAGCCTATCAATCCATTTTCTAATTTGTGAAATGAATTAATATTTTATGGTATATTATGATTTGTTGATTGATATTTATTGGGATTTGAGATTAATTGATTTTGTAACTTAATTTGAATTTATAATCGCAGTCCAAATCCATCACTATTTTGTCCTTAATTTTTTTTAAATTATTTGAAAATAATTGGAATACATAAGTTTTTAGAACTCTCTCCATTCTATAAAATTCGTCGTAAATCCATCATTCCACAATGTGAAATTTGATTCTAACTCTTAAATATTATGATATTTGTTTGATTGAATGAAATTTAAGATATACATTCTCTCTCTTGATTTGATTTTATAATTCTAGGTCAGTTTTCATCACTGTTTTAATTATGTATCCTTTTGGTGATTACAAAAGGGGGAGAATAGGTAAAGATTTTGATCGATGATTGAATATTCATAGAAGGCTTTAATATTGAAGTTTCAATTATTGTTTTCTTTTTACTCATGCACATATCTAGGGGGAGTTTTGTTGTGGGGTGGCATGCATATAGGGGGAGTTATACACTTCATTGTCAAACAAATTTATTATATTCAAAATCTTATTATATGATTGTCATTATCAAAAGGGGGAGATTGTTGTATATAACAATTATATGATTTTTGTTTGATGATAACAAACACACACACATACATATATATATATATATATATATATTATAAATGAGTTGACAATTGTACTATTTTACCACATCACATACATAATTAAGTATTTGTATTTAAATAGAATACTACTACACAAGAATTTCGAATATTCAAACGGTATTTTATTTGAATGTATTATTTTAATTCAATATTTCAATAGTACAATCTTACAACTCCACTATTTGTACATTCTCATTGATTTATTACATTCGGCTCTCACTACAACAATCAGTGTTCAATCAGTCACATTTCAGTATCATATTCAATTTCTTATGCATATTCCTCACTGCATTTCACTCAGTCACTCGTATACAGACTCTCTCATGTATAGACACATATACTGACTTATCACTATTTATTCTTCCTGCTTCACAGTCAGCCTAGTCACCTACTTACATGTCACAGAAACACACATAATAAACTAGAACAAAATAATTTTAAATTCTAGCAGATATAATTTTATTTTAAAATTTATTTGCCTTGGAATTTTGGTGTGTTTCTCGTCATATTTCTTGACTTGATATGTATATAAATCCATCTGTGTCTAGATAGCTTGTGATATTCATAGTGATTCATTGTAATACCATAAGGTAGACAGTGCCTCTAGTGCTCACATATATATATTCTACACATACATGTATACACATACATATGTATGTATATGCATATATTTTTTGTGCAGGGGAAATACGATCAAATATCAGGGAGTAAGCATGAACAAAGAAATTCGGTGCAAGTGCATACACAAACACACACACACGCACATATATACACACACATATGTGCATATATATATATATATATATATATATATATATATATATATATATGCATGTATATACATAAAAGCAACAATGGTTCAGCAAAATCAAAATGACTATAGAGTGCAACAAAATAGGTACAACAAGTCATAAGATCAAAGATGCCGCAAACACAAGACACACATATATGGTGTTATATACACGTAAATGTGTATATTTTATCCGCTTATTTATCTTATTTTGTATTTAAAATAATTGATATTGTGTATTTATAGCTGTGTTTTCAGATTGTTGGTAAAAAAGCATGGTTTAAAGAGTTGAATGGATAAAGCATGAAGAATTTACTTAGAAAGAGTGAAGTTTGAAATTACTAAAGCTTGAAGAGTTTAAAGCTTGAAGAACGGTTGCAAAAAGAGTTCAGTTAGGTAGATTTGGCTTGCTAAAGACTCATTTTGCGTTCACATTGGCCCATTTGCAAGGCTTCTCACTCTACTGCTGCGTTCACACTAGCTTATGTGTTATTTGGGCTAAATCTTTAGTCCCACATTGTGTAATTAGACAATGAGTCTTTGTAATATCAGTTATAAATACACTTGTATCTTGTTCATTTATGATTATATTGGGTTTTATTTTGTAATCCTTCCTTTGGAATAAAATCATTCTTCTCCCTTTCTCTTTACTTTTTGCTCATTTGATTTATGTTTATGTTATTTCTTTTCCTTTTTCCTTTTTCCTTTTTCCTTCTTCTTTAGCTATGTCTAGTTAATCCCCTTTGATTAAGGGGTGATGACGCTTAGATTAGATTCAATATGAATAACATAGCCAAAGAGATTAGAACTTCATGTATATAGATCTAGATCTGAATTAAGGGTCAGATCTGAACCTTCATATTCTGTGTTGTTTAAGAGCTACGCTCCTTCACAGGGTATATTCGAGTTCGATCAAATGCTTATCAGATTTAGATCTAATATTTTAGGGTTTTAGAAATAAAGTAGTGAATCTGTCCTGGTAGCTTATGGTTGTTTAGGAGCTTAGCTCCTGCATAGGCTATGCTTGTTGTTATTCACATGTTTGTTTTTGAAAACCTAATTGTTGTTGATTCATGTTTATGACAGAAATATGGGTTAGATCTAGAATTATTTGTTTGGCTATTGAATCATGTTAATCTAGTTTATGACATTGCTCCCTAACGGTTTTCACTTATTATTAAAAACTCTCTTTTGTTTATTTTCTATTATTTTCAAACAATTATGATTTCGGAATAATTTGATTGGATTTATTTGTAAAATAATCTTTGGTCCCAGAGTTCTACACCCTTTAGAACAACTCTTGTTGTTTAGGAAAGCCGAACGAATTAAATAATTGTTTACAGTTGTTTAATTTGTTCGCAAACAAATTTTGGTGCTGTTGTCGGGGACCAAAATAATTTTTATTAGTAAATCCTTCAGGTTATATTTTTATTTTCTTATTTTCCTATTAAAAAAACACAAAAATATTTTTATTTTATTTTATTTCCTTTTGTTTTCTTGTATAAATAAAAAAAACCTTGTTAGTTAATTTGTTATTTGATCATTGATACCGTAATCTATAAGACAAGAGAAAAAAACTGTCTATTTTTTTTCAATTTCTTGCCATTTTTCTTGATTTCTTTCTGCTTTTCAATATCTTCTCCAAATTCTACAATCTCTTTTTCCAAATATTTTTTTTTCAATTGCATTCCTTTTCTTAAAACAAAAAATAAAAATAAAAAAATATCTCCTTCCAAATTTTCTTACAATTTGTTTCCTTTCTTTTCAAATTTCTTTCCTATTTCTCACACCTCTACTTTTACAACAATAAAAAAACCTTGTTTTTTATTTTTCTTTTGTCTTTTTCTACCTTAAAGCTTGCCACTCCAAACTTCTTCGATCTTACCACTTCTCTGATCTCACTCACCAAATTCATCACCGTACCAACAAATCACCTACCCAGTTTAACTGCCTCAGTCCTCACTTCCATCAACATCTATCCACACCCATCATTAAATTCTCTGGACAAACAAACCTTGCAAAATCCAGTTTGATCATCGGATCAGGCAAACAAATTTTGGCACAACCCCAAATTTACAGCTACATTATCATGCAAGCCAAACAATTCACGTCCATCCCCAAAACACCTATTTTTAGATCACTACAAACTTACCATTCAACACAAATCACTTCGACTCTTCTGCGAATCAACCCTCCCTCCTCATCACAAATCCTACTCCATCCTTAACCACTTTCATCACGCAATTCCCAGTCACTGAAATTGTACCAGAACTCAATCTTCCCCTTATCTCATCTTCATCAACAGGTTGTTTGACCACCGCCTCAAGCCAACATTCACCCTGCAACAGCAACAACCCAGGGAACCAAAGTTGAAAACCCGAATTTCGCATCACCACGGCTATCAAAACCCTAAAGACACAAGCCCCTCTTTCCCAAACCAACACAAATCTTGTCAACAAATAACCATCCTCCCAAAATCATAGACCACATCGCCTCCTGCTTCTGACTAAAAACATCAACACAGTATTACACAATACGCTGAACCAAACCCATCATCCATCTTCCCAATCACCATAACTTCATCCAGCGATCATTTGCCGCACAACTAATTCGAGAAGCCCAAATCTGATTTGCTGATTCCATCCCAAACCCGCGAGACCCAAAACCGCTACAACAGTCTCACCGAACCCCAATCTCCATCGCACAAACCCAGTTCTTCTTGCCTACCGCTCTTCCCTTTTGCAGCCCTTAATTTCTTTCCCCTGTTCCAAATCGACTATTCCTCCTGCAAATCAAAGCCAACACCAATTCAATTCACCACCTCTCGAAACCCTTAGCAACCGCCAGAATCACCAAACCCCCAAGGAACATTCGACTTTAATCTTTGTTTTCGTTTCTGAAATCGCATCTTTTTCCCTTTCTGAATTTTTATTGTTTTCTGGATTTTTCTTGTGTGTATGATTTAGTGGCGTGTGCACTAGTTTTGAAAGGATAAATATGGTCAGTGTATTTACTTGGGCCACCTTGGCTATTGGGCTCGGACTACACTGTTGGACGTGAGGCTACGTTCGGATTTGAGTGAGTTAAAACTTGTTTTGTTTTGAGATATTTTTGGTTTTTTGTGTGTTACTTTTGGCTTAGGTTTTTAATTTCTTTATCCAAAAAAAAAAGTTTTCTTTCAACTGGCTTGGGTTGTGTAGGAATTTTGGTGTTCGTTAATTTTTTTCCTTTCTATTTCTTCTCAAAATAAATCAAAAAAAGGGGGTGGCATTACTATCGGTTTGGCTTAAGTTTGTGCCTTTCGACTTAATCCTATTTTTTGTTGTTGTTTTTTTTAACCTTAGTTCTTTTTACCTTAGTTTTATTTTATTTATTTTTCCGAATTTAGTATTTTTTATTTTTGTTTTTCCGTTACGATAGTTTTTTTTCACTAACTCCTTGTTAATTTTTTTTGTGATTTCTTTTGTTTTTAGTTGTTTATTTCATTAAAAAAAGGAGTTTCAAATCAAAGGCCAATGAGACATAAAGAGTTCAAACAAGCAACAATTAGGGAATTCAGAAATCAACTAAGTTGCAAGCAGTGGGATATCAATCATTAATATTACACAATTTTTCTGGATGGATTGCTATACCCCACTGTGAAAATTTTCTAAACTCTATAAGGTCTGGTGCTGCTTGAAAAATATATAGAAATAGGATGTAAAGATTTTGTGCAGTGTCGCGGCTTGCATAAAAAAAAATTATTTCTGCAATTTATTATTCAGTGACTGTTCTTTGACTGATTATTTTGTATGTTGATGTGCGGACGGAAATTTTAAAACGAACGTTGGATTAATTGAAAAGTTTGAAATAAATTATTTTTGAAATCAAATCGAGGTCCCCAAAGATCATTGAACAAAATATTTGCTAAATTGACAATTAGGATTGATACTCTCTTAGGTGTCTAAGGAATGGTAGAGTCTAGAACTCAAACAGGTTCTTAAACCTTCAGTCGTGTTTCTACAGTGATTCGTGGCACACTAATAATCCCTATCCAAACCTGGCCTGGACTTGTATTCATATATTCCAAAGTTGTTAATTTTAACATATTTTTTTAAGAGCTTCTTTAGAGCTACAAATTTTGAAACTGAATTTTCGATGAAAAACTCTCTTCCTCTAGTACATGCGTGCTTGCCCCCATGTACAACCAAAATTGCAATTCTTTTAAAAATTTCTTTGATTTTGGTTACAATTCAAATCAGAATGAACTTCAAGCTGAAAACTTTTCGAATAATTTCCACAAATCTCATCAAATGGTTACACCCTAATATGAAAAACGTCATTCTACGATTGAGGAGAATTTATCTGAGGTGCGTTGTAATAACCCGGAAATGTGAGCCAGTTTAAAATTTTTATTTTGGCAATTTTAGCGAATTTTGAATATTTAAAATGATTTATTTTAAATATTATCGGCGAGAAATTTATTTTGAATAGAATTAGAATGTATATATTATATACGTCGTCGTTAGAATATAAATAATTATTTATAATTATAAAAGGAATAGAAAATGGCGCGGTAGTTCGATAATTCGATTTCAAACTTCAATTGAACATACCGGGTGCAAAACAAACCGGATTTTAGTGAAACCAAAAATAATAGGATCTATTTGAGAATATCTTTCCAACGAATCCGAAAAATCAAAATTTCATAGCGGGAATCAAAAGATATGTCCAGTTGAAAATTCTGAATAGTCGCTATGGAATTCAGGCCCTTAAAAATGGAAATTTTGCAAACGACCTCGGATTTCGACGAAACCACTTTTGTTGGGTCCGTGATGTCAAGTTATTGCTAGATTCCAAATTTCATAATTTTTCGAATCAATATGTGAGCATGGCAAAGGAAAACGCGTTTGACCAGTTTCAGTTGATTTTAATCGACTGGAAAATGGCCATTTTTCCAGCGGTCTCAGAATTCGACGAAACTAGTTTTGTTAGGACCGTATCGTCAATACGAAGTTAGAAAATATTTTTCTGGAATTTTTAGAGTTCGTATGTGACCCCAGTAAATTGAAATGCATGTTTAAAATAGAATATATAGATTTAAATGTAAATTCAACGAAAACCGATCGAAACGATCGAATCAGCCTACGATACATATCCTATTGTGTTCGGAATGGGGGTAATTAGCTATGGACGACAGGCGGTGGGTCCCATTTCGAGTCCGAAATTTTAAGTTGCTTTTTGAAATCAAAAATAAATAAAATACTATAAAAGGTTTTTTTTTACAAACCCCCCTCCTTTCTCTTTCCCGATTTCACTTTTCAGAGAAAAAAAGAGGAGAAAAGGAGGTGGAGGAGCCGTCGTTCCTCCGATGGTGGCGCCGCCGCCTCCCTGACCAGACCCCCCTCCCCCCCCCCCCCCCCCACCGACGCGCGGCAGCCTCCCCCTTCCCCTCCCCTTCGTCTCTCCCTCTTCTGGAAATCGAACCCGAAACCCCCTCCGTCCCCATCCCCCGACCAAACCGCGAGCACGACCAGTCGTGGCCCCACCTCTGCCACCGCGGGCCAGCGCAGCACCTCCTCCAACCGCTCATCGACCCCCTCCTCCTTCGTCGAAGCCCCCGCCTAGCCGACGCCCTCCCCATCAGCAAAACCCCCTCCCTATTCGCTGTAAGTGCTTATTTTATTTCCATTTGTTTTTATTTTTCATTTTCAGTTTTTAAAGCAGAAGAAAATATGATTTTTAAATCGTATAAAAACCAGATTTTTTTTAGATGGCTAAGGCGAGATTTATATATTTTGGAATAGCGAAAGGTTATAACTATAAATAGCGAAAAGTATCAAGTCAAAAATATGATCTTTGCTTAGTAAAAATATAATTTTTATTATATAGGAAGGTTAAAAATATAATTTTTATACTATAGGAAGGGTGAAAATATAATTTTCATATTATATAGATAATAAAAATATAATCTTTTATATTGTAGAAGTATAAAAATATAATTTTTATATAGGTAAGATAGTAAAAATATCATCTTTATATATGTAACGAAATAAAAATCTGATTTTTATATATTGAATAGCGAAGTAAAAATTCGATTTTTATATATTGAATAGCGAAGTAAAAATTCGATTTTTATATATTGAATAGCAAAGTAAAAATATGATTTTTATATACATAGCAACAATATAAAAATGTGATTTTTATATATGTAGTGGCTACGAGCAACGAAAGTGTTAGACGGCGAAGATTTCTACATTTGAAGTGTCGTGGAATTGGGATAGCTTTGGTAAGAACTTCTCACTCTAAATTTCTTTTTCTAGTTATATATATATATATATATATATATATACTAGGATGCAGACGGTGTTTAGTAGCACCCGACACCCGTCATCCACAGGCCATGGATGGCTTGTATGTTTGATTGTTTGTTGAGGTGAAAATTGATTGTGTGATGTGGAATAAAATAAATATTTATATAGTTAAAAATATTTTATCGTTAAAAATATAATTTTTAACGTGAATATAAATCAATAAATATTCATTTACAAACCGGACGGTTTGTTTATGTACACCTATTTGAATGACATTGATTGGGACGATAAATTTTACACATCACCCAACTGCACAAATAAAAATCTGTGCTTGTTGATTTGAAACCCCACACGGGTATTGGGATAAAATACGGCATACACTAATCCCAATAATTAGTTGTATGTCGATCGATTGATTGACAGGCTGTTATAAGCATTAGATATCTATATTTGATGCTTATACAGTGTAGTGCACTTTGGATGATGGTTGATTATTTATCGTTGTTATTATACACATGTGTTGTATGGAATCCATATAATTAACTTTATATGGTAATTGATTGGGCCTCATTCCAATTGGAAAAATAAAGAATATTATAAAATAAAGGTTCATGTGTTGACAGTACTCATCCGTTGAGATTAGTCATGTGTTGAACGAAATATTTTAACAATAAAATTTACATCTTTGTATTATAAAATAAAGGTTCATGTGTTGATAGTACTCATCCGTTGAGATTAGTCATGTGTTGAACGCAATATTTTAACAATAAAATTTACATCTTTATCATATATGAAATTAGAAATCAACTGGAAAATAGATGAGATGAGTGGTCTCCTGGATATTGATCTGATGTTGGTTTCGGCCTTCGGGGTTAATAATCAGGGAATCGTTCTCTTACTAATTTACGGTTGGAGTCTGATTTGAAATCAAACGATAGATACCATAATTTTTATAAAATATATTAAATAACAAAAATAGTCACACGTGGACAGTACTCATTCGTTGAGATTAGTCATGTGTTGACAAAAATATAGATTCATTTGTTGAATAGAATAATGGAATTATTGAAATATATAAAGCCGTATTGATTAGAGATGAGCTATTTTGACGCGAACGATATTTATATCGATTATATTCGTTTTTATATTTGAATTGAATCGAATAGAAAACCAATTTGAATTGAATCGAATAGAAAACCAATTTGAATTGAATCGAATAGAAAACCAATTTGAATTGAATCGAATAGAAAACCAATTTGAATTGAATTGAATAGAAAATGAATTTGAATTGAATTGAATAGAAAACGAATTTAAATTGAATTGAATAGAAAACTAATTTGAATTGTATTGAATAGAAAACGAATTTGAATTGAACTGAATAGAAAACGAATTCGAATTGAATTGTATAGAAAACGAATTTGAATCGAATCGAATAGAAAACGAATTTGAAATAGAATTGAAATCGATTTGAATTTTAAATGAATGTTGAAATTGTTTTTGAAACAAATTTGAAACGATTTATAAAATTCGTTTTGAATAGAAATCGACGAAATATATATTATATATATTATATATCTAATATAATGGCCTGAATAGAACGCGCCGCGCCGCGGCAGTTCGTGAATTTCGACCATTGATTTCGAACGGACATTACGGGAGATCCGACCGCCGGATTCTCCTAAAACCAGAGCCGTTGGGTTCGTATCGAAAAGAGCTTTCTAACGAATATTAGAAATTTGAAATCTAACGGTTGGATTTGGAGATACGTCCAAATCAAATTTGGAAAAGGTCGCTGTAAGTGCAGTTCGATGGCCGTTGATGGAAATCGACTGTACGGGCCTTGATAAAATTATTAAAAATAGTAATAATTTGTGTAAAATCATAAGAAATGATTTGGGAAAAATTGGGATGAAAAACTCCATAATTGAAAAGATAAAAATAGATTTTTATCGAAATGAACTAGTTTTGAACTGAAATTAAAACCCATTTATTTTTAAATAAATAAATTGGATTTGAAATGGATTTTAAATAGAATTGATTCATGGGTTTATCGTGAACTGTGTTTTAAATAACACTAGTTTTTTAATCCGATAATAAATAGAATGTGATTTGGGTTTATCGTGAACTGTGTTTTAAATGACACTAGTTCTTTAACCCAGTAAAAGGAGTTTTAATGAATCTGCAATTAAATTGAAATGTGAATTGATAATTTAAATTATCAAATTTAGAAAGTGAGCGAGGATGGAGTATGACCAGTTTTTCTCCAAAGCGATAGTTAAATCTTTAATTAGATTTGAACGTGAAATGGTAATTAATTTTACCGATAACACTGTGATATTAGATATGGGGTATTACCAGTTTTGCTTCATGGGATGAATAGATTGGGATTGGGAAATAAAATAAATAATTACTTCGGTGTGGTTCGCTAATCTCGACTAGTTTGGAAAAAACCATAATTTGGTTTGATATGACATCCATTGGAAGATTAAAGAATAAATTTTAAAGAATTTATCTTGGATAAAATTAATGGGAACCTTTCCCTAAGAATTGAGATTTAGAAACTAGCTGTAGGTTAGTTAAGAAGAATGGTTTCCTGGGTATTGATCTGATGTTGGTTTCGGCCTTCGGGGTTAATATTTGGGGAATTGCTCTCTTACTGATTTATGGTTAGTGACTAATGAATTGGAATGAGGCGTATGTTGTGTTTGTGTAACATTTGTTTATTATATACGTGGGTCATTCAGAAAGGTCGGGGTTACACCCATTCTGAATAACCGATTCGACGATAAGTCGAAGATGAAGACGGTGGTTGAAGACTGGAAGTCTTCACATCGTTCGGGTGATTTCTGATGATCTTGATTGGGCTGTACACCCAAGATGAGGGAATCAGTTAGTGATCGTCCAGACGTACTTGGAGATCGATGGATATGCGAGGAAAGTGCCTCCGGTTTCGTTCAGACCCAGAACGAACTTGTAAATGGATTGTGTGTCTGACATTGGATTTTATTCTATGTTGATTGATCTCTATTAAATATACATCTGTTTGGCGGCGGAGGATTTATTCTCTTGTTTAACGCTCTTCTCTGAGACGTACGAGCTCAGAGGTTGTATATCGATGGACATCAGTCGCATGGCATGAATTGCCTGTGTGGCACGCCTAAGTGGCAATTGATCAAGGCTTCTGTTGAAAAGAAAAGTCTTGTTGTTGATGATCAAAGCATGGCCTTTGTGGCGTAGCTTTGTGTATAACGTGAATTCGCGAGCCTCACACCTCAGTATGAGTTAAAAACGGGATAAGGACTGCAGGGAGAGCACGACGTTTCTTTCTAGCTTTGGTGGTGTCAGTGACTTACCAGCCCTGACATTTATATACTTTTCACCTATGTGGTTGTTGGATGAGGCGCCTCGATTTTAGGTCTGTAAGGACCGGGAAACGTGTGTTCAGGAATACTAATCCTTAAACTAAGAGAGGACCGGCCCTGAAGCATCCAGGGGTTACCCAGAGTGTGTAGTCCTGAGGCTTTTGCTAGAGTGTCTCGAAGCGGAGAGGAGCTTGCCCCTTGCCTCGACTCATGACGGAGATCCAATTTCCAATACGAGATATTTCGGCTTTATTTGTAGAGCCTAGTATGGTGACATACTAGCATGGGATGCTATGTCGTCTATGATTTATATTTATGATTGAAATTGTTTTGACACTATACACTTATTATAGTATCAAATGATTTGTTTTAAACGTACCAAGCATGTTTGGCTATTATAAGGGAAAACCCTATCCTCCGGCTTGCGTTGCATTGTGTGATGGGACCTGGGTCTTATAATAGCTTCATTTTTCGAAAAAGCATTGCGCTGTCTTTTCTATGCACTGGTATTCTTGGGAGGAAACCCGTTCCATGTTATACGGCGTGGTCCCTTGAATTATCCTCTTTTAAAGTAAAGTTTTAAATAACTGTTTTAGTTCTCACACCAGTCACATGACTGACCTGGAGTTTATTGTTTTAACCTAAACTCTAGGTGCCCTTATTTTCGACACGGGCAGCTAGTAGTTTTGGTTTTGCAGATTTATATTCACAGGATCCTGATTTACAGCTGGGACGATGCTCGGAAAGCTCTGTATCCGTGTATCACTTTCAGTTGTGTTTTGTATATTTTTCCGCTGCTATGTAATTTATTGTAATCTCTGATATTTATCGAATGTAATTTATTCAATTATACTCTGTATATTCTTGTATCTGATGGAATTGTTGTAATAGCAATGAAATGTTCTTCCGTCTGCATTCATTTGTGTGTTGTTCTCAAAGTATCCGCTCTTTCCTTCATGGGGAAGTAACGGGTTCTCACAGTGGTATCAGAGCTTTGGTTTACAGAGCTCGAGAACAAGCCACATTAGAACCATACGAAAGAATTCATCAGATATTGGATTAGTAATATCCAATTAGAATGACTCGTTAGAGATAGGATCAGTAGTATCCTAGAACGAGTGTGAAGAGTATATTTTTCAAATGAAAACAATATTGTTTTAAAAAAATTTAAATCAATTCTACGTATTTGAATATTTATTTATTTTGAATTTGGACAATCCAGTATATAAATGTTTAGCATATACGCGTCATGAACGTATATTCGAAATTTTAATATACTAGATAGATATAGAATCACACTCTATTCGCCCGGAGATGATTCTACTGATGACTATATAGCATCAGTAGTGTGTGTTCGAGTTTCGAAGGTGTGATATCTATATATTTCCATTAGACTGGTGTGAGAACCAAAACTTATATAGCTAGATTTATTTGTTGTGATTTGGCATCAAAAATGTGATTTTTGTATATATAACAAAAATTATGAATTTGAAACGTTAATCCACTAATTGATTGATGTTTGTGTTGTTTGATTATTGTTTGCCTAATTGAATTTTGAACCATTATGCCTAATTGTACCAAATATTGAACTGTATTGAAAATTGGTCGCATTTGCATGCATGTACATGTACTTACATTGAACAGGTCATAGCAAGGAGGCTAGAGCAGAGAATAAAATTTGTTTGCCCGACAAATAGGTACATGTTTACTATAATTTACTGTTTTGTTTGGGTGATGATGATTTTATGAGACGATTGGCTAGCCGCTTGGCTTTTTCTTTTTCTTTTTGAGATCAGAAGGCCTATATGGCAATTTCGGGATTTTCCCGTGGCTCCCGGTGCAGGGGAGATTATGGCGAAATTTTTCGAAAATTTAGGGTGTTAGCCAAATTTTTGAAAAAATTGAAAAGTTCTTAGAAACTGAAAAGTTGAAGAACTTAAGTCGTAATCAAAATAGAGAAAGTTGAGTTGATTAGTTAAACAACTTTCGACTTTGTTCCTTTTCGGGGACGAAAAGTTTTAAGTGGGGGAGATTGTAATAACCCGGAAATGCGAGCCAGTTTAAAATTTTTATTTTGGCAATTTTAGCGAATTTTGAATATTTAAAATGATTTATTTTAAATATTATCGGCGAGAAATTTATTTTGAATAGAATTAGAACGTATATATTATATACGTCGTCGTTGAATATAAATAATTATTTATAATTATAAAAGGAATAGAAAATGGTGCGGTAGTTCGATAATTCGATTTCAAACTTCAATTAAACATACCGGGTGCAAAACAAACCGGATTTTAGTGAAACCAAAAATATTAGGATCTATTTGAGAATATCCTTCCAACGAATCCGAAAAATCAAAATTTCATAGCGGGAATCAAAAGATATGTCCAGTTGAAAATTCTGAATAGTCGCTATGGAATTCAGGCCCTTAAAAATGGAAATTTTGCAAACGACCTCGGATTTCGACGAAACCACTTTTGTTGGGTCCGTGATGTCAAGTTATTGCTAGATTCCAAATTTCATAATTTTTCGAATCAATATGTGAGCGTGGCAAAGGAAAACGCGTTTGACCAGTTTTAGTTAATTTTAATCGACTGGAAAATGGCCATTTTTCCAGCGGTCTCAGAATTAGACGAAACTAGTTTTGTTAGGACCGTATCATCAATACAAAGTTAGAAAATATTTTTCTGGAATTTTTAGAGTTCGTATGTGACCCCAGTAAATTGAAATGCATGTTTAAAATAGAATATATAGATTTAAATGTAAATTCAACGAAAACTGATCGAAACGATCGAATCAGCCTACGATACATATCCTATTGTGTTCGGAATGGGGGTAATTAGCTATGGACGACAGGCGGTGGGTCCCGTTTCGAGTCCGAAATTTTAAGTTGCTTTTTGAAATCAAAAATAAATAAAATACTATAAAAGAAATTTTTTTACAAAACCCCCCTTCCTTTCTCTTTCCCGATTTCACTTTTCAGAGAAAAAAGAGGAGAAAAGGAGGCGGAGGAGCCGTCGCTCCTCCGATGGTGGCGCCGCCGCCTCCCTGACCAGACCCCCCATCCCCCCTCCCCCCCACCGACGCGCGGCAGCCTCCCCCTTCCCCTCCCCTTCGTCTCTCCCTCTCCCTCTTCTGGAAACCAAACCCGAAACCCCCTCCGTCCCCATCCCCCGACCAAACCGCGAGCACGACCAGTCATGGCCCCACCTCAGCCACCGCGGGCCAGCGCAGCACCTCCTCCAACCGCTCATCGACCCCCTCCTCCTTCGTCGAAGCCCCCGCCTAGCCGACGCCCTCCCCTCAGCAAAACCCCCTCCCTATTCGCTGTAAGTGCTTATTTTATTTCCATTTGTTTTTATTTTTCATTTTCAGTTTTTAAAGCAGAAGAAAATATGATTTTTAAATCGTATAAAAACTAGATTTTTTTTAGATGGGAAGGCGAGATTTATATATTTTTGAATAGCGAAAGGTTATAACTATAAATAGCGAAAAGTATGAAATCAAAAATATGATCTTTGCTTAGTAAAAATATAATTTTTATTATACAGGAAGGTTAAAAATATAATTTTTATACTATAGGAAGGGTGAAAATATAATTTTCATATTATATAGATAAAAAAAATAATCTTTTATATTGTAGAAGTATGAAAATATAATTTTTATATATGTAAGATAGTAAAAATATCATCTTTATATATGTAACGAAATAAAAATCTGATTTTTATATATTGAATAGCAAAATAAAAATCTGATTTTTATATATTGAATAGCGAAGTAAAAATTTGATTTTTATATATTGAATAGCGAAGTAAAAATTCGATTTTTGTATATTGAATAGCAAAGTAAAAATATGATTTTTATATACATAGTAACAATATAAAAATGTGATTTTTATATATGTAGTGGCTATGAGCAACGAAAGTGTTAGACGGCGAAGATTTCTACATTTGAAGTGTCATGGAGTTGGGATAGCTTTGGTGAGAACTTCTCACTCTAAATTTCTTTTTCTAGTTATATATATATACTAGGATGCAGACGGTGTAATAACCAGGAAAATGTGAACCAATTTAAAAATTTTAAAATTGGTTATTACCAAAGAATTTGAATAATTGAAATAGCATATTTTAATAAAATAAAGAATTGGGTATAGTAAGGCAGTTTGAAATTTTGAATACCAACTTTGTCTGACTGTACCGGGTGGAAAATATAACGGATTTTAGCGAAACTGAAAATATTTAAATCTGTCTATGAATACCTTTCTAACGAATCTGAAAAATCGAAGTTTCATAATGGGAATCAAAAGTTATGGCCAAATGAATTTTCAGAAAGGTCGCTATATAGCATATATAGCCCCTGAAAATTGATATTTTGCATACGACCTCGGAATTCGACGAAACCACTTTTGTTGGGTCCGGGATGTCAAACTATTGCTAGTTTTCAAATTTCATAATTTTTGAAGCTAGTATGTGAGCGGGGCAAAAGAAAATGTGATTGGTCAATTTCTGTTAAAATGGGTCGACCTAAAAATGCCCATTTTTCAAACGAGCTCAGAATTCGACGAAACTGGTTTTGTTAGGATCGTATCGTCAAAACAAAGCTAGATTTATTTTTTTGGAATTTTTCGATTTAGTTTGTGGCCCTGGCAAATTGAAATGTACGTTCAAATTAAATATTGAATGTTTTATATCTTAATTTGAAAAATAACTGACTGTAACAGTCGAATTGGCCAACGAAACATATCCCATTGTGTCCGGAATGGGGGTATTTAGCTAGGGGCGACAGTCGTTGGGTTTGATTTCGAGTTCGTTTGTAAAAACACTATTTAAAATCTCCTATAAAGTCTCGACCAATAGGATTTTTTCTTTAAAAAAAACTACGAAACCCTAGCCGCCTTTCTTCCTCTGGACGATCCAGGAAGCTCGAAACTTCCCCTCGATTTTCCCGCCGCCACCGCCACCTATAGGCCGCGCCACCACCCCAGTTCGACAACCCTTCGTCCCCTCTTCACATCCGACCCCGACACGACCCCTACCACCACCCCCTCCGCCTGAATCTAGCCCCTAAACCTCGGAGCTTCCCACCGCCGCCGACAACGCCACAGGCCACCGAAGGAGACCGCACCACCACCGATCTAGAGCTGGTTCATAGCTCTTCCACGTCGCAGGACCTGATCGGAGCAACAAGGTGCGGTTTGATTTTAAAATTTAAACCTAGTTTTGAAGGTTTAAAAACCTTTCTGCTTTGACATTATGAAATGAAAATAACACTATAAAGCATTGCAAAACTTTGAAAAATAATATCTTTTTCGTTCGTTAACGAAATTCGATGAAACAGGAGACACCGTGACTGCAAGGAGGCTCTCTACCATCTAGAAGAAGCCGCGGATTTTTCTGATCTTCCTACGATTTTTAGCACTGCGAAAACCAATGTGAGGAATCTAAACTAAATTGTGTGAATGGAATCGCGTTGTATAAATTGTATAAGCGAAGTGTGAATTATATACGCATTGTATACCTCATGTACATGTGTTGTATAAGTTGTATTAGCGATGTATAAATTATACAAGCGTTGAATCAAACATATATGCTTTGAATTGTGATGAATTGTAAGTGAATTATAATATATATATATATATATATATATATATATATATATATACACACACACACTCCACTCGTCCACAGACCATGGACGATATTTATTGCTTGTGATTGACGTGATGTTATATGGTATGACGAATGGTTGGAAATAATTGTTTGTGGTTGATATTGTGGTTGAAAAATACCTTTGTGGTTGAAAAATACCCTCTTGTGGTTGAAACAAATTAGAATAGGATTGTGGAATTGAAAATAAAACATGCCGCCTGCGTGCGAACTAGATGCATGATCCCCATTGTCAAAAACCGCGAGGTTTTAAGGTAGAGCGAGGAGCCGTACTAGGGACGGTCCCGGTTTTAACTACCCTACCGTTATGCTGCCGAAATTTTCTGAAATATACATGTGTTAGAATAATTTTCATTCGTTGAATCAAAATTCATGTGTTGAATATTATTTGAATTTAAACAAATAGCTTTAGCGATAAAAATCACATTTATATATATATATACAAATTATAGCGAATATTCATGTGTTGAGTTGAAATTCATTCGTTGAATCAAAATTCAAGTGTTGAATATTATTTGAATTTAAACAAATAGCTTTAGCGATAAAAATCACATTTTTTTATATATATACAAACTATAGCGAATATTCATGTGTTGAGTTGAAATTCATTCGTTGAATCAAAATTCATGTGTTGAATATTATTTGAATTTAAACAAATAGCTTTAGCGATAAAAATCACATTTTTATGTATATATATACAAACTATACCGAATATTCATGTGTTGAGTTGAAATTCATTCGTTGAATCAAAATTCATGTGTTGAATATTATTTGAATTTAAACAAATAGTTTTAGCGATAAAAATCACATTTTTATATATATACAAACTATAGCGAATATTCATGTATTGAGCTAAAATTCATTCGTTGAGTTGAAATTCATGTGTTGAATATTATTTGAATTTAAACAAATAGCTTTAGCGATAAAAATCACATTTTTATATATATACAAACTATATAGAATATTCACGTGTTGAATTGAAATTCGTCCGTCGAGTTGAAATTCATGTGTTGAATGTTATCGTATTTTAAAATAAAATGAATAGACAATAAAAACTACATTTTTATTGTGAATATGAAGTGTTAAAAACATTCACCTGTTGAATAAATATTTTTGATGATAAAAATATTTCTTTTATCATGTATACGCTTTGATAAAAATACACACGTGTTGAAATAAATAATAGTTTGCTAGAAATATTATTATTAGCTTTGTTCTGCATATATATACATGTGTTGAACAGGAAAAATGGATTAACTGTAGAGTAAAGAAATTATTTGCGTGCCCGACAAATAGGTAAACCTTGATGAGTTAGCTGCGCAATTTTATTTTTATGTCAACTCCTGTGAATGCCATTGGATGCGGAGTGCTGGTTATTCTGTGTGAAATAATAAACGTCGCCATAGGATAGTAACAATTAATTTTGAACTACACTACATGACATTCTTCTTGACGATAGGCATACTTCATCATATTCCACATAAGCAATTGGAGCTTGTGTGACGAGGTGGAAGATTTACCATACGAGCGAGAGGCTTGTATGGTGATGATTTTATACTACAGGTTGAACTGATGACTGATACGGACTATATAGAATATAACGATAAATTGCCAGATTAATAAAAACCCCACACGGGTCTGGAGTTGACAATAATCATGTCTCTCTAGTTATTAGATACGGCACATGGACTATTTATTTCCACACGGAAACGGGGTGACGAGAATTTATTCTCTGGAGTGATTATCTATACGTGCTCCCCCGTAAACACCAGAATATATCACTATAAATATGTGGATGCTTTATAGGATTTATTGGGTACCTAACACGGCCCAATAAATTTCCAAACCCCTCCCCGTACAAAGGAGGTTATGGCGAAATTTTTTCGAAATATTAAGGCGTTAGTGAAATATTTGAAGTGAAAACGAAGTTGAAAATATAGAATGAACTATAGTTGGAATTATAGAATGAACTATATTTATATATATAAATATAAATATAATTAAAAGGAATCGAAGTCGTGCAGTTCGTGTTTCGGAATCGTAATTTGAAATGATTAGTACGAGAAATCCGACCATCGGATTTTCCCGAAACCGCAACCGCTGGGTTCGCCTTGGAAATATCTTCCCAACGGCACCAACCTTGTAAAAATCCAACGGTTGGATTGTCCGGAATGTTTAATTCTAATCTGAAGAAAAATAGCGCCAGAATCGTTTATATTTATATATAAATATAAATATAATTAAATTAAATCGAATAACGACGTTGCAGTTCGAATTTTGAAACCGTAACTTCAAACGACTAGTGTGGGAGATCCGACCGTCGGATTTTCACGAAACTGGAACCGTTGGGTTCGCTTTGGGAATATCTTCCCACTGATATAGACTTTGTAGAAATCCAACGGTTAGATTTTCTGATATGTGTAAAACAAATTAGAGGAAAAACAGCGCCAGTGCCACGGCACGACCTGAAACGTCGTTTAATTAAATATGGCCATTTTTAAATAAATAAAAATGGCGAAAAATCGTTATAAAATATTATAAGCAACATAGATTGCGAATAAACCAATTGGGCTTGAATTGTTTGATATTTGATGGTTGTATGTGCTTGCCACGAAAATAACACTAAAGAACTGAAAGATGGATGTCGAATAATATAACCATGGAAATAATCGATTTAAATTCTAATGACGTGAATTATTTGAAAAGGCCGAGCTAACCCTCATTTCAAATAATTTATCGAGCGATTCGAAATGGGAAAATGCAAAGATGATTCAAGACCGACGATCTTCGTATCGGTTGGATGGGCGCTGCTGAGGTTCCTGACCGGAGTAGCTACCGGAAAGGGACGGAAGTAGTAGCCGTCTAAACGTATGTGTTGATTGGACGGATATACGAGGAATTTGACGCCTCCGGTTTCGTTCAGACCCAGAACGGACTTGTAAATGGACTGTGTGTCTGACATTGGATTTTGTTCTAAACTGATTGATCTCTGTTAAATATATATCTATTTGGCAGCGGAGAATTTATTCTTTTGCTTAACGCCCTTCTCTGAGACGTACGAGCTCAGAGGTTATATATCGATAGAAATCAATCGTATGGAGGGGATTGCCTATGTGGCATGCCAAGATGCTGTGATCAAGGCTTCTGTTGCAAAGCAAAGTCTTGTGGATGATGATCAAAGCACGGTCTACGTGGCCTGGCTTTGTGTATAGCGTGGATTCGCGAGCCTCACACCTCGGTATGAGTCAAAAACGGGATAAGGACCCAAGGAGAGCATGACGTTTCTTTCTAGCTATGGTGGTGTCAGTGACTTACCAGCCCTGACATTTATATCTATATTTCACCTATGTGGTTGTTGGAATGCGAGGAACCTCGATTATAGGTCTGTAAGGACCGGGAAACGTGTGTTCAGGAATAATTAATCCTCAAACGTAAGAGAGGACCGACCTTGGAGGATCTAGGGTTACCCAGAGTGTGTAGTTCTGAGGCATTTGGTAGAATGTCTCGAAGCGGAGAGGAGCTTGCCCCTTGCCTCGACTCATGACGGAAATCCAATTTCCAATACGAAATAACGGACTCGATTGTAGAACTAGTATGGCGACATAGTATATGGTAGCTATGCCGCATATGATTGATATTTATGATGCTATTCATTTTTGAAACATATATGCACTAGTAATAATATCAAATGATTTTTGCTTTATACGTATCAAGCATATTTGGCCATTATAAGGTAAAACTCTATCCTCCGGCTTGCATTGCATTGTATGATGGGACTTGAGTCTTATAATGGCTTCATTCTTTTTAAAAGCATTGCGTTGTTTTAAAAGAATTTACTTTGTTTTAAATGCACTAGCAATCACTGGAGTAAACCCGTTCCGCGAAAGTGGCGTGGTCCTATGATTTGCTTATTACTGTTGTTTAAACTGTTAAATAGATTCCTCATACCAGTCCCCATGACTGACTCGTGGTTTGTTTCACTTTGCAAACGCAGGTGCCCTTATTTTCACACGGCAGCCTAGTTCACAGGTGACAGGTTGTTTTTGGTTCTGCACTATTGCATAGAGTGCATTTTGGCTCATGGCGAGGCTGACTTCACAGAGACGACTTTGACATTTTCCACCATTATTGTACTTATATTATGATTCCGCCACTGGCGATGCAGACTGCTTTACTTTCAGTACTTCTTATTGTATGTATATGTACCGCTTTCGGCGATGTAGACTGATACCCTTATTATGTCTCACTTCATGTATGTATTCCACCTCTGGCGATGATGACTGATCACTTCCCTTTTATTTACTAAGTTATATCCTACGTTGTGCTATTCTGATGTTGTAACATGTTGTGATTCCGCTGTCATATCCATGTAAAATTATTCTATTTATTGTTTCTGCTATTATCTGTACTCTGCTATGATGATTAATGTGTTATATTCCAATGATTATCCTTAATACCGCCCCTCGGATTTTGGGATCGTCACAGTTGGTATCAGAGCTTTGCTTAACCTTAGTTCCGGGATCTAACACATTAAACACCTCGTCAGAATAGAATCAGTAGTGTTCTAAGGCGAGTAGCTCATTAGAGATAGGATTAGCAATGTCCTAGAATGAGCTAAGCAGATTAGCAAAACAATTTGATCAGTACATCATTACCTTTCCTTATGTTCCCCTGCTTTATCATATATGAAAATTATCAAATCTGTGAGCTTGACTCTTTTCTTGCTTATACAGTACTCTCTTTGATGGCTACACGAGCAGCAGTAGCTAGAGGAGGCCGTGGAGGCCGAGCAGGAGTAGCAGGAGGACGGGGGAATATCCCCATAGTTGAGGGAGGCCCTATTGTTCAGCCACCAGCACCCGAGGACTTCGAGCTAGACAGAGTAGCGAAGAGGTATAGGAACCTTGGGGGAAAACCCTTTTCTGGCACTGGTACAGTGACAGAGGCTATAGCTTGGTTGAAAACCTGTGAAAAGATCTTTGAAGGCATGGGCTTGGGAACCAACAACAAAGCACGACTAGGTATTTGGCTCCTACAGGAGGAAGTAGAGCTTTGGTGGGATGCCATCACCTCAGAAGATGCAGCAGGTACTGTCAGAACCTGGGAGCAATTCAAAACCATGTTCAACGAGAAGTTTGTACCTGAGCAGGCTTTAGAGAGGATGCGAGAGCAGTTTGCTAATCTCCAGCAAGGAGATCTCTCTATCCAGGATTACCTCAATAAATTCACTCAGTTGTCGCGCTATGCTCCAGATCTTATTATGACCAATAAAGAAAAGAACAAGAGATTTATATTTGGGCTAAAGCGCAAGTACCATGAGCAACATCAAACTCTCCTTCTCAGAATTGGTAGAAATGGCTTGCAATTATGAAGATATGGATGAAAGACACGCCAGCCAAGACCGCGCCAAAAGCCAAGCTGGAAATAAGCTCAAGGCTTCAGCAGATCAGCCCGAGTCTAGCATTACAGTGGCCGCTACTCAGAAACCTGGAAAGATCCCCAAAGGAAATTGCTACAACTGCGGGAAGCCAGGTCATTTTTCTAATGTGTGCAAAGCCCCGAGGAAGCGAAAGGAAATTCCAGACTCCGCCGAATGCTACAACTGCCATAAGAAAGGGCACTATAGCAGGAACTGTCCTCTGAAGCAGAATGCACATGTGGCTCATGTGTATGACGGAGGGGCCCCACCAGCTACCACCGATGGATCAGGTAAACCCGACGTCTTGGGAGGTACCCTTACTATTAAAAATATTCCTGTTTCTGTACTTTTTGATACTGGTGCATTACGTAGCTTCATTTCTAGTAACACTGTTAGTAAGTTGAAGTTAAAAGTAAGAGATCTTAAAAAATCAATTGAAGTTCAAAACCTGATAGGAGGTTCTGTTAGTCTCAGTTCGTACTATAGAGTGCCTATCTCCTATTCCTTCTACAAGTTTCCCATCAACTTAATAATCATGAATCTATTGGAATTCGATGTTATTCTCGGTTTGGAATGGTTAACCAAATATAAGGCTAAAGTTAGATGTGCCGAACGAATCGTTAAAGTCAAAACGAAGCTTGGACCTATATGTATACCATGCCATGGCTCAGAAATTAATAGAACAGAATTTTGGTCTTCTTTAGAAGTTACTCCCCCTTCATTAGAAAAGATACCGGTCGTTAAGAACTATGCGGATGTGTTTGAAGAAGTAGAAAACTTACCGCCGCAAAGAGAAATTGAATTCAGGATAGATCTGATTCCTAACGCCCGACCAGTAGTACATCCAATTAGAAGAATGTCCCCGAAAGAAAAGGAAGAGTTAGGTAGTCAAACCCGAGAATTGCTTTGGAAAGGTCTGATCAGACCGAGCTTTTCAGCTTGGGGAGCAGCTGTAGTATTTGTCCCGAAATCAGACGGTACTCTAAGACTTTGTGTTGATTACCGAGATCTCAATAAGCAGACACTGAAGAACAAATATCCCTTACCACGTATAGAAGATCTGTTAGATCAATTAAATGGAGCAACAGTATTTTCTAGAATGGACCTAGCTACAGGTTTCCACCAATTACGTATAGCCGAAGACTGTGTTCCTTTGACAGCCTTCAGGGGTCCCGATCTATTCTACGAATGGTTAGTAATGTCGTTCGGCTTGTGTAACGCTCCGGCATACTTCGTCGATCTTATGAACAGAGTGTTCCGTGGTGTATTGAATAAATTTGTTCTGGTCTTCATCGACGACATTTTAATCTACTCAAAGTCGGAAGGCGAACATGCCAAACGTTTAGAACAAGTGTTGAAAAATCTAAGGAGAAATGTCTTGAAAGCTAAATTTTCTAAGTGTGTCTTCTGTCAGGATGAAGTTAAGTTCCTAGGCCATGTCGTATCAAAAGAAGGGATTGCTGTAGATCCAAGCAAAATTACAGCGATTCAGAACTGGAAACAACCTACTACCCCCACATAAGTTCGAAGTTTCCTTGGATTGGCCAGTTACTATCGGAAATTCATTCAGGATTTTTCAAAGATATCTGGTGTATTGACAAAGCTTACGAAGAAGCATGAGAAATTCAAATGGACTCCCGAATGTGAAGAAGCTTTCCAGGAGATGAAACTGAAGTTGACAACTGCTCCAGTATTGACAATTATAGAAGGCAACCAAGACTTGACTGTATGGACAGACGCTCCTATTAGAGGGCTAGGCGGAGTACTAATGCAAAAAGGCCAAGTGGTCGCTTATGCTAGCCGCCAGCTAAAGCCGCATGAAAGAAACTATGCAACTCATGATCTTGAGTTATTAGCTATCGTGTTTGCTTTGAGAATCTGGAGGCATTATTTACTGGACGAGAAGTTCGAACTATTCACGGATCATCAATCCTTGAAATATCTATTCACTCAGAAAGATCTAAACTTGAGACAACAGCGTTGGTTAGAATTCCTTGCAACATACGATTTTGAAATTCTATATACTCCAGGGAAAGCCAATGTTGTAGCAGATGCGCTCAGCAGAAAGAATGAAATCATCGCCAGTTTTGTCATCACGTCTTCATTAATAGACAGGATCTCGACCCTTCAGAAAGACGATGAATTTATTCAAAGAGTCAGTCAGAGAGTCAAAGGAGGTGAATCCACAAGTTTCCGACTCGATGACAAAGGAGTTCTTAGATTAAAGGGCAGAATTTGCATCCCAAACCTTCCTGAGCTCAGAAGAGAAATACTTGATGAGTGCCACAAGTCCAAACTAAGTATCCATCCCGGTGTGAGCAAGATGTATAACAATATCAAACGCACATTCTGGTGGAGGTCAATGAAAAGAGATATTTCATTATATGTTAGTAGACACCCCACTTGTCAGCTAGTTAAGAGCGATCAGCAGAAATTGGCTGGACTATTACAACCATTAGAAATTCCAGGATGGAAGTGGGAACAAATTTCGATGGACTTCATTGATGGCTTGCCTCGAATGAGGAAAGGAAACGACAGTATATGGGTAATCGTAGATCGCTTCACGAAGACTGCCCATTTCATACCTGTCCGATCCAACAGAACGGCTCAAAGTTTAACACAGATTTACTTTAAATAAATAGTTAGACTACATGGAGTGCCGCTCAATATAGTCAGTGATAGAGATCCCCTGTTTACTAGAAAATTTTGGGAAGCATTCCAGACAGAATTGGGAACCAAATTGAATTTAAGCACCGCTTATCACCCACAGACAGACGGCCAAACTGAGCGGGTGAATAGAATTCTAGAAGATTTACTGCGGGCTTGCGTTATCGATTTTGGAGGCTCATGGGAAGATCACTTACATTTAGCCGAATTCTCTTATAACAATAGCTATCAAGCAAGTGTGGGAATGTCTCCATTTGAAGCATTATACGGTAAACCGTGCAGATCTCCCGCATGTTGGGTAGAACCTGGCAACAGACTTGTGTTAGGGCCCGATATGATTTGAGAAGCATCGGATAAAGTCGACTTCATTAAGAAGCGATTGAAAACCGCACAGAGCCGACAGAAAAGTTATGCTGATGCGAGAAGAAGAGATTTATCATTTGCCGTTGGCGATTATGTTTATTTAAGAGTTTATCCAATGCGGGGAGTAATCAGATTTGGCAAAACTGGGAAGTTGGCACTGAGATTTATTGGTCCATTTCCTATACTTGAACGGATTGGAACTCTTGCATATAGGGTTTCATTACCTGATTGGTTGCCGGGTGTACATGATGTGTTCCACGTGTCTCAACTCAGAAAACATGTTCATGATCCAGATCTTGTTGTGGAAGGAGCAGCACAACAGGATATAGGCATAACTCCAGAATTAGCGCTCAGAAGAGAGCCATTAAAGATTGTTGGCAAAGAAACTAGAGAGCTAAGGAGCAAAAAGATTCATTTAGTCAAAGTGTAGTGGAGTAGTGATCCTAGAGACTGTACTTGGGAGACTGAGGAAAGCATTAAACAAGCCTACCGCAAATGCAGAGTGGACATCTCTGACTAACTCCGGTGCAAGGTACCTTTACAATACTTTGCATTTACATTTTGTTTCCTACTTTGCTGTTATTTCCTTTTCGAGGACGAAAAGTTTTAAGTGGGGGAGATTGTAATAACCCGGAAAATGTGAACCAATTTAAAATTTTTAAAATTGGTTATTACCAAAGAATTTGAATAATTGAAATAGCATATTTCAATAAAATAAAGAATTGGGTATAGTAAGGCAGTTTGAAATTTTGAATACCAACTTTGTCTGACTGTACCGGGTGGAAAATATAACGGATTTTAGCGAAACTGAAAATATTTAAATCTATCTATGAATACCTTTCTAATGAATCTGAAAAATCGAAGTTTCATAACGGGAATCAAAAGTTATGGCCGAATGAATTTTCAGAAAGGTCGCTATATAGCATATATAGCCCCTGAAAATTGATATTTTGCATACGACCTCGGAATTCGACGAAACCACTTTTGCTGGGTCCGGGATGTCAAACTATTGCTAGGTTTCAAATTTCATAATTTTTGAAGCTAGTATGTGAGCGGGGCAAAAGAAAATGTGATTGGTCAATTTTTGTTAAAATGGGTCGACCTAAAAATGGCCATTTTTCAAACGAGCTCAGAATTCGAAGAAACTGGTTTTGTTAGGACCGTATCGTCAAAACAAAGCTAGGTTTATTTTTCTAGAATTTTTCGATTCAGTTTGTGGCCCTGGCAAATTGAAATGTACGTTCAAATTAAATATTGAATGTTTTATATCTTAATTTGAAAAATAACTAACCGTAACAATCGAATTGGCCAACTAAACATATCTCATTGTGTCCGGAATGGGGGTATTTAGCTAGGGGCGACAGTCGTTGGGTTTGATTTCGAGTTCGTTTGTAAAAACACTATTTAAAATCTCCTATAAAGTCTCGAGCAATAGGATTTTTTCTTTAAAAAAATAAATAAAAACTACGAAACCCTAGCCGCTTTTCTTCCTCTGGACGATCCAGGAAGCTCGAAACTTCACCTCGATTTTCCCGCCGCCACCGCCACCTATAGGCCGCGCCACCACCCCAGTTCGACAGCCCTTCGTCCCCTCTTCACATCCGACCCCGACACGACCCCTATCACCACCCCCTCCGCCTGAATCGAGCCCCTAAACCTCGGAGCTTCCCACCACCGCCGACAACGCCATAGGCCACCGAAGGAGACCGCACCACCACCGATCTAGAGCTGGTTCGTAGCTCTTCCACGTCGCAGGACCTGATCGGAGCAACAAGGTGCGGTTTGATTTTAAAATTTAAACCTAGTTTTGAAGGTTTAAAAACCTTTCTACTTCGACATTCTGAAATGAAAATAACACTATAAAGTGTTGCAAAACATTGAAAAATAATATCTTTTTCGTTCGTTAACGAAATTCGATGAAACGGGAGACCCGTGACCGCAAGGAGGCTCTCTACCATCTAGAAGAAGCCGCGGATTTTTCTGATCTTCCTACGATTTTTAGCACTGCGAAAACCAATGTGAGGAATCTAAACTAAATTGTGTGAATGGAATCGCGTTGTATAAATTATATAAGCGAAGTGTGAATTATATACGCATTGTATACCTCATGTACATGTGTTGTATAAGTTATATTAGCGATGTATAAATTATACAAGCGTTGAATGAAACATATATGCTTTGAATTGTGATGAAATGCAAGTGAATTATAATATAATATATATATATATATACTCCGCTCGTCCACAGACCATGGACGATATTTATTGCTTGTGATTGACGTGATATTATATGGTATGACGAATGGTTGGAAATAATTGTTTCTGGTTGATATTGTGGTTGAAAAATACCTTTGTGGTTGAAAAATACCCTCTTGTGGTTGAAACAAATTAGAATAGGATTGTGGAATTGAAAATAAAACATGCCGCCTGCGTGCGAACTAGATGCATGATCCCCATTGTCAAAAACCGCGAGGTTTTAAGGTAGAGCGAGGAGCTGTACTAGGGACGGTCACGGTTTTAACTACCCTGCCGTTATGCTGTCGAAATTTTCTGAAATATACATGTGTTAGAATAATTTTCATTCGTTGAATCAAAATTCATGTGTTGAATATTATTTGAATTTAAACAAATAGCTTTAGCGATAAAAATCACATTTATATATATATATATACAAACTATAGCGAATATTCATGTGTTGAGTTGAAATTCATTCGTTGAATCAAAATTCATGTGTTGAATATTATTTGAATTTAAACAAATAGCTTTAGCGTTAAAAATCACATTTATATATATATACAAACTATAGCGAATATTCATGTGTTGAGTTGAAATTCATTCGTTGAATCAAAATTCATGTGTTGAATATTATTTGAATTTAAACAAATAGCTTTAGCGATAAAAATCACATTTATATATATATACAAACTATAGCGAATATTCACGTGTTGAGTTGAAATTCATTCGTTGAATCAAAATTCATGTGTTGAATATTATTTGAATTTAAACAAATAGCTTTAGCCATAAAAATCACATTTTTATATATATACAAACTATAGGGAATATTCATGTGTTGAGTTGAAATTCATTCGTTGAGTTGAAATTCATGTGTTGAATATTATTTGAATTTAAACAAATAGCTTTAGCGATAAAAATCACATTTTTATATATATACAAACTATATAGAATATTCATGTGTTGAATTGAAATTCGTCCATCGAGTTGAAATTCATGTGTTGAATGTTATCGTATTTTAAAATAAAATGAATAGACAATAAAATCTACATTTTTATTGTGAATATGAAGTGTTAAAAACATTCATGTGTTGAATAAATATTTTTGATGATAAAAATATTTCTTTTATCATGTATACGCTTTGATAAAAATACACACGTGTTGAAATAAATAATAGTTTGCTAGAAATATTATTATTAGCTTTGTTCTGCATATATATACATGTGTTGAACAGGAAAAATGGATTAGCTGTAGAGTAAAGAAATTATTTGTGTGCCCGACAAATAGGTAAACCTTGATGAGTTGGCTGCGCAATTTTATTTTTATATCAACTCCTGTGAATGCCATTGGATGCGGAGTGCTGGTTATTCTGTGTGAAATAATAAACGTCGCCATAGGATAGTAACAATTAATTTTGAACTACACTACATGGCATACTTCTTGACGATAGGCATACTTAATCATATTCCACATAAGCAATTGGAGCTTGTGTGACGAGGTGGAAGATTTACCATACGAGCGAGAGGCTTGTATGGCGATGATTTTATACTACAGGTTGAACTGATGACTGATATGGACTATATAAAATATAACGATAAATTGCCAGATTAATAAAAAAAACCACACGGGTCTGGAGTGGACAATAATCACGTCTCTCTAGTTATTAGATACGGCACATGGACTATTTATTTCCACACGGAAACGGGGGTGACGAGAATTTATTCTCTGGAGTGATTATCTATACATGCTCCCCCGTAAACACCAGAATATATCACTATAAATATGTGGATGCTTTTTAGGATTTATTGGGTACCTAACATGGCCCAATAAATTTCCAAACCCCTCCCCGTACAAAGGAGGTTATGGCGAAAAAATTTCGAAATATTAAGGCATTAGTGAAATATTTGAAGTGAAAACGAAGTTGAAAATATAGAATGAACTATAGTTGGAATTATAGAATGAACTATATTTATATATATAAATATAAATATAATTAAAAGGAATCGAAGCCGTGCAGTTCGTGTTTCGGAATCGTAATTTGAAACGATTAGTATGAGAAATCCGACCATCGGATTTTCCCGAAACCGCAACCGCTGGGTTCGCCTTGGAAATATCTTCCCAACGGCACCAACCTTATAAAAATCCAACGGTTGGATTGTCCGGAATGTTTAATTCAAATCTGAAGAAAAACAGCGCCATAATCGTTTATATTTATATATAAATATAATTAAATTAAATCGAATAACGACGCTGCAGTTCGAATTTTGAAACCGTAACTTCAAACGACTAGTGTGGGAGATCCGACCGTCGGATTTTCACGAAACTGGAACCGTTGGGTTCGCTTTGGGAATATCTTCCCACTGATATAGACTTTGTAGAAATCCAACGGTTAGATTTTCCGATATGTGTAAAACAAATTAGGGGAAAAACAGCGCCAGTGCCACGGCACGACCTGAAACGTCGTTTAATTAAATATGGCCATTTTTAAATAAATTAAAATGGCGAAAAATCGTTAAAAAATATTATAAGCAACATAGATTGCGAATAAACAAATTGGGCTTGAATTGTTTGATATTTGATGGTTGTATGTGCTTGACACGAAAATAACACTAAAGAACTGAAAGATGGATGTCGAATAATATAATCATGGAAAGAATCGATTTAAATTCTAATGACGTGAATTATTTGAAAAGACCGAGCTAACCCTCATTTCAAATAATTTATCGAGCGATTCGAAATGGGAAAATGCAAAGACGATTCAAGACCGACGATCTTCGTATCGGTTGGATGGGCGCTGCTGAGGTTCCTGACCGGAGTAGCTATCGGAAAGTGACGGAAGTAGTAGCCGTCTAAACGTATGTGTTGATTGGACGGATATACGAGGAATTTGACCCCTCCGGTTTCGTTCAGACCCAGAACGGACTTGTAAATGGACTGTGTGTCTGACATTGGATTTTGTTCTATACTAATTGATCTCTGTTAAATATATATCTATTTGGCGGCGGAGTATTTATTCTTTTGCTTAACGCCCTTCTCTGGGACGTACGAGCTCAGAGGTTATATATCAATAGAAATCAATCGTATGGAGTGGATTGCCTATGTGGCATGCCAAGATGCTGTGATCAAGGCTTCTGTTGTAAAGCAAAGTCTTGTGGATGATGATCAAAGCACGGTCTATGTTGCCTGGCTTTGTGTATAGCGTGGATTCGCGAGCCTCACACCTCGGTATGAGTCAAAAACGGGATAAGGACCCAAGGAGAGCATGACGTTTCTTTCTAGCTATGGTGGTGTCAGTGACTTACCAGCCCTGACATTTATATCTATTTTTCACCTATGTGGTTGTTGGAATGCGAGGCGCCTCGATTATAGGTCTGTAAGGACTGGGAAACGTGTGTTCAGGAATAATTAATCCTCAAACGTAAGAGAGGACCGGCCTTGGAGGATCCAGGGTTACCCAGAGTGTGTAGTCCTGAGGCATTTGCTAGAATGTCTCGAAGAGGAGAGCAGCTTGCCCCTTGCCTCGACTCATGACGGAAATCCAATTTCCAACACGAAATAACGGACTCGATTGTAGAACTAGTATGGCGACATAGTATATGGTAGCTATGCCGCCTATGATTGATATTTATGATGCTATACATTTTTGAAACATATATGCACTAGTAATAATATCAAATGATTTTTGCTTTATACGTATCAAGCATATTTGGCCATTATAAGGTAAAACTCTATCCTCCGGCTTGCGTTGCATTGTATGATGGGACTCGAGTCTTATAATGGCTTCATTCTTTTTAAAAGCATTGCGTTGTTTTAAAAGAATTTACTTTGTTTTAAATGCACTAGCAATCACTGGAGTAAACCCGTTCCGCGAAAGTGGCATGGTCCTATGATTTGCTTATTACCGTTGTTTAAACTGTTAAATAGATTCCTCATACCAGTCCCCATGACTGACTCGTGGTTTGTTTCACTTTGCAAACGCGGGTGCCCTTATTTTCACACGGGCATCCTAGTTCATAGGTGACAGGTTGTTTTTGGTTCTGCACTGTTGCATAGAGTGCATTTTGGCTCATGGCGAGGCTGACTTCACAGAGACGACTTTGACATTTTCCGCCATTATTGTACTTATATTATGATTCCGCCACCGGCGATGCTGACTGCTTTACTTTCAGTACTTCTTATTGTATGTATATGTACAACTTTCGGCGATGTAGACTGATACCCTTATTATGTCTCACTTCATGTATGTACTCCACCTCTGGCGATGATGACTGATCACTTCCCTTTTATTTACTAAGTTATATCCTATGCTGTGCTATTCTGATGTTGTTACATGTTGTGATTCCGCTGTCATATCCATGTTAAATTATTCTATTTATTGTTTCTGCTATTATCTGTACTCTGCTATGATGATTAATGTGTTATATTCCAATGATTATCCTTAATACCGCCCCTCGTATTTTGGGATCGTCACAGATGGTGTTTAGTAGCACCCGACACCCGTCATCCACAGACCATGGATGGCTTGTATGTTTGATTATTTGTTGAGGTGAAAATTGATTGTGTGATGTGGAATAAAATAAAATATGTATATAGTCAAAAATATTTTATCGTTAAAAATATAATTTTTAACGCGAATATAAATCAATAAATATTCATTTACAAACCGGACGGTTTTTTTATGTACACCTATTTGAATGACATTGATTGGGACGATAAATTTTACACATCACCCAACTGCACAAATAAAAATCTGTGTTTGTTGATTTGAAGCCCCACACGGGTATTGGGATAAAATACGGCATACACTAATCCCAATAATTAGTTGTATGTCGATCGATTGATTGACAGGCTGTTATAAGCGTTAGATATCTATATTTGATGCTTATACAGTGTAGTGCACTTTGGATGATGGTTGATTATTTATCGTTGTTATTATATACATGTGTTTTATGGAATCCATATAATTAACTTTATATGGTAATTGATTGGGCCTCATTCCAATTGGAAAAATAAAGAATATTATAAAATAAAGGTTCATGTGTTGACAGTACTCATCCGTTGAGATTAGTCATGTGTTGAACGAAATATTTTAACAATAAAATTTACATCTTTGTATTATAAAATGAAGGTTCATGTGTTGATAGTACTCATCCGTTGAGATTAGTCATGTGTTGAACGAAATTTTTTAACAATAAAATTTACATCTTTATCATATATAAAATTAGAAATCAATTGGAAAATAGATGAGATGAGTGGTCTCCTGGATATTGATCTGATGTTGGTTTCGGCCTTCGGGGTTAATAATCAGGGAATCGTTCTCTTACTAATTTACGGTTGGAGTCTGATTTGAAATCAAACGATAGATACCATAATTTTTATAAAATATTTTAAATAACAAAAATAGTCACACGTGGACAGTACTCATTCGCTGAGATTAGTCATGTGTTGACAAAAATATAGATTCATTTGTTGAATAGAATAATGGAATTATTGAAATATATAAAGCCGTATTGATTAGAGATGAGCTATTTTGACGCGAATGATATTTATATCGATTATATTCGTTTTTATATTTGAATTGAATCGAATAGAAAACCAATTTGAATTGAATCGAATAGAAAACCAATTTGAATTGAATCGAATAGAAAACCAATTTGAATTGAATTGAATAGAAAATGAATTTGAATTGAATTGAATAGAAAACGAATTTAAATTGAATTGAATAGAAAACGAATTTGAATTGTATTGAATAGAAAACGAATTTGAATTGAACTGAATAGAAAACGAATTCGAATTGAATTGTATAGAAAACGAATTTGAATCGAATCGAATAGAAAACGAATTTGAAATAGAATTGAAATCGATTTGAATTTGAAATGAATGTTGAAATTGTTTTTGAAACAAATTTGAAACGATTTATAAAATTCGTTTTGAATAGAAATCGATGAAATATATATTATATATCTAATATAATGGCCTGAATAGAACGCGCCGCGCCGCGGCAGTTCGTGAATTTCGACCATTGATTTCGAACGGACATTACGGGAGATCCGACCGTCGGATTCTCCTAAAACCGGAGCCGTTGGGTTCGTATCGAAAAGAACTTTCTAACGAATATTGGAAATTTGAAATCTAACGGTTGGATTTGGAGATACGTCCAAATCAAATTTGGAAAAGGTCGCCGTAAGTGCAGTTCGATGGCCGTTGATGGAAATCGACTGTACGGGCCTTGATAAAATTATTAAAAATAGTAATAATTTGTGTAAAATCATAAGAAATGATTTGGGAAAAATTGGGATGAAAAAATCCATATTTGAAAAGATAAAAATAGATTTTTATCGAAATGAACTAGTTTTGAACTGAAATTAAAACCCATTTATTTTTAAATAAATAAATTGGATTTGAAATGGGTTTTAAATAGAATTGATTCATGGGTTTATCGTGAACTGTGTTTTAAATAACACTAGTTCTTTAACCCGATAATAAATAGAATGTGATTTGGGTTTATCGTGAACTGTGTTTTAAATGACACTAGTTCTTTAACCCAGTAAAAGGAATTTTAATGAATCTGCAATTAAATTGAAATGTGAATTGATAATTTAAATTATCAAATTTAGAAAGTGAGCGAGGATGGAGTATCACCAGTTTTGCTCCAAAGCGATAGTTAAATCTTTAATCTGATTTGAACGTGAAATGGTAATTAATTCTACCGATAACACTGTGATATTAGATATGGAGTATTACTAGTTTTGCTTCATGGGATGAATAGATTGGGATTGGGAATTAAAATAAATAATTACTTCGGTGTGGTTCGCTAATCTCGACTAGTTTGGAAAAAACCATAATTCGGTTTGATATGACATCCAATGGAAGATTAAAGAATAAATTTTAAAGAATTTATCTTGGATAAAATTAATGGGAACCTTTCCCTAAGAATTGAGATTTAGAAACTAGTTGTAGGTTAGTTAAAAAGAATGGTTTCCTGGGTATTGATCTGATATTGGTTTCGGCCTTTGGGGTTAATATTTGGGGAATTGCTCTCTTACTGATTTATGGTTAGTGACTAATGAATTGGAATGAGGCGTATGTTGTGTTTGTGTAACATTTGTTTATTATATACGTGGGTCATTCAGAAAGGTCGGGGTTACACCCATTCTGAATAACCGATTCGACGATAAGTCGAAGATGAAGACGGTGGTTGAAGACTGGAAGTCTTCACATCGTTCGGGTGATTTCTGATGATCTTGATTGGGCTGTACACCCAAGATGAGGGAATCAGTTAGTGATCGTCCAGACGTACTTGGAGATCGATGGATATGCGAGGAAAGTGCCTCCGGTTTCGTTCAGACCCAGAACGAACTTGTAAATGGATTGTGTGTCTGACATTGGATTTTATTCTATGTTGATTGATCTCTATTAAATATACATCTGTTTGGCGGCGGAGGATTTATTCTCTTGCTTAACGCACTTCTCTGAGACGTACGAGCTCAGAGGTTGTATATCGATGGACATCAGTCGCATGGCATGAATTGCCTGTGTGGCACGCCTAAGTGGCAATTGATCAAGGCTTCTGTTGAAAAGCAAAGTCTTGCGGTTGATGATCAAAGCACGGCCTTTGTGGCGTAACTTTGTGTATAACGTGAATTCGCGAGCCTCACACCTCGGTATGAGTTAAAAACGGGATAAGGACTGCAGGGAGAGCACGACGTTTCTTCCTAGCTTTGGTGGTGTCAGTGACTTACCAGCCCCGACATTTATATACTTTTCACCTATGTGGTTGTTGGATGAGGCGCCTCGATTTTAGGTCTGTAAGGACCGGGAAACGTGTGTTCAGGAATACTAATCCTCAAACGTAAGAGAGGACCGGCCCTGAAGCATCCAGGGGTTACCCAGAGTGTGTAGTCCTGAGGCATTTGCTAGAGTGTCTCGAAGCGGAGAGGAGCTTGCCCCTTGCCTCGACTCATGACGGAGATCCAATTTCCAATACGAGATATTTCGGCTTTATTTGTAGAGCCTAGTATGGCGACATAGTAACATGGGATGCTATGCCGTCTATGATTTATATTTATGATTGAAATTGTTTTGACACTATACATTTATTATAGTATCAAATGATTTGTTTTGAACGTACCAAGCATGTTTGGCTATTATAAGGGAAAACCCTATCCTCCGGCTTGCGTTGCATTGTGTGATGAGACCTGGGTCTTATAATAGCTTCATTTTTCGAAAAAGCATTGCGCTGTCTTTTCTATGCACTGGTATTCTTGGGAGGAAACCCGTTCCGTGTTATACGGCGTGGTCCCTTGAATTACCCTCTTTTAAAGTAAAGTTTTAAATAACTGTTTTAGTTCTCACACCAGTCACATGACTGACCTGGAGTTTATTGTTTTAACCTAAACTCTGGGTGCCCTTATTTTCGACATGGGCAGCTAGTAGTTTTGGTTTTGCAGATTTATATTCACAGGATCATGATTTACAGCTAGGACGATGCTCGGAAAGCTCTGTATCCGTGTATCACTTTCAGTTGTGTTTTGTATATTTTTCCGCTGCTATATAATTTATTGTAATCTCTGATATTTATCGAATGTAATTTATTCAATTATACACTGTATATTCTTGTATCTGATGGAATTGTTGTAATAGCAATGAAATGTTCTTCCGTCTGCGTTCATTTGTGTGTTGTTCTCAAAGTATCCGCTCTTTCCTTCACGGGGAAGTAACGGGTTCTCATATGCGTCAACTTTTAGCACAAATGGCTAAGCAAAGTGTTGAAAATCAAAACAACTACAACATGGGATTTAACGAAATTTTTGGAAACCAAAATGATTTTCATAATATAAGTGGATGTCAAATGTTGGTTATCGAATATGAAAAATGTGTTGCGAACAAGCTAAATGTTTGGCGATGTTGGTTTTTGAAAATAAATAATGGACGACTTCTAAGAGATGAGGTGGATGAAATTTTAAGGTCAACCAGTGAGGAACACATAGGAACGACGAATCTAAAAAACGACATTTTGAAGTTTAATGTGTCTACCGATTTTATTGAAGAGGTTCTGATGTGATCAATAAATGCATGAAATTTGGAATTTTCGCAAGGAAATCAAGGAATGAGCGCGAACTTTAGATGAAAATCAAGATTCTGAAAATAAATATATCAAAAACATGTGTATCATCGAACAACTGGCTCAATACACTATTGAACTTTGGAAAAATCTAGAAAAGTTATTACTTGAGGGAATTGATGACGTTGATGAATTTGAGAATTTCATGAAACTTGGCTGGACTTACATCGAAGAGCTAACTCAAAGAGTAACAGGTAGCAAACAAAGTTGCACTAGGATAGTGTATTAAATTTCTCTTCTTCAAACTGAAGTTATGAACTTGTACAACAACTTTAAATCCCAATCTAGTGACAAACAAGTTTCTTCCAATGCTTCTTTTAAAAACAATAACCAGCCTGTAACTTCGTCACAACATTACATAATGATTATTGATGATTCTGAGGATATGAGTGTTGATGAAAATGGAAATTTAGAAAAATCTCTAGTGCAAAACACTGATTTATGTGAAACTTAAATTTAGACTCAAACTAATGCTTCTACTGAAAATTCAGCTCTTACTGAAATCGAAAATTCTCAACTAACAACTTTTGAAATTGATGAAAATCTTAATGAAGTTGTGGAAATCTCGGTAATTGATTTGAATTTAAATTCTCTTGAAAACAAAAACGTCAATCTTCAATTCGATCTTCCTCTCTCAGATTCTAAAATGTTTAACATTAAGCAACTTTAGATTGTCAACTTGAAAGAAAAGACGAAGTTGGTAACAAATGTTTAGTGAGGACGACTTTGATGAGTGAAAACTTCTTGAACTGATTGACGATAATGTTGCTGGGTTTGAAATGAAAATGAAACATTTGAAAACTTTGAAATTCTTGAGTTTGGAAAAAACGAAACTGTTGAATGTGATCTTAAACACAATAATGATTTTTCTTAAACTATTGAAACTCATTATGACTTGATCGTTTCAACTGAACCTCACTGTGATCACTTGTTTTTCAATGATAAATTTTTGCAGTATATGAACTCTTTATGGAATAACACTGTTTTTTGAGAAAACACGATTTCGAAATTTACTGACAATTCATTTGTTTGGTTTAACTTTAGGTTTACGAATGAACCTTTAGTTAACAAAATTTCAAATATCAAAGCAAAACCGAACAATATTTATCAAAATAAGTGTGGAGGTGAGAGTGATGCTTACGTCTCTCATTTTATACATCATCTAAACAAATCAATTTTTTTTTTAAACTTTTACTGAACCTCAGCTCGTTGACCTCTCTTTAGTTGCTACAGAAATTCAATTCGATTTTAGGATCAATTATAAGCTCAAAATTTTAAAATTAGCAAATCAAACTTTTGAAAAAACAAGATTTGCCTTTCCAAATCTGACACATAATATAAAATCCCTTATGATTTGGTTTTCTATGCTTTAGCTGTGTCTCATAATCTTAATGAGGCAGATCCATTGGTGCATTGTGGACCGGTTCATCTACTCGATGACTGCGTATTTTCTGCATGCTCATCCGGTAAGCCACGCTTACCCTTTTATTTTCTTTCCCTTTCACTAAAATATGTCTGATTAACGACTGTAAGGACACCGTCACACTCAAGTGGGGGGGAGGGATTTACGTCACATCAGCAATCAAATTTTATGAACTAGGTCATTCGTTGAACAAGGACAAACTTTAAATTCATAAACAACACCTTGGTTCTTGTTTGATAAGTTGAATTTTTGGGTGATGTGAATGAACATTATTTATTCATTGAGTTGTAATGTGTCTTTTTAAGATGCTAGCTTGAGACTGTGCAGACGTTAGTCGTGTTGTTGAGTAAGCGTGTTAACCCTTGTTATACACGTTAGAATGTGCAAGTAAATATAATCAGAAAAAAAATCATCAAATAAAAATGATTTTGCACCTACATTTGTTGGATTTTCTGAGTTCGTTTTCATGCATAATATTTTTTTCACTCAAAATTTTCAATTCATAAGTTCTAAATTCCACTTGGCCCACTTAAGGAGAAATGACTCATTGAAGCGTTCTTCTTCGATACCCCACATTATTCAAACCCAAGTTTTAGTCAATTTACATCCATATTTCAACAAGTTTTTATTGTATTGGTATACTTAAGAACCTTTTATTTTCAAAGGTTAAAAACGTCACTTTTGTACCAATATTACACTACCCACTCTGTACTTGTTTTAAGGAAGGATAACCATATACCACATCTTATTTTATATGGGTTATCTATCTTACGAAATTTTGCTTACCATTCCTTTCAGCTTTTTATATTACATCAATCTAGACTTGTGTGTTGAATTAGGGTTATAGAAGTAAAGTAACTAGGGCACAAAACTTGCCTTTCATGAAGTGTTGGTTATGATTCGCTTAGTAGAGGAGGAATCAAATGAAATAATATACGGTATTATTCCATTCCATCTCCACTCATCATTCATCATGCAAAAAGAAAAAAAAGAAAGAAAAAATGTAATGAAGAGAAAATATCTCAGAATAAAATAGTCATTCATCATTCTTGACTATAAAGCATTCGTTTCCATTCCATCCATGTCCATTATACCATACTTAGAAGAAAGGATTATAGTTGAGGAGATGAAAGGAAACAAAACGTCCATATGTGCTTCGTATTACTTTATCTTTTATAGCTTGAAGTTTAACTAATTTACTTGCCCTCTTATCAATAATAATTTTAGAATTTACAAATTTTTCCTTTATCTATGCATAAATCACATCCAATACGACACTGGTACAAAATTATTCAAAAAAAAAAAGAATAAATGATTGGGCGCGCATTGTCGATGTGTAGAACTTTGGTTGACGTCACACTCTTAAGCTTCAAGACAATTATAGTGTTACCGAGGAATTACAATTCAGCTTGAAGTTTTTTATTCATTTTTGCACCAATAATGGGATGGACAATTTGGGACTAAACCGTTATTATTGAAGTTAGGTAAAGTCCTTGGAATGTGAAAGACTTTAAATATATTGTTTGATTAATCCGCGTACATAAGACGCTTTGGATTTTGTTGGTAGTATCCGCTGAAAACCCTCACGAAACAACCCTCGTCCTACTAGGGACACCTAGGGGTTTAACGGTTTGTTGCATACGCTAAATGCAATCGTGTTTCCCACATTGATATACATGTAAATGTGTATATTTTATCTGTTTATTTATCTTATTTTGTATTTAAAATAATTGATATTGTGTATTTATAGCTGTGTTTTTAGATTGTTGATAAAAACATGGTTTAAAGCATTTGATGGATAAAGCATTAAGAATTTACTTAAAAAGAGTGAAGCTTGAAATTACTAAAGCTTGAATAACGGTTGAAATAGAGTTCAGTTAGGTATATTTGGCTCACTAAAGACTAATGCTGCGTTCACATTGGCTCATTTGCAAGCCTTCTCACTCGACAACTGCGTTCACACTGGCTTATGTATTATTTGGGCTAAACCTTTAATCCTACATTGTGTAATTAGCCAATAAGTCTTTGTCATATCAGCTATAAATACACTTGTATCTTGTTCATTTAAGATTACATTGGGTTTTATTTTGTAATCCTTCTTTTGGAATAAAATTATTCTTCTCCCTTTCTCTTTACTTTTTGTTTATTTTATTTATGTTTATGTTATTTCTTTTCCTTTTTCCTTCTTCTTTAGCTATGTCTAGCTAATCCCCTTCGATTAGGAGTGATGACGCTTAGATTAGATTCAATATGAATCACATAGCCAAAGAGATTAGAACTTCATGTATATAGATCTAGATCTGAACCAAGGGTTAGATCTAAACCTTCATATTCTGTGTCATTTAAGAGCTATGCTCCTTCACAGGTTATATTCAAGTTCGATCAAATGCTTATCAGATTTAGATATAATTTTTAGGGTTTTAGAAATAAAGTAGTGAATCTGTCCTGATAGCATATGGTTGTTTAAGAGCTTAGCTCCTGCATAGGCTATGCTTGTCGTTATTCATAGGTTTGTCTGTAAAAACCTAATTGTTGTTGATTCATGTTTGTGATAGAAATATGGGTTAGATCTAGAATTATTTGTTTGTCTGTTGAATCATATTAATCTAGTTTATGTCGTTGCTCCCTAATGGTTTTCACTTATTATTAAAAACTCACTTTTTGTTTTTTTTCTGGTATTTTCAAACAAACATAATTTCGGAATAACTTGATTGGATTTATTAATAAAATAATCTTTGGTCCCAGAGTTTGATTCCCTTTACAACAACCCTTGTTGTTTAGGAAAGCCGAACGAATTAAATATCTATTACAGTTGTTCAATTTGTTCGCAAACATGGTGCATGCATGGAACTTAAACATGAACAAGTTCAACGTCAATGGAAGAAAGCTCAAAATATTCAATATGAAAATGGGTTGTCATATATGGTGCAGCAAGAAAGGTCATGCTTCAACTCAACACAAGTGCACAAACAAGTACACTGGCTAGCAAAGTGATCAAACATTTCAGCACAAATATCAATTATGCACGGTTTCATGTGTACATGCAACAGTCAGGTCAAAGAAAGTGGAAACTGGAGTACAAACTATCATAGCTTGGAGGCAACAAAATACACAATACCCAGATGGACAGAGACATGAAAATGGCAAGCTCTTAAATTGGTTGAGCCTACTACAAGCAACTAAGTGATCACATGCTACAGCAAGAATGGTAAACAATTCAGTGGCATGTGCACATTAATATGGTGCAAAGACAAGGCAAATACATATGCATAAGAAAATGATATGTATACATTGGAAAAGCTGCATACATAGTGGACACACGTAGGAGGAAATTGGGTCACACAAGCGATCAAGCTAATGTATGTATACAACAGCGTGAAACATGCACAAGAAGACTGCAGTAAAATGGAAAGTAAGCTAACATGTCAATGGGAAGAGACACACACACGTGTGTATATATACATACATGTTATATGCATATACATACATGGTTCACAAGTCATGAATGCAAGAAGATCAAGCTCAATGTATACAAGCACAAATACATGTAATGACAGGTGCATGTATACAAGACTGGAACTAATATGATGAGACAGCATGGGGAGTCAAGCATCAAGAATGCATAGCAATTTCAATGGGTGCTAGTAGATATATTCACACACATAGTTTTATACATATGTTTTGTGTATATACATATACATACATATATATATATATATATATATTTATGGATATCTACTTAGCAGTGACATTAAATGAAAATGGAAACGAGTTCAATTTGAATTTTTGGCAAATTTATTATTTGACAAGAATGTATCAAATTTGCATGAATAATTATAGGATTTGGATGATTTAAATTTGGCAAGTGAATAATTATGCATGCAAGAATAAATAGGAATGAATTTATCTCAATCTTGGCAAATGATAAAATCTGCGTGGATTAAAATTGGGTCGAATATTTTAGGCAAAAAATCAATTATATTGTTGTCTGAAATCAGCAATGCAAACTCGGTAAGAAACATTTTTAATTGATTCCAGAAATGGCAAAGTCGAGCAACATTCACAGATATTCAATCATGCAAATAATTTTAGGCAAGAAACACTCGAACTGTTTCCAGAAATCATTCAAGAGATTCATACAAGTTTTCATCAGCAATATCGAAGATAAATTTTTGGAAAGAAGTCAATTTTGCAATTCAAACATTCTTCCTAAAATCACAGTGAATAAGTTTGGCAAGATTGAATTTCACATGCTCAAAATCATTCCAAAAATTCAATAATATAGTCATGGCAATCTATTAAGCATAGTCACGCACAGTCAAAGCCGATTTAATCAAGGCAACAATAGGGGAAAACACGCGGCAATTAAACCAAGGAAATTCAAGAAATCAAAGTATGTGTAGGATTTTATAATCCTATAAGTACACCTTAAGTTATGATTTGAGAGCAAAAGCAACAATTCGAGAAATCAAAGTATGTGTAGGAAGTATCCAAAAAATAGCAACAATTCAAGAGCAAAAATCAAATCAAATCTAAATACTCACGTTCTCAATCGCGAGCTAAAACCGGTGACCAAGAGCATCGACAGAATCAAGGCATAAAAGAGTAAATCAAGAGGAATCGATTTTGATGTTGTGATTTTCACCAAAACCCTAAGTATGAATTCGGCCGACATTGAAGAATAAAGAGGAGTCAATTGCTTGTGTCATATGCCAACATATTATTATTTTTTACAAAGGATTTTTTGTGTTATTTTATTGTTTTTTATTTTTCTTTTGTAATCGTTCTTTGGTTTTCTAGTTTGTCTACAAAACTAGGGTTATTCTAGTTTATCTGTAAATCTAAGGGTTTACTAGCTATAGGATTTATAATTAGGGATTATGAGTTATGGGTTTGTAATTCGGGGTATAAAGATCAGTGTAGGGTTTTGAGCATAGGATTAGAATAGGAGCAGGATTTGCGAGTTTACAGGGTTTTGTAAGTGGGATCTGTTTTAATTCCTAGTAGTAATCTTGGGGAATGCACCAGTAGGCGGGGTTTGTTGAAGCTGGGTAAAATCTATGTTATTTATTTTCCGCATTTATTTTCTCTATTGAAATATGTGCTGTGATATTTTTAATATCTCGTAAAACTCCAATAAACCCTATTAACCCCCTCTAGGGTTAATCTAGATCCAACAGTCTCCGGATACCATCATTCGACAAAGCATATATTAAATTCTTATTCACACTTCTATAACGACAACTAAAAATAGGAAACAATCATACGATTCTAAAATGTTTCTTAGTCTAGCTACATTATTTAGAATCTACCAGTCTGCTATGTTGTGTTCATGATTGACGTCTGTGAGTGGTGTTGTTCCTAGAAAAATTGACATAAAAAACTATTACAATAGAGTAACTCTAAGAAACTAAAAAAATTGGATTAAATTACCTCGCCCATCCATATATTAAATGCAACATAAGTATCAAATTCCATAATGACATCACTAATTCTTCGCCCACCATGTTCAATTGTAGGTTCACTGGCTACAGCTTCTTCCTCAGGTTCGTTATCGATCTCATCATCATCCGCATCTTCCTCTCCCGCTTCGTCCGACTCATCTGCTTCCTCATTCGTTGATTCTGAGCCATCTCCTTCTTCCTCCTCCATTGACTTTGAACCATCTCTTTATTCCTCTTCCGCTAACTTTGAACCATCTCCCTAATCCTCCACCGCTGACTTTGAGCCATCTCCAGGTTCTACCGCTGGCTAAGTTCTCTGATCTTCCTCTTCTGTTGGACCATGCCGAACAGTTTCATAGTCATTGTTTCTGCTAAACCTACCCACACCCTTATTTTCTCTTTCCTCATGTCTCTGTCTCCTTCTAGAATCTATCATTTGAGTTCGAGGCATCTGAAATGAACAAAACAATACTCAATGCAAGATCATTCATTTAACAGTACGTGTCAAGGTCTGGTAAGAATGAACATGACCACTTCAATTTTCAAAACCACATCAATTTCATTTCTATCCAATTTTGGATATTAGATTCCAACTTCCATTTTTCCACTTTATTTAAATGAATAAAATATTCATTTATATTACCCGATAAGCATGAGACTTAACCGGTACCTAAATATCTCTACACAGGTGTGTGTAACATGTGTAGTATGAACTTGTATCACTATTAACAATCATTACAATATTCATAGCATCCATTGATCCATCACATAGCATGTATATCACAGTATATATGTGCAAGCATTCGGTAATCAACGCTCACACCATGTTTAACGGCTAATTAACCATTCATTAACATCTATTAACATAACAAACATAATAAACAAATATAAGTGTAGAGTTTCTCACCGAGAGTTCTACACCATCAATCTTTATTGTAGGTCTGCCTGGCTATACACTTGGTATTCTACCATATGCATTTGAAACCATGAAACCACGAATATATGCACTTGGTATTCTACCTAACCATATGCATAAACATAATACACATCTTTATATCGTGCTGTTTGCAGGAGTTGATGATGATGACACACTTAAAATTCATAAAAGTGGTGGAGCAGATCCTGAAGGTGGTCAACATGAAGATCTATATGTAACTATAAAGGTTGGTTGATTGTTCTCAGTAAAATTTGCACTTAATGTCATCGACTTTTACAACTTAACAATTAATCGATAATGTTTTTATAGGTTCAAGAGGATCCTGTATTCAGAAGGGAAAAGGCTGATATTCATGTTGATGTTGTTTTAAATGCCACAAGGGTAAGACACATCACTTTTGTTAAAGAACCGCCTTTGAAGAATTATGTATATGGTACGTGCACACTTATTTATGTATATAACATCCTAAAATGTAAATTAATTTTACTTTTCTCTATTTCTTTGAGTTTATTTGGCTATTGTGCAGGTCATATTGGGATCAACCATTCAAGTACCAAATGCTTACGGGGGATGTAGATCTAAAGGTTAGCTTCATTTCCATTTATCTTCACTGTATTCTGCAACAGTACTTGAAAATATATCAGTTTTTTTACTTTCTAAATGCCTGAAAGAGTCGGTTTATGTCAAACTAAAATTAATGTCAATGTTATTGCAATATATGGCAATCAGTATGTCCATTTCAATGTTACCATTCTGTCGTAAGATCCTACTCGAAAAAGAACACTGTAATGGTTGCGAAACAGATGAAATTAGAAATTAATAAGATGGTATCCTGTGTTATTTGCAGTATCTTAACCCAAAGGCTGCTCCAACTCATTGAAGAATTTATTAAAGATGAAGATAACTACGATGATAACAGTGCACAAGCTGTAGGTGCTTCTCGTTAAATTGATTCGGCAAAGCTGATAATTACGCCTTGAATTACTGGAGGGTATAGCATTTTCTTCTTTTTTGTTCCAAATAACATTCATATAGGTGGTACGTTAAGTGGTTAGATTAAAGGTGGGATATGTATGTGAATACCTGGTACATTAACATTCGAAGCCTATATCTGTTATATTTCTCTCTTTTTTACCTCCCATTATTTTGTACTCAAACTGTAACGGTAAACAGTGAGCAATTATGACATGAAATTAGTGCAATTTTTGAGTTAGTTGTCTAGATTTTACTGCTTCTTGTTTTGATCAATGTTGTAATCACATCCTTGTAACTCACTTGTAATAAGAGCATTTCTGAACTTGCATTAGGGAGCCAAATCGTTGTTGCGTATATGGATACGGTTTATGGCCGTATTGGATCATCAAGTATTCATTATTTAACCCTTTAATAGATATAACTTATGGTCGTATCTTTTTTCGTAATAGATACGACTTATGGTCGTAACTTTTTCCCCAATTAGATATAGCTGATGGTCGTATCTAATTGTTAAACACGCAACAATTTGATACGGCCTAAAGCGCTTCCTAATTTCATTAGACACGACTCAAAGCACTGTCTAATTGGATTTCTGGTGTAGTGTATTTCAATGTACATCTTACCGTTTAAAATCTAAAGCTATATATTTTAACGAAATACTTCCCAAATAAATTTTATAATTCTAAACAACTTATTTTTATTTATTTAAAGTAATTCAATTTATTTAATATATATTAATCTAAATTAATTATTTAACTAGTCAAAAATTCCAGATCGTTATAGTTTACGATACTGTATAGATTACAATGCTTATATAAAAATGTGTGAAAGGGGATATTAGATAACGCCTTAATGCTATTTTCAATATTAGATTTTACTGACAGACTTTACTATAATAGCGTATTATATTATATGTAAATAGTTTAATGGATCCTTAGGAAATGGAAATTCTCATAATATCTCTTAAGTTAATTAATGAACTCATGTTATACACTGACTCGATATGGAAAATCCCGTCTTTGATGTTATTACACTCTTATATCATGTTATTAGTTTGACTTACACGAAATATTTTAGTCCTGACTCGAGTATATTATTTTCATTATGCTTTGGTCTGCCTGAGTTGTTTCAGTTTAGCGAAGACCTTGCTATGAAGATGAAGATGGAGCTTGACAATCGTATTTATTTAGTATTATTCTGCTATAATTATTTGGTATGTTTGATGATTGTTTAATTCTTAGATCGAAATGTATATAGTAAAATGAGTTATGTTTAATTTACGCTCTTATTAAAATTTTTCCTTTCGTTGTGAAATTCTATGTTCTATTTTTTTTCTCTTCTCTTTTATTTCTTATGTTAAATCTCCATTGTTAGTTCACTATTTTGAATAGTTTGGGTTTGACATGTATGGTTTATTATCGATCTAAAATCGGGTCATAATTTGTACTGTCTAAAACATAGACAGTCTGGATATTATGGTCACATTCATATATGTAAGCAACAACTTATTGCCAAAAAGAGAAAAACTCAAAGAATATCTTATACATGGAGAAGATAAGGAATTGCTACAAATATAGATGAAGTGTAAATCATAATTTAATTGTCATGAATTCTTTATAGCTAAGCTCGCAAACCTATTAATTACTTCATTTAAAAATTGTATACTCTTACAAGAAGCAAACTAATGAACCTTACTATAGTTAGCACACTGAAAGCTGGTGGACCATAATATATGTGAAAAATTAACAAGCCATTAGCTTGGCTTACAAATTTAGCTTGTAAGTAAATATGTCAAAAAATCTAACTAGTGAGTTCAAGCTTGGAACATCTCATTTTTTTCATTACGACTTTATAACCTTGTACAATTTGTTTGCTTTATGTCATCATTTCACAATGATCTCTATCTAACATCATTCAGTTTTTACAAACAAACAAGGACATTATTTTTGGAAACGTTTACATATTTCTTCCAGTCAACAGCTTATTCCTTGATGCTCATAGTTGGCACAGATTTTGTTTTGAGAAATGTCCAAAACCAAATAGCTGAACCTTTGGGAATTTTACAAGGCCTTTGAAATCAACATATTTATCAAAATTATCTATCAATAGCCATACAAAAATATCCTTTTGCCTAAGCCACTTCATAACATAGATGACATAAACATTTACTTTAGCAGTATTGATTCAGAGTTGACTTATTTTATTTACACTCACTTAAAAGAATTTTTTGTATAACTTACAACCATTCATACATATTGACCTCATATCCAATACAGATTATACAAATAGCAAGATAGCTAGTTGCATGTGTGAATGTGATTTTATAACTTTAACTATGTGTAGTTTGTAAAATATCATATTTTCCAACTTTTTTCCTTCACAAAATCTTCTAGTTGTTTTCTTATTTCCATATAACTCTATGGTTATTACAAACACATTAATTTCCATTTGCTTATTCCCATTTGAATCATTTTGAGTAATTTGTATGCCTTCTTAGCTGCTTACCTGACTTCTTTTGCCATTATTTTTCCAAAGAATTGATTTCAATAAAGACTTAGAATTTGTACATCTTTCATTGTGATATGAAAACTTCTAGAACATGTTATAATCATGATAATTTGGTATAGCAAAAGTCTATTAGAAACATGTTATACATGGTCACTGGTAGCACATTATAATCTTTGTAAATTGGTAGAAACTCTATAATAATATAACAAATTACCATAAAGCATTTTTATACCCATTTTATTTTTCAACACATCCACCAATTCTAATACCAAATTTTGTTCGATGATAGATAATGCTAACTGTTTAATATATTATTTTTCGTTAATAGTAATCACAACCACTAGTTTTTACAACTAATCAATATAGTTGAATGGTTGTAATATATATGCTAATGACCAGTGAGTGGAACCATCACCAAACAGAGTATATGTGGTTTATATGAATGTACAATAATAACATATGGTGATTTAAAAGTCGGTGTTGTGATAATGAAGTTTCTAGTATTTATACAATATTAAATTAGATAAAACATTGTTAAATGGAGAAAAAAACTAAATAAGAAGTTCAACAGAAATTAAATTAAATGTTGTGATTTGTGATATAAAATCGCATATATGTTGAGGAAGATGATGTATGGAAGCGTTTTGTGATAGAGAAGGAACATTAGCAGATGAAAGGGCCAGGAAAAGAACTGAGTACCAGCTCAGACGTTTGAGACCCCTGGTTAGACGTCTAACCTGAAGGGATTTTTCAAACCTAGTGTTTGGAAAGACGCTTGACCATCTCGATCAGACGTATGATCCGATGGAGTTCTGTTTTTTAATCAATTATTTTAGGATATATTTCTGATATTTCTGAGGGAAAAGTTGGATATTTGTCTAGGCCTTCTATTCTCCTATATGAGAAGCTTTCAAGATTGGATTATTTTGAATTGAAATAGTGTGGCTTGTGGCTAATATTAGTAAATTTAAGGGTTTTCCATCGTTCTTCAACGTTTTTTACTTCAACAATATTAGTCATCTAGACATTCTTTTCCTTTTCTCAATTAGGTTAGTGATTCAATTGTAATTTGTTTATTTTGGGTTTATTACATAAGTGTAAGCAAAGTTTGTTTTTGTGAGTCAATAAAGAGGGTGCTTGGGTGAAATTTCTTGTGTTTGTGTTTTGATTGCATATCCGTATTATTTTCTATCAAAATTTTCTTTTTGTGATTTGGGTGACGAAGATACTGGCATAAATCACTTCCGCAAAAGGCGCATATTTCCCCAACAGTTGGTACCATAGTAGATCATCATAAAACTTAGAGTAATTTTGGTTTGAAAAAAAGCTGTTTTTGATGTCGGATATGGTTATGTTTTCAAAGATGGCTATTTTTGATGGAAAAAATTAGGGGATCTGGAAGCCTAAGATAGAGGATGTTCTTTACCTTAATAATCTTCATGATCTGATTGATAGAGATGGGAAGAATCCCTCTGATATAGATGAGGGGAAATGGAAGAACATGGATAAGAAGGCGATTTCCTTGATTCGACAGTACATTGACGATTCAATTTTCCTTTATGTGGCTAGATGCGAACCTGCGAAGGATTTGCGGGAAAAGTTGGTATCTTTTTATGAGTCAAGGATCACTATAGTAAAGCTTTTCTGATTTGAAAGTTGGTACAACTTTGACTGGAGTCTATTGCAAAGCATTTGAATGAATTTTGAAATGTAATCAACCAACTGGATAACTTGAAGGTCAATTTTGGTGATGAGTTATAGGTCTTTTGTTGATAAATTCACTTTTTAAATGTTGTGAGACTTTGGTTGTTTCATTGAGTAATTCTAATGCTGATGGAGTTATCTCTTTGGAAACTATACGAAACAATCTTTCGAATGAAGAGCTTAGGTGAAATGGGTCGTGTTTGAATCAGTTCAAAGTAAGGCAATGTTAGTAAGGGACTCGAGGAAAGGTACAATATGGAAGAAAAAGAATAAGAAGGAAGCTAATAATGTTACCGTTTGTCATTATTGTGGTAAGGAAGGTCACATACACAGAAAGTGTCATGTTATAAGAAGGATCAAAAGAAGGCTGTGCATGGTGATAGTAGTGATGAAGCATAGGCAGGTTTTGCTGAAGGTTCCAATAGTGATGCTTCTTATGACTCCGTATTAAGCGAAGCTAAGCCTTGGATAATGGATTCGGGAGCAAGTTTCCACATTGTAGAGATTTGAAGCGTTTTTACTTTAATGAGAAGAATGTCGACATGATAAGGACAGTCGATGGAGCAGAGCTACCAATTTGTGGCATATCTGATTTTGTATGCATGATGGTTGGGTAAGGGAAGTCTCTAGTGTTAGATATATACCCATATGTTTGCATAATCTTATTTCTTTTGGTTAGTAAGATCGTTGTGGTTGCACTTATGAGAGTCGAGGTGGAGTTTTGAGAGAGAAAATTGAGAGGAGCATTGGAGAAAGGAAACCTTATAGATTGGTTGGTTTTGTGATCGACTGTGAAAAGCGAGTGACGGTTAAACAACCCAGTGCACGGTAAGGTAAAGAGGTTAATGTGGTCATTGCTTGTGATTCTAGGATTGAGAATCATGTTTCAGACAGTCTTCACATTGATGATGCTTGATGGATCCAAAATGATCAGGGAAGGGGCTCAAGTCAAGTGATTGACGGGTGTTAACTTGAAAAATCCACAATTACAAGATCGATATCTTTGTGGTATTACAAATGTTTTTGAGACCATTTTTGTGTGGTGCACCTCATGAAAAAGATGCATCAATTGCAAGGAGTGGTTGATGTTTGTGTTAACACTTAAAAATGGATGTCAACGACTCGAGAGGTGAGGAGACACCTATTAACTGCAGAAAATACAGTTAAAGCAAATAAATGCGGAAAATAGCAAAGGAGAGAGAAGGTTTATAGTGATTCAGCCTCGATTTTGTCCTACGTCCACTTTGAATGAGGATTACATTACTTTCTCCATCACAAGGTACACATATGATATTATTTTACACTTTTTATGATGCTTTACAATTATTCTCTCTTTCTTGTCTACAATCTCTTGACGATTCTCTCTCTCTCTCTCTCTTGAATATCTTCGAATCTCACTAGTAGTGGTGATTATCGGATTAGATATTTAATAATATAGGTCAATGATGATCTTCGATGATTTCTCGATGAGGATGAGATGGAGATCTTTGGATGATGCTTGAAGAAGCCTTAACGGAGTTGTAGAAGCTTGAGTGTTGTTGAAGATCAATAATGGAAGCCCTTCGGGAGGATAATTTCTAACCCCTATTATGAATAAGGGGTCCAGTATTTATAGGCGAGGTTCGAAGTGGAGTGGGTGCGAAATAAAGCATATGCAGTCTAGGCATTTTAGCGACCGACCCATATGGATCTGCCACGATCCACAAATTGGCAACCTACGTGTTCAGACGGCTTTTCCAAGCATTGAACTCGATTGATCCACCATTTTTAGTAAGGATCCATGCCTGGATCATAGTGCCCCGATCCAGCCAGTATTACACAGCTGATCCACTCCTAAGAGCAATCCACGCATTTCGGAGTGTATCACCAACCCAACGCTTTACACTATCGATCCATGCATAACTAAATACACACGACCCATATTATACTCGATCCATCTATATGAACTATGCATGATAAATCTCCCGTATAGCCGTTTGTTTCATGGGGTCGACCCATCATCTTAAATGACCCGATCAATTGTTAGCTCTTCATGAAATCACACTGATCCATTGTTAATGTGATCCAATCATATTATTTTTGAATCGTGTTTTATAACGGGATTAACGTTTACCCCTAGAAGTTCATGTTTTTGATAGGGGCTGATTTTAGCTTCCACGGGCAGTGTAGTTCGATTTAAACCTCAACAATTTGATATTTGAGATGATGGAATTTGACTGTTTGAATTTACCTTGTTTTGATATGCACTTCGATGGTTTGAAATTGTGGTGATGGAATTTGGTTGCGATTTTGTATGTATTTTGATTGGACACACCTTGAATTCTTGCGTGATAACTTGCAGTTTGGATGCATTGATTCGGTCTTCATGATGTAGTATTTGGATCATTCACGATTTGAAGATGGTGTGCGAAGTTTTTTGTTGATCGCTGGCTTAGATGAATCACACTCTTGATTAAACTCGGTGATCCAAGTATTGAAAGGTTAAAGTCCGACCGTGTTTCCAGGTGGATCGCACATCCCTGGTAGATTGCGACTTAACCGGATCATGACCTCTTCGTGGGTCGTCAACCCTGATGGGCCGCAACTTTTCTTCATGAATCGCCAACTTTGATTGGGTGATTGATCGCATGACTCGATTAAACGAAGGATCGGGTCGCTGATCTTCGATTTTTGAGCTTTGCTCTAGTCGTGGATCCGAGACTCGGTCCATTGCTCGATCAGTTGGTTGTGTTGATCGTAATCTCAATCGGTCGCAAAATTTATTTGAACATTCTATCACCTCTTACTTTGCACATGACTGAAGGATTGAGTTGATCGTTGAAGTTTTGAAGCAACCCTAATTTTGTACGATCCAAGCTTGCAACTTGTAAATTGAACGTGCTTTCCTCCACTGCTTGTTTTGTAACAAGACAAACACTTGCACGGTTTTTGGGAGAATATTTTGTCGTCGATTGCGCACATCAATGACAGATTAGTTTAGTCATTAAAATTGAACTATTGCTAATTTCCTGACTTGAACTTATTGAAGTGTCCATACAAGATATTTTTTGTTCAACTGTTTATAACTTGTCGATCATCGCTTGCACAGACACGACACTCTAATTTGAATTTGCGACGACGCTTGACATCGACTAATCGAAAAATGCCGACTGAAGATTTCAAGCTTCATTTTCAATAACTTGTATAATTTTGCATAACACTTGACACTTAGGAAATGCACACCTGTAAATAACAATATTGTTTGTGTAGAACGGATACCCAACAAAAATCTCGTTAACACTCCGAAGAGACAACTACTTCTGCTCAAGCTGGAGCTTCTACGCTAGTTTCTGAAGATGGAACAACTGCAGCTCCTGGGCCGATAACAAATCAGCATGTTCCTGTTCCCCGTCCCCTTACCAGTCTGTCGTCTGGGAGATGCTCTTCAATGCTTACTCTACATACTTTTAAGAAACTATGCGCTCAATTTGGCATCCCAAAGACTGATGTGAGATTACCGAGGAAGGATGAGTTCGCTGATCGTCCTCCCTTTGGCTTTATTACAGTTAATCGTCACATGATGATGAGTGGAGCTGTTCCTCCCTTCAATGCACTTCTACAGACGGTCCTTCGACATTCAGCGATCGTCCCCTTTCAGCTACACCTAAATAGCTATGCCATTTTAATAGGGCTTTGTGTGCTTTTCATGAGGATGATGCATTGTATGCCTAAACTTTAGGACATCTGCTATCTATGCATCTTTAAAAGGACAAAGGTTCATCCCTCTATTATATTTGTTGAAGGGCTTGAAACCAATGGCTTGTTCTCAATTTAAAAGACAGCGCTTCGGGATTTCTAAGATAATTCTTTTATGTTTGATTCTCGGAGAGCTTTTATGGAATCTGGATGGAAGGAGGTGAACATATTTGCTCGAAACTCTTCACATTTGATTTTTTCTAAGTCTTGGTCGTTAAATCTTCCTTTTCTTTTATAGAACTGTCGACTTTCGTCAAAGACTCTATCGTTTTCAAATCTACTCTTGAGATATTGAAACTATCGTTGATCAAGAGAAGACTAAAATGATCTTGATAAAGGAAGAGTTTCTTCGTCAATTTGGGTTTCTTGACCCGTCTCGATCTTTTCTTCCTCGAGAAACTTCTTCAGCTTCTCCTTCTATCCCCAAAGCATCAGATGCTTCATCTTCTGGAGAATACATTGTATTGAAAGATTCTACCAAGGAATCCATTTTAACGAAGTGCTAGGATCTTTTTGGTCGAGCTAGTTCGTTTGATCAATCTAAGCAGCCTCCTATTGTTATGGAAGAGATTGTGCATCGCTAGGGTAAAGCTCCTGCGAAGACTGTATTCAACTTAAGGAAGGAGAAATCGCAAGACAAGGAGACTCTGTCATTAAGAGAGATGATGTCAACCCCACGCTTCCAGCTGCAACTGTGGAAGACATATACGGGAATTTAAGTGACATAGTTGTAACTTCTGGCGAGATTTTGCCGGGTGATATCGAAATTTCCCGACTTGCTACACCGGCTTTTAAGACAACTTCTGAATTAGCTCTCACTCCTACTCGAAAACCCTTTTTTGAGATTGCAACTTCTTTGACTCTGACGACGATGAGTGGTCTGTTGCTTGATGCATGTTAGATCACACATAACACACACTTAGAGCTTTCAATATCTTGCATATATATTATATCTTGCCCCAGTATTTCCTGCTTCCAAGACTGAACTCTCGTTTTCCTTTGTTTTGGGTCAAACCATGAGTCACTCTTATGTGGATGAATTCGACCGCTACATAGGCTCGTATAATCCACGGCTCAATGAGCCACCTCGTACTTACAGGAGGGAGACTGAGGAAGAGCGTAGAATGAGAAAGGCTCAAGAGGCTCATGACCACCAGTGAGGGATGAGCAGGGCAGAAAAGCTTGAGATGATCGTCATGATTCGGACAAGAGGGAGGAGGATGAAAGGAGGAAAAAGAGGGAACGGGATAATAAGGGAAAGGATCGCGGTAGAGATGAGAAGGGTAAAAGAACCGATAAGGATCCTGCCACCATTTCTCAAACTTCCACAAGCATTCAACCTATTGCACTTCCAAATGTTACCTCTCCTCCTGTTAGCATCCAGAAAATTATTCAAAGGCCACACCTGACTCTCCTGCAAGCACCTAGCACACTTTCTATACACTTTCCCAATTGGTTTTTGAGAGGAGTTCGCTTTAACTTAGACATAACTCTAGTGGATAAAGATATGATGCTTAGGAACCATGAGACGTTGAAAGATGAGACTAAGAAGCTAACCAACTGGCAAAAGCTTGTTAATGAGCTCCAATGAGTTAGTGAGCTTAATTATGAGGCAATGCTCACTATGGAGAATGATAAAGCTGAATGGGATAGAACTCTCAAGGCCCGCAACACTGATATCAAACATCTTTTTGAGCGGAATGTGGAGCTAGAGGCTGAAAATCGAAGAATTAAGGAAAAGATTTCTATTGCTACTGCTACTTCTTCTTACAAGCAAAATGAAATCTTGTTGACTGCTCAAGTTAAAGATGCTCATTCAACTCAAAAGAATGTTGAAGACAGACTGGTCTTGGAGCGTAATAGCACCTCCAGCTTGAGGGAAAAAAATCAGCTTTCAGGACATGGAAATTTCTTCGCTGAGGGCTAGAGTGGAGGAACTGGAGCGAGAGAGAAATCAAGCTCTTTCTGATAAGGCTGCCACTGAGCAAGCACATGCTGATACCAAAGCCAGTTTCAATGACACTTTGTTTAATTTCTATACTTTCAGTGTCATGGGGTGAGGGAGTTTACCTTTCTTACAAGACGCATATCCGATCACTTTGGACGAGGTTTGGGAGTCAGTTCTTGCACAACTTGATGGCAGCGGTTACGCAGAGGAGGAGCTAATGGAGAAATTCTTGGATTACTAAGGCCGTGCTTCCCTTGCCAAGGGACAAGAAGAACTCAAGAAAGATTGTGGACTAGCGGTTGGAGCTGGATCTTCTAGGAAGAATGCTCTAGACACAACAACTACCACTGCTCAGACTACTTCCACTGAGTCTAACATTTCTGATCCCAATCCTCCTGTAGTGCCTTCCACAAAGCCCACCGCTAGTCCAGGAGAAAAGGAGGAGGTTGCTGAGGAGCATTCAAAAGGTGATGATGGCAATGACGATGACCCAAGCGCTTATGAAGTAAAGCTCAGAAGCTTTTCTGCCTCAGGTAAAACCGGCGTTGATCCAGTCTTACCAGACTGGGACCTCTTATTCTCTCCATATGTGTACAATGAGTTCCTTGATTATCATTCGTTTAAATTAGGCCTGGATACTCTTAAGCCTTCTTCGGTCATAGCTGAAGGAACTGGAATTAAAGCTATCTTTACTCCTTCAATTCTAGTGACGATAAGCGCTTTGACTGCTACTCCTCCACCAGGCGATCCTTCCTTAGCCCTCCAGACTACCCATGCCTCTACTTCTCAACCAGGGTCCCAATCAGAGATAATTGATGTGCTTCATGATTTGGACGACCCGACTTGCTTATCGGGTGGGGGAATGGAGGATGTCGAAGAAAGCCCAGAGGAGGATGTTAAGGCTCACTTAAGCAAAGATTTCAAGACTTCATAAAAAGGCACTGGAAAAAGTGTAGTGCCTGTAAGAAAGTGCTTACTTCGTCGTCCCTTGCCATTCCTGAAGATGATGAAGAAGCTAAGGATGAGAGTCATCCCACCATTACACCTCCTCTAACCAGACTTGGCAAGCTCACACTTAGGTCAGGTAGCTCTTCCAAAGGCGGGAAGAAGAAGGATTGATTCGCTAGACTGCTCACTCTGCTTGTTTAGCTTTTTTGCTTGCTATTTATTTTGATCGGATATTATGCGAATGTCGACCCTCGCTTTTGAATTTGTAAAGACTTGCTTCTAAGACTTGCTTTGGTGTAGAAATATTGCTTCTAGTTTGTTGTACTTTAGCTCTTGCTTTAGCTTTGTCATACATTCAGTATTCGCCTCTTTGCAAAGTACAAATCTTTTGTTTGCTGTGATGTCATGATGAGGTTTTGGTAAATCTTCTGAGCATTGTTCCATTTCAATGTGGTCATGTTGCCTCCATACAATAGGCTATCACAAAAGGGGAAGATGGAGTATGGGGGTGTCGAAGAGTTGTATTTTCTGGTGTGTGGTGAAGGATGGAAGACTTTCGAAAAATGGATTAGCAACAAGGGTAAATTGATGGTCAGTAATATAGTATTAGTATAATAAAGATGGAGATTTTTGCAAGAGAGCATCATAACGTCGGTTTGAGTTGTAACCAAGTGATGGAGGAAAATGAGAGGATCAATGATGCGAAATGGGTGAGGAGCGGGTTCTGTACATTTCTCAATTGGGAAGAAAGTGATTAGCCTTAATTATGGGATTAAGAAAAGAAAAGAAAAAACAATTGAACTAAACCGGTCACAAGGGAGCCGCAATAGCGAGATCTACATTGTAGAACGAATGAGACTGCGAAACTGGACTATTGGAATTTTGTAGGAAAAAACAAATATTGGTTGATTTTAAATAGAATGAAAGCAGAACTCTCAACTGAAAAACAATGTGAGTAAATCTCACTAATTCTGAACAGTTTATAATTTCATGTTGTATTTTTAGAACTGTTAAATATTAGCTGATTGACTATGCGTTGACTGTTTGATTGAACTGCTAGTCAGTTAGTTGAATTTCTATATTGATTCTGTTTAACAGAATATATCATATGGAATTGAAAGTAATGTTGATTTTATTGTGTAACATCTGTGGATGCAGGGAAACAGGTTGGAGGAATCCGACTGGATTCCTCAACGGTTATTTTATTGTTTTTCATATATTTTGATATATGATGTGAATTATAACCTATTGTTGATTGTGTGTGTATGGAAGATATTTGACATCGTAATTTGATGTGTTAAGTACCATAAAATATTGGAATAGAGAAAAGGGGAATTTGTCAAAGTGAATACTAAAAAGAGAATATTTATAAAATTAGAGGATTTTATAAAGGAGAATATTTATAAATAGAATATTTATAAATAGGAATATTTATAAATGGAATATTTATAAATAGGAAATACGCTTAAGTGGGAATTATAAATGAAGGAAATCTTTATAAATAGAATATTTATAAATTGGATTACTTACTTAGAAAATAATAGGATAAGATAATGAGATATTTATTTGTTAAATAAATAAGATACGATTAATGGATTATTTATTTGTTAAAGTAATAGGTTAAGATAAAGAGATATTAACTTAGGAATGGAATAAGTTAAACAAAGGATATTAACTTAGGGATTGAATAAGTTAAACAAGAGATATTAACTTAGAAATTGAATAAGTTAAACAAAGGATATTAACTTAGGGATTGAATAAGTTAAACAAGGATATTGACTTAGGAAATTTAATAAGTTTTAAATAAGATATTTTTAGAGGAAATACTTAGAATAAATAAATAAGGTAATAAAGGAAACACTTAGAACTAAGTCATTTAAGAAGATATTTATTAAGGAATAAATAAGAGATTATAAAGGGAATATTTGCAAAACTATTTGCAAATAAAATAAAAAGGGAAATATTTGTTCAAGAAAACAAATAGGGTTATAAAGGAAATATTTGTTTAGAAAACAAATAGATTATAAAGAAAATATTTATCCTTGGATAAATATATATATATATATATATATATATATATATAAGTCTGAACTTATATATGAAGATGTAAACAGATAAAAGGAGAAGATTGATTTATAAATAAGATTTATAAATTAAGTTAAATATTATCATTTGATAAATGGAATATATAAGTCAGGATTTATATAAAGGAGTAAGAATCGATTTCAACATCGATGTTTGAAATTGAATAAGGATAAAGAGTTAACCAGTTAGGTTAAACCATTTGAGTTAACCAGTTAGGTTAAATCATTAGAGTTAACCAGTTAGGGTTATCCAGTTAGAAGTAATCAGTTAGAATTAATCAGTAGAGTTAACCGAGTTAGAGTTAGTCGAGTATTAATTATCGAATATTAGTTTATTCGAAGGAAGTGAGTTAATCGAGTCAGAAATATTCGAGATGAGATGATCGATTTGAGTTAATCGAAGGAGTTAATCGAATAATAGATATTCGAAGTGAGGTAATCGAATAATAGATATTCGAAGTGAGATAATCGAATAATAGATATTCGAAGTGAGATAATCGAATAATAGATATTCGAAGTGAGATAATCGAATAGTAGATATTCGAAGTGAGTAAATCAAATACAAGTTTTTCGGATAAGTTATTCGAATAAGAGTTAATCCAGTAAGAGTTAAGTAGAATAAAAGTTCATCGAATAAGGTTTATAGCTTAGACTTAACCAAATAGGAGTAAATAAATTAGTTGATCGTTATATTATTCTAGATAGGAAATAAAAGTCATATTAAAGATAATATAATTCGGGTGCAGGAGATTATAACACCATTGTTATAATCATGTGAACTTGTAAAAGAAGGGGGTTCAAAAGTAGAATCTGAGGGTTCGTAAGGAAGTTTTAAAGAGATAAAAAGGTGAATCTTATCTATTTCGAGATTTGAAAGGTAGTTCAGTTAAGGTCTAAGAGGTAGCTATACCCCAACTTGTTTGACTGCGTTTTTAATTAAGAAATGGTTACGGTTCGAGTGTAAAATGGTTAAGTGGATTTAGTATTTTAGTATAGTGGGTTGAGTCGTCATCGCAATATAGTTTTAAACATCTGTTTAAATCCCAATTAAGAAATTTTGGAAATGTTTTCCAAATGAGAATCAGAAATGTTTTTTGAAAATAGAAAATAATAACAGGAGATAAGTAAATTAATGAAATAAAGAGATAAATGTTGAATGATGATTGATCGATATAATTTCCTCCTGGAAATAATATCGTTGTTTGCACACCTGTTTTTCTTTGATGGTTAAATCACAGACTATCGAAGTTTTTTTGACCATTTTAACGTTGTTAATATGGAGAGACCGGTTGGATTATTATCCAAAGAACCACTCTGTATTGGCATAAGCGTTGTGAATCATATATGCCAAAGATAATTGAAGACAGAGTAAAGTGCAAGGGCTATTGTATAAGTCTTAGATAACAGTGCCTAAGATGGATGTACTGAGTAGTGCCTTCGGTTCATCCTGTTCCTGGATGACTTGTATGGATGAATGTCTGACAGAGTATTTCCAGAAAGGTCACGTACATTGATTTCTTCAATCGTACCAAGAGTGGAAGCAGAGAAAGAAACTTCTTTAGCTAACACGTAATGTACTGTTGTAGACGTCAATTAGTGATTTTCGATGGATTTGATAATGTGGCATTCGAAGCGAATCTGATGTGATGATAAGGCGTAACCTCAAGCCTCATCAACCGGTAAATGACAGAAATCGGGAAGGCAGCATGGCTATGTAGGTCGCACCTATTAGGGTGTATAATCACCTGATCTAGAATTTCATTTACTTCAAAAAAAATCTATTGTTGATGTTGTCCCATTCAGGAAACGGTTGTTGATCCCAACCATTAGTGATGTACATTCGATACACTCAAGCGAAATGAGTGGTCGGTCATGTGTGGCCGGGTTGCAAGATGTTCTTGTTGAACCCAGTGTATTCCTCTCTAGAGGTACACTAGCGAAAGGTGGTTCCATACCTTGTCATAGTTGGAAATCCATTACCCAATACGTGCTTGTGGTTTTTGATTATATACTATATACGTAGAATGTGAGATGAAAGCGTTTTGCTAGATGATTATTATACTGTGGTTGATAGACATTATTATAATATCAAAAGGTTTTTGATATAAAGATATTTTGGATTTTCATAAGGGAAAAACCCGTTCCGTTATACAGCGTGGTCTTATGAGATATCGTTCACTTGTTCAAACTATTTTAAAACTGTTTTACTCACACCAGTCCCATGACTGACCCGAAGTTTATTTTGTTTTGTTTCCCCTAAACTCTTGGGAGCCCAATTTTGTACGGGCAGTCAAGTAGTCGGGATTTACAGATACTTGAAAAACTGGAGTAGGAGGCTTCAGTATTATATAGCTATTATTATTCCGCTATGTTGTAAGTGTTGTACTTGGAAAATGATGTATATTCAAGTAATGATGTATATTCAAGTAATGATGTATATTTCAAGATATGTTATCTATTATATGTTATTCGTTCCGCTGTGAGGTTCGTGTTACTCTGATGTTGTGTTCTTCTTCTTCTTCTATTCTAAGTTTCTATCTTATGTTTCCTCACCCTCTAATTTCTTTCATTTACTACCGGTATTTTCGATCCTTGGATGTTCGATATGTGTTGTATATCGGATAACCAAGATCGCATTTTTCCGGGTCGTTACAGTTGGTATCAGAGCTTAAGTTATGTGAATTACCTTGGCTCTGTGGCGTGACTCGGTAGAGATAGTGTTAGTAATACCCTAGATTGAGTTGATTGTATATATACGAGTGAGCGTATTTGTTATTGATATAAAAATTGTTTTATATTATGGTGATTTATTGGTTGAGTTGTTTATGAGTTCTAGTCGATCAGTTTGATCCACTGTATCGGTAGGAGTTACTAAATACTCGAATACGATGGGTCGACATGATATGTTTTGAAAAGAGGGTAAATTAAAATAAGTTTACCCAAGCTATATCTTGATATAAAGAAGATATATATATCAAAATTATAATATAGTAGATATATTGGTTGTTATTATAATCGAGTAAAGATTATAAATTAAATGGTTATGTAAATAACCAATCAGAATTCATATAAGTGAAATACGTGAAATCAGATGAGTTAAATCTAAAATTTAAACCAGGAATTGAATTAAAATTCTAGAAAAAATTGGGTAAGTGTCTGTAAATGGATTTGATTTAAAATAAGGAAAATTTAAGACATTGGGAGATTTTAAATTGTTTTACAAGCAGTGTGAATTATATTTTCAAATGAATTTCAAAGTGGAAATGATTAGAAATGGTTTTATAGTATTGAACTCACTTCGATCGCTGGAAAATAGATTCTGATGATGACAGCTGCATCATCAGTATTCATTTTCGAGTTGTAAGTGACGAATTACTACCAGAGATACTGTTTTGAATTTGTTTTGGGAAAGACAAGTTGTGTTGAATTTCAAAAAGGAAATTTGATTTTTGGAAAGAGTAAACTGTTTAAAAACTCCCAAGGAAAGATTGTTTGAATTAAAAACAAATTTAATAAAAATTTGTGAAAGCAAATTTGAATTAAAGTAAATCCAGTAAAGTGGTAATTGAGATTGAATTAGAATGATATCAAGACAAATTGGATTGTGAGATTCAAATTTGAAGTGTAATGTGAAAATCAAGTTAAGAGTTTGGAATTTGAAACTCAAAATTGAAATTGAATTCGGCATGGATAGGCGAATGGTTGGGTTTGAGATAAAAAGTGATTTGGATTTGATCTGAATGATATTGGTAAATGCTGAATTGATAGCAAATGAAAAGGATAAAATGATATGCCTGATAAAAAGGTGCAATTTTATATTATATATGGGGTTGAGATTTTGATGAGCCGAATTGGTAAGCCGCTTGGCTGTTTGATTTTCTTTAGGGTTGCAGATGGCCCAGAGAGGCGAGTTGGAGTTTGACCAATTGACCAGTACAAAGGAGGTGCTGGCGAAATTTTTCGAAAAATTAAGGTATTAGAAAATTTTCTGGATTTTTGAAAATTTTCGTTGATAAGAATTAATTAATAATTTAATTAGAATTAAATTGGTTCAATTGAAACTGAAGTGAAGAAGTGAACAAATATGTTCTAATCAGTCGATAGGGTCGTCCTTTACCTTAGCAATTTCGAGGACGAAATTTTTTTAAGTGGGGAAGATTATAATGACCCGCATTTGCAGAGGTATTATAATTTATTTATTTAATTATATAAATGGTGATATAGTGAATTAAATGTTGGCTGAATTTAATAATGGTGAATATATAATTAAAATAATAAATTAAATAATATATTTAATTCTGAAATAATCAGAATTGGCTGAAATGGCGATATGGTGTGAATTGGATCATCTGTGATATTTAATTCAGCTTGGAATTTGATTTGAATAACGAATATGTTATATAAACGACAGTTTGAACGTAGAGTTATAATATAATTAAAATCGAGCTCGAAATGGCGCTGCAGTTCATAAATTGGCGATTCGAACTTCAATTGAATGTACAGGATTCGTTTTAAGCCGGATTTCTATGAAACAAGAAACGTGTGGAGCTGGTGAAGTATATCTTTCTAATGGAAGAGGAAAATCTGGATTTCGTCATGTAAATTTTGAGACATGTCCAAATCAAATTTTAAAATAGTCGCTATAGAATCGTTTATCGACCGTATCGGTTTATTCGATATAAGTAGAGATCGGGTTTGAATTTAGACAAGGTTCTTTTGGGACATAGTGATAATTTAATTTTTAGAATTTTCTGTAATTTTTAATTAATTTAATATGCGACTTTTTATTTGAAGTATTTCGCACCCTGAAATCAACATTTTGAAGTTTCAAAATATGAGTGAACCTACCGGTATTATTATATTTTTGGGATCATGGGACATTGCTCGTCTCACTGGTGTTTTTATTTTTGTCGATAACAGTCTTCAAATGACGAAAATAAATGACACTTCAAACCAGACTTATGCCTATAAGTATAACCTTTCTAAACCTAATTTTCCATTTTTCTCATATCGGATAAACAAACCCGTCGCCACAAAATAAGAAAAAAACCACAGCCAAAATCTGATCTTCTGAAAATCAAAAGAAAGTAAAACAAATATCATAAAATCATGGAATGTGTTTATCCTTGATCTCTGAGCGAATCTCTTCATTTTGGTATGCCTTATGCTGAGCTCGATCCACTTTTCTTGCTCGCCATGTTTTTCCGGCGTTACTCGATGCTACCTAGGGTTAGCATTCATTGATATTGGGGGCATCGTTGGTCGAATTGGAAATCGTAGTGGAGTTGGTGGGGCTAAATCGCAAGTGCAGGCGAAGTTTTGGGAAGTATGGTGGAAGACGTTCTGACGGATTGAAGGGAGGTTCGGCCATTGGTGCGTGAGCATCAGCTGGAGTATTTTCCTGTTTTGGAGAAGATGAATGGTAAGGAGGTTGAGAGTACAGGAACATGGTGGGTTTGAGCTGCTTGAATGTGTTATGACAGTGAAGTTTATTTGATGCTTTTAAAATATGGTGCGGTGGACTGTTTTTGTATAACGGGAAGATGGAGTATGGGGGTATTGAAGAGTTGTATTTTTTGGTGTGTGGTGAAGGATGGAAGACTTTCGACAAATGGATTAGCAGCAAGGGTAAATTGATGGTCAGTAATATAGTATTAGTATAATAAAGATGGAGATTTTTGCAAGAGAGCATCATAACGTTGGTTTGAGTTGTAACCAAGTGATGGAGGAAAATGAGAGGATCAATGATGCGAAATGGGTGGGGAGCGGGTTCTGTACATTTCTCATTTGGGAAGAAAGTGATTAGCTTTAATTATGGGATTAAGAAAAGAAAAGAAAAAAAAAACAATTGAACCAGACCGGTCACAAGGGAACCGCAGTAGCGAGATCTACATTGTAGAACGAATGAGACTGCGAAACTGGACTATTGGAATTTTGTAGGAAAAATCAAATACTGGTTGATTTTAAACAGAATGAAAGCAGAACTCTCAACTGCAAAACGATGTGAGTAAATCTCACTAACTCTGAACAGTTTATAATTTTATGTTGTATTTTTAGAACTGTTAAATATTGGCGGATTGACTGTTTGATTGAACTGCTAGTCAGTTAGTTGAATTTCTATATTGATTCTGTTTAATAGAATATACCATATGGAATTGAAAGTAATGTTGATTTTATTGTGTAACATCTGTGGGTGCAGGGAAACAGGTTGGAGGAATCCGACTGGATTCCTCAACGGTTATTTTATTGTTTTTCATATATTTTGATATATGATGTGAATTATAACCTGTTGTTGATTGTGTGTGTATGGACGATATTTGACATCGTAATTTGATGTGTTAAATACCATAAAATATCGGAATAGAGAAAAGGGGAATTTGTCAAAGTGAATACTGAAAAGAGAATATTTATAAAATCAGAGGATTTTATAAAAGAGAATATTTATAAATAGAATATTTATAAATAGGAATATTTATAAATGGAATATTTATAAATAGGAAATACGCTTAAATGGGAATTATAAATGAAGGAAATCTTAATAAATAGAATATTTATAAACTGGATTACTTACTTAGAAAATAAATAGGATAAGATAACGAGATATTTATTTGTTAAATAAATAAGATACGATTAATGGATTATTTATTTGTTAAAGTAATAGGTTAAGATAATGAGATATTAACTTGGGAATTGAATAAGTTAAACAAAGGATATTGACTTAGGGATTGAATAAGTTAAACAAGAGATATTAACTTAGGAATTGAATAAGTTAAACAAAGGATATTAACTTAGGGATTGAATAAGTTAAACAAGGATATTGGCTTAGGAAATTGAATAAGTTTTAAATAAAATATTTTTAGAGGAAATACTTAGAATAAATAAATAAGGTAATAAAGGAAACACTCAGAACTAAGTCATTTAAGAAGATATTTATTAAGGAATAAATAAGAGATTATAAAGGGAATATTTGCAAAACTATTTGCAAATAAAATAAAAAGGGAAATATTTTTTCAAGAAAACAAATAAGGTTATAAAGGAAATATTTGTTGAGAAAACAAATAGATTATAAAGAAAATATTTATCCTTGGATAAATAGATATATATATATATATATATTTATATATAAGTATGAACTTATATATGAAGAAGTAAACAGATAAAAGAAGCAGATTGATTTATAAATGAGATTTATAAATTAAGTTAAATATTATCATTTGATAAATGGAATATATAAGTCAGGATTTATATAAAGGAGTAAGAATCGATTTCAACATCGATGTTTGAAACTGAATAAGGATAAAGAGTTAACCAGTTAGGTTAAACCATTTGAGTTAACCAGTTAGGTTAAACCATTTGAGTTAACCAGTTAGGTTAAACCATTAGAGTTAACCAGTTAGGGTTATCCAGTTAAAAGTAGTCAGTTAGAATTAATCAGTAGAGTTAACCGAGTTAGAGTTAGTCGAGTATTAATTATCGAATATTAGTTTATTTGAAGGAAGTGAGTTAATCGAATCAGAAATATTCGACATGAGATAATAAATTTGAGTTAATCGAAGGAGTTAATCGAATAATAGATATTCGAAGTGAGATAATCGAATAATAGATATTCGAAGTGAGATAATCGAATAATAGATATTCGAAGTGAGATAACCGAATAGTAGATATTCGAAGTAAGTAAATCAAATACAAGTTATTCGGATAAGTTATTCAAATAAGAGTTAATCCAGTAAGAGTTAAATAGAATAAAAGTTCATCGCATAAGAGTTATAGCTTAGAGTTAACCAAATAGGAGTGAATAAATTAGTTGATCGTTATATTATTCGAGTTAGGAAATAAAAGTCATATTAAAGATAATATAATTCAGGTGTAGGAGATTATAACACCATTGTTATAATCACGTAAACTTGTAAAAGAAGGGGGTTCGTAAATAGAATCCGAGGGTTCGTAAGGAAGTGTTAAAGAGTTAAAAAGGTGAATCTTATCTATTTCGAGATTTGAAAGGTAGTTCAGTTAAGGTCTGAGAGGTTACTATACCTAAACTTGATTGACTGCGTTTTTAATTAAGAAATGGTTATGGTTCGAGTGTAAAATGGTTAAGTGGATTTAGTATTTTAGTATAGTGGGTTGAGTCATCATCGCAATAAAGTTTTAAACATCTGTTTAAATCCCAATTAAGAAGATTTGGAAATGTTTTCCAAACAAGAATCAGAAATTTTTTCTGATAATAGAAAATAAGAATTTAGAATATATGGAAACAGGAGATAAGTAAATTAATGAAATAAAGAGATAAATGTTGAATGATGATTGATCGATATAATTTCCTCCTGGAAATAATATCGTTGTTTGCACACCTGTTTTTCTTTAATGGTTAAATCACAGACTATCGAAGTTTTTTGACCATTTTAACGTTGTTAATATGGAGAGACCGGTTGGATTATTATCCAAAGAACCACTTTGTATTGGCATAAGCGTTGCGAATCATATATGCCAAAGATAATTGAAGACGGAGTAAAGTGCAAGGGCTATTATATAAGTCTTAGATAACAGTGCCTAAGATGCATGTACTGAATAGTGCCTTTGGTTCATCCTGTTCCTGGATGACTTGTATGGATGAATGTCTGACAGAGTATTTCCAGAAAGGTCACGTACATTGATTTCTTCAACCGTACCAAGAGTGGAAGTGGAGAAGGAAACTTCTTTAGCTAACACGTAATGTACTGTTGTAGACGTCAATTAGTGATTTTCGATGGATCCGATAATGTGGCATTCGAAGTGAAACGGATGTGATGATAAGGCGTAACCTCAAGCCTCATCAACCGGTAAATGACAGAAATCGAGCAGATAGCATGGCTATGTAGGTCGCACCTATTAGGGTGTATAATCACCTGATCTAGAGTTTCATTTACTTCAAAAAAATCTATTGTTGATGCTGTCTCATTCGAGAAACGGTTGCTGATCCCAACCGTTGGTGATGTACATTCGATACACTCAAGCGAAATGAGTGGTCGGTCATGTGTGGCCGGGTTGCAAGATGTTTTTGTTGAACCCAGTGTATTCCTCTCTAGAGGTAAACTAGCGAAAGGTGGTTCCATACCTTGTCATAGTTGGAAATCCATTACCCAATACGTGCTTACGGTTTTTAATTGTATACTATATATGTAGAATATGAGATGAAAGCGTTTCTACTAGATGATTATTATACTGTGGTTGATAGACATTATTATAATATCAAAAGGTTTTTGATATAAAGATATTTTGGATTCTCATAAGGGAAAAACCCGTTCCGTTATACGGCGTGGTCTTATGAGATATCATTTACTTGTTCAAACTGTTTTACTCACACCAGCCCCATGACTGACCCGGATTTTATTTTGTTTTGTTTCCCCTAAACTCTTGGGTGCCCAATTTTGTACGGGCAGTCAAGTAGTCGGGATTTACAGATACTTGAAGAACTAGAACAGGAGGCTTTAGGATTATATAGCTATTATTTTTCCGCTATGTTGTAAGTGTTGTACTTGAAAAATGATGTATATTCAAGTAATGATGTATATTTCAAGCTATGTTATCTATTATATGTTATTCGTTCCGCTGTGAGGTTCGTGTTACTCTGATGTTGTGTTCTTCTTCTTCTATTCTAAGTTTCTATCTTATCTTTCCTCATTCTCTAATTTCTTTCATTTACTACCGGTATTTTCGATCCTTGGATGTTCGATATGTGTTGTATATCGGATAACCAAGATCGCATTTTTCTGGGTCGTTACAGTTTTTTCTCGTGTGGGGGAATACAGACCATTGACGGTGATGAGGCTGGTAGGAGGTTGAAGCTAGGTCGATGACGGTCGTAGAAGTCGAGGTCAGGTGGGTCCGTTTTCGAGGTTCAGTGCCGACATGTAAAGGAAGGTGACAATGGCTTTGTGGTTTGTAAATGGAGGTATGTCGTGATTTTAGCCAGTGAGAAGAAGGAATTTGTAGCCGCTAATACACGTTTAAGGTAGCTCATTCGTTTAAAATCTTATAACATTGATAACTCATTCGTTCATGAACAATTTTTGATGAGACAGGGCGTTGCAATTGCAGAAACATAGGGTACACGACTGAGTTGGTTTGGTCAGCATCAAAAGTAGCTGGTATTTTTGATAAAATTAAACGCATGTTTAATTTCATTGAAATAATTTCTTTTAACAATGAATGAACTCAAGACAAGTATAACTCACTCAGTTTGTCTCATTTATATTTCATATAAGTCGGGTTTAATATTTGTGTACTATGTTTGCTAATTGTTGGATGATTTGATGATTGTTTGGATGTATGTTGTATGTTCTTATATATATTGATTAAATTAAATGTTCGTTTATTTAATTGAAATGAAATTGTTATTTTAACGATTATTTCAAGTGAGGTAACTTATCTTGTTGGTTGCGTTTATAAAAATATAAATGTATTTAAATTAAAAATTGGATGCTTGAATTGTTGTTATTAGTTGACCATTATCAATTGAATTAATTATTCGTGTTTATTATAGAAGATAATAAATTACCGTATTGAATGGATGATTTCATTTGAGATAACCTATTTGGATGCAGGGAATAACAGGTTGGTGGGATCCAACTGGATTCCTCACCAGTAGTTGTTAAATTTTATATATATTATAATATATGTTGAATACCGATTTTATGGTGCAAGGAAAAGACAAGTTGGAGGGATCCAACTGGATTCTTCACTGATATTGATAACGTTTATCAATATGATTGGATATGCCTGATTTAATGCGAAATTGGTATATATTTCACGGGTTTGGTACTTTAGTAGACAGTTACCTCTTTAGTACCATCGATAAAATAAAAGATTTATGAAATCGATTTTAAGTCAATTCTGAAATATTTTCAAAACTATATATGGATTAAAATACGACATATGTTATTGAATTAAACAAATATTTATTTAATTTTGTAAGTAACTATAGAATGAGTTTATAAAACAAATTCTTATGTTTGATAAGCAAGTGAGCAGAGATTAACTAAAAGGTTAATAGTTAGATTAATTATTTCCAAAAGACGATTAAATGAGATTATTCAAATTACTTATATTATTAATTAATTTAAAGGAAAGACTAATTGAAATTGATTAACAAGTTAATCATGTTTTGAGTTGACTAAGTCAACTACTAACTGGAATTGATTATTAAATTAGTTTGCCGTCAATTAATAGGAATAATTATTGATGAAGTAAACCATTTCTATTTTTAATAATGTGAAATTGATTATTTATGTAATAATAATCTAAGTGAATAAAATTAATTAATGGAAGTTTATGATGCTATAAGGCCTATTTATAGTTAAATGAAATTTTTAATAGAATTTATATTAATAATAATATAAGTTAAGTTTAAATTGAATTCTTCTTGTAATTCTATTTAATTGGATTTATTAAATCTAAATTAGACGAAGTAATAAAGAATCCAAGTTTGAGTGAATATATTGTAAATGATTTCGATATTGGAACAAGCTATTAAATTTATAAACTTAAAAAACTTATAAATGGAATGAAAGCCAAAAGTGTAAAGATATAAAAAGAAAATTGAAACGAAAACCAAATTGAAATAAAATGGTTAGGCGAGTTAAGTTATAAGGGTTCGATCTAAAATCGCATATTTTAAATAAGAGATGGATTTTTATTAAGATATAACCAAAATAGGTTTGAAGTAAGTTTTTAAGAAGTTTTTATGTACAATTTTATCTATAAAAGAATCAAGGCTTATATATAAATGATTAAAACACATACTTAGTATGTTAAGGAATATGATGTGGTTTTTAAGAAATTGGTACTTGTTGTACATTGGTTGAGTCGAGTAACTTTCGAGGTGTCAATCTGATGTTGGTTTCGGCCTTGGGAGTTGTATACTTAGAGATTTACTCACAAACCAATTTACAATGCGAAGTTAATAAAGTAAAAGTGAAATGATAATTGATTGTTCTTATGCTAAATAAGAAGTAAAAAAGCTATATTCAAAATATTTGAAGATATAAAAGTTTAAATTAATGACTGGTTAATTAAAGAGGCCAAATGATGCTAGGTATTGAATCAGTGAATTCATTTTCTTTTTATGGATGAATGTTTGTTTATTTAATAGTTAAATAACCGACTATCAAATTTGGCTTATACGATTATTGGTACGGAAAAACCAGGATCAAATTTATATTTGAAAACCATTCTGAACCAATGAATACGTAAACGTGGAAGATGCTAATCGAGATAGAGCAATCGAAGACCATGGATCTTCATAAAACAGAATAATTACTTGAAATCGCTAGTTGATCGATAGGGTGATTCCTAAGATGTGGTAGGAGGGTGCCTTCGGTTCATCCTGTTCCTGGATGATTTGTATGGACGAATGTTTGATAGAGTATTTCCAAAGGGTCACGTACGTTGATTTCTTCAAACATACCAAGTTGGTGGCAAAGAAGGAAACTTCTTTAGCTTAACACTCGGTGTATTTTAATGGAAATCAATTAGTGATTTTTGGTAGATCTGGCGATGTGGTATTCAAAGAGAATGGTGGCCAAATGTTCTAAAAAGTTAATTATAACCTCAAGCCTCATCAAACGGGAAATGACAAAAATTGGGAAAGCAACATGGCTATGTGGGTCTCTCCCATTAGGGTATATTGTCATCATCTTGAGAAAATTCATTTGTTCTTCTTTCGTCTTTGTATCTCTCGAGAATATGGTGGCTGCAGTCGTAGGGTGACAATATATTCGGTACACTCAAAGGAATGAGTGGTCAATCATGTATGGCCAGGTTGCAAGATGTTCTTGTAAAACCCAGTGTTTCCTCTCTAAAGATACACTATCAAAAGGTGGTTCCATACTTTGTCATAGTCAGAATCCATTATCCAATAAGACCCCATAGTTTTTGATTATATACCATGTATGTAGAGCGTGAGATGCAAGCGTTCTACTAGATGGTAATTTATTTGATTTAAACACAATTATAATATCATAATAGATATGATTTTAAAAATGTTTTAGGTTATCGTAAGGTGTAAACCATCTGTATTTATGTGTGGATTGGTGTTACAATTATCCTTTCTTTTGGAAAGATCATTACTTTAAAATTAATTGGATGATACCTATAAACCTAGTGAGTTTTCTCACGCTGGTTCACCAGACTGATCCTTGGCGTTTACAATGCTCGGGCCAGACCGAGTTTTACAGGTTTAGGCTATCAGGTGTTGTGAAGTTTAGAGACCAGTTGTAGGAATTCAGGCGTATGATATGTATCTAGTATTTATTCCGTTGTGTTTTGTATATGAGGACAGATTGTTATAATTATCCAGATGTATTGATGTTCGTTATACTCTGATGTTTGTAAGTGTTATTTCAAACTCCCAATAAAGATATATTTATATATTTTATTTTATTTCGCTGCGATGTGAGACTCTGTGTTGTGTTGGTTCTTCTTCATATTCTTCTATTTTTAACTTTCTTTCTATTCCTCACTCTCTAACTTTTTTCTGTTAGCTTTCATGGTTTTTGTACTCGAGTTTGGCCACGTAAATACAGTAGAAGTATTACTCTCGAAAATTCAAGCATCAAAATTTCCGTGATGGTACAACTAGGTAAATGCTAGGGAACGCTTTACTGATCTGGATAGTAAGAGGTTCAAAAACAAGGTGGGTACGGGCACGTTCCTGCGGATCCATGAGCATGGATTGTTCCAAATAGGGAAGATAAGATGCTGTCACGTCTGTGATTAAGGCTGTGCCTTTTTAGTTGATGGGTTCGGGACTGATAATCCTGAACTCCATAGCTGGCACATGTCATTTACATCTGGAAAAGAAGTCGATCAATGGGTAGAAATTAGGTAAATCTTAATCACGATATTTTTGGTAGTTGGAGCAGCAATTTTCAGATATAAATGAGAAGCCTATCTTATTTCGTATTTTCTACTTTACTGTACTTTCATGTCCATTACTATTCATCTGTTTAAATACTTCTGAAACACCCCACCTCCATTAAGGTCATTCACAAAGGGAATGCCTTAACTTCGGTGGAGCATTTTAGGTAAAAGATGCAGATAAATTACAAGACAAACAAATAAAGCAGCGGAAAATAAAGTCATTTTATAAACAATGTGATTCAGTCAAGCTTTTACAATAGTTGTCTCAATCATACTTAAAAGTAATACATAGAACTTCTGTCTTGATTTAAAAACTTCCAAATATAAAAGAAGCATAAAAATAACCATGATATTCCCCAATAAAGCATGAACCAGCCATAGCGGTGGAAGAGAGGGTCCAAAGCATTACATCGACCATTTTCGAGCTTGGAAAGAAAACTGAGCTAAGTGGTACATTTCCTCCCTGTGACCTAGGGGAGGGGGAAATGGAAGAAAAGAGGCGAAATAAAACTAGGTCAGACATAAGTCTGGTATGTCCAGTGACTTTCAGCATATAAACAGGCAAAAGCATCATGACATGAATAAACTGAATATAAGACAATACCGTGATAATAAGGATAACAAGATAACATAAGATTGGCACAAGATATGATAAGGCAAGATAAACTAAATGCGGTTCTACTCTTTCGCTGCTTCGCTACTACCTTGTTATTCTGATTTTTATATCTCTGCACCACCTAACTAATGTCCCAACTAGTAATCTATATAAAATGATCATATTGAAACGTGATCCCAATCCCCGCAATTGTGGTAGCCTTCAGGTGTACATCTTTCGTGAGGATTCCACCTCAATCTGCCTAATTGCCATGAACATGTTAGATGTACCCTTACTACCCTATCGATCGGCTCTCTACTTGTATTAATTTCTCTTGTGTCTGTGTTAATCGGCCCTCTCTTGCGTGTAGATACCCTGTGATAGTCCCCCTATAAGGTGTATCAATCCTTATGATAGCAACCCGACACGATTCAAGATGCACTGTGTATAACTACAAGTACCAGTGCCTACTTTTTCCCACTCGGGAGTACGTGCATGCCCGTAAACCATCGGAACCTACACTGACCTAACCCCTGCCGTTATTTTGATCGCTTATAATCAGCTCAGTAATCGTGCCCCACCCTGTCTAGTTTAGGGTACCATGATACATGTAGCACCCCATATTTCTGTTAACACTAATGTTCACAAATTAAAGAATAACTAATCTCAGACATGAGAATTAAGGGAAACGGGTTGCGCCATTGTGTTCGCCTTGGAATTCTGGTTGAGATAGAGTCCGAGTTTGCGTGAATTGGACTTCGTTTGAAGAAGTTATAGCCATCAGAAGTTTCAGAAAATTAAAAACAAATTTCAAAAAATTAAAATTTCGGAGTCAGACAGGCTAGGCGGGAAAATTCCCGCCAGGGCTAGGTCGACCATAGGGTATGTCTTTTAATTTCTCCTTTATCGCTTAGCTTGTACTTATCTTATCTTTGGTATGTCCTCTTGCTAGTATCTTTAACCTTTAGATAGGGTAATCCTATGGTTGAAACATGTGTTTGAGACATGTTATGTATGATGGATGCATGAGGATGCAAGTGTTTGCTAGTGGTTGCTCGTGGATGCGTATACACACACTTTAGGCACTTGATCGGCTCAGTCACTTCATATTGCATATTGCATATAAATGTGTGTGCATATTTAAACTAATGGATGTATAATGGTTGTGATATCATATGGATGCGACATTTTGGTGAAAACTGTGCACGCATATAGAGGTAATATGTATCGATATGATTCTTTCGCATACATAATGGACGCATGGCACTATCATGGTTTGCATTAAGGAGGTCAACTGAATCAGTAAACCGCCTGATTTTGCATTAGATAAGGAACATATACACACACTTCTTGCATATGTCCATACAACATTAGGAATTTTATAAGGACAACGGATGCCTGTGTTTGATGGTTGAGTAGATGGTTGTTTGGATGGTAGGATATGCATTCTCCCTAAATTGGAGATCTCGGGGGCGAAATCCTTTAAGGAGGGAAGAATGTAACACCCCGTATTTCTGTTAACACTAATGCTCACAAATTAAAGAATAACTAATCTCAGACGTGAGAATTAAGGGAAACGGGTTGCGCCATCGTGTTCGTCTCGGAATTCTGGTTGAGATAGAGTCCGAGTTTGTGTGAATTGGACTTCGTATGAAGAAGTTATGGCCATCGGAAGTTTCAGAAAATTAAAAACAAATTTCAGAAAATTCAAATTTCGGAGTCAGACAGGCTAGGCGGGAAAATTCCCGCTAGGGCCAAGTCGACCATAGGGTCGACCTAGGGGTCGACCTGCCCTGACCAGGTCGACCTACCCCCCCCTGGCCAGTTTTGTTTTATGACATGTTGATGACTAGATGCTGACTCGTTAGGGTTTCTGATATGCTCTGATTGGCTGGGATTAATTCTGGGTTGATCGGACGGCTTAAACTAATCCTAAACTCTATAAAAAGACCTCTAGACTCAAACCCTAAAATCAAAACAAAATTAGATTCATGGCCTCCATGCCGTCACCTAGCAACTCAGCATAGCCGCCACCAATTAGAAAGGAAGAAAGCTAATCTAATTCAATTCTTTTCAACTTTAACAACGAATCTTCTTCAAGGGAAAGCTGTTACAACTTCAGAATTCAGAACTCAAGACCTTCTTTGATTTGTGAGTTCGATAATTTTAATAGAATAATTAACGAGTTAATTGGATTGAGTTATGATGTGGATTATTTGTATATGATGTGAATAATTGACCGCATGTTATAATTATGTTGTAGAATTGTGTTGTAATTTCTATGATGTTATGTTGTGATGCTATCATTTATGATGTAAAGTTATGATGTTATCACCTATGTTGTAATTCTATGATTGGCTTATGTATAATCAAATTATCATGTTGTTCATATGCTAGTTTGGTTATGTCGATTCAAATGATAAACCATATGTATGTATGCAAGTTTAGATATTGATTTAAACATGAACCATATGCAAGTTAGTAAAGATTGTGTATAACTTTACATGTTTCATGACATCTATTTTAGATCTAAAGTTAGGCAATGACTTGTGTGAGTTATATGCCAGATTCTACATGCTAGTTTACATGTTTAGATGTAAGTTTACACCATTGCTATGTTGCATAAATCACATATGCAAGTTTATATAAATATATAAGTTTGGAATATGAATCATGTTATGCAATTTGTGGTTATTGCCTATGCAAGTTTACTCCTTTAGATGTAGATCTATGACATACATGATTTATGCAAGTTTGTGACCATTATCTCAACAAGTTTACATCTTTACATTTGGATCTATGACATATGTTGTTTATGCAAGTTATAACTTTGGCCCATGCAAGTTTTAGATGTAGAACATCATTCACACATGCAAGTTCACCCCTTATGTTTAGATCTATTTTTAGTTATATGTATGTTGTGATGTTTTCTCTTTATTCCATGAGTTAGACTATTCGAGTCTAACGTATATTTTACGTTAAGCGAACAAACGTACAACGTGGGGTAAGGGGAAAATATTAAAATATTTAATTGGCATAGATGCCTTAAAAGGCATAAAATAAATTTGTGATGAAAATTGGTATGATTTCACATACCATAATTTATGGACATAATTGAGTCAATTATGATCATAGTTAAATTTGGAATTAATTGATAATTTGAATAGGGAAAGCAATTCAAATTGGGGAATGATTAATTAGGAGTAATTAATCGTCTAAGACACGAGGTTAGGCTCTTTTGTGGTGTAAGACTGCCCGGACCCGCCCGGCAAATCCAGCTGCCACAAATGCCAGTTTAATGTGGGAGGTCTTAGGCATAAATTAAATATGTAACAATTGTAAAGACACGAGGTTAGGCTCTTTTGTGGTGTAAGTTTCCCGGACCTGCCCGGCAAATCCAGCTGCCACAAATGCCAGTCTAATGTGAGAAGTCTTTATGAGGTTATGGTGTTAATGAATTAAGAAACACTTAACCAGATAAACATGTAGTGGGACATGAGGGGGTTAAGTGGGTGCCTTAGGTGGCATATGGAATCTAGTGGGTGCCTTGGGTGGCATTTGAAATACGATTAGAAATACTTAACCAAAATTTGAAACATGTAAGTAAACATGAATAAGAAGTGGGTTAAGTGGAATATACTAGAGGGGACCAAGCTTAGGTGGATAGCTTGTGTCAAGTAATGAGGGCCCATTTCAACCAGTAACCCATAAGTATCTTTTGTGGGCTCGACCCAAGTCGAGGACGGGACACGCATACTGGGCTTGACTGTAAGAGGCCAAACCGGGTTAGCGGTGGTAACGCAAGTCCAACGGGTTCATATGCGTGTGTGGACCCGGGCTGGTAGGTAAGGTGTTGTTGCATCATGTAGGTATAAGCCGTGCATTATTTGTGGTATCGGGTTGCCACTTTGGGGAGTGATACACCCCACTGTGGGGCCAGCACGGGTATCTACGAGTTAGGGAGCTGATCGCGTGGGGGTAGAGGGTACACCTAGTGGAGATAGGGGCAGGCGGCACCTATGAAGGCAGCTAGGGGTGCATGAGACTATCATTATCATTATTAAGTTTTGTAGGCGGGATCAAACTTAGGGTGACTAGTGGTGGTGCAGTATAGAAATTATCTTATAATGTTGGTGTAGTTTAGTAATTATCTTATAGTGGTTTAGGTGCACTTTAACGATATCGTTGTTCATCTTATTTCCTTATTTACTCTGCCATACTCAATGTTTCATGGTCATTTCCTGATTTTCCAACTTATGCCTTAGCCTAGTTACTTTGATAATTATATTGTTAAAGTTATCGCACTCGCGAGACTTTATGTATGACTCCCTTGTTTCCTCCTCTTTTCTTCCTTTCCTCCCCCAGGTGCTCAGGTTGGAACTTGCACCAGTGGAGCTTGATTTTGGACAGCTGTGCTTCTTGCTTTTAGAAGATTGCTTGGATCACTGAAGTAAAGCTCAGCCTCTCTTTTATTTATGGCTATTTTGTATTGGGGATTATGTCTTTCAATTTATGTACTTTGTGTTGGTCAAGATGGATATTATGTACTTTGACTCTGGTTTGATGATGTAATCAAACTTATGTATTTTCCGCTGCATTGAAATAAAGTTTTAAAGTTTTAGTACTATTTATATCCGTCTTGTTGTTAAGTTTCTATTCTGTACACACTTAAAATGCTCCATGGAAGTTAATGCATTCCCTTTGTGAGTGACATTAATGGAAGTGGGATATTACACGTGGTATCAGAGCTGAATGGTTACTAGAACAGATTTGGATTTTGAAAAGTTGTTTTTCAAAAAAAAAAATTATAAAGAAGTACCTTCAAAAGTATGTTTTAAGGAAAGTATTTTCAAGAGAAAAACTTATTTTAGAAATCATAACCCCAAGGGCCATATATCTTTCCTTCGGTTCTTCTGTATTGAATCTTTCCTTTTTCGTTTCAGCATGTTTGAAGCATCTGAGATACCAGGGTGTTCATGTACCTGCTTGGTTTCGCCAATATCTCGAGGCTAGGGCTGCTATTGTAGGTCCAGCAAATGCTTCTCCTCCTCCTCCTCCTCACATCGATACTTTTGCTAAGATATGTAAGGACTTTTGGGCAATGGGTGGAAAACCTTTTCACGGGATGGAGACATTTGTTGAAGCTCGAAACTGGCTAAAGGAGGTGGAAGAATTGTTTGGAATCTTTGAAGTGGAAGATGGAAGGAAGGTCCAGTTGGCTGCCTGGCTAATGAAGGATGAGGCCTCGTTTTGGTGGGAGGTCACTAATGGAGAACGTCCAGTTGATACATGGCCAGATTTTAGGCGGAGGTTTGAGGCGAAGTTTCTCTCACGGGCTGAAGAGAATCTCTACATAGAAAGGTTTCTAGCATTGAAGCAAGGGAATCTATCAGTGAAATAATACGTCAACAAGTTCAACCAGTTGGCAAGATTTGGCTTGGACTTGGTGAATACTCCAGAAAAGAAGGCTTTGAGATTTGTTAAGGGTTTGAACGAGCCACTTCATGGGTTAGCTATGACCCACATCCCCATGGGGGCTACCTTTGAGAGGCTAGTTGACATGGCGCTTATGCATGAAGAAGAGAAGGGCTCCAATGCTAATAAGGCACCCGAGAAGAAAGGGGATCAAAAGAAACCGCAACAGCAACAACAGAATAAGAAAGGTGGCAAAGGCAACAATGGTAAGGGAAAGAAAAGATGCTTTAACTGTGGGACACCCGATCATCTAAGCAAAGATTTTAGGAAGAAAAGAAGACTGGTTGTTTCCACTGTGGCGAGGCGGGACATCTTATTAAGGACTGCCCAAAGAAAGGGCAGAGGGCAGGGTCTACCTCGGGAGGACAGGTGCAGGCTCTTATGGCACCAGGGCAGGCAAGGGGACAAGTTCAGGCTCTCATGGTCCCACCGCTACAAGAACGAGGTAGAGCAATTTCCGTTGAAAGTTTAGTTTTTCTGTTTGATCATCATGTCCGTACTTTATTCGATTCTGGCGCATCACATTCGTTTATCTCTACATCATTAGTTGAAACACTGCACCTAGATACTAGTCTAGTTACAGATCCCTTAGTAGTCTCAAATCCTATTGGTGGTTCGGCTCATCTTTCTATGATTTGTCGAGATTTGAGAGTGTTTATCTTGGGCGTTGAGTTTGAATGCAACGCCTTTGTTCTTGACTTCATGGGCTACGGTTTAATTCTAGGTATGGATTGGCTAACTAGATATGGGGCCATCCTAGATTGTGAAAGAAGGGTAGTTAGATTGTTGACTCGTTGTGGGAAGACCCTTGATATTTCTTGTGACCCTAGAGGTCCAGTAATGCTTAGCTACCTAGAATCCCTTGACGCATCCAATGATGATTTGAATTCTGTTCCCATAGTCCGTGAATATGTTGATATCTTCGATGAGGTGAGGGGTTTACCCCCAAAATGGGAGATAGACTTTCGAATATATCTAGTAGATAATGCAAAGCCAGTTGCATTACCAGTGCGCCACATGGCTCCAAGAGAGAGAAGAGAACTCAGTAAGCAAGTGAAGGAATTACTTGAGAAGCGGTTCATCAGAAGTAGTATATCGGAGTGGGGTGCTCCAGTAGTATTTGCCATGAAGGCAGATGGGTCCCTTAGACTTTGTGTGGACTATAGAATAAGCTTACTAAGAAGAATAGACACCTACTGCCGAGGATTGACGATCTCTTCGATCAGTTAGTTGGCACCTCGGTGTTTTCGCAGTTGGACTTAGCCACGGGTTTCCATCAGTTGAGAGTCGCTGAGGATAGCATAGGCAAGACTGCATTTAGGACTCCAGACGGTTTCTTCGAGTGGCTTGTGATGCCCTTCGGTTTGACAAACGCCCTCGCATACTTTGTTGACTTGATGAGTAGGGTGTTTAGGGAGTACCTTAATAAATTTGTGGTAGTCTTTGTGGACGACATCTTGATCTTTTCTAAGAACGAGGAAGAGCATCCCCTACATCTTAGGGAAGTGTTGGAGACTCTTCCAGCGCACAGCCTTAAAGCTAAATTTTCTAAATGTCACTTTTGGAGGAAGGAAGTGCGATTCTTAGGGCACGTGATTTCCAAAGAAGGGATAGCCGTGGATCCCGCAAAGGTAGTGGCCATCCAAGATTGGAAGGTCCCTAAAAATGCTACCGAGGTGAGGAGTTTCTTAGGGTTGGCTGGCTACTATAGGAAGTTTATCAAAGACTTCGCAAAAATATCAGCCCCATTAACACGCTTGACGAAGAAGAACTTAGTTTTCACATGGGACGTAGATTGTGATGATGCGTTCCAACGTATAAAGAGAGCTTTGATCACAGCCCCAGTCTTAGTGTTGCCAGATGGGAGTAAGCCATTTATCGTTTATACCGATGCTTGTGGGACAGGACTAGGCGCAGTCTTAATGCATGAGGGAAGGGTAATAGCCGATGGTGGAAGGCAGTTGAGAGTGCATGAGAGAAATTACCCTACACATGACCTAGAGCTGGCCACTATTGTTTTCGCACTTAAGTCTTGGCGTCATTATCTTCTTGGCAAGAAATTCGAATTATTCACTGACCATAAATCGCTAAAATCTTGTTCTCTCAGAAGGACTTGAACTTAAGGCAGCAAAGGTGGATGGAATTTTTAGCATCCTACGATTTCGAGATAGCATATACCCCTGGCAAGGGTAACGTGGTGGCGGACGCCTTAAGTAGAAAAAGGTTGTCCTTGAGTCCGTTGTTTGTTGAGCGGCGAAGCTTAGAGTTCATCTCTACATTTGACTTTAAACCTTCCGTTGACTTTGTACCCGGTTTGCTAGCATCCTTAGAGGTCATACCTACGCTTTTGGGACGGATTGGCGAGGCACAACGAGATGACCCATAGTTGGTTGAGTTAGAGAGAAGCTCAAAGGAAGGGAGTCATCGAGCCATCTCCAGTACGTATACCCTAGATGACAAGGGTTGGTTACGTAGGGATGGTAGACTTTGTGTACCACGAGACGAGAACTTGAGAAAGACCATTCTTGATGATGCACATCGTTCGAAGATGACCATCCATCTTGGCGGGGACAAGATGTACATGGACATGAGACGAGTTTACTTTTGGGCCGGTATGAAGAAGGACGTGGCCAAGTTTGTCGCTAGATGCTTGATGTGCCAACAAGTAAAAGCAGAGGAAATGAAGCCCGGTGGATTGCTTCACCCATTGGAGGTCCCACAATGGAAGTGGGAAAGTGTTTCGATGGACTTTGTTGACAGGTTACCGAGATCGAGGAAGGGTAATACAGGGATTTGGGTCGTGGTGGACAGACTTACCAAGAGCGCCCATTTCATTCTCGTGAAGAGTAAGAGGACTGCTCCATGGTTAGCCTCCGTATACATTCGATAAATAGTTCGTTTGCACGGTGTTCCTTCTAGCATAGTGAGCGACCGCGATCCTATCTTTACTAGCGAATTTTGGAAGAGCTTGCAAGAGGCAGTAGGGACTCAGTTATGTTTGAGCACCGCATATCATCCTCAGACGGACGTCCAAACCAAGAGGGTGAATAGTATTCTAGAGGACATATTGAGGTTGTGTGTCTTAGATTTCGGAGGTACATGGGAGGAACATCTTCCGTTGGTGGAGTTCGCATATAATAACAGCTTTCAGTCTAGCATTGGCATGGCACCGTTCGAGGCTCTTTATGGACGGCCATGTCGTTCACCTACATGTTGGTGGGAGTCCACAGATAAGATCTTACTTGGGCCCGATATGATTAGAGAGACTTGGAAAAGATCGATTTGATTCGAAGGAGGATGAAGACGGCGCAAGATAGGCATAAATCTTATGCAGACAAGAGGAGGACAGATCTTGAGTTTGATATTGGGGACATGGTCTTTGTCAAGGTGTCTCCATTACGGAACGTCGTTTCGCTTTGGGTCCGTTGAAAAGTTAACACCAAGGTTCATTGGGCCGTTTCCTATGAAATAGAGGTTTGGGCAGATGGCGTATAGAGTGGAGTTGCTCGAGAGTCTTAGTGGCGTACACGATGTATTCCTTGTATCACATTAAAGGAAATGCTTGCACGAGACCACGGAAGTGGTAGAGCTAAGCTTGGTTAGAGAGGTGGAAATAGAGCGTGATGCGACGATTCGACGAGCTCCTACGTGCATTCTTGGGTCGGAGGTTGAGAAGTTGAGGAATCGAAAGGTCAAGCTGGTCAAAGTGCACTAGGGAGATGATGAGAGCAACGCTACTTGGGAGACGGAAGAAAAGATGCGTTCGTTGTATCCTTTTCTTTTCGAGGGTATGTCTTTTAATTTCTCCTTTATCACTTAGCTGGTATTAATCTTATCTTTGGTATGTCCTCTCGCTAGTATCTTTGACCTTTAGATAGGATAATCCTATGGTTGAAACATGTGTTTGAGACATGTTATGTATGATGGATGCATGTGGATGCAAGTGTTTGCTAGTGGTTGCTCGTGGATGCATATACACACACTTTAGGCACTAGATCGGCTCAGCCACTTCATATTGCATATTGCATATAAATGTGTGTGCATATTTAAGCTAATGGATGTATAATGGTTGTGCTATCATATGGATGCGGCATTTTGGTGAATGGTTGTGCATGCATATAGAGGTAATATGTATCGATAGGATTCTTTCGCATATATAATGGATGCATGGCACTATCATGGTTTGCATTAAGGAGGTCAACTGAATTAGTAGACCGCCTGATTTTGCATTAGATAAGGAACATATACACACACTTCTTGCATATGTCCATACAGCATTAGGAATTTTATAAGGACAATGGATGCCTGTGTTTGGTGGTTGAGTAGATGGTTGTTTGGATGGTAGGATATGCATTCTCCCTAACTTGGAGATCTCGGGGGCAAAATCCTTTAAAGAGGGGAGAATGTAACACCCCATATTTCTGTTAACACTAATGTTCACAAATTAAAGAATAACCAATCTCATAGGTGAGAATTAAGGGAAATGGGTTGCGCCATTGTGTTCATCTCGGAATTCTGGTTGAGATAGAGTCCAAGTTGACATGAATTGGACTTCGTATGAAGAAGTTATGGCCATCGGAAGTTTCAAAAAATTCAAATTTCGGAGTCAGACAGGCTAGGCGGGAAAATTCCCGCTAGGGCCAGGTCGACCATATGGTTGACCTGGGGGTCGACCTGCCCTCACCAGGTCGACCATAGGGTCAACCTGGGGGTCGACCTGCCCCCCTCCCCCCTCGGGCAGATTTGTTTTATGACCTGTTGATGATTAGATGCTGACTCATTAGGGTTTTTGATATGCTCTGATTGGCTGGGATTAATTCTGGGTTGATCGGACGGCTTAAACTAATCCTAAACTCTATAAAAACACCTCTAGACTCAAACCCTAAAATCAAAACAAAATTAGATTCATGGCCTCCATGTCGTCACCTAGCAACTCAGCATAGCCGCCACCAATTAGAGAGGAAGAAAGCTAATCTAATTCAATTCTTTTCAACTTTAACAACGAATCTTCTTCAAGGGAAAGCTATTACAACTTCAGAACTCAGAATTCAGAACTCAAGAACTTCTTTGAGTTGTGAGTTCGATAATTTTAATAAAATAATTAGAAAATTAATTGGATTGAGTTATGATGTGGATTATTTGGATATGATGTGAATTATTGACCGCATGTTATAATTATGTTGTAGAATTGTGTTGTAAATTCTATGATGTTATGTTGTAATGCTATCATTTATGATGTAAATTTATGATGCTATCACCTATGTTGTAATTCTATGATTGGCTTATGTATAATCAAATCATCATGTTGTTCATATGCTAGTTTGGTTATGTCGATTCATATGATAAACCATATGTATGTATGCAAGTTTAGCTATTGATTTAGACATGAACCATATGCAAGTTAGTAAAGATTGTGTATAACTTTACATATTTCATGACATCTATTTTAGATCTAAAGTTAGGCTATGACAAGTGTGAGTTATATGCCAGATTCTACATGCTAATTTACATGTTTAGATGTAAGTTTACACCATTGTTATGTTGCATAAATCACATATGCACGTTTATATAAATATATGAGTTTGGAATATGAATCATGTTATGCAGGTTGGGGTTATTGCCTATGCAAATTTACACCTTTAGATGTAGATCTATGACATACATGATTTATGCAAGTTTGTGACCATTATCTCAACAAGTTTACACCTTTAGATTTGGATCTATGACATATGTTGTTTATGCAAGTTATAACTTTGGTCTATGCAAGTTTTAGATGTAGAACATCATTCACACTTGCAAGTTCACCCCTTATGTTTAGATCTATTTCTAGTTATATGTATGTTGTGATGTTTTCTCTTTATTCCATGAGTTAGACTATTCGAGTCTAACGTATATTTTACGTTAAACGAACAAACGTACAACGTGGGGTAAGGGGATAATATTAAAAGATTTAATTGGCATAGATGCCTTAAAAGGCATAAAATAAATTTGTGATGAAAATTGGTATCATTTTACATACCATAATAGATGGACATAATTGAGTCAATTATGGCTATAGTTAAATTTGGAATTATTTGATAATTTGAATATGGAAAGTAATTCAAATTGGGGAATGATTAATTAGGAGTAATTAATCGACTAAGACACGAGGTTAGGCTCTTTTGTGGTGTAAGACTGCCCGGACCCGCCCGACAAATCCAGCTGCCACAAATTCCAGTCTAATGTGGGAGGTCTTAGGCATAAATTAAATACGTAACAATTGTAAAGACACGAGGTTAGGCTCTTTTGTGGTGTAAGACAGCCCGGACCCGCCCGGCAAATCCAGCTGCCACAAATGCAAGTTCTAATGTGAGAGGTCTTTATGAGGTTACAGTCTTAATGAATTAAGAAACAATTAACCAGATAAACATGTAGTGGGACATGAGGGGGTTAAGTGGGTGCCTTGGGTGGCATATGGAATTTAGTGGGTGCCTTGGGTGGCATTTGAAATACGATTAGAAATACTTAACCAAAATTTGAAACATGTAAGTAAACATGAATAAGAAGTGGGTTAAGTGGGATGTACTAGAGGGGACCAAGCTTAGGTGGATGGCTTGTGTCAAGTAATGGGGGCCCATTTCAACCAATAACCCATAAGTATCTTTTGTGAGCTTGACCCAAGTCGAGGACAGGACACACATACTAGGCTTGACTGCAAGAGGCCAAACCGGGTTAGCGGTGGCAACGCAAGTCCAATGGGTTCATATGCGTGTGTGGACCCGGGCAGGTAGGTAATACGTTGTTGCATCGTATAGATATAAGACATGCATTATTTATGGTATCGGGTTGCCACTTTGGGGAGTAATACACCCCACTGTAGGGCTAGCACGGGTATCTACGAGTTAGGGAGTCGATCACATGGGGGTAGAGGGTACACCTAGTGGAGATAGGGGCAGGCGGCACCTATGAAGGCAGCTAGGGTTGCACGAAACTACCGTTATCATTATTAAGTTTTGTAGGAGGGATCAACCTTTGGGTGACTGGTGGTGGTGCAGTATAGCAATTATCTTATAGTGTTGGTGTGGTTTAGTAATTATCTTATAGTGGTTTAGGTGCGCTTTAGCGATATCATTGTTCATCTTGTTTCCTTGTTTACTCTGCCATACTCAATGGTTCATGGTCATTTCCTAATTTTCCAACTTATGTCTTAGCCTAGTTACTTTGGTAATTATATTGTTAAATTTATCGCACTCGCCAGACTTTATGTCTGACCCCCTTGTTTCCTCCTCTTTTCTTCCTTTCCTCCCTCAGGTGCTCAGGTTGGAACCAGCACCAGTGGAGCTTGATTTTGGACAGTTGTGCTTCTTGCTTTTAGAAGATTGCTTGGATCGCTGAAGTAAAGTTCAGCCTCTCTTTTATTTAAGGCTATTTTGTATTAGGGCTTATGTCTTTCAATTTATGTACTTTGAGTTGGTCAAGATGGATATTATGTACTCTGATTCTGTTTTTGATGATGTAATCAAACTTATGTATTTTCCGCTGCATTGAACTTAAGTTTTGAAGTTTTAGTACTGTTTATATCTGTCTTGTTGTTAAGTTTCTGTTCTATACGCACTTAAAATGCTCCATGGAAGTTAATGCATTCCCTTTGTGAGTGACATTAATGGAAGTGGGGTGTTACAATACATCTACGTGGGTTACTGCTAAAATGGGTCCCCGTTACTAGGGTTTCCTACTGGTTAAGTTTGTGGGCCTATATTTACTAATATTACCCACTAACCCGATATGTACTTAACATTCCCACTGATTCAAGCATGTTTATTTAATGGTTAAGTTTATGGGCCTATATTTACTAGTATTACCCACCAACCCGATATGCACTTAATCCTCCCACTGATTCAAGCATGTTTATTTAATGGTTAAGTTTGTGGGCCTATATTTACTAATATTACCCACCAACCCGATATGTACTTAACCCTCCGGCACATTATGCCATATTGGTTAAGTGTTGTCCATTCATGTTAACTTAACCCACCCATTTATCATGTCATGTTGGTTAAGTGTTTCTTGTTAACTTAACCTTCCTCACTTATCATGTTGGATTGGTTAAGTGTTTCTTATTAACTTAACCCCATTCGTCCATCAAGTTATATTGGTCAAGTGTTTCTTGTTAACTTAACCCCACGTGTTCATCATGTTGTATTGGTTAAGTGTCATCAATCAATTCAAGTTATTTAACCCACCTACTTGTCATGTTACTTTGGTTAAATGTTGCCTTCTTGTGTCAACTTAACCCTACCACAAATCAAGTTATATTGGTTAAGTGTCGCCCTCTTGTTTTAACTTAACCTTACAACAAATCATGTTATATTGGTTAAGTGTTGCCCTCCTGTTTTAACTAAACCTTACCACAAATCAAGTTATATTAGTTAAGTGTTTCTTATTACTTAACCCTACCCATTCATCAAGCTATACTGGTTAAGTGATTCCTCTTAACTTAACCCTAGTCATTCATGTTATATTGGTTAAGTGTTCCTATGAACTTAACCCTAGTCATTCATGTTATATTGGTTATGTGTTCCTGTGAATTTAACCCTAGTCATTCATGTTATATTGGTTAAGTGTTCCAATGAACTTAACCCTAGTCATTCATGTTATATTGGTTAAGTGTTCCTATGAACTTAACCCTAGTCATTCATGTTATCTTAGTTAAGTGTTCCTATGAACTTAACCCTAGTCATTCATCTTGTTCATTAGCATTAATTGATTTATTAATGCACCAACCTCTCACATTAGATATGTGTTGTTGTGGTTACTGGATATGTCGGGCGGTTCTGGGCAGTTTTACACTGCAACTCAATCTAACCTCGGGTTTTTCTTGGGCATGATGCACTAACCTCTCACATTTGATAGGTGTTGTTGTGGTTACTGGATGTGTCGGACGGTTCCGGGAAGTTTTACACCACAACTCAATCTAACCTCGGGTTAGGCATGTGAATCTTTAATTTACACATTTTCCATATATACCCAAGTCTAGATTTTACATGCTAATTACCAAATTCACCAAAACTAGTCATGTTCCAATTCCCAAGTTATGCCCAACAAATTCCAATTTCAAGTTATTAATCAAAATTGGCTATACCCAATCTTCCCTGAATTTGCAATAATAGTCATGCCCAAAATCACTATGCATTATGTTTGGCATCCCAAATCAATAGTTAAGCCCAAGCTAAATTTAATATTCCAATTTACATTTTATGCCCAAAACTAGGTTTTTCATGCTAAATTTCATACTTTGTCGTTCATGCCAATTCTAGGTTCAATATGCCAAATTACATATTCTATAATTCATGTCAATTTACCCCAAATTACAACTTAACAGTCATGCCATAATACATGTTCCAAAAAATGTCAATTTCATGTTGTACCCGATTACCCAAGTTCGCAACAAAGACAATTATGCCCTAAATCATAAGTTACAAAATTATGTTCCACCATTACCAAATAGACTATTCCCCAATACCACCGCATTCCAATCGCATGTATAATAAGTTTCGGTCTAGATTCGAGGTTAATCTAGATTCATAAAATAAAGGGGAAGAAAGAGGAACACAAACGAGACTAGGCATAAAACAGGCATTAAAATGGTAGATCTGTCAAATATAATATTATGGACCTAAGAGGATTACAGATCTGTTAGAGTTGGGATATAACAAAGATGGATCTGAAACAAACTTGACAGACATAACCTCATAGACATATAGATCTGATATAAATAACATCATGAACCTAAAAGGATTATATATCAGATGTCCAACAAAGACAGGCATGATTGAATAATAACTTCCTAGGCATGTAAATCATTGATTCAATAGAAAGATAGGAATTAATCTGAAAGATTTCTCTTATCATCAAGCATGGACTTAGATCCATTTCATTACATGCCAAAATCACTATTAGGTGTTTAAATCTGAAAATAACATGAACTTACAAAAAGAGAATTATTCTTGTATTTTTGGAATTTGTTTTCTGAAACTGAAAAGTGAACCCTTGACGTAGATTATTGATTCGCTAATTTAGATTTGATTCTTAGAAAATAGTTGTAGAAGTCATTGATTTAGCCTTTGAATCTCTACTTGAATTCTAACTTAATTCTACGAAGAACTTGAGCGGCATAACCCCATCTTTGATTTATTTTGATATGAATTAGGGTAGAATATAGGCATAATGGAGTTGTGTAGAGAAAACTGTAGCCTTAGGGCTATTTATATAGCAGAGGGATCAACGAATATGGTCAAAATGGGCGTTCAAATGCAGAAAAACGAACTAGGCCTCGGATCTGGAAATAGGGTGGAGGTCGACCCCCAGGTCTACCTCCTGGTCTACCTATGTAACACAGGTCGACACCCAGGTCGACCCCCTGGTCGACCTGGGTCCTGGGCGGGAAATTTCCCGCCCAGCCCGGTTGTATGATTTGAATTCGAATTTCAAATTTAGAACTGAGATGTTTTAATTAATTTAAATCTTCTGAAACTTCTGAAGGCCATAACTTCTTCATACGGAGTCCGATTTATGCAGACTCGGACTCTATCTCAAACAGAATTTCGAGATGAATGAAATTTCATAACCCGTTTCCCTTAATTCTCACATTAAAAAATAAGTATTCTTTAATTCGTTCTTTTAATATTCTCAGAAAATACGGGGTGTTACATTCTCCCCTCCTTAAAGGATTTCGTCCCCGAAATCTCTAAGTTAAGAAGAATGCATATCCTAACATCCAACATCCATCTACTCAACCATTCAATCACATGCGTCCATTGTCCTTAAAAAGATTTCTAATGCTTTCATGATCATACGCATAGTGTGTGTACATGCCCTTATCTAATGCTAAATCAGGCGGTCTACTGATTCATTTGACCTCCTCAATGCGAGTTATGTCAGTGCCATGAGTCCATCATGTATGCAATTATTCCTAGTCGTACTTTATAACTTCTACATGAGTGCACAATCATTCATACAAATGAAACATCCATATGATAACACATCAAGTTCCAATTTATATAAAAATTCACTCATGCATATGCAATATAAAAGTGAGTAAGCCGATCTAGTGCCTAACGTGTGTATATGGATCCACAAGCAACCACTTGCAACCGCTTGCAACCACCAATCGTAACATGTTTCAAACACATATTTACATCCATTAGCTTCTACCTAAGGGTAAGGAATTGGATCGAGGAGATATACTTAAAAAAAGTAGATACAAGCATGCATAAACTAAAGGAAAGAGAGATCAAGGATGTATCCTCAAAAAGAAAAGGGGTAGGCTGCGCATATATAGTCTTCAGTCTTCTGAGTCGCATCTTCTTGAGCTTCACTCCACTGTACCTTAACTAATTTAACTTCACGATTGCGAAGCTTCTTGACCTCCATTTCCAAAACCCACTAGTAAATATAGGACCTTGATCACTTACTATGCTAGAGGGTGTCCAATGTAGTCAAACTATCCTTCCAAGATAAACAGATGTTAACTATGATACCAAGTGTATATACTAAGATGATTAGAGGTCTCTCCTCTACTTAGCTTATCCATCATGTCACAAATCTGAGGGTCTAAAGCTAAAGGTTGCTATGTACTTTTTACCTCTCTTAAGGTCAGTCTTACTTAGGGCGCCTGCCACAACCATTTATTTCTCACGCAAATCATCCTATTCGAACTCGGCATCCCTCAAGTACAAGCCCCAAAGGCCTAAACCAATATTAGACAAGCACCCAAGGAATACCTTCTCCGAATTTGGAAAATTTATGTGAGATGATACTAGCAAAATAACCAAACAATTGAGCACTTAACCGACTCTGGCTATCCTCGCCAATCTTGCTCCAAAACTATCATTAATCGCATAACTGGCTTTGCATTGTCAACTAGATATATGCGGAAGTTTATCTCGAGTTTTAGGGGAAAACCCCTAACCTAATCAAAAACATCTACGGACTATTCTAACGGATCGCAAATCGTCGATAGATGCGTCAAGTGATTCTAGGTAGCTAAGCCAAACTGATCCCTTAGGAACACACGAAGTCTCGAGGGTATTCCCGAAGCAAGTCAAAAGTCTAACTACCCTCCTTTCACAATTAATACCTAACCAATCCACGCCTAGAATCAACCCATAGCCCATGAAACCAAAAACATAAGCATTACACTTAAACTCAATACTTAATATAGCTATTCTCAAATCCTTACAAACCAAAGATAAATGAGCCGAACCACCAACCGGATTTGAGACAATAATGGGATCTTCTATTATACTAGTACTAAGGTGCAGAGACTCAACTACGGAAGCATATATAAATGAATGTGAAGCGCTAAAATCAAAAAGAGTACTAACAGGATGATCAAAAACTAAACTTTACTATCTTTCTCTCAGGTACGCTGGCAGTGAAAGCATGCACTTGCCTTCCTGAAAATCCTGTCCTTGTACTTGTCCTCTAGGAAACCCTTGATATGATGCCCTGCCTCACCATGCTGAAAATAACCACTTTTCTTTTACTTCCTATAATTAAATGACCCGCTATACCACAAGAAAGATACTTCCTCTTGTTGTGGGATCTATTATTTACTCCGCCCTTCTTATATTCCAGTCTCTTGTTTGTGATTCTTCCCCTTTGGCTTGTTTCTCTTTACCTCCTTTGTGAACCATGTTGACAAGCCTTTCGAACGTTGCCTCCATCACAAGGGAAACCCTACAAAGCTTGGAAGAGAATTAGCCGTAGGTGAAACCACTACGACTATGGATGGAGGTTGGGTACTTCTTCGTCCTTTAACAGGTGTCATTGTCTCATCGAGCCTACGGGACCATGCCGCGATGAGGTTACCCCCCAGAAAGCCAGGAGCCGCGGAGACTCGGGAAAGAAGGAAACTAGGATTTAAACAGAGGATCAAAAGATAATGCATATGGCTTTGGGGAATATGCCTTTAAACAAAACCTTTCTTTTGAAAATGCTTCTTTTAAAACCGTTATGAAAACAATTTTTCAAATCCTTTATCTGATCCGGTAACCTAGCTCTGATACCAAGTGAAACACCCCACCTCTATAAAGGCCACTCACAAAGGGAATGCCTTAACTTCGATGGAGCATTTTAGGTAAAAGATGCAGATAAATTACAAGATAGACAAATAAAGCAGTGGACAATAAATTCATTTTATAAACAATGTGGTTCAGTCAAGCTTTTACAATAGTTGTCTCAATCATACTTAAAAGTAATACATAGAACTTCTGTCTTGATTTAAAAACTTCCAAGTATAAAAGAAGCATAAAAATAACCATGCTATTCCCCAATAAAGCATGAACCAGCCATAGCGATGGAAGAGAGGGTCCAAAGCAATACATCGACTATCTTCAAGCTTGGAAAGAAAACTGAGCTAAGTGGTAATATTTCCTCCCTGTAAACCTGGGGGAACGGAAGAAAAGAGGCAAAACAAAACTAGGTCAGACATAAGTCTGGTAAGTCCAGTGATTTTTAGCATATAAACAGGAAAAAGCATCATGATATGAATAAACTGAATATAAGACAATACCGTGATACCAAGAATAACAATATAACATAAGATTAGCACAAGATATGATAAGGCAAGATAAACTGAATACGCTTCTACTCTTTCTCTGCTTCGCTACTACCTTTTATTCTAATTTTTATATCTCTGCACTATCTAACTAGTGTCTGAACTAGTAATCTATATAAAATGTTCATATTGAAACGTGATCCTAATCACGCAATTATTGTAGCCTTCAGGTGTACATCTTTCGTGAGGATTCCACCTCAATCTGCCTAATTTCCATGAACATGTTAGATGTACCCCTACTACCCTATCGATCGGCTCTCTACTTGTATTAATTTCTCTTATGTCTATATCAATCGGCCCTCTCTTGCGTTAGATACCCTGTGATGGTCCCCCCATAAGGTGTATCAATCCTTATGATAGCAACCCGATACGATTCAAGATCCACAGTGTATAACTACTGGTACCCAATGCCTGCTTTTTCCCACTCCGGAGTACGTGCACGCCCGTAAACCATCGGAACCTACACTGACGAACCCTATGCCGCTATTTTGACCGCTTATAATCTGCCCAGTAATTGTGCCCCACCCTGCCTAGTTTAGGGTACCATGATACATCTATGTAGGTTACTACTGAAATGGGTCCCCATTACTAGGGTTACCTACTGGTTAGGTTTGTGGGCCCATATTTACTAATATTACCCACCTACCCGATATGCACTTAACCCTCCCACTGATTCAATCATGTTTATTTAATGGTTAAGTTTGTGGGCGTATATTTACTAATATCACCCACCAACCCGATATGTACTTAACCCTCCCACTGATTCAAGCATGTTTATTTAATGGTTAAGTTTGTGGGCCTATATTTACTAATATTACCCACCAACCCAGTATGTACTTAACCCTCCTGCACATTATGCCATATTGGTTAAGTGTTGTCCATTCATGTTAACTTAACCCACCCATTTATCATGTCATGTTGGTTAAGTGTTTCTTGTTAACTTAACCCTCCTCACTTATCATGTTGGATTGGTTAAGTGTTTCTTATTAACTTAACCCCGTTTGTCCATCAAGTTATATTGGTCAAGTGTTTCTTGTTAACTTAACCCCACGTGCTCATCATGTTGTATTGGTTAAGTATCATCAATCAATTCAAGTTACTTAACCCACCTACTTGTCATGTTACTTCGGTTAAGTGTTTCCTTCTTGTGTCAACTTAACCCAACCATAAATCAAGTTATATTAGTTAATTGGCCTCTTGTTCTAACTTAACATTACCACAAATCAAGTTATATTAGTTTAGTGTTGCCCTCTTGTTTTAACATAACCTTACCATAAATAGAGTTATATTGGTTAAGTGTTTCTTATTACTTAACCCTACCCATTCGTCATGCTATATTGGTTAAGTGTTTCCTCTTAACTTAACCCTAGTCATTCATGTTATATTGGTTAAGTCTTCCTATGAACTTAACCCAAGTTATTCATGTTATATAGGTTAAGTGTTCGTCATTCTTGTTATATTGGTTAAGTGTTCCTATGAACTTAACCCTAGTCATTCATGGTATATTGGTTAAGTGTTCCTATGAACTTAACCCTTGTCATTCATCTTGTTCATTAGCATTAATTGATTTATTAATGCACCAGCCTCTCATATTAGATATGTGTTGTTGCGGTTACTGGATGTATCGGGCGGTTCCGGGCAGTTTTACACCGCAACTCAATCTAATCTTTGGTTTTTCTTGGGCATGATGCACTAACCTCTCACATTAGATAGGTGTTGTTGTGGTTTCTGGATGTGCTACGCGGTTCCGGGTAGTTTTACACCACAACTCAATCTAACCTCGGGTTAGGCATGTTCAACTTTAATTTACACATTTTCCATATATACCCAAGTCTAGATTTTACACGCTAATTACCAAATTCACCAAAACTAGTCATGTTCCAATTCCCAAGTTATGCCCAACAAATTTCAATTTCAAGTTATTAATCAAAATTGGCTATACCTAATCTTCCCTAAATTTGCAATAATAGTCATACCCAAAATCACTATGCATTATATTTGGCGTCCCAAATCAATAGTTAAGCCCAAGCTAAATTTAATATTCCAATTTACAGTTTATGCCCAAAACTAGGTTTTTCATGCTAAATTTCATACTTTGTCGTTCATGCCAATTCTAGGTTCAATATGTCAAATTACATATTCTATAATTCATGTCAATTTACCCCAAATTATACCTTAACAGTCATGCCATAATACATGTTCCAAAAAATGTCAATTTCATGTTATACCCAATTACCCAAGTTCGCAACAAAGACAATTATGCCCTAAATCATAAGTTACAAAATTATGTTCCACCATTACCAAATAGACTGTTCCCAAATACCACCGCATTCCAATCGCACGTATAATAAGTTTCGGTCTAGATTCGAGGTTAATCTAGATTCATAAAATAAAGTGGAAGAAACAGGAACACAAATGAGAGTAGGCATAAAACAGGCATTAAAATGGTAGATCTGTCAAATATAATATTATGGACCTAAGAGGATTACAGATCTGTTAGAGTTGGGATATAACAAAGATGGATCTGAAACAAACTTGACCGAAATAACCTCATAGACATATAGATCTGATATAAATAACATCATGAACCTAAAGGATTATATATCAGATGACCAACAAAGATAGGCATGATTGAATAGTAACTTCCTAGGCATGTAAATCATTGATTCAATAGAAAGATAGGGATTAATATGAAAGATTTGTCTTATCATCAAGCATGAACTTAGATCCATTTCATTACGTGCCAAAATCACTATTAGGTGTTTAAATCTGAAAATAACTTGAACTTACAAAAAGAGAATGATTCTTGCATTTTTGGAATCTATTTTTGAAACTAAAAAGTGATCCCTTGACGTAGATTATCGATTCTCTAATTTAGATTTGATTCTTAGAAAATAGTTATTGAAGTCATTGAATTAGCCTTTGAATCTCTACTTGAATTCTAACTTGATTCTACGAAAAACTTGAGCGGCATAACCCCGTCTTTGATTTATTTTAATATGAATTAGGGTAAAGTATAGGCGTAATAGAGTTGTGTAGAGAAAACTGTAGCCTTAGGGGTTTTTGCTTAGCATTGTGGTCAATGAATCTAGTTAGAACGGGCGTCCAAATGCAGAAAAACGTACCAGGCCTCTGATCTGGAAAGAGGGGGGAGGTCGACAACCTGGTCGACCTATGTGACCCAGGTCGACCCCCAAGTCGACCCTCTGGTCGACCTGGGTCTTGGGTGGGAAATTTCCCGCCTAGCCCGGGTGTGTGATTCGAATTCGAATTTCGAATTTAGAACTGAGCTATTTTTATTAATTTAAATCTTCTGAAACTTCTGAAGGCCATAACTTCTTCATACGGAGTCTGATTTATGCAAACTCGTACTCTATCTCAAGCATAATTTTGAGACGAACGCAATGGCATAATCCATTTCCCTTAATTCTCACTTTAAAAATTAAGTATTCTTTAATTCATTCTTTTAATATTCTCAGAAAATACGGGGTGTTACAACTTCTTTATCTTATGCTCATGCTAGAAATTGCTAGATATCACCAGACTTATGTCTTACCTTATTTGTTTTCTCTTTCTCTCTCTCTTCCTTTCCCCCAAGGTTCTCAGGATGGAGGAACGCAACAGAGACTTTTGATCTTTTGACTTAGCTTGGATTCAGACTATTTCTTGCTTCATGTATTACTTCAGTACTTGCTTTATAACTATTGTGATGACCTATAAGGGAGACGACTTTTGTGATTTTATTATTGTACTCTGATGTTTTTCTTTTCAGGAGACAATTTGTTTTATGATAAAGGTTCCATGGTATTTTGAATTATAATCAATAATGTGACAGAGTTAATAATAAATGCTTTTAAAAGTTTCTGTTGTGTTTTACATTTTTTCCTTGTGAATTTTAGTCTCAGTCTCTGTGTCATTACTTTATACCTATTGCGCTTCACAAAACTTAATGCATCCTCATACGGGTGACATTAAGGGATGTGGGGTATCCAGAAGTCGTTGCTAAGTCGCGAACAAATAGCCGTACTCTGCTTCTTCTTCCTCATTTCATTTCCCTTCTTCAACTCCTCCCAAATCTCCTTCTCCTTGCCAAATTCCACCACCCACTGCCTTCCGCCCCTCCATTGGCCTCTTCAACACCTGGAAATCTCTTATTCCTCTCAAGCCTACTAATCTCCTCTAGAAAAGGTATAAATGCTAAACCTCTATTCAATTATATTTGCTAATTTAGGATTAGTGGTTTAATTTACATGCTTGCATTGCCTTATTGTATATGTAGTATAGCTTATTGAACCATACTTATTGTTATTAACCTAAGTATTGCAAGTTTATAGTTTGTGTAATAACAGAATAGTGTGATATAAATTGAATAGTTTGGTGCTTTTAGGCTTGTTTGGATAGTTTAGTGTGTATGAACATAATTTAGTTTACGTATTTTAGAAAATGTCGAAATTGATATTTAATTTTGTTAGGGATTGCGGAATGGATTGTTAAGGCAAAACAAACGCTAGAGGGGGGTGAATAGTGTTTGTGAGAATATAAACAAAATCTAAAACTTATGTGAATAACAGAATGAAACAAAAACCACAAACACAATCGTAGACATAGATTCAAAAACAGATGCAAAATAAACAGAAATAAAAATGTAGAAAACAAAAGAACACACCGGATTTTATACTGGTTCAGATTGCTCCTACGCCCAGTCCCGCACAACGTTGGATTGCGTAGAGTTTTATTACTATATCGATAGTCAAGTACAACCTCCTTGATTTCTCGTCTACATGGGATACCACTGATTCCTACTTCCTTGATTTCACGGCTACAAGGAAAACACTGATTCCTACTTCCTTGATTTCACGACTACAAGGAAAACACCGATTCCTACTTTACTCAACCCAAGCAATTACAAACAGCCCCATAACTCTTCAATAGCACTTGATTCAGAGGGAGATGAGAAGAGAGTGTAGAGAGAAGAAGTTTGATCAAAATGGAATTGAATACGCCAGAGTATAAGTGTAGAAATCATAAAAATGATTAAGAATAATTATGTAATGAAAGAGAGTAAAAGTGGAGAAGAAGAGATGAATAAAAATTCGAATTCAAGTCCTTTTTATAGTGTGTGAAAGGTCACCATGTTTCTGAAACATTTCAAATGGTGAAAAGACGCTTCCTTTCAAATTTAAATTTCTGACAGTTATATGTCGACATAGTGTTTTATGTATGTCGACATACTCTAGTGTAAATTTGAATTTTAATCATTTTTCAAGTGTTTTGATATAAATATAATTTTTAAAATTCTTGAATAAAAATATAGTGTTGTAAATTAATATTATAAAGTAGAAAAGCATATGAAAACATAAATTTAAACTATATAAACATATAAAATTATAATGTTTTAAATTATATATAAATATAAAGTATAGAATTAGAAATATATAAAATTTAAGTTTGAAAAACAAAGATAAATAAAAAAGAAAATAGAAAAGATAAAAAAATAAGGTAGAGAGAATTGAGGATAGGAAATAGAATTTGAAAATTAGAGTTTCAAAATCGTCAAAGTTTGAAAATCAGAATTTGAATATTGAACCTGGAGTGCTATTTAGAGTCTTACAAAATCTAGACTCTATAACTATATTAATCTTGAACTATTGAAATCTTGAATACTCACGAGTCTTGAAATTTGCCTAAATTCTGAACTCTATCATCTTTAATCTATACAGACTTCAGTAATATTTCCTGTGTATAATTTCTGCATATGTGTGTGTGTGTGTATATATATATATATATATATATATTCTATACAAAAAGTGTTAGTATAGATTTTATAATCAATGATAATTGAAATAAGGTTGTTGTCATCAAAACTCCATTCTCTGACATTCTCCCCCTTTTTTATGATGACAACCTTAGTTTATAAAATATCATACCTGTGTATACCTATTGATAATGATTCTTCTATTACTCCCCCATCTATAAGAATCCTATAAACTATGTCTATATTTTATAATTACTCCCCCTTTGGCATTATCAAAAAGGAATTCTAAAGGTACTCCCCCTAATTTGTATAACTTTCTGAGTAGAACTTAAGTAACTAACCCAATAGAGACACTCCCTTTTAATCTTATATCCATATTTTTGTGTTTAGAGAGTTATAACTAATGAAACCATAAACATAAATGACAATTTTATTAAACACGAATTTGTACAACTACGTTTTATCGTAGAAGCGCAATAAAACGAATAACAAGAAAATCCTTAAACACTTAATTATTTGACAATGGGAGATTTGTGAGTTGGACAATTTGGATAATGGAGACAAAATTCTCCATTCTTTTCAATCACATTACCATTTTGATCAAATAAAACTTCTCCTACACACTCAACCTTATCGTCTTCTTCCAAATCGTCGGTTGAGTCTCTTGTTGTTTTTCCTCCTCCATCATTTATTCTTCCTCTTATGGTTCTTCCTTTGGTTCTTCCTCCTCCTCCATTGCTTGATTATCATCATCGATGATAATCGGATTAGCTTGATTATCCATTATGTATTTAAGTAAACTCCTTACTACTTTTCCTTGCCTGTTTTGTTCTTGATTCATCCTTATCTGGAGTACTTGCATTTCAGCCATTATTTGTAGAACATATTCAATCTTTTCTTTTATTTTGCTAACCCTAGATAGCATAGATCGTTGAAAATGACTCTTAGATGGTCCTACATTTGAATCTAAGTTAATTTGAGTATTTATATTAGTGGAGGCCATTGTATTTTTTAATTTAGAGTTTTTACAGAGAAGAGGAATGAAAATGAAGAAGAAAATTCGAAATAGAAGGTTTAAATAATTGAAATAACTAACTTTTGTTGGGAATTTAATTTGAAATTCTGGCAGTTATATGTCGACATATCAAAAACTCTATGTCGACATACTCTTGTTTTAAGTTTTTTTATTTTAATTTTTTATGTTATGTTTATATATTTTAATATATTTAATTATTCTAACTCACTTAATGAACATATGCCTAATTCTCTCCTAAATTTAGTTAATGTTGCTTCATTTAATGGTTTAGTTAATATATCTGCTATTTGTTTATCAGTTTCTAAAAATTCAAGTGAAATCTTTTCTTTACTTACGTTATCACTTAGAAAATGATGTATCACATCGATATGTTTAGTTCTCGAATGATGAGTTGGATTTTTAGAAATATTTATAGCACTTGTATTATCGCAGTATATAGGTGATTTATTTACATTTAAACCAAAATCGTTTAAAGTTTGTTGCATATATATTACTTGTGAATAAGCCAAAGCAGCCGAGATATATTCTACTTCAGTTGTTGACAAAGATAATGTATTTTTCTTTTTACTGAACCATGATACAAGGGAATGTCCTAAGAAGTGACATGTTCCATTAGTACTTTTACGATCGGATTTGCATCCTGCATAGTCAGCGTCATAGTACGAAACTAATTCGAATGAATCATCCTTAGGATAAAATAAGACGAAGTCTGATGTATGTTTTACATATCATAGAATCCGTTTACGGCCTTTAAATTTGTTTCCTCGGGTTGCGATTGATATCTTGCACAAAGACATACACTATGCATTATATCTGGTCTGCTAGCGATTATATATAATAGAGATCCTATCATTCCGCTATATAATTTTTGATCAATGTATTTTGACGTATCATCTTTACTTAAAGCAATATTAGTTGTCATAGGTATTGGTCTACCATTTGTTGTTGTTAGATTATATTTATTAATTAAATCTCTTGCATATTTTTCTTGATTAATAAATATTCCATTCTTTAATTGTTGAATTTGTAATCCTTAAAAAAATGATAATTCCCCCATATGGCTCATTTCAAATTCTTTGGTCATAGTATCTGAAAATTCTTTATTCATTTTATCATTTGTTGACCCAAAAATTATATAATCAACATATATTTGCACTAGTTGTATATCTTTGTTATTCTTCTTGATAAACAAAGTATTATCTAATTTTCCTATTCCAAAGTTTGATTATAACAAATAATTTCGTAATCTATCATACCAAGCCCTAGGAGCTTGTTTTAATCCATATAACGCTTTCTTCAGCTTATATACGTGTTTGGTAATTTTTCATCTTCAAATAGGGGTGGTTGCTCTACATATACGTCTTCCTTGACAAATCCATTTAGAAAAACACTTTTGGCATCCATTTGATATAATTTGAAATTATTATGGTTCGCAAAAGCTAGTAAAATTCTAATAACCTCTAGTCTTGCTATAGGGGCAAAAGTTTCACCGTAATCTTTACTTTCTTCTTGAGTATAACCTTGTGCTACAAGTCGTGCCTTATTTCTTACTAGCTCATCGTGTTCATTCAATTTATTTTATAGACCCATTTGGTTCCTATTATTGTTTTATCCTCTGGTCTAGGAACAAGTTCCCATACTTCGTTCCTAGTAAACTAATTCAGTTTTTCTTGCATAACTAGTATCCATGAAGCATCGGAAGAAGCTTCCTTTGGATTTTTTTGGTTCAATAGTTGATATAAATGCAGTATTGCTCATATTATTTAATTGATTACAAGTTCTAACAACAGATTCAATATCTCCTAAGATATTTTCTACAGGTTGGTCTCTAAGTAATCTAATTCTTTTATTTGGTAGATTATCCTCATAATTTATTTCAATAATTTCATTTTCAGAATCGTCTTCATTGTTTTGAGTTATACTTTTATAGCTTTCGTCGAAAGATACGTTTAATGTTTCTTCTATAGTATTGGTTCGAGTATTGAAAACTCTATAAGCCTTGCTTCTTTCTGAATATCCAACAAATATTCTTTTATCGGATTTTGAATCAAAATTGTCTAAATTATCTTTTGTATTTAGTTTAAAACATTTACTTCCAAATATTTTAAAATATGATACTTTTGGTTTCTTGTTATACAAAAGTTCATATGGTGTTATTTGAGTTAAAGGTCTAATTGAAATTCTATTAATAATATAGCAAACTGTTGCAACTGAATCAGCCCAAAAATTCCTTGGTAAATTACTATCGGATAACATAGTTCTTGCACATTCTTGTATTGTTCTATTTTTACGTTCAACTACTCCATTTTGTTGAGGGGTTCTTGGAATTGAAAAATTGTGGGTTATTCCCTTTTTATTACATATTTTTCAAAATTCTCATTTTCGAATTCTCCACCATGATCACTACGTATTATTTTAATTTTTAGTGAGAATAAATTTTGAATTATTTTAAAAAAAGTTTTAAACTGATCAAAAGCATCACTTTTATTTTTAACAAACAAAGTTCAAGTAAATCTAGAAAAGTGGTCAACTATTACATACACATATCTGTTATGATTTATCGATTGAACTTAGGATGGACCAAATAAATCCATGTGTATTAACTCTAATGGTTTTGAAGTAGTAATTTCTTTTTTTGATTTAAACGAACTCTTCTTTAATTTCCAAATTGACAAGCGTCGCACAAATTATTAACTTTAAATTTCATTTTGGGTAATCCTCTAATTGAATCTAGTTTAGAAATCCTAGAAATGTGTTTGAAATTTGTATGACCAAATCTCTTATGCCAGATCCACGGATCACTTGTATTGGCCATAAGATATAAATTATCGCTGGAGATTTGTATACTCAATATATAGATATTTTTCTTTCTTTCTCCTTCGAATATAACTTTTGAATTCCTATTTTATATGAAACATTTATTCTTTTCAAAATTTATTTTATAATCCTTATCGCAAAGTCGACTTATACTTAGCAAGTTGTGGTTTAAATTCCTAACTAATAAAACATCAGAAATAGTAGGAGTTTCAGAATTACCGACATTGCCGATTCCAATAATGTATCCTTTAGAGTTATCTCCGAAGTTTACCATCTTCATACTTCAAATTATTGAGTAGTTCTGGATTTCCAGTCATATGTCTCGAACAGCCACTATCCATTATCCATTTGTCCTTTTTTATTTTCATCAACTGCTTTCCATAATTTGAATTTTCAACACCCATGTAACACACTAGTTCGAGATTTGAATTTCCAATAGCCACCTTTTCAGAACTTGAATTGCCAACAGCCACTTTACCCATCTTTTCAACTTTTGAATTTTCAAAAGTCATAGAACTCATCCTTTTTTGAATTGAACAATATTTCAGTAGATCACATGCCTCTTTAATATTACTATACACAGACTCTTTCACACTGATACAATGCATGAATTGACACTAGTATTAACAGAGATTCCAAAATTTGCCACTTTAAAAAATTTCAAAAATCATATTATGAACTTTTTGAAAGACCTTGCTCTGATACCAATTGTTAGGGATTGCGGAATGGATCATTAAGGTAAAACAACCACTAGTGGAGGGGTGAATAGTGTTTGTGAGAATCTAAACAAAATCTAAAACTTATGTGAACAACGAAATGAAACAAACACCACAAACACAATCATAGACATAGATTCAAACACAGATGCAAAATAAACAGAAATAAAAATGCAGAAAAGGAAAGAACACACCGGATTTTATACTGGTTCGGATTGCTCCTATGTCCAGTCCCGCACAACGCTTGATTGCGCGGAGTTTTATTGCTATATCAATAGTCAAGTACAACCTCCTTGATTTCTCGGCTACAAGAGATACCGCCGATTCCTACTTCCTTGATTTCACTGCTACAAGGAAAACACTGATTCCTACTTCCTTGATTTCACAGCTACAAGGAAAACATCGATTCCTACTTTACTCAACCCAAGCAATTACAAATAGCCCTATAACTCTTCAGTAGCACTTGATTCAGAGAGAGATGAGAAGAGAGTGTAGAGAGAAGAAGTTTGATCAAAACGAAATTGAATTCGCCAGAGTATAAGTGTAGAAATCATAAAAATGATTAAGAATAATTATATAATGAAAGAGAGTGAAAGTGGAGAAGAAGAGATGATTAAAAATTCGAATTCAAGCCCTTTTTATAGTGTGTGAAAGGTTGCAATGTTTCTGAAACGTTTCAAATGGTGAAAAGACACTTCCTTCAAATTTAAATTTCTAGCAGTTATATGTCGACATAGTATTTTATGTATATCGACATACTCCGGTGTAAATTTGAATTTTAAACATTTTTCAAGTGTTTTGATATAAATATAATTGTGGAAATTCCTGAATAAAAATATAGTGTTGTAAATTAATATTATAAAGTAGAAAAGCATATGAAAACATAAATTTAAGCTATATAAACATATTTATAAAATTATAATGTTTTAAACTATATATAAATATAAAGTATAGAATTATAAATATATAAAACTTAAGTTTGAAAAACAAAGATAAATAAAAAGGAAAATAGAAAAGATAAAAAATAAATAGAGAGAATTGAGGATAGAAAATAGAATTTGAAAATCAGAGTTTGAAAATCAGAATTTGAATATCAGAATTTGAATATTGAACCTGGAGTGCTATTTAGAGTCTTACAAAATCTAGGCTTTATAACTATATTAATCTTGAACTCTTGAAATCTTGAATACTCATGAGTCTTGAAATTTGTCTGAATTCTGAATCTTTATCATCTTTAAACTATACAGTCTTCAGTAATGTTTCTTATATATAATCCCTGCGTATGTGTGTATATATATATTCTACACAAAAAGTGTTAGTATATATTTTATAATCAATGATAATTGAAATAAGGTTGTTGTCATCAAAACTCCATTCTCCAACAAATTTTATATAACATACGGTTAATTAATAACTTTTAAACATGTGCATACATTTGATAAACTTAGTATATGCACGGTTAGATTGGAATTAAGTTGTTCAAGGCTTATTTAGTTTAAAAAAATTCATGTCATGTAGACGATTGAAAATAAGAGCGTCCATCGTATAAGTAGATTTTTAATATACATATCCTTGTTATTAAATTATTGAAAATTACAAAAGAGGAAAAGAGAATCTCCTAATTGTTCCAGAGCAATTCTTTAAGCAAAAAGAATTCAGTTCAGATGTAGGATACCAATCTAGAAGTTTTCACAACTCAATCATGTATGATGGAATCATCAAATATTATATCTTTTCTAACTCTGTCTGTAACTCACTAGAGGCTCGAGAAAAAAAGAGAAGATGGATACTTCCATGATTTTGATATTAGGAAAATTTTCATTATTTCGTACAAGTCGAAAGGCAATTTATTTAAAAGTATAAAGTATGTAATATATTATATTCATAAAACCCTCAATGTGTTTTTCGGCCCCGTTTGATAGTATTATATATGATCGTTATGTGAGTATTCTTTTTTAAACAGAATGGACATCTATATTCATCATACACAATATTTATTAGATTTGTCCCTGTATTGGAAAATTTATGACTACAATAACGTATTAAATCTTGTAAATCATTTCATTTTAACCGTTCACAAAATATTGATAGTGCTTCCTTTATGTTCCTTGTGTACACACAATTATGTAATGTTCATGGGACTAAAGTGAAGTGCTACCAAAATTTTGTTAATTCGTTTAAATTGAAAAAGAATTACTTGATTTAATTAAATTATTATATTTGTAATGGGAGGTTGGATGACCCACCAGGAAACTATCAATGATCATTTAGTACAACATTCACCTATAAAATTGTTTTAATAAATTGTCAGTCCAATTTTAATTTACATCATATTATTAATTAGTACGTAGGGGAAATGGACAATTATTTTACTAACTAGAGCTAGATGTATCAAGGAAGGAAAATTAGAGGCCCAATAAGTGAACATTTAATGTGTTCTCGTATTTATTGATTTAAGTAATAACAGAAACAACGAAGAAAGCCATTATCCAAGTAGCAGATGCAAATCATTAAAGCATATGAGACCATAAATGGTTACAGTTCATTTGCATCAGTATGGTTTCATGCTGAACAATTTGGTTTAGGATCATTATAGGGAATTGTTAGCATCTAATCTTGTACAAGTTAAGGAGGTGGTGAATAATGAAATTGCTACGACGAATATCATAGAACATATAATTGTAGATGTTGCACGTTCAGTGTTCCTTACTGCTCAATTTGCCAATGACGATGGTAATGCTTAAGAAGAGCCGTATATTGAGGTAAAAAATATGATTTATTAGATGCTGTGAAAAAACCTTTTTGGGAAGGTTGTACATGCTCAACCCAATTATCTGTAACTGTTGAATACACACTACACCATATCAACCAATTTGGCACACCAGGATGCTGGCTTAAAACTGGGCTATAAGCCGTATCAAATTGCACAGTGCTCAAATCCGTATCAAACTAAGTTTTGCGATCCGCACCACCCCAAACACCCTTAATCTGACCATCCATCAACGAAGTCCCGGATTAGTCCATTTGATGTGGCTTTGGACCGTATGAAATTCGTATCAAATTCCCCCTACCCCCTCCCCCTTCCCCCCGTACTTGTACATAGGCACGATCGAGTTTTGCCTTATCAAAACTTTCAGCCGAATAATCTTCTTATTTTGCAATGGCGACCACCGAATACCCAAATTAGGGTTTTGGTACTCGACCGACTTCCTTTGTCAATAATCGATCCACCGCATTCCATGAGTTATCATCATCTCGCGACGCCTTCAGCTGACCGGCGAAGCCTCAGTCCACCGCTGTCCATCCTTCTCGTCGCCTCTGGAGGTGAGTACTAGATCACCGTTATATTTAAATATGAATTGGGTTTAATTTGGGTTTAATTTGAATTCTAATTGGGTTTAAATTAGGTTTAATATGCTGCAATTGTGTTTAAATTGGGTATTATCCCCAGTATTATAGTGCGGCGGTGTATTTGCTATCATTTACTTGTGTTGTATGTGTCTACCTTGAATTCAGACACTTTTGATTGTGCTGCCCTGCTCATTTGTGTGTATTATTGCACCATGTACACTGATCCTTATAACTGATCTGAAGTGCATGTGTATGATTTGATTTGAGAACTAAAGCATACTAGTTCTGTTGACTGAGCTGCATGTATCTGGTAATTGATATTGGGAAACTTGTGTTATTGAGTAGAAAAGCCAGTGATGGATGCATGAATGAAAATAGAATGGCATTTATAGGTTGAGATTTAGTCAATTTGTTTGGTGTGTCATGTGTGACACACTGCGTGTGAGTAAAGGCGTAAAACTACTTTTTCATTTATGACTTGCTGCATTGAACCAAGTTTCTTGGTGCTCATGTAACAAATCATTTTTGTTAGTTAACTTACATGCAAAAATAGAAGCTGGCTATTAATATAACATGTGTGTGCAGCATGCAGGCTCCGTCATTTGGATGAAGCTAATAAGCATGGATGTGAGTTTGTCGATCTAAACTTCAGGTAATATCTCGCTTTTTCTATGAAAATTTATGTGTTATGGTATAGATACATGAAAATTTATGTGCAAAAATACTTCGTTTGATTTCTATAACCTTTGCGACGAGATCAGTTCGGCCACAAGATTTTGCAAGTGCACGTTTTGTTGCTGCAAACATGGCCTGAGTCCACTTTTGAGTGTCCATAACTCTTTCATATCAAGTCGGAATTCATTAATTCTTTTAGCCTCAAAGTCGTAACCAGAAGCGATTTTAGATCAGGTCAAAACTAGAGTATGAGTCCATGTTTGAAGCTCTGAATAGGGCTTGTTAAGGGCGAATAGGGCTGGTTAAGGGCGACCACTCGTAGAACTTGCTAATGCAATGTTATATCTACATTGCAGCCAAGTGACAATAATGAGAATTATAATAATGTGGACATATCCTCTATATTGCTCTTTAATTAGGCTATAACAACTGTCTTTAATCGAGACTCAGTCTCGACTGAACAAGTACAAATGTTGTAGACTTGCAATATTCAACTACTAATGAAAATAATAATGTGGACATATATCCTATCCTAAACTATGCGGTTTGCACTTTTTTATAGGTGTTTGTAGTGTACATGCTATATGCTATCCAAGCTAACTTATTACCAGACCTTGGATAGAATAGTGTGTTGATCTTCCTGAAGGGTTCCTTTATGTCTTGGATAGAATGCAATGTTTTGGTGGATGTTCATCTTGAAGGAAGCATTGATTCAACAAGCTCACGGCGCCGGTTCGGGTATTTATCACAGCTTATTGTAATGTAACATTATGTATCTTCTTTAGTATAATGAAACAACATGTACTTATTTATTGTAATGTAATCAAATAGCATGTATCATTATATATCGTAATGTAATGAAATGTTTCGTTTACTGTTACAATTGTGAATTAGTGTATCCTGTGTTATTTATACTTTGTGTTAAAAATAATATATGCTGCAGTTTCTGCTTATATTTTCAATATGTGTGTGTGTGTATAAGTTACAGTTTTTAGCCGTATCTACATACACTTTAGATACGTCTGATAGCCGTATGTTAATCCATTGAGATACGGGTTGAAGCCGTATCTAATAATTTAACACGCCACTTTTTGATACGGCTATTTATCGTGCCCAACAACTTTAGATACGGCTAAAAACACAGCCTAATCAGCATATATGGTGTAGTGACATTGCAATGAAATCTATATACAACCTCACAGAAGCTGGATTTACAATTGTTGTACAAGCGGTGAAGCAACATATGTCTCCCAATAATTTAATGTGTGAAAATCATTATGAAGTGAAAAAACTAATATTGGATTTTGGTTTAACATATCAAATAAATAGATACATGTCTAAACGGTTGCATGTTGTTTTGGAAGGAAGATATCAACCTTAGGAGTTGTAAAATTTGTAATCAGAAAAGGTACAAACCAAGAAAAAAAGGAAAAGGAAATCTCAATAAACATATGCATTTTTTACCTATTACTCCTAGGCTTAAAGTTATATGCATCTTCTGTAACCACACATCATATGAGGTGGCAAAGTATGAGAACACGGGAGAACGTTAACATACCCAGCTGATGTAGAAGCATGGAAGCATTTTGACTAGAAATATCCCCATTTTGCATCCGAGAGTCATAATATTAGACTTAATTTATGTACGGATGGATTTTCAAGATTTTCTTAATTTGGTTCTAAATACTTGTCCTGACCTATAATTGTCATACCTAATAACTTATCTCCATGGATATGCATGAATACTCCATAAATGTTTCTTATAGTTGTCGTTCCTAGTTCTAATGATCTGACACAAGAGATCGATGTTTATTTATTACCTTTGACTGAATAATTAAAAGCATTAGGTATGAAGGTGTAGAAATATATGATATTTAAAAAAAAGAACTTCCGCATGTTTATTTCTTTATTGTGGACAGTTAGTAATTATCCTGTGTATGCAAGGCTTTCAGGTTGGAGTATGGACAGTTGTCTAGCTTGTCCTTATTGCATGGAAGAAACACGAGCATTTTCTTTACCTCATGAAAAGAAAATTTTGTGATTTGACTATCATCGATATTTTCATCATATTAATCATCCTTTTAGAAGAGATAAGAAAAACTTTATAGCTAATAGACATGAGATTTTGCGACCACCTACGATTTCAACAAGCGAAGATGCTTATGAACTTATAAAAGGTTATCAAAGATACATGAAACTAGAGAACAAATTGATTTTCAAGGTAAAGCATCGATTCATAATTGGTGAAAATAAATCATATTTCGGGATTTGTCTTACTGAAAATCTCATGATTCCTCGTAATATTGACGTGATGCATAACAAAAAATGTGTGTGATAATGTGTTTAATTCAATTTCGAATGTTAAAGGGAAAACAAAGTGTAACGACCCAGTAGGAATTCAATGGACGAATCCTTACATAATACATAAACCCTGTATTAACTGCCAGAATTCAAGTATCAAACTCTCACCAAATAGTTATTAGAAAGAATTTAGAGGGTGAGATAAGAAAGAAAGAAATATTTGAATAGCAGAAGAAGAAGAAGATCCATCACAATACAGAGTCTCACATCGCAGCGGAACAAAATATAATATGGAAATAAATCTTTATTGAGAGCTGGAAAATATACTTACAATCATCAGAGTACATCAAACATTTGGACAGTTATTATAACCTGTCCTCATATACAACATACAGCGGAAAATACTGGATAATATCATACGTCTGAACTTCTCCAACACGTCTTTGGACTACATAGCATTCTAAAACCTGAACCTACAGACCCGGGCTAACCCGAACATTACAAACACCGGGTCAGTCTGGTGAACCAGAGTGAGAAAACCCTTAAGTTTAAAATATCATCCAATTGGATTTTAAAGTTCAAATTCGTTTTTGAAAGAAAATGATAATCGTAAGACCAAATCCACACATAAATATGGACGGCTTTTACCTGACGATAACCCAAAACGTTTTTGAAAATCATATATTATTGTGATATAATAATAGTGTCTAAATACAAATAAATAGAATCTAGTAGAATGCTTGCATCTCACGCCCCACATATATAGTATACAAACAAAACCGTAGGTGCTTACTGGAATTAAATTTCCTTTTTAAAGTCCAATTAAGTCAAACAATTATTCGCTAATTTAATTCATTAGATTAATCAACCTAATCTAATTCAATTTAAATAATCAATCACTGATCAAAACAGTTGGCTTGGTAAATCTTAAAACATGATTGAACCATTCACCAACCCAAACTCGTCTTTTCATTTTAAATTGATAAATAACATTATTGATTTAAATAATCTCATTTACTTCGATTATTATTAAATAAACAATAATCTATTTCTAAATAAATTTATTTTAATTGTTCTTAAAAACAATAAATCACGATTATCACTCGTCGCTAATTCCCGCCCACTTGCTTATCAATATAATCAGTTTTATAAAATTATTGTGAAGACCCGTAACTTCCCCGGTAAGGAAAGCCCGAATACTTCGAGAACAACACACAAAAGAACGTAGACAGAAGAACATTTCATTGTTAATTACAACAATTCCATCAGAATACAAGAATATACAGAGTATGAATAAATATTACACAGAAAATATCAGAGATTTAAATTACATTATATAGCAGCGGAAAAATAATACAATACAAAACTGAAAGTAATACACGGATACAGAGCTTTCCAAGTATCGTTCCAGCTGTAAATCAGGATCCTGTGAATATAAATCTACAAAACCAAAACTACTAGTTGCCCGTGTCAAAATAAGGGCACCCAGAGTTTAGGTTAAAACAATAAACTCCAGGTTAGTCATGTGACTGGTGTGAGAACTAAAACAGTTATTAATCTTTATTTTAAAGTTAGGTAAATCAAGGTACCACGCCATATAACACGGAATGGGTTTCCTCCCAAGAATACCAGTGCATAAAACCACAGCGCAATGCTAAATAAAGAACAATGAAGCTATTATAAGACCCAGGTCCCATCACACAATGCAACACAAGCCAGAGGATAGGGTTTTACCTTATAATAGCCAAAGAATGCTTGATATGCTAAATTTCGTCTTTTATTATTACTATAAGTGTATAGTGTCAAAACAATTTCAATCATAAATATCAATCATAGACGGCATGGGTACCATATATCATGTCGCCAATACTAGGCTCTACAATCAAAACCGCAAAGTCACGTATTTGGAAGTTGGATTTCCATCTGTGAACCAGGGCAAGGGATCGTCCTTACTGAATTCGAGACACTTTAGCCCGCCCCTTAGGTCAAAGCTCGAGTGACCTTTGGATCGTCAGGGTCGGTTCACCGATGTGGATTAAAATGCCTGAACACTGCGTTTCCCCACCCTATGGGGTGTCAATGTGTCCAATGACTCCATCGGCTCCACACAGTCACTGATCTATCCGAGGCGCCTCAAAATAGCAACAACCACATAAGTCAAATTCGTCAGGGCGTGTAAAACCACTGACACCACTTTTAGCTAGAAGGAAACACATGCCCTCCCTAATGTCCTCTCCCATTTCTGGTTCACAACCGGGGTGTGAGGCTCGCGAATCAACGTTACACAAAGCTATGCCACACAGGTGGTGCTTTGATCATCAACCACGAGACTTTGCTTTTCAACAGAAGCCTTGATCAATTGCCACTTAGGCATGCCACACAGGCAATTCACTCCATGTGATTGATATCCATCAATATATAAACCCTGAGCTCGTACGTCTCAGAGAAGGGCATTAAGCAAGAGAATAAATTCTCCGCCACCAAACAGATATATATTTAATAGAAATCAATCACACAGAAGAAAATCCAATGTTAGACAAACAGTCCATTTACAAGTTCGTTCTGGGTCTGAACGAAACCGGAGGCACCTTGTACCTTGCATATCCATCGATCTCCAAGTACGTCTGGACGACCACCAACTGATTCCCTCCTCTTGGGTGTACAGCCCAATCAAGATCATCAGTAATTGTCCAAACGATGTGAAGACCTCTGGTCTTCAACCACCGTCTTCATCCTCGACACATCGATGAATCTGTTATTCAGAATGGGATAAACCCGGTCTTTTTGAATAACTCGCGTTTATAATAAACAAGTGTTACACAAACACAACATACGCCTCATTCCAATTCAGAATATTCTTTTATTCAAATATTCTTATACTTTGGGAAAGGTTCCCCTTAATTTTATCAAAGATAAATTCTTTAAATTTATTCTTTAATCTTCCTTTGAATATCAATTCAAACTAGTCGGGACTAGCGAACCACACCGAAGTAATCGTTTATTTTATTTCCCAATCCCAACCTATTCATCCCATGAAGTAAAACTGGTAATACTTCATATCTAACACCACGGTGTTATCGGTAAATTCAATTACCATTTCACGTTCAAATCTAATTAAAGATTTAACTATTGCCTGGAGCAAAACAAGTGATACCCCATCCTCGATTATTTCAATCTAATTAAAGATTCATTAAAACTCCACTTGGTTTTAATCTTCCCAATAATCACTATCAATGATTATTTAACTTGGGAAATCATATCCTGTCTTTAATTGGGTTAAAGAACCAATGTCATTTAAAACACAGTTCACGATAAACCCAAAATCACATTCCAATCCAATTATTGAAACTTCTGGTTACTTTTAAAACCCTTTCAAATCCAATTTATTTATTTAAAAATAAATAAATTATTATTCTAGTTCAAAACTAGTTCATTTCAATAAAAAAACTATTTTTATCTTTTCAAATTTGGAATTTTTCATCTCAATTCTTCACAAATCATTTCTTATGATTTTACACAAATTATTACTATTTTTAATAATTTTATCAAGGCCCGTACAGTCGAATTCTATCAACGTCCATCGAACTGCACTTACAACGACCTTTTCCAAATTTGATTTGCACATAATTCCAAATCCAACCATTAGATTTCAAATCTCTAATATTCGTTAGAAAGCTCTTTTCGATACGAACCCAACAGTTCCGGTTCTAGGAGAATCCGACGGTTGGATCTCCCGTAATATCCATTCGAAGTCAATGGTCGAAATTCGCGAACTGCCGCGTGGCGGCGTGTTCTATTCAGGCCATTATATAATATATATATATATATATATTATATATATTTCGTCGATTTCCTTTCATAACGTATTTTATAAATCGTTTTAAATTCGTTTTCGAGACGATTTCAACTTCATATTCAATTTCGAATCAAAATTGTATATTCCACATCATCGATATACGAATGATGATATTTTCAAAACGTTATATTTTGAAATCACTTTCTTTTCTATATTCATTATAAAAATGAATAAAATCAATATAAATAGCGTTCACGGCAAAATGGCGTCAATCTAGTCAACACGGCTTTTATTCAACACTTGAATGTTTATTCTATTCAACACATGAATATTTATTCTATTCAACACATGAATATTTATTCTATTCAACACATGAATTTATATTATTCAACACATGAATTTTTATTCTATTCAACAAATGAATTTATTTCTATTCAACACATGAATTTATTTCTATTCAACACATGAATTTTTATTTTCTATTCAATACATGAATATTTCTATTCAACACATGAATATTTCTATTCAACACATGAATATTTCTATTCAACACATGAATATTTCTATTCAACACATGAATTTTTATTCTATTCAACACATAAATTTTTATTCTATTCAACACATGAATTTATTTTTATAATATTCCTTATTTTTCAAATCGGAATGAGGCCCAATCAATTACCATATAAGGTTAATTGTATGGATTTTCTACAACACATGTATATAATAGCAACGATAAATCACCAACCATCATCCAGAGTGCACTACACAACTGCATAAGCATTAAATATAAATAATTAACGCTTACACAGTCTGTCAACCCATCGATTGACATACAACTAAACAATCGGGATTAGTGTACGTCAAATATCATCCCAATACCCGTGTGGGGTTTCACATCAACAAACACAGATTTTTATTTGTACAGTTGGGCGATGTGTAAAATTTATCGTCCCAATCAATATCAGTCAAATCGGTGTACATAAACAAATCGTTCGATTTGTAAATGAATATTTATTTTATTTCAACACATGAATATATATTTTACTTCAACACATGAATATATATTTTATTTCAACACATGAATTTTATTTTATTTCAACACATAAATATATATTTTACTTCAACACATGAATATATATTTTATTTCAACATACAAATATATATTTTATTTCAACACACAAGCATACAAGTTGTCCATGGTCTAAAGACGACGGGTGTCGTGTGCTACTAAGCACCGTCTGCATCCTAGTATATATTTCAACTAGAAATTAAAATAAAAGTGAGGATCTCTCACCGATTAGCTAACCAGACGTCGCGACTCTTCATATGCAGAAAATCTTTCGTCGTGCTCGCCTTTTGTCACTTTCGTCGTCCATGTTCGCTACATATATAAAAATCACATTTTTATTTCACCGCTATAAAAATCACACTTTTATAATCTCAACTATATAAAAATCATATTTTTATTCTTTCTATAATATAAAAATCATATTTTTATTCTTTCTATAATATAAAAATCAAATTTTAATTCTTTTTCTAATATAAAAATCATATTTTTATTTTTCTATAATATAAAAATCATATTGTTATTCTTTAAAAATCGTATCTTTTCACGTCTACTTCACATATAAAAATCGAATTTTTATCATATAAAAATCTCAACTAAAAATCTATTCTTTTCTATATTAAAAATCCAACCTTTTCATAACTAAAAATATTATCTTTTCATTTATAAAAATTTAACCTTTATACCGATAAAAATCAAATCTTTTACTTAGGAAAAAAATCAAATCTTTCTTCATTTATAAAAATCACATATAAAAACTGATTTTATAATATGTTTTAAATAAATAAAAACTCATATTAAAACTCACCGGCGGTGCGGACAAGGCGAGGTGGTGGAGGCCAAGTGGTGGTGGCCTCGAGGAGTGGTTCACGGCGAAGGAAAGGGGTTTTAAAATGAAGAGGGGGGTTCTTGGAGGTAGCGGCTAAAGGAAGTGGGGGTGGGGCTTGCGCAGGTGGTCAGAGGCGCGGAGAGGTGGCGGCGGGTGGTCAAGGGGACGGCGTCAGGCTTCAGAGGGGTTGGGCGGCACGAAAACTGTTGGTTAGGGCTAGGGTTTTCGAACTGAAAGGGAATAGGGAGGAGAGAGAGAACGGGAGGGGGTGGCGCAGCCTGGGGAGGTGGCGCACGATCGGAGGTGGCGCGAGGGTGGGCGGCGTTGGCAATCGGAGGAGCGACGGGTCTTTCCCTCTTTTTTTTCTATTTCTAATGTAATGACCCGCACTGGCAGAGGTATTATAATTAATTTATTTAATTATATAAATAGTGATATAGTGAATTAAATGGTCGTGGAATAAAATAATGATGAATATTTAATTAAAATAATAAATTAAATAATATATTTAATTCTGAAATAATCAGAATTGGCTTAAATGGCGATATGGTGTGAACTGGATCATCTGTGATATTTAATTCAGTTTAGAATTGAATTAGAATAACGAATATATTATATAAACGACAGTTTGAACGTAGAATTATAATATAATTAAAATCGAGCTTAAAATGACGCTGCAGTTCGTAATTTGGCGATTTGAACTTCAACTGAATGTACAGGATTCGTTTTAAGCCGGATTTCTGTGAAACAAGAAACGTGTGGAGCTGGTGGAGTATATCTTTCTAGTGGAAGAGAAAAATCAGGATTTCGTCATGTAGATTTTGAGATATGTCCAAATCAAAATTTAAAATAGTCGCTATAGAATCGTTTATCGACCGTATCGGTTTATTCGATATAACTAGAGATCGGGTTTGAATTTAGACAAGGTTCTTTTGGGAAATAGTGATAAAATAATTTTTAGAATTTTACTGTAATTTTTAATTAATTTAATAAGCGACTTTTTTTGAAGTATTTCGCACCCTGAAATCAACATTTTGAAGTTTCAAAATATGAGTCCATCTACCGGTATTATTATATTTTTGGGACCGAGGCACATCGCTCGATACGACCGTATACTTATTTCTGTCTGTAGCAGTCAGACATAAATGAAATCTTACGTGACTGTCACGATACAAAACTTAAAGCAAAGTATATGTTATAAATGCTCCACGTAAAGAACAAGTATGTGTTTATAAAATGCTCCACGTGAAGAACAAGGATGTGTTTATGAATGCTCCACGTGAAGAACAAAGATATGTGTATAAATACCCCTCCCCATCCTTTACCGTAACCTAATTCCTTGAAACTTTTCTGGGTGGTCAAAGTTTAAAGAGCCGCCACCAAACATTCTGCGCTATTACTCTTCTGGCTTCAAGGAAATTCTTCAATACCGAACCCTTTAAGCCATTCTAAATTTCTGAACTAAATATAGTTGAGAATGAGTGGCAAGATGCAGAAATGATGGTGCTCACTGTTCTTGAAATGGTGAAGAAAAGAAGCGTAGAAGGGCTTAAAGATTTCGAGCATGTTGTGTTCAAATGGAGCTCGTGCATTTTACAGGTTTGGCGTTCCACTGGAGAGTGAAGGGAGGAGCTTGTAAAGGATTAAAGAGGAGCAGGCACGAGTCATTTTCTGGAAGAAAGAGGGCGTGAGAAGAAAGTGGTGCAGGTGTTTTTACGTGAGGACCATGATGGCAGCAAATTTGGGATACACATGAAGTCAAACGTTGGTGTGTTAGTGTCATAGGGAGTTCGGGTCACAACATGGGGTAGGACGTTAAGAGGGAAGGATGAAGCATGTGAACAACAAACAAGAGGGGGTTGGTTTTTGTTGCCGCATACAGTTTCAGAGTGGGGATCTGGGGTACCGTGACTGATGGAGATTCAGTGGATTAGAAGTGTTGTTTTTCTGTGTTGAGAAAATTGGACATGGAAGTTAAGGTGAACTTGCTGAGAAGGGAGCACAGTGGAGTTTTGGGTTCATGCTTGAAAGGTGAAGTGCACGGTTAGTATAAAGTGGGCAGTTTGGACCATGAAGGGTACTGTTTCACATGGTGGAAGGAATCGTGGTTCTGGTCTCATGTTTTGTGATGAAACGAGGGTGTAGCTGGCGAAGACAAGTCGGTCAGTATACTTGGACCTCAGTTTTGAAGAAGGTTAGGTGAGATACAAAAGTGGGCGGACGTGGATTAGCTGGGGAAGGTAGTGGGCCAGAATTGTTTTGAGCCAAGTATATAGAAAAGGTAAAGTCCATTTACCCTTTTTATTTAATTAAATAGAAATTTAATTCATATCATAACTTGTAAAATACGTATCTAATTCATACGAAAACGAAATCGAACAAAACAAGATCCGACAGGATCGTATGGACGGACACTACACGATGGAACTGACTGGAAGTCCATCAGAGCTCGTTACAATTTATAGCAAAATATATTGTCCGTCAGAATCAAAGATGGTTATCGTTATTAACGATGATCGTCCAATGTGAGTAAAACCCACCAACTCTGAACAGTTATATTTTTATAACGTATATTTAGAACTGTTAAATATTGGCTGGTTGACTATGTATCGACTGTTTGATTGAACTGCTATTCAGTTAGTTGGATTTTCTATATTGATTCTGTTTAACAGAATATATCATATGGAACTGAAAGTGATGTTGATTTTTTTGTGTAACATCTGTAGATGCAGGGAAACAGGTTGGAGGAATCCGACTAGATTCCTCAACATTTATTTTACTGTTTTTCATATATTGTGATATATGATGTGTTATACAATCTGTTATGGATTATGTGTGTTAGAATGATATTGATCCTTGTTATTCGATATTTTAAATATCATAAAAATACCCTGGGATGTAAAAAGAATTATTTCAATGTATATTGAAATAAAGGGATTTTATAAAATCAACAGATTTTATAAAAAGGATATATTTCGAAAGTAAATAAAAGGAAAATGTTAATAAAATGAATAGAGTTTATAAAAGGGAAAAATGTAGATAAAACAAATAAATAGAATAAAAGAATATTTATTTAGAAAGTAAGATAGAATAAAGGAATATTTATTTAGAAAATAAATAGAATAAAGGAATAATTAGTTGGAAATTAAATAGGATTTTTAAAAGGAGTAAATCAAACATAGTTAATCGAATTAGAGTTGATAGAATATTGTTATTCGAGATAGAGTTAAACAGACATAGTTATTTAGGATAAGTTGCCATTTAGCACGACTGCTAGCGTAATTCGCAGGGCTGCAGATAGCCTATGGCGGTCGGATGTTTCCTGAGGGAATCAGGCATAACCATTGTGATCGCTGCGATATAGAGTTAAGCGAATGGAGTAAAATCGAATATTAGTTATTCGAATAAGAGTTAAACAAATAGAGTTATTCAATTAGACATAATCGAAATAGAGTTAAACAAGATTAGAAACCGACTAGAGATTAGTTAAGTTGAATAGTTTTCTGAGTATCGATCTGATGTTGGTTTCGGCCTTCGGGGTTTATACTTAGGGAATTGTTCTTATACTAGTTTACGGTCAGGGACTGATAGTTGTGAAATGATAGTATTATGTAAATAACAATGGAAATGTTTTCCAGTGTTAATAACGTATATTTTCTAAACATAGAAAATAAGGAAATATATATATAGATATATATATATATATATATGATTGATGATTGATTGATAGAATTTCCATTTGGAAATAATATCGTTTTTTGCACATGTGTTTTTCTTTGATAGTTAAATCACAGACTATCAAAGTTTTGACCATTTTAACGTTGTTAATATGGAGAGACCGGTTGGATTATTATCCAAAGAACCACTCTGTATTGGCATAAGCGTTGCGAATCATATATGCCAAAGATAATTGAAGACGGAGTAAAGAAAGGGCTATTGTATAAGTCTTATATAACAGTGCCCAAGATGGATATACTGAATAGTACCTTTGGTTCATCCTGTTCCTGGTTGACTTGTATGGACGGATGTCTGACAGAGTATTTCCAGACGATCACGTATTGATTTCTCCAACCGTACCAAGAGTGGAAGAGGAGAAGGAAACTTCTTTTAGCTAACACATAATGTATGATTGAGGACATCAATCGGTGATTTGATGGATTTGACGATGTGGCATTCAAAGTGAATCTGGTGTGATGATAAAGCGTAGCTTCTAGCCTCACATCCGGTAAATGACAGAAATCGGGCAGGCAGCATGGCTAAGTCGGTCGCACCGAAGTAGGGTGTATAATCACCTGATCTAGAGTTTCATTTACTTCTAAAAATCTATTGTTGATGTTGTCCCATTCGGGAAACGGTTGCTGATCCCAACCATTGGTGATATACATTCGATACACTCAAGCGAAATGAGTGGTCGGTCATGTGTGGCCGGGTTGCAAGATGTTCTTGTTGAACCCAGTGTATTCCTCTCTAGAGGTACACAAGCGAAAGATGGTTCCATACATTGTCATAGTTAGAAACCCAATTCCCAATACGTGCTTGCGGTTTTGATTGTATACTATATATGTAGAACGTGAGATAAAAGCGTTCTACTAGATGATTATTATACTGTGGTTGATAGACATTATTATAATATCAAAGGGTTTTTGATATAAAGATAATTTGGATTCTCATAAGGGAAAAACCCGTTCCGTTATATGGCATGGTCTTATGAGATATCGACTACCTGCATGAACTGTGTTAAACTGTTTACTCATACCAGTCCCATGACTGACCCGGAGTTTATTTTGTTGTTTTCCCTAAACTCTTGGGTGCCTAAATTTGTACGGACAGTCAAGTAGTCGGGATTTACAGATATACTGGAAGAGCTTGGAGCAGGAGGCTTCAGGATCATATAGCTATAGTTATTTCCGCTGTCTTGTAAGTGTTGTACTTTGATAATGATATGTATATTTTCAAGTACAGATTTGAATTTCAAAGTTATGTTATGAAATATATTTATTCGTTCCGCTGTGAGATGTGTGTTACTCTGATATTGTGTTCTTCTTCTTCTTCTATTCTAAGTTTCTATCTTATCTTTCCTCACCCTCTAATTTCTTTCACTAATGACTGGTATTTTTTCGATGTTTGGTTAGTCATCATTGAGTTTATGGTGATAGCCAAAGTCGTCAAAATCCCGGGTCATTACAGTTGGTATCAGAGCTTAAGTTAAGTGAATTACCTTGGCTCTGTGGCGTGACTCGGTAGAGATAGGGTTAGTAATACCCTAGATTGAGTTTGAGTGTATATATACGAGTGAACGTAATTGTATTTGATATAAACTTGTTTTATATTATGGGGATTCATCGGGTTGAGTTGTTTGTGAATTCTGGTCGATTCGTTTGATCCACTGTATCAGTAGGAGTTACTAAACACTCGAATACGATGGGTCGGCACGATATGTTTTGAAAAGAGGGTAAATGAAAATAGTTTACCCAACGTATATTTTGATATATATTGGATATATTGGTTGTTATTATAATCGAGTAAGATTATAAATTAAATGGTTATGTAAATAACCAATCAGAATTCATATAAGTGAAATACGTGAAATCAGATGGGTTAAATCTGAAATTTAAACCAGAAATTGAATTAAAACTCTGGAGAATTGGATAAGTGTGTGTAAATGGATTTGGATTAAAAATAAGGAAAATTTTAGATCTTGGTAGATATTAAATTGTTTTACAAGCAGTGTGAATTATATTTTGAAATGAATTTCAAAGTGGAAATGTTTAGAAATGGTTTTATAGTATTGAACTCACTTCGATCGCTGGAAAATAGATTCCGATGATGACAGCTGCATCATCAGTATTCATTTTCGAGTTATAAGTGACGAATTACTACCAGAAATACTGTTTTGAATTTGTTTTGGGAAAGACAAGTTGTGTTGAATTTCAAAATGGGATTTATAATATAGAATTGAATATAGAATTTGAATAAAGAGAATTCAAATATAAATTGAATATGGAAATTCGAAGGGAGTTTGAATATATGAAATTCAATGGAAGTGGTATAGAATTTGAATAAAGAGAATTCAAATGGAATTTGAATATAGAAATTCAAATGGAATTTGAATATAGAAATTCAAATGGAATTCAAATATAGGATTTGAAGATATAGAATTTGAATATAGAAATTCGAATGGAATTTGTATATAGAATTCAAATGGAATTCAAATATAGGATTTGAATATCGAAAGTGAAATGGAATTTGAATATATGAAATTCAATGGAATTGATATATAAATTGAATATAGAAATTCAAAGGGAGTTTGAATACAAGAAATTCAATGGAATTGAAATAGAAATTGAATATAGAAATTCAAAGGGAGTTTGAATATATGAAATTCAATGGAAGTGATATAGAATTTGAATATAGAAATTCAAATGGAATTCAAATATAGAATTTGAATATAGAAATTCAAATGGGATTTATAATATAGAATTTGAATAGAATTTGATATATAGATGTTGAACAGAATTTGATATATAGAATTTGAATATATAGAAGTGATATAAAATTTGAATAGAAATTGAATAGGATTAACTAAGTCGAAGAGGAATTAATTAATCGAGTTTTGAATTTGAAGTTGAACTTTGAAAGGTGAATTGGATTTGTAAATGGATATTCGAAATCGAATACAGAACTTAAATTTGAAATTTGGATTCAAATTAGTTAATAAGCAAGTTAAAATATATTTGAACATGTCATGTTCAAATATAAAAGTGAAATAGACTAAAGAGTTAATTAACAAATTAATTAACGAATTGAGTTAAAACGATCAAGTATAGTTAAAATAGATTGGGCAGGTATAAATATACATGAGATAGGATGGATAAGGTATGAAGGTATACAAATAGAATGCTCGATGAAAAGGTATGTATTTAATTCATATATGAGATTTTATGCGTCGTATCGGCTAGCTGCTTGGCTTTTTTTTTTCTTTTGGATTGGTGAGGGCCATGGGAGGCTATTTGAAATATCCCGATGCTCCCGGTACAAAGGAGGTTATGGCGAATTTTTCTAGGAATTTAAGGACTTAGAATATTTTTAAGATAATTTGATAGTTAGAAATCAACGTATCAATATATATATAGAAGTCGATAAGGAAACAAACTTAGAAATAGAATAGTAAAATCAAAAAGGAAGTATAAGAATAAAATCTAGTAAGAATAGAAAGAGGAAGCGTATACGTGTTTAGAAGTGAATAAGTAGTTGTATGGTGTTGATTTTTTCGAGTAAGTAGTCATATCTGTTTTGACATTATAAATGTTATTCAGTCAAGGTCTAAGAGGTAGTTATACCCCAACTTGATTGATTTCATTATTAACAAATAAATAGTAAGATTTCAGGCTCGAAGATCAATGTTGAATAAGAGTTAGTTGAATATAGTATTTGGGTTATCGTAACGATGTTTTACACAATATCCGTTTTAACCCAAATAAGTGTAAATTTGGAAATAGAATAATAGACATTTCCTAAGTATAGAAATAAACGAGATCGAAAAAGAGATAAGTAATTGGAATATTTTCCAATTATAAATAGCATATATTTTCTAAAGTTTAGAAAATAAAGGAAGGCGATATTCGGAAATGTTTTCCAAATAACATAAAAGGCAAATATGGTTATTGAAAATATTTGGTTAACAAATATTGATAAAGAAATAGAGAAGTGATTTAACTAATGAAAAATTAATAAAGGGCTCAGTGACATATTCAAAAGGAAAATTTGTTTTTAAAAAAAAAGAGTAAACGGTTTAAAAACTCATAGGGAAAGACTGTTTAAATTGAAAACAAATGTAACAGAAATTTGTAAAAGCAGATTTGAATTAAAGTAAAGACAGTTAAGTGGTAACTGAAGTTGAATTGAAATCGAATAAGATTGGATTTGTAAAATTAGAATCCGAAATGGTATTGGATTGAGGAGTTAAGGAATTGAAAATCAAGAATTGAACTTGAGTTGAAATGGGATTTGGCTTGGATATAAGCGAATGGTTGTGTTGGAGATAAAAACTGATTTAGAGTTTGATTGGCATGACATTGGTATATGCTGAATTGATAACAGGTGGAAAGGATATAATGATATGCCGACAAAAAGGTACAGGTTTATATTTCTATTGGATATAAGATTTATGAGCCGAATAGGCAAGCCGCTTGGATGTTTGATTTTCTTTTGGGTTGGAGATGGCCCAGAGAGGCGAGTTGGAGTTTGACCTATTGACCAGTACAAAGGAGGTGCTGGCGAAATTTTTCGAAAAGTTAAGGTGTTAGAAAATTTTCAGAATTTTTCAATCGTTGATGAGAATTAATTAATATTTAATTGAAATTAAATTGGTTCGGTTGAAACTGAAGTTAATAAGTGAACAAATATGTTCTAACCAGTCGATAGGGTCGTCCTCTACGTTTTAGCAATTTCGAGGACGAAATTATTTTAAGTGGGGAAGATTGTAATGACCCGCACTGGCAGAGGTATTATAATTAATTTATTTAATTATATAAATAGTGATATAGTGAATTAAATGGTCGTGGAATAAAATAATGATGAATATTTAATTAAAATAATAAATTAAATAATATATTTAATTCTGAAATAATCAGAATTGGCTGAAATGGAGGTATGGTGTGAACTGGATCATCTGTGATATTTAATTCAGTTTAGAATTGAATTAGAATAACGAATATATTATATAAACGACAGTTTGAACGTAGAAATATAATATAATTAAAATCGAGCTTGAAATGGCGCTGCAGTTCGTAATTTGGCAATTTGAACTTCAACTGAATGTACAGGATTCGTTTTAAGCCGGATTTCTGTGAAACAAGAAACGTGTGGAGCTGGTGGAGTATATCATTCAAGTGGAAGAGAAAAATCAGGATTTCGTCATGTAGATTTTGAGATATGTCCAAATCAAATTTTAAAATAGTCGCTATAGAATCGTTCATCGACCATATCGGTTTATTCGATATAACTAGAGATCGGGTTTGAATTTAGACAAGGTTCTTTTGGGAAATAGTGATAAAATAATTTTTAGAATTTTACTGTTATTTTTAATTAATTTAATAAGCGACTTTTTTTGAAATATTTCGCACCCTGAAATCAACATTTTGAAGTTTCAAAATATGAGTCCATCTACCGGTATTATTATATTTTTGGGACCGAGGCACATCGCTCGATACGACCGTATACTTATTTCTGTCTGTAGCAGTCAGACATAAATGAAATCTTATGCGACTGTCATGATACAAAACTTAAAGCAAAGTATATGTTATAAATGCTCCACGTGAAGAACAAGTATGTGTTTATAAAATGCTCCACGTGAAGAACAAGGATGTGTTTATGAATGCTCCACGTGAAGAACAAAGATATGTGTATAAATACCCCTCCCCATCCTTTACCGTAACCTAATTCCTTGAAACTTTTCTGGGTGGTCAAAGTTTAAAGAGCCGCCACCAAACCTTCTGCGCTATTATTCTTCTGGCTTCTGGGAAATTCTTCAATACCGAACCCTTTAAGCCATTCTAAATTTCCGAACTAAATATAGTTGAGAATGAGTGGCAAGATGCGGAAATGATGGTGCTCACTGTTCTTGAAATGGTGAAGAAAAGAAGCGTAGAAGGGCTTAAAGATTTCGGGCATGTTGTGTTCAAATGGAGCTCGTGCATTTTACAGGTTTGGCGTTCCACTGGAGAGTGAAGGGAGGAGCTTGTAAAGGATTAAAGAGGAGCAGGCACGAGTCATTTTCTGGAAGAAAGAGGGCGTGAGAAGAAAGTGGTGCAGGTGTTTTTACGTGAGGACCATGATGGCAGCAAATTTGGGATACACATGAAGTCAAATGTTGGTGTGTTAGCGTCATAGGGAGTTCGGGTCGCAGCATGGGGTAGGACGTTAAGAGGGAAGGATGAAGCATGTGAACAAAAAACAAGAGGGGGTTGGTTTTTGTTGCCGCATACAGTTTCAGAGTGGGGATCTGGGGTATCGTGACTGATGGAGATTTAGTGGATTAGAAGTGTTGTTTTGCTGTGTTGAGAATATTGGACATGGAAGTTAAGGTGAACTTGCTGAGAAGGGAGCACAGTGGAGTTTTGGGTTCATGCTTGAAAGGTGAAGTGCACGGTTAGTATGAAGTGGGCAGTTTGGACCATGAAGGGTACTATTTCACATGGTGGAAGGAATGGTGGTTCTGGTCTCATGTTTTGTGATGAAACGAGGGTGTAGCTGGCGAAGACAAGTCGGTCAGTATACTTGGACTTAAGTTTTGAAGAAGGTTAGGTGAGATACAAAAGTGGGCGGACGTGGATTAGCTCGGGAAGGTAGTGGGCCAGAATTGTTTTGAGCCAAGTATATAGAAAAGGTAAAGTCCATTTACCCTTTTTATTTAATTAAATAGAAATTTAATTCATATCATAACTTGTAAAATACGTATCTAATTCATACGAAAACGAAATCGAACAAAACAAGATCCGACAGGATCGTATGGACGGACACTACACGATGGAACTGACTGGAAGTCCATCAGAGCTCGTTACAATTTATAGCAAAATAAATTGTCCGTCAGAATCAAAGATGATTATCGTTATTAACGATGATCGTCCAATGTGAGTAAAACCCACCAACTCTGAACAGTTATATTTTTATAACGTATATTTAGAACTGTTAAATATTGGCTGGTTGACTGTGTATTGACTATTTGATTGAACTGCTATTCAGTTAGTTGGATTTTCTATATTGATTATGTTTAACAGAATATATCATATGGAACTGAAAGTGATGTTGATTTTATTGTGTAACATCTGTAGATGCAGGGAAACAGGTTGGAGGAATCCGACTGGATTCCTCAACATTTATTTTACTGTTTTTCATATATTGTGATATATGATGTGTTATATAATCTGTTATGGATTATGTGTGTTAGAATGATATTGATCCTTGTTATTCGATATTTTAAATATCATAAAAATACCCTGGGATGTAAAAAGAATTATTTCAATGTATATTGAAATAAAGGGATTTTATAAAATCAACAGATTTTATAAAAAGGAAATATTTCGAAAGTAAATAAAAGGAAAATGTTAATAAAATGAATAGAGTTTATAAAAGGGAAAAATGTAGATAAAACAAATAAATAGAATAAAAGAATATTTATTTAGAAAGTAAGATAGAATAAAGGAATATTTATTTAGAAAATAAATAGAATAAAGGAATATTTAGTTGGAAACTAAATAGGATTTTTAAAAGGAGTAAATCAAACATAGTTAATCGAATTAGAGTTGATAGAATATTGTTATTCGAGATAGAGTTAAACAGACAAAGTTATTTAGGATAAGTTGCCATTTAGCACGACTGCTAGCGTAATTCGCAGGGCTGCAGATAGCCTATGGCGGTCGGATGTTTCTTGAGGGAATCAGGCATAACCATTGTGATCGCTGCGATATAGAGTTAAGCGAATGGAGTAAAATCGAATATTAGTTATTCGAATAAGAGTTAAACAAATAGAGTTATTCAATTAGACATAATCGAAATAGAGTTAAACAAGATTAGAAACTGATTAGAGATTAGTTAAGTTGAATAGTTTTCTGAGTATCGATCTGATGTTGGTTTCGGCCTTCGGGGTTTATACTTAGGGAATTGTTCTTATACTAGTTTACGGTCAGGGACTGATAGTTGTGAAATGATAGTATTATGTAAATAACAATGGAAATGTTTTCCAGTGTTAATAACGTATATTTTCTAAACATAGAAAATAAGGAAATATATATATATATATATATATATATATATGATTGATGATTGATTGATAGAATTTCCATTTGGAAATAATATCGTTGTTTGCACACATGTTTTTCTTTGATAGTTAAATCACAGACTATCAAAGTTTTGACCATTTTAACGTTGTTAATATGGAGAGACCGGTTGGATTATTATCCAAAGAACCACTCTGTATTGGCATAAGCGTTGCGAATCATATATGCCAAAGATAATTGAAGATGGAGTAAAGAAAGGGCTATTGTATAAGTCTTAGATAACAGTGCCTAAGATGGATATACTGAATAGTACCTTTGGTTCATCCCGTTCCTGGTTGACTTGTATGGACGGATGTCTGACAGAGTATTTCCAGACGATCACGTATATTGATTTCTCCAACCGTACCAAGAGTGGAAGCGGAGAAGGAAACTTCTTTTAGCTAACACATAATGTATGGTTGAGGACGTCAATTAGTGATTTGATGGATTTGACGATGTGGCATTCAAAGTGAATCTGGTGAGATGATAAAGCGTAGCTTCTAGCCTCACATCCGGTAAATGACAGAAATCGGGCAGGCAGCATGGCTAAGTCGGTCGCACCGAAGTAGGGTGTATAATCACCTGATCTAGAGTTTCATTTACTTCTAAAAATCTATTGTTGATGCTGTCCCATTTGGGAAACGGTTGCTGATCCCAACCGTTGGTGATATACATTCGATACACTCAAGCGAAATGAGTGGTCGGTCATGTGTGGCCGGGTTGCAAGATGTTCTCGTTGAACCCAGTGTATTCCTCTCTAGAGGTACACAAGCGAAAGGTGGTTCCATACCTTGTCATAGTTGGAAACCCAATTCCCAATACGTGCTTGCGGTTTTGATTGTATACTATATATGTAGAACGTGAGATGAAAGCGTTCTGCTAGATGATTATTATACTGTGGTTGATAGACATTATTATAATATCAAAGGGTTTTTGATATAAAGATAATTTGGATTCTCATAAGGGAAAAACCCGTTCCGTTATACGGCGTGGCCTTATGAGATATCGACTACCTGCATGAACTGTTTTAAACTGTTTACTCATACCAGTCCCATGACTGACCCGGAGTTTATTTTGTTGTTTTCCCTAAACACTTGGGTGCCTAAATTTGTACGGGCAGTCAAGTAGTCGGGAATTACAGATATACTGGAAGAGCTTGGAGCAGGAGGCTTCAGGATCATATAGCTATAGTTATTTCCGCTGTGTTGTAAGTGCTGTACTTTGATAATGATATGTATATTTTCAAGTACAGATTTGAATTTCAAAGTTATGTTATGAAATATATTTATTCGTTCCGCTATGAGAATCGTGTTACTTTGATATTGTGTTCTTCTTCTTCTATTCTAAGTTTCTATCTTTTCTTTCCTCACCCTCTAATTTCTTTCACTAATGACTGGTATTTTTTCGATGTTTGGTTAGTCATCATTGAGTTTATGGTGATATCCAAAGTCGTCAAAATCCTGGGTCATTACATCTAACAACTGAATTGGGAAGATAAAGTAGAGGGAGGGGTTATTTATAAAATTATATTTATTCTAAATCCCAAAAAGTAACTTTAAATTTCGATCTCCAAACGAGACCCACCGCCTGTCGTCCATAGCTAATTACCCCTATTACAAACACAATGGGATATGTTTCGTAACCCAATTCGGCTGTTAGGATAGGTTTCCATCAAAATTAAAACATAAATCTATATATATTCAATTTGAACGTACACTTAAAATTTACCGGGGCCACATACAAACTCTAAAAATTCCCGAAAAATATTTTCTAACTTTGTATTGACGATACGGTCATAACAAAACTAATTTCATCAAATTCTGAGACCGTTTGAAAAATGGCCATTTTCCAGTCGATTAAAATCAACTAAAACTAGTCGAACGCGTTTTCCTTTGCCACGCTCACATATTGATTCGAAAAATTATGAATTTTGGAATCTAGCAATAATTTGACATCCCGGATCCAACAAAAGTGGTTTCGTCAAAAATCAAGGTCGTTTGCAAAATTTCCATTTTTGAGGGCCAAAATTCCATAGTGACTATTCTAAATTTTTAACTGGGCATAACTTTTTATCCCCGCTATAAAATTTAAATTTTTCGGATTCGTTGGAAATATATTCTCAATTAGATTCAAATATTTTTGGTTTCGCTAAAATCCGGTTTATTTTGAATCCTACACATTCACTTGAAATTTGAAATCGTATTTTCGAACTACCGCGCCATTTTCAATTCCTTTTATATTTAAAATAAAATATTTATATTCTAACGATGATTCAAATAAAAATATACATTCTAATTCTATTCAAAATAAATTTCTCGTCGTCATTATTTAAAATAATTCATTTTAGATACTCAAAATCCATCGAAATTGCCAAAATAAAAATTTTAAATTGGCTCGGATTTCAGGGTTATTACAATCTGCCCCACTTAAAACTTTTCGTCCCCGAAAAGGAACGAAGCGGAAAGTTGTTTTACAAACCAACCCAACTTTCATTATTTTCATTATGGCTTAAGTTCTTCAACTTTTCAGTTTCTAAGAACTTTTCAAATTTTTCAAAAATTTGGCTAACACCCTAAATTTCTAAAAAAAATCGCCATAACCTCTCTTCACCAGGAGCTTCAGGGTATTTCAAATAGCCTCCCATGGCCCTCTTCAATCCAAAAAGAAAAGGAAACAGCCAAGCGGCTAGCCAATCGGCTCATAAAATCATCCAAAACCCAATAAATTAGTAAACATGTACCTATTTGTCGGGCAAACAATTTTATTCTTCTGCTCTAGCCTCCTTGCTATGACTTGTTCATTTTAAGTACATGCATATGCATGCAAATGCGATAAATTTTCAATACAACTCACTATTCAGTTCAATTTGGCTAAAGGTTCAACATTTTAATTAATCAACCAATAATCAAAAAACACAACCATCAATCAATTAGTTGATTAGCATTTCAAATTCATAATTTTGATACATAGTCCAAAAATCAGATTTTTAGTGCCAAATCGCAACAATAGCCCTATCTAGCTTTGGTTCTCACATCAGTCTATGGAAATATATAAATATCACACTTTCTAAACTCGAATACCAATTCTGATGATGTTCGAACTATCATCAGAATCATCTTCGAGCGATTAGAGTATGATTCTATATCTATCCAGTATATTAAACCTTCGAATACACGTATATGCAAAATATTTATATATTGGATTGTCCAAATTAATTTAAAATAAATATTCAAATTCATAAAAAACTATTTAAATTTCAAAACAAAACTTGTTTTCATTTTAAAAATATACTCTTCACACTCGTTCTAGGATACTACTGATCCCATCTCTAACGAGTCATTCCCATTGGATATTACTAATCCAATCTCTGATGAATTCTTTCATATGGTTCTAATGTGTCTTGTTTTCTGAGCTTTGTAAACCAAAGCTCCGATACCAACTGTGAAGACCCGTAACTTCCCCGGTAAGAAAAGCCCGGATACATCGAGAAAACCACACAAAAGATAGTAGACAGAAGAACATTTCATTGTTAATTACAACAATTCCATCAGAATACAAAAATATACATAGTATGAATAAATATTACATAGAAAATATCATAGATTTAAATTACATTACATAGCAGTGGAAAAATAATACAATACACAACTGAAAGTAAATACACGGATACAGAGCTTTGCGAGTATCGTTCTAGCTGTACATCAGGATCCTGTGAATATAAATCTGCAAAACCAAAACTACTAGCTGCCCGTGTCAAAATAAGGGCACCCAGAGTTTAGGTTAAAATAATAAACTCCAGGTCAGTCATGTGACTGGTGTGAGAACTAAAAAAGTTAATAATCTTTATTTTAAAGTTAGGTAAATCAAGGGACCACGCCGTATAACACGGAACGGGTTTCCTCCCAAGAATAGCAGTGCATAAAACCACAGCGCAATGCTAAATAAAGAACAATGAAGCTATTATAAGACCCAGGTCCCATCACACAATGCAACACAAGCTAGAGGATAGGGTTTTACCTTATAATAGCCAAAGAATGCTTGATACGCTAAATTTCATCTTTTATTATTACTATAAGTGTATAGTGTCAAAACAATTTCAATCATAAATATCAATCATAGACGGCATGGGTACCATATATCATGTTGCCAATACTAGGCTCTACAATCAAAACCGCAAAGTCACGTATTTGGAAGTTGGATTTCCATCTGTGAACCAAAGCAAGGGATCGTCCTTACCGAATTCGAGACGCTCTAGCCCGACCCTCAGGTCATAGCTCGAGTGACCTTTGGATCGTCAGGGTCGGTCCACCGATGTAGATTAAAATGCCTGAACACTTGTAACACCCCCACATCCATTAGTGTCACTCACAAAGGGAATGCACTAAGTTCTGTGGAGCATTTAGGGTAAAAGATGCAGATAAATTACAAGACAGACAGAAATTTAACAGTGGAAAATAAAACTTTACTTTATTGATAAAATAGTTTGTACAACGATTTCTTTACAATGTCAGAGTATCATCTGTCTTACAAAATAAAGAAGCATAAAACAACATTTATATTCCCCAATTGTAGCAAGAGCCAGCCATAGCATCTGAAAAGAGAATCCAAGCAAAACTTCGACAAATCTTCAAGCTGGGAAAGAGTGACAGTCCAACTTAACCTGAGCTATACTATTCCCTCCTTTACTACCTGGGGGGAAACGGAAGAAAAGAAGACAAAAGAAAAACAGAGTCAGACATAAAGCCTGAGTAAGTTCAGTTACATCTAGCATGTGAACATGGAAAAACAAAACGACATGAATTAACTGAATACAAGATAACACCATGATGATAGGGTCAGCAAGATTAGACAAGATTAACACAAGATATGCTAAGATAAGATAAACAGGATATGTTCTAATACTTTCGCTGCTTCGCTATTTCCTTGTTATACTGGTTTCTATATCTCTGCACCACCTAACTAGTGTCCCAACTAGTAACGATAAGGTGATCCCAATCCCTATAGTTTCCGTTGCCTTCAGGCATACATTTATTATTTATTACCTAGATCTAATCTAGGTTTTTTCTATCAAGTGCCTTCTAGATTCAACTAGAGTTTACGCTATCCGTTGAACGCTTCTCGGATTCAGGGTTTATGCCACCTAGTCCAACTAGGGATTATGCTACCTGTCGAACGATGTCCCCAATTCTAGGACACACTACCTGGAGTGGTATATGTTCCTAGTCTCCCCCACGCATGTATCGCGAATCGTTATCGCTTGTCTAGATGCACATGTCCCGTAATGTGTGGCCCGAGTCCTGTGGCAGGGCAAATCAAGAAACACAGAACTCGGTCGGGAGCTTTCAGATATCTGCCGATGCAGATGCTAAGATCTGTTTTTATTCCAGTGGCTATGGTCCCACTCGACCCCTCCCTCAACTAATGAAAGGCACACCTTGAAAATGAGAACTATACGCAGGCCCCCGATGCCCCACTAACCTATGGCCATCCTCACCCATTACTAGATAGCAAGTATATGGTCTTTTGGAGTTCTCCGCCTTTCCGCTTCATGTATCTCGATTAACTCAAGATGGATGGTAGACGACGAGTTGCTATCACAGGACTACCGGTTTCTCGCCGAATCACGCTGGTCCATCCTAGTCTTTAGGTTGCCATATTTTGCAACCAAGGCATACCCTTGGTTCTTCTAACGCTGACCTTAACCTCTGTAAGCCCAGGAGGATCATCTACAGCCTCACAGAGGGATACCAAGAGTACACTCCCGTCCCCTCGAAGCCTCGGGCTTCGTAACCCAATTCGTTGGAGCCTTCGTGTAACACCCCACTCCCGCTAAGGTCACTCACTAAGGGAATGCCTTAACTTCGGTGGAGCATTTTGAGTGAATATAGAACAGAAAAATTACAACAAGACAGATATAAATAATACTTGAAAAATCTAAAACATCATTTCATTGCAGCAGAAGGTAAACATGTTTAGTTACAACACCATAAAAGGAGTCAAGTACCAAATATCCATCCTGATAAAACATAAGTACATAATCCCACTACATAAACTAATAGCCATAATAGAAAAGATAATCTGGGCTTTACATCACGGTCCAAGCTCCAAAAGATAGATAAAGAAATCTGATCAAAGCCCACTAGTGCTAGGCCCAACCTGAGGACCTGAGGGGGAAAAAGATAAAAACAACGGGGTCAGACATAAGTCTGAGTGAGCCCTATAACTTTAACTACACAATCATTAAAGTAATTAGGGTATGATATAAACTTGGTACGGTGATGACTGGGGATAAATGACTACACTAAGTAGCCAACTAGACATAGGATGAACTAAGATAACGGTAAAGACGCATCTACCCACCCAAGGGTAATTACTAACTGCACCACACCAGTCATTCCTACTTAAAGGTTGATCCCACCCAAGGACTTAGAAAATTTACCCAGTAGTTTCCTGTACCCCTAGCTGACTACATAGGTGCCGTCTGCCCCTATCTCCACTAGGTGTACACACTACTCCCCAAGCGATCGGCTCCCTACCGTAGATACCCGTGTTGGCCCCACAGTGGGGTGTATCACTCCCCAAAGTGGCAACCCGATACAACCAATGGTGCACGGCTTATACCTACACGATGCAACAACGTCTTACCTACCAGCCCGGGTCCACACACGCACATGAAACCCGTTGGACTTACGTTGCCACCGCTAACCCATTTTGGCCTCTTATAGTCAAGCCCAGTACGCGTGTCCCGTCCTCGACATGGGTCGAGCCCAATAAGATACATATGGGTTACTGGTTGAAATGGGCCCCCACAAGCTACCCACCTAAGCTTGTCCCTTTTTCTAGTGCATCCCACTTAACCCTTTAATCATGTTTAATTACATTTTTTCCACTTGGTTAAGTATTCTAATCGTATTTTCTATTGCCACCCAAGGCAACCCACTAGATTTCCTCATGCCACCCAACGCACTTACTTGATTTCCACATGCCACCCAAGGCACCCACTTAACCCCTCATGCCCCACTACATGCTTATCTGGATAAGTGTTTCTTAGTTGATTAAGAACGTAACCGTTGTAAAGACCTCTCACATTAGACTATCTTTTATGGCAGCTGGATTTGCCGGTCGGGTCCGGGCAGTCTTATGCCATAACCGAGTCTAACCTCGTGTCTTTACACTTGTCACGTATTAAGTTTGTGCCTAAGACCTCTCACATTGGGCCAATCATTTGTAGCCGCTGGATTTGCCGGTCGGTTCCGGGCAGTCTTATGCTACAAAAGGGTCCAACCTCGTGTCTTAGTCGATTAATTACACCTAATTAATCACCCCCATAATTTGTATTAATTATCCCTAATTAATTACAAATTTAACGATGTACATAATTGACTCAATTATGTCCATCCACTTTATGGTATGCATAATCATACCAACTTCACACCATTTCATTAACATGTATATTAACCCCATCGTTCCCCACGTAATTCGCTAACATGACATACTTAAAAGGGAAGATCCATCACACATACAATGGGTTCAACTTGCATAACATTAGCATCAACATGGGTTTTAAAGGTGTCAACATGCATATAGCATCAAACCCAACTAGCATAAATAATCAACCCAAACTTGCATGAATCACATATGTCATAAAGAGGGTAACTTGCATAAGCTACTTATGTCATACAAAGGGGTAAACTTGCATATGTATGTATGACATACAAAGGGGTTAACTTGCATATGTATGCATATCATACAAAGGTGTAAACTTGCACATGTTACTTGCATATAATCAAACACCAAACTTGCATAACATGTCATGTATGAACTTGCATATAATCATACACCAAACTTGCATAACATATCATATATGAACTTGCATATAATCATACACCAAACTTGCATAACATGTCATATATGAACTTGCATATAATCATACACCAAACTTGCATAACCATGGTGTCATAGTGGATCAATGTTTATCATAGTGATTTGCATAACTAGCATCATGAACTCATAGCATATGACTTGCATAACATCATGATCACATAGCATATGACTTGCATAACTTGCATAACATCATAATCACATAGCATATGACTTGCATAACTTGCATAGCATCATGAACACATAGCATATAACTTGCATAACTTGCATAACATCATGAACACATAGCATATGACTTGCATAACTTGCATAACACATAGCATATAACTTGCATAACTTGCATAACATCATGAACATATAGCATATGATAACATAACTTGCATTGATCCACATTCATAGCCATAACCTCATTATATCCTATCATAATCATTTCAACAATTGGTCATTAAGGCTATAGAAACTCACAACTTGTTGATTAGCACTCCTATGAAGAAGATTAAGTTGCTAGAGTTGATTAGAAGTTGATTTGAGAGGCTATCTTCTTCTACAATTTGATGGAGGCTCCTTCAAGTTGCATTTTGACGGCATAACGACATTGTAACTATTTTTAGTATGAATCAGGGTAGTCTTATGGTGTATTTATAGATTAGTTAGGTGTTTTAGGCCATTAGATTAACCCTAAATCAGATTAGAGCCGTCAGATCTCGTCACTAGCCCTAAAACATAGCCCAAACCCCATAAGGTTGCACCCAGGTCACACAGACCGACAGGCGGGGTCGACCCCTGGGTCGACCCCTAGGGAGGGGGTCGACACCCATGTCGACCCTAGGGTCGACACCCTCTGCCTGGCGGGAATTTTCCCGCCTCTTCTGAAATGTGAAATTTTTATATTTAAATCTGTTTTGAATTTTCTAAAAACTTCTTCGGGCCTTAACTGGGTCATACGGACTCCGATTTTCGAAAACTCGGACTCTATTTCGCGTATTTTTCCGAGACGAACGCAATGGCGTAGCCCGTTTCCCCTGATTCAGATTTTAAAATTTAATTCTGCCCTGTTTTATATTATAACAAGTTAATCAACATACGGGGTGTTACACTTCGTTTTACTCAGACGGACGTTCGCTCCTTCCCGTGTTATACTAAGAATTACTACTTAGTTTTCCTAACTAAGGTTTACCACTTAGTTTCCAGAATTGTTGTTTTCTTAACTAAGGTTTACTAGTTAGCTCCCTTTTAACTAAGGTTTACTACTTAGTTCTCTTTCTCGTCAGTTTGGATTGGTTAAGCGTCATTAGTCAATTCAAGCTAACTTAACCCTCTTCATTTATCCTGATAAACTGGTTAAGTGTGATCAGTACTTCATGTTGACTTAACCCTACCACAAACCAAGTTATATTGGTTAAGTATCTCTTATTACTTAACCCTATTCATCCTGTATTGGTTAAGTGTTCCTTTTTAACTCAACCTTGCCCATCTGTTTTAACTAACACTTTATTAATGGTTAAGTATTATCCCTTCATGTTTTAGACTTAACCCTATTCATTTGTCACAATCTGATGGTTAAGTGTTCAAGTTTACTTAACCCTACGGTCTAGTCCAGCTAACATATCAAATTGGCTAAGTGTATTGAATTTTACTTAACCCCAACCTCTAGTCTAGTTAACATGTTAATTTGGCTAAGTGTTTTAACTTTACTTAACCCCACCTTCTAGTCTAATTAACATGTTAATTTGGATAAGTGTTTTCTTAGTTACTTAACCCCTACAAATCTTGTCCTGTTTCGATGTTAAGTTTGGTTAAGTGTCCTTATGGACTTAACCCTCCCATTCTAGCTTAACTGTGTTAAGTCGGTTAAGTGTTCCTATGGACTTAACCCTCCCATTCTAGCTTAACTATGTTAAGTTGGTTAAGTGTTCCTATGGACTTAACCCTCCCATTCTAGCTTAACAATGTTAAGTTGGTTAAGTGTTCCTATAGACTTAACCCTCCCATTCTAGCTTAGCTGTGTTAAGTGTCTGTATGAACCTAACCCCACCCATTGGTTTGGTTATCATGTTGAATTGGTTAAGTGTCTTAGTTAACTTAACCCTACCATTCTTGTTCTAGCTTTAACTAAATAAATTAAAGTTGCGACCACTCACATTAGACAGATATTGTTGCGATTACTGGATGTGCCGGTTGGTTCCGGGCAGGTTTACATCGCAACTCGGTCTAACCTCGGATTAGGCATATTCGTGTTTTCTAAGTTCAAAGGGTTCTGATTAATTTTCAAATTAGGTTTTGAAAGTAACCATCCCGTCCGTCGGATCAGTTAGGGATAGCCAGGGAGAGCAGGAAACTTGTATTTTCCAAACCCAAGCCTAGACACTATCCTCTCTGTCACCCTAGAACTTTCTGGTGTGTTATTAAAAGAGATGTCATTAATAAACCTTTAATTTGTCTAAATTTACATTTTTTCATTTAGGACAAATTCTATAAGTAAATTATTCCTAATTTACTTATTTCATAATTACTCTTTTAATGTAAATTGTCAACATTTATTATTATGGCCCATTTTCCCCTCTCTATCATATTTATGCTTTTTGGTATGTAAACTATACCAAATTAAGTGTCATTAACCATGATTTTGCTAAACATGACAATTACTCCCAATTATGGCCAATTTCAAATTTATGCCAATATACTTATTATGCCAAATTGGCTTATCCAATTCTGATTTATCATTCTAATTACCGTTCATGTCAAACTAGACTTATTATTCTAGTTCACAATTCATGTAAATGCTAGATTTACAAGTCAGTACTAGATTCAAATTACACATCCAATAATTCATGTCAAATTTATCCAATTTGCATTTTTATGAACATGCCATAATACCTGTTCCCAATTTATGCCAATTTCCAAGTTTATAACAATGTTTTAGTAAATTTCATATTTTGCCCAAATCATATTCCCATCGTTCGTATAATCGTGATTCAACCTAGATTATAAATAAATCTAGATTCGTAGAAAATAGGGAATGAACCAAAGATGCTATGAAAAAGATAGACATAATAACTGGCATAAAATGATAATTTACTAATTACAGACCTAACGAATTACACTGAAATTGATCTAAAACATCGAAGGCCTATAGGTCTGAAAATCCTATGACATAAAAAGGGTTGAATAACGACGTAGGTTCAAGAATATGGGTAGACCTAACTTAATAGGTAAATTCCCAAGATCAAAAACCGAAGAAAACCAAGAATAGATAGAATAGATAATCAGGTTTAGACCCAATTTCACAGCCACAAAACTTAAGCAACGCTTTCCTAGTCATGAATCATTGGTGTTCAATCACAGTTGTTCTTGTTATGTCATAGGCAATAGTTTATGTTACCTAGTCAAAGGCATAGGCTTGTGTTCATAGTCAAGGAAATAATTCTCATAGTCATGAGTCACAGTCATAGGCAGTGTTCATAGTCATAGGCAATGTTCATAGTCAAAGAGGCATATGGTTTTAAGGTCCATAGTTTCATAGTCACAGTCTTATTGGTCCTCGAATCATAACAGTTCTTAATTAGGTCCAAAGATATAAGCACTGATTCGAATAGAAAGATTTGGCATATTCTTTTATTCCTTTAATTTCATGTCACGAATAGAAAACGTTCAAATCTAAAAAGTAACCGACTTACAGAGATTAGATTAGATTCGTAGAAAAACAGTCGTTGAAGTCGTTTGAATCTTCACTTGAATCCTAGCTTGTTTTGAATCCCCTTTTGAAAGTCTTGAGCAGCATTTCCTCGTCTTGATTTATTTTACATATTATTTTATTTATTATTTAATTAAGAGGAGGAGAAGAGGCCATGTTCACCAAGAATCTTTGCAGCATAAGGTTAGAGAAGATTTGTGAATAGTGAAGGAGACTAGGGGTTGTTTATATAGGATTAGGCGGATGAATCTAGGCAGAAAACGAGACCAGGTACATCAGAATGCACCCAGGCCCAAAAGTGGGTTTCTGCACCCAGGTCGACACCCAGGTCGACTGGGCAATCGACCAGGTCAGGGGGGGTCGACTACCCAGTCGACCTGGGTCCTGGGCGGGAATTTTCTCGCCCAGCCCGCTTCTGGGTTTGAATTCAAATTTCGAGCTGTTTTCTGTTCTGAAAATTCCTGAAACTTCGGAGGGTCATATCTCCCTCATACGGACTCTGATTCTCGCAAACTCGGACTCATTTCCAAGCAGAATTTCAAGATGAACGCAATGGCGCAACCCGTTTCCCTTGATTTTGATTTTAAAATTTAATTCTGCCTTGATTTGTGAATTCTAGTGTTATAGAATTACGGGGTGTTATATTCTCCCCCACTTAAAAGGATTTCGTCCCCGAAATCTTCAAGTTAGGAAGAATGTGTCCTACCATCCAATCACCCATCTACTCAACCATTCAATCACAGGCATTCATTGTCCTTAAAAGATTTCTAATGCTTGTATGTTCATATGCATAGTGTGTGTACATGTCTTTATCTAATGCAAAATCAGGCGGTCTACTGATTCAGTTGACCTCCTTAATGCAAATCATGTCAGTGCCATGCATCCAATCATGTATGCAAGTATCCCTAGTTATGTAAATACTACATGTGTGCATAGCCATTCATCCATATGCAACATCCATATGATAACATATCGAGTTCAACTTACAAACAAATACATATCTGTAAATGCAATATGAAAGCGTCCGAACTGATCTAGTGCCTAATACGTATGCATATGCATTCACGAGTAACCATTAGCAACCACTCGCAACCATCAACCATAACATGTTTCAAATACATGTTTACATCCAGAAGAGTTTCTACCTAAGGATCGAAGATACGACCTAGAGGATATACTTTGGAAAGAGAGAAACAATTATGCGTAAAGCTCCTACAAAAAGAGAAATCAAGGATGCACCCTTAAGGAAAAGGGTATGATGCTAGTGTCTAGCCTTCTTGAGCTTTACTCCACTATATCTTAACTAATTTAACTTCACGATTGTGAAGTTTCTGACCTCCATTTCCAAAATAAGCAGATGTTAACTATGATACCAAGTGTACATACCAAGATGGTTTGAGGTCTCTCCTCTTAGCTTATCCCTCATGCCATAACTATGAGGGTCAAAAGGTCACTACTTGCTTTTTAGAGTGCCTGCCACAACTATTCATCTCTCATGCAAACCATCCTAGTCGAACTCGACATTCCTCAAGTACAAGCCCCAAAGGCCTAAACCAATATCAGACAAGCACCCAAGGAATATCTCCTACGAATTTAGACGATCTACGTGAGATGATATAAGCAAACTCGATAACTATTCTCAATTCCCTACTAAACAAAAATAAACTGGTCGGACTACCAATTGGATTTGAGACTCTATTGGGATCTTTCTACTATGCAAGTACTATGGTGCAGAGACTCAACTTTGGAAGTGGATATGAACAAATGCGAAACGCTAAAACCAAAGGAAAAAGTACGAACAGTAAAACTAGACTCTTCCAACAGAACTTTACTACCTTTCTCCTAGGTACACTTGGTGGCAAAAGTAGGTACTTTTCCTTCTAAAAATCTTGTCCTTTGCCCTTAATTACACCATAGTAAAGATACTTCCTCTAGTCTTAGATTTTATAATTCCTTCCTCCTTTGTGAGCTAAATCTACATCCATGGATTCCTCATCCTCTTCCGTGTGTAGTCATATTGACAAATCTCTCGAAAGCTGCTTCCATCGTACAGAAAACCCTATAAGCTTGAAAGAAAACTGGCCGTAGGTGAAACAACTACGGCTATGGTTGGAAGTCAGGCACGACTTCGCCCATCGATGAGGTTACCTCCCAGAAAGCTAGGAGCCCCAGAGACTCAAGAAAGAAGGAGACAAGAATTCAAACAGAGGAAGAGAAGATAGTGCGTATGGCTTTGGGGAATATGCCTTTAAAACAAATCTTTTCTCTTGAAAATGCTTCTTTTAAAACCATTTTGAAAATAATTTTTCAAATCTTTTATCTGATCAGGTAACCTTCAGCTCTGATACCACGTGTAACACCCCACATCCGTTAGTGTCACTCACAAAGGGAATGCACTAAGTTCTGTGGAGCATTTAGGGTAAAAGATGCAGATAAATTACAAGACAGACAGAAATTAAACAGCGGAAAATAAAACTTTACTTTATTGATAAAATAGTTTGTACAACGATTTCTTTACAATGTCAGAGTATCATCTGTCTTACAAAATAAAGAAGCATAAAACAACATTTATATTCTTCAATTGTAGCAAGAGCCAGCCATAGCATCTGAAAAGAGAATCCAAGCAAAACTTCGACAAATCTTCAAGCTGGGAAAGAGTGACAGTCCAACTTAACCTGAGCTATACTATTCCCTCCTTTACTACCTGGGGGGAAACGGAAGAAAAGAAGACGAAAGAAAAATAGACTCAGACATAAAGCCTGAGTAAGTTCAGTTACATCTAGCATGTGAACATGGAAAAACAAAACGACATGAATTAACTGAATACAAGATAACACCATGATGATAGGGTCAGCAAGATTAGACAAGATTTACACAAGATATGCTAAGATAAGATAAACTGGATATGTTCTAATACTTTCGCTGCTTCGCTATTTCCTTGTTATACTGGTTTCTATATCTCTGCACCACCTAACTAGTGTCCCAACTAGTAACGATAAGGTGATCCCAATCCCTGTAGTTTCCGTTGCCTTCAGGCATACATTTATTATTTATTACCTAGATCTAATCTAGGGTTTTCTATCAAGTGCCTTCTAGATTCAACTAGAGTTTACGCTATCCGTTGAACACTTCTCGGATTCAGGGTTTATGCCACCTAGTCCAACTAGGGATTATGCTACCTATCGAACAATGCCCCCAAGTCTAGGACACACTACCTGGAGTGGTATATGTTCCTAGTCTCCCCCACGCATGTATCGCGAATCGTTATCGCTTGTCTAGATGAACATCTCCCGTAATGTGCGGCCCGAGTCCTGTGGCAGGGCAAATCAAGAAACACGGAACTCGGTCGGGAGCTTTCAGATATCTGCCGATGCAGATGCTAAGGTCTGTTTTTATTCCAGTGGCTATGGTCCCACTCGACCCCTCCCTCAACTAATGAAAGGCACGCCTTGAAAAATGAGAACTATACGCAGGCCCCCGATGCCCCCACTAACCTATGGCCATCCTCACCCATTACTAGATAGCAAGTATATGGTCTTTTGGAGTTCTCCGCCTTTCCGCTTCACGTTTCTCGATTGACTCAAGATGGATGGTAGATGACGATTTGCTATCACAGGGCTACCGGTTTCTCGCCGAATCACGCTGGTCCATCCTAGTCTTTAGGTTGCCATATTTTGCAACCAAGGCATACCCTTGGTTCTTCTAACGCATACCTTAACCTCTGTGAGCCCAGGAGGATCATCTGCAGCCTCACAGCGGGATACCAAGAGTACCCTCCTGTCCCCTCGAAGCCTCGGGCTTCATAACCCAATTCGTTGGAGCCTTCGTTTTACTCAGACGGACGTTCGCTCCTTCCCGTGTTATACTAAGAATTACTACTTAATTTTGCTAACTAAGGTTTACCACTTAGTTTCCAGAATCGTTGTTTTCTTAACTAAGGTTTACTACTTAGCTCCCTTTTAACTAAGGTTTACTACTTAGTTCTCTTTCTCGTCAGTTTGGATTGGTTAAGCGTCATTAGTCAATTCAAGCTAACTTAACCCTCTTCATTTATCCTGATAAATTGGTTAAGTGTTATCAGTACTTCATGTTGACTTAACCCTACCACAAACCAAGTTATATTGGTTAAGTATCTCTTATTACTTAACCCTATTCATCCTGTATTGGTTAAGTGTTCCTTTTTAACTCAACCTTGCCCATCTGTTTTAACTAACACTTTATTAATGGTTAAGTATTATCCCTTCATGTTTTAGACTTAACCCTATTCATTTGTCACAATCTGATGGTTAAGTGTTCAAGTTTACTTAACCCTACGGTCTAGTCCAGCTAACATATCAAATTGGCTAAGTGTATTGAATTTTACTTAACCCCAACCTCTAGTCTAGTTAACATGTTAGTTTGGCTAAGTGTTTTAACTTTACTTAATCCCACCTTCTAGTCTAATTAACATGTTAATTTGGATAAGTGTTTTCTTAGTTACTTAACCCCTACAAATCTTGTCCTGTTTCGATGTTAAGTTTGGTTAAGTGTCCTTATGGACTTAACCCTCCCATTCTAGCTTAACTGTGTTAAGTCGGTTAAGTGTTCCTATGGACTTAACCCTCCCATTCTATCTTAACTATGTTAAGTCAGTTAAGTGTTCCTATGGACTTAACCCTCCCATTCTAGCTTAACTATGTTAAGTTGGTTAAGTGTTCCTATGGACTTAACCCTCCCATTCTAGCTTAACTGTGTTAAGTGTCTGTATGAACCTAACCCCACCCATTGGTTTGGTTATCATGTTGAATTGGTTAAGTTTCTTAGTTAACTTAACCCTACCATTTTGTTCTAGCTTTAACTAAATAAATTAAAGTCGCGACCACTCACATTAGATAGATATTGTTGCGATTACTGGATGTGCCGGTTGGTTCCGGGCAGGTTAACATCGCAACTCGGTCTAACCTCGGGTTAGGCATATTCGTGTTTTCTAAGTTCAAAGGGTTTCGATTAATTTTCAAATCAGGTTTTGAAAGTAACCATCCCGTCCGTCGGATCAGTTAGGGATAGCCAGCGAGAGCAGTAAACTTGTATTTTCCAAACCCAAGCCTAGACACTATCCTCTCTGTCACCCTAGAACTTTCTGGTGTGTTATTAAAAGAGATGTCATTAATAAACCTTTAATTTGTCTAAATTTACATTTTTTCATTTAGGACAAATTCTATAAGTAAATTATTCCTAATTTACTTATTTCATAATTACTCTTTTAATGTAAATTGTCAACATTTATTATTATGGCCCATTTTCCCCTCTCTATCATATTTATGCTTTTTGGTATGTAAACTATACCAAATTAAGTGTCATTAACCATGATTTTGCTAAACATGACAATTACTCCCAATTATGGCCAATTTCAAATTTATGCCAATATACTTATTATGCCAAATTGGCTAATCCAATTCTGATTTATCATTCTAATTACCGTTCATGTCAAACTAGACTTATTATTCTAGTTCACAATTCATGTAAATGCTAGATTTACAAGTCAGTACTAGATTCAAATTACACATCCTATAATTCATGTCAAATTTATCCAATTTGCATTTTTATGAACATGCCATAATACATGTTCCCAATTTATGCCAATTTCCAAGTTTATAACTACGTTTTAGTAAATTTCATATTTTGCCCAAATCGTATTCCCATCGTTCGTATAATCGTGATTCAACCTAGATTATAAATAAATCTAAATTCGTAGAAAATAGGGAATGAAACAAAGATGCTATGAAAAAGATAAACATAATAACTGGCATAAAATGATAATTTACTAATTACAGACCTAACGAATTACACTGAAATTGATCTAAAACATCGAAGGTCTATAGGTCTGAAAATCCTATGACATAAAAAGGGTTGAATAACGACGTAGGTTCAAGAACATGGGTAGACCTAACTTAATAGGTAAATTCCCAAGATCAAAAACCGAAGAAAACCAAGAATAGACAGAATAGATAATCAAGTTTAGACCCAATTTCACAGTCACAAAACTTAAGCAACACTTTCCTTGTCATGAATCATAGGTGTTCAATCACAGTTGTTCTTGTTATGTCATAGGCAATAGTTTATGTTTCCTAATCAAAGGCATAGGCTTGTGTTCATAGTCAAGGAAATAATTCTCATTGTCATGAGTCACAGTCATAGGCAGTGTTCATTGTCATAGGCAATGTTCATAGTCAAAGAGGCATATGGTTTTAAGGTCCATAGTTTCATAGTCACAGTCTTATTGGTCCTCGAATCATAACAGTTCTAAATTAGGTCCAAAGATATAAGCACTGATTCGAATAGAAAGATTTGGCATATTCTTTTATTCCTTTAATTTCATGTCACGAATAGAAAACATTCAAATCTAAAAAGTAACCGACTTACAGAGATTAGATTAGATTCGTAGAAAAACAGTCGTTGAAGTCGTTTGAATCTTCACTTGAATCCTAGCTTGTTTTGAATCCCCTTTAGAAAGTCTTGAGCAGCATTTCCTCGTCTTGATTTATTTTACATATTATTTTATTTATTATTTAATTAAGAGGAGGAGAAGAGGCCATGTTCACCAAGAATCTTTGCAGCATAAGGTTAGAGAAGATTTGTGAATAGTGAAGGAGACTAGGGGCTGTTTATATAGGATTAGGCGGATGAATCTAGGCAGAAAACGAGACCAGGTACATCAGAATGCACCCAGGCCCAAAAGTGGGTTTCTGCACCCAGGTCGACACCAAGGTCGACTGAGCAGTCGACCTGGTCAGGGGGGGTTGACTACCCAGTCGACTCCCCAGTCGACCTGGGTCCTGGGCGGGAATTTTCCCGCCCAGCCCGCTTCTGGGTTTGAATTCGAATTTCGAGCTGTTTTCTGTTCTGAAAATTCCTGAAACTTCGGAGGGTCATATCTCCCTCATACGGACTCCGATTCTCGCAAACTCGGACTCGTTTCCAAGCAGAATTTTGAGGCGAACGCAATGGCTCAACCCGTTTCCCTTTATTTTGATTTTAAAATTTAATTCTGCCTTGATTTGTGAATCCTAGTGTTCAGAATTACGGGTTGTTACAACACTGTGTTTCCCCACCCTATGGGGTGTCAATGAGTCCAATGACTCCATCGGCTCCACACAGTCACCGATCTATCTGATGCGCCTCGCAACAGCAACAACCACATAATTCAAACTCGTCAGGGCGTGTAAAACCACTGACGCCAATTCTAGCTAGAAGGAAACACATGCCCTCCCTAATGTCCTCTCCCGTTTCTGGTTCACAACCGGGGTGTGAGGCTCGCGAATCAACGTTACACAAAGCTATGCCACACAGGCGGTGCTTTGATCATCAACCACGAGACTTTGCTTTTCAACAGAAGCCTTGATCCATTGCCACTTAGTCATGCCACACAGGCAATTCACTCCATGCGATTGATATCCATCAATATATTAACCCTGAGCTCGTACGTCTCAGAGAAGGGCGTTAAGCAAGAGAATAAATTCTCCACCGCCAAACAGATATATATTTAATAGAAATCAGTCACACAGAATAAAATCCAATGTCAGACACACAGTCCATTTACAAGTTCGTTCTGGGTCTGAACGAAACCGGAGGCACCTTGTACCTCGCATATCCATCGATCTCCAAGTACGTCTGGACGACTACCAACTGATTCCCTCCTCTTGGGTGTACAGCCCAATCAAGTTCATCAGTAATTATCCAAACGATGTGAAGACCTCCGATCTTCGACCACCGTCTTCATCCTCGACACATCGACGAATCAGTTATTCAGAATGAGATAAACCCGGTCTTTCTGAATAACTCGTGTATATAATAAACAAGTGTTACACAAACACAACATATGCCTCATTCCAATTCAGAATATTCTTTTACTCAAATATTCTTATACTTTGGGAAAGGTTCCCCTTAATTTTATCAAAGATAAATTCTTTAAATTTATTCTTTAATCTTCCTTTGAATATCAATTCAAACTAGTCGGGACTAGCGAACCACACCGAAGTAATCATTTATTTTATTTCCCAATCCCAACCTATTCATCCCATGAAGTAAAACTGGTAATACTTCATATCTAACAACACGGTGTTATCGGTAAATTCAATTACCACACGTTCAAATCTAATTAAAGAATTAACTATCGCCTAGAGCAAAACTGGTGATACCCCATCCTCGATTATTTCAATCTAATTAAAGATTAATGAAAACTCCACTTGGATTTAATCTTCCTAACAATCACTATCAATGATTATTTAACTTGGTAAATCATATCCTGTCTTTAACTGGGTTAAAGAACCAATGTCATTTAAAACACAGTTCACGATAAATCCAAAATCACATTCCATTCCAATTCAATTATTGAAACTTCTGGTTAATTTTAAAACCCTTTCAAATCCAATTTATTTATTTAAAAATAAATAAATTATTATTCTAATTCAAAACTAGTTCATTTCGATAAAAATCTATTTTTATCTTTTCAAATTTGGAATTTTTCATCTCAATTCTTCACAAATCATTTCTTATGATTTTACACAAATTATTACTATTTTAAATAATTTTATCAAGGCCCGTACAGTCGAATTCCATCAACGGCCATCGAACTGCACTTACATCGACCTTTTCCAAATTTGATTTGGACATAATTCCAAATCCAACCGTTAGATTTCAAATATCTAATATTCGTTAGAAAGCTCTTTTCGATACGAACCCAACGGTTCCGGTTCTAGGAGAATTCGACGGTTGGATCTCCCGTAATATCCATTCGAAGTCAATGGTCGAAATTCGCGAACTGGCGCGGCGCGGCGTGTTCTATTAAGGCCTATATATATACATATATATATATATAGTATATAGTATATATATTTCGTTGACTTTTTTTCAAAACGTATTTTATAAATTGTTTTAAATTCGTTTTCGAAACGATTTCAACTTCATATTCAATTTTGAATCAAAATTGAATATTCCACATCATCGATATACAAATGATTATATTTTCAAAACGTTATATTTTGAAATCACTTTCTTTTCTATATTCATTATAAAAACGAATAAAATCGATATAAATATCGTTCACGTCAAAATGACGTCAATCTAGTCAACACGGCTTTTATTCAACACATGAATGTTTATTCTATTCAACACATGAATATTTATTTTATTCAACACATGAATATCTATTCTATTCAACACATGAATATTTATTCTATTCAACACATGAATTTATATTATTCAACACATGAATTTTTATTCAATTCAACACATGAATTTTTATTCTATTCAAAACATGAATTTATTTCTATTCAACACGTGAATTTATTTCTATTCAACACATGAATTTATTTCTATTCAACACATGAATTTTTATTTTCTATTCAACACATGAATTTTTATTCTATTCAACACATGAATTTATTTTTATAATATTCCTTATTTTTCAAATCGGAATGAGGACCAATCAATTACCATATAAGGTTAATTATATGGATTATCTACAACACATGTATATAATAGCAACGATAACTCATCAACCATCATCCAGAGTGCACCACAAAACTGCATAAGCATTAAATATAAATAATTAATACTTACACAGTCTTTCAACCCATCGATTGACATACAACTAAACAATCGGGATTAGTGTACGTCAAATATCATCCCAGTACCCGTGTGGGGTTTCACATCAACAAACACAGATTTTTATTTGTGTAGTTGGGCGATGCGTAAAATTTATCGCCCCAATCAATATCAGTCAAATCGGTGTACATAAACAAATCGTTCGATTTGTAAATGAATATTTATTTTATTTCAACACATGAATATATATTTTACTTCAACACATGAATATATATTTTATTTCAACACATGAATTTTATTTTATTTCAACACATGAATATATATTTTACTTCAACACATGAATATATATTTTATTTCAACACACAAATATATATTTTATTTCAACACACAAACAACCACACAAGCATACAAGTCGTCCATGGTCTGTGGACGACGGGTGTCGGGTGCTACTAAGCACCGTCTGCATCCTAGTATATATTTCAACTAGAAATTAAAATAAAAGTGAGGTGTTCTCACCGATTAGCTAACCAGACATCACGACTCTTCATATGTAGAAAATCTTTCGTCGTGCTCGCCTTTTGTCACTTTCGTTGTAATGTCCCGCATTTTTATCAGTTCGTGTTTGAATATTTAAATCAGTTTAAATATTGAATTCGTAATATAAGTGGATTTATATATTAATTAAAACGAAGATGAACGTAAAAAAATATATATTAAATATAATCGAGTCCGTAATATCGCGACAGTTCGTATTTTAACGTTCTGAACTTCAATTGAGTATACAGGACTCGTTTTAAATCGGATTTCTATAAAACAAGAAACATTGGAATTTGTTGAACTGTATCTTTCTAACAGAAGTGAAAAATCAAGATTTCGCGTTATAAATTGTGAATTATATCCAAATCAAATATTCAGAATGTCGCTATGAAATCGTATATCGACCGTAATGGTTTATTTGATATAACTAGATACCGGTTGCAAATATGAACAAGATTCTTTTGAGACATAGTGATAATTTAATTTTTAGAATTTTACAATAATTTTTAATTAATTAAATATGCAACTTTTTATTTGAAGTATTTTGCACCCTGTATCGATATTTCGGGGTTTCACAATATAAGTTAAACTACCGATATTATTATATTTTTGGGATCGGGACACCTCGTTGAGCATGACTGTACTCTTACTTCTGTCCGTGGTAGTCCGTAAAATTAATGAATCTTGTACATTGTAGACCGTAAAGTTTCAATTCCAAGCATTTGGAAACTTTACAAGTGAATGAACAAAAACCTATCTTACCTAGCACCACCTATTTTCTTTTGCGTACAAACAATGTAAAAACTTAAAACAAAAGAAAAGAGACCATAACCTACCCTATTCTCCACATTACTCCTACAACCTAGTTCTATTTCTTTACGCCAAAGAAAGCACCTAGTTAAGAAATATCAAACCCATACTCTACATACACAGCAAACCTATTCGAAACAGTGATATGTGGAGTGAAATTCAAAACCTACCCACCTACACAGTATGGACTAAGAGGCTATGAGATGAAAATTAATACCATGACATTCAGCCTAACCTAAAATAATAGGATAAAAAAATAATTATAGTACCCTATTGCCTAATACTTAACAACAAAGAAATAACACGAACCTATCCTCCCCCCTATTTCTTCATGGCAAAGTAACCAATGTATTTTCACATCAGTATGGCCTACCCTATGTTGATAGCTAGTATCCTTAACCATTAAGTATCCTCTAATATAGATACAACCCCATCGTCCCCATTTCTCCAGAAAACACACTTGAAACCAAAATGGCCGATCACATTAAAAATATCAAAACGTTCATGGCAAGCTTGAAGCCTAGTATTGCACGCATGGGACATAAGGTGACGCAAGTATTCCATTGCGGCAAGCTTACGTTGGATGTCCGTGACTTTCAAGTTCACAGGATGGAGGAGTTTGCAAAGGGTCTGGAGAAGAACGTCGTCGATTGTTCAGGCGATCGGAATGGAAACCGGAGTATAGCGTGGTTTCTCTTTGGGTTCCTAGTGCTTGCGCTCTTCTTCATTAAGAAAGAAGGGCATCGAGTTAAATATAATGCTATTAAAAAGGTGTTGAAGTATGGTTGGGTGCACGTGTAGCAAATAAGAGCAAGTATGGAAGCCGGCTCATGCAGTTGCACGGGGAGTTGATATAAAGAGAACGTGATGCTAGCTGATGGATCTACTAAGATGAAATGCTTGAAGAAAAGGAAATGATAAGCTTGTTTTTCATTTTTGTGGAAAGAATAGAAAGGAGAGTGAGCAGTAGCGGTTATGGGGTAGCTCGAAACAATTCGAAGTGGTGGCATACTGAATGGAGTGTGTATGGCGTGCTGCAGGTATTGTTTTGGAGGATCATACACATGCAAATTAAGTGGAGCAGTTCGGGGTCTTATTGTTGGGCGTGGTTCCATATGTAGAAGGAGGAGAAGAAGCTCGATAGTGGACCGTGGAGTTGGTGATCAAAGAAAGGTGTGTAGAGCGGAGTTCGGATAATGGTGATGGCGGAGTTGAGCGCTGGAAGAGGGAGAAAAGGTGGCTTTGGTCTGAGTAGTGATGAGGTAGAGAGGGATTCGCCACCAAGAAGAAGGTGCGAGCTTGCGAAAAACTAGCGGTGCCACTATGTAAACAAGTGCATGGGAATAGTGATGATATGGCGTGAATACTGACATTTTTGAAGGGTTAAGCTTAGTGGAGATAGCGTCAGAAGGCGACGATGTTCTTCACACAGTGACGAGGTCCTTCGTAGTATATTGGTTGCATCTGGAGTTCGAAATAATATTGGGAAGAAGGGATTATATAGGCGGGTCTGACCGATGGGTTATTGGTGCAGAATGGATGAAGTAACGTTCGAGCTGAGTGGTGTGTTTGTGGTGGCATGAGTGTTCATGAAAAAGGTGAAATGGAAACATGCATGGCGGTCCTAGAATGAATAGTTGACGTAAAAATAAAAGAGAAATGTTGTGACGGACCGAGCGTGGATCCAAAACCGCGAAGGATAAAGGCAATCGAGTATATTAGAACTGGTTCTTAACCACTAGGAGCTCATTGGAAATTATAACGTCTAATCCGGTGTACCAACGCAAATCATTATTTAACGGTTAACGCGCCAATGTGAGTAAATTCACTCACTCTGATCTATTTTAAAATATTATAATTATATTTTAATGTTGGTTGAATATTGTGTGATGGTCGTTTTGGTAAATCACAATTAAATTGGTTGAAATATATATCGTTGCATATGTTAGATACTGATTCTGTCGATTTTAATATCTCCTAATATGGAATCAGTGTTAATTGTTTGACTAACATATGTGGATGCGGGAAACCAGTTGGAGGAATCCAACTGGATTCCTCAGTATTTATGTGTACTGTTTGTTTTATATGTGTGCACTGTTCGAACCCAAATGACAGTAAAAACCCATGTGAATGTTGATGTTGAATGGGAATTCAACATTTGTTTGATTTAATAAATAAATGCTATCAATTTAGAAAGTGACAATAGACAACCATAAACCCATCATTTTGAAGTTGATTGACCGTCAGGTAAATCAACGAAATTAATTATAAAAAAATTATTTTTATAATTATAGCAAAGTTTTAAATTATAATAGAAGTTCTATTATAAACCAGTATTTTAGAGTTTGTTTTTATAAAGTAAATAAAAACGATTGTTGACATTTAAATAAGATTATAAAGCAGAAATTATCCGACGATTAAATATTTGGGAATTATTTTAAGACAAACAGTTTAGAAATGTTATTAGATTAAATATATTAATCTAATGGTAAGAAGTAACTAAAATCAGTTAACGAATTTACTGATGGAATGAAGTTGATTTAAATCAACTGTTTAATTGAAAATGATTATTAGATTAACTGGGTCCTTATAAAGAAGTTATAAATAGAACGGTGGAATGAAGTTAAAGCGAAGAGTTAATGTTTAAAATACATAATAATAACAACGAAGATTTCAAAGTATGAATATGGTGTTATAAAACCGTATTCCAAAATAAAACAAGGAAATACGATTTGATGAATATTATAAGTAATAAGGGATTAGAATACAGACTTATATCTGTTCTAAGATAAGAACGTTGTCGATCAAGGTCTGAGAGGTAAATAAAATACCCCAACTTGAACGGCTCACTATTATCGAGGAATAGTATCAGTTTGTAACAGGAAAAGAGATGCCAAAATTAGTTACAAAAAGAATATGGCTGCGTATTGCAAGTCTTAGAACTATAGCAATAAAATAAACGCTGTTGACTAGGCTTAAGCGTGACTATTATGTCAAGATTAGTTATAAAGAAGAATATTACAGCGTATGACAAGTTTTGAACTGTAACGATAAATTAACGCTATTAACTAAACTTAAGCGTGATCTTTATGTATAGCAGCACTTCCTAGGGAATGGAAATAGTTTGGTTTGAAATCCACTCATTATAAAAGTAATAAGTAACGATGTCTGCCCAAAGAAATATAAGAATGAGTTAGAAAGAGATATTAGGAAATTGTTTCAGAAAGCAATGATATCATTTTGATATTCGAAATGTGATTAGAATTAAACCATTAGGATTTGAGATTTTAAATTCGATGATGTCGAATGTATTAAAGTAAATCATTTTTAGGAATTATAATCCGATAGGATAATTAACATTTAGTTTTAAACAAATAAATGTTGATAGGATAGAAACCAGTATTTAGTTATAAACTTGATATTGATTTGATAAGAAGTTGACTTAGAAACAGAGTTTATAAAGTGGAATAGGAATAAAAAAATAGGAAGAGATTTCGGTAAACAAGATTAGGGAAATTATTACGTGAATAAAGAGTTATATGATAAAGATGTTCAGATTTCTTAATAGGGGATGGTATTCACATTTCAAAGTGAATAATAATTTAAAAGGGAACGCTGGGCCGATTAAAAGGTTAAAATGAAAAAAAATTCCAATATAGTTAGAGTATATTATCCAAGTGTAGATAATAAAGAACGTAAAAAGAATGGAAATGTTTCGAACATTAATAACGTATGTTTTCTGGAACATGAAAGAATAAGAGTCTATAATAACTGGGAACGTTTTCCAAGAAGTGTAAAAAGGCTAAAACGGGATTTGAGAAATATCTAGTAAGATATGGGAATTTGGATAATAAAAATGAATGTTAAATAAAAAGTACCCGTGGTTGTGTGATGTTAGTTATACATTAGAATGGATGTTGTTTTTACTCCGATAGTTAAATAACCGACTATCAAAGTGTTTTGACCGTCATTGTCAATACGGAGAGACCGGTTGGATATATTATCCGGAAACCACTCCGTATAGGCACAAGCGCTGCGAATTATATTTAAGACAATTGAAGACGGAGTGAAATGAAAGGGTCATCCAGTTCCAGAAGGGTGCTTTCTGTTTGTCCAGTCCCAGGATAACTTGTATGGACGTGTGTCTGACAGAGTATTTCCAACGGTCACGCCGTTGATTTTTACAAATATACCAAGTTGGTAGGGAGAAGGTTACTTCTCTTTATTCTACACCCAGTGTGCATTTGTGTAATCAATATGTGATTACGGATTTGACGATGTGGCATTCAAAGTGAATGGTGATCAGATGTTCTGAAGATGGACGTAACCTCTAGCCTCACAACCAGGAAGTAACAAAAGTTGGGCTAGGAAGCATGGCTAGTTGGATCATCCCCAAGCAGGGTGTATTGTCATCGATCTAGAGAAAATTCATATTTGTTCTTCTTTTCGATTCTATATCTTCTGATGACTGTTGGATGGCCTGCAACCGTGGTGGCAATATATTCGATACACTCAAGCTAAATGAGTGGTTGGTCAGGTGTGGTCGGGTTGCAAGACGTTCTTGTTGAACCTGCAGTGTATACCCTCTAGAGTACACTGATCGGAAGGTGCCCTCATACCTTGTCTGTTGGAATCCATTCTCCAATAAGCGCCCTGCGGTTTATGATTTTATACTATATATATGTGGAGCGTGAGATGCAAGCATTCTGCTACTTGGATATTTATGTGTTTATGCATTATCATAATATAACCGGTTTTGATATTAAAGATATTTTGGGTTATAGTAAGGTTTTTCAAAGTTAAACAGTATAGTTGGAATTTACTCACACCAGTCCCATGACTGACCCATAGTTTATTTTGTTGTTTTTCCCTAATCTCTTGGGTGCCCAAATTTGTACGGGCAGTCAAGTGTTTCAGGATTTTACAGATTCACTTGGAGGAGCTAAAAGCAGAAGACCTCACCATTAGTTATGTAAAGATTATTTCCGTTGTGATGTATACCATGTATTATACTCTGATATGGTATGTATATATACAAACCCAGATTTGTATTTCAAACTTGTTATATAATAAAGATTATTATTTCGCTATGAGATTCGTGTTTACTCTGATTATGTTCAGTGTTCTTCTTCTTCTATTTTATTAGTTCTATCTTATCTTTCTCACCCTCTAAATTCTTTCTATCAATGTCCCGGTATTTTCAATGCTCGAGTAATTAACAGTGTATTTATGTTGATTTTCTAAGTCGAAAATTCCGCGGCCATTACAGTGGTATCAGAGCTAAAGGTTAAGTTATTACCTTGGCTCTGTGGCGTAACTCAATAGAGATGGGGTTAGTAATACCCTAGATTGAGTATGAGTGTGTATATATATGAGCGCGTATTTGTGAATTAATATAAAAACTATTTTATATTGTGTTGACTAGACAATCGAGTGGTTTATAAATTCTGGTCGAGACAGTAATGCAAACTGTGTCGATAGGTGTTCCTAAACTCTTGAACAGAGTAATTCGACACAGTATGTTTTGAAAAGAGGGTAAATAAAATAAATTTACCAAAAAATATATTTTGGAATTACCTAATATATATTGAATGTGTTGATCGTTATTATGATCAAATAAGATTTATAATTGAGTTGGTCATATAAATAACCAATCGGAATATTATACAAGTATAATATACAGAATCAAATAGATAAAATCTGAGCTTAAAACCAGAATTTGGAATTAAAACTCCGAAAACTGGGGAAAAAGTTGGAAATAATGTTTGAATTAAATATATGGGAATTTTAAAATCCTAGGAGATTTGAAATTGTTTTCCAAGGGATGTGTAATATATTTTGGAGAAAAATTCAAAATGAAAGTGTTTTAAAATGAATTTTGAAAGTGATATAGTATTGAACTCACTTCAATCACTGGAAAATAATTCTGATGATGTTGGCCACATCATCAATGTCATTTTCGAGTTCTAGAGTGACGGATTACTACCAAAGGATTGTTTTTGAATTGTTATGAGAAAACGAGTTGTTAAAAAATTCAAGTTTTGAATTGCCATCATTATATGTAAAGATATATGATTTCAAACTGATTTGAAAGAAATCACAGGAATTTGAATTCTGAAATAAAGATTTAACTTATGGAGTAAAATGGTAAAAGTGGAACCTAAACTAAGATAAACAAACTTGGACTGAGTTTGGAACGATCCAGAATGGAAATTGTAAAAGAGAAATATTGGAGATTCGAGTTATTAAAATGAATTGATTCTTGGAGAATAAGAATAGAATTTTGAATTTGGAGATGAAGAAAACTGATTTGAGAAATAAATCAGTAAATGGAATCGAAGATTAAATTTGGCTTAGAAAAAGCCAAAGATTGATTTGAGAATGGATTGATGGGAGATCAACCAAGGATGCTTTGATATATGTTAAAGTGATAGCAAATGGCAAAGATAGAGTTAGAAGACCAACGAAAAAGTATAAGCTTACATTATATTCGGGTTTGAGATTTATGAGCAATTTTGGCAAACCGTTGGCTGTTTTATTTTCTTTTGGATTGAAGAAGGCCTAGAGTGGCAAGTTGTTGTAGTATTGAATAAGCCGTGTAGGGGAGATGCTGGCATAATTCTCCGAAAATTTAAGTTGTTAGGAAATTTTCAGAACTTTGAAAATATTCGAAACAAGAAGGAATTAATAGTCAATTGGAATTAATCAGTTTAGTTGAAACTGAAATAAACCAAAAAGATTTTTTTAACCTGTTTATAACAGAGATTGTAGCATTTTCCCCATCTTAGCAATTTCGAGGACGAAATTATTTTAAGGGGGAAGGAGTGTAATGTCCCGCATTTTTATCGGTTCGTGTTTGAATATTTAAATCAGTTTAAATATTGAATTCATAATATTAGTGGATTTATATATTAATTAAAACGAAGATGAACGTATAAAAATATATATTAAATATAATCGAGTCCGTAATATCGCGGCAGTTCGTATTTTAACGTTCTGAACTTCAACTGAGTATACAGGACTCGTTTTAAATCGGATTTCAGTGAAACAAGAAACGTTGGAATCTGTTGAACTGTATCTTTCTAATAGAAGTGAAAAATCAAGATTTCGCATTATAAATTGTGAATTATATCCAAATCAAATATTCAGAAAGTCGCTATGAAATCGTATATCGACCGTAACGGTTTATTTGCTATAACTAGATACCGGTTGCAAATCTGAACAAGATTCTTTTGGGACGTAGTGATAATTTAATTTTTAGAATTTTACTATAATTTTTAATTAATTAAATATGCAACTTTTTATTTGAAGTATTTTGCATCCTGTATCGATATTTCGGGGTTTCACAATATAAGTTAAACTACCGATATTATTATATTTTTGGGATCGGGACACCTCGTTGAGCATGACTGTACTCTTACTTCTGTCCGTGGTAGTCCGTAAAATTAATGAATCTTGTACATTGTAGACCGTAAAGTTTCAATTCCAAGCATATGGAAACTTTACAAGTGAATGAACAAAAACCTATTTTACCTAGCACCACCTATTTTCTTTAACGTACAAACAATGTAAAAACTTAAAACAAAAGAAAAGAGACCATAACCTACCCTATTATCCACATTACTCCTACAACCTAGTTTTATTTCTTCACGCCAAAGAAAGCACCTAGTTAAGAAATATCAAACCCATACTCTACATACACAGCAAACCTATTTGAAACAGTGATATGTGGAGTGAAATTCAAAACCTACCCACCTACACAGTATGGACTAAGAAGCTATGAGGTGAAAATTCATACCACGACATTCAGCCTAACCTAAAATAATAGGATAAAAAATAATTATAGTACCCTATTGCCTAATACTTAACAGCAAAGAAATAACACGAACCTATCCTCCCCTCTATTTCTTCATGGCAAAGTAACCAATGTATTTTCACATCAGTATAGCCTACCCTATGTTGATAGCTAGTATCCTTAACCATTAAGTATCCCCTAATATAAATACAACCCCATCGTCCCCGTTTCTCTAGAAAACACACTCGAAACCAAAATGGCCGATCACATTAAAAATATCAAAACGTTCATGGCAAGCTTGAAGCCTAGTTTTGCACGCATGGGACAGAAGGTGATGCACGTATTCCATTGCGGCAAGCTTACGTTGTACGTCCGTGACTTTCGAGTTCACAGGATGGAGGAGTTTGCAAAGGGTCTGGAGAAGAACGTCGCCGATTGTTCAGGCGATCGGAATGGAAACCGGAGTATGGCGTGGTTTCTCTTTGGGTTCCTGGTGCTTGCGTTCATCTTCATTAATAAAGCAGGGCATCGAGTTAAATATAGTATTGTTAAAAGGGTGTTGAAGTAAGGTTGGGTGCACGTATAGCAAATAAGAGCAAGTATGGAAGCCGGCTCATGCAAGTTGCACGGGGAGTTGATATAAAGTGAACGTGATGCTAGCTGATGGATCTACTAAGATGAAATGCTTGAAGAACAGGAAATGATAAGCTTGTTTTTCATTTTTGTGGAAAGAATGGAAAGGAGAGTGAGCAGTAGCGGTTATGGGGTAGCTCGAAACAATTCGAAGTGGTGGCATACTGAATGGAGTGTTTATGGCATGCTGCAGGTATTATTTTGGAGGATCATACACGTGCAAATTAAGTGGAGCAGTTCGAGGTCTTATTGTTGGGCATGGTTCCATATGTAGAAGGAGGAGAAGAAGCTCGATAGTGGACCGTGGAGTTGGTGATCGAAGAAGGGTGTGTAGAGCTGAGTTCGGATAATGGTGATGGTGGAGTTGAGCGCTGGAAGAGGGAGAAAAGGTGGCTTTGGTCTGAGTAGTGACGAGGTAGAGAGGGAGTCTCCACCGAGAAGAAGGTGCGAGCTTGCGGAAAACAGATGTGCCACTATGTAAACAAGTGCATAGGAATAGTTGCAACACCCCACATCCATTAAAGTCACTCACAAAGGGAATGCCTTAACTTCAATGGAGCATTATGGGTACTGGAACAGAAATATTACAAGACAGACATATATAAAACAGCGGAAGGTAAAGTAAAAGTACTTCAAATCATTTATTGAATATAATTGTTTACAATAAAATCCCATCAACTTTCAAATACCCAATTACATAGCCAAAATATCTGTCTTGCTCAAAAACAAAGAAGCATGAAAATAAATTGTAGTATTCCCCAAATAGAGCAGAGCAAGTCATAGCCAAGAGAAATCCAAGAAGTACATGAAAGAGCCTTGGAGCTTAGTAAGATCCGAACTAAGCTGTATTCCCACCCTGCGAACCTGGAGGGGAAATGAAAGAAAAAGAGGTGAAACAAACTGGGTCAGTCATAAAGACTGAGTAAGCCCTAATGGCTTTCAGCATAAAAACAGGTGAAAATAATATGGCATGAATAAACTGAAAGTAAAAATAAGCAGGATAACAAGGTAAGCTACAGGCACGATGAATCAAGTATAACATCCCATGCTTCCTATCAAGAGTATCATCACAAGGTTCCTACAAAGTATCACATTGCAAGGTTTCTATTAAGTATAACATCGCAAGATTTCTAAGCTTCACCATTCCACTATTTTCTTTGATTTCCTATATTCTCTACACCAATACTAGTCTAATAAGATTAGGTGTTATCCTAATGTCTAAATAGAAACGGAAATAGAAATAGAAATGGGCCTTTACCATCTGTACTAGTAACCCAACCCGTGTCATGTATTAACTATGAAATGATCCCTTGCCCAATATCATGAAATGACCCATTACTTGGTCCCACGAAACGATCTATTAATCGATCGGCTCCCTACAAGTTCTAGCTCGTCATGTGTCTGTGTCATATGGCCCTATCATGAATGTAGTTACCTGTGCTAGGTCCACCATAGGGTGTATCAAGCCCTAGGGTGCCAACCACCGACACGAATCAAGCACGCACAGTGTAAACCTACCGGTGCCCAATGCTTGCTTTTTCAACTCCGGACTACGTGCACGACCATAGTCCGCCTGAACCTACAATGGCGCACCAACTCAGCCGTCGTTCTGGTCGCTTACAATCAGCCCAGTAATCGTGCCCCACCCTGCCTAGTTCCAGGGTACCGTGATACATCTAGTGGGTTACTGCTGAAAAGGACCGCACAGCTTGGGTTTCCGTCCAGTAGGTTAAGTGTTGTCATTTAAATTCGAGACTTAACCCCATCAGTCTAGCATGTCAAGTTGGTTAAGTGTTGTCATTCAAGTTCGTGACTTAACCCGCCTACGTGTCATGTCAAATTGGCTAAGGGTTGTCATTCAAGTTCATGACTTAGCCCTATGAATCATCTGTCAAGTTGGTTAAGTATATTCAATCGGTTCATGACTTAACCCTATCAAATCATCGTGTCAAATTGGTTAAGTATATTCAAGCGGTTCATGACTTAACCCTATCAAATCATCGTGTCCAATTGGTTAAGTATATCCAAGCGGTTCATGACTTAACCTTATCAAATCATCATGTCCAATTGGTTAAGTATATCCAAGCGGTTCATGACTTAACCCTATCAAATCATCGTGTCAAATTGGTTAAGTATATTCAAACGGTTCATGACTTAACCCTATCAAATCATCGTGTCCAATTGGTTAAGTATATTCAAGCGTTCATATTAAACCTCTACCAAGTCATAAATTTTCATATATATTCCAACTCCAAAATTTACATAATTAACATACGCCCAAGTTCTAGATTACATGTTAGTTTTTACATATGCCCAATTCATACCAAATTTACATATGTTTAATTCACGCCATTTCACATGTATGCAAATTTTATACCAATTTACACAAATACCAAGTGTCATGCCATTTGCATTACATATATCAATATTCTTGCCATTTTACATAGGTCGAGTTTCATACCAAACTACATGTATTCCATGTTTACACCATTTTATCCAAACTTACAATCTTTAATTATAGCGATAATACTCATATCCCCATTTCATGTTATGCCGTCAATTCTACCAAACATATATATATATATATATATCCAATATAGACAACGTTCCCATATTTCCCCGTATTCAATCGTACGCAAATCGCGGTTCAGGCCTAGGTCCGAAATTGACCTAGGTTCATTGAAAGAAAATAAATAGGGGAAGGTAGAATTTGTATAACAATCAGTATAGAGAGGAAAAACTGGCATAAAAACATCGTCTCTGGCATAAAAAGATAGATCTTGACAATACTATCAATATGAATCAAGAAAAACTGATTTACAACACGCTGAATAGATCGTAAGCTTGACATGAGAACGAACATAGAAAAGTCCCAAAACTCAAGATTCAAGAAGCAACAGAAATAGATCTGAATCAATAAACATACTTAAATCCAGTTCCACTTTATTCCATGGCAATATTATAATTAAATGTTTAAATCTAAAAACGACTAGAACTTACAGAGCTTGGCTAATGAAATAAGAACTGAATTTGTTGTAGAATGTTGCAGTGACATTGTTGATTTATTGTCTTGAATCATTATAGAAGCCTTGTTCTTTGAATTGATTGTGTATGAAAGCTTAGGAAATTGATTAGAGACGGCGGCCATGATCAAGAGGGACATCAACAGCATTTTGGTGTAATAATGATTTGTTGTGAATTAGGTTAGGTCTAAGGGTGTTTTTATAGGTGTAGCAACTAGTTTAGGCCCTTCGATTAACCCTAGAATCAATCTGGACCATCAAAACACGTCTCAGGCTTCAAAAATGAGTTCTCGTCATAACAGGTCGACCAGGTCGACCTGTAAGGGGGGAGGTCGACCACATGGTCGACCTAGGGGGTAGGTCGACCCTAAGGTCGACCACATGGTCGACCTGGCCCCCAGATCGACCCCTAGGTCGACCTGCCTGGTCCTGTGCTGCCTAAAATCTGCTGAATCATCTACAGGCCATAACTTCTTCATCCGGACTCCGATTTTCAAAAACTCGGACTCTATTTCATGTAAAATTTCGAGACGAACGCAATGGCGTAACCCTTTTCCCTTATTTCTTAGTTTAAAAATTAATTATACGCTGATTTATTGTTTTAACATGTTATTAAAATTCGGGTTGTTACATTCTCCCCTCCTTAAAGGATTTCGTCCCCGAAATCTTCAAGTTAAGAAGAATGTGTCCTACCATCCAATCATCCATCTACTCAATCATCAATCACAGGCATCCATTATCCTTAAGAGATTTCTAATGATGTATGAACATATGCAGAAAATGTGTGTATATGTTCCTTATCTAATGTAAATGATCGGGCCTGATTGATCTTCTTAATGCAAAATATGTTTAGTGCCATGATTCCAACATGTATGCAAATAGTCCTAGTCACATAAACGCTATATGTGTGCACAAATATCCATCCATATGCAATATCCACATGATAACACATTTAATTTCATCCATAAAAAAGTATAAACACTCATGCATATGCAATATGAAAGGTGACGGAGCCGATCTAGTGCCTAATGTGTGTTCATGCATCCACAAGCAACAACTAGCAACCACTTGCAACCATCAACCATAACATGTCTCAAACACATGTTTACACCCAATTGTTACTACCTAAAGATATAGTATAGAAGCAAGTAAAAACTTTGTGCCCATTAGGCAATGTCAAAACTGGAAATCTATGTCACATATATGCTGATTAGGAGAAGAACTCCCTAAGCACCAGCCCCGAAGACGAAAATCAATATCAGACTGATACCCAAAGAATTGACAAACCAATATATATGTTTCTAGGAAACTAAGCATGATGGACTCCTTTTTTGTCACAAGAAATCCCTTCCTAAGACCAACCCATATCCTATAAAACCCAAAAAGTTTAGTCAACCCAACGGACACCCTCAAGCCCCAACATGTATTACTAACAGATGAGTCATACTCCCCACGGGGTTTGCAACAGAAATAGGATTAAGAATAGGACCAAGAGGTTATACTTAAAAGATAGCATACAAGTAAGCTCTACAGGAAAAGAGGGATCAAGGATATACTCTTAAAAAGAGATATGATGCGCGTATCTAGTCTTTAATCTTCTAAGTTGCATTTCCTTGAGCTTAACTCCATTGTGCTTTCACTGTCTTTAACTTCACAATTTCGTAGCTTCTTAATTTCTATTTCCAAAATATGAGTTGGAACTCAGTTCACTGTCGCCTCTCGTTCCACTTTCACTTATTCTTTTTCTAGTATTCTCGGCTTAAACATAACTGCATACTCATGGTTTCATGCAAGCTCTCCAAAATTCACTAGTGAATCTCAGATCTCGTTCACTTACTAGAAGGTATTCCACATAAATGAATTATCTCTTGAGAATAAACAAATGCTAACCATGTTGCCAAGTCTACTTACTAAGGTGATTTTCTATAACTCATGCATAAGTGAGATGAACCATCCGCCTTAGTGGCGAACACTACTCGAGCGGATCAATAAATATATCAAGAGATTCTAGGTAACTAAGCATGGCAGAACCCTAAGGGTTACACTAGACTTCGAGGGCATTACCAAGGCAAGTCAAGAGTCTAACTACCCTCTTTTCATGTTCGAGAATGGTATCATTTCTGGACAACCACTCCATCCCTAGAGTCAACCCATTGCCCAAAAGCATAAGCATTACTCCTAAACTCAACACTTAGCATAGACATTCTCAAATCCAAACAAGTCATGAATAAATGAGCCGATTCCCCAACAGGATTGGAGACAAAAACGGGATCCTCTACTACGCTAGTATTAAGGTGCAGAGACTTCAACTATCGAAGCAGAATTAAAAGGATGTGATGTACAAAAACAAAATTCTAACGGGATGATAGAAAAGAAAGCTAAACCTTTAACAGAAACGTTCCACCTTTCTTAGGTACACTAGTAGTGAGAGCATACAATTGCCCTCTCGACAATCTTGTCCTTTTTTTTTACCATACTAAAGACACTCTCTCTTGTCATGGGTTTTATTATTCCTTCACTTTGGCCTCTTTCCTTTCACCTTTTCCTCCTTCGTGGATTAAGCCATATCAACAAGTTTCTCATCCTTAGGCTTGTGTTCTTTATCTTTGTTCTTGCTATCCTTGTATAGTTTGTTGACAAATCTCTAGAAAGCTACCTCCATCGCACGGGAACTCTACAAAGCTTGAAATAAGATTAGACGCAGATGGAACTATTTCGGCTACAGATGGAAGTTGGGTACTCGTTTGCCCTCCGACACACGCCTACAAGACTATGGTGAAAAGAGAGGAAGAAGAGATTCAAAGAGAGAATCAAAAGATAGTGCATATGGCTTTGGGGAATATGCCTTTCATAAAACAAAACTTTTCTTAGAAAGATGCTTCTTTGTAAATGTTTTGAAAATAGTTTCAGAAGGTTTTTTTTAAAGCTTTTGCCCAGTCTGGTAACCTTCTGCTCTGATACCAAATGTAGCACCCCATATCCGTTAAGGTCACTCACAAAGGGAATGCCTTAACTTCAATGGAGCATTATGGGTACTGGAACAGAAATATTACAAGACAGACATATATAAAACAGCGGAAGGTAAAGTAGAAGTACTTCAAATCATTTATTAAATATAATTGTTTACAATAAAATCCCATCAACTTTCAAATACCCAATTACATAGCTAAAATATCTGTCTTACTCAAAAACAAAGAAGCATGAAAATAAATTGTAGTATTCCCCAAATAGAGCAAAGCTAGCCATAGCCAAGAGAAATCCAAGAAGTACATGAAAAAGCCTTGGAGCTTGATAAGATCCGAACTAAGCTGTATTCCCACCCTGCGAACCTGGGGGGGAAACGAAAGAAAAAGAGGCGAAACAAACTGGGTCAGTCATAAAGACTGAGTAAGTCCTAGTGGCTTTCAGCAAAAAAACAGGTGAAGATAATATGGCATGAATAAACTGAAAGTAAACATAAGCATGATGACAAGGTAAGCTACAGGCACGATGAATCAAGTATAACATCCCATGCTTCCTATCAAGAGTATCATCACAAGGTTCCTACCAAGTATCACATTGCAAGGTTTCTATTAAGTATAACATCGCAAGATTTCTAAGCTTCACCATTCCACTATTTTCTTTGTTTTCCTATATTCTCTGCACCAATACTAGTCTAACAAGATTAGGTGTTATCCTAATGTCTAAACAGAAACGGAAACAGAAACAGAAATGGGCCTTTACCATCTGTACTAGTAACCCAACCCGTGTCACGTATTAATTATGAAATGATCCCTTGCCCGATATCATGAAATGACCCATTACTTGGTCCCACGAAACGATCTATTAATCGATCGGCTCCCTACAAGTTCTAGCTTGTCATGTGTCTGTGTCATATAGCCCTATCACGAATGTAGTTACCTGTGCTAGGTCCACCATAGGGTGTATTAAGCCCTGGGGTGCCAACCACCGACACGAATCAAACACGCACAGTGTAAACCTACCAGTGCCCAATGCCTGCTTTTTCAACTCCGGACTACGTGCACGACCATAGTCCGCCTGAACCTACAATGGCGCACCAACTCAGCCGTCGTTCTGGTCGCTTACAATCAGCCCAGTAATCGTGCCCTACCCTGCCTAGTTCCAGGGTACCGTGATACATCTAGTGGGTTACTACTGAAAAGGACCGCGCAACTAGGGTTTCCGTCCAGTAGGTTAAGTGTTGTCATTTAAATTCGAGACTTAACCCCATCAGTCTAGCATGTCAAGTTGGTTAAGTGTTGTCATTCAAGTTCATGACATAACCCGCCTACGTGTCATGTCAAATTGGCTAAGTGTTGTCATTCAAGTTCATGACTTAGCCCTACGAATCATATGTCAAGTTGGTTAAGTATATTCAATCGGTTCATGACTTAACCCTATCAAATTATCATGTCAAATTGGTTAAGTATATTCAAGCGGTTCATGACTTAACCCTATCAAATCATCGTGTCCAATTGGTTAAGTATATACAAGCGGTTCATGACTTAACCCTATCAAATCATCATGTCCAATTGGTTATGTATATCCAAGCGGTTCCTGACTTAACCCTATCAAATCATTGTGTCAAATTGGTTAAGTATATCCAAGCAGTTCATGACTTAACCCTATCAAATCATCGTGTCCAATTGGTTAAGTATATCCAAGCGGCTCATGACTTAACCCTAGCAAATCATCGTGTCAAATTGGTTAAGTATATTCAAGCGGTTCATGACTTAACCCTATCAAATCATCGTGTCAAATTGGTTAAGTATATTCAAATAATTCATGGCTTAACCCGCCCACGTATCATGTCAAGTTGGTTAAGTGTTGTCAAGTGATTTATAACTTAACCCCGCTAACTTAGCATATCAAATTGGTTAAGTATTTTCAAGTAGTTTATGACTTAACCCGCCCACGTGTCATGCTAAGTTGGTTAAGTATTATATATATGTTCAAGTTGACTTAACCCTGCCATGTGTCATGTTATATTGGTTAAGTGTCATTAGTCTAGTCATATTACTTAACCCACCCATTGGTCTCATTAACTGTTATGTTGGTTAAGCCTACATTTGTAAATTTTACATGTTCTTAACTCATACCGGTTAGGTCCACATTTACATGTCAAATTTCCATGTCATCCCACCAAGCCCTCTAACCATACCCACGTCTTATTATGGTTAGTATTCCTTAATTCATTCATTATGACGAACAAATCATGACCTCTCACATTAGACCGTGCATTTTGTGGCCATTGGATTTGTCGGGCGGTTCTGGGCAGATTTACACCAAAAACTGGGTCTAACCTCGTGTCATAAACCGTTATGCCTACAATTTGGCCTTCGACCTCTCACATTAGACTGACACTTTGTGGCTACTGGATTTGTTGGGCGGTTCCGGGCAAATTTACACCACAAACTGAGTCTAACCTCGTGTCAAAGGTTCATTAATAGTCGTATTCCACCCAAAACCCCAATATCAGTTCATGTGTTTAACGTATAGAAATGTTCATGTTCCAACCACGTTCATATTTCCAGTTATATGCCAATTATCAAGTTCATAATTCACGTTTTTGCCCAAAACGTATTCCAAAATTATTATCATAATTCATTATAAGGTTATGCCAAGTTATAGCCTTTTATTTACAATACATGCCAACCACCCAAAACCCAACTTAGGCGCGTTCATATTAAACCTCTACCAAGTCATAAATTTTCATATATGTTCCAACTCCAAAATTTACATATTAACATACGCCCAAGTTCTAGATTACATGTTAGTTTTTACATATGCTCAATTCATACCAAATTTACATATGTTTAATTCACGCCATTTCACATGTATGCAAATTTTATACCAATTTACACAAATACCAAGTTTCATGTCGTTTACATATATCAGTATTCTTGCCATTTTACATAGGTCGAGTTTCATACCAAACTACATGTATTCCATGTTTACACCATTTTATCCAAACTTACAATATTTAATTATAGCGATAATACTCATATCCCCATTTCATGTTATGCCGTCAATCCTACGAAACATATATATATCCAATATAGACAACATTCCCATATTTCCCCGTATTCAATCGTACGCAAATCGCGGTTCAGGCCTAGGTCTGAAATGACCTAGGTTCATTGAAAGAAAATAAATAGGGGAAGGTAGAATTTGTATAACAATCAGTATAGAGAGGAAAAACTGGCATAAAAACATCGTCTCTGGCATAAAAAGATAGATCTTGACAATACTATCAATATGAATCAAGAAAAACTGATTTACAACAGGCTGAATAGATCATAAGCTTGACATGAGAATGAACATAGAAAAGTCCCAAAACTCAAGATTCAAGAAGCAACAGAAATAGATCTGAATCAATAAACATACTTAAATCCAATTCCACTTTATTCCATGGCCATATTATAATTAAATGTTTAAATCTAAAAACAACTAGAACTTACAGAGCATGGCTAATGAAATAAGAACTGAATTTGTTGTAGAATGTTGCAGTGACATTGTTGATTTATTGTCTTGAATCATTGTAGAAGCCTTGTTCTTTGAATTGATTGTGTATGAAAGCTTAGGAAATTGATTAGAGAAGGCGGCCATGATCAAGAGGGACCTCAACAGCATTTTGGTGTAAGAATGATTTATTGTGAATTAGGTTAGGTCTAAGGGTGTTTTTATAAGTGTAGCAACTAGTTTAGGCCCGTAGATTAACCCTAGAATCAATCCGGACCATCAAAACACGTCTCAGGCTTCAAAAATGAGTTATGGGTCACAACAGGCCGACCAGGTCGACCTGTAGGGGGGAGGTCGACCACATGGTCGACCTGGGGGTAGGTCGACCACATGGTCGAGTTGGCCCCCAGGTCGACCCCCAGATCGACCTGCCTCGTCCTGTGCTGCCTAAAATTTGTTGAATCTTCTACAGGCCATAACTTCTTCATCCAGACTCCGATTTTCAAAAACTCGGACTCTATTTCATGTAAAATTTCGAGACGAACGCAATGGCGTAACCCGTTTCCCTTAATTCTTATCTTAAAAATTAATTATACCCTGATTTATTGTTTTAACATGTTATTAAAATCGGGTTGTTGCAATAGTGATGATATGGCGTGAATACTGACATTTTTGAAGGGTTAAGCTTAGTGGAGATAGCTTCAGAAGGAGACGATATTCTTCACACGGTGACGAGGTCCTTCGTAGTATATTGGTTGCATCTGGAGTTCGAAATACTATTGGGAAGAAGGGATTATATGGGCGGGTCTGACCGATGGGTTATTGGTGCAGAATGGATGAAGTAACTTTCGAGCTGAGTGCTGTGTTAGTGGTGGCGTGAGTGTTCATGAAAAGGGTGAAATGGAAGCATGCATGGCAGTCCTGGAATGAATAGTTGACGTAAAAATAAAAGAGAAATGTTGTGATGGACCGAATGTGGATCTGAAACCGCGAAGGGATAAAGGAAACCGAGTATATTAGAACTGGTTCGTAACCACTAGGAGCTCATTGGAAATTATAACGTCTGATCCGGTGTACCAACGCAAATCGTTATTTAACGGTTAACGCACCAATATGAGTAAATTCAATCACTCTGATCTATTTTAAAACATTATAATTATATTTTAATGTTGGTTGAATATTGTGTGATGGTCGTTTTGGTAAATCACAATTAAATTGGTTGAAATGTATTTCGTTGCATATGTTAGATACTGATTCTGTCGATTTTAATATCCCCTAATATGGAATTAGTGTTAATTGTTTGACTTACATCTGTGGATGTGGGAAACCAGTTGGAGGAATCCAACCGGATTCCTCAGTATTTATGTGTACTGTTTGTTTTATATGTGTGCACTGTCTGAACCCAAATGACAGTAAAAACCCATGTGAATGTTGATGTTGAATGGGAATTCAACATTTGTTTGATTTAATAAATAAACGCTATCAATTTAGAAAGTGACAATAGACGACCATAAACCCATCATTTTAAAGTTGATTGACCGTCAGGCAAATCAACGAAATTAATTATAAAAAAATTATTTTTATAATTATAGCAAAGTTTCAAAATTATAATAGAAGTTCTATTATAAACCAGTATTTTAGAGTTCGTTCTTATAAAGTAAATAAAAACGATTGTTGACATTTAAATAAGTTTATAAAGCAGAAATTATCCGACGATTAAATATTTGGGAATTATTTTAAGACAAACAGTTTAGAAATGTTATTAGATTAAATATATTAATCTAATGGTAAGAAGTAATTAAAATCAATTAACGAATTTACTGATGGAATGAATTTGATTTAAATCAACTATTTAATTGAAAATGATTATTAGATTAACTGGGTCCTTATAAAGAAGTTATAAATAGAACGGTGGAATGAAGTTAAAGCGAAGAGTTAATGTTTAAAATACATAATAATAAACAACGAATATTTCAAAGTATGAATATGGTGTTATAAAACCGTATTCCAAAATAAAACAAGGAAATACAATTTGATGAATATTATAAGTAACAAGGGATTAGAATACAGACATATATCTGTTCTAAGATAAGAACGTTGTCGATCAAGGTTTGAGAGGTAAATAAAATACCCCAACTTGAACGGCTTCACTATTATCGAGGAATAGTATCAGTTTGTAACAGGAAAAGAGATGCCAAAATTAGTTACAAAAAGAATATGGCAGCGTATTGCAAGTCTTAGAACTATAGCAATAAAATAAACGTTGTTGACAAGGCTTAAGCGTGACTGTTATGTCAAGATTAGTTATAAAGAAGAATATTACAGCGTATGACAAGTTTTGAACTATAACGATAAATTAACGCTGTTAACTAAACTTAAGCATGATCTTTATATATAGCAGCGCTTCCTAGGGAATGGAAATAGTTTGGTTTGAAATCCACTCATTATAAAAGTAATAAGTAATGATGTCTGCCCAAAGAAATATAAGAATGAGTTAGAAAGAGATATTAGGAAATTGTTTCAGAAAGCAATGATATCATTTCAATATTCGAAATGTGATTAGAATTAAACCATTAGGATTTGAGATTTTAAATTCGACGATGTCGAATGTATTAAAGTAAATCTTTTTTAGGAATTATAATCCGATAGGATAATTAACATTTAGTTTTAAACAAATAAATGTTGATAGGATAGAAACCAGTATTTAGTTATAAACTTGATATTGATTTGATAAGAAGTTGACTTAGAAACAGAGTTTATAAAGTGGAATAGGAATATAAAAGTAGGAAGAGATTTCGGTAAACAAGATTAGGGAAATTATTACGTGAATAAAGAGTTATATGATAAAGATGTTCAGATTTCTTAATAGGGGATGGTATTCACATTTCAAAGTGAATAATAATTTAAAAGGGAATGCTGGGCCGATTAAAAGGTTAAAATGAAAAAAAATTCCAATATAGTTAGAGTATATAATCCAAGTGTAGATAATAAAGAATGTAAAAAGAATGGAAATGTTTCGAACATTAATAACGTATGTTTTCTGGAACATGAAAGAATAAGAGTCTATAATAACTGGGAACGTTTTCCAAGAAGTGTAAAAAGGCTAAAATGGGATTTGAGAAACATCTAGTAAGATATGGGAATTTGGATAATAAAAATGAATGTTAAATAAAAAGTACCCGTGGTTGTGTGATGTTAGTTATACATTAGAATGGATGTTGTTTTTACTCCGATAGTTAAATAACCGACTATCAAAGTGTTTTGACCGTCATTGTCAATACGGAGAGACCGGTTGGATATATTATCCGGAAACCACTCCGTATAGGCACAAGCGCTGCGAATTATATTTAAGACAATTGAAGACGGAGTGAAATGAAAGGGTCGTCCAGTTCCAAAAGGGTGCTTTCTGTTTGTCCAGTCCCAGGATAACTTGTATGGACGTGTGTCTGACAGAGTATTTCCAACGGTCACGCCGTTGATTTTTACAAATATACCAAGTTGGTAGGGAGAAGGTAACTTCTCTATATTCTACACCCAGTGTGCATTTGTGTAATCAATATGTGATTACGGATTTGACGATGTGGCATTCAAAGTGAATGGTGATCAGATGTTCTGAAGATAGACGTAACCTCTAGCCTCACAACCAGGAAGTAACAAAAGTTAGGCTAGGAAGCATGGCTAGTTGGGTCATCCCCAAGCATGGTGTATTGTCACCGATCTAGAGAATATTCATATTTGTTCTTCTTTTCGATTCTGTATCTTCGGATGACGGTTGGATAGCCTACAACCGTGGTGGAAATATATTCGATACACTCAAGCTAAATGAGTGGTCGGTCATGTGTCGCCGGGTTGCAAGACGTTCTTGTTGAACCTGCAGTGTATACCCTCTAGAGTACACTGATCGGAAGGTGCTCCCATACCTTGTCTGTTGGAATCCATTCTCCAATAAGCGCCCTGCGGTTTATGATTTTATACTATATATATGTGGAGCGTGAGATGCAAGCGTTCTGTTACTTGGATATTTATGTGTTTAGGCATTACCATAATATCACCGGTTTTGATATCAAAGATATTTTGGGTTATAGTAAGGTTTTTCAAAGTTAAACAGTATAGTTGGAATTTACTCACACCAGTCCCATGACTGACCCAGAGTTTATTTTGTTGTTTTTCCCTAAACTTTTGAGTGCCCAAATTTGTACGGGCAGTCAAGTGTTTCAGGATTTTACAGATTCACTTGGAGGAGCTAAAAGTAGAAGACATCGCCATTAGTTATGTAAAGATTATTTCCGCTGTGATGTATACCATGTATTATACTCTGATATGGTATATATATATATATATACAAACCCAGATTTGTATTTCAAACTTGTTATATAATAAAGATTATTATTCCGCTGTGAGATTCATGTTTACTTTGATTATGTTCAGTGTTCTTCTTCTTCTATTCTATTAGTTCTATCTTATCTTTCTCACCCTCTAAATTCTTTCTATCAATGTCTCGGTATTTTCGATGCTCGAGTAATTAACAGTGTATTTATGTTGATTTTCTGAGTCGAAAATTCCGCGGCCATTACATTCGTCGCCCATGTTCGCTACATATATAAAAATCACATTTTTATTTCACTGCTATAAAAATCATATTTTTATTCTTTCTATAATATAAAAATCATATTTTTATTCTTTAAAAGTCGTATTTTTCACGTCTACTTCACATATAAAAATCGAATTTTTATCATATAAAAATATCAACTAAAAATCTATTCTTTTCTATATTAAAAATCCAACCTTTTCAAATCTAAAAATATTATCTTTTCATTTATAAAAATTTAATCTTTATACCGATAAAAATCAAATCTTTTACTCTTCATTTATAAAAATCACATTTAAAAACTGATTTTATAATATGTTTTAAATAAAAAACTCACCGGCTGTCCGGACAAGCCGAGGTGGTGGTGGCCTCGAGGAGTGGTTCACGGCGAAGGAAAGGGGTTTTAAAACGAAGAGGGGGTTCTTGGAGGCAGCGGATGAAGAAATAGGGGGTGGGGCTTGCGCAGGTGGCCAGAGGAGCGGAGAGGTGGTGGTGGGTGGTCAAGGGGTCGGCGTCAGGCTTCAGAGGGGTTGGGCGGCGCGAAAACTTGTGGTTAGTGCTAGGGTTTTCGAACTGAAAGGGAATAGGGAGGAGAGAGAGAACAGGAGGGGTTGCGCAGCCTGGGGAGGTGGCGCACGATCGGAAGCGGCGCATCGGTGGGCGGTGTTGGCAATCGGAGGAGCGACGAGTCTTTCCCTTTTTTTCTATTTCTAACAACTGAATTGGGAAGATAAAGTAGAGGGAGGGGGTTATTTATAAAATTATATTTATTCGGAATCCCAAAAAGTAACTTTAAACTTTGATCTCCAAATGAGACCCACCGCCTATCGTCCATAGCTAATTACCCCTATTTCAAACACAATGGGATATGTTTCATAACCCGATTCGGTTGTTACGATAGGTTTCCATCAAAATTAAAATATAAATTTATATATATTCAATTTGAACGTACACTTTGAATTTACCAGGGCCACATACGAACTCTAAAAATTCCCGAAAAGTATTTTCTAACTTCGTATTGACGATACAGTCCTAACAAAACTAATTTCATCAAATTTCGAGACCGTTTGAAAAATGGCCATTTTCCAGTTGATTAAAATCAACTGAAACTGGTCGAACACGTTTTCCTTTGCCACGCTCACATATTGATTCGAAAAATTACAAATTTTGGAATCTAGCAATAATTTGACATCCCGGATCCAACAAAAGTGCTTTCATCGAAAACCGAGGTCGTTTGCAAAATTTCCATTTTTAAGGGCCAGCATTCCATAGCGACTATTCTAAATTTTCAACTGGGCATAACTTTTTATCCCCGCTATGAAATTTCAATTTTTCGGATTTTTTGGAAAGATATTCTCAATTAGATTCAAATATTTTTGGTTTCGCTAACATCCGGTTTATTTTGAATCCTACACATTCATTTGAAATTTGAAATCGTATTTTCGAACTACCGCGCCATTTTCAATTCCTTTTATATTTAAAATAAAATATTTATATTCTAACGACGATTCAAATAAAAATATATGTTCTAATTCTATTCAAAATAAATTTCTCGTCGTCATTATTTAAAATAATTCATTTTAAATACTCAAAATCCATCGAAATTGCCAAAATAAAAATTTTAAATTGGCTCGGATTTCCGGGTTATTCTCAGTAATTACAATGAAGCACGTGCTTCGCACACGGTAGCTTTTGATACAAAAATAGCGACTCGTGGTTAAATAAATAATATATATACATATGGTTAGTTTATTTCCTTTTTATAACCTTCATTTAAAAATATATTTAAAAATCTATATTCAGTTAAAAATAAATTTTATAACTCCGTTTCTATCGATTCATCTGACGGTACATCGAATTTTATAAAACAGTTTGTATTTTGGCCATCCGCTATGAATTACTTAACCAATATCACTATTGGTTAATAATCAACAAATATTGAATTTGGTTTTTATAATCAATAACCAATTCAATAATCTAATCATATGGGTTCAACTGATCGTGTGAAAATGAATAATAAATTTGAGGAATCTGGTTGGATTCCTCCAACCTGTCCTTCCCTACATCCAATGGATTATCTCAAAATACAACAGATCATGATATGGTAAATTAATTTAACTAACCTCGTTCAATCAATAACGACCATTCAATCATCAATTTAAATTCAATTTTTTTATTTTTTTATAAACGTACCCAACATGGTGAATTATCAGTTTGGAAATCATCGTCAAAAATAACAATGTTATTCCATTTACATTAAACAACCGTTTAATTTAAAGGATTAATAAAAGTATTTAATACGCATCCAAAACAATCATCGAACAACCAATAATCAGCAGCCGTAGCAGACAAATGATAAACCCTGCTTATAATCATTATAAGTGGGAACTGAGTGAGATTAACTCACCTTGATCTGCGTTGTATACACAGCTCATTCCAGATGAATTCCTACTCGTCCGATTCAATTTCATTTCATACCGTCTAGTTCAGATACGGCTCCAGTCTGTTTAGAATTGATCAATTCTGATAAAATATAAATATGTTGTTAATATTTAAAATTTTATTTTATTTTAATAACTTATTAAATTAAATTAATTAGCGAACAAATTACCGGGTTTTAGATATTACCGCTCTACTCTTTTCTTCACTGCTCCGTCTATCCTTCCTTTGTTCCAAATCATGACTGCAAATCCCCGAACCTGGCCAATATGTTCTAAACTCTGACATGGTTTAAAATATTTTATAATCTTTAACAATTTAAATTACAAATTAAATAACTTTTAATTAACTAAATAATTTGAACTAATTATAACCTTAGCAGGCTGTTTTTCATCTTAAAGCCCATTTTGTACGTCAAAACGAGTCCACTTCATAAACCCTTCGACTGAAAGAATAGAGTCGCCTTATGTTTTAATCCTACTGCTTCATTTCAGTTTTCCCGTCCAAATCAAAAAAACGTTGTTTCCATGAATAAATTCCAAGCGCCGCTTCCTCCTTCTCCATTGATCGGAGATTCAACAAGTACCCCCAAATCGAGTGCGCCAGTTATCTCCTCCTCCAGCTTGAACCCTGTTGCTACTAGCCCTCTCGTTTACTCGTAGTTCGTCCGCAAAGTCCACGCTTCTCAGGTAAGATCTGGTCCTCCACGTCAGTTCGATTTTCACCAATTCATGTTAGCTCGCATTCCTCCCTTCCCTTCGTTAATTACTATTTAAAATTTGGTGAATAAGTGTATGGATCGAGAGTTATGGGGGTAGGAGGATTCGAATGGGTTACTACATTTATTTTTCCTTATGCGTGACTGTTGTTGATATATTTTGATCACGAATTCACCCAATTGCGAAGTGAATCGTTTTGGTTTGGGAAAGCACTAATAGGTAGTGGTATTTATAATGTGAGGTTACTTGGCTATCACGGATGAATATTGATAGGCACGACATTTGTGTGGCCATCACGCAAGTGAACATAGGTCATATTAGAATAGCTTTGTTTCTGGAATAGCTGTGTAAATTCATTAATTTGGACTAGACAAGGCATTGGGTAGGGGTCATCTTGCATGTGCTTAAGGCAACGAGATTAATATGTATATTTTCTTTTTCTTCTTTATGTATTTTGTACTATGCTTTCTAGATGCCTACGTCGGTATGTGTATTTGTGTTTAGCTTTGTTATTTTTGGTTGGATAGTTCAAGATAAGAGCCTGGTGGATGCGTAAAAGTTTAATATACCATGATCTTATGTAGTTAACTTACACACCACTCTAGGTGAATATAATGCATGTCTATGGTCCATTACCTAAGGAAACTGTGGTGACAATTTTCTCATAAATTCTTGCAGCAATCAGTTCGCCTAGGGAGGGAGAATCCAAAATACAAAATTAGTCTCGTTGCATGCCCCTATGTTCGTCTCTCGATAGTAACCCCAAATAAACATTATCATATAGCGCCAGTTCCTTCTTTGTAAAGTGCCATGCTAGAACCATACATACAAGAACTTGCACTCTATATAAGTTCGTTAATTCGGCCTGCTTCAGTACCATATTTACTTATATTGCCTGATATCAATTGTTTTGGCTGATTTCTTTATATATATATATATATATATATATAGGCACCACTTCGTATTCCTTTTGCTGTTTTCGATAACAAACGGACTATGATGCATTATTCCCCAAGGCTGATGGTCAAGATAATGCATGTTGTAATTCTTGTATGCTGAGAATTTTTAGAAGATAAGCTTGTGGTATTAGGAGACAAATCGCAGACTTGTAGAAGTTGAGCTAGTAGAAGTCCTGATGAAGGATTTGAGCAGGAGAATCACGGAGGAAGCTGAGGATGAACTTTGAATGCTTCAATTGAAAGAAAATCATTTAAGATGGTGTAGTATCATGTAATCAAAGAAGGACATTTTCCCAACTTAACTAGACTTCGTATAACTATGCTATAGAAATATTTCATGTATCGTTTAACTATGCTTTGGCTGATTTTTATTTCCTGTTGTAAATATATAATGTTCGTTTAATGAAAAATCTTATTCGCTTGATTATCATGATTCATCTCTTATATATATATATATATATATATATATATATATATATATATATATTTATATATTTATACATATGCTTTGATTTGTTACGCATATATTTGGAAATTAGTATCTATCTTAAGATAATTGTACCGCTCCGTATGCCATACTGTCTACTAGCATATACGAAGTCCAAATGTTATGAAATTTCATATATACGTACAAGTGGGAAAATATTTTAATAAATAGCTTATAAAATAATTTCGATAAATTATCCAAAAAAATCCCGAAACTTATTAAATTCAAAATAAATTAATTATTGTTATTAGATATATCTGAATGGAACGGTGTCTCATTTCAAATTTACTCAATATCAAATTATAACTCTGCATCAACAAGTTCGAGTCAACCAATATTTAATTTATATAGAAAACGTTATTAAATATACTAAATAAACATTATCGTTTATTAACGATTTCCATAGCGACTATTTTAAAATTTGAATTGGACATAACTAACAATCTATACAATGAAATTTCGATTTTTCTCTTTCATTAGAAAATTATCATCAATCTGACTCTTACGTTTCTCGTTTCACGAAATTCCGACTTCTATTGGATCCTGTACATTCAGCTGAAGTTCAAAACTGAATATTATGAACTGCTGTGCCATTACGAGCTTATTTATAAATATATATAATTATAACGTTTAAACCTCATTTTAAATAACGAATTAAATATTTAAAATCCATAAATATTCCAATTAAAATATTTAAACAAAATTAAATATCCAAATTAAAATAGCCAAAAATCTGGGTCGTTACAAAAAGAATGATTTGAAGTCAAGATGTGATATAGAAGTAATATTTAATCGTACTAAGCTTTATATAAAGCCAAATGACACAAAAAACCAAAAGCGTGCTCTGAGCTAAACAATAATTAAGTTAAAGTACTTTCAAAATTAGTGGAAGGATTAAGATTCCCGGATGGTATATCTTCTTATCTTTGTAGATGTGTCAACTACAAGAACAATAAACTTAGCGGGATGAAAAGCCATGATTGCCATGCTATGATGGAAAATTTATTACCCGCCACTTTCAAAGAATTGTTTCCCGTCGAAGTTTGGACAGTTGTAACATAACTTAGCCTGTTTTATCAAGAGCTTTGTTCTACTACATTAAAAGTTGATCATCTGCATAAACTTGAGGAAGAAATCCATATATTGCTCTACAAACTGGAGAAAATATTTTCTTCAAGTTTTTTCAATTTAATGGAGCAATTACCTATTCATATTTTATTTGAAGCGCGTCTTCGAAGGCTTGTGCAACATAGACGGATGTATCCATTTAAAAGGAATATTAATATTTAGTTCATTAAATATTAGTTTAATAAAATGTATAAAAAATTAAAATAATTCTTAATAGGCAATTAGATCATCTAAAGAAAAAAGTAAGACAAAAAACTCGAGTTAAAGGTTCGATTTGCAAATCATGCATCGAAGAAGAAGCTTCATTTTTTCTCTCATTATTTTAATGACCATGTGAACTTATCATTTGAAAGTGCTACTCGTAATGATGAAGGCATTGACAATGATGATTGTCAGGCAACTTTTGGTATTTTTTAAAAACATGGTCGACCTGTAGGTAAATGTGTGGAAGTATGGTTGGATGATAAAGATTACTAGGTAACACACACATATATTCTTCTCAACTGTGTTGAAGTTGCACCGTTTATTAGGTAATATACTTATATTCATCCTAATACATTTACGTCATCTACATATATGTATATATAAATATGTATGTGTGTGTCGTAATTATAATGCAATGTTTTTTCTATAATTATAGTGTTTTCGAATCACAACATCCAAACGGCGATATCGGTAAAGATTTCTCTACTTGTTTTTCTAATTATGTTTTTGATACGATAAATTATGTGTAGACAAAGGATTGAAACATAAGCCGTGGGACCAAAAAAATGCCAAGACTTATCCAATATTCTTCGTCAACGGATACAAATTTAATACCAAAGAATACGATGCTAAAAAATTAACTACCAATACTGATGTATTAGTTAAAGGTAATGATGGTCCAAATGATCATATAAATGATTTTTATGGCGTGCTAACCCATGTTTTGCAACTGGCACATTTCACAAGACCTGCGAAAGAAATATTTTTGTTTAAATGCAAATGGTTTAGAAATGTTATAGGTTCTGAAATCAACGTGCACCCAAAGTATAATCTTATAGAAATAAAATATAATTCTCATTATTATAAGTACGATCATTTTATACTTACAAAAAACCTTCTTCGAGTTTATTATGCTTCTTACCCATCTCTAAGAAGAGTAAAACAGATTGGTCGGCTGCTTTTAGAACAAAGGAAAGATTTATGTTTGATGGGAAAAATATTCCCAATGAACAAGAATTACTAAGCAAATATCGAGGAAAAATGGTGGAATAATACTAACAAATGATCAAATCGATGAATCAAATGCATTAATTGAAGCGTTTGAGACTACAGAACAACAAAATATATAGTGCAAAATGAATTCTGAATCCAAAAGTGACGAGGACTGATCAATAATCTACATTTTTAGAAGGTAATTTTATGTTTATTTTACGTTATAGTGTTTATTCTAAAAGTGATATGTTATGCTAATATGATATGTATCACACAGTCCTTTTATATTATGTCATAATGTACGTTTTACATAGTCCTTTAATGTTATGCCATAATGTATGTATGTAACAACTACTGTATACATGTCATCATGTAGACGTACGTCTTCTCATTCTGGTCTCCCTCTTCCTCTCGGAGAGGGACTGGTCCTCCTCTAATGGGTGGCGATGGCAGTGGTCCATCACTGGAGGCAGCGCGTCCTGTGGTGTGGTTACAACCCAATGCCAACGGAGAGTAAATATTGAGTTTCGAAATTAAATTAAATTTTTGAATAACCTGTTATATATACAGTGGTCATGTAATATTTAATGTTTTTTTTTGTTTAACACAGTGGTTTTGAGCTAGAGCTGTCTACCATTGATCTTAGTATCTTGCGATAGGCATATATGAGTCGCATGAGGGATTGTTGGCCGAAGTGGTCGAAGATTCCAAATAATGTGGAAGAGACCATTTGGCAAGAGTTCTTAGTATGTGTGGTTTACAAAGTTGTGATATATCAATTACTATATTATGTTGTCATGCACATTGATTTATTGTATATCTTACTTCTTAGCTTTAAATATCAATTCATATTTGAAAGGAACACTTTATAGGACACTGTCATGTTATTTATAAAACACTTCTGATAATGTCATGCTATTTATAAAACACTGCTATGTTTATAAGGAACACAATCTATCAATTCATGTTTATATGATATCAATTCATGTTTATACTATTTATAAAAAATATAACTCTTATTTTCTCAAATGTGCAGAGTGCAATGAACCGTCAAGAGGCCGACCTTACCCTCATACAACGTCATTGGAATGGTTAAATCACAAAGAAGTATATGAAAGCGATAAATGACCTCAAAAGAAGGAGGGAAGGATCCAAATTGGATATGCGCTACTGTGTGGGATGAATTCATCAAACGGTGGGGAAATAATGAGGAGTTTCAAGTAAATTTACCGCATATTTAATTTAAATTGTTATGTGCAATTAATGAATAAATTAGAATTGTAAAACGTTTTTTTGAAGTTAAATATATAGAGGGGGTCGGAGAGGAATTCAGAAAATAGGAGCAAGAAACCCATCTCACATCGCAGTAGTTCAAAGACATTCTAGCCTCACTCTGAGGACTTGGTAAATTTATTAATTAAGATAAACAGTTATTACATATTTAGATTTTAAGTTCCAAGTTGTTAAAAGATAGATAATATAACAATATATAATATATATTTGTACATGCATATTTCAGGAGAGAGCACGGTACTCATGTGTATTATTGGGATGTTTTCTTTCTTACCCATGCTATCATACCCATGCGATGAGCCAGGCTGATGATTCAGACATATTCTTGGGACCATGATGATAAAGTAATTACGGCATACGTAAGTGTAACATAATTAACTAAAAGTTGTAAGTAAATTAAAATAATGTTATCCAAATTCAACTGAATTTTGCATAATAATGTAAGGTCCAGTAAGCAGGGCACAACTATTCGAGGACGCTAGACGAGTTGATTTGACTACTGACGAGGAAGATGTCGTTATTGAGATTGTCATGGATCCACCGACCCATAAAAGGCGCTATGGGTTTGGGAACCAAACAGTAATTTTAAATTAAACTTTAAAATGATTATTTTTCTACATGTTCAAGATGGTTTCCATGTTTTTTTGGCAAGGCCAACCGGTTTTTATAGTGATCCGTAACACTTACTATTATAACAAATAATAATTGCAGAACATGTATATGATTTTAGCGAGGAGCCAAACTACTAATTCGGTTTTTAAAGCGGATCGTCCACTACATCTTATCTAGGTTACAGAACTAGAGCTAGACACTATTTCTAGACTACAAATCGACCTCAAACTCCACATAGGAAGAGAAATCTCAAGGCATAGAAAATATAATTTCCTACTTCAAATTGAAGTAACATTACACTTTATGTACTAAAGTACATCACAAAAGTAAGGTACAAAGTACACAATTGCTTTACACTATTCACTTATATTGCAAGTATCACCAAACAACATGATTAAACATGGTAAGTACATAGAGTAGAGCGGCCACACCTACCCAATAGAAAAAAAGCAGTAAGACAAAGCCATAAGTAGTGCCAACAAAAATGGAAAAATAAACCTGGCATAATCCAACTTTCACACCACAACAAATGCTCCTAAGACAATACCAAGGAGTATTGACTTGAACTCCAAACATAATTGACATGAACAACATTCCATAGCATATTAACTAAGTGACTCGGTCATATGACAGTAGGCATGAGAAAATGATCCAAGCAAGGACCATAACAGGTAAGTTGCACGAAACATCACCAACTAAGACGGATAAACCATTGGATAGTACCTTACATAGGAAGGAGACAAAACTAATATCAAAAATAATTAAACAACTCAGAAACAAATAGCTAACTCAGTAGCAAAGCTATCACCAAAAAACAACAAGAGGGAGCTGGTACAAAGAAGAAGTACGTTCCAACTCCCCCAAACTCCACAAAAACAAAAAAACAAGCAGTCCCAACCAACTGTTCGACATAAACCCAAACTCATAGTGACACGTACCAATAGGAAATGAAAATCACAAAGAACAAATGAACCTCACCCGCAACAGAGCTAAGAGCGAACCAAAAACAACCTCTGTCAGCTTTAAAAGTCTTGTATGAGGCAATAGAAGGACGCAAATCAGAACTGAAACCAAACAGGATCTTTAAAATCGCGCAGTAATCAAAACCCTAGAGGATCATCAATAGATAATTTGAGCAAAAAGGGAAAATGAGGGCAGATCCGAGATAAAGGCAGTGTTTGTGTGAAGCGCAAGCAGTGTTTCTCGGGCATGGTAAAAGCTATCAAGAAGAGAGGGTGTAACGTCCCAGATTTTTAGCGACTGAATAATAGATTTATTCAATTATTTTAATTAGTGGTTTTTTAATTTAACTGACTTGAATTCAATATTTTTGAATATTTAATTAATAAAATAAGGGTTGTTTTTGATAAATCGCTTCCAGAAATAAAGAACAAGAAAATTCACAATGTCATTTCAGTCCGTAAGTGAATGAGATTCAGTATAACGGAGTACCCTTACAACAGATCCTTCTCCATACCCATATATGTGATGATGTGTATATTTAGTTCTTGTATCATCACACTAAGCATATAAGATGACTGGAATATGGCATGATATCAGTTAAATTCCTATAAGGCATTTAGCGAATTACAATACATATTAAGAAACTGAAAGATATCCACATTTAAATGGTTGTGTTAATGATTATAAATTGGATCCTAAAATACAATCTGATAATGGAATGTGTGGTGGAATATCTATTTCAAGAAATAAAATACAATCTGGTGATTCTTATGCCGTTTACCACGTTTAAAAACCTCAGCCTTACCAATATCCAGCAAAGACATGCGCACTTAGTCAATACTTTCGGCGCTGACCCATTTTATAAATATATATAAAATAAAAGAGAAAGAAACCATGACTGCCAATCCTTTCAGAAGCATGTGCTCTAAACCATTTCACTGCCATGCATACTAAGGTATTTGCTTCTGTGTGTGTCAAGCCAACAGATGCCGTGACTACCAAACTTTCTTTTACTTTAAATACTGGTAAAGCCATTCTCATTCCCAGGCAAAGTAAAACACATACAAACCGAAACTTAAAAAAAATCAATTAAAAATAGAAAACAAAACGAAAATCTGTGATTCTGAATTCATTTGAAACATATGAAAGAGGGCTTCAGCACAATATCCATGTCAATCCGCTTGAACAAGAGAAGTGCGTCGCATTTCTTTCTTTACAGCGTGAACGAGTTCGATCTTCAAGGGGTTTTTAATGGCTGGAGTTCGGTTATTTGCAAATTCGACGAAGGTGGAGGGAGTATTGACTGATGGTATGTGAAGGTAGGGCAAAGAGGAGTAGGTGGCACAGGTTATGGCGCTGGTCTGGTCGGCTGCCATCGCCGGAGGTGGTGAAATTTTGTGTTTAAAGGAGTTTTGTTTGATAGGGTTTTCTGGCTCGAAGGGGTGGACTGGGAGTTCGACGCTGCTGGCGTCAGGGGGTCTCGGAGGCGCGAAGTGATGGACGGTCGAGAAGTCAACTCTGGTGAACTGTAGGAGGCCACGCAGGGGAAGAGTGAGGTCGATGTGGTGATTTGGTTGAGAGCAGTACTTGTTGTTTCACGGTTCAAAGTGGAAAAAGGTGGAAACGATCTGGGTATGGGCCAAATGGGTTATGATTGGGCTTAAATAACAACTAAGGTATAATTATTTAAGATCTTTAATCATTAAAACCATTTGAATATAATAAAAGCTTATAACATCGATATATCACATTTTAAAGTTATTAAAAACAAGTTTTGGCAGATGCTGTTCAAACTGGAATAACGGGTTTGTTGTTGAGGTTGTTTAGCTGGCTTAATCAATAATCAAAGGGTAATTAAGGAGATAATTTATAGCTATAAGTTAATAAGATTCAAATTTATCGAAAACTTATAATAAGCATATCCCTTCATACGTTTATAGAGTTTCGCGAAACAAGATTTGTTGGAATCATAACGATGAAGTCTACGTTGTAAAACTAACATGGTTGAGAATGAAGCTACTAAAATTTCATGATAAAATCAAACACTCGTTTGATTTTAAACAGAGACCAAAGCAGAGTTATCAACTGCAAACCGAGGTGAGTAAACTCACTAACTCTGGCTCGGTTATATATTTATATAAATGAGTTTTAAATTTATTTATAGTAATTTTATACTGTGTGATGGGTGTTTGGATGAATAGTTGATAAAATTAGTTGAAATGGTTGATATGATTACATCATTGATTGATTACTAGTTCTAATATTTCATATTAATGTGAAATAATATTATTGATGTTGATTAACATCTGTGGATGCAGGGAAATAGGTTGGAGGGATCCAACAGGATTCCTCAACGATTATGTTGTTATTTCTCATATATTGCGTTATATGCTATGATATATATAATGTGGTTAATTATGTTGGATTTGAATATCACTGGCCCTAGAATCTTAGTATTTAAATACCGTGAAATAATTTCAAATCAAAAAAAAATTTGAGATATAAAAAGGAAATTTATTCCCAAAAATAAAAATTTAATCTCAAATAGGTTGAAAATAGAAACCCGTTTAAATGGATAAAATGTGAAGTTATTTATAAATGAGTTTATAAATCAAGTGAATTATTTATTATTAGATAAATTGAAAATATGAATATGAGTTCAAATTTATATAGAAAAGTGGAAATTGATTTTAAAATTGATATTTACAATTGGGTTTGAACTTAGAAATTTATAAGAAAAATTATGAACGAGATTTGAAATGGATGAAAAAATGTGAACTTACTTGAATAATTCTAACAATGGAAGTTGATAAAAGGAATTTGGATTTGAGATATTATTTACTATGAAATCAAGTTAATTTGATTATATATATTATTCACGACTGAAGTGAATAATAGTTTAAAGTGAAAATATTTGTAAAGGAAATTTGAATAGGAAATATAAATTCAAATGGAATTTCAAATTAGAAAATGGAAATTAGTTTTCGAAGGAAACGATGGATTTTTTCCAGTATTTATAGTTATGTAAATCAAACTCCATGTTTTGTAATATTGTAATATTTTAAGTTAGAATTTCTATATGAGAAGCGATGTATAGAAATTAAATAAAGTTGATTTCAAAAGTATGTGTAACACCCCGTATTTTCGGTGGACAAAAAAGTAACAAATCAAAGTATAAGTAATTTGTAAAAGAAGAATTAAGGGAAATGAGTTAATTATCTTTGATTTGAACGTGTAATTGGAATCGTGAATGTAATAAATCAAAATATAGAACTGTACCTATTTGCAAGTTAACTATCTTTGATTCATGCTTATGTCAAATCTAAAGTTATATATGCCTTTGGATCTGATTCATGACTATGACTATGAGACCTTTGCCTAAGACTATGACCATGAAACTGTTGCCTATGAAATTATTTCCTATGACTATGATTCGTGACTATGAGACTGATGCCCACGACTATGATTCATAACTATGAGACTATTGCCTATGACATTGATTAAGAAATTATTGTGATTAGTCGCCCATGACTATTGTGGTTAATTGCCTATAACTATTGTAGTTAGTTGCTTATGCCTATTCCCATTGTTACAATTAATCAATAATGTTGTACCTTGAACTGGAATTATGTTGGACCAAATCACCTATGCCTATTCCCTTAATTATGTTGGATCTTGTATTTAGTGTGTAACTTGGCTAGTTTATTCCTATTCGCTATTATGTACATCGAACTTGTTGGAGCCATTATTTTTGCATGCCTATTCTTTTATATCAATTCTTGTGCTTATCCCTCATTCCTTTTGTTAGTGCCATTTCACGAGTACTTAGAAAACTTGTGAAATCATGTTATACGTACGATTATGATGCGGGGATTGGGCGTAGCTTAATTAAGTTAATTTGGCATAATAAATATGTTGACATAATCTAAATTGGCTATAATAGTAAATAATTTACATTCATATTAGGCTTGGGCATAAATCGATAAATTTTAATTGGCTGCAAAGTATGTAATTGGCATGTAAACCAAGTTTTGGACATAAACGGTAAACTAGAATATTAAATCTAGTTTTTACATGAACTGTAAATTGGAATATTAATCTAGATTGGGCATGAACTGTAAAAGGGGAGTATTAAATCTAAATTGGTATAAACTGCGAGTTGGGCTAATTGATAGGTAAATCAAGTTTTGGGAATAGAATATAAGTATGTTAATTGGCATGACAAATGAATATGATCTAGGTTAAATTGATTTATGGAAAATTTACATAAATAGTGAATATGTAAGTTAGAGAAGAGGAAAATGCCTAACCCGAGGTTAGATTGAGTTATAGTGTAAAATTGCCCGGAACCGCCCGGCACATCCAGTAACCACAACAATACATGTCTAATGTGAGAGGTTAGTGCATTAAGCCCAGTAAGACCCGAGGTTAGACTGAGTTGTAGTGTAAAATTTCCCGGAACCGACCGGCATATCCAGTAACCACAACAATACCTATCTAATGTGAGTGGTTGGTGCTTTAATGAATTAATTAAAGCTCATGAACAATCAAACTAGAAATGGTGATGTTAAGTAATTAAGGAAACACTTAACCAACTTAACATGTTAACAAGACAAGAAGGGTGGGGTTAAGTAATTGAGAAAACAGTTAGCCAATTCAACATGTTAACTAGACAAGATTGATAGGGGTTAAGTTAATTTGGACACTTAACCAATGTAACATGTTAACAAGGCAAGATTTGTGGGGGTTAAGTAACTAAGGAAACACTTAACCATTATAACATGTTAACTAAATAAGTGGGTAAGGTTAAGTAAATGTTTAATAAGCTAACTAGACTAGATGGTGGGGATAAGTAAACTTAGAACACTTAGCCGTATAGCATGATGAATAAACAGGGTTAAGTTAATGAGAGACACTTAACCAGTATAACCTGATAAATGAGTAAGGTTAAGGAACACTTAACCAATTTGACACGATATATGGGCAGGTTTAGTCAACGTGAACTACTGGATGACACTTAACCAATTTAACATGACAAGTGAATGAGTTAAGTTAACTTGAGTTGACTGATGACACTTAACCAATCCAACATGAAGAGAAAGAGAACTAAGTAGTAAACCTTAGTTAAGGGAACTAAGTAGTAAACCTTAGTCAAGAAAACCACGTAGAACACAAGGAGCGAACGTCCATCTGATCATGAAGAAGGCTCCAACGAACTGGGGTACGAAGCACGCGGCTTCGAGGGGACGTGAGGGTACTCTTGATATCCCTCTATGAGGCTGCAAACGATCCTCCTGGGCTCACAGATGTTAAGGTCTGCGTTAGAAGAGCCAAGGGTATGCCTTCGTTGCAATAATAAGGCAACCTAAAGACTAGGATGGACCAGCGTGATTCAGCGAGACCAGTTTTTGCCCTGTGATAGCAACTCGTCATCTACCTACCATCTTGAGTCAATCGAGATACGTGAAGCGGAAAGGTGGAGAACTCCAATAGACCATATACTTTCTATCTAGTTATGGGTGAGGTTGTCCCATAGGTTTGTGGGGGCATAGAGGGACCTGCGTAAAGTTCTCATTCTTGATTTTCTTGGATGCCTTTCATTTGTTAGTTGAGGGAGGGGTCTAGTGGGACCATAGCCACTGTAAAAGTAGACCTTAGCATCTGCAATCAGCAGATATCTGAAAGCTTCCGACCGAGTTCCGTGATTCTTGACTAGCCCTGCAACGGGACTCGAGTCACACATATAAAGGACATGTGCATCTAGACATCGATAACGATTCACGACACATACGTGGGGAAAGTCTAGGAACATATACCGCTCTGGGTAGTGTGTCCTAGCCTAGGGGGCATCGTTCGATAGGTAGCATAATCCCTAGTTGGACCTAGGTTGCATAAACCCTGAATCCGAGAAGCGTTCAATATGTAGCATAAACCCCAGTGGCCCTGGGTAGCATAAACCCTGGTTGAATCTAGGAAGCGCTCGATAGTAAACCCTAGATTAGATCTAGGTAATAAATGGAATCCCCATAATAGATGTACACCTGAAGGCAACCACAATTACGGGGATTGGGATCACGTTATCATATGATCATTTTATATAGATTACTAGTTTTGACACTAGTTAGGTAGTGCAGAGATATAGAAATCAGTATAACAGGGTAGTCACGAAGCAGAGAAAGAGTAGAAGCGCATTCAGTTTATCAGTATATCCAGTTTATCAGTACATTCAGTTTATTCTTGCCATATCATATCCCATGCTTATCCCATGTTATCTTGTTACTATGGTTTAGTCTTATATTTAGTTTATTCATGTCATGACCCTTTTCCTCGTTTAAATGCTAAGAATCACTGAGATTACCAGGCTTTATGTCTGACCTAGTTTGCTTTCGCCTCTTTTCTTCTGTTCCCCCCCCCCCCCTCCCCAGGTAGCCAGGGAGGGAATAGCTCAGCTCATTTTGGACCGTTACTCTTTCTGAGCATGAAGATTCTTTGACGCATTGCTTTGAACTCCATTTTCTACTGCTATGGCTGGCTCATGCTTTATTGGGGACTATCATTGTCAGTTTATGCTTCTTTATTTTAAACAAGACAGATGCTTTGTTGTAATAAGTATTAGTGTTGTAAAACAATCTTTGTACAAGCTGTTTTTAATCAATAAAGGTTACTTATTTTCCGCTGCTTTATTTGTTTGTCTTGTAATTTTTCTGCATCTTGTACCAAAAATGCTCCACCGAAGTTAAGGCATTCCCTTTGGGAGTGACCTTAACGGAGGTGGGGTGTTACACTTGGTATCAGAGCTGAAGGTTACCGGACCAGATAAAAAGATTTGAAAAATTATTTTCAAATGGTTTTAAAAGAAGCATTTTCAAAAGAAAAGTTTTGTTTTAAAGGCATATTCCCCAAAGCCATGTGCACTATCTCTTGATCCTATGTTTGAATCCTTGTTTCCTTCTTTCTTGTGTCTCAGGGGCTTCTGGCTTTCTGGGAGGTAACCTCATCGCGACATGGTTCCGTAGGCTTGATGAGACTACGACACTTGTCAAAGGGAAAATAAGCGCCTAACTTCCACCTGTAGCCGTAATTTTCTTTCGAGCTTTATAGGATTCTCCGTACGATGGAGGCAGCTTTCGAGAGACATGTCAACAAGTTATACAAGGATGGCAAAGTTGAGAATGAGGGAGTTTGGCTAAGGAGCACAACACAAGGATGAAGAACCCATGGATATGGACTTGGTTCACAAAGGAGGGGAGGAAAGAATAGTAAAACCTAAAACAAGAGGAAGTATCTTTATTTTGGTATAACGGGTCGTATAGTTAAGGGCAAGGGCAAGAACAAAGGACAGGATTTTCCAGAAGGCAAGTGCATGCTCCCACCGCCAGCATAGCTGAGAGAGAGGCAGTAAGATTTTTGTTGATAGAGTTTTTCCCCTTTGATCATCCTATTAGTACTCCTTCTGATTTTAGCGCTTCACATTCGTATATATCTGCTTCCATAGTTGAGTCTCTGCCTCCTAGATATTGTATAGTAGACGATCCCATTATAGTCTCAAATCCAATTGCTGGTTCGGCTCATTTATCGTTGACTTGTAAGGATTTGAGAATAGCTATATTAATGCTTATGTTTTTGGTTTCATGGGCTATGGGTTGATTCTAGGCATGGATTGGTTAGCTAGTAATTGTGAAACGAGGGTAGTTAGACTTTCGACTTGCCTCAGGAATACCCTCGAGATTTCGTGCGATCCTAAGGGATCAGTTTGACTTAGCTACCTAGAATCACTTTATCTATCTATCGACGATTTTCGATCCGTTGGAGTGGTCCATGAGTACGCAAGATGTTTGATTAGGGTAGGGGTTTTCCCCCTAAAACTCGAGATAGACTTCCGCATATATCTAGATGACACTACAAAGCCAGTTATGCGATCAACGATAATTTTGGAGCAAGATTGGCGAGGATAGCCAGAGTCGGTAAAGTGCTCAATTGTTTGGTTGTTTTTTTAGTATCATCTCACATAGATCGTCCAAATTTGGAGGAGGTATCCCTTGGGTGCTTGTCTGATATTGATTTAGGCCTTTGGGGCTTGTACTTGAGGGATGTCGAGTTCGACTAGGATGGTTTGCGTGAGAAATAAATGGTTGGGGCTGGCACCCTAAGTTAGACTAACCTTAAGAGAGGTAAAAAGCACATAGTAACCATCAGCTTTAGACCCTCAGATTTGCAACATGATGGATAAGCTAAGTAGAGGAGAGACCTCTAATCATCTTGGGATATACACTTGTTATCATGGTTAACATCTGTTTATCTTGGAAGGGTAGTCGACTATATTGGATACCCTCTAGTATAGTAAGTGTCCAAGGTCCTATCTTTACTAGTGAGTTGTGGAAATGGAGGTCAAGAAATTTCGCAATCGTGATGTTAAATTAGATAAGGTACAGTATCATGAAACTCGAGAAGATGCGACTTCGAAGACTGAAGATTAGATACGCGCATCATACCCTTTTGAGGTTATATCCTTGATCTCTTTTTCTAGGAATGTTATGCATTCCTGTTTCTATCTTTCTAGGTATATTCTCTAGATCATATCTTCGATCCTTAGGTAGAAGCCAATGTATGTAAACATGTGTTTGAAACATTTATGATTAGTGCTTGCTCATGGATGCATTTACACACACTAGGCACTAGATTGGCTCAGTCACCTTTTCATATTGCATATGGATCCAAGTGCGTAAGTTTGTATATGGATTGAAATTTGATGTGTTATCAAATGGATGTTGCATATGGATGAATGAATATGCACACATATAGTATTTACATGACTAGGGATGCTTGTATACATATTGGACGCATAGCACTCTCATGATTCGCATTTAAGAGGTCAACTGAATCAGTGGACCGCCTGATCTTTTGCATTAGTATTGGACATATGCACACACTTTTGCATGTGTTCATTTTTCATTAGAAACCTTTTTAGGACAATGAATGCTGGTGGATGTTGGTTGAGTAGATGGGTGATTGGATGTCCACATTCTTCTTGACTTAAAGATTTCGGGGACGAAATCCTTTAAGGAGGGGAGAATGTAACACCCCGTATTTTCGGTGGACATGAAAGTAACAAATCAAAGTATAATTAATTTGTAAAAGAAGAAATAAGGGAAACGGGTTGCGCCATTGCATTCGTCTCAGAATTCTTCTTGAGATAGAGTCCGAGTTTGCGTAAATTGGACTCTGTATGACGAAGTTATGCCTCCAGAAGTATCAGAATATATAAAACAACTCGAAACTGAATTCAAAAATTCAAAATAGAACCCAGAAGCGGGCTGGGCGGGAAATTTCCCGCCCATGACCCAGGTCGACCTGGGGGTCGACCTTAGTGTTGACCTCCCCCCTATGGGACGACCTGGAGGTCGACGTGGGCCTGTTTTTTCAGATCTGGACTGCAGCGATTTTAACCTATTCTGGAAGGACCGGATGGCTTCTAGGGCAATCTAATGGCTCTAAAACACTCTCTACACCTAGAAAAGAGTGCCTAGACCTAAGGTTTCTCCACACAAATTCTTTGAGGCGTCTGCTTGTTGTTTCTCTCTATTCTGACCTCCACTATTAAAATAAATCTTATTCTCTACTAAATCAAGTTATAGTTCTTTAAATTGGAGATTCAAATCAAGTTAAAGCTTCAATAAGGTAATCAAAGGCTAATTCAACGGCTTCAAGCAACGTCACGTGAATCATAGCAAATCGCCACAATGCTATCTTATTATCCTTTACTAAACCGATCACGGTAAGTTCGGTTATTCTTTGGATTTGAACGTGTAATTGGAATCGTGAATGTAATAAATCAAAATATAGAATTGTACCTATTTGCAAGTTAATTATCTTTGATTCATGCTTATGTCAAATCTAAAGTTATCAATGCCTTTGGATCTGATTCACGACTATGACTATGAGACTTTTGCCTAAGACTATGACCATGAAACTGTTGCCTACGAAATTATTGCCTATGATTATGATTCGTGACTATGAGACTGTTGCCCACAACTATCATTCATAACTATGAGACTATTGCCTATGACATTGATTAAGAAATTATTGTGATTAGTCGCACATGACTATTGTGGTTAATTGCCTATAACTATTGTAGTTAGCTTCTTATGCCAATTCCAATTGTTACAATTAACCAATCATGTTGTACCTTGAACTGGCATTATGTCGGACCAAATCACCTATGCCTATTCCCTTAATTATGTTGGATCTCATATTTAGTGTGTAACTTGGCTAGTTTATTACTATTCACTATTATGTACATCGAACTTGTTGGAGCCATTATTTTTGCATGCCTATTCTTTTATATCAATTCTTGTGTTTATCCTCTATTCCTTTTGTTAGTGCCATTTCATGAGTACTTAGAAAACTTGTGAAATCATGTTATAAATACGATTATGATGCGGGGATTGGGCGTAGCTTAATTAAGTTATTTTGGCATAATAAATATGTTGGCATAATCTAAATTGGCTATAATAGTAAACAATTTACATGCATATTAGGCTTGGGCATAAATTGATAAATTTTAATTGGCCGCAAAGTATGTAATTGGCATATAAACCAAGTTTTGGACATAAACGTTAAACTAGAATATTAAATCTAGTTTTGACATGAACTGTAAATTGGAATATTAATCTAGATTGGGCATGAACTGTAAAAGGGGAATATTAAATCTAAATTGTTATAAACTGCGAGTTGGGCTAATTGTAGGTAAATCAAGTTTTGGGCATATAATATAAGCATGTTAATTGGCATGACAAATGAATATGATCTAGGCTAAATTGATTTATGGAAAATTTATATAAATAGTAAATATGTAAATTAGAGAAGAGGAAAATGCCTAACCCGAGGTTAGATTGAGTTGTGGGGTAAAACTGCCCGGAACCGCTCGGCACATCCAGTAACCACAACAATACATGTCTAATGTAAGAGGTTTGTGCATCAAGCCCAGAAAGACCCGAGGTTAGAATGAGTTGTGGTGTAAAACTGCCCGGAACCGATCGGCATATCCAGTAACCACAACAATACCTGTCTAATGTGAGTGGTTGGTGCTTTAATTAATTAATTAAAGCTCATGAACAATCAAGCTAGAAATGGTGAGGTTAAGTAATTAAGGAAACACTTAACCAACTTAACATGTTAACAAGACAAGAAGGGTGGGGTTAAGTAATTGAGAAAACACTTAGCCAATTCAACATGTTAACTAGACAAGATTGATAGGGGTTAAGTTAATTTGGACACTTAACCAACTTAACATGTTAACAAGGCAAGATTTGTGGGGGTTAAGTAACTAAGGAAACACTTAACCATTATAACATTTTAACTAGACAAGTGGGTAAGGTTAAGTAAATGTTTAACATGCTAACTAGACTAGATGGTGGGGTTAAGTAAACTTAGAACACTTAGCCATTATAGCATGATGAATAAACAGGATTAAGTTAATGAGAGACACTTAACCAGTATAACCTGATAAACGAGTAAGGTTAAGGAACACTTAACCAATTTGACATGATATATGGGTAGGTTAAGCCAACATGAACTACTGGATAACACTTAACCAATTTAACATGACAAGTGAATGGGTTAAGTTAACTTGAGTTGACTGATGACACTTAACCAATCCAACATGACGAGAAAGATAACTAAGTAGTAAACCTTAGTTAAGGGAATTAAGTAGTAAACCTTAGTTAAGAAAGCCACGTAGAACACGAGAAGGAGCGAATGCCCGTTTGATCATGAAGAAGGCTCCAACGAATTGGGGTACGAAGCACGCGACTTCGAGGGGACGTGAGGGTACTCTTGATATCCCTCTGTGAGGCTGCAGATGATCCTCCTGGGCTCACAGAGGTTAAGGTCTGCATTAGAAGAGCCAAGGGTATGCCTTCGTTGCAATAATAAGGCAACCTAAAGACTAGGATGGACCAACGTGATTCGGCGAGACCAGTTTTTTCCCTGTGATAGCAACTTGTCGTCTACCTACCATCTTGAGTCAATCGAGATACGTAAAGCAGAAAGGTGGAGAACTCCAACAGACCATATACTTGCTATCTATTAATGGGTGAGGTTGGCCCATAGGTTTGTTGGGGCATAGAGGGGCCTGCGTAAAGTTCTCATTCTTGATTTTCTTGGGTGCCTTTCATTTGTTAGTTGAGGGAGGGGTCTAGTGGGACCATAGCCACTTTAAAAGCAGACCTTAGCATCTGCATTCGGCAGATATCTGAAAGCTCCCGACCGAGTTCCGTGATTCTTGACTAGCCCTACTACGGGACTCGGGTCGCACATATAAAGGACATGTGCATTTAGACATCGATAACGAATCACGACACATACGTGGGGAAAGTCTAGGAACATATACCGCTCTGGGCTTTGACTATATAAATCAATATAACAGGGTAGTCGCGAAATAGAGAAAGAGTAGAAGCGCATTCAGTTTATCAGTATATCCAGTTTATCAGTACATTCTGTTTATTCTTGCCATATCATATCCCATGCTTATCCCATGTTATCTTGTTACTATGGTTTAGTCTTATATTTAGTTTATTCATGTCATGACCCTTTTCCTCGTTTAAATGCTAAGAATCACTGAGATTACCAGGCTTTATGTCTGACCTAGTTTGCTTTCGCCTCTTTTCTTCTGTTCCCCCCCCCCCCCTCCCCAGGTAGCCAGGGAGGGAATAGCTCAGCTCATTTTGGACCGTTACTCTTTCTGAGCATGAAGATTCTTTGACGCATTGCTTTGAACTCCATTTTCTACTGCTATGGCTGGCTCATGCTTTATTGGGGACTATCATTGTCAGTTTATGCTTCTTTATTTTAAACAAGACAGATGCTTTGTTGTAATAAGTATTAGTGTTGTAAAACAATCTTTGTACAAGCTGTTTTTAATCAATAAAGGTTACTTATTTTCCGCTGCTTTATTTGTTTGTCTTGTAATTTTTCTGCATCTTGTACCAAAAATGCTCCACCGAAGTTAAGGCATTCCCTTTGGGAGTGACCTTAACGGAGGTGGAGTGTTACAGTATGGAATGTGTAATTTTTGAATATGTTTAAAAAGGAAATGTGAATTGTTTGACAAAGAGAAAGGTGTTAGTCGCCGTTTTATAAATGGTATTAAAAAAAAAGATGTGGGTTCATATAGTAATTAGATTTGAATTTGAAATGATATTTCCAAATAAAAATCAAGTTGATTTGATAAAACAAGTCTAGATTCCTATTTAAGGACCGATATTCATATTTGAAAATGAACAACGATGGAAAGCAAATGTTTTGCAAATGGAAATAATTATAAGGAATTGGAGTTAACCTGAAAGGATAGATTCATTCCAAAGTTCAGAATATTAATCGAATATAGATTATTTGAGAGAAAGTTGTTTATTGGAATTTGATTATACCGAATTTAGGGGAGTAGTTATTTTTACTTTCCGTTTTGAATCAAATTTAATTATTTATTTATTTGCTTATAAGTTTATTTATTGAAATTAATAAGTGCAAGTTATATTTTTATAAATCAAATATTTGGGATCAGCGATTATAACGCTGTCGTTATAACAAATGTTTTTATAAATCTAAACAACAATTATAAAGCTATCATTATAATAAATGTTTTGTAAATCTAGACAACGATTTTAACGCTGCCATTGTACTTAGTGTTTTATAAATCAAATATTTGGAAATAGCGATTATAATGCTACCGTTATAATCAATGTTTTTCCGTAAAAGAAGTGGATCTTAGATTGAATCTGAGACTCGCGTAAGCATTGTTTTGTTTGAAGTGGTGAACTTTGACTATTTCAAAATTGAGAATGTTGTTCAATTAAGGTCTGAGAGGTAATTATACCCTAACTTGATTGACTTCATGATTGATGGAGCAATGGTTAAGGTTCGATAGTGAAGACTGGTTAGCAATATGGTTAGTTAATAAATGATTAGTGGTTCGAGTTATAATAAGAATGTTTTATAACATCGCGTTAATTTAAAGGAATTTGAAATGTTTCTCTAAATCAAATGAAAGATATTTTCTATGTATAGAAAATGAAATGAATTGGTCAACTAGGAATTAAGAAATGGAAGATGGAAATATTTTCCGATATTAATAAGGTATATTTTCTGAATATAGAAAATAAGGATTCGTGAATAGTTAGAAATGTTTTCTAACTGAAATAAGAGATATTTTCTCGAATAAAGAAATTATATTATTGGAAATGTATTTCCAAGAATTAAGAGAGAAAATAGAGCTTTGAAAGGATATGAAAGATAAGGAAACAAGAATTGGAAATAATAATTTAATAAGGAATCGATTTAAAAAGGGGCCAGTGTTGTTTGATGCTTGATCGATAGAATTTCCAATTGGAAATAGGATCGTCGATTGTATGGATGTTTCTTTGATAGTTAAATTACCGACTATCAAAGTTTTGATTTATTTTATACCTCTATTGTCAATATGGAGAGACCAGGATCAGAATTAATATCTGAAAACCACTCCGTATTAGCATAAGCGTTATGAATCAACTTATGTTGAAGATAATTGAAGACAGAGTAAAGTGCAAGGGTTGTTCCGTTAATCCTAGGTAGAAATTGCCTAATATGGATTGATAGAATAGTGCCTTCGGTTTTTCCAGTCTCAGGGCAATGTATATGGACGAATGACTAATGATGTGGCATTCAAAGTAAATGGTGGCAAGATGTTCTAAAAAGATAACCATGACCTCAAGCCTCATCATCCGGGAAATGACAAAAATCGGGCAGGCAGCATGGCCATGTGGGTCATTCCCATTATAGGTATTATCACCTGATCTAGAGAAATTTCATTTGCTTCTTATTCTATTTGTTGTTGTATGCTTTCGGTAACGGTTGTTGATCACAATCGTTGGTGATAATATGCTCGGTACACTCAAGTTAAATGAGCGGCCAGCCATGTATGGGCCGGGTTGCAAGATGTTCTTGTTGAACCTAGTGTATTCCCCTCTAGAGATATGCTATCGGAAGGTGGTTCCATACCTTGTCATAGTCGGAATCCAATCTCCAATAAGTGTCCTACGGTGTTTGATTTAATATTATATATAGAGCATAAGATGCAAGTGTTCCGCTATATTCTATTTATTTGATGTAGACACTATTATAATATCATTGGATTTGATATCAAAAATATTTTGGGTTATCGTAAGGTAAAAACCATTCGTGTTTATGTGTGGATCGATCTTACGGTTATCATTACTTTCAAAAAGATTTTTGTATGTTAAACAAATGGTTGGAGTTTACCCACACTAGTCCCATGACTGACCCAAAGTTTATTTTGTTTTACCCTAAACTCTTGGGTGCCCAAATTTGTACAGGTAGTCAAGTAGTCGGGATTTACAGATTCACTCGGAGGAGCTTGAAGCAGGAGGCTTCATCAGCTAGTTATAGACTATCATATTTTCCACTGTGTATTTTGTTGTATCTGGAAATAGGTGTTTATAACTGTTCCAGAAAATGGTTGTTGTGCTTTGATGATGGTATGTATTTATAAAACATATTTGTATTTCAAGAATTATGTTATATAATATATTTTATTCATTCCGTTGTGAGATTTGTGTTCTTTGTTTTCTTCGTTTCTAAATTTTCTTTCTTTCTACTTCTCATCCTCTAACTTCTTTCTACTAATGATTCATATTTCTATGCAATTTGGGTTGGATGTGTAGTGTTATTATTCGACCTAAAGGGTACGGAAATTTGGGCCATTACAGAGGGAAAAGGAGAAACAGGATGATGATAGAAACGAGGTAGAAAAAGGAAGAGGTGAAGAATTGGAAAGGAGATAGTTGCCATTACCAAGGATCAGCCACACATATATCTATAAATATTCATAACTATTGCATTCATTATATATATATATACATTATTCAACGCATCAATTAAATTTTTATAATTAATATTTCATAGACATTAATAAATTTAATTAATTTATAACAGATTGTAAATTAATTTAATAATGTAGTCAAACGGGTATTCAACTTATCAGTTGTGTAACACTTAGATGTAAATTTTGTTACCATTTAAAATCAAATAATTCAAATATTAGCATTTACCTTCACTTGGTATGTGGTATGATATTTTGATAAATTTTAAGGACACTTAGTTTTAATGAAATCAGCTTTACAATATGAAGATTTACCTGATAGTAATAGTCATTTAAACTAAGTACTGTTGCAAAAACTATATCATTTTGGACTTATAAAACTCGCAAAAACAAAAGTTTTAATATCGACCATATTCTACTTTATTATGCAAAAGCAAGTCTTGGATAAATAATAATTGCAATTATTATTAGTCGAACTACACTGACCATAAATTTTGACTTTGAATTGACATCAATTTATCGTGATACTAACCTCATGTAGCTGAAGAGGCAAATCTTTTCTTAAATAGTGTTTCACTTCCTCTACTTTCACTCTATCCAACATAATCGTTTGATGGACGTTATGTTATAGTTTGACCATTACTTAAGCAAGGCTTTCATATCAAAATATTGATGGTATTCTCAAATCAAGATAGCTGCATAATTTAGTCTCATTGATGTTTTTATTTGACCTTAGTTATATTAACAAATAAACAAAATATCGGTAAGTCATTTCATCAATGTTCAAAACTACAAATTTGTTGCCCCTGGGAGCCACAAGTAATGCAGTGACACCCTACCCCAAGACCCATATCAACAAAGAGTATTAACAAGTAATACTTTCTGTAAATATAGATAATAGGGCATGTTAGGAGCGACTATCCATAATATCGTATCAAATAAATATTAGATATGTCGATTTTTTTTCTTGGGAGTTGAAATACTTAATACACAATCACGATGGATACACGACCTATTCAAAACAAAACACAATACGAATGTTGTACATAGATCACAGAACAACAGACACACTTACACACAACAACATCATGTACAATACATCATACAACATAAGTGGTCTATTAATCCACTATGCATAAGTATATACATTAGAATCCCCATAAAAGAATATACATTAACATGTCCCGAAATAACTACAAAAATATGCGATCCAAAAGAGTAGAAGATGAAATCCAAGGATGACTACAAGGTATGTGCCAAAAGGACCTAACCTGCAACTCGGTCTGACCCGAGTAATGAACACATGGGTCAGTCTAACTTGAACTAGATGATTATTATAATGTGAGATAAGGGAAATATTTCACTAAGGGAAACATTCCTTTAGGTCATAAAGGAATGAAACATCATGGTTATACATAAGGATTTCTTCAACAAAGGAACAAAAGTAGTATCTTGAAAATCATAATAAGGAAACATAAGTATTATCATGGAAATCACAAAAAGGGAACACAAAGCCACAAGAATCACAGAGACACGAAAAGTCTGCTAGGGGTTTAATCCAAAGAAATGAATTCGCACAACTCAAAGATATGTATACATATATAATTATAATCATCTCAAAATAGTGAAATCACCGACTAATCACAAAAACATAGAAACACATGATTTTTGATCCAACAACATGATTAGCAAGCTGAAGTTATGTCTACACGTGCTAACAACATGATCGCTCGAGGCAATAGCCAGTGCAAATATCAACATGAGGGGTACCTTATACAACATGATTGACCCAAAGGTCAAATTATAACATGATTGACCTGACGGTCATAATACAACATGATTTACCTGAAAGGTCCACAAGATTCATGCATGAGTGATTCGAAGGTCTAGTTTTGGCTGCACAACATGAATGTGTCGTAATCTCTCGATCAATAACCTGAATAGTGGTAACTGTGCATCCCATATCACACGTTCTCACTACTAGTTTACTACTTGCTGGTTAGTTCCACACTAGAAAACACAAGAATACACAAGAAATGACAAGAAAACACAAGGATAACAACTTTAGTAAGACGGGTATGTAGTTAACTGATCTTAGTATACTTTCGCGTCCCTTACCATGAGGTTTACGATAACATTTAATCACAACCATGCCTTCTTGAAGAGTGCAAAAATATGTGGTTTTATATAATGAAAATACTTGGTTTTTGAAAATGAATTTATAAAACTGGTTTCAAAACGTTTAGTTTATTTCATCAGAAATCTATGTACACATATATGTCGAAAAATAGTGTTTATACTATTGTTTTGAGACGGGTTCATTTGTATAAACAAAACCTTAGAAAATTCGCATCAAAGCTATGTAACACCCCACATCCGTTAGTGTCACTCACAAAGGGAATGCACTAAGTTCTGTGGAGCATTTAGGGTAAAAGATGCAGATAAATTACAAGACAGACAAAAATTAAATAGCGGAAGATAAAACTTTGCTTTATTGATAAAATAATTTGTACAATGATTTCTTTACAATATCAGAGTATCATCTGTCTTACAAAATAAAGAAGCATAAAACAACATTTATATTCCCCAATTTTTGCATGAGCCAGCCATAGCATCTGATAAGAGAATCCAAGCAGACTTCGATAAATCTTCAAGCTGGGAAAGAGTGACAGTCCAACTTAACCTGAGCTATACTATTTCCTCCTTAACAACTTGGGGGGGAGAACGGAAGAAAGAAGACGAAAGAAAAACAGAGTCAGACATAAAGCCTGAGTAAGTTCAGTAACTTCTAGCATGTGAACATGGAAAACAAAACGACATGAATTAACTGAATACAAGATTACACCATGACGATAGGGTCAACAAGATTGGACAAGGTAATCACAAGATATGCTAAGATAAGATAAACTGGATACGCTCTAATACTTTCGCTGCTTCGCTATTTACTTGTTATACTGGTTTCTATATCTCTGCACCGCCTAACTAGTGTTTCAACTAGTAACGATAACGTGATCCCAATCCCTGTATTTTCCATCGCCTTCAGGCATCCATTTATTAGTTGTTACCTAGATCTAATCTAGGGTTTTCTATCCACTGCTTTCTAGATTTAACTATAGTTTTACGCTATCTGCTGAACGCTTTTCGAGTTCAGGGTTTATGCCACCTAGTCCAACTAGGGATTACGCTACCTGTCGAACAATGCCCCCAAGTCTAGGACACACCACCTAGAGTGGTAAATGTTCCTAGGCTTCCCCACGTATGTATCGCGAATCGTTATCGCTTGTCTAGATGCACATGTCCTGTAATGTGCGATCCGAGTCCTGTGACAGGGCAAATCAAGGAATACAGAACTCGGTCGGGAGCTTTCAGATATCTGCCGATGCAGATGCTAAGGTCTGTTTTTACTACAGTGGCTATGGTCCCACTTGACCCCTCCCTCAACTAATGAAAGGCACCCTTTGTAAAATGAGAACTATACGCCGGCCCCCGGTGCCCCACTATCCTATGGCCATCCTCACCCATAACTAGATAGCAATTATGGTCTTTTGGAGTTCTCCGCCTTTCCGCTTCACGTATCTCGACTGACTCAAGATGGATGGTAGACGACGAGTTGCTATCACAGGGCTACCGTTTTCTCGCCGAATCACGCCGGTCCATCCTAGTCTTTAGGTTGCCATATATATATTGCAACCAAGGCATACCCTCGGTTCTTCTAACGCAGACCTTAACCTCTGTGAGCCCAGGATGATCATCTGCAGCCTCACAGAGGGATACCAAGAATACCCTCACATCCCCTCGAAGCCTCGGGCTTCGTAACCCAATTCGTTGGAGCCTTCTTAAAACCAGATGGATGTCTGCTCCTTCGTGTTATACTAAGAATTACTACTTAGTTCTACTAACTAAGGTTTACCACTTAGTTTCCAAATTCCTTGTTTTCTTAATTAAGTTTTACTACTTAGTCCCTTTTTCAACTGAGGTCTACTACTTAGTTTTCTTTCTCGCCAGGTTGGGTTGGTTAAGTGTCTTTAGTCGATTCAAGCTATCTTAACCCTCTTCCCTTTTCCTATTACACTGGTTAAGTGTTATCCCTTCATGCTTTTTACTTAACCCTGTTCATTTATCATATTCTGATGGTTAAGCGTTCAAGTTTACTTAACCCTATGGTCTAGTCCAGTTAACATATTAATTTGGCTAAGTGTATTACTTAACCCCAACCTCTAGTCTAATTAACATGTTAAATTGGCTAAGTGTATTAACTTTACTTAACCCCACCTTCTAGTCTAGTCAACATGTTAATTTGGCTAAGTATTCCCATGGACTTAACCCTCCCATTCTAGCTTTAACTGTGCTAAGTTGGTTAAGTGTTCCTTAACCTTCCCATTCTAGCTTAACCGTGTTAGGTTGGTTAAGTGTTCCTATGGAATTAACTCTCCCATTTTTGTTCTAGCTTTAATTAATAAATTAAAGCTGCAACCTCTCACATTAGACAGATATTGCTGCGGTTACTGGATGTGCCGGTCGGTTCCGGGCAGGTTTACACCACAACTCAGTCTAACCTCGGGTTAGGCATATTCATGTTTTCTAAGTTCAAAGGGTTTTTGATTAATTTCCAAATCTGGTTTTGAAAACAACCATCCCGTCCTTCGGATCAGTTAGGGATAGCCAGGGAGGGCAGGAAACTTGTATTTTCCAAACCCAAGCCTAGACACTATCCTCTCTGTCACCCTAGAACCTTCTGGTCTATGTGTTATAAAAAGGGATGTTATCAAAATACTTTTCTTTTGTTTATAAATTTATTTCAAAAGCCCATTTCCCCTTTTCAGACAAATTTGGCCTATATTTATTTGTCAAGCCTACTAGTATACTTATATTCTAGGCCCAAGTCCTAACCCAACATGCAGTTTAGGCCATTTCCTATTTCATTGCCGAAACTAGATTAAATATCCTAGTTTATAATTTATGGCCAAAACTTAACCAAGTTACATATTTTGTGGTAAATGAACAATTTAACATTTATGACGAATTCTATAAGTAAATTACTCCTAATTTACTTATTTCATTACTACTCTTTTAATGTACATTGTCACATTTATTATTATGGCCCATTCTCTCTTATTTATCATATTTATACTTTTTGGTATGTAAATTATACCAAATTTAGTGTCGCTAACCATAATTTATTCCAAACATGACAATTGCTCACAATTATGAATAAATTCAAAATTGTGCTAATATACTTATTCCAAATCAACCTTAATTAACCCAATCTTGGTTTAACATCCTAATTCACAATTTATGGCAAAACTAGAATTATTTTTCTAGTTTACATTTTATGCCTAAAATTTAGCTTACTTACTAACGCTAAATTTAATATGTCAAAATCACATATTCCCTAATCCATATCAAATTTCCCCGTTTTCATTTTAATTTGCATGTCACAATACATATTCCAAATTATGCCAATTTCCAAGTTTACAATTACGTTCATATTCATTTCCATGTTTTTTCCCAAATCGCATTCCCACCGTTCGAATAATCGTGATTTAACCTAGATTATAAATAAATCTAGATTCGTAGATAAAAAGGGAATGAATCAAAATGACAAGAAGGAATAATTGGCATAAAAAGGTTTGGATAACAATGTAGGTTCAAGAATATGGGTAGACCTAACTAAATAGGTAAATTCCCACTGTCTTAAAACCAAAGAATGGGCAAAATAGGTTCAAGAACGTGGGTAGACCTAACTTAATAGGTAAATTCCCACTGTCTTAAAACCAAAGAAAAACCAAGGAACAGGTAGAATAAATAATTGGGTTTAGACCTAACTTCTCAATCACAAAACTAAAGCAATATTTTCCTAATCATAAATCATGGGTGTCAAAATCACAGTTGTCCTCATTATGTCATAAGTAATAGTTTATGTCCAAATCAAAGGTATAGGCCTAGTCAAGGAAATAATCCTTGTAGTCACAGTCATAGGAAATGTCCATAGTCATATGCGATGTTCATAGTCCAAAAGGAAAATAATTCCCATAGTCATAAGTCATTGTCATAGGCAATGTTTATATGTCCCAAAATCAAAGGCTTATGTCATAGTCCAAAGGCATATGCCTTCAAAGGCCACAGTTCTATAGTCATAGTCACGGTTACAGTCTTATTTGTCCTCGAATCATAATAGTTCTTAATTCAGTCAAAGAGTATAAACACAAATTCGAAGAGAGAGAGAGAGAGAGATTTGGCATATTCCTTTATTCCTTTAATTTCATGTCACAAATAAAACAAAATATTCAGATCTAGAAATAACCAACTTACAGAAAATAGATCTAGAAAAGAAGGAAAGCGTGGCTATGATTCGTGCGTCGTTGCTTGAAACTTGTTTGAGCTAGCCTTTGAATTCTTCACTTGAAACTTTGATTTGAATCCCTCCTTAAAAGTCTTTTAGCAGCATCTCCTTGTCTTGAACCATATTTTATTTTATTTATTTAAGAAAATTTAGAGGAGGGGAAGAAGCCATGAATCTTAGCAGCATAAGGATAGAAGAGAATTGGTGCAAAGAGAATGAAGACTAGGGCTGTTTATATAGCTGCTCAAGACCTTATCGTACACGCAGCGCTGAGTCAGCATTGAATCTAGTTAAGAAAATAGTCCAGGTACGTAGATGAATCTAGCCAAACCTTATCATACACGCAGTGCTGAGTCAGCATTGGGTCCCACAAGCTATTTTGGCGTAAAAGTTTGATTTTCAAACTTTTGAATTTCTGGAATTTATTTAACTGTTTTATTCACATGAAATATTCTTATATGTATACAATTCCTCTAACGACCATTTTACGCGTATATATATACGCACAACTTTCATTTTATTTTCAAAATTCAAATGATGTTGCCATATTTCATTGACTGTAGCATTATCTTGAATTTTATCTTTCGTATACATATATTTTTGCATATATATATATTTATGTTCTCATATGTATATATATATTTTCTTTATTTCCTTATATGTACGTTCTTATCCTTTCAAATTTTGAATTTGTATACGCACATATATTTGCATGTTCAGTTGGCCCTCTCTAAAACAAAGATAAAAAATTATGCCGCCGCCGGGGTTCGAACCCCCGACCTCCATGCTACAAATCCAATGCCTTAACCAACTGAGCTACAGAGGCTTTTGTTAATAAGTCTTAGAACAATAATAATTATTGTTCTCTCCTTACTTCTCTTTTTCATGTTAGTTACAATACTTAAATTAAACAACTGCATGGATCTTTTTCTTTTAAATTCTCTTTTAAAAATTAATTATACTTTAAATTGAGAATCTTAATGTCACAGAATTACGGGGTGTTACATTCTCCCCCACTTAAAAGGATTTCGTCCCCGAAATCTTCAAGTTAGGAAGAATGTGTCCTACCATCCAATCACCCATCTACTCAACCATTCAATCACAGGCATTCATTGTCCTTAAAAGATTTCTAATGCTTTCATGTTCATATGCATAGTGTGTGTATATGTCTCTATCTAATGCAAAATCAGGCGGTCTACTGATTCAGTTGACCTTCTTAATGCAAATCATGTTAGTGACATGCATCCAATCATGCATGCAAACATCCCTAGTCATGTAAATACTACATGCGTGCACAGCCATTCATCCATATGCAACGTCCATATGATATCATATCAAGTTCAACTTATAAACAAATGCATATATGTAAATGCAATATGAGAGCGTCCGAACTTGATCTAGTGCCTAATACGTATGCATATGCATCCACAAGCAACCATTTGCAACCACTTGCAACCATTCAACCATAACATGTTTCAAATACATGTTTACATCCATTGGCTTCTACCTAAGGATTGCAGATACGACCTAGAGGATATACTTTGGAAAGAGAGAAACAACTACGCGTAAAGCTCCTAAACAGAGAAATCAAGAATGCACCCTTAAGGAAAAAGGGCATGTTGCTAGTATCTAGCCTTCTTGAGCTTTACTCCACTGTATCTTAACCAATTTAACTTCACGATTGTGAAGTTTCCGACCTCCAATTCCAAAATAAACAGATGTCAATCACGGTACCAAGTATACGTACTAAGATGATTAGAGGTTTCCCTCTTATCCATCATGCCATAACTATAAGAGTCGAAAGGTCACTACATGCTCTTTGGGGTGCCTACCACAACTATTCATCTCTCCCGCAAACCATCCAAACCGAACTCGACATTCCTCAAGTACAAGCCCTAAAGGCCTAAACCAATATCAGACAAGCACCCAAGGAATATCTCCCCGAATTTAGACGATCTACGTGAGATGATATAAGAAAACTCGATAGCTATTCTCAAATCCCTACTAAAAAAAATAAACTGGTCGGACCACCAATTGGATTTGAGACTCTAGTGGGATCTTTCTACTATACAAGTACTATGGTGCAGAGACCCAACTATGGAAGTGGATATGAACAAATGAGAAGCGCTAGAACCTAAGGAAATAGCACGAACAGAAAACTAGACTCTTCCAACCGAACTACCTTTCTCCTAGGTGCGCTTCGTGGCGAAAGCATGTACTTGTCCTTCTGAAAATCTTGTCCTCGTTCTTGCCCTTGTCCTTAAGTATATGCCCTATAATACCCTAGTAAAAATACTTCCTCTTGTCTTAGGTTTTATAATCCCTTCCTCCTTCGTGAGCCAAGTCTACATCCATAATTTCCTCATCCTTGGGTCGTGCTCCTTTGCCAAACTTCCGCGTGTAACCATGTTGGCAAATCTCTCGAAAGTTGCCTCTATCGCACGGAAAAACCCTATAAACTTGAAAGAAGACTGGCCGTAAGTGAAACAACTACGGCTATAGATGGAAGTCGGGCACTACTTTGCCCTTCGATGAGGTTACCTCCCAGAAAGCCAGGAGCCCCAGAGACTCAAGAAAGAAGGAGACAAGAATTCAAACAGAGGAAGAGGAGACAATGCGTATGGCTTTGGGGAATATGCCTTTAAAACAAATCCTTTCTTTTAAAAATGCTTCTTTAAAAACCTTTTGAAAATAATTTTTCAAATCTTTTATCTGATCCGGTAACCTTCAGCTCTGATACCACGTGTAACACCCCACATCCGTTAGTGTCACTCACAAAGGGAATGCACTAAGTTCTGTGGAGCATTTAGGGTAAAAGATGCAGATAAATTACAAGACAGACAGAAATTAAATAGCGGAAGATAAAACTTTGCTTTATTGATAAAATAATTTGTACAATGATTTCTTTACAATATCAGAGTATCATCTGTCTTACAAAATAAAGAAGCATAAAACAACATTTATATTCCCCAATTTTTGCATGAGCCAGCCATAGCATCTGATAAGAGAATCCAAGCAGACTTCGATAAATCTTCAAGCTGGGAAAGAGTGACAGTCCAACTTAACCTGAGCTATACTATTTCCTCCTTAACAACCTGGGGGGGAGAACGGAAGAAAGAAGACGAAAGAAAAACAGAGTCAGACATAAAGCCTGAGTAAGTTCAGTAACTTCTAGCATGTGAACATGGAAAACAAAACGACATGAATTAACTGAATACAAGATTACACCATGACGATAGGGTCAACAAGATTGGACAAGGTAATCACAAGATATGCTAAGATAAGATAAACTGGATACGCTCTAATACTTTCACTGCTTCGCTATTTACTTGTTATACTGGTTTCTATATCTCTACACCGCCTAACTAGTGTTTCAACTAGTAACGATAACGTGATCCCAATCCCTGTATTTTCCATCGCCTTCAGGCATCCATTTATTAGTTGTTACCTAGATCTAATCTAGGGTTTTCTATCCACTGCTTTCTAGATTTAACTATAGTTTTACGCTATCTGCTGAACGCTTTTCGAGTTCAGGGTTTATGCCACCTAGTCCAACTAGGGATTACGCTACCTGTCGAACAATGCCCCCAAGTCTAGGACACACCACCTAGAGTGGTAAATGTTCCTAGGCTTCCCCACGTATGTATCGCGAATCGTTATCGCTTGTCTAGATGCACATGTCCTGTAATGTGCGATCCGAGTCCTGTGACAGGGCAAATCAAGGAATACAGAACTCGGTCGGGAGCTTTCAGATATCTGCCGATGCAGATGCTAAGGTCTGTTTTTACTACAGTGGCTATGGTCCCACTTGACCCCTCCCTCAACTAATGAAAGGCACCCTTTGTAAAATGAGAACTATACGCCGGCCCCCGGTGCCCCACTATCCTATGGCCATCCTCACCCATAACTAGATAGCAATTATGGTCTTTTGGAGTTCTCCGCCTTTCCGCTTCACGTATCTCGACTGACTCAAGATGGATGGTAGACGACGAGTTGCTATCACAGGGCTACCGTTTTCTCGCCGAATCACGCCGGTCCATCCTAGTCTTTAGGTTGCCATATATATATTGCAACCAAGGCATACCCTCGGTTCTTCTAACGCAGACCTTAACCTCTGTGAGCCCAGGATGATCATCTGCAGCCTCACAGAGGGATACCAAGAGTACCCTCACGTCCCCTCGAAGCCTCGGGCTTTGTAACCCAATTCGTTGGAGCCTTCTTAAAACCAGATGGATGTCTGCTCCTTCGTGTTATACTAAGAATTACTACTTAGTTCTACTAACTAAGGTTTACCACTTAGTTTCCAAATTCCTTGTTTTCTTAACTAAGTTTTACTACTTAGTCCCTTTTTCAACTGAGGTCTACTACTTAGTTTTCTTTCTCGCCAGGTTGGGTTGGTTAAGTGTCTTTAGTTGATTCAAGCTATCTTAACCCTCTTCCCTTTTCCTATTACACTGGTTAAGTGTTATCCCTTCATGCTTTTAACTTAACCCTATTCATTTATCATATTCTGATGGTTAAGCGTTCAAGTTTACTTAACCCTATGGTCTAGTCCAGTTAACATATTAATTTGGCTAAGTGTATTACTTAACCCCAACCTCTAGTCTAATTAACATGTTAAATTGGCTAAGTGTATTAACTTTACTTAACCCCACCTTCTAGTCTAGTCAACATGTTAATTTGGCTAAGTATTCCCATGGACTTAACCCTCCCATTCTAGCTTTAACTGTGCTAAGTTGGTTAAGTGTTCCTTAACCTTCCCATTCTAGCTTAACCGTGTTAGGTTGGTTAAGTGTTCCTATGGAATTAACTCTCCCATTTTTGTTCTAGCTTTAATTAATAAATTAAAGCTGCAACCTCTCACATTAGACAGATATTGCTGCGGTTACTGGATGTGCCGGTCGGTTCCGGGCAGGTTTACACCACAACTCAGTCTAACCTCGGGTTAGGCATATTCATGTTTTCTAAGTTCAAAGGGTTTTTGATTAATTTCCAAATCTGGTTTTGAAAACAACCATCCCGTCCTTCGGATCAGTTAGGGATAGCCAGGGAGGGCAGGAAACTTGTATTTTCCAAACCCAAGCCTAGACACTATCCTCTCTGTCACCCTAGAACCTTCTGGTCTATGTGTTATAAAAAGGGATGTTATCAAAATACTTTTCTTTTGTTTATAAATTTATTTCAAAAGCCCATTTCCCCTTTTCAGACAAATTTGGCCTATATTTATTTGTCAAGCCTACTAGTATACTTATATTCTAGGCCCAAGTCCTAACCCAACATGCAGTTTAGGCCATTTCCTATTTCATTGCCGAAACTAGATTAAATATCCTAGTTTATAATTTATGGCCAAAACTTAACCAAGTTACATATTTTGTGGTAAATGAACAATTTAACATTTATGACGAATTCTATAAGTAAATTACTCCTAATTTACTTATTTCATTACTACTCTTTTAATGTACATTGTCACATTTATTATTATGGCCCATTCTCTCTTATTTATCATATTTATACTTTTTGGTATGTAAATTATACCAAATTTAGTGTCGCTAACCATAATTTATTCCAAACATGACAATTGCTCACAATTATGAATAAATTCAAAATTGTGCTAATATACTTATTCCAAATCAACCTTAATTAACCCAATCTTGGTTTAACATCCTAATTCACAATTTATGGCAAAACTAGAATTATTTTTCTAGTTTACATTTTATGCCTAAAATTTAGCTTACTTACTAACGCTAAATTTAATATGTCAAAATCACATATTCCCTAATCCATGTCAAATTTCCCCGTTTTCATTTTAATTTGCATGTCACAATACATATTCCAAATTATGCCAATTTCCAAGTTTACAATTACGTTCATATTCATTTCCATGTTTTTTCCCAAATCGCATTCCCACCGTTCGAATAATCGTGATTCAACCTAGATTATAAATAAATCTAGATTCGTAGATAAAAAGGGAATGAATCAAAATGACAAGAAGGAATAATTGGCATAAAAAGGTTTGGATAACAATGTAGGTTCAAGAATATGGGTAGACCTAACTAAATAGGTAAATTCCCACTGTCTTAAAACCAAAGAATGGGCAAAATAGGTTCAAGAACGTGGGTAGACCTAACTTAATAGGTAAATTCCCACTGTCTTAAAACCAAAGAAAAACCAAGGAACAGGTAGAATAAATAATTGGGTTTAGACCTAACTTCTCAATCACAAAACTAAAGCAATATTTTCCTAATCATAAATCATGGGTGTCAAAATCACAGTTGTCCTCATTATGTCATAAGTAATAGTTTATGTCCAAATCAAAGGTATAGGCCTAGTCAAGGAAATAATCCTTGTAGTCACAGTCACAGTCATAGGAAATGTCCATAGTCATATGCGATGTTCATAGTCCAAAAGGAAAATAATTCCCATAGTCATAAGTCATTGTCATAGGCAATGTTTATATGTCCCAAAATCAAAGGCTTATGTCATAGTCCAAAGGCATATGCCTTCAAAGGCCACAGTTCTATAGTCATAGTCACGGTTACAGTCTTATTTGTCCTCGAATCATAATAGTTCTTAATTCAGTCAAAGAGTATAAACACAAATTCGAAGAGAGAGAGAGAGAGATTTGGCATATTCCTTTATTCCTTTAATTTCATGTCACAAATAAAACAAAATATTCAGATCTAGAAATAACCAACTTACAGAAAATAGATCTAGAAAAGAAGGAAAGCGTGGCTATGATTCGTGCGTCGTTGCTTGAAACTTGTTTGAGCTAGCCTTTGAATTCTTCACTTGAAACTTTGATTTGAATCCCTCCTTAAAAGTCTTTTAGCAGCATCTCCTTGTCTTGAATCATATTTTATTTTATTTATTTAAGAAAATTTAGATGAGGGGAAGAAGCCATGAATCTTAGCAGCTTAAGGATAGAAGAGAATTGGTGCAAGGAGAATGAAGACTAGGGCTGTTTATATAGCTGCTCAAGACCTTATCGTACACGCAGCGCTGAGTCAGCATTGAATCTAGTTAAGAAAATAGTCCAGGTACGTAGATGAATCTAGCCAAACCTTATCATACACGCAGTGCTGAGTCAGCATTGGGTCCCACAAGCTATTTTGGCATAAAAGTTTGATTTTCAAACTTTTGAATTTCTGGAATTTATTTAACTGTTTTATTCACATGAAATATTCTTATATGTATACAATTCCTCTAACGACCATTTTACGCGTATATATATACGCACAACTTTCATTTTATTTTCAAAATTCAAATGATGTTGCCATATTTCATTGACTGTAGCCTTATCTTGAATTTTATCTTTCGTATACATATATTTTTGCATATATATATATTTATGTTCTCATATGTATATATATATTTTCTTTATTTCCTTATATGTACGTTCTTATCCTTTCAAATTTTGAATTTGTATACGCACATATATTTGCATGTTCAGTTGGCCCTCTCTAAAACAAAGATAAAAAATTATGCCGCCGCCGGGGTTCGAACCCCCGACCTCCATGCTACAAATCCAATGCCTTAACCAACTGAGCTACAGAGGCTTTTGTTAATAAGTCTTAGAACAATAATAATTATTGTTCTCTCCTTACTTCTCTTTTTCATGTTAGTTACAATACTTAAATTAAACAACTGCATGGATCTTTTTCTTTTAAATTCTCTTTTAAAAATTAATTATACTTTAAATTGAGAATCTTAATGTCACAGAATTACGGGGTGTTACAAGCTATATGATTCTATTTGGAGAAACTTATAGTGAAATCATTTTATTTAAAACGTGCTCGATGTGTAGAAACACGTCATTAAAGCCGAACAATAATACACAATTCACATGAAAAATTCATCCATAGCAACAATCAGATTCGACAAACTATTGGCTACTGAAATAACTTAGGTATGGTGTCATTATAGGCTACTAATTGTGCTCGAGAATGGAACAGAAGATGAAGCAAAACAAGCTCCAACATGCACCTAGACATCAACAAAAAGGGGGACTCAACCTCCCTAGACTTCACGTCTAAAGGGGTTTGCCCCCTCTTTGATCCAGGTCAAACGAGCGGTCAACCAGGCCCTTGGGGGTGGTCGACCCCTAGACGTGAAATCAAGGTGGATTCTCCCCTTTTGCACATAAAGATACAGGCCAAGTTTTAGCCTATCAAAATTCGATGATTTGAAATGTGCTCAAGATACACAACGAAACATAAATCATTTGAAACGAATAAGAAATAAGAAAGTTCTACTTTCTCAAAGTAGGACTATGGAGGATTTAAGCTCAAAAAAATTACATACTACACGAATTTGAGCTCACAGTAAACAAATTTCAGTAGAAACAAACCCAAACTCAATATAATCACTAAGTTAAGGTAGAAAGTGTGAAGGGGACCTCACCTTGATTTGCAGTGAAGTTAGGTAGGATTTGTCTTAAATTCAGATCAAAAATGGTGTTTTTAAGCTCCTGCTTCCTCTCCAGCACCTATAGAACCAACTACAGAGACATGCAATAGGCTTTAACAACTTACAATAAATGATTTTGATAAGCTGAACAAAATTGAGCTGAACTCATGTTCTTTGTATGGATTACCTGTTACACAAGTTTTAAGCTATAATTCTTCTTAAATTTTGGTTTAGGAGGCTTGAATTTGATATTAGCATAGAAGGCCATTATTTTCTCCTTGCTGTGAAAAGATGAAGATAAAGTTTTTTGTTTGTAGAAGAGAAACTACGTATTCGTCCAGAAAACTCCTCCCTAATCCAAGTATTAATAGGCTAATTAGGACTTAATAGTGTGACTGAGCAAGGGTTTGGGCTTAGGGAGGTAATTAGAGGTTTTAAGGCCCTATTTACACAAGTGTTTTCTTCCTCTAATCACATAATTTCAACTTAAAATTTACAAATTTTCACCAAACCATCTTACTAAAAATATAAAAGTATGTTTTAACACATTTCAACAATTATTACTACTACTTTTAATTCAATCTTACTTAAAGTTTACTTTTTAATCAAAATGAACAAGTTATATTTATTTTGAGAAAAACGAACATAACTAAAGGTTTTTATTGTTCAAACACACTATTTTGGCACAAGTAAATTACTAAACACAAAATATTCCTTTTGCAGCACAATTAAAAAGTAGTCAATAATTTTTATATGCTTTTAACCTTCAATTCTACATAAACTTTATTCAAAATACACGGTTTTCCAAAAAATTCCTCTTTTTATTAGTTTATTGCAATTTTGAGCAATAAACTCTTAGGATATACATAAATTCCTACATGTTGATGATTTTTATACTTTAAAATGTTTCAAAACTTTATTTTTATTATATTTATTAGTTTTCTTTTCTTTAAGTACACAACAATGGGTATTCAAACACAACATACTACAAAACTCCATTTTAACATAAAACACACCTATTCTCCCAAATTAACACAAAACAAATTGTTAAGCTTATTTTATATAAGCTTATCTTTACCCAACTAAGTTTCCACAATTTCCATTTTTGCTCATATTTAAACGATCAATAATCATTTGTCTAAATTGTTTACAAAATAAATTCCCAAATCTTACTTCTATTTATTCTTAAATAATTTTATTCAAATTATCTTTGCTAATAATAATTAATTCTTGATTATTAATTTATATTCTCATTATAATTCATTATTATATTCAAAAACAAGTAATCACATAAGATCAGATCGTTACATACTCTCCCTTTATAAAAGTTGCATCCCCGTAAAAGGCTTAGGGAAAAGTTGTATACAACCCAATTTCATCTCATTTTGAAGGAAATACACAAGGAGGATTTTCTCACTTATAACATTAGAAGATAAGGGATTAGGATATGTCTATTCGATAAACTCCCTCGTTTCCCAAGTTCAATCATTGGGATTCTCAGACCGTTGAACTTTCACAGGCGGCACACTCTTGTTTCGAAGGCTTTTAACCTCCGTTCCAAGAATACGCATGAGAAGATGCACGATAAACAAGTCAGACAAGATCTCGAGCTCTTCTAACGCACAAGTGTTAATCATGGAATCTAAATCATGTAAATACTTCCTTAGCTAAGAGACATGAAATACGTCATGAATACTGGAGAATCTATCAGGAAGCGCCACTCTATAAGAAACTGGACTGATACGCTATGTAATAGGAAATGACCCAGTATATCGTGGTGCCAATTTCCCCGTCTGACTAAAGTGTATCACTCCCTTCAAAGGAGAAGCTAGGATATACACAAGTTCACCAACGAAAAATTTGAGAGGCTTCCTACGGTTGTCCGCATAGGATTTCTGATGATTTTGAGCCTCTCTCATCCTTTATCTAATAAGATAAATCTTCTCGGATGCTGCACGAATATAATTGGGGCCTAAAATAAGTCTTTCCCTGGACTCAAGCCAACAAGCTGGAAAACGACACGGTTTTCCATATAAAGCCTCAAATGGAGCCATGCCGGTAGAAGACCGGTAGTTGTTATTATAAGTAAGCTCAACTAATAGGAGGTGATCCTCCCAACTGTCCCCCTCCAAATCAAGAATACAGGCACAAAGAAGATCTTCCAATATATCATCTACCTACACGGTTTGTCCATCAGACAATGGGTGGTGAGAAGTGCTGAACTTTAGCTTTTTACCCAAAGCTAACCGGAGACTCTTCCAGAAATGGCTCGTAAAGAGCAGATCACAGACACACACGATGGAACTAAGGATACCACGTAATCGTAGTATTTTCTTAATATAAAGCCTCGAAAAATAGATGTCTTCCTATTAGACTTAATAGGAATAAAATGTGTGGACTTGTTGAGATGATCAACAAACCCGAATACTAAAATAGCCTAACCTCGTACGAGGTAAGTCATCGATGAAATCCATAGAAACCTTGTCCCACATCCACATCGAAATCTCTAAGGGTTGAAGAAGACCGCTAGGTCACTGATGTTCGGATTTCACTAACTGAAGTCATGCAATTGCTTACATATCTTGTCGTCCCAATAATATAGGTGACGCATGTCAGCATACATCCTATTGCTGCCTGAATGAATGGTATACTTAGAACAATGACATTCTGATAGAATACCTCACCTAAGCTCTCGAATAGGAGGCACGACTAATCTTCCTTTCTTACGAAGGCATGCAAAGCTATCAACGCTATAGTCTTTAAGTTCAAAATCATCGGGGAACTCAGACTTACACTTCTAAATAAGAAATAAATATTTGAATCCTACCACTAAACCTCGACAATCCGACCTAAAAGAGAAGGTCGAGCTTCTATGCTACACAATAGAATAGGAGAATCCGAAGTGGTAGCTCGATTACGAATATCACACAAATATATAAGTCCCTAATCCTTCCACTTAGTTCTCATCATGGAAATGATGAACGCTTGCTTTCACTCAAAGCATCAGCTGCAAGATTCCAATTCCTTGGGTATACTAGATATCCAAATCATAGGATGCAAGGAACTCAAGCCGACGTTGCTAAAGCATATTGAGCTCCATCTGAGAGAATAGGTACTTGAGTGATTTATGATCGGTGTATTGAATATAATGCTCGTTAAATAAATAATGGCGCCAAATCTTCAATGCGAATATAATGGCAGCAAGCTTAAGATCATGAATGACACAATGAATTTCATTCGGACGTAGGTGCCTTGAAGCATAGGCAACCACACGACCATGCTACATAAGTATAACGCCAAGACCATTATGGCTCACATCTGTATAGACAACAAGATCATGGTTCCCTTCGGGAACCATTTACATAGGCGTGTGAGTAAGAAGCTTCTTAAGCTGTTGAAATAAAGCTTCGCAACGATTAGACCAAATAAATCAAACACCTTTGCGAGTGAGGTTGGTAAGGGGTAGCATGATACAAGAAAAATCTCTGATGGAGCGACGATATTAACTTACTAATCCCAAAAAGTTGCAAATCTCAGAAATATTCTCATGCCTCTTATAATTTTGAACGGCCTTGATTTTTAAAGGGTCAACCGAAATGCTATCGGAAGATACAACATAGCCTAAAAATTTAACTTGCCACTCCCAGTAATGACCCTTAGAAAGTTTGGCTTTGAGCTGATGCTACCAAAGGGTACTCAAAACAATTCTCAAATGATTAGCATGCTCGGCTTCGGACTAGGATTTACACTATAATATCGTCAATGCATACAAGCACAAATTTATCGAGGTATTCCGGGAATACTCGAATCATACAATCAACAAAATATGCGAGAGTGTTCGTCAAACCGAATGGCATAACAAGCCACTGTAAGAACCGTATCGAGTGCGAAATGCAAAAAGAGGAATGTTGTCATCTACAACTCCAAACTGATGAAACACTGTGGCTAGATCAAACTAAAAATATATTTTCTCTTCATTCAATTGGTCGAACATGTCATCAATCCTAGACAACGAATAGTGATTCTTAATGGTCAACTCATTAAGCTTGTGATAATCAATGCACAACCTAAGAGTCTCATCGGGCTTCCTTAAGAATACAACCGCGACACTCAATGGTGAAGAAGTAGATCAAATAAAATGCTAACCCTCTAGCTCGAGAAGTTGCTTCTTAAATTCCTTATTTTCTTTTGTCAACGTCCTAGTTGAAGGCCGACTTACTGGCCGAGCACCATTGGAACTCGATAGCCCGTTTGGGTAGTGAACCTGAAACTGGCTCAAATAAATCAGCAAAATCACACATCATCGGCATATAAGATACATCATTCTCATCACATTGATCTCGAGACCTAAGAGAAAAAAAATATACCTCAAAATCAAGATCGATATCCCGGAGAAGGGGAGATAACTGATCGAACGTGTCGAGATTTCGAAGGTATAAGACCCTTTCAATACAAAGAATCATAGCCTTGTATCGCACAAGCCAATCCATACCAAGAATCACATCAAACCCCAAAGAATAAATCACGTGAAGATTCATATGAAAAGATAATCTATACAGAAATAACTCAACATCCTCACACATCAAACTGAGAGTGGCGGATCCTCCAATAGGATTCACAATCCGAAGAGGTCAACATGCACACAACATCCAAAGATAAAGCGTTAACGAGTTCCTTCGATACGAATGAATGTGATGCACCATTATCGAACAAAACTTGAATCAATCGATCTCGAAATAGTAATAAGCCCTCAAGAATAGAAGGCTGACCACTTGGCTGAAATAGTCCACCAGATGCACTCACTACATTAAAATTACTAGAATAAGTCCCCTTCGGCCTTTTAGGACAAAAAGAGACCTCATGACCCTCTTTCTGACAATATCAACACATATGAGGCTTTGGACATGCCTTAGCGAAATGATCAAATGACCCATAGTTGAAACATCCCCTCGTTGAAGCGGAAGGAGGTGTCACTGGAGACTGGGAACTAGAACAACTATGCTTTTTCTTCTTCTGGTTGAAAGGCTTTGATTTGGGAAAAGGAAAGCGCTTCTTTTTCAAATTACCGTGGACAATTGCCACATCATCACTATCTTTCTCCCTCTCAACTGCCTCGAGATGGAGGGCTACATCCACCAACTCTTCAAAAGTCAATTTGCGTTGCAACATAAGAGGTTTTTTGAGATACTTCTAAAGCCTATTCACGAACTTAAGATTCTTCTTATAGGAAGTGGAAATATGCTTTACGCCGTACTTAGACAAGGCCTCTAATGATTTGACATACTCATACATAATCGACTTCCCTTACTTAAGGTCAAGGAAGCGACGAGGTAGAATCTCCTTCTCGGACTCTGGTACAAACTTGAGTTTGAACCTCTCCTTAAACTGCTTCCACTCTAAGGTGGATTCATCAACATCCGCCATTAATAACTCGTACCAATCAAACGCACAATCTTGTAGCATGCTCGATGCTACAAGAACAGGTTGATGGTCTGAAATATCCATTCGCGTAAAAATATACTCATGGGTATGAAGGCATGCTTGAATCTCAAGAATAGTCTCAGTTCCTCAAAGTGGCTTTCCACTAAGGTGAGTAAAATCACTACACATTTGCGCAAATGCAGATTTATGCGAAGGAGAAGAATGAGGAAGAGCAGGAGGCTTAATGCGCATGACGAGCTCTAGGATCTGGTTGGTCGACATATACACCTCTTCGTGGCGGAAGGCACTAGGCAGCTCGACTCTCTCTTTGGGTCATGAGCCACTAGATGACCCAACACCCGAAGTACGAGCTCTGCCTCTTCCTGACATAAGATGAAACTAGAAATAAGATAAAATTATTCGCTTGGATAAGATATTATCAGCGGAATTGAAGACAAAAAAAGAATACAATGGAATTTAAAGTTACACATTCCTAGTCGTATCCCAAAAAACTACTCTAATTGGACATAAGGAAGGTTAAGGACATGACAAAGATCACTTTGATCGGGGATGATGCTTGTAATAGTATTATACATCGATGTATTGTAAAATGCAAACTGTTATGTGTATATATCAAATTATGTTCTGAATATTGCTCCGATACCAAGCTATGACGTCTTACCACAAGACCCATATCAAAAAAGAGTATTAATGAGTAACACTTTCCGTTAATACGGATAATAGGGCTTGTTAGCAACTACCATCCATAGTATTGTATCAAATAAGTATTAAACATGCAAAGTTTTTTCTTCTCATGAGTCGACATACTTAATCCTTACTTAATACACTGTCACGATAGTTACAGGACCTATTCAGAACAAAACACAATATAAATGTTGTGCATAAATCACATTACAATAGACAAAGATACACACACACAAAACTACATCATGTACAATATATCATATAGCGTGACTGGTCTGATAAGCCAAATACATCAGTATCCCCACAAAAGAATATACATCAACATGTCCTCAAAGAATAACAAAAGATCACTACAAAACTATGTGATTTAAATGAGTATAATATGATATCCAAGGATGATTGCAAGGTATATGCCAAAAAGACCTAACCTGCAACTAAGTTTGATCAAAGTAATGAATACATGGGTCAGTCAAACTTGAACTAGATAATTAGTATAATGTGAGATAAGGGAAATAATCCACTATGGGAAACATTCCTTTAGGTCATAAAGGAATGAAACATCGTATTTTTACATAAGGATTTCTTCAATAGAGAAACACAGGTAGTATCTTGGAAATCACAAGTAGGAAACACAAGTAGTATCACGGAAATCACAAAAAGGGAACACAAAGCCACAAGAATCACAAAAACACGAAAGCTTTGCTAAGAGTTTAACCCAAAAAAATGAAATCACCGTATACATACATGAAATCTTCGTACAAAGTGAAGATAAATACATATATAATAATAAACATCTCAAAATAGTGAAATCACCGACTAATCACAAAAACACAAAAACAACATATCATTTTGGATTTAACAACATAATTGGCAAGCAGAAGCAATCCTTACACGTGATAACAATATGATAGCTCGAGGCAATAGCCAATACAAACATCAACATGAGGGTACCATATACAACATGGACCTGAAGGTCGAATTACAACATGATTGACCTGAAGGTCCATAAGATTCACATAGGAGTGACCTTAAAGTCTAGTACTGACTAAACAACATGAATGTGTCATAAACTTTCAGTCAGTAATCCGAACAGTGGTAACTGTGCGTTCCTTGCTATATGTTCTCACTACTGGTTTACTATTCGGTTCCACACTAGAAAACACAAGGATAACAGCTTCAATTAGAGGAGTCTGTAATTAACTAATCTTGTATACCATCATGTCCTACACCACAAGGTTTACAACAACGTTTAATCATAGCACACCTTCTCGAAGAGTGCAAAAATGTATGGTTTTATATAATGAAGATACTTGGCTTGAGAAAATGAATTTATAAAGCTGGTTTAAAAACGTTTGGTTTATTTCATCGAAAATCTATGTACACACGTATATAGGAAAATAGTGTTTATATTATTGCTTTGAGACGCATTTATTTATATAAACAAAACCTTTAAAAAATTACCCTTAATGCTATATAATTATATTTAGAGAAACTCATAGTGAAATCGTTTTATTTAAAACATGCTTAGTGTGTAGAAACTCATCATCACAACAATAAATACACAGTTCACATGTGCATAGAAATGTTAACACCAAATTTCAACACCGAAATTAAATGATGGTGAAGGGGAATCAGAGCACAATAAACACCAAGAAGGTATTTCAGAAGCACATGATCAACACCAGACCACCGAGACAACCGATACCGAAAGTCAGAATAGAAAGATCTGGTCAATATGCTATCAGTACCAATGAAGGAAGCAAAGCTTGGTACTGATACAAGGAAGGTAGCAGAAAGGCTACACCGAAAGCAACATGGGAAAGAGGAACAATCAAGAGTGGTTGCGGTACCACCGCCAAAGGCAATCAATTTGGTTTTGATTCCGAAAGCACATGCTCTAACACCAAAGACTAGAGCCATGAAAGGGAATGTATGAACCCAAGATAGGGTAAAGCAAGGAGCTATCGATACCAATGTACTTGATATCGATACCGACGCCAGGAAGCAGCTTAGAAGCCGTCAGAAAGGATCCATAAGCAACGTTGTCACAAAGCCGATACCAGAACTGAAGATTACTGCAATAAACTTATGAGAAAAAGGTCATTCACACTAACATGCTTAGAGTCGATACTAATATCAAGGAGGATACTAAAGTAAAGATAATGCTCAGAAATCACTAAAGCAAGGCAAAGCTTAGAGTTGGCTATCGGAATCAAGGTTTACCACTGAAACTGAAAGCAACCAAAAGAAGCTATCTATACCAATTTTCTTGGTATCGATACATTGTGAGGAGGCGACACCAACTTCATAAACAAGGCGTACCTGATAACAACACTCAGAAGTGAAAAGGAGGCCAAAACCCAATAGCCGGCACCGAAAGTCAGTGATGCGGTCGACACTGACACCGAATATCATTGCTGAATCCAAAAGCAGGCTTCTGTTGATCGTTACCAGAAGAGGGCCCAATTTGTCTATAAATACGACACCGGTGGTCTCATTTGGGGGATTTTCTCATTCTCAAATCTTGTAATCATTTTTTTTAGAGAGTAATCCCTAATTTGTAGATCGATTTGGGGATTTTACTTAGAAACTTCTATGTATTCAACAAAGTGATCAATAAAGATAGAATCAACATTTAGGGCCTATTTCATACAATTTCTTACTGCTTGTAGCACTTATTTCATATTGTTTCCTCACGACAAAGCTTCATACGAAAGTCAAATTACCGAAGCACAAATTCTTAAGGCGTTTAGCTTCCTAACTTGCTTTTGCACTTAGGGAACTCTTATCCCAAGGTAATTGTTGGTCTTTGAGTCTCATAAGCGTGATACTCAACTCTTGAAGGAAGAGTAACTACTCTTCGGGATCAAGACCTTGATATCTAGGAAACGGTGAACTAACTCAAGCTTGTGGGAATTAAATAACACCTTTAATCTCCCTAGGTCCACGACCTAAGCCTTAATTCCAGTGTTGATGAAAAATATCGTTAACATTTTGGCGCTAGAAAGAGGGCCTGAACCTCTTATCCTTTAGATAACCTACTACATCCCTGGCTGTTTCGTCTTGGATTGGACTAAGCTTTGAAGAAGAAAAACCATGGGTAAAAGGTCCCAGTAAGGATATTCCGAATCTCAATGGCTACGTCATATGTTACTGACCCAAGAGTGATGGAAGAATAAAGGTTAAGAATGTAGGCTTTACGAGTCAGGAATAGGAAAAAGGAAATGGAGAAATAAAATCTTGATTGTTGGAGCATTAACCGTTTCCACGTAGGAACAATCTCTATCTTCGCTTTAAGAGGTTCAACAGCAACAGACTATAACTTGTTTCTCCACCTTAGAGAAGCCATCCATGCACAGACTAGAGGAACTATATTTGAACAAGGAATAATGGAAGATTTAACCACTTCCCTCTAGATAGCCTAAAAGAATTGCGCTTTGATCCCAAGATACCTTGAAAAGAAGGTTCAAAAATATGGATGAAGCAACAAAACTGAGTAACAAAAGGGGTAAATTCCAATGATGGAAGAAAATCTTTGAGTAAGGACTGCCTAAGGAGTGCAATCTTATTACATCAATTGAGAATATCTACATCCTAACCAAACACGAGCTTAACCTTTGGCCAACATCCAAGAAAAAAATCAAAATACAAAAGAAAATTAGGAGGATCTTACCGCCACTAACATATGATGAATGAACATGAAACTAATCACAGCAGAATCCTAGAAGGGATGATTATCAAATTATACAATCAAGTCCTGTTACGAAGATTTGTAAAAAGATCAAGCTGAGGCTAACAAAGGATTTCTTGAAGAAAGAATGTCTACATAGTTGGGAGTACGATTTCCCTAAAAATTTGGATCCACTCGAAACTGATGAAGCTATCTACGATGGTAGAAAACCCTTGTCACCATTAAGATGGCCAGGGCAAGGCACCCCTCAGAGGAGGGTGGCCTGTAAGCCTTTATCCGCGCCCAAGTCGGAAAGGGCCAGGTTAAGACATCAAAAGCATAAGTCTCCTCCCTTATAATGGAGCAGCTAAAACCCTTACTCCGGCCTACGATGGCCTGGGTAAGGCATCCCTTAGAGGAGGGGTGAGTGTAAGCCTGTATCCGCGTCCAAATCGGAAAGGGCCAGGTTAAAACATCGAAAACCCCTATCCACGTTTACGATGGCTAGGTTAAGGCACCTCTTGGAGGGTGGAGTGTAAGCCTCTATCAACGCCAACGATGGCCAAGGTAGAGCATAAAAAGAGTAAGCCTTTAGCCATGCGTACGATGGCCAAGCTAAAGCATCTAAGTCCTTATCACCTCCTACGATGGCCAGGGTAAGGCGCCTCCTAGAGGGAAGTCGGGTAAGTCCTTGGGCCCTGCTTGAGAATAAGCTAGCCAAGCGCACCGGATATATAGGCCCAGAGAGTGGCTAACAAAGCACGTACATCCTCTGCTTTGACAATCAAGAGCCCGGATAGTGGCTCAGTAGACACGTATATCCTCTTCTTTGACAATTAAGAGCCTGGAGAGTGGCTCAGTAGACACGTACATCCTCTGCTTACATCTAATCCCGCAAAGGGAACAAAGCTCTGGAGGATCACTCTAAGCATGCAGTCTCCTCTGCTTACATCAATATCCCGTGGAAAGGGACAAAAGCTCGAAAAAAGAGCACATAAAGCACGTGCAACCCCTGCTTTAGAAAACAAGCGTAGAATTGGCACACATAGCATCAAATACCGGAATCTAGGTTTGGTTCTGGACTGCTATTAAATACCAGAGATGGATTTTTGGTCTTTTATCAAATACTGAATCTGGGTCCGGTTCAGGGCTTCTATAAACACCAGATGTAGACATCCGGTCTTCTATCAAATACCTGAATCTGGGTTATAGTTCGGGACTTCTACTATTACTAGATGTGGATATCTGGTCTTCTACCCAATACCCAAATCTGGATTATGGTTTGGGACTTCTGCTCATCACCAGAGATGGATGTTTATCCCTTTGTCATTAATACCCGAATTTTTGTTTTCGGGATTACCATTTATTATCGCTAGAGATGGATTTCTGGTCCATTATTATGAATGGTTGACTATGTTATACTTCCGGTAAATACACTCTGGATACCCTAGTATGGGTCATAAGACTAATTCTTACTCCTGGAAAAGGATTCACAAATCGGTACTTAGGTTGATAACATGAGTTTACTATACGAAAACCTTCAAACGAAAATCACGATCTTCCACATTTCACAGGGAGCTTTTCTAAACACAAACTCAAGTTATAATGATGAAATTTTATTTCCATAGTAAATTTCTGGGTTTACCCCCTAGACCGATATAATGTGAACACCTAAATTTGAGTGACAATTCTCCTATTCCTATTTCAAGGAAAGAGGGGTTTTTAGACTCCCGTTACTATGCCTAAATAAGGGGCTTGAACCTATTATCTTATTTCTTGGAATAGGATTCCCCTAATAAATAATCGAGCAGGTACCCCAAGTCTTCCGATTGAAACCTTACAATAAGGATTATATTTTCTCAACACCTCACATGGGGAGGATCTCTAAAATTTCTATAATGCACAATTGATATTCCTAAAACATAGAATATGAATAAACTTATCGCCCTATCATAAATTACTTGGTTGCCATTCAAATACTATCTCACATGGAACAAATAAATTATCATATATTTGTTTACAAGGTTAACACCATACGTTATGTGTTAAGTTTTGTGCAGAATAGTGTAGTAAGACCCCTGGAGGAGGGAGTTCTCAGTAAAAGCGAAGATAAAGTGTTAGGTAATATTTATACAATTTACAAACTTGTTTACAAAATCCTTCCACAAGTTACCAAGTACAAAATATAGTGACATTAAGTATTTTACATTCCCACATTTATATTATCCTAGTACCTTACCATGAGTTATCAAATAAAGAAGTTTCATAATAACTATGCTTTTTGATCCTAATCGGTGTTCTTCAAGGCAAATTCCCAAGATTTACAACTTGCTTTAGCATCCTCCAATTCAATCTGTAATTCGTTAATTCATTGAAGCAGTCTACTTATATCTTCATCTAAATTGGTAGAAGGATTGGCCCTAAGTTACCTTTTCAGCTCAAGAATAGTTTCAGCTTTTTCTCTCAATTGGTCTTCTAGAATGGATATTCATTCATTTTGATTCCTAATTATCACCTTTTGGAGATAGCATGACCTTTCCCGACTTGCAGAGGGAGCATCTTTAAAAATATCCCTTGGCTTTACAATTGCTAATGAATCTTCTCTGGGTCGAGAAGATGAAATTTTAGGTTGACTCCCCTATTCACAAGTAAAACAAAACACAATTATTTTGCAAATCCTACTTCGAAAGAATGATATTGATAAATTATAGCTTTCGTTAACAAAGGAGTTTACTACAAAATATACACACATTAAGAGTTACCACAATAACCCTATTGATCAAAGCACATCTTATATATGATTCAGCTTAATAATTTGGGTTTTAAGTTTCTTTTGAAACTGCTTCCCGTTCATTACCTAGAAAATCTTGGGGAAGCCTATACTTCATACAGATGTGTCAAAAGTTACATATTAAAGGGACTTTTTCAAGTTCAGATGTTGTTTGAGAAATAGTTTGTAATGAATACTCCTTCATTAAACTAGAATATGAGTGTAAAGCATCTCTTAAAAATGCATCTTCAAGTAGGATAAGATTCTGTCATAACACAAAACGAAATAGGAGATTGATGATATAAAAAGTTATCATCAGAAACATTTTCAGCAACTCTACCTATTCAAAGCAAGGCTAAGTTAAATCCTTATGGTTATTATCTAACCCCGCATCATATTGGAAAACAACATTTTTTCCATATCTATATGCTATTATAGGAAACCGATTACCCAAAACTGAAAGGGTAAGAAAAACGCCGCTAAAGCAAAGGCCATACCTGAGCAGTAGAGACTCCAGGTTGAGCAGGATGCACCGTTCCTTTCTTTCCTTGGTTTGAGGAATCGTCATCTTTGGAAAGAATTTCAACTGAATCCATGTTAGAAGAAGCATTCAAGGGATCATGAATTATGTCTTTGGACCTCTAGTGGAAGGAGGTGGGATGACTTTTCCATCACTCAAATCATCAGGGAGCTCCTGGAATTTGGACTCATGATCGTCACCAATGTCACCCCACTCATAATCAGTATCCACAGTGTCGTGTTCCCCTATATATGGATCAAGGTCATCCAAAGGGTCCTCAATATACAAAAAGTATTCAGGCTTCGCTATATTTTCTTTAGGGGCTTTAACTCCTTTCTTGAGTTGTTCAATTTTGTGCATAACTTGGCCTGCGATAGAATGATCAACCAAAGGAAATTCAATTGTTGAATACTTCTGAAAATTGTCAGCATATGCCAACAGAAGAGCATCTTCAAAAGATTTTAGTATTGCCTTCGGATAATGAATTTTCAAAATGAAGAAACTCTATTTGTGGCCTCATAAATTACATGTCTGGAATTTTGTAAAGCGCATTATAGGCCTTAGAAAGTTGGTCATCTTTCTCTTTTAGGCTTCTAGTATGCTTAGCTACCATCCTAGCCTTATCGCCTTCAACTTTCTGCCTAAACAACTTAAGTGCTAATACCTAGTCATTCAAAAGGAACTTAGCTTTCCTCTTATCCTCAAGCTCCATTCAACCCTTTCAAGAGATATCTTTAATTCCGCACACTCTTTCTTATGCTCCTCCGTGAAAGACTTAATTTTGGAATCCAATACAGCCTTCTCCTCTTTAAGTGTCATAACTTCTAAAAAAAATGGAGTAGCCATATCCAGAAGAGAGAACCATTTCTTGATAATCTTGGAAAAGGAAGTAAGGGTTAAAACTCATGTAAAAGTTAAAAAATCAAAGAAGTTAAGTGAAATAGGGCTATACCGAAAGTTGTTGTTCGACAAGTGATCGTTGCAAACTCATTAAGTCTGAAGAAGAGGACGACAATGAGGTACTGGCAATTTTAGTGGTACAAAGAGCAAGCCTTACGATTTCATCAAAATCTGAAGTCATTGGAGAAGGTCTGAAAGAATTGGCATGTCTGGGTAAAGAATGCGTCTTTAGTTCTTGTTCCACTAAGTTTAAGGATCGAGGAGAATCAGGTATCCGGATACGGTTAAGAAAGTTGCTACCCGTAGTCGCAGTTTGTGAAGAAGTGGCACCAGGGGTCGCATAAGTAGAATGGCCAGCAGGATCAGGAGTGTGATGCTCACCAAACTCTATAACGACACATCTAAAAAAGGAAGGAGTTGAAAATCCATCCTTATGTCTTTTAGAGACTGATTCGTCAATGATGGTGGTAAGAGTTCTTTTGGCTGCAACATTAGATTGGTCCAGGGCATCCAAAGTGGATTCCCCATAAAAAGCTTGAGAAGATGACTGAAACAATCATCAGGGGAAATCGAGTTAGAAAGATTATATATGGAACAAGGCTTCACAAATCGAATTAAAAAGTGCCCTTACTTGAAGTTCCGGGAAATTGAGGGGTTAAGTATGTAAAAACATCTGAGCCCAAAAATATGTGCTAAGTATCCGGAAAATGAAGGGGAGGTCTTCCCAAAATCTTTTGTCCAGGGGGAAGAAAACCATATCTCTGAAGGTTACCCAGAGTCAGTAAGAGGGATCGCCTTCCCCATTTGTTGGAAGCCTTATGAAGAGCGTCCATAGCTCGAGCTTCCTCATCACTCAGGTCCTTTCTTGTAGGAGCAGAGACTAAAATGGAATAAGGGTTAAATAAAGCTTTAAAAATGACATAATGGATACTGGAGAATAAAACTCACTAGGAGTAGTAAAGATTCATGTGATACCAGGAGGCATCTGATGTAGAAGAATTGTGTCTTCCAGTCTGAGAATTGGTTGAGGTTGTCTGAAACACCCCACCTCCATTAAGGTCACTCACAAAGGGAATGCCTTAACTTTGGTGGAGCTTTTTAGGTAAAAGATGCAGACAAATTACAAGACAGATAAATAAAGCAGCAGAAAATAAAGTCATTTTATAAATAATATGGTTCAGTCAAGCTTTTACAATAGTTGTCTCAATCATGCTTAAAAGTAATACATAGAACTTCTATCTTGATCTAAAAACTTCCAAATATAAAAGAAGCATAAAAATAACAATGATATTCCCTAATAAAGCATGAACCAACCATAGCAGTGTAAGAGAGAGTCCAAAGCAATACGTCAACTATCTTCGAGCTCGGAAGGAAAACTGAGCTAAGTGGTAACATTTCCTCCCTGTGAACCTGGGGGAGGAACGGAAGAAAAGAGGCGAAACAAAACTAGGTTAGACATAAGTCTGGTAAGTCCAGTGACTTTCAGCATATAAACAGGCAAAAGCATCATGACATGAATAAACTGAATATAAGACAATACCGTGAGAACACGGATAACATAGGATAAGCATAAGGTATGATAAGGCAAGATAAACTAAATGCGCTTCTACTCTTTCTCTGCTTCGCTACTACTTTGTTATTCTGATTTCTATATCTATCTCTGCACCACCTAACTAGTATCCCAACTAGTAATCTGTATAAAATGATAATATGATAACGTGATCCCAATCCCCGCAATTGTGGTAGCCTTCAGGTGTACATCTATCGTGAGGATTCCACCTCAATCTGCCTAATTGCCATGAACATGTTAGATGTACCCTTACTACCCTATCGATCGGCTCCCTACTTCTATTAATGTTCCATGTGTCTGTGTCAATCGGCCCTCTCTTGCGTGTAGATACCCTGTGCTGGTCCCACCATAAGGTGTATCAATCCTTATGATAGCGACCCGACACGATTCAAGATGCACAGTGTATAACTACTGGTACTCAGTGCCTGCTTTTTCCCACTCCGGAGTACGTGCACACCCATAAACTGTCGGAACCTACACTGACGTACCCCCTGCCGTTGTTTTGACCGCTTATAATCAGCCCAGTAATCGTGCCCCACCCTGCCTAGTTTCAGGGTACCATGATACATCTATGTGGGTTACTGCTGAAATGGTTCCCCATTACTTGGGTTTCTTGCGGGTTAAGTTTGTAGGTCTATATATACAAATGTTACCCACCTACACGAGATGTACTTAACCCTCCCACCGATTCTAGCAAGTTTTATTAACAGTTAAGTTTGTGGGCCTATATTTACTAATATTACCCACCAACCCGATATGTACTTAACCCTCCCGCGCATTATGTCAAATTGGTTAAGTGTTGTCTATTCATGTTAACTTAACCCACCCATTCGTCGTGTCATGTTGGTTAAGTGTTTCTTATTAAGTTAACCCCGTTCGTTCATCAAGTTATATTGGTTAAGTGTTTCCTTGTTAACTTAACCCCATGTGTTCATCATGTTGTATTGGTTAAGTGTCATCAATCAATTCAAATTAACTTAACCCACCTACGTGTCATGTTACTTTGGTTAAGTGTTGCCTTCTTGTGTCAACTTAACCCCACCACAAATCAAGTTATATTGGTTAAGTGTTTCCCTCTTGTTTTAACTTAACCTTACCACAAATCAAGTTATATTGGTTAAGTGTTGCCCTCTTGTTTTAACTTAACCTTACCTCAAATCAAGTTATATTGGTTAAGTGTTTCTTATTACTTAACCTACCATTCGTCATGCTATACTGGTTTAGTGTTTCCTATGAACTTAACCTTAGTCATTCATGTTATATTGGTTAAGTGTTCCTATGAACTTAACCCTAGTCATACATCTTGTTCATTAGCATTAATTGATTTACTAATGCACCAACCTATCACATTAGATAGGTGTTGTTGTGGTTACTGGATGTGTCGGGCGGTTCCGGGCAGTTTTACACCACAACTCAATCTAACCTTGGGTTTTTCTTGGGCATGATGCACTAACCTCTCACAATAGATAGGCGTTGTTGTGGTTACTGGATGTGCCGGGCGGTTCCGTGCAGTTTTACACAACAACTCAATCTAACCTCGGGTTAGGCATATTCATCTTTTCACTAATTTACATATTTACAGATTATATGTAAAGTATTCACAATTGTTGTCAATTTCATATTATGCCACATTTTCCGTAAATTTCCAAGTCTAGATTTATATGCTAATTGTCCCAACCAGTCATATTCCAATTCTCAAGTTATGCCCAACAAAGCTAATTGCAAGTTATGGCCCCCAAATTCAATTTCGAGTTATTACTCAAATTAGGCTACATCTAATCTTCATAAGTTTGTACTAATATTCATGCCCCAATACCCCAAGTTCGCAACAAAGAAAAAATATGCCTCAAATCATAAGTTACAAAATTATGTTCCACCATTACCAAATAGACTATTCCCCATTACCCCCGCATTCCAATCGCACGTATAATAAGCTTCAGTCTAGATTCCAGGTTAATTTAGATTCATAATATAAAGGGGACGAAAGAGGAACATAAACGAGAGTAGGCATAAAACAGGCATTAAAATGGTAGATCTGTCAAATATTTTGGACCTAAGAGGATTACAGATTTGTTAGAGTTAGGGTATAACAAAGATAGATCTGAAACAAACTGACAGGAATAACCTCATAGACATGGAGATTTGATATAAATAACACCGTGAACCTAAAAGGATTATATATCATATGTCAAACAAAGATAGGCATGATTGAATAATAACTTCCTAGGTATGTAAATCATTGATTCAATAGAAAGATAGGAATTAATCTAAAAGGTTTGTCTTATCATCAAGCATGGACTTAGATCCATTTCATTATATGCCAAAATCACTATTAGGTGTTTAAATCTGAAAATAACTTGAAACTTACATGTTTACAGTTCAATTTACGCCCCAAATTCCAAGTTATATGTCCAATATACTTTATGCCTCAAATCTCAAGTCATATGTCCAATACTTTATGCCTCAAATCTCAAGTCATATGTCCAATACTTTATGCCTCAAATCTCAAGTCGTATGTTCGATACACTTTATGTTTTGAATACAACATGTGTTATGTCCTCAAATCAGTTACAACTCAATTATGCCCAATTATACACAATTTAATACTTTTCTCAAATTTTAGCGCTGGTCATGTCCAAAACATATTTTATGCCCAATTTTATTTCCAATGTATGTTTATCTCTTACGAGATCTGGCTCAGGCTCGCAATAGCCTGGCTATAAAACAAAAAGGGAAGAAGGAAAGAAGAGACAAAGAATGGACATAATATTATTAATGAGATAGATCCAAAGGATATAGAAAGACAGACAGAAATAGGCATAATCTCAGATCCAGATTTATTACAATGTCAGAATCACAATTAACTTTTATTTCTGAAAGTAACGCGAATTTACAAATTACAGAACGGTCTTGAATTCTGGGATCTGTATTATGAAACTGACTAGCTCTCCCTTGAAGAAGACTATTTGTTCTTCTAATTTAGATTTGATTTGATTCTTAGAAAATAGTTATTGAAGTTGTTGAATTAGCCTTTGAATCTCTACTTGAATTCTAAACTAGATTTCTACGAAGAGATTGAGCGGCATAACCCCGTCTTTGATTTATTTTGATATGAATTAGGGTAGAGTATAGGCAAAACAAAGTTTTGTAGAGAAAACTGTAGCCTTAGGGGTGTTTATATAGCATAGGGATCAACGAATCTGGTCAAAACAGTGTCCAAATGCAGAAATATGAATCTGTCCTCGGATCTGGAAATGGGGGGGTCGACCCCCTGGTCGACCTGTGTGACCCAGGTCAACCTCCTGGTCGACCTGGATCCTGGGCGGGAAATTTCCCGCCCAGCCTGGGTGTGTGATTTGAATTTCGAATTTCAAAGCTGAGCTATTTTATTTAAATCTCTGAAACTTCTGAAGGTCATAACTTCTTCATACGGAGTCCGATTTACGCAATTTCGGACTCTATCTCAAGCGGAATTCTGAGACGAACGCAATGGCATAACCCGTTTCCCTTAATTCTTCTCTTAAAAAATTAAGTTTACTTTAATGTTCACATAAAATACGGGGTGTTACATTCTCCCCTCCTTAAAGGATTTCGTCCCCGAAATCTTCAAGTTAGGAAGAACGTATATCCTAACATCCAACATCCATCTACTCAACCATTCAATCAAAGGCATCCATTTTCCTTAAAAGGTTTCTAATGCCGTATAAACATATGCATAGTGTGTGTACATATCTCTTATCTAATGCACAATCAGGCGGTCTACTGATCCAGTTGACCTCCTTAATGTGAATCATGAGAGTGTCATGCATTCAACATGTATGCAAACATCCCTAATCATGTAAATACTATATGTGTGCATATTCACTCATCCATATGCAACATCCATATGATAACACATCAAGTTTCAATCCATATACAAATACATTCATATGCATATGCAATATGAAAGTGACTAAGCCGATCTAGTGCCTAATGTGTGTATATGCATCCACGAGCAACCACTAGCAAACACTTGCAACTACTTTCATCCACCAAACATAACATGTCTCAAACACATGTTTACATTCATTGGCTTCTACCTAAGGATCGAGGATAGGACCGAGAGGATATACCTAAAAGATAAAGACTAGCATGCAAAATAAATATTACAGAAAAAGTGAAATCAAGGATATACCCTCAAAAAAGGTATGATGCGCGTATCTAGTCTTCAGTCTTCTAAGTTGCATCTTCTTGAGCTTCACTCCATTGTACCTTAACTAATTTAACTTCACGATTGCGAAGCTTCTTGACCTCCATTTCCAAAACCCACTAGTAAAGATAAGACCTCGATCATTTACTATGCTAGAGGGTATCCAATGTTATCGAACTATCTTTCCAAGATAAACAGATGTTAACCATGATACCAAGTGTATATACTAAGATGGTTAGAGGTCTCTCTTCTACTTATCTTATCCATCATGTCACAAATCTGAGGGTCGATATCTCTCACGCAAACCATCCTAGTCGAACTTGACATCCCTCAAGTACAAGCCCCAAAGGCCTAAACCAATATCAGACAAGCACCCAAGGAATACCTCCTCCGAATTTGGACGATCTATGTAAGATGATACTAGCAAAACAACCAAACAATTGAGCACTTAACCGACTTTGGCTATCCTCGCCAATCTTGCTCCAAAACTATCGTTGACCGCATAACAGGCTTTGCATTGTCAACTAGATATATATGGAAGTCTACCTCACGTTTTAGGGGACAAACCCCTAACCTTAATCAAAAACATCTGCGTACTCATGGACTACTCCAACGGATCAAAAATCGTTGATAAAAACATAAAGTGATTCTAGGTAGCTAAGACAAACTGATCCCTTAGGATCGCATGAAATTTCGAGGTATTCTCGAGGCAAGTCGAAAGTCTAACTACCCTCTTTTCACAATTACTAGCTAACCAATCCATGCTTAGAATCAACCCATAGCCCATGAAGCTAAAAACATAAGTATCTCAAATCTTTACAAATCAAAGATAAATGAGCCGAACCACAAATTGGATTTGAGACAATAATGGGGTCTTCTACTATACAAGTACTAAGGTGCAGAAACTCAACTATGGAAGCAGGTATAAACGAATGTGAAGCGCTAAAATCAAAAAGAGTACTAACAGGATGATCAAGAAGAAAAACTAAAAATTTTCAATAGAAACCTTACTACCTCTCTCTCAAGGGCGCTGGCAGTGAGAGCATGCACTTGCCCTCCTGAAAATCTTGTCTTTTGTTCTTGCCCTTGTCCTTATATGACCCGTTATACCATAATAAAGACACTTCCTCTTGTTTTGGTTTTTACTATTCTTTCCTCTTACACCTCTTTCTTTTTACCTCTTTTGTGAACCAAGTCCATATCCATGAGTTCCTCATCCTTGGGTTGTGCTCCTTATCAAAACTCCCTCAGTCTCATCTTTACTATCCTTGTGTAACATGTTGACAAGTCTCTCGAAAGCTACCTCCATCGCATGGAAAATCTTACAAAGATCAAAAGAAAATTAGCCGTAGGTGAAACTACAGCGGCTATAGATGGAAGTTGGGCACTTCTTCGCCCTTTGACAGGAGTCGTAGTCTCATCAAGCCTACGGAACCATGCCGCGATGAGGTTACCTCCCAGAAAGCCAGGAGCCCCGGAGACTCGGGAAAGAAGAAAACAAGAATTCAAACAGAGGATCTAAAAGATAGTGCATATGGCTTTGGGGAATATGCCTTTAAAACAAAACCTTTCTTTTGAAAATGCTTCTTTTAAAATCGTTTTGAAAATAATTTTTCAAATCTTTTATCTAATCCGGTAACCTTCAGCTCTGATACCATGTGAAACACCCCACCTCCATTAAGGTCACTCACAAAGGGAATGCCTTAACTTTGGTGGAGCATTTTAGGTAAAAGATGTAGATAAATTACAATACAGATAAATAAAGCAGCGGAAAATAAAGTCATTTTATAAATAATATGGTTCAGTTAAGCTTTTACAACAGTTGTCTCAATCATGCTTAAAAGTAATACATAGAACTTCTATCTTAATCTAAAAACTTCCAAATATAAAAGAAGCATAAAAATAATAATGGTATTCCCCAATAAAGCATGAACCAGCCATAGATGTGGAAGAGAGAGTCCAAAGCAATACATCCACTATCTTCGAGCTTGGAAGGAAAATTGAGCTAAGTGGTAACATTTCCTCCCTGTGAACTTGGGGGGGGGGGGAGGGACAGAAGAAAAGAGGCGAAACAAAACTAGGTTAGACATAAGTCTGGTAAGTCCAGTGACTTTCAGCATATAAACAGGCAAAAGCATCATGACATGAATAAACTGAATATAAGACAATACCATGAGAACACGGATGACACAGGATAAGCATAAGGTATGATAAGGCAAGATAAACTAAATGAGCTTCTACTCTTTCTCTGCTTCTCTACTACTTTGTTATTCTGATTTCTATATCTATCTCTGCACCACCTAACTAGTGTCCCAACTAGTAATCTGTATAAAACGATAATATGATAACGTGATCCTAATCCCCACAATTGTGGTAGCCTTCAGGTGTACATCTATCGTGAGGATTCCACCTCAATCTGCCTAATTGCCATGAACATGTTAGATGTACCCTTACTACCCTATCGATCGGCTCCCTACTTCTATTAATGTTCCATGTGTCTATGTCAATCGACCCTCTCTTGTGTGTAGATACCCTGTGCTGGTCCCACCATAAGGTGCATCAATCCTTATGATAGCGACCCGACACGATTCAAGATGCACAGTGTATAACTACCGGTACTCAGTGCCTTCTTTTTCCCACTCCGGAGTACGTGCACGCCCATAAACCATCGGAACCTACACTAACGTACCCCCTGCCGCTGTTTTGACCACTTATAATTAGCCTAGTAATCGTGCCCAACCCTGCCTAGTTTCAGGGTACCATGATACATCTATGTGGGTTACTGCTGAAATGGGTCCCCATTACTAGGGTTTCCTGTTGGTTAAGTTTGTGGGCCTATATATACAAATATTACCCACCTACACGAGATGTACTTAACCCTCCCACCGATTCTAGCATGTTTTCTTAACGCTTAAGTTTGTGGTCCTATATTTACTAATATTACCCACCAACCCTATATGTACTTAACCCTCCCGCACATTATGTCATATTGGTTAAGTGTTGTCTATTCATGTTAACTTAACCCACCCATTCGTCGTGTCATGTTGGTTAAGTATTTCTTATTAACTTAACTCCATTCGTTCATCAAGTTATATTGGTTAAGTGTTTCCTTGTTAACTTAACCCACGTGTTCATCATGTTGTATTGGTTAAGTGTCATCAATCAATTCAAATTAACTTAACCCACCTACTTGTCATGTTACTTTGGTAAGGTGTTGCCTTCTTATGTCAACTTAACCCCACCACAAATCAAGTTATACTGGTTAAGTATTGCCCTCTTGTTTTAACTTAACCTTACCACAAATCAAGTTATATTGGTTAAGTGTTGCCCTCTTGTTTTAACTTAACCTTACCACAAATCAAGTTATACTGGTTAAGTGTTTCTTATTACTTAACCCTACCATTCATCATGCTATACTAGTTAAGTGTTTCCTATGAACTTAACCTTAGTCATTCACGTTATATTGGTTAAGTGTTCCTATGAACTTAACCCTAGTCATACATCTTGTTCATTAGCATTAATTGATTTATTAATGCACCAACCTCTCACATTAGATATGTGTTGTTGCAGTTACTGGATGTGTCGGGTGGTTCCGGGCAGTTTTACACCACAACTCAATCTAACCTTGGGTTTTTCTTGGGCATGATGCACTAACCTCTTACATTAGATAGGTGTTGTTGTGGTTACTGGATGTGCCAGGCGGTTCCGGGAAGTTTTACACAACAACTCAATCTAACCTCGGGTTAGGCATATTCATCTTTTCACTAATTTACATATTTACAGATTATATGTAAAGTATTCACAATTGTTGTCAATTTCATATTATGCCACATTTTCCGTAAATGTCCAAGTCTAGATTTATATGCTAATTGTCCCAACCAGTCATATTCCAATTCTCAAGTTATGCCCAACAAAGCTAATTGCAAGTTATGGCCCCCAAATTCAATTTCGAGTTATTACTCAAAATAGGCTACATCTAATCTTCATAAGTTTGTACTAATAGTCATGCCCCAATACCCCAAGTTCGCAACAAAGAAAAAATATGCCTCAAATCATAAGTTACAAAATTATGTTCCACCATTACCAAATAGACTATTCCCCATTACCCCCGCATTCCAATCGCATGTATAATAAGCTTCAGTCTAGATTCGAGGTTAATCTAGATTCATAAAATAAAGGGGACGAAAGAGGAACATAAACGAGAGTAGGCATAAAACAGGCATTAAAATGGTAGATCTGTCAAATATTTTGGACCTAAGAGGATTATAGATTTTTTTAGAGTTGGGGTATAACAAAGATAGATCTGAAACAAACTGACAGGAATAACCTCATAGACATATAGATTTGATATAAATAACACCATGAACTTAAAAGGATTATATATCAGATGTCCAACAAAGAAAGGAATGATTGAATAATAACTTCCTAGGCATGTAAATCATTGATTCAATAGAAAGATAGGAATTAATCTAAAAGGTTTGTCTTATCATCAAGCATGGACTTAGATCCATTTCATTATATGCCAAAATCACTATTAGGTGTTTAAATCTAAAAATAACTTGAAACTTACATGTTTACAGTTCAATTTATGCCCCAAATCCCAAGTTATATGTCCAATATACTTTATGCCTCAAATCTTAAGTCATACGTCCAATACTTTATGCCTCAAATCTCAAGTCATATGTCCAATACTTTATGCCTCAAATCTCAAGTCATATGTTCGATACACTTTATGTTTTGAATACAACATGTGTTATGTCCTCAAATCAGTTACAACTCAATTATGCCCAATTATACACAATTTAATACTTTTCCCAAATTTTAGCGCTGGTCGTGTCCAAATCATATTTTATGCCAATTTTATTTCCAATGTACGTTTATCTCTTATGAGATCTGGCTCAGGCTCGCAGTAGCCTGGCTATAAAACAAAAAGGGAAGAAGGAAAGAAGAGACAAAGAATGGACATAATATTATTAATGAGATAGATCCAAAGGATATAGAATGACAGACAGAAATAGGCATAATCTCAGATCCAGATTTATTACAATGTCAGAATCACAATTAGCTTTTATTTTTGAAAGTAACATGAACTTACAAATTACAGAACGGTCTTGAATTCTGGGATCGGTATTCTGAAACTGAATAGCTCTCCCTTGAAGTGGACTATTTGTTCTTCTAATTTAGATTTGATTTGATTCTTAGAAAATAGTTGTTGAAGTCATTGAATTAGCCTTTGAATCTCTACTTGAATTCTAAACTTGATTTCTACGAAGAGCTTAAGCGGCATAACCCCGTCTTTGATTTATTTTGATATGAATTAGGGTAGAGTATCAGCAAAGTGAAGTTGTGTAGAGAAAACTGTAGCCTTAGGGGTGTTTATATAGCATAGGGATCAACGAATCTGGTCAGAACGGGCGTCCAAATGCAGAAAAATGATTCTGTCCTTGGATCTGGAAACGGGGGGAGGTCGACCTGGATCCTGGGCGGGAAATTTCCCGCCCAGCCCGGATGTGTGATTTGAATTTCGAATTTCAAACCTGAGCTGTTTTATTTAAATCTCTGAAACTTCTGAAGGTCATAACTTCTTCATACGAAGTCCGATTCACGCAAACTCGGACTCTATCTCAAGCAGAATTCTGAGACGAACACAATGGCATAACCCGTTTCCCTTAATTCTTCTCTTAAAAATTAATTATACTTTAATTTGTTACTTTAATGTTCACAGAAAATACGTGGTGTTACATTTTCACAAATCAGCTTCTTCGAAGAGATCGTGTGAAGAATATTCAGATTTGTCCCCTTAACTACTGACAGTCGTAACAAATGATGCAGAAGGCGAGGGCTGAGAGAAAGTTTTCTCGACTCAAGAGTTAGAAGTTCAAGGCATAGAAGGCACGTATATGTATTCAGAGTCAGTTGAATGGGAGCCAACCTTAAATATTGTAAAAAACCTTGAAACTAAGTCTGAAAATGGGAAAAAACCGCCGTGCCAAATGTGGATATACCTGAATATGCGAAGAATCCTTCTGGTGGACATTCAAGGATAACTTTCACCTCATCCTGGGTACGGACGAGAGAACGTCGCGAGATGCCTTCCGACCTTGACTTAGGGATAGAGGAACTGCCTGGGTTCAGTCCTCCAGCACTTTGCTTTTCAGACATGATGTTGTTAGGTAATATTTTTACATAAAGCATATTAACACAATAATTTCATATAAGCAAACATGGACTATTTATAAGTTTAAAACCATCTTAAAACCTTAATGACATTAGTCACCATGTATCTCCATGGAAACTAGAATACATCATAAGTCATTAGAATCAGATCATTGACATAGTTCACGTATGACCATACATTATACATATTGGCCTTAAAATGGTTAAGTGTATGATGTTGCTCATACAAAATGTTCCAACACCGAAACCAAAAATGATAAATAGTTCTGGTATTGAGGTAGTCAAATTAAGATAACTAGAATTTTGGGTATCGACTCGACCGAAATCAAGAGTTTAGTTATCAATACCGAAAATTTAACTGATATCAAGGAAATTTAAAACTCGGTACCAATAGAATCAAAGTTAAGAAGGTTATGGTTTGATAACAGCCTATCTAATTGCGACATTTCAAGTTTTTCCAATACAGAAAAAGATATGGCCTTCGGTGTTACTCACGTAAACTTTTGTATTTTAATGAAAACTAAAATCAATAGTAGGTTAATAATGAGTCCATTGGTACCGAAAGGGAAGCTTCATCTTCATTAAAACAAGGATTAAGGTCCAACATATATACATTTTTTTGCATATTAGACCCCAAAAAATATGTCAGGGGGTAAAATGATAAATTCGCATCATCCTCCATTAATGGTTATTGGAACTTCTCCAATTGATCGAACTCATTAAGAGCTTATAAATCTCGATCGGTTTCATAATCGAGTCGGGGGGATAACTTTCAGGCTCCAGTTTAAATTTACGAAATACTCACAGAGATGCACTTGAATTTGTAATCTTGGAAAAATTGAAAATTTGCAAAGAAAAATGATCTTATGTCAAAATGATTGCTTACAGGTGAAGAAATGAGAAAGAAGAAGAACTTTTATATTAAAAGCATCTCTTAATCCTGACTGCACGAAGGTGTACATATCAAGGAACCAGAGCAGTTCAAGAATACTAAAGGCGGGAAATCAAAGTACAAGATAAAAGCCAGTGTTTGACTTGAAAAGTTGAAAATACCCTTTCACTAGGGTAGGGGGTGGGGGGGTGTTAATACCAGATTTTGACACCAGAATCAGATGATGGTGAAGGGGTATCAGAGCACAATTAACACCAAGAAGGTATTTTGGTAGCACATGATCGACACCAAACCACTGAGACAACCGATACCGAAAGTCAGAAGAGAGAGATCTGGTCAACATCTTATCGATACCAACTAAGGAAGCAAAGCTTGGTACCGATACAAGGAAAGCAGTGACAAGGCGACATCGAAAGCAACATAGGAAATATGAACAATCAAGAGTGGTTACGGTATTGCCACCAAAGGCAATCAATCTGGTTTCGATTCCACAAGCACATGTTTCGACACCAAAGCCCAGTGCCATGAAAGGGAAGGCATGAAGCTAAGCTACGGTGAAGCAAGGAGCTATCGGTACCAACTTACTTGGTATCGATACCGACGCTAGGAAGTAGTTTAGAAGCCATCAGAAAGGATCTGTAATCAACGTTGTCGCAAAGCCGATACCGGAACAGAAGACTATTGAAATAAATTCATGAGAAAGAAAGGTCATCCACACTAACACACTTAATGTCGATACCGATACCAAGGAGGATGCTAATGCTCAGAAATCACTAAAGCAAGGCAAAACTTAGAATTGACAATTAGAATCAGGGTTTACCACCGACATCGAAAGCAATCAAAAGAATCTATCTATACCAATTTGCTTGGTATCAATACACTGTGAGGAGGCGACACCAACTTCATGAACAAGGTGAAGCTGATAACAACAAACAGAAGTGAAAAGGAGGTCGAAATCCAATAGCTGGCACCGAAAGTCACTAATGCGGCCGACACCGACATCGAATATCATTGCCAAATCCGAAAGTAGGCTTCTGCTGTTCGTTACCAGAAGAGGGCCCAATTTGTCTATAAATAGGACCCCAGGGGTTTCATTTTGGGGGACTTTCTCATTCTCAAATCTTGTAATCATTTTTCTTATCGAGTAAACTCTAATTTGTAAATCGATTTGGGGATTTTACTTAGAAACTTCTATGTATTCAACAAAGTGATCAATAAAGAGAGAACCAACACTTGTGGTCTATTTCATGCATTTCCTTGCTTCTTATACCACTTATTTCCATATTGTTTCCTCACGACAAAGCTTCATATGAAAGTCAAATTATCGAAACACCCTTACTTAAGCTATTTGGGTTCCTAACTTACATTGCGCTTAGGGAACCCTTATCCCAAGGTAATCGTTGGTCCTTGAGCCTCGTAAGTGTGATACTCACCTCTTGAAGGAAGAGTAACTAATCTTCAGGCTCAAGACCTTGATATTTAGGAAATAGTGAACTAACTCAAACTTGTTGGAATTAAATAACCCCTTTAATCTCCCTAGGTCCACGACCTAAGCCTTAATTCCGGTGTTGACAAAAAATATCGTTAACAGGCAACATTCGGAATGGACAAGCTATTAGCTACTGAAACAATCTAGGCATGATATCGTTATAGGCTATCGATTGCGCTCGAGAATGGAACACAAGATGAAGCAAAGGAAGCTCCAACATACACCCAAACATCAACACAAATGAGACTCAACCTCCCTGGACTTCACGTTCAAAGGGGCCGATCCCCTTGACGTGAAATCCAAGTGAGTTCACCTCCTTTGCACATGCACATACAGGCCAAGTTTTGGCCTATTAAAATTCGATGATTCGAAGTGAAAATTTCTAGATTAAAAGGTCAATGCTCAAGCTACAAAATGAAATAGAAACCATGTGAAACAAATAAGAAACGAGAAAGTTCTTCTTTCTCAAAGTAGGACCATGGAGGATTTCAGCTCAGAAAATTTACATAGAAACTCGAATCTGAGCTTACAGTAAAAAAAATCTAGCAGAAACAAACCCAAACCCGATATAATCACTAAGTTCAAGTTAGAAAGTGTGAGGGGGCACCTCATCTTGATTTGCAGTGAAGTTAGATAGGATTTAGCTTGGATTTGTATTAAAGATGGTGTTTTCTAAGCTCTTGTTTCCTCTTCAGCACTTGTAGAATTAACTACAGAGATATGCAATAGTCTTTAACAACTTACAATAAATGATTTTACAAACTGAACAAAATTGAGATGGAATCATGTTCTTCGTAGGGATTACTTGTTAAGACACAAGTTTTTGTACACTTTTTCTTGTATTAACTCATGTCCTAAATGAGAATTGTACGAATATGGACAATACACCTCACCCATTCGAACCGAGCCGTACAATGGACTGCCCTATCCTATTAACATCCTTAGTTAAGAATATTCAAAATAATATGTTATTGTATCGTGATGCATACCCATGATTATAACTATTTGTAATTACTATCATAAACAAACCATTTGTTGAATTTTTGTTAAATATATTTCAACTAAACATTTTAATATTTATAACATATTATAATAATTATAAAACAAACAAAAAACAAATTTATTACATGTTAGAATTAATTATATAGTTATTTAATTTACAATAAATTACATAATTGTCCATACCCCAAACTCAATCACATTTGGTCAGACATCTACTTAAATGGAATACTAATCAAGTTTCCATAATCAATCATAGACTAGTGCACAATAGTCGATATAAATAACCACAATCACCGTGGGGTCAAGAATCAACATTTGCACCCTCCAAAATTTCTTTTTTGAAAAAATATATATCATCATTCATCATCTTTAATTGTTTTCCCGAAGCTCCATCTTATACATTAAAACAACTCTACTATGATATGTGTCTTAACGACTTTTGTAGATTTCCATCTCATTACAAACCTATTCTACTGAATGAGATCTTCCAATTTTCATGTTAATTACAATCTCACCTCAATTGAAACGTGGGGTATTATTATGTTTTTTGCATACATGGTTTCCTATAAAACCTCGTTGGATGCTATGCAGTTAAAACTCTGCTAAAGCCCCATAAAATCCCCACTATAGTTCGTAGCGCTCTTCAACTGCTACGCTATTTCAGTTTAGTGTTGATGAACAGTAGATTCGCTTTTAGCCCCGTTATTTTCTGCTATATCCACTAAATTAAGGCTTTTAGGCACTCACTTTAGCAATATTAATATACAGAGCTTGATTTAACTAGTTCTTTTTATAAAAAGATCAATAAAATTAGTGTAAAGAGCTAATTTTAATGCATAGTGTCTAATATATTTTAGAAATATATTCACAAAATCCATTGTGCATAACCACAATATTCTTTGTTTAGTTATATAAGATTAATTAATGTTGGTTTCTTCTACACAGATAATGTAGGAATGATAGTTAACTAGTTTTAAATATTTGGCTTCAACATCTAATGAACCTTTTTGTGCTTCCGATAGATCCTCGCTATTTCTCCGCTACACCTTTTTGCACCTCCACCGCTATAGAACCGCTAAGCGCTTTAACCGCACAGGTTGGATGCAAGCCTAGTTTTGTACAAACCTTGCTTCGAGCATGGTGTTATACAATAGCGAGGTTTCATGCATAAAAAAAAGGTAGATAATGTTTTATACATGTGAACATTGTTCATATTATAGAAAATGAAGGTTAATCGTTAAAAAACATTGAAGGTTGGAAACAAACGATAGGATTGGCAGTTTTTCCCACGTACGGAAATGGAAATCGAAGCTAAAAGTTCGATGTTAGTTGAGTTGCCCTTTCCTAGGGGTGACAATCAGACCAAACCCGACTCGACGAGTCTTGATTTTAGCCATGTCAGATTTTTCGGGTCCAGACTATACATTTTAAAATTTAGACCTGACCCGACCCAAGCTTCGGTTCGGCTCTTGTTTGGTAATAAAACTAAAAATGCACATATTTTAACATTTTTGAATCAGGTCTTTTAGACCGATTTCGGTCGGGTTTGATCGGGCCTTCATTGAATTTATCATCATCTAAACCCACCTCGAGACTTATCGGGTTCAGATCTTTTCAGATCGGTTTGGTTATGTGGTTTTCGATTTTAATTGTCAGGCCTATCATTTGTAATAAAACTGTCGTTTCAAAAAATTCCCTTAAGAACGACTATTTTATTCTCTTAAGAAGAAATAAAACATTAAAAAGCTCCACTTCTCAGGAAGCTAGTGAGTTTTTTTTTTGTTTAAATCTTATAAACATTCTCTAAAAACCGTTTACATGTTTTTTTTTTTACAAAAAGAAAGAGGTAATTAGGAAGGAAGACAAATTTTGAAAAAATTTAGACTGAAGGACATCAAATTTCATTTTTAGACCGAAAGATGACCTTTAGAAAAAAGCAAACTGAAGGACAAGTACAATTAGCATTATATTCAATTTTTACACTATACCGGAAGATTAGTTATAACTAGTATTATATTCAATTTTACACTTTACAAAATGCTAGTTATATTTAACATTGTCTTTTAATTTAATATTTTTCAAAGTCTATCATTCAACTTAACAAATTAATTTGATAGCATTCAACTTAGGGCAGTCAACAGATACTTTCGGATGCGGATAGTGTCATATCCACATCCGCATCCGAAATATTTTCGGATATTGGATATCCGCATCCGCGGATACGGACGGATATCAGATAATTATCTGCTTCGCCGGCGGACGATAAATCAATGAACATAAATAAAAAAAATTAGCTTAATATTAAGCATTTTCAACCCAATTGATTATTAAAGTGCTACAAATAAATAAATATGATGATAATATATAATTTTGAGCAATATGCATACATTTAGTAGACTTTCAATTTTGCAAAATAATAAATTAGTATACATAATTATGTTAAAATATACATAATTTAAACAATAATCGTGAAAAAAAGCGGACGGATAATTTTCGGATGCGGATATGTCTATATTCGCATCCACTTTTCCGAATATCGGATATTTATCCGCTTTTCGGATGTGGATGCGAACGGATTTCGAATTTTTCGGTTATCCATTGACGGTTATAATTCAACTTAATTTTTTTTCTTTAAAATTTGTTTTTATGTCTATTTTCCACTAAAAAGAAATATCTATTTTCTATAAAATTAACATGCAGAATTTGATTGGTGTTCATGCTACTCACGAAAATAGTGGGATATTTCCTCTTCCCGTCAACCTGGAGATGGGCTAGTGACGGACGGTTTATAAAGCAGCCCATCGTCCAGAAAACAAAACTCCCGCTCTCCTCCTCTACTGCAAAAACCCTAGTTTTTTTTTTTTTTTTCCTCAAAAGCTTGGTTTTAATTCTTGGTATCAAGTTATAGAAATATATAACTCATAATCTACTCTATCTGGTTCACACATCAAATTAGCTTGTCTGAAGTTCAGAAATCAAAGTGCGTAAGTTTTTCCTTCACAGTTTTTTCACTAAATTTTTGTAGCGATCAGTTTTGGATGTGCAACTTGTTAAATCTATTGTTTATTGCTTTTCTAGTTTCTCATTGTGCAATGTTTCTTATAATATCTAGTTATACATGGACTTTGTACTTTTATAGTTACACGAGTTCATTTGGTGGCTAAACAACAATTGGAATAGTTACGGTACATTCTTGCCTATGTGAACATGGCAAGTTGGCTACATACATGTTGTCACTTGTCAGCATGAGAAAATTTCCAAGTTAGGATGGTAACAGTCAAATTAGACTAGAAGAATCAGCGATTGGAATTCCGTTGCTAACATCATGTTGTCACTGTAATATTTTTATTCATTTTATAATGCTTTAAGCTCTCTAGCAGTGAAGGGAAAAGCTGAAGGGGGAGGAAGGAAAACAACGTGAGAAATCACCGTTGCTTCAGCAATGAACGGTGATTTTTTTTAAATAAACCTATAAAAGGGGATCAGATCCCCGTTTAGAGGTTATTTTTGTTTTCTTTTTCCCATGATGAGAATAAATGATAAACAGTTTCCCGTTTATCAATCGACGCTTGAAAAAAAATGGGGGAAAACTCCCGTTTAACTTTCTTCCCCACGCTTCAATCGCTACTGTTGTAGAGTGGAGAGAGAAATTGAAACGGGAATTTCTCCCAATTTTTGTTGTAATCCCACTGCTAAAAATGCTCTAAGGGCACTCCCAGCAGTGCCGATTGGGGAAGAAGTTGGGAGATTTCCTTTGTCATTGCGCTGCAGCAGTGTAAATCCGCGCGTGAGGGAAAAGAAAAAAAACGGGGATTCCTCCCGCTTTTCTTTTTGAGTGGGAATCCCTAAATGGTGAATTAAACACCGTTTAGGGATCTGTAGTTAAAAAAATAGTAACCGTTAAATGGGGAACTGAATCCCGTTTAACGTTTATTTTTATTTTTATTTTATTTTCCCCACTCACTGTTGGGTGAGTGGGGATTGTTGACGCTTTTTTCTTTCTTTCTGGTTTCTCACCTCTGAACGCTGCTGCTGGGGTGCTCTAAGTGTGACGACATAAAATGATATGAATGTTCCAGTGCTGTTGTGCAGAAAATAAATAATTAAAATTGTAGTCTCTGTTTCCTTTTAGTTCCCTCATCTCTGCTGTTTGTTTAATTGTCAACAACCGTTTTGGTTGGTCCTTCCCTTGTGTAAATTCCATCTTTTCCCACTTACCTTGTAATGTTGGAATCGCTAAGGGTAAAACGGTCATTTAAAATTCGGCAAAAATCGTGAACATGGGAAATGACCCCAGTAGTCGTTCCCCAAAGTTACACGATCATACGACTTCATATGAAAATGAAATAAATATTCTACGATCCTCCGATGCGTAGAATGCGGGTTGTTACAGTAAGAGACTGAAGCCTTCTCTTGACAAGGAGAGGCAAGCCAAGGAACATTTATCTGACCAAGTTTCAGTTCTCGAAAGTAGACAGACAGAGATGGTGGCTAATCATACTGATGAACTGGAGAGGATATGTGGCAAACTTTCTAATGCAAAGTGAATTGTTTATGAAGGTAAGATTAGGATCCTAGAATTCCTAAAAGACCACTTTCCAAGGATTGCCACGGAATATTATGAAGACGCTCTTTTCCTCACATTTTTTGACAACTTCAAAAAGTTTGCCTCATATCCTTGTGTTTAATTGTCAACAACCGTTTTGGTTGGTCCTTTCCTTGTGTAAATTCCATCTTTTCCCACTTACCTTGTAATGTTGTTTTATAATTCATCCATATTATTCCATTTTCCCAATTATCGCATCTATCATATATTGTTCCTAATCTCTCATTTTGTAGAGATTAGAAATAATGTAACAGTTATGAAAACTAAAATTAAATGAAAAAAGGCATAACATGGTAATATACAGAGTAATCGGCCAAAGGATTTTTTTTTTTTTTTTTTTTTTTTTTTTTTTTTTTACCAAAAAGGTTTGCTGATAATTAATAAATATCGGAATAAGGAAGGGATAATGGGATATATAAGAAAATTTAGATTACAATTTTGAGTATTGTTTTTTCAAAACAGTCATTGGAGTATTGGACTGCATATGTATTTCAGAATTTCCACACTCGGTGGGGCTTAAACCAGTAGAATGCACATACAAATATTACTGCCAAGAAACCTTATAAATAACAACATGGATTTTGCATGGTTACACCATCATCTTAATGACTTATTCAAGATAATCCATTGAAACTCATCACATGTTTCTTTTAGGGAGATGGCAAAACATAGTTGCTGGTGTAATCAGGAATGAATGTATTAGCTTGTTTGGAGAGCCCATCCGTTGGTTCAAAAACATTACCAAATCAGTACGAATAAGGTTGGTACCGATGAACACTGCTGATTGTTATCATGGAGTTATTATTGGTACTAGCATATGGGCGTACACAAACAAGACAATGTTTTGATGTGGTCAACGTTGCACTAACAAAACTTATTTTATGCTTGGACAAATGAAAAGAAGTCATTGTTGTTACCGTGTCAAGTAGTGAAGGTTCAGTTACACATTTTGTGAGATTCATTTATAGTGAAAGAAATTAATATTGACTTCATGACACATTCTTAGCCCTGCATGCGAACACACAAATTTGACACAAGTATTTGTCATTGGACTTTTTTTGTCTGTGTGTACAATTTGAAAACAGAGAATGTCTAATGGTTAAGATATCTCATGTCATGAATATGTGTTCAAAGGAAATCTCCACATACTTATACACGTACATATATAAACACACATCCCCCCACGGAAGGCACACATGTGCAATTGTGCGCACACGTACACATGCATGTGCACTTTGTAACTATTATCTGAGAATTACTGAAATAAACCTGATATTTACCCCTGGATAAGGATCCAGTCAGTGGACTCCACATATACTGACTATATCTCTATGCCGATAGGAAGATACCGACTACCCAGTATATTTAGTTATTTTATTTACGTGACACACACATATATAAATGCACACACATAAACAAACAAAGATCTAGTGAATGAACTTGAGCAACACCTACATGTATTACATAGTTTGCTTTGTAACTATCTTTCTAAAATTACAGGGATAAAGATAAACATGGTATTTTATGCTTGGACAGGGAGAACCCCATGTATAGTGACTATATCTCTATTCTGATAATATGGTACCAACTACCAAGTATGTTTAGTCTTCTTTTTTATGTGATGCACACACAGACATCATACATATACATATACACATACACACACATACACATACATACATACATACATACGCACACACATACACATAAATAAACAAGTCACTAGTAGCACTGTTGTACACATTCATACAATATATTAGGGCGGTACTAATAGCACTGCTTACAAACTGTAGTTTGACTAACATACTAAAAGTATAATAATAGGCAGCAGTGGTAACATTCTTTATTTCTACATGGAACTGAAGCAGGAAAGATAACATAATGCATTGCAAATCAAATTGTTGAACTTAGCAAATCACATATTTTGACTAATTGTTGTCATAAAGTAGACCAGTTGAAGTATACTTATTTGATGCATGAAAAATACAGAGTGCTCATCACTAAGCTAGATAATTTACCGTGGATTACACGACTTGATTTTGTTTTAGCTTGATTATCCATGAGAAGTTTTAGATATCATAAGCCTGCATGAGTGTATTAACTCCTCTTTAATGTTCTCATTCTGCTGCACATGCAAGTATGCTACAAGTGCAGTATTTTCATGCTCCACATTGAATAGTTTATGGTTTGTGTAAATTTTGCAAAACACGGATTTTCAAATTTATATTGTAATATGAGTGTATTATTGATATTTAATACATATCTTTTATGTAGGATTTGCTTGTAAGAAAAGAATCCATGCACGATTAATTGTTCTGATTGCTTGATTATTTTTAGGAATTGTTTAGAACCTTACATGGGTTTTTATGTCTAAATTCACATGATTTGTGTTTGGTATGAAACTCATGCTACAATTAACTCAAAGCATCATATATTTACGTATTTACAAATATGGTTATATCTCAAAACAACCAAGGTTTCTTAGATCATACAATGTAGTCACTTGATAGTCAATCGATATGGGTTTTAGTTTTACATTTTAGAGCAGTATATAAAACATATATTTGAGTATGGCACAAAGAACTCATTTGCACTGGGAGTATATGACAGTATACTCTGTCCCATTTAGGGAAGTTGTTCTGAGTTTGGGCATAATATTTAAGTGACTCGATTTTTATGAAAATAACAACCGCTTATTTTATTTACTTTTGACAGTTTCAGATTAATATCAGTCAAAAACACTGAACATCGTATATTTGAGTGCAAAATAATCCAAAATGTCATTTTATACGGGATGGTGTGGAGGTAATAATACCTCATTGATTTGTATTATTATCTTAGTACATGGTATTTGCAACGAAAATTTGCAGATGGAAATGAGAGTAATAGATGGTTTGTGTCCTAATCATGCACATTGCGCAGTTGGCTTTTGTGATCATCACGACGACCTGATTTAGTTACTGCTTGTAAAGATAATTCTGCTTTGCTTGAGAACGTGGTGAATATTTGTCATCACACATCTGCTGAATGGGCCTGACTTCATAGCTGTAAACTTCTACAGAGTAATTCATTGGAAACAGTTTGACCGATGAAGATTGTATCACATCGTTATTCAAATTTTAGAGTAAGATTGGAACTGAAATTATGGTTATCCTTCAAAAAGGAGAACTGAAACTAGAACTTTTCATTGTAAGTATATTCCAACATGATAGCGAATGCCACTGATTACATTTAAAGAATTCCATGCCATGTGTCTGCAAATTGCTAGCTAATTACAAGGACATGTTTATGCAGAGAAACTATGGTGGATGAGCTTCAGATGCTAACGTGGCGAACTTGCATCTCCTCTACAGCTGTAATATATCGCCAATGCAAGGTTTGAATACCAATTCACATCATCATAATGAAATTGGTTGCTTTATATCACAGTTATTTGAATTAACTAATATTCTGGTGTAACTGGGAGTTAATGATGTGGCCAAATGCCAGGTTTGAATAATATTGCCGAACGGACACTACAAATTTTAAACAAAAATATTACATTAATAACATTGGATTTGCAGTGGAGAAAACGGAGTTTAAAAAACTGAATATTCGTGGCACAACATTTTTAACTTATATGTAAAACCTGCTTGTTCAACAGGGATAACTAATTGTGATGTGTCTCTCTCACACACACACACACACACACACACACACACATATATATATATATAGATAGATAGATAGATAGAGAGAGAGAGGAGGGTTCCGCTACACCTCTTGTATTGCACGTGAACTCTCCCCCTTAATCTCCACCACCCATTTCTCCACCCATTCTCTCTCTTTCCACTAAGAAATAATATTGAAATGGGAAGAGAGAGAATGAGTGGGGAAATGGGTGGTGGAGATTAAGGGGAGAGTTCACGTGCAATATAAGAGGTGTAGCGGAACCCTCCTCTATATATATATATATATATATATATATATATATATATATATATATATATATATATATATATATATATATATAGTGTGCCCATGATTTGGTAAAGGTTTGCAACCATATCAGTTATTTCGTTTGTCAATCATAGTTCTCCTTGTATGCTTAGAAAACAGTTGGGGTGGTGGCGCAGTTGGCTAGCGCGTAGGTCTCATAGCTAAAAGTTGAGTAATCCTGAGGTCGAGAGTTCGAGCCTCTCTCACCCCATACTATTTTTTCATTTTTAATCTATCAAGTACTTGCACTTAATTACTTATCGCTATACACGTGTCATTGCAGTATGCATGTTAGCTGATCGTAAAACAATTTTTTAATTCACTTTTCCATAAACAAATGAATGCTGTTTTCCCAATTTGGTTTTGATGTTGGTTGTAAGTAATAATTACATTTTTATTGTCTGCATCAAGTTAAATATTTAATTGTGAATTGAATTTGCAGGGGAGAAATATTAGGATAATGGACATCAACTGGACATTCAGTATATAATTATTTTTACGGTTCTCTGCAATATCTGTGTGTGTGTGAAACTTAATCTTAAAACTAATTATTTTTACAGTATATAATTATTTTATTTATTTTATAAAAAGTGCTGTGCGCACTAATCGACCACCCCCAGAGTCCGGAAAGCCGTGAGAATAGTACTAGAACGGGAGACTGCCTGGGAAGTCCTCTCGCGCTTGAGTACGGGAGCCTTTGGCACTAGGTATCCACCTATAAAAAATGCATTTATACAACTGGATTTGCAAGGGTGAAGAAAATAAATAATCAAAATTGTAAAGGTGGAACTCAGTGCACGAGGCTTCTCGTATGATAACGGACTCTGGGGAGGTCGATAGTACGCAGCCTTTCCCTCACACTGCAAAGAGGCTACCTGTGCGCCTAGGCCACTAGCCAGGTGACCTTACCGTTACGCCAAGGTTCCACCTCAAATAATCAAAATTGTACAGAAAATAAATAATCTTGTACACTATATGACACTCCTTTGTACATAAAATAAATAATCAAAACTACAAATTGCAACCACGGTTTCCCTTTCAGTTCCCTTCATTGTTACTATTAATTTAACTGTCAACTGTTGTTCTAGTTAGTCTCTTCCTAGTGTGAATTCTATCTTTTATCACCTACCTTATGCTGTTTGTTTTTTCATTCATCCATGTTATTCCATTCTGATAATTATTACATCTTTCTTATTGTTCCCAGTTTCTCATTTTTTTTAAAGATTATAAATATTACATATGATGTAACAATTATGAAAACTCAAATCAAAGGAAAAGAGTATAAGAAGGAAACACATGAAGTAATTGACTGAAGGGGAAAAAAAACTAAAAAGGTTTGTTGACAATTAATAAAGATCGGAACAAGGAAGGGAAATAAACGAAAAATTAGATTACAATTTCAGATACTGTTAACCCATAACAGATGTAAGTAAATTACCAAGTGCAATAATTTTATGCTCCAAGTTGTATAGTTCTTAGTTTGTGTGAATTGCAAAAATACAAATTTTCACATCTATATAATAACATGACTGTATTATTAATACGTAGTACATTTCTGTTTATACAGGGCCGGCTTGTAAGAAAAGAATCCATGCACGATTAATGTTCTGATTCCTCGATTAACTTTTAGGTATTGTTTAAAATTTTAAACAGGTTTTATGTTTAAATACACATGACTTGTGTACTGTATGGATCTCTTGTTTTAGGTAATTCAAAGCATCATAATTTTACATATTATGGTTATATCTGTAAACAACCAAGGTTTCTTAGATCAGACAGTGCAGTCACCAAGTAGTCAATCAATATGGCTTTAACTTTTATATTTCAGAATAGTTATGAAAACAATATATTTGAGTATAAAACACTTAAAAAATGTGCATATTCACTCGTTTGCATTGATATGACTATATGACACTATAGTCTGTCCCATAAAAGGAAGTTGTTCTGAGTTTGGGCATAATATTTAAGCGGCCCAATTCTTGTGGAAATAATAACTGTCCACTTACTTGTTACATGGTTACGGTTAATATAAGTCAATATACTAAACATGACATTTTTAGGGTAAAATGATCCGAAAGGTCATTTCATGTGGACTGGTGTGGAAGTAATAATACCGATTGATTTTTCTTATTATTTTCTTAATACATGATATTTCTAACTGAAACCTGCAACCTTGGGGAAAAGGAAGAGGGGGGGTGTTATTGGTAGAAGGTTGCATAAACGAATTATTTTCATGATGCACTTGATTTAATTGCTGCTTGTAAAGACATTGCCGCCCCACTTGGGAACATGATGAATACTTGCCATCATGTATCTGCTAATAGATGTGCCACAACTTCATAGCTGTACAATTCTACAAGGTATTTCAATGGAAAATGTTTGATCTATACATCGATGAAGATTTTATTCACCTCATTTTTTCAAAAGTCTTACGGTAAGAATGCAGTATAAGTTCTAACTATCCTCCAAAAAGGAGAACTGAAGCCAAAACCTTTTCATTTTAAATAAAGTCCAACATGATTGTGAATTCCATTGGATTACATTTAAGAAGTCTATGCCATGCATATGCAGATTGCTAGCTAATTATATTGCATGTTAATGTTAGACATTTTATAGTTTAGAGAGCTATATAGTTTGTTCACAAAACCAACTGGTTGATGTGAACTATAGCCTCTTAGTATTTATCGAGTACATTAGTTGAATATTTCCCAATGTGGGACTTATATTTTCAACACTCCCCCTTCGCATTTGGCGTATTTGAGCCTTCTACGTGATCATCACAGTTATTACCACTGTTGGCAATTTATAGTTTAGAGAGCTATATAGTTTGTTCACAAAACCAACTGGTTGATGTGAACTATAGCCTCTTAGTATTTATCGAGTACATTAGTTGAATATTTCTCAATGTGGGACTTATATTTTCAACACTCCCCCTTCGCATTTGGCGTATTTGAGCCTTCTACGTGATCATCACAGTTATTACCACTGTTGGCAATTTATAGTTTAGAGAGCTATATAGTTTGTTCACAAAACCAATTGGTTGATGTGAACTATAGCCTCTTAGTATTTATGCAGGACCTTAGTTGAATATTTCCCGATGTAGGACTTATATTTTCAACAGTTAATATAACATGTTTATGCAGCTGAGTGACGATGGATGAGCTTCAGATGCTGATGTGGTGAACGGGCATCTTGTCTGCGGCTGTAGTAATATTGCCAACTGCCAGGTTTGAATACCAATTCCTATTAGCATAACGAACTTATTTGCTTTATAGCACAGTGATTTGAGTTAACTAGTAGTCTGGTATTACTGCTTTATGGTGGGAACTTACCGACGTTTATATTTATTGCAGTTAACCCTAAATATTCAATGTCCAACCATAATCTTAAAAGTGTGGTATTTGAAAGATAACCTTCTAGATGTAAATTTAACTATGTTTTTTTTTCCAACCATTTTTTATATGCATTTGCCTATAGTAGACAAAAACCATGCATCTAGGTGTAAATTACACTACGTCTGCACGTATTGGCAAAATATTGATGCATAATGAAACATGAAACAAAACTTTAACTCATGTTCACAATAGAAGATTAGCATGTTTATTGAAATTGATTTGATAGGGTTGCGTATCATAATTACGTCTTTAGGTTTAGTTCTTTGGTAGAAATTTATTGGTTAACATAATTTTTTTATTTAGTACATATTTACAGCCCTTAGTTGTAAACCATAAAGTCAAATTTAAACCATATATTTTTGATTATTTTACATTGCACATTTTCTTTTGAACTAGCATTAAATATATGATGACACAATTATGGGAAAAAAAAAAAACATACGGGACAAATTTTATAACTAAATATTTACATTTATAACATTGTTTTCGTTGTGGAGAAAAAGTTTTTTTTTTTTTTTTTTTTTTTTTTTTTTTTTTTTTTTTTTTTTTTTTAAGAAATCTCAATATTCTGGCACAACAATTTTAACTTGTATGTAAAACCCTACTTGTCTATCTGAACAACATGAAGAAATAATTGTGTTATTGTCAAATAAATTATCCAAGTATATGTTAATACTATGATGTGATGGAGTTTTGCATCCAAATCGGTTATTTCATTTGTCAGTGATATTTCTCCTTGTGTTCTTAAAAGACAACTCTGGGGTGGTTGTGCAGTTGGGTAGCGCATAGGTCTCGTAGCTGCAATGTTGAGGAATCCCGAGGTCGACAGTTTGACCCTCTCTCACCCTAAATTTTTACATAGAAAAAGGCAATGCAGGTGTAAGTTGATTAGGAAACAGATATTAAATTAAACTTTCTATAAAGAAACGTATGTGATATTTTCCGAGTTGGCTTTGAATCTGGTTGTAAGTATAATTACGTTATTATCTTAATCAGTTTAGTAATGAAAAAGGGTATTGTATTCTAATAGATTCAAAATGTCTTGATTAAATTGGATCTATTGGGGAGAGAAAAAAAAAAAAGGCATCAATTAGACAATCATCATCATATAATTATTTTTGCATTTCTCTTCAATATTTATGAGGATGTGAAGTTACAACTTATGGATATTAATCTTAAAACTAAATCTTATTTATTTGTTTTAGTTTTTCTGTTTTTTTTTTAAATGCACGCACTTCTGTATACACACGTCGTATCTTCGAAAAAATGATCAATATTTAATTCAATGAATAGTATGAATTTTGTATTTTAAACATCCACACATTAAAAATGCGTTTATGCAACTAGATTTGCAACGAAGAAACCTAGATAAAAAAGACATAAATCAGTATTATGATTGTTCCCACATTTGTATAATGTGTGTATATGTATGTATTCTCACACAGACACACATGCACACCCATGTGCGTGCACACACACACACACACACCCCATGTTGTACACACATGCATAATACATGTACACGTCTATGATATGAACTTACAATTGTTTGATGAAAACCTCAAAATTATATCTTAATGTTATGTTATAAGATAATGATATTTTTTTGGAAATATGATTGAGTTTATGATTTGGTGATCATTTTGTATTTTAATTTTCTACATATGAAATCTGCATTTATAAAATTTGATTTACAAGGGGTGGAAAGGTAAAGAATAGATAAAATTTAATTATGATATGATTATTTCTTCATTTGTTTGCAGTACATCCTCTTAACTATCGGTTTGATAACAATTTGTATCTTATGAAAATTGGTGACACAACAAAAATTCAATATCTATATTTCGGAATAACATCATACTAAGAGCTGGCATTACAAAAGTTTGGTGTAACATAGTTCACGAGTTCAATACATAATGAAAACGTTCTTTGGTATTTTCTTTACATTTCTATATTCTCTTAGTTCTCAAAAAATTATTATTTTATATATATTGTTCTCCATAAAATGATATAATATGTGAACTTAGTCATCTATCTATTCATATCCATTTAGATAATATTATTGATGTGGGGTCGTATTATAATACTGGTATAGGTAGGAGTGACGTTCAAAGTTTCCCCGCTAACAATAGAAATAAAAATAATAAAGGGATTGATGAATACACTTCCTTTTTCTTCCCCCATCTTTTTTTCTTGTCGACGACAACAAATGTACAAGGGATGTGCTAGTGGTACAGGGATAAAGATGGTGGTATATATGTACGCTTTCCCAAAACATAATAGCAACACTGTGAAATGCTTTCATGGCGAACAACATGGTGCAGTGTGGTCATTGTGCTTTTGCACCTAAGGCATGCCACGCATGAAATGATGCACTCAAAAGTTGCACATGACATGCAAAACACATGACACTCAAGGCTTATATGCTGCACAATAAGAAGTTATAAGCTTTTAATTCAAAATTCAACTTCTAAACAACCGATTAAGCATTTGATGATACTGTTTTATTAAATAATTATACATATATTCATTTTCTCAAACAATAAAATAAGTGTTTTCTTTGTTTTTTGTTTTTGATTTTACAGTAAAGATTATTCAGCAATTGGAGTGATATACAAGTTAGCGTACCATTTTTCTAGGTGTCATACTTGATGTATTAAGCTAAGCAAACTGACCTAGCGCAAACATGTTTTGTTTATATTTCATGAGTAATGTAACAACCATATCTTTTGTACAATATTTGTGCGCATATGGTCTTATCGTATGATTTTCTTTTTGTCATCGAATACAAAATCCAAATTCAAACCAAAATCCTTTACTTTATATTTTTCCCATATTTTTTCCATGGATTGTGGTTGCATGTCCCTAAACCCGACCTAACTCTTAAGAATGACAAGTCATTCCCCCTTTCCACCTCCATATTCTCTGGTTGGCGTGTGCCCCTTTAATGTGTCTTGTCCCTACTACATCATCTCATATTTATTCCCTTTACTTTCCTTACTAAGTAAACCCTAAAATTATTATGATGGAAAAGAGTCCGTGAATGTGAGAATGTGTCAAAACAATGTCAGTTTCAGGTGGGAGACGACAACAAAATGACAATGAACTGCATTGGTGGGTTATCACTTAAACCAAATCTTTATATCTATGGATCAGTCCTCTCAAACGGAGGAAGAGAGAAATTTCATGATTGATGCCCTTATGCCTCGACTATTGCAAGTTTGATGTACGCCATGGTCAGACTAGACATTGGGCATGTGGTGGGAGTTGTTACCAGGTTTATGTCAAATCCAGGGAAAACTTATTGGTAAGCAATCAAGTGGATTTTGTGGTATCTACTAGGCACCGTAGAGAACAGTGTGTACTTTGGTAAAGGGGAGTTAAAAGCTCAAGGTTATATAAACACCGACTGTGGAGGCGAAGTCGGTCATCGAAGAAGTACCACTGGTTGTATATTCATCGTTGGACTACAACTGATAGCAGGTTTATGTCAAATTCAAGGAAAACTCAGTAGGAAGCAGTCAAGTGGATTTTGAACCAATCTTTGTCCAATAAAGCATCTGCGGTGCCAACTTCCACATGAAAAATGAAAATAATACCATAAATATTTAGACTTTAAATGTACTTCAGTAAACAAGCGACAAATAGCTGCAGTTAACAATTGATAAACTTCATTAAACATTAACAATTAATCTCTATGATCATACTCAGTTAACCTCATAAAACAATTAACAATTAATAAACATTTAACCTCATAAATAGCTGCGTTTAACAATTAATAAACTATGATAAACAATTAACAGTTAATCTCTATGTTCCCATACCATGAAAAACTAGATACTTAGATAGTATTGTCCTTGTCCAGACCGTTGAGGACATGTGCATGCATTGATTTGTGAGTATATATTATCAGCTTGTGCAGTTCTTAAAAATATATCAGTGAATGAAATGTTAGCTTCTTAAAACTAAATTTCAGCTTGTATAGTAAAACTCTTCAAATATGTAATTTTTGAAGATATAATCACATGTGCGCAACACTCCATATAAAACTCATAATCATAGACTTTTTATTCCACCATAGACATTGTGGAGATTGGGAATAGAACAATACTTACATAAAAAAGATGCAATCATATAAATTTGAAAAGAGGAAATTATCTTATATTGTTTTCATGGAAGGGTACAAGTCTAATGGTTCATTTTTCCTTTTTATGTGGAAGGACATAAGCCTTTCCACCTATAACATCTTCAGCTTGCATGTTCAACAAGTTGGAAGATTGAAGATTAAAATTTCAGAATATTTTCCACTATGCGACGATAAAACTTATACACAATCAGCCGTCAAACTAATGAGATGTTGCCAAAATCACATGCAAAAAGGAAAAATATCCAAAAAATATATATGCATTGCACTTAACTATGTAACTTACACTAACTGTTTTTCGATGATCATTCAAAAATTTATCTAACAAACTTCAGTAACTCCTTATATCTTTAAAGTTGGATGCTGAATGATTGAAAAAACATTAATACTCACTCTTTTAAATGATAACTGCACCTTTATAAGTATAACAAAATTACTGTTATGAAAAAGAATAGATGATTCATTGTTTAATGACACTGATATATGCAAGAGCATACTAATACTGAAGTAATCACATACTTTGTCTGTTTGTTATATAAAGTCCTCATGTCAACCGAAATTGTGCAATACTACAAAAAAAAATCACCAGCTTGAAATCAAAGAAAACTAGAAAAACATATCATACTCAGTTACTCACATGCTTTCTCTTTCTTGTCACTCTCATCGTTGAAGTCATGTTATTTTTGCAATCTGCACCACTCTCGAAATCTGATCGAAGCCGCAAACAATCGTTGAAATTCCTCAAGGCAGCGTGGCAGACGTTAGGCAGGTTGGCAGTCGCTGTTTATCGATGTCACTAGAGTGAAACCACCACTTTCTTTCCCTTTTCACTTTTTGGTTTCTATTCTAGGGCACTAAAAGGAAGTCATTAGGAAATATAAAGGAAGCAAAGCGATGTCATCAAGTTCGGGTGACTCGGATGGGTAAAGTAAAGGATTTGGGGTGGGTGTTGGGATGGGATTACTAAATCATAGATAATATCAGTTAACAGTTAATCGACCGACCAAAATTTGGTTAACCGCTAACCGAAACGAAAATATTTGGTTAAGGCGGTCGGTTAATCGATGATGTCAGTTAATCGATAACGCTTAAGTCGGTTCGGTATAGATCGAATAAGGCAGTTAAGTCGGTATGGTCGGTTAAATACCCACCCCTAATTACTTGCTTTATATTGATCAAGTGAATATTAGATATTAGAACTATTCCTTAGTTTAGATTAGTTTTAGATATTAGGCATTAGAACTGTACTAGTATTAGATAATAGTTTTAAGGGGAATATTATAAGGTAATTAGAGATGTATAGTTTTTTTTTATGACAAATGGGAGAATTATAAAATAGGATGTTAGAGTAAGGAGGAGTTAGTAGTTTCAGTAGGAGATAATGGAGTAATGGGAAGTAACTGGAGAATCGAGACATCAGATATGGATATTTTACAAAGCAAGGTTGCCATCATCAAAAATAAAAATGAGGAGATTGTTAGAGATTGAGATGGTGGTGACGATTGTTTTGATGACAACAACCTTGTTTTAACTATTATTATTACAAAATATAAAATATATACTAACACTATTATCTAGAATATATATATATATATACACATAAAATATATGCAGATATTGATTATTGAAGACTGTACAGTTTAGAGAATCAAGATTTCAAAAAAGAAGAGTTCAAGATAGAAGACTCACGAGTAACAAGAGTTCAAGAAATAAAAAGTAACAGAGTCTAGATTTCTTGTTAAAACTCTAAAATAGCACTGAATCCTTATTTCAATCTTTCTCGCTATTTTTAATATTCTTATTTTATTTCAAACCGATTTCAAAATTACTTCCTTATTTCAAGTCTATATTTTTAGTTTTTAAATTTATTTTAACTCCTGATTTTACAATATATCTTTTATTTCTTAAAGAAATTTAACTCATGATTCAAATATTTCTTATTTATATGATTGTTATTAATTTTATATTAAGTTTGAATATAGTTACTTAAGTTTTAATTCCCTTTACTTATATTTATATATTCAGTTTTAAAGTATTTCTTTTATTTATATTCATAATTGTATATATGTTTTAATATCATTTTATATAGTTTTTAAAATCATTCTTATATATGCTTTAAAATCATTTTCATATATGTTTTTAATATGTATTTTTACTTCAAATACTCTATTTTAATATATGGAAAATAGTTTATTTTAATTTAAGATTCACCAGAATTTATTTAAACATTACATATTTTAGTTTGAAAATTTTATGAAGGCATGTCAACATGGGTAATCCCCATGTCGACATGGTGACCGTTGAATTTCAAATTCAAAATTTGAAAAGACGTGTCTTTTGAATTCAAAACCATTCTTAAATGATTTAGCTGTTGTGAGATTATAAATAAGCTTCCAAAATCGAATTTTGTTAACTAATTTCAATATTTTCTTCTTCCTTTATCTTCTCTTCATTAAAACTCTTAATTTCTTAAATTATTTACTTATACTCTGTCAAATTTCAAAGAGAATCACGTCAATCTCGTTCTAGTTTGATTCTCTACCGCACTCTCAAAAATTCTAGTGCTACTCAAGAGTTATAGGGTTTCTGTAATCAAAGATCGCAAAATCAAGCTTTATCGAGTCTTTCTTCCGAAACTGATACTTAAAAGGAGTGGTCGTAGCCCATTTAAATTTGGGTGTGATTGTATCTCGCTGTATTCCAGAAACAAGCAGGGTGTACTTTGTGGCATTGAAATCGAGGGTTGTAAATTTGGATATTATTTGAAAAGAAATCCGCATCAACGCAGGGTTGTGTGAGACTAGATGTAGGGTAACTTGAAACCAATATAAAATTCCAGTGTATTCTTTCCTTTTACCCTTTATTTATTTATTATTATATGTATCTATGTTTGATTCCATGATCATCTCATATCTATGATTTGCATTTCATTTTGAATAACTCAAAAAAGTTTCAAGAAATTTATTAGACACTATTCACCAACCCTCTAGTATTTGGTTTGCTTAAGATCCTTAATCCGCATTCCCCAACGCTATGCAATGAAATTCCTGGTGTAAAAGCAATTCTTAAAATGTGTTTTGAATGTATAATTCTCAATTTAAATATACTTTCAATTTAGAGCTTAAACTTTACAATTCAATATGTAGATCTTATTTTGAAAACCTTGGTTACCAAAACTGATGATTCTAGATTTTTTGCATTAAATATCTGGAATTTAAAGGAGGAAGGATTAACAGAAAGTATCACTTGTGTGGACGATTATTTGACAAACTCCACAAGATTAAACTGAACTCAATTTAGTCCAGAATACCATCTAATTAGCGTTCACAAGGATAATCACAGTTTTAGAACTCAATCGGGACTACATGTATTCTTGGCTAATGCTGTTTATTTTAGAACTCAAGAGTGGGTTGTATTATTATCATGAAGTTTGCCAAACCTTTCTACCCGATGGCACCAACATGTACCACAATGTGAAAGGGGAAAAAAAAAAAAAAACCTTGTTGAGACTGGCTTAAAGGTAAATATTGAAATATGTTAGCCAGTGTGCCATATGCAGCAAGTATAGGCTGAACATCAAAAGCTGTCCAAGTTGCTCTAGCTACTTGGGTCATGGAAGTAGGAATCAACCTAAAATGAACTTCATCAATGGACTACCTTAAGTCAATGGGGTAATGCATCAATTTGGATCATTGTAGATCAATTAACTGAAAATGATCACTTTATTTTTTTTTTTCCAGCACAAAGAACTGCTACTCTTGCTCAATTGTATGTCCGAGGTATAGTAATCATTACGTGAAGTTCCAAGCACAGTCTTATCTTACTGAGATTTATTGTTCATCTCGGAAAAAAATATCTAGGAAATGCTCGAAGTAAACGCGAGTAGGATTTTAAGATGCTCCACTATTAGCTGCAATGATTATCTACACTAAATCAAAATCCAAAAATATATAGAAAACAAATATAAGAATATATGCTAAAGTTTATCGTAAAGACGGCATGCTAAAGTTTGACAAAACTATATTGGAGAATTTGGCCATTCTGTAATTTTATTGACATTAAACCTTCCGTTAACCGTTATATAGGGGAGTTCTGGTATTAGTAGCGTGTGTGTATATATATATATATATATATATATATATACAGCTTCTATTTCTCTATTGTTCCCTTGTCATTCCCTTTGGAGACTGCAAATAGTTTAGGCTTCTATTATAAGCTTGTCTTGCCACATTGCTGTTGTACGGTACATCCGTGCATGCAGTATCTATACTTCCAAACAGATATTATCTTGTTCCAAAGATAGAAGATTTGCTTTATGGCATACCATAAATATAAAGCCATATACGATGTATTGTCTCAGAGATTTTTTTGCGATACTTGGAATATTATATCAATCATTGGGTATGTCATATTGATGAAGAGATGGTCAATGGCTGACATTAAGCTATGTGAATATTTAATAATTATCCCACCTAATCATTTAGATACAGAAATGTGTTGTTTTATATGGTTTGTTCTATAAGCCTCGATAGACATTCCTTTTTGTTTACTAGTATGTTCCATGGCAGTTGAAGCTAGCCCAATGATTGCAATTTTCTTATTTGATGTTACTTTTTAATTTTAAAAGTATGGAACTAATTATCTGAATGCAGCTCTTGGTATAAATTTTAGACTTGGAATCATTATTATGACATAAATTTTTGGAGGATCTTAATATACATCATATAGGGAGAACTCTCTCTAAGGTAAATGGCAATACCGAGTGCACGAGGTTCTCTTCTGTGCAATAGTTCGCTAGATTAGATCATAAGTGGACGTAGCAAATGCATTTGCATGAAATAAAGATAATAGTTAAGGGTCATGTCATTTTCGGCTCTGTTTGTTGGCATTTATCCCCCCTTTATATTAACTGAGCCTCCTTGATTTTATGTTTGTTCACATTTGTTAATTACTATTGTTTTGTTGCTTCTACATGCCTTAGCTTCAGCAAACTAACTGTTTACATTTGCATTTACATGATATTTGCTCTTATCTGTGTTTAAGTAGTCAAATTTCCTCATTTAGTTTGCAGAAGTACTAAAATTTCGATATGCCTGTTATTTGACCGTTTTTCTTTCCATAGATCTCCAGTGCACATGAACGGTGTAATAAGTATATTATTGACATCAAATGATTCAATTACTATTTCTCTTACTGGTTACAGCAACGTACATTTATCAGGGTTGCTTTCGTTAGCATATTTTATTTTGTAGTACCTTTTTGTAGTACATTTATCGGTAACTTTTGTGCTTCGGTTAGACGTAAAAGGCGTAGTTTAGATACTAAGCTTACTTCATACTTGTTAACAAGAAGTATGGAATCCGGTGCACAAATCTTCTTCATAATAGTCTATTGTCACAATTAGAAGTAGTTTGACATGAAAATCAGTGGTTGTATTCGGAGCTCGAACCAAGGACATGTGCAAAGTGAAAATACATTGGTTAGCTTGTGGTTTGGATGGACGATTTATAAGTCGTTTTTTGACCTTTTGAAAGTCAAAATTAATCAATTTTTTATTTCAAAAAGCAAAATACCGACTTATATATAAGTCGATCCAAACAGACTCTTAGCATGACATTAATACATATTACTTGTCTGCACCATTGAATCATTGCTTCCATGTTTTGCGTATTATGTAGCCCCCTTCTATTTAATAGTCTAGCAATAGGACAATGAGTAGGAGACGCCAAAGATAAGACCTCATTTCGAAGGATTATACCTTCAGCATGAATCAAATCGGTTGACACTGTTTATTAGCTAAAGAATCTTGTATTTAACTCTGTGTATTTGTTCTTGTGTTCTTGGTCTGTCGGTATCTTTTTGTTGCCTCTTGAGTCTTGAGTGCACTGATTAGTGTTCATGTGGATTTGTAATATTCACATGAAATCTCATGTGGGGAGCGCTCATTAGTGTTGGCTGCGTATGCTATGAATAGAACATAAAAGAGCGGAACCTTTTCAAAAGCTTTTCAGCAAAATTCTTGATCAGTCTGGTTAACAAGCAACTAGTGATTAGTTTTAATTATATAACAATCGTTTGTTGTGAACGTAGGCATAATTTTATTACATAACTATGATTCAGGTGAAATGAATTTGATCATTAAGCGAACACAAAGTTTGGTTAGTTTCTTCCTCATGTATTTTCTTTGACAACAAAACAAATTCTGCTCTATTTATAAACCTTATTTTAAACTTCAACATTAATGTTCTAGTTTTTTCAAGCCAATTATAAATGAGAATCACCTACAAAAACATCCGCATGTTCCCTGTCTTAGTCATTTTAAGTAAAGAAATTTCTCAGCGCATGTAGTGCGTAATCCAGTTAAAGTTTAGGTCTTTACTTTTTGTTATATCATTTATTGCTCACAATCGACTGGGTAAAACTTAATGATTTGCATACCCAACGCAGCAATTCATAATTGTGTAGACGTCACAATGCAGTGAGATTCAAAACCGAGTTGTTGGGTTTAGGTAAAGTTCAAATTGTGTTTTTACTGGCATTTAGAAGAAAATGCTTCTCGCTCTCTAAACTAAAAGTCACCATATAAAGTTTGGTTTCTTGCTCGCAAACATCAACTCCTATTTTATTTTAAGTAAACAAGCATCCACATATTTTAAAACACAACAAACATCCTTTTTATTTTCTAAGCCGAATTCAACTCTTTTCAAAACAACAATTATATTACATACGCAAAAAATCAAAAATAAAATAGTTAGATTTAATTTTCAGACCTTATTTTAGAATGATGGAATCTTAAATATATATTAATTTGATCGGTTAAAAATGGTTTATCAGATCAACGTACGTTGCAGGATAAAACGTTACAATTCAATAACTTACACTGAAAATTTCAGTTGGAACATATTCGAATTTTATATCCGTCAAATTTGTGTTAGCCGTAGAATCATTATACCCGCCATGAGAATTACAATTAAAAAAAGACCTAAACAACAAATCTAAAATTGAAAAGAAAAATTGACTTCAACAAATAAAAAGTAAACAAACCTCTTTGTGTGTTCATCAAGATCAGAATTATCTATTAACTCTTTTACTTAGCTTCATCAATTAGGCAAAAAATAAAGATTTGATGGGTTTAGGTTTGAAAATTTTGTTTTTCTACAATGTTTTATGACAGTGTGCTTGAGTCTATTTGAGGAAGATGAAGATGTTAAGGTTGTCTAGAATTCAATATGAAAATAGATTTTGATGGTCATAGCATATGAAAAAAATGATAGATAATTAAATTTTAATGGTACCTAGGAGTATTTTGTTGGGTACTAATGACAGCACACTTAAATCTTCATGACTAGTCGGTCTATGAACCAGGTTGGTAGAAGTGTACTATTGGTTTTACATGCACAAGTGATAATAGACTGCATCAGTTGAATTAGTTCTGGTGCTCTCATGACTTGTGTTTCCAATTCTTATAGATATACAATTTTAACAATTCTTGAGTTTACACCACATCCACATTTGCCAAGCCACAGTTTATAAATTAAGCTTCACTGATTCTTTTCTGCAATATGATTTTAATTTTTGATTTTGCCCCTGCCTTGATGCATTCTTTTCTTATTTTCTTTCAGTATTACATAGTGTGAGGGAAATGCTGCACGCGCTAATCGACCACTCTCAGATCCCGGAAAGCCGTGAGAATAGTACCAGATGGGAGACTGTCTAGGAAGTCCTCACGCTTGAGTACGGGAGCCTTCGGCACTGGGTATCCACCTTATCCAATCGCACTAAAACAATACACAGAATATACCTTTTTCTCTTCAAATTCGTTATGTAAAAAATAAATATTTCTCTCATGGCTTAGGAGAACATTGATAACACTTAGCAAATAGACCAAATGTATCAATTTGATGTATGAAATTAAGCGTGCTTGCCCACCCTCCAAAACCAAATCCAACCACAACACCCAAACCACCACAAAGATATTCACTGAGTACGACCCAGCCCATCCTCCTACTATTTTTGGTGGTCTTTCCACAGCATTCTGCATAAGTTGGCAAATATTAACCACCCATTATTAAAGAAGAAGAAAAATTGTGTAGTTTTGTTTAAAAAATCTTGCACACTTGGTTTTCTATAATTCTTGCTATGATATACATTATTGAAGCATACAACTAGTCTCGTACATGAAATATGTCAAGCTACTTCTCTGATTTGTGGAAGACCTAATTCTGTTGGCCATAGCTCTTATCGATTATATCACTAATATCCAGGTGATTAAATTAAACAGACGGTCTTGTTGCAAGGACACGGTTACACTACACTTGTATGGTACAATGACATTTAATCGTGGTATCATATCAGGTTTGACATATTTAAACTTTTCTCACTTGTTTTACTCTTTATTTAATTTATAATCTTGTGAATCCCTAAATTTGTATTTCGACAGTCGTAGGAAATACCTCTCTAGCAGCAGCAGGGGCTGAATGTTACCATATGAGCCAAAGCAGGGATGATGTAAACTGTGAAGCTGACGAGTAAAGATCCAACTGTTGAGTTTATTGGGCCAAAGAAGGGGAATATGATTGCAAGAAACCATATAGGGAACACAACTAGAAGTCTTGCCAATGCTCGTTTGAACGCACTCTGTGTTTCATGCATGCCAATAGCTTTCTCCCACACAAAATACAGCGGCATGCATGCAAATCCGAAGGTTATAAACTGCGCACGTCGATTTTGTGTCAAGGCAGAATAATTTCATTGTTTCTTTTGTCATTCTTGCAATAAATTAGGTGTATTAAAAGAATAAAACAATGGAAAACTGAAGTAAATCTTTACTTGATGGATGAGCATGAGGATAACAGCAGTATCTCTGAACCCATTACGTGGAAGCAAAGCAAAAGCATTGGAGTGAGTGAGCAACATATCTCCGAATGCCCAATACATAGAAGCAGCCGATGGTAATGTTAGTGTAAGCACGTAGAGTGTTGCTATGAGGTATGTCAGCTTAAATTTCTGTGGCTTCCACATGGCATGCATTATCTCTCTGAAATATTTAAAACCATAATATTGCTAACAAACAAAGCAGTTGGAATGGAACGAAATAATTTATGTGGTTCAATAATATGCAGGCTTACACTGTGACAGCATGGCCTCCAAATGTGTAGAGAATGTTGGTTGCACCAGTGAAATATAAGACCATCTTTGCAGGACCTGAGCGTTGTACTTTATCAACCTTGGATTGATAAAAATATATACTACAAGGTTAGATTACTGAAAATATAGATTCTTTTGTAAGAACCTTGGAAATTGCTCTTAAGTAATTTTTATCTTCTTCATGTAGCGTCGAACCTAGCAGAATGCTTTCTATGAAATTAGGTGGCTAAATGGAATATAATTATCAATTCAAGGTACAAGTGCAAAGGCTTTCTGAAGAATAACAAAACTTATATTTGTTTGGCACATAGGATGGGTGTCACAGAATTTGTTATATTTCATGCATTATGCACGTGGCATACATCTTATATGTCAATCAAATTCTAGCGAAAACTGATCATTTAGGATAACCCACTTTGTTCAACAGTTTGTTACTTGTGAGAATAGTAGTCTGATTAACATAGAAATGTGTTTATTTTATGCTCGTATATTTTATCTTTTGTAAATAAATAAATGATACTTTGGTTACTTTTGTGTGTTTTTACAGGATGTCAAGAAATGCCTCCTTCGTTTCAAATTAAAGGCCAACTACAGATAAAAAGCTACTTCCCCGTATTAAAGCCATCTCAATTACAAAAGACGTTGTAGCTCACTGGTAATTGTATGGAAATTTGTACTGAGAGACCTTAGTTCGACATATAATAAACACATTTTCATGCAATTACCAGTGAGCTACAACGTCTTTTGTAATTGAGATGACTTTAATACGGGGAAGTAGCTTTTTATCTGTAGTTGGCCTTTAATTTGAAACGAAGAAGGCATTTCTTGACATCCTGTAAAAACACACAAAGGTAACCAAAGTATCATTTATTTATTTACAAAAGATAAAATATACAAGCATAAAATAAACACATTTCTATGTTAATCAAATACCCCCACATTTATCTTTTACTCGTCCTCGAGTAAAAAGAAAATGAAAAACTAACTAGATAGGTCGCACTTTCGTAGGAAACACGATTGCATTGAGCGTATGCAACAAGCCGTTAAACCTCTAGGTGTCCCTAGTAGGACGTGGTGTCTCGTGAGGGTTTTCAGCGGATACTACCCACAAAATCCAAATGCAGTATGCTATGATTCTAATGAAACTACATGAATGTAATGGACATATGCAAATAAAAACGAAAAATGAAAACACGACTTATTTCAGGAAAGTAGTACAACAAATTAAGTTAACAATTTCTGATCAGTTGATTTTATTTTAGATACCTCAACTTGTCACAAAATTTTCAATATAAATCAAGTTTTCAAATGTTAAATTCCAGTTTGGTCAGTTAGTTCGGTCGATAACATAGTGCAGCCATGAAATAAATTCTTAGTTTGCTTGGCACAGTTTGCAAAGTGGTATTCTAATTTTCTCATGTATGGCTAGTCAAATCAATAAGGTCAAGAAGTGCTTGGGCATCATCGCTTATTCTTTATTCTATAAAGTTTTAAAATTTATGATTAAGTACATACACCTAACTTAGAAGACCAAGGTTTACCACCCATGCACTGCCTCGCGGACTAACGGAGAGTGGGTAAAGAGCTTGGCGGATTGTGCAGGCCGACTTTGACTTTGTCAACAACGTGTCGGTAATCCTTATGTGTCTAATCTCATAAAATGAGACCAAGATATTCCAACGCTGACTTTGTCAACAACATGTCGGATAGAGCTTGGCGGGTTTGCACACCAACGCTCGATATACAAGCAATGTTGGATACCCTTGGATTATTATTATTATTATTGAATTTATAAGCACAAAAAAAGAGAGTTAAGTGAATTCAACATAGCACAACTTAGTTTTAAAGATTTGACAAGCCATTATAAGTATTTTAAGTCCTCCACTTATTTAAACAAAGTCTACAATATAGAATAGATTTCATGGCCATCACCTAAGAATTTCCCTATGTACCGGTTACACTATTATACCTCAAAATTAAATTTTTCATTATATTTCTTATTCGATCTAAGTTGAGAAAAAAAAAAATACTATCAACTGGCTAAAAATTGTAAACTTATTTTGTTGTATCAATTGAAAATGAGTCGTATTTAAAAATAATAATAATTTATGGTATGTTACTACGATATAAAATGTATGATGGTCCTACATGAAAAGAAAGAAAAATTAAAGAAAAATCAAAAGAATGCAATGCAGACTCCCCCCACACTCGATTGAGACAGTGTCCCAACTATCTAAGGCAGAAAAACAAAAATAAAATAAAATAAATGAAAAATAAAAATAAAAGAAAAAGAACTTAGTCGAATTTCAATAATAATAATTGAGACATTGCCCGATCATGGTGGATGATCAGGCTCATGCAGATCGATATGGTCATCTTCGTCATATTGCTCGAATTCCAAAAATGGTTTCAGTCGTTGACCGTTTACTTTGAAGACTTTTCCATCCCTAGGATTTTCAATTTCAACCGCTCCATGAGGATATACTGTTTTCACAACATAAGGTCCAGTCCATCGAGATCTGAGTTTTCCTGGAAACAAGTGAAGTCTAGAGTCGTATAAAAGAACTTTTTGACCTACGTTGAATTCCTTACGAAGTATGTTTTTGTCGTGTTGGGCTTTGGTTCTTTCTTTGTAGATTTTCGCATTTTCATACGCCTCATTTCTTAATTTCTCTAATTCCGAAATTTGTAACTTCCTATGTGAGCCGGCTTTTTCTAAGTCAAAATTCAAAAATTTTATGGCCCAAAGGGCACGATGCTCTAGTTCAAGAGGCAAGTGACAGGCCTTTCCGAAGACTAATCGATATGGTGACATCCCTAGATTGGTTTTATAAGCAGTGCGAAAAGCCCAAAGTGCATCAATCAGTTTTACAGACCAATCTTTTCTATTGGAATTCACGGTTTTCTCAAGAATTTGTTTGATTTGTCTATTGGAAACTTCTACTTGTCCACTAGTTTGTGGATGGTACGGTGTTGACAGCTTGTGTGTGATTGAGTATTTCTTGAGCAAGGACTCAAAAGCACGATTACAGAAATGAGTGCCATTATCGCTAATGATAGCTCGAGGTGTGCCAAAGCGTGAAAAGATGTTTTCTTTGAGTAATTTGACAACAACCTTGTTGTCGTTGGTTTTGGTCGGAATGGCTTCAACCCATTTTGAGACATAATCTACCGCAAGCAAGATGTAAAAATTCCCAAATGAATTAGGGAATGGTCCTATGAAATCGATGCCCCAAACATCGAATAATTCAATCACTAAAGTGGGGTTGAGAGGCATCATGTTTCGCTTAGTTATTCGACCCGTTCTTTGACCTCGTTCACATTTAGAGCAAAATTCGAAAGCGTCACGGAAGAGTGTGGGCCAATAAAAACCGCTTTGCAAAACTTTTGCAGCAGTTTTTCTTGCTCCAAAGTGACCGCCACAAGCATGGTCATGTGAGAAAGAGAGAATACTTTGGTGTTCATGATCTGGCACACACCTTCGAATGATTTGGTCTGGACAGTATTTGAAAAGATATGGGTCGTCCCAAAAGAAGTTTCGAACTTTCGAGAGAAATTTTTGTTTATCTTGTTTCGACCATTCAGCGGGCATTTGTTGTGTGACAAGATAATTCACAATGTCAGCGTACCAATGGGTGTTAGAGATGGAAAGAATTTGTTCGTCAGGAAAATAGTCATCGATTTGGGTGTCGTTAACATTTTCGTGCACAATTCGAGAGAGATGATCAACTACGACATTTTCAGAACCCTTTTTATCTCGTATTTCTATATCGAATTCTTGAAGAAGAAGGATCCAACGAATCAAGCGGGCCTTAGCATCCTTCTTAGAAAGCAAATATCGTAGGGCAACATGATCAGTGTAAACTATGACTTTGGATCCTATGAGATATGGTCTGAATTTCTCAAGAGCGAAGACAACTGCCAAAAATTCCTTTTCAGTAGTTGAGTAATTCAATTGGGCCTCGTTTAAGGTTTTGCTAGCGTAATAAATGACTCGAGGGAGTTTATCGATACGCTGACCTAAGATGGCTCCAACTGCAAAGTCAGAAGCGTCGCACATAAGTTCGAAGGGCTGAGTCCAATCAGGAGGTTGAATGATGGGAGCTGTGGTCAAGATTGACTTAAGAGTTTTAAAAGACGTTTTGCAGTCATTGGAGAATTCGAACTTAACGTCTTTGGCAAGTAAATTTGAGAGAGGTTTTGAAATTTTCGAGAAGTCCTTAATGAATCTTCTATAAAATCCCGCATGGCCAAGAAATGAACGAACATCTTTAACAGACTTAGGAGGAGGTAGATTAGCACTCAAATCAATTTTAGATTTGTCGACTTCAAGGCCATCTTTGGAGACGACGTGGCCTAGAACTATCCCCCTTTTAACCATGAAATGCCACTTTTCCCAATTAAGCACGAGAGATTTTTCCTTACAACGTTTTAGGACGAGTTCTAAATGAGTGAGGCATTGGGAAAAAGAAGATCCATAGATTGAAAAATCATCCATGAATATTTCTAAGAATTCGTCCACCATATCAGAGAAAATACTCATCATACACCTTTAGAAAGTCGCGGGGGCATTACAAAGAACAAAAGGCATGCGACGATAAGCAAAGGTTCCAAAGGGACAAGTAAATGTGGTCTTGTGTTGATCCTTTAAAGCAACAGGGATTTGGTTGTAGCCAGAGTATCCATCGAGAAAACAATAGTACTCATGACCCGCTAAGTGTTCGAGCATTTGGTCAATAAAAGGTAAGGGAAAATGGTCTTTTCGTGTGGCTGCGTTGAGCTTTCGATAGTCGATACACACACGCCATTTTGTTTTGATTTTTGTTGGGACAAGCTCATTACTTTCATTTTTGATCATTGTGACTCCCGATTTCTTTGGTACGACTTGTACCGGACTCACCCAGGTACTATCGGAGATGGGATAGATGATGTTATTGTCTAGACATTTGATTATCTCCTCCTTGACCACTTCTCTCATGTTTGGGTTTAATCGCCTTTGAGCCTCACAGATGGGTTTAGCCTCATCAACTAAGTGTATGCGATGTTCCACAATTGATGGGCTAATTCCTTTTATATCGTTCAGTTCCCATCCCAAGGCATCTTTATTTTCCCGCAAAACTTCTAAGAGTTTTTCTTCTTGGTCTTCGGTAAGATCAGAGGCCAAGATTACGGGAAGAGTTTCTGAGGAGTCTAAGTATGCGTACTTAAGGTCTTGTGGCAAGGGTTTGAGATCTAACTTAGGATGTTCTTGAGTGTTAACGTTGGTTAACATTCCTTGGTAGATTCAGAAGACGAAGGATTTAAGTCAAGAAATTCATTCAGTTCAGAAATGTATTCCAGTTCGTCGAAATCGGAATCGAAATGTTCCAAACACATTTTCAAGGCTTCAGAAGTGTCATTAGAGGTTTCGTCAACTATGGTTTGAATCATGTCGATTTCATCGGTCTCAAAATCCCTAGGTTGTTTGTTGAGTTTGAAGATGTTTAGCTCAATGGTTAGGCGCCCGAAGGAAAGTCGAAGTTGACCGTTCCTGCAATTAATGACAACATTTGAGGTTGCTAAGAAGGGTCGTCCTAAAATCAATGGTATTTGAACTTTGGGATTTGAGACAAGCTTTGTTTCTAAAACTATGAAATCGACAGGGAAGTAAAACTGTTCGATCTGTATCAAGACGTCTTCGATAATTCCCAATGGCTTTTTGACAGACCGATCTGCTAACTGAAGAGTGATGTTTGTTGGTTTAATTTCCCCTAACCCAAGTTGACAATAAACAATATAAGGAAGAAGATTGACACTGGCACCAAGGTCGAGTAGGGCACGAGAAATATGGGTGTTTCCTATTTTGCAATCAATCGAAGGGCAGCCAGGGTCCTTGTACTTGACTGGGGTAAGATTTGAAAGAGCAGAGCTTGTATTCGCAGTTAGAAAGGCGGTTTTTGGAACATTAGTTGCACGTTTTTGTGTGCACAATTCCTTAAGACATTTGGCATATTGAGGAATTTGTTCGATTGTGTCTAAAAGGGGAATGTTCACACGGACTTGTTTGAAAATTTCCAAGATTTTATCGAAATTTGCCGCTTTCTTCTTATTGTTGAGCCTATGGGGAAATGGAGCTATTGGTTTTTCAACTCTGTGATGAGTTTCATCATTCGAGGAAGAAGGTTTATCCAAGGAAATAGAAGGTGGTAAGGTCGTAGAAGATGGAATGTTGGTATTGCCAACATTAATTTTCGAAGGTGGGTCGGGTTTGCCGACACTAGAAGAAGAATTGTTGGGATTGCCAACATTTAAGGAAACTTGAGGTTTAGAGGAATTGGTATTCGAAGCCGATGGGTGATTATCAAGATTTGGCATTGGGGTCGAGTTAGAAGGTTCGTCAGGGTCGCCCACGTTATTATCAATCCTTTTTCCAGATCGAAGGGTTGTAATAGCATTGACTGGATTATGGTTTTCGTTCTCACAAGAATTCACAGCACGAGAGTTGTATTTTGGATTCACCTCAGGTTGACTCGGCAACTTTCCCTTCTCATTATTTTTTGCCATTTCCTTTATCATATTCATCATTTGGTCCATTTGTTTTTCTAAACGCACAATTTCTGGTGACGATTGAGAATATTGAGAGGATTGGTTCGATGCTTGAAAATTGGGGTGCCTATAAGGTTGCTTGGATTGAGATGCTGTTTGAGAGGTTTGAGAAATTGGAGGTGGAGCTTGATAATTTGGGTTGGGAATAAAGGGTTGCACGTGAGATGGGTTAGCCGAATTATTGGGGTTTGACCAAGAAAAATTTGGGTGGTTCCTCCAACCAGGATTGTATGTGGATGAGTAAGGATTATTTTGAGCTATGACATTAGCTTGGTCCTGAGAGTAATAGTGGGGTAACCCTTCTCCGGCTTGAGGAGTTTGATTTTCTAAAGGAATTTGATTTGGGTCCACGACATGCACACCTCTAGTAGAAGTACGAATGAGAACACGAATTGATTCCCATTGCATGTCCTTTTCAGAATAATCTTCTAAGAATTGCCAAGCTTCATCGGCTGTCTTAGACATAAAATCTCCACACATTGATTCTAGTTGAGTTCTAGTCTGATAGTTTAGCCCTTCATATGCAATTTGACATAAGTGATCTTTTAGAATTCCATGATGAGGGCAACTATATAATAGCTGGTCGAATCTCTCAAAGTATTTTGAAAAAGTTTCCCCCTCGTTTTGACAAAATTGATTTATCTCGGTTCGGATTTTTAGAGTTTTGTGGAAAGGGAAAAACTTTTTCAAGAATGCAGTGACAAATTCATCGCAACTCCTTATGGAATGTCTTGGAAGAGAATTTAGCCATCTTTTAGCGCTTTCAAGCAGTGCAAATGGGATTAGCCTTAGCTTGATCGATTCGTTAGATAATTGTTGCATTTTTGTTGTGGAAGCATACAATTCAAATTCACTTAGAAATTCATAAGCATTTTCAGACCCAGTAAATTTTGGTACCCCTTGGATAAAAGAATGTTTTAGCTCAAAATTGTTTCCTTCAGCTGGTGGGAACACAATGACAGATGGTTGAACGGTCCTAGTAGGATAACATCGATCACGAAGAGACAAGGGTCTATCCATTTGGATATTGAGATTTTGAAAATTTTGATTTATTTGATTTTGATCTCCAAAGTTTGGAAAGTTTTGATTCACTCGATTTTGATTCAATTCGGTTGGAAAATTTTGGTTGATACGAGAACCCCTAGGAGAATTTTGTTGGCTAACACTTTTTTCACTCATTGTTGTTAAATGCAAGCACATAAATTAGCTACAATGAAGTTTTCTGTCCTTATTGGCTCCTAACCCAAAATTATAAAGTGATGCGTTTGATTACTTAGATCAAAAGATTTCTCAGCCAGTTAACGGACAGGAGTTATCGGTGCACCAGGAATCACCCTAGCAATGCAGCCGAAGGTTTAAGTACCTTCAGAGTAACAACCGATATAATATTTACGAATCACCGTAATATTTATAAACGGTTATTTCTCTGCCGTAGTCTAGACACCAAGAAATAATTCGTTCCAAATGAATCAACTATTACAATACAATTAAGCCCTAGATGAGCCCGTGACTCCCTTAAGTCCAATGTCTAATCGTTATTATTAGTCAGATTCTACGATGAAATGCAGTTTGTGGGCTAAGGAAAGGGCGATGAAATCCCTCACCTTATGTGAATTGGGTATTGCCCTTAACAAAATGAGTAAAAAGTGCAGAAATAACAACAATCACACAATTTAATTGCACAAATTAAAAATTTACATTCAAGCCGCTGCCTCTGCAGAATTTTTTTACAACAATTGTCTATTTTTTTCTTTCTTTTGCAGCAGAGCACCTGTAGAGTTTTAAAATTTTCTCACCTTGATCGGCAGTCCTCCAGTGAAATTGGGTAGCGCTAGCGCGTTCACACCCCACTTGGTGTGCAACCGCTCCAACAATTCGACTTCAACTATTTGCAATTGTTTGACTTTTGAATTTCTCCACTTCGGTCTTGCTTGTTTTCCTTCGCTTGATCTTGATTTTGATTTCTTTCTTTCTTTTTTTTTTTTAGAAAAAAGAAAAGACTTGATCGGGTAGCAACGGCGCCAAAAACTTGATCGCTGCTTTTCTATGAATCAGTAAAGCGTGACATTTAAATTAAATTCTGCAAGCATACATGTGTGTAGCATACAGGTCGAACACAGAGAGGTGTTATTAAAAATTATTATCTATTTATTCTTGGGCGAGTTAGACGAAGTTTGGAGTTGTTTTTTTTTTTTATGTTGTTGAAATTACTCTAAATCTAATCAGTATCAAATTCAACAATTGAAAAGAAAAGGAACAATTACTAGAAAAAGAGAATAACAACTAGAACAATAACAGAAATTAAAAGTAGGATTCCTGTTGAAACTAATCAACAGTGAATCGCTAACAAGCAGTAATAAAAGACAATAACAATATGCATTCTACCCAAACCTAATTAGGTAGATAACACAAATTGTTATGAAATTAAAATAACAATAAAACTAGAAAAAAGAAAAGACTTTTATTAGAACAAAAGAGAATACAGAATAGAAAAAATGAATGGCATTTACAATGGGACATCATGTATATTTATAGAGATGTAGACCAAATCCTAATCAAATCAATGACCCTCTTTTCCCAAGAAGTAATATCAAATCTCTTGCCTTCCTTGACCAAGCTTGATTGGAAAGCAAATCACGGTGAATATCTTCCAAATCTTCCCTATCTTCCATGTGGCAAATTGATTGATTGATTGATGAGCAGATTGTATGTGATTAATTCTTTCAAACAAGGATACTCATTAGACTCCAAAGGCAACAAGGGATAAAATCTTCAAAATTGATCTTTTCTTGGCAATATTTTTATCAGAAATTCTTCTAATTGGAATTTGAAAAATGAATGTTTTGAATTGATTTCCATGATTACTCCTTAAAGGTCCATTAGTGAATATCATACATACACATGACTATGTATATATATAATATAACACTAATTAATATATCCTTCATAGCAAAGGGGCAGTGTGAACGCGTTCCGTTCTTTGGCAAAAAGTGAGCTCGACGGGGATCGAACTCAGGTCTCTCAATACAAATTTCCATGCAATTACCAGTGAGCTACAACGTCTTTTGTAATTGAGATGACTTTAATGCGGGGAAGTAGCTTTTTATCTGTAGTTGGCCTTTAATTTGAAACGAAGGAGGCATTTCTTGACATCCTGTAAAAACACACAAAAGTAACCAAAGTATCATTTATTTATTTACAAAAGATAAAATATACGAGCATAAAATAAACACATTTCTATGTTAATCATAGTCCCACGAAAATATCTCTGTCATGAATTGGATGCTTCAATATGATGTAGCATATTTGATAACTAAATATCTACCAATAACATGCTACATATCATGTATTATATTGATGTGTCCAATTTTAGGAGGCGTTTTGAGAATATTTAGTCAGCTAGCTAATCAATATACAACTGTAAGCTTGTTCAGTTACTGTCAATTGGCTCTGAACATGATGCTTTTTATGCAGTCACGACAACATCGCCAATATTAGGTTGTGTATTGCACATTTTTTTTCCTGTTTGCACCTTTGTTCGAACAGTGAGGCATGTTTTAAGTACCTGGCCATGAACCAAAGCAGCAACTGTTATGTACCATGCCGTAAATGTTGTCATTAGCAAACCAAGGAAGGACCACAACCTATAATTTTGGAAAGAGGGGATGAATACTGTTGTGGCACAACATGCACCAAAAATATACGTCCATGTTCTCTTGTCCAAGTTATCGTTGATGTAGTAAATATTGCTGCACATATTGAATGAACCATGAATAAATTTTTTCTTGTATTTCCAGACAACATATACATAGAATTCATTAATTAATTTTGTTTTCTTTATGTTGTGTACGTTGCACAGGCAATCAACTGAATAACCGAACCGAAGAGTAGGAAAGTGCAGTTAAAGAGAAGGCCTATGTTTCTCTAGTGCTTCCCCAGCAATCCATCTAGTACTTCAAACCACTGGCGGCATATTGATTTCACATGGTATTAAGTTTTAGTTTATAGTTCATGATTAATACTTTGTAACTTAGGACATATACCTGAATGACACGGTTTCTGAAGTCTACTTTCTCTCTCTCTTTCCTAGTCCTATACTCAACATAGAGCACACTTATTAAATAAGTTGTCCAACTCCCCATCAATCCGTAAAATATCTGAAATACAATTCTGAATCCCATCCCCAGCTGGGAGAATGAATATGGCAACGTCAATAGCACTTGTGCCACCTACATATTTACAACACCTTAAGGTCAACTAATTTATTTATTTTTACGTAACAAAACCCTGCATGATTTAACTTGCAAAATTTTATGAAATATTGGATGACCGTCTTGTTAATTTCAAATTTAATCTAGTTTTCAAGTGAAAAGCACAATAGGAGTAGCTCAACATTATCCTGATTATTCAGACAGTTAGCATGTAATACCTGATTAGAAGCACAACTAAACCATGCATCGTAGACGGAGCCACCATGCCAAAAAAGTTCTGAAAGTTTGCTTTTCGAGCTTTTCTTCTCACTTCCTTCAGTTTCCATTTCGACATAGTTTCCAGCTACCACTGTCTCAACCTTTTCCGATGCCATTGCTTTATATACGACTATCTATTTGTTTACCCTGTGTTTGTGGTGTGCTATTGTGAGAGGGAAGACAATCAAGTATGGGACATTATAAAAGGAGCTTGTATGACAAGTTCATGTGCTCTTCCTTTTTAGTATCGTACTCTCTTTTGCTTCACATTTTATAATGTGGGAGTTAGGGACCGGCCTATGCCCAGCATTACGCTAGCGGGCTGGCCCACTATCGCTTCTTTTGATGATGTTAAAGCCCAATTTGTAGAATTGTGGTCCATAATTTAACTTTCTGCCGTTGCTGATCGTACACATGCATTGACAAATTTTAGTTTCATACCATGCATTAAGATGTGTAATTATAAATGGTTGGAGCTTTATGATTTTTTTTCTTCTTTTATAATGTTCTGAATATACAAATCAACACATTTATGTAGGACCAGTCCAAATCTATGTTAGATTTCGAATGTTAATTAAATAGTTTCTTTCGCTCATATACAATCGTAAACCCCATCTGAAATAGACTGATTGTAAAATTTACCTTTAACACTAAATTATTTTTGGAACAATTTTTTGAAATCATATCCAAAACGTACAAAAACATTGAATTTGAAGCTATATAAAATAAAAATATTGTAAAACTTCTAGACTATTGATCTAATGCATTCCAAACATTTAGATGCTTGAGGACAATACTCATATTCCTGGATGCTTACTGATCAACAGTCATATTTGAGGACATTTACCATGCAAAACTTGGATTTACCTTAATTTTTACGAGGTCGCTAAATAAAAATTTATTTTTAAGAAATGTAGTTTACCAGAAAATGATAGAAAAGAAAACAACAACAAAAAAGAGAATATATTTGTATCTACAGTATAAAATTGCACAGTGAAGAAAAAATACATGGAGAAAAGGTTCAACCTTGTTTCTGAGAAGGGGCCTTCGGCCCCCCAATCTTGCATACCCTGAACCGATCAGATCAAGTCCACATAATAAAGTAACAATGTATTAAATTATTTTTAAATGAATGATGAATATACGTTGGGACTTCCAGCACGTAAGTTTTGGGGATAGAGGATTGGTACTTCAAGGATGAAGAAGTAAAGAACTAACCAATTTAACCGATCAATCGCATTGGTTTCACTAGCTAAAACATTAGTTGTACTACTCCGAAGTGTTTTAAAGATTCAATTCAACCTTGGTTCGACCGTGGTTAACCTTTGATTTTGGAGTTTCACGGCTATAAAAGTGAAATTGCCTTGGATGTGCACAAACCCACGATTTAACCTCAAAACTCTTAGATTGACCTCTTTGAATCTTACGGTTCTTCAAATTTGAAAATAAAAATAAAAATCACTTCATCCTTCATTTTTTGACATAATAAGATTAACAGATAATTTCATAGCAATTGCTATTAAATTTTGGATGATATAACTCATTATCAGTGTACATTTTACGAACTATCCTCTTTCATTATAATTTTTTCTTCTTCTAAATTTACAACTTTCTTATGATAATTTGTTATATAATTGTTCCAATTAGATAGTATATAACATACCACACGGTAAGTGGGTTGAAGACAAAAATCGAACTCATGACATCTTGCATCATTTCAAAGCGTTCCAACCAATTTGAACAAGGGTGCTTGTCATAATTGGTTAAATTTAATCTATATTTAAAATAATTTTACATTTAAATCAGAAATATAGAAATAAACTATAAGTGCGGTTCTTACGGTCTGATCGGTTGAACCATGAGAACCTTGGACCTTGTACTACCACGGTTTGACTTACGGTTCGGTCTTCACTGTTGCGGTTTTATGCGCAGTGGAAATTTGACAAAACACCTGAAAAACAAAGTAAACTTTTTCATCCAATCACTTGAAGATAAATATGATTGAAAAACAAACAACATATGTAATATTGAAAATATGAACACATGATATTCCACTCAACCATCCTTTTTATTAATTCACCAAAATATTGTTTATAACCAATCTCAACTATCGTTACAAACAATCACAACTTGAACCAATACCTTATTGAGAAATAAGTAGAGAATATCTAATGGCTAAACAATTTGAGAAAAAAACAATGAAGAATAATGACACCAATCATAATGATTCTATTTAATAACCGTCAAATTTTGCACACCTAATGAAGATGTTAACTAGGCCTTTTATAATGATTTGTTTCATGCCAAAGTTTTCTTGACATCCAAGTAAACTTGACACCAAAGTTATCATTATGTATGTCAAACATCTTTTGGATAAGCAACAAATAATTTTTGCCTTCACTTTCAAATATCCCACAAATATAGTAACAAATCTCTCCACAATAAGTGGATCAACATAGATAATTTGTTGCCCACAATTGTGATTTGCGTATCACAAATCTCAACACTTCACCTTAATATCAAATCACAACATCTCCTCCACTCAGCACCAGCCAGCTTAGATCTCATGTTCAACCGACTTTTCTCAATTAACATCATTACAAACCTACACCATTGCCCACTAATGGTGCACCTCCCTCATCCGTGCACCATGCCAATAGCGATCTTCAAAAGTGTTTGTAACATCACGAAGACCACCATCTCGTCTGCGTGGATTTCACAACTTGACATCCGTCTTTCGCTTGACATGATCTCTTTATCTACGGGATTTCTTGAGCATCATCAACATCTAGACCCTTGTCGATACCATGATCCTCCACTTTAGGGCCATCAGCAGTGACCACATTAACCTCTCCATCTTGTTGTGGACTAGGTTCTTCAACCGTCGTCCGCTTTTCACTATCGACAACCGAACCGACCAAACTGTTTAGGTTTTCCTCCTCCAAAATTCCTCGCATTATCACATGACTACCCTTCTTCACTCTCAAAACTCCACCTCAAGTCTCATACGTGCAACTGTGACGATCTAACTGACAGAGAGATGCGGTTATGCGAACAAGTAGGTATGTGCTTCATATCGATCGCTTCTCTCACCACTCCATCATGCATATGAAACCTAACATAACAGCTCAAACTCCACAAATTAGTAGCTCTACTCTATTGGTTGTCTTTATCATGCCAACACTCTTCTCATACAAAGAAAAACTTTTCACGTCTCGACATATGTGAAAACTAGCTCTTGAATCAATCTTCCAAGGCTCCACAACACTAAATAAGACATTCCGTGAAGAGTCGCCTTTGGTACCTTTAGCAAAGCCTGCCTGTGCCTTATCACTATTATTATCACCTTGCGCCTTCTTCTTTTTCATATCTCGTATATATGAATAGCAATCATTGCTCTTGTGACCTTCCTTGCAATGGAAACAAGTGTGGCTTCCTTTTTCTTCCAAACCGTATCTTTCGAGTCCCTTGCTACCATCGCCTCACTTTGAATCGATTTCAACTCCAACCCTTTTTCCATAGCTCCTCATTTTAAAGTCTGCTTTGAACCGTTTCTAAAAAGATAGTTCCATTAGCATTGGAATTACTCAATGAAACAACCAAAGTCTCCCAGCTTTGCGAAAGAGAACTCATCAACAAAAGTGTGTGCAACTTGAAACACCCCACCTCCGTTAAGGTCACTCACAAAGGGAATGCCTTAACTTTGGTGGAGCATTATAGGTAAAAGACACAGATAATTTACAAGACAAACATATATAAGCAGCGGAAAAACAAAATTTATTTCATACGTGGTTCATAACAAAAACGTTACGGCAAACTGTCTCAAAACAACTTCCAAATCATTACATCAAAATCTCTGTCTTGATTATAACATAAAGAAGCATAAAACACAATAAAACTGCATAAATCCCCAAGTAGTAGTGTGTCCAAAGCCATAGACAAAGATAGGAAGTTCCAAGCTATATATCACAGAGTCTTCAAGCTTGGAAAGATGAATGGTCCAAATTAAGCTGAGTTATTCCCTCTCTGGCTACCTGAAAGGGGGGGGGGGGGGAGGGTGGAAGGAAACGGAAGAAAAGAGAGCGAAAGAAAATGGGTCAGACATAAGTCTGGTAAGTCCAGTGATTATTCAGCATGTAAATGGGTAAGAGAACCATGACATGAATAAACTGGACGCAAGACAATAACAAAGAAATAAGGTAACATAGGATAAGGCAAGATAAACTAAGCATACTATCGCACTCATATCCATATTCTCTGCACCTACTAGATATGTCAACCATCATTATGAGTTCAAACCCAGTGATCCCGTTTTATCGATCGGCTCCTACTCGCACGTATTTACTACTTGTGTCACACGGCCCCGTTCGATTGTAGATACCTGTGCTGATCTCACCATGGGGTGTATCAAATTCTATGGTGGTAGCCCGACACGATTCAAGATGCACAGTGTATAACTACTGATGTATAGTGCCTGCTCTTTCCACTCTGGAGTACGTGCACGTCCGTACTCCGTCGGAACCTACATTGACGCACTAACCGTCGTTGTTTTGGCTGTTTATAATCAGCCCAGTAATCGTGCCCTACCCTGCCTAGTTCAGGGTACCATGATACATGTATGTGGGTTACTGCTGAAATGGGTCCCCGTTACTAGGGTTTCCTAATCAACATGTTAAATTGGTTATGTGTCCAAGTTAACCTAACCCCACCCATCAGTTTAGTTAACATGTTGTATTGGTTAAGTGTTGCCTTAATTAATTTAACCCTAACATTCCTGATTTAGCTTTAATTTATTCATTAAAGCACCAACCACTCACATTAGACAGGTATTGTTGCGGTCACTGGATGTGCCGGTCGGTTCCGGGCAGTTTTACACCGCAACTCAGTCCAACCTCGGGTTCTTTTGGGCTCGATGCACTAACCTCCCAATTAGATATATATTGTTACGGTTGCTGGATATGCCGGGCGGTTCCGGGCAGTCTTGCACTGTAACTCAATCTAATCTCGGGTTAGGCGTATTCGTCTTTTCTAAATTTACATATTTACCTCTTCATATTTATATGTAAATTATTGTCATTCAAGTCAAGCCCCATTTTCCCTTTAAATCAAGTTCGTAATTTTAGGTATAAAAATTTATACCACTTTATGCCATAGAATATTTACATGTTTATGAGCCAAATATGCCAATTATATGTAATTTCATGTTTTTCCCCAACGTTACCCCTGTTAAACGTTCGCATAAATCACATAAAATGTTAGGCTCGATACATAGCCTAACTTATACACAAAAGGGGAAAAAGAGGAACATGTAATAATTCCAACATCATAAAAATATGGATCTAACTACACGTGTGTCATATGAATTTGGCATAGAACAATAGACATTTAATTATGAACTTGCAAATTTAGATCTACTCAACATGAATCGTGAAATAAGGGTTTTACATAGAACTATATAAACTTAAAATTAGGCATGTAGTTGTGAACTTGCAAATTAGCATGTAGTTCTTGTCATATATGTGAACATGGTTGAACTTTTGCATAAACATAGCAAAATTCCCCAAATTGACATACAACATATAAGTGTCATTACCAAATCATACAACATGAAATGTCATCGCGAAATTACACAACATGGTATGTCATCACTAAATTACACAACATGATATGTCATTGCCAAATTATAATATGTCATCGCCAATTTATTCAACATGATATGTCATCGCCAAAGTATACAACATAATATGTCATCGCTAAATTACACAACATATATGTCATTGCCAAATTATACAACATATGGATTCATTGCCAAGCATTTAACATTTGTCATCAAATTACATACAACATGATCACAATCTTAACATGATAAGAGTCATAGTCTTAATCAATTCAGTTTTAACAAAAAAGATAAGCATAAATTTACATTAGGCGTTGTTCTACATCCATTTATTTTAGTCATGATTCTAATATCATTTAGGTCTAAATGATAACTGGACTTTCAAAAAGGAGACCAGTCTTGTGTTCTGAGATCTGTATTCTAAAATTGAATAGCTCTCCTTTGTTGTAGACGTTGAATTCTCTTAGTTGAATTAGATTTGATTTGTAATTCCTAACTTGCTTTCTAGTTGAAGGAGAATGGTGGCTACTCTAGGCTGAGTATCGATAGCATGACGGTCTTAGGAATATTTTTGTGTGGCTTAAGGTTTAGATTTAGGTTGCTTATATAGAAGTTTGATTTAATAGGAGCCGTCAGATCAACCTAGGGCCAATCAAAGCCATTCAATCCTAAGAGAACCAACCGGAATTTGCCACACAAGCCCTTATGACTCAAAAATCGTCAACCAAAGAAAATACGGTAGGTTTCATATCTGGCCGAGTGGGAGGTCGACCTCCTGGTCGACCTGTATGGGGTAGGTCGACCTCCTGGTCGACATGGCCTTGGGCGGGAAAATTCCCGCCCATCCCGCTTCTGCTTCTGATTTTGAAATTTGAATTTTCTGAACTTTAGTTTGAGCTGTTTATTTAAATTCTTGAATCTTCTGATGGTTATAACTCCTTCATACGGAGTCCGATTTACGCAAACTCAGACTCTATCTCAAGCAGAATTCCGAGTTGAACGCAATGGCGTAACCCGTTCCCCTTAATTCTCACGTTTGTAATTAATTATTCTTTAATTCGTTACTTTAACGTTTTAAAAAAAATACGGGGTGTTACATTCTCCCCTCTTTAAAGGATTTCGTCCCCGAAATCTTCGAGTCAAGGAGTACGTATATCCTACCATCCAATCGTCCATATACTCATCCATCAAACACAGACGTCCATTGTCCTTAAAAAGACTTCTAATGCTTCATGATCATATGCATAGTGTGTGTACATGTCCTTATCTGATGCAAAATCAGGCGGTCTATTGATTCAGTTGACCTCCTTAATGCAAGTCATGTTGGTGCCATGAGTCCAGTATGTATGCAATCATCCATAACCATACTTTCTATATGAGTGCACAATCATTCGTACAAATGTAACATCCACATGATAACACATCTTGTTTCAATCATATACAAGTATATATATATATATATGCATATGCAATATGAAACTGACTGAGCCGATCTAACACCTAATGTGTGTGTATATGCATGCATGAGCAACCACTAGCAATCACTTGCAACCACTTGCAACCATCAATCATAACATGTTTCAAATACATGTTTACATCCATTGGTTTCTACCTAAGGATCAAGAATAGCACGGAGGAAATACTAAAAAGATAGATACGAGCATGAATAAACTTGAGGAAAAAAGAGATCAAAGATATACCCTCAAAAAGAAAAGGGTAGGCTGCGCGTATCTTGGCCTCAATATCCCAAGTCGCGTCTTCCTCAGCGTCGCTCCATTGAACTTTAACAAGTTTGACTTCGCGGTTGCGTAGCTTTTTGACTTTTGTACCCAAGATACGAGTTGGAACTCTTCTTACAGTCGCCTCCCGTTCTACTTCTACTTCCTCTAATATGCTTGGTTCCACCACTTCCGCAGACTCATGTAAGCACTTCCGTAGGTGAGAAACGTGAAAAACATTATGAACTCCAGCCAATCTTTCGGACAGCTCTACTCTATAAGCCATCTTCCCAATCTTTTCAATGATAGGAAACAACCCTACAAATCTTGGTGCCAACTTTCCTGCGGATCCAAAGCGAACGACGTTCCTTAAAGGAGATACTTTAAGGAAAACCCTGTCTCCAACCTCAAACTCAAGGTCGGTCCTTCTTTTATCTGCGTAGGACTTCTGTCTATCTTGGTCAGTCTTCATTCTTCTTCGTATCAAGTCACTTTCTCTGAAGTTTCTCTAATCATATCTAGTCCAAGTATGAGCTTGTCTGTAGGCCCCCACCAACAAGTTGGTGATCGGCATGGTCTTCCATATAAAGCTTCGAAGGGTGTCATGCCTATGGTGGCTTGGTAGCTATTGTTGTAGGCAAACTCCACCAAAGGAAGATGATCCTCCCATGTTCCTCCAAAGTCAAGAATGCATAATCTCAAGAGGTCCTCTAATACTCTGTTCACCCTTTCCGTTTGACCATCGGTTTGGGGGTGATAGGCCGTGCTTAAGCATAGCTGTGTGCTTACAGCCTCTTGCAAGCTCTTCCAAAACTCGCTCGTAAAGATAGGATCTCGGTCACTCACATTGCTGAAGGGTATCCCATGAAGTCGAACTATCTCTTTAAGATAAACGGTTGCTAAAGACGAGGCAGTCCTTCTACTTTTAACGGGTATAAAGTGAGCGCTTTTTGTGAGCCTGTCCACTATTACCCAAATACTGGTATTGTCCCTTCTTGACCTAGGCAGGCCATTGATAAAGTCCATTGAAATGCTATCCTATTTCCACTGTGGGACCTCTAGAGAATGAAGCAAACCACCAAGCTTCCTTTAATCCGCCTTGACTTGATGTCATACTAAGCACTTAGAGACGAATTCAGCTACATCTCTCTTCATGCCATTCCAAAAGAAAACCCTTTTTACGTCTTTATACATCTTGTCTCCACCTGGGTGTATGGTCAACTTGGAATGGTGTGCCTCTTCGAGAACCTTCTTCACCAAATCCTTTGCTTGTGCGACGCATAACCTTCCATCCCGCCTCAACCAACCCTTATCATCGATGGAGTATCTATTGAGGCGACTAGAAGTCTCACCCCTAATTAGGGGTGAGCGTTCGGTTGGTTCGGTTTGTTTGGAGCTAAAAAAACTCAAACCGAATTGAAACCGAAAATTTTCCAAACCGAACCGAACCGAATTAATTTCGGTTAATTCGGTCTGTAACCTATTTAACCGAACTTGAAGGATGTATTGTTTTTCAAATGATGAATTCACTCAAGGTAAAACATAAATTCATGTTCGGAGAAATTTTACATAGTAAAATTTATGATTATGATAAGATTTGATCTATCTGCAATAAATATCTTTGTATTACATAGCTAAACTAGTTAAATAAAGAACTACGATATTGTAAAATTAGATAATAAATTAAAAGTTCGGTTAATTTGGTTAAACGGATAACCAATTTTTTTTATTTTACAAACCGAATTCAAACCGATTTAGTTTTAAAACCGAACCGAACCGACCGAAATGAACCGGTTTGGTCGGTTAATTCGGTTTGAACCGAATATTGCTCACCCCTACCCCTAATTAGCTTATCCGTCACATCAACTAGCTGAAGGTCTTCACGTTGTGCGGTTCCTATTGAGTCCAAAAGTGTAGGCCGTACTTCTAGTGATGCTAACAAACTAGTCACATGATCGATAGAGGGTCTAAAGTCAAAATTGGCTATGTATTCCAAGCTTCGCCTTTCTATAAAGAGAGGGCTTAAGGTCAGCTTCTTTCTACTCAAGGCGTCTGCTACTACATTGCCCTTGCCAGGGGTATAGGAAATCTTGAAATCGTAGGATGCCAAGAGCTCCATCCACCTTCGTTGCCTCAAGTTAAGATCTTTCTGTGAGAAAAGGTACTTCAACGATTTATGGTCTGTATACAATTCAAACCTTTCACCTAGGAGATAATGGCGCCAAGACTTAAGTGCAAAGACGATGGCAGCCAACTCTAGATCGTGGGTTGGGTAGTTTTTCTCATGTACTTTCAACTGTCTGCCACCATAAGCTACTACCTTCCCTTCTTGCATCAAGACAGCACCTAGTACCGTACCACATGCATCCGTGTATACGGTAAACATCTTGCTCCGATCCGGCAATGTCAGAACTGGGGCTATTGTTAGAGCCCTCTTCAATCGTTGGAAAGCAATATCGCAATCCAAATCCTAATTGAAAGTTAGGTTCTTCTTCGTCAACCTTGTAAGCGGAGCTGAGATTTTCGCAAAGTCTTTGATGAATTTTCGGTAAAAGCCCGCTAGCCCGAGGAAGCTTCGGACTTCGGTCGCATTCCGTGGAACCTTCCAATCTTACACCGCTTTGCGGGGTCCACAACTAACCCTTTCTTGGACACCACATGTCCAAGAAACCTTACTTCCTCTCTCCAGAAGTGGCATTTGGAGAATTTGGCTTTCTACTGATGTGCTCGAAGAGTATCCATGACTTTTTTTAAATGCTGAGCATGCTCTTCCTCACATTTTGAGAAAATCAAAATGTCATCTACGAAGACCACCACAAACTTATTAAGGACTCCCTGAACACCCTGCTCATTAAGTCAACGAAATAAGTGGGTGCGTTTATCAAGCCGAAAGGCATGACAAGCCACTCGAAGAAACCATCTGGGGTTCTGAACACAGTCTTATCAATACTGTCTTCAGCCACTCTTAGCTGATGAAACCTGGTAGCTAGATCTAGTTGGGAGAAAACCGATGCACCTACAAGCTGATCGAACAAGTCGTCTATTCTTGGGAGTGAGTGCCTATTCTTCTTGGTCAGCTTGTTTAGCTCCCTATAATTAACGCATAGGCAAAGCGAACCATTCGCTTTGGTTGCGAATACTACTGGAGCACCCCATTCAGAAATACTCCGCCTTATAAACCCTTTCTCAAGCAACTCTTTAACTTGCTTGCTGAGTTCTTTCCTCTCCCTTGGAGCCATGTGTCTAACGGGTAAAACAACGGGTTTTGCATTATCAACGAGGTATATGCGGAAGTCTATCTTCCGCTTCGGAGGTAACCCTTTCACCTCTTCAAAGACATCCGAGTATTCACGGACTACTCTAACAGACTGCAAATTCTCAACAGACGCATCAAGAGATTCTAGATAGCTAAGCATAACAGAGTTCATGGGATTACAAGAAATTTCAAGAGTGTTACCGAGGCGAGTCATGAGTCTAGCCACTCTTTTCACAATCGAGGATGGCACCATTACTGGATAACCAATTCATGCCTAGAATCAACCCATAGCCCGTGAAGCCTAACACATAGGCATTACATCTAAACCCCACACTTAGTATAGAAATTTCCAAATCCAAACAAATCATTGACAAATAAGTTGAACCCCCAATTGGATTTGAAAAAACCAAGGGATCCTCTACTAAACTGGTGTCTAGGTGCGGAGATTCAACTAAAGCAGTAGATATAAAAGAGTGCAATGCGTCAGAATCAAAGAGTGTACGAACAGGATGATAAAAAAGATAAACTAAACTCTCAACAGAAACATTTCTACCTCGTTCTTGCGGAGGTGCCATGAGAGCGTGAACCTGCCCTCCAGAAGTAGATCCAGTTCTCTGCCCTTGCCCTTGTTTTCTTGGGTAGTCCTTAGCCATGTGTCCTGTCTCGCCGCAATGGAAACAGCCACCCATCTTCCTCGTCTTCTTTCTGCAGTCCTTAACCAGATGTCCAGGAATGCCACAAAAATTACACTTCCTCTTGTCACGGGGTTTGTTGTTCTTCCCGCCCTTCTTGGAATCTGTCTTCTTGCTCTGTGATCCTTCCACTTTCTTATCTTGAGGTAATTCCACCTTTGTCTCTTTCTTTCCAACCTTATCTTCTTCTTGTAACAGTGCCATGTCCACCAGTCTCTCATAAGTCGCACCCATAGGTATATAGGACATAACTACGTTGTGCAGTGGCTCATTCAATCCTTTAACAAAACGGAGAGCCTTCTTATGTGGAGTGTTCACTAACTCCAACCCGAACCTAGCCAGTTGGTTGAATTGGTTAACGTATTCCTTGACCGACATACTTCCCTGTTTGAGAGCTAAGAACTTCTCCATCTGTTGGCTTCGTTCAGCTTGTGAGAGGAATTTCATTTCAAACCTCATTCTGAAATCCATCCAAGTTTCAACTGGTCTTTCAGCGTTAGTAACTTCCCACCAATAGGAAGCTTCGTCTTTGAGCAACCATACGGTCAACTGTATCCTCTGCCTATTATCCACTTCGAAGATATCAAACAAATCCTCAGTTTCTTGCTTCCACGAAGGATTCATTTCCATTGAAGTTCTTTCCACCCATGGCTCGAAAGTCCCTACATATTTATGAGAAAGCATTTGCACGAGGAGGAGGAGGAAGAGCCGCTGCAGCTGAGGGAGGAGGAACGTCTGCTGGGCATGCGACATTAGCCCTAGCCTCTAGGTACCTTCTGAATCAGCCAGGTACCGGCACACCCTCTGGAAGGTTAAGATCCCCAGACATGCTGAAACGAAAAAGGAAAGATTCAAAACAAAGGATAGAAAAATAGTGCATATGGCTTTGGGGGATTATGCCCTTTTAAAATAAAACACTTTTTCTTGAAAATTGCTTCTTTAAACTTCTTTTTAAAAAACAATTTTCAAAATTTTTATCTGATCTGGTAAACCTTTGCTTTGATACCAAGTGAAACACCCCACCTCCGTTAAGGTCACTCACAAAGGGAATGCCTTAACTTTGGTGGAGCATTATAGGTAAAAGACACAGATAATTTACAAGACAGACATATATAAGCAGCGGAAAAACTAAATTTATTTCATACGTGTTCATAACAAAAACGTTACCGCAAACTGTCTCAAAACAACTTCCAAATCATTACATCAAAATCTATGTCTTGATTATAACATAAAGAAGCATAAAACACAATAAAACTGCATAAATCCCCAAGTAGTAGTAGTAGTAGTATGTCCAAAGCCATAGCCAAAGATAAGAGGTTCCAAGCTATACATCACAGAGTCTTCAAGCTTGAAAAGATGAACGGTCCAAATTAAGCTGAGCTATTCCCTTCCTGGCTACCTGGGGGGGGGGGGGGGAGGAGGAGGAACGGAAGAAAAGAGAGCGAAAGAAAATGGGTCAGACATAAGTCTGGTAAGTCCAGTGATTAATCAGCATGTAAATGGGTAAGAGAACCATGACATGAATAAACTGGACGCAGGACAATAACAAAGAAATAAGGTAACATAGGATAAGGCAAGATAAACAAGGCAAGATAAACTAATGATACTAACACACTCGTATCCATATTCTCTGCACCTACTAGATATTTCAACCATCATTATGAGTTCAAACCCAGTGATCCCTTTTTATCGATCGGCTCCTACTCGCACGTATTTACTACTTGTGTCATAAGGCCCCGCTCGATTGTAGATACTTGTGATGGTCCCACCATGGGGTGTATCAAATCCTATGGTGGCAACCCGACATGATTCAAAATGCACAGTGTATAACTACTGATGTCTAGTGCCTGCTTTTTCCACTCCGGAGTACGTGCACGCCCGTACTCCGTCGGAACCTACACTGACGCACCAACCGCCGTTGTTTTGACCGCTTATAATCAGCCTAGTAATCGTGCCCCACTCTATCTAGTTCAGGGTACCATGATACATGTATGTGGGTTACTACTGAAATGGGTCCCCGTTACTAGGATTTCCTAATCAACATGTTAAATTGGTTAAGTGTCCAAGTTAACCTAACTCCATCCATCAGTTTAGTTAACATGTTGTATTGGTTAAGTGTTGCCTTAATTAACTTAACCCTACCATTCCTAACTTAGCTTTAATTTATTCTTTAAAGCACCAAGCACTCACATTAGACAGGTATTGTTGCGGTCACTGGATGTGCCGGTCGGGTCCATGCAGTTTTACATCGCAACTCAGTCTAACCTCGGGTTCTTTTGGGCTCGATGCACTAACCTCCCACATTAGATATATATTGTTACAGTTGCTGGATGTGCCGGGCGGTTCCGGGCAGTCTTACACCGTAACTCAATCTAACCTCTGGTTAGACATATTCGTCTTTTCTAAATTTACATATTTACCTCTTTATATTTATATGTAAATTATTGTCATTCAAGTCAAGCCCCACTTTCCCTTTAAATTTATATATTTGTATTTATATGGATCTAAATACACATGTAATAATTGGGCATAATTTCAACATGTAATTATTCATATTTATATGTAAATTTACATATTTATATGTAAATTTACATATTTACAAAAGGGGAAAAAGAGGAACATGTAATAATTCCAACTTTATAAAAATATGGATCTAACTACACATGTGTCATAAGAATTTGGCATAGAATAATATACATTTAATTATGAACTTGCAAATTTAGATCTACTCAACATGAATCATGAAATAGGGGTTTTACATAGAACTACATAAACTTAAAATTAGTCATGTAGTTGTGAACTTGCAAATTAACATGTAGTTCTAGTCATATATGTGAACATGGTTGAACTTGCATAAACATAGCAAAATTCCCCAAATTGATACAACATATAGGTGTCATTACCAAATGATACAACATGAAATGTCATCGCCAAATTATACAACATGGTATGTCATCGCCAAATTACACAACATGATATGTCATTGCCAAATTATAATATGTCATCGCCAATTTATTCAACATGATATGTCATCGCCAAAGTATACAACATAATATGTCATCGCTAAATTACACAACATATATGTCATTGCCAAATTATACAACATATGGATTCATTGCCAAGCATCTAACATTTATCATCAAATTACATACAACATGATCACTATCTTAACATGATAAGAGTCATAGTCTTAATCAATTCAGTTTTAACAAAAAGGATAGACATAAGTTTACATTAGGCGTTGTTCTACATCCATTTATTTTAGTCACGATTCTAATATCATTGAGGTTTAAATGATAACTGGACTTACAAAAAGGAGACTAGTCTTGTGTTCTGGGATCTGTATTCTGAAATTGAATAGCTCTCCTTTGTTGTAGACGTTGAATTCTCTTAGTTGAATTAGATTTGATTTGTAATTCCTAACTTGTTTTCTAGTTGAAGGAGAATGACGGCTACTCTAGGTTGAGTATTGACTGCATGACGTCTTAGGAATATTTTTGTGTGGCTTAGGTTTTAGATTTAGGTTGCTTATATATAAGTTGGATTTAATAGGAGCCGTCAGATCAACCTAGGGCCAATCAAAGCCATTCAATCCTAAGAGAACCAACCAGAATTTGCCACACGAGCCCTTATGACTGAAAAATCGTCACCCAAAGAAAACACGTTAGGTTTCAGATCTGGCCTGAGGCGGAAGTCGCCCCCCAGGTCGACCCCCTGGTCAACCTGTATGGGGGGAGGTCGACCCCCTGGTCGACCCCCTGGTCGACCTCCTGGTCGATGGCCTTGGGCGGGAAAATTCCCGTCCAGCCCGCTTCTGCTTTTGATTTCGAAATTTGAATTTTCTGAACTTTAATCCGAGCTGTCTGTTTAAATTCTTGAATCTTCTGAAGGTCATAACTCCTTCATACTGAGTCCGATTTACGCAAACTCGGACTCTATCTCAAGCAGAATTCCAAGATGAACGCAATGGCGTAACCTGTTCCCCTTAATTCTCACGTTTGTAATTAATTATTCTTTAATTCGTTACTTTAACGTTTACAAAAAAATACGGGGTGTTACACAATTCATCATCAAAATTGACCTTTATGTTTGCCAATTGATTGATGACATCCTGAAACTCGTTCAAATGCTCTGCAACCGATTTTTCCTCATCCAGCCTTAGCGGTACCAGCTTTCCTACTGGAAAAGCCTTACTTGTAGCACTCTTCGACTCATATAGTGATTCTAATTTATCCCACAACGCCTTTACGGATTCACAGCTAGCCACATGGTAGAACACAGAATCATCCAAATATTGGCGAATCAACGCAATTGCCTTTTTGTTCGTTTTTCTTCCACTTTCCTTCATCTGTATCCGAGGGCTTCTCCCCATCTCCAACAATGAGATCATGCAAATCATTGAGATATAGATCGGCTTCCATATACCCCAATTTTTCCCATTCAAAATAGTTATCTTTGAAAATGCCATCATCTCCGACATCTACAATCTTCAATCCAACAAACATTCCAAGCTATGCGATGATCTGAGCTCCGATACCAACTGTTGGGAAAACTGCGTCTTCTGCGGAAGCGTCCAGTATCTTATTCACCCAATTACTTGGAGATGAATGTGATTGAAAAATAAAACAATATCAGAAATATGAACACACGATATTCCATCCAACCACCCTCTTTATTGATTTACCAAAATAATGTTTACAATCGATCTCAACTATCGTTACAGACAAGCACAACTTGAACCAATATCCTTATTGGGAAATATGTAGACTAATGGCTAAACAATTTGAGAAGAAAGACAATGAAGAACAATGACACCAACCCTAATGATTCTATTTGATAACCGTCAAATTTTCCACACCTAATGATTATGGATGCTTATAAAATAACATGGTTGTACAATATGGTTGTTTAGAGCGAGTTGTGTTTTGCGCCCTTAAGAAAGCTTTCAGGGCGAAAACTCTTTTTAGGAAGGAGAATGTAACACCCCGTAAAATAAGCCTTAAATAGACATAAGATAATTTAATTTAAAAATATATAATACTAATCAGTAATAAATTAATGGGCTAAAAAATAGAATTTTTGACAATTGGGATTATGGCTACGAAGGAATCACTATTGCATTTGTGGCAAGTTTTCGATTTGTTTTCATATTTTATTTTCTAAAAATGGAGTTCATATGCAAAATATATTAATAAAACAAGTTATGCGTAAATATTGACACATAATGTTTGAAATTAAAATAGATTAAATATAAATCTGGAATATAATAAATTATAGATTGGCATAAAAGAGTATTTCAAGAGGATTTGAATTTATGTGTATATATTTATATGCAAAGGGTATAAGAAATGGAAGGTAATAAATCTAATAATTCAACAATTAATAAAATAGGAAAGAAACAAGAGAATAAATCTCCTGAACAAATTTGACCCTGGGGGGTTGACCCCTACCCTTGAGGGGGGTCGACCGCCCTTCTAGGGGGAGGGGGCCGACTTCCCTTAGTGACTTAGGGCGGAGAGGGCTTAATTTTTGTAGGGGATTATATATAATTTTGCATCAAATAAACCTCTCAGATTAAATCAAACTAATCCAACGGTCTATACTCACACTTGCAACTATAAATATGACACCATATCCTCACTATAAACCCTATTCTCATTCCTCTTTGCGCCTCCATACTATCCTTCTACCCTTGCTAATTCCAGAGATAAGGTTAGACTTCTTAAATATTTCTCTAACCTCAATTTTATCCTCTCTACTCTAATATTTATATAGATTTTTTGGAATTTAGTTTGTATATATAAGATTCTGATTCACTTGATTCTTATATATATATATATATATATATATATATATATATATATATATATATATTAATTGAAGGATTAGAGCACGATTTTAAGGCTAAGTCCAAATCTTGTTCTACAAATATCTTGTTGTTTTTCATTCTCAAAACACTGTTAGTGGAAACCCTATAGTTTTTATTTCTTTTATAGTCTAGATTTGGAATACTATACCTATATGGGTTTTGGATTAAACGAAAATAAAATACTATAAACCCTCCGAATCTTATATTTTATTTATCACTGAAATGGTCAATAAAAAGTGATGAATTTGGGTTTGTGTTATTTGAATAATGGAAATTTAGGCTTTGGGTGTTGTGAAATTCATGGATTTTGGCTCTGATGTACTTAATTCTTATTTTTATGTTTATATATGTTTGTGTGCTAAAACACGGGATTTGTATACTGAAAATTAATAGGTTTAAATGTTTATTTTAAATAGATTGGTTTGAACGTATCATTTACAATATATTATCTTAAGTTTTTTAAGGCAATACAGATATAAAAGTGAAACAACGCCAAAAGCAAGGTTTTTTTTGAATATGTAATAGGATATATTGCACATTTTATAAATTTCTATCATTTAAATAACTATTCAAGCCCAGGTTGCAAGCTTTATTCATATGTGTTGTTAATTCCCTTTTTATCATAAATTGTGAATATGCATGTTGGACAATGTTAATTGATAAGGAAATTGACTTGTTTACCTTAATTGTGATTATTAAGATCTAAGTTTCAAACGTGATTATGTCATTATTCTCGTTCGCCTAATTCACGCGTATTTATTTATATATTTATAGCATAATAAAATGTAATATTAATGCATATTAAGTGAGTACTAAATACTTTTAAATTAGAAAAATAGAATTTGAATGTCCCAATAGGAATTTGTATGTATGTGTTTGATTTAATGGCTTTAATTATAATTAATGACACATAGACACCAGGTTGACCCTTACTTGAAGTAGAAGTTTGCCCGGAACCGACCGGCATATCCAACTTCTATAAGTAAGACTAGTTAATGTGAGAGGTCTTGGTTCCATAGTACATTATAATTAGCACACTAAAACGCGAGGTTAAGCCCAACTTGTAGGAACCGCTCGGTAAATCCAACATCTACAAGTGGATAGTTTAATGCGAGATGTTTAATGTATATATATTTATGTGAAGTAGGTCCGCCTCGAGAAAGGTATTAAGTGGCTGACCTACCTTTTTTTGGGTATTAAGTGGTTAGACTAGATTTGTTTCTAAGGTTCATTCCTTGGTTCTGGACCAAAGTCATGGGACCCTCCCATCGAGGTTTTAAGTGGTTGTTGGGTCTGCCTTTCTCTATAAGGTATAAATGGTCATAATAGACGATAGTGTATGAGTACGGTAGTTCTCCAAGTAATGTTCGCTTCTTATCTAAGGGATTAGTGAGGGATGACATAGGGACGGTATATATATTTGAAAGGCTTAAAGGAACCACTGTCTAAGGGAAATATTAAGTGACTAGAGTTCACCCGTAGGGACAGCTAGATGGTAACAATGTGGTCCACTAGGAGGGTCTTAAATGAAGTTGTGTTCCTTCCTAAACCTGATAGTAAGTCACGGTTACTATTTCTCGACCTGCAATATATTTTATTAGGTGGACTAGAGGTCTGCTTTAGGGTATTAAGTGAGTGTAGGGATGTTTACCCTTAATAAATTAGGAAATGGTCTTAAGTGACTAGGTATAGGCCGCCTCGTGGGGGTATTAATTGATTGTAAGGATGTTCGCCCTTAGATTTACTTATGGGGAATTAACTGATTGTAAGGATGTCCGCACTCAGACTAACATGTAGGCCTTAAGAAATTGTAAGGAGGTCCGCCTCATATGTTTAGTTCTGTATGTTTATTTGCGTAGACATAACATTAAGAATTTATACTGCTAAATATAGGAAATAGTCATTCCTAAATTTAAATTTTTTCATTCACCAGAACTTTTATGTTCTAACCTCCCTCCTCTTAACATAAACAGGTTAGTAAGTGAGGGCCTTGGATCGGTGATGATTAGTGATTGCTTAGAGGTGGAGCCCGGCGATGAAGGCTTAGTTATTTATGGCCGTATTATTATTGCAGTTGTTGTTATCACTACGTACTTGGGATAATTATTGATGTACATGTTATCTAGTGAGATTCGTTTGTATTTGACATTATGGTTTTATTTATGGTACATCTATTTTTGAGGTATTATATTTTATCCCTTTCGCTGCGTGAGGTTCTGATTTTGTTTAGATTGACGTGTTATATCTATTTAATGTTTCCTTATATGAACCAATGATCAGTTTTGAAAAATAGCACTTTTACCCAAATCAATTTTACAACACATGTAAATTATAAAACTTGAAATCAATGATCCGTTTCAAATTGTCTCAGTGATTGGTTCACATATAAATTATAAAACTCTTATCATAAATTATATTTCAAAATAATTACACTTTTCAAAATGATTTACTTAGTTTCAAAATAATTTATATTTTCAAAATGCACTCTCAAACATAATATTTCTGAATCTCATTTTAGGTTATTTCTAATCACATCTCTAATGAAATATTATAACTCTGGTGAGTCCTATCTTTTGTTCAAGTATGTTGTACCCTATAGCTTTGTATAAAGCAAAGCTCTGATACTAACTGTAACGACCCACCATTTTTTTCGGTTTTTGCCGGTAATTAAACCAACTTAAACCGTTCATAAAGACAGATTGTTATGGGTACTTACATATTTGAACAAAAGTAACATAACTTTTCGTTTCATTACAAAATATTACATCAGAGTTACAAGGAATATCAGAGTTACAACATATGCTCAGCGGAAAAAGAAATATGCTCACAGCGGAAGAAGTAAAACCCAAAACATAACTCTAGCTCCAAACCTGAATCCAGCTCTGAAGACTAAACCTGCAAACTAAACTATTGGCTGCACGTGCAAAATTATGGGCACCCAGAGTTTTGGTGTGGGAATCAATAAACTCCAGGTCAGCCGTGGGATTGGCGTGAGAACTCAAAATAGTTGATTTTAGGGTTTATTTTAAAGTTGGGAAATTCACTGGACCACACCGTTAACGCGGAACAGTTTACTCCAGGTGATTAACCATGCATAGAAATTCACAATGACTTTGGAAAATGAAGCTATCATAAGCTCGTCCCATATCACACAATGCAAACACATACCAGATTGGCGAGTTTTGTCTTATGATAACCAAAATTTCTTTTGATACGTGAAAATCCTCTTTCAATACTATTACTAGTGCATAGTGTTGAAAACCATTTCACGAATAAATATATTAATCTTAGCAAAACATAGTAACTATGCCCATATACGTAGTTTACAAATAAAGCGAAAGGCTCGTATGGGTTATACAAATAAAGCGAAAGGCTCGTATGGGTTATTGGGTTTCCAACAAGATGGTTCCTGACACGAAAGATTAATTCAGGAAACAAGCTAAGTATCTCCCGATTAACATCCAGGCTCGGACACCGAATACAGAGCACGAAGTATATATCCCGATTTTCATCCAGACTTGGACACCATATATACTTTATTTCCTTAGGTTTAACAGGTGGATCCACCACCGAAGCTTACGAGCTACAACAGAGATTGTGTATATGTATACAACCTAACCGCCAGTTTACCATCAATCCGGAGTGTGAGGTTCGTCGATGTCACGATATATACAAAAGTACGCTTCAATAAGCCATGCTTTGAACATCACTAGCTCATTACATAACTTGAGTATGTCACATTGTTCATCCACCACATGTCACTGATTTCTATCAATACATAACCTCTAAATTCATATGTCTTAGAGAAAAGAATAAATTCACTGCCACAAAGCCGATATATATTAACAGAAATCAGTGCTACGCAATCAATTGCAATGTCAGACACACAATTCATACAAGTCTGTTCTGGGTCTGAACGGAACAACAATCCGAAAATCTTCAAATATATTCAGATTTCATGCCACTTATAACCACGTATCGGGTGTACGGCCCGATTCGAGACATCAGCAATCCATCTAAAAAAATTCCGAAGAATCCCGATCTTCATTTGCCGTTTTCCAAGTCTTGAATTTCTTTACAACGTCGTATTATTACTTGGAATGGTTTTCGAACATATATTCGATCCTGGTCTTTCCAAGTGATAAACGCATTTTAAAACAATAACTATGGATTACACGGGTCTTTCAATTCAAATCTCATTCCAAATTGTTATCGATTCATTTACAACTGGGTTGGATTTGTTACCCTCTTAATTCTTCTTTGAAATCTAATTTCATTTATCCACCTCAAATATATAAACCTAATTCCTTTATTCATCGTTATCATTTCCATAAATCTTCTCAACTACCAAATCTTAATTTGGATTTAAAATTCCATACACAGTTATTTTAATCACTTTAAAACCTTCCAAAATATTTCACAAACCCTTTTCCTTTAGTCTTCAATTTACCAAATCTTTATTAGGATTTAAATTTCCCTTCATGATGATTCAAGCAATTGATATTTCAAATATAAATTTAAATAAAGCTTAATTGACTCACATTTGATATCAATTCACAAACTCGACGAACATTATCAAAATCCTGATGTAAATAATTTCTTAAGATTCTGATAGTATTCGTCTAACCTTGGAATTTTATATTGAATATTTGAATACTATCTCTAACGAAACCCATTCCTTTTTAAAAATCAAATTTCCAATACTTTACTTAAATTGGTAACATTTAAATAAAACTTGTACAGAATATTTTAAGTTCTTAAAACATGTGTGACGGCCCGCCCCGCACCAGCCGACATTTCAATGAAAGTGCGCTGTGCCAATGTCCAACCAGCACGAGACGCTCGCCAAAGAAAGGAAAGAAGGGAATTTGAACTAGCAAGGAATCTGTAGAATGTCTCACAACGCGTGGAATAAAATATAATAATAACATGCTTGACATAAAACAGGCGAGACAATGCATAAGCTGAAAACTAAACCATCATAGCAGCGGAAAATCCAAATGTAGCTTATGTTCCACATCATCGTTATTACAACTTTTTAAAAACTGTCTCTAAAGTAAAATAAGGAAGGTACACTACTAATCACCAAAGTAGTGACCAGCAGTGACACAGGGAGAATATCTATATATATCATACGTGGAAGCCTCCTGCTTGTCTCCGGCACAACTACTCGTACATAGTCACCTAACCAATCTCTAGTCTGCCCGTTTAAGAGCACCCAGAGTAATAAGAAGAGACATAAAACTCTAGGCTAGACAAAAGTCTGGTATGAGCGATAAGCAGCAAAACAGAACAATAACAGGTATACTAAACCATACCTGAACCTGGACCATCAACTAAAGAGTTAGCACAACAAGATGTACAATACTTTAAGGTGACACTAACATATGGTGTAAAGATACGGGGGTGGGGGTGTGTATGTCATAGTGATGTCAAACAATCAAGCATAACAACCATCCTCACATCTCTCACTCAGTGCGTAAAGCATACGATATCCACCACTTTGATCATCCAAATCCTTGCTATAATCACTCTGCCCCATGGAGTCATGGCGACTCCACTGCACTGATCCATAGCCACTAGTCCTTGCTATGTCCACTATGCCCCCATGAAGTCATAACGACTCCACTGCACTGGCTCATAGTCATGCTACGATCACTCTGCCCCATGGAGTAATAACTACCCCACTGCACTGATACGTAGCCTAACATCCGTCTTGGTGGTGAATCAGAGTTATGGACGTTGATAACCCCTTAGCAGACATCCTGCAACAAAGCCCAATCATGAAGTTGACTCGTTGGTTCACAACTGGATCGTGAGTACAATCTTCCCATTTGGACCACCTTTGCGTCTCGGGTTTTGGTCATTATCACCTCATCCGTACTTCAGTTCCATTCAGTTCATTCGCTGTCCAGACTTGAAAATCGGTTCGTGGATCCCCCTAGGCATCGGTTCGTGGCTCGCCCTCCTGTCCTCGGCCGTGATGATGCTACACTCGTGACCCATGGCTCGTGACACCACATTCGGATCGTGGGACCCTCTGGTTCATGATAGTGGATGCTCCACGGATCATGGTTCCCTGCTTGGCTTGGCTCGTGATCTGTTGTTGGTGACATGCTTGGCTCGTGAGGCTATCTCACGAATGGAGGGCTTGGGTCATGATGGCTCTCCACGGTCGGGTCGGGTCATGATAGCTCTCCACGGTCGGGTCGTGATAGCTCTCTACGGTCGGGCCGGATCGTGATACCCTAGTCAAGAACGGGATTGGCAAATTTCCTGCAACTCGTTCCAGCAAGCTATTTATGCCATTCGACGACGTTTTCGATCAATCTGACTTTTCTATGCAATCACAGATCATTCCAAACAGTCATAGCAACATGTATGATCAACCATAAACACCAAAACAACAAATAATCATGATAATATTGATTAAGCATACCCAAAAACCCTTGTTTTCCCCATAATCATGTTTAAGTAAATCTAATGATAGGATTCGAAAAACTTAACCAAATTAATCCAAACTTCTAACAGAGGCCTAAAACGGTGTTTAAGAATTTTTGAACATTTTCCCAGAATTTATTAATACATAAATTCGCTAATTAACACTAATTACCCCTAATTAACCATAATTAGTGTAAAAACAATGCTAATCATCACCTTAGTCACAATTAAACTCAGATCTGAAACTTTTGGACAAAATGGTTCGGATTCCAATACACTCCAGCAGCGCTACCGTGATTCTTGTGCTAATCCGCTTTGATTTGATGTAGATTAAGCTGTTTTTCACCTTGCTAATCACCCTAACTAGGCCCGATTAAGCTGTTTTTCACCTTCTAAACCTTGTTTCAGCCGTATCTCCCAAATGGTGAGTCCGTTTGGCTAATGTGACCACTCTACGGAAAGGTAAACCATCATCTGAATCTAATGGAAGTGGTTTCAGGTCAAAACTCCTTACCAATCAAAAGTATGACCGAACCAAGATCAACTAAGGGCAAAACGGTCATTTAAAAATAGGCAAAAATTGTGAACATGGGAAATGACCCCAATAGTCGTCTCCCAAAGTTACATGACCATATGACTTCGTATGTGAAAGAAAAAATATTCTATGATCCTTCGATGCGTAGAATGTGGATCATTACATTCTCCACCCCTTAAAAAATTTCGCCCCCGAAATTCCTTAACTAAGAAACAAGTAAAGGATCCCACATGCCTATCAACCATTCACAACAATCAAACATACAAAAACAAACAAACAAGTCTATCTTAGCATGCGGAAAACTAAGTCGCAATTAAAATCTTACCAAGCAAAGAGTTCTGGATACGTCTTTCTCATATTCTCCTCTGTTTCCCAAGTACAGTCTTTGTCATTCTCGCCCCACTGAACTTTGACTAGATCCACCGCTTTCCTTCGAAGTTGCTTCGTATCGTGCTCGATAATACGAATCGGCTTGTGGTTCCCAACCGCCTCGGGTTCTACTTCGATATCATCCAACTGATCAGGTGAAATAGTCATATCGGGATCGTGCACGAATTTCCTTAACTGGAAAACATGAAATACGTTATGGACTCCTGCCATCTTTTCTGGTAATTCAACTTTTTATGCCAAATTCCCAACTTGCTCGAGGATTGGGAATGGACCAACAAATTTTGGTGTTAACTTGCCTCTCCTACCAAATCGTATCATGCTCTTTAATGGAGAAATCTTGACAAACACCAAGTCGCCAATGGAGAATTTTAAATCTCTTCTCCTCTTATCAGCATAACCCTTCTGCCTATCTTGGGCAGCCTTCATTCGCTGTTGAATGATCTTAATCTTGTCTGAAGTTTCTCTTATCACATCTGGTCCAAGCACAAACTTCTCACCAGTTTCTAACTAACATGACGGTGAGTTGCACGGTCTTCCGTACAAAGTTTCATATGGAGCCATACCAATACTGGATTGATAACTATTATTATATGCAAACTCTACTAGATGCAAATGGTCATCCCATGATCCACCAAAATCCCGTATGCAGGCTCTCAAGAGATCTTCTAATATACGATTTACCCTTTCTGTTTGATCATCAGTTTGAGGATGATACGCGGTACTGAGATGTAATTCTGATCCTAACGCCTCTTGTAAGCTCTTCCAAAATCCACTAGCGAACAACGGATCTCGGTCACTCACAATGCCTTTGGGTATTCCATGAAATCTCACAACACACTTCATATGCCGTTCTGCTAACTTAGCTCTATTCGACTTGATAGGTATAAATCTCGTACTCTTGGTCAATCGATCCACAATCACCCAAATGCTATCATGGCCCGATCTAGTCCTTGGTAACCGATCAATGAAATCCATTGAGACTTGTTCCCATTTCCATTCTGGAATTTCTAATGGTTGCAACAAACCACTAGGCTTCTTTTGCTCAGCTTTAACTAGGTTTCGATTCAAGCATTTGGATATAAACTTCCCAACGTCTCTTTCCATCCCTTCCCAGTAGTAGGTCTGCTTCAGGTCTCGATACATTTTGTTACCACCGGGATGTATAGTCAGTTTTGAGTGATGACATTCTCTAAGCACTTCATCTCTCAATCCATTGACATTGGGCACAACTAGTCTTCCATTCTTTCTAAGCCATCCATCTCGATCAAGCCCATACTTGTTCATCTCTTCGTTGATTCCCATCTCTAAATTTGAGATGATTTCCAATAGGTTAGGATCGTCCCTCTGACTGGAACCAATCCGCTCAATCAAAGTGGGTCTGATCGTCAAACTTGCTAATACTTCTGGATCCAATTCACACTTTGGTCTGAAATCATACCCAACGATGTACTCCAGTCGCTTCCATTCTAGAAACGTAGCCCCTAAACTGGCATGTCTCCTACTCAACGCATCAGCTACCGCATTTCCCTTTCCTGGTGTATATGCGATATCGAAATCGTAGGAAGCCAAGAATTCTAACCATCTTTGCTGTCGGAAATTTAGATCCTTCTGAGAGAAAAGATACTTTAACGATTTATGATCGGTAAACAACTCGAATCTTTCTCCCAAGAGATAATGTCTCCACATCTTCAACGCGAATACGATCGCTGCCAATTCCAAATCATGGGTAGGATATCTTCTCTCATTCAGTTTCAGTTGCCGACTAGCATAAACTACTACCTTACCACCTTGCATTAATACAACACCTTGTCCGGTACCACAGGCATCTGTGTATACCGTCATCTCTTCATTCCCTTTAGGAATGACTAACACCGGTGCACATGTCAATCTTTCTTTTAGACTCTTGAATGCATTCTCGCACTTTTCGTCCCAAACAAAAGCTTGATTTTTCTTGGTCAACTGAGTCAACGGTGCCGCTATCTTGGAGAAGTCTTGGATAAACTTACAATAATATCCAGCCAATCCCAAAAAACTTCTTACGTTTGTTTCATTCTTGGGCGTAGACCAATCCTGTACCGTAGCCACCTTCGCAGTGTCCACGACAATGCCATTTTCTGAAACAATATGGCCCAAGAATCTCACTTCCCTCCTCCAGAAGTGACACTTAGAAAAATTTGCTTTCAATTGGTGTTTTCTCAACACCTCCATCACTATCCTCAGATGTTCCTTGTGTTCTTCCTCTGTCCTCGAATAAACCAAGATATCGTCCACGAACACAAGAACAAACTTATTCAATTCATCCCTGAATACCCTATTCATAAGATCCACAAAATATGCTGGTGCGTTGGTCAACCCGAATGGCATGACCAACCACTCATAGAATCCTGACGGCGTCCCAAAGTCCATTTTAGCTATACTCTCTGCTTCCACCGTAAGTTGATGAAAACCTGTCGCGATATTCAACTTGGAGAACACTCTCGCGCCACTCAACTGATCAAACAAATCATCTATCCACGGTAAATGATACTTATTCTTCCTCGTCACCTTATTCAACTCGCGGTAGTCCACGCAAAATCGAAGGGAACCATCTGCCTTGGTAGCAAATACAACTGGTGCTCCCCACTTAGAAACACTTCTTCTGATAAATCCCTTCTTCAACAGATCGCTTACTTGCACCCCGAGCTCTCGCTACTCCCTTGGTGCTATACGACGAAGTGGCATCACTATAGGTATGTCATCTTTCACTAAATCAATACAGAACTCAATCTCTCGGTGTGGTGGAAGTCCCGTCACTTCCTCGAAGACGTTCGGATACTGGCCAGCCATGGGCACATTTGACAACTCATCATGCAGGATGTCGAGGAAATTTAGAAAACTAGCCATTACCCCATCACTAGGTGGACCACCAAACACTACCCTCCGCCCATCATCCGCTCTAACTGTCACCAAAAAGCCCTCACAGTCTACCACCACCCCATACCTTTGGACCCAATCGACTCCCAAAATAATGCCAAACCCAGTAAAGCCCAAAACAAAGCAATCACAAGCAAACAAGCATTCATAACTCGATAAGACCACATTACGACAAATCACGCTAAGGCTTGTCGAACCACTTATCGTGTTCGCCACTGCTAAAGGTCTATCGACTATCTCGGGCTCCAATCCCAACCTATCTACCAGGTCACTAGATATGAAGGAACAGAAAGCTCCGTTATCAAAAAATACTCGAACATGAACATCGTAAATAGAAAGCATACCTTGAATGACGACATTCTTTCCTTTCTCCGTCGCAGTCGGGGCATTCAACGAAGAAGGTACAACATTGATAACATATGCTTTCACAATGTGCTTTTCTTTAGGGGGTTGCAGACACTTATCCTTGTGATGTCCCACTTGGCCGCAGTTGAAGCACTTCCTGTCCGCTGGCTTTGCTCGACATTCTTTAGCATAATGGCCCTTCTTGCCATAGCTAAAGCATTCAACATCTTTCTTATTCTTCTTCTGGCCCTCATTGGTCAGATTCTTCTTTCTCTTGTTCTGAGAACCATTCTTGCCTCCACTGCTTGCTTGCGGTTTTGGCTCCTCTGCAGATGCAACCTCAGTCTTCGACTTAGGGTAAAGACTCTCTGACCTCAATGCTTTCCCCACAATCGATTCAAATGTCTCATCGATGTGGTTAATAAGCCTTTCCCCCAAATATCCATCCAAACCAGTTATGAACTTCTCGTTCTTCTTCTCTGCAGTATCGATAAGGGAAAATCCATACTTCGATAAAGCATCGAACTCCGCAATGTACTCTGAGACTGCCCTACCATTCTGCTTAAGCTCCAGAAATTTCCTAAATAACTCTGATTTCTGAGCAGCTGGGATAAACTTATCACTGAATCGGGCCTTAAACTGATCCCATGTAACTTGATCCTCTGGAGTAGCCGCCTTAATAGCATTCCACCAATTCATCGTCCGTCCTTGCAGCTGACGGGATGCTAGCTTTCTCTACATCGCATCCTCGATACCTAAGTCTTCGAAGATACGCTCACAACTATCCAATCAATCCTGAACTTCTGTAGCCGATTCCGTTCCGTGGAACGGCTTCCCACCAAGGCTAGTGTAATCCTTGCATAGCTTGGCATGATCGGCCCTAGGCGCCTGTAATGCTGCACCACCACCATTTGCAGCATTAGGAGCTGCCCTCTAAACATCCCTAAGCATCGCTCTCACGAGGTCAGTGAACATCGTCCTCATATCAGGAGCATTCCCATTATTAGCTCCTCTACCAATACCCCTAGTATATCGGCTCATCGTTTAATCTGTAAGGACAAAACGATTAACCATCTCTTCAGTGGTGCCAGTGCAGTGCGACTTCATCCTTAAATATACTAATAGTATATATATATATATATATATATATATATATATATATATATATATATTGAAAATCAAAATATCACAAATGCACGCTCTCATATACGTATTATCTCTCCCTGGTGTCTTTCCCTAGGTTAAATACGTAACCTAGAGCTCTGATACCAAATGTGACGGCCCGCCCCGCACCAGCCGACATTTCAATGAAAGTGTGCTGTGCCAATGTCCAACCAGCACGGGACGGTCGCCAAAGAAAGGAAAGAAGGGAATTTGAACTAGTAAGGAATCTGTAGAATGTCTCACAATGCATGGAATAAAATATAATAATAACATGCTTGACATAAAACAGGCGAGACAGTGCATAAGCTGAAAACTAAACCATCATAGCAACGGAAAATCCAAATACAGCTTATGTTCCACATCATCGTTAATACAACTGTAACGCCCCACCCCGAGACCCACATTAACAAAGAGAATTACAAAGTAATTCCATCTACTAATGTGGAGAATAGGGTTTGTTGGGGGCGACCAACTATAACCTTGTCTTAACTATCTACTGGACATGTCGACAATTGTTGTCTATTTTTTTTTTCAACTTAAGTGGATCGACATATCCAATAAACAATTAAAACAAGCTATAGATGGCTATGGATTTATCAGAACAAAATACCGCACCTAAATGGATATCCATATCACCACAGAACAGTTGCAAATATACTTACATTTACATATACATTGATACATCTCAATACAATATGAATACTACAATGAATTGGTATAAAGACCACTCATTACGCATGAGGCAAACAAAAACAACTTGTTAACATCTCATAAGTAAGCTACCAATCCCAAGAGAAAGACTCGATCTCACAAAGATGTGCCATGAAATAGCTAAGAGCCAAAAGGGAGACTGATACCTGAAACAAACTCGGTCTGACCCGAGTGAAAACACGCGGGTCAGGCTAGCCAAATTCATCGGTTAAATAGAGCAATTGGTAATGAGTAGTAAGGAAAAGATATGGTGCCCTTTTACTCGAAGGATATCATTCCATAACAATGATTCACCTCATCAGAAGGAATAATATATGCTCTAGAGAAAAGTAAGAACTATCTAGGATATATATGCTCATACTCAAATGATATAATCGATACTTAATAAAATAAATTTCAACTAGCAGAATCTTACAAGTATGACTCAATCAAACTTGCTTTCGCCTTATGGAATGTGGATAAATACTTCAAAAGAACTAAATATATTTCTAGAAGAAAACATCAAGACATCTATATATATCAAGAAACAATATTCTTCACACATAATAACAAATGTAATGAATATGCCTCATCTCATCGGCATATTCTCAAGTATCATCAAGGGAAATATAAAACTCAATCATAAAAGAAGCATCATACTTTTCCATATCTCCTCTCATCGATATGAATATAAATACATCATAAACCCATCGTTAAAACTCAATATATAAGAATCTCATAACCATTGACACCTCATCTCAACTATATGAATATAATTACACCATAAGTCCATTATTAAAACCCGACATATAAGAATCTTCATAACCATTTATACCTCATCTCATCGGTATGAATATAAATACATCATAAATCCATCATTAAAACTCAACATAAAAGAATCTTCATAACCATTTATACCTCATCTGACCAGTATAAATCTAAACACACCTTAAATCCATTTGAAATCTCAAACTCATTTTTTTTATATATATATATAGAAAGCATCATAATAGAACTTGCATAAAGTACAAAACTTCTATTTTGAAATCATCATGAAACCATCAATTTAATTAAGCCTTCAACTTTCTCAAGGTAGTAATAAACATCATCATGTAGGGGGGAAATCGAAACATTTAAAACATCATGAGAAACTGCACGTGCATTACATCTTGACTAGTACTATACTTTTCGGTACCATACATCGTGATGACTAGGGACACAAACATCATCATCATCATGACTATAGCCGAGAACATCGTGATGCCCGTGAGTCACGAAAACCCGAGTAATAAACATCATGGTGATTGAAGTCACAAACATCGTGATCATCGTGATGGCTATAGTCGTAAACATCATGATGACTCCAATCGAGTACTCGGTTATAGTACTAGTAATCATCTTGAATGTGTCTCAACCTCTCGGATAGGAACCCATAAGGCGTCAACGTATGTCCCATACCATACGTTTGCACCTAATGGTTTACTAGCCGTCAGTCGTTACCACATTAGAAAACATTATAAACATCATCAAATATACACTGCCTTATCTCATCGGCGAGCGTAAATATACCAAACTCGTCTCATATCTCTCTTTCCGACGAGTACTAAGTGACAATTTAATCTTGTCTCATCTCATCGACAAGTAAAAATCCATCATAAACACCAAAACATCATAAATTCATAATCATCATAAATTCATAAACATCATGAATTTATCATAGAATAGCTTGCCTCATCTCATTGGCAAGTTTACATTGCATCGTAGTTGGTTCATTATCGAGCATACTCCAATTAAGTAGCTCTAGAACCAATGGCCTTGGCCAAAATTCAGCATCATCTCAACATCGCATCAAAAGGGTTTCGATCATACAAGTCCGATATTAAGCGATAAAGTAAAAACACATGTCCCATACCACGTATTTTTACTAAATCATTTAATTCTCATTCTTATATGCCGAAATTCATGAAAATGAGCTTTTAGCACATGGACAACAACATACTAAAATTTTATAATATTTCGATGTAAAACGAAGAAGATACACATTTACAAAAAATTGCTCTTTTCAGACACAAATGAATTATGCTAAAAATCTAGTTTTTAGCCAATTTTGAAGATATGTTTAGCATATCAAAACAACCCAGAAATTAATTAAATTTTGTAATACTAAACTTTTTTATATGTACAAAATCATACTAAAATTTGACAGCATTTCGCTGTGAAACGAAAAAGATACACATCTTCAAAGTTGACACTTTTTGGGCACAAATGAATTATGCCAAAAAAAATCTAGTTTTTAGCTAACTTTGGAGATATGTTTAGCATATCAAAACAATTCAGAAATTAATGAAACTTTGCTCCAACAAATTTTAGCATATGGACCATAACATATTAAAAATTGGGATCAATTCGTTGCAAACTAAAAAAGTTATGATTTTTCGAACATAGCACTTTTTAGCAAATAAAACAGAAAATAATTTTGGCTGATTTCAAGCAACGATTTACAATATTAAAATAATCCAAAATTCAATGAAAATTTGCAGGAATATAATACAGCCCAAATAGTACAATATGTCAAAAATTGGGCGTAATTTATTGCAAATCAAAGAAATTGTGGTGGCTCAAAGTTGAGCCTTCGCTGTGTTTGCACAGCATAAACAACAAGATGATAAAACTACATATTTCTTTACATATTAACAAAACAAAGCACAAAACCATTAATGATATTAGAAGCGTGAGTTAAACTCACCTTGATTGCCAGCAAGAACTACCAAGAATTTGACAACAATTGAAGCTTTCATCCTACCAAAAACTTGAAGAAACAAGGGAAAAGACATGCAAGCCAATTCAATCAAACAGGTCAGATTTTCATCTCTAGTACAGGGAGAAATTAATATAGCAAGCCTGCGTTTTCAGCCCAGATTTAACCCGAAAATTACTTGAAGAAAGATGATGTTTGACACCTCAAACCTAAACCAATTGCCACGAAAATTGGAGAGAAGGTGCTGGAATGTGTTAGAAATAACATATCTGAATTTGAGAATTTTTGGGATTTTATTTGATTTATTAGGATTTTTACAATAGCTAGGGTTTTGGCTATTGTTTTGCCCATTTGGAGTTTTTTTCTTCTCTAAAACGTTTTCTCGAAGAAGAATGAACGTACCACTTAACTCAGAAGCTTATAGTGATGGGTTAATGGATCTTAACATACCCAAATAGCCCATTTCCCACACTTAACCAATTTTAGTTATTATATGAGTATGTTCACTCATTTGTACATAATTCATTCATTTCAACTCCTTTTTGAATGAAATAAATTGCATTATGTTATTTTAGCAAAACGAACACGTTAACAACAACAAAATTTTATTTTCCACAAAAAATTAAATTAAATTCTAAATCCTTTATTTAAACAAGATTTGACAATATTGTCATTTAGGGCCCAAAAATCACTAATGTGACATATTTTCATCATATATGAATTATTTTTCACTTTTAAAACTTACAAAAAAGTGTTTTAACACTTAAAAAAAAACATCAATTTCACATAAAATTACATCTTTAAAATTCATTCACTTCTTATTTGTCCTTCTATTTTGCAACCAAAGACCATTATTTGAATATAGTTCCAATGTTAACAATTTGACTCAAATTAATTATCATCTTTGTTTACTCCCATTCCAAATCACCAATAATGTATTTAAAACTTTATTTCTCCAAAATTTCTTAGATTTATTAGTTATTCCCCAAATGAATATTTTAAAATCCCAATTTATTACCAATTAATATATCAAATTATAATCTTCGTTGTAATTTAATATAATAGGTAATCACTAGAAATCGGGTTGTTACAACAACTTTTTAAAAACTGTCTCTAAAACAAAATAAGGAAGGTACACTACTAATGCCCAAAGTAGTGACCAACAGCGAAACAAGGAGAATATCTATATATATCATACGTGGAAGCCTTCTGCTCGTCTCCGGCACAGCTACTCGTGCATAGTCACCTGATCTGTCTCTAATCTGCCCGTTTAAGAGCACCCAGAGTAATAAGAAGAGACATAAAACTCTGGGCCAGACAAAAGTCTGATATGAGCAATAAGCAGCAAAACAGAACAATAACAAGTATACTAAACCATATCTGAACCTGAACCTGCAACCAAAGAGTTAGCACAACAAGATGTATAATACTCTAAGGTGACACTAACATATGGTGTAAAGATACGGGGGTGGGGGCGTGTATGTCATAGTGATGTCAAACAATCAAGCATAGCAACCATCCTCACATCTCTCACTCAGTGCGTAAAGCATACAATATCCACCACTTTGATCACCCAAATCCTTGCTATGATCACTCTGCCCCATGGAGTCATGGCGACTCCACTGCACTGATCCATAGCCACTAGTCCTTGCTATGTCCACTATGCCCCCATGAAGTCATAACGACTCCACTGCACTGGCTCATAGCCATGCTACGATCACTCTACCCCATGGTGTAATAACTACCCCACTGCACTGATACGTAGCCTAACATCCGTCTTGGTGGTGAATCAGAGTTATGGACGTTGATAACCCCTTAGCAGACATCCTGCAACAAAGCCCAATCATGAAGTTGACTCGTTGGTTCCCAACTAGATCGTGAGTACAATCTTCCCATTTGGACCACCTTTGCGTCTCGGGTTTTGGTCATTATCACCCCGTCCGTACTTCAGTTCCATTCAGTTCATTCACTGTCCAGACTTGAAGATCGGTTTGTGGATCCCCCTAGGCATCGGTTTGTGGCCGGCCTCCCGTCCTTGGCTCGTGATGATGCTCCACTCATGATCCATGGCTCGTGACACCACACTCGGATCGTGGGACCCTCTGGTTCGTGATAATGGATGCTCCATGGATCATGGTTCCTTGCTTGGCTTGGCTCGTGATATGTTGTTGGTGACATCCTTGGCTCGTGAGGCTATCTCATGAATAGAGGGCTCGGGTCGTAATGGCTCTCCATGCGGGTCGGGTCGTGATAGCTCTCCACGGTCGGGTCGGGTTGTGATAGCTCTCCACGGTCGGGTCGGGTCGTGATACCCTAGTCACGAACGGGATTGGCAAATTTCCTGTAACTCGTTCCAGCAAGCTATTTACGCCATTCGACGACGTTTTCGATCAATCTAACTTTTCTATGCAGTCACAAATCATTCCAAACAGTCATAGCAACATGTATGATCAACCATAAACACCAAAACAACAAATAATCATGATAATATAGATCAAGCATACCCAAAAACCCTTGTTTTCCCCATAATCATGTTTAAGTAAATCTAATGATAGGATTAGCAAAACTTAACCAAATTAACCCAAACTTCTAACAAAGGCCTAAAACGGTGTTTAAGAATTTCTAAACATTTTTCCATAATTTATTAATACATAAATTCGCTAATTAACACTAATTACCCCTAATTAACCATAATTAGTGTAAAAACAATGCTAATCACTCACCTTGGCCACAATTAAACTCAGATCTGAAACTTTTGGACAAAATGGTTCGGATTCCAATACACTCCAGCAGCGCTACCTCAATTTTTGTGCTAATCCGCTTTGATTTGATGTAGATTTGGCTTAATTAGCGATTAGAAGGTGATTTGGGGTGTTTTAGCAAGTGGAGGCCATTGCTAGGGTTCAGAGGTTGTAAGTGGCGGCTAAGAAATGAAATAAAAACTAATTTACTAACTCATCTCAGCACCCCCATAACCCTAATCCCGAAATGGGTTATGGGCCCTCTTGCTAATCACCCTAATTAGGTCCCGTTAAGCTATTTTTCACCTTCTAAACCTTATTTCAGCCATATCTCCTAAACGTTGAGACCGTTTGGCTAATGTGACCACTCTACGGAAAGGTAAACCATCATCCGAATCTAATGGAAGTGGTTTCAGGTCAAAACTCCTTACCAATCAAAAGTTATGGACGAAACAAGATCAACTAGGGGTAAAACGATCATTTAAAAATCGGCAATAATCATGAACATGGGAAATGACCCCAATAGTCGTCTCCCAAAGTTACTGACCATACAACATCGTATGTAAAGAAATAAATATTCTACGATCCTTCGATGCGTAGAATGCGGGTCACTACAACATGTTTAACCAAAACCATTTTATAGTTTAAATAGTAGCTAATGATTTACAAACCTCAAAATCAAATTATTCTCAAAGAAATGTTATAATAACGTTAAAACGTTACCGAAAGTGCTACAAAATAGCTATTTAAATCAAATAGGTTCTAAATCATTCGAAATTCAAATATTTCAACTCAAATCACTTTTAAATAATAAAATATGATTTATCATATTTTTCCGGAATTTTAAATAATTTTTATAAACCCATTTTATTCAATTTTCGATTCTGGTCGCCGAATTGCACGTATAACAGCCTTTTCCAATTTTGTTTTAAATATTACTTGAAAACCATGCATTGAAATTTGAAATTTTCTTTTCTATTCAAACCATTATTAATAGAAATCCGAAGTTTCTTCTTTCATGTCAATCCTATTTAAAATGTTCAAGTATTAGTCGTTTGAAAATTAAAATCGATATTCATAAGTTGTCGCTATGCGATACGTTCGATTCAGGCTATATAATGATTTAAATATAAATCGTTCAAATCTTTTCCCAAAATAAATTTTATATTTTCCTTCTAATTCCAAAACAACTTTATTTCAAAACCGTATTCCAAATCTCTTTCCCAAAATATTTTATATTCCCAATTTAGTTCAAAATAACATTAATTTAAAATCATCATTCCAAATTTCCAAATTCCTTTCAAATTAAATCGAAATTCAAAATAATATTTTTACCAAAACTCGTTCAATCGCTTACAGATAATCGTTAAAGTTGTTTGCACAAAACCGATTTTGAATACACATTTCAAAACACTTTTCGATCTAAATTTCAAATCTCAATTCGAATTTAAAGGACCTATAAGTAATTGAAATTATTTCCAAAACCGTTTCTTCTCATACCAATATCGTTTACACATACATAACTACGATTCCCAAAGTTTTACAATTTAATTTAAAACTAAATTTCCAATGATTATAATATTATCGTTATTCATATGGAAAGGAGATTTAAATCGATTATCCGTATAATTCCACAATTACGGTGTGTGTGATGCAACCATAAACAGATCGATAAATCAACCATATGCACATTAATTCATCCATCGTAAACACACAATTAAAACAACCAATCTTGTTGTGCGCAAGCGTTATGTTCAATAACGCTTCATGTTCAATGTGTTTAACTACATAACTGTTCATTTAAACATTTCATCCAACCATCCATATCCATAACAATCAATTAACATTGACTCAATATAATTTTCAGCTAATTAAATTTTACCGTTTCTGCTAATTTAAAATAATTTTTAAATGAGGAATTCTCACCTTCATGCCTCCATATCTTCACCGTCAAATTCCTGTATCAACTGCAACAACCTCGGATGACCACATACAAACTTGCAGACACTGCTACCGTCGCGTGCACACCGTAAACTAACGTATATATACTTTCTTTTACACAACACTTTGGACTAATTTCTTATCAACGCAAGGGGGTTGTCTTGTGTCGTGTCTGGACATGCGGAGGGGCAAGGTGCTGGGTGGAGCTCTGGCTGAGCTGGCTGGACAAAAAGGTGGTGGAAAGATTTTGGCATGTGGTTTATGGGAGCAACGTCTGTTTTTCTTTTTTTAGAGGGAGAGTGGCCACGTGGGGTTTGCAGCAGGGTATGGAAGGGGAGTTGCATCATCTAAGGTGAGTGTCGGATCAGTGCGGCCTGTCGATGGAGTGACGTGTGTAGCAAGGTGGCCGGTGGAGGCCAGAAATGTGGAGATCGACTGGTTTTTGATGGGAAACAGTGATTGTATAAAGGGGATGTGGCGGTTTTAAGGAGAGGAAAAGGAAGAGGAAAGGTGGCGTGGTGGGTGTCAGTCTTCGGTGGCTTTTTTTGGCGGCGCAGCTAGGTGATGTCAGACAAGGTGGTGGATGTGGGGTTGCAGATACGGTCGGTGGAGGTTGAAAGGCTGAATGTAGCGTGGAGCATGCAAGCTTACAGGACGAGAATCTTATTTCTTTTTCTCCTTTTTCTTCTTCTGATGGCCGAAAACATTAGCATAAGGCGAAAAATAAAGAGAAGGGAGAAGGAGTTTTGAGGGAGAAGGTGAGGCGAAAGCTTCGATTGAAGATGGAAACGTGTTCACGTGTAGAGACCTTTGTAGAAAAGTAGACAAGTGTTGAATTTAAGGCCATTTGTCCATGTTTGTACATGCAATTTCCCTATTTTTATTCCATGCGTGCATGTCTGTATGGGAATAGGGGCTGCTCCATTTTATATGTATATATTGCCATTCTAATTCTACTAATACCATTTAACCAATATTTGATTATTTATTCAGTTATTTACTTCCAACGGTAGCGAAGTAAAATATAAAATCATATACAAGAATATGCCACGATCCCAAAGCAGTAATAAAATAGACCGATTAATTGATTTTATAAATTGTCAAAAGGACCACAAATGCCCTAAAATACGTTAGAAAAATCTATGCTTATTTTCCAAATTAAAATTTTTAGAAAATTCTATAAAATATTTTAAGACTGCGTGTCCAAAAACTAAAAGATTATTTGAAATAGGTATTTAATTATAATTTATATTCTATATCTGATCGTTACAGCAACTAAATAACCAACCGCTGAGAAAATTCGACTGACAACGAACTTTTTTGCAAAACAAACATTGGTTCGAATATTAAAATTTAAACTCACACTTATAAAAATTAATTCAAAACCAAGTTTAAATGGACCAAATATCAAATTATAAACAAAAATAAACTTCTTAAATACTAAAACTAAATTAACTTCATATTTTAAAACATCGAAAATTATGGATCGTTACAATCTCATCCCCTTAAAACTTTTCGTCCTCGAAAAGGGGAGAATGTAAGAATCACACACACACACATATTTACCAATACTAGTTTTATTTTAAAACAAAATAAACAATAGGATTTTAAAAACTGAAAATTTCTTATAAATTAAACTCATCAAAACTATTTTTATTAAAATCTAACTTCTATTAAAACTTGAAATCAAAGCATGAAATAATTTCTTCAACTAGAAATCCCGATTTATTCTCAATCACTTGAAACACTACAAATTTTTTCATATCGAACCATACTTGCTTCGGGATTACAAAACCAAAATCATTTCGAAAATTTCAAATATTTACGATAAAACGACATAACAACATTTATGTCCCAAGTCTAGTGGTTTTACCCAGTGATAAGGCCACTAGGCACGACCTACGTATGTATTGATATTGATAAATGACGTCTCTCCGGATCTTAGAACAGACTATCATCAAGGGCATACACCCATGTCGTACCTTTCTTCAATCACGGGTTACTCGAATCTTAGTAACAAATCTTTTATTTCATATCCCGAAGTTTATAAATCATTTCACAACAATCATTTTACAAATATTTTCAAATAGTATTATTGTTGTTTTCTAACCATTTCAAAATCTCGGGATTTCAAGTCGTCGAACTTTACATCCAAATAGCTTGGAAAAATCTACTTCGTTCAATAATTGGAAATCATGATTTTCACTTTACAGTACAATTTGGCTTAAATCGAGTATTATACAAATTTAAACTTTACAAATTTCCAAATCATAGGCTTTATAAACCATTTCAATTTATAGACCATATCAAGTCTTTATGAAAATAAATTTCAAATTATTTCGAAATACTCTTGAAATAGGATTTCCACCAATTCTATGTAAGATAAAATTTCTAAGGGATTCATAGTCATATAACTTTTTTTTTCTTCCAAATTTCATTTCCAAAATCATTTGCACAAAAGTATAGGATTTTATTCATTCTGGTTTCAAATATTTAAATCTCGTTTGGAAGTTGCATTATTCGAATAATCGAAAAATCTCTTGAAACAATTTTCAAAAATACCATCACTTTTCCGCTATTCTACTTTGATTTGGTGTATACATATTTCAAAAAAAATTGTTCTGAAATATTATTTAGAAATCGATTACAAAATTAGAGAACTATATTATCAAATAAATATTCCTTTTCCCATTTTTTCAATTATCCTACAAAAATAACATATTAGATAAATTCAACATTTTTGAAATTCATTTGTACTTAATACAAATTCAAAGTAAGATATCATTCAAAATACTTATTTTCAAATCCAAAACTATGTTATTACTCCAACTTGTCCATAGATTGGTCGATGCAAGGCAAAAGGAAGGGTTCTGAGACAGGATTGGACCGTCACGAATATATCGAATAGGTAACGATAAACAAAAGATGATGATGGGGCAAGGAAAAGCAAAACACAATAACCAGCGAAGGGGTAGCATTATATTTTCAACACAACCATTTCTATTCAATTTATTTGTAAATTCAATTTATACTTCACAAGCAATCCTCTAAGATGTAATTTTATTTAATTTTGCTTATCTATTACAGTTTATATTTATTTATCAGAACGTTTTATTAAAATTTAAATTACCATCTAAATTTACAAATATCAGAATTAGTACAATACAAATGACAATCCAGGTTTAAATAATTCAGTTTAATTTCAGAACCGATTTTATTTCCAATTCATTATACTGGGATTTATTTCTTTAGTTTTCAATTCATTCAACGTATTTATTAATTTGTTGATAAATTCATTTTCAACTGATCCAACCATCCAATTATATTTACAACTGATATTTACTGGTTTGTATTCACTTTGGTTTAACATACTTTAATATCAAACGATTAATATCCGATTGATTTTCGTTATTTACTCGATTTCCAGATTCCAAATTTATTTAATTTAATTTCATTTCTTAAGTAAATTTGAATTCCAAACAAATCAATCAAACAATAAAACAACCAATATTACTATAATTTAAGAAAATTATTTCCTTCTTATATATAAAAATATAATTTGGGTAAAATTATTTCATTTACCCGCTTTACAAAACAATATTGTGTCAGTTGTCAGTCCAACTTGATCCGATTAAACAACACAATGCAAAATATTTTTGGATAAAATTTACAAATACGCTCTCTCGTATATATACTCAAACTCAATCTAAGGTATTTCTAACCGCATCTCTATCAAGTTATACTACAGAGCTAAGGTTACTACTCAACCAATAGCTCTGATACCACGTTGTAACGTCCCTCTTTTTCGTACAAGTTAAGCCGACATTTAACAACCACATTCAACCCAAGTTATACAGAAAAGCAGAACAATTAATAGAAAGAATTTAGAAGGTGGGAGAAGATGAGAAAGAAATATTAGAATATAAGAATAAGAAGAAGAACCAACACCACATAGAGTCTCACATCGCAGCGAAATAAAATATAATATAAAAATAACTTTATTGAGAGCTTGAAATAATACTTACAGTCATCATAGTACAACAGTCAAAACAATCTGGACAGTTACAACAACCTGTAACACCCCATAATTTTATAACACATTAAAATGATAAACTAAAGAATACCTAATTAAACATTAAGAATTAAGTAAAACGGACTGCACCATTGTGTTTGTCTCAGAATTCTGCTTAAAGTGGACACCAAGTTTGTATAAAACGGACATCGTATAAAGAAGTTATTAAGCCTAGAAGTTGTATGCACACAAGAGAATTTTATATATACAAAATAATTCAAAACGGTTCAAAATAATTCAAAATCAAAAGACGTGGGTAGGGCGGGATTTCAACCCGTTAGGGGTCGACACCAACACAGGGGTGTCGACACCCATGTCGACCCCCCCCGGCCACAGAGATCTTATGCCTGTTTTATTTACTATGCCTATTCTTGTTCTCTTCTCTCCCTCTTCCTCTTTTGTTTTTATAGCCAGGCTACCTTCGAGCCTAGGCCCATCGCTGAAATATGCGAACGCACGAAATTGGGAATGATTAATTTGGGGCATAATTCATATTGTAAAACATGATTGGGAATTTTGGGCATAATTTGTACCTTGAGCCAAAACTTGGGATTTGGGGGTATAATCTATATCTTGATCTAAACCTTAATCTGCGCATAACTTGTATCATAGATCGGACGGGGATTTAGGGCATATTGAACATGATAATTGGTTAGCAATGAAAATGCCTAGATTTACAGTAACTAGAAACTGTAACCTTGCTTAAGACACGATGTTAGAGTACACTTGTGTAGAAGTCTGCCCGGAACTGCCCGGCGCATCTGGCATCCACAAGTGGTGAATCTAATGTGAGGGGTCTAAGTGCATAAACGTACACGTAACGATGCTAAGACACGAGGTTAAGTCCGACTTATGGAAGAAGTCTGCCCGGACCCAACCGGCATATCCAGCATCCACAAGTGGTAGACTTAATGTGGGAGGTCTAGCGCATTATAACCATAAATGAATGAATGGTGATGAACTTGTAATACTTAACCTGTTTGAATCCATAAGGATTACATGTACCTATTAACTTGAGTAGGGGTTAAGTAAACTTGCTTGAATCAGTGGGAGGGTTAAGTTAATCTTGTTAAACGTGTGGGGACGGGTTATACCTATGAACCCGATAAACTTAACCAGTTGGAGTTATGCAATCTTGTTAAACCGGTAGGCATAACATGTTGAAATCCTAGTAGTGGGGATGCAAGCCTAGGGGGAAGCTTGTATCTTCTGTCATGTGGGACCCGTTTCAGTCAGTAACCCATCTTGGTATCAAACGGGGAACCCTGAACTAGGTCGTGGTTTGGGTACACTTACTGAGCTGATTATAAAAGGTCACTTGAGTGAGGGTTTTGACGGCGCGTTCCAATGGAGTCATGTGCATGCATGGGTTCGCTTGCTAGGGAAGATAATACGTTGTGACATCTGTAGATATGGTTTGTGCACATCTTGTCAACAAATGGTTTGCCACTTTAGGAAGTGATATATCCTACTGTGGGGCCAGCACAGGGTATCTACGAGTTAAGGAGTCGATTGATTAGGGATAGTAATTAGGGTACATCTAGTCTTGCTTGTTTAGGAGCCCGTTATTGTCGTTGGGGGTTGACACCTGACAGTTCTATTGGGCTACCTGTTACTGTATAGGGTAAAACCTCTCACTAGCAGTACACCTAAGTCTACCATCATATACTAGTTGGGATCATCTTGTTCTTGTCATACTAGTATTCGTGCAGAGAAAAGTATTAGAGAAGTGCAATGCATGTTCTATTCCATTATTCCTGTTTATCTTGATATACCTGCCTTATGACACTGTTATCTCTCTCTGTCTCCAACTTATATGCCTGACATGATGCTTTTACTTATTTATATGCTAAAAGTAATTGGACTCGCCAGACTTTATGTCTGACCCATTTTGTTTCCTCTTCTTTCTCTTCCGTTTCCCCCCAAGGTTCTCAGGGTGGTAATACTCAAGCTTGATCTGGATTCTTCTTTCCTTCTGCTTGGAGCTGCATAGATGTACTGCTTGATTTCATATCTTTTCTACTATGGCTATATTTTTGGGATTGTGCTCTTTTATGTATTATTGTACTCTGATGATGATTTTTGTACAAGGCAGAAGTTTTATGTTTTCAGTATTTCAAACTTATGATGTAACCATGTTTTGGACCACAAAGTTTTCTGTTTAATAAAGTTTTAAATTCCGTTATTATTTTATACCTGTCTTGTAATGTTTCTGTTTATGTTTACCTATAACGCTTCACGAAACTTAATGCATTCTGATAAAGAGTGACATTAACGGATGTGGGGTGTCACATTTGGTATCAGAGCTGAAGGTTACTAGATCGGATAAAAGATTTTGAAAATTGTTTTCAAAAAGTTTTAAAAGAAATCATTTTCAAAAGAAAAGTCTATTTTGAAAAACATATTCCCCAAAGCCATATGAAATACCTCTCGATTCTTTGTTTGAATTCCTTTTCCCTTTTCTTTCTACCATGTCTGGGGAACCTAATATTCCTGAGGGCGTTACGATACCGGGTTGGTTCCGTAGGTATCTTGAGGTCACGGCACCTTCCGGAGGTCAACCAGACATTCCTTCCCCAGTTGCACTCGCTGTTCCTCCTCCTCCGCGTGCTGATAATTTCTCTAAGATATGCAAAGATTTATGTGCTATGGGTGGAAAGCCATTCCGAGGAACTGAGACTTTCGTAGAGGCAAAGAATTGGCTTAAGGAGATGGAGGATTTGTTTGGGATTTTTGAAGTTGACGACCGTAGGAAGATTCAGTTGGCCGTTTGGCAGCTGAAAGGTGAGGCCTCGTTTTGGTGGGAAGTGACGCATGAGGGACGTCCAGTCGAGACTTGGGATGATTTTCGACAAATATTCAGAATGAAGTTTCTTTCTCTAGCCGAGAAAAGTATGCAACTGGAAAGGTTTTTGGTGCTTAAGCAAGGAGGCATGTCTGTTAGAAAGTATGTTAATAAGTTTAATTAGTTGGCGAGGTTTGGTTTGGAACTAGTAGATACCCCGCATAAGAAAGCTCTGAGGTTTGCTAGAGGACTGAATGAACCCCTCCATGGGTTGGCTATGTCTCATATTTCGATGGGAGCAACTTTTGAGAAACTCGTTGATATGACATTAATGCATGAAGTAGATAAGGGTGAAAAGAAAGAGGCTAAGGTTAAGGAAACACAAAGCAAGAAAGTGTGACCCAAGAAAGAACAACAACAACAAAAGAAGGATGGTAGGAACGACAAAGCTTGAGATAAGAGGAAATGTCATCATTGCGGATGCGAGGGTCATGTGATCAAGGATTGCAAGAAAAGAAAGAACGCTTATTTCCATTGTGGAGAAGTCAGACATCTTATTAAGGATTTCCCAAAGAAGTAAGGACAGGGTCAAAAGTCAGACATCTTATTAAGGATTTCCCAAGGAAGTAAGAACCATCTGCCTTGGTATCAAACACAACCGGTGCTCCCCATTCAGAAACACTTCTTCTGATAAATCCCTTCTTCAACAGATCACTTACTTCCACCCAGAGCTCTCGCTGCTCCCTTGGTGCCATATGATGATGTGGCATCACTATAGTTCTGGCATCTTTCACTAAATCAATGTGGAACTCAATCTCTTGGTGTGGTGGAAGTCCGGTCACTTCCTCGAAGACGTCCGGATACTGGCCAGCCATGGGCACATCTGACAACTCATCATGCAGGATGTCGAGGGAATTTAGAAAACTAGCCATTACCCCATCACTAGGTAGACCACCAAACACTACCCTCCGCCCATCATCCACTCTAATTGTCAGCAAAAAGCCCTCACAGTCTGCCACCACCCCGTATCTTTGGAGCCAATCGACTCCCAAAATAATGCCAAAACTAGTAAAGCCCAAAACAAAGATGAAACAACCCGAAATCTCCCTTACGGGAAATCACGGATTAAGTTGAGGACAAGACCAATCAGTACGCAGACGGAAAAACATTTCATTGTATATTACAACAATTCCATCAGAATACAAGAATATACAGAGTATAAATAAATATTACACAGAAAATAACAGAGATTTAAATTACATTTAAATACATCGTAGCGGAAAAATAATACAATACATAACTAGAAGTAATACACGGATACAGAGCTTTCCGAGTATCGTTCTAGCTGTAAATCAGGATCCTGTGAATATAAATCTGCAAAACCAAAACTACTAGCTGCCCATGTCAAAATAAGGGCACCCAGAGTTTAGATTAAAACAATAAACTCCAGGTCAATGATGTGACTAGTGTGAGAACTAAAACAGTTATTAATCTTTATTTTACAGTTAGGTAAATCAAGGGACCACGCCATATAACACGGAGCGGGTTTCCTCCCAAGAATACCAGTGCATAAAACAAACAGCGCAATGCTAAATAAAGAAAAATGAAGCTATTATAAGACCCAGGTCCTATCACACACTGCAACGCAAGCCGGGGGATAGGGTTTTACCTTATAATAGCCAAAGAATGTTTGATACGCTAAATTTCATGTTTTAATTTTTAATCAGATTCCAACTGTAAATTAGTAAGAGAACGTTTCCCTAAGTATTAACCCCGAAGGCCGAAACCAACATCAGACCAATACCCAGGAAACCACCCATCTTAGCTCGTTCCCACTTAGTTTCTGATTTTATATACAATCATAAATATCAATCATAGGCGACATGAGCGCCCCATCCCACTATGTCGCCATATATAGGATTACAATCAAAACCGCAAATTCACGTATTGGAAATTGGATTTCCATCTGCGAAACGAGGCAAAAGATTGTCCTCTACCGATTTGAGACAATTTAGCCCATGTCTCAGGCAAGTACTCAGTCAAGCCTTTGGATCGTCAGGGCTGGTCCACCGACGTGGATTAAAATGCCTGAACACGGCGTTTCCCCGCACTTTGGGGCGTAAATGAGCCAACGAATGACTCCATCGGCTTCACATAGTCACCGATATATCCGAGGCGCCTCGCAAACCAACAACCACATAAGTCAAACTCTCAGGGCGTGTAAAACCACCGACGCCACTTCTAACTAGAAGGAAACGCATGCCCTCCCTGATGTCCTCTCCCGTTTCTGGTTCACAACCGGGGTGTGAGGCTCGCGAAATAATGCTACACAAGGCTGTGCCACACAGGCTGTGTTTTGATCATCAACCACAAGATTCTGCTTTTCAACAGAAGCCTTGATCATTTGCATCTTAGCATGCCAAGCAGGCAAACCACTCCATGCAACCGATATCCATCAATCACACAGAATGATATCCAATGTCAGACACACAATCCATTTACAAGTCCGTTCTGGGTCTGAACGAAACCGGAGGCACCTTGTACCTCGCTTATCCATCGATCTCCAAGTACGTCTGGACGGCCACTAACTGATTCCCTCCTTTTGGGTGTACGACCCAATCAAGATCATCAGTAATCATCCAAACGATGTGAAGACCTCCGGTCTTCGACCAACGTCTTCATCTTCGACTTATCGTCGTAACAGTTATTCAGAATGGGATAAACCCGGTCTTTTCAAATAACTCGCATATATAATAAACAAGTGTTACACAAACACAACATACACCTCATTCCAATTTATCAGTCACAAATCGTAAATTAGTCAAGAGAATAATCCCCTAAATATTAACCCCGAAGGCCGAAACCAACATCAGATCAATACCCAGGAAACCACTCTTCTTAGCTAACCTACAGTTAGTTTCTAAATTTCACTTTCTTAGGGAAATGTTCCCATTAATTTTATCAAAGATAAATTCTTTTAAATTTATTCTTTAATCTTCTTTTGAATATCGATTCAACTAGCCGGGATTAACAAACCTTACCGATGTAATCATTTGTTTTAATTTTCCAACCCCAATCTATTCATCCCATGAAGTAAAACTGGTAATACTTCATATCTAACACCATGATGTTATCGGTAAATTCAATTACCAATTCACGTTTAAATCTGATTAAAGATTTAACTATCGTTTGGAGCAAAACTGGTGATACTCCATTCTCGATCCTTTCAATCTAATTAAAGATTCTTTAAAATACCACTTGGTTTTAATCTTTGACTGGGTTAAAGAATCAGTGTCCTTTAAAACACGGTTCACGATAAACCCCAGAATCACATCACATTTCAATCAGTCCTTAATCGTAAATTAGCGAGTGAGCAATTCCCTAAGTATTAACCCCGAAGGCCGAAACCAACATCAGATCAATACCCCAGAAACCATTCAACTTAACGCCAGTTAGTTTCTGATTTTCTTAACTCCTTTGGGTCTAAGAACAGTATTATTGAAGATACCGTTCACGACAACCCAAAATCACCTTCCATTAATTATCGGGTTAAAGAATAAGTGTTATTTAAACACTGTTCACGATAAACCCAAAAATCAATACCAATTCAATTCCAATTTAATATTATTTAATCGGTGCACTTCATTGAATCTAAATAAAAAGATTTAATCTTTTTCTCAACTGGGCTTAAGAATAGTGTTAATGAAGACACCATTCACGACAAACCCAAATCACATTTGATATTTAATACAAGCTCTGAATAGAAAATATACCGGCTTATATTCAATATCAAATTCTATGACTAAAAAATATCGTATTGGAAATAACGATATTAATATATCTTTCAAATTCCCATAACAATATCTGTATCTTCACGAAATCAAACATCGAAATATTCCGAAGACAATTTCGATTCAAATCCATTCCAATCCAATTATTGGAAATTCTGGTTATTTTCAAAACCATTTCAAATCCAATTTATTTATTTTAAAAATAAATAAATTATTATTCTAGTTCAAATCCAGTTCATTTCGATAAAAGTCTATTTTTATCTTTTCAAATATGGAGTTTTTCATCCCAATTCTTCACAAATCATTTCTTATGATTTTACACAAATTATTACTGTTTTTAATAATTTTATCAAGGCCCGTACAGTCGATTTCCATCAACGGCCATCGAACTGCACTTACAACGACCTTTTACAAATTTGATTTGGACATAATTCCAAATCCAACCGTTATATTTCTAATTTCTAATATTCGTTAGAAAGCTCTTTTCGATGCGAACCAAACGGTTCCGGTTTTAGGAGAATACGACGGTCGGATCTCCCGTAATGTCCGTTTGAAGTCAATAGTCGAAATTCAAGAACTGCCGCGGCGCAGCGCGTTCTATTCAGGCCATTATATTATATATATATAATACATATTTCATCGATTTCCATTTAAAACGAATTTTATAAATCATTTTAAATTCGTTTCAAAAACAATTTTAACTTCCCTTTCAAATTCAAATAAAAATTGAATTTTTCCTTTTAAATTCATTTTGAATTCATTTCAAATTGATTTCAATTCAAATCGATTTTTAATTCAATTTCAGTTTGTTTTCAATTCAATTTGAATTTCAAATTTATTGAATTTCAATTCAAATTCCTTTCTATTCAACTTCAATTCGAATTCAATTCTATTTAATTTCAATTCAAATTCAATTCTATCTGAATTCTAATTCATTTCAATTCAATTTAATTCGAATTTCATTTCAAAATATTCGATTTTGAAATATTTTTTCAATATTCATTATAAAAACGAATATAATCGATATAAATATCGTTCGCAGTCAAAATAGCGCATATCTAATCAACACGGCTTTATATATTTCTGTTTCAAATATTCTATTCAAATATTTCTTTTTCCAATATTCCTATTCAAATATTTCTTTTCAAATATTTCTATTCAAATATTTCTTTTCAAATATTTCTTTTCAAAACTGGAATGAGGCCCAATCAATTACCATATAATGTTAATTATATGGATTTTCTACAACACACGTATGTAACAGCAACGAATCCAGAGTGCGTTCTACACTATATAAGCATCAAATATAAATATTTAATGCTTATAACAGTATATCAATCAATCGATCGACATACAACTAATTATTGGGATTAGTGTATGTCATATATCATCCCAATACCAGTGTGGGGTTTCAAACAAACAAACACAGATTTTATTTGTGCAGTTGGGCGATGTGTAAAATTTATCGTCCCAATCAATATCAGTCAAATGTGTGTATAAAAACAAATCGTTCGATTTGTTTATATTAATTTATTTCATTTCATATACACGTTAAAAATTCTGTTCTTAACTGTAAAATATTTTTAACTATATAAATATTTCATTTCATTTAACATCACATCACACAATCAACTACACATCAAAATCAAATAAACAAGCATACAAGCCGTCCATGGTCTGTGGACGACGGGTGTCGGGTGCTACTAAACACCATCTGCATCCTAGTATATATTTTTAACTAGAAATTTAAATTAAAGGTGAGAAGTTCTCACCGGCTAGCTAAAACAAACACCACGACTCTTCTTATGTAGAAATCTTCGCCGTGCTCGCCTTTTGTCAATTTCGTTGTCCGTAGCCACTACATATATAGAAATCACAATTTTGTATTCTCTCTACTTCACGATAAAAATAAAGTTCAGATTTTTATTTCACTTCATATATTTACAATGCTTCTTTCTATATAAAAATTATATTTTTATATTTCTACCTCTTATATAAAGATCGAATTTTTATTATTATACTTATATAAAAATTATATTTTTAATCTCCTCATCTAATAAAAATCGTATTTTTATATATGCTATACATGTATAAAAATCAAATCTTTGTATAACTAAAAATCGAACTTTTTATTTCTTAACCACATATATAAAAATCGAATTTTTACTTCGCTATTCGACATATATAATTAAAATTTTTACTTCGCTATTCAATATATAAAAATCGAATTTTTTACTTCGCTATTACATATATAAAAATCGAATTTTTACTTCGCTATTCAATATATAAAAATCGAATTTTTACTTCGCTATTCAATATATAAAAATCGAATTTTTACTTTGCTATTCAATATATAAAAATCGAATTTTTATCGCTACTATAATATAAAAATCATATTTTTATCACTCCCCTTCATATATAAAGATCTAATTTTTCTTCATATAAAATCTAAGCTTTCCATGTTCTAAAACCTTTCATACTTTAAAAATCTAATTTTTTTCATTGTTAAAAACATAATCTTTAACCTCGTAAAAATATAATCTTTAACTACATGAAAACATAATATAAAATAAATTAAATTAACAAAACTCACATCAATCGAAGGAGTGGTTCTTGGGTTGAAACGGGGCTCGGTGGGCTGTCGCGCAGAGGGGAGTTGGCGGCAGGTGGTCATAGGCGGTTGAGCTTCGACGTCATGGAGGCCATCGGGTTTTGGTGGGGCTGTGGGTGCTGTGGGGGAATCGGATGAGGAGAGGAGGGAAGAGAGAGGTTGCAGAGGGGAGGGGGGGTCTGGCGAGCTACGTCGCCGCCTTGGGAGGACTGGTGGCGGTCGACGTCGAGATACGGGGGATGGGGGGGGGGGGGGCGACGGGTTTTATTTTTTCCCTTTTTTTATTTCTAATTTCTGTAGATAGAATGAATGAGGGTAGGCCTGAGAGGTAATAAGGAGAGGTGTTTTTTTTTATTTTTTTATTTTATTTCTAAAAGCAACTTTTTATTTCGACCTCGAAATCGAACCCACCGACTGTCGTCCATAACTAATTACCCCCATTCTGAACACAATGGGATATGTATCATAGGCTGATTCGACTGTTTTTTATCAGTTTTCGTCAAAATCAAAATATAACTCTCTATATATTGAATTTGAACGCACATTTCAATTTACCGGGGCCACATACTAATTAGAAAAATTCCCGAAAAATATTTTCTAGCTTCGTATTCACGATATGGTCCTAAAAAAACTAGTTTCATCGAATTCTGAGACCGTTTGAAAAATGGCCATTTTCCAGTCGATTGAAACAACTAAAACTGGTCAAACACGTTTTCCTATGCCACGCCCACATATTGATTCGAAAAATTATGAAATTTGAAATCTAGCAATAATTTGACATCGTGAATCCAACAAAAGTGGTTTCGTCGAAAACCGAGGTCGTTTGCAAAATTCCCATTTTTAAGGGCCAGAATTCCATAGCGACTATTCTGAATTTTCAACTGGGCATATCTTTTGATTCCCGCTATGAAATTTCGATTTTTCGGATTCTTTGGAAAGATATTCTCAAATAGATTCTAATGTTTTTGGTTTAGCTAAAATCTGGTTTATTTTGCATGTGGTACATTCATTTGAATTTTGAAATCGAATTATCGAACTACCGCGCCATTTTCAATTCCTTTTATAATTATAAATAAATATTTATATTCTAACAACGACGTATATAAATAAATACATTCTAATTTTATCCAAAATAAATTTTTCGTCGTTTTTATTTAAAATAATTCATTTTAAATATTCACAATTCATTAAAATTGCCAAAATAAAAATTTTAAATTGGCTCGGATTTCCGGGTTATTACAATCTCCCCCACTTAAAACTTTTCATCCCCGAAAAGGAACGAAGCTGAAAGTTATTTAACTAATCAACTCAACTTTCGCTGTTTTCGTTACGGCTTAAGTTCTTCAATTTTTCAGTTTCTAAGAACTTTTCAAATTTAGGGTTTTACCTTATAATAGCCAAAGAATGCTTGATACGCTAGATTTCATGTTTTAATTTTTAATCAGACTCCAACTGTAAATTAGTAAGAGAACGATTCCCTAAGTATTAGCCCCGAAGGCCGAAACCAACATCAGACCAATACCCAGGAAACCACCCATCTTAGCTCGTTTCCAGTTAGTTTCTGATTTTATATACAATCATAAATATCAATCATAGGCGACATGAGCGCCCCATCCCACTATGTCGCCATATATAGGATTACAATCAAAACCGCAAAGTCACGTATTGGAAATTGGATTTCCATCTGCGAACCGAGGCCAAAGATAGTCCTCAAACGATTCGAGACAATCTAGCCCATGTCTCAGGCAAGTACTCAGTCAAGCCTTTGAATCATCAGGGTCGGTCCACCGATGTGGATTAAAATGCCTGAACACTGCGTTTCCCCGCCCTTTGGGGCGTAAATGAGCCAACGTATGACTCCATCGGCTTCACATAGTCACCGATATATCCGAGGCGCCTCGCAAACCAACAACCACATAAGTCAAACTCGTCAGGGCGTGTAAAACCACTGACGCCACTTCTAACTAGAAGGAAACGCATGCCCTCCCTGATGTCCTCTCCCGTTTCTAGTTCACAACCGGGGTGTGAGGCTCGCGAATTAACGCTACACAAAGCTGTGCCACACAGGCTGTGCATTGATCATCAACCACAAGACTCTGCTTTTCAACAGAAGCCTTGATTATTTGCATCTTAGCATGCCACGCAGGCAAACCACTCCATGCAACCGATATCCATCAATCACACAGAATGATATCCAATGTCAGACACACAGTCCATTTACAAGTCCGTTCTGGGTCTGAACGAAACCGGAGGCACCTTGTACCTCGCTTATCCATCGATCTCCAAGTACGTCTGGACGACCACTAACCGATTCCCTCCTTTTGGGTGTACGACCCAATCAAGATCATCAGTAATCATCCAAACGACGTGAAGACCTCCGGTATTCGACCAACGTCTTCATCTTCGACTTATCATCGTAACAGTTATTCAGAATGGGATAAACCCGGTCTTTCCGAATAACTTGCGTATATAATAAACAAGTGTTACACAAACACAACATACGCCTCATTCCAATTTATCAGTCACTAACCGTAAATTAGTTAAGAGAATAATCCCCTAAATATTAACCCCGAAGGCCGAAACTAACATCAGATCAATACCCAGGAAACCATTCTGCTTAGCTAACCTACAGTTAGTTTCTAAATTTCACTTTCTTAGGGAAATGTTCCCATTAATTTTGTCAAAGATAAATTCTTTTAAATTTATTCTTTAATCTTCTTTTGAATATCGATTCAACTAGTCGGGATTAACGAACCTTACCGAAGTAATCATTTGTTTTAATTTTCCAACCCCAACCTATTCATCCCATGAAGTAAAACTGGTAATACTTCATATCTAACACCACGGTGTTATCGGTAAATTCAATCACCAATTCACGTTTAAATCTAATTAAAGATTTAACTATCGTCTGGAGCAAAACTGCTGATACTCCATTCTCGATCCTTTCAATCTAATTAAAGATTCATTAAAACACCACTTGGTTTCTAGGTTAAAGAATCAGTGTCCTTTAAAACACGGTTCACGATAAACCCCAAAATCACATCACATTTCAATCAGTCCTTAACTGTAAATTAGCGAGTGGGCAATTCCCTAAGTATTAACCCCGAAGGCCGAAACCAACATCAGATCAATACCCCAGAAACCATTCAACTTAACTAATCTCCAGTTAGTTTCTGATTTTCTTAACTCCTTTGGTCTAAGAACAGTATTATTGAAGATACCGTTCACGACAACCCAAAATCACATTCCATTAATTATCGGGTTAAAGAACAAGTGTTATTTAAAACACTGTTCATGATAAACCCAAAAATCAATACCAATTCAATTCTAATTAAATATTATTTAATTGGTGCACTTCATTGAATCTAAATAAAAAGATTTAATCTTTTTCTCAACTGGGCTTAAGAACAGTGTTAATGAAGACACCATTCACGACAAACCCAAATCACATTTGATATTAAATACAAGGCTCTGATAGAAAATATACCGACTTATATTCAATATCAAATTCTACGACTAACAAATATCTTATTGGAAATAATGATATTAATATATCTTTCAAATTCCCATAACAATATCTGTATCTTCATGAAATCCAACATCGAAATATTCCGAAGACAATTTCGATTCAAATCCATTCCAATCCAATTATTGGAAATTCTGGTTATTTTCAAAATCATTTCAAATCCAATTTATTTATTTTAAAAATAAATAAATTATTATTCTAGTTCAAATCCAGTTCATTTCGATAAAAGTCTATTTTTATCTTTTCAAATATGGAGTTTTTCATCCCAATTCTTCACAAATCATTTCTTATGATTTTACACAAATTATTACTCTTTTTAATAATTTTATCAAGGCCCGTACAGTCGATTTCCATCAACGGCCATAGAACTGCACTTACATCGACCTTTTACAAATTTGATTTGGACATAATTCCAAATTCAACCGTTAGATTTCTAATTTCTAATATTCGTTAGAAAGCTCTTTTCGATCCGAACCAAACGGTTCCGGTTTCAGGAGAATCCGACGGTCGGATCTCCCGTAATGTCTGTTCGAAGTCAATGGTCGAAATTCACAAACTGCCGCGGCGCGGCGCGTTCAATTCAGGCCATTATATTATATATATAATATATATTTCATCGATTTCCATTTAAAACGAATTTTATAAGTCGTTTTAAATTCATTTCAAAAACAATTTTAACTTCCCTTTCAAATTCAAATCAAAATTAATTTTTTCCTTTTAAATTCATTTCAAATTGATTTCAATTCAAATCGATTTTTAATTCAATTTCAATTAGTTTTCAATTCAAATTGAATTTCAAATTTATTCAATTTCAATTCGAATTGCTTTCTATTCAACTTCAATTCAAATTCAATTCTATTTAATTTCAATTCGAATTCAATTCTATCCGAATTCTAATTCATTTCAATTCAATTCGAATTCTAATTCATTTAAATTTAATTTAATTTGAATTTCATTTCAAAATATTCGATTTTGATATCACTTTTCAATATTCATTATAAAAACGAATATAATCGATATAAATATCGTTCGCGTCAAAATATCGCATATCTAATCAACACGACTTTATATATTTCTATTTCAAATCTTCTATTCAAATATATTTTTTTCCAATATTTCTATTCAAATATTTCTTTTCAAATATTTCTATTCAAAAATTTCTTTTCAAAAATTTCTTTTCAAAACTGGAATGAGGCCCAATCAAATACCATATAATGTTAATTATATGGATTTTCTACAACACACGTATATAACAACAACGATAAATCATCAACCATCATCCAGAGTGCGGTCTACACTGTATAAGCCTCAAATATAAATATTTAACGCTTATAACAGCCTGTCAATCAATCGATCGACATACAACTAATTATTGGGATTAGTGTATGTCATATATCATCTCAATACCCGTGTGGGGTTTCAAACAATCAAACACAGATTTTATTTGTGCAGTTGGGCGATGTGTAAAATTTATCGTCCCAATCAATATCAGTCAAATGTGTGTATAAAAACAAATCGTTCGATTTGTTTACATTAATTTATTTCATTTCATATACATGTTAAAAATTCTGTTCTTAACTATAAAATATTTTTAACTATATAAATATTTTATTTTATTTCACATCACATCACACAATCAACTACACATCAAAATCAAACAAACAAGCATACAAGCCGTCCATGGTCTGTAGACGACGGGTGTCGAGTGCTACTAAACACCGTCTGCATCCTAGTATATATTTTTAACTAGAAATTTAAATTAAAGGTGAGAAGTTCTCACCGGCTAGCTAAACCAAACGCTACGACTCTTCTTATGTAGAAATCTTCGCCGTGCTCGCCTTTTGTCAATTTCGTTGTCTGAGGCCACTACATATATAGAAATCACATTTTTATATTCTCTCTACTTCACGATAGAAATAAAGTTCAAATTTTTATTTCACTTCATATATTTACAATGCTTCTTTCTATATAAAAATTATATTTTTATATTTCTACCTCTTATATAAAGATCGAATTTTTATTATTATACATATAAAATTATATTTTTAATCTTCACATCTAATAAAAATCGTATTTTTATATATGCTATACATGTATAAAAATCAAATCTTTGTATAACTAAAAATCGAACTTTTTATTTCTTAACCACATATATAAAAATCGAATTTTTACTTCGCTATTCAACATATATAAATCAAAATTTTACTTCGCTATTCAATATATAAAAATCGAATTTTTACTTCGCTATTACATATATAAAAATCAATTTTTTACTTCGCTATTCAGTATATAAAAATCGAATTTTTACTTCGCCATTCAATATATAAAAATCGAATTTTTACTTCGCTATTCAATATATAAAAATCGAATTTTTATCGCTACTATAATATAAAAATCATATTTTTATCACTCCCCTTCATATATAAAGATCTAATTTTTCTTCATATAAAAATCTAAGCTTTCCATGTTCTAAAAATCCAACCTTTCATACTTTAAAAATCTAATTTTTTTCATTGTTAAGAACATAATCTTTAACCTCGTAAAAATATAATTTTAAACTACATGAAAACATAATATAAAATAAAATAAATTAACAAAACTCACATCAATCGAAGAAGGAGTGGTTCTTGGGTTGAAACGGGGCTTGGTGGGCTGTCGCGCGGAGGGGAGTTGGCGGCAAGTGGTCACAGACGGTTGAGCTTCGACGTCATGGGGGCATCGGGTTTTGGTGGGGCTGTGGCTGTGGGGGAATCGGATAAGGAGAGGAGGGAAGAGAGAGGTTGCGGAGGGGAGAGGGGAGGTCTGGCGAGCTGCGCCGCCGCCTTGGGAGGACTGGCGGCGGGTGACGTCGAGATACAGGGGGGCGACGGGTTTTATCTTTTCCTTTTTTTTTAATTTCTAATTTCTGTCGATAGAATGAATGAGGGGGGGGGGGGGCTGAGAGATAATAAGGAGAGGTGTTTTTTTTATTTAGTTATTTTATTTCTAAAAGCAACTTTTTATTTCGACCTCGAAATCGAACCCACCGACTGTTGTCCATAGCTAATTACCCCTATTTCGAACACAATGGGATATGTATCATATGCTGATTCGACTGTTTTTGATCAGTTTTCGTCAAAATCAAAATATAACTCTATATATATTGAATTTGAATGCACATTTCAATTTACCGGGGCCACATACTGATTAGAAAAATACCCGAAAAATATTTTCTAGCTTCGTATTCACGATACGGTCCTAAAAAACTAGTTTCATCGAATTCTGAGACCGTTTGAAAAATGGTCATTTTCCAGTCGATTGAAATCAACTGAAACTGGTCAAACGCGTTTTCCTTTGCCGCGCTGACATATTGATTCGGAAAATTATGAAATTTGAAATCTAGCAATAGTTTGACATCGCGGATCCAACAAAAGTGGTTTCGTCGAAAACCGAGGTCGTCTGCAAAATTCCCATTTTTAAGGTTCAGAATTCCATAGCGACTATTCTGAATTTTCAACTGGGCATATCTTTTGATTCCCGCTATGAAATTTCGATTTTTCGGATTCGTTGGAAAGATATTCTCAAATAGATTCTAATATTTTTGGTTTCGCTAAAATCCGGTTTATTTTTCACCTAGTACATTCATTTGAATTTTGAAATCGAATTATCGAACTACCGCGCCATTTTCAATTCCTTTTATAATTATAAATAAATATTTATATTCTAACGACGATGTATATAAATATATACGTTCTAATTTTATTCAAAATAAATTTTTCGTTGTTTTTATTTAAAATAATTCATTTTAAATATTCAAAATTTATTAAAATTGCCAAAATAAAATTTTTAAATTGCCTCGGATTTTCGGGTTATTACAAAGAAATCACAAACAAACATGCATCCATGACTCGATAAGACCACATTACGACAAATCATGATAAGGCTAGTTGAACCACCAATCGGGTTCGTCACCGTTAAAGGTCTATCGACTATCTCGGGTTCCAATCCCAACCTATCCACCAGGTCACTAAATACGAAGGAACGGGAAGCTCCGGTATCAAACAATACTCGTACAGGAATATCATAAACAGAAAGCATACCTTGAATGACGACATTCTTTCCTTTCTCCGCCGTAGTCGGGGAAATCGAAGAAGAAGGAACAACATTGATAGCATATGCTTTCACAGTCTGCTTTTCTTTAGGGGGTTGCAGATACTTATCCTTGTGATGTCCCACTCAGCCGTAGTTGAAGCACTTCCTGCCCGCTGACTTTGCTCGACATTCTATAGCATAATGGCCCTTCTTGCCACAGCTAAAGCATTCAACATCTTTCTTATTCTTCTTCTTCTGGCCCTCCTTGGTCTGATTCTGCTTTCTATTGTTCTGAGAACCATTCTTGCCTCTACCGCTTGCTTGTGGTTTTAGCTCCTTTGCAGATGCTACCTCAGTCTTCGACTTAGGGTAAAGACTCTCTTACCTCAATGCGTTCCCCACAATCGATTCAAATGTCTCATCGATGTGGTTAATAAGTCTTTCCCCCAAATATCCATCCAAACCAGTTATGAACTTCTCGTTCTTCTTCTTGGCAGTATCGATAAGGGATAATCCATACTTCGATAAAGTATCGAACTCTGCAATGTACTCTGAGACTGCCCTACCATTCTGCTTAAGCTCCAGAAATTTCCTAAACAACTCTGATTTCTGAGCAGCTGGGATAAACTTATCACTGAATCGGGCCTTAAACTGATCCCATGTAACTTGATCCTCTGGAGTAACTGCCTTGATAGCATTCCACCAATCCATCGTCCGTCCTTGCAGCTGACGGGATGCTAGCTTTCTCTTCATCGCATCCTCGATACCTAAGTCTTCGAAGGTACGCTCACAGCTATCGAACCAATCCTGAACTTCTGTAGCCTATTCTGTTCCGTGGAACGGCTTCCCACCAAGGCTAGTGTAATCCTTGCATAGCTTGGCGTAATCGTCCCTAGGCACCTGCATCGCTGCACCACCACCATTTGCGGCATTAGGAGCTGCCCTCTGAACATTCCTAAGCACCTCTCTCATGAGGTCAGTGAACATCGTCCTCATATCAGGAGCATTCCTATTATTAGCTCCTCTACCAGTACCCCTCATATATCGGCTCATCGTTCAATCTGTAAGGAGAAAACGATTAACCATCTCTTCAGTGGTACCAGTGCAGTGCGATTTCATCCTTAAATATACTAATAATATTTATATATCTTTTGAAAACCAAAATATCACAAACATAAGCTCTCATATACGTACTATCTCTCCCTGGTGTCTTTTCCTAGGTTAACTACGCAACTTAGAGCTCTGATACCAAATATGACGGCTAGAAAAATGAAATAGAATGAAATCCTAACTCATTTCAACCACCCCATAACGCTAATCCCGAAATGGGTTATGGGCCTATTCACTAATTACCTCATTTGGCCCGGTTAAGCAGTTTTTCACCTTTTAAACCTTATTTTGTCCATATATCCTAAACGGTAAGTCCGTTTTTCACATATGACCACTCTATGGAAAGGTAAACCATCTTTGAATCTAATGGAAGTGGTTTCAAGTCAAATTCCTTACCAATCAAAAGTTATGTCCAAAACAAAATCAGCTAGGGTCAAAACGGTCATTTAAAAATCAGCAAAAATCATGAACATGGGGAAATGACCCCAATAGTCGTCTTCCAAAGTTACATGACCATACGACTTCATATGTGAAAGAAATAAATATTCTATGATCCTTCGATGCGTAGAATGCGGGTCGTTACAGTTATTGACTGTAGACCAAGGAAGTATGGTCATATCAATAGTTGTATGGAGTTACCGTCATGGCCCCAATAGATTTGGTGATCAAAGCGATGGATATTGTATGCTTTACGCATTGAGTGAGTGATGTGAGGATGATTGCTATGTTTGATGTTTGCGATTACCATGACACACACTCCCATTTCACACTTTATGTTAATGTTACCTTAGAGTATTGTACATCTTGTTATGCTAACTCTTTGGTTGCTAGTCCAGGTTCACGTATGATCATTTATACTTGTTATTGCTTTATTCAGTTATATAGAGCTGCTATCGCTCATACCATACTTTTGTCTGACCCAGAGTTTTATGTCTCTTCTTATTACTCTGGGTGCTCTTAAACGAGCAGATTAGAGGCATGTTAGGTGGTTATGCGTGAGTAGCTGTCCAGAAGCGAGCAGGAGGCTTCCAAGTACTATATACATATATTCTCCCTGTGTTGCTGATGGTCACTGCTTTGGGCATTAGTAGTGCACCTTCTTTATTTCCTTTTTAGAGACATTATTTTGAAGTTGTAATGATTCTGCTCATAAGCTGTATTTTGGATTCTACTACTCTGATGGTTATGGTTTAGTATCAACTTATATATTGTCTCACCTATGTTATATCAAGTTATGTTACTATTATATTTTATTCCATGCGCTGTGAGATATACTACAAGTTCTTGGTGATTCATAGTTTCAAACCCTTTCTTTTGACGACCATCCTGCGCCTGTCGGGCATTAGCACAACGCATTTCGGGGAAATGTAGGCTAGTTCGGGGCGGGCCGTTACAGTAACTTACTGTAATTCGCTATGGATGTTAACTGCAAATTTAGTGGGTAATAAATTTGTAATTAATAGGTGTAAAAGAGGATTTTGGGGAATGATTTAGAAAAAACAAGTTGATACGAAGAAATTGGAATATCTTCTTGCTTGAAGGAACTTGAGAGTGTTAAGTAAATATCTATGTAATAGTCCAGTTTTGCGGATAGATGGACCCCAATTATAAGAAAGCAAAATGTGTAAAATTTAAAGAAATGGAATGACATCTTATTGAATTGGGATAGCATCTTACAGAACTGGGATAAAAGTATTCAGACCTCAGAACCATTTAAACAACGTAATTGTAGGACATAATTTCCATAAGAGTGTTTTTGGGTTGTAATCACTAATGGTCCCCCCATATTGATTGGATAAGGGTATAAGTGGTATAAAAAATGGATCCCTATTCATGTCTGCGATGGTGGGATCTAAAACCCTTATTAAATTTTTAGATAAATGCGTAAGAGAGGATTTCATGGGGATACTTAGCTTAGTGATCTACCATCAATAAGATTTGGAAGTTAATAACGGAATAAGATTTGTAGCCTAAAAAAAGGAAGTGGGTGGCGTTGTGATTTTTGAAAATATTCAGTGGATAAGAAATTTAGCCTTAAAGAATGTCATCCTCAAGAATAAGAACTTAAAACGTGGGAATAAGGAACAGGCTTAAACATTGGATTAGTCATTCTAGTTTAAATATAGTGTTTGGTTTGCTTAAGGGTAATTTTTATAAATTAGCACTTTTGTCGTTTTTCACAAAGGAGACAATATTATAAATTATAAGGAATATACTCAAAATATAAAGAATGTGATGTGTAATTTTACGTAATTGCACGTAGATTATACTATCTATCAAGAATAAGACAATACTCATTCCTTGTAATTTTAAATAAGACAATATGATTTTTTGGAAAAATTTATGGAAATTATAACAAAAGACCTCACTGGGATTTAAATTTCAGCAAACTGAAGCGTACAAAAATATTCAAATTATCAATATTGAATAAAGCATTATTTCGTTAGAATTTAAAATTTTGATTTAGGAAACTACTAAATTTTGGGGTTACATCTCATTCAAAAACTGAAGGATAAACTGAAGATAACCAAAGCTTTTAGAATAAAAGAAGAGTTGCATCTTGGATCCCTTAGACAATAGAAATAGTATTTTTCTTTTCCATTTGTAATTAGTGGGCTTTCTTGAAGAATTACAAGGAGACCATCTAAAATACCAATGTGTTGATGGAATAACTATTCACAAATTTCTACTCAAATCAAATTTGTGGTTAAACTTTGGAAAAAGACTAAATTGATTGGGTAGCCTGTGAAGGATAAAGCGCCGATATTAAATTTTGGGCTTTCCCAAAGTTAGGGAGATATACTAAATTAAGGATTATAGAAGCCCATAATAGTTTTACGTTTAATAAGATACCTTCATGGTGCAACGAATTTTGGTAGGACCTAATCAAGAAATGGGGACAAAGATGGAATCTTGAGAATCTTGTGTCACGATAGATATTTTGGAGCATGGAATTTAAGACTCTACTAGTTAGATTGGTTCGAGTACTTAAGGAAGAAAATTCAAAAGGAGTGAAAATTCTAAATTTTGTAGCCATTCTCGAAAATTTAGGATACCATGAGTGCATTGTATTTGCAAGATTGGATGGTATGAGATGGTTGCAACACAAATGCACAGAGCACTCATATTGAAACATTATGCAAGTTAGGAAGTTTTGCATACATCCGACATCATTTATTACACATACACGCTAGGACTGAGCTCACTTTAGCAAGTCTGCAGTGCATAATCACTATGAGTTATGGATGTTTTATGAATGCATATAATATAACATGGGTGTATAACATGATTTTTTAGAGCAAGTTGTGTTTTTTCTCCCTTGAAAAGATTTCGGGACGAAATCTCTTTTAAGGGGAAGAATGTAACACCCCGTAAAAATATACCATAAATAGAGATAGATGATTAAATTAAGTATAAACAATAGTAAATTAATAAAATATTGATGGGCTGAAAATAAGAATTTTGGAAAATTGAGAATTAGGTTCGCGAAAGTATTGCTATTGCATTTGTCGCGAGACTCTGACCCATTTGCATATTTTATTTGCTGAAAACGGAGTCCGTATGAAGAAGTTTTGATTAAAACAAGTTATACTTAAATTGTTTACACACAATATTTGAAACTCGAATTGTATGAATAAATATATGGAATATAATTATTAACTGACATGAAAAGAATATTCCATGACAATTTGAATTTTTTATGTGTGTGCATACATGTAAGAGGGGACAAGAATAATCAATGTAAGGAAGGTAATCAATCAAAATTAATTAAAAAGTAACGCAAAGGAGACAATTGCCTTTTAGGATCAACCTAAAAGGGGGGGGGGGGTCGACCGCCCTTCCAGGCGGGGTGTGGACCTCCAGGCCGACCGCCCTCCTATGGGGGGTGTCACCGCCCTTAAGGGATTTTGGTGGAGGTGGCTTGTTTTTACAGGGACTTATATATAAATTGCAAGCACGAACTATCCAAATTTAATTTAATTAATCTAACGGTTTGTTCACACACTTGCAACTATATATATAATCTACCAAGCCTCTCCCAAACCCTAGTCTATTTTCTTCTTACACCTTCATTCTGCCATTGGAATTCCAGAGAATTTTTTTTATTCCTTTTTCTATAGTTCTTCTCTTCTCTATTCTGATTTAGGATTAGATTTAGATTTTATATAATGGAATTCAAAGATTTGTATATAACACTCTAATCACTTGATTCTTATATATAAATTAACTATAATTGGAGAATGTTTTGTACGAAGGATTGGATCCAAAAGCAAACACCATTCAGATTTCCACTATTTTATCTTTCTTAGCACTATGAGTTGAAATGACATGAGTTTGCTATTTTCTCTCTTTTGTAGTGCGTATTTGGATCTATATGCCTAAGAAAATTTGGATCTAAACGAAAACATAATATTAAACATCCTCTAAATTCCATATATTTTAATTGTTCATAGATATGTTCAATCTATTACATTTAAAAAACGTGGGAAAATATGCTTAATTTACGTTATATTTATTTGTATCTATAACGTAATCAACATATATAAACGTGTATTAAGTGCGGTATAATTACGAATAAATTAGGAATAGAATTTGAATGTCCCCATAGGAATTCGTATGCTTGTATGTGTGTGACTTAATGGCTTAATTAATATTAATGACACATATACACGAGGTTAACTGTTACTTGTAGTAAAAGTATGCCCGGAACCGACCAGTATATCCAACATCTATAAGTAAATCTTGTTAATGTGAGAAGTCTAGGTGTCATGTGCCATTATAATTGGTACGTTACGATGCGAAGGTAGACCCAACTTGTAGTAGAAGCCTGCCAGGAATTGCCCAACAAATCCAGCTTCTACAAGTGATAAGCCTAATGTGAGATGTCTATTGTGGATGTATGTATATATATGTTGTGTGTGCGAAGTAGGCCTGCCATGGGAAAAGGTATTAAATGGCTGACCTATCTCTTGTTGGTAAATAAGTGGTTAGGACTGGGTTCGTTCCTAAGATTCAGTCATTGGTTCAAAACCTAAGTCATTGGGCCTGCCCTTCGAGAAGTAAATGGTTATTGGGTTCTCCTTTCTCCTATAAGGTATTAAATGGTCCTGGTAGTCGATAATGTGTGTAAGGTAGTTCTCCAACTAATGTATGATTCTTATCTAGGGGCTAGAAAAGGCTGACCTAGGGACGAGCTATGTATACATGGCCTAAGGAACCACCGTCTAAGGGAAGTATTAAGTGATTAGGAGTTTACCCATAGTGACAGCCAGATAGTAATAAGAAGGTTCGCCATGGGGTTCTTCTTAAAAGAAGCTGTGTTCTTAACCCAAAGCATGGTAGTAAGTTTCCGTTATCCCTATAAGAGAGTTATTATTTATAACGACTAACGTTAGAACAGGGTCTTAAGTGGCTTGATTTCCCCATTGGGTATTAAATGACTGGAGGGAATGTCCACCCTAAATGAATTAAAATATGGTATTAAGTGACCATAGGAGTGCCTTCCCTTTTATTTAGTTTTGGGGTATTTAGTGACTTCTTGGACTTCCACCTCATATGTTTGTATTATGTGCTTGTTTGCATGGACATATCGTGAAGAACTTATACTTCCAAGTATAGGAGATAGTTAATGCTTAAAACCTATGTGATTTTCATTTACCAGAACTTTATGTTCTGACCTTCCTCCTCTTAACATATAAACATGATACTAGGTGGGAACGCTTGGATCTATGATACCTTGGAGATGGAGCCTGACGATGGAGGATCCGTAGTTATTAGGCATTATTGATGGAAATATTTTTATATTGGGATAAATAGTATTGATTTACCTATTATTGCACGAGACTTGTCGTAACCGACACTTATGATGGTTTTTATCAAAGGTACATATATTTTATGTTATTATATTTTATCCCTTGCGCTGTGTGAGATTATGATTCCATTTTAGTTTGCTCTTTACATTTGTTATACCATTTCCTTATAGGAACCAACGATCTATTTAGAATGGCTCTAGGTTTCAACTAGCTTTTAGGGTCGAAATTTAGGCCCATTCTGGAAGGGTTATTACATGTGGTATCAGAGCATAGGTTACCATATTACAAGGAAATATATATGTATGAGAGCCATACTTGTTATTTTGAAAAAGAATTTTTAATTTTTTTACTAGATATATAAGTATATATGTGTATATATATTTAAAGTACACATGTGTAATGGCCGGGAAATCCGTACCAATTTGAGCCGACTAATATCCTACACATTCAACTCAAAGTGCACGAAAATTCAGATCATTAATAGAAAGAATTTAGAGGATGAGAAAGATAAGATAGAACTAATAGAATAGAAGAAGAACAACAGAATCAGAGTAAACACGAATCTCACAGCGGAACGAGTAATATGTATTATAACATAACTTTGAAATACAAAACTGTATTGTATATACATACCATTATCAGAGTACAATACATCATATCACAGCGGAAATAAATCTCTAAATAACAAATGGTGAAGCTTCCTGCTTTGAGCTCTTCCAAGTGAATCTGTAAAATCCTGAAACACTTGACTGCCCATACAAATTTGGGCACCCAAGAGTTTAGGGAAAACACAAACAAATAAACTCTGGGTCAGTCATGGGACTGGTGTGAGTAAATTCCAACCATACTATTTAACTTTGAAAATCCTTTTCAAACAAGAAGATAATAGTAAGACCAGCCCACACATAAACATGGACGGTTTTTACCTTACTATAATCCAAAATACTATGATATCAATACCAGTGATATTATGATAATGTCTAAACACATAAATATCCAAGTAGCAGAACGCTTGCATCTCACGCTCCACACACACACACACACACACACACACACATATGGTATAAAATCAAAAACCACAGGCGCTTTTTGGAGATTGGATTCCAACAGACAAGGTATGGGAGCACCTTCCGAACAGTGTACTCTGTAGAGCATACACCTGGGTTCAACAAGAATGTCTTGTAGCCCGGCCACACATGACCTACCACTCATTTAGCTTGAGTGTATCGAATATATTGCCACCCTAGTTGTAGGCCATCCAACCGTCATCCGAAGATACATAATCGAAAAGAAGAACAAATATGAATTTTCTCTAGATCGGTGAGAATACACCCTGCTTGGGTATGACCCAACTAGCCATGCTGCCTAACCCAACTTTTGTTACTTCCTGGTTGTGAGGCTAGAGGCTACGTCTATTTTCAGAACATCTGATCACCATTCACTTTGAATGCCACATCGTCAAAGCCGTCAATTCACTAATCGATTTCCAAAAATATCACAGGTATAAAAAGCTAAGAGGAACGAATTCCTCTACCACCAGACGTAACACCTTTAAGAGTCAATCATACGTGATTTACTAGGTATACTCTGTCAGACACTCGTACATACAAGTTGTCCTAGGACTGGACAAATAGAAAACACCATTTTGGAACAGGACGACCCTTGCATTTTACTCCGTCTTTGATTTCCTTCAGTATAATATAATTCGCAGCGCTTATCCCTATATGGAGTTGTTTCGGATAATATATCCAATCGGTCTCTCCGTATCGAGAGCGATGGTCAAACACTTCGATAGTCGGTTCTTTAACTATCGAAGTAAAAACAACATTCGTTCAACTAACATCACACAATCATGGGCACTTTTTATTTAACATTCGTTTAATTATTCGCATTCCCATATCGTACCAGATATTTCCCAAACCCGTTTTAGTCTTTTCACACTTCTAGGAAAACATTCCCAGTTATTACACTTTATAAACTCTGTTTCTAAGTCAACTCCTTGTTAAATCAATATCAAGTTTATAACTACATATTGACTACATATCCTATTATAATTCATTGGTTTAAAACTAAATATTAATTATCCTATGAGATTATAATTCCTAAAAATAATTCATTCGACATCGTCGAACTATAGTTCCAAATCGTAATGGTTTAATTCTAATCACATTTCGAATGTCGAAATCCTGTCATCGTTTTCTAACACGATTCTCCAATTTCCCTTTCTAAACTAATGCTTATATTTTTTTACAACATCGTTACTTATTACTTTCGAATAAGTAGATTTCAAACTAAACTGTTAGTGCTGCTATATATAAAAATCATGCTTAAGTTTGGTTAACAGTGTTAATTTATCGTTATAGTTCTAAAATTGTCATACACTGTAATGTTCTCCTTTATAACTAATCTCGACATAACAGTCACGCTTAAGCTTAGTCAACAGCGTTTATTTTATCGCTATAGTTCAAAGACTTGTCATACGCTGTAATACTCTATAACTAATTTCGACATAATAGTCATGCTTATAACGATAATTTAAAACCAATAGTACAAATAAATATCGTGGAATTCGGTTGGATTCCTCCAACCGGTTTCCTACATCCACATATGTTAGTCAAACAATTAACACTGATTTCATACTAGGGAATATTATAATCGGTGGAATCAGCATCCAACAAATGATGTGTATATATATACACAACGATATTCAACCAATTAAATTGTAATTTACCTAATCAACCATCACGCATCATTCAACCATTATAATAACGTTTCAAGATAAAACAGAGTCAGTGAATTTACTCACTTTTTCGCGTTAACTGTTAAATAACGATTTGCCTCAGTCGATTAAACCATTCCAGTTTTACGGTCAGTTCAATAGCGTAGCACTCTTTGACATGATTCCAGCAGACCCGACCGTTTGCAATTCCATATCAGCCCGCTCATCAAAGTCTCCACCGACACATTCTTCCACGGTGTATTTCTGCTCTCCTGTCCAATTAACAACGTTGCTCCTATTATTCATGCTTTAGTCGAACTCTCTACTTCACGGAAAAATAAATCTTGCTCCTTCAAAGTTCTACACGTCGTTTCCATGCACTTTCTCCTTTCTTTCTTTTTTTCTTTTTCTTTTCCTGGGCCTCTAGTCACTTAAATCGGCCCATACCCCTTGAGCCCAAAAACAATGCACCTCTTCCTGCCCATTTTAATCTTACTGCATTTTTATTTAAACTCCAAAACCTTCACTTCAGTTCATTCACCTTCCCCATAGTTTAAACATCACTCATCACATCGTTTTCTTCCTCTCCGATGACACTCGGCCTTCATCAACTAGCATCCACCATCTAGCCTAGACGTCTATCACCATATTTCCATAGCTGCTTATGTCAGTTCCCCTTTTTCCTTGATCCGAACACAGGAACCCGCCCCAATACACTATTATTTACTCGCATGAATATGGACGTCATGTCCTTCAGCATGCCTTCACACCGTATACTTCATTTGACACAACAATAATCTACACCACCGCATATATCTTTCCCTGACCCTTCATATGCATCACATGCTTCGCCATCAGATCCCCCAGCTTCACAAGCACTTTCGGTTCTCCACCTCATGCAGACTAGTACATCCTCTATGGCCGTTCTCTTACTGACGAACTTACTCCCTTTACACATAAAATGACTCACACCTATGTTCCTCAAACACACTGTATCCGCTCCCCATGCAAAACAGGTAACGCGAGTCCCCACTCTCTCTCCCACGTATTTTCATCCTTCTTGACATGCATTCATCTAACCCAACTCCATTCATTACTCCTCCCACCCAACTTCTTGTACGTCCTCTTCTCAGCAATTCTCCATGCACAAAAATACTATGCAAAGAAGAATGCACAACACCACTACACGGTTGCTCCCTTCATCGCCAATCCGCCAACTTCCTCCGCTGACGCCCCTCACCCTTCTGATCATCCTGCAACAATCGTTTTTGGCCGCACTTCAATACTCCTGCAAAGCGAAACCCCCCTTCCCATTGAAACACAAACTCGCACTCACCCTCGCCGATACGTTCTCACTTCTCATGGCTCACGTTCTCACTTCATAAATGTTTATCCATTTACACACCTCATGAAACAAGATATCTCCAGAACATGATGCCTCATTCACTAAAGAAAACAGCGAAGGGAAAAGCTTTCCCATTCTAGAAAATGCACCTAGGTCTCGTGTTCTTAGTCTTAGCATTCGAAAGAATATTTGTGGTTGATTTTCGTGGAGAAATGTTGGAATTATTTTGCTAAGATCTAGTTTTTTCCTTCGCTTGCTTTTTGGTTTTGTGAAAGAGACGAGTGCTGGCTATGATATTTATAGTATTTATATTCCTTAGTTGCTAAGCAGTAGGGATGAATAGAGTTATGGATTTGCTGTAGGGTAATGGTCTCCAATTAGGTAGTTTATAGTTCCAACATATAGGCTGTTTGCTTTGATACAAAGCAATAGGTATTAGGTAGAAGGAACGTGGCTATATATATATATATATATATATATGTCTGAATGTTGCATTTTGGTCCTTTTTGTATTATACATGAAAATGCTATTTTATACTAAATAAACTGAGTAGTCAACATCATACTAAATCCGCTTTATATACCTTTTCAATTTATTTATTTTTCTTTGATTTTATAACATTTAATGTATTCGTTATGTAAAACTTCGTTCATGTCCGAGTAGCCACAGATAGAAGTAAGGATACGGTCGTATCGAGTATGGTGTCATGATCGCAAAAATATAATAATACCAGTAGATTAACTCATATTTTGAAACCTCAAAATATCGATATAGGGTGCGAAAAACTTCAAATAAAAAGTTGCATATTTAATTAATTAAAAATTACAGTAAAATTCTAAAAATTAATTTATCACTATGTCTCAAAAGAACCTTGTTCAGATTCGAATCCGATATCTAGTTATTTCAAATAAACCGTTATGGTCAAAAACGAATATGCCGCTATTTTTCTGAATATTTGATTTAGACATATCTCACAATATATAATTCGAAATCTCGAATTTTCACTTCCATTAGAAAAATACAGTTCAACAGATTCTAACGTTTCTTGTTTCGAAGAAATCCGATTTAAAACGAGTCCTGTACATTCAGTTGAAGTTCAGAACGTTAAATTACGAACTACCGCGATATTACGGTCTCGATTATATTTAATATATATTTTTATACGTTCAAATTTGTTTTAATTAATATATAAATCCACTTATATCACGAATTCAATATTTAAACTGATTTAAATATTCAAATATAAACCGATGTTTTGAAGAATTTAGAAATCCCGGAAAATCCGTACCAATTTGAGCTGACCAATATCCTGCACATTCAACTCAAAGTGCACGAAAATTCAGATCATTAATAGAAAGAAATTGGAGGATGAGATAGAAAAGATAGAACTAATAGAATAGAAGGAGAAGAAGAACACAACTGAACAGAAGCAGAGTAAACACGAATCTCACAACGGAACGAAATAAAATGTATTATATACATAACTTTGAGTTACATAACTGTAATTTTATATACATACCATATCAGAGTATAACACATGATATATCACAGCAGAAAAATTTCTAAATAACTAAAGGTGAAGTCTCCTGCTTCGAGATCCTCCAAATGTATCTGTAAAAGCCTGAAACACTTGACTGCTCGTACAAATTTAGGCACCCAAGAGTTTAGGGAAAACAAACAAAATAAACTCCGGGTCAGTCATGGGACTGGTGTGAGTAAATTCCAAACATACTGTTTACCTTTGAAAATCCTTTTGAAACAAAAAGGAAAATAGTAAGACCAGCCCACACATAAACATGGATGGTTTTTACCTTACTATAACCCAAACCATTTTGATATCAAAATGAAGTGATATTATGATAATGTCTAATCATATAAATATCCAAGTAGTAGAACGCTTGCATCTCACGCTCCACATATATATAGTATAAAGTCATAAACCGTAGGGCGCTTATTGGGGAATTGGATTCCAATAGACAAGGTATGGGAGCACATTCTGATCAGTGTACTCTAGAGGGTATACACTGCAGGTTCAACAAGAACGTCTTGCAACCCGGCCACATATGACCGCTCACTCATTTAGCTTGAGTGTCGAGAATATATTGCCACCCACGGTTGTTGGCCATCCAACCAAAATCCAAAGATACAGAATCGAAAAAGAAGAACAAATATGATTTTTCTCTAGATCGGTGACAATACACCCTTCTTGGGTATGACCCAACTAGCCATGCTGCCTAGCCCAACTTTTATTACTTCCTGGTTGTGAGGCTAGAGGCTACGTCTATCTTCAGAACATCTGATCACCATTCACTTTGAATGCCACATCATCAAACCCGTCAATTCACTAATCGTCTTCCAAAAATATCATGGGTATAAAAAGCTAAGAGGAACGAATTCCTCTGCCACCAGACGTAATACCTTTAGGAGATCAACTGTACGTGATTATTAGGTATACTCTGTTAGAAACTCGTCCATACAAGTTGTCCTGGGACTGGACAAACAGAAAACACCATTCTGGACTGGACGACCCTTGCTTTTCTCTCTGTCTTCAATTATCTTCAGCATAATATGATTTGCAGCGCTTAGGCCTATACAGAGTGGTTTTCAGATAATATATCCAACCGGTCTCTCCGCATTGACAACGATGGTCAAAACACTTCGATAGTCGGTTATTTAACTATCGAAGTAAAAAAAAACATCCATTCAAATGTACAACCAAAATCACATAAACACTGGCCCTTTTATTTAATACTAACTTTCTAGTTTCCCATATTTTTATAAACTCTTCTTTATTTCCCTTTTTAACTAATGCAATACGCTGCTATATTTTCTTTATAACTAATGCAATACGCTATTATATTTCCTTTATAAGTAAACTCCTTATTCTCAAGTTCATCACTACAAGTCGATTTCCTATTTGATTTTAATTTATGGGTTTCAACATCAAATATTAACCATTTTGTCCAATTCAAAATTATATAATATATAATTCCTAAAAATAATTCATTTTAAATAATATTCGACATCGTCGAATTAAAACCCCAAATCCTAATGGTTCTACTTGAGATAATTTCACCATTTCTTTGAATGGTTTTCCATTTTCCCATTTCTAAACACAATCTTATACTCCCCAAACAATTTAACAATAATTATTTCATTTCATTATAAATATTGTTTTTAAATCAAATTACTTGTTTTACAAAACCAAACAAGTTATTGCATCCTAGCCTAATCAATATTAAACTCCTATTATAAATAATAGGTTTCCCTCTTTAAACTTAAATTCCTTCCTAATCTATTTACGGTATTTAAATAACCGTTATTTCAGGGCCGGTGTAAAACCCACATCCCCAGCAAACAACAATCAATGGCAGATTATCTATCACATCATATAATGCAATATATGGAAACAACAAATATAATTATTTCAACAAATTTATCAACAATTCATCCAATCAACCATCACACATCATTTAACCATTATTTATCAATATTAAATAACGATTATAATATTATAAAAATGATCAGAGTTAGTGAGTTTACTCACCTTTGCGCGTTAACCGTTAAATAACGATTTGCTTCGGTACATCGGATCGGACGTTATAACGAGCTTTCATTGGTTTCGAACCAGTTCCAATTCACTCGGTTGCCTTCCTCCCTTCAAGGCTTCACATCCACGCTTAGTCCATCACAACATTTTGTTTTTATTTTATTTGCTTATATTATCATCTCCTTTATCATGCTTTGTACCGTTTCTTGCCGCCACCGAAACACAAACACCAACCTCGGTTCCCGACCATCACCAACACTCGCGCTCCGACGTCCTCCAAACTTGTTGCCTCACTTCAAGTCTTTCCGCAAAACAGTTTTCACACCTGCTACATGAGCCTCTTCCCATTTGAAAGGATTGACACCTGCTACCCCTCTCTAGAATGCGTGCTGACCTCCTCCTAGCTAAATGAGCACCGTGAACTCAAAAACATTACAATATTGCTCTGCTTCCATGCGAACGTGATGTCCCTTTAAATACTTCTTCACGTTAAAACTGTAAACTCTCTCCTTCAATATAAACATCATGCTCCACGTTTTCCATGTCCGCACATCTTACTGCTTCCACAACAGAGAACGCCTGTACACCTTGTGATCAACTCCTCCACCATAAATCTTGCATCCGTTACCTCAAGCGGCCCCTAAGTCTTCCACCACGTGTTTCCATTCTTTTCCACTCCAGGAGACATTTATTTCATGTGCCCTGTTCTTCTTGAAATGGATCTTCCCTTACAACATATTTCTCCTTCTCTACCGCACGAGATAACCAATCAATCCCACTACAAACCTCACCATCAAGAGTTTGAGCCTACTGTCCTCATTTGACTTGCGTCGCCAAGCCTCTCAAATATATCTCCCACTGTCTTACAATTTCTTTTTTCCTGAAAGCTTCTTTTGTTTTAATTTATATTATTCACCATTGAAAACTTTAGTTCTTTTTGCTGAACCCAAACGAAACGGAGGGACTGCAATATAAACTGTTGATACTTCACAGCCAGGTTCCATACATTATAGGTTAGGGAACGAAAATAGCTTAGGCCATCACTGATATGAAAACACATAGCTGTGGTGTAGAACTGCTGTATAATATAGAGTAGGTTCTGTATTACTTTTCCATTAAGTTATAGGGGATGTTCGTAGTTAGTTTTTAGGGTAGGTAGGTTCTATAATTTCCTATGTAGAAGGACAGGTTTTCACTGATTGAAAGAGTATGGTCATCACGAATGCACGATGGTCATTAGGATTACTAATAGGGTAGGGGTATGGTCTGCATGTGATTTCATTAAATGGGGTATGGTTTAAACATAGAATGGGGAACATAGGCTTGTTGTTGTGGTACGTGCATTTCTTCGGCTAAAAGGGTTGCGTATGAAGACTTTAATTTGGACTTGTCTTTGATTTTGAAGTTTCACAGCATGGCATTTTCAGTTTTGGGGTACGTAGGTCATGGTCCGCACGTTTATACGTATTTTCGAAGTTGACATTTTCCTAGTGGTTGGTAGCCTTGCGTGGTCCGCATCTCCATTCATTATATAGGCTGGACAGAAGTATCAATAAGATCGTGACGAGCGATGCCCCACGATCCAAAAAATATAGTAATATCGGTAGGTTAACTCATATTTTGAAACCCCAAAATACTGATACAGGGTCCAAAATACTTCAAATAAAAAGTTGCGTATTTAATTAATTAAAAATTACAGTAAAATTCTAAAAATTAAATTATCACTATGTCTCAAAAGAACCTTGTTCAAATTTGAATCCGATATCTAGTTATATAAAATAAGCCGTTACGGTTGATAAACAATTCTACAACGACTATTTTGAAATTTGATTTGGACATAACTCACAATCTGTAACATGAAATCTTGGTTTTTCACTTCTGTTAGAAAAATACAGTTCAATAGATTCCAGCGTTTCTTGTTTCATAGAAATCTGATTTATAATGGATCTTGTACGTTCAGTTGAAGTTCAAAACGTTATATTACGAACTGCAGTGTCGTTATGTGCTCGATTATATTTAATATATATTTTTATACGTTCAACTTCGTTTTAATTAAAATATAAATCCACTTATATTACGATTTCAACATTTAAACTGATTTAAATGTTTAAATACAAACTGATAAAAATGCGGGACATTACATTCCTTCCCCCTTAAAATAATTTCGTCCTCGAAATTGCTAAGATAGAGAAAATGTCACACTCTATTATAACCAGGTTAAATCTTTTGTTTTATCTCTCAATTTCAGTTTTAACTGAACAAATTAATTATTTCCATTAAAGTATTAATTCTCTTTTTATTAACGAATATTTTCAGAACAACTTAAATTTTTGAAGAATTTCGCCAGCATCTCCTCTGCACGGTTAAATCGGTACTACTACACTTGCCTCCCTGGGCATTTTTCAATCAAAAACAAACAGCCAAGCGGCTTTCCTAAAAATAGTTCATAAATCTCCTACTCGAATATAAGGAAAACTTGTACCTTTTTGTTGGTATTTAACTCTATCCTTGCCATTTACTATCACTTTAACATATATCCAAGCATTTCCAACTGAACTCAAATCAATTTATTCTCCAATTCAATCATTCGCTTTTATTAAGCCAAATTTCTATTTCAACTCCAATTCCATTTACTGATTTATTTCTCAAATCAGTTATCTTCATCTCCAAATTCAAAATTCGATTCTTATTCTCCAAGAATCAATTCATTTTAATAACTCGAATCTCCAATATTTCTCTTGTACAGTTTCCATTTTGAATTATTCCAAATTCAGTCCAATTTTGTTTATCTTAGTTTAAGTTACACTTTTACTATTTTAACTTAAATAAGTTAAATTTTTATTTCAGAATTCAAATTCCTGGGATTTATTTTAAATTAGTTTGAAATCATATATAATTCAAAACATTTGAATTTCTAACAACTTGTTTCCAAAAACATCTTTGGTAGTAATCCGTCACTTAGAACCTCGAAAATTACACTGATGATGCCATGGTTCATCATCAGGGTTATTTTCCAGCGATCGAAGTGAGTTCAATCCTATATCATTTTCAAAACTCATTTTCAAACACAACTCTTGGGTGCCCAAATTTGTACGGGCAGTCAAGTGTTTCAAGATTTTACAGATCCACTTGGAGGAGCTCAAAGCAGGAAGCTTCACCATTTGTTATTTAGAGATTTATTTCCGCTGTGATATGATGTATTGTACTCTGATAATGGTATGTATATACAATACAGTTTTGTATTTCAAAGTTATGTTATAATACATATTACTCGTTCCGCTATGAGATTCGTGTTTACTCTGATTCTGTTGTTCTTCTTCTTCTTCTATTCTATTAGTTCTATCTTATCTTTCTCATCCTCTAAATTCTTTTTATTAATGATCTGAATTTTCGTGCACTTTGAGTTGAATGTGTAGGATATTAGTCAGCTCAAATTGGTACGGATTTCCCGTGCCAATTTGAGCTGACTAATATACTACACATTCAACTCAAAATGCACGAAAATCCAGGTCATTAATAAAAAGAATTTAGAGGATGAGAAAGATAAGATAAAACTAATAGAATAGAAGAAGAAGAATACAACTGAAACAGAATCAGAGTAAACACGGAACTCACAGCGGAACAATAAATTTTCTTATAACATAACTTTTGAAATACAAATCTGAATTTGTATATATATACATACCATATCAGAGTCTAGCTCATATATATCACAGCGGAAATAATTTCTACATAATTAGTGGTGAAGCCTTCTGCTTCCATCTCCTCCAAGTGAATCTGTAAAGCCTGAAACACTTGGCTGCCTATACAAATTTGGGTACCCAAGAGTTTAGGGAAAACACAAACAAATAAACTCTGGGTCAGTCATGGGACTGGTGTGAGTAAATTCCAACCATACTGTTTAACTTTGAAAATCCTTTCAAAAACAAAAGATAATAGTAAGACCAGCCCAAACATAAACATGGACGGTTTTTAACTTACTATAATCAAAGATACTTTGATATCAAATCCAGTGATATTATGATAATGTTTAAACACATAAATATCCAAGTAGCAGAACGCTTGCATCTCACTCTCCACATATATATAGTATAAAATCATAAACCACAGGGCACTTATTGGAGAATGGATTCCAACAGACAAGGTATGGGAGCACCTTCCGAACAGTGTACTCTAGAGGGTATACACCTGGGTTCAACAAGAACGTCTTGCAACCCGGCCACACATGATCGCTCACTCATTTAGCTTGCGTGTCGCGAATATATTGCCACCCACGTTTGTTGGCCATCCAACCATCATCCGAAGATACAAAATCGAAAAGAAGTATAAATATGAATTTTCTCTAGATCGGTGACAATACACCCTGCTTGGGGATGACCAAACTAGCCATGCTGCCTAGCCCAACTTTTGTTACTTCCTGGTGGTGAGGCTAGAGGCTACGTCTATCTTCAGAACATATGATCACCATTCACTTTGAATGCCACATCGCCAAATCTGTAATCACATACTGATTATACAAATGCACACTGGGTGTAGAATAAAGAGAAGTTACCTTCTCCCCACCAACTTGGTATATTCGTAAAAATCAACAGTGTGACCGTTGGAAATACTCTGTCAGACACTCATCCATACAAGTTGTCCTGGGACTGGACAAACAAAAAAACACCATTCTAGACTGGACGACACTTGCATTTAACTCCGTCTTCAATTATCTTCAGCATATCTAATTCGCAGTGCTTATGCCTATACGGAGTGGTTTTCGGATAATAAATCCAACTGGTCTCTCCGTATTGACAACAATGGTCAAAACACTTCGATAGTCGGTTATTTAACTATCGAAGTAAAACAAACATTCATTCAAATGTATAACTAGACATCACATAAACACGGGTACTCTTTATTTAACATTCGTTTTTATTATTCGAATTCCCATATCTTACCAGATATTTCTCAAATCTCGTTTTAGCCTTTTTACACTTCTCGGAAAAACATTTCCAGTTATTATAAACTCTTATTCTCTCATGTTCTAGAAAAATATACGTTATTAACATTCGAAACATTTCATTCTTTCATGTTCTTATTTTCTACACTTGGATAATATACCCTATCTCCATTGGAAAATATTTCTAATATCATTATAAACATTTTAATCTGCCCAACGTTCACTTTTAAAACATTATTCACTTTAAAATGTGAATATCATCTCTATTATGAAAATCTGAACACCTTTATCAAATAACTCCTTATTCAAGTAATAATTACCCTTATCTCGTTCACTGAAATCTCTTCCATAATTTCATATTCCTATTGTACTTTATAAACTTTGTTTCTAAGTCAACTTCTTGTTGAATCAATATCTAGTTTATAACTAAATATTTATTTCATATCCTATTATAATTCATTTGTTTAAACTAAATATTACTATCCTATTAGATTATATTTTCTAAAAATAATTCATTCGACATCGTCGAATCATGGTTCCAGACTTAGTTCTAATCATATCTCAAACATCGAAATGATGTTATCGTTTTTCTGAAATGATTTTCTAATTCTCTTTCTAACTCATTCTCATATCTCTTTGAATCAACGTCGTTACTTATTACTTTAGACTAAGTGGATTTCAAACCAAACTATTTCATTCCTTAGGAAGTGCTGCTATATATAAAGATCACGCTTAAGTTTGGTTAACAGCATTAATTTATCGTTACAGTTCAAAACTTGTCATACGCTGTAATATTCCCCTTTATAACTAATCTCGACATAACAGTCACGCTTAAGCCTAATCCACAGCGTTATTTTATCGCTATAGTTCTAAGACTTGCAATATGCTGCCATATTCCCTTTATACTAATCTTGACATCTCTTTCCGTTACAAACTGATATCGTTCCTCAATAATAGTGAAGCCGCTCAAGTTGGGGTATTTTATTTACCTCTCAGACCTTGATCGACAACGTTGTTATCTTAGAACAAATATGAGTTCGTAACTCTAAACTCCTTATTACTTATAATATTCATTAACCGTATGTCTTGCTTTTTATTTCGAATATGGTTTTATAACACCCTAACCTTACGTTGAAACCTCCGTTGTTCATAACTATTTATTTTAGACATTAACTCTTCGCTTTATCTTCATTATATAGTTCCACTTACAACTTCCTTACCAAGTCCATTAACGTTCTTCTTCTTTGGACATTTTATTTCCTTTCAAATTAGTATACATAATTCAAGTAATCATCTCGTTATGAATTCAATATTATCTTAAATTAAATCCATAAATTTAATTAAAAAGGATTAAATGGTAATTAACTTCATCATTACTGAAGTAAAACAGTTTTCATCATTATTCACTTAAAATAGATTAGTATCTAAATTCAATAAACCATAACTAATTATCTTAGTTCAATAGTTCTTTAAACTCCATTAATTACAAAGGTAATTAAAAAGAAATCCTATTGATGTTAAGCAATTTATTTTCAAGTTATTTTTATTAGATTACTTGAAAACCCATTTAATCTACTCAATTAAATTTTTATTTTAAATCAACTTCTTTCCATCAGTACATTCGTTAACTGATTTAATTACTTCTTACCATTAGACTTATATGTTTAATCTAATAATATTTCTAAATTGTTTGTCTTAAAATAATTATCCAAATATGTAATCGTAGGATAATTTATGCTTTATAAACTTATTTAAATGTCAACAATATTTTTTATTTACTTTATAGAAACGAACTCTAAAATACTGGTTTATAATAGAACTTCTATTATAATTTAAAACTTCACTTTAATTATAGAAATAAATTTTTTATAATTAACTTCGTTGATTTGCCTGACGACCAATTAACTTCTTAACAAAACGATGGATTTATGGTCGACTGTCGCTACTTTCTTAATCGATACCATTTATTGATTAAATCAAAACAATTATTGAATTTCCGTTCAACATCAATATTCACACGGGGTTTTAATGTCATTTGGGTTCAAACAGTGCATATCTAAAACAAACAGTACATATAAATATCGAGGAATCTGGTCGGATTCCTCCAACCGGTTTCCGCACCCATAGATCTTAGTCAAACAATTATCACTGATTCTATACTAGGGGATATTATAGTCGACGGAATCAGTATCCAACCGGTGATGTGTACATATGCAACGATATATAATATTTAACCAATTTAATTGTAATTTACCTAATCGACCATCACACAACATTCAAACAACATTAAAATATAATTAAAATATTTTAAAATAGATCAGAGTTAGTAATTTTATTCACCTTGTGCGTTAACCGTTAAATAACGATTTGCGTCCGTCGGTTCACATTAGTTGTTTTATTTCGCCATTTCCCAAAAGAACTGGTCCACTTTGGAAATGAATTGCACTGCCACTCCATCAACTCCTAGCTCACTGTCATTTCAAAGCTCAGCACTTCATTCTTGCGCAAAATCTTCTCAGTGCTGCCTGACCGTCCAACGTGTGCTTCCTCATGGACAAGAGCCTCCGTTAAATAGTGATCACCCTTTTTGATCATCAACCATCACCTTTCCGTCACCTTAATACCGATGCAAAACCCCACCCTCAACTTCTCTTTATGGGTCTCACTCCAAACCATGCACGGTATATCCTCACATTTTCCTGCCATGCTTCAGTACACTAGTGCCATTTCGACACTTTTCAAACCCCGTTAATCACCATCTCTTCACGGAATGAATACCCCCTTTACACTGTCGACATCACCAGGCAACACCACCCTCTGCCATCTCCTGCTAACCCAAAAACAAGTATCATCGAATGACTCATCTCAACATGCAGAACCCTTGGCTCTGTGGCGTAACTCAATAGAGATTGGGTTAGTAATACCATGGATTGAATTGGAATATATATATACGAGAGCGCGTATTTGTAATTTGATATAAAATTATTTTTACCAAATATTTTATAAAGAAGGCAAGTTTCATATTTCTTATAATATTATTGGTATTGAATTCAATTAGAATTCAATTTGATTGTGGAATTCAAATAAGATTGAGGCTGGTTTAATATAACTAGAAGTATTCGTGAATGTGGAATTTAATATAGGATTAACTAAATAAGTCAGAATTTAACTTAAAACTAAGTTAAATATGGGATAATTTGATTTGTTGTGTATTGTTTGATTTATTGGATGTTAGTTGAAATCATCAAGGAATTAATAGGGAATTGAATAAATTGAAAGCAAGGAGATAAATCCAAATATAACGAGTATGAAATAAAATCGACTACGAAAGGAAACTGAGTTATTTAACCCTGAATTGTTATTTGCATTATAAGAGGAGTTAAGTGCAGAATCCTAAAGGCTATGGAGTTGATTCGGTTACACAGATTGGAAGTACATATTGATGACAAAGAGCAGTTACTTGATTTGCTTGAAATTGGAATTAAGTGGCCCGAAAAATAGGTAAACCTTAATATATTGATTGAGTGATGGATTTGTATACCCCTGAGTGGGATGGTCATTTGGATTTTAGATTTCTTTTTGGGGAAGTTAAGCCCGGAGTGACAGTTGTAGTCGTACCGATCGAACCATGCAGAGTGGGTGCTGGCGAAATTTTCGAAAATTTTATGGAGATTAAATTTGTTTTGGTGAGAATTCAAAAATATTTATTTTAAAAGATAATCGGGTTTTCCACATTCTTTTCGCTTTAGTAATTTCGGGGACGAAATTCTTTTAAGGGGAAGAAATGTAATGTCCCATATTTTCAGTGGTATGGTATTTAGTATATTAAATACTGAATTGGAATTTATAATGAATTTATAATATTTACTCCGACGAAGTTTGAATATATATATTTTATAATATAATTAAACGAACTTGAAAACGAAGCGACAGTTCGTAATTTACGATTTGAACTTCAAATGAATATACAGAATCCGTTTTAAGTCGGAACTCTGTGAAAAAGAAACGTTAAGATCGATTTGAATATAACTCTCTAATGGAAGCGAAAAATGGGAATTTTGGCTTATATATTGTCAGTTGTGTCCAAATCAAAATTCAGAATAGTAGCCGTGAAATCGTTTATTAATCGTAATAATTATTTAATTATAATTAAATATTGAATTCGAATTTGGACAAGTCCTTTGAGGTGTAGTCATAATTTAATTTTTAGAATTTTACTGTAATTTTTAATTTGTAAAATAAGCAACTTTTTGTTTGAAGTGTTTTGCACCCTGTGTCAACATTTTGGGGTTTCACAATATGAGTTAAACCACCGATATTATCATACTTTTGGGATCATGGCACACTGCTGGATGCAACGGTATTTTTATTTATGTCCGTAGCGGCGTGAACATGATCGAAGTTCTATGTTATGCGGTGCGCCCTAATTCTAATCAGTACAAATGAAACGTGTATTAATTAAGTAATATATACAGATATTTTTTCAACTAATTACCAATGTTTTCTTCCGCGCAAACTTACAAAAAAAAGTGAACACATCACTTGTTTAGTCAAAGTAAGCCCATTCTTCAAATCGTGCAACCCATCCTTATTTAATATAAAGCATGTCCGATGCCATACTTCACAGCTAAGCCTAGAAGTAGGAGATAGAAATATCCTTGCGTTTTCTTCCGCTATAAGACTCGTACTTTATTGTATAAACCTAAAACAAACAGCACTGAAAACCATATACTACCTACGCTATAGCCAACGTGTTGGCCTTACTGCTAGAGTATGGCCACAGTACAAACCTACTTGTATTAGCCGAAAGGACTTTATGCCCATCACCTATCTAAATATAAATTATCAACCTATCCAGTATTAAAGCGTGCTGTCCACGCTAATTTCCTCTATAAAAACACACAACCCTTTTCTTCTCTGAAACCACGCTTCTCTTCCCTTCAGAGATATGAGTTGTTATATATAAATTTTTTAATTATATACTATTAAACTAAAAACAAAATTTCTCAAATTGTGAATATCTGAAAGATCCCAATGGCCTACTCGCATATGTTGGCCGGAAGGATATGCGCGGGGTATATAAATTCGATGGTGATTTTCATGAAATACGGAGCTAGAAAACTTGGTGGCTCTTCATGATATAAATATCGCACTGTTTGTGCATGGGGGGGGGGGGGGCAGCAGGCAAGGGCCAAAGTGGCGGCAAGAGGAGAACGTTGCGAGGCTGGAGGCATGGTGTCCAGTGTTGGGAGTAAATGGCTTAGGTGGATTTGCGGTTATGTGATGTAGAATGGGTGAGGAGTGTCTGTTTAAGTTTGAAGTGGGATAGAAGTAGCATGGTGAATGTTTCATGCGGGTATATTAGAGCAGCGTGAGCAAATGTAGAGGTGGCAAGGTAGCAGGTTGTACAGTTCATATGAAGGGAGTTTGGAGTGTTTATAGTAGGAAGTGCCAGTTCTTGTTTTTACATATAAGAGGAGAAGAAGATCAAAAGGAAAGTGGGTGGTGATAGTCATCGGAACATGAAGAGAGCGCGGGTTTTGTTAATGTGGAGGAGTAGTTTTGACGTGCTTTTGGGGTTTATTTGCAAAACGAACTAGGGCGGCTTCAGGATGGCAACAAAGAGGGACGTGGCCATGTGTGGGATGGAGGTGCAGAATCACATGTATTTTCATGGGGGAAAAGCTTCTGGGTACCGCAAATTTGATGGGAGAAATTATTTTAACATAGTGATGCAGACGGGTTTGAGAAAGGTGAGCTTTGGGTAAACTAAAAGGGAACGCACGTGGGGTATTGACATGGGCATGAGTATTGCGGTGCTGTGTTTGTAACATTGGAGCATGGACTTGTTGCAGTGTATAGGGGAGATGCAAGTAAATGGGGTTGGAGTATCAATGTTTGAAGAGGAAGTTCATGCACGGACGCCAGCAAGTCGTGATATGAGTGCATGCGTGAGGTAGAAAAAAGAATGATGATGAGGCGTTTAAAATATGTGGATTTGTAGAGGAGGGAGAATAGTCGACAAGGAGGAGGTCTGCATGGTGTCGAAAGGGGATAATGGCGAGCTGGTTCCACGTTTGCAACTGGGGAGGAAGAAACGAATGTAATTGCAAATATAGGAGGTGTAGAAATCCATGAATGAATGGGTTGGTGCATGAAGAGAATGGAAATGTAGTGGAAAGAAAAGAAGGCAAAGGGGGACGGTTTCATATTTACAAGAAGTTTGCAAAGCAAAGGGGAATAAGAATGTGTAAGGGGAAAAAGAGATTTGTATACCGAAATGTACAGAAGAAGAAATTGGGTAATTCACGAATGGAGCAGAACGATCTGGTACGGAGACAAATGCGCGAACATGATCAGTTGATTAAGGTGGCTAACGTGTCAACAGAAGCGCGCTAAACCGGATCTAATTGAACCGCAGAAAGAGTACTTCGATGCTGAGCACGTTCGGAAGGGATCAGACTAAATAACGCGGAACCGTCGATCGTATACAAAGGTGAGTTAATTCTCACACATTTCTGAAATACTGGGTGTGCTAATTTCATATAATTTAGTTGTTTGGATGCCTTGGATGCCTATGATTGATTTAATGGTTGTCGTAAATCATATTATCGTTGAATTAAAATTATATGCTATTATGTGTGTTGTTAACTGATCGAACCCCATGATTGTTTAAACCTGTTTGATTGTTCATCATTGATATTATTAGAATAAATATATAGTACTGATTAAGAAATTGGCAGTTAGTGGCCTAAAATCCGCTTTTTAGAAACATTGGTTTGCCGTTAGGTAAATTAACAAAGTTTAGTTATAAAAGTTATTTTATAACTAAACAAGATTTTTAATTATATTTTAGATATTATAACGAAGTTTTAAAAATAAAGCAATGTATACAAATTGACTATATTTTGTGAAATGATCGTACGATAAGAATGTGATGTTTAAATCAACCTTATAAGCGAATAATGTGTAGATAACCTAAGGGTTAATATGTTGGAATAATTAGGTTTATTTAATCGATTGATTAATTTTATTAATCTAATAAGGAGAAGTAATTGAAACCAGTTAACATTTAACTGATGATGTCGATCAACCGTTTAATGTAAAACGTCTGATAAGACTATTTTGTTTACCCGATGGAAACGATTTAGAAAATAATTAATTTAATTTAAATAAGCTTTCTTAAAATTATAATTTGTTTTAATTATGTTGTTTGAATATTATTAACATAATTAGTTATTGTTTACAAAAGGTGATTAAGTAATCCATTCCTGGTTAATGAAGAAGTAAACGGGTTTATTTTGGTGATTAAGGAAGTTATTTATCAGTATAACTAAGTTATCGGTTAATAATGTTCAAAGAAATTAACCGATCTAAGTTTTAGTGAACAAATAAGTTGTTTATACTTTAGTTAACGATGGAGTGTGTGGTAATTAAGGTAATTCCCTCTTAACTAAATTACTTAAGAAGTAACTCGAGATGAACTGAAATTAGAAAGGTTTAAAAAGGAGTTTATAAAGGGATACCTAAATGAAAATTCAAGTGCGAGAACGGGGTTATAACAGGGAAATTCTCGCCAATGTGAAAATTTAATATTTTGTTAAATATCCAATTTAAATTTGAAATGGAATGAAAGTTTCTTTTTAGAAATGTTGTTCAACCTCGAGAAGAGGAATGAGTTAAAGGATTAATTAAATAATCCAAGTCAAGTACGTGAAATGGTATGTGCGAAAAGGTTAATAAATAGATTTTTATTTAAAATCCAAGAGTTGTTTTATAAAATGGACTCGATAGTCGGGAAGTGAATTAATATAATTCATTTTTAAATGAAATTGTGTAACGAGAGCGGGAAGTCAAGATTTAGTAAAACGGTCATAATTGACTAATATTGTTCAAAGTAAAGATACAATTTATAAAACTGCAGTCTATATAAATTATAGGAATAAGATGTAAATGATAAGTAGGATGTGTTTTCGAGTTACGAACTATTATCTATTCTGAGATAAGAACGTTGTCGATCAAGGTCTGAGAGGTAAATAAAATACCCCAACTTGAATGGCTTCGCTATTATCGAAGAATGATACTTGTCGGTAATGGTAAGGAGTGTTGAAATTAGTTTATATTACAAGGATAATTACAAGATTTTGAAAAGGAAATATGTCGCAACATTTGTTGCAAGATGTGAAATTTAAATCGTCAAGTTAATAATTATGTGTCAATAATTCCAAGGAAAAAGGGAACAAACTATGTTTATAAGAATATAGCAACATTTCCAAAGAAAAGAGGGAAGTTGGGTACATACGTTTGATTTGAAGAAGTTAAGATGAGTTATTCAAAAGTAACGAAAACTACGAGATTAGAGATAAGAATATGTAATCGATGTAAGAATCGACGGGTTAGTTTAATAGATGATGTTGAATAAAAGAGGTCCTAGCTGCCATGAACTTGACCATTTTTTTATAATTGATAGTTAAAACACCGACTATAAATGAAATATTATTAGACCTTTTTGACGTGTTGTTTCGAAGAGACCAGGATGGGGACTGGACCCAAAACCACTTCGAATCAACGTTACGATTCGAAACTAATTTGCGGAGATGTATATAGAGATGGAGCATTGAAGACCGTAAATCTTCATGAGCGGAGGAATTACTTGTTGAATTTCTCTAGCTGATCCCTAGAGATATTTTGGCAGTGATTCGGTCGTGATTGGAATCTACAGATTTACAAGGACTACTCGCTACTAATCTATAGGGTGATTCCTAGGATGCGGTAGGAGGGTGCCTTCGGTTCATCCTGTTCCTGGATGACGTATGGACGATGTGACATTCAAGGTGAATAGTGACCAGATATTCGAAAAGATAAACGTAGCCTCTAGCCTCATCAACCGAGAAAATATAGAAATCGGGCAAGGCAGCATGGCTAGTTGGGTCATTCCCAAGCAGGGTGTATTGTCACCAATCTAGAGAAAATTCATATTTGTTACTTCTTTTCATTTCTGTATCTCCCGGGAATTTCGGTGGTTGCGACAAAAAGCCGAAAGGTTGGCAATATATTCGATACACTCAAGTTAAATGAGTGGTCGGTCATGTGTGGCCGGGTTGCAAGACATTCTTGTTGAACCCCAGTGTAAATCCCTCTAGAGTACACTGATCGGAAGGTGATCCCATACCTTGTCTAGTTGGAATCCAGTCTCCAATAAGCGCCATGCGGTTTTTGATTATATAATAAATATGTAGAGCGTGAGATGCAAGCGTTCTACTACTTGGTTATTTATTTGTGATTGATAGGCACTATTACAATATCATTGGAGCTTGATATATCAAAACTGTTATTGTGAATTTACCACTGAAAGTATTCCAGAGTGATCTGGGTGAATTTTGTTTTAAACCAAATGTGCTCGAGTCAGACCGAGTATATTTACAGGTTCGGTTCCGCTTGGAGTTCAAAAGCTGGAAGCAGGAGGATTCACCACTAGTTATCTAGAGTTTATTTCCGCTATGTCTGATATATGATGTACTCTGATGATTTGTATGTATATATATACAGTTTTTTTGTAAAGGGATTTGGTATATTATACTTTATTCGTTCCTCTGTGAGACTCTGATCTTCTTATTCGTCTATTCTATTAGTTCTATCTTTCCTATCTCATCCTCTAATTTCTTTCTATTAGTTTTCTGGGTTTACGATACTTGGATTTGGACACGGGTTGTATTAGTGTCGAGAATCAAGTGTCAAATTTCCGGGACGCTGCAGTACGGTTATTTATACATGAATTTGAAGAGCATTGGAGGAAGGAATAAAAAGAATAGGAGGCAAAGGGCAGTTTGAAGTGTACTGCGTGATGACACTTTGCATGGTTTAGAGGGGGAGTGACGTTTGATGGCCTGTGTTGAGTTCGGCATGGAGTTCATTTGCTGGGCTTTTCTTGTCTGCATGAGGTGCTTTCTCGTTTGCACGTGGGGAAGAGAAATTTGTGCATGGGTTAAATGAAGTGAGCGTTGAAGCTTTGAATCGGGGTAGAAGGAAGAAGTGTGCTGTAGCAAAACACGGTTGCAGTAATATGGTGGAGTGTTCTTTAGTAAGTTTAAGACCTTAGCAAGAAAAGGAGATGGAAGAATATAGGGTGAGTGGACATACATGGTTGAGTTTGGAAGGAGCAGAAGTGGACAGTTATATGAAGTAGAGAAGATGAATGATTTAAAACAAAGGGATGGACAAGGTTCCATAAAGGACGGTGACTATAGTGTAGAGTTGGAGACGGAAAATGATGGGAAGTAGGTCGGTTGGTGTGTACAGGAAAGAGAGACATTGATGTTCGATTCAACGAGTATATGTTGTGATGATGAACGTGGTGAAGAGGGGGATCACGTTACTGGTGCAAAAGGTCAACACTGATAGGAACAATAACTTTAAATCGTAGAAGGTCAGGAGAAAGTTACCGCATGCTAATCATTGATTAAGGAGCATTGGACAAAACATGATCTGATAGGATCGTACCAATGGAAGTTATGTGAGCGCGCTGGTTCGATTGGAATCAGAAGAAACCAGAATTTTGTCTCTATTTCATTTAAGATTAAACGAACAACGCTGGAATCGATCATCAAAAACAAAGGTGAGTTCATTCTCACACTTTTCTGAAATTCTCTACAGTGTTAAATTCTGATAATTAGATGACTGCATGCCTTGGTTGATTGGTTGTTTTAATGATTGTCGAAAAATTATATTTGTCGTATTGGCTGGTTTTGATTTAAATAATTATTTAAATATTATTATCTGAAATGCAGGGACGAACAGGTTGGAGGGATCCGACCGGATTCCTCAAATACACTGTATATTATTTAAATATAGAATTGTTACCCAATGATGATTGAACGTTGAATTGACCTTCACATTTATGTGATGTTTTAAATAAATAGACCGTATTGATTTAGTAGTTGGCAGCAACGATCAGAAACCCTATTTTAAAATGATAGTGTACCGACGGGCTAATTGACGTAATTAAAGTTATAAAACTTGTTCCTCTGAACCAAAGTGAAGTTATAAATTATAGGGTATTTTAATGTGTCGATGGTTACAAAATAAATTATATAATAATGTTTTAAGTAAGTCTTATTTAGATTAATTATATTAATATTAGAAAAATTAATCGAAATCAGTTAAATAAGCAATGGTGGTTGGGATAACTAATCAGAATTAATAATTAGATTAATCGGTCTTCAACTAATCTAATGGAGAAGATTTAACGAATATTTGGTTTAATGTAATGATTAAAAATCTTTTTATTTAACGAGGTTTAAATATGATTAGTAAATTATTACAATCATTAATATGATTAGAAATTGTTTAAGTAAGTGATTAACTAATCTGTTTTCAATCACTAACAAAGTAAGCTAAGGTTGATTATTATTTTAATTAATGATAATTAAAATAATGAACTTTCTAAATGAAAGAAGGAATCAGGATTTGAAACAAAACTTAGTGGTACTATGAAACAAAGATATTATATCGGGTCGTGAAGCAAAATAATAATGATTAAGTGAAGTACAATCAAGGGGATCAAAAAGAGTTTTATACATATATAAGGATATGGAATGGGTTAGAAGTTTTAACGAAGTAAACGTAGATGATGGTTTAAAATAAGTATTACATAAGTAATAAGGTTTAAGTAAATGTTCATAAGTTGAAAGGAGATTAAAAATAAGCGATGTATGATTTGACAAATCTTTGACTCGAGTTTAAAGAGTAATTTTGTTTATACTTGAATTGAGAGTATAGGGTTTTTCCAAAGTATAAGAAATGGAAAAGATTAGTGAATATTGATGTTTTCAAATTAAAGAATTAAAGTGGATTAGGTAAGTACATTATTTAAGAAGGTGGTTATAGTTATAATCATAAGGAAATGATGGGATTTAAAATAGGAAGATAAAACGATTTGAAGGATCGAGGATATGGTCTAATGAGTAAAATGATCTGAGCTGCCAACATACTTGACCATAATGTTTTGACATTGATAGTTAAACCACCAAACTATCAATGAAATATATTGGACCCTTTTGACGTGTTGTTTCGAAGAGACCGGGATGAGACTGGACCAAAAACCACTTCAATTCAACGTTATGTACGAAGCTAACTGGCAAAGAATAAAGACGGAGCATTAAAGACCCGTAGAATATCATAAATGGAAGGATTACTTATAATCTCTGGGTAGCTCCCAAACAAAAAGAGATACTGTGATTCTGTCGTGGTTGAGATCTAAGGGATTTCAAGGACTTCTCGCTACTGGTCCTGGGGGTGATTCCTATACAGGAGGCGATAGGAGAGTGACTTCGGTTCATCCTGTTCCTGGATGACTGGTATGGACGAGTGTCTGACAGATTATTCCTAACGAATCACGTACGATTGATCTCCAAAAGGTATTATGTCTGGTGGCGGAGAAATTCATTTCTCTTAGCATTTTAAACCCGTAATATTTTGAGGAAACCGATTAGTGATTTGACGGGTTCGACGATGTGGCATTCAAAGTGAATGATGGTGTGCTGTTCTAGAAGATAAGCGTAGCCTCTAGCCTCATAGCCGGGAAAGACAGAAGTTGGGCAGGGCAACATGGCTAGTTGGGTCATACCCAAGCAGGGTGTCTTGTCATCGATCTAGAGAAAATTCATATTTGTTCTTCTTTTCGATTCTGTATCTTCGGATGACGGTTGGATGGCCAACAACCGTGGTGACAATATATTCGATACACTCAAGCTAAATGAGTGGTCGGTCATGTGAGGCCGGGTTGCAAGACGTTCTTGTTGAACCCCAGTGTATACCCTCTAGAGTACACTGATCGGAAGGTGCTCCCATACCTTGTCTGTTGGAATCCAATCTGCAATAAGCGCCCTGCGGTTTTTGATTTTTTAATAAATATGTAGAGCGTGAGATGCAAGCGTTCTACTACTTGGTTAATTATTTGTGATTGATAGACACTATTATAATATCACTGGATCTTGATATATCAAAACTGTTTATTGTGAATTTACCACTGAAAGTATTCCAGACTGATCCGCGTGAATTTTGTTTTAAATCAAATGTGCTCGGGTCAGACCGAGTATATTTCCAGGTCAGGTTTCGCTGGAGTTTCAAGGGCTGGAAGTAGGAGGCTTCACTGGTAGTTATCTAGAGTTTATTTCCGCTGTATCTGATATATGATGTACTCTGATGATTGGTATGTATATATACAGTTTCTTTTTGTATAAAGAGTTTTGGTATATTATACTTTACTCGTTCCGCTGTGAGATTCTGATGTTCCTCTTACTCTTCTATTCTATTAGTTCTATCTTTCCTATCTCATCCTCTAACTTCTTTCTCTTAACATTCTGCTTGTCTGTATAATTTGGGTTGACTGTGGTAGTAAAATATCAGCTCAAATTGGTATGGAAAAGTGGGACTGATACCACGTTGTAACGTCCAACTTTTCTGTACCAATTTAAGCTGACATTTTACTGCACAGTCAACCCAAATTATATAGAAAAACAGAATGTTAAGAGAAAGAAGTTAGAGGATGAGAAATATAAGATAGAACTAATAGAATAAAAGAGTAAGAAGAACATCAGAATCTCACAGCGGAACGAGTAAAGTATAATATACAAAAAGAAAATGTATATATACATACCAATCATCAGAGTACATCATATATCAGACACGGCGGAAATAAACTCTAGATAACTAGTGGTGAAGCCTCCTTCTTCCAGCTCTTGAAAACTCCAGCGAAACCTGACCTGGAAATATATTCGGTCTGACCCGAGCACATTTGATTCAAAACAAATTTCACCCGGATCAGTCCGGAATACTTTCAGTGGTAAATTCACAATAAACAGTTTTGATATATCAAGATCCAGTGATATTATAATAGTGTCTATCAATCACAAATAATTAACCAAGTAGTTGAACGCTTGCATCTCATGCTCTACATATTTATTATATAATCAAAAACCGCGAGCGCTTATTATAGATTGGATTCCAACTAACAAGGTATGGAAACACCTTCCGATCAGTGTACTCTAGAGGGTATACACTGGGGGTTCAACAAGAACGTCTTGTAACCCGGCCTCACATGACCGACCACTCATTTAGCTTGAGTGTATCGAATATATTGCCACCCACGGTTGTTGGCCATCCAATCGTCATCCGAAGATACAGAATCAAAAAGAAGAACAAATATGAATTTTCTCTAGATCGATGATAGATATACCCTGCTTGTGAATGACCCAACTAGCCATGCTGCCCTGCCCAACTTTTGTCATTTCCTGGTTGTGAGGCTAGAGGCAACGTTGATTCGAAGTGGGTTTTGGGTTCAGTTCCCATCCCGGTCTCTTCGAAAACAACACGTCAAAAGGGTCCAATATATTTCATTGATAGTTTGGTGTTTTAACTATCAATGTCAAAACAGTATAGTCAAGTAAACTGACAGCTCAAATCTTTTAACTTAACTCATTTATTAAAACATTTCATCATTTCTTAGATACGATATTTATATTCTTATTTCAAATCTAAATGTTCTCACTATGCTGGATATTATAAATATATCTTTATATAAACACGCTCACCAAACTCCGCTTTATCTTTTTACTTCGAAACATCATTGTTCATCTAGTCTATTCCATTTCTTATACTTTGGAAAAACATTATATTCCCAATTTAAGGTATAACTAAAACTATACTTCAAACTCGAGTTACATTACACATTATTTCTTCCATTTCAAAACTCCTCTCAACCTATAATCGTTTACTTAATTCTATTTCTTAAGTAAATACCTATTTTAACTGATCATGTATGTTTAACTTCTAATCCATTTCATTTGAAAAAAATTATATTAATTATTATCAAATAACTCCATTATTTATATAAACAGTTCACTTCATTAGCGATGAAACAGATTTGTTTATCACTTTCTTAAATAATCGCTAACTATGTTAAGGATTATTATTATAATAATCCTACCTAAACCTCATTGACTAAAAAGACATATCATTGAAACAAATATTTGTTGAACCAATTTCATTATATTAACCGTCGACCGATTTATCTAATTACCAATTCTAATCTAACAGTTTAAATATCACTACTTATTAAAGTGATTTTCCATAAAGAACGATTTATAAACATCGGCTTATTTTTAAACTCCTATTAATATAATTTAAAACTTCACTCTAGTCATAAAAATGACTTTAAATACGTTGATTTGCCCGTTGGCGAATTAACAGTTTAAAACAGGGTCTTAGATCATTTGCTGCCAACTACTTAATCAATACCGTCTATTGATTAAAAACATCACATCGACGTTGAATTTCAATTCAACATTAAATATTCAGTCAATGTCATTATTTGGGGTAAACAGATCTATATTTAAATAATATAACAACATACAGTGTAATTTGAGGAATCCGGTCGAATCCCTCCAACCTGTCCGTCCCTGAATAATAGATAATAATATTTGGTAATAATGTAAGCAATATTTAGATCAAAATAATCTAATATGACAAATAAAATTTGTCGACAACCATCAATCAAACCGCAAGGCATGCAATCATCTAATTATTATCATCAATGATGAGTTGTATTTTTATATGAATTTAACACTGTAGAGAATTTTAGAAAAGTGTGAGAGTTAACTCACCTTATTTCTCGACGATTGATTCGCGCGTTGTTTAATTTTTAAACTAGCGTTTAAAATTAAACAAAACTCCAGCAGCTTTCAAATCATTCCAGATCAGCTCGGCAGCATACCCCTCGACGATACGATCTCATCGGATCCAGTTTCGTTGATTTCTTAACGATGCTGATTAGTTAGCGCTAAACTACTTGGCTCCTTAATCGTCTGTTCCTTCCGGGTAAGGCGATTCACTGCTCCATCATTCCCTTTTATTCTTTCCTTTCTCCATGTTTAAAATTTCGCGGCATCTTCACACTATCCAGACCCATTTCAGCCAACTACCCCAAATTTGTTCTCCCTTTATTTTTCTTTAATTTTCTTTTTATATACAAGTCCTAAAAGCCCAAAGCCGAAGCCCATTCGATTCAACCATAGACCCGCTACATTGCTTTCTTCTACCTTTCATACTGTTGCTCTCCTTGCATTTTTAGTCTTCCTGCAACTGACATCCGCCACTTCATGAACCCATGCTTGCCTCGTTTCAAATTGCCTGCTATTTCAATTTTCTTCTTTTTTTTTTCTTTTTTTTCCTCTATCATCGATCTCTGATGCTTCCCGTTATATCCCCCTAAAACAAGCACCACCACATCCTTCATGCTTTTCATGCCTCCGCACCATACACACCCATTCGTTGCCCCGTATTTTTTTTTCTTTTCATTGTTTGTGTGAAACCCAATAGCCCACAACAACTCTCGATCGCCACATCTTCTTCCTACTTTACACTTCTCAGTACTGAACCAAAAACGCATTACCCCTTTTCTATATCAACAGTACCCTTTTTTTAATCCCTTAATCTAACTTGCGCAACCCTTCAAATACTGCTATCACCTTAATCTTCTTCAACCCATGACATAACAAACTCCATGCACTCGGACTCCACTTCCCTACTCCATTATGGATCCGTTCAATGGCATGCTCAATAATAAACGTGAACCCTTCCAGATCCCTATTTACCCATCAAAGTCTGCAACCGACCTCTGGTTTTAACTCCACTCTCCAACCACTGTTCTGCTCACGTGAAGGACTTCATTCCCATAACCGAACTGCTTCGGACCCTTCTCTTACCACAACGCAGTGGCGTCCTCCCCTACATCAGCGTAGATCCCTTTCTCATGTATAAACAAAAGCCTTGCTTCCTTTGACACCTCCTATATGCTGCAGCCACCAATGTATATTCGCCTTTGCATCCCCCCTTGAAGACGAGCTCCCAACTTGGATCCGAGATGGAGGGCAACTAAGGCAGGGATCATCTTGAGTGTTTTCTTTTATTTAATGATTTGTTTTGATTTGTTTTAAAAACTCAGATCTCGTTTTAGAAATAGACACAGAAGAAGAGTAAATAAATGTTTGTGGTGGGAGAAAGATAGGACGATGGGTTTATAAAGGAAACACATATATATTTAAATATTAAGGTGATTTTACAGAAGACATGCTCCATCGTAAATCACGGCGCAAATTCAGCATTTAGGTGATATTTTCCTGCTTAAGTTCATGGCGTGGTATGCAGTAGGGGAATGGGCATGAAAGATTTTTAATGGATTTGATTTAATGTTTTGTTTTGTTGTGTTAGATATTTAAGGTTATCGCACTATATAAAATATACCATTTAGGGACCTCTATCGACCAAAATAAAAATACCGTTATAATGACCAACGCCCCACAATCCCAAAAATATAATAATATCGGTAGATTAACTCATATTGTGAAACCCCAAAATATCGATACAGGATGCAAAATACTCCAAATAAAAAGTTGCATATTTAATTAATAAAAATTACAGTAAAATTCTAAAAATTAAATTGTCCCTATGTCTCAAAAGAATCTTGTCTAAATTCGAATCTGATATCTAGTAATATCAAATAAACCGTTACAGTGATATACGATTCCATAGCATTTTTATGAAAATTTGAATTGGACATAACCTAACATCTAAACAATGGAATTTTGATTTTTCTCTTACATAAAAAAAATTATCATTAAATTGATTCGACCGTCTCTTGTTTCACAGAAATCCGATTTATATCGGATTTTGTATATTAAATTAAAGTTCGAACTTCAATATTACGAACTGCTGCGTCGTTTCGAGCTCGTTTTAATTAATTTATAAATATATAAATTCGAACTCTATTTTCTGATAAATAAATTCGATATATAACTCATTAATATCGTCGAATCAATATTTAAAACAAATTTAAATATTTAAGGTTGAAAATCCCGGACATTACATTCTTCCCCCCTTAAAAGAATTTCGTCCCCGAAATTACAAGGTAAGAAGAACGATACGAACCTAATTTTTTTCAATTAATTATTTTGAATTATCATCGCAATAAATTCAACTCTTTTGTATTTTCGAAAATTTCGCCAGCACCCCCTCTGCACGGCTCGATCAAAACAACTACAACTGCCACACGGGCCTCAACTTCTCCAAACAAAATCAAAAATCCCAATGTCTCCTCAACTCGAGGATATAAAACTAATCACCAACCAATAATATTAAGGTGTACCTTTTTGTCGGGCTACTCAATTCCAATTTCGACATAATCATCTAACTGCTCTTCGATTTCCAACTTATTCTTCAATATCCATAACCAAATCTACTTTCGTGGCCTTCTAATATCTGCACTTGACTCAATTCATAATGCAAATAACAATCCAATAATTCAGTTTCATCCATAACTGATATTTTTTCCAATTCATTCCATTTCTGAATAAATTCTATTAAGCCAAACTAGCATTCAGTTAATCACAATACATAATTAACTTAATTATCCAAATTTAATTTATTTGGTTAAATTCAATCATTTAATTTCACTTATCCTGGTTAAATTCCTTTCCCATTTTCAATTAACTCATTGGTTCAATTTTATTTCATAATTCAATTTGAATTCTAATAAATCAAATAAAACAACCAAACACCCAACATTTCTATACTTATAGGAAAATTATTTCTTTTTAATACAAAAATATAATTCAGGCAAAATTATTTCATTTACTTGCTTTTCAAAACAATTTTATATCCAAAATAAAAATACACACTCTCGTATATGTATACAAACTCAATCTAGGATATTTCTAATCCCATCTGTATTGAGTTATGCCACAGAGCCAAGGTTATTACTAAACCTCGCTCTGATACCAACTGTAAAGGCCCGTAAATCCGTACCAATTTGAGCTGACTAATTACAACCCAAATGACACGAAATTATGCATCTTTAATAGAAAGAAGTTAGAAGATGAGCTGACTAATATCCTACACATTCAACTCAAAGTGCACGAAAATTCAGATCATTAATAGAAAGAATTTAGAGGATGAGAAAGATAAGATAGAACTAATAGAATAGAAGAAGAAGAAGAAGAAGAAGAACAGAATCAGTGTAAACACGAATCTCACAGTGGAACGAGTAATATGTATTATAACATAACTTTGAAATACAAAACTGTATTGTATATACATACCATTATCAGAGTACAATACATCATATCACAGCGGAAATAAATCTCTAAATAACAAATGGTGAAGCTTCCTGCTTTGAGCTCCTCCAAGTGAATCTGTAAAATCCTGAAACACTTGACTGCCCGTACAAATTTGGGCACCCAAGAGTTTAGGGAAAACACAAACAAATAAACTATGATGGCCCGCCCTGCACCAACCGACATTTACTCCAAAAGTGCGTTGTACACATGTCCAGTTAGCACAGAACGGGTCGTCAGAAGGAAAAAGGAAGAAGGAAATGAGCATACAAAGAACCTGTAGAATGTCTCACAGCGCATAAGATAAAATATAATAATAACATACTTGACATAAAACAGGTGAGACAGTGCATAAGCTGAAACAACTAACATAGCAGCGGAAAATGTAAGTACAGCTTATGATCCAAAGTTAAACATTATTACAACTTTCAAACTGTCTCAAAGCAAAAGCAAGATAAAGGAGGTACACTACTAATGCCCAAGCAGCGACCACCAACGACACAGGGAGAGTATATATATCATACGTGGAAGCCTCCTGCCCGCCTCCGAATCAGCTATTCGCGCATCACCAGCTAACCTGTCTCTAGTCTGCTCGTGTGAGCACCCAGAGTAATAAGAGACATAAAACTCTGGGTCAGACATAAAACCTGGTATGAGCGATAAGCATCTAAAGTGAACAATAACAGGTAGACTAAAACATACCTGAACCTGGACCTGCAACCAAAGAGTTAGCACTACATATTGTACAACACTCTAAGGTGCCATATCAACGGTGTAAAGATACGGAGGTGGGGGTGTGCATGTCATAGTGATGGAAAACAATCAAACATAGCATCCATCCTCACATCTCTCACTCAGTGCGTAAAGCATACGATATTCACCACTTCGATCACCCATCCTTGCTACGGTCACTTTGCCCCATGAAGTCATAAATGGCTTCACTGCACTGATAACGTAGCCACTAATCCTTCGCTATGTCCACTTGCCCCATGGAGTTATTCACCCCATCTGCGTTGGCTCATAGCCTTACCAATCCTTACTATGTCCACTTGCCCCATGGAGTTATTCATCCCATCTGCGCTGGCTCATAGTCTTACCAATCCTTACTATGTCCACTTGCCCCATGGAGTTATTCACCCCATCTGCGCTGGCTCATAGTCTTACCAATCCTTACTATGTCCACTTGCCCCATGGAGTTATTCACCCCATCTGCGCTGGCTCATGGACTTACTACGCATCACCTTGCCCCACGAGTCATAATGACTCTACTGCACTGATAACGTAGTCTTGCTACCATCACATTGCCCCTCGAGTCAGAATGACTCTACTGCACTGATAAGTAGCCCATCATCCATTTTTAGTGGTGAATCGAAGTTATGAACATCGACGACTCCTTAGCACACGTCCCGCCGCAAAGCCCAACCATGAAGTGAACTCGTCGGTTCCCAATTGGATCCTGAGCTCTAACTTCCCATATTGGACTACCTTTTGCATCTCGGGTTATTGGTCAATACTGGGTCGGGTCGGGTTCCCTTCAAGCCATCGGTTCGGGTGGTTGCCTTAGCTCATGGTCCTACTCTGGCACGGTTCGGTTCGGGTCCACTCCATCGCATCGGTTCGGGTCGGGTGTCCCCCTTCGGGTCGGGTCGGGTGCCATCTCCCATCCAGTTCATGCTCCCGCTCCGATCAGCTCCTTCGTTCTTCACATGCTCCAATCCAATCCCTCCTCCTTTATCCGATCTGATCCCAGTTCAATTAGCGTGGCCTTCCTTTTTGCCAGTTTTCTCAAGTGTCAGGTTCCGATCCGATCGAATCCCTTGCCCAGTTCAACTTATCCGATCCGAGCCACCATATCCGATCCGATCCCAGTTCAATTAGCGTGGCCTTCCTTTTTGCCAGTTTTCTCAAGTGTCAGGTTCCGGTCCGATCGAATCCCTTGCCCAGTTCAACTTATCCGATCCGATCCTGCACTGTTTTCTGTAACTTTTCCAGCAAGTGTTTACGCCATTCGACAACGTTTTCGACCATTCTAACTATTGAAATCAATCACAAAGCATATCATACAGTCATAGCAACATGCATAATCAACCACAAACATCAAAGCATCAATATGATAGGTTAAAATGGATCAAACATACCCAAAACCCCATATTTTCCCTTTAAGCATGTTTAGGTAAAACTAATGATAGGATTAGCAAAACTTAACCAAATTAACCCAAATTCATATCAGAGGTCTAAAACATCATTTAAGAATTTATGAACATTTTTCCAGAATTTTATCATGTTTAAATTCGCTAATTAACACTAATTACCCTTAATTAGCCATAATTAGTGCAAACCTATGCAAATCGCTCACCTTAGGCACAAATAAACTAAGATCTGAAATAAATCTCTGTTTTGATGCAAATCCCAATGCTAAACAGCAGCTCCAATGTTGATTTGGTGTAGATCTTCCTTGATTAAATGTTGCTAAGCTTAATCCTTGATCAAAAGATGATTTGGAGGAGATTTAGAGGTTGGAGGCCATTTTTAGGGTTCCTTGGTGATAAGTGGAGGCTAGAAAACTGAAATGGAATGATTCTCTAACTCATTCCAGCCTTCCTATAACCCTAATCCTGAAATGGGTTATGGGCCCATTCACTAATCACCCTATTTGGCCCGGTTAAGCAGTTTTTCACCTTCCAAACCTTATTTCAGCCATATCTCCCAAACGGTAAGTCCGTTTGGCTATTATGACCACTCTACGGAAAGGTAAACCATCAAACGAATCTAATGGAAGTGGTTTCAGGTCAAAATTCCTTTCCAATCAAAAGTTATGGCCAAAACAAGATCAACTAGGGGCAAAACGGTCATTTAAAAATCGACAAAAATCATGAACATGGGAAATGACTCTATTGGATGTTTCCCAAAGTTACATGACCATACGACTTCATATGGGAAAGAAATAAATATTCTACGATCCTATGATGTGTAGAATACGGGTCGTTACACTCTCCCCCCTTAAGAAATTTCGTCCCTGAAATTCCCTAACCAAAACACAGAAAGGGTCCTGCATGCCTATCAATCATAAAACAATAATCAAACATGCAAAACAAGCAAAACAAGTCTACCCTAGCATGCGGAAAAACTAAATTACGAAGTAAATCTTACCAGGCAAAGAGTTCTGGATATGTTTTTCTAATGCTCTCCTCTGTCTCCCAAGTACAATCATCCTCGTTCTCGTCCCACTGAACCTTGACTAACTTCACCGCCTTCCTTCGAAGTTGCTTCGTATCGTGCCCCACAATACGAATCGGCTTGCGGTTCCCAACCGCCTCGGGTTCAACTTCAAAGTCCTCTAACTGATCAGGTGAAATAGTCATATCTGAGTCGCGAACGAACTTCCTTAGTTGGGAAACATGAAATACATTGTGAACACCTACCATTTTCTCTGGTAAGCCAACTCTATATGCCAAATTCCCGACTAGTTCAAGAACAGGGAATGGGCCAACAAATCTTGGTGCCAACTTGCCTCTCCTGCCAAATCGTATCACGCTCTTCAACAGAGAAACTTTGACAAACACCAAGTCAACGGAGAATTTTAAGTCTCTTCTCCTCTTATCAGCATAACTCTTCTGCCTATCTTGGGTAGCTTTCATTCGTTGTTGAATGATCTTAATCTTATCTGAAGTTTCCCTCACCACATCTGGTCCAAGCATAAACTTCTCGCCAGTCTCTATCCAACATGATGGTGAGTTGCACGGTCTTCCGTACAAAGCTTCATATGGAGCCATACCGATACTGGATTGGTAGCTATTATTATATGCAAACTCTACTAGATGCAAATGATCATCCCACGATCCACCAAAATTCAATATACAAGCTCTCAAGAGATCTTCCAATATACGATTCACCCTCTCTGTCTGACCATCGGTCTGAGGATAATACGCGGTACTGAGATGTAATCCTGACCTTAGAGCCTCTTGTAAGCTCTTCCAAAACCCACTAGTGAATAACGGGTCTCGGTCACTCACAATGCTTTTAGGTACTCCATGGAATCTCACTACCCACTTCGTATACAAATCTGCCAACTTGGCTGCCGTCGAGTTGACTGGTATAAATCTTGCACTCTTAGTCAATCGATCCACAATTACCCAAATGCTATCATATCCCGACCTAGTCCTTGGTAAACCATCGATGAAATCCATCGAGACTTGCTCCCATTTCCATTCGGGAATTTCTAATGGTTGCAACAAACCACTAGGCTTCCTTTACTCGGCCATAGCTAGCTGGCAATTCATGCATTTGGATATAAACTTCCCAACGTCTCTTTTCATCCCTTCCCAGTAGTAAGTCTGTCTCATGTCTCGATACATCTTATTACCACCGGGATGTATAGTCAGTTTTGAGTGATGACATTCTCTAAGCACTTCATCTCTCAAACCATTCACGTTGGGTACAACTAGCCTTCTATTCTTCCGAAGCCATCCATCTCGATCAAGCCCATACACATTCATCTCCTCACCGTCGATGTTCTTCTCTAACTTAGAGATGATTTCCAATAGATTAGGATCGTCCCTCTGGCTGGAACCAATCCGCTCTATCAAAGTGGGTCTGATCGCCAAACTAGCTAGTATGACTGGATCTAATTCGCACTTTGGTCTGAAATCAAACCAGCGATATACTCCAGTTGCTTCCATTCAAGAAACATTGCCCCTAAACTGGCATGTCTCCTACTCAAGGCATCAGCTACCACATTACATTTCCCAGGCGTGTATGCGATATCAAAATCATACGAAGCCAAGAACTCTAACCATCTCTGCTGACGGAGATTCAGATCCTTCTGGGAGAAGAGATACTTTAACGATTTATGATCGGTAAACAACTCAAATCTTTCTCCCAAGAGATAATGTCTCCACATCTTCAGCGCGAACACGATCGCTGCTAGTTCCAAATCATGGGTAGGATACTTCTTCTCATGCGGCTTTAGCTGCCGACTAGCATAAGCTACAAACCTACCTCCATGCATCAACACAGCACCTAGTCCGGTACCACAAGCATCCATGTATACCGTCATCTCTTCATTCCCTTTAGGAATGACTAGCACTGGCGCACGCGTCAACTTCTCTTTTAGACTCTTGAATGCATTCTCACACACTCCGTCCCAGATGAAGGACTAATTCTTCTTAGTCAACTGAGTCAACGGTGCTGCTATCTTGGAGAAGTCCTGGATAAACTTACGATAATATCCAGCTAATCCCAAGAAACTTCTTACATCTGTTACATTCTTGGGCGTAGGCCAATCCTGTACCGTAGCCACCTTCGCAGGGTCCACGGCAATACCACTCTCTGAAACAACTTGACCCAAGAATCTCACTTCCCTTCTCCAAAAGTGACACTTAGAGAATTTCGCTTTCAATTGGTGTTTCCTCAACACCTCCATCACTATCCTCAAGTGTCCCTTGTGTTCCTCCTCTGTCCTTGAATAAACAAGGATATCATCTACGAACACAAGAACAAACTTATTCAACTGATCTCTGAATACTCGATTCATAAGAACCACAAAGTAGGCTGGTGCATTGGTCAACCCAAATGGCATGACCAACCACTCATAAAATCCAGACGGCGTCCTAAATGCCGTTTTCGGAACACTCTCATATGCTACTCGAAGCTGATGAAATCCTATCGCGAGGTCCAACTGGGAGAACACTCTTGCTCCTTCCAGTTGATCAAACAAATCATCTATCCGCAGTAGAGGATACTTATTCTTCCTCGTTACCTTATTCAACTCGCGATAGTCCACACACAAACGAAGGGAACCATCTGCCTTAGTGGCAAACACAACTGGTGCTCCCCACTCGGAGACACTTCTTCTAATAAACCCCTTCTTCAAAAGATTGCTGACTTGCACCCCGAGCTCTCGCTGCTCCCTTGGTGCCATACGACGAAGTGGCATCACTATAGGTCTGACATCTTTCACTAAGTCAATTCAGAACTCAATCTCTCGGTGTGGTGGAAGCCCGGTCACCTCCTCGAAGACGTCCGGATACTGGCCAACCACGGGCACATCTGACAACTCATCCTGCGGGATGTCGAGGGAATTTACAAAACTAGCCATAACCCCATCACTAGGTGGACTACCAAACACTACCCTCCGCCCATCATCCGCCCTAACTGTCACCAAAAAGCCCTCACAGTCTACCACCACCCCGTATCTTTGGAGCCAATCAACTCCCAATATAATGCCATACCCAGTAAAGCCCAAAACCAAGCAATCACAAACAAACATACATCCATGACTCGATAAGACCAAGTTTCGGCAAATCATACTAAGGATAGTCGAACCACCAATCGGGTTCGTCACAACCAATGGTCTATCGACTATCTCGGGTTCCAGTCCCAACCTATCTACCAGGCCACTAGATATGAAGGAACGGGAAGCCCCGGTATCAAACAAAACTCGAACTGGTACATCATAAATAGAAAGCATACCTTGAATAACAACATTCTTTCCTTTCTCCGCCGCAGTTGGGGCATTCGACGAAGAAGGAACAACATCAATAGCATATGCTTTCACAATCTGCTTCTCCTTAAGAGGTTGCGGACACTTATCCTTGAAATGTCCCACTTGACCACAGTTGAAGCACTTCTTATCCGCTGTCTTGGCTCGACAATCTTTAGCATAATGGCCCTTCTTACCACAGCTAAAGCACTCAACATCCTTCTTGTTCTTTTTCTGGCCACCCTTAGATTGGTCTTGCTTCCTCTTATTTTGAGAGTTATTCTTGCCTCCACCGCCTGCTTGCGGCTTTGGCCCTTCTGCAGATGCAGCCTCAGTCTTTGGCTTAGGGTAAAGACTCTCTGATCTCAAAGCTTTCCCCACAATCGATTCAAAAGTTTCATCGATGTGATTAATAAGCCTTTCCCCCAAGTATCCATCCAAACCAGTAATGAACTTCTCATTCTTCTTCTCAGGAGTATCGATAAGAGATAGTCCATACTTCGACAAGGTGTCGAACTCAGCAATATAGTCAGAAACTGCCCTTCCGTTCTGCTTGAGTTCCAAGAACCTCTTGAACAACACTGACTTCTGGGCAGCTGGAATAAACTTCTCGCTAAAGCGAGCCTTGAACTGAACCCAAGTAACCTGATCCTCTGGAGTAGCTGTTCTAATGGCATTCCACCAATTCATCGCTCGCCCTTGCAGTTGACGAGACGCTAGCCTTCTCTTCATCGAAGATATGATCACAGCTATCCATCTAGTCCTGAACATATGTGGCCGACTTCGTCCCGTGGAACGGCTTCCCACCAAGGTTAGTGTAATCGTTGCACAACTTGGCGAAATCGACCCTCAGTGCCTGCACTACTTGACCACCACCATTTCTGGGATTGGGAGCTGCCCCTTGCACTTCTCTAAGCATGTTTCTCATGAGGTCAGTAAACATCGCCCTCATGTCAGCAGCATTCCCATTATGGGCTCCCCTATCAGCATCTTTAGCATATCGGCTCATCGTCAATCTGTAAAAGGAAACGATTAACGACCCCATAGTGGTGCTAGTGCAGTACAACTTCATTCTTATACTACTAATAGTATATATATAGCTTTTGAAAACCAAAGTAATCACAAATACGCGCTCTCATATACGTACTATCTCTCCCTAGTGTCTTTCCCTAGGTTAACTACGTAACCTAGAACTCTGATACCAAATGTGACGGCCCGCCCCACACCAACCGACATTTACTCCAAAATTGCGCTGTACACATGTCCAGTTAGCACGGAACGGGTCGTCAGAAGGAAAAAGGAAGAAGGAAATGAGCATAAAAAGAACCTGTAGAATGTCTCACAGCGCATAGGATAAAATATAATAATAACATACTTGACATAAAACAGGTGAGACAGTGCATAAGCTGAAACAACTAACATAGCAGCGGAAAATGTAAGTACAACTTATGATCCAAAGTTAAACATTATTACAACTTTCAAACTGTCTCAAAGCAAAAGCAAGATAAAGGAGGTACACTACTAATGCCCAAGTAGCGACCACCAACGACACAGGGAGAGTATATATATATCATACGTGGAAGCCTCCTGCCCGCCTCCGAATCAGCTACTCGCGCATCACCAGCTAACCTGTCTCTAGTCTGCTCGTGTGAGCACCCAGAGTAATAAGAGGAGACATAAAACTCTGGGTCAAACATAAATCCTGGTATGAGCGATAAGAATCTAAAGTGAACAATAACAAGTAGACTAAAACATACCTGGACCTGCAACCAAAGAGTTAGCACTACATACTTTACAACACTCTAAGGTGTCATATCAACGGTGTAAAGATACGGAGGTGGGGGTGTGCATGTCATAGTGATGACAAACAATCAAACATAGCATCCATCCTCACATCTCTCACTCAGTGCGTAAAGCATACGATATTCACCACTTCGATCACCCATCCTTGCTACGATCACTTTGCCCCATGAAGTCATAAATGGCTTCACTGCACTGATAACGTAGCCACTAATCCTTCGCTATGTCCACTTGCCCCATGGAGTTATTCACCCCATCTGCGCTGGCTCATAGCCTTACCAATCCTTACTATGTCCACTTGCCCCATGGAGTTATTCACCCCATCTGCGCTGGCTCATAGTCTTACCAATCCTTACTATGTCCACTTGCCCCATGGAGTTATTCACCCCATCTGCGCTGGCTCATAGTCTTACTACGCATCACCTTGCCCCTCGAGTCGTAATGACTCTACTGCACTGATAACGTAGTCTTGCTACCATTACCTTGCCCCTCGAGTCAGAATGACTCTACTGCACTGATAAGTAGCCCATCATCCATTTTTAGTGGTGAATCGAAGTTATGAACATCGACGACTCCTTAGCACACGTCCCGCAGCAAAGCCCAACCATGAAGTGAACTCGTCGTTTCCCAATCGGATCCTGAGCTCTAACTTCCCATATTGGACTACCTTTTGCATCTCGGGTTATTGGTCAATACTGGGTCGGGTCGGGTTCCCTTCAAGCCATCGGTTCGGGTGGTTGCGTTAGCTCATGGTCCTCCTCTGGCACGGTTCGGTTTAGGTCCACTCCATCGCATCAGTTCGGGTCGGGTGTCCCCCTTCGGGTCGGGTCGGGTGCCATCTCCCATCTAGTTCATGCTCCCGCTCCGATCAGCTCCTTCGTTATTCACATGCTCCGATCCGATCCCTCCTCCTTTATCCGATCCGATCCCAGTTCAATTAGCGTGGCCTTCCTTTTTTCCAGTTTTCTCAAGTGTCAGGTTCCGATCCGATCGAATCCCTTGCCCAGTTCAACTTATCCGATCCGAGCCACCATATCCGATCCGATCCTAGTTCAATTAGCGTGGCCTTCCTTTTTGCCAGTTTTCTCAAGTTTCAGGTTCCGATCCGATCGAATCCCTTGCCCAGTTCAACTTATCCGATCCGAGCCACCATATCCGATCCGATCCTGCACTGTTTTCTAAAACTTTTCCAGCAAGTGTTTACGCCATTCGACGACGTTTTCGACCATTCTAACTATTGAAATCAATCACAAAGCATATCATACAGTCATAGAAACATGCATAATCAACCACAAACATCAAAACATCAATATGATAGGTTAAAATGGATCAAACATACCCAAAACCACATATTTTCCCTTTAAGCATGTTTAGGTGAAACTAACGATAGGATTAGCAAAACTTAACCAAATTAACCCAAATTCATATCAGAGGTCTAAAACATCATTTAAGAATTTATGAACATTTTTCCAGAATTTTATCATGTTTAAATTCGCTAATTAACACTAATTACCCTTAATTAGCCATAATTAGTGCAAACTTATGCAAATCACTTACCTTAGCCACAAATAAACTACGATCTGAAATAAATCTCTGATTTGATGCAAATCCCAATGCTAAACAGCAGCTCCAATGTTGATTTGGTGTAGATCTTCCTTGATTAGATGTTGCTAAGCTTAATCCTTGATCAAAAGATGATTTGGAGGTGATTTAGAGGTTGGAGGCTATTTTTAGGGTTCCTTGGTGATAAGTGGAGGCTAGAAAACTGAAATGGAATGATTCTCTAACTCATTCCAGCCTTCCCATAACCCTAATCCCGAAATGGGTTATGGGCCCATTCACTAATCACCCTATTTGGCCCGGTTAAGCAGTTTTTCACCTTCCAAACCTTATTTCAGCCATATCTCCCAAACGGTAAGTCCGTTTGGCTATTATGACCACTCTACGGAAAGGTAAACCATCAAACGAATCTAATGAAAGTGGTTTCAGGTCAAAATTTCTTTCCAATCAAAAGTTATGGCCAAAACAAGATCAACTAGGGGCAAAACGGTCATTTAAAAATCGACAAAAATCATGAACATGGGAAATGACTCTAATGGATGTTTCCCAAAGTTACATGACCATACGACTTCATATGGGAAAGAAATAAATATTCTACGATCCTATGATGCGTAGAATACGAGTCGTTACATAAACTCTGGGTCAGTTATGGGACTGGGGTGAGTAAATTCTAACCATACTATTTAACTTTGAAAATCCTTTTCAAACAAGAAGATAATAGTAAGACCAGCCCACACATAAACATGGACGGTTTTTACCTTACTATAATCCAAAATACTTTGATATCAATACCAGTGATATTATGATAATGTCTAAACACATAAATATCCAAGTAGCAGAACGCTTGCATCTTACGCTCCACACATATATATAGTATAAAATCAAAAACCGCAGGCGCTTATTAGAGATTGGATTCCAACAGACAAGGTATGGGAGCACCTTTCGAACAGTGTTCCCTAGAGGGGATACACCTGGGTTCAACAAGAACGTCTTGCAACCCGGCCACACATGACCGACCACTCATTTAGCTTGAGTGTATCGAATATATTGCCACCCTGGTTGTAGGCCATCCAACCGTCATCCGAAGATACAAAATCGAAAAGAGGAACAAATATGAATTTTCTCTAGATCGGTGACAATACACCCTACTTGGGTATGACCCAACTAGCCATGCTGCCTAGCCCAACTTTTGTTACTTCCTGGTTGTGAGGCTAGAGGCTACGTCTATCTTCAGAACATCTGATCACCATTCACTTTGAATGCCACATCGTCAAACCCGTCAATTCACTAATCGATTTCCAAAAATACCATGGGTATAAAAAGCTAAGAGGAACAATTTCCTCTGCCACCAGACATAATACCTTTAAGAGATCAATCATACGTGATTTACTAGGTATACTCTGTCAGACACTCGTCCATACAAGTTGTCCTGGGACTAGACAAACAGAAATCACCATTTTGGAACAGGACGACCCTAGCATTTTACTCTGTCTTCGATTTCCTTCAGCATAATATAATTCGCAGCGCTTATGCCTATATGGAGTGGTTTCGGATAATATATCCAACCGGTCTCTCCGCATCGGCAATGATGGTCAAACATTTCGATAGTCGATTCTTTAACTATCGAAGTAAAAACAACATTCATTCAACTAACATCACATAATCACGGGCACTTTTTATTTAACATTCGTTTAATTATTCACATTCCCATATCGTACCATATATTTCCCAAACCCGTTTTAGTCTTTTCACACTTCTTGGAAAACATTCCCAGTTATTACACTTTATAAACTCTGTTTCTAAGTCAACTCCTTGTTAAATCAATATCAAGTTTATAACTACATATTGATTACATATCCTATTATAATTCGTTGGTTTAAAACTAAATATTAATTATCCTATCAGATTATAATTGTGACGTCCAAGAATTTCGCTCGATCCGAATCAGTCGTTAAACCGATCTAGACCGCTCGGAACTCCTTATCGTTGAGAACAGGACAAATCAGAACGCAAACAGAAGAACATTTCATTGTTATTACAACAATTCCATCCGATACAAGAATATACAGAGTATAAATGAATAAATTATATTCGATAAATATCAGAGATTACAATTAATTACATAGCAGCGGAAAAATAATACAAAGCACAACTGAAGGTGATATACGGATACAGAGCTTTCCGGATATCATTCCAGCTGTAAACCAGGATCCTGTGAATATAAATCTGCAAAACCAAACTACTAGCTGCCCGTGGGGAAAATAGGGGCACCCAGAGTTTAGGTTAAAACAATAAACTCCAGGTCAGTCATGTGACTGGTGTGAGAACTAAAACAGTTATTAAAACTTTACTTTAAAAGAGAGTAATTTAAGGGACCACGCCGTATAACATGGAACGAGTTTCCTCCCAAGAATACCAGTGCATAGAATAAACAACGCAATGCTTTTTCAAAAAATGAAGCTATTATAAGACCCAGGTCCCATCACACAATGCAACGCAAGCCGGAGGATAGGGTTTTCCCTTATAATAGCCAAACATGCTTGGTACGTTTAAAACAAATCATTTGATACTATAATAAGTGTATAGTGTCAAAACATTTCAATCATAAGTATAAATCATAGACGGCATGAGTGCCCCATCCCACTATGTCGCCATACTAGGCTCTACAAATAAAACCGAAATACACGTATTGGAAATTGGATTTCCGTCATGAGTCGAGGCAAGGGGCAAGCTCCTCTCCGCGTTCGAGACACTCTAGCAAATGTCTCAGGACTACGCACTCTGGGCAATCCTGGATCTTCAAGGCCGGTCCTCACTTACGTTAGAGGATTAGTTATTCCTGAACACACGTTTCTCGGTCCTTACAGACCTATAATCGAGGCGCCTCATCCAACAACCACAAAGGTGAAAAGTATATATATGTCAGGGCTGGTAAGTCATTGACACTACCAAAGCTAGAAAGAAACGTCGTGCTCTCCCTGCAGTCCGTATCCCGTTTTTGACTCATACCGAGGTGTGAGGCTCGTGAATTCACGTTATACACAAAGCTACGCCACAAAAGCTGTGCTTTGATCATCAACCACAAGACTTTGCTTTTCAACAGAAGCCTTGATCATTGCATCTCAGCGTGCCACACAGGCAATTCATGCCATGCGATTGATGTCCATCGATATACAACCTCTGAGCTCGTACGTCCCAGAGAAGGGCGTTAAGCAAAAGAATAAATTCTCCGCCACCAAACAGATGTATATTTAATAGAAATCAATCAACACAGAATAAAATACAATGTCAGACACACAATCCATTTACAAGTCCGTTCTGGGTCTGAACGAAACCGGAGGCACTTTCCTCGCATATCCATCCATCTCCAAGTACGTCTGGACGACCACCAACTATTTCCATCCTCTTGGGTGTACAGCCCAATCAGGATCGTCAGTAATTACCCAAACGATGTGAAGACTTCCGGTCTTCGACCACCGTCTTCATCTTCGACTTATCGTCTAATCGGTTATTCAGAATGGGTATAAACCCAGCCTTTCCGAACAACCCGCGTATATTAAAAACAGTGCTAGAAAACACAACATACGCCTCATTCCAATTTTGAATATTCTGTTATTTAAATATTCACATCTTTTGGGAAAGGTTCCCATTAATTTTATCCAAGATAAATTCTTTAAAATTTATTCTTTAATCTTCCTTTGGATGTCATATCAAACCAAATTATGGTTTTCCAAACTAGTCGAGATTAGCGAACCACACCGAAGTAATTATATATTTTATTTCCCAATCCCAACCTATTCATCCCATGAAGCAAAACTGGTAATACTCCATATCTAATACTATGGTGTTATCGGTAAAATTAATTACCATTTCACGTTCAAATCTAATTAAAGATTTAACTATCGCTTTGGAGCATAACTGGCGATACTCCATTACCGCTCATTTCTAAATTTGATAATTTAGATTATAGATTCACATTTCAACCTAATTGCAGATTCGTTAAAACTCCTTTTACTGGGTTAAAGAACTAGGTGTTATTTAAAACACAGTCCACGACAAACCCAAATCACATTCTATTTGTTATCGGGTTAAAGAACTAGTGTTATTTAAAACACCGTTCACGATAAACCCATTTCAAATCCAATCAAATATATTAGAAATTCCGATTATTTAAAACCCCTTTTTAAATCTAATTTATTTATTTAAAAAATAATTGGGTTTTAAATTTAGTTCAAAACTAGTTCATTTCGATAAAAATCTATTTTTATCTTTTCAAATATGGAGTTTTTCACCCCAATTTTTCTCAAATCACTTCTTATGATTTTACACAAATTATTGATATTTTTAATAATTTTATCAAGGCCCGTACAGTCGATTTCCAACAACGGCCATCGAACTGCACTTACAACGACCTTTTTCAAATTTGATTTGGACGTATCTCCAAATCCAACCGTTAGATTTCAAATTTCTAATATTCGTTAGAAATCTCTTTTCGATACGAACCCAAAGGTTCCGGTTTTAGGAGAATCCGACGGTCGGATCTCCCGTAATGTCCGTTTGAAATAAATGGTCGAAATTCACGAACTGCCGCGGCGCGGCGCGTTCTATTCAGGCCATTATATTATATATATAATATATATATAATATATATTTCGTCGATTTCTATTTAAAAAGAATTATATAAATAGTTTTAAATTCGTTTCAAAAGCAATTTCAACTTCCATTTCAATTCAAATCAAAATTGAATTCTTCTTTATAAATTCGTTTTAAAATTCATTTCTATTCAATTCAATTTGAATTCATTTCAATTCACTTTCAATTCAATTTGAATTCGTTTTCAATTCAATTCAATTTCAAAGTCGTTTTCTATTCGATTCAATTCAAATTCGTTTTATATTCAATTCATTTCGAAATCGTTTTATATTCAATTCATTTCGAAATGAATAAAATCGATATAAATATCGTTCACGTCAAAATGGCGTCAATCTAACCAACACGGCTTCATATATTTCTATTTTCAAATATTCTATTCAACAAATGAATATTTATTTTTGTCAACACACGACTAATCTCAACGAATGAGTACTGTCCACGTGTGACTATTTTTGTTAATATATTTTATAAAAATTAAGGTATCTATCGTTTGATATTGAATCAGACTCCAACCGCAATTTAGTGAGAGAACGATTTCCTGAATATTAACCCCGAAGGCCGAAACCAACATCAGATTAATATCCATGGGACCACTCATCTCATCTATTTTCCAGTTGATTTCTAATTCTATATATGATATAGATGTAAATTTTATTGTTAAAATATTTCGTTCAACACATGACTAATCTCAACGGATGAGTACAGTCAACACATGAACCTTTATTTTATAAAGATAAAGATATAAATTTTATTGTTAAAATATTTCGTTCAACACATGACTAAGCTCAACGGATGAGTACAGTCAACACATGAACCTTTATTTTATAAAGATAAAGATATAAATTTTATTGTTAAAATATTTCGTTCAACACATGACTAAGCTCAACGGATGAGTACAGTCAACACATGAACCTTTATTTTATATTATTCTTTATCTTCTAAATTGGAATGAGGCCCAATCAATCACCATATAATGTTAATTATATGGACTTTTCATACATCACACGTATATAATAGCATTGAAAACAATCAACCATCAACCAAAGTGCACTACACTGTATAAGCATCAAATATAGATATCTAACGCTTATAACAGCCTGTCAATCAATCGATCGACATATTTAATCAATCAGGATGAGTGAACTTCAAATTTCATCCCAACACCCTTGCGGGGTTTCAAACAATCAAACACAGATTTTATTTGTGCAGTTGGGCGATGTGTAAAATTTATCGGCCCAATCAATATCAGTCAAATCAGTGTATATAAACAAATCGGCCGATTTGTTTATAAAAATTTATTTATTCACTTTCACGTTAAAAATTATATTTTTAACGATAAAACATTTTATTCCAACATATGAATTTCTATTCAGTTCATTTACACACTAAAAATGATATTTTTATTTTTCTAACATATTTTAGGAAATTTCGGCGGCATAACGGCACGATACTAGAAACGGGACGAGGCCTAGCCTTATCCCCGGTCTAGTGAAGGCCCACGCCATTCACACATCAATCAAATTCACCAAACAACCAAATTTCAACCAATATCATCTAACTAATTTATGCAACCAAACAAACAAGTCCATGGTCTGTGGACGGTTGTGTCGGGTGCTACTAAACACCGTCTGCATCCTAGTATATATGTATAACTAGAAAAGAAATTGAAGATTGAGAAATTCTCACCGAAGCTATCCAATCATCTTGACTCTTCTTTGATAGAAATCTTCGTCGTTATCGCATCTTTGTCATCTTCGTTGCTGTAGCCACTACATATGTAAAAATCGAATTTTTACTTCGTTATTCCATATATAAAAATCGAATTTTTACTTTGCTATTCAATATATAAAAATCGAATTTTTACTTTGCTATTCAATATATAAAAATCGAATTTTTACTACGATGTCATATAGATAAAAATTCCATTTCAAAAATATAGATTTCGCCTTTATAAATATAAAGATTTCGCCTTTCTATAATATAGTTTTTATATTTCTCTCGAAGTAAAAATCATATTTTTACTTCACTACTCATCTCAAAATATAGTCTTTTCATATCTAAAAATATCGTCTTTTCATATTTAAAAATATCGTCTTTTCACAACAAAGACTATATTTTTAACACGTTCTTTATGTTTCCAAAAATCAACTCTTTATAACTTTATAAAATCGCCTCTTTTCTATTTTAAAAATATGGTCTTTCTTATTTTTAGAACATCGCTAATTTCTATTTTGAAAACAAAGCATATTTCTATTTTAAAACAATCCTAATTTTTCTATTTTCAAACTGTATGACTTTTATAATTTCAAACAATATGATTTTTATAATCTCAAATAAAACAATGTCAATTTTATAATCTACAATCACGCCAATTTTATTTTAAAACAACATTGTTCATTTTATATTTTACAAAGCATGTATATTTTTATATAGGAATATATTTTTAAAACAATGCCATTTTTATATATTTTAAAATAATGCCACTTATATATTTGCTATTTTATTTTTAAACAATTGAATATATTTTTAAACTGATTTTATATTTATTTCAGATTTTAAATAGATTTTTTTTCTAAAGTTTTACTAATTATAAGAATAAAATAAAAATTATAAAGAAAAGAAGAGGAGCTCACCGTTGTCCAAAGGCCACGATGCTTCTTCATCTTCTTCGTTGCCTAACAGGAGCTCGTCGAAGGGAGGGAGGAGGAGGGGCTGGATGTGTGCGGTGGCGGTTTTCTGGGGGAAGGGGGGGTCTGCGACGCATCGAAGAGGGGGGGGGGGAAGTTGTCGCGTCGGTGGATGAGGGGGGGGGGGGTAGCTGCGGTGCGATCGCTCGGGGGGGCGCGCCTCTCCGGCGGCGGCGGTTTAGGGGGAGGCGACGGAGAATTAGGTTTTGCTCTTTTTTTTTTCCTTTTCAGTTTAAATGAACGAATGGATAAAAGGGGGCCAAATAAAGGAAGGAGAGAGTGGAGGGTTTTAAATTTTAATTTATTTAATTTATTATTTTAATTGCAAAAAGTTGACTTTTACATACGACCTCGAAACGAGGCCCACCGCCTGTCGTCCATAGCTAATTACCCCCATTCCGAACACAATGGGATATGTATCGTAAGCTGATTTGATCGTTTCGATCAGTTTCCATTAAAATCAACATATAACACTATATATTGAATTTGAACGCGCATTTCAATTTACCGGGGTCACATACTAATTAGAAAAAATCCAGAAAAATAATTTCTAGCTTCGTATTGACGATACGGTCCTAACAAAACTAGTTTCGTCAAATTCCAAGACCATTGGTAAAATGGCCATTTTCCAGTCGATTAAAATCAATTGAAACTGGTCAAACGCATTTTCCTTTGCCACGCTCACATATTGATTCAGAAAATTATGAAAATTGGAATCTAACAATAATTTGACATTGCGGATCCAACAAAAGTGGTTTCGTTGAAATCCGAGGTCGTTTGCAAAATTCCCATTTTTAAGGGCTTGAATTCCATAGCGACTATTCAGAATTTTCAACTGGACATATCTTTTGATCCCCGCTATGAAATCTTGATTTTTCGGATTCATTGGAAAGATACCATCAATTAGATCCTGATGTTTTTGGTTTCCCTAAAATCTGGATTGTTTTGCACCCGGTATATTCAATTGAAGTTTGAAATCGAATTATCGAACTACCGCGTCATTTTCAATTCCTTTTTATAATTATATATAAATATTTCTATTCTAACGACGACACGTATAAATATATACGTTCGAATTATATTCAAAATAAATTTCTCGTCGATATTATTTAAAATAATCTATTTTAAATAATCAAAATTCGCTAAAGTTGCCAAAATAAAAAATTTAAACTGGTTCAGAATTTCCGGGTTATTACAATAATTCCTAAAAATAATTCATTCGACATCATCGAACTATAGTTCCAAATCGTAATGGTTTAATTCTAATCACATTTCGAATATCGAAATGCTGTCATCGTTTTCTAACACGATTCTCCAATTTCCCTTTCTAAACTAATGCTTATATTTTTTTGACAACATCGTTACTTATTACTTTCGAATAAGTGGATTTCAAACTAAACTGTTAGTGCTGCTATATATAAAAATCATGCTTAAGTTTGGTTAACAGTGTCAATTTATCGTTATAGTTCAAAACTTGTCATATGCTGTAATGTTCTCCTTTATAACTAATCTCAACATAACAGTCACGCTTAAGCTTAGTCAACAACGTTTATTTTATCGCTATGGTTCAAAGACTTGTCATACGCTGTAATATTCACCTCTATAGCTAATTTCGACATAATAGTCATGCTTATAACAATAATATAAAACCAATAGTACAAATAAATATCGTGGAATCCAGTTGGATTCATCCAACCGGTTTCCTGCATCCACAGATGTTAGTCAAACAATTAACACTGATTTCATACTAGGGAATATTATAATCGGTGGAATCAGCATCCAACAAATGATGTGTATATATATATATACGACGATATTCAACCAATTAAATTATAATTTACCTAATCAACCATCACGCAGCATTCAACCATTATTATAACGTTTTAAGATAAAACAGAGTCAGTGAATTTACTCACCTTTTCGCGTTAACCGTTAAATAACGATTTGTGTCAGTCGATTAAACCAGTCTAGTTTTACGGTCAGTTCAATAGTGTAGCACTCTTTGACATGATTCCAATGGACCCGACCGTTTGCAATTCCATATCAGCCCGCTCATCAAAGTCTCCACCGACACATTCGTCTACGGTGTATTTCTGCTCTCCTGTCCAATTAACAACGTTGCTCCTATTATTCATGCTTTAGTCGAACTCTCTACTTCATGAAAAAATAAATCTTGCTCCTTCAAAGTTTTACAACTCATTTCCATGCACTTTCTCCTTTCTTTCTTTCTCTCTTTTTTTCTTTTTCTTTTTCTTTTCCTGGGCCTCTAGTCACTTAAATCGGCCCATACCCCTTAAGCCCAAAAGCAATGCACCTCTTCCTGCCCATTTTAATCTTGCTGCATTTTTATTTAGACTCCAAAACCTTCACTTTAGTTCATTCACCTTCCCCATAGTTTAAACGCCACTCATCACATCGTTTGCTTCCTCTCCGATGACACTCTGCCTTCATCAACTGGCATCCACCGTCTAGCCTATACGTCTGTCACCATATTTCCATAGCTGCTTACGTCAGTTCCCCTTTTTCCTTGATCCAAACACAGGAACCCGCCCCAATACACTATTATTTACTCGCATGAATATGGACGTCATGTCCTTCAGCATGACTTCACACCGTATACTTCATTTGACACAACAATAATCTACACCACCGCATATATCTTTCCCTGACCCTTCATATGCATCACATGCTTCGCCATCAGATCCCCCAGCTTCACAAGCACATTCGGTTCTCCACCTCATGCAGACTAGTAAATCCTCTGTGGCTGTTCTCTTACTGACGAACTTACTCACTTTACACATAAAATGACTCACACCTATGTTCCTCAAACACACTGTATCAGCTCCCCATGCAAAACAGGTAACGCGAGTCCCCACTCTCTCTCCCACGTATTTTCATCCTTCTTGACATGCATTCATCTAACCCAACTCCATTCATTACTCCTCGCACCCAACTTCTTGTACGTCCTCTTCTCAGCAATTCTCCATGCGCAAAGATACTACAAAGAAGAATGCACAACACTACTACATGGTTGCTCCCTTCACCGCTAATCCGCCAACTTCCTCCGCTGACGCCCCTCACCCTTCTGATCATCCCGCAACAATCGTTTTTGGCCGCACTTCAATACTCCTGCAAAGCGGAAACCCCCTTCCCATTGAAACACAAACTCGTACTCACCCTCGCCGATACGTTCTCACTTCTCATGGCTCACATTCTCACTTCATAAATGTTTATCCATTTACACACCTCATGAAACAAGATATCTCCAGAACATGATGCCTCATTGTTATACTCACACTAAAGAAAACAACGAAGGGAAAAGCTTTCCCATTCTAGAAAATGGACCTAGGTCTCGTGTTCTTAGTCTTATCATTCGAAAGAATATTTGTGGTCGATTTTCGTGGAGAAATGTTGGAATTATTTTGCTAAGATCTGATTTTTTCCTTCGCTTGCTTTTTGGTTTTGTGAAAGAGACGAGTGCTGGCTATGATATTTATAGTGTTTATTGTCCTTAGTTGCTAAGAAGTAGGGATAAATAGAGTTATGGGTTTGCTATAGGGTAGGGTAATTGTCTCCAATTAGGTAGTTTATAGTTCCAACATATAGGTTGTTTGCTTTGATACAAAGCAATAGGTATTAGGTAGAAGGAACGTGGCTATATATATATATCTGAATGTTGCGTTTTGGTCCTTTTTGTATTATACATGAAAGTGCTATTTTATACTAAATAAAATGAGTAGTAAACATCATACTAAATCTGTTTTATATACCTTTTTCAATTTATTTATTTTTCTTTGATTTTATAACATTTAATGTATTCGTTATGTAAAACTTCGTTCATATCCGAGCAGCCACAGACAGAAGTAAGGATACGGTCGTATCGAGTATGGTGTCATGATCCCAAAAATATAATAATACCGGTAGATTAACTCATATTTTGAAACCTCAAAATATCGATATAGGGTGCGAAATACTCCAAATAAAAAGTTGCATATTTAATTAATTAAAAATTACAGTAAAATTTTGAAAATTAAATTATCACTATGTCTCAAAAGAACCTTGTCCAGATTCGAATTCGATATCTAGTTATTTCAAATAAACCGTTATGGTCAAAAACGAATATGCCGCTGTTTTTCTGAATATTTGATTTAGACATATCTCACAATATATAATTCGAAATCTCGATTTTTCACTTCCAATAGAAAAATACAGTTCAACAGATTCCAACGTTTCTTATTTCGAAGAAATCTGATTTCAAACGAGTCATGTACACTCAGTTGAAGTTCAGAACGTTAAATTACGAACTACTGCGATATTACGGGCTCGATTATATTTAATATATATTTTTATACGTTCAAATTTGTTTTAATTAGTATATAAATCCACTTATATCACGAATTCAATATTTAAACTGATTTAAATATTCAAATATAAACCGATAAAATGCGGGACATTACATTCCTTCCTCCTTAGAATAATTTCGTCCTCGAAATTGCTAAGATAGTGAAAATGCTACAATCCATATTATAACCAAGTTAAAAATATTTTATTTAATTTCTTAAATTCAATTTTCAATAGAACCACTTAATTCTAATTAAAAATTAATTCATTCTTATTAACAATTACTTTCAGAGAATCTGAAAATTTCCTAACAGCTTAGATTTTCGGAGAATTTCGCCAGCATCTCCTCTGCATGGCTCAATCGATACTACTACAACTCTCCACTTTGGGCCTTCTCCAAATCCAAAAGAAATTAAACAGCCAAGCGACTGTTCCAAAATACCTCATAAATCTCATACTCGAATATAATATAAACTTGTACCTTTTGTTGGCATTTAACTCTATCTCTACCATTTGTTATCACTTTAACATATATCCCTGTATCCCCAATTGATTTTAAATCCATCAGTTCTCAAATCCAATTATTCGCTTCTACCCAAGCCAAATTTCCTTTCAGCTCCAATTTCAATTTTATTTACTGATTTATTTCTAAAATCAGTTATCTTCATCTCCAAATTCAAAATTCGATTCTTATTCTCTAGGAATCAATTCATTTTAATAACTCGAATCTCCAATATTTTTCTTTTACAATTTCCATTCTGGATCGTTCCAAATTCAATCCAATTCTGTTTATCTTAGTTTAAGTTCTATTCTTTTTATCATTTTAACTCCATAAGTTAAATCTTTATTTCAGGATTTAAATTCCTGGGTTTTATTTCAAATTAGTTTGAAATCATATATTATTCAAAACATTTGAATTTCTGGCAACTTGTTTCCTTATAATAATTCAAAAAAAAAGTACACATTCAACTCAAAGTGGATTTATATATATATATACATAAAGTACACATGGGTCTAGAAAATATTACTTGTGGGTCCTTCTAGGAATGGACTATCCTTAATTTCTAGAAAATATATAGAAGTCATGTAGTGATTCAGTAGTTCCCTTATCCATTTGAAAGCCTATAAGAACCAAAGGGACGTAAGAACCAAAAAGTTGGAAAGTGGAAAGAAACTTTCTGATTTAATAGGAAGTTAATGGGAATAAACTAGTGATATAATTATCAGTCATGGAAAAGATAAGGGAGGAATAGGACAAAATTAACGTCCATAATATAAAGGTTGAAGGTTCAGGAAAAAGTGGACGAATACCATTTATTAAATGGGATAAAACTTCCACATGAGTAATGAATGGAATTTTGAGTTTAGAAAGAGCACTAAATGGTATAAAAAAGGGTATCAAAATCGGAAAATATTAGAGAGGTGATTAAAGTCGTTTGTGCAAAGGTATTAATTTTCGATTTTTAATTTGAACGTCCATAAGAATTAGCATTGTTTAATGGATAAAATGGCATAAAGGGCATTTGTAATGACAACAATTAGGAATGTCAAGAAGTACAAATATTGGAACACGGAATAAAGGATTCGATGAAGGAAATAGATTTCTGTAGAATAGTGTGCCAAAAGGTTTAGAAGCAAAGACTAAAAGTATTAAGAAATCTATAAAAGTGATTTTTGACACACATTAAATTATTTTGAAAAAGGGAATTTTTAACATTTCAATTCTAGGCTCCAATTGCATAATAATTCCACTCTAAAAAGAAAATTTGAAATATGGTTTTTGAGAATGTTTTTGAGGAATTTGAAAAGTTTGTTGTTTCTTTTGCTAGACAAACTATAATTGTAAACTTTAAGGAAAACAGAAGGTGAATTCTTTAATTAAAGAATAATAGTAATAGTTTTCAGTTATGAGCCTTAAATAGATAGAAATATAAGTGTCAAGTAGTAAACAATTATAATGGAAAATTGGTAATTGTTGCCTTGATATAACAATCTTTTATTATTAAAATAAATTTGAAAAGGTTATTTTCTTAAAAATCCTATATAAGTTATGGCAATAAATTTGATGTTCCACGAGAAATAAAAATGAGAAATAAAAGAAGATATATAAAATTTTGATATGGTAAACATCATAAATATAACCATTTGAGAGAGAGTGGATAGTAAATTTAATTACTAATGTTTGGGTAGAATTTGAAATAGTAAAGTTCTCTTATAATAAGGGGTACTATATGAAGTAATAGTACTCGTATAGTGTTTAGGGGAGGTGTCGTTTTGGCCTAGGCGATCTTCTTGTCTTACTCGTATAGTGTTTCTAATTGCGAAACACTATACGTGCAACAACAGAGACTACTAATCTAGATTGCACCACCCTACGATTAATCGTTGGAGACCGGTAGACGTCACTTCTCTTTAGCTTGGTCCCCTTATCAGTTGTCAGGCATCACCTTTTTTATGGGACTGTCAATCCAACGACAGCTCGACATTGGTTATGCCCATACATGGATTAGTATCTTGTCCTCGGAGCAACTCTACACATTTCTCTAGGTCTTTTATTTCTTTGTTCCCATTGTGTCTTTCCCTTTCCCTCCCTTTTTTTAACTCAGCATCTCCTTGTTCTTTCTCTCTACCTCTTCTTAGCAAGAATGAGCTTATGATCATCAACATTCGCCTTGCTCGTCTTACTAAGAACTCTTATCTGTTTGGAGCCGGTTCTTCGGCTTCTTCCTCTCTCTGCCTGTCGGCAAGGGTGCCTTTGGCCGTTCACGAGTCCCATGTGGGTTTGAACCATCCTATTTATATTCCATATCGTTCTTCCCGCGGGAGACCAAGGAAGGTTCCTCGCACTCCCTGCTCTTGTAACATCCCAGAATTTTAGCCATTTAATATTAAATATTTAAATTGGTTTTAAATGTTGAATTGGAATAATAAATGGAGTTTTATATTGAACTTATCGATTTAATAATCGATATACGATTTAATTTCGAATATATTGAATTATCGCAGATGGAAACAACAATTCAATTGAATTCGCAATTAAAACCGAATCAAAATGATTCAGTCGTTCAATATAAATTATATTTGAATATAAACGATAATAATAATATATTATCGTGGTTTTGTTTGTTTTAAATTTTGAATTTATTTATATTGATTTAATATGGTTACTATATATATACACACACACATGATTGAATGAAATTTCAGAATTAGTTCCGTTGAGTGTAGAATAGCGAATAATGTAATGACCCGCATTGGCAGAGGTATTATAATTAATTTATTTAATTATTGAAATGGTAGTTTAGAGAATTTAATGGTCGTGGAATTAAATAATGATGAATATTTAATTAAAATAATGAATTAAAAAATATATTTAATTCTGAAATAATCAGAATTGGCTGAAATGGCGATATGGTGTGAACTGGATCATCTGTGATATTTAATTCAGCTTGGAATTGAATTTGAATAACGAATATATTATATAAACGACAGTTTGAACATAGAATTATAATATAATTAAAATCTAGCTTGAAATGACGTTGTAGTTCGTAAATTGGCGATTCGAACTTCAACTGAATGTATAGGATTCGTTTTAAACCGGATTTCAGTGAAACAAGAAACGTGTGGAGTTGGTGGAGTATATCTTTCTAGTGGAAGAGAAAAATCGGAATTTCGTCTTGTAGATTTTGAGATATGTCCAAATCAAATTTTATAAAAGTTGTTGTTGAATTCCTTTAAAATTTATAACAGAATTATTTATATTTTAAAAGGGAATTTCAATATAAATCGAATATCGGGTCGACCTAGATTGAAATATCGAGTTAGAAATCCATACAGGATTATTCTGAAGCCGCATGGTATTCCATTGTGGATATATACGATAATATAAATTTATTATATTTATATATTTAAATGGGTCATTCAGAGCTTTAAAATTAGCCGGTTTTGCAAACGAAGTTGGAATTCGAAGAAACTAATTTTGTTGGATCCGCAATGTCAAATGATTGCTAGATTTCAGTTTCGTGATTTTTGAAGTCAGTATGTGGCCGTACGGGATTTTAATGTGAAAAACAGTCAATATTTTGATAGTTAAAAATACGCTGTGTGAGCAAACGGAGTCGGAATTCGACGAAACCAGATTCGTTGGGACCGTAATGTCCAACTCTAGCTACATGTCCAGTTTCGTGAATTTTAGGTGTCATATGTGACCGTACGGATTTTTTGAGTGCAGAGATGAATATGAAATGATAAAAGAAAAATATGTACAAATATCTTTGAAAATATCTAGATATTTTATTTGCCTATAAGTACACCATAAATACCCTTAAACCTAATTTATTATTCTTTCAAGGTCCAAGAGAAATGTGGCCGTCACTTTTATCTCAGAAACACAAAACGCAACAGTGGAAAATCAAAAAAAAATCCCATAAAATCCCTAAAATATTCATATGTATATATTTGGATTCCTGGTGCAAAGCTCTGCGATCTGATACCCGGTTGGTTGTGTGCGATTCGCGTTTGTAGGGTTCGGGTTTTTAGCAGTAAACCAGGGTTCGCGATTCCTAAAACTGTAAGCGCTTATTATAGTTTTTGAGTTGAGATTTGTTTTGAGGGAGTGGAGCCGCAGGGTTTGTGAAGGTTTTGGAGTGTGCGGTTCATATTGACGTCGGCCTGTTGCGATTGAGTATGAAGGACAGAATGAGTTTGAGGAGTTCGAGTATGATGTTTGTGGTATGGAGTTGTTGAGGAGTTGAAGAGGAGAATTACCATGATTTTTGTTTAATTGTTTGTGGAGGAATCGAGGAGCAAAAGGAGCTTGAACGTCGGCCTTGATGTGTCTGAAATGGAGGAGCACGTTCGGATTTTGTTCAGATGGAAGGAGGAGTAAATGCGGAGCGGGTTTCATTGTGTATTGGGCCGGTTTGGTAAAGTAAGGCCCGAAACTTTATATAACCATGTTTAAATGTTTAATTAAATTCAAGTTAGTATACTAACTTATAATTATAATAACTTTGTCATACGTGATCGGAAATCAGCGAAACAAGATCCGTTGGGATCGTATAGACGGGAGCAACAAAATGGAACTGACTGGAAGTGGATTGGGGCTCGTTTGAATTTACGGTGAATTAAACTGTTTGATTCAGATCAAACAACAGTTTATCGTTCTTTAATGATGAACTGCCAAAGTGAGTAAATCTCACTAACTCTGAACAATTTATCAATTCATGTTGTATTTTTAGAACTGTTAAATATTGGCTGATTGACTATGTGTTGATTGTTTGATTGAACTACTCGTCAGTTAGTTGAATTTCTATATTGATTCTGTTTAATAGAATATATCATATGGAACTGAAAGTGATGTTGATTTTATTGTGTAACATCTGTGGATGCAGGGAAATAGGTTGGAGGAATCCGAATGGATTCCTCAACATTTATTTTACTGTTTTTCATATATTGTGATATATGATGCTATATATAATCTGTTGTCGATTACATGTGTTTGAACGATATTGGTCATCGTGATTTGATGTGTTAAATACCATAACATACCGGAATGGTGAAAAGGGAATTTTCAAAATGAATATTGAAAATAGATTATTTATAAAATCAAAGGATTTTATAAAAGAGATAATATTTATAACAATCAAAGGAGATTTTATAAAAAGGAAATATTTAGAAAATAAATAGAGTTATAAAAAGGAAATCATTTGTAAAGTGAAGAACCATTACTAAAAGTAAATCTTTATAAATGAATAGTTTATTCGAAGGGAGTTAATCGAATATGGTATTCGAAAGTTAGTAAATCGAATATGTTATTCGAAAGGGGTTAGTCGAGTCGAATTAGTTATTCAAATAGAGTTAAATCGAATAAGTTATTCGAAGGGAGTTAAATCGAATATGGTATTTGGAAGTTAGTAAATCGAATTAGTAAAGCGATAATTCAACTAACCCCTATCAAAATATTAGTTTATTCGAATAATAAATGGAGTTCCAAATACCATATTCCCTTATGAGAATTCGATAGGGGTTAGTCGAGTCGAGTTAGCTGAATAGAGTTTATCGAATATTAGTTTATTCGAATAAAGTTAACCAGTTAGAGTTAAACCAGTTAGAGTTAATCAGTTAGAGTAAATCGATAGAGTTAAATCGAACTAGAGTTATGCAAATGGAGTTTTTCGAATATTAGTTTATTCGAATAGAGTTAAAGGAAAGGAGTTATCGAATTTAGTTATTCGATGGAGTTAATCGATTAGAGTTAAAATATTCGAATATGAGAATTCGATAGGGGTTATGAGAATTCGATAGGGGTTAGTTGAATTAAAACCGAATCAAGTTATGAGAATTTGATATGCAAGCATTCTTCTAAATTCTAAATTATTCAGTAACTCGACTCGACTCGACTAACCCCTATCAAAATGAATATGGTATTTGGAAGTTAGTAAAGCGTTTTGCTAGATGATTATTATACTGTGGTTGATAGACATTATTATAATATCAAAAGGTTTTTGATATAAAGATAATTTGGATTCTCATAAGGGAAAAATCCATTCCGTTATACGGCGTGGTCTTATGAGATATCGTTTAATGGCTCAAACTGTTTTTAAACTGTTTTACTCATACCAGTCCCATGATTGACCCAGAGTTTATTTTGTTTTGTTTTCCCTAAACTCTTGGGTGCCCAATTTTGTACGGGCAGTCAAGTAGTCGGGATTTACAAATACTTGAAGAGCTGGAGCAGGAGGCTTCAGGATCATATAGCTATAGTTTATTTCCGCTGTGTTGTAAGTGTTGTACTTTGATAATGATGTATATTCAAGTACAGATGTATATTTCAAGTTATGTTATATATATTATATGTTATTCATTCCGCTGTGAGGTTCGTGTTACTCTGATGTTGTGTTTTTCTTCTTCTTCTTCTATTCTAAGTTTCTATCTTATCTTTCCTCACCCTCTAATTTCTTTCCAATAATTACCGGGATTTTTCGATGTTTGGTTATCGACATCGTGTTTATGTCGATAACTAAAGTCGCCAAAATCCCGGGTCATTACAAATAACGTTGGGAACGTCGGTTGTTGCGTCTCGATCGGAGTTTTAGAACCATGAAATATATTATTATAAAATCTAAAAGGATAAGATCAAGATCAAATCGCATTAACTAAAAATCAAATCAAATTTATTATGTTTGTACGTAAGCTGATCTTCATTAAAAACTAGCGTACGCATTGTCCCCTTTTTCTCCTTATATAAATCGCGAACCCCCTTATTTTCTTCAGCAATGAAATTGAAAACCAATTCCATTTCTTTTGCAAATTGAAATAAAATGAAGTTGTCGCCCCGTTTATTTCTTATGTATTTCATTATTCCAACCAACAACAGCCTCAAGCATTTCAATTCTTCAGAAACCAAACCCATTCTTTTTGACTTCACCTAAAACATTTCTTCTAAAATAAATTGGAGCCATCCTAAAATTTATTGTTCAAGAATCGAAAACTAAGCTCAATTATTCACGAGATTTGTAGTGATATCTCTTGGTTATTGGTGAGATGGGGAAGGTCGATTTGAGCAGAGTTATCTAGGGTTCAACCATGTCGGAGTCAATGGGTTTGTTTGAAGTCGTTCTTCATGTCGATGAAAGTTCCTGGTAGCTCGATTTATGTAACGGCCGCGAGATTTTCGACCCCGAAAATCAACACAAACACGATGTCAACTATTCACGAATCGAAAATACCGGGTCATTAATAGAAATAAGTTAGAGGATGAGATAGGAAAGATAGAACTAATAGAATAAAAGAAGATGAAGAACACAATTGAATAGAATCAGAGTAAACACGAATCTCACAGTGGAACGAATAACATATATTACATATAAAATAACTTTGAATTACTAACTGTATTGTATATACATACCATATCAGAGTATAACACATGATATATCACAACGGAAATAACTCTACATAACTAACGGTGAAGTCTCCTGCTTTGAGCTCCTCCAAGTGTATCTGTAAAGCCTGAAACACCCTACTCCCCGTACAAATTTTGGGCACCGAAGAGTTTAGGGAAAACACAAGCAAAATAAACTCTGGGTCAGTCATGGGACTGGTGTGAGTAAATTCCAATCATATCGTTTAACTTTGAAAATCCTTTTGAAACAAAAGGATAATAGTAAGACCATCCCACACATAAACATGGACTGTTTTTGCCTTACTATAACCCAAAATACTTTGATATAAAAATCTAGTGATATTATAATAATGTATAATCAATATAAATAATCATCTAGTAGAACGCTTGCATCTCACGCTCTACATACATAGTATAAAGTCAAAAACCGCATGATGCTTATTGGAGATTAGGTTCCAACGGACAAGGTATGAGATCACCTTCCGATTAGTGTTGTAACGAACCAACTTTCGAACACATCAGAAGTCGTGCCATTAATAAGAAATAAGAATAGATAGAAGATGAAACATAGAAACATCATAATCTCACAGCGGAAATTTTCACAAAGGATAATACTTTATAATATTACACAGTAGTACATAATACATCAGATCATCACATGTCTAGTGATACAACCCATTCATAGTACATCAGTAATTATACATATCATAGATGATCAACTGACAGACTTAATTATACAGTCGGTAGATGGACCAGCACACAGATAATCTTCATTCCAGCTTCACAAGTTTATCCAAATCCTGATTCACTTGTCTATTCATAACAAGCGTTATGAATACCCAAGAGTTTAAGGGAAACACAAAAAAATAAACTCCGGGTCAGTCAGGGGACTGGTATGAGTAAACAGCTTAAAAAAACAGTTTAAAGAAATCAAAATATCTCATAAGACCATGCCGTAAAGACGGAACGGGTTTTTACCTTATGAGATCAAAACGCTTTGTATACTTGAAATCAGATATTATCATATAAGTTTCCCACAAATAATTTAGAATTTAGAAGAATGCTTGCATCTCAAATTCTCCCATATAGTATACAAATAAAAACCGCTTGGTGCTTAGGAAATTTGATTTCCAACTCTGACAAGGTATGGGACCACCTTCCGATGATGTATCTCTAGAGGCGAATACACCTAGGTTCAACAAGAACGTCTTGCAACCCGGCCCTCACATGATCGACCACTCATTTCTCTTGAGTGTAACAAATGTATATCACCAATGGTTGTGTATGGCAACATCCCCGAATGGGCAGAATCGATAGATTTAAGAAACAAAAGAAATTTCTCTAGATACTACACCCTAATGGGAGCGACCCACATAGCCATGCCGCCTGCCCGATTTTTTTCATTTCCTGGGTGTGAGGCTTGAGGCTAGACTTTACGTTTCATCATCACTGGTTCATTTCCTTTGAATGCCACATCGTCCTACCCGTCACAAATACTCATTCGATTTCCCAAATATATTACGGGCAATAAAGCTAAGAGAAACGAATTTCTCCGCCACCAACGTAATATACTTACATAAATTCGATGGGTAGAATCTGACTGATATACGTTGTCAGACACTCGTCCATTCAGGTTTATTCTGGGACTGAACAGACCAAAGATATTATTTATAATCATCTTCTTCAGTTTGAAAATCTCTGACGCGCAACGTATAATCAATTCAAAGTGAAATGTAAATCCGGTCTCTTTGAAATGATTAACGAAATAATTCCCTTTAAATTATTGATCTAACATGATTATAATCTAAATTACATATACAGTTACAGTCAAACTACACCGGATATGATCATCTTGCTTATATCTGGTATTTTGATCACGTCTTAGAATTGGACAATTTTAGTGTGCGCACTGCACAGGTTTTTCTTTTCATTTTGTCCGTCACTTTTGAAAATGAATCCTTACATTTATCTTTCAGAAATTTATCTTTCCTCAACTACCTCTAATTCTGATTCTTTACAAATGAAATAAATTTATAATTTCATTTTTCATTTACAACTTTTATAATGTATATTTCTGTGTCAAATTTTCTTTGATTCCTTAACTAAATCTTCTTCTTCTTTCTATAATTTAAATAAAATTTCCTCTTTTTAAATTATCAAACAACACAGAATAAAAACACTGTTTTTGTTTGTACCAGTTTAGACAGTATAATATTACTAGTTATGTTGCGAAAGAGGTTTTGACTTACAAATTTGAACTCGACAATTTCAGTGTAAATAAAATATTCTTATTTTATCACTCTAAACCAAATATTTTATAAATTCAAAATTTTAATTATAAACTAAATTTATAGCTAACCTCACTTTTGTATTTCTCGACAAGATTCCGTTAGATCTCCCTTTTGATCTGATTTATTCCTCCTTCGTTCTATACCGATAAAATTTCGCCTCTTTACTTATCAGTCTAAAATGATTTAAAATATCCTTTGTAATTTTTATTTCATCAAATACTGGATTGTACTTGACCGGTTCCTTGTACGTTGAAATTTCAGTTTTAACGGTCAATTCAGCGTATGTGTTATATTCGTCTTCTTATCAGTATTTTTAAAAGATCTAAATATATTATTCACAAATAGATTCTAATTTAAATTTATAAACTGGATTTATAATTTAATAAAATTTACCGTTCGGTATTGGTTTTCAACTTCTTGACGAAACACAGTATCTAGATTCACTTATTCCTCTATTTAATTAAATAAAGATTCCATTTTTATTTAAAATATTTAATTTCCTATTTTAAATAATTCAAAATTTTATTTAAAAACTATTTAAAATTTAAAAACATATTAAAACCCATTGTGTTAGGGTCAAAATCTCAAAGTACCAGGTTAGTCAAAGTACCCGCTTCCGGTGACCGGTGTGCACTCACTAAATCTAGCCTGGCGATCATGGTTTGGACAAATACTCCTTGGCCGATCCCATTGCCAAAGTACCAGGCCCGATCCTCTGTAATTTTCCTCTCGATCACCCAAAAATACCAAGCGCCCTTGAGTACCACTTCCGCCTTTTTCTTCCTCCTTCTTTCTGCCATAGCTGTGCACGTGCACAAGCACATGGGCCACTTCCAACCACCACCGCCCGTCGCCCCACGTCCCTCTTCATCACCTGAGTAAGCCACCACCGTCCGATCCATCACCACCTGCCCTGAACTGAAAACGGCCGTGCCACCCCTTTCCAGAAAAAAAAACACCATCCAAGAATCACCCTCCTGTGCCTCGCCTCGTCCATCAGACACCACGCTTCCTGGCCACATCCACTCCTGACCCCAACGCAATAATCCCCCCTGGACCGCACCCCCAACACTCCACCATCGCCAAGCTGTTCCGACGCAAACCTCAGGAACCCAAACACAGTTTTAAACCCTATTTTTAATTCGTTCTCTCAATTCTCTCAATAGAAAAATTAATTTCTATTTTTCCCGTGATTGTCAACCCCTCCTGCTCCTCCTGTCCTGACGCCGTCGGTCTTAGTTCACCAGTCCGCCAGAAATTGATCAAAAACCCCTTTTTGATGAACTCAAGAACTCTCTTGAACCCTACTGCTAAAAATCTTCGTTTTACTTTTAAAAATCATTATTTCGATCCCTGATTTCATTTAAAAACTTAAAACAAGGTTTCATTGAGTTTGAAAACACAATTTGATTTTTGTAAACAGAGGGTATACTGTTGTTCTTGTTTAAATTAACAGTAAGGGAATTTTGGCACCCTTGTTTGATTTTGAGTTCTTTAATCACTGTGTAAAGGCCTAAAACATTGTATGGTATCCTAACCTTATCCTCAAACCTATGTTTACTGCCTTATTCAAATCTGTAGTGGTTCAACCAAAACAGACAGTAGTTGAATCATTGTCTGGTAATGCAATTTTTAACCTATGGCACTTAAGGTTTTTCAGTAACTACATTGACCTTACATCATACCAAAACAAGCAACCATACCACACTTAAACAAGGATATAAAAGAGATTCAAGTCCACTTATTGTTCAAAGCACAAAACTGTAGAAAAATCAAAAAAACAAATAAACTACAGGTTTACTCACAAAACAGCAGAAAGTTCAAACAGAAAATTAAGAGTAGTTTTACTCACCTAAGAAAGCTTGAATTCTTTGCTTTTCTCTTCCTCTTACTGATCTTATTTGAAAGGCTTGTTGTGTTTTTGTGTTGTGTGAAAATGTGTGTGTGTTCATGCCTATTTATAGTGGTAGAAACATAAAATAATGTGTCTTTAAAAACTGTTTTCCAGATTTTTGAAAAGTGACAACTCAAAGATATATCTTTTCTCTTACTAAATCTAAGTACAAAAATCAGCTCATATGGCTTACATCAGCCCAAACTCACCCCCTCAAATCCCCTAGGCAACCACTACTTCTTTTCTTATTTGTTCCTATGAATTGTCATACGTAAATGCTTATGATCTTTCACACATCATTCTCTTGGATTTAACAAATTGCAATATCCTTTTTGTACCATTTCAAATCAGTTTTGCAAAGGGTTTTTCAAAAAATCTCACACGATAAATTGATTTAACAACAATTTAATTTAAAAACTTACTTGCCTTGCAAGGTTGGCAAAAATCTGAAAGTTTTGTACTATAAAATCCTATAACATGTGATGAAAACACATAGGAAAATACTTAAGATAATCTATGGCTTTGCCCTCACCTAGTGTAGGTAAGAACTATGATGTATATGCAAGGATTTGTGCATGTTCATGACAAGATAACTCATGTTTGTTGAAATTGCAAATGAAAATGCCATTTTCATAAAAAAATTGATAGAAAAGAGAGATTATGAAAACTAAAAATACATGATAGCAAATTGATCTTGCCATGTGAATAAATCTACTTGGATCCTCTCTTTTACTAGCTAATTCCTAGGGTAGGTTGTATCTTTGCATATTTGTTTATGAATACTTGCTTTGCAAAAGAAATGAGGCTTTCATGTTTGATGTAAATGTGAATTTAAACTTTTTATTAATATTTGCTTTGAACTTGCTTTTGACAACAAAAGTGGCTTTGTCATATTTTAATTCAAGTGTCAAAAACTTTCAAATTTAATTTTACAAAAACTCAAATTCTAAAATACTTTGAAAATGAACAAAACATATAAAATAAGATGGCATTAAAACTTGCTGTTAAAAAGTGTTATCTTTCAACATGTATAAAATCAATTTAAATAAACGCTATCAAGCAGATGCTTTCATACATGAATGTGCAAAACTAGTTTTAGCCAGTGCTGTGATATTCACCTGTGTACATGCTATTATTCATAAATTAACAGGGTTTGAAAACTCAAAGTCTGGATTTTTAAATCGTATCTGTAAATACGTACTCACGATCAGTCATTATCTGTGTCAGTGCTGCGTAAAAAGTCCGGGTCATTACATTCTATCCCCCTTATAAAAATTTCGTCCCCGAAATTTGTAAGCAGTAGATTAGTGCTATCGATTTATATAAACACACATCAATAAATAAAACACACATCATAAATATCCTATTCAAAACCAAAAATATCTGTCACTATGATTGGAAAACATTTTCATTCCTGTATTACTCTTTCTTTTCTTCCATCACTTAAATTTTCATCAACTTCCAAATATCTTTGATTTTATTTGGAAAATAGATCTCAGGTCTTATTCACTTCATTGATTTGAATCAATCTTGCTCAAGCATATGTATCTGTCCAAATTATCTTTTTAAACTTGTATCCATATTCAACTCATCAGCCAATTCACATAACTCCGTTAAGTTCCATCCATCGCCTACCTTAACTGATTAATTCTTACATTAGTTATCTCCTTTCCAGAACTTAGAAATCTGATTCTATTTCAAAACTCGATCAGTTCACTTTCCATGAGTCCATACCTAATTAATACTTAAGTCTAGACTTAATTACACGAAATCCAAATTTTAATTCAATTTATAATTCTAACTTGATTTCTGGTATCAATATGATTAGATATTATTCTAACTTTATTCAACCATATTTAATTTATCCTAAGGCTGACCCTAGTTAATTAACTCCTTTCAAATAGTTGCATAACTTTTATCCTGTTGGACTGGCGTAACTTCCTCTACTGTTTCCCCTTGGTCCTGGGATCCAGCAGTATGACCAGTAATAATGGAAGATCCCCTAGCTCGACCTCTTCGTGCACGGGTACTCATTTTGATTACCTTAATATAACAGGTTGTTAATCGAGACTAGATGGGACATAACTAACTTAGGTATATTATCCAAGTTGGTTTAAATTTATTTTAAATTTATATAAAAATACGCTCTCTCACACTCACCCAAAGCCTAGGTAATCAGTAACCTAAGCTCTGATACCAACTGTAACGACCCAATTTTCGAACACATCGGAAGTCGTGTCATTAATAAGAAATAAGAATAGATAGAAGATGAAACACAGAAACATCAGAATCTCACAGCGGAGATTTTCACAAAGGATAATACTTTATAATGTTACACAATAGTGCATAATACATCAGATCATCACATGTCTAGTGATAAAACCCATTCATAATACATCAGTAATTATACATATCATAGATGATCAACTGACAGACTTAATTATACATTAGGTAGATGGACCAGCACACAGATAATCTTCATTCCAGCTTCATAAGTTTATCCAATCACTTGTCTATTCATAACAAGCGTTATGAATACCCAAGAGTTTAAGGGAAACACAGAAAAATAAACTCCAGATCAGTCAGGGGACTGGTATGAGTAAATAGTTTAAAAAAATAGTTTAAAGAAATCAAAATATCTCATAAGACCACGCTGTGAAGACGGAACGGGTTTTTACCTTATGAGATCAAAACGCTTCGTATACTTGAAATCAGATATTATCATATAAGTTTCCCACAAATAATTTAGAATCTTGAAGAATGCTTGCATCTCACATTCTCCTATATAGTTTACAAATAAAAACCACTTGGCACTTAGGGAAATTGGATTTCCAACTCTGACAAGGTATGGGACCACCTTCCTATGATGTATCTCTAGAGGGAATACACCTGGGTTCAACAAGAACGTCTTGCAACCCGGCCCTCACATGACCGACCACTCATTTCTCTTGAGTGTATCGAATGTATAACACCAATGGTTGTGTACGACAACCATCCCTGAATGGGCACAATCGATAGATTTAAGAAACAAAAGAAATTTCTCTAGATAGGTGATACTACACCCTAATGGGAGCGACCCACATAGCCATGCTGCCTGCCCGATTTTTGTCATTTCCTGGGTGTGAGGCTTGAGGCTAGACTTTACGTTTCATCATCAATGGTTCATTTCCTTTGAATGCCACATCGTCCTACCCATCAGAAATACTCATTTGATTTCCCAAATATATCACGGGAAATAAAGCTAAGAGAAACGAATTTCTCCGCCACCAACGTAATATACTTACGTAAATTCGATGTGTAGAATCTAACTGATATACGTTGTCAGACACTCATCCATTCAGGTTTGTTCTGGGACTGAACAGACCAAAGATATTATTTACAATCATCTTCTTCAGTTTGAAAATCTATGACGCGCAACGTATAATCAATTCAAAGTGGAATGTAAATCCGGTCTCTTTGAAATGATTAACGAAATAATTCTCTTTAAATTATTGATCTAACATGATTATAATCTAAATTACATATACAATTACAGTCAAACTACACCGGATATGATCATCTAGCTTATATCTGGTATTTTGATCACGTCTTAGAATTGGACAATTTTTGTGTGCACACTGCGCGGGTTTTTCTTTTCATTTTGTCCGTCACTTTTGAAAATGAATCCTTACATTTATCTTTCAGAAATTTATCTTTCCTCAACTACCTCTAATTCTGATTCTTCACAAATGAAATAAATTTATAATTTCATTTTTCATTTACAGCTTTTGTACTGTATATTTCTGTGTCAAATTTTCTTTGATTCCTTAACGAAATCTTTTTCTTCTTTCTATAATTTAAATAAAATTTCCTCTTTTTAAATTATCAAACTACACAGAATAAAAACACTGTTTTTGTTTGTACCAGTTCAGACAGTATAATATTACCAGTTATGTTGTGACAGAGGTTTTGACTTACAAATTTGAACCCGGCAATTTCAGTGTAAATAAAATATTCTTATTTTATCACTCTAAACCAAATATTTTATAAATTCAAAATTTTAATTATAAACTAAATTTATAGCTAACCTCACTTCTGTATTTCTCGACAAGATTCCATCAGATCTCCCTTTTGATCTGATTTATTCCTCCTTCGTTCTATACCGATAAAATTTCTCCTCTTTACTTATAAGTCTAAAATGATTTAAAATATCCTTTGTAATTTTTATTTCATCAAATACTGGAATGTACTTAACCGGTTCCTTGTACGTTGAAATTTCAGTTTTAACGGTCAATTCAACGTATGTGTTATATTCGTCTTCTTATCACTTGTATTTTTAAAAGATCTAAATATATTATTCACAAATAGATTCTAATTTAAATTTATAAACTGAATTTATAATTTAATAAAATTTACCGTTCGGTATTGGTTTTCAACTTCTTGACGAAACACAGTATCCAGATTCACTTATTCCTTTATTTATTTAAATAAAGATTCCATTTTTATTTAAAATATTTAATTTCCTATTTTAAATAATTCAAAATTTTATTTAAAAACTAGTTAAAATTTAAAACATATTGAAACCCATTGTGTTAGGGTCAAAATCTCAAAGTACCAGGTTAGTCAAAGTACCCGCTTCTGGTGATCGGTGAGCACTCACTAAATCTAGCCTGGCGATCATGGTTTGGACAAATACTGCTTGGCTGATCCCATTGCCAAAGTACTAGGCCCGATCCTCTGTAATTTTCCTCTTGATCACCCAAAAATACCACGCGCCCTTGAGTACCACTTCCCCCTTCTTCTTCCTCCTTCTTTCTTCCATAGCTGTGCACGTGCACAAGCACGTGGGCCACTTCCAAACCACCACCGCCCGCCGCCGCACGTCCCTCTTCGTCACCTGAGTAAGCCACCACCGTCCGATCCATCACCACCTGCCCTGAACTGAAAATGGCCGTGCCACCCCTTTCCAAAAAAAAAAACGCCATACAAGAATCACCCTCTTGTGCCTCGCCTCGTCCATCAGCCACCACCGCTTCCTGGCTACATCCACTCCTGACCTCGACGCACCAATCCCTCCTGGACCGTACCCCCAACACTCTACCATCGCCGAGCTATTCCGATGCAAACCCCAGGAACCCAAACATAGTTTTAAACCCTATTTTTAATTCGTTCTCTCAACTATCTCAATAGAAAAATTAATTTCTATTTTTCCCATGATTGTCAACCCCTCCTGCACCTCCTGTCCTGACGCCGTCGGTCTTAGTTCGCCAGTCCACCAGAAATTGATCAAAGTACCCTTTTTGATGAACTCAAGAACTCCCTTGAACCCTACTGCTAAAAATCTTCGTTTTACTTTTAAAAATCATTATTTCGATCCTTGATTTCATTTAAAAACTTAAAACAAGGTTTCATTGAGTTTGAAAATCTAATTTGATTTTTGTAAACAGAGGGTATACTGTTGTTCTTGTTTAAATTAACAGTAAGGGAATTTTGGCACCCTTGTTTGATTTTGAGCACTTTAATCACTGTGTAATGGCTTAAAACATTGTATGGCATCCTAACCATATCCTCGACCCTATGTTTACTGCCTTATTCAAATCTGTAGTGGTTCAACCTAAACAGACAGTGGTTGAATCATTGTCAGGTAATGCAATTTTTAACCTATGGCACTTAAGGTTTTTCATTAACTACAATGACCCTACATCAAACCAAAACAAGCAACCATACCACACTTAAACAAGAATATAAAAGAGATTCAAGTCCACTTATTGTTCAAAGCACAGAACTGTAGAAAAATCAAAACAGCAAATAAACTACAGGTTTACTCACAAAACTGCAGAAAGTTCAAACATAAAATTAAGAGTAGTTTTACTCACCTAAGAAAGCTTGAATTCTTTGCTTTTCTCTTCCTCTTACTGATCTTATTTGAAAGGCTTGTTGTGTGTTTGTGTTGTGTGAAAATGTGTTTTCATGCCTATTTATAGTGGTAGAAACATAAAATAATGTGTCTTTAAAAACTGTTTTCCAGATTTTTGAAAAGTGATAACTCAAAGATATATCTTTTCTCTTACTAAATCTAAGTACAAAAATCTTGAGCTCACATGGCTTACATCAGTCCAAACTCACCCCCTCAAATCCCCTAGGCAACCACTACTTCTTTTCTTATTTGTTCCTATGAATTGTCATACATAAATGCTTATGATCTTTCACACATCATTCTCTTGGATTTAACAAATTGCAATATCCTTTTTGTACCATTTCAAATAAGTTTTGCAAAGGGTTTTTCACAAAATCTCACATGATAAATTGATTTAACAACAATTTAATTTAAAAACTTACTTGCCTTGCAAGGTTGGCAAAAATATGAAAGTTTTGTACTATAAAAACCTATAACATGTGATGAAAACACATAGGAAAATACTTAAGAAAATCTATGGCTTTTTCCTCACCTAGTGTAGGTAAGAACTATGATGTATATGCAAGGATTTGTGCATGTTCATGACAAGATAACTCATGTTTCTTGAAATTGAAAATGTCATTTCATAAAAATTTTGATAGAAAAGAGAGATTATGAAAACTTAAAATACGTGATAGAAAATAGATCTTGCCATGTGAATAAATCTACTTGGATCCTCTCTTTTACTAGCTAATTCCTAGGATAGGTTGTATCTTTGCATATTTGTTTATGAATACTTGCTTTGCAAAAGAAACGAGGCTTTCATGTTTGATGTAAATGTGAATTTAAACTTTTTTTTAATATTTGCTTTGAACTTGCTTTTGACAACAAAAGTGGCTTTGTCATATTTTAATTCAAGTGTTAAAAACTTTCAAATCTAATTTCACAAAAACTCAAATTCTAAAATACTTTGAAAATGAACAAAACATATAAAATAAGATGGCATTAAAACTTGCTGTTAAAAAGTGTTATCTTTTAACATGTATAAAATCAATTTAAATAAATGCTATCAAGTAGATGCTATCATACATGAATGTGTAAAACTAGTTTTAGCAAGTGCTATGATATTCATCTGTGTACATGCTATTATTCATAAATTAACAGGGTTTGAAAACTCAAAGTCTGGATTTTTAAATCGTATATGTAAATACGTACTCACGATCAATCATTATCTGTGTCAGTGCTGTGTAAAAAGTCCGGGTCATTACAAGTGTACTCCAGAGGGGATACACCTGGGTTCAACAAGAACGTCTTGCAAAACGGCCACACATGACCGCCCACTCATTTAGCTTGAGTGTAGTGAATATGTTGTCACCCACGATTGTTGGCAATCCAACCGTAATCCGAAGATACAGAATCGAAAAGAAGAACAAATATGAATTTTCTCTAGATCGATGACAATACACCCTGCTTGTGTATGACCCAACTAGCCATGCTGCCCGCCCAATTTCTGTCATTTCCCAGTCGCAAGGCTAGTGACTATATCTATCTTTTCAGAATATTTGGCCACCATTCACTTTGAATGCCACATCATCAAACCCGTCAATTTCACTAATCGATTTCCAAAAATATCACGGGTATAAAAAGCTAAGAGGAATGAATTCCTCCGCCACCAAACTTAATACCTTTTAAGAGAACAACCGTACGTGATTTGTTAGGTATACTCTGTCAGACACTCGTCCATACAAGTTGTCTTGGGACTGGAAAAACAGAAAGCACCATTCTGGAACAAGACGACCCTTGCACTTCACTTCGTCTTTAATTATCTTCAGCAGAATCTAATTCACAGCGCTTATGCTTATACGAAGTGGTTTTCGAATAATATATCCAATCGTTCTCTCCTTAATGACAACGATGGTCAAAACACTATGATAGTCGGTTATTTAACTATCGAAGTAAAATAAACATCCATTCAAATGGACAACTAACATCACATAATCACAGGCACTTTTTATTTAACATTCATTATTATTATTCAAATTCCCATATCTCACCAGATACTTCTCAAACCCCGTTTTATCCTTTTCACACTTCTTGGAAAAACATTCCCAATTATTATAAACCTTTATTCTCTCATGTTCCAGAAAATATACATTATTAACGTTCGAAAAATTTCCATTGTTTTCACATTCCTTATTTTCTACACTTGGATAATATACCCTATCTACATTGGAAAAATATTTCCAATTTCATTATAATCATTTTAATCTGCCCAACGTCCACTTTTAAAACGTTATTCACTTTAAAATGTGAATATCATCCCTATTATAGAAATCTGAACACCTTTATCAAATAACTCTTTATTCAATAAATAAATACCATTATCTTGTTTACCGAAATCTCTTTCATAATTTTATATTCCCATTCCACTTTATAAACGTTGTTTCTAAGTCAACTTCTTGTTAAATCAATATCAAGTTTATAACTAATTATTGATTACATATCCTATAATAATTTATTTGTTTAAAAGTAAATATTAATTATCCTATCAGATTATAATTCCTAAATAACTTACTTTAATACATTCGACATCGTCGAATTGCAGTTCCCATTCCTAATAGTGTTATTTAGTTCTAATCATATTCCGAACATCGAAATGGTGTCATTGTTTTCTGAAAGATTCTCCAATTTATCTTTCTAAACTCATTCTTATATTTTTTGGACAAACATCATTACTTATTACTTTAGAATAAGTGGATTTCAAACCAAACTATTTCATTTCCTAGGGAATAGTGCTATATATAAAAATCACGCTTAAGCTTGGTCAACAACGTTAATTTATCGTTACAATTCAAAAACTTGCAATATGCTGCAATATCCCCTTTATAACTAATCTTGACATCTCTTTCCGTTACAAACTGATACCATTCTTCGACAATAGTGAAGCCGTTCAAGTTAGGGTATTTTATTTACCTCTCAGACCTTGATCGACGACGTTCTTACCTTAGAATAGATATAAGTCTGTAAAGCTAACTCCTTATTATTTATGCTCCATCAAATTGTATTTCTTACTTTATTTTAAATATGGTTTTATGATGCCACATCCTTATTTAGAAAGCTCAGTAGTTTATAATTATTTATATTAAGTATTAATTCTTCGATTCATCTTATAACTTCTTTACCCAAGTCCATTAACGCTCTTTGTCTTTTGACGTTTCTCTTTCTATTTGAATCATTTTACCTTATTCAGGTAACATCTCATTACAAATTTAATACTATCTTAAACCAATTCCTTTTAAGAAACAATTAATTTAATTACATAATAATTAACTTCATCATTGATGAAGTAAAATAGTTTACTTCATTATTGATTTTAAAAGTAGATTAGTTGCTTACTTAATAAACAACAACTAATCATGTTAGTACATTAATCATTTAAACTTTGTTAAATGAAAAGGCCATTAATAATTAAGGAATCCTATTTATTTAAACAATTAATTTCTAAAACCGTTATTATTTGATTAATCGAAGATCAATTAATCAAATAATCAATTTCTAACAAAACAATTGATTTAATCAACTTCAGTCATCAGTTAATTTGTTAACCGGCCGTAATTACTCCTTACCATTAGATTAATAAAATTAATCTAAAAATATTGATTAATCCTTTTTGTCTTAAAATGATTATCCTCATAGGAAAATTTATAGTTTCATCTGATTAAAAATAATTGTAACAACCCGAAAATCTGGGCTAGTTTAAAATTTTTATTTTGGCAATTTTAGCGAATTTTGAACATTTAAAATAGAATATTTTAAATAATATCGACGAGAAATTTATTTTGAATAGAATCGAACGTATATATTATATACGTCGTCGTTAGAATATAAATAATTATTTATAATTATAAAAGGAATTGAAAATGGCGCGGTAGTTCGATAATTCGATTTCAAACTTCAATTGAACATACCGGGCGCAAAATAAACCGGATTTTAGTGAAACCAAAAACATTAGGATCTAATTGAGAATATCTTTCCAAAGAATCCGAAAAATTGAGATTTCATAGCGGGAATCAAAAGATATGTCCAGTTGAAAATTCTGAATAGTCGCTATGGAATTCAGGCCCTTAAAATGGGAATTTTGCAAACGACCTCGGATTTCGACGAAGCCACTTTTGTTGGGTCCGTGATGTCAAATTATTGCTAAATTTCAAATTTCATAATTTTTCGAATCAATATGTGAGCGTGGCAAAGGAAAACGCGTTTGACCAGTTTTAGTTGATTTTAATCGACTGGAAAATGGCCATTTTTCCGATGGTCTCAGAATTCGACGAAACTAGTTTTGTTAGGACCGTATCGTCGATACGAAGCTAGAAAATATTTTTCTGGGATTTATCGAGTTAGTATGTGACCCCAGTAAATTGAAATGTTCGTTCAAATTCAATATATAGAGTTATATATTGATATTGACGAAAACAGATCAAAACAGTCGAACCGGCTTATGATACATATCCCATTGTGTTCGGAATGGGGGTAATTAGCTATGGACAACAGGCGGTGGGCCTCGTTTAGAGGTCGTATGAAAAAGTCAACTTTTTGTAAATTAAATAATTAAATTAAAAAATACCCTCTCCCTTACTTACTCTCTCTGCACCCCCCCCCCCCCGATTTCAATTCGGCAACAGAAAAATAAAAAAAGAAGGGGGAAGATGATGGAGGGGCGGAGCGGCCTCCTCCATCGCCGCCGCCATCGCCCAGGGTGGCGCAACCCACCGCGGCCCCCCTAGCTCCTCCTCTCTCGCCTTCATCTCCTCCTTCTTCTTCTGAATAAAACCGCCCCCTATTCACCCGTCGCCGCCACCCAGGCAGAGCGCCACCACGCCCCCTCCCCCCTCCTCTTCTTCTCCTTCCCGCTTCCCCTCTCCTCTACTGCGCGATGAACCCCCACCAAAACCGCCCCCTTTTCTTCCCTGAGCCGCCACCGCCTACTAGGGCACCCAAAGCCCTTGATTTCCGCCACCGCCACCTCTGGTCCGACCACCGAATCTCCACCCCCACCTATTCTAGTTCGCTGTAAGTTTTCCTATTTTATTTTAATTTTATTTTAAATACTTAGTTTAGGTTAATCACTTTCAAAATATAATCTTTTATATTGTAGAACTATAAAAATATAATCTTTTATATTGTAGAAGGTTAAAAATATAATTTTTCCATTATAGAAGTGTTAAAAATTTGATCTTTATATATGTAGTGAATCAAAAATATGATTTTTACTTGTGTAGAGTATTAAAAATATGACCTTTATATAGTAGAAGATATAAAAATACTATTTTTATATAAGTAGTGTATAGAAAATATAATTTCTATAAAATAGAAAATATAAAAATAAAATCTTTATATTTGAAAATGCGAAGTCTTTATATAGAGAATGGCGTGATAAAAATATAATCTTTATTATATAAACATCAATGTAAAAATAGAATTTTTAACTATATAGTAATGATGTAAAAATAGAATTTTTAACTATATAGTAACGATGTAAAAATAGAATTTTTAACTATATAGTAACGATGTAAAAATAGAATTTTTATCTATATAGTAACGATGTAAAAATAGAATTTTTAACTATATAGTAACGATGTAAAAATAGAATTTTTATCTATATAGTAGCGATGTAAAAATAGATTTTTTTATCTATATAGTAGTGATGTAAAAATAGAATTTTTATCTATATAGTAACTATGTAAAAATATATTTTTTATCTATATAGTAGCAATATAAAAATATGATCTTTATATACATAGCAACAATATAAAAATGTGATTTTTATATATGTAGTGGCTACGGGCAACGAAAGTGACAAAAGGCGAAAACAGTGATGATTCCCTACATTTGAAGTGTCGTGGAGTTGGGATAGCTTTGGTGAGAACTTCTCACTTTAAATTTCTTTTTCTAGTTATATATATATATACTAGGATGCAGACGGTGCTTAGCAGCACCCGACACCCGTCGTCCACAGACCATGGCGGCTTGTATGCTTGTTTGATGTGATGTGAAATTTGTTTGTGTTGTTGATGTGAAATCGATAATAAAATGTAGATGGTTGAAATAAATTAATTATCGTTAAAAATATAATTTTTAACGTGAAAGTGAATAAATATTTATAAACAAATCGGCCAATTTGTTTATATACACTGATATTGATTGGATCGATAAATTTTACACATCGCCCAACTGCACAAATAAAAATTTGTGTTTGTTGATTTGAAACCCCACACGGGTGTTGGGATGATATTTGGCGTACACTAATCCCAATTATTTAATTGTATGTCGATCGATTGGTCGACAGACTGTGTAAGCGTTGATTATTTATATTTGATGCTTACGCAGTTGTGTGATGCACTTTGGAAGATGGTTGATTGGTTATCGTTGCTATTATAAACATGTGTTGGGTGGAATCCATATAATTAACATTATATAGTGATTGATTGGGCCTCATTCCAATCGAGAAAATAATGAATATTATAAAAGAAAATTCATGTGTTGAATATAAAAATAGTCATGTGTGTTGACGATGTTCATGTATTGAAACTATTTATGTGTTGAGTAAAATATTTTAAATAATAAAATTTACATCTTTATCATATTTAAAATTAGAACTACTTCCCAGTAGGAGTCTAATTAAAAATCAAACAATAGATACCATAGTTTTATAAAATATTTTACATAACAAAAATAGTTGTGTGTTGACAGTACTCATGTGTTGAGATTGGTCGTGTGTTGAAAGAAATACAGATTCATGTGTTGAATGGGATAAATATTCATTTGTTGAATAGAATAACGAATTTATTGAAATATATAAAGCCGTGTTGATTAGAGTTGCGCTATTTTGACGTGAACGATATTTATATCGATTATATTTGTTTTTATAATGAATATAGAAAGGTAGTGATTTCAAAATATAACGTTTTGAAAATATTATCATTTATATAGTAATGATATAAAATATTCAATTTTGATTTGAAATTGAATATAGAGTTGAAATGGTTTTGAAAACGAATTTAAAACGATTTATAAAATACGTTTTAAAAAGGAAATCGACGAAATATATATAATATATATATATATATATATATATATATTATATATAATGACCCGAATAGAACGCGCCGCGCTGCGGCAGTTCGTGAATTTCGACCATTGACTTCGAATTGACGTTGCAGGAGATCTGACCGTCGGATTCTCCTAAAACCGGAACCGTTGGGTTCGTATCGAAAATAGCTTTCCAATGAATATTAGAAATTTGAAATCTAACGGTTGGATTTGGAATTATGTCCAAATCAAATTTGGAAAAGGTCGCTGTAAGTGCAGTTCGATGGCCGTTGATGGAAATTGACTGTACGGGCCTTGATAAAATTATTAAAAATATCAATAATTTGTGTAAAATCATAATATGTGAATTGGAAAGAACTGGGATGAAAAACTCCATATTTGAAAAAATAAAAATAGATTTTTATCGAAATGAACTAGTTTTGAACTAGAATTAAAATCAATTTATTTTTAAAATAAATAATTTGAATTTGAAAGTGATTTTAAAAATAATCAATATTCCCAATACGTGAATTGGACTGGAGTTGAATCGAAATTATCTTCGGAATATTTCGATGTTGGATTTCGTGACTATACAGATATTGTTATGGGAATTTGAAAGATATATTTTGTATCATTATTTCCAATACGATATTTGTTGGTTTCAGGATTTGATATTGAATATAACCGGTATATTTTCTATTCAGAGCCTTGTATTTAATATCAAATGTGATTTGGGTTTGTCGTGAATGGTGTCTTCATTAACACTGTTCTTAAGCCTAATAGAGAAAAAGATTAAATCTTTCTATTTAGATTTAATGAAGTGTATCAATTAAATAATATTTAATTGGAATTGAATTTGAATTGGTTTTTGGGTTTATCGTGAGCGGTGTTTTGAACAACACCTGTTCTTTAACCCGATTAACAATAGAATGTGATTTTGGGTTTATCGTGAATCGTGTTTTAGATGACATTGGTTCTTTAACCCAGTTAAAGACAGGATATTGATTTTTGAAAAGTTTAAAACTAAGTGGAGTTTTAATGAATCTTTAATTAGATTGAAATGTGAATTGATAATCTAAATTATCAAATCTGAAAGGTGATCGAGAATGGAGTACCACCAGTTTTGCTCCAAAGTGATAGTTAAATCTTTAATTAGATTTGAACGTGAAATGGTAATTAATTTTACCGATAACACCGTGGTGTTAGATATGTAGTATTACCAGTTTTCTCCATGGGATAAATAGGTTGGGATTGGGAAATAAAATAAATAATTACTTCGGTGTGGTTCGCTAATCCTGACTAGTTTGGAAAACCACAATATGGTTTGATATGATATCCAAAGGAAGATTAAAGAATAAATTTAGAAGAATTTATCTTGGATAAAATTAATGGGAACCTATTCCCTAAGAATGTGATTTGTGAATAAAAGAATATTCTGAATTGGAATGAGGCATTTGTTTTGTTTGTGTAACATTTGTTTATTATATACATGGGTTATTCAGAAAGGCCGGGTTTATACCCATTCTGAACAACCGATTCGACGAGATGTCGAAGATGAAGACGGTGGTTGAAGACCGGAAGTCTTCACATCGTTTGGGTGATTACTGATGATCTCGATTGGGCTGTACACCCAAGATGAGGGAAACAGTTGGTGATCGTCTAGACGTAGTTGGAGATGGATGGATATGCGAGGAAAGTGCCTCCGGTTTCGTTCAGACCCAGAACGAACTTGTAAATGGATTGTGTGTCTGACATTGGATTTTATTCTGTGTTGATTGATCTCTATTAAATATACATCTGTTTGGCGACGGAGAATTTATTCTCTTGCTTAACGCCCTTCTCTGAGACGTACGAGCTCAGAGGTTGTATATCGATGGACATCAGTCACATGGAGTGAATTGCCAGTGTGGCACGCGTAAGTGGCAATTGATCAGGGCTTCTGTTGAAAAGCAAAGTCTGGTGGTTGATGATCAAAGCACGGCCTGGGTGGCGTAGCTTTGTGTATAACGTGAATTCGCGAGCCTCACACCTCGGTATGAGTCAAAAACGGGAGACGGATCGCTGGGAGAGCACGACGTTTCTTTCTAGCTAGGGTGGTGTCAGTGACCTACCAGCCCAGACATTTATATACTTTTCACCTGTGTGGTTTTTGGAATGCGAGGCGCCTCGGATATAGGTCTGTTAGGACCGGGAAACGTGTGTTCAGGAATAACTAATCCTCAAAAGTAAGAGAGGACCGGCCCAGCCGATTCCAAGGATCAAAGTGGGGTCCTAGGACATTTGCTAGAGTGTCTCGAATCGGAGAGGAGCATGCCCCTTGCTTCGACTCATGATGGAATCCAATTTCCAATACGTGTATTTCGGTTTTATTTGTAGAGCCTAGTATGGCGACATAGTGGGATGGGGCACTCATGCCGTCTATGATTTATATTTATGATTGAAACTGTTTTGACACTATACACTTATAATAGTATCAAATAATGTGTTTTTAACGTATCAAGCATACTTTGGCTGTTATAAGGTAAAAACCCTATCCTACGGCTTGCGTTGCATTGTGTGATGGGACATGGGTCTTATAATAGCTTCATTTTTCTTTATTTAGCATTGCGCTGTTTGGTTTATGCACTGGTATTCTTGGGAGGAAACCCGTTCCGTGTTATACGGCGTGGTCCCTTGATTTACCGAACTTTAAAACCAATATTAATAACTGTTTTAGTTCTCACACCAGTCACATGACTGACCTGGAGTTTATTGTTTTAACCTAAACTCTGGGTGCCCCTATTTTCGACACGAGCAGCTAGTATTTTTGGTTTTGCAGATTTATATTCACAGGGTCCTGATTTACAACTGGAACGATGCTCGGAAAGCTCTGTATCCATGTATCACTTTCAGTTGTATTTTGTATATTTTTCCGCTGCTATGCAATTTATTGTAATCTCTGATATTCTTTGTTGTATAATATTTATTCATTTATACTCTGTATATTCTTGTATTCTGATGGAATTGTTGTAATAAACAATGAAATGTTCTTCCGTCTGCGTTCTATTTTGTTCTGTTCTCAAAGTATCCGCTCTTTCCTTCACGGGGAAGTTATGGGTTCTTACAGTGGTATCAGAGCTTTGGTTTACAGAGCTCGAGAACAAGACACGTTAGAACCATACGAAAGAATTCATTAGATATTGGATTAGTAATATCCAATAAGAGTGACTCGTCAGAGATAGGATCAGTAGTATCCTAGAACGGGTGTGAAGAATATATTTTTTTCAAATGAAAACAATTTTGTTTTGAAATTTAAATCGCTTTATACGTATTTGAATATTTATTTATTTTGAATTTAGACAATCGAGTATATAAAGATTTCGCGTATACGTGTCATGAACGTTTATTCGAAGTTTTAATATACTGGATAGATATAGAGTCACATTCTAGACACCCGGGGGTAATTCTGATGATGTGGCCATATCATCAGTATTTATGTTCGTGTTTCGAAGGTGTGATATCTATATATTTCCATTAGACTGGTGTGAGAACCAAAACTAGATAGATTTATTGTTGTGATTTGGCATCAAAAACATGATTTTTTGTTTATGTATCAAAATTATGAATTTGAAACTCTAATTCACTAATTGATTGATGTTTGTGTTGTTTGTTTATTTGTTTGATAATTTTGAACCATTTAGCCTAATTGTATCAAATATTGAATTGTATTGAAGTTAGTCGCATTTGCTAGCATATACATGTACTTACATTGAACAGGTCATAGCAAGGAGGCTAGAGCAGAAGAATAAAATTTGTTTGCCCGACAAATAGGTACATGTTTACTATAATTTACTGTTTTGTTTGGGTGATGATGATTTTATGAGCCGATTGGCTTTTTCTTTTTCTTTTTGAGATCAGAAGGCCTATATGGCAATTTCGGGATTTTCCCGTGCTCCCGGTGCAGGGGAGGTTATGGCGAATTTTTTTGAAAATTTAGGGTGTTAGCCAAATTTTTGAAAAATTTGAAAAGTTCTTAGAAACTGAAAAGTTGAAGAACTTAAGCCGTAGTCAAAATAATGGAAGTTGAGTTGATTTGTTAAACAACTTTCGGCTTCGTTCCTCTTCGGCTTCCGTTGTTATGTTCCTTTTCGGCCTTTGATTTAGAGAAGATTAGGATATCATCAATAAAAACCAGAACAAATTTATTCAATTAAATCACACATTGAACTAATTAGAAAATAGTTAGAAATATATACTTGTGCATTATATATGTTTAAACAGGAAATTGGATAGCTGTTGAGTAAAGATTTTATTTGCGTGCCCGACAAATAGGTAAACCTTAATGAGTTGGATGCGAAATAGTATTATATCAACTCCTGTGAATGCCATTGGATGCGGAGTGCTGGTTATTCTGTGTGAAATAATAAACATCGCCATAGGATAGCAACAATTAATTTTGAACTACATTACATGGCATACTTCTGGAAGATAGGCATACTTCAACATATACCACATAAGCATTTGGAGCTTTTGTGACGAGGTGGAAGATTTACCATACGAGCGAGAGGCTTGTATGGCGATGACTATATTTTACAGGTTGAACTGATGACTGATATGGACTATTTAAATTGTAACGATAAAATTGCCAGATTAATAAAAACCCCACACGGGTCTAGAGTTGACAATAATCACGTCTCTCTAGTTATTAAATACGGCACATGGACTATTTATTTCCGAAACAGGACGAGGTGACGAGGATTTATCCTCTGGAGCATTTAAAATACACACTCCCTCAGGCTTTGACAGAGTGACGAGAATTTATTCTCTGGAGTTATTATCAATACACGCTCCCCTGTAAACACCAGAATATATCACTATAAATATGTGTATGCTTATTAGGATTTATTGGGTACCTAATACGGCCCAATAAATTTCCAAACCTCTCCCCGTACAAAGGAGGTTATGGCGAAATTTTTCGAAAATTCCGGGTGTTAGCCAAATTTTTGAAGAATTTAAAAAGTTCTTAGAAACTGAAAAGTTTGAGAATGGAAGCCAGATCAAACGTAGAGTTGATTAATCAAACCACTTTTGACTTTGTTCCTTTTCGGGGACGAAAAGTTTTGTGACGACCCGTATTCTACGCATCATAGGATCATAGGATATTTATTTCTTTCACATACGAAGTCCTATGGTCATGTAACTTTGGAAGACGACTATTGGGGTCATTTCCCATGTTCATGATTTTTCCCGATTTTTAAATGACCATTTTACCCCTAGTTGGCACTGTTTTGGCCATAACTTTTGACTAGAAAGGAATTTTGACCTGAAACCACTTCCATTGGCTCCGGATGATGGTTTCTCGTTCCGTAGAGTGGTCATATTAGCCAAACGGACTCACCGTTTGGGAGATATGGCTGAAACAAGTTTTAGATGGTGAAAAACAGCTTAATTGGGCTTAACCGGGTGATTTGCAGCTAGGCCCAGAGGCGGATTTCGGGTTTAGAGGTATAGGAGGACTGATTAGGGTTAGAAAATCACTTTCATTTCAGTTTTGAGCCGCCACAAACCTTCTTGAGACCCTAGTAATGGCTTCCATCCTCTAAAACCACTCCAAAACACATTTTTAGTGAAGATTAAACCTAAACTACATCAAAGCAAGGCCAAATAGCAACAAAGCAAGGTTGGAGCTGCTGCTATACATAGGAATTCGACCCAAACAGAGAGTATTTCAGATTTGGTGTTTTATTTTGTGGCCAAGGTGAGTGATAGCATCGTTTTGACACTAATTACAGTTAATTGAGGGTGATTAGTGAAGATTAGCGAATTTATACACTAATAAATTCTGGAAAAATGTTTAGAAATTCTTAAATAATGTTTTATGCTTCTGTTAGAAATTTGGTTCGATTTGATTAAGTTTCGTTAAACCTGTGATTAGTTTTACTTAAACATGTTAAAGGGAAAATAAGGAGTTTTGGCCACTCTTGATTCATTTTGATTTATTTGAATTGTTGTTTGGTGTTTGTGGTTGTTCTTACATGTTGCTATGACTCTATGGTATGTTTTGTGATTGATTAGAATAGTTAGATTGGTCGAAAACGCCGTCGAATGGCGTAGAAAGCTCGCTGGAAAGTTGCAGAAATGTGCAGGTTCCGAACCGGATCGGAGTAGAGGTCGGATCGGATTTGTGAACTGACCAAGGGAATTCGAACTGGATTGGAACTTGTCACTGGAGGAGGCTTGGCGAGAAGGAAGGTCGTTTACTTAGAGTTGGAGTGGACAAGGGGGATCGGATCGGAAGAACAATGGGGGCCAGATCGGATCGGACTGGAGCACCGGATGGGATGAAGTGTGGAGCATAGGGTCGGAATGGGGAAAGTAGAGGCTAGGACGAAAGATGGGACCGGGTCGGTGTACCGAACCGAACCAGGTGGGCACCCGAACCGAATGGAAAGATGACAAGGAAGGAGGGTAATGACTACCGAACCGAACCGACGAGGGTAATGACTACCGAACCGAACCGAATTCTAGAGTTGCTACTGCGCGACAACTCTTCTGAAGACCCACTCCAATTCGACCAAACTCGAGATGCAAAGGAAGTTCAAATGGGAAGTTATAGCTTAAGATTTAGATGGGAATCAACGAGTTCGCTTCATGGTTGGGCTTTGCTGCGGGACGCTTGCCAAGGGGTTATCGGTGTCTATAGCTTTGGACCACTATGGTAGGAGGTATGAAGGCGGATTCAGGGCCATTATGCCATCGGTAGAACCAAGGGCTACGACCAATGAAGTGGGTCATTGAAATGTTTGGTCATGACTCCATGTGTTTAGCTTGGTCACAACAGGGTTTCTACAAGTCGGGATTCGTCGTTACATCAATTTGTCTAGTGTTCCAAAGTGGTAGATACTGTATGCTTTACGCACTGAGTGAGAGATGTGAGGATGATTGCTATGGATGATTTATTTGCTATCATATTGACATGCACACCCCACCCCCGTATTCTTTACACTATTTATTCTGGCACCTTAGAGTATTGTACGGTATGTGGTACTAACTCTTTGGTTGCAGGTCCAGGTTCAGGTATGGTTTAGTATACCTGTTATTATTCTGTTTAGATGCTTATCGCTCATACCAAGCTTTATGTCTGACCCAGAGTTTTATGTCTCCTCTTATTACTCTGGGTGCTCACACGAGCAGACTAGAGATAGGTTAGCTGGTGATGCACGGATAGATGATCCGGAGACGAGCAGGAGGCTTCCACGTAATATATATATAGCATTCTCCGTGTGTTGTTGAAGATCACTGCTTGGGCATTAGTGGTGCATCTTCTACTTTAGCTTTCTTTTGTTTAGAGACAGTGAATTTGGAAAGTTGTAATAAGCTGTATTTGGATTTCCGCTGCTCTGATGTTGATGTTGATTTTAGTTATCAGCTTATGCACTGTCTCACCTGTTTTATGTCAAGTATGTTATTATTATTACATTTTATTCCATGCGCTGTGAGACATTCTACACGTTCTTGGTTAGTTAATCCCCTTCTTTCCTTCCTTTTGACGACCGTCCCGTGCTAGTCGGGCATGTGTACAGCGCACTTTCGAAGGAAATGCAGGCTGGTGCGGGGCGGGCCGTCACACTTGGTATCAGAGCTCTAGGTTGCGTAGTTAACCTAGGGAAGTTATCGGGGAGAGATAATATACGTATACGAGAGAGCGTATTTGTGATTACTTTGGTTTTCAATATATATATATATATACTATTAGTAGTATAAGAATGAAGCTGTGCCGCACTAGCACCACTATGGGGTCGTTAATCGTTTCCTTTTTCAGATTGACGATGAGCCGATATGTTAGAGGTACCGGTAGAGGGGCCAATAATGGGAATGTTGCTGACATGAGGGCGATGTTTACTGACCTCATGAGAGAGATGCTTAGGGATGTGCAGAGGGCAGCTCCCAATGGTGGAAATGGTGGTGGTCCAATAGTGCAGGCACCGAGAGTCGACTTCGCCAAGCTGAACAAGGATTATACTAGCCTTGGTGGGAAGCCGTTCCACAGAACGGAGTCAGCTACGGATGTTCAGGATTGGTTGGATAGTTGCGAACGTATCTTCGAGGATTTGGGTATCGAGGATGCGATGAAGAGAAAGCTAGCGTCCCGTCAGCTGCTGTAACGTCTCGCATTTTTGTCGGTTGGTATTTGAATATTTAAATCAGTTTAAATATTGAATTTGTAATATAAGTGGATTTATATATTAATTAAAAAGAAGTTGAACGTATATAAATATATATTAATCATAATCGAGCTCAGAACAACCCTGCAGTTCGTAATTTAGCGTTCTAAACTTCAACTGAGTGTTCCGGACTTGTTTTGAATCAGATTTCTGCGAAACAAGATACGTTGGAATCTGTTGAACTGTATCTTTCTAACAGAAGTGAAAAACCAAGATTTCGTCGAATATATTACAAGATATGTCCAAATCAAATATTCAGAAAGTCGCTATGAAATCGTATATCGACCGTAACAGTTTATTTGAAATAACTTGATATCAGATTCGAATTTGGACATGGTTCTTTTGGGGTGCAGCGATAATTTAATTTTTAGAATTTTACTGTAATTTTTAATTAATTAAATATGCAACTTTTTCTTTGGAGTATTGTGCACCCTGTATCGGTATTTCGGGTTTTCAAAATATGAGTCAACCTACCGGTATTATTATATTTTCGAGATCGTGACACCTCGTTGAGCACGACCGTACTCTTACTTCTGTCCGAACATGAGTGTAATTGTAGGAGCTGAGGAAAACAAATCTTTAAAATGCATTAAATCTCGTGTATTCGAAAATAAGCCAGGATATTTATTTGTTGACATCTTGCACAGCTACCCTAGGGAAGATTTTTCATCTGAACATGATATTACTTCACGCAAAGGAACTTCAAACCTACCTATTCTCCGCCATACCTCTACAAGCTAGGTTATAAATGAATAACCACATCACATGCCTATGCATGTAGTAAACTCGAAATCTAATCAAACCTTATAAGATGCAGACATGAATCCCACTCTACCATACTTAATGTTTAAGTCTCCTCCAATATAAATATTGTATGCTACCCTACTTGACAACCATACCCTATGAGCTGAAAAGGTATGGTAAACATCGCGTTCCTTTTAATAAACCATACCCTATTAGGCTATTACCATTATGCTACTCCTTCACTCTTAAGTAAACTGAAATACTATATAAATACAGTGAGCGTTCTTCTTCTTTTGAGAGAACAGCAAAACAAAATATCCCATTTCGTTTCATTCGGGAAGACCATTGCTGCAGAAACTCATTCGTTCGGCTCCTCCGAAAATCAAACCCCTAATATCATGATCTTCAAAAAAATAAAAAAAACACTGATGTGCGGAAAACAGTTCTTGAATGCAAGGGAGGTACGGGTGCGAGTCATGAGCGATGCAGGATGGAGGCTTCATCTTTATTGGGGAGGAGTTCACGTGAGAATTGTGTGTGTTGGAGATGTGAATCGGTGCAGATCTGTTCGTTGGAAGGAGTTGGGCTAGCGGATGCCTGCGAGGTCAGTGGTGGCGTTAGCGGTTTCTGGAGGGTGTGGCGTACTGTGTAGCGTGTATGTGGAGAAATAAGCAAGCACGTGTACTGTGGCATGAGTGAAAGTGAAGAAGGGAAGTTCGAGCGTCAGGGCGTGCATGAGGATGAACGGGTAGGAGATTGTTTGTGGAGTTTAATTAGAGAAAAGAGGCCAAAATGAAGAAGGCGCCTGCATATGGACTTGCTTGGGAGCTATCGCTGTTTGAAATGGGGAGCACGAGCCATTGTCGATGGTGACGCAAACGAAGGGTATTGTATTTATCAGGGGATGCTCGAGTATTGAATCGGAGATGAATTAAAAATAGGGAAACAAGTGATGTGTATGAATCAGTAGAGAAGTGAATGCTGTTGCAAAAACAATGAAGTGAGGGCGTGAACAGTCGTATGAAGTACAGATGCATGTGTTTTGCCAATTTGTGCTTCCACCCGTATGTGTCAAGAAGAACGAGGTAACATTGAAGTTAAAGTAGTAAATAGAAGTGCGAAATGGGAAGTGAAGTGAAGCATCATTTTGCTTGGAGTTTTATCGGCTGAGTTTGAGTAACTGAGTTCGACAATTTGCTGTAAGAGAGAAGGACAGTGCTTTGAAAATCCTGAGAAGGAGCGTGGCGCTGTGTACACCGTGACCAGAAGGAGGAAATCCACAAATCGGCGCAAGAATCGAACCAGACCGGAACTGGTAGAATCGGAACGACCGGATCTACTGTGTGGAACGTATGTTTCGAGAAGAACAGAGCCACTGGAATTTCATGGTTTAATCAACCGACGCAAATCGTTATTTAACGGTTAACGCGCAAAGGTGAGTAAATTCACTCACTCTGATCTATTTTAAAATATTTTAATTATATTTTAATGTTGTTTGAATGCTGTGTGATGGTCAATTAGGTAGATTACAATATATACCGTTACATATGCACACATCATCGGTTGGACACTGATTCCATCAATTAGAATATCCCTTAGTATAGAGTTAGTGCAAATTGTGTTGACTGACATCCGTGGATGCGGAAACCGGTTGGAGGAATCCGACCGGATTCCTCAATATTTGTATGTACTGTTTGTTGTATAGTATTTATATATACGACCTGAACCTAAATAACATTATTAGGAATTATAGTCTGATAGGCTAGTTAATATTTAGTTTTAAACCAACAAATTATAATAGGATATGTAATCAGTATTTAGTTATAAAACTTGATATTGAGTTAATAGGAACCTGACTTAGAAATAGGGTTTATCAAATGAAATGTGAATATGGCAGCGTATTACAGTAGTTATAAAAGAGAATATAGTAGTGTATTGCAGTATCCATAAAAGAGAATACAACAGCGTATTGCAGTAGTTATAAAAGAGAATATAGCAGCGTATTGCATTAGTTATAAAGGAAAAGATAGTAGCATTAGTTAAAATATAACGGTTTTAAAGTAAGTCGATAAGTTATAATGTTTTAAAAAGATATACTGAGCATGATAAGGAAGGTGATATAGTTTTAAAGAAATTAGAACCCGTTGTACGTTGGTTGAGTTGAGTAACTTTCGAGGCGTCAATCTGATGTTGGTTTCGGCCTTCGGGGTTGATACTTAGAAATTTATTCACTTACCGATTTATAATGAGGAACTAATAGAGTAGAAATGAAGGGAAGTAAGGAAGTGTTTATAGAAATATGGGAACTAGAAAGTTAGTATTAAATAAAAAGGCCAGTGTTTGTGAATGGATGTTTGTTTTTACTTCGATAGTTAAATAACTGACCATTGAAGTGTCTTGACCATCGTGTCAATACGGAGAGACCGGTTGGATTTATTTTCCGAAAACCACTCCGTATAGGCATAAGCGCTGCGAATTATATTTGAGTCAAATTGAAGACGGAGTTAAACGCAAGGGTCGTCCAGTTCGAGAAAGGATGCTATCTGTTTGTCCAGTCCCAGGACAACTTGTATGGACTAGTGTCTGACAGAGTATTTCCAACGGTCATGCCGTTGATTTTACGAATATACCAAGTTGGTGGGGAGAAGGTAACTTCTCTTTATTCTACACCCAGTGTGCATTTGTGTAATCAATGTGTGATTACGGATTTGACGATGTGACATTCAAAGTGAATGGTGATCAGATGTTCTGAAGATAGACGTAGCCTCTAGCCTCACAACCAGGAATGACAGAAGTTGGGCTAGGCAGCATGGCTAGTTGGGTCATCCCCAAGCAGGGTGTATTGTCACCGATCTAGAGAAAATTCATATTTATACTTCTTTTCGATTCTGTATCTTCGGATGACGGTTGGATGGCCTGCAACCGTGGTGGCAATATATTCGCGACACTCAAGCTAAATGAGTGAGCGGTCATGTGTGGCCGGGTTGCAAGACGTTCTTGTTGAACCCTGAGTGTATCTCCTCTAGAGTACACTATTCAGAAGGTGCTCCCATACCTTGTCTGTTGAAAACCATTCTCCGATAAGCGCCCTGCAGTTTATGATTTTATACTATATATATATATATATATGTGGAGCGTGAGATGCAAGCGTTCTACTACTGGTATAATTATTTGGTTAGACATTATCATAATATCACTGGTTTTGATATCAAGAATATTTCGGGTTATAGTAAGGTAAAAACCGTCCATGTTTATGTGTGGGCTGGTCTTACTATTATCTTCTTGTTTTGAAAAGGATTTTCAAAGTAAAACAGTATGATTGGAATTTACTCACACCAGTCCCATGACTGACCCAGAGTTTATTTTGTTTGTTTTCCCTAAACTCTTGGGTGCCCAAATTTGTACGGGCAGTCAAGTGTTTCAGGCTTTGCAGATTCACTTGGAGGAGCTCAAAAGCAGGAAGCTTCACCATTAGTTATGTAGAGTTATTTCCGCTGTGATATGATGTATTGTACTCTGAAAATGGTATGTATATACAATACAGTTTTGTATTCAAAGTTTTGTTATATAATACATCTTATTTTGTTCCGCTGCGAGTTTCGTGTTACTCTGATTCTGTTCAGTTGTGATCTTCTTCTTCTTCTATTCTATTAGTTCTATCTTTTCTATCTCATCCTCTAAATTCTTCTATTAATGTTCCGGTATTTTCGATGCTCGAGAAATTGACAGTGCATTTATGTTGATTTTCTGGGTCGAAAAATCCGCGCCATTACAGATGGTATCAGAGCATAAGGTTAAATTATTTCCTTGGCTCTGTGGCGTGACTCAATAGAGATAAGGTTAGTAATACCTTAGATTGAGTTTGAGTGTATATAGATGGGCGCGTATTTGTGAATGAATATAAAAGCTGTTTTATATTGTGTTGACTGGTCAGTCGAGTGGTTTATGAATTCTGGTCGAAACAGTAATGCAAACTGGATCGATAGGTGTTTCTAAACTCTTGAACAGAGTAATTCGACATAGTATGTTTTGAAAAGAGGGTAAATGAAATAATTTTACCCAAACTATATTTTGATATAAGAAGTATATATCTTGAGATTATTATAATGTATTGATTATCATTATAATCGAATAAAGATTATAATTGAGATGCTTAAATAAATAACCAATCAGAATTTGAAATAAATAGGATCAGATGGAATAAATCTGAATTTGAATTAGAATTGAACTCTGGAAACTAGTAAAGGTGTTTAAAATTAAAATTTTGGATTATATATGGGAATTTTAAAATCCTGGGAGATTTGGAAAATCGTTTTCCAAGTGTTGTGAAAGATATTTTGAAGTGATTTCAAAAATAAAAGTGTTTTAAATAAGTTTGATAGTGATATAGTATTGAACTCACTTCGGTTGCTGGAAAATAATTCCGATGGTGAACCGCGGCATTATCGGTGTTCATTTTCGAGTTGCTAAGTGACGGATTACTACCAAAGATTTTGTTTTGTATTGTTTGAGAAACAAGTTGTCAGAAATTCAAATGTTTTGAATTATAAATGATTTCAAACTGATTTGAAATAAATCCCAGGAATTTGAATTCTGAAATAAAAATTTAACTTATGGAGTTAAAATGGTAAAAGGGGAATTTAAACAAAGATAGCAAAACTGGACTGAATTTGGAAAGATCCAGAATGAAAATTATAAAAGAAAAATATTGGAGATTCGAGTTATTAAAAATGAATTGATTCTTGGAGAATAAGAATCGAATTTTGAATTAGAGATGGAGATAACTGATTTGAGAAATAAATCAGTAAATGGAATGTCATAATAAAACTTAACAAGGTTAAGAACTAAGAGTGGAATCGGAGTTGAAATAGAAATTTGGCTTAGTAAAAGCGAAAGACTGGTTTGAGAATGGATTGATGGGAGATCAACCAAGAATGCTTGGATATGCTGGTTTGATAGCAGATGGCAGAGATAGAGTTGAATGCCCAACAGAGAAGGTACACGTTTATATACGAGTATGAGATTTTTTATGAGTCAGTTTGGGCAAACCGTTTGGCTGTTTGATTTTCTTTCGGATTGAAAAAGGCCCGGAGTGGCAAGTTGTTGTAGTACCGAGTGAGCCGTGCAGAGGAGATGCTGGCGAGATTGTCTGAAAATTTAAGCTGTTAGGAAATTTTCAGAAATTTTGAAAATATTCGAAATAATAAGGAATTAATATTTTAATTGGAAATAATCAGTTCAGTGGAAACTGGAACTATGAAGTAAACCAAAAAGATTTTTAACCATGTTATAACAGAGATTTTAGCATTTTCCCTATCTTAGCAATTTCGAGGACGAAATTATTTTAAGGGGGAAGGTCTGTAATGTTTCGCATTTTTGTCGGTTGGTATTTGAATATTTAAATCAGTTTAAATATTGAATTTGTAATATAAGTGGATTTATATATTAATTAAAAAGAAGTTGAACGTATATAAATATATATTAATCATAATCGAGCTCAGAACAACCCTGCAGTTCGTAATTTAGCGTTCTAAACTTCAACTGAGTGTTCCGGACTTGTTTTGAATCAGATTTCTGCGAAACAAGAAACATTGGAATCTGTTGAACTGTATCTTTCTAACAGAAGTGAAAAACCAAGATTTCGTCGAATATATTACAAGATATGTCCAAATCAAATATTCAGAAAGTCGCTATGAAATCGTATATCGACCGTAACAGTTTATTTGAAATAACTTGATATCAGATTCGAATTTGGACATGGTTCTTTTGGGGCGCAGCGATAATTTAATTTTTAGAATTTTACTGTAATTTTTAATTAATTAAATATGCAACTTTTTCTTTGGAGTATTGTGCACCCTGTATCGGTATTTCGGGTTTTCAAAATATGAGTCAACCTACCGGTATTATTATATTTTCGAGATCGTGACACCTCGTTGAGCACGACCGTACTCTTACTTCTGTCCGAACATGAGTGTAATTGTAGGAGCTGAGGAAAAAAAAACATTTAAAATGAATTAAATCTCGTGTATTCGAAAAAAGCCAGGATATTTATTTGTTGACATCTTGCACAGCTACCCTAGGGAAGATTTTTCATCTGAACATGATATTACTTCACGCAAAGGAACTTCAAACCTACCTATTCTCCGCCATACCTCTACAAGCTAGGTTATAAATGAATAACCACATCACATGCCTATGCGTGTAGTAAACTCGAAATCTAATCAAACCTTATAGGAAGCAGACATGAATCCCACTCTACCATACTTAATGTTTAAGTCTCCTCCAATATAAATATTGTATGCTACCCTACTTGACAACCATACCCTATGAGCTGAAAAGGTATGGTAAACATAGCGTTCCTTTTAATAAACCATACCCTATTAGGCTATTACCATTATGCTACTCCTTCACTCTTAAGTGAACTGAAATACTATATAAATACAGTGAGCGTTCTTCTTCTTTTAAGAGAACAGCAAAACAAAATATCCCATTTCGTTTCATTCGGGAAGACCATTGCTGCAGAAACTCATTCGTTCGGCTCCTCCGAAAATCAAACCCCTAATATCAAGATCTTCAAAAAAACAAAAAAAACACTGATGTGCGGAAAACAGTTCTTGAACGCAAGGGAGGTACGGGTGCGAGTCATGAGCGATGCAGGATGGAGGCTTCATCTTTGTTGGGGAGGAGTTCACGTGAGAATTGTGTGTGTTGGAGATGTGAATCGATGCAGATCTGTTCGTTGGAAGGAGTTGGGCTAGCGGACGCCTGCGAGGTCAGTGGTGGCGTTAGCGGTTTCTGGAGGGTGTGGCGTACTGTGTAGCATGTATGTGGAGAAATAAGCAAGCACGTGTACTGTGGCATGAGTGAAAGTGAAGAAGGGAAGTTCGAGCGTCAGGGCGTGCATGAGGATGAACGGGTAGGAGATTGTTTGTGGAGTTTAATTAGAGAAAAGAGGCCAAAATGAAGAAGGCGCCTGCACATGGACTTGCTTGGGAGCTATCGCTGTTTGAAATGGGGAGCACGAGCCATTGTCGATGGTGATGCAAACGAAGGGTATTGTATTATTCAGGGGATGCTCGAGTATTGAATCGGAGATGAATTAAAAATAGGGAAACAAGTGATGTGTATGAATCAGTAGAGAAGTGAATGCTATTGCAAAAACAATGAAGTGAGGGCGTGAACAGTCGTATGAAGTACAGATGCATGTGTTTTGCCAATTTGTGCTTCCACCCGTATGTGTCAAGAAGAACGAGGCAACATTGAAGTTAAAGTAGTAAATAGAAGTGCGAAATGGGAAGTGAAGTGAAGCATCATTTTGCTTGGAGTTTTATCGGCTGAGTTTGAGTAACTGAGTTCGACAATTTGCTGTAAGAGAGAAGGACAATGCTTTGAAAATCCTGAGAAGGAGCGTGGCGCTGTGTACACCGTGACCAGAAGGAGGAAATCCACAAATCGGCGCAAGAATCGAACCAGACCGGAACTGGTAGAATCGGAACGACCGGATCTACTGTGTGGAACGTATGTTTCGAGAAGAACAGAGCAACTGGAATTTCATGGTTTAATCAACCGACGCAAATCGTTATTTAACGGTTAACGCGCAAAGGTGAGTAAATTCACTCACTCTGATCTATTTTAAAATATTTTAATTATATTTTAATGTTGTTTGAATGTTGTGTGACGGTCAATTAGGTAGATTACAATATATACCGTTACATATGCACACATCATCGGTTGGACACTGATTCCATCAATTAGAATATCCCTTAGTATAGAGTTAGTGCAAATTGTGTTGACTGACATCCGTGGATGCGGAAACCGGTTGGAGGAATCCGACCGGATTCCTCAATATTTGTATGTACTGTTTGTTGTATAGTATTTATATATACGACCTGAACCTAAATAACATTATTAGGAATTATAGTCTGATAGGCTAGTTAATTTTTAGTTTTAAACCAACAAATTATAATAGGATATGTAATCAGTATTTAGTTATAAAACTTGATATTGAGTTAATAGGAACCTGACTTAGAAACAGGGTTTATCAAATGAAATGTGAATATGGCAGCGTATTACAGTAGTTATAAAAGAGAATATAGCAGTGTATTGCAGTATCCATAAAAGAGAATACAACAGCGTATTGCAGTAGTTATAAAAGAGAATATAGCAGCGTATTGCATTAGTTATAAAGGAAAAGATAGTAGCATTAGTTAAAATATAACGGTTTTAAAGTAAGTCGATAAGTTATAATGTTTTAAAAAGATATACTGAGCATGATAAGGAAGGTGATATAGTTTTAAAGAAATTAGAACCCATTGTACGTTGGTTGAGTTGAGTAACTTTCGAGGCGTCAATCTGATGTTGGTTTCGGCCTTCGGGGTTGATACTTAGAAATTTATTCACTTACCGATTTATAATGAGGAAATAATAGAGTAGAAATGAAGGGAAGTAAGGAAGTGTTTATAGAAATATGGGAACTAGAAAGTTAGTATTAAATAAAAAGGCCAGTGTTTGTGAATGGATGTTTGTTTTTACTTCGATAGTTAAATAACCGACCATCGAAGTGTCTTGACCATCGTGTCAATACGGAGAGACCGGTTGGATTTATTTTCCGAAAACCACTCCGTATAGGCATAAGCGCTGCGAATTATATTTGAGTCAAATTGAAGACGGAGTTAAACGCAAGGGTCGTCCAGTTCGAGAAAGGATGCTATCTGTTTGTCCAGTCCCAGGACAACTTGTATGGACTAGTGTCTGACAGAGTATTTCCAACGGTCATGCCGTTGATTTTACGAATATACCAAGTTGGTGGGGAGAAGGTAACTTCTCTTTATTCTACACCCAGTGTGCATTTGTGTAATCAATGTGTGATTACGGATTTGACGATGTGACATTCAAAGTGAATGGTGATCAGATGTTCTGAAGATAGACGTAGCCTCTAGCCTCACAACCAGGAATGACAGAAGTTGGGCTAGGCAGCATGGCTAGTTGGGTCATCCCCAAGCAGGGTGTATTGTCACCGATCTAGAGAAAATTCATATTTATACTTCTTTTCGATTCTGTATCTTCGGATGACGGTTGGATGGCCTGCAACCGTGGTGGCAATATATTCACGACACTCAAGCTAAATGAGTGAGCGGTCATGTGTGGCCGGGTTGCAAGACGTTCTTGTTGAACCCTGAGTGTATCTCCTCTAGAGTACACTATTCAGAAGGTGCTCCCATACCTTGTCTGTTGAAAACCATTCTCCGATAAGCGCCCTGCGGTTTATGATTTTATACTATATATATATGTGGAGCGTGAGATGCAAGCGTTCTACTACTGGTATAATTATTTGGTTAGACATTATCATAATATCACTGGTTTTGATATCAAGAATATTTCGGGTTATAGTAAGGTAAAAACCGTCCATGTTTATGTGTGGGCTGGTCTTACTATTATCTTCTTGTTTTGAAAAGGATTTTCAAAGTAAAACATTATGATTGGAATTTACTCACACCAGTCCCTTGACTGACCCAGAGTTTATTTTGTTTGTTTTCCCTAAACTCTTGGGTGCCCAAATTTGTACGGGCAGTCAAGTGTTTCAGGCTTTGCAGATTCACTTGGAGGAGCTCAAAAGCAGGAAGCTTCACCATTAGTTATGTAGAGTTATTTCCACTGTGATATGATGTATTGTACTCTGAAAATGGTATGTATATACAATACAGTTTTGTATTCAAAGTTATGTTATATAATACATCTTATTTTGTTCCGCTGCGAGTTTCGTGTTACTCTGATTCTGTTCAGTTGTGATCTTCTTCTTCTTCTATTCTATTAGTTCTATCTTTTCTATCTCATCCTCTAAATTCTTCTATTAATGTTCCGGTATTTTCGATGCTCGAGAAATTGACAGTGTATTTATGTTGATTTTCTGGGTCGAAAAATCCGCGCCATTACAGATGGTATCAGAGCATAAGGTTAAGTTATTTCCTTGGCTCTGTGGCTGATGCATTGAGTAGAAGACACGCCAGTTTAGGGGCTATGTTTCTAGAATGGAAGCAACTGGAGTATATCGCTGGGTATGATTTCAGACCAAAGTGTGAATTGGATTCAGAAATGTTAGCAAGTTTGACGATCAGACCCACTTTGATTGAGCGAATTGGCTCTAGTTAGAGGGACGATCCTAACCTATTGGAAATCATCTCCAAGTTAGAGATGGGTATCGATGAGGAGATGAACAAGTATGGGCTTGATCGAGATGGATGGCTTAGAAAGAATGGAAGGCTTGTTGTACCCAACGTCAATGGATTGAGAGATGAAGTGCTTAGAGAATGTCATCACTCAAAACTGACTATACACCCCGGTGGTAATAAGATGTATCGAGATATGAAGCAGACTTACTATTAGGAAGGGATGAAAAGAGACGTCGGGAAGTTTATATCCAAGTGCATGAATTGCCAGCTAGTTAAAGCCGAGCAAAAGAAGCCTAGTGGGTTATTGCAACCATTAGAAATTCCCGAGTGGAAATGAGAGCAAGTCTCGATGGACTTCATCGATGGTTTACCAAGAACTAGATCGGGACATGATAGCATTTGGGTAATCGTGGATTGATTGACTAAGAGTGCAAGATTCATACCAGTCAAATCGACCAGAACGGCAGCTAAGTTAGCAGAATTGTATATGAAGTGGGTAGTGAGATTTCATGGAGTACCTAAAAGCATTGTGAGTGACCGAGACCCGTTGTTCACTAGTGGGTTTTGGAAGAGCTTACAAGAGGCTCTAGGGTCAGAGTTACATCTCAGTACTGCATATCATCCTCAAACCGACGGTCAGACGGAGAGGGTGAATCGTATTTTGGAAGATCTCTTGAGAGCATGTATATTGGATTTTGGTGGATCATGGGATGACCATTTGCATCTAGTAGAGTTTGCATATAATAATAGCTACCAATCCAATATCGGCATGGCTCCGTTTTAAGCTTTGTACGGAAGACCGTGCAACTCACCATCATGTTGGATAGAGACTGGCGAGATGTTTGTGCTTGGACCAGATATGGTGAGGGAAACTTCGGATAAGATTAAGATTATTCAGCAACGAATGAAAGCTGCCCAAGATAGGCAGAAGAGTTATGCTGATAAGAGGAGAAGAGACTTGAAATTCTCAGTTGGTGACTTGGTGTTTGTCAAAATTTCTCCGTTAAAGAGCGTAATACGATTTGGCAGGAGAGGCAAGTTAGCACCAAGATTTGTTGGCCCATTCCCTGTTCTTGAACTAGTCAGGAATTTGGCATATAGAATTGACTTACCAGAGAAGATGGCGGGAGTTCACAATGTATTTCATGTTTCCCAACTAAGGAAGTTCGTTCACGACTCAGATATGACTATTTCACTTGATCAGTTGGAGGACTTCGAAGTAGAACCCGAGGCGGTTCGAAACCGCAAGCCGGCCCGTATTGTCGAGCACGACATGAAGCAACTTCGAAGGAAGGCGGTGAAGCTAGTCAAGGTTCAGTGGGGCGAGGATGAGAATGATTGTACTTAGGAGACAGAGGAGAACATTAGGAAGACACACCCAGAACTCTTTGCCTGGTAAGATTTTGACTTCGATTTAATTTTCCGCATGCTAGGATAGGCTTGTTTGCTTGTTTTGCATGTTTGATTGTTGTATGTGGTTGTTAGGCATGCGGGATCCTTTGTATGTTTTGGGTTAAGGAATTTCGGGGACGAAATTTCTTAAGGGGGGGAGAGTGTAACGACCCGTATTCTACGCATCATAGGAACGTAGGATATTTATTTCTTTCACATACGAAGTCGTATGGTCATGTAACTTTGGAAGACGACTATTGGGGTCATTTCCCATGTTCATGATTTTTCCCGATTTTTAAATGACCATTTTACCCCTAGTTGGCACTGTTTTGGCCATAACTTTTGACTGGAAAGGATTTTTGACCTGAAACCACTTCCATTGGCTCCGGATGATGGTTTCTCTTTCCGTAGAGTGGTCATATTAGCCAAACGGACTCACCGTTTGGGAGATGTGGCCGAAACAAGTTTCAGATGGTGAAAAACAGCTTAATTGGGCTTAACCGGGTGATTAGCAGCTAGGCCCAGAGGGGGATTTCGGGTTTAGAGGTATAGGAGGACTGATTAGAGTTAGGAAATCACTTTCATTTCAGTTTTGAGCCGCCACAAACCTTCTTGAGACCCTAGTAATGACTTCCATCCTCTAAAACCACTCCAAAACACATTTTTAGTGAAGATTAAACCTAAACTACATCAAAGCAAGGCCAAATAGCAACAAAGCAAGGTTGGAGCTGCTGCTATACATAGGAATTCGACCAAAACAGAGAGTATTTCAGATTTGGTGTTTTATTTTGTGGCCAAGGTGAGTGATAGCATCATTTTGACACTAATTACAGTTAATTGAGGGTGATTAGTGAAGATTAGCGAATTTATACACTAATAAATTCTGGAAAAATGTTTAGAAATTCTTAAATAATGTTTTATGCTTCTGTTAGAAATTTGGTTCGATTTGATTAAGTTTCGTTAACCCTATGATTAGTTTTACTTAAACATGTTAAAGGGAAAATAAGGAGTTTTGGCCACTCTTGATCCATTTTGATTTATTTGAATTGTTGTTTGGTGTTTGTGGTTGTTCTTACATGTTGCTATGACTCTATGGTATGTTTTGTGATTGATTAGAATAGTTAGATTGGTCGAAAACGCCATCGAATTGCGTAGAAAGCTCGCTGGAAAGTTGCAGAAATGTGCAGGTTCCGAACCGGATGGGATCGGAGTAGGGGTCGGATCGGATTTGTGAACTGACCAAGGGAATTCGAACTGGATTGGAACTTGTCACTGGAGGAGGCTTGGCGAGAAGGAAGGCCGTTTACTTAGAGTTGGAGTGGACAAGGGGGATCGGATCGGAAGAACAATGGGGGCCAGATCGGATCGGACTGGAGCACCGGATGGGATGAAGATGAGGAGCATAGGGTCGGAACGGGGAAAGTAGAGGCTAGGACGAAAGATGGGATCGGGTCGGTGTACCGAACCGTACCAGGGGGGCACCCGAACCGAATGGAAAGATGACAAGGAAGGAGGGTAATGACTACCGAACCGAACCGACGAGGGTAATGACTACCGAACCGAACCGACGAGGGAAATGACTACCGAACCGAACCGAATTTTAGGGCTGCTACTGCGCGACAACTCTTCTGAAGACCCACTCCAATTCGACCAAACCCGAGACGCAAAGAAAGTCCAAATGGGAAGTTAGAGCTCAATATTTAGATGGGAATCAACGAGTTCGCTTCATGGTTGGGCTTTGCTGCGGGACGCGTGCCAAGGGGTTATCAGTGTCTATAGCTTTGGACCACTATAGTAGGAGGTATGAAGGCGGATTCAGGGCCATTATGACATCGGTAGAACCAAGGGCTACGACAAATGAAGTGGGTCATTGAAATGTTTGGTCATGACTCCATGTGTTTAGCTTGGTCACAACAAGGTTTCTACAAGTCGGGATTCGTCGTTACCTAAATTTGTCTAGTATTCCAAAGTGGTAGATACCGTATGCTTTATGCACTGAGTAAGAGATGTGAGGATGATTGCTATGGATGATTTATTTGCTATCATATTGACATGCACACCCCACCCCCATATTCTTTACACTATTTATTCTGGCACCTTAGAGTATTGTACGGTATGTGGTACTAACTCTTTGGTTGCAGGTCCAGGTTCAGGTATGGTTTAGTATACCTGTTATTATTCTGTTTAGATGCTTATCGCTCATACCAGGCTTTATGTCTGACCCAGAGTTTTATGTCTCCTCTTATTACTCTGGGTGCTCACGCAAGCAGACTAGAGACAGGTTAGCTGGTGATGCACGGGTAGATGATCCGGAGACGAGCAGGAGGCTTCAACGTAACATATATATAGTATTATCCGTGTGTTGTTGAAGATCACTGCTTGGGCATTAGTGGTGCATCTTCTACTTTAGCTTTTTGTTTAGAGACAGTGAATTTGGAAAGTTGTAATAAGCTGTATTTGGATTTCCGCTGCTCTGATGTTGATGTTGATTTTAGTTATCAGCTTATGCACTGTCTCACCTGTTTTATGTCAAGTATGTTATTATTATTACATTTTATTCCATGCGCTGTGAGACATTCTATAGGTTCTTGGTTAGTTAATCCCCTTCTTTCCTTCCTTCTGACGACCGTCCCGTGCTAGTCGGGCATGTGTACAGCGCACTTTCGAAGGAAATGCAGGCTGGTGCGGGGCAGGCCGTCACAAGTTTTAAGTGGGGGAGATTGTAACAACCCGAAAATCTGGGCCAGTTTAAAATTTTTATTTTGGCAATTTTAGCGAATTTTGAACATTTAAAATAGAATATTTTAAATAATATCGACAAGAAATTTATTTTGAATAGAATCGAACGTATATATTATATACATCGTCGTTAGAATATAAATAATTATTTATAATTATAAAAGGAATTGAAAATGGCGTGGTAGTTCGATAATTCGATTTCAAACTTCAATTGAACATACCGGGTGCAAAATAAACCGGATTTTAGTGAAACCAAAAACATTAGGATATAATTGAGAATATCTTTCCAACGAATCCGAAAAATTGAGATTTCATAGCCGGAATCAAAAGATATGTCCAGTTGAAAATTCTGAATAGTCGCTATGGAATTCAGGCCCTTAAAAATGGGAATTTTGCAAACGACCTGGGATTTCGACGAAACCACTTTTGTTGGGTCCGTGATGTCAAATTATTGCTAGATTTCAAATTTCATAATTTTTCGAATCAATATGTGAGCGTGGCAAAGAAAAACGCGTTTGACCAGTTTCAGTTGATTTTAATCGACTGGAAAATGGCCATTTTTCCAACGGTCTCAGAATTCGACGAAACTAGTTTTGTTAGGACCGTATCGTCGATACGAAGCTAGAAATTATTTTTCTTGGATTTATCGAGTTAGTATGTGACCCCAGTAAATTGAAATGTGCGTTCAAATTCAATAAATAGAGTTATATATTGATTTTGACGAAAACAGATCAAAACAGTCGAACCGGCTTATGATACATATCCCATTATGTTCGGAATGGGGGTAATTAGCTATGGACGACAGGCGGTGGGCCTCGTTTAGAGGTCGTATGAAAAAGTCAACTTTTTGTAAATTAAATAAAAAAAAACCATCTCCATTACTTACTCTCTCTGCCCCCCCCCCCCCCCCCCCCCCGCGCCGATTTCAATTCGGCAACAGAAAAAAAAAGAGGGAAGACGACGGAGGGGCGGAGCGGCCTCCTCCATCGCCGCCGCCACCTCCCAGGGTGGCGCAACCCACCGCGACCCCCCTAGCTCCTCCTGTGTAATAACCCGTAAATTCTGAACCAGTTTAAAATTTTTATTTTGGCAATTTTAGCGAATTTCGAATATTTAAAATAGATTATTTTAAATAAAAACGACCAGAAATTTATTTTGAATATATTTAGGACGTATATATTATACGCTTCATCGTTAGAATATAAATAATTATATATAATTATAAATAGAATTGGAAATGGCACGGTTGTTCGATAATTCGATTTCAAACTTCAATTGAATGTACCGGGTGCAAAACAATCCGGATTTTAGTGAAACCAAAAATAATAGGATCTATTTGATAATATCTTTCCAGAGAATTCGAGAAATCAAATTTTCATAGCGGGAATCAATAGATATGTCCAGTTGAAAATTCTGAATAGTCGCTATGGAATTCAGGCCCTTGAAAATGGAAATTTTGCAAACGACCTCGGATTTCGACGAAACCACTTTTGTTGGATCCGCAGTGTCAAATTATTGCTAGGTTTCAAATTTCATAATTTTTCGAATCAATATGTGAGCGTGACAAAAGAAAACGCGTTTGACCAGTTTCAGTTGATTTTAATCGACTGGAAAATGGCCATTTTTCCAACGATCTCAGAATTCAACGAAACTAGTTTTGTTAGGACCGTATCGTCAATACGAAGCTAGAAAATATTTTTCTGGAATTTTTCGAGTTAGTATGTGACCCCGGTAAATTGAAATGCGCGTTCAAATTCAATATATAGAGTTATATGTTGATTTTAAAGAAAACTGTTTGAAACGGTCGAATCAGCGTACGTGGCATATCTCATTGTGTTCGGAATGGGGGTAAAACGCTATGGACAACAGGCGGTGGGTTTCGTTTGGGGTTCGAATTTAAAAGTTACCTTTTTTGAATTAATTAATGAATAAATAAATAAAATTTAAAACCCCCTTTCTCCCCTTAACTCAGTCAAACTGGCCCCCCCCCTCTTTTCAAAACCGAAATCGACTTTAAAAAAAAAAATGGCGACAGGCCGAGGACGCCTCCACCCCGTCGATGGACGCCACCCCCCCCAATCGATCATCGCGCCGCAGATACCCCACCCCCCCTCTTCTTCTCCGCCTCGCGCCTCTCTCCCCTTGGCCAATCGAACCCTAAAGCGCTGTCCACCCCAAACCTACCACCGCCTGGAAGCCGACTCCGCCTGTAGACCTTCGACGGCCGCACCTCCCCTCCACCGACCCTCTGACGAACCATCACCTCCCCCTTCCAAAAAAAAAATTTTCTGAAATTAAGGTATGTTTTATTTATTTATTTATTTACAGTTATTTTATTTTATTTTCGGTTTATTATATTATAATCATAGATAAAGATCTGATTTTATGTGATAGGTAAAACTAAAATGATTATATATATATATATATATATATATATTTTATATATGAACGAAAGAAGGGATTTTGAATCATGGAAAAAAAAAGTAAGGGTTTTTATTGGAGAAAAAATTATATAATTTTTATCAATAGTAGGAAGTTAAAAATATAATTTTTATATTAGAGAAAGATTAAAAATATAATTTTTATATTAGAGAAAGATTAAAAATATAATTTTTATAATATAGAAAGGTTAAAAATATAATTTTTATAATATAGAAAGGTTAAAAATATAACTTTTATAATATAGAAAAGTTAAAAATATAATTTTTATACTAGTGGCATATTAAAAATATAATTTTTTATTCATGTAGAGTAATAAAAATATGATTTTTATATTTTTAAAAGTATTAAAAATATAATCTTTACTATATAGAAGATGTAGAAATATGATTTTTGCTTAGGTAGAGAATTAAAAATATAATTTTTACATGATAGGAATATTATAAATAAAATCTATAAATTTGAAAAGGTGAAATCTATATTTTTGAAAAGGCGAAATCTATATTTTTGAAAAGGCGAAATCTATATTTTTGAAAAGGCTAAATCTATATTTTTGAAAAGGGCGAAATCTTTATATTTGAAAAGACGATATTTTTAAAAAGTGAAAAGACGATATTTTTAAAATAGAAAAGATTAGATTTTAAAAATAGAAAAGGCGAAATCTTTATATAGAGAATAGCAAAGTAAAATATGATTTTTATATATTGAATAGCGAAGTAAAAATTCGATTTTTATATATTGAATAGCATAGTAAAAATTCGATTTTTATATATTGAAAAGCGATGTAAAAATTCGATTTTTAAATGTATGAAGCGATTATAAAAATGTAATTTTTAAATTGAAAGTGAATAAATAAAAATGTGATTTTTATTTTAAAGACATCAAATAGAAAAATGTGTGATTTTTACATATGTAGTGGCTACGGGCAACGAAGATGACGAAGATGCGATAAAGATGAAGATTTCTTTCAATGAAGTGTCGTAGAGTATTGGATAGCTATTGGTGAGAATTTCTCACCTTTCAATTTCTTTTCTAGTTATATATATATATATATATATATATATATATATATATATATATATACTAGGATGCAGACGGTGTTTAGTAGCACCCGACACAATCGTCCACAGACCATGGACTTGTTTGTTTGGTTGCATAAATTAATTAGATGATTTGATTTGAATTTGGTTGTTTGGTAAATTTGATTGATATGTATATGGCGTGGGCCTTCACTAGACCGGGGATAAGGCTAGGCCTCGTCCCGTTTCTAGTATCGTGCCGTTATGCCGCCGAAATTTTCTAAAATATGTTAGAAAAATAAAAATATCAACTTTATTGAATAAATGAACTGAATAAAAATTCATGTGTTAAAATAAAATATCTTATCGTTAAAAATATAATTTTTAACATGAAAGTGAATAAATAAATATTTATAAACAAATCGGCCGATTTGTTTATATACACTGATTTGACTGATATTGATTGGGTCGATAAATTTTACACATCGCCCAACTGCACAAATAAAATCTGTGTTTGATTGTTTGAAACCCCACACGGGTGTTGGGATGAAATTTGAAGTTCACTCATCCTGATTGATTAAATAAGTCGATCGATTGATTGACAGGCTGTTATAAGCGTTGAATATCTATATTTGATGCTTATACAGTGTAGTGCACTTTGGTTGATGGTTGATTATTTTTCAATGCTATTATATACGTGTGATGTATGAAAATCCATATAATTAACATTATATGGTGATTGATTGGGGCTCATTCCAATTTAGAAAATAAAGGATATTATAAAATAAAGGTTCATGTGTTGACTGTACTCATCCGTTGAGATTAGTCATGTGTTGAACGAAATATTTTAATAATAAAATTTACATCTTTATCAATATAAAATAAAGGTTCATGTGTTGACTGTACTCATCCGTTGAGATTAGTCATGTGCTGAACGAAATATTTTAATAATAAAATTTACATCTTTATCAATATAAAATAAAGGTTCATGTGTTGACTGTACTCATCCGCTGAGATTAGTCATGTGTTGAACGAAATATTTTAATAATAAAATTTATATCTTTATCAATATAAAATAAAGGTTCATGTGTTGACTGTACTCATCCGTTGAGATTAGTCATGTGCTGAACGAAATATTTTAATAATAAAATTTACATCTTTATCATTATAAAATAAAGGTTCATGTGTTGACTGTACTCATCCGTTGAGATTAGTCATGTGTTGAACGCAATATTTTAATAATAAAATTTACATCTTTATCAATATAAAATAAAGGTTCATGTGTTGATTGTACTCATCCGTTGAGATTAGTCATGTGTTGAACGAAATATTTGAAATAGAATATTTGAAAATAGAAATACATTAAGCCGTGTTGATTAGATTGACGCCATTTTGACGTGAATGATATTTATATCGATTTTATTCATTTCGAAATGAATTGAATTGAAAACGATTTCGAAATGAATTGAATTGAAAACGATTTCGAAATGAATTGAATTGAAAACGATTTCAAAATGAATTGAATAGAAAACGAATTTGATTTCAATTGAATATATAACGAATTTGAATTGAATAGAAAACGAATTTGATTTCAATTGAATATATAACGAAATTGAATTGAATAGAAAACAAATTTGATTTCAATTGAATATATAACGAATTTGAATTGAATATAAAACGAATTTGATTTCAATTGAATATATAACGAATTTGAATTGAATTGAATATATAACGAATTTGAATTGAATAGAAAACGAATTTGATTTCAATTGAATATATAACGAATTTGAATTGAATAGAAAACAAATTTGATTTCAATTGAATATATAACGAATTTGAATTGAATAGAAAACGAATTTGATTTGAATTGAATATATAACGAATTTGAATTGAATATAAAACTAATTTGATTTCAATTGAATATATAACGAATTTGAATTGAATATAAAACGAATTTGATTTGATTTGAATATATAACGAATTTGATTTGAATAGAAAACGAATTTGATTTGATTTGAATATATAACGAATTTGATTTGAATAGAAAACGAATTTGATTTGATTTGAATATATAACGAATTTGATTTGAATAAAAAACGAATTTGATTTGAATAGAAAACGAATTTGATTCGAATAGAAAACCAATTTGAATTGAATCGAATAGAAAACCAATTTGAGTTGAATCGAATAGAAAACCAATTTGAGTTGAATCAAATAGAAAACCAATTAGAATTGAATCGAATAGAAAACGACTTTGGAATTGAATTGAATTGAAAACGAATTCAAATTGAATTGAAAGCGAATTGAAATGAATTCAAATTGAATTGAAGTTTGAATTGAATAGAAATGAATTTTAAAACGAATTTATAAAGAAGAATTCAATTTTGATTTGAATTGAAATGGAAGTTGAAATTGCTTTTGAAACGAATTTAAAACTATTTATATAATTCGTTTTAAATAGAAATCGACGAAATATATATTATATATAATATAATGGCCTAAATAGAACGCGCCGCGACGCGGCAGTTCGTGAATTTCGACCATTTATTTCAAACGGACATTACGGGAGATCCGACCGTCGGATTCTCCTAAAACCGGAACCGTTGGGTTCGTATCGAAAAGAGCTTTGTAACGAATATTTGAAATTTGAAATCTAACGGTTGGATTTGGAGATACGTCCAAATCAAATTCGAAAAAGGTCGCTGTAAGTGCAGTTCGATGGCCGTTGATGGAAATCGACTGTACGGGCCTTGATAAAATTATTAAAAATAGTAATAATTTGTGTAAAATCATAAGAAGTGATTTGAGAAAAATTGGGGTGAAAAACTCCATATTTGAAAAGATAAAAATAGATTTTTATCGAAATGAACTAGTTTTGAACTAAATTTAAAACCCATTTATTTTTAAATAAATAAATTAGATTTAAAAAGGGGTTTTAAATAATCGGAATTTCTAATATATTTGATTGGATTTGAAATGGGTTTATTGTGAACGGTGTTTTAAATAACACTAGTTCTTTAACCCGATAACAAATAGAATGTGATTTGGGTTTGTCGTGAACTGTGTTTTAAATAACACCTAGTTCTTTAACCCAGTAAAAGGAGTTTTAACGAATCTGCAATTAGGTTAAAATGTGAATCTATAATCTAAATTATCAAATTTAGAAATGAGCGAGAATGAAGTATTGCCAGTTTTGCTCCAAAGCGATAGTTAAATCTTTAATTAGATTTGAACGTGAAATGGTAATTAATTTTACCGATAACACCATAGTATTAGGTATGGAGTATTACCAGTTTTGCTTCATGGGATGAATAGGTTGGGATTGGGAAATAAAATAAATAATTACTTCGGTGTGGTTCGCTAATCTCGACTAGTTTAGAAAACCATAATTTGGTTTGAAATGACATCCAAAGGAAGATTAAAGGATAAATTTTAAAGAATTTATCTTGGATAAAGTTAATGGGAACCTTTCCCTAAAAATGTGATTTTGTGAATAAAAGAATATTCAGAATTGGAATGAGGCGTATGTTGAGTTTGTGTAACGTTTGTTTTTAATATACGCGGGTTGTTCGGAAAGTCCGGGTTTACACCCATTCTGAATAACCGATTCGACGATATGTCGAAGATGAAGACGGTGGTTGAAGACCGGAAGTCTTCACATCGTTTGGATAATTACTGACGATCCTAATTGGGCTGTACACCCAAGAGAATGGAAATAGTTGGTGGTCGTCCAGACGTACTTGGAGATGGATGGATATGCGAGGAAAGTGCCTCCGGTTTCGTTCAGACCCAGAACGGACTTGTAAATGGATTGTGTGCCTGACATTGGATTTTATTCTGTGTTGATTGATTTCTATTAAATATACATCTATTTGGCGGCGAAGAATTTATTCTTTTGCTTAACGCCCTTCTCTGAGACGTACGAGCTCAGAGGTTGTATATCGATGGACATCAGTCGCATGGCATGAATTGCCTGTGTGGCACGCTAAGATGCAATGATCAAGGCTTTTGTTGAAAAGTAGAGTCTTGTGGTTGATAATCAAAGCACGGCCTACGTGGCAGCTTTGTGTATAACGTGAATTCACGAGCCTCACACCTCGGTATGAGTTAAAAACGGGATACGGACCGCTGGGAGAGCACGACGTTTCTTTCTAGCTTTGGTGGTGTCAGTGACTTACCAGCCCTGACATTTATATACTTTTCACCTTTGTGGTTGTTGGAATGAGGCGCCTCGATTATAGGTCTGTAAGGACCGGGAAACGTGTGTTCAGGAATTGCCAACCTCTAACGTAAGTGAGGACCGGCCCAGCCGCATCCGGGGTTGCCCAGAGTGCGTAACCCTGAGGCATTTGCTAGAGTGTCTCGAACGCGGAGAGGAGCTTGCCCCTTGCCTCGACTCATGACGGAATCCAATTTCCAATACGTGTAATTCGGTTTTAATTGTAGAACTAGTATGGCAACATAGTAGATGGTAGCTATGCCGCCTATGATTTATATTTATGATTGAAATTGTTTTGACACTATACACTTATTATAGTATCAAATGATTTGTTTTAAACGTACCAAGCATGTTTGGCTATTATAAGGGAAAACCCTATCCTCCAGCTTGCGTTGCATTGTGTGATGGTACCTGGGTCTTACAATAGCTTCATTTTTCGAAAAAGCATTGCGTTGTTTATTTTATGCACTGGTATTCTTGGGAGGAAACCCGTTCCGTGTTATACGGCGTGGTCCCTTGAATTACTATCTTTAAAAATGAAGTTTTAATAACTGTTTTAGTCCTCACACTAGTCACATGACTGACCTGGAGTTTATTTTTTTAACCTAAACTCTGGGTGCCCCTATTTTCCGCACGGGCAGCTAGTAGTTTTGGTTTTGCAGATGTATATTCACAGGATCCTGGTTTACAGCTGGAATGATATCCGGAAAGCTCTGTATCCGTATATCACCTTCAGTTGTGCTTTGTATTATTTTCCACTGCTATGTAATTTATTGTAATCTCTGACATTTATCGAATGTAATTTATTCATTTATACTCTGCATATTCTTATATCTGATGGAATTGTTGTAATAGCAATGAAATGTTCTTCTGTTTGTGTTCTGATTTGTTTTGTCCTCACAATAATTCGTTCTTTCTCATCTCTTCGGAGACCGGGGAAGTTTCGGGTCGCTTCATTTGGTATCAGAGCTTTGGTTTACAGAGCTCGAGAACAAGGCACATTAGAACCCTACGAAAGAATTCATCAGATATTGGATTAGTAAAATCCAATTAGAATGACTCGTTAGAGATAGGATCAGTAGTATCCTAGAACGAGTGTGAAGAGTATATTTTTCAAATGAAAACAATTTTGTTTTAAAAATTTAAATCATTTTATACGTATTTGAATATTTATTTATTTTGAATTTGGACAATCCGCTATATAAAGATTTTTGCATATACGCGTCATGAACGTATATTCGAAGTTTCAATATACCGGATAGATATAGAACCGCACTCTAGTGGCCCGGAGATGGTTCTGATGATTGATATATCATCATCAGAATTTATGTTCGTGTTTCGAAGGTGTGATATCTATATATTTCCATTAGACTGGTGTGAGAACCAAAACTTATATAGATAGATTCATTGTTGTGAATTGGCATCAAAAACATGATTTTCTTTATATGTATCAAAATTATGAATTTGAAACATTAAATTCACTAATTGATTGATGTTTGTGTTTTTGTTTATTTGTTTGATAATTTTTAACCATTATGCCTAGTTGAACCTAATATTGAACCTTATTGAAAATTGGTCGCATTTGCTTGCATATACATATACTTACATTGGACATGTCATAGCAAGGAGGCTAGAGCAGAGAATAAAATTTGTTTGCCCGACAAATAGGTACATGTTTACTACATAATTTACTGTTTTGTTTGGGTGATGATGATTTTATGAGCCTATTGGCTAGCCGCTTGGCTTTTTCTTTTTCTTTTTGAGATCAGAAGGCCTATATGGCAATTTCGGGATTTTCCCGTGGCTCCCGGTGCAGGGGAGGTTATGGCGAAATTTTTCGAAAATTTAGGGTGTTAGCCAAATTTTTGAAAATTTGAAAATTCTCAGAAACTGAAAAGTTGGAGAATGTAAGCCAGATCGAACGTAGAGTTGATTAATCAAACCACTTTCGACTTTGTTCCTTTTCGGGGACGAAAAGTTTTAAGTGGGGGAGATTGTAATAACCCGGAAATTCTGAACCAATTTAAAATTTTTATTTTGGCAATTTTAGCGAATTTCGAATATTTAAAATAGATTATTTTAAATAAAAACGACCAGAAATTTATTTTGAATATATTTAGGACGTATATATTATACGCGTCATCGTTAGAATATAAATAATTATATATAATTATAAATAGAATTGGAAATGGCGGGGTAGTTCGATAATTCGATTTCAAACTTCAATTGAATGTACCAGGTGCAAAACAATCCGGATTTTAGTGAAACCAAAAATAATAGGATCTATTTGATAATATCTTTCCAGCGAATTCGAGAAATCAAATTTTCATAGTGGGAATCAAAAGATATGTCCAGTTGAAAATTCTGAATAGTCGCTATGGAATTCAGGCCCTTAAAAATGGAAATTTTGCAAACGACCTCGGATTTCGACGAAACCACTTTTGGATCCGCAGTGTCAAATTATTGCTAGGTTTCAAATTTCATAATTTTTCGAATCAATATGTGAGCGTGACAAAAGAAAACGCGTTTTACCAGTTTCAGTTGATTTTAATCAACTGGAAAATGGCCATTTTTCCAACGATCTCAGAATTCAACGAAACTAGTTTTGTTAGGACCTTATCGTCAATACGAAGCTAGAAAATATTTTTCTGGAATTTTTCGAGTTAGTATGTGACCCCGGTAAATTGAAATGCGCGTTCAAATTCAATATATAGAGTTATATGTTGATTTTAAAGAAAACTGTTCGAAACGGTCGAATCAGCGTACGTGGCATATCCCATTGTGTTCGGAATGGGGGTAAAACGCAATGGACAACAGGCGGTGGGTTTCGTTTGGGGTTCGAATTTAAAAGTTACCTTTATTGAATTAATTAATGAATAAATAAATAAAATTAAAAACCCCCTTTCTCCCCTTAACTCAGTCAAACTGGCCCCCCCTCTTTTCAAAACCGAAATCGACTTTAAAAAAAAAATGGCGACAGGCGGAGGACGCCTCCACCCCGTCGATGGACGCCCCCCCCCCAATCGATCATCGCGCCGCAGATACCCCCACCCCCCCTCTTCTTCTCCGCCTCGCGCCTTTCTCCCCTTGGCCAATCGAACCCTAAAGCGCTGTCCACCCCAAACCTACCACCGCCTGGAAGCCGACTCCGCCTGTAGACCTCCGACGGCCGCACCTCCCCTCCACCGACCCTCTGACGAACCATCACCTCCCCCTTCCAAAAAAAAAAAAAAAATCTGAAATTAAGGTATGTTTTATTTATTTATTTATTTATTTATTTACAGTTATTTTATTTTATTTTCGGTTTATTATATTATAATCATAAATAAAGATCTGATTTTATGTGATAGGTAAAACTAAAAAGATTATATATATATATATATATTTTGTTTTTATATATGAACGAAAGAAGGGATTTTGAATCATGGAAAAAAAAGTAAGGGTTTTTATTGGAGAAAAAATTATATAATTTTTATCAATAGTAGGAAGTTAAAAATATAATTTTTATATTAGAGAAAGATTAAAAATATAATTTTTATATTAGAGAAAGATTAAAAATATAATTTTTATAATATAGAAAGGTTAAAAATATAATTTTTATAATATAGAAAGGTTAGAAATATAATTTTTATAATATAGAAAAGTTAAAAATATAATATTTATACTAGTGGCATATTAAAAATATAATTTTTTATTCATGTAGAGTAATAAAAATATGTTTTTTATATTTTTAAAAGTATTAAAAATATAATCTTTACTATATAGAAGATGTAGAAATATGATTTTTGCTTAGGTAGAGAATTAAAAATATAATTTTTACATGATAGGAATATTAGAAATAAAATCTATAAATTTGAAAAGGCGAAATCTATATTTTTGAAAAGGCGAAATCTATATTTTTGAAAAGGCGAAATCTATATTTTTGAAAAGGCTAAATCTATATTTTTGAAAAGGGCGAAATCTTTATATTTGAAAAGATGATATTTTTAAAAAGTGAAAAGACGATATTTTTAAAATAGAAAAGATTAGATTTTAAAAATAGAAAAGGCGAAATCTTTATATAGAGAATAGCAAAGTAAAAATATGATTTTTATATATTGAATAGCGAAGTAAAAATTCGATTTTTATATATTGAATAGCATAGTAAAAATTCGATTTTTATATATTGAATAGCGATGTAAAAATTCGATTTTTAAATGTATGAAGCGATTATAAAAATGTAATTTTTAAATTGAAAGTGAATAAATAAAAATGTGATTTTTATTTTAAAGACATCAAATATAAAAATGTGTGATTTTTACATATGTAGGGGCTACGGGCAACGAAGATGACGAAAATGCGATAACGATGAAGATTTCTATCAATGAAGTGTCGTAGAGTATTGGATAGCTATTGGTGAGAATTTCTCACCTTTCAATTTCTTTTCTAGTTATATATATATACTAGGATGCAGACGGTGTTTAGTAGCACCCGACACAATCGTCCACATACCATGGACTTGTTTGTTTGGTTGCATAAATTAATTAGATGATTTGATTTGAATTTGGTTGTTTGGTAAATTTGATTGATATGTATATGGCGTGGGCCTTCACTAGACCGGGGATAAGGCTAGGCCTCGTCCCGTTTCTAGTATCGTGCCGTTATGCCGCCGAAATTTTCTAAAATATGTTAGAAAAATAAAAATATCAATTTTATTGAATAAATGAACTGAATAAAAATTCATGTGTTAGAATAAAATATCTTATCGTTAAAAATATAATTTTTAACGTGAAAGTGAATAAATAAATATTTATAAACAAATCGGCCGATTTGTTTATATACACTGATTTGACTGATATTGATTGGGTCGATAAATTTTACACATCGCCCAACTGCACAAATAAAATCTGTGTTTGATTGTTTGAAACCCCACACGGGTGTTGGGATGAAATTTGAAGTTCACTCATCCTGATTGATTAAATAAGTCGATCGATTGATTGACAGGCTGTTATAAGCGTTGAATATCTATATTTGATGCTTATACAGTGTAGTGCACTTTGGTTGATGGTTGATTATTTTTCAATGCTATTATATACGTGTGATGTATGAAAATCCATATAATTAACATTATATGGTGATTGATTGGGCCTCATTCGAATTTAGAAAATAAAGGATATTATAAAATAAAGGTTCATGTGTTGACTGTACTCATCCGTTGAGATTAGTCATGTGTTGAACGAAATATTTTAATAATAAAATTTACATCTTTATCAATATAAAATAAAGGTTCATGTGTTGACTGTACTCATCCGTTGAGATTAGTCATGTGCTGAACGAAATATTTTAATAATAAAATTTACATCTTTATCAATATAAAATAAAGGTTCATGTGTTGACTGTACTCATCCGTTGAGATTAGTCATGTGTTGAACGAAATATTTTAATAATAAAATTTATATCTTTATCAATATAAAATAAAGGTTCATGTGTTGACTGTACTCATCCGTTGAGATTAGTCATGTGCTGAACGAAATATTTTAATAATAAAATTTACATCTTTATCAATATAAAATAAAGGTTCATGTGTTGACTGTACTCATCCGTTGAGATTAGTCATGTGTTGAACGAAATATTTTAATAATAAAATTTACATCTTTATCAATATAAAATAAAGGTTCATGTGTTGATTGTACTCATCCGTTGAGATTAGTCATGTGTTGAACGAAATATTTGAAATAGAATATTTGAAAATAGAAATACATTAAGCCGTGTTGATTAGATTGACGCCATTTTGACGTGAATGATATTTATATCGATTTTATTCATTTCGAAATGAATTGAATTGAAAACGATTTCGAAATGAATTGAATTGAATTGAAAACGATTTCGAAATGAATTGAATTGAAAACGATTTCAAAATGAATTGAATAGAAAACGAATTTGATTTCAATTGAATATATAACGAATTTGAATTGAATAGAAAACGAATTTGATTTCAATTGAATATATAACGAATTTGAATTGAATAGAAAACAAATTTGATTTCAATTGAATATATAACGAATTTGAATTGAATATAAAACGAATTTGATTTCAATTGAATATATAACGAATTTGAATTGAATAGAAAACAAATTTGATTTCAATTGAATATATAACGAATTTGAATTGAATAGAAAACGAATTTGATTTCAATTGAATATATAACGAATTTGAATTGAATAGAAAACAAATTTGATTTCAATTGAATATATAACGAATTTGAATTGAATAGAAAACGAATTTGATTTCAATTGAATATATAACGAATTTGAATTGAATATAAAACTAATTTGATTTCAATTGAATATATAACGAATTTGAATTGTATATAAAACGAATTTGATTTGATTTGAATATATAACGAATTTGATTTGAATAGAAAACGAATTTGATTTGATTTGAATATATAACGAATTTGATTTGAATAGAAAACGAATTTGATTTGATTTGAATATATAACGAATTTGATTTGAATAGAAAACGAATTTGATTTGAATAGAAAACGAATTTGATTCGAATAGAAAACCAATTTGAATTGAATCGAATAGAAAACCAATTTGAGTTGAATCGAATAGAAAACCAATTTGAGTTGAATCGAATAGAAAACCAATTTGAATTGAATCGAACAGAAAACGACTTTGGAATTGAATTGAATTGAAAACGAATTCAAATTGAATTGAAAGCGAATTGAAATGAATTCAAATTGAACTGAAGTTTGAATTGAATAGAAATGAATTTTAAAACGAATTTATAAAGAAGAATTCAATTTTGATTTGAATTGAAATGGAAGTTGAAATTGCTTTTGAAACGAATTTAAAACTATTTATATAATTCGTTTTAAATAGAAATCGACGAAATATATATTATATATATAATATAATGGCCTGAATAGAACGCGCCGCGCCGCGGCAGTTCGTGAATTTCGACCATTTATTTCAAACGGACATTACGGGAGATCCGACCGTCGGATTCTCCTAAAACCGGAACCGTTGGGTTCGTATCGAAAAGAGCTTTGTAACGAATATTTGAAATTTGAAATCTAACGGTTGGATTTGGAGATACGTCCAAATCAAATTCGAAAAAGGTCGTTGTAAGTGCAGTTCGATGGCCGTTGATGGAAATCGACTGTACGGGCCTTGATAAAATTATTAAAAATAGTAATAATTTGTGTAAAATCATAAGAAGTGATTTGAGAAAAATTGGGGTGAAAAACTCCATATTTGAAAAGATAAAAATAGATTTTTATCGAAATGAACTAGTTTTGAACTAAATTTAAAACCCAATTATTTTTAAATAAATAAATTAGATTTAAAAAGGGGTTTTAAATAATCGGAATTTCTAATATATTTGATTGGATTTGAAATGGGTTTATCGTGAACGGTGTTTTAAATAACACTAGTTCTTTAACCCGATAACAAATAGAATGTGATTTGGGTTTGTCGTGAACTGTGTTTTAAATAACACCTAGTTCTTTAACCCAGTAAAAGGAGTTTTAACGAATCTGCAATTAGGTTGAAATGTGAATCTATAATCTAAATTATCAAATTTAGAAATGAGCGAGAATGGAGTATCGCCAGTTTTGCTCCAAAACGATAGTTAAATCTTTAATTAGATTTGAACGTGAAATGGTAATTAATTTTACCGATAACACCATAGTATTAGGTATGGAGTATTACCAGTTTTGCTTCATGGGATGAATAGGTTGGGATTGGGAAATAAAATAAATAATTACTTCGGTGTGGTTCGCTAATCTCGACTAGTTTAGAAAACCATAATTTGGTTTGAAATGACATCCAAAGGAAGATTAAAGGATAAATTTTAAAGAATTTATCTTGGATAAAATTAATGGGAACCTTTCCCTAAAAATGTGATTTTGTGAATAAAAGAATATTCAGAATTGGAATGAGGCGTATGTTGAGTTTGTGTAACATTTGTTTTTAATATACGCGGGTTGTTCGGAAAGTCTGGGTTTACACCCATTCTGAATAACCGATTCGACGATATGTCGAAGATGAAGACGGTGGTTGAAGACCGGAAGTCTTCACATCATTTGGATAATTACTGACGATCCTGATTGGGCTGTACACCCAAGAGGATGGAAATAGTTGGTGGTCGTCCAGACGTACTTGGAGATGGATGGATATGCGAGGAAAGTGCCTCCGGTTTCGTTCAGACCCAGAACGGACTTGTAAATGGATTGTGTGCCTGACATTGGATTTTATTCTGTGTTGATTGATTTCTATTAAATATACATCTATTTGGCGGCGAAGAATTTATTCTTTTGCTTAACGCCCTTCTCTGAGACGTACGAGCTCAGAGGTTGTATATCGATGGACATCAGTCGCATGGCATGAATTGCCTGTGTGGCACGCTAAGATGCAATGATCAAGGCTTTTGTTAAAAAGCAGAGTCTTGTGGTTGATGATCAAAGCACGGCCTACGTGGCAGCTTTGTGTATAACGTGAATTCGCGAGCCTCACACCTCGGTATGAGTTAAAAACGCGATACGGACCGCTGGGAGAGCACGACGTTTCTTTCTAGCTTTGGTGGTGTCAGTGACTTACCAGCCCTGACATTTATATACTTTTCACCTTTGTGGTTGTTGGAATGAGGCGCCTCGATTATAGGTCTGTAAGGACCGGGAAACGTGTGTTCAGGAATTGTCAATCCTCTAACGTAAGTGAGGACCGGCCCAGCCGCATCCGGGGTTGCCCAGAGTGCGTAACCCTGAGGCATTTGCTAGAGTGTCTCGAACGCGGAGAGGAGATTGCCCCTTGCCTCGACTCATGACGGAATCCAATTTCCAATACGTGTAATTCGGTTTTAATTGTAGAACTAGTATGGCGACATAGTAGATGGTAGCTATGCCGCCTATGATTTATATTTATGATTGAAATTGTTTTGACACTATACACTTATTATAGTATCAAATGATTTGTTTTAAACATACCAAGCATGTTTGGCTATTATAAGGGAAAACCCTATCCTCCGGCTTGCGTTGCATTGTGTGATGGGACCTGGGTCTTATAATAGCTTCATTTTTCGAAAAAGCATTGCGTTGTTTATTCTATGCACTGGTATTCTTGGGAGAAAACCCGTTCCGTGTTATACGGCGTGGTCCCTTGAATTACTATCTTTAAAAATGAAGTTTTAATAACTGTTTTAGTCCTCATACCAGTCACATGACTGACCTGGAGTTTATTGTTTTAACCTAAACTCTGGGTGCCCCTATTTTCCGCACAGGCAGCTAGTAGTTTTGGTTTTGCAGATGTATATTCACAGGATCCTGGTTTACAGCTGGAATGATATCCGGAAAGCTCTGTATCCGTATATCACCTTCAGTTGTGCTTTGTATTATTTTCCGCTGCTATGTAATTTATTGTAATCTCTGACATTTATCGAATGTAATTTATTCATGTATACTCTGCATATTCTTGTATCTGATGGAATTGTTGTAATAGCAATGAAATGTTCTTCTGTTTGTGTTCTGATTTGTTTCGTCCTCACAGTAATTCGTTCTTTCTCATCTCTTCGGAGACCGGGGAAGTTTCGGGTCGCTTCATCCTGTCTCGCCTTCATCTCCTCCTCCTCCTTCTTCTTCTGAATAAAACCGCCCCCCCTATTCACTCGTCGCCACTACCCAGGCAGAGCGCCACCGCGCCCCCTCCTCCTCTTCTCCTTCCCGCTTCCCCTCTCCTCTGCTGCGCGATGAACCCCCACCAAAACCGCCCCCTTTTCTTCCCTGAGCCGCCGCCGCCTGCTTGGGCACCCGAAGCCCCTGATTTCCGCCGCCGCCACCTCTGGTCCGACCACCGAATCTCCACCCCCCTCCTCTTCTAGTTCGCTGTAAGTTTTCCTATTTTATTTTAATTTTATTTTAAATACTTAGTTTAGGTTAATCACTTTCAAAATATAATCTTTTATATTGTAGGACTATAAAAATATAATCTTTTATATTGTAGAAGGTTAAAAATATAATTTTTCCATTATAGAAGTGTTAAAAATTTGATCTTTATATATGTAGTTAATCAAAAATATGATTTTTACTTGTGTAAAGTATTAAAAATATGACCTTTACATAGTAGAAGATATAAAAACACTATTTTTATATAATCAGTGTATTGAAAATATAATTTCTATAAAATAGAAAAAAAAAATCTTTATATTTGAAAAAGCGAAGTCTTTATATAGAGAATGGCGTGATAAAAATATAATCTTTATTATATAAACATCGATGTAAAAATAGAATTTTTAATTATATAGTAACGATGTAAAAATAGAATTTTTAACTATATAGTAACGATGTAAAAATAGAATTTTTAACTATATAGTAACGATGTAAAAATAGAATTTTTATCTATATAGTAACGATGTAAAAATAGAATTTTTAACTATATAGTAACGATGTAAAAATAGAATTTTTATCTATATAGTAGCGATGTAAAAATAGAATTTTTTATCTATATAGTAGCGATGTAAAAATAGAATTTTTATCTATATAGTAACGATGTAAAAATATAATTTTTATCTATATAGTAGCAATATAAATATATGATCTTTATATACATAGCAACAATATAAAAATGTGATTTTTATATATGTAGTGGCTACGGGCAACGAAAGTGACAAAAGGCGAGAACAGTGATGATTCCCTACATTGGAAGTGTCGTGGAGTTGGGATAGCTTTGGTGAGAACTTCTCACTTTAAATTTATTTTTCTACTTATATATATATACTAGGATGCAGACGGTGCTTAGCAGCACCCGACACCCGTCGTCCACAGACCATGGACGGCTTGTATGCTTGTTTGATGTGTTGTGAAATTTGTTTGTGTTGTTGATGTGAAATCGATAATAAAATGTAGATGGTTGAAACAAATTAATTATCGTTAAAAATATAATTTTTAACGTGAAAGTGAATAAATATTTATAAACAAATCGGCCGATTTGTTTATATACACTGATTTGACTGATATTGATTGGGTCGATAAATTTTACACATCGCCCAACTGCACAAATAAAAATCTGTGTTTGTTGATTTGAAACCCCACACGGGTGTTGGGATGATATTTGGCGTACACTAATCCCAATTATTTAATTGTATGTCGATCGATTGGTCGACAGTCTGTGTAAGCGTTGATTATTTATATTTGATGCTTATGCAGTTGTGTGGTGCACTTTGGATGATGGTTGATTGGTTATCGTTGCTATTATAAACATGTGTTGGGTGGAATCCATATAATTAACGTTATATGGTGATTGATTGGGCCTCATTCCAATCGGGAAAATAATGAATATTATAAAAGAAAATTCATGTGTTGAATATAAAAATAGTCATGTGTGTTGACGATGTTCATGTGTTGAAACTATTTATGTGTTGAGTAAAATATTTTAAATAATAAAATTTACATCTTTATCATATTTAAAATTAGAACTACTTCCCGGTAGGAGTCTGATTAAAAATCAAATGATAGATACCATAGTTTTATAAAATATTTTACATAACAAAAATAGTTGTGTGTTGACAATACTCATGTGTTGAGATTGGTCGTGTGTTGAAAGAAATATAGATTCATGTGTTGAATGGGATAAATATTCATTTGTTGAATATAATAACGAATTTATTGAAATATATAAAGCCGTGTTGATTAGAGTTGCGCTATTTTGACGTGAACGATATTTATATCGATTATATTCGTTTTTATAATGAATATAGAAAGGTAGTGATTTCAAAATATAACGTTTTGAAAATATTATCATTTATATAGTAATGATATAAAATATTCAATTTTGATTTGAAATTGAATATAGAGTTGAAATGGTTTTGAAAACAAATTTAAAACGATTTATAAAATACATTTTAAAAAGGAAATCGACAAAATATATATAATATATATATATTATATAAATAATGGCCTGAATAGAATGCGCCGCGCCGCGGCAGTTCGTGAACTTCGACCAATGACTTCGAATTGACGTTGCGAGAGATCCGACCGTCGGATTCTCCTAAAACCAAAACCGTTGGGTTCGTATCGAAAATAGCTTTCCAATGAATATTAGAAATTTGAAATCTAACGGTTGGATTTGGAATTATGTCCAAATCAAATTTGGAAAAGATCGCTGTATGTGCAGTTCGATGGCCGTTGATGGAAATCGACTGTACGGGCCTTGATAAAATTATTAAAAATATCAATAATTTGTGTAAAATCATAATATGTGAATTGGAAAGAACTAGGTTGAAAAACTCCATATTTGAAAAGATAAAAATAGATTTTTATCGAAATGAACTAGTTTTGAACTAGAATTAAAATCAATTTATTTTTAAAATAAATAAATTGAATTTGAAAGTGATTTTAAAAATAATCAATATTCCCAATACGTGAATTGGACTGGAGTTGAATCGAAATTATCTTCGGAATATTTCGATGTTGGATTTCGTGACTATACAGATATTGTTATGGGAATTTGAAAGATATATTTTGTATCGTTATTTCCAATACGATATTTGTTGGTTTCAGGATTTGATATTGAATATAAGCTGGTATATTTTCTATTCAGAGCCTTGTATTAATATCAAATGTGATTTGGGTTTGTCATGAATGGTGTCTTCATTAACACTATTCTTAAGCCCAATAGAGAAAAAGATTAAATCTTTCTATTTAGATTTAATGAAGTGTATCAATTAAATAATATTTAATTGGAATTGAATTTGAATCGGTTTTTGGGTTTATCGTGAGCGGTGTTTTGAACAACACCTGTTCTTTAACCCGATTAACAATAGAATGTGATTATGGGTTTATCGTGAATCGTGTTTTAGATGACATTGGTTCTTTAACCCAGTTAAAGACAGGATATTGATTTTTGAAAAGTTTAAAACTAAGTGGAGTTTAAATGAATCTTTAATTAGATTGAAATGTGAATTGATAATCTAAATTATCAAATCTGAAAGGTGATCGAGAATGGAGTACCACCGGTTTTGCTCCAAAGCGATAGTTAAATCTTTAATTAGATTTGAACGTGAAATGGTAATTAATTTTACCGATAGCACCGTAGTGTTAGATATGGAGTATTACCAGTTTTCTCCATGGGATAAATAGGTTGGGATTGGGAAATAAAATAAATAATTACTTCGGTGTGGTTCGCTAATCCCGACTAGTTTGGAAAACCACAATATGGTTTGTTATGATATCCAAAGGAAGATTAAAGAATAAATTTAGAAGAATTTATCTTGGATAAAATAATGGGAACCTATTCCCTAAGAATGTGATTTGTGAATAAAAGAATATTCTGAATTGGAATGAGGCGTTTGTTGTGTTTGTGTAACATTTGTTTATTATATACATGGGTTATTCAGAAAGGCTGGGTTTATACCCATTCTAAACAACCGATTCGACGAGATGTCGAAGATGATGACGGTGGTTGAAGACCGGAAGTCTTCACATCGTTTGGGTGATTACTGATGATCTCGATTGGGCTGTACACCCAAGATGAGGGAAACAGTTGGTGATCGTCTAGACGTAGTTGGAGATGGATGGATATGTGAGGAAAGTGCCTCCGGTTTCGTTCAGACCCAGAACGAACTTGTAAATGGATTGTGTGTCTGGCATTGGATTTTATTCTGTGTTGATTGATCTCTATTAAATATACATCTGTTTGGCGGCGGAGAATTTATTCTCTTGCTTAACGCCCTTCTCTGAGACGTACGAGGTTAGAAGTTGTATATCGATGGACATCAGTCGCATGGAGTGAATTGCCAGTGTGGCACGCGTAAGTGGCAATTGATCAGGGCTTCTGTTGAAAAGCAAAGTCTTGTGGTTGATGATCAAAGCACGACCTGTGTGGCGTAGCTTTGTGTATAACGTGAATTCGTGAGCCTCACACCTCGGTATGAGTCAAAAACGGGAGACGGACCGCTGGGAGAGCACGACGTTTCTTTCTAGCTAGGGTGATGTCAGTGACCTACCAGCACTGACATTTATATACTTTTCACCTATGTGGTTGTTGGAATGCGAGGCGCCTCGGATATAGGTCTGTTAGGACCGGGAAACGTGTGTTCAGGAATAATTAATCCTCAAAAGTAAGAGAGGACCGACCCAGTCGATTCCAAGGATCAAAGTGGGGTCCTGGGACATTTGCTAGAGTGTAGCGAATCGGAGAGGAGCTTGCCCCTTGCCTCGACTCATGATGGAATCCAATTTCCAATACGTGTATTTCAGTTTTATTTGTAGAGCCTAGTATGGCGACATAGTGGGATGGGGCACTCATGCCGTCTATGATTTATATTTATGATTGAAACTGTTTTGACACTATACACTTACAATACTATCAAATAATGTGTTTTTAACGTATCAAGCATGCTTTGGCTGTTATAAGGTAAAAACCCTATCCTCCGTCTTGCGTTGCATTGTGTGATGGGACATGGGTCTTATAATAGCTTCATTTTTCTTTATTTAGCATTGCGTTGTTTGTTTTATGCACTGGTATTCTTGGGAGGAAACCCGTTCCGTGTTATACGGCGTGGTCCCTTGATTTACCGAACTTTAAAACCAATATTAATAACTGTTTTAGTTCTCACACCAGTCACATGACTGACCTGGAGTTTATTGTTTTAACCTAAACTCTGGGTGCCCCTATTTTTGACACGGGCAGCTAGTAGTTTTGGTTTTGCAGATTTATATTCACAGGGTCCTGATTTATAGCTGGAACGATGCTCGGAAAGCTCTGTATCCGTGTATCACTTTCAGTTATGTTTTGTATATTTTTCCGCTGCTATGCAATTTATTGTAATCTCTGATATTCTTTGTTGTATAATATTTATTCATTTATACTCTGTATATTCTTGTATTCTGATGGAATTGTTGTAATAAACAATGAAATGTTCTTCCGTCTGCGTTCTATTTTGTCCTGTTCTCAAAGTATCCGCTCTTTCCTTCACGGGGAAGTTACGGGTTCTTACAATAATCGCTCATAATTTCTTAATAAAAATTAACTACAAAATGTTTATAGTAGATCTTCTATTATAATCTAGGACTTCGCTTTAATTATAAAAATATATTTTTTATAACTTAACTTCGTTGATTTGCCTGGCGGCCAATCAACTTCTTAACAAAAAGATGGGTTTATGGTCGACTGTTGCCACTTTCTTAATCGATATTGTCTATTGATTAAATCAAAATAACGTTGAATTTCCATTCAATATCCATATTCACACAGGGTTTCAATGTCATTTGGGTTCAAACAGTGTATATATAAACAATATAAAACAAACAGTACATGTAAATATTGTGGAATCCAGTTGAATTCCTCCAACCGGTTTCCTGCATCCACAGATGTTAGTCAACATAATTAACACAAATTCCATACTAGGGAATATTATAATTGGTGGAATCCGTATGCATATATGCAACGATAGATATTATTCAACCAAATTAATTGTAATCTACCTAAAAGACCATCACACAACATTCAACCAATATTAAAATATAATTATAATATTTTAAAAGAGATCAGAGTCAGTGAATTTACTCATCTTGCGCGTTAACCATTAAATAATGATTTGCGTCAGTTGATTCAAATGAGCATTTGATTTTATAAAGTAATTCCAATAGCTCCATCCTCCACAAAATTAGTTCCAGAAAGTAGATTTCTCCATGAAGATCTCAAGGTGACCGGTTTCGTCCGATTCTGATCACGGATGAACACGTTATTAATATTTTAAGTTGTAAAAAATCCAATTTGCTTTATTTCTTAAATTAAAAATAAATTAAAGCTTAATGCTTGGTTATTAATAGTAATAAACCACAGGTTAATAATATTACCACTAATCACTCCACGTGCTTCTTGCCGAATGGTTCGAGGCACTATATACTAGATAAACGCATAATGCCATTAACCAACTTGCTTCCTAAATGCCTTCTTCTTTTACTTTAGGAATCCATTTCCGTACCCCTCTATCACTTAATTTAAACTGCATAATCACCTTCCCTAATCTCCCCTGTACTCTTTCTTCCTCCACTTGCAAATAAACAAAACTCCTCCTGTACCGTTTGCCGATACTTCAATCTCCTTTCCCCATCACTATTCCCTATTTACAAACTACTACCGTGCTCCTGAAATCTCCTAAAGACCAACGTTGAGCACAAATTTGCTTCCATGAAAGATCCACGTCACTTTTCCCTTGTGCTCTAGCAAAACTTCCACTTTATAAAACACTAGAGCTTCTGTATTTATTTTCTCCACTTCTTCCTACCATCTTTATACCGATCGTTACCCGTGTATGTTGTATGTAAATTTTAGATTTGCACCAGTGGAATGTTGTACTATTGGTGAATGATTTGAGCCAAGGCAAAGGCAACATAATGGTTCTAGCAACGAGAATTTTAGTTATAAAAAATGTAGATGCTTGTAGATTTCATAGTGAAGGTTTTTTCTTTTTGCCTTTTATGTTATAAGCTAGAGAGACAACATATTAGGATATGATATAACTGACTTACATCTCTACGTATGATTTGTCACATAAAACTCCATTCGTATACGGATTATTGCGGACAAAAATAAAAATACAATCACATCTAGGAGTGTGTCACGATCCAAAATATATAATAATATCAGTAGGTTAACTCATATTGTGAAACCCTAAAATATTGATATAGGGTGCAAAAAATACTCCAAATAAAAAGGTGAGTATTTAATTAATTAAAAATTATAGTAAAATTCTAAAAATTAAATTATAACTGCATCTCAAAAAACTTGTCCAGATTCTAAACCATTATTTAAATATATTTAAATAATCGTTATGGCTATAGACGATTGTACCACTGCATTTCTGAATAATTAATTTGGACATAACTTACAATTTATAACACGAAATCTTGAGTTTCCTCCTCCATTAGAAAAATGCAGTTTATTAGATTCAAGCGTTTCTTGTTTCGAGGAAATCCAATTTATAACGAACCCTGTATAGTCGTTTGAAGTTCAGACTTTAAATTACGAACTACCACGACATTATAAGCTCAATTATATTTAATATATATTTTTATACATTCAACTTCGTTTTAATTAATATATAAATCCACTTATATTACGAATTCAATATTTAAACTGATTTAAATATTCAAATACAAACCGATAAATATGCAGGATGTTACATTCCTTCCCTCTTAAAAGACTTTCATCCCCGAAATTACCAAGGTAGGAAAATGTTACAACCCTGTTAACGAGGTTAAATATCATTTGTTTTATTTCTTATCTTCAATTTCAACTGAACCACTTTATTTTAAATTTAAAATATTAATTCCTTATGAACGAATAATTTAAGAAATTCTGAAAATTTTCTAATACCTTAAATTTTCGAGAAATTTCGCCAGCATTTCCTCTGCACGGCTCAATCGGTACTACTACAACTTACCACTCTAAGCGTTCTCCAATCCAAAAGAAATTCAAACAGCCAAGAAGGTTTCCAAAGACAACTCATAAATCTCATACCCGAATATAATGTAAACTTGTACCTTCTTGTTGGGCATTTCACTTTATCTTTGCCATTTGCTATCACTTTAGTATATATCCAAGAATCCTTGGTTGATCTCCCATCAATCCATTCTCAAACCAATCTTCCACTTTTACTAAGCCAAAATTTCGGTTCAAACTCCAATTCCAAATTCCAATTCCAAATTCTTACTTAACAATTCAATTCCATAACCATATTCAGTTCCATTCCAATAATCTTATTTCACAAGTTCAATTACTTTGCTAAGTTAAATTCTGTTCCAATACGATTTCCATTTAACTGGCTTCAATTCAATTCCAATTTTATTTTAGTACCATTTTCCCTCAAATTTAATTTCCCCTTAACTATTTTTGTTAATCTCCATTTGCTTCGACAATCTTTACTTAACTTCTTTAGTAAAATTTATTTCCATTATTACAAATTCATCTTGTATACTTTTTTTAATTCAATACAATATCATCCCGGGAGTTTTCAAAAAGCTTTGCCTTTCTAGAATAAATATTCCTTTTCAGGATTCAAAATAATTTGTTTTCTCAAAACAATTTAAAAACAATATCTTTTGGTAGTAATCCGTCACTTAGAAACTCGAAAATGAACACCGATAATGTCGCGATCATCATTGGAATTATTTTCCAGCAACCGAAGTGAGTTCAATACAATATCACTTCCAAAACTCATCACTTATATTTGAAAATTTCTTCTAATTATCTTTCACAGCACTTGGAAAACAAATTTCAAATCTCCCAGGATTTTAAAATTCCCATATGTTTAATCCAAATATTATTTCCAACTCTTTTCCAAGTTTCCAGAGTTTTAATTCCAATTCTAGTTTTAAACTCAGATTTTTTTTCATTTGATTTTATATTCAGATTCAATATATTAACTTGTACGATTTCTAATTCGTTATTTTCGTAACCAACTCGATTATAATCTTATTCAATTCTAACAACCAACACATCTTAATATACCATAATGATTCAAATATATTTTACTTCCTTTTATTTTAGAATATATTTTAGGTAAAATTATTTCATTTACATAGCTTTTTTTAAAACAATAATATGTCAAATTTCTCTATCCAAGCGTTTATAAATCCCTATCAACCATATCAGCTAAACGCGTTGATCTGGAATTTATATACCACTCAACAAATCAATCAACATAATATAAAATGGTTTTTATACTAATTTACAAATACGCGCTCATATATATACACTCAAAATCAATCTAGAATATTACTAACTCCATCTCTACTGAGTTACGCCATAGAGCCAAGGTAATCCCTTCAGCTCTGATACCATTGTAACGGCTGTGAGATTTTCGACCCCAAAAATCAATGTAAACACGATGTCAACTATTCACGAATCGAAAATACAGGGTCATTAATAGAAAGAAGTTAGAGGATGAGATAGGAAAGATTGAACTAATAGAATAGAAGAAGAAGAACATAATTGAACAGAATTAGAGTAAACACGAATCTCACTGTGGAACGAATAACATATATTACATAAAACATAACTTTGAGTTACAAATTGTATTGTATATACATACTATATCAGAGTATAACACATGATATATCATAGCGGAAAAATCTACATAACTAACGGTGAAGTCTCCTACTTTAAGCTCCTCCAAGTGTATCTGTAAAATCCTGAAACACTTGACTGCCCGTACAAATTTTGGCACCCAAGAGTTTAGGGAAAACACAAACAAAATAAACCCTGGGTCAGTCATGGGACTGGTGTGAGTAAATTCCAATCATATCATTTAACTTTGAAAATACTTTTGAAACAAAAGGATAATAGTAAGACCAGCCCACACATAAACATGGACGGTTTTTACCTTACTATAACCCAAAATACTTTGATATAAAAATCCAGTGATATTATAATAATGTCTAATCAATATAAATAATCATCTAGTAGAATGCTTGCATCTCACGCTCCATATATACAGTATAAAATCAAAAACCGCAAGGCGCTTATTGGAGATTGGGTTCCAACGGACAAGGTATGGGATCACCTTCCGATCAGTGTACTCTAGAGGGGATAAACTTGGGTTCAACAAGAACGTCTCGCAACCTGACCACACATGACCGCCCACTCATTTAGCTTGAGTGTAGCGAATATATTGTCACCCACAGTTCTTGGCCATCCAACCATAATCCGAAGATATAGAATCGAAAAAAAGAACAAATACGAATTTTCTCTAAATCGGTGACAATACACCCTGCTTGGGTATGACCTAACTAGCCATGCTGCCCGCCCGATTTCTGTCATTTCCAAGTTGTGAGGCTAGAGGCTACGTCTATCTTTTCGGAAATCTGGCCATCATTCACTTTGAATGCCACATCGTCAAACCTGTCAATTTCACTAATCGATTTCCAAAAATATCACGATTATAAAAGCTAAGAGGAACGAATTCCTCCACCACCAGACGTAATACCTTTTAAGAGATCAACCGTACGTGATTTGTTAGGTATACTCTGTCAAACACTCGTCCATAAAAGTTGTCCTGGGACTGGACAAACAGAAAGCACCATTCTGGAATAGGACGACCCTTGCACTTCACTCCGTCTTCAATTATCTTCAGCAGAATCTAATTCGCAGCGCTTGTGCCTATACAGAGTGGTTTTCGGATAATATATCCAACCGGTCTCTCCGTAATGACAACGATGGTCAAAACACTACGATAGTCGGTTATTTAACTATCAAAGTAAAATAAACATCCATTTAAATGAACAATTAACATCACACAATCACAGGCACTTTCTATTTAACATTCATTTTTATTATTCAAATTCCCATATCTCACCAGATATTCTCAAACCCCGTTTTAGCCTTTTCACACTTTTTGAAAAACATTCCCAGTTATTATAAACTTTTATTCTCTCATGTTCCAGAAAATATACGTTATTAACATTCGAAACATTTCCATTCTTTTCACATTCCTTATTTTCTACACTTGGATAATATACCTTATCTACATCGGAAAAGTATTTCCAATTTCATTATAATCATTTTAAGCTGCCCAACGTTCACTTTTAAAACATTATTCACTTTAAAATGCGAATATCATCCCTATTATAGAAATCTGAACACCTTTATCAAATAACTCTTAATTCAAGTAATAAATACCCTTATCTTGTTTACCGAAATCACTTTCTTAATTTTATATTCCCATTTCACTTTATAAACTCTGTTTCTAAGTCAAATTCTTGGTAAATCAATATCAAGATTATAATTAAATATTGATTACATATCCTACTATAATTTATTTGTTTAAAACTAAATATTAACTATCCTACCAGATTATAATTCCTAAAATAATTTACTTTAATACATTCGACATCGTCGAATAATAGTTCCAATTCCTAATAGTGTTATTTAGTTCTAACATATTTCGATCATTGAAATGATGTCATCATTTTCTGAACGATTCTCCAATTTCTCTTTCTAAACTCATTCTTATATTTTTTGGACGAACATCATTACTTATTACTTTAAAATAAGTGGATTTCAAACCAAACTGTTTTTATTTCCTAGGGAATAGTGCTATATATATAAAAGTCACGCTTAAGCTTGGTCAACAACATTAATTTATCGTTATAGTTCAAAAACTTGCAATATGTTGCAATATCCCCTTTATAACTAATCTTGACATCTCTTTTCGTTACAAACTGATACCATTCCTCGACAATAGTGAAGCCGTTCAAGTTGGGGTATTTTATTTACCTCTCAGACCTTGATCGATGACGTTCTTACCTTAGAATAGATATAAGTCTGTAACGCTAACTCCTTATTATTTATACACCGTCAAATTGTATTTCTTGCTTTATTTTAAATATGGTTTTATGAAGCCAAATCCTTATTTTGAAATCTCGGTTGTTTATAATTATTTATATTTTGTATTAATTCTTTGCTTCATCTTCCTTATATAATTCCAATTATAACTTCTTTACCCAAGTCCATTAATGCTCTTTGTCTTTTGATGTTTCTCGTTATATTTGAATCATTTTACCTTATTCAGGTAACATCTCATTACAAATTTAATACTATCTTAAACGAATTCGTTTTAAGAAACAATTACTTTAATTACATAATAATTAACTTCATCATTGCTGAAGTAAAATAGTTTACTTTATTATTGATTTTAAAAGTAGATTAATTGTTTACTTAATAAACAATAACTAATTATATTAGTCCATTAATCATTTAAACTTCGTTAAATGAAAAGGTCATTAATAATTAAGGAATCATGTTTATTTAAACAATTAATTTCTAAAACCATTATTATTTGATTAATTGAAGATTAATTAATTAAATAATCAATTTCTATCAAAACAGTTGATTTAATCTACTTAAATCATCAGTTATTTTGTTAACTGGTCATAATACTCCTTACTATTAGATTAATAAAATTAATCTAAAAATATTGCTTAATCCTTTTTGTCTTAAAATGATTACCCTCATAAGACAATTTATAGCTTCACCTGATAAAAAATAATCGCTTCTTAATAAAAATTAACTACAAAACGTTTATAATAGAACTTCTTTTATAATCTAGGACTTCGCTTTAATTATAAAAATATAATTTTTATAACTTAACTTCGTTGATTTGCCTAACGGCCAATCAACTTCTTAACAAAAAGATGGGTTTATGGTCGACAGTTGCCACTTTCTTAATCGATACCGTCTATTGATTAAATCAAAATAACATTGATTTTTCATTCAACTTCAATATTCGTACAGGGTTTCAATGTCATTTTGGGTTCAAACAGTGTATATATAAATAATATAAAACAAACAGTACATGTAAATATTTTGGAATCCGGTTGGATTCCTCCAACCGGTTTTCTGCATCCACAGATGTTAGTCAACACAAATAACACTAATTCCATAGTAGGGAATATTATAAGCGGTGTAATCTGTATGTACATATGCAACGATAGATATTATTCAACCAAATTAATTGTAATCTACCTAAACGACCATCACACAGCATTCAACCAATATTAAAATATAATTATAATATTTTAAAAGAGATCAGAGTCAGTGAATTTACTCACCTTGCGCGTTAACCGTTAAAAAACGATTTGCGTCAGTTGATTCAAACGAGCATATTTTATCAAGTAATTCCAATAGCTCCGTCCTCCACGAAATTAGTTCCACAAATAGATTTCTCTACTACAATCTCAAGGTGACCGGTTTCGTCCGATTCTGATTACGGATGAGCATGTTATTAATAATATAAGTTGTAAACAAATCCAATTTACCTTATTTATTAAATTAAAAATAAATTAAAGCTTAATGCTTGATTATTAATAGTAATAAACCATGGTTTAAAAATATTACCACTAATCACTCTTGTCGAATGGTTCCAAGCACCATGTACTGGATAAACACATAATGCCATTAACCAACTTGCTTCCTAAATGCCTTCTTCTTTTACTTTAGGAATCCATTTCCGTACCCCTTTATCACTTAATTTAAACTGCATAATCACCGTCCCTAATTTCCCCTGTACTCTTTCTTCCTCCACTTGCAAATAAACACAACTCCTCCTGTACCGTTTGCCGATACTTCAATCTCCTTTCCCCATCACCATTCCCCATTTATAAACTGCTACCGTGCTCCTGAAATCTCCTGAAGACCAACGTTGAGCACAAGTTTGCTGCCATGAAAGATCCACATCACTTTTCCCTTGTGCTCTAGAAAAACATCCACTTTATAAAACACTAGAGCTTCTGTATATATTTTCTCCACTTCTTCCTACCATCTTTATACTGATGCACGCTCCCACACTGACACACGCCATAGCCCATGCAATATCGCACTCGCCTCCAAAATTTGCCAAAAACTTTTGAACTCACGCAAGATCCCTTCTCCCATATTCTTCCCTCCACGAAAAAAACAAAACTGCATGCCCTTACCAAAACATGTCCAATGTTCACTCCTCTTTTCTATCTTCAATTACACATCACGCTACTATCGAAACCCAACACCGTGTCTTCTACTTTCAACACAGTTGCCCATTTTTTTCATATACTTCCTCACACAAAAAAAGCTCATTTGCGAACTATGAACTCCCCCTTCTTCCATGTCTGTAACACCCCACGTTCGTTAGTGTCACTCACAAAGGGAATGCACTAAGTTCTGTGGAGCATTTAGGGTAAAAGATGCAGATAAATTACAAGACAGACAGAAATTAAACAGTGGAAAATAAAACTTTGCTTTTTTGATAAAATAGTTTGTACAATGATTTTTTTTTACAATATCAGAGTATCATCTGTCTTACAAAATAAAGAAGCATAAAACAACATTTATATTCCCCAACTTTAGCAAGAGCCAGCCATAGCATCTGAAAAGAGAATCCAAGCAAACTTCGACAAACCTTCAAGCTGGGAAAGAGTGACAGTCCAACTTAACCTGAGCTATACTATTCCCTCCTTTACTACCTGGGGGTGGGGACGGAAGAAAAGAAGACGAAAGAAAAACAGAGTCAGACATAAAGCCTGAGTAAGTTCAGTAACTTCTACCATGTGAACATGGAAAAACAAAACGACATGAATTAACTGAATACAAGATTACACCATGACGATAGGGTCAACAAGATTAGACAAGGTAGTCACAAGATATGCTAAGATAAGATAAACTGGATACGCTCTAATACTTTTGCCGCTTCGCTATTTCCTTGTTATACTGGTTTCTATATCTCTGCACCTCCTATCTAGTGTCCCAACTAGTAACGATAACGTGATCCCAATCCCTGTATTTTCCATTGCCTTCCGGCATACATTCATTATCTATTACCTAGATCAAATCTAGGGTTTTCTATCAAGTGCTTTCTAGATTTAACTAGAGTTTACGCTATCTGCTGAATGCTTCTCGGATTCAGGGTTTATGCCCCCTAGTTCCACTAGGAATTATGCTACCTGTCGAACGATGCCCCCAAGTCTAGGACACACTACATAGAGTGGTGTATGTTCCTATACTTCCCCACGCATGTATCGCGAATCGTTATCGCTTGTCTAGATGCACATATACTGTAATGTGCAACCCGAGTCCTGTGTCAGGGCAAATCAAGGAATACAGAACTCGGTCGGAAGCTTTCAGATATCTGCCGATGCAGATGCTAAGGTCTGTTTTAACTAACATGTTGTTAATGGTTAAGTATTATCCCTTCATGTTTTAGACTTAACCCCATTCCTTTATCACAACCTAATGGTTAAGTGTTTAGGTTTACTTAACCCTACGGTCTAGCCCAGTTAACATATCAAATTGGCTAAGTGTATTAGATTTTACCTAACCCCAAACTCTAGTCTAGTTAACATATTAATTTGGCTAAGTGTGTTAACTTTACTTAACCCCTACAAGTCTCGTTTTCCTACCTTGAGTTTGGTTAAGTGTCTCTATGGACTTAGCCCTCCCATTCTAGCTTAACTGGGTTAAGTTGGTTAAGAGTTCCTATGGACTTAACCCTCCCATTCTAGCTTAACTGTGTTAAGTGTCAGTCTGAACCTAAGCCCACCCACCAGTCTGGTTATCAAGTTGAACTGGTTAAGTGTCTTAGTTAACTTAACCCTACCATTCTTGTTCTAGCTTTAACTAAATAAATTAAAGCCGCTACCACTCACATTAGACAGGTATTGTTGCGACTACTGGATGTGCCGGTTGGTTCCGGGCAGGTTTACATCGTAACTCAGTCTAACCTCGGGCTAAGCATATTCGTGTTTTCTAAGTTCAAAGCGTTTCAATTTATTTTCAAATCAAATTTTGAAAGTAACCATCCCGTTCGTTGGATCAGTTAGGGATAGCCAGGGAGAGCAGGAAACTTGTATTTTCCAAACCCAAGCCTAGACACCATCCTCTCTGTCACCCTAGAACTTTCTGGTGTACCATTAAAAGAGATGTCGTTAATAAACCTTTAATTTGTCTAAATTTACATTTCCTCATTTAGGCCAAATTCTATAAGTAAATTATTCCTAATTTACTTATTTCCTAATTACCTTTTTAATGTAAACTGTCAACATTTATTCTTATGGCCCATTTTCCCCTCTATATCATATTTATGCCTTTTGGTATGTAAACTATACCAATTAAGTGTCACTAACCATGATTTTGCTAAACCTGACGGTTATTCCCAATTATGGCCAATCTCAAATTTATACCAATATACTTATTATGCCAAATTAGCTAATCCAATCATGATTTAACATTCTAATTACAGTTCACGTCAAACTAGACTTATTATTCTAGTTCATAACTCATGTAAATGCTAGATTTACAAGTCAATACTAGATTCAAATTACACATCCTATAATTCATGTTAAATTTATCCAATTTGTATTTCTATGAACATGCCATAATTCATGTTCTCAATTTATGCCAAATTCCAAGTTTATAACTATGTTTTTAGTACATTTCACATCATGCCCAAATCGTATTCCCACCGTTCGTATAATTGCGATTCAATCTAGATTATGGATAAATCTAGACTCGTAGAAAATAGGGAATGAACCAAAGGTGATCAGAAAAAGGATGGACATAATAACTGGCATAAAAGGTTTGAATAACGACGTAGGTTCAAGAACATGGGTAGACCTAACTTAATAGGTAAATTCCCAAGGTCTAAAACCAAGGATAGGCAGAATAGAGACGCAGGTTCAAGAACATAGGTAGACCTAACTTAATAGGTAAATTCCCATGGTCTAAAACCAAAGAAAACCAAGGACAGGCAGAATAAATAATCGGGTTTAGACCCAATCTCATAATCACAGAACTTAAGCAACACTTTCCTAGTCATGAATCATAGGTGTTTAATCACCGATGTCCTTGTTATGTCATAGGCAATAGTTTATATTTCTAATCAAAGGCATAGGTTTAGTCAAGGAAATAATCCTCATAGTCATAGTCACAGTCATAGGCAATGTTCATAGTCATAGGCAATGTCCATAGTCATAGGCAAATGTTCATAGTCATAGGCATATGGTTTTAAGGTCCATAGTTTCATAGTCACGGTCTTATTTGTCCTCGAGTCATAACAGTTCTTAATTAGGTTCAAGAGTATAGGCACTGATTCGAATATATATATAGAGAGAGATTTGGCATATTCTTTTATTCCTTTAATTTCATGTCACGAACAGAGAAAAACGTTCAAATCTAAAAATAACTGACTTACAGAGATTAGATTAGAATAGAAAGATGGCGTTGCTATGATTCGTAGAAAAACAGTCGTTGAAGTCGTTTGAACCTCCTCTTGAATCCTAGCTTGACTTGAACCTCTTCTTGAAAATCTTTTAGTAGCATCTCCTCGTCTTGATTTATTTTATATATATTATTTTATTTATTATTCTTTTAAGAGGAGGAGAAGAAGCCATGTTCACTAATAATCTTTGCAGCATAAGGGTAGAGAAGAATTGTGAATAGAGAAGGAGCCTAGGGCTGTTTATATAGTGTTAGGCAGACGAACTTGGTCAGAAAACGTGACCAAATACATCAGAACGAACCAGGTGCAGAAAGCTGGAAAAACGGCGGGGGGGGGGGGGGGGGGTCGACCCCCAGGTCGACTACCCAGTCGACCTGGGTGACCCAGGTCAACTACCCAGTCGACCTGGGTGCCTTGGGTGGGAAAATTCCCGCCCAGCCCAATCTGGGTCTGTTTTTGAATTTCGAACTCGACCAGTTTTGAAATCTGAACTTCGCTGAATCTTCCGGAGGCCATATCTTCCTCATACGGACTCCAATTTACGCAAATTCGGACGTGTTTTCATGCAGAATTCCGAGACGAACGCAATGGCGTAGCCCGTTTCCCTTGATTTTGATTTTAACTTTTAATTCTGCCTTGATTTTTAAATCTTAGTGTTACAGAACTACGGGGTGTTACATTCTCCCCCACTTAAAAGGATTTCGTCCCCGAAATCTTCAAGTTAGGAAGAATGTGTCCTACCATCCAGTCACCCATCTACTCAACCATTCAACCACAGGCATTCATTGTCCTTAAAATATTTCTAATGCTTTCATGTTCATATGCAGTGTGTGTATATGTCTTTATCTAATGCAAAATCAGGCGGTCTACTGATTCAGTTGACCTCCTTAATGCGAATCATGTCAGTGCCATGCGTCCAATCATGTATGCAAGCATCCCTAGTTATGTAAATACTACATGCGTGCACAACCATTCATCCATATGCAACATCCATATGATAACATATCAGGCTCAACTTACAAACAAATACATATCTGTAAATGCAATATGAAAGCGCCCGAACTGATCTAGCGCCTAATACGTATGCATATGCATCCACGAGCAACCATTAGCAATCACTTGCAACCACCAACCATAACATGTTTCAAACACATGTTTACATCCATTGGCTTCTACCTAAGGATCGAAGATACGACCTAGGTGATATACTTCGGAAAGAGAGAAACAATTATGCGTAAAGCTCCTACACAAAGAAATCAAGGATGCACCTTTAAGAAAAAGGGTATGACGTTAGTATCTAGCATTCTTGAGCTTTACTCCACTGTATCTTAACTAATTTAACTTCATGATTGTGAAGTTCCGGATCTCCATTTCCAAAATAAACAGATGTCAATCACGGTACCAAGTATATGTACTAAGATGATTAGAGGTTTCCCTCTTATCCGCCATGCCATAACTATAAGAGTTGAAAGGTCACTACGTGCTCTTTGGAGTACCTGCCACAACTATTCATCTCTCACGCAAACCATCCAAACCGAACTCGACATTTCTCAAGTACAAGCCCCAAAGGCCTAAACCAATATCATACAAGCACCCAAGGAATATCTCCTCCGAATTTAGACGATCTACGTGAGATGATACAAGCAAACTCGATAGCTATTCTCAAATCCCTACTAACCAAAAATAAACTGGTCGGACCACCAATTGGATTTGAGACTCTAGTGGGACCTTTCTACTATACAAGTACTATGGTGTAGAGACTCAACTATGGAAGTGGATATGAACAAATGTGAAGCGCTAAAACCAAAGGAAAGAGTACGAACAGCAAAACTAGACTCTTCCAACAGAACCTCACTACCGTTCTCCTAGGTACGCTTGGTGGCAAAAGCAGGTACTTGCCCTTCTGAAAATCTTGTCCTCGTTCTTGCCCTTGTCCTTAATTATATGCCCTATCATACCCTAGTAAAGATACTTCCTCTTGTCTTAGGTTTTATAATTTCTTCTTCCTTCGTGAGCTAAATCTACATCCATGAATTCCTCATCCTAGGGTTGTGCTCCCTAGCCAAACTTCTCATCCCCTACTGTGTGTAGTCATGTTGACAATTCTCTCGAAAACTCCCTCCATCGTCCGGAAAACCCTATAAGCTTAGAAAGAAAACTGCCCGTAGATGAAACAACTACGGCTACGGATGGAAGCCGGGCACTACTTTTCCCTTAGATGAGGTTACCTCGCAGAAAGCCAGGAGCCCCAAAGACTCAAGAAAGAAGGAGACAAGAATTTAAACAGAGGAAGAGAAGATAGTGCGTATGGCTTTGGGGAATATGTCTTTAAAACAAATCTTTTCTCTTGAAAATGCTTCTTTAAAAACCGTTTTGAAAATAATTTTTCAAATCCTTTATCTGATCTGTTAACCTTCAGCTCTGATACCACGTGTAACACCCCACGTCCGTTAGTGTCACTCACAAAGGGAATGCACTAAGTTCTGTGGAGCATTTAGGGTAAAAGATGCAGATAAATTACAAGACAGACAGAAATTAAACAGTGGAAAATAAAACTTTGCTTTATTGATAAAATAGTTTGTACAATGATTTTTTTTTACAATATCAGAGTATCATCTGTCTTACAAAATAAAGAAGCAAAAAACAACATTTATATTCCCCAACTTTAGCAAGAGCCAACCATAGCATCTGAAAAGAGAATCCAAGAAAACTTCGACAAACCTTCAAGCTGGGAAAGAGTGACAGTCCAACTTAACCTGAGCTATACTATTCCCTCCTTTACTACATGGGGGGGGGGACGGAAGAAAAGAAGACGAAAGAAAAACAGAGTCAGACATAAAGCCTGAGTAAGTTCAGTAACTTCTAGCATGTGAACATGGAAAAACAAAACGACATGAATTAACTGAATACAAGATTACACCATGACGATAGGGTCAACAAGATTAGACAAGGTAGTCACAAGATATGCTAAGATAAGATAAACTGGATACGCTCTAATACTTTCGCCGCTTCGCTATTTCCTTGTTATACTGGTTTCTATATCTCTGCACCGCCTATCTAGTGTCCCAACTAGTAACGATAACCTGATCCCAATCCCTGTATTTTCCATTGCCTTCCGGCATACATTCATTATCTATTACCTAGATCAAATCTAGGATTTATCAAGTGCTTTCTAGATTTAACTAGAGTTTACGTTATCTGCTGAACGCTTCTCGGATTCAGGGTATATGCCACCTAGTTCCACTAGGAATTATGCTACCTGTCGAACGATGCCCCCAAGTCTAGGACACACTACCTAGAGTGGTGTATGTACCTATACTTCCCCACGCATGTATCGCGAATCGTTATCACTTGTCTAGATGCACATGTCCTGTAATGTGCAACCCGAGTCCTGTGTCATGGCAAATCAAGGAATACAGAACTTGATCGGGAGCTTTCAGATATCTGCTGATGCAGATGCTAAGGTCTGTTTTTATTCCAGTGGCTATGGTCCCACTTGACCCCTCCCTCAACTAATGAAAGGCACACCTTGTAAAAATGAGAACTATACGCCGGCCCCCGGTGCCCCTCAATCCTATGGCCATCCTCACCCATAACTAGATAGCAATTATATGGTCTTTTGGAGTTCTCCGCCTTTCCGCTTCACGTATCTCGATTGACTAAAGATGGATGGTAGACGACGAGTCACTATCATAGGGCTACCGTTTGCTCGTCGAATCACGCTGGTCCATCCTAGTCTTTAGGTTGCCATGTATTGCAACCAAGGCATACCCCTGGTTCTTCTACGCAGACCTTAACCTCTGTGGGCCCAGGCGGATCATCTACAGCCTCACAGAGGGATACCAAGAGTACCCTCACGTCCCCTAGAAGCCTCGGGCTTCGTAACCCAATTCGTTGGAGCCTTCTTTTTAATCAGACGGACGTTCGCTCCTCCTCGTGTTATACCAAGAATTACTACTTAGTTTTGTCAACTAAGGTTTACCACTTAGTTTCCAGAATCGTTGTTTTCTTAACTAAGGTTTACTACTTAGTTCTCTTTCCCGTCAATTTGGATTGGTTAAGTGTCATTAGTCAATTCGAGCCAACTTAACCCTCTTCATTCGTCCTGTTAAACTGGTTAAGTGTTATCAGTGATTCATGAAGACTTAACCTTACCACAAACCAAGTTATATTGGTTAAGTATTTCTTATTACTTAACCCTACCCGTTCATCTTGTATTGGTTAAGTGTTCCTTTTTAACTTAACCCTGCCCGTCTGTTTTAACTAACATGTTATTAATGGTTAAGTATTATCCCTTCATGTTTTAGACTTAACCCCATTCCTTTATCACAACCTGATGGTTAAGTGTTCAGGTTTACTTAACCCTACGGTCTAGCCCAGTTAACATATCAAATTGGCTAAGTGTATTAGATTTTACCTAACCCCAACCTCTAGTCTAGTTAACATATTAATTTGGCTAAGTGTGTTAACTTTACTTAACCCCTACAAGTCTCATTTTCCTACCTTGAGTTTGGTTAAGTGTCTCTATGGACTTAGCCCTCCCATTCTAGCTTAACTGTGTTAAGTTGGTTAAGTGTTCCTATGGACTTAACCCTCCCATTCTAGCTTAACTATGTTAAGTGCCAGTCTGAACCTAAGCCCACCCATCAGTCTGGTTATCAAGTTGAACTGGTTAAGTGTCTTAGTTAACTTAACCCTACCATTCTTGTTCTAGCTTTAACTAAATAAATTAAAGCCGCTACCACTCACATTAGACAGGTATTGTTGCGACTAATGGATGTGCCGGTTGGTTCCGGGCAGGTTTACATCGCAACTCAGTCTAACCTCGGGCTAAGCATATTCGTGTTTTCTAAGTTCAAAGCGTTTCAATTTATTTTCAAATCAAGTTTTGAAAGTAATCATCCCGTTCATTGGATCAGTTAGGGATAGCCAGGGAGAGCAGGAAACTTGTATTTTCCAAACCCAAGCCTAGACACCATCCTCTCTGTCACCCTAGAACTTTCTGGTGTACCATTAAAAGAGATGTCGTTAATAAACCTTTAATTTGTCTTAATTTACATTTCCTCATTTAGGCCAAATTTTTCAAGTAAATTATTCCTAATTTACTTATTTCCTAATTACCCTTTTAATGTAAACTGTCAACATTTATTCTTATGGCCCATTTTCCCCTCTATATCATATTTATGCCTTTTAGTATGTAAACTATACCAATTAAGTGTCACTAACCATGATTTTGCTAAACCTGATGGTTATTCCCAATTATGGCCAATCTCAAATTTATACCAATATACTTATTACGCCAAATTAGCTAATCCAATCCTGATTTAACATTCTAATTACAGTTCACGTCAAACTAGACTTATTATTCTAGTTCATAACTCATGTAAATGCTAGATTTACAAGTCAATACTAGATTCAAATTACACATCCTATAATTCATGTTAAATTTATCTAATTTGTATTTCTATGAACATGCCATAATTCATGTTCCCAATTTATGCCAAATTCCAAGTTTAGAACTATGTTTTTAGTACATTTCACATCATGCCCAAATCGTATTCCCACTGTTCGTATAATTGCGATTCAATCTAGATTATGGATAAATCTAGACTCATAGAAAATAGGGAATGAACCAAAGGTGATCAGAAAAAGGATGGACATAATAACTGGCATAAAAGGTTTGAATAACGACGTAGGTTCAAGAACATGGGTAGACCTAACTTAATAGGTAAATTCCCAAGGTCTAAAACCAAGGATAGGCAGAATAGAGACGCAGGTTCAAGAACATAGGTAGACCTAACTGAATAGTTAAATTCCCATGGTCTAAAACCAAAGAAAACCAAGGACAGGCAGAATAAATAATCGGGTTTAGACCCAATCTCATAATCACAGAACTTAAGCAACACTTTCCTAGTCATGAATCATAGGTGTTTAATCACCGATGTCCTTGTTATGTCATAGGCAATAGTTTATATTTCTAATCAAAGGCATAGCTTTAGTCAAGGAAATAATCCTCATAGTCATAGTCACAGTCATAGGCAATGTTCATAGTCATAGGCAATGTCCATAGTCATAGGCAAATGTTCATAGTCATAGGCATATGGTTTTAAGGTCCATAGTTTCATAGTCACGGTCTTATTTGTCCTCGAGTCATAACAGTTCTTAATTAGGTTCAAGAGTATAGGCACTGATTCGAATATATATATAGAGAGAGATTTGGCATATTCTTTTATTCCTTTAATTTCATGTCACGAACAGAGAAAAACGTTCAAATCTAAAAATAACTGACTTACAGAGATTAGATTAGAATAGAAAGATGGCGTTGCTATGATTCGTAGAAAAACAGTCGTTGAAGTCGTTTGAACCTCCTCTTGAATCCTAGCTTGACTTGAACCTCTTCTTGAAAATCTTTTAGCAGCATCTCCTCGTCTTGATTTATTTTATATATATTATTTTATTTATTATTCTTTTAAGAGGAGGAGAAGAAGCCATGTTCACTAATAATCTTTGCAGCATAAGGGTAGAGAAGAATTGTGAATAGAGAAGGAGCCTAGGGCTGTTTATATAGTGTTAGGCGGACGAACTTGGTCAGAAAACGTGACCAATTACATCAGAACGAACTAGGTGCAGAAAGCTGGAAAAACAACGGGGGGGGGGGGGTCGACCCACAGGTCGACTACCCAGTCGACTTGTGTGCCCCAGGTCGACTACCCAGTCGACCTGGGTGCCTTGGGTGGGAAAATTCCCGCCCTGCCCAATCTGGGTCTGTTTTTGAATTTCGAACTCGACCAGTTTTGAAATCTGAACTTCGCTGAATCTTCCGGAGGCCATATCTTCCTCATACGAACTCCGATTTACGCAAACTCGGACTCATTTTCATGCAGAATTCCGAGACGAACGCAATGGCGCAGCCCGTTTCCCTTGATTTTGATTTTAACTTTCAATTATGCCTTGATTTGTAAATCTTAGTGTTACAGAACTACGGGGTGTTACAATGTCCTTGCGTTTTATACCACGCTGCACCCATAACAAGCACTGCCGTACTCATCTCCTGCTTTGCCAGTCCCTAGCACTTCTTCTTATGACCTGAATCTCGTTCATATGTAAACTCCCCCTTTAAGTACAAGCTACCCTCTTCTTCCATGCATGGCTCTATTTTCATGCCATGTGCGTTTCTCATTTTGTTTGTTGTTTTGATTTCTTGTATATTTGCTTGGAGATTTGTTATTTTATATTTTCTTTTTCATTAGGGTGAATGGCGAACTATTCGCTTCATCCAAAGAAAAAAGAAAAATGATGGGAGGTGGCATATATATAGAGTTTAAATCCTTCCTTGCAAAGGAATAAGCCTATATAATTTTCTCCATAGGCATGTGTTTTCTGATGGATGACAACTCATGGTAACTGTGCATTAGCACATAGGGTTGTACCCTTTCCTTAGTCGCTAAGGTGAATAAATATATATTATAGTATTCTTCATTGCTAAGGTAAATATAGCTGCTGCGCAAGAAACTGTGGTATGTGAACAGTGCATTATATGTTAACCATAGCACAGATTATCCATAGGAGTGATAACGTTTTAAACATCGGATAAGGAAAACCATCAGTAAAGGTTATTTTTACTCCCTTGTACGTGGAGCATTTTGTATACCGGTGACACTAAAATATAAGTTTACGGCATGCACAGTGTTATACGTATTTTCGTTTTGGTATTCATTGCGTTTGCTTTCATCTACTCTTATACCTATGTTTTTAATTAGTACTTGAAAACCGATCATTACCCGTGTATGTTGTATGTAAATTTTAGATATGCACCAGTGGAATGGTGTACTATTGGTGGATGATTTGAGCCAAGGTAAAGGCAACAAAATGGCTCTAGCAATGAGAATTTTAGTTATCAAAAATGTAGATGCTTGTAAATTTCACAGTGAAGTTTTTTTTTTTTTTTGCCTTTTATGTTATAAGCTAGAGAGATAACATATTAGGATATGATATGACTGACTTACATCTCTATGTATACTTTGTCACGTAAAAACTCCATTCATGTACGGATTATTGCAGACAAAAATAAAAATACAATCGCATCTAGGAGTGTGTCACGATCCAAAAAATATAATAATATCGGTAGGTTAACTCATATTGTGAAACCCCAAAATATTGATATAGGGTGCAAAATACTCCAAATAAAAAGGTGCGTATTTAATTAATTAAAAATTACAGTAAAATCCTAAAAATTAAATTATAAATGCATCTTAGAAATCTTGTCCAGATTCGACACCATTATTTAAATATATTTAAATAACCGTTATGGCTATAGACGATTATGCCGCTGCTTTTATAAATAATTAGTTTAGACATAACTTACAATCTATAAGAAAAAATCTTGATTTTCCTCCTCCATTAGAAAAATGCAGTTTATTATATTCAAATGTTTCTTGTTTTGAGGAAATCCGATTTAGAACGAACCCTGTATAGTCGTTTGAAGTTCAGACTTTAACTTACAAACTACCACGACAATATAAGCTCGATTATATTTAATATATATTTTATGCATTCAATTTCATTTTAATTAATATATAAATCCACTTATATTATGAATTCAATATTTAAACTTATTTAAATATTGAAATACAAACCGATAAAAATGCGGGACGTTACAATTTACTTTTGGAGCATAACGTTTTCGCCGCCATGAGCTAGGGTGGCGTCACAAAAAATTCAAACAACGCGAGGTAATACTTTTACAGATCGAACAATATAAAAAAATGCTGAAGTTGCGAATTGGAATGGGGGTTCGAATGAGGGATTCATTGGAGTTTAGCTATGTTTAGTGAAGTATTGTGAAGTTCGATCTTCTTTTTGTGTGTAGTAAGGATTTGTGAAAAATTTGGGAAAGTCGACGCTAAGGTTTTGGATCAGGGAAGTGGAAATCGAATTAACTTGTAGAGGATAGGGGTAATTTGCATTTCCTGACAGTAGCTTTTCTGGGCAAACTGTTTTGGTTCGACAGTAAAGCAATGGGGGTCGGGCTGTTGACTTTCAGGATTTGGGTTAGTGAGAGTGGAGTTTGGGAGGAGCGACTGGATAATGGGGTTGCTGACAGTGAGGATGGGATGGCAATTGGAGAAGTTTGTTTTGATATCAGTGAGGAGCATGAAGTTTTCGATGAAATAATGGATTACTGCAATTTTTGAATTTGTTTTCAGTGGAAATTTGTCGATGAATTTCTGATTGGCTTTGTGAATTTGATCGTGTATGCAAGAGAGTAAGGTATACGTTATTTTAACATTTAAAACACTTATAATTTATTTATTTATTTAAGTAGTTAATTTAAATAAATAAGTGTTAATCGATAAATAAATAATTGTAGGTATAAACGGATTTATTGGAGATGGGGTTGCTGACAATTTACAAACCGATAAAAATGCGGGACGTTACAATTTACTTTTGGAGCATAACGTTTTCGCCGCCATGAGCTAGGGTAGCGTCACAAAAAATTCAAACAACGCGAGGTAATACTTTTACAGATCGAACAATATAAAAAAATGCTGAAGTTGCGGATTGGAATGGGGGTTCGAATGAGGGATTCATTGGAGTTTAGCTATGTTTAGTGAAGTATTGTGAAGTTCGACCTTCTTTTTGTGTGTAGTAAGGATTTGTGAAAAATTTGGGAAAGTCGACGCTAAGGTTTTGGATCAGGGAAGTGGAAATCGAATTAACTTGTAGAGGATAGGGGTGATTTGCATTTCCTGACAGTAGCTTTTCTGGGCAAACTGTTTTGGTTCGACAGTAAAGCAATGGGGGTCGGGCTGTTGACTTTCAGGATTTGGGTTAGTGAGAGTGGAGTTTGGGAGGAGCGACTGGATAATGGGGTTGCTGACAGTGAGGATGGTATGGCAATTGGAGAAGTTTGTTTTGATATCAGTGAGGAGCATGAAGTTTTCGATGAAATAATGGATTACTGCAATTTTTGAATTTGTTTTCAGTGGAAATTTGTCGATGAATTTCTGATTGGCTTTGTGAATTTGATCGTGTTTGCAAGAGAGTAAGGTATACGTTATTTTAACATTTAAAACACTTATAATTTATTTATTTATTTATTTATTTAAGTAGTTAATTTAAATAAATAAATGTTAATCGATAAATAAATAATTGTAGGTATAAACGGATTTATTGGAAATATTTCGATGGCGAAAATATGGAAATAAATAGGATATTCGGCAAATAAAAATCCAAGTGAGTAAACTCACTCCTTTGTTTAATTATAATTAATTATAATCGAATTTTGGTTTAATACAAATATTTATATGTTGTTTGTTGATTGATTGGTTGCATTTCTGTTTATTGAAAATTGTGGTTATTAATGTATTTGTTATCTAGGCTTGGTGGTTTTGGCTCTTATAAATGTATATTGGATATTTTCCGTAGTACCAATAGCGGATGCTTGCAGTATAGCGGATGCTTGCAGTATAGCGGATGACCCTATGCGCCCCACAATTTATTATAGTGAATGTCCTTCTATACCGCAATATCCTGCCTTAAAGCAGGATTGGTATTATCCATGTTGTCTAACATCTGTGGATGCAAGGAAAGCATGTTGGAGGGATCCAACTAGATTCCTCAAATTTGTTATTGTTTGTTTACATATTTATATATTTGTGATAGTTTGAATTGGATTGATGATTTGTGTGTTCGATGTTTAAGTAACACTGGTCCCTAAGTATTGATATCTTAAGAATATCGATAAAAGAGATTTTGGGATTTTAAAAAGGAAAATATTAGCTTGTTTTCAATAATAAAACAAGTAGTTGAATTTATAAACGAGGTTTATGATTGAATAGGAAAATTATCATTGGATAATGAGAATGTAAATTTTAAAGGAAAATTAGAAAGGAAAATCAAGTTTCCCAAAGTAGAAATTTAATTTCAAATGGATTTGAAATCGAGACTTGATTAAATATGTAAATAAGGGTGTAAATTACAAATGATATTTATGAATAGGGGTGGGAGAAATTATCAATGAATAGTATAAATATTTAAATTCAAGTATGAGTTTAAAAAGAGAAATTGAAATCATTTCGAAAAGGAAACAATGAAATTTATTCCAATATTGGGAATGTAGGATTTAATTAGATGAATTCGTATGGATTTATGATTGAAATTCGACAATGTCGAATTTATAAAAATAAATTCATTTCTAGAAAGGGTATTGGAACTTCTATTTTTAATATGAAAGTAGATGCTATGTTTATATATAGGTTATAATAACAAAATATTCATAATGATAATTGAGTTTTTAAAGGAATTTTAAATGGAAGCTTATTTAATATAAAATAAGGAAATTGATTAATAAACAATGTTTACAAATGTAATGAAGTAATTTTCATTGCATAAATAGGAAACAGATTTTTTTCCAAATATAAGAAATGGCATTTTAAAATCATATTTTTAAATGAGATAGAAGTGGAGATTTTGTTGATAAATAATGTCAGTTTTGTATTACAAACTCTTATCCGTCTCGAGATAAGAACGTTGTCGATCAAGGTCTAAGAGATAATAAAATACCCCAACTTGAACGACTTCACTATTATCAAGGGATAATATTAGTTTGTAACGGTAAATGTTATTGAATTAATTGATTATTTTCATAAAAGGTATTTATAATTGAAATTCGATTATATCGAATCTTAATAAAATAATTTATGTCCAAGGAAATTGGAATTTAATATAGAAGTAGAGTTGTGAATAATTTATAACCGAGTTATGAATTTTGAATAAAGAAATCTATGATTTTGGAAAATCAATATGCTCAAGTAAGATTCAAAAAACTGATTTAACTTATACTTAAGCATTAGAGAATGGAGTGAAATTTAATTTAAACGAAGACGTTTATATTTAAATTAAAACGAACTCGCCGTAGCGCGGTAGTTAGTAATTTGACGTTTTGAACTTCAATCGAGTATACAGAACTCAATATAACTTGGAATTCAATGAAACAAGAAACTTTCGGACCTATCAAAGGATAGTTTTCAAATGAAACAAAAAAAAAAAATTGGATTTCGTCTTATAGGTTTTGAGTTATATCAAACTCAAATTTCTAGAAAAACAATGCCATAATCGATTATAAATCGTAACGATTTATTAAATAAAATAAAAGGATTTTAAGTGAATAAAAATCCGAATTCCCATTAGAAAAATCCAGATTTGAATTATAAAATAAATATGAACTCTAGCGGAGTAAATAAAGTGATTTTTTGATTAAAAATCAGATTATTAATTATCAAATGAATTTAACTAATTTCAAAAAAAATTAATTAATAGGGTTTTGGGCCGAACTTAGCTTTGTTTAAGTAACTTGAATTTGTTAATTGAAATTGGGAATTCGAATATGAAACTTGAATTAAAATTTGGGATTGAGCAAGGAGATTGCGTTTGAATTGTGTATAAGTTAACATTATATATTGTAACACCCCACCTCCGTTAAGGTCACTCACAAAGGGAATGCCTTAACTTTGATGGAGCGTTTTAGTAGACCGAATAGAAATTTACAAGACAGATAAACAATACTTGAGAAATTATAACTTTATTACAGCGGGAAAACAGGAATCGGTTTGGTTACATCTTTACCAAAAACTCAAGTACATAAATATCAGCCTTGTTCAGAAAATCATCAGAGTACAAAACTTTAAAATTATAATCCCCACAGAAGCTGCCATAAAGAGTCAAGCCATACTTTAAGCACTTTGAGTACTTCAAGCAGAAGAAATCTGGATCAAGCTAAAGTATTCCCTCCTTGGAAAACCTGGGGGGAAACGGAAGAAAAAGGGGCGAAAACAAGCAAGGTCAGACATAAAGTCTGGCAAGTCCAGTGACTTTCAGCATATGAACAGATAATAATAATTATGACATGAAAATAAGCTGGATAAGAGATAACAATAACTGGAGCAGCAGATGTACTTAGGTTAAACAGAAGAAACAGAATAATATTACTTTTCATTTCTCTGCACTAATACTAGTATAACAGGATTAAGTGTCACCCTAATGTCTAAACTGAAGCAGAAACAGGAACGGAATAATTTCCACAGAAACAGAACGCTAATAATGGGCCTTTACCACCCGAACAGAAACAAACAGAAACAGAATGCTAATAGTGGGCCTTTACCACCCGAACAGAAGGTACAGAAACAGAAACAGATTTATCCCTACGGAAACAAAATGTAGAATTAGGTGTACACTAGTAAATAGGCCTTTACCTCCCGAACAGACGGTACCACGCAGACAGGTGTTGCTGTAATAACCCGGAAATCTGGGCCAGTTTAAAATTTTTATTTTGGCAATTTTAGCGAATTTTGATTATTTAAAATGAATTATTTTAAATAATAACAACGAGAAATTTATTTTGAATATAATTCGAACGTATATATTATATAAATCGTCGTTAGAATATAAATATTTATTTTAAATTATAAAAGGAATTGAAAATGGCGCGGTAGTTCGATAATTCGATTTCAAACTTCAAATGAATGTACCGGGTGCAACATAAACCGGAATTTAGCGAAACCAAAAATATTAGGATCTAATAGATAATATCTTTCCAACGAATCCGAAAAATCGAAATTTCATAGCGGGAATCAAAAGATATGTCCAGTTGAAATTTCAGAATAGTCGCTATGGAATTCGGGCCCTTAAAAATGGAAATTTTGCAAATGACCTCGGATTTCGACGAAACCACTTTTGTTGGATCCGTGATGTCAAATTATTGTTAGCTTCCAAATTTCCTAATTTTTTGAATCAATATGTGAGCGTGACAAAGGAAAATGCGTTTGACCAGTTTCAGTTGATTTTAATCGACTGGAAAATGGCCATTTTTCAAATGGTCTCAGAATTCGACGAAACTAGTTTTGTTAGGACCGTATCGTCAATACGAAACTAGAAAATATTTTTTAGGAATTTTCCGAGTTAGTATGTGACCCCAGTAAATTGAAATGCGCGTTCAAATTCAATATATAGAGTTATATGTTGATTTTAACGAAAACTGATCGAAACGATCGAATCAGCCTACGTGGCATATCCCATTGTGTTCGGAATAGGGGTAATTAGCTATGGATGATAGGCGGTGGGCCTCGTTTCGAGGTCGAAATAAAAAGTTACTTTTTAGAAAAATTAAATAATTAAATAATTAAATAAACCCCCCCAATCCTCTCTTCAAAGTCGCCGAACCCCCCCTCATTTCTAAATCGATTATCAGAAGAAGAAAAAAAGAGACGAAGAGGGGGGAGGAGCGCCGCCGCTCCTCCCATCGGAGCGCCACCGCGCCTCCTGAGGCCGACCACACCCACATCGCGCCGCCCCCTTCTCCTCCTTCCACCCCTTCTTCTACTCGACGCGACCCCACATCCTCCAGCGCGTCGCACGAAACCCCCTCTCCGCCGCACGAGCCACCGCACGCTCGCACTCCTCCTCCCTCTTCCTCCTCTACTTCTCCTTTCCCCCCCGCCTGCGCTCGAACCCCCTCAGCCCCGCCTCCTTCTGCTCACCCTCCTCCTCTCTCCTCCTCGTTGAAACCACCGCCCCCAAATCCAACCTGCCGCCGCTGTTTCTTCTTCTTCCTCCCTTCAGCCCTCTTCTCCTTCCTCTAGACACTGTGAGTTATTTTTTCTTTTTTCTATTTTAATTCTTTGAAATATTCAGTTTTGTTATTAAAAATATCTTTGTTTATTTTTTTTCGATTTTAAGTGAAGAAGAAGATATAATTTTTATATTAGTAGAAAGGTTAAAAATATAATTTTTATAATATAGAAAGGTTAAAAATATAGCTTATATTCATGTAGAGTAATAAAAATATAAATTTTATTATATTACTAGCAAGATAAAAATATAATTTTTATCGTGGAAGTAGCGTTGTAAAGGAGTGATTTTTACGTATGTTAAAGCGGTATAAAAATATAATTTTTATTATGAAGTTAGCATGATAAAAATAGAATTTTTACCTATATAATAGCGGTATAAAAATGTGATTTTTATCCATATAGCATAGTTATAAAAATGTGATTTTTATATACATAGCGAAGTAAAAATTCGATTTTTAAATATTGAATAGCGAAGTAAAAATTCGATTTTTATATATTGAATAGCGACGTAAAAATTCGATTTTTATATATTGAATAGCGAAGTGAAAATTCGATTTTTATATATTGAATAGCAAAGTAAAAAATTCGATTTTTACATATGTAGAGAATACAGGCAACGAAAGTGATGAAAGAAGAAACGGCGAAGATTTCTACCTAAGAAGAGTCGTGGCGTTGGATTAGCTATCGGTGAGAACTTCTCACCTTTTAATTTTGTTTTCTAGTTAAAAATATATACTAGGATGCAGGCGGTGTTTAGTAGCACCCGACACCCGTCGTCTACAGACCATGGACGGCTTGTATGCTTTTTTGTTTGATTTTGATGTGTAGTTGATTGTGTGATGTGATGTGAAATGAAATAAAATATTTTATAGTGGAAAATATTTTATAGTTGAAAATAGAATTTTTAACGTGTATATGAAATGAAATAAAAATAAACAATCGGACGATTTGTTTATATACACACATTGACTGATATTGATTGGGACGATAAATTTTACACATCGCCCAACTGCACAAATAAAATCTGTGTTTGATTGTTTGAAACCCCACACGGGTATTGGGATGATATATGACATACACTAATCCCAATAATTAGTTGTATGTCGATTGATTGATTGACAGACTGTTATGAGCGTTAAATATTTATATTTGATGCTTATACAGTGTAGAATGCACTTTGGATGATGGTTGATTATTCATCGTTGTTATTGTGTACATGTGGTGTAGAAAATCCATATAATTAACATTGTATGGTAATTGATTGGGCTTCCTTCCAGTTTTGAATAGAAATATTCGGAAAAGAAATATTTGAATAGAAATATTTGAAAAAGAAATATTTGAATAGAAATATTTGAAAAAGAAATATTTGAATAGAAATATTTGAAAAAGAAATATTTGAAATAGAATATTTGAAAATAGAAATATATGAAGCCGTGTTGATTAGATTGACGCCATTTTGACGTGAACGATATTTATATTGATTTCATTCATTTTATAATGAATATCGAAAGTGATTTCAAAATCTGATATTTTGAAAAGAATTGAAATTCGAACTGAAACTGAATAGAAATGAATTCGAATTGAAACTGAATATAAGTGAATTCGAATTGAAATTGAATATAAATGAATTCGAATTGAAATTGAATTGAACTGAAAACGAACTGAAATTGAATTAGAAATCAATTTGAATTGAAATCAATTTGAATTGAAATCAATTTGAATTGAAATCAATTTGAAATGAATTTAAATCGAATTTATAAGGAAAAATTCAATTTTGATTTGAATTTGAAAAGAAGTTGAAATCGTTTTGAAAATGAATTTAAAACGATTTATAAAATACGTTTTAAAAGGAAATCGTTGAAGTATATATTATATATATTTTATATATATAATATAACGGCCTGAATAGAACGCGCCGCGCCGCGGCAGTTCGCGAATTTCGACCATTGACTTCGAATGGATATTGCGGGAGATCCGACCGTCGGATTCTCCTAAAACCGGAACCGTTGGGTTAGTATCGAAAAGAGCTTTCTAACAAATGTGAGAAATTAGAAATCTAACGGTTGGATTTGGAATTAGGTCCAAATCAAATTTGAAAAAGGTCGCTGTAAGTGCAGTTCGATGGCCGTTGATGGAAATCGAATGTACGGGCCTTGATAAAATTATTAAAATTAGTAATAATTTGTGTAAAATCATAAGAAATGATTTGGGAAGAATTGGGATGAAAAACTCCATATTTGAAAAGATAAAAATAGATTTTTATCGAAATGAACTAGTTTTGAACTAGAATAGTAATTTATTTATTTTTAAAAATAAATAAAGTGAGTTTGAAATGGTTTTGAAATATAACCAGAATTTCCAATAATTGAATTGGAATGGATTTGAATCGAAATTGACTTTGGAATATTTCGATGTTGGATTTCGTGATCATACAGATGTTGTTATGGAAATTTGAAAGATATGTATATATATCGTTATTTCCAATACGATATTTGTTGGTCGTAGAATTTGATATTGAATATAAGCCGATATATTTTCTATTCAGAGCCTCGTATTTAATATCAAATGTGATTTGGGTTTGTCGTGAATGGTGTCTTTATTAACACTGTTCTTGAACCCAGTTGAGAAAAGATTAAATCTTTTTATTTAGATTTAATGAAGTGTACCAATTAAATAATATTTAATTGGAATTGAACTGGTATTGATTTTTGGGTTTATTGTGAACAGTGTTTTAAATAACACTTGTTCTTTTACCCGATAATTAATGAATGTGATTTTGGGTTTATCGTGAACCGTGTTTTAAAATGACACTGATTCTTTAACCCAGTTAAAGATTAAAACTAAGTGGAGTTTTAATGAATCTTTAATTAGATTGAAAAGATCGAGAATGGAGTATCACCAGTTTTTCTCCAGGCGATAGTTAAATCTTTAATTAGATTTGAACGTGAAATGGTAATTGAATTTATCGATAACACTGTGGTGTTAGATATGAAGTATTACCAGTTTTACTTCATGGGATGAATAGGTTGGGATTGGGAAATAAAATAAATGATTACTTCGGTGTGGTTCGCTAATCCCGACTAGTTTGAATTGATATTCAAAGGAGATTAAAGAATAAATTTAAAGAATTTATCTTTGATAAAATTAATGGGAACTTTTCCCAAAGAATAGGAATATTTGAATAAAAGAATATTCTGAATTGGAATGAGGCGTATGTTGTGTTTGTGTAACACTTATTTATTATATACGCGAGTTATTCAGAAAGACCGGGTTTATCCCATTCTGAATAACTGATTCGACGTGGTGTCGAAGATGAAGACGGTGGTCGAAGACCGGAGGTCTTCACGTCGTTTGGGTGATTACTGATGATCTTGATTGGGCTGTACACCCAAGAAGATGGAAATAGTTGGTGATCGTCCAGACGTACTTGGAGATCGATGGATATGCGGGGTACTAGGTGCCTCCGGTTTCGTTCAAACCCGGAGCGGACTTGTAAATGGACTCTGTGTCTGACATTGGATTTTAGTCTGTGTGACTGATTTGTATTAAATATATATCTGTTTGGCGGCAGAGAATTTATTCTCTTGCTTAATGCCCTTCTCTGAGACGTACGGGATCAGGGGTTATATACAGATGGATATCAAACGCATAGAGTGAATTGCCTGTGTGGCATGCCTAAGATGCAAATGATCAAGGCTTCTGTTGAAAAGCAAAGTCTTGTGGTTGATGATCAAAGCACCGCCTGTGTGGCATAGCTTTGTGTAACGTGAATTCGCGACCCTCACACCCCGGTTGTGAACCAGAAACGGGAGAGGACATCAGGGAGGGCATGCGTTTCCTTCTAGCTAGGGTGGTGTCAGTGACCTACCAGCCCTGACATTTATATACTTTTCACCTGTGTGGTTGTTGCTGTTGCGAGGCGCCTCGGTTTAATCGGACGATCCGGGTCCGATGGAGTCATTCGTTGGCTCATTTACGCCCCAAAGGGCAGGGAAACGTAGTGTTCAGGCATAATAATCCACATAGGTGGACCGGCCCTGACGATCCAAAGGGTTGATGCGTTCTGATCCTGAGGCTCGGGATAGAGAGTCTCGAATCGGTTGAGGACTATCTTTTGCCTCGGTTCATAGATGGAAATCCAACTTCCAAATACGTGACATTTGCGGTTTTATTTGTAGAGCCTAGTATGGCGACATAGTGGGATGGGGCGGTTATGCCGTCTATGATTGATACTTATGATTTGAAGTTGTTTTATACACTATGCACTTATAATAGTATCAAATGATTTGTTTTCAATGTATCAAGCATTCTTGGCTATTATAAGGTAAAAACCCTATCCTCCGGCTTGCGTTGCATTGTGTGATGGGAACTGGGTCTTATAATAGCTTCATTGTTCTTTATTTAGCATTGCGCTGTTGTTTTATGCACTGGTATTCTTGGGAGGAAACCCGTTCCGTGTTATACGGCGTGGTCCCTTGATTTACCTAACTTTAAAATAAAGATTAATAACTGTTTTAGTTCTCACACCAATCCCATGACTGACCTGGAGTTTATTGTTTTAACCAAAACTCTGGGTGCCCTTATTTTGACATGGGCATCTAGTAGTTTTGGTTTTGCAGATTTATATTCACAGGATCCTGGTTTACAACTGGAACGATATCCGGAAAGCTTTGTATCCGTATATCTCATTCTAGTTGTGTTTTGTATTATTTCCGCTGCGATGTATTTAAATGTAATTTAAATCTCTGATATTTCTGTGTAATATTCATTTATAGTCTGTATATTCTTGTATTCTGATGGAATTATTGTAATTAACAATGAAATGTTCTTCCGTCTGCATTCTGTTTTGTCGTGTTCTCAAAAACAATCAGGCGTTTCGAACGGTCTAGATCGATTTAGCGACTGATCCGGATCAAGCGAAATTCCTTGTTGTCACAGTTGCCACCCAATAAAAACAGACGGTACCAACAGAAACAGACAGAACTAAGTGTACCCTAAAAGTAAAACCCTACCCCAAGCGATCGGCTCCCTGATACATAAATACCCTATGTCGGCCCCACAGTAGGGTGTATCACTCCCTAAAGTGGCAACCAATTGGCACAGACCTATTTACAGATGTCACGGCGTCTTACATCCTCAGAGGAAGACCGGGATCCATGCACGCACATGACCTGGTTGGAACACACCATCAACACCCCTCGCCATTATCAGAATGAACCACTTATAATTAGTTCAGTAAGCGTGCCCAGACCCTACCTGCTGTTGGGTCAAAGTCTTGATTCGAGAAAGGGTTACTGACTAATATGGGTCCCAAACAACAGATGACACGAGTAATTTCCCTCCTAACCTTGTGTCTCCAGACTAACAAATTTCAGATTAACTTGTTTACAAGTTCAGACATACAGAATTCAGATCAACCAGTTCACAGATTAGACAAGTTTTCAGACCAACGGATCATATATACGGATTTAACAGACTTACAGATTATTCGGTTACAGATTAACAGACTTATAGATTAACCGGTTACAGATTAACAGACTTACAGATTGTCTAACTTTGTATTAGGCCTACAGATTCATGAAACGGGTTTATTAATTTCATCAGTCTAGTTGGTTTAACCCTATCCACCCAACGCGTTTTAGACATCACATTTATCCCAGATTTTCATTTATTAAATATTAACGCCCAGACCTCTCACATTAGACTGACAGTTTGCGGCTACTGGTTAGGCCGGTTGGTTCCGGGCAGGTTTCTGCCACAAACTGAGTCTAACCTCGGGTTTCAAGCACGTTATGACTAACTTATCACATTAGAACCTATTGTTTGCGGCCACTGGATGTGTCGGGCGGTTCCGGGCAGAATTACGCCGCAAACTCATTCTAACCTCGAGTTAGCCATGTTTATCTTTGCGGCCAATTAATTAATAATTTATCATTTATGCCCACGCCTAATATACATGTCAATTATTCATAAGTATAGCCAATTCAGATTATGTCAATAACAGACTAAATATATCTACTCAACAGATATAACAGATAACAGATTTCGTAGATTAGGCGACTTAATGGATTTAGCAGATTAAGCAATTTAGCAGATTTAATATATAACAGATTAGGCATTTTCAGCAGACTTAGCATATGACAGATTTAGCAGATGAACAGATCTAGTAGATTAGGCAATATAGCAAAACTAGCAAATTAGGCAATATAACAGAACTAGCAGATTAGGCAATATAACAGATTTAATCATTCCTTAAAGTTTCATAAACAAATCTTGCCTAATTGTAAATTTGGCCTAAGTTTCCATGCCTAAATAGTTGTCATGATTCACAATATGATCATATACCCCACATTTGCATTGAATTAACATGGCATAGATTATGGTCATAATTCACCATATTACACATGTCCCAAATTTAGTTACACTTTACTAGTACAAGAGATTCACATATAAATTATACCAAATATAGCCATCGATTTCAATGCATGTCATATATTCAAAAAATCTCCCACTTAGGTGTTATTCACATTTAATAGTTATCAAATCTTAATATAGATCTTCACACCTAAGTCATATTCTCTTTTTATCTCAAGTCATGAATTGTTATATAAACAATATGCCTAACAATCTAGAACTTTAAATTACAACAGATCTAAATTCAAAATATGCGTTATGTCCAATGTCTCAAGTCACATGTTAACATACAATGGTTCCTCTTCTTCTAATTCACAGAATATGCATAGATCTAAATCTAGTCTACAACCTATGTCCTTTTTCTTAAATCAGTCACGGATTAGCCATGTCCCGTTTATGCCATCATCCATTATTTTTAACGTTCGTGCGTTAATCTCTTATGAGATTTGGCGCAGGCTCGTGGTAGCCTGGCTATAGATCAGAAAGAAGAAAGAGATACAGAATAGGATAGATCCAAACAGAACAGAATATACATAACCTCAAATTCAGAGTTACAATCATGTCACAATCAAAATTAAAGTTTATATCGGAAAATAACTGCACTTGCCTTGATTGGATTAAAGAAGAAGAAGAGTTGCAGTTATTCTCTTTTAATTTTAATCAGTTTGGAAGAAGATGCTTTAGTCCTAGTTCCAGTTCAGATTTCAGCAGAGTAGCGATGCCATTTTTATTTTAATTAGAACAGAGGCAGAGCATGGGCAGAATGAAATGGTGTAGCATAAGGTTAGAGAAGAATGGTGTAAAGAGAAGGAGGCTAGGGGGTTGTTTATATAGGGTTTCAAACTAATTAGAGCCGTCGATGAAGCTAGGGTTAATCAAGGCCATCCATCTTAAGAGAAGCCAATCAGAAAGTGACAAGTTAGCCCTAGTGACACAGCAGAGCTCAGAAATTCGACCAGAACCCGACCAGGCCAGCAAGGGTCAAACCAGAAAGCTGTGCAGGTTTCCTCTCGGCCTGGGCGCACTTGGGAAGTGCGCCAATGTAAATTTGTACTGGCGCACTTCCCAAGTGCGCCAGTGCAAACTCTTTTTTTTCCTCTTTAGCCACCAAACTTTGTTCGTCCATATCTTCTTCATACGGTATCCGTTTTTACGCAAACTCGGACTCTATTTCAAGAAGAATTCCGAGACGAACGCAATGGCATAACCCGTTTCCCTTGATTCTTATTTTTGAAATCAATTATTCTCTGATTTATTACTTATACGTTCACAGAAAATACGGGGTAGTTAAAACACATTAATGTTTCAGAAAATTTCGACAGCATAACGGCAGGGTAGTTAAAACCGGGACCGTCCCTAGTACGACTCCTCGCTCTACCTAAAAACCTCGCAGTTTTTGACAACGGGGGATCACGCATCTAGTTTGCATGCAGGCGGCATGTTTTATTTTCATTTCCACAATTCTATTCTAATTTGTTTCAACCACAAGAGGGTATTTTTCAACCACAAAGGTATTTTTCAACCATAATATCAACCACAAACAATTATTTTCAACCATTCGTCATACTATATATTTTCATGCCAATCACAAGCAATAAATATCATCCATAGTTTTGTGGACGAGGGGAGTGTGTATATATATATATATATATATATTATATTTCACTTGCATTTCAACACAATTCAAAGCATATATGTTTCATACAACGCTTGTATAATTTATACATCGCTCATATCACTTATACAACACATGTACATGAGGTATACAATGCGTATATAATTTACACTTTGCTTATATAATTTATACAACACGATTTCATTAACACAATTTAATTTAGATTCCTCACATTGGTTTTCAAAGTGCTAAAAATCGTAGGTAGATCAGAAAAATCCGCGGTCTCTTCTAGATGGTAGAGAGCCTCCTTGCGGTCCCGATGTTTCCTGTTTCATCGAATTTCATCAACATATGTTAATGATATGATTTTTCAAAGTTCAGATAAAATAAAGGTCTCACCTTTCAAAGTGGTTCGAACTAGGGTTCGAATTTTTTAGAAAATCCGTGCAACTATGGAAGGATCGGATTATACTACGTGGAAGAGGGAAGAGAGGCGATTCGATCGGTGGTGGTCTGGGCGAACTCGGTGGTCCCTGCGGCGCACGGTGGAGCTCCAAAGACGGCGTCTTCCTCAAAGAAATTCGACGCCACCACCACACTATAACTGACGAGGGTTGTATGGATTTATAGAGGAGGGAGAGATGAACAGAAAACCTAACTGGAGGGGGTGGTGAAAGCGTACGTGGCGACGACGATCAGGCCTGGAAGCTTTGAATGCTCTTCTGTCGTTCGTGGGTAGGGGTTTTAATCGGTTTTGACCAGTCAACGTGAAGTGAGAGAAAATGAGGGGGGTGGCCCATTATATTTAAATTTTAAATTCCAAAAATATCCTTTTGAACTAACGAACACCAATTTCAACCCAACGACTATCGCCCCTAGCTAAATACCCCCATCATGGACACAATGGGACATGTTTTGTTGGCCAATTCGACTGTTACAGTCAGTTATTTTTCAATTTAAAGTATAAAACATTTAATATTCAATTTGAACGTACATTTCAATTTGCTAGGGCCACAAACTGAATCGAAAAATTCCAAAAAAATAATTATTGCTATGTTTTGACGATACGGTCCCAACAAAACTAGTTTCGTCGAATTCTGATATCGTTTGCAAAAAGGCCATTTTCTGGTGGACCCATTTTAACAGAAATTGACCAATCACGTTTTCTTTTGCCCCGCTCACATACTAGCTTCAAAAATTATGAAATTTGAAATCTAGCAATAGTTTGACATCCCGGATCCAACAAAATTGTTTTCGTCGAATTCCGAGGTCATTTGTAAAATGTCTATTTTCAAGGGCCATATATTCTATATAGCGACCTTTCTGAAAATTCATTTGGCCATAACTTTTGACTCCTACTATGAAACTTCAAATTTTCAGATTCGTTAGAAAGGAATTCATAAACAGATTTAAATATTTTTGGTTTCACTAAAATCTGTTATATTTTCCACCTGGTACAGTCAGTCGAAGTTTGAATTCAAAATTTCAAACTGACTCTTTATTTCCAATACATTATTTTATTTAAATATTCTATTTCAATTGTTTAAATTCTTTAACAATAACCATTTTAAAAACTTTAAATTGGTTCACATTTTCCGGGTTATTACATGCCAAGCAACTAGTACTCGTAATATATCTGAATCACATGCAAAAACTATCATATAAACACATAACTATCATTTACATAAATCATATAGCACAATATTCATTAACCAAGACATCATTTATAAACCAAGTTTACATAATCTCCATAAATAAAAATAACACTATAAACTAAGTTTACAGGATATCCGTTGAACAAAATCACAATATCTATAGATAAAAACGTAATAACCATAAAGCAAGTTTGCACCAAATACTAACAAAATGGACAACCAAAAAGTTTCATATGCTTACTATGAAAGAAGAAAGTGTTGTCTTTTTTTGCACCAGCGATCTTTAATTACCTATAATGAAAAAAATTCAAAGTCGATGATTATGTTAGCAATACATGACATGTTCTAATCTTGGTTCCAAATAACATACTGATTCTACTAGTAGTGCATGACATGAAAATCATAAAGTTTATCTAATTTACTATCGACGGTTTAATAATCGTACTTGTTGCGCCTTGTTTACAATAAAACTTAACTTAACTAAACATTTATAATACTTAATTTTTATAAACTTGTTTAATTTTAATAAATATCAATTAATTTCATAAATATAATTAACTTGGTTAATTTATTAATATATTATTCTTTATTAATATTTAGTTATTTTTTATAAAATTTAATTAGTTAGTTATTATTATTTATAATACTTAGTTAACTTAGTTAAATTATCATTATTATAAACATAATATTTTTTATAAAATTAGTCAAGTTGTTAATATTTTATAATTTAATAATATTATGTTTATGATAAACTTAGATTATTGTTATTATAAAAATGTTAATTTTTATAAAACTTAATTTACTTGGTTAACATTTTAAAAAAATGTTAAACTTAGATTGTTATTGAATTTTCAACACCATTAGCCAAAGAGAATATTAATTGGTTATTATCGATACCATCTTCATTGGGCAAATCATATATATTATTTGATAAACTTGTAACATTATCCAATTAATTTTACCATCATTACTTCAAAATGTAATAACACTTTATATCATCTAATAATATATCAATCTATGTGCATAGCAAGGGGCCAAGGGTTGTATAATTCGATAATTATTGGTGACTGAAAGTTTGTCTTTTTCCAGATTAAAGTAATGAGTTTCAACTAAATATATTGTCTAGCCTGGATTGATTTTCAGTACATGTAAAAAAACACATAAATAGATCAACATTGATGTGAACATTAAACAACGTATACCAGACTCATTTGAGAATAAAATAATAATACTTTGAAAATCGAAACACCACAACAACCATTATCAGTGACTGATTCATACTCTTAGCATTTACAAAAAAATAATCAATAATCAGATCTAAAGCTTACCTATTAGAGAAACTTTGGCTAAGCCTCCATTAATAGAAGATACAAGTACATCAGCACCATTACACATCATTGACGAACATCTCCTACTAACAATAATTAGAACAACAAGTTGTCGATATTTCGTAGGCAAAATGGAACAAAAATCCTATCTCAAATTACAAACTAGGAAAAGGGTTCAGTCGCATCCCTCAAGAAAAGATAGCTAGCAATAAATCTAGGAAAACACGGATCTGAACTCTCTAATCAAGGGATTACACCAGGTTGCAAAATTCGTATCGAACTACAACTTTAGATCCATGTGAGCCTGCATCTGAAACTAATTCAAGTGAAAATGCTGGATTAATGCATAAGATTGCATGAAAATAACTAGAATAATTTGATGAATGTTAAACCAAGATAACGAGGTTTTATGAAGTCACAACTCTGAACAATTTGCAAAATTCGTAGAGATCACAATGAATTTTAAGTAATTTGAGATTTAGGTTTTATTATTTTGGGGCTATGGAAGACATGTTATAAGCGGTGAATGAAAAACTTACGCACGACAAAAAATTATTGAAGATAGGTGCTAACACTCTGTTAGACATCATCTCTAGTCCTTTTTTCCAGTTTGCAAAAGGTTTACAGCTGCATTCACTGTTAAAACAATATTCTTCACTACAGTCATAAACAACTTTTCTTGTAGTGCTACTTATCTTAACCAAAAATTTCATATTAAATATCTAAATTCAAGTTTAAAAGATTCATAATAAATATGTACCATCTATTGAAATTTGTGATACACAAATCATAACAATTTTGGGCAACAAATAATCTGTGAAGTTTTTGTGGAAGATTTGTTGCTATATTTGTGGGATATTTGGAGTTGAAGCCTATAATTATTTGGTTCTTATCCAAATAGTTTTTTAACATATGAAGATAATTTGGATGAAGAAATTTATTCTATAAAAGGCCTATTGAACATCTTCATTAGGTGTGGGTGAAATCCACTAAAAATGATCATTCTAGCTATTCCAAATTGAGTGTTCTCTTTCAAATTATTTAGCCATTAGATATTATCTATCTATTTCTCAATAAGTTTATTGGTTCAAGTTGTAATTGTTTGTAACGATAGTTGAGATCGATTGTAAACATTTTTTTATTAGTGAATCAATAAAGAGGGTGGTTGGGTGGAATATCATGTGCTCATATTTCTGATAATATTTGTGTTGTTTTTTTTTGTTTTTCAATCAAATTCATCTTCAAGTGATTGTGTGATAAAGATCCTATTTTTCTTGGTGTTTTGTCAAACTTCCGCTGTGCACAAAACCCAACAGTTTGGTATTAGAGCAATTTTTGCCCAATAGTTTGGTCTCAGAGCTCAGTTCATCACATAGCTTAGAGTGATTTTGGATTGAAGATTGTAGATTTAGGAGATGATGTTGCTTTCATGGATGGCTATTGTGGAGTAGGAGATTTTGAGAATTTGGAATGAAGAACCTAGTCTGCAGCAAGGTGGAGAGGTCGGTTTTGATCACTGCTGCGGATCCGTTGAGGATCATGTTTTTCCGTAGGGGTCATCACGTTGATGATGCTCGAAGAATCTGGAGTGATCGAGTAAGGAGCTCAGATCAAGTGGTAGACGGATATCGATGTGTATTGTAAGCATTTTTAGACCGTTGGTTTATGCGCAGTGTAGCTCATGGTGGTAGATGCATCTTTTATACACGGTGGGTTGTGTTTGTAATTGAGGTGCAGTTGCAGTCCTTTCAAATCGACTAGGTGTGATTGAGCCTGCAAATCAATTGAACCTGGACTTGAAAAGAAGACATGATTGTTTTATCTCATAGCCGTAAAAATAGAGATTGTGTTAATTGAGAAAAGAAGGTTGAAAGTGAGAGCTAATTTGGCTGGTTTTGAGTGGAGGAAATGTTGTGATTTAGTATCAAGGTGGAGTGTTGAAATTTGTGATTCACAAATCACAACAATTTTGTACCACAAATAATCTATGAAGATTTTGTGGAATATTTGTTGTTATATTTGTGGGATATTTGGAATTAAAGCATATAATTATTTGGTGCTTATCCAAATAGTTTTTGAACATATATGAAGATAATTTGGGTGCCAAGTTTACTTGGGTATGAAGAAACTTATTCTATAAAGGGCATAGTGAACATCTTCATTAGGTGTGGGTGAGAGCCACCAAAAGTGATCATTCTAGCTATTTCATATTGAGTGTTCTCCTTCAAATTATTTAGACATTAGATATTCTCTACCTATTTCTCAATAAGGTTATTGGTTCAAGTTGTAATTGTTTGTAATGATAGTTGAGATCGAATGTAAACAATTTTTTATTAGTGAATCAATAAAGAAGGTGGTTGGGTGGAATATCGTATGCTCATATTTCCGATATTATTTGTGTTGTTTTTTTTCCAATCAAATTCATCTTCAAGTGATTGGGTGATAAAAAATCCTATTTTTCTTGGTGTTTTGTCAAACTTCCGCTGCGCACAAAACCCAACAGTTTGGTATCAGAGCAATTTTGCCCCAAAACCGTCACATTTGTATTTTAGAGAATATGGATGAGTAGTTAAACTCAAATGGTTAGAAATCATTGAGTACTTGAATGACTTGTCGAAATATCATTCAGTGGTATCTCTTGTGGTATACTGTCGAGTATGTGGACTTTAATATAAGGTGTATTTGGCGGTGTAAGTGGTGAAGTAGGGAGGTTCGACATCAAGCAAACTTAAACAGAAGGATAAATTTTCTTACAAAAATTAATCATATCCCGAGTTCAAATTTTCTCCCTACAATAAAAAAGGTTTACTAATCAAATATCATCATCCGACTATTCATGATGGAGTATGCAAAGTTAAGTATCTAAATGAAATAAGCAACAAAAAAATTCTTGTAACAATCAGTTGGCCAGGACAACCCAGTCGATTATTAAATGAGTCAATAAATTAGTAAATTTTAACCAGTTGACTATTATAACATAGATAGAATTGGAAGCGATCCAGTCGTTAACTGTCAATGGGCGACTGATCTACAATAGGAGGAAAGTTCGGTTTTTCTCTAGGATTTTTCTAGCGAATTAGGAGATGCGATCTCTTTTAGGTACGAAGCCGGGTTGAGACTTGGTTTGAATAGTATTCATAATTTTTTGATAACCTATGAATATTTAATAAATTTTTATTTGATTTCATGGCCTACGAACTCTGCCATGTATTTCAAAACCATAGATTTGAAATAGGCAAGAACGGTGTATTAGAAATGTTGAAAGGCATGAAGGTCATATGTGATGTCATAGACGTATTTTTCATTTATATGGTAACTTTTACAGGGTCTTCAGGTGCTTTTCAAGACGTGACAACTAGGGTAATTTTGGGATAAATATTACACATAAGGTATAAGCCTATGTTTCCTTTATTCAGCCACATGATTAGGCATTTACAAATCATTTGTGGTGCAATGGTTGTCATGTCGATTGTGTTCCTTTTGACGGATTGAACACTGGTGATATAAGATGTTCTATCTTGGTAATGTAAGTATAACTGTAACACCCCGGATTTTTCCGTTAACAGTAAATTAACAAATTAAAGTATAATTAAATTGTAACAGAAAAATTAAGGGTAACGGACATCACTATTGCGTTCGTCTCGGAATTCTGCTTGAGATAGAGTCCAAGTTTGCGCAAAACGGATAACGTATGAAGAAGATATCTTTAATTTAAATATTACAGCAAAACATGAAAAAAGAGAAGTAAGGAGAGGACAATAATTATTATTATTCTAAGACTTATTAACAAAAGCCTCTGTAGCTCAGTTGGTTAAGGCATTGGATTTGTAGCATGGAGGTCGGGGGTTCGAACCCCGGCGGCGACATAATTTTTATCTCTGTTTTAGAGAGGGCCAACTGAGCATGCAAATACATGTACGTATACAAATTCAAATTTTGAAAGGATAAGAACGTACATATAAGGAAATAAAGAAAATATATGTATATATATGAGAATATATATATATATATATATGCAAAAATATATGTATACAATAGATAAAATTCAAATAGACTAAAACAGCTCAATTTAAAGTTTAATTTTTGAAAATCGAACCCAGTCCCTCCTGGCTGGCCTGGTCTGTGTTTGGTCGAATTTCTGTGGGTTGCTTTGTCATTAGGGCTAGGTGGCAAGTTTTAATTGGTCTCTCTATCTAATGAATGGCTACGATCTAACCTAGCAACATCAAGGGTCCTAATCAATTCCTAACCTCTATATAAACAACCCTAGACTAAACCCTAATCTATTCATTCAAAATAAGATTATAGCCGCCATGTTGCTGAGGAACGACAAAGAATAGCCGCCAACTAAAGAGAGGATTAGGGAGAAAGTTCTAAGGCCTAAAGCAATTCAAGCAACCTAAAGCTAATCAATTCAACAAAGGAATCATATCTCTTAATTAGAGAATTCGCCGCAACCATTGTAAGTAGAGTATTACTTTGGTATGAACAAATGATTGTGTAGATATGTATGCTTGAATTGTGGCAATGAAATTCGTATTTGTGCGATTTATATACTTTTGGATATTCTGAATTATGTCATTCAATTATAAAGAACTACATGCGGTAGTTCTATGCAAATATACGTTTGGAATATTGCGCAAATTATGTAGTCTATGTTGAAGCTACATGTATGTAGTTGATTGAAATTCATGCAAGTTTGGGGCTTTGTTATTATGCCATCATGATATCTATTTTGTGCATAAATCATTTTGCAAGTAATTGAGACAAGTTTGGTTGTTATAGTTCATATGAAACTATGTTGGAATTTTGACACCATAATCCATGTATTAAGTCATGCTTTTGCAAAACTTATGAATATGGCTAGGCTATGAATGATATTGGGCATAATTGAAATTCATGATTAAGTCTATCTTGTTTAAAAGAATTATATGATGACATATGTGAGACATGGCTAAGTTAGACACAAAAATCCCTTTTTTGCAAGTTAAAAGCAAACACCATGATTAGGAATATTTATGCATAAGTATACCATCGTTATGTGATTAAATTTAATTAAGTTGAACTATGCTTTTGTGTTAGTAACAAAGTATCCTCTTTGTAAACATGTAGAAACCTTATGAACATGACTTGTTTATATTTATGCCATGAACAAATTTAACTATACCTATGCCATGTTTATGCTAGAAGTATTTATGCCATGCTTATGTTTGACATTATGCCATGTTTATGCTAGAAGTATTTATGCCATGCTTATGTTTGACATTATGCCATGTTTATGCTAGAAGTATTTATGCCATGCTTATGTTTGACATTATGCCATGTTTATGCTAGAAGTATTTATGCCATGCTTATGTTTGACATTATGCCATGTTTATGCTAGAAGTATTTATGCCATGCTTATGTTTGACATTATGCCATGTTTATGCTAGAAGTATTTATGCCATGCTTATGTTTGACAATATGTCATGCCTATGCTAGAAGTATTTTATGCCATGTTTATGCTAGAAGTATTTATGCCATGCTTATGTTTGACATTATGCCATGCTTATGCTAGAAGTATTTGTGCCATGCCTATGTTTGACATTATGCCTAAATAAGAATATAGGTTCATGTTGTAGTTAAACCTATGCAAGTTTACATGCCTTGATTTATGTCACCTATGTTTTATGACCAAAATACATGTCACCACTATGCAAGTACACCAATTTCTATTATGTATTTTCCAACGTCATATGCAAGTTCATGCGCTCACTTTCCCCTCTTCGTGTATACGCCATAAGCCTCCCCTTTTCGCATGGCTAAATTGGGCTTTAAAAGGCTAAGCCCAATATATATGAACGGACTTGTAAAATGGGGGAAGATAACGTTGGGTTAAAAATTAATTAATGAATGAAAATATAAAATAGAAGGGCCCAAGTTCAAGTATGGGTTGGGCCCATGATTGGTGTAACCTTTACACCATTAACTTAATAATGGGCCGCAAATATTTACGTATAAGAAATAAAGAGGAATGACAAAATATGTAAATGTAGAACATACGATGTGTTTAACCCGAGGTTGGATTGAGTTGTGATGTAAACCTGCCCGGAACCGCCCGGCTGTCCAGTAGTCACAACAATACCTATCCAATGTGGGAGGTTAAACATGGAGCCCAGCAAGGACCCGAGGTTAGACTGAGTTGTGGCGTAAGACTGGCCGGAACCAACCGGCAACAGGCAGCCACAACAATACCTGTCTAATGTGAGAGGTCCGGGCCTTAATAAGACAATTAAGGCTGAGTCAGGATTGATAGGATTAAGTGAACTAAAGACTTAATCAAAATGGAACATGCTAAACTAAACGGACTGGTGGGGTTAGGTTAGGAAACACTTAACCAACTTAGCATGTTGGCTAGAGATAGAAAACCTAGTAATGGGGGACCCTTTTCAGCAGTAACCCTAGAAGGTGTATCAGGATACCCTGAAACTAGGCAGGGTGGGGCACGATTACTGGGCTGATTGTAAGAGGTCAAAGCGACGGCGGTGGTGTAGCAGTGTAGGTTCTAACGGTGTGCGGGCGTGCACGCACTCCGGCGCAGAAAAATAAAGCACTGGGCACCAGTAGCATACCTGTGCACTCTAAGGTTGTGTCGGGTTGCCACTATGGGACTTGATACACCCCATGGTGGGACCAGCATAGGTAACTACAGACAACGGGGGCCGTAAGACACATGTAACTACGCGAGTAGGAGCCGATCATCATAGAATGGATCACATCACCCTGACTATGGGGTGCCAGTTGGAAACTAGTTTATATGGGTTCAGAGATTAACATGGGGTACGATAGTATATTCGACCCTAGACAACTTAACCAAGTTATAGTGTTTGCCCACTTCTTGTTATTACTTATCATACCCAGTTCTTTATTCATAGACAAAGTAGTACTAGACTTACTCAGGCTTATGTCTGACTCTACTTTTCTTTCGTCTTCTTTCTTCCGTTCCCCCCCCCCCCTAGGTCCTCAGGGAGGGAACACAGCAGCTTGATCAGCTTTGACATCCAGCTTGAAGAAGGGAAATGTATTGCTTGGACTTTCCTGTTTTGAACTATGGCTTTGGACACACTCTATGGGGCTTTTGCAGTTTACTCATGTTTTATTTATGCTTATTTAAATAATGTACTCAAGACAGATTATGAAAGTATTATGTTATGTTTTTGGAAAGGTTGTTGTTGTAACACATATTTGACTTTATGAAATAAAAATTTGTCGTTCTTCCGCTGTTTGCAAAATATGTGTTCTTATATCTGTCTTGTATATCTGTGACTTGTACTTATAAACCTCCACCAAAATTAGGGCATTCCCTTTGAGAGTGACCCTAACGGAGGTGGGGTGTTTCACTTGGTATCAGAGCATAGGTTTACCAGATAAGATAAAAAGTTTTGAAAAATTATTTTCAAAAAAGAAATTTAAAGAAGCATTTTTAAAAGAAAAATATTATTTTATTTTTAAAAGGCAAAGTCCACTCCCCAAAGCCATAGGAACTATCTCTTATCCTTCGTTTTGAATCTATCCTTTTTGTTTCAGCATGTCCCAAGAACTTAACTTGCCAGAAGGGGTGCCAATACCTGGTTGGTTTAGACGGTTCTTAGAAGCAAGGGCCACTCAGCCAGGTCCTACCATTCCTCCTCCCCCAGCGGAAGGAAATCATCCAGCTGCAGCAGCACCTTTTCCTCCACCTCCTCCTCGGGGAAACGCGTTTGCTAAGATATGTAAAGATTTTAAAGCCATGGGAGGAAGGGATTTCCATGGAACTGAGTCCTTCGTAGCAGCTAGAAATTGGCTGAAAGAAACGGAGGACCTATTCATCATCTTTGAGGTAGAAGATAGGCAAAAAGTACAGTTGGCAGTGTGGCTATTGAAGGGCGAGGCTTCCTACTGGTGGGAAGTCACTAATGCTGAAAGACCGGTGGAGACATGGGAGGACTTTAGGGCAAGGTTTGAGACTAAATTTCTCTCAGATGCAGAAAGAAGTTTACAGTTGGAAAAATTCTTATTTCTTAAGCAAGGAGACAAGACTGTCAGAGAATATGTGAATCAGTTTGATGAGCTGGCTAGGTTTGGACTTGACCTAGTCAACACCCCGCACAAGAAGGCTCTCCGTTTCGTCAAAGGGTTAAATGAGCCATTACACAGCTTGGCCATGACCCATATACCCATGGGAGCCACGTATGAAAGACTGGTACAAATGGCATTGCTGAATGAAGAGGATAAGGGCAAGAAGGAGACGAAGGCAGAAAGCTCTCAAGGGAAGAAAGAGGGTTTGCAGCCCAAGAAGACAGACTTTAAGAAGGGCGGAAAAGGCAACAAAGAGAAGAGGAAGTGCAATTTCTGTGGCAAAGTGGGGCACTTAGTAAAGGACTTCCGGAAAAAGAAGGCCAAGGAGAATGGTGGGTGCTTTTCATGCGGTCAGACAGGCCACAGGGCTAAGGACTGCCCAAGGAAACGAGGACAGGGGCAGGGCGCTGGATCCACCCAGGGGCACAGGTTCATGTGCTAGAAGCGCCACCATTGCAACAGCGAGGTACAAACACTTCTGTAGAAAGTGTAGTTTATCTTTATGATCACCCCGTTCGCACTTTATTTGATTCCGGCGCATCACACTCCTTTATCTCGTCTGCTTTAGTAGAATCTCTGCACCTAAAAACTAGTATGGTAGAGGACCCCTTAATTGTTTCAAACCCAATTGGGGGCCCAGCTCATTTGTCTATGATCTGTGTGGGATTTGAAAATTTCTATTCTAAGTGTAGAATTTGAATGTAGTGCCTTTGTTTTGGGCTTTGCGGGGTATGGTTTGATTTTGGGTATGGATTGGCTATCCAGTAATGGGGCCATCCTTGATTGTGAGAAAAGGGTTGTTAGGCTCCTAACCCAGCTCAGTAATACTTTGGAAATTTCTTGTAATCCCTCGTATGCGGTTATGCTTAGTTATCTTGAGTCGCTAGATGCCTCTGTTGAAAATTTGCAATCAGTTAGAGTGGTCCGGGAATATCCGGATGTCTTCGAAGAGGTGAAGGGCTTGCCTCCGAAGCGGGAAATAGACTTCCGCATATATCTTGTAGATAATGCAAAGCCCGTTGCGTTGCCCGTTAGACACATGGCTCCACGAGAAAGAAAAGAGCTCAGTAAACAGATTAAAGAGCTTCTAGAGAAGGGGTTCATTAGGTGGAGCATTTCAGAATAGGGCACTCCAGGAGTGTTCGCCACTAAGGCTGAAGGTTCATTTCACTTATGCATGAGTTGTAAAGAATCACCTTAGTAAGTACATTTGGCAACATAGTTGGACTTAGGAAGGGACTCCCTTGTGACCTAAAAGGAGTCCATCATGCTTAGTTTCCTAGAATCATATGTGGTGTTTGGGTTGATTAATTCTTTGGGTGTCAGTCTGATGTTGATTTCGGTCTTCGGGGCTGATGCTTAGAGAGTTCTTCTCCTAATCAATATATATGTGGCATAGATTTCCAGTTTTGACATTGCCTAATGGGCACAAAATTTTAACTTGCTTCTATCATTCGACTATACCTTTAGGTAGGACCATTTCCTATCATTGAGAAAATTTGGAAAATGACCTATAGATTAGAGCTACCCGAGAAATTGGCCGGAGTCCACAACGTTTTTCACGTTTCACATCTCCGAAAATGTCTACATGAGTCTGCTGAAGTGGTAGAGCCAAATATCCTCGAAGAGGCCGAAGTGGAACGCGAAGCAACCATAAGAAAAGTTCCAACCCGCATACTAGGAACGGAAGTGAAGAAGCTACGCAACCGCGAAGTCAAACTCGTCAAAGTTCAGTGGTGCGACGCCGAGGGAGACGCGACTTGGGAAACTGAAGCTAGAATACGCACTGCTTACCCTTTTCTTTTCGAGGGTACGTCCTTGATCTTTCTTTTTCCTTAAGTTGCGCTTTTATCTATCTTTTTAGGAATATCTCCTCGGCCTTATCTTTTAGATAGAAACCTTTTGGATGAAAACATGTAATTGAAACATGTTATGTATGATGGTTGCAAGTGGTTGCAAGTGATTGCTAGTAGTTGCTCGTGGCTGCATATACACACACAATCTAGGTTTTAGATCGGCTCAGTCACTTCATATTGCATATGCATATATGTTTGCACTCGTATATGGTTGAATTGTAATGTGTTGTCATATGGATGTTGCATTTGTATGAAAGATTGTGCACCCATGTAGAATCATGAATAGGAAAAATCTGCATACATAATGGATACATGGCACTTACATGATTCGCATTAAGGAGGTCAACTGAATCAGTAGACCGCCTGATTTTGCATTAGATAAGTTCATGAACACACACACTTCGCATATGATCATGAAGCATTAGAAGTCTTTTAAGGACAATGGATGCTCGTGTTTGATGGATGAGTAGATGGATGATTGAATGTTAGGATTTACATTCTTCCTAAACTTGAAGATTTCGGGGACGAAATCCTTTTAAGTGGGGGAGAATGTAACACCCCGGATTTTTCCGTTAACAGTAAATTAACAAATTAAAGTATAATTAAATTGTAACAGAAAAATTAAGGGAAACGGACATCACTATTGCGTTCGTCTCGGAATTCTGCTTGAGATAGAGTCCGAGTTTGCGCAAAACGGATAACGTATGAAGAAGATATCTTTAATTTAAATATTACAGCAAAACATGAAAAAAGAGAAGTAAGGAGAGGACAATAATTATTATTATTCTAAGACTTATTAACAAAAGCCTCTGTAGCTCAGTTGGTTAAGGCATTGGATTTGTAGCATGGAGGTCGGGGGTTCGAACCCCGGCGGCGACATAATTTTTATCTCTGTTTTAGAGAGGGCCAACTGAGCATGCAAATACATGTACGTATACAAATTCAAATTTTGAAAGGATAAGAACGTACATATAAGGAAATAAAGAAAATATATGTATATATATGAGAATATATATATATATATATATGCAAAAATATATGTATACAATAGATAAAATTCAAATAGACTAAAACAGCTCAATTTAAAGTTTAATTTTTGAAAATCGAACCCAGTCCCTCCTGGCTGGCCTGGTCTGTGTTTGGTCGAATTTCTGTGGGTTGCTTTGTCATTAGGGCTAGGTGGCAAGTTTTAATTGGTCTCTCTATCTAATGAATGGCTACGATCTAACCTAGCAACATCAAGGTTCCTAATCAATTCCTAACCTCTATATAAACAACCCTAGACTAAACCCTAATCTATTCATTCAAAATAAGATTATAGCCGCCATGTTGCTGAGGAACGACAAAGAATAGCCGCCAACTAAAGAGAGGATTAGGGAGAAAGTTCTAAGGCCTAAAGCAATTCAAGCAACCTAAAGCTAATCAATTCAACAAAGGAATCATATCTCTTAATTAGAGAATTCGCCGCAACCATTGTAAGTAGAGTATTACTTTGGTATGAACAAATGATTGTGTAGATATGTATGCTTGAATTGTGGCAATGAAATTCGTATTTGTGCGATTTATATACTTTTGGATATTCTGAATTATGTCATTCAATTATAAAGAACTACATGCGGTAGTTCTATGCAAATATACGTTTGGAATATTGCGCAAATTATGTAGTCTATGTTGAAGCTACATGTATGTAGTTGATTGAAATTCATGCAAGTTTGGGGCTTTGTTATTATGCCATCATGATATCTATTTTGTGCATAAATCATTTTGCAAGTAATTGAGACAAGTTTGGTTGTTATAGTTCATATGAAACTATGTTGGAATTTTGACACCATAATCCATGTATTAAGTCATGCTTTTGCAAAACTTATGAATATGGCTAGGCTATGAATGATATTGGGCATAATTGAAATTCATGATTAAGTCTATCTTGTTTAAAAGAATTATATGATGACATATGTGAGACATGGCTAAGTTAGACACAAAAATCCCTTTTTTGCAAGTTAAAACAAACACCATGATTAGGAATATTTATGCATAAGTATACCATCGTTATGTGATTAAATTTAATTAAGTTGAACTATGCTTTTGTGTTAGTAACAAAGTATCCTCTTTGTAAACATGTAGAAACCTTATGAACATGACTTGTTTATATTTATGCCATGAACAAATTTAACTATACCTATGCCATGTTTATGCTAGAAGTATTTATGCCATGCTTATGTTTGACATTATGCCATGTTTATGCTAGAAGTATTTATGCCATGCTTATGTTTGACATTATGCCATGTTTATGCTAGAAGTATTTATGCCATGCTTATGTTTGACATTATGCCATGTTTATGCTAGAAGTATTTATGCCATGCTTATGTTTGACATTATGCCATGTTTATGCTAGAAGTATTTATGCCATGCTTATGTTTGACATTATGCCATGTTTATGCTAGAAGTATTTATGCCATGCTTATGTTTGACAATATGTCATGCCTATGCTAGAAGTATTTTATGCCATGTTTATGCTAGAAGTATTTATACCATGCTTATGTTTGACATTATGCCATGCTTATGCTAGAAGTATTTGTGCCATGCCTATGTTTGACATTATGCCTAAATAAGAATATAGGTTCATGTTGTAGTTAAACCTATGCAAGTTTACATGCCTTGATTTATGTCACCTATGTTTTATGACCAAAATACATGTCACCACTATGCAAGTACACCAATTTCTATTATGTATTTTCCAACGTCATATGCAAGTTCATGCGCTCACTTTCCCCTCTTCGTGTATACGCCATAAGCCTCCCCTTTTCGCATGGCTAAATTGGGCTTTAAAAGGCTAAGCCCAATATATATGAACGGACTTGTAAAACGGGGGAAGATAACGTTGGGTTAAAAATTAATTAATGAATGAAAATATAAAATAGAAGGGCCCAAGTTCAAGTATGGGTTGGGCCCATGATTGGTGTAACCTTTACACCATTAACTTAATAATGGGCTGCAAATATTTACGTATAAGAAATAAAGAGGAATGACAAAATATGTAAATGTAGAACATACGATGTGTTTAACCCGAGGTTGGATTGAGTTGTGATGTAAACCTGCCCGGAACCGCCCGGCTGTCCAGTAGTCACAACAATACCTATCCAATGTGGGAGGTTAAACATGGAGCCCAGCAAGGACCCGAGGTTAGACTGAGTTGTGGCGTAAGACTGCCCGGAACCAACCGGCAATAGGCAGCCACAACAATACCTGTCTAATGTGAGAGGTCCGGGCCTTAATAAGACAATTAAGGCTGAGTCAGGATTGATAGGATTAAGTGAACTAAAGACTTAATCAAAATGGAACATGCTAAACTAAACGGACTGGTGGGGTTAGGTTAGGAAACACTTAACCAACTTAGCATGTTGGCTAGAGATAGAAAACCTAGTAACGGGGGACCCTTTTCAGCAGTAACCCTAGAAGGTGTATCAGGATACCCTGAAACTAGGCAGGGTGGGGCACGATTACTGGGCTGATTGTAAGAGGTCAAAGCGACGGCGGTGGTGTAGCAGTGTAGGTTCTAACGGTGTGCGGGCGTGCACGCACTCCGGTGCAGAAAAATAAAGCACTGGGCACCAGTAGCATACCTGTGCACTCTAAGGTTGTGTCGGGTTGCCACTATGGGACTTGATACACCCCATGGTGGGACCAGCATAGGTAACTACAGACATCGGGGGCCGTAAGACACATGTAACTACGCGAGTAGGAGCCGATCATCATAGAATGGATCACATCACCCTGACTATGGGGTGCCAGTTGGAAACTAGTTTATATGGGTTCAGAGATTAACATGGGGTACGATAGTATATTCGACCCTAGACAACTTAACCAAGTTATAGTGTTTGCCCACTTCTTGTTATTACTTATCATACCCAGTTCTTTATTCATAGACAAAGTAGTACTAGACTTACTCAGGCTTATGTCTGACTCTACTTTTCTTTCGTCTTCTTTCTTCCGTTTCCCCCCCCAGGTCCTCAGGGAGGGAACACAGCAGCTTGATCAGCTTTGACATCCAGCTTGAAGAAGGGAAATGTATTGCTTGGACTTTCCTGTTTTGAACTATGGCTTTGGACACACTCTATGGGGCTTTTGCAGTTTACTCATGTTTTATTTATGCTTCTTTAAATAATGTACTCAAGACAGATTATGAAAGTATTATGTTATGTTTTTGGAAAGGTTGTTGTTGTAACACATATTTGACTTTATGAAATAAAAATTTGTTGTTCTTCCGCTGTTTGCAAATATGTGTTCTTATATCTGTCTTGTATATCTGTGACTTGTACTTATAAACCTCCACCAAAATTAGGGCATTCCCTTTGAGAGTGACCCTAACAGAGGTGGGGTGTTTCAATAACTTTAGGCTATGTTGTAGCAAAGATTATATTCTTGGATGTACTTTTCATTATGCCTTATGATTATCAAATGTTGCAATTAGATTCGTGTATATTAATCTAGGTTTGATACGATTTCAAGTGTTAGATGACGCATTGAAAACGTTGTAAGTATTGATCTCATATTAATGCCTATACTTGTAGGTTTTTTCTTACCTAGAAACTCGTGGCCCACTAGCATAACATGCGATGTTTCAATAACGATTGGTGTTGTGTTGTTTTTATATGATTTTTATTTTATAGCATAGCATGATAGTAGAATTGTGCTATCTTGTTGGATGTAGATACAAAGATGGATTGAGGTATGGTTCTATTACCTCAAGTATTACTATTTGATACCATTCAAGGTATATTAACATCCTCATAATCATGATTATTATTGATATTTTCTTTTCGACAGGCTTTATGTCCAACCCTCTCTTTGTTATTTCTTTGTTTTTTTCTTCTTTGGTTATATTGACTTAGAAAGGGAGATATTTGCTAACTGGAAGCAATTCGTAGAGTCATGGACATATATCTGCTATGGTTATATCTATCTGATTTTGAGGTGTTGACATGTAGAACCTATTTATTATTTTGAGACATCTCATGCAATTTGATACACTATTTACGATTTGTGTTATGGTGTTAGATTTTATATTTCTTGGTATAAACGCAGATAGTCTTCTATATGTTTATGTCAATATCATATTTTATTATTATCCGTTGTGAGAGAAAGAATGCTTAGATAGATATATTCTATAGTATTCAATATGTTTTATATGCTACCCTTAACAGAACATTGTAGATGTACCATTGGTACTAAAATCTAGTTGCTTCTGTACGAGTATTTCTAGGTGTTGGGAAAGGCAAGTAACTACAGAGGAAAGTCTCTCCTAGACATCAAATTTTTCTTAAAACTACATTTATTCTTCTTAGTTACAATATTTTTGAAGAAAACAATATCAAAATACCATGATATCAAAATATTTCTTCTCCCAATTAAAAACCCATGCTATGAACTTGTATGATTTCTACGATTATGATATGCTAAATTTAAGAAACAAAGAAATGATAATTGGGTGGATTACGATGAATTCTAGACTTGGGTAATTGTCCAACATTCAAAAATAACACATTTCGTTAATTCAACTCATCATCCCAGCTACTCATCGTTATTAATAGTTGTCTTGGAAACACAAATTTTGGTTTAACCACAAACTTTCAAAAATGCCCTTTCATCTCTTTAGCTTTATATATAACTTTAAAATAGAATTTAATAACTAAACCTTTTAAAAATTCAAGCTGCAGTTTTACATATTTTAGCAAATCTTGATATCACTTAAAAATAAGATATAACAAACATATATTCTTTATGTCAATCTTCTTTGTAAATTAACAATACGAATAAAAATGAAAACCACTTAAAAAATTAGATATTGCAACTTAGATATAAAAAATAAAAAATTATTTCAATGCAAAACATAACTAAATTTTTGTGAAAATCATTTTCCCTTGAATTTGTTAAACATATACGATTCTTAACAATATAATTCATGGGTTAGATTATGTATGTATCGTGATAACGTGCGAAGCGCGTGTTGTAATGCTCATTTCAATAAATGTTTAAACTTGAACTTCCAAATCCATACAACAACTTTGCATAGATTATTTATTGTTTCAAAATCTTTTTACTTCCTCATTTTCTATTATTTTCCAAATACTGCTGTAAAGGCCCGCAAATCCGAGCTATCTGAGTTGACTAAATACACCATACGTCCAACCCAAATAACACAGAAATACGACTCATTATTAGAAAGAAGTTAGAGGATGAGAAATAGAAAGAAAGAAATATTAGAATAGAAGAAAAACGAAGATCACAGCTCACAGCGGAACGAATAAAATATATTATATAACATAACTTTGAAATACAAATCTGTTTTGTACATATATACATACCATCATCAGAGTACACATAACATTTGATTCAGCGGAAGTAACTCCAAATAACTAACGTTGAAGCCTCCAGCTTCAAGCTCCTCCAAGTGTATCTGTAAAAGCCTGAAACACTTGACTGCCCGTACAAATTTGGGCACCCAAGAGTTTAGGAAAAACAAAACAAAATAAACTCTGGGTCAGTCATGGGACTGGTGTGAGTAAACTCCAACCACTTGTTTAACTTTAAAAATCCTTTCAAAAGAAAAGATAATAGTAAGACCAGCCCACACATAAACACGGACGGTTTTTACCTTACTATAACCCAAAACACTTTAATATCAAATCCAGTGATATTATAATAATGTCTACATCCAATAAATAACCAAATAGTAGAACGCTTGCATCTCACGCTCTACATATATAGTGTAAACTCAAAAACCCCATGGCGCTTATTGGAGATTGGATTTCCAACATGACAAGGTATGGAACCACCTTCCGATAATGTATCTCTAGAGGCGAATACACCTGGGTTCAGCAAGAACATCTTGTAACCCGGCCCACACATGACCGACCACTCATTTCGCTTGAGTGTATCGAATGTATATCACCAACGGTTGGACTCAAACCACCGTTTCCCGAATGGGCAGAATCGATAGATTTAGAAACAAAAGGAATTTCTCTAGATAGGTGATTATACACCCTAATGGGTGCGACCCACATAGCCATGCTGCCTGCCCGATTTTTGTCATTTCCCGGTTGTTGAGGCCTGAGGCTACGATTACTTACCATTCCTTGATAGCACAATCACTTTGAATGCCACATTGTCAGATCCGTTAATCACTAGCTGAGTTTGCACAAATATTCTGGATATTATGCTAAGGGATAAATCCGTTGCAACCATATACATTCATACAGACCAACCCATTTGATCATTGGAAATACTCTGTCAGACATTCGTCCATTTACGTTCGTTCTGGGATTGAACGAAACCGAAGGCACTATTTCTATTTAATAGAAAAGCCCTTGCACTTTACTCCGTCTTCAATATATTCAGCATACTTGGTTCGCAACGCTTATGCCGATACGGAGTGGTTCTTCGGATAATAATCCAACCGGTCTCTCCATATTGACAACGATGGTCAAAACTTCGATAGTCTGTGATTTAACTATCGAATAAAAACAAGTGTCCATCCAACATATCAAACAAATAACTGGGCTCTTTAATTAATATTTCATTAATTAAATCTCTTCTCCATTTCAGTATCAATATTTGTTATCCAAATATTTCAATAATCATCTTGCCTCTTATGCCATTTGGAAAACGTTTCCAATATCAACTTCTTTTATTTTCTATATATTAGAAAAATCTCTATTTGCAATTGAAACCACTTTCAATCATTTATCTCTATCCCCTTTTGTTTACAACATTCGATTTTTATATTCACTTTACTATCGAATTCAATACGTCGATACAATGATTTCTAATTATCAAAATATCCTAAAAATATTCTAACTCCTTAAATTTCCGGAAAATTTCGCCATAACCTCCCCTGTATCGGGAGCATCGGGAAATTTCAAATAGCTTCCCGGTATCTTCCCCAATCAAAAAGAAAAAGGAAAAGCCAAGCGGCTTGCCGATACGGCGCATAAAACCCATATATGAATTTAAACATGTACCTTTTTGTCGGGCACATAAATTTAAATCTTCATATACTTCATCCCATATCTGTTTAACACATATTCACCTGTTTGCAATTCAATTCAATACCATCAAATCGTTTGAATTCAGTTTCGCCCATTTATTCTTAAATTAGCCTTTTTGCCTATTTCACTTCTTTGTTGAACATAACATGTTCGAACAAATATTTAACTCGTTCATAACCAAATCGAATTCCAATTCTAGTTTCCTTTTCTATTTCGAATATAAATTTTCAAATCGAACTCACTTATTTAAGGCCCAATATTAAGTCGAAATCTCATTAACTAGTTTCTATTCGAATTAGTTAACTCTATTTAATAAATCAAAAATCTGATTTCTGTTTCAAAAATCAACTCATTACTCCACTGGAGTTCACATATATTTTATAACTCAAATCTGGATTTTCCTAAATAGAAATTTCGATTTTTATTTGCTTAAAATCCCTTTATAAAATAAAATAAACCGTTATGGTTTTTAAATAGTTCCGGCGCTGTTTTTCTGAAAATTTGATTTTGACATAACTCAAAATCTATACGACGAAATTCATATTTTCCTCTTTCATTAGAAAACTATTATCAAATCGGTCCTGACGTTTCTTGTTTCGAAGAATTCCAACTTCAATTGCGTTCTGTATACTCAATTGAAGTTCGAGTCGCCAATTTACGAACTGCAGCGCTGCGGCGAGTTCGTTTTAATTATATTTATATATATAATAACTTTAAACTTCGTTTTAAAATGAATTCAACTCCACTTTTATATATATATTCATATATATTTCAAATTCATTTGAATCTTTACATTTCAAATTCCATAGTCTTAAATCCTGTATTCAAATCCCATTGGAAATCCTTTATTCGAATTCCATTTCAAATTCCTTATTCGAATTCCATTTCAAATTCTTTATTCGAATTCCATTTCCAATTCTATTTGAAATTCAAATATTCAAACTCCAGTTAAATTCTATTTGAAATTCTAAATGTTTCAAATTCCATTTTCTCTTATTTGAAATTCTCAATATTTCAATTACATTCTTCTTTTATTTGAAATTCCATTTTTGAATTTCCTTTATTCCAATCCCATTTGAATTCTAATATTCAAACTTATTTTCAACGCCATTTGAATTTCTCACTCAAAGTCATTTGAATTCCCTTGAATTCAAATTCCATTTCAAAATCATTTGGATTTCCTATTTTGAAATCCTATTTGAAATTCTATTTCCAATTCTACTTTGAGACTCCTATTTCAAAGTTTATTTCAAATTCTATTTTGAATTTCTACATTGAAATCTCTATTTGAATTTCTTTATTCGAATTCCTTTGAATCCAAATCTTATTTCAATTCCTTGAATTCAAATTCTATTCTAATTTCGTCTATTTAAATTTTATTTGAACTTCTATTTGAATTTCAAATATTCAATCTCCTTTTAAAATTCAAATATTTAAACTCCTTTTAAAATTCACATTTTCATTTGAGTTATATATTTAAAATTTCCTTTCACGTCCTATTTTGAAATTTCATTTCAAATCCCAATTTCACGCTTATATTTCCATTTCTGAATTATCAAATGATAATTCTTTTCACTTCATTTATAACTTCGTTATAAAGGAACTATTTATAAACTTCGTTTAAAAAGAACCACTTGTTTTATTTTTTCAAACAAGTTTTATATTTTATTTCCATTTAAGATTCAAATTCTATTCAAAAATAGAATTTTTCCCTTTTTAAATCCCAGATATTCTTCCACGATAGTTTTAAATATCATTACTTAAGCCCAGTGATAAAACACACAAAGCAACCAATTATTTATTTTTCTAACACATCATATATAACAATATATATGCAACCAAATAACAAACAGATAATATATTTTTGAGGAATCCTGTTGGATTCCTCCAACCTGTTTTCCTGCAACCACAGATGTTAGCACATAAATAATACCCATTCTGCTTCGTGGCAGAATATCGCGGTATAGAAGGTCATCCACTAATCATAGCGTGGGGCGTATAGGGTAATCATCCGCTATGAAACTGCGGGCATCCGCTAATGAGACTGCGGGAATCCAACCAATCAATCAACCCAATATATATATATATAGCCTAAATAACTAATATATATAAACAAGCAGAAAAATCCAAACAAGCAACAACAATTATTTTTAACGAAATAAAAATAATTCTAAAGGTGAGTGAGATTTACTCACCGGAATTTCCATTTGCGCTGAATCCCCGGTTGAATTCCATCTCATCACGACTATAGATCTTTTCGAATAAATCTACTTTAGACCTACGATTTATTTTATTTAATTGTCGATTAAACATTTACTAAATTTAAATAACTTACTAAAATAGATAGACTATTCTATGATTATCAGATTTTAATTTAACGATTAAACGATTCTTAACATAAATAATTTAATTATTCAATGAATTTAAACTCGGTAAAATATATACCTTATCGCTATTGCAAATACTCGATCAATCCACAAGGTCTATGCCCGAACAGTTTCAAGACTACATCAGCCCTTTAAAATTACGCTCCCTCTTTACGGCATTCTGTCGAACATCATTGGTTCAATCCCAATTCATCTTCCAATAACACAGACTAACCTCTCTACAAGCCTGAACTTCATCTCATTACTGTCCAGACCATGCTCCCAATTAACACCGGCCTTTACCAGTACATCGCGCTCCACTCAAGTGCGATCTGAACCAACTCCGACCCTTCCAGAAGCTACCGCAACAATCCCCTTTCCTGTCGACGAACTCGAAGTCCCTTGTATCGTTGTTCGAAGTAGTGAGCGTCGCACCGCCTTTCGAGCATCCCCAAACTCGCCTGTTTCGTGCGACCGTATCAGGCCCTCCCAACCTCAAATCGCGAGCGCCCTAGGATGGCGTCGAGCTTCAGGAGAATCACGTGATTTAGAATCACGATTCTAGGTTTCGAATCCCTTTTCATTTTTACGGAGGAATCGATTTTGCCATTTCGATTTAATCCTGAGGCCTTTGAATTTGTGAGTGGGTTTTAGGTATGAAAATACAAAGGATCGATTCTTTAAATATATAGCTGTGAACGGGAAACAAACGTACAGGTTGCCATTAAGTTCATTTTGCTTTGTCTTGAAGATGAGCGACAAAATTGTCGGCTCGAGCAAGAAAATAGATCAGCGTGAAAAGAATAGGTTGGCTTATGAAAAGTAGGGTGGCTATTGATGTGATTTTTATTTTAATAAAAATCTAAAATATCTCACGGTCCCTTGTTTAAAATCCTGAACCGTTGTTTTAACTTAACGACCGATGTTTTCAGAAAATAACGTTATTTTGAATTCAACGAAATATACTGTATAATTTAATTCGAACATTAAAAATAACATATTAAATTGATATAATATGATTTTAAATTCAAAACAAATAAATTCCTTAAAAATAAATTACTATCATTATCTTTCAAATTCAATTAAAATTCATATTAACCATTTGAATCACTCAGAATCCATTATAAATTTAAATGGAATTATTTCAGTTCTCGTCTTTCGAAAATTATATATATATATATATATACGAAATAAATCATATATTGATCACTAATTGGTAATTCAATATAAAAATTCTTTTATATTATCAACACAATATTTAAAACGATATTAAATATTTAAAATTAATCGTTCAAAAACCTGGGTCGTTACATTCTTCCCCCCTTAAAATAATTTCGTCCTCGAAATTGCTAAGGTAAGAAAAATACTATAAACTCACTAACTTTTCATAACTTCTTCATGTTGAAACTCATCTCTTCTTATTCAACAAATTAACTCCAACCAAAACTTTTGGTCTTCCTTTATTCAATTCGAATGATCGACGATCAATCCATTTATATCCAATCTATATTCTATTAAACCAATTCAAATTGATTCTAATCAATTCATTCACTTCGACCCATTTAACTTGTTTAAGTTAAATTTAAATTCCAGAATTCAAATCCCTGGGTTTCTTTTCAAATTCTTTTGAAATCCCATAAATATATACATATATTTATTTCCATCTCGAATTCAAAACACTTGAATTTTCAAACCACTTGTTTTCTTCAAACAAATTTCCATCAAAACTTTTCTAAGGTACCAATTCATCACTTAGAACCTCGGAAATGAACACTGATGATGTTGCAATCATCATCAGAATTATTTCCCAGCCACTGAAGTGAGTTCAGTGCTTTATCACTTTCAAAATCCATGATTTTCTTTCAAATCCTTTAAAACAAATCTATATCATTTTAATATACTTTGAAAAATATTTTTCAATTTCCCAGGATTTTAAATTCTTAATTCTGGTTTGAATTCTAATTCATCTCATTTGTATATTTAATTCCTAAACAAATTCTATTCTGGTTATAAATAACCATTCTAATATTATAATCTCGTTTGGTTATAATCCTAACAATCAACACATCCATATATTATAATAATTTCAGAAAATTATTCTTTCTATATCAAAATAGAAATTTTTGGGTAAAATTATTTCATTTACCCACTTTAAAACAATACTGTGTCGAATTTCTCTGTTCAAGTATTTAGAAATCCCTATCGACTTCGTGGCGTCCCACGATTCGACCAGAATTCATAAACTACTCAACAGACAAGCCAACACAATATAAAACAACTTTTTATATCAATCTACAAATACGCTCTCTCATATATACACTCAACTCATTCTAGGGTACTACTGAACCTATCTCTAATGAGCACATTTCACACAAGCCTAGGTGTTCGCTCAACCTAAGCTCTGATACCAACTGTAAAGGCCCGCAAATCCGAGCTATCTGAGTTGACTAAATACACCATACGTCCAACCCAAATAACACAGAAATACGACTCATTATTAGAAAGAAGTTAGAGGATGAGAAATAGAAAGAAAGAAATATTAGAATAGAAGAAAAACGAAGATCACAGCTCACAGCGGAACGAATAAAATATATTATATAACATAACTTTGAAATACAAATCTGTTTTGTACATATATACATACCATCATCAGAGTACACATAACATTTGATTCAGCGGAAGTAACTCCAAATAACTAACGTTGAAGCCTCCAGCTTCAAGCTCCTCCAAGTGTATCTGTAAAAGCCTGAAACACTTGACTGCCCGTACAAATTTGGGCACCCAAGAGTTTAGGAAAAACAAAACAAAATAAACTCTGGGTCAGTCATGGGACTGGTGTGAGTAAACTCCAACCACTTGTTTAACTTTAAAAATCCTTTCAAAAGAAAAGATAATAGTAAGAACAGCCCACACATAAACACGGACGGTTTTTACCTTACTATAACCCAAAACACTTTAATATCAAATCCAGTGATATTATAATAATGTCTACATCCAATAAATAACCAAATAGTAGAACGCTTGCATCTCACGCTCTACATATATAGTGTAAACTCAAAAACCCCATGGCGCTTATTGGAGATTGGATTTCCAACATGACAAGGTATGGAACCACCTTCCGATAATGTATCTCTAGAGGCGAATACACCTGGGTTCAGCAAGAACATCTTGTAACCCGGCCCACACATGACCGACCACTCATTTCGCTTGAGTGTATCGAATGTATATCACCAACGGTTGGACTCAAACCACCGTTTCCCGAATGGGCAGAATCGATAGATTTAGAAACAAAAGGAATTTCTCTAGATAGGTGATTATACACCCTAATGGGTGCGACCCACATAGCCATGCTGCCTGCCCGATTTTTGTCATTTCCCGGTTGTTGAGGCCTGAGGCTACGATTACTTACCATTCCTTGATAGCACAATCACTTTGAATGCCACATTGTCAGATCCGTTAATCACTAGCTGAGTTTGCACAAATATTCTGGATATTATGCTAAGGGATAAATCCGTTGCAACCATATACATTCATACAGACCAACCCATTTGATCATTGGAAATACTCTGTCAGACATTCGTCCATTTACGTTCGTTCTGGGATTGAACGAAACCGAAGGCACTATTTCTATTTAATAGAAAAGCCCTTGCACTTTACTCCGTCTTCAATATATTCAGCATACTTGGTTCGCAACGCTTATGCCGATACGGAGTGGTTCTTCGGATAATAATCCAACCGGTCTCTCCATATTGACAACGATGGTCAAAACTTCGATAGTCTGTGATTTAACTATCGAATAAAAACAAGTGTCCATCCAACATATCAAACAAATCACTGGGCTCTTTAATTAATATTTCATTAATTAAATCTCTTCTCCATTTCAGTATCAATATTTGTTATCCAAATATTTCAATAATCATCTTGCCTCTTATGCCATTTGGAAAACGTTTCCAATATCAACTTCTTTTATTTTCTATATATTAGAAAAATCTCTATTTGCAATTGAAACCACTTTCAATCATTTATCTCTATCCCCTTTTGTTTACAACATTCGATTTTTATATTCACTTTACTATCGAATTCAATACGTCGATACAATGATTTCTAATTATCAAAATATCCTAAAAATATTCTAACTCCTTAAATTTCCGGAAAATTTCGCCATAACCTCCCCTGTATCGGGAGCATCGGGAAATTTCAAATAGCTTCCCGGTATCTTCCCCAATCAAAAAGAAAAAGGAAAAGCCAAGCGGCTTGCCGATACGGCGCATAAAACCCATATATGAATTTAAACATGTACCTTTTTGTCGGGCACATAAATTTAAATCTTCATATACTTCATCCCATATCTGTTTAACACATATTCACCTGTTTGCAATTCAATTCAATACCATCAAATCGTTTGAATTCAGTTTCGCCCATTTATTCTTAAATTAGCCTTTTTGCCTATTTCACTTCTTTGTTGAACATAACATGTTCGAACAAATATTTAACTCGTTCATAACCAAATCGAATTCCAATTCTAGTTTCCTTTTCTATTTCGAATATAAATTTTCAAATCGAACTCACTTATTTAAGGCCCAATATTAAGTCGAAATCTCATTAACTAGTTTCTATTCGAATTAGTTAACTCTATTTAATAAATCAAAAATCTGATTTCTGTTTCAAAAATCAACTCATTACTCCACTGGAGTTCACATATATTTTATAACTCAAATCTGGATTTTCCGAAATAGAAATTTCGATTTTTATTTGCTTAAAATCCCTTTATAAAATAAAATAAACCGTTATGGTTTTTAAATAGTTCCGGCGCTGTTTTTCTGAAAATTTGATTTTGACATAACTCAAAATCTATACGACGAAATTCATATTTTCCTCTTTCATTAGAAAACTATTATCAAATCGGTCCTGACGTTTCTTGTTTCGAAGAATTCCAACTTCAATTGCGTTCTGTATACTCAATTGAAGTTCGAGTCGCCAATTTACGAACTGCAGCGCTGCGGCGAGTTCGTTTTAATTATATTTATATATATAATAACTTTAAACTTCGTTTTAAAATGAATTCAACTCCACTTTTATATATATATTCATATATATTTCAAATTCATTTGAATCTTTACATTTCAAATTCCATAGTCTTAAATCCTGTATTCAAATCCCATTGGAAATCCTTTATTCGAATTCCATTTCAAATTCCTTATTCGAATTCCATTTCAAATTCTTTATTCGAATTCCATTTCCAATTCTATTTGAAATTCAAATATTCAAACTCCAGTTAAATTCTATTTGAAATTCTAAATGTTTCAAATTCCATTTTCTCTTATTTGAAATTCTCAATATTTCAATTACATTCTTCTTTTATTTGAAATTCCATTTTTGAATTTCCTTTATTCCAATCCCATTTGAATTCTAATATTCAAACTTATTTTCAACGCCATTTGAATTTCTCACTCAAAGTCATTTGAATTCCCTTGAATTCAAATTCCATTTCAAAATCATTTGGATTTCCTATTTTGAAATCCTATTTGAAATTCTATTTCCAATTCTACTTTGAGACTCCTATTTCAAAGTTTATTTCAAATTCTATTTTGAATTTCTACATTGAAATCTCTATTTGAATTTCTTTATTCGAATTCCTTTGAATCCAAATCTTATTTCAATTCCTTGAATTCAAATTCTATTCTAATTTCATCTATTTAAATTTTATTTGAACTTCTATTTGAATTTCAAATATTCAATCTCCTTTTAAAATTCAAATATTTAAACTCCTTTTAAAATTCACATTTTCATTTGAGTTATATATTTAAAATTTCCTTTCACGTCCTATTTTGAAATTTCATTTCAAATCCCAATTTCACGCTTATATTTCCATTTCTGAATTATCAAATGATAATTCTTTTCACTTCATTTATAACTTCGTTATAAAGGAACTATTTATAAACTTCGTTTAAAAAGAACCACTTGTTTTATTTTTTCAAACAAGTTTTATATTTTATTTCCATTTAAGATTCAAATTCTATTCAAAAATAGAATTTTTCCCTTTTTAAATCCCAGATATTCTTCCACGATAGTTTTAAATATCATTACTTAAGCCCAGTGATAAAACACACAAAGCAACCAATTATTTATTTTTCTAACACATCATATATAACAATATATATGCAACCAAATAACAAACAGATAATATATTTTTGAGGAATCCTGTTGGATTCCTCCAACCTGTTTTCCTGCAACCACAGATGTTAGCACATAAATAATACCCATTCTGCTTCGTGGCAGAATATCGCGGTATAGAAGGTCATCCACTAATCATAGCGTGGGGCGTATAGGGTAATCATCCGCTATGAAACTGCGGGCATCCGCTAATGAGACTGCGGGAATCCAACCAATCAATCAACCCAATATATATATATATAGCCTAAATAACTAATATATATAAACAAGCAGAAAAATCCAAACAAGCAACAACAATTATTTTTAACGAAATAAAAATAATTCTAAAGGTGAGTGAGATTTACTCACCGGAATTTCCATTTGCGCTGAATCCCCGGTTGAATTCCATCTCATCACGACTATAGATCTTTTCGAATAAATCTACTTTAGACCTACGATTTATTTTATTTTATTGTCGATTAAACATTTACTAAATTTAAATAACTTACTAAAATAGATAGACTATTCTATGATTATCAGATTTTAATTTAACGATTAAACGATTCTTAACATAAATAATTTAATTATTCAATGAATTTAAACTCGGTAAAATATATACCTTATCGCTATTGCAAATACTCGATCAATCCACAAGGTCTATGCCCGAACAGTTTCAAGACTACATCAGCCCTTTAAAATTACGCTCCCTCTTTACGGCATTCTGTCGAACATCATTGGTTCAATCCCAATTCATCTTCCAATAACACAGACTAACCTCTCTACAAGCCTGAACTTCATCTCATTACTGTCCAGACCATGCTCCCAATTAACACCGGCCTTTACCAGTACATCGCGCTCCACTCAAGTGCGATCTGAACCAACTCCGACCCTTCCAGAAGCTACCGCAACAATCCCCTTTCCTATCGACGAACTCGAAGTCCCTTGTATCGTTGTTCGAAGTAGTGAGCGTCGCACCGCCTTTCGAGCATCCCCAAACTCGCCTGTTTCGTGCGACCGTATCAGGCCCTCCCAACCTCAAATCGCGAGCGCCCTAGGATGGCGTCGAGCTTCAGGAGAATCACGTGATTTAGAATCACGATTCTAGGTTTCGAATCCCTTTTCATTTTTACGGAGGAATCGATTTTGCCATTTCGATTTAATCCTGAGGCCTTTGAATTTGTGAGTGGGTTTTAGGTATGAAAATACAAAGGCTCGATTCTTTAAATATATAGCTGTGAACGGGAAACAAACGTACAGGTTGCCATTAAGTTCATTTTGCTTTGTCTTGAAGATGAGCGACAAAATTGTCGGCTCGAGCAAGAAAATAGATCAGCGTGAAAAGAATAGGTTGGCTTATGAAAAGTAGGGTGGCTATTGATGTGATTTTTATTTTAATAAAAATCTAAAATATCTCACGGTCCCTTGTTTAAAATCCTGAACCGTTGTTTTAACTTAACGACCGATGTTTTCAGAAAATAACGTTATTTTGAATTCAACGAAATATACTGTATAATTTAATTCGAACATTAAAAATAACATATTAAATTGATATAATATGATTTTAAATTCAAAACAAATAAATTCCTTAAAAATAAATTACTATCATTATCTTTCAAATTCAATTAAAATTCATATTAACCATTTGAATCACTCAGAATCCATTATAAATTTAAATGGAATTATTTCAGTTCTCGTCTTTCGAAAATTATATATATATATATACGAAATAAATCATATATTGATCACTAATTGGTAATTCAATATAAAAATTCTTTTATATTATCAACACAATATTTAAAACGATATTAAATATTTAAAATTAATCGTTCAAAAACCTGGGTCGTTACAACTGCTTATCTTTAGTTTTGTTTTACCCTTATTTGTGTAAAGTTTCTAATATGACATTTCAAAATTATGAACAATTTCACTTATCATTTACTATCGTTTGTTTCAAAAAAAGTACCCATTCAACTAAATTTATTATCAAATTTGAATCCTTATTAAAAGAATTTCCTTTTTGTTGTATTTTAATATCCAAGTTAAATTAAAAATTATTTGAATAGCAATTATAAACTACCATACAACTATAAAATTTATTTTGACACAATAAAATATTTATCATATCATTTTCAATACCATACTAAAATCGAAAATTAAAAATGCATGAGTGAAAACTTTGTGTCCTCGTGGACCAGGCTAAATGCATTAGAGGGGTTTTACAACTCCGGTCGGTTCAAAAAAAAAAAAAACTTTTGTGTCATCTTAGTGTTATTATATATACAAAAGTATGATTTACTCGAAAGCATGGTACAGGAGAAAAATGGTTGAGTAAAAGCTTTCATGAGAGTCACTATTATTACACATGTGTGGAATTTTTAATTTACCGGGAGGTTAAACAACAAAAATGTGCAAGGAGTTAAAGTGTAAATTTATATATCCCTTCTAAAATCCACCTTTCGCCGCATGATCTTGAATCTTATTATCTTATTTTTCTATCCTAATAGCTTGTCTATACATATAATTTTGTATGGACAAATTTTTCATACACATGTAAGTATATGTATGTAGATACATACATATATGCGTATTTATGCATATGTATGTACGTTACATGTATTCAATGTATATGACATTGTATGCACCCCTACAATCTATGCGTTTTTAACCATATATTCTGATTGTAATAATTGTATGTAGCGACAAGAGAAAAACTACGGTTGTTTAAATTATAACATATAGTTAAATTTACAAAGAGATAAAAATCCCAAACCACTCCAAGACAATAAGTATTTATAAGCAACACGAATCGATCAGAGAATCTGCTGAGAAGTCAGGAAAATAAGGCAACTAAGTCCATCAAGTGGAGACCTGGATTGCTTGTCAGTGGAATCCGATTGGTGCCAATCTGAGGAAGATCTGGGTTGGTACCAATCCAAATTTTTGTTGATCCAAGGGCTACAATCTGGTGGGTGCACTCCTCTATCCATCTACTCTGAGGGTCGGTAGTTGCATTTTCATACGTCTTGTCGTCATTGGGTATTGGACGATGATTGTTGAAATTTAAAGAGCAAGCCATGTGCCTGGGATCTTCACCAATCTAGGACTTGTCTGATTCCACCACTAACTAAATTTATACTTAACCAATTCTAGTGTCTCGTTTGAGCACAATTGCATATCCATAGGTCCATAACCTTATTTATGCTAGAGTTTGGGCCATCCAATCATCTTCTCGAGCTACTCACCATGATGATCAAGCAGTCCATGCATCTAAATTCAATGAAAACGTCCTTATAAAAAAACAAATTAGCACTTTCCTCCCGAAGTATGTTTTGTTGTAAATGTAACAAGTTTTGAATTGAGTCAAGCTAGTATCATATAAAAGGACTCTGTTATGCCTCTAGAATCGTTACTATTTTCTTAGAGTTGAGTTAGACAGATTTCGTGTCTCTTTGAATTATTGCGATGCATAATCGATTTCTATTAGTATGAATATGAGGATATATCTCGTCGACAATTATGTTTGCTCGAGTCTATTGAGTTGAATAATCGAATTGATACTCCTTAGTAGTTTGCACTAGAGCTCTCTTTGGATTTCATAGGTAATTAGCCAATTTCTTCCGAGTCAAGAAATTAATGTCTAATGTATACGTGCGCGCATACATTTATGCATGCACTTTGAGTTGTCAGCTCCTAAGCACGTTAAAATGTAAACAGGCCATTCCCAAATAGAGTCAGACATAAACATACACGTGAACGTTTATGTGGTGCCAAGCATTCCATCTTGTTCATCATTCAATTTTGTTTTTTCCAATTCTTCAGATTCGTAACAATCTGAATATATTGAGCCTACCTCAGATCGGGTGCGATCCAGCTTCCAGTACTTCAAATAGATGGAAACAAACCATCATACTGATTTAGGTTTTTACATATATACCTCTGAACTTGTTTCTCTTCTTTTCCTTACCTCCCACTCCATTCCATTAACCGATCTAAAGCCATTCTCCCGTTTATCCTTTAATAATCTCAACGAACCCCACCATGATTCACCCCCATTTCAATCTTACTTTTCTTATAGCTCCTTCAAGTGATCCTCATCGTCATCTACCACTAACCGCATTATTTGTATTTAATTCAAACTGAAGCCCCCTTTAAATTCGATTTTATCATCTTCGATTGAGGTAGGTTTTAATCCTTTAGTTGTTTAACCTAGGTGATGTCGCAATGGCGCGAGTGTCAAGGAAGATGGTTGGATTGCAGAGAAAGAGAGGAGAATAGTCAGGCAAGGAAGATGAGTATAAAAGATAAATGCGGTCAGATCGACAATGGATATTTTAATCTCGATTGGTGTGAGGTATGAGATATCCAGCTCGCCTCGATGTGTTGATTAACAGAAAGGAGACTAATCTATATCGGTGTGATCTAGATCGATATGGATGGTGGGATAGATTGGATTCAGATTGGTATGAGCTGCTGGTATCAGACCAGCGAATGCTAAAGAATCTAGCCCGATGTAGGTGGTTGAACTCGGATCGGTGATGTCTTTTGCAAGGTATTGTGTTTGTAAATGGTTTTTCTATCGAATTAGAAAACCATCAACAAAATTATGTAATAAAACCACAAGCGCACGACGTACAATTGTTAGTACTGGGGCGAGTACGGGTCGATCCGCAGGGAAAGAAATAATTTCAATCTTACTCAATCAAATTTTACCAAACTTTGGAATGTTTTAACAAACAAAAACTAGAAACTAAGTTGAGAACTAAACATGAGATTAGAGAGCACTTTAGAGGTAAATCCCCACTCATATTTATGTAAATTAACAAACATACAATCTATGATCTATATTTTTAATATTAAGTGACACAAATGTTGCATTAATCATAAGTATAGTTTATTTATATTATTAGTTAACATAACATAAACTATCAAACTATAACACAACAAGTAAACCACTCATTGTTCTCATGAAAATGAAAGCAAAGAAAAAAAATAGTTTTAAGTATGATCTATGAACTATTAATTAGAACTATAGACCATCAAATTTTGTTCTTACTTTCATTTCAAAATCAATAAACGCTCAGCAAATATTAATGTAAATTATGTTTATATTGAATAAGAATAGCTTACTTGCATATGCAACATAAACTATCAAACCCACGTCTATAAACTTACATCAAAATCCTCTACCATGAAACATAAATTAGAGATATCACAAATCATACAAATGTTGAACTTACATAAAATTAGAGAGCTTCATTACCCCTAAATTGTAGGGTTTTAGCTACTCATATGTGTTATCAAATCAATACATGTAAGTTTCAACATAAACAAAAATAAAAGAAAAGAAAAACTAACTAACAACAACAAAATAAAACTAAACCACTTGCATAAAATTAAACTACACAAACGCATTAAGTAAATAATAAGAATCAAATGAATAAGAAATAAAATTGCATTAAAATGAAAATTACATAAGAGGGAAATGACTAAGAAGCCATGAAATAAAAAGAGAGTTTGTCCTCTAAACTTGGCTAACTTCCATAGACCATTTACATCAACATAAAGGGGGTATTTATACATGAGTAAAACCCTAATTCAACTTTTATCATACTACCAAAAATGCCTCTTCATGAAGCTTCCATTTGCCTTTAGCTACTAATGATTCATTAAAATTGTATGAAGCCTTTTTTGTCTTCACTTGCCAATATATTAACCTCTAATTGTTCCATCAAAGAAAGAGGTGAGTGAGTGGGGTCCTCCACTAATCTTCTACGTGAATTAATTCCTTCTTCATTGGTTGATCTCCTCTTTATGCATGCATATCTCTCATTAAACGACTTGTATTTGTAGCCAAATTCCTACAAAACAACATGAAAAATGAACAAGTAAATGTTATCAAAAATAAATACATGCACAAATTATCATTTTGCCTCAAGATGAAGATGCATGCATGATAATTTGAGAATTTTGGGTTTTTGGTTAAAACATGTAAAATAGCCTACTTATGTTATTTATTTAACTAAAACAAGAATACATGTGTGAATAAGTGTGCATATTTACGTGCACATCAAATACCCTCACACTTATCTTTTTATTCGTCCTCGAATAAAGTAAAAAAACTAAGATAAATCCATTTTCGTAGGGAGCACGATTGCATCGAGCGTATGCAACAAGCCGTTAAACCACTGGGTGTCCCCTGTAGGACAAATGTAGTCTCGTGAGGGTTTTTAGTAGATACTACCCACAAAATCCAAATGTTAAATAGATAAAATATTTATAAAATGCAAGATTCGAAGATTTTTACAAGATGAAAGCAAGTGTAACGACCTAGATTTTCGAACAGTTTATTTTAAATATTTAGTATGGTTTTAATTATTGAGCTTGTAATATAAATGGAATTTATCATTTTAATAATCAAATACGATTTATTTCAAATATATATATATATATAATAATCGAAATATGAGAAGTTGAAATAATTCAATTCGAATTTAAAATGGAGGTAAATAATTTAAATGATTTATATAAATTTTATTTGAAATATAAACGATAATAAAATAATTTATATTGTGAAATTTAGTGATTTGAATTAAATTTATATTATTTAATATGGCTATTTTAAATATACGTTCAAATTAAATTTCAGAAAATATTCTGCTGAGTTCAGTATAACGCTATAACATTGGAACGACGGTCGGTACGCTAAAATAGCGGTTCACGATTTTTAATTGTGAACCCCGATTTATTTGATCAGTAGATAGGATCAAAATCAAATCGATATCTGTTTAAAAGAAATAAAAATCTATTTAAGTCAAATCGAATTAAATTAAATTATAATCGTAATCTTTTTAAATTCTTTAAAAAGATTTTGCCGTGTACTACTATCTCCCTCCTCCTTCTATAAAACCGTGAATCCTCCCTTTCTCCAAAACAAAAGCCGCTACCCTCATTTCTTTCTGCAAATCGAATATGCCCGACCTTATATCCTAAATTGAAATCAAAAGGAAACTGTGACTTCCCCTTTTCTCGAATCAAATCCATGATAATACTTTGAGAGCTTGACTGCGAAATGGGTTCTGGTGGTCTTTGTCGCGATTGTTGTGGATGTAGCGATGGATCTAGGGTCACGAGAGGGTTCTCCCTAAACCTCGATTTGAGCGGCAAGTGTTTTCTGGGTTCGAAGCAGGAATAGCTCGCACACGATTTAAAAGGGGTTGCGATGAAACTGGTAGCACGATTTAGGGCAACTCGAAGTCGTGAGCTTCGAGGGTAGGTCCGAGCACAGGTTCAAGATTTGGAGATGCGGATTTGTGATGTAATGTTAGTGCGATGGTGGAGAATGAGGCTTGCGTGGAGATCAATATGGGACTCGATGAACTGGAAGGAGACTTTCTTTTACTATAGCATTCTCTATGGTGGATTGAGTCAGGCAGAAGGGTTCGCACTTTTGATGGTGGTTGCTGAGTCAAATTTGGCATTTGCAAACGGGATAAAAGGTAATAAGCTTTAACTAATTTTGATTAAATAATTTAAACTTAGTTTAATTTATTTAGTGAATCAATGAAATGAATAGTTAATGTGATAATTAATTTATTATATAGGGATTAGTTTATATAGTTGGAAATTTAATTTATTAAAAAAATGGAAACAAGGTAACTAAATGTGTGTTTATTTATTTAGGTAAGTGTTAAAAATATATATGGTTTTATGTAAAATATATATATATATATATACATAGGTAAGTTTAATTTTATTCGTTAAGTCAAATTAAATTTAGTAACCATTAAAAGAAGAGGAGAAAATATAGAAAAGTTATTTATTTGTTTCAATAGTTAAATTGAATATATAAATGGTTAATCAGCAAATTTATATCAAATTATCATAGGTGCAAAATAAAAGATGATTCAAGTGGATTCATTGGAAATTTACCAGATATTCAGCAAATAAAAATCCCGGTGAGTAAATCTCACTCACCTTTTATTTAGAATTATTTTTATTCATTAAAAATAATTGTTTGATGCTTGTTTGAATGCTTTCTGGTAGTTTCAAATATATTAGTTATTTAGGGTGACTATTATATATATTGGTATGGTGGTTGGATTCCCGCAATTTCATTAATGCATGCCCACGGTACCATTAGAGGATGATTACCCTATACGCCACATGCTATGATAGTGGATGACCTTTGTACCGTAATTTCCTGCCATGCAGCAAGATGGGTATTATTTATGTTGATTAACGTCTGTGGATGCAGGAAAAACATGTTGGAGGAATCCGACTAGATTCGTCAAAAATATATTATCTGTTTGGTTATTCATTTGCATATATACTGTCATATATGATGTGTTAGAAAACCAGAAATAAATAATTGGTTGTTTGGTGTTTAAATATCACTAGGCCTAAGTGTTGGTATTTAAAAATATCGAAAAAGAAAATTTCCAAAGTTAAAAAGGGGGAATTCAATTTTTCTAAAATAGAATTTGAAATTTGAATGGAATAAAAATATTAACTTGTTTTAAAGGAATAATACAAGAAATTCATTTATAAACGAAGTTTATAAATGAAGGGAAGAGAATTATCATTTGATAATTCAGAAATAAATTATAAGTTTGAATTTGAAAATGGGAAAAACTATTTTTCCAAAGTAGAGATATCTATTTCAAAGGAAATTGAAATCGGGACTTGTTTAAATATATGAACAAGTAAAATAAATAGGGTTTGTAAATAAAAAGGGAAAAATTATCATTTGGATAATTTCAATATTTAAATTCAATTGTGAATTTAGAAATAGAAATCGGAAATCGGGTTAAAGAAATAAACGATGGAATTTATTCTAATGTTCAGAATATAAATTGGACTAGAATAAATCCGTAAGAATTTATGATTTGAATTCGATTAATTCGAATTTTGTTTAAATAGAAGTCAAACTGAAATTAGAATTTGAATATATAGAATTTGAAGAAAATTTGAATAGATAGAAAATTCAAATAGAAACTCAAATGGAATTCAAATATAGAACTTGAATATAGAAATTATAAAGGAAATTGAAATATAGAATTTGAATGCGGTTTGAATATAGAAATTCAAGCGCGATTTGAATAGAGAATTTAAATATAGAATTTGAATATAGAAATTCAAAGAGAATTCAAATATAGAATTTGAATAATAGAATTAAAAAGGAGTTTGAATATTTGAAATTTCAAATAGAATTAAATCGAAGTTTGAATATTTGAAATTCAAATAGAATAAATATGGAATTTGAATTCAAAAAGAATTAAATAGGGAATTTGAATGTAGAATTCAAAAAGAATTCAAATGGAATTTAAACTAAAGAATTTGAATATAGCATTCAAATGGAATTTTAAACTATGGAATTTAAATTTATAATTCAAATGGAATTTGAAATATGGAATTTGAATATAGGATTCAAATAAAAGTGAAATTGGAATTTAAATATAGAATTCAAATAAAAGTGAAAATGGAGTTTGAATAAAGAAAATTCAAATAGAATTGAAATGGAGTTTGAATATTAGAATTCAAACAGAAATGAAATGGAGTTTGAATATTAGAATTTGAATAGAGTTAAAACGGAGTTGAATTCATTTTAACGAAGTTTAAAAGTTTATATATATAAATATAATTAAAACGAACTCGCCGCAGCGCTGCAGTTAGTAAATTGGCGATTCGAACTTCAATTGAGTATATAGAAGTCAAATGAAGTCGGAATTCTTTGAAACAAGAAACGTCAGGACTAATTTGATAATAGTTTTCTAATGGTGGAGAAAAATCTAGATTTTCGTCGAAAAGATTTTGAGTTATATCAAAATCAAATTTTCAGAAAAACAGTGCCATAACCATTTAAAAACCATAACGGTTTATTTAATTTTATAAAAGGATTTTAAGCGAATGAAATCCGAATTTCTATTTAGAAAATTTCAGATTTGAGTTGTAAAATATATCGGAACTCAGGTGGAGTAATAAATTGATTATTGAATAGATTTAACTAATTTGAATAGTACTTAGTTAATGAGATTTTGAATTGATATTGGGCTTTGAATAAGTGAATTCGATCTGAAAATTTATATTCGAAATCGAAAGGAAACTAGAATTGAAATTCAATTTGGTTATAAGCAATTTAAATATGTTCTTTGAATATGTTATGTTCAAACAGAGAAGTGAAATAGGCAAAATAGCTAATTAAAGAATAAGTGGGCGAAACTAAATTCAAACGAATGGATTGAGTCGAATTGAATTGAAAATAGGTGAACATGTGTTATACAGGTATGGGATGAAGTATATGAAGATTTTAATTTGTGCCCGACAAAAAGGTACATGTTTAAATTCATATATGAGATTTTATGCGCCGTATCGGCAAGCCGCTTGGCTTTTTCTTTTTCTTTTGGATTGGTGAGGGCCTTGGGAGGCTATTTGAAATATGCCGATGCTCCTGATACAAGGGAGGTTATGGCGAAATTTTCCGAAAATTTAAGGAGTTAGAATATTTTAAAGATAATTTGATGGTTAGAAATCAATGTATCGATATATATAGAATTCGATAAGAAAATGAACTTGAAAATAGAATATTATAAACAAAAAGGGAAATCGATAAGCTGGTAATAGAAAGAGAAACATATATATGTTTAAAAATGAATAATTGGTTTTTATAATGTTGATTATTCGGGGTAAGTGGTTTTGTCTGTTTTGAAGTTAATAATTTTTTTCAGTCAAGTTCTGAGAGGTAATTTTACCCCAGCTTGATTGATTTAATTTTTAATTGATAAATAGCAAGATCCAGTTTCGAAGAGAAGTGTTTGAATAATAGTTAGTTGAATAAAATATTTTGGGTTGTTGTAACGATGTTTTACACAGCATTCGTTTTAATCCAAGTGATGGAATTTTGGAAATATAACAGTAAATATTTCCTGAGTATAATTAAAGTAGTCGGGAAAGAGATAAGTGATTGAAATTGTTTTCAATTACAAATAGAATATATTTTCTAACTATAGAAAATAATAGAAGGCGATATATGGGAATGTTTTCCAAATAGCGTAAGAGGCCAAGATGATTATCAAAATTATTTGGTTAACAAATATTTATAGAGAAATGGAGAAGTGAATTAATTAATGAAATATTAATTAACAGGCCCAGTGATTGTTTTATGGTTTGAATGGATGTTTGTTTTTCTTCGACAGTTAAATAACCGACTATCGAAGTATTTGCCAATATCGTTGTCAATATGGAGAGACTAGTTGGCTTATTATCCGTGAACCACTCTGTATTGGCAGTAGTGTTGCGGATCAGATTATATGAAGATAATCAAAGACGGAGTAACATGCAAGGGCTTTTTCTATTAATAAAAATTGTGCCTTCGGTTTCGTTCAATCCCAGAACGAACGTATATGGACGAATGTCTGACAAAGTATTTCCAATGATCGAATATGTTGGTCTGTGTGTGTGTATATATATATATATATATATATATATATATATATATATGGTGGAAATGGATTTATTCCCTTAGCATAACATCCTGAATTTTTGTGCAAATCAATTAGTGATTAACGGATCTGACAATGTGGCATTCAAAGTGATTGTGCTATCAATGAATAGAAAGTAATCGTAGCCTCAGGCCTCAACAACCGAGAAATGAAAAAAATCGGGCAGGCAGCATGGTTATGTGGGTAGTTCCCATTAGGGTGTATAATCACCTATCTAGAGATTCATTTAATTCCTTATTTTATTCGATGCTATCCCATTCGGGAAATGGCTGCTGATCCCAACCGTTGGTGATATACATTCGATACACTCAAGCGAAATGAGTGGTCGGTCATGTGTGGGCCGGGTTGCAAGATGTTCTTGTTGAACCCAGTGTATTCCTCTTTAGAGATACACTATCGGAAGGTGGTTCCATACCTTGTCATGTTGGAAATCCAATCTCCAATAAGCGCCCTGCGGTGTTTGATTTTATACTATGTATGTGGAGCGTGAGATGCAAGCATTCCGCTAGATTCTATTTATTTGATTTAGACACTATTATAATATCATTGGATTTTTGTATCAAAGTGTTTTTGGGTTATAGTAAGGTAAAAACCTTCCATGTTTATGTGTGGGCTGGTCTTACTATTATCTTTTCTTTCGAAAGTATTTTGAAAGTTAAACAAATGGTTGGAGTTTACTCACACCAGTCCCATGACCGACCAGAGTTTATTTTGTTTGTTTTCCCTAAACTCTTGGGTGCCCAAATTTGTACGGGCAGTCAAGTAGTCGGGATTTTTCAGATTCACTTGGAAGAGCTGGAAGCAGGAGGCTTCACCAGTTAGCTATAGACTATCATATATTCCGCTGTGAACCATGTTTGTATCTGGAAACAGGTGTTTATAACTGTTCCAGGAATAACTGTTGTGCTCTGATGATGGTACGTATATAAAGTTACTGATTTGTATTTCAAAAGTTATGTTATATAATATATTTTATTCGTTCCGCTGTGAGATTTGTCTTCTTTGTTTTCTTCTATTCTAATATTTCTTTCTTTCTATTTCTCATCCTCTAACTTCTTTCTAATAATATTCCTATATCTGTGCAATTTGGGTTGGACGTATGGTGTTATTAGTCAACCCAGATAGTACGGATTTGCGGGCCGTTACAGTTGGTATCAAAGCATAGGTTGAGCGAATACCTAGGCTTGTGTGGCATGTGCTCATTAGAGATAGGGTCAGCAGTACCCTAGAATGAGTTGAGCATATATATACGAGAGAGCGTATTTGTTATTTGATATAAAAAGTTGTTTTATATTGTGTTGGCTAGTCTGTTGAGTGGTTTATGAATTCTGATCGAATTGTGGAACGCCACGAAGTCAACAGGAATTTCTAAACACTTGGACAGAGAAATTTGACACAATATTGTTTTCAAATGGGTAAATGAAATAATTTTATCCAGAATCCTATTTTGATATAGAAGAAATAATTTTCTGAAATTATTATATGGATGTGTTGGTTGTTATTATAATCAAGTGAGATTGAAAATTTTAGAAGGTTATATTTAACCAAAGAGGATTTGTATATGAATGAAATATACAAATGTGATGAATTAAAATTGAATTCAAACCAGAATTTAAATTTAAATCCTAGGAAGTTTGAAATATTTTTGGAAGTATATTAGAACAATATAGCTTTGTTTTAAAATAATTTTGAATGGGTTTTGAAATTATTTAAGCACTGAACTCACTTCAGTGGCTGGAAAATAATTCTGATGAGGACTGCAGCTTCATCAGTGTTCTAAGTGATGAATTGCTACCTTAGAAAAGTTTTGATGGGAATTTATTTGAACGAAAACAAGTTTAGTTGGAAAATTCAAATATTTTGAATTTGAAAAGATTATAAATATATGTACATGTTTAAGTGATTCCAAAAGGATTCGAAACGAAAACCCTGGGATTCGGATTCTGGAATTGGAATTTAACTTAAGCTAGTTAGATGGATTGAAGTGAAACAATCGACTAGAATCAATTTGAATAGGTTTATTGGAATATAGGTTGGATATAAATGGATTGGTCTTAGATCATTTGAAATAAATGAAGGAAGACCAAAAGTTTTGGTGGAAATAAATTCGTTGAAATATGGGGAGTTGATTTCAACATAAGTGAGATTTTGAAAAGTAATGGATTTGTACCATTTTTCCAACCTTAGCAATTTCGAGGATGAAATTATTTTAAGGGGGGAAGAATGTAACGACCCAGATTTTTGAACAGTTTATTTTAAATATTTAGTATGGTTTTAAATATTCAGTTTGTAATATAAATGGAATTTATCTTTTTAATAATCAAATACGATTTATTTCAAATATATATATATATATAATTATCGAAATATGAGAAGTTGAAATAATTCAATTCAAATTTAAAACGGAGGTAAATAATTCAAATGATTTATATAAATTTAATTTGAATTATAAATGATAATAAAATAATTTATATTGAGAAATTTATTGATTTGAATTAAATTTATATTATTTAATATGGTTATTTTAAATATACGTTCAAATTAAATTTCAAAAAATATTCTGTTGAGTTCAGTATAACGCTATAACATTGGAACTACGATCGGTACGCTAAAATAGCGGTTCACAATTTTTAATTGTGAACCCCAATTTATTTGATCAGTGGATAGGATCAAAATCAAATCGATATATGTTTAAAAGAAATAAAAATCTCTTTAAGTCAAATTGAATTAAATTAAATTATAATCGTAATCGTTTTAAATTCTTTAAAAAGATTTTGCCGTGTACTACTGTCTCCCTCCTCCTTCTATAAAACCGTGAATCCTCCCTTTCTCCAAAACAAAAGCCGCTACCCTCATTTCTTTCTGCAAATCGAATATGCCCGACCTTATATCCTCAATTGAAATCAAAAGGAAACCGTGACTTCCCCTTTTCTCGAATCAAATTCGTGATAATCCTCTGAAAGCTCGACTGCGAAATGGGTTGTGGTGGTCTTTGTCGTGATTGTTTTGGATGTAGCGATGGATCTAGGGTCACGAGAGGGTTCTCCCTAAACCTCGATTTGAGCGGCAAGTGTTTTCTTGGTTCGAAGCAGGAATAGCTCACACACGATTTAAAAGGGGTTGCGATGAAACAGGTGGCGCGATTTAGGGCAACTCGAAGTCGTGAGCTTCGAGGGTAGGTCCGAGCATAGGTTCGAGATTTGGAGATGCGGATTTGTGATGTAATGATAGCGCGATGGTGGAGAATGAGGCTTGCGTGGAGGTCAATCTGGGACTCGATGAACTGGAAGGTGACTGTCTTTTACTATAGCGTTCTCTACGGTGGATTGAGTCAGGCAGAAGGGTTCGCACTTTTGATGGTGGTCGCTGAGTCAGATTTGGCATTTGCAAATGGGATAAAAGGTAATAAGCTTTAACTAATTTTGATTAAATAATTTAAACTTAGTTTAATTTATTTAGTGAATCAATGAAATAAATAGTTAATGTGATAATTAATTTAATATATAGGGATTAGTTTATATAGTTGAAAATTTGATTTATTTAAAAAAATGGAAACAAGGTAACTAAGTGTGTGTTTATTTATTTAGGTAAGTGTTAAAAATATATATGGTTTTATGTAATATATATATACATATGTAAGTTTAATTTTATTCGTTAAGTTAAATTAAATTTAGTAACAATTAAAAGAAGAGGAGAAAATATAGAAAAGTTATTTATTTGTTTAAATAGTTAAATTGAATATATAAATGGTTAATCAGCAAATTTATATCAAATTATCATAGGTGCAAAATAAAAAATGATTCAAGTGGATTCATTGGAAATTTACCAGATATTCAGCAAATAAAAATCCCGGTGAGTAAATCTCACTCACCTTTTATTTAGAATTATTTTTATTCGTTAAAAATAATTGTTTGATGCTTATTTGAATACTTTCTGGTGGTTTCAAATATATTAGTTATTTAGGGTGAATATTATATATATATTGGTTTGGTGGTTGGATTCCCGCAGTTTCATTAGCGCATGCCCGCGGTACCATTAGCGGATGATTACCCTATACGCCCCATGCTATGATAGTGGATGACCTTCATACCGCGATATCCTGCCATGAAGCAAGATGGGTATTATTTATGTTGACTAACGTCTGTGGATGCAGGAAAAACAGGTTGGAGGAATCCGACTGGATTCCTCAAAAATATATTATCTGTTTGTTTATTTGTTTGCATATATACTATCTTATATGATGTGTTAACCAGAAATAAATAATTGGTTGTTTGGTGTTTAAATATCACTGGGCCTAAGTGTTATATTTAAAAATATCGAAAATGGAAATTTCCAGAATTAAAAAGGGGAAATTCTATTTTTCTAAAATAGAATTTAAAATTTGAATGGAATAAAAATATTAACATGTTTTAAAGGAACAAAACAAGAAATTCATTTATAAACGAAGTTTATAAATGAAGGGAAGAGAATTATCATTTGATAATTCAGAAATAAATTATAAGTTTGAATTTGAAAATGGGAAAAACTATTTTTCCAAAGTAGAGATATCTATTTCAAAGGAAATTGAAATAGGGACTTGTTTATATATATGAACAAGTAAAATAAATAGGGTTTGTAAATAAAAAGGGAAAAATTATCATTTGGATAATTTGAATATTTAAATTCAAATGTGAATTTAAAAATAGAAACGGGAAATCGGGTTAAATAAATAAACGATGGAATTTATTCTGATGTTCAGAATATAAATTGGACTAGAATAAATCCGTAAGGATTTATGATTTGAATTCGATTAACTCGAATTTTATTTAATAGAAGCCAAACTAAAATTAGAATTTGAATATATAGAATTTGAAGAGAATTTGAATCGATAGAAAATTCAAATAGAAACTCAAATGGAATTCAAATATAGAATTTGAATATAGAAATTATAAAGGAAATTGAAATATAGAATTTGAATGGGGTTTGAATATAGAAATTCAAACGGGATTTGAATAGAGAATTTAAATATAGAATTTAAATGTAGAAATTCAAAGAGAATTCAAATATATAATTTGAACATAGGAATTTAAATAGATGTTGAATATAGAAAATTTAAAGGAGATTCAAATATAGAATTTGAATATAGGAATGTAAATAGAATTTGAATAAGGGAATTGGAAATAGAATTTTGAATAAGAGGATTTAAATAGAATTTGAATAATAGAATTAAAAAGGAGTTTGAATATTTGAAATTTCAAATAGAATTAAATCGAAGTTTGAATATTTGAAATTTAAATAGAATAAATATGGTATTTGAATTCAAAAAGAATTAAATAGGGAATTTGAATGTAGAATTCAAAAAGAATTCAAATGGAATTTAAACTAAAGAATTTGAATATAGCATTCAAATGGAATTTTAAACTATGGAATTTAAATATATAATTCAAATGGAATTTGAAATATGGAATTTGAATATAGGATTCAAATAAAAATGAAATTGGAATTTGAATATAGAATTCAAATAAAAGTGAAAATGGAGTTTGAATCAAGAAAATTCAAATAGAATTGAAATGGAGTTTGAATATTAGAATTCAAACAGAAATGAAATGGAGTTTGAATATTAGAATTCGAATAGAGCTAAAATGGAGTGGAATTCATTTTAACGAAGTTTAAAAGTTTTTATATATAAATATAACTAAAACGAACTCGCCGCAGCGTGGTAGTTCGTAAATTGGCGATTCGAACTTCAATTGAGTATATAGAAGTCAAATGAAGTCGGAATTCTTTAAAACAAGAAACGTCAGGACCAATTTGATAATAGTTTTCTAATGGTGGAGAAAAATCTGGATTTCGTCGAATAGATTTTGAGTTATATCAAAATCAAATTTTCAGAAAAACAACGCCATAACCATTTAAAAACCATAATGGTTTATTTAATTTTATAAAAGGATTTTAAGCGAATGAAATCTGAATTTCTATTTAGAAAATTTCAGATTTGAGTTGTAAACTATATCAGAACTCAGGTGGAGTAATAAATTGATTTTTGAAACAGAAATCAGATTTTTGATTATTGAATAGAATTAACTAATTTGAATAGTAATTAGTTAATGAGATTTTGAATTGATGTTGGGCTTTGAATAAGTGAATTCGATTTGAAAATTTATATTCGAAATCGAAAGGAAATTAGAATTGAAATTGAAATTCAATTTGGTTATAAGCAAGTTAAATATGTTATTTGAATATGTTATGTTCAGACAGAGAAGTGAAATAGGCAAAATAGCTAATTAAAGAATAAGTGGGCGAAACTAAATTCAGACGAATGGATTGAGTCTAATTGAATTGAAAACAGGTGAACATGTGTTAGACATGTATGGGATGAAGTATATGAAGATTTTAATTTGTGCCCGACAAAAAGGTACATGTTTAATGTAATGACCCGTATTCTACACATCATAGGATTGTAGAATATTTATTTCTTTCCCGTATGAAGTTGTATGGTCATGTAACTTTGGGAAACATCTATTAGAGTCATTTCCCATGTTCATGATTTTTGTCGATTTTTAAATGACCATTTTGCCCTTAGTTAGTAATGTTTTGGCCATAACTTTTGATTGGAAAGGAATTTTGACCTGAAACCACTTCCATTGGATTCATTTGATGGTTTACCTTTCCGTAGAGTGGTCATAATAGTCAAACGGACTTACCGTTTGGGAAATATGGCTGAAATAAAGTTTGGAGGGTGAAAAACTGCTTAACCGGGCCAAATCGGGTGATTAGTGAGTAGGCCCACAACCCATTTCGGGATTAGGGTTATGGGAAGGCTGAAATGAGTTAGAGGATCATTCCATTTCAGTTTTCTAGCCTCCACTTATCTCCAAGGAACCCTAAAAATGGCCTCCAACCTCTAAATCACCTCCAAATCACCTTTTGGTCAAGGATTTGGCTTAGCAACCCATAATCAAGGAAGATCTACACCAAATCAACATTGGAGCTGCTTTTTAGCATAGAGATTCACATCAAATCAGAGATTTATTTCAGATCTTAGTTTATTTGTGGCTAAGGTGAGTGATTTGCATAGTTTTGCACTAATTATGGCTAATTAGGGGTGATTAGTGTTAATTAGCGAATTTAAGCATGATAAAATTCGGGAAAAATGTTCATAAATTCCTAAATGATGTTTTAGACCTCTGATATGAATTTGGGTTAATTAGGTTAAGTTTTGTTAATCCTATCATTAGTTTCACCTAAACATGCTTAAGGGGAGATATGGGATTTTGGGGTATGTTTGATCCATTTTAACCTATTATATTGATGTTTTGATGTTTGTGGTTGATTATGCATGTTGCTATGACTGTATGAAATGCTTTGTGATTGATTTCAATAGTTAGAATGGTCGAAAACATCGTCGAATGGTGTAAACACTTGCTGGAACAGTTTAAGAAAACAGTGCAGTTTTCGGATCGGATCGGATGTGGGGCTCGGATCGGACATGTTGAACTGGGCAAGGAATTCGATCGGATCGGAGCCTGACATTGGGGAAAAGTTGGCAAAAAGGAAGGCCACGCTAACTGAACTGGGATCGGATCGGATTAAGGGGGAGGCGGATCGGAGCAGAAGCCTGAAGACGGATCGGATAGGAGCATATGAAGGATGAGGGACCGGATCGGAGCACGTGAAGGATGAGGAGACGGATCGGAGCGGAGGCACGAACTGGAGGAGAGATGGCACCCGACCCGACCCGAGGTGAAGCACCCGACCCGAACCAATGGAGGACACCCGACCCGAACCGTACCAGAAAAAGACCCGACCCGAACCAACGGAGGACACCCGACCCGAACCGATAACTTGAAGAGAATCCGACCCGATCCAGTATTGACCAATAACCCGAGATGCAAAGGTAGTCCAATATGGGAAGTTAGAGCTCAGGATCCAGTTGGGAACCAATGAGTTCACTTCATGGTTGGGCTTTGCTGCGGGACGTGTGTTAAGGAGTTGTCGACGTTCATAACTTCGATTCACCACTAAAAATGGATGATGGCTACTTATCAGTGCAGTAGGGTCATTATGACCTGAGGGGCAAGGTGATGGTAGCAAGACTACGTTATCAGTGCAGTAGGGTCATTATGACCTGAGGGGAAAGGTGATGCGTCGTAAGACTATGAGCCAGCGTAGATGGGGTGAACAACTCCATGGGGCAAGTGGACATAGTAAGGATTGGTAAGGCTATGAGCCAGCGCAGATGGGGTGAATAACTCCATGGGGCAAGTGGACATAGCGAGGAATTAGTGGCTACGTTATCAGTGCAGTGAAGCCATTTATGACTTCATGGGGCAGAGTGATCGTAGCAAGGCATGTTGGGTGATCGAAGTGGTGAATATCGTATGCTTTATGCACTGAGTGAGAGATGTGAGGATGGATGCTATGTTTGATTGTTTGCCATCATTATGACATGCACACCTCCCCCACCTCCGTATCTTTACACCGTTTGATATGGTACCTTAGAGTGTTGTACAGTATGTAGTGCTAACTCTTTGGTTGCAGGTCCAGGTTCAGGTATGTTTTAGTCTACCTATTATTGTTCACCTTAGATGCTTATCGCTCATACCAGGCTTTATTTCCGACCCAGAGTTTTATGTCTCCTCTTATTACTCTGGGTGCTCACACGAGCAGACTAGAGACAGGTTAGCTGGTGATGCGCGAGTAGCTGATTCGGAGGCGGCCAGGAGGCTTCCACGTATGATATATATATACACATTCTCCCTGTGTCGTTGGTGGTCGCTACTTGGGCATTAGTAGTATACCTCCTTTATCTTACTTTTGCTTTGAGACAGTTTGAAAGTTGTAATAAGCTGTATTTTGGATTTCCGCTGCTATGATGTTTAGCTCTGGTTTTCAGCTTATGCACTGTCTCTCCTGTTTTATGTCAAGTATGTTATTATTATATTTTATTCTATGCGCTGGGAGACATTCTACAGGTTCTTTGTATGTTCATTTCCTTCTTCCCTTTCCTTCTCACGACCCGTTCCGTGCTAACTGGACATGTGTACAGCGCACTTTTGGAGTAAGTGTCGGTTGGTGTGGGGCGGGCCGTCACATTTGGTATCAGAGCTCTAGGTTGCGTAGTTAACCTAGGGAAAGACACTAGGGAGAGATAATACGTATATGAGAGCGCGTATTTGTAATTATTTTGGTTTTCAAAAGCTATGTATATATATACTATTAGTAGTATAAGAATGAAGTCGCACTGCACTAGCACGACTATGGGGTCGTTAATCGTTTCCTTTTTCAGATTGACGATGAGCCGAGACACGAGGGGTGCTGGTAGAGGGACAAACCAAGGGAATGCCGCTGACATGAGGGCGATGCTTACTAACCTCATGAGAGACATGCTTAGAGAAGTGCAAGGGGCAGTCCCCAATCCCGGAGTTGGTATTGGCCCAGTAGTGCAGGCGCCTAGGGTCGATTTCGCCAAGTTGTGCAAGGATTACACTAATCTTGGTGGAAAGCCATTCCACGGAACGGAGTCGGCCACAGATGTTCAAGATTGGATGGATAGCTGTGATCGTATCTTTGATGACTTGGGTCTTGAGAATGCGATGAAGAGAAGGCTAGCGTCTCGTCAGCTGCAAGGGCGAGCGATGAATTGGTGGAATGCCATTAGAACAGCTACTCCAGAGGACCAGGTTACTTGGGATCAGTTCAAGGCTCGCTTTAGCGAGAAGTTTATTCCAGCTGCCCAGAAGTCAGTGTTGTTTAAGAGGTTCTTGGAACTCAAGCAGAACGGAAGGACAGTTTCTGATTATATTGCTGAGTACGACACTTTATCGAAATATGGACTATCTCTTATTGATACTCCTGAGAAGAAGAATGAGAAGTTCATTACTGGTTTGGATGGATACTTGGGGGAAAGGCTTATCAACCACATCGATGAGACTTTTGAATCGATCGTGGGGAAAGCTTTGAGATGAGAGCCTTTACCCTAAATCAAAGACTGAGGCTGCATCTGCAGAAGGGCCAAAGCCGCAAGCAGGCGGAGGAGGCAAGAATAACTCTCAGAATAGGAGGAAGCAGGACCAATCAAAAGGTGGCCAGAAAAAGAGCAAGAAGGATGTTGAGTGCTTCAGCTGTGGAAAGAAGGGCCATTATGCTAAAGAATGTCGGGCCAAGCCAACGGAAAGGAAGTGCTACAACTGTGGTCAAGTGGGACATCATAAGGATAAGTGTCCGCAACCTCTTAAGGAGAAGCAGATTGTGAAAGCATATGCTATTGATGCTATTCCTTCTTCGTCGAATGCCCCAACTGCGGCGGAGAAAGGAAAGAATGTTGTTATTCAAGGTATGCTTTCTATTTATGATGTACCAGTTCGAGTTTTGTTTGATACTGGGGCTTCCCGTTCCTTCATATCTAGTGACCTGGTAGATAGGTTGGGACTGGAACTCGAGATAGTCGATAGACCATTGGTTGTGATGAACCCGATTGGTGGTTCGACTAGCCTTAGTATGATTTGCAGGAATTTGGTCTTATCGAGTCATGGATGTATGTTTGTTTGTGATTGCTTTGTTTTGGGCTTTACTGGGTATGGCATTATATTGGGAGTCGAAGATACAGGGTGGTGGTAGACAGTGAGGGCTTTTTGGTGACAGTGAGGGCGGATGATGGGCGGAGGGTAGTGTTTGGTAGTCTACCTGGTGATGGGGTTATGGCTAGTTTTGTAAATTCCCTCGACATCCCGCAGGATGAGTTGTCAGATGTGCCCGTGGTTGGCCAGTATCCGGACGTCTTCGAGGAGGTGACCGGGCTTCCACCACACCGAGAGATTGAGTTCCGTATTGATTTAGTGAAAGATGCCAGACCTATAGTGATGCCACTTCGTCGTATGGCACCAAGGGAGCAGCGAGAGCTCGGGGTGCAAGTCAGCAATCTTTTGAAGAAGGGATTTATTAGAAGGAGTGTCTCCGAGTGGGGAGCACCAGTTGTGTTTGCCACTAAGGCAGATGGTTCCCTTCGTTTGTGTGTGGACTATCGCGAGTTGAATAAGGTAACGAGGAAGAATAAGTATCCTCTACCGCGGATAGATGATTTGTTTGATCAACTGGAAGGAGCAAGAGTGTTCTCCCAGTTGGACCTCGCGACAGGATTTCATCAGCTTCGAGTAGCGGATGAGAGTGTTCCGAAAACGGCATTTAGGACGCCGTCTGGATTTTATGAGTGGTTGGTCATGCCATTTGGGTTGACCAATGCACCAGCCTACTTTGTGGATCTTATGAATCGAGTATTTAGAGATCAGTTGAATAAGTTTGTTCTTGTGTTCGTGGATGATATCCTTGTTTACTCAAGGACAGAGGAGGAACACAAGGGACACTTGAGGATAGTGATGGGGGTGTTGAGGAAACACCAATTGAAAGCGAAATTCTCTAAGTGTCATTTTTGGAGAAGGGAAGTGAGGTTCTTGGGTCATGTTGTTTCCAAGAGTGGTATTGCCGTGGACCCTGCGAAGGTGGCTACGGTACAGGATTGGCCTATGCCCAAGAATGCAACAGATGTAAGAAGTTTCTTGGGATTAGCTGGATATTATCGTAAGTTTATCCAGGACTTCTCCAAGATAGCAACACCGTTGACTCAGTTGACTAAGAAGAATCAGTCCTTCGTCTCGGACGAAGTGTGTGAGGATGCCTTCAAGAGTGTAAAGGAGAAGTTGACGCGTGCGCCAGTGTTGGTCATTCCTAAAGGGAATGAAGAGATGACGGTATACACGGATGCTTGTGGTACCGGACTGGGTGCAGTATTGATGCAAGAATGTAGCGTTGTAGCTTATGCTAGTCGACAGCTAAAGCCGCATGAGAAGAAGTATCCTACCCATGATTTGGAATTGGCAGCGCTTGTATTTGCGCTGAAGATGTGGAGACACTATCTCTTGAGAGAGAGATTTGAGTTGTTCACCGATCATAAATCGTTAAAGTATCTCTTCTCTCAGAAAGATCTGAATCTCTGTCAGCAGAGATGGTTAGAGTTCTTGGCTTCGTATGATTTTGATATCGCATATGGGAAAGGTAATGCGGTAGCCGATGCCTTGAGTAGGAGACATGCCAGCTTAGGGGCAATGTTTCTTGAGTGGAAGCAACTGGAGTATATCGCGGGGTTTGATTTCAGACCAAAGTGCGAATTGGATCCAGTCATGCTAGCTAGTTTGACGATCAGACCCACTTTGATAGAGCGGATTGGTTCTAGCCAGAGGGACGATCCTAATCTATTAGAAATCATCTCCAAGTTAGAGATGAACATCGACGGTGAGGAGATGAATGTGTATGGGCTTGATCGAGACGGATGGCTTAGAAGGAATGGAAGGCTAGTTGTACCCAACGTAAATGGTTTGAGGGATGAAGTGCTTAGATAATGTCATCACTCAGAACTGACTATACATCCCGGTTGTAATAAGATGTATCGGGACATGAGACAGACTTACTACTGGGAAGGGATGAAAAGAGACGTTGGGAAGTTTATATCCAAATGCATGAATTGCCAGCTAGTTAAAGCCGAGCAAAAGAAGCCTAGTGGGTTATTGCAACCATTAGAAATTCCCGAATGGAAATGGGAGCAAGTCTCGATGGATTTCATCGATGGTTTACCAAGGACTAGATCGGGATATGATAGTATTTGGGTAATTGTGGATCGATTGACTAAAAGCGCAAGATTTATACCAGTCAAATCGACCAGAACGGCAGCCAAGTTGGCAGAATTGTATATGAAGTGGGTAGCGAGATTTCATGGAATACCCAAAAGCATTGTGAGTGACCGAGACCCGTTGTTCACTAGTGGGTTTTGGAAGAGCTTACAAGAGGCTCTAGGGTCAGGATTACATCTCAGTACCGCATATCATCCTCAGACCGACGGTCATACGGAGAGGGTGAATCGTATATTGGAAGATCTCTTGAGAGCGTGTATATTGGATTTTGGTGGATCATGGGATGACCATTTGCACCTAGTAGAGTTTGCATATAATAATAGCTACCAATCCAGTATCGGTATGGCTCCATATGAAGCTTTGTACGGAAGACCGTGCAACTCACCATCATGTTGGATAGAGACTGGCGAGAAGTTTGTGCTTGGACCAAATGTGGTGAGAGAAACTTCAGATAAGATTAAGATCATTCAGCAACGAATGAAAGCTGCCCAAGATAGGCAGAAGATTTATGCTGATAAGAGGAGAAGAGACTTGAAATTCTCCGTTGGCGACTTGGTGTTTGTCAAGATCTCTCCGTTGAAGAGCGTGATACGATTTGGCAGGAGAGGCAAGTTGGCACCAAGATTTGTTGGCCCATTCCCTGTTCTTGAACTAGTCGGGAATTTGGCATATAGAGTTGGCTTACCAGAGAAAATGGCAAAAGTTCATAATGTATTTCATGTTTCCCAACTAAGGAAGTTCGTTCACGACTCAGATATGACTATTTCACATGATCAGTTAGAGGACTTCGAAGTAGAACCCGAGGCGGTTGGGAACCGCAAGCCGATTCGTATTGTGGGGCACGATACGAAGCAACTTCGAAGGAAGGCGGTGAAGCTAGTCAAGGTTCAGTGGGGCGAGGACGAGAATGATTGTACTTGGGAGACAGAGGAGAGCATTAGGAAGGCATACCCATAACTCTTTGCCTGGTAAGATTTACTTTGCAATTTAGTTTTCCGCATGCTAGGTTAGGCTTGTTTTGATTGTTTGCATGTTTGATTGTTTTTTTATGATTGATAGGCATGCGGGACCTTTGTGTGTGTTTTGATTAAGAAATTTCGGGGGCGAAATTTCTTAAGGGGGGGAGAGTGTAACGACCCGTATTCTACACATCATAGGATTGTAGAATATTTATTTCTTTCCCGTATGAAGTTGTATGGTCATGTAACTTTGGAAAACATCTATTAGAGTCATTTCCCATGTTCATGATTTTTGTCGATTTTTAAATGACCATTTTGCCCTTAGTTAGTATTGTTTTGGCCATAACTTTTGATTGGAAAGGAATTTTGACCTGAAACCACTTCCATTGGATTCGTTTGATGGTTTACCTTTCCTAGAGTGGTCATAATAGTCAAACGGACTTACCGTTTGGGAGATATGGCTGAAATAAAGTTTGGAGGGTGAAAAATTGCTTAACCAGGCCAAATCGGGTGATTAGTGAGTAGACCCATAACCCATTTCGGGATTAGGGTTATGGGAAGGCTGAAATGAGTTAGAGGATCATTCTATTTCAGTTTTCTAGCCTCCACTTATCTCCAAGGAACCCTAAAAATGGCATCCAACCTCTAAATCACCTCCAAATCACCTTTTGGTCAAGGATTTGGCTTAGCAACCCCTAATCAAGGGAGATCTACACCAAATCAACATTGGAGCTGCTGTTTAGCATAGAGATTCACATCAAATCAGAGATTTATTTCAGATCTTAGTTTATTTGTGGCTAAGGTGAGTGATTTGCATAGTTTTGCACTAATTATGGCTAATTAGGGGTAATTAGTGTTAATTAGCGAATTTAAGCAAGATAAAATTCGGGGAAAATGTTCATAAATTCCTAAATGATGTTTTAGACCTCTGATATGAATTTGGGTTAATTTGGTTAAGTTTTGTTAATCCTATCATTAGTTTCACCTAAACATGCTTAAGGGAAGATATGGGATTTTGGGGTATGTTTGATCCATTTTAACCTATTATATTGATGTTTTGATGTTTGTGGTTGATTATGCATGTTGCTATGACTGTATGAAATGCTTTGTGATTGATTTCAATAGTTAGAACGGTCGAAAACGTCGTCGAATGGCGTAAACACTTGCTGGAACAGTTTCAGAAAACAGTGCAGGTTTCGGATCGGATCGGACATGTTGAACTGGGCAAGGAATTCGATCGGATCGGAGCCTGACACTGGGGAAAAGTTGGCAAAAAGGAAGGCCACGCTAACTGAACTGGGATCAGATCGGATTAAGGGGGAGGCGGATCGGAGCGGAAGCCTGAAGACGGATCGGATAGGAGCATATGAAGGATGAGGGATCGGATCGGAGCACGTGAAGGATGAGGAGACGGATCGGAGCGGAGGCACGAACTGGAGGAGAGATGACACCCGACCCGACCCGAGGTGAAGCACCCGACCCGAACCAATGGAGGACACCCGACCCGAACCGTACCAGAAGAAGACCCGACCCGAACCAACGGAGGACACCCGACCCGAACCGATAACTTGAAGAGAATCCGACCCGATCCAGTATTGACCAATAACCCGAGATGCAAAGGTAGTCCAATATGGGAAGTTAGAGCTCAGGATCCAGTTGGGAACCAATGAGTTCACTTCATGGTTGGGCTTTGCTGCGGGATGGGTGTTAAGGAGTTGTCGACGTTCATAACTTCGATTCACCACTAAAAATGTATGATGGCTACTTATCAGTGCAGTAGGGTCATTATGACCTGAGGGGCAAGGTGATGGTAGCAAGACTACGTTATCAGTGCAGTAGGGTCATTATGACCTGAGGGGAAAGGTGATGCGTAGTAAGACTATGAGCCAGCGTAGATGGGGTGAACAACTCCATGGGGCAAGTGGACATAGTAAGGATTGGTAAGGCTATGAGCCAGCGCATATGGGGTGAATAACCCCATGGGGCAAGTGGACATAGCGAGAAATTAGTGGCTACGTTATCAGTGCAGTGAAGCCATTTATGACTTCATGGGGCAGAGTGATCGTAGCAAGGCATGTTGGGTGATCGAAGTGGTGAATATCGTATGCTTTACGCACTGAGTGAGAGATGTGAGGATGGATGCTATGTTTGATTGTTTGCCATCATTATGACATGCACACCTCCCCCACCTCCGTATCTTTACACCGTTTGATATGGTACCTTAGAGTGTTGTACAGTATGTAGTGCTAACTCTTTGGTTGCAGGTCCAGGTTCAGGTATGTTTTAGTCTACCTGTTATTGTTCACCTTAGATGCTTATCGCTCATACCAGGCTTTATGTCTGACCCAGAGTTTTATGTCTCCTCTTATTACTCTGGGTGCTCACATGAGCAGACTAGAGACAGGTTAGCTGGTGATGCGCGAGTAGCTGATTCGGAGGCGGGCAGGAGGCTTCCACGTATGATATATATATATATATATATACACATTCTCCCTGTGTCGTTGGTGGTCGCTACTTGGGCATTAGTAGTGTACCTCCTTTATCTTACTTTTGTTTTGAGACAGTTTGAAAGTTGTAATAAGCTGTATTTTTGATTTCCGCTGCTATGATGTTTAGTTCTGGTTTTCAGCTTATGCACTGTCTCTCCTGTTTTATGTCAAGTATGTTATTATTATATTTTATTCTTTGCGCTGTGAGACATTCTACAGGTTCTTTGTATGTTCATTTCCTTCTTCCCTTTCCTTCTCACGGCCCGTTCCGTGTAACTGGACATGTGTACAGCGCACTTTTGGAGTAAGTGTCGGTTGGTGCGGGGCGGGCCGTCACATTTAAATTCATATATGAGATTTTACGCGCTGTATCGGCAAGCCGCTTGGCTTTTTCTTTTTCTTTTGGATTGGTAAGGGCCATGGGAGGCTATTTGAAATATCCAGATGCTCCCGGTACAAGGGAGGTTATGGCGAAATTTTCCGGAAATTTATGGAGTTAGAATATTTTTAAGATAATTTGATAGTTAGAAATCAACATATCGATATATATAGAATTCGATAAGGAAATGAACTCGAAAATAGAATATTATAAACAAAAAGGGAAATCGATAAGCTGGTAATAGAAAGAGAAACATATATACGTTTATAAATGAATTATTGGTTTTTATAATGTTGATTATTCGGGGTAAGTGGTTTTGTCTGTTTTGAAGTTAATGATGTTTTCAGTCAAGGTCTGAGAGGTAATTTTACCCCAACTTGATTGATTTCATTTTTAATTGATAAATAGCAAGATCCAGTCTCGAAGAGAAGCGTTTGAATAATAGTTAGTTGAATAAAATATTTTGGGTTGTTGTAACGATGTTTTACATAGCATTCGTTTTAATCCAAGTGATGGAATTTTGGAAATATAACAGTAAATATTTCCTGAGTATAATTAAAGTAGTCGGGAAAGAGATAAGTGATTGAAATTGTTTTCAATTACAAATAGAATATATTTTCTAACTATAGAAAATAATAGAAGGTGATATATGGAAATGTTTTCCAAATAGCGTAAGAGGCCAAGATGATTATCGAAATTATTTGGTTAACAAATATAGATAGAGAAATAGAGAAGTGAATTAATTAATGAAATATTAATTAACAGTCCCAGTGATTGTTTGATGTTTTGAATGGATGTTTGTTTTTCTTCGATAGTTAAATAACCGACCATCGAAGTATTTTCCAATATCGTTGTCAATATGGAGAGACTGGTTGGATTATTATCCGTGAACAACTCTGTATTAGCAGTAGCGTTGCGGATCAGATTATATGAAGATAATCAAAGACGGAGTAACATGCAAGGGCTTTTTCTATTAATAGAAATTGTGCCTTCGGTTTCGTTCAATCCCAGAACGAACGTATATGGACGAATGTCTGACAAAGTATTTCCAATGATCGAATATGTTGGTCTGTATAGATATATATATGGTGGCAACCGATTTATTCCCTTAGCATAACATCCAGAATATTTGTGCTAATCAATTAGTGATTAACGGATCTGACAATGTGGCATTCAAAGTGATTGTGCTATCAATGAATAGAAAGTAATCGTAGCCTCAGGCCTCAACAACCGGGAAATAACAAAAATCGGGCAGGCAGCATGGCTATGTGGGTCGCTCCCATTAGTGTGTATAATCACCTATCTAGTGATTCATTTAATTCCTTATTCTATTTGATGATGTCCCATTCGGGAAACGGATGCTGATCCCAACCGTTGGTGATATACATTCGATACACTCAAGCGAAATGAGTGGTCGGTCATGTGTGGGCCGGGTTGCAAGATGTTCTTGTTGAACCTAGTGTATTCCTCTCTAGAGATACACTATCGGAAGGTGGTTCCATACCTTGTCATGTTGGAAATCCAATCTCCAATAAGCGCCCTGTGGTTTTTGATTTTATACTATATATGTGGAGCATGAGATGCAAGTGTTCCGCTAGATTCTATTTATTTGATTTAGACACTATAATAATATCACTGGATTTTTGTATCAAAGTGTTTTTGGGTTATAGTAAGGTAAAAACTGTCCATGTTTATGTGTGGGCTAGTCTTACTATTATCTTTTCTTTCTAAAGGATTTTGAAAGTTAAACAAATGGTTGGAGTTTACTCACACCAGTCGCATGACTGACCCATAGTTTATTTTGTTTGTTTTCCCTAAATTCTTGGGTGCCCAAATTTGTACGGGCAGTCAAGTAGTCGGGATTTTTTAGATTCACTTGGAAGAGCTGGAAGCAGGAGGCTTCACCAGTTAGCTATAGACTATCATATATTCCGCTGTGAACCATGTTTGTATTTGAAAACAAGTGTTTATAACTGTTCCGGGAATAACTGTTGTGCTCTGATGATGGTATGTATATAAAGTTACTGATTTGTATTTCAAAAGTTATGTTATATAATATATTTTATTCGTTCCGCTGTGAGATTTGTCTTCTTTGTTTTCTTCTATTCTAATATTTCTTTCTTTCTATTTCTCATCCTCTAACTTCTTTCTAATAATGATTCCTATTTCTATGCAATTTGGGTTGGACGTATGGTGTTATTAATCAACCCAGATAGTACGGATTTGCGGGCCTTTACAGCATGTTTTCCAAAGAATGTTTACAAACGGGTAATTTACTTTTCAATTTGACATGAACGAGTCAACACAAGTTTGGGTCGTTACTATGAAATTTAAGTTTGTTACCAATCAAAACTTCAAACAAAAGTCAGGTTATCGTTACAAACCCCTCCAGCTTGGTCAGTTGTTTTGGTAGAAACAGTGCAAATATGAAATGAGTTCTAAAATCGATATCAACAATCGTAAAATGGCATCTCAATTTCCTTTTGGTTAACAAGTTAGGTCAAATAAGTGAAGATAGTGCTTGGATTTCAAGCGCTTACTCTCTCTTTATTTTGAAAAATATTTACAATAATATTATTTACAAATACCTAGGTATACCACCCCTACACTGCATTACGACTTACATGCGGATTGGTAATCCTTAAGTGTCAAACTATTGAAATGAGACCAAGATATAACCAACGCACTACATTACGGCTTACGTGTGAGTTGGGACAAAGCTTGGCGAGTTTGCACACCAACGCTAGATGTACTGGGAATGTTGGATACCCTTGGATTATTATTATTATTATATATATATATATATATATTCTTTTTTCTTTCTCTTTTTTTTACTTTTTTTTGCATAAGAGAGAGAGAGTTAAGCGAGAATATCTTAACACAACTTCACTTGAAAGATCTAAAATGTTATCATAAGTAGTCTAAATTACCATTCATTTAATCAGATTACAATTTAGAAAACATTTCATACTCATCACCTACGAATCTCCTATATACCAATTACACTAAATTTGCTCATAATTCAAACTCTTCTTTCATTATCCGTTAAGAGAAGTAAATTTCCAAACATTTTAGTCGAACGACCAAAATTGCGTATATTTACTTCATCGTGCCCATTTAAAAGTGAATTAAAATGCATTTTTTTTTAAAAATTGATGAAAAAAAGAAAAGTAAAGAGAAATCTAAGCATAACCAGAATAAATATGAAACTCCCCCCACACTTGATTTTGACTGTGTCCCACAGTTAACCCAAGTGGCAGGAAGAGAGAAAAAAAAGGAAAAGAAAATTTTGAAAATATGACCTATATTTACAAAAAAAGAAAAATATATTTATAGTATATAAGAAAATACATTGACAAGAAGTAAATGAAACGGTCTTCCAAAGAGCGGTTCATTTGTCTCTTCAAATATGAGAGACACAGCTGAAGCTCGAAAAACCAAATCGTAAAAGCTTTCGAAGTTAGACGTAGATTTGGAAAAACAAATGTCGTTTTATTAAAAATCGAATGAGTTGGTTTATTTTTGAATGATTCTTTGGGTAGATTGAATAATTGATTGAATTTCATGTTTAATTTCATCAATTTGAATTTCAAAGTCAAAATGTTGATTCAAATCTACTCGTTTAGAATTCAACTCATTTTCGAAGAGTCCAAAAAGTTCGTTCTCATCAAATTTGTCTTCCTTTAGTGAGTTATCAACAACTTCAATGCATGTATCATTTTCAAAATCCAAAGTCGTTGTTTGAGATTTGTTATTTTCAGAAAAAGAAATATCGAATTTGAGATTTGGTTTCACCCTCTCAAAAGAATTGAAATCCAAATTAATTACCGTATTATTAACAACTTCGTTAAGAACGTCATTTTCAATGTCGAAAGTCGTTATTTCAAGATCATCGATTGCGGTAAAAGGTGGATTAATGTTCGAATCGTCACACATTTGGATTTGATTATATTTCTCAAGAAACTTCAAGTAGTTTTCATACAACAAATCCGTGTAATTATCGTCAATTTCGTTCATTTGTTCAACAAAATCAAATTTATAATTATTTACATAAGAATTTTCAATTTGAAATTGTTGAGAACAAAAGCACCACAATTTAAATTATTCTCATTGCCAAAATCATTTGAAAATTCATTCATATTTCCGTTTTGAAATTGAGATTCATTTTGGAGTTCGAAATTGAATTGGTAAGGGTTATAATCAAAATCATTTGAATTTGGAATTGAACATGAATTTTGATTATTTTGAAAACTTTGACTTGAATTGTTGCACAAGTTTGAAATATACAATTCGTTCATTCTTTGAATATCAAGTAAAGATTCAATACTTGTTTCCAAATTGAGGGTTGATAATTGTTTTGAAAATTTTGTGGTAGAAAATCATGATTATTTTGAAATTTTTGAAAAATTTCAGGTGTAAAATCCAAATTATTTGTACAATAGTTGTTATTAAAATATCCATATGAATTCGATGTAAAATTATATGGATTATATTGATTTTTACAACTATCGTAAAATCCGTAGGCATAAGGAAATTGAGACATTTTTCAAAAGATGGTATGTTTCTTTTTTTTATAAGAGAAAAGGAAATAAATATTAACAAAAGGGATAGGTTTTTTTTTAAGATTATAGATTATATATATATATATATGCATGAACCTAATGCAAATATATAATGAAAATTACGTAATTACAATTTTCTAAAATTATACAATGGCGATTAGATTAATTTCAATAAAAGACTTCTCAACCAGTTACCGGATAGGAGTTATCGATGCAAACTCTAGCAATGCAGTTGAAGGTTTAAGTACCTTCAGATGAATAATCGCTATAATATTTACGAATCACCGTAATATTTATAAACGGTTATTACTCTGTCGTATTCTGGACACCAAGAAATAATTTGATAGAAATAAATCAATTTGTCAAATTATAATAATGTCCTTAGAAAATAAAAACAAAAATAAGATAAATGCAAAACAGAAATTAGACCTGAATTACGATCCAACTAAGAATGAACTTTTGTTTTGTTTTTGGATTTATTTATGCAAATGCAAGCAAACAACAATGCAATATAAATTAAAAACAAAAGTTAGAAAACAATAGCAAAGCGTGCAGATTATTAGCAAATTTTTTTATTAGCGATCTTTTTTAAAGCAAGAGAAGCGACATGGTTTTAGAAAAGCAAGCAATTTTCTTTCGCTAAATTCTGCAATCCTGAAAAGAAATGGAAAAGAACACAATACACCTTTTTTTAGAACAAAAGAAAAGAAAAACAAGACTAAAGTCTGTACACAACAAATGAAAAACAAAGATGCAAAAACAAATGTACAAAGAATGCAGCTGGAACAGTGCAAGTAAAATAAAAATGCAATGCAATGCAACTTTCCGTTTTTTTTTTAATACGAAGACTAAAAATGTAACACACAAAAATAACACGAAATCAAGCACAAAAACAAAAGTGAAACAAAACACAAAACAAGTATGAACAAAAGGTGAACAAACAAAACACAAAATTAAACAAAACAAACATGCAACTCTTTTTTTCGTTTTTTTTTAAAGAGACACAAAAATAATAATTCGAAGAATAAAATCAAATTTAATTATTAACACAAAAACAAAAGAGAAATAAACACAAAATCTATAAACAAAAAGACATATTTTTTAAGAGAAGAACAATCAAACAAGAAAAATAATTCGAAGAATAAAATCAAAATTAAATTCTACCCCCGGCAACGGCGCCAAAAACTTGTTTGCAAACGGTTTATCTATTGAATTAGAAAACCGTCAACAAAATATTGTAATAAAACCGCAAGCGCGCAGCGTACAAATGTAAGTACGGGGGAGAATATCGGTCGATCCGCAGGGAAAGAAATAATTTCAATCTTACTCAATCAAATTAAACCAAGCTTTGGAATGTTTTAACTAACAAAAACTAGAAACTAAGTTAAGAACTAAACATGAGACTAGATTGCAATTTAGAGGTAAACCCCCTCTCATATTTATGTAAATTAACAAACATACGATCTATAATCTATATTTTTAAGATTAAGTGACACAAATATTGCAATAATCATAAGTGTAGTTTTCTTATATTATTAGTTAAAATAACATAAACTATCAAACTATAACACAACAATTAAACCACTAATTGTTCTCATGAAAATGAAAGTAAAGCAAAAACTATTTTAAGGATGATCTATGAACTATTGATTAGAACTATAGACCATCAAATTTTATTCTTACTTTCATTTCAAAATCAATAACCGCTTAGCAAATATTGATGTAAATTGTGTTTATATTGAATAAGAATAACTTATTTGCATATGCAACATAAACTATCAAACCCAATTGTTTAAACTTACATCATAATCCACTACCATGAAGCATAAATTAGAGAAATCACAAATCATATAAATGTTAAATTTACATAAAATTAAAGAGCTTTATTACCCATAAATTGTAGGATTTAGCTACTCATATGTTTTATAAAATCAACTCACGTAAGTTTTAACATAAACATAAACAAAAGAAAAGAAAAAAAAAACTAATTAACAACAACAAAATAAAACTAAATTACTTGCATAAAATTAAGCTACAATAATGCATAAAGTAAATAACAAGAACAAAATGAACAAGAAATAAAATTGCATAAAATGAAAATTACATAAGAGGGAAATGACTAAGAAGCCAAGAAAGAAAAATAGAGCTTTTCCTCTAAACTTGACTAACTTCTAGAGACCATTTACATCAACATAAACGGGGTATTTATACGTGAGTAAAACCCTAATTCAAATTTTAGCGTGCTACCAAAAATACTCATTTATGAAGCTTCCATTTGTCTTTAGCTACTAATGATTCATTAAAATTGTATGAAGTCTTTTTTGTCTCCACTTGCCAATATATTAGCCTCTAATTGTTCCATTAAAGAAAGAGGGAGAGTGGGTGGGGTCCTCCACTAATCTTCTATGTGAATTATTTTCTTCTCCTCTGATTGATCTCCTCTTTATGCATGCATATCTCTCATTAAGCCACTTATATTTGTAGCCAAATTCCTACAAAACAACTTGAAAAATGAACAAGTAAATGTTATCAAAAATAAATACATGCACAAATGACCATTTTTCCTCAAGATGAAAACGTACGCATGATAATTTGAGGGGTTTTGGTTAAAACATGTAGAAATAGCCCACTTATGTTATTAATTTAACTAAATGTGTGAATAAATGTGCATATTTACATGCACATCATATTGGGATTGGCTCAATTAAACAACGAATGAATTTAGGTAGACTCAGAGTGCCATTTGATTGTTTCCTCACATTTGCAGATCATATAAAACACGAACAAACTCCAAAGTTTAAACATGGATAGCGAAAATAGGATTAGTGCACATATTAATATTAAACATGAACATGAACTAGAAAAGTTGCATACACTTAATCATATTTAAATGTGAATAAATGATTTGAGAACAAAATGGCTGTTCGAATGCTAATGATATATCCTAATACTTGGTCAAATTTCATGATCGCTAATCTGAAGGTTGATGAGGTGATTAGCGATGAAGTTTCCTGCGACCGAAATCCAAACCATGTCAAAATATTACTGAATTGTGCACTTTGCAATACATTGCGCATACCCAACTAGTTTACACTTGACATAGGGTTACATGTTAATTACTCTAACTATAGTAATTTGTTGAGTTTCATAGCTGATGGATTTGAGATGTTACAATCCTATTGTCAAATTAGCTACCAAAAATGTGGAGCATTGTGATTCTGATGTGAAATCCGTCTCAACAACATTCTATGAAAAGATGATACCAAGCCAATAAAATGAGCAGTCTGAAATTCAACTTGAGGTTGTAGAATGCGTAATAACAGACGTTCCTCTAGCTCTTGACACTTTAAAAGGAGTTGTGTTGTTAGAAAATCCCATTGATTATGTGCCATCAAGATTAGATGCATTCAGCATTAGATGAAGCTAAATAGAAAATATTTTATACCCAGCATAAACTCTCATTTAGATATATTCAAGTTTCTGATTTTGAGGATACAGCGAATAAGGCCTTTTGAAGGATATACAATGTGCAACCGACACATGAGCACGGTTGAGCGCATCCCGCTTTCCAACTTATACATCTGTTGCATCTTGTGTCATATGACGTTGGCTCCTATACAACTTCATCTGAATGTCTATGCATATCTTCTTCATGTTCATATCTTTTACCTTAAACATGTTCATTGTGTGTCTTCAATTTATGACATTGGATTCATGTTTAATTTCAAGCATAGAAGGCATGCTCCGTCATTCACATACTTTGAGGCAAATCAAAACAACCAGATAATGATCAATGGCTGGAACAAGTTGACTAATTTCAAATCTGAATATTTTATGTTCACTATCCAAGGGCTTTGCCAGATGATGGATAGAAAGATATAAGTGCAGCTCTCGAATCAAACTCAAATTTCAAGTTAATCAAGACTCACTCCTCAAACGATGTGGTGTTTTCTAGTAAGAAATCTAGGAAGACCAGTAGGTTAAGAATTCAAAACAACATTAGCAACTTTTAAAGGCGTCCTAGCTAATCTCGGAGATTTACAATGCTTCATCACAAAAGAACTCCTTCGTGGCATGGATTTACAGGAGGATAATAAGAGCGTTGTGCGTGACGGTGATGAAGCACAAGTGGGCATCCAAGCTAAGGGAGAAGATGAAGAGGAAAAAGAAGAAGATGTCGTCGATGTCATGAACCCAGTTCCATAACATGGGGTTGAAGAGGTTTAGGGCTATATCGAAGGAGAAGGCATAATCGGAGGCGGTGATATGGTTTTAAGTCATAAAACGATGATTGATGAAAGAAAGTACATCTGGCATTCTACCCCAAGAATAACTCCAGCAATAAAGCCCATTGTAATGGAAATTTCGTAGCCTCAAGCTCCCATTCCTACATTTGAGAAAGATGATCAACACCAAAAATGTGTTCAGGGGCCTTAGCAATTCGCTACTTGAAATATCGAAGTTTGACTTTGGAAACATCGATTCTGATAGCTTCTTCCTTGGTTTGGAGGGAACGATATCCCCTATTGCACGCTTGAGATTAATCTTTTAAAAAAAGCTCGAGAAATTGATCTATCAGGGATACATTAAGACATGCACAACACAAGCATTACACCACATAGCACTTGGTCGTGCTTTTATTTGCTGTTTCTAATTCATGTTCATATTCGTTTGCATATAGAATGAGAAAACCAAGAGATTATCAATAATATCTTAGTGGTAGCATGTTCACCCTAAGCATGCATCAAAGCATGAGTGTGGTCGCCATGACAGTTGTGAGGAAGGAGAGAGGGAACATTGTTCCCATGATTATGGATATCACTCCAGATCTCGATCTCCCCAAGCAAGGTGTTGTAAAAGTCCAAAAGTCATCATAAAGAGTTGCATAACAGAGAGCAATCTAGAATATCTCCTCCAACTCCTCCATCACTAGTCCAAATGCGCAAAAGTCGCTCAAAGTAGGTTTTGGACCCAAAGAAAAACTGATCACCACAGTGGAGAAGTCTAGATACCTCCATTCAAGAGACGAAATAAAAGATTCAGGCTTAGTTCCCCAAATTTAACCTCTCTAAACTGAAATTTGCTCCAAACATCCATCATATCCCGTGAGAAATAGATAAGAAAGTGGTGGATTGCGTCTTCGACATATACATTCGACACCGCAAGATGATTAAAATAGTAGAGAAGCTTACTGAAACCGTTAATTAGAGAGATAAATAAATTTCTAATAATAGACTCGAAGTTGCCTTAAGAGAAGATCTTGCGTCTCTATAAAGAGATTGGAAACTAAAAAACTAATGGTGTGTTTGGTTAAAAATGAGTTTTAGGTTTTTAGTTTTCAAAATTAATTACAAAACATTAAAAGTTTGAAAGGAGGAATGGTGGAATGAAAGGAAGATGGAGAGGACCGCGAGGGGATGTAGCAATCATGGAAGGAGAAATTGGTCTCCATGTTTCTCTTATTTTTCAAAACATGAAAAACAGATAAAAATTATTTTTTATTTTGTGTGTTACCTTTTTTTTTCAAAATGGTTGTTTTCCATAATATACATGCGTTGTGCACATTTTTGTATGAACGAAAAACCAAAATTTAAAATGGTAAACTAAACAATACCTAAATTTGGCATAGACATAAAAAGGATTGAGACCGCCAAGAAAGAACCTGAGGAGGGTAGGACTTGGTTCTAAGAGGAGTTAGATACTTTATCTTTCAGGACTAACTCTCTTTAGCTCGATTACAAGGTAGTAACAAAAAAGAATGAGAAGTTGAAGGCGAATAGTGAAGCGCTGAAAAAAAGAAGGGGATGTAATCATCAAGGAAAATATTGAGCCCGTGGCCAAGCTTGCAAAGTCTAAGAAAGCTAGATAAATAGCCGAAGAAGAGGTTACTCAGTTCGCTTGCAGAAGAGGTTGTCGATGCTAAACCCAAGTATGAAAAGGAGTTGGAGGAGCTTAGACTTTTAGGAAAGCAGAGGAAGCAAAGGAAGAGTCCAGTTGTCTCATTCTCAAGTTTTGTGTGTTTGAGTTATTCGCTAGGTGATATATCATCGATCTAGGATTACCCACAACATTAGTTGATGCTTAGGATTACTTCATCGAAGTTGAAAAGTTATTAGCCAAAAATCATACGGTGGACCAAAAGGAATTAGTCAGACACTATTTAAAAGAAAATGAGCCATAAATTCTTTAAAAGGGCCGATGTTTTCTAATGAAGAGCAAGAGGCGGTAAGGGCATGAGAGAAAGGCAAAGAGAACATGGATGAGAGCTCAAGTGTTGCTTACGAATTTAGCTCAATAGGTCAATCATCGAGTCAAATTGTTCCCATCCAAGATCCCTTCACACTTCAGTCTACCTCTAGACCTACTAACCCCCAAACAACTGTCACTGTTCTAGTGTACGACCCTAAAGGTCATAGCCTGACAGCACAGAAAATGCTTACCCTAATTTTTGAGATTGTGATTCTGCTGCATGGTGGAGAGCATGAGCTGAAAGTATTCCCATCCTTTTTCCAGCCTTAGATAAAGTTGTGGTTGTGTGTGAATGAGCCGACAGTCTTCGACCATGTCTTCTGAGGGATGTGAAAAGATAATTGTGTTATGTGTCCTTGCTGCATGTACCCATCTTAGAATGATTCCAATGGTTACTCCAATTGTTCCTACACCTGAGTTTCAAGCCCTCCAACTGATATTTCCAAACATACCCGAAATGGATTACGATATGATCATTGTTTTCATGGGTATGATGAACACCCAAGATGTTTAGCTAGATGGAAAGGGAGGAGATAGTCTATTCAAAGGTGAAATTGGGTAACCTGGACCATTCAGCATGGAAAATATGGTTAAGAAGTAAGTAAAAAAGTTAACCATCAGGAAGAAAAAAACCACCTACATGTCGAAACCACTTATGACGGTAGCTTCAAGCGACCCTAAATATAGGAAAAATGAAACTCAACCCTCTGAGAAGTTTGAATTTGAGCTTTCCTCTTCACCAAAGTCTACACTCGGTAGAGGCTTTCCAAGCGGGAGTAGAAGAAAATTAAAAAGAAAAAAGAAAAAAAAAGCGCTAGCAGTAAGTCTCCTAAGATGCCAAAGAAAGACAAGTAAATTATAATCATTAAGTCAACTTCATTTTGGTGTAACTACATTTTGGTATGCTTGTTTTTTTGGTATTTAGTTGTCGGACTTGTTCAAGTACAACCCTTGCTTTTAAATTAGCTTAGGCGAGTAAGCATGTACTTGATTGTTCCTCAACTGAATAATAAAGATGGTCTTTTTGTCTAAGTGATCAAGTATTTATGCTTTACTTTCAATGTACTTACAATAATCTACTCGTTATTACCACTTAAGTCATATGTAATCGCTCGTGATCTTGAGAATCAACCTAACAAGTCACTCCTATGACCTCCTTTCGACCGTGATCTCAAGTCGTGTGATGAGTTAAGCGAATGCTTAAATTCTAGGTGTTATGATCAAACTTTGAAATTTTATAATCATGTCCCTTATCTCAATATGACAAAACTCATAACCCTTAGATTTATACTTACTCATTGTGAGTTTAAGTTAGAGTCAAGTGCAGTCGAATCATACACATTCTGAGTTTATACTTTTATCCAAGCTTTGAGGATCGGAGTTAGTTTGGAAAACGATCTAGTCACATTTGCTTTAGTGTCTTTCCTTTACTCCCCATGTCGAATACAAGAGTCATCGTAGGGATGTTCGAGTCATATCTATGTCGAGTGTATATTTCTCCCTTTGAAACCTAGGCGGAGTTACAGACGTCGTTGAATGAACGATCAGATCACGTTCCTATACGTTATAGCACCATTCGTTTTTCCTAATGTTAAAGGAAATAGATGCTTAGTAAACAGTCAAATCATGTCCATTATATGTTGTATGTCTGGCCTCGTTGTGTTTTGAGGTGTTGGTCGATAAGTATACGATTGGCTCACATTTACTTTTGGATTTAATACTTTGATCGTCAATCATAAGCAAGAGTTAATCGATGAGCAGTTGTGTAACATACCGTCTTTCTTCCGGTTTCCGCCGGTAATTAAACCAACATAAACCATTCACAAAGGCGGATTGTTATGGGTACTAACATATATTGAACAAAAAAACAGAACTTTTTATATCATGATACAATATTTCATCAGAGTTACATAGAATATCAGAGTTACATACATATAGCAGCGGAGACATAAATATACTCTCAGCGGACGAAGCGATGTGATATAGCGGAAACTCTAACTTTAGCTTGAAGCTCCAACTCATGAAGCGCTCCAACTCTTGCTCCAAGGGTCTATAATTGTCAAACTAAACCTCTAGCTGCCGAGTGGAAATTAGTGGGCACCCAGAGTTTAGGAAAGAACAATAAACTCCAGGTCAGTCATGGGACTAGTGTGAGAACATAAAACATTTATTTTTACGATTTAATTTAAAGTTGGGAGATTCACCGGACTACGCCGCTAATGTGGAACGGGTTTACTCCATGTAAATGCCCGTGCATATAAATTCGTAATGACTTTTGAAAGATGAAGCTATCATAAGCTCGTCCCACATCACATAATGCAAGCGCACACCAGATGAGCTAGTTTTGTCTTATGATAACCAAACATGCTTTCATACGTGAAAATCTTCTTTTAATACAATTATTAGTGCATAGTATTGAAAACCATTTTGCAAATAAATATATTAAACTTAGCAAGCATAGTGACTATGCCCACAAGCATAGTTTACAAACAAAAACGAAAGGCTCGTATTGGTTGTTGAGTTCCAATATGATGGTTCCTGACACGAAAGATCAATCCGGAACTAGGTGCAACCTCACGGTTCATGGTTTTCATCCAGGCTCGGACACCAAACACCAGGTAAATCACCAGTTAACATCCAGACACGGACACTGAACATACCTTTTTTTCCGCAAGTTTCAAAGTAGATCTACTACCGAAGCTTTCAAGTTTCAAAAAAATGTATACAACCTAACCGCCAGTTTACCATCAATCCGGGGTGTGAGGTTAGTCGAAGTCACGATATACACAATGCTATCATCACTAGCTCATTTCATAACTTGAGTATGTCACATTGTCAATTTACAACATGTCACTGATTTCCATCAATACATAACCTCTAAGCACATAAAACTTAGAGACAGAAATAATTAATTATCACAATCCGATATATATATATATATATATAAACATATATATATATAGAAATTAGTGCTACGCAGTCAATTACAATGTCAGACACACAATCCATACAAGTCCATTCTAGGTCTGAATTGAACAAGTCCGAGAATCCTTAAATATATTCAGACCTCATGTCACTTATAACCTCGTTTCAGGTGTACGGCCCGATTCAAGACATCAGCAATCAATCCAAATAATCCAAAGATTCCCGGTTTTCATTTGTCTTTTCCAAGTCTTCAAATAGCGTCGTATTATTACTTGGAATGGTTTTCAGACTTAAATCTAATCTCGGTCTTTCCAAGTAATAAGCGTATTTTAAAAACAAAAGCTATGGACTATACCGGTTTCAATCCAAAACTCCTTCCAAACATTAGTCATTTTAGAACAGGTTAGATTTATTTCAAATTCCTAAAATCTTATTATTTCCATTCGTCTGTTCAAATATGGATTGAAAACTTTATACACATTATATATATATAATAGTTCTCAAATTTAATCATTTTCATGGAATGGTAAAACGTTTCATAAGTACTATTGATTAGCTATTTACCGAATAGGTTTAACATCATTTAAGGGTTCAAATCTTTTACTCAAATTATTTTAAATAATGAATGACGCTTGTCAGATTCCAAAATTTATTCTAAATCAAGGGGTTTTAATTACATTTTGAAAATAACCATCCCGTCTGTCAGATCAGTTAGGGATAGCCAAGGAGAGTAGGAAACTTGTATTTTCCAAACCCAAGTCTTAGACCTATCCTCTCTATCACCCTAGAACGTTCTGGTGTATGTGTTATTAGAAGAAATGTCATTAATATATACATAAATTTTTATGCATTAGGTAATAGTTCAAAATTTGTCCTTTTCTAATTAAAGTTTCAATTAAAATCGTAGTCCAACTTTCATTGGAAACTTAACATAATATTTCCAAATTTGTTTAATTATTAAAGCTTACAAATGGTCTTTAATAAAAAGAAACCAAGTGTATTTAGTAAATTAATGTTTAGTTACATACTCTAATCAAATTTTCCATAATTAAATTTTTAATGCTTATGGATGGCTATGAACTAAACATTTGTATGCGACTCAAAAATCACACTTTTGTTAGAATTAAAACTTATGGATAATAAGGAACCAACCGTTTATGTAAACTAATGGAACTCAAAATCACAACTTAAATTTGGAACTTATTTAGACAATATATATATATATATATATATATATATATGCATGCATGCATGTAAGCAATAATGAACATCAACAACATGATTAGATATTTGTAATCACAATTACTTAAACAAATAAATTCACTTCATTGTTTTGCCAATTCTAGTTTGGCACACAAGTAAATATTCACTTACATAATGATAAAAAAATAATATTTTTACATCGTTAATCGCTTACTAAAATCATAATGGATGTTTATTATTATTCCATGCCCATCATATTACTTCGCGGTAAACTTTATTTTTAATTACAACCAATCAACACTTAAATCATTAATTTTACTTAATCAATTCAAGTTACAATTCCATGACATCAATATAGTTTTATTTGCATATCACATTTCTAATGTTTATCGCACACATTAGTTAAAAATAACATTTTTAACTAACTAAAATTTATTTCATGTCATACATTAGATAAAAATCATATTTTTAACTAACTAAAAATTATTTCATGACTTAATAAATTTTTATTTACCACTAACAATAATGGTTCTAAGCAACAATTAAGTTTCATGAAAATAATTTTCTAATCCACGCCTTTTCTAAATTGAATTTAGATTTCTCACATATTTAAGTGACTACATAAATTCTACTTAAATATCGAATCTTTAAGGGTTTAATTTTATTTACCACATCAAATCACTTGCAAATAATTCAAACATACCACCACAAATCAACTAAGGCATATATATGACTAATATTCCATACAAGTTTAATTTTGTGAACTAACATAAGGTGTTTCACTTCCAAATTCCATAAAGATGTCATTTTTACACCATGAATCTATTTAAGAATCATTAGCAAACATATACCATCAATATAACTACATACAAACCATTAATTTCCTAAGAGACATAAAATTTATTAAATTAGAGTTCTCACCTATATTTGCTTTCCAAACTTTCACCGTCAAGTTCCAAATCAACTCCGTCAGCCTCGGATGATCTATTATCTCTTACACATGCGTCGCGCGGTGCTCCTCGTCTCCTAATGCGTATATAGATATATACACTCTCCGCACTACTCTATGTTTGTGTTAAACTCTTGGCACAAGAAAAGGCCGCGACTTCTATACTGGACGGTGGACTGTTGGATTGGAGCTTGTTGGGGAGGACTATTCGCAAGAAGAAAGAAGAAATAGTATTTTTTCTGAGAAGAAAAGAAGTTTGGTTTGTGCATAGAAGCATGAGGCACGCATTTACAATGTAGAGAAGAGGGGACAGAGAATATCGCGTGGTATTGGGTTCTGTGAATACGAACTGTTAATAATATTAGGCCACTGTTTCAAAAAAATTGCATTGATATGGCAAGATTTAAAATTAGATTTTCTCAGATTTGGTTGTCCACCATAACTCCTTAAAAAAAAAAATTGAATTTGTTTTCTATAGACAATATGTTAGGCTAACACATGAAATAACAACGTTGTTTATGGTATTATCTGAACATTATAAACTTACCCGTCATACAACGTAAACTAAATAGTAACGGAAAATATAGAATTGATTGCGCGATTTTATTTAATTTCCTTTCGTTACGCATTCCTTTCATAAATGCGCATTATATATTCTTTATATATATATATATATATATATATATAAGTTCATTTTCACCGTCTGCACTTCAAAAATTCATCCTTCGCTTTCATTACATTAACTATATCACAATTTGTACCATCATAAATTTATACTCAACAAAATTTATTACTATCTACATAAAATTTCAACTTAGAATTTGGAATTGATTTAAGCGTTTTATTATGCTTTTTACTTAACGACTTGAAATGAATTTATCTTGACGATATTTTATTTTGCGCCAAAGTTCTCAATTTCGAAATTAATGATTTGTTTCTATGATATTAATTGTACAATAAATAACATGGTAAACGACTTGCAAAATTAATCACCAATATTTATGTTAATTCAATGTTTAATTACCATTTGTACTCAATGGTTTGATTTGTAATAAATTAATCTTAACCATATATTACTATGCGAATAGATTCTTTGTTCAATAAATCGTTAAACAGAACTTATTTAAAAATTGATTCTTCTCTCTTTTCCTTGTTCTAATGTCAAATATTCCAAATGGCTTACCATTTATTAGCATCGTAAGTATTGACGTTATATTCACAATGTGCTTTTAAATTCTAGAATGAACACTACATTCAAATTAAATAGAAAGTCCAAGTTTTAAATTGTACCACTAGTATATTGTTAAATTTAATATTCAACAATTCTAAATTTGTAGTTTTTACTTCCATAATCAACTCAAGTTAATAACGTTAATTCTGGAAAAATATTTAAGCTGAGCTTATGTTTACAATTACCGTTAAAAGTGGATACTTTGTTCAAAATAAGTAAATGTACATGTTATAATTGGAATGTCAAATATAAGCATATATTTTTCTTCTATAAATCAAATTATAGGATCAAAATAATTAATAACAGTAATAAGTTTTGTTTTCCATTTATTATAAGACAACGCTAAATATTCAACTGGTTATTAATGTAAATCACATTTATTTATAAATTTATGAAATGGTTCGCACCTATTGTTGAAGAATTGACAAAATCTCAAATATAAATATTTATTTTACATTGAATCTTAATTTAATTTATATTTTAAACGTCAATTTTTCTAGGTTGTTACAATCCCCCCACTTAAAACTTTTCGTCCTAAAAAAGGAGAGTTGTAAAATTTTCTCTTGGCTTTGTTTTAAATTCCTTTTTCTTATAAAAATGTTACTCACTTAAAATATCAAATCATTTTATTAGGATTTATTTATTAAAATACTGAGCTAGATGATTTTAAGTATTCTTCGACGTTTCGACCAGAATTATATAGTCTTCCCACTTTCGAAACTCGAAAACAAATACTGATGATGCTGCAGTCATCAACAGAATCATCCCCAAGCGACTAGAGTGTAATTCTATATTTATCTAGTACATATAAGACTTCGTATATATGCCGACCATGCATATATTCGAAATCATCATATATACCAATAGTCCAATCGCAACATCGGGTAAAATACTCGAAAATTCTTATTAAAAGTTGTATTTCAAAATAGTTATGTTTACCAAAACCATTTACTTTGTTTCAAAAATAAAATTTTGGGTTTTCAAAATACGCCCTTCTCAACGAAATATTCCAGAATCTCATTCTAGGGCATTCCTCCCTATCTCAAATGAGATATTATAACTCCAATGAGTTCTATATTTTGTTTCAACATATGTCATACCCTTAGCTTTGTACGTGACCAACTGGAAATACTTTGTCAGACACTCGTCCATACAAGTCATCCAGGAACAGAATGAACCGAAGGCACTCTCCTACTGCATCCTTGAATTACCCTATGGTTCAGTAACGAGAAGTTCTAGCAATCCGCAAAATCCCAACCATGACCGAATCATGTCAGAATCCCTTTAGTAGTTATTCCAGAGAATATTCGACAAGTAATTATTCCACTTATGAAGATCCACGGTTTTCAATGCTCCATCTCGACCATCTTCTGATATTTCAATGTTTACGTATTTGCTAGTTGGAATGGTTTTCGAATCTAATTTCGATCCCGGTTTTTCCATACCAACAATCGGCTTGGTCAAATTTTGATAGTCGGTGTTTTAACTATCAAAATAAACAACCATCATCCATAGAAAATAAAGTGGATTCCTTGGTTCAGTATACAGCGTCACTTAGCCTTTTTATTTAAACAGTTGTTAACTAAATTTCCAAATCCCCAATCATTTGGATTATCGCCCTTCCCATTTCTTATTTCCAAATTATTCGACTTATAATTCCTTGAAATATATTCATATATCCTTCATGGAAATATTATTTTAATCTCCTTAACCACCACTGTCTCTAAACTAATATCATCCTTGGATAATCACGAAGTCGTTACAAGCTGGGGTATTTTATTCACCTCTCATACCTTGAGATGAAAACATTCTTATCTTCGAAATGGATAAAAGTTTATCAACGAATAATATTCCACTAAATATACTAACGCTTCTATTTACCCTGCGATTTAAACGTTTGTTTAACTTTATTTAATTTCTTCTTAAAAACAGCTTTTCCAATTTCCAAAATCATGCTTTCCTAATTTAAAACACTCTATCTCCCCGTCGTTTAGGCTTTTAAATTCCCTTCCTCTCCGTTCCGATACTTGTATTGACTCTTATAATCATTAATCCATTTATAACTTGTCTCTATAATTGCCCTATTTGGATTTTATAGAAACCCGACCAATGGAATTTTTAATAGGAGTTTACTTTAAATATAAATTCGTTTTCCATTTCAATTAAACTATACATAAGACTTTACGACTTCCTAAATTCCAGTTAAGATACTTAGCTTTGATTATTATTAAATAATAATCAATCCTAATCATTTTAGAAACCAATTAATTTACTAGTATTATAATAGTAATCTTTCCTTTAGGTTATTTAATTAAAAATTCAGTAATTGTCCAAAATCAACTCTGGATAAGCATTTATTTAGTCAACTTAAAAAATAGGATAATTCATTAACCATTCCTACTTACTTATTTATAATTAAAATTAACTTAAATAACTTCATTTAATTAACAATCTAATTAAATTAAATAATCACAATTAATTGTTTATTTGAAACAATTAATTTAATCCCTCTTTTAAATTGATTTAAAAATCAATTTAAATAATCTTATTTAATCAATAATCTAATTAAACTAAATAATCTTAATTAATTGTTATTTGAAACAATTAACACCATCCTTAACCATTTGGTTAATTTCTATTAATTTGCTTATTCAACAGAATAAACTTCGATAATGACAAATAATAAATATTTATTTCTTTACTAATTAACTTTCGTTAAGAACAATCTATATAAAATAGATTTCAAATCTTTCTTTAGTTATAAAACAAATTTTATAACTTTCCCGCTATTGATTTCTCTAACGGTAAATCAATCTTTATAAACCGATTTATTTATAGTCCATCCACCGATAATTACTCAACCGATATCAGTCATTGGTTAATACCACACATGTGTTGGGTTTGGGGTCAACATTCAACAGTCAACAATCAATCAGATTGATTAACAGTTCATATAAGTAAACAATATATTTGAGGAATCTGGTTGGATCCCTCCAACCTATCCGTCCCTGCATCACAATGGGTTACCTCAATTTCAACACGATAAACAATTCAACTAATAACAGTCAACAAACAATTTATAATGGCCATTCAAGCATTTAATACGTTTATTATTATAAACGTAACCAACAAGGTAAGTTACTTCGTTTCGAATCTAATTGTTAAAATAACGATATAATCCGATTAAATTGAACAAACGCTTAATTTAATCCATGAATATTTAAAAATATTCAGCATACATGAAAACAGTCATTCAGTTATAAACCATAGCAACCATTTGCACACAAATTAAAAACTCGGTTAAAAATATAAACGAGTAACTGAGTGATTTGAACTCACCTTGGGTTTTCCCATCTGTGACCAAACCAATTCCAAATTTTAGCATTCGTCCGCACGACCTCATCGCTTCTTGGTTCGTTCATTTCTGTTACACATCGCTCCCGCTTGTTCACGTTGCATCCCCAAACCGTGAATCCAATACTTAGAACATGCTGCGACTTTTTATTTTCTCAGTTCGTACCTTATCAACTCCACACCACAATTCAAAAGGAAACCAGATCATATATATAAATATATTCATGTTGCTCTCCATTGTTTCCAGAACAAAACCATGCATAGTTGTCCCTATGTTTTGAAACCAACTGCATGCAAACGTGCTCATGCTACTTCAACCGCCATGTTTGTTTTCAACGTTTCTAGTTCATTTTCTCTTTTACTACTGTTGTAACTTGTAACCGACCCAAATGTTGCAGCACTCTTCTTCTTCTCTGAAAACGCGCTACTATCCTCCCCATCAAAATCTTACCAACTTATTTCCACGTACTGTTGCTTCATACCGTTCCATCCTCAATAGGCAACTCAAGATCCCCATTTTGTAAACAATTTCCTCTACGTTAAATTCTTTTGGATCCCTCAACTGCTCCACGTCTGGCAGTTTACAGATCACAGAACACTATGGAGCTTAAACCCCACATCCTCATGTTTCACTTCCAAGTAATCTTCTCTACTGCTGTTCATACAGCAACTCCACTTCATAGTTCATAATACACTTTCTTCTCTTCTGAATAAAACCCACTCCCTGTTCCATACCCATGCAACTGCTCAGCTCAGTCCCCATTCATGAGATCGGTCACGCACTACACCTCACACAAGTCGCATGCCTGTTGTCTTTTCTTCTATCCCTGTTTCACAGCCTCCTTACTGTATCACACATCCGAACCGCCATGTACACATGAAGAAATTTGCTTCACCCCCTTCTTCTTGTACTTCCTTATACTATTTTAATGTTTATTCTTGCTACTGACGAACAGAAACTTCCTCTTGTGCCAACTGCCACCTAGTCTTGCTCCATTTCCTTTTGCGTTTTCTTCTATACATATTCCTGTTTTTCACGTCTAGATCCTCAGTGCGCATGCCTCCCCTTCCACGCTATATATTAGTTCACATCTTAAAATATATATACATTACTAATCACTCCCTGAACCCATGCGTCACATACCCTCTTTCTCATATATTTCCTTGCCAATGTCCATGCTGAAACTCCAGCTCCGCGCCACTTCTCTTATTCCCAACATTTTCCTCCTTCTTGTCCACGGTTTTCTTTTCTACGTTATATATATTTGTATAAGGGAAAATTAGAGTTTTAGATTTTCTGAAATGAGAAATATATATATGCGAGAGTTTTGGGTTCATTTTCTTTGGTTTTCTGAAACGAGTGAAGTAGCCCCCTATATTTATATAGGAACAAATTTGCTTTCCGTTAAGTACAAGGTGAGATTTTTCTTCATAGAAATGTATTTGGCCATCCCTGTATTAATTTCGAAAGGGATGGGCATGCACAGTGAAGATGATTTACATTTAATACGTATGTTGTAGGCAGAGTAGGCTTAAAGGTTAGCATATCCTGTTTTGGGTTTGCAAATACTCGGAGTAGCAATATTTACTACTGCTTTACACGCAAACTGATTTAAATGGTAGTGATAGGGAAAAAAACAAAACACTATCCCCATAACTTTGACAAATGTTTCAAGATCCACTGATTCTTATATCATCCGTATGGGCATGGTGTAAATTGCATGTTCATTTGGTACCAATTGGTATGGGAAAGAATTAATTTCGAAAGGATATATGAGACATGGCAGACAAGAATAGGCATTGACAATTATTACTTCAGTAATCATAGCAGGCGCCTTGTTAGTTTTAGGGTGGCATATAAAAACATGAGTGTACAAAGTTTATTTTATTTCTGCTTGGTTAGGTGCGATAAACTTTACACGGTTATTTAATTTTACCAGTATTCATCGTTATTTACCTAGAATGTTCAATATTAGTACCGACGTGCATGAACTCCAAATATAGCGGAAATAAACATACCACTATATCTTGACGTCCATGTCTCGAAGAAATTTGTTTGGTTCAAAACGGACTCTGTTTGCACAAATAGCGTGTTTTAGTTCAAATTATAATCATCGGTTCACCCTTAAATTTCGTCAATTGACAAAATAACTCTGTTGGACTCCAAATTGGAAATATAGAAATAACCAGTTGTACGTCTTCCAATAAAACTCGTTTCGCCGGAAACGGATATCATTTTAATTATATTATAAATTATATATGTTCGAAATTCATTTTATATAATAAATTCGATACAAAATCCATTATATCGCTAAGTAAATATTTAAACGGATTTAAATATTTATAATTAATGTTCAAAAATCCGGGATGTTACATTCTTTCCCCCTTAAAAGAATTTCGTCCCTGAAATTTACAAGGTAAGAAGAATGCTCCGAGCCCAATTATTTTAAAATAATTATTTTTGAATCATTACTAAATTAATTTCAAACTCTTAAAGATTTTAGAAAATTTCGCCAACACCTCCTCTGCATGGCTCGATCGGTACAACTACAACTGCCACTCTGGGCCTCAACTTCTCCAAAATAAACCAAAGCCAAATGGCTACCCAACTCAGAGGTATAAATATCCATCACTCCAATCAATATATTAAGGTTTACTTTTTTGTCGAGCAACTCATTTCCAATTTCCACGCAAATCAACTAACTGCTCTTCGTCTTCCAATCTATATTTCCAATCTGTATTACCAAATCAACTCCGTAGCTTTCTGAAATCTGCACTAACTCAACTTATAATGCCAATATCCAATACAGTGTAAAATAACTCTATTTCATTTCATAACCGATTTTATTTCTAATTCATCATACTGGGATTTTAGTACTAATTCATTCAACTCCTTTGTTGATCCGTTTGATGAAGTTTATTCGACCAATCCATCATCCAAATAATAGACAACCAAATAATTTGAATTCAATTCAACATTGATACTTACTGGTCTACTTCGGTTTAACATATATTAATAACAATTGATTAATATCCGATCGATTTCCATTATTATCCATTCGATTTCCAAATTCCAAATTTACTTCATTTAATTCCATTTCTCAAGTTAATTCTCTCTTGTCCAGGTTTACCTTCATTTTCGTATCCAATTCAATTAACAAATTGAATTATCTCTTTAGTTCAATTTTATCTCATAATTCAATTTGAATTTCAATTGAATTAAGCAAAACAACCAAATAACAAATATTACTATATTATAGAAAAATAAAAAAATTTCAAAAAAATTATAATTTGGGGCAAAATTATTTAATTTTCCCACTTTATAAAACAATACTGTGTCAATTCTCAGTTCAGTACGATTTCCCAACATTTGAACTGATCAATCAACGCAATACAAAACTTTTGATATAAAATTTACAAATAAGCTCTCTCGTATATACACTCAAACTAGGGTGTTACTAACCCTATCTCTACTGAGTTATGCCATAGAGCTAAGGTTACTACTCAACCAATAGCTCTGATACCAACTGTAGTGGCCCGAAAAAAATTCGACGCTCGAATTTCGGTATTTAATACAAACCGTGTCAAAACTTGAGTATCGAATATCCAGAAAGCTAGAAGAAAGAAGTTAAAGGATGAGAAAGATAAGACAGAACTATTAGAATAGAAGAATAAGAAGAAGAACTAACACATAGAGTCTCACATCGCAGCGGAATAAAATATAATACAGAAATAAACTTTATAAATAACTTTACATAATACTTACATCCATCAGAGTATAGCAGAACATCTGGACAGTTATAATAAGTTGCCCTCAAATACATCACACAGCGGAATAAATATTGGATAATATCGTACATCTGAACTCCTCCAGTTCATCTCTGAACTTCACTGCATCTGATAACCTGAACCTGTACTCGGGCTGACCCGAGACATTACAAACACCACGGATCAGTCTGGTGAACCAGCGTGGGAAAAACTCACTAATTTTAAAAAACATCCAGATCGATTTAAAGTCCAAATTGTTTTGAAATAAAATGAAAATAGTAAGACCAATCCACACATAAACATGGACGGTTTTTACCTTACTATAACCCGAAATAGTTTTAATATCAAACTTCAGTGATATTATAATAGTGTATATCAAATAAATAACCAAATAGCAGAACGCTTGCATCTCACGCTCCACATATATAGTCTATAATCAAAAAACCCAGGGCGCTTATTGGAGATTGGATTCCGACTAGACAAGGTATGGAACCACTTCTGATCAGTGTACTCTAGAGGGTATACACCATGGATCAACAAGAACGTCTTGCAACCCGGCCACACATGACCGACCACTCATTTAACTTAAGTGTATCGAATATATTGCCACCTACGGTTGGATCCAACATAACAGTTCCCGGGAGATACAGAATTGAAAAGAAGTAACAAATATGAATGTTCTCTAGATTAATGACAATACACCCTGCTTGGGAATGACCCAACTAGCCATGCTTCCTGCCCGATTTCTGTCGTTTCCCGGTTGATGAGGCTTGAGGCTACGTTTATCTATTAGAACATCTGGCCTCCATTCACTTTGAATGCCACATCGTCAAATCCGTTAAATCACTAATTGACGTCCACAAAAATACACTAGGCATGTTTGAAGAAATCAATGTACGTGACCAACTGGAAATACTCTGTCAGGCACTCGTCCATACAAGTCATCTAGGAACAGGATGAACCGAAAGTACTCTCCTACTGCATCCTTGAATTACTATATGGATCAGTAACGAGAAGTCCTTACAATCCGCAAAATACCAACCACGACTGAATCACATTAGAATACCTCTAGTAGCTATTCCAGAGAATATTCGACAAGTAATCCTTCCGCTTATGAAGATCCACGGTCTTCAATGCTCCATCTCAACCATCTTCTGATATTTCAACGTTTACGTATTTGCTGATTGGAATGGTTTTCGAATCTAATTTCGATCCCGGTTTTTCCATACCAACAATCGATTTGGTCATATTTTGATAGTCGGTGTTTTAACTATCAAAATAAACAACCATCATCCATAGAAAATAAAGTGGATTCCTTAGTTCAGTATACAACGTCACTTGGTCTTTTTATTTGAACAGTTGTTAACTAAGTTTCTAAATCCCTAATCATTTGGATTATCGCCCTTCCCATTTCTTATTTCCAAATTATTCGACTTATACTTTCTTGAAATATATTCATATATCCTTCATGGAAATATTATTTTAATCTCCTTGACTACCACCGTCTCTAAACTAATATCATCCTTGGATAATCATGAAGTCGTTACAAGTTGGGGTATTTTATTTACCTTTCATACCTTGAGACGAAAACATCTTATCTTCGAAATGGATAAAAGTTTATCAACGAATATTATTCCACTAAATATACTAACGCTTCTATTTACCCTGCGATTTAAACATTTGTTTAACTTCATTTAATTTCTTTTGAAAAACACCTTTTACAATTTCCAAAATCGCGCTTTCCTAATTTAAAACATCTCTATCTCCCCGTCGTTTAGGCTTTTAAATTCCCTTCCTCTCCCTTCCGATACTTGTTTCGACTCTTATAATCATTAATCCATTTATAACTTGTCTCTATAATTGCCCTATTTGGATTTTATAGAAACCCGACCAATGGAATTCTTAATAGGAGTTTACTTTAAATATAAATTCATTTTCCATTTCAACTAAACTATACATTAGACTTTACGACTTCCTAAATTCCAGTTAAGACACTTAGCTTTGATTGTTATTAAATAGTAATCAATCCTAATCATTATAGAAACCAATTAATTTACCAGTATTATAATAGTAATCTTTCCTTTAGGTTATTTAATTAAAAATTCAGTAATTGTCCAAAATCTACTCTGGATAAGCATTTACTTAGTCAACTCAAAAACTAGGTTAATTCGTTAACCATTCCTACTTAGTTATTTATAAATAAAATTAACTTAAATAACTTCATTTAATTAACAATCTAATTAAATTAAATAATCACAATTAATTGTTTATTTGAAACAATTAATTTAATCCCTCTATTAAATTGATTTAAAAATCAATTTAAATAATCTTATTTAATTAATAAACTAATTAAATTAAACAATCTTAATTAATTGTTATTTGTAACATTTAACTCCATCCGTAACCATTTGGCTAATTTCTACTAATTTGCTTATTCAACAGAATAAACTTCGATAATAATAAATAATAAATATTTATTTCTTTATTAATTAACTTTCGTTAAAAACAATCCATATGAAATAGATTTCAAATCGTTCTTTAGTTATAAAACAAAATTTATAACTTTCCCGCTATTGATTTCTCTAACGATAAATCAATCTTTATAAACCGATTTATTTATAGGCCATCCGCCGATAATTACTCAACCATTAGTCATTGGTTAATATCACACATGTGTTGGGTTTGGGGTCAACATTCAACAATCAACAATCAATCAGATTGATTAACATTTCATATAAGTAAACAATATATTTGAGGAATCCGGTTGGATCCCTCTAACCTGTCCGTTTCTGCATCACAATGGGTTACCTCAATTTCAACACGATAAACAATTCAACTAATAACAGTTAAAAAACAATTTATAACGACTATTCAAGCATCAAATGATTTGTTTAATACGTTTATTATTGTAAACGTAACGAACAAGGTAAGTTACCTCATTTGGAATCTAATCATTAAAATAACGATTTAATCCGATTAAATTAAACAAATGCTTAACTTAACCCATGAATATTTAAAAATATTCATCATACATGAAAACAGTCATTCAGTTATCAACCATAGCAACCATTTGCACACAAATTAAAAACCCGGTTAAAAATATAAACGAGGTAACTGAGTGAGTTGAACTCACCTTGGGTTTTCCCATCTATTACCAAACCAATTCCAGATTGTAGCGTTCATCCGCACAACCCCATCGCTTCTTGGTTCGTTAATTTCTGTTACGCATCGCTCCCACTTGTTCACGCTGCATCCCCAAACTGTGAATTCAATTCTTAGAACACGCTGCGACTTTTTATTTTCTCAGTTCGTACCTTATCAACTCCACACCACAATTCAAAAGGAAACCCGATCATATATATATATATAAATATATTCATGTTGCTCTCCATTGTTTCCAGAACAAAACCACGCATGGTTGTCCCCATGATTTGAAACCTACTGCACGCAAACGTGCTCATGCTACTTCAACCGCCATGTTTGTTTTCAACGTTTCCAGTTCGTTTTCTCTTTTACTAATGTTGTAACTTATAACCGACCCAAATGTAGCAGCACTCTTCTTCTTCTCTGAAAACGCGCTACTGTCCTCCCCATCAAAACCTTGCCAACTTATTTCCACGTACTGTTGCTACATACCATTTGAACCCCAACAGGCAACTCAAGATCCCCTTTTTGTAAACAATTTCCTCCACGTAAATCCTTTCGGATCCCTCAACTGCTCCACGTCCGGCAGTTTACAGACCACCGAACACTATGGAGCTTAATCCCCGCATCCTCATGTTTCACTTCCAAGTAATCTTCTCTACAGCTGTTCATACAGCAACTCCACTTCACAGTTCATAACACACTTTCTTCTCTTCTGAATAAAACCCACTCCCATTTCAATACCCACGCAACTGCTCAGCTCAGTCCATATGCATGAGATCGGTCACGCACTACACCTCACACAAGTCGCATGCATACCGTCTTTTCTTCTATCCCTGTTTCACAGCCTCCTTACTGTATCACACATCTGAACCACCATGTACTCACGAAGCAATTTGCTTCACCCCCTTCTTCTTGTACTGCCTTCTACTATTATAATGTTTATTCTTGCTACTGATGAATAGAAACTTTCTCTTACGCCAACTGCCACCTAGTCTTGCTCCATTTCCTTTTGCGTTTTCTTCTATACATATTCATGTTGTTCACGACCAGATCCTCAGTGCACACGCCTCCCCTTCCATGCTATATATTAGTTCACATCTTAAAATATATATACATTACTAATCACTCCTTGAACCCATGCGTCACATACCTTCTTTCTCATATATTTCCTTGCCAACGTCCATGCTGAAACTCCAGCTCCGCACCACTTCTCTTATTCCCAACATTTTCCTTCTTCTTATCACGGTTTTCTTTTCTACGTTATATATATTTGTACGAGGGAAAATTGAAGTTTTAGATTTTTTGAAATGATATATATATATATGCGAGGGTTTCGGGTTCATTTTCTTTGGTTTTCTGAAATGAATGAAGCAGCCCCCTATATTTATATAGGAACAATTTTGCTTTCCTTTAAGTATAAGGTGAGATTTTTCTTCATAGAAATGTATTTGGCCATCCCTGTATTAATTTCGAAAGGGATGGGCATGCACAGTGAAGATGATTTACATTTAATATGTATGTTGTAGGCAGTGTAGGCTTAAAGGTTAGAATGTCCTGTTTTGGGTCCGCAAATACTCGGAGTAGCAATATTTACTACTGCTTTACACATAAACTGATTTAAATGGTAGTGATAGGAAAAAACAAAACACTATCCCCATAAGTTTGAAAAATGTTTCAAGATCCACTGATTCCTATATCATCCGTATGGGTGTGGTGTAAATTGCATGTCATTTGGTACCAATTGGTATGGGCAAGAATTAATTTCGAAAGGATATATGGGACATGGCAGGCAAGAATAGGCATTGACAATTATTACTTCGGTAATCAAAGCAGGTGCCTTGTTAGTTTTAGGGTAGCAGATAAAAACCTGAGTGTACACAGTTTATTTTATTTCCGTTTGGTTAGGTGCAATAAATTTTACGCGGTTATTTAATTTTACCATTATCCACCGTTATTTACCTAGAACATTCAATATTAGTACCGACGTGCACGAACTCCAAATATAGCGGAAATAAACATACCATTATATCTTGATGTCCCGGTCTCGAAGAAATTTGTTTGGTTCAAAACGGACTCTATTTGCACAAATAGCGTGTTCTAATTCAAATTATAATCATCAGTTCACCCTTAAATTTCGTCAATTGACAAAATAACTCGGTTGGGCTCCAAACTAGAAATATAAAAATAACCAGTTGTACGTCTTCCAATAAAACTCGTTTCGTCGAAAACGGATATCGTTTTAATTATATTATAAATTATATATGTTCGAACTTCATTTTATATAATAAATTCGATATAAAATCCATTATATCGCTAAATCAATATTTAAACGGATTTAAATATTTATGATCAATGTTCAAAAATCCGGGACGTTACAGAAGGGGTGATGTTTTGTGAGAGAGGACAGCATTGTTTAGTGAAGAGGACGACATTGTTGATGGGGATTATTAACGTCCCGAATTTTTAACAATATAATAAATTAATTTAATTTAATTTTTTTTGATAATATAAATGGTTTGAATTGAAGTATTATGAATAATTAATTAATATAAATGGTGGGATAATAAATTTAATTTCCGAAATGCTCGGAAATAAGTTGAACTGATAATATTGTGTGACTTGGATAATTTTATATATTTAAATGAGTTAATATTCGAATTTTAATAACGAATATATTATTTAAAAGACATTTAAACGTATTAATTATATAATTATAATTGAGCGCTAACATCGCGGTAGTTCGTAATATTACGTTTTGAACTTTAATTGAATATAAAGAATCCATTTTAAGTCGGAATTCTGTGAAACAAGAAATGTTTGAATCTATTAGATCATATTTTTCTAACAGAAGTGAAAAATCGAGATTTCGGTTTATAGATTGTTTGTTATATCCAAATCAAAATTTAAAATAGTCGCTATGGAACGTTTATAAGCCATAACGATATATTTTTTTATAATTAAATATTGGCTTTGAATTTGGACAAGATATTTGAGATGTAGTTATAATTTAATTTTTAGAATTTTACTATAAATTTTAATTTGGAAAATAATCCACTTTTTATTTGGAGTATTTTACACCCTATATCAGCATTTTAGGGTTTTATAGAATAAGTTAACTTGTCTATATTATTATATTTTTGGGATCGTGGCACACTACACTAGATTGGTCATTTTGTAATAGTTTTTCCACTTGAAATTATAATGGTTATAAGCATGATAAAGTTATAATAGTTTTTACCGTTAGGACATATTATCATAGTTATTTCCGTGATATAACCATATAATTTTGCAATGATATAACGAAGAGTGGACATGATAGTAATTCCCTTTTATTTTACTTTTATCTCACTTGTTACGCTATTTCATGCTCCTCTTTCAATCTAGGGTTACCGGTGCCTGATCTGCCTCGTCTTTTCGTTATTTCCTTATACTTTTGATGGGATTACCGCTCACATCCTTTGCCTAATACCACCTTCTCCTTGTTCACGTAAATTTTCCTTCTTTTGTCATCTCGACTTTTTTCCTGGTTTCATTTCGATCTTGATAGGCTTTCTTAATACTAAGCATCGAATAGATTTAATAACACTGCAAATGATATTAAATTGATTAATTCAAACGATTTGGATTCTGTTGTAAATTACTCTCCAACATAGATTTGATCTTTGGTTACTATAATCCAATTTGGTTTCAAACGTTGGACGAATATCATTCTTTTAATTTGTACAATTTTTACCCAGTGATCAAAGGATAGGCCCTTTGAGGTTTTGCAATAGACAGAGAAATAATATTTCTTTTTTACATAAAGTTCTTCATAATAAATGCAATATTTTGCCATATATTGAAAGTTAAAAGTGACTATTTATAACTAGTTAAAATAGTGGTTAGGTTAGCTTTTCAAACGTTTCTTAAATGAATTTTTGTGTTTCTTATTATTTTTGGAATGAACCGAGCCGATGTGTTATCTTTGACTAATGACATCAAATGTTCATTGTTTGCTCATATTGTTTTGGTTTTCCAAGTTATTAACTTATGCATGTTAATGTCTGGGTTTTATACTTCTTACGTAGCTTGAAACTTATCACACAAAGTTTATTTCAATGCGACTCAAGTATAATCTACAACTCAGCGATGTGAACATTAATCATTTAGTCTCAAAGTATACTTTAATTATTTTGTTTTGCTTCATTATCATATCTCTAACGTGTTTTTTTACACTACAATCATGGGTCGGGTAAACAGTGATTCCATTGCAATAGTAACTTTCCTAGTACCATTACCGCACAATATTTCCACACTACTCTAGTTACTATAAAGCTTGACTGATCCTTGGTTCTTAAATAAATTTGAATGACTTAAAATTTCAAGTGAGCTTCGATCATGCGAAAGTTGATGTATCTGAAGCACTCAAGTTAGCAGTAGTTGATACTCCAGTATTTTCCATGATAACAACATGCAACAATGACTATATGCACATTTTATGTCATATCCTACATTGTTAACTTGCGTTGATCACTATCTAATTGTTTATACTGAGGTGAATAGTATAATCTGAAGGCAGTATAATAGGTTGTTCTTGGATTGGAATAATATAATATAGATGTTGTATTAATGGGTGATGCATTTAAGTTATTTCACCAAAATTTAGGTGGGATCATTTGGATCTCCCCTACCTTCGATGCTCAATCATCGTCCCGACCATGCTAATTAAGGTAGATAATCGATGTTTAATACTTTAGCTTCTGGATTACACAAATATTACTTAAGGAACATGAGTACTAATATTAGCACTTTAGTTGTTTGGTAAGCTTGGTTTCTTCATATTATGTAAGTTTTAAGCATCACCTGTCATAGTTCATTTACGTAGATTGGGTATAAAAACATGAAGCTAGCTAAGCGTTTGTCTAATTCTGTTTTTACATGCATTTTTGTTAACTTTTTGAAACATATATTTTAGGAAGTTTATCATATTTAAGTGATCAATTTTGATAAATGAATGCAAAAAAAGAAATTAATTTTTGAGTTATAATTAGTTCTGTAATTTCAGTTTATTTTCGTTTTGGATAAACCATTGCTTATGTAACAACCCTAACTTCCCCGTAAAGGAAAGCCCGGATTGAGTTGAGAACACGACAAATCAGAACACAACAGAAGAACATTTCATTGCTTATTACAACAATTTACATCAGAGTACAAGAATATAACGGAGTATGAATAAATATTATACATTCGATAAATATTAGAGATTTAAATTATACTACAGTGGAAAAATAATACATAACACAACTGAAAGAGATATACGGATACAGAGCTTTTTGAAAATAACTCCAGCTATAAATCCAAAATCTTGGAAAAGAAATATCTGCAAAAACCCAACTACTAGATGCCCGTATGGAAAATAGGGGCACCCAGAGTTTAGGTTAAAACAATAAACTCCAGGTCAGTCATGTAACTTTTATGAGAACTAAAAACAGTTACTAAATTTATTTTAAGGTTAAGTAAATCAAGGGACCACATGATTTTGATTTGTATCGTACCTATGGAGTGCCCTCTGATGCCATCGGTTACGTTGGGTTTACGGTACTGTATAGACTACGGTATTATAAACATTGTAAGGGTAAAAATGTAATCCTGCTTACGCTATTTTCATTATGTTTACTTTACTGAATAGACATTACAATAGTAGCGTATTATACTATGTATGTATTAGTTTAACGGATCCTTGAGAGATGGAAAAATCCCGTAACATCTCTTGAGTTACTACACCCATGACACTCAAGTTATTTCATATTTTAATTCGACTAATATGAGAATGATTTAGTGCTGATCCGTGTGTTTGTTGTGTTTTCTTTGTGCAATACGCTCAGGTCAACAGAAGTTGCAGTTAGCGAAGATTGCAATAGCTTGGAGGATGCAGACGAGGATTTGGTATATCAATCAATTTATAAGTATATATTTCTGTTGTAGTTATTTCCGCTGCTTATTATGTACATCTGTATGTATATGTAACTCTGATAATCATTGAATGTTATAACCAATGTATACATTTCAACTATTTTTAAACTGCTATTTGTTTATTATATTTTGTCCTTCCGCTGTGAGATTCTTTGATTGGTTTCCTCTACTTTCTTTCTTTTTCTTCTTTCCCCAATAACTACATGCATTTGCGATTTGTTTGGGTCGACATATGTGGTTTATTGTCGATTTGAAAGGTCAAAAAATTCTGGGTCGTTATACTTCCCTTCATAGGCTTGATGTAGTGCTATTTTACTTGCTTAAGTGCAAAGGAATAGCAACATGCGTGACCATGAATAGCTAGAAAAAAGGGTAGGCATGCTGCTATGGATGGATTGAAAGAAGTGATTAGATAGAATACTTTTATTTCACAGGTTAGTCTTTAATATTTTTTTTTCAAGTTTATACGGTGCCTACTACATCGTATTTCATTTATTTATCGACTGCTACGGACAGAAATAAAAACACAGTTGTGTCTGGTGAGGTGCCACGATCCCAAAAATATAATAATATCTGTAGGTCAACTCATATTATGGAACCCCAAAATGTTGATTAAGGGTGCAAAATACTCCAAATAAAAAGTTGCGTATTTAATTAACTAAAAATTATAGTAAAATTCAAAAAATTAAATTATCATTACGTCTCAAAAGAATCTTGTCCAAATTCAAAACCGATATCTAGTTATATCAAATTAACCATTACGGTCGATAAACGATTCTATATCGACTATTTGGAAATTTGATTTGAACATAACTCACAATCTGTAACATGAAATCTTGGTTTTTCACTTCCATTAGAAAAATACAGCTCAACAGATTCCAAAATTTCTTGTTTCGAAGAAATCCGGTTTATAACGAGTCCTATATACTCAGTTGAAGTTCAAAACTTTAAATTACGAACTGCCGCGACATTACGGGCTCGATTATATTTAATATATATTTTTATACGTCTAACTTCATTTTTATTAATATATAAATCCACTTTATATTACGAATTCAATATTTAAACTGATTTAAATATTTAAATACAAACCGATAAAAATGCGGGACTTTACAAAATCCATCCATCAGCTCCATAGTGACCGATATATCTGAGGGACCTCGCTTTCCATCACCCACATAAGTAAAATGTCGGGCCTTGTAAAACCCAAACACCACTCCTAGCTAGAAAGAAACGCATGTCCTCCCTGCTGTCCTTCTCCAATTTCTGGTTCATGCCTGGGAGTGAAGCTCGCGAATTAACGCTATACACAAAACGACGCTATATTAAAGCTATGCTTTGATCATCAACCACAAGGCCCTGCTTTTCAACAAAAGCCTTGATCCATGCTACTCAGCATGCCACACTGTCAATCCATACCGTACCACTGATTTCTGCCGATATATAACCTCTAAGCTTATACGTCTTAGAGAAGGGTGTTAAGCAAGAGAATAAATTCTCCACCACCAAACAGACATATATTTAGCAGAGATCAACGAATACGGTATAAAGGAATACAATGTCAGGCACACCATCCATTTACAAATTCATTCTGGGCATGAACGAAACCGGAGGCACCTTATTCCTCGTCCTATATGTCCAATAAAGGAGAAAGGCCCTTGCATATCCGGTCAATCTCCAAGTACGTCTGGACGATCACCACTTTTTACCTCGTCTTGGGTGTACAGCCCAATCAAGACATTAGTAATCATCCAAACGAGGTGAAGACCTCCGGTCTTCAACTACCGTCTTCATCGTCGACTTATCGTCGAATCAGTTATTTAGAGTGGGATAAACCTGGTCTTTCGGAATAACCCGCGTATTTTATAAACAAGTGCTACACAAACACAACATATGCCTCATTCCAATCTAGAATATTCTTTTATTCAAATATTCTTACCTTTAGGAAAGCTTCCCATTAATTTTATCGAAGATAAATTCTTTTAAATTTATTCTTTAATCTTCCTTTGGATATTAATTCAAACCATATTAAGGTTTTCCAAACTAGTCGGGATTAGCGAACCACACCGAAGTAATAATTTATTTTATTTCCCAATCCCAACCTATTCATCCCATGAAATAAAACTAGTAATACTCCATATCTAACACCACAGTGTTATCGGTAAATATTAATTACCATTATCTCGTTCCAATCTAATTAAAGATTTAGCTATCGCCTAGAGTAAAACTAGTGGTACTCCATTTTCGATCATTTTCTTGAATTGATAATTTTAATTATCATCTTCACTTTTCAAACTAATTAAAGATTCATTAAAACTCTAATTCAGTTTTAATCTCCAAAAATCAATACTTAATGATTATTCAAAGTTAAGAAATTAATCTTATCTTTAACCGGGTCAAAGAACTAATATTATTTAAAACACAGCTCACGATAAACCCAAAATCACATTCCATTAATTATGGAATCTTCACGAAAAACAGATCAATATATAATCGATATCAATTTCCGTATCCGACTAATAATATAAATGAAATAACGGTAAAGCTTTTTATATTCCATATATATTAACAGTCTTCCTCCACAGATGTTCACTTCGATTATTATCAATCGAATTCCATTCCAATATATTAAATTGGAAAACGTTACTTTGGAAAACTTCTATTAAATCTTAATAAAAAGATTTATAAATTCCAAATCCCATTTCTCTGTTAATCGAGTTAAAGAATAAGTGTTATTTAGAACACAGTTCACGATAAACCCGATTCACATTCCTTCTCAATTCCAATTAAATGTAAATTAATTGGAAATTCTAATAATCTTAATTAAAAGATTTATTCTTTCCACACGGGGTTTGAGAATAGTGGTATTGAAGACACCATTCACGACAAACCCAAAATCCAATTCAACTCCTGTTAAATATGAATTAATTGGTAAACTTCATTAAATTTTAATAAAAATATTTAATATTTTCTCAACAAACCCAAAATCCCATTTGATATTAAATACAAGGCTCTGAATAGAAAATATATCGGCTTATATTCAATATCAAATTCTGAAATCAACAAATATCGTATTGGAATAACGATATATATATCTTCCAAATTCCTCCACAATATCTGTATAATCACGGAATCCAATATCGAAATATTCCAAAGATAATTTCGATTCAAATCCATTCCAATTCATATATTGGAAATTTTGGTTATTTTTAAAACCATTTCAAATCCAATTTATTTATTTAAAAATATTGGATTATAATTCTAGTTCATAACTAGTTGACTTCGATAAAAATATATTTTTATCTTTTCAAATATGGATTTTCTCATCCTAATTTTTCCCAAATCATTTATTATGATTTTACACAAATTATTTGTAATTTAATAATTTTATCGAGGCCCGTACAGTCGATTTCCATAAACGGTCATCGAACTGCACTAACAACAACCTTTTCCAAATTTGATTTGGGCATAACTCCAAATCTAACCGTTAGATTTCAAATCTCTTACATTCATTGGAAAGCTCTTTTCGATACGAACCCAACGGTCCCAATTTCAGGAGAATCCGACGGCCGGATCTCCCGTAACATCAATTCGAAGTCAATGGTCGAAATTCGCGAACAGTCGCGGCGCGACGCGTTCTATTCAGGCCATTATATTATATATATATATAATATACATAATATATATTTCGTTCAAAATGTATTTTATAAATCGTTTTAACTTCGTTTTAAAAACGATTCCAACTTCATTTTGAATTTTAAACCAAAATTGAATATTCCATATCATTAATATATAAATGATAATATTTTCAAAACGTTATATTTTGAAATTGTTCCCTTTTCGATATTCATTATAAAAATGAATAAAATCTATATATATATATATATATATATATATATATATATATATCGTTCGCGTCAAAATGGCGCATATCTAATCAACACGGCTATATATATTTTCGTGTCCATCCAAAATCGGACATAAAAATCATATTTTGATCTTTTACTGAATATTATTTTAAAATATTCATTATTTTAAAATATTCGTTGTTTTAAAATATTCATTCTGTCTGAACTGGAATCAGACACAGTCAATTACCATATAATGTTATTTATATGGATTTCATACAACACATGTATATCACAACAATGAAAGCAATAATCCATCGTCTAGAGTGCATTCTACACTTTATAAGCATTAATTATAAATAATTAACGCTTTCAATAGTCTGTCAACCAATCGATTGACATTCAACTAAACAATTGGGATTAGTGTACGTCAAATATCATCCCAATACCTGTGTGGGGTTTCAACTAACAAATACTGAATGTTATTTGTGCAGTTGGGCGATATGTAAAATATATCATCCCAATCAATATCAGTCAAATGGGTGTACATAAATAAATCGTCCGATTTGTAAATGAATATTTATTTTATTCATATACATGCTAAAAATTACATTTTTAACGACAAAACATTTATTTCAATACATGAATATTTTATTTTCCATTTCACATAATAATCGCAGTCAATTTTCACAACATAATACAAGCAAACAAGTCGTCCATGGTCTGTGGACGATGGGTGTCAGGTGCTGCTAAGCACCGTCTGCATCCTAGTATATATTTTAACTAGAAATTAAAATTAAAGTGAGAAGTTCTCACCTCGGGTTTCCACTCCTCTATTCTTTATTTCTGAATGGTTTGGACTTGGATTTGTTACAGCGCGTTGTGTTCCTCCCCGTAACCCCAACGTAATCTGTTTCACGCTGTTCATAATAAAAGCCACATTTTTAATATGATGTTTATATTAAAAATCACATTTCTATTTCGTTACCTTCATAATAAAATCATATTTTTATCTCGCTAACTTCATATGTAAAAATCCATTTTTTATATGCCATCCTTATAAATAAAAATCATATTTTTACATCACTAAATATCATATTTTTATATCGTTATGTAGATGATAAAAATGGCATTTTTATACCGATGTTATTTAAATAAAAATCACATTTTTATTCTAAGGTATTTCATATAAAAATCACATCTTTATTCTAATGTATAAAATAAAAGTCATATTTTTCAATGAACAAAATTCATATTTTTCAATGAACAAAAATCATATTTTTACTCTATGTTATCATATATAAAAATCTCATTTTTATATTGTGTTGTCTACATAAAAATCTCTTCTTTTTCTAACTAAAAATCAAATCCTTTCATGTATAAAAATCTAATCTTTTTATAAATAAAAAATCTAATCTTTTTATAAATAAAAAATCTAATCTTTTTATAAATAAAAATCGAATCCTTATATTGTTAAAAATCGAATCTTTATATTATTTCACATATAAAAGATCACAATTTCATTAATGTAAATGCATAAAAATCATAATTTTATTAACATACATATATAAAAATCCCATTTTCATTTCCAAACTTTATATATAAAATCTAATCTATTTCAGCAATGCTAACGTATAAAAGAAATGATTTTTACCTTTTAAAATTAATTACCTTAAAGAAATAAAAATAAATAAATAAAGAAAAAAACTTACAGTCGGAGTTTGGAGGGGGGCTGTCTGCGCTCGCTGGAGGAAGGGGGTCGCGGCAGGGTCAGAGGTGGTTCAGTGGAGGGTCGGCGGCGACTATCTCTAGGGTTTGGGGGTGCGGTTTCATCAAAGGAAGGGAAAGGCTGGAAGGCGAGGGTGCTGCGTCGGAGGGGGGAGGGGGGCCGCTAGCGCTTGGTGCGGCGGGGCGCAGGCGAAGAAGAGGGAGGATTGTCGTGGGTTTTAGTTGAACGGGGGGGGGGGGGAAGAGATCGGGTTTTTTTTCTTTTCTAATTTGTTTTGCGTTGACAGATTGTGAGGGAGGAAAGGGGGGCCAACCATATATAATTATTTTAAATTCAAAAAGGTAACTCTTCTTTATTAGAACTCCAAACGATACCCACTGACAGTCGGCCCTAGCTAATTAGCCCCATCCCGGACACAATGGGATATGTCTCGTAAGCCAATTCGGCTGTTACGATCAAGTTTTCACCAAAATCAAAATATAAATTAATATATATTGAATTTGAACGTACATTATATTTTACCGAGGCCACATACGGACTCCAAAAATTCCTGAAAAAATAAATCTGGCTTTGTTTTGACGATACAGTCCTAACAAAATTAATTCGTCGAATTTGGTGACCGTTTGAAAAATGGCCATTTTCTGATCGATCCAAATTCAAACTGCAATTGGTCAAACACGTTTTCTTCTGCCACGCTCACATATTGATCCCAAAAATTATGAAAATTGGAATCCAGCAAAAAATTGACATACCGGATCCAAGAAAAGTAGTTTCGTTGAAAACAGAGGTCGTTTGCAAAATGGCTATTTTTAAGGGCTTTATATATATATATTAAAAAAAAAATATTCCACAACGACTTTTCTGAATTTTAATTTAGCCATAACTTACAACTTATAAAACTAAATCTCAGTTCCTTACATCCATTAGAAAGATATTATTAATCAGATTCAAATATTTCTTGTCTCGTCCAATTCTGACTTATATTGAATTCTGTATATTCATTTGAAATTAGAAATCAAATTTTCAAACTACCGCGCCATTTCAGGCTCGTTTTATAATTAAAATAAATCTATTCGTTTTAACTTCGTCGAAAATAATTTTTTCGCCGTTATTATTTAAAATAAATCATTTTAAATATTCAAAATCCGTTAAAATTGCCAAAATAAAAATTTTAAATTGGTTTTGATTTTCCAGTTGTTACAAACACGGTTCATGGTAAACCCAAAATCACATTTCAATAATTATGGAATCTTCACGGGAAACAAATCAATATATAATCGATATCAATTTTTGTATCCAACTAATAATATAAATCGAATAACGACAAAGCCTTTTAAATTCCATATATATTAACAGTCTTCCTCCACAGAACTTCATTTCGATTATTATCAAATCGAATTTAATTCCATTCCAATTTATTTTATTAAATTGGAAAACTTTACTTTGTTTTCCATTAAATCTTAAGAACAAGATTATAAATTCCAAATCACATTTCACTGTTAATCGGGTTAAAGAACAAATGTCGTTTAAAACACAGTTCACGATAAACCCATAATCAACTTTCGTTTCAATTCCAGTTAAATGTTAATTAATTGGTAAACATCTCTAAATCTTAATTAAAAGATTTATTCTTTTATCAACTAGGTTTAACAATAGTGTTATTTAAGACACCATTCACGACAAACCCAAAATCCAATTCTTTTATTCTATTCCAATAAAATATTAAATAATTGGAAAATTTCACTAAATCTTAATTAAAAGATTTATTCTTTTCTCAACTGGACTTAAGAACAGTGTTATTTAAGACACCATTCATGACAAACCCAAAATCCAATTTCGATATTAAATACAAAGGCTCTAAATTGAAATTATATCGGCTTATATTCAATATCAAATTCTGAAACCAACGGATATCGTATTGGGAATAACGATTTGTATCTTCCAAATTCCCATAATAATATCTGTAAAATCACGGAATCCAATACCAAAATGTTCTGAGGATTATTTCCATTCCAAACCATTCCAATTTATTTATTGGAAATTCTGGTTATTTTAAACCCATTTCAAATCCATTTATTTATTTAAAAATATTAGATTATTATTCTATTTATAAACTAGTTCATTTCGATAAAATTATATTTTTATCTTTACAAGAATGGATTTTTTCATCCAATTCTTTCCAAATCATTTATTATGATTTTACACAAATTATTAATATTTTTAATAATTTTATCAAGGCCCATACAGTCGATTTCCATAAACAGTCATCGAACTGCACTTACAGCGACCTTTTCCAAATTTGATTTGGACATAATTCCAAATCCAACCGTTAGATTTCAAATCTCTTATATTCGTTGGAAAGCTCTTTTCGATACGAACCCAATAGTTGCAGTTTTAGGAGAATCCGATGATCGGATCTCCCGTAATGTCAATGTGAAGTCAATGGTCAAAATTCGCGAACGGTCGCTGCGCGGCGCGTTCTATTCCGACCATTAAATATATATAATATATATATATATTATATATTTCGTCGATTTCCATTTAAAACGTATTTTACTAATCGTTTTAAATTTGTTTTAAAAACGATTCCAACTTCATTTTCAATTTTAAATCAAAATTGAATATTTCTTATCTTTATAATATATAAATGATAATATTTTCAAAATATCAGATTTTGAAATCATTTCTTTTTCGATATTCATTAAAAAAATGAATAAAATCGATATACTTCGCGTCAAAATGCCGCATATCTTAATCAACATGGCTTCACATACTTCAAGATTGTCGTGCCCATCCAAAATCGGACATCAAAATCATATTTTAACCTTTTACTGAATATTATTTTAAAATATTCGTTATTTTATTTTATTCAACACATGAATATTTTTAATCCTTTTCTGAATATTATTTTAAAATATTCGTTATTTCCACATTGGAATGAGACCCAATCAATTACCATATAATGTTATTTATATGGATTCTATACAACACATGTATATAATAACAGTGATAAACAATCAACCATCATCCAGAGTGCATATCACAACTGCATAAGCCTTAAATATAAATAATTAACGCTTACAGCTGTCCGTCAACCAATCGATTGACATACAACTAAACAATTGGGATTAGTGTACGTCAAATATCATCCTAATACCCGTGTGAGGTTTCAATCAACAAACACAAATTTTATTTGTGCAGTTGGGCGATGTGTAAAATTTATCGTCCCAATCAATATCATATAAATGGGTGTACATAAACAAATCGTCCGATTTACAAATGAATTTTTATTTCAACGCATCACTATTTTATATAGTTCATATATTCAATAAAAATGGTATTTTTGTTGTTCAAATATTTTTATTTTCTATTTCACGTCACCATCACAATCAATTTCCACAAGACAATACAATCAAACAAGTCGTCCATGGTCTGTGGACGATGGTGTCAGGAGCTACTAAGCCCCGTCCGCAACCTAGTATATATTTAACTAGAAAAGAAGATTAGAGTGAGAAGTTCTCACTTTGGGGTCCACTCTGTCAGTTTTATTTCTGAATAGTTTGGATTTGAATTTGCCCGAAATTCTAACTAGCTCCAAATTGGGTCCAGTTAGTCTTGAGCTCTTGGCTCCACGATCGCAACGGATCTAGTTTCGCGCAATTTGGACCTCGTATGAGAAAGTTGTTGCGGTTTAAACATTAATGATTTTATTAAATTAATTAAGGAAATAATTAAATAAAAATTAAACCTCTCTTCTTCTACAATATACACAGGCCGCCATTTTCATTGACTGTTCGAAACTAGGGTTCGAGATTGCACGAGAACGGAGAGCCTGGACCATGATCGGATCGCACCACCGTGACGGCCTTCTAGTGCCGCCCCTACTCCTGCTACGTCAGCTAGCTCGGTGGCGACCCGGGGCTTCAATTCTCGATAAACGACGAGACTTTGGGGAACAATTTCGGTCCAAATACTGAATGATGGGTTCTCAAACTTGTATGGATATGTAGAGGGGAGAATTCTCTCCAAAATCCCCCAAAGAATCGATTGATTTCATTGTATGGATTGAAAGAAAAGTGGATTTAAAATCTTGAGCCAATCCCGCCGTTCTCCGAGAGGAAGAACGCGTTGGATTTTTCTCAATTGACCAATTAATGAATTTCTTAGGGTTTTAGAAAATATATATTCATATTTTTAATTTATTTAATTTCGAAAATACCTGTTTAACACCATGAACTCCAAATCAAACACAACGACTGTCGCCCCTAGATAAATACCCCCATTCAGGACGCAATGGAATATGTTTCATAAGCCTATTCGATTGTTTCAGTCAGTTATTTTTCAAATTAAAATATAAATCAATATATATTGAATTTAAACATACATTTTAATTTACGGGTGCCACATACTGACTCCAAAAATTTTAGAAAAATAAATCAAGATATGTTTTGACAATATAGTCCTAACAAAACTAATTTTGTCAAATTTGGAGATCGTTTGAAAAATGGCCATTTTCTGGTCGATCCAATTCAACTAAAATTGGTCAAGCGCGTTTAAATGCGCCACACTCACATATTAGTTCCAAAAATTATAAAATTTGGAGTCTAGTAATAATTTGACATTCCGGATCCAACAAAAGTGGTTTCGTCGAAAACGGAGGTCGTTTGCAAAATGACTATTTTTAAGGGCTATATATTATATTAAAATATATATAAATTCCACAGCGACTTTTCTGGATTTTAATTTAGCCATAACTTACAACTTATAAAACGAAATATCAGTTTCTTACTTCCGTTAGAAAGATATTATTAAATAGATTCAAATATTTCTTATTTCGTCCAATTCTGACTTGTATTGAATTCTTTATATTCAATTGAAATTAGAAATCGAATTTTCAAACTGCCGCGCCATTTCAGGCTCATTATATAATTAAAATAAATTTATTCATTCTAACTTCGTTTAAATAAATTTCTAGTTGTTATTGTTTAAAATAATTCATTTTAAATATTCAAAATTCATTAAAATAACCAAAATAAAAATTTTAAATTGGTTCTGATTTTCCGGGTTTTTACAGCTTATTTGCTGGTTCTCTATTTTCTAATTTTGATTGTGTTCTCTCAATTTGATTAGTAGCTATAATCTTGCTACTAGAACTGACTAACCTATAAAGTGTTTATATTGTTTATAGAAGGGCAATAAATACTATCTACTGATTTTTAAGTAAATTAAAGAGATGCAATTAAATTAAATGAGTGAACTTTTTTAGGATGAAGCATTAATACCATTAACTTTCAGGTCTGATTTCATATTGTTCATCTAACCTTTAAAAGGTAAATAATTTTATGTATGCACGTTGCTTTCTTTATTTTGAATTGCACATATAATATTTTATCCATTTCAAAACATAATTTGCAGTTAGAGTATATATGATAAATAGGTATATACATGGACCAATCATCTTTACTTTAAAATGGTAAATTATCCATATATTTAAAACTTCCCCATCATGATTGTAACATTACAATCATCTATGTTGTATATCTGTAGTTTGTTCTACACTTTTCCCCTAAAGTGGCCACGAATTCTTCATAGATATTCACTGTTCTTCTTCTTAGAAAATATAATATATTTTTTACTAACAGAAATCAGGTCAAAGGATGGTTATTGGAAAGTTTGCGGATAAAAATAGGAATATTTAGTAGTGGATATTGATGCAAATAAATGAATATAAGCTAAATTCTCGTAAATTAATAACGTACTAATATACACTAATGGAAATAAATATCCATAGTATTGAATGCCTAAATATTATTAAAAGAAATTAATTAAAGTTTTCCATGATTTATTGATTTTCATATCATGATTTTGCATCTGCTTCCATGAATTTTTCATGAAAAGATGTCGCATATTCACTCTACATGGGTGCTATTGGCAAACTTCACTAAGAAAAAAAATGCATCCTAATTTTTACTCCGTTGAATTAAGTTCTGGATGGTGCTCTTAATTTCAGGAACTTTTCTCCATTGAGGATCTAAAAAAGTTGTGCAAGACTACTTGACATTACAGCCCTCATCTTATATGTAAATACCTTGAGGTAAGTGGTTTAGCCATAGTAAATTGTTCGATTTATCCTTGCTTAATCGATCACTGCCAATTTTAGTCTGCTATTTGTGTAACGACCCGGATTTTTGAACAGTTTATTTTAAATATTTAATATAGTTTTAAATATTTAGTTGATAATATAAATTAAATTTTATAATGAGTTATCGATTTAATAATCAAAATACGATTTATTTCGAATATATATATAATTTTCGTAATATGGTATATAATTAATCTCAAAGTTAAAACTGAATCAAAATGGTTAAGATGGTCTATATAAATTGCATTTGACTATAAACGATAATAAAAATAATTTATTATCAGGAAATGGATGATTTTTGAATTTAAATTATATTGTATTAATTTAATATGGTATATGTGTTAAAATTTAATTTCAGAATATTTACTGTTTGAGTTCAGAATATGGTTATTACATTAAAATATCGGTCGGTACGTAAGAATAGCTGTTCGTGGTTTAAATTAATGGACACCGTGGTATTTGATTGTGGATAGGTTCGAAATCAAATCAGAATCTGTTTTAAAAGAATAAAGACCTCTTTAGTCAAATCGATATCAATTTAAAAAGGGTAAAAATCACTTTATATCAAATCAAATTTAATAAAGATCAAATCATATTAAATATGCGTTGTGTACTTCACTCTAAATTCCTTAATAACGAAGGCTTCTTCATTTATATAAACCCGCACCCCTTCTTCTTTAAATTGCAATATCAAACAAGGCTTCACTGCTTAAATCAAAACTGAAACCTCTTCAGATAGAAAAAAAACCCAAAATCGAATTCAATTTCATATTTGATTTTGAAACAAGAATCCATGAGTGATGAAGACAACGAGTGCGAGACCATCATAGTCGACCTAGGATTTGAGCTCGTGTGTTACAGGAATGGAAAGGGGTGATGTCGAGGTCGGAAATGAAGGTCAGGGATCAGGTGCGGTGACTGGAGCCGTTCAGTTGAAGTCACGATTTAAGTGGAGGAGTGGGTGGATTCGAACGCGATAGTTTCGATGATGTAAAGTATTGATCGACACTGGATGATGGAGGCGCGATGATGTTAGGGGGGTTGAGGAGGGCATCAATCATAGTAAAATTAGGGAAACGAGAGCGTTGATAGTATCAGAATTGACTGAAAAAGTCATGGCGATGGGGGAGGCCGACGCTGTCTTGTTTTCAAATAGGAAGTGCAATGTGTTGTTTTTGGGGAAGGTGATGTCCGAACTATGGTAATTAGGGAGGAGTTGGCGGTGTCCTAAATTGTAGAGCAGTTTCAGGCATTATGTGAGGAATGTGGAGACCTGGTGTTGACAGTGGAGTTGATGAAAGTTTGGGACTGTTGCCTTTGGATGGTGTAACTCAAGTGTCTAGATTTTTGGTGCGATTAAGATGGAATTAAATTGGAAGAGGTGTTGCTATGATAACATTTGATGGAGGGAGTGCAGTTTTGTTTGTTCTAGAGTTCAGGCAAAAATGGATTTTGGTTTTATTATTTGCTTGGTAGTTGTTATGGCCTTGATTGGTGATGCCGAGGCGGGTTAGTGGATGCAGATGGTGATCGTTGTTGTGTGACAGTAAGGTATGAGTTAAATAATTTTTAATTAAAGATTTAGTTCAAGTATAATAAAAAAAGTTCTAAAATATTATTTACTTATATAAACTATAAAATTTCTACGGAAAAGGTCCAATAAAAAAATAAATATATAGAAAAATTTATTTATTCGTTTAAATAGTTAGTTTAAATAAATGAATGTTTAAACAGTAAATTTAATCAAATTATCGTAGGTGTGAATTCATTCGAGAAGATTCGTAGCCGATGATTTGGAAATAAACAGGATATTCGACAACTGCAATTTCGGTGAGTAAATCTCATTTATATTTTATTTAGAATTATTTTATTCCTTAAAATAATTGTTTATTGATTGTTTGGATGCGTTAAATATTATTTGTTGCTGTTAAAAATATATTAGTTATTTAGGCTTGGTGGTTGCTATTATATATATTGGTGGTTGGATTTCCCGCAGTATCATTAGCGGATGCCCGCGGTACCATTAGCGGATGATTACCCTATGCGCCCCACGCTATGATAGTGGATGACCTTCTATACCGCGATATCCTGCCTCGAAGCAGGATGGGTATTATTTTGTTGACTAACGTCAATGGATGCAGGAAAATAGGTTGGAGGGATCTAACTGGATTCCTCAAAAATATTAATATTTGTTTGTTTCAAATACCTTATCATATATGATGTGTTATAACCCTATGATTGATAATTGGATGTTTATGAATGTTTAAATACCATTTGGCCCTAGACGTTAATTTATAAAATATCGTGAAAATGAATTTTGTAACTTAAAAGAAAAATTCTATATTTCAAAAATAGAAATTGATATTCGAATGGACAAGAAATGGTAACTTGTTTTGAATAAATAAAACAAGTATTGACTTTATAAACGTTGTTTATAAATTAATAATATAGAGAATTCGAATGAGTTTATAAACGGTGTTTATAAATAAAGTGGTAAAATTATCATTGGATAATTTGAATATTTAAATTCAAATGTGAATTTAAAAATAGAAATGGGGAAATCGTTTTAAAGAAATAAACGATGGAATTTATTCTGATGTTCAGAATATAAATTGAACAAAAATAAATCCGTAAGGATTTATGATTTGAATTTGATTAATTCGAATTTATTTAAATAGAAGTTAAATTGAATATGAAAATAAATTGGGTGTTATATATATATAAGTTATAATAAATAGAAATTTCCAAAATAAGATTTTGGTTTTTAATAGATTTTGAAATAGACTTGTTTAAATATAAAACAAGGAAATTTATAAAATAGTGTTTATAAATATAATGAATTAATTATCAAGAGAAAATTTGAATATTTAAATTCAAATATGAATTTCAAAATGGAATTTGAATATAGAAAATTCAAATGGAATTTGAATATAGAAAACTCAAATAGAATTGAAAATAGAATTGAAAATAGAATTTGAAAATAGAAAGTTGAAATCATTTCGAAATGGGAACGACGAAATATGTTTCAGAATGCAGATTTTTAAACAGAATAGAAATAAATCCAAAGTATTTATAATTTGTCAAAGGAATTGGAATTTAATATAGAAGATCGAAGTATAAATAAATTTATTTCCGAGTTTGGAAAAATTGACAATTTTAGAAAATCGAAAATATTATGTTGAATTGGGAAACAAATTTGATATATATTAAAGTATATTAGAATGGAGTTAAAATTTACATATAAACGAAGTTTAAACGTTTATATATATTAAATATAATTAAGACAAACTCTCCGCAGCGCGGTAGTTTGTAAATTGGCGATTCGAACTTCAATTGAGTATATAGAACTCAATTGAAGTCAGAATTCTTTGAAACAAGAACCGTCAGGACCAATTAGATAATAGTTTTCTAATGAAAGAGAAAGTTCTGAATTTCGTCGTATATATTTTGAGTGATGTCAAAATCAAATTTTCAGAAAAACAACGCCATAATCATTTAAAAACCATAATGGTTTATTTAATTTTATAAAAGGATTTTAAACGAATAAAAATCCAAATTTCTTTTTAGAAAATTTCAGATTTGAGTTGTAAAATATATGTGAACTCAAGTGGAGTAATGAATTGATTTTCGAAACAAAAATCAGATTTTTAATAATTGAATAGAATTAACTAATTTGAATAGCAATTAGTTAATGAGATTTTGAATTGATATTGGGTTTTAAATAAGTGAATTCGATTTGGAAATTTATATTCGAAATCGAAAAGAAACTTGAATTGAAATTGAAATTCAATTTTGTAATGAGCAAGTTAAATATTTTATTTGAACATGTTATGTTCAAACAGAGAAGTGAAATAGGCAAAATAGCTAATTAAAGAATAAATGGGCGAAACTGAATTCAAACGATTGGATTCAGTTGAATTGAAAACAGGTGAACATGTGTTAAGCAGGTTTGGAATGAAGTATATGAAGAGATATAAATTGAAATGCCCGACAAAAGGTACATGTTTAAATTCCATATGAGGTTTTATGCGCCGAATCGACAAGCTGCTTGGATTTTTGATTTTCTTTTTGAATAGAGAGATCTGTTTGGCGGTTGGGGATTTTCCTGATGCTCCCGGTACAAAGGAGGTTATGGCGAAATTTTCCGGGAATTTAAGGAGTTAGAGTATTTTTAAGAAAATTTGATAGTTAGAAATCAATGTATCGATATATATAGAATTCGATAAGTAAATGAACTTAAAAATAGAATATTATAAACAAAAAGGAAATCTATAAATTAGATTTGTTAAAAATAGAAAGAGAAGCGTATACGTGTTTAGAAATGGATAATTGGTTTTTATGGTGTTGATTGTTCGGGAATAATGGTCTTGTCTGTTTTGAAGTTAAGGATGTTTTCAGTTAAGGTCTGAGAGGTAATTTTACCCCAACTCGATTGATTTCACTTTTAACCGATAAATAGCAAAGATCTAGTCTCCAAGATCAATGGTTGAATAAAAGATAGTTGAATGAAATATTTTGGGTGTAACGATGTTTTACACAACATTCATTTAAACCAAATAAGTGGAATTTTGGAAATATAATAATATATATTTCCTGAGAGTAGAATTAAATGAGTCGAGCAAGAGATAAGTAAATGGGAATGTTTTCCAATTATAAATAGAAGATATTTTCTACATATAGAAAATAAAAAAAAGACGAGATATGGAAATGTTTTCCAAATAGCGAAAAAGGCCAAGATGATGGTTGAAAATATTTGTTTAACAAATATTGATAGGGAAATGAAGAAGTGAATTAATTAATGAAATATTAATTAACAGGCCTAGTGATTGATTGATGTTATGGATGAATGTTTGTTTGTTTTTCTTCGATAGTTAAATAACTGACTATCGAAGTGTTTGCCAATATCGTTGTCAATATGGAGAGACCGGTTGGATTATTATCCGTGAACCACTTCGTATTGGCAGTAACATTGCGAATCTGATTATATGAAGATAATCGAAAATGGAGTAAAGTGCAAGGGCCTTTTCTATTAATAGAAATTGTGCCTTCAGTTTCGTTCAGTCCCAAAACGAACGTATATTGATGAGTGTCTGACAGAGTATTTCCAATGATCATATATGTTGGTATGTATAAATATATTTGGTGGCGGAGAATTCATTCTCTGAGCATAATATCCAGAATATATTTGTGCAAATCAATTAGTGATTAACGGATCTGACAATGTGGCATTCAAAGTGATTGTGCTATCAATGAATGATAAGTAATCGTAGCCTCAGGCCTCAACAACCGGGAAATGACAAAAATCAGGCAAGCAACATGGCTATGTGGGTCGCTCCCATTAGGGTGTATAATCACCTATCTAGAGATATTCATTTCATTCTTTAATCTATTCGATGTTGGCCCTATTCAGGAAACGGTTGCTGATCCCAACCGTTGGTGATATACATTCGATACATTCAAGCGAAATGAGAGGTCGGTCATGTGTGGGTCCGGTTGCAAGATGTTCTTGTTGAACCCAGTGTATTCCCCTCTAGAGATACACTATCGGAAGGTGGTTCCATACCTTGTCATGTTGGGAAACCAATCTCCAATAAGCGCCATGCAGTTTTTGATTTTATATTATATATGGAGCGTGAGATGCAAACGTTCCGCTAGATTCTTATTTATTTGATGTAGACATTATTATAATATCACCGGATTTTCATATCAAAGTGTTTTGGGTTATAGTAAAGTAAAAATTGTCCATGTTTATGTGTGGGCTGGTCTTAGTATTTTCTTTTCTTTCGAAAGGATTTTGAAAGTTAAACAAATGGTTGGAGTTTACTCACACCAGTCCCATGACTGACCCAGAATTTATTTTGTTTGTTTTCCCTAAACTCTTAGGTGCCCAAATTTGTACGGGCAATCAAGTAGTCGGGATTTTACAGATTCACTTGGAGGAGTTGAAGCAAGAGGCTTCACTAGTTAATTATAGACTATCATATATCCCGCTGTGTACCATGTTTGTATCTGGAAACAGGTGTTTATAACTGTTCCAGAAATAGCTGTTGTGCTCTGATGATGGTATGTATATAAAGTTACTGATTTGTATTTCAAAAGTTATGTTATATAATATATTTTATTCATTCCGCTGCGAGTTTTTGTCTTTGTTTTCTTCTATTCTAATATTTCTTTCTTTCTATTTCTCATCCTCTAACTTCTTTCTAAAAATGATTTGTATTTCTGTGCAATTTGGGTTTGACATGTGGTGTTATTAGTCGACTCAAATAGTACGGATGTGCGGGCCATTACAGTTGGTATCGGAGCTTAGGTTGAGCGAACACCTAGGTTTTGGTGGGGTTGTGCTCATTAGAGATAGGGCCAGTAGTACCCTAGAATGAGTTGAGTGTACATATACGAGAGCGCGTCTTTGTAAATTGATATAAAGTATTTTATATTGTGTTAGCTAGTCTGTTGAGTGATTTATGAATTCTGGTCGAATCGTGGGATGCAACGATGTCGATAAGAGTTTGTAAATACTTGAACAGAAGATTGAACATGATATTATTTTAAAGTGGGTAAATGAAATAATTTTGCCCAAATTTCTATTTTGATATAGAAAGAATAATTTTCTGAAATTATTATAATATATGGATGCGTTGGTTGTTATTATCATAATCAAATTAGATTATAAAAAATTTGGAATGGTTATATATAACCAAACTAGAATTTGTATATGAATTAAATATACAAATGAGATGAATTAAAATTGAATTCAAACCAGAATTTGGAATTTAAATCCTGGGAAGTTTGAAAATATTTTCGAAGTATATTAAAATAATATAGCTTTGTTTGGAAAGATTTTTGAATGAAAATCATTTTGAATTGATTTTTTTTAAAGTGATAAAGCACTGAACTCACTTTAGTAGCTGGGAAATAATTCTGATGATGACTGCAGCATGATCAGTGTTCATTTTCGGGTTTCTAAGTGATGGATTGCTATCTTAGAAAAGTTTTTGTGGAAATTTGTTTGAAAGAAAAAAAGTTGGTTTTGAAAATTCAAATGTTTTGAATTTGAAATGGAAATAAATAAATATATATATATATATATACATATGTGTATATATTTAAGTGATTTCAGAAGGATTTGAAATGAAAACCCTAGGATTTGGATTCTGGAATTGAAATTTAACTTAAGCAAGTTAAATGAATCGAAGTAAATAAATCGACTAGAATCGATTTGAATGAGGTTGAATGCATATGAGTGGAATATGAATTGAATGTGAATGTACGGTTTGTAAATCGTTCAGAATAAATGAATGTGAGTATATATGAGATGTAATATAATAAAGAACAAAAAGTTTTGGTAGAATTAATTTTGTTAAAATAAGAAATGTTTTGAGTTTCAACATCAATGGGTTTTTGTAAAGAAATGGGTTCGTACTATTTTTCCTACCTTAGTAATTTCGGGGACGAAATTCTTTTAAGAGGGAAGAATGTAACAACCCGGATTTTTGAACAGTTTATTTTAAATATTTAATATGGTTTTAAATATTTAGTTGATAATATAAATTAAATTTTATAATGAGTTATCGATTTAATAATTGAAATACGATTTATTTCGAATATATATATATATATATAAAATTTTCGTAATATGATATATAATTAATCTCAAAGTTAAAACTGAATCAAAATGGTTCAGATGGTCTATATAAATTGCATTTGACTATAAACGATAATAAAAATAATTTATTATCAGGAAATGGATGATTTTTGAATTTAAATTAAATTATATTAATTTAATATTGTATATGTGTTAAAATTTAATTTCAGAATATTTACTGTTGAGTTTGGAATAGGGTTATTAAATTAAAATGTCGGTCGGTACGCTAGAATAGTGGTTCGTGGTTTAAATTAATGGACCCCGAGGTATTTGATTGTGGATAGGTTCGAAATCAAATCAGATTCTGTTTTAAAAGAATAAAGATCTCTTTAATCAAATCGATATCTATTTAAAAAGGGTAAAAATCACTTTATATCAAATCAAATTTAATAAAGATCAAATCATATTAAATATGCGTTGTGTACTTCACTCTAAATTCCTTAATAACGAAGGCTTCTTCATTTATATAAACCCACACCCCTTCTTCTTTAAATTGCAATATTGAACAAGGCTTCACTGCTTAAATCAAAATTGAAACCTCTTCAGATAGAAAAAAACCCCAAAATCGAATTCAATTTCGAATTTGATTTTGAAACAAAAATCCATGAGTGATGAAGACAACGAGCGCGAGACCATCATAGTCGACCTAGGATTTGAGCTCGCGTGTTACAGGAATGGCAAAATGTGAAGTCGAGGTCGGAAATGAAGGTCAGGGATCAGGTGAGGTGACTGGAGCCGTTCAGTTGAAGTCACGATTTAAGTGGAGGAGTGGGTGGATTCGAACGCGATAGTTTCGATGATGTGAAGTATCGATCGACACTGGATGATGGAGGCGCGATGATGTTAGGCCGGTTGAGGAGGGCATCAGTCATAGTAAAATTGGGGAAAAGAGAGCGTTGACAGTATAAGAATTGATTGAAAAAAAAAGTCATGGCGATGGGGGAGGCCGATGCTGTCTTGTTTTCAAATAGGAAGTGCGATCTGTTGTTTTTAGGGAAGGTGATGTCCGAACTGTGGTAATTAGGGAGGAGTTGGCGGTGTCTAAAATTGCATAGCAGTTTCAAGCATTATATGAGGAATGTGGAGACCTGGTGTTGACAGTGGAGTTGATGAAAGTTTGGGACTGTTGCCTTTGGATGTTGTAGCTCAAGTGTCCGGATTTTTGGTGTGATTAAAATAGAATTAAATTGGAAGAGGTGCGGCTATGATAACATTTGATGGAGGGAGTGCAGTTTCGTTTGTTCTAGAGTTCAGGCAAAAATGGATTTTGGTTTTGTTATTTGCTTAGTAGTTGTTATGGCCTTGATTGGTGATGCCGAGGTGGGTTAGTGGATGCAGATGGTGATCGTTGTTGTATGACAGTAAGGTATGAGTTAAATAATTTTTAATTAAATATTTAGTTCAAGTATAATAAAAAAAGTTGTAAAATATTATTTACTTATATAAACTATAAAATTTCTACTGAAAAGGTCCAATAAAAAAAATATAGAAAAATTTATTTATTCATTTAAATAGTTAGTTTAAATAAATGAATGTTTAAACAGTAAATTTAATCAAATTATCGTAGGTGTGAATTCATTCGAGAAGATTCGTAGCCGATGATTTGGAAATAAACAGGATATTCGACAACTGCAATTTCGGTGAGTAAATCTCACTTATATTTTATATAGAATTATTTTTTTCCTTAAAATAATTGTTTGTTGATTGTTTGGATGCTTTAAATATTATTTGTTGCTGTTAAAAATATATTAGTTATTTAGGCTTGGTGGTTGCTATTATATATATATTAGTGGTTGGATTTCCCGTAGTATCATTGGCGGATGCCCGCGGTACTACTAGCGGATGATTACCCTATGCTCCCCAAGCTATGATAGTGGATGACCTTCTATACCGTGATATCCTGCCTCAAAGCAGGATGGGTATTATTTTGTTGACTAATGTCTATGGATGCAGGAAAACAGGTTGGAGGGATCCAACTGGATTCCTCAAAAATATTATTATTTGTTTGTTTCATATACCTTATCATATATGATGTGTTAGAACCCTATGATTGATAATTGGATGTTTATGAATGTTTAAATACCATTGGGCCCTAGATGTTAATTTATAAAATATCGTGAAAATGAATTATGTAACTTAAAAGGAAAATTCTATTTTTCAAAAATAGAAATTGATATTCAAATGGACAAGAAATGGTAACTTGTTTTGAATAAATAAAACAAGTATTGACTTTATAAACGTTGTTTATAAATTAATAATAAAGAGAATTCGAAAGGGTTTATAAACGGTGTTTATAAATAGAGCGGAAAAATTATTATTGGATAATTTGAATATTTAAATTCAAATGTGAATTTAAAAATAGAAATGGGGAAATCGTTTTAAAGAAATAAACGATGGAATTTATTCTGATGTTCAGAATATAAATTGAACTAAAATAAATCCGTAAGGATTTATGATTTGAATTCGATTAATTCGAATTTATTTAAATAGAAGTTAAATTGAATATGAAAATAAATTATGTGTTATATATATAAGTTATTATAAATAGAAATTTCCAAAATAAGATTTTGGTTTTTAATAGATTTTGAAATAGATTTGTTTAAATATAAAAGAAGGAAATTTATAAAATGGTATTTATAAATATAATGAATTAATTATCAAGAGAAAATATGAATATTTAAATTCAAATATGAATTTAAAAATGGAATTTGAATATAGAAAATTCAAATGGAATTTGAATATAAAAAATTCAAATAGAATTGAAAATAGAAAGTTGAAATTATTTCGAAATGAGAACGATGAAATATATTTCAGAATGCGGATTTTTAAACAGAATAGAAATAAATCCAAAGGATTTATAATTAGTCAAAGGAATTGGAATTTAATATAGAAGATCGAAGTATAAATAAATTTATTTCTGAGTTAGGAAAAATCGACAATTTTAGAAAATAGAAAATATTATGTTGAATTGGGAACAAATTTGATATATATTAAAGTATATTAGAATGGAGTTAAAATTTATATTTAAACAAAGTTTAAACATTTATATATATTAAATACAATTAAGACGAACTCGCCGCAGCGCGGTAGTTCGTAAATTGGCGATTCGAACTTCAATTGAGTATATAAAACTCAATTGAAGTCGGAATTCTTTGAAACAAGAACCGTCAAGACCAATTAGATAATAGTTTTCTAATGGAAAAGAAAATTCTGAATTTCGTCGTATATATTTTGAGTGATGTCAAAATCAAATTTTCAGAAAAACAGCGCCGTAACCATTTAAAAACCATAACGGTTTATTTAATTTTATAAAAGGATTTTAAACGAATAAAAATCCGAATTTCTATTCAGAAAATTTCAGATTTGAGTTGTAAAATATATGTGAACTCAAGTGGAGTAATGAATTGATTTTTGAAAAAAATCAGATTTTTAATTATCGAATAGAATTAACTAATTTGAATAGCAATTAGTTAATGAGATTTTGAATTGATATTGGGCTTTGAATAAGTGAATTCGATTTGGAAATTTATATTCGAAATAGAAAAGAAACTTGAATTGAAATTGGAATTCAATTTTGTAATGAGCAAGTTAAATAGTTTATTTGAACATGTTATGTTCAAACAGAGATTTGAAATAGGCAAAATAGCTAATTAAAGAATAAATGGGCGAAACTGAATTCAAACGATTGGATTGAGTTGAATTGAAAACAGGTGAACATGTGTTAAGCAGGTTTGGAATGAAGTATATGAAGAGATATAAATTGAAATGCCCGATAAAAGGTACGCGTTTAAATTCCATATGAGGTTTTATGCGCCGAATCGGCAAGCCGCTTGGCTTTTTTATTTTCTTTTTGAATAGAGAGGCCTGTGTGGCAGTTTGGGGATTTTCCCGATGCTCCCGGTACAAAGGAGGTTATGGAAAAAATTTCCGGAAATTTAAGGAGTTAGAATATTTTTAAGAAAATTTGATAGTTAAAAATCAATGTATCGATATATAGAATTCGATAAGTAAATGAACTTAAAAATAGAATATTATAAACAAAAAAGAAATCTATAAATTAGATTTGTTAAAAATAAATAGAGAAGCGTATACGTGTTTAGAAATGGATAATTGGTTTTTATGGTGTTGATTATTCGGGAATAATGGTCTTGTCTGTTTTGAAGTTAAGGATGTTTTCAGTCAAGGTCTGAGAGGTAATTTTACCCCAACTCAATTGATTTCACTTTTAACTGATAAATAGAAAAGATCCAGTCTCGAAGATCAATGGTTGAATAAAAGATAGTTGAATGAAATATTTTGGGTGTAACGATGTTTTACACAACATCCGTTTAAACCAAATAAGTGGAATTTTGGAAATATAATAATATATATTTCCTGAGAGTAGAATTAAATGAGTCGAGCAAGAGATAAATAAATGGGAATGTTTTCCAATTGTAAATAGAAGATATTTTCTACATATAGAAAATAAAAAAAGACGAGATATGGAAATGTTTTCCAAATAGCGAAAAAGGCCAAGATGATGGTTGAAAATATTTGTTTAACAAATATTAATAGGGAAATGAAGAAGTGAATTAATTAATGAAATATTAATTAACAGGCCCAGTGATTGATTGATGTTATGGATGAATGTTTGTTTGTTTTTCTTCGATAGTTAAATAACCGACTATCGAAGTGTTTGCCAATATCGTTGTCAATATGGAGAGACCGGTTGGATTATTATCCGTGAACCACTTTGTATTGGCAGTAACGTTGCGAATCTGATTATATGAAGATAATCGAAGATGGAGTAAAATGCAAGAGCTTTTTCTATTAATAGAAATTGTGCCTTCAGTTTCGTTCAGTCCCAGAACGAACGTATATTGAAGAGTGTCTGACAGAGTATTTCAAATGATCATATATGTTGTTCTGTATAAATATATATGGTGGTGGAGAATTTATTCTCTTAGCATAATATCCAGAATATATTTGTGCAAATCAATTAGTGATTAACGGATTTGACAATGTGGCATTCAAAGTGATTGTGCTATCAATGAATGATAAGTAATCGTAGTCTCAGGCCTCAGCAACTGGGAAATGACAAAAATCGGGCAAGCGGCATGGCTATGTGGGTCGCTCCCATTAGGGTGTATAATCACCTATATAGAGATATTCATTTCAATTTTTAATCTATTCGATGCTGGCCCTATTCAGGGTATGGTTGCTGATCCCAACCGTTGGTGATATACATTCGGTACACTCAAGTGAACTGAGTGGTCGGTCATGCGTGCGCCGGGTTGCAAGATGTTCTTGTTGAACCTAGTGTATTCCCCTCTAGAGATACACTATCGGAAGGTGGTTCCATACCTTTTCATGTTGGAAAACCAATCTCCAATAAGCGTCATGCGGTTTTTGATTTTATATTATATATGGAGCGTGAGATGCAAACGTTCCGCTAGATTCTTATTTATTTGATGTAGACATTATTATAATATGACTGGATTTTCGTATCAAAGTGTTTTGGGTTATAGTAAGGTAAAAACCGTCCATGTTTATGTGTGGGCTGGTCTTACTATTATCTTTTCTTTCGAAAGGATTTTGAAAGTTAAACAAATGGTTGGAGTTTACTCACACCAGTCCTATGACTGACCCATAGTTTATTTTGTTTGTTTTCCCTAAACTCTTGGGTGCCCAAATTTGTACGGGCAGTCAAGTAGTCGAGATTTTACAGATTCACTTGGAGGAGTTGAAGCAGGAGGCTTTACCAGTTAGCTATAGACTATCATTTATCCCGCTGTGTACCATGTTTGTATCTGGAAACAGGTGTTTATAACTGTTCCAGAAATAGCTGTTGTGCTCTGATAATGGTATGTATATAAAGTTACTTATTTGTATTTCAAAAGTTATGTTATATAATATATTTTATTCATTTCGCTGCGAGTTTGTGATCTTCGTTTTCTTCTATTCTAATATTTCTTTCTTTCTATTTCTCATCCTCTAACTTCTTCCTAAAAATGATTCGTATTTCTGTGCAATTTGGGTTGGACGTGTGGTGTTATTAGTCGACTCAAATAGTACGGATGTGCGGGCCGTTACAATTTGCATGTCCCCTCCTTTATGTAGATTGCTGGTGTATGCATTTACATACTTTGTGTTGTTTTGTGTCCTTATTGTTCTCTTTTCCCATTGCTTGAAATTGTTGTTTTCTTTTTATTCTCCCTGAATTGGTTTATGCTTTACATACGCGCTGCTCTTCTTCACGTAATACACTCTTCTGAGACCATGCTTGTTTCTTTATGCATTTTAATTATACATGTGCATTTACTTTTCATGTCTGTTTGGAAATCCTGTATACATTTTATTTTGATTTTGATATTGCTGATGCTCTGATTTTTTCGGACCTCTTTGGAGTTTTCTCGCGTTACATTTAGTGCCTACTGTTTGTCCAGTCCTCTGCCTAAACTTTGTTTTGCTTCTTTGAAGTTGTGCGCTACCACATGTATCTTTTAAGTGCTATGTAACTTGCACCTCACTTTTCAGCGTGTGAATATTTACTTTGCTGCTCCTCATTTTAATTAAATGTTAGCATATTGCCCCATATTCTTTTATCCAAGCCCAGCTACTTTTGCTGGTATATGGCTGCCACACCTTTTTTTAAATTACTATGAAAACTTGATTTAATTCATTTGTTGGGGAGCCAAGAATTGACTATCTTTTTTTTTTCTCTTCTAGAGTTGCATGTTAAGCACTTGCATGTAATAGGTGAGCATATATACAGATAATGTATTAAGCTAGATTAGATAATACACACTATTTGGAAGGAATTTTTTACCTGCGTTTTGAATTTTCTTTGGTAAATATTTCATGTGTCGTATATATAACATGTTTTCTTCAAAACCTGCACATGTTTTCCTAATATCACACTACACCAAATAGCTCATTTTATCACACTTTTCCGCTTTTCTTTTATAACGGTTATAACCATTCTAATAGAAATCGATATACATAAAAAAGTTGTGAAGAATATTTGGATATGGGGTCAAATATTCATAGGAAAGAGATAGAGAATTTTCCCTACGCTAATTAATGTCAAATTCATTCTTTTTCTACTTTCAGGAGAAAAATTAATGGATACATTCAATGTAGAGGTTAAGTCTTTAAGAAATTCTCTATGCCCTAAATTCGGTATTATACATACTGCGTATTTATAAATTCTATATTAGGTTTTGAAATTCTATTATATAGTAAATTATATGACCATTCTTTTTGTGGTTTTGTTTTTTAAGTCAGTTGGGTTTTAAGTCTATTATTTTTAATGTCAGTTGGATTTTTTAATTCTATATTGTACATATTAAAGTCTATTACGCTTCCAAATCACATGAAACAAACCACACAAAGTCTTTATGAACAAAATATGATAATCATATTTTAACTTTATTTCCTTGAAGTTTTTATATGATAATCATATCAAAAACGTACAGGAAACATGATATCCATCTGCACTTTTAAAGAATCAACTGGTTTGCGAAGGTTAAAATATGGGTTAAGAAGGAATTTGATGTTGTTGCAAAAATTGAAAATTCTTTGTTGCAATGCTGAATTCACTCGGATTTCTATAGCATTTAGTGTTAGTAGTTTATTTTTTTACCTAACTCTTCCAAGTTGTATTTCCATGTCTTGTCAGGGACAAATAAAGTTTCTTTCTAAAGATGAATCGAACGTTGAAAGAGTGATCGTGAACATGCATGAATTGAAAAAAATAAGAGGTTTGCTTATTTTTTGGTTTGTGAACAGTCTTAAATGGTTTATTTGCCGCCGTCCTCTGCAAAAAAATCAATTATATAATTAATTAATAAACTTACATACGCATATTTAAATTTAAATATATTAACCAAATGTTTTTGGCTTTCGAACCCACTAGGATTTGTTTTCTTTATCTTCCACACCTATAAACCAGATGTTTGTATATGTCAATTGATTTTTCCAAATCGATCTTTTATGATTAAGATTTTTTCGGTTGTAGCAATTTGTAATTCTTCTCCGGAAGGTCTCACCACTTTAATCGCATCCTCGGATCAAATCATAAGATAATGTACACCAAATATAACATAAATCATAATCCTTAATGAGTTCCAACTATATGAAGTGAATGTTCCACCAATCGAAACTATATTATCTTCAAAATCAAATTTTTTGAAGCTACATCTTGCGCAATCTACGTCAAATTCTGAATACATTTTGATGTTTAAGGTGGAGAGTTAAGAGTGGAAAGGTTATGAGTGAGGAAGTGTGCGGGAGGAGGGGAGTGTATATGTAGAGGAGGAAGAAGTAGCCATTGCAGATTTAGTCGTTTAGAAGCAACCATTGGAGGGGTACAACAGAAGTATTAGATGCTCCGAGTATTGGTAATGTGGAAATTAATCAAGTACGAATGACGGAGCCCAAAAGGGTGCCATGGATGATTCTAATAAAAAAAAATCTTACAATACGGAGTCCTTCCTGAAAGACAAAATGACTAATGATTTGTTATATGTTACGATTCATGCTACATCATTTGAGAAAGCACATTGTACATGAAAAGCTTCTCCATTTCACTTCTATGGTGTGTAGCCCCCAACGCTGCCAAATAAGTGTTATCTGAAGTGCACGAAAGCAAGCGTGTTTGCTACACCGGGGTTAACCTTAATAAAAAATACCTCACAATAATTATCTCTGGTCGATTATCAATCGAAACGCAATTGATTGAATCTACGCTATAGCAAATGCCAAAGGTTATCTAAGGTCCTAAGAGCCCTACCAAAAGAACTCACTCTGATGGTTAGTCCATGACCATTTGCATTATAGGCATTGACATTATCAACATTTTGTCGATCGCTAAAGATGGTGTGAAGTACGTTATGGTTGCAGTTGATTACTTTATGCAAAGTTATGTCAATAACTACTATTTCAAAAAAGAAAGTCATCAATTTTTTCGCTTGTAATATCATCTGTCACATTCTTCTCCCTCGAACAGTCATAACCGATAACCCAACCCAATTCGACAGCGTTGAGTTCAAGAACTTCTGCTGACATCACGCTGAAAAACGATTTGTGGTAGTTACCCATCCTCAATCGAGTGGATAATTCGAAGCTATTAATAAAATCATCAAGTCTATTCTTAAAAAGCATTTGGAAAAGACCAGAGGCGAGTGGGTTGAAGAATTGTCATTAGCATTATGTGTCTATAGAACCTCCCACAAGTTAGCCATTGACCATACTTCATTGGCCCTTGCTTATGGCTTTGAAGTCATCATCCAAGTGGAAATGAATGTTCCTTCTCATCGAGTGACCTATTACGATCCCTTAACAAATAAAGAGATCCCTTTGAAATCTTTGGACATGATCGATGAGAAGCAAGAAGAAGATGACTTGAGAGAAACTACACATAGACATTGAGTCGTCCAATATTGGAACACCAAGGTTTGACCTAAGAACTTTGAATCCAATGATCTCATCCTAAAGGGAATCTTCCCAAGCCGTGCATACTAGGGCCCTAAGTGGGAAGGACAATACATCTGTAACGTCCCGCCTTTTTGACCGCTTCAAATCGAAAATTAAACCAACTTAAAACGTCCAAAACAACAGATCGTTATTTAGCTTACAGAGCTTAAAATAGAACCAACACAAAAATACATAATAAATAACAACACAGTATTGAACAGCCGAACAAAACTTTTATTTATAATCAAAATATTTTAAACACAAAACTTTTCTATATACAACGGAATGAAAATATAGTTTGAATATAAAAGAAACATTTACTATTTTAAAAATCTTTAGAGTGTGCGCCACCTGGAATCCCCAGCTTTGTCAATCCTTGAATCCTAAGATGTAATCTTTAAATCTGTACTGCTCGGGTCTGACCCGAGCATTCCATGCAAAAACATAAAACACTTGAGTCAGGATTAATCATAGTTCAAGTAAATTAACTTCAACAGAAACTGAAATATAATAGTTAACTAACTGCGGAAATATACAAAATAAAAGTTGTGTAGTATTTGTACATATCAGTTTTTGTTAGGGACAACTGGTAGCAGAAGCCTGCATATACACACGTGTACAAGTATACGTGTGCACTGCCCCAGCATCCCGCAACCACAAATAAGTTCACTGAAAGATCATAGGGTATGCACAAATAAACGGTGAAACGGAGCAGCACAGCCACAAAACAATCAATGTGATTTAAAAGCACAACAGCCAAATAGTTTACATGAGTTATAATGGTCAATTAGAGGAAATCATAACAGCAAGTATTACCATAAATAATAGGAACGTGATCATCCCGCACAAAGTATCACGCATGTAAATATGCATGCGAAATGGTGTTTTATTGCAATGAAGAAACCGGAAATTCTTGAGTGCAGGTGAAATAATATATATATATATATATAGCTCAGATATATCATTGGCTAACTGGCATGTAAGTGCAAATGTGCCAAACAAAATGTATGGTCAGGGTTCAAAAATGTATGAGGACAAATGCATGGCCACAATACTCTAGTTGTCTTCATTGTAATGACCACCCAAAACATGAGCAAGCAACCGAGGGAAAGAAGTGAAAATTGAAAAAAAAACTCATTTCAACCATCAACACCTCATGCACAGTAGTACAATGGGAATAAATTAACTGGTCTTCTCAATATATAAGCATGAAGTAGTTATTAAAAGGGTGTAGCCTGGTACATAATTCAGTTTGAAATAGTGTCATTTAAAATACACACATGAATGATTAGGTAGCCATAAGAGGAACTCAGATATGCTCAACTAATTTAGTTTGAAATCACCCAGTTTACATAGTGATGGTTAACACGACCTTAACATGTATTAGATAACTATAGTAAAATTGGTTTTTAGATGATATCCTAACCATATGCAGGTAGATGTGTACATAAATAAAATATCAACAATGAATATTTATGCAAATGGCAAGCATGATACAGCATACACATGATCAGGCCAGAGAATTCAAGGGTATATATAACAGTTAAAATATGGACACATATATCTAGGATGTGTCCAATATAAAGGGAGCAGGTGGTCGGATCAAATTAGGCAATATAGAACAGTATGCCTCAATTTAATGGCACAAGCGGACTCAAGAACATAAGCATGGACAAATGAAAGCGGGTTACATGCCGCATAAGTTTTACAGTTAATGATTATCTCCAAAGCAAGTCAGAAAGGAGTAAGTTTGAAGAAAAAGGTATGCTTAATATCAACCCTCATTAGTCTGTATTGTTTCGGACAAGAAAGCCCAACGATGATTTTTTTTCTTTTCTTTTTATATCATCTCTTTAGCCAAACAAAAGTAATATGATATTTAGATAAATCATATCAAAACTGGCACTTTTACTCTGTGCATATCTGAACTTAAATAAGCTTGATAAAACATTTGATAAGAACATCGTAAATGTTCAGACCGTCAATATTTCAGTTAAGTTTATAAAGTTTAGTTCTAAAAAAACAGAACACACACATGCAACTCCCATACCTATGCACTGTTACGTATACAGTGGTTCAACGAGTTGGGAACAAATATATAGTGATGAGTACATATTAAGGTTTACTGGAACTACATGTAATAAATATATAGTGATGAGTACATATTAAGGTATTAGTATTTGGTCCTAAATGAAAAATCGGTGTGTGCGCGACTTGTGCAGGATCTATAATATGGCTATGCGGAATGTATGTGATAACTTAAGCTATTCAATAGTTATGCGAATAAATATTCGCAAACAATATATATATCACAAATAACTATAAATGCAGCAAAGTAAAGTAAAGTAGAGTAACGACACCAGGATTTTTATACTGGGTCGGACCTCCAGTCCTACGTCCAGTCCCGAAGCTCCTCTTCGGCTTTTCACTAAACAACACCCTCGCTTCACCCGGAGGAACAGGTTCACAACACTACTTGATTTACGGGCTACAAGTTTACCCACTTGATTTCACGGGCTACAAGCTTACCCACTTGATTTCACGGGCTACAAGCTTACCCACAAGACGATTACAAGAGTTTGACCTTGAATGTGTTCTTTCTTCAACACTGATTAGTCAATGATTGAGTACAACCTTCCTATAATCTTATCCTCAAGTATATGAATTAAATGCGAAGATTTGAAGGAATTTAGTTGCTTGTTGAATCAAAATATGAGAAATATTATCAAGGATTCAATAAGTAACTTGAATTTGGGAGCTTTTTAGAATGCAAGAGTATTTAGAAAGTAAGATCAGAAATCAGAGCAAGAATCGGTGATTTGGATGAATGAAAGATGATGTATTTATAGCAAATGAGAAGTTGTAATTATTAGTGAAAAGTTGCAATCAAAAGGAGTGATTTTTAATGAAGAGAAATGGATGCAACTTTTCAAGAAAGAAGATGACTCTTCATGAAATTCAAAAATAGGTCGACAGGAAAAATTAATAGGTTGACAGGTTTTTGACCGTTATTTCAAAAAGTTGTTGACCTGTTAATTTTAACAGGTTGACCTGTTAAGTTTAGAAAGCTGTTGACCTGTTAGTTTTAACAGGTTGATAGGATTTTGTCAATGTACATAAAAAAATGAGTTTTCATGTATATTTTTTGAAGAGAATAAGAAGTATGATTATTTGAGGATAGATTTTAACATAAATAACTCTAAAATAACCATCTTCTAACCAATAAAACATTGAGTCTTCTTTTTGTTGATCATGAAGCTCCTTCTTGTCATTAATCAAAATAAGCATTGAAACCGTTGACTCAACATTCTCCCCCTTTTTGATTGATGACAATATAGCTTGATATTTTAATCTTTATTGCTATCTCCCCCTGTATATAAGCTCTGTCTCCCTTTAAACATCTATATATCCATAATCTTAGCTCCATGTCACGATTTCCATTGATCTTTACTTTGTTGTTATCAATCGAAATTCTCGTGTCTCAACACGAAATTCTGGGTGCTACACGCTGAACCAACTGACTGTATTGTGTGAACTAATAAACGCCAGTATTACAGTATGATTATAGAGAAATGTGAACACATCATCTGTCAATTAAGCACGATAACAGTAAAGTGAAGTTCAATAGTAGCGCTGTATGGGAAATGAGTTCCATATCAGTTGTCACGACAGATTTAAATATTTCAGCAGTTGTGGGATATAAATGGGTATGTGCCAATCCACACAGTATTGCATTAGCTAATTAAATCAAATTTATATAGTGGCTTCCAAGTATTTACAGCTCACAGGTCAACATCTTGAGCACTCATCAAATAAACTTCAGCATCTTAACCATATAATGATGTTCATTGCAATGGGTAGAGTGTACAGAAGCACATTTACTAACTTAAACAAGAATGATAATGCCCTTACAGCCAAGGGTGTGAGGAAAGTACTAGTTTGCATCATATGTTTGGATCATAAGTATGACACAGGTTTGAATCATTTCAGTTGTGGCAAAGTCGTATTCAAGACTGCAAATGCTCATGGAAAATAGCAAAAACAATATTGGCAAAAACAATTTTTATTTGGTTTCCAGAGGTTTAAAGCTGAGCATGTATCAAATTGGTTTGTTCAGAATCCAATCAATGGTCACAGCAACTTGACAGAATCGAATTGAACACTTTTATTTTTATTTTTGGGCAGAAATTAAATAAAACTATTTGCCATAATCAACGTGTGGACTCATGGTAACAAAATCAAACACCACGCAAGTATCATGACAGAAATCAAAGCGACTACCCACATATGAATAGCACACGGGTTAACTATTATATTCCAAATTTAAAATTGAGTTATATTTACTCTAATTTATGATTAATCATGAGTGACAACTCACCTTAAAACAGGCGCGACGAGGTGTGAGTGATGGACTGGGTGCTAGAATCTATTGAAATGGCAGCGACTTGCGGCTTTGAAATGGTGGAGCGACCGACGAACGCTGCTGCAAATGGAGGGCTGAGCCAGGAGTCTGATGCTCGAGTGGAAACGGCTTCAATCGGTGGCAGCAAATTTTCGATTTGAGGGCTGCCATGGAAAAGGGCTTCGATCTGATTTTCAGGTGTGGTGATTTGGTGGAATGCGGTAGCCAAGAGGAGAAGCTGAAAGGGACTCTCAGTGGTGGCGAAAACTAATTTGGGGAAAACATTTTGGGCTTCGGCCATTATTTTGGAGAGATCGATTTTAGATTATACGTACCTCTATATTTCAACGATTTGAATTTAATAAAAATTTAATTGTATTCTGACTCCGTTGGTTTACGACGTTATTTAATTATTTATCGGTTCATGGATTTCATCTCGTTTGTTCATAAACAATTCCATTCAATTCCTACATCGAAGTGTAAAATTTTAATTCTTTTATGTACATCAATACACATATATCTCCCCGTATATAATATAATTAAATAAAATTCCCAATTTATTTAACATTAGCTATGCTTATTTTTAAATTCGACCATTTTTATTTTCAGTCGAAATCTAAATCAAACATCCAATTAAATCTAATTCAAATTTTCAAAAAAATATATATATTTGATTTTCGATTTGCCATTTTGAAACTTAATATCAAATCCAATTCTTATTCAAACCAATAAACTTTGATTTTAAATCTCAAATCCAAATATAAAATTAATTGTTTATCATAAAATCCTTAATTAATTTCTATTTCAAATTGTCGAAATTTCTGGGACGTTACAATCTTCCCCCCTTTATAACTTTTCGCCCTCGAAAAGGAGAGATCATTATAGTTATCCCAATGTATACCTCGAATTCATATTTATGCGAATTTATTCCACAACTAAAATTAAATATTGATATATAAATCATCGGTCCTCTTTCTATATTCATCTTACTCAATTAATCCGGAAAATCAAATTTCCTTTCAAAACTCATCTCTTCTTGAAGTTCAAGTTCTGCATAAGTTGGATTTACGCATCTCGAATTATTCCAAATCTCATTATAAACATCATCTGTCAACGTTTACTTATCTATCGTCACAAATGTGATGGGTCTAGGCTTTCAAACCATCAACCCAATCTTTACATTCAATCCATTTAATCTTTTCAAACACTTATTGAAGAGTGTAAATAACATCTTTTCAAATTCCTAACTGTCAATTTGAAAATTTGAAAATCCGGAATCTTTTATGTAACACGAAATTCGTGTAGGAAATACTTATTATTATTCTAAAGCTATGGGTTTGAAAATACTTCAAAATTTTCTTCACTTACTAAATTAGGTATAATTTAATTTCAAATTATTGATTTAAAAATATTTGATAATTCAAAGTTTGACAAGTCTATTGTCGTTCTCACAGATGTTAGGCATACGCTGGCCAGGCGCACGACTAAAATCTCAAAGTACTAAATATTCTTGCTTCAATTTCCAGTGAAAAATATTATAAAAATTCTTTTAAAAACAGATACAGAAAGTACCAATGTGAAATTGATTTGTTGATTGTTCATGAATAGCAGATACACAATGTTTTCGTCTAGATCCCCCAAAAAACATCCGTATCCGTAGGAATTCACTTCCCTGCGAATTTCATCATGGACAGATCAACAGAAGATATTTAAGGATCAAAAGACAATCTGAGGTCATTGAGCATTGATTGCTCTCTCTTAGGGTTACGAAAACAAATCATGAACTGATGGAAATAAATCAAGTCATGAGGACTAATCCAGTTATGGAAATAATCAAGTCATGAAGGCAAACTCCTGCATTAAACATGTGGCTCAATCACTAAGACATCTAAGTGGACCGCAGCTACACAATGGTTACGCCTGGGTCCCCTAGGAAACATCCATACCCGTAAGCTTTCACAGCTCTACGGATTATGCCCTTGAAATTTGACTGTAGATCGCAGCAGTCACAATGGTTACGCTTGGTTCCCCCAAGAAACATCCGTCTGCCGTAGGCTATCTACAGCCCTGCGAATTACGCTACACGATCGAATTCCAACGACTCTAGATCGCGGCGATCACAATGGCTACGCCTGATTCCCTCAGGAAACATCCGACCACCATAAGCTATCTGCAGCCTTGCGAATTACGCTAACAGTCGTGTTCAATGGCAACTCATGAGTTTTATGTCCGGACAACCTACTACCACCAATAGCACATCATAATTAAGCTCGAAATTCAAAGGAGAGGGATGGTACTTTCCTTATTTTGATTTGAAAACATAAAATACTATGGATTTATAGTACTTCATTTCATAGCCCTCGCAAAATCATACTTATGTCAACTTACATAAGATTTCCTTTTCAAAACATATTTCCAAACAGCTCATTCTTATATAAATTCCATTGTATAAAATTTCATCTCCTCTCGATTACCTACCAGTCCAGTAGTTTACAAATTCACCATGTCCTTATATATATCTCTTATATAAGTTCTGAAATTACTGTATCCAATATCCAAAATCGAATATCCTCTAATTTCCATTGCAATTTCAAAATTTTAGTTTTGATCTCTTAATCAACTCAGCAATTTGATAACTTTTCATTTATGAATCTATTGGTTATAAAACAAATTTTCTCTCAATTTCCCAATTATCCAGTTCCTCACTTAATTCAGATTTTAACGCTTTCAAAATTTCAGAATTCTCTCTTATAACAAATTTCTCATTCACGCATTATTCCTCTTCCACATTCTTCAACCGTCAAATAGCAAGCGAACAACCCCTTAAGTATCAACCCTGAAGGCCGAAACCAACATAAGATCAACACTCAGGAAATTATTCAACTTAACTAATCTCCAGTCAGTTTCTAAATTTCTTTATTTCTTATATAATCATTGCTTACGCGATTTCCGAATTCAGTTTACTAATCTACCTTTCTTATGTTTTGTTATCGTCGTGCCGTTTTTTTTAATCAAAACTCGCTGTCCTCTCACAATCTTAAAAATATTTCTGATTATCGTATTCATTTTCTATAATTATAGAAAATCTCCTATTCTCATTGGAAAACATTTCCATATATTCATAAATCTTTGTTTTCTATAGAAAATATATCTTATCCTCATGGGAAACATTTCTAAACAGATGTTAAGCACCGCTATTTTCAATCAACTGCTAACTCCTATTTACTTCCTTCACTTAACCAATTCTTGTTTTCTAACCTCAATCATTTCCTAGTCAATAACGAAGTCAATCCAATCAGGGTATATTTGCCTCTCAGACCTTAACTGAATACGTTATTAACTTTACAGATTCGAATACCCATAAAATATTCATTCTCGTACTTCTAAATTCAAGTTAAGAATTTTTCTTCTTTTACGAAAACCCTTTGTTTATAACAATAATTCAAGCCTTCGAAATATTTAACTATAAAATTAATTTTTTTATTAATTTGAATACACAAACCATTTGTTAATATATTAAATTTTGATTAAAACAAAAAGCAACATTTTCCTGAAATTCAACATGATTGATTCCATGCATAACCTTCTTCCAAATAATTTCTTATTCGGTGATATATTCCGAACTTCGAAAATTGTAACGACCCGGAAAATCTGAACCAATTTAAAAATTTTAAATTGGCTAAAAGAATGGATTTTAAATATTTAAAATAAATATTTTAAATAATAACGATGAAAAGTGAGTTTGAATCGACGTTTGAAAACGAATATAATTAATTCTAATTATAAGCAAGGCCTGAAATGGCGCGGTAGTTTCAAAATTTGAATTCAAACTTTGACTGACTATACCGGGTGCAAAACAAAACGGATTTGAGTGAAACCAAAAATATTTAAATCTATTAGTGAATACCTTTCTAACGAATCTGAAAAATTGAAGTTTCATAGCAGAAAGCAAAAGTTATGGCCAAATGAATTTTCAGAAAGGTCGCTATGGAATTTATATAACCCGTGAAATTGGCCATTTTGCAAACGACCTCGGAATTCGACGAAACCACTTTTGTACCACTTTTGTTGGATCCGGGATGTGAAGTTATTGCTAGGTTTCAAATTTCATAATTTTTGAAGCTAGTATGTGAGTGTGGCGAAGGAAAACGTGTTTTGGTCAATTAAAGTTAAATTGGATCGGCCAGAAATGGGCCTTTTTGCAAACGGACTCAGAATTCGACGAAACTAGTTTTGTTGGGACCGTATCGTCAAAACATAGCTAGATTTATTTTTCTGGAATTTTTCGAATCAGTTTGTGGCCTTGGAAAATTGAAATTTACGTTCAAATCAAATATTGAATGTTATATATTTTTAATCTGAATGAAAACTGACTGAAACATTCGAATGGGCCTTCGAAACATATCCCACTGTGTTCGGAATGGGGGTAAAACGCTAGGGACGATAGTCGTTGGGTTTGGATTGGTGTTAGTACGTGAAGGGGGGTATTTTTGGATTTTAAAAATTTATAAATATAAAAAAATATTTCATTGGTCAACGTAAATTCTCTCTCCCCGATAATCATAATCGCGAACGACGGAAATTGCTCCAACCTTCCCCCTCATTTTCCGATCAATCCACGCACCATTAGACCTCGACCCAGTTGAGGATTTTGTAGCCCTCGTCGAGCTCTTCAAATCCATACCTGGAGCATCCCCTATCGCTGCGCCATCGTCGAGTTTCGAGCCTAGGAAGTTATCGACTTCGAACCGCCGCCGTGACTAGTGGGGACCACCGAACTGGGCGAGACAACCTAGCGCGGGGAGATGCTTCCAAGCCCTTTCGAGTGGCGAAGGCCGATCGACATATCATTGCGCGGATTTCGAGAAAAGATCAACCCTAGTTTTGAACCTTTCAGCTGAGAGGTACGGCTGTTTAATTAAAACTGTTTTTAACAGTTTATAACCGTTGCAAACTTTGAAAAATCATATCTTTTTCGTTTCTTGACGAAATTCGATGAAACAGGAAACATCGTGACCGTGTGGACGTCTGCTACATTTTAGAAGAGACCGCATATTTTTCTGAGCCTTCTTCTATTTTTGGTGGAGTGGAACCCAATGTGAGATTTCTAATTTATAAACGATATGGAAAACGACGATGTATAAATTATATAGTCGATGTATGAGTTATATAAGCGTTGTACACCTCTTGTATAAGTTGTACGTTCGATGTATAAGTTGTATATGCGTTGTAAAAATTATATATGTATTGAAATAGAAGTGAAATGCTATATATAAATATATATATATATATATATATATATATATGCCCCTCGTCCACAAACCATGGACGATATTTATTGGTTGTGATTGGTGTGAAAATTGATTGATAGCGAATGGATGATTGGAATTGTTTGTGGTTGATATTGATTGATTGTGGTTGAAAAATACCCGTTTGTGTTGAGAAATATTTGGTTGAAACCACATAGGATTAGTTTGTGGAAATGAAATAAATATATACATGCCGCCTGCGTGCGAACTAGATGCATGATTCCCCATTGTCAAAAACCGCGAGGTTTTAAGGTAGAGCGAGGAGCCGTACTAGGGACGGTCCCGGTTTTAACTACCCTGCCGTTATGCTGCCGAAATTTTGAATAATATTCATGTGTTAGAATTATTTTCATTTGTTGAAACAATATTTATTCGTTGAATAGGAAGCCTTCATGTGTTGAGTCGATATTCATTCGTTGGATAGAAATTCATGTGTTGAATGGTATTCGTGTTTTAAATATAAAAATCACATTTTTATCTATATATATAAACTATAGAAAACCTTCATGTGTTGAATCGATATTCATTCGTTGAATTAAAATTCATGTGTTGAATGGTATTCGTGTTTTAAATATAAAAATCACATTTTTATCTATATATATAAACTATAGAAAACCTTCATGTGTTGAATTGAAATTCATCCGTTGAATTGAAATTCATGTATTGAATGGTATTCGTGTTTTAAATATAAAAATCACATTTTTATCCATATATATAAACTATAGAAAACCTTCATGTGTTGAATCGATATTCATTCGTTGAATTGAAATTCATGTGTTGAATGGTATTCGTGTTTTAAATATAAATATCACATTTTTATCTATATATATAAACTATAGAATACCTTCATGTGTTGAATCGATATTCATTCGTTGATTTGAAATTCATGTGTTGAATGGTATTCGTGTTTTAAATATAAAAATCACCTTTTTATCGATATATACAAACTATAGAAAACCTTCATGTGTTGAATCGTTATTCCTTCGTTGAATTGAAATTCATGTGTTGAATGGTATTCGTGTTTTAAATATAAAAATCACCTTTTTATCTATTTATATAAACTATAGAAAACCTTCATGTGTTGAATCGAAATTAATCCATTGAATTGAAATTCATGTGTGGAATGGTATTCATATTTTGAAAGAAATTGTTTTATAATAAAAATCCCGTTTTTAACATCAATATGAAATGTATAAAATCATCTTGTTTTGAAATAAATTGTTTTATAATAAAAATCCTATTTTTATCACCTATATTAACTATACAAAATAATAGTGTTTTGAAATGAATTGTTTTACAATAAAAATCACATTTTTATTATATAAATGAATTGTTAAAAATAGTGAAGTGTTGAAATAGAAGACAGTTAGATAAAAATATCATTTTTATCAAATGTATGAAAAGAATATAGTTTTGAAATCGAAGAATCGATATATATATATATATAATCGAAATATATCGAATAACGAAGCTGCAGTTCGTATTTTGAAACCGTGATTTCAAATTTTCCCGAAACCCCAACCGTTGGGTTCGCTTTGGAAATATCTTTCCAACGGCACCAACTTTGTAAAGATCCAACGGTTGGATTGTTTGGAATGTTTAATTCAAATCTGAAGAAAAACAGCGCCAGAATCGATTATATATATATATATATATATATATATATATATAATTATATTTAATCGAATAACGACGTTGCAGTTCGTATTTTAAAATCGAAATTTCAAACGATTATACCGGGAGATCCGACCATCGGATTTTCCCGAAACTGAAACCGTTGGATTCGTTTTGAAAAGTTCTTTCTAATGATGTAAATTTTATGAAGATCCAACGGTTAGATTTTCAGATATGTGTAAATCAAATCTGAAGAAAAACAGCGCAACGGCCGCTTTATGGCCCGAAGCATCGTTTGAATAAATTGGCCACTTTAAAATAAATAAAAATGGTGATAAATCATTATAAAATATTATAAATGATATGGATGTGAAATTTAGAAATTAACTGAAGGTTAGCTAAGTCAAATGGTTTCTTGGGTATTGATTTGATGTTGGTTTCGTCCTTCGGGGTTAATATTTGGGAAATCATTCTCTTACCGATTGACGGTTAGTGACTAATGAATTGAAATGATGCGTAGTAGTGTTTGTGTAGCACTTGTTTATTATATACGCGAGTTGCTCAGAAAGACTGGGTTTATCCCATTCTGAATAACTGAATCGACAATAAGAAATCGAAGATGAAGACGGTGGTCGAAGACCGGAGATCTTCACCTCGTTTGGATGGTAACCGAGGTCCTGATTGGGAGGCATCCCGAAATATGGATAATGAGTGGTGATCGTACAGACGTACGTGGTGATCGATGGGTTTGCGAGGTATATAGTGCCTCCGGTTTCGTTCAGACCCAGAACGGACCTGCAAATGGACAGTGTGTCTGACATTGGAATTTATTCTGTGTGAATGATAGCCATCAGTTGCACGGTGTGAATTACCTGTGTGGCATGCTAAGATGCAGTGATCAGGGATTCTGTTGAAAAGCAAAGTCTTGTGGTGATGATCAAAGCACCGCCTGTGTGGCGTAGCTTTGTGTATAACGTGAAATCGCGAGCCTCACACCCCGGTATGAACCAGAAACGGGAGAAAGGACCTCAGGGAGGGCCTGCGTTTCTTCCTAGCTAGAAGTGGCGTCAGTGGTTTTACATGCCATGACGAGTTTGACTTATGTGGTTGTTGCTGTTGCGAGGCGCCTCGGTTATATCGGTCGATCTGGGACCGATGGAGTCATTCGTTGGCTCACTTACGCCCCAAAGGGCGGAGAAACATAGTGTTGATCCTGAGGCTCGGGCTAGGCAGCCTCGAATTCGGTAAGGACTATCTTTTGCCTTGGTTCATGACGGAAATCCAATTTCCAAATACGTGACTGTGCGGTATTGATTGTATACCTATATATGGCGACATAGTGGTATGGGTCATTAATGCCGTCTATGATTGATACTTATGATTTGAAATAATTTTCGAAACATATAAACACTAGTAGTAGTATCAAATGCTTTTGTTTTTATTCGTATCAAGCATATCTTGGCCATTATAAGGTAAAAACTCTATCCTCCGGTTTGCGTTGCATTGTGTGATGGGAACTGAGTCTTATAATGGCTTCATTTTTATAAAAAGCATTGCGATGTTTGAAAGAATTATTTGTTTTAAAGCACTGGTAATCCAATGGAGTAAACCCGTTCCCCGAAAGTGGCGTGGTCCTGTGATTAGCCATATTATAAATGTGTTGAGTAGATTTCTCATACCAGTCCCATGACTGACTCGTAGTTTGTTTCACTCTCAAACTCGGGTGCCCCTTTTCCTACACGGGCAGCCTTGTATTCAGGTTTAGCTGGCTCTTTCTGGATAGCTGGAGCTGAAGATGGATTCTATCATTTATCTATTTTATGCTGTTCAGCTCTTATTGTACATATTTTGTTTGTTTTCCGCTGTAGACATTTATGTATAGCTGAACTGTATTTGTACCAAGTATGATCTTGTATACTGTGTAACTCTGATGATTACGTTTATCCAGTATATTCTATTGTTCATTATCTGGTGTATTTATTTAATTCTGTTCTGTTGTTATCTGTTTATGTGTTATATTCCAAGGATTACCCTTACCGTCGTCCGTACGGGGTTTAGGGTCGTCTCATTTGGTATCAGATCTTTGGTTAAGCTTAGTTCTGGAATATAACATATAACGAAATCGTCAGAATTAGAACCAATAGTGTTCTAGGACGGGTAACTCTATACAGATAGGATCAGTAATATCCTTGTATAAGTAAAGCAGAATGAAATTTCACCTCGATAGACACATTTACATTTGAAGTATTTGTTTCTATGTTTTAAAATATCTTTTCTGTGACCTGACACTTGATCTGCTATTTGCAGAAGTACTAGAAAATGATTGTCGGAAACAGAAGGGATGCAGAACCGGATATTGAGGCCCTATTAATCAAGTATCGAAATATGGGTGGAATACCGTTTTCTGGTGAAGAATCTATTATGAAGACACAGGCTTGGATTCGTTCTGCTAAAAAGATCTTTGACGGTTTAAAGCTGAGGGATGACCAGAAAAGATTACTGGCCTCCTGGGCACTCAAAGATGAAGCTTTGTTCTAGTGGGATTCGGTTATTAAGGATAATCCAGAAGGTGATATCACCTGGGACAGATTCAAAGTGATTTTCCTGGAAAGATTTACTCCTCCCGAAGCGACTGAGCGATTATGTGATGAATTTTCTTATCTGATACAAGGAGATGTGACCATTTCAAAATATCATAAGAAATTCAATGAACTTTCTCACTTCGCCCCTCATCTAATTCAGAATCCGAAGAGGAAGAATTTGAGATTTATCAACGGGCTTCAAAGAAAATATCAGAACAGTGTAATGAGGAATGTGAAGCTCCCTTTTTCTGAAATGATATACATGGCTTACCAGTACGAAGATCTAGACAAGAAAGGTATGTCACAGTACGAAGAGGAAGTCAGCTCTAGTGATAAAATTGAGTCTGAAACTGATCGTCCTGAGGCCAGTACGATGTCTGAGATCAGTAAGAAGCCCAGTGCCAAGAGGAAAAGGGCTAAATCTAAGAAGGAACCAGTAACAACTGCCACATGCTCTAACTGCAATAAACAGGGGCATCTGACCAGGAAGTGTAAAACCTCGAAGAAACGAAAGAAGGGGTTTAACCCGATAACCAGTTTCGAGAGAATAGATAATGCTGTAAATGCCATCGGATTTGCCATCTTGAAAAGGATTGCGGGCAATTTAAGAAATCCAAAGCGGTACATATAAATGAAGTGGTAGAAGTACCTGCATCTTCGTTTGCTCAGGAAAGGTCTGATGTTTTAGAAGGCACGCTCAATGTCAAGAACATTCCAGTTAAAGTACTATTTGATACAAGCGCGTCGCGAAGCTTTATTGCAAATAGTGCAGTCAAGAAGTTGGATTTGAAATTGAAGAAGCTCAAAGAGCCAATGACTGTCCAAAATCCAGTTGGGGGTTCCATCAATCTCAGTTGGGTTTGCGCAGTACCTGTCTCTTTTTCCTGCTATAAATTCCCTACTATCTCTATCGTCATGAATTTTAATGAATTCGATCTTATTCTGGGATTGGATTGGCTAACCAAATATGAAGCAGAGGCAAGATGCGCCAAGAGAGTTGTTAAGGCAAAGGCCCAATCGGGGAATTATATAACCATACCATGTGAAGGCCCGAATTCAAATAGAAAGGACTTCTGGGCAGCTTTGGATGTTTCTCCAGCTCAAATAGAAAATATCCCTGAAGTCACAGAGAATATTCCTGACCTCATCAAAGACATTCTTGTCGTCAAAAATTATGCGGATGTGTTTGAAGAAGTTGTTCGCTTACCTCCGCAGAGAGAAATAGATTTCAAGATTGCTTTGATTCCAAATGCAAGGCCGGTAGTTCACGCTATTCGAAGAATGTCCTTGAAAGAGAAAGAGGAATTAGACAATCAAACACGACAGCTAGTATGGAAGGGTCTGATCAGGCCTAGTTTCTCTGATTGGGGAGCAGCAGTGGTGTTTGTCCCAAAATCTGACGGTACTCTACAGCTATGTGTGGATTATCGTGATTTGAACAAATAGACAATAAAGAATAAATATCCATTGTCGCGAATCAATGACTTATTGGATCGTCTGAATGGAGCACAGGTCTTTTCAAGGATGGACCTAGCTACAGGCTTCCATCAGCTTCGTATTGCCGAAGAGTGTGTTCCTATGACAGCGTTCAGAGGTCTAGACTTATTCTACGAGTGGTTAGTAATGCCATTCGGCTTATGTAATGCTCCAGCCTATTTCGTCGATCTAATGAACAGAGTATTCAGAGGAGTATTGAATAAATTTGTTCTGGTTTTCATTGATGATATCCTTATCTTCTCTAAGTCAGAAAGCGAGCACGAAAAACATTTGGAACAAGTGTTAGAAATTCTCAGAAAGAATGTGTTGAAAGCAAAGTTTTCCAAATGTATATTCTGGCAAGAAGAAGTCAAATTTCTTGGCCACGTAGTGTCAAAGGAAGGAATTGCTGTGGATCCAAGTAAAATCACAGCTATTCAAAACTGGAAACAACCCAGTACCCCTACAGAAGTCCGCAGTTTTCTCGGATTGGCTAGTTATTACCGGAAGTTCGTTAAAAACTTTTCGAAGATATCTGGTCACTTAACGAAGCTTACAAAGAAGCACTCAAAATTCAAATGGACTCCCAAAAGTGAGGAGGCTTTTGAAGAGCAAAAGTTAAGATTAACAACAGCTCCAGTGTTAACCATCATCAATGGCAATCAGGATTTAAAAGTCTGGACTGATGCTTCTAGAGAAGGCCTTGGCGCAGTGTTAATGCAAAGTGGTCAAGTGATTGCTTATGCTAGCCGTCAGCTGAAGCCACACGAGAAAAACTACGTAACTCATGATCTTGATTTGTTGGCTATCGTATTCTCTTTGAAAATCTGGAGACACTATCTTTTGGGTGAGAAATTCGAATTGTATACAGACCATCAGTCGTTAAAGTATCTGTTCACCCAGAAAGACCTGAATCTGAGGCAGCAACGTTGGCTAGAGTTCATGGCAGCATATGATTTTGAGATTCTATACACTCCAGGGAAAGCCAATGTCGTGGCCGATGCGTTGAGTCGAAAGAATGTAATGATCGCCAGCTTTATTATTACGACTTCCTTGATTGACAAAATATCTATTCTTCAGAAGGAGGATAACTTTATTAAGGATATGATCAAAAGGATTCAGAAAGGCGAACCCTCGTGTTTTCAAATAGATAACGACGAGACCCTGAGGTTGAAAGGAAGGATTTGTGTTCCTGACATCCCAGAGTTAAAGAGGGAAGTGTTAGACGAGTGTCACAAGTCCAAGCTGAGTATCCATCCCGGTGTGGCCAAAATGTACAATGATCTCAAGCGAACATTCTGGTGGAAGGCTATGAAAAGAGACGTTTCAATATATGTTAGCCGATGCCCTACTTGCCAGCTAGTCAAAAGCGACCAACTGTAACTGGCTGGATTGTTGCAACCGCTGGATGTTCCAGGCTGGAAGTGGGAACATATTTCCATGGACTTCATAGATGGTTTGCCCAGAACCAGAAAAGGAAATGACAGTATTTGGGTGATCGTAGATCGCTTCACGAAGACCGCCCATTTCATACCTGTCAGATCAAACAGAACTGCTCAGAGTCTGGCGCAGATATACTTCAAGGAAATAGTTAGATTACATGGAGTGCCGCTCAGTATAGTCAGTGACAGAGATACAGTATTTACTAGTAAATTCTAGGAGGCATTTCAAGTAGAGCTGGGAACGAAGCTGAACTTGAGCACCGCTTATCATCCTCAAACAGACGGTCAGACTAAGAGGGTGAATCGTATTCTAGAAGATCTATTGCGGGCTTGTGTTCTAGATTTTGGTGGATCATGGGAAGACCATCTGCATTTGGCTGAATTCTCATATAACAACAGCTGCCAGGCGAGTCTGACAATGTCACCATTCGAAGCGTTGTATGGTAGACCGTGCTGATCCCCTGCTTGTTGGGTCGAACTTGGTAATAGACTTGTGTTGGGGCCAGATATGATCCGAGAAGCCGCCGACAAAGTCGACTTTATTAAGAAGCGATTACTCGCCGCTCAAAGCCGACAAAAGAGGTATGCCGATAGGAGAAGAAGAGATATTTCATTTACTGTTGGCGACTATGTATATTTGAAAGTATCGCCGATGAGAGGAGTTATCCGGTTCGGTAAAACTGGGAAATTGGCGCCCAAATTCATTGGTTCGTTTCCTATTCTGGAACGGATCGGAACTCTCGCTTATAGGGTTGAACTGCCTGATTGGTTGCCTAGAGTTCATGATGTATTTCACATATCTCAACTTCAAAAGCACGTTCATGATCCAGACTTGATCGTGGAAGAAGCAGCTCAACAGGATATTGAAATTACCCCAGAATTAGTTGTGAGAAGAGAGCCGCTAAAGATCATCGGCAAAGAAACCAAAGAGCTGAGGAACAAGAAAGTTCGCTTAGTCAAAGTGCAATGGAGTGGAGATCCGCGAGATTGTACTTGGGAAACTGAGGAGAGCATTCAGAAAGCCTATCCTAAGTGTCGAGTAGATATCTCTGATTGACTCCAGTGCAAGGTACATTTACCATACTTTGCATTATTAATTAGTTCTCTATTTTGTTGTTATTTTCTTTCCATGGATGTGCACTTTTAATTCTATAAGTCTGAATGATTTTAAAAGAGTATAGAAATTGATTAGTATATTTTTGAAAAGTTAAAAATAATTTGATTGTTGTTTGTGTTGTGCGATAGTAGATTTGATTAATTAAAATTATTAAAACGATAGTTAATTTAATCAATAAGAGGATAATGGTAGAATTTATTCGATTATATCACACATTGAACTGATTAGAAAATAGATAGAAATATATACATGTGCATTATATATGTTTGAACAGGTAAATGGATAGCTGTTGAGTAAAGATTTTATTTGCGTGCCCGACAAATAGGTAAACCTTAATTAGTTGGATGCGAAATAGTATTATATCAACTCCTGTGAATGCCATTGGATGCGGAGTGCTGGTTATTCTGTGTGTAATAATAAACGTCGTCGTAGGATAGTAACAATTAATTTTGAACTACACTGCATGGCATACTTCTGGAAGATAGGCATACTTCATCATAGACCACATAAGCATTTGGAGCTTGTGTGACGAGGTGGAAGATTTACCATACGAGCGAGAGGCTTGTATGGCGATGACTATATTTTATAGGTTGAACTGATGACTGATATGGACTATTTAAATTGTAACGATAAAATTGCCAGATTAATAAACACCCCACACGGGTCTGGAGTTGACAATAATCACGTCTCTCTATTTATAAGATACAGCACATGGACTATTTATTTCCCACACGGGACGAGGTGACGAGGATTTATCCTCTGGAACATTTAAAATACACACTCCCTCAGGCTTTGACAGGGTGACGAGAATTTATTCTCTGGAGTTATTATCTATACACGCTCCCCTGTAAACACCAGAATATATCACTATAAATATGTGTATGCTTATTAGGATTTATTAGGTACCTAATACGGCCCAATAAATTTCCAAACCTCTCCCCGTACAAAGGAGGTTATGGCGAAATTTTTCGAAAATTCCGGGTGTTAGCCAAATTTTTGAAGAATTTGAAAATTCTCAGAAACTGAAAAGTTGGAGAATGGAAGCCAGATTGAACGTAGAGTTGATTAATCAAACCACTTTCGACTTTGTTTCTTTTCGGGGAAGAAAAGTTTTAAGTGGGGGAGATTGTAACGACCCGGAAAATCTGAACCAATTTAAAAAATTTTAATTGGCTAAAAGAATGGATTTTAAATATTTAAAATAAATATTTTAAATAATAACGATGAAAAGTGAGTTTGAATCGACGTTTGAAAACGAATATAATTAATTCTAATTATAAGCAAGGCCTGAAATGGCGCAGTAGTTTCAAAATATGAATTCAAACTTTGACTGACTGTACCGGGTGCAAAACAAAATGGATTTGAGTGAAACCAAAAATATTTAAATCTGTTAGTGAATACCTTTCTAACAAATCTGAAAAATCGAAGTTTCATAGCGGAAAGCAAAAGTTATGGCCAAATGAATTTTCAGAAAGGTCGCTATGGAATTTATATAGCCCGTGAAATTGGCCATTTTGCAAATGACCTCGGAATTCGACGAAACCACTTTTGTTGGATCCAAGATGTGAAGTTATTGCTAGATTTCAAATTTCATAATTTTTGAAGCTAGTATGTGAGCGTGGCGAAGGAAAACGTGTTTTGGTCAATTAAAGTTAAATTGGATCGGCCAGAAATGGGCCTTTTTGCAAACGGTCTCAGAATTCGACGAAACTAGTTTTGTTGGGACCGTATCGTCAAAACATAGCTAGATTTATTTTTCCGGAATTTTTCGAATCAGTTTGTGGCCCTGGAAAATTGAAATGTACGTTCAAATCAAATATTGAAGGTTATATATTTTTAATCTGAATGAAAACTGACTGAAACATTCGAATGGGCCTTAGAAACATATCCCATTGTGTTCGGAATGGGGGTAAAACGCTAGGGACGACAGTCGTTGGGTTTGGATTGGTGTTAGTACGTGAAGGGGGGTATTTTTGGATTTTAAAAATTTATAAATATAAAAAAATATTTCATTGGTCAACGTAAATTCTCTCTCCCCGATAATCATAATCGCGAACGACGGAAATTGCTCCAACCTTCCCCCTCATTTTCCGATCAATCCACGCACCATTAGACCTCGACCCAGTTGAGGATTTTGTAGCCCTCGTCGAGCTCTTCAAATCCATACCTGGAGCATCCCCTATCGCTGCGCCATTGTCGAGTTTCGAGCCTAGGAAGTTATCGACTTCCAACCGCCGCCGTGACTAGTGGGGACCACCGAACTGGGCGAGACAACCTAGCACGGGGAGATGCTTCCAAGCCCTTTCGAGTGGCGAAGGCCGATCGACATATCATTGCGCGGATTTCGAGAAAAGATCAACCCTAGTTTTGAACCTTTCAGCTGAGAGGTACGGCTGTTTAATTAAAACTGTTTTTAATAGTTTAAAACCGTTGCAAACTTTGAAAATCATATCTTTTTTGTTTCTTGACGAAATTCGATGAAACAGGAAACATCGTGACCGTGTGGACGTCTGCTACATTTTGGAAGCGACCGCATATTTTTCTGAGCCTTCTGCTATTTTTGGTGGAGTGGAACCCATTGTGAGATTTCTAATTTATAAACGATATGGAAAACGACGATGTATAAATTATATAGTCGATGTATGAGTTATATAAGCGTTGTACACCTCTTGTATAAGTTGTACGTTCGATGTATAAGTTGTATATGCGTTGTAAAAATTATATATGTGTTGAAATAGAAGTGAAATGTTATATATAAATATATATATATACGCCCCTCGTCCACAAACCATGGACGATATTTATTGGTTGTGATTGGTGTGAAAATTGATTGATAGCGAATGGTTGATTGGAATTGTTTGTGGTTGATATTGATTGATTGTGGTTGAAAAATACCCGTTTGTGGTTGAGAAATATTTGGTTGAAACCACATAGGATTAGTTTGGGGAAATGAAATAAATATATAAATGCCGCCTGCGTGTGAACTAGATGCATGATTCCCCATTGTCAAAAACCACGAGGTTTTAAGGTAGAGCGAGGAGCCGTACTAGGGACGGTCCCGGTTTTAACTACCCTGCCGTTATGCTGCCGAAATTTTGAATAATATTCATGTGTTAGAATTATTTTCATTTGTTGAAACAATATTTATTCGTTGAATAGGAAGCCTTCATGTGTTGAGTCGATATTCAATCGTTGGATAGAAATTCATGTGTTGAATGGTATTCGTGTTTTAAATATAAAAATCACTTTTTTATATATATATAAACTATAGAAAACCTTCATGTGTTGAATCGATATTCATTCGTTGAATTGAAATTCATGTGTTGAATGGTATTCGTGTTTTAAATATAAAAATCACATTTTTATCTATATATATAAACTATAGAAAACCTTCATGTGTTGAATTGAAATTCATGTGTTGAATGGTATCGTGTTTTAAATATAAAAATCACATTTTTGTCTGTATATATAAACTATAGAAAACCTTCATGTGTTGAATCGATATTCATTCGTTGAATTGAAATTCATGTGTTGAATGGTATTCGTGTTTTAAATATAAAAATCACATTTTTATCTATATATATATAAACTATAGAAAACCTTCATGTGTTGAATCGATATTCATTCGCTGAATTGAAATTCATGTGTTGAATGGTATTCGTGTTTTAAATATAAAAATCACCTTTTTATCGATATATACAAACTATAGAAAACCTTCATGTGTTGAATCGATATTCATTCGTTGAATTAAAATTCATGTGTTGAATGGTATTCGTGTTTTAAATATAATAATCACCTTTTTATCTATTTATATAAACTATAGAAAACCTTCATGTGTTGAATCGAAATTCATCCGTTGAATTGAAATTCATGTGTTGAATGGTATTCATATTTTGAAAGAAATTGTTTTATAATAAAAATCCCGTTTTAAACATCAATATGAAATGTATAAAATCATCTTGTTTTGAAATAAATTGTTTTGTAATAAAAATCCTATTTTTATCACCTATATTAACTATACAAAATAATAGTGTTTTGAAATGAATTGTTTTACAATAAAAATCACATTTTTATTATATAAATGAATTGTTAAAAATAGTGAAGTGTTGAAATAGAAGACAGTTAGATAAAAATATCATTTTTATCAAATATATGAAAAAAATATAGTTTTGAAATCGAAGAATCGATATATATGTATAAATAGAATCGAAATATATCGAATAACGAAGCTGCAGTTCATATTTTGAAACCGTGATTTCAAACGATTAGTGCGGGAGATCCGACTATCGGATTTTCCCGAAACCACAACCGTTGGGTTCGCTTTGGAAATATCTTTCCAACGGCACCAACTTTGTAAAGATCCAACGGTTGGATTGTTTGGAATGTTTAATTCAAATCTAAAGAAAAACAACGCCAGAATCGATTATATTTATATATATATATATATAATTATATTTAATCGAATAACGACGGTGCAGTTTGTATTTTGAAATCGAAATTTCAAACGAATATACCGGGAGATCCGACCGTCGGATTTTCCCAAAACTGGAACCGTTGGATTCGTTTTGAAAAGATCTTTCTAATGATGTAAATTTTATGAAGATCCAATGGTTAGATTTTCAGATATGTGTAAATCAAATCCGAAGAAAAACAGTGCCACGGCCGCGTTATGGCCCGAAGCGTCGTTTGAATAAATTGGCTATTTTAAAATAAATAAAAATGGCGATAAATCGTTGTAAAATATTATAAACGATATGGATGTGAAATTTAGAAATTAACTGAAGGTTAGCTAAGTCGAATGGTTTCTTGGGTATTGATCTGATGTTGGTTTCGGCCTTCGAGGTTAATATTTGGGAAATCATTCTCTTACTGATTGACGGTTAGTACTAATGAATTGAAATGATGCGTAGTAGTGTTTGTGTAGCACTTGTTTATTATATACGCGAGTTGCTCAGAAAGACCGGGTTTATCCCATTCTGAATAACTGAATCGACGATAAGAAATCGAAGATGAAGACGGTGGTCGAAGACCGGAGATCTTCACCTCGTTTGGATGGTAACCGAGGTCCTGATTGGGAGGCATCCCGAAATATGGATAATGAGTGGTGATCGTCCAGACGTACGTGGTGATCGATGGGTTTGCGAGGTATATAGTGCCTCCGGTTTCGTTCAGACCCAGAACGGACTTGCAAATGGATAGTGTGTCTGACATTGGAATTTATTCTGTGTGATTGATAGCCATCAGTTGCACTGTGTGAATTGCCTGTGTGGCATGCTAAGATGCAGTGATCAGGGCTTCTGTTGAAAAGCAAAGTCTTGTGGTGATGATCAAAGCACCGCCTGTGTTGCGTAGCTTTGTGTATAACGTGAAATCGCGAGCCTCACACCCCGGTATGAACCAGAAACGAAGGACCTCAGGGAGGGCCTGCGTTTCTTCCTAGCTAGAAGTGGCGTCAGTGGTTTTACACGCCCTGAAGAGTTTGACTTATGTGGTTGTTGCTCTTGCGAGGCGCCTCAGTTATATTGGTCGATCTGGGACCGATGGAGTCATTCGTTGGCTCACTTACGCCCCAAAGGGCGGAGAAACGTAGTGTTCAGGCATATTAATCCGCTCCATGTGGACCGGCCCTGTCGCTCCAAGGGTCGATGCGTTCTGATCCTGAGGCTCGGGCTAGGCAGCCTCGAATTTGGTAAGGACTATCTTTTGCCTTGGTTCATGACAGAAATCCAATTTCCAAATACGTGACTGTGCGGTTTTGATTGTATACCTATATATGGCGACATAGTGGTATGGGGCATTAATGTCGTCTATGATTGATACTTATGATTTGAAATAATTTTTGAAACATATAAACACTAGTAGTAGTATCAAATGCTTTTGTTTTTATTCGTATCAAGCATATCTTGGCCATTATAAGGTAAAAACTCTATCCTCTGGTTTGCGTTGCATTGTGTGATGGGAACTGAGTCTTATAATGGCTTCATTTTTATAAAAAGCATTGCGATGTTTGAAAGAATTATTTGTTTTAAAGCACTGGCAATCCAATGGAGTAAACCCATTCCATGAAAGTGGCGTGGTCCTGTGATTTGCCATATTATAAATGTGTTGAGTGGATTTTTCATACCAGTCCCATGACTGACTCGTAGTTTGTTTCACTCTCAAACTTGGGTGCCTCTTTTCCTACACGGGCAGCCTTGTATTCAGGTTTAGCTGGCTCTTTCTGGATAGCTGGAGCTGAAGATGGATTCTATCATTTATCTATTTTATGTTGTTCAGCTCCTATTGTACATATTTTGTTTGTTTTCCACTGTAGACATTTATGTATAGCTGAACTGTATTTGTACCAAGTATGATCCTGTATACTGTGTAACTCTGATGATTACGTTTATCCAGTATATTCTATTGTTCATTATCTGGTGTATTTATTTAATTCTGTTTTGCTGTTATCTGTTTATGTGTTATATTCCAAGGATTACCCTTGCCGCCGTCCATACGAGGTTTGGGGTCGTCTCATAAAAATTCTCACTTGATTTACATTCTGAACTTCAGTATAATCTCATCGTACTGGTCAACTCCATTTCCTTTATCCCAATTTCATTTTCGCTTTCAAACTTTATTTACTTATAAAAAGTAAATATTATTCTTTTCATCGAAAATTGAACTTGTCACAGCAAATAAATTTTGATTATATTCAAATATAGGTCCAAGTCTTCTTCTTTTTTAAAAAAAAATGCATTCATATTACGCTTCAATTATAACTCCCCTTTTTAGTTCACCTCTTGTTAATCATTTTAATAAGTTTATAACTATCCATTAAATTCATATATTCGGTTACACATTGGTTTGAAACCAATTATAAATTATCTAACCAATTTCTAAATAATAAAGTTTTACACAATCGAATTCCTCTTACAAACATTTCGGTTTTATTTTCATTAATTTGTATTCCAAATATCGAAATAAGATTCATTGTTTCATCTTTGAAACAATTTCAAATTTCTTCCTTTCATTCAAATTCTCATCTAAATTCTTATTTTTAATAAGTTCCATTTATCTTTAATTGTTAAAACACACAATTAGAGAAACAGATTCATGGATTATCTTATACTTATTTTCCTTTGATAGTGTTCGATGACGGATCCGAGATTCAATCCTAAAGGGAACTTATCGAAGAAAATTCTTGTAAACCTGGATTCGAAGACTTCCGAAGACTGGGGATTCCGAATAAAATTTTAAATCACAAAACTTTTTTTCCGCTGTATTTATTTCAAAATACCCGTTAAAAATAGTATTTCCAAAATATTTTTTCTTTCAAAATCTATTTTTTTATTAAATTACTTGAACTTTCAAAACCTTTTTATTTCCATGATCCGTTTTAAAAATCAATAAGCTTAGCTTTGAATAAACCAAAGCTCTGATACCACTTGTAACGTCCCGCCTTTTTGACCACTTCAAATCGAAAATTAAACCAACTTAAAACGTCCAAAACGATAGATCGTTATTTAGCTTACAGAGCTTAAAATAGAACTAACACAAAAATACAGAATAAATAACAATACAGTATTGAACAGCCGAATAAAACTTTTACTTATAATCAAAATATTTTGAACACAAAAACTTTTCTATATTCAACGGAATGAAAATATAGTTTGAATATAAAAGAAATAGTTACTGTTTTAAAAATCTTCAGAGTGCGCGCCACCTGGAATCCCCAGCTTTGTCAATCCTCGAATCCTAAGATGTAATCTTTAAATCTGTACGGCTCGGGTCTGACCCGAGCATTCCATGCAAAAACGTTAAAACATTCGAGTCAGGATTAATCATAGTTCAAGTAAATTAACTTCAACAGAAACTGAAATATAATAGTTAACTAACTGCAGAAATATACAAAGTAAAAGTTATGTAGTATTTGTACATATCAGTTTCTATTAGGGACAACTGGTAGCGGAAGCCTGCATATACACACGTGTACAAGTATACGTGTGCACTGCCCCAGCATCCCGCAACCACAAATAAGTTCACTGAAAGATCATAGGGTATGCACAAATAAACGGTGAAACGGAGCAGCACAGCCACAAAACAATCAATGTGATTTAAAAGCACAACAGCCAAATAGTTTACATGAGTTATAATGGTCAATTAGAGGAAATCATAACAGCAAGTATTACCCCAAATAATAGGAACGTGATCATACCGCACAAAGTGTCACGCATGTAAATATGCATGCGAAATGGTGTTTTATTGCAATGAAGAAACCCGAAATTCTTGAGTGCAGGTGAAATAAAATATATATATATAGCTCAAATATATCATTGGCTAACTGGTATGTAAGTGCAGATGTGCCAAACAAAATGTTTGGTCAGGGTTCAAAAATGTATGAGGACAAATGCATGGCCACAATACTCTAGTTGTCTTCATTTTAATGACCACCCAAAACATGAGCAAGCAACCGAGGGAAAGAAGTGAAAATTGGAAGAAAAAAACTCATTTCAACCATCAACACCTCATGCACAGTAGTACAATGGGAATAAATTAACTGGTCTTCTCAATATATAAGCATGAAGTAGTTATTAAAAGGGTGTAGCCTAGTACATAATTCAGTTTGAAATAGTTTCATTTAAAATACACACATGAATGACTAGGTAGCCATAAGAGGAACTCAGATATGCTCAACTAATTTAGTTTGAAATCACCCAGTTTACATAGTGATGGTTAACACAGCCTTAACATGTATTAGATAACTATAGTAAAATTGGTTTTTAGTTGATATCCTAATCATATGAAGGTAGATGTGTACATAAATAAAACATCAACAATAAATATTTATGCAAATGGCAAGCATGATACAACATACACATGATCAGGCCAGAAAAGTCAAGGGTATATATAACAGTTAAAATATGGACACATATATCTAGGATGTGTCCAATATAAAGGGAGCAGGTGGTTGGATCAAATTAGGCAATATAGAATAGTATGCCTCAATTTAATGGCACAAGCGGACTCAAGAACATAAGCATGGACAAATGAAAGCGGGTTACATGCCGCATAAGTTTTACAGTTCATGATTATCTCCAAAGCAAGTCAGAAAAGAGTAAGTTTGAAGAAAAAGGTATGATTAATATCAACCCTCATTAGTCTGTATGGTTTCGGACAAACAAAGGTAATATGATATTCAGATAAACCATATCAAAACTGGCACTTTTACTCTGTGCATATCTGAACTTAAATAAGCTTGATAAAACATTAGATAAGAACACCGTAAATGTTCGGACCGTCAATATTGCAGTTAAGTTTATGAAGTTTAGTTCTAAAAAAATAGAACACACACCTGCAACTCCCATACCTATGCACTGTTACGTATACAGTGGTTCAACGAGTTGGGAACAAATATATAGTGATGAGTACTTATTAAGGTTTACTGGAACTACATGTGATAAATATATATTGATGAGTACATATTAAGGTTTCAGTATTTGGTCCTAAATTCTGTGTGCTACACGCTGAACCAACTGAATGTATTGCGTGAACTAATAAACGCCAGTATTACAGTATGATTATAGAGAAATGTGAACACATCATCAGTCAATTAAGCAAGATAACAGTAAAGTGAAGTTCAATAGTAGCCCTGTATGGGAAATGAGGTCCATATCAGTTGTCACGACAAATTTATATATTTCAGCAGTTGTGGGATATAAATGGGTATGTGCCAATCCACACAGTATTGCATTAGCTAATTAAATCAAATTTATATAGTGGCCTCCAAGTATTTACAGCTCACAGGTCAACATCTTGAGCATTCATCAAATAAACTTCAGCATCTTAACCATACAATGATGTTCATTGGAATGGGTAGAGTGTACAGAAGCACATTTACTAACTTAAACAAGAATGACAATGCCCTTACAGCCAAGGGTGCGAGGAAAGTACTAGTTTGCATCATATGTTCAAATCATAAGTATGACACAGGTTTGAATCATTTCAGTTGTGGCAAAGTCGTATTCAAGACTGCAAATGCTCACGGAAAATAGCAAAAACAATATTGGCAAAAAAAAAATTATCTTGTTTCCAGAGGTTTGAAGTTGAGCATGTATCAAATTGGTTTGTTCAGAATCCAATCAATGGTCACAGCAACTTGACAGAATCGAATTGAACACTTTTATTTTTATTTTTGGGCAGAAATTAAATAGAACTATTTGCCAGAATCAACGTGTGGACTCATGGTAACAAAATCAAACACCACGCAAGTATCATGACAGAAATCTAAGCAATAACCCACATATGAACAACACAAGGGTTAACTATTATATTCCAAATTTAAAATCGAGTTATATTTACTTGAATTTACGATTAATCATGAGTGACAACTCACCTTAAAACAGGCGCGACGAGGTGTGAGTGACGGACTGGGTGCTGGAATCTATTGAAATGGCAGCGACTTGCGACTTCGAAATAGTGGAGCGACCGACGAACGCTGTTGCAAATGGAGGGCTGAGCCAGGAGACTGATGCTCGAGTGGAAACGGCTTCAATCGGTGGTAGAAAATTTTCGATTTGAGGGCTGCCATGGAAAAGGGCTTCGATCTGATTTTCAGGTGTGGTGATTTGGTGGAAGGCGGTGGCCAAGAGGAGAAGCTGAAAGGGACTCTCGGTGGTGGCGAAAACTAATTTGGAAAAACGTTTTGGGCTTTGGCCATTATTTTGGAGAGATCGATTTTAGATAGAAAAGGAAGATGATTTTTCTCTGAAGAAATTTGGGAAAGGAACGTCATTTTTATAGAAGAAAAGAAAAGAGGATAGGAACGAAGTTACAACGGTAGGGGTTAGGGTAGATACGTAGGTCGACGAAAAAATACCGGGGACGGTAACATTCGGGGTAGTAAATATACGAGTATAATTAAATATACATCTTTACCGCTGATTTGTCGTTGAACGCCCAAATTCGTACTGCCAATACAACCTCCAAACACGACAAAATTATACGTACCTCTATATTTCAACGATTTGAATTTAATAAAAATTTAATGGTATTCTGACTCCGTTGGTTTATGATGTTATTTAATTATTTATCGGTTCATGGATTTCATCTCGTTTGTTCATAAACAATTCCATTCAATTCCTACATCGAAGTGTAAAATTTTAATTCTTTTATGTACATCAATACACATATATCTCCCCGTATATAATATAATTAAATAAAATTCCCAATTTATTTAACATTAGCTACGCTTATTTTTAAATTCGACCATTTTTATTTTCAGTCGAAATCTAAATCAAATATCCAATTAAATCTAATTCAAATTTTCAAAAAAAAAAAATTGATTTTCGATTTGCCATTCCGAAACTTAATATCAAATCCAATTCTTATTCAAACCAATAAACTTTGATTTTAAATCTCGAATCCAAATATAAAATTAATTGTTTATCATAAAATCCTTAATTAATTTCTATTTCAAATTGCCGAAATTTCTGGGACATTACAACATCATTTCACGGATACCTGAAAATAGAGCTTTCAAGCTAATGACTCTCGATGGCTATGAATTAGCAAGAGCATGAATGACGAGCATCTCAACCATCATTTCATTTAGGGTCTATTTCATTTATTTCATTCATTTGTGCTTAGCAATTTTTTCTGGACAATGTAATATGGTAAGACATGTCAATTCTTTTTCAGTTGCAATAAAAGCTCTTGGTATTTCTTTCATAATTGCGACTTCAGAATACACAGAATAATAGTTATGATATGACCGATAAAAGTCAACGTATATTCGTAGGAGAATGAGTCAACTTGTAACAACCTAGAAAAATTGACGTTTAAAATATAAATTAAATTAAGATTCAATGTAAAATTAATATTTATATTTATATTTGAGATTTTGTCAATTCTTGAACAATAGGTGCGAACCATTTCATAAATTTATAAATAAATGTGATTTACATTAATAACCGGTTGAATGTTTAGCATTGTCTTATAATAAATAGAAAACAAAACTTATTACTGTTATTAATTATTTTGATCTTGTAATTTGATTTATAAAAGAAAAATATATGCTTATATTTGACATTCTAATTATAACATGTACATTTATTTATTTTGAACAAAGTATCCACTTTTAACGGCAATTGTAAACAAAAGCCCAGCTTAAATATTTTTCCAGAATTAACGTTATTAACTTGAGTTGATTATGGAAGTAAAAATAACAAATTTAGAATTGTTGAATATTAAATTTAACAATATACTAGAGGTACAATTTAAAACTTGGACTTTCTATTTAATTTGAATGTAGTGTTTATTCTAGAATTTAAAGGCATATTGTGAATATAACATCAATATTTATGATGCAAATAAATGGTAAGCCATTTGGAATATTTGACATTAGAACAAGGAAAAGAGAAAAGAATCAATTTTTAAATAAGTTCTGTTTAACGATTTATTGAACAAAGAATCTATTCGCATAGTAATATATGGTTAAGATTAATTTATTACAAATCAAACCATTGAGTACAAATAGTAATTAAACATTGAATTAACATAAATATTGGTGATTAATTTTGCAAGTCGTTTACCATGTTATTTATGGTACAATTAATATCATAGAAACAAATCATTAATTTCTAAATTGAGAACTTTGGTGCAAAATAAAATATCGTCAAGATAAATTCATTTCAAATCGTTAAGTAAAAAAGCGTAATAAAACGCTTAAATCAATTCCAAATTCTATGTTGAAATTTTATATAGATAGTAATAAATTTTTTTGAGTTTAAAATTTATGATGGTACAAATTGTGATATAGTTAATGTAATGAAAGCGGAGGATGAATTTTTGAAGTGCAGACGGTGAAAATGAACTTATATATATATATATATATATATAAAGAATATATAATGCACATTTATGAAAGGAATGCGTAATGAAAGGAAATAAAATAAAATCGCGCAATCAATTCTATATTTTTCGTTACTATTTAATTTACGGTGTATGAAGGGTAAGTTTATAATGTTCAGATAATACCATAAACAACGTTGTCAGTTCATGTGTTAGCCGAACATATTGTACATAGAAAACAAATCCAATTTTTCTTTTTCTTAAGGAGATATGGTGGACAACCAAATCTGAGAAAATCTAATTTTAAATCTTGCCATATCAGTGCAAAAATTTTGAAACAGTGGCATAAGATTATGAACAATTCGTATTCGCAGAACTCAATACCACGCGATATTCTCTGTCCCCTCTTCTCTACATTATAAATGCATGCCTCCTGCTTCTATGCACAAACCAAACTTCTTTTTTTCTCAAAAAAAAAATCTATTTCTTCTTGCGAATAGTCCTCCCCAACAAGCTCCAATCCAACATTCCACCGTCCAGTATAGAAGTTGCGGCCTTTTCTTATGCCAAGAGGTTAACACAAACATATAGTAGTGTGGAGAGTGTGTATATCTATTTACGCGTTAATAGACGAGGAACGGTGCGCGACGCATGTGTAAGGGAAAATAGATCATCCGAGGCTGACGGAGTTGATTTTGAACTTGACGGTGAAAGTTTGGAAAGCAAATATAGGTGAGAACTCTAATTTAATAAATTTTATGTCTCTTCGAAAATTAATGGTTTGTATGTAGTTATATTGATGGTATATGTTTGCTAATGATTCTTAAATAGATTCATGGTGTAAAAATGACATCTTTATGGAATTTGGAAGTGAAACACCTTATGTTAGTTCACAAAATTACACGTGCATGGAATATTAGTTATATATATGCCTTAGTTGATTGTTGGTGGTATGTTTGAATTATTTGCAAGTGATTTGATGTGGTAAATAAAATTAAACCCTTAAAGATTCGATATTTAAGTAGAATTTATGTAGTCACTTAAATATGTGAGAAATCTAAATTCAATTTAGAAAAGGGGTAGATTAGAAAATTATTTTCATGAAACTTAATTGTTGGTTAGAACCATTATTGTTAGTGGTCAATAAAAATTTATTAAGTCATGAAATAATTTTTAGTTAATTAAAAATATGGTTTTTATATAATGTATGATATGAAATAATTTTCAGTTAGTTAAAAATGTTATTTTTAACTAATGTGTGTGATAAACATTAGAAATGTGATATGCAAATAAAATTGTATTGATATCATGGAATTGTAACTTGAATCGATTAAGTAAAATTAATGATTTAAGCGTTGGTTGGTTGTAATTAAAAATAAAGTTAACTGCAAAGTAATATGATGGACACGGAATAATAATAAACATCCATTATGATTTTAGTAAGCGATTAATGATGTCAAAATAAATTTTTTTTTATCGTTATTTAAGTGAATATTTACTTGTGTGCCAAACTAGAATTGGAAAAACAATGAAGTTAATTTATTTGATTAAGTAAGTGAGATTAAAAATATTTAATCATGTTGTTGATGTTAGGGCTGTCAATGGATATCCGAAATATCCGAAATCCATCCGTATCCGCATCCGAAAATACGAAAAATATCCGATATTCGAAAAGAGGATACGGATATCCGATATCCGAAATGCTTAGCGGATACGGATACGGATATGACAATATCCGTATCCGATAAATATCCGTCCGCTATGAAAATATATAGTTTTGTATTTTTATATTTTGGTTATAGTAATTTATTATTTTATAAACAGATGGATAAAAAGTAAGTAACAAAACACATTTAAATTAGTGTTGAATTTTATGTGATTGAATGTGCTATTGTTAAATCAGTTTGTTTTATCATTTATGTGTTATTTCAAAATTTTCAGCTATTGTTTAGTACCAAATGAAATATGCATCATATTGTAACTTACATATTTTTAAGTTTGGATTCGGATATTTTCGGATATCCGGAAATATCCGTATTTGTTAAGCCGGATACGGATATTTTCGGATATCCGAAAATATTCGCGGATACGGATAAGGATATTATTTAGTAGGTATCCACCGGATACGGATACGGATTCAGATACAGATTTTTATTTTCGGATACAGATATTATTTAGTAGGTATCCACCGGATACGGATACGGATTCGGATATGGATTTTTATTTTCGGATACGGATACAACACTATCCGCATCCGTTTACAGGCCTAGTTGATGTTCATTATTGCTTACATGCATGCATATATATTTATATATATTGTTTAAATAGGTTCCAAATTTAAGTTGTGATTTCGAGTTCATTTAGTTTAAATAAACATTTGGTTCCTTATTGTCCATAAGTTTTAATTCTAACAAAAGTGTGAATTTTAAGTCGCATACAAATGTTTAGTTCATAGCCATCCATAAGCATTAAAAATTTAATTATGGAAAATTTGATTAGATATGTAACTAAACATTAATTTACTAAATACACTTGGTTTCTTTTTTTTTAAAGACCATTTGTAAGTTTTAATAATTAAACAAATTTGGAAATATTATGTTAAGTTTCCAATGAAAGTTGGACTACGATTTTAATTGAAACTTTAATTAGTAAAGGACAAATTTTGAACCATTACCTAATGCATAAAATTTTTATGTATATATTAATGACATTTCTTCTAATAACACATACACCAGAACGTTCTAGGGTGACAAAGAGGATAGTGTCTAAGGCTTGGTTTGGAAAATACAGGTTTCCTGCTCTCCCTGGCTATCCCTAACTGATCTGACGGACGGGATGGTTATTTTCAAAATCTAATTTGGAATCTAGCTAAAACCCCTTGATTTAGAACAAATTTTGGAATCTTATAAGCATCATTCATTATTTAAAATAATTTGAGTAAAAGATTTGAACCCTTAAATGATGTTAAACCTATTTGGTAAATAGCTAATCAAGAGTACTTATGAAACGTTTTACCATTCCATGAAAATGATTAAATTTGAGAACTATTATATATATATATATAATGTGTATAAAGATTTCAATCCAAATTTGAACAGACGAATGGAAACAATAAGATTTTAGGAATTTGAAATAAATCTAACCTGTTCTAAAATGACTAATGTTTGGAAGGAGATTTGGATTGAAACCGGTATAGTCCACAGCTTTTGTTTTTAAAATACACTTATTACTTGGAAAGACTGGGATTGGATTTAAGTCTGAAAACCATTCCAAGTAATAATACGACGCTATTTGAAGACTTGGAAAGGACAAATGAAGACCGGGAATCTTTGGATTATTTGGATTGATTGCTGATGTTTTGAATCAGGCCATACACCTGAAACGAGGTTATAAGTGGCATGAGGTCTGAATATATTTAAGGTTTCTCGGAGTTGTTCAATTCAGACCTAGAATGGACTTGTATGGATTGTGTGTCTGACATTGTAATTGACTGCGGAGCACTGATTTTTGTTGATATATATATATATATATATATCGGATTGTGGCAATTAATTATTTCCGTCTCTATGTTTTACGTGCTTAGAGGTTATATATTGATGGAAATCGATGACATGTTGTAAATTGACAGTGTGACATACTCAAGTTATGAAATGAGCTGGTGATGATAACATTGTGTATATCGTGACTTCGACGAACCTCACACCTCGGATTGATGGTAAACTGGCGGTTAGGTTGTATACATTTTATTGAAACTTAAAAGCTTCGCAGTAGATCTACTTTGAAACTTTTGGAAAAAGGTATGTTCGGTGTCCGTGTCTGGATGTTAACCGGTGATTTACCTGGTGTTTGGTGTCCAAGCCTGGATGAAAACCATGAACTGTGAGGTTGCACCTAGTTCCGGATTGATCTTTTGTGTCAGGAACCATCATATTGGAACTCAACAACCAATACGAGCCTTTCGTTTTGTTTGTAAACTATGTATGTGGGCATAGTCACTATGCTTGCTAAGATTAATATATTTATTTGCGAAATGGTTTTCAACACTATGCACTAATAATAGTTTTAAAAGAAGATTTTCACGTATGAAAGCATGTTTGGTTATCATAAGACAAAACTCGCCCATCTGGAGTGCGCTTGCATTGTGTGATGTGGGACAAGCTTATGATAGCTTCATCTTCCAAAAGTCATTATGAATTTATATGCACGGGCATTCACATGGAGTAAACCCGTTCCGTATTAGCGGCGTAGTCCGGTGAATCTCCCAACTTTAAATTAAATCGTAAAAATAACTGTTTTATGTTCTCACACCAGTCCCATGACTGACCTGGAGTTTATTGTTCTTGTAATGTCCCGTATATTTGCAGTATAATAATTAATTTATTTAATTATTTATATAGTGATTTAGAGGATTTAATGGTGGTTTAATTAAATAACTTTGAATATTTAATTAATATAATAATTAAATAATATATATAATTCTGAAATAATCAAAATTAGCTGAAATGGCAATACGTTGTTAATTGGGCAATTCAAAATATATAATTTAGTTTAGAATTTGAATTAAAATAACGAATATATTATTTGAACGACAGTTGAATGTATAATTTATATTATAATTATAATCGAGCTCGAAATGGCGTGCTAGTTCGTAATTTGGCGATTCAAACTTTAAACGAATATACATAAGCCGTTTTAAATCGGATTTCTATGAAACAAGAAACGTTGGGAGCTGGTGAAGTATATTTTTCTAGTGGAAGAGAAAAATGGGGATTTCATTATGTAGATTGTGAGTTGTGTCCAAATCAAATTTTCAAAAAGTCGCTAGGGAATTCCTTTATAATTTATAACGATATATATATATTTTTATATATATATACATATGGAACTTCATTATAAATCGAATATCGATTTAATCAGAATTTGAAATATCGAGTTAGAAATTCATATAGGAATATTATGGAGTTGTATGATATTTTAATGTGAATATATATGATAATATTTATTTATAAATATTTAATTTAATTATTTTTAAATATATTAATATTTAAAAGGGGTATTTAGAGCTTTAAATATAGCCAGTTTTGCAAACGACCTCTGTTTTCGACGAAACTAATTTTGTTGGATCTGCAATATCAAATTATTGTTAGATTTCAATTTTCGTGATTTTTAGAGTCAGTGTGTGGCCGTACTGATTTTTAATGTGAAAACAGTTAGTATTTTGACGGTTAAAAATACGTTGTGTGAGCAAACAGAGTCAGAATTCGACGAAACCTATTTCGTTGGGTCTGTAATGTCAAACTGTTGTTGTATGTCCATTTTCGTCGAATTTGGGTATCGTATGTGATCATACACACTTTTAATAATAAATACAAATAGCGGTTGATAAAAAATAATTATAATAATCAATATTAAAATATTAAAATCTTTCTATGAATACCCTATACTATTTCTACACCTAATCTCTTCATTTTCTTTGGTCAAAAGCAAAACACGTCGCTGTGTTCATCCTTCAGTAAATAGTTCGATCCTCAAAAATTCAAATAAAACCGAATAAAAATCCTAAAATCAATATATATACATTTTTGGATTCTATGAAGGAAGGGCTTCAACTAGTACAGGTTTAGAGGAACTCGACAGCATCTTTCCCATTCGCTATGTACACCAGCGTTAGCTAGGGTTAATCGAAACCCAGGATTTGGCGGGCTGGAGACTGGCGCAGGTATGGCGTCGCTTTCCGGTTAAGAGGAGCAGTTTCTAAATGCTTGGAGCTGGGAGAAGAGTCTGCGAACGGGATTATGAGGTGGTAGGATGGATAGAAATTGCGAGTTCTATAGTGTGGTTCACTGCTGGGAAGAACAAATTACAGGGGAGTTCAAATTTGGGGTCGATGTTTATAGTAGTTTGTATTTTCCAGGAAGATGGGGGTTTGAAAGAGCAGGGCAAGGCTGTGTTTGGTTTTGTACTCGGTGAAGTAGAGGAGGAGTAAAGGGAGTCTGACGCTTTGGTAAATGGTGAAAGGAGAGTCTGCCGGGTTCGGGTATTAGGAAATGGAAGAAGGCTAACTAGAAAAAAGGGTTTAACGCGAATGGTGGAAGAAAGTTATCAGTTCTTTTTTTGCGTGATGTGTTGGTTTGAAAGTCTAGTCATCGTGGAAGGAAAACTTTGGACATAATTATTTATTTTGGTTTCAAAACGAGACGTTAACTGGAGATGTAGCTTCGAAATCAAGAAGTGATGGAGTTACTTCCAATGGTGCTGTACTCGAAGAGAAGATGAAGACAAGTGCAGTGGTAATTTCAGTTTGATTTTCCGTGATGAGATGAAGAAGAATGAGGCGTGGGAAGTTCTATTAATGGCTTTAATGGAGGAACAGTGTATTTCGAAGGAAGAGGAGAGGATGGATTTATCGGGTATGGGTATTAAGAAGGAGATGGGCCGGATTTTGGTAAAGCCCATAATGAATTTAAATCTAAGTTAAATTATTTTATAAATAGTGTGTTAAGTTATAATATCATAACTTTATCATACTGTATCAGAATTTCGAACGGTCAGATCCGTTGGGATCGTATGGACGGTGGCTAAGCCATGGAACTGACTGGGACTGAATTGGAGTCCGTTACTATTTGTAGCAAAATATATTGTCCGATCTGAATCGATGGACGGATATCGTTATTTAACGATAACCAATCAAGGTGAGTAAAACTCACCAACTCTACCAGTTCATATTTTTATAACATATATTTAGAACTAATAGTTGATGATTGATTACTGTATATTGATTGTTTGGTTGAACTGCTATTAATTGGTTGAAATTATAGATCTGGTTATATATATATAAATTGATTCTGTTTAGCAGAATATTTCATAGTGAATTGAAATTGATGTTAACTGTATTGTTTAACATCTATGTATGCAGGGAAACAGGTCAGAGAAATCCAACTGGATTCCTCGACATTTATTTTACTGTTTTTCATATATTGTGTTATATGATGTGATATGAAATCTGTTGTTGATTTTGTATGTTGGAATGATACCGATCATTGTTATATGGTACGTTAAATACCATAAGGAAAACTGGAATGTTAAAAAGGAAATTTTAAATGTTATATTGTAAAAGAAATATTTATAAAATCAAAGATTTTATAAAAAGAAAATATTTATTTAGAAAATAAATAGATTAAAAAGGAATATTTATTTGTTAAATAAATAGAAAGATATGAAAAGGAGATATTTGTAAACCATTTACAAATAGATTTGAAAAGGAGATATTTGTGAATCGTTTGCAAATAGAATTGAAAAAGAATATTTATTTGTTAAATAAATAGAAAGATAAAAGAATATTTATTTGTAAAATAAATAGAGTTATAAAAGGAAATATTTATTTATGGAATAAATAGAGTTATAAAAGGAGAGATTTAAGTGTTAGAAATAAAAAGGAGATTTCGTATGAATAATTCTATAAATAGAAGTATAAATAGAATTTGGAAATGGGATACTATTTTGAAATACGAAGTCAAACTTAATGGAGTTAATTGATTAGAGTTAATCAAAAAGAGTTAATCGAGTTAGAGTTAATTGAAAGGAGTTAATCGACTTAGAGTTAATCCATTAAAGTTAATCGAATATTAGTTATTCGAATAAAGTTAATTGAATTAGAGTTAGTCGGATTAGAGTTATTCGAATATAGTTTATTCGAAGAAGAGTTATCGAATAAGGTTATTCGAAGAAGAGAATTAATCGAATATAGTTTATTCGAAAAGAGGTTATCGAAGAAGAGAATTAATCGAATATATTTTATTCGAAAAGAGGTTATCGAATATTAGTTATTCGAAGAGAGATTATCGAATATTAGTTATTCGAAAGGATTATCGAATATTAGTTATTCGAAAGAAGATATCAAATATTAGTTATTCGAAAGGAGTTATCGAATATTGATTACTCGAAAGGAGTTATTGAATATTAGTTATTCGGAAGGAGTTATCAAATATTAGTTATTCGAAAGGAGTTATCGAATATTAGTTATTCGAAAGTAGTTATCGAATAGAGTTAAAGGAGTTATCGAATATAGTTTATTCGAATAGAGTTAAAGGAGTTATCGAATATAGTTTATTCGAACAGAGTTAAAGGAGTTAATCGAATATAGTTTATTCGAATAGAGTTAAAGGAGTTAATCAAATATAGTTTATTCGAATAGAATTAAAGGAGTAAATTGAATATAGTTTATTCAAAAGGAGTTAATCGAATATAGTTTATTCGAAAGGAGTTAATCGAATATGGGTTATTCGAAAGGAGTTAATTGATGGGAGTTAATTGATAAGAGTTAATTGATTAGAGTTAATTGATTAGAGTTAATCCAATAGAGTTAATCATTTAGAGCTAATCCAATAGAGTTAATCCAATAGAGTTAACCAAATAGAGTTAATCAAATAGAGTTAATCAAATAAAGCTAACTGATAAGAGTAAATTGATTAGAGTTAGTCGAATAGTGTTAATTGAATAGAGTTAGTCGAATATGACTATTTGAAGAGAGATTATCGAATATAGTTTATTCGAAGGAGAGATTTACCGAATAGAGATTAATTCGAAAGAGAGTTACGTAAGGAAGTATGTTAAAGATTTAAAAGATGAACTTTGTCTATTTCGAAGTTAGGAATGTTATTCAGTTAAGGTCGGAGAGGTAGTTATACCCCAACTTGATTGGCTTCATTTTTAACTAAGAAATGGTTAAGGTTCGACAGTGAAGATTGGTTAAGTGAATTTAGTTAACGAGTATAATGGTTTGAGTTGGCATAGCGATGTTTGATTTAAACAACTATTTAAATCCAAATGGAGGGATTTTGGAAATGTTTTCCAAATAAGAAATGGAAATGTTTTCCAATGTTAATAACGTATATTTTCTAAGTTTAGAAAATAAGAAATGTTGAATATATGGAAACAGGAATAGGGAACTGGATAATTGAATGACAAATTAAATTAAAGTGGATCAGTGTTGATTGATGATTTGCTCGGTAAGATTTCTATTTCAAAATACAAATGTTGTTTGCACACGTGTTTTTCTTTGATAGTTAACTCACCGACTATCAAAGTTTTTGACCATTTTTCCATCATCAATATGGAGAGACCGGAATCAGATTGATTATCTGAAAAGCACTCTATATGGACATTAGCGTTGCGATCAAATATGATGAAGATAATTGAAGATGGAGTTATGCAAGGGCTGTCCTGTTTACAGAATAGCACCTTCGGTCTGTCTAGTCCCAGGAGGACCTGTATGGAAGAATGTCTGATAGAGTATATTTAACAGATCGCGTAAGTTGATCTCTTCAAACGTATTTACGTTTGGTGGCGGAGGAATTCGTTTCTCTTAGCTATATACCCGTTGTATTTTTGGGGAAATCAATTTGTAATTTGGCGGGTTTGACGATGTGACATTCAAAGTGAATAATTGTGTGATCTGTCAGAGATAAGCGTGGCCTCTAGCCTCACAACCGGGAAATGACAAAAATCGGGAAGGCAGCATATGTAAGTGGGTGGCTGCCAAGTAGGGTGTATTATCACCTATGTATAGATATTCATTTCATTCTTTAATCTATTCGATGCTGTCCCATTCAGGAAACGGATTCTGATCCCAATCGTTGGTGATATACATTCGATACACTCAAGCGAAATGAGTGGTCGGTCATGTGTGGCCGGGTTGCAAGATGTTCTTGTTGAACCCTGTGTATTCTTCTCTAGAGGTACACTATCGGAAGGTGGTTCCATACCTTGTCATTGTTGGAAATCCATTACCCAATAAGTGCTCGCGGTTTTGATTGTATAGTATATATATGGAACGTGAGATGAAAGCGTTCCGCAAGATGATTATTAAATTGTGGTTGATAGACACTATTATAATATCAAAAGAGTTTTCATATAAAAGATCATTGTTTCTTTCAAAATGATTTGAAAGTTAAATCAAATTGATTTGGATTCTCATAAGGGAAAAACCCGTTCCGTTATACGGCGTGGTCTTATGAGATATCGTTATTTTCCCCAAACTATTTTAAATTGTTTTCTCATACCAGTCCCATGACTGGCCCGGAGTTTGTTTTGTTTTGTTTTCCCTAAACTCTTGGTGCCCAATTTTGTACGGGCAGTCAAGTAGTCGGGATTTACAAATACTTGAGGAGCTGAAGCTGGAGGCTTCAGGATTATATAGATTGTTATTTTCGTTGTGTTGTAAGTGTTATACTCTAATAATGGTATTGTATACAGATACTGTTTTATTTCAAAGTTGTGTTAAGAAATATATTTATTCGTTCCGCTGTGAGATTCGTGTTTACTCTAATGTTGTAAGTTCTTCTTCTTCTTCTATTCTAAGTTTCTATCTTATCTATTCTCACCCTCTGTTTTCTTTCTATTAGTTTTCTGGTTTCCAGTGTTATTTGGGTTGGACTTATGTTATTTGGTCAGCTCAAATTGTACCGGAATTTCGGGACACTACAATTGGTATCAGAGCTTAATGTTAAGTTATTACCTTGGCTCTATGGCGTGACTCAGTAGAGATGGGGTTAGCAATACCCTAGATTGAGTTTGAGTGTATATATACGAGTGAACGTATTTGTTATTCAATATAAAATTGTTTTATATTGTGGAGATTCATTGGTTGAGTAGTTATGGGTTCTGATCGATCAGTTTGATCCACTATATCGGTAGGGGTTTATAAACACTTGAATACGGTGAACCGACACTATGTGTTTTGAAAGGAGGGTAAATGAAATGATTTTACCCAAATTATATTTTGATATAAACAAAGTATAAATATTTGTTATATTATAGTATATTGGTTGTTGGTTGTTAAATTAATCAAATAAGATTAAAATTGAGTGGGTTATACATATATAACCAAATAAAATTCGTATAGGTATTACGAGACGAATTAAAACTGAATTTACACCAGAATTGAAATTTAAACTCTGCGGTTTGAATAAGTGTTGTAAATGGATTTGGATTAAATATATGTGAATTTTAAAATTCTAGGAGATTTTAAACTTGATATAAGCATTGAAAAGGGTATTTTGAAATGATTTCAAAGTCGAGGTATTTTAAATGATTTTGAAAGTGAAATAGTATTGAACTCACTTCGATCGCTGGAAAATAAATTCCGAAGATGACTGCGCAGCATCATCGGTGTTCATTTTCGAGTGGTAAGTGACGGATTACTACCAAAGAGATTGTTTTCGAATTGTTTTGAGAAAACAAGTTGTTTTGATTTCAAAAGCGAATATTTGATTTTTGTTTTGGAAAAGGGTAGTTGTTTAAAACTCCCGGGAAGAGATTGTTCAAATCAAAAACAAATTTAAATAGAAGTTTGTGAAACCGAGCTGGAATTAAATTGAAATCAGTTAAGTGGTAATTGAAATTGAGTTAGATTAGAATGATATCGAATACAATTGTATTGGGAGATAGGAATTTGAAATGGAACTCGATTAATGGGTCATGAGTTTGGAATCAAGAATGAAACTTGAGTTGAAAAGGAATTTGGTTTGCATATAAGCGAATGGTTGTGTCAAAGATAAAGGTGATTTGAGTTTGATTGGGATAACATTTGTATATGCTGAATTGATAACAGATGGAAAAGATGTATTGATATGGCCGACAAAAAGGTACCGGTTTATATTCACAATGGGCATGAGATTTTGATGAGCCAAATTGGCAAGCCGCTTGGCTGTTTGATTTTCTTTTGGGTTGGAGAAGGCATAGAGAGGCGAGTTGTAGTTGTACCGATTGACCAGTACAAAGGAGGTGCTAGCGAAATTTTTCAGAAATTTCGAGTGTTAGAAAATTTTCAGATTTTATGGAAATTTTCGTTAGTAGGAATAATTAATATTTTAATTAAAAAATTAATTGGTGTAGTGAAACTGGAATTTAAGAAGTAAGCCAAATAATACTTAACCCAGTTAATAGGGTTTGTTTTCTACCTTAGCAATTTCGAGGGCGAAATTATTTTAAAGGGGAAAGAATGTAATGTCCCGTATATTTGCAGTATAATAATTAATTTATTTAATTATTTATATAGTGATTTAGAGGATTTAATGCTGGTTTAATTAAATAACTTTGAATATTTAATTAATATAATAATTAAATAATATATATAATTCTGAAATAATCAGAATTAGCTGAAATGGCAATACGGTGTCAATTGGGCAATTCAAAATATATAATTCAGTTTTGAATTTGAATTAGAATAACGAATATATTATTTGAACGACAGTTGAACGTATAATTTATATTATAATTATAATCGAGCTCGAAATGGCGCGGTAGTTTGTAATTTGGCGATTCAAACTTTAAACGAATATACAAAAGCCGTTTTAAATCGGATTTCTGTGAAACAAGAAACGTTGGGAGCTGGTGAAGTATATTTTTCTAGTGAAAGAGAAAAATCAGGATTTCGTTGTGTAGATTGTGAGTTGTGTCCAAATCAAATTTTCGAAAAGTCGCTATGGAATTCCTTTATAATTTACAACGATATATATGGAATTTCATTATAAATCGAATATCGATTCAATCGGGATATGAAATATCGAGTTAGAAATTCATATAGGAATATTATGGAGTTGTATGATATTTTAATGTGAATATATATGATAATATTTATTTATAAATATTTACTTATAAATATTTACTTATAAATATTTAATTTAATTATTTTTAAATATATTAATATTTAAAAGGGTTATTTAGAGCTTTAAAAATAGCAAGTTTTGCAAACGACCTCTGTTTTCGACGAAACTAATTTTGTTGGATCCGCAATATCAAATTATTGTTAGATTTCAATTTTCGTGATTTTTAGAGTCAGTGTGTGGTCGTACAGATTTTAAATGTGAAAAACAGTTAGTATTTTGATGGCTAAAAATACGTTGTGTAAGCAAACAGAGTGAGAATTCGATGAAACCAGTTTCGTTGGGTCCATAATGTCGAACTATAGCTGTATGTCTATTTTCGTCGAATTTGAGTATCGTATGTGATCATACACACTTTTAATAATAAATACAAATAGTGGTTGATCAAAAATAATTATAATAATCAATATAAAAATATTAAAATCTTTCTATAAATACCCTACACTATTTCTAAACATAATCTCTTCATTTTCGTTGGTCAAAAGCAGAGCACGTTGTTGTGTTCATCCTTTAGTAAATAGTTCGATCCTCAAAAATTCAGATAAAACCGAATAAAAATCCTAAAATCAATATATATACATTTTTGGATTCTATGAAGGAAGGGCATCAACCTAGTACAGGTTTAGAGGAACTCGACAGCATCTTTCCCATTCGCTGTGTACATCAGCGTTAGCTAAAGTTAATCGAAACCCAGGATTTGGCAGGCTGGAGACTGGCGCAGGTATGGCGTCGCCTTTCCGGTGAAGAGGAACAGTTTCTAAACGCTTGGAGCTGGGAGAAGAGGCTACGAACGGGGTTATGAGGTTGTAGGATGGATACAAATTGCGAGTTCTGGAGTGTGGTTCACTGCTGGGAAGAACAAATTATAGGGGAGTTCAATTTTGGGGTCGATGTTTATAGTAGTGTGTATTTTCCAGGAAGATGGGGGTTTGAAAAAGCAGGGCAAGGCTGTGTTTGGTTTTGTACTCGATGAAGTAGAGGAGGAGTAAAGAGAGTCTAACGCTTTGGTAAATGGTGAAAGGAGAGTCTGCCAGGTTCGGGTATTAGGAAGTGGAAGAAGGCTAACTAGAAAAAAGGGTTTAACGCGAATGGTGGAAGAAAGTTATTAGTTCTTTTTTTTTTGCGTGATGTGTTGGTTTGAATGTCTGGTCATCGTGAAAGGAAAACTTTGGACATAATTATTTATTTTGGTTTCAAAACGAGACATAAACTGGAGATATAGCTTCGAATTCAAGAAGTGATGGAGTTACTTCCAATGGTGTCGTACTCGAAGAGAAGACGAAGACAAGTGCGGTGGTAATTTCAGTTTGATTTTCCGTGATGAGATGAAGAAGAATTATGTGTGGGAAGTTCTATTAATGGCTTTGATGGAGGAACATCGTATTTCGAAGGAAGAGGAGAGGATGGATTTATCGGGTCTGGGTATTAAGAAGGAGATGGGCCGGATTTTGGTAAAGCCCATAATGAATTTAAATCTAAGTTAAATTATTTTATAAATAGTGTGTTAAGTTATAATATCATAACTTTAACATACTGTATCAGAATTTCGAATGGTCAGATCCGTTGGGATCGTATGGACGGTGGCTATGCCATGGAACTGACTGGGAGTGAACTGGAGTCCATTACAATTTATAGCAAATTAAATTGTCCGATCTGAATTGACGGACGGATATCGTTATTTAACGATAACCAATCAAGGTGTGTAAAACTCACCAGCTCTACCAGTTCATATTTTTATAACGTATATTTAGAACTAATAGATGATGATTGATTGTTGTGTATTGTTTGTTTGGTTGAACTGCTAAGTAATTGGTTGAAATTATAGAACTGGTTATATATATATATATATATATATATATATATTGATTCTGTTTAGCAGAATATTTCATAGTGAAATGAAATTGATGTCAATTGTATTGTTTAACATCTGTGGATGCAGGGAAACAGGTCGGACGAATCCAATTGGATTCCTCAACATTTATTTTACTGTTTTTCATATATTGTGAAATTTGATGTGGTATGAAATCTTTTGTTGATTTTGCATGTTGGAATGATACCAATCATTGTTATATGATACATTGAATACCATAAGGAATACTGTAATGTTAAAATGGAAATTTTCAGTGTTATATTGAAAATTAAATATTTATAAAATCAAAGATTTTATAAAAAGAAAATATTTATTTAGAAAATAAATAGATTAAAAAGGAATATTTATTTGTTGAATAAATAGAAAGATTTGAAACGGAGATATTTGTAAACCATTTACAAATAGATTTGAAAAGGATATATTTGTGAACCGTTTACAAATAGAATTGAAAAAGAATATTTATTTGTTAAATAAATAGAAGGATAAAAGAATATTTATTTGTAAAATAAATAGAGTTATAAAAGGAAATGTTTATTTATCGAATAAATAGAGTAATAAAAGGAAATTTTAAATGAGATTTAAGTGTTAGAAATAAAAAGGAGATTTCGTATGAATAATTCTATAAATAGAAGTATAAATAGAATTTGGAAATGGGATACAATTTTGAAATACGAAGTCAAACTTAATGGACTTAATCGATTAGAGTTAATCAAAAGGAGTTAATCGAGTTAGAGTTAATTGAAAGGAGATAATCGATTAGAGTTAATCGAATATTAGTTATTCGAATAGAGTTAATTGAATTAGAGTTAGTCGGATTCGAGTTATTCGAATATAGTTTATTCGAAGAAAGAGTTATCGAATAAGGTTATTCGAAGAAGAGAATTAATCGAATATAGTTTATTCGAAAAGAGGTTACCGAATATTAGTTATTCGAAGAGAGATTATCGAATATTATTTATTCGAAAGGATTATCGAATATTAGTCATTCGAAAGGAGTTATCGAATATTAGTTATTCGAAAGGAGTTATCGAATATTGGTTACTCGAAAGGAGTTATCGAATATTAGTTATTCGAAAGGAGTTATCGAATATTAGTTATTCGAAAGGAGTTATTGAATATAGTTTATTCGAATAGAGTTAAAGGAGTTACCGAATATAGTTTATTCGAATAGAGTTAAAGGAGTAAATCGAATATAGTTTATTCGAATAGAGTTAAAGGAGTAAATCGAATATAGTTTATTCGAATAGAGTTAAAGGAGTTAATCGAATATAGTTTATTCGAATAGAGTTAAAGGAGTAAATCGAATATTGTTTATTTGAAAGGAGTTAATCGAATATAGTTTATTCGAAAGGAGTTAAACGAATATAGGTTATTCGAAAGGAGTTAATTAATAGGAGTTAATTGATAAGAGTTAGTTGATTAGAGTTAATCGGTTAGAGTTAATCGGTTAGAGTTAATCCAATAGAGTTAATCCAATAGAGTTAATAAAATAGAGTTAATCAAATATAGCTAATTGATAAGAGTAAATCGATAAGAGTTAATCGAATAGTGTTAATTGAATAGAGTTAATCGAATGTGACTATTTGAAGAGAGATTATCGAATATAGTTTATTCGAAGGACAGAGTTATCGAATAGAGATTAATTCGAAAGAGAGTTACATAAGGAAGTTTGTTAAATGTTTAAAATATGAACTTTGTCTATTTCGATGTTAGGAATGTTGTTCAGTTAAGGTCTGAGAGGTAGTTATACACCAACTTGATTGGCATCGTTTTTAACTAAGGAATGGTTAAGGTTCGACAGTGAAGATTGGTTAAGTGAATTTAGTTAACGAGTATAATGGTTTGAGTTGGCATAGCGATGTTTGATTTAAACATCTGTTTAAATCCAAATGGAGGGGTTTTGGAAATGTTTTCCAAATAAGAAATGGAAATGTTTTCCAACGTTAATAACATATATTTTCTAAATTTAGAAAATAAGAAATGTTGAATATATGGAAACAAGAATAGGGAAATGGATAATTGAATGACAAATTAAATTAAAGTGGATCAGTGTTGATTGATGATTTGCTCCGTAAGATTTCCATTTGGAAATACGACCGTTGTTTCCACACGTGTTTTTCTTTGATAGTTAACTCACCGACTATCGAAGTTTTTGACCATTTTTCCGTCGTCAATACGGAGAGACCGGAATCAGATTCATTATTTGAAAACCACTCTGTATGGATGTGACGGCCCGCCCCGCACCAGCATGCATTTCCTTCGAAAGTGCGCTGTACACATGCCCGACTAGCATGGAACGGTCGTCAGAAGAAAGGAAAGAAGAGAATTAACTAAACGAGGAACCTGTAGAATGTCTCACAGCGCATGGAATAAAATATAATAATAACATACTTGACATAAAACAGGTGAGATAGTGTATAAGCTGATAACTAAAATCAACATTAACATCAGAGCAGCGGAAATCCAAATACAGCTTATTACAACTTTCCAATTTTACGATCTCTAAACAAAAGAAAGCTAAAGTAGAAGATACACCACTAATGCCCAAGCAGTGATCTTCAACAAAACATGGAGAATACTATATATATTACGTGGAAGCCTCCTGCTCGTCTCCGGATCATCTACCCGTGCATCACCAGCTAACCTGTCTCTAGTCTGCTCGTGTGAGCACCCAGATTAATAAGAGGAGACATAAAACTCTGGGTCAGACATAAAGCCTGGTATGAACGATAAGCATCTAAACAAAACAATAACAGGTATACTAAACCATACCTGAACCTGGACCTACAACCAAAGAGTTAGTACCACATACCATACAATACTCTAAGGTGCCATAACAAATAGTGTAAGAATACGGGGGTGGGGTGTGCATGTCATAATGATATCAAACAAATCATCCATAGCAACCATCCTCACATCTCTCACTCAGTGCGTAAAGCATACGATGTCCACCACTATCAATCACTAGACCCATCGAAGTAGTGGTGGAGTTCAACTTGTACAACTACTGCTACTACCAAGCTTACCACATGGAGTCATGACCAAATCTTTACAAATGACCCCACTTCATTGGTCTATAGACCTTTAGTTGTAACACCCCACGCCCGCTATGGTCACTCTCTATGGGAATGCCATAGCATCGGTGGAGTATTTTAGTGAATATAGAACAGAAAAATTACAACAAGACAGATATAAATAGTACTTGAAATTTTAAAACATCATCTCATAACAGCGGAAATAAACATGTCTGGTTACATCATAAAACCACAATAAAAGTCAAGTACAATATCCATCAAAATAAAGAAGTACATAATCCCACTCTCTCATACAATAGCCAGGACAAAAGAAAAGATAACTGGGTAACTGGAGCTTTACATCTATCCAAGCTCCTAAAGACTGGAACAGCAATCCGATCAAGCTCCACTACTGCTAGGATCCACCGTAGGACCTGAGGGTTGGGAAAAAGATAAAAACAACGGGGTCAGACATAAGTCTGAGCGAGTCCTATAACTTTAACAATACAATCATTAAAGTAACCAGAGAAGACATAAACTTGACCTACGGTAATGTCTGGGGATGAATGGCTACACTAAGCAGCTTGGTAGACTTAGGATAAACTAAGATAACTGTAAAGGCGTATCTACCCACCCAAGGGTAATTACTAACTGCACCACACCAGTCATTCCTACTTAAAGGTTGATCCCTCCCAAGGACTTAAAAGAAAGATATAACTAGTAGTTTCATGTACCCCTAGCTGACCACATAGGTGCCGTCTGCCCCTATCTCCACTAGGTGTACCCCACTACTCCCCAAGCGATCGGCTCCCTACCGTAGATACCCGTGCTGGTCCCACAGTGGGGTGTATCACTCCCCTAAAGTGGCAACCCAATATTATCAACGGTGCATGGCTTATACCTACACGATGCAACAACGGCTTATCTACCATCCCGGGCCCACACACGCATATGAAACCCGTTGGACTTGCGTTGCCACTGCTAACCCGTTTTGGCCTCTTATAATCAAGCCCAGTACGCGTGTCCCGTCCTCGACATGGGTCGAGCCCACAAAGATACAAATGGGTTACTGGTTGAAATGGGTCCCCACAAGCTACCCACCTATGCTTGTCACTTATCTAGTGTATCCCACTTAACCCTTTAATCATGTTTAATTACATGTTTCCACTTGGTTAAGTATTCTAATCGTATTTTCTATTGCCACCCAAGGCAACCCACTAGATTTCCACATGCCACCCAAGGCAACCACTAAATTTCCACATGCCACCCAAGGCACCCACTTAACCCCTCATGTCCCACTACATGCTAATATGGTTAAGTGTTTCTTAATTAATTAAGACCGTGATCTCCCATAAAGACCTCCCACATTAGACTGGCTGTTATGACCGCCTGGTTAAGCCGGTAGGGTCCGGGCAGTCTTACGTCATAACAGAGTCTAACCTCGTGTCTTTACTTTAATCACGTATTTAATTTATGACTAAGACCTCTCACATTGGGCCAATCATTTGTAGCCGCTGGATGGCCGGTCGGTTCCGGGCAGATTCCGCTACAAAAGGGTCCAACCTCGTGTCTTAGTTGATTAATTACACCTAATTAATCACCCCCATATTAATTATCCCTAATTAATATCAAGTTTTTCATAACATGGGTAGACCTAACTCAATAGGTAAATTCCCATGGGGTATACCTAACTCAATAGGTAAATTCCCACTTATGTTAATTTATTTTTATGGTATGCTTAATCATACCCAATCATACTTTTATTAACATATTTATTAACTCCATCGTTCCCCACGTAAATCGTTCTCATTTCATGACATAATAAAGGGAAGATCCATCACAAATATCATGGGTTTAACCACATCTTAGCATATAACTTTATCATGGGTTAAGAGGATGTCAACTTGCATATATGAGCATATATTAACCCAACTACATTTAACCCAAACTTGCATATTATCATACACATGACTCGCATAACATGTTGCATATGAGTTTGCATATTATCATACACATATCTTGCATAACATGTTGAACTTGCATATAAGCATTCTCATAACTTGCATAACATGTTAAACATGCATTTAAGCATACACATAACTTGCATAAGCATTCACATACTTGCATAAGCATTCACATACTTGCATATCATGTTAAACTTGCATTTAAGCATATACATAACTTGCATAAGCATTCACATACTTGCATATCATGTTAAACTTGCATTTAAGCATATACATAACTTGCATAAGCATTCACATACTTGCATAAGCATCCACATACTTGCATAAGCATGCATAACTTGCATATGAACTTGCATAACTCACTTCTTACACATGCATAAACCCACTTATTAAACATGCATAAACCAACTTGTTAAACATGCATAAACCAAGTTATTAAGCATGCATAAACCCACTTATTAAATATGCATAAACATAGGAAAACATAGAGTAGCATATCATTACAAATGATTCAAACTCACTAATCCGCATTCAAGACCATAAGTCTCATTACACCCAATCTACTTACTTTAGCAATTGATGTTAAAGTGATAGAAACTCACCAAGCCCAAGATTAGCAAACTTATGAAGTGGAATTAGTTGCTAAATATGAAGATGTTGATGATTAGAGATTGATTAGAGAGTGATTAGCTTGCAACTTCCTTCATAAACTAGTGGAGGCTCTCTCAAGTTTGATTTTGGCGGCATGAGGCCATCATTACTATTTTTAGTATGGATTAGGGTAGGTTTAGGGTGTATTTATAGATTAGGAGAGTGTTTTAGGCCCTTAGATTAACCCTAGGTTAGATTAGGTCCGTTAGATTTAGGAAATCTCTAGAACCCAGCCCAGCCCTAGCCAGAAAACCAAATCTGGTGCACCCAAGCCCACTGGCTCGACACGCCGTGTCGACAGGCAAGTCGACAGGCAAGTCGACCCCCCTGTCGACAGGCCTGTCGACAGCCCTGTCGACATGGTTAGGGCAGGAATTTTCCCGCCAAGCCCCGCTGGTTCTATTTTGAAATCTGAATTTGAATTTTTAAATCTGTTTTTAGCTTTAATTTTTCTACAAACTTCATTGGGCCTTAACTGGGCCATATGGACTCCGATTTACAAAATTTCGGACTCTATTCTGCGTATTTTTCCGAGACGAACGCAATGACGCAGCCCGTTTCCCCCAATTCTCACATTTGAGATTATTTATTCTGCAATTAATGAATTTCAGCGTTAACTGAAATACGGGGTGTTACATTCTCCCCTCCTTAAAGGATTTCGTCCCCGAAATCTCTAAGCTACGGAGAATGCATATCCTACCATCCAAACAACCATCTACTCAAACCATCAACCACGGGCATCCATTGTCCTTAAACAGTTTCTAATGATGTATGAGCATATGCAAAAAGTGTGTGTATATGTTCCCTATCTAATGTATGAACATATGCAAACCATGATAGTGCCATGCATCCATTATGTATGCGAGAGAACCCTATCGACACATACAATATCTACATGAGTGCACAATCATTCACCAAAATGCATCATCCATATGATAACACAATCATTATTCATCCATAAATATAGCTTCCTACACACAATTTTATGCAATATGCAATATGAAGTGACTGAGCCGATCTAGTGCCTAGAGTGTGTGTATATGCATCCACGAGCAACCACTAGCAAACACTTGCATCCACTTGCATCCATCAACCATAACATGTCTCAAACACATGTTTCAACCATAGGTTTACCCTATCTAAAGGTCAAACAGTACTAACGAGAGGACATACTAAAGATAAGATAAGTACTAGACAACGATAGAGGAGAAAGTAAAGACATACCCTCAAAAAGAAATGGGTACAATGAACGCATCTTCGCTTCCGTCTCCCAAGTTGCGTTGCTCTCATCTTCTCCCCATTGTACTTTGACTAGTTGAACCTCTCGATTCCTCAATTTTCTAGTCTCTGACCCAAGGATGCGAGTAGGAGCTCGTCGAATAGTCGCATCACGCTCTACTTCCACTTCTTTAAGCAAGCTCGGCTCTACCACCTCTGCTGTCTCATGTAAGCACTTCCTCAAATGGGACACATGGAATACATCATGTACCCCACTAAGTCTGTCAGGCAACTCCACTCTATATGCCATCCGTCCAATTCTTTCCTTGATGGGAAATGGCCCTACGAACCTTGGTGCTAACTTCCCAACAGATCCAAAGCGAACCACATTTCGTAACGGAGACACTTTGACAAAGACCATGTCCCCAACTTCAAACTCAAGATCCGTCCTTCTCTTGTCCGCATAAGATTTTTGCCTATCCTGCGCTGCTTTCATCCTTCTTCGAATTAAGTCAATCTTCTCAGAAGTCTCCCTAATCATATCAGGCCCAAGCAAGATCTTATCCGTAGATTCCCACCAACATGTAGGTGATCGACAAGGCCTTCCATAGAGAGCTTCGAAAGGAGCCATACCAATACTGGACTGAAAGCTGTTATTATATGTGAACTCCACCAATGGAAGATGCTCTTCCCATGTACCTCCAAAATCCAAGATACAAAGCCTCAAAAGGTCTTCTAGAACACGATTCACCCTCTCAGTCTGGCCGTCTGTCTGAGGATGATATGCGGTGCTCAGACACAATTGAGTCCCCACTGCTTCTTGCAAACTTCTCCAGAACTCGCTAGTGAAGATAGGATCTCGATCACTCACTATGCTAGAGGGTACCCCATGCAATCGAACTATCTCCCGAAGATATACTGAAGCTAGCCATGGAGCAGTCCTCTTGCTCTTTACAGGTATGAAATGGGCGCTTTTAGTAAGTCTGTCTACCACCACCCAAATTCCCGTATTACCCTTTCTTGATCTGGGTAACCCGTCAATAAAATCCATCGAGACGCTATCCCACTTCCATTGCGGAACTTCCAATGGGTGAAGCAACCCACCTGGTTTCTTTTGCTCCGCCTTCACTTGTTGGCACACCAAGCATCGAGCGACATACTCGGCCACATCTTTCTTCATACCAGCCCAGAAGAAAACCCTCTTCATGTCTTGGTACATCTTGTCCCCACCGGGATGAATGGTCATCCTAGAACGGTGTGCATCATCAAGAATAACCTTCCTTAAACCCTCGTCTTGCGGTACACAAAGTCTACCGTCTCTACGCAAGCACCCCCTATCGTCTAGGGTGTACCTACTCAAATGGCTGGACGACTCCCTCCTTATGAGCTTCTCCACCAACTCAACCAACTGTGGGTCGTCCCTCTGTGCTTCTCCAATCCGCCCCAAAAGAGTAGGTCTAACCTCCAAGGAAGCTAGCAAACCGGGTACATAATCAACGGAAGGTCTGAAATCAAACATCGAGATAAATTCCAAGCTTCGTTGTTCCACGAACAATGGACTCAAGGACAACCTCTTTCTGCTCAAGGCGTCCGCCACCACGTTACCCTTGCCAGGGGTATACGCTATCTCGAAATCATAGGATGCTAAGAATTCCATCCACCTTTGCTGTCTCAGATTCAAATCCTTCTGAGAAAACAAGTACTTCAATGATTTGTGGTCAGTGAACAATTCGAATCTCTCACCAAGAAGATAATGGCGCCAAATCTTAAGCGCAAAAACAATAGCGGCCAACTCTAGATCATGGGTAGGGTAATTTTTCTCATGCACTCTCAACTGCCTTCCACCATAGGCTATCACCCTTCCCTCTTGCATTAAGACTGCGCCAAGTCCTGTCCCACAAGCATCGGTATAAACAACAAATGGCTTACTCCCATCCGGCAACACTAAAACTGGAGCAGTGGTTAAAGCTCTCTTTAACCGTCGAAACGCATCATCACAATCTACGTCCCATGCGAAAACAAGATTTTTCTTCGTTAAGTGGGTTAATGGGGCTGATATTTTCGCGAAGTCTTTAATAAACTTCCTATAATAACCCGCCAACCCCAAGAAACTTCTTACTTCGGTAGCATTCTTCGGAACCTTCCAATCCTGAATTGATACTACGTTTGCGGGATCCACAGCTATCCCTTCCTTGGAGACCACGTGCCCCAAGAACCGCACCTCCTTCCTCCAGAAGTGACATTTAGAGAATTTAGCCTTAAGGCTATGTGCTCGAAGAGTCTTCAATACCTCCCCAAGATGTAGGGCATGCTCTTCTTCACTCTTAGAAAATACTAAGATATCATCCACAAAGACCACCACGAATTTATTAAGGAACTCCCTGAACACCCTACTCATCAAATCAACAAAGTATGCAGGGGCGTTCGTCAACCCAAATGGCATCACCAGCCACTCATAGAAACCATCCGGAGTTCTAAAGGCAGTCTTGTCTATGCTATCCTCAGCCACTCTCAACTGATGAAACCCCATGGCTAAGTCCAACTGAGAAAATACTGAAGCGCCAACCAACTGATCGAAAAGATCATCAATCCTCGGCAATGGGTGTCTATTCTTCTTTGTGAGCTTGTTGAGTTCTCTATAGTCTACACAAAGTCTGAGGGACCCATCCGCCTTTGTAGCAAATACTACTGGAGCACCCCACTCCGATATACTTCGTCTTATGAACCCCTTCTCAAGCAACTCCCCTACTTGCTTATGGAGTTCCCTCCTCTCACGAGGAGCCGTGTGGCGCACTGGTAAAGATACAGGTTTAGCATTATCCACCAGATATATTCGGAAGTCAATCTCCCGCTTCGGAGGTAAGCCCTTCACCTCCTCAAACACATCCGGATATTCCCGGACCACTCTAACAGATTGCAAACTCTCGACCGAAGCGTCAAGCGATTCAAGATAACTTAGCATAACAGAATCCATGGGATTACAAGAAATCTCGAGAGTGTTACCCAAGCGGGTCATGAGCCTAACAACTCTCCTTTCGCAATCAAGAACGACACCATTACTGGATAACCAGTCCATGCCCAAAATCAACCCATAGCCCGTGAAGCCCAACACAAAAGCATCACATCTAAACTCAATGCTAAGTATAGAAATCTTCAAACCCAAACATATCATGGACAAATAAGTGGAGCCCCCAATTGGGTTTGAAACAACCAAGGGATCATCTACCAGACTGGTGTCTAAGTGCAGTGACTCAACTAATGATGATGAGATAAACGAATGCGATGCGCCTGAATCAAACAATGTACGGACAGGATGATCAAATAGAAAAACCAGACTTTCAACGGAAATAGTTCTACCTCTTTCCTGAATCGGTGGGACCGCAAGAGCCTGTACTAGCCCCCTAACCTGACCCGGTGCCATAAGAGCTTGCACCTGTCCTCCTGAGGTAGATCCCGTCCTTTGCCCCTTCTTAGGACAGTCTTTCACTAGATGCCCTGCTTCGCCACAGTGGAAGCAGCCAGTCTTCTTCTTCTTGCGACAATCCTTGCTTAGGTGGCCAGGTGTCACACAATTGAAACACTTCTTCTTCTTGCCCTTGCCACCGTTGCCTTTCCCACCTTTGTTTTGTTGTTGTTGCTGAGGTCTCTTTTGATCTCCCTTCTTCTCGGGCGCCTTATTAGCATTGGGACCCTTCTCTTCTTCATGCATGAGTGCCATGTCAAGTAGCTTCTCAAAGGTGGCCCCCATAAGGATATGAGTCATAGCCAACCCATGCATCGGTTCATTCAAGCCTTTCACGAACCTCAAAGCCTTCTTCTCCGGTGTATTCACCATGTCTAGGCCAAACCTTGCCAATTGATTAAACTTGTTGACATATTCCTTCACTGAGAGATTTCCTTGCTTTAAAGTCAAGAATCTTTCCATATACAAGTTTTCCTCCGCCCTTGAGAGAAACTTTGCCACAAATCTTTGTCTAAAATCCGCCCAAGAGTCAACGGGGCGTTCTCCATTAGTGACCTCCCACCAGAATGAGGCCTCTCCTTTCATTAACCAAGCAGCTAACTTGACTTTCTTTCCTTCTTCCATCTCAAAGATATCTATCAACTCTTCCACCTCCTTAAGCCAATCTCTAGCCTCCACAAAAGTTTCAGATCCTTGAAAAGGTTTCCCTCCCATAGCTTTAAATTCCTTGCAAGTCTTAGCAAAAGTATCCGTGCGAGGAGGAGGGGGAGGAGGAAGTTCGGGTGCTACGGTTGGTGGAGGAACATTTGCTGGACCTGCGGTGGTGGCCCTAGCCTCCATCAATCTCCTATACCATACTGGTATCGTCACACCCTCCGGAAAGTTAAGATTCTCAGCCATGCTGAAACGAAAAAAGGAAAGATTCAAAACGGAGAATTCGAAAGATAAAGATATGGCTATTGGGGATTATGCTTTTCTTTCAAAAACTTTTCTCTTTAAAGACATGTTTTTGAAAATATCTCTTCCAAAAATGTTTTTAGAAAAATAGTATTCTAAAAATTTTATCTGTTCCGGTAACCTTTGCTCTGATACCACGTGTAACACCCCACGCCCGCTATGGTCACTCTCTATGGGAATGCCATAGCATCGGTGGAGTATTTTAGTGAATATAGAACAGAAAAATTACAACAAGACAGATATAAATAGTACTTGAAATTTTAAAACATCATCTCATAACAGCGGAAATAAACATGTCTGGTTACATCATAAAACCACAATAAAAGTCAAGTACAATATCCATCAAAATAAAGAAGTACATAATCCCACTCTCTCATACAATAGCCAGGACAAAAGAAAAGATAACTGGGTAACTGGAGCTTTACATCTATCCAAGCTCCTAAAGACTGGAACAGCAATCCGATCAAGCTCCACTACTGCTAGGATCCACCGTAGGACCTGAGGGTTGGGAAAAAGATAAAAACAACGGGGTCAGACATAAGTCTGAGCGAGTCCTATAACTTTAACAATACAATCATTAAAGTAACCAGAGAAGACATAAACTTGACCTACGGTAATGTCTGGGGATGAATGGCTACACTAAGCAGCTTGGTAGACTTAGGATAAACTAAGATAACTGTAAAGACGTATCTACCCACCCAAGGGTAATTACTAACTGCACCACACCAGTCATTCCTACTTAAAGGTTGATCCCTCCCAAGGACTTAAAAGAAAGATATAACTAGTAGTTTCATGTACCCCTAGCTGACCACATAGGTGCCGTCTGCCCCTATCTCCACTAGGTGTACCCCACTACTCCCCAAGCGATCGGCTCCCTACCGTAGATACCCGTGCTGGTCCCACAGTGGGGTGTATCACTCTCCTAAAGTGGCAACCCAATATTATCAACGGTGCACGGCTTATACCTACACGATGCAACAACGGCTTATCTACCAGCCCGGGCCCACACACGCATATGAAACCCGTTGGACTTGCGTTGCCACCGCTAACCCGTTTTGGCCTCTTATAATCAAGCCCAGTACGCGTGTCCCGTCCTCGACATGGGTCGAGCCCACAAAGATACAAATGGGTTACTGGTTGAAATGGGCCCCCACAAGCTACCCACCTAAGCTTGTCACTTATCTAGTGTATCCCACTTAACCCTTTAATCATGTTTAATTACATGTTTCCACTTGGTTAAGTATTCTAATCGTATTTTCTATTGCCACCCAAGGCAACCCACTAGATTTCCACATGCCACCCAAGGCAACCACTAAATTTACACATGCCACCCAAGGCACCCACTTAACCCCTCATGTCCCACTACATGCTAATATGGTTAAGTGTTTCTTAATTAATTAAGACCGTGATCTCCCATAAAGACCTCCCACATTAGACTGGCTGTTATGACCGCCTGGTTAAGCCGGTAGGGTCCGGGCAGTCTTACGTCATAACAGAGTCTAACCTCGTGTCTTTACTTTAATCACGTATTTAATTTATGACTAAGACCTCTCACATTGGTCCAATCATTTGTAGCCGCTGGATGGCCGGTCGGTTCCGGGCAGACTTCCGCTACAAAAGGGTCCAACCTCGTGTCTTAGTTGATTAATTACACCTAATTAATCACCCCCATATTAATTATCCCTAATTAATATCAAGTTTTTATTAACATGGGTAGACCTAACTCAATAGGTAGATTCCCATGGGGTAGACCTAACTCAATAGGTAAATTCCCACTTATGTTAATTTATTTTTATGGTATGCTTAATCATACTCAATCATACTTTTATTAACATATTTATTAACCCCATCGTTCCCTATGTAAATCGTTCTCATTTCATGACATAATAAAGGGAAGATCCATCACAAATATCATGGGTTTAACCACATCTTAGCATATAACTTTATCATGGGTTAAGAGGATGTCAACTTGCATATATAAGCATATATTAACCCAACTACATTTAACCCAAACTTGCATATTATCATACACATGACTCGCTTAACATGTTGCATATGAGTTTGCATATTATCATACACATATATTGCATAACATGTTGAACTTGCATATAAGCATTCTCATAACTTGCATAACATGTTAAACATGCATTTAAGCATACACATAACTTGCATAAGCATTCACATACTTGCATAAGCATTCACATACTTGCATATCATGTTAAACTTGCATTTAAGCATATACATAACTTGCATAAGCATTCACATACTTGCATATCATGTTAAACTTGCATTTAAGCATATACATAACTTGCATAAGCATTCACATACTTGCATAAGCATCCACATACTTGCATAAGCATGCATAACTTGCATATGAACTTGCATAACTCACTTCTTAAACATGCATAAACCCACTTATTAAACATGCATAAACCAACTTGTTAAACATGCATAAACCAACTTATTAAGCATGCATAAACCCACTTATTAAATATGCATAAACATAGGAAAACATAGAGTAGCATATCATTACAAATGATTCAAACTCACTAATCCGCATTCAAGACCATAAGTCTCATTACACCCAATCTACTTACTTTAGCAATTGATGTTAAAGTGATAGAAACTCACCAAACCCAAGATTAGCAAACTTATGAAGTGGAATTAGTTGCTAAATATGAAGATGGTGATGATTAGAGATTGATTAGAGAGTGATTAGCTTGCAACTTCCTTCATAAACTAGTGGAGGCTCTCTCAAGTTTGATTTTGGCGGCATGAGGCCATCATTACTATTTTTAGTATGGATTAGGGTAGGTTTAGGGTGTATTTATAGATTAGGAGAGTGTTTTAGGCCCTTAGATTAACCCTAGGTTAGATTAGGTCCGTTAGATTTAGGAAATCTCTAGAACCCAGCCCTAGCTAGAAAACCAAATCTGGTGCACCCAAGCCCCCTGGCTCGACACGCCGTGTCGACAGGCAAGTCGACCCCCCTGTCGATAGGCCTGTCGACAGCCCTGTCGACATGGTTAGGGCGGGAATTTTCCCGCCTGGTCCCGCTGGTTCTATTTTGAAATCTGAATTTGAATTTTTAAATCTGTTTTTAGCTTTAATTTTTCTACAAACTTCATTGGGCCTTAACTGGGCCATATGGACTCCGATTTACAAAATTTCGGACTCTATTCTGCGTATTTTTCCGAGACGAACGCAATGACGCAGCCCGTTTCCCCCAATTCTCACATTTGAGATTATTTATTCTACAATTAATGAATTTCAGCGTTAACTGAAATACGGGGTGTTACATTAGTCGTACCTAGGCCACTGTGGCCCTGAATCCGTTCACGTACCTCCCATACATAGTGATCCAAAGTCATAGACATCGACTGCCCCTTGCACACGTCCCGCAGCAAAGCCCAATCATGAAGTGAACTCATCGGTTCCCAACTGGATCCTGAGCTCTAACTTCCCATATTGGACTACCTTTGCATCTCGGGTTATTGGTCAATACTGGGTCGGGTTCCTTTCAAGCCATCGGTTCGGGTCGGGTCCACTGCGTTGCGTTGGTGCATGGTCTTCCTCTGATAGCGGTTCGGTTTGGGACCACTCCATCGCGTCGGTTCGGGTCGGGTGCCCTCCTCCGGGTCGGGTGTCCCACCTCAGGTCGGGTAGGGTGCCATCTCCCTTACAGTTCGTGCTTCCGCTCCGATCCGCTCCTTCTTTATCCGATCCGATCCCAGTCAATTAGCGTGGCCTTCCTTCTTGCCAGTTCTCCCAAGTGTCAAGTTCCGATCCGAGCCCCTCATCCTTAAGTTGATCTGATCCCCAGCTTAACCAACATGGCCTTCCTTTTTGCCAAGCCTCTTTTGTACCAGACTCCAGTTCGGGTCGGGTTCCTTGCTCAGGTCTCCAATCCGATCCGAGCCCATATCCGATCCGATCCGAAACCCTACACAACTTTCTGCAACTTTTTCCAGCAACTTGTTTACGCCATTCGACGACGTTTTCGACAAATCTAACTATACTAATCAATCACAAATCATCCCAAACAGTCATAGCAACATAGCAAACTTACCACAAACACCAAAACAATGAATTTACATGTCAAAATGGATCAAATATACCCAAAATCCCATTTTTCCCTTAAGCATGATTAAATAAAACTAATCATAGGGTTAACGAAACTTAATCAAATCGAACCAAATTTCTAACAGAGGCATAAAATATTATTTAAGAATTTCTAAACATTTTTCCAGAATTTATTAGTGTATAAATCCGCTAATCTTCACTAATTACCCTTAATTAACTGTAATTAGTGTCAAAACGATGCTAATCACTCACCTTGGCCACAAAATAAAACACCAAATCTGAAATACTCTCTGTTTGGGTCGAATTCCTATGTATAGCAGCAGCTCCAACCTTGCCCTGTTGCTATTTGGCCTTGTTTTGATGTAGTTTAGGCTTAATCTTCACTAAAAATGTGTTTTGGAGTGGTTTTAGAGGATGGAAGCCATTACCTGGGTCTCAAGAAGGTTTGTGGCGGCTCAAAACTGAAATGAAAGTGATTTCCTAACCCTAATCAGTCCTCCTATGCCTCTAAACCCGAAATTCCCCTCTGGGCCTAGCTGCTAGTCACCCGGTTAAGCCCAATTAGCTGTTTTTCACCATCTGAAACTTGTTTCAGCCATATCTCCCAAACGGTAAGTCCGTTTGGCTATTATGACCACTCTACGGAAAGAGAAACCATCATCCGGAGCCAATGGAAGTGGTTTCAGGTCAAAATTCCTTTCCAGTCAAAAGTTATGGCCAAAACAGTACTAACTAGGGGTTAAATGGTCATTTAAAAATCGGGAAAAATCATGAACATGGAAAATGACCCCAATAGTCGTCTCCCAAAGTTACATGACCATACGACTTCGTATGTGAATGAAATAAATATTCTACGATCCTATGATACGTAGAATACGGGTCGTTACACTATCCCTCCCTTAAGAAATTTCGTCCCCGAAATTCCTTAACCCAAAACATACAAAGGATCCCGCATGCCCAACAACCACATACAACAATCAATCATGCACAACAAGCAAACAAGCCTATCCTAGCATGCGGAAAACTAAATCGAAGTCAAAGTCTTACCAGGCAAAGAGTTCTGGGTATATCTTCTGAATGTTCTCCTTTGTCTCCCAAGTACAATCATTCTCGTCCTCGCTCCACTAAACCTTGACTAGCTTCACCGCCTTCCTTCGAAGTTGCTTCATGTCGTGTTTGACAATACGGGCCGGCTTGCGGTTCCCAACCGCCTCGGGTTCTACTTCGAAGTCGTCTAACTGATCAGGTGAAATATCATATCTGGGTTGTGAACGAACTTCCTCAGTTGGGAAACATGAAATACGTTGTGAACTCCCGCTATCTTCTCTGGTAAGTCAATTTTGTATGCCAAATTCCCGACTAGTTCAAGAACAGGGAACGGGCCAACAAATCTTGGCGCCAACTTGCCTCTCCTGCCAAATCGTATTACGCTCTTCAACAGAGAAATCTTGACAAACACCAAGTCGCCAACGGAAAATTTTAAGTCTCTTCTCCTCTTATCAGCATAACTCTTCTGCCTATCTTGGGCAGCCTTCATTCGTTGTTGAATGATCTTGATCTTATCTGAAGTTTCCCCCACCACATCTGGTCCAAGCATAAACTTCTCGCCAGTCTCTATCCAACATGATGGTGAGTTGCATGGTCTTCCGTACAAAGCTTCAAACGGAGCCATCCCGATACTGGATTGGTAGCTATTATTATATGCAAACTCTACTAGGTGCAAATGGTCATCCCATGATCCACCAAAATCCAATACACAAGCTCTCAAGAGATCTTCCAAAATACGATTCACCCTCTCCGTCTGACCGTCGGTCTGAGGATGATATGCGGTACTGAGATGTAATTCTGACCCTAGAGCCTCTTGTAAGCTCTTCCAAAACCCACTAGTGAACAACGGGTCTCGGTCACTCACAATGCTTTTAGGTACTCCATGAAATCTCACTACCCACTTCATATACAGTTCTGCTAATTTAGCTGCCATCCTGGTCGATTTGACTGGTATGAATCTTGCACTTTTAGTCAGTCGATCCACAATTACCCAAATGCTATCATGTCCCGATCTAGTCCTTGGTAAACCATCGATGAAATCCATCGAGACTTGCTCCCATTTCCATTCGGGAATTTCTAATGGCTGTAACAACCCACTAGGCTTCTTTTGCTCAGCTTTAACTAGCTGGCAATTCATGCATTTGGATATAAACCTCCAAATGTCTCTTTTCATCCCTTCCCAGTAGTAGGTCTGCTTCATGTCTCGATACATCTTGTTACCACCGGGGTGTATAGTCAGTTTTGAGTGATGACATTCTATAAGCACTTCATCTCTCAATCCATTGACATTTGGTACAACGAGCTTTCCATTCTTTCTAAGCCATCCATCTCGATCAAGCCCATACTTATCCATCTCCTCATCGATACCCATCTCTAACTTGGAGATGATTTCCAATAGGTTAGGATCGTCCCTCTGACTAGAGCCGATCCGCTCAATCAAAGTTGGTCTGATCGTCAAACTTGCTAACATTTCTGGATCCAATTCGCACTTTGGTCTAAAATCAAACCCCGCGATATACTCCAGTTGCTTCCATTCAAGAAACGTAGCCCCTAAACTGGCATGTCTCCTACTCAATGCATCAGCCACCGCATTGCCCTTCCCCGGTGTATATGCGATGTCAAAATCATAGGAAGCCAAGAATTCTAACCACCTTTGTTGCCGGAGATTTAGATCCTTCTGGGAGAAGAGATACTTCAACGACTTATGATCTGTGAACAACTCAAATATTTCTCCCAAGAGATAGTGTCTCCACATCTTCAACGCGGACACGATCGCTGCCAATTCCAAATCATGGGTAGGGTATCTTTTCTCGTGCGGTTTCAATTGCCGACTTGCATAGGCTACAACCCTACCGCCTTGCATCAATACAGCACCCAGTCCGGTACCACAGGCATCCGTGTATACCGTCATCTCTTCATTCCATATTGGACTACCTTTGCATCTCGGGTTATTGGTCAATACTGGGTCGGGTCGGGTTCCTTTCAAGCCATCGGTTCGGGTCGGGTTCACTGCGTTACGTTGGTGCATGGTCTTCCTCTGATAGCGGTTCGGTTCGGGACCACTCCATCGCGTCGGTTCGGGTCGGGTGTCCTCCTCCGGGTCGGGTGTCCCACCTCAGGTCGGGTAGGGTGCCATCTCCCTTCCAGTTCGTGCTTCCGCTCCGATCCGCTCCTTCTTTATCCGATCCGATCCCAGTTCAATTAGCGTGGCCTTCCTTCTTGCCAGTTCTCCCAAGTGTCAAGTTCCGATCCGAGCCCCTCGTCCTTAAGTTGATCTGATCCCAGCTTAACCAACATGGCCTTCTTTTTTGCCAAGCCTCTTTTGTGCCAGACTCTAGTTCGGGTTATCGGTAAATATTAATTACCATTTCACATTCAAATATTAATTACCATTTCACGTTCTAACACCACAGTGTTATCGGTAAATATTAATTACCATTTCACGTTCAAATCTAATCAAAGATTTAACTATCGCTTGGAGCAAAACTGGTGATACTCCATTCTCGATCACTTTAATCTAATTAAAGATTCATTAATACTCCACTTAGTTTTAATCTTCCCAAAAATCAATATCATGTCTTTAACTGGGTTAAAGAACCAATGTCATCTAAAACACGGTTCACGACAAACCCAAAATCACATTCTATTGTTAATAGGGTTAAAGAACAGGGGTTATTCAAAACACTGCTCACGATAAACCCCAAAAACCAATTTAAATTCAATTCCAATTAAATACTAATTAACTGGACAATTTCACTAAATCTTAATTCAAAGATTTATTCTTTTCTAAACTGGGTTCAAGAATAGTGTTATTTAAGACACCACTCACGACGAACCCAAAATCCCATTTGATATTAAATACAAGACTCTGAATAGGAAATATATCGGCTTATATTCAATATCAAATTCTGAAACCAACAAATATCGTATTGGAAATAACAATATAAATATATCTTTCAAATTTCCACAACCATATCTGTATAATCATGAAATCCAACATCGAAATATTCCAAAGATAATTTCGATTCAAATCCATTCCAATTCGTATATTGGAAATTCTGATTATTTTTAAAACCACTTCAAATCCAATTTATTTATTCAAAAATATTGGATTATAATTCTAGTTCATAACTAGTTCATTTCGATAAAAATATATTTTTATCCTTTTTAAATATGGGATTTTTCACCACAATTCTTTCTACATCATTTATTACGATTTTACACAAATTATTGATATTTTTAATAATTTTATCAAGGCCCGTACAGTCGATTTCCAATAACGGTCGTCGAACTGCACTTACAGCGACCTTTTCCAAATTTGATTTGGACATAATTCCAAATCCAACCATTAGATTTCAAATTTCTAATATTCATTGGAAAGCTCTTATCGATATGAACCCAACGGTTCCTGTTTCAGGAGAATCCGACGTTCGGATCTCCCGTAATGCCAATTCGAAGTCAATGGTCGAAATTCGCGAATTGCCGCGACACGACGCTTTCTATTCAGGCCATTTAATATATATATTATATATATTATATATATTTCATCGATTTCAATTCTAAACGTATTTTATAAATCGTTTTAAATTCGTTTTCAAAACAATTTCAACTTCATATTCAATTTTAAATCAAAATTGAATATTCCATATCACTAATATATAAATGATAATATTTTCAAAATATTAGATTTTGAAATCACTTCCTTTTCTATATTCATTGTAAAAATGAATATAATCGATATAAATATCGTTCGCGTCAAAATGGCGCATATCTAATCAACACGACTTTATATATTTCAATAACTTCGTTATTCTATTCAACAAATGAATATTTTCTTCAACACATGAATATATATTTTATTCAACACATGAATATTTATTAATTCTTACTTACAATAAAAATGTGTATTCTATTGTATAAAATATTTCGTTCAACACATGAATAGTTTCAACACATGAATATTCTCAACACATGAGTATCGTCAAACACATGACTATTTTTTTATTTAATATATTTGATAAAATTATGATTTTTATCATTTAATTCTTAACCAGACTCTAACTGTAAATTAGTAAGAGAACAATTCCCTAAGTATTAACCCCGAAGGCCGAAACCAACATCAGATCAATACCCAGGAAACCACTCATCTTAACTAGTTTCCAGTTAGTTTCTAATTTTATATATGATAAAGATGTGAATTTTATTGTTAAAATATTTCGTTCAACACATGATAAGTTTCAACACATGAATATTCTCAACACATGAGTACCGTCAACACATGAGTATTTTGTTTATTCAACACATGAATATTTAGTTTCCTGTTATGAATATTATTTTAAAATATTCTTTATTTTCTAAATTTGAATGAGACCCAATCAATTACCATATAATGTTATTTATATGGATTCCATACAACACATGTATATAATAGCAACGATAAATAATCAACCATCATCCAAAGTGCACCACACAACTGCATAAGCATTAAATATAAATAATTAACGCTTACACAGTCTGTCAACCAATTGATCGACATACAACTAAATAATTGGGATTAGTGTACGCCAAATATCATCCCAACACCCGTGTGGGGTTTCAAATCAACAAACACAGATTTTTATTTGTGTAGTTGGGCGGTGTGTAAAATTTATCGTCCCAATCCATATCAGTCAAATGGGTGTACATATACAAATCGTCTGATTTGTAAATGAATATTTTATTTTATCCATTTATCTAATAAAAATGATATTTTTATTCTTCTAACATATTTTAGAAAATTTCGGCGGCATAACGGCGCGATACTAGAAATGGGATAAGGCCTAGCCTTATCCCCAGTCTAATTATGGCCTGCGCCATACACATACCAATCAAATCAAATCCATCTCATTTCCCAAACCAAATTCAACCAAACAATTCAATCAACCAAACTAAATAATCACACAAGTCGTCCATGGTCTGTGGACGACGGGGAACAGTTCATATATGCAGTTATAAAATAAATAACTGTATAACTAAATTCAGTGAGAGAGTTCTCACCTTGGGGTCCCACTCCGCCATTTCATTTCTGAATTCCTGAACCGTTTGAATTCCTTTTTGATTTCAATCCGTTCCATCGCCCTCTGTTTCGCGCAGTTTATATTAAAAATCACATTTTTATAACTTCGCTATATATATATATATATCACATTTTTATACTGCTACTATATAGATAAAAATCACAATTTTATACCGCGACTATATAGATAAAAATTCTATTTTTATACCGCTATAATATAGATAAAAATTCTATTTTTATACCGCTACAATATAGATAAAAATTCTATTTTTATACCACTACTATATAGATAAAAATTCTATTTTTATAACGGTGTATCATTTTTTTATCACGCTAACTTCATAATAAAAATTATATTTTTATATCGCCACTCATATAAAAAATCACATTTTTATATTCTCTAGTATATAAAAATCATATTTTTATATTCTCTATTATATAAAAAATCATATTTTTATATTCTCTACTATATAAAAATCAAATTTTTATCATGCTATGGTATAAATAAAAATCATACCTTTACATCGCTATCGTATATCTAAAAATCTCCTCTTTCTTCATGATAAAAACCAATCCTTTCTCTATATAAAAATCTCGCCTTTTTCTATATAAAAATCTCGCCTTATTCTATATAAAAATCTCAGTTTTAAAGCGAAGAAATAAAATAGAAAACTCACTTCTTTGATGAACTAAAGCTCATCGTCGGGGAAGGGGGTTTTACTCGCGCGTGGCAGCTTAGGTGCGCCGGAGGGCGTCAGGCGATCGGAGGTGGCGGTTCTTGCTGAGAAAGGGGGCTAGGGTTTCGGTTTGGGGCCTGGGGGGTCTCATTTGAGCTTTAACGGAGAGGGCGGGGAGAGAGAGTGAGGGCGCCGGAATGGGAGGGGCCCGCCGAAGTGCGGCGGCGCTGGGCGCGATGGCCTGGGCGGGGTCGGGTTCGCGATGGAGGCTCAAGTTTTTTTTTCTTTTTTCAATCCGGAAAAGTGATTTGGGGGAGGGAGGGAGTTGACCGGGTTAAGGAGAAAAAAGGGTGGGCCAAGTCTAATTATATATATTTAATTTATTTTAAATTCCCTAAAAGCAACTTTTTATTTCGACCTCCAAACGAGACCCACTGACTATCGTCCATAACTAATTACCCCCATTCCGAACACAATGGGATATGTCCGGTAAGCCAATTCGGCTGTTACGATCAGTTTTCATCAAATTCAAAATATAGATCAATGTATATTGAATTTGAACGCACATTTCAATTTACCGGGGCCACATACGGGCTCTAAAAATTCCAGAAAAATAAATCTGGCTATGTTTTGACGATACGGTCCTAAAAAAACTAATTTCGTCAAATTCTGAGACCGTTTGAAAAATGGCCATTTTCTGGTCGATCGAAATTGACTAAAACTGACAAAACACGTTTAACTTCGCCACGCTCACATATTGATTCAGAAAATTATGAATTTTGGAACCTAGCAATAATTTGACATCTCGGATCCAACAAAAGTGGTTTCGTCGAAAACAAAGGTCGTTTGCAAAATTTCCATTTCTAAGGGCTTTTATATATATTAAAATATATATAAATTCCACAACGACTTTTCTGAATTTTAAACTGGACGTATCTTATACTTTATAAAGTGAAATCTCAGTTTCTTACATCCGTTAGAAAGATATTCTTATACAGATTCAAATATTTCTCGTTTCATCAAATTCCGACTTAAAACGAATTCTGTATATTCATTCGAAATCGAATTTTCGAACTGCCGCGCCATTTCAGGCTCGTTATATAATTAAAATAAATTTATTCATTTTAAATTCATGGAAAATAAATTTTCCGTCATTATTATTTAAAATAATCCATTTTAAATATTCGAAACCCATTAAATTTGCCAAAATAAAAAATTTAAACTGGCTCTGATTTTCCGGGTTGTTACAGGGCCTTGTGAGAGAGTGTGAGAGAACGGTTTGTAAAGAGACACAATGTGTGAGAGTGTGAGAGAACTGGCTCTGATTTTCCGGTTTGTAAAGATGATTGAATCGACCCCAAGGTGGGCGCCAAATGTTTGCATCAAAAATGACACGAACACCAAGTGTACTAGAAGTACTTCTTAAAATACTTGGAAATATGAAATGTGGAGCCAATCAACAAAGAAAAGCAAGTAAAGAGACACAATGTTTTATAGTGGTTCGATCAAGTGCGATTTATATCCACTTTGAATAGCGATTCCATTATTGCATCTTGAGTTACAAGGCTAATACATCGTCTCATTACATTCACCTTTACACTCTCTTAGAACTTGATTAAGGAAAAACAATGAGATTCTTCAATTATAGCAAATGGTAGATCGGAATTAGATTCCCATATGGACTTCGATGGATTCCCACTTATTCATGATAGATTACGAGTTGGATCTTCTCTTTTAGATGATTGGAGATGATGAAATCACTAAGTGAAAGTTGAGAATTGAGTTTAACAGACCTTCAGGGTCATAGAATCCCTCCCCTATTAAAGTGGGGTTGGAGCTCTATTTATAGGAGTGGAGAAATGGAGTGATATATCCTTCAGAGTCACTGGTCGGTCGGACTTTATTTACAGAATTTCCACTGGCCAGCCTGGCAACAGCTATCGGGAGGCCCGATCGGTCTGGAATAAGTCCGACCGGTCGGTATGGTTCCCTTTCTTCCTTGCGTGGGCGATCTGTCATGGATTCCATATCATGGTCGGTCGGTCGTCCGTGCCTGGACTGACCGATATTGTAATATTTGGGCAAAGTACACCACTCCAGGAGGTCCGATCGGTACACATGGATCCTAGCCGACCGGTAGGCGAGTTTTCCTTCTTCTTCACATGGGGTTGCCTTGCTCTGGACTTGTGACTACCGGACCGGTGCACATGGGTTCAGATCGACCGACATCTTTATCGCCATACTGACCAGCATACTCATGTTCTAGCTGATCGGTGTCATTTTACTGGATTAAGCTATGTCGTATTTTCTTAGGCCGACCGGTCTGTTTCTCTGGACATACAGAACGGGTATGTTTCACAATATTTGGTGGATAACACCCAGTAAATTAAAATGTACGTTTAAATTCAATATATATTTATTTATATTTTAACTTTAATAAAAACTTATCAAAACGGTAGAATTAGCTTACAAAACGTATTCCATTGTGTCTGGAATGGAGGTATTTGGCTAGGGGCGACAGTCGTTAGAATTCGTTTGGAGTTTGGAGCGATAAACCAATAATATTAGAATAAAATAATATTTAAACATAAATATAAAACCCCACTTTCTAGGAACCCTGGTCTCATTCTTCCAGCAGCTATTTTCTACATTGAACGGTCAAAACTACTCGAAACTTCTTCGTGATTTTTCACAAAATCCACGCTATTAAATTCAAAATTAATTGAACGAAAATCCTATATCTAAGTGAGGGCTTTAATTCCCTACTGGGGTGATCGGAAAAGATGGAGTAAACCGCTGGATTTTTGAGATGAAACTGCCGACTTCAGGTGAGATTTGCGAGGCCAGCTGGAGTGCGAGCTAGGTCCCATTGCCGGCAGTTGGTGTACTGTCTGAGGCGGATGTCGTGGCGCCACTCGATCGTGCTCCGACGTCCTGGGTTGGGTTGCGCAAGTGAAGATCAAGGTCGAGCTTTTGAGTTCAGTGCTTCGACCAGATGAAGAAGTTAATGATGGATTATGAAAGTGTTTAATTAATGTTAATTAATTAATTATTTTAATTTATGTAATGAAACTTGAAAAATCAATATCTTTTCATACCTTGTCAGAAATTGATGAAATCAGTCGCATTAGGATCGAGACAGCGAATATTTCACAATGGAACAGACTAGAACCAAAACGGAGCAAATTAGAATTTGAAGAAAATTTAAATACCAACAGAAATAAAAATTCAGAAATAAAGAATGGCGGAGTGGAACCCAATGTGAGAACTCCTTCTCACTAAATTATATTTTATCATGTCATTGTATTCATGTATAAAAATATATAGAATTGCCAATGTATATTTTTATCAGTTTTAATTATTATAAATTGTATACGGTGCCTGTTAGCTCACCTCCCTCGTCCATAGACCATGGACGATTTAATTGACTGTATTGTGTTTTGATTGTGTTGTTGTGATGATTAACATGTTAAAAATAATATTAACATTAATGTGGTAATTGAAATTAAATTATAAATATTGATAATTTAAACAGTGAAAATTGGTAAATCAGAAAAATAATTCAAATCGAATTAGAACTGGTTAAATTAATTAACCAGTGATTATTTTGAATAGACGGTTGTCGTTTGAAAACCCCACATGGGTCTGGGGATGATAATTTATTCACATCTCCCCTGAATTCAATTATATGTCAAACGATGGGTTGACAGACTGTGATGAGCGTTATTTATTTATTTTAACACTTATACAGTGGTAGAATGCACTCTGGATGATGTATGGATGTTTAATGATTATTTATCATTATTGTGAATACATGCGATGTATGGAAATCCATATAAATATATTTTATGGTAATTGATTGAGTCTGATTCCAATTCAGAAATAACGAATAGTTTTAAAATAATATATAGTATGGTTTTCAAATATTATTCAGTATAGTTTTAAATTAATATTATGTCTAATTTTAAAATAATATTCAGTGAAGAATCAAGATATGATTTTGATGTCTGATTTTGGATAGGCACGAAAATATTAAAATATTCAAAACTGAAATGAATATGAAGCTGAATTAAGTAGTTGAACGCCATTTTTAACCCAAACGGGTTTGTCGATCGATTTTATTCAGTTTATATGAAATTGAAAAGAATTAATTTCAAAATCTGATATTTTGAAAATATTATCATTTTAATATTATAATGGTATGGAATATTTTAATTTTGATTTAAAATTAAAATAGAGTTGAAATCGTTTTAAAATGAATTTATAAACGATTTATAAAATACGTTTTAAATGGAAATCGATAGAATAAATATAATATTATATATATATATATATATTATAATGGCCTGAATAGAATGCGTCGCGCAGCGACCGTTCGCGAATTTCGACCATTAAATTCAAATGGACGTAACAGGAGATCCGACCGTCGGTTTCTACTAAAACCAAAACCATTGGGTTCGTATTGAAATGAGCTATCCAATGATTATAAGAGATTTGGAATTATGTCCAAATCAATTTCAAAAATGGTCGTTATGAATGCAGTTCGGTGGTCGATATTGGAAATCGATTGTAAAGGCCTTAATAAAATTATTAAAAATATGGAAAAATTGTGTAAAATCATAATAAATGATATGGAAAGATTTCGGATGAAAAATTCCAAGTTTTGAAAAGATAAAACATGTTTTTATCGAAATGAACTAGTTATTAACTAGAATAATAATCCAATGTTTTTAAATAAATAAATTGGATTTGAAAAAGGTTTTGATATAACCAAAATTTCAAACGTATAAATTGAAATGTATTTGAATAGAAATAATCTTTAGAATATTTTGATATTATTTTCCGTGATTATATGGATATTATTGAGGAATTTCGAAGATATAAATATCATTATTTCCAATACGATATTTGTTGGTTTCAAAATTTGATATTGAATATAAACCGATATAATTTCTATTCAGAGCCATGTATTTATTATCGAACGGGATTTTAGGTTTGTCATGAATTGTGTCTTTATTAACACTGTTCTTAAACCCAGTTGAGAAAAGAATAAAAATCTTTTAATTAAGATTTAGAGAAGTTTACCAATTAATTAATATTTAATTGGAATTGAATTGAAATTGGATTTTTGGGTTTATCGTGAACGGTGTTTTAAATAACACTTGTTCTTTAACCCAATTAACAGTGAAGAAATGATTTGGAATTTATAAATCTTTTTATTAAGATTTAATGGAAATTTTCCAAAGTAAAGTTTTCCAATTTAATAGCTTAAATTGTAATTGAATGGAATTTGATTTTGTAAAAATCGAATGAGCTTCTGTGAATGAAGACCATTACTATATATGGAATTTAAAAGGCTTTACCGCTATTCCATTTATGTTATTAGTCTGATACGGGAATTTATATCGATTATACATTGTTATGATTTCCATAAAGATTCCATTTTGATGGAAGATGATTTTGGGTTTATTGAGAACGATATTTTAAAGGAAAATCGTTCTTTAGCCCAGTTATAGAAGGGAATTATTGCCTAAATTTTAATAATCATTAAATAATGATCTTTGGAGATTAAAACTAAGTGGAGTTTTAAAGAATCTTTAATTAGATTGAAAAGTTAATGTGGTAATTAAATTTGCCAAATTTTAGAAATGATCGAGAATAGAGTACCGCCAGTTTTACTCCAAGCGATAGTTAAATCTTTAATTAGATTTGAATGGGAAATGGTAACTAAATTTACCGATAAAACCGTGGGTATTAGACATGGGGTATTGCCAGTTTTACTCCATGGGATGAATAGGTGGGGATTGGGATAATAAAATAAATGATTACTTCGGTAAGGTTTACTAGTCTCGACTAGTTAATAAACCTTAATTTGGTTTAAGTGGTGAAAAGATAAAATCAAATCATTTGAATTGATATCCAAAGGAAGATTAAAGTATAAATTTAAAAGAATTTATATTTGACAAAATTAATTGGAACCTTTCCCAAAGGTTATGAATATTTTAATATAAGGATATTCTGAATTGGAATGAGGCGTATGATGTGTTTTTATAGCACTTGACTATTGATTATAAAATACGTGAGTTATTCGGAAAGGCTGGGATTATCCCATTCTGAATAACTGATACGACGACTAAAATTCGATGATGAAGACGGTGGTTGAAGACTGGAGACCTTCACATCGTTTGGATGATTACTGATGTCTTGATTGGGCCGTACACCCAATACAAGGTAATAAGTGGTGATCGTCCGGACGTACTTGGAGATCTACCGGATATGCGAGGACCTCTCCCCTATATTGGACATACGTGACGAGGAATAAGGTGCCTCCGATTTCGTTTAGACCCGGAACGGACTTGTAAATGGATGTGTGTCTGACATTGGATTTCATTATGTGTTCATTGATTTCTATTAAATATATATCGGTTTGGTGGCGGAGAATTTATTCTCTTGTTTAACACCCTTCTCTGAGACGTACGAGCTTAGAGGTTATATAGTGATAGACATCAGTTGTATGGCGTGAATTGTCAGTGTGGCATGCTAAGATGCAAATGATCAAGGCTTTTGTTGAAAAGCAGAGTCTTGTAGTTGATGATCAAAGCACGGCTTTAAATAGCATAGCTTTGTGTATAGAGTTAATTTGCGAGCCTCACAACTCGATATGAGTTAAAAATGGGATAAGGGACGCAGTGAGTGCACACGATTCTTTCTTGCTAGGAGTGGTGTCATGGTATGGAGCCTAGACATTTTTACTTATGCGGATGATGGATTGCGAGGCGCCTCGGATTTGAGTACCTAGTGGCTCTTGAAATGGTCGACGTACTGACCATTTTAGAGGTGTGATAGGATCGGGAAACGTATGTTCAGGAATAACTAATCCACTAAAGTATGTGTGGACCGGCATTGCAAGATCCAAGGGTTCACTTCGGGGGATCCTAGGCCATTCCGCTAGAGATGGCCCGAATCGGTAAGGAGTACATCCCTTGCCTTGACTCATGATGGAACTCCAATTTCCTATATGCAACTTTTCGGTTTTAATTTTAGAACTAGTATGGCGACATGATATATGGTACCCATGTCGTCTATGATTGATACATTTATATTTGAAATTGTTTCGACACTATGCACTCATAGTAATATCAAAATGACTTATTTTAAACGTACCAAGCATGTTTGGCTATTATAAGTGAAAACTTTATCCTCCGGCTTGTGTTGCATTGTGTGATGGGACCTGAGTCTTATAATGGCTTCATTTTTCCAAAAAGCATTACGTTGTTTTATTTTAAACTAAGATTCATGTGGAGTAAACCCGTTCCATGTTATACGGCGTGGTCGCATGATTTCCTAAATTTTAAAGTAAAGTTTAATAACTGTGTTAGTTCTCACACCAGTCCCATGACTGACTCGGAGTTTATTGTTTCTACCTAAACTCTGGGTACCCATATTTTCCACATGGGCAGCTTGTAGTTTTGGTTTTCGTAGATATTTCTTTTCCCAGAATCCTGGATTACAGCTGGAGCTATATTCGAAAAGCTTTGTATACGTCTATTTCTTTCAGTTGTGTTAGTTGTTGTATTTCTTCTACGCATTGTATTTATGTATTATTTTCCGTTGCTATGTAATGTATTCTCTGATATATTTTTTCCGTTGTGTAATATATTTTTTCATACTCTGATATCTTGTACTCTGATGAAATTTTTTGTAATAGGAATGAAATGTTCTATTGTTCGCGTTCCGATGTGTTGTATTCTCAAAGCAATCCACTGTTTCTCATCTCTTTGGAGATTGGGAGATTTCAAAGCGTTATAGTTGGTATCAGAGCTTTGATTTGCAAAGGACAAGAACAAGACACATTAGAACCAAATGAAAGAATTCATCATAGATAGGATTAGTAATATTCTATAAGAGTAGCTCATTAGAGATATGATCAGTAGTATCCTAGAATGAGTTTGAAGAGTGTTGTTTATTAAAAACGAATATAACCTTGAAAATTATACCTTATTATACGTATTTGGATCTATTATTTTATATTGTGTTTGGACTATCGAGTATAAGAAGATTTTGCATATACGGCTTGCAAACGTATATTCGAAGTCTCAAATATACTGGGTAGATATAGAATCACACTCTAGCCGCCCGGTGATGATTCTGATGATAGCACGTACATCATCAGTATTTATGTTCGAGTTTCGAAGGTGGATATCTATATATTTCCAATTGACTGGTGTGAGAACCAAAACCTTTGTTAGAATTTATTGTTTGTGATTTGGCACTAAAAATATTATCTTTGAGTATATATAGAAAAGTTATATGATTGAAAAGATAATCAACTAATTGATTGCTGGTTGTGATTTATGATTATTAGTTCAACTAATTTAAAAATATTGGAATGATCAAACCAATATGTGAATGGAAGGTAAAATTTAGCCAAATTGAAACAAATATTGAACTAAATTGAAAATTTGTTCGAATTGCACACATGTACATATATGTTGAATAGGTCATAGCATGGAAGCTAAGAAGAGGAATAAAATTGTATGCCCGACAAATAGATACATATTTATTGTATTTCTTGGGTTTTGATAATTTTATGAGCCACTTGGCTTTTTCCTTTTCTTTTGGTGTAACGACGTGGAAAAAGGCGATCTTGGTTATCCAATATACAACACATATCGAACATCCAAGGATCGAAAATAACCGAATAGTTAATGAAAGAAATTAGAGGGTGAGGAAAGATAAGATAAAAACTTAGAATAGAAGAAGAAGAACAACACAACATCAGAGTAACACGAATCTCACAGCGGAACGAACAACATATAATAGATAACATATTCTTGAAATAAAATCAGTATATGTAAACAATAACATTATCAGAGTACAACACTTACAACACAGCGGAAATAACTATAGCTATATAAACCTGTAGCTTCCTGCTCCAAGCTCTTCCAGTATATCTGTAAATCCTGACTACTTGACTGCCTGTACAAAATTGGGCACCCAAGAGTTTAGGGAAACAAAACAAAATAAACTCCGGGTCAGTCATGGGATTGGTATGAGTAAAACAATTTAAAACAGATTGAATCATTAAACGATATCTCATAAGACCACGCCGTATAACGGAACAGGTTTCCCTTATGAGATTCCAAAATATCTTTATATCGAAACTCGTTGATATTATAATAGTGTCTATCAACCACAATATAATAATCATCTAGCAGAAACAATTTCATCTCACATTCTACATGTATAGTATACAATCAAAACCGCAAGCACGTATTGGGTAATGGATGTCCAACTATGACAAGGTATGGAACCACCTTTCGCTAGTGTACCTCTAGAGGGGAATACACTGGGTTCAACAAGAACATCTTGCAACCCGACCACACATGACCGATCACTCATTTCGCTTGAGTGTATCGAATGTATATCACCAACGGTTGGGATCAGCAACCGTTTCCCGAATGGGACAGCATCAACAATAGATTTTTAGAAGTAAATGAAACTCTAGATCAGGTGATTATACACCCTAATAGGTGCGACCTACATAGCCATGCTGCCTTCCCGATTTCTATCATTTACCAGATGTGAGGCTAGAAGCTACGCTTATCTTTTACATGCCACATCTTCATTCACTTAGAATGTCACATCGTCATACCCGCCAAATCACAAATTGATTTATCCAAAAATAACACGGGTATACAGCTAAGAGAAACGAATTCCTCCGCCACCAAACGTGAATACGTTTGAAGAGATCAACTTACACGATTTATTGGATATACTCTGTCAGACCTTCTTCCATGCCAGTTGTCCTGGGACTGGACAAACCGAAGGCACTATTCAGTACATCCATCTTAGGCACTGTTACCTAAGACTTATACAATAGCCCATGCACTTTACTCCGTCTTCAATTTTCTTTGGCAAATATGATTCGCAACGCTTATGCCAATACAGAGTGGTTCTTTGGATAATAATCCAACTGGTCTATCCATATTAACAACGTTAAAATGGTCGAAAACTTTGATAGTCTGTGATTTAACTATCAAAGAAAAATACGTGTGCAAACAACGATATTATTTCCAAATGGAAATTATATCGATCAATCATCAACCATATATATATATATTCCTCATTTTCTATGTTTAGAAAATATACGTTATTAACACTGGAAAAAATTTCCATGGCTTAATTATGTATCACTATTCTTCCACAACTATCAGTCCCTAACTATAAACTAGTATGAGAACAATTCCCTAAGTATTAATCCCGAAGGCCGAAACCAACATCAGATAGACACTTAGAAAACCATTCAATTTACTAATCACTAGTCAGTTTCTAATTTTGCTTAACTTTATTTGATTTACTCTATTTCGAATAACTAATATTCGATAAACTCTATTTCGAATAACTTTATATTCAATTAACTCTAATCGATTAATTCTAACTCGATTAATTCCTTTATATAATCCATTAAGTATCTAAAACTTAAATCTTATTTAAAGTTCCATTTTACAACTCTATTTATTTCGTAAATAAATAATTCCTTTTATAACCTTTATTTATAAATGTTTTACAAATATTTCTCTTCCTATATTTGTCTATTTATTTTTCTAAATAAATAATCCTCTTATACTTCTATTTATTTTCTAAATAAATATTCCATTTTTATTCTATTTATTTATCAAATAAATATTCCTTTTATAAAATTCTATTCGTTTTATAAATATTTCCTTTTATCTTTATCCTGTTTATTTTCCCAACCAATATTCCTTATGATATTATATTTGTCTTAAAAATAAATACCCTCCTTTATAAACTCCTATATATTTTCTAAATAAATGTTCTCCTTTATAAAATCCTATGATTTTATAAATACTTTATTTTCAAAATATATCCTTTTATAAAATCGATTGATTTTATAAAGTTCCTTTATTTCAATATACATTTAAATATTCCTTTTTACATCCCAGGGTCTCTTATGATATTTAAAATAGCAAACCACAATAATCGATATCATTTAAACACACATAATCAAACAGATTATATATCACATCATATATTACAATATATGAACAGAACAGTATCATAAATATTGAGGAGTCTAGTTGGACCCCTCCAACCTGTTTCCCTGCATCACAGATGTTAAACAACGCAAATAACACGAATATAAAATATTCTGATAAACAGAATCAATATTCGATTAACGATTTATATATATACATACATATATATGTATGTATGTATGTATGTATGTATCATTATCTATATTTTCGACCAATACATACACAATTCAACCGAACAGTTAACACACAACAATCAGTCATCATTTATCATTCTAAATATACGTTATAAAAATAGAACTGTTCGGAGTTTGTGAGTTTTACTCACATTGTCCGATTCATTTTTCCAAAGCAAATCTGATCCTCCAGTATTCACCCTTCCAAACCTTCCCTTTTCTTCATGTCTGAATTCCCCTCACTATCATCTCTACAAACTCCTCATCAGCCTCCCCGATGCAAACTGTACACGGTCCTCACCACTGACATCACTACACCATTTACAACATATTTCCAGTCTCAATAACCCCCATATACAAAGTATAGACTTCTCACATTTTCAGATCTGTCAACTGCAACCCACTGCCTTCCTCCAATTCGAACCCACAAACCAAACTTCCCTTACTACTGCTACATCACCCCTACACCACAATGTTCAGTTCGAACTACCCATCCTCAATCCCATTTCAACCTCGCTCAGTCACCCTTGGCATTCACCTATTTCCTACTTCATTCCAGACCCCAGCTCCTCCTTCTCATCACGGAAAAATTCCGGCAAACAAATACGATTCAAATCCCCTCAATCTTCTCTTTCACTTCGTATAGACATCACCCAGTTCGCACCTACCTAACATACTCCGACATCAAAGAAATCTACGTCAGACTTTGCCACCGAAGACCACGAAATTGAGTCGATAGCCTCGCCTCCATGCGTTGAATGCTGCGCCGACTTGTATCCCACCCAGCTCCACCTAACACCCCCGCAAGCATCGAAACCCTAGTTTCCAGTCGAACTCGGCAAACCCCAAATCTGGATCGCACGCACTAAAACATACACTGTTTTGAAGATAAGCTCACGTTGATTCCAATTAAACATGTTTTGAGATTTATAGGATTTTAAAGGAATTTCTTTTGATTTATTTGCTCTCGATTTTGTTTTTCCTGAATAATGAGTGGCGACTGAGTTTGATCTTGGAAATGAGATGTCTTAGGGTTAGAGGGTAAGAACGGGTATTTATAGGAAGTATAAATATCTAGATATTTATTTAGATATTTTATATTTATCTTTTTATATACGTTCTCGTCTTCTAAAAATTCGTGTGATCACACACGATACCCAAAAATCACCAAACTGGACATACTGCTAGAGTTTGACATTACAGACGCAACAAAACTAGTTTCGTCGAATTCCGACTCCGTTTGCAAAACTGGCTATTTTTAAAGCGCTAAATTCCCCTTTTAAATATATAAATATATTTAAAAGCAATTAAATTAAATATTTAAAAATAAATATTTTCGTATATATTCACAACAGAATATGATACAGCTCTAGAATATTCCTATATGAATTTCTAGCTTGATATTTCAAATCCCGCTCTAAATCGATATTCGATTTATAATGAAATTTCTTTAATAAATATTTATAAATTATAAAGGAATTCCGCATCGACTTTTCTAAAATTTGATTTGGACATAAATCAAAATCTACACGACGAAATCCCGATTTTTCTCTTCCACTAGAAAATATACTTCACCATCTCCTAACGTTTCTTGTTTCACAGAAATCCGATTTAAAACGAACCCTGTACATTCAGTTGAAGTTCAAATCGCCAAATGGCGAACTGCCGCGCCATTTCAAGCTCGATTATAATTATATTATAATTTATATGTTCAACCATCGTTAATTAAATATATTCGTTAATCTAAATTCAATTCTAAACTGAATTATATATTTTGAATTGCCCAATTCACACCATATCGCCATTTCAGCCCATTCTGATTATTTCAGAATTAAATATATTATTCAATTTATTATTTTAATTAAATATTCAATATAATTTAATTCAAAGACCATTTAATTCTCTAAATCACTATATATATAATTAAATTAATTAATTCTTATATCGCTGAAAAATGCGGGTCATTACATTCTTCCCCACTTAAAGTAATTTCGCCCTCGAAATTGCTAAGGTAGAAAACACACCCTACCGACTGGTTAGAACTTATTTGTTCACTTCTTAACTTCAGTTTCAACTGAACCAATTTAATTTCAATTAAAATATTAATTAATTCTTATCAACAAAAAATTTCAAAAATCCTGAAAATTTTCTAACACCTTAACTTTTCGAAAAATTTCGCCAGCACCTCCTTTGTACTGGTCAATAGATCAAACTCCAACTCGCCTCTCTGGGCCTTCTCCAACCCAAAAGAAAATCAAACAGCCAAGCGGCTTTGCCAAATCGGCTCATCAAAATCTCAAACCCAATAGAAATATAAACTTGTACCTTTTTGTCGGGCATATAGTTATATCCTTTCATCTGCTGTCAGTTCAGCATATACCAATGTTACCCCAATCAAATTCTGATCAATTTATCCTCAACACAACCATTCGCTTATCCAAGCTAAATTCAATTTCAAATCAAGGTTCTATTCCCGATTTTCAAATTCTTAACTCATCAATCCAATACCATTTCAGATTCTATCTCACAATTCAAAATCTGATTCTACTTGATATATCGTATCCAATTCAATTTCCAGTTAATTGGTTCCATTTCTAATTCCAATTTACTTCCACAAATTTCTGTCAAATTTGTTTTTAATTCAAACGGTCTTTCCCTGGGAGTTTTTAAACAGTTTACTCTTTTCAAAAATCAAATTTTCCTTTTTGAAATTCAACACAACTTGTCTTTCCCAAACAAATTCAAAACAGTATCTCTCGTAGTAATTCGTCACTTACAACTCGAAAATGAATACTGATGATGCAGCTGATCATCAGAATCTATTTTCCAGCGATCGAAGTGAGTTCAATACTATAAAACCATTTCTAAACATTTCCACTTTGAAATTCATTTCAAAATATAATTCACACTGCTTGTAAAACAATTTAAAATCTCCCAGGATCTTAAATTTTCCTTATTTTTAATCCAAATCCATTTACAAACACTTATCCAATTTTCCAGAATTTTAATTCAATTTCTGGTTTAAATTTCAGAATTAACTCATCTGATTTCATGTATTTCACTTATATGAATTCTGATTGGTTATTTACATAACCATTTAATTTATAATCTTACTCGATTATAATAACAACCAATATATCCAATATATTATAATTTTGATATATATATATATATATATATATATATATATATCTTCTCTATATCAAGATATACCTTGGGTAAACTTATTTTAATTTACCCTCTTTTCAAAACATATCATGTCGACCCATCGTATTCGAGTGTTTATAAACTCCTACCGATACAGTAGATCAAACTGATCGACCAGAACCCATAAACAACTCAACCAATGAGTCTCCACAATATAAAACCACTTTATATCAGTTTACAAATACGCACTCGTATATATACACTCAAACTCAATCTAGGGTGTTACTAACCCCATCTCTACTGAGTCACGCCACAGAGCCAAGGTAATTCACTAACCTTAAGCTCTGATACCAACTGTAACGACCCGGAAAAAGGCGATCTTGGTTATCCGATATACAACACATATCGAACATCCAAGGATCGAAAATAACCAAATAGTTAATGAAAGAAATTAGAGGGTGAGGAAGGATAAGATAGAAACTTAGAATAGAAGAAGAAGAACAACACAACATCAGAGTAACACGAATCTCACAGCGGAACGAACAACATATAATAGATAACATATCCTTGAAATAAAATCAGTATATGTATACAATAATATTATCAGAGTACAACACTTACAACACAACGGAAATAACTATAGCTATATAATCCTGAAGCCTCCTGGTCCAAGCTCTTCCGGTATATCTGTAAATCCTGACTACTTGACTGCCTGTACAAAATTGGGCACCCAAGAGTTTAGGGAAACAAAACAAAATAAACTCCGGGTCAGTCATGGGACTGGTATGAGTAAAACAGTTTAAAACAGATTGAATCATTAAACGATATCTCATAAGACCACGCCGTATAACGGAACGTGTTTCCCTTATGAGAATCCAAAATATCTTTATATCGAAACTCATTGATATTATAATAGTGTCTATCAACCATAATATAATAATCATCTAGCAGAAATGCTTTCATCTCACATTCTACATATATAGTATACAATCAAACCGCAAGCACGTATTGGGTAATGGATTTCCAACTATGACAAGGTATGGAACCACCTTTCGCTAGTGTACCTCTAGAGAGGAATACACTGGGTTCAACAAGAACATCTTGCAACCCGACCACACATGGCCGGTCACTCATTTCGCTTGAGTGTATCGAATGTATATCACCAATGGTTGGGATCAGCAATCGTTTCCTGAATGGGACAGCATCAACAATATATTTTTAGAAGTAAATGAAACTCTAGATCAGGTGATTATACACCCTAATAGGTGCGACCTACATAGCCATGCTGCCTGCCCGATTTCTGTCATTTACCGGATGTGAGGCTAGAAGCTATGCTTATCTTTTACATGCCACATCTTCATACACTTAGAATGTCACATCGTCATACCCGCCAAATCACAAATTGATTTATCCAAAAATAACACGGGTATACAGCTAAGAGAAACGAATTCCTCCGCCACCAAACATGAATACGTTTGAAGAGATCAACTTACGCGATCTATTGGATATACTCTGTCAGACCTTCTTCCATACCAGTTGTCCTGGGACTGGACAAACCGAAGGCACTATTCAGTACATCCATCTTAGGCACCGTTATCTAAGACTTATACAATAGCCCTTGCACTTTACTCCGTCTTCGATTTTCTTTGGCATATATGATTCGCAATGCTTATGCCAATACAAAGTGGTTCTTTGGATAATAATCCAACCGATCTCTCCATATTAACAACGTTAAAATGGTCGAAAACTTTATTAGTCTGTGATTTAACTATCAAAGAAAAATACATGTGCAAACAACGATATTATTTCCAAATGGAAATTATATCGATCAATCATCAACCATATATATATATTCCTCGTTTTCTATGTTTAGAAAATATACGTTATTAACACTGGAAAACATTTTCATGGCTTAATTACGTATCACTATTCTTCCACAACTATCAGTCCTTGACTATAAACTAGTATGAGAACAATTCCCTAAGTATTAATCCCGAAGGCCGAAACCAACATCAGATAGACACTTAGAAAACCATTCAATTTACTAATCTCTGGTCAGTTTCTAATTTTGCGTAACTTTATTTGATTTACTCTATTTCGAATAACTAATATTCGATAAACTCTATTTCGAATAACTTTATATTCAATTGACTCTAATCGATTAATTCTAACTCGATTAATTCCTTTATATAATCCATTAAGTATCTAACACTTAAATCTTATTTAAAGTTCCATTTTATAACTCTATTTATTTCGTAAATAAATAATTCCTTTTATAACCTTTATTTGTAAATGTTTTACAAATATTTCTCTTCCTATATTTGTCTATTTATTTTTCTAAATAAATAATCCTCTTATACTTCTATTTATTTTCTAAATAAATATTCCATTTTTATTCAATTTATTTATCAAATAAATATTCCTTTTATAAAACTCTATTCGTTTTATAAATATTTCCTTTTATCTTTATCCTGTTTATTTTCCCAACCAATATTCCTTATGATATTCTATTTGTCTTATAAATAAATCACCTCCTTTATAAACTCCTATTTATTTTCTAAATAAATGTTCTCCTTTATAAAGTCCTATGATTTTATAAATACTTTATTATCAAAATATATCCTTTTATAAAATCGATTGATTTTATAAAGTTCCTTTATTTCAATATACATTTAAATATTCCTTTTTACATCCCAGGGTCTCTTATGATATTTAAAATAGCAAACCACAATGATCGATATCATTTAAACACACATAATCAAACAGATTATATATAACATCATATATTACAATATATGAACAGAACAGTATCATAAATATTGAGGAGTCCAGTTGGACCCCTCCAACCTGTTTCCCTGCATCACAGATGTTAAACAACGCAAATAACAAGAATATAAAATATTCTGATAAACAAAATCAATATTCGATTAACGATTTATATATATATGTATCATTATCTATATTTTCAACCAATACATACACAATTCAACCAAACAGTTAACACACAACAATCAGTCATCATTTATCAGTTCTAAATATACGTTATAAAAATAGAACTGTTCAGAGTTCGTGAGTTTTACTCACATTGTCCGATTCATTTTTCCAAAGCAAATCTGATCCTCCAGTATTCACCCTTCCAAACCTTCCCTTTTCTTCATGTCCGAATTCCCCTCACTATCATCTCTACAAACTCCTCATCAGCATCCCCGATGCAAACTGTACACGGTCCTCACCACTGATCATCACTACACCATTTACAACGTATTTCCAGTCTCAATAACCCCCATATACAAAGTACATACTCCTCACATTTTCAGATATGTCAACTGCAACCCACTGCCTTCCTCCAGATCGAACCCACAAACCCACAAACCAAACTTCCCTTACTGCTGCTACATCACCCCTACACCACAATGTTTAGTTCGAACTACCCTTCCTCAATCCCATTTCAACCTCGTTCAGTCACCCTTGGCATTCACCCATTTCCTGCTTCATTCCAGACCCCAGCTCCTCCTTCTCATCGCGGAAAAATTCCGGCAAACAAATACGATTCAAATCCCCTAAATCTTCTCTTTCACTTCGTATAGACATCACCTAGTTCGCACCTGCCTAGCATACTCCGACATCAAAGAAATCCACGTCAGACTTTGCCACCGAAGACCACGAAATTGAGTCGATATCCTCGCCTCCATGCACTGAATGCTGCGCCGACTTGTATCCCACCCAGCCCCGCCTAACACCCCCGCAAACTTCGAAACCCTAGTTTCCTGTCGAACTCGGCAAACCCCAAATCTGGATCGCACGCACTAAAACATACATTGTTTTGAAGATAAGCTCGCGCTGATTCCAATTAAACATGTTTTGAGATTTATAGGATTTAGAGGAATTTCTTTTGATTTATTTTCTCTCGATTTTGTTTTTCCTGAATAACAAGTGGCGGCTGAGTTTGATCGTGGAAATGAGATGTCTTAGGATTAGAGGGTAAGAACGGGTATTTATAGGAAGTATAAATATCTAGATATTTATTTAGATATTTTATATTTATCTTTTTATATACGTTCTCATCTTCTAAAAATTCGTGTGATCACACACGATACCAAAAAATCACCAAACTGGACATACTGCTAGAGTTTGACATTACAGACCCAACAAAACTGGTTTCGTCGAATTCCGACTCCGTTTGCAAAACTGGCTATTTTTAAAGCGCTAAATTCCCCTTTTAAATATATAAATATATTTAAAAGCAATTAAATTAAATATTTATAAATAAATATTATCTTATATATTCACAACAGAATATGATACAGCTCTAGAATATTCCTATATGAATTTCTAGCTTGATATTTCAAATCCCGCTCTAAATCGATATTCGATTTATATTGAAATTTCTTTAATAAATATAAATAAATATTTATAAATTATAAAGGAATTCCACAGCGACTTTTCTAAAATTTGATTTGGACATAAATCAAAATCTACACGACGAAATCCCGATTTTTCTCTTCCACTAGAAAATATACTTCACCAGCTCCTAACGTTTCTTATTTCACAGAAATCCGATTTAAAACGAACCCTATACATTCAGTTGAAGTTCAAATCGCCAAATGGCGAACTGCCGCGCCATTTCGAGCTCGATTATAATTATATTATAATTTATACGTTCAACCATCGTTAATTAAATATATTCGTTAATCTAAATTCAATTCTAAACTGAATTATTTATTTCGAATTGCCCAAATCACACCATATTGCCATTTCACACCATATTGCCATTTCAGCCCATTCTGATTATTTCAGAATTAAATATATTATTTAATTTATTATTTTAATTAAATATTCAATATAATTTAATTCAACGACCATTTAATTCTCTAAATCACTATATATATATAATTAAATAATTTATTATTATATCGCTAAAAAATGCGGGTCATTACATTTGGATTGATGAGGCCCTGTGAGATAAGTTACGGTTTTACCGATCATCCCGTACAAAGGGGGTTATGGCGAAAATTTTCGAAAATTTAGGGTGTTAGCAAAAATTTTGGAAAATTCTTAGAAACCTAAAAGTTGAAGAATGAAAGCTAGAATGAAAGTTGATTGGTTAGTTAAACAACTTTCAGCTCCGTTCCTTTTCGAGGACGAAAAGATTTTAAGTGGGGGAGATTGTAACAACCCAAAAATTCTGAACCAATTTAAATTTTTTTATTTTAGCTATTTTAATGGATTTTGAATATTTAAAATGATTTATTTGAAATAATAACGACTAAAAATTTATTTATTTCGAAGTTAGAATGTATAAATTTATTTTAATTATAAAACAAACTCGAAATGGCGCGGTAGTTTAAAAATTCGTTTTTTAACTTCCCTTGAATATACATAATTCAATATAAGTTAGAATTGGATAAAACAAGAAACGTTAAAATCTATTTAATAGATCTTTCTAACGAATGTAAGAAATTGAGATTTCATAACATAAATTGAAAGTTATATCTAGTTTAAAATTTAAAATAGTCGCTACGGAATTTATATATATTTTAATATAATAAATAGCCCTTAAAAATAGCCATTTTGCAAACGACCTCCATTTTCGACGAAACCACTTTTGTTGGATCCGGAATGTCAAATTATTGTTAGGTTTCAAAATTCATGATTTTTGGAATAATATGTGAGCGCAGTGAATTTAAACGCGTTTGGCAAATTCAGTTTGAATTGGATCGACCAGAAAAGGGCCATTTTTCAAATGGTCTCCAAATTCAATGAAATTAGTTTTGTTAGGACCATATCATCAAAACATAGCTAGATTTATTTTTCTGGAATTTATGGAGTCAGTACGTGGCCCGGGTAAATTAAACTGTACGTTTAAATTCAATATATATTAATTTATATTTTAACTTTAAGAAAAACTGATCAAAACGATAGAATTGGTTTACGAAACGTATTCCATTGTGTCCGGAATGGGGGTACTTAGCTAGGGGCGATAATCATTGGGATTCGTTTGGAGTTCGGAGCGATAAACCAATAATATTATAATAAAATAATATTTAAATATAAATATAAAACCCTACTTTCTAGGAACCCTAGTCTCATTCTTCTAGCCGCCGTTTTCTACATTGAATGGTCTAAACTGCTCAAAACTTCTTCATGATTTTTCACAAAATCCACGCTATTAAATTCGAAATTTATTGAACGAAAATCCTAGATCTAAGTGAGGGCTTCAATTCCCTACTGGTATGATTGGAAAAGATGGAGTAAATCGCTGGATTTTTTGTGTTGAAACCGCCGACTTCAGGTGCGATTTGCGAGGCCAGGCGGAGTGCGAGCTGGGTCCCATCGTCGGCAGTGGGGGTACTAGCCGAGGCGGACGTTATGGCGCCACTCGATCGTGCTCCGGCGTCCTGGATTGGGGTGCGAAAGTGAAGTTCAAGGTCGAGGTTTTGGGTTCAGCGCTTCGACGAGAAGAAGAAGTTAATGATCGATTGGGAAAGTGATTAATTAATGTTAATTAATTAATTATTTAATTTATGTAATGAAACTTGTAAAATCAATATCTTTTTCATGCCTTGTCAGAAATTGTTGAAATCGGTTGCGTTGGGACCGAGACAGCGAACACTTCACAAAGGAACAGACTAGAATCAAAACGGAGCAAATTAGAATTTGAGGAAAATTTAAATCCGAACAGAAATAAAAATTCAGAAATAAAGAATGGCGGAGTGGAACCAAAAGTGAGAACTCCTTCTCACTAAATTATATTTTATCATGTCATTGTATTTATGTATAAAAATATATAGAATTGCCATTGTAGATTTTTATCAGTTTTAATTATTATAAATTGTATACGGTGTCTATTAGCTCACCTCCCTTATCCACAGACCATGGACGATTTAATCGACTGTATTGTGTTTTGATTGTGATGTTGTGATGATTAACATATTAAAAATAATATTAACATTAATGTGGTAGTTGAAATTAAATTATAAATATTTATTGATAATTTAAACAGTGAAAATTGGTAAATTAGAAAAATAATTCAAATCGAATTAGAACTGGTTAAATTAATTAACAAGCGGTTATTTTGGATAGACTGTTGCTGTTTGAAAACCCCACACGGGTTTGGGGATGGTAATTTATTCACATCTCCCCTGAATTCAATTATATGTCAATCGATGGGTTGACAAACTGTGATGAGCGTTATTTATTTATTTATTTTAATTCTTATATAGTGGTGGAATGCACTCTGGATGATGTGTGGATGTTTAATGATTATTTATCATTATTGTGAATACATGCGATGTATGGAAATCTGGATGAATATATTTATATGGTAATTGATTGAGTCTAATTCCAATTCAGAAATAATGAATAGTTTTAAAATAATATATAGTATACTTTTCAAATATTATTGAGTATAGTTTTGAATTAATATTCTGTCTAGTTTTAAAATAATATTCAGTGAAGAATCAAGATATGATTTTGATGTCCGATTTAGGATGGACACAAAAATATTAAAATATTCAGAACTAAAATGAATATGAAGCCGAGTCAAGTAGTTGAACGCCGTTCTTAACCCGAACGGGTGTATCGATCGATTTTATTCAGTTTATAACGAATATTGAAAAGAATTAATTTCAAAATCTGATATTTTGAAAGGATTATCATTTTAATATTATAATGGGATGAAATATTTTAGTTTTGATTTAAAATTGAAATAGAGTTGAAATAGTTTTAAAATGAATTTATAAACGATTTATAAAATACGTTTTAAATGGTAATCGATGGAATATATATAATATATATTATATGTATATTATAATGGCCTGAATAGAACGCGCCGCGCAGCGACCGTTCGCGAATTTCAACCATTAACTTCAAATGGACGTAACGGGAGATCCGACCGTGGGATTCTCCTAAAACCGCAACCATTGGAATCGTATCAAAAAGAGATTTCCAATGATTATAAGAGATTTGAAACCTAACGATTGCATTTCGAATTCTGTCCAAATCAATTTCAGAAAATGAAACACCCCACCTCCATAAAGGTCACTCACAAAGGGAATAATGCCTTAACTTTGGTGGAGGGTTATAGGCACAAGACACAGAAAAATTTACAAGACAGATAAATTTAAGCAGCGGAATTCAAATATTTATTTCATACGTAGTTCAATACAAAAGCATTACATCAAATTGTCTCAAAATAACTTCAAAACATTACACCATAATTTCTGTCTTGATTATCAAATAAAGAAGCATAAAACATAGATAAAATTGAATAAATCCCCAAGGGTCGTATCCAAAAGCCATAGCCAATGTAAGTGTAGCAACCCACGTCCATTAATGTCACTCACAAAGGTAATGCATTAACTTCAATGGAGCGTTTTAAGTAAGTATAGAACAGAAAATCACAACAAGACAGATATAAGCAGTACTTGAAAATTTAAAACTTTATTTCATTGCAGCGGATAAACCCATATGTTTGGTTACATCATCAAAAACCATAAACTAAAGTCAAGTACATCATATCCATCTTGATAAAACAAAGTACATAAACTGGAAGACATAATCCCCAACATCAAAATAGCCATAAATAAAGAGAAGCTGAACTTTACTTCAGCGATCCAAGAATCTTCTAAAAGCAGTCCAAAATCAAGCTCCACTGGTGCTAGTTCCAACCTGAGCACGTGGGGGGGGGGAGGAAAGAGATGGAAAAAGGGGGGTCAGACATAAAGTCTGGCGAGTGCGATAACTCTAACAATATAATTAACAAAGTCACTAGGCTAAGGCATAAGTTGGAAAATAAGGAAATGATCATGAACCATTGAGTATGACAGAGTAAACAAGGAAACAAGATGAACAACAATAACGTTAAAGGCACACCTAGACCATTACAAGATAATTACTATACTACACCACCACTAGTATAACAGGATTAGGCGTTGCCCTAATGTTTAAACTGGAATAGAATCGAAACAGAATAATCTATACAGAAACAGAATGCTAGTAATGGGCCTTTACCACCCGAACAGAGACAAAAACAGAATAGTCCCTACGGAAACAGAATGTAGGATTAGGTGTACACTAGTAATGGGCCTTTACCACCCCAACAGACGGTACCACGCAGAAACAGACAGGTGTTACCACCCAACAGAAACAGACGGTACCAACAGAAACAAACAGAACTAAGTGTACCCTAAGTCCTACCCCTAAGCGATCGGCTCCCTAACTCGTAGATACCCGTGCTGGTCCCACAGTGGGGTGTATCACTCCCCAAAGTGGCAACCCGATACTATCAGAGATGCACGGCTTATACCTACACGATGCAACAACGTCTTACCTACCAGCCCGGGCCCACACACACACATGAACCCGTTGGACTTGCGTTGCCACCGCTCACCCGTTTTGGCCTCTTACAGTCAAGCCCAGTACGCGTGTCCCGTCCTCGACTTAGGTCAAGCCCACAGAGATACTTATGGGTTACTGGTTGAAACGGGCCCCATGATTTGACACAAGCTATCCACCTAAGCTTGGTCCCGTCTAGTATTTCCCACTTAACCCACTTCTTATTCATGTTTCAATTACATGCTTCAATTTTGGTTAAGTATTTCTAATCGTATTTCAAATGCCACCCAAGGCACCCTCTAGATTCCACATGCCACCCAAGGCACCCACTTAACCCCCTCATGTCCCACTACATGTTTATCTGGTTAAGTGTTTCTTAATTCATTAAGACCATAACCTCATAAAGACCTCTCACATTAAACTGGCATTTGTGGCAGTTGGATTTGTCGGGCGGGTCCGGGCAGTCTTACACCACAAAAGAGCCTAACCTCGTGTCTTTATAATTGTTACGTATTTAGTTTATGCCTAAGACCTCTCACATTAGACTGACATTTGTGGCACCTGGATTTGCCGGGTGGGTCTGGGAAGTCTTACACCACAAAAGAGCCTAACCTCATGTCTTAGACGATTAATTACTCCTAATTAATCATTCCCCAATTTGAATAACTTTCCCTATTCAAATTATCAATCAATTCCAAATTTAACGATGTCCATAATTGACTCAATTATGTCCATCCGTTTATGGTATGTAAAATCATACCAATTTCACCACAATTATATTTTATGCCTTTTAAGGCATTTATGCCAACTAAATCATTTTAATATTATCCCCTTTACCCCACGTAGTACGTTTGTTCGTTTAACGTAAAAATATACGTTAGACTCGAATAGTCTAACTCATGAAATAAAAGAAAACATCACAATATATACACATAATTAAAACATAGATCTAACATAGGGATGAACTTCCATATGTGAATGATGTTCTACATCTAAAACTTGCATAGGCCAAAGTTACAACTTGCATAAACACATATGTCATGGATCCAAATCTAAAGGTGTGAACTTTGATGAGAAAATGGCCACAAACTTGCATAAATAACATATGTCATAGATCTATATCTAAATCTGTTAATTTACATAGGCAATACCCCTAAACTTGCATAACATGATTCGTATTCTAAACTCATATATTCATACAACTTACATATGTGATTTATATATCATAACAAGGGTGTAAACTTGCATCTAACATGTAAAGTATCATGTAAAATTTAGCATATAATTCACACATGTTATAGCCTAACTTCCAATTAAATTTTCACATAAACTAGGTGTCATAGCCATGTAAGTTCACATATAATTCTACCCAACATGTATATGATTCATGTTTGAATCAAAATCTAAACTTGCCTACAAATGATTTATCATATGAATCGATATAACAAACTAGCATAAGAAACTTGATGATAAAATTACAACATGGATGATAGCAACATAACCTTACATCATAAATGATAGCATCACAACAAAACGTCATAGAGATTTCAATCATAATCCTACAACATAATCACAACATGCAATCAACACTTCATATCACATCAATACAATCCGCATTATATCTTAATCCAATTAAATTACTAATTATCTTGTTAAAACTATCGAACTCAAAAGCAGTCTTGAGTTCTGAATTCTGATTTCTGGAGTTGAATTAGCGCTCTTTTGATGAAGATTCGCTGTTAGGGTTGAATAGTTCTGATTTGGTTGCTGTTCTTCCTCTTTAATTTGGTGGCGGCTGCTCTAGGGTTCAAGACAACAGCATGACGGCCATAGTTTTAGTTTTAATTCTGATTTAGGGTTGAGTCTATGGGTCATTTTATAGAGTTTTGAATTAATTTAAGCCGTCGGATGTTCTTAGGGTTAATCAAAACCATTCAGTCCAGATTAGAACTATCTAGAAACCCTAATGACTCATTAACTAGTCAGAAATGACTCAGCACTGACTCACTGTTCGAACCAGATGGCTGTGCAGGTTTTCTCTCGGCCTGGGCGCACTTGGGAAGTGCGCCAATGCAAATTTGTACTGGCGCACTTCCCAAGTGTGCCAATGCATATTTTTTTCAAACTTCGTTCGTCCATATCTTCTTCATACGGTATCCGTTTTATGCAAACTCGGACTCTATCTCAAGCAGAATTCCGAGACGAACGCAATGGAATGACCCGTTTCCCTTAATTCCCACATTTGAAATTAAGTATTCTTAAATTTAGTTAATCTGATTATTCGAAAATTCGGGGTGTTACATTCTCCCCTACTTAAAGGATTTCGTCCCCGAAATCTTCAAGTTAAGAAGAATGTGTCCTACCATCCAATCACCCATCTACTCAACCATCATCCACAAGCATCCATTGTCCTTAGAAAACTTCTAATGCCGTATGAACATATGCAAAAAGTGTGTGTATATGTTCCTTATCTAATGCAAAGATCAGGCGGTCTACTTATTCAGTTGACCTCCTTAATGCAAACCATGATAGTGCCATGCGTCCATTATGTATGCGAAAGAACCCTATCGATACATATTATTTCTACATGTGTGCACAACCATTCACCAAAATGCAACATCCATATGATGGTACAACCATTATTCATCCATTAACTTAAATATGTACACACATTTATATGCAATATGAAGTGACTGAGCCGATCTAGTGCCTAATGTGTGTGTATATGCGTCCACAGGCAACCACTAGCAAACACTTGCAACCATCAAACATAACATGTCTCAAACACATGTTTACATCCATGGGTTTCCTATCTAAAGGTCAAAGATTCGGTCGATGGGATACAAACAAATGATACAACTAAAACAAAAGCTTTGTCCCCATTTGACATCGGTTAAGAGAATAATTCCCTAAGTCTCAGCCCCGAAGACCGAAATCAACATCAGACTGCCACTCAGAAAATTACCCCCAATAAACAATGTCAAAACTGGAAATCTACTTCATGCTTCGAGTAGAAACCCCTATCCTTCAGAAATATTCAGATACTTACAGACTACTAGTACAGATCAGATTACAGAATGATTCTCAGAAAGCGAAGCATAACAGACCCTTGAGGGTTACAAGAAACTTTGGGGGTCTTCCCGCGACAAGTTAGAAACTTAACGACCCTCTACACAGAAAGCTGGTCCATTTAGACCCAACCCATAGCCCATAAACTTGAGCACACAAATGTCACATTCCAATTTTTGACGCCTAACACAGATAATTTCAAAACCCTCCAAATCACTAACAATTGAGTCAAACCACAAATGGGGTTCAAAACAACTACGAGATCAGAAACAAGACGAGTATTAAAGTGCAGAGTATCAATTACAGGATCAAAATGCCAGAATCAGAAAGTGTTTTAACTCAACAATCAGATAAGGAAATTAAACCATCTTCAGAAATTTTTCTTATTTCTATCCTATCCACCAACCTCGAGGGTATTCGCCTGTCCTCCAGAAGTAGGTCCTGCCCAATGCCCTTTCCTTGGGCAGTCCTTAATCATATGTCCCGCTTCGCCACAGTTGAAGCAAGTGCCCTTCCTTTTCCTGCAATCCTTGTTCAGATGGGTAGAGCTTCCACAAGTAAAGCACTTCTTCTCCTTCCTATCTTCAGACTTCTCATCCTTCTTTTGTGTTTCCTTTTTGGGCCCCGTTTTCTTGTTCTGTGGTCCTTCGTGCTTTTCTTCTTTTTTCTCACTTTTGGCTTCCTCTTCATGCATTAACGCCATGTCAACCAATTTCTCGAAGGTAGCCCCCATGGGAATGTGGGTCATAGCTAACCCATGAAGCGGTTTGTTTAAACCCTTAACAAATCTTAGGGCCTTCTTTTCTGGTGTATTCACCAAGTCCAAGCCAAATCTTGCCAACTGATTGAATTTGTTGACGTACTCTTTAAACGATAGATTCTCTTGCTTCAATGCTAGAAAACTTTCCATGTATAGATTCTCTTCAGCCCGCGAGAGAAACTTCGCCTCAAACCTCTGCCTAAAATCTAGCCATGTATCGACTGGACGTCCCCCATTAGTGACCTCCCACCAAAACGAGGCCTCATCCTTCATTAGCCAGGCAGCTAGCTGGACTTTTCTTCCATCATCCACTTCAAAAATTCCAAATAATTCTTCCACCTCCTATAGCCAGTTACGAGCTTCAACAAATGTCTCTGTCCCGTGAAATTTTTTTCCACCCATTGCTCTAAAGTCCTTACATATCTTTTCGAAATTATCGACACGAGGAAGAGGAGGAGGATTTGATGGACCTGCGGCGGCGGCCCTAGCCTCAAGATATTGATGAAACCAACCGGGCACATGAACGCCCTCTGGTATCTCAGACGCTTCAGGCATGCTGAAACGAAAAAGGAAAGATTCAATACAAAAAGGACTGAAGGAAAGATATTTGGCTCTTGGGGTTATGTTTTCTAAAATATGCTTTTCTCTTGAAAATACTTTCCTTAAAACATACTTCTAAAAGTACTTCTTTATAAAAATTGTTTTGAAAAATAGTTTTTCAAAAATTCATATCTGTTCTAGTAACCTTCAGCTCTAATACCACGTGTAACACACCACGTCCATTAATGTCACTCACAAAGGGAATGCATTAACTTCAATGGAGCGTTTTAAGTAAGTATAAAACAGAAAATCATAACAAGACAGATATAAGCAGTACTTGAAAATTTAAAACTTTATTTCATTGCAGCGGATAAACCCATATGTTTGGTAACATCATCAAAAACCATAAACTAAAGTCAAGTACATCATATCCATCTTGATAAAACAAAGTACATAAACTACAAGACATAATCCCCAACATCAAAATAGCCATAAATAAAGAGAAGCTGAACTTTACTTCAGCGATCCAAGCAATCTTCTAAAAGCAATCCAAAATCAAGCTCCACTGGTGCTAGTTCCAACCCGAGCACCTGGGGGGAAAGGAAAGAGAAGGAAAAAGGGGGGTCAGACATAAAGTCTGGCGAGTGCGATAACTCTAACAATATAATTAACAAAGTAACTAGGCTAAGGCATAAGTTGGAAAATAAGAAAATGATCATGAACCATTGAGTATGACAGAGTAAACAAGGAAACAAGATGAACAACGATAACGTTAAAGGCACACCTAGACCATTACAAGATAATTACTATACTACACCACCTCTAGTATAACAGGATTAGGCGTTACCCTAATGTTTAAACTGGAATAGAATCGAAACAGAATGATCTATACAGAAACAGAATGCTAGTAATGGGCCTTTACCACCCGAACAGAGACAGAAACAGAAACAGAATAGTCCCTATGGAAACAGAATGTAGGATTAGGTGTACACTAGTAATGGGCCTTTACCACCCCAACAGACGGTACCACGCATAAACAGACAGGTGTTACCACCCAACAGAAACAGACGGTACCAACAGAAACAAACAGAACTAAGTATACCCTAAGTCCTACCCCCAAGCGATCGGCTCCCTAACTCGTAGATACCCGTGCTGGTCCCACAGTGGGGTGTATCACTCCCCAAAGTGGCAACCCGATACTATCAGAGATGCATGGCTTATACCTACACGATGCAACAACGTCTTACCTACCAGCCCGGGCCCACACACGCACATGAACCCGTTGGACTTGTGTTGCTACCGCTCACCCGTTTTGGCCTCTTACAGTCAAGCTCAGTACGCGTGTCCCGTCCTCGACTTAGGTCGAGCCCACAGAGATACTTATGGGTTACTGGTTGAAACGGGCCCCCATGATTTGACACAAGCTATCCACCTAAGCTTGGTCCCCTCTAGTATTTCCCACTTAACCCACTTCTTATTCATGTTTCAATTACATGCGTCAATTTTGGTTAAATATTTCTAATTGTATTTCAAATGCCACCCAAGGCACCCACTTAACCCCCTCACGTCCCACTATATGTTTATCTGGTTAAGTGTTTCTTAATTCATTAAGACCGTAACCTCATAAAGACTCTCATATTAGACTGGCATTTGTGGCAGCGTGATTTGTCGGGCGGGTCCGGGCAGTCTTACACCACAAAAGAGCCTAACCTCGTGTCTTTATAATTGTTACGTGTTTAGTTTATGCCTAAGACCTCTCACATTAGACTGACATTTGTGGCACCTGGATTTGCCAGGCGGGTCCGGGCAGTCTTACACCACAAAAGAGCCTAACCTCGTGTCTTAGACGATTAATTACTCCTAATTAATCATTCCCCAATTTGAATTACTTTCCCTATTCAAATTATCAATCAATTCCAAATTTAACGATGTCCATAATTGACTCAATTATGTCCATCCATTTATGGTATGTAAAATCATACCAATTTCACCACAATTATATTTTATGCCTTTTAAGGCATTTATGCCAACTAAATCTTTTTAATATTATCCCCTTTACCCCCACGTAGTACGTTTGTTCGTTTAACGTAAAAATATACGTTAGACTCAAATAATCTAACTCATGAAATAAAAGAAAACATCACAATATATACACATAATTAAAACATAGTTCTAACATAGGGATGAACTTGCATATGTGAATGATGTTCTACATCTAAAACTTGCATAGGCCAAAGTTACAACTTGCATAAACACATATGTCATGGATCCAAATCTAAAGGTGTGAACTTTGATGAGAAAATGGCCACAAACTTGCATAAATAACATATGTCATAGATCTATATCTAAAGGTGTTAATTTGCATAGGCAATACCCCTAAACTTGCATAACATGATTCATATTCTAAACTCATATATTCATACAACTTACATATGTGATTTATACATCATAACAAGGGTGTAAACTTGCATCTAACATGTAAAGTATCATGTAAAATTTAGCATATAATTCACACATGTTATAGCCTAACTTCCAATTAAATTTTCACATAAACTAGGTGTCATAGCCATGTAAGTTCACTTATAATTCTACCCAACATGTATATGATTCATGTTTGAATCAAAATCTAAACTTGCCTCCAAATGATTTATCATATGAATCGATATAACAAACTAGCATAAGAAACTTGATGATAAAATTACAACATGGATGATAGCAACATAACTTTACATCATAAATGATAGCATCACAACATAACGTCATAGAGATTTCAATCATAATCCTACAACATAATCACAACATGCAATCAATACTTCATATCACATCAATACAATCTGCATTATATCATAATCCAATTAAATTACTAATTATCTTGTTAAAACTATCGAACTCACAACTCAAAAGCAGTCTTGAGTTCTGAATTCTGATTTTTGGAGTTGAATTAGCGCTCCTTTGATGAAGATTCGCTGTTAGGGCTGAATAGTTCTGATTTGGTTGCTGTTCTTCCTCTTTAATTTGGTGGCGGCTGCTCTAGGGTTCAAGACAACATCATGACGACCATAGTTTTAATTCTGATTTAGGGTTTGAGTCTATGGGTCTTTTTATAGAGTTTTGAATTAATTTAAGCCGTCGAATGTTCTTAGGGTTAATCAAAAGCATTCAGTCCAGATTAGAACTATCCAGAAACCCTAATGACTCATTAACTAGTCAGAAATGACTCAGCACTGACTCATTGTTCGAACCAGAAGGCTGTGCAGGTTTTCTCTCGGCCTGGGCGCACTTAGAAAGTGTGCCAATGCAAATTTGTACTGGCGCACTTCCCAAGTGCGCCAGTGCATTTTTTTTCAAACTTCGTTCGTCCATATCTTCTTCATATGGTATCCGTTTTACGCAAACTCGGACTCTAACTCAAGCAGAATTCCGAGACAAACGCAATGGAACGACCCATTTCCCTTAATTCCCATATTTGAAATTAAGTATTCTTAAATTTAGTTAATCTGATTATTCGAAAATTCGGGGTGTTACAGTAAGAGAGTCCAAATCATACATCTACTTTCTTGAAGCTTGCAAAGAGTCTGATTAAGCTGGAGTATTTCCTCCCTGTGGACCTTGAGGGGGCAATGGAAGAAAAGAAGACGAAAGAAAACGGGTCAGAGAATAAGTCTGGTAAGTTTAGTGGTTACTAGTATTTAAACAAGGAAAGGGATCATGACTGTGATAACAGAACATAAGACAATACCCTAATATAAGATAAAAGGAACATGTGATCGCACCCATTACTATAGTCTCTGCACCTACTTAACCGTTGGTTCAACCAGCCCACGTGTTTATAACAAACGATCCCCTTAAATGATTGGCTCCTACTCGCATGCATTCATGTCCTATGTCATTTGGCCCCGCTTGACTGTAGCTACCTGTGCTTGTCCCACCATGGGGTGTATCAGTCCCTCTGGTGGCAACCCGATACGATTCAAGATGCACAGTGTACACTACTGATGCCCCGTACCTGATTTTTCCACTCCGGAGTACGTGCACGCCCATACTCCGTCGGAGCCTACACTGGCCCACCAACTGCCGACGTTTTGATCGCTTATAATTCAGCCCGGTAATCGTGCCCCACCCTGCCTAGTTTCAGGGTACCATGATACATCTATGTGGGTTACTGCTGAAATGGGTCCCCATTACTAGGGTTTTCTAATCAACATGTTTATTTGGTTAAGTGTCCAAGTTTACCTAACCCATCCCATTCGTTTTAGTTAACATGTTGAATTGGTTAAGTGTTTTCCTAATTTACTTTACCCTACAAATCCTGACTTAGCTTTAATTTATTAAAGCATCAACCACTCACATTAGACAGGTCTTGTTGTGGTCACTGGATGTGCCGGTCGGTTCTGGGCAGATTTACACCACAACTCTGTCTAACCTCGGGTTCTTTTTGGGCTTGATGCACTAACCACCCACATTAGACAGGTCTTGTTGTGTTCACTGGATATGCTGGTCGATTCCGGGCAGATTTACACCACAACTCAGTCTAACCTCGGGTTAGGCATATTCGTCTTTTCTAAATTCATATTTTTCTATATATGTCAAATCTTCTTTATGTAAATTAATTTTAGTTTACTCATGCCATGATTATCTTTTCAAATATTGCTCACAATAAATGGTATATTAAATATACCATTTTATGAACAAACCTATGCCATGAATTTTCATGTTTTCCCATCATTATCCCCAGTAGAACGTACGTATAAATCACATAAAATGTTGGGCTAACAAATTAACCCAAACCCATAAACAAAAAGGGGTAATAAACAAGGAACATGACATAAACATAAAATAGCATACATTTAACTTATCACGTGTAACTTGGCATAGATGTATCATTATCTCAACTAAACAGGTAAAGGTGAACTTGTGACTAAACCATGTAAACTTGATATTGGTCGAACATGGAGGTTTAGCATATAAACCACAATTTACCATACTAACTTATGTATGTCAAAACATTAAATCACAACTTGGCATGATAACTTATGTGTTAAAATATAAGAGGATTACCATAAACATGTTTAAATCACACTTAGCATGGTAACTTGTGTTAAGACATAAGACGACTACAAACCCAACCTTGCAACATAAATGGATACATAGTTCTAAATGTTAATCTAACATGTAAGCATGTGATTTAGATTATAAACTTGCCAATAACCACCAATTTACAACATGACATGTTTTACCATTTAATTGGCAAAATAAACCCAATACCCAATTATAATAGATTCCAATAACATAAAATGTTGTTCATCACCACAAGCATATTGACATGAAATATATATACAACATGTTCATCGCCACAAGCATATGGACATGATTAACTACATATATACTTTAAGATAAACGAGAATCAAATCTTATGCATAAGCATCATACTATATCCCAATTACAACATGTCATGATTAAATCGAAAAGAATGTTTAATCTGAGTAACAACTAACTTACAAACTAAAAGGAATTCTTGCGTTCTGAAATCTGAATTTTGAAATTGGAGATGCGCGCCTTTGAAGAAGAACGTTGAATTAGACTAGTTTTAATTTGATTCTTGATTCAAGTTCTTTTACTCGTCTTTGAATTGAAAATGGTGACGGCTACTCCAAGTCCTCTACTGACGGCATTTCAGTTCTAGGATTATTTTTCTGTGTGTGTTTAGGTTGAGAATTGAGTTGTTTATATAGAATTTCAGTTTAATTATAGCCGTCAGATGAACCTAGGGTTAATCACAGCCACTCAGACCTGATCAAGACCATCCAGAAAACCTAGTGACTCAGCAGTATGTCATCAGTCGTTCAAATTCCAGATCTGGCCGGGGGCCAGGTCGACCCCCAGGTCGACCTCTAGAGGGGGAGGTCGACACTAGGGTCGACCCCCTGGTCGACCTGCCTGGGCGGGAATTTTCCCGCTCAGCCCGCTTCTGGCTTCTGTTTGAATTTGAACTCGTTTTCGAACTGTTTGAATTTATTTGAATTCTCTGGAAACTTCCGACAGCCATAACTTCTTTATACGAAGTCCAATTTACGCAAACTCGGACTGTATCTCAACCAAAATTCCGAGACGAACACAATGGCGTAACCCGTTTCCCTTAATTCTTACATTTTAAATTAAGTATTCTAGGATTCATTGTTATAACGTGAATAAAAAATACGGGGTGTTACATTCTCCCCTCCTTTTAGGATTTCGTCCCCGAAATCTCCAAGTTGAGAAGAACTTATATCCTACCATCAACTCAACCATCAAACACAGGCATCCAATGTCCTTAAAAGACTTCTAATGATTCATGATCATATGCATAGTGTGTGTATATGTCCTTATCTAATGCAAAATTAGGCGGTCTACTGATTCAGTTGACCTCCTTAATGCAAATTATGTCAGCGCCATGAGTCCATTATGAATGCAATTTTTCCTACTCAAAATTTCTTACATGAGTGCACAACCATTCATACAAATGCAACGTCCATATGATAACACATCAAGTTTTAATCCATAAACCAATACATATATGCATATGCAATATGGAAGTGACTGAGCCGATCTAATACCTAATGTGTGTGTATATGCATCCACTAGCAACCACTTGCAACCATCAATCATAACATGTTTCAATTACATGTTTACATCCAAATAGATTCCTACCTAAGGATAAAGGATAGGATCGAGGAGATATACCTAAAACGATAGATACGAGCATATACTTGAGGAAAAAGAGATTAAAGACGTACCCTCTAAAAGAAAAGGGTAGGTTGCGCGTATACGGTCCTCGGTTTCCCAAGTCGTGCCTTCCTCGGTGTCGCTCCATTGAACTTTGACGAGCTTAACTTCACGATTGTGTAGCTTTATGACCTCTGTTCCTAAGATACGGGTTGGAACTCTTCTCACAATTGCTTCTTGTTCAACTTCAACTTCTTCTAGCATACTTGGTTCTACCACTTCCACCGACTCGTGCAAGCACTTCCGCAGGTGAGAGACATGAAAGACATTATGAATCCCGACAAATCTTTCAGGCAGTTGTACCCTATAAGCCATCTTCCCAATCTTCTCGATGATAGGGAACGGCCCTACAAATCTTGGTGCTAACTTTCCTGCAGATCCAAAGCGAACGACGTTCTTCAAAGGAGATACTTTAAGGAATACCTTGTCTCCAACTTCGAACTCAAGGTCAGTTCTTCTTTTGCCTGCGTAGGACTTCTGTCTATCTTGGGCAGTCTTCATTCTAATTCGTATCAAGTCTACTTTCTCTGAAGTCTCCCTAATCATGTCTGGTCCAAGTATGAGCTTGTCTGTTGACTCCCACCAGCAAGTTGGTGACCTGCACGGTCTTCCATATAAAGCTTCGAAAGGTGTCATGCCTAAGTGACACAATAATTTCGTCTTATCTAGTCAAACTGCGAGTGATTATGTATTTTCAAACTTGAAACAACCAATCAATAACTTGAAATTAAAATTATACAACTTCAACATATTAACTAAGAAATAAAATTTTATTTGTTTTAGCATATTAACAGTCTTGAATTTAAATATATGTCTTGATTTTAGAATCATATTTTCAAATTTAAGTTTTGTATAATAATTAAAGTTTGATATGAGAAATATAAGTTCTATTACTCAAACAAGCATGAAACGTATGCTTGCATATTCGTCCATCGGTCAAATCGGATATGTAATTATTGGAATAATTGTTGGAGCCACCAAAGGTAGATGATCCTCTCATGTAACTCCGAAGTCAATAATGCATAACCTCAAGAGGTCTTCTAATACTCTGTTGACTCTTTCCGTCTGGCCATCAGTTTGAGGGTGATAGGCCGTGCTTAAGCATAACTGTGTGCCTACTGCCTCTTGTAAAATCTTCCAAAACTCGCTCATGAAGATAGGGTCTCGATCACTCACTATGCTGGAGGGTATCCCATGGAGTCGAACTATCTCCTTAAGATATATGGATGCTAGAGATGAGGCAGTCCTTCTACTCTTGATGGGTATAAAGTGGGCGCTTTTTGTGAGCCATCCCACTATTACCCAAATGCTAGTATTGCCCCTTCTTGACCTAGGCAACCCATCTATAAAGTCCATCGAGATGCTATCCCATTTCCACTGTGGGATCTTTAGAGGATGGAGCAGACCACCAGGCTTCTTCTGCTCCGCCTTGACTTGTTGGTATATTAAACATTTAGAAACAAATTCAGCTACGTCTTTCTTCATGCCATTCCAAAAGAAAACTCTTTTGATGTCTTTATACATTTTGTCTCCGCCTGGGTGTATGGTCAGCTTGGAATGGTGTGCCTCTTCTAGAACCGCCTTTACCAAGCCCCTTGCTTGTGGGACACATAGTCTTCCATCTCGTCTCAACCAACCCTTGGCATCAATGGAGTATCTATTGAGGTGACTAGAAGTCTCACCCCTAATTAACTTGTCCATCACATCGGCTAGCTGAGGGTCTTCTCTTTGCACGACTCTGATTGAGTCTAATAGAGTTGGTCGCACTTCTAATGTTGCTAGCAAGCCAGGTACAAAGTGAAGGTAGGGTCTAAAGTTAAAGCTTGATATGAACTCCAAGCTTTTCCTTTCCACAAAGAGAGGGCTTAAGGTCAGTTTCTTTCTACTCAAGGCGTCAGCTACTGCATTTCCCTTGCCAGGAGTGTAGGAAATCTCAAAATCGTACGAGGTAAGAAACTCCATCCATCTTTGCTACCTCAAGTTGAGATCTTTCTACGATAATAGGTATTTCAACATTTTATGGTTAGTATACAGTTCAAATTTCTCACCTAGGAGATAATAGCGCCAAGACTTAAGCGCAAAAACGATGGCTGCCAACTCTAGGTCGTGGGTCGGGTAGTTTTTCTCATGTACTTTCAACTGTCTTCCACCATAAGCCACTACCTTTCCTTCTTGCATCAAAACAGCGCCTAGTCCCGTTCCGCATGCATCTGTGTATACTATGAACATCTTGCTTCCATCAGGCAATATCAGAACTGGGGCTGTTGTTAGAGCCCGTTTCAATCGTTGGAAAGCAATATCGCAATCCAAATCCCAATTGAAAGCTAGGTTCTTCTTTGTCAATCTTGTTAGTGGAGCTGAGATTTTTGCTAAATCTTTGATGAACTTTCGATAAAAGCCTGCTAGCCCGAGAAAGCTTCGGACTTCGGTTGCGTTTCGAGGACCTTCCAATTTTGCACGGCAACCACTTTCGCGGGGTCCACAGCTATCCCCTCTTTGGACACCACATGTCCAAGGAACCTAACTTCTTCTCTCCAGAAATGGCATTTGGAGAATTTGGCCTTCAACTGATGTGCACGGAGGGTATCCATGACTTCCTTTAGATGCTGAGCATGTTCTTCCTCATTCTTTGAGAAGTTCAAAATATCGTCTACGAAGACCACCACAAACTTATTGAGGAACTCTCGGAACACCCTGCTCATTAGATCAACGAAGTAAGCGGGTGCGTTTGTTAAGCCGAAAGGCATGACAAACCACTCGAAGAAACCATCGGGAGTTCTAAACGCAGTCTTATCAATGTTGTCTTCGGCCACCCTTAGCTGATGAAACCCGATAGCTAAATCTAATTGGGAGAAAACCGATGCACCTACAAGCTGATCAAACAAATCATCATTTCTTGGGAGTGGGTGTCTATTCTTCTTGGTCATCTTGTTTAGCTCCCTATAATCAACGCACAGGCGAAGCGAACCATCAGCTTTGGTTGCGAACACTACCGGAGCACTCCATTCAGAAATACTCCGTCTTATGAACCCCTTTTCAAGTAGCTCTTTGATTTGCTTGCTGAGCTCCTTTCTCTCTCTTGGGGCCATGTGCCTAATGGGTAAGGCAACGGGCTTTGCATTGTCAACGAGGTATATGCGGAAGTCTATCTCCCGCTTCGGGGGTAAACCCTTTACCTCTTCAAACGCATCAGAATATTCACGGACTACCTTTACAGACTGCAAGTCCTCAACAGACGCATCAAGAGATTCTAGATAGCTTAACATAACAGAGTTCAGGGGATTGAAAGAAATTTCAAGAGTGTTACCAAGGCGAGTCAGGAGTCTAACCACTCTCTTTTCACAATCGAGGATGGCACCATTACTGAATAACCAGTCCATGCCTAGAATCAATCCATAGCCCGTGAAGCCCAAAACATAAGCATTGCACCTAAACTCAACGCTTAGAACAGATATTTTCAAATCCAAACAAACCATTGACAAATAAGCTGAGCCCCCGATTGGAATTGAAACAACCAAGGGATCCTCTACTAAACTAGTGTCTAGGTGCAGAGATTCAACTAAATCAGCGGATAAAAATGAGTGCGATGCGCCAGAATCAAACAATGTACGAACAGGATGATCAAAAAGATAGACTAAACTTTCAACAGAAATATTTCTACCTCGTTCTTGCGGAGGTGCCATGAGAGCATGGACTTATCCTCCAGAAGAAGGTCCAGCTCCCTGCCCTTGCTTCTTTGGGCAAGCCCTAGCCATGTGTCATGTCTCACCACAGTGGAAAAAGCCACACATCTTCCTTTTCTTCTTCTTGCAGTCTTTGATCAGATGCCCGGGAATGCCACAGAATTTACACTTTCTTTTTTCACGGGGTTTGTTGTTCTTCCCGCCTTTCTTTGAATCAGCCTTCTTGTTCTGTGACCCTTCTCCCTTCTTATCTTGAGGCACTTCCGCTTTTGCCTCATTTTTACCCTTGTCTTGCTCATATAGGAGTGCCATGTCCACTAACCTCTCGTAAGTAGCCCCCATAGGTATATGGGTCATAGCCAAGCTGTGAAGTGGCTCATTCAATCCCTTGACAAAACGGAGAGCCTTCTTGTGAGGAGTATTCACTAAGTCCAGTCCAAATCAGGCCAGCTGATTGAATTGATTGACGTATTCCTTGACCGTCATACTTCCTTGCTTAAGAGATAAGAACTTTTCCAGCTGTAAACTTCGTTCAGCCTGTGAGAGGAATTTCATCTCAAACCTTATCCTGAAATCCATCCATGTGTCAACAGGTCTTTCAGCGTTAGTGACTTCCAACCAATAGGAAGCTTCGTCTTTGAGCAACCACACTGCCAACTGTATCATTTGTCTATCGTCCACCTCGAAGATAATGAACAGATCCTCGGTTTCTTTGAGCCAGTTCCTTGCTTCCACGAATGATTCAGTTCCCTTGAAATCCTTTCTACCCATGGCCCTAAAGTCTCTACAAATCTTTGAGAAAGCAATTGCACGAGGAGGAGGAGGAGGAACTGCTGCAGCTAGAGGAGGAATATCTGATGGGCCTGCGTCATTGGCCCTCGCCTCTAAGTACCTCCTGAACCAGCCAGGTATCGGCACACCCTCTAGAAGGTTAAGATTCCCATACATGCTGAAACGAAAAAGAAAAGATTCAAAACAAAGGATAGAAAGACAGTGCATATGGATTTTGGGGATTATGCCTTTTTAAATTTAAAACAACACTTTTTCTTGAAAAATGCGTCTTTATATTTCTTTTTTGAAAATAGTTTTCAAAAACCCTTATCTGATCCAGTAAACCTTTGCTCTGATACCAAGTGAAACACCCCACCTCCATTAAGGTCACTCACAAAGGGAATGCCTTAACTCTAGTGGAGGGTTATAGGTACAAGACACAGAAAAATTTACAAGACAGATAAATTTAAGCAGCGGAATTCAAATATTTATTTCATACGTAGTTCAATACAAAAGCATTACATCAAATTGTCTCAAAATAACTTCAAAACATTACACCATAATTTCTGTCTTGATTATCAAATAAAGAAGCATAAAACATAGATAAAACTGCATAAATCCCCAAGGGTCGTATCCAAAAGCCATAGCCAATGTAAGAGAGTCCAAATCATACATCTACTTTCTTGAAGCTTGCAAAGAGTCTGATTAAGATGGAGTATTTCCTCCCTGTGGACCTGAAGGGGGGAAACAGAAGAAAAGAAGACGAAAGAAAATGGGTCAGACAATAAGTCTGGTAAATTCAGTGGTTACTAGTATTTAAACAAGGAAAGGGATCATGACAGTGATAATAGAACATAGGACAATACCCTAATATAAGATAAGAGGAACATGTGATCGCACCCATTACTATAGTCTCTGCACCTACTTAACCGTTGGTTCAACTAGCCCACGTGTTTATAACAAACGATCCCCTTAAATGATCGGCTCCTACTCGCATGCATTCATGTCCTGTGTCATTCGGCCCCGCTTGACTGTAGCTACCAGTGTTGGTCCCACCATGGGGTGTATCAGTCCATCTGGTGGCAACCCGACACGATTCAAGATGCACAGTGTAACTACTGATGCCCAGTGCCTGATTTTTCCACTCCGGAGTACGTGCACGCCCATACTCCGTCGGAACCTACACTGGCCCACCAACCGCCGACGTTTTGACCGCTTATAATTCAGCCCAGTAATCGTGCCCCACCCTGCCTAGTTTCAGGGTACCATGATACATCTATGTGGGTTACTGCTGAAATGGGTCCCCGTTACTAGAGTTTTCTAATCAACATGTTTATTTGATTAAGTGTCCAAGTTTACCTAACCCAGCCCATTCGTTTTAGTTAACATGTTGAATCGGTTAAGTGTTTTCCTAATTAACATAACCCTACCAATCCTGACTTAGCTTTAATTTATTAAAGCACCAACCACTCACATTAGACAGGTCTTGTTGTGGTCACTGGATGTGCCGGTCGGTTCCGGGCAGATTTACATCACAACTCAATCTAACCACGGGTTGTTTTTGGGCTTGATGCACTAACCACCCACATTAGACAGGTCTTGTTGTGGTCACTGGATATGCCGGTCGGTTCCGGGCAGATTTACACCACAACTCAGTCTAACCTCGGGTTAGGCATATTCGTCTTTTCTAAATTCATATTTTTCTATATATGTCAAATCTTCTTTATGTAAATTAATTTTAATTTACTCATGCCATGATTATCTTTTCAAATATTGCTCACAATAAATGGTATATTAAATATACCATTTTATGAACAAACCTATGCCATGAATTTTCATGTTTTCCCATCGTTATCCCCCATAGAACGTACGTATGAATTACATAAAATGTTGGGCTAACAAATTAGCCCAAACCCATAAACAAAAAGGGGTAATAAACAAGGAACATGACATAAACATAAAATAGCACACATTTAACTTATCACGTGTAACTTGGCATAGATGTATCATTATCTCAACTAAACAGGTAAAGGTGAACTTGTGACTAAATCATGTAAACTTGATATGGGTCTAACATGGAGGTTTAGCATATAAACCACAATTTACCGTACTAACTTAAGTATGTTAAAACATTAAATCACAACTTGGCATGATAACTTATGTGTTAAAACATTAGAGGATTACCATAAACACGTTTAAATCACACTTAGCATGATAACTTGTGTTAAGACATAAGACGACTACAAACCCAACCTTGCCACATAAATGGATTCATAGTTCTAAATGTTAATCTAACATGTAAGCATGTGATTTAGATTATAAACTTGCCAATAACCACCAATTTATTACATGACATGTTTTACCATTTAATTGGCAAAATAAATCCAATACAAAATTATAATAGATTCCAATAACATAAAATGTTGTTCATCACCACAAGCATATTGATATGAAATATATATACAACATGTTCATCGCCACAAGCATATAGACATGATTAACTACAATGATACTTTAAGATAAACGAGAATCAAATCTTATGCATAAGCATCATACTATATCCCAATTACAACATGTCATGATTAAATCGAAAAGAATGTTTAAATATGTGTAACAACTAATTTACAAACTAAAAAGAATTCTTGCGTTCTGAAATCTGAAATTGAAGATGCGCGCCTTTGAAGAAGATCTTTGAATTAGACTAGTTTTAATTTGATTCTTTATTTAAGTTCTTTTACTCGTCTTTGAATTGAAAATGGTGATAGCTACTCCAAGTCCTCTACTGGCGGCATTTCAGTTCTAGGATTATTTTTCTATGTGTGTTTAGGTTGAGAATTGAGTTGTTTATATAGAATTTCAGTATAATTATAGCTGTCAGATGAACCTAGGGTTAATCACAGCCACTCAGACCTGATCAAGACCATCCAGAAACCCTAGTGACTCAGCAGCATGTCATCAGTCATTCAAATTCCAGATCTGGCCGGGGGCCAGGTCGACCCCCAGGTCGACCCTAAGGTCGACCCCCAAGTCGACCTCTAGGGGGAGGTCGACACTAGGGTCGACCCCCTGGTCAACCTGCCTGGGTGGGAATTTTCCCGCCCAGCCCGCTTCTAGCTTCCGTTTGAATTTGAACTCGTTTTCGAACTGTTTGAATTTATTTGAATTCTCTGGAAACTTCCGAAAGCCATAACTTCTTCATACGGAGTCCAATTTACGCAAACTCGGACTCTATCTCAACCAGAATTCCAAGATGAACACAATGGCGTAACCCGTTTCCCTTAATTCTTACATTTTAAATTAAGTATTCTAGGATTCATTATTATAACGTGAATAGAAAATACGGGGTGTTACAAATAAGGTCGCTATGAATGCAGTTCGGTGGTCGATATTGGAAACCGACTGTAAAGGCCTTAATAAAATTATTAAAAATATGGAACAATTGTGTAAAATCATAATAAATGATTTGGAAAGATTTCGGATGAAAAATTCCAAGTTTTGAAAAGATAAAATATATTTTTATCGAAACGAACTAGTTATTAACTAGAATAATAATCCATTGTTTTTAAATAAATAAATTGGATTTGAAAAAGGTTTTGATATAACCAGAATTTCCAACTTATAAATTAAAATGGATTTGAATAGAAATAATCTTCGGAATATTTCGATATTACTTTCCGTGATTATACAGATATTGTTGAGTAATTTGGAAGATATAAATATCATTATTCCTAATACGATATTTGTTGGTTTCAGAATTTGATATTGAATATAAGCCGATATAATTTCTATTCAGAGCCTTGTGTTTAATATCGAATTGGATTTTAGGTTTGTCATGAATGGTGTCTTTATTAACAATGTTCTTAAACCCAGTTGAGAAAAGAATAAAAAAAATTAATTAAGATTTAGAGAAGTTCACCAATTAATTAATATTTAATTGGAATTGAATTGAAATGGGATTTTTGGGTTTATCGTGAATGGTGTTTTAAATAACACTTGTTCTTTAACCCAATTAACAAGGAAGAAATGATTTGGAATTTATAAATCTTTTTATTAAGATTTAATGGAAATTTTCCAAAGTAAAGTTTTTCCAATTTAATAGACTAAATTTGAATTGAATGGAATTCGATTTGGTAAAAATCGAGATGAGCTTCTGTGAATGAAGACCGTTACTATATATGGAATTTAAAAGGCTTTGCCGCTATTCCATTTATATTATTAGTCTGATACGGGAATTTATATCGATTATACATTGTTATGATTTCCATGTAGATTCCATTTTGATGGAAGATGATTTTCGGTTTATCTTGAACGATGTTTTAAAGGACACTCGTTCTTTAACCCAGTTAAAGCCGAAAATTGTGACAACCCGCTCATTCCATGATAATTGATTTAAATATTTTATTTAAATCTATCATTGTATCCGATGTGTCACTCAAAATGTCGTTATTCACAAACGATAAAATTAGGACTCGGGACCACTTCTATTGAGTTCGGATCATCGTTTACGGCCTTTTTGACTATAAGCATCGATATGTTCCGAGATTCGGAAATTTTGCACTTTGGTTGGGTCTTGGTTGAGCTAACCTAGCTCACCATATAATCCCAAATCATCCTCCTTCTCTTTATTCATTCTCCAAACACTTGAAAAATAGAAATGGGGAAGGGGATTGGGAAATTAAAATTCCTAGGCATGGGTTTGCAAATCCAAGATCAATTCAAGTGCAAATCCAATTCTAAGACTTGGGTAAGCTTCCCTATCCTCTTCTTTATCTCCATAGCTCATCAATTTCGGATTTTTATGATGTTCTAACATCCATGCGTTTGCATGTATGTTTATATGGTGATAAGAGTGAAGCAATTGAAGAAAGAAAGCTTCTTTGCTTGAGTTTGTGCTTGTTCTTCCTCCGAATGAAACCAAGGTGAGTTCTTTTTGATCTCACATCTATGCCACAAGCCCTTGGCTTGTACAAGTGTAATTTAGTGTTCATACGAGTTTGCATGAAACACCCCACCTCCGTTAAGGTCACTCACAGAGGGAATGCCTTAACTTCGGTGGAGCATTATATGTAAAAGATGCAGATAAATTACAAGACAGACAAATGAAGCAACGGAAAATAAAGTCATTTTATAAACAACTTAATTCAGTCAAGCTCTTACAACAATTCCCTCAATCATACTTAAATGTAATACATAGAACTTCTATCTTGCTTTAAAAACTTCCAAGAATAAAGAAGCATAAAAACAATGATATTCCCCGATAAAGCATGAACCAGCCATAGAAGTGGAAAAGAGAGAGTCCAAAGCGATACACCAACTAATCTTCAAGCTTGGAAAGAGAAGATGTCCAAGTTAGGCTGAGCTATTCCCTCCCTGACTACCTGGGGGGGGGGGGACGGAAGAAAAGAGGCGAAAAACAAACTAGGTCAGACATAAGTCTGGTAAGTCCAGTGATCTTTCAGCATGCAAACAAGATAAAGGATCATGACATGAATAAACCTAAAATAGGACAATACCATTAAAACAAGGTAACTAAAGACAAGATAAGTGCAAGGTGAACTGAATGCGCTTCTACTTTTTCTCTGCTTCACTACTACTCTGTTAATCTGATTTCTATATTTATCTCTGCACCACCTAACTAGTGTCCCAACTAGTCATCTGTATAAAATGATAATCGTGATCCCAACCCCCGTAATTGTGGTAGCCTTCAGGTGTACATCTATCGTGAGGATTCCACCTCAATTAGCCTACTTGCCATGAACATGTTAGATGTACCCTTACTACCCTATCGATCGGCTCCCTACTTGTATTCACGTTCCATGTGTCTGTGTCAATCGGCCCTCTCTTGTGTGTAGATACCCTATGCTAGTCCCACCATAAGGTTTATCAATCCTTATGATAGCAACCCGACACGATTCAAGATGCACAGTGTATAACTACTGGTACCCAGTGCCTGCTTTTTCCCACTCCGGAGTACATGCACGCCCATAAACCGTCGGAACCTACACTGACGTACCTCCTGGCGCTGCTTCGACCACTTATAATTAGCCCAGTAATCGTGCCCCACCCTGCCTAGTTTAGGGTACCGTGATACATCCATGTGGGTTACTGCTGAAATGGATCCCCGTTACTAGGGTTTCTTATTGGTTAAGTTTGTGGGCTTATATTTACTAATATTACCCACCAACCCGATATGTACTTAACCCTCCCATTGATTCAAGAATTTATATTAAACAGTTAAGTTTTTTGTGTGTCTTAGGGTTTAGATTTACGTTGCTTATATAGAAGTTTGATTTAATAGGAACCGTCAGATTAACCTAGAGCAAATCCAAGCCATTCAGACAAGATAGAATAGCCACATCATCCCTAATGACTCAGCAAGGAATCCATCAGAACCAATCAGATGCCACATCTGCCTTAGAGCGAATCGGCCCATGGGTTGACAGCCAAACACCCTGAATCAACCCCTAGTCAACCCAACGGGGCTTGCGTCGACCTCAAAAATGGGCCGGTTCGGTTATTCCCCTTTCCCGATTTCCTGTTTTGAACTTTTTTGCATATTTATTTATTTAATTTTTATATATATCTATATATATGTAACACCCCGCCTCCGCTAGGGTCACTCGCAAAGGAATGCACTAGCTTTAGAGGGGCATTATTGGTAAACATGCACAGAAATATCACAAGACAGAACATATAAAATAGCGGAAGTAAAATCGAACTTTCATAAACTTTAATAATTAAGGTCTAAAGCCTTTTACATCAGAGTACATCAAAACCTGTCATGCAATAGTAAAGAAGCATAAAGACTTTTTCATAAACTATTCCCCAAGTAAAACAGTAAATTAGCCATAGCCAGGAAAAGTCCAAGCCATCCATGATGACCTTCAAGCAGAAGAAGTCCGAACTAACCAACAGTATTTCCTCAATGTAACCTAGGGGGAAACGGAAGAAAAGAGGCGAAACAAAACGGGTCAGTCAAAAAGACTGAGTAAGCCCTATCTACTATTAGCATAAAAACTAGTAAAGTTAACTGGCATGAGAAACTGAGATGAACATAAGCATGATGACAAGATAGATAAGCTAAATCAAAATAACAGGACGAACTAATGAACTCAGATAAACTAAGGTGTCATGATAAATTACGGTGTCAAGATAAAACAAGGTATCCCATCGTCAAGTTCCTGTCAAGTATAATATCCCCAAGATATCTATCACGTATAACATCCCATGGTATTTATCCTGTCTTTTAGCTCTGCACCTACCATACTAGTATCCCCACCGTATCATGTGTTAACCATGAATGACCCTTACTCAAAAGTCGTGTAATGGTTCATGTCAACCTAATATATCGCATTTATAGGTTACTCAACTCGTATGTTTCTTTCCATGTAAATGTTCAGTTCCTTGCCGTAGACCGTACGGGCTTTCCCATGAGGTTCTATACTACTCCAATGTAATTCCATGATCCTTAAGCTCGTTTGGACTGTTACCCTAGACCAAGCTAGGCTTTCCCAACATGAATCATCGTTTGTGCAACTAGGACTTATGCCACCTAGGACCACTAGTGATTATGCTTACCTATTGCACGTTTTCGTATTTCGGTTTGGGTTCAACCACCCAGGGCCACTAGGAATTACGCTAACCATCAACCGCGCCCTTTTTCCCACGCATTCATCGTGAATCGTTTTTCCATGACTGTATGCACATGTATCACATCGTGCCATCCCAGTCCGGTCACAGGGCAGACCAGGAAATACAGGACTCGGTCGGGAGCTTTCGATTTATCTGCCGATGCAGATGCTAAGGTCTGTTTTTTTCTATACGTGGCTATGGTCCCACGAGACCACTCCCACAACTAGTGAAAGACAAGATAGTATAAATCCTGTATGAGAACACACTACTGGCCAACCCACAATCCTAGCCTTACCGCAACCATAATTAGATAGCAATTATGGTCTTTTGGGTGTTCTCTGCCTTTCCGTACGTACACGCTTGACCAAAGATGGTAGGTAGCCTGACGAAATGCTATCTAGGGTACGACCGTGTATCGTCGATTATCCCCTATCCATCCCCGTCTTTAGTTCGCTCGTATAGCAACCAAGGCATACTCTTGGTTCTTCTAACGCAGACCTTAACCTCTCATGAGCCTAGTATGATCACCTGGCAGCTCATAGAGGGATACCAAGAATATCCTCACGTTCCCCGAAGCCGCTGCTTCGTTACCCAGTTCGCTGGAGCCTTTATCTAAATCAGATACTTGCTCCTACTCGTATACTTAAACGATGACCTACCGTATTAGGTTACTCATCTATCTATGAACTGGTCTAAATTTCCTTGACTAAGAATCATTACTTAGTTATTCTTCAACTAAGGTTTACCACTTAGCCTTATTCCCGTTATCCTTGTTAACTACGGTTATCCACCTAATCCTCAGAACTAGGGTTTACATAATGGATTAAGTGTCACTTAAGTTCATGACTTAACCCGTCTACAAATCATGTCAAAATTGGCTAAGTATCCAAGTTCAAGACTTAACCCTACAAACCATGCTCAAGTTGGTTAAGTATATATTAACTTGACCCTATCAAATTATTGAGTCAAATCGGTCAAGCGTATTTAAGCGATTCGTGACTTAGCCTTATCATGTTTTCACGTTAGATTGGTTAAGTATAGGTTAACTTAACCTCAATAAATTAACGAGTTAGATTGGTTAAGTATAGGTCACTTAACCACATCAAATCATCATGTTAGATTAGTTAAGTGTTTAACTTAACCCCATTAAACTGCCAAGTGGGATTAATTAAGTCTAGGCTAACTTAACCCCATCCGATTTCCATGTTTAGACTAGTTGAGTCTAATCTTAACCCCTTCCATTAACTGTATTTTTCGGTTAAGTGTCATTAAGAAAACTTACTTAACCTTACCAAGTTATCGTGTTGGACTGATTAAGTGTTGGTTAACTTAACCCCGTCCACTAGTCGTATAAAAATGGTTAAGTGCCATTAGGCAAATCAAGTTACTTAACCTACCCAACCTTGTCATGTTTTGTTAAGTATCATTAGCCTAATCAAATTACTTAACCCATTTGTCCATGTCATATTTGGTTAAGAGTCATTAATCAAATTAACTTAACCCTATCATGTGGCATTAATTACTTAATGCACCTCAACCTCTCACATTAGACTTTGTTGTGGTTACTAGTTAAGCCGGTCGGTTCCGGGTAGCTTTACACCACAACTTGGTCTAACCTCGGGTTCAAGCACAACATGACCAACTTCTCACATTGGGTCCTATTGTTTGCAACTACTAGTTAGGCCGGTCGGTTCCGGGTAGTTTTACGTTGCAAACTAAACCCAACCTCGAGTTGGCCACACTTATATTATCTAAGTGTCATGTCCATTATGTTCCCAACACATATTACAAGTTTTCAAGGATTTGGGTAGACCTAACTTAATAGGTAAATTCCCAATTCCATATTTTCAAGCATACTTACATGTCAACTTCCATGTTATATTTCAAGTCATGTTTTCAAGTTATATTTTCATGTCATTAGAAATTACCCATAACATAACCCAACGCTTTTAAACTCGCATATACGTTCACAACAACGTAATGGATTAAAAGAAGAGACTTGGCAAAGGCATGACAAAAATGGATATTAAGCCACAAGTTAATCGTGGTGGCAAATGAGGCACAAATGTGTTCATTAACTTGCATGTTACATTCTTAAGCCTCAAAAACATGCATAAACCCAAACTTGGCACATAAGCGAATCATGGTGACAAAAGACATGGAATGATGACTAGTAACTCGCATATATCATCATATAAGGGTTATGACTTCATATGCAAGTTGACATAAAGGTTATGAGGGTTCTCATGTTGCATAATGCAACATTTCAACATAAAGGTTGTAGCTTTTAGCCCACAAGATCAAGATAATGACTTCATAAACTTGCATGACATGATAGCATGTATCATACTCAATGATCAAACCCAAACTTGCAACATGAACATTTAACTTCATAGTTAATATCTAAGAGTAGGGGAAGGGCTTACATTGCTATGAAGGCACAAATCGATTTAATTAAAGATTGAGACAAAGCTTATGCATGCTATCATCCAAAAACCCAAAGATGAAAGCTCCAAATCAATAAAAACCCCATCTTGATGAACAAAGGTCAAAGCTTTAGCCTTGAAATCAACTTGAGAAGCTCTCATACTAACATAGAGACTCTCTAACACTCACATGATCATGAAACCTCTCATAGGAATTTACTTAAGAATTTTAGAATGAGAGTGGAGGCCATGAGAGTGAAAATTTTGCCATAGTTTAGTTGCATGAATGAATAATGAGGGTTTAGGAGAGGGTTAGGGGCTTATTTATAGAGATTAGGATTAGTTAGGACCCTTAGATTAACCCTAGGACCAACCTGAACCATCAGATTTCAAACCAGGCCCAAAAACCTAGCCAAGACAGAAAATAGGTGCACCAGGCAAAACTGTCCGGCCACCATAGGTCGACACCCAAGTCGACAGGGCTGTCGACTTGGGTCAAGCCATGTCGACTCCCAAGTCGACAGGGCTGTCGACTTGGGGAGCCTGGCGGGAATTTTTCCCGCCTAGCCTTCCAGCCTTAATTTTCGAAATTAGAACTCGTTTTTGAACTTGAATTTTCTGAAAACTTCGTCGGACCATAACTTGGTCATACAGACTCCGATTCTCGAAAACTCAGACTCTATCTCGCGTATTTTTCCGAGACGAACGCAATGGCATAGCCCGTTTTACTTGATTCGGAATTTAAAATTAAATTCAGCCTTGATTCTCGTTTTAACATGTTATCGAAATACGGGTTGTTACATTCTCCCCACCTTTTAGGATTTCGTCCCCGAAATCTCCAAGTTAGGAAGAACCTATCCTACCATCCATTACTCATCTACTCAAAACATCATCCACAAGCAACCATTGTCCTTAGATGATTTCTAATGCTGTATGAATATATGCAAAACGTGTGTGTACATGTTCCTTAGCTAATGCTAATGATCAGGCCTGAATAATCTTTCTAATGCAAAAATATGTATAGTGCCATGAATCCATCATGTATACAAATAGTCCTAGTCATATAGATACTATATGCGTGCACAATCATTCATTCATATGCAACAACCGCATGATAATACATTCGATTTCATCCATAAACAAGTATAAATACTCGTGCAAATGCAATATGAAATGTGACCGAGTCGAGCTAGTATCTAATGTGTATTCGCGCATCCACGAGCAACCACTTGCAACCATATCAATCATAACATGTTTCAAATACATGTTTACATCCATAGGGTTCTACCTAGGATTCCCTGAAACAGGGTCGAGAAGATAAACAAGACAAACTCCTTACGGGGTTTGTAACAGAAAATAGGACCAAGAAGATGTCCACAAAAGATAGCCTACAAGTAAGCTCTACAGAAAACAGGGATCAAGGATATACTCCCAAAAGGAGATCATGCGCGTATCTAGTCTTTGACCATCAAAGTCGTATTTCCTCGAGCTTAATTCCATTGTGCCTTGACCGTCTTTTAACTTCGCGATTTCATAGCTTCTTATTTCCTGTTTCCATAACATGAGCTGGAACTCATTTCTTCGTCGCCTCTCGTTCCACTTGCACTTATCCCTTTTTCTAGAATACTTGGCGCAAACATGACTGCGTACTCATGATCTCATGCAAGCTTTCCAAAATTCACTACTGAATCTTGGATCTCGTTTATATACTATAAGGTATTCCATGTAGAAGAACTTTCTCTTGAAAGTAAACAGATGTCAACCAGGTTATCAAGCGCACTTACTAGGGTGATCTCTATAACCCATGCATAAATGAAGTAAACCATCCGTCTTATTGGCGAACACCACTCGATCGGGCTTCAAATTTCCAATAAAGGCGTCAAGGGATTCTAAGTAACTAGTCATGACAGAACCTCAAAAAAAGGTTACACGATACTTCGAGGGTATTACCAAGGCTAGTCAAAAGGTCTAACTACCCTCCTATCAAAACCGAGAGTAGCACCCCCTACTGGATAACCACTTCATCCCTAGAATCCATCTATAGCTTATAAACATAAGCATTATTTCCAAACTCAACACTTGGCATAGACATTCTCAAATCCAAACAAGTCATGTATAAATGGACTGATTCTCCAATAGGACTTTGAGACAAAAATGGGATTCTCTATTACGCTAGTACTTAAGGTGAAGAGACTCAACTATCGAAGCAGACTTAAATGATACGAAAAACGAAGTCCTAACGGGATGATAGAGAAGAAAAGCTAAACCTTTAACAAGATCGTTACCCTCCTTCCGAGGTACCCTAGAAATGAGAGCATACTACTGCCCTCCCGATGATCTTGTCCTTGTCCCATAATACTTAACTATCCGCCCCGTTTTACCATGCCAAAGGTACTCTCTCGTCATGGGTTTCATTGTTCATCTTTCTCCCTCCTTTGAGGACTAAGCCATACCAACAAGTTGCTCATCCTTAAGCTCGTATCCTTTATCCTCTTTCTCACTATCCTTTCTTATAACGCGGCCACTGGTCTCTCGAGAACCACCTCCATCGTATGGAAAGCACTTTCGTAGAGAGAAAAGACTAGTCGTAGTTAAAACCACTGTGACTACAGATGGAGGAAAGAAAGGAAAAGAGATTCAATTAAGGAAACAAGGATAGTGCTAATGGCCTTTGGGGAATAGCCTTTTTCTTTTAAAAGAAAATTTTCTTGAAAAATGCTTCATTGTAAACGATTTTCAAATAGTTTTCAGAAGGTCTTTAAAAACTTTTGCCCAGTCTGGTAACCTTCTGCTCTGATACCACGTGTAACACCCCGCCTCCGCTAGGGTCACTCGCAAAGGAATGCACTAGCTTTAGAGGGGCATTATTGGTAAACATGCACAGAAATATCACAAGACAGAACATATAAAATAGCGGAAGTAAAATCGAACTTTCATAAACTTTAATAATTAAGGTCTAAAGCCTTTTACATCAGAGTACATCAAAACCTGTCTTGTAATAGTAAAGAAGCATAAAGACTTTTTCATAAATTATTCCCCAAGTAAAACAGTAAATTAGCCATAGCCAGGAAAAGTCCAAGCCATCCATGATGACCTTCAAGCAGAAGAAGTCCGAACTAAACAACAGTATTTCCTCCCTGTAACCTGGGGCGGGAAACGGAAGAAAAGAGGCGAAACAAAACGGGTCAGTCAAAAAGACTGAGTAAGCCCTATCTACTATTAGCATAAAAACTAGTAAAGTTAACTGGCATGAGAAACATGAGATGAACATAAGCATGATGACAAGATAGATAAGCTAAATCAAAATAACAGGATGAACTACTGAACTCAGATAAACTAAGGTGTCATGATAAATTACGGTGTCAAGATAAAACAAGGTATCCCATCGTAAAGTTCCTGTCAAGTATAATATCCCCAAGATATCTATCACGTATAACATCCCATGGTATCTATCCTGTCTTTTAGCTCTGCACCTACCATACTAGTATCCCTACCGTATCATGTGTTAACCATGAATGACCCTTACTCAAAAGTCGTGTAATGGTTCATGTCAACCTAATATATCGCATTTATAGGTTACTCAACTCGTATGTTTCTTTCCATGTAAATGTTCAGTTCCTTGCCGTAGACCGTACGGGCTTTCCCATGAGGTTCTATACTACTCCAATGTAATTCCATGATCCTTAAGCTCGTTTGGACTGTTACCCTAGACCTAGCTAGGCTTTCCCAACATGAATCATCGTTTGTGCAACTAGGACTTATGCCACCTAGGAACACTAGTGATTATGCTTACCTATTGCACGTTTTCGTATTTCGGTTTGGGTTCAACCACCCAGGGCCACTAGGAATTACGCTAACCATCAACCGCGCCCTTTTTCCCACGCATTCATCGTGAATCGTTTTTCCATGACTGTATGCACATGGATCACATCGTGCCATCCGAGTCCTGTCACAGGGCAGACCAGGAAATACAGGACTCGGTCGGGAGCTTTCGATTTATCTTCCGATGCAGATGCTAAGTCTGTTTTTTTCTATACGTGGCTATGGTCCCACGAGACCACTCCCTCAACTAGTGAAAGACAAGACAGTATAAATCCTGTATGAGAACACACTACTGGCCAACCCACAATCCTAGCCTTACCGCAACCATAATTAGATAGCAATTATGGTCTTTTGGGTGTTCTCTGCCTTTCCGTACGTACACGCTTGACCAAAGATGGTAGGTAGCCTGACGAAATGCTATCTAGGGTATGACCGTGTATCGTCGACTATCCCCTATCCATCCCCGTCTTTAGGTCGCTCGTATAGCAACCAAGGCATAATCTTGGTTCTTCTAACGCAGACCTTAACCTCTCATGAGCCTAGTATGATCACCTGGCAGCTCATAGAGGGATACCAAGAATATCCTCACGTTCCCCGAAGCCGCTGCTTCGTTACCCAGTTCGCTGGAGCCTTTATCTAAATCAGATACTTGCTCCTACTCGTATACTTAAACGATGACCTACCGTATTAGGTTACTCATCTATCTATGAACTAGTCTAAATTTCCTTGACTAAGAATCATTACTTAGTTATTCTTCAACTAAGGTTTACCACTTAGCCTTATTCCCGTTATCCTTGTTAACTACGGTTATCCACCTAATCCTCAGAACTAGGGTTTACATAATGGATTAAGTGTCACTTAAGTTCATGACTTAACCCGTCTACAAATCATGTCAAAATTGGCTAAGTATCCAAGTTCAAGACTTAACCCTACAAACCATGCTCAAGTTGGTTAAGTATATATTAACTTGACCATATCAAATTATTGAGTCAAATCGGTCAAGCGTATTTAAGCGATTCGTGACTTAGCCTTATCATGTTTTCACGTTAGATTGGTTAAGTATATGTTAACTTAACCTCAATAAATTAATGAGTTAGATTGGTTAAGTATAGGTCACTTAACCACATCAAATCATCATGTTAGATTAGTTAAGTGTTTAACTTAACCCCATTAAACTGCTAAGTGGGATTAATTAAGTCTAGGCTAACTTAACCCCATCCGATTTCCATGTTTAGACTAGTTGAGTCTAATCTTAACCCCTTCCATTAACTGTATTTTTCGGTTAAGTGTCATTAAGAAAACTTACTTAACCTTACCAAGTTATCGTGTTGGATTGATTAAGTGTTGGTTAACTTAACCCCGTCCACTAGTCGTATAAAAATGGTTAAGTGCCATTAGGCAAATCAAGTTACTTAACCTACCCAACCTTGTCATGTTTTGTTAAGTATCATTAGCCTAATCAAATTACTTAACCCATTTGTCCATGTCATATTTGGTTAAGAGTCATTAATCAAATTAACTTAACCCTATCATGTGGCATTAATTACTTAATGCACCTCAACCTCTCACATTAGACTTTGTTGTGGTTACTAGTTAAGCCGGTCGGTTCCGGGTAGCTTTACACCACAACTTGGTCTAACCTCGGGTTCAAGCACAACATGACCAACTTCTCACATTGGGTCCTATTGTTTGCAACTACTAGTTAGGCTGGTCGGTTCCGGGTAGTTTTACGTTGCAAACTAAACCCAACCTCTAGTTGGCCACACTTATATTATCTAAGTGTCATGTCCATTATGTTCCCAACACATATTACAAGTTTTCAAGGATTTGGGTAGACCTAACTTAATAGGTAAATTCCCAATTCCATATTTTCAAGCATACTTACATGTCAACTTCCATGTTATATTTCAAGTCATGTTTTCAAGTTATATTTTCATGTCATTAGAAATTACCCATAACATAACCCAACGCTTTTAAACTCGCATATACGTTCGCAACAACGTAATGGATTAAAAGAAGAGACTTGGCAAAGGCATGACAAAAATGGATATTAAGCCACAAGTTAATCGTGGTGGCAAATGAGGCACAAATGTGTTCATTAACTTGCATGTTACATTCTTAAGCCTCAAAAACATGCATAAACCCAAACTTGGCACATAAGAGAATCATGGTGACAAAAGACATGGAATGATGACTAGTAACTCGCATATATCATCATATAAGGGTTATGACTTCATATGCAAGTTGACATAAAGGTTATGAGGGTTCTCATGTTGCATAATGCAACATTTCAACATAAAGGTTGTAGCTTTTAGCCCACAAGATCAGGATAATGACTTCATAAACTTGCATGACATGATAGCATGTATCATACTCAATGATCAAACCCAAACTTGCAACATGAACATTTAACTTCATAGTTAATATCTATGAGTAGGGGAAGGGCTTACATTGCTATGAAGGCACAAATCGATTTAATTAAAGATTGAGACAAAGCTTATGCATGCTATCATCCAAAAACCCAAAGATGAAAGCTCCAAATCAATAAAAAAAAACCATCTTGATGAACAAAGGTCAAAGCTTTAGCCTTGAAATCAACTTGAGAAGCTCTCATACTAACATAGAGACTCTCTAACACTCACATGATCATGAAACCACTCATAGGAATTTACTTAGGAATTTTAGAATGAGGGTGGAGGCCATGAAAGTGAAAATTTTGCCATAGTTTAGTTGCATGAATGAATAATGAGGGTTTAGGAGAGGGTTAGGGGCTTATTTATAGAGATTAGGATTAGTTAGGACCCTTAGATTAACCCTAGGACCAACCTGAACCATCAGATTTCAAACCAGGCCCAAAAACCTAGCCAAGACAGAAAATAGGTGCACCAGGCAAAACTGCCCGGCCACCATAGGTCGACACCCAAGTCGACAGGGCTGTCGACTTGGGTCAAGCCATGTCGACTCCCAAGTCGACAGGGCTGTCGACTTGGGGAGCCTGGCGGGAATTTTTCCCGCCTAGCCTTCCAGCCCTAATTTTCGAAATTAGAACTCGTTTTTGAACTTGAATTTTCTGAAAACTTCGTCGGACCATAACTTGGTCATACGGACTCCGATTCTCGAAAACTCAGACTCTATCTCGCGTATTTTTCCGAGACGAACGCAATGGCATAGCCCGTTTTACTTGATTCGGAATTTAAAATTAAATTCAGCCTTGATTCTCATTTTAACATGTTATCGAAATACGGGTTGTTACATTCTCCCCACCTTTTAGGATTTCGTCCCCGAAATCTCCAAGTTAGGAAGAACCTATCCTACCATCCATCACTCATCTACTCAAAACATCATCCACAAGCAACCATTGTCCTTAGATGATTTCTAATGCTGTATGAATATATGCAAAACGTGTGTGTACATGTTCCTTAGCTAATGCTAATTATCAGGCCTGAATAATCTTTCTAATGCAAAAATATGTATAGTGCCATGAATCCATCATGTATACAAATAGTCCTAGTCATATAGATACTATATGCGTGCACAATCATTCATTCATATGCAACAACCGCATGATAATACATTCGATTTCATCCATAAACAAGTATAAATACTCGTGCATATGCAATATGAAATGTGACCGAGTTGAGCTAGTATCTAATGTGTATTCGCGCATCCACGAGCAACCACTTGCAACCATATCAATCATAACATGTTTCAAATACATGTTTACATCCATAGGGTTCTACCTAGGATTCCCTGAAACAGGGTCGAGAAGATAAACAAGACAAACTCCTTACGGGGTTTGTAACAGAAAATAGGACCAAGAAGATGTCCACAAAAGATAGCCTACAAGTAAGCTCTACAGAAAACAGGGATCAAGGATATACTCCCAAAAAGAGATCATGCGCGTATCTAGTCTTTGACCATCAAAGTCGTATTTCCTCGAGCTTAATTCCATTGTGCCTTGACCGTCTTTTAACTTCGCGATTTCGTAGCTTCTTATTTCTTGTTTCCATAACATGAGATGGAACTCATTTCTTCGTCGCCTCTCGTTCCACTTGCACTTATCCCTTTTTCTAGAATACTTGGCGCAAACATGACTACGTGCTCATGATCTCATGCAAGCTTTCCAAAATTCACTACTGAATCTTGGATCTCGTTTATATACTATAAGGTATTCCATGTAGAAGAACTTTCTCTTGAAAGTAAACAGATGTCAACCAGGTTATCAAGCGCACTTACTAGGGTGATCTCTATAACCCATGCATAAATGAAGTAAACCATCCGTCTTATTGGCGAACACCACTCGATCGGGCTTCAAATTTCCAATAAAGGCGTCAAGGGATTCTAAGTAACTAGTCATGACAGAACCTCAAAAAAAGGTTACACGATACTTCGAGGGTATTACCAAGGCTAGTCAAAAGGTCTAACTACCCTCCTATCAAAACCGAGAGTAGCACCCCCTACTGGATAACCACTTCATCCCTAGAATCCATCTATAGCTTATAAACATAAGCATTATTTCCAAACTCAACACTTGGCATAGACATTCTCAAATCCAAACAAGTCATGTATAAATGGACTGATTCTCCAATAGGACTTTGAGACAAAAATGGGATTCTCTATTACGCTAGTACTTAAGGTGAAGAGACTCAACTATCGAAGCAGAATTAAATGATACGAAAAACGAAGTCCTAACGGGATGATAGAGAAGAAAAGCTAAACCTTTAACAAGATCGTTACCCTCCTTCCGAGGTACCCTAGAAATGAGAGCATACTACTGCCCTCCCGATGATCTTGTCCTTGTCCCATAATACTTAACTATCCGCCCCGTTTTACCATGCCAAAGGTACTCTCTCGTCATGGGTTTCATTGTTCATCTTTCTCCCTCCTTTGAGGACTAAGCCATACCAACAAGTTGCTCATCCTTAAGCTCATATCCTTTATCCTCTTTCTCACTATCCTTTCTTATAACGCGTCCACTGGTCTCTCGAGAACCACCTCCATCGTATGGAAAGCACTTTCGTAGATAGAAAAGACTAGTCGTAGTTAAAACCACTGTGACTACAGATGGAGGAAATAAAGGAAAAGAGATTCAATTAAGGAAACAAGGATAGTGCTAATGGCCTTTGGGGAATAGCCTTTTTCTTTTAAAAGAAAATTTTCTTGAAAAATGCTTCTTTGTAAACGATTTTCAAATAGTTTTCAGAAGGTCTTTAAAAACTTTTGCCCAGTCTGATAACCTTCTGCTCTGATACCACGTGTAACACCCCGCCTCCGCTAGGGTCACTCGCAAAGGAATGCACTAGCTTTAGAGGGGCATTATTGGTAAACATGCACAGAAATATCACAAGACAGAACATATAAAATAGCGGAAGTAAAATCGAACTTTCATAAACTTTAATAATTAAGGTCTAAAGCCTTTTACATCAGAGTACATCAAAACCTGTCTTGCAATAGTAAAGAAGCATAAAGACTTTTTCATAAATTATTCCCCAAGTAAAACAGTAAATTAGCCATAGCCAGGAAAAGTCCAAGCCATCCATGATGACCTTCAAGCAGAAGAAGTCCGAACTAAACAACAGTATTTCCTCCCTGTAACCTGGGGCGGGAAACGGAAGAAAAGAGGCGAAACAAAATGGGTCAGTCAAAAAGACTGAGTAAGCCCTATCTACTATTAGCATAAAAACTAGTAAAGTTAACTGGCATGAGAAACATCAGATGAACATAAGCATGATGACAAGATAGATAAGCTAAATCAAAATAACAGGATGAACTACTGAACTCAGATAAACTAAGGTGTCATGATAAATTACGGTGTCAAGATAAAACAAGGTATCCCATCGTCAAGTTCCTGTCAAGTATAATATCCCCAAGATATCTATCACGTATAACATCCCATGGTATCTATCCTGTCTTTTAGCTCTGCACCTACCATACTAGTATCCCCACCGTATCATGTGTTAACCATGAATGACCCTTACTCAAAAGTCGTGTAATGGTTCATGTCAACCTAATATATCGCATTTATAGGTTACTCAACTCGTATGTTTCTTTCCATGTAAATGTTCAGTTCCTTGCCGTAGACCGTACGGGCTTTCCCATGAGGTTCTATACTACTCCAATGTAATTCCATGATCCTTAAGCTCGTTTGGACTGTTACCTTAGACCTAGCTAGGCTTTCCCAACATGAATCATCGTTTGTGCAACTAGGACTTATGCCACCTAGGAACACTAGTGATTATGTTTACCTATTGCACATTTTCGTATTTCGGTTTGGGTTCAACCACCCAGGGCCACTAGGAATTACGCTAACCATCAACTGCGCCCTTTTTCCCACGCATTCATCGTGAATCGTTTTTCCATGACTGTATGCACATGTATCACATCGTGCCATCCGAGTCCTGTCACAGGGCAGACCAGGAAATACAGGACTCGGTCGGGAGCTTTCGATTTATCTTCCGATGCAGATGCTAAGGTCTGTTTTTTTCTATACGTGGCTATGGTCCCACGAGACCACTCCCTCAACTAGTGAAAGACAAGACAGTATAAATCCGGTATGAGAACACACTACTGGCCAAACCACAATCCTAGCCTTACCGCAACCATAATTAGATAGCAATTATGGTCTTTTGGGTGTTCTCTGCCTTTCCGTACATACACGCTTGACCAAAGATGGTAGGTAGCCTGACGAAATGCTATCTAGGGTATGACCGTGTATCGTCGACTATCCCCTATCCATCCCCGTCTTTAGGTCGCTCGTATAGCAACCAAGGCATAATCTTGGTTCTTCTAACGCAGACCTTAACCTCTCATGAGCCTAGTATGATCACCTGGCAGCTCATAGAGGGATACCAAGAATATCCTCACGTTCCCCGAAGCCGCTGCTTCGTTACCCAGTTCGCTGGAGCCTTTATCTAAATCAGATACTTGCTCCTACTCGTATACTTAAACGATGACCTACCGTATTAGGTTACTCATCTATCTATGAACTGGTCTAAATTTCCTTGACTAAGAATCATTACTTAGTTATTCTTCAACTAAGGTTTACCACTTAGCCTTATTCCCGTTATCCTTGTTAACTACGGTTATCCACCTAATCCTCAGAACTAGGGTTTACATAATGGATTAAGTGTCACTTAAGTTCATGACTTAACCCGTCTACAAATCATGTCAAAATTGGCTAAGTATCCAAGTTCAAGACTTAACCCTACAAACCATGCTCAAGTTGGTTAAGTATATATTAACTTGACCCTATCAAATTATTGAGTCAAATCGGTCAAGCGTATTTAAGCGATTCGTGACTTAGCCTTATCATGTTTTCACGTTAGATTGGTTAAGTATAGGTTAACTTAACCTCAATAAATTAACGAGTTAGATTGGTTAAGTATAGGTCACTTAACCACATCAAATCATCATGTTAGATTAGTTAAGTGTTTAACTTAACCCCATTAAACTGCCAAGTGGGATTAATTAAGTCTATGCTAACTTAACCCCATCCGATTTCCATGTTTAGACTAGTTGAGTCTAATCTTAACCCCTTCCATTAACTGTATTTTTCGGTTAAGTGTCATTAAGAAAACTTACTTAACCTTACCAAGTTATCGTGTTGGATTGATTAAGTGTTGGTTAACTTAACCCCGTCCACTAGTCGTATAAAAATGGTTAAGTGCCATTAGGCAAATCAAGTTACTTAACCTACCCAACCTTGTCATGTTTTGTTAAGTATCATTAGCCTAATCAAATTACTTAACCCATTTGTCCATGTCATATTTGGTTAAGAGTCATTAATCAAATTAACTTAACCCTATCATGTGGCATTAATTACTTAATGCACCTCAACCTCTCACATTAGACTTTTTTGTGGTTACTAGTTAAGCCGGTCGGTTCCGGGTAGCTTTACACCACAACTTGGTCTAACCTCGGGTTCAAGCACAACATGACCAACTTCTCACATTGGGTCCTATTGTTTGCAACTACTAGTTAGGTCGGTCGGTTCCGGGTAGTTTTACGTTGCAAACTCAACCCAACCTCGAGTTGGCCACACTTATATTATCTAAGTGTCATGTCCATTATGTTCCCAACACATATTACAAGTTTTCAAGGATTTGGGTAGACCTAACTTAATAGGTAAATTCTCAATTCCATATTTTCAAGCATACTTACATGTCAACTTCCATGTTATATTTCAAGTCATGTTTTCAAGTTATATTTTCATGTCATTAGAAATTACCCATAACATAACCCAACGCTTTTAAACTCGCATATACGTTCACAACAACGTAATGGATTAAAAGAAGAGACTTGGCAAAAGCATGACAAAAATGGATATTAAGCCACAAGTTAATCATGGTGGCAAATGAGGCACAAATGTGTTCATTAACTTGCATGTTACATTCTTAAGCCTTAAAAACATGCATAAACCCAAACTTGGCACATAAGCGAATCATGGTGACAAAAGACATGGAATGATGACTAGTAACTCGCATATATCATCATATAAGGGTTATGACTTCATATGCAAGTTGACATAAAGGTTATGAGGGTTCTCATGTTGCATAATGCAACATTTCAATATAAAGGTTGTAGCTTTTAGCCCACAAGATCAAGATAATGACTTCATAAACTTGCATGACATGATAGCATGTATCATACTCAATGATCAAACCCAAACTTGCAACATGAACATTTAACTTCATAGTTAATATCTAAGAGTAGGGGAAGGGCTTACATTGCTATGAAGGCACAAATCGATTTAATTAAAGATTGAGACAAAGCTTATGCATGCTATCATCCAAAAACCCAAAGATGAAAGCTCCAAATCAATAAAAAAAAAAACCATCTTGATGAACAAAGGTCAAAGCTTTAGCCTTGAAATCAACTTGAGAAGCTCTCATACTAACATAGAGACTCTCTAACACTCACATGATCATGAAACCACTCATAGGAATTTACTTAGGAATTTTAGAATGAGGGTGGAGGCCATGAAAGTGAAAATTTTGCCATAGTTTAGTTGCATGAATGAATAATGAGGGTTTAGGAGAGGGTTAGGGGCTTATTTATAGAGATTAGGATTAGTTAGGACCCTTAGATTAACCCTAGGACCAACCTGAACCATCAGATTTCAAACCAGGCCCAAAAACCTAGCCAAGACAGAAAATAGGTGCACCAGGCAAAACTGCCCGGCCACCATAGGTCGACACCCAAGTCGACAGGGCTGTCGACTTGGGTCAAGCCATGTCGACTCCCAAGTCGACAGGGCTGCCGACTTGGGGAGCCTGGCGGGAATTTTTCCCGCCTAGCCTTCCAGCCCTAATTTTCGAAATTAGAACTCGTTTTTGAACTTGAATTTTCTGAAAACTTCGTCGGACCATAACTTGGTCATACGGACTCCGATTCTCGAAAACTCAGACTCTATCTCGCGTATTTTTCCGAGACGAACGCAATGGCATAGCCCGTTTTACTTGATTCGGAATTTAAAATTAAATTCTGCCTTGATTCTCATTTTAACATGTTATCGAAATACGGGTTGTTACAATATATATATATATATATATATATATATATATATTTCTCATATGCATACAAACTTCATGACTTAATAACTTCTTCATAAGGTATCCGTTTTATGCAAACCAAATGTCTATCTTGACCAAAATTTTGAGAAGAACGTAATAGCGCAACCCATTTCACTTAATTCTTCTTCTAAAAATTAAGTGTTCTTGAATTTGTTAATTTTAATATTCTCAGAAAATTCGGGGTGTTACATTCTCCCCTCCTTAAAGGATTTCATCCCCGAAATCTTCAAGTTAAGAAGAATTCATCCTAACATCCAATCATCCATCTACTCATCCATCATCCACAAGCATCCATTGTCCTTAAAAGACTTCTAATGCCATGTGAACATATGCAGAGTGTGTGTATATGTCTCTTATCTAGTGCAAAATCAAGCGGTCTACTGATCCAGTTGACCTCCTTAATGCGAATCAGGAGAGTGTCATGCGTCCAATATGTATGCAAATATCCCTAATCATGTAAATACTATATATGTGCATATTCACTCATCCGTATGCAACATCCATATGATAACACATCAAGTTTCAATCCATATACAAATACATTCATATGCATATGCAATATGAAAGTGACTGAGCCGATCTAGTGCCTAATGTGTGTATATGCATCCACGAGCAACCACTAGCAAACACTTGCAACCACTTGCAACCATCAATCATAACATGTCTCAAACACATGTTTTCATCCATTGGCTTCTATCGAGGATAGGACTGAGAGGATATACTTAAAAGATAAAGACTTGCATGCAAATAAATATTACAGAAAAAAGGAGGAATCAAGGATATACCCTCAAAAAGGGTATGACGCACGTATCTAGTCTTCAGTCTTCTAAGTCGCATCTTCTTTGAGCTTCACTCCACTGTACCTTAACTAATTTAACTTCACGATTGTGAAGCTTCTTGACCTCCATTTCCAAAACCCACTAGTAAAGATAGGACCTCGATCATTTACTATGCTAGAGGGTATCCAATGTTGTCGAACTATCTTTCCAAGATAAACAGAAGTTAACCATGATACCAAGGGTATATACTAAGATGATTAAAGGTCTCTCTTCTACTTAGCTTATCCCTCATGTCACAAATTTGAGGGTCAATATCTCTCACGCAAACCATCCTAGTCGAACTTGGTATCCCTCAAGTACAAGCCCCAAAGGCCTAAACAAATATCTGACAAGCACCCAAGGAATACCTCCTCCGAATTTGGATGATTTATGTGAGATGATACTAGTAAAACAACCAAACAATTGAGCACTTAATCGACTCTGGCTATCCTCGCCAATCCTGCTCCAAAACTATCGTTGATCGCATAACTGGCTTTGCACTGTCAACTAGATATATGCAGAAGTCAATCTCGAGTTCTTAGGGGGAAAACTCCTAACCTTAATCAAAAAAACATCTGCATACTCATGGACTACTCTAACGGATCGAAAATCATAGATAAATACATAAAGTGATTCTAGGTAGCTAAGACAAACTGATCCCTTAGGATCGCACGAAATTTCGAGGGTATTCTCGAGGCAATTCGAAAGTCTAACTATCCTCCTTTCACAATTAGTAGCTAACTAATTCATGCCTAGAATCAACCCATAGCCCATGAAACCAAAAACATAAGTATCTCAAATCCTTACAAACTAAAGATAAATGAGCCGAACCATAAATTGGACTTGAGACAATAATGGGATCCTCTACTATACAAGCTCTAGGGTGCAGAGACTCAACTATGGAAGCAGATATAAACGAATGCGAAGCGCAAAAATCAAAAAGAGTACTAGCAGGATGATCAAGAAGAAAAACTAAACTTTTCAACTGAAACCTTACTACCTCTCTCTCAGGTATGCTGGTGGTGAGAGCATGCACTTGCCTTCCGGAAAATCCTATCTTTTGTTCTTGCCCTTGCCCTTAATTATAAGACCCGTTATACCAAAATAAAGATACTTCCTCTTGTTTTAGATTTTACTATTCTTTCCTCCCCTCCTTTGTGAACCAAGTCCATATCCATGAGTTCTTCATCCTTGTGTTGTGCTCCTTAGCCAAACTCCCTCATTCTCATCTTTGCCATCCTTGTGTAACTTGTTGACAAGTCTCTCGAAAGCTGCCTCCATCGCACGGAGAATCCTACAAAGCTCGAAATAAAATTAGCCGCAGGTGAAACTACTACGTCTGTAGATGGAAGTTGGGCACTTGTTTGCCCTTTGACAAGGGTCGTAGTCTCGTCGAGCCTACGGAACCATGCCGCAATGAGGTTACCTCCCATAAAGCCAGGAGCCCCGGAGACTCAGGAAAGAAGGAAACAAGGATTCAAATAGAGGATCAAAAAGTTAGTGCATATGGCTTTGGGGAATATTCCTTTGAAACAAAACTTTTCTTTTGAAAATGCTTATTTTAAAATTGTTTTGAAAATAATTTTTCAAATCTTATATCTGATCCGGTAACCTTCAGCTCTGATACCAAGTGAAACACCTCACCTCTATTAAGGCCATTCACAGAGGGAATGCCTTAACTTCGGTGGAGCATTATAGGTAAAAGATGCAGATAAATTACAAGACAGACAAATAAAGCAGCGGAAAATAAAGTCATTTTATAAACAACGTAATTCAGTCAAGCTTTTACAACAATTCCCTCAATCATAGTTAAATGTAATACATAGAACGTCTGTCTTGCTTTAAAAACTTCCAAGAATAAAGAAGCATAAAAACAATGATATTCCCCGATAAAGCATGAACCAGCCATAGCAGCGGAAGAGAGAGAGAGAGTCCAAAGCGATACACCAACTAATCTTCAAGCTTGGAAAGAGAAGAGGTCCAAGTTAGGCAGAGCTATTCCCTCCCGACTACCTGGGGGGGAACGGAAGAAAAGAGGCGAAAAACAAACTAGGTCAGACATAAGTCTGGTAAGTCCAGCGATCTTTCAGCATGCAAACAAGATAAAGGATCATGACATGAATAAGCCGAAAATAGGACAATACCATAAAAACAAGGTAACTAAAGACAAGATAAGCTCAAGGTGAACCGAATGTGCTTATACTTTTTCTCTGCTTCGCTACTACTCTGTTAATCTGATTTCTATATTTATCTATGCACCACATAACTAGTGTCCCAACTAGTAATCTGTATAAAATGATAATCGTGATCCCAACCCCCAGAATTGTGGTAGCCTTCAGGTGTACACCTATCGTGAGGATTCCACCTCAATCGGCCTAATTGCCATGATCATGTTAGATGTACCCTCACTACCCTATCGATCGGCTCCCTACTTGTATTCATGTTCCATGTGTCTGTGTCAATCGGCCCTCTCTTGCATGTAGATACCCTGTGCTGGTCCCACCATAAGGTGTATCAATCCTTATGATAGCAACCCGACACGATTCAAGATGCACAGTGTATAAATACTGATACCCAGGGCCTGCTTTTTCGCACTTCGGAGTACGTGCACGCCCGTAAACCGTCGGAACCTACACTGACGTACCCCCTGCCGCTGCTTTGACCGCTTATAATCAGCCCAGTAATCGTGCCCCACCCTGCCTAGTTCAGGGTACCGTGATACATCCATGTGGGTTACTGCTGAAATGGGTCCCCGTTACTAGGGTTTCCTATTGGTTAAGTTTGTGGGCCTATATTTACTAATATTACCTACCAACCCGATATGTACTTAACCCTTCCATCAATTCAAGCATTTTTATTAAACGGTTAAGTTTATTGTGGGGCTTAGGGTTTATATTTAGGTTGCTTATATAGAAGTTTGATTTAATAGGAACCGTCAGATTAACCTAGAGCAAATCAAATCCATTCAGACAAGATAGAATAGCCACATCAGTCCTAATGACTCAGCAAGGAGTTCATCAGAACTAATCAGATGCCACATTTGCCTTAGAGCGAATCGGCCCACGGGTTGTCAGCCAAACACCCTTAATCAACCCCTAGTAGGCCCAGCGGGGCTTGGGTCAACCTCAAAAATAGGCCGGTTCGATTATTCTCCCTCCCGATTCGCTGGTTTGAACTTTTTTGCATATTTATTTATTTATTTATTTTATATATATATATATATATATATATCTCATATGCATACAAACTTCAAGGCTTAATAACTTCTTCATAAGGTATTCGTTTTATGCAAACCAAATGTCTATCTTGACCAAAATTTTGAGACGAACATAATAGCGCAACCTATTTCACTTAATTCTTCTTCTAAAAATTAAGTGTTCTTGAATTTGTTAATTTTAATATTCTCAGAAAACTCGGGGTGTTACATTGCATGTGCTTGTTTATTGGTTAGGTTAGTGTAGCTTAGCCGATTTCGTGTATTTATGTTTCATTAAGTTGACAATTATGATAAGGATTGCTCATACGGTCTAATGTATATGATATGAGTTGATTTGGTGATGTTGTGAAGCTCCATTGTCCCCGGACAAGTTCTAAATCTTCACAAGTTGCTTGAATCGATTTGATATGCTTTTGTTTGTTCAATCGAAATAGAAATTATGGAATATGTTATTCACACGATCAATGCACATGATTTGATTCGATTAAGTGGTGTTGTGAAGTACCATTGTTGCATCCGAGAAGTTCTAAGACTTCACAATTCGCTTATATCACGTTTATTCGTTTTGGTTTAGAAATTTGGTTCGTTTAGAACCTATAATCGAATTCTTTGCATTCGAGCTTTGTGAGTCGATACGGTGGATCAGAGAGGTCTCGTTGATGTCCCGAAGAAGTCACGAACCTCAACGATCAACGACGGAAGCTCGCGGTGGACGAATCCCCCTAGCTTCAACCTGGGCAATAGCCCAGGTTAGAACCGGTCGACTGGCCTAAAATGGGGCAGTCGACCGGTTTTGCTTTTGTTGAAAAACGGTCGACCGGTTTTCTGTTGTGGATCAGAGAGACCTCGATCCACAGTCTGCCCCTATCCAGGCTCTTTCCCGACCGGAGCTCGAGCCGTTCGGACTTCGTTTGTGAACTTCAGCTTTATGAATTCACATATTCCAGCAGCTCGATTCATCGACTTTGGTTCTCATTTGATTCTTCCAATGTTGATTCTTTTTGGTCTATTCACATTGTTTAAGATGTGAATTGAATAAGTGATCATTCCAAAGCCCGTGCGCTCTATCTTATGAATCTATTTCCTCGTTAATTCGGGATTTACCCTCGATATTAGTTCGATTATGATTCACGACTCTAAAACGTGAATTATCAACTCGATATCCTTAGAGTCTATTCCGATATAGTTTAAAAACCTTCGGGTGCTAGTTTGGGATTTCGATTTGTTCGTTGATCGACATTTCAACTGTTATCCCTTTGATTTCCTGTATGTTGTTATAATGTGAGTTTATGTTTTATGATGTTCGTGTTCTATTCGCTACGGCGACGGTTTTCATGAATAATTAAACCACAATGGATAATGGGGTTTTATATTGTCAATGGGCATCGAACCAATATTAATCAGTTTTTAAAATCAATTTGATTTCTAAACCCGATTCTGATTCTATTGATTTATATACGATTCCTTATCCTATCGATCGGACAAGATATTTAGTTTATCCACCTTAATAAAAATGAGGACTATGACCCCTTATATGTTTATTTTGGCGAAAAAGCACTGGACTCGTTCATTTGAACATATGTGGTGATTTTCTCTGTTTTGAATAGAAACCAATTACGAGTGAGCAAATATTCGAGAATAGCATGTGGTTATGGGACGTGTCGCTATTTTCTTATATTAAGTACCTCGGAGTAATTTATATTCACCCGGATCGATGTGATCCATTTTATGATTATTCTTGGTGTTTTGAGAATGAACTAACAACGGGTTCGTAAATATTCAAGAATAGCGAGTGATTATAGGACATTTAACTATTTTCTTATATTCACTATCCCGGTGTAATTTATACTCACCCGGATCGTTGGTATCCGCCTTCCGACATAGTTGTTTGGTTCGCACGAGTGGGAATTTACGATTTGTGACCTTCATCTATGGGACTTCGGTCCAACTTTCTATGATTTTCTATGATTTATGAATTTTCATCATCCCGGGTCACGACCAGGCTCCGTGGCGGAGCTTCGGCTCAAACAAATGGGTTTGCTACCTAGAGATCGTATCTCATCTGGGGAGTACCACTTTTTATGATGTTTTCTAGATCGTATCTTATTTGGGGAGTACCACTTTTTGTGATGTTTTCTGGATCGTATCTTATCTGGGGAGTACCACTTTTTATGATGTTTTCTGGATTGTATCTTATCTGGGGAGTACCACTTTTTATGATGTTTTCTGGATCATATCTTATCTGGGGAGTACCACTTTTTATGATGTTTTCTGGATCGTATCTTTTCAAGGGAGTACCACTTTTTATGATGTTTTCTGGATCGTATCTTATCTGGGGAGTACCACTTTTTATGAAGTTTTCTAGATCGTTTCTCATCTAGGGATTACCACTTTTTATAATGTTTTCTGGATTTTTAGTGATTTCTGGATTCTTGTTATTGTTGTATGCTCAATGTCATAAGATTCATTTCCACTGTCATTTCCTATTGTGTGCTATTATTCGAATGTTGCATTTTACATTAGCTAGGAGATTATGTAGAGATAATTGTGTGCTAACATTCCATTGTCATTTCCTGCTTGTGTTGACATTCCATGTTTCATATTTATTTATGATTAGATCTTATTATTAGAATTATGTCATCCTGCGTTATATCTCTTATTATCTCAGATTATTTGATAAGTACAGCTAGACTGATCCGTTTGTTGTTTATTTTCTTATAAATAATACTTAGGTCAGGCCGAGTCGTTTTAGGTGCTCCTTTGGGTCTCATCGCAAGATTGATCCTCCGCTTTCAGCTTGTTAATCTGTCTCCGCAGCTTTATGTACTTTTGTACCAATGACATTATCTATCGTCGTGTACATATTCTTTTATTTAGATCATGGTACATGTATTAGTGGATCTTTGTTGACCACTATCTTGTTGTACACATTCTTGGTTTATTCATATCTATTCCACCTTTGTGTTATGATTATTTTGTGTTTGGCTATGATATATATAATTGTTGTTGCCTATTTTATACTGCTTTCCGGATTATTTATAGCTGTTGTGTAGTTGCCCTATGTGCCGAATGGTCATGTCGAAATTTTAATTGGTATCGGAATTCGATATGCATTCCCCATATGGAGCAATTATACAATCAGTCGCTCTTCACAAACCTCATTCTCCATTATGGTCTACGACATTTCTCTGAAATGAACTGGAGGATGGTGGGCATAGAGGCGGGGCGCTACAGTTTGGTATCAGAGCCACTTTCCGGAACAGTGTAAGATAGTATGACGATGGTATTGTCTTAAGCCTCTCTCGAGAATCGTGCTTTAGGGTTTTAGTTAGAGTCTTAAGACCCGTCATAGCTTATTTCCCTATACGATTCCATTTTTGATTGAATTCGCCTCGTTTGAATTCAACTTGTGACTAACTTTTTCCTCCTTCTTTTCCCTTAAACAAGCGAAATAGTTGGTCGTAGCCGTGCAAGTACTAGCTCACCCAGTGTACCTCCTACGGGAGGGGTGATTATGTCTCAAGTGGCCTATTTTTAGTCTTTTAGAATAGTTATCGACTTGTCCCCTTCAGGTTGATTTCTATAGTCCATCTAGGGCCCGTGTGCTCTAGTGGTGCTTCTGTTTCATTCTTTGACTCGAGTTGCTAATCGATGTCTTTTTGTCCTATTGTGTATCACACTTATCTTGTTAATCATTTATGATCCTTGTAGTTGAATGATCATTGGATATCTTGCTCGTGCGTCGTTACGTACGTCGCAAGCGTCTTTGGTCCTAATATTTCTTGATTTCTAGTTAACATTGTTTCGTACGTCGTTACGTACCTAGCATGCTCTATTGATCACTTGTCGGTCGATGTGGAGAAACCATGTCGTTGTGACTAAATCTACTCCCTTATTGTCAGCTATATAGTTCTAGTTCGATGTGAGATCACCAAGCCTTCGGGCTAAAACAACTCATTTGTTACCTCATTGTGCCGGTGTGAGTCAACAAGCATTTGTGCTAAATTAACTCAATAAATGTATCATTGCGTTCCAAACTCAAGATCAAGAACGAGGGAAAGCATCCTGCTTCTTATGATCCCTCTTCTTGATTTAAGGTATGTGTCATTAATTCCTTAATGTCATTTACCTTGTTTAAAGATTATTTTGTTTATGTTCTTTTGATATACGTCGACCGTGTTCTTCGTTATCAAAAGATATCATTTGTGTTTTATTCGTAAGTTGATAAAGGAATTTTATTTCCTTTATGCCATCCCGAATGATTTATTGAATTTTTATGTTTTCATGAGATTCGCGTGAACGTTAGAAATTGTAAGGATTTTCTTGTGTTAACTTGTCCATCGGGTGCGTTAAGGACATCGAACGAGATATGGGACGCCATGTTGTAGTTCGGAACTCCTAAACACCATTATGTGACAATCTGACATTCGAAATGATTCCTAAAATTAAAATTCACTTCCATAATAATATTTTGGATTTTGCTATTTTCATAGTAGTTTGTTATTTTTCTAGATAATTTATTTCTAGATTTCCTTGGAGCAATTCCAAGAATTTGACTGGTTCAAGATTTTTAATTGGAAATTATCTTGAATCTTTTCTTTGAGTAAATTAAATAACTCCAGGAACAACCCAAAAGGTTATTTATTTATGTCTCTTGTTTGCAGATTTCAGATCTTCTATTTTCGAGATTCCCAATCAATAAGAAATCTCGCATTATTCCCGTAGGGGAGGGAAGATTTGGGTTTTGCGATCCACGGCAAACTCAATAATTCCTTTCTTCGATTCTATGATCTAGTCGATAATCCGGAAGTGCTATAGTCAATTCACTTATGGACTTAGCCTTGCGTTGTTCTTAAGAAATGAATATCGAAAGGATGAGCTCTTTTGATATTCCTCCTTTGTTTGTTTGAATCATTTGGATTGAAATTTGTCTCTGCACGTTTGTTTACGCTTGTCAATCAAATTTTTGAGGATTACGACCTCTTTGGTTTAATCTCATCTTGTTATAGGAATTGTCTATTGCTTCTTTGATTAGTTGCTGATGTTTTTGCGATTTGAGATTTTTGGAGGAAAAATATTTTAAATCCTGTTATTCCGAAGTGGTAAGTTGTGCACTACTTATCCATCATCTTCTCGATGTTTTCGATTTTCTAAGATTGATACTCGAGTTTCTGAATATTGGGAATTTCGTATAGTTCCTAATGATTCGTCTTTATGGTTACTAAATGAGATTTAGTACCTGGTTAGAAATCGATTTCCCCAAGTAGTTCATTGGTATTCTATTACCAACCTTGAATCATTGATATTAGAATTGATTATTCCTTCGAGAATTGCTCACTTTAGCTAAATTCGTTGGTATCTCTATGTTGTGCTTTTGTTGATGTCAACCACCTTGTCGCAGGACTAAAGTGTTGAAGATCGGTGTTTGCTACGTCGTCGTGATTGAGTATTGGGAATGGAGTAGTCAACCACCGTAATCTCCCATTTCATATCCTAGGAGAAATATCTATTATCGATATTCCACGTCTATAGGACCTAGTCTTGTTGCTTCTTGAAAATTCCGAATTTGATTTGCAAGATTCTTATGAATTATACAAATTCTCATTCCTTTGAGAACTGTAATAAGAGAGGCAAATCAATACGAATTCATAGCTTTTATGAATTTTTCTAGAATTATTTTACCCTTTTGGGATGACTACTTTCATGGGTAGTGGAATTCGAGATTAAACTCTAGTTTTTATGATCTTGTAAAACAAAACGGAGATCTCACCTAGCCGTTGGTGTGACCGTTTCATTTCACATCGGTTATTATGGTACCACTCTGTCGTATTATTTTTGGTTGTTACTTATTACTTCAATCTTAAGGAATTATAGGGACACAATTCTTTTAACGGGGGAATTCTGTAACAACCCGCTCATTCCATGATAATAGATTTAAATATTTTATTTAAATCTATCGTCGTTGTAACAACCCGGAAAGTCAGAACCAATTTGAAAATTTTATTTTGTAATTTTAATGGATTTTGAATATTTAAAATGATTTATTTTAAATAATAATGATGGAAAATTTATTTTCGATGAAGTTAAAACGAATAAATTTATTTTAAATATAATTCGAGCCTGAAATGGTGCGGTAGTTTGAAAATTCGATTTCAAATTTCAAATGAATATACATAATTCAATATAAACCAGAATTGGATGAAACAACAAATATTTGAATCTTTTTATTCATATCTTTCTAACGGATGTAAGAAACTGAGATTTCACTTTAGAAGTTGAAAGATATGTTCAGTTAAAAATTCAGAAAAGTCGTTGTGGAATTTATATATATTTTAATATATATAAAGCCCTTAAAATAGCCATTTTGCAAACGACCTCCATTTTCGACGAAACCACCTTTGTTGGATCCGGGATGTGAAATGATTGCTAGATTTCAAATTTCATAATTTATGGAATCAATATGTGAGCGTGGCAAAAGAAAACGTGTTTTGTCTGTTTTAGTTAATTCGGATCGACCGGAAAATGGCCATTTTTCAAACGGTCTCCATTTTCGACGAAATTAGTGTTGCTAGGACCGTATCGTCAAAACATAGCTAGGTTTATTTTTCTGGAATATTTGGAGTCCGTATGTGGCCCCGGTAAATTAAAATGTACGTTTAAATTGAATATATATTGATTTATATTTTAATGTAGATAAAAACCTATCAAAACAGTCAAATTGACTTACGGGACATATCCCATTGTGTTTGGAATGGGGGTAATTAGCTAGGGGCGATAGTCGTTGGGTTCGATTTAGAGTTTGGATTGATATACAACTATTTTTGAAATTAAAATAAAAACATATATAATATATTGGTCAACAAGGGGTCAAATCCTCCTTTCCTTCCTCGCGCGGTTAACTGGAAAGATCCACTGTCCTCTCTTCTTCAAAAGCCGATAATGGTTCAAATTTTTATCCCTAAATCGTGGCCAAACCAATACGAATTAGATGAGGGTTATAAATGGAAAATTAAAGAGTGATTCCAGATCTTCAAATACATACTGGGCTGGTTCGATTTCGTGGCGTATTGTGGAAGAATTTATGCCTCAAAGGGTGCACGTTCGTGGGTGGATTTCAAGGCCTGGGGACCTTCGAATGGCACGGCGCTCCAGGCGCACGGAGGGTGAAGGAAGGCGGTCAGTGTGCCACCTCCTGATCGACGTCCGGCCCCCTATAGTGGCGCTTGCAGGTGGATGATCTACATCGATGATGGGTTCAATATCGGTTGAGAGTTAAATGATAGAGAGGGTTTGATTTCCTAAAGAAGTAATTAATTATTATTTAATTATTTGTTAATGTAATTAAGGTTTAAAATAACATATCTTTGTCATACGATATCGAAATTCAGTGAAACAAGTTCCTATGCGATCGTGGAAGCGAACTCTACATTTCAGAACTGACTAGAAGCGAAACGGAGCAAATCAGAATATCGGGCAAAATCAAATCCAAACCGTTCAGAAAATCAGAAATAAAACTGGTGGAGTGTAAACCAACAGTGAGAACTTCTCACTTTAATTTTATTTTCTATTTAAAAAATATACTAGGATGCAGATGGTGCTTAGCAGCACCAGACACCCGTCGTCCACAGACCATGGACGACTTGTTTATTTGATTGTGTTGTGAAAATTGGTTATGATGTGAAATGGACTGTATAAAATATTCATGTGTTGAAATAAATTATTTATCCTTAAAATTATAATTTTTAACGTGTATATGAATAAAATAAATATTCATTTACAAATCAGACGATTTGTTTATGTACACCCATTTGACTGATATTGATTGGGACAATAAATTTTACACATCGCCCAACTGCATAAATAAAAATTAGTGTTTGTTGGTTGAAACCCCGCACGGGTATTGAGATGATATATGACATATACTAGTCCCAATAATTAGTTGTATGTCGATCGATTGGTTGACAGGCTGTTGTAAGCGTTAAATATTTATATTTAATGCTTATGTAGTGTAGAGTGCACTCAGGATGATGGTTGACTGTGTTTGATTATTGTTGTATACATGTGTGCATGAAATCCATATAATGACATTATAATTGGCTCTATCTGTTTCCAGTTCAAAAAGAATGAATATTTTAAAATAACGAATATTTTAAAATAACGAGTATTTTAAAATAACATTCAGAAAAGATCAAAATCTGATTTTGATGTCCGATTTGGGATGGACGCGAATATATTTAAATTTATAAAGCCGTGTTGATTAGATTAATGCCATTTTGACATGAACGATATTTATATCGATTTTATTCATTTTTATCATGAATATCGAAAAGGAAGTGATTTCAAAATCTAATGTTTTGAAAATATGATCATTTTGATTTGAAATTGAATATGAAGTTGAAATCGTTTTGAAAACGAATTTAAAAGGGTTTATAAAATACGTTTTGAAAAAGGAAATCGACGAAATATATATAAATATATGTTATATATATTTAATGGCCAGAATAGAACGTGCCGCGCCGCGGCAGTTCGCGAATTTCGACCATTGACTTCGAATTGACGTTACGGGAGATCCGACCATCGGATTCTCCTAAAACCGGGACCGTTGGGTTCATATCAAAAAGAGCATTCCAACGAATATTAAATATTTGAAATCTAATGGTTGGATTTGGAATTATGTCCAAATCAAATTTGGAAAAGGTCGCTGTAAGTGCAGTTCGATGACCGTTTATGCAAATCGACTGTACGGGCCTTGAAAAAATTATTAAAAATATTAATAATTTGTGTAAAATCATAATAAATGAATTAAAAAGAATTGGGGTGAAAAATCCTATATTTGAAAAGATAAAAATATATTTTTATCAAAATGAACTAGTTATGAACTAGAATTATAATCCAATATTTTTAAATAAATAAATTGGATTTGAAATGGTTTTAAAAATAACCGGTATTTCCAATATATGAATTGGAATGGATTTGAATCGAAATTATCTTCGTAATATTTCGATATTGGATTCCGTGATTATACGAACATAGTGGAGGAATTTGGAAGATATATATATATATATATATATATATATATATCGTTATTCCAATACGATATTTGTTGATTTCAGAATTTGATATTGAATATAAGCCGATATATTTTCTATTCAGAGCCTTGTATTTAATATCCAATGGGATTTTGGTTTTGTCGTGAACGGTATCTTCACTAACACTGTTCTTAAACCAGTTGAGAAAAGAATAAATATTTTTACTAAGATTTAATGAAGTTTACCGATTAATTAATATTTAATTGGAATTGAATTGAATTGAATTTTGGGTTTGTCGTGAATGGTATCTTTAAAAATGTTGTTCTTAAACCCAATGGAGTTAAGAAAATAAGAAACTAACTGGAGATTAGCTAAGTTGAATGGTTTCCTGGGTATTGATCCGATGTTGGTTTCGGCCTTTGGGATTAATACTTAGGGAATTGTTCTCTTACTAATTTACGGTTAGAGACTGATGGAATCTAACTGGAGATTAACTAAGTTGAATGATTTCCTGGGTGTTGATCTGATGTTGGTTTCAGCCTTCGGGATTAATACTTAGGGAATCGTTCTCTTACTAATTTACGGTTAGAGACTGATGGAATGGAATGTGATTTTGGGTTTATCGTGAACCGTGTAAATGACATTGGTTCTTTATCCCAGTTAAAGACAGGATATGATTTCCTAGGCTAAATAATCACTAATATTGATTTTTGGGAAGATTAAAACTAAGTGGAATATCCAAAGGAAGATTAAAGTATAAATTTAAAAGAATTTATATTTGAGAAAATTAATGGGAACCTTTCCCAAAGGATATGAATATTTTAGTAAAAGAATATTCTGAATTGGAATGAGGCGTATGATGTGTTTTAATAGCACTTGACTATTAATTATAAAATACGCGAATTATTCGGAAAGACTGGGTTTATCCCATTCTGAATAACTGATACGACGACTAAAAGTCGACTATGAAGACGGTGGTTGAAGACCGGAGACCTTCACATCGTTTGGATGATTACTGATGTCTTGATTGGGTCGTACACCCAAGACAAGGTAATGAGCGGTGATCGTCCAGACGTACTTGGAGATTGACCGGATATGCGAGGATCTCTCTCCTGTATTGCACATATGGGACGAGGAATAAGGTGCCTCCGGTTTCGTTTAGACCCGGAACGGACTTGTAAATGGATGTGTGTCTGACATTGGATTTCATTCTGTGTTGATTGATTTCTATTAAATACATATCTGTTTGGTGGCGCAGAATTTATTTTCTTGCTTAACACCCTTCTCTGAGACGTACGATCTTAGATGTTGTATATTGATAAACATCAGTTGCATGGCGTGAATTGTCAGTGTGGCATGCTAAGATGCAAATGATCAAGGCTTTTGTTGAAAAGAAGAGTCTTATGGTTGATGATCAAAGCACGGCTTTAAATAGCATAGCTTTGTGTATAGCGTTAATTCGCGAGCCTCACACCTCGGTATGAGTTAAAAACGGGATAAGGGATGCAATGAGTGCACACAGTTCTTTCTAGCTAGGAGTGGTGTCATGGTATGGAACCCAGACATTTTTACTTATGTGGATGATGAACTGCGAGGCGCCTCTGATTTGAGTCCCTAGTGGCTCTTGATATGGTCGACGTACTGATCATTTTAGAGGTCTGATAGGACCGGGAAACGTGTATTCAGGAATAACTAATCCACTAAAGTATGTGTGGACCGGCACTGCAGGATCCAAGGGTTCACTGCGGGGGATCCTGAGTCATTCCGCTAGAGATGGCCCGAATCGACAAGGAGTACATCCCTTGCCTTGACTCATGATGGAAATCCAATTTACAATACACAACTTTTCGGTTTTAATTGTATAACTAGTATGGTGACATGATATATGGTTCCCATGCCATCTATGATTGATACATTTATATTTGAAATTGTTTCAACACTATGCACTTATAGTAATATCAAAATGATTTGTTAAAAACGTACCAAGCATGTTTGGCGATTATAAGGAAAAACTCTATCCTCCGGATTGCGTTGCATTATGTGATGGGACCTGAGTCTTATATTAGCTTCATTTTGTCCAAAAAGCATTGCATTGTTTTATTTTAAACTGAGATTCATGTGGAGTAAACTCATTCCGTGTTATACGGCGTAGTCCCATGATTTCCAAAATTTTGAAGTAAAGTTTAATAACTGTTTTAGTTCTCACACTAGTCCCATGATTGACTCGGAGTTTATTGTTTCTACCAAAACTTCGGGTGCCCATATTTTCCACACGGGCAACTTGTATTATTGGTTTTCGCAGATATTTCTTTTCCTAGGAACCTGGATTACAGGTGGAGCTATATTAGGAAAGCTTTGTATCCGTCTATTTCTTTCATTTGTGTTAGTTGTTGTATTTCTACTACGCATTGTATTTATGCATTATTTTCCGCTGCTATGTACTGATATATTTTTTTCCGCTGTGTAATATATTTATTCATACTCTGATATCTTGTACTCTGATGAAAATTGTTGTAATAGCAATGGAATATTGTATTTTTTGCATTCCGATGCGTCGTGTTCTCAAATCTATCCGCTGTTTCTCGTCTCTTTGGAGATCGGGGGATTTCGAAGCTTACAGCATGCATTATCAACATTATTTTCCAGAAACTAAGTGGGGGAGACCACTTAGAAATTTTATGCTTTATTTGGAAATTTGGATTCCATTTAAATCCTTTAAATTATGGTTTGTTATAAAAGATAAAATATATATATATATTATTTTAAAGTTGCTTTGGAAATGAACCCAAAGTTGAAATTTTAAGTTCTAAAATAGTTAATGATTTTCAAATTGTTGAAATGAACTGAAAATTGAAATTATAGATATTTCTGAATTGTATAATAAGAAAACGAATGCAAGAGAGTTATAGTTAAAATAAAACTCTTTGTAGTTTGAAATAATGAATTCAAAATAAACTGAAACTATTGACTTGTATAAAAATTGAACATTTCCATTGCATATATATAACTTACCAATTAATCAAAAGTTAACACGTTATTAGAATAAAATTGGATAATATACAAGTACTTGTATGAATAATGAATGTTGAAAAAAAAATTGATGGTTTATATATAGGAATGAAACTTAATTATGAAATAAATGATTTATACTTAGTTACGTTCGAAATTGAGTTGAACTAACTAATGCAAATAAACTGAATCAATGAAATAAGTTAATAGAGTAAATTATTTAGTTATGAATTAAATGCATTTATATTGATGGTTGAATGTTTGACGATTTAGGATAGTTGATATTTTCCGAGTTGAATGAATGTTTAACTAGTTTTTGCGAAATATAATGAATAGGTCAATAATTTATAAACATAAAGTTTAAATGATTTAATTAAATTTAATTAAAACGAGCTTGTCTCGTAGCGACAGTTCATAATTTTCCAAATTAAAGTTTAAATGAATGTATAGGATTCAAAATAAGTCGGAATTCTTTGAAACAAGAATCTTTCGGATCTATTGGAATATAATTTTCTAATGAAAGAGAAAATTTTGGATTTTGACTTGTAGATTTTAAGATATGTGTAATTCAAATTTTCAAAAAAATCGAAGTTTGGTAACTCACGATTCAGAATTAAATTTTTAATAAAATTAGTTATGTAAACTAATGAATAAGACAAGTTGAATAAAAAATTATATGACAAAGCACATATATATTGACAATTTCTTACTACACCTTTTCGGGGATGAAAAGTTTTAAGTGGGGGAGAGTGTAACATCCCAAGTTTTTTCGACAATTTAAAATATTAAATTTAATATGTTTTGAACAAAATTGTTTAAATATTAAAATCAATTATTTATGTCGTATTGACAATGTATGAACTAAAATTTGAATTTGTAAATATTGAAATTTGTTCACAATAAACAATAATTGATTTATAAATTTATCTGAATTTTATTTTTGATTTGAATAGAAATTATAAATCTTTGAATTTGATTTAAAGGTGAATAAACAAAAAACAAATATTTTATTATATTAAATAACTGGTCAAAAATTGTTATTTGGCAAGCAATTTCAGAATTCGATGAAATTAATTTTATTTGATCTAAATTTGTAAATTATTGTAATATATAAAATTTCATAGCCAACGGAGTTATAGTTTGACCGTAATAAATTTAAAACAGGTAGAAAATTGTGTGTATAATTCAATTAAATAATCAAATTTTGAAAGAAACTGCTAAAGACTTGGGAAATGGGCTTTAAAACCTAGTCCATTGCGTTCGGAAGGCGTCAAAACATATTGTTAGACAGTAAGCGAGCCTGATTTGGACTCAGTCCAAATTTTTGCTTTAAAACACGCTAAACGAGAATTATAATATTATTAAATTATTTCTAAAACCCTAATTTTGGTGGCCATCGTCTAATTTATTTAAAGGCCAAAAATTTCCAATTCTTTTATCGTTAATTTCTCCTGATCCAATCAATGAAATCAGAAACTACTAACACAAGGATTGTAGAGCTTTGCGAGAGCATTAGATCCATAAGGTTGATCGATGTTTTTTCTCTCTGGATTCGCCAGAAATTACTCATGAAGGCAGCACGGTTCAAGGACATTTGGAGGCGTTGGGGTTGATCAGGTGGGTCCAGTTGCTCAGCGGTGCCAGGTCTTTGAATGGCGCACGTGTCAATGAGGTTCGATCGAAATCCGGTTGTCGAGGTGGCGAGCGACGGTGAAAGGAAGTGGACCGGTTTTGGGTTCAAGCCTATCGGCTTTTTCCATGGTGCGTAATAATTCAAAAGGAGAAGGGGATTAGAGAGAGTCAACGCGGTAATGACGTGGTAGATGTGAGATTTATTTTAATTATTTATATATTTAAATTCCAATCGTTTAAAATGGGTATAACTTTCTGTTACGAGGTCGGTTTTGGACGAAATAAATTGCATTGGAATCGTATCAACGAGCTCTTCGCGATGCTGCTGGTTTGGAATGATTCTGAGATAGTTGAATTTTGGACTAAAATTTGGATTTCAATTTCGTTTGAAATCAAAGGTGAGTGATTAAACCCACTCACACCTAACTAAAATATTTGATTGTTAGCTAAATTGAGTCCTTGTTCTGATATGATTGTTTTGGTTGCTGTTTGACTGTTTAAATTTATTATTTATGTTGAATTTGCATAGACTGTATAATTTTATTTAATTGTTGATATAAACTGTACAGTTAGAATTTAATTTCTATTTTTAAAAACCACATTTCTAATGACTAGTAAATTGATATCACCTTGAACTGTTTAGATGTAGTGATTTTGATTGATGCCGTGGATTTATATATTTATATATTGATATGTAATTCATATTGTTATCGACATTGTCTATATACGCCTATTGATTTTTGTTGATTAATTCCAACTTTTACCCTAGATTTTACGGGCATCAAATAAACCCGGGGTTAATCAAATGATTTAAGAACGTAGGTTGAAATGATAAATACTTATGAAACCGATTTGGATTGAAATGATATATACTCTTTCCCAAAATACAAAAATTAAATTTTAAGTATTACTTGGCCATAAGATAGAAAATTATATACGGACACCGGTTGGTTAAGTAAAAAGTGTTTTTAATCTTGAATTTTGGAATATTATTTTAAAGACAATATAAATGATATTATTAATCGAATTTCTTTAAATTTGAACTTTAAGCATTGAAATTAAAATTTTCAATTTTAAGGAATTCGTAAATGTGGATAACTAGAATTAAAACTTGTAACACCCCACCTCTATACCCATATTATCCAAGAATATTACTAAGTAATAGCGTTAGATAATACGGAGAATGAGGCTGTATGGGGCACACACGTGCGAATTATTTTGGACTAACACTAGTACGTATTAAAATTTATGAAATATCACTTACCCTTACGTACTCAATGTCGGTACAAAACAGTTACACGTGTGCCTACAAGACAGAACAATACATAATATACATGAATACAGAGATCACAGAGTTAATCGCAGCGATAAAATATAATGTATAATATTTAACATTTTATACATGTTTACTTATTACACATCAATCCATACAATACATGATAGTACATGATAATCTAAGTTATTGTACTCCTCTAAGCCCAATAAATACAAGCTGGTCTGAAGGTCCCTGAACCTGTAATATCTCGGTCTGACCCGAGTATTATATAAAATAACAAACGGATCAGTCTATGTCTAAATCCATTATAGTTAATATAAAATGTTTGGGTGCTCTAAACCCGAAAGATCATTCAAGACATTAACCTAATCATTAAGTTCACTCAAATATCAACATTAATGATTTATGTCTCGTGGCTAAATGTTATGGAAGCATTACCATATAAAAACATATGCAAATGACATCATAATCTTATTCAAGTAAATCTCATTCAACATTTATAACGCATTATGAAATCACCAAGATATCACAATCACATGATAGCTCATAGGCCATCAAAATAGAATAACGTGATGAAATCATAAACAAGAATCATACAATCACATGATAGCTCACAGGCCATCAAAATACAATAACATGATGAAATCATAAATAAGAATCCTATATGTAAATCACATCAAAATTTAAGAAAAACCATAAAAGGTCATATGGATCCATATCAACATTGGCGAGACTCGGCAACGCCGCACGCATATCAACATTGGAGAGAATTAGCAACGCCGCACGCATATCAACATTGGCGAGACTCAGCAACGCCGCACGTGCAATGGAAATATTATATACCAGTACTAAACAAATTTGACACCTATAATGGAAGATACTCAGATCTCCATACGTTAGACTCTCAGGTCTTATATAGGATAGTCGCTCAGGACAATCTAGTACTGGTAAGGAGATAGTCGCTCAGGACTTCTCAGTTTAGAAAATGGCTTATATACGCCATCAACTTACAATTAGTAACTCGAACAGTGGTAACAGTGCATCTCATACCACACGTTATCACTACTTGGTTAACTAATCGCTCGCATACAACACTTATCCTTCAATACTCTATATAACAAGTCTAATGAATAACCAGGATAGTGACACCAAAAGTCTCATACCAGACGTGAAACGACCCGAACTTCCCCGCGAAGGAAAGAATGAATTGCTTTGAGAACACGACCAATCAGAACACAAACAGAAGAACATTTCATTGCTTATTATAACAATTCATTAGAATATAGGAATATAACAGAGTATGAATGAATATTATACGTCAGAAAAATATCAGACGTTTAAATTACATTTAAATACATCGCAGCGGAAAATTAATACAAAACACAACTGAAAAGAATATATGGGTACAGAGCTTTCCGAATATCATTCCAGCCGTAAACCAGGATCCTATGGATATAAATCTGCAAAACCAAAACTACTAGCTGCACGTGTGGAAATAGGGGCACCTAGAGTTTAGGTTAAAACAATAAACTCCAAGTCAGTCATGTGACTGGTGTGAGAACTAAAACAGTTATTTAAAACATTACTTAAAATAAGATATATCAAGGAACAACGCCGTATAACACGGAACAGGTTTCCTCCCAAGAATACCAATGCATATAACAAAATAGTGCAATGCATTTTGAAAAAATAAAGCTATTATAAGACCCAGATCCTATCACACAATGCAACGCAAGCCGGGGGATAGGGTTTTCCCTTATAATAGCCAAACATGCTTGGTACGTTAAAACAAATCATTTGATACTATTATAAGTGCATAGTGTATAAAAAACTTCAAATATAAATGTATCAATCTAGGCGGCATGGGTACCATATATCATGTCGCCAATACTAGGCTCTACAATCAAAACAGCAAATGTCACGTATTTGGAAGTTGGATTTCTGTCTATGAACCAAGGCAAGGGATCACCCTTACCGCTTCGAGACGCTCTAGCCCGCCCCTCTGGAACTGCCGCAACTGCCCCTTGGAACGTCAGGGCCGATCCAATCGATGTGGATTATAATGCCTGAACACTACGTTTCCCAGACCTATGGGGCGTCAATGAGCCAAATGACTCCATCGGTCCCGGATCGACCGATATAACCGAGGCGCCTCGCTATCCATCATCCACATAAGTAAAATGTCCGGGCGTGTAAAACCCAAAACACCACTCCTAGCTAGAAGGAAGCGCATGCCCTCCCTAAGGTCCTTCTCCCGTTTCTGCTTCACACCGGGGTGTGAGGTTCGCGAATTAACGCTACACAAAGCTACGCTGTATTAAAACCGTGCTTTGATCATCAACCACAAGACTCTGCTTTTCAATAGAAGCCTTGATCATTTGCATCTCAGCATGCCACACAGGCAATTCATGCCATGCGACTGATATCTATCGATATATAACCTTTGAGCTCGTACGTCTCAGAGAAGAGCATTAAGCAAGAGAATAAATTCTCCGCCTCCAAACAGATATATATTTAATAGAAATCAATCAACAAAGAATAAAATCCAATGTCAGACACACATCCATTTACAAGTCCGTTCTGGTTCTGAACGAAACTGGAGGAACCTTATTCCTCGCATATCCATCGATCTCCAAGTACGTCTGGACGATCACCAACTGATTCCCTCGTCTTGGGTGTACAGCCCAATCAAGATCATCAGAATTATCCAAACGATGTGAAGACCTCCGGTCTTCAACCAGCGTTTTCATCGTCGACTTCTCGTCGATTCAGTTATTCAGAACGGGATAAACACGGTCTTTCCGAATAACTCGCGTATATAATAAACAAGTGTTATAAAAACACAACATACGCCTTATTCCAATCCAGAATATTCCTTTATTCAAATATTCTATTACTTTGGGAAAAGTTCCCATTAATTTTATCAAAGATAAATTCTTTAAATTTATTCTTTAATCTTCCTTTGAATATCAATTCAAACCAAATTATGGTTTATCCAAACTAGTCGGGATTAACAAACCCTACCGAAGTAATCATTTGTTTTAATATCCCAGCCCCATCCTATTCATCCCATGAAGTAATACTGGTAATACTTCATCTCTAACACCACGGTGTTATTGGTAAATTCAATTACCATTTCACATTCAAATCTAATTAAAGATTTAACTATTGCCTGGAGAAAAACTGGTGATACTCCATCCTCGATCATTTCAATCTAATTAAAGATTCATTAAAACTTTAATTCAGTTTTAATTTCCAAAAATCATTACTTAATGATTATTTAAAGTTAAGAAATAAATCTTATCTTTAACGGGGTTAAAGAACTAATGTCATTAAAACACAGTTCACGATAAACCCAAATCCCATTCCATTAACAAGGGAATCTTCACGGAAAACAGATCAATATATATAATCGATATGAACTTCCATATCCGACTAATAATATTATAAATGGAATAACGGCAAAGCCTTTTAAATTCCAGATATATTAGTTGTCTTCCTCCACAGAAATTCACTTCGATTATTACCAAATCGAATTCCACTCCATTCCAATTTATTGTATTAAATTGGAAAACTTTACTTTGGAAAATCTCCTTTAAATCTTAACAAAAGATTTTTAAATTCGAAATCACATTTCACTGTAATTAGGGTTAAAGAATGAATATCCCGTTAAAAACATAGTTCACGATAAACCGAATTCACATTCTATTAATTATTGGGTTAAAGAACAGATGTTATTTAAAACACCGTTCAAGATAAACCCCAAAAATCAATTCCAATTCAATTCCAATTAAATATCATTTAATTGGTATGCTTCTTTAAATCTAAATAAAAAGATTTAATCTTTTTCTCAACTAGGTTTAATAACAGTGTTAATGAAGACACCATTCACGACAAACCCAAATCCCATTTGATATTAAAAACAAGGCTCTGAATAAAAAATATATCGGCTTATATTCAACATCAAATTCTACAACCAACAAATATTGTATTGGAAATAACGATATGAATATATCTTTCAAATTTCCATAACAATATCTGTATAATCACGAAATCCCATATCGAAATATTCCGAAGACAATTTCGATTCAAATCCATTTCCAATATATATACTGGAAATTCCGATTATTTTTAAAACCATTTCAAATCCAATTTATTTATTTTAAAAATAAATGAATTATGATTCTAGTTTAAAAACTAGTTCATTTTGATAAAAATCTATTTTTATCTTTTCAAATATGGGATTTTTCATCCCAATTCTTTCCAAACAATTTCTTATGATTTTACACAAATTATTGATATTTTTAACAATTTTATCAAGGCCCGTATAGTCGATTTCCATCAACGGCCATCGAACTGCACTTACAACGACTTTTCCAAATTTGATTTGGACATAATTCCAAATTCAACCGTTAGATTTCTAATATTCGTTAGAAATCTCTTTTCGATACGAACCCAACGGTTCCGGTTTTAGGAGAATCCGACGGTCGGATCTCCCGTAATATCCATTCGAAGTCAATGGTCGAAATTCGCGAACTGCCGTAGCGCGGCGCGTTCTATTCAGGCCATTATATTATATATATAATATATTTCATCGATTTCCATTTAAAACGTATTTTATAAATCGTTTTAAATTCATTTTCAAAATGATTTCAACTCCATATTCAATTTCAAATCAAAATTGAATATTCCATATCATCGATATATAAATGATAATATTTTCAAAACATTATATTTCGAAATCAATTCGTTTTCGATATTCATTATAAAAATGACTAATATCGATATAAATATCGTTCACGTCAAAATGGCGTCAATTTAATCTACACGGATATATGTATTTAAATATATTCGTGTCCATCCCAAATCGGACATCAAAATCAAATTTTGATTCTTTTCTGAATATTATTTGAAAATATTCTTTATTTTAAAATAAACGTTATTTTAAAATATTTATTCTTTCTGAACTGGAATCAGACACAGTCGATTACCATATAATGTGATTATATAGATTTCGTACACATATGTACACAACTACAATCAAACACTTTCAACTGTCATCCAAAGTGCATTCTACACTGCATAAGCATCGAATATAAATATTTAACGCTTATAACAACCTGTCAATCAATCGATCGACATACAACTAAATATTGGGATTAGTGTATGTCCAATATCATCCCAATACCCGTGTGGGGTTTCAAACAATCAAACACAGGTTTTATTTGTGGAGTTGGGCGATGTATAAAATTTATCGTCCCAATCAATATCAGTTAAATGTGTACATAAACAAATCCTCCGATTTGTAAATGAATATTTATTTTATATACACGTTAAAAATTATATTTTTAACTATAAAATATTTATTCAATCCACATCACACAATCAATTTTCACAACACATCAATCAAACAAACAAGTCATCCATGGTCTGTGGACGACGGGTGTTGGGTGCTGCTAAGCACCGTCTGCATCCTAGTATATATTTCAACTTGAAAAATAAACAAAAAGTGAGAAATTCTCACCTTGGGGTTCCACTCCACCATTCTCTATTTCTGAACGGTCTGGATTTTTTCGAAATTCCAATGCATCCTTTTCACGCTGTTCATATATAAAAATCATATTTTTATCGCTTCATTCCAATAAATAAAAATCATATTTTTATCGCTACTACATATATTTTTACAACGTTTCTTTCTATATAAAAAATATATTTTTATATCTCTACTTCTCATATAAAGATCGAATTTTTATTTCGCTTCATATATAATAAAAATCGAATTTTTATCTTAATGATATCCATATAAAGATCACATCTTTATCATAATGAAAACATTATAAAAATCGTATTTTTATTTATAAAAAACACATTTTTCTACCGCTACTATATGGATAAAAATCGAATCTTTCTATCGCTAATGAATATATAAAAATCACATTTTTACATTGCCATTCAAACAATAAAAATCGTATTTTTACTTCGCTGCATATATGATAAAAATCCCATTTGTATATCATCACTTCGTATCTAAAAATCATGTTTTTATCCTATCACTACATATACAAAGATCAAATTTTTATTATCTATGTATTATAAAAATCATATTTTTATTATTCTTATAATACAAAAATCACATTTTTAATACTTCTATAATATAAAAATCACAACTTTATTATTGGCTAGCTTTTAGACCAAGCCACCAGGGTTCATATTCATAAAAACTATAGAGTTTCACACATCTGGATCATTAAGAGCTTGATCGTGGTCCCCTTTTTCTTCCTGGATCGTGATAATGCTTCCACGACCCCTCGATCGCGAGTCCCTGTCGCGACCCGATCCGCCTACTCAACAGCCTCTCGATCCGACTCCCAAAGCTAAAAAATGAAGGCCACGACCAAGTCAATTACGATCCGAAAATGCAGGATCTCGCGATACCTGTCCACAACTGTCATATTGACTATTTCTCCATCAAGCTATGAACCAGTCCGAGATCCTCGGGATTCGTGCCACGTATGACCGCGATCCGTCTGTAGAAGTCACCTATAAATAGCCCAGAGCTTGGCAATTTTTAGGATCTTTTTGGCAATTCTGAGTTTTGGCTCCACCATTATTAAATCTCTATTATTATTATTCAGAGTTGTCTCGAATTTATTGAGTGAATCGACATTGTAAAAGTGAGGTTGAGGGATAAATCATCGATTGTGCTTGAAATTTAAGTATAATCATAGATATAAAGTGGATATAAAGTGGACGTAGGCTCGTTAATGCCGAACCACTAAAAATCTCGTGTCTTTCTTGTTTTTATTGCATTTTTCTGATATTAATCTCTGCACAATTGAACAACTTGGGTGTTGGAGCCAATTTTGGATCTAACATTTTGGTGCTTTCACTGAGAACAAAGTCTCAGCACATTGGATTGTAGTTCTATTATTAGGACGATCAAGTTCGAAGAAAACGGTCCAAAACTCCACTGTTTCGACTTTTGAAAGATTTTAGTAAAGCTCAGATATCATGGCTGGAAAGAAGTCTAAGGAAGTACGAGCTTCCCAAGCGACTGAAGCTACGAATGAAGCGGTTGAAGAGAACGTTCAGGAGCGGATCGAAGTCCTGTCTCCGGATCGTGGTGAAGAGGGGGCGATCCGACCCGATGAAGGTACGGCGTTCCGACCAGCTGAAGGTGTTACGACCCGATCCTAAGGTAACGTCGCCATCCCCCCTACTAACCCTTCTGCGATCCGATCCCAGGGAACTACCACGAGCCACCAGCCTAGGAGGACCACGATCCAAACTGATAATCAGACTACTACCCGACCCAGGAAGGAAATTATGGCTCGTACCGCTCGTGTTGTAACTTCTGCTCAACCCGGTTTAAGTTCCTTACGTATCAGAGACTATGAAGATGACCAGTTCGACCCTTCTGCCCCAGTTACCGAAGGACATCTGACTCGAATACTTGAAGCATTGGACAGGCAAACCGATGAACTGGCTGCTCAAAGGCAGGAGAGCTCATTGCTGCGTCAAAACATTACTGCCCTAGGCATAAGAATTGACGATATTCAAAGGCAGGTTTCACCACCTCCAGCTCGCCCTTTCTCTCCGGAACATACGTCGTCGTCTGAAGAGCCCCGAAAGAACCGACGATGGCCCCCGTTAGAAAGGCCCGAGAATATAGAGCAGCTTTGATTTGGGTCACTTCCATCTCGTGAAGAAGAGGCGCTTAACTGGGGAACTAATAATCGTAACTTAAATGAGCCTGTTCTACCACCAAGAAATGGCGTGCCTCCCGCTCGTCGCGCGGTCGACCGCGGTAATAGGGGGCAGGGGAGTTCTGCTCAAGGCCCAGATTTTGTAGCAGCACGTCAAAGAAATGTTGGAGGAGGTCGACGGGCAAGAAGTGCTGATCCCGAATCTACCTTGACCCATGCAGAGGTTGAAGCAATGATCAGGCGAGTCATGGTAGATAGCCGTGGACAGAGGAATGAAGATTGGGGCATAGATCGCAGTCATACACCTTTTATGGATGACATATTGGATGTTACATTCCCGAGCCGCTTCAATATGCCAACCATGAATCGCTATACGGGCAGGACTGACCCCATCCAGCATTTAATGCAGTACTCCTGGTCAATGAATGTCGTTGCAGCTACAGACGCGGTAAAATGTAAAGCGTTCCCTATATTCTTGGAAGATGTGGCGTTATTGTGGTTTACCCGCCTGCCAGCACGTTCAATATCCAGCTTCAGGGAATTGAGTGAGAAATTCGTGAACCAATTCTGTCTTCATGCCCAGAGGTCTAAGAATGTGATCGAGCTATCCTTATTAAACAACGACCGGACGAAAGCCTAAGGTTGTATTTGGATCGTTTTAACTTGGCTATCACAGAAGTCAAAGATCCGCATGAGCAAACTGTGTTGATTGCCTTGATCGATGGCGTCGATAAAGATACCGAGTTTGGAAGATATCTGGCTGGCAAACCACCCCCGACCAGAGAAATATTTTATAAAAAGCCAATGTTCGCCTGCGTCGGGAGGAGATATATGCTAATCGAAAAAGAAAGGCTACTGATAAGGAAGATATCCAAAGCAACGTGGCCATCAAGCAAACGGGAGATAGCTCAGGAAAAGTTGAAGTTAACGGTTGGAACAAAAATCAAGGCAGCGGTCGCCAATCAGGGAATAATAACAATAATCGAAAAAGAAATCGAGGAAATGACTCTCAGAGGAGATCCCGGCCCAGACCGCTTGAGAACTTCACACCGTTAAACGACACGTTGGAAAACATCTTCCTGGATACATATAATGTCCTCCAATACAAAAGGCCTCCTCCGAGAGATTCTACAGAGAAAGAGCGTGAAACTGGAAAATTCTGTCTTTTCCATCAGATCCATGGTAATTCCACAAACGAATGTCGTCACTTGAGAGACGTGGTTGAAAGGCTGCTCTGAGAAGGGAAGCTCGATGAGTATAGGGTGACTCCTAGGGACAGGGGGCAAGCCGTACAAGCCCAGAACCAAAGCCAACCTACTGCCAAACCGACGGCTCAGCAAAATGGGAAAAATATCGTTATCAATACCATAATTGGTAGGCTTCACCTGGCAGGGCATAGTTTCAGAGCTATGGATCAATACATAAATGCAGCTAAATAGCATTTCAAAATGGGGGAATGTAGTAACCCCAAGGGCAACGCTCCGATTAAGCAACAAAAGACGATGTCCGATGACGTGATATTTCGCGAGCGAGAGAGTATTGGAGTACACTCCCCAAGTGAAGATCCGTTGGTGATCACCGTCACCATTGGCCCAGCTATAGTTCATAAAGTCTTGGTAGATAACGGGAGTTCAGTCAACATTTTGTTTAAGAAAACGTTCGACCAAATGAAACTCGAGCCGAAGGATTTGAAGCCATGTGAAGGTTGGATACGTGGATTTAATGGGGCCTCAACCACTCCGATAGGATACATGGAATTATCAATAATCCTTGGGGAAGGAGAACGCCAGAGAGTGAGGATCCTCCCCTTCGTGGTCCTAGATATTGAATCGCCATACAATGCCTTCTTAGGCCGACCGACCCTAGCCAAATTCAGGGCCTGTATTGCACCCTGGTGCTTATTGTTGAAATTCCCAACGGATTCCGGTGTGGGTGTTGTGAGAGGAGATCAAGTCGTTGCACGAGCATGCTACATTGCAAAATTAAAATTGCTCCGTAAAGGAAGAGATGTGAAGGCAAAAGGTGGTTCCTCCCCTCCAAGGGAGGAATCCTCATAGCAACTAAAGGAAATACCTTTGGGAGGGTCGCCCAGAGAGTTGCTCGAGGACATAGATCTCAGAGAGGATGAAGAACCTGGGGGTAGAATGACAACTCCCAATGAAGCAACTGCGGATGTAGTAATCGATGATAGTGACCCAGAGAAGGTCCTGAAGATTGGATCCCAGTTGGATACCGTTCGAGCCAAGGAGTTAACAAATTTTCTGAAAGCTAACTTGGATGTATTTGCTTGGACCCATGCGGACATGTGTGGGATATCTCCCTCGATTATCAGTCATTCGCTAAGCATTAACCCGAAACATCCTCCTGTCAAGCAGAAAAGGCGAATGCTGGGTCCAGAAAGGTCTGCCGCTTTACAAGAAGAAGTCGAAAAACTGAAGAGTAATGGATTTATTAAAGATTCGACGTACCCTGACTGGATTTCAAACACGGTTTTGGTATAAAAAAAAGGCCAACGGAAAGTGGCGTACGTGCATCGATTTCTCTGATCTAAACAAGGCCTGTCCGAAGGATAGCTTCCCATTGCCTTGAATCGATCAATTAGTAGATTCAACCGCAGGTCATGAACTTCTTTCTTTTATGGATGCCTATTCGGGGTATAATCAGATCCCCATGCATGTCCCAGACCAAGAGCATACCAGCTTCATCACAGATTTGGGATTATACTGCTATGTGGTGATGCCTTTCGGTCTGAAAAATGCCGGCGCTACATATCAGCGGTTGGTAAATAGGATGTTCTACAACCAAATCGGGAAAACGATGGAGGTATACGTCGACGATATGTTGGTAAAGTCCAGACAGTCGTCCAATCATACCAACGATTTAGCAGAGATGTTTCAAATTCTCCGAAAATATGGGATGAAATTGAATCCTTTGAAATGCTCATTTGGGGTAGCATCTGGAAAATTCCTAGGGTTCATTGTAAGCTCGCAAGGAATTGAGATCAATCCAGACCAAATTACAGCAATCCGAAATATCCAAGAACCAAAGCAGATTAAAGATGTGCAAAGCCTTGCGGGAAAAGTGGCAGTGCTCAGCAGATTTATCTCAAAAGCTACAGATAAATGCATCCCGTTTTTCGAGCTAATAAAGCGAGGCAAGCGCAACTTTAAATGGACTCCTAATTGTATAAAAGCATTCCAGAACATGTTGGACCATCTGGAAAGACCTCCGATACTGTCTAAGCCCGTGGATCACGAGGATTTATTTGTGTACTTGGCAGTGTCATCCCACGCAATCAGTTCGGCTTTGGTAAGAGAAGAGGATAAGGTGCAAAGACCAGTGTACAATGTGAGTAAGAAATTCGCAGCTGCAGAATGAAATTACCCAAAGATAGAAAAGCTTGCGTACAGTTTGGTGATTGCATCCAGAAAACTTCGTCACCATTTCCAGGCTCATCCCATCACTATTTATACTAATCACCCGCTTAAGCAAGTCCTACAAAGGCCAGAAGCATCGGGAAGGTTTCTCAAATGGAACATTGAGCTGAGTCAATTCGACCTGAACTTCCAACCCCGGAGATCTATAAGAGGGCAGGCACTTGCAGACTTTATAGCAGAATTTACCATCCCAGAAGATGATGCGGTAACTGAGGAAGACGATCCGCCAAAGCTACTCCTTGACCCTAATGCCTGGAAACTATATACTGATGGAGCTAAAAATGACAGGCGATCAGGTGCCGGAGTGGTTCTTGAGACTCCAGAGAAACGGCTAATATATTACGCTCTTAGATTGGATTTCCACGTAACTAATAATGATTCTGAGTATGAAGCTCTAATTTCCGGGTTGAAGCTTGCAAAGGAGCTAGGCATAACAAAGCTGGACATCTTTTGTGACTCCAATTTAGTCGTGAACCAAGTTAATGATAAGTTTCTGGCTAAGAGTCCAAGGTTGATATCATATTTGGAAAAAGTGAAGAAGTTGTTGGATGGTTTTGACTACCACAATATATCTCACATTCCTCGAAGGATAATCAAAGAGTGGACAAGCTAGCGAAGATGGCTAGTTCCGATAATCCAGAACATACGGAGCTAGTTCCGATTGAAGAATTACAGTTCCCTAGCGTGGATCAGATGGAAGTTTCTCCAGTACTAGAGATTGAACCTGAAAGGGAGTCATGGATGATCCCCCTAAAGAATTTTTGGATAAATGGAACGCTCCCGTCAAAGAAAAGTGAGAGGCATGCAGTTATACGGAAGGCTTCCCGATATGTGTTGCAGGGCAATGTCCTATACAGACAAGGCTTCTCGATGCCCCCTCCTCCGGTGCTTCGCTCACGAAGACATCAAGCGTGTGCTGAAAGAGGTCCATGAAGGCAAATGCGGCGATCACACCGGGAGGAAAACACTGGCAAAGAAGATATTGCGATACGGCTATTTTTGGCCCACCATAAATAAGGACGCAGCCAAGTATGCACGGCGTTGCGACGCTTGCCAGAAATTCTCCAGGATTCCTAGGGTGCCACCTAGTCAGTTGAAGACAATGACAAGCCCGTTGCCTTTCGCCATGTTGGGAATTGACATAATTGGGAGCCTTCCCCTAGCAAAAGGCGGGGCAAAGTTCACTATTGTGGCCGTGGATTATTTTACTAAATGGGTAGAAGCGGAGCCTTTGACCACGATCACAACCAAGCGAGTGATCACCTTTGTCGTTAAGAATATCATTTGTCGATTCGGGATTCAAAAAGTCATCATAACCGATAATGGGATCAATTCGACAGCACGAAGTTTCAAGATTTCTGTCGGAAGTATCACATCGAGAAAAGATACACCTCTGTGGCACATCCGCAATCGAACGGACAAGTTAAAGCGACAAACAAGGTGATCAAGTCCATTCTAAAGAAAAGATTGAAGAGGGACAAAGCTATGTGGGTTGATGAACTACCCCTAGCACTATGGGCCTATAGAACAACGTACAAGTCGGCGACGGGTCACACCCCGTTTTCCCTTGCTTTCGGAGCTGAAGTAGTTATTCCGGTCGAGTTAGAAGTACCATCTCATTGAACTATTTATTACGATCCGATGACCAACAATGAGTTACTCCTTGAATCCCTGGACATGGTTGAGGAAAAAAGGGACGAAGCCGACTTACGTGCCCAGAGACACAAACAACAAATAGCTCGGTACTACAACAGAAGAGTCCGAGCTCGGACATTCGAACCTGGAGACTTGGTTCTGAAGCGCGTCTTTCCACCCCCGGTACATATGGGCCCGAAATGGGAAGGACTGTACTCCATTTTACAAAGGCTTGATAATGGAATCTTCAAGCTAGCGACCGTAGATGGAAGCAAAATCCCCAGAGTGTGGAATGCCCAGCATTTGCGGCTTTATCTGACATAGAAGTGTCAGTTTTACTCTTTTGTTTTTAGAACCATGTAAAAAGGCTCGACTTGCCTAGAACAGTCTGGTTATTTGAACAAAAGATTATAAAGTGGACGTAGGTCATGATTCGACCGAACCACTATAAAAATATTGTGTGTCATTTACCTTCACTGCACCATTTCTTATCTGCTCTTTTATGTTTGGTTCATATATACCGTTACCGCTTCGAGGTTTATTTTAAATTTACGCAGTAATCTCAAAACGGCTAATTCAAAATGCCGTCCAGCAAATCGGGAGGCTCGCGGTAATTAAAGTTCCAAAAGGTGACGCGAGGTAAATCGCACTACAGATTGCACTCTAACTCCCGAGATCAGGGAGAGAGTATAAAGGATGCGAAGGTAACGTCCCCAAGGCGTGAAGGTGCACCATGATAAAACCTCCTTGACAACACTCTAACCCGCTGAAGGATCGGGAGAGTGTAAAGGCGCTAGAGACATAGCGCCCCCAGAACTCCTGTCCCGCTGAAGGATCGGTGAGCAGATCAAAAAATCGAGCTCGAACTCTAACCCGCTGAAGGATCGGGAGAGTGTAAAGGTGCTAGAGACTTAGCACCACACGAACTCTAAACCGCTGAAGGATCGGGAGAGTATAAAGGTGCTAGAGACTTAGCACCACACAAACTCTAACCCGTAGAAGGATTGGGAGAGTATAAAGGCGCTAGATACTTAGCGCCGCAAGAACCATTACCCCACTGAAAGATCAGGATAGTACAGATATAATCCTAATCGATCGCCAAAAGCCCTGGCCAGGCACTATAATGACGATTAATTAGGAGTATATACGTGCATCACTACACATTTACTTAGCATGTGTATTTCCCGATGATTGTTTTCGTTATGATTAATGATCGTTACTTAATATTTAACTATGAAAGTTTTAGTGATGATTATTTAAACTTTGCTAACATGATGAATTTGCAGGAACGCAATGGTGCAAAAGAAATAGGTCTTTAATTACTGGAAGCAGATCTGCAAAAAACGAGAAACTAAACAAAAAGTGAGGGCCACTCCCACGACTACATCTTTTGGCCAAAGGAAATCTTAAAGCTAAAACATAAGCTAATAACTGCATTCTATTTACGCTTGGGAGATGGCTTTGATTTCTTGTCCTTCTTTTGTTTCTCCAACTCCTCTTTATCAGTACCGGAGCGGTCGCTTTTCTTCCTCTTCCTCTTATCGACAAGAGGCTCCGGAGAAGGACTGGAAGGTTCGGAGGCAAGCTGTGAAGTTATCGATTTAGAAGAGAATCTTATGAACAACCCAGTTTTGGGGTAGATTTTAGAAATAGGGGTCATAAACACAGGATTATGTTCCTCCCTCCTAAGAGCCAACTGCTTCTCTTTCCTAGCTTGTATGTCGGTCTAGGTTTCGCTATCATCACCCTTGGCCTCATCAATGATTTCTACCTCCTCTTCCTCGTCTCCGTGACCACCATCCGTGTCATGCAAAGTAGCGATAATCTCAGCGTCTGCAGGAGTGCCGGTGCCAGATTCCATAGGTGCTATTGTAACTCTATCACTCGTTGTGCCCTCGGTTTGCTTCGGGATCTCGAAAACTTCAATACCAGAACCCGGAGGAACATCAACCTTCTCAGCCACTGCCTTCTCCTCTACACCCTTTTCGACCACTTTGGTACCTACACCATGAGAAGCAAAGGTTAGTTGATCAGGAAGAGATATGGCCACGTCAGTTATCTGTCCCGTAAGACGACGACAAATTACGATTGCTTTAATGAACTTTGGAGACAATATGGAGATACCTTCAGCTGACTCATCTCCCAGATTTGTACCGGTGGTCCCGACAATCGGCGGGGTAGGTGCCAAGGGGATCAATGGATCATCGGGGTTATGTCCCTCAACCTCAGAGGTTTTGGGCTCTACCGCCGGGCTCGAGCTCTCGCCAACCTTATCCTTGCTCTTGAGCCTGCTATTCTCCCTCTCCATTTCCTCACGGATCAGGCATTTATCTTCCTCCAAAGCCTCAGGTTCTTCACCTCTGAGAAAGGTCTGCATCAGCTGTCTTTCGTCAATCTCATCGACCCCCAGTCGCCGCTTCTCTCCCTCGACAATTGCGTCCCATACATTGGCCAAGATAACATGGTAGTCTGGAATCTAAGAGATGTCTCGATTCTTGATGACTTGACCAAAGAAATCGAACAATAGTTCCTCAAAACTATCTATGTCTTTCTCTCTTTCGGCGAGCTTATCGGCCGCAGCAGCTGCTGACTCAAGAGCGCTATTGGCGTTGCTATCGGCGAGAGCCGTACGCTTCTCAGCTTGAGCAAGTTGATCATTTAAAACCTCCTTCTCCTTCTTGGCGAGGGCAAGATCATCTTTTAAGCTCGCCCTCTCTTTCTCCCAGGCCTCTTTCTCAGCAGAAAAACGATCTTGTACTGTCTTCAGTTCGGTGTTAACCGCCCTGAGATCTTCTACTTCATTCCTCAGGGCCACCCGCTCCTGGCTATTTAAATCGAGCTTGTTGCGAAAACGCTCCCTAGCACTCTCCAACTCGGCTTTGTAATTCTCTGCGTCTCGCCGAGCTAAAGCCAGTTGGGCCTGTGCATCCTCTAGTTCTTTTTCCATTTTGCACCTAGCCCTAGCATCATTATCAATCTTTACTCTGGCCCTGGTCGCGTCCGTCTCCATCTGGCGGATGATAGTAGAGAGTGTAGCAGCATGCTTCTTCATTACCCCATATTGTTTAGCTGCATTGCATACATACCATATCACCTCTGTGTCCCAATCCTCGGGGACAGGCTCAAGATCTGGGACGAACACCATTCTCTCAAAGTAAATATCAGAAAATTGTTTTCGTAAGCGCTCTAGCCTGGCCATAATCTCAGAATTGGGGGCAACATCTTTTACAGCAGTAGTATCCAAGCCACGCTCACTATAGGAAGAAGGAATTGTCTTCCCCTTTTCCATAATCCTTCCCTCATCTTTGTTTTTGTCCTCTTGCTCGGGGTGTCTTTTGGAAGATTGGGCGTGAGAAGGAGTGCTTTTTGGAGGGGTTAAATCTCTGGGAAGTTGCTTTCCCCCAGCTGGTGGCAATGGACGACTATGTGGCTTTCCATAACCTTGCTTTGGTGGAGATTGAGGTCGTGCAGAATAAGATTGATGAGAATCCCAGGGCTGATGACTATCCCTTCCCCAACTATCGCTATGAGTGTGCTCAGGATCTGGAAGGAGGCTTGGTGTGCCCTGGCGAAGGGAACGGTAAGAATAAGACCGTTTACGAGACATTTTTCCTGCAAAGGAAACAAGTGCATATTAGAACTATTAACCACAGTAGCAAAAGGGTGTTATGATAAATGGTGCATGTGTTTTGTGCATCCCGTGAAATCCCCTTTTTTAAACGGACCAGGGCCCGAAGTTAGGCTCGTTTGGGTGACTTCTTTTTCTCCAACTAGGGGACCCGTCTCTTCGGAGGTGGGAAAACTTGGTTCCCCTTCGAAGTCTTCTTGAGTATAAATATTGTCTGGTAAAGAATTTTATTTAATTCCCCGAGAATTTGTTCCTCCGTCAATTCGTCTTGGGCGACAGACTCAACTGGCGATGAAGTTCTTAAGGGAGACTACCCCTCGGAGGTTGGAACCTCCTTTGATTCATCAGCTCGTCCCTCATCTCCTTTATATACATTTAAATCTTCGTCATCCTGATTAATCATCGGTGAAGGACTCTTGCGAAGAGTAGTCGTATTTACAGCTTGAGAAGTTCCTTCTCCTTCAGCCGGGGGTATATACTTGTAAGGTTTACCGCCCGCTCCAAGTCCGAACCTTATGTCTAAGAGACGGTGTTTGTGAAGGTTCTCGTCAGTGATACATTTCTTAATCCTTAAGAAATCTGAGTTACTCTTGAGGAGGCGGGACATTCGATCTTCGTATATCGATCCTTCTGTTCTCTCAAAGTTCTGATCTATGTGGAACAAAATGATTCGTTAGCACTAAAATTATGGATTCGAATTAAACACGGAAATGTTGGAAACATACTCGCTTGTAGCCACCTCCTCGCTCATCCAGCTTGGTGTTTTATATAGAACCAGTCAGATTTGACATCCCCTATATTACTATAACCATCCATCACAACTTTTCTATTGGCAACCGATTTGAAGAAAGAGAAATTGGGAGCCCCTGCGGAACGATGTTTGAAGTGGTAATAGAATTTCAAATCTTTAAGAGTAAGCTCGGTTTGCAGAATCTCCACATAAGCAACGTACAGAGTATACAAAGCCGCATAGGCATTCGGGTGGAGTTGCATGGGGGAAATCTGTAACTGTCTCAAGAGATCAATAACAAATGGAGGAAAAGGAGGAATAGCCCCTACCCAACACATGAGTCGACTAATGGTCATGTACCCTTCTGGGGCAGAATGAGGTTTGTCCTCGCCTTCTGGAACTTTCACATCGTCCCAGGGAATCCAATGTCTTAAACACATTTTCTTAAGTTTTATATCGTCCAACTTAGAAGGTAAAGAATCAGTGAACTTTTCTATTTCCTTAGCACCCGAAATCTCATCAGGAGCTCGATCATCCTCATCTTCAAGGGACGTGCTCTCAGAAGTTGTTGACTCTATATCAGTGTCTGTCTCGTAATCAAGATCGGATTTTTCCTCACTTGAATCAGAGGAAAGCACATCAGGGTTATGATGTATTAATGTCTCTGATTCGGTACTCTCATTCGATGTCTTAGTCACTTGTTTTTTCGATATAGCTGTGTTGGCAAGTAAAAATTAGAACATAGTTACCCGTGAGCCCCGTGTATGTGCAAGTACTCGTGTGTGAAAGTGTATGTGATACCAGAAAGTAAAGTCGTAACATAAATTAAATGAGACCAATGAGTATGCTGTTGAGTTATGCTGCGGAATCAGTCCAAGAAGTTCGTCTTGAAGGCTCTAACCTAACTGTTCAAAGTCTTATGATAGCAATACATTATTTAAGTTAGAGTGTTTGGGATCGCTGACCAGCCCGGTTCGGTAGAGATGAAGGGATCGGATCGTGGGATGTGTGTCAGATTGTGGGACATGGGATCGTGATGCGGTTCGGGTCGGAATATACGAGCGGATCGTGGAACTCCTATGGTTAACACAAGGCGCCACGACCCAATTCATCTCCATCAGCGATCTGATCCACTGCCTGACTTCACACCATGAATTCCCCTCCGATCTTTCTATCTCCACGATCCATTTCAATACCACGATCCGTTCCGTAGACATCGACTACACCTCATCTTCTCCACCCCAATGGCGCTGCGATCCGAACCCGAACCTTGCAAACGATCCAAACTGGTCAGCATCTCTTTCTTTCTTCTTCCTCTTTTCTCCCCTCCTCCCAAATGCCTAAACCCATCAACCATCGTCGCCCCTAAAGTCTTGAACACCACGAAATTTAGCCACTCTCTCCTCTCAAATCAGTGAAAAAACTCAAGGAAAACGAAAGTAAAGTTGCATTAAAGCCTTGTTGACATGATTACCTACTCTGTTTTAGCTTAAATCGGGAGAGGAAGCTATTTTCTGGAGATCGCGAGTTAGGGTTCGAGAGAAGGGATCGGTGGCGGCTGCAAAAATAAAGAAGAAGGAGAGAAGATGGAAGAAAGGTCGGTTTATATATAGGCAAATCCATGACCATTAGTATTCTTTTTCTTGTCTTATTCGAACCATGGAGACCAATGGGCCACGGACCAAAGCCCAGCGCAGGAAAAGAAGGGCCGCTCCCTCTCAAACGACTTGGGATGTCGTGGAAAAGCCCATAACGTTTCGTGAAAAAGCCCAAACGATCACCAAACCAAAGCAAGCAACTCGTCCCACGGACCGTGGGGTGCCTTGGCCATCCGACTTGATAAACTACCGTCAAGAATGAAGACTTAGAAATACTTGTGAAGATTTAAAAAGTTTACCTAGCAGTTTGATAGCAAAATCTCAAGAAATCCAAAAGACGTGAGTGACCTCAGCAAATGTAGAAAATAACCGGGGTACCAGTCTGATATTTATACTAATTAGGGGACATGACTTCTTGGAGCTATACGTCATTTCAAACAAACGCGGCCTTTTGTTTACGTCACTTCATGAAAAGATAGTTCAGTAATTTCGAAGCATGTTCCATCCTTGATAAAACATACTTCGAGGGGGCAAAATGTTGGCTAGCTTTTAGACCAAGCCACCAGGGTTCATATTCATAAAAACTACAGAGTTTCACACATCTGGATCATTAAGAGCTTGATCGTGATCCCCTTTTTCTTCCCGGATCGTGATAATGCTTCCACGACCCCTCGATCGCGAGTCCCTGTCGCGACCCGATCCGCCTACTCAACAGCCTCTCGATCCGACCCCCGAAGTTAAAAATGAAGGCCACGACCAAGTCAATTATGATCCGAAAATGCAGGACTCGCGACACCTGTCCACAACTATCATATTGACTATTTCTCCATCAAGCTACGAACCAGTCTGAGATCCTCGGGATTCGTGCCATGTATGACCGTGATCCGTCTGTAGAAGTCACCTATAACTAGCCCAGAGCTTGGCAATTTTGAGGATCTTTTTGGCAATTCTGAGTTTTGACTCCACCATTATTAAATCTCTATTATTATTATTCAGAGTTGTCTCGAATTTATTGAGTGAATCGACATTGTAAAAGTGAGGTTGAGGGATAAATCATCGATTGTGCTTGAAATTTAAGTATAATCATAGATATAAAGTGGACGTAGGCTCGTTAACGCTGAACCACTATAAATCTCGTGTCTTTCTTGTTTTTCTTGCATTTTTCTGATATTAATCTCTGCACAATTGAACAACTTGGGTGTTGGAGCCAATTTTGGATCTAACATTTATCTTGCCACCTAATGTAAAAATCGAATTTTTATCTTTAAAAATAATCCCATATTGATATACAATGATCTGAACCCTAAAAAACTGATTTAATTTAATTTAAACTAATTATTTTAAATGAATAAAAATAAATAACTATATAAAATAAATTAAAAAAAAAGCTTACAGTTTTCGGGGAAGGCGGTGGATGGCTGTTGGCGGCGCCTCTGACGTCTGAGGAGGTGGAGGTGAGTCCTAGGAGGTGGTGCAGCAGTTTAGAGGAGCTAGGGTTTGAGGTTGGAGGCGGGGGTGGTGCGCAGGAGGTTGCTGAGGTGGTAGGGGGGTTCGCGTATTTGCGAGGAGGAAAGGGGGAGGGGATCCGCGTCTTCGCGAGGAGGGAGGAGGAGCTAGGGGGAGGGGTGCGGTGGCCCCCCTTAGGTGGCGGCGGCGCTAAATCGACCGGGGGGGAGGGGGGTCTGGGCAACGACGGGTCCTCTTTTTTTTCGTTTTGTTCAGAAGAGGAACGGGAGGGAGGAAGGTAAAGGGGGGAGAGAGAGAGAGAGAGAAGAGTTGACCATATTTATCAGTATATTTTTATATTATTTTAAATCCCCAAAAAGCAACTTTAAATTTCGATCTCCAAACGAGACCCACTGCCTGTCGTCCATAACTAATTACCCCCATTCCGAACACAATGGGATATGTATCGTAAGCTGATTTGATCATTTCAATCAGTTTTCGTCAAAATCAAAATATAAATCTATATATTGAATTTAAACGCACATTTCAATTTACCGGGGCCACATACGGACTCTAAAAATTCCCGAAAAATATTTTCTAGCTTCGTATTGACAATACGGTTCTAACAAAACTAATTTCGTCAAATTCTGAGTCCGTTTGTAAAACGGCCATTTTCTGGTCGATTGAAATTGACTGAAACTGTCAAAACACGTTTTACTTCGCCACACTCACATATTGATTTGAAAATTCTGAATTTTGGAATCTAGCAATAATTCTACATCCCGGATCCAACAAAAGTGATTTCGTCGAAAACAGAGGTCGTTTGCAAAATTTCCATTTTTAAGGGCCAGAATTCCATAATGACTATTCTGAATTTTCAACTGGGCATAACTTTTGATTCCCGCTATGAAATTTCAATTTTTCGGATTCGTTAGGAAGATATTTTCAAATAGATTCAAATATTTTTGGTTTCGCTAAAATACAGTTTATTTTTAATCATGTACATTCATTTGAAATTTGAAATCGAACTTTCGAACTACCGCGCCATTTTCAATTCCTTTTATAATTAAAAATAATTATTTATATTCTAACGTCGATTCAAACAAATATTTCCATTCTAATTCTATTCAAAATAAATTTCTCGGCGTATTTATTTAAAATAATTCATTTTAAATATTCAAAATTCATCAAAATTGCCAAAATAAAAAATTTTAATTGGCTCGGATTTTCTGGGTTATTACAATCTCCCCCAATTAAAACTTTTCGTCCCCGAAATGGAACGAAGCTTAAAGTTGTTTACTAATCAACTCAACTTTCATTATTTTCATTATGGCTTAAGTTCTTTAACTTTTCAGTTTCTAAGAATTTTTCAAATTTTACAAAAATTTGGCTAACACCCTAAATTTTCGAAAAATTTCGCCATAACCTCCCCTGCACGGGAGCACCGGGAAAATCCCGAAATTTCCATACAGGCCTCTCCAATCCAAAAAGAAAACGAAACAACCAAGCGGCTAGCCAATCGGCTCATAAAATCATCAATAACCTAAGAAATTAGTAAACATGTACCTATTTGTCGGGCAAACAATTTTATTCTTCTGCTCTAGCCTCCTTGCTATGACTTGTTCAATGTATACACATGTATATGCATGCAATTCCAAACAATTTTCCATACAGTTAAATATTTGGTACAATTTGGTTACATGTACCGTTCATGTACATATTAGTTTCAACAATCTCATTAGTTAAACTAATAATCAAACAACACAACCATCAATCAATTAGTGGATTATCGTTTTCAAACATATTACTTTAATACATAGTCCAAAAATCAGATTTTCGATGCCAAATCACAACAATAAGCCCTATCTAGTTTTGGTTCTCACACCAGTCAATTGGAAATATATAGAAATCCCACTTTCGAAACTCGAACATAAATTCTGATGATGTTTCGAACCACCATCAGAACATCTACGGGCGACTAGAGTGTGATTCCATATCTATCCAGTATATTAAAACTTCAAATACACGCGGATCAGACGTATACGCAAAATCTTTATATACTTGATTGTCCAAATCAATATAAAAATAATATTCAAATATGAATAATTGATTTAAATTTTCAAAACAAAAATTGTTTTCAGCTTTATTTGAGGACAACTCTCTTCCGACTCATTCTAGGATACTACTGATCCCATCTCTAACGAGTCATTCTCATTGGATATTACTAATCCAATCTCCGATGAATTCTTTCGTTTGGTTCTAACGTATCTTGTTCTGTGAGCTTTGTAAACCAAAGCTCTAATACCAGCTGAAACGACCCGAACTTCCCCGCGAAGGAAAGAACGAATTGTTTTGAGAACACGACTAATCAGAACATAAACAGAAGAACATTTCATTGCTTATTACAACAATTCATCATAATACAGGAATATAACAGAGTATGAATGAATATTATACGTCAGAAAAATATCAGAAGTTTAAATTACGTTTAAATACATCGCAGGGGAAAATTAATACAAAACACAACTGAAAAGAATATACGGGTACAGAGCTTTCTGAATATCATTCCAGCTGTAAACCAGGATCCTGTGGATATAAATCTGCAAAACCAAAACTACTAGCTGCCCGTGTGGAAATAGGGGCACCCAGAGTTTAGGTTAAAACAATAAACTCCAGGTCAGTCATGTGACTTGTGTGAGAACTAAAACAGTTATTTAAAACAATACTTAAAATCAGATATATCAAGGGACCACGCCGTATAACACGGAACGGGTTTCCTCCCAAGAATACTAGTGCATAAAACAAAATAGCACAATGCTTTTTGGAAAAATGAAGCTATTATAAGACCTAGGTCCTATCACATAATGCAACGCAAGCCGGGGGATAGGGTTTTCCCTTATAATAGCCAAACATGCTTGGTACGTTAAAACAAATCATTTGGTACTATTATAAGTGCATAGTGTATAAAACAACTTCAAATATTAAGGTATCAATCCTAGGCGGCATGGGTACCATATATCATGTCGCCAATACTAGGCTCTATAATCAAAACCGCAAATGTCACGCATTTGGAAGTTGGATTTCCGTCTGTGAACCAAGGCAAGGGATCGTCCTTACTGCTTCGAGACGCACTAGCTCGCCCCTCAGGAACAACCGCAACTGCCCCTTGGTTCGTCAGGGTTGGTCCACTTGATGTGGATTATAATGCCTGAACACTGCGTTTCCCCGCCCTATAGGGCGTCAATGAGCCAAATGACTCCATCGGTCCCGGATCGACCGATATAACCGAGGCGCCTCGCTATCAATCATCCACTTAAGTAAAATGTCCGAGCGTGTAAAACCCAAAACACCATTCCTAGCTAGAATGAAACGCGTGCCCTCCCTGAGGTCCTTCTCCCGTTTTTGGTTCACATCAGGGTGTGAGGTTCGCGAATTAACGCTATATTAAAGCCATGCTTTGATCATCAACCACAAGACTCTGCTTTTCAACAGAAGCCTTGATCATTTGCATCTCAGCATGCCAAACAGGCAATTCATGCCATGCGACTAATATCTATCGATATATAACCTCTGAGCTCGTACGTCTCAGAGAAGGGCGTTAAGCAAGAGAATAAATTCTCCGCCGCCAAACAGATATATATTCAATAGAAATCAATCAACACAGAATAAAATCCAATGTCAGATACACATCTATTTACAAGTCCGTTCTGGGTCTGAACGAAACCGGAGGAACCTTATTCCTCGCATATCCATCGATCTCCAAGTACGTCTGGACGATCACCAACTGATTCCCTCCTCTTGGGTGTACAGCCCAATCAAGATCATCAGTAATTATCCAAATGATGTGAAGACCTCCGGTCTTCAACCATCGTCTTCATCGTCGACTTCTCGTCGAATGGGATAAACCCGGTCTTTCCGAATAACTCGCGTATATAATAAACAAGTGTTATAAAAACACAACATATGCCTTATTCCAATCCAGAATATTCCTTTATTCAAATATTATTTTACTTTGGGTAAAGTTCCCATTAATTTTATCAAAGATAAATTCTTTAATTTTCTTTTGAATATCAATTCAAACCAAATTATGGTTTATCCAAACTAGTCGGGATTAACGAACCCTACCGAAGTAATCATTTATTTTAATTTCCTAACCCCAACCTATTCATCCCATGAAGTAAAACTGGTAATACTTCATCTCTAACACCACGATGTTATTGGTAAATTCAATTACCATTTCACGTTCAAATCTAATTAAAGATTTAACTATCGCCTGGAGCAAAACTGGTGATACTCCATCCTCGATCATTTCAATCTAATTAAAGATTCATTAAAACTCTAATTCAGTTTTAATTTCCAAAAATCATTACTTAATGATTATTCAAAGTTAAGAAGTAAATCTTATCTTTAACGGGGTTAAAGAACTAATGTCATTAAAACACAGTTCACGATAAACCCAAATCCCATTCCATTAACAAGGGAATCTTCACGGAAAACAGATCAATATATATAATCGATATGAACTTCCATATCCGACTAATAATAATATAAATGGAATAACGGCAAAGCCTTTTAAATTCCAGATATATTAGTTGTCTTCCTCCACAGAAATTCACTTCGATTATTACCAAATCGAATTCCACTCCATTCCAAATTATTTTATTAAATTGGAAAACTTTACTTTGGAAAATCTCCTTTAAATCTTAACAAAAGATTTTTAAATTCCAAATCACGTTTCACTGTAATTAGGGTTAAAGAATGAATGTCCCGTTAAAAACATAGTTCACGATAAACCGAATTCACATTCTATTAATTATTGGGTTAAAGAACAGATGTTATTTAAAACACCGTTCACGATAAACCCCAAAAATCAATTCCAATTCAATTCCAATTAAATATCATTTAATTGGTATGCTTCATTAAATCTAAATAAAAAGATTTAATCTTTTTCTCAACTGGGTTTAAGAACAGTGTTAATGAAGACACCATTCACGACAAACCCAAATCCCATTTGATATTAAAAACAAGGCTCTGAATAAAAAATATATCGTCTTATATTCAACATCAAATTCTACAACCAACAAATATTGTATTGGAAATAACGATATGAATATATCTTTCAAATTTCCATAACAATATCTATATAATCACGAAATCCCATATCGAAATATTCAGAAGACAATTTCGATTCAAATCCATTTCCAATATATATTGGAAATTCTGGTTATTTTTAAAACCATTTCAAATCCAATTTATTTATTTTAAAAATAAATGAATTATAATTCTAGTTCAAAAACTAGTTCAGTTCGATAAAAATCTATTTTTATCTTTTCAAATATGGGATTTTTCATCCCAATTCTTTCCAAACCATTTCTTATGATTTTACACTAATTATTGATATTTTTAATAATTTTATCAAGGCCCATACAGTCAATTTCCATCAACGGCCATCGAACATCACTTACAGCGACCTTTTCCAAATTTGATTTGGACATAATTCCAAATCCAACCGTTAGATTTCTAATATTCGTTAGAAAGCTCTTTTCGATACGAACCCAACGGTTCCGGTTTTAGGAGAATCCGACGGTCGGATCTTCTGTAATATCCATTCGAAGTCAATGGTCGAAATTCGAGAACTACCGCAGCGCGACGCATTCTATTCAGGCCATTATATTATATATATATATTTCGTCGATTTCCATTTAAAACGTATTTTATAAATCGTTTTAAATTCATTTTCAAAATGATTTCAATTTCATATTCAATTTTAAATCAAAATTGAATATTCCATATCATCGATATATAAATGATAATATTTTCAAAATATTATATTTCGAAATCAATTCCTTTTCGATATTCATTATAAAAATGAATAAAATCAATATAAATATCGTTCACGTCAAAATGGCGTCAATCTAATCTACACGGCTTTATATATTTAAATATATTCGTGTCCATCCCAAATCGGACATCAAAATCAAATTTTGATTCTTTTATGAATATTTATGAAAATATTCGTTATTTTAAAATAAACGTTATTTGAAAATATTATTCTTTCTGAACTGTAATCAAACACAGTCAATTACCATATAATGTGATTATACGGATTTCTTACACATACGTACACAACAACAATCAAATACTTTCAACCATCATCCAAAGTGCATTCTACATTGCATAAGCATCAAATATAACTATTTAACGCTTATAACAGCCTGTCAATCAATCGATCGACATACAGCTAAATATTGGGATTAGTGTATGTCCAATATCATCCCAATACCCGTGTGGGGTTTCAAACAATCAAACACAGGTTTTATTTGTGCAGTTGGGTGATGTGTAAAATTTATTGTCCCAATCAATATCAGTCAAATGTGCACATAAACATATCCTCCGATTTGTAAACGAATACTTATTTTATATACACGTTAAAAATTATATTTTTAACTATAAAATATTTATTCAATCCACATCACACAATCAATTTTCACAACACATCAATCAAACAAACAAGTCATCCATGGTTTGTGGACGACGGGTGTCGGGTTCTGCTAAGCACTGTCTGCATCCTAGTATATATTTCAACTAGAAAAATAAACAAAAAGTGAGAAATTCTCACCTTGGGGTTCCACTCCGCCATTCTCTATTTCTGAACGGTCTAGATTTGTTCGAAATTCCAACGCATCCTTTTCACGTTGTTCATGTATAAAAATCATATTTTTATCGCTTCATTCCAATAAATAAAAATCATATTTTTATCGCTACTGCATATATTTTTACAACGTTTCTTTCTATATAAAAATTATATTTTTATATCTCTACTTCTCATATAAAGATCGAATTTTTATTTCGCTTCATATATAATAAAAATCGAATTTTTTTCTTAATGATATCCATATAAAGATTGCATCTTTATCACAATGAAAACATTATAAAAATCGTATTTTTATTTATAAAAATCACATTTTTCTACCGCTACGATATAGATAAAAATCGAATCTTCCTATCGCTAATGAATATATAAAAATCACATTTTTACATTGCCATTCAAACGATAAAAATCGTATTTTTACTTCGCTACATATATGATAAAAATCCCATTTGTAAATCATCACTTCATATATAAAAATCGTGTTTTTATCATATCGCTACATATACAAAGATCAAATTTTTATTATCTATATGTTATAAAAATCATATTTTTATTATTCCTATAATATAAAAATCACATTTTTAATACTTCTATAATATAAAAATCACAACTTTATCTTGCCACCTAATGTAAAAATCGAATTTTTATCTTTAAAAACAATCCCATATTGATTTACAATGATCTGAACCTTAAAAAACTGATTTAATTTAACTTAAACTAGTTATTTTAAATGAATAAAAATAAATAACTATATAAAATAAATTAAAAAAAAAAGCCTACAGTTTTCGGGGAAGGCGGTGGATGGCTGTTGGCGGCGCCTTTGACGTCTGAGGAGGCGGAGGTGGGTCCTGGGAGGTGGAGCAGCAGTTTAGAGGAGCTATGGTTTAAGGTTGGAGGTGGGGGTGGTGCGCAGGAGGTTGCTGAGGTGGTAGGGGGGTTCGCGTCTTCGCGAGGAGGAAACGGGGAGGGGGGTCTGCGTCTTCGCGAGGAGGGAGGAGGAGCTAGAGGGAGGGGTGCGGTGGCCCCCTTAGGTGGCGGCGGCGCTAAATCGACCGGGGGGGGTCTGGGCAACGACAGGTCCTCTCTTTTTTTTTCGTTTTGTTCAGAAGAGGAACGGGAGGGAGGAAGGTAAAGGGGAGAGAGAGAAGAGTTGACCATATTTATTAATATATTTTTATATTATTTTAAATCCCCAAAAAGCAACTTTAAATTTCGATCTCCAAACGAGACCCACCGCCTATCGTCCACAACTAATTACCCCCATTCCGAACACAATGGGATATGTATCGTAAGCTGATTTGATCATTTCGATCAGTTTTCGTCAAAATCAAAATATAAATCTATATATTGAATTTAAATGCACATTTCAATTTACTAGGGCCACATACGGACTCTAAAAATTCCCAAAAAATATTTTCTAGCTTTGTATTGTCGATACGGTTCTAACAAAACTAATTTTGTCAAATTCTGAGACCGTTTGTAAAACGGCCATTTTCTGGTCGATTGAAATTGATTGAAACTGTCAAAACACGTTTTACTTCGCCACACTCACATATTGATTCGAAAAATTATGAATTTTGGAATCTAGCAATAATTCGACATCCCGGATCCAACAAAAGTGTTTTCGTCAAAAACAGAGGTCGTTTGCAAAATTACCATTTTTAAGGGCCAAAATTCCATAGCGACTATTCTGAATTTTCAACTGGGCATAACTTTTGATTCCTGCTATGAAATTTCAATTTTTCGAATTCATTGGAAAGATATTTACAAATAGATTCAAATATTTTTGGTTTCACTAAAATCCGGTTTATTTTGAATCCTGTACACTCATTTGAAATTTGAAATCGAACTTTCGAACTACCGCGCCATTTTCAATTCCTTTTATAATTAAAAATAATTATTTATATTCTAATGTCGATTCAAACAAATATTTCCATTCTAATTCTATTCAAAATAAATTTCTCGCCGTATTTATTTAAAACAATTCATTTTAAATATTCAAAATTCATCAAAATTGTCAAAATAAAAATTTTAAATTGGCTCGGATTTTCCGGGTTATTACAAGACGGTTTCACTAAACTGTTTATTCAAATTTCTCGTTACATAGAATATAAACATCATAAAACCTTATAGAAGATGTCATAACTGTTTCATGTTCAAATGATAAACCAAATTGTTATCAACAGTGAATCATTCATTAAAAAAATGCGAACAGGAGAAAATAAAATAAATGAGAAGCACAGAAACTAAAATAAATTGCTAAGTCATAAAAATAGATATCATATTCAAATCTCCAAAAATGTCTTAAAGGTAAAATAATTCCAATATAATTCGCAAATGAACAAAATGAGATAACATTTAAAGGATGATTTAAATGCTTGGAAAACATAACATCTATCAAAAATTTATATAAACCAATAAAACATGTTATGTAATAATATCAACACAATAATACACCAATTATGGTCATAAACAATTTCATAGTATAATAAAATGAAAACTTCTCAAGTAATTTATTCTAAATGGTTGTAAAATATTTAAGGTGGTCGAACAAACCAAATAGGATTTATTCTAAAATAGAATATTTAATTAAAAGTATAAGCTTGAGAGTATACGTAAATTAAATTGCATACATATATGTTTGCCAATAACATAGATTAAATGCTAATATTTACTTATACAAACATATATATATATATATATGCTTCTCAGTTTATTTAATATCACAAAATAAATCAATCGTCAAAATAAACGACTTATATATGTATAGACTGAAAATAAAATTGATAACTTCCTCTCTATGTTAAACATCAAACCGACATAAAATTCGTAGATCACTTCGATTTCATAAACAATTATATGACAACCATATCAATTCAACCAATTCATTCATCTAAGCAATTCAACCAATTCATTCATCCAAGCAATTCAACCCAATCACACAATGATATGCAAAGATATAACTGTTATGGGTGAAGACATAGATGTGAGTGAGGGGAAAACTCACTGGACAATGCATTAAAATCCAAATCAGCGGCTCCTATTGCTGCCACTGCTCTTCATCACTACCTAATCCGTACACCTTGTGTTGCCGCTTCTCCTCCAACATCAACTGTCGGCGCTCAGGCCAAGGATCCTCCTCCACGCATGCGACTTGGAGGCGCAGTCCTCTCGTCCAGGCTCGTATCCCCTAACTCGCCAGCTTCAGCGATGAGTCTACATCGTACGCCCCTCTATTTTTTTTCCCTTTCAATTTTAGGGATTGAGAAAAATAAAAATAGAAGGGGACGGGTTTCTGATTTTTGAAAGAAGAAGTCGGCGAACCCAGTAGTGGCTTCCAGAGAAAGAAAAAGTAAACAGGTTTGGGCCTCAGGCCTTTTGGTCTTAAGAATCTGAACAATTAAATTTTAATCCTAGTTTAGTTAATTTCTAGTATCTATGAGCTTTAATTCACAGAAATAAATACCATGGCTAACCCACAATTGTTTTATAAACTGAACATTGATAACATGACAGCGTATTTCATTGATGTTGGCCAACTGTATTTATTGATTCAACCTTCAACCATAATAAATTTATTTCTCCACTATTTCAACTATTTATATTCAGCAATTTATTTTATTCAATTGCATTCAAGATTTCCATCTAATATAAATAGATCACCATGCTCTACAAATCTTTATTTTTGGCAATTAAACAATTTTTATTCCACTTGACTCTCATCCATTTTATTTGTAAATCCAACATCAAATAACAAAACATATTTAGTTGTTCGCTATGTTAATTACATATTCTAAACCTCTTCATATTTCTTGAACAATTTATCCAACCATGTATCACCATTTAACGTAAATATCCCCTTTAATTTAATTTAATCAATATATAATTACAGCGTCAAAACAGGGTTGTTACAAAACTAAATTGAATATGGAATAAATTTATTGAAATTGAATTGTTTATCTACCTTTGATATTTACTTTAAATAAACTTGATTTGTAGTAATAATTGAATTGTGAACTCGAGATATTTATAAACGAATTATTCAAAATGAGAATCATAATTGAAATTCAATTATGTGAATCAAATTATTAAATCGAATTGTTTGAAATCGAACAATTGAACCTAAATTGAAATATGAATGGGATGTTGAATCTTTTTGAATTAAATATCGGAATTTGTCGATTGATTTGAAACTGAAATATGAATTCTAGTTTGGTTAAATTTTTGAAGAAACGATTCCAATTCCAACTATAGTATTTTAAACCATTTTATAAACTATTTTAATAATAATTACTTTTCTTTATAAAATATTTACCTTATAACTGTTTTATATTTATTAATTATTTTAAATAAACTATTTTTATAAATTAAATATTTATTTTATAAACTATTTTATATTTTAACTATAGATTTTTTCTAAATCTGAAAATTCTATTTTAAATACAAATTATTTATTTTTAAACTATGTAAATTATATATCTAAACTATTTTAAAAAATAAATAAATATTTTTCACTATTTTAATATTCAAGTTATTTTAAAGTTCGAATTGTTTCAAGATTTTAAATTAGTTTAAATGTAGATTTTATGATGAATAATATTCTCTTTTGAATATTCAAATGATTTTTTTATGAAAATCCGATATTTTGGTATGAAGTACGAACCCCTTTGAAATGTAAATACGACCGGCGTGAAAAATGTAAACATTTGGTTGTTAAAGAGATCGGGATATGATATTGTCATACTCTCTGCTAATACTGAAAACCACTTTAACAACTGTGTACGCGATGGAGTTCCAGAATGAAGTAGGTTGATTTGGAGGCGATTACTGGATTTGAAGAAAGAGAACGATGATGGATGTCCTTGACCTTCATGTCATAATTAAAATGACTAAAAAAGGGATATACCGGACCAAGTGGGGTTAGCTACTGTAACGACCAAGAAAATTTGACATTTAAAAACATAAATTAAATTAAGATTCAATGTAAAATAAATATTTATATTTGAGATTTTGTCAATTCTTGAACAATTGGTGCGAACCATTTCATAAATTTATATACAAACGTGATTTGCATTACTAACCGATTTGAATATTTAGCGTTAAAATTACTTCGTTGTTTAAAAATGAATATTATGGAAAGAGTTGTACCGTCATAAATTTAGTTTTGCAATTTAAGTAAGATATGAATTTAATATTTACCATGCAATTTGGTGGGAAGAAAATGTATGCTCGAAATTCAATTTGGACTGTTATTTAATGTAGTGTTCATTCAAAATTTCAAAGCGCATTTAGTACCAATATTTACATTTGTCAAAATTTATGATACTAATAAATAGTACGCCGTTTTGGAATATGTAAGACCTAACATTTGAAACAAAATCAATTTTTGGAATAAATTACATTTGAGAAACAATCTATTTTGAACAAGAATCTATTTGCATAAAATATCTTTAAGAATGATTTATTAGACTGTTAGGTATGAATGGTACGCTGAAAATTAACTTTGAAATAAAATTCAAAATTTAATTGACGAAACAAATTTTAATTTTGAGTAAAGAATTTTGTTGCCAAATAAAATATCATTGAAGCGTTAAGTAAATAGTATAATAAAACGATTAAATTAATTTCAATTTATGAGTTGAAAATTTTAATAATGATAAATTTTGCTTAATCGTTGAGACTAAATTTATTGCAGTATTGTTTATAGTACAGTTAATGCGATTAATACAAAAAGTAAAACTTTGACAAAATGTAAGCAATTTAATCAACATGGAAAGCTAAACCATATTTATAAGAAATACGCAATAAAAAAGGAATAAATAAATTGTGCAATAAATCCGTATATTTTTCATTACCATTTGAAATTAGTTTACGGTGTATAACAATTAAATTTACAACATTTAAACATAACGTTAACAACGCTATTGGTCAAGATAGCGTTCACACATCGTACATTAAGAATAAATCAAAATTTTCCTTCTTTAAAGGAGATATGGTAGACAACCAAATATTAGAAAAATCTAATTTTAAATCTTCCCATATCAGTGCAAGATTTTTGAAACAGTGTGTAACACCCCGTAATTCTGTTAATATTAATATTCACAAATTAAAGAATAACTAATCTCAGACGTGAGAATTGTGGGAAACGGGTTGCGCCATTGTGTTCGTCTCGGAATTCTGGTTGAAATAGATTCCGAGTTTGCGTGATTTGGACTTCGTATGAAGAAGTTATGGCCATCGGAAGTTTCAGAAAATTCAAAACAGGTCGCAGGAAAATTTGAAAATTCAAACAGAAAGTGCAGAAGCGGGCTGGGCGGGAAAATTCCCGCCCAGGCAGGTCGACTGGGGAGTCGACACTAGTGTCGACCTCCCCCCCCCCCCCCCCCCAGGTCGACTATAGTGTCGACCTGGTCAGTCGGCTAGGGTTTTGACTGAGCCCAAACTTGAGCTGCTGATGTGTCTTTAGGGCTGAGTTGGCAAATTAAACGGTTCAAGTTAGTTCTGAGTTGATCTGACGGTCTAAATAAATCCTAAACTCTATAAATACCTAGGTAGTCTCTCATTCTAATTCACATGAAAAATAGAATAGCCACCGTCATACCGCCGCCATGGAACTCAGTCTAGCCGCCGCCAACTAAGAAGGAAGAAAAGCTAATCAAAACCTAATTCTACTCAACTCTAAAGCAAATCAAGACTCTCTTTCTCTTCTAAATAGTGAGTATGATGATCTTAACAAGATTATTGTTATACTAATTAGATTAAGTCATGAATGGATTATAAGTGAATGATGTGGATTATCATATATGTTGTTGTAAACCTTATGCTATCATGTATGTTGTAAATCCTATGTTATGTGATGATGATATCCTATATGTTGTAAATCATGCTATGATGATGTTATGTATGTTGAAAGTTTCTATGCTAAGTTGTGATAAATCATACATGTTATAAAGTCATGATGTTATTATCTATGCTAATTAGTTCATGTTAATCAAATCATGATGTTGATATTACTTGGGCTATATTGATCTATATGACAAATCACATATGCAAGTTTAGATTGATTAGTTAAGATTATGAACATATGCCATGACATCTATTTAGATCTAGAATTATGACATCTAGAATTATGCTATGACATATGTGAATTCTATGCTAGTTCACACCATCATTATGTTGCCTAAAACCCCATATGCAAGTTTATACATAAATTTGGGTTATGATCATATCATGTAAATTGTGACATTTAACAAGTTGACACCTTTAGATCCTTAACATGTGTAGTTTATGCAAGTTTCACCCCTATGATGATTAGATTTATTTTATTTGTCTATATGTGGTGATAATTTATCTTTGTGCTATGAGTTAGACTATTCGAGTCTAACGTATATTCTGCGTTGAATAAGCGAACGTATAAACGTGGGGTAGGGGTAATATTAAGGATTTAATAATAAGAAATTGGGGTGCAATTGATATGATTTTGCATGCCATGAGTGGATGACCATAATTGAGTCAATTATGGGCATCATTAAAATTGGAGTTTAATTAATAATTTGAATAGGGAATTATTAAAACTGGGGTAAAAGATTATAAGTGATAATCAATGCTTAGGACACGAGGTTGGACTCGTTTGTGACGTAAACCTGCCCGGACCCGCTCGGCAAATCCAGTGGTCACAAATGTCAGCCCAATGTGAGAGGTCCTAAGCCTAAACTAAAGCATAATAGTTGTAAAGACACGAGGTTAGACTCTTTTATGGTGTAAGACTGCCCGGACCCGCCCGGCAAATCCATCTGCCATAAATGCCAGTCTAATGTGAGAGGTCTTTATGAGGTTATGGCCTGAATGAATTAAGAAATACTTAACCAGATAAACATGTAAGGTGGGACATGGGGGTTAAGTAGGTGCCTTGGGTGGCATGAGGAATCTAGTGGGTGCCCTTAGTGGCATGTGAAATACTATTAGTAAGACTTAACCAAACACACATGTAAACGAGCATGACTAAGAGGGTTAAGTGGGATATACTAGTGGTGACAAGCTTAGGTGGGTAGCTTGTGGGGGCCCATTTCAACCAGTATCCCAAACGTATCTTTGTGGGCTCGACCCAAGTCGAGGACGGGACACGCATGCTGGGTTTGACTATAAGAGGCCAAAACGGGGAGCGGTGGCAACGCAAGTCCAACGGGTTTCATATGCGTGTGTGGACCCGGGCTGGTAGGTAAGACGTTGTTGCATCGTGTAGGTATAATCCGTGCATTCTCAAGTTGTATCGGGTTGCCACTTTAGGGGAGTGATACACCCCACTGTGGGGCCAGCACGGGTATCTACGAGTAGGGAGCCGATCGAAAGTGGGTAGTGGGGAACACCTAGTGGAGATAGGGGAAGACGGCACCTATGTAGTCAGCTAGGGGTACGCAAGGCTATTTATATAGTTTCTGTGTGAAGCAAGCGGGATCAACCTTTAGGGTGACTGGTACGGTGCAGTGTAGTAATGTGCGGTGCAGTGTAGTAATGTGCGGTGCAGTGTAGTAATGTGCGGTGCAGTGTAGCAATTGTGCGTTAGTAATTAGGTGTGCCTTTAACGTCATCTTAAACGTTATCTTTATCTGCTCTTCCATACCTAATAGTTCATAGACATTTACTTGTCTTCCAGCTTATGCCTTGGTCTAGTTATTTTGATAATAGTATTGTTAGAATTATCATACTCGCTAGACTTTATGTCTGACCCCCTCTATTTCTATCCTTTTTCCCCCTCCAGGTCCTCAGGTTGGACCCAGATCTAGTGGAGTTTGATTGGATTGCTTCATCTCTCTTTGGAAAGCTTGGACCGTTGAAGTAAAGTCCAGCTTGTTATCTTCTTTAATGGCTATTTATGTAATGGGGTTATGTATTTTGTTTATCAAGATGGATATTGTACTTGACTCTGATTTATGGTTTTATGATGTAATAAACATGTTTAATTTCCGTTGCAATAAAATGAAGTTTTAGATTTCCAAGTACTACTTATTATCTGTCTTGTTGTAATTTTTCTGTTCTATATTCACTTAAAACCTCAATGGAAGTTAATGCATTCCCTTTGTAAGTAACATTAATGGAAGTGGTGTGTTACACGTGGTATCAGAGGTTAAGGTTACCAGAACAGATAATTTTTTTAGAAAAACTATTTTTCTAAAGTATTTTTGGAAGAAGTATTTTCAAAAAAACATGTCTTAATGAGTGATTTTAAGAGGAAAGTTTTTATGAAAAACATAATCCCCAATAGCCATATATCTTTATCCTTCGAATTCTCCATTTTGAATCTTTCCTTTTCCGTTTCAGCATGGCTGAAGATCTTAACCTTCCGGATGGTGTAACGATACCGGGATGGTATAGGAGGTTATTAGAGGCTAGGGCCGCTGCAGGTCCAGCCAATGTCCCTCCACCACCAGTTGCACCCGTTCCTCCTCCTCCTCCTCGCGTAGATACTTTTGCAAAGGTGTGCAAGGAATTTAAGGCTATGGGTGGAAAACCCTTTCAAGGGTCAGAAACGTTTGTGGAAGCTAGAGATTGGCTTAGGGAGGTAGAAGAATTGCTAGAAATCTTTGAAGTAGAAGAAGGGAGGAAAGTCAAATTAGCAGCTTGGTTAATGAAGTGAGAGGCCTCGTTTTGGTGGGAGGTCACTAATGGGGAGCGTCCTGTTGATTCTTGGGCGGATTTCAGACGTAGGTTTGAGGCGAAGTTTCTCTCAATGGCAGAAGAGAATCTATATATGGAAAGGTTCTTGACATTGAAGCAAGGAAGCTCATCAGTGAAAGAATATGTCAACAAATTTAATCAGTTAGTAAGGTTTGGCTTGGACTTAGTGAACACGCCGGAGAAGAAGGCTCTGAGGTTCGTAAACGAATTGAATGAGCCGTTGCAAGGGTTGGCTATGACCCACATCCCTATGGGGGCCACCTTTGAGAAGCTAGTAGACATGGCACTTATGCACGAGGAGAAAGGCGCTAAAGCTGATAAGGCACCCGTGAAGAAAGGGGATCAAAAGAAACCACAACAGCAAAACAAGAAGGGTGGTAAAGACAATAATGGCAAAGGAAAGAAGATATGCTTTAACTGTGGGACACCAGGCCATCTCAGCAAGGATTGCCGAAAGAAAAAGAAGACTGACTGTTTTTACTGTGGCGATGCGGGACATCTAGTGAAGGACTGCCCAAAGAAGGGGCAGGGGGCAGGAGCTACCTCGGGAGGACAGGTGTAGGCTCTTATGGCACCAGGGCAGGCAAGGGGACAAGTTCAGGCTCTAGCGGTTCCACCGCTGCAAGAACGAGGTAGAACCATTTCTGTTGAAAGCTTAGTTTTTCTGTTTGATCATCCTGTCCGTACCTTATTCGATTCGGGCGCATCACATTCGTTTATCTCTACATCATTATTTGAATCACTGCACTTAAACACCAGTTTAGTAGAGGATCCCTTAGTTGTTTCGAATCCAATTGGAGGCTCAGCTCATTTGTCCATGATGTGTTTGGATTTGAAAATTTCTATACTTAGCGTTGAGTTTAGATGTGATGCTTATGTTTTGGGCTTCACGGGCTATAGGATAATTTTAGGAATGGATTGGTTATCCAGAAATGGGGCCGTTCTTGATTGTGAAAGGAGAGTAGTTAGGCTCGTGACTCGCCTTGGCAACACTCTCGAAATCTTTTGTAATCCCATAAATTCTGTTATGCTAAGTTATTTAGAATCGCTTGACGCGTCTGAGGAAAATCTACGATCTGTTAGAGTGGTCCGAGAATACTCGGATGTGTTTGAGGAGGTGAAGGGCTTGCCTCCGAAGCGTGAGATAGATTTTCGAATATATCTTGTGGATAATGCAAAACCAGTATCTTTGCCAGTACGCCACATGGCTCCACGTGAAAGGAGGGAACTCGATAAGCAAGTGAAGGAGTTGCTTGAGAAGGGGTTCATAAGACGAAGTATATCGGAGTGGGGTGCTCCAGTAGTATTTGCCACGAAGGCGGATGGGTCCCTTAGAATTTGTGTGGACTATAGAGAACTTAATAAGCTTACTAAGAAGAACAGACACCCACTGCCGAGGATTGACGATCTCTTCGATCAGTTAGTTGGCGCCTCAGTGTTTTCGCAGTTGGACTTAGCCACTGGTTTCCATCAGTTGAGAGTGGCTGAGGATAGCATTGACAAGACTGCCTTTAGGACTCCGGACGGTTTCTATGAATGGCTAGTGATGCCCTTCGGTTTGACAAACGCCCCCGCATACTTTGTTGATTTGATGAGTAGGGTGTTTAGGGAGTACCTTAACAAATTCGTGGTAGTCTTTGTAGACGACTTCTTGGTCTTTTCTAAGGATGAAGAAGAGCATGCCCTACATTTTAGGGAAGTGTTGGAGACCGTACGAGTGCATAACCTTAAAGCTAAATTTTCTAAGTGTCACTTCTGGAGGAAGGAAGTACGATTCTTAAGGCACGTGGTTTCCAAAGAAGGGATAGCTGTGGATCCCGCGAAGGTGGTGGCCATCCAAGATTGGAAGGTCCCTAAAAATGCTACCGAAGTAAGAAGTTTCTTGGGGTTGGCTGGCTACTATAGGAAGTTTATCAAAGACTTTGCAAAGATATCAGCTCCATTGACACGCCTGACGAAGAAGAACCTAGTCTTCACATGGGACGTAGATTGCGATGATGCGTTCCAACGTTTGAAGAGAGCTTTGACTTCAGCCCCAGTCTTAGTGCTGCCAGACGGGAGTAAGCCATTTACCGTTTATACTGACGCTTGTGGGACAGGACTAGGCGCAGTCTTAATGCAAGAGGGAAGGGTAATAGCCTATGGTGGAAGGCAGTTGAGAGCGCATGAGAAAAATTACCCTACACATGACCTAGAGTTGGCCGCTATTGTTTTCGCGCTTAAGTCTTGGCGTCATTATCTTCTTGGCGAGAAATTCGAATTATTCACTGACCACAAATCTTTAAAATACTTATTCTCTCAGAAGGACTTGAACTTAAGGCAGCAAAGGTGGATGGAGTTCTTAGCGTAATACGATTTCGAAATAACATATACCCCTGGCAAGGGTAACGTAGTGGCCGATGCCTTAAGTAGAAAAAGATTATCCTTAAGTCCTTTGTTTGTTGAGCGGCGAAGCTTAGAATTCATCTCTATGTTTGACTTTAGACCTTCCGTTGACTTTGTACCCGGTTTGCTAGCATCCTTGGAGGTCAGACCTACGCTTTTGGGACGGATTGGCGAGGCAAAGCGAGACGACCCGCAGTTGGTTGAGTTAGTAGAAAAGCTCAAAGGAGGGGAGTCATCAAGCCATCTCCGTAGGTATACCCTAGATGATAAGGGTTGGTTACGTAGGTACGGTAGACTTTGTGTACCTCGAGACGACGACCTAAGGAAGGCTATTCTTGACGAAGCACATCGTTCAAAGATGACCATTCATCCCGGTGAGGACAAGATGTACAAAGACATGAGACGAGTTTACTTTTGGGCCGGTATGAAGAGGGATGTGGCCGAGTATGTCGCTAGATGCTTGGTGTGCCAACAAGTAAAAGTGGAGCAAAAGAAACCCGGTGGGTTGCTTCACCCATTGGAGGTTCCACAATGGAAATGGGAAAGTGTCTCGATGGACTTTGTGGATGGATTACCGCGATCGAGGAAGGGTAATACGGGGATTTGGGTTATAGTAGATAGACTTACTAAAAGCGCCCATTTCATTCCTGTGAAGAGTAAGAGGACTGCTTCATGGTTAGCTTCTGTATATGTCCGAGAAATAGTTCGTTTGCACGGTGTTCCTTCTAACATAGTGAGCGACCGCGATCCTATTTTCACTAGCGAATTTTGGAGAAGCTTGCAAGAAGCGGTAGGGACTCAGTTATGTTTGAGCACCGCATATCATCCTCAGACGGACGGCCAGACCGAGAGGGTGAATCGTATTCTAGAGGATCTTTTGAGGCTATGTATCCTAGACTTTGGGGGTACATGGGAAGAGCATCTTCCATTGGTAGAGTTCGCATATAATAACATCTTTCAGTCTAGCATTGGCATGGCACCTTTCGAAGCTCTTTATGGACGACCTTGTTGTTCACCTACATGTTGGTGGGAATCTACGGATAAGATCTTACTTGGGCCCGATATGATTAGGGAGACTTTGGAGAAGATCGACTTGATTCGAAGGAGGATGAAAGCAGCGCAAGATAGGCAAAAATATTATGTGGATAAGAGGAGGACAGATCTTGAGTTTGATGTTGGGGACATGGTCTTTATCAAAGTGTCTCCATTACGAAACGTTGTTCGCTTTGGGTCCGTTGGGAAGTTAGCACCAAGGTTCGTAGGGCCGTTTCCTATTAAGGAGAAGATTGGACAGATGGCGTATAGAGTGGAGTTGCCTGAGAGACTTAGTTGTGTACACGACGTATTCCATGTGTCACATTTGAGGAAGTGCTTGCACGAGATCGCGGAGGTGGTAGAGCCGAACTTGCTTAGAGAGGTGGAGATAGAGCGTGATGCGACGATTCGACGAGCTCCTACGCGCATTCTTGGGTCGGAGATCAAGAAGCTGAGGAATCGAGAAATCAGACTAGTCAAAGTACAATGGGGAGATGATGAGAGCAACGCTACTTGGGAGACAGAAGAAAAGATGTGTTCGTTGTACCCTTTTTTTTTAGGGTATGTCCTTTAATTTCTCCTTTATCGCTTATCTTGTACTTATCTTACCTTTAGAGTATCCTCTCGCTAGTATTCTTGACCTTTAGTTAGGATCATCCTATGGTTGAAACATGTGTTTGAGACATGTTATGTATGATGGATGCAAAGTGGATGCAAGTGTTTGCTAGTGGTTGCTCGTGGACGCATATACACACACTATTAGGCACTAGATCGACTCAGTCACTTCATACTGCATATTGCATATAAATGGATGTATTTAGTAAAATGGATGTATGATGATTGTATTATCATATGGATACTGCATTCGGATGATGATTGCGCACGCATATAGAGATAATATGTAGCATTAGGGAACTTTTGCATACATAATGGACGCATGGCACTATCATGATTTGCATTAAGGAGGACAACTGAATCAGTGGACCGCCTGATTTTGCATTAGATAAGGAACACATACACACACTTCTTACATATGTTCATACAGCAATAAAAGTCTCTAAGGACAATGGATGCCTGTGTTTGATGGTTGAGTAGATGGACGATTGGATGTTAGGATATACATTCTTCTTGACTTGAAGATTTCGGGATCGAAATCCTTTAAGGAGGGGAGAATGTAACACCCCGTAATTCTGTTAATATTAATATTCACAAATTAAAGAATAACTAATCTCAAACGTGAGAATTGTGGGAAACGGGTTGCGTCATTGTGTTCGTCTCGGAATTCTGGTTGAAATAGAGTCCGAGTTTGCGTGATTTGGACTTCGTATGAAGAAGTTATGGCCATCGGAAGTTTCAGAAAATTCAAAACAGCTCGCAGGAAAATTTGAAAATTCAAACAGAAAGTGCAGAAGCGGGCTGGGCGGGAAAATTCCCGCCCAGGCAGGTCGACTGGGGAGTCGACACTAGTGTCGACCTCCCCCCCACCCCCCCCCCCAGGTCGACTATAGTGTCGACCTGGTCAGTCGGCTAGGGTTTTGACTGAGCCCAATCTTGAGCTGCTGATGTGTCTTTAGGGCTGAGTTGGCAAATTAAACGGTTCAGGTTAGTTCTGAGTTGATCTGACGGTCTAAATAAATCCTAAACTCTATAAATACCTAGGTAGTCTCTCACTCTAATTCACATGAAAAATAGAATAGCCACCGTCATACCGCCGCCATGGAACTCAGTCTAGCCGCCGCCAACTAAGAAGGAAGAAAAACTAATCAAAACCTAATTCTACTCAACTCTAAAGCAAATCAAGACTCTCTTTCTCTTCTAAATAGTGAGTATGATGATCTTAACAAGATTATTGTTATACTAATTAGATTAAGTCATGAATGTATTATAAGTGAATGATGTGGATTATCATATATGTTGTTGTAAACCATATGCTATCATGTATGTTGTAAATCCTATGTTATGTGATGATGATATCCTATATGTTGTAAATCATGCTATGATGATGTTATGTATGTTGAAAGTTTCTATGCTAAGTTGTGATAAATCATACATGTTATAAAGTCATGATGTTATTATCTATGCTAATTAGTTCATGTTAATCAAATCATGATGTTGATATTACTTGGGCTATATTGATCTATATGACAAATCACATATGCAAGTTTAGATTGATTAGTTAAGATTATGAAAATATGCCATGACATCTATTTAGATCTAGAATTATGACATCTAGAATTATGCTATGACATATGTGAATTCTATGCTAGTTCACACCATCATTATGTTGCCTAAAACCCCATATGCAAGTTTATACATAAATTTGGGTTATGATCATATCATGTAAATTGTGACATTTAACAAGTTGACACCTTTAGATCCTTAACATGTGTAGTTTATGCAAGTTTCACCCCTATGATGATTAGATTTATTTTATTTGTCTATATGTGGTGATAATTTATCTTTGTGCTATGAGTTAGACTATTCGAGTCTAACGTATATTCTGCATTGAATAAGCGAACGTATAAACGTGGGGTAGGGGTAATATTAAGGATTTAATAATAAGAAGTTGGGGTGCAATTGAAATGATTTTGCATGCCATGAGTGGATGACCATAATTGAGTCAATTATGGGCATCATTAAAATTGGAGTTTAATTAATAATTTGAATAGGGAATTATTAAAACTGGGGTAAAAGATTATAAGTGATAATCAATGCTTAGGACACGAGGTTGGACTCGTTTGTGACGTAAACCTGCCCGGACCCGCCCGGCAAATCCAATGGTCACAAATGTCAGCCCAATGTGAGAGGTCCTAAGCCTAAACTAAAGCATAACAGTTGTAAAGACACGAGGTTAGACTCTTTTATGGTGTAAGACTGCCCGGACCCGCCCGACAAATCCAGCTGCCATAAATGCCAGTCTAATGTGAGAGGTCTTTATGAGGTTATGGCCTGAATGAATTAAGAAACACTTAACCAGATAAACATGTAAGGTGGGACATGGGGGTTAAGTAGGTGCCTTGGGTGGCATGAGGAATCTAGTGGGTGCCCTTAGTGGCATGTGAAATACGATTAGTAAGACTTAACCAAACACACATGTAAACGAGCATGACTAAGAGGGTTAAGTTGGATATACTAGTGGTGACAAGCTTAGGTGGGTAGCTTGTGGGGGCCCATTTCAACCAGTATCCCAAACGTATCTTTGTGGGCTCGACCCAAGTCGAGGACGGGACACGCATGCTGGGTTTGACTATAAGAGGCCAAAACGGGGAGCGGTGGCAACGCAAGTCCAACGGGTTTCATATTCGTGTGTGGACCCGGGCTGGTAGGTAAGACGTTGTTGCATCGTGTAGGTATAAGCCGTGCATTCTCAAGTTGTATCGGGTTGCCACTTTAGGGGAGTGATACACCCCACTATGGGGCCAGCACGGGTATCTACGAGTAGGGAGCCGATCGAAAGTGGGTAGTGGGGTACACCTAGTGGAGATAGGGGCAGACGGCACCTATGTAGTCAGCTAGGGGTACGCAAGGCTATTTATATAGTTTCTGTGTGAAGCAAGCGGGATCAACCTTTAAGGTGACTGGTGCGGTGCAGTAATGTGCGTTGCAGTGTAGTAATGTGCGGTGCAGTGTAGCAATTGTGCGTTAGTAATTAGGTGTGCCTTTAAAGTTATCTTAAACGTTATCTTTATCTGCTCTTCCATACCTAATAGTTCATAGACATTTACATGTCTTCCAGCTTATGCCTTGGTCTAGTTATTTTGATAATAGTATTGTTAGAATTATCATACTCGCCAGACTTTATGTCTGACCCCCTCTATTTCTATCCTTTTTCCCCCTCCAGGTCCTCAGGTTGGACCCAGCTCTAGTGGAGTTTGATTGGATTGCTTCATCTCTCTTTGGAAAGCTTGGACCGTTGAAGTAAAGTCCAGCTTGTTATCTTCTTTAATGGCTATTTATGTAATGGGGTTATGTATTTTGTTTATCAAGATGGATATTGTACTTGACTCTGATTTATGGTTTTATGATGTAATAAACATGTTTAATTTCCGCTGCAATAAAATGAAGTTTTAGATTTCCATGTACTACTTATTATCTGTCTTGTTGTAATTTTTCTGTTCTATATTCACTTAAAACCTCCATGGAAGTTAATGCATTCCCTTTGTGAGTGACATTAATGGAAGTGGGGTGTTACACAGTGACCTAAGATTATGAACAGTTCGTATTCACAGAACCCAATACCACGCGATATTCTCTGTCCTCTCTTATCTACATTATAAATGCATGCCTCCTGCTTCTATGCACAAACAAAACTTCTGTTCTTTTCAGAAAAAAATCCTATTTCTTCTTTCTTCTTGCGAATAGTCCTCCCCAACAAGCTCCATTCCAACAATCCACCGTCCAGTATAGAAGTCGCGGTCTTTTCTTGTGCCAAGAGGTTAAAACAAACTTAGAGTAGTGTAGAGACTGTATATATCTATATATGTGTTAGTAGCCGAGGAGCAGTGCGCGACGCATGTGTAAGAGATAATGGATCATCCGAGGCTGACGGAGTTGATTTGGAACTTGACGGTGAAAGTTTGGAAGGCAAATATAGGTGAGAACTCTAATTTAATAAATTTTATGTATCTTAGGAAATTAATGGTTTGTATGTAGTTATATTGATGGTATATGTTTGCTAATGATTCTTAAATAGATTCATGGTGTAAAAATGACATCTTTATGGAATTTGGAAGTGAAACACCTTATGTTAGTTCACAAAATTACAATTGTATGGAATATTAGTTATATACAAGCCTTAGTTGATTTGTGGTGGTATGTTTGAATTGTTTGCAAGTGATTTGATGTGGTAAATAAAATTAAACCCTTAAAGAATTGATCTTTAAGTAGAATTTATGTAGTCACTTAAATATGTGAGAACACTTTAAATTTATTAATACGATTTAATTTTTTTTACATGATTAATGAATTTGATATTGGGTGGTTGCATGAATGATTAATTATTTATTGATGGTTGCCAAAATAAACGCATATCAACGCGTGTTAATTCCTTAACGCGCATTTGGAAATTTATTTGTTGATTGCATATAGGAAATGAATGCATAAAACGGTGGTTAAATGTGTGAATATATATATGTACTTATTGCGACCTTATATGAATTGCCAGCGGAAAATTAGGAAATTTCCTAAATTTAATTAAGTAACGATTTATTGGCTAAATGACAATTTAGTGATTATGTAGTGTTTTATTAACTTAATAATATTGACTCAATAATGTTTATTAATACCAATATTCTTGGTTTGATAACATTTGTTAATTAAAGTAATATTTGATTCCTTGAATAATTTTCCTAATTAACATTTTATGATATTGAATAAATTTGTTAATGTTGATTTAATTATATAGTGTTATTAAAACGGTTTATCAACTAAGTTACGTTAATAACATTTTAAATATGGAATGAAATAATCTTTTGGTTAATACCTTGAAAATTGTTAATTTGATTTAATAGTATAAATAATTTGATGTTGGAAACTAATCAACATGTTATTATCAATGTCAATTGATATAAAATTTATTTTAAAAGTTACTTGAATTAAAATTGTTGATTTTAAACTTAATTACCATTTTATTGATAATTGTTGTAAAATTTGGCAAACTCGAACTACTGGACTTGTGAAATCTAATTTGACTTTAGATAATAATTTGAAATGATATTATAAAAATAAAAATTGGTTGAAAAGATATTTAAACTTGCATTATTTAATTTGAAATTTGATATACGTTTAGATAAATTTTATAATGATATATTGTAAATTGCTTTGGATAATAATTTGAATTTAAAGTTAAATAATGAATGTAACTTAAGTTTCGGGTTCACAAATAGGTTTGTTCTGCTATCAACTCTGGAACGGTAAACGGGGTGTGTAACTATGGCAAGGGATGCAGCAACCAGTGCGCTGAACTTACTTGGCCAACGTTTACTTATCTAGACTGGTAAAAGAGCAAATTGAAAGTGAATCTCGAATATTGTGAAACAAAAACTATAATAAACAGTTTTCCAATATAAAATTAGGTTAAATTGGTTGGAAGTGATCTTCAAATATTTAATATAAGTTCTGTAGATGATGACTAATACTATTTGAGGAATTAAACGGTGGAAATATCGTAATTTCGCTTATAGCATCAGTTTAATATGGAAACATATATTGGATATAAGAAGTTTCGATTTCTAACCAACTATATATTAATATAAATCGTTTGGATTTAACTTGAATGCTATGATGATAATATTATTTGCCCGAATAAGGATTAGGTTAATTATGGAAGTTAATATGGAACTAAGTGAACGAAAGTAAATAAGCTGAATGTTTTTGAGATCGATTGGATGAACTCAAGATTATCAAAACCAATTATACTTTTCGAATATGAATATAAATTCAAGTCATCGGCATGAAAAGGCAACAATTCCAGTTTAAAGTGTTTGTATATTTATATAGGTTTTCAACTATATAAAACATGGTATGTTAATTTCAAATATTTTAATAAGATTTATTTGATTTAAAGGATATGTATAAATCGTTCTATTTATTTCTTCAAATTTTACTATATAGTAGGTAATTGTTTTAATCATTTTTATTTTAATATTTTCTAAATATATATAAATTAGTTTATAATAAATTTACTATTTCAAATATTTTATTTAATTAAATTGGGAATTGTTCCAGTCCTGCAACCTTTGATTTGAATATAACCAATCCTTGATTGAATAAACTCAATGACTTCGAATTAAGGAAATAATGTAAATCTTTAACCTTGATTTATAAATGATTTTTGACGATCATTCTAAATTTAGAATGAATTAAGTTATGCATATATATGATGGAAAGAACTTAATTTGAAATTTTATATTCTATAGAATGCGTTAGTTATTTGGAAAGACCGGGATCAAATGTAAGTCTGAAAACCATTCCAAGTAATAATACGACGCTATGAAGGAAATTGGAGACTCGGAAATGGCAAATGAAGACCGTGAATCTTTGGACATATTTGGATTGATTGCTGATGTCTCAAATCAGGTCGTACACCCGATACGAGGTTATAAGTGGCATGAGGTCTGAACGTATTTGAGGATTCTCGGATTTTATTCCGTTCAGACCCAGAATGGACTTGTATGGATTGTGTCTCTGACATTGTAATTGACTGCATAGCACTAATTATTTTGGTTATTTTAACGGATTTTGAATATTTAAAATGAATTATTTTAAATAATAGCGACGGAAAATTTATTTTTGATGAAGTTAAAACGAATAATTTTATTTTAATTATATAACGAGCCTGAAATGGCGCGGTAGTTTGAAAATTCGATTTCAAATTTCAAATGAATATACAGAATTCAATATAAGTCAGAATTGGACGAAACAAGAAATATTTGAATCTGATTAACTATATCTTTCTAACGAATGTAAGAAACTGAGATTTCGTTTTATAAGTTGAGAGTTACGTCCAATTTAAAATTCAAAATAGTCGTTGTGGAATTTATATATTTTTTAATATATATATGACCCTTAAAAATAGCCATTTTGCAAACGACCTCCGTTTTCGATGAAACCACTTTTGTTTGATCCGGGAAGTCAAATTATTGCTAGATTTCAAAATTCATAATTTTTGAAATCAATATGTGAGCGTGGAAAAAGAAAACATGTTTTGATAGTTTAAGTTAATTTGGATCGACCAGAAAATGGCCATTTTTCAAACGGTCTTCAAATTCGACGAAATTAGTTTTGTTAGGACTGTATCGTCAAAACATAGCTAGATTTATTTTTTGGAATTTATGGGGTCAGTATGTGACCCCAGTTTTGAAATGTACGTTTAAATTAAATATATATTGATTTATATTGTAACTTAAAGAAAAACTGATCGAAACAGTCGAATTGGCTTGCGGGACATATCCCATTGTGTTCGGAATGGGTGTAATCAGTTAGGGGCACCCAAATTGCACAGAAATACGAATCATTAGTAGAAAGAAGTTAGAGGATGAGAAATAGAAAGAAAGAAATATTAGAATAGAAGAAAACGAAGATCACAAATCTCACCGCGGAACGAATAAAATATATTAAATAACATAACTTTTAAAATACAAATCAGTAATTGTATATACATACCATTATCAGAGCACAACAGTCATTCCTGGAACAGTTATAAACACCTGTTTCCAAATACAACAAAATACACAGTGGAAAAGAAGATAGTCTATAGCTAGCTGGTGAAGCCTCCTGCTTCGAACTCCTCCAAGTGACTCTGTAAAATCCCGACTACTTGACTGCCCGTAGTTGGGTTTGATTTCGAGTTCGTATAAACACAAGGGTATTTTCGAAATTAAATAAATTAAAATATAAATACATAAAACCCCAACTAAAGTCAAACCCTAGCATTATTGAATCCCGTGGTCAACTGCACAGCGCGCCTCCAGTTAGAAACCCAAGGGCCAAAATCTTTCAAATTTAATTTCTTAATTATCTTCAATCCATGAATTAATCCGCCTAACTTTCAAAGAAAAGATCGTTGAGATCTTTATGCTCTTAATTTTTGTATGGTGACGATCGTTCATAACTTCGTGGTTCGTGAGCTGTTGGGTTTCAAACATCACCTGTTTGAGCACGTCTTCCGGAGGACTACGGCCACCGAGTGTCGAAGCGTCGCTAGCGCAGGGAGGTGGCAAGCTGACGCGCGATGGGGGGCCACTTGATCGTGTTCCGATCACTCCGGAGCACCGCGATTTAAAACCCTAGTTTGTGGCAGCGGGTTCAAGGACTTCGACTAGTTACAGGAGCAACCAAGAAGATGAAGCCGCCATCCTTAATTAATAGGTAAATTTTAAAACCCTAATTAAATTAGTTAATTATTTAACTAAGTTTATAATAAAAGCATTGTAGAAATAAAAATAAAAATGTACTTTGTTTTAAAAATAAAAATATACTTTGTTTTAAAAATAAAAATATACTTTGTTTTAATATAAGATTATCATTGGTTTTAAAATAAGGTTTTTATTGTTTGTAAAAGAAAAATTTCATTGTTAGTAAAAGAAAATTATCATTGTTTTAAAATAAAAACAGCTTTACTTTTGAAAAATAAAATAGCTTTGATTTAAAAATGTGTTGTTTCTAAAATTAAACAGCTCTAGAATAAAAATATGATTTGTATATATAGATATATATGTATATATATATATATAACTCTGTTATAAAAATATGATTTTTATATATAGGAAGCGTTGTTAAAAATGTGATTTTTAATATAAATTGCATTGAAATGGATTGCGTTAGAATCAGAGCAGCGAATCTGAGTGACAATAAGGAATGGCGGAGTGGAAACCAAAGGTGAGAACTCCTCACTGAAATTATTTCTATACAGTTATTTATTTATAACTGCATATATGAACTGCTCCCCGTCGTCCACAGACCATGGACGACTTGTTTGGTTGTGTGTTTGGATTGATTTGTTTTTGTGAATTTGGTTTGTGATGTGGAATGGAAAATAAAAATTATTCATGTGTTGAATTAAATAAAATATTCATGTGTTGAAATAGAATAAATATTCATTTACAAATCAGATGATTTGTTTATGTACACCTATTTGATTGATATTGATTGGGACGATAAATTTTACACATCGCCCAACTGCACGAATAATAATCAGTGTTTGTTGATTGAAACCCCACACGGGTATTGGGATGATATATGACATACACTAATCCCAATTGTTTAGTGGTATGTCGATCGTTTGGTTGACAGGCTGTTGTAAGCGTTAAATATTTATATTTAATGCTTATGTAGTGTAGAATGCACTCTGGATGATGGTTGATGTTTATCATTGTTGTTCTATACATGTGTTATATGAAATCCATATAAATCACATTATATGGTAATTGACTGTGTCTGATTCTAGTTCAGAAAGAAGGAATATTTTAAAATAAGGCATATTTTAAAATAACGAATATTTTAAAATAATATTCAGTAAAAGATCAAAATCTGATTTTGATGTCCGATTTGGGATGGACACGAATATATTTAAATATATATAGACGTGTTGATTAGATATGCGCTATTTTGACGCGAACGATATTTATATCGATTTATTCATTTTTATAATGAATATAAAAAATGAAGTGATTTCAAAATCTGATGTTTGAAAATATTATCATTTATATGTTAATGATATGGAATATTCAATTTTGATTTAAAATTGAATATGAAGTTGAAACCGTTTTTGAAACTAATTCAAAACGATTTATAAAATACGTTTTTAAGGGAAATCGATGAAATATATATAATATATATATTATATATATTAAATGACCTGAATAGAACGCGTCGCGCCGCGACCGTTCACGAATTTCGACCATTGACTTCAAATTGACGTTACGGGAGATCTGACCGTCGGATTGTCCTAAAACATGGCCCGATGGGTTCGTATCGAAAACCGCTTTCCAACGAATATAAGGAATTTGAAATCTAACGGTTGGATTCAGAATTATGTCCAAATCAGATTTGGAAAAGGTCGTTGTAAGTGCAATTCGATGACCGTTTATGGAAATCGACTGTACGGGCCTTGATAAAATTATTAAAAATATCAATAATTTGTGTAAGATCATAATAAATGATTTGGAAAGAATTAGGATGAAAAATCCCATATTTGAAAAGATAAAAATATATTTTTATCAAAATGAACTAGTTATGAACTAGAATTATAATCCAATGTTTTTAAATAAATAAATTGGATTTGAAATGGTTTTAAAAATAACCGGAATTTCCAATATATGAATTGGAATGGATTTGAATCGAAATTATCTTCGGAATATTTCGATATTGGATTCCGTGATTATACAGAGATTGTGGGGGAATTTGGAAGATATATATATCGTTATTCCAATACGATATTTGTTGATTTCAGAATTTGATATTGAATATAAGCCGATATATTTTCTATTCAGAGTCTTATATTTAATATCAAATGAGATTTTGGGTTTGTCGTGAATGGTGTCTTCATTAACACTGTTCTTAAACCCAGTTGAGAAAAGATTAAATCTTTTTATTTAGATTTAATGAAGTATACAATTAATTAATATTTAATTGGAATTGAATTGGAATTGATTTTTGGGTTTGGCGTGAACGGTGTTTTAAATAACACTTGTTCTTTAACCCGATTAACAATGGAATGAGATTTTGGGTTTGTCGTGAATGGTATCTTTAATAATACTATTCTAAAACCCAATGGAGTTAAGAAAATTAGAAACTAACTAGATATTAGCTAAGTTGAATGGTTTCTTGGGTATTGATCTGATGTTGGTTTCGGCCTTCGGGATTAATACTTAGGGAATTGTTCTCTTACTAATTTACGGTTAGAGACTGATGGAAGGTGATTTTGGGTTTATCGTGAACCGTGTTTTAAATGACATTGGTTCTTTAACCCAGTTAAAGATAAGATTAATTTCTTAGCTTTGAATAATCATTGATATTGATTTTTGGGAAGATTAAAATTAAATGGAGTTTTAATGAATCTTTGATTAGATTGAAAAGTGAATGTGATAATTAAAATTATCAATTCAAGAAAATGATCGAAAATGGAGTACTACCAATTTTACTCCAGGCGATAGCTAAATCTTTAATTATATTTGAACGTGAAATGGTAATTAATATTTACCGATAACACCGTGGTGTTAGATATGGAGTATTACCAGTTTTGCTCCATGGGATGAATAGGTTGGGATTGGGAAATTAAATAAATGATTACTTCGGTAAGGTTCGCTAATCCCGACTAGTTTGGAAAACCTTAATATGGTTTGAATTGTGAAAAAAATATTTGAATAAAAGAATATTCTGGATTGAAATGAGGCGTATGTGGTGTTTGTGTAACACTTTCTTATAAAATACGCGAGTTATTCGGAAAGACCGGGGTTATCCCATTCTGAATAACTGATACGATGATTAGTCGAAGATGAAGACGGTGGTTGAAGACCGGAGGTCTTCACATCGTTTGGATGATTACTGATGTTTTGATTGGGCCATACACCCAAGACAAGGTAATAAGTGGTGATCGTCCAGACGTACTGGAGATCGACGGATATGCGAGGGTCTCTCTCTTGTATTGGACATACGGGATGAGGAATAAGGTGACTGTAACACCCCACCTCCGCTAGGGTCACTCACAAAGGGAATGCACTAGTTTTGGTGGAGTATTATCTAGGTAAACATACACAGAGATATCACAAGGCAGAACATAAATAAAGCAGCGGTAGGAATTAAAAACCAAATTTTTATTACTTTCGAGAAAAGAGTCAAAACCTCATATATCCAAGGTACAAATTATTCCATTACATCAAGTTCTAGATAAAGAAGCATAAACTTAAAGTAGCAAAAGTAAATTATTCCCCATAAATAGCAGAAGCAGCCATAGCTTAGCTCAAGACCAAACTGTACATGAGCTGTCAGAAAGCAAGCTAAATCCAAGCTAAGAGCTAGTGTTTCCTCCCTGAGAACCTTGGGGGGGGATGAAAGAAAAAGAGGCGAAAGAAAAAGGGTCAGTCATAAAGACTGGTAAGCCCTAGTGACTTTCAGTATGAAAACTAGTAAAGGTAACATGATATGTGAAAACTGGAATTAAACATAAGGATGATAACAGAACTGGTAGGATAATTAAGATAACAGGATAAGTCAAGTCTAGCATCGCATATTCGAGATTCGTTGCACCAACTGTACTAGTGTTCTAACCCATGTCAAGTATTAATCATGAAATGATCCCTTGGCCCAATATCATGAAGTGACCCATTACGGGGTCCTACGGTACGATCTACTAATCGATCGACTCCCTACAAGTTCTAGCTCGTCATGTGTCTGTGTCATACGGCCCTATCCTGAAATGTAGTTACCTGTGCTAGGTCCACCATAGGGTGTATCAAGCCCTATGGTGCCAACCACCGACATGAATCAAGCACGCACAGTGTAAACCTACGGGTGCCCAATGCCTGCTTTTTCAATTCCGGACTACGTGCACGACCATAGTCCGCCTGAACCTACAATGGCGCATCAACTCAGCCGTCGTTCTGGTCACTTACAATCATCCCAGTAATCGTGCCCCACCCTGCCTAGTCCCAGGGTATCGTGATACATCTAAGTGAGCTACTGCTGAAAAGGACCGCGTAACAAGGGTTTCTAATGGGTTAAGTGTTGTCATTCAAATTCGTGACTTAACCCTATCCAAATCAAGTATCAAGTTGGTTAAATGTGTTCAAGCAGTTCATGCCTTAACCCTATCAAATCATTGTGTCAAGTTGGTTACGTATATTCAAGTGGTTCATGACTTAACCCTATCATGTGGCATTAATTCATTAATGCACCCAACCTCTCACATTAGACTAACTGTTGTGGTCACTGGATTTGCCGGGCGGTTCCGGGCAGATTTACACCACAACATGGTCTAACCTCGGGTTTTTCGTGCGATGTGACCAACTACCCACATTGGATCCTATTGTTTGCAGTCATTGGATTTGCCGGGCGGTTCCGAGCAGATTTACACTGCAAACTCAACCCAACCTCGAGTTGGCCATTTTCAAGTTTATCTAAGTGTCATGCCCACGTTCAAGTTTTCATGTCAAAATTCATGTCGAGTTTTCATGTCATGTTTCATGTCAAATCGTGTCAAGTTCATGTCCATATCCAGGTTCAAGTTATAATAACGTTCATGTTCAAAGCCAATTTATGTTTTACCTAATCTACCCAAATCGTATTCCCATCGCACATAAACTCGAATCGATACAAACAAATCTAATTAGGGAATAACATAAAAAGTGACGAGTATAAGGTGGCAAAAGTGATTACTAGCATAGCATGGTATGACTTGCGATAAAGGATTATAACATTACTGGCATATGGAATATTGGCTTCAAACATAAAGATTCGAAATCTAGCAAAATAAGGTACTAGTCAAGATAACAGTCGTCATAAGGTGATAGTATAGTCATGGTAGCGATTGACATAAGGTGATAGTATAGTCATGGTAACGATTGACATAAGGTGATAGTCATAAACTTGTGACTAATAGCAGATTCAACATGATAATATGAGGGGTTTTTCTTTTTGATTTACAACATAAATAGGCCCCAAATCAATGTCATAGTAATATACCCAAAAGTCAAGATCCAAGATGAACAAGCATGGATGTAAAACAATCATCATACACAGGTCCAATTTCAATTTACAACATATTCATATTACATTTACAGTTTATATCTAAAAGTAACTGGGGCTTACAGATCGTGGTTCGAGAATTAGAAAAAGAAAGTCGATGTTGAATCTTTATATGCTTAGTCGAGTCCTAACGGAAGTCCCCAAATCAGCAATTCTCTTAACGTAGTTTTGACGTAGAAGAAGTAGTCTCTTTCTCTAACTTTTTCAACCAGAATTAGAGCAGCATAATGTCAGAAAGAATTTTTGTGTAGAGAGACTAGTGTTAGGGGCTGTTTATATAGGGTCAGGTCAACGAATGTAGACAGAAACGAGGCCAGAAACATCAAAGTGAATCCAACTTCAAAAGTGGGCTCGGCCACCAGGTCGACCCCTAGGTCGACACCATGGTCGACCTGGTCCTGGGCAGGTCGACCACATAGTCGACCCCCAGGTCGACCTGGTCCTGGGCGGGAAATTTCCCGCATAGTCCATTCTGAGGTTTGAATTTTGAATTTTGAATTCGAATTCTGAGCTGTTTTGAACATGAAAACTTCTGAAAACTTCGAAAGGTCATAACTTGGTCATACGGACTCCGATTTTTGAAAACTCGGACTCGTTTCCAAGAAGAATTTCGAGACGAACGCAATGGCGTAACCCGTTTCCCTTGATTCTTATTTTAAAAATTAATTATGCCTTGATTTATGGTTGTTACACGTTATAAAAATACGGGTTGTTACATTCTCCCCTCCTTAACACTTCACCATAATGGCCAATTGGCATCTCTTATTTTTTTCAACTGCCAACATTTATATGTGTTGTAGACTAGTGACACTTATATGTGTTGCGGTAGCAAAAATGTGTCACCAAAAATGTGTCAACACTTTTATGTGTTGTTATGCTTGGTCAACTCTTCTTTTCTAAGGGCAAAAGGGTAAGTTGCCAAACATAACCCTAATCAGATGCTCAACGCTTTGTCCTCAACACTTATTCTTTCCAGGCCGCAAGATACGTAAATAAACAGAATGGACATGGAAGATTGAAATCAGCGATTAGATCATCAACACCAGAGACACGGCGGAAATCGAAGAATTGAAATCTTGGATTAAAAGAATGGACTTCGAATTGGGGCTTTTAGGGATTGGGGATTCTAGGAATCACGATAAGAGGTAAAAAATTCGATAAAAGGATAAATTTTGTTTGTAACACTATTGGCTGGTTCAGATACCAGGCAGTAAGGAGAAGGAAGCAGTAAAATTCGCTCAACTTTGGAATAAAGTAATTAGCAGCTTCCGAGAAGAAGATCTGATAAGCAACGAGTAGAAAGATCATACTTTATTTATTTATTTGAGTTTTGATCATTGATGGATAGTACTGACCCATGTGTTTCAGGGAAATGGATTTGTTGCTTGTTCCTTATTGGGTTGATCTAGATCTCATCCAGTGGCCGCCATTTTTACTCGCTGGCAAGGTGTCCGTTTATATAGCTTACAATTAGCAATTTAATGTACTTTTTGATTTTTTCTGTATACTGGTGCATCTTTAACTTACAGATTCCAGTTGCACTGGACATGGCCAAGGACAGCAACAGCCAATATCGGACAGTCTTATTCATTTTATTTTTTGTAGATGGTTAGGGTAGCTATATTTGCAGAAGGAGCTACAGCGGATGATGCTAGAGAAGCGGGTGCTGATGTAGTTGGGGGTAATGAACTAATTGAAGAAATAAAATTTGGTACTTGTTGAGAACAATTCTTAGAGTAGAGTACGAAGACTCAATATTTATTTAATGACATATTTTACACGTCTATTATGCTGTAGAAACTGATGTTTCATCTTTGTATAGTGATACATATTTCCCTAATCCTGTAAGTCCATTCAATCTGGAATGTTAGTCTGTATGCATGATACTTTCAAGTTGATAAAAAGAGTAATCATATCTACCATCTTCTTGAAATTTTCTCGATGTGTCCTTTTGTACTAGACCTCGCTTGTTCTCCCTTCATGTTTCAACTTCTTGATTTGCTTCTCCTCTCTTCACTTTTTCTTGTTGGTGAGTGTCCATGCACTGAATAACCCTTTTTTAACAACATTAAATTATAAAATCATTTCCTTACTCATTATAAAATCATTCTATTTATTGATTTTAGTATAACTTCAGTAGATAACCAAATCTGACTCTTTTGAGTTGCATGTTTGCAGGCAAATTTTTCTGAAGAGACTTTACGAGAGAATATTGGAACTTTTGTCAATGCTCTTTTGGCTGCAAAACCCGCGGGTCTAAAAAAAAGTGAGTTGTTTTTTGATGTTCGATGATTTTCCATTTTTGATGTTTGAATCTTTTGATACTTCCAAATGAGAATTATTGAGAAATGTCTTCATAATTAAAATCTTGCAAAATTTACGTGAAGTCTACAGCCGTATGGTTTTCTATATTGGTCATTGTATAAGCATCCTACAAGAGGTTTTTCCTAGTCTAACAAGGAATATATTTTATAGCTAAATCAAGTAATCCGTAATTATCGAAAAAGGTAGTACACTTATTTATATCTCTTTCACGGATACATTTTGTATGTACTGACGCATTGTTTCAGTTGTATTATTTCAATTTTTTTAGTATCTGACATAATAAAACAAGTTGATTTATTAAGATCCGTCCTTGGTCATCAAGCATTTTAAAGAATTCATTTTATAGCTAAATCAAATAATTTGTAATTATCAGAAAAGGTAGCACACTTATTTTTATCTCTTCCACGGATACATTTTGTATGTACAGACACATTGTTTCTGTCTCTTTTGACTAATCCAAATTTTAGATCATTTATAATAATTCAGACCCATAAGCAATGGGAATAATAATAATTTTACACTGTTGTTTTTAAGCATACTAAGTTCACAAAATCAAGCAATGGGAATAATAAACAAGGAACTTGAGTTCCTTTATTACCTATAAATAATGAAGGAAAGGAGAAAGATGTCAGGTTAAAATTGAAAAAATAGTATTGCCATTTCTTGTGCGGTTTTCACTGCTATGCATATATTGTAATTTACTATATAACAAAGATATACTTGAAGAACCTGAATAGTTTTATTTAACATCTTTTCCATCATTTGAAACAGTGATTGATATTCATAGAAAGTTTTCAATATTTTACACTATTGGAGCAACACATGCAAATGGCGGCCAGTATATTGCTAATTATGTTTTAAGCCTTGTGTAAAGAACAGCCGGAGAGAAGTATATGGTATTAACCTGGTATTAACTACTTATTATACATGCTCGAAGTTATACCACATACCAATTGTATGCTAGACCAGGTCATTTAGTATGATATACAGCCCTTAAACCATCACCTTATTTTGAAGTATGAGTTAATTATCACATTATATAAGGGCAGTATCAACTGTGGAAATACACCAATTCAGACTTATGCAGGTGATGAGTGAGCCTTTCTTTTTGTATTAGTGCACCTCTGCCTTGCATAAAGAAGTATGAGTTTGCAGTCATGTTATACAAGGACATGTGTATAACTACATCAATGCAGACTTTACAGATGATTAATGAGTGATAAACGCTCATTTAATTTTCTTTTTGAATCAGTGCACCACAACTTTGAGCAAGTTGGTAGATGCAACATTTTAGTTTGGTCTTTGAAATAGAGCAATAGATAAAAAAATGTTACAAAGTATAATAATTTATCTGTAGGATGTTACAGCGTCTTGTGCTACTGATATTTTTATCTTTATCTTTTAGTTTAGAGACAACATAATTTATGGTGCCATTATAAAGTATATGCATCATCTTTGATGCAAGGTCATTGGTTCATGGAGCGAGTGGCAATGGTGTTTTACCACTCAGCCGTTTCATGTTGAACCAGAAATTTGAGTACACTAAAGTATAGACATGAGTTTCCATTACCACTTGCTTATTATATTAGCACGCGTCTTGTTCTACTAATATTTTTATCCTCTTCAACTTTGAAAATGGTCGAGATAGTGAGCAGCTGTTTCATGTCTAAACTGAGCAGCGCTCAGTTTGTCAAAACTGAGCAGCGCTCAGTTTCAAACAAAACTGAGCATTGCTCGCTCAGTTTGTCGAAACTGAACAACGCTCAGTTTCAAACAAAACTGAGCAGCGCTCAGTTTCATTTGAAACTGAGCATTAAATTTCTCAGTTTCGTTTCAAGGTAAATGAAAATAACATGTTTTGGTAAAATTTTGAAATTATAAGCGTAATAAACATAAAACTGCGGAATAGTTTATGACTTTAGTACATCGTTCATAAGTATAACTAATTAATTTAAAAAGTATAAGCTCTGTTAGTATACCTAACTAAGGATCGAATGGTTTAACCGAGGTTAACCAGACATATTTGCAAACAAAATAACGGTAGTATTGCCTGACTTCGTCACTTCGCCATTCATAGATCGGCACTCTGTTTTTTATTACAAAAAGATATATTTATTTACTTTGCAACTTCTTGCATCATATAACTTTTCAAATCCCAAGAACAATGGGAAGTAATCTTGCTAAAGATTGAAACATGATAGAACTTGTACATTCAATTCATGTAAGTACTACAGTATCTGTTGAAGGTGATAACATCATCATGCATACATATGGAGATATTATACATCTTGACTTTTCTTAGTGAACATGTAAGATTTATCATTAGTCTATCATGGAATTATATATAAGTTCATTTATTTCCATATGTTCGGCAGAGAAAAATAAACACAAACATAAGATTAACATATGTGTAAATAAATATGCGGACCATTGTAAAAAGGAACAACAAAAAATAAAACCTCGCCAAAGTCAAACAAGACGTTAAATTGTCGTTGCCAATGCTATTAGACTTGAAAACGCCCAAGTAAATACCATTTCAGGATGAATTTAATAGCATATTCTGCCTCTATATATATCACATGCAACGCAGAACAACTTCAAGTCATCTGAATATATATTAATCATTTTGGTAACCAAGTTATTAATATTTGGAAGAGAAAAAAATCTCAGCTGATAATGGGAATAAACATGGTAATTGTGTTCCTTATATCATTAAACTCATCATGGCAAGTGTTTGCTTCAGATCCTAGTCAACTCCAGGACTTCTGTGTTGCTCAAAAGTTACCCAACAGTAATTTCACTACCCACATCTTGATTCCCATTCTAATTTTAAGTTTGTACTATTTTTTTGTTTGCAAATATGTTCTGTCAATTCACTCTTTCTTATGTGTATAATTATTATGTGTATAAAATGCATTATTTGTGAATGGATTTTTCTGTAAGGATCCAAAGCAAGTAAAAGCTGAAGATTTCTTCTTCCTGGGGCTGGACAAGCCAGGAAACACAGAGAACCAAGTTGGATCAAACGTGACTGTAGTGAACGTGATGCAAATTGCAGGTATATGCAGTGAACATAATTTATGGTGCCATTATAAAGTATATGCATTATCTTTGATGCAAGGTCATTGGTTCATGGAGTGAGTGGCAATGGTGTTTTACCACTCAGCTGTTTCATGTTGAACAAGAAACTTGAGTATACTAAAGTATAGACATGAGTTTCCATTACCACTTGCTTATTATATTAGCACACGTCTTGTTCTACTAATATTTTTATCCTCTTCAACTTTGAAAATGGTCGAGATAGTGATGGATGATATATGTGCAAGTATATCTGAGTTCAAGATAAATGGGTCTGGAAAACAATTAAGCAATGAAACTGAGCATTGCCCAGTTGAACAAAACTGAGCATTGCTCAGTTTCAAAAAAAACTGAGCAGCGCTCAGTTTGTCGAAACTGAGAAGTGCTCAATTTCAAACAAAACTGAGCAGCGCTCAGTTTCAAACAAAACCGAGCATTGCTCGCTCAGTTTGTCGAAACTGAGCAGCGCTCAGTTTCAAACAAAACCGAGCATTGCTCGCTCAGTTTGTCGAAACTGAGCAGCGCTCAGTTTGTCAAAACTGAGCATTAAATTTCTCAGTTTCAAACAAAACTGAGCAATGCTCAGTTTGTCGAAACTTAAAACTAACCATTTAGAACATCATAGGCCGGTTTCATTATTTTGTTGCTCAATATTCTAACTTTTGTCCAAGTTCATGAGTTAACTTTTATTAAATGCGAGTATTAGGTCAGTCTCTATAAAATTTTGAGATGGTGTAACGTTAGATTCTCGCCCTTCAATAAATTAGCAAGTGTGTTAGCCTTCTGTTGATTTAAATGAAATTTTATGTTTTCTGTGCTACCTTTTTGGCATACATGTAATATGCTTTGTGCTATATTTTTCAGAAAATCAACCATAAAGATGATGCAAGCACCAAAAGCAATTGCCGACAAGAATAAAAAGGATGATTTTCGTCAATGGTCTATGGAATTACAAAATCAAGTTGCAAGTCAAGTGGTGAGTCAAGTGTCAATCCAAATCAACGATGCTCTTAAATCATTTGCTTCATCCTTTCTTACTATGGTACCGGGATTGCAACATAACGTTAATGGCGGTGTTGTGACGCCTATGACATTGTTGAATTTGAAATATGGAAGTGTACCAAATACGTTAATGGCGGTGTAATTTGAACTTGATATTATGGTATTTTGAAATTGGAAGCATTATGAAAAAGTGACATTGTTGAATTTGAAATATGGAAGTGTACCAAATACTTTTATTTGAATTAATATGTTGAATTATATGTGATTGAAAATCATAAAAACATGTTATATAAGTGTTAGCAATTTATGTATGCCAACATTTATAAGAGTTAGTAGGATTATGATACTGACATTTATAAGTGTTACCATATCTTATGGTTCCAATATTTATAAGTGTTAGCAATGAATATGTTTGAAACTCTTATAAGTGTTACCATATCTTATGGTTCCAACATTTATAAGTGTTAGCAATGAATATGCTTGTAACACTTATAAGTGTTAGCAGTTACTCTGTTCGTAACACTTATAAGTGTTACAGGAAATTCCTCACACGCCGTTGGTGACATATAAAAGTGTTACAGAAATTATTTGTAACACATATACTTGTTGGGAATCCACTGTTTTGGTGTAGTGTAAAGGATTTCGTCCCCGAAATCTCTAAGTTAGAAAGAATATATCCTACCATCCAATCATCCATCTACTCAAAGCATCATCCACAGGCAACCATTGTCCTTAAAAGATTTCTAGTGTTGTATGAACATATGCAGAAAGTGTGTGTATATGTACTTATCTAATGCAAAAGATCAGATGGTTACTGATTCAGTAAACCTCCTTAATGCAAAATATGTTAGTGTAATGAATCCAACATGTATGCAAATTCCTAACATAGTTTATAATCTTTACATGAGTGCACAAACATTCATTCATATGCAACATCCAAGTGATAGCATAACAAGTTCCATCCATGTACAAGTATAAGCACTCATGCATATGTAACATGAAAATGTGACTGAGCCGATCTAGTGCCTAATGTGTGTAATGCATCCACTAGCAACCACTTGCAACCACTTGCAAACATCAACCATAACATGTTTCAATCACATGTTTACATTCATATGGTTCTACTGAGGTTCTCAAGATAAGATCGAGAAGATAACAAGACAAACATAGATATTAGAAGCATGATACGAAAAGGTTTTCATGTTTATAGGAAAAAGAGATCGAGAATGTACCCTCAAAAAGAAATGGGTAAAGCGCGCGTATCTTCTCTTCGGTTTCCCAAGTTGCGTCTTCTTGGGCTTCACTCCACTGAACTTTAACTAGCTTGGCTTCTCGATTCCTCAGCTTCTTCATCTCCACTCCTAAGATACGAATCAGTACTCGCCTCAATGTTGCTTCTTTTTCCACTTTTACGCCTTCAAGGATGCTTGGCTCAACCACTTCAGCCGACTCATGCAAGCACTTTCGGAGATGCGAGACGTGAAAGACATTGTGTACTCCAGTCAACTTCTCGGGTAAGTCTACCTTATAGGCCATCCGTCCAATCCTCTCAGTGATAGGGAACGGTCCTACGAACCTTGGTGCTAGCTTTCCAACTGCTCCAAAACGAACTACATTGCGTAACGGAGAAACTTTTATAAAGACCATATCTCCGACTTCGAACTCTAGGTCTGTCCTTCTCTGGTCCGCATAAGATTTCTATATGTCTTGGGTCGTTTTCATCCGTCTTTGTATCAACTCAATCTTCTCAGAAGTGTCCCTTATCATGTCGGGCCCAAGTATAAGTCTGTCTGTCGTCTGCCACCAACAAGTTGGCGATTTGCACGGTCTTCCATACAGGGCTTCGAACGGTGCCATTCCGATGCTAGCTTGGTAACTATTGTTATATGCAAACTCCACGAGAGGAAGATGGTCTTCCCAAGTACCACCAAAGTCAAGAATGCATAGTCTCAAAAGATCCTCTAGCACCCTATTTACCCTTTCGGTTTGTCCATCCGTCTACGGGTGATAGGTCGTGCTCAAGTTCAGTCGTGTACCCATTGCCTCTTGCAGACTATTCCAAAACTGGCTAGTAAAAATCAGGTCACGATCACTAACTATACTAGAAGGAACTCCATGCAACCGTACTATCTCTCGAAGGTAAATAGACGCTAGCAATGATGCGGTCCTCTTGCTTTTCACTGGAATGAAGTGAGCACTTTTTGTGATTCTATCAACTATGACCCATATGCCAGTATTTCCCTTCCTTGACCTAGGCAGTCCATCCACGAAATCCATCAAGATACTCTCCCATTTCCATTGCGGAACCTCCAAAGGATGTAATAGCCCACCAGGCTTCTTCGACTCGGCCTTTACTTGTTGTCACACCATGCACTTTGAAACGAACTCTGCCACGTCCCTTTTTCATTCCAGTCCAAAAGAAAATGCGTTTCATATCTCTGTACATCTTATGCCCTCCGGGATGTATGGTTATCTTCGAGTGATGTGCCTCCTCGAGAACTTTCCTTACTAAGTCTCCCACTTGCGGGACGCATAGCCTTCCATCACGCCTTAGCCATCCCTTGTCATCTATAGCATACCTACTGAGGTGACTTGACGTCTCACCCCTAATCAGCTTGTACATGATTTTGACTATCTGTGGGTCTTCCTTTTGTGAAGTCCCTACTTGATCTAGAAGTGTAGGTATTAACTCAAGAGATGCTAACGTAGCAGTCAATGACTCAATAGCAGGTGTAAAATCAAAGGTTGCTATAAATTCAAGGCTTTTCCTTTCAACAAAAAAGGGCTCAAAGTCAACCTTTTTCTACTTAGCGCATCTGCCAACACGTTACCCTTGCCAGGGGTATAAGCTATATCGAAGTCATATGATGCCAAGAATTCCATCCATCGATGTTGTCTCAGATTCAAATCTTTCTGTGAGAAGAGGTACTTCAGCGATTAGTGGTCGGTATACAGCTCGAACCTCTCCCCAAGAAGATAATGACGCCAAGCTTTAAGTGCAAAAACAATCGCGGCCAACTCCAAGTCATGCGTGGGATAGTTTTTCTCATGAACTTTAAGTTGTCTGCCCCCGTAGCATATTACTCTTCCTTCTTGCATTAGGACAGCGCCTAATCCCGTGCCACACGCATCTGTATACACCGTAAACACCTTGCCTCCGTCAGGTAATGCCAAAACTGGAGCTGTGGTGAGGGCTCTCTTGAGTCTCTGAAAAGCAACGTCACACTCTATGTCCCATACAAAAGCTAGGTTCTTCTTTGTTAACTTAGTAAGAGGGGCTGAAATCTTAGCGAAGTCCTTAATGAACTTCCTATAGTAGCCTGCCAAACCGAGAAAGCTTCTCACTTCAGTTGCGTTCTTAGGAACTTTCCAGTCTTGCACCGTAACCACCTTTGCGGGGTCCACGGCTATGCCTTGCTTAGAAACTACATGTCCAAGAAAGCAAACTTCCTTCCTCCAAAAATGGCATTTGGAGAACTTAGCCTTTAACTGGTGTGCTCTGAGCGTATCCATGACTTCCCTGGGATGTCTAGCATGCTCTTCCTCATCCTTTGAGAAGATCAGAATATCGTCCACGAAAACCACTACAGACTTGTTAAGGAACTCCCGAAACACCCTACTCATCAAATCTACAAAATACGCGGGTGCATTCGTTAACCCAAACGGCATGACGAGCCATTTGAAGAACCCATCTGGAGTCCTAAACGCAGTTTTGTCAATGCTATCTTCAGCCACTCTAAGCTGATGGAACCCTGTGGCTAGATCGAGTTGAGAGAAAACAGATGCTCCTACAAGCTGGTCAAACATATCGTCGATTCTTGGCAGTGGGTGCCTATTCTTTTTCGTCAGCTTATTTAACTCACGATAATCTACGCACAGACGAAGCGAACCATCCGCCTTAGTAGCGAATACCACCGTAGCACCCCATTCAGAAATGGTTCGTCTTAAGAAATTTTTCTCAAGCAACTCCTTAACTTGTTTATTGAGCTCTCTTCTTTCTCGCCGGGCCATGTGCCTAACGGGCAATGAAACTGGCTTGGCATTATCAACAAGATAAATTCGGAAGTCTATCTCGTGTTTAGGAGGTAACCCCCTCACTTCATCAAAGACATCTGGATATTCTCGGACCACTCTTACAGATTGCAAATTATCGTCGGACGAGTCAAGGGATTTAAGATAACACAACATGACCGGACCCTTAGGGTTACAAGAAATTTCAAGGGTATTACCGAGGCAAGTCATGAGCCTCACTACCCTTCGTTCACAATCAAGAATGGCTCCATAATTGGATAGCCAATCCATACCTAGAATCAATCAGTATCCCATAAATCCGAGAACATAAGCATTACACGTGAATTCTATGCTTAAGATAGAAATTCTCAAATCCACACAAATCATAGACAAATGAGCGGAGCCCCCAATTGGATTTGAAACTGTAATGGGATTCTCAACTAGACTAGTACTTAGGTGCAGATTTTCAACAATATCAGAAGAAATAAAAGTATGCGATGCGCCAGAATCAAATAAGGTTCGAACAGGAAAGTTAGAAATGTAAACAAGGCTTTCTACAGAAATATTACTACCTCGGTCAAGGGCTGGAGTGGTGTTGAGAGCATGCAACTGCCCTCCAGAAGGTTCTGCTCGCTGGGTCTGCCCTTGCCCCTGTCCTTGCTTCTTAGGGCAATCCTTGCTGATGTGTCCTGTATCTCCACAATGAAAGCATTCACCCAACTTTCTCTTATTCTTTCTACAGTCTTTAGCTAGATGTCCCGTAATCCCACAAAAGTTACACTTCCTTGTCTCACGTGCCTTGTTGTTGTTGCCCTTGTTATTCTTGTTATTCTTGTTGCCTCCCTTCTTGGAGTCAACTTTCTTATTCTGAGTCTCATTAGGCTTAACCTCCTTCTTGCTATTCTTGTCTTCCTCATGAAGTAGAGCCATATCCACCAAGCTTTCAAAGGTCGCCCCCCATGGGTATATGAGTTATGAACAAACCGTGTAGTGGCTCGTTCAATCCTCGAGCAAAGCGTACAACCTTTTTCTGGGACGTATTGACCAAGTCCAAACCGAACCGAGCAAGCTGATTAAACTTATTCACGTACTCCCTAACAGACATGTCCCCTTGCTTGAGTGCGAGGAACCTCTCCATCTGAAGGTTCTCTTCTGCTGACGATAAGAATTTAAGCCCAAACCTCTCTCTAAAGTCTGCCCAAGTCTCAATTGGCCTGGTGGCGTTGGTGACTTCCCACCAAAATGCAGCTTCCTCTTTCAACAACCATGCTGCCAACTGAACTTTCCTATGGTCCTCCACATCAAAGATAATAAACAAGTCTTCAGTCTCCTTTAGCCAGTTTCGTGCCTCAACGAAGGTTTCAGTTCCAACGAAGTTCTTGCCGCCCATCGCTTTAAAGTCTTTGCATATTTTGGCAAAGGCGGTACTAGGAGGAGGAGGAACCGCGACCACTGGGGGAGGAGGAGGAGGGATGTCTGTCGGGCCCGCGCCGTTGGCCCTAGCTTCTAAGTACCTTCGGAACCATCCAGGCACGGGTATTCCCTCAGGCAGGTTAAGATCAGCCATGCTGAAAAACGAAAAGAAAAAGATTCAAATGAGGAAACGAAGGAAAGTGCTAATGGCTTTTTGGGGAATAGCCTTTTTAAACATAAAACTTTTCTTAAAAAAATGCTTCTTTATAAATGGTTTTGAAAATAGTTTCATAAGGTTTTTAAAACTTTTGCCCAGCCTGGTAACCTTCTGCTCTGATACCAAGTGTAACACCCCACCTCCGCTAGGGTCACTCACAAAGGGAATGCACTAGTTTTGATGGAGTATTATCTAGGTAAACATACACAGAGATATCACAAGGCAGAACATAAATAAAGCAGCGGTAGGAATTAAAAACCAAATTTTTATTACTTTCGAGAAAAGAGTCAAAACCTCATATATCCAAGGTATAAATTATTCCATTACATCAAGTTCTAGATAAAGAAGCATAAACTTAAAGTAGCAAAAGTAAATTATTCCCCATAAATAGCAGAAGCAACCATAGCATAGCTCAAGGCCAAACCGTACATGAGCTGTCAGAAAGCAAGCTAAATCCAAGCTAAGAGCTAGTGTTTCCTCCCTGAGAACCTTGGGGGGGGGAATGAAAGAAAAAGAGGCGAAATAAAAAGGATCAGTCATAAAGACTGGTAAGCCCTAGTGACTTTCAATATGAAAACTAGTAAAGGTAACATGATATGTGAAAACTGGAATTAAACATAAGGATGATAACAGAACTGGTAGGATAATTAAGATAACAGGATGTCAAGTCTAGCATCGCATATTCGAGATTCGTTGCACCAACTGTACTAGTGTTCTAACCCATGTCAAGTATTAATCATGAAATGATCCCTTGGCCCAATATCATGAAGTGACCCATTACGGGGTCCTACGGTACGATCTACTAATCGATCAGCTCCCTACAAGTTCTAGCTCGTCATGTGTCTGTGTCATACGGCTCTATCCTGAAATGTAGTTACCTGTGCTAGGTCCACCATAGGGTGTATCAAGCCCTATGGTGCCAACCACCGACACGAATCAAGCACGCACAGTGTAAACCTACGGGTGCCTAATGCCTGCTTTTTTCAACTCCGGACTACGTGCACGACCATAGTCCGCCTGAACCTACAATGGCGCACCAACTCAACCGTCGTTCTGGTTGCTTACAATCAGCCCAGTAATCGTGCCCCACCCTGCCTAGTCCCAGGGTATCGTGATACATCTAAGTGGGTTACTGCTGAAAATGACCGCGTAACTAGGGTTTCTAATGGGTTAAGTGTTGTCATTCAAATTCGTGACTTAACCCTATCCAAATCATGTATCAAGTTGGTTAAGTGTGTTCAAGCAGTTCATGCCTTAACCCTATCAAATCATTGTGTCAAGTTGGTTAAGTATATTCAAGTGGTTCATGACTTAACCCTATCATGTGACATTAATTCATTAATGCACCCAACCTCTCACATTAGACTAACTGTTGTGGTCACTGGATTTGCCGGGCGGTTCCGGGCAGATTTACACCACAACATGGTCTAACCTCGGGTTTTTCGTGCGATGTGACCAACTACCCACATTGGATCCTATTGTTTGCAGTCATTGGATTTGCCGGGCGGTTCCGAGCAGATTTACACTGCAAACTCAACCTAACCTCGAGTTGGCCATTTTCAAGTTTATCTAAGTGTCATGCCCACGTTCAAGTTTTCATGTCAAAATTCATGTCGAGTTTTCATGTCATGTTCCATGTCAAATCGTGTCAAGTTCATGTCCATATCCAGGTTCAAGTTATAATAACGTTCATGTTCAAAGCCAATTTATGTTTTACCTAATCTACCCAAATCGTATTCCCATCGCACATAAACTCGAATCGATACAAACAAATCTAATTAGGGAATAACTTAAAAAGTGACGGGTATAAGGTGGCAAAAGTGATTACTAGCATAGCATGGTATGACTTGCGATAAAGGATTATAACATTACTGGCATATGGAATATTGGCTTCAAACATAAAGATTCCAAATCTAGCAAAATAAGGTACTAGTCAAGATAATAGTTGTCATAAGGTGATAGTATAGTCATGGTAGCGATTGACATAAGGTGATAGTATAGTCATGGTAACGATTGACATAAGGTGATAGTCATAAACTTGTGACTAATAGCAGATTCAACATGATAATATGAGGGGTTTTTCTTTTCGATTTACAACATAAATAGGCCCCAAATCAATGTCATAGTAATATACCCAAAAGTCAAGATCCAAGATGAACAAGCATGGATGTAAAACAGTCATCATACACAGGTCCAATTTCAATTTACAACATATTCATATTACATTTACAGTTTAAATCTAAAAGTAACTGGGGCTTACAGATCATGGTTCGAGAATTAGAAAAAGAAAGTCGATGTTGAATCTTTATATGCTTAGTCGAGTCCTAACAGAAGTCCCCAAATCAACAATTCTCTTAACGTAGTTTCGACGTAGAAGAAGTAGTCTCTTTCTCTAACTTTTTCAACCAGAATTAGAGCAGCATAATGTCAGAAAGAATATTTGTGTAGAGAGACTAGTGTTAGGGGCTGTTTATATAGGGTCAGGTCAACGAATGTAGACGGAAACGAGGCCAGAAACATCAAAGTGAATCCAGCTTCAAAAGTGGGCTCGGCCACCAGGTCGACCCCCAGGTCGACACCATGGTCGACCTGGTCCTGGACAGGTCGACTACATAGTCGACCCCCAGGTCGACCTGGTCCTGGGTGGGAAATTTCCCGCCCAGGACATTCAGAGTTTTGAATTTCGAATTTTGAATTCGAATTCTGAGCTGTTTTGAACTTGAAAACTTCTGAAAACTTCGAAAGGTCATAACTTGGTCATACGGACTCCGATTTTCGAAAACTCAGACTCGTTTCCAAGCAGAATTTCGAGACGAACGCAATAGCATAACCCGTTTCCCTTGATTCTTATTTTAAAAATTAATTATGCCTTGATTTATGGTTATTACACGTTATAAAAATACGGGTTGTTACAGTGCCTCCTGTTTCGTTCAGACCTAAAACGAACTTGTAAATGGCCGACTATGTGTCTGACATTAGATTTTATTCTGTGTTGATTGATCTCTATTAAATATATATCTGTTTGGCAGCGGAGAATTTATTCTTTTGCTTAACGCCCTTCTCTGAGACGTACGAGCTTAGAGGTTATATATCGATAGATATCAGTCGCATGGAGTGAACTGCATGTGTGGCATGCCTGAGTGGCAAATGATCAAGGCTTCTGTTGAAAAGCAAAGTCTTGTGGTTGATGATCAAAGCACGACTTTAATATAGCATAGCTTTGTGTAGCGTTAATTCGCGAGCCTCACACCCCGGTATGAACCAGAAATGGGATAGGACAACAGGGAGGGCAATGCGTTTCCTTCTAGCTAGGAGTGGTGTCAGGAGTTTACAAGCCCTGATAAGTTTGACTCATGTGGTTGTTGGAATGCGAGGCGCCTCGGCTCTATCGGTCACTGCGAGGGCCGATGGATGGTTTGGTCATTATACTGACCAGTTTTACGCCCCATAGGGCGGGGAAACGCATGCTCAGGAATTATTAATTCACCATTGTACTTAGTGTGGACCGACCCTGCATGTTGCCTAGGTGCAGTTGCAGCTGAATCCTGAGGCTCGGGCTAGAGAGTCTCGAAACGACAAGGATTGCGCCTTGCCTTGGTTCATGATGGAAATCCAATTTCCGAGTGACATTTCGGTTTTGATTGTAGAGCCTAGTATGGCGGCATGATATATGGTATCCATGCCGTCTAGGATTGATACATTTATATTTGAAGTTGATTTCTTCACTTATAGTAATAATAAATGATTAAATTTCGCATATCAAGCATTATTTGGCTATTATAAGGTAAAACCATATCCTCCGGCTTGCGTTGCATTATGTGATGGGACATGGGTCTTATAATAGCTTCATTGTTTTTTATTTAGCATTGCGCTGTTTGTTTTATGCACTGGTGTTCTTGGGAGGAAACCCGTTCTGTGTTATACGGCGTGGTCCCTTGATTTACCTAACTTTAAAATAAAGATTAAATAACTGTTTTTAGTTCTCACACCAGTTACATGACTGACCTGGAGTTTATTATTTTAACCTAAACTCTGGTTGTCCATATTTTCCACACGGGCAGCTAGTAGTTGGGTTTTGCAGATATTATATTCACAGGATCCTGGTTTATAGCTGAAGGGATATTCGGAAAGCTCTGTGTCCGTGTATTTCTTTTAGTTGTATTTTGTATTATTTTTCCGCTGCATTGTAATTTGTAAATCTCTGATATTTTTCAGATGTATATTATTTGTCATACTCTGTATATTCTTGTACTCTGATGTAAATTATTGTAATAAGCGATGAAATGTTTTTCTGTTTGTGTTCTGATTCGTCTTGTCCTCAAAGTAATCCGCCTTCTTGTTCGGTTTAGGCCGGCCGGGAAGTTCAGATTGCTTCACTATGAATCCTATTGATCATCCACATGGAGGAAGAACTAATGGGGTAGGCCTTCAGTTACTCCTTTAGGGTAAACCAACTAAATCTGGATATAAGACCGTTTTGAAAGCTAAGACTGTTTTGAAAGCTGTTACTAGAGGAAGAGGTTAAGAATAGTTTGATATGCAAGCATTTTGTCTTTGAATAATTAAGAAAGACACCATTTACCTAGTACTTTATGAGAATTAAGAGGATCTCTTGTTAAGTTTGCCGCCTTTTATTTCTATTAATCTTGTCAAAAATTGCTTCTTGTTAAATTCGGTGTAGGATTTTTGATTTTGTTTGTAACTGTTTCAAGTTATTTCTTAAGGTAGAATAAATGCACTAGTTTCTTCTATTCCTATGTAGTTTATTATTGGAAGCCAAGTTGTTTATTTTACAATTTCTATGACAGTAAGAACCAATTCAAACATACCACTTGGATTTACTAGACTTTTCTTTGTACTCTGACTGTAATATATGTACTATTGATTTAATGACTTGCTTTCCTTTGTGTTATGATTATTGATAATGTCATCTTCATTAACTGGCTTCACGTACCATTCTTTAGTACTTGGTTCTCCTTTGCGATGAAACTATCTATGTTACATGATCCTTTGCACAAATTACTTGCTAGTTGGTTTTGTGTTTTAATATAAGTGTTCTTCTAGCTTAACTTATTATTGTTTTTAAATAAAATTTGTTTTTGCGATTACTTTTTATCAGTTATATGTGTGTGAAGGAACTTCGAAGAGTGAAGGTTAAAATCAATCCTGATATGGTTTTATTGTTCCTTCCATCGTTATATCTAATTAAGCACTAGATTCATTTGACTAATTGGAATTAATACACTGATAGTATATTTTTAGTTTTAATTTGGTTTTAGTTTTAAGTTGGTTTACATGTAAAATTCATATTTATTGAATTTTCACTTTTTTAATTACTTTTATTTTCCCTTAAAGCTCCCTATAATTTGTTTTATAAAATTTGACTTGAAATATGTTTTTTAATAATTAATTTTATATTTCATACTTAACACTTAACGGTCGGTTTTCCCACCATTTGGTGGTAATACTAGTTTAGATTTAAAAAATTTATTGTGGAAAAGAGAAACTTCTGATTTGGTTTGTAAGGAGAAAATTTCTACTGAGATTTGATTTGTAGAGGAAAGAAATAAAACTGCAGAGGAAGGAGAAGTGATAGAGAAAATATCGATAAAGAAAGAAGATGAGAATCTTAGAGAGAAGAGTGTGTGTTATAAACTTATCCAGAGGTTGTAAACATTTTGAACGTACAATTAACACCGTAGTGATTGTGCAATGAAACTTTTCCAAAAAGCTAGACCGTAGAAGTAATTCAAATCTGAACACACAAGCATCGTCACTCTACGCAGTTTTGTAGCGTAAATTGCAGATTTTGAGCAAATGAAAATGAATTTCGATGAAACGAAAATTGGTGGACACACAGTATTCAGTGTGGATTCATATAAAAAATATAATTTATATTTTAAAACTTTTAAAATTTTCAGCTCAAATTCAAATTTTGATCAATTATAATCAAAATTGGCCTTTCAGAAAAAATTCTATTTCAATACATTGGAAAAAGGACAATGCTACATCGATCAAAATAAAACGGTGAAAAGTAGTGGATCTAATATTGGACGAGTGTAATTCAGGAGGAGGAAAAGATCCAACGGCCTGCTTCGCTTCTGCAGGAACTGACCTACTACTAGTTCCCGGTTAAACTAACATTTTTGTTGGAAAAATACATTACATAATATAACAATTTTATTATTTAAACTTAAATTTTAAGGATGAATTCAAATTCAAATAGTAATTTGAATTTAATTTGTTCAACATATAAAATTTGGATTAACAACCATCAATTTCTGTTATCAAATTATATTTAAATTCAAAGTTTACATTCATTGATTTCATATAATTCAAAATAATTTAAATTTTAAATTTAAAAATCAAATTTTTAAATAAATCATTGTGACTTGGGCACATTGGGCTTTTCGATTTGGCGATTTGTTCCCCGAACGGGCCAAATCCAGCGCGAGGTGGATAATCATTTGTTTAAAACCAAACCCCAACGAATCCAAATAAAAGCCTCCTACCAAGCACATCGCATATTAAATCCATCTTCAATGATGCTGGAATTGTTGGTGTGAGCATGGATTTCAAGTTAATTACAAGATTCCATGATTCTATCCGCAGACTTTGAAATTGAAAGTACACGTAACCGGTAAATCCCTATCATCCTTTCCAATTTCAATTCACTACTCAACTGTCAACCGACCCAAAACAATGCTTACAATCAATCATCACTTCCATTTCCCATATATCCCGACCACACACTACGAACATTCTTCATGCTAATTTTGTGTTCTAATCATTTCATTTCATATATATTCAATGAAGATATCTCATAGTATTCTGCTTCTGCTGGTAGCTATCTCTTCATTTTTAGCTGCTTCCACTTATTCTGCCAAGGCATGTATTCATTTTTTTTTTTCATTCCAACTCGAAAGACATCTGCTGCGCAATACTAACTTAGTTCACTGTTTGCGTTTGTGTACAGCTAGGATCGACATGCATAATGGATCGCAACTGCGACGCAGGTCTTCACTGCGAGACCTGCATCGCCGACGGTAATGTACGGCCACGGTGCACTAGGATTCGCCCCACTGATCCTAAATCTAAGGTCGGAGACTGATTTATGCTCCTCTTCTTTCGTATTTCTTTATCTTTGAGAAATTGAAGTTGGTGGTGAACTAAATTTGTGTAAGTGCAAATTTTCCAGGGAACGAGTTTGCCGTTCAATCGATACTCATGGCTGACGACGCATAATTCGTTTGCGAAATTGGGGCAGAATACTCAAACGGGGACGCCAATAGTTGCTCCGATGAACCAGCAGGATACTGTCACCGACCAGCTCAACGTAAGCTTACACTCACCGCCATTTTTATCATATCATGATTTTTGGTTTACATGATTTTTTGAATTCGTTGCGGTGCGATCACCGCTCCTACTGCGCAAACATCGATGTTTCGTTGTCGCGTGGGGATTGGCGGATGTTTCGGTTGATAAAGCGTTTTGCGTACGTTAAGATAAGTAATGTTGAAAATTCTATCTTGGTGTTATGTTAAAAGATCTCTAGCAGTAAGCTTGTTTTTGATCTGGAGAAAAAAAAAAAAAAAAAAAGCGTTGTCAATTCGCATTTCTTCAGCAGCCACCAAACAATTTTTTAATTTTTCCAACTGCTAAAAAAAGGAGAAGCTTAAAACGAGGTTTTTGAAACCCCTTTGAAGCATCTTCAACCCATTTTACATATAATATTGTGTGAAGCTATGTCCACAATGCTAATTCAATGTTGATATATATGACACGACATCTATAATTTCTCTCCAATGCAAATATCAAAAGGTACCATTTTCTTCATACGTGTCACTTTATTATTTGTGGAAGATTGAAAAAATCGTTTAATCCTAGTTTACATTGTGATGTGCAATGTCTAAAACTAGACATTACACTTCACAATGCCATCTTAGAATTTCAAATTACATTAGCAATGGAGAAAACATTATGATGACATTTTCTTATTACTTATTTACATGACATTACATTAAAATTTACTATGGGTTGGAGATACTCTTAGAGCATCTCCAACAGAATTCACGGTTGGAATATTACGGTAGGTAAGATTACGGGGAATAAGATGAATTTTTCCCAACGGTGAGGAGCCGATTTTATCGGTGCGCAAGAAATACAACAATTTCTCAATTTTCTTATTGCGTCACGAGCCGATTTTATCGGCGCGCGCCTTTTTTTCAATTGAGAAATTGTTGCGAGCCGATAAAATCGGCTCGCGGGCCAATTCAGACTTCTGAATTGGCCCCGTAATATCTTGTTGAATATTCAGTATTAGAACATTTGTTGGGTGCGATTTCTGGTTCAATTCAGCATTCAGAAGGTGAATTGCTTCACCGTTGGAGATGCTCTTAGCGTTGAGCAAAAACTTTTTTCTTAGTGTTGGAATGATCATGGTTTCAGATAAAAACGGCCATAAACAGTTTTCGAAAACACGTTTACGAATCGATATTTAAAAAATAATGGTGCAAATCCCGTTTCTTCCTCACACTCGAGTCGGCATTGCAATAGCGTCAGAAAGAGAAAATAAACCGGAGTTCACCCTATTTGCTGGAGATGCTATGAGACATTTATAAATTAAATTAAGGGATAGTTTGACTAAAGTTGATATTTCAAAATATCCAAAACATCATTATCAAAAAAGGTTTGTAAATTAGGTCCCTAAAATTAAGTTAACTAATAATTGCATAAATTTATGAAACTGTAGTGATTAGTTGCAAATATTTATGTAATTATATCAAAAAAATTCAGAATTTTCTGCAATTGTTCAACGAAAATTTACAGAAATCTCCACAAATTTTCACCAAAATAGTTGTGGAAATTTCCGCAATTTTTTTAAAAATTTACGTAAATTTCCGCAATTATTCATGTAAAAAACTACGGAATTTTTCATAGAAAAATTACAGAGAATTATGCAATTTTTTGACATAATTGCATAAAGTTTGCAATTATTCATTGAATAATTGCATAATCTTGTACAATTTTCAATAATTAAGTTCTAGGTATCTAATTTACAATTTTTTTTAAAATGAGTTTTTGTGTATTAAGTTTGATTTTAAAGACTGAAGCCTGATATTCACTTAAATTAACATAAACTGTATGCATTAGTAGGTAGTAACAAGATGAATTAATTGCCGCCGTAGCCACATGTGCTAATAAGGTTAATATGCCTTGACAAACTACGTTGATAGATTTGACCAGCGGTATGAATATTAGGTAGGGCCGACTCAATTGGTTGAGTTGTCCTATACCGGCTTATGGTGCAGTGGAAAAAAACAAATAGGAACAGGAATAAAGATCCAAACATCTAAAACGCTGCTTATGCAAGGAATGTAACTGCAGACCAGTGTTGACAAAACCATATATAACCACTACACTAAGATTTGCTTTGCAAACACAGAATACAATATTATTTTTCAAGCTGTAATTTCCACTGACCGTCATCGATCTTCCCCTCCATGTTGGATGCTTTAGAAGGATTAAAATAGAGAGAAATTACCGGGGACATGGTGAGATAATCAACGTTAATAACACTGAAGTGATTTAAGAAGACATTTTACATACATGTTCTATATTTTTATTTTTTATTTTTATTTTTTTTATTTTTTTGGGCTTTACACGATTTGATTTAGCATGTCTACGTAGGCAAACCTTTCAACCGATCGATTTGATAATATCTTATTGAGAAATATCGCTATAACCACACAACGATGGAAAATCAACCGATTCGTTGTATTATTTTAAAAATTTTACTCTAGTTTTTCATTTTTATTTAAATATAATATGATAATATCCCATTAAAAATTGTTTGCATTGTGAGAGCAGAAAATACAAAGTTAATGTTTATACCATAGAAAACAGTGAACAATTAAATGCTAATAATGATAGACCATATAAACAATTGGATAAATTCAGATTCTAAAAGTTAAATGATGCACACCAATTCGGCTATGGGTCAACCATACCATTAGTTTGAACACAAAAAGTATGTTTGCACATAACAGAAGTGTGATATTTAAGCGGAGCAGGAAGTTAAACAAATTACACGTTTGCGGCTTCAAACGATGCATTTAAGTAGAGTATTTAATTTATGATTTTTTATTTAGTCATTTTACAGTTAATTTTTTATTTATTTTGTTGTGTAATATGCGTTTGATAATTGAAAATCAAACACATCAAAATAAACTTGATATTACATTCAATTATTACAACAAATCTTTATTTCAAATACTAATGAACCAAACGAACTAGAAAAACAAACCGAACAAACTAGAGAATCAAACTACACCAAACCAAACAAACTAGAAAAAACCACTACTAACGACGGCGGAACTTGTTCAAATGATAACTAATATACCGAAATATGTCTTCATCAGATGGTACCTATATCTTATCAAAGATTGATGGACAGGTACTAAAAATCTCCATGATATTCTACCTCTGAATGAGAGTAACTACAAACATAAGAGAAATGCAGCATCCCTGCATCGGAGAAACAATATATCTAATAAAAGACCATGGCTTGCCTCACATATCTGCTAGAGGTGGGACGTCTGGGGTGAGTACGTGTGTTGTCACCAGTAATCCAGTCATCGTACAAAGTTGTATTAGCAGCGGTAAAAATTGGGGATGAGACAGTGGAGCTATTTGTATCTTATATTGGCAAGTGTCATTTTCTATGCATCTACCAAACATCTCATTTACCATCCAGGATTTTAGCGGAGCATTTATTTACTTACGCACAACATCGTTTCAATATTCCTCCAGCCGGTCGAGGAAATCATTTTGAATATCCCATTCACCTCTTGAATCCTGATATTTCGAGCGATCTATTTCAATACTTACAGAGACGTTTTAGATTGTCCCATTTTGTAATGACCCAAGGATTTTCGACCCTGAAAAAAGACATAAATACCACGTCATCTATTCAAGCATCGAAAACACCAGACCATTAATAGAAAGAAAGAAAGTTAGAATAGGAGGAGAAGAAGAACACAACAACACAGAATCAGAGTAAACACGAATCTCATAGCGAAACGAATAAAATATACTATGTAACAACTTTTGAAATATAAAACTGTATTTGTACTTACATATATCATCAGCGTACATTACATACATATCACAACGGAAATAAACTTTATATATATACATCTAACATTGAAGCCTCCTGCTCCAAGCTCCTCCAAGTATCTGTAAAATCCCGACTACTTGACTGCCCGTACAAATTTGGGCACTTTAGAGTTTAGGGTAAAACAAAATAAAATTAACTCTGGGTCAATCATGAGACTGGTGTGAGTAACTCCAACCATTTGGTTTAACTTTTCAAAATCATTTTCAAAATAAAAGAAAATCATAAATAACCCTAATTTACAAGTTTACCTCTCCACATTTTCTCTAAAATCTTCCATTAATGGCTTAACACTGAGCACATAATCTGATTTATAATTATAACATGAGAATCAATTTACAAAGCTTTGATCCAAAGATTCTAGATAAAACCCAATCAGTCTCAAGCAACATGCTTTCTTAAGTAGTCATGTTTATTCTTTTTGTAACTCCATTAGATTGTGGTCCACAAGTGTAGTATAATATCTCCCAATACCATATTGTCTGTGTTAGATTAAGCGCACCGATAGGAAGATAAAAGAGGAAAATTTCAAAGAACTCGTTTAATTAATTTTGCACAAGACAATGAAATATTCGTTATCACAAATAATGCAATTGCGCGAAATCATATTTAGCATATGTTTATTTAAATGAGTTTAATAATTGAAATTAAATTTAGGAATATTTTGTTTATTAAAATCTATTGTATCTTTAATTTAACTTGATTTAACTTTCATTTTAAATTTGATAAGTTTTTTAATTTTATTGTTGATTCATATTCATAATATGAATAATAACATATGATGTACAACTGAACATGAATAAACTAAATTAAAAATAGGTGATAAATAATATAGAGTTCCAACCACTGGAATATATGATCATGTTTTATAAAATGATCATACATCTGTATATTTAATATAATATCTTGTTAATACATGCGAGCTAATTTATAATGTAGGTATGTATGTAATTTATTATCGGCTTGAAGACTTATTTTTACGATACTTTCAGCTTATGTAATAATTATCTCTTGCAATACGTGTGTGTGTGTGTGTGTGTGTGTGTGTATAAGTAGAATATTTCTTTTACAAATGCATCTTAATAAATATATATCCTATATATAGTTAAATTTGTCTCTATTGACTTTTTTTGTTTCTGTATATAAGATTTAGATCTAACCTTATCATTAATAGTAGATTCGTATATAAGAATGATTTCTTATCTATTGCCTACAGGAAAATCCTTTTTCTATAAACCTACAAATAAAAATGCATGTGTATTTATGTATATAGTTAAAAAAATTGTATACGTATGTATATTATTAGAAATAATATATAATTCATGTTATGGTCGAATGAACTAGTTATTACATATACATATACATATATATTACGTATGTATGTATGCATGCATGTATATATGTGTATATGTATATGTATTAATCTACACATATGTAAATATACTTTCACTTTTTTTTATTGATCGAGAATAAATTCTGGTTATAATGTAAAATGTTAAACTATTAATAATTTTAATCCGAAATGTCAACCTTTGATCTTGTTGATTGCTGGCACATTGTGTTGCCGACTATTTCTTTTTTGGAATGTGATTCCTCCTTTCTTCTAGCCTTCAGTGCAAACCCTGGCTGTAGATTGCAACTAGTTCTTGTTTGGGGCTGAGGTTTGAGTTTGGGCTTATTGAACACCATTTATATTGAGTAGACAAATTGCATAGTGTCGCTTTAAAGCCATTGGTTCAGTCTAATAACATTCATCAAATATTTAATTTATATGGTCAAAGATTAACTTTTAAGTTGCCTACTATTTATGGCAATTTGTTAAAAACTTTTTCTTTTTGTAATCGGTACTATTACAAAAGTCTTAGGTAGTAAACAAAGTACTACTTTTCAATGTCTGCCGAGTCACGCTATGCAAGTTTAGAATCTACGGCCTTCTGCACTAATGTTGAAGCGTCTAACCACTTGAACAGTGATGCTTATCAGGTTAACGGCTTCTTACAACAGAGTTCCTTCAACTTCTTCCAGTTACCCACTTCTTGTGGTCTTGCTATTAATTACGAGATTATATTTTCTTTTTCATAACAAGTTAGAAAGTAGTAAAGGCACAATCTTCCATTTGTCTAAATGACATTGTCTTTATTGCTCCTTTTCATCACTAGTTGTGAACCTGATGCAACATAGGAACCTCTAACGTTGGGTGCAACTATTGAATCAAATATGACATCCGAAATTCATATTTTAGGTCTATCATTGTATCAAACATCTTTTATACACCAAATGCTCGAATAGAAAACCTTATTGCATGGATACAAAAATTATAGGGATAATGATTTAGAGATAGCTTGTTAACACTAATAATAGAGGAAACCATATAGGATCGACCATAGGCATGATAATATTAAACAAAACAAACTCAATTCCAGACGATTCACCACAAATCATACGAAATTCAGCAATCAACAAGAAATAAAATGAACACACGTGTTTTTAATAGTTATACTATCAATGATAGTGTACATCCGCATTGGATAAGATGGATTTTCTCAATAATTTTGGAGAGAGTTTGCCAAGAGATTGACGATGTAGGCCATTACAAAGAGATTTTCCCTACTTCTGAGATCTTAGGTGAAGACAAGTGTTTATAGGATCTTCAATCAATCTTGACCGGTGGATTTAGCTTCCGAATGATCCAAGAGTTCAAATATAAAAATTGTTGGCAAAAAACCAAAATTTCACTTGCAAATTGCTTAAGAATCTGGGTGAAACATCCACATCCATTTTTGCTTGTGCCAGTCGAATCGTCTTACTTTTCCTGTTGATTGGCATGTAACTCAATTGAGTGGGGTTGAAAGATATGTCTGGCATTGTGCGAGCTCGACCTCCGTATGCCATTTTCATTTTGCTTCAACAATAAGGGTCGGTTGACTGCACTTACTCTGCCAGTCGACTAAGCTTCTTCCAAGCTCCCTTCTTTGGTTCAGAATTCATTCGTATCACCTGCACCATTTGGTTGATATTTTATCGCTTTATGTCTTTCAATTAATGCCTCTAAATGGCAAACCACGTGACGATTGGGACGACGGTAAACATAAAAATTGATTCTATTCAACCTCAGTCAACATTATATCACAAGCCTATGCAAACCTCTCAAATGTTCTCGTTTTGTTGCGAACATAAAAAGCACTCAGAAAGGGTTTCTTAGTGAGATATTTATATAAACTGCATATGGATATACGGGTTGATTCAAATATATTGTAACACGAGTGCATCATATGCAAGGTCACACTTTGACATAAACATCTTTTATTGTTTCCTCCGAATCAAGCTGTGATATCAAAGGATGTGTATAAAGCAAGAAATTCAGGAGATATGCAATTTTAACTTCTATAATGATATCAAATCTTCGTTTTGCAGAGCTTGGAATAATGACATTTATTGTGATTATATATCGTAGCAAGTAGCACTAAACAAGTGTGGGACCACTGACATAGTGATAAGGCCCGTTGAGTGACAACAAACATGTCAAGGATCTTGTTAAAATTTCCGGCACCCCCTTAGCGATTTCATGTGCACACATTTCGTTCAACGTTGAGGTACTACATATCGATGAACAAAACCCTCTTTGTGTCAATGCCTTGATTGTATATTCCTACATCCTCTAAAGTAACATATGTTCATGGCAGCATTTAATTGTAATAAAAGTAATCCTTTGCTGTTACATGTCATCAATCTGATATTTATGGCCATTCTTCTTTAAGATATTCTGCTTTTTTCAGGTAGGGGACATAAGCATAGGATTTCTGTTAGCATTACGACACATGTTTCGCTTGTGGTGATGGTGTATGCTTCTCACGTAAATTGTTTTTATACATACAGTATACGATTAACAATTTAAGAGAAATTATTTTGTATAGATATTCAGTTTGACCATTATATCATATTTAAAGCATGAAGGAATATTCTAATATTGTAAAAAAAGTTTATGCGTTAGATCCAATTTTTAAGGGATATTTTGATTTGTTAACATCTACATAGGGATATTTTCCATAGTTCATATTGACACAAAAAAGATAATATCAAAGGTATTACAACTACTAACAAAGATTAATTAATAAACAACAAACTTGTAAATGATGTTTATTTATTTAAACTATTTTTATTTGTTAAATCCTAATTTTAAGCATGTTGAGATATTTTGAATTTTTAAATTAGTTTAACAATTAGATTCTGTTTTACTTTTAGCAGTTCACATTGATACCAAAAAATGTGACTTCAAAGGTATTTAAACTATTAATAATCCGGAGCTCAAGCTATATATTAAAGCAAACTTGTGTCAATGTTGCATCATATTGAATCTTTCGAACCATCGACTCTGATACTATATTGAAACTTTTCAACATCCCATAGCATCTTCACATGCGCGCACTTTGTTCAACGTAGAAGCTACAAACCGCTAAGCGAAACCCTCTGGTGTTAGCATCTTGATAAGATCTTTACATCCCCTAGAGCACACATATTTTCATGGCAGCATTTAATTGTAAGTTGTAGCAAAAGAAATTCTTTGTTGTTACATGTCACCAATCATGTGACGGCCCTCCCCGCACCAGCCTGCATTTTCCTCCGAAAGTGCGCTGTACACATGCCCGACTAGGCACGGGACGGTCGTCAGAAGAAAGAAAAGAAGGAAATTAACTAACGAGAAACCTGTAGAATGTCTCACAGCGCATGGGATAAAATATAATAATAAAAACATACTTGACATAAAACAGGTGAGACAGTGCATAAGCTGATAACTAAAATCAACATCAACATCAAAGCAGCGGAATACAGCTTATTACAACTTTTCAAAATCTACTGTCTCTAAACAAAAGAAAGCCAAAGTAGAAGATACACCACCAATGCCCAAGCAGTGATCTTCAACAACACAGGGAGAATACTATATATATTACGTGGAAGCCTCCTACTCGTCTCCGGATCATCTACCCGTGCATCACCAGCTAACCTGTCTCTAGTCTGCTCGTGTGAGCACCCAGAGTAATAAGAGGAGACATAAAACTCTGGGTCAGACATAAAGCCTGGTATGAGCGATAAGCATCTAAACAGAATAATAACAGGTATACTAAACCATACCTGAACCTGAACCTGCAACCAAAGAGTTAGTACCACATACCGTACAGTACTCTAAGGTGCCATAGTAAATAGTGTAAGATTACGGGGGTGGGGTGTGCATGTCATAATGATAGCAAACAAATCAACCATAACAACCATCCTCACATCTCTCACTCAGTGCGTAAGGCATACGATGTCCACCACTGTCAATCACTAGACCGATTGAAGTAGTGACGGAGTTCGGCTTGTACAACTACTGCTACTACCAAGCTTACCACATGGAGTCATGACCAAATCTTTACAAATGACCCCACTTCATTGGTTTATAGCCCTTTAGTCATACCTAGGCCATTTCAGCCCTGAATCCGTTCACGTACTTCCCATACATAGTGATCCGAAGTCATAAACATCGACTGCCCCTTGGCACACGTCCCGCAGCAAAGCCCAACTCATGAAGTGAACTCGTCGGTTCCCAACTGGATCCTGAGCTCTAACTTCCATTTGGACTACCTTTGCATCTCGGGTTTCTGTCATCACCTTCATCCGGATCGGTCTTCATTTCTCCTCTTCACTTTGCTTCAGGTCGTCATCGTCAGCTTCTCGGTTCGGGTCGTGGTCATCACCCTCGCTTGGGTCGGATCGCGATTCGCGGATCGTCCATGGTGTCAACTCGTGCTCCTTCCACTGGATCGGGTCGTGGTCACTCCTGATGGATCGAGTCGTGCTCTTCAGATCGGGTCGGATCGTGAATACCCATTGGTTCGGGTCGTGCCACCTTGCTGGGATCGTGACGTGTTCCTTCAGGCGGATCGTGACACCCAGGCTGGAATGGATCGCGGTCTTCAAGCATCGACGGATCGAGTCGTGCCATCGGTTCGGATCGTGGAAGATAGGGGCGGATCGTGGTACATAGGGCGATCCGATCCGGTATATTTCCTGCACTTGTTTTCCAGCGACTATCTTACGCCATTCGACGGCGTTTTTGACAAATCTAACACTTCTAATCAATCATAAAACACACCATAGAGTCATAGCAACATATAATAGCAACCACAAACACCAAACAACAACTCAAATGAAGCAAAATGGATCAAAAATGGCCAAAACTCCTTAATTTTCCTTAAGCATGTTTAAGTAAAACTGATCATAGGGTTAACGAAACTTACTCAAATCGAACCAAATTTCCAACAGAAGCATAAAACATTATTTAAGAATTTCTAAACATTTTTCCAGAATTTATTAGTGTATAAATTCGCTAATTAACACTAATTACCTCTTAATCACCCGTAATTAGTGAGAAATCATGCGTAGGGGTGTAAATCGGTCGGACCGGACCGGACGGAGGTATGTTCAGTTTCTGTCCTAAAAAAAATCGGACCGAACACGGACCGGACCAAATTTTTTTTCGGACAAATTTCGTTGTCCTAATTCGTGTCCTAAATAAAATCGGTCGGACATGGACATGATCGGACTAGTCGGACTCGGTCGGACATGGCTATTTATATCACATTTTGTACATTTTACTAGATTTTCTCTCTACTATACGACGAATTTCAAATAATTCGGACGAATTCGGACGAGCCCGGACCGGACATGATTTTTTCTCGTACAAATCTTGTTGTCCTAATTCGTGTCCTAAATGAAAATCGGACGGACTCGGACGGACGTATTTCGGTCACGGACACGAACGGACGTCGGACATTCGAACAAAATTTACAGCCCTAATCATGCGAATCACTCACCTTGGCCACAAACAAAATTCTCAGAACTGAAATTCCTCTGATTTGGGGCAAATATTGATGTCCAACAGCAGTTCTAACCTTGCTTTGGTGCTTTTTCTTCTTAATTTGATGTTGCTAAGCCTAATCCTCAATTAGAAAGTGATTTGGGGTGTTTTAGATGTAGGAGGCCATTGTTAGAGTGTCAAAGAATGAAAGTGGCGGCTGGAAAATGTCTAAAGAAATGTTTTCTAACCCTAATCAGCCCCTAAATACCCCTAAACCCGAAATTCCCCTCTGGGCCTAGCTGCTAATCACCCGGTTAAGCCCAATTAAGCTGTTTTTCACCATCTGAAACTTGTTTCAGCCATATCTCCCAAACGGTGAGTCCGTTTGGCTAATGTGACCACTCTTCGGAATTGTAAGCCATCATTCGGAGCCAATGGAAGTGGTTTCAGATCAAAATTCGTTTTCAGTCAAAAGTTATGGCCAAAACAGTACCAACTAGGGGTAAAATGGTCATTTAAAAATCGGGAAAAATCATGAACATGGGAAATGACCCCAATAGTCGTCTCCCAAAGTTACATGACCATACAACTTCGTATGTGAAAGAAATAAATATTCTACGATCCTATGATGCGTAGAATGCGGGTCGTTACACTCTCTCCCCCTTAAGAAATTTCGTCCCCGAAATTCCTTAACCCAAAACATACAAAAGATCCCGCATGCCTAACAGCCATATACAACAATCAAACATGCAAAACAAACAAACAAGCGTACCCTAGCATGCGGAAAACTAAATCGTAGTCAAAATCTTACCAGGCAAAGAGTTCTGGATGAGTCTTTCTAATGCTCTCCTCTGTCTCACAAGTACAGTCATTCTCGTCCTCGCCCCACTGAACCTTGACTAGCTTCACCGCCTTCCTTCGAAGTTGTTTCCTGTCGTGCTCGACAATACGGGCCGACTTGCGGTTTCCAACCGCCTCGGGTTCTACTTCGAAGTCCTCTAACTGATCAGGTGAAATAGTTATATCTGGGTCGTGAACGAACTTCCTTAGTTGGGAAACATGAAATACATTGTGAACTCCCGCCATTTTCTCTGGTAAGTCAATTCTATATGCCAAATTTCCGACTAGTTCGAGAATAGGGAATGGGCCAACGAATCTTGGTGCCAACTTGCCTCTCCTGCCAAATCGTATTACGCTCTTCAACGGAGAAATCTTGACAAACACCAAGTCGCCAACGGAGAATTTTAAGTCTCTTCTCCTCTTATCAGCATAACTCTTCTGCCTATCTTGGGCAGCCTTCATTCGTTGTTGAATGGTCTTGATTTTATCTGAAGTTTCCCTCACCACATCTGGTCCAAGCACAAGCTTCTCGCCAGCCTCTATCCAACATGATGGTGAGTTGCATGGTCTTCCGTACAAAGCTTCAAACGGAGTCATACCGATACTGGATTGGTAGCTATTATTATATGCAAACTCTACTAGATGCAAATGGTCATCCCATGATCCACCAAAATCCAATATACATGCTCTCAAGAGATCTTCCAAAATACGATTCACCATCTCCGTCTGACCGTCGGTCTGAGGATGATATGCGGTACTGAGGTGTAACTCTGACCCTAGAGCCTCTTGTAAGCTCTTCCAAAACCCACTAGTGAACAACGGGTCTCGGTCACTCACAATGCTTTTAGGTACTCCATGGAATCTCACTACCCACTTCATATACAATTCTGCTAACTTAGCTGCCGTTCTGGTCGATCTGACTGGTATAAATCTTGCATTTTTGGTCAATCGGTCCACAATCACCCAAATACTATCATGTCCCGATCTAGTCCTTGGTAAACCATCGATGAAATCCACCGAGACTTGCTCCCATTTCCATTCGGGAATTTCTAATGGCTGTAACAACCAACTAGGCTTCTTTTGCTCGGCTTTAACTAGCTGGCAATTCATGCATTTGGATATAAACTTACCAACGTCTCTTTTCATTCCCTCCCAGTAGTAAGTCTGCCTAATGTCTCGATACATCTTATTACCACCAGGATGTATAGTCAGTCTTGAGTGATGACATTCTCTAAGCACTTCATCTCTCAAACCATTCACGTTGGGCACAACTAGTCTTCCATTCTTTCGAAGCCATCCGTCTCGATCAAGCCCATATACATTCACCTCCTCATCGATACCCATCTCTAACTTGGAGATGATTTCTAATAGAGTAGGATCGTCCCTCTGGCTAGAACCAATCCGCTCTGTCAAAGTGGGTCTGATCGTCAAACTTGCTAACATTTCTGGATCCAATTCGCACTTTGGTCTGAAATCATACCCAGCGATGTACTCCAGTTGCTTCCATTCTAGAAACATAGCGCCTAAGCTGGCATGTCTCCTACTCAATGCATCAGCCACCGCATTACCCTTTCCCGGTGTATATGCGATGTCAAAATCATAGGAAGCCAAGAATTCTAACCACCTTTGTTGCCGGAGATTTAAATCCTTCTGCGAGAAAAGATACTTCAACGACTTATGATCTGTAAACAGCTCAAATCTTTCTCCCAAGAGATAGTGTCTCCACATCTTTAATGCGAACACAATCGCTGTCAATTCCAAATCATGGGTAGGGTATCTTCTCTCGTGCGGTTTCAATTGCCGACTTGCATAAGCAACAACCCTACCTCCTTGCATTAATACAACATCCAGTCCGGTACCACAGGCATCCGTGTATACCGTCATCTCTTCGTTCCCCTTAGGAATGACTAACACTGGTGCGCTTATCAATTTGTCCTTTAGACTCTTGAATGCATTCTCGCACCTTCCATCCCAGACAAAAGCTTGATTCTTCTTGGTCAACTGGGTCAATGGTGCTGCTATTTTTTGGATAAACCTTGGATAAACTTACGATAATATCCAGCTAATCCCAAGAAACTTCTTACGTCTGTTGCATTCTTGGGCGTAGGCCAATCCTGTACCGTAGCCACCTTTGCCGGGTCCACGGCAATACCATTCTCTGATACAACATGGCCCAAGAATCTCACTTCCCTCTTCCAGAAGTGACACTTAGAAAACTTTGCTTTCAATTGGTGTTTTCTCAACACCTCCATCACTATTCTTAAATGTCCCCTGTGTTCTTCCTCTGTCCTCGAGTAGACTAAAATATCATCAACGAACACAAGGACAAACTTATTCAACTGATCTCTGAATACCCTATTCATAAGATCCACAAAATATGCTGGGGCATTGGTCAGCCCGAATGGCATGACCAACCACTCATAAAACCCAGACGGCGTCCGAAATGCCGTTTTAGCTATACTCTCAGCTTCCACTCTAAGCTGATGAAAACCTGTCGCGAGATCTAACTGAGAAAATACTCTCGCGCCACTCAACTGATCGAACAAATCATCTATCCGCGGTAGAGGATACTTGTTCTTCCTCGTTACTTTATTCAACTCGCGGTAGTCTACACACAAACGAAGGGAACCATCCGCCTTGGTAGCAAACACAACTGGTGCTCCCCATTCAGAAACACTCCTTCTGATAAATCCCTTCTTCAAAAGATCGCTGACTTGCACCTCGAGCTCTCGCTGCTCCCTTGGTGCCATACGACGAAGTGGCATCACTATAGGCCTGACATCTTTTACCAAATAAATACGGAACTCAATCTCTCGGTGTGGTGGAAGTTCGGTCACTTCTTCGAAAACATCCGGATACTGGCCAACCACGGGCAAACCTGACAACTCACTATGCGGAATGTCAAGGGAGTTTAGAAAACTAGCCAATACCCCCTCACTGGGTAGACCACCAAACACTATCCTCCGCCCATTATCCGCTCTAGCTGTCACCAAAAAGCCCTCACAATCTACCACCACCCCGTATCTTTGGAGCCAATCTACTCCCAAAATAATGCCAAACCCAGTAAAGCCCAAAACAAAGCAATCACAAACAAACATGCATCCATGACTCGATAAGACCACATTACGACAAATCATGCTAAGGCTAGTAGAACCACCAATCGGGTTCGTCACTACTAAAGGTCTATCGACAATCTCGGGCTCCAATCCCAACCTATCTACCAGGTCACTAGATATGAAAGAACTGGAAGCTCCGGTATCAAACAAAACTCTAACATGAACATTGTAAACAGAAAGCATACCTTGGATGACGACATTTTTTCCTTTCTCCGCCGCAGTTGGGGCATTCGACGAAGAAGGAATAGCATTAAGGGCGTATGCTTTCACCATTTGCTTTTCTTTAGGGGGTTGCAGACACTTGTCCTTGTGATGTCCCATTTGGCCACAATTGAAGCACTTCCTATCCGCTGGCTTGGCCCGACAATTACTAGCATAATGGTCCTTCTTACCACAGCTGAAGCACTCAACATCTTGCTTATTCTTTTTCTTCTGGCCATCCTTAGTCTGATTCTGCTTTCTCTTATTCTGGGGACCACCTTTGCCTCCACCACTTGCTTGTGGTTTTGGCTCTTCTGCAGATGCAACCTCAGTCTTCGGCTTAGGGTAGAGACTCTCCGACCTCAATGTTTTTCCCACAATCGACTCAAATGTCTCATCGATGTGGTTTATAAGTCTTTCCCCCAAGTACTGATCCAAACCAGTTATGAATTTCTCATTCTTCTTCTCGGCAGTATCAATAAGGGATAACCCATACTTCGACAAAGTGTCGAATTCAGCAATATACTCCGAGACAGCTCTGTCATTTTGCTTGAGCTCCAAGAATTTCTTAAACAGCACCGACTTCTGAGCAGCCGGAATGAACTTCTCGCTAAAGCGAGCTTTAAACTGTTCCCAAGTAATCTGATCTTCGGGAGTAGCTGCCTTTATAGCATTCCACCAATTCATTGCCCGTCCTTGCAGCTGACGGGACGCTAGCTTTCTCTTCATCGCATCCTCGATACCCAAATCCTCGAAGATACGTTCGCAACTATCTAACCAATCCTGAACATCTGTGGCCGACTCCGTTCCGTGAAACGGCTTGCCACCAAGGCTAGTATAATCCTTATTTAGTTTGGCGAAGTCGACCCTCGGCGCTTGCACTATTGGACCACCACCATTTCCACCATTGGGAGCTGCCCTCTGTACATCTCTAAGCATCTCTCTCATGAGGTCAGTAAACATCGTCCTCATGTCAGCAGCATTCCCATTATTGGCTCCCCTACCAGCACCTCTAGTATATCGGCTCATCGTCAATCTGAAAAAGGAAACGATTAACGACCCCATAGTGGTGCTAGTGCAGTACGACTTCATTCTTATACTACTAATAGTATATATATATAAAGCTTTTTAAAACCAAAGTAATCACAAATACGCTCTCTCGTATACGTATATTATCTCTCCCTGATAACTTCCCTAGGTTAACTATGCAACCTAGAGCTCTGATACCAAGTGTGACGGCCCGCCCCGCACCAACCTGCATTTTCCTCCGAAAGTGCGTCGCACACATGCCCGACTAGCACGGGACGGTCGTCAGAAGAAAGAAAAGAAGGAAATTAACTAACGAGAAACCTGTAGAATGTCTCACAGCGCATGAGATAAAATATAATAATAATAACATACTTGACATAAAACAGGTGAGACAGTGCATAAGCTGATAACTAAAATCAACATCAACATCAAAGCAGCGGAATACAGCTTATTACAACTTTTCAAAATCTACTGTCTCTAAACAAAAGAAAGCCAAAGTAGAAGATACACCACCAATGCCCAAGCAGTGATCTTCAACAACACAGGGAGAATACTATATATATTACGTGGAAGCCTCCTGCTCGTCTCCGGATCATCTACCCGTGCATCACCAGCTAACCTGTCTCTAGTCTGCTCGTGTGAGCACCCAGAGTAATAAGAGGAGACATAAAACTCTGGGTCAGACATAAAGCCTGGTATGAGCGATAAGCATCTAAACAGAATAATAACAGGTATACTAAACCATACCTGAACCTGAACCTGCAACCAAAGAGTTAGTACCACATACCGTACAGTACTCTAAGGTGCCATAGTAAATAGTGTAAGATTACGGGGGTGGGGTGTGCATGTCATAATGATAGCAAACAAATCAACCATAACAACCATCCTCACATCTCTCACTCAGTGCGTAAGGCATACGATGTCCACCACTGTCAATCACTAGACCGATTGAAGTAGTGACGGAGTTCGGCTTGTACAACTACTGCTACTACCAAGCTTACCACATGGAGTCATGACCAAATCTTTACAAATGACCCCACTTCATTGGTTTATAGCCCTTTAGTCATACCTAGGCCATTTCAGCCCTGAATCCGTTCACGTACTTCCCATACATAGTGATCCGAAGTCATAAACATCGACTGCCCCTTGGCACACGTCTCGCAGCAAAGCCCAACTCATGAAGTGAACTCGTCGGTTCCCAACTGGATCCTGAGCTCTAACTTCCATTTGGACTACCTTTGCATCTCGGGTTTCTGTCATCACCTTCATCCGGATCGGTCTTCATTTCTCTTCTTCACTTTGCTTCAGGTCGTCATCGTCAGCTTCTCGGTTCGGGTCGTGGTCATCACCCTCGCTTGGGTCGGATCGCGACTCGCGGATCGTCCATGGTGTCAACTCGTGCTCCTTCCACTGGATCGGGTCGTGGTCACCCCTGATGGATCGAGTCGTGCTCTTCAGATCGGGTCGGATCGTGAATACCCATTGGTTCGGGTCGTGCCACCTTGCTGGGATCGTGACATGTTCCTTCAGGCGGATCGTGACACCCAGGCTGGAACGGATCGCGGTCTTCAAGCTTCGACGGATCGAGTCGTGCCATCGGCTCAGATCGTGGAAGATAGGGGCGGATCGTGGTACATAGGGCGATCCGATCCGGTATATTTCCTGCACTTGTTTTCCAGCGACTATCTTACGCCATTCGACGGCGTTTTTGACAAATCTAACACTTCTAATCAATCATAAAGCACACCATAGAGTCATAGCAACATATAATAGCAACCACAAACACCAAACAACAACTCAAATGAAACAAAATGGATCAAAAATGGCCAAAACTCCTTAATTTCCCTTAAGCATGTTTAAGTAAAACTGATCATAGGGTTAACGAAACTTACTCAAATCGAACCAAATTTCCAACAGAAGCATAAAACATTATTTAAGAATTTCTAAACATTTTTCCAGAATTTATTAGTGTATAAATTCGCTAATTAACACTAATTACCCCTTAATCGCCCGTAATTAGTGAGAAATCATGCGAATCACTCACCTTGGCCACAAACAAAATTCTCAGAACTGAAACTCCTCTGATTTGGGGCGAATACTGATGTCCAACAGCAGTTCTAACCTTGCTTTGGTGCTTTTTCTTCTTAATTTGATGTTGCTAAGCCTAATCCTCAATTAGAAAGTGATTTGGGGTGTTTTAGATGTAGGAGGCCATTGTTAGAGTGTCTAAGAATGAAAGTGGCGGCTGGAAAATGTCTAAAGAAATGTTTTCTAACCCTAATCAGCCCCTAAATACCCCTAAACCCGAAATTTCCCTCTGGGCCTAGCTGCTAATCACCCGGTTAAGCCCAATTAAGCTGTTTTTCACCATCTGAAACTTGTTTCAGCCATATCTCCCAAACGGTGAGTCCGTTTGGCTAATGTGACCACTCTACGGAATTGTAAACCATCATTCGGAGCCAATGGAAGTGGTTTCAGGTCAAAAATTCGTTTCCAGTCAAAAGTTATGGCCAAAACAGTACCAACTAGGGGTAAAATGGTCATTTAAAAATCGGGAAAAATCATGAACATGGGAAATGACCCCAATAGTCGTCTCCCAAAGTTACATGACCATACAACTTCGTATGTGAAATAAATAAATATTCTACGATCCTATGATGCGTAGAATGCGGGTCGTTACAAATCACACACACACACACACACATATATATATATATATATACATATATATATATATATATATATATATATAATCTTTAAGATATTTTATGATATGAGACTAATTGCAAACTCAATCTACGTATCCACTCTCGAACGATGCAAGTCACACCTAACAGATCTTCCCTGGCCATTGATTACCAATTTAACTTTCCATAGTAGAAATATTAACGAAGGAGACAAAATCTGGGATAGTTTGGTTAAGGTCCTTGTCAAGTTTCAAAATACACAAAACTACTTGTTTTAAAACTATATAAATTGGATCCTTGTTTTTCGAAGATCATCAAAAGATAAAATAAAAAACTAACATAGAAATTTATTAAATTTCAAAATGTAATTCAATACGTAATCATCTTCCTATTCATGTAAGAAAAAATGCTTCAAACTTTTTTTCTCATTTCAGCGAAATCTTGCAATTGTTCGAAAATTGCAGATATCGCAGCAATTATAACAAAATATTGCAGACTTTTATGTCATTTTCACTGCTTTGCTTCAAATTTTCAAATTCAATGTCTACACTTATTCAAACATCGCATTGTTGTAGAAAAATTACAAAAATAATGAGAAACATGCGTACACATAAAAAATATTTCACTTCCAATAAATTGCAGAAAAAGAAACAACCATTTGCTAATATTACAGATGTATGTGATTTTTCGTACACTTAAGACATTTGCAATACACCGTAAAACAATTGCGACTATGTCCGCACTTATTCACAATAAGTGCAGACGTTGCTACACTTATTTCTTCCTTTTTCATTACCTCCAGTGCAATATGTGCCTAATTGCAGATAAGTCAGCACTTATTCACAATAAATGCATATATTCTTGTAATTTTTTTTAACAAATTTCTCTTAATATTTACATTTTTTTTAATGTAGTAGCGCGAAAAATGATGGAAAACATGTTGTTGTAGAAATAAGGACCCGCTTTAGATAGAAACTTACTAGATAATGCCGGTTAAATCATCTTTGATTTTAAGGACTTGTCCCTAATATTTACACAATCTTATGGTTCCAATTTTGTGTTCCTTGTATCAAATGAACCTTGATCCTTGATTAATAATAAATTTGAATAACCGAAACAATAGTAAGCGACTGATGAATGGTTGGGATTCATGTGACACATGGGAACATGGAAAAATGAAACTAAAGGATTTGAAGTGGTACTAAACCACTGAAGAGAAGATTCTGAACTTGATAAATTTCACATTTGGAACTACTAAACAATATCAGAAGTTTTAAGAGTTTTGTGTTTCTCTACATCATTGCAGAACGGTGTGAGAGGCTTGATGTTGGATGTGCATGATTTTAAAACAATTGCGACTATGTCCGCACTTATTTACTTATTTCTTCCTTTTTCATTACCTCCAGTGCAATATGTGCCTAATTGCAGATAGGTCAGCACTTATTCACAATAAATGCAGATATTTTTGTAATTTTTTTTAACAAATTTCTCTTAATATTTACATTTTTTTTAATGTAGTAGCGCGAAAAATGACGGAAAACACGTTGTTGTAGAAATAAGGACCCGCTTTAGATAGAAACTTACTAGATAATGCCGGTTAAATCATCTTTGATTTTAAGGACTTGTCCCTAATATTTACACAATCTTATGGTTCCAATTTTGTGTTCCTGTGTATCAAATGAACCTTGATCCTTGATTTTTGATCCTTGATTAATAATAAATTTGAATAACCGAAACAATAGTAAGCGACTGATGAATGGTTGGGATTCATGTGACACATGGGAACATGGAAAAATGAAACTAAAGGATTTGAAGTGGTACTAAACCACTGAAGAGAAGATACTGAACTTGATAAATTTCACATTTGGAACTACTAAACAATATCAGAAGTTTAAGAGTTTGTGTTTCTCTACATCATTGCAGAACGGTGTGAGAGGCTTGATGTTGGATGTGTATGATTTTCAAAATGACATCTGGCTGTGTCACTCTTTCGGTGGAAACTGCTACAACTTCACCGCATTTGTAAGCATTTCTTGTAGCATAGCCGTTATATATATGTATATATATATATATATATATATATATATATATATATATATATATATTCTCTTTAGAAAACCAACAATCATTTTCACTGATTTTCAGCAACCAGCTATAGATGTACTAAAAGAAATCCAGGCATTTCTTGAAGCAAATCCTTCTGAAGTTATCACAATATTTCTTGAAGATTATGTAAAATCACCCAATGGGCTTACTAAGGTTTTTGATGCTGCTGGACTTAGAAAATATTGGTTCCCTGTATCACGAATGCCTAAAAATGGTGGTAAGTGGCCATTGCTTAGTGACATGATCAGCAAAAACCAAAGGCTTCTTGTATTTACTTCAAAATCAGCAAAGGAGGCTTTAGAAGGCATTGCATATGAGTGGGCATATGTGGTAGAAAATCAGTGTACACATTCTTTGCTCATATTTCAATCATGGTATTACTTTTATGTTTCAAAACAGCAACGGAAACAACAGATTTGTGTATAAGGCACCAGTAAATGTGCATGCTTATTTGCATTGATATGGTTTACTTTTTGGATGCTTTGGCTTTACCATACTGTGCCCATAAAGAAAATTGTTCAGAGTTTGGACATAATTCTCAAGCGACCCAATTTCTATGAAAATAACAATCACAAATTCTGGATTTTGACATAGAGTCAGATTAATATAAATTACACATTCTAAACATCGCATGTTAATTGTAGAGTAAAAATTTATTCCTGAACTTAATGTGATATGGAAAGGAGGTAATACGACTGCATTAATCTTTGCTGTTTTCTCAATTGATGATATTTATAACTAAAATTTGCAGATGGGAATGGAGGACTGATAGATGGTTTGTGTCCTAATCGTGCAGAATCAGCTTTAATGAACACCACATCAAAGTCATTAGTGTTAATGAATTATTTTCATGATGCACCTGATTTTGTTACTGCTTGTAAAGACAATTCTGCTCCTCTTGAGAAGATGATGAATAGTTGCCAACATGCATCTGCTAACAGGTGGCCCAACTTCATAGCTGTAGACTTCTACAAGGTAATTCAATGAATAACGAGTTGACCAATATTTTAATGGAAATTGTATCACCTCGTGAGGTACATTTAGAGGCCTGCCTCAGGATGACTGAAGAAACAACTAATAGAATTAATTCAGTGCAAATAAAGTCCTACCTTATTTGTGAATTTCATTTGATGTGTGTTATGACAATAAATATGTTTATGCAGAGAAGTGATGGTGGAGGAGCTTCAGATGCTATAGATGTAGCGAATGGGCATCTCATCTGTGGCTGTAATAATATTGCCAACTGCAAGGTTTGATACCAAATTCCTATTGGCAAAGTGAACTTGATTTGATTCATATTTTGATAATTTAAGTTAATCAGTATAGTATTACTGTTTTATGGTACAGACGGCGGCAGTTCCTTCAAAAAAAAAAAAAAAAAAAAAAAAAAAAAAAAGAAACACTCCTATGTAAATTAACGTATTCACAGAAATATTTGGAAAAAATAGGGAAATATAGCTGAAAAGCCTTTTTCTTAGGAAAATTGGCGTTGACGTAGAATTCTTCTACAACCAACACCCAAATTCACAATGTCACAACAATCGCAGAACAATTTCACAATCTCAGTCTCAGGAAGCAATAAAATAAAGGACACATAAAGTTTTTATAGTGGTTCGGCAATCGGGCCTACATTCACTTAATTTTATTTATACTGTTGATTACAATACAATTGATTATATGAAAGAAAAGTAGAGAAAGAAGTAAACCTGGTTCGACATGCCATGTGGTGTTCGATCCGGCCATCCAGGAATAACTAGAAGAGTCTTCAGATAGTGGAGAATATCTACTCCGACTCGACTTGAATACGTGTCCTTCGATCCGAAGTTGTAGGGAGTGGGTTGACCAAGTATCTAGGTAGAAAAATAGGTCTTCGGTGCATCTCGAGCACCCAGCTCGACCTAGCACGGTCCAACATAATCGAATCGGGTTGGCCGACCCAGAGATGCTACTTCATGATGTGGTGACGTGGCCTCATCAAGTCGAGCTTCACCAATCCAGGTGTAATGTAAAAGTGGTAGGCCGAACCAATCCTCACCGATCTGAAACCCAACTTTCATATATCCAACTCTTTAAGTGCTTTAATGCTTCAACCAAGCATGTCCGAGCTCTTCTGAGCCTATGTCTAAATCTTGAACACTTCGATAACCGGAAATCCGTAACGTGACTGTCTTAGCAAAAGGCGGGTCAATAGTTGGTTTCTATGGGGAATTCAAAAAGCCTTTTTTTTTTTTTTTTGGTTAGGTAAACGAGTAAGAAAATCTCGGAATAATTTGAATTCCATGGAATTCAATTATAGCTTTAATTAAAACATAATCTAACTTCGAACCATGATCCTGAAAGCTCACCGTTAAGAGATAATCATTTAAATGTAAACTGGACTATACTTGTCATATTTATTAAAAATAAAAATAAAAATTGTGTATACTTAGTGAAAATCATATATTCAGTTGTAAACTAAACCCATATTCGGTGAAAACATTTGACATATAAAGTAACATGAAATCTTTAACATGTGTTCATAATAATAGATTATTATGTAGAATATAATTTGGCCACAATTTATTTGGTAGTTGATAGTAATTTATTTGTTAACACTAGGGTCAAATTCTAACCACCTATTTGTGATTGTTTTATGTGATAAATTTCTCTTTGAACTTGAATTCAAAAATGATGCAATTCGGACATAATTCTGTGATACGATTTTATAAAAGTGAACATATATAATATTGGATTTGTATAATGGTTCTAAATTTCGCTCGGTATGCCGGAATTTTGGCTGTTTCGGCCCGGTTCCAGCATGCTTCGGGCCGGAATTCAGACAAACTTCAGTTCGGGTTGGAATTTAACAAAAAAAAGGCCTTTGCTTCAGATTTCAACAAGTTTCAACTGCTATAGTCCAAAATCATTCTAACAGCAGAAAGAAGAAGAAAATAAGCAGAAAAAAATTCTGTGTAGCCTTCTTTGAATTCTCATCTACAATCATTATATTTACGTGGTAATCACTTTTCGCGAACCTACCAATTCATCGCTGTAGGCGGGAGACTTCTACTTTTTCCTTTTTGTTGCTATTCGAATTTGGATTTTTAAACAAGCCATGGCTCAAAATTTCCGTTTAGATTTCAAGGAAGAACTGACAGAACAGAAAAGGAAAGCGATGAACACATAATAGTTTAGGGGTTTTGTATTTTATTTTATATTTTGAATGGCCCGGTTTGGGTTGGATCAAAAATTAGTGCAGAAGAGTTTGAATTATTAATTTAGATAGAAATATTATGTTATTGAGCTTGGGTTACTATTGTGCATAGAATCATATAGATGAACTCCTGATGAGTTGGGTTCTTAGCATGTATCTTACAGTTAATTCTAGTAGTACAATCTAAAGTTGGATTAATATTGAATTTTTATGGCATTTATAAAAAGATAACTACCATCCAACACTCCTAGCTCAGTTGGTTAGAGACGGAAAATTGAGATGAGACGTAGGAGATCTAAGTTGGTTAAAGTCTTAGGTTCCACACGAAAATCAAAATAAAAAGATAACTACCGAAATTTCCAAACCGGAATTAAAGTGGAATTTCCAAAGCGGAACCGAAATTTTAAAATTTACTAATGATGAAATGGAAAACAGAATTTCAAAACTTGATGTGTATAGGTGAAAAACGGAACAAAATAAAACACCTCAATCAAAGACATAATTTTTTTGACTTCAAATTTAAAGTTAGCTTACATATTGTTTGATTGACGCAAATAAATGTGTTGTGTTTCGATTAAAGTTTGGTAGGAAAAACATTTATTTCATTTGTTGAAGCAAATTTGCGTAAGTTTTTATGCAATCATTTCACCACTCACACGCTTAAAAGAGGTCCAGCTATAGTTGGCTAGTGTGCAAGTCTCGTAGCTGAAATGTTTGATCTTAAGGTTGAGAGTTTGACCTTATCGCCGCTTTCTGTTTTTGCAATTTTGAAATTTGATCCACATATACCGAGCACTTGCTATTTCTTACTTAGTTATATACACATAGCATTTTTTACAGTTGGATAGTGTGTACGTGTCATAGCTAAAATGTTAGTAATCATGTCTCTTCAGGTTAATAGTGTTAGCCTTTCTCACCTTATTATTTTATGCAACTTCTCTCTACTTGTACATATGCATAGCTATAGCTAGAATCTGAGTGACGCCAAGGCCAAAAGTTGGAGCCTCTCTCATCCGGTTCTTTTTCACAGTTTTATGGTCTGACTCTTGAATCGAATTTAAACAAAAGGGGTGATGGTACAGTTGGGCAACGTGTATTATAAGTTAATTTTTTTGAATACATTCATAGTAGTTTCAAAGGAAAAGACGCATGTACCAAAATTTTAGGAACGTTTTCTACCTTTGTGCATTGTAGCAAGCAGCGTTTTAAAGACCCAACCCTACCTTGGTTCGACTGCGGTTAGCCTTCGACCTTAGAGCGTCACGACTCTGAAAATGAAATAACCTCGCATGTGCACAGACCCGCGGTTTAACTTCAAAATCCTATAGAACTTCTAGTCCAACCTCTTTGAACCTACGGTTCTTCAAATTTTTTTTTTTTTTTTTTAAAAAAATTGCTTCAGTCTTCATTTTTTGACATAATAAGCTTAACTAATAATTACATAGCAATTGTCATTAAATTTTGGATGATATAATTTACTATTTTGTACATTTAACGAACTATTGTTGAGCTAATCATCTTTTACTATAAAAAATTAGTAAATTTACAACTTTGCTGTAATAAATTATATAATTGTTTCAATTAGGTAGTATGTAACATACTACATCATAAATGGGTTGAGAATGAAAATTGAACTCATGACTTATCATGTCATAGTGTCCCAACTAGTTTGGAACCTTTGGACACGGGTGTTTGTCATAATTGGTTAAATTTTATTTATATTTGAATTAATTTTACATTTAAATCGAAAAAATAGAAATAAACTATCAGCGCGGTTCTCACGGTTTGACCGGTTGAACCACGAAAACTTTGGATTTTGCACTATCACGGTTTAACGTACGGTTCGGTCTTCACAACTATGGTAGCAGGTAATAATTATTGGAAATAAGTGCTTGCAATTTGTTATGCTGTGCCGAAGTAAAAATACGAATAAGATCGAAGTACATTTAAGAAATTGGGGTGGTGGCGCAGTTGGCTAGCGTGCGTAGGTCTCAAAGCTGTATATATTTGAGTGATCCAGAGGTCGAGAGGTCAAGCTTCTCTCACCCCATTTTCAGTATTTTTCCAATATTAATTTACAACCGATAATTTTAGTATATAGCTTTTATTTATGATCTCTTTTGAGCAGGTGAATGGTCCGTTTGGTGCATGCGATGAGACACCTAAAGCTATGAACACTTCAAATGCTTCTCCTCCACAGTACGTGGAAGAACAACAGACACAAAATTCTGGCACAACTATAGTTAACGTTCCGGGTTTGATTCTGAAAATGGCATTAATGTCCATGTCATTACTGCTGTATAAATTGTAAATTTTATCTAGCTTAATTTAGTTGTTTCTATATAGATATGCCTATTCATTTTCATGTATATATCAGCGTTAAAGATAATTTCTAAACTTGTGGGTTTTGGATGGTAATTAATCATGGTAATGGTAATGGAGTTTACTGTTATCCAATCAAACAATTCAATGTTTTAGACAAGATTGCCTCCAAGGCATAATGAAGCTCGAGAAATTAATCTCTGAATTCGTTCGCTGTTCATCCTACGTTACCTTTTGTATTTGCATTGACAAGAGTATTGATAACAAGCATTACAAGTTTACGCCGGGGATAGCGCGGTTAGCCCAATACTTGCATTAACCGTGGCATACTCATGTAAATATTTAAGCTCAACCATTCGAGACTTTCGATCAAGGAAGACAAAGACGAGCATCAACTTCAACCCAGATATAGCAGGTTTAGCGATAGTTACAGTTGTAAAAGATTGGAATTCGAGCTAGCTTCCACGTAATAATAACATTACTGTTTGGTTTAAAAATTATTTTATATTTTCGGTTTTCAATAATTAAACCGACCGTTAGCGAGGTTTGTCTACCGTGGGTTATAATCAATTTTGTTCTGAAGCCAAAATTTTACGTTGCCTTTTTCTCTCTTTGTTCCGTCCGCGTCCTCTTCTCGTGTTCTTCTCCTTCCGTTTCGCCATTTCTTCTTGCTCAACAATTATCCTTTTTCCGATTAGAAATACCCTTTCTCGTTTACTTCTCATTTCAATTTCTTCTCAATCGGAACAACTCATGCCGCACTGGCCTACCACGACTTTATCCTGTATACCACTAGTGTCGATCAAATGGTAACGCCCCATTTCCGATGCCATGCGCACATCTCCGATTTTGTCTCTACTTATCTTAGTACATCCTTGATTTTGGATTCTGTTATGTCCCTTTTCTTTCATCTTTGATCTGGTTAACATGAAGCAATGCAGAAGAGATAATTAGGGTATAGGGGGAAGCAATGGGGTTGAGAATCTGATGAAGTTAGTTAGAAAGATTGCAGTTTAGATTGGCAGAATTATGGTGGAGATTATTGAAGGAAAGTTAGAAGAATTTGAGGAGAAATGCAAGGGAAAGAGAGTACAGTATTTAAGAACAGAGTTGCAAGAAATAGAAAGGCATAGAAGAGGTAATTTTATTGAAGAGTAGCAAATGATTCATCATACATTTTTCATGATCGTTCCCTGTACTTATAGGGTAACGTTTACATGAGTTCACTCTTCAAATGAACATGCCTCAGTAATTATATTAAGCCCATACAGTTATTACACATAGAAAATAAATGGTGTGCATGTGCTCTGAGTATCTTCATGACTTCCAACTGCCACCTAGTTGGTGACTGTGCCAAGCTCGCTCTTCTCTGATGATTGACCTCCTTCATCCGCCTTGGGTTCATCAGTAATCTTCAACCCTATATCACCCAACAATGTGTTTGTCAAATTGTTGCTCTGGAACCCTAATGCAGATGACATATTCGATGAAATTTTTGTGGCACTAACGCTCCCCCTCTCTTCAAAAATTGACCTTGTCTCAAGGTCAAATGTAGGAAATCTCTTGACTAACTCCCAATAATCCTCCCACGTGGCTTCATCCTCATTCTTTGCTTCCGTTTGATCAAGACTTGGGTGACTGAACGATTATTTCGAGGGAATATTCTTCGATCTAAAATTAATTCTGGTTCATCAATTAGCTCCTCAGTATATGAAGGTACATTCTGCTGAATTATCACACCATGCCCATATCTTTTCTTGAGCTGGGACACATGGAAGACTGGATGAATTTTTGACCTAGGAGGCAGCTTCAGCTTATAGGCTACACTCCCTATCTTCTGCACAATCTGATAAGGTCCATAAAATCTTGAGGAGAGTTTTGTTGTCTTCAAATTGCTTACAGTGATCTGGCGATAGGGTTGTAGTTTTAAATAAACACAATCACCCACTTCAAACACCCTCTTAGTTCTGTGTGTATCTGCAAATTTCTTTGCTCTTTTTTGTGCCAGTTTCAAATTGTCTCTTAACAGTTGAATGACAATGTCTCTAGAGAAGAGTTCCTGTTCAACTTGTGGTATCTTTGCAGTGTGAGGTAGATATGATATTAAAGAGGGAGGATTCACCCCATATACAGCATAAAAAGTTGTAATGTTGGTTGAACTGTGCCAACTAGTGTTGTACCAATACTCTGCTAAAGGCAACCACTTGGACCACTCACTTGGTTTGTGACATACAAAACACCTCAAGTACCCTTCTAAAGTTTTATTGATAGATTCTGTTTGACCATCCGTTTGTGGATGGTAAGCTGAGCTTAAATTCAACACACACCCTTGAAGCTTGAAGAGCTCTTGCCAAAAAGTGCTTGTGAAGATAGCATCTCGATCACTGATGATGCTTTTAGGCAATCCATGTAGTTTAAATACTCCATCAAAGAAGATTTTTGCCACATCATTAGCAGTGTAGAGGTGTTGTAGTGGAAAAAAGTGAGAGTACTTAGAGAGCCTGTCAACTACTACAAATATTGCAGTGTACCTTTGACTCTTTGGCAAGCTAATGATGAAATCAATTGATATATCCGACCAGATGGATTCAGGAATTGGCAGCTGTAACACCCCACCTCCGTTAAGGTCACTCTCAAAGGGAATGCCTTAACTTCGGTGGAGCGTTTTAAGGTACAAGATACTAATAAATTACAAGACAGAAAATTTATGCAGCGGAAAAAGATCAATATTATTTCATAAGTACTTGTTAAACACAACAATTCAACAACCATTTCAACCTTCCAAATTATTACAAATTTTCATCTGTCTTGAAAACATAAAGAAGCCATACTGAAAATAAAATGACATAAATCCCCAATAAGTGCTTGACCATAGCCATAGCTCCCCCAATAAGTGCTTGACCATATCCATAGCTCAAAAAGGAAAGTCCAAGCCTTACTTCTATGGTCTTCAAGCTTTGGCTAACCTAGACTAAGCAGAAGTGTTTCCTCCCTGCGGACCTCGGGATGGGGGGGGGGGGGGAGGAAGAAAAGAAGCGAAAGGAAAATGGATCAGACATAAGTCTGGTAAGCCCAGTTATTTAATAGCATGTAAACAAGTAAAAGACTATGACATAAATAAACTGAATTTAGAATGATATCACAAAGATAGGGTAGTCCTAAAACGAGGTAAAGTAAGATTTAACTAGATTTGGCTATCGCACCCACTTTTACTTCTTCTCTGCACCCACTAAGAGCTGTTTAACTAGCAATGTATATTCATGATAAAGTGATCCCATTCATGTATTGATCGGCTCCTACTCGCATTCATGTATTCCCGGTGTTATGCGGCCCCACGTGATTTTTAAGTACGTGTGTTGGTTCCAGTATAGGGTACCTTGATAGATCCATGTGGGTTACTGCTGAAACGGGTCACCGTTACTAGGGTTTTTCTACTCAACATGCTAAATTGGTTATGTGTCCTTGGTTTGACTTAACCCCTATCAATCTTGTCTAGTTAACATGTTAAGTTGGTTAAGTGTTTCCTCGATTACTTAACCCAACCAATCTTGTCTTGTTAACATGTTAAGTTGGTTAAGTGTTCCCTTAATTACTTAACCTCACCATTTCTAGCTTGATTGTTCATGAGCTTTAATTAATTAATTAATTAAAACACCAACCACTCACATTAGACAGGTATTGTTGTGGTTACTGGATGTGCCGATCGGTTCCGGGCAGTTTTACAACATAACTCAGTCTAACCTCGGGTCTTTCTGGGCTTGATGCACTAACCTCTCACATTAGACATGTATTGTTGTGGTTATTGGATGTGCCGGTCGGTTCCGGGCAGGTTTACACCACAACTCAGTCTAACATCGGGTTAGGCATATTCATCTTTTACATTTTATATATGTGAATTTTCTACAAGTGTTTCATGTCACATATTTTAATTATGTTCAACACTAATGGTATAAATTATACCATTCATGGCCTTAACCATTTACATGGTTTTAGGTCCACCTACATTATTAACATGTTTTTATTTAGTAACTATCCCAATGTTACCCCCGTTTGTTCGTTCGTATTAATCACATAAAGTCATTGGGCCCGCATATTAGCCCAATTTATAAACAAGAGGTAAAGAAGGGAACATGCATAATATAGATTCAACCAAACATGTAAATTTTGCATAAAAGTTTATTTATATAATTTAACATGTCACATGAACTTGCATATAATTTAGACTTAGATAATCATAAGCCTAAAACATGTTAATATGTAGATCTAGGCATGTGTGAACATAACCTCAATTATAAACTAGCATATGACATAATCATGACATGTCCAATCCCAAGGCATGTATAATTTTAACATTAACATATAGGTGTGAACTAGATCTAACAAGGTGAACTTGCATAAGTCCACTTTACAAACATGCATATAAATATAGATCTAGTTTTGGATCTAACATGTAACTTACATATGAACATATGTATAATTAGATCATGACTTGGATCTATCATAAAACGTATAACTTGCATTAATCATATGAACTAGATAGATCTTGACATGGATCCAACATAAAACTTGTAACTTACATATGAACATATATCTAGGCATATGGATCTAACATAAAGCATATGAATATTTATATATGTAGATCTTGACTTGGATCTAACATAATACATACAACTTGCATTAATCATATAAACATATATATGTAGATCTTAACATGAAACATATAACTTGCATATGATATTGATAGTTTCATTCTCAATCTTTAATAGATCCAACACCAAGTCCAATAAGCCACAAACATTCCAAGACAATTCATGATAAAATCATCACAAGAAACAAACATGAATTAGCATCGTCAATATTATACAACATGGTATAATTCTATTTTTCACTTTATATCAAATCACGTCTTAAATTTATTTACATCTAAAAGATAACTACACTTACAAAAGACAATCTTGATTTCTGGAATATGTATTCTGAAGTTGAAATGCTCGCCTTTGATGTATACAATCGTTGTTTTAGTTTAATTTTGATTTGATTTGGTTTGTCTCTTTTAATTTGCTTCAAGTTGAACGGCGGCTACTCGAGGTTGTCCAATGGCAACATGACGACTCTTGGTTTGATTTTTAATATGATTTAGGGTTGAGGTATTAGGTTGCTTATATAGAAGTTTGATTTAATAGGAACCGTCAGATTAACCTAGAGCAAATCAAAGCCATTCAGACAAGATAGAATAGCCACATCAGCCCTAATGACTCAGCAAGGAGTCCATCAGAACCAATCAGATGCCACATCTGCCTTAGAGCGAATCGGCCCACGGGTTGACAACCAAACACCCTGAATCAACCCCTAGTCGACCCAGCGGGGCTTGGGTCGACCTCAAAAATAGGCCGGTTCGGTTATTACCCCTCCCGATTCGTTGTTTTGAACTTTTTTGCATATTTATTTATTTAATTTTATTTATATATATATCTATATATATATATATATTACTCATATGCATACAAACTTCAAGGCTTAATAACTTCTTCATAAGGTATCCGTTTTATGCAAACCAAATGTCTATCTTGACCAAAATTTTGAGACGAACGTAATAGCGCAACCCATTTCACTTAATTCTTCTTCTAAAAATTAAGTGTTCTTGAATTTGTTAATTTTAATATTCTCAGAAAATTCGGGGTGTTACATTCTCCCCTCCTTAAAGGATTTCGTCCCCGAAATCTTCAAGTTAAGAAGAATGCATCTTAACATCTAATCATCGATCTACTCATCCATCATCCACAAGCATCCATTGTCCTTAAAAGACTTCTAATGCCATATGAATATATGCAGAGTGTGTGTATATGTCTCTTATCTAATGCAAAATCAGGCGGTCTACTGATCCAGTTGACCTCCTTTATGCGAATCATGAGAGTGCCATGAGTCCATTATGTATGCAATTTTTCCTATTCATAATTCTACATGAGTGCACAATCATTCATACAAATGCAATGTCCATGTGATAACACATCAAGTTTCAATCCACATACAATTTCATGCATTCATATGCAAATGCAATATGAAAGTGATTGAGCCGATCTAGATCCTAATGTGTATGTGCATATGCATCCACGAGCAATCACTAGCAACCACTTGCAACCAACTTGCAACCATCAACCATAACATGTTTCAAATACATGTTTACATCCGTTGATTTCTACTAAGGATCAAGAAATAAGACCGAAAAGATAACTAAGCATGAATAAACATATGATAAAGGAGAGATCAAAGATGTACCCTCAAAAAGATAAGGGTAGGCTGCGCGTATCTTGCTTTCGGTCTCCCAAGTCGCGTCTTCTTCATTGTCACTCCATTGTACTTTAGCAAGCTTGACTTCACGGTTGCGTAGCTTTTTGACTTCCGTTCCCAAGATACGAGTTGGGATTCTTCTCATTATTACTTCTCATTGTTGCTTCTCATTCCACTTCTACCTCTTCTAGTATCTTTGGTTCCACCACTTCCGCAGACTCATGTAAGCACTTCCATATAGGTGAGAAACATAAAAGACATTGTGAACTCCAGCCAACTTTTCAGGTAGCTCTAGTCTGTAGGCCATCGTCCCAATTCTTTCAATGATAGGAAATGGTCCTATGAATCTAGGTGCCAATTTCCCTTTGGATCCAAAGCGAACAACATTCCTTAAAGGAGATACTTTAAGGAACACTCTGTCTCCAACCTCAAACTCAAGGTCGGTCCTTCTTTTATCTGCATAGGACTTCTGTCTATCTTGAGCAGTCTTCATTTGTCTTCTTATTAGGTCCAACTTTTCTGAGGTTTCCCTAATCATGTCTGGCCCAAGTATAAGCTTATCTGTGGATTCCCACCAACATGTTGGTGATCGGCACGGTCTCCCGTATAAGGCTTCGAAGGGTGCTATGCCTATTGTAGTTTGGTAGCTATTGTTGTAGGCGAACTCCACCAGAAGAAGATGATCTTCCCATGTCTCTCCAAAGTCAAGAACACACAATCTCAAGAGGTCTTCTAAGACTCTATTCACCCTTTCCGTCTGTCCATCGGTTTGGGGGTGGTAGGTCGTGCTTAAACATAGTTGTGTGCCTACAACCTCTTGCAAACTCTTTCAGAACTCGCTTGTAAAGATAGGGTCTCAATCGCTTACTATGCTGGAAGGTATCCCATGCAGTCGAACTATCTCTTTAAGATATAGAGATGCTAGAGATGAGGCAGTCCTTCTACTTTTGACAAGTATAAAGTGAGCGCTTTTTGTGAGCCAGTCCACTATTACCCAAATACTGGTATTGCCCCTTCTTGACCTAGGAAACCCATCAATAAAGTCCTTCGAAATGCTATCCCATTTCCACTGTGGGATCTCTAGAGGATGAAGCAAACCTCCAGGCTTCTTCTGCTTCGCGTTAACCTGCTAGCATATCATGCACTTAGAAACGAATTCAACTATGTCCCTCTTCATGTCATTCCAAAAGAAAACTCTTTTGATGTCTTTATACATTTTGTCTCTGCCTGGGTGTATGGTCAGCTTTGAATGGTGTGCTTCTTCTAGAACCATTTTCACTAAATCTCTTACTTGTGGGATGCATAACCTTCCATCCCGTCTCAACCATCCCTTATCATCGATGGAGTATCTATTGAGGTGACTCGAAGTCTCACCCCTAATCAGCTTATCTATCACATCTACTAGCTGAGGGTCTTCACGTTGTGCGGTTCCTATTGAGTCAAAAAGTGTAGGCTGCACTTCTAGTGTTGCTAACAAGTAACCTTCCATCCCGTCTCAACCATCCCTTATCATCGATGGAGTATCTATTGAGGTGACTCAAAGTCTCACCCCTAATCAGTTTATCTATCACATCTACTAGATGAGGGTCTTCACGTTGTGCGGTTCCTGTTGAGTCAAAAAGTGTAGGTTGAGCCAGGTACAAATTCAGAGGAGGGTCTAAAGTCAAAGTTGGCTATGTACTCCAAGCTTTGCTTTTCTACAAAGAGAGGGCTTAAGGTCAGCTTCTTTCTACTCAGAGCGCCTGCTACCACATTGCACTTGCCAGGAGTATAGGAAATCTCAAAATCATATAAGGCAAGAAACTCCATCCATCTTTGCTGCCTCATGTTGAGATCTTTCTGCGAGGAAAGATACTTCAATGATTTATGGTCAGTAAACAATTCAAACTTCTCACCTAGGAGATAATGGTGCTAAGACTTAAGAGCGAAAACGATGGCCGTCAATTCTAGGTCGTGGGTTGGGTAGTTTTTTTCATGTACTTTCAACTGCCTTCCACCATAAGCTACTACCTTCCCTTCTTGCATCAAGACAGCGCCTAATCCTGTACCGCATGCATCTGTTTATATGGTAAACATCTTGTTCCCATCAGGCAATGTCAGAACTGGGGCTGTTGTTAGAGCCCTTTTCAAGCGTTGGAAAGCAATATCGCAATCCAAATCTCAAGCGAAAACTAGGTTCTTCTTTGTCAACCTTGTAAGTGGAGCTGAGATTTTCGCAAAGTCTTTGATGAACTTCCGGTAAAAGCCTGCTATCCTGAGAAAGCTTCGGACTTCAGTTGCGTTTCGTGGAATCTTCCAATCTTGCACAACAACCACTTTTGCGGGGTCCACGGCTAACCCCTCTTTGGACACCACATGTCCAAGGAATCTAACTTCTTCTCTCTAGAAATGGCATTTGGAGAATTTCGCTTTCAACTGATGTGCACGGAGAGTATCCATGACTTCCCTTAAGTGATGAGCATGCTCTTCCTCACTCTTCGAGAAGATCAAAATATCGTCCACGAAGACCACCACAAACTTATTGAGGAATTCCCGGAACACCCTGCTCATCAAGTCCATGAAATAGGCAGGTGCGTTTGTCAAGACGAAAGACATGACAAGCCACTCGAAGAAACCATCTGGGGTCCTAAATGCGGTCTTGTCAATGCTATCCTCAGCCACTCTTAGCTGATGAAACCCGGTAGCCAGATCTAGTTGGGAGAAAAAGGATGCACCTACGAGCTGATCAAACAGATCGTCAATTCTTGGGAGTGAGTGCCTATTCTTCTTGGTCAGCTTGTTCAGCTCCCTATAATCCACGCATAGGCAGAGTGAACCATCGGCTTTGGTCGCGAACACTACTGGAGCACCCCATTCAGAAATACTCCGTCTTATGAACCCCTTTTCAAGCAGCTCTTTAACTTGCTTGCTGAGTTCTTTTCTCTCCCTTGGAGCCATGTGTCTAACGGGTAAAGCAACGGGTTTTGCATTGTCAACAAGGTATATGCGGAAGTCTATCTCCCGCTTCAGATCTAAGCCCTTTACCTCTTCAAACATATCTGAGTATTCACGGACCACTCTAACAGACTGCAAATTCTCAACAGACGCATCAACAGATTCTAGATAACTTAGCATAACAAAATTCATGGGATTACAAGAGATTTCGAGAGTGTTACCGAGGCAAGTCATGAGTCTAACCACTCTCTTTTCACAATCGAGGATGACACCATTACTGGATAGCCAGTCCATGCCTAGAATCAACCCATAGCCCGTGAAGCCCAAAACATAAGAATTACATTTAAACCCAACGCTTAAAATAGAGATTTCCAAATTCAAACAAATCATTGACAAATAAACTGAGCCCCCAGTTGGATTTGAAACAACCAAGGGATCCTCTACTATATGGGTGTCTAGGTGCAGAGATTCAACTAAAGCAGTAGATATAAACGAGTGCGATGCGCCAGAATCAAAGAGAGTACGAACATGATTATCAAACAGATAAATTAAACTCTCAACAGAAATATGTCTACCTCGTTCCTGCAGAGGTGCAATGAGAGCATGAACCTGCCCTCCAAAAGATGATCCAGTCCTCTGTCCCTGCCCTTGCCTTTTTGGGCAGTCCTTAGACAAGTGTCCAGTATCCCTGCACTGGAAACAAGCGCCCAATTTCCTCTTTTTCTTTCTACAGTCCCTAGCCAAGTGTCCAGGTATCCCACAGAAATTGCACTTCATCTTCTTATGGGATTTATTATCCTTCCGGCCTTTCTTGGGGTCCGTCTTCTTGTTCTGAGATCCATCTCCTTTCTTGTTTTGAGGCTCTTCCTTCTTCACCTCCTTCTTACCATCTATGTTCTCCTCTTGCAACGGAACCATATCCACCAGTCTCTCATAAGTCGCTCCCATAGGTATATGGGACATTGCCAAACCTTGCAGTGGCTCATTCAGTCCTTTGGAAAAGCGGAGAGCCTTCTTGTGTGGAGTGTTTACTAACTCCAGTCCAAATCAAGCAAGCTGGTTGAATTTATTGACGTATTCTTTGACCGACAAGCTGCCATGTTTAAGTGATAGGAACTTCTCCATTTCCAGACTCTGCTCAGCTTGTGAGAGGAACTTCATTTCAAATCTCGCCCTGAAGTCCTCCCAAGTCTCTATCGGTCTTTCAGCATTAGTGACTTCCCACCAGAAGGAGGCCTCGCCTTTGAGCAACCACACCACCTACTGTAGTTTCTGCCTCTCATCTACTTCAAAGATAACGAATAAGTCCTCTGTCTCCCTGAGCAAGTTTCTGGCTTCCACGAATGATTCGCTCCCCTTAAAGTCTTTTCCACCCATGGATCTAAAGTCTCTACAGATCTTTGAGAACGCATTTCCTCTCGGAGGAGGAGGAGGAGGAGGAGCAGCAGCAGCTGGGTGAGGAGGAATGTCTGCTGGGGCCGCGTCATTGGCCCTAGCTTCTAGGTATCTTCTGAACCAGCCAGGTATCAGTACACCCTCTGGAAGGTTAAGATCCCCAGACATGCTGATACAAAAAGGAAAGATTCAAAACGAAGGACAGAAAGATATTGCATATGGCTTTGGGGATTATGCCTTTTTAAATTAACACTTTTTCTTGCAAATGCTTCTTTATGACTTCTTATTGAAAAATAGTTTCAAAAATTTTATCCGATCTGGTAACCTTTAGCTCTGATACCAAGTGTAACACCCCACCTCCGTTAAGGTCACTCTCAAAGGGAATGCCTTAACTTCGGTGGAGCGTTTTAAGGTACAAGATACTAATAAATTACAAGACAGAAAATTTATGCAGCGGAAAAAGATCAATATTATTTCATAAGTACTTGTTCAACACAACAATTCAACAACTGTTTCAACCTTCCAAATTATTACAACTTTTCATCTGTCTTGAAAACATAAAGAAGCAATACTGAAAATAAAATGACATAAATCCCCAATAAGTGTTTGACCATAGCCATAGCTCAAAAAGGAAAGTCCAAGCCTTACATCTATGGTCTTCAAGCTTTGGCTAACCTGGACTAAGCAGAAGTGTTTCCTCCCTGCGGACCTGGGTGGAGGGGGGGAACGAAAGAAAAGAAGCGAAAGGAAAACGGGTCAGACATAAGTCTAGTAAGCCTAGTTATTTAATAGCATGTAAACAAGTAAAAGACTATGACATGAATAAACTGAACTTAGAATGATACCACAAGGATAGGGTAGTCCTAAAACGAGGTAAAGTAACTAGATTTGGCTATCGCACCCACTTTTACTTCTCTGCATCCACTAAGAGCTGTTTAACTAGCAATGTATGTTCATGATAAAGTGATCACATTCATGTATTGATCGGCTCCTACTCACATTCATGTATTCCCGGTGTCATGCGGCCCCACATGATTTTTAAGTACTTGTGTTGGTTCCAGTATAGGGTGTATCAAGTCCTATAATGGCAACCCTGACACGATTCAAAGATGCACAAGTGTACGCCTGGTGCCCAGTGCTTGCTTTTTCCACTCCGGAGCCCGTGCATGCCCGTACTCCGTCGAAACTACACTGACGCACCTAACCGCCGCCCTTTTGACCGCTTATATTCAGCCCAGTAATCGTGCCCCACCCTGCCTAGTTCAGGGTATCTTGATACATCCATGTGGGTTACTGCAGAAACGGATCCCCATTACTTGGGTTTTTCTAGTCAACATGCTAAATTGGTTAAGTGTCCTTGGTTTGACTTAACCCCTATCAATCTTGTCTAGTTAACATGTTAAGTTGGTTAAGTGTTTCCTCAATTACTTAACCCCACCAATCTTGTCTTGTTAACATGTTAAGTTGGTTAAGTGTTCCCTTAATTACTTAACCTCACCATTTTTAGCTTGATTGTTCATGAGCTTTAATTAATTAATTAATTAAAGCACCAACCACTCACATTAGACAGGTATTATTGTGGTTACTGGATGTGCCGATCGGTTCCGGGAAGTTTTACACCACAACTCAGTCTAACCTCAGGTCTTTCTGGGCTTGATGCACTAACCTCTCACATTAGACAGGTATTGTTGTGGTTACTGGATGTGCCGGTCGGTTCCGGGAAGGTTTATACCACAACTCAGTCTAACCTCTGGTTAGGCATATTCATCTTTTACATTTTATATATGTGAATTTTCTACAAGTGTTTCATGTCACATATTTTAATTATGTTCAACACTAATGGTATAAATTATACCATTCATGGCCTTAACCATTTACATGGTTTTGGGCCCACCTACATTATTAACATGTTTTGATTTAATAACTATCCCAACGTTACCCCTATTTGTTCGTTCGTATTAATCACATAAAGTCATTGGGCCCGCATATTAGCCCAATATATAAACAAAAGGTAAAGAAGGGAACATGCATAACATAGATTCAACCAAACATGTAAATTTTGCATAAAACTTTATTCATATAATTTAACATGTCACATGAACTTGCATATAATTTAGACTTAGATAATCATAAGCCTAAAACATGTTAATATGTAGATCTAGGCATGTGTGAACACAACCTCAATTATAAACTAGCATATGACATAATCATGACATGTCCAATCCCAAGGCATGTATAATTTTAACATTAACATATAGGTGTGAACTAGATCTAACAAGGTGAACTTGCATAAGTCCACTTTACAAACATGCATATAAATATAGTTCTAGTTTTGGATCTAACATGTAACTTGCATATGAACATATGTATAATTAGATCGTGACTTGGATCTATCATGAAACATATAACTTGCATTAATCATATGAACCTAGATAGATCTTGACATGGATCCAACACAAAACTTGTAACTTGCACATGAACATATGAACATATATATAGGCATATGGATCTAACATAAAGCATATGAATATTTATATGTGTAGATCTTGACTTGGATCTAACGTAATACATACAACTTGCATTAATCATATAAATATATATATATATATATGTAGATCTTAACATGAAACATATAACTTGCATATGATATTAATAGTTTCATTCTCAATCTTTAATAGATCCAACACCAAGTCCAATAAGCCACAAACATTCCAAGACAATTCATGATAAAATCATCACAAGAAACAAACATGAATTAGCATCGTCAATATTATACAACATGGTATAATTCTATTTTTCACTTTATATCAAATCACGTCTTAAATTTATTTACATCTAAAAGATAACTACACTTACAAAAGACAATCTTGATTTTTGGAATTTGTATTTTGAAGTTGAAATGCTCGCCTTTGATGTATACAATCGTTGTTTTAGTTTAATTTTGATTTGATTTGGTTTGTCTCTTTTAATTTGCTTCAAGTTGAACGGCGGCTACTCGAGGTTGTCCAATGGCAGCATGACTGCTCTAGGTTTGATTTTTAATATGATTTAGGGTTGAGGTATTAGGTTGCTTATATAGAAGTCTGATTTAGTAGGAACCGTTAGATTAACCTAGAGCAAATCAAAGTCATTCAGACAAGATAGAATAGCCACACCAGCCCTAATGACTCAGCAAGGAGTCCATCAGAACCAATCAGATGCCACATCTTCCTTAGAGCAAATCGGCCCACGGGTTGATAGCCAAGCACCCTGAATCAACCCCTAGTCGACCCAGCAGAGCTCGGGTCGACCTCAAAAATGGGCCAGTTCGGTTATTCCCCCCCTGATTCACTGTTTTGAACTTTTTTGCATATTTATTTATTTAATTTATATATATATATATATTTCTCATATGCATACAAACTTCAAGGATTAATAACTTTTTCATAAGGTATCCGTTTTATGCAAACCAAATGTCTATCTTGACCAAAATTTTGAGACGAACGTAATAGCGCAATCCATTATACTTAATTCTTCTTCTAAAAATTAAGTGTTCTTGAATTTGTTAATTTTAATATTCTCAGAAAATTCGGGGTGTTATAGCAGCGGGTTTAGAAGGCCTGGAACTGGTATGTTCTCTATTTTATTCCTTTGACACACATCACACTCCGTTATAAATTTTTCCACCTCTGATTTCATTCCTTTCCAGTAAAAAACTTGCTTAAGTCGATTCTTTGTCTTCTTTATTCCCGCATGACCTCCTAATGGGGATGAGTGATACTCCTGAAGTATGATATTAGTAACTTCCTTGCATCGATCAATGTATATTTTATTTTTATAGAAAATAAGACCATTAACCACAGTATACTTCATGAATTTTTGGGGTTGTTCTTGTATTTTATGCAACTTCCTTGTGTACCTTTTTGATTAAGACATTAGCTTTTTAAACTCAGGTAGCCATACACTCTCCACTTTAGTAGTAGCTTGACACTGTTTGTGGGTTGTGTCCTCATGTACCCATGATAACTTGTCAGCAACAATGTTTTCGTTTCCCTTTTTATATTCTACTTTGTAGTCAAAGCCATGAAGTTTAGCTAACCACCTTCCTTGTATGCCATTAGTCAGTCTTTGTGTGAGAAGATGCTTTAAGCTCTGATGATCAGTTTTAATGATAAATTTTCTTCCCAATAAATATTGTGACCATTTTTTTGTGGTCAGAATTAAGGCTAGCAATTCCTTTTCATAAGTCGAGAGTAGTAAATTTTTCCCACTAAGAGCTTGGCTAAGATAAGCAATAGGCTTATCCTCTTGTGTAAGCACTGCACCAATTCCTACCCCACTAGCATCACATTCCACAATAAAGTCCTTATTAAAATTAGGCATGCATAGGATGGGTGGCTCCAGTAAACTTTGTTTGAGTTTCATGAAGGCTTTAGTAGCTTTATCATTCCAATGGAAAGCTTCTTTCTTGAGTAGTTCAGTCATAGGTTTGGCAATGCTTCCATAATTTTTTTATAAATTTTCTATAGTAGCCTAATAGTCCTAGAAATCCCCTAAGTGCCTTGATGGTTGTAGGTTGAGGCCAATTTTTAATTGCTTGGATTTTTTCAGGATCTACTGCAATCCCCCCTTCTGAGATAATGTGTCCCAAATAGGTGACCTTGTCCACAGCAAAAGAGAAGTTTGACAACTTGATGATTAACTGATTATTTCTCAATACCTGCAATGTGGTATCTAAATGTAACATGTGCTCAGACCAAGTCTGGCTAAAGATAAGAATGTTATCAAAAATACTAGTATGAATTTCCTTAAATAGGGTTTAAAAATAGTGTTCATTAAAGCTTGGAAAGTTGAGGGTGCATTTGAAAGGCCAAATGACATCACAATGAACTCATAATGTCCTTCATGAGTCCTAAAAGTTGTTTTATGAATATCATCAGGATGCATTCTGATTTGATGATATCTAGACAATAAATCTAATTTAGTAAAATATTTGGACCCATGTAATTCATCCAGTAAATCATCAATCAGAGGTATAGGGAATTTTGCTTTCATAGTGTAATTATTAAGTGCTCTATGATCTATGCACATCCTACATGCTCCATCTTTTTTCCTGACCATGACTACAGGAGATGAGTATTCACTTGTACTTGATCTAATAACTCCCGTGTCTAACAACTCCTTGATAATTTTTTCTAATTCATTTTTTATGAGGTGAGAATGCCTATAAGGTCTGAGGCATACAGGCTTGGCATTTGGAAGTAAATTGATTTTATGATCAAATTCTCTAGGTGGGGGTAGACTGGGTGTAGCAAAAGTGACTATAGGATACCCCTGTAATACAGACTTGACTTCTGGGCGAATGATTGTGTTAGGGGTAGATATGGTTTGTAGTTGTTTGGAGTACATAACTAGGGATAGCTGCGCATGCATGTTTTCTTTTTGCAATGCCTTTGTCATTTACTATTTTACTATCCCCTTGAATTCCGTGCCAAATATAGTATTGTCCTAAATAAGTAAATTTAATTTTTAATGCAGAAAAATTAAAGGATACATCTCCTAGCTTCTTCATCCATTGTGCACCCAACACAACTTGGCAGCCCTCTAGTGGTATCAGCAGCAAATCAATAGGCATTGTGCATCCTTGGCACTTGAAAACTACTCCTTTGCAAACAACCCTTCCTTGTATTTTTTTCTCTATTTGCCACCTGGACTGAATAGCTTGAAGATTCTTGAACTGTAAGCTTTAACTTCTTTGCTAATATGGTGTTGATGAAGCTATGGGTTGAACCCTGAATCAATAAGCACAGTGATGTTTTTGCCACAAATTTGACCTTTTACCCTTATAGTATACAGTGTGGGTATACCGCACATGGCAGAGAGTGTTATGGCATATGTTTCTTCTTTTTTGTCGACAGAATCTTGTATTGATGTTTCTTGACTTTCTTCACTTATATTGTCCTCTGAATCAGAGTTATCATCCTGTAACACCATGATTCCTTCCATCACATATATTTGTTTGTTCTTACATCTATGACCAGGTTGCCACTTCTCCTTACATCCAAAACATAACCCCTATCCCCGTAGATTAAGAATTTCCTGAGGGGTCAAGCCTTTTATCTTTGCATTGGATTCTTTATTACTCCTCCCAGTGGAGTTTATCTTATTAGCAGGATTAGAGTAATGGGATTTTGTCAAGTGGGTGGTTTTAGTTTTCTTTTTGCAAACCTTCTTGCATTCAAAAACTTTAGCTAAGTTTACTGCCTCCTTAAAATCTATGGGGTGAAGAGCAAGAACATCCAATCTAATGTCATCCTTTAGACCTTCAATGAATTTCTCTAACAAGAACTGATCAGGTAAAGCCTTACACAAACCTTGTAATTCTTCAAATTTGGTGAGGTATGCACGTACTGTTGTGGTTTGTTTTAGGATAGAGATGGCTCCATAGGGTCGTTGTAAATCTTCAGTAGCAAACCTAATCAATAATTCCTCCTTGAAAATAACCCATTATTCATAATTTCTCACCTTTTTCTCCAACCAGCCGAACCAGAGGTGTGCTTCTCCCTTCAGGTGAAAAGAGAAAGTAGGCACCCATTCACTTTCATGAGTGCTATGATATCTGAAGAGATGCTCCACTTGACTGATCCATTCAACAACATTGCCCTCACCATTGTAAGTTGGAAATTCAAGTTTAATCACTGTGTTTTGTAGTAGTTTTGGTTGGCGGGTAGTCTGGTTATTGATGTTAGAAGAGATGGGTGCACTGACAAGAATTCCTGCTGAGTTTCTTGATACAACTATCACTACTAGGTAATGATTGTTTCTGGAAGTGTTCACCTGATTGGTTTGTTGGTTATCATTCAATGAAGATTCAGGAATTTGCTTCTCTGAGGTGGTGGGATGTAGGGATTCTTGGATTGTAGTCCCTATTCCTTGAGTTCTTTTGTTATATTATTGAGAGCTTCATATATGCCATCTAGTTTAGAATTGACTTCTTGATTGTCTTCTTGAAGATCTCGAATTGCCAAAGAATGTTTGGCATTCATCTTGTCCTGCCTTACAGTGTTGGGATCCCCCTCATTCAACACACCATTGAAATCTTCTTCACCTTCAGAATTGTTTGAATGTGAATCTTGAGGGTTAGGCTCTGATACCATATTGTTATGTCCCTTTTCTTTCATCTTTGATTTGGTTAACATGAAGCAATGCAGAAGAGATAATTAGGGTATATGGGGAAGCAATGGGGTTGAGAATCTGATGAAGTTAGTAAGAAAGATTGCAATTTAGATTGGCAGAATTATGGTGGAGATTATTGAAGGAAAGTTAGAAGAATTTGAGGAGAAATGTAAGGGAAAGAGAGTACAAAATTTAAGAACAGAGTTGCAAGAAATAGAAAGACATAGAAGAGGTAATTTTATTGAAGAGTAGCAAATGATTCATCATACATTTTTCATGATCGTTCCCTAAACTTATAGGGTAACGTTTACATGAGTTCACTCTTCAAATGAACAGGCCTCAGCAATTATATTAAGCCCATACAGTTATTACATATAGAAAATAAATGGTGTGCGTGTGCTCTGAGTATCTTCATGACTTCCAACTGCCACCTACTTGGTGACTGTGCCAAGCTCGCTATTCTCTGACGATTGACCTCCTTCCTCCTCCTTGGATTCATCAGTAATCTTCAACCCTACATCACCCAGCAATGTGTTTGTCAAAATGTCGCTCTGGAATCCTAATGCAGGTGACATATTCGATGAAATTTTTGTGGCACTAACAGATTCACCGTTCGATGAACGGTATTTATTAATTATTCTATTTAGTTTTACTTCAGATGCTGTTAGATTCTGAATTTATTAAATTAGATGGAACCAAAATTGAGAGTTCGTTAATCAAAACATGGAACCTTTTGAATCAATTTTTACAGTTTAATGGAAGCTTCGAATTCATTTAATTTCGCTTTCCGTTGTTCATGAAATTTAATTGAAAGTTGGTATCGTTGTATCTAAATTTAAAATAGTTAACTTTTTTAGCAGTTTAATTTTTTTTAAGAAATTGAGCATTTTATTGATTATTTTAGTAAACCTATTCTACCTGGATCATTATTGGCATTGTGTTGTGGGTGTAAAGGAATGTTATATGAAAAAGGCTAATTCTATTCATACACCAACAATCTCTTAGCATACACCATAAAGTAAAATAAACTATCATACATCTAAAATTACTTTATATACACCATCTCTTTTACAATATTAGTCTTGTTTTATTCTTCATCATCTTCCTTTATTAAAACTTTAAACTTATTTACAGAAAACAACAATTTGTAGCACTAAAAAAGTTTAAGTTTAGTAAATTAAAATGAATTTCAATTTTTTGAATATATGACAACCAATTTATTATGCTACATTTTTTTTTTTAATTTCAACAAAAATACCTACTTCTAAATTAAATGATTTTAAATTTGAACAATTTCTTGTAGAAGTTCCCGTTATTCAAATTTTAGGTTTCATGTTTAAAAACACATTTATTTCTTCAAATTTTTTTACATAGATTTGGTCAATATTGTTAATTGCAATGTTTTAGTTTGATGGGTTATAATTAAAAAAGTAAGAATGAAATAAAGAAGAAGGGTAATTTAGTAATATTTTTTTAGTAAAATAGTGGTGTATATTAGGTAATTTTCGGTGTATGAATAGAATTCGCCTATGAAAAATGCTTGTGCAAAGGCTATTAGTGGGTTTATGCATTGCTAGATAGTATCTAAAACAACTACAATTGGGATGGCCTGTGTTGATGTATCTATAATTTTCACCACCCATTCCATGATTTGTTCATAAATATCACAACAATATTTACGCATTGCTAGTATGTAAAGAAACTACCGTACATGCAGTCAAAGGTTGCTCTAGCGATAAATTTGATCTTAAGGCTCCAAATGCTGGAATGTACAAATTTTGCTTTCGTAATCCTCGGCGAACACCAGAAACTAGCCAAAGCCAAGCTGAGTGAAATTGAAGAGTTTAATGATGAGAAGTATTTGGAGGAGCATGGTGCAGCATTTAAAAGTAGCTTTTAATGTGGTAGTCTCTACTTGATTATGTGGTATTTTTGCTTGGTTATGAATCATCTACTTTGCATATCATGTGATTCGAATTAAAAAAAAACACTAGGAACTGTTTCTATCTATATACACACTAGTCATGTTCCCAATGATCATAACCTTGCCAAAGATGGTGAGTTTTTTTTTCTATTTTGAATTATTCAAAGTATTTTATTTTTAAAAATCCTAGCACTGTTTATCTTACTTAAATGTCGTCAGTTGTTCTTTCTTTACCTCCACAGGTCTGAGTTTTCTTAGAAGTTGCATTTATTATAACTTCAATACGATAACTTAGATATCAGTAATGCCGTGTGGCTGCAGACAAATGTTTTTATGCTTTAAGGTTACATTTATATCACTCTTTCCTCCTGTTTATTGTAATAACCTCTTCTATATATTCTTCCAGAGCATTTGGATGCAGTGAATGTTAAAATACCTGAGCTGAGGGAGGCACTAGAGTGTGTTATAGGGAAACAAAAATATTTAAAAGCACGGTAAGCCCATTACCGCAATAGTAAGCAACAACGCTATCAAACTGAATTACTACACTATACCATTGTAATACATATAAAATTTTGTCTTATAAACCGATTTACTACATTTTACCATTTCAATATGTATCACATTTTGTTAAAAAAATAATTTAAGTATAGAGCATCGTTTTAGAAACTTGAGTATAAGTATCATTATGGAATATAAAGTAATAAAAGTTGCCGGATGATATGCTACCTTGATGTACACTATGGTACCGTTTGTTTTTCGAACTTCCCATTCAAAGTTCGCATCCACGTCGAAAGCGTCTGAAGCATCCGACGAGTCGATGTGGGACCCACCACATTTTCCCCTTCCAGCCGAACGCTTCAAAATGAACTATTCATGTGCCCCTTCCGTGTTTACACCCATTTTACACTTGTTTTTCCCTTTCGTGTGCCCCTTGCCAATAAAATAAAAACATATTCCCCTTTCACTGATTATCCCCTTTTCCAATCCCTTTTAATTATACCTCTTTCTGTTAAAAAAACAAACGCATCCTAAGTCAAAAAATCTCTTAAGTAAGATCAAGGCTGATTATATAAATAAGGTTGCTTTAGACATCTGCATTTTTATTGCCCTATTCATGGAAAATCAACAATATCATACATTTATTTTAATTGGACATAATATAAAAATATTGGAGATTTTAAATATGGACAAAGAAAGAAAAACGAATGAAAATAAGTATATACTAAGGAAACGCTCAAAAAATGAAAGGTAGAAATAGAGCTTAAATGAAGTAACGAAGATTGGAAAAAACATAAAGTAAAAAAAGTGATTGGGTGATAAAGATCCTATTTTTCTTGGCGTTTTGTCAAGCTTCCGCTGCGCACAAAACCCCAACAGTTTGGTATCAGAGCCAGATCATCGCATAGCTTGGAGTGTTTGTTGGATTGAAAATTGGAGATGTCGGAGATGATGACGTTTTTAAAGATGGCTATTTTAAATGGGAAGAATTGGGGTACATGGAAGCCGAAGACGGATGACATTCTATATCTTAATGATTTGCATGATCCCATTGATGGTGATGGGGTGAAGCCCTCGAATATGGATGAGGGAAAGTGGAAGAAAATGGACAAAAAGGTGATTGCGTTGATTCGTCAATATTTGGATGATTCTGTATTCCACCATGTAGCTAGTTGTGAATCCGCGAAGGCGTTGTGGGACAAATTAGTATCTTTGTATGAGTCAAGGAGTGCTACAAGTAAGGCTTTTCTGGTTCGAAAGTTGGTGCAACTTCGATTGGATGAGGAGAAGTCTGTTGCAGAGCATTTGAACGAGTTTCAGGATGTCATAAATAATTGGAAAATATGAAGGTCAATTTTGATGATGAGTTGCAGGCTCTTTTGTTGATGAGTTCTCTTTCAGAAAGTTGGGAGACTTTGGTTGTTTCATTGAGTAATTCCAATGCTAATGGAACTATCTATTTAGAAATGGTTCGAAGCAGTCTTTTGAATGAGGAGCTAAGGAGAAAAGGGTCAGAGTTGAAATCGGTTCAAACTGAGACGATGGTAGCAAGGGACTTGGGGAAAGATACAAGAAGGAAGAAGAAAGGGGCTAATGGTAAAGGTGCTTGTTATTATTGTGGTAAGAAAGGCCACAAGCGCAATGATTGTTATGCTTATCAGAGGGATATGAAGAAGGCGCAAGGTGATAATAATAATGATTTGGCACAAGCAGGTTTTGCTGAAGGTACCGAAAGAGATTCTTCATGTGATGTCCTATTTAGTGTTGTGGAGCCTTGGAAGATGGATTCAGGAGCCAGTTTTCACATATGCCATGATGTGAAAAGTTTCTCTTCGTATGAGAAGAGTGTTGGCATGATAAAGACGGCCAATGGAGTAGAGCTACCAATTTGTGGAGTTGGAGCTGTTAGGTTTCGGATGCATGTTGGAGTGGTGAGAGAAGTGGCAGGTGTGAGGCACATACCCACTTGTTCGCATAACCTCATATCTCTCGGTCAGTTAGATCGCCGCGGTTGCACTTATGAGACTCGAGGTGGAGTTTTGAGAGTGAAGAAGGGTGGTCATGTGATGATGCGAGGAGTTTTGGAGGAGAGAAACCTATATAGTTTGGTCGGTTCGATGGTCAATAATGAAAGGAGGGTGACGGTTGAAGAACCTAATCCACGACAAGGTGGAGAGGTTAATATGGTCACCGCTGATGGTCCTAAGGTGGAGGATCATGGCATCGACAAGAGTCTAGATGTTGATGATGCTCGAGGGATCCCGGAGATGAAGAGATCATGTCAAGCGGAAGACGGATGTCGAGTTGTGAAATCCACAAAGACGAGATGAAGGTCTTTGTGGTATTACAAATGCTTTTGAAGATCGCTAGTCGCGTGGTGCACGGATAAGGGAGGTGCATCATTAGTGGGCGATGGTGGAGGTTTGTAATGGTGTTAATTGAGAAAGAAATGTTGAAAGTGAGAGCTAAGAGGCTATTGTTTGAGTGGAGGAGATGTTGTGATTTAGTATCAAGGTGGAGTGTCGAAATTGATGACACGCAAATCACAATTTTGAGCAACAGATAATCTTACATATTTTGTGGAGAGATTTGGTGCTAGATTTGATGAAGAGATTTGGTGCTAGATTTGATGAAGATATTTGGTGCTAGATTTTATGGAGAGATATTGATTGCTATATTTGTGGACATTTATTGCAAGGATATTTGGTGCTTAACCAAATAGTTTTATAACATATATGAAGATATTTGGGAGCCAAGTTTTCTTGGGCATGAAGCTAAGTTTTCTTGGGCATAAAGCCATGTTTTCTTGGGTATGAAGCAATTCTCACTATAAAAAGGGCTAGCTAATCTCTTCATTAGGTGTGGAAAATTTGCCATTATTTTTCATTGTCTTTCTCCTCAAATTTTTAGCCATTAGATATTCTCTACCGATTTCTCAATAAGGTTATTGGTTCAAGTTGTAATTGTTTGTAACGATAGTTGAGGTCGTTTGTAAACAATTTTTATTAGTGAATCAATAAAGAGGGTGGTTGGGTGGAATATCGTGTGCTCATATTTCCGATTTTTTTTTTCAATCAAATTCATCTTCAAGTGATTGGGTGATAAAGACCCTATTTTTCTTGGTGTTTTGTCAAGGTTCCACTGTGCACAAAAAACCACAACAGAGCCAATGGCTCAATTTTGAGCCGTTGGCTATAAATCCCCCCTTTCCTTCTTTCCCCACTTCTGCGGCTTCTCTCTTTTTCTGCGTTCTCCTCCTAGGTTCTGGCTCCTTCAGGTTCTTTTTTTTGTTTATGTCCATTTTTCCCTTTTTCCAGTCAAATGGCACACTCATCTGCTTCTGCTTATGGCTCTTCGAACGCCCCAAATGCATTATGGCCAGTGGACCGCACTGAGGCTTTTATAGATATTTGCCTTAACAATATTGATCTTCGAGGAACCAACAGATTCCTTAGTGCGGTGCAGACTGAGTTCAATGAGATGTTTGAAGACGAGTTGACGCAGACACAAATAAAAAACAAATGGGATAATCTGAAGAGGGTTTGGACTCAATGGAATGCACTTTTACAGATTCCTGACGGTTTTTCGGATGTTTCGCAGGACCACCTGGATGGATCAGACGACTGGTGGCATGGGCCTGCACGCTTATACCAGAAGTTTAGGAGGCAGTCTCCTCTGAAGTTTCGTGAGCAGGACCAGCTTTTTAGGGGCTGCATTGGTACAGGAACTTGCAGTTATGAGATCCCCCATGCTCCACAGGCCGCCTCAGATAGTCCACAGCCGGTTCAGTCTGCACGGAGGCAGTCGACGCGCGCTACATCTAGTAGGGCAGCTCCTCCGAACCCGCTCCTCCCGAATCGGCCTTCGTACAGACAGAGCGTTTCGCCGCGGCAGTGGACAAATGCTATGGCCTTCTCTCGTCCATCACTGATGTCAGCCAGTGGGAGATTATTGAGATTTTTCGTCTCGACAGATCTATTTTGGAGGTGGTTGAGACTTTGTCTGATTTGGATTTGTTGGGGTACATGACTTATTATCTTGGAAGATTCCGCAGAAGTTAGTAGTTTGTTGTACGTTTTCATGTTATTATTATGTACTGAACTTTTATGTATGGTTAAATGTATTATTTTGCATTAATCATATTGTTAAGTTTTAATCTTTTAATAATTAAATTACAAAATAAAAATAAAATACTCTGCTTAAATGCTCCGCTCAAATTCTCCGCTTAACGCATAGAACACATTCTCCGCTAACTACAATTCTCCGCTAACATTCTCCGCTCAAAATCTCCGCTTCCGCTTGCAAAGAACACACCCTAAATGTTAGTTTTAAGTAGAGAATATTCATCTATCTATGCATGCTACCAATTGTCATGTCGATAAAAAATTCAATATCAATCATTATATGTAGTAAAATACATGAAATATTAACTTCTATCTTTATAAAAGTCGAATGGATCATTTGATTATATGGATACTATCGACAATCGTATCCTTTTATTCTTGGATTTTGGATATTTAGTTTGTTTGTATATGGATGTCGTTAAATTTTAAACTTTAGAATATCCACTGATGAGACGTTCCTTAGACATTAGAGCAAATTAGAGTGCTTTGCTTGGCAGATGAGTAAACAATGTTTGAATTGCATCTTCATTTTCAACCTAATTTTTCTTTGGAATGACATGCAAACGATAACACAAGAAGTCGTCTAATCCCCTACACCTTATTGGAGTACATTGTAATGATATTAGCTAGTGCATTCTAGGTAGCGTGTATACGCTGCATTTTCAACAAGTCTGCAGCTTACAATAGAGTGTAATTCTTTTTAGTGTTGATCACCATTGCTGGATCTTCATAATGTTTTCCTGTCTGTATCTCTTTACAGTTGCAATATAGCTAACAAATTTTTGACCATCGCCGTAACTTTGTGATTAATAGGTTTGATTGTTAATTTATGTTACTGTTTCCTTGCTGTTTTCCTTGCTTCGTTGTTACTGTGGGAACATAGTAAAATTTTCAGTTCCTTTTTCTCCTCTGTCATTAGATCTCATATCATTGTATACTCAACTGTATCATGTTCATTCTGTTCATTCAGTAATTATAAAATGATATATACAAAGTAATAATCAAATATATATATACAAAGTTACACTAAAAATTATCTTTACATTATAACCAATGAAATTTACCACCCAATGTGAGTTTGGTCAACTGGATTTTTTAGGGTAACAATATTTTTTTTCTATATAACAATACAAATACCACAATGCTTCTTCATGGTTTTAGATTTAAATGCTCAGAGTACTAACATCATATCTATACAGAAGCATTCAACCAATACATGAAATTGAAATGCGACACAGCAGTATTTAACCGTATTATGATTAGAAAATAATCTCAAACGTCAGGCCCTTCTGTAGGAGTAGCAGCCACTACAGAGGTTCATTTACTTGAAAGAAGTGGAGATTCATGTTATTAAATTCAACCACTTGTTTTGGCGACAAATTGATCTCAGATTTTCAAATTTCTCTTTCCCAAATCGTTCTCAGAAAATCTCACAATACAACGTCTTCTCGATTGCCCAGCCATTTACAGACACAAATTCCAATCGATCTAAAAACACTAATTCGGTGAATGCTATTAGGAAACGAAAAGAGATGAGTTTGTATTAATCATTGTTTAGTTTAGTTTTTGTGGACTATATAATTTGTTATATACTCCAAATATGCTGAACTGAAAGTATGAGCGAAATTATTTTTATATATTACCGTGGCTATAATAAATCTGTTAAAGGCTCCTACTTAGTTTGATAACAGTAGTATCGATTAATATATCATTAATGCAATCAAATTATTAAGTTCAACGTAGTATTATCAGACTACATTTTCTACTAACATCATGCAAAAATGCTTTACTGTCGAACACTGCGTATCGCATCCTTACCCCCTTCCCTATTTGAAAAGCTATTGTCATGGTCATGCAAGTCAACATAATATGATGTATTCTCAAGCTGAGTAAGTTTGATGTGAATCAAATGCCTCGTCATATCAATTTCCTGAGCAATATAATTGCATTGACTTTGATATTTTTGTCAAGATTGGTATAAAAAGAGCACTTTTATAATTTCTTTAGCTCATTTTAGTTGACAATGCATTCTCAAATGATACTGCCACTGCTTCGACAATCTAGAGTTGGCCAGTGGTTATTTTATCAGCCTTATCTTTAGATGGGCACAACAGGAAAAATATTGCATATGGATTAAGAAAGTTCAAAAACTATTATAGTAATTTTTTATGTGTGGGGTGTAGTATGCAGCTGATTGCAATGGGTGGAGTAGGGAAGGTGGTTTATTGTACATTTATTTTTGAAATCACATTCCACCTACACGACCACAAAAATATCATGGATACGTACAAAGGGGATCAAAGAAAGATGGAGGGGACCACAGAGAGAATGGATGAGTAATGTAAGAATGGATTATGTCTCATGTTTATCTTATTTCTCAAAATATGGAAAATATAAAAAATTTGTTTTCTATTTTGTATATTAACTTTGTTTTCTAAATCGATCGTTTTCAACGATTTATGTACATCGTGGTATTTTTGTATGGTCGAAAATTCAAAACTTAAAGCGGTAAACCAAACACTACGGGTGTGTTCGTTTTCTTTTTTTTTAGTTTTCGGTTTTCATACGTACAAAAGTACGAATAACGTACGCAAATCGTGAAAAACGATCATTTTACAAAACGAAGTCAACACACAAAATAAAAAACAATTTTTTTAATAATTTTTCGTATTTTAAGAAACAATGGAAGAACGACGTCAAATTCATATATCCACCATCCTTCAAATCCTTCATCATCTCCTCTGTTACCCTTTAAATCATTACATCTTTCAAATTAACGTTGAAAACTCAAAACACAAAATAAACCAAACACTACCTAAGTTGAGAAAAATACAGCAAATCCAAAAAATGTGGTGGAAGACAACCTCAAATCCTATGGCACTCAACATGAACAACAAATCACTCCACCATCCTAGCTTTTTAAATGGGAACATGTAAATTCAATTTACAAATGTTCATCGTTATGTCACTTTCATGGAGGGGATTGCCCTTGGCGGTTGTCGTGACCGTCCTATTCCACGGCCGTGTTGGAGTTTTGTGCATAGCGGAAAAGACAAAACACCAAAAAAAAAGATATTTTTTTCACCCAATCAATTATAAATGAATTTGATTGAAAAATAACAACGTAATAGATGGGTAATAATAGCAATATACAGATATTCCACCCAACCACTCTCTTTATTGATGTACCAAAAACAAATTTTGATTACACTCAATGGATCAAAAAAAATTACAATTAAATCGATAATCAAATTGAGAAAGGAAGAGAATATCGAAATGACTACAAATATTGTTGGAGAAGAAGAGTATTGAAGAACAATAGCAAACCCTTAAATCAACCGCGTCTATCAGCAGTAAACATGAATAACTTCTCTTAGCCCTAATCCCTAGAGGCACACAACCTCTCTAGATATTCTGACATGGTTTCTTGTTTCTATCTAATCAAGAAGGCTGCATATATACGAGAATAGAAGACCTAGACAAATATTTAAATTTCCCCTTCAAATGTCTCCAGAATATAATCTTTTATTTCTTTCCGTCTATGATAGAATCAATCAATCAACCAATCAATCAAATCAATTAATCGATCAAAACAATTAATTGATTACATTCCTCTTCAAAAAATACATCGACAATCACATCACTGAAATTAAATTTTTGATCGATTTTGATAATGTTGTAAATGTCTCTTACCTGTGTTCAGACTTCAGAATAGAGACTAAAATCTATTTTCGTCATTTTACCAAATAAGAGAAAGTAAGAAAACAATACTACAAAATTGATTTTGGAATGAGATGCATCCATAACAACTCTTTATCTTTTACTTTCCTAAACACTCCAACAAAATCACAGCATGAATACAACGAACATGCATACTAAATTCGTCTTGTGCTGGTCTTAGTTAGCATCACTATAAATTTAGTCGCAAATCACATATTAGTTTTACAAAATGAAGCCTAAAAGTAGGTAACTTTGCATTACGTGAAAAAGTGTGTAAGAATATTTGACAAGTTTTTAGAAGAAAAAAATGCATCCAATAGAATGTGTTCATAATAAGGATACTAAACACTTAGGAAATTGATGCATAGGTAAAGAAAATAATTACAACTTCCGATGATCTGTTGAACGCATAATATCATTATTTTCATATTAACGGGTCTTTTGGTCTGGTTCCCAAAAACATACCAGGTCCACACGACTCAGCCCATCACGTGGTACCAATGCCCGAAGTGTCGCCAAAACATGAAAAATTCAAGCCCGAGAGAAGCCATGTAAGCGTAGGCCTCACGCCACCTCAAAACAAAAATTTCGTATCTCCAAAATACACTTCATTTCAAGATTTTGAATCCAGCTGCTTCGAGCCAGATAGTTCGAATCCCTCCGGGTTTCGACTTCATACACCTTGGACCAAGGAATTCGAATCCCTTGTGTCGAAACCGGGATTTCGAGTCCCTCGTGCTAAAACCGGGGGTTTTGAATCCCTCGTGCAGGCATCGGGATTGAATCCTTCATGTCAACACCGGGATTTCAAATCCCTCATGTCGAAACCGGGGATAAACCAGGGGTTTCGATCCCTCATGCCAAAACCGGGGGTTTCAAATCTCTCGTGCCGACACCGTGATTTCAGATTCCTCCTGCCAACAACTGAGCATTGTATCCTTCGTGTCGAAACCAGCGGTTTCGAATCCCTCGTGTCGACACGTACATCTCAAATCCCTCGTGTCGAAACTAGGGGTTTCGAATCCCTTTTATCGATATCGGGATTTTGAATCCCTCGTGCCGAAGCCGGGATTTCGAGTTCCTCTGTAACAACCCGGAATTTCTAAACCAATTTAAAAAATTTATTTTGGCTGTTTTAATGGATTTTGAATATTTAAAATGATTTATTTTAAATAACAATGACAAAGAATTTATTTAAATCGAAGTCAAAAAATATATATTTAATTTAATTATAATTAGAGTTTGAAATGTCACGGTAGTTTGAAAATTCGATTTTTACTTTCAAATGAATGTACCAGATTTAAAATAAATCGAATTACAGTAAAACTAGAAGCCTTAGAATCTTTTTAACAATATCTTTCTAACTAATGTGAAATATTCAGATTTCATAATGTAAATTGAAGTTATGTCCAGTTTAAAATTTAAAATATTCGCTATGGAATTTATATATATTTTATTATAATATATAGCCCTTAAAAATAGCAATTTTGCAAACGACCTCCGTTTTCGACAAAACCACTTTTGTTGGATCCGGAATGTCAAGTTATTGCTAGGTTTCAAATTTCATATTTTTTGGAATTAATATGTGAGCGTGGTAAATTTTAACGTGTTTTGTCAGTTTCAATTTGAATTTAATCGATTGGAAAAAGGTCATTTTTCAAACGGTCTCCAAATTCAACGAAATTAGTTTTGTTAGGATCGTATCGTCAAAACATAACTAGATTTATTTTTCGGTAACTTTTGGAGTCAGTATGCGGCCCCGGCAAATTAAAATGTACGTTTAAATTCGACATACATAGATTTATATTTTAATTTTGATGAAAACTGTTCAAAATAGTCGAATTGGCTTACAAAACAAGCCCCATTGTGTCTGGGATGGGGGTATTTGGCTAGGGTGACAGTCGTTGGGTTTGATTTGGAGTTTGAATTGATAAACATGCATTATTGGAAATAAAGGAAATAAATAATATTAATATAAATTAGTATAAAAGGGCCAGACCCTAGTCTCCCCTATTTCTTCATACGCCGCCAGCCGACTTGAATGGCCATTATCTTCCAAAATAAATCCGTTAATTTCTCCCAAATTATAACAAATTAGACCGTTGTTCCAAAGCAAACATGGTAGAGATTCACGAGCTCTCTGAAATGATACGGCTAAGAAAGGAACCGCAGTGTTCCCTTCTTGAATTTGTGGCTCTAAGCTACGCTGTTTGGAGGCGATTTCAGCAACCAGCGGGGGTGCGAATTTCGCGCCAGTCAAGGCGGTGGTGGAGGATAAACGGGCTGACGTTGGGGTGGTCTATGAGCAGGTGCGGGGTGTCTGTCGTGGCGGCGGTAGGAGGATCTGCGGTGCGAGCTTTTGGGGCCTGAAGCATTGAACGGAAACGAAGGGTTTAACCCCTTAATCAAGTGATTAGTGTAAATTATTTTAATTAATTCATTCATTTATGTAATTAATATTTAATTCGTCATGACTTTTGCAAACCAAAACAGAATCAGACAAAACAAGTTGCATTGCGATCGTAAAATCAAGATCTACAACATGGAACTGACCAGAATGGGAATGGAGCACGTTATAGTTTTTGATAAAATTAGACGTCCAATTTAATTTTACCAAAAATAAAACGTAAATTCAGAAATTTAGAATTAAAGAATAGCAGAGTGGAACCTAAAATGAGAACTCCTTCTCACTAAATTATATTTGATCATGTTATTGTATTCATATATAAAAATATATAGAATTTCCGGTGTAGATTTATCAGTTTTAAATCATTATAAGCTGTATACGGTGTATGATAGCTCACCTCCCTCGTCCACAGACCATGGACAATTTAATTGACTGTATTGTGTGTTGATTATGATGCTGAAATGTTTAAAATATAAAAAATAATTTAATATTATTTTATGGTAGTTGAAATTAAATTAGAAATATCTATATATAATTTAAACAGTGAAAATTGGCTAATTAGAAAAATAATTCAAGTCGAATTAGAACTGGTTAAATTGATTAACCAGTGATTATTTTTGAATCGATTGTTGTTGTTTGGAAACCCCACATGGGTCTGGGGACGATAATTAATTCACATCTCCCCTGAATTTAGTTATATGTCAATCAATTGATCGACAGACTATGATAAGCGTTATTGATTTATTTTAATGCTTATACAGTTGTAAATTTTACTCTGGATGATATTGGAATGTTGAATGATTATTTATCATTATTGTTGAATACATGTGGTGTATGAAATCCATATAACTGAAATTATATGGTAATTGATTGAGTCGCATTCCAATTCAGAAATTAAAAATATTTTAAAATAACAAATATTTTAAAATAGCGAATATTTTAAAATAACGAATATTTTAAAATAATATTCAGTAAAGAATTAAAATATGATTTTGATGGACGATTTTTGCATAGACACGAAAAGATGGAAATATATGAAGCCGGGTTAAGTACAGAAACGCCATTTTTACCCGAACTGGTTTATTGATCGATTTTATTCATTTTATAATGAATATCGAAAAGAATTGATTTCAAAATATGATATTTTGAAAATATTATCATTTTGATAGTATAATGATATAGAATATTCAATTTTGATTTAAAATTGAAAATGAAGTTTAAGTCGTTTTAAATTGAATTTATAAATGATTTATAAAATATGTTTTAAGTAGAAATCGGTGAAATATATATAATATAATATATATACATATATGTATATAATGGCCTGAATAGAACGCGTCACGCAGCGACCGTTCGCGAATTTCGATCATTGACTTCAAATTGATGTAACAGGAGATCCGACCGTGTGGAACCGTTGGGTTCGTATCGAAAAGAGCTTTCCAATGAATATATTAGATTTAAAATCTAACAAATAGATTTTAAAATATTTCCAGATCAATTTTGGAAAAGGTCACAATAGATGCAGTTCGGTGGCCGTGTTTGGAAACCGAATGTAAGGGCCTTAATAAAATTATTAAAAACATAGCAAAATTGTGTAAAATCGTAATAAATTATTTGAAAGATTTTGGATGAAAATTCCAAGTTTGAAAAGATAAAAATATATTTTTATCGAAATGAACTAGTTGTTAACTAGGAATATAATCCAATGTTTTTAAATGAATAAATTGGATTTGTAAACGGGTTTGGACATAACCAGGATTTTCCAACGAATAAATTGGAATGGATTTGAGTGAAAATAATCTTTGGAGTATTTCGATATTGGATTCCATGATTATACAGATATTGTTGGGGTATTTGGAAGACACAGATATCGTTATTCCCAATACGATATCCTTTAGTTTTAGAATTTGATATTGAATATAAGCCGATATTATTTTCTATTTAGAGCCTTGTATTTATTATCAAATTGGATTTTTGGATTTGCCATGAATGATGTCTTTAATAATACTGTTCTTAAACCCATTTGAGAAAAGAATAAATCTTTTAATTAAGATAAATGAAGTTTTCCAATTATATTTATTAAGATTTTGGGTTCGTTGTGAATGGTGTTTTAAATGACATTTGTTCTTAAGCCCAATTAACAGTGAAGATATGATTTGGAATTAATATATCTTTATTCTAAGATGTAATGGGAACCTTTTCCTAAAAATGTGAACATTTGAATAAAATAATATTATGAATTGGAATGAGGCGTGTGATGTGTTTTTATAGCACTTGATTATAAAATACGCGAGTTATTCAGAAAGACCGGATTTATCCCATTCTGAATAATTAATACGACGACTAAAAGTTGACGATGGTTGAAGATCGGAGATCTTCACATCGTGTGGATTATTACTAATGTCTTGATTGGGCTGTACACCCAAGACAAGGTAATAAGTGGTGATCGTCCAGACGTACTTGGAGATCGACCGGATATGCGAGGATCTCTCTCCTGTATTGGATATATATGACGAGGAATAAGGTGCCTCCGGTTTCGTTCAGACCCAGAACGGACTTGTAAACGGATGATATGTCTGACATTGTATTCTTTTATACTGTATTCGTTTATCTCTGCTAAATATATATCTGTTTGATGACGGAGAATTTATTCTCTTGCTTAACATCATTCTCTGAGACGTATGATCTTAGGGGTTATATATTGGTGGAAATCAATGGTACGGTATGGATTGACAATGTGGCATGCTAAGATGCAAATGATCAATGCTTTTGTTGAAAAGCAGAGTCTTGTAGATGATGATCAAAGCAGCGCTTTAATTAGCATAGCTTTGTGTTGTAGCGTTAATTCACGAGCCTCACACCTCAGTATGAGTCTAAAATGGGACCCGGGACGCAAGGAGTGCAAGACGTTTCTTTGTAGCTAGGAGTGGTGTCATGGTATGGAGCCCAGACATTTGTACTTATGTGGATGATGGATTGCGAGGCGCCTAGGATATTGGTCACTACTGGCCAAGTGATAGGCCCTATAGGGTCGGGAAACATGTGTTTAGGAATAATTAATCCACTAAAGTGAGTGTGGACCAGCCCTGCAGGAACCAAGGGCTCGCCACCGTCCGAGCCCTGAGGTATTTGCTGGAGTGTCTCGAATCGGAAGGAGCCATCGCTAGCCTTGACTCATGATGGAAATCCAATTTCCATTACGTGACTTTTCGGTTTTAGTTGTTAACCTAAATGGCAACGTTGTGGGATAGGGCTCACATGCTGTCTATGATTGATACATTTATATTTGAAGTTGTTTTGACACCATACACTTATAGTAATATCAACAATGATTTGTTTTAAAACATACCAAGCATGTTTGGCTATTATAAGGTAAAAATCTATCCTCCGGCTTGTGTTGCATTGTGTGATGGGACCTGAGTCTTATAATAGCTTCATTTTTTCAAAAAGCACTGCGTTGTTTTATTATAAACTGAGATTCATGTGGAGTAAACCCGTTTCGTGTTATATGGCGTGGTCCCGTGATTTCCCAACTTTTAAAGCAAAGATTTAATAACTTTTTTTGTTCTCAAACCAGTACCATGACTGACTTGGAGTTTATTGTTTCTACCTAAACTCTGGGTGCCCATATTTTCCACACGGGCAGCTAATAGTTTTGGTTTTCACAAAATTTTCTTTCATAGGATCCTAGATAACAGCTGGAGCTATATTCGAAAAGCTTTGTATCCGTGTGTTTCTTTCAGTTGTGCTAACTGATGTACTTCCGCTACACATTGTATTTATACATTTTAAATTTCCGCTGCTATGTATTTTAATCTCTGATATTATTTTTCCGTTGTGTAATATTTATTCGTACTCTGGTATATTCTTGTACTCTGATGTAATTGTTGTAATAACAATGAAATGTTCTAACTTTTTTTGTTCTAGTGCGTCGTGTTCTCAAAGCAATCTGGGATCCTCCGTCTCTTCGGGGATCAGGAAGTTAATTTGGGTCATTTCATTGTGGTATCATAGCTTTGGTTTACAAAGCTCGAGAACAGGACACATTAGAACTGAACGAAAGAATTCATCAGAGATAGGATTAGTAACATCCTATAGGAACGACTCATGGATATAGGGTTAGTAATACCCTAGAATGAGTTTGAAGAGTATTATTTATAAAAATTAATTTAGTTTTGAAATTTTATATCTATTATTCGTATTTGAGTATTTTATTTTATATTTATTTTAGACTATCAAGTATATGAGGATTTTGCATATATGCATCTTGAACGTATATTCGAAGTCTCAAATATACTGGATAGATATAGAATCACACTCTAGTCGCCCGGGGATGATCCTGGTAATTGTGATCACATTACCGTTGCTTGTGTTCGAGTTTTGAAAGTGGGATGTCTGTACGATTCCAATTATCTGGTGTGAGAACCAAAACTTAGTTAGATTTTATTGTTTGTGATTTGGCACTAAAACCATGATTTTTGAGTATATATAGAAAAGTTATATGATTGAAAAGATAACCAACTAATTGATTGCTGGTTGTGATGTGTGATTATTAGTTCAACTAATTAAAATATTGGAATGATGAATCCAATATAAAAACGAAAGGTAAATATAGCCAAATCGAATCAAATATTGAACTAAATTGAAAATTTATTGAAATAGCATATATGCACATGTGTATATAATAAACAGGTCATCGCATGGAAGCTAAGAAGAGGAATAAAATTGTATGCCCGATAAATAGGTACATGTTTACTATATTCATTGGGTTTGATGATTTTATGAGCCGATTGGCTAGCCGTTGGCCTTTTCTTTTGGATTGATGAGGGCCCTGTGAGGCAAGTTGTGGTTTTACCAATTGGGCTTTACAATGGAGGTTATGGCGAAATTTTTCGAAAATTTAGGGTGTTAGTCAATTTTGAGAAATTAGTCAATTCTTAGGAATTGAAAAGTTGAAGAGTGAAAGCCAGAATGAAAGTTGAGTTGGTTAGTTAAACAACTTTCAGCTCCATTCCTTTGCGAGGACGAAAAGATATTAAGTTTGGGAGATTGTAACAACCGGGAATTTCTGAACCAATTTAGAATTTTCATTTTGGCTATTTTAATGGATTTTGAATATTTAAAATGATTCATTTTAAATAGTAACAACTAAGAATTTATTTAAATCTAAGTAAGGAAATATATATTTAATTTAATTATAAATATAGTTTGAAATGGCGTGGTAGTTCGAAACCCGATTTTTAATTTCAAATGAATGTACCGGATTCAAAATAAATCGGATTACAGTAAAACACAAAACATTAGAATCTGTTTAACAATACCTTTCTAATGAAAGTGAAATATTCAATTTCATAATATAAATTGAAAGTTATGTCCAATTTAAAATTTAAAATAGTCGCTATGGAATTTATATATAATTTATTATAATATATAGCCCTTAAAAATAGCCATTTTGCAAACGACCTTCGTTTTCATTGAAACCACTTTTGTTGGATCCAGAATGTCAAGTTATTGCTAGGTTTCAAATTTCATAATTTTTGGAATTAATATCTAAGCATGGTAAATTTAAATGTGTTTTGTCAGTTTCAGTTTGAACTGGAAAAAGTTTATTTTTCAAACGGTCTCCAAATTCGACGAAATTAGTTTTGTTAGGACCGTATCATCAAAACATAACTAGATTTATTTTTCGGAAATTTTTGGAGTCAGTATGTGGCCCCGGTAAATTAAAATCACTACAACAAAAAGGGTATTTGATGGCACTAAAAGAGAGCGTTCCCGATAAACACGTTAAAACGCTAAGTATCTAAACCTTTTCCAACGCTAAAAAAAGTAATCCACGTGTTAAACACTATTTAATAAAATATTTTAGGTGGGTAATGAAATCTTTATGCAGGAAAGATCACTGCCAAAATTCATTTTCTATTCACTTGGCTCCTCCTCCAGATACCGTTCTACTTCAGCAGATCTGAGTCGCCTTTCTATTCTACATCTTCAATCGTTGTTCTACGATCAATATCTAGAGCCTTTCATCAAAGATCGATATCAATCCCTAATCGCAGTGACTGCCCAAAACCCTAAATCCACACTTTGTCGATTTGAACTGACGTGAGAGGTAAAATGTTTTTTTTATTTTGATTATAGGTTTAGCTAACATGATATATTTGATATTTAATTATGTTATCAAATAGAAATGTCTAATAGTAGATACCGCACTCAGACAGTGCAATGTCTCTGATTTTCCAGCAAATTAGTGTAGTAGTTCTGCACCATTTTTAAATCTTTGAGTGAATATGTACTTGCATTTGGGAATTAGGGACAAAATTACCAGTTAGGATGCTCCAGCAGTGAGTATTGTCAGACTAAACTTTTGAGTATTTAAAATTTCATCTTGAAGATTAAATAGATCAATTGTATTAGAGTGCTTAATTACAGGGCTATTTTGAGTATAACTCCTATATTCTCCTTGGGATTGCTATCGCTTCATGCGACTTAAACATGTAAAATTGTGCTGGTACTCAGTCATAACTTGTTTCCTTGAACTTAGGAATAATTGTCTGCCAAAATTGTGTTAGTTGTTACTCAAATTCTATTTTATCTGTATATCCTTTATTTTTTCCTAATTGTACATGCTTCTCTTCGCTATATTAAACCAACTTAAATATGGTTGGATTACTTAGGATTGGTGCATCAGGATCTAATTAACACCACCTTTTCAAATCATTTACTTAACTCAAAATTTGAATTATTTAGAGGCTGGTGCAAGAAATTCATCAATGGATTTGAAATTTAAAATGCTAGGAGAAAGCCTTAAAATTGTAAACACACGATAAACCATTGTGGGTCAGTCCTTGCTCTGATATCCAGTACAGTTGGTGATTTCAATCCTATTATAATTTAGTAAGGCATGCATTAGTTTGCAAGTTAGTTTGTGTTGCTAGTAAGCAATGCTTTAAATTTTGTTATGGAAATGGTCAGTTTTTTTTCAACATTAATACCATTGCTGCAAGAGGTATACAGTTTGAAGTTTGAACCAACCGTGATATGATCTATAAAGTATAAATTAATAGATTCATAGTGAACTTAGAAGAACTATGAGTTGAGACAGATAATTAATCTTATGAGGGTAAATTTGGGAATGCATAACTCTTTAGTGATAGACTAGTCGTATTTACCGTAATCCTTTGATGACAAACTGGTAATATTTACCATTTTGCATATATATGATCATGTTATGTTTTGATTTAACAATTGTGGTTTCAGTTGCATGCTCTGTGTTAAGAATGACCTCTTTTGATAAGATACTAAAGATGGAAACCCATTCCACTTAATGGTGCAGGATCATTAGACATTTATTTTTGGTCTGGGATCATATAATATTATCCATTTTCATTTTGGTTTAGAAAAATATAGGGACATTCCTATAGCCGTGCCACCAATTTTAATTCTTCGAGTGAATATGTACTTGCAGAGACAGTATATATAAGCATATGTGCCTATTCAACTATACCTTATGGCACTCTAGCAGTTGTGCAATGTACATTTTATTCGAGTTGCTCATAAAGATATTAAAATGCAGGTTCAATTATATATCCTTTTAACGTGAATTATGTAAGTGAAAAGAAAAAAACAGAATTAAAATAACAGGCATGGATAGTCCTATACGAATGGTACAATAGCAGGGAAGTAATTAATAAGCATATTCTAGCAAGTGGCATTAAATTACTTACTATCACCGAGTATAGATTTGATATAGGTTGAATGTATATGGCATAAAAATGGTTCATTAAATTTGAAATTGGCCATACACAGTTAGCAAAATTAATAACTAAACATACAGGTACTAAGAAGAAGATATACACATGACAACTTTCATGCAATGTAAATAAAAATACCAATTGGTGATGCAACTTGGATTGTTATAGAATCTTTAGAATCCAAATTTACCTGCAAAAAATGTATTAAGATTAAGTACTCATAACAGATTGTGAAGACTTGTAAACATCTGGCATGGATAAACAAATATAATAACATACGAACAAAAATATCATAGGATCAAAATACAATAATCCGGTGAATATATTGATGCCACACAGTAGAAAATTGTCAATATATTGAGACAAAAAAGCTTCTGCTACCATCCACCATTTCACTCATCCTTGTATGATTCTTCATTTAACATGTTGAGTTCGTGAATAGCCTCATAGAATGCTTGCTCTGCAAGGTGGAAAGTCCTTTCAGGAGAGTTAGTGATCTCATAATAAAAAACTGAAAATTTTAATGCCAGACCCAACGTAATTGGATGAGTATGAGAGAAATATGCTTGACCCAACCAAAGATATTTCTTGTATATTAACTAAAAATACATATGTATAACACAAATAAGAGACTTTACCAACTAAGTTTCATTTGGCTTTTTGTATAAATCATATCCCTGTTGATATCTATCCACCACTATAAGGTTTGAACTGCAAACAGTAAGGTCTTATGGAATATTCATTATCTGGTACATGGAGTAACCTTGAATATAATTGATATGAGAATATAACAACCAAGAAACGTAATCGATATGAGAATATAGATATCATTAACATTCGTTTGGTTGTTGTAAACCACATTATATTATTATTTGGCTTATTTGTAGAATTGTTTTCTACTTAAATCACAACTTTTATAGCATTAAAATGCAACTGACAACTATATATTAGCAGTGTTCATATATACTTTTTATATAATATACTGACGGTACTTGTTTGCCAAGAAATAGAAATTAGCGCCATAAAGACTTCTAGGTGGTATAAGTTATTTTCAGAAAACTATGTATAGTAATCATTAAAAAAACATTATCGGGACTGCCACTTATATTTTTGGTTTTGTCATTCAAAAAAAATAAAATTATTATCTTTAGAAAGCAAGTAACTGCAGTAGTCAGCGATGCGAAACGAACCACCAGTTCAGAACTGCCACTTATATCCCTCATCATCATTGTATTTTCGTCCATCAACTACTCTCTTAGCAACCAATTAAGATAAGTAAAATTCAACACCAAATTGAATCGTTGTGCTGACCTCAGCACCCATTTGTAGTGCTTCCATGAACTGGTACATCTCAAATCTTGCAATTGAGCCGAAACTGTTCACTTGGTCTGATCACACATAATACAAAATCAAATTCAGTATATCACATATAGTATAATATATAATTTGGGTAAGCGTATTCAAATAAGATTATTGATAAATTATTGTGCTCATTTCGATATAACCATGAAAACAAAGCATTTTAAATTGCAACATAGCAAAACTGGGCAACACATAACGCAATTCAGACGCATGATTCACAAAGTTGAATATGCATCCATATTGATAGCCACTGGATATGAAATTAAAGCTACCAATTTAACAGTATAGTGATGCAGAACCATATGCATGCCTATATGCCATGGGTCTTTATTCCAAGCTAATTTAAATCTACAAGTCTATTAATTCATGGATACAAAAATTAAGGCAGAAAGCACTCACTACAACAAAAAGGGTATTTGATGGCATTAAAAGAGAGCGTTCCCGCATTGCCTCGTTCAAAAGCTAAGTAAAATAACTTCTGAAAAGTAGAAAAAAAAATCAAATTTATTCGTAAAGCATCAGCCGAATACTACGTATATGTATGTATATGAACTACAAAGTATGTAGGCTGTTGTCCCGGAAATGCAAACTCTGGACGTTAGAATTTGATAATAAAAGTAATTAACTTAGTGTTGGAATTAAACTACAGGAATTAACATCAAGAAATTAAAATCTAACTAGAAGCCGAAGGAGATGAGATAGAATACTTTACTGCAATTGAACAAGAAAGGATTTGAATTGATAATGGAAGGAAATGAATACATTTGCTTCATGTTTTCTTTACACCAATATATAACCTGATCTCCAGATTTATGCATGACCAGGCACCTACCTCTTTCACTCAACCAAACCACAACCAAAGCTGCCCCAAATATAACCCTGTTAACCATCAGATACAAGTATTACATTAGGTAGAACTAAATCAACTAGTAAATTAGTTGTATAATTTGAAAATATTGGGTGTTTGCAGCCTTGTATTGTTGTAGCTTGCACGTTTGACTGTTCGCTACCTTGTGCATGCAGTCTTCACTCATGTACCGGTGTTGTGTATGGTTACATGTCCGGGGGTTATGCATGCCTATGCTTTTATATTTTTGTACACGCTATTCTATGAAACTTGTTCTAGCAGCTGTCTCATAAAGAAAAATTTTCTAAACCTGTTTTCGTTTTCAATGCCTAATGGCTTCGTCTTATACAAAAAAGTATGGTTAATGTTGCAAATAATTATCCAATGACATGTTTAGGGCATTGTTAATGGTACTTCATTTATGAATAAAAGTATGATCATTTTCTGTAGAAAAAATTAACTGTTAGTGTACAACAGAAACAAACCCCCAACTAAAAATATAACCAACTATGCCCGTGTTTATTTTGTATTGCAATGTAGTACTGTTTATTATGATTTGTAGGAGGTTGATGCTTTTAGTTACCGTTCCATAAAACAAGATATAAATGTTAATGCTTTTAATTGGTGTCTAACAATATATTGTTCCTTTGAATTTAGAATTATGTTTGCATAAATATTGAAATGATGGAGTAAGATTGGGTACCCGAAACAGGTAATTATATAATACTGAAGTATAATAGTGAATTTACAACATATCTTAATGTCTAAGTTGGTTGTTCTTTTTTTATTTTTAATTGTAGAACTACTAAAGAGTATGAGCAAGCAACTTGGAATTTTGTGAATGAGGAAAAAATGAATATGGGAAATGTGGAAAAAAAATTATGTCCTTGTTTAGATTGTAGGAATCTCACTTGTCTTCATGGAGAAGTTATTGTTGAGCATTTGATTATAAGAGGAATGGATCCTAAGTACATGGATGGTGAGTGGTATAATCACGGTGATCGAGTAAATAAAAGCAAGGGAACAAAGTCGGGTGATGCATATGATTTACTTAAAGCCATTATCTATGAAGACGAAGACTTTAATAATCGTACTTTTTTTGATGATGATGATACATGCAAAGATGATGCACAAAGATGAGAGGATCAGTTACATAAGAATCTGGAAGATGCAGAGACCCCATTGTATCCTAGTTGCTTTGATCAAACAAAGTTATCTGCTGTTTTTGCATTATATAACCTTAAATGTGAGACTGGATTGTCCGACAATGGTTTCGATAAGCTTCTAGATGTGCAGCAATTGTTGTTGCCAAAAAATAACGTACTTCCTAAGTCGTTATATGAATTCAAGAAATTCCTTAAAATATTTGACATGGGTTTTGAGAAGATCCATGCATGTGAAAACGATTGTTGTCTTTTTAGAAATGAATATAAAGAGTTGAATAATTGTCCAAAATGTGGATTTTCAAGGTGGAAGGTAAATCAACAGACAAAGGAGATTATGCATGGCATTCTAGTTAAAGTTTTGCGTTATTTCCCGATAATTCCGAGATTTATAAGAATGTTTAGATAAAAAACAATGGCATAAGATTTACGGTGGCATTTCAATAACAAAAGCACAGATGGAAAAATGCATCATCCTGTAGATTCTATAACTTGGAATGTAGTGGATGGAAAATACGAACCATTTTCAGCAGATCCACGCAATCTCAGACTTGGCCTTGCAACATATGGTTTTAATCCGTTTTCCATGCTAAGTTCCAAATATAGTTGTTGGCCCGTAATGCTCGTTATATATAATCTTTCGCCAATGTTGTGCATGAAGAAAGATAATATTATGTTAACATTGCTAATTCCTGGTCTGAAGCAACCATGAAATGACATTGATGTACTTTTAGCGTCATTAGTAGAAGATTTAAATCATTTATGGAATACTGGAGTTGAGGCTTATGACATATATAGTCAATTAATTTTTAATATGAAAGCAATTTTGCTTTGGACGTAAATGACTTTCTGGACTATGGTAGTCTTGCTGGATGTTGTGTAAAAGGTAAAAAAACTTGTCCATTATGCGGTGTCAATACTCATAATCGATGGCTAAATCACAGTAGAAAAACTGTCTAAATGGGTCATAGAAGATTTCTATCACCTTCAAATCCCTTAAGAAAAAATAAGGCATTGTTTGATAATACAGTGGAGGAAGGGTTTAGGACTCGGATTCTAATTGGAAGAAAAATCTCTATCATTTTAAAAGGCTTTCCGAATAATTTTGGAAACGTAAAGAAGAGCCAAAAAAAAGAGAGAAAAAAGAGCAACATAAATTAGGAAAAAGAAGAAGTATCGAGCGTAGTAAGAAAAATGAAGATGATGACACATATCCTGTGAGAGTAGAGCTATCAAGGTGGAAAAAGAAGTCCATCTTTTTTCAATTGCCATATTGGGAGGTTAGTGCACACTGTCTAATTTATTCTAGTGAACTAACATTAAGAAATTAATTATACAACTAAAATGTTCAATTATTGATTTTTATAGGAATTTCCATTGGTCATAATCTAGACGTAATGCATGTTGAGAAAAATGTTGGTGAAAGCCTATTAGGCACGATGTTGCATGATAAAAAATCAAAAGACGGAGTTAACTCTAGAAAGGATTTGGAGGATTGGGGAATTCAGCATGGTCTTCATACAAAACCTCGTGGAAACAAGACATATTTTCCGCCAGCTCCAAATACATTGTCGAAATTTGAAAAAAAAAATGTAAAAGATTATATGATTTTGGAGGACCCGATGGTTATTGTTCAAATTTTAAAAGTCGTGTGTCATTAGAGGATTGCAAAATCAGTGGCTTGAAGTCTCATGATTACCATGTTCTGATGGAACAGTTGTTGCCTGTTTTAATAAGAGGGCTGCTTCCAAAGAAACCAAGGAAAACAATAACTCTTTTGTGTTCATCCTTTAATAAATTATGTCAGCGTATTGTCGATAGAGAGAAACTACAACAACTAGATATTGAGATCATTGTTGTGTGAGCTTGAAAGGTACTTTCCACCTTCTTTTTTCGATATAATGGTACATTTGATAATTCATTTTGTAAGAGAAGCATGGATGTGTAGGCCAGTTCATTTTCGTTGGATGTACCCATTTGAAAGATACATGAAGACACTGAAAGATTATGTAAGAAACAATGCTCGTCCTGAGGGTTGCATTGCATAATCTTATCTTGCAAAATAATGCATGAAATTTTTGGTGAATTTTTGAGAAAATCGCATGAGAAGGAAGTTCGAAATGAAAATTATAAAAATAATGTAATACTTGAAGGACGTCCAATATCAGCATGTAAAACTATCACATTGTCTTCTAATGAAAAACAATGTTCTCATTTGGCCGTGTTAATGAATATGACTATGGTAGAACTATATTTAGAGTAAGTACAATTTTTTTCCATTGTTTTGATTGTTTGTAATTTTAAGCATGACATAACAACTCTTTTTATACACTAGTTTGCATTTAGGGGAGTTACAAAATTCAGACAAGCGCATGGAAAGAAATGCAACATTACTTTGGAAGAATCATATAGCTACGTTCTCCAGTTGGATTAAAATAAAGGTCAATTATATTTTGAAATGTTAATAATTGATTTAAAACCATATTATGAATATCTTTATCAACTGAAATAAATTTTGTATAGATACCTATTAGTTCTAAAAATCATGACGACATGCTAAAATGGATTGCTTATGGTCCGAAGAATGATGGTTTGTCCTACACGGGCTACATAATTAATGGATAATGTTTTCACACAAAAGATGTTGGGAGAGAAACTCAAAATAGTGGAGTAACTTATGATGCAACAACTATGTGTAGAGAAAGTGCAAAAGATATTTCTCAAGTGACTGATGTTGTCACTTATTATGGGATATTTACCGATATAACATTGTTAGACTATAATGTTTTTTATGTTCCGATTTTTAAGTGTCATTGGGCAACCATAAGAAATGGTGTGAAAGTCGAGGATGGATTTACTCTTGTCAATTTGCATCAAAGTCAAGCTTCATTTTTAAAAGATCCATATATACTTGCATCTCAAGCAAAAAAAAAAAAAAAAATTTAATTCAAGAGAGAATGGTTCTTCTAATTGGTATGTAGTAATGAAAGCTCCTTCAAGAAATTTCGGTGAGTTAGAGATTAACGATTCCATTGAGGAAATGGGCCATGTTGAAGAAGATTGTCAAGAAATCAACATGGGTGTTGATGATTATGTTGAGGATGTTTCTTTTATTAGAGAAGATTGTGAAAGCATACTTGAATAGTTTGGAGATGTATTTACTTTTAAGTTTTGTTTAGTTTTAATTTCAAGTATATGTGAACTCATCTTAGCTTGAGCTTGTCTTCATTTTGTTTCAATGGGTTTGGTTGATTGTGTGTTGTGCGCTTTGCCTATAGCTCGGAATTGTTATGACAGTGATGCATTTTAGTGGAAAATATCAACTGCTCATCCAACACAGATTAACTTAAGTTGCTAAGTTGTTACTGCATTCGTTTCTTATTTTTTTGTTTCACATAGTGTTAAACTATCATGTTACCTATTACTTTACAACAGGTAGTTTTTTAAGCCAAAACTTGTGCTTGTGTTATTTTTATTTATTTCTTATTCATAGCAGTGTATGCATATTGTTTCAGCAGTGTATGCACATTACGATAGTTCTTTATGCTTATGTTATAAAATATTTTTTTTAATAATTCATTCTTTTTAAAATTTTAGATTATCTAATGCTTTTCATTTGTACAATGTTTTTTTTAAATTCATTTAGGTTTATGCTAATTCCATGGATATATGAATAATTTTACTCTTGTAATAAATTTCTAAAACCGGTGCATAACCACTATTACAAAATTAAGTGCTGGGCGAACCTGTTCAGTTTGCAGTTTTTTATTATTTTTACCTATATTTTCATACAGAAACTTTTCAGAGTCTTGTCGATATTATAGTCTTGATCCATATTGTTGTTCCTATAATCCATACAAAGAAAGTTAATTTTGGCAAGTAGTTCACTAATATCCGTAACAAATTCCATTATTTTTTGCTACTGCAGGAAATGGCAAAGAAGAGGAAAATTACTCGCAAACAAAAACAAGCTGAGAACCTCAATGAAGCACTTGAAGCAAATATTGAACCCAATGATCATCATGATGCAAATTTAGAAATCAATGGGCAGGATGAAGGAAATTTAGAAACAAATGGGCAGGATGAAGGAAATTTACAAACCAATGGGCACGAAACTGAAGCATGTGGAGACAATGTGATGCAACCTAAAGTAAACATTGCTAACAACGAGTTCAAAACTGAAAATGATGTGATGGAAAATGAGATTGATATTCAACTAGATGAAAGTCCAGTTGAAAAAAAAAACTATAGGTCCAACTAGAATGAAAAGACTTCCTTCGGATCGTGTATCTCGGATTAATGTTGAATTTAATGAGAATGGTACACCAATTAGAGACGGTTCTATAAAATTGTCCTCTTACTTAGGACCGCTCGTACGGGAGCATGTTCCAATCACAATTGATGATTGGCGGTTAATTGGCGATGATTTAAAACATGTGTTGTGGAGGTCCATCCAGGTATCACTTTCATATACTTGTTTGCTGAAATATGATATTTGCTATTTTCCTAGTTAAGATCCTTTATCTCCATATATTATCTTCATATATAATTTATGGAAATCATGAGCAAATGCCTGCTTTTGAAAATTTATTAGCATACCTGGAATAGCTGGTTTTCTGCATACAGCTTGACATATTTTGATCTTGTACGTATCTATATGCAGAGATCAGTTTTATATAGATGTTCGATTACATGTACCAGTTTGACCTAAAGATTCTATAAAGTTTTACCTAACATAAATGCAATGTACCAGTATGCAAGTGAAATATTAGATAATAATGAGCTGTTTTATCTAATATATTTACATACTGTTTTATCTAATATAATTGCAATGTACCAGTATGCAAGTGAAAACAATATGCAAGTGAAAATATTAGATAAATAAAAACAGTATGCAAGTGAAATATTAGATAGAAAAAAAGGGTATGCAAGTGACAAAAACAGCTCATTATATTAGATAAAACAGTATACCAGTGAGATGGGTCTTTTTAGGTAGAAGTGGATAGAAAGGTGCTTTTATATAGGTTGTAAATGGAGGTTGCGAGTACCTTTGCTTGTAGGTGCACACAACATAAACAGCTTAGCAAACAACTCATTATTATCTAATATACGTGTACTTGTTTCACTTGCATACTTTTTTTGTTTATCTAATATTTCACTTGCATACTGTTTTTGTGGTTTAGGATGCGTACTTTTTTTTCTCCTTTGTTTATCTAATATTTTCAAAAGCAGGCATTTGCTGTTGTCTACATAATTTGCATTTCTGATGCCACCTTCATTAGCTTTTATGTCATCCTATGGGCAAAAACAAACAATGCCATATATTTTGTCATTAACAAACAAACAAACATTATGGGGAGACCAGAGGCACCCTTAATACTGCGGAAAGCCAATGAACAAACAAAAGTTGTTTTCTATTTTGTGTGTTGACATTGTTTTCTAAAACGATCATTTTTGACGTTATACATGCATCGTGTGCATTTTATCGTGGATGAAAACTAAAAACTAAAAAGTGTAAACCAAACAATGTCTAAACTTTGAGCACAGGGGAAAATAGGGTACAAAATGAGAATGAACATGAGCAAAGTTAAAGAAGAGTCAAATATTAAACTTTATATATAATAGATAGACTTATATTTTGCAAGGCTAGCATTGCCAAGTTATAATAAAGATATAGTTTAGTATTGTGTAATAATAAACTGTCTAATTTGTTTTAATTAAGCTAATACAGTGAAATGTGTTAGAGAAGGGGGCATTCAAAATAATAACTACTAAAATATTAGATATTCTTAGCTTCCCTTGGCTTAGTTTGAAAGACTACTCTAATTTTAATTTCCATATACGTAAGAGAAGTCTAGAAGTCATTTTCAAAAAACACAATAACACAAATAATATTTTGCTATGTAGAAAAGTCAATGTTCAATAATTTGTCTTAATAAGTTCTTCATTATTTCTAAGAAATCTATTTGGTGTAATCTACATCAACATGAGTATCTTCAATTCAAGCAATGTGGTGCATCACTATTTCATCCATCATCCATTTCTTTGAACACATCACTATTTCGTAGTCAAAATATGCATGGACCTGCTTCATCACCACCTCCTGACACACTCCCCATTGTTTCTCAAGCATTAATACTTCATCATGAGCAGATTTTTCCAAATAGTTCCAAAATTCTTCTTACTGTGAATATTGGTCAAGACCGTGCATGTTTCAGTGTAGATATTTGTTACCAATGGACATAATGTTTATTCAAGTCAATGAACAAAATACTGCGGAAAGCTAGAGGCATCCTTAATTCTGATTTCTTTGAAGATGCAGTTTTGAATATAAATCTATCGGAAAACTTTATGGGTAAATCAGTTATCTGTATTTCAAGTAGAACCTCTTATAGCTGATATAATATATATAATGAAGGGGAGTGGAATGGGGATTGCTTCCATTATTTACTCCTTCTCATAATTCAAATCGCAACTAAAAAATAATAATATAGATACACGCTCACATGGTTAATCTTCATGGATTGAGTATCTTCCACCAAATTCTAATTCACTGCCTTAGTTTGGGGTCGGCTGTAAGTCAGTTCAAGACACTTAGATTCTTAGGTTAGTCCAATGGTGATGTGCTATAACCTATAGAAACTGCATGACAATGTCAGTGACAATTATGTCAGAATTGCATATGATTGATAAGTTGATTATTGACACGCACCTGTAGATGGTTTTTAGTTTAGTCTTGCACTTGTATGTAAATCTTAATAAGTAAATAATAATAGTAATAACGTCAGAATGAATATGAATTGAACAGGGTTTGTTATCTTGTGTTGAATATGTGTATTTCTTTAAATTACGATATTGTTTGTCTTCAGATTTTTCTGAAGTTTTTTTTGTTTCACTTTTCAGAAAATTCTAAGTTCTCTGCGGATGTGGCTATATGTTTAACGTGCATACATTTTACATAATTTAAAATTAATTTATCATTAATGTACTTGCAGGCTAGATTTAAAGTTGACGAGGAGTGGCAGAAAGTGCCTAGTTTTCAACAAATGGGATGCATTTGGAGGTCTTCAAAAAGCAAATTTGTTGGCGAAATGCTGAAAGCGAAGAACATAGAGGAAATGATTAAGCTCAAGCCTAGCAATGTCGAAAGTATGAAAGATTGGAAGGATTTTATAAAAAGGAAAACAGACTCAAAGTTTAAGGTAAATAAACACAAAATTTTCCACTCAAAAAAATAAACACAAAATTCAATGGTATGCAATAATTATAATTAACCGATGTATTATATCTTGTCATCTTAGGCACAAAGGGATAAATTCAAAGCTATTAGAAGCGTTCAAGTGCCACATACAGCGAATCGCAAAGGAATGGCTCGACTAGCAGAAGATATAGTGAGAAAGAACAATTAATTTAGTTATTGAAACGTGTTTTTTATACCACCATTCATTTTATTTATCGTTCTTAATCATAGAGAAATGAAAGTGGCAATGATAACCTCGTTCCAAGGGCTCAAGTTTGGATTAGATCACACATTCAAAAAACTGGCGAACCAGTGAATACATATGTCTTCGATACGATTGTAAGACACTACAACATTGATAACATCATAAAATATTGCATTTCTACATTTGTTGGCATTGTCTATTATTTGTACATACATTAAAAAAATGTTATTCTTTACAGGAAAGATTAAAAAAATTGAAAATGATGTGCAATCAAATCAACAAATAGTTCCGTAAGAGAAGATGCTATCTCCTAAGTGTTGGGACATGATAGACCCGGACGACTACGAGCTATGGGAAGAGTTGCAAACTACACCAAGTCCTTGCTCTTACAAGCTAAAGATACAAGAATTTCATAGTTGGAAGAGGAGATCCGCATATTGAAGAATAATTTGGTATATAACATATCAATCTTTATTGCACTAATTGTTTAGCAATATTAGATATATTCTTCGATTTTGTTTTTTTTTCATATGATTTTTTTAACCTTTATTCTACACAATTCGTTTTTTTTTAGGTTAATGGATCGCAAAGAGAAGGATCTAACTCTCAGGTAAACATTAAATATATTATCATCATGATATTATTTAAAATTTAATTTTAAATATAATATTTAACTTAATACACTTTTAATTAATTGCAAACTAGCAATGAAAAAACATATGACAAATGTGATTTATTAGATTGGAATGAAACTGATGAAATAGTCGCTGAAGGAAGAGTCAGGTCAACTGATCCAAATGAGCTCGTACATAGAATTCCTCTAGGACCTAATGCAAAGGCAGTTTTGATTGAGTTTCCAAGAAAATTAGATGCATTTCTGTGGAGAGCTGTGTTTAATACGATATATCTTGGAGAGGTTAAGGGTATGATAGTAGCATAGCCTTCCGATAAAGTTATTATGCGTAAAATGGATCAAACTGGCAATACGGTAAATTAATTTTCATGTTATATTTTTTTTGTTTTAGTGTGTAATTACTAATTTCGTGCATATGTAATTTTTTTATAGAGTAAATCTGGCAGCACAGAGACTTTATGCAAGTTATATGATTGGATTGTAAGTGAAGAATTAGTTGCCGAAGGATGCTTGTACTTTAGCGATCTAAATCAACTTGTTAACGGCATTCCTATTGGACCATCAGCTATGCTAGTTTCTATTGATAATCCAACAAAGCTCGATGCTTTTTTATGGAGACCATCAAATGGCATGATACACGTTGGTGAAGTTGTTGGTAATAAAGTAGCTTCGCCATCGAAAGTGGTTGTCCAGACAATTAAAGCCGCATCATTTGTTGCTAGTCATGTCAACGAAACATCTCATGTGGTAATAGGTTTAGACAAAATTTTAGTAACTTCTTATCAAATTTACTAATTGAATTTTATATTAAAGCAATCATGTTTCTTCTCTTGTTTGGCAGAGTGGAAGACCATCTCTTCCAACCCTTAAAAGGTAAATGCAAGCTGATTGATGTTGGTGGAACAGAAGCAATAGTTGCCGAAGGAGTTGTGGCTTCAACCGATCCAAATGAAAAAGTCCATTTTGTTTCACTTGGAAGAGATGCAGTTAAAGTTTGGGTAGTGAACGCTACCATTCCAGATGCAGTTTTGTGGAGACCAACATCTGATCTTGTCAGTATTGAAGATGTAGTAAGATCTACAGTAGCATGGCCAGCCTCAAAAGTTGTAACAGAATCAAGTTCTAGTCAGTATAAATTATTATTTTTATAGATGAAAAATTTTAAGATGTGTACACATTTGAGCGTGTCATTTAGTTCTTGATATTGAACCATTTTTATATAGGTAACCAATGTTAAACTTCGTTGATTGTTCGAAGGAAAAAGCTCATTTCACTCTATCGGTAAGTTTATATTTTACTTACAAATCAGTATTTATTTGCCATTTTATATGTTATTGCATTTGAAGAAATATTGATTTTATTGTTGAAGAGAGAGATGAAACATAGAATTATTATTTGGATATAACTAAAAATAATTTACTAATTTAGGGAGAAATATTTTTAGCCTCTTAATAGTTTAAAATAAAGAAATTTGAAACTGAAATTCTTTTATTATAGTTCTGGTTTAGTTGTTCATCCATCAGTGTCAAGCTTTTGCATATCTTCTTCCCTCCCGACGCTGACCTTCTTATATCGTTCTATTCCCCAACCTGAACGTCCCCGAAAGATACACACTCTAGCTATGCATTCTTCAATTCATGCATTTGACTTTCATCATGTGATACATAGGCTTAACATGTACCCTGATGGATTATTGGTGAGTTAAATTGGTTTCCTTTTTGGCTAACCTTATTGGCTGAAGTTTAAACTGACATGTACCTTTTGTAATACTAATAGGATACCTACACATATGCTTCCTGAATTTGGAAATGACCCATTGACTAACATATTGTAACGATTAGTAGGGTATATCCTCATATTTACTACATCTATTGGGTCAGTTTGGTTGTTTTCATCTCTTTATGGTCCCAGGTTATTTGGACAGAGCAACACCATATTATTTTGCAGAAGTTCCAGTTTATGCAATTTTATTAGTTCAGGTTGATGGTACCACTAGATATTCTAGGTGGTATAGAATTTAGTCTTTTAGGCCATTTTTCTATGACTTACTTGTGGTTGCCTATAGATGTGGTAATGTATCCCTAGACAAAATTATCAAATACAATTTATACCAGCGACAAAATTTTAATCTCTTATGGCTTCGGTTTGCTAATGTAATTTTGATCAGATTTGACTGAGTCTTTTGAGGCTGAACGTTGTGGATTTTAGGTGTACCACAAGTGCGCAGATTTGAGGGGATATGGTGGTTGAGTGATGTGGAAGTGGGGTTGCGACGGAGCTGTTACTTATTAAAGCATATTTGTATCCTGTTAAAACTCATCCAATTATGGAAAATAACCCAAAAAAAATTCCACTTGGGTCTGCATTGTTCAGAAAATAGCAAGATCATTAAGTTGTTGTATGGTGAAAATAACCAGAAGTATTATTTTTCAATGGCAACAGAATCTATAACTGGGAAAGCAATATAAAGTGATATGCATAGTACATATTAGGACAAACTCCATATTAGTGAATCTGGTTACAGAGAATTACCATACGACACTTTCAAATTTTAAAAACATACAATAATATTTTTCTTGTAAAAACTTTAAAAACAGAGACCTTTGGTGCAAAGCCTACTGTTATTAATATTTTTTTGGTCCACACTAATACAATCCCTGCTAATCTTGACCGATAACTTGATGGTGAAAGCCAAAGGGGATGAATACCATACGACACTTTCAAAGGCTAAGACCATTATGTATTGGTAAATAGGACGTGCCAGCAGCATTGAATATTAGACAGTAACTCTTCTGGAATTTTGTGACGTAATCTAGAAGTTACATGGGTCGCCTATGCATAATAAAAAATGAAATTAAGGAGGGATAGCAAATAATTTTCCCAAAAGAAATACAGCGTATGTCATATTTTCTTGTCTCGGTTTACCTTTAGTTTTGATGGTCAGCGCATCTAAGACGATTGAATCATTAGCAACATGAGGTAAAATATTATAAACATAACTTAGATAATAGGAGATTAAGAATTACAATATGTGAGAACGTTCAATGAATTAATCAGTATAAAAATGACGGGTAAAAATTATTATGAAAATTAGTAAGATTAAATGATCGGATACATGGAGTTGTGTTAGCAAATTATAAGGAGATTTAGTTATGTACTGATATCCAACTAAAGGCACGTAAATTATAAAAATGTATGATTTGCCAACTGACTGAGCAAAACCAGTTGCCAACTATAACGTATTTAAGGCACTCGTTTTCTTTATTAAAAATTTAACTGGATAACTATAATGCATGAAGTGAGAAAACCTGCAAAAGGACACTTTTGAGAGCATGATTTCATAAGTCAGGGAGTATAAATGGTTGATAATTGATTGTTTGGTTAAAATAATTAATAGCTAGATTTTAGGTTGTGCGGTCAGCAAGAAGACTATACGACCAATAATGATGCTGAAAATTAATAAATTTTCAGCATCATTTTTTTTTTTTTTTTTTACTCCCATGGATTGCCTCAATATAAGTATATAACAATAGACGGGTAAACTCTGAAAGAAATTGGTATAAGAACCCGAACGATAAAATGAACTTGCGTGAGGCATGTTCTTCACTTGTCGAAAAACTATTTTTTTGATTTGCAATTGTATATGTTGTGTAGTCTGATGAACGATATAGATAACCATTGACGCATAAATATGCTATACATTGTAGTTGAATATAATTTCATGAATTACAATGTTGGTCAAGAATTAGGAGCATTCGTAATTCAATTTGTATTTAAATAGATAACAAGGAATAAAGTCTGTGTTACTAAAGCTGTAAAATTCAACATATAATATTGCACATGATTCTACAACAACAACAATAACAATAATACTAGTAAAATAAAATTAAAAAAAAGATGGATGAATGCTTACATTGGAATGTAGTATAATACAATTTTCACTTAAATGTAGATGGATCATTACTTGCATCAAACTTCTAATATTCATCAAAATTTAGAATTGATATAGTACTACATGAGGGAAAAAAAAAGTATAATAAAACAGTCTACTAACAACTATTTAATTAACAGGAAAACTAATCATACATGAACCTAAAGTCAAGATATTCTGCAATCACATACACATCTAAATCTGTGTGTTTAATGTACCACAGTTCAATGAATATAATAACATACACGTGCAGCAGCCCACTATAAGTAAAAACATTTTCAGGTTAAATAGTCGTTTATTGTAAGTATAGACCAACTAGTTAAATTCTGAAAATCAGCCTCTTTGAACCAAGAAAACATAATACATAAGTATTTCCGGGCTCGAAAAATGTTTATGCTACAGTGCTTCTCAAGTCAAATGATGGATTTTTCTGTTAGACTGAAATGGATGAGATATTTAGATATAGTTGGTCTGTTAATTTGCGTAAGCATTAGATATTTAGGTGCACAAACATTTTTTTCTACGACTACATTTGTTTTCCAGTATATTTTTTATGCGGGATTATTCTCATATACTTTGATATTTTGATGTGTACTGGTGATTTGTGAGGCTAGTATAGGTATGGATATTTTGGTGGAAACTTTACTATTTCTAATATGTCATTCATATACTCTTCTTTTTCCACTATTTTGAAGTTCGGATTAGACAGACTATCTGTGTTTGTGATAGTGCTTTTTATTTTGAACTGACAGTTCATGTTTTCTTGATATGTTAGATTTTGGGCATATCAAGAGGCTCAGATTGTTACATTTTATGTATCAAAACTCGAACGAGCAGGACTGATGTCAACTTACCACGTTAGTTCTTTAACACTATAAAAAGTTCATTTTTATTCAAGCTATTATTTGATACTACAAGCTCAAGGTATGCATGTGGTTTGATGCTGCAAGCTCAAGGTCTGGGTTGAAACAACAATATGCTCTTTCATTGTCCTTTTTTTCAATCTGATCTTACCTTGTTATATAGATTTGGGTTGAAACAACAATATGACAGAAAAATTGTTGCTATGTACGTGAAGAAGGTTCTTCTTCTGCTGGCCGACTCTAAAAGTTATAATACATACGACAACCTTCTTTTGTATGCAAAAGCTTAGATAAACTAAAACGGTAAATTCTCCCTTTTCTAATATATTGTTGATTAATGTAGAATTAATTATTAACTTTAAATTTCTGAGCAGTAATTTATACTTATTAACCTTTGGTAGCACTGCCATGAAATTTTTAGTGAAGCATCATCTGCTTTTAGGTGACTATCTGTAGGGTAATATTCTTCGTGTTCTTACCTTGTGCAGCTTCATAAATTTAAGTTGAGCTGAAAAACTTAAATGATGAATTATAGTTCCAAATACTCCGGCATTCCCAAAATGATTCTGTGGGATTCTGGTTTATTTAATTATTGAAGTATTTGGTTGATGGCCAAATCTGGCACAAAATTTAAGTTGCTCATATCATGCAATACATGCTGCCTGCAGCACCCATTTTGTCCCATCTCTGTACCATTTTGTACCCTCCACTATTAATTTAGACCAAGACAACCATATTATTAGCAAACAACATGCCAATTTTGCATGTGGTACCGACAGATTAATATGGAACAATGTAAAGCACAGTCTCTTATAAAACATAATATGAAATTATCTTTTCATGTTTTCATGTTTACAGTGGTATGTTCGAACTAACCTTGATTCTTTATTTGACAGTAATGGGACTAATGGTGCTTATGTTACGGAGGAAATACAGAAGCAAAGCAAGTTTAAATCGTTTTTTGATTGCTTTATAAGTGCTTGTGTTGCTACTGTGTATGAAATGTTAAGTTCGACATGTGAAAAGTTGTTTGAATGATGTATTAAATACTAAATTTAGGTATATGAAAGTTGTTAGAATGACATGCATGAAATATTTTGTTGTTGTTTGCATATTTGTTGTTTCTGAAAGTATGTTGGATATATATATGCATATAAGAAATGGGTAAACGTATGTGGAAGAGGTGAAAGGAGGGCAAGAGGATCTACTTACTATATATCGTACTATAGCGTTTTAAAAACGCTGTTGTTAACAAACACTATAGAATCTGATTATGAGAACTTTATTATATCACTAAGTAAACGCTATGGAAACATAAATAAACGCAATGGAAATTTAGAATAAACACTTTATAATTATGTAAACCAATGCTATACAATTAAAAGCCAAACGCTCTAGTAATAATATAGAAACGCAATAGTACATGAACAGAAAACGCTCAAGAAATGAAGGTCCAACACATGTTAAACGCTATGGAAACACGATTTTACATAGCAATTTTCTATCTACTATGTAAAACTGAAGGTCTAGTATAGCTTGTTGATACATAGCGTTCTATGAAACGCTATGGAATCATATAACATCGTTTTTCAAAGGCTATAAAAAGCCCTTTTTGTTGTAGTGAATGTACGTTTAAATTCAATATATATAGAATTATATTTTAATTTTGATGAAAAGTGATCAAAACAGTCGAATTGGCTTACGAAACATATCCCATTATGTCCGGAATGGGGGTATTAGGCTAGGAGTGACAGTCATTGGGTTTGATTTAGAGTTTGAATTGATAAACATGTATTATTGGGAATAGAGGAATTAAATAATATTAATATAACTTAGTATAAAAGGGCCAAGACCAAACCCTAGTCCCCCCTATTTCTTCATGCGCCCGCCAACCGATTTGAATGGCCATTATCTTCCAAAATTAATCCGTTAACATCTCCCAAATTATAACATATTAGACCCCCGTTCCAAAGCAAACATGGTAGAGATTCACGAGCTCTATGAAATGATACGGCTAAGATTGGAAACCATAGTGTTTCCCACTCGAATTAGTGGCTCTACGCAGCGCCGTTTGGAGGCTATTTCAGCAACCAACGGGGGTGCGAGTTTCGTGCCAGTCAAGGCCGTGTTGGAGGATGAACGGGCCGACGTTGGAGGTGGTCTCTGAACAGGTGCAGGGTGTCTGTCGTTGCGGTGGTAGGAGGGTCTGCGGTGCGAGCTTTTGGTGCCTGAAGCATTAAATGGGAACGAAGGGTTTAACACCTTAATCAAGTGATTAGTGTAAATTATTTTAATTAATTAATTCATTTATGTAATTAATATTTAATTCGTCATAACTTTTGCAAATCAAAACAGAATCAGACGAAACAAGTTGCAATGCAATCGTAAAATCAAGATCTACGACATGGAACTGACCAGAAGAGGAATGGAGCAAGTTACAGTTTTTGATAAAGTTAGACGTCTAGTTTAAATAAAACAGAAATTCAGAATTAAAGAACGGAAGAGTGAAACCCAAAGTAAGAACTCCTTCTCACTAAATTATATTTTATCATTTTATTATATTCATGTATAAAAATATATAGAATTGCCAGTGTAGATTTTTATCAGTTTTAAATCATTATAAATTGTATATGGTGCCTGTTAGCTCACCTCCTTCGTCCGCAAACCATGGATGATTTAATTGAATTTATTGTATGTTGATTCTATTGCTGAAATGTTTAAAATATTAAAAATAATTTAATATTATTTTGTGGTAAAATTATAAATATCTATATATAATTTAAACATTGAAAATTGGCTAATTAGAAAAATAATTCAAATCGAATTAGAACTGGTTAAATTTATTAACAGTGATTATTTTGAATCGACTACTGTTGTTTGGAAACCCCATACAGGTCTATGGACGATAATTAATTCACATCTCCCCTAAATTTAATTATATGTAAATCGATTGATCGACAGATTGTGATAAGCGTTATTTATTTATATTAATGCTTAAACAGTTGTAAATTGCAATCTGGATAATGATTGGATGTTGAATGGTTATTTATCATTATTGTTGAATACATATGATGTATGAAATTCATATAACTAAAATTATATGGTAATTGATTGAGTCACATTCCAATTCAGAAATAAAGAATATGTTTAAACAACTAAAATTTTAAAATAACGAATATTTTAAAATAATATTCAGTGAAGAATTAAAATATGATTTTGATGTCCGATTTTGGGATGAACACGAGAAATGGAAATATATGAATTCGGGTTAAGTATAACGCCATTTTTACCCGAACTGGTTTATCGATCGATTTTATTCATTTTATAATGAATATCGAAAAGAATTGATTTCAAAATCTGGTATTTTGAAAATATTATCATTTTAATAGTGTAATGATGTAGAATATTCAATTTTGATTTAAAATTGAAAATGACGTTGAAATCATTTTAAATTGAATTTATAAACGATTTATAAAATACGTTTTAAATAGAAATCGATGAAATATATATAATATATATATTATATATATAATGGCCTTAATAGAACGCGCCGCGCAACGACCGTTTGCGAATTTCGACCACTGACCTCAAATTGATATAACGAGAGATCCGACCGTCGGATTCTCCTAAAATCGGAACCGTTGGGTTCGTATCGAAAAGAGCTTTCCAATGAATATAAGAGATTTTAAATCTAACGGTTAGATTTTAAAATATGTCCAAATCAATTTTGGAAAAGGTCGCTATAGATGTAGTTCGGTGACCGTTATTGGAAACCGACTGTAAGTGCTTTAATAAAATTATTAAAAATATGTAAAAATTGTGTAAAATCATAATAAATTATATGGAAATATTTTGGATGAAAAATTCCATGTTTGAAAAGATAAAAGTATATTTTTATCGAAATGAACTAGGTATTAACTTAGAATATAATCCAATGTTTTTAAATGAATAAATTGGATTTTTAAACGGGTTTGGATATAACCAGGATTTTCCAACAAATAAATTGGAATGGATTTGAGTGAAAATAATCTTCGAAGTATTTCGATATTGGATTCCGTGATTATACGGATATTGTTAGGGAATTTGGAAGATACAGATATCGTTATTTCCAATATGATATCCGTTAGTTTTAGAATTTGATATTAAATATAAGCCGATATTATTTTCTATTCAGAGCCTTGTATTTAATATCAAATTGGATTTTGGATTTTTCGTGAATGGTGTCTTTAATAACACTGTTCTAAAACCCAGTTAAGAAAAGAATAAATCTTTTAATTAAGATAAATGAATTTTTCCAACTATATTTATTAATTGAAACTAAATGGAAAACGATTTTGGGCTCGTTGAGAATGATGTTTTAAATGACATTTGTTCTTAAGCCCAATTAACGATGAAGATATGATTTGGAATTAATAAATCTTTATTCTAAGATTTAATGGGAATTTTCCAAAGTAAAGTTTTCCAATTTAAAATATTAAATTGGAATTGAATGGAATTCGATTTGGTAATAATCAAGATGAGCTTCTGTAAAGGAAGACCGTTACTATTTATGGAATTTAAAAGGCATTGACGTTATTCCATTTATTGTGTTAGTCTGATATGGAAATTTATATCAATTTTAAACTGATTAGATTTCCGCGAAGATTCCATTTTGATGGAAGACGATTTTGGTTTTTCGTGAACAATGTTTTAAAGGACATTTGTTCTTTAACCCAGTTAAAGACAGGATTTATTTCCTAAATTTTAATAATCATTAAATAATGATTTTTTGGAGATTGAAACTAAAATGGATTTTTAATGAATCATTAATTAGATTGAAATGTAAATGTGGAAATTAAATTTTCCAAATTTGAGAAGTGATCGAGAATGAAGTACCACCATTTTTACTCCAGGCGATAGTTAAATCTTTAATTATATTTGAACGTGAAATGGTAATTAATTTTACCAATAACACAGAGTATGACCAGTTTTGCTCCATGGGATTAGTAGGTTGGGAGGAAAGATAAAATGAATGATTACTTCAGTATGGCGATAATCCTGACTAGTTTTACAAACCTTAATTTGGTTTAGAATTATGAAAAGATAAAATCAAATCTTTAGAATTGATATCAAAAGGAGGATTAAAGAATAAATTTAAAGGAATTTATCTTTGATAAAATTAATAGGAACCTTTTCCTTAAAATGTGAATATTTGAATAAAAAAATATTCTGAATTGGATTGAGGCATATGATGTGTTTTTATAACACTTGATTATAAAATACGCGAGTTATTCGGAATGACCGGGTTTATCCCATTCTGAATAATTAATACGACGACTAAAAGTCGACGATGAAGACAGTGGTTGAAGACCGGGGATCTTCACATCGTGCAGATGATTACTGATGTAAAAATCAGAGTACAAGAATAAATCATAGCACGAATAAATATTACACAGCGTAAAAAAATATCAGAGATTTAAATACATAGCAGCGGAAAATACATTAACCAACACAACTGAATGAAATACGTGGATACAAAGCTTTTCGAATAAAGCTCCAGCTGTAATCCAGGATCTTGGAAAACGAAATATCTGCGAAAACTAAACTACTAGCTGCCCATGTGGAAAATATGGGCACCCAGAGTTTAGGTAGAAACAATAAACTCCGAGTCAGTCATCTGACTGGTGTGAGAACTAAAACAGTTATTAGCTATTATTTTAAAGTTAGGTAAATCACGGGACCACGCCGTATAACATGGAATGTGTTTATCCCCCATGAGTACCAGTGCATAAAAATAAACAGTGCAATGCTAAAGAGAAAAATGAATCTATTATAAGACTTAGGTCCTATCACACAATAAACGCAGTCGAGGATAGAGTTTTTCCTTATAATTGCCAAATATGCTTGATACGCGAAATTTCTTTTTTTTATTATTACTATAAGTGAAGAAATCAACTTCAAATATAAATGTATCGATCATAGGCGGCGTAGGTACCATTATATTTCGTCGCCATATAGGTTTACAACTAAAACCGTAAAATCGCATATTGGAAATCGGGTTTTCATCTATGAACCAAGGCAAGCGATGGTCTCCTTACCGATTCGAGACACAATAGCAATGCTTCAGGACTCAGACGCTGGTGAGCCCTTGGATCCTGCAGAGACGGTAATCCGTCGATGATTAGTTATACCATAAACGATATGTTAGCCGGTTCAATCGAACCTCCACAGTTGGTCAATCCAGTCGACCAATAAAGAGCCACTAGGGACTCAAATCATATCCGAGGTACCTCGCTTTCCATCACTAAAATTTCCAACATCCACATGAGTAAACTATCTGGGCTCCATACAATGACATTACTCGTAGGTAGAAACTAACATATGTCCATTTCCCTGCGCTCCCTTATCCTTTTTTTGGTTCGTACCGGGGAGTGAAGCACGCGAATTGAAGCTACATAAAGCTATGCTAATAGAAGCTGTGCTTTGATCATCAAACACAAGGCTCTGCTTTTCAACAAAATCCTTGATCATTTGCATCTCAGCATGCCACACTGTCAATCCATACAGTACTACCGATTTCCACCAATATATAACCTTTAAGCTCGTACGTCTCAGAGAAGGGTGTTAAGCAGGAGAATAAATTCTCCGCCACTAAAAAGATATATATATATATATATATATATATATATATATTTAGCAGAGATCAACGAACACAGTACAAAGTAATACAATGTCAGACACACTATCCATTTGCATGTATGTTCTGGGTCTGAATGGAACCGAAGGCACCTTATTCCCCGTCCTATATGTCCAATACAGAAGAGAGGCCCTTGCATATCCAGTTGATCTCCAAGTACGTCTGGACGATCACGACTTATTACCTTGTCTTAGTTGTACATCCCAATCAAGACATCAGTAATCATCCAAACGATGTGAAGATCTCCGATCTTCAACCACCGTCTTCATTGTCGACTTTTTATTGTCGTATCAATTGTTCAGAATGGGTTATACCCGGCCTTTCTGAATAACTTGCGTATTTCGTAATCATGTGCTATAAAACCACATCATACGCCTCATTCCAATTTAGAATACTATTTTATTCCAATTCAGATTTATTTTATCTTTTCACAATTCTAAACCAAATTAAGGTTCGTAAAACTAGTCGGGATTATCGAGCCATACCGAAATAATCATTTATTTTATTTATCCAATCCCAACCTATTCATCCCATGGAGCAAAACTGGTAGTACTCGATATCTAACACCCACTGTGTTATTGGTAAATTAATTACCATTTCATGTTCAAATCTAATTAAAGATTTAACTATCGCCTGGAGTAAAACAGGTGGTACTCCATTTTCGATCATTTCATGAATTTGATAAATTTAATTATCCCATTCTTGTTCCATTCTAATTAAAGATTCATTAAAAATCCAATTCAATTTTAATCTCAAAAATCATTACTTAATGATTATTCAAATTTAAGGAATTTATCTTATCTTCAACTGGGTTAAAGAACTAATGTCATTTAAAACACAGTTCACAATAAACCCAAATCAGCTTCCTTCAACTATGGAATCTTTACGGAAAACAGATCAATATATAATCGATATAAATTTCCGTATCCAATTAATACTATAAATGGAATAACGACAAAGCCTTTTAAATTCCATATATAGTAACGGTCTTCCTTCACATACACTCATCTTGATTATTACCAAATCGAATTCCATCCAATTCCAATTTAATATATTAAATTGGAAAACTTTACTATAGAAAATTTCCGTTAAACCTTAATAAAAAGATTTTGAAATCCCAGGTAATGTCTTCACTGTTAATTGGGTTAAAGAACAAGTGCTATTTAAGATACCGTTCATGATAAACCCAAAAATCCAATTTTAATTTAATTTCAATTAAATATTAATTAATTGGTAAACTTCTCTAAATCTTATTTAAAAGATTTATTCTTTTCTCATCGGGGTTTAAGAACAGTGTAATTTAAGACACCATTCACAGCAAACCCAAAATCCAATATGATATTAAATTCAAGGCTCTAAATAGAAATTATATCGGCTTATATTCGATACCATATTCTGAGACTAACGGATATCATATTGGGAATAACGATATTTGTATCTTCCCAATTCCCACAACAACATTCGTGTAATCACGGAATCCAATACTAAAATATTTCGAAGATTATTTCCATTCAAATCCATTCCAATTCATTCATTGGAAAATTCTGGTTATATTAAAACCCTTTTACAACTCCAATTTATTTATTTAAAAATCATTAGATTATTATTCTAGTTAATAACTAGTTCATTTAGATAAAAATATCTTTTATCTTTTCAAATATGGAATCTTTCACCGAAAATCTTTCCAAATCATTTATTATGATTTACACAATTTTTCCGTATTTTTAATAATTTTATTAAGGCCCGTATAGTCGGTTTTCAATAACGGCCATCAAACTACATCCATAACGACCTTTTCTGAAATTGATTTGGACATATTTTAAAATTCGACCGTTAGATTTCAAATCACTTATATTCATTGGAAATCTCTTTTCGATACGAACCCAGTGGTTCCGGTTTTAGGAGGATCCGACGGTCGAATCACCCGTTACGTCAATTTGAAGTTAATGGTCGAAATTCGCGAACGGTCGCTGCGCGGCGAGTTCTATTCAGGCCAATATATATATATATATATATATATATATATATATATATATATATATATATATATCGTCGATTTTCGAATAAAACATATTTTTTAAATTCGTTTTAAAAACGATTTCTTCTTCATTTTCAATTTTGAATCAAAATTGAATATTCTATATCATTATAATATTAAAATGATAATATTTTCAAAATATAAGATTTTGAATTCACTTCTTTTCGATATTCATTATAAAATGAATAAAATCGATCGATAGACACATGCGGGTTAAAATAGCGTTTGCTACTTAACCCGGCTTCACAATTCAATATTTTCATGTCCATCCAAAATTGGACTTCAAAACCATATTTTGATTATTCACTGAATATTATTTTAATATATTCCTTATTTTTAAAATATTCGTTATTTAAAAATATTCTTTATTTTTGTTAGACCCAAAAGTGGTTCTAACATCCAAGTTGATTAAAAGCAAGATGAAATGAGACAAAAATAAAAATGAACACGCAGGATTTATAGTGGTTCGGCGAAGAAATGCCTACGTCCACTTATCTTTCACTATATTCAATAATTCAGTTGCAAATACAATGTAAGATTCACTCAATTCCACTCACAACTCACTTATGTTCACTCAATTGACTAAAACAAAGAATGAAAGATGATTTGGATTCTCCGGGAGTAATGGAGTTCGGATGATGGAGGTAGTTGAATTCTCAAAGTGCTGGAAAAAAAAGATCCTTCTCTTTGTCTCCAGACGGGGTATTTATAGGTGTGAATTTGCTTGAAACTTGATCCGGGTCGGGGCCACATGTCGTCCATCCCACTATCTTCGGGTTCGGATGAACTATTATGTTGACAGCGCATCAAAGGAACGAACGTTATGGGTAGGAACTGGTCATAGCCGGTCCGGATATCCAGGCGATTTTGCAGGAGAGTAACATGGAGCATGGGTTCGGGTCGGAGACGCGCAGATAAGGGGTTCGGATCGGGATACCCGATCCGAACCGGATTGGCTTAGATGCGATGCCCTCTTCTTCTCTAATCTGCTCCGCTCCGATCTATTTTCGTGGCAAACAGGTGGCTTTCCGATCCAATCGAGATTTAGTTGCCCTCCGATCCGATTAGATATGCCTTACCAATTTACTCAATAGGAGTTCACCGATCCGAACAGAGGACTCTTTCCGACCCGAACCGATGGTTTGCTCTGACCCGATCCGAACAGCTGCTGCTATCTAATCTATATTGTAGTGTTATCTCCAATCCGAACCGAAGTCTTCTTAATTAGAAATGCCCTTCAATGTTTGGTTTCTTGACTTTGTGTTGCCTAGTTCACAAAGTAGGCTAACATTTTGCCCCCTCAAAGGATGCTTCTGTTGTATACGAAGCGTGCTTTGATGTTGTTTGAAATGCTAGTCCTTGAATCAGAACAGTCAGAAAGTCACTTCTGTTCGTTTGTGAAAATGCGTTGCTTCATAAAGACATGTCTCTTATTGCTTATATATATGTCGTGAAACACTTGATTCATTTTCTTTATTTTTGAGTCAAGTCCAGAAGTCCTTCTCAACATATAGTATTCTTCTCAGGTATGTTCCTTCCTAGTTTTTCTTTTAAATCCAATTCGAATGCTAGAGGAATGCACAGATTTCTACCCGGTTCGGTGTCCGACCCGAGCACCTTTTCTTCCTGTTTCGCTTTGCACTGGGTTGATGGGCCAGAAGATGTGGGCTGGCTTGGACTCGGTCCGAACGGAGTAAAATACGGGGAATACAAAGAGCCATCTCAAGTCTTATATAAACTCAATCACCCAAACTCTTCTACCTTTTTTACTCCCACAATTCTTGTTCTCCCAGCTTTATACCGAAACCCTATTTCCTAAGAAAAAACCAAAAACTCCAAAACTTCTCGTTTCAATCTTCGAATAAAACATTTAGGTATTTTGAATCTCCGATTATTTATGCAATAACTAATTTTAGCTAGAATTTGCGGTTAAATCAGGCGATTGGAGTGTGGTGTTTGTCGAACTCCGATGCCTGGATCTCCTCCACCGTTTGTCATCGTCGTTGATGGCGTCTTCGCCGTCTCGAGGTAGCAACGGGGGTCATTGGGATCCAGCGTTAAACATTCAAGCACATAAACGCTTAACTTCATTTCGATCTAGTGAAATTTGAAGACGAGAAAGGGGAGAATAGGAACTGGGTTCGGTTCGGGTAAGGAAGTGTTGAAGCAACGGAGGGGAGGACAAGTTCATATGTTAGGATCGGGTCGGAATGAAATGCGATGTGGAGAAAGCCATGCTTGCCCGACCAGGTCGGATTGGAGGAAAAGATAGAGGAAGGAAAAGGACGTATGGATCCTTTTGTTTGCTGAACCACTTCAAATGCTTATTCCGATCCGGTTTTAAACTGCCAAATGTGAATGTCCTCTCCGAACCGAACAATGCGCAGACCCGAGCCGATCCCAGCCATATGCACATCCGATCCGAACCCAATAATAAGCACGCCCTACCCGAACTGAATGATATGCATATTCCGACTCAAAGCACAAGACTTTATCCAACCAGGGTTAATCAATGCTTGACATAATCTTCAACTTAATGAACAGTTAGGGTAGTGCCTTATGAACGTAAACGATCATCAAGATTTATTCTGAACATCGCCTCCGTTAGAACTTCGCATTATGCTTTTAAGTGTTTTTCTTCTCATGTTTTGCACACACCACACACACTTTAGCTCACACATATGCACAGGGGGGCACGGGATAATTTACTCTAATCCGTGCTATTGCTTCTTCAATAGTTCTATGACAATGAGGCCCAGACGCTCTTCCCGTCTAGCTGAGAGGAAAGAAGCCCCGGAAACCTCTAACAAAATCACTCTTGAGGATATATCTTCTTCGTCTGATCCAGAATGGGACAGTGAGGGTCCAGACTACGGGGTTGGAGATCGAGAAAGCAACGAGGCGTCTTCGGATAACGAGGTATCTCTGGGTTTTGAGGAAGAAGGGGGGATTGGTGACGACCGAGCCCCTGACGAATTTGAAACAGCCATCATATTGGAATCACCTTCGGACTCCGTTGAATCAACAATTGACAACGATCGACTTGTCCGAATTTGCCTAAAATACGGGATAATGAAAAGGGACACTCTAGTGCCTTCACGCTCTGACCGTCCCCACAACCCTCCAGAAGGATATATGACGGTCACTCGATTGATGTGCATGGTTGGTGCCATTCCTCCATTCTCTCCATTCATTGTTGATTTTTTAAGGCAAATGCGGATTGCCCCCATGCAACTACATCCCAATTCATATGCCTATTTTCACAACTTGTACATAGCATATCGTGAAATCCTAGGCATAGAGCTCACGTTCGATGACGTTCACTTCTTTTATAATTTCAAGCATCGGACTCGAGAGACTCCATCCTTCTGCTACTTTGAATCAGTCCCAAAAAGGAAGATAATCTCTGCACCATTTAGCAGTAAAGCTGGAGATTCCAGACTAGAATGGTTCTACATAAAGCAACAGTCTGGATGCGCCAGGAGATGGACAAAATCAAGTAAAGCATTGATTTTCTAAATCCGGACTCTATACACTTGAATCATCACCCTGACCTGTTTTCCTTTTTGTTTGCAGTCGACAATCCCAAACAGATATCAGATCAGGTGTTCTTTGATCGGATGCACCGACTTCTTAATGGCGATCAAAAATTCTTGACTATCGACGAGGTCCTTAAAGATGAATACCTTCGCTTTCATGGGCTGCTATCCGTTTTTCGTAGCATCGGTCATGGGACGGTCCCTTACGCATACATTCCTCCAGTGGAGATAGTTCCAGAGACAGGAGAAGGCTCGGGAATTCCTACAGTGCCTCTTCAAACTTCACCTTCTCCATCTTCCACACAAGAAGATGAATTGGCTAATCTGGCCGAAAAGCATCGTGAGGGGTATATTGCCCCCGAGGAAACTACTTCTCTAGACAAATCAAAATCCTCCCAAGAGTCGCCACTTCATGCTTCCGAAGGGGATGTTCCTAGCACTGATGAGCACATATTTCAGGGTTTGGGGGATCTCCCCTTACCTGAGACTATATATACTTCAGAGGATTTCAGGAAGGATCCTTTAGTCTTCACCTCTTCTGAAGAAACTACTCCCTCTAAGGCCAAAGAGCCTGCCCGCACTAGTCTAGCTTCAGACTCGGGTTGGTTGGGGGACACACACCACTTAGGATGCACTTTACACCACAGCATTAGCATTCGTTGCACTTCTTTCTCCATGAATCCATTAATTCTAAACTTCGTTTATTTTATCGTGCAGGTACAATGTCTCGATCCTACTACGATATAAGAAAACTTCGTCGTAGCATGTCCAATCCTCCTCAGGATGTCGAGTATGATCGCCGGGATGATCGTGGTAGGGAGGAGAGAAGACCTTATGATCCCTATCGCTCTCGACCCTCACGTTCCCGCTCACCAGTTAGGCCGGAACAAGAGAAATACAAGGGTTACCAAAGCCGTAGGGAGGAGGACAGACCACAATCCAAAGACTCCTCCTCTTCCTATGAGAAACGCAGTAGAGAGAAAAGTCCTCCAAAGGAAACCGGGTCTCGAAGTAAGCAAAAGGTCCCTGCTACTAAACGACCTAGGACAGACAAAGAGACTACAGAATCCTCTTCAGGAAGGGACAGCGAATTGACAATCCTCGCTCCTCCCCCACCAGATGCGGGAACTGCAATAAAGCGGGCATATTTGAAAGAGCAATTTCCCGAACACTACTTCGAAACTCTGACTTTTTTACCTGCCCTCGAACCTATTTCGTCTAATTGGGCAGATGAGGCCAAAGCAAAGATTGATGCGGTGCAAAAACAATATACTGAGATGTTCAAATATTCGTGCAATCTTTCTAAAATCATCCGTACTCTAATCACAAATACCGATTCAATGAAAAAGACCGCGGAGGAGGATACTAAGGCCTTAAAAGCTCTAGGAAAAGATTTGGAAGACACTCAAGCTCAGCTAGCGGTCGCTCAAAGGGACGCTTCTAATTTCAAACAACAATTCGAGGACATGCAAAAACGTTATCACGATTTGCTTGAATCTCATACTCAGGGCTGAATTAGAAAAGAAGAGTGCTGAATTAGAAAAGAAGAGTGCTGAATTAGCAAAGAAGAACGCTGACTTGGCTTCAAAATTGTTGGAGGCAGAGAACAGGGCTGCTCTGGCCGAGGGCAATGTGGAGTGTGCTATTAAATCTGCGGAGGATGCCCGCAAGCAACTATCAGAGGTGGAGGCTGATATTCAGGGCTTTGGCGAGCTAATGATTGAATACTTCGCACACATTATTCGTCGTCGAAACATTTTTTGGATCGAGGACTATCCATCCACTCTGGTTCAAGTATGGAATCAAATCGTTGAGTGGGAAAAAGAAGAACTTAAGGTCGATTCTCTTGATGAAGATAAACTGATGGAGAAATACTTGAGAGATGATGAACCAGAGCGTCTAGCTGAAGGGCGCCGCCTCATTGCTGAGGCCATGGAAGAAGAGAGACGGAAGTCTAAACAAAAAACCATTCTCAAAGCTGGTTCCTCTTCTTCTGCCCCTACAACCTCCGAAGTAGAAGGGTATGATCCCGAAAATCCAGGAATTCCTCGAACAACCCTGCTATCACCTATTCCTGAACTAACCCAGAGGTAGTGGTCACCCCCGCTGATAAGTCTTCGAAAGGTATCGCTATCTTTTCTCCTCAATTTGCCAAAGCTATTTCTACCTTTCGCCATGTGATTGAACAATCGATGAGAGACCCTTTGTTTTCGCCTGAGTTGATAACCGTTGCTTCTCATTCTGTAGGTGTTGAATCATCCGAAAAGACAGATGTAGCTCAAGGAGCTGTCGCTGGGACAAAGCCCGCTGATAGGGCCAAAGAAGGGGAAGACAAGGCTGCTTCTATAGACTTGGGGGAAGGAAGTGAGCCAACTAAGGTCACCACTCCCCATGATGAAGAAATGATAGCAGCTTTAAAGGAAGACGGAGGAGACGGGTGGCATGAAGAGGAACCGGAAGTTGCAATAACTGGGGAGTCGAAAAGCGCTGATGACGTTACCTTGGCTGCCATGAAGGCTGATCAAGATAAGCGCTTGCAATTAAAGGCCGAAGAACTAGACCCTGAGGTCCTCAAGCCCCTCGCAGTTGTGGATGCGGGATCAAGGTTAGTTGTTAAGCTCTCAACTAGATCTATTACAGAAGAACTTGCTAAAAAATCTTCTCTTGATTCCAGTGCCCCGCCCTCCGGGAAGAAGTCTACTGGCTCCAGTACCGCATCTTCAGGGAAAAAGAAATCGAAGCGAATCTTGACCGAAGCCGAGAAAGAAGCAAAGGATGCGGAGAAAGCCGCCAAGAAATCCAAGGCTCTTTCCAAATCTAAATAGTGGATTGTCCTGTATCTTTTTAGTATTTTTGTGAACCAATAATTGCTGCTACAAAAGCAGCTCCTGCACTTTCTTTTCCAGCTATTTCCCTGTACAAATTCATTCGTCTGTAAATAAAAATAATTCATTTTTTGCAATGTTTGTTTGTTAGTAGTTATGCATGTCTACAGTTGTGAAACGAAACTGTGGAGGGGGAAATATGTGTATGCATATGTGTCCCCAGTCAATTTCCACAAGTTATTCAATGCTTAACCAAGCAATCTGAATGCTCCCAATTCTCTGACGGGATAGCACTTCCTGTGTCGTCAGTACCTGTCGTTTTTTCTGGCATTTCTTTTATACTCTCCCTCTTTCTCTTGAGAGTTAGAGTTCGAGTTCAGTCATCTGTTTATTCCCCGGTCGTTCAACGGGGAAAGACTTCTTTCTCGGCGCTCAGTCGGAGACGCCTTTATACTCTCTTTCTCTCTGGAAAGTTAGAGTTAGGAGGAGAATTTCTTTTTCAGCGCTCAGTCGGAGACGCTTTTATACTCTCTATCTTTCTCTGGAGAGTTAGAGTTAGGAAGAGAATTTCTTTTTCAGCGCTCAGTCAGAGACGCTTTTATACTCTCTCTCTTTCTCTGGAGAGTTAGAGTTAAGAATGTCGTTTTCTCATTCTTTTATGTCTTATTGCACAAATAATCGTTGTGCTTCTTTTTATGTCTAAACTGTTTTCAACCTTTTTAGGCTCTGAGTTATCCTGTATTTTATAATCACAACAGAATAACTGATGAATGTAAATGCATAAAAGTAAATAACACACAATATTTTTATAGTGGTTCAGCTAAGTCGTAGCCTACATCCACTTTATAGTCCTTTATTCATATCATCAGATTTTCCCAAGGCAAGGCGTGCCTTATTACAGAGTTCACAGGAAAAATAACAAAAAGTACAGCATTTCTAATCCAAATATCGCATTAAGTGTTGGGCATTCCATGCTCGAGGGACTTCTTCGCCATCTACGGTCGTTAACTTGAAGGTTCCTTTTTCAAGTTTCCGTTGGATGACAAAGGGTCCTTCCCATTTTGGGCCAAGGTGAGGAAGGGATGGAAAAACTCTCTTTAGCACCAAATCTCCTGGTTCAAAAGTTCTGAGGCGAACTTTTTTATCATAATAGCGTGCCATCTGACGCCGATGTCTTGCTGCACGCAAGTCTGCTTCGTCCCTTTTCTCTTCGATTTCATTAAGAGACTCAAGTAAGAGCGCCCGATTCGTCATCGGGTCATAATACGTCACCCTGTGGGAAGGAACTTCCAGTTCAACTGGAATTACTGCTTCTGATCCAAAGGAGAGAGAGAAAGGGGTATGACCGGTGGCTGTCTTAAATGTCGTTCGATATGCCCACAAAGCTAGGGGCAATTCATCAACCCACTTTGCCTTTGCACGCTTTAATCGCTTCTTGAGGATGGATTTTATTACCTTGTTTATTGCCTCTACTTGCCCATTCGATTGCGGATAGGCAACTGCAGTATATCGTTTGTCTATCTTATACTTCTGGCAAAAATTTCTGAATTCAGCGCTATCAAATTGGGTCCCGTTGTCAGTAATAATCGTCCTTGGGATCCCGAATCGGCATATAATATTTCTGACCACAAAACTTATCACCTTTCTTGTTGTGATCTTAGTCAAGGGCTCAGCTTCCACCCACTTCGTAAAATAGTCCACGGCTACTATTGCATACTTAGCTCCTCCTTTAGCAATTGGTAAAACTCCAATGATATCAATTCCCCATGTGGCAAATGGCCAAGGACTCACCATCGATTTAAGCTGGGTTGACGGTGCCCTGGGGATTTTGGCGAATCTCTGGCACTTATCGCAGCGTCGTGAATAATCAGCTGCATCTTTGTTGATCGTAGGCCAGAAGTATCCGTACCGCAATATTTTCTTTGCTAAAGTTTGACCTCCTGTATGATCTCCACACTCACCTTCGTGTACTTCTCTTAGTACACGCTTGATGTCGTCGTGTGCTATACATCGTAATAGGGGCATAGAAAATCCTTGTCTATAGAGAGTATCATCTTGTATGACATATCTGGTTGCTTTGCGAACTACAGCTCTTTTCTCACTCTTCTTCGATGGGAGTGTCCCATTCTTAAGGAAATTCTTAATTGGAGTCATCCATGACTCCTTCTCTGGTTCCGCTTCAAAAGCGAATTCAATTTCCATTGACTCAAAGCTTGGCGACTCCAACGTTTCAATTGGAATTACTTCAGTCTCTTCTGGATTGTCGGAACTAGCCAGCTTTGCCAGTCTATCCGCTTTCTGGTTTTCAACTCTGGGAATATGTGTTATGTTGTACCGCTCTAAGCTATTCAATAGCTCTTTCACTTTCTTGAGGTAGGCGATAAGTCGAGGTCCTCGAGCCACGAATTCCTCTCGTACTTGACAAACAACAATCTTAGAGTCACAAAATATGTCCATCATTTTTACTCCGAGGTCTTTAGCAAGTTTCAGCCCGGCAATCAGGGCTTCATATTCAGAGTCATTGTTAGTTGCCGAAAATTCTAATCGCAGGGCGTAATATAACGACCGTCCCTCGGGAGTGACTAAGACAATTCCAGCTCCGGACCTTCGGTCATTCTTAGCTCCATCTGTATATAATTTCCACAGATTCATCTCTAGCTCATCCTCGGATTTAACCACTCGGTCATTGATTATTTCCTCCTCTGGAATGGTGAACTCCGCAATAAAGTCTGCTAGAGCTTTCCCCCTGATTGACCTTCGTGGTTGAAAATTCAAATCAAACTGACTTAGTTCTATGTTCCATTTGATTAACCTTCCCGATGCTTCGGGTCTCTGCAATACCTGTCTTAAGGGCTGGTCGGTGTATATGGTTATTGGATGGGCTTGGAAATAGTGACAAAGTTTTCGGGATGCGATCAAGAGGCTGTAAGCGAGCTTCTCAATTTTTGGGTAATTGCGCTCTGCCGCTGCTAATTTCTTACTTACATAATACACCGGCCTTTGTACTTTGTCTTCTTCTCGAACCAGAGCCGTGCTGACAGCATGAGCCGAGACTGCCAAATAAACAAATAATTCTTCGTGATCTACGGGCTTTGATAAAATCGGCGGTTTCTCTAGCAGTTCTAACAGATTTTGAAAGGCCTCAACACAATCCGGAGTCCACTGGAAGTTCTTCTTTCCCCTTTTTATCAAATCAAAAAACGGAACACATTTATCTGTGGCTTTGGATATGAATCTACTCAGCGCCGCTACTTTCCCTGCCAGACTTTGGACGTCTTTAATTCTCCTCGGTTCTTCGATGTTTCTAATCGCTGCTATCTGGCTAGGGTTGATTTCAATTCCTCGGGAACTCACAATAAAGCCAAGGAACTTTCCCGATGCCACTCCAAATGAGCATTTCAGAGGATTCAATTTCATCCGGTACTTTCGCAAGATACCAAACATTTCCGCTAAGTCTTGCGTATGACTGGAAGACTGCTTTGATTTGACAAGCATATCATCCACATAAACTTCCATAGTTTTTCCTATTTGATCATAAAACATTCTATTTACCAAGCGCTGATAAGTAGCTCCAGCATTTTTTAACCCGAATGGCATTACAACATAACAATATAGCCCCAAATTCGTAATGAAACTCGTATGCTCTTGGTCTGGTACGTGCATAGGAATTTGGTTGTATCCAGAATATGCGTCCATGAAAGAGAGAAGTTCATGACCTGCTGTCGAATCTACAAGCTGGTCAATCCTGGGAAGTGGGAAACTATCTTTCGGGCAAGCCTTATTTAAATCTGAAAAATCAATGCAAGTCCGCCACTTTCCGTTTGGCTTCTTTACTAAGACGGGATTCGATATCCAGTCGGGATATGTCGAATCTCGAATAAATCCATTCTGCTTCAACTTCTCTACTTCCTCTTTGAGAGCAGCTGACCTCTCTGGGCCCAGCATGCGTCTCTTTTGCTTCACAGGCGGATGCTTCGGATTTACATTCAATTTGTGACTTATAATGGATGGTGATATCCCACACATGTCAGAATGGGTCCAGGCGAACACGTCTAAGTTTGCCTTCAAGAAGTCCGTTAGTTCTTCAGCACGACGTGGATCCAATTGAGAACCAATCTTCAAAACTTTCGTCGGATCAGCTTTATCAATGGGAATTTCCACTGTCGCTTCATTAGGAGTTGCATTCCTAGCCTCTGCTTCCTCGTCTTTTCTGGGATCCAGGTCTTCAGGCGTTCCTTTGGGCAACTCCCTCGGGGTCAATCTCTCTAATTGCTATGCCGAGTCCCCCTTTGAGGGAGACGAGGCATCCTTACTCTCAGCATTAAATCCTTTCATCAACATCTTTAGTTCGGCCACATAGCAGGCCCGTCCGGAAACTTGATCCCCTCTCATTACTCCAGTTCCGACTTCGGTTGGGAACTTAAGTAACAAGCACAAAGGGGCGATACAAACTCTAAATTCAGCGAGGGCAGGTCTCCCCAAAAATGCGTTATAAGGCGAATCTACGTCCAATACCATGAACTGAAGCATTCGCACTCTTCTACGTTCTCCTTGCCCCAGGGTCACGGGCAACTCTATGTATCCCATGGGAGCTGTCGTCGCTCCGTTGAAGCCTCTAATCCATCCTTCACAAGGTTTCAGATCTTCGGACTCAAGCTTCATCTGATCAAATGACTTCTTGAACAAAATATTAACGGAACTTCCATTGTCTACTAATACCTTATGGACCAAGGCCGGCCCAATGGTGGTAGTAATAACCAACGGATCATTGGTGGGTGATTGTATCCCAGTATTGTCTCGGCTGCGAAATACCATGTCGTCGAACATGGTCTTCTGTTGTTTTATGGGGGTGACATCTTCCAAATCATCACTTTCATTCACGTCTAGATGCTTGGCAGCATTCACATATTGATCCATTGATCTGAAACTTCGGATTGCCTGGTGAGGTCCGCCTACTATGGAGTTGATAACAATTCCTTTACCTTTCTGCTGCGCTGTAGGCTTGGGAGCAGGTAGAATCTGTTTTGGAGCCTGCTCACCTTGCCCCCTGTCTCTCGGGGCAACCTCGTACTCATCCAACTTCCCTTCACGCAACAGTTTCTCAATCACATCCCTCAAATGCCGACATTCATTAGTTGAATGCCCGTGAGTTCCGTGAAACAAGCAAAATTTCCCTGTCGCCATTTCTTTCTCGGTCGAATCACGAGGTGGCGGTCTTTTGTACTGCAACACATTGTACGTATCCAGGTAAATATTTTTCAGGGTGTCGTTCAATGGTGTATAATTCTCGTAGTTCTGGAATCGGGGTCTTTTGTTAGGGTCACTTCCCCTATTTCTGTTTCTTTTGTTACCGCTCGAATTACGGTTATTGTTGTTGTTTCCCCCACTTCCAGTATTGCTGTTTCCACCCTTGTTTCCTACATTTACTTCAACCTTGCCAGAATTCTCCCCCGACTGCTTCACGGCGATATTACTCTGCACATTCTCCTTTGAAGCCGTCTCAGACTTTCTCTTTCGGTTTGCCCTGGCCTCCTCTCGCCTCAAATAAATATCGGCTTTTTCGTAGAATATCTCCCTTGTGGGGGGTGTCTTCCCAGAAAGGTAGTCTCCAAACTCAGATTCAGGATCGACTCCTTCCTTCAATGCCATCAGAATAGTGGGCTCATGCGGGTCACTGACCTCAGTTACAGCTTGGTTAAAACGATCAAGATATGCCCTTAAAGATTTTCCTGGTGCCTGTTTGATTCTCGATAATTCAATAACACTTTTGGACTTTCGGGCATGTAGTCGGAACTGGTTCATGAAACGCTCGCTTAGTTCCTTGTAATTAGAAATCGAACGAGGAGGAAGTCGGGTAAACCAGAACAATGCCACATCTTCTAGGTAGATTGGGAATGCTTTGCACTTCACTTCATCTGGGGCAGCAACAACATTCATGAGCCACGAATACCGCATCAAATGCTGTCCCGGATCAGTCCTTCCGTTGTACTTGTCCATTTGTGGCAAGTTAAAGCGTCGGGGAAATTGGAAGTCGAGGATATCGTCGGTGAAGGGAGTATGGCTTCGCTCTATGCCATAGTCTTCATTTGTATAATTCCGGCTCTCAGACATAATTTGGCGAACCATTGCCTGTACATCAGCATTAGTTAGGGGCCGCTCAGGTTCCCTGGCCCTAGTATCCGAGTTCCTTCTGGGCTCTTGCTCAGGAGATGCCCTTCTTCTTCGAGCTGCCTCTGCTCGATTCCGTTCCCTGCGTTCCCGGTCGATCTCGGGAGGAGGGGACTAGAGTCTTTGCCCCCGAGTGGGGTCATTGTTTCCTAATGCTCGTGCGATATCCTCATGAGATCCCAAAGATCCAAATGTCAGCTGCTCCACGTTCTGAGGTTGCTCGAGTGGCCTTCGTTCACGGGGCCTCTCTTCCTCGGAAGATGAAGATTGATCTACTAGTGTGTGACGAACCGGTGATGGAGTTCTCTGTCGACGGAGTTCACTAATCTCCCGACTCATGAGCCTCATATTTTCCTGCATCATGAGATTAGTGCGCTCGTGAACTTTCATGGCTTCCCTTGTGCTCTCAAGCATGTCAAGCAAGCGCGAAAAATCTCCTTGAGTGATGGGCGCAGATGGATTGACCTGATCACTAACCCTGGCGGCTGGAATTGGAGCATTCGTAGGGACTCGAGTAGAGGTTCCAGCTTCACCAAGCATCGGGTCGGGTCGGAGGTAAGAGGTCGGATCGGATCGGAGCTGGGGTGCCTGGTCGGATCGGTACGCAGCAAGCAGCTCGGGTCGGTTCAGATTGGGGGAATGCACTGCTTCAGAGTCTCCTACCCGGATCGGATCGGAGCTCTCCCCCTGCTGTCGGCTCGGATTTCCTGCATTGATTCTTCCTGCTGCTGAACTCTGCCCCCGAGACCTTGTTACAACAGCATTTTGCTGATCTTCGCCAGCTCCATTTCCTCGAACAGACTGAACTTCCTTGCCTTTTCCTTTGGCCATGAGTCTTTGACAATCACTTCAACGAATGTAAAAAAGCGGAGAAACTTAAGGATTCACTTCTTCGAACTCAACGGTCCAAAAAGTAGAAAGAGATCCCGGAAAATAAAGAATTTAGATGAGGGTTCTCAGTGAAAGCACCAAAATGTTAGACCCAAAAGTGGTTCTAACACCCAAGTTGATTAAAAGCAAGATGAAATGAGACAAAAATAAAAATGAACACGCAGGATTTATAGTGGTTCGGCGAAGAAATGCCTACGTCCACTTATCTTTCACTATATTCAATAATTCAGTTGCAAATACAATGTAAGATTCACTCAATTCCACTCACAACTCACTTATGTTCACTCAATTGACTAAAACAAAGAATGAAAGATGATTTGGATTCTCCGGGAGTAATGGAGTTCGGATGATGGAGGTAGTTGAATTCTCAAAGTGCTGGAAAAAAAAAGATCCTTCTCTTTGTCTCCAGACGGGGTATTTATAGGTGTGAATTTGCTTGAAACTTGATCCGGGTCGGGGCCACATGTCGTCCATCCCACTATCTTCGGGTTCGGATGAACTATTATGTTGACAGCGCATCAAAGGAACGAACGTTATGGGTAGGAACTGGTCATAGCCGGTCCCGATATCCAGGCGATTTTGCAGGAGAGTAACATGGAGCATGGGTTCGGGTCGGAGACGCGCAGATAAGGGGTTCGGATCGGGATACCCGATCCGAACCGGATTGGCTTAGATGCGATGCTCCCTTCTTCTCTAATCTGCTCCGCTCCGATCTATTTTCGTGGCAAACAGGTGGCTTTCCGATCCAATCGAGATTTAGTTGCCCTCCGATCCGATTAGATATGCCTTACCAATTTACTCAATAGGAGTTCACCGATCCGAACAGAGGACTCTTTCCGACCCGAACCGATGGTTTGCTCTGACCCGATCCGAACAGCTGCTGCTATCTAATCTATATTGTAGTGTCTTCTCCAATCCGAACCGAAGTCTTCTTAATTAAAAATGCCCTTCAATGTTTGGTTTCTTGACTTTGTGTTGCCTAGTTCACAAAGTAGGCTAACATTTTTAAAATATTCTTTATTTTTGAATTGGAATGCGACTCAATCAGTTACCATAATTTTAACTATACGGATTTCATACATCGAATGTATACAACAATAATGATAAATAATCATTAACCATTCAAACATCATCCAGAGTGCAGTTTACAACTGTATAAGCATTAAAATAAATAAATAACGCTCATCACAGCCTGTCAACCCATCGATTTACATACAACTAAATATTGGGGTTAGTGTATGTCAAATATCATCCCAATACCCTTGTGGGGTTTTCAAACAACAAATACTGATTATTATTTGTGCAGTTCGGCGATGTGTAAAAATTATCGTTCCAATTAATATCAGTTAAATAGGTGTACATAAACAAGCCGTCCGACTTGTAAATGAATATTTATTCCAATTTCATTTCATGATAATTTTATATATCGCATATATTTGTTAGAGATAATATATTTACCCAATAATTAATTATTCCATAAAATGACAATTTTATATACCGAATATATACGATAAAAATTATATTTTTATCGAACAAATAACATTTCCATATCATGACTATTATATATATAACAAATATATGTTTTATACAATGCATATATAATTTCATACATCGTCGATTTCAATCCAACAATTCAATCCAACAATTTTACCACAACACAATCATATCACACTAATCATCCATGGTTTAACAAAAAAATAGTGTCAGGAGCTACTAAGCCCCGTCTACAACCAATGATATAATTACATAACAAAAATAGTTGAGTGATAAAGAGTTCTCACTTTGGTTTCCACTCCGCCATTCTTGTTTCTGAATTTTTGGTATGGTTCGGGTTCAAATTTGCTTCAAATTCCAATGTGCTCCATTTTGGTTCTGGTCAGTTCTGAAATGTCGTGATCGTTGAGAGGATTCCAATGGAAGTCATTTCGTTAAATTCTGTATTGGTTTGATGAAGTTACGATGATTTGTATATTAATTATAATTTTAAATAATTAAAACATAGTTAACTAATTAATTAATTATCTACTTAACCAATAAATTAATCCCTTTCTTCCCGTTGTTCTGCCAACAGGGAAAACCCATCGCTGTCATCTAAAAACTAGTTGTCGCACGTGCCAGGGATCACTGTCCGCTGATCGGACTCCACCCACTCGAGTGCTGGAGCGCCTCCACCCCACGGCATGGTCGCCGTTGAATTTGATGGCCATGGTTGGCCTGAAAACGCCTCGAAACAACTGGCGTTTAGAACCCAAATTTGCCTCTCACGTTCACCAATATTCGATCTTAACCGATCAATAACAAGAGTTCGATGAGAGCTTCCATTTTTGTTTATTATATCTCATGAATTATGTGGTGGATTTGGAGAAAGGGAAGGAGGAATATCTGAAAATCGCCTTTGTTGGTTTTGAGAGGAGGGAGGTGTTTTTTTTTTGTTGACCGCGCCTAGGGGTTTGACTGGCTTAGGGTTTCCATGTGATTTATATATAAATTTTATAATATTTAATTCTTTTATTGTTCAATTTTGAAGTTTAATGTTACAAACTCTAAATTAAACCCAACGACTGTCGCCTCTAGCTAAATACCCGCGTTACGGACACAATGGAATATGTTTCATAAGCCAAATCGAATGTTTCGATCAGTTTCGTCAAAATTAAAATATAAATCTGTACATACTGAATTTAAACGTACATTTTAATTTATCGGGGCCACATACTGACTCCAAAAACCACAAAAAAAAATCGAGCTATGTTTTGATGATACGGTCTTAACAAAACTAATTTCATCGAATTTGGAGACCGCTTGAAAAATGGCCATTTTCCAGTCGATTAAATTCAAACTAAAAGTATCAAACACATTTAAATTTACCACGCTCACATATTAACTCCAAAAATTATGAAATTAGAAACCTAACAATAATTTGACATTCTGGATCCAATAAGAATGGTTTCGTCGAAATTAGAGGTCATTTGCAAAATGGCTATTTTAAGGGCTATATATTATATTAAAATATATATAAATTCCATAGCGACTATTTTAAATTTAAAACTGGACATAACTTACAATTTATATTTTGAAATCCCAGTTTCTTACATTCTTAGAAAGATATAGTTTAACAGATTCTAACATTTCTTGTTTCGTCCAATTCTGACTTATATTGAATTTTGTATATTCAATTGAAGTTTAAAATTGAAGTTTCAAACTACTGCACCATTTCAGGCTCGTTTTGTAATTAAAATAAATTTATATGTTTTAACTTCGATTAAAATAAATTTTTAGTCGTTATTATTTAAAATAAATCATTTTAAATATTCCGAATATGTTAAAATAGCTAAAATAAAAATTTTAAATTGGTTCAGAAATTCTGGGTTGTTATAATCTCCCCCACTTAAAATCTTTTCTTCCTCGAAAAGGAACGGAGCTGAAAGTTATTTAACTAACTAACTCAACTTTCATTCTGGCTTTCCTTTTCCAACTTTTAAGTTTCTAAGTATTTCCAAATTTCTTAAAATTTGACTAACACCCTAAATTTTCGAAAAATTTCGCCATATCCTCCTTTGTACAGCCCTATCGGTAAAATCACAACTCGCCTCACAGGGCCCTCATTAATCCAAAGAAAATCAAAAAGCCAAGAGGCTAGCCAATCGGCTCATAAAATCATCAAAACCCCAATAAGTACAGTAAATATGTACATATTTGTTGGGCATACAATTTCATTCCTCTTCTTAGCTTCCATGCTATGACCTGTTCATTATATACACATGTACATATATGCAATTTCAATCAATTTGCAATTCAGTTCAATATTTGATTCGATTTGGCTAAATTTATCATTCGTTCTCATATTGGTTAAATTAATTATCATTCAAATATATTTATTAGTTATACTAATAATCGAACATCACAACCAGCAATCAATTGGTTGATTAAATTTTCAATCATATAACTTTAATATATACTCCAAAAATCATATTTTTGGTGCCAAATCACAAACAATAAACCCTATTTAAGTTTTGGTTCTCACACTAGTCAATTAGAAATATATAGATATCCCAGTTTCGAAACTCGAACATAAATACTGATGATGGTGCGCCATCACCAGAATCATCTCCAGGTGGCTAGAGTGTGATTCTATATCTATCCAGCATATCTGAGACTTCATATATACATGGATCAGACATATATTAAAAATCTCCTTATACCAATAGTCCAAAATCAGTTTAAAATAAAATACTCAAATACGTACAATAAGGTATAATTTTCAAAACTAAATTTGTTTTTAGAAATAGCTCTCTTCAACTCATTCTAGGATGCTACTGATCCCATCTCTAATGAGTCATTCTTATAGGACCTTAATAATCCTATCTTTGATGAATTCTTTTGTTTGATTCTAACATGTCTTGTTCTCGAGCTTTGTAAAACCAAAGCTCTAATACCAACCTGAAATGACCCGAAATCCCCCTAATGGGAAAGCCCGGATTGCTTTCAGAGAACAACGCATCAGAACACAAATAACAGAACATTTCATTGCTATTACAACAATTACATCAGAGTACAAGAATAAATCAGAGCATGAATAAATACTACATAGCGAAAAAATATATATCAGAGATTCAAATACATAGCAGAGGAAAATACATTAACCAAAACAACTGAATGAAATACATGGATACAAAGCTTTTCGAATATAGCTCCAGCTGTAATCCAGGATCCTAGGAAACGAAATATCTGCGAAAACCAAAACTACTAGCTGCCCGCGTGGGAAATATAGGCACCCAGAATTTAGGTAGAAACAATAAACTCCGACTCAGTCATGGGACTGGCGTGAGAACTAAAACAGTTATTAGCTTTTATTTTAAAGTTAGGTAAATCATGGGACCACGCCATATAACACGAAACGGATTTATCCCCCATGAATACCAGTGCTTAAAAATAAACAGCGCAATGCTAAAGAGAAAATGAAGCTATTATAAGACTCGGGTCCCATCACACAATGAACGTAGCCGAGGATAGAGTTTCCCCTTATAATAGCCAAATATGATTGATACGCGAAATTTCATCTTTTATTATTACTATAAGTGAAGAAATCAACTTCAAATATAAATGTATCAATCGTAGGCGGCGTAGGTACCATTATATTACGTCGCCTTATATGTTTACAACTAAAACCGTAAAATCGCGTATTGAAAATTGGGTTTGCATCTATGAACCAAGGCAAGGGATGGTCTCCTTACTGATTCGAGACACACTATCAATGCCTCAGGACTCAGACGCTGGCGAGCCCTTTGATCCTGCAGAGCTGGTCATCCGTTGACGATTAGTTATACCATAAACTATATGTTAGCCGGTTCTATCGAACCTCCAAAATTAGTCGATCCAGTCGACCAATAAAGAGCCACTAGGGACTCAAATCATATCCGAGGTACCTCGCTTTCTATCAGTAAAATTTCCAATGTCCATATGAGTAAAAAATCTGGGCTCCATACCATGACGTTACTCGTAGCTAGAAACTAACAAATGTCCATTTCTCTGTGCTCCCTTATCTCGTTTCCGGTTCATACCGGGGAGTGAAGCTCGCGAATTAATGCTACACAAAGCTATGCTAATTAAAGTTGTTCTTTGATCATCAACCACAAGGCTCCATTTTTCAACAAAGGCCTTGATCATTTGCATCTTAGCATGCCACACTGTCAATCCATACAATACCACTAATTTCCACCAATATATAACCTCTAAGCTCGTACGTCTTTGAGTAGGGTGTTATACAAGAGAATAAATTCTCCGCCACCAAACAGATATATCTTTAGCACATATCAACGAGCATAGTAAAAAGGAATACAATGTCAGACACACAATCCATTTGCAAGTCCGTTCTAGGTCTGAACGAAACTGAAGGCACCTTATTACTCATCCCATATGTCGAATACAAGAGAGAGGCCCTCGCATATCAGGTCGAGCTCCAAGTACGTCTGGATGATCACCACTTATTACCTTGTCTTGTGTGTACATCCCAATCAGGACATCAGTAATCATCCAAACGATGTGAAGATCTCCGGTCTTCAACCACCGTCTTCATCATCGACTTTTAATCGCCATATCAATTATTCAATATGGGTTAGACCTGGTCTTTCTTAATAACTCGCGTATTTTAAAATCAAGTGCTATAAAAACACATCATATGCCTCATTCCAATTCAGCATATTCTTTTATTCAAATATTCACATCAATATGGAAAGGTTCCCATTAATTTTATCAAAGATAAATTCTTTTATTTTTTCTCTTTAATCTTCCTTTTGATATCATTTTCAAAATATTAATTTTATCTTTTCACAATTCTAAACCAAATTAAGGTTTGTAAAACTAGTCGGGATTATCGAGCCATACCGAAATAATCATTTATTTTATTTATCCAATCCCAACCTATTCATCCCATGGAGCAAAACTGGTAGTACTCGATATCTAACACCCACTGTGTTATTGGTAAAATTAATTACCATTTCATGTTCAAATCTAATTAAAGATTTAACTATCGCCTGGAATAAAACTGGTGGTACTCCATTTTCGATCATTTCATGAATTTGATAAATTTAATTATCCCATTCTTGTTCCATTCTAATTAAAGATTCATTAAAACTCCAATTCAATTTTAATCTCAAAAATAATTACTTAATGATTATTCAAATTTAAGAAATTAATCTTATCTTTAACTGGGTTAAAGAACCAATGTCAGTTAAAACACAGTTCACAATAAACCCAAATCAGCTTCCATCGACTATGGAATATTTACGGAAAACAGATCAATATATAATCGATATAAATTTCCGTATCCCATCAGTACTATAAATGGAATAATGACAAAGTCTTTTAAATTCCATATATAGTAACGGTCTTCCTTCACAGAAGCTCATTTCGATTATTACCAAATCGAATTCCATCCAATTCCAATTTAATATATTAAATTGGAAAACTTTACTTTGGAAAATTTCCATTAAAGCTTAATAAAAAGATTTATAAATTCCAAGTCATCACTTCACTGTTAATTGGGTTAAAGAACAAGTGTTATTTAAAACACCATTCACGATAAACCCAAAAATCCAATTCCAATTGAATTTAATTAATTGGTAAACTTCTCTAAATCTTATTTAAAAGATTTGTTCTTTTCTCATCGAGGTTAAGAACAGTGTTATTTAAGACACCATTCACGACAAACCCAAAATCCAATTTGATATTAAATACAAGTCTCTAAATAGAAATATATCGGCTTATATTCAATATCAAATTCTGAGACTAATGGATATTGTATTGGGAATAAGGATATCTGTATCTTCCAAATTCCCACAACAATATCTGTATAATCACGGAATCCAATACTGAAATATTCCGAAGATGATTTCCATTGAAATCCAGTCCAATTCATTCATTGGAAAATTCTGGTTATATTAATACCCTTTTACAACTCCAATTTATTTATTTAAAAATCATTGGATTATTATTCTAGTTAATATCTAGTTCATTTCGATAAAAATATCTTTTATCTTTTCAAATATGTAATCCTTCACCCAAAATCTTTACAAATCACTTATTATGATTTTACACAATTATTCCATATTTTTAATAATTTTATTAAGGCCCGTACAGTCGGTTTCCAATAACAGCCACCGAACTGCATCCATAGCGACCTTTTCTGAAATTGATTTGCATAAAATTCGACCGTTAGATTTCAAGTCTCTTATATTCATTGGAAAGCTATTTTCGATATGAACCTAATGGTTCCAGTTTTAGGACGATCCGACGGTCGGATCTCCCGTTACGTCCATTTGAAGTTAATGGTCGAAATTCGCGAATGGTCGCTGCGTGCGCGTTCTATTCAGGCCATTATATATATAATATATATCACCAATTTCGATATAAAATGTATTTTATAAATTCGTTTTAAAAACAATTTCATGTTCATTTTCAATTTTTAATCAAAATTGAATATTCTATATCATTATAATATTAAAATGATAATATTTTCAAAATATTAGATTTTGAAATCACTTCTTTTCGATATTCATTTAAAATGAATAAAATCGATCGATAACCCCGTAAGGGTTAAAATAGCGTTTACTACTTAACTCGGCTTCACATTTCAATATTTTCATGTCCATCCAAAATCGGACTTCTAAACCATATTTTGATTATTCACTGAATATTATTTTAAAATATTCCTTATTTTTAAAATATTCGATATTTTAAAGTATTCTTTATTACAAATTATTCTTTATTTTTGAATCGGAGTGCGACTCAATCAATTACCATATAATTTCAGTTATATAAATTTCATACATCGCATGTATACAACAATAATGATAAATAATCCTTAACCATTCAAACATCACCCAGAGTGCAATTTACAACTGTATAAGCGTTAAAATAAAGAAATAACGCTCATCACAGCCTGTCAACTGATCGATTGACATACAATTAAATATTGGGATTAGTTTATGTCAAATATCATCCCAATACCCATATGGGGTTTTCAAACAACAAATACTGATTATTATTTATGTAGTTGGGTGATGTGTAAAAATTATCGTCCCAATCAATAACAGTTAAATAGGTGTACATAAACAAGCCGTCCAACTTGTAAATGAATATTTATTCCTATTTCATTTCATAATAATTTTATGTATCGCATATATTTGTTAAAAATAATATTTTTACCCAATAATTAATTATTCCGTAGAATGGCAATTTTATATACTGAATATATACGATAAAAATTATATTTTTATCAAACAAATAATATTTCCATATCATGGCTATTTTTTAAATAACATATGTAGGTTTTTATAGATCGCATATATAATTTCATACATCGTCGATTTCAATCCAACAATTTTACGACAACATAATCATATCACACCAATCATCCATGGTTTAACAAAGAAATAGTGTCAGGAGCTACTAAGCCCTGTCTGCAACCTATGATATAATTACATAACAAAAATTGTTGAGTGAGAAAGAGTTCTCACTTTGGTTTCCACTCCGCCTGTCTTGTTCCTGAATCTGGAACGGTTCGGGTTCAAATTTGCCTCAAATTCCAACATGCTCCGTTTTGGTTCTGGTCAGTTCTGAAATGTTGTGCTCATTGAGACGATTCCAACGGAAGTCGTTTTGTTAAATTTTGTACTGGTTTGAAGAAGTTATGATGATTTGTATATTAATTACAATTTGAAATAATTAAAACATAATTAACTAAATAATTAATTATCCACTTAACCATTAAATTAAACCCTTTCTTCACATTCTTCTGCCAACAGAGAGAACCCATCATTCACGTCCGAAAACTTTTCGTCGCACGTGCCAGGGATCACCGTTGGCCGATCAGACTCCACCCCCTCAAGAGCCAGAGTGCCTCCACCCCACGGCATGGTCGCCGTTGAATTCGATGGCTAGGGTTGGCCTGAAAACGTCTCGAAACGGCTGCAGTTTAGAGCCCAAATTCGCCTCCCATGGTCACCAATATTTGATCATAACCGTTCAATAACAAGAGCTCGATGAGAGCTTCCATTTTTGTTTTATATATCTCATGAATTATGTGGTGGATTTGGAGAAAGGGTGGGAGGAAGATCTGAAAATCTCCTTCGTAGGTTTTGAGAGGAGGGAGGTGCGTTTTTTTGTTGACCGAGCCTAGGGGTTTGACCGGCTTAGGGTTCCCATGTGATTTATATCTATATTTTATAATATTTAATTCTTTTATTGTTCAATTTTGAAGTTTAATGTTACAAACTCCAAATTAAACCCAACGACTGTTGCCTCTAGCTAAATACTCCCGTTTTGGACACAATGGAGTATATTTTGTAAGCCAAATCGACTGTTTCGATCAGTTATCATCAAAATTAAAATATAAACTAGTATATATTGAATTTAAATGTACATTTTAATTTATCGAGGCCACATACTAACTCCAAAAATTACAAAAAAATAAATCTATCTATGTTTTGACAAAACTGTCCTAATAAACTAATTTCGTTGAATATGGAGACTGTTTGAAAAATGACCATTTTCCAGTTGATTAAGTTCAAACTAAAAGTACCAAACACATTTAAATTTACCAGGCTCACATATTAATTCCAAAAATTATGAAATTTGAAACCTAACAAAAATTTGACATTCCGGATCCAACAAAAGTGGTTTCTTCGAAAACAGAGGTCATTGAAAATGACTATTTTGAAGGGCTATATATCATATTAAAATATATATAAATTCCATAACGACTATTTTGAGTTTTAATCTGGTTATAACTTATAATTTATAAAGTGAAATCTCTGTTTCTCACATCCATTAGAAAGATATTATTAAATAGATTCAAATTTTCTGGTTTTACTGAAATTCGATTAATTTTGAATTCTGTACATTCATTTGAAGTTTAAAATCGAATTTTCAAACTACCGCGCCATTTTAGGCTCGTTTTATAATTAAAATAAATTTGTACATTCTAACTTTGATAAAAAACATGTATGAACTGCCAGTATTGATTTTTATCAGATTTTAATTATCACAAATGTTGTACGGTGCCCGTTAACTCACCTCTCTCGTCCACAGACCATGGACGATTTAATTGATTGTATTGTGTTGTGATTGTGATGTGAAATGGGGGTAAATAAAATATATGTATGCGATGTGAATAAAATACATATATGAGATGTGAATAAGATATATATGCGATGTGAATAATATATATATATATATATATATATATATATGAGATGTGAATAATTAATACATATATATATATATGCGATGAGAATAAAATACATATATGAGATGTGAATAAAATATATATGCGTTGTATAAAAAATATATATATATATATGTGTGTGTGTTGTATAAATCATATATATGCATTGTATAAATTATATATATGCGTTGTATAAATTATATATGAGATATATAAAATGGTCATGAAATGGAATAATTATTGGATTGTTAAAAATATAATTTTTAACATATAAATACACTGTACAAAATTGTCGTGTAATGGAATATTCAATTTTGATTTAAAATTGAAATAGAAGTTGGAATCACTTTTAAAACGAATTTATAAATGATTTAAAAAATTTGTTTTAAAAAGAAATCAATGATATATATATATTATATATATTTAATGGCCTAAATAGAACGCGCAGCGACCGTTCGCGAATTTCAACCATTAGTTTCAAATCGATGTAACTGGAGATCCGACCGTCGAATTCTCCTAAAACCAGAACTGTTGGGTTCGTATTGAAATGAGCTTTCCAATGAATACAAGAGATTTAAATTTGAACGGTTGTATTTCAAATTATGTCCAAATCAATTTCAGAAAAGGTCACTATGGATGCAGTTCGGTAGCTGTTATTGAAAACAGACTGCAATGGCCTTAATAAAATTATTAAAAATATGGGAAAAATTGTGTAAAATCATAATAAATGATTTGGAATGATTTTGGATGAAAAATATCAGTTTTGAAAAGATAAAAATTTATTACTATCTAAATGAACTGGTTAATAACTAAAATAATAATCAATTTTTTTAAATAAATAAATTGGATTGAAATGTTTTTAAAATAACAAGAATTTTCCAACATATGCACTGGAAAGGATTTGAATGGAAATAATCTTCAGAATATTTCAATATTATATTTCTGTGATTATACAGATATTGCTGAGGAATTTGGAACATATAGATATAGTTATTCCTAATACGATATCCGTTAGTTTCAGAATTTGATATTGAATTTAAGTCGATATTAATTTCTATTCAAAGCCTTGTATTTATCATCAAATTGTATTTTGGGTTTGTCGTGAATGGTGTCTTAAATAACACAGTTCTTAAACCCAGTTGAGAAGAGAATAAATCTTTCAATTAAGATTTAGAGAAGTTTTCCAATTAATGAATATTTGATTGGAATTGAATAAAAGAATTGGATTTTTGGGTTTATCGTGAATGTTATTTTAAATAACATTTGTTCTTTAACCCAATTAATAGTGAAGATATGATTTGGAATTTATAATCTTTTTATTAAGATTTAATAGAAATTTTCCAAAGTAAAGTTTTCCAATTTAATATATTAAATTGGAATTGAATGGAATTCGATTTGGTAATAATCGAGATGAGCTTCTGTGAATGAAGACAGTTACTATATATGAAATTTAAAAGGCTTTGCCGTTATTCCGTTTATAGTATTAGTTTTATACGGAAATTTATATCGATTATATATTGATCTATTTTCCGTGTGGTTCCATTTTAATGGAAGATGATTTTGGGTTTATCGTGACTTGTGTTTTAAATAGCATTGGTTCTTTAACCTAGTTAAAAGCAGAATAAATTTCCAGAAAGTTGAATAATCATTAAGTATGATTTTTGAGATTAAACGAAGAAGAGTTTTTATAAATCTTTAAGTAGATTGGAATGAATGAATGATAATTAAGTTTACTGAAATATGAGATGTGGTATAAACCAAATATTCTTGGTTTTTGGTATTGAATGTGATTGATTGATTACTTGGACTGTGCTTGTAAAACCCCTAAGTCCCACATTGTGGAAGCTTGTGTGAAGTGTGGACTTATATAGTAGAACCCATCTCCTACTAATGCCGAGGCCTTTTGAGAAACAAAACCCTACACCTGAGAGGTGGCAAAGTAGGAACAATATCGGTGTTATTAATGTAACACCCTTAAGTCCCACATTGTGGAAGCTTGTGTGAAGTGTGGACTTATATAGTAGAGCCCATCTCCTACTAATGCCGAGGCCTTTTGAGAAACAAAACCCCACACCTATACGGTGGCTATGTTGGGGACAATATCTTGCGTGAACGGAGGTGCGGGCTGTTACAGTGGTATCAGAGCCAATACCCAGCCGGAATTGTGGCTTCTGTGTGGACCACAACGCCTGGGTGAGGTGTTTGTGAGCCAACGGGGACGTTGGTCTCTGTAGGAGGGGAGAATGTAGCACCCCTAAGTCCCACATTGTGGAAGCTTGTGTGAAGTGTGGACTTATATAGTAGAGCCCATCTCCTACTAATGCCGAGGCCTTTTGAGAAACAGAACCCCACACCTATACGGTGGCTAAGTTGGGGACAATATCTTGCATGAACGGAGGTGCGGGCTGTTACAGTGCTCGACCAGTTTATGAGCAAGATATGCTTTCACATTTAGCATTGGGTTGGGTAGAAATATTTGTATGCTAACTTCTTATGAAACACTTCATGATTTGACCATGAGATGTTTAGCGATGTTGTTGAGTTCATTTCAAATTTAATGAATGATTTTGAAATGATATTTTTCTTAAGTGAGAAGAAATGTTTTCCCGATTTTAGACAGGGAATGTTTTATAAAAGTGTTTTATAAAACAGAAATGATTTCGAGGGCTAACCCGATGTTGGGAAATGATTTATAAATGTATTATGTGTTACATTCTAGTTCATCACATAATCGTTTAGTTGCTATTGATGATGTATCTGTTTGGTGGCATAGAATTTATTCCCTTGCTTAATACCCTTCTTTGAGACATACGAGCTCAAAGGTAATGTGATTAATAGTGACTGATAATATGTGTGAATTGCTAATGTAAAATACTATATTTTGGGAAGTACTTGTGATTATTATGTTGTGAAATGATTTTCCCTATTTCGGGATATAAAAATGATTTAGTATAAGGCTAAAGATTCGGGTAACCCGGACGACTAAAAGTATGGGTGAGATGGCAGGGTAGTCCACGAGGACATGAAATTGTGCATCGTCAGTGTAGCCTACTCCATCGTGGGTGTAACACCCTGTATTTCTGTTAACACTATAGTAACAAATTAAAGAATAACTAATCTCAGATGTGAGAATTAAGGGAAACGGGTTGCGCCATTATGTTCGTCTCGGAATTCTGGTTGAGATAGAGTCCGAGTTTGCGTGAATTGGACTTCGTATGAAGAAGTTATGGCCATCGGAAGTTTCAGAAAATTCAAAACATATTTTGAAAATTCAAATTTCAGAGTCAGAATAGGCTAGGCGGGAAATTTCCCTCGAGGGCCAGGTCGGCCATAGGGTCGACCTGGGGGTCGACCTACCCTGACCAGGTCGACCATAGGGGCGACCTGGGGGTCGACCTCTCCCCCCCTCCCGGGAAGATTTGTTTGATGACCTGTTTATGACTATATGCTGAGTCATTGGGGTTTCTGATCTGCTCTGATTGGCTGGAATTAATTCTGGGTTGATCGAATGGCTTAAATTAATCCTAAACTCTAAAAAAAGACATGTAGACTCAAACCCTAAAATCAAATTAAAATTAGACTCATAGCCTCCATGCCGTCACCTAGCAACCTAGAATAGCCGCCACCAATTAGAGAGGAAGAAAGCTAATCAAATTCAAATCTATTCAACTCTAACAACGAATCTACTTCAAAGGAAAGCTAATTCAACTTCAGAACTCAGATTTCAGAACTCAAGGCCTTCTTTGAGTTGTGAGTTCGATTTCTTTAATAAAATAATTAATAATTTAATTGGATTAAGCTATGATGCGGATTATATGGTTATGTTGTGAATTATTGGCCGCATGTTATCATCTATGTTGTAAAATTTTGATGTTATCATTTATGTTGTAAATTCTATGATGTTATCATCTATGTTGTAAAGTTATGATGTTATCATCCACGTTGCAATTCTATGATTATGTATAATCAATTCATTATGATGTTTCATATGCTAGTTTGGTTATGCTGTTGAAACTAATTCATATGATAAATCATATGTATGTATACAAGTTAGGATGTTAATTGAGGCATGAATCATATTGCAAGTTAGTGAAAATATGTACAACTTTACATGTTTCATGACATCTATTTTAGATCTAAAGTTAGGCTATGACATGTGTGAGTTATATGCTAAATTTTACATGCTGGTTCATATGTTTAGATGTAAGTTTACACCATCGTTATGTTGCGTAAATCACATATGCAAGTTTATATAAATATATGTTTGGTGTATGAATCATGTTATGTAAGTTTGTGGTTATTTCCTATGCAAGTTTACACCTTTAGATGTAGATCTATGACATACATGATTTATGCATGTTTATGACTATTGCCTAAACAAGTTCACACCTTTAGATTTGGATCTATGACATATGTAGTTTTATGCAAGTTTGTGACTTTGTCCTATGCAAGTTTTAGATGTAGAACCTCGTTCACACATGCAAGTTCACCCCTTATGTTTAGATCTAGTTTTATCTGTATGTATGTTGTGACGTTTTCTCTTTATTCCATGAGTTAGACTATTCGAGTCTAACATATATTTTACGTTAAACGAACAAACGTACAACATGGGGTAATGGGATAATATTAAAAGATTTAATATTGAAAATTTGGCATAAATGCCTTAAATGGCGTAAAATAAATTTGTTGTGATAATTGGTATAATTTGGCATACCATAAATGGATGGACATGATTGAGTCAATTATGGCTATAGTTAAATTTGGAATTGATTGATAATTTGAATAGGGAAATTAATTCACATTGGGGAATGATTAATTAGGTGTAAGTAATCGTCTAAGACACGAGGTTAGGCTCTTTTGTGGTGTAAGACTGCCCGGACCCGCCCGGCAAATCCAGCTACCACAAATGCCAGTCTAATGTGGGAGGTCTTAGGCATAAATTAAATGCGTAAGAGTTGTAAAGACATGAGGTTAGGCTCGTTTGTGGTGTAAGAATGCCCGGACCCGCCCGGCAAATCCAACTGCCACAAATGCCAGTCTAATGTGGGAGGTCTTTATAAGGTTATGGTCGTAATAAATTAAGAAACACTTAACTAGATAAACATGTAGTGGGACATGAGGGGGTTAAGTGGGTGACTTGGGTGGCACGTGGAATTAAGTGGGTGCCTTGGGTGGCATTTGAAATACGATTAGAAACACTTAACCAAAATTTAAACATGTAAGTGAACATGACTAAGAAGAGGGTTAAGTGGGATGTACTAGAGTGGACCAAGCTTAGGTGGATAGCTTGTGTCAAGTAATGGGGGCCCGTTTCAACCATTAACCCATACGTATCTTTGTGGGCTCGACCCAAGTCGAGGACGGGACACGCATACTGGGCTTGACTGTAAGAGGCCAAAACGGATTAGCGGTGGCAACGCAAGTCCAACGGGTTCATATGCGTGTGTGGGCCTGGGCAGGTAGGTAAGATGTTGTTGCATCGTGTAGGTATAAGCCGTGCATCATTGGTGGTATCGGGTTGCCACTTTGGGGAGTGATACACCCCACTGTGGGGCCAGCATGGGTATCTACGAGTTAGGGACCCGATCGCATGGGGGTAGTGGGTACACCTAGTGGAGATAGGGGCAGGCGGCACATATGAAGGCAGCTAGGGGTGCACGAAACTACCATTATCATTATTAAGTTTTGTAGGTGGGATCAACCTTAGGATGACTAGTGGTGCTGCAGTATAGTAAATATCTTATAGTGGTTTAGGTGCGCCTTTAACATTATCTTTGTTCATTTTATTTCCTTGTTTACTCTGCCATACTCAATTGTTCACAGTCATTTCCTTATTTTCCAACTTATGCCTTAGCCTAGTTATTTTGGTAATTATATTGTTAAAGTTATCGCACTCGCCAGACTTTATGTTTGACCCCCTTTATTTCCACCTCTTTTCTTCCTTCCCCCCAGATGCTCAGGGTGGAACTAGCACCAATGGAGCTTGATTTTGAACAGCTGTATCTCTGCTTTTAGGAATTGCTTGGATCGCTGAAGTAAAAGTTCAACCTATCTTATTTATGGCTATTTTGTGTTGGGGTTATGTCTTTTAATTTATGTACTCTGATTTAGTCAAGATGGATATTATGTACTTTGACTCTGGTTTTTGATGATGTAATCAAACTTATGTGTTTACCGCTTCAATGAATAAAATTTTGAAGTTTTAAGTATTGTTTATATCTATCTTATTGTTAAGTTTCTGTTCTATACACACTTAAAACGCTCCATAGAAGTTAATGCATTCCCTTTTTGAGTGACATTAATGGACGTGGGGTGTTACACGTGGTATCAGAGCTGAAGGTTACCAGAACAGATATGAATTTTGAAAAACTATTTTTCAAAAACACTTTTATAAAGAAGTACCTTCAAAAGTATGTTTTAAGGAAAGTATTTTCAAGAGAAAGGTCTATTTTAAAAACATAATCCCCAAGAGCCATATATCTTTCCTTTGATTCTCCGTGTTGAATCTCTTCCTCTTTCCCTTTTGAATGTCTTCCTCCTCGTATAGATGCTTTTTCCTAAGATATATGAGGACTTCCGTACGATGGGCAGAAAACCGCTTCATGGGACTTAGACGTTTGTCCGGACTAGGAGTTGGCTCAAGAAAGTGGAGGACTTGTCGGTATCTTGGAGATAGACGAGGGGAGGAAGGTTCGACTAGCTGCTTGGTTGATGAAGGACGAAGTTTCTTATAGGTGGAAGGTCACGAATGAAGAACGTATAGTAAAGGCATGGATAGGGCACAGGGTAAGAAGGTAGAACCTAAGAAGGGTGCAAAGAATAATAAACCCCGTGACAAGAGGAAATGTCTTTATTGTGGAACACTAGGCCATCTGAGTATAGACTGTAGGAAAAAGAAGAAGACTGGTTGTTTCCACTATGGAGAGGCAGGTCATCTAGTTAAGGACTGCCCTAGGAAACATGGGCAAGGGCAAAGAACTTCTGGAGGGCAGCTTCAGGCTCTTATGGAACCAGGGCAGGCAAGGGGGCAAGTTCAGGCCCTCGTGGTCCCACCGCTGCAAGAACGAGGTAGAGCAATTTCCGTTGAAAGTTTAGTTTTTCTGTTTGATCATCCTAACCATACTTTATTCGATTCTGGCGCATCACATTTGTTTATTTTACATCATTAGTTGAAACACTACAACTATATACTAGTCTAGTTATAGATCCCTTAGTAGTCTCAAATCCTATTGGTGGTTCGGCTCATCTTTCTATGATTTGTCGGGATTTGAGAGTGTTTATCTTGGGCGTTGGGTTTGAATGCAACGCCTTTGTTCTTGGCTTCATGGGCTACGACTTGATTCTAGGTATGGATTGGCTAACTAGATACGGGGCCATCCTAGATTGTGAAAGAAGGGTAGTTAGGTTGATGACTTGTTGTGGAAAGACCCTTGATATTTCTTGTGACCCTAGAGGTCCAGTAATGCTTAGCTACCTAGAATCCCTTGACGCATCCGATGATGATTTACATTCTGTTTGTATAGTCCATGAATATGTTGATGTCTTTGATGAGGTGAGGGGTTTATCCCCAAAACGTGAGATAGACTTTCAAATATATCTAGTAGATAATGCAAAGCCAGTTGCATTGCCAGTGCGCCACATGGCTCCAAGAGAGAGAAGAGAACTCAGTAAGAAAGTGAAATAATTGCTTGAGAAGGGGTTCATAAGACATAGTATATCAGATTGGGGTGCTCCAGTAGTATTTTCCACGAAGGCGGATGGGCCCCTTAGACTTTGTGTGGACTATAGAGAACTTAATAAGCTTGCTAAGAAGAATAGGCACCCACTGCCAAGGATTGACGATCTCTTCGATCAGTTAGTTGGCGCCTCAGTGTTTTCGCAATTGGACTTAGCCACTGGTTTCCATCAGTTGAGAGTGGCTGAGGACAGCATAGACAAGACTGCCTTTAGGACTCCGGATGGTTTCTTCGAGTGGCTTGTGATGCCCTTCGGTTTGACAAATGCCCCCTCATACTTTGTTGACTTGATGAGTAGGGTGTTTAGGGAGTACCTTAATAAATTCGTGGTAGTCTTTGTGGACGACATCTTGATCTTTTCTAAAAGCGAGGAAGAGCATGCCCTACATCTTAGGGAAGTGTTGGAGACCCTTCGAGCGCATAGCCTTAAAGCTAAATTTTCTAAATGGCACTTTTGGAGAAAGGAAGTGCGATTCTTAGGGCAAGTGGTTTCCAAAGAAGGGATAGCTGTGGATCCCGCAAAGGTAGTGGCCATCCAAGATTGGAAGGTCCCTAATAATGCTACCGAGGTGAGGTGTTTCTTAGGGTTGGCTGGCTACTATAGGAAGTTTATCAAAGACTTCGCAAAAATATCAGCCCCATTAACATGCTTGACGAAGAAGAACTTAGTCTTCACATGGGACATGGATTGTGAAGATGCGTTCCAACTTTTAAAGAGAGCTTTGACCACAGCCCCAGTCTTAGTGTTGCCAGATGGGAGTAAGCCATTTACCGTTTATACCGATGCTTGTGGAACAGGACTAGGCGCAGTCTTAATGCAAGAGGGAAGGGTAATAGCCTATGGAGGAAGACAGTTGAGAGTGCATGAGAAAAATTACCCTACACATGACCTAGAGTTGGCCGCTATTGTTTTCGCACTTAAGTCTTGGCGCCATTATCTTCTTGGCGAGAAATTCGAATTGTTTACTGACCACAAACTGCTAAAATACTTGTTCTCTCAGAAGGACTTGAACTTAAGGCAGCAAAGGTGCATAGAATTCTTAGCATCCTACGATTTCGAGATAGCATTTACCCCTGGCAAGGGTAACGTAGTGGCATACGCCTTAAGTAGGAAAAGGTTATCCTTGGGTCCGTTGTTTGTTGAGCGGCGAAGCTTGGAGTTCATCTCTACGTTTGACTTTAGACCTTCCGTTGACTTTGTACCCGGTTTGCTAGCATCCTTAGAGGTCAGACCTACGCTTTTGGGACGGATTGTTGAGGCACAACGTGATGACCCACAGTTGGTTGAGTTAGTAGAGAAACTCAAAAGGGGGGAGTCATCGAGCCATCTCCGTAGGTATACCCTAGATAATAAGGGTTGGTTACGTAGGACGGTAGACTTTGTGTACCACGGGACGAGAATTTGAGGAAGACCATTCTTGATGATGCACATCGTTCGAAGATGACCATCCATCCCAGTGGGGACACGATGTACATGGACATGAGACGAGTTTACTTTTGGGCCGACATGAAGAGGGATGTGGCTGAGTTTGTCGCTAGACGCTTGGTGTGCCAACAAGTAAAAGCAGAGCAAAAGAAGCCCGATGGGTTGCTTCACCCATTAGAGGTCCCACAATAGAAGTGGGAAAGTGTCTCGATGGACTTTATTGATGGATTACCGAGGTCGAGGAAGGGTAATACGGGGATTTGGGTCGTGGTAGATAGACTTACTAAGAGCGCCAATTTCATTCGCGTGAAGAGTAAGAGGACTGCTCCATGGTTAGCCTCCGTATACATTCGAGAGATAGTTCGTTTGCACGGTGTTCCTTCTAGCATAGTGAGCGACCGCGATCCTATCTTCACTAGCGAGTTTGGGAAGAGCTTGCAAGAGGCGGTAGGGACTCAGTTATGTTTGAGCACCGCATATCATCCTCAGACGGACGACCAGACCGAGCGGGTGAATCGTATTCTAGAGGACCTATTGAGGTTGTGTGTCTTAGACTTCGGAGGTACATGGGAGGAGCATCTTCCATTGGTGGAGTTTGCATATAATAATAGCTTTCAGTCTAGCACTGGCATGGCACCGTTCGAGGCTCTTTATGGACGGCTGTGTCGTTCGCCTACATGTAGGTGGGAGTCTACAGATAAGATCTTGCTTGGGCCCGATATGATTAGAGAGACTTCGGAAAAGATCGATTTGATTCGAAGGAGGATGAAGACGGCGCAAGATAGGCAGAAATCTTATGCAGACAAGAGGAGGACAGATCTTGAGTTTGATATTGGGGACACGGTCTTTGTCAAGGTGTATCCATTACGGAATGTTGTTTGCTTTGGGTCCGTTGGGAAGTTAGCACCAAGGTTCGTAAGGCCGTTTCCTATTAAGGAGAGGATTGGACATATGGCGTATAGAGTTGAGTTGCCCGACAGACTTAGTGGTGTACATGATGTATTCCATGTATCACATTTGAGGTAGTGCTTGCATGAGACTGCGGAAGTGGTAGAGCCGAGCTTGCTTAAAGAGGTGGAGATAGAGCGTGATGCGACGAGCTCCTACGTGCATTCTTGGGTCGGAGATTAAGAAGTTGAGGAATCGAGAGGCCAAGCTAGTCAAAGTGCAATGAGGAGATGATGAGAGCAACGCTACTTGGGAGATGGAAGAGAAGATGCGTTCATTGTACCCTTTTCATTTCGAGGGTATGTTCTTTAATTTCTCCTTTATTGCTTAGCTTGTACTTGTATTATCTTTAGTATGTCCTCTCGCTAGTATCTTTGACCTTTAGATAGGGAAGTCCTATGGTTGAAACATGTGTTTGAGACATGTTATGTATGATGGATGCATGTGGATGCAAGTGTTTGCTAGTGGTTGCTCGTGGATACATATACACGCACTTTAGGCACTAGATCGGCTTAGTCACTTCATATTGCATATTGCACATAAATGTGTGTACATATTTAAGTAATGGATGTATAATGGTTGTACTATCATATGGATGCTGCATTTTGGTGAATGGTTGTGCACACATGTAGAAATAATATGTATTGATAAGATTCTTTCGCATACATAATGGACACATGGCACTATCATGTTTTGCATTAAGGAGGTCAACTGAATCAGTAGACCGCCTGATTTTGCATTAGATACAGAGCATATACACACACTTCTTGCATATGTTCATACAGCATTAGGAATTTTATAAACACAATGGATGTCGGTGTTTGATGGTTGAGTAGATGGTTGTTTGGATGTTAGGATATGCATTCTCCCTAACTTGGAGATTTCGGGGGCGAAATCCTTTAAGGAAGGGAGAATGTAACACCCCGTATTTCTGTTAACACTATAGTAACAAATTAAAGAATAACTAATCTCAGATGTGAGAATTAAGGGAAACGGGTTGCGCCATTGTGTTCGTCTCGGAATTCTGGTTGAGATAGAGTCCGAGTTTGCGTGAATTGGACTTCGTATGAAGAAGTTATGGCCATCGGAAGTTTCAGAAAATTCAAAACAGATTTCGAAAACTCAATTTTCAGAGTCAGAATGGGCTAGGCGGGGAATTTCCCACCAGGGCCAGGTCGACCATAGGGTCGACCTGGGGGTCGACCTAGAGGTCGACCTTCCTCCCCGGGCAGATTTGTTTGATGACCTGTTTATGACTGTATGCTGAGTCATTAGGGTTTCTTATCTGCTCTGATTGGCTGGGATTAATTCTAGGTTGATCGGACGGCTTAAATTAATCCTAAACTCTATAAAAAGACATGTAGACTCAAACCCTAAAATCAAATTAAAATTAGATTCATGGCCTCCATGCCGTCACCTAGCAACCTAGAATAGCCGCCACCAATTAGAGAGGAAGAAAGCTAATCAAATTCAAATCTATTCAACTCTAACAATGAATCTACTTCAAAGGAAAGCAAATTCAACTTCAGAACTCAGATTTCAGAACTCAAGATCTTCTTTGAGTTGTGTGTTCGATTTCTTTAATAAAATAATTAACAATTTAATTGGATTAAGCTATGATGCGGATTATATGGTTATTTGTGAATTATTGGCCGCATGTTATCATCTATCTGGTAAAATTGTGATGTTATCATTTATGTTGTAAATTCTATGATATTATCATCTATGTTGTAAAGTTGTGATGTTATCATCCACGTTTTAATTCTATGATTATGTATAATCAATTCCTTATGATGTTTCATATGCTAGTTTGGTTATGCTGTTGGAACTAATTCATATGATAAATCATATGTATGTATACAAGTTAGGATGTTAATTGAGGCATGAATCATATTGCAAGTTAGTGAAAATTATGTACAACTTTACATGTTTCATGACATCTATTTTAGATCTAAAGTTAGGCTATGACAACTGTGAGTTATATGCTAAATTTTACATGCTAGTTCATATGTTTTGATGTAAGTTTACACCATCGTTATGTTGCATAAATCACATATGCAAGTTTATATAAATATATGTGTTTGGAGTATGAATCATGTTATGTAAGTTTGTGGTTATTTCCTATGCAAGTTTACACCTTTAGATGTAGATCTATGACATACATGATTTATGCAAGTTTATGACTATTGCCTAAACAAGTTCACACCTTTAGATTTGGATCTATGACATATGTAGTTTTATGCAAGTTTGTGACTTTGTCCTATGCAAGTTTTAGATGTAGAACCTCATTCACACATGCAAGTCCACCCCTTATGTTTAAATCTAGTTTTATCTATATGTATGTTGTGATGTTTTCTCTTTATTCCATGAGTTATACTATTCGAGTCTAACGTATATTTTATGTTAAACGAACAAATATACAACGTGGGGTAATGGGATAATATTAAAGGATTTAATATTGAGAATTTGGCATAAATGCCTTAAATGGCGTAAAATAAATTTGTTGTGATAATTGGTATAATTTGGCATACCATAAATGGATGGACATAATTGAGTCAATTATGGCCATAGTTAAATTTGGAATTGATTGATAATTTGAATAGGGAAATTAATTAAAATTGGGGAATGATTAATTAGGTGTAATTAATCGTCTAAGACACGAGTTTAGGCTCTTTTGTGGTGTAAGACTGCCCGGACCCGACTGGCAAATCCAGCTGCCACAAATGCCAGTCTAATGTGGGAGGTCTTAGGCATAAATTAAATGCTTAACAGTTGTAAAGACATGAGGTTAGGCTCGTTTGTGGTGTAAGACTGCCCGGACCCACCCGGCAAATCCAGCTGCCACAAATGCCAGTCTAATGTGGGAGGTCTTTATAAGGTTACGGTCTTAATAAATTAAGAAACACTTAACCAGATAAACATGTAGTGGGACATGAGGGGGCTAAGTGGGTACCTTGGGTGGCACGTGGAATTAAGTGGGTGCCTTGGGTGGCATTTGAAATACGATTAGAAACACTTAACCAAAATTTAAACATGTAAGTGAACATGACTAAGAAGCGGGTTAAGTGGGATGTACTAGAGGGAACCAAGCTTAGGTGGATAGCTTGTGTCAAGTAATGGGGGCCCGTTTCAACCAGTAACTCATACATATTTTTGTGGGCTCGACCCAAGTCGAGGACGGGACACGCATACTAGGCTTGATTGTAAGAGGCCAAAATGGGTTAGCGGTGGCAACACAAGTCCAACGGGTTCATATGCGTGTGCGGGTCCAGGCTGTTAGGTAAGACGTTGTTGCATCGTGTAGGTATAAGCCGTGCATCATTGGTGGTATCGGGTTGCCACTTTGGGGAGTGATACACCCCACTGTGGGGCCAACACGGGTATCTATGAGTTAGGGAGCCGATCGCATGGGAGTAGTGGGTACACCTAGTGGAGATAGGGGCAGGCGGCACCTATGAAGGCAACTAGGGGTGCACGAAACTACCATTATCATTATTAAGTTCTGTAGGCGGGATCAACCATAGGGTGACTAGTGGTGGTGCAATATAGTAGTGGTGGTGCAATATAGTAAATATCTTATAGTGGTTTAGGTGCGCCTTTAACGTTATCTTTGTTCATCTTATTTCCTTGTTTACTCTGCCATACTCAATTGTTCACAGTCATTTCCTTATTTTTCAACTTATGCCTTAGCCTAGTTATTTTGGTAATTATATTGTTAAAGTTATCGCACTCGCCAGACTTTATGTCTGACCCCCTTTGTTTCCACCTCTTTTTTTCCTTTCCCCCCAGGTGCTCAGGGTGGAACTAGCACCAGTGGAGCTTGATTTTGGACAGCTGTATCTCTGCTTTTAGAAGTTGCTTGGATCGTTGAAGTAAAAGTTCAGCCTATCTTATTTATGGCTATTTTGTGTTGGGGTTATGTCTTTCAATTTATGTACTCTGATTTAGTCAAGTTGGATATTATGTACTTTGACTCTGGTTTTTTATGATGTAATCAAACTTATGTGTTTACCGTTGCAATGAATAAAATTTTGAAGTTTTAAGTACTGTTTATATATGTCTTGTTGTTAAGTTTCTATTCTATACACACTTAAAATGCTCCATAGAAGTTAATGCATTCCCTTTGTGAGTGACATTAATGGACGTGGGATGTTACAGTGGGAGGTGCATATATATATATATATATATATATATATATATATATATATATCGAGTTGGTGAGGTACGTACCCTTTGCCTTGTCTAAGGGGAGCCCGATATTTGGTTACATACTTGTTTGTATACATTGTTATTGTTTGGAATTCATATTTCCAAAGATTTTGATTTGAGATCCCGAAGTGAAATCTACTTTGATATAAAAGTTAGATATGTATTTCAAAATGATTTGAAATAAAAAATCAGAAAATAAAGTCCAAGAATTAATTTCTGTAAAGTGAATTGGATTTGGAAAAATCCAAATTTGGGATTAAGCCCAAATGGGTAGATTAAGCCTAAATGGGTAGATTGAGGAATTGCATGTTGTATGATGCACTGTAGATCCATATTACTATTATTGGTTGTCGTCTATGCACTGGTATTCATGGGGGGTGAGCCTATTCCGTGACATACGGCGTGGTCCCGTGATTTACCTTAGTTAAAGTAAAGTTTAATAACTTTTTTGAGTTCTTACACCAGTCCCATGACTGACTCGGAGTTTATTGTTTCTACCTAAATTCTGGATGCCCATATTTTCCACACGAGCAACATATAGTTTTGGTTTTGCAGATTATTTCATTTAGCAGGATTCTGGATCGAAGCTTAAAGCTGTGTCCACAGCATTGACAGTCTTCCGTTGTGTTAGTTTATTTGTTTCCACTGCTTTGTATTACATTTATTGTAAATTTATTTTCCGCTGTATATTATTTTCGATACTCTAATATTCTGTACTCTAATGTAAAATTATTATGATGTTTATAAAAGTCTTCTGTTGTTTGTTCTGATGTGTTGTGCGCCCAAAATTAGCATATCCACCTTTTTGGTTCGATTTAAGTCGGTTTAACGATCAATTTGGATCGGCCGAGAGGGAGGGTCGCTACATTTTTATTCACATATAGTGGTTTGAATAGAACGCGCCGCATAGCGACTGTTCGCGAATTTCAACCATTAGCTTCAAATGGATGTAACGGGAGATTCGACCGTCAGATTCTTCTAAATCCGGAACCGTTGGGTTCGTACCGAAAAGATCTTTCCAATGATAATAAGATATTTGAAAATATAACAGGTAGATTTGAAGATTTGTCCAAATCAATTTCAGAAATGGTTGCCATGAATGCAATTTAGTGGCCGTTATTGGAAACCGACTGTTAGGGCCTTAATAAAATTATTAAAAATATGGAAAAATTGTGTAAAATCATAATAAATGATTTGAAAAGATTTTGGTTGAAAAATTCCAAGTTTGAAAAGATAAAAATATATTTTTATCAAAATGAACTAGTTAATAACTAGAATAATAATCCAATTATTTTAGAAATAATAAATTGGATTACTAAACGGTTTTAAAATAACCAGAATTTTCCAGCGTATGAACTGGAATGGATTTGGATGGAAATTATCTTCGGAATATTTCGATATTGGATTCCGTTATTATATGAATATTGTTAAGGAATTTGGAAGATACATATATTGTTATTCCCAATACGATATCCGTTAGTTTCAGAATTTGGTATTGAATATAAGCCGATATTATTTTCTATTTAGAGCCTTGTATTTAATATCAAATTGGATTTTGGGTTTGTCGTGAATGGTGTTTTTAATAACATTGTTCTTAAACCCAGTTGAGAAAAGAATAAATCTTTTAATTAAGAATAATTAAGTTTACCAATTAGTTAATTTAATTCGAATTGAAAAGCAAAATTGGATTTTGGGGTTTATAGTAAACAATGTTTTAAATAACAGTCGCTCTTTAACCCACTGAACAGTGAAGATATGATTTGGAAATTATAACTGTTTAAATAAGATTAATGGTATTTTCGAAAGAAAAGTTACCCAATTTGATATATTAAATTGGAATTGAATGGAATTCGATTCAATAATCGAGATGAGCTTCTGTGAAAGAAGACCGTTACTACTTATGGAATTTAAAAGGCCTAGCCGCTATTCCACTTATAGTGTTAGTTGGATACGGAAATTTATATCGATTATATACTGTTATGATTTCCGTGAAGATTCTATTTTGATGGAAGAGGATTTTGGGTTTATCGTGAATAATGTTTTAAACGACATTGATTCTTTAACGCAGTTAAAGGCATGATTAATTTCCAGAAAGTTAAACAATCATTAAATAATGATTTTAGAAGATTAAAACTAAGAAGAGTTTTAATAAATCTTTAATTAGATTGGAATGAATGAATGGTAATTAAATTTACCAAAACATGTGATGTGATATAAACCAAATATACTTGGTTGTTGATATCGATTGAGATAGTCCGATTGTTTGGATTGTGCTCGACCAGTTTATGAGCAAAATATGCTTTTACATATAGCATTGGGTTGGGTAGAAATATTTGTATGCTAACATCTTATGAAACACTTCATGATTTGACTATGAGATGTGTAGCGATGTTGATGAGTTCATTTCAAATTTAATGAATGATTTTGAAATGATATTTTTCTTAATTGAAAAGAATTGTATTTCCGATTTTGGACAGGGAATGTTTTATAAAACAGAAAGGATTTCGAGGGCTAAACCCGAATTTGTCGAAATGATCTAGAAATGTATTATGGTTTGACATTGTGGTTTGTCACGTAACCGATTAGTTGCTATTGATGATGTATCTGTTTGGTGCGGAGAATTTATTCTCTTGCTTAACACTCTTCTTTGAGACGTATGAGCTCAAAGGTTATGTGATTAATAGTGACTGATCACATGTGTGAATTGCTAATGTAAAGTACTATATATTGAAAATACTTGTGATTATTATGTTGTGAAATGATTTTCCCTACTTCAGGATATGAAATGTTTTGGTATGTGGCCAAAGATTCAGGTAACCCTGGATGACTAAAAGTGTGAGGGCGGTGGATTTTCTCCGAGGGCATGGGAGATGCATCGTCAATGTAGCTTGCTCCATAGTGGGAGGTGCACACGTGCACACACACATACACATATACATATATGTATATATATATATATCGAGGTGGAGAGGCGCGCACAACCTTGTCTGAGTGGCCGTGCCTGATATTCAGTTGCGTACTTGTTTATATGCATTGTGATATTTTGGAATTCATATTTCAAAAGATTTTGGTTTGAGATCCCGAAGTGAAATCTACTTTGATATAAAAGCTAGATATGTATTTCAAATGATTTGAAATAAGAATTTGGGAATAATGTCCAAAGGAATAATTTATGTAAAGTGAACTAGATTTCAAAAAATTTAAATTTAGGGTTTAAGCCTAAATGGGTAGATTGGAAGATTGCATGTTGTGTGATGCACTATAGATCCATATATCTATATTGGTTATTGGTTATACACTGGCATTCATGGGGGTGAACCCGTTCCGTGACATACGGCGTGGTCCCGTGATATTTCTTTCTTTATAAAGGTTTAATAATTGTTTTGAGTTCTCACACCAGTCCCATGACTGACTCGGAGTTTATTGTTTTCACCTAAACTCTGGGTGCCTATATTTTTTCAATTGGGTAGCTAGTAGTTTAGTTTTGCAGATATTTCTTTACACAAGATCCTGGATTTAAAGCTGGAGCTATATTCGTAAAGCTTTGTATCCGTATATTTCTTCTAGTTGTGTTAATTGTTATTTTCTGCTATGCATTGTACTTATGTACTATTTTCCGCTGCTATATATTTTAATCTCTGATATTATTTTATTTTTGCTATGTAATATTATTTCTTTGAACTCTAATATCTTGTACTCTGATGTAAATTGTTGTAATAGCAATGAAATGTTTTGTTGTTTATGTTCTAATGTGTCGTGTTCTCAAAGCAATTCGTTGTTTCTCGTCTCTCCGGAGATCGGGGGATTTCGGATTGTTATAGTTGTTATCAATTTAAAACGATTTATAAAATACGTTTTAAATTGAAATCGACGATATATATATATATATATATATTATATTATATATATAATGACCTGAATAGAAGTTGCTGCGCTGCGACCGTTCACGAATTTCGACCATTAACTTCAAATGGACGTAAGGGAGATCCGACCATAGGATTCTCCTAAAACAGGAACCTTTGGGTTCGTATCGAAAAGAGCTTTCCAATGAATACAAGAGATTCAAATTTGAATGGTTGGATTTCAAATTATGTCCAAATCAGTTATAGAAAAGGTTGCTATGGATGTAGTTCAGTGGCAATTATTGGAAACCGACTGAAATGACGATATTAAAATTATTAAAAATGTGGAAAAATTATGTAAAATCATAATTAATGATTTGGAAAGATTTTGAATGGAAAATTCCATTTTTGAAAAGATAAAAAATATCTTTATCAAAATGAACTAGTTATTAACTATAATAATAATCCAATGGTTTTTAGAAACAAATAAATTGGATTTGTATATGGTTTTAAATTAACCAGAATTTTCCAACGAATAAATTGAATGGATTTGAATGGAAATATTCTGAGCCACTCACTCCCTTATATCTAAAAATCCACAATACCAAGTTTTGAATCTCTCCGGCCTCGACTCCCACACTTCGCATCCCTTAAGCTCAAGTCCTATTCATCATACCCCTTAGGATATGAATTTCATATCCCACGGGGTATGAAATTCCGTATCACTTTCGTACCATATCCTAGGGATATGAAATTTGTATCCCCCCAAAGGATACAAAATTTTCCAATAAGTTTCAGAGGGATGCGAAATCAGGGAGGTCGCCTTCTAGGGTACGAAATTTGTTGTTGTGGTCCCCAAATCTCACATACTCCCACCTAATCCACTACCTGTAAATACCCCTTGCTCATTCTTTATAAAGGTTGGATTTTTGTTGATTTGAGAGCTCTATAAGGTCATTAATGGTTGCGTAGAACCCAGGCAGGAAGTAGAACTTTATTTTTCTGCCAAGACATTGCATATTCAAAAATATGACCAAAAAGTACTTAGCCAATACTTGTATATTGATGATATGTACTTGTAACCCTCTGTGATCAATAAAATCCTAAGACAACTTCAAAGTGGGCGTAGGTTCCTTACAGATCGAACCACTATAAATCCCTGTGTTATTTCTGCTTTTTGCACATTAATTTTTCATAAGCGAAACGCTATTCTCAAGTAATTGAGAATCTTTGGGTCTGAGGACAATTTTAATCGTTGACACTTTGGTGTTTTCATTAAGAACTTGAACTCGATTCTTTCCATGCACTTTCATCTCGACTTTGATGTGCTACTCAGGTTTTCCCTAACCTACCATGCAAGTCCGCTTACGATGGTTAAACGAGCAAAGAATCCGATGGTCGAAACCTCCACCGTGGGCGACACTGCTACCTTACATCAGCCCCAATCTGCTGAAAATCCGACCGACATGGAAATTGTTTCTCCTACTGACCTCGATGCTATGAAAACCCAAGCGCAGCTCTTCGCACTTAATAAAAAATTGGAGGATAGAACATGAGAGCTCAACAACATGTTGAAGACATACATTGAGCTAATCCATTGACTTTAGGAAAGTCATTGTTATGTTTCTTGTCTCAACCTTAATCAGAACATCGCTCGGCCGCAACTCAACATCTCGAAAAGTTGTTCTTCTGATACTCGAGGCCAAAGCCAAAGAAGGAGGATGACTGCTAATGCCATTGCCCTCACCAACACTAATGCCAATGTCAATGGCAATGTCAATGATAATGGAAATGATCATGGAACTACAATAACTTTCAATGAGGAGACGTGTCAACGCGATCATTCCCGGTTGGTTATTAATGATGAATCAGGTCCTAGTAACCGAATCCCTCCTCGACAGAACCCAAGTGTCACTGCTCTAAACTTGGGGCCTACGCGTCCAGCAGCCTCACAGGCCCAAGTTCCTCTTAATCAATACCAATAAGATCAGGATCATCCTCATCAACCATACCAGAATCAAGCAAATGAAGCTGATGACATGGATGAGGATGATCATGACGTCCATCCCCGAAGATGTCCATGGCCTAGGACCCCTAAGGTGAACCACGACCACCGGATTCCGATGGAGGTTCAACCATCATTTCTCCTTGACATGATCCAAAGGATAATGAGGGAGATGCGAGGGAATGACAACGACATGTAGGAAACAAACATGAGATGTATCCCCTTCACCAGGGTCGTGCACGAAGCCAAGTCACCCCGACGCTTTAATATGCCATAGCTAGCACCTTACGGGAGAAAGACTAACCCAAGTGGCTTCTTAAACCACTATGAATTTCATATAGACTCCAGTCGGGCCATTGATGTCGTCAAGTGAAAATGCTTCCCGATTTTCTTGGAAGACACGACTCTGCTTTAGATTACTCGACTCTTGTCTCGATCTATCTCCACCTTCAACCAACTTGATTACGAAATGATAAAAAGTTCAGAATGCACGTACCCAGACCGAAGAATACTCTCACTCTTTCCAACCTCTACCAGAGCCCAACAAAAACCCTCAAAAGCTACCTTGAGCGTTTCAACACCGCCCTCGCTGAGGTTGATGATCCACAGCCATGCACAGTTCTTGTCTAGCTTGCTAAGGACATCCTTCCTTGCTTTGAGTTTGGAGCATGGATCGACATAAAGCAACCCAAGGCTTTGGAAGCTTTCTAAGAGAAGGTCGGCCAGTTTCTATGTTAAGAGGAAGCACAACGCAATCAAGCTGCTCAAGGCAGCCACCCCCAATAACCCATACTCAGGCACTATCATAGACAGTATCAAAGGAAAGCAAGTCTGAAGAATCCTCCAACAAGGGTAAAGGGGAGATCATGTTCAAACCCAAGCCAAACAACGACAAAATCTGACGGACGCAACAATAATAATCGAGCTCTTATAGACCCGAAGAAGCACGAATGCTATCCCACTTACAGGAACTACACTTCACTCAACCGAGAGCGGGAGACAATCTTCCTAGAAACCTATAACACCATCCACTATAAGAAGCCGAACACAAGGGAAACTACCGATTGCGAGAAGAACTCTGGCAAATATTGCAGATTCCACGATATGTTTGGCAATAACACCAATGACTGTCACCACCTCAAGGATGCAATAGAAAAGCTCATATGCAAGAAACGCCTAGAACTGTACATTCAAAATCTAGCTCCTCTAAAAGCAGTTATGGGCCATGCACTCCCGCTCTACCTCCAGCTAGTGTGGCCCTAGGGCCGTCCAATCAGAGGCCACATGGAATCGTAATCAACACCATCAGTGGTGCGACTTACCCTGCTAATGAGAGTTTCCAATGCATGGAGGAGTACGCTAATTCCATCAAGCATGCCAGCTACGAAGCATGCTCCTCCTTGGATGAATCTGTCCCTACCAAGCTCTAGAAGACGATGCGGGATGGTATTGTCTTTCGCGAGAGAGAGAGTCTATGGGAATTGAAATCCTAACCATAGACCGTCTCTTTATCTCTACACACATAGGTTTGGCTTATGTTTGAAGGATTCTCATCGATTCTGGAAGCGTTGTCAACATAATCTTCAAGTCGGCCTACGATCAAATGAAACTTAAGGCCAAAGACTTGATGCCTTGCCATGCGACCATTCACCGATTCAACAGACCTTCCAACCAGCCCATTGGAATGGTGGACCTACCGGTGGAAATTAGAGATGGGGATCGAAGCAGAGTATGGATCCTCACCTTCGTCGTCATTGTTGTCGTCTCTCCCTACAACGTCTTTCTCGGACGTCCCTTCCTTGTAGTGTTCAGAGTTTGCACGACACCTTGGTCCTTATGAAATTTTTGATTGAGAATGGGTTCCTAACTGTTAGAGGCACCATTCTATGCCAAAACCATCGGTGCATAACAACCAATAGATTCTGGTCTTGGCTCATACGTCATTGTCGTTTTTCCAATGATCTTGATCCAAAGGGAGACGAAGAGCTTGATTTCGAGAGTGTTACCCAGTGGAACCGACAGTCGATATTCTGGTCAACCCCGCCGATTCGACAATGGTCTTGAAGATTGGATTGCAACTCCATCCCACAATAAAGGAAGAGCTCGTGGACTTATTAAGGGCCAAACTCAACGTATTTTCTTGGACCCACAAGACATGTGTGGCATCGACCCAGGAATTACATGCCAACCACTTAGTATCGACCCGAGGTATCTTCCAATCAAACAAAAGTTTCAAATCTTGGAAATTGAAAGATCGACTGCACTTAAAAATGAAGTGGATAGTTTACTTAAAAATGGCTTTATCCGCTGTGCACTCTATCCCAAATGGGTCCTCAACTCGGTCTTGGTAAAGAAAGCGAATGACAAGTGGCAAACGTGTGTCGACTATTTTGACTTGAACAAAGCTTGCCCAAAGGACAACTTCCCACTTCCGAAGATTGACCGGCTAATTGACTCAATCACTAGCTACTAGCTAGTTGACTCAACTGCCGGCTACTAGCTTTCTTCTTCATGGATGCGTACTCAGGCAACAATCAGATTTCCATGTACCTTTAAGACCAGGAGCACACTTCATTCATAACCGACTTTGGGCTTTACTATTATGTCACCATGCCTTTCGGTCTCAAGCACGCTAGAGCCACCTATCAACGACTGGTCAACCGCATGTTCAAGGACCAGATTGGGAGATCCATGAGGTTTATGTGGGCGATATGCTAGTGAAAATGAGGGTATCGAACGATCACGTCGAAGACCTCGCTGAAATGCTCGGTGTTCTTTGCAAATATGACATGAAACTCAATCCCTTGAAATGCTCTTTCGGTGTTGTGTCAGGAAAATTCCTCGGTTTCATCGTCAATTCACAAGGCATCAAAGCCAACTAGAAAAAATCCAAGCTATCCAAGCCCCTCAGAGCATCAAGGATGTTCCAAGGTTAAATGAGAAAGTGGCCGCTCTAAGACGATTCATCTTTAAAGCTACCGACAAATGCATTTCCTTTTTCGACTTACTTAGAAAAGGGAAATGCAACTTCACATGGATACCAGAGTAAATTATTGCATTACAGGACCTTTTGAATAACTTAGAGCAACCACCTGTCTTGTCGAAACCCGTGAACCACATAAACTTATACCTCTATTTGGTCATTTCTGTCTAGGCCGACTCTTGTGCATGAAGAAGATCGCGTCCAACAACCCATTTGTTACATCAAAAAGAGGTTGACATAAGCAAAAAAGAATTATCCTAAACTCGAAAAGCTCGCTTACTTCCGATTGATCTCTTCTTGGAAGCTACAACCATATTTTCAGTCCCATCCAACTAGAGTCTACATTGACCAGACACTATGACAGTTCCTGCAACGACATGAGGCGTATGGGCTACTTTTGAAGTGGAACATAGAACTGTGTCAATTTGAGATTACTTTCATTCCTTGTCATCCCTAGACAAGTCCTCCCAGTCTTCATAGCAGAGTTCGCTATTCTCGAAGAGCCTCCTTCGAAAGACAGTGAGCCTCCAAATATTCAATGGAAACTATTTGTGGATGGATCATATAACAATCAGTGTTCTAGCACCGGAGTCATACTCGTTACTTCTGAGAAACACTCGATCTGTTACGCATTGAAGCTCGACTTCCCTGCTACCAATAGCGATGCAAAATACGAAGCCTTGATTGCCGGAATCATAATTACAATTGAACTCAACATCAAGGCTATCAAGATTTACTTTGACTCACAACACATTGTATGCCAGGTGCAAGATGGATACCATGCCAAGGAGGCACAGCTCGCTCTTTAACTTGCTCGGGTCTACGAACTGCTCACCATCTTTGACCACTACATCATTACGCACATCCCTTGGGAACAAAATGAGAAAGCTGATAAATTAGCCAAGTTGGAAATCTCTGGGATGCGCAACTCTTGGGACTAGCCCAAGTCAAAGTGCTCGATTCTTTGAACATCGGTCAGATATAGACTGATTCGATAGCAACGATGGAGATTGGGCCCGAACCCGAGTCGGAGATGACACTGATTAAGAAGTACCTACTTTACAGAATCATCCTTGATCGCTTCAAGGAGAGGCGGGTACTCATTCGTTGATCATCTCGTTGCATCATCCAGGATGGAGTGCTCTATCGAAAAGGATTTTTTGTTCCATTACTCCGGTGTGTAGCCCACAACGATGATGACCGTATGCTACTAGATGTATACGAAGGTGAGTGCGTCGACCACATTGGGAGGCAAACTCTGGAAAGATAGTTTCTCAGATATGGTCACTTCAAGCCCACACTCGACCAAGATGCCGCAGACTATTCCCGCAAGTGCGACAAATGCTAGAGTTTATCCAAGATTCCAAGAGCCCTACCTACCGACATGGCACAGATGGTCAGTCATTGGTCATTCCCCATCTGTGGAATAGACGTTATTGGGACTCTTCAGTGGCTAGAGGCGGTACACGTTATTCCATCATCGCGGTTGATTACTTTACCAAATGGGAAGAAGTTGAGCCTGTTACTACAATTATCACCAAAAAGGTGATCAACTTCGTCGTCTGCAACACCACTACTTGCTTTGGGGTCCTCTCGACTATCATTTCAGACACGAGACCCAATTTGAGAGCGCTGCGTTCAAGACCTTCTACTAGCGGCCCAACATTGAAAAAAAATTCAGCAGTTACTCACCCTCAGGCCAATGAGAAAGTCGAGGCTGTTAACAAAGTAATCAAATCCATCATCAAGAAGCATTTGGAAAAAGGCCGGAGGTTTATGTGTAGATGAGCTCCCTGAAGCCCTTTGGGCTTACATTACCACCCATAAGTTAGCAACTGGCCATAATCCCTTCGCTCTAACCTATGAATTCGAAGCCGTCATTCTCGTTAAGCTCAAACTCCAATCTCATCGAATCACAAACTATGATCTGAAGACCAAGCAAGTCCTACTTTTGTAGTCACCCGACCGACTCGAAGATAGAAGGGACGAAGTTGAACTCAGAGCCCCCACTTAGCTCCAACGAGTCGCCCGATACTTCAACTCCAAAGTCCACCCGAAGCACTTTGACATTGGCGACCTCGTCCTGAAGCGGATCTTTCATACACCGACTGGTTTGAGCCCTCGCTAGGAAGGTCGGTACGTCATACAACGGAGGCTTGGAGATGGTACCTTCAAGCTAACGACCGTTGGTGGCGCCAAACTCCCAAGAGCTTGGAACAGTGAACAACTTCGTTGCTACTTCAATCAATCTAGTATATAGATTTACCGCTTTCCAACAATGTTTTATTTTCTTCAAATTCAAATCATTGTAAAGTAAAGGCCATTACTGCCAAAGTTATCAGTAAAAAAAATTCAGATGCCCGTGTAATTAGTGTATTATTTTCTATGTAGTATGTTTGAGAAACCTTTACAACCGATTTACATACATGAGCGCACAACGTTGGATCAACACCCTAAAGCTTGGAATCAAACCTTTCGACTTGAATCTTGAATCGGTGACGGGGCCGAGTATAAACAACTCCACTCGAGTCTCGAATCAACGACGAGGCCGAGTATAAATAATTCGGGACACTTATTGATTTGAGCATCCATCCTCGCCCCAAGGTTTTCGGACTTTGGGGCAACCCACCATAGTGACTGTGATTAAGACCACTTGCTTGGCTTTATCCGACCAAAAGGGCCTGGATCCAAGTACCAAAAGGTCGAACTAAAGACGCCCACAAACTTTAGCTCGAACGATAATGACAGAAGAGTCTAAAGGACGAATCAACGACGTCCACGCCTTCCCACGACTCGGGATCAGCGACCTCAGCGAGATCCCGAGAGGGAAGACACCAAACTGGAACTCTGCAAGACTCGGAACTCCCGACCAAAGGGAATCCCAAGAGCGGAGTTGGCACATACAACCTTCGGATGACTTAGGAATCTTAAGAATGAAACCTTTGACAATGCTTTTCCAAGTGTGATGACGAGTGTAGTTAAGCAAGTACAAATATTGGAAAGCGTAGACGAAAGTTTAGACACTCAACATAACATGTGATATAAGCAATGTAACATCCCGGGGTTTTAGTCGATTAATTTGAATATTTAAATTTATTTTAAATACTGAATTGGAAATATAAATGAATTTTTATTTTGAATTTTATCGATTTAATAATCGATATACGATTAATTTTGAAGAGATTGAATTATCGTAATACGAAAATGATAATAATTCAGAATTAAAACTGGATTGAAATTATTCTAACAATTTATATAAATTCTATTGAATTAGAATGATAATAATAATAATTTATTATTGATTAATTAATTTTTTTGGGATTGATTTATATTTTAAATCGAACTTAATTTAAATCGTTAATATAAATTGTAATCTCTTCTATACAGTTAAATTTAATTTCAAAAACCATTCCATTGAATTCAGAACAATGAATAATGTTGGGAACATCAATCGTTACGGTTGAATAGTGGTTCGGAGTTTCGAGTTTGAGGCGATGAGATATTTTAGTTTTTAATATTAATAAAATTCAATTGAAATCCTTTCAATCCTTTACAGCCGACCCATTTATGTACTAAATCCACCCTATAATAAAAAGTATCACGCAGACATGTTTTATCAAGCACAATCTTCTGTCTTCTCATTGCTGTATCTAAGAAGCAGAAATTTAATGTAATAACGTACATCTATCTCTCCTCTTTCGACTATATATATCGCACCCTTTCTGGAATTCCCTAATCCCAATTCGCTTCCTTCAAATTCTCATTTCTTAGTCCAATTTTGTTTCTTTCAAAAATAAAAAAATGAGCTTCGTATGAAATGAAATTGGATTCAGAAACCGCCATCGCGAGACTCCTGAAGGTTGAGGTCAAGTGGAACTTGCGAAGTAAGGTGCGAGGATAGGAAGAAGATCGTCGCGGTTTTCTTGAACGAGTACAACAATGGTTGAAGGGGGAATCAATGTCATGGACTTGGTCGTGAGTTGTTAATGGGGATTCCGACTTGGAGAAGGGGGTGCGACGATGTCAGGGTAGGCCGAGGGTGGTTTTAGGTTAAACTAGAAGTGGTGCACGATTGTTTTGAGGCACTGCGATTTTCATAAGAAGCCGATATCGGGTATGGCAGCAAATGTGTTAAGGAAGGCATCGAGTTGCTTAAAGTTTTTGGTGATTTCAGTGAAGATCTGGAGTTCGTGTAATGGTATTTAGGGGTGTTGTTGTTTACGAAGTGACGTGTTATGGGTGACTGGTGTAATGACCCAAAAATCCGGTCCAATTTGAGCTGACTAAATAACACAAGTCCAACCCCAAATTTGCACTGGAAATCAGGAAATTAATAGAAAGAAGATAGAGGGTAAGGACAGATAAGATAGAAACTTAGAACAGAAGAAGAAGAACACAACATCAGAGTAACATGAACCTCACAGCGGAACGAATAACATATAATATATATAACATAACTTGAAATATACATATGTATTTGAATATACATTATTATCAAAGCACATCACTTACAACACAGTGGAAATAAACTATAACTATATGATCGTGAAGCCTCCTGCTCCAACTCTTTAGATATATCTGTAAATCCTGACTACTTGACTACTCGTACAAAATTGGGCACCCAAGAGTTTAGGGAAACAAAACAAAATAAACTCCGGGTCAGTCATGGGACTGGTATGAGTAAAACAGTTTAAAACAGTTCGAACAAGTAAACGATATCTCATAAGACCACGCCGTATAACGGAACGGGTTTTTCCCTTATGAGAATCCAAGATATCTTTATATCAAAAAACTTTTGATATTATAATAATGTCTATCAGCCACAATATATTAATCATCTAGCAGAAACGCTTTCATCTCACGTTCTACATATATAGTATACAATCAAAACCGTAAGCACGTATTGGGTAATGGATTTCCAACTATGACAAGGTATGGAACCGCCTTCCAATCAGTGTACTCTAGGAACGATACACTGGAGTTCAACAAGAACATCTTGCAACTCAGCCACACATGACCGACCACTCATTTCACTTGAGTGTATCGAATGTACATTACCAACGGTTGGGATCAGCAACCATTCCCGTACATATATATGGGACAACATTGATAGATTAAAGAAGCAAATGAACATTCTCTAGATAGGTGATTATACACCCTACTTTGGTGCGACCGACTTAGCCATGCTGCCTTCCCGATTTTTGTCATTTACCAGATGTGAGGCTAGAAGCTACACTTATCTTTTCACATACCACATCTTCATTCACTTAGAATGTCACATCGTCATACCCTCTAAATCACAATTTGATTTTCCCAAAAATACCACGGGTATAAGCTAAGAGAAACGAATTCCTCCGCCACCATCGTAACTACGTTTGAAACGATCAACTTACGTGATCTTCCAGATATACTCTGTCAGACCTTCGTCCATACAAGTTGTCCTAGGGCTGGACAAACCGAAGGCACTATTCAGTATATCCATCGTAGGCATTGTTATCTAAGACTTATACAATAGGCCTTGCACTTTATTCCGTCTTCAATTATCTTTGGCATATATGATTCGCAACGCTTATGCCAATATAGAGTGGTTCTTTGGATAATAATCCAACCGGTCTCTCCATATTAACAACGTTAAAATGGTCAAAACTTCGATTGTCTGTGAGTTAACTATCAAAGGAAAACAAGTGTGCAAACAACGATACTATTTCCAGATGGAAATCATATCGATCAATCATCCAACATATATATATATATATATATATATATATATATATATATATATATTTCCTCATTTTCTGTGTTTAGAAAATATACGTTATTAACACTGGAAAACATTTCCATGGCTTAATTATGTATCACTATTCTTCCACTTCTATCAGACTCTAACTATAAACTAACAAGAGAATAACTTCCTAAGTATAAACCCCGAAGGCCGAAACCAACATCAGATCGATACTCAGGAACCCATTCAACTTACTAATTCTAGTCAGTTTCTAATTTTGCTTAACTCTATTTCTTTAACTCCATTCGATTAACTCTATTTGATTAACTCTAATTGATTTACTCTAATTCGAATAACTAGTATCTGTTTTAACTTTATTTTGAATAACTATATTCGATTTAACTCCATTCGCTTGACTCTAGATCGCAGCGATCACAATGGTTACGCCTGATTCCCTCAGGAAACATCCGACCGCCGTAGGCTATCTGCAGCCCTGCGAATTACGCTAGCAGTCGTGCTAAATGGTAACTTATCCTGAATAACTATGTTGAATAACTTCTTCGAATAAACTATATTTGATTAACTTCTTTTTGATAACTCTATTTGATAACTCTAATCGACTAACTCTTTCCTATCTCGTTAACTTCCCTTTTCCTTTTATCCTATTTATTTTCTAAATAAATGTTCCTTTTACAACTCCATTTATTTTCTAAATAAATATTCTCCTTTATAATATCCTATGATTTTATAAATGCTTTATTTTCAAATTATTTCCTTTTATAAAATCGGTTGATTTTATAAAATTCCTTTATTTCAATATACATTGAAATATCCCTTTTTACATCCCAGGGTCTTTTTATGATATTTAAAATATCGAAAAACAATGATCAACATCATTCAAACATACCAAATCAACAACAGATTTTATAGCACAACATATATCACAATATATGAAAACGGTAAATTAAATGTTGATGTATCCAGTCGGATCTCTCCAACCTGTCTCCCTGCATCCACAGATGTTACACAGTATAATATACATCAATTTCATTTCAATATGAAATGTTCTGATAAACAACATCAACATATATTTAACAGTTTATATATATACATATATATAATTTCCACTAACTGACTAGCAGTTCAATCAAACAGTCAACACACAGTCAAACCGAAAATATTTAACTGTTCTAAGAATATGTTGTAAAAATAGAACTGTACGGAGTTGGTGAGTTTTACTCACATTGGTGTGTTAACCGTTAAATAATTGGTTTGCACTCTTTGATTTAGTCGGACAATTTATTTCGCCATAAATTGTAACGAGCTCGGATTGACTCGCGGTCGGTTCCATTATGTAGTGTCCGTCCATACTATCCCAACGGATCTTGTTTTGTCGAGTTCTAATATCGTATGACCTTGTTATACATAATTAGAGTTAATACACTTTTAATTTGAATTTAAATTAAACTTAACTTGTTTTAACAAGAGATTTGGGCCCACCTTTCCTTAAAGCCCATCGTCCATTTCAAAGCCCAATACCCACTCCTTTATTGACATCGTGGCCTTTCTTCCTCTATAAAGAAAATCATTGCTCCCTTAACACCATTGCCGAATACAACTACACCTCGTTCTCCCTCCATATTCAACCGAATCACCAACCCTCATCACCATTGTTCTCCTCTTCCCGAGCTCTCCATCCTCCACACAACAGCTTCCAGGTCACATCCGCCCCCCCATATCGCGCCCTGAAGTTTCCTCCAGCCATGTACAACGTCGTGTGACATTTTATGTCACCAATCTCCCTTAAACTTTGTAACCCGGTTCCATTTCTACCCCTAAATGCAAATCTAAACTCGACTTCAAGGATCGAAGCTCCAATCTCCTCGTAGCCGCAACCCTGGCTCGCGCCCTCAAGAATACAACGAACCCCATGATGTTCGAACCCTCCAAAACTGGTACAATGTTGAAGAGAAACTCTTGCTGAGATCGGATACACTTGTTTTAGGATTTTAGAATTTTGTTTTTGATTTCTTTGATTTTTCCAAAGGAACGTTTTTGCTGAAAATCCTTCAAAGAACCAGCGGTGCCCTTTTTCATTGAGTAGAGAGTGATTTAGGGTTATGCTAGTTAAGGATGTTATATAGGAGAAATTTTAATAATATTTTATTCGAATTATATATATATATATATATATATATTTAAGCAAACGCTGTTTTTATTTGTCCTCTAAAATTCCTGTGATCACATATGATACCTAAAAAATCACCAAATTGGACATACGACTAGAGTTCGACATTACGGTCCCAACGAAACTGGTTTCGTCGAATTCCGACTCCGTTTGCTCACACAGCGCATTTTTAACCGTCAAAATACTGTCTGTTTCTCACTCTAAAAATCCGTGCGGCCACACAGTGACTCTAAAAATCACGAAACTGGAAATCTAACAACTATTTGATATTGCGGATCCAACAACACTGGTTTCGTCGAATTCCGACTTCGTTTGCAAAAGTGGCTATTATTAATGCTCTAAATAACCTATTTAAATATATAAATATATTTAAATATAATTAAATTTAATATTTAAAAATAAATATTATCGTCTATATTCATAGTGGCATATCATACAGCTCCAGAATATCCCTGTATGAATTTACAACTCGATATTACATCGTTAGAGTTATATTGATGTTCGATTTCTATTTAAATCCTTATATAAAATATAATTAAATCGTTATGGTCAGGGCGCTGCATTTCTGAGAATTTGATTTGGACATAACTCAAAATATACACGACGAAATCCCAATTTTTCTCTTCCACTAGAAAGATATACTCCACCAGCTCCACACGTTTCTTGTTTCACAGAAATCCGATTTAAAACGAACCCTGTACATTCAGTTGAAGTTCAAAGCGCCAAATAGCGAACTGCTGTGCCATTTCAAGCTCTATTTTAATTATATTATAATTCTACGTTCAAATTGACGTCGATTGGATATATTCGTCAATATAATACAACTCTAAGCTGAATTAAATCTTAGGGACGATCCAGTTCACATTATATTGTGATTTCCAATATTTTGATTATTTCTGAATTAAATATATTATTCTATTATTTAATTTAATTAAACATTCACTATAATTTAATTAACGACGATTTAATTCCCTAAATCACTATTTATATAATTAAATAAATTAATTATAATTCCTCTGACAATGCGGGTCATTACATTCTTCCCCACTTAAAATAATTTCGTCCTCGAAATTGCTAAGTTAGAGGACGACCCTATCTATTGGATTAAAGTTTATCTTTTTACCTCTTATCTTCGGTTTCAACTGAACCAATTAATATTGACTAAAGTATTAATTCCTTTCGACTAACTGAAATTTTCGAAAATTCTGAGAATTTTCTAATACTTTAAAGTATCGGAAAATTTCGCCATAACCTCCTTTGTACAGCCCTATCGGTAAAACCACAACTCGCCTCTCTAGGCCTTCTCCAACCCAAAAGAAAATGAAATAGCCAAGCGGCTTGCCAAAACGGCTCATAAATCTCATGCTTATATCAAATATAAACTTGTACCTTTTTGTCGGGTCTATCAACTCCATCACTTGTATCTGTTACCAATTCAACATATGCCAATATCAATTTAATCAAACTCTGATCACTTTATCCTCAACATAACCATTCGCTTATCCATGCCAAATATAATTTCAAATTCGAGTTTTATCCTCGATTCCAATCCCTTAACTCAACCACCAAATATCATTTCAAATTCCTATCTTATAAATCCAATTTGTTCGATATTTCTATTTCAACTCAGTTTCCACTTAACTGGTTTCTAATTCCATCTCAATTGTATTGGATTTTACAAATTTTACTTTAATTTGTTTTAATTCAAACAATCTTTTCTTCCTGGAAGCCATTAAACAGTTTACCTCTTTCAAATATCAAATTTTCCTCTTTGAAATTCAACACAACTTACTTTTCCCAAAACAATTTTAAAAACAATTTCTTTGGTAGCAATCCGTCACTTAACAACTGGAAAATGAGCATTGATGATGTCGCGATTCATCATCAGGGTTATTTCCCAGTTATCAAGTGAGTTCAATACTATATTACTTTCAAAACCATTTCTAAATACTTCTATTTTGAAATTAGTTCAAAATATCATATGCAATGCTTTAAACACATTTAAAATCTCCCAAGATTTTAAAATTCTCATATCTTAATTCAAATCCATTTCAAACACTTATTCCTATTTCCAGAGTTTGAATTTCAATTCTGATTTGAATTTCAGGTTTAACTCATCTGCTTTCATATATTTTTACTTATATGAATTCTGATTGGTTATTTACATAACCATTTCACTTTATAATCTTACTCGATTATAATTACAACCAATATATCTAATATATATTTCCTCTATATCAGGATATACTTTGGGTAAACTTATTTTAATTTAACCTCTTTACAAAACATATCGTGTCGACCCATCATATTCGAGTGTTTATAAACTCCTACCGATACAGTGGATCAAACTGATCGACCAAAACTCATAAACAACTCAGCCAATGAATCTCCACAATATAAAACCATTTTTATATCAAATACAAATACGCACTCGTATATATACACTCAAACTCAGTCTAGGGTATTACTAACCCTATCTCTACCGAGTCACGCCACAGAGCTAAGGTAATTCTTAACTTAAGCTCTGATACCAACTGTAATGACCCGAAAATCCGGTCTAATTTGAGCTGACTAAATAACACAAGTCCAACCCCAAATTCGCACTGGAAATCAGGAAATTAATAGAAAGATGATAGAGGGTGAGGACAGATTAGATAGAAACTTAGAACAGAAGAAGAAGAACACAACATCAGAGTAACACGAACCTCACAGCGGAACGAATAACATATAATATATATAACATAACTTGAAATATACATCTGTATTTGAATATACATTATTATCAAAGTACAACACTTACAACACAGCGGAAATAAACTATAGCTATATGATCCTGAAGCCTCCTGCTCCAGCTCTTCAGATATATCTGTAAATCCTGACTACTTGACTGCCCATACAAAATTGGGCACCCAAGAGTTTAGGGAAACAAAACAAAATAAACTCCAGGTCAGTCATGGGACTGGTATGAGTAAAACAGTTTAAAACAGTTTGAACAAGTAAACGATATCTCATAAGACCACGGCGTATAACGGAACGGGTTTTACCCTTATGAGAATCCAAACTATCTTTATATCAAAAACCTTTTGATATTATAATAATGTCTATCAGCCACAATATATTAATCATCTAGCAGAAACGCTTTCATCTCATGTTCTACATATATAGTATACAATCAAAACCGCAAGCACGTATTGGGTAATGGATTTCCAACTATGACAAGGTATGGAACCACCTTTCGATCAGTGTACTCTAGGAATGATGCACTGGAGTTCAACAAGAACATCTTGCATCTCAGCCACACATGACCGACCACTCATTTCGCTTGAGTGTATCGAATGTACATTACCAACGGTTGGGATCAGCAACCGTTCCCGTATATATATATATATATATATATATATATATATATGGGACATCATTGATAGATTAAAGAAGCAAATGAATATTTTCTAGATAGGTGATTATACATCCTACTTCGATGCGATCGACTTAGCCATGCTGCCTGCCCGATTTCTGTCATTTACCGGATGTGAGGCTAGAAGCTACGCTTATCTTTTCACATACCACATCTTCATTCACTTAGAATGTCACATCGTCATACCCTCTAAATCACAAATTGATTTTCCCAAAAATACCACAGGTATAAGCTAAGAGAAACAAATTCCTCCGCCACCAACGTAAATACGTTTGAAACGATCAACTTACATGATCTACCAGATATACTCTGTCAGACCTTCGTCCATACAAGTTGTCCTGGGGCTAGACAAACCGAAGGCACTATTCAGTATATCCATCTTAGGCACTGTTATCTAAGACTTATACAATAGCCCTTGCACTTTATTCCGTCTTCAATTATCTTTGGCATATATGATTCGCAACGCTTATGCCAATACATAGTGGTTCTTTGGATAATAATCCAACCGGCCTCTCCATGTTAACAACATTAAAATGGTCAAAACTTCGATAGTCTATGAGTTAACTATCAAAGAAAAACAAGTGTGCAAACAACGATACTATTTCCAGATGGAAATCATATCGATCAATCATCCAACACATATATATATATATATATATATATATATATATATATATATATATCCTCATTTTCTATGTTTAGAAAATATACGTTATTAACACTGGAAAACATTTCCATGGCTTAATTATGTATCACTATTCTTCCACATCTATCAGACTCTAACTATAAACTAACAAGAGAATAACTTCCTAAGTATAAACCCCGAAGGCCGAAACCAACATCAGATCGATACTCGGGAACCCATTCAATTTACTAATTCTAGTCAGTTTCTAATTTTGCTTAACTCTATTTCTTTAACTCCATTCGATTAACTCTATTTGATTAACTCTAATTGATTTACTCTAATTCGAATAACTAGTATCTGTTTTAACTTTATTTTGAATAACTATATTCGATTTAACTCCATTCGCTTGACTCTAGATCGCAGCGATCACAATGGTTACGCCTGATTCCCTCAGGAAACATCCAACCGCCGTAGGCTATCTGCAGCCCTGCGAATTACACTAGCAGTCGTGCTAAATGGTAACTTATCCTGAATAACTATGTTGACTAACTTCTTCGAATAAACTATATTTGATTAACTTCTTTTTGATAACTCTATTTGATAACTCTAATCGACTAACTCTTTCCTATCTCGTTAATTTCCCTTTTCCTTTTATCCTATTTATTTTCTAAATAAATGTTCCTTTTACAACTCCATTTATTTTCTAAATAAATATTCTCCTTTATAATATCCTATGATTTTATAAATGCTTTATTTTCAAATTATTTCCTTTTATAAAATCGGTTGATTTTATAAAATTCCTTTATTTAAATATACATTGAAATATCCCTTTTTACATCCCAGGGTCATTTTATGATATTTAAAATATCGAATAACAATGATCAACATCATTCAAACATACCAAATCAAAAACAGATTTTATAGCACAACATATATCACAATATATGAAAACGGTAAATTAAATGTTGAGGAATCCAGTCGGATCCCTCCAACCTGTCTCCCTGCATCCACAGATGTTACACAGTATAATATACATCAATTTCATTTCAATATGAAATGTTCTGATAAACAACATCAACATATATTTAACGGTTTATATATATACATATATATAATTTCCACTAACTGACTAGCAGTTCAATCAAACAGTCAACACACAGTCAAACCGACAATATTTAACAGTTCTAAGAATATGTTGTAAAAATAGAACTGTACAGAATTGGGGAGTTTTACTCACATTGGCGCGTTAACCGTTAAATAATCGGTTTGCGTTCTTTGATTTAGTCGGACAATTTATTTCGCCATAAATTGTAACGAGCTCGGATTGACTCGCGGTCAGTTCCATTGTGTAGTGTCCGTCCATACTATCCCAACGGATCTTGTTTTGTCGAGTTCTGATATCGTATGACCAAGTTATACATAATTAGAGTTAATACACTTTTAATTTGAATTTAAATTAAAACTTAACTTATTTTAACAAGAGATTTGGGCCCACCTTTCCTTAAAGCCCATCGTCCATTTCAAAGCCCAATACCCGCTCCTTTATTGACATCGTGGCCTTTCTTCCTCCACAAAGAAAATCACTGCTCCCTTAACACCATTGCCGAATACAACTCCACCTCGTTCTCCCTCCATATTCAACCGAATCACCAACCCTCATCACCATTGTTCTCCTCTTCTCGAGCTCTCCGTCGTCCACACAACAGCTTCCAGCTCGCATCTGCCCCCCCATATCGCGTCCTGAAGTTTCCTCCAGCCCTGTACAACGTCGTGCGACATTTTATGTCACCAATCTCCCCTGAACTTTGTAACCCGGTTCCATTTCTACCCCTAAATGCAAATCTAAACTCGACTTCAAGGATCGGAGCTCCAATCTCCTCGTAGCCGCAACCCAAGCTCGCGCCCTCAAGAATATAGCGAACCCCATGATGTTCGAACCCTCCAAAACTGGTACAATGTTGAAGAGAAACTCTTGCTGAGATCGAATACACTTGTTTTAGGATTTTAGAAATTTGTTTTTGTTTTCTTTGATTTTTCCAAAGGAACGTTTTTGCTGAAAATCCTTCAGAGAACCAACGGTGCCCTTTTTCATTGAGTAGAGAGTGATTTAGGGTTAGGCTAGTTAAGGATGTTACATAGGAGAAATTTCAATAATATTTTATTCGAATTATATATATATATATATTTTAGCAAACGCTATTTTTATTTGTCCTCTAAAATTCCTGTGATCACATATGATACCCAAAAAATCACCAAACTGGACATACGACTAGAGTTCGACATTACGGTCCCAACGAAATTGGTTTCGTCGAATTCCGACTCCGTTTGCTCACACAGCGTATTTTTAACCATCGAAATACTGACTGTTTCTCACTCTAAAAATCCGTGCGGCTACATAGTGACTCTAAAAATCATGAAACTGGAAATCTTACAGATATTTGATATTGCGGATCCAACAAAACTAGTTTCGTTGAATTCCGACTTCGTTTGCAAAAGTGGCTATTTTTAACGCTCTAAATAACCTATTTAAATATATAAATATATTTAAATATCATTAAATTTAATATTTAAAAATAAATATTATCATCTATATTCACAGTGGCGTACCATACAGCTCCAGAATATTCCTGTATGAATTTACAACTCGATATTACATCGTCAGAGTTATATCGATGTTCGATTTCTATTTAAATCCTTATATAAAATATAATTAAATCGTTATGGTCAGGGCGCTGCATTTCTGAGAATTTGATTTGGACATAACTCAAAATATGCACGACGAAATCCCGATTTTTCTCTTCCACTAGAAAGATATACTCCACCAGCTCCTCACGTTTCTTGTTTCACAGAAATCCAATTTAAAACGAACCCTGTACATTCAGTTGAAGTTCAAATCGCCAAATAGCGAATTGTTGCGCCATTTCAAGCTCTATTTTAATTATATTATAATTCTACGTTCAAACTGACGTCGATTGGATATATTCGTCAATATAATCCAACTCTAAGCTGAATTAAATCTTGGGGACGACCCAGTTCACATTATATTGTGATTTCCAATATTTTGATTATTTCTGAATTAAATATATTATTCTATTATTTAATTTCATTAAATATTCACTATAATTTAATTAACGACGATTTAATTCCCTAAATCACTATTTATATAATTAAATAAATTAATTATAATTCCTCTGACAATGCGGGTCATAACAACTGGACTGGGTGAGCGTGTGATGTTTGTTGAAATGCCGTAGTGGCAGTGGCATTTTTATAATGGTGATCGAGTTCAATAGAATTTTGGTTCAATAAAGATGTTGACATCGAGATGGCTGGAACATTTGGAGGATTTGTCGCGGCAACTACTCAAGTGATTTGCAAGATTAAGGTATACGCCCTTTTCAAAATTTAAACATACATACAAGGATCATTTCGTTTATTTATTTTAAGTTGTTTAGTTTAATAAATAATAGTTAATTAATAACTAAAAATAAAATCTTCGTAGGGTCGAAATAAATGCATGCAAGATGATTCGGATTGATCCGTTAGTCGCGCAATGAATTTAAATAGGATATTCAGCACATAAATAGATGTGAGTAAATATCACTTAAAATTTTTGTTTTATCATTAAAAATAAATTGTTAGTTGCTTGGTTGCATTTATAAATTTTTATCAGGCTTGGTTACTATATATTAGTTATATTAGGCTTGGTGGTTGTGGCTATTATTATATGTATTGGATATTTCCCGCTGTATCATTAGCGGATGCCCGCAGTATCATTAGCAGATGACCATATCGCCCCATGATATATGTAACACCTCACTTCCGTTAATGTCACTCACAAAGGGAATGCATTAACTTCCATGGAGCATTTTAAGTGAATATAGAATAGAAAATCACAACAAGACAGATATAAAGCAGTACTTGAAAATTTAAAACTTTATTTATTGCAGTAGAAGGTAAATAGGTTTGGTTACATCATTAAAACCAAAAACCAAAGTCAAGTACATCATATCCATCTTGATAAAATGTAATAACCCGCAAATTCTGGGCCAGTTTAAAATTTTTATTTTGGCAATTATAGCGAATTTTGAATATTTAAAATGAATTATTTTAAATAATATCGACGAGAAATTTATTTTGAATAGAATTCGATGTATATATTATATACGTCGTCGTTAGAATATAAACAACTTTGATTTGAAAAGAATATAAACAACTTTGATTTTAAAATAGTATTATTTTGAAAAGAGAATTTTGAAATATATGGCTTGAAAATAGGGATATGATTTTACATAATATAAAAATTGAATTTTTATATGTATGTGAAGTTGAAGATTATATTTTTCATGAAACGAAGACTAGATTTTTCACGAAGTAAAAATATCATCGTGGCAAAAATGTGATTTTTATATATTGAACATCGAAGTAAAAATAGGATTTTTTATATATTGAACATCGAAGTAAAAATATGATTTTTATATATTGATCATCGAAGAAAAAAGGTGATTTTTATATATTGAATAGCGAAGTAAAAATTCGATTTTTACATATGTAGTGGCTACGGGCAGCGAAGGTGATAAAAAGGCGATAACGATGAAGATTTCTATCAAAGAAGAGTCAAGAGGATTGGATAGCTATCTGTGAGAATTTCTCACCTTTCAATTTATTTTTCTAGTTATATATATATACTAGGATGCAGACGGTGCTTAGTAGCACCCGACACAATCGTCCACAGACCATGGACTTGTTTGTTTGGTTGCATAGATTAGTTAGATGATTTGATTTGAAATTGAATTGTTTGGTGAAATGAATGAATTGATTGATGTGTGAATGGCGTGGGCCTTCACTAGACCGGGGATAAGGCTAGGCCTCGTCCCGTTTCTAGTATCGTGTCGTTATGCCGCCAAAATTTTCTAAAATATGTTAGAAAATAAAAATATCATTTTATTGTGTAAATGAATAATAGAAATTCATGTGTTGGAATAAAATGTTTAATCGTTAAAAATATAATTTTAACGTGAATATGAATAAATGAATATTTATAAACAAATCGGCCGATTTGTTTATATACACTTATTTGAATGATTGATTGGTTCGATAAATTTTACACATCACCCAACTGCACAAATAAGATCCGTGTTTGATTGCTTGAAACCCCACACGGGTGTTGGGATGAAATTTGAAGTTCACTCATCCTGATTGATTAAATATGTCGATCGATTGATTGACAGGCTGTTATAAGCGTTGAATATCTATATTTGATGCTTATACAGTGTAGTGCACTTTGGTTGATGGTTGATTATTTTTCAATGCTATAATATACATGTGTTGTATGAAAATCCATATAATTAACTTTATATGGTAATTGATTGGGCCTCATTCCAATTTAGAAAATAAAGAACAATATAAAATAAAGGTTCATGTGTTGACAGTACTCATTCATTGAGATTGGTCATGTGTTGAACGAAATATTTTAGTAATAAAATTTACATCTTTATCAATATAAAATAAAGGTTCATGTGTTTACAGTACTCATTCATTGAGATTGGTCATGTGTTGAACGAAATATTTTAGTAATAAAATTTACATCTTTATCAATATAAAATAAAGGTTCATGTGTTGACAGTACTCATCCATTGAGATTGGTCATGTGTTGAACGAAATATTTTGATAATAACAACTATTTTGAAAAAGAAATATTTGAAATAGAATATTTGAAAATAGAATATTTGAAAATAGAAATTTATGAAGCCGTGTTGATTAGTTTGACTCCATTTTGACGTGATCGATATTTATATCGATTTTATTCAATTTGAAATCAATTGAATTGAAAACGATTTCGAAATGAATTGAATTGAAAACGATTTCGAAATGAATTGAATTGAAAACGAATTCGAATTGAATTGAAAACGAATTGAAATGAATTCAAATTGAATTGAAATTCTAATTGAATAGAAAGGAATTTTAAAACGAATTTATAAAGAAGAATTCAATTTTGATTTGAATAGAAAAGGAAGTTGAAATTGCTTTTGAAACGAATTTAAAACTATTTATATAATTCGTTTTAAATATAAATCGACGAAGTATATATTATATATATATTATATATATAATATAATGGCCTGAATAGAACGCGCCGCGCCGCGGCAGTTCGTGAATTTCGACCATTTATTTCAAACGGACATTACGGGAGATCCGACCGTCGGATTCTCCTAAAACCGGAACCGTTGGGTTCGTATCGAAAAGAGCTTTCTAACGAATATTGGAAATTTGAAATCTAACGGTTGGATTTGGAATTATGTCCAAATCAAATTTGAAAAAGGTCGCTGTAAGTGTAGTTCGATGGCCATTGTTGGAAATCGACTGTACGGGCCTTGATAAAATTATTAAAAATAGTAATAATTTGTGTAAAATCATAAGAAATGATTTGTGAAGATTTGGGTTGAAAAACTCCATATTTGAAAAGATAAAAATAGATTTTTATCGAAATGAACTAGTCTTGAACTAGAATTATAATTCTATTTATTTTTAAATAAATGAATTGAATTTAAAAAGGGTTTTAAAAATAACCAGAATATCCAATGATTGCATTGGAGTGGATTTGAATCGAAATTGTCTTCGGAATATTTCGATGTTGGAATTCATGATTATACAGGGGTTGTTATGGAAATTTGAAAGATATATATTTATATCGTTATTTCCAGTACGACATTTGTTAGTCGTAGAATTCGATATTGAATATAAGCCGATATATTTTCTACTCAGAGCCTTGTATTGAATATCGAATGTGATTTGGGTTTGTCGTGAATGGTGTCTTCACTAACACTGTTCTTGAACCCAGTTGAGAAAAGATTAAATCTTTTTTTTATTTTATATTTAATGAAATGTACCAATTAAATGATATTTAATTGGAATTGAATTGATATTGATTTTCGGATTTATCGTGAACAGTGTTTTAAATAACACTCGTTCTTTAACCCGATAATTAATGAATGTGATTTTGGGTTTATCGTGAACCGTGTTTTAAATGACACTGATTCTTTAACCCAGTCGAAGATTAAAACTAAGTGGAGTTTTAATGAATCTTTAATTAGATTGAAAGATCGAAAATGGAGTACCACCAGTTTTGCTCCAGGCGATAGTTAAATCTTTAATTAGATTTGAACGTGAAATGGTAATTGAATTTACCGATAACATTGTGGTGTTAGATATGAAGTATTACCAGTTTTACTTCATGGGATAAATAGGTTGGGATTGGGAAATTAAAACAAATGATTACTTCGGTAAGGGTCGCTAATCCCGACTAGTTTGAACTGAGATTCAAAAATAGAATAAAGAATAAATTCAAGGAATTTATCTTGGATAAAATTAATGGGAACCTTTCCCTATGAATGTGAAATCAGAAACTAACTGTCGGTTAGCTAAGCAGAATGGTTTTCTGGATATTGATCTGATGTTGGTTTCGGCCTTCGGGGTTAATATTTGGGAAATTATTCTCTTGATTAATTTACGGTTAGTGACTGATGAATTGGAATGAGGCGTATGTTGTGTTTGTGTAACACTTATTTAAAATATACGCGAGTTATTCGGAAAGTCCGGGTTTATCCCATTCTGAATAACTGATACGACGATAAGTCGAAGATGAAGACGATGGTCGAAGACCGGAGGTATTCACGTCGTTTGGGTAATTACTGATGATCTTGATTGGGCTGTACACCCAAGAAGATGGAAACAGTTGGTGATCGTCCAGACGTACTTGGAGATCGATGGATATGCGGGGTACTAGGTGCCTCCGGTTTCGTTCAGACCCAGAACGGACTTGTAAATGGACTGTGTGTCTGACATTGGATTTTAGTCCGTGTGATTGATCTCTATTAAATATATATCTGTTTGGCGGCGGAGAATTTATTCTCTTGCTTAACGCCCTTCTCTGAGACGTACGAGCTCAGGGGTTATATATTGATGGATATCAATCGCATGGAGTGAATTGCCTGTGTGGCATGCCTAAGTGGCAATTGATCGAGGCTTCTGTTGAAAAGCAAAGTCTTGTGGTGATGATCAAAGCACGGCCTTTGTGGCGTAGCTTTGTGTAACGTTTACTTCGCGAGTTTCACACCCGGTATGAATCAAAAACGGGAGACGGACCTCAGGGAGGGCATGCGTTTCTTCCTAGTTAGAAGTGGCGTCAGTGGTTTTACACGCCCTGACGAGTTTGACTTATGTGGTTGTTGCTGTTGCGAGGCGCCTCGGAATTGATCGGTCGTTCTCGAACCGATGGAGTCATTTAGTTGGCTCATTTACGCCCCAAAGGGCGGGGAAACGTAGTGTTCAGGCATAATAATCCACATCGGTGGACCGGCCCTGACGATCCATGGGGCAGTTGCGGCTGTTCCTGAGGCTCGGACTAGGCAGTCTCGAATCGGTTGAGGACTATCTTTTGCCTCGGTTCATAGACGGAAATCCAATTTCCAAATACGTGACTTTGCGGTTTTATTTGTAAACCTATATATGGCGACATGATATATGGTACCCATGCCGCCTATGATTGATACTTATGATTTGAAGTGTTTTATACATTATGCACTTATAATAGTATCAAATGATTTGTTTTAAACGTATCAAGCATTCTTTGGCTGTTATAAGGGAAAACCCTATCCTCAGCTGCGTTGCATTGTGTGATGGGACCTGGGTCTTATAACAGCTTCATTTTTCTTTATTTAGCATTGCGCTGTTTGTTTTATGCACTGGTATTCTTGGGAGGAAACCCGTTCCGTGTTATACGGCGTGGTCCCTTGATTTACCTAACTTTAAAAAAAACGAAGATTAATAACTGTTTTAGTTCTCACACCAGTCCCATGACTGACCTGGAGTTTATTGTTTTAACCTAAACTCTGGGTGCCCCTATTTTGACACGGGCAGCTAGTAGTTTTGGTTTTGCAGATTTATATTCACAGGATCCTGGTTTACAGCTGGAACGATATCCAGAAAGCTTTGTATCCGTATATCTCCTTCTAGTTGTGTATTGTATTATTTTCCGCTGCGATGTATTTAAATGTAATTTAAATCTCTGATATTTCTGTGTAATATTCTTTTATACTCTGTATATTCTTGTAATCTGATGCATTGTTGTAATATACAGTGAAATGTTCTTCTGTATGAGTTATGTTGTGGCTTGTTCTCGAACTATCCGACGCTTTCCTTTACGGGGAAGTTACGGGTTTTCACAGTTGGTATCAGAGCTTTGGTTTACAAAGCTTAGAGAACAAGGCAATTTAGAACTATACGAAAGAATTCATCAGATATTGGGTTAGTAATATCCAATGGGAATGACTCGTTAGAGATAGGATCAGTAGTATCCTAGAACGAGTGTGAAGAGTATATTTTTAAAGTGAAAACAAATTTAGTTTAGAAAATTTAAATCAATTATACGTATTTGATTATTTATTTATATTGATTTGGACGGTCCAGTATATAAAGATTTTGCATATACGCCTTGCAAACGTGTATTTGAAATTTCAATATACTGGATAGATATAGAATCACCTTCTAGTCGCCCGGAGAGAACTCTGATGATTGATGCATCATCATCAGAATTTATGTTCGAGTGACGAAAGGGAGATTTCTATATATTTCCTATTGACTGGTGTGAGAACCAAAGCTGTATAGGATTTATTGTTGTGATTTGGCATCAAAAATCTGATTTTTTGACTATGTATCAAAGTTATCAATTTGAAAACTCTAATTCACTAATAGATTGATGTTTGCGTTGTTTGTTTATTTGTTTGCTAATTTTTAGCCCTGTAGCCAAATTGAACCAAATAATGAATTGTATTGAAAATTGGTCGCATTTGCTTGCATATACATATACTTATACTGAACAGGTCATAGCAAGGAGGCTAGAGCAGAGAATAAAATTTGTTTGCCCGACAAATAGGTACATGTTTACTACATAATTTCCTGTTTTGTTTGGGTGATGATGATTTTGTGAGCCTATTGGCTAGCCGTTTGGCTTTTTCTTTTTCTTTTTAAGATCTGAAGGACTGGGGAAGCTATTTGAAATTCCCCGATGCTCCCGGGGCAGGGGAGGTTATGGCGAAATTTTTCAAAAATTTAGGGTGTTAGCCAAATTTTTGAAATTTTTGGAAATTCTCAGAAACTGAAAAGTTGGAGAATGGAAGCTAGATCGAACGTAGAGTTGATTAATCAAACCACTTTCGACTTTGTTCCTTTTCGGGGACGAAAAGTTTTAAGTTGGGGAGATTGTAATAACCCGCAAATTCTGGGCCAGTTTAAAATTTTTATTTTGGCAATTATAGCGAATTTTGAATATTTAAAATGAATTATTTTAAATAATATCGACGAGAAATTTATTTTGAATAGAATTCGATGTATATATTATATATGTCGTCGTTAGAATATAAACAACTATGATTTGAAAAGAATATAAACAACTTTGATTTTAAAATAGTATTGTTTTGAAAAGAGAATTTTGACATATATGGCTTGAAAATAGGGATATGATTTTACATAATATAAAAATTGAATTTTTATATGTATGTGAAGTTGAAGATTATATTTTTCATGAAACGAAGACTAGATTTTTCACGAAGTAAAAATATCATCGTGGCAAAAATGTGATTTTTATATATTGAACATCGAAGTAAAAATAGGATTTTTTATATATTGAACATCGAAGTAAAAATATGATTTTTATATGTTGATCATCGAAGAAAAAAGGTGATTTTTATATATTGAATAGCGAAGTAAAAATTCGATTTTTACATATGTAGTGGCTACGGGCAGCGAAGGTGATAAAAAGGCGATAACGATGAAGATTTCTATCAAAGAAGAGTCAAGAGGATTGGATAGCTATCTGTGAGAATTTCTCACCTTTCAATTTATTTTTCTAGTTATATATATATACTAGGATGCAGACGGTGCTTAGTAGCACCCGACACAATCGTCCACAGACCATGGACTTGTTTGTTTGGTTGCATAGATTAGTTAGATGATTTAATTTGAAATTGAATTGTTTGGTGAAATGAATGAATTGATTGATGTGTGAATGGCGTGGGCCTTCACTAGACCGGGGATAAGGCTAGGCCTCGTCCCGTTTCTAGTATCGTGCCGTTATGCCGCCGAAATTTTCTAAAATATGTTAGAAAATAAAAATATCATTTTATTGTGTAAATGAATAATAGAAATTCATGTGTTGGAATAAAATGTTTAATCGTTAAAAATATAATTTTAACGTGAATATGAATAAATGAATATTTATAAACAAATCGGCCGATTTGTTTATATACACTAATTTGAATGATTGATTGGGTCGATAAATTTTACACATCGCCCAACTGCACAAATAAGATCCGTGTTTGATTGCTTGAAACCCCACACGGGTGTTGGAATGAAATTTGAAGTTCACTCATCCTGATTGATTAAATATGTCGATCGATTGATTGACAGGCTGTTATAAGCGTTGAATATCTATATTTGATGCTTATACAGTGTAGTGCACTTTGGTTGATGGTTGATTATTTTTCAATGCTATAATATACATGTGTTGTATGAAAATCCATATAATTAACTTTATATGGTAATTGATTGGGCCTCATTCCAATTTAGAAAATAAAGAACAATATAAAATAAAGGTTCATGTGTTGACAGTACTCATTCATTGAGATTGGTCATGTGTTGAACGAAATATTTTAGTAATAAAATTTACATCTTTATCAATATAAAATAAAGGTTCATGTGTTGACAGTACTCATTCATTGAGATTGGTCATGTGTTGAACGAAATATTTTAGTAATAAAATTTACATCTTTATCAATATAAAATAAAGGTTCATGTGTTGACAGTACTCATCCATTGAGATTGGTCATGTGTTGAACGAAATATTTTGATAATAACAACTATTTTGAAAAAGAAATATTTGAAATAGAATATTTGAAAATAGAATATTTGAAAATAGAAATTTATGAAGCCGTGTTGATTAGTTTGACGCCATTTTGACGTGATCGATATTTATATCGATTTTATTCATTTTGAAATGAATTGAATTGAAAACGATTTCGAAATGAATTGAATTGAAAACGATTTCGAAATGAATTGAATTGAAAACGAATTCGAATTGAATTGAAAACGAATTGAAATGAATTCAAATTGAATTGAAATTCGAATTGAATAGAAAGGAATTTTAAAACGAATTTATAAAGAAGAATTCAATTTTGATTTGAATTGAAAAGGAAGTTGAAATTGCTTTTGAAATGAATTTAAAACTATTTATATAATTCGTTTTAAATATAAATCGACAAAGTATATATTATATATATAATATAATGGCTGTAACAACCCGTAAAATCTGGGCCAGTTTAAAATTTTTATTTTGGCGATTTTAGCGAATTTTGAACATTTAAAATAGATTATTTTAAATAATATCGACGAGAAATTTATTTTGAATAGAAATCGAACGTATATATTATATACGTCGTCGTTAGAATATAAATAATTATATATAATTATAAAAGGAATTGAAAATGGCGCGGTAGTTCGAAAATTCGATTTCTAATTTCAAATGAATATACAGAATTCAATATAAGTCAGAATTGAACGAAACAAGAAATATTTGAATCTGTATAACTATATCTTTGTAATGAAGTTAACAAACTGAGATTTCATCTTAGAAATGATAAGATATGTCCAGTTGAAAATTCTGAATAGTCGCTATGGAATTCAGGCCCTTAAAAATGGACATTTTGCAAACGACCTCGGATTTCGACGAAACCAGTTTTGTTGGGTCCGTGATGTTAAGTTATTGCTAGATTCCAAATTTCATAATTTTTCGAATCAATATGTGAGCGTGGCAAAGGAAAACGCGTTTGACCAGTTTCAGTTGATTTTAATCGACTGGAAATTGGCCATTTTTCTAACGGTCTCAGAATTCGACGAAACTAGTTTTGTTAGGACCGTATCGTCAATACAAAGTTAGAAAATATTTTTATGGAATTTATAGAGTTAGTATGTGACCCCGGTAATTTGAAATGTACGTTTAATATTCAATATAGTGATTTAAATGTAAATTTAACGGAAACTGATTGTAACAGCCGAATCAGCTGACGATACATATCCCATTGTGTTCGGAATGGGGGTAAAACGCTGCGGACGACAGGCGGTGGGCCTCGTTTAGAGGTCGTAGGTTAAAGTCAACTTTTTGCAGAATAAAATAATTAAATAAATAAAAAAAAAGAATCTTCTTCCCCTTTTTATTTCTGCCCCCCCCCCCGTTTCTATTTCAGTTCAGAAATAAAATAAAATAAAAACAAATCGTTCGAGCCCCTCCGCCGACGTCGATCGACGCCAGCGCCACCGCCCTCCACGCAATCGCCACCGCCCTGATCCAAACCCCCATCCCCTGCCCTCTTCGACGACGACGAGACCCCCCCCCCCGATTCGAGACCGCAGCCAGAAAAGCCCCCCCCCCCCCAAATCGCAATAACGCGACGAAGACCCCCCGACCTCCGCCTTGCACCCCCGACTCTGGCGAGCCACCTCCGGTCAGCCACAAATTCCGACTCCCTCCTCCCTTCGACCGACGCGGCCAACCCCCCCCCCCCAGCGAGCTTCTCTTCGCCGACCTTCAAAGCAAAAAATGGTAAGTATTTTATTTTACTTTTATTTTTATTTTAAAGTCTAAAAACTGATTTGATTTTTAAAAAAAGAATAAAAACTGATTTGATTTTAAAAAAAAAAGAATAAAAACTGATTTGATTTTTAAAAAAAGAATAAAAACTGATTTGGTTTTTAAAAAAAGAATAAAAACTGATTTGATTTTTAAAAAAAGAATAAAAACTGATTTGATTTTTAAAAAAAAAGAATAAAAACTGATTTGATTTTTAAAAGGATTAAAAACTGAATTGATTTTTTTAAAAGTATAAAAACTGATTTTAAAATGATTTATAAACTAAAAGGAGATTAGAAATTTAAAAGTAAAAATCAGATTTTTATATATTGAAAGCCGAAGTAAAAATCATATTTTTATGTATCGAAAGTCGAAAGAAAAATCATATTTTTATATATTGAAAGCCGAAGTAAAAATCATATTTTTATGTATCGAAAGTCGAAGTAAAAAATCCGATTTTTATTTATTGAATAGCAAAGTAAAAATTCGATTTTTATATATGTAGTGGCTACGGTCAACGAAGGTGACAAAAAGGCGAAACGACGAAGACTTCTGCAAATGAAGAGCCGTGGAGCTAGGATAGCTATATGTGAGAATTTCTCACCTTTCAATTTATTTTTCTAGTTATATATATATATATATATATACTAGGATGCAGACGGTGCTTATTAGAAGCACCCGACACCCGTCCACATACCATGGACTTGTTTGTTTGGTTGTGTAGTTGGTTAGATTATTTGATTGAAATTGAATTGTGGGGTGAAATGAATTGGTTTGATTGATGTGTGAATGGCGTGGGCCTTCACTAGACCGGGGATAAGGCTAGGCCTCGTCCCGTTTCTAGTATCGTGCCGTTATGCCGCCGAAATTTTCTAAAATATGTTAGAAAAATAAAATATCATTTTATTGAAGAAATAAACTGAATAGAAATTCATGTGTTGAAATAAAATGTTTTATCGTTAAAATATAATTTTTGACGTGAATGTGAATAAATAAATATTCATTTACGAACCGGGCGGTTTGTTTATGTACACCTATTTGAAGGACATTGATTGGGTCGATAAATTTTACACATCGCCCAATTGCACAAATAAAAATCTGTGTTTGATTGTTTGAAACCACACACGGGTGTTGGGATGAAATTTGAAGTTCACTCATCCTGATTGATTAAATATGTCGATCGATTGATTGATAGGCTGTTATAAGCGTTGAATATCTATATTTGATGCTTATACAGTGTAGTGCACTTTGGTTGATGGTTGATTATTTTCAATGCTATTATATACATGTGTTGTATGAAAATCCATATAATTAATTTTATATGGTAATTGATTGGGCCTCATTCCAGTTTTGAAAAAGAAATATTTGAAAAAGAAATATTTGAAATAAAGGAATATATGAAGCCGTGTTGATTAGATTGACGCCATTTTGACGTGAACGATATTTATATCGATTTTATTCATTTTAAAATGAATATTGAAAAGTGATTTCGAAATCGACGATTTCGAAATGAATTGAATTGAAAACGATTTCGAAATGAAGTGAATTGAAAACGATTTCGAAATGAAGTGAATTGAAAACGATTTCGAAATGAATTGAATTGAAAACGATTTCGAAATGAATTGAATTGAAAACGATTTCGAAATGAATTGAATTGAAAACGATTTCGAAATGAATTGAATTGAATATGAATTCAAATTGAATTGAAATTTGAATTGAATAGAAATGAATATTCAAAACGAATTTATAAAGAAGAATTCAATTGTGATTTGAATTGAAAAGGAAGTTGAAAAAGTTTTTGAAACGAATTCAAAACTATTTATATAATTCGTTTTAAATAGAAATCGACGATATATATATTATATATATTATATATATATATAATATAATGGCCTGAATAGAACGCGCCGCGCCGCGGCAGTTCGTGAATTTCGACCATTTATTTCAAACGGACATTACGGGAGATCCGACCGTCGGATTCTCCTAAAACCGGAACCGTTGGGTTCGTATCGAAAAGAGCTTTCTAACGAATGTGATAAATTAGAAATCTAACGGTTGGATTTGGAATTATGTCCAAATCAAATTGGAAAAAGGTCGCTGTAAGTGCAGTTCGATGGCCGTTGTTGGAAATCGACTGTACGGGCCTTGATAAAATTATTAAAAATAGTAATAATTTGTGTAAAATCATAAGAAATGATTTGTGAAGATTTGGGATGAAAAACTCCATATTTGAAAAGATAAAAATAGATTTTTATCGAAATGAACTGGTTTTGAACTAGAATGATAATTCTATTTATTTTTAAATAAATAAATTGAATTTAAAAAGGGTTTTAAAAATAACCAGAATATCCAATGATTGCATTGGAGTGGATTTGAATCGAAATTGTCTTCGGAATATTTCGATGTTGGAATTCGTGATTATACAGATGTTGTTATGGAAATTTGAAAGATATATATTTATATCGTTATTTCCAATACGACATTTGTTAGTCGTAGAATTCGATATTGAATATAAGCCGATATATTTTCTATTCAGAGCCTTGTATTGAATATCGAATGTGATTTGGGTTTGTCGTGAGTGGTGTCTTCACTAACACTGTTCTTGAACCCAGTTGAGAAAAGGTTAAATCTTTTTATTTAGATTTAATGAAGTGTACCAATTAAAGAATATTTAATTGGAATTGAATTGATATTGATTTTTGGGTTTATCGTGGACAGTGTTTTAAATAACACTCGTTCTTTAACCCGATAATCAATGGGATGTGACTTTGGGTTTATCGTGAACTGTGTTTTAAATGACACTGATTCTTTAACCCAGTCAAAGATTAAAACTAAGTGGAAGTTTTAATGAATCTTTAATTAGATTGAAAAGATCGAGAATGGAGTATCACCAGTTTTACTCCAGGCGATAGTTAAATCTTTAATTAGATTTGAACGTGAAATGGTAATTGAATTTACCGATAACACTGTGGTGTTAGATATGAAGTATTACCAGTTTTACTTCATGGGATGAATAGGTTGGGATTGGGAAATAAAATAAATGATTACTTCGGTGTGGTTCGCTAATCCCGACTAGTTTGAATTGATATTCAAAAGAGATTAAAGAATAAATTTAAAGAATTTATCTTGGATAAAATTAATGGGAACTTTTCCCAAAGTATAGGAATATTTGAATAAAAGAATATTCTGAATTGGAATGAGACGTATGTTGTGTTTGTGTAACACTTTTATAATATATACACGAGTTATTCAGAAAGACCGGGTTTATCCCATTCTGAATAACTGATTCGACGTGGTGTCGAAGATGAAGACGGTGGTCGAAGACCAGAAGTCTTCACGTCGTTTGGGTGCTTACTGATGATCTTGATTGGGCTGTACACCCAAGAAGATGGAAACAGTTAGTGATCGTCCAGACGTACTTGGAGATCGATGGATATGCGAGGTACTAGGTGCCTCCGGTTTCGTTCAGACCCAGAACGGACTTGTAAATGGACTGTGTGTCTGACATTGGATTTTAGTCCGTGTGATTGATCTCTATTAAATATATATCTGTTTGGCGGCGGAGAATTTATTCTCTTGCTTAACGCCCTTCTCTGAGACGTACGAGCTCAGGGGTTATATATTGATGGATATCAAACGCATGGAGTGAATTGCCTGTGTGGCATGCCTAAGTGGCAATTGATCGAGGCTTCTGTTGAAAAGCAAAGTCTTGTGGTGATGATCAAAGCACAGCCTGTGTGGCACAGCTTTGTGTAACGTGAATTCGCGAGCCTCGCACCCCGGTTGTGAACCAAAAACGGGAGAGGACGTCAGGGAGGGCATGCGTTTCTTTCTAGATAGAAGTGGCGTCAGTGGTTTTACACGCCCTGACGAGTTTGACTTATGTGGTTGTTGCTGTTGCGAGGCGCCTTGGTTATATCGGTTTTGGCCGATGCATTCTGGTCGGCAGACGGACCAGACTTACACCCCATAGGGTGGGGAGACGTAGTGTTCAGGCATAATAATCCACATTGGTGGACCGGCCCTGAGGATCCAGGGGGCAGTTGCGGCTGTTCCTGAGACACGGGCTAGAGCGTCTCGAATCGGTTGAGGACTATCTTTTGCCTCGGTTCATAGATGGAAACCCAATTTCCAAATACATGATTCTGCGGTTTTATTTGTAGAGCCTAGTATGGAGACATAGTGGGATGGGGCATTCATGCCGCCTATGATTGATACTTATGATTTGAAGTTGTTTTATACACTATGCACTTATGATAGTATCAAATGATTTGTTTTAAACGTATCAAGCATCCTTGGCTATTATAAGGTAAAAATCCTATCCTCCGGCTTGCGTTGCATTGTGTGATGGGAACTGGGTCTTATAATAGCTTCATTCTTCTTTATTTAGCATTGCGCTGTTGTTTTATGCACTGGTATTCTTGGGAGGAAACCCGTTCCGTGTTATACGGCGTGGCCCCTTGATTTACCGAACTTTAAAATAAAGGATTATAACTGTTTTAGTTCTCACACCAGTCACATGACTGACCTGGAGTTTATTGTTTTAACCTAAACTCTGGGTGCCCCTATTTTTGACACGGGCAGCTAGTAGTTTTGGTTTTGCAGATTTATATTCACAGGATCCTGGTTTACAGCTGGAACGATATCCGGAAAGCTTTGTATCCGTATATCTCTTCTAGTTGTGTATTGTATTATCTTCCACTGCATGTATTTAAATGTAATTTAAATCTCTGATATTTCTGTGTAATATTCATTCATACTCTGTATATTCTTGTAATCTGATGCATTGTTGTAATATACAATGAAATGTTCTTTTTATATGCATTCTATTTTGTCGTGTTCTCAAAACAATTCGTTCTTTCTCTTCTCTTCGGAGGCCGGGGAAGTTCGGGTCGTTTCATCGTGGTATCAGAGCTTTGGTTTACAAAGCTCAGAGAACAAGGCACATTAGAACCATACGAAAGAATTCATCAGATATTGGGTTAGTAAAATCCAATGAGAATGACTCGTTAGAGATAGGATCAGTAGTATCCTAGAACGAGTGTGAAGAGTATATTTTTTTCAAATGAAAACAAATTTCGTTTTGAAAATTTAAATCAATTATTCGTATTTGATTATTTATTTTATATTGATTAGGACAATCCGATATATAAAGATTTTGCATATATGTCTTGCAAACGTGTATTCGAAGTTTTAATATATTGGGTAGATATAGAATCCCTCTAGTGCCCGGGAATAATTCTGGTTATGGGGCACTGTCGCCAGTATTTATTTTCGAGCGACGAAAGTGAGATTTCTATATATTTCCTATTGACTGGTGTGAGAACCAAAATTAGATAGGGCCTATTGTTGTGATTTGGCATCAAAAATCTGATTCTTGACTATGTATCAAAATTATGAATTTCAAATGATAATTCACTAATTGATTGATGTTTGTGTTGTTTGTTCATTTGTTTGCTAATTTTGAACCATTTAGCCTAACTGAATCAAATATTGAATTGTATTGAAAATTGGTCGCGTTTGCTTGCATATACATATATATCATTGAACAGGTCATAGCAAGGAGGCTAGAGCCGAGAATAAAATTTGTTTGCCCGACAAATAGGTACATGTTTACTACATAATTTCCTGTTTTGTTTGGGTGATGATGATTTTGTGAGCCTATTGGCTAGCCGCTTGGCTTTTTCTTTTTCTTTTTGAGATCTGAAGGACCGGGGAAGCTATTTGAAATTCCCCGATGCTCCCATTGCAGGGGAGGTTATGGCGAAATTTTTCGAAAATTTAGGGAGTTAGCCAAATTTTTGAAATTTTGAAAATTCTCAGAAACTGAAAAGTTGGAGAATGGAAGCCTGATCGATCGTAGAGTTGATTAATCAAACCACTTTCTACTTTGTTCCTTTTCGGGGACGAAAAGTTTTAAGTGGGGGAGATTGTAACAACCCGTAAAATCTGGGCCAGTTTAAAATTTTTATTTTGGCGATTTTAGCGAATTTTGAACATTTAAAATAGATTATTTTAAATAATATCGACGAGAAATTTATTTTGAATAGAAATCGAACGTATATATTATATACGTCGTCGTTAGAATATAAATAATTATATATAATTATAAAAGGAATTGAAAATGGCGCGGTAGTTCGAAAATTCGATTTCTAATTTCAAATGAATATACAGAATTCAATATAAGTCAGAATTGAACGAAACAAGAAATATTTGAATCTGTATAACTATATCTTTGTAATGAAGTTAACAAACCGAGATTTCATCTTAGAAATGATAAGATATGTCCAGTTGAATATTCTGAATAGTCGCTATGGAATTCAGGCCCTTAAAAATGGACATTTTGCAAACGACCTCGGATTTCGACGAAACCAGTTTTGTTGGGTCCGTGATGTTAAGTTATTGCTAGATTCCAAATTTCATAATTTTTCGAATCAATATGTGAGCGTGGCAAAGGAAAACGCGTTTGACCAGTTTCAGTTGATTTAAATCGACTGGAAATTGGCCATTTTTCTAACGGTCTCAGAATTCGACGAAACTAGTTTTGTTAGGACCGTATCGTCAATACAAAGCTAGAAAATATTTTTATGGAATTTATAGAGTTAGTATGTGACCCCGGTAATTTGAAATGTACGTTTAATATTCAATATAGTGATTTAAATGTAAATTTAACGGAAACTGATTGTAACAACCGAATCAGCTGACGATACATATCCCATTGTGTTCGGAATGGGGGTAAAACGCTGCGGACGACAGGCGGTGGGCCTCGTTTAGAGGTCGTAGGTTAAAGTCAACTTTTTGCAGAATAAAATAATTAAATAAAAAAAAAAAAAAAAGAATCTTCTTCCCCTTTTTATTTCTGGCCCCCCCCCCCCCCGTTTCTATTTCAGTTCAGAAATAAAAAAAAAAAACAAATCGTTCGAGCCCCTCCCCCGACGTCGATCGACGCCAGCGCCACCGCCCTCCACCCAATCGCCACCGCCCTGATCCAAACCCCCACCCCCTGCCCTCTTCGACGACGACGAGACCCCCCCCCCCGATTCGAGACCGCCGCCAGAAAAGCCCCCCCCCCCCCCCCCAAATCGCAATAACGCGACGAAGACCCCCCGACCTCCGCCTTGCACCCCCGACTCTGGCGAGCCACCTCCGGTCAGCCACAAATTCCTCCTCCCTCCTCCCTTCGACCGACGCGGCCAAACCCCCCCCCCCCCCCCCAGCGAGCTTCTCTTCTCCGACCTTCAAACGAAAAAATGGTAAGTATTTTATTTTACTTTTACTTTTATTTTAAAGTCTAAAAACTGATTTGATTTTTAAAAAAAGAATAAAAACTGATTTGATTTTAAAAAAAAAAGAATAAAAACTGATTTGATTTTTAAAAAAAGAATAAAAACTGATTTGATTTTTAAAAAAAGAATAAAAACTGATTTGATTTTTAAAAAAAGAATAAAAACTGATTTGATTTTTAAAAAAAGAATAAAAACTGATTTGATTTTTAAAAAAAAAGAATAAAAACTGATTTGATTTTTAAAAGGATTAAAAACTGAATTGATTTTTTTAAAAGTATAAAAACTGATTTTAAAATGATTTATAAACTAAAAGGAGATTAGAAATTTAAAAGTAAAAATCAGATTTTTATATATTGAAAGCCGAAGTAAAAATCATATTTTTATGTATCGAAAGTCGAAAGAAAAATCATATTTTTATATATTGAAAGCCGAAGTAAAAATCATATTTTTATGTATCGAAAGTCGAAGTAAAAAATCCGATTTTTATTTATTGAATAGCAAAGTAAAAATTCGATTTTTATATATGTAGTGGCTACGGTCAACGAAGGTGACAAAAAGGCGAAACGACGAAGACTTCTGCAAATGAAGAGCCGTGGAGCTAGGATAGCTATATGTGAGAATTTCTCACCTTTCAATTTATTTTTCTAGTTATATATATATATATACTAGGATGCAGACGGTGCTTATTAGAAGCACCCGACACCCGTCCACATACCATGGACTTGTTTGTTTGGTTGTGTAGTTGGTTAGATTATTTGATTGAAATTGAATTGTGGGGTGAAATGAATTGGTTTGATTGATGTGTGAATGGCGTGGGCCTTCACTAGACCGGGGATAAGGCTAGGCCTCGTCCCGTTTCTAGTATCGTGCCGTTATGCCGCCGAAATTTTCTAAAATATGTTAGAAAAATAAAATATCATTTTATTGAAGAAATAAACTGAATAGAAATTCATGTGTTGAAATAAAATGTTTTATCGTTAAAATATAATTTTTGACGTGAATGTGAATAAATAAATATTCATTTACGAACCGGGCGGTTTGTTTATGTACACCTATTTGAAGGACATTGATTGGGTCGATAAATTTTACACATCGCCCAATTGCACAAATAAAAATCTGTGTTTGATTGTTTGAAACCCCACACGGGTGTTGGGATGAAATTTGAAGTTCACTCATCCTGATTGATTAAATATGTCGATCGATTGATTGACAGGCTGTTATAAGCGTTGAATATCTATATTTGATGCTTATACAGTGTAGTGCACTTTGGTTGATGGTTGATTATTTTCAATGCTATTATATACATGTGTTGTATGAAAATCCATATAATTAATTTTATATGGTAATTGATTGGGCCTCATTCCAGTTTTGAAAAAGAAATATTTGAAAAAGAAATATTTGAAAAAGAAATATTTGAAAAAGAAATATTTGAAATAAAATATTTGAAAATAAAGGAATATATGAAGCCGTGTTGATTAGATTGACGCCATTTTGACGTGAACGATATTTATATCGATTTTATTCATTTTAAAATGAATATTGAAAAGTGATTTCGAAATCGACGATTTCGAAATGAATTGAATTGAAAACGATTTCGAAATGAAGTGAATTGAAAACGATTTCGAAATGAAGTGAATTGAAAACGATTTCGAAATGAATTGAATTGAAAACGATTTCGAAATGAATTGAATTGAAAACGATTTCGAAATGAATTGAATTGAATATGAATTCAAATTGAATTGAAATTTGAATTGAATAGAAATGAATATTCAAAACGAATTTATAAAGAAGAATTCAATTGTGATTTGAATTGAAAAGGAAGTTGAAAAAGTTTTTGAAACGAATTCAAAACTATTTATATAATTCGTTTTAAATAGAAATCGACGATATATATATTATATATATTATATATATAATATAATGGCCTGAATAGAACGCGCCGCGCCGCGGTAGTTCGAGAATTTCGACCATTTATTTCAAACGGACATTACGGGAGATCCGACCGTCGGATTCTCCTAAAACCGGAACCGTTGGGTTCGTATCGAAAAGAGCTTTCTAACGAATGTGATAAATTAGAAATCTAACGGTTGGATTTGGAATTATGTCCAAATCAAATTGGAAAAAGGTCGTTGTAAGTGCAGTTCGATGGCCGTTGTTGGAAATCGACTGTACGGGCCTTGATAAAATTATTAAAAATAGTAATAATTTGTGTAAAATCATAAGAAATGATTTGTGAAGATTTGGGATGAAAAACTCCATATTTGAAAAGATAAAAATAGATTTTTATCGAAATGAACTGGTTTTGAACTAGAATGATAATTCTATTTATTTTTAAATAAATAAATTGAATTTAAAAAGGGTTTTAAAAATAACCAGAATATCCAATGATTGCATTGGAGTGGATTTGAATCGAATTTGTCTTCGGAATATTTCGATGTTGGAATTCGTGATTATACAGATGTTGTTATGGAAATTTGAAAGATATATATTTATATCGTTATTTCCAATACGACATTTGTTAGTCGTAGAATTCGATATTGAATATAAGCCGATATATTTTCTATTCAGAGCCTTGTATTGAATATCGAATGTGATTTGGGTTTGTCGTGAGTGGTGTCTTCACTAACACTGTTCTTGAACCCAGTTGAGAAAAGGTTAAATCTTTTTATTTAGATTTAATGAAGTGTACCAATTAAAGAATATTTAATTGGAATTGAATTGATATTGATTTTTGGGTTTATCGTGGACAGTGTTTTAAATAACACTCGTTCTTTAACCCGATAATCAATGGGATGTGACTTTGGGTTTATCGTGAACTGTGTTTTAAATAACACTGATTCTTTAACCCAGTCAAAGATTAAAACTAAGTGGAAGTTTTAATGAATCTTTAATTAGATTGAAAAGATCGAGAATGGAGTATCACCAGTTTTACTCCAGGCGATAGTTAAAACTTTAATTAGATTTGAACGTGAAATGGTAATTGAATTTACCGATAACACTGTGGTGTTAGATATGAAGTATTACCAGTTTTACTTCATGGGATGAATAGGTTGGGATTGGGAAATAAAATAAATGATTACTTCGGTGTGGTTCGCTAATCCCGACTAGTTTGAATTGATATTCAAAAGAGATTAAAGAATAAATTTAAAGAATTTATCTTGGATAAAATTAATGGGAACTTTTCCCAAAGTATAGGAATATTTGAATAAAAGAATATTCTGAATTGGAATGAGACGTATGTTGTGTTTGTGTAACACTTTTATAATATATACACGAGTTATTCAGAAAGACCGGGTTTATCCCATTCTGAATAACTGATTCGACGTGGTGTCGAAGATGAAGACGGTGGTCGAAGACCAGAAGTCTTCACGTCGTTTGGGTGCTTACTGATGATCTTGATTGGGCTGTACACCCAAGAAGATGGAAACAGTTAGTGATCGTCCAGACGTACTTGGAGATCGATGGATATGCGAGGTACTAGGTGCCTCCGGTTTCGTTCAGACCCAGAACGGACTTGTAAATGGACTGTGTGTCTGACATTGGATTTTAGTCCGTGTGATTGATCTCTATTAAATATATATCTGTTTGGCGGCGGAGAATTTATTCTCTTGCTTAACGCCCTTCTCTGAGACGTACGAGCTCAGGGGTTATATATTGATGGATATCAAACGCATGGAGTGAATTGCCTGTGTGGCATGCCTAAGTGGCAATTGATCGAGGCTTCTGTTGAAAAGCAAAGTCTTGTGGTGATGATCAAAGCACAGCCTGTGTGGCACAGCTTTGTGTAACGTGAATTCGCGAGCCTCGCACCCCGGTTGTGAACCAAAAACGGGAGAGGACGTCAGGGAGGGCATGCGTTTCTTTCTAGATAGAAGTGGCGTCAGTGGTTTTACACGCCCTGACGAGTTTGACTTATGTGGTTGTTGCTGTTGCGAGGCGCCTTGGTTATATCGGTTTTGGCCGATGCATTCTGGTCGGCAGACGGACCAGACTTACACCCCATAGGGTGGGGAGACGTAGTGTTCAGGCATAATAATCCACATCGGTGGACCGGCCCTGAGGATCCAGGGGGCAGTTGCGGCTGTTCCTGAGACACGGGCTAGAGCGTCTCGAATCGGTTGAGGACTATCTTTTGCCTCGGTTCATAGATGGAAACCCAATTTCCAAATACGTGATTCTGCGGTTTTATTTGTAGAGCCTAGTATGGCGACATAGTGGGATGGGGCATTCATGCCGCCTACGATTGATACTTATGATTTGAAGTTGTTTTATACACTATGCACTTATGATAGTATCAAATGATTTGTTTTAAACGTATCAAGCATCCTTGGCTATTATAAGGTAAAAACCCTATCCTCCGGCTTGCGTTGCATTGTGTGATGGGAACTGGGTCTTATAATAGCTTCATTCTTCTTTATTTAGCATTGCGCTGTTGTTTTATGCACTGGTATTCTTGGGAGGAAACCCGTTCCGTGTTATACGGCGTGGCCCCTTGATTTACCGAACTTTAAAATAAAGGATTATAACTGTTTTAGTTCTCACACCAGTCACATGACTGACCTGGAGTTTATTGTTTTAACCTAAACTCTGGGTGCCCCTATTTTTGACACGGGCAGCTAGTAGTTTTGGTTTTGCAGATTTATATTCACAGGATCCTGGTTTACAGCTGGAACGATATCCGGAAAGCTTTGTATCCGTATATCTCTTCTAGTTGTGTATTGTATTATCTTCCGCTGCGATGTATTTAAATGTAATTTAAATCTCTGATATTTCTGTGTAATATTCATTCATACTCTGTATATTCTTGTAATCTGATGCATTGTTGTAATATACAATGAAATGTTCTTTTTATATGCATTCTATTTTGTCGTGTTCTCAAAACAATTCGTTCTTTCTCTTCTCTTCGGAGGCCGGGGAAGTTCGGGTCGTTTCATCGTGGTATCAGAGCTTTGGTTTACAAAGCTCAGAGAACAAGGCACATTAGAACCATACGAAAGAATTCATCAGATATTGGGTTAGTAAAATCCAATGAGAATGACTCGTTAGAGATAGGATCAGTAGTATCCTAGAACGAGTGTGAAGAGTATATTTTTTTCAAATGAAAACAAATTTCGTTTTGAAAATTTAAATCAATTATTCGTATTTGATTATTTATTTTATATTGATTAGGACAATCCGATATATAAAGATTTTGCATATATGTCTTGCAAACGTGTATTCGAAGTTTTAATATATTGGGTAGATATAGAATCCCTCTAGTGCCCGGGAATAATTCTGGTTATGGGGCACTGTCGCCAGTATTTATTTTCGAGCGACGAAAGTGAGATTTCTATATATTTCCTATTGACTGGTGTGAGAACCAAAATTAGATAGGGCCTATCGTTGTGATTTGGCATCAAAAATCTGATTCTTGACTATGTATCAAAATTATGAATTTCAAATGATAATTCACTAATTGATTGATGTTTGTGTTGTTTGTTCATTTGTTTGCTAATTTTGAACCATTTAGCCTAACTGAATCAAATATTGAATTGTATTGAAAATTGGTCGCGTTTGCTTGCATATACATATATATCATTGAACAGGTCATAGCAAGGAGGCTAGAGCCGAGAATAAAATTTGTTTGCCCGACAAATAGGTACATGTTTACTACATAATTTCCTGTTTTGTTTGGGTGATGATGATTTTGTGAGCCTATTGGCTAGCCGCTTGGCTTTTTCTTTTTCTTTTTAAGATCTGAAGGACCGGGGAAGCTATTTGAAATTCCCCGATGCTCCCATTGCAGGGGAGGTTATGGCGAAATTTTTCGAAAATTTAGGGAGTTAGCCAAATTTTTGAAATTTTGAAAATTCTCAGAAACTGAAAAGTTGGAGAATGGAAGCCTGATCGATCGTAGAGTAGATTAATCAAACCACTTTCGACTTTGTTCCTTTTCGGGGACGAAAAGTTTTAAGTGGGGGAGATTGTAACAACCCGTAAAATCTGGGCCAGTTTAAAATTTTTATTTTGGCGATTTTAGCGAATTTTGAACATTTAAAATAAATTATTTTAAATAATATCGACGAGAAATTTATTTTGAATAGAAATCGAACGTATATATTATATACGTCGTCGTTAGAGTATAAATAATTATATATAATTATAAAAGGAATTGAAAATGGCGCGGTAGTTCGAAAATTCGATTTCTAATTTCAAATGAATATACAGAATTCAATATAAGTCAGAATTGAACGAAACAAGAAATATTTGAATCTGTATAACTATATCTTTGTAATGAAGTTAACAAACTGAGATTTCATCTTAGAAATGATAAGATATGTCCAGTTGAATATTCTGAATAGTCGCTATGGAATTCAGGCCCTTAAAAATGGACATTTTGCAAACGACCTCGGATTTCGACGAAACCAGTTTTGTTGGGTCCGTGATGTTAAGTTATTGCTAGATTCCAAATTTCATAATTTTTCGAATCAATATGTGAGCGTGGCAAAGGAAAACGCGTTTGACCAGTTTCAGTTGATTTTAATCGACTGGAAATTGGCCATTTTTCTAACGGTCTCAGAATTCGACGAAACTAGTTTTGTTAGGACCGTATCGTCAATACAAAGCTAGAAAATATTTTTATGGAATTTATAGAGTTAGTATGTGACCCCGGTAATTTGAAATGTACGTTTAATATTCAATATAGTGATTTAAATGTAAATTTAACGGAAACTGATTGTAACAACCGAATCAGCTGACGATACATATCCCATTGTGTTCGGAATGGGGGTAAAACGCTGCGGACGACAGGCGGTGGGCCTCGTTTAGAGGTCGTAGGTTAAAGTCAACTTTTTGCAGAATAAAATAATTAAATAAAAAAAAAGAATCTTCTTCCCCTTTTTATTTCTGCCCCCCCCCCCCCCCCCGTTTCTATTTCAGTTCAGAAATAAAAAAAAAAAAAAAACAAATCGTTCGAGCCCCTCCCCCGACGTCGATCGACGCCAGCGCCACCGCCCTCCACTTAATCGCCACCGCCCTGATCCAAACCCCCACCCCCTGCCCTCTTCGACGACGACGAGACCCCCCCCCCCCCGATTCGAGACCGCCGCCAGAAAAGCCCCCCCCCCAAATCGCAATAACGCGACGAAGACCCCCCGACCTCCGCCTTGCACCCCCGACTCTGGCGAGCCACCTCCGGTCAGCCACAAATTCCTCCTCCCTCCTCCCTTCGACCGACGCGGCCAAACCCCCCCCCCCCCCCCCAGCGAGCTTCTCTTCTCCGACCTTCAAACGAAAAAATGGTAAGTATTTTATTTTACTTTTATTTTTATTTTAAAGTCTAAAAACTGATTTGATTTTTAAAAAAAGAATAAAAACTGATTTGATTTAAAAAAAAAAGAATAAAAACTGATTTGATTTTTAAAAAAAGAATAAAAACTGATTTGATTTTTAAAAAAAGAATAAAAACTGATTTGATTTTTAAAAAAAGAATAAAAACTGATTTGATTTTTAAAAAAAAGAATAAAAACTGATTTGATTTTTAAAAGGATTAAAAACTGAATTGATTTTTTTAAAAGTATAAAAACTGATTTTAAAATGATTTATAAACTAAAAGGAGATTAGAAATTTAAAAGTAAAAATCAGATTTTTATATATTGAAAGCCGAAGTAAAAATCATATTTTTGTGTATCGAAAGTCGAAAGAAAAATCATATTTTTATATATTGAAAGCCGAAGTAAAAATCATATTTTTATGTATCGAAAGTCGAAGTAAAAAATCCGATTTTTATTTATTGAATAGCAAAGTAAAAATTCGATTTTTATATATGTAGTGGCTACGGTCAACGAAGGTGACAAAAAGGCGAAACGACGAAGACTTCTGCAAATGAAGAGCCGTGGAGCTAGGATAGCTATATGTGAGAATTTCTCACCTTTCAATTTATTTTTCTAGTTATATATATATATATATATACTAGGATGCAGACGGTGCTTATTAGAAGCACCCGACACCCATCCACATACCATGACTTGTTTGTTTGGTTGTGTAGTTGGTTAGATTATTTGATTGAAATTGAATTGTGGGGTGAAATGAATTGGTTTGATTGATGTGTGAATGGCGTGGGCCTTCACTAGACCGGGGATAAGGCTAGGCCTCGTCCCGTTTCTAGTATCGTGCCGTTATGCCGCCGAAATTTTCTAAAATATGTTAGAAAAATAAAATATCATTTTATTGAAGAAATAAACTGAATAGAAATTCATGTGTTGAAATAAAATGTTTTATCGTTAAAATATAATTTTTGACGTGAATGTGAATAAATAAATATTCATTTACGAACCGGGCGGTTTGTTTATGTACACCTATTTGAAGGACATTGATTGGGTCGATAAATTTTACACATCGCCCAATTGCACAAATAAAAATCTGTGTTTGATTATTTGAAACCCCACACGGGTGTTGGGATGAAATTTGAAGTTCACTCATCCTGATTGATTAAATATGTCGATCGATTGATTGACAGGCTGTTATAAGCGTTGAATATCTATATTTGATGCTTATACAGTGTAGTGCACTTTGGTTGATGGTTGATTATTTTCAATGCTATTATATACATGTGTTGTATGAAAATCCATATAATTAATTTTATATGGTAATTGATTAGGCCTCATTCCAGTTTTGAAAAAGAAATATTTGAAAAAGAAATATTTGAAAAAGAAATATTTGAAATAAAATATTTGAAAATAAAGGAATATATGAAGCCGTGTTGATTAGATTGACGCCATTTTGACGTGAACGATATTTATATCGATTTTATTCATTTTAAAATGAATATTGAAAAGTGATTTCGAAATCGACGATTTCGAAATGAATTGAATTGAAAACGATTTCGAAATGAAGTGAATTGAAAACGATTTCGAAATGAAGTGAATTGAAAACGATTTCGAAATGAATTGAATTGAAAACGATTTCGAAATGAATTGAATTGAAAACGATTTCGAAATGAATTGAATTGAAAACGATTTCGAAATGAATTGAATTGAATATGAATTCAAATTGAATTGAAATTTGAATTGAATAGAAATGAATATTCAAAACGAATTTATAAAGAAGAATTCAATTGTGATTTGAATTGAAAAGGAAGTTGAAAAATTTTTGAAACGAATTCAAAACTATTTATATAATTCGTTTTAAATAGAAATCGACGATATATATATTATATATATTATATATATAATATAATGGCCTGAATAGAACGCGCCGCGCCGCGGCAGTTCGTGAATTTCGACCATTTATTTCAAACGGACATTACGGGAGATCCGACCGTCGGATTCTCCTAAAACCGGAACCGTTGGGTTCGTATCGAAAAGAGCTTTCTAACGAATGTGATAAATTAGAAATCTAACGGTTGGATTTGGAATTATGTCCAAATCAAATTGGAAAAAGGTCGCTGTAAGTGCAGTTCGATGGCCGTTGTTGGAAATCGACTGTACGGGCCTTGATAAAATTATTAAAAATAGTAATAATTTGTGTAAAATCATAAGAAATGATTTGTGAAGATTTGGGATGAAAAACTCCATATTTGAAAAGATAAAAATAGATTTTTATCGAAATGAACTGGTTTTGAACTAGAATGATAATTCTATTTATTTTTAAATAAATAAATTGAATTTAAAAAGGGTTTTAAAAATAACCAGAATATCCAATGATTGCATTGGAGTGGATTTGAATCGAAATTGTCTTCGGAATATTTCGATGTTGGAATTCGTGATTATACAGATGTTGTTATGGAAATTTGAAAGATATATATTTATATCGTTATTTCCAATACGACATTTGTTAGTTGTAGAATTCGATATTGAATATAAGCCGATATATTTTCTATTCAGAGCCTTGTATTGAATATCGAATGTGATTTGGGTTTGTCGTGAGTGGTGTCTTCACTAACACTGTTCTTGAACCCAGTTGAGAAAAGGTTAAATCTTTTTATTTAGATTTAATGAAGTGTACCAATTAAAGAATATTTAATTGGAATTGAATTGATATTGATTTTTGGGTTTATCGTGGACAGTGTTTTAAATAACACTCGTTCTTTAACCCGATAATCAATGGGATGTGACTTTGGGTTTATCGTGAACTGTGTTTTAAATGACACTGATTCTTTAACCCAGTCAAAGATTAAAACTAAGTGGAAGTTTTAATGAATCTTTAATTAGATTGAAAAGATCGAGAATGGAGTATCACCAGTTTTACTCCAGGCGATAGTTAAATCTTTAATTAGATTTGAACTTGAAATGGTAATTGAATTTACCGATAACACTGTGGTGTTAGATATGAAGTATTACCAGTTTTACTTTATGGGATGAATAGGTTGGGATTGGGAAATAAAATAAATGATTACTTCGGTGTGGTTCGCTAATCCCGACTAGTTTGAATTGATATTCAAAAGAGATTAAAGAATAAATTTAAAGAATTTATCTTGGATAAAATTAATGGGAACTTTTCCCAAAGTATAGGAATATTTGAATAAAAGAATATTCTGAATTGGAATGAGACGTATGTTGAGTTTGTGTAACACTTTTATAATATATACGCGAGTTATTCAGAAAGACCGGGTTTATCCCATTCTGTATAACTGATTCGACATGGTGTCGAAGATGAAGACGGTGGTCGAAGACCAGAAGTCTTCACGTCGTTTGGGTGCTTACTGATGATCTTGATTGGGCTGTACACCCAAGAAGATGGAAACAGTTAGTGATCGTCCAGACGTACTTGGAGATCGATGGATATGCGAGGTACTAGGTGCCTCCGGTTTCGTTCAGACCCAGAACGGACTTGTAAATGGACTGTGTGTCTGACATTGGATTTTAGTCTGTGTGATTGATCTCTATTAAATATATATCTGTTTGGCGGCGGAGAATTTATTCTCTTGCTTAACGCCCTTCTCTGAGACGTACGAGCTCAGGGGTTATATATTGATGGATATCAAACGCATGGAGTGAATTGCCTGTGTGGCATGCCTAAGTGGCAATTGATCGAGGCTTCTGTTGAAAAGCAAAGTCTTGTGGTGATGATCAAAGCACAGCCTGTGTGGCACAGCTTTGTGTAACGTGAATTCGCGAGCCTCGCACCCCGGTTGTGAACCAAAAACGGGAGAGGACGTCAGGGAGGGCATGCGTTTCGTTCTAGCTAGAAGTGGCGTCAGTGGTTTTACACGCCCTGACGAGTTTGACTTATGTGGTTGTTGCTGTTGCGAGGCGCCTCGGTTATATCGGTTTTGGCCGATGCATTCTGGTCGGCAGACGGACCAGACTTACACCCCATAGGGTGGGGAGACGTAGTGTTCAGGCATAATAATCCACATCGGTGGACCGGCCCTGAGGATCCAGGGGGCAGTTGCGGCTGTTCCTGAGACACGGGCTAGAGCGTCTCGAATCGGTTGAGGACTATCTTTTGCCTCGGTTCATAGATGGAAACCCAATTTCCAAATACGTGATTCTGCGGTTTTATTTGTAGAGCCTAGTATGGCGACATAGTGGGATGGGGCATTCATGCCGCCTATGATTGATACTTATGATTTGAAGTTTTTTTATACATTATGCACTTATGATAGTATCAAATGATTTGTTTTAAACGAATCAAGCATCCTTGGCTATTATAAGGTAAAAACCCTATCCTCCGGCTTGCGTTGCATTATGTGATGGGAACTGGGTCTTATAATAGCTTCATTCTTCTTTATTTAGCATTGCGCTGTTGTTTTATGCACTGGTATTCTTGGGAGGAAACCCGTTCTGTGTTATATGGCGTGGCCCCTTGATTTACCGAACTTTAAAATAAAGGATTATAACTGTTTTAGTTCTCACACCAGTCACATGACTGACCTGGAGTTTATTGTTTTAACCTAAACTCTGGGTGCCCCTATTTTTGACACGGGCAGCTAGTAGTTTTGGTTTTGCAGATTTATATTCACAGGATCCTGGTTTACAGCTGGAACGATATCCGGAAAGCTTTGTATCCGTATATCTCTTCTAGTTGTGTTTTGTATTATCTTCCGCTGCGATGTATTTAAATGTAATTTAAATCTCTGATATTTCTGTGTAATATTCATTCATACTCTGTATATTCTTGTAATCTGATGCATTGTTGTAATATACAATGAAATGTTCTTTTTATATGCATTCTATTTTGTCGTGTTCTCAAAACAATTCGTTCTTTCTCTTCTCTTCGGAGGCCGGGGAAGTTCGGGTCGTTTCAATGGCCTGAATAGAACGCGCCGCGCCGCGGCAGTTCGTGAATTTCGACCATTTATTTCAAACGGACATTACGGGAGATCCGACCGTCGGATTCTCCTAAAACCGGAACCGTTGGGTTCGTATCGAAAAGAGCTTTCTAACGAATATTGGAAATTTGAAATCTAACGGTTGGATTTGGAATTATGTCCAAATCAAATTTGAAAAAGGTCGCTGTAAGTGCAGTTCGATGGCCATTGTTGGAAATCGACTGTACGGGCCTTGATAAAATTATTAAAAATAGTAATAATTTGTGTAAAATCATAAGAAATGATTTGTGAAGATTTGGGATGAAAAACTCCATATTTGAAAAGATAAAAATAGATTTTTATCGAAATGAACTAGTCTTGAACTAGAATTATAATTCTATTTATTTTTAAATAAATGAATTGAATTTAAAAAGGGTTTTAAAAATAACCAGAATATCCAATGATTGCATTGGAGTGGATTTGAATCGAAATTGTCTTCGGAATATTTCGATGTTGGAATTCGTGATTATACAGGGGTTGTTATGGAAATTTGAAAGATATATATTTATATCGTTATTTCCAATACGACATTTGTTAGTCGTAGAATTCGATATTGAATATAAGCCGATATATTTTCTATTCAGAGCCTTGTATTGAATATCGAATGTGATTTGGGTTTGTCATGAATGGTGTCTTCACTAACACTGTTCTTGAACCCAGTTGAGAAAAGATTAAATCTTTTTTATTTATTTTAGATTTAATGAAATGTACCAATTAAATGATATTTAATTGGAATTGAATTGATATTGATTTTCGGATTTATCGTGAACAGTGTTTTAAATAACACTCGTTCTTTAACCCGATAATTAATGAATGTGATTTTGGGTTTATCGTGAAACGTGTTTTAAATGACACTGATTCTTTAACCCAGTCGAAGATTAAAACTAAGTGGAGTTTTAATGAATCTTTAATTAGATTAAAAGATCGAAAATGGAGTACCACCAGTTTTGCTCCAGGCGATAGTTAAATCTTTAATTAGATTAGAACGTGAAATGGTAATTGAATTTACCGATAACACTGTGGTGTTAGATGTGAAGTATTACCAGTTTTACTTCATGGGATAAATAGGTTGGGATTGGGAAATTAAAACAAATGATTACTTCGGTAAAGGTCGCTAATCCCGACTAGTTTGAACTGAGATTCAAAAATAGAATAAAGAATAAATTCAAGGAATTTATCTTGGATAAAATTAATGGGAACCTTTCCCTATGAATGTGAAATCAGAAACTAACTGTCGGTTAGCTAAGCAGAATGGTTTTCTGGATATTGATCTGATGTTGGTTTCGGCCTTCGGGGTTAATATTTGGGAAATTATTCTCTTGATTAATTTACGGTTAGTGACTGATGAATTGGAATGAGGCGTATGTTGTGTTTGTGTAACACTTATTTAAAATATACGCGAGTTATTCGGAAAGTCCGGGTTTATCCCATTCTGAATAACTGATACGACGATAAGTCGAAGATGAAGATGATGGTCGAAGACCGGAGGTCTTCACGTCGTTTGGGTAATCACTGATGATCTTGATTGGGCTGTACACCAAAGAAGATGGAAACAGTTGGTGATCGTCCAGACGTACTTGGAGATCGATGGATATGCGGGGTACTAGGTGCCTCCGGTTTCGTTCAGACCCAGAACGGACTTGTAAATGGACTGTGTGTCTGACATTGGATTTTAGTCCGTGTGATTGATCTCTATTAAATATATATCTGTTTGGCGGCGGAGAATTTATTCTCTTGCTTAACGCCCTTCTCTGAGACGTACGAGCTCAGGGGTTATATATTGATGGATATCAATCGCATGGAGTGAATTGCCTGTGTGGCATGCCTAAGTGGCAATTGATCGAGGCTTCTGTTGAAAAGCAAAGTCTTGTGGTGATGATCAAAGCACGGCCTTTGTGGCGTAGCTTTGTGTAACGTTTACTTCGCGAGTTTCACACCCGGTATGAATCAAAAACGGGAGACGGACCTCAGGGAGGGCATGCGTTTCTTCCTAGTTAGAAGTGGCGTCAGTGGTTTTACACGCCCTGACGAGTTTGACTTATGTGGTTGTTGCTGTTGCGAGGCGCCTCGGAATTGATCGGTCGTTCTCGAACCGATGGAGTCATTTAGTTGGCTCATTTACGCCCCAAAGGGCGGGGAAACGTAGTGTTCAGGCATAATAATCCACATCGGTGGACCGGCCCTGACGATCCATGGGGCAGTTGCGGCTGTTCCTGAGGCTCGGACTAGGCAGTCTCGAATCGGTTGAGGACTGTCTTTTGCCTCGGTTCATAGACGGAAATCCAATTTCCAAATACGTGACTTTGCGGTTTTATTTGTAAACCTATATATGGCGACATGATATATGGTACCCATGCCGCCTATGATTGATACTTATGATTTGAAGTGTTTTATACACTATGCACTTATAATAGTATCAAATGATTTGTTTTAAATGTATCAAGCATTCTTTGGCTGTTATAAGGGAAAACCCTATCCTCGGCTGCGTTGCATTGTGTGATGGGACCTGGGTCTTATAACAGCTTCATTTTTCTTTATTTAGCATTGCGCTGTTTGTTTTATGCACTGGTATTCTTGGGAGGAAACCCGTTCCGTGTTATACGGAGTGGTCCCTTGATTTACCTAACTTTAAAAAAAACGAAGATTAATAACTGTTTTAGTTCTCACACCAGTCCCATGACTGACCTGGAGTTTATTGTTTTAACCTAAACTCTGGGTGCCCCTATTTTGACACGAGCAGCTAGTAGTTTTGGTTTTGCAGATTTATATTCACAGGATCCTGGTTTACAGCTGGAACGATATCCGGAAAGCTTTGTATCTGTATATCTCCTTCTAGTTGTGTATTGTATTATTTTCCGCTGCGATGTATTTAAATGTAATTTAAATCTCTGATATTTCTGTGTAATATTCTTTTATACTCTGTATATTCTTGTAATCTGATGCATTGTTGTAATATACAGTGAAATGTTCTTCTGTATGAGTTATGTTGTGGCTTGTTCTCGAACTATCCGACGCTTTCCTTTACGGGGAAGTTACGGGTTTTCACATAAAAAAAGTACATAAACTGAAAGACATAATCCCCAACATCAAAATAGCCATAAATAAAGAGAAGCTGAACTTTACTTCAGCGATCCAAGCAATCTTCTAAAAGCAGTCCAAAATCAAGCTCCACTGGTGCTAGTTCCAACCTGAGCACCTGGGGGGGGGGGGAGGAAAGAGATGAAAAATGGGGGGGGGGGTCAGACATAAAGTATGGCGAGTGCGATAATTCTAACAACATAATTAACAAAGTAACTAGGCTAAGGCATAAGTTGGAAAATAAGGAAATGACCATGAACCATTGAGATGACAGAGTAAACAAGGAAACAAGATGAACAACGATATCGTTTAAGCGCACCGAAACCACTATCGGATGATTACTAAACTACACCAACACTATAGGATAATCGCTATACTGCACCACCACTAGTCACCCTATGGTTGATCCCGCCTATTGACTTAATAATGATATTGGTAGTTTCGTGCACCCCTAGCTGCCTTTATAGGTGTCGTCTGCCCCTATCTCCACTAGGTGTACCCACTACCCCCAAGCGATCGGCTCCCTAACTCGTAGATACCCGTGTTGGCCCCACAGTGGGGTGTATCACTCCCCAAAGTGGTAACCCGATACCACCAAGAATGCACGGCTTATACCTACACGATGCAACAACGTCTTACCTACCAGCCCGTGTCCACACACGCATATGAACCCGTTGGACTTGCGTTGCCACCACTAACCCGCTTTGGCCACTTATAGTCAAGCCCAGTATGCGTGTCCCGTCCTCGACTTGGGTCGAGCCCACAAAGATACGTATGGGTTACTGGTTGAAACGGGCCCCCATTACTTCACACAAGCTATCCACCTAAGCTTGGTCCCCTCTAGTACATCCCACTTAACCCACTTCTTATTCATGTTTCAATTACATGTTTCATATTTTGGTTAAGTGTTTCTAATCGTATTTCGAAATGCCACCCAAGGCACCCAGTAGATTCCACAAGCCACCCAAGGCACCCACTTAACCCCCTCAAGTCCCACTACATGCTTATCTAGTTAAGTGTTTCTTAATTCATTAAGACCGTAACCCCATAAAGACCTCTCACATTAGACTGACATTTGTGGCAGTTGGAATTGCCGGGCGGGTCCGGTCAGTATTACACCACAAAAGAGCCTAACCTCGTGCCTTTACATTTGTTACATATTTAGTTTATGCCTAAGACCTCTCACATTAGATTGGCATTTGTGGCAGCTGGATTTGCCGGGCGGGTCCGGGCAGTCTTACACCACAAAAGAGTCTAACCTCATGTCTTAGACGATTAATTATTCCTAATTAATCATTCCCCGATTTGAATTACTTTCCCTATTCAAATTATTATTTAATTCCAAATTTAACGATGTCCATAATTGACTCAATTATGTCCATCCATTTATGGTATGCAAAATCATACCAATTTTCACTATAATTATATTTTATGCCTTTTATGCCAATTAAATCTTTTTAATATTATCCCCTTTACCCCACGTAGTACGTTTGTTCATTTAACGTAAAAATATATGTTAGACTCGAATAGTCTAACTCATGGAATAAAGAGAAAACATCACAATATACACATAATTAAAACATAAATCTAACATAGGGGTGAACTTGCATATGTGAATGATGTTTTACATCTAAAACTTGCATAGGCCAAAATTACAACTTGCATAAACAACATATGTCATGGATCTAATCTAAAGGTGTGAACCTGATGAGATAGTGGCCACAAACTTACATAAACATCATATGTCATGGATCCAAATCTAAAGGTGTGAACTTGATGAAATAATGGCCATAAACTTGCATAAACAACATATGTCATAGATCTATATCTAAAGGGGGTAAAATTGCATAGGTAATAACATAACATGATTCATATCCAACTCATAAACTCACATATGTGATTTATACATCGCAACAATGGTGTAAACCAGTATCTAACATGTAAAGTATATGTAGAATTTAGCATATGTCACAGCCTAACTTTCAATCAAATTCTCACATAAACTAGGTGTCATAATCATGTAAGTTCACATATAATTCTACCCAACTTGTATATGATTCATGTTTGAATCAAAATCTAAACTTGCATACATATGATTTATCATATGAGTTAATATAACAAACTAGCCTAAGAAACATGATAATTCAACTAGACATAAGCCAATCATAGGATTATAACATGGGTGATAGCATCATGACTTTGCATCGTAAATGATAGCATCATAACATAATATCATAGAAATTACAACACAATTCTACAACATAATTACAACATGCAATAAAACAATTCATATCACATCCAAATTATATGCATTATAACTCAATCCAATTCATTTATTAATTATTTTTTTAAAACTATCGAACTCACAACTCAAAAGCAGTCTTGAGTTTTGAATTCTGATTTCTGGAGTTGAATTAGCTCTCCCTTGAAGAAGATTCGCTGTTAGGGTTGAATAGTTCTAATTTGGTTGCTGTTCTTCCTCCTAATTTTGGTGCCGGCTGCTCTAGGGTTCAAGACAACAGCATGACGGCCATAGTTTCAATTTTAATTCTGATTTAGGGTTTGAGTCTATGGGTCTTTTTATAGAATTTTGAATTAATTTAAGTCGTCGGATGATCTTAGGTTTAATAAAAACCATTCAACCATGATAGGGTGATGAGTCAGCCCTAATGACTCAGCAAGAAGTCAGAAAGGACTCAACAACATGGGTCAGCCTGAACCAGAAAGCTGTGCAGGCTTTTGCCTCGGCCTGGGCGCACTTGGCAGGTGCGCCAGTGTTAATTTTTACTGGCGCACTTCCCAAGTGCGCCAGTGCAATCTTTTTTTTTCCTACTTTGCCACCAAACTTCGTTCGTCCATAACTCCTTCATCCGGTACTCGCTTCCCGCAAACTCGGACTCTATTTCAACCAGAATTCCGAGACGAACACAATGGTGCAACCCAATCCCCGTAATTCTTACGTCCGAGATTAATTATTCTTTAATTTAGTTAATTCAATTATTCAAAAATCCGGGGTGTTACATTCTCCCCTCCTTAAAGGATTTTGTCCCCGAAATCTCCAAGTCAAGGAGAATGCATATCCTACCATCCAAACAACCATCTACTCAACCATCAAACACGAGCATCCATTGTATTTATAAAATTTCTAATGCTGTATGAACATATGCAAAAAGTGTGTGTATATGTTTTATCTAATGCAAAATCAGGTGGTCTACTGATTCAGTTGACCTCCTTAATGCAAACCATGATAGTGCCATGCATCCATTATGTATGCGAAAGAACCCCATCGATACATATTATTTCTACATGTGTGCACAACCACTCACCAAAATGCAACATCCATATGATGGTACAACCATTATACATCCATTACTTAAATATGTACACACATTTATATGCACTATGTGATATGAAGTGACTGAGCCGTTCTAGTGCCTAAAGTGTGTGTGTATATGCATCCACGAGCAACCACTAGCAAACACTTGCATCCACTTGCATCCATCATACATAAAATGTCTCAAACACATGTTTCAACCATAGGATTATACTATCTAAAGGTCAAAGATACTAGCAAGAGGACATACTAAAGATAGGATAAGTACAAGGTAAGCGATAAAGGAGAAATTAAAAGTTATACCCTCGAAAAGAAAAGGGTACAACGAACGCATCTTCACTTCCGTCTCCCAAGTAGCGTTGCTCTCATCATCTCCCCATTGCACTTTGACTAGTTTGACCTCTCGATTCCTCAACTTCTTAATCTCCGACCCAAGAATGCACGTAGGAGCTCGTCGAATCGTCGTATCACGCTCTATCTCCACCTCTCTAAGCAAGCACAGCTCTACCACTTCCGCGGTCTCGTGCAAGCACTTCCTCAAATGTGATACATGGAATACGTATTATACACCACTAAGTCTCTCGGGCAACTCCACTCTATACGCCATCTGCCCAATCCATTCCTTAATAGAAAACGGCCCTACGAACCTTGGTGCTAATTTCCCAACGGACCCAAAGCGAACGACGTTCCATAATGGAGACACTTTGACAAAGACCATGTCCCCAACATCAAACTCAAGATCTGACCTCCTCTTGTCTGCATAAGATTTCTGTCTATCTTGCGCCGTCTTCATCCTCCTTTGAATCAAATCGATCTTTTCCGAAGTCTCTCTAATCATATTGGGTCCAAGCAAGATCTTGTCTGTAGACTCCCACCAACATGTGGGCGAACGACACGGCTGTCCATAAAGAGCCTCGAACGGTGCCATGCAAATACTAAACTGAAAGCTGTTATTATATGCGAACTCCACCAACGGAAGATGTTCCTCCCATGTACCTCCGAAGTCTAAGACACACAACCTCAATAAGTCCTCTAGAATACGATTCACCCTTTCGGTCTAGCCGTCTGTCTGAGGATGATATGCGGTGCTCAAACATAACTGAGTCCCTACCGCCTCTTGCAAGCTTTTCCGAAATTCGCTAGTGAAGATGGGATCGCGGTCGCTCACTATGGTAGAAGGAACACCATGAAAACGAACTATTTCTCGAATGTATACGGAGGCTAACCATGGAGCAGTCCTCTTACTCTTCACGGGAATGAAATGGGCGCTATTAGTAAGTCTGTCTACCACGACCCAAATCCCCGTATTACCCTTCCTCGATCTCGGTAATCCGTCAATATAGTCCATCGAGACGCTTTCCCACTTCCATTGTGGGACCTCCAATGGATGAAGCAATCCACCGGGCTTCTTTTGCTTTGCTTTTACTTGTTGGCACACCAAGCATCTAGCGACATACTCAACCACATCTTTCTTCATGCCGGCCCAAAAGTAAACTCGTCTCATGTCCATGTACATCTTGTCCCCGCTGGGATGAATGGTCATCTTCGAACGATGGGCATCATCAAGAATGGTCTTCCTCAAATTCTCATCCCGTGGTACACAAATTCTACCGTCCCTACGTAGCCAACCCTTATCATCTAGGGTATACCTATGGAGATGGCTCGATGACTCCCCTCTTTTGAGCTTTTCTACTAACTCAACCAACTGTGGGTCGTCTCGCTGTGCCTCGCCAATCCGTCCCAAAAGCGTAGGTCTGACCTCTAAGGATGCTAGAAAACCGGGTAAAAAGTCAATGGAAGGTTTAAAGTCAAACGTAGAGATGAACTCTAAACTTCGCCGCTCAACAAACAACAGACTCAAGGATAACCTTTTTCTACTTAAGGCATCTGCCACCACACTACCCTTGACAAGGGTATATGCTATCTCGAAGTCATAGGATGCTAAGAACTCCATCCACCTTTGCGGCCTTAAGTTCAAGTCCTTCTGAGAGAACAAATATTTTATCGATTTGTGGTCAGTGAATAATTCGAATTTTTCGCCAAGAAGATAATGACGCCAGGACTTAAGCACGAAGACAATAGCGGCTAACTCAAGGTCATATGTAGGGTACTTTCTATTATGTACTCTCAGTTGCCTTCCACCATAGGCTATTACCCTTCCCTCTTGCATTAAGACTGCGCCTAGTCCTGTCCCACAAGCGTCGGTATAAATGGTAAATGGCTTACTCCCATCTGGCAACACTAAGACTGGGGCTGTGATCAAAGCTCTCTTTAAACGTTGGATCGCATCATCACAATCTACGTCCCACATGAAAACTAAGTTCTTCTTCGTCAAGCGTGTTAACGGAGCTAATATTTTTGCGAAGTCTTTAACGAACTTCCTATAGTTGCCAGCCAACCCTAAGAAACTTCTCACCTCGGTAGCATTTTTAGGAACCTTCCAATATTGGATGGCCACTACCTTCGCAGGATCCACGGCTATCCCTTCTTTGGAAACCATGTGCCCTAAGAATCGCACTTCTTTCCTCTAAAAGTGACATTTAGAAAATTTTGCTTTAAGGCCATGCGCTCGAAGAGTCTCCAACACTTCCCTAAGATGTATGGCATGCTCTTATTCGCTCTTAGAAAAGACCAAGATGTCATCTACAAAGACTACCACAAATTTATTAAGGTACTCCCTAAACACCCTACTCATCAAATCAACAAAGTATGCGGGGGCGTTTGTCAAACTGAAGGGCATCACCAGGCACTCGAAGAAACCGTCTGGAGTCCTAAAGGCAGTCTTGTCTATGCTATCCTCAGCCACTCTCAACTGGTGGAAACCCGTGGCTAAGTCCAACTGCGAAAACAGTGAGGCGCCTACTAACTGATCGAAGAAATCGTCAATCGTCGGTGGTGGGTGTCTATTCTTCTTAGTAAGCTTATTAAGTTCTCTATAGTCCACACAAAGTCTATGGGACCCATCCGCCTTCGTGGCAAACACTACTGGAGCACCCCAATCTGATATACTACGTCCGATGAATCCGTTCTCAAGCAATTCTTTCACTTGCTTACTGAGTTCTCTTCTCTCTTTTGGAGCCATGTGTCGCACTGGCAATGCAACTGGCTTTGCATTGTCCACTAGACATATTCGAAAGTCTATCTCACGTTTTGGGGGTAAACCCCTCACCTCATTGAAGACATCAGCATATTCACGGACTATGGGAACAGAATGTAAATCATCATCGGATGCGTCAAGGGATTCTAGGTAACTAAGCATTACTGGACCTCTAGGGTCACAAGAAATATCAAGGGTCTTTCCAGAATGAGTCAACAATCTAACTACCCTTCTTTCACAATCTAGGATGGCCCCATATCTAGTTAGCCAGTCCGTACCTAGAATTAAACTGTAGCCCATGAAGCCAAGAACAAAAGCGTTGCACTCAAACTCAACGTCCAAGATAAACACTCTCAAATCCCGACAAATCATAGAAAGATAAGCCGAACAACCAATAGGATTTGAAACTACTAAGGGATCAATAACAAGATTAGTATCTAGGTGCAGTATTTCAACTAATGATGTAGAGATAAACGAATGCGATGCGCTAGAATCGAATAAATTACGGACATGATGATCAAACAGAAAAACTAAACTTTCAACGTAAATGGCTCTACCTCATTCTTGCAGCGGTGGGACCACGAGAGCCTGAACTTGTCCCCTTGCCTGCTCGGGTGCCATAAGAGCTTGCACCTGTCCTCCCGAGGTAGACCCTACCCTTTCTTTGGACAGTCCTTAATAAGATGTCCCACTTCGCCACAGTGGAAACAACCAGTCTTCTTTTTCTTCCTACAATCTTTGCTTAGATGGCCGGGTGTCCCACAGTTAAAGCATTTCTTCTTCCCCTTAGCATTGTTGCCTTTGCCACCTTTCTTATTCTCTTGTTGCTGTTGCGACTTCTTTTGATCCCCTTTCTTCTCGGGTGCCTTATTAGCATTGGCGCCCTTCTCCTCTTCATGCATGAGTGCCATGTCAACTAACCTCTTAAAGGTAGCCCCTATGGGAATGTGGGTCATAGCTAACCCATGAAGCGGCTCGTTTAAACCCTTAACAAATCTTAGAGCCTTCTTTTCTGGAGTGTGCACCAAGTCTAAGCCAAACCTTGCCAATTGGTTGAATTTGTTAACGTACTCTTTCACCGATGGATTTCCTTGCTTCAGTGACAAAAACCTTTCCATGTATAGATTCTCTTCAGCCCGTGAGAGAAAATTCGCCTCAAACCTCTACCTAAAATCTGGCCATGTATCGACTGGACGTCCCCCATTAGTGACCTTCCACCAGAACGAGGCCTCATACTTCATTAGCCAAGAAGCTAGCTGGACTTTTCTTCCATCATCCACTTCAAAGATTCTAAACAATTCTTCCACCTCCTTTAGCCCGTTACGAGCTTCAACAAATGTCTCCATCCCGTGTAAAGGTTTCCCACCCATTTCTCTAAAGTCCTTACATATCTTTGCGAAATTATCGACACGAGGAGGAGGAGGAGGAGGAGGAGGACCATTTGCTGGATCTACGGCGGCGGCCCTAGCCTCAAGATATTGACGAAACCAACCAGGCACATGAACGCCCTCTGGTATCTCAGATGCTTCAGACATGCTGAAACGAAAAAGGAAAGATTCAATATAAAAGAACTGAGGGAAAGATATATGGCCCTTGGAGTTATGCTTTCCAAAATATACTTTTCTCTTGAAAATATTTTCCTTAAATCATACTTTTGAAAGTACTTCTTTATAAAAATTGTTTTGAAAAATAGTTTTTCAAAAATTCATATCTATTCCGGTAACCTTCAGCTCTGATACCACGTGTAACACCCCACTTCTATTAATGTCACTAACAAAGGGAATGCATTAACTTCCATGGAGCAGTTTAAGTGAATATAGAACAGAAAATCACAACAAGACAGGTATAAAGTAGTACTTGAAAATTTAAAACTTTATTTATTGCAGCAGAAGGTAAATATGTTTGGTTACATCATCAAAACCAAAAACCAAAGCCAAGTACATCATATCCATCTTGATAAAACAAAGTACATAAACTAAAAGACATAATCCCCAACATCAAAATAGCCATAAATAAAGAGAAGCTGAACTTTACTTCATCGATCCAAGCAATCTTCTAAAAGCAGTCCAAAATCAAGCTCCATTGGTGCTAGTTCCAACCTGAGCACCTGGGGGGGGGGGGGGAGGAATGAGATGGAAAAGGGGGGTTAGACATAAAGTCTGGCGAGTGCGATAATTCTAACAACATAATTAACAAAGTAACTAGGCTAACGCATAAGTTGGAAAATAAGGAAATGACCATGAACCATTGAGATGACAGAGTAAATAAGGAAACAAGATGAACAACGATATCATTTAAGCGCACCTAAACCACTATAGGATGATTACTAAACTACACCAACACTACAGGATAATCGCTATACTGCACCACCACTAGTTACCCTAAGGTTGATCCCGCCTACTGACTTAATAATGATATTGGTAGTTTCGTGCACCCCTAGCTGTCTTCATAGGTGCCTTCTGCCCCTATCTCCACTAGGTGTACCCACTACCCCCAAGCGATCGGCTCCCTAACTTGTAGATACCCGTGATGGCCCCACAGTGGGGTGTATCACTCCCCAAAGTGGCAACCCAATACCACCAAGAATGCACGGCTTATACCTACACGATGCAACAACGTCTTACCTACCAGCCCGGGTCCACACACGCATATGAACCCGTTGGACTTGCGTTGCCACCGCTAACCCGGTTTGGCCTCTTATAGTCAAGCCCAGTATGCGTGTCCCGTCGTCGACTTGGGTCGAGCCCACAAAGATACGTATAGGTTACTGGTTGAAACGGGCCCCCATTACTTGACACAAGCTATCCACCTAAGCTTGGTCCCCTCTAGTACATCCCACTTTACCCACTTCTTATTCATGTTTCAATTACATGTTTCATATTTTGGTTATGTGTTTCTAATCATATTTCCAAATGCCACCCAAGGCACCCACTGGATTCCACATGCCACCCAAGGCACCCACTTAACTCACTCATGTCCCACAACATGCTTATCTGGTTAAGTGTTTCTTAATTCATTAAGACCGTAACCTCATAAAGACCTCTCACATTAGACTGACATTTGTGGCAGCTGGATTTGCAGGGTGGGTCAGGGCAGTCTTACACCACAAAAGAGCCTAACCTCGTGTCTTTACAATTGTTACATATTTAGTTTATGCCTAAGACCTCTCACATTAGACTGGCATTTGTGGCAGCTGGATTTGTCGAGCGGGTCCGGGCAGTCTTACACCACAAAAGAGTCTAACCTCATGTCTTAGACGATTAATTATTCCTAATTAATCATTCCCCAATTTGAATTACTTTCCTTATTCAAATTATCAATCAATTCCAAATTTAACGATGTCCATAATTGACTCAATTATGTCCATCCATTTATGGTATGCAAAATCATACCAATTTTCACCATAATTATATTTTATGCCTTTTATGCCAATTAAATCTTTTTAATATTATCCCCTTTACCCCATGTAGTACGTTTGTTCGTTTAACGTAAAAATATATGTTAGACTCAAATAGTCTAACTTATGGAATAAAGAGAAAACATCACAATATACACATAATTAAAACATAAATCAAACATAGTGGTGAACTTGCATATGTGAATGATGTTTTACATCTAAAACTTGCATAAGCCAAAATTACAACTTGCATAAACAACATATGTCATGGATCCAATCTAAAGGAGTGAACTTGATGAGATAGTGGCCACAAACTTACATAAACATCATATGTCATGGATCCAAATCTAAAGGTGTGAACTTGATGAAATAATGGCCACAAACTTGCATAAACAACATATGTCATAGATCTATATCTAAAAGGGGTAAACTTGCATAGGTAATAACATAACATGATTCATATCCAACTCATAAACTCACATATGTGATTTATACATCGCAACAATGGTGTAAACCAGTATCTAACATGTAAAGTATATGTAGAATTTAGCATATGTCATAGCCTAACTTTCAATCAAATTCTCACATAAATTAGGTGTCATAATCATGTAAGTTCACATATAATTCTACCCAACTTGTATATGATTCATGTTTGAATTAAAATCTAAACTTGCATACATATGATTTATCATATGAGTTAATATAACAAACTAGCCTAAGTAACATGATGATTCAACTAGACATAAGCCAATCATAGGTTTATAACATGGGTGATAGCATCACGACTTTGCATCGTAAATGATAACATCATAACATAATATCATAGAAATTACAACACAATTCTACAACATAATTACAACATGCAATCAACAATTCATATCACATCCAAATTATCCGCATTATAACTCAATCCAATTCATTTATTAATTATTTTGCTAAAACTATCGAACTCACAACTCAAAAGAAGTCTTGAGTTCTGAATTCTGATTTATGGAGTTGAATTAGCTCTCCCTTGAAGAAGATTCACTGTTAGGGTTGAATAGCTCTGATTTGGTTGCTGTTCTTCCTCTTAATTTTAGTGGCGGCTGCTCTAGGGTTCAAGACAACAGCATGACGACCATAGTTTCAATTTTAATTCTGATTTAGGGTTTGAGTCTATGGGTCTTTTTATAGAATTTTGAATTAATTTAAGCCATCGGATGATCTTAGGGTTAATCAAAACCATTCAATCATGATAGGGTGATGAGTCAGCCCTAATGACTCAACAAGGAGTCAGAAAGGACTCAACAACATGGGTCAGCCTGAACCAGAAAGTTGTGCAGGCTTTTGCCTCGTCCTGGGCGCACTTGGCAGGTGCGCAAGTGTTAATTTGTACTGGCGCACTTCCCATGTGTGCCATTGCAATCTCTTTTTTTTCTACTTTGCCACCAAACTCCGTTCGTCCATAACTCCTTCATCCGGTACTCGTTTCCCGCAAACTCGGACTCTATTTCAACCAGAATTCCGAGACGAACACAATGGCGCAACCCAATCCCCATAATTCTTACGTCTGAGATTAATTATTCTTTAATTTAGTTAATTCGATTATTCAAAAATACAGGTTGTTATAATATATGAGTGGATGACCTTCTATACCGCGATATCCTGCCTCGAAGCAGGATTAGTTTTATTTATGTTATTTGACATCTGTGGATGCAGGAAAACAGGTTGGATGAATCCAACTGGAATTTGAAATAGAACTTGTTTTAATATTTAAAACCAGAAGTATAATTTATAAACAACATTTATAAATGAATATGAAAAATCATCATTGGGTACTTTAAAATTTTTAAATTCAAGTATGGTTTATTTTCCAAAGTGGAAATTAGATTTCAAATGTAATTTGAAATCGAAACGTGTTTTAATATTTAAACAAGAAGTGAAATTTATAAACGATATTCATCAGTAAAGAAAAATAAATATTATTGGATAATTTGAATTTTTAATGAATTTAAAAAGTGATTATGGAATAGGTTCAAGAAGAAAACGATAAAATTTATTCTGATGTTCAGAATATAATTTGAATTGAAATAAATCCATCAGATTTATTTTTAGAATTGGACTATGTCGAATTTACAAATGCTTAGAAAGGAATTTACGATTTCATTTAGCTGAAATCATATTTTAGAATTATAATCCAAGAAGCTGGTACTTCTATATTTAAATATGAATATATATTCGATGTTTATATATATGTATATATAAGTTATAATAATAAAGTTTAATATGAAATATATTCTATGTTTGTGTGTGTGTATATATATGTATAAGTTATGAAAATAAATTAAATAAGAATCGAGTTCAAGTGGATTTTTAAATGGGAAGTTATATATATATATATATATATAATGAGGAAATTAATTTATGAATAATGTTATAAAATTGATGATATATTTTTCATCAGATTATCTGGAAGTAGATTTATACAAAGTAAGTTTGGCGTGTAAAACCATATTTTTAATGGAATAAAAGGTGAGATTTGAATTGATCTTGTATTACAAACTCTTATATATCTCAAGATAAGAACATTGTCAGTCAAGGTCTGAGAGGTAAATAAAATAACCCAACTTGAACGACTTTACTATTATCGAGGGGTGATATTAGTTTGTAATGAGAAGAGATGTGAATTAATTGATTATTTTCGTAAAAGAAATTTATGCGTGGAATTCAATTATATCGAGTTTTATAAAAAATTTATTTACATAGGAAATGGAAATTTAGTATAGCAATTGAGTTGTAAATTTAAATTATAACTGAATTGTGAATTGAAATAAAATAATTGGTGATTCTGAAAAATTGGAGTTTTAAGTTAGGTTTAGATAAAAGTTTTAATTTATATTTAAATATATCGAGGAATGAGATTAGGAAACGAATTCAATGTTATATTTAAATTATAATTAAAACGAACTTGTCGCAGCGTGGTATTTCGTAATTTGGCGATTTGAACTTTAATTCAGTATACAAAACTCAATATAAGTCGGAATTTGATGAAACCAGAAATGTTTGGACCTGTTGAATAATAATTTTCTAATGGAAGAGAAAAATCTGGATTTCAACCTAAAAATTTTGAATTATGTTAAAATCGAATTTTAGAAAAGTCGTTGTAAAATCATTTAAAAACCGTAACAATTTAATTAATTAATTAAAGGGGTTTTTAGTGAAAGAAAATTCTGAATTTCAATTAGAAAAAATCCAGATTTGAGTTATAAAATAGATTTAAATGCACATGGAGTAAACGGATTGATTTTGTTGAATAAAAAGCATATTTTTAATTATGAAGTGCAGTTAACTAATTTCTTTGAAATTATTTAATAAGGTTTTGGTCGAATTTAACGTTGTTTAAGTAATTTAAAGGTGTTAATTAAATTTAGGAATTCGAGTATGGAACTTGAATTAAATTTTGGAATTTGACGTAGAGATTAAATTCTACTAACATATATAAGCGAATACAAACATATCTGAACAAGATATGTTCAAATTAAATGTAAATGAAATCAAGAAGCTAACTAGAAATTTAATTAGCAAATGAAAAGCGAGTTATGTAAAAAGGTACGAATTGATTGAAATAATTTGGAAATGGCCGTGTATATTTTAAACAGGTATGGAATGAAGAGTATGAAGATTATAATTTAAGTGTCTGACAATAAGGTACATGTTTAAATTTTCATATGAGATTTTATGAGCCTATTGGGCATGCCGCTTGGCTTTTTGATTTTCTTTTTGAATGGAAAGGGCCTATAGAGGCGAGTTGGGGTTTGAGCTATTGACCGGTACAAAGGAGATACTGGCGAAATTTTCCGAAAATTTAAGGAGTTAGGATATTTTTTAGAAATTTTGATAATAGAAATCAATATGTCGATATATAAGGAATTCAATAAGGAAATTGGAAAATAGTTCATAAATGAATATTACTAAAAAGGGGCCAGTGACTGTTTGATGGATGTTGTTTTTCTTTGATAGTTAGATCACCGGCTATCAAAGATTTTTGACTATCGTTGACAATACGGGAAGACCAGTTGGATTTGATATCTAAAATCCACTCTGTATAGGCGTAGGCATTGCGAATTAGATTATGATGAAGATAAATGGAAGATGGAGTAAAATGCAAGGGTTGTTCTGTTTGCCCAGTCCTAGGACAGCTTGTATGGACAAATGTCTAACAGCGTATTCCTAACAGATCACATAAGACGATCTTTTCGAGATATTGCGTTTGGTGGCGAAGAAATTCGTTTTTTTTATCTTTTATACCCGTAATATTTTGGGAAGATCAAATAGTGATTTGACGGGTTTACCAATGTGGCATTCAAAATGAATGGTGGGCAGACGTTCTAAAAGATTAACGTAGCCTGAAGCCTCATAAACGGGAAATGACAAAAATCAGGCAGGAAGCATGGCTAGGTGGGTCATAACCAAGCAGGGTATATTTGTCACCGATCTGGAGAAAAAAATCATTATTTATTATTCATTCGATTCTATATCTTACGAATTACGGTTGGACGGCCGACAAACGTGCGTGACAATATATTCCCTACACCCAAGCTAAATGAGTGGGCGGTCATGTGTGGCCGGGTTGCAAGATGTTCTTGCTGAACCCTGGTGTATCCCCTCTAGAGTACACTGAATGGAAGGTGGTCCCATACCTTGTCATAGTTGGAATCCAATCTTCAATAAGCGCCCTACGATTTTTTATTTTATAATATTTATGTAGAGCGTGAGATGCAAGCGTTCTACTATTTTGATATTTATTTGATTAGACATTATTATAATATCACTGGATTTTGATATCAAAAATGTTTTGGGTTATAGTAAGGTAAAAACCTTCCATGTTTATGTGTGGGCTGGTCTTACTATTATCTTTTTTTTTCAAAAGGTTTTACTGAAGTTAAACAATATGGTTGGAGTTTACTCACACCAGTCCTGTGACTGACCCAGAGTTTATTTTATTTGTTTTTCCTAAACTCTTGGGTGCCCAAATTTGTACGGGCAGTTAAGTGTTTTAGGCTTTTATACACACAATTGGAAGAGTTTGAAGCAGGCGGCTTCACCGTTATATATTTAAGAGTTATTTTCCGCTGTATCAAATGTTGTATTATACTCTGATGATGGTATGCATATATGATACAAAATTTTGTATTTCAAAGGTTATGTTATATAATATATTTTATTCGTTTCGCTGTGAGATTCTATTTTGTTATTTCTGTTCTTCTTTTGCTATATTCTATTTATTTAACCCTAACGACTTGTATTTCTGTGCTATTTGGGTTGGACGAGTGTTGTTTTAGTCAACTCAGATGGTATGGATTTTCGGGCCGTTACAAGCAAAGTCAACCAAAAGTTTTCATTTACATCTAAAATAAGCTACAACTGTCTATCTTTCTTTCTAACGACACAGTGTACATGAAAACCACACGATGCCTCCAAAAGCGAGGGCCTTCCTCGCGTATACCATCGGCCTACATAACTAAAAGATCTATAACAATCACTTGGACGACCCGTCCTTTCCTCTCTTTTTCTTCTCAGTAGATTCAACACTAGGCTGGTAGTCACCAGTCTTTGTTCTCTTCCTCCCGGAGCTGCCTCTACCTCTTCACCCTTACCCCTGGCCGGAGAGATGGAATCATGAGACACTGAATTGGACTTCCTATCGTCGATACTGTAGTAAATACTTTAGGCCAGTTTAGTTATCTAATTAAATTTTAATCATCAAATATGTATCAGAATTACCTTTGGAAAGCATTAAAACCATAAACAATAATAGTTTAATCATATATTTATAATCTATTTAAAACTATAGTTAATATAATGAACATAAAGTCTAAAAAAAATTTAGTTCAGTTCAAACGGATAACCAACGGTTTGGTTTAAATTTTTATTGGCTTTAGTTTGGTTTGACAATTTTCATAATCGGATAAACCAAACCAACCAAACGCACACCCCTAACAGAGAAGGCGCGCTGGTAGTCCCCTCTTGAGTTGAAAGCGATATCAGATGTCCTCTCCGGTAGGTTCGATGTGCATATACTCCCTAAAGAGAACGTAGGTACCAAGGAGGAAGGCATACACATTTGGATGAAGCTACGCCGATGCCAAGTGAAAATAGCGCAGTATATCCTGGATGATGTCACAAGAAGGGGCATGCACCCATAAGAACATGCATGCCTAATCCAGGCAGTGTATCCTTCTAGAGGTGTGTAAGCCCTGTCATCATCTTGAGGCATGTGAACATCTTTGCTCGACCATCTGTTGCGGTCGTTCCGACTACACCCTCTGGTCAGGTGCCTTCAGCGAACCCATGGATTGAGAAGGAGTGGACTGTCCCGAAGTCTCAAGATTGTTGTCCTCCGAGTCGGTACTTTTTGATGACCTAGACTGGGACGGTGAGCACTGAGAAGCTTCAGCTTCCAAAATGTGCTATTTATTAGACGATCTTATTTCCGTTGCTAGCTATACTTTCAATATAGTTGCATTAGACATCGCATTGAAAAACCTATACCCTCATGTTGGTGTGAACTAACATGTACGTGTAGTGCAACGAGATGCTAATATGATAATATTTAAAAAAAAATTAGGACACAGCGACGATCATAAGTTCTTATAACTGTTACCATCGTCGTTGTCAACCGATATCGTCAGGTTTGCGTCGAGTCGCGGCTATGCCATGGTTGAAATCAGGAAACACGTCCGAAGTTTGGTAGTTCAGTCAGGCATTCACGGTCCGAATTTATGCTCTAATCCTATGTGCAAGGCTTAATTGTCGACCCTATTATGTTCCATGTTAGGCTTGATTCAATCACGTATCATCGCGAAGATGACATAAATCCAGATACGAGTCGCTTGGGGATCGAATCTTTAATAAGTAGCACGAGATGCGTTGAAAACAGGGCTCGCATTTGCCTAAGTCTTAGGGATACGAAGTTTTGAATCCCCCAGGCCATAACAGAATTTGAATCCTCCTCCAAAATTTTCGTATCCCTCCTTTTCCTTACGAAATTCATCTCCCATTCCCCGTCACACTGTGCATCCCTCCATGAAACAAAAATTCGCATCACTTTGAAAGGCCAGAGTTTGCATCCATCGGATGCGTGATTTCGCATCCCTTCGATGCAAAATTTTGCATCTCTTGTACGTGATTATTCCCTTTAGGGAATGCGATTTTCTTCGGATCTCCTACTTCCTCCTCCGCTTTCCTCTACCTCCATTCCATTCCTACTTAACTCCCTCCAGAAATCGAACCTCACATCCCACGGAAGCATCTCGAATTCGACACTCTTGAACTTCGATTTCCAGTTCGTTCTAAGGGACGACCTCGAGCTCAATTCGAGATTCAGTTTCAAGCTTAATTCGAGAACTGCTTTCGAATTCGGTTCGAGATCCGATTTCGACATCCTCGAACATCATTTTCGAGTTCAATTCGCATGATCTGGGCAAGGATTTCGAGATCCACCTAAGTTGAGTTTGACTTCAAGTTTTATCCTTAGTAAAATGCACGAGTTCCTAGGATGTAAAGGAAAACGAAATAAAAAAGGAAGGAGGGGGTTTCGAGTACTGTCTGTATAAGAGGATAGTATATCGGGCCAAAGCCTATCTGTAACACCCCTCGTCCATTAGTGTCACTCGCAAAGGGAATGCACTAAGTTCTGTGGAGCATTTAGGGTAAAAATGCAGATAAATTACAAGACAGACAGAAATTAGACAGCGGAAAATAAAACTTTGCTTTATTGATAAAATAGTTTGTATAAAGATTTCTTTACAATATCAGAGTATCATTTGTCTTACAAAATAAAGAAGCATAAAACAACATTTATATTCCCCAATTTTAGCAAGAGCCAGCCATAGCATCTGAAAAGAGAATCCAAGTAAACTTTGACAAATCTTCAAGATGGGAAAGAGTGACATTCCAACTTAACCTGAGCTATACTATTCCATCCTCTACTACCGGGGGGGGGGGGACAGAAGAAAAGAAGACGAAAGAAAAACAGAGTCAGACATAAAGCCTGAGTAAGTTCAGTAACTTCTAGCATGTGAACATGGAAAAACAGAACGACATGAATTAACTGAATACAAGATAACACCATGATGATAGGGTTGGCAAGATTCGACAAGACTAACACAAGATATGCTAAGCTAAGATAAACCGGATATGCTCTAATACTTTCGCCGCTTCGCTATTTCCTTGTTATACTGGTTCCTATATCTCTGCACCACCTAACTAGTGTCCCAACTAGTAACGATAACGTGATCCCAATCCCTGTATTTTTCATCGCCTTCAGGCATCCATTTATTTATTTGTTACCTAGATTCAATCTAGGGTTTTCTATCAAGTGCTTTTTTGATTCCACTAGAGTTTACGCTGTCTGCTGAATGCTTCTTGGATTCAGGTTTATGCCACCTAGTTCAACTAGGAATTATGCTACCTGTCAAACGATGCCCCCAAGTCTAGGACACACTACCTAGAGCGGTATATGTTCCTATACTTCCCCACGCATGTATCGCGAATCGTTATCGCTTGTCTAGACGCACATGTCCCATAATGTGCGGTCCGAGTCTTGTGTCAGGGCAAATCAAGGAATACAGAACTCGGTCGGGAGCTTTCAGATATCTGTCGATGAAGATGCTAAGGTCTGTTTTTATTTCAGTGGCTATGGTCCCACTTGACCCCTCCCTCAACTAATGAAAGGCACACCTTGAAAAATGAGAACTATACGCCGGCCCTGGTGCCCCACTATCCTATGGCCATCCTCACCCATAACTAGATAGCAAGTATATGGTATTTGGGATTTCTCCACCTTTCCGCTTCACGTATCTCGATTGACTCAAGATGGATGGAAGACGACGAGTTGCTATCACAAGGCTACCGTTTTCTCGCCGAATCACGCTGGTCCATCCTAGTCTTTAGGTTGCCATATATTGCAACCAAGGCATACCCCTGGTTCTTCTACGCAGACCTTAACCTCTGTGGGCCCAGGCGGATCATCTGCAGCCTCACAGAGGGATACCAAGAGTACCCTCACGTCCCCTCGAAGCCTCGGGCTTCGTAACCCAATTCGTTGGAGCCCTCTTTCTACTCAGACGGACATTCGCTCCTTCCCACGTTATACTAAGAATTACTACTTAGTTTTATTAACTAAGATTTACCACTTAGTTTCCAGAATCGTTGTTTTCTTAACTAAGGTTACTACTTAGTTCTCTTTCCCATCAATTTGGATTGGTTAAGTGTCATTAGTCTATTCAAGCCAACTTAACCCTCTTCATTCATCCTGTTAAACTGGTTTAAGTATTATCAATTGACTTAACCCGACCACAAACCAAGTTATATTGGTTAAGTATTTATTTCTTAACCCTACCCATTTACCCTATATTGGTTAAGTGTTCCTTTAACTTAACCTTGCCCGTCTGTTTTAACTAAAATGGTTAAGTATTACCCCTTCATGTTTTAGACTTAGCCCTATACTTTATCACAATCTGACGGTTAAGTGTTCAAGTTTACTTAACCCTACGGTCTTGTCCAGTTAACATATCAAATTGGCTAAGTGTATTAACTTTACTTAACCCCACCTTCTAGTCTAGTTACCATGTGAAGTTGGTTAAGTGTCCCTATGGACTTAGCCCTCCCATCCTAGCTTAACTGTGTTAAATTGGTTAAGTATTCCTATGGACTTAACCCTCCCATCCTAGCTTAACTGTGTGGCCCTAACCCCACCCACTAGTCTGGTTATTATGTTGAATTGGTTAAGTGTCTTAGTGAACTTAACCCTACCATTCTTGTTCTAGCTTTAATTTAATAGATTAAAGCCACGACCATTCACATTAGACAGATATTGTTGCGATTACTGGATGTGCCGGTTGGTTCCGGGCAGATTTACATCGCAACTCAGTCTAACCTCGGGTTAGGCCTATTCGTGTTTTCTAGTTCAAGGGTTTTGACTAATTTTCGAATCAGGTTTTGAAAGTAACCATCCCATTCGTCGGATCAGTTAGGGATAGCCAGGGAGAGCAGGAAACTTGTATTTTCCAAACCTAAGCCTAGACACTATCCTCTCTGTTACCCTAGAACTTTCTGGTGTGTCATTAAAAGAGATGTCGTTAATAAACCTTTAATTTGTCTAAATTTATATTTCCTCATTCAGGCCAAATTCTATAAGTAAATTATTTCTAATTTACTTATTTCCTAATTACTCTTTTAATGTAAATTGTCTACATTCATTCTTACGGCCCATTCTCCCCTCTATATCATATTTATGCCTTTTGGTATGTGGACTATACCAAATTAAGTGTCACTAACCATGATTTTGCTAAACCTGACAGTTATTCCCAATTATGGCCAATTTCACATTTATGCCAATATACTTACCGTGCCAAATTAGCTAATCCAATTCCGATTCAACATTCCAATTCACGTCAAACTAGACTTATTACTCTAGTTCACTATTCATGTAAATACTAGATTTACCCGTCAATACTAGATTCAAATTACACATCTTACAATTTATGTCAAATTTATCCAATTTGCACTTCTATGAACATGCCATAATACATGTTCCCCATTTATGCCAAATTCCAAGTTTTACAACTATGTTCTAGTACATTTCACATTATGCCCAAATCGTATTTCCACTGTTCGTATAATTGCGATTCAATCTAGATTATGGATAAACCTAGACTCGTAGAAAATAGGGAATGAACCAAAGATGCTATGAAAAAGGATGGACATAATAACTGGCATAAAAGGTTTTGAATAACAACGTAGGTTCAAGAACATGGGTAGACCTAACTTAATAGGTAAATTCCCATAGTCTAAAACCAAGGATAGACAGAATAGAGACGCCGGCTCAAGAACATGGGTAGACCTAACTTAATAGGTAAATTCCCATAGTCTAAAACCAAAGAAAACCAAGGACAGGCAGAATAAATAATCGGGTTTAGACCCAATCTCATAATCACAGAACTTAAGCAACACTTTCCTAGTCATGAATCATAAGTGTTTAATCACAGATGTCCTTGTTATGACATAGGCAATAGTTTATGTTAATCAAAGGCATAGGTTTTGTCAAGAAAGTAATCCTCATAGTCATAGTCATAGGCAATGTTCATAGTCATAGGCAATGTCCATGGTCAAAGGCAATATTCATAGTCATAGGCAAATGTTCATAGTCATAGGCATATGGTTTTAAGGTCCATAGTTTCGTAGTCATAGTCTATTTTGTCCTCGAATCATAACAGTTCTTAATTAGGTTCAAGAGTATAGGCACTGATTCGAATAGAGGGAGAGAGAATTGGAATATTCTTTTATTCCTTTAATTTCATGTCACGAACAAAGAAAAACGTTCAAATCTAGAAATAACTGACTTACAGAGATTAGATCAGAACAGAAAGATGGCGTTGCTAAGATTCGTAGAAAGACAGTCGTTGATGTCGTTTGAACCTCCTCTTGAATCCTAGCTTGACTCGAACCTCTTCTAGAAAAAATTTTAGCAACACTTCATCGTCTTGATTTATTTTATATATATTATTTATTTAGTTAAGAGGAGAGGAAGAGGCCATGTTTCACCAAGAATCTTTACAGCATAAGGGTAGAGGAGAATTGTGAATAGATAAGAAGACTAGGGCTGTTTATATAGTGTTAGGCAGACGAACCTGGTCAGAATGGCGTCCAGATACATCAGAACAAACAGGGTGCAGAAGGCTGGAAAAACAGGGGGGGTCGACCCCCAGGTCGACTATGTAGTCGACCTGGGTGTCCCAGGTCGACTACCCAGTCGACCTGGGTGTCTTGGGCGGGAAAATTCCCGCCCTGGCCAATCCGGCCCGATTTTTGAAATTTGAATTTGTTTTCTGTCTGTTTGAATTTTAAACTAAACTCTGAAACTTCCGGAGGACATATCTCCCTCATACGGACTCCGATTTACGCAAAGTCGGACTCCTTTTCATGCAGAATTCCGAGACGAACGCAATGGCGCAACCCGTTTCCCTTGATTTTGATTTTTACTTTTGATTCTGCCTTGATTTGTGAATCTTAGCGTTTCTGAATCACGGGGTGTTACATTCTCCCCCACCTAAAAGGATTTCGTCCCCGAAATCTTCAAGTTAGGAAGAATGTGTCCTACCATCCAGTCACCCATCTACTGAACCATTCAATCACAGGCATTCATTGTCCTTAAAAGATTTCTAATGCTTTCATGTTTATATGCATAGTGTGTGTATATGTCTTTATCTAATGCAAAATCAGGTGGTCTACTGATTCAGTTGACCTCCTTAATGCGAATCATGTCAGTGCCATGCATCCAATCATGTATGCAAGCATCCCTAGTTATGTAAATACTACATGCGTGCACAACCATTCATCCATATGCAACATCCATATGATAACATATCAAGTTCAACTTACAAACAAATACACATTTGTGAATGCAATATGCAAGCGTCCGAACTTGATCTAGTGTCTAATACGTATGCATATGCATTCACGAGCAACCATTAGCAACCACTTGCAACCATTAACCATAACATGTTTCAAGTACATGTTTACATCCATTGGCTTCTACCTAAGGATCGAAGATACGACCTAGAGGATATACTTTGGAAAAAGAGAAACAATTATACGTAAAGCTCCTAAACAAAGAAATCAAGGATGCACCCTTAAGGAAAAGGGTATGATGCTAGTATCTAGCCTTCTTGAGCTTTACTCCACTGTATCTTAACTAATTTAACTTCACGATTGTGAAGTTCCGAATCTCCATTTCCAAAATAAACAGATGTCAATCACGGTACCAAGTATATGTACTAAGATGATTAGAGGTTTCCCTCTTATCCGCCATGCCATAACTATAAGGGTCGAAAGGTTACTACGTGCTTTTTAGAATACCTGCCACAACTATTCATCTCTCACGCTAACCATCCTAGTCGAACTCGACATTCCTCAAGTACAAGCCCCAAAGGCCTAAACCAATATCAGACAAGCACCCAAGGAATATCTCCCCCGAGTTTAGACGATCTACGTGAGATGATATAAGCAAACTCGATAGCTATTCTCAAATCCCTACTAACCACAAATAAACTGGTTGGACCACCAATTGGATTTGAGACTCTAGTAGGATCTTTCTACTATACAGGTACTATGGTGCAGAGACTCAACTATGGAAGTGGATATGAACAAATGAGAAGAGCTAGAACCTAAGGAAATAGCACGAACAGAAAAACTAGACTCTTCCAACAGACTTTACTACCTTTCTCCTAGGTACGCTTGGTGGCGAAAGTAGGTTCTTGCCCTTCTGAAAATCTTGTTCCTTGTTCTTAATTATACGCCCTTTCATTCCCTAGCAAAGATACTTCCTCTTGTCTTAGGTTTTATAATTCCTTCCTTCTTTGTGAGCTAAATCTACATCCATGAATTCCTCATCCTAGGGTTATGCTCCTTAGCCAAACTCCTCATCCTCTTCCGTATGTTGACAAATCTCTCGAAAGCTGCTTCCATTGTACGGAAAACCTTTTAAGCTTGAAGGAAAACTGGCCGTATGTGAGACAACTATGGCTATGGATGGAAGCCGGGGCACTACTTCGCCCATCAATGAGGTTACCTCCCAGAAAGCCAGGAGCCCCAGAGACTCAAGAAAGAAGGAGACAAGAATTCAAACAGGGGAAGAGAAGATACTGCGTATGGCTTTGGGGAATATGCCTTTTAAAACAAATCTTTTCTTTTGAAAATGCTTCTTTTAAAACCAATTTGAAAATAATTTTTCAAATCTTTTATCTGATCTGGTAACCTTCAGCTCTGATACCACGTGTAACACCCCACGTCCGTTAGTGTCACTCACAAAAGGAATGCACTAATTTATGTGGAGCATTTAGGGTAAAAGATGCAGATAAATTACAAGACAGACAGAAATTAGACAGCGGAAAATGAAACTTTGCTTTATTGATAAAATAGTTTGTACAAAGACTTCTTTACAATATCAGAGTATCATCTATCTTACAAAATAAAGAAGCATAAAACAACATTTATATTCCCCAATTTTAGCAAGAGCCAGCCATAGCATCCGAAAAGAGAATCCAAGTAAACTTCGACAAATCTTCAAGCTGGGAAAGAGTGACATTCCAACTTAACCTGAGCTATACTATTCCCTCCTCTACTACCTAGGGGGGAACGGAAGAAAAGAAGACGAAAGAAAAACAGAGTTAGACATAAAGCCTGAGTAAGTTCAGTAACTTCTAGCATGTGAACATGGAAAAACAGAACGACATGAATTAACTGAATACAAGATAACACCATGATGATAGGGTTGGCAAGATTCAACAAGACTAACACAAGATATGCTAAGCTAAGATAAACCGGATATGCTCTAATACTTTCGCCGCTTCGCTATTTCCTTGTTATACTGGTTCCTATATCTCTGCACCACCTAACTAGTGTCCCAACTAGTAACGATAACGTGATCCCAATCCCTGTATTTTCCATCGCCTTCAGGCATCCATTTATTTATTTGTTACCTAGATTTAATCTAGGGTTTTCTATCAAGTGCTTTCTAGATTCCACTAGAGTTTACGCTGTCTGCCGAATGCTTCTTGGATTCAGGATTTATGCCACCTAGTTCAACTAGGAATTATGCTACCTGTCGAACGATGCCCCCAAGTTTAGGACACACTACCTAGAGCGGTATATGTTCCTATACTTCCCCACGCATGTATCGCGAATCGTTATCGCTTGTCTAGATGCTCATGTCCCATAATGTGCGGTCTGAGTCCTGTGTCAGGGCAAATCAAGGAATACAGAACTCGGTCAGGAGCTTTCAGATATCTGCCGATGCAGATGCTAAGGTCTGTTTTTATTTCAGTGGCTATGGTCCCACTTGACCCCTCCCTCAACTAATGAAAGGCACACCTTTAAAAATGAGAACTATACGCCGGCCCTGGTGCCCCACTATCCTATGGCCATCCTCACCCATAACTAGATAGCAAGTATATGGTCATTTGGAGTTCTCCGCCTTTCTGCTTCACGTATCTCGATTGACTCAAGATGGATGGTAGACGACGAGTTGCTATCACAAGGCTACCGTTTTCTCGCCGAATCACGCCGGTCCATCCTAGTCTTTAGGTTGCCATATATTGCAACCAAGGCATACCCCTAGTTCTTCTACGCAGACCTTAACCTCTGTGGGCCCAGGCGGATCATCTGCAGCCTCACAGAGGGATACCAAGAGTACCCTCACATCCCCTCGAAGCTTCGGGCTTCGTAACCCAATTCGTTGGAGCCCTCTTTCTACTCAGACGGACATTCGCTCCTTCCCGCGTTATACTAAGAATTACTACTTAGTTTTATTAACTAAGATTTACCACTTAGTTTCCAGAATCGTTGTTTTCTTAACTAAGGTTACTACTTAGTTCTCTTTCCCGTCAATTTGGATTGGTTAAGTGTCATTAGTCTATTCAAGCCAACTTAACCCTCTTCATTCATCCTGTTAAACTGGTTAAGTGTTATCAGTTGACTTAACCCGACCACAAACCAAGTTATATTGGTTAAGTATTTATTTCTTAACCCTACCCATTTACCCTGTATTGGTTAAGTGTTCCTTTAACTTAACCTTGCCTGTCTGTTTTAACTAAAATGGTTAAGTATTACCCCTTCATGTTTTAGACTTAGCCCTATCCTTTATCACAATCTGACGGTTAAGTGTTCAAGTTTACTTAACCCTACGGTCTTGTCCAGCTAACATATCAAATTGGCTAAGTGTATTAACTTTACTTAACCCCACCTTCTAGTCTAGTTACCATGTGAAGTTGGTTAAGTGTCCCTATGGACTTAGCCCTCCCATCCTAGCTTAACTGTGTTAAATTGGTTATGTGTTCCTATGGACTTAACCCTCCCATCCTAGCTTAACTGAGTGGCCCTAACCCCACCCACTAGTCTGGTTATTATGTTGAATTGGTTAAGTGTCTTAGTGAACTTAACTCTACCATTCTTGTTCTAGCTTTAATTTAATAGATTAAAGCCACGAGCACTCACATTAGACAAATATTGTTGCGATTACTGGATGTGCCGGTTGGTTCCAGGCAGATTTACATCGCAACTCAGTCTAACCTCGGGTTAGGCCTATTTGTGTTTTCTAGTTCAAGGGTTTTGACTAATTTTCAAATTAGGTTTTGAAAGTAACCACTCCGTTCGTCGGATCAGTTAGGGATAGCCAGGGAAAGCAGGAAACTTGTATTTTCCAAACCCATGCCTAGACACTATCCTCTCTGTCACCCTAGAACTTTCTGATGTGTCATTAAAAGAGATGTCATTAATAAACCTTTAATTTGTCTAAATTTATATTTCCTCATTCAGGCTAAATTCTATAAGTAAATTATTTCTAATTTACTTATTTCCTAATTACTCTTTTAATGTAAATTGTCTACATTCATTCTTACGGCCCATTCTCCCCTCTATATCATATTTATGGTTTTTGGTATGTGGACTATACCAAATTAAGTGTCACTAACCATGATTTTGCTAAACCTGACAGTTATTCCCAATTATGGCCAATTTCACATTTATGCCAATATACTTACCATGCCAAATTAGCTAATCCAATTCCGATTCAACATTCCAATTCACGTCAAACTAGACTTATTACTCTAGTTCACTATTCATGTAAATACGAGATTTACCCGTCAATACTAGATTCAAATTACACATCTTACAATTTATGTCAAATTTATCCAATTTGCACTTCTATGAACATGCCATAATACATGTTCCCCATTTATGCCAAATTCCAAGTTTTACAACTATGTTCTAATACATTTCACATTATGCCCAAATCGTATTCCTACCGTTCGTATAATTGCGATTCCATCTAGATTATGGATAAACCTAGACTCGTAGAAAATAGGGAATGAACCAAAGATGCTATGAAAAAGGATGGACATAATAACTAGCATAAAAGGTTTTGAATAACAGCGTAGGTTCAAGAACATGGGTAGACCTAACTTAATAGGTAAATTCCCATAGTCTAAAACCAAGGATAGACAGAATAGAGACGACGGTTCAAGAACATGGGTAGACCTAACTTAATAGGTAAATTCCCATAGTCTAAAACCAAAGAAAACCAAGGACAGGCAGAATAAATAATCGAGTTTAGACCCAATCTCATAATCACAGAACTTAAGCAACACTTTCCTAGTCATGAATCATAAGTGTTTAATCACAAATGTCCTTGTTATGACATATGCAATAGTTTATGTTAATCAAAGGCATAGGTTTTGTAAAGAAAGTAATCTTCATAGTCATAGTCACAGTCATAGGCAATGTTCATAGTCGTAGGCAATGTCCATGGTCATAGGCAATATTCATAGTCATAGGCAAATGTTCATAGTCATAGGCATATGGTTTTAAGGTCCATAGTTTCATAGTCATGGTCTATTTTGTCCTCGAATCATAACAGTTCTTAATTAGGTTCAAGAGTATAGGCACTGATTCGAATAGAGGGAGAGAGAATTGGCATATTCTTTTATTCCTTTAATTTCATGTCACGAACAAAGAAAAACGTTCAAATCTAGAAATAACTGACTTACAAAGATTAGATCAGAACAGAAAGATGGCGTTGCTAAGATTCATAGAAAGACAGTCGTTGAAGTCGTTTGAACCTCCTTTTGAATCCTAGCTTGACTCGAACCTCTTCTAGAAAATTTTTTAGCAGCATTTCGTCGTCTTGATTTATTTTATATATATTATTTATTTAGTTAAGAGGAGAGGAAGAGGCCATGTTTCACCAAGAATCTTTGCAACATAAGGGTAGAGGAGAATTGTGAATAGAGAAGAAGACCAGGGCTGTTTATATAGTGTTAGGTGGACGAACCTGGTCAGAATGGCGTCCAGATACATCAGAACGGACAGGGTGCAGAAGGATGGAAAAACAGGGGGGGTCGACCCCCAGGTCGACTATGTAGTCTACCTGGGTGCCCCAGGTCGACAACCCAGTCGAATTGGGTAGCCCAGGTCGATTACCCAGTCGAACTGGGTGTCTTGGGCGGGAAAATTCCCGCCCTGGCCAATCCGGCCCGATTTTTGAAATTTGAATTTGTTTTCTGTCTGTTCGAATTTTAAACTAAACTCTGAAACTTCCGGAGGCCATATCTCCCTCATACGGACTCCGATTTACGCAAACTCGGACTCGTTTTCATGCAGAATTCCGAGACGAACGCAATGGCGCAGCCCTTTTCCCTTGATTTTAATTTTAACTTTTAGTTCTGCTTGATTTGTGAATCTTAGCGTTACAGAATCACGGGGTGTTACACTATCAGACATTTCGCATCCATTAATGGATGCAAGATTTCACTTTCCTTCAAGTTTGTGAAATTTCGTATCTCATTAGGGATACTACATTTCTTATCCCAGTGGGACGCGAAATTTCATATGCCCCTATGGAATGTGAAACTTCTCCTAAATAAAAAAAATATGATGAACGAGAATAAAATTTCCAATTTAGTGGAATTTTTGACACGCGACTCTGATTATGACCGAGCGCACATGTTTTCGACATTACAACAATGGACAACGATTTAATCCGCTAACCAATCGTATGCTCATAAGCCATAGCGACTTGAGAACGTACGACAAGCGATTTAATCCACGATTTGATATCATTGAAGAAATCCAACTCGCGTAGTCGTAAACCGATAACACAATCACTATTCGAGTGCTATTTTCAAACTCCAACCACATCGCATGAAATCACGTGAAAACATATGAGCGTATATGTGATTCTACGTTGACAATGACTCGCTTACGTCATGACATAAGCGAGAGTTGACGAATAACGTTTAATTTCATAAGTCAACAAGAATTAGATGGTAAAAAAGAGCTACCGAAGAATCGGAATTCTCGATATGCGCAACAGAATGGTCACGACCAAGCGAGCCAAGTAGCTTGGAGACGTTCTCAACTTACAAAAGTGGTGGTTTCAACTCAAAGCACATCATGTTGAGACAATACTTACTTTGTAGGGGAGGTAAGTGTTAACCGGTCTTTTGGTCCGGTTCCCAAAAGCACACCAGGCCCACACAACTCGGTTCGTCACATGGCACCAAAGCCCGAAGTATCCCCAAAACACTGAGGATTCAAGCCCGAGAGAAGTTATGCAAGCGTAGGCCTCACACTACCATGAAACACAAAATTCATATCCCTAAAATGCACTCCATTTTAAGATTATGAATCCAGCTGCATCGATTTAGACAGTTCGAATCCCCCTAGGTTTCGACTCCCAACACATCGGGCCAAGGAATTCGAATCCCTCTTACCGACAGACAAAGGGAGTTCGAATCCCTCATGCCGAAATTGGGGGTTTCGAATCTCTCATACTAACATTGGGATTTCGAATCCCTCCTGCTGAAGTCAAGATTTCGAGTCTCTCACTCCTCATATCCAAAAACCCACGACACCAAGTTTCAAATCACTCTGGTCTCGACTCCCCCACTTTAAATCCCTTAAGCTCAAGCCCTCTTCATCGTATCTCATGGGATACGAAACTTCGTATCTCCTAGGATACAAAATTTGCCAATACATTTCAAAGGGTTGCGAAATCAGGGAGACCGCCTTCCAAGGATACGAAATTTGCTATTGGGGTCCCCAAATCTCACCTACTCCCACTTAATCCACTGCCTATAAATGCCCCCTTGCTCATTCTTCATAGAGGTTAGATTTTTGTTGATTTGAGAACTATACAAGGTCATTAATGGCTACCTAGAATCCGAGGATGTAGAACTTTATTTTTCTCTCAAAACATTGCATACTAAAAAATATGACTCAAAAATACTTAACCAATACTTGTATAATGATGACATGTACTTCTAATCCTCAGTGATCAATAAAATATTAAACGCGTTCAAAATAGATGTAGGTTTCTTATGGACCGAACCACTATAAATCCCTATGTTATTTCTGCTTTCCGCACTTTAATTTTCCATATGCAAAACATTATTCTCAAGTAATTGAGAATATTTGGGTGTGACCACAATTCTAGCTGTGAACATTTCTTACATGCAAATATCCACCCACCTCATTTTCACAAACGAATATACACAAATAAATTCCCCTAATCAAGCAAAAATATACACACATGGAAAATTTTAAACTTAGTATCATGAAATCACAAGTTTATTAAATGCTTACCATAAAACTCAAACCAGACATGTACAACCTTTAACGAATTATTTTCACGATGCACATGATTTTGTTACTGCTTGTAAAGACAATTCTGCTTCCCATAAGAAGACGGTGAATACTTCCCAACTCGTATCCCCAAACATTTGGCCCAACATCATAGTTGTAGAATTCTACAAGGTAATTTAATGAATAATGGATTGATCCATGTTTTATTGGAAACTGTATCACCACAACATGTACTATTAGAATCGATTTAGTGAAGACAAAATCCTAACATGTTTATGAATTCCATTTGATTGAATTTTAAGAACATCCGTGCTATGCTTATGAAAATTGATACCTACTTACAAATGCATGTTATGATAATGAATACGTTTATGCAAAGAAGTAATGGAGGAGGAGATTCAGATTTTGTAGATGTAGTGAATGGGCATCTCATCTATGATTGTAACAATATTGCCAAATGCAATGTGCGATTACCAATTCCTATTGGCAAAGAGAACTTGTTTGATTCATGATATCTTGATAATTTGAGTTAGTTAGTACTGTATTATTATTGTTTTCTGGTAGAAATGATCACAGTTCCAAATCAAACAAACTTGTATATTTAAAAACAAATTCCTAGAAAATATGCGGAATAAATAGGTAAATTTAGTTGAAAACTTGAATTTTTTTTCTTTAGAAAGGCAGTATCTATAGGGAATCTAAAAGTTCCCTAATTCGGCAAACAAGTGAGAAGATCTTGGAATAATTTGAATCCTATGAAATTCAACTTCAAACCATGAATTTTCTTTTTATTGCAACATCCAACTTCGAACCATGATCCGAATGTGCTGCATTTAAGAGATAACCTTCTAGATGTGAATCGAACGACATTTGTGTATTATCTTCACCCTTGAAAAAAGTTGTGTGTATTTTGTAAAAAAAAAAGCATTCGATTTTAAATTAAACCCACATCGCTTAAATCATTGGATACAGTGTAATATAAACTAAAATGGGTCTTTTAACATGTGTTCATAATAATAGACGATTACGTGATATATTTCTCTATGTTCGTAATAGTAGATGATTACGCAATTTGTTTGTTGATATTAGGGTTTAATTCTAATTAACCACCTATTTATGATTGTTTTATGAAAAATATACATACATAACATTGAATTTGTAGAGGAGAAAATGAAACGAAATAAAATACCTCAACCAAAAGCAATTTTTTTTACTATAAAGTTAAACCCACTAATTTTGTTTGGACGATACAAATAAATAATTGTGTTATGCCAAATATAATTTTATTGTGTTTCTGATTGAAATTTGGTTGGAAAACATTTTTCTAATTCATATCACCAATCAGTGACTTAAAAAAAGTTCCAGCTATAATTGGCTAGCATGCAAGTATCATAGCTAAAATGTTAAGTGATCCTTAGGTTGAGAGCAATGACGAAACTGCCATTTTAGTTTGTATTGGGTAGAGTTGTATACATATTCGAATATATACCAAAGTATTGAAACTCGATCGAAGTGCCTTAGTACATGTTTAATAAATTTGATTAGATGCATGATATCAATAATTTTATAAACTTATACACCAAATAAATAATTCAAAATTACGCAAACTACTAAATAATTTGTCCAAGTGGTGATCTACGAAATTCACGAAAATAAGATTCATCTAAAATTGCTTCAACATAAAGATTTTTATCGATCTGCCTTTAAAAATATATTATTGGATGGTTTCCAATAGATCATCCTCAATCTTATTATGAAGTGGTGTATTAATCAACATCATAGATGAAATTTTTTGTTTTTATGGTTGTAGCAGTTATTACAAGAGTAAATGCTAGGCAGCCTTTTTTTAATTTAACAAATAAAAATATCACATCATATAAGACAATCTCGTTGATCATAAATTTTTAAAGTGCAAAGAAGAGATTTCATGATCTAGATTTAATACCTTCTTATCGAGACATGGAATTTTAGGATGATGCTTGTGTTCGCTATTTCCAATTGAGTTTTCTTTCTATACATGTATTTCTTCTAGGTTGCGACTGAGATATTTTTTTGTCTTTTGTTTTCTACTGAAATCTTGGGTGGGGCAACTACCCATCTCACACTACCTATGGACGAGCGATAAAATGGAATTTTACTTTGTGTTGGGCAGAGTTGTATACATATTCAAATATATACCCAAAATATCGAAACTCGATTGAAGTGCTTTAGTATGTGTTTAATAAATTTGACTAGTTGTATGATATTGATAATTTTATAAACTTATACAACAAATAAATAACTCCAAATTATGCAAAATACTAAATAATCTATTCAAGTTGTGATTTACGACCTTCACGAAAATAAGATTCATCTAAAATCTCTTCAACATAAATAATTTTAACAATTTCTCTTTCAAAATATATTCTTGGATGATTTCCAATAAACCACCTCCATCTTACTATGAATTGTATTAATCAACATCGTAGTTGAATTTTTTTATTTTATGGTTATAGCAGATATTACAAGAATAGACACTAGGCAAATAATTCTTTGAACATTGGGGTATCCTTTGCCTTTTTTTAATTTAACAAATAAAAAAAATTACAAATAAATTTTCAAAGTGCAAAGAAGAGATTTCATGATCTAGATTGAAGACCTTCTTATCGAGACACGGAATTTTAGGATGATGCTTGTGTTTTCCATTTCCAATTGAGTTTTTCCTTCTGTATATGTATTTCCTTTAGGTTACAGCTGAGATATTTTTCCTCTTTTTTGTTTTCTACTGAAATCTTGGGTGGGGCAACTGCCAGCCTCACACTACTTAAGGAGGGATTAATTGTTCTGTACCCATTGTGGATGTGCCCCGTGTGCTCATCCAATGGAAGTCCCCTGATTTCCACATTTTGCAGTTAAGTCCTAATTATCATAGGGACTTAATTGCAAAAGATGGAAATCAGGGGGCGTCCATTGGATGGGCACACGGGGCACAACCTAAATAGACACATAAGAATTGGCCTCACTTATGGACTCATCACTGGTTAAGAGTGTGAGCCTCATTCCTTTGTTTTTGCATTTTAGTCCACATACTTTCACTTTTATTACTTAAATATACATACAGAGCACTTTTCATAGTTGGCTAGTGGGTAGGGAGACCAAGTTTGTTGACACCACATTCTATGGTGTCACGGTGACCTCGGCCACCGATTGATGGAATTCAGGAGGGCCCCATATTGAGTCCCCCTCTATCCACCAATTGGTGGATTGAGTCAACAAATTCCTACCGGTGGGTAGGTATCATAGCTAATCATTTTTGTGGTCATGACTCACGAGGTTAATAATTTTAGCCTTTCTCACCTTATTATTTTATACAATTTTTTTCTCCACGTACGTATATGCATAGTTAAAATCTGAGTGGGCCAAGATCAAAAGTTGAAGCTTCCCTCATCCGGTTCCTTTTCATAGTCTCATGGCCTATTTGAATTTAAGTATAAGCTTTTTTTAATGCCAAAATGAATTATTTGAAACTAAAATAGGGTATTTAAATCTATCCAAAACGGACCGAGGCACGTACATATATACCGAAACAATCAAAAAATAGCTAAAATCTTAAAGATGGATGTAGTCTCACCAACGTTTAGCCACCATAAATTAATGTGTGTCAACTTATTTTTATTTTCCTCATTTTCAATCATATTTATTCATTTTCTTCTCCACATGTTAATTTTTAGGTGTTAGAGCCATTTTTAATTCTAATATTTTGGTGTTTTCCATACAAACGATGGTTCTCACTTGTTAGATTTTCTTATATGCTAGTATATGGTATAGTCCACTCGGAGGAGATCTAGATTTTGGTAATCAACTAATCAAATGGTCTCAAGTCTAGAAGGAAAGTTTACCTACGACAGGAAAGAAAAGTGCATCTACCATGCATGCAAATACTCAAGCTCTAGGGGAAACTAACATTCTTTCAGGAGGGAAATCAAAACCAGAAGTTGTTATAGACACAATCGACGCTCTTGCTACCACCTTTGTTATTGCTACATCGCTTGCAGATCCATTTACTCATGTTGGTTTAATCCCTTTGATGAGAAAGTTGGAATAAACACATGTGTGTGTTGAACTAACAAAATATGGACAACATTAAACTTAGGAACCAAGTCAATGGGATGAATGCAAAAATGAAAGAAGATTTGTGGAAACTACATTTGATCTTAGTTAGAAGAAAGGATTGTTTGAAAAGTACCACATTGGGGAATTTGTAAAATAAATCTTGTATAATTAGTAAAAGCTCGCCCTTCACATTGTCAATTGGTTTTGTGATAATTTGAGATTTTCCAACATGGTATCAGAGCAGGTTTAATTCGTATGCACATAACTGCCACACTTATCCATGTCACCCAATAAGATCCACATGTTAGGCTAAGGATATGTCACCCAATAAGAATGTTTAAGAATATGAATCAAAAATAAGCAAATGGGGTGGTGGCGCACTTGGCTAGCGTGTAGGTCTCATAGCTAAAGTGTTGAGTAATCTTGAGGTCAAGAGATTTTGAGCCTCTCTCACCCCAATTTGTGTTTATGGTTTTGTGGGCCTGGTGCTGCTGTTCATTTTAAAAGACTATATGATAAAGTAGACTTTTGAATCAATTTGTGTCTGTGTATATGCCTATACGTACCATTATCTGATTTGGATTACGTCATCCTGACATCATACTAGCAACTAAGTTAACATGATTAAAGAAACATCATTATTTTGAACTTATTTACGATACATTAAATGTGAACTTTAAAGCTACATCCATTAGATGTCAACTTTAAAATTGAATTTTAATACTCCATTTTGATTCTTTTACATATGACATATATCATGTATTTTTTGAATGAAAGAAAATGCTAATGACAAATAAAAATTTCAAGTCCTAATTTACTACTGTTGAAGTAAGTTCTTTAAAAGATACCAATGAATTGAAAATAGTTAGAGTATGGTTAACAAATTTATCCACAAATATATTGATGTCGCCATTCGATTACCAAAAGTATGTACTGTTGAATTATGTGCATAATAGCGGGTGGTTATTCAAATAGAAACATGTCCACTAGAAAAGGTCGTGAATCAGTATCAAACTACTTTAACTACTACAACAACACCAATTGCAACGCAAAAAAGCTAGATATTAAAAAAATATCTAACATTTTCCATTTATTGGATCCCATAATCAGTCACATGCGAATTTCAAAGTCAATATCTAGCATTCAAGATGTAAAAGTTATATTAAACTACTTTTGAAACACCCCACCTCCGTTAAGGTCACTCACAAAGGGAATGCCTTAAGTTCGGTGGAGGGTTATAGGTACAAGACACAGAAAATTTTACAAGATAGATAAGTTTAAGCAGCGGAATTCAAATCATTTATTGAATACGTGGTTCAATACAAAAGCATTACATCAAATTGTCTCAAAATAACTTCCAAAACATTACACCATAATTTCTGTCTTGATTATTAAATAAAGAAGCATAAAACATAGATAAAACTGCATAAATCCCCAAGTGTCGTATCCAACAGCCATAGCCAATGAAAGAGAGTCCCAATCATACATCTACTTTTGATGAAGCTCGCAAAGATTCTGATTAAGCTGGAGTATTCCCTCCCTGTGGACCTAGGGGGGGGGGGACGGAAGAAAAGAAGACGAAAGAAAACGGGTCGGACAATAAGTCTGGTAAGTTCAGTGATTACTAGTATTTAAATAAGGAAAGGGATCATGACAGTGATAACAGAACTTAGGATAATACCCTAATATAAGATAAGAGGAACATGCGATCGCACCCATTACTATAGTCTCTGCACCTACTTAACCATTGGTTCAACCAGCCCCACGTGTTTATAACAAACGATCCCCTTAATGATCGGCTCCTACTCGCATGCATTCATATCCTGTGTCATTCGGCCCCGCTTGACTGTAGCTACCTATGCTAGTCCCACCATGGGGTGTATCAGTCCCTCTGGTGGCAACCCGACACGATTCAAGATGCACAGTATACACTACGGATGCCCAGTGCCTGATTTTTCCACTCTAGAGTACGTGCACGCCCATACTCCGTCGGAACCTACACTGGGCCACCAACCACCGACGTTTTGACCGCTTATAATTCAGCCCAGTAATTGTGCCCTACTCTGCTTAGTTTCAGGGTACCATAATACATCTATGTGGGTTGCTGAAATGGGTCCCCGTAACAAGGGTTTTCTAATCAACATGTTTATTTGGCTAAGTGTCCAAGTTTACTTAATCCCACCCATTCGTTTAGTTAACATGTTGAATCGGTTAAGTGTTTTCCTAATTGACTTAACCCTACCAATTCTGACTTAGCTTCAATTTGTTAAAGCATCAATCACTCACATTAGACAGGTCTTGTTGTGGTCACTGGATGTGCCTGTCGGTTCCGGGCAGATTTACACCACAACTCAGTCTAACCTCGGGTTCTTTTTGGGCTTGATGCACTAACCACCCACATTAGACAGGTCTTGTTGTGGTTACTGGATATGTCGGTCGGTTCCGGGCAGATTTACACCACAACTCAGTAAAACCTCGGGTTAGGCATATTCATCTTTTCTAAATTCATATTTTTCTATATATATATATATATATATATGTATAATTTCTTTATGTGGATTAAATTTAATTTAAACACGCCATAATTATCCTTTAATTATGCTAAACACAAATGGTATATCAAATATACCATTTAATGAACAAATCTATGCCATGAACTTTCACATTTTCCATCGCTACACCCCGTGGAACGTACGCATGAATCACATAAAATGTTGGGCTAGTAAGTTAGCCCAACCCATAAACAAGAAAAGGGGTAATAAACAAGAGACATGAAATAAACATAAAATAACATACATTTCAACTTGTCATGTGTAACTTGGCATAGAGGTATCATTAACTTTAACTAAATGGGTAAAGGTGAACTTGTGACTAAGTTAGGTCTAATGGTCATGTAAACTTGACAAAGGTCTAGCATGGAAGTTTAACATATAATCACAGTTTCAACCCACAACTTAGCATATAATTTTATATATGTCCAAACATACGAAAGCTAATATAATCATTTTTAATCACAATTTAGCATGATGATAAAAACATAAGAGGGCTACAATTCCACTTTTACAACATAATTAGATTCAACCTAACATGAATATACATGAGTGTTGATCTAACATATAAGCATGTGTTTTAGATCACAAACTTGCAAATGACCACCAAATTATAGCATGACATGTTTTGCCATTTAATTGGAAGAATAAATCCATTACCCAATTCATAATAGATTTTAATAGCATACAATATGTTCATCACCACAAGCTTATAGACATGATTAATATACAACATGTTCATCGCCACAAGCATATAGACATGAAATATACAACATGTTCATCGCCACAAGCATATAGACATGAAATATACAACGTGTTCATCGCCATAAGCATATAGACATGATTAATTACAACGATACGTTAAGATAAACGAGAATCAAATATTATACATAAGCATCATTCTATATCCTAATTACAACATTTCACGATTCAATCGAAAGAACCTTTAAATCTACGTAATAACCAACTTACAAACTAAAAGGAAATCTTGCGTTCTGAAATCTGAATTCTGAAATTGGAGATGCGCGCCTTTGATGAAGATCGTTGAATTATACTCGATTTAATTTGATTTTAGATGTAAGCTTTTAACTCGTCCTTGAATTGAAAACGGTGACGGCTACTCCAAGCTCTCTACTGACGGCATTTCAGTTCTAGGATTATTTTTCTGTGTGTTTTTAGGTTGAGCAATGAGTTGTTTATATTTTAAATTTCAGTTTAATTATAGCCGTCAGATGAACCTAGGGTTAATCACAACCACTCAGACCAGATCAGGACCATTCAGAAACCCTAGTGACTCAGCAGCAAGTCATCAGTCGTTCAAAATTCAGATCTGGCCGGGGGCTAGGTCGACCCCCCGGTCGACACTAAGGTCGACCCCCCGGTCGACCTCTAAAGGGGGAGGTCGACACTAGGGTCGACCCCCTGGTCGACCTGCCTAGGAGGGAATTTTCCCGCCCCGCCCGGTTCTGACTTCTGATTCAAATTTGAACTTGTTTTTCGAGCTGTTTAATTTCTGAAACTTCTGGAGGCCATAACTTCTTCATACGAAGTCCAATTTACGCAAACTCAGACGCTATCTCAACCAGAATTCCGAGACGAACACAATGGCGTAACATGATTCCCTTAATTCTCACATTTTAAATTAAGTATTGTTTGATTTGTTTCTATAACATTAAAAGAAAGTACGGGGTGTTACATTCTCCCCTCCTTTTAGGATTTCATCCCCGAAATCTTCCAGTCGAGAAGAACTTATATCCTACCATCCAATCACCCATCTACTCAATCATCAAACACAGGCGTCCATTGTTCTTAAAAGATTTCTAATGCTTCATGATCACATGCATTGTGTGTGTACATGCCCTTATCTAATGCAAAAGCAGGCGATCTACTGATTCAGTTGACCTCCTTAATGCAAATTATGTCGATGACATGAGTCCATTATGAATGCAATTTTTCCGACTCAAAATTTCTTACATGAGTGCACAGTCATTCATACAAATGCAACATCCATATGATAACAAATCATGTTTTAATCCATGTACCAGTACATATATGCATATGCAATATGGAAGTGACCGAGCCGATCTAATACCTATCGTGTGTGTATATGCATCCACTAGCAACCACTTGCAACCACTTGCAATCATCAATCATAACATGGTTTCAATTACATGTTTACATCCAAATGGTTTCCTACATAAGGATAAAGGATAGGAGATACACCCTAAAAGATAGATACGAGCATAAACTTAAGGAAAGAGAGATCAAAGATGTACCCTCAAAAAGAAAACGGTAGGCTGCACGTATTCTGTCCTCAATTTCCCAAGTCGCGTCTTCGGTGTCGCTCCATTGAACTTTGATGAGCTTAACTTCACGGTTGCGTAGCTTTTTGACTTCTGTTCCTAATATACAGGTTGGAAATCTCCTTATAGTTGCTTCTCGTTCAACTTCTACTTCCTCTAGCATGCTTGGTTCACCACTTCTGCAGACTCGTGTAAGCACTTCCACAGGTGAGAGACATGAAAGACATTATGAACCCCGACCAATCATTCGGGCAGGTGTACCCTATAAGCCATCTTCCCAATCTTCTCGATGATAGGGAATGGTCCTACAAATCTTGGTGCTAACTTCCCTGTGGATCCAAAGCGAACGACGTTCCTCAAAGGAGATACTTTAAGGAACACCTTATCTTCAACTTCGAATTCATGGTCAGTTCTTCTTCTGTCTGCGTAGGACTTCTGTCTGTCTTGGGCAGTCTTCATTCTTCTTCGTATCAAGTCTACTTTTTCTGAAGTTTCCCTAATCATGTCTGGTCCAAGTATGAGCTTGTCTGTGGACTCCCACCAGCAAGTTGGTGGCCTGCACATTCTTCCATATAGAGCTTCGAAAGGCGCCATGCCTATGGTAGCTTGGTAGCTATTGTTGTAAGCAAATTCCACCAAAGGTAGATGATCCTCCCATGTACCTCCGAAGTCAAGAATGCATAGTCTTAAGAGGTCTTCTAATACTCTGTTGACCCTTTCCGTCTGGCCATCGGTTTGAGGGTGATAGGCCGTGCTTAAGCATAACTGTGTGCCTACAGCCTCTTGTAAACTCTTCCAAAACTCGCTCGTGAAGATAGGGTCTCGATCACTCACTATGCTGGAGGGTATCCCATGGAGTCGAACTATCTCTTTAAGATATATGGATGCTAGAGATGAGCCAATCCTTCTACTCTTGACGGGTATAAAGTGGGCGCTTTTTGTGAGCCTGTCCACTATTACCCAAATGTTGGTATTGCCCCTTCTTGACCTTAGCAACCCATCTGTAAAGTCCATCGAGATACTATCTTGTTTCCACTGTGGGACCTCTAGAGGATGGAGCAGACAACCAGGCTTCTTCTGCTCCGCCTTGACCTATTGGCATATTAAACACTTAGAAACAAATTCAGCTATGTCTTGATTCATGCCATTCCAGAAGAAAACTCTTTTGATGTCTTTATACATTTTGTCTCCGCATGGGTGTATGGTCAGTTTGGAATGGTGTGCCTCTTCTAGAACAGCCTTTACCTAGCCCCTTGCTTGTGGGATACATAGTCTTCCATCTCGTCGCAACCAGCTCTTGGCATCAATGGATTATCTATGGAGGTGACTAGAAGGCTCACCCCTAATTAACTTGTCCATCACTTCGGCTAGCTGAGGGTCTTCTCTTTGCGCGGCTCCGATTGAATCTAATAGAGTTGGCCGCACTTCTAACGATGCTAGCAAGCCAGGTACAAAGTCGGTGGAGGGTCTGAAGTTAAAGCTTGCTATGAACTCAAAGCTTTGCCTTTCCACAAAGAGAGGGCTTAAGGTCAATTTCTTTCTACTCAAGGCATCTGCTACTGCATTGCCCTTGCCAAGAGTGTAGGAAATCTCAAAATCATACGAGGCAAGAAACTCCATCCATCTTTGTTGTCTCAATTTGAGATCTTTCTGTGAAAATAAGTATTTCAATGATTTATGGTCAGTATACAGTTCAAACTTCTCACCTACGAGATAATGGCACCAAGACTTAAGCACAAAAATGATGGCTGCAAACTCTAGGTCGTGGGTTGGGTAGTTTTTCTCATGTACTTTCAACTATCTTCCACCATAAGCCACTACCTTCCCTTCTTGCATCAGAACAGCGCCTACTCCCGTTCCGCATGCATATGTGTAAACTATAAACATCTTGCTTCCATCAGGCAATATCAGAACTGGGGCTGTTGTTAGAGCCCATTCTAAACATTGGAAAGCAATATCGCAATCCAAATCCCAACTGAAAGCTAGGTTCTTCTTTGTCAATCTTGTAAGTGGAGCTAAGATTTTTGCAAAATCTTTGATGAACTTTCTATAAAAGCCTGCTAGCTCGAGAAAGCTTCAATGTCAGAACTGGGGCTGTTGTTAGAGCCCTTTTTAAACGTTGGAAAGCAATATCGCAATCCAAATCCCAATTGAAAGCTAGGTTCTTCTTTGTGAATCTTGTTAGTAGAGATGAGATTTTTGCAAAATCTTTGTTGAACTTTCTATAAAAGCCTACTAGCTCGAGAAAGCTTCGGACTTCGGTTGCGTTTTGAGGAACCTTCCAATCTTGCACAGCAACCACTTTTGCGGGGTCCATAGCTAGCCCCTCTTTGGACACCACATGTCCAAGGAACCTGACTTCTTCTCTCCAGAAATGGCATTTGGAGAATTTAGCTTTCAACTGATGTGCGCGGAGAGTATCCATGACTTCTTTTAGATGTTGAGCATGCTCTTCCTCATTCTTTGAGAAGATCAAAATATCTTCTACGAAGACCACCACAAATTTATTGAGGAAACCTCAGAAAACCCTGCTCATTAAATCAACGAAGTAAGCGGGTGCGTTTGTCAAGCCGAAGGGCATGACAAGCCACTCGAAGAAACCATCGGGAGTTCTGAACGTTGTCTTATCAATGTTGTCCTTAGCCGCTCTTAGCTGGTGAAACCCGGTAGCTAAATCTAATTGGGAGAAAACCGATGCACCTACAAGCTGATCGAACATATCATCTATTCTTGGGAGTGGGTGCCGATTCCTTTTGGTCAGGTTGTTTAGCTCCTTATAATCAACCCCCAGCCGAAGCGAACCGTCCGCTTTAGTGGCGAACACTACTGGAGCACCCCATTCAGAAATACTCCTCCTTATAAAACCGTTCTCAAGCAGCTCTTTGATTTTCTTGCTGAACTCCTTTCTCTCCCTTGGGGCCATGTGCCTAACGGGTAAAGCAACGGGCTTTGCATTATCAACGAGGTATATGCGGAAGTCTATCTCCCGCTTCGGAGGTAATCCCTTTACCTCTTCAAACACATCCGAGTATTCACGGACTACCCTTACAGACTGCATGTTCTCAACAGACGCATCAAGATATTCTAGATAACTAAGCATAACAGAGTTCGCGGGATTACAAGAAATTTCGAGAGTGTTACCGGGATGAGTCATAAGCCTAACCACTCCCTTTTCACAATCCAGGACGACACCATTACTAGATAGCCAGTTCGTTCCAAGAATCAACCCATAGCCCGTAAAGCCCAAAACAAAGGAATTACATCTAAACTCGACGCTTAGAATAGATATTTTCAAATCCAAACAAACCATTGACAAATAGGATGAGCCCCCAATTGGATTTGAAAAAACCAAGGGATCCTCCACTATACTGGTGTCTAGGTGCAGAGATTCCACTAAAGCAGTGGATATAAAAGAGTGCGATGTGCCAGAATCAAATAGCGTACGAACATGATGATAAAAAAGATAGACTAAACTTTCGACAGAAATATTTCTACCCTGTTCTTGCGGAGGTGCCGTGAGAGCGTGAACTTGTCCTCCAGAAGAAGGTCCAGCTCCCTGCCCTTGCTTCCTTGGGAAGGCCCTAGCCATGTGTCCTGCCTCACCACAGTGGAAACAGCCACCCATCTTCCTTTTCTTCTTCTTGCAGTCTTTGATCAGATGCCCGGGAATGCCACAGAAATTACACTTTCTCTTTTCATGGGGTTTGTTGTTCTTCCCACCTTTCTTTGAATCATCCTTCTTGTTCTACGACCCTTCCCCCTTCTTATCTTGAGGCACTTCCGCTTTTGCCTCATTCTTTCCCTTGTCTTCCTCATGTAAGAGTGCCATGTCCACTAACCTCTCGTAAGTAGCCCCCATAGGTATATGGGTCATAGCCAAGCTGTGAAGTGGCTCATTCAATCCCTTGACAAAACGGGGAGACTTCTTATGAGGAGTAATCACTAAGTCCAGTCCAAATTGGGCCAGCTGATTGAACTGATTGACGTACTCCTTGACCGTCATACTTCCTTGCTTAAGAGATAAGAACTTTTCCAGCTGTAAACTTCGTTCAGCTTGTGAGAGGAATTTCATCTCAAACCTTATCCTGAAATCCATCCACGTGTCAACTGGTCTTTCAGCGTTAGTGACTTCCCACCAATAGGAAGCTTCGCCTTTGAGCAACCATACAGCTAACTGTATCTTCTTCCTATCGTCCACCTCGAAGATAACGACCAGATCCTCAGTTTCTTTGAGCCAGTTCCTTGCTTCTACGAATGATTCAGTTCCCTTGAAATCCTTTCCACCTATGGCTCTAAAGTCCCTACAAATCTTTGAGAAAGCATTTGCACGAGGAGGAGGAGGAGCTGCTGCAGCTGGAGGAGAAGGAATATCTGCTGGGCCTGCGTCATTGGCCCTAGCCTCTAAGTACCTCCTGAACCAGCCAAGTATCGGTACACCCTCTGGAAGGTTAAGATTCCCAGACATGCTGAAACGAAAAAGAAAAGATTCAAAATGAAGGATAGAATGATAGTGCATATGGTTTTGGGGATTATGCCTTTTTAAATTTAAAGCAACATACTTTCTTGTAAAATGCTTCTTTATATTTCTTTTGAAAAAAGTTTTTCAAAAATTCTTATCTGATCTGGTAAACCTTTGCTCTGATACCAAGTGAAACACCCCACCTTCGTTAAGGTCACTCACAAAGGGAATGCCTTAAGTTCGGTGGAGGGTTATAGGTACAAGACACAGAAAATTTTACAAGATAGATAAGTATAAGCAGCGGAATTCAAATCATTTATTGAATACTTGGTTCAATATAAAAGCATTACATCAAATTGTCTCAAAATAACTTCCAAAACATTACACCATAATTTCTGTCTTGATTATTAAATAAAGAAGCATAAAACATAGATAAAACTGCATAAATCCCCAAGTATCATATCCAAAAGCCATAGCCAGTGAAAGAGAGTCCCAATCATACATCTACTTTCTTGAAGCTTGCAAAGAGTCTGATTAAGATGGAGTATTCCCTCCCTGTGGACCTTGGGGGGGCACGGAAGAAAAGAAGATGAAAGAAAACGGGTCAGACAATAAGTCTGGTAAGTTCAGTGATTACTAGTATTCAAACAAGGAAAGGGATCATGATAGTGATAACATAACATAGGACAATACCCTAATATAAGATAAGAGGAACATGCGATCACACCTATTACTATAGTCTCTGCACCTACTTAACCATTGGTTCAACCAGCCCCACGTGTTTATAACAAACGATCCCCTTATTGATCGGCTCCTACTCGCATGCATTCATATCCTGCGTCATTCGACCCCGCTCGACTGTAGCTACCTGTGCTGGTCCCACCATGGGGTGTATCAGTCCCTCTGGTGGCAACCCGACACGATTCAAGATGCACAACGTACACTACTGATGCCCAGTGCCTGATTTTTCCACTTCGGAGTACGTGCACGCCCATACTCCGCCGGAACCTACACTGGCCCACCAACCGCCGACGTTTTGTCCGCTTATAATTCAGCCCAGTAATCGTGCCCCACCCTACCTTGTTTCAGGGTACCATGATACATCTATGTGGGTTACTGCTGAAATGGATCCCTGTTACTAGGGTTTTCTAATCAACATGTTTATTTGGCTAAGTGTCCAAGTTTACTTAACCCCACCCATTCGTTTAGTTAACATGTTGAATCGGTTAAGTGTTTTCCTAATTGACTTAACCCTACTAGTCCTGACTTAGCTTCAATTTGTTAAAGCACCAACCACTCACATTAGACAGATTTTGTTGTGGTCACTGGATGTGCCGGTCGGTTCCGGACAGATTTACACCACAACTCAGTCTAACCTCGGGTTCTTTTTGGGCTTGATGCACTAATCACCCACATTAGATAGGTCTCGTTATGGTCACTGGATATGCCGGTCGGTTCCGGGCAGATTTACACCACAACTTAGTCTAACCTCGGTTTAGGCATACTCGTCTTTTCTAAATTCATATTTTTCTATATATATGTCTAATTTCTTTATGTGGATTAAATTTAATTTAATTACACCATAATTATCCTTTGATTATGCTCAACATAAATGGTATATCAAATATACCATTTAATGAACAAATATATGCCATGAATTTTCATATTTCCCATCGCTACCCCCTCCCCCCTCCCCCCCCCCCCCCCGGTGGAACGTACGCATGAATCACATAAAATGTTGGGCTAGTAAGTTAGCCCAACCCATAAACAAGAAAAGGGGTAATAAACAAGAGACATGAAATAAACATAAAATAACATACATTTCAACTTGTCATGTGTAACTTGGCATAGAGGTATCATTACCTTTAATTAAATGGGTAAAGGTGAACTTGTGACTAAGTTGGGTCTAATGGTCATGTAAACTTAACAAAGGTCTAGCATGGAAGTTTAACATATAATCACAGTTTCAACCCACAACTTAGCATATAATCTTATGTATGTCAAAACATAAGAAAGCTAATATAATCATTTTTAATCACAATTTAGCATGATCTTAAAAACATAAGAGGACTATAATTCCACTTTTACAACATAATTAGATTCAACCCAACATGAATATACATGAATGTTGATCTAACATATAAGCATGTGTTTTAGGTCACAAACTTGCAAATAACCACCAAATTATAGCATGACATGTTTTACCATTTAATTGGCAGAATAAATCCATTACCCAAATCATAATAGATTTTAATAGCATACAATATGTTCATCACCACAAGCATGTAGACATGATTAATATACAACATGTTCATAGCCACAAGCATATAGACATGAAATATACAACATGTTCGTCGCCATAAGCATATAGACATGATTAATTACAACGATACTTTAAGATAAATGAGAATCAAATCTTAAACATAAGCATCATTCTATATCCCAATTACAACATGTCATGAGTCAATTGAAAGAACATTTAAATCTACGTAATAACCAACTTACAAACTAAAAGGAATTCTTGCGTTCTGAAACCTAAATTCTGAAATTGGATATGCGCGCCTTTGATGAAGATCGTTGAATTAGACTCGATTTAATTTGATTTTAGATGTAAACTTTTAACTCGTCTTTGAATTGAAAACGGTGACGGCTACTCCAAGCTCTCTCTGACAGCATTTCAGTTATAGGATTATTTTTCTGTGTGTTTTTAGGTTGAGCAATGAGTTGTTTATATAGAATTTCAGTTTATTTATAGCCGTCAGATGAACCTAGGGTTAATCACAGCCACTCAGACCAGATCAGGACCATCCAGAAACCCTAGTGACTCGGCAGTAAGTTATCAGTCGTTCAAAATTCAGATCTGGCCGGGGGCCAGGTCGACCCCTAGGTCGACCTCTAAGGGGGGAGGTCGACACTAGGGTCGACCTGCCTGGGCGGGAATTTTCCCACCCAGCCCACTTCTGACTTATGATTCGAATTAGAACTTGTTTTTCGAGTTGTTTGAATTTATTTGAATTTCTGAAACTTCTGGAGGCCATAACATCTTCATACGAAGTCCAATTTACGCAAACTCGGACTCTATCTCAACCAGAATTCCGGGTTGAACACAATGGCGTAACCCATTTCGCTTAATTCTCACATTTTAATTAAGTATTGTTTAATTCGTTTCTATAATATTAAAAGAAAGTATGGGGTGTTACAACTTTCCTACAAACAAAAATACCTCTAAAAAAGTAGAAAATTTTCCTCTCAACTTGGGCCTTTAACTTTCCCAGATATTCCTTCTCAATGTCCCATCTTTATTAAATAAAAATTAAGTTTGACCATGTTTCATATTTTTATTTAATTACTTAAATATTTAACTAAAAATGAAATAAACGTGATTGTTTAAATTTGAATTGAAATTAATTCATTAACTTGAAAGCTTAGGTTATAAATTATTTCAGTTAAAACGATTAACAAAATTTCGATGGCTGATCACTGATGTTAATAATTCAAGTTATTTGTATGCATTATATGATTGGAGCAGATGTGTCTGGTGGGCGAGGATCGAGGAGTTCGTCACAGCCGACTCCTTCACCATCTCCTACACCAGGAGCAGGTCCTAGTAGCTCCGAGCCTGATTTGCGGCGAGTTGCAAAGATTGTTCCTAAGAGTGTTGGGTAAGTGTCAAATTTATTTATATTTAATTTATTTAAAATATATGAAATATCTATGTAAACATGTACGCAGGGGGTTCGAAATCCAGTCAGCAGAATTTGTTTTAGAGGTGTTGAGGCAGTCTTACACGAGCAGGATGTCTGGGGCATGGCTGCATTGGGATAGTATCCCACCCCACATCAAGAACGCTATATTAGTCGATTTGCTGGCAAGTATTTTTTATATTATTATTGAAAGTAATGTACTGTAAATAATTCAAAATAAATTTAATATGCAGGAGTTTGTACGTGTGAAGCCGCAGGGCATGCAACTTTTTTTGACATACTGGAATATGAAAATGCGAAAGAATTATCGAGAAGCAATTTCAACAGCAAAGACATCTTCGAAAAAGCCTCAATGGATGAGTGATGATGTGTGGGCTGGATTTAATGCATACTGGGATACGGAAGCAGCCAAAGTAAGATATAATGAAAATATTCACATTTATGTTGATTGCATTCTTTTAATTAATCGTGTATCAAATATAATAGGAAGTAGCAAAAAAAACAAAATAGAGCTAAGAATTCAGGTTTACACCACGGTGGCTCAAAATCATTCCAGCAACATAGGAGAGAATTGGTATAAAATTTCAATATTTTTAGCATATGTTCATCTAAAAATTTGGTGCATATCGTTAACTTATTCTTATTTTTAATAATCTTATTACTGTATATATACTAAGATGACAAAGTTTCAAAGGGAGCCTACGATGGCAGAGGTTTTCAGGCATACACATGCGATGGAGCATACTGATGACGAAGGGAACATGACATATAATTGGGCGGACAACAAGGCTGAGAGTGTAATGGAAAATATGTTTATTCATAATTAAAATGTTTCATATTCTTTCATATCACAGTATACAAGTAAATTATATGGCACTTGTATTTAAATTATATTGGTATTGTAGGCAAGAAATGATGCAGAGTCGGCTAGAGTGACTCAGGCCAGTGGACGAGAGGAGCTTACGGTTGCAGAGTGTGATCGTATATGGGATTCTATTATTAAACTACCTACTCTAATAGGCGATATGGCTTCGGCAACCAGGAGGTAAACATTTTTTAATTTAAGTTTACATTTAAAGTATGTATATAATTGTAAAAAATTATAAAGACAATAATAAAGTATGTATTACATTTATCTTATAATATAACATTAAATATAGTACGTATTAATTTTATTCTTTAAGTTTTATATGTTAAACCTATGCCACATCATCTTTTAATATAATTTCCCCTCATTTTTCAAAGTCCATGTATATACTACAAGTCCATGTTGTCTTTATAATTTTTTTACATGTTAGGCGATATACGTGTAGATTTATATGATAATGTCATGAACATAATTTAGGTTATTAACTTAAATGTAAACTTTATTTGCTGGCCATTGGTTTTCAGCGAGGATATAGGAGGTCCATGGATGAGGAGGCAATAGCTCGGATGCAGCAGCAGTTGGAAGAGATGAATGATTGGAGAAGAAGTCAACTGGCGCAGGAGATAGACGAGCGCATTGCAGCTTTCTATCAGGAGCATGGAACGATGCCTGGGGAGGATGATGATGATGCTGAAGGCGAAGGAGAAGTGGACGAAGATGAGGAGGACGATGATTAGTTTGGTTGTTCTATTGCTTTGGTATGTACATATACTTGGTTTTTTTATATGCTTCATGCACATACGATATTATTTGACGATGGTATGGTGTGGTTGGATTTATTTTGATGATATGTGATGATGGTACGGTAATATGTGACGATGATATTGTTTTTTATCTATGACGATAGTATGTTATGTTATTGTGATGAATTTAGTAATATTTTAGATATTTTGTGTTGTTGATGTATTTTGGTAGTGAGAATTGATTATATTGGAGTGATATTTGTTGATTTGTGAGTTGATATTGGAATGGTATTGATTTTGTGGATTGAGGGGAAGGAATAGAAGCCGTGTGCAGAAAAAATGCTTCAGATTTGCGACGGCTTCCCGGTAAAAAAATATTTGCCACATACCGTGACACGTGGCAAACCGCCGTTGCAAATCGTTGCTAAATAGGCGATGGAGCCGTCGCTAATCCTGTTCGCGACGACTTATTTAGCGACGGCCGAAAGCGACGACTAGTGACGGCCGCCGACGGCTATTTGTCGTCGCTAAATCAGTCGCTCCGTGTAGTGTCATTTTCTTCTCCACACGTTAATTTTTAGGTGTTAGAGCCATTTTTAATGCTAATATTTTGGTGTTTCCATACAAACGACGGTTCTCACTTGTTAGATTTTCTTATATGCGAGTATATGATATAGTCCACTCGGAGGAGATCTAGATTTTGGTAATCAACTAGTCAAATGGTCTCAAGTCTAGAAGGAAAGTTTACCTACGACAGGAAAGAAAAGTGCATCTACCATGCATTCAAACACTCAAGCTCTAGGAGAAACTAACATTCTGGAGGGAAACCAAAACCCGAAGTTGTTTAGACACAATCAATGCTCTTGCTACCGCCTTTGTTATTGTTCCATCGCTTACAGATCCATTTACTCATGTTGGTTTAATCCATTTGATGAGAAAGTTGGAATAAACACATGGGGTGTTGAACTAACAAAATAGGGACAACATTAAACTTAGGAATCAAGTCAACGGGATGAATGCAAAATGAAAGAAGATTTGTGGAAATTACACTTGATCTTAGTTAGAAGAAAGGATTGTTTGAAAAGTCCTACATTGGGGAATTTGTAAAATAAATCTTGTATAACTAGTAAGAGTTCGCCCTTCACATTGTCAATTGATTTTGTGATAATTTGACGTTCTCCAACATGGTACCAGAGCAGGTTTAATTCGTATGCACATAACTGTCACACTTACCCATGTCACCCAATAAGATCCACGTGTTAGGCTAAGGATATGCCACACGTGCGGGGGTGTGTTGAGATAAGTTCCACATTGGAGAATTTGTAAAATAAATCTTGTATAACTAATAAGAGTCCACCCTTCACATTGTCAATCAGTTATGTGATAATTTGGGGTTCTCTAACAAGAACTACAAGCTGTTTCCATTGCAAAACCCTTGGGAGTGGTTGAATTGTAATTTGATGAAATAAGAATGTTTAAGAATATGAATCAAAAATAAGCAAATGGGGTGGTGGCGCACTTGGCTAGCGCGTAGGTCTCATAGCTAAAGTGTTGAGTAATCCTGAGGTCGAAAGAGTTTGAGCCTCTCTCACCCCAATTTGTGTTTATGGTTTTGTTGGCCTGTTGCTGCTGTTCATTTTAAAAGACTATGGGTTCGTTCTTGGCGAACGGAAACAGGGTATTTGAGCGGGGTACTGTAGCGAACGGGGAATGTGTTTTTTGCTGCGAACGGGGTATTTGAGGGGGGTAAATGAGCAGGGTATTTGAGCGTGGTATTTTTAAAATGAGATATAAATAGATAGGATTTAGCATGCTTAAAACCTTCTTACAGATACGACAACTACCAATACAACTACAGTTACAGATACAAATACAAATACAAATACAGTTATGGAAACAAATAAAATCAGTGCAGACCAGCAGCTGCCAACTCATCTCTAATGGTATCTTGAAGTAATGACATTTCATGGAACCCATTTCATTGTACCCGTTCAGTGTCTCTATTCGTTGTATTTCTTATAGTGTAATATGCCTCCAAGTATTGATCGGCGATTTTTTCAGGATCATCATCAAAAGCCATAAAATCCGGGTCACCAGTATTGTAACACCTCACATCCATTAATGTCACTCGCAAAGGGAATGCATTAACTTTCATGGAGCATTTTAAGTGAATATAGAACAGAAAATCACAACAAGACAGATATAAAGCAGTACTTGAAAATTTAAAATTTTATTTATTGCAGCAGAAGGTAAATATGTTTAGCTACATCATCAAAATCATAAACCAAAGTCAAGTACATAATACCCATCTTGATAAAACAAAGTACATAAACTGAAAGACATAATCCCCAACATCAAAATAGCCATAAATAAAGAGAAGCTGAACTTTACTTCAGCGATCCAAGCAATCGTCTAAAAGAAGTCCAAAGTCAAGCTCCACTGGTGCTAGTTCCAAACTGAGCACCTAGGGGGGAGGGGGGAAGGAAAGAGATGGGAAAAAGGGGGGTCAGACATAAAGTCTGGCGAGTGCGATAATTCTAACAATATAATTAACAAAGTAACTAGGCTAAGGCATAAGTTGGAAAGTAAGGAAATTATCATGAACCATTGAGTATGGCAGAGTAAACAAGGAAACAAGATGAACAACGCTATCGTTTAAGCGCACCTAAACCCACTAAGATAATTTACTAAACCACACCAACACTATGAGATGATTGCTATACTGCACCGCCACTAGTATACTACACCACCACTAGTCACCCTAAGGTTAATCCCGCCTATAGACTTAATAAAGATATTGGTCATTTCGTGCACCCCTAGCTGCCTTCATAGGTGCTGTCTGCCCCTATCTCCACTAGGTGTACCCACTACCCCCAAACGAACGGCTCCTTAACTCGTAGATACCCGTGCTAGCCCCACAGTGGGGTGTATCACTCCCCAAAGTGGCAACCCGATACCACCAAGAATGCACGGCTTATACCTACACGATGCAATAACGTCTTACCTACCAGCCCGGGTCCACACACGCATATGAACCCGTTGGACTTGTGTTGCCATCGCTAACCCGGTTTGGCCTCTTACAGTCAAGCCCAGTATGCGTGTCCCGTCCTCGACTTGGGTCGAGCCCACAAAGATACGTATGGGTTACTGGTTGAAACGGGCCCCCATTACTTGACACAAGTTATCCACCTAAGCTTGGTCCCCTCTAGTAAATCCCACTTAACCCACTTCTTATTCATGTTTCAATTACATGTTTCATATTTTGGTTAAGTGTTTCTAATCGTATTTCCAAATGCCACCCAGGGCACCAACTAATTTCCACATGCAAACCCAAGGCACCCACTTAACCCCCTCATTTCCCACTACATGCTTATCTGGTTGAGTGTTTCTTAATTCATTAAGACCGTAACCTCATAAAGACCTCTCACATTAGACTGACATTTGTGGCAGCTGGATTTGCCGGGCGGGTCCGGGCAGTCTTACACCACAAAAGAGCCTAACCTCGTGTCTTTACAATTGTTACGTATTTAGTTTATGCTTAGGACCTCTCACATTAGACTGGCATTTGTGGCAGCTGGATTTGTCGGGCGGGTCCGGGCAGTCTTACACCACAAAAGAGCCTAACCTCGTGTCTTAGACGATTAATTACTCCTAATTGATCATTCCCCAAATTTGAATTACTTTCCCTATTCAAATTATCAATCAATTCCAAATTTAACGATGTACATAATTGACTCAATTATGTCCATCCATTTATGGTATGTAAAATCATACCAATTTTCACCACAATTATATTTTATGCCTTTTAAGGCATTTTTGCTAATTAAATCTTTTTAATATTATCCCCTTTTACCCCACGTTGTATGTTTGTTCGTTGAACGTAAAATATACGTTAGACTCGAATAGTCTAACTCATGGAATGAAGAGAAATCATCACAATATACACATAATTAAAACATTGATCTAACATAGGGGTGAACTTGCGTATGTGAATGATGTTATACATCTAAAACTTGCATAAACAACATATGTCATGGATCCAAATCTAAAGGGGTGAACTTGATGAGATAATGGCCACAAACTTGCATAAATCATGTATTACATAGATCCAAATCTAAAGGTGTGAACTTGATGAAATAATGGCCACAAACTTGCATAAACAACATATGTCATAGATCTATATCTAAGGGGTAACCTTGCATAGGTAATAACATAACATGATTCATATCCAACTCATAAACTCACATATTTGATTTATACATCGCAACAATGGTGTAAACAAGTATCTAATATGCAAAGTATCATGTAGAATCATAGCCTAACTTTCAAATAAATTTTCACATAAACTAGGTGCCATAACCATTTAAGGTCACATATAATTCTACCCAAACTTGTATATGGTTTATGTTTGAATCAACATCTAAACTTTCCTACATATGATTTATCATATGAATCCACTAAAATATGAAACATGATGATTTGATTGTATATAAAATTACAACATGGATGATAGCAACATAACTTTACATCATAAACGATAGCTTCACAACATAACATCATAGAGATTTCAATCACAATCCTAAAACATAATTACAACATGCGATCAATACTTCATATCACATCCATACAATTCGCATTATATCTTAATCTAATTAAATTACTAATTATCTTATTAAAACTATCGAACTCACAACTCAAAAGAAGTCTTGAGTTCTGAATTCTGATTTCTGGCGTTTAATTAGCTCTCCTTTGATGAAGATTCGCTGTTAGGGTTGAATAGTTCTGATTTGGTTCGCTGTTCTTCCTCTTTAATTTGGTGGCGGCTGCTCTAGGGTTCAAGACAACAACATGACGGCCATAGTTTTAGTTTTAATTCTGATTTAGGGTTTGAATCTATGGGTCTTTTATAGAGTTATGAATTAATTTAAGCCGTCGGATAATCTTAGGGTTAATCGAAACCATTCAATCATGATAGGGTGACAAGTCAGCCCTAATGCCTCAGCAAGGAGTCAGAAAGGCCTCAACAACACGGGTCAGCCTTAACCAGAAAGCTGTGCAGGCTTTTGCCTCGGCCTGGGCGCACTTGGAAGATGCGCCAGTGTTAATTTATACTGGCGCACTTCCCAAGTGCGCCAGTGCAATCTTTTTTTTTCTATTTTGCCACAAAACTTCATTCATCCATAACTCCTTCATCCGATACCCGTTTCCTACAAACTCGGACTCTATTTCAACCAGAATTCCAAGACGAACACAATGGAGCAACCCAATCCCCATAATTCTCACGTCTGAGATTAATTATTCTTTATTTTAGTTAATTCGATTATTCAAAAATCTGGGGTGTTACATTCTCCCCTCCTGAAAGGATTTCGTCCACGAAATCTCCAAGTTAAGGAGAATGCATATCCTACCATCCAAACAACCATCTACTCAACCATCAAACACGGGCATCCATTATCCTTATAAAATTTCTAATGTTGTATGAACATATGGAAGAAGTGTGTATATGTTCCTTATCTAATGCAAAATCAGGTGGCCTACTGATTCAGTTGACCTCCTTAATGCAAACCATGATAGTGCCATGCGTCCATTATGTATGCGAAAGAACCTTATCAATACATATTATTTCTACATGTGTGCACAACCATTCACCAAAATGCAACATCCATATGATGGTACAACTATTGTACATCCATTACTAAATATGTATACACATTTATATGCAATATGCAACATGAAGTGACTGAGCCGATCTAGTGCCTAAAGTGTGTGTACATGCATCCACGAGCAACCACTTGCATCCACATGCATCCATCATACGTAACATGTCTCAAACACATGTTTCAACCATAGGACTACCCTATCTAAAGGTCAAAGATACTAGCGAGAGGACACACTAAAGATAAGATAAGTACAAGATAAGCGACAAAGGAGAAATTAAAAGACATACCCTCGAAAAGAAAAGGGTATAATGAAAGATCTTCGCTTTCGTCTCCCAAGTAGCGTTGCTCTCTTCATCTTCCCATTGCACTTTGACTAGTTTGACCTCTCGATTCCTCAACTTCTTAATCCCCGACCCAAGAATGCACGTAGGAGCTCGTCGAATCGTCACATCACGCTCGATCTCCACCTCTCTAAGCAAGCTCGGCTCTACCACTTCCGCGGTCTCGTGCAAGCACTTCCTCAAATGTGATACATGGAATACGTCATGTACACCACTAAGTCTTTCGGGCAACTCCACTCTATACGCCATCTGCCCAATCCTTTCCTTAATAGGAAACAGCTCTACGAACCTTGGTGCTAACTTTCCAATGAACCCAAAACGAACGATGTTTCGTAATGGAGACACCTTGACAAAGACCATGTCCGCAATATCAAACTCGAGATCTGACCTTCTCTTATCCGCACAAGATTTCTGCCTATCTTGCGCCATCTTCATCCTCCTTCGAATCAAATTGATCTTCTCCGAAGTCTCTCTAACCATATCGGGTCCAAGCAAGATCTTATCTGTAGACTCCCACCAACATGTAGGCAAATGACACGGCCGTCCATAAAGAGCCTCGAATGGTGCCATGCCAATACTAGACTGAAAGCTATTATTATATGCGAACTCTACCAACGGAAGATGTTCCTCCCATGTACCTCCGAAATCTAATACACACAACCTCAATAAGTCCTCTAGAATACAATTCACCCTCTCGGTCTGAGGATGATATGCGGTGCTCAAACATAACTGAGTCCCTACCGCCTCTTGCAAGCTTTTCCAAAATTCGCTAGTGAAGATAGGATCACGGTCGCTCACTATGCTAGAAGGAACATCGTGAAAACGAACTATTTCTCGAATGTATACGAAGGCTAACCATGGAGCGGTCCTCTTACTCTTCACGGGAATGAAATGGGCGCTCTTTGTAAGTCTGTCTACCACGACCCAAATCCTCATATTACCCTTCCTCGATCTTGGTAATCCGTCAACAAAGTCCATCGAAACACTTTCCCACTTCCATTGTGGGACCTCCAATGGGTGAAGCAATCCACCGAGCTTCTTTTGCTTTGCTTTTACTTGTTGGCACACCAGGCATCTAGCGACATACTCAGCCACATCTTTCTTCATGCCGACCCAAAAGTAAACTCGTCTCATGTCCATGTACATCTTGTCCCCGCCGGGATGAATGGTCATCTTCGAACGATGGGCATCATCAAGAATTGTCTTCCTCATATTCTCGTCCCGTGGTACACAAAGTCTACTGTCCCTACGCAACCAACCCTTATCATCTAGGGTATACCTATGGAGATGGCTCGATGACTCCCCTCCTTTGAGCTTTTCTACTAACTCAACCAACTGTGGGTCGTCTCGCTGTGCCTCACCAATCCATCCCAATAGCGTAGGTCTGACCTCTAAGGATGCTAGCAAACCGGGTACAAAGTCAACGAAAGGTTTAAAGTCAAACGTAGAGATGAACTCTAAACTTCGCCGCTCAACAAACAACGGACTCAAAGATAACCTTTTTCTACTTAAGGCATCTGCCACCACGTTACCCTTGCTAGGGGTATATGCTATCTAGAAGTTGTAGGATGCTAAGAACTCCATCCACCTTTGCTGCCTTAAGTTCAAGTCCTTCTGAGAGAATAAGTATTTTAGCGATTTGTGGTCAGTGAATAATTCGAATTTTTCGCCAAGAAGATAATGACGCCAAGACTTAAGGGCGAAGACAATAGCGTCCAACTGTAGGTCATGTGTAGGGTAATTTCTCTCAGGTGTTCTCAATTGCCTTCCACCATAAGCTATTACCCTTCCCTCTTGCATTAAGACTGCGCCTAGTCCTGTACCACAAGCGTCGGTATAAACGGTAAATGGCTTACTCCCATCTGGCAACACTAAGACTGGGGCTATGGTCAAAGCTCTCTTTAAACATTGGAACGCATCATCACAATCTACGTCCCACATGAAAACTAAGTTCTTCTTCGTCAAGCGTGTTAATGGAGCTGATATTTTTGCGAAGTCTTTGATGAACTTCCTATAGTAGCTAGCCAACCCTAAGAAACTCCTCACCTCGGTAGCATTTTTAGGAACCTTCCAATCTTGGATGGCCACTATCTTAGCGGGATCCACTGCTATCCCTTCTTTGGAAACCATGTGCCCTAAGAATCACACTTCTTTCCTCCAAAAGTGACATTTAGAAAATTTTGCTTTAAGGCTATGCGCTCGAAGAGTCTCCAACACTTCCCTAAGATGTATGGCATGCTCTTCTTCTCTCTTAGAAAAGGTCAAGATATCGTCCAGAAAGACTACCATGAATTTATTAAGGTACTCCCTAAACACCCTACTCATCAAATAAACAAAGTATGCAGGGGCGTTTGTCAAACCGAAGGGCATCACCAGCCACTCGAAGAAACCGTCTGGAGTCCTAAAGGCAGTCTTGTCTATGCTATCCTCAGTCACTCTCAACTGGTGGAAATCCATGGCTAAGACCAACTGCGAAAACACCGAGGCGCCAACTAACTGATCGAAGAGATCGTCAATCCTCGGTAGTGGGTGTCTATTCTTCTTAGTAAGCTTATTAAGTTCTCTATAGTCCACACAAAGTCTAAGGGACCCATCTGCCTTCGTGGCAAATACTACTGGTGCACCCCACTCCGATATACTATGTCTGATGAACCCCTTCTCAAGCAATTCTTTCACTTGCTTACTGAGTTCTCTTCTCTCTCTTGGAGCCATGTGGCACACTGGTAATGCAACCGGCTTTGCATTATCTACTAGATATATTCGAAAGTCTATTTCACGTTTTGGGGGTAAACCCCTCCCCTCATCGAAGACATCAGCATATTCACGGACTATGGGAACAGAATGTAAATCATCATCGGATGCGTCAAGGGATTCTTGGTAGCTAAGAATTACTGGACCTCTAGGGTCATAAGAAATATCAAGGGTCTTTCCAGAGCGAGTCAACAATTTAACTACCCTTCTTACACAATCTAGGATGGCCCCATATCTAGTTAGCCAATCCATACCTAGAATTAAACCGTAGCCCATGAAGCCAAAAACAAAAGCGTTGCATTCAAACTCAATGCCCAAGATAAACACTCTCAAATCTCAACAAGTCATAGAAAGATGAGCCAAACCACCGACAGGATTTGAGACTACTAAGGGATCAGTAACTAGATTAGTATCAAGGTGCAGTGTTTCAACTAATGATGTAGAAATAAACGAATGTGATGCGCCAGAATTGAATAAAGTACGGACATGATGATCAAACAGAAAATCTAAACTTTCAACGGAAATTGCTCTACCTCGTTCTTGCAGCGGTGGGACCACGAGAGCCTGAACATGTTCCCTTGCCTGCCCTGGTGCCATAAGAGCTTGCACATATCCTCCCGAGGTAGACCCTGCCCTCTGCCCTTTCTTTGGGCAGTCCTTAATAAGATGTCCCGCTTCGCCACAGTGGAAACAACTAGTCTTCTTTTTCTTCCTACAATCTTTGCTTAGATGGCCGGGTGTCCCACAGTTAAAGCATTTCTTCTTCCCCTTAGCATTGTTGCCTTTGCCACCTTTCTTGTTCTTTTGTTGTTGTTGTGACTTCTTTTGATCTCCTTTCTTCTCGGGTGCCTTATTAGCATTGGCGCCCTTCTCCTCTTCATGCATGAGTGCCATGTCAACTAACCTCTCAAAGGTAGCCCCCATGAGAATGTGGGTCATAGCTAACCCATGAAGCGGCTCGTTTAAACCCTTAACAAATCTTAGAGCCTTCTTTTCTGGAGTGTTCACCAAGTCTAAGCCAAACCTTGCCAATTGGTTGAATTTGTTAACGTACTCTTTCACCGATAGATTCCCTTGCTTCAGTGACAAAAACCTTTCCATGTATAGATTCTCTTCAGCCCGTGAGAGAAACTTCGCCTCAAACCTCTGCCTAATATCTGGCCATGTATCGACTGGACGTCCCCCATTAGTGACCTCCCACCAAAACGAGGCCTCATCCTTCATTAGCCAAGCAGCTAGCTGGACTTTTCTTCCATCATCCACTTCAAAAATTCCAAACAATTCTTCCACCTCCTTTAGCCAGTTACGAGCTTCAACAAATGTCTCCATCCCATGAAAAGGTTTTCCACCCATTGCTCTAAAGTCCTTACATATCTTAGCAAAAGTATCGACGTGAGGAGGAGAAGGAGCATTAGCTGGACCTGCAGTGGCGGCCCTAGCCTCAAGATATTGACGAAACCAACCGGGTACATGAACACCCTCTGGTATCTCAGATGCTTCAGACATGCTGAAACGAAAAACGAAAGATTCAATATAAAAAGAACCGAGGGAAAGATATGTGGCTCTTGGGGTTATGTTTTCCAAAATATACTTTTCTCTTGAAAATACTTTCCTTAAAACGTACTTTTGAAAGTACTTCTTTATAAAAAAAATTGCTTTGAAAAATAGTTTTTTCAAAATTCATATCTGTTCTGGTAACCTTCAGCTCTGATACCACGTATAACACCCCACATCCATTAATGTCACTCGCAAAGGGAATGCATTAACTTTCATGGAGCATTTTAAGTGAATATAGAACAGAAAATCACAAAAAGACAGATATAAAGTAGTACTTGAAAATTTAAAACTTTATTTATTGCAGCAGAAGGTAAATATGTTTGGTTACATCATCAAAACCATAAACCAAAGTCAAGTACATAATATCCATCTTGATAAAAAAAATACATAAACTGAAAGACATAATCCCCAACATCAAAATAGCCATAAATAAGGAGAAGCTGAACTTTACTTCAGCGATCCAAGCAATCTTCTAAAAGAAGTCCAAAGTCGAGCTCCACTGGTGCTAGTTCCAAACTGAGCACCTGGGGGGGAGGGGGGAAGGAAAGAGATGGGAAAAAGGGGGGTCAGACATAAAGTCTGGCGAGTGCGATAATTCTGACAATATAATTAACAAAGTAACTAGGCTAAGGCATAAGTTGGAAAGTAAGGAAATTATCATGAACCATTGAGTATGGCAGAGTAAACAAGGAAACAAGATGAACAACACTATCGTTTAAGCGCACCTAAACCCACTAAGATAATTTACTAAACCACACCAACACTATGAGATGATTGCTATACTGCACCGCCACTAGTATACTACACCACCACTAGTCACCCTAAGGTTAATCCCGCCTACAGACTTAATAATCATATTGGTAGTTTCGTGCACCCCTAGCTGCCTTCATAAGTGCCGTCTGCCCCTATCTCCACTAGGTGTACCCACTACCCCCAAACGAACGGCTCCCAAACTCGTAGATACCCGTGCTAGCCCCACAGTGGGGTGTATCACTCCTCAAAGTGGCAACCCGATACCACCAAGAATGCACGGCTTATACCTACACGATGCAACAACGTCTTATCTACCAACCCGGGTCCACACACGCATATGAACCCGTTGGACTTGTGTTTCCACCGCTAACCCGGTTTGGCCTCTTACAGTCAAGCCCAGTAGGCGTGTCCCGTCCTCGACTTGGGTCGAGCCCACAAAGATACGTATGGGTTACTAGTTGAAACGGGTCCCCATTACTTAACACAAGCTATCCATCTAAGCTTGGTCCCCTCTAGTAAATCCCACTTAACCCACTTCTTATTCATGTTTCAAATTCATGTTTCATATTTTGGTTAAGTGTTTCTAATCGTATTTCCAAATGCCACCCAGGGCACCCACTAAATTCCACATGCCACCCAAGGCACCCACTTAACCCCCTCATTTCCCACTACATGCTTATCTTGTTAAGTGTTTCTTAATTCATTAGGACCGTAACCTCATAAAGACCTCTCACATTAGACTGACATTTGTGGCAGCTGGATTTGCCGGGCGGGTCCGGGCAGTCTTACACCACAAAAGAGCCTAACCTCGTGTCTTTACAATTGTTACGTATTTAGTTTATGCCTAGGACCTCTCACATTAGACTGGCATTTGTGGCAGCTGTTTATGTCGGGCGGGTCCGGGCAGTCTTACACCACAAAAGAGCCTAAGCTCGTGTCTTAGACGATTAATTACTCCTAATTGATCATTCCCCAAATTTGAATTACTTTCCCTATTCAAATTATCAATCAATTCCAAATTTAACGATGTCCATAATTGACTCAATTATGTCCATCCATTTATGGTATGTAAAATCATACCAATTTTCACCACAATTATATTTTATGCCTTTTAAGGCATTTATGCCAATTAAATCTTTTTAATATTATCCCCTTTTACCCCATGTTGTATGTTTGTTCGTTGAACGTAAAATATACGTTAGACTCGAATAGTCTAACTCATGGAATGAAGAGAAAACATCACAATATACACATAATTAAAACATAGATCTAACATAGGTGTGAACTTGCATATGTGAATGATGTTCTACATCTAAAACTTGCATAAACAACATATGTCATGGATCCAAATCTAAAGGGGTGAACATGACCAGATAATGGCCACAAACTTGCATAAATCATGTATTACATAGATCCAAATCTAAAGGTGTGAACCTGATGAAATAATGGCCACAAACTTGCATAAACAACATATGTCATAAATCTATATCTAAGGGGTAAACTTGCATAGGTAATAACATAACATGATTCATATCCAACTCATAAACTCACATATGTGATTTATACATCGCAACAATGGTGTAAACAAGTATCTAATATGTAAAGCATCATGTAGAATCATAGCCTAACTTTCAATTAAATTTTCACATAAACTAGGTGCCATAGCCATGTAAGGTCACATATAATTCTACCCAAACTTGTATATGGTTTATGTTTGAATCAACATCTAAAATTTCCTACATACGATTTATTATATGAATTAACTAACATATGAAACATGATGATTTGATTGTATATAAAATTACAACATGTATGATAGCAACATAACTTTACATCATAAATGATAGCATCACAACATAACATCATAGAGATTTCAATCACAATCCTAAAACATAATTACAACATGCAATCAATACTTCATATCACATCAAAACAATCCGCATTATATCTTAATCTAATTAAATTACTAGTTACCTTATTAAAACTATCGAACTCACAACTCAAAAGCAGTCTTGAGTTCTGAATTCTGATTTCTGGAGTTGAATTAGCTCTCCTTTGATGAAGATTCGCTATTAGGATTGAATAGTTCTGATTTGGTTCGTTGTTCTTCCTCTTTAATTTGGTGGCGGCTGCTCTAGGTTTCAAGACAACAGCATGACGGCCATAGTTTTAGTTTTAATTCTGATTTAGGGTTTGAGTCTATGGGTCTTTTTATAGAGTTATGAATTAATTTAAGCCGTCGGATGATCTTAGGGTTAATCGAAACAATTCTATCACGATAGGGTGATAGGTCAGCCCTAATGACTCAGCAAGGAGTCAGAAAGGACACAACAACTCGGGTCAGCCTGAACCAGAAAGCTGTGCAGGCTTTTGCCTCGGACTGGGTGCACTTAGTAGGTGCGCCAGTGTTAATTTGTACTGGCGCACTTCCCAAGTGCGCTAGTGCAATCTTTTTTTTCTATTTTTCCACCAAAATTCGTTCGTCCATAACTCCTTCATCCGATACCCGTTTCCCGTAAACTCGGACTCTATTTCCACCAGAATCCCGAGACGAACACAATGGCGCAACCCAATCCCCATAATTCTCACGTCTGAGATTAATTATTCTTTATTTTAGTTAATTCGATTATTCAAAAATCCGGGGTGTTACAGGTATTATATTTGTGTATGAAGTTGTGTAAGGCCATTGTAGATACGACAACTTTGACTTGAGTTTTAAATCGATACGTAGGCATACGATTCAGAATGGTAATTTTTTTTCCAGATGCCAAAAGTTCTTTCTACGACCATTCATAAACTCGAATGATAGAAATTAAACACTTCATTGGCTGATTTTGGTTGATCCACAGTTTCATGGAAATGCGGAATATGATACCTCATATTCCGATACGATGCTAAGTATCCAGTCTGTAGTGGATAACCTGAGGCAACCAAATAACACTGTCCAGTTGGAGGTTTAGGGAAGTTCGAGTTTCTATCATTTGTAACATCATTAAAAATTCTACTATCGTGTGCGGTCCCTTCCCAACCAGCCACAACATACGCAAACTGTAAACCGAAATCACAAACCGCTAATATATTTTAAGTTGCAAACCCCTTTCTTCCGATATAAGGGATAATCTGATCAGCAGTTAAATGTGCAGATATGTATGTACCATCTATAGCACCAATACAGTTTTTGAAATAAGGATAATATCGTTTGAAGTTCTAATGTGTTGTGGAACAATATGAAACTGTTGATCCCCTGGCTTTATTATATCAGCAACTAGTAATTGAAAAGCGTTAAGAACTGCATGAAAACAAACGAAAATTGTGCTACCTGACCGTTGAAACCTTTCACTAAGTTGTCTATTTGAAAGCCCCGCAACCATTGTGTAACCGAAAATTCCAACCAATTCGAGGACACATATATCGCGCGTGGAAGAGAGACCATGATACTCCAGTTTTGCACATAATGAGTAAAAACAAAGTCTTTTCATTCGAAAATTAACTTGACAACGTTGTTGATGACCATTTAGAACATCGTTTACCCAAGCTAACCCAGTAAACTGCGAAGTATTAATTCGAGTCATATGATTTCTACTGGCATTCAGACACAATGATATCCCGTGGAGATCAATAATATCGTCGTAATCGGAAGATGAGTCGGAAGAAGACATTACTTATGTTGAAGAAGAAGAAGATGCTGGTGAAGAAAAAGATGTTGGTGAAGAAGGTAAGGAGGTGAAGAAGACATAGGAGTTGTTTTATAGGCCAAGAAGAGGGATGAGGAAAATCAAGCCGTTGGCGTTCGATGCATCGAATGCATCAGACGCCAACGGTTGATTTTCCCCATCCCACCAGCGCTCTTTCTGAACGGAGAATCTAGTGCTGGCGTCCAACGTGTCAGATGCACACAACAGATAGGGCGTGGCAAATTAAGGCTGTGAACGGACCCTATATGATAAAGTAGACATCAATTTTTGTCTGTGTACATGCCTATACATACCATTATCTTATTTGGATTACGTCAACCTGACATCATATTAGCAACTAAGTTAACTGGAATAAAGAAACATCGATATTTTGAACTTCTTTACGATACATTAAATGCTACAATAAGCTAAACTCGCTTTATTAGTCAATTTATTGACTAGAACTGACCCTTGTGAAAGTCAATCTCATGGAATAATTTGGCATCCCAACAAAGTGTAATGTTGGAACTTTTATATTTAATACTCCCTCTAGTTCGAAATATTAGACGTTTTAAACTTTTTCACACATATTAAGAAAATAAAAAATTGCATTAAATAAAGTTAAAAGCTACTTCCTCCAGTACTGTTTGTTTGCGGCTTCACCAAAAAGTAACTCTCCAGCATGTGAATTCAACAAAATCAAAGCAAAAAGTATCCCTCTAACTCGCATTTGAGGGAACAAAAATGCATTGGGAAAGAAAGCAAATATGGAACGTCATATATTTAGAAAATTGGAGGACTTCACAAAACGTCAAGTATTTGGAACCGGAGAGAGTATATGATTCGCTCATGTATGTCATAACGAGGGGCTTATATCAGGTTAGAGTTTGTACAACAAAAAGTCACATGTTTTGGTTTTTTTTAATGAACTCACTCTTTTCTATTTTTCCTGCAATTTCATGTTACTTTAGTTTTAGCTCTAAAATATATTAGGTACATTCATTCATTATCAATATCTGCTATATAATTTGTGATTGACTGTGATGTCTTAATATTTTGTATGTGATACAAGTTATATCTAAAATATCATTGGTAACACTGAAAATATTTTGTATGTGATACAAGTTATATCTAGAATATCATTGGCAACGCTGAAAAATAAAAGAATAACAATTATTCCTTTTTTCATAAAGCTACATCCATTAGATGTGAACTTTAAAATTGAATTTTAATACTCCATTTTGATTCTTTTATATATGACATATATCATGTATTTTTGAATGAAAGAAAATGCTAATAACAACGACAAATAAAAATTTCCAAGTCCTAATTTACTACTGTTGGAGTAAGTTCTTTAAAAGATAACAATGAATTGAAAATTGTTAGAGCATGGTTAATAAATTTATCCATAAATATGTTGATGTCGCCATTCGATTACCAAAAGTATGTACTGTTGAATTATGTGCATAATAGCTGGTGGTTACTCAAATAGAAACATGTCCACTTGAAAAGGTCGTGAATCAGTATCACACTACTTTAACTACTACAGCAACACCATTTGCAACGCAAAAAACTAGGTATTAAAAAAAATATCGAACATTTTCCATTTAATGGATCCCATAATCAGTCACATGTGAATTTCAAAGCAAATATCTAGCATTCAAGATGTAAAAGTTATATATTAAACTACTTTTCTACAAACAAAAATACCTCTAAAAAAAGTAGAAAATTTTCCTCTCAACCTGGGCCATTAACTTTCCCGGATATTCCTTCTCAATGTCCCATCTTTGATCAGTGGAAAATATACCCAATCTCGGTGTCCACCATCTTTACTGTCCTCTTTTTCAGCATTTCCTTTTTCTTCTTTGTGGTTCTGCTCACCGAAGAGTTGTCCTTCATAAGCACGATTGTGTCAGCTTTCTTAACTTATCATACTACCATGGTCTTGAGGATACCTAGCAAATATTGATAATGAGAAATATTGAATAATAAAATTTATTTATTATACATTCTTATTTCTTTTATGATTTCCAATGCATATCATTTCCTTTAATCATATTTATGACCTTGGGTTTCTAATAAATTATAAAATCGATTAGTTACTAAACAATAAGTATTTTGCAGTTACATGGATGCCAACTATATATGCATTGAAGATGCCTTATTCGGGAACAATGGAGAGCAACATTCATGTTTTCATCTAAAAAAACGTCGGTCTTAGAGTTGACTGTAAACATAATATCAAGTGAATTTGATTTTAAATTATTATTGTATTTTTGTTTAAGATCTTGACCATACTCTTAGTTACAAACAATACATAAATCATACCTATAGACATTAATTGAGAAGAAAAATACATAAATCATACCTGTAGACATTGATTGAGAAGAAGATAATGAGATGCAGATCTGTAAGTTGTAGGTCTGAAAATTGTCTTCTCTCTTGTCCGTACTATTATTTGTGATGTATTTTCGATAACCCTAACGATGAATACTGGGTTATATTTATAAACAGAGAGAGGGGCCAAATTCCGTTATGGATATAATCTCAACCATTCATCAAGGTTGACCATTAATAAAGAATACCCATATTCAAAGGAATATACCTTCTACTTCAGTCCTATCATATCAAATCAACGGACTCCATAAATGACTACATAATGACATTTAATATTAACTTAATAATTCAATATTCGTTATATGGACCACATAATGAGATGTATAAAAATTCTTACATTATCCCACTTGGTCCATATGAAAAATGCTTTGATGGCCATATAGAAACAAGCATAAGGCACACATAAATGCAAAAATGATATTTTTGATAAGACTTTCTTAAGTACACTTAGTCAATATAAATCATCAATTTGGATCATTGCGGTTCTGCATTAATTTAGGAATGTAGTCCCTTCCATGTACCACTAACTGACAATCAAAATAACTAAGTCTGTATAAATAGAAGTAACCATATTGCTTCCCATTCATGTCTTGATGAAAGACTAGTTATGTTATCATGTATTATTTTTATGTACATAAACATAAAGATCAATAATATGAAACAAAAAATTTAAGAAGTTTTAATAATGTGTACTTAAAAAATGGCATGATAAAAGCACTCAGTAATCCACAAACTCATAAATGAGAAGAACGACATTATTAGTTACTCTCAAGACCCATTCACTATAAAAAAAAGGGTTATTTTCCAATCAGAATTACCTACACCATGCCTACGCGGCGTAGGCGCAGTGTAGGGAATAAATGAAAATATGTGGAGGGCATATCGACTATGTAGGGAATTCCCTGCTTTTTTCCTATGCTCATAGGAAAAAGTTAAATTTATTCAACTGGCCTTTCTGAAATTAAGCTCCACCCGTAAAACAAAATATAAAACATAAAACTATTCCTTCTTTCTTTCCTCGTTCTTTCGTTTCAGATAAAAAATGGAAACCCTAAATCGCCGCCGTCTTTGCCGTCAACCGCGCCGCCCGTGCCCTCAACCGCGTCGTTGACCTTCCTTCTCCGCGCCGCCGTCCCTGCCTTCTCTACTCACCACCGCAGCTCCTCCCTTTTCAAATCGAGAAAGTGTTTTGGCTTATTTTCGTGTTCTTGCTTTGAGAATAATCTTTGCTGTTTGTACTCAACATTCAAATAAGAATAATGTCTTCTGTGCACTGCTTTTGCAATTTCAACAGGTTTGGATGGTTTTGCTTTTGCTATTTCAGATATAATCTTTTTACAAATCAGCTTATCCCCAATTTTTTGAAGGCATAAATCTCAACATACATTGTGATTTAATAACTAATCATGCTTTATTCATGAATGATGGTGTGTTAATCTATCTTGACTCGATGCGGTTATTTGGATGCAGTAATATGTTATGTTGTTGTTTATTATAGGGATATATAAATTATGCGTTAGCTACCCAGGTCTAGATTGTGTCCCCTAATGATAGTACTCCAGATATTTTCATTAATATTCTGTGAAGTTTATCTGCCACCAGGGCAAATGTAAGTTTTATATTTCTCAACTCTGCACACTTTGAATACAAAATTTGTTATTCAAACTCAAAACATTTTGGCCATCTCGATGTGGTTTTAAACCAATTTAGATAGCCTCTTCCTTCGCTGTTTTAGGATTTAATTACATTTTTGCATTTGAACTTCTAGTTTTAATCAATTGTTTTGTAAATGTGAAATATAATTTATGCACTTGCTTTCTTTACATTGGTGAAAAAGAATGTTAAAGTGTTCCCCTCACGATCTATTGCAATAGAAAATGCTCTTCGGTCATTCTCACCACGACTTGCAATTGTTGATGAACATTTGATTAGACAATTACCGAAGCATTAGCTCACGTCTTTAGCAGCTGAAGTTTGTTTTCGATTCTTTTACTTTATCTGTTTTTCATTATGTGGTTATTCTTGATTTGATTTAAGTCAGGCAGGCCTCCATGGATAAGCTTGTAACAATTATTAGACCATGTTTCCACATCAAATACAAGCGCATAGCAACATCTAGGCACTCTCAGTCATAAAATTTTATTTACATATTAATCTCAAGTTTAGTCAGTCAAAAGACCAGGTTTCATCAAAAAAGCTCTGGTGAAACTTGTGAAGGGAGTAGAAGAGCTCAAACCACAAGGGGATTTGGGTTCCATGCAGGAACATATGAGTTATGTGCAAGAGTTTATACGAGGGTTGAGGCGGGAGCAAGAATCGCAAATATGATGTACTTTATATGTTGTTCTTATTTTGGTAGTGAGTTTGATGTTCTATTTGTGTAAGGTACATTATACGATGTTTGAATTAGATGAAACGGCCATGTTTGAGTTATGTAGCGACTTTATTTAATTGTTTATTGGACATGATTTTTTTTAAATACATTTGTCGCAAGTTTATGGTTATTTGATCATGATATTCATTTTACGTCAATGATTTTTTCCGATATATATTGTTATGATTTTGCATATGTTCGGTTTTATTATGATATGCGGTAGATGAAGATAAATATAAACTAGCCATATTGAATTTTGGTGTACGGAGGCGTATGGAATAGGTAAGGATGCATATGAAACTTGGCGTAGGGATGGCGTAGGGAACTTGGCATAGGGACGACGTAGGGAACTTGGCATAGGGAAGGCGTAGGGAACTTGGCGTAGGCATGACATAGGCATGTAGGCATAGGGATGGCGTAGGGAAATATTTGTAATGAGCTGTTTTCCAACTTCCTTTTTGGCATAGGGATGACGTAAGGAAATTCGATTCCCTATGCCGTCCCTACGCCAAATTGGCATAGGGAATTCAGAATTCTTTTGTAGTGATTGCTTGAGCATGCTGCTTAAATGTTTTAGGTGGTAACCCCTTAGTTAATGGATCTGCTATATTAGCACGAGTATTGATGTGCCGATTGACACTCTTTTCTTCTGAACTTCATCATTGACTGATAAGTATCTTATCTCCACGTGCTTTATACCCTTAGAATACTTATCATTCTTTGAAAAGAATACAGTTGCGATATTATCATAATAAATTTTCAACGATCTAGTAATAGAATCCATGACTGTAATCCCCAAAATGAAATTTCGCAACCATAATGCTTGAATTATAGCCTCAAAGAAGACTACGAATTCGTCTTCCATAGTGTATGATGCTATGATGGATTGTTTGGCATTTCTCCATGAGACCGCACCACTAGCTAACATGAATACATAACCGAAACTACCACTACAAGAAAACGTAGCTTTCTCAGCATTGATGGTCAGCGTTATTTGATTAATTGCTGACAAAGGCATTTGTAAAGATATAAGTTAGAAACATGAACGCTGTTTATACAGAACCTTCTTATTTTTTTCATTACGCGGTAACTTTGTCGCCTTCCTTCTTCCTTTCATATTCATAGGGCGCAAAACGAAAAAATAACTCTAATACTCATTCTCCTCCAAAATTTAAATCTAATCGAAATCGAAAATGGAGACGAAGTCTCCTATGGTATTTCATTCAATCCTCTAAGCTTTTCTAGAATACCCAGTTCACTTGAGCCCTAAAATTCCTTGAATCCGCTAGTGGAAACCACCTGATCCCTAGAGCCACTGGAATCAATCATTGGCAAACACAAGAGCATAAATCTGATTTCGAGTTCGCCTATCAGTAAAGAATTTTCGGTTGATCCTGTCGTTCAAGGTAATTTGCTTAGTCTTCGAATGCATTTGAAAAGACTATATTTATTATTATCATGTTACTATATAATATTGCAAGTTATGTTTGCAAGTTCTAGGAGAAAAAAAATAAAGAATATATGTCATTTGATGGTAGAAGGTTGAGATACGCATCTGCAGCAGTGGATGGGATCTTTGAAAAATATAAGAGTAAGCTTTGAAGATGTTAGTATTTTATCATCAACTGAAGTCTATTCAATCCCACTGCGTTTCTATCAGCCGTGATTGTTAATCATTACAAGATGAGAGGAAACATATTTAGTTATAGCCTTGGTGGTATGTGTTGCAGTGCTGGCATCATCTCCCTCAATTTGGCTAACAATATCTTTCAGGTTAACTGTAACAACTATATAGTGGTAGTGAGCACTGAAGCTATGAACTCTAAATGGTTCCTAAGAAAAGCAACTGTTGACGTTGATCTCAAATTGTTTGTTTAGAATGGTTTCTCTGCAGTTTTGTTGTCGAACAGGAGGGATTTCCCTAGGAGTGAAGTACCCATTGAAGAAGAACACAGATTCAGAGGACTGTTGATAAGCTGAGACATTATTGAAGTCAGAGGCCAAGTCTTAAAAGCTTACATCACAACCCTTGGTACATTAGTCCTTTATTGTCGGTGAAGCGCCCCTTTTTCATGGCACTAATTTACAGAAATCTTTGTGGATCTAAACTTGACAAAACTAGGTCTGATTCAGTTCCACCGCAGCATTGCTCAGGTTTGGAAACACTTATAGCAGTAGCATTTAGTATGAGATTGCACACTTGGAAGTTGCTATTAAGTTTATTAATTCTGCTTAATATATGTATTAGCTCGCTTTCAAGTTTAGGTAACACAATATATATTACTTGAATTTGTATCAAGAAAGTGGCTCTAATTTACAGAAAAGTAAATTAGTGCACTAATTTATAGAAAAGTGGGCATTTAGTATCAGGAAAGTGGTACTAATTTACAGAAAAGTTTCACATACCAAATATGAAAAATATACTGTCATATAGGATATTTTTGAAGGCTTAAAACTTATGAAAATGCTATTTATTTCCTCCAGAATTGATCTGCATCATGAAAGGGAGACTTTATTGAAAATTAGTATAAGAAACAAGAAGAAAAAACGCTGTACAAGTACTAATCATAAAACCTTAACTAATTCTTACAAAAGATGGCACACCTTATCTAGGCGGAATTAGGCAGGCGTAGGCAAATTTCTAGGCAGTAAGCATCTCCTAATGCCTAAGCGAGGTTCAAGCCAAGAAGAACTTTTACAGCAAAGCCCAATAGACAACAAAATCGCACCCACTTTGTCTCTAGCTGCTTAGGTAAGAATTCATCAAATGCTAAGAGGAAAGTAATCAACTGAATATATAGGTGAACTCAGCTAGGAATATTAACTCACTAATCTAAAGCATGTGTGCATAGTCAAATTATTTAAGTTTTTAACAGTTAAGTAGCACAGATGTACTACCATGGTCATCCAATTCTTAAGTAGTGGCTACAGTTTTAGAAAGTCTGTCATGTATGAGTCAGTTTGCAAGTAATTTTTAAGTTGTGGAAAATTTTCTGTCATATTTTATTTTTATATCATTTTCTGTCATATTTGATATGTATAAATTTTCATCTTGTAATGAAATATGGAATTTTTTTGTCATATTTGGTAACACAGGTTCGAGCCCCGAACACTTCACATAATGTGATGGAAAGGCTATGCGCGCTAATCGACCACCTTCAGAGCCCGAAAAGCCATGAGAATAGCACCAGATGAGAGACTGTCTTGGAAGTCCTCACGCTTGAGTACGGGAGCCTTCGGCACTGGGTATCCACCTATATTTGGTAACATAGTATACATTGTGTATCAGGATAGTGGCACTAATTTACAGAAAAGTGGCATTTAGTATGAGATTGCACACTTAGAAGTTGCTGTGGAGTTTATTAATTCTGCTTAATATATGTATCAGCTCACTTTCAAGTTTAGATAACACAATATATATCAGTTGAATTTGTATTAGGAAAGTGGCACTAATTTGTATCAGGAAAGTAATCCAACATATATTACTTGAATTTGTATCAGGAAAGTGGCACACTTGGAAGTAATATACTATATGCCACTTTCTTGATACACAATGTATATGTATCAGTTCACTTTCAAATGAATAGCTATTGCTTTGGTGTCCAAATTTATCTTAATTATAGTATAATTTCATGCTAATCACTTGAAATATGCAGTAACATTTTTAATCAGTTATACAAAAAGGATCACTTGTAACTTTTGATTTGACTTAAAATCTTTAGCTGTACTTAAAAAGCAGGAAAAATCACAAATTTACATGATGGAAATATAAGCAATCAATTTTGTTGTTGATTTTTATATCGTTCATTACTTAAATGAGTTCATTGACTTGCATATACTAGCCATAATGTGTGGCACTGTATCATTTTCCACGTTATGGTGTGGGGACATTATATATATGCCTTGTTTATAATGATCCTTACCTTTTATATACATGTATAAAGGTTGTCTTTGACCAAGCATTTTTCAAGTTTTCTTATAATTTTGAACATATGGCAGAGAGTAGTAGTTGTTGATTTAATGCTCACACAAGTGATTTTGCACCAATTAGTAACTAATGAACCGGGTCAAACCTTTACCTCTTTTCTTGTATTTGAAAAATATATTTCCTTAAATTCTACAGTAGCTCTCATATTACATTAAATAGCATTGAAGACACAAAAAGCTGAAAATGTTTTAAATGCTCGTGAAAATAATACAATTATGGAACTTCTAAATTTTTTCCAAGTTATTACAGGCACAACATAGCTTTTTTGTTAACCATATTTATGCTTCCTATTGCTATTACGCTATTGTGTTCTGCATCTTCAATTTTTTTTTCCTTGACTATTGCCGCCTCAAACTTTAGTTCATACTTTTATCATTTTAATGGCATGACACTTTTCTGCCTATCTTGTTGTGGCTTCGTTTTCTATCTCTATGCATCTTTTGATGATAGTTTCATTCTTTTTGTATTTGCGTACTTCTCAACATTTTACAGTTTATGATATCATATCCTATCTCCTGGTATGTAGTTATTCACTGATTTTGTAGACAGGTTGGGAAATGCAAATCACAGAGGACACTTTCATGTAATATAAAGGTATATGCTTATTTGATAAGAGTTTTCATATATGTTGCCCAGTCCTGCCTCAGTGTTCGTGTTTTCTAGTTATGATATTCACTTTCTGTATTTATGATTGGTATAGGGGTTGGTAAAATGGTGTTCTTTCAGTATTTTTTTGATGGTATCGTTATATTGAAAGTGGGTTCTAATCAACTTATGATTGATGAAGCCGAGAGCGGTCTTCATGATCCTCTGTGTGTTGCCAGGTGCTTGGGGAACAGGAAGTATATGATTGAAGGTGGGTAGGTACTCTTGAATCTGAGAGTCACGAAGGTATTTTAAAAGTCAATAATTTTTTTTTTTTGCAGTATTTAAATTTATTGAATGAAACATTTTCGGGGAAGATTTTTGGCTAGAAACCTCTTTTTGTTCTGAAAATGGTCTTCCAAGTCCGTTACAATTCGTCAACTTTTTTACCACTTCTTGGTATGACCTACAATGATATTCAACAAATTGAAGAAAAGATAGCAGTGAAACACTAGAAGTACAAGGTTTGAATTGGTTAATCCGACCGAGAAGTGCAGCACTGTCAAAGAATGACTATTTCATCATGTTCTTTTAAGCGAAGTCATGAACTTTTAAATTTCAACTTATGTAAGTTTCATAATAGTTGACTACACCTTGTAAAATTAGTTATGTTCAAGTAGCTCAATGTCAACTATTTTTTGTGAAACAGATATTGCAGTTGCACCAAGGTGAAGTTTAGTATCTCAATTTCTCTCATAATGGGGATGCCTTGCACCATCATCTGAGGATTGATTTGCAATCATATGGATGGTAATTACATTTCGGTTTGTCTATGTTCCTGTTCTGATATGTGCTTTGTTTGCTTGCTCATATTTTGCAAATAGTTTAATCATCTGATTGATTTTTGGCATATTGGGCTTTTATTAGTATCTTTGTATTGGAATACATTTTGCATGTGTTTGTTGGGACTTTGGATGCTAGTTGTAGTCCTGTGTCATCTTTCTCTCTGATACAACTGATTTCTATATTAAACATTTTAAGCCAGCTTGATATTTATTGTGTTATAAAAATAGAAATATAAATGAAAATGCTGCTTATCGAATGAATTTTTAGGTGGTATTTTTCTTTTTTGCTTGGCGCATGGCATTGTACTTCATTTCTACTTTACTTCTCTAGTTTCTTGCAATCTTTTCATTAGTTCCAGTTTTATCCCCTTTTAATAACCCAATCAAACTACTACAAGATTGTAAAAATTGATCCTTTTATTTCCGTCAAATAATCTTGGGCTCCAGATTCAATTTGGGCATACTTTATAGAACTGAAAAACATAAGCATTCAGCTTGTAAAAAGGCTAAGTTAGTACGCAAAAAGGAATATTTTGAGTTTATATTCAACAGTCTATAGTAACCAAGTAAAACTATTAGTAACCTGTTAGACCAAAAAATGGCACTAACTCCCAATTATCTAGGATATGTATAGAATAATCGAGAAGAATAATGTAAAAGCGTTGAAAATCAATCAACACACAAGATTTATAGTGGTTCGGCGTTAACGAGCCTACATCCACTTCATGATTCCTCAATTCATTCAGAAATTACAATTACAATGAATATAGACATTCAATCACTCGAATACAATGAATAATTCTCTCCAAATTCATTGATTTTTATTGAAGAGGAAGGTGGTTCTCCAATGTTGGCAGCCATGGACGAAATACATAGGGTTTCCATAGGGCCCAAGTCCCCTTTATTTGCTGTATTATGATGTATTTATAGGCTGGAATTGGTGAGCGGTTAGGGGTACACGTAGCAGCATCTGGAAGGCTTTGGAGTTGGTTATAAGAGAGTGGAGAACGTAGGGAGAAGGGGAGATGGTAGCTCCTCTTATGCAGGCTAGAAAATAGGCCACGCTATGGAGCAGCAGGCAATGGGCGGATCAGATAGGGGGGCACTCCGTTCCGATCCGAATGGGGATCTGATCCGATCCAAATGGGGTGATCCGATCCGATCCGATCCGAAGGGGGGGATCCTATCTAGCGACATCTACATGTATAATTCCAAGTTTTCCAACCTTCTATCACTCCAACCAAGTGATCTCCAATCAATGTAAGTTCACACTCAAGTCCTTGGCTTTGGGTAGCCTGTTCACAAAGCAGGCTAACATTTTGCCCCCAAAGTACATCTTATCGTAGATGAGATGTGCTTTGAATAAGTCGAGCTGAATTTTGGAACGTCATCCACCCTCGAGTAGGCTTTATCAGATTTTTGTGTACTATTGAGTAGTTCCGTCATATGGATTTTTTTCCTGTATAAATGGCTTATCATATATCGCACTACTTCCATTGATGCTTATCAGGCCAAATTCCATGGCTTGACTGGTCAAGATGATTAAGTAATCGTTTAGACCTCATCGAATCAAGAGGTTGAATTCCTTCATCATAGGTCACGTAGGATTGTAGGCTCCCGTGTGAGATTGTACATGCACAAGTTAATGCCAAACGACACCGTCTTCTTACACACTTCAAGTACATGGTCGAGTCTAATTTTCTTTTATGGTCGAGTCAATGTATGAAGTAGTCATCCAAATCATAGAGTAGTATCAGAATCTTCGGGCCTTGAGCTAACATCTGGCTGATTGTGATATAATGCTTTAGAATTGGCATATGTATCTGTCATTTGCGCTTGTATTTGGACTATCCTGATATCAGGATATTTATCTAGGGCTCCCCGATTACATCGAATCATAACAATAATGCATCCGAAAGCCATGACACTCCGGATTGTTTTGTAATTCTGTGATCACATACGAGTCATCACGAGATGTTGAAAATATGCAAGTCATTAGTTGGTAGGATCATCACAATCGTAAGGTAGGAGAGATGTTTATCACATTCTCCATTTGATGTAGTTGCGGATCAAGTCTTTGGATGCATGCTTGATCCGTTAGTTGGCTCACTTGGATAGTCGAGATGAATCACGTCGTATTCTAAAGATATAATGTATACGTTTTGAATCATGAATTGAGTTAGGATCATGTTCAAAGTCAATTTGTCGGTTGAAGGTGATGCTCTCAGCATCAGTGGAGGACGAGCAAAGTCAGTGCTTATGTCCCCAGCAACGGTGGGAGTTATGCTAGGTTAATCGGGCATCCAGTCTTTTAGCCTTTATACTTTTTTCGTCGCATTGGGTCAGAGATGCAGGTTCAGCAATTTTAGTCACCCTGTGTCATTCTGTGCATTTTCCCAAGTCATCAAGGGTTGGAGTTGTATATGCGAATGGTTGAATTACATTCGCGTCGGGGTCATCCCATTTGTTTAATCAGAAAGCAGTGATCGCCTTGTTGAGTATCAGCGAGCTTAGATAATCTCCTCGCATCAGCCATAGAGTTGAGTAAGCTTGTCAATCTTGCAAGCGAGCGAACGTCATTAGTGAGTTATTCGAGCTCCTTCATTCATGCTTTGGCATAATACGAAATAGCCATCATAGTCTTATTGTGTCTATCTCTCATGCTTGGTTCCATTAAGCTTGACAATCATGATTGCAGGCCCGATTAATGACATTGTTCTTTTCCAAAATTGTAAATTCTTGTCAGTCTTTCCTGGGGTATTTCAAGAGTCGGATGGAGCTCCATTTTGTCATGAAGACATTGAGATCATCCATTTCAACATTAGCACCCTCTTGTTGCATGAATCTATCTATCTCAGAATAGGATTTTCCAACGTTTCTAGGAAATTCTCATGGTAGAGAGATACCGAGGTTTGTTCCAGAGGTGAATTTTCCAAGGCCTTTTGTGGGGTCTTGTTGTGGAGAGACTTTGAAGTTTGAGTTATCCAGAATACCAGATACTGATGCTATCAACACCATAGATGGTTCAGTCGATTTACTGGTGCCACTACGGCGTTGAATCTTTTGAGGAACGAATGCAAGGTCTCGCCGAACCTTTGTCTTATTGAAGTGAGTGACCAACGCGTTTCAGCGGTTGATCAATTCAGATGTATGCCACCAAAAATTCTATAACAGCAGTGTACGTCAAGATCCAAAAATGGTAGCTTTAAGCGCAAGGAATTGCTAATATCCCTAATGTCTCGTGTGAAAGAGTTTTGATTGACGTTGCTCACACCGCCTTTGAGGTGTTAACCTCCGGCAAGGCATTAATTAACGTTGGAATTCTGGCCTTCGTTTTTGAGAAGTTGTCGCCAATGTTCCAATTTAGGATTGGCGTCCCCAGCATGAAGTGTTGAAGTGGGTGGAAGGCGGTTTTGCCTTCTTGGTTCCGCATGCTTAACAGCCGTCAATCAGGCTTTTGTCCTTTAATTTTGGATAGTGATCCGCTGCACGCGGGTTAGTTTTGAGAAGTCATTCTTTTATTTACGATTCTGGACCCTCTAGAACTCCAGTGATGGTAAATATGCATAAAGTCGGCGGATATTCAAATTACGTTACTCGAAATTTGCATCCCATGCCCTCCATCTACGGGGAGTTTTGCTATTCGGTGAGCATCAAATCCATTTCTTCTCTAAATTCATACTTCCCCATCAAGTCATAAGATAGAATTTGATTCAAAATAATTTGATCGTGTCCAGCTCATGTTAGCCTTTGGTCTCCCATCTAAGCTATGAGGATTCGAGATAGGCGGCGATAAGGTGAAATTGTAGTCACTTTGAATGCTTCCACTTACCGTCTGCACTAAGGAATGGGGAACTTTATTTTGAAGTTGAGTTGGATTTGAACAATTAATCAGAATTGGAGCATAGGTTGGTCGGACCCCGTTTAAGTTTCCAATGGCTCTTGCATTGTCGTCGTTTGCATCTAAATGTTACGAGCGGAAGTTGCATGCTGCAGATATCTAGGAGACGGTTGATTGCATCTTGTTTGATTCAAGACGGCGTTGCCAACTTGTTTTAAGGTCTCATGCGATCTGAACCACGAGACAAGGAGCGTTTGAGCCAAGTTTGTTGTTGCTTGAATTCCCATGGTATTCGCTCCAACAAGAAAGTTCCTGACTTCCCTCATTCCTATTGCCTTCTGCGCCAACAACTTTAGCATGAAATAAAGTTCTATCTTCCTTCTTATTAACCATTGAGTCGGAGTATCAAGCAATCTGCTTCCTTATAAGTTAGAATCAGAGTAATAGCATGCTTCCCTATCCAGGGCCTTTTAATCGGGAAGTCAGTCAGGATTAGTAAATGGATATTTATTTTACATCCATTCCGTGATCCTTAAGTAGCCTATCAAAATCAAGGTATAAGATAGACATAGATAGATAAATCATTCCAGTTGTAAATATTTTCAATAGTATGCCCCCGGTCCAGGGGTAATAGTAAAAGGCAGGTGGTCATATCACATCCTTTTCAAATTCAGACATGTATGCATGGAAAAGAGATATTGCTTTCAAAGCTTAAGTGATTGAGTTATCCAAGTGCTCGAGTCATCGCATTTTCCATTCAGTGTATTTGTGAGGTGGCACTCGTCGTTGCACTTGGGCTATGGTTAGTCACAAGTAGGTGTGTTTGTTGATTTGATATATCACTCTTAGGGCTTCTTTCGGTCATTGCCTTAAGTTGTGTGACATGTCATTGAACAGTTCACTCTCAAGGCCTTTTTTCAATCATCGCCTTGAGTCGCATGAGAAGTTTAGCACTAGGAATCAGCGTCAGCCTTCTGGACGTGGCCCTTTGTTTGTTTTCCACTGGCCTGCTGCGGTTATCGCGAGTGCGGCCCTAGAATTCTTGTCATGCTTTCTTGTACAAGCCTTCATTCTGTAAACAAAGCGACTCTGTATGTAATAGGTAATAAAGCATATCACGATCAAATAAGGGTTTCAATTTAGAATCCCTGCAATTAAATAGTATTTATACATCATATAGGATTTATCTAATGGGGGTGATGTGTGTGTGCTCCCAATCAATCATGAATAAAGTGCCTAGTCAGGGCTTGTTTGACATTGTTTTTCCCCCAATCCTTTCGTGGGGGTTGTCGGCTCAGCTTTCAATCTTATCCCCAATCCTTCAGTGGGGTAGGAGCCTGTTCATGGCGTTTAATCGCAATGTCTTTATACTCTCCTGTCGTATGCCCAGGATAGATTTCGAACTCAGCTTTCAGTCTACTCCCCGATCCTTCAGCAAGGTAGGAGTTCTTGTGACGCCAGTCCCTGGCGCCTTTATACTCTCCCGTCGAATGCCAAGGGTAGAGTATAATCAAGGCGGTCTTTGATCGTAGTGCACCATCACGCCTTGGGGACGTCGTTTTTCGGTCCTTTATACTCTCTCTCGAGTCATGAGAGTTAGAGTTAATCAGGCGAATGGTCATGTCATTCGCCCCGGCTTTCCTTCTACGTTCTAATCCCAAGAGCGGGATTCTGCCGGCTTGAGTGTCGTTCTCGAACTCGATTCTTGGTCCATACTCCATGCTTCACTCTGGCAGTTGGAGCTTTTCGGGAAAGTGGTCGGGTCATACTCGCTGAGGCGCCACCTCCTAATCTTCGATTCATAGGTAGGGGTGGTCATTCACAATAATCAAGTTTCTCTCGTCCCATCGACTCGTGGGATGGAGTTTGCTCAGACACTGCAATATCGTTCTTTAAATGCTCTCTCAAATCATGAGAGCTAGAGTCACGGATTGAGTGGTCTTTAATCATGGCACGTCCATCGCACTCATCCTAAGTTTGTACTTCTATCCAATCTCTGAGTATTAGAGTTAGTCAGGCAAACAGTCAGAAAATGTTTGTAGAAGCTTTGCGTTCCTCCGATCAATCTATGGGAGGAGTGATTGGCACCGAACTTCGGGTACTTGCATCATTCATATCGCATGAGTTAGTCATGTCAATAACTCAGGAAGCATGTAAAGGTAAATTGCATGATTGAAAAGTAAGCATATCAAGGGCAGTGCTACCTCCTTTATTCGGATTCGTTCGATCTGGTGGCGTCGAGCGTAGGATCGAGCCATGTAGACGGTTGAACCGTGTCCATCTAGATTCAGACTTTGACTTTGTAATGCAAATATTAAACTACAATTGTCTTATGGTCTGCCACGTGTGAGCCAAGGAGCGGATGGTCATCTCGAATCCACCTTGATACATATAACTTTCTTTTGACGAAGGGCATGGCATTGTAGATGAGCAATGCAGTCGAGCTCGTTATGGTTTTGTCCCATAATTCTATATATGGATGTTACAAGTCTGATCGGTAGCAAATCCTAGATACCTACAATCCACATATTAATTCATTTGAGTTAATCACATCAATACTCGTAAAACATGGAAATATAAGAGTCATGGTTGAAGAGTAATCCTGTTAAAGGAATGAATATCATTCTGTGCGGAATGGCATTGCATGGTTTTTGCAGGTCCATTTTGCCTCGATAATCTCTGTCTGAGAAGGCTGCCAAAATCTTTAGCTGGTGATGAACGTCTTTTCAAACCGTCGTGGGATGGCAGTCCCGAGAATGAATAGACTTTGATTGGCGTCTTGGAGCGACAAAGGCAGTTAGTTAAATACTATAAGCGAATGATGAGGTCGCATCTCCTTTGAATCGCCTTCTTGCCCCATTCCAAGGGCATGGATTGAGTATCAAGGAGTCATGTCTGCACTGCTAATGGTAGCACGTCATCACATTGGTGATAGGATGGTAATTGGCATGAAAACAACGGATCTATGCTCGACCCTTGCGCTTTCCATGCTAGGAAATAGGATATGGCTGCAAGGGAGATAATCATATCTCATCGATCTGTAGATATGTCTTCGATCCCATGTCAGGAATAAGATGAGCTAATGTACAGACATTCGGTTAACATAAAGGCTTAAGTGTTCTAAACCTTTAACTTGCCAATCTTCGGGCAAGACTAATGCAGTCAATCATGCAAGCTGATGATGTGTTAGCTTTTAATCAGATGATGTAATCACGAGCAATCCATGCTCGAATCTCTGGTTGCCCCCAGCGCCTGAGGCATGAGTTACTTGACAAATAATCAATGAAGGGAATAAAACTATGAATCTTCATTTTCTAACTCCAAAATGTTGTTTGTCAGAAAATTCAAGGCGGTGAATCAACAATGAGACTCGTTGATGTCTATCTCGGGACAACCTCCCGAGGGAAATAAGCAACGTCGCCTTGCATTCCACATCTTAAGGCATAGAGAAACATGACACACATTTCACTTCCCTTTGACAAAAGGATTCTATGGTGCTGGAAGTTCTTTATGGGGGTTGTCTATGACTTTGTCTTGGATTCGGTGCCCAATATTGGATCAACTTCTATCCGGGCAATGCTCAGAGTTTCTAGTGTCTCGGTTAGGATTGTTTCACATTAACCCCCTTAACACGTACAAGTTTCGATATCCAGTCGGGATATGTAGCATATTTGATGAATCCATTATCTTTCTGCTTCTCTACTTCTTCTTTCATGACAGTCGACCTATTCGAGCCTAGCATACGCCTCTTTTGCTTAGCAAGGGAATACTTCGGGTTTATGTTCAGTGCATTACTCATTATCGACAGCGAGATCCTATGCATGTCATCATGGGTCCATACAAATGCATCCAGATCGGATCATAGAAGATCTATCAGTTCACTCGTCCGGAGGTGGTCCAAATGAGATCTGGTTTTCAAGACCTTTGTCAGGTCGTCGTTATCAATCAAAATATCTACAATCGCTCTATTAGATGTCACCCTTCTACATCCCATATCTTCATCCTCTATAGGATCCATTTCTTTGGGCAGATAATCTGATGACTCCTTTTTCGATTCCCCTTTGTTTGCTATGCTGACACCTCTCTTGGAGTAGGGGAAATACTTTTGGGTTCCATGCCATCTCCATTGCGTAGCATTTCCCAATTAGCTAAATAACAGGCTCTTCCAGTAACATGGTCTCCATGGACCATTCCCATTCCAGCTTCAATTAGGAACTTTAACATCAAACGTCAGGGTGCTATGTAAGCACTAAACGTCGCTAGAGCTGGTCAGTCTAGGCCTTAGTCAGATAAAATTAACTACGATAGCATGGCTTGCAAGGCTTGAAGTAATGTTCACGTTTTCTTTCACAACTGATGTATGAGGTGGAGGGCTAACGGTCGATTCATATTTTTTTGATCTCAAACTCTCATCTCTTGACCAAGATCATATGGTGACTGGTGAGCAATCGAGCTGCTATAATCCGGGAAAGGATCTGTAGGTCCAATCATGGCGTGTGGTGGTTCAACTAGTACCTAGCTCTGGGTACCAAAGTATGTTGACCTAACCGTTATTCGATGGAAATCAGTCTTCCTCGATGCAGTTGGCAACAAATAGCCATTGCAAAGGTTAGCCAAGTTCTTCGGAAGGTGAACCGTAGAACATATTTCGTTCATCACATCATATAATTGAAGTGTAGCTTTGGGATGTTGAGATCCTTAGCTGCTTTCTGGTATCCCATTATTGACAATTATAGTCACTACGATCATATGAATCATCTTTTGAGTAGTGCTCGGATTGTTCCATATAACCGTCATTCGATGTTCCGCTGATTGGACAAGTTTAATTTACATAAGGTGGTCACTGCTCGTTAGGGAACAACATCAGTTGCATTGATGAAATCTACACACCATCAGAGCTATGGAAGAGGAAGCTGCTATGAGACAATCATTGTCTCGTATACTGTCGATGATAACAAGCTGAATCTGATCGATAGTTCCTCTCACTGGCTTACTGATATAAGTAAGTGTCATGGCTCTGGGAAAAATCCCAGTCATTGTCATCTTGCTGTGATATTCTTAGACTATCCGTCTAATCTTCATTGACAAGCTTTGATGGCTGCTGTTGGCCAAAATATACGTCCAGCCGAAGGCGAGCCGTGCTCAGAGCCGAAGGCGAGGCCGTCAGCCAGTCCGGGCACAGCGCCGGTGGGGGTCTGGGGCCCCACAGTCCCGACGGCGATCAACCTAACTGGTTAGGTCGAAAATGTGGGCACCGCACGATTTTTTCGTTTTTGGAAGATGGAGCCTTTTCTGAAATGATATGAAAAATGTATTTTTTTCTCAAAAACAGCCGATCCGAGTCGGATCGGAATTTTCCTTCAAGTTGTGGTTCAGAGATGTCATTAGATCCCGGTTCAGGTATGTCATCGGATCGGGTCGGGGGAACATCAACAACAGGCGGTCGGATCGGATTTCCCCTCTGGTTCGGGTCGGAGGTTCATTTTCAGGTCTGGTAGGACTCGACCCGACTCCTTAGGGATATTATCCTATGCTTCGTCTAGATTCGATCCAAGGGCTTCATCTGCATCCGACCCAGTCTTTTCATCTGCAACCGATCCGGTCTCCTCGTCTACATCTGATCCATAAGCTTTGCTGGACTCTATTTTCGATCTTCAACAATTGCTTCTACATGGCACGGTGGTGACTTCACTTCTGGTGATCTCCACAATTGCAAAGTCTATAGAATTCATAGGATTTCCTCATCGTACTTTGTGATCCAATAAGTAGATTAGAGAATCCTTGAACGCTGAGAATCTTCAGTTCTCAGTGAAAGCACCAAAATGTTAGACCAAAAAATGGCACTAACACCCAATTGTCTAGGATTTGTATAGAATAATCGAGAATAATAATGTAAAAGCATTGAAAATCAATCAACACACAAGATTTATAGTGGTTCAGCGTTAATGAGCCTACTTCCACTTCATGATTCCTCAGTTCATTCAGAAATTACAATTACAAAGCATAGAGACATTCAATCACTCGAATACAATGAATAATTCTCTCTGAATTCATTGATTTTTATTGAAGAGGAAGGTGGTTCTCCACTGTTGGAATCCATAGTCGAAATACATAGGGTTTCCAAAGGGCCCAAGTCCCCTTTATTTGTTGTATTATGATGTATTTATAGGATGGAATTGGTGAGCGGTTAGGGGTACACGTGGCAGCATCTGGAAGGCTTCGGATTGATTATAAGAGAGTGGAGAATGTGGGGAGAAGGGGAGATGGTAGCTCCTCTTATGCAGACTAGAAAATAGGCCACGCTATGGAGCAACAGACAATGGGCGGATCGGATAGGGGGCACTCCGATCCGATCCGAATGGGGATCTGATCCGATCCAAATGGGGGGATTCGATCTGATCCAATCCGAAAGGGGGGATCCGATCCGGTGACATCTGCATGTATAATTCAAGTTTTCCAACCTTCTATCACTCCATCTAAGTGATCACCAATCAATGTAAGTTCATACTCAAGTCCTTGGCTTTGGGTAGCCTGTTCACAAAGAAGGCTAACATAACCAATCTCAAAAAGAATTTTAAGTGAATTCTTTAAGGTAAATGTTTTTTTTCGAATATTATTATTTTGCTTACACAATGTTATTACTTTCAATTGGAAACTCTATTTTCATGCTTACCGAAAATAATATTTATTTTTGTATGCTAATGCTAATTGTCAACGATGGATTATTTAATGCTTTTCAACTAAAACCAAGTTCCATTGTGCAAAATCCGATGAATGTGGGCACTTTGCTGAAACAAATGGATAGTGGAAAGCATTTAAGGGTATGTTTTTCAAAATTTAACTAAGTTATATATATATTTAATGGTTTTCTAAATATGGACAGAACTTCATACAAATAAAATAAATTAAAAAAAATTAACTAAGTTTTAAAAAAAAAATTAACAAAGTTAACGAAGTTTTATAAAAATCAACTAAATTTATAAAAGCTAACCTTATTCATAAAAATAATAATTAATTTATGAAAATTAACTAAATTTTATGGAAGCTAAACAAGTTCTCTAAAATTTAAATAAGTTCATAAATATAACTAAATTTACAGAAATTAATTAAGTAAAAAAAACCAAGTTCATAATAATAACCAAGTTAGCAATATCTAAGTTTTACAAAAATTAGTTGAGTTTTATGAATGTTGGACTAAAACAAAGTCTATAGAATTTAACTCGATTTTATAAGAATTAAATAAGTTTATTAAAATTAACTATGTTTATTAACAATTCAACTAAGTTATCATAGAATTGATTAAGTTTCCTAGATATTAAACTATGTTAACTAAATAATTAAGGTTTTTAAAAATAACTAAGTTTATAAAAATATTTAGAAATAACTAAGAAATGACTATTTTTTAAATCTAAATAAGAAACAAATAAATTTATTAAAATAATTAAGAAATAACTAAGCTAATTTAAGAAATGACTAAGTTTTTTAATAGTAATTTAGTGTTTTAAAAAATTAAGAAATAACTATGTTTGTAAAAATAATAATTAATTTATGAATTTTTTTAACCATGTTAACTGAATGTTTATGAAACTTAACTAATGGTTAATTTTAACTAAGTGAAATGAGTTTATAAAATTTAACTAAGTTAACCAATCTTTTTAAAGATCATATAGTTTCAAAATATTAACCAAGTTTTATAAAAATTAAACTAATTTATACAAATTAAACAAAATTATAAAACTTAAGTAGGTTATATAATTACTTAATACGTTAACCAAGTTTTATAGAAATTAAATGATTTTCTCAATATTAACAAATTTTATAAAAATTAAATAAATTAAAGAATAACTAAGTTTATAAAAATTAATTAAAATTTTAGAATAACCTAATTTGGAAAAGCTGACTAATTTTTATAAAAGTTTACGTAGTTTGTAAAATTTAATAAGTTTATAGAAATTAAGTAAATTAACTAAGTTACTAAAGAATTTATTAACTAAATTTAACCAAGATAGAGCTTCCCATGAAAATTCATTTAAAAAGAACTATTAGTAGTGTAGTAATTAAATCATCCATATTAGTTCTAATGAGTCTCTTGAAAGCAAAGAGATAATTTTCTTCTTTTAATTCGGTGATATCTACAGATTGCACTAGCAACAGACCCTTATTATATACGTAATCAATCACTATTTCAATTTTAAAAAGTTTTCAAATAATCAACTCAAGTTTGTAAGTGATGCAGGCTGCAAATAATACATATTTTAGCTACAAATAAACTTAAAAATATAATTTTATGTCGAAGTTTCATATGATATATAAAAATGTTTCTGCTTAATCCAAAATGCACTAGTATAACAAAAGATGTATGGCCTGACATATTTAGTCCTATGGTGATGCCTTTGTTTCGTATACCCCTATGTCCTCATGTTGCCCACTTTCGCATGTATTTCCTTTGTTCCCATGCACAGTTTAGGCTGCCTCTAGCTTTTATGCTTTTGTCTTTCATAGTTTATGCTAATTTTTTTTTTTTTTTGTAGAATCCAGTTTACAGTCTAGTTCTTACCACGCCTTTTTATGGAGTTGCCTCATTTTGCAATTTCTTTATGCTGAGTTTTTGCTACCAAACCATAGCAGCATAGCGCCTTCACTTCAGCTCAGGGTTTGGTTCACGCGGTCTATTTCGTGTTGCCCACATATGGTCTGCTGGTCTTTTCTACTTGCTGCCCTTTATTTCTTCAATAGCCAGAGTTTTGTAACCTTTTGTTTTCTAGTGCATGCACATATGCCAGCTGATATTATTTACAGTATGAAGCAGTTATTTTTGGTTTATGTATCACATATTGATTGCTTGTAACTAGTGTACTTATTTTATGTTTTTAAGTTTTACAATTTCATGTTTTATTATATTTCATTGCTAACAATCTGAGTTTCTTCATTTACAGCTGATTAAAGATTTTTGGAGCAAAAATTAGCTAGTTATCACATCATTCAAGCTTCTCATCTTTTTTCTGCATAGTAAAGCTTTTATTGTATTTATGCATTTCCGTTTGATGTATGTATGCTATAAAAGTTTGACTTTTGATACTCATATAATGTTGGGTTTTAGATGTGTACATCTGGATATGTTTAATGATATAAATTGTTTTGAATCGTTTAAATTGTATTTGTATGATTACCGTCTGATGTTAGTTTGAAAATATTAATGATGCATATATTTAGCATTTAAATATAATTTAGCGATACACTAGTACAAAACAGTCCTGTTGCTTCGCCTTATTTGCATCGGTTGTAGTAACATGCGATGCAAACAGTGTTATTTGCTTCGCTGTTAACTAAACAGACGATGCAATAGTGATAAAGAAAGCAATAGATCAAGCAAAAAGTTATTTTCTTCGGTTTTTTTTTAAAAACCGATGCAAATTATTACAGCAAATGTGTGCATTTATTAAATTAGCATCGGCTTTTTGGTAATTGGTTTGTGACCGATGCAAGTTGTACAAGGTGGGTCAAGTAAAATTTGGTGAATCGGGTCAAATATCACTTAACCCGTTATTTCCCACGTTAGGTCTATTTTTTTCGTTCACTCGCGCCCTATTTTCACTTTTCCACGTTCTTTCAGAAAATAAAAGAAAAGAAAAAAAAATCCTAAATCAACTAAGAGCAGAAAACGAAAACACGCAGATAATTTCTTCTTTGAGTTCGATCTGTTTTGGAGGATTTGGATTCGCCTCATCTTCTTCCATCGAAGGTACTAGATTTCTACGATCTGTAACCCTAGTTTTACGTACATTTTGATTTGGGGTTTTTTGTTTCACTGGTATCTTAAATAGTTCCATTTATTTGTATTCATCAATTTTAAACCACTATTAAAATTGCTGTATTTATTTGGGGTTATTTCGTTCTCTGAAAATTGATCGTAAAATGGATTCATATAGCAGATACAGTCAATTGCTGGCCCTTTCTTCCAGCTTTTCCCTCGCATCCACATCGAGTTTAGGTAATTGTTAATCCCTAACCTTATTCTTCTTTGATGTTTAAATTGCTATTGATATTATTGCTATTTGTATTGCTATTTATGTCATATGGTATATTGCTATTGTTATTGGTAACTCATTCATCAATTTAAAAGCATTATATAATGGTGTTACTCATTCATCATTTTAATAGCATTTATATTGCTATTTTTATTGTTACTCATTCATCATTTTAATAACATTATATAATGGATATATTGAATGTGCATGAAATGAGTGTGGAAAGTATCTATTGGCGATTACACGATTACATGAACATCGTATTAAAATATCTAATGGGAATGTTGAGATATTGAAGAATAATTATATGAGAATAAATCACTTCTATGAGCATGCTTACAGTTCTATGTATACTGATAGCAGTGAATGAATTTTTAAGTTTATTGTTATTTTAGTTATATCGTTATTTAACATATATCACCAAGTATATACAGGCCATAAATATGAAGTAATTTTTACGCATCATCTGTACATTTAAATTGGAAATAGTATACAGGCAATATATAAACTTAAACGCAAAATTTTGCGTTGGGAAGCTTTATTTTAGATGGAAGATGGTAATAAAGAGTCTATCCAAAACAACTAATTCATATGGTTAAATTAAGTGGTTTGAACAGATTGCCAAAATCAATTTTGTTTGAGTTGTATCAACTCAATATCAACAAGTAAAACTCCATAGATCATGCTTGCTCCATGTGAATCATCTCGTAAAAAGGGACTATTGGACATAATCATACAAATAGGCAATTTCAATTATATGAAGAAATGGTTCGAAGGAAAAGAACACCCACTATTCGGGCTGCCGTTGAATCTAAATTGATGACTAATGGGTGTTAGATAAGTTAAAACTATGGGATTGGGTTATGTGTTTTGATTATTTGTTCAATTATACCTATTTGTTGCTTAAAGTTATTTGTTTTAACTGTTGTATTTATATCTGTCACATTATGTTATCCAATAATTTAACTTTTTTGTTCTCAGCCATTTCTTCCTCCCATTTCTTCCTCATATCTGCTACCCCTATTTCTGCTAACATAATTTCTGCTACCCCCATTCATAGAGTCGCTCACAATAAATTGCTAAGCAGTTTTCATCAATAAACACTAAAGAAAGTTAAGGAGATGTAAGATGAATAGCCAGAAATAGCAAAGCATTGTGATATAAACCTCAAAACTAAATATGCATGCATATATCAAAGTTTCATCCTTGTCAATGATACGTACCACATGTGTATATATATTTGTAGTTACTATCAAATTAAATTCACCTAACATAATTTCCTTATTTGAGTCGGTTTACATATCGTTCCCTCTACATAATGCGACTTCCAAATAAGTCAGTTTCTCATCTCATTACGTCATCCAGTTCATCATAGTAATTATAATTTGACTTATTACAGCTTTAAGATTTGTCAAAATAATGTAGCAAGATATGGACCTTATTTCGAATGAAACTATTCTACCTATTTTATACTGATGTTATGTTCTCTTTTCACGTTTAATGTGATAATTTTGTGAAGTCCACTGGAAACTAAAAGAAAAAAAACAAGTATGACATATCCACCATGGTTCGTTTTGACAACACATATCCAAAAAATAATATCACAAGTAAAACTCCCACACGTAATTATTGAATGAACGCAAGTTCATGAAACTGTCTTGCTTATCTGATAATATGTCTATAACCTGGCTATAGTGACTACCCTTTCCAATCAATCATAATTTATAGTTCATTAGGCAATTTATAGGATACCAGCGGTTGATTCAATGTAATAATTTAATTTGACATTATGTTAACATGATACAAGGAGATATAATGCCATAATTAGGCTCATAATCTCAGACATGTCAAGTTGGAATAACATTGCTTCTGTGTAAGGAATGGTGTAGTGTTATATGGAGTATAACCATCCATGTACCAAGTGTGCATGTTCACTTAGAATTGGATGATTGCGTGTCTAAATTGGTTGTTTTTATGTTCGACCGTACAAATTGTATTGTTCTATTAAGGGGCATAAGGTTTCTACTTGTAGTCATAATTTTTAACCATAGCTGGAAGCTGTGTTTAGGTTGATTTTTTTTCATTTCACTGTTTATTACGTAATCTGCAATTTGGTTTAGTAAATATGAAATGTATTACTGCGTTTTTAGGCTTGGAAGGGTAGATGTTTCATGCCCGATGGGTGCAATTTTGACCAATGACGGTTGTGCCACATTAAGAGATAGTTTTAATGATTCATGACGATTCAATAAGTCCGTATCTGGCTGTTTTTGGGGTACTGTACTTCAGAATAATAGCAGTTGAATTGTCTTATTATTTGCTGTTTAAATATAGCTTATGTTTTCCTCCATTAAGTGTTGAATTTTGACCAATGCCCGATGGGTGCGTTATGTCCATATTTTAAAAAATCTGACTACAATTCAAACTAAAATCAATAAAACTAGAGAAAAATTAGAGGGTCACTTCATTTGCACCGTACTTGTTGGTATTCAAATTATAGACATTAAATTAGATATTGGTTGTTTTTTCTATTCATTTTTTTTCATTGTGTAATGTCTCCAGCATTTGCAAATGGATCGTAGTTGGATGTACAACATAAAACGTAGCGATGCTGAGTTTCTGAAAAGAATTCAAGAGTTCATCAATTGTGCACTGCATGATCAATCAAGAACAGGGGAAGAAACTATTTTTTGCCCGTGTAGATTCTGCAAAAATAAGAGGAGACTTCGTAACATAGATCAGATTAGAGATCACATAATTTGATATGGGTTTAAACAAAACTATACGCGGTGGTTATGGCATGGTGAAAGTATACTTAGTGGAGCTAATTCTAGTAGTCAGGTGAATGACGAGAATGACCAGGAAGATAACATGAATAATGAGACAAATAATGAATATGATGAGAATGCTTGTGTGCAGGAGATGTTTCATGATGTTGAAGATCATTTGATGGAAGAGCCAAAGTTGTAAGAAAAATTATTAATTGATGCCTAGAAGCCTTTGTTTCCTAATTGCGCCAATTTTACAAAATTGTCTGCTGTGCTCAAACTTTTCAATTTAAAAGCAAAGCACGGGTGGAGTGATAAAAGTTTTACATCGTTGTTAGAACTTCTAAATGACATGCTTCCAAAAGATAACGAGCTTCCAACTTCTACCTATGAAGCAAAGAAAATTATGTGTCCAATTGGCATAGGGTATAAAAAGATACATGCATGTCCAAACGATTGTATATTGTATCGAAATGAATATGCAAAGCTGCATGAGTGCCCTAAGTGTGGATTATCTCGTTACAAGTCTTCAAGGATTCATAACGACTTGAACAAAACGGATCTCCATCAAAGGTTTTATGGTATTTGCCCATTATACCAAGAATTAAACGCTTATTTGCAAATGAAGAAAATGCAAAAAACTTAAGATGGCATGCAGATGTAGGGAAAGACGATGGATTACTAAGACATCCAGCCGATTCTCCACAGTGGAGAAACACTGATGAAATGCATCCTGATTTCGGTAAAGAAAGCAGAAATCTTAGACTTGGTCTTTGCACAGATGGCATAAATCCATTTGGCAACTTAAGCAGTCAACATAGCACTTGGCCTGTTCTTCTGGTGATTTACAATCTTCCACCATATTTGAGTATGAAGCTCAAATATATCATGTTGTCTCTTTTAATCTCTGGACCACGACAACCAGGAAACGACATCGATGTCTACATAGCTCCTCTTATCGATGATCTAAAACTTTTATAGGACAAAGGTGTGTGTGTTTGATGCTTATAGTAGAAGTGATTTTACATTGCGTGCCATGAATTTTTGTACCATAAATGATTTTCCCGCGTATGGTAACTTGTCTGGCTATAATACAAAAGGTGCCAAAGCATGCCCGATATGTCAAGATGATATGATTGTTGAGTGTTTGCATCATTGCAAGAAAAATGTGTATATGCATCATCGTAGATTTCTACTTCCTAATCACCATTATCGTATAAAGAAGAAACCTTTTAATGGAGAGATAGAGAATAGAGTTGCTCGTTTGCCATTAAATGGAAATGATGTTTATGAATAGGTCAAGGACATTGAAAATGTATTTGGCAAAGTTGTTTCTCTTCTAGAAGGCCCGTGGAAAAAGAAATTTATACTTTGGAAACTTCCATATTGGAGAGATTTACAGGTCAGACATTGTCTAGATGTTATGCACATAGAGAAAAATATTTGTGACAGTATCATTGGGACACTATTGAATATACTTGGTAAGACAAAAGATAGCGAGAAAGCTAGACAAGATATGGTGAATATGGGTATTCGAAAGGAGCTAGCACCAGTGCAGAGAGGGAAACGAACCTATTTGCCTCCCGCATGTTATACATTGTCCAAAAAAGAAAAAACAAGTCTTTGTGAGTGTCTTCGTGGTGTCAAAGTTCCAACAGGTTATTCATCAAACATTGGCAGTCGTGTATCAATGAAGGATTTAAAATTGACTGGCATGAAGTCTCATGACTGCCACGTGTTAATGCAACATTTGTTACCTGTTGCAATTCGAGTTATATTGCCTAAACACGTTAGACATGTTATTACAAAGCTTTGTATCTTTTTTAATGTAATATGTAACAAGGTAATTGATCCTGATACGTTGGATGCTCAACAAGCTGATGTTATCGTTACCTTATGTCGGTTTGAGATGTATTTCCCTCCCTCATTTTTTGATATTATGGTGCATTTGATTGTTCATATAATAATAAAAATCAAAGTTTGTGGTCCTGTGTTTATGAGATATATTTATCCATTCGAAATGCACATGGGAACTTTAAAAAGAAAAACAAAAAGTAGATATAGACCTGAAGCTAGTATCGTAGAAGGTACTGTAGCTGAGGAGCTTATTGAATTTGTTACTCAATCTTAAAAGATGTTGAGCCTATTGGACTTCGCAGATCTCGGCATGTAGGACGACTTGATGGTCATGGCACACTTGGGTTAAAATCAGTTTCAATCGGTGATGAAATGTTTCAAAAAGCAGAACTACTTGTTTTACAACATCTTAGTGAGGTTCATCCTTACTTGGAGGAGCATATGGCAATGCTAAAGTCTAAATATCCTTCAAAGAACGAAAGGTGGTTGACAAATGAGCATAACCGCACCTTCGTCGAATGGTTTAAAAAAAGGTATTTGCTCAATTACCTAAAGCAGAACATAATATTTCCGATACAATTTAATGGTTGGCGTATGCACCAAAATTTAAAGTTAACTCTTATGAAGGATATGATATCAACGGGTATGTTTTTTATACAAAACGCTAAGATGAGAAGAGCAAAATGCAAAATAGCGGAGTTAGTGTCGTGACATCTTCAAGAGAATTTTCTAGTGCTAAAGATAATAATCCAATAAATGTGGCAATGTCATAGTACGGAATAATTGAGGATATATGGGAGCTTAAATATAGGGAGTTCACGATTCTACTATTTCGATGTAGATGGGCTGACAACCATCGTGCTGTACGAGTAGATGAACATGGATTCACACTTGTTGACTTTGATCGAGTTAGTAATGATAACGAGCCACTCATCTTGGCATATCAAGCAAAACAAGTTTTTTATGTGACCAATCCAGCCGATAGCAAGTGGTCTGTTGTTCTTCCTAGCAAAAGATGCATTGTTGGGATTGATGATGTGGTAGATGAAGAAGAATATGATCAATTTGATGAGAACCCACCTTTCTCCGTTGGCGTAAGGGTATCGGAAGAAGAAGTTGATTTGAATGCTAATTATGCACATTTAGATCACAAGGAAGGGGTTTGGATAGTGGGGTAATTTTTTTTAATTGCTCATCATGCTTTGTGATACTTCTAGTATTTTGGGAATAACTACTATATTACCTTTTTTTAGGGATGCTTGATTGATCCTAAGTTTGAGAAAGCGGCTGCTATTGAATCAATTTCAGGTGTGTTATTGGTCTTGATTGTCCATGTTACGAGTGTTCATTATTCAAATTGGTAAAGGTTTGTTTTCTATTTACATGATGACGCGGTACTTAAATTTTGAGAAGACCAATACTACGATTTTTTTGCCTGATCAAACAAACTCAAATATATTAACATTATTTCTTGCATCAATTAATGGATGTCATTAATAAAAATGATGCTTTTTCAAAGTACATTGGTGGTCTAGATGGTTATAAAGCATGTTTACTCTATTATACCTTTTAAAATGTGTTTGAATACTTTGACGCAAATTGATTCATATATGTTGTGAAGTCGATCTTGTTCCTTATCACTGTAACGATGATTTTTTTCTTCTGTTTTTCTGTTTTTCTTTTTTTTTCTGGAACAGTAAAATAAAAACTAAGAATGCTCTGTATTAACCATAGGGTGTAAAACAATGTTATTATGACTTGATATCTCCAGAAATACATACATGGGTGTGACATCCATCCAAACCATAGGGCGTAAAACAATGTTTTGTGCTGTATATCCCATGCCTCGTTATATTCTAATGAATGTGCTGTATATCCCATGCCTCGTTATATCCCATGCCTCGTTTATATGGTTTTGAGCTCAACATATAAAATGTTGCACCAACATGATGTTTAATATAATTACTACCCTTTAATGTTGGTCCTGCTATGTTGTACATGTTTTCACATGAAGACATGAAATTGCATTCATTAACTGTATACTTAACCGCTACGGCGTATGAGTATATAATTTCTATTATAGCTGTTACGACTGTATGATATGACCGGTACATTAGTAATTTTGCAAGTCAATGGCTTGAAAAATGTTCATGAGAAAATAACTTACTCTGTTATATAACTTAAATTATAGTTACCTGTTCTAATAAATTCTCATGTGTTCTAATGATTGTTTTAATAATTTTTTTGCATGTCCATAAGAAGGAGCAATGGAAATGCAACCATATGGACTTAATGAAGAGCATGACTCATCTACTTCACAGATGCCAATTAAGAAGAGGCAAAGAGGTCCAACCACCGGAAAGAAATATAGAACACAAGAGCCAAAATACATTGAGTGGAGTGACAATGGTAAACCCATTGGAAAGTGGGCGAAGTCTTTTAAGGTGGATGTAGGCGATACAACTAGATCCAAAATTGATATTACTATTAAAAATTGGGACAGCGTTAGTCAAGGACTCAAGAACACTATTTGGGAGGATGTTAAGGTATTATAATTTCATCAGTTCATTTATTACATTTAATAGACCATTGGTTCTTTCAAATAAAATTGCTTTCAAGTAACCTAAATAAAAATACTTTTGAATGTCCAATGAACTTGTTATGTTCCATATTTTGTTATCTCAGACCGAGTACCATATGGAGGAAAAAATGAAGGACAGTGTGCTAAGGTACGTTTGTGGAAGATGGAAAGATTTTAAAACAAAATTGGTTACTGGTTGGATCACGAAGACACGAAAACTCTCGGATGACCATAAAGAACCGTACGAGTTATACGATGGTGTTACACAAGAAAAATGGGAAGAATTTAAGAAGAATTGCGAAATTGAAGAATTTAAGGTATATATATATATATATTCAATATTATATTACTGTTTTATAGCAAATTATATTACTGCAAATACCAGCATGTTACTGGTTTATAGGAAATTATATACTGTTTTATAGGAAATTTTGCAGATAAAACTTTTTATCCAAATAAATTTTATGTTTATTACTTTGACTGTGATAAAATTGCCAAGGCAAGTGAATTAAAGTTTGAATTTAAAAACTTATATAATTGCCTGATATGTCTATGACTGAACCATTGTAGTTGTCAGAGAAAACTTATATAGTTTGACTGTGATCCAGATATATCGTGATAAAATTGCTGAGGCAAGTGATAAAATTATATACTGTGAAATACTGCAAGTAAAGAGTGAATAAACAAGTAGTCAAATACTGCAAAACTGTTTAAGAAACAAATGTTGAACATGCCACTTTTGTTTTTAATTTTATACATTTGTGCTTAATATGTAATGACCCGCATTTTTAGAGATATATAATTAATTTATTTAATTATATAATTGGTGATTTAGAGAAGTTAATGATCGTTTAATTAAATAATATTGAATATTTAATTAATAATTATAATATAATAATATATTATAATGTCGAAATAGTCGGAAATAGTGAAATTCACAATATCATGTGAATTGAATAGCATACGAGATTTTGTGGAGTTTCGATTCGAAATATAATAACGAATATATTCAATCGACGACGGTTTGAACGTATAATTATAATATAATTATAATAGAGCTTGGAATGGCGCTGCAGTTCGTAAATTGGCGATTCGAACTTCAACTGAATGTACAGGATTCATTTTAAGCCGGATTTCTGTGAAACAAGAAACGCATGGAGCTGGTGGAGTATATCTTTCTAGTGGAAGAGAAAAATCGTGATTTCGTTGTGTAGATATTGAGATATGTCCAAATCAAATTTCAGAAAAGTCGCTGTGAAATTCCTTTATAATTTGCGACGCTTTATTTACGTTATAAAAGGATTTTCGATGTAAATTGAATATCGAGATAAATCTAAAATCTGAAATATCAAACTGTAAATTCTGATATGATATTCTGGAGCTGTACGATATCATATGTGAAGATTACGATAATATAAATTTATTTATATTTAATTTAATTATATTTAAATATATTTATATATTTAAATGGGTCATCCAGAGCTTTAAAAATAGGCGGTTTTGCAAACGAAGTCGGAATTCAACGAAACCCATTTTGTTGGATCCGCAATATCAAATAGTTGTTAGATTTCAAGTTTCGTGATTTTTAGAGTCACTGTGTGGCCGTACGGATTTTTAGAGTGAGAAACAGTCAGTATTTTGACAGTTAAAAATACGCTGTGTGAGCATACAGAGTCGGAATTCGACGAAACCAATTTTGTTGGGACCGTAATGTCGAACTCTACCTACATGTCCAGTTTCGTGATTTTTGGACATCGTGTGTGGTCACACGGATTTTTAGAATGCTTAAACGAATATAAAACAATAAAATAAAATATCTCAACATTTTTTTCTAAGGACTAAAAATGGCCACCCTATACCTTGTACAGCGACTAATCTCAACAACCCTCATCTATATAACACGAGAACCATTTTCTAAGCCGGCACTTTCTTCTGGAATCAAAACACAACAAAACAATCCACAAAGAAAATCCTAACAAATCCAAGAAAAATCCTAAAATGTTAAAGTAAATTGATTTGAGCTCGCGGCAGAAGGAGCTTTCCACTTATGTCTGTAGTTTGGGGTGCGACACTGATTTATTGGGATCGAAAAAATCAACTGTAGGTCTAGGGTTTGAGTTCATCCACGGTAGAGGCGGAGCTGGGTGGAAGTAGGAGTGGCGAGGCGTTCAGGGCAGCGAGGCGCGCTGTTTGGTGTCGGACGCGAGTACTCCGGTGGTGGCAGGCTGATTGCGACAGTGGGTTTTTCTCGAGTGAAGGCTGCAGGTCGTTTCGAAGGGGGATGTCGAACTCAGGGAATTGGGCGTTGGTGGGTGCGGATTTGGACGCCGAGTCAGATGCAGGTGGTTGCGCTTGGAGTTGGTGGCCGAGTCGACGGAGAAGGATGGTCAACGCGAGGTCAAAGGGGAAGTAAGGGATACTGGAGTCGATGCTTTGATCTGGGGAAGACGCTGAAATTTGATACGGGTTTAAATATGGGAGCGGGCTTAAAAGGTTTTGGGCTAAGGGAATTGTGGGTGAGGCCCAATAAATTTATTCAAGTTATTTTAATTCAAAAACGAAGTTTATAACTTGTAAATTATATATCTTGGTCATACGGAGTCAGATTGACGAACCGTAAGTTGCGTTGGGATCGTATGGACGGGAGCAACACAATGAGTCTGACTGGAAGTCCATCGGAGCTCGTTAAAATTTATGGCAAAATAAATTGTTCAACTGAGTCAAATAACGCAAACCGTTATTTAACGATTAACGCGCCAATGTGATTAAAACTCACCAACTCTGAACAGTTATATTTTTATAATGTATTCTTAGAACTGTTAATCATCTGTTGATTGCTGTGTGTTGATTGTTTGATTGAACTGCTAGTCAGTTAGTTAAATTTCTATATTGATTCTGTTTAATAGAATATATCATATGGAACTGAAAGTGATGTTATCTATATTGTCTAACATCTGTGAAGCAGGGAAACAGGTTGGAGGAATCCGACTGGATTCCTCAACAGTTATTTTATTGTTTTTCATAAATTTTAATAAATGATGTGAATTATAACCTGTTGTTGATTGTGTGTGTATGGACGAGATTAGACATCGTAATTTGATATGTTAAAATACCATAACATGCCAGAATGTTGATAGGGGAATTTTCAAAGTGATATTGAAAATAGAATATTTATAAATTGGAATATTTATAAATAAGAGATATTTATAAAGTGGATTATTTATAAATAAGAAATATTTATAAATTTGAATATTTATAAATAGGAGATACATAGAAAAAGAAAATAATTTCAAAACATTTTCTTTTAAGTGGAAAGGCCTGTGTGGCGAGTTTGGGGATTTTCCCGATGCTCCCGATACAAAGGAGGTTATGGCGAATTTTCCCGGGAATTTAAGGAGTTGGAATATTTCAAGAATAAATTTGAAAAGGAAATATTTGTAAACCATTTACAAATAGAATTGGAAAGGGAACATTATAAAAAGGAAATCATTTTTAAAGTGTAGAACCGTTATTTAAAAGTAAATCTTTTCAAATGAATAAAACGTTGTTAAAAAGGAAATCTTTATAAAGTGAATAAAGTTAATCGAATATAGACATTCGAAAGGAGTTAAATCGAATATGGTATTCGAAGGGAGTAAATCGAATATGTTATTCGAAAGTTAGTAAAACGAATATGGTATTCGTAGTTAGTTAATCGAATATAGACATTCGAAAGGAGTTAATCGAATATGGTATTCGAAGTTAGTTAATCGAATATGGTATTCGAAAGGAGTTAATCGAATATGGTATTCTAAGTTAGTTAATCAAATATGGTATTCAAAAGGAGAAATCGAATATGGTATTCGAAGTTAGTTAATCGAATATGGTATTCGAAAGTTAGTTAATCTAATATGTTATTCGAAAGGGGTTAGTCAAGTCGAGTTAGTCAAATAGAGTTAACCAGTTAGAGTTAATCAGTTAGAGTTAACCAGTTGGAGTTAATTAGTTAGAGTTAATCGATTAGAGTTAAAACAAACTAGAGTTAATAAAATATAGTTACTTGAGACAGAGTTAGTCAAACATAGTATTCAGGGTAAGTTGCCATCTTGTATGACTGCTAGCGTAATTCGCAGGGCTGTAAATAGCCTACGGCGGTCGGATGTTTCCTGAGGGAGTCAGGCGTAACCATTGTGATCGCTGCGATCTAGAGTCAAACGAATGGAGTTAAATCGAATATTAGTTATTCGATAGGAGTTAATCAAGTTGATTTAATTAAACCAAGTTAGTCGAGCCTAGTTAATCGAATCGAATCGGTCAAACCAAGTAAGTCGAGTTAGTCGAGTCACGTTAAGTTAGTCGAGTTAAGTTCGGCGAGTTAAATTAATCGATGTTAGTTTCATCGAAAGGATTTATCGATGTTAGTTTCATCGAAAGGAGTTATCGATGTTAGTTTCATCGAAAGGAGTTATCGATGTTAGTTTCATCGAAAGGAGTTATCGATTATAGTTTGATCGAAGTGAGATTTATCGAATAAGAGTTATTCGAGAAGGAGTAATCAAATATAGTTTATTCGAAAGTGAGATTTTCAAACATGAGATATTTGAAAAGAAAGAGTTATCGAATATTAGTTATTCGAAGAGAGATTTTCGAATATCGTTTATTCGAGAAGGAGTAATCAAATATAGTATATTCGAAAGGAAGGAGTTAATCGAATATAGGTTATTCGAAGAAGAGTTAATCAAATAGTGATTTCTCGAAGAGAGCTAATAGGCGAATTCGATTATATCGAATTCGGGAAAGTACTTATACTTTCCAGTGTTTAAATAGAGATTTATTTATATTTAAATAAATAAGTGTTAGGTTAATTATTCACTAATAAGAATAGAAGTTATAATTAAAGTTAGATAATTCGAAAGGAGGGATTATAACGTTATCGTTATAACCAATGTTTTAAATATAGAAGTAGATTAGTAAAATTGGATCCGAGAAAGGCGTAAAGAAGTTGTTAAAGATTAAAAGATAAACTTTGACCATTTCGAAGTTATAACGTTGTTCAGTTAAGGTCTGAGAGGTAATTATACCCCAACTTGAGTGACTTCCTTCTTAACTAAGAAATGGTAAGGTTTGATCGCAAAGGAGTTTTGGAAATGTTTTCCAAACGAGAATCAGAAATGTTTTCTGATAAAAGAAAATAAGAATTTAGAACCATAGGGAAACAGGAGATAAGTAAATAAATGAACTAAAGAGATTTATGTTAAATGATGTTTGTTCGATATAATTTCCTTTTGGAAATAATATCGTTGTTTGCACACTTGTTTTTCTTTGATGGTTAAATCACAGACTATTGAAGTTTTGACCATTTTAACATTGTTAATATGGAGAGACCGGTTGGATTATTATCCAAAGAACCACTCTGTATTGGCATAAGCATCGCAAATCATATATGCCAAAGATAATTGAAGACGGAGTAAAATGCAAGGGCTATCCTGTTTACAGAATAGTGCCTTCGGTTTGTCCAGTCCTAGGACAACTTGTATGGACGAAGGTCTGACAGAGTATATCCAATGGATCGCGTAAGTTGATCTATTCAAACGTATTCACGTTTGGTGGCAGAGGAATTCGTTTCTCTTAGCTGTATACCCGTGTTATTTTTGGATAAGTCAATTTGTGATTTGGCGGGTATGACGATGTGACATTTTAAGTAAATGAAGATGGATGTCTGACAGAGTATTTCCAGAAAGGTCACGTACATTGATTTCTTCAACCGTACCAAGAGTGGAAGCGAAGAAGGAAACTTCTTTTAGCTGACACGTAATGTACCGTTGTAAACGTCAATTAGTGATTTCGATGGATTTGGCAATGTGACATTCGAAGTGAATCTGATGTAATGATAAAGCGTAGCTTCTAGCCTCATCAACCAGTAAATGACAGAAATCGGGCAGGCAGTATGGCTAAGTCGGTCGCACCGAAGTAGGGTGTATAATCACCTTTCTAGAGAATATTCATTTGCTTCTTAAATCTATCAATGTTGTCCCATATATATACGGGAACGGTTGCTGATCCCAACCGTTGGTGATGTACATTCGATACACTCAAGCGAAATGAGTGGTCGGTCATGTGTGGCTGAGTTACAAGATGTTCTTGTTGAACTCCAGTGTATCGTTCCTAGAGTACACTGATCAGAAGGTGGTTCCATACCTTGTCATAGTTGGAAATCCATTATCCAATACATGCTTGCGATTTTGATTGTATACTATATATGTAGAACGTGAGATGAAAGCGTTTCTGCTAGTTGATATCTATTTGTACATAGACATTATTATAATATCAAAAGGTTTTTGATATAAAGATTTTTTGGATTCTCATAAGGAAAATACCCGTTTCGTTCTGCGGCGTGGTCTTATGAGATATCGCTTACTTGTTCATATAACCGTTTAAACTGTTTTACTCATACCAGTCCCATGACTGACCCGGAGTTTACTTTGTTGTTTTCCCTAAACTCTTGGGTGCCTAAATTTGTACAGGGAGTCAAGTAGTCAGGAATTTGCAGATATACTTAGAGAGCTTGGAGCAGGAGGCTTCAAGATCATATAGCTATAGTTATTTCCGTTGTGTTGTTTGTGCTGTACTCTGATAAGTGCTATTGTATACATAACTGTTACATTTCAAAGTTATGTTATATATTATATGTTATTCGTTCCGCTGTGAGGTTCGTGTTACTCTGATGTTGTGTACTTCTTCTTCTTCTATTCTAAGTTTCTATCTTATCTATCCTCACCTTCTAATTTCTTTCATTAACTATTCGGTTATTTTCGATCCTTGAATGTTCGATATGTGTTGTATATCGGATAACCAAGATCGCATTTTTCCGGGTTGTTACAGTTGGTATCAGAGCTTAAGTTAAGAATTACTTGGCTCTGTGGCGTGACTCAGTAGAGATAGGGTTAGTAATACCCTAGATTGAGTTGAGTGTATATATACGAGTGCGTAGTTGTATTTGATATAAAAATGGTTTTATATTGTGGAGATTCATTGGCTGAGTTGTTTATGAGTTCTGGTCGATCAGTTTGATCCACTGTATTGGCAGGAGTAAATAAATACTTGAATACGATGGACCGACACAGTATGGATATGTAATATATTATCATATATTAGATATATTGGTTGTTATTATAATCGAGTAAGATTATAAATTAAATGTTTAAGTATATAACCAATCAGAATCATATAAGTAAAGTATATGAAATAAGATGAATTAAATATGAATTTAAATCAGATTTGGAATTAAAATAAGGAAATTTTAAGTTCCTGGGAGATTTTGAAATTTTTTCAAATGGAAGTATTTAGTAATGGTTTTGAAAATAATATAGTATTGAAAATCATTTGGGTCGCTGGAAAATAATTCCGATGATGATTGCGCAGTATCATCGGTGTGATTTTCGAGTTCTAAGTGGTGGATTACTACCAAAGATTTTGATTTGAATTGTTTTGAGAAAACAAGTTGTTTGGGGATTAAATGGTTTGAATTGGTATTATGATTTCAAATTGATTTGAAATAAACCCAGGAATTTAAGTTCTAGAAATTAAAATTTAACTGATGAAGTAAAGTAAAAATGAGATGGCAAAAATAAATTGAAATTTAACTTGAACTGAGTTAAATAGAATTGAATTGTATTGTATTAGAGGATAATCTGTTATAGAACCAAATTGATAAGTCAATAATTTGGAATTTGATATTGGGGTTCGAATGAAAGTCGATTTGGATTTGAGGATATGAACTAATTGGATTTTGATTGAGATAACCCTGGTATATGCTGAGTTGATAGCATATGGAAGTGATAGAGTTGATATGCCCGACAAAAAGGTTCCAGTTTATATTTTATAGGAGTTTGGGATTTATGAGCCAAATTGGCAAGCCGCTTGGCTGTTTGATTTTCTTTTGGGTTGAAGAGGGCCTAGAGAGGCGAGTTGTGGTTTTACCGATAGGGCTGTACAAAGGAAGTTATGGCGAAATTTTTCGAAAAGTTAAGGTGTTAGAAAATTTTCAAATTTTTCGAAAATTTAGTTAGTCGGAATAAATTAATGTTTTAGTCAATATTAATTGGTTCAGTTGAAATCAGAAATAAGGGGTATACAAATCTTAGGAATTCCAATAAACAGGGTCGTCCTCTAACTTAGCAATTTCGAGGACGAAATTATTTTAAGTGGGGAAGAATGTAATGACCCGCATTTTTAGAGATATATAATTAATTTATTTAATTATATAATTGGTGATTTAGAGAAGTTAATGATCGTTTAATTAAAAAGTATTGAATATTTAATTAATAATTATAATATAATAATATATTATAATGTCGAAATAGTCGGAAATAGTGAAATTCACAATATCATGTGAATTGAATAGCATACGAGATTTTGTGGAGTTTCGATTCGAAATATAATAATGAATATATTCAATCGACGACGGTTTGGACGTATAATTATAATATAATTATAATAGAGCTTGAAATGGCGCAGCAGTTCGTAAATTGGCGATTCGAACTTCAACTGAATGTACATGATTCATTTTAAGCCGGATTTCTGTGAAACAAGAAACGCGTGGAGCTGGTGGAGTATATCTTTCTAGTGGAAGAGAAAAATCGTGATTTCGTTGTGTAGATATTGAGATATGTCCAAATCAAATTTCAGAAAAGTCGCTGTGAAATTCCTTTATAATTTGCGACGCTTTATTTACGTTATAGAAGGATTTTCGATGTAAATTGAATATCGAGATAAATCTAAAATCTGAAATATCAAACTGTAAATTCTGATATGATATTCTGGAGCTGTACGATATCATATGTGAAGATTACGATAATATAAATTTATTTATATTTAATTTAATTATATTTAAATATATTTATATATTTAAATGGGTCATCCAGAGCTTTAAAAATAGGCGGTTTTGCAAACGAAGTCAGAATTCAACGAAATCAGTTTTGTTGGATCCGCAATATCAAATAGTTGTTAGATTTCCAGTTTCGTAATTTTTAGAGTCACTGTGTGGCCGTATGGATTTTTAGAGTGAGAAACAGTCAGTATTTTGACAGTTAAAAATACGCTGTGTGAGCATACAGAGTCAGAATTCGACGAAACCAATTTTGTTGGGACCGTAATGTCGAACTCTACCTACATGTCCAGTTTCGTGATTTTTGGACATCGTGTGTGGTCACACGGATTTTTAGAATGCTTAAACGAATATAAAACAATAAAATAAAATATCTCAACATTTTTTTCTAAGGACTAAAAATGGCCACCCAATACCTTGTACAGCCACTAATCTCATCAACCCTCATCTATATAACACGAGAACCATTTTCTAAGCCGACACTTTCTTCTGGAATCAAAACACAGCAAAACAATCCACAAAGAAAATCCTAACAAATCCAAGAAAAATCCTAAAATGTTAAAGTAAATTGATTTGAGCTCGCGGTAGAAGGAGCTTTCCACTGATGTCTGTAGTTTGGGGTGCGACGCTGATTTATTGGGATCGAAAAAATCAACCGTGGGTCTAGGGTTTGGGTTCATCCACGGTAGAGGCGGAGCTGGGTGGAAGTGGGAGTGGCGAGGCGTTTAGGGCAGCGAGGCGCGCTGTTTGGTGTCGGACGCGAGTACTCCGGTGGTGGCAGGCTGATTGCGACAGTGGGTTTTTCTCGAGTGAAGGCTGCAGGTTGGTTTGAAGGGGGATGTCGAACTCAGGGAATTGGGGGTTGGTGGGTGCGGATTTGGACGCCGAGTCAGATGGAGGTGGTTGCGCTTGGAGTTGGTGGCCGAGTCGACGGAGAAGGATGGTCAACGCGAGGTCAAAGGGGAAGTGAGGGATACTGGAGTCGATGTTTTGATCTGGGGAAGACGCTTAAATTTGATACGGGTTCAAATATGGGAGCAGGCTTAAAAGGTTTTGGGCCAAATGAATAGTGGGTGAGGCCCAATAAATTTATTCAAGTTATTTTAATTCAAAAACGAAGTTTATAACTTGTAAATTATATATCTTGGTCATACCGAGTCAGATTGACGAACCGTAAGTTGCATTGGGATCGTATGGACGGGAGCAACACAATGAGACTGACTGGAGCCATCGGAGCTCGTTACAATTTATGGCGAAATAAATTGTCCAACTGAGTCAAATAACGCAAACCGTTATTTAACGATTAACGTGCCAATGTGATAAAAACTCACCAACTCTGAACAGTTATATTTTTATAATGTATTCTTAGAACTGTTAATCATCTGTTGATTGCTGTGTGTTGATTGTTTGATTGAACTGCTAGTCAGTTAGTTAAATTTCTATATTGATTATGTTTAACAGAATATATCATATGGAACTGAAAGTGATGTTATCTATATTGTCTAACATCTGTGATGCAGGGAAACAGGTTGGAGGAATCCGACTGGATTCCTCAACAGTTATTTTATTGTTTTTCATATATTTTAATATATGATGTGAATTATAACCTGTTGTTGATTGTGTGTATATGGACGAGATTAGACATCGTAATTTGATATGTTAAAATACCATAACATGCCGGAATGTTGATAGGGGAATTTTCAAAGTGATATTGAAAATAGAATATTTATAAATTGGGATATTTATAAATAAGAGATATTTATAAAGTGGAATATTTATAAATAAGAAATATTTATAAAGTTGAATATTTATAAATAGGAGATACATAGAAAAAGAAAATAATTTCAAAACATTTTCTTTTAAGTGGAAAGGCCTGTGTGGCGAGTTTGGGGATTTTCCCGATGCTCCCGATACAAAGGAGGTTATGGCGAATTTTCCCGGGAATTTAAGGAGTTAGAATATTTCAAGAATAAATTTGAAAAGGTAATATTTGTAAACCATTTACAAATAGAATTGGAAAGGGAACATTATAAAAAGGAAATCATTTTTAAAGTGTAGAACCGTTATTTAAAAGTAAATCTTTTCAAATGAATAAAACGTTGTTAAAAAGGAAATCTTTATAAAGTGAATAAAGTTAATCGAATATAGACATTCGAAAGGAGTTAAATGTATTCGAAGGGAGTAAATCGAATATGTTATTCGAAAGTTAGTAAAACGAATATGGTATTCGAAGTTTGTTAATCGAATATAGACATTCGGAAGGAGTTAATCGAATATGGTATTCGAAGTTAGTTAATCGAATATGGTATTCGAAAGGAGTTAATCGAATATGGTATCCGAAGTTAGTTAATCGAATATGGTATTCGAAAGGAGAAATCGAATATGGTATTCGAAGTTAGTTAATCGAATATGGTATTCGAAAGTTAGTTAATCGAATATGTTATTCGAAAGGGGTTATTCAAGTCGAGTTAGGTAAATAGAGTTAACCAGTTAGAGTTAATCAGTTAGAGTTAACCAGTTGGAGTTAATTAGTTAGAGTTAATCGATTAGAGTTAAAACGAACTAGAGTTAATCAAATATAGTTATTTGAGATAGAGTTAGACAAACATAGTATTCAGGGTAAGTTGCTATCTTGTACGACTGCTAGCGTAATTCGTAGGGCTGTAAGTAGCCTACGGCGGTCGGATGTTTCCTAAGGGAGTCAGGCGTAACCATTGTGATCGCTGCGATCTAGAGTCAAACGAATGGAGTTAAATCGAATATTAGTTATTCGATAGGAGTTAATCAAAAACCAAGTTAGTCGAGCCTAGTTAATCGAATCGGTCAAACCAAGTAAGTCGAGTTAGTCGAGTCACGTTAAGTTAGTCGAGTTAAGTTCGGCGAGTTGAATTAATCGATGTTAGTTTCATCGAAAGGAGTTATCGATGTTAGTTTCATCGAAAGGAGTTATCGATGTTAGTTTCATAGAAAGGAGTTATTGATGTTAGTTTCATCGAAAGGAGTTATCGATGTTAGTTTCATCGAAAGGAGTTATCGATTATAGTTTGATCGAAGTGAGATTTATCGAATAAGAGTTATTCGAGAAGGAGTAATCAAATATAGTTTATTCGAAAGTGAGATTTTCAAATATGAGATATTTGAAAAGAAAGAGTTATCGAATATTAGTTATTCAAAGAGAGATTTTTGAATATCGTTTATTCGAGAAGGAGTAATCAAATATAGTATATTCGAAAGGAAGGAGTTAATCGAATATAGGTTATTCGAAGAAGAGTTAATCAAATAGAGATTTCTCGAAGAGAGCTAATCGGCGAATTCGATTATATCGAATTCAGGAAAGTTCTTATACTTTCCAGTGTTTAAATAGAGATTTATTTATATTTAAATAAATAAGTGTTAGGTTAATTATTCACTAATAAGAATAGAAGTTATAATTAAAGTTAGATAATTCGAAAGGAGGGATTATAACGTTATCGCTATAACCAATGTTTTAAATATAGAAGTAGATTAGTAAAATTGGATCCGAGAAAGGCGTAAAGAAGTTGTTAAAGATTAAAAGATAAACTTTGACCATTTTGAAGTTATAACGTTGTTCAGTTAAGGTCTGAGAGGTAATTATACCCCAACTTGAGTGACTTCCTTCTTAACTAAGAAATGGTAAGGTTTGATCGCAAAGGATTTTTGGAAATGTTTTCCAAACGAGAATCAGAAATGTTTTCTGATAAAATAAAATAAGAATTTAGAACATAGGGAAACAGGAGATAAGTAAATAAACGAACTAAAGAGATTAATGTTAAATGATGTTTGTTCGATATAATTTCCATTTGGAAATAATATCGTTGTTTGCACACTTGTTTTTCTTTGATGGTTAAATCACAGACTATCGAAGTTTTGACCATTTTAACGTTGTTAATATGGAGAGACCGGTTGGATTATTATCCAAAGAACCACTCTGTATTGGCATAAGCATCGCAAATCATATATGCCAAAGATAATTGAAGACGGAGTAAAATACAAGGGCTATCCTGTTTACAGAATAGTGCCTTCGGTTTGTCCAGTCCCAGGACAACTTGTATGGACGAAGGCCTGACAGAGTATATCCAATGGATCGCGTAAGTTGATCTATTCAAACGTATTCACATTTGGTGGTAGAGGAATTCGTTTCTCTTAGCTGTATACCCGTGTTATTTTTGGATAAGTCAATTTGTGATTTGGCGGTTATGACGATGTGACATTTTAAGTGAATGAAGATGGATGTCTGATAGAGTATTTCCAGAAAGGTCACGTACATTGATTTCTTCAACCGTACCAAGAGTGGAAGCGGAGAAGGAAACTTCTTTTAGCTAACACGTAATGTACCGTTGTAAATGTCAATTAGTGATTTCGATGGATTTGACAATGTGACATTCGAAGTGAATCTGATGTAATGATAAAGCGTAGCTTCTAGCCTCATCAACCAGTAAATGACAAAAATCGGGCAGGCAGCATGGCTAAGTCGGTCGCACCGAAGTAGGGTGTATAATCACCTATCTAGAGAATATTCATTTGCTTCTTAAATCTATCAATGCTGTCCCATATATATGGGGGAACGGTTGCTGATCCCAACCGTTGGTGATGTACATTCGATACACTCAAGCGAAATGAGTGGTCGGTCATGTGTGGCTGAGTCACAAGATGTTCTTGTTGAACTCCAGTGTATCGTTCCTAGAGTACACTGATCAGAAGGTGGTTCCATACCTTGTCATAGTTGGAAATCCATTATCCAATACATGCTTGCGATTTTGATTGTATACTATATATGTAGAACGTGAGATGAAAGCGTTTCTGCTAGTTGATATCTATTTGTACATAGACATTATTATAATATCAAAAGGGTTTTTGATATAAAGATATTTTGGATTCTCATAAGGAAAATACCCGTTCCGTTCTGCGGCGTGGTCTTATGAGATATCACTTACTTGTTCATATAACCGTTTAAACTGTTTTACTCATACCAGTCCCATGACTGACCCGGAGTTTACTTTGTTGTTTTCCCTAAACTCTTGGGTGCCTAAATTTGTACGGGCAGTCAAGTAGTCAGGAATTTGCAGATATACTTGGAGAGCTTGGAGCAGGAGGCTTCAAGATCATATAGCTATAGTTATTTCCGTTGTGTTGTAAGTGCTGTACTCTGATAAGTGCTATTGTATACATAACTGTTACATTTCAAAGTTATGTTATATATTATATGTTATTCGTTCCGCTGTGAGGTTCGTGTTACTCTGATGTTGTGTTCTTCTTCTTCTTCTATTCTAAGTTTCTATCTTATCTATCCTCACCTTCTAATTTCTTTCATTAACTATTCGGTTATTTTCGATCCTTGGATGTTCGATATGTGTTGTATATCGGATAACCAAGATCGCATTTTTCCGGGTCGTTACATAATATAATTGCAACTTTTTGCTGCTCTTTATCTTTCTGAATATATAACTCCTTAGACATTTAATAACATGTTAATGGGTGTCAAACCAATTCAAGATAACAACATGAATAATCATAATAAGTGCATCATCGGCATTAGAGGGGCACAAAGGCTTAAAAAACCAGGAAATATGTAAGGTTATCTTATGCTTAGAATTTGAATAACAGAATTATTATAATTAAAAAAATATTATGCTTAGAATTTGAATAGCAGCATTATTATAATTGGAGCACATTTTTTTATTACGGTCAAGAGAAGACTAGACATATTTCTGTAATATGCCTGGAACCAGAACCATAGCTGCAACTGGTCCATGATTTAAGTTTATACTTTATAACGGTTCTACTGCCTAAAAAAATTATTTCCCAGTCAAAAAATGTGTGGTAAGTACATCAAAATTTGAATGACCAAATGCTCCACTCACTAGAACTACATTGGAAATTCAGACTTCCTCGACGATATTACCAAGTGGAGAATATTGTTTTTGATGTTTATTGTCTTTGTTTTCTTAAATTATATTTTTATTTTTCATTGTCACGGTTATTCAATGTTTTCAATTGTTTCTATTAATGAAGACTGACATCTTAGTTATATAACAGAAAATCAGTGAGAAGGATAGGCAGAGTCAGATACACAATGAGCATCCTCACTATTTGGGGCAAGCCGAATATGCGGGGAAGAAACCGACGTGGATAACCGAAGGACATACTTCCTCGACGATATTTCCAAGTGGAGAATGCATTAGAGATCGAAGTATTTATTGGGCCTTGGCAAGATCAAAAAAATGAGCCGATGGAAATTATATAATCCCTAACGAGAAGACTAAGATAATTGCAGATAAAGTGGTATGATTAGTTTTTATGCATTTTATCTCTTCTGATTAATCTGTTGCAAAACATAGCAGTGAATTATTGATTTTTTTATGATAGAACGATTGGAGAGAAAAAGTTTTTGAAGGAACATGGGTTCCGAATAGACTTGATGATGTCTTAAGTCGTACTCTTGAAAAGAGTGAGCATCCGAGACGAGTTAGAGGGATTGGTGGCATGGCTGGTATTAAAGACGTGTTTGGAAAGGCAGGGAAAAGAAATAAAGGTCCATGTGGTTTAGTATCAGCAGATGATCTATATCAAATTACTCAAGACATAAAGACAAAATTAAGCAAAGATATAGAGGCAACCGTTAGCCAAAGAGTCGAGTCCATGATTGATACTATTGTTGAGAATAGGATTGCGAACATTTTGAGCATGACTGTTGTGCGGATGCCCAACAATTTGGAAATCAACAACACACCATCGACTGGCCGTCGTAGTAGTTGTCAATCGGTACAGATGGATAAATTGCAAGATGCAAGCCTAAGTCAAAAGACGGATCCCTATGTAAACTTGAAGGTAACCTATTTAAAGAATTTTTTATTGTAAAAGTATATGGTTTTATGCATTAGACACATACGTGATAAATGTTGGTTTTGTATTTGTTATTCTAGAAACCTACAAAATGCCGTTTAGCCGTGAATTGCGACTCAAAAATTATCGTAGTGGCTCGTGGTATGGCACATCCAGTTTCTAAGCTCGAGCACCATTGTCACAATCAACCAATGTTGGCTGATCATGTAAAAGTTGGAGTTGATTTAGTCGACCCTAATTATGAAAAAACCCCATTGCCGACTCCAAATAAATATCACACCATGATAGGAGATGCACTCGAAAGTTTTGTTCAATGGTCCAAAAATCTTGTGCTTTTAGGGGACGATGAAACTGTAATTAAACCAGTTTATTGTTTAAACCTTCCACTTGTTGAATTTTTTTTATTTTGTTTGGTTCTGCAACATGCTTTCTTTGCTACATGAAGTTGATACTTGAACTAACAGTGTTAAGTCGTAGATATGTATCTAAACAAAGTTATAGTCTGTAATGATGTTTCTACCCCCATGTACTTTGTTTCTAATTTTGATTATCGTAATAAGTTCAGCTTGGTTTTTTTCTTTTTAAAAAATTGATCCTTGTATATATATGTATATATTTTTTAGAAGAAATGAATTTTGCATGGTATTCTTCAATTATTGGATACTTGTGTACAATAATTAAATTAGAAACCATCTGGTTATTCAAGAAATTGAAAATTATGGCATTGAGTAATAGTTCAGAGAAATGGCTGACTCGAGCTGCTGGCCTAATCTTAGAAGAAAACTAAAATGTTAGTCTTTTTATAGTCGTTTGCCTAACTTTTTGTCTCTCATAGTTTTACTAGGATGAAAAGAAACCTAATGGTTTTGCGGTCTGACAACCTTCGTCTCACATTCCTTAATGTCATATAATTTTAATTACTGATTCAACCCTTGAAATAAATCATATTTAATGTAAGTTAATTATGTCAATCATTGCGTATGCAGGATACACCTATTGTGAGAAAAAACAAAGTGAAAGGGCATGTCACTAAGGTCATGGAAAATAATGAAAAGGTCATGAATACGATGATAAACAAGCCTACAAACGGAAACCAATCGTGGATGAAGAGACACTTAGAAATTTACCGAATGAGTGTAGATATTTACATGACCTGATAGTTCAAGCACCATTCGATGATACTTCCATCAATACAATTCATGTAAGCAAGGATTTACTTATGCACGATGATGACTTTGAAATTCGTATAACAGTGGACGACGTCATCCAATTTTTTAGCATGTCATCGTTGAATGGATCATGGTTGCCGGTTTATATAATGTAATATTTTTTTATCCCCTCCTTTGCTACTTTGATAAATTCAGTACTATTAAAGGGTTATAATCAAGGTTTAACCTTATTTCAATAGTTTAACGGGCAATGTGGAATTCTTTTACACTCATTCAAGTCCATACTCCAATTATGCCTGCTGTCCACTAAATTGAAATAAAATAAAATAAAAGCAGTATGATTACAAAATTTTAACCTTACTTCACATGTTTAACTACATTGATATGTTACCTATGACAAATTTTGAAAAGAAAATGCATATCACATTTAGCTAATGTTGTAACTGTGTTTATCATTGTTTCACTATTATTTTTAGCAGTAATTAATATGTGTCTCTATTAGAAAACCTACTCTAGTCTATTACACAAATGATTTTGTTTCTGGCATCTAAAGTATTTTCTTAAAAAGTTAAAATAAGAAAACTTTTTTGTTAAAATATACCCCAGTTAGTTAAAATATTTGAATATTAAAAATTACCAATATATTTAGGATCTAAGACTGATATTTATTCTTGACTGATATTGTTAAGATACCAATATACATTGTTAAGATACCATACGTTCTGTAGTCGTTGAGGATACGTGTCATGCTCTGACATGATTGACATCATCCCTTCTGTCTATTTGTTTTAGCGTAATGTTGGTATTTTTTCTTGGTTTACTTGACAAAAATTTTGATAGCTGAAAATACCTACGTCGTTCCTACTACAGTCCATCACATTAAAATTAATACATTATACCAACCGATAATTGGTTCCAACAGCAGATACTGTAAAAATATGCTAGAAGTTCTGATGCTGTCAAAATAGGCCAGAAGTTTTCATTCTCTTTGATCAAAATGGAATCCCATGAGAGCTACTGAGTGAAATTTCAGTGACTCGTAGCTATTGGAAAACCAATAAGTGACAGTTTACACTCTCAACTGGTCTATTAGCTTTGACGGTGCACTTGACATAGTAGCAAGTCATTAAATCACGGTTCTTTGTCCTGTTACGATTATGTCAATAATACATGATAATTATTTGTATAAATAATGTGTAGGTTCTTAGATCAATTGTGCAATGATCTTGAAGTGGAGACCATCGGATTTATGTGTCCTCGTAAGCTTTCCCAAGTGCGGAAATTTCCGGATGCCACAAATACATATATCTTGAATACATGGCATGCGTTGCAATCTAAGACCTTATTCTTAGCCCCATACTACGATGAGTATGAACGTTACACTTTTAGAAACTATTTTACAATTTTGATGTTGATTTTAATTTTTGTATAAATCTTTCAGTGTAGGAAAAATTGTCTATTGCTTGTTTTCAGTATACAAAAGAGCGAGGTTTATGTTTTGGATCCCAAACCCAGTCGCAAACCTACACTGGAAATTAAGCCGCAAGCGAACATGTATGTCATACTTATTTGTTCTTTGATATCTTTTTTGATAGATGCATATATGATAAAATCAATTAAAGTATAAGTTATATTTAATATTTTCTTTCATGCATGTGTAGGGCCTATAAAACATACAAGCAATTGGGCGGCAAGGGTCGATCGGCAATCTTGAAATGGAATACCATTAAGGTGATTTGTTTTGTTAAAAAAAATTGTATGCGGTTTGTGATTTAAATACATTTTAAACTATTATATCTTGTATGCTATAGTGTTCGAAACAATCTACAGCGACGGATTGTGTATATTATTTGATGAGGTATATGTATGATATCGTAAAAAACCACCGTCAATCAACTGATTTACACAAGGTACCATTTTAGTTTTTTTTCCTTTATACTTTATGTTAAGTATTTATACGATTAATGTGTTAAAATTAATTGCAGTACTTTGGACAAAATGATTCTTATAGCCAACAAGACGTGGACGAGGTTCGTGATAATTTAGCTAGATATATCATGCACAATTGGATGTAGTCCTCCTATATGGTGAGTTTATTCATTTCTCTTTCTTGCTTTCAGCATTACATGAGTTAAAATGGTTAGTATAAAGAAGGTCTGAGTTTCAGTTTTTGGAATATAAATCTGCTGAAATTTGGCTTCATACATCAATTTCAGTTTTTGGAATATAAAGCATGCAATCTACTTTTTGGAATATAAAGCAGCTTGCAAGTGAAAACTAATATCGTTGATAGATAAATTAGGAACAATTTATTTGTCGCTATAATCACGTTCTTTTACGGCTATGTAGCTTATGATTTTGTTGTTCTTTCGATTGTTAGCTTCACTTTCTTTCCCCTATTTTGAGTTTCGTGGATTAGAGAAGAACTGTTCGTCTATAGTTATTGATAATATCAGGATTATTTTAACTGAGAAGATCAGATTACAATTAGACTTGCTTAGGTATTCATTTCAACATAGTAGTGATTATGTATTTTAACAGTCGCCTTAGCAAACCTGGGGGATTTGTATTGGTCATTTTCTTTTGAATAGCAACCTACAAGTGGTCTCTTAAATAAGAATTTCCGTAATAACCAAATTAATGTATGCATCACTTCCAAGTATTATAATTTAGATGAGGTAGGGAGTAAAATGTATTCGTAGTTATACATCATTTTCTTGCAAATTATGACTTATAAATTATTTTTATGAAGAATGGAAAAAAAGGAGGATTAAGGAATGCATATATGCAACTGGGCATTGTCTTTGGCAAGGCTTGATGCTTATGATTTAACAGCGAAACATGTCTTTGTTTTGATGGAAAGAGATTGATATTTAAATTTCAGCCTTTTTGCTAAAAACAACTATCATGTACAAATAACTTACAAGATAATTTCCATCATTTGAAATACGGAAGGATGTTTTTGGATATTAAAATTTGAAACTTTACACTTTTAGACGTTATTATGTGTTCACTTGATTTTCTTTGAACATATTTTTAAAAAAATAGTTAGACAAAAAAATTTAAAAACAGTTTCATCCACGATTGCATTCAATTCTGAACATTTTCCTACCTGATGTTGTTAGAATGAATTTCAGTAATGTATTCACAAAAAATCATACATACACCGCGTCGGATCATTCCAATATCTCATATGCATGTTGGACTATGTATCCTTGGAACATGGACTATATTGCTATGCTTCTAATTTCATCTATCGCTTTCAAGTTAACAACATAACCACTCAGTTTACGATAATGTTGCAAAGTACCATGAGGTGGGTCATTTATACTTATAAATTGTTCCTTCTAAAAAAATGTCTCGCCTTTGGCCTGTTTTTGGAATATAAAGCATGCAATCTACTTAATGTTTATTTTGTCGCTGATATTTTATGAAATTTTTATCCATTTATAAAGGTGCCAGTGATACTTTATGAGTTTATGTGTGCATGAAGACTGATAAGGCATTTATGTGTTTATTAGGGCTCGGTGGTGGTGTACATGAAGACTGAAAAAAGGCGTTATTTGTTTTGCTCTGATGTCGAATGGTATGCCCTAAAACTCAACTGGTTCTTTACTGTTATTACATTCTTGCGGAACTAGTCATATAGAAATCTATACTGCCAGTCAAACCATGTAGATATCTTTGTTATTGAACAAAGTTTAGGATTTCAATGACTAAAAAGGCATTTATGTGTCACTTATTTAAGTTAATTATTATGCAAAACGCAAGTTTCATCACTTAATCGTTAGCGCCTTACCCTATACCCTTGCTCGCTTAAGCAATTTCAACCTATTGCTTGGTTAATGGTACGAGCTTACTCAACTGCTTGTTGTCTGATGTGGTTTTGGATAAGGCTTCTTGTTATTTGGGTTATGGATTTTTTTACGGGTGTGGCTGTCTTGAGTGAGTGATTGAGGCTGCGGGTTGCTTGTGTTTTCATCAAAGTCTATCCTCTATGTTTTCTATGCTACTAAATAAAATCGAGACCTTCTTCAAACAAAACTGAAATTTAATTTAATTTCAGGAACCTGAAATATTTAACATAAAAAGATAAAAATATGTGGCACAAATATTTAACATAAAAAGATAAAAACAAGCACCAGAAATTAAATTTAAAGGTATTAGAATTTGAAAATGACTTTGCATTTGCTTTAGCTTTTGAAAATTTGAGTTTTTGCAAGTTTTTACTTGAAATTTGGTTGTCTTTGGACTGATGGGTCTTGGTCTTGGCCTGTTGTGGTTGAAAATTGGTAACACAGGAGAACAACGTCCAATTCGAAGTGCCAAATGACTTTTTTTTATAAAGATATCGCAGAAAACAGACATGGCCTGTTGTGGTTGAACATAAAATAGAGACCTTCTTTATACAAAACTGAAATTAAGTTTAATTTTAAGAACCTGAATTAATTATCATAAAAAGATAAAAATATGTGGCACAAATATTTATCATAAGAAGATAAAAACAAGCACCTGAAATTAACTTTAAAGGTATTAGAATTTGAAAACGACACTTTGCATTTGCTTTAGCTTTTGAAAATTTGAGTTTTTGCAAGTGTTTACTTGAAATTTGGTTGTCTTTGGACTGATTGGTCTTGGCTTGTTGTGGTTGAAATTTGGTAACACAGGAGAACAACTTCCAATTCGAAGTGGCAAAAGAATTTTTTTTAACGATATCGCAGAAAACAAGATTTGAACTAGGACATGGCCTGTTGTGGTTGAACATAAAATCTATCGTTATTAATTACTTGCCATGTCTTACACATTAGGAAATTATACTTAATGGCATGTTGTGGTTGAACTAGGACATGGCCTGTGGAGTCTGAATTTTCTTCCTGCAAATAAATACTGGAATTATACTTATGACAAATTAGGAAATTCTAACTCTTAAAACCTATTCTATATTGCAAAACTGAATCGATGCATAACGTGCAAGTAAAAAAAGAAAAAAAAAGAGAAAAACTGGAGGAAACAGTAGCAAAAACATGGACCTTCGTTTCAACTTCCTGAAATTTAATTTAATTTCAGGTTCTTGTTTGCAAAGCCTGATCTAAAAAACTGTTTGTATCACATATTTTTATCTTTTTATGTTAAATATTTGTGCAATAATTCAGTTTTATCATACTGAAAATGTAACACCCCGCCTCCGCTAGGGTCACTCGCAAAGGAATGCACTAGCTTTAGAGGGGCATTATTGGTAAACATGCACAGAAATATCACAAGACAGAACATATAAAATAGCGGAAGTAAAATCGAACTTTCATAAACATGAATACATAAGGTCTAAAGCCTTTTACATCAGAGTACATCAAAACCTGTCTTGCAATAGTAAAGAAGCATAAAGACTTTTTAATAAATTATTCCCCAAATAAAAACAGTAAAGTAGCCATAGCCAGGAAAAGTCCAAGCCATCCATGATGACCTTCAAGCAGAAGAAGTCCGAACTAAACAGCAGTGTTTCCTCCCTGTAACCTGGGGGGGAAACGGAAGAAAAGAGGCGAAACAAAACGGGTCAGTCAAAAAGACTGAGTAAGCCCTATCTACTATTAGTATAAAAACTAGTAAAGTTAACTGACATGAGAAACTGAGATGAACATAAGCATGATAACAAGATAGATAAGCTAAATCAAAATAACAGGATGAACTACTGAACTCAGATAAACTAGGGTGTCGTGATAAACTACGGTGTCAAGATAAAACAAGGTATCACATTGTCAGGTTTCTATCAAGTATAATATCCCAAGATATCTATCGCGTATAACGTCCCATGGCATCTATCCTGTATATCTGCTCTGCACCTACCGTACTAGTACCCCAACTGTATTACGTGTTATCCGTGAATGACCCTTACTCAAAAGTCGTGTAATGGTCCATGTCAACCTAATATGTCGCATATATAGGTTACTCAACTCATATGTTTCTTTCCATGTATAAGTTCAGTCCTTTGCCGTAGGCTGTACGGGCTTTCCCATGTAAACGGTTTATCCTTGAAGTTGTTTTGGACTGCAACCCTTGATCTAGTTGTGTTTCCTTACCATGAACTATCGCGCGTCCACTTAGGATTTATGCCACCTAGGACCGCTAGGGATTATGCTACCTAATGAACGTTCCCGTGTCTCGGTTTGGGTTTTGGCCACCTAGGACCACTAGGGATTACGCCACCCGTCAACCGCGCCCTTGATCCCACGTATTTATCGTGAATCGTTTTCCATGTCTAGATGCACATGTTCCCCAATGTGCCATCCGAGTTCCGTGCCAGGGCAAATCAAGAAATACGGAACTCGGTCGGGAGCTTTAAATCGTCTGCCGATGCAGATATCAAGGTCTGTTTTTGTACCCGTGGCTATGGTCCCACGTGACCCCTCCCTCAACTACTGAAAGGAAATCCAAGAAAAATCATGTATAAGAACCACTCCACGGCCCCACTATAGCCCACTTTCCTACGGGCCAACCTCACCCATGACTCGATAGCAAGCACATGGTCTGTTGGGGGTTCCCTGCCTTTCCGCACGTACACGATTGACTAAAGATGGTAGGTAGTCGGCGATGCGCTATCCAGGGCAAAAACAAGAATCGTCGACTCCACGGTAATCCATCCCAGTCTTTAGGTTGCTCGCATAGCAACCAAGGCATACTCTTGGTCCTTCTAACGCAGACCTTAACCTCTCATGGGCCTAGTATAATTACCTGGCAGCCCACAGAGGGATCCCAAGAATATCCTCACGTCCCCCGAAGCTTCCACTTCGGCACCCAGTGCGCTGGAGCTTTTATCCAAGTCAGATAACTTGCTCCCCCTCGTATACTAAGTGATGACCTACCGTATCAGGTTACTCATCGTTTTGAGAATTAGTCTTATGTCCTTAGCTAAGAATTATTACTTAGTTACCCTTAACTAAGGTTTACCACTTATCTTCCTTTCCCGTTATCCTTGATTAACCACGGTTTTCTACCTAGTTCTTCTAGCTAGGGTTTGTCTATTGGGTTAAGTGTTATCATTCAAGTCCATGACTTAACCCGCCCACGAATCACGTCAAAGATTGGCTAAGTATTTAAGTTCAAGACTTAGTCCCACAAGTTGGTTAAGTGTACCCAGAGGCTTATGACTTAACCCTATCAAGTCAAATTGGTCAAGTACTAGCTTACCTTAATCCTATCGGATTATCTTGCTAGATCGATTAAGCATAGATTATCTTAATCCCATCAAATTATCGAGTCAGATTGGTTAAGTATAGGTTGACTTAACCCCATCCTCTAATCGTACTACAATGGTTAAGTATATTCTAAAAAGGTCTTGTGACTTAACCTTATCAGGTCCGCATATTAGATTGGTTAAGTGTAAGTTACTTAACCCCATCAAATCATCATGTATAATTGGTTAAGTATAAGTTGCTTAACCCCATTAAATTATCACGTTAAGTTGGTTAAGTATTGGTTACTTAACCTCATTTAATTACCGAGTTTAAATTGGTTAAGTGTTTAACTTAACCCCATCGAATTACCGTGTTTAGATTAGTTAAGTGTGGATTACTTAACCCCATCTAATTACCGTGTCGGATTAGTTAGGTGCAAATTACTTAACCCCATCCCCTAATCATCTTGTATTGTTAAGTGTCATTAAGAAAACTTACTTAACCTTGCCAAATTATCATGTTGGATTGATTAAGTGTTGGTTAACTTAATCCCCGTCCACTAGTCGTATAAAAATGGTTAAGCGTCATTAGGAAAATCAAATCACTTAACCTACCCAACCTTGTCATGTTTTGTTAAGTATCATTAGCCTAACCAATTTACTTAACCCATTTACCCATGTCATATTTGGTTAAGAGTCATTAATCAAATTAACTTAACCCTATCATGTGGCATTAATTACTTAATGCACCCCAACCTCTCACATTAGACTTTGTTGTGGTTACTAGTTAAGCCGGTCGGTTCCGGGTAGCTTTACACCACAACTTGGTCTAACCTCGGGTTCAAGCACAACATGACCAACTTCTCACATTGGGCCCTATTGTTTGCAACTACTAGTTAGGCCGGTTGGTTCCGGGTAGTTTTACGTTGCAAACTCAACCCAACCTCGAGTTGGCCACTTTCATGTTTAGTCTAGTGTCATGTTCATAGTCAAGTTTTCAAGCAATTGGGTAGACCTAACTTGATAGGTAAATTCCCAATGGGTAGACCTAACTTAATAGGTAAATTCCCAAGCTTATGTTTTTATGCATACTTACATGTCAACTTCCATGTTATGATTCAAGTCATGTTTTCAAGTTGTATTTTCGTGTCATTAGAAATTACCCATAACATAACCCAACGCTTTTAAACTCGCATATACGTTCGCAACAACTTAATGGATTAAAAGAAGAGACTTGGCAAAGGCATGACAAAAATGGATATTAAGCCACAAGTTAATCATGGTGGCAAATGAGGCACAAATGTGTTCATTAGCTTGCTTGTTACATTCTTAAGCCTCAAAATCATGCATAAACCCAAACTTGGCACATAAATGAATCATGGTGACAAAAGACATGGAATGATGACTAGAAACTCGCATGTATCATCATATAAGGGTTATGACTTCATATGCAAGTTGACATAAAGATTATGAAGGTTCTCATGTTGCATAATGCAACATTTCAACATAAGGGTTGTAGCTTTTAGCTCATAAGATCAAGATAGTGACTTCATAAGCTTGCATGACATGATAGCATGTATCATTCTCAATGATCAAACCCAAACTTGCAACATGAACATTTAACTTCATAGTTAATATCTAAGAGTAGGGAAAAGGCTTACATTGTTATGAAGGCACAAATCGAAATGCAAAACAAAGATTGTGATGAAGCCTATGCATGCCATCACCCAAAAACCCAAAGATGAACACTCCAAATCAATAAAAACCCCATCTTTATGAACAAAGATCAAAGCTTTAGCCTTGAGATCAACTTGAGAAGCTCTCATACTAACATAGGGACTCTCTAATACTCTCATGATCATGAAACCTCTCATAGAAATGAAGTGGAGGCTAGGATAGTTGAGTGGAGGCCATGAGAGTAGCAATTTTGCCATAGTTTAGTTGCATGAATGAATAATGAGGGTTTAGGATAGGTTAGGGTCTTATTTATAGATTAGGCAAGTGTTTTAGGCCATAGGATTAAACCTAGATTCAATCCAAGCCATCAAAGCATGTCTTGGGGAAGAAGTCAAGTGTAGGAACCATCTAGGGCCTTTAGATTAAAGATGAACCATGAGAACCATTCAAATGCAAAATCTGCATTTGAGCGAATCGGCCCACGGGTTGATAGCCAAACACCCTGGATTAACCCCTAGTCGACCCAGCGGGCTTGGGTCGACCTCAAAAATCGGCCGGTTCGGTTATTCCCCTCTCCCAATTCGCTGTTTTGAACATTTTTGCATATTTATTTATTAAATTTTCAATTATATATATATATATATATATATATATCAATATATATATATATTTCTCTGCGCAACCCATTTCACTTAATTAAGTATACTTTAATTTGGGAATTTTTCGTGAAACTTCGCGAGGCCATATCTTGGTCATACGGACTCCGATTTTCGAAAACTCAGACTCTATTTCGCGTATTTTTCCGAGACGAACGCAATGGCATAGCCCGTTTCCCTTGATTCAGATTTTACAGTTTAATTCTGCCTCCATTTATGTTATAACAGGTTATTGAAAATACGGGTTGTTACAGAAAATATACATCGTCACTGATTATATATCTCTATTACTTCATTTCAGGTTCTTGTTTTGGATTGAATTTGTCGCTTAAAAGGAGATGACGACACATCTATGGATTACATTGACTACTTCATAATTATATTGGCTAGCAATGTGAACTATATTACATTTTGGTGACTGTACTTGAATTTTTTTTATTTTCGGTACTTGTTTTGAAACACATTACTATTTTGTATGGATTACGAAAACATTGATTACTTGAAATTAATATATATGTTCAATTTGTATGTCATTTGTATTTTATATGCAATTACCAACAGCTTGTCAACTATACATATATATATATATGTGTGTGTATATATATATATTTGTGTGTGTATAGTTATAATATTTTGAGAATTTTGGGGGTTTAGGCAGCGATGGAGGTTTCTGTGCAGAAAGAACATTTTGCATCGGTTTTCAGAAGGGCGATGCAAAAAAATATATTTGAAAATGAAGTTTTTTTTACATCGGCTAAAATAAAGTTCGATGCAAAATGGTAATTTTTTTGCATCGGATTTTTTAAACAACCAGTGCAAAAGTTAAGATTTTACAAAGCAAAAAATACATTTTTGCCTCGGCTGTTTTTGAAGTGCGATGCAAAAAAGTTGTATATTGGATCGGCTTATTTAAAATGTCGATGCAAGTAAATGGTTTTGCATCGGTTTTATAACCGATGCAACAGGTAAATGTTTTTTGCATCGTCTGCAATTGCATCGGCTATAGAACCGATGCAATATGGGGGTAAATAACCGATGCAACAGGACTGTTTTGTACTAGTGATAGTATAATGTAAGTGCTGTTAGAAGTTACGTCTGCACAAATATACTACCGTGGAAAAATATAAAAGAGTTAACATAGCAAAATACGAAAGTTGTTAGTTATAAAAGTATAGACAATAAGTAAACAGACCACATCATTTATATTGATGTTGTTGAAAGATATCTACAGCGGTTAGTAAATCGCTATGAAGTCATTTTTTTAACAACGTTTATTTTACCTTGTCAAATCTTCAAGATCTACGACAGCATGTCGTTAAACACCATTCTTAATAACGTTGTTAAAAGATACCACAGCGTTTTTTCAATGCTGTTAAAAATCATTTTTCTTGTAGTGTGCTCTTCCTAGTGTCCACACATCCACCAAAATCTGAATCCGTGTACCCAGTTACGTTAAGATGATCAACACCCCTAAATGTGAGCATAAGTTTCCTTGTTCCTTGTAAGTACCTCAACACTTTCTTTGCTGCTTTCCAATGATCAATGTCTGGATTACTTTGGTAGCGACCTAGCATGCCAACTACAAAACTGTTTGCGAACAAATTAAACAATTGTAAACAACTATTAAATTCGTTTGGCTTTCCAAAACAACAAGGGTTGTTGTAAAGGGTTTCGAACTTTGGGACCAAATATTATTTTACCAATAAATCCCATCAAGTTATTCTAAAGGTTTGATTGGTTGAAAATAACCGATAATATATGAAAAAGCGAGTTTTTAATAATAAAAGAAAGCAAGTAGGGAGCAATGACATAAATTAGATTAATATTCATCAATAGCCAATCGAATTAATACAGATCTAATTCATGTTTCTGTCACAAACATGAATCAATGATAACTAGGTTTCTAGAAACAAATATGTGAATAAAACCAAGTATAGCCTATACAGGAGCTAAGCTCTTAAACAACCGTAGACTATCAGGACAAATTCACTAATTTATTTCTAAAACCCTACATATTAGATCTAAATCTGATAAATGATGGTTCGAACTCGAATATACCCTGTGAAGGAGCATAACTCTTAAATGACACAGAAGATGAAGGTTCAGATCTAACCCTTGGTTCAGATCTAGATCTATATACGTGAAGTTCTAATCTCTTTGGCTATGTGATTCAGATTGGATCCAATCTAAGCGTCATCACCCCCTAATTAAAGGAGATTAGCTGGACATAGCTAGAAGAGAAACAGAAAATAAACAACATAAATAAAATACAATAAAAAGTAAAGAGAAAAGAAGAAGAATGATTTTATTCTAAGAGAAAGATTACAGAATAAAACCCAATGTAATTACAAATGAAGGAGATACAATGTATTTATAGCTGATATGACAAAGACTAATTGGCTAGTTACACAATGTGGGACTAAAGATTTAGCCCAAATAACACATAAGCCAATGTGAATGCAGTTGTAGAGTGAGAGGCTTTGCAAATGAGCCAATGTGAACGCAATGTGAATAGATTTGCAATTGGCATAGCTTACGGGCATCAAATGACATCAATTTCAATTGTTTTGAGCATGAATAGGAACTCCATAACATCTGCGACAAGCTGTCTTTATGAAAGGACATTGAATTATTAAATATGCGGCAGAAGGAGGTTGAACAACAACATTTCTTCAAGCTTTAATCTAGCTCTCAAAATCAACACTCTTCATACACCAATTCTTCTAGCTTTTCAACAATTAAGTGCATTAATCCATTCATCATAAATAATCTGAAAACACAACTATAAATACACAGTATTAATTATTTTAAATATAAAATAAGATAAATAAGCGGATAAAATATACACATTTACATGTATATCAAATACCCCCACACTTATCTTTTTATTCGTCCTCGAATAAACTAAACTATGATATGTCACACTTTCATAGGAAACACAATTGCATTTTGTGTATGCAACAAGCCGTTAAAACCCTAGGTGTCCCTAGTAGGACGAGTGTTGTCTCGTGAGGGTTTCCAACGGATACTACCCACAAAATCCAAAGCGTCTTATGTACGCGGATTAATCAAACAATATATTTAAAGTCTTTAACATTCCAAGGAATTTACCTAACTTCTATAATAACGGTTTAGTCCCAAATTGTCCATCCCATTATTGATGCAAAAATGAATAAAAAAATTCTAGCTGAATCGTAATTCCTTGATAACACTGTAATTGTCTTGAAGGTTAAGAGCGTGGTGTCAACCAAAATTCTACACATCGACAATGTGCACCCAATTATTTATTCATTTTTTTTGAATAATTTTGCACCGGTGTAACTGTAATGCATTGGATGTCAGTTATGCATAGATGAAGGAAAATTTTGTAAGTTCTATAAATGTTACAGATAAGAGGGCAAGTGTATTAGTTGAACTTCAAGCTACAAAAATAAAGTAATACTAAAGCACATATGGACATTTTGTTTCCTATTATCTCCTCTACTACAATCCTCGCTTCCAAATATGGTATGGTGGATGTGGATGGAATGAATGCTTTATAGTCAAGAATGACGAGTGACTATTTTATTCTCAGAGATTTTCTCTTTATTGCATTTTTTTTTCTTTTTTTCCTTTTTGCATGATGAATGATAAGTGGAGATGGAATGGAATGATACCGTATATTATTTCATTTGATTCCTCCTCTACTAAGCGAATCATAACCAACACTTCATGAAAGAAAAGTTTTGTGCCCTAGTTACTCTACTTCTATAACCCTAATTCAACACACAAGTCTGGACTGATGTTATATAAAAAGCTGAAGGAATGATAAGCAAAGTTTCGTAAGATAGATAACCCATATAAAATAAGATGTAGTATATGGTTATCCTGCCTTAAAACAAGTATGGAGTGGGTAGTGTAATATTCGTATAAAAATGACGTTTTTTAACCTTTAAACAAAAGGTTCTTAAGTATACCAATATAAGAAAAACTTGTTGAAACATGGATGTACATCGACTAAAAATTGGGTTTGAATAATATGGGGTATCGAAGAAGAACACTACAATGAGTCATTTCTCCTTAATTGGGCCAAATGGGTTTTAGAACTTTCGATTTCGAAAATTTGGGTGAGAAAAAAATATTATGCAAGAAAACAAACTCAGAAAATCCAACAAATGTAGGTGCAAAATCTTTTTTTATATGATGTTTTTTATTATTATTTTTACTTGCACATTCTAACATGTATAACAAGGGTTGACACGCTTACTCCAAAACATGAATAACATTTGCACAGTCTCAAGCAAGCATCTTAAAAAAGACACATTACGACTTAATGAATAAATAGTGTTCATTCCCATTACCCAACAATTCAACTTATCAAATAAGAACCAAGGTGTTATTTATGAATTTAAGTTAGTCCTTGTTCAATGAATGACCTAGTTCATAAATTTTTTTTGCTGATGTAATGTAAATCCCCCCCCCCCCCCACACTTGAGTGTGACTGTGCCCTCACAATCGTTAATCAGACATATCTTAGTGAAAGGGAATTGAAATAAGAGGGTTAGCACGACTTATCGGATACATGTGTAGAAAATAAGTAGTCATCGAATAAATGAACCGGTCCTCAATGGACCGATGGATCAACCTCATTAAGATTGTGAGATACAATTTAAGTATAGAAAACCAAACCATAAAGGATTTTATATTATGTGTTTGATTTGGAGAAAAAAATTTTGTTTTTTCAAAAGTTTAAGCTGCTAATTTTAAAATTTTGAGCTTACAATTGATCCTAAAATCGAATTGAATTTCTGTAGCAACTAAAGAGAGGTCATCGAGCTGGGGTTCAGTAAAAGTTTCAAAAACAAAGTTTGATTTGTTCAGGTGATGTATAAATTGAGAGACGTGTGCATCATTCTCACACCCACACTTGTTTTGAGAAATATTATTCGGTTTTGCTTTGATATTTGAAATTTTGTTAATTAAAGGTTCATTTGTAAACCTAAAGTCAAAACCAAATAAATGAATTTTCAGTATATTTCGAAATTGTGTTTTCTCAAAAATAGTGTTATTCAAGAAAGAGTTCATATACCATAAAAATTTATTATTGAAAAACAAGTGATCACAGTGAGCTTCAGCTGAAACGATCAAGTCACAAGGAGTTTCAATAATTTTAGAAAAAATGTCATTGTGTTTAAGATCACAATCAATAGTCTCGCTGTTTTCAACCTCAAGAATTTCAAAGTTTTCAAATGCTTCATTTTCATTTTCATACCTAACAACATTATCGTTAACTAGTTCAAGAAGTTTTCGCTCATCAAAGTCATCCTCACCTAAACAATTGTTACCAACTTCGTCATTACTTTCAAGTTGACAATCTAAAGTTGCTAAATTTTCAAAAAATTTAGAATCTGAGAGAGGAAGATCAAATTGAAGATTGACGTCTTTGTTTTTAAGAGAATTTGAATTCAAATCAATTATAGAGATTTCAACAACTTCATTAAGATTTTCATCAACTTCAAAAGTTGTTAGATGAAAATTTTCGATTTCAGTAAGAGTTGAATTTTCAGTAGAAGCATTGGTCTGAGTCTGAATTTAAGTTTCACTGAAATCAGTGTTTTACACTAGAGATTTTTTCAAAAATTTCATTTTCATCAATAGTCATATCGTCAGAATCATCAATAGTCGTTATGTAATGTTGTGACGAATTTATTGGCTGATTATTGTTTTTAAAAGAAGCATTGGCAGAAACTTGTTTTTCACTAGATTGGGATTTAAAGTTGTTGTACAAGTTCGTAACTTCGGTTTGAAGAAGAGAAATTTGATACATTATCCTAGTGCAACTTTGTTTGCTATCTGTTATTCTTTGAGCTAGCTCTTCAATGTAAGTCCCGCCAAGTTTCAGTAAATTCTCTAATTCATCAACCAATTCCCTCAAGTAATAACTTTTCTATATTTTGCCAAAGTTCAATAGTGTATTGAGCCAGTTGTTCGATGATATGCATGTTTTAGATATATTTATTTTCAGAATATTGTTTTCCATTTAAAGTTGCACCCATTCCTTGATTTCCTCACGACAAATCCAAATTTCATGCGAGAAATCCAAATTTCATCTAAAATTCGGCTATCCTAAACAACAAGGGTTATTGTAAAGGGTGTCGAACTCTGGGACCAAAAATTATTTTACTAATAAATCTAATCAAGTTATTCCAAAGGTTTGATTGGTTGAAAATAACAGATAATATATGAAAAAGCGAGTTTTTAATATTAAAAGAAAGCAATTAGGGAGCAACGACATAAATTAGATTAATATTCATCAATAGCCAATCGAATTATTACAGATCTAATTCATGTTTCTGTCACAAACATGAATCAACGATAATTAGTCTCTAGAAACAATATGTGAATAACGACAAGTATAACCTATGTAGGAGCTAAGCTCTTAAACAACCATAGGCTATCAGGATAGATTCACTAATTTATATCTAAAACCCTACATATTAGATCTAAATATGATAAAAGTTAGATCGAAATTGAATATACCCTATGAAGGAGCATAGCTCTTAAACGACACAGAAGATGAAGGTTCAGATCTAACCCTTGGTTTAGATCTAGATCTATATACGTGAAGTTCTAATCTCTTTGGCGATATGATTCATACTGAATCTAATCTAAGCGTCATCACCCCTTAATTAAAGGAGATTAGCTTGACATAGCTAGAAGAGAAGAGAAATAGAAAATAAACAACATAAATAAAATACAATAAAAAGTAAAGAGAAAAGAAGAAGAATGATTTTATTCTAAGAGAAGGATTATAGAATAAAACCCAATGTAATTACAAATGAAGGAGACACAGTGTATTTGTAGCTGATATAACAAAGACTAATCGGCTATTACACAATGTGGGACTAAAGACTTAGCCCAAATAACACATAAGCCAATGTGAACGCAGTTGTAGAGTGGGAGGCTTTGCAAATGAGCTAATGTGAACGCAGTGTGAATGGATTTGCAATCGACATAGCTTGCGGGCATCAAATGGAATCAATTCCAATTGTTTTGAGCATGAATAGGAACTCCATAACATCTGCTACAAGATATCATTATGAAAAAGCATTGAATTATTAAAATATGTGGCAGAAGTGTGTTGAACAACAACATTTCTTCAAGCTTTAGTTTAGCTAATCAACACTCTTTATACACCAATTCTTCTAGCTTTTCAAAAATTAAGTGCATTAATCCATTCATCATAAATAATCTGAAAAAACAACTATAAATACATAGTATCAATTATTTTAAATATAAAATAATTTAAATAATTGGATAAAATATACACATTTACGTGTATATTAAAAACAGATGTCTGGTCTAGTGCAAAACTGTATATATCCCAAACACCTTACAAGAGATGCATAAGGATAGTCTCGCATTCGATCACATTCAAACTTAGTTTGAGGACATTGACTTAAGCTGAATTTGTCCCCTAAATTGGAGCAGCATTAGGATCACATGACGCCATGCTAAAATTTTCCAAAACTTTTGTGAAGTAGGTATTTTGAGATAATTCTAAAATCCTACGTGATCTGTCATGGAATATTTATATGTCCATCACATAAGAAGCATCTCCCATATCTTTCGTTTCAGTGTTCTGAGAAAGAAAGTCCTTGGTTTCCCATAATAAGCCAAGATCACTACTTGCTATCAAGATATCATTAATATATAGAACAAGAAATCCAAACTTACTCCCACTGATCTTCAGGTATATGCACTTATCAACCATGTTTTCAATGAACCCAATGGTGGTAATGGTATCATGAAACTTAAGGTACCGTTGCTGAGAAGCTTGTTGTAGTCCATATATTGACCTTTTTAACAAATAGACCATGTTTTCCTTTTCATCTATAATGAAGCCTTCTGGTTGAGCCATATAGAGTATTTCTTCTTCTAAACTCCTTTTCAGAAACGTCGTTTTCACATCCATTTGATGTAACTCTAAGTCAAAACGAGCTACTAAACCGATAATGATTCGTAAAGAATCCTTCTTTGAAACTGGAGAGAAGGTCTCATTACAATCAGTGCCCACTTAATGATGGAACCCTTTAGCTACAAGTCTAGCTTTATCTCATTCGATTTTATCAAGAGAGCCACGTTTAGTCTTTTAGACCCATTTACAACTGACTTTCTTATGTCCTTTTGGTAAATCGACCAATTCCCAAACTTTATTTCCAGCCATAGGTTTCATCTCTTCAAACGTGGCATCAATCCATTTCTCATGATCTTCACTTTTCATGGCTTCTGAGTACGTAGCCGGATCTTTTTGCAATCCTATGTTAAATTCACATTCTTGCAAGTACAACATATGAAATAGCTGGTCTTTGTGGTCTAATGTACCTCTTTAGGTCTACATGGTCTAGTGTACCTCCTTAGTGCTACCTCAGGTGTTGTATTCACATTCGATTTAATGGCGATAAGCTCATGATGAAGTGCAAGATCATTGAAAATTGGTTCTACATTACTGGCTAGGCCAACAACATTAGGTAGAATAATGTCAGTCAAAGTTCTAGGCAAAGGAATGAATTGGTATAAGTGCCCGAGTCTCTCTGATGACCACTTCTCGGACTAGATCACTCTCACTAACTTCGCCATTCTCAAGGAACTTAGCCTTACTAGTTTCTGTGATTAGGATAGTAAAACTTACACTCTTTTGATCTTTCTGGTTATCCGATAAAAAAACAACTGATGGTTTTTGGGTCCAGTTTCTTCTCATGTAGACTATAAATGCATGCCTTTACTGGACATCCCCAAGCACGTAAATGTATTAAACTGGGTTTCCATACTTTCCACATCTCAATAGGTGTTTTAGGGGCAACTTTACTGGGAACACGGTTCAAGATATATACAACAGTCATAAGGGCATGCATCCACAACGATATAGGTAAGTTATATTACTCATCATACTCCTAACCATCTCTAAAAGTGTACGATTACGTCTCTTAGCAACACCATTCATCCATGGTGAACCAGGCATTTTGTACTAAGGAACAATTCCAAATTTTTCAAGAAGTTTAGCAGAAGGGTCAGGGTGTTGTCCTGACTCATCATACTTTCCATAATATTCACCACCTCTACAGACCTAATGAATTTTACCTTTTTACCTAATTATCTCTCAACCTCGTTTATGTAGGATTCTACAACATTCAAAGATTAAGATTTATCATGCAAAGGTTAATGATAATAATAGCGTGAGTAATCATTGATGAAGGTAATGAAATATTTATCTCCGCCAAAAGATGGATAATCGAAAGGTCCACATATGTCTGTATGTATAATTTCAAGCAGTTCAGTACTTATTGTAGCTCCTTTCTTGGTATGTTTAGTCTGCTTACCATTAACGAAATCTTTACAAATATCAAAATTAGTGAAATCAAGAATTGGAAGAATTCCTTCTTTCACTAATGAGTTAACTCTTTCTCTGGATATATGACATAGTCTTTTATGCCACAAGAATGAAGAACTCTCAATTGCCCTACTATGTTTCAAACCCATTTTAGGATGCAAAGTTACATTAAGTGATTTAGAAATGAATTATCAAGAGTAATTTGATTTAAACTATTGACCAGAATTCCAAAACCCAATAATTCATTGTTTTTAAACATCTTAAGACACCCATCACCAGTACATAAATAAAAACCTCCAAGATCAAGTTTAGACAAGGAAATCAAATTACGAGAAACTGTAGGAACATAAAGAGTGTCCTCTAAGTACTTAATGTTAAATGGATATTTCCAATGTCTTCTATTGGTGCTTTCATTCTATTTCCCATGTAAGGGTAGGCTTCATTTGGACTTATGTTCCGGGTTGTTAGATAACCCTGCATTAAGTTTGAAACATGAACATTAGATCTAAGTCATTCAACCAGGTGTTAGAAGGTGCTTCTATAGAATTTGATCCGAAACACATAAAAGCCAGAGGCTTACCTTCTTTTGAATCCATTCTCTGCACTTTACGTAATCCTTCTGAATGTGTCCACTCTTTTTGCAAAAATGACATTTATCATTCTTCTTAATCTTCTTTGATGTAGGTTGACTAGAGTGGCTGGAAGAACTATTCTGATTAGAGGAACACTTCTTACTCTCCTTTCAATTTTTATTTCTAGTTTGTTCTTCCCATTCTCACTCCATGCATGTAATTTGCATTAGCAACATGGTTGTTTTGATACTTAATTCTAGCCTCTTCTTGAACTAGCTTATTGGTCAATTGATTCACATTCCACGTTTTCGTAATCATGTTATAATGAATCTGGAAAGGTCAGAATAAACTGGACTAGGAATGAATCCTCTTCTTCATGCCCAATTTACCAAACTTTGCAGCCAAGTTAGTCATGTTAAGTACATGTTGTTGCATGGTCTTGGTACCATCATAGCGGGCAGTAGTTTGTTTAGCTATGAGTTTCCCAGCAACAGCTTTGTCACCAGGCTTAATGTGTTCAGTGATTATCTTTAAGTATTCCTTAGTAGCTAAGGTTTCATTTTCAGGAATGGAAGACTTAATGTTGAATGCAGTGGTTATTGACGCAGGAATTTCAGAGGAACTGCAGTATTGAAATGATCTCACAACAGTTACATTTTGGATTATATATATATATATAACATTCATGACTATGCTTTAAACATAAATAAGTGACTTATGGCTTTAATTAAGCAGATATGGTATTTGTGGATATCCCATACATGCTCAATCACATAACTAAGTCATCTACTTTATGGCTATTTTTACTTATGATGCATAGTCTACTTGTAGGTAAAACATTATTTAAAGAATTTAACCATAATAAGATTACTTAGTCTAACATTCTAGACATATTTTGAATCTGGTTTAGCAGATTACAAACAATAATATGAATGTCATACGATAATGAAATATAATATACATATGTTGAATTGTTATCACTGTGGTGATAATCAAAACAATATAATATGAATATGGTATTGCTGCATGTATTGATCCTGAAAATACAATGTACATGCATTGAATTGTTATTACTGTGGTGATAATCAAAACAATATAATATGAATATTGTACTACTTAAAGTGTTAATCTTGATGAATTACAATATTCATGTACTGAAATGTTATCACTGTGGTGATAATCAAAGCAACTTGCATTGAAATAGGGGTCTAACCAAATAGGTGTCACATGAATTAACATATGATTTAGACAACACAAGCCTAAACATGTTTAGACCTAGGCATAACATCGAACATCACTAGCATAAGAATATGACATGTTCATAAAGTATATATATAATTTCATCGCATGAATGAACTAGATCCAATCATATGTCCAACTACACATGAAACATGTATTAAAGTGGATCTTGGCATGGATCCAATTATTGACTTTGCAACTTTTGTATAAACATATTAGCATGCATATGAACTTAGTCATTTAGGCATAGAGGTTTTAGCATATATATACATGAAATCTTAATCACATACAACCTATATAATCACATAAACATATAGGTGTTGATTACAACATGAACTATACAACTTTCATGTGATTCTAAATGTACAATAGGATCAATATCAATTCAACTATACCACAAATATCACAATACCACAATCATTTCAATACATAGGTATGAATTAACATCGTTGTTACACAATAACACAATTCCATTTCCATTTTACATCGAATCAAATCCTAACTTTGATTCACATCGGAAAAATCACTATACTTACAACAAACGACGGTCTTGTTTTCTGATTTCTGAGTTCTGAATTTGAATTGCTTTCCCTTGGGAAGACAAACATTGATTTGGTTCTTGTTTTAACTTTAATTTGGCTTGTCTCTAAGCTTTTCTACAAGTGGAGGCTCCTCTCAAATTTCTCCCGACAGCATGGCGACTCTAGTTCTATATTATTTTTGTGAATTTAGGTTGAGTGTTGAGTTATATTTATAGAATTTTAGATTGATTTGAGCCGCCAGATGATCATAGATGAATCTAGACCATTCACTTCGAGAGGCTCCAACCAAAATGCGACAAGTCTGCCCTAGTGACACAGCCAAGCCTCAGAAATTGACCAAAACCCGACTAGGCTAGCCAGGGCCAAACCAGATCCACTGGGCAGGTCGACCCTATGGTCAACCTGGTGCCTGGGCGAGAATTTTCCTGCCCAGCCCAGTTTGGGTCTGAATTCGAAATTTGAACTGAATTTTGAATAGTTTGAACTTTAAATTTGAATTCTGAAACTTCCGGAGGTCATAACTCCATACGAAGTCCGATTCACGCAGACTCGGACTCTATCTCAAGCAGAATTCTGAGATGAACGCAATGGCGTAACCCATTTCCCTTAATTCTTTCAATTAGAATTAATTATGCTATAATTTGTTGATTTATTGTTAACAGAAAATTCGGGGTGTTACATTCTCCCCTCCTTAAAAGGATTTCGTCCCCGAAATCTTCAAGTCTAGGAGAACGTAAGTCCTAACATCCAATCGCCCATCTACTCAACCATCAAACATAAGCGTCCATTGTCCTTAAAAGACTTCTAATGCTTTATGATCATATGCATAGTGTGTGTACATGTTCTTATCTAATGCAAAATCAGGCGGTCTACTGATTCAGTTAACCTCCTTAATGCAAATCATAATTCTACATGAGTGCGCAACCATTTATACAAATGCAACATCTATATGATGACATATCAAGTTCAACCATATACAAATATGAATACATATATGCATATGCAATATGAAGTGACTGAGCCAATATAAATCCTAGGTTGTGTGTGTATACGCATCCACGAGCAACCACTAGCAATCACTTGCAACCACTTGCAGCCATCAACCATAACATGTTTCAAATACATGTTTACATCTAAAGGGGTTTCTACCTAAGGATAAAGGATAGTATCGAGGAGATATACCTAAAATATAGATACAAGCACAGCTTAAGGAAAAAGAGAGGTCAAAGATGTACCCTAAAAAAGAAAACGGTAGGTCGCACGTATTCTGTCCTCCGTTTCCCAAGTCGCGTCTTCCTTGGCGTCGCTCCACTGAACCTTAACGAGCTTGACTTCGCGGTTGCGTAGCTTCTTGATTTCAGTTCCTACGATTCGAGTTGGAACTCTCCTCATAGTTGCTTCGCGTTCCACTTCAGCTTCTTCTAGAATAATTGGCTCCACCACTTTCGTAGATTCATGTAGACATTTTCAGAGATGAGAAACTTGAAAGACGTTGTGAATTCCAGCCAATTTTTCAGGCAGCTCTACTCTATAAGCCATTTTCCCAATCTTCTCGACGAGAGGGAATGGTCCTACAAATCTTGGTGCTAGCTTTCCTGTGGATCCAAAGCGAACGACGTTCCTTAAAGGAGATACCTTAAGGAAAACCCTGTCCCCAACCTCAAACTCATGGTCGGTCCTTCTTTTGTCTGCGTAGGATTTCTGTTTGTCTTGGGCAGTCTTCATTCTCCTTCGTAACAGGTCTACTTTTTCTGAAGTCTCTCTAATCATGTCTGACCCAAGTATAATCTTGTCAGTAGACTCCCACCAACAAGTTGGTGATCGGCAAGGTCTTCCAAATAGAGCTTCGAAGGGCGCCATGCCGATAGTGGCTTGCTAACTGTTGTTGTAGGCGAATTCCACTAAAGGAAGATGATCCTCCCAAGTCCCTCCAAAGTCAAGAACGCATAGTCTCAAAAGATCTTCCAATACTTTATTCACCCTTTCTGTCTGACCATCAGTTTGGGGGTGATAGGTAGTGCTCAAGCATAACTGTGTGCCAACAGCTTCTTGCAGACTCCGCCAAAACTCGCTTGTAAAGATAGGATCTCGGTCACTCACTAAGCTGGAGGGTATTCCATGGAGTCGAACTATTTCCTTGAGATAAAGAGAAACTAGAGACGAAGCGGTCCTTCTACTCTTGATAGGTATAAAGTGGGCGCTTTTAGTAAGCATGTCCACTATTACCCAATTGCTAGTATTGCCTCTTCTTGACCTAGGCAACCCATCAATGAAGTCCATTGAAATGCTATCCCACTTCCATTGTGGGACTTCTAGAGGATGAAACGGTCCTCCAGGCTTCTTTTGTTCCGCCTTGACCTATTGACATGTCACACACTTAGAAACGAAATATGCCACGTTCTTCTTCATGCCGCTCCAATAGAGAACTCTCTTTACGTCCTTGTACATCTTGTCTCCACCTGGATGTATTGTCATCTTTGAATGATGTGCTTCCTCGAGAAACTTCTTTACTAAATCCCTTGCTTGTGGGACGCATAGCCTTCCATCCCGTCTCAGCCAACCCTTATCATCGATGGAGTACCTATTGAGGTGACTGGAAGTTTCACCCCTAATTAGTTTATCAATCACATCAACAAGCTGAGGGTCTTCACGTTGTGCGGCCCCTATTGAGTCTAAAAGAGTGGGCCGTTCTTCTAGGGATGCCAATAAACCAGGTATAAAATCAGAGGAGGGACGAAAGTCAAAACTGGCTATATACTCCAAGCTTTGCCTTTCTACAAAGAGAGGGCTTAGGGTCAGCTTCTTTCTGCTCAACGCAGCTGCTACTACTTGCATTTGCCAGGAGTATAGGAAATCTCAAAATCATACGAGGCAAGGAACTCCATCTACCTTTGCTGCCTCAAGTTCAGATCTTTCTACGAGAAAAGATACTTCAATGATTTATGGTCAGTATATAATTCGAATTTCTCACCTAGGAGATATAGGCGCCAAGACTTAAGCGCAAAGACGATGGCGGCCAACTCAAAATTGTGGGTTGGGTAGTTTTTTTCATGCACTTTCAATTATCTTCCACCATAAGCTACTACCCTCCCTTCTTGCATCAGAATAGCGCCTAGGCCCGTACCACAAGCATCCGTATATACTGTGAACATTTTGCTTCCATCCGACAAAGTTAGAAATGGGGCTGTTGTAAGAGCCCTTTTTAATCGTTGGAAAGCAAACTCGCAATCCAAATCCCAAGTGAACGTCGGATTCTTCTTTGTTAGCCTTGTGAGTGGAGCTAAGATTTTCGCGAAATCCCTAATGAACTTTTGGTAAAAACCGGCTAGCCTAAGAAAGCTTCGGACTTCGGTTGCATTTCTTGGTGTCTTCCAATCTTGACTGCCACCACTTTCGCGGGGTCCACAGCTAATCCTTCTTTGGACACTATATGCCCAAGAAATCTTACTTCTTCTCTCCAAAAGTGGCACTTGGAGAATTTGGCTTTTAGCTGATGAACTCGAGGAGTTTCCATGATCTCCTTCAGATGCGGAGCATGTTCTTCCTCATTCTTTGAGAAGATCAAAATATCGTCTACGAAGACCACCACAAACTTGTTGAGGAATTCTTTGAACACCCTGCTCGTTAGGTCCACAAAATAAGTGGGTGCGTTTGTTAAGCCGAAAGGCATGAAAGCCACTCATAGAAACCGTCGGGAGTTCTGAACGCCGTTTTATCAATGCTATCTTCAGCTATCCTTAGCTGATGGAACCCAGTAGCCAGAACAAGTTGGGAGAAGACCGACGCACCTACAAGTTGATCAAACAAATCGTCTATTCTGGGAAGCGGGTGTCTATTCTTTTTAGTCAGCTTGTTTAGCACCCTATAGTCCACACAAAGATGTAGTGAACATCTGCTTTGGTGGCGAACACCACTGGAGCACCCCATTCCGAGATACTTCTCCTTATAAACCCCTTCTCGAGAAGCTCCTTAACTTTCTTACTGATCTCCTTTCTCTCCTTTGGAGCCATGTGTCTAACAGGTAGAGCTACAGGCTTTGCATTTTCAACAAGATAAATGTGGAAGTCTATTTCCCGCTTCGGAGGTAAGCCTTTCACCTCTTCAAAGACAACCGGATATTCCCGGAGCACTCTAACCGACTGCAAATTCTCCACAGAAGCGTCAAGCGACTCTAGATAACTAAGCATAACAGCATTCAAGGGATTACAAGAAATTTCTAGAGTTTTACCGAGCCGAGTCAAGAGTCTAACCACTCTTTTCTCACAATCAAGAATGTCACCATTATTAGATAACCAGTCCATGCCTAAGATCAGTCCATATCCTGAGAAGCCCCAAACAAAGGCACTACATCTAAATTCAACACTTAGAATAGAGTTTTTTCAAATCCAAGCAAACCATCGACAAATAAGCCGAGCCCCTAATTGGATTCGAAACAACCAAGGGATCTTCTACCATACTAGTGTCTAGGTGCAGAGATACTACTAAAGCAGATGAAATAAAGGAGTGTGATGCACAAGAATCAAAGAGAGTGTGAACAGGATGATCATAAAGATAAACTAAGCTTTCTACAGAAATTTTTCTACCTTATTCCTGTAGAGGTGCCACCAGCGCGTGAACCTGTCCCCCTGAGGTGGATCTAGTCCTCTGTCCCTGCCCCCGCTTCTTTGGGCAGTCCTTAGCCAAGTGTCCAATCTCTCCACAATGGAAACAACCCCCATTCATCTTTGCCTTCTTCTTCCTGCAGTCTTTTGCTATATGTCCCACAATGCCACAGAAATTGCACTTTTTCTTTTCACGGGATTTGTTGTTCTTCCCGCCTTTCTTGAAGTCTGTCTTCTTAGCTTGTAAACCTTCTTTCTTTCCTTGAGGCACTTCCACCTTTGCCTCCTTCTTGCCTTTATCTTCCTCGTGTAGCAGCGCCATGTCCACCAAGCTTTCATAAGTTGCTCCCATGGGTATATGGGTCATTGCAAGGCTGTGTAGAGGCTCATTCAGACCTTTGACGAAGCAAAGGGCCTTCTTGTGTTGGGTGTTTACCAAATCCAGCCCAAATCTGGCCAGTTGATTAAACTGATTGACGTACTCCTTGATTGTCATATTTCCTTGTTTCAAAGTAAGGAACTTCTCCATTTGCAGGCTTCTTTCAGCTTAGGGGAGGAATTTCATCTCAAACCTCATCCTGAAATCTTCCCAAGTCTCCACTGGCCCCTCAGCATGGGTAACTTCCCACCAATAGGAAGCATCATCTTTAAGCAACCACACTGCTAGCTGTGTCTTTTGCCTGTCGTCAACTTCGAAGATGAAGAACAAGTCCTTGGTCTCCTTCAGCCAGTTCCTTGCTGCCACAAATGATTCGGTTCCATAAAAGTCATTTCCTCCCATAGCCTTGAAGTCTCTACATGTCTTAGCGAAAGTATTTCCACGAGGAGGAGGAGGAACCGCTGCCACTGTTGGAGGAGGAATGTCTACTGGGCCCGCACCATTGGACCTAGCCTCTAGGTACATTCAGAACTAGCCAGGAATCGGTACTCCTTCTGGAAGTTTAAGATCTCCAGACATGCTGGAACAAAAAGGAAAATATTCAAGACAAAGGATAGAGAGATAGTGCATATGGCTTTTGGGGAATTATGCCTTTTAAAAATAACTCTTTTTCTTGAAAACAGTACTTCTTTAAACTTCTTTTTCAAAATAGTTTCAAAAACTTTTATCTAGTCTGGTAAAACTGTGCTCGGATACCAAGTGAAACACCCCACCCTTCATTAAGGTCACTCACAAAGGGAATGTCTTAGCTTTGGTGGAGGTTTTTAAGTAAAAGTCACAGATAAACACAAGACAGATATATATAAACACATATATATAAGTAGCGGAAAACAACAGACTTTTTATTTCATAAATACGTGTTCATACAAAACCTTTCCATAACTGTCACATAATAACTTCCAAAACATTACATCATCATTTCTATCTTGGTTATTAGATAAAGAAGCATAAAACATAATTAAAACTGCATAATCCCCATAGAGTGTGTCCAACAGCCATAGCCAAGGAAAGAGAGTCCAAACTGTACATCTACTATCTTGAAGCTTGCAAAGAATCTGACTAAGCTGGGTTGTTTCCTCCCTGTGGACCGAGGGGGGGCGGAAGGAAAGAAGACGAAAGAAAATAGGGTCAAACATAAATCATGGTAAGTCTAGTGACTCTTCAGTATGAGAATAAGAAAAAGGACATGATAAGTATAAACTGGAAATAGGAAAGTATCATAAACTAAGGTAAGGCAGTTTGAATTGAATATAGTATTGCACCCCACACTATATCTCTGCACCTACTTGTATTTTCTCAACTGGCACCCCATGATCGGGTGTAGTGATCCCCTTTCTAAAGATCAGCTCCTACTCGCATAATCATCTGTGTCTTACGACCCCCAAAGATTTTAGATACCTATGTTGGTCCCACCATGGGGTATATCAAGTCACATGGTAGCGGACTGACACAATCCTTAGAATGCATAGGTTATACTACTGGTGCCCCCAGTGCCATGTTTGTCTGCTCTGAAGTGTGTGCACGCCCGCACTCCGTTAGAACCCACACTGTTGCACCCACCGCCGTCGCCTTTGACCACTTACAATCAGCCCAGTAATCGTGCCCCACCCTGCCTAGTTTCAGGGTACCATGATACCTAATTGAGTTACTGCTAAAATGGGTCCCCGTTACTAGGGTTTTCTAGTCAAACATGTTAAGTGGTTAAGTGTCTGTATTTACCTAACCCCACCCATCAGTTTAATTTAACATGTTGAATTGGTTAAGTGTTTTTAGTTAACTTAACCCTACCATCCTGACTTGTCTGTCCTTAGCTTTTTAAAGCACCGACCACTCACATTAGATAGATATTGTTACGGTTACTGGATGTGCCGGTCAGTTCCGGGCTAATTTACACCGTAACTCGGTCTAACCTCGGGTCCTTATTGGGCTCCATGCTTAACCACCCACATTGGATTAATATTGTTGTGACAACTGGACAGCCGGGCGGGTCCGGGCAGGTTTACATCACAACTCAATCCAACCTCGTGTTAAGCATACTCGTATTTTCTAAATTTACATATTTGTCTTTACTACTTAATATATGTAAATTTGTCAACAATTAAATGTTGTGGCCCACTATCCAAGTTTAACATTTTTGGTATAAGAATTTATACCATTTAAATGCCACCAATTTTGGCATGTAACAAACATGCCAATTTCATATGTTTTTACCAATTTATGTCAAGTTACCAATTTTCCCAACGTTACCTGTCTAAATATTAGGCTAACAGTCTTAGCCTAATTTTCGTTCGCATGGTTTTTAACATATAATATTAGGCTAAAAAAATTAGCCTAATTTAGCGCATACAAAATTGGCATAAGGGAATTCATAAACATAAACATGACATAGGTGTAAACTTGGCATTCTTCGCATTGTCAATATGAACATCATAGGTGTGAACTTGCAAAATAGTCAATATGAATATCACAGGTGTGAACTTGCAATATAGGCTAAATCAATTTACATACATGTGAACTTGCATTGAAATAGGGGTCTAACCAAATAGGTGTCACATGAATTAACATATGATTTAGACAACATAAGCCTAAACATGTTTAGATCTAGGCAAGACATCGAACATCACTAGCATAAGAATAAGACATGTTCATAAAGTATATATATAATTTCATCGCATGAGTGAACTAGATCCAATCGTATGTCCAACTACACATGAAACATGTATTAAAGTGGATCCTGGCATGGATCCAATTATTGACTTTGCAACTTTTGTATAAACATATTAGCACGTATATGAACTTAGTCATTTAGGCATAGAGGTTTTAGCATATATATACATGAAATCTTAATCACATACAACCTATATAATCACATAAACATATAGGTGCTGATTACAACATGAACTATACAACTTTCATGTGATTCTAAATGTACAATAGGATCAATATCAATTCAACTATACCACAAATATCACAATACCACAATCATTTCAATACATAGGTATGAATTAACATCGTTGTTACACAATAACACAATTCCATTTCCATTTTACATCGAATCAAATCCTAACTTTGATTCACATCGGAAAAATCACTATACTTACAACAAACGACGGTCTTGTTTTCTGATTTCTGACTTCTGAATTTGAATTGCTTTCCTTTGGGAAGACAAACATTGATTTGGTTCTTGTTTGAACTTTAATTTGGCTTGTCTCTAAGCTTTTCTACAAGTGGAGGCTCCTATCAATTTTCTCCTGACAGCATTGCGACTTTAGTTCTATATTATTTATGTGAATTTAGGTTGAGTGTTGAGTTATATATATATAGAATTTCAGATTGATTTGAGCCGCCAGATGATCATAGATGAATCTAGACCATTCACTTCGAGAGGATCCAACCAAAATGCGACAAGTCAGCCCTAGTGACATAGCCAAGCCTCAGAAATCGACCAGAACCCGACCAGGCCAACCAGGGCCAAACCAGGTCGACTGGGCAGGTCGACGCCTAGGTCGACCCCCAGCTCGACCCTATGGTCGACCTAGTCACCCAGGTCGACCCTATGGTCGACCTGGTGCCTGGGCGGGAATTTTCCTGCCCAGCCCAGTTTGGGTCTGAATTCAAAATTTGAACTGAATTTTGAACTGTTTGAACTTTAAATTTGAATTCTGAAACTTCCGGAGGTCATAACTCCTTCATACAGTCCGATTCACGCAAACTCGGACTCTATCTCAAGCGGAATTCCGAGACGAACGCAACGGCATAACTAGTTTCCCTTAATTCTTTCAATTAGAATTAATTATACTATAATTTGTTGATTTACTGTTAATAGAGAATTTGGGGTGTTATAATAATCCCCTAATATTTTATTACAATACTATAATTGATTTTATTTTATTATCATATTGATTGATTTATATATGATAATTGTTATGAGTATCATATTGATTTATATATGATACACCGATTTGATTTTATTGTCATATTGATTTATATATGATAATTATTATGAGTATCGTATTGATTTATATATGATACACCGATTTGGTTTTATTGTCATATTGATTTATATATGATAATTGTTATGAGTATCGTATTGATTTATATATGAAACTCTGATTTGATTTTATTATCATATTGATTTATATATGATAATTGTTATGAGTATCGTATTGATTTATATATATTACTCTGATTTGATTATCATATTGATTTATATATGATAATTGTTGTGAGTATCGTATTGATTTATATATGATACTCTGATTTAATTTTATTATCATATTGAATTATATATGACAATTGTTATAAGTACCGTATTGATTTATATATGATACTCTGATTTGATTTTATTATCAAATTGATTTGCATATGATACTCTGATTGGATCATATTGCTTTTACATATGGTAAGTGCCATGAAGATTTTATTGACTTGATTAATTATCACAAAATATTTATTATAATTATCTTGTTGTTTTGTATACGTATTTGTTACGAGTATCATATTGATTTATATATGGTACTCTATTTTGGGTTATTTTATCATATTGTTTTTATATATGATAAATATTAGGTGGATTTCATTAGGTTATGATACTCTGACTTAACTATTATGAGTATCCTATTAATTTATATATGATTTGTTGAGAGCTTCGCATTGATTTATATGCGATACTCTGTTTTGTTTCATTTTATCATATTGAATTATATAGGAGCATCACATTGATTTATATGTGATACCCTAACTATCATATTGAGCATATACGATATTCGTTATGAATATCATGTTGGTTTATATATGATATCCTATCTATTTTTATCATATTTTCGATAATTACTATGTATGGAATCGTACTGATTTATATACGATACCTTTATATTGAAAATGGAGAGTGGGCGTCCCAAAATATGTATTATATCTAGGATAAGAGTTAAAATTCTTACTATTAAGTAATCAAGTTTGAAATTTTCTATCGGGGAAGATTACGAAAGATCCAAGTTCTAAACGTTGAAATTAAAAAGAAGAAGTTGAGGTATGACGTTAGAATTTTACAACGATAAATAAGTAAATTGCGAGGAAGCAATTTCATTAAGGGGGGAGTCGGTAACAACCCGGATTTTGGAAGGGGGGTTGTGAAAGTTCCGAAAATATTACCATTCAAAAATAAATTAAATTAAGATTCAACGTAAAATAAATATTTATATTTCTGAATTTGGAATTTTATCTATTTTTGATCCTAGTCTAAATTTGTTTTTAATGAAATTCTTTTAGTAAACTTGTATGAGTGGTTTTGTCGGAACAATTATTTCATAATAGATTTGGATTTATTTAGAAGGTTGAATTTGACTTGAAATATAAAATTTATAACTTGAATTATTTTGGTAACGTTGATTCCAATTGTGAGTTCGAATGTTTAAAGAGAGCTAATTTATTTATTCAACTTTGGAATATAAACAGTGAAATTTTAAATTGGAAGGAATCTAAAGTATTAATGTGAAAATTTATTCAAGCTACTGAGAATAAATTGAGTAAAAAATACGCGCGTATTGTGTTCACGATAATTTAATTAGTTTTGAATTTGGTTTCTAAAAATTAAATAAGAGATTTGTATTTGAAATGTAAGTACCCATTTTGTTGCATATACTTGGTATTCAAATAATATATACTCGTAGAAAACATTTATTTAGCTATTTTTGCCACCTGTTAGAATAGTCTAGATTGTTCTCGGCATGTCCTCTTTTATTTATTTTCCGTGCCTTCTCAAAGGGAGGGGGACTAGGAGCTGAAATTCCATCTTCCCCAAAAATGAAAAAAAATCCACTCTTCCCCAAAAATAAATCCACCTTAAATCAATACGAGTATGGCCCCTACTCGATGTCAGCGTCGATCGCCGCTACTCCGCTTCTTTCCCCTTCGCTCCTCCCCTCGACTCTGCAGCCTCCACTACCACTCGTAAATCACTAGCTCTGTTAGCTTCTATTTCAGGTTCACTTGACAAACTCTGGCCTCCATCTAAGGCCTCCTGCCATGCTGAACTATCACTAGCTCTGGTTGCCTTGCAACATGCTTCCTCTCCCTCCTTGTTGAACCCCATCTAGTCACCGCGTCATTGTGTTTTGTTGTGCCCGAAACCGTGCTCGAGACCTGCCTCTTTCATCGATGCCGCACCTCGTTCCTCTCTTTTCTACTTTCCTTGTGTAACCAACGTCGTATCCGAACCAGGCTGACGGAAACTGTTGTACCCACTACCCAAAGTTTGCAAGACGGGGCCATTCAACCGAAGATTGCAACAATAGTCGCACTGCTTCCTCCTCGTCGACGCAGGTGAGTTCTTTTGCTCAGGATTTACCTTGTTCAAGGATTTTAACTTTAATATAAAACTGAAAACATCATTGGTTCACTTGTAGGTTGACTGTCGGGGTTTAGACCCTTAATTACTTCTTATTTTCTCTTTCCTTTCTTTTTATCAAGAGCTTCTTTCCTTTTCAGTCTTGTATCTTACGTTCGTCAGTTTAGTAGCATAGCATTAACATGTATTTAGATTGCTGTGAGAAAAAAAATGGTTAGTATTAATAGTTACTATTGGTTGATGAATGCAAAACATGCTGCTGCCTTGTAGACTACACACTTCAGTCTGTAAAGATTGATGTTTATGTAAATTTGTTGGAAACAAATGGCTGAATCACGTACTCTGTCGCTTTCTTGAAGACGATTCGGCAATCTGGTCGGTGGTGCAAAACCAGTTCATACTTTCGCCGCCGCCTCTAGGATAAAACAGCCTCTCCGAAATTAATAACTGATTTGCTTTGCACAAACAAAGCAGTGCAGATTTGCACTTTCTGATTTTTAACTGCTCGAAAATTTCTTAAGAATATTTTTAATGGCGGAGGAAGAGAAAAGAAGAATTTTTCTATATAGATCTCGTCTGATCTGATGATAATATATAGACGAGGATTAGGTTATTCGAAAATACCAGTCAGTGGAGGAAAATCGAATCTGCGAAATACTTGGTCAAAATTTTTACTGCTTCATATTAAAGTCGGTTCAGAAATATCCGGATTTAAAAAACAGGTTCGAAAAATGCAGTGTTTTCTGGACCAAAAATATAAGTGTCTACACCACATAGCCAAGGCCCAAAGCCCAAGCCCGAACCGAACCGAGCCGAGCCGGGCCGGGTCGAGTCGGTCGGTTGGTCGCGCGCGCGTATGTGGTGGTCATGATGCATGGGCTCCCTCCTCACAACAAAGCATGTATTGGGAGCCCCAAGGCCCCATCAAAGCTTCTTAGAAACAAGTATAAATACTTGCTTCTTTCATATAATCCCATGATGTGGGACTATTCACATTAAGGAGCCACTCATACACTTATTCAAATATTTTAATAATTCACACATAAATTTCCAACAATCCCCCACTTGAATTTTTAAAATATTATCGAGTAGTTTCTAAAAAACATAAGACTGTGCATAAACAAAGGTGTCATCCGACTTGAACCTTTGCATAGTGAGTAAGATTCAGTTTTTACTAGAGTGACACGTAGTCTTGAACTCTATTCCTGACATCAAACCACACACAATCTTTTCTATAGTGCAATCAAATAAGCCCGTGCATTTATGGCCATGCATGTCTATCCCAGTTTAGTGAACGCTCTAGAAGTTTTGCCCAAAACTCCATAGGAAACGGCCTCATTTCCACATTCACATAGGTGGGTCTATCAAGAGTACTCCTGAAGGTAGGTACTCTACTCCAAATAGAGTATAGATCTCATTTAGAGTTTCTATTAACTCATCCTCTATCACTTCAGGAATACATTCTTCTTAGTTTGTTAAATAGCATGTTCAACTTCTATCACTACACAACTTGTTTTTACCCATTGAACCTATTTCTTGGGATCTCTAGTCATTTAGGTCGGGTTACCATTGTGTGTGACTCAACAATCTAAGGGCAATAGTCCCATTCTTTTAGAAGAATTATGGACTTTCTCTCTTGATAGTCCTTTCGTCAAAGGATCTGCCAAATTTTCTTTACTACGTACGTAATCTACTCTAACGGTACCTGTAGAAAGTAGCTCTCTAACCATGCTATGCTTACGACGTATTTGTCGTCTCTTACCGTTATAATAACGGTTCTAAACTTTTGCAATAGCCGCGGTACTATCGCAATGTATCAACACAGCCGGTATCGGTTTTTCCCATAAGGGAATCTCAACTAGTAGATTTCTCAAATACTCTGCTTCTTCACTAGCTATAGCTAGTGCTATCATCTCAGATTCCATAGTGGACTGATCCAAAATAGTCTGTTTCTTGGATTTCCAAGAAACAGCTCCTCCAGCGATGCTAAATATATAGCCACTGGTCGCTTTAGAATCATCAGATAAAGTATTCCAGTCTGCATCTGAGTATCCTTCAAGTACAGCTGGAAACTTTTCATAATGTAATCCAAGGTTCATAGTTCGTTTAAGGTATCTCATGACCCTTTCAATAGCATGCCAGTGCTCTATACTAGGTCTACTGGTAAACCTGCACAATAATCCCACGACATAGGCAATGTCGGGTCTAGTACAATCAGTGGCATACCGAAGGCTGCCAATGATGCTCGCATAATCAGACTGTCTTACACCTTCACCAGTGTTCTTAAATAACTTTACACTTGGATCGTATGGTGTACATGCAGGTTTACAGTCAAAGTAATTATATTTCTTTAGTATCTTCTCAATGTAATGAGACAGATCCAAAGAAATTCCCTTTTCTGACCTAGTAATTTTAATACCAAAGATTACACTCGCCTCACCTAGATCTTTCATATCAAAATTGGCACTTAATAAGGATTTGACTGAATTTATGGCATGAATGTTTGACCCAAAGATGAGTAGGTCATCTACATAAAGGCATATAATAGTGCAAATGTCATTCTCATATTTGTAATAAATGCATTTGTCACTTTCATTAACTTTAAAACCATTTGAAATGATTAAGTTTTCAAATTTTTCATGCCATTGCTTAGGTGCTTGTTTTAAACCATATAATGATTTATCCAATTTGCATACTTTATGTTCTTGACCATGTACTACAAATCCTTCAGGCTGGTCCATATAAATTTCTTCGTCTAATTCACCGTTCAAAAAAGTAGTTTTAACATCCATTTGGTGTATTAGTAAATTATGAATGGAAGTAAGTGAGATTAATACCCGAATGGATGTTATTCTAGTTACAGGTGAAAAAGTATCGAAGAAGTCTATATTTTCTTTTTGTCTAAAACCTTTAGCTACTAGTCTTGCTTTGTATTTATCTATAGTACCATCAGGATTTAGTTTCTTTTTAAGTACCCATTTACAGCCTATAGATTTACAACCAGGGGGTAAATCTGTCAAATGCCAAGTCTTATTGGATTCAAGAGAATCCATCTCATCATTTATAGCCTCTCGCCAGAAATCGGCATCTATTGAAAATAAGGCCTCTTGGAGGTTTAAGGGATCCTCCTCTATAGTAAATGCGCTAAAATCTGAACCAAAATCTTTTACGGTTCTTGCTCTTTTACTTCTTCTAGGTTCAACTTCAGAACTTTTATCAAGTTCTGTTCTAATAGGCATACTTGATGTGCCCCCACTATTCCTTAATTTAAAAGGAAATTTAGTTTCATAAAAATCGGCATCATTTGATTCAATTATATTATGTGCATTTAGATCATAAAATCTGTATGCTTTGCTATTAATAGCATAGCCTATAAATGCACATTCACATGCTCTACTTGCCAATTTTATTCTCTTAGGGTCTGGAATGCGAACATATGCTAAACAACCCCAAGTTCTAAAGTACGAGACATTGGGTTTATGATTCTTTAAAATTTCGTAAGGTGAAATTTTATTCTTAGATTTGGGGATTCTATTCAGAACATAGCATACAGTCAATAAAATATCCCCCCACCAATGTTTTGCTGCACCAGAATTTAGTAGGATGGCCGCTACTAATTCGGTAAAAGTCCTCTTTTTTCTTTCATCTTTACCGTTCATTTTAGGTTAATAGGGTGCAGTTTTCTCATGTACAATACCGTGTAATTTATAGAAGTCCAGAATTGAATTAGATTCATATTCTGTTCCTCTATCACTACGAAGTCTCTTAATTTTTCTATTTACTTGATTCTCAATTTCAGTTTTGAATGTTTTAAACATTTCAAAAGCATCACTTTTATTTTTCATAAGATATACATATGTGAAATCAGAACAATCATCGATAAAAGTGATAAAATAGCGATGTCCATGTCTAGTCAAAGTACCATCAAGTTCACATATATCAGAATGAATCAAGTCTAAGGGTTCAGATTCTCTATCAACAGACTTGTGAGGTTTCCTTATGATTTTTGCTTGTGTACAGAATTCACATTTATCAGATTCAGATTCTGCTATCTTAGGTATCATATCTAGAGTGCTCATGTTATGAATTATTCGCTTATTAACATGACATAATCTAGAATGCCAAATATTAAAATCACACAACATATAAGCAGAATTATTCACTTTATTAGATTCAACATTTAATTTGAACATTCCCTCACAAGCATAACCCTTTCCTACAAAGTTTCCCTTATACACAATGGTATACAAGTCAGCCCCAATAAATTGAGTAAACCCTGCCTTATTAAGGAGATAGCCAGAAAACAGATTCTTCCTCATCTCTGGAGTATGCAAAACATCTTTGAGGATCACAGTTTTCCAGAGGTAAACTTGATCTCCACGTTTCCAACCCCTGCAACTTTAGTGGTGTGAGAATCTCCCAGCAACACTTTCTGATCATCAGCAGTCGTGTATGTGGAGAACATAGCACGATCATAACAGACATGGCGAGAAGCACCAATGTCTACCCACCAACCCTCTGATCCACCAACAAGGTGAATCTCTGTAATCATAGCCATAAGAGGCTCCTCCTCAGTCAAGTTAGCTTGTGGTACAGAGCTAGGCTTGTTCCGACACTTTCGTGCCATATGACCTGGTTTTCCACAGTTGTAACATAGAAACAACTGTCCAGGGTCATTCTTTTGGGCTGGTTTTTGCTATCCTTTTGGGTTTCCTTGCGGATTCCCATTCTGTTTGTTGCGTCTGTTCTGATTCTTAAAAGACTTCTGATTTGGTTTCAGAACTGCGGGTTTGGTCTTTTTAGTGTTGTTGTTTGTAATAAACAACACTTCCTCTTTCTGGTCTTGTTTGCGTGCTGCCTCCTCAATGCGAAGGCGAGTGATCAAACTCTCTAAGGAAAATTCCTTAGTCTTATGCCGTAAGAAATTCTTAAAGTCTTTCCAACCTAGGGGCAGTTTGTCAATAATAACAGCAACTTGAAACTGTTCATCCAAAACCATACCTTCGGAGATGATCTCATGAGCTATTTTCTGCAACTCATGAGACTGCATCTCTATTGACCTATCGTCTGTCATCTGGTATTTGAGATACCGGCTCACAGCATACTTCTTTGCCCCTGCCTCCTCTGTATCGTATTTCTTCTGCAGTGCTTCCCAGATCTGCTTCGCTGTCTTGTCCTCTAAGTTGTAGTAATCATACAGATCATCGCTCAATTCGTTCAGAATAAAATTCTTACACAGATAGTCCTGTTCTATCCAGTTCTGCTGCTGTTTTGATTGTTCAGTCCAGGATGTCATCTGTGCTTCATCAGTTCCATCAGGTTTATCTGGCAACTGCGGTTTGTCAGTGGTTAGAGCAGCAGCCACCTTCCTCATCGTCAAGTAGAACTCCATCTTCAGACGCCATCGTTTGAAGTGTAGCCCTTCTAAACGGAACGGGGCAGCAGTCACCAATGACTGGAATGCAGAGGGAGGAGCAACATCATCTACAGTTGTTGTCAAAGCCATTGTTTCTGTTCGTCTTCAATTTGTTGGAAACAAATGGCTGAGTCACGTACTCTGTCGCTTTCTTGAAGACGATTCGGCGATCTGGTCGGTGGTGCAAAACCAGTTCGTACTTTCGCCGCCGCCTCTAGGATAAAACAGCCTCTCCGAAATTAATAACTGATTTGCTTTGCACAAACAAAGCAGTGAAGATTTGCACTTTCTGATTTTTAACTGCTCAAAAATTTCTTAAGAATATTTTTAACGGCGGAGGAAGAGAAAAGCAGAATTTTTCTATATAGATCTCGTCTGATCTGATGATAATATATAGACGAGGATTAGGTTAATCTGCGAAATATTTGGTCCAAATTTTTACCGCTTCATATTAAAGTCAGTTCAGAAATATCCGGATTTAAAAAACAGGTTCGAAAAATGCAGTGTTTTCTGGACCAAAAATATAAGTGTCTACACCACATAGCCAAGGCCCAAAGCCCGCCCGAACCGAACCGAGTCAAGTCGGTCGGTCGGTCGGTCGCGCGTGTGTGGTGGTCATGATGCATGGGCTCCCTCCTCCCAACAAAGCATGTATTGGGAGCCCCAAGGCCCCATCAAAGCTTCTTAGAAACAAGTATAAATACTTGCTTCTTTCATATAATCCCATGATGTGGGACTATTCACATTAAGGAGCCACTCATACACTTATTCAAATATTTTAATAATTCACACATAAATTTCCAACAAAATTTATGCCATTGGAATTTATTTTTGGCAAGGAGTTGTATAGTGGTAAAGTTAGATGTGAGCGCAACGGTTGCATGACCATTAATAAGTAATTTGATGTGTGATAGATCATATAATTTGATGAAATAACAGTAGGGTATACACAAGTTTTGATTCATAAGTAGGATATGCTTGATTATTTTTCATTTTAATTCGAATCATAAATTATTATATAGTTCTACTGTCCTAGGACTTCCATTTTCCCCTTATTTGGATTGCTGTTGTGAATAAACATCTTATTGTAAAACATAATTCTTTGATGATTCATGCATTGTTCTAAAAATGCATTTCTGTCTTAACCCTTTAGGCGTCCAGTACAAGTTTAGTCCCCATATCCAATCAATGTGTTAGGCGTCCTAAATAAATATTCATCTACTATATTTGTATATATTCAAAATTTCAATTGTACCCTTCTTATAAACTTAATGTAATAATTCACTTTTCTTAAAATCTAGTCTAAAGTTGCCATTTTAAATTAATCTATCTCAATGGATAGCTATTGCCAGCAACATTTTATCTTAGCGAATGTAAAATAAAGTCTTTTGGCATGCGTAGCAAGATTCTTCCGGTCATCGTACCATCATCATTTGCTTAAATCCATGTTTGTTGACCTTCAACACTTTTATTTTCCAACACATGTACCATTTAGCATATGATATATATATATATATATATGCCTTGACTGAACTCGGGATTATCATACATGTCAACCTTATTGCACTGTGATTCATGCTACCCTGGAATTTTCGGTTTCTTATTGTTTTGAAGTATATACAATTGTTAGTTTATTTGAGGTCATACTTCCTTGATGGATCTTGCCTTAATTGTCTATAGTTTGGAAATCACCCTCATATCCGCATGATTGTGTTACCTGTTGTCATGTTATGACAACCCCAACTTGATTCATTTTATAGCATACTAGGCCATCTTTTGTGGGCACTTGCACATCTTCAGTTTTGTGTTCTTTCAATTTTTCTAATCTATACAATTTGGTACTTTAATTAGTTTCCATATCCTTTGGCTCTATCTGTTCGTGATTGACATTTTATTATGTATTTGTTTACCTGCAATATTTGCTTTGCCCGGCCTTATTCCTAAATGACTCACTTTTGTTTTGTATATATATGCTAGCTGGGAGGTACGAATTTGATAGGCATTTTCTACTACTTGTTTATACCTTATTATCTCACCAAATGTAATTTTTTCCACTCTTTAGTTGTATATGTGGTTTACCAAGGTTGTGTAAGAATTCATTATTTGTTCTTATGGGTTTGACATACTTGAAATTTAAAAATTGGTTAGAAATAATTATTATATTTTAGTGTTCTATTCAAGTTTGTTTACTTGAATAAAGTTAATCCTGACCTGAGTGTTTTATGTTTTTGCATGAAATGCTCAGGTCAGATACGAGTGTTGCAGAGTTGAAGATTCCAGCTCGCAAGAGGAGAGGCATAAGCGTGCGCACGACAAATTTGTAAAGCTTTATTTTAAAAATTCGTATACATATTTATATATTTTTTCCGCTGTATGAACATTGTAAACTCTGATATTTGTATAAAAATTATTTTGCTGTTGTTGTTGAGCATTGCGATTCTGTATACATTCCATATTAAACCCTGAAAGCCAATAACAATCCATCATTTTGAACGTTTAAAGTCAATTCATTTACCGTCTTGGGGCGGTCAAAATGGCGGGTTGTTACATTATATAAATGAGATATACAAACGAGATGAAATAAAATTGGATTTAAACCAGAATTTGGAATTTAATCCCAGGAAGTGGAAAATATTTTCTAGTATATTCAAATAGTATAGCTTTGTGTTTGATGGATTTTTGAATAAAAATCACTTTTGAATGGATTTTCAAAGTGATAAGGCACTGAACTCACTTCAGTCGCTAGGAAATAATTCAAATGATGACTGCAACATCATCAGTGTTCATTTTCATGTTTCTAATTGATGGATTGCTACCTTATAAATGTTTTTGGTGGAGATTTGTTTGAAAGAAAATAAGTTGCTTTGGAAAATTCAAGTGTTTTGAATTTGAAATGGTTATAAATATATGTATATATTTATATGATTTCTGAAGGATTTGAAATGAAAACCCAGGAATTAGAATTCTGGAAATTAAATTTAACTTAAGCAAGTTAAATGGATTAAAGAGAATAAACTGACTAGAATCAATTTGAATAGATTTAAATGGAATATGAATCGAAGGTGAATTTATGGATTGAAAATCAATCAAATTAACTGAATCTAAGCATGTATGGTGCGCAATGTAAATGGAAACCAAAAGTTTTAGTAGAACTAAATTTATTGAAATATGAAGTGCTGAGTTTCAAAATAAGTGGGTTTTTGAAAAGTTAATAGGTTTGTAGCATTTTCCTACCTTAGTAATTTCAGGGATGAAATTCTTTTAAGAGGGAAAGAGTGTAATGACCCAGATTTTCTAGTCGTTCTATTTTGAATATTTAATATTATTTTAAATATTGAACTGAAAATATAAATCGATTTTTATATTGACTCATCGACTTAATAATCGATATACGATTTATTTAGAATATATCGAATTATCGTAAATTTGAAAACAAAAATATTTGAATTCAAAATTTGAACTAAATCGAAAATTCAGACGATCATTATAAAATTTATTTGAGTGTAAAATGATAATAATTTATTATCGATAAATTTGATTGATTTGAATTTAATTTAAATTGATACCTTTTTCATATGATAAAATTAGACTTCGTAGCTTGTCCCAGTATGTCCAGAATAGTGGTATAACCCTAGCAATGTCGGTTGTTCGGTTCAGAAAGGAGTTTTCAATCACGGGGTATTTTAGTTAAAATCGTACCGGTTCAAAATAAATTAAAAATTTATAAAATTTATTCTTTCCTAAGTAATAATATTACACTGTAAACCTAGTTAGCTACTTGCTCTTCTTTCACTTCATGTAATGTTCCTTCTCTTCATAGCTAAGTAAAATACTGATCGCTCTTCAATAAATGGAACCCGAAGCCTTCAGTAATTGCTTTTCTAAATCCACTCAATAGCTTAAGTCATCCCTGATAATTTCTTTTGTTCTGAGTTGAACGGAGCAATCAAAATCAAAACAAATTGTCCACTCCAGGAAATCAAATTAATTTGAATTCGTAGATCTCTTACGGAGCCATTCTTCACTTCGTTGAAATTCATTTTGAGCACGATGATTTGTAAAGTAGTTCGACATCGACCTAGTTGAGCTCGGGGAAGGGTTCGATTGGTAATTCATGAGGTGATGAGCTCGGGGAAGGGTTCGATTGGTAATTCATGAGGTGCGACTGCAACTTTCAGGGAGGTTCGGAGTTGGTTCAAATTGTACCTGAGTGATTGCGATGTAGTAATGAGGGTTCAATAGGGGTTGGCTGTACCGTGGATTTTGCATTGTCGAAGAGGAGGCACGGATTCAATGAAAGGGGCGTTGCAGTTCTTAGAAGCCGACGTTGGTTAAAGGCAGCGTGTGACATGAAGGAGTTCGATCTTTCGGTTGACAAACTTGAGTTCGACTATGTTGAAAATAAACCAGGAGGACCCAAGGCATTCAATAGTGGGGAGGTCGAGAGATTTCTGGACAGTGAATACAGGGTTAGTTGGATAGTTCGGTCTTTGGATTTGGGATGGTGGAGCGGGTCTTTATATTTGGAATGAACGGAAGATAATTTATGTTCATAAACTGTCATGGTTTTGGACAAAGAGTTGTTTTAATGTGGATGACTAAAGTTAGGATCTGGGTTCATGACAAAAAAAGGCAAGGAATGCCCCGACTGGGTGGTATCCGACACCAGTTAGGGTCACGTGAATTTCTGTAGAGGCAGCTATATCATATTTGAGGGATGATGTGCATTGAATTTCGTGAGGTGCATTGGGTTGAGCTAGCGAAGGAGAAGCCATTTGCTGTTGGTTTTGTTTCGGAGCATGTTGAGCAAGTTAGGAGGCAGAAGAGTTGAAAAGCAATTAAGATATTCTACTAATTTAAGATCGGCAGTTAACTTATGTTTTTTCTTAGTGTGGAATAATTTTAATTTAAATACATGGAAACTAGTTTATGTAATTGGAAATTTACTAAAGTAAATTAGTTATATAATTAGTGTATAATGGAAATTAAATAAAAAAATGTGCGGACTAATCGTTCAAGAAAGATTAAGGTTTAATTTTGGAATTAGTTTACATGTGGGAAATTAATTAAATTAGTATACTTCGATAATTGAAATTTTATTTGTTTTACCTTGGAAAAAACAGACATATGGAGAAATCAATGTGAAATCTATATAATTGGCTTCATTAGATATTTAACAAAGGAAAATCACGGTGAGTAAATATCACTCAAATTTAATTTATAATTATTTTTATTACCTAAAAATAATTGTTTGTTGGTTATTTGCATGGATTGAAATATTATTGTGGCTATTCTACATACATATTAGTTATTTTGGCTTGGCGTTTGTGGTAATTAAATATATATTGGTGGTTGGATATTTCCCACAGTATCATTAGCGGATGCTCGCAGTATCATTAGAGGATGACCCTATGCGCCCCAAGCTATGATAATGGATGACCATCTATACCGCGATATCCTGCCTCGAAGCAGGATGGGTATTACTTATGTTGCTAACATCTGTGGATGCATGGAAAACAGGTTGGAGCGATCCAACTGGATTCCTCAATTTTTTTTTCTTTTCATATATATTATCATATATGATGTGTTAGAAAATGTATGATTTATAATTGATTGTTTTGGGTGTTTAAAAATATCGCTGGGCCTAAGTGGTGATTTATAAAAATATCGTAAAAAGGGTTTTGAGATTTAAAAAGGGAAAAAAGTTCTATTTTCTAAAAATAGAATTTGAAATTTTAATAGGCTATAGAGATATTAACTTGTTTTGAATAAATAAAACAAGTATATAATTTATAAACGATGTTTATAAAATAAATAATACAGGAATTGAAATGAATTTATAAACGATGTTTATAAATAAAATGGAATGATTTTCATTGGATAATCAGGGAATTGAAATGAATTTATAAATAAAGTGGAAAATTTTATTTGATAATTTGAATATTCAAATTCAAATGTGAATTTAAAAATAGAAATAGGGAATTGTTTTAAAGAAGTAAACGATGAAATTTATCGTGATGTTTAGAATATAAATTGAACTAAAATAAATCCATGAGGATTTTTGATTTGAATTCGATTAGTTCGAATTTATTTAAATAAAATATGTCTAGAAAACAATATTAGGATTGTATTAAATAGAAGTTAAATTTAATTATGAAAATAGATTCAACATTATGTATGGATAAGTTAAAATAAATAGAATATTCCAAAATAAGATTTTGGTTTTAAATAGATTTCGAAATGGAACTTGTTGGAACTTATAAAACAAGTAAATTTATAAATGATGTTTATAAATGTGGAAAATTATGAAGAAATGATTTGTAAGTTTATATCCAATTATGGATTAAAAAATAGAATTTGAAATCATTTCGAAAAGGAAACAAAGGTTTTTATTTTGGAATTCAGAATATAAAAGGAATTGGTTTTCAAATGGAATTTGAAATGAAAACTTGTTTTAATATATGAAACAAGAAGTTGAATTTATAAAAAACATTTTAGACTGAGTTAAATAAATTATCATTTGATAATTTAGGAATTTAAATTCAAATATGAATTTAACAGTGAATTGGAAATCGTTTCGAAAAAGGAACGACGGATTTATTTCTGGAATTCGGAATATAAACCGAGAAGAGATAAATCGAAAGGATTTATAATTTAAAATTGGATTATATTGAATTTTATAAATAATTTATTTGTAAAGGAATTAGAATTTAATATAGAAGATTGAGTTATAGATAAATTTATAACTGAGATACGAAATAATTGGCGATCTGGGATAATCAGAATTATTAAGCTAAATTGGGAAATTGGTTTAACATATATTAAATATATTATAATGAAGTTAGAATTTATATATAAACGTTGTAACGGCCCGGGAAAAGCTCGGCGCTCGAATTTTCAACAATGATACACCATCCCGTATCACTTGCCAAAAACCCAAGTATCGAACCCCTGACTGTTAATAGAAAGAAGTTAGAGGGTGAGAGAAGAAAGAAAGAAATGTTAGAATAGAAGAAAGAAGAAGAACACATCAGAATCTCATAGCGGAACAAATAAATATAATATATCAAATCTCTTTACAAAAAGAAAACTGTATATATACATACCAATCATCAGATTACATCATATATCAGACACAGCGGAAATACACTTTGAATAACTAACGGTGAAGCCTCCTGCTTCCAGCTTCTTGAAGTCCAAGTGAAAACTAAACTGTAATATACTTGGTCAGACCCGAGCACATTTGATTTTAAAAAAAAATCACCGAGTCAGTCTGGAATACTATCAGTGATAAATTCAAAACACAAACAACTTGTTTAACTTTGGAAACCCTTTTCAAATAAAAGGATAATAGTTAGACCAGTCCACACATAAACACGGACGGTTTTTACCTTACTATAACCCAAAACATTTTTGAAACCAATGTCTTATCTGATATTATAGTAGTGTCTATCAGACCACAAATAAATAATAATCTAGCAGAACGCTTGCATCTCACGCTCTACATATATAGTATAAAATCAAAAAACCGCGGGCGCTTATTGGAAATTGGATTCCGACTATGACAAGGTATGGGACCACCTGCCGATAGTTCATCTCTAGAGGCGAATACACTGGGTTCAACAAGAACATCTTGCAACCCGGCCCACACATGTCCGACCACTCATTTCGCTTGAGTGTATCGAATGTATATTACCAACGGTTGGGCTCAAACCACCGTTTCCCAAAAAGGGATAGCATCAATAGATTATAGAAGCAAAAGGAATTTCTCTAGATAGGTTATTATACACCCTAATGGGAGCGACCCACATAGCCATGTTGCCTGCCCGATTTTTGTCACTTCTCGATTGATGAGGCTTGAGGCTACACTTTACCATCACATCAGATTCACTTTGAATGCCACATTGTCAGATCCATCGAATCACTGATTGACTTCTACAACAATACATTATGTTTTGGCTAAAGAAGTTTCCTTCTCCGCTTCCACTCTTGGTACGGTTGAAGAAATCAATATATGTGACCGTATGGAAATACTCTGTCAAACACTCGTCCATACAAGTCATCCAGGAACATGATTAACCGAAGGCACTCTCCTACCACATCCTATTCAGGAATCACCCCAAGAATCAGTAGCGAGAAGTCCTTGCAATTAGTATATTTCAACCATGACAGAACCCCAGTATATCTCTGTGCCAACTCAGAGATTGTTAGTGGTTCTTCCATTTATGAAGATATACGGTCTTAAAATGCTCCATCTTCATCGCCTGCCAATTAGTCGCGAAGTACAATTGATTCGAAGTGGTTTTGGGTCTAGTTCCCATCCCGGTCTCTTTGAAAACAACTCGTAAAAAGTAGATAGAATATATCATTTGATAGTCGGTTATTTAACTATCAAATCTTGACAGTGATGTTAAGTACATTGGCAGCTCAGGTCGTTTATATTAAAAATACTTTGCTAACCCATTTCATCGATTCTTATAATCGATTCCATAAATTTATCTTGATAAAACTCTTCTGGTTTATTACTTTGAAAACATGATTCAACACTTACTTTTGAATAACGTATTTACTAAACCTCACTTTTATTTCCTTTGTTTGAACCAATCACTATATTTTATAAACCAGACTTTTATTTCCTTTTACCATTTGAAAATATCATTTTGTATATGTACTCACCCAATCGATATAAGTCTCACTTCCAAATTGGTATGGTTAAATCAATATCAAATGGCGTACTTCTCAATACATCACCGTAAATAGATTTATTAACTCTACCATGATCGCTCCTATGAAAATTATAATTATATTCCAACATACGATTCCATTTCAACAACCCATATCATTCTTTATCTCTTATCTCAATGAAAACTAAAATATATTAATTTATTTCTTTGCATAGATGTGTTTGTCAAAAACATACCATTTCATTACTTCCTAATAGCGTTATACTTTTAATTCCATAATATAAGAAAAATCATACTTCGTGTCTGACCCAAATAACACACCGTTTAATTTAAATCCAATGGTTTTATTCTATTTCTAAATCCTTACAAATTAATATTTGTAATATTTCCCCGACACATCATTTCCAACCTCCTCTACCCTTACAAACCAATATTGTATTTTGATAATAGTGATGCCTTTCAAGTTGGGGTATTTTAATTACCTCTCAGACCTTGACCGACAATGTTCTTATCGCGAGACAATAAAGGTTTGCAACTCGAAAAATCCCATATATCATTTCCATTTCCATTCACTATGGTTTTAAAAACTATTTCCTTTTATTCGAAAACCCACTTTACATTCTAATTCTCACTACTTAATTAAGTAAACTTGTCGATAAAATCTTCTTTGCCCCTCGATTCCAATATGGTATTATAACCCATTTCTGTCTTTGGTAAATCCTTTAGCATCTCTTTACTTAATTTATTACGTAAATGTCCAAAACCCTTTTTAATCTTATTTTAAACATACTCGTTTACTTACATAAAACCTTATTGAAATTCACACACTAGCTTACCTCTCCTGTTTACATACTTTTTTTATACTCATGGATTATAAATCCCTTTTAAGCCCTTGCTAAACTGAAATCAACTTGTTTTCATTTGATCACTTTCCAATTTAAATTCTCCATTTAAAATAATCACTTCTATTACGATTAAAATGATAATTGACTTTAGCATTAACTACTTTAATCGTAGTTAATTCCAATATAAACTAGGAATAAAATAATCAATCATTTTTAAAAGATCATTAAATAATAATTTACTTTATTAACGAAATTACCTTGATAATCATTTTTAAACATAGTTAATCAATGATGAACTAGCTTCTAACAATATTCATTAAGTTTAACGAATATTCAAAAACTGTTGATTTGATAAATTTTAAATCAAATCATTCTAATTGTCAACTTTGGTTAACACATTCGCCTTTGTCGACCGTCAACATCATTTAATCATTAACTGATATTCATTCACCATTTCCCCTTTTTAAATTAATTAATACTTAATTAATTTAAAAACATCATTCTAATTGTTATATAAAACAATTATCCAATACTACGCATCAATATATTAGTTTCTACTTTTCTGATCGTTAGTGACATTTTCTTCATTATATAGCCCTTTTAAAACAAATTCTTAAATCATGATTATAAATATAAATATAATTATAAATTTCTATTTTTTATTAACTCGTATAAACAACTTAAAATTTCATTTTAGTTATAACAATAAAATTATAACTAAAATCTTCGCCAGACGGCAAAACGACGCCATAACTGATGGATTTTACACCATCACTGTCAATCACTTAATCAATAATGTCGATTGATTAAAAACACAACACGATCAACAACCATTCAACCATCAACATTCAATAGGTTTTGATGTCAAATTTGGGGTTTAATCAGTTCATGTGTAAACAATATAAAAATAAACAACATATAAAAATATTTTGAGGAATTCGGTCAGATTCCTCCAACCTGTTCTTCCCTGTATCACAGATAGTTATCACATTTCACGATAGTATATAATTTTAAATAAATAAATTAATGATGATAATATAATCAACATCAACCATTAAATCAACCATAAGCAAGCAAACAGCCAATCAACCAATTTGTATTTTTATATGGATTTACCACATCATGGCAGTCCAGAAAAGTGTGAGAATTAACTCACCAGTGAATATGGTTGATGATGGACGTGTTTGTTCCTTTTAATTTGCAATGAACATTCAAAATTTGCTGAAATTTCAACTGTGTCAGATCAGTGTCTAGTCAGTGCCATCGCCTAGGTTTCGTTCCTGCGATCCCAATGGATCAGTTTCGTCAGATTTCGTTAATGTACAAAGAAGTTACAGCGTTTTAAAGTTATACACATTTAACGATAATTTAATTAAATAATTAAATTAAACTTTACCTTAACTTACCTTAACACCGGTTCCACGTCAGCATCTCCTAAAGTAATTCACGCGGTTTCCCCAAATCGTATTCCTCAACCCCGATTTTCTTCCAGCGTTCAACATTGAACCCGAATCTCGAATCCAACCTGACCTCGCAGCGCCTCATCGCCCACCTATACGCCACCTCGACCATCCCCTCGTGACCGTCGCTCCGAGATCCCTCACAGCCCAAAAAATCGTCACCCAATTTGATCCCAGGCCGCCAGAAAATGGCTCCGACCCATTTCCGTTCATCGAGCAAAACCCGCCGCCACATGGCCGATTGCACCACCACCAATCGAACCGCCCGCCTACCTTCCTCCTTTTTGCTTCAGACCCCCTGGCCACTGACCCTCGACGACGCTGGAATACCCCCATTTCCGATCGCCACTTCAAATAAAAACCCAAAAACGGTCATCTCCGATCTACCTCAATTTCCGATCACCACAGCCCATTTCAGGTACCCCGACCATAGCCAAAATTGAAGGCCTCCCAGTCCTCTACAACTTTGCCTTCGACCCCCCTATCAATCGTCAGCCAAACCTCCCTCAAAAAGGACAAAAACAAAAATGTTTTTCTGCCGTTCATCGTGAATTCCGGCCACCACCCTCGACGAAACTTCCCAAACTTTTGGCTGTAGCTACCCCTCATCCCGATCTACAACTTTGCCTTTGAATTCCATAGGAAAATCTTCACGGATTGAAAGATATAATTGATTTTATGAAGAGGGGCTTTTTCACAAAATGAGATGAAGAAAATAAATGGTGGCTGTTATTTTCTGATTTTTGGGGCCTTATATAGGCATGTTTTATTATATTTTAACTTGACGTGATGTCTGACAGCAACCGACAATTTTTATTTCGTGTCTATCGCAATTTCTGAATTCTGTTATTCACTCCTGTGCTCACATACAAACCCCGTTCGTGATGCCACTGGACGACACACTCTAATTTGACGATATGGTCCTAAAGAATCTTGACTCGTTGAATTCCTAGTTCGTTAGCTCGAATAGCGCTCGTTCACGTTCAAATGGTCGTTTTACTTGCATTTTTTTGCCACACTCACAAAATAACCCCGATTGACGCGCCACTTGAAATCTAACAATAATTTGTTGTTGCGGTCTCAATAAAATTTGTTTCGTCGAAAACTGAGGTCGTTTGAAAAAAGTCCGTTTTAAACGGCCCAATTCAAATAAAATAAACCAATTTTAAAATACCTCAATATAATATTAATAAAATATTGAAATTGACCATATACGACCAGAATTGTATACACTACCAAGATAAAATATCCCGGGTTGGATTTCAAGCCAAATGCCAAATCGATATTCAAAATATTTAAAAACCCCTTTATTTAATATAAATAACGATAAAATTATAAAGGAAATTCCACAGTGACTATTTTAAAATTTGATTTGGACATAAAATAAAATCTACAACACGAAAAATCGATTTTTCTCTTCCACTAGAAAGATATTGTCTAACTGGTCCGGATGTTTCTTGTTTCGAGTAAATTCGACTTATTTTGGGCCCTGTACGGCCGTTTAAAGTTCAAGCTACCAAATTTCGAACTACTGCACCGCTGCAGTTCGTTATATAATTAAATTATAAACTATACGCTCAACGGTCGTTAAACGAATGATATCGTCGATATATTTTCAATATAGACGATATTAACCCTTTATATTTTGCCAATTCACATTATACGGCGAATGCAACATTTCCAAATACTTTGGAATTAAAATTTTTTTCTATTTATATTATTAATTAAATATTGAAAACAATTAAATTCGATTATTTAAATTCAAACTGGCCTTTTAAATAATAAAATAATTTAAATAATTGGTCAGAAAAATACGAGTTGTTACATTCCTTCCCCCTTAAAATAATTTCGTCCGCGAAATTGCTAAGGTAGAGAGAATGGTACAGCCCTATTATTTTTACAAAATTATTTAATAAAAGCCAGCTTTATTTCCAAAATTAATTTAATTGGTTTTAAAACCAATTTATTTCAAATAACATAATTTCCCAAAAACCTTTGAAAACTCTAACTCCTTAAATTTTGGAAAAATTTCGGTAGAGTCTCCCTTGCACGGAGGGACATCTGCAATATCGCAGGTTCAAGAAATATATATACATCCACTCTCATGGTTGGAAAATTCAAAATCAAATCTCAAAACCCAAAAATTTATATTTGGCGTGGGCGTACCTTTTTGCGAGCGTTATCAAGCATAATTCTCAATTTATAACAATCAACGCAATCCAATATCTCATACCTGTACTCAACTACATCACCAGGTAATTAACAATATATGGGATAATATTTCGATGATATACCCGTGATTACACAAATCCCCAAATCAAACACTTGGCATACTTATTGGTTTAAATCCTTGGTTTCTAATCACCCTTGTTATACCAAAATCATTTTTCTTAACCCTTTAATTTGTTCAACTCTTTAATTTTAACTATTGGTGAATCATATATAACCATTCAACATAAATCAAATAAACAAACACTGCAAAACAATCCAACTAAAGCATTTTGATTCAATATTTATATTTCCCATTTGTTTTCATTTTGGGTTTCACTTATCGATTCATATCAAACCGATTTCTTATCAATTATTAATTCAATTACCAAATTCCAATGTATTTTATTTGGTTCTAACACCGTATCCATTCCTGATTTAACTCGACTTAACCAAGGTAAGTCGTATTCCCGTATTTGATTTTCACTTTCATCCAAACAATCAAACAGCAAGATATCTCAATAATTCGATAAAATAATTCCTTTTTATATAATTTGGGAAAAATTATTTCATTTACCCTCTTTTCAAAAATATTTAAAAATAATTTTAAATTCAATTACAAACACGTGCTCTCATATATATATATATACACAACTCAATCTGGGGTATTACTAACCCCATATCTTTTGAGTTACACCACAGAGCCAAGGTTATCACTAAACCAATAGCTCTGATACCAACTGTAACGGCCCGGGAAAAGCTCGAAGCTCGAATTTTCAACAATGATACACCATCCCGTATCACTTGCCAAAAACCCGAGTATCGAACCCCTGACTGTTAATAGAAAGAAGTTAGAGTGTGAGAAAAGAAAGAAAGAAATGTTAGAATAGAAGAAAGAAGAAGAACACATCAGAATCTCACAGCGGAACGAATAAATATAATATATCAAATCTCTTTACAAAAATAAAGCTATATATATACATACAAATCATCAGAGTACATCATATATCTGACACAGCGGAAATACACTTTGAATAACTAACGGTGAAGCCTCCTGCTTCTAGCTCCTTGAACTCTAAGCGAAAACTAACCTGCAATATACTCGGTCTGACCCGAGCACATTTGATTTAAAACAAAATTCACTGGGTCAGTCTGGAATACTATCAGTGATAAATTAATAACACAAACAACTTGTTTAACTTTGGAAACCCTTTTGAAAAAAAAGGATAATAGTAAGACCATTCCTCACATAAACACGGACGGTTTTTACCTTACTATAACCCAAAACATTTTTGAAATCAATGTCTTATCTGATATTATAGTAGTGTCTATCAAACCACAAATAAATAAATAATCTAGCAGAACGCTTGCATCTCACGCTCTACATATATAGTATAAAATCAAAAAACCATGGGCGCTTATTGGATATTGGATTCCGACTATGACAAGGTATGGGACCACCTGCCGATAGTGTATCTTTAGAGGCGAATACACTGGGTTCAACAAGAACATCTTGCAACCCGGCCCACACATGACCGACCGCTCATTTCGCTTGAGTGTATCGAATGTATATTACCAACGGTTGTGCTCAAACCACCGTTTCCCGAAAAGGGACAGCATCGATAGATTACAGAAGCAAAAGGAATTTCTCTAGATAGGTGATTATACACCCTAATGGGAGCGACCCACATAGCCATGTTGCCTGCCCGATTTTTGTCACTTCCCGGTTGATGAGGCTTGAGGCTACGCTTTTCCATCACATCAGATTCACTTTGAATGCCACATTGTCGGATCCATCGAATCACTAATTGACGTCTGCAATACATTACGTGTTGGCTAAAGAAGTTTCCTTCTCTGCTTCCACTCTTGGTACGGTTGAAGAAATCAATATATGTGACCGTCTGGAAATACTCTGTCTGACACTTGCCCATACAAGTCATCCAGGAACAGGATGAACCGAAGGCACTCTCCTACCACATCCTATTCAGGAATAACCCCAAGAATCAGTAGCGAGAAGTCCTTGCAATCCATATATTTCAACTATGACAGAACCCCAGTATATCTCTGCATCAACTGAGAGACTGTTAGTGGTTCTTCCATTTATGAAGATATACGGTCTTCAAATGCTCCATCTACATCGCCTGCCAATTAGTCGCGAACATACAGTTGATTCGAAGTGGTTTTGGGTCTAGTTCCCATCCCGTTCTCTTTGAAAAAAACTCAAAAAAAGTAGATAGAATATTTCATTTGATAGTCAGTTGTTTAACTGTTAAATCTTGATAGTGATGTTAAGTACATTGGCAGCTCAGGTCGTTTATATTAAAAATACTTTGCTAACCCATTTCATTGATTCTTATAATCGATTCCATAAATTTATCTCGATAAAACTCTTCTGGTTTATTATTTTGAAAACATGATCCAACACTTACTTTTGAATAACGTATTTAATAAAACTCACTTTTATTTCCTTTGTTTGAACCAATCACTATATTTTATAAACCAATCTTTTATTTCATTTTACCATTTGGAAATATCATTTTGTATATATACTCACCCAATCGATATAAGTCTCACTTCCAAATTGGTATGGTTAAATCAATATCAAATGGAGTACTTCCCAATACATAACCTTAAATTGATTTATTAACTCTAACATGACCACTCTTATGAAAATTATAATTATATTCCAACATACGATTCCATTTCAACAACCCATATCATTCTTTATCTCTTATCTCAATGAAAACTAAAATGTGTCAACTTATTTCTTTGCATATATGTGTTTGTCAAAAACATACCACTTCATTACTTCCTAATAGCGTTATACTTTTAATTCCATTATATAAGAAAAATCATACTTCGTGTCTGACCCAAATAATACACCGTTTAATATAATCCAATGGTTTTATTCTATTTCTAAATCCTTACAAATTAATATTTGTAATATTTCCTCGACACATCATTTCCAACCTCCTCTACCCTTGCAAACCAATATTGTCTTTTGATAATAGTGAAGCCGTTCAAGTTGGGGTATTTTAATTACCTCTCAGACCTTGACCGACAACGTTCTCATTGCGAGATAATAAAGGTTTGCAACTCGAAAAATCTCATTTATCATTTCCATTTTCATTCATTATGGTTTTAAAAACCATTTCCTTTTATTCGAAAACCCACTTTACATTCTAATTCTCACTACTTAATTAAGTAAACTTCTCGATAAAATCTTCTTTTCCCCTCGATTCCAATATGGTATTATAACCCATTTCTGTCTTTGGCAAATCCCTTAGCATCTCTTTACTTAATTTATTACGTAAATGTCCAAGCCCCCTTTTAATCTTATTTTAACCATACTCGTTTACTTACATAGAACCTTATTGAAATTCACATACTAGCTTACCTCTCCCGTTTACATACTTTTTTATAATCATGGATTATAAATCCCTTTTAAGCCCTTGCTACACTGAAATCAACTTGTTTTCATTTGATCACTTTCCAATTTAAATTCTCCATTTAAAATAATCACTTCTATTACCATTAAAATGATAATTGACTTTAGCATTAACTACTTTAATCGTAGTTAATTCCAATATAAACTAGGAATAAAATAATCAATCATTTTTAAAAGATCATTAAATAATAATTAACTTTATTAACGAAATTACCTTGATAATCGTTTTTAAACATAGTTAATCAACGATTAACTAGCTTCTAACAATATTCATTAAGTTTTATGAATATTCAAGAACTATTGATTTGATAAATTTTAAATCAAATCATTCTAATTGTCAACTTTGGTTAACACAGTCGCCTTTGTCAACCGTCAACATCAGTTAATCATTAAGTGATATTCATTCACCGTTTCCCTTTTTAAATTAATTAATACTTAATTAATTTAAAAATATCATTCTAATTGTTATATAAAACAATTATCCAATACTACTCATCAATATATTAGTTTCTACTTTTCTGATCATTAATGACATTTTCTTCATTATATAACCCTTTTAAAACAAATTCTTAAATCATGATTATAAATATAAATATATGTATAAATTTCTATTTTTTATTAACTCGTATAAACAACTTAAAATTTCATTTTAGTTATAACAATAAATTTATAACTAAAATCTTCGTCAATTCGCATGACGACAAAACGACGCCATAACCGATGGATTTTACACCATCACTGTCAATCACTTAATCAATACCGTCGATTGATTAAAAACACAACACGATCAACAACCATTCAACCATCAACATTCAACGGGTTTTAATGTCAAATTTGGGGTTTAGTCAGTTCACGTGTAAACAATATAAAAATAAACAACATATAAAAATATTTTGAGGAATCCGGTCAGATTCCTCCAACCTGTTCTTCCCTGCATCACAGACGGTTATAACATTTCACAATAGTATTTAATTTTAAATAAATTAATTAATGATGATAATATAATCAACAACAACCATTAAATCAACCATAAGCAACCAAGCAGCCAATCAACTAATTTGTATTTTTATATGGATTTATCACATCATGGCAGCCCAGAAAATTGAGTGAATTAACTCACCAGTGATTACGGTTGACGATGGATGTGTTTGTTCTTTTTTATTTGCAATGAACGTTCAAAATTTGCTGAAATTTCAACTGTATCAGATCAGTGTCTAGTTAGTGCCATCGCCTAGGTCTCGTTCCTGCGATCCCAACGGATCCAGCTTCTCAGATTTCGTTAATGTATGAAGAAGTTACAGTGTTTTAAAGTTATAAATATTTAACGATAATTTAATTAAATAATTAAATTAAACTTTACCTTAACTTACCTTAACACCAGTTCCACGTCAGCATCTCCTAAAGTAATTCACGCGGTTTCCCTAAATCGTATTCCTCAACCCTGATTTTCTTCCATCGTTCAACATTGAACCCGAAGCTCGGATCCAACCTGACCTCGCAGCGCCTCCGTCGCCCACCTATATGCCACCTCGACCATCCCCTCATGACCACCGCTCTGAGATCCCTTACAGTCCAAAGACCCGTCACCCAATTTGATCCCAAGCCGCCAGAAAATGGCTCCGACCCCTTTTGGCTGTAGCTTCCCATCATCCCGATCTACAACTTGGCCTTTGAATTCCATAGCAAAATCTTCACGGATTGAAAGATATAACTGATTTTGTGAAGTGGGGCTTTTTCGCAAAAATGTGATGAAGAAAATAAATGGTGGTTGGAATTTTCTGATTGTTGGGGCCTTATATAGGCGTGTTTTATTATATTTTAACTTGACGTGATGTCTGACAGCGACCGACGATTTTTATTTCATGCCTATCACAATTTCTGAATGCTGTTATTCGCTCCTGTGCTCACATACAAACCCCATTCGCGACGCCACTGGACGACATAGTATAATTTGACGATACGGTCCTAACGAATCTTGTTTCGTTGAATTTCAAGTTCGTTAGCTCGAATAGCGCTCGTTCACGTTCAAATGGTCGTTTTATTTGCATTTTATTTTGCTACGCTCACAAAATAACCCCGATTGACGCGCCACTTGAAATCTAACAATAATTTGTTGTTGCGGTCTCAATAAAATTTGTTTCGTCGAAAACTGAGGTCATTTGTAAAAAGTCCTTTTAAACGGCCCAATTCAAATAAAGTATACCAATTTTAAAATACCTCAATATAATATTAATAAAATATTGAAATTGGCCATTTACGACCAGAATTATATACACTACCAAGATAAAATATCCCGAGTTGGATTTCAAGCCAAATCGATATTCAAAATATTTAAAAACCCCTTTATTTAATATAAATAACGATAAAATTATAAAGGAAATTCCACAGCGACTATTTTAAAATTTGATTTGGACATAAAATAAAATCTGCAACATGAAAATCGATTTTTCTCTTCCACTAGAAAGATATTGTCTAACTGGTTCGGATGTTTCTTGTTTCGAGTAAATCCGACTTATTTTGGGCCCTGTACGGCCGTTTAAAGTTCAAACTGCCAAATTTCGAACTATCGCGCCGCTGCAGCTCGTTATATAATTAAATTATAAACTATACACTCAACGGTCGTTAAACGAACGATATCGTCGATATTTTTTCAATATAGACGATATTAACCCTTTATATTTTGCCAATTCACATTATACGGCGAATTCAACATTTCCAAATATTTTGGAATTAAAATATTTTTTTATTCTATTTATATTATTAATTAAATATTCAAAACAATTAAATTTGATTATTTAAATTAAAACTGGCCTTTTAAATAATAAAATAATTTAAATAACTTGTCAGAAAAATACGGGTCGTTACAATATAATTATAGAAAGATCTGGATTTCGTCTTATAGATTCTGAGTTATGTCAAAATCAAATTTACAGAAAAACAGCGCCATAACCATTGTAAAACCATAACGGTTTATTTAAATAAATAAAAGGATTTTAAACAAATAAAATCCAAATTTACATTAGAAAAATCCAGACTTGAGATATAAAATAAATATGAACTCAAATGGTGTAAGTGAACTGATTTTTGAAACAAAAATCAGATTTTTAATTGTTGATTAAAATTAACTAATTTAAAGTAAAATTTGTTAATGGAATTTTAAATCGAAATTGGACTTCGGATTAGAAAAATGGGTTTGTAATTCACATTCGAAATCGAATATGAAACTTGAATTAGAAATGGCATTTGATTGTTTTATAAAATAATTAATATATATATATATATAAACGTGTTATGTTCAAATAAAACGTGAAATAAGCAAAAGAGCTAATTAAAGAATAAACTAGCGAATTGAGTTAAAATGACTAGATTGAGTTGGAATAATTAGGAATAGATGTATATGGGTTAGACAGATATGAAATGAAGTGTATGGAGATTATAATTTAAGTGCTCGACAAAAAGGTACACGTTTAAAATTCCATATGAGATTTTATGCATCGAATCGGCAAGGTGCTTGGCTTTTTGATTTTCTTTTTGATTGGAAAGGGCCCAGAGAGATGTTTTGTAGTTGTACCTAGTGACCTGTACAAAGGAGGTTATGGTAAAAAAATTCAGAAATTTAAGGAGTTAGAATATTTTTAGGAAAATTGGATAACTAGAAATTAATGTATCGATATATACAAAATTCGATAAGGAAACGAACTTGAAAATAGAATATTGTAAACAAAAAGGAAATCTATAATTAAATGAGTAAAATTAGAAAGAGAAGCGTATATGGGTTTAAAAATGAATAATGGGTTTTTATGGTGTTGATTATTCGGGAATAATGGTCTTGTCTGTTTTGAAGTTAAGGATGTTTTCAATCAAGGTCTAAGAGGTAATTTTACCCCAATTCGATTGTTTTCATTACTAACCGATAAATAGCAAGATTCAATCTTTAAGATCAACATTTGAATAAGATTTAGTTAAACATAGTATTCTGGGTTGTTGTAACGGTGTTTTATACAACATCCGTTTTAACCCAAGTAAGTGGAATTTCGGAAATATAATAATAAATATTTCCTGAGTAGAATTAAATGAGTCGAGAAAAACTTAAGTAATTGGAATATTTTTCAATTGCAAATAGAATATATTTTCTAAGTATAGAAGATAAAAGAGGGCGATATATGGAAATGTTTCGCAAATAGCATAAGAGGCCAAGATGATTATTGAAAATATTTAGGATAACAAATATTGATAAGGAGATGAAGAAGCAATTTAATTAATGAATTATTAATTAATGGGCCCAATGATTGTGTGATGTTGTGGATGAATGTTTGTTTGTTTTTCTTCGATAGTGCGACGACCCCAAACCCCCATTCCCTGGTGGCAAGGGTAATCTTTGGAATATAACACATGAACAAATAACAGTAGAACAGAAATATATAAATACACCAGACAATGTACATTAAATAACACTGGAAATAATAATCATCAGAGTTACACAGTATAACAGGATCATACTTAGTACAAAATATAGTTTCATCTTTACATAAAATGTCAGCAGCGGAATCAAAACATAATATGTATAACAGGAGCTGAACAGCGTAAAAAGAAAGAAGTGATAGAATCCATCTTCAGCTCCATAGCTATCCGGAGAGAGCCTGCTAAAACCTGAATACAAGGTTGCCCGTGTAGAAAATAGGGCACCTGAGTTTGCAAGTGAAACAAACTATGAGTCAGTCATGGGACTGGTATGAGAAATCTACTTAACTTATTTTTGCAATAAGGCCAATCTCAGGACCATGCCGCTACCGCGGAACGGGTTTACTCCATTGGGTTGCCAGTGCCTAAAACAAGTAAATCATTTAAACATCACAATGCTTTTTACAAAAATGAAGCCATTATAAGACTCAATTCCCATCACACAATGCAACACAAACCTAAGGATAGAGTTTTACCTTATAATGGCCAAAATATGCTTGATACGAATAAAACAAAAGCATTTGATATTATACTAGTGTTTATATGTTTCAAAAACAATTTCAATCATAAGTATTAATCATAGATGGCATAAGTGCCCCATACCACTATGTCGCCATATATAGGTATGCAATCAAAACTGCACGATGTCGTATTTGAAAATTGGATTTCCGTTATGAACCTAGGCAAGGGATCGTCCTAATCGTTTCAAGACTGTCTAGCCCGAGCCTTAGGAATAGTCGCTACTGCATCTTGGATCGTCAGGGCCGGTCCACACAGAGTGGATTAAAATGCCTGAACACTGCGTTTCCCCGCCCTATGGGGGCGTAAACTGGTCATATCCCGACCAAACCATCGGCCCCGTAATGAATGATATAACCGAGACGCCTCGCTATCCATCATACACATAAGTAAAATGTCCAGGCGTGTAAAACCCAAAACACCGCTCCTAGCTAGAAGGAAACACATGTCCTCCTTGATGTCCTCTCTCGTTTCTAGCTCATACTAAGGTATGAGGCATGCGAATCAACGCTATACACAAAGCTATGCTATTTAAAGTCGTGCTCTGATCATCAACCATAAGGCTCTGCTTTTCGACAAAAGCCTCAATCACTGCATCTTAGCATGCCACACAGGCAATTCACGCCATGCAACTGGCATACATCAATCACACAGAATGAAATACAATGTCAGACACACAATCCATTTACAAGTCCGTTCTGGGTCTGAACGAAACCGGAGGCACCTTATTCCTCATCCTATATGTCCAATATAGGAGAGAGATCCTCGCACATCCGGTCGATCTCCAAGTACGTCTGGACGACCACCACTTATTACCTTGTCATAGGATGCCTCCCAATCAAGACATCAGCAATCATCCAAACAATGTGAAGACCTCCGGTCTTCAACCACCATCTTCATCTTTAATTTCTAATCGTCGATCAATTATTTGAAATGAGATTTAACTCAGCCTTTTCAAATAATTCACATATATTTAGAATGTAAATCAACTCATTTCCATGGTTACATTATTTGACATCCATAATTCAGTTCATTATTGTAATTTTCCTGTCAAACACATTCAACCATCAAATACCCAATAAACCGGGTAAATTCGGTTTATTTCCATTCGATATTGTTCATAATATTTTATAACGATTTAACGCTATTTTTATTTATTTAAAAATAGCCCATTTATTTAAAATGACGCTTTAGGTCATGGCGCGGCCATGGCACTGTTTTTCTTCAGATTTGAATTAAACATTTAACACAATCTAACCGTTGGATCTTTACAAATTTTATATCATTGGAAATATCTTTTCAAAACGGACCCATTGGTTCCAGTTTTGGGAAAATCCGACGGTCGGATCTCCCGGTACAATCATTTAAAGTTACGATTTCAAAATACGAACTGCAGCATCGTTATTCGTTTTATTTTAATTATATTTATATATATAAATATAATCCATTCTGGAGTTGTTTTCAATCAGATTTGAATTAAACATTTCACACAATCAGACCGTTGGATCTTTACAAATTTGGTATCATTGGAAAGATATTTTCAAAGCGGACCCACCGGTTTCGGTTTCGGGAAAATCCGACGGTGGATCTCCCGGTACAAACGTTTAAAATCACGATTTCAAAATATGAACTATAGCATTGTTATTCGTTTAATTATAATTATATATATAATCCGTTCTTCGATTTCCAAACCATTTTCATTTTGTATATTTGATAAAAAACAATATTTTTACCCAACAAATATCCATTTCAACACATGACTATTTTTAACACTTCATATATATAATAAAAATGTGATTTTTATTGTCAAAACAGTTTATTTCAAACATGAATATTTTTAGCGATTCATATATATATATATATAATGAAAATGTGATTTTTATTGTTAAAACAATTTATTTCAAACATGAATATTTTTAGCGATTCATATATATAATAAAAATGTGATTTTTATCTTTTAAACATGAATATTTTTAGTAATTCATATATATAATAAAAATGTGATTTTTGATGTTAAAACAATTTATTTCAAACATGAATATTTTTAGCGATTCATATATATAATAAAAATGTAATTTTTATATTTCAAACATGAATATTTTTAGCGATACATATATATAATAAAAATGTGATTTTTATTGTTAAAACAATTTATTTCAAACATGAATATTTTTAGCGATTCATATATATAATAAAAATGTGATTTTTATTGTTAAAACAATTTATTTCAAACATGAATATTTTTAGCGACTCATATATATAATAAAATGTGATTTTTATTATTAAAACAATTTATTTCAAATATGAATATTTTTAGCAATTCATATATATAATTAAAATGTGATTTTTATTGTTAAAACAATTTATTTCAAACATGAATATTTTTATATACTTCATATACATGATAAAAAATGTGATTTTTATCTTTCAAACAATTTATTCGTCATATGAATATTTTTCCAACACATGAATATATTTCAACACATGAATATTTCAGAAAATTTCGGCAGCATAACAGCGGGGGGTTTAAAACCGGCACCGTCCCGAGTACGATTCCTCGCACTACCTTATGCCTCGCAGCGTTCCCTAAGGGCTTATCCTTATAATCTAAATATTTCAATCATTTTCATATCACAATGGATTTTTCCACAAACAATTCCAATTTTGTTTCAACCATAAACAATCATTATCAACCATTCACATTTATTAACCAAATTTCCCGTCAACCTAAATCCAAATAATCACAACCAATATATATCGTCCTTGGTCTGTAGATGAGGGGAGTGTGTATGTGTGTGTGTGTATATATATATATGTATGTATGTATGTATGTATGTACGTATATAAATATATTTCCATTTCATTTCAACTCCATTCAACGCACATATGATTTTTACAACGTATATGTAACTTATACGTCGCACATGTAATTTACACAACGTGTATACATGAGGTGTACAACGCTTATATAACTTATACATCGATTATATAATTTATACATCGACATTCCATATCTTTTTGAATTTAGATATCTCACATTGGGTTCCACTCCAAAAATTATAGGAAACTCCAAAAATTCTCCGGTCTTTTCTAAAATGTAGAAGACGTCCACCCGAGTCCAATGTCCCTTGTTTCACGGGATTTCGACCACATAGCAAAAAGATATGATTTTTATAAGTTTGCAATGCTTTTATTTGTCGAAATCAGTTAAAATAAACAAAGGTCGTACCTTTCAGCATATGATTCCAAACTAGGTTTGGATTTTTCGCGAAATCCGTGAAGCGATGCAAGGATCGGGCTATGCAGCGTCGAAGGGGGAGGAGTTGCACACGTACGCAGGGGTTGGGGTCCACTTCGGTGGTTACTAATGGCGGCGGCGGTGCCTTGAAGTCTCGCTCTTCGAGGAGGTGGTTCTCACAAAATACTAAGCGATAAATTACAATCCCTATATGGATTTAAAGAGGATGGATAGATCTACAAAAAGTTTAACTGGGCCACTTGATTTTAATAGGTGCTTTGAGAGGAAACGAGGAGAGAAGACTGGAAGCTATTTCGTCATCATTTACAAGGGGTTTCAGGGAGAGAGAATGGAAGATGAAATATGATTGGCCCATTTATTTTATTTATATATTTAATTCTTTAATTTCCAAAAATACCCATTCGTTCATACAACTCCAATTCAAACCCAACGACTATTGTCCCTAGCTAATTACCCCCATTTCGGACACAATGGAATATGTTTCGTAGGCCCATTCGACTATTCCGGTCACTTTTTCTTCAAATTAAAATACAAAACGTTCAAATATGGATTTGAACGTACATTTCAATTTGCCGGGGCCACATGCTAATTCTAAAAATTCCAGAAAAATAAATCTGGCTATGTTTGGACGATACGGTCCAAACAAAACTAATTTCATCAAATTTGGAGACCCATTGAAAAATGGCCATTTTCCGGTCGATCCAAATTGACTAAAATTAACCAAACACATTTTCCTTTTCCATGCTCACATATTAACTTCAAAAATTATGGAATTTTGAATCTAGCAATAATTTGATATTACAGATCCAACAAAAGTGGTTTCGTCAAAAACGGAGGCCACTTGCAAAATGTCTATTTTCACGGACTATATTTATTCCATAACGACCTTTCTGAAAATTCATTTAGCCATAACTTTTGATTCCCGCTATGAAATTTTGATTTTTCAGATTCGTTAGAAAGATATTCTTAAACAGACTTAAATATTTGTGGTTTCACTCAAATTCGTTTTATTTTGCATCCTATACATTCAGTCAAAGTTTGAATTCAAATTTTCAAACTACGCGCCATTTCAGACCTTGTTTTATAATTAAAATAAATTTATTCACTATAACTTCGATCCAAATGAATTTTTAGTCGATATTATTTAAAATAATTTATTTTAAATATTCAAAATTCACTAAATTAGCCAAATTAATTTTTTCAAATCAATCCAGATTTTCCAGGTTGTTACAAATAGTTAAATAACTGACTATCGAAGTACTTGTCAATATCGTTGTCAATACGGAGAGACCAGTTGGATTATTATGTGAGAACCACTCCATATTTGCAGTCACTTTGTAAATCAGATTATATGAAGATAATCGAAGACGGAGTAAAATGCAAGGGCTTATTTTGTTAATCCTAGGTAGAAATTGCCTGATGGATTAATGGAAATTGTGCCTTCGGTTTCGTTCAGTCCTAGAATGAATGTGTATGGACGAGTGTCTGACAGAGTATTTCCAATGGTCGCATATGTTGGTTTGTATAAATATATATGGTGGCAGAGAATTTATTCTCTTAGCATAATATCCAGAACATATTTATGCAAATCAACTAATGATTAATGGATCTGACAATGTAGCATTCAACGTGATTGTGCTATCAATGAATGATAAGAATCGTAGGCTCTGGCCTCAACAACCTAGAAATGACAAAAATCAGGCAGGTAGCATGGCTAAGTGGGTAGCTCCCAATTAGGGTGTATTATCACCTATCTATAGAAATTCATTGATTCTTTATTCTATTCGATGTTGTCCCATTCAGGGAAACGGTTGTTGATCCCAACCGTGGGTGCTATAAATTCGATACACTGAAGCGAAATGAGTGGTCGGTCATGTATGGCTAGGTTACAAGATGTTCTTGTTGAACCCAGTGTATTCTCCTCTAGAGATACACTATCGGAAGGTTCCATACCTTGTCATAGTTGGAAATTCATTACCCAATAAGTACCCGCGGTTTTGATTGTATATTATGTATGTGGAGCATGAGATGAAAGCGTTCCACTAAATTTCTATTTATTTGATTTAGACACTATTATAATACCAAAGAGTTTTGATATAAAGATTATTGTTTTCTTCCAAAAGGATTTGAAAGTTTAATCAAGTGTTTTGGATTCTCATAAGGGAAAAAACCCATTCTGTATTATACGACGTGGTCATATGAGATATCGTTTAATTTCCCCAAACTGTTTTAAATTCTATACTCATACCAATCCAATGACTGACCCCTAGTTTATTTTGTTTTGTCTTACCTAAACTCCTAGGTGCCCAAATTTGTACGGGCAGTCAAGTAGCTTAGGATTTATAGATTTATCTAAAGGAGCTTGGAGTAGGAGGCCTCATCGTTATTTAGTTATTGTTTTTCCGCTGTGTTATAAGTGTTGTACTCTGATTTTGATATGTATATAGGAAAAAAATTGTACTCCAAAAGCTGATATATATATTATATTTTGTTCCGCTGCGATGTGAGATTCTATATTGTTATTTTTGTTCTTCTTCTATCTTTTTCTTCTTTGTTAATAATGATTCATATTTCTGTGATATTTGGGTTGGACATATGGTGTATTTAGTCAACTCAGATAGTACAGATTTGCGGTCCATTGCCGTCAGGTCGAGTCATCCTGTTTATAAACGGGTCGGGTTAGGGTTGGGGAAAAATGACCTATTTAATAAACAGGCTGAGCCGACCCATTTATAAATCGACCTAAACCTGACTTGACCTAACCCGAACCTGACTCTATTATACTTAACTGCAAGTAGACCTAACATTATAATGAGTGTTTATCTTTGTGCACAATTTCAAGCACAACCAAAGGAATCACATTGTAAAGCTATTAAACGAATTTTGAAATATTCAACCAACACTAAAGATTACGGTATTTTCGATCCAAAAGGGATTTCTTTGAACTCATATCATATAGTGATTTGGGTTTTGGAGGATGTAAAACAGAATATCACAAGTGTTACTTGCCATTTTATCATTCAATCTCTTGTATCGTGGTTTATTAAGAAGCAAAATTTAGTTTCACTCTCAATATGTGAAGCATAATACATATTTGCCGCCTTGGCATATGCTCAAGTAATTTATATGTAATAGATATTGAAAGATTTTAGGAAACACATTTTTTACTCACCAACATATTGTGACAATACTAGTGCTATGGCTTATCAAAATTTCCAATAAACCACTCTCGAACAAAACACATAGATATTAGGCATCATTTTTTAAGAGATCACATTGCAAAGTGTAATGTCCCATATTTCTAGTAGTCAAAATTTTAATATATTTAATTATTTTAAATATATTTTTTGGAATATTAATGGATTTTAATATTGAATTCGTTATTTAAAACGAACTTTGAACATAAAATTTATATATAATATAAATCGAGCTTGAGATGGCATGGTAGTTCGTAATATTGAGTTTTGAACTTCAATTGAATATACAGGATTCGATATGAGTCGGATTTCTGTGAAACAAGAAACGTTGGAATCTTGTTGATTATAATTTTCATATGGAAGAGAAAATTTGAGATTTCAGCTTATATGTCGTAAGTTATAGCCAAATCAAATTTTAAATAGTCGCTGTGGAATTCGTTTATAAATTATAACGTTTATTTAATATGGAATTTTTATATATTTGAATACCGTTCAATTCGAAAATATTAATGTAACACCCCACCTACGCTAGGGTCACTCACAAAGGGAATGCCATAGTTTTGGAGGGTATTATCTAGTAAACAGGCACAGAGATAACACAAGACAGAACATAGATAAAATAGAGTATATAAAGCAGCGGATATAAACTTTAAAACCAAATCTCATTACTGAAAAATAGAGTCAAAACCTCTTACATCAAAATGCCAAGTCATTATTTCATTACATCAAGTTTTAAAGAAGCAAAGTACTTAAAACAACATAAGTAAAATATTATTCCCCAAAACGTGCATGAGTGCAGCCATAGCATAGCTCAAGACCAAACCGTACATGAGCTGTCAGAAAGCAAGCAAAGTCCAAGCTAAGAGCTAGAGTTTCCTCCCTGAGAACCTGGGGGGAAACGAAAGACAAAGAGGCGAAAGAAAACGGGTCAGTCAAAAAGACTGGTAAGCCCTAGTGACTATCAGCATAGAAACTAGTAAAGTTAACAAGACATGAATAAACTGGAATTAAACATAGGAATGATGATAAGTCTGACATGATAACTAAGCTAACAAGATAACTCAAGTCTAACATTGCGTATTCAAGGTTCGCCATACCAACTATACTGGTATACTAATACCGTGTCAACTATAAATCAAGGAATAATCCCTTGGCCCAATATCGTGAAGTGACCCAATTCGGGGTCCAACGGTATGATCTAATCGATCGGCTCCCTACAAGTCTAGCTCGTCGTGTGTCTGTGTCATACGGCCCTATCATGAATGTAGTCACCTGTTCTAGGTCCACCATAGGGTGTAACAAGCCCTAGGGTGCCAAGCACCGACACAAATCAAGAATGCACAGATAATCCTACTGATGCCCAATGCCTGCTTTTTCGACTCCGGACTAAGTGCGCGACCCTAGTACGCCTGAACCTACAATGGCGCACCAACTCAGTCGTCGTTCTGGTCGCTTACAATCAGCCCAGCAATCGTGCCCCACCCTGCCTAGTCCCAGGGTACTGTGATACATCTAGTGGGTTACTGCTGAAAAGGACCGCGTAACTAGGGTTTCGTTCAGCAGGTTAAGTTGTCATTTAAAATCGAGCCTTAACCCCATCTATGTGTCATTTCAAATTGACTAAGTGTGTCGTTCTAGTTCAAGACTTAGTCCTACGAATCATGTGTCAGGTTGGTTAAGTGTGTTCAAGCGGTTCATGACTTAACCCTATCAAATCAACGTGTCAAATTGGTTAAGTATATTTAAGTGGTCCATGACTTAACCCTATCCAATGGCATTAATTTACTTAATGCACCCCTAACCTCTCACATTAGACTTGGTTATGGTTACTGGATGTGTCGGGCGGGTCCGGGCAGTTTTACACCATAACCTAGTCTAACCTCGGGTTTCGAGTGCGATATGACCAACTACTCACATTGGGTCCTATTGTTTGCAATTACTGGATTCGCCGGGCGGTTCCGGGCAGATTTATACTGCAAACTCAACCCAACCTCGAGTTGGCCACGTTCAAGTTATCTAAGTGTCGTGTCCCAAATTCATATTTTCAAGTATAATTTCATGTCAAGTTCATGTTCCTATCCAAGATCAAGTTATAACGATATTCATGTTTTCAAGTTCATACTAAATTCAGGTTTTCCTAAACTACCCAATCGCATCCCCAACGCTCGTGAATTCGAATCAAGACAATAGATGTAACTAGGGAATAACATAACAAGGATGGGTATAAAGTGGCAAAGGTGATTTCAAGGCAAGCAAGGTGTAACTTGAGATATGATCATAACATCACTGGCATATGAAATAGGGTGATAAACATAGTAATAAATGACATAAGATGATAATCCTAAACTTGTGACTAGCAATAGTTTCAACATCACAACATCACAGGCATGTTAAAATAATGATAGGGTTTAGGTTATGACATGAACAGGCCCTTAAATCAAGTTCTTATCAGTATTCCACAAATCAAGGTTCAATATGAACGGTACTAGTTTCAAGGTGAATAGATCTAGGGTGAACAAGAGTAGATCTAAAATAATAGATCAAAAAGGAATAGTCATAGATCAAAGATATACAAGAGTAGGTCTCAAGTAGTTATCATGTTTATGTTCAACTTCAATTTACACATGTCAATATTAAGTTTAGAGTTTAGATCTAAGAGTAACTGGGGCTTATAGATCGTGGTTTTTGAGAACTAAAAACAAAAATTGTCGTAGGATTGTTGTTGAGATGTTGATCTATTCCCTTGAATTGTTGTAGAAACGTTGGCCTTTGATTTGGATCTAGTTTGAATGTTTAAGCTTCAAGTTGGAGGCGGCGGCCATGGTTCAAGAGGAGACTTAGCAGCATAATGGTGTTAGAAAGATTTGTTGTGGATTAGCCTAGGTCTTAGGGTGTTTTTACAGTTGCAACAACTAGTTTAGGCCATAGGATAAACCCTAGAATCGATCTGAACCACCTAAAATTGTCACAGGCCCTCAAACAAGCCAACAGGGACAAGCAGGAGCAACCAGGCCCAAACCAGGTTCGGGGACCAGGTCGACACCCAAGTCGACTGCGCAGTCGACCTGGTCCTCGGGGTGTCGACTGCCCAGTCGACTCCCCAGTCGACCTGGGGTGCTGGGCAGGAAATTTCCTGTCCAGTCTGTCTGGGTTTTGAAACTTGAATTTGAACTCGAATTCGAACTGTTTTGAACTCTGAAAATTTCTGAAACTTTGGGGAGCCATAACTTGGTCATACGGACTCCGATTTTCGAAAACTCGGACTCGATTTCATGAAGAATTCCGAGATGAACGCAATGGAGCAACCCGTTTCCCTTGATTCTTATTTTAAAATTTAATTCTGCCTAGATTTATGGTTATAACACGTTATCAAAATACGGGTTGTTACATTCTCCCCTCCTTAAAGGATTTCGTCCCCGAAATCTCTAAGTTAGGAAGAACGTATCCTACCATCCATCATCCATCTACTAAAAACATCATCCACAAGCAAACATTGTCCTTAAGAAATTTCTAATGCTGTATGAACATATGCAAAAAGTGTGTTTATATGTTCCTTATCTAATGCAAATGATCAGGCCTGATTGATCTTTCTAATGCAAAATATGTTTAGTGTCATGAATCCAACATGTATGCAAATAATCCTAGTCACGTAAGCACTATATGTGTGCACAAACATTCATCCATATGCAACATTCATATGATAACACATTCAATTTCATCCATAAATAAGTATAAACACTCATGCATATGCAATATGTAAATGTGTCTGAGCCGATCTAGTGCCTAATGTGTGTTATGCAACCACGAGCAATCACTTGCAACCACTTGCAACCATTCGCAAACATCAAGCATAACATGTTTCAAATACATGTTTACATTCATAGGATTCTACCTAAGGTTCTCAAGAAAGGATCGAAAGGATATACAAGATAAAACAGAGTATTTAGGGAAAAGAAGTTAAAGATGTACCCCTAGAAGGTCCTTCTTGCGGGGCTTGCCCTTGCTTCTTAGGGCAGTTTTTACTGATATGTCCAGTTTCACCGCATTGAAAACATGCTCCTATCTTCATCTTCTTCTTCCTACAGTCCTGGACTATATGCCCGTCAATAACATAGAAGTTGCATTTTCTTTTCTCACGTGACTTATCATTCTTGTTGTTGCTGTTCTTTCCTCCTTTCTCGGAGTCTACCTTCTTGTATTGAGACTCATTCGCCTTGACCTTCTTCTTGCCATTCTCGTCTTCTTCATGAAGTAGGGCCATATTCAAAGGTCGACCCCATGGGTACATGAGTCATGGCCATAGTGTGGAGTGGCTCGCTCAATCCTCGAGCAAAGCGTATAGCCTTCTTCTCAGCCGTGTTGACTAAGTCCAAACCAAACCGAGCAAGCTGATTAAACTTATTCACGTATTCCCTAACTGACATGTCCCCTTGCTTGAGTGCCAGAAACCTCTCCATCTGAAGACTTGCTTCTGCGGATGATAAAAACTTAAGCCCAAACCTCTCTCTAAAGTCTGCCCAAGTCTCAGTTGGCCTGGTAGCATTGGTGACTTCCCACCAAAATGCAGCTTCCTCTTTCAACAACCATGCTGCCAACTGAACTTTCCTATGATCCTCCATATCGAAAATAACAAACAAGTCTTCAGTCTCTTTTAGCCAGTTTCGCGCCTCAACGAAGGTTTCAGTTCCAACGAAGTTCTTGCCGCCTATTCCTATAAAGTCCTTGCATATTTTGGCGAAGGCGGTATCCGGAGGAGGAGGAGGAGGAACCGTGGCCACCGGGGGAGGAGGAGGAGGGATATCTGTCGGGCCCGCACCATTGGCCCTAGCTTCCAAGTATCTTCGGAACCAGCCAGGTATGGGTACTCCCTCAGGAAGGTTAAGATCAGACATGCTGAAAAGCGAAAAGGAAAAAGATTCAAACGAGGAAACAAAGGAAAGTGCTAATGGCTTTTGGGGAATAGCCTTTTCTTAAAAATAAAACTTTTCTTGAAAAATGCTTCTTTATAAACGGTTTTGAAAATAGTTTCAGAAGGTTTTTAAAACTTTTGCCTAGTCTGGTAACCTTTTGCTCTGATACCAAATGTAACACCCCACGTACGCTAGGGTCACTCACAAAGGGAATGCCATAGTTTTGGAGGGGTATTATCTAGTAAACAGGAACAGAGTTAACACAAGACAGAACATAGATAAAATAGAGTATATAAAGCAGCAGATATAAACTTTAAAACCAAATCTCATTACTGAAAAATTGAGTCAAAACCTCTTACATCAAAATGCCAAGTCATTATTTCATTACATCAAGTTTTAAAGAAGCAAAGTACTTAAAACAACATAAGTAAAATATTATTCCCCAAAAAGTGCATGAGTGCAGCCATAGCATAGCTCAAGACCAAACCGTACATGAGCTGTCAGAAAGCAAGCAAAGTCCAAGCTAAGAGCTAGAGTTTCCTCCCTGAGAACCTGGGGGGGGGGGGGGACGAAAGACAAAGAGGCGAAAGAAAACGGGTCAGTCAAAAAGACTGGTAAGCCCTAGTGACTATCAGCATAGAATCTAGTAAAGTTAACAAGACATGAATAAAATGGAATTAAACATAGGAATGATGATAAGTCTGACATGATAACTAAGCTAACAAGATAACTCAAGTCTAACATTGTGTATTCAAGGTTCGCCATACCAACTATATTGGTATACTAATCCCGTGTCAACTATAAATCAAGGAATGATCCCTTGGCCCAATATCGTGAAGTGACCCAATTTGGGGTCCAACGGTATGATCTAATCGATCGGCTCCCTACAAGTCTAGCTCGTCGTGTGTCTGTGTCATACGGCCCTATCACGAATGTAGTCACCTATGCTAGGCCCACCATAGGGTGTATCAAGCCCTAGGGTGCCAACCACCGACACGAATCTAGAATGCACAGATAATCCTACTGATGCCCAATGCCTGCTTTCTCAACTCCAGACTAAGTGCACGACCCTAGTCCGCCTGAACCTAAAATGGCGCACCAACTCAGCCATCGTTCTGGTCGCTTACAATCAGCCCAGCAATCGTGCCCCACCCTGCCTAGTCCCAGGGTACCGTGATACATCTAGTGGGTTACTGCTGAAAAGGACCGCGTAGTAACCAGGGTTTCGTTTAGCAGGTTAAGTTGTCATTTAAAATCGAGACTTAACCCCATCTACGTGTCATGTCAAATTGACTAAGTGTGTCGTTCTAGTTCAAGACTTAGTCCTACGAATCATGTGTCAGGTTGGTTAAGTGTGTTCAAGCGGTTCATGACTTAACCCTATCAAATCAACGTGTCAAATTGGTTAAGTATATTCAAGTGGTCCATGACTTAACCCTATCCAGTGGCATTAATTTACTTAATGCACCCCTAACCTCTCACATTAGACTTTGTTATGGTTACTGGATGTGTCGGGCGGGTCCGGGCAGTTTTACACCATAACCTAGTCTAACCTCGGGTTTCGAGTGCGATATGACCAACTACTCACATTGGGTCCTATTGTTTGCAGTTACTGGATTCGCCGGGTGGTTCCGGGCAGATTTATACTGCAAACTCAACCCAACCTCGAGTTGGCCACGTTCAAGTTATCTAAGTGTCATGTCCCAAATTCATATTTTCAAGTATAATTTCATGTCAAGTTCATGCTCCTATCCAAGATCAAGTTATAACGATATTCATGTTTTCAAGTTCATACTAAATTCAGGTTTTCCTAAACTACCCAAATCGCATCCCCAACGCTCGTGAATTCGAATCAAGGCAATAGATGTAACTAGGGAACAACATAACAAGGATGGGTATAAAGTGGCAAAGGTGATTTCAAGGCAAGCAAGGTGTAACTTGAGATATGATCATAACATCACTGGCATATGAAATAGGGTGATAAACATAGCAATAAATGACATAAGATGATAATCCTAAACTTGTGACTAGCAATAGTTTCAACATCACAGGCATGTTGAAATAATGATAGGGTTTAGGTTATGACATGAACAGGCCCCTAAATCAAGTTCTTATCAGTATTCCACAAATCAAGGTTCAATATGAACGGTACTAGGTTCAAGGTGAATAGATCTAGGGTGAACAAGAGTAGATCTAAAATAATAGATCAAAAAGGAATAGTCATAGATCAAAGATATACAAGAGTAGGTCTCAAGTAGTTATCATGTTTATGTTCAACTTCAATTTACACATGTCCATATTAAGTTTAGAGTTTAGATCTAAGAGTAACTGGGGCTTACAGATCGTGGTTTTTGAGAACTAAGAACAGAAATTGTCGTAGGATCGTTGTTGAGATGTTGATCTATTCCCTTGAATTGTTGTAGAAACGTTGGCCTTCGATTTGGATCTAGTTTGAATGTTTAAGCTTCAAGTTGGAGGCGGCGGCCATGGTTCAAGAGGAGACTTAGCAGCATAATGGTGTTAGAAAGATTTGTTGTGGATTAGCCTAGGTCTTAGGGTATTTTTATAGTTGCAACAACTAGTTTAGGCCATAGGATAAACCCTAGAATCGATCTGAACTGCCAAAAATTGTCATAGGCCCTCAAACAAGCCAACAGGGTCAAGCAGGAGCAACCAGGACCAAACCAGGTTCGGGGACCAGGTCGATACCCAAGTCGACTGCGCAGTCGACCTGGTCCTGGGGGTGTCGACTGCCCGGTCGACTCCCCAGTCGACCTGGGGTGCTGGGTGGGAAATTTCCCGCCCTGTCTGTCTGGGTTTTGAAATTCGAATTTGAACTCGAATTCGAACTGTTTTGAACTCTGAAAATTTCTGAAACTTTGGGGAGCCATAACTTGGTCATACGGACTCCGATTTTCGAAAACTCAGACTCGATTTCATGTAGAATTCCGAGACGAACGCAAAGGCGCAACCCGTTTCCCTTGGTTCTTATTTTAAAATTTAATTCTGCCTAGATTTATGGTTATAACACGTTATCAAAATACGAGTTGTTACAATTAACGTCAAGTTATAAAGCCATATTGGGTAAATTTGAAGTGATATATATTTTTGTATTCGATAATAATAATAATTTATTATTATTTAACTTAATTGTTTTGAATTAGATTAATAATTTATCAGTGTTATATAAGCATTAAAATATTTGTTTTCCAAACAACCTCTGTTTTCGACGAAACGAATTTTACTGGAATGCGTATGGTCAATTATCGTTATATTTTCAATTTGGGGACAATTGGAGTTATTTTTTCAGTAGGCAAAATTTAAACATGAACCGATAATTGAATAGAAATTAAAATAACATTGTTGTGCCATAGGAGTTCGTTTTCAACAAAATTTATTTCATTAGGACCGTATTGCCAAGACGTAGCAGCACATCCATTTTCACCGCATTTGGAGATCGTATGTGGCGGTACGATTATTGAACATGAACATTGTACGATAATAATTCAACAATTTAAACAATAATAAACAAATCATAGCCTTTCCTTAGGATCCAAACTTTCCTCATCCGTGATCCCTAAGTGTTCTTTACATTTAAGCAACTCAAGCAAGTACCAAGTATTAATATACCCCATGTCAACCCCATAAATGTACAGCTATACGTTAATGCTCCGCTCAAACTAAAAATGACGTGTAAACCTAAAAGAGGACAGCTACCCTATATTATTTTTTCCACCATATACGCCGAGAGATGCACAACTAATCTAGTGGAAAGAATTACAAAGTTACCATGCTACAAAGAAATATAATTGGTCCAAATATTTCTTTGCTACCAAGTATATGTCGTATCAACCTAATTGAAGAAACTACAGACCTAAATAAGCGTAGCTATTCCCTATCACCAATAAGAACACCTAGCCTATTGTGTACAATACATGCATAAGCAAGTAACATCAAATCAATGTAATAAAGCCTGCCTACCCTAAAGCCTTCAGACTTGCCTAGTATATTACCTTGACTGCCAAGTAATTTCTCCTATAAATATATATATCATGTCACTGTTTACATTTCTTTGCGAAATGAATAAAACTCTTCAACTAATGATTTCAAACCCTTTCCTTTGTAAAAGCAAAACCAAACCACTCACTATAAATCTAAATTTCAAACTCTTCAAATTTGTTGTTGGTGTCCAAAAATAGAGTGAAGGGGGATGCTGGGTGCTCGCGAATGACGATGGTAGGTCAGTGGTCTTCTGACATCAAGGAAGTGCTATGTTTTTGGGAAATATGAATAGGAGATCGGAGTCTCAGTTGTCACAGGTGGTGCTCTGGTACTGTTGCGGTGCAATGGCATTGTGTAGTTGCATGTGGAAGTTTTTGTGTGTGAAAATGGAGAGATGTGCGAGCATATGAGAATGAATGGAATGGGTGGGAACAAATGGAGGCTTACAGCAGTTGTTTTGCATGCATGATGTGGGGGGGCTGATGCGTGTGGGTGTTTGCGGTGGGTCGATGAAGACCTGTGCCAAACGAAAAGAAGAAAAGGGGGAGTAGGAAGAAAAGAAGCAGAGGAAAAAGGGGAAGAACCGTGGGGAAGAATTTATGTTTAAATTCATGCAGATGGGCTTCAGCGTTTTCGTTTGGGTAGGAAGAAATAGTACTGTAGATTTATGATGCGGGTTATACTTTCGGTGTGGGTCGTGATATTTGAGCTCGCGTTTGGTCCTGTTGGGCTCGTTTAAAGAAAAAAATGGAAACATAGTGGTGAAACAGGAAGTAGCGGGATGTTAGATACGCGATGCAATAGGGACCAGTGAGTATCGAGATGAGCCGGGTATATTTCAACATGGGAAGATTCAAATCTGGCATGTTGGTTACATCGTAGAGAAAATATAACAAATAAAGTGAAGCATGCATTTGTAATAGAGGATTCAACGAGAGCAATGAAAGGAAATATCGGCTTGGGATTACGTAAGTAAAATAAATAATAATTAGATTATGTTATTAATTATATAATTAAGATTAATGAATTTATTTAATCGTGTGAACAAAAATGAGTATAACTTTTTGTTATAATATCAATATCTGACATATCAAGTTGCAATGGAATCGCCTTGATAAGATCTACACTGTGGAATTAATTTAGACAGAAATGAAGACAACACGAATTTACAGTTGAATTAAACGACTGATTAATTTAACTGCAATCAAACTGCTTCACCAATAAAGCAAGGTGAGTTAAACTCATTTAGTTATCCCACTTATATTTATATAAGTCGGGTTTAAATATTTGTTTGTTTGGTTGCTATTGGTTGAATGATTCGATAAATGTTTGCATATATACTGGATATTCTTATATAACTGGTTTAAATTAAACATTTGTTTAATTTAGTCAAACCAATCGTTATATTTTAACGATTAATTCCAATAGAGGTAACTTACTTGTTGGTTACGTTTATAATAATATAAACGTTTAAAATTGAATTGGATGCTTGAATGGTTGTTAGTTGACCGTTACTAGTTGAATTAATTATTCATGTCGTGTTGAATACATGGAAGAACAGGTTGGGGGAATCCAACGGATTCCTCAAATTTATTGTTTATTTTCGTGGTATATCACATGTAATGTTTAATAACCTGATTGGATGATGGATTGATTATTGATTACCGTTGAACCCTTGATATTAACCAATGAGAAATATTGTTGAGAAATTGGCAGTAGATGGCCTAAATTATAATCGTTTTATAAAGATTGATTTACCGTTAGATGAATAGTTAGAAATGAAATTATAAAATTGATTTTATAACTGAATATAGATTTTTAAAATATATTCTTTTAAATGAAGTTTATAAAAAGAAAAATATACCATGTGCGAAGCACACGCATATATTGATCGTTTTAACCACAAATACCATTTTTGTACCAAAAATATACCATGTGCGAAGCACATGCCTCATCTAATTTGTTAGATGATTTATAAAACTAATTCTTATATTAATAAGATGGATAAGAAGGTGAGCAAGGATTAATGTAACGATTAATAATTGGGATTAATTGTTTTTAAGTAATAACAAAAATGGGATTATATTACTTAATTTATTATTTATTTAGTAATAATCGAAGTAAATGGGTTAATTTAAATTAATTATATTATTAATTAATTTAAATGAAAAGACAAATCAAAGTTTATCAACGACTTAATCATTGTTTAAAATTTTTCCAAGCCAACTTAACAAAAATTGATTATTAAATTGAATTAGATTATGTTGATTAATCTAATGTACTAATTTAGCGAATGGAGTTTAATTTAATAAGAATTAAAAAGGAATTTGGATATGAATTCCAGTTGATGATGAAGTAAATTTTAATTTAAAATTTTACTTATTTAAATAAAGTTTATTAAAATAAGTAATCGAAGTGGTAATGAAATATAATTAATTTTCTAAGGAGGCCTACTAACGGTTTATATTTAAACCAAATTTAGTGAATGAACGCATAAAGTAATTTTAAGCGAATGTGATAAGCTTAAAATAAATGTTTGGATTAAGTAAAAATGAAATCAAGATGAAAAAGGGTTTTATATTAAACCAGAGTTGTGTAAACAGGCTTATAAAGAGAGATGTAAAATTAAAGCATTAATTTTAAATTAACGTTACAAAATGACGGCGTTAAGTGAAATGGATGGAATTTTAAACAAGAATTTTTTTCCAGAGGAAATAATTCAAAGGTTTAAGTAAAGGTATTCCTGCAATTGAATTTGGTAAAGCTTTTGGAAATGCAATTTGTAATAAGAACCTAGATAATAAGAATAAATAGTTTAAAGAAGTTGAAGTTTAAAAATTGATGTTTTATTTATCATTTACTAAATTAATGAATTTAGTAATAATAGTAGATTTAAAGGGGAGATTTGAAAGGTAAGAATGTTGTATAAAACTATATTTTTAATAAAATAGTGAATTTGTATTGGTCGATATTAGATTAAATATCGGTTTTGAATTACAACTCGTATTTAAGATAAGAATGTTGTTGATCAAGGTCTGAGAGGTAATTAAAATATCCCAACTTGAACGACTTCAGGATTATCGGAGGATTTATTAGTTGTAATGACGGAAATATTAGGAGTGAATTATTTTGTGAAATAATAATGTAATGTCAATTGAAGAAGTTGGAAATGTACATATATTAAAATTCCAAACTGAAGGAATTTTATAAAGGCTTGAGAATATGAAATGATATTTTTATAGCAAAGAAATAAAAAAGGAGATTTTGTGAAAATATAACTATGTTTTCAAAATAAAAAGATGAGATTTAGAATGAGTTATTCTAAAAGGATAAGTGACGATTATGGATTCAAATAATGAAACAAAAAGGAGATTTCGTAATGGTTTTTTTAAGAATGAAAAATTTGGATCTATTTCTGTGAGGACTAAAACAGTTATTAAAACTTTATTTTAAAAGAGAGTAATTCAAGGGACCACGCCGTATAACACGGAACGGGTTTCCTCCCAAGAATACTAGTGCATAGAATAAACAGCGCGATGCTTTTTCGAAAAATGAAGCTATTATAAGACCTAGGTCCCATCACACAATGCAACGCAAGTCGGAGGATAGGTTTTACCTTATAATAGCCAAACATGCTTGGTACGTTTAAAACAAATCATTTGATACTATAATAAGTGTATAGTGTCAAAACAATTTCAATCATAAATATAAATCATAGACGGCATAGCATCCCATGCTACTATGTCTCCATACTAGGCTCTACAAATAAAGCCGAAATATCTCGTATTGGAAATTGGATTTCCGTCATGAGTCGAGGCAAGGGGCAAGCTCCTCTCCGCGTTCGAGACACTCTAGCAAATGTCTCAGGACTACACACTCTGGGCAATCCTGGATCGGCTGGGCCGGTCCTAACTTACGTTAGAGGATTGGCAATTCCTGAACACACGTTTCCCGGTCCTTACAGACCTATAATCGAGGCGCCTCATTCCAACAACCACAAAGGTGAAAAGTATATAAATGTCAGGGCTGGTAAGTCACTGACACCACCAAAGCTAGAAAGAAACGTCGTGTTCTCCCAATGGTCCATATCCCGTTTTTGACTCATACCGAGGTGTGAGGCTCGCGAATTCACGTTATACACAAAGCTGCCACGTAGGCCATGCTTTGATCATTAACCACAAGACTTTGCTTTTCAACAGAAGCCTTGATCATTTCATCTCAGCATGCCACACAGGTAATTCATGGCATGCGATTGATATCTATAGATATATAACCTCTAAGCTCGTACGTCTCAGAGAAGGGCGTTAAGCAAGAGAATAAATTCTCCGCCGCCAAACAGATATATATTTAACAGAAATCAATCAACACAGAATAAAATCCAATGTTAGACACACAATCCATTTACAAGTTCGTTCTAGGTCTGAACGAAACCGGAGGCACTTTCCTCGCATATCCATCCATCTCCAAGTACGTCTGGATGACCACCAACTATTTCCATCCTTTTGGTTGTACAGCCCAATCAGGATCGTCAGTAATTATCCAAACGATGTGAAAACTTCCGGTCTTCGACCACCGTCTTCATCTTCGACATATCGTCGAATCGGTTATTCAGAATGGGTATAAACCCGGACTTTCCGAACAACCCGCGTATATTAAAACGAATGTTACACAAACACAACATACGCCTCATTCCAATTCATATTCTCAGGGAAAGGATCCCATTAATTTTATCCAAGATAAATTCTTTAAATTTATTCTTTGATCTTCCTTTGGATGTCATTTCAAACCAAATTATGGTTTTCCAAACTAGTCGATATTAGCGAACCACACCGAAGTAATTATTTATTTTATTTCCCAATCCCAACCTATTCATCCCATGAAGCAAAACTGGTAATACTCCATATCTAACACCGTGGTGTTATCGGTAAAATTAATTACCATTTCACATTCAAATCTGATTAAAGATTTAACTACCGCTTTGGAGCAAAACTGGTGATACTCCATTCTCGCACATTTCAATATTTGATAATTTAGATTATCAATTCACATTTCAATCTAATTGTAGATTCATTAAAACTCCTTTTTCTGGGTTAAAGAACTAATGTCATTTAAAACACAGTTCACGACAAACCCAAATCACATTCTATTTATTATCGGGTTAAAGAACAAGTGTTGTTTAATACACTGTTCATGATAAACCCACGAATCAACTCTATTTACAACCCATTTCAAATCCAATTTATTTATTTAAAAATAAATGGGTTTTAATTTTAGTTCAAAACCAGTTCATTTCGATAAAAATCTATTTTTATCTTTTCAAATATGGAGTTTTTCATCCCAATTTTTCCCAAATCATTTCTTATGATTTTACACAAATTATTACTATTTTTAATAATTTTATCAAGGCCCGTACAGTCGATTTCCATCAACGGCCATCGAACTGCACTTACAGCGACCTTTTTCGAATTTGATTTGGACGTATCTCCAAATCCAACCGTTAGATATCAAATTTCTAATATTCGTTAGGAAGCTCTTTTCGATACGAACCCAACGATTCCGGTTTTAGGAGAATCCGACTGTCAGATCTCCCGTAATGTCCGCTTGAAATAAATGGTCGAAATTCACGAACTGCCGCGGCACAGCGCGTTCTATTCAGGCCATTATATTATATATATATAATATATATTTCGTCGATTTCTATTTAAAACGAATTTTATAAATAGTTTTGAATTCGTTTCAAAAACATTTCAACTTCCATTTCCAATCCAAATCAAAATTGAATTTTTCCTTATAAATTCGTTTTAAAATTCATTTCAATTCAATTCAAAATTCAATTCAATTTGAATTCATTTCAATTCGTTTTCAATTTAATTCGAATTCGTTTTCTATTCAAATCAAATTCATTTTCTATTCAAATCAAATTCAATTTCTATTCTATTCAAATTCAATTCGTTTTCTATTCAAATCAAATTCATTTTCTAAATTGGAATGAGGCCCAATCAATTACCATATAAAGTTAATTATATGGATTCCATACAACACATGTATATAATAGCAACGATAAATAATCAACCATCATCCAAAGTGCACTACACTGTATAAGCATCAAATATAGATATCTAACGCTTATAACAGCCTGTCAATCAATCGATCGACATACAACTAATTATTGGGATTAGTGTATGCCATATTTTATACCAATACCCGTGTGGGGTTTCAAACAATCAAACACAGATTTTTATTTGTGCAGTTGGGCGATGTGTAAAATTTATCGTCCCAATCAATGTCCTTCAAATAGGTGTACATAAACAAACTGTCCGGTTTATAAATGAATATTTATTTGTTTATTCACATTCACGTTAAAAATTTTATTTTTAACGACCAAACTATTTTATTCAACCTATGAATATTCTATTCGGTTCATTTATCAAATAAAATGATATCTTTATTTTTCTAACTTATTTTAGAAAATTTCGGCGGCATAACGGCACGATACTAGAAACGGGACAAGGCCTAGCCTTATCCCCGGTCTAGTGAAGGCCCACGCCATTCACACATCAATCAGTTTCCGTTAAAATTAACATATAACTCCATATATTGAATTTGAACACGCATTTCAATTTACCGGGGTCACATACTAACTAGAAAAATTCCAAAAAAATATTTTCTAGCTTCGTATTGATGATACGGTCCTAACAAAACTAGTTTCGTCGAATTCTGAGACCGATGGAAAAATGACCATTTTCCAGTCGATTAAAATCAACTGAAACTGGTCAAACGCGTTTTCCTTTGCCACGCTCACATATTGAATCAAAAAATTATGAAATTTGGAATCTAGCAATAACTTGACATCACGGATCCAACAAAAGTGGTTTCGTCGCAATCCGAGGTCGTTTGCAAAATTCCCATTTTTAAGGGCCTGAATTCCATAGCGACTATTCAGAATTTTCAACTGGACATATCTTTTGATCCCCGTTATGAAATTTTGATTTTTCGGATTCGTTGGAAAGATATTCTCAAATAGATACAATTCTTTTTGGTTTCGCTAAAATCCGGTTTGTTTTGCACCCGGTACATTCATTTGAAGTTTGAAATCGAATTATCGAACTACCGAGCCATTTTCAATTCTATTTATAATTATATATAAATATTTATATTCTAACGACAGCGTATATAATACATACGTTTGAATTCCATTCAAAATAAATTTCACGTCGATATTATTTAAAATAATTCATTTTAGATGTTCAAACTTCGCTAAAATTGCCAAAATAAAAATTTTAAACTGGCCCAGATTTTCGAGTTGTTACAATTTCCAAATGTTAATTAATAAATAATTTTTTTAGCAGTATTTTGAAACAATAGTTGAAGGAAATTTGAATATAATTTTAAGTTATTTTCCAAAGTATTAAAATAAAAGATTTGAGAATGTTAATATATTAAAACTAATATATTATTTTTTGCATTTCAACCAATATATTATCATTGAAGGCCAAGTGATGATGTGTACTAAACCAATGGATCTATTTGGTTTTATTTTTAATTATTCATTTTAATAGTTAAAGAACCAACTATCAAAATCAGATCCAACGTTTGTTGGTACGAAAAGACCGGGATCGAATTAATATTCCAAAACCATTCCGAATAATAAATGCGAATATGTGGAAGATGCTAATCGAAATGGAGCAATTGAAGATCGTAAATCTTCATGAGCAGAAGAACTAATGTTGAATTTCCCTGGCTGATCCCTAGAGATATATATGTGGCAGTGATTCTGTCGTAATTGGAATATATGAATTACAAGGACTACTCGCTACTGATCCTTGGCGTGATACCTATATAGTATGTGGTAAGAGGGTGCCTTCGGTTCATCCTGTTCCTAGATGACTTGTATTGACGAGTGTTTGATAGAGTATGTCCAAAGGAGTTACGTACATTGATTTTTACAAACGAATTTCTATTGGAGGCAATTAGAGGGGCACTTCTCTTAGCTTAACTCTCATAGTATTTTTGTGGAAATCAATTAAGTGATATCCCGCGGATCTGACAATGTGGCATTCAAAGTGAATGGTGGACGATGTTCAGAAGTATTAAATAATAATATTATATCGATAAATTAATTAATTAATTAATTTGGACCTCAAGCCTCTTCAATTGGGAAATGGTATAAAATCGGGTAGGCCGCATGGCTATGTGAGTCGCACCCATCAAAAGGGTATATCATTAACTGATCTGGTGAAATCAAATGCCTTCGGTTGTCCCTTTTTTATTTATGTATGTATGTTATCGATTTGGTTGGCTAGCCCCCAACCGTGGTAATGATATATTCGGCACTCAAGAGAAAGTGAGGGGCCGGTCATGTTTTGCCCGGGTTACAAGATGTTCTTATTGAACCCCAATGTATTCATCTCTAGAGGTGCATTGTCAGAAAGTGGTCCCATACCTTGCTAGGAAATCCGTTCTTCAATAAGTGCCCATTGTTTTGATTGTATACTATGTATGTGGAGCGTGAGATGCAACCGTTTTGCTATATTGATAATTACTTTTATTTAGACACTATCATAAAATCAGAATAATATTGTTTTCAAAAAAGTGTCTTGGGTTATCGTAAGGTAAAAACGTCTGTATTTATGTGTGGATTTGATCTTACGATTACCCTTTTATTTCGAAAGGATTTTAACGTTAAAATCAAGTTGTGTGATGCCTTAAAACTTAGTGTGTTTTTCTCAATCTGGTTCACCAGACTGACCCGATGTTTGTAATGCTCAGGTTAGACCGAGCTGTACAGGTTCAGGTTATCGGTCTTTATGAAGAGACAAGATGGGCGAGTCCAGACCAATGATATTATATATTCCGCTGTGTTATTGTATATTAGGACAGATTATTGTAACTGTCCAGATGTGTGATGTACTCTGATGATTGTAAGTTTTACTTCAAGCTCTCAGTAAAGATTTATTTCTATATTATATTTTGTTCCGCTGCAATGTAAGACTCTGTGTTAGTTCCTCTTCTTCTTATATTCTAATAATTCTTTCTTTCTTATCTCACTCTCTATTTTCTTTCTAATAACTATCTGCATTTCCGTACAATTTAGGTTGGACGTGAGTTGTGATTGTCAGCTCAAAAGGTACAGGAAAGTCAGTTTGTTACGGTGGTATCAGAGCTATTGGTTTAGTAATAACCTTGGCTTTGTAATATAACTTGATAGAGATAGGGTTAGTAATACCCTAAATTGATTTGAGTATATATATATATATATGAGAGCGTAACTGTGAATTTTATATATTCAAATGTTTTGTATTGTATTTTTGATCAGTTCAAATTCATCGGGGAAGTGATACAATATTGTTTTGTAAAACGGGTTAATGAAATAATTTTACCCATACTATAGGTAAATGAAATAATTTTACCCATACTATATTTTTATATAGAAAAGATATATTTTTTCTCGAATTTATTGATATTGTCTTGTTGATTGATTTGAATGGAATTCAAATGAGATTGTAAGGGTTTAACAAAACCAGAAGAGAATTTAAAATATTGAATTTGAATATGGAATTAAAATAAATCATAATTTAACTTTACCTAAGTTAAAATAAATTTTAAAAGAGAATGGAATAATTTGGTTATGTTGACTGTTGATTGTTTGTTTATTGAATGATATATTGGTTGGATATTAAAAATTCGTCAACATAAATGAACTAAAAACTAATAAATAAATAAATAAAATAATGAATGAGAATAAAATCATTTATGGGATAAAACTAAATGATTAAACCTGTATCCATTTTGGCATTGGATATTGAGTTTAGTGCAGGTTGTAAGAGAAGAAAGAGCAGTTAGTGCTTTGCACGGTGATTAGAGTTTGAATTGCCCAACAAATAGGTAAACCTTAATTATATTGATTTGGGTGATTGATTTTATACCCCTAAGTTGGGTTGCCACTTAGCTTTGTTTTCAATGTGAGGCCCGGAGTGGCGTTTGTAGTTGTTTAGACTTAATCGTACAGAGGGGGTGGTGGCGAATTTTATGAAAACTTCTAAGACTTAGAATATTTTTGATAATATTTTATAACAATTATTTTGAAAATAATTGGGTTTGGTATATTCTTCTTTAGTTAGTAATTTCAGGGAAGAAATTCATTTAAGGGGGGAAGATTGTAATGTCCCGTATTTCTGTTAGTCAAATATTTAATATATTTTATTATTTTAAATATTTTATTTGGAATATTAAGGGATTTTAATATTGAAATCGTTATTTAAAATGAACTTTGAACGTAAAATTTATGTAATATAAATCGAGCTCGAAATGGCGTGGTAGTTTGTAATATTGACTTTTGAACTTCAATTGAATATACAGGATCCGATATAAGTCGGATTTCTGTGAAACAAGAAACATTGGAATCTTGTTGATTACAATTTTCATATGAAAGAGAAAATTTGAGATTTCAGCTTATATGTTTTAATTTATAGCCAAATCAAATTTTAAAATAGTCGTTGTGGAATTCGTTTCTAAAATATAATCTTTATTTAATTTATTTAATAAGGAATTTCTATATATTTGAATACCGTTCAATTCAAAAATATTAACATCGAGTTATAAAGCCATATTGGGTAAATTTGAAGTGATATATATTATTGTATTCGATAATAATAATTAATTATTTAATTTAATAGTTTTGAATTAAATTAATAATTAAATTAATAATTTGTCAGTGTTATATGAGCATTAAAATATTTGTTTTCCAAGCAACCTCCATTTTTTATGAAATGAATTTTATTGGAATGCGTATGGTCAATTATCGCTATATTTCCAATTTGGGGCCAATTGGAGTTATTTTGTCATTAGGAGAAATTTAAACATGAACCGATAAATGAATAGAAATTAAAATAACGCTATTGTGCAAACGGAATCCGTTCCAACAAAATTTATTTCACTGGGACTGTATTATCAAGACATAGCAGCATGTCCATTTTCACCGTATTTGGAGATCGTATGTGGCGGCACGATTATTGAACGTGAACATTGTATGATAATAATTCAACAATTTAAATAATAATAAAACAAGGAATAAACAAATCATATCCTTTCCTTGGGAGCCAAACTTTCCTCCTTTGTGATCCCGAAGTATTCTTTACATCTAAGCAACTCAAGCAAGTACCAACGTACCAAGTATTAACATACCCCATGTCAACCCCATAAATGTACAGCTATACGTTAATGCTCCGCTCAAACTAAAAATGACGTGGAGACCTAAAAGAGGACAGCTACCATATATTATTTTTTCCACCATATATGCTGAGAGATGCACAGCTAATCTAGTGGGAAGAATTACAAAGCTACCATGCTACAAAGAAATATAATTGGTCCAAATATTTCTTTGCTACCAAGTATATGTCGTATCAATGTAATTGAAGAAACTACAGGCTTAAATAAGCATAGCTATTCCATATCACCTATAAGAACACCTAGCTTATTGTGTACAATACATGCATAAGAAAGTAAGATCAAATCAATGTAATAAAGCCTGCCTACCCTAAAGCCTTCAGACATGCCTAGTATATTACCTTGACTGCCAAGTAATTTCTCCTATAAATATATATCCTGTCACCATTTACATTTCTTTGCTAACTGAATAAAACTCTTTAACTAATGATTTCGAACCCTTTCCTTTGTAAAAACAAAACCAAACCACTCATTATAAATCTTAATTTCAAACTCTTCAAATTTTCTGTTGGTGTCCGAAGACAGAGAAAAGGGGGAAGTTGGGTGCTCGCGAATGACGGTGGTAAGTTGATGGTCTTATGACATTGAGGAAGTGGTATGTTTTCGGGAAATATGTACAGGAGGCCGGAGTCTCGGTTGTCAGAGGTGGTGCTGCAGTACTGTTTCAGTGCAGTGGCATTGTGGATTCGCATGTGGAAGTTTTTGCGTGTGAAAATGGAGTGATGCGTGAGCATATGAGAATGAGTGGAATGGGTAGGAACAAATGGAGGCTTACTGGAGTTGTTTGGCACGCATGAGGTGGGGGGATGATGTGCGTGGGTGTTTGCGGTGGGTCGCTAAAGACCAATGCTAAACGAAAAGAAGAAAAGGAGGAGTAGGAAGAAAGGAGGCAGAGGAAATAGGAGAAGAACCGTGGGGAAGAATTGTATGTTTAAATTCATGCAGAAGGGCTTCAGCGTTTTCGTTTGGGGCAGGAAGAAATAGTACTATAGCTTTATGATGCAAGTTATACTTTCGGTGTGGGCCACAATATTTGAGCTCGTGTTTGGACCTGTTGGGCTCGGTTAAAGGGAAAAAAATGGAAACATGGCGGTGAAACAGAAAGTAACAGGATGTTTGATATGCGATTCAACAGGGACCAGTGAGTATCGAGATGAGACTGGTATATTTCAGCATGGGAAGATTCAAAGTTGGCCTGTTGGTTACACCGTAGAGAAAACATAACAAATAAAGTGAAGCATGCGTTTATAATAGAGCAATCAACTAGAGCAATGAAAGAAAATATCAGCCTGGGATTACGTAAGTAAAAATAAATAATAATTAGATTACATTATTAATTATATAATTAAGATTAATTAATTAATTTAATCGTATGAGCAAAAATGAGTATAACTTTTTGTTATAATATCTGAATTTGACATAACAAGTTGTAATGGAATCGCCTTGATAAGATCTACACTGTGGAATTAATTTAGATAGAAATAAAGACAACAAGAATTTATAGTTAAATTAAAAGACTGATTAATTTAACTATAATCAAACCGCTTCAGTAAAAAAGCAAGGTGAGCTAAACTCACTCAGTTATCCCACTTATATTTATACAAGTCGGGTTTAAATATTTGCGTGTTTTGGTTGTTGTTAGTTGAATGATTTGATAATTGTTTGCATATATACTCGATATTCTTATATAACTTGTTTAAATTAAACATTTGTTTAATTTAATCAAACCAATCATTATATTTTAAAGGTTAACTCCAATAGAGGTAACTTACCTTGTTGGTTATGTTTATAATAATATAAACGTTTAAAATTGAATTGGATGCTTGAATGGTTGTTAGTTGACCATTACCAGTTGAATTAATTATTCATGTCGTGTTGAATACATGGAAGAACAGGTTGGGGGAATCCAACCAGATTCCTCAAGTTTATTGTTTATTTTCATGTTACATCACATGTAACGTTTAATAACCTGACTGGATGATGGATTGATTATTGATTACCGTTGAACCCTTGATATTAACCAATGAGAAATATTGGTTGAGAAATTGGAAGTAGATGGCCTAAAGTATAATCGTTTTATAAAGATTGATTTACCGTTAGGTAAATCGTTAGAAATGAAATTATAAAATTTATTTTGTAACTAAATATAGATCTTTTAAATATATTCTTTTAAATGAAGTTTATAAAAAGAAAAATATACCATGTGCGAAGCACACACATGTATTGATCGTTTTAACCACAAATACCATTTTTGTATCAAAAATATACCATGTGCAAAGCACATGCATATATTTATCATTTTAACCACAAATAACATTTTTGTACCAAAAATATACCGTGTGCACAGCACGTGCCTCATCTAATTTGTTCGATGATTTATAAAACTAATTCTTATATTAATAAGATGGATAAGCAGGTGAGCAAGGATTAATGTAACAATTAATAACTGAGATTAATTGTTTTAAGCAATAATTAAAATGGAATTATATTAATTGATTTATTATTTATTTAATAATAATCGAAGTAAATAGGTTAATTTAAATTAATTATATTATTAATTAATTTAACTGAAAAGACAAATCAAAGTTAATTAACGAGTTAATCATGGTTTAAAAATTTTCTAAGCCAACTTAACGAAAATTGATTATTAAATAGAATTAGTTTATGCCGATAAATCTAACATAATAACTTAGAGAATGGAGTTTAATTTAATAAGAACTAATAAGGAAATTGTATATGAATTCCAGTTATTGAGGAAGTAAATTTTAATTTAAGGAATTACTTACTTAAGTAAAATTCATTAAAATAAGTAATCGAAGTGGTAATGAAATATAATTGAATTTCTAAGGAAGCCTGCCAACGGTTTATATTTAAACCAAATTTGGTGAATGAACGTATAAAGTGATTTTAAGCAAATGCGATAAGCTTACAGTAAATGTCTAGGTTAAGTAAAGCAGAAATCGAGATGAAAAAGGTTTTATATTAAACCAGAGTTGTGTAAAAAAGCTTATAAAGAGAGATGTGAAATTAAAGCATTAATTTTAAATTAACATTACCAAATCACGGCGTTAAGTGAAATGGATGGAATTTGAAACAAGATATTTTTTCCAAAGGAAATAATTCAAAGGTTTAAGTAAAGGTATTCTTGCAATTGAATTCGGTAAAGGTTTTGGAAATACAATTTGTAATAAGAACATAGATAATAAGAATAAATAGTTTAAAGAAATTGAAGTTTAAAGGTTGATATTTAATTTATCATTTACTAAATTAATGAATTTAGTAATAATAGTAGATTTAAAGGGGAGATTTCAAAGGTAAGAAGGTTGTATAAAACTATATTTTAAAAAAATAGTGAATTAGTAATGGTCGATATTAGATTGAATGTCGGTTTTGAATTACAACTCGTATTTATATTAAGATAAGAATGTTGTTAATCATGGTCTGAGAGGTAATTAAAATACCCCAACTTGAACGACTTCAGGATTATCGGAGGATGTATTAGTTGTAATGACGGAAATATTAGAAGTGAATTATTTTGTGAAATAATAATGTAACGTCAATTGAAGAAGTTGGAAATATACATATATTAGAATTCCAAAGTAAAGGAATTTAATATAAGGCTTGAGAGTATGAAATGATATTTCTATAGCAAAGAAATAAAAAAGGAAATTTTGTGAAAATATAATGATATTTTCAAAATAAAAAGATGAGATTTAGAATGAGTTATTCTAAAAGTATAAGTGAATATTATGGTGTTTAAATAACGAAACGAAAAGGAGATTTTGTAACGGTTGTTTTAAGAAGGACAAATTTGGATCGATTTCCAAATGTTAATTAATAAATAATTTTTTAGCAATATTTTGAAATGATATTTAAAGGAAATTTGAATATGATTTTAAGTTATTTTCCAAAGTATTAAAATAAAAGATTTGAGAATATTAATATTTTAGAACTAATATATTATTTTTGGCATTTCAACCAATATATTACCATTAAAGGCCAAGTGACACTATGTACAAAACCAATGGATCTATTTGGTTTTATTTTTAATTATACATTTTGTTAGTTAAAGAACCGACTATCAAAATCAGATCCAACATGTGTTGGTACGGGAAGACAGAGATCGAATTTATATTAGAAAACCATTCCGACCAATAAATACGAATATGTGGAAGATGCTAATCGAGATGGAGCAATTGAAGACCGTAAATCTTCACAAGCGTAAGAACTACTATTGAATATCTCTGGCTGATCCCTTAAGATATATATTTGGCAGTGATTATTTTGTAATTGGAATCTACAGATCGCAAGGACTACTCGCTAATGATCGATAGGGTGATACCTATATAAGATGTGATAGGAGGGTGCCTTCGGTTCATCCTATTCCTGGATGACTTGTATGGACGAGTGTTTGACAGAGTATGTCCAAAGGAGTTACATACATTGATTTTTACGAACGTATTTCTATCGGTGGCGATGAGAGGGGCACTTCTCTTAGCTTAACGCTCATATTATTTTTGTGGAAATCAATTAAGTGATATCCAGCAGATTTGACGATGTGGCATTCAAATTGAATGGTGGCCGATGTTCAGAAGAATTGAATAATAATATTATTATGATAAATTAATTAATTTGGACATCAAGCCTCTTCAACCGGGAAATGGTATAAAATCGGGTAAGTCACATGGCTATGTGAGTCGCACCCATAAAAAGGGTATATCATTACCTGATCTGGTGAAATCAAGTGCCTTCGGTTGTCCCTTTTTTATTTATGTATGTTTGATATCGGTTTGGTTGGATGGCCCCTAACCGTGGTAATGGTATATTCGGTACTCTCAAGAGAAAGTGAGGGGCCGGTCGTATTTAGCCTGGGTTGTAAGATATTCTTGTTGAACCCCAATGTATTCATCTCCAGAGGTACATTGTCGGAAAGGTGGTCCCATACCTTGCCAGGAAATCCATTCTCCAATAAGTGGCCGCGGTTTTGATTGTATACTATATATGTGGAGCGTGAGATGCAAGCGTTCTGCTAGATTGATAATTACTTGTATTTAGACACTATCATAATATCAGAATAATATTGTTTTCAAAAAAGTGTTTCGGGTTATCATAAAGTAAAAACTGTCTGCATTTATGTGTGGACTCGGTCTTACAATTATCCTTTTCTCTAGAAAGGATTTTAACGTTAAAATCAAGTTGTGTGATGCCTTAAAACTGAGTGTGTTTTTCTCACTCTGGTTCACCAGACTGACCCGGTGTTTGTAATGCTCAGGTTAGACCGAGCTGTACAGGTTCAGGTTTTCGGTCTTTATGAAGAGATAAGATAGGAGAGTCCAGACCAATGATATTATATATTCCGTTGTGTGATTGTATATGAGGACAGATTATTATAACTATCCAGATGTGTGATGTACTCTGACAATTGTAAGTTTTATTTCAAGCACTCAGTAAAGATTTATTTCTATATTATATTTTGTTCCGCTGCGATGTGAAACTCTGTGTTAGTTCCTCTTCTTCTTATATTCAAATAATTCTTTCTTTCTTATCTCACCCTGTAATTTCTTTTTAATAACTATCTGCATTTCTATACAATTTGGGTTTGACGTGAGTTGTGATGTCGGCTCAAAAGGTACAGAAAATTCAGTATGCTACAAAAAGTAAACATAACATTGGATTTCGTTACTACGGATAATTTTTTTTCGATATTTTTACAAAACCCTTAAGTGAAACTTCTTTTGTTAAATTAAGAAGAGAATTAGGAATATTATCATTTTCTAATTGTAAACAAAATATTTCTACTTAATTTTAAAAACAATGCCAAATGCTCCTTTTATTTCTCCTTATTTATTTTGTAATCCCACTATCTCTGATGGATTAAAATAAACAAATAATATAAGCTATGAAAACCAAAAAACTATATATAGTAATTACACAACTATAAATAGATAAGATTATTATACAGTATAATCAAACAAAATTTCTAATATGTCATCCCATGAGATTACAACCTCCTTTCAACTTCCACATCCTCTCACTCAACGCATACATCTCCAGTTCCACCATCTCCTGTGGCCTCACCTCGAACTCGATGGGATCTTTCTCCACTACTCTAGAAACTTAGAAAAGGGAAATCTCCTACTTCTCAAGGCTCTATACATGAAAAATTGGATGAAATATCCCATTATCAAAGAGAAATTATGGAACTTCTGCGAGAGATGTACTATAAGAAAAAAGGGCAAGGAATGCATCTACATTTCTTGTGAAAAGTTTGTTCTTGATATGTGAACATTCACCCACAGAAAATTACATTCACAAGAAATCTCCTCGATTCATAGAATCACCCATCTTTGCTAACATTGTTCCTGCTAATTTATGGGGAGAAGGAACATCTAACCATAGTCCTAAACATCTAGAGTGGTCGTCATTAAAACCCGTGTACGAAAGTCCTAAAAACGAAGCAAACTAAAGTAGCAAGGAATCTTCTCACTTAAACAAATCATCTAACTATTATGTTATTTTTTCTGTTGATATCTCCATGACAATAACTGTATGCATTGTTCTTACATAAGTTTTTAATATGAATAATTTTTATATAAATTAGTCTGCATAAATTCTGTTAATAGGAAAAAGTTTATACGACCAGATGTCTAACAAATTTTTTTTAGACGTTTGACGAAAAAATTTCAGACGTCTGACATCGGGTACATATTGAAAAATAATTAGCCTTCAACATAGACGTCTGAAAGTTTCTTATAGACGTTCGTCGTTGGTCTCTGGTTTTCCAATCCTATAAACATAGACCTTTGTTTTTAGACCATTAGACGTCTGTAATCAAATAAAAATACATATTCACTCAGCACAGACGTCTATTGCATATCGACAACGTCCGTACGTACTCTCGGGATAATAATTCCCTGTAACTACAGACATCTATTGATGCTCAACAGACATCTGTATGTGCCTGAACCACTTTTTACCCAACGGTTTTAACACTTCCACACTCACTTTTTATTTTAACTTCTCATTTTTTTTACTATAACCCTAATTTCCAAAATCCCCAATTCTTCAAAAATCAAATCAATGGCTTCTAAGCATCTGGTTTCCAAAAAAAGAAGGTAGTAGAATCCACAACATCTTAAAAGACTTCTGAAAACTTTGCTACCGAAGAACAAATAAAAAAAATGGATGGTATCGCAGGATGGTGAAACTCTACTCAAAAGTTTGAAGGCAAAAACAATTCATACAATTCCTTTCTATCCTCTTATTCGTTTAGCACAATATATTGTTAGTAATTTGCTTACTCGTGCCAAAATCAAGAAGCTAATTGATTACAATGACAACAAAGGAGTAGTGGATCCTCTTGCCATATTCTTGTTCTTTATGAATCTATGCTCACTTGCTGTTTGGAATCCCTTTGACCCATAAAATTGGGTATGGTCAAGTGTGTATGGGAAAATTGTCAAGTTTAATGTCGAGATGCTAGGGTAAGTCTTAGGATGTTCTTATACCGGGGTTAACATACAAGAGATCCCTGATATGCGCAATATACCTAGGGATCACGCAACACATCTTATTTGGGAAGATGATTTTCCTAGAATGACTCCTTCAATATTTTGTCCACATGCACGTTTGATTAATAAGATGCTCATTAATACCGTATTTCCGAAACTAGGAAGCCATGAACAAGTATATGATCATGACCACAAGACTCTATATAGTTTATTCAGACATACTCGAGTGCATTGGGCTGAATATATCATTGATCAAATAAAGAATTTTTGGACTCCTACAAAATGTACAATTACATATATTGCTTACGTTATGCATATTTTCCGATCACAAGAGATTACTCTTTATTTGTCAAAATATCAAGAAATGGATATTCTAGAAAGTGGAATTCGTTTTTCTTCTTTGATGCATCTTCAAGAAACTCCTCCACAAATTATTACCTACGAGGCAAACAACAATAACAACATCAACAACAACCACTTTTACAACAAGAACAACAACCATAACAACAATGACGATGACAAAGATGAGAATTACCAACCGAACCTACGGAACCAACTGAGTATTACTCCGATCTAGAAATTCAACTGGCTCGAATTATTGCAGAATCCTGTGAAAGTGTGCAAGGCATTGTTCTACAAAATCAGCAAATTCTATCACTTAACCAAAAAATCTTAGGGAAGAAGGTCACTCGTCTAGAACGTTCATTTTCTACACATGTGACTAATGCTGAAGTGACATCTGAAATACCCCACTTCCCTTAAGGTCACTCACGAAGGTAATGCCTTAACTTCAGTGGAGCATTTTAGGTAAAAGATGCAGGTAAATTACAAGACAGACAAATAAAGCAACGGAAAATAAAGTCATTTTATAAACAATGTGGTTCAGTCAAGCATTTACAATAGTTGTCTCAATCATACTTAAAAGTAATACATAGAACTTCTGTCTTGATTTTAAAAACTTCCAAATATAAAAGAAGCATAAAAATAACAATGATATTCCCCAATAAAGCATGAACTGGCCATAGCAGTGGAAGAGAGAGTCCAAAGCAATACATCGACTATCTTCGAGCTTGGAAATAAAACTAAGCTAAGTGGTAACATTTCCTCCCTGTGAACTGGGGGGGACGGAAGAAAAGAGGCGAAACAAAACTAGGTCAGACATAAGTCTGGTAAGTCCAATGACTATTTAGCATGTAAAGAAGAAAAAGGATTATGGCACGAATAAACTGAACCTAGGACAGCACCCTAGAAATAAGATAATAAGACTGAATATAAGACAATACCATGATAACAAGGACAACAAGATAACATAAGATTAGCACAAGATATGACAAGGCAAGATAAACTGAATGCGCTTCTACTCTTTATATTCTTCGTAACTACCTTGTTATTCTGGTTTCTATATCTTTGCACCACCTAACTAGTGTCCCAACTTGTAATCTGTATAAAATGATAATATGATAACGTGATCCCAATCCCCGCAATTGTGGTAGCCTTCAGGTGTACATCTATTATGAGGATTCCACCTCAATCTGCTTAGTTGCCATGAATGTATCAGATGTACCCTTACTACCTATCGATCGGCCCCCTACTTGTATTAATTTCTCTTGTGTCTATGTCAGTCGGCCCTCTCTTGCGTGTAGGTACCCTGTGCTGGTCCCACCATAAGGTGTATCAATCCTTATGATAGCAATCCGACATGATTCAAGATGCACAGTTTATAACTACTAGTACCCAGTGCCTGCTTTTTCCCACTCCAAAGTACGTGCACGCCCGTAAACTGTCGGAACCTACACTGACATACCCCCTACCGCTATTTTGACCGCTTATAATCATCCCAGTAATCATGCCCCACCCTGCCTAGTTTCAGGGTACCATGATACATCTATGTGGGTTACTACTGAAATGGGTCCCCGTTACTAGGGTTTCTTATTGGTTAAGTTTGTGGGCCTATATATATAAATATTACCCACCTACACGAGATGTACTTAACCCTCTCTAGGATGTTTACTTAATGGTTAAGTTTGTGGGCCTATATGTACCAATATTACCCACCAACACGAGATGTACTTAACCCTCTCATCGATTCAAGCATGTTTATTTAACGGTTAAGTTTGTGGGCCTATATTTACTAATATTACCCACCAACCCGATATGTACTTAACCCTCCTACACATTATGTCGTATTGGTTAAGTGTTGTCCATTCATGTTAACTTAACCCACCCATTCATCATGTCATGTTGGTTAAGTGTTCCTATTAACTCAACCCCCCTAACTTATCAGACTGGTTAAGTGTTTCTGATTAACTTAACATTGTTCGTTCATTAAGTTACATTGGTCAAGTGTTTCTTGTTAACTTAACCCCACGTGTTCATCATGTTGTATTGGTTAAGTGTCATTAATCAATTCAAGTTAACTTAACCTACCTACTTGTCATGTTACTTTGGTTAAGTATTGCCTTCTTGTGTTAACTTAACCCTACCACAAATCAAGTTATGTTGGTTAAGTGTTGCCCTCTCATGTTAACTTAACCTTACCACAAATCAAGTTATATTGGTTAAGTGTTGCCCTCTCATGTTAACTTAACCTTACCACAAATCAAGTTATATTGGTTAAGTGTTGCCCTCTTGTTTTAACTTAATCTTACCACAAATCAAGTTATAATGGTTAAGTGTTGCCATCTCTTGTTTTAACTTAACCTTACCACAAATCAAGTTATATTGGTTAAGTGTTTCTTATTAACTTAACCCTACCCATTTATCATGCTATACCGGTTAAGTGTTTCTTATTAACATAACCCTAGTCATCCATCTTGTTATATTGGTTATGTGTTTCTCATTAACTTAACCCTAGTCATTCATGTTATATTGGTTAAGTGTTCCTATTAACTTAACCCTACTAATTTTCTTAGCATGTCTTTTTCATTAGCATTAATTGATTTATTAATGCACCAACCTCTCACATTAGATATGTGTTGTTGCGGTCACTAGATGTTCAAGGCGGTTCTGGGCAGTTTTACACCACAACTCAATCTAGCCTCAGGTTTTCATTGGGCATGATGCACTAACCTCTCACATTAGATAGGTGTTGTTGTGGTTACTGGATGTGTCGGGCGGTTCTGGGCAGTTTTACACCACAACTCAATCTAACCTCGGGTTAGGCATGTTCGTCTTTTACTTAATTTGCATATTTACTTTTCATATTTATATGTAAATTTTCCACAATTATTGCCATTCAAGCCATGCCCGATTTTTCCTCTAAATCATATTCAAGATTTTTTGTATATAAATTATACCATTTTTATGCCACTAATCATTCATATATTTATGGGCCAAATTATGCCAATAATATAAATTAAAGATTTTTTCCCCAACGTTACCCCCGTCGTATGTTCGCGAAATTCACATAGAATGTTAGGCTCGTAACTTAGCCTAACTTATATACAAAAGGGAAAGAAGGGAACATTACCATTCATACAACATATTAAGGATCTAACTAAGCATGTGTCATATAAATTTTGGCATAAAACAATGAACCTGCATTTTTGGATCCAATCAACATAAGTCTTAAGCATATGAAATTACCCAAATCCAACTAGGCATGTAAATGTAAACTTTTATTTTGGGTCCAATAAACATAAACCTTAAGCATATGGTTTTACACAATATTAACAAGGCATGTAAATATGAACTTTAATCTTGGACCTAATTTTCAGAGATCTAAATGTAAATCTAAACATAATACATGTCTTGGCCTAATAATTTGCATGTAACATAACATGAATGAATCACCAATTTTACATGATTGGTTTACATCAACATAATAACCACATAGCCTAGCAATTTGCATGTAACATAACATGAATGAATCACCAATTTTACATGATTGGTTTATATCAACATAATAACCACATAGCCTAACAACTTGCATGTAACATAACATGAATAAATCACCAAAGTTTACATAATACATGATTGGTTTAACACCAACATAATAACCACAATAATCACACAAGCATATACGATAGAATCGTTACAAGAGTAGGCATGAATCAGCATCATCATTATCTTACAACTAGGAATAATGCCAGTTTTCAATTTATTACAAATCATAACTCTTAATCGTTCACATCTAAATAATAACAGGACTTACAAAGAAAAGAAAGTCTTGTTTTCTATGATCTGTTTTCTAAATTTGAAAAGCAATCCCTTGAAGAAGACTATCAATTCTCTAAGTTAGTTTTTGATTCGAAGCTTTTGACTCGCTTTCTAATTGAAGAAGAAATGGTGGCTAGGCTAGAATAGTCATGGACAGCATGGTGGCTCCTTGGAATGAATTTGTGTGATTTAGGGTTTGAGGATTAGGTTTGCTTTTATAGAAGTTAAATCTTATGTGAGCCGTTAGATCGTTTTAGGGGCAATCACAACCGTCCAGACTAGATAGAATTATTCAGAATTGCCACCTAAGCCCTAGTGACTCAGCAATAGGTCAGAAAGGACTCAACAACTAGTCGGAATCGTCTTAGATTTGGATCTAGGCGAGGGGGTAGGTCGACCCCCTCGTCGACCTGTATAGGGACATCGACCCCATGGACGAACCCCTGGTCGACCTGGCCTGGGGTAGGTCGACCCCCAGGTCGACCTGCCTTGGTATTTAATTTTCTGAATTTCTCTTGAATCTTCGGAAGGCCATAACTCCTTCTTATGAAGTCCAATTTACGAAAACTTGGACTCTATTCCAAGCAGAATTCCAAGATGAACGCAATGGTGTAACCCGTTTCCCTTAATTCTTATTTTAAAAATTAAGTATACTTTAATTTGTTCTTTTATTATTCTCAAAAAATACGGGGTGTTACATTCTCCCCTCCGTAAAGGATTTCGTCCCCGAAATCTCTAAGTTAAGAAGAATGCATATCCTAACATCCAACATCCATCTACTCAACCATCCAATCACAGGCGTCCATTGTCCTTAAAAAAATTCTAATGCTTTCATGATCATATGCATAGTGTGTGTACATGTCCTTATCTAATGCAAAATCAGGCGGTCTACTGATTCAGTTGACCTCCTTAATGCGAATTATGTCAGTGCCATGAGTCCATCATGCATGAAATTATTCCTAATCGTACTTTATAACTTCTACATGAGTGCACAGTCATTCATACAAATGCAACATCCATATGATAACACATCAAGTTTCAATCCATATATAAAAGTCCACTCATGCATATGCAATATAAAAATGACTGAGCCGATCTAGTGCCTAATGTGTGTATATGCATCCACGAGCAACCACTAGCAAACACTTGCAACCACTTGCATCCACCAAACATAACATGTCTCAAACACATGTTTAAATCCATTGGCTTCTACCTAAGGATCGAGAACAGGACCTAGAGGATATACATAAAAGATAAAGACTAGCATGCAAATAAATATTACAGTAAAAGTGGAATCAAGGATATACCCTCAAAAAGGGTATGATGCACATATCTAGTCTTCTAAGTTGCGTCTTCTTATGCTTCACTCCACTGTGCCTTAACTAATTTAACTTCACGATTGCGAAGCTTCATGACCTCCATTTTTAAAATCCACTAGTAAAGATAGGACCTTGATCACTTACTATGCTAGAGGGTATCCAATGTAGTCAAACTATCTTTCCAAGATAAATAGATGTTAACCATGATACCAAGTGTATATACTAAGATTCTCTCCTCTACTTAGCTTTTCCATCATGTTACAAATCCGAGGGTCAAAAGCCAAAGGCTGCTATGTACTTTTTACCTCTCTTAAGGTCAGTCTTACTAGGGCACCTGCCACAACCATTTATTTCTCACGCAAACCATCCTAGTCGAACTTGAAATCCCTCAAGTACAAGCCCCAAAAGCCTAAACCAGTATCAGACAAGCACCCAAGGAATACCTCCTCCGAATTTGGACGATTTATGTGAGATGATACTAGTAAAACAACTAAAAAATTGAGCACTTAACCGACTCTAGCTATCCTCGCCAATCTCATTCCAAAACTATCGTTGATCGCATAACTGGCTTTGCATTGTCAACTAGATATATGCGGAAGTCCATCTCGAGTTTTAGGGGGAAAACCCCTAACCTAATTAAAAACATCTGCATATTCATGGACTATTCTAACAGATCGCAAATTGTCGATAGATGCATAAAGTGATTCTAGGTAGCTAAGTCTAACTGATCCTCTCAGGATCGTACGAAATCTAGAAGGTATTCCCGAGGCAAGTAAAAAGTCTAATTACCCTCCTTTCACAATTACTAGCTAACCAATCTATGCCTAGAATTAACCCATAGCCTATGAAACCAAAAACATAAGCATTACACTTAAACTCAACACTTAACATAGATATTCTCAAATCCTTACAAACCAAAGATAAATGAGCCAAACCACCAACCGGATTTGAGACAATAATGGGATCTTCTATTATACTAGTACTAAGGTGTAGAGACTCAACTACGGAAGCAGATATAAGCGAATGTGAAGCGCTGAAATAAAAAAGAGTACTATCAGGGTGATCAAAAAGGAAAACTAAACTTTACTATCTTTCTCACAGGTACGCTGGCGGTGAAAGCATGCACTTGCCTTCCTGAAAATCCTATCCTTTGTCCTTGTCCTCTGGGAAATCCTTGATAAGATGCCCTGCCTCACCATGCTGAAAACAACCACTTGTCTTTTACTTCCTATAATTAAATGACCCACTATATTGCAGAAAAGATACTTCCTCTTATTGCGGGATCTATTATTTCCTCCGCCCTTCTTATATTCCAATCCCTTGTTTGTGATTCTTCCCCTTTTGCCTCTTTCTCTTAACCTCCTTTGTGAACCATGTGGACAAGCCTTTCGAACGTTGCCTCCATCGCACGGGAAACCCGACAAAGCTTGGAAGAGAATTAGCCATAGGTGAAACTATTACGACTATGGATAGAGGTTGGGCACTTCTTTGCCCTTTGACAGGTGTCGTAGCCACACCGAGCCTACGGAACCATGTCGTGATGAGGTTACCTCCTAGAAATCCAGGAGCCCTGGAGACTCAGGAAAGAAGGAAACAAGGATTCAAACAGAGGATCTGAAGATAGTGCTTATGGCTTTGGGGAATATGCCTTTAAACCAAAACTTCTCTTTAGAAAATGCTTCTTTTAAAACCATTTTGAAAATAATTTTTTCAAATCTTTTAACTGATCCGGCAACCTTTAGCTCTGATACCAAGTGAAACACCCCACCTCCGTTAAGGTAACTCACAAAGGGAATGCCTTAACTTCGATAGAGCATTTTAGGCAAAAGATGCAGATAAATTACAAGACAGACAAATAAATCAGCGGAAAATAAAGTCATTTTATAAACAATGTGGTTCAGTCAAGCATTTACAACAGTTGTCTCAATCATACTTAAAAGTAATACATAGAACTTCTGTCTTGATTTTAAAAACTTCCAAATATAAAAGTAGCATAAAAATAACAATGATATTCCCTAATAAAGCATGAACTGACCATAGCAGTGGAAGAGAGTGTCCAAAGCAATACATCGACTATCTTCGAGCTTGGAAAGAAAACTGACCTAAGTGGTAACATTTCGTCCCTGTGAACATGGGGGGGGGGGAACGAAAGAAAAGAGCCGAAACAAAACTAGGTCAGACATAAGTCTGGTAAGTCCAGTGACTATTTAGCATGTAAACAAGAAAAGGGATTATGACATGAATAAACTGAACCTAGGACAACACCCTAGAAATAAGATAATAAGACTGAATATAAGACAATACCATGATAACAAGGAAAACAAGATAACATAAGATTAGCACAAGATATGACAAGGCAAGATAAGCTGAATGCGCTTCTACTCTTACTCTTCTTCGCTACTACCTTGTTATTCTGATTTCTATATCTTTGCCCCACCTAACTAGTGTCCCAACTAGTAATCTGTATATAATGATAATATGATAATGTGATCCCAATCCCAGCAATTGTGGTAGCCTTCAGGTGTACATCTATTATGAGGATTCCACCTCAATCTGCCTAGTTGCAAGGAAAGTATTAGATGTACCCTTACTACCCTATCGATCGGCTCCCTACTTGTATTAATTTCTCTTGTGTCTGTGTCAGTCGGCCCTTTCTTGCATGTAGATACCTTGTGCTAGTCACACCATAAGGTGTATCAATCCTTATGATAGCAACCCGACACGATTCAAGATGCACAGTGTATAACTACTAGTACCCAGTGCCTGCTTTTTCCCACTCCAGAGTACGTGCATGCCCATAAACCGTCGGAAGCTACACTGACGTACCTCCTGCCGCTACTTTGACCACTTATAATCATCCCAGTAATCGTGCCCCACCCTGCCTAGTTTCAGGGTACCATGATACATCTATGTGGGTTACTGCTGAAATGGGTCCCCGTTACTAGGGTTACTTGTTGGTTAAGTTTGTGGGCCTATATATACAAATATTACCCACCTACATGAGATGTACTTAACCCTCCCACCGATTCTAGGATGTTTACTTAATGGTTTTGTTTATGGGCCAATATGTACTAATATTACCCACCTACACGAGATGTACTTAACCCTCTCATCGATTCAAGCATGTTTATTTAACGGTTAAGATTGTGGTCCTATATTTGCTAATATTACCCACCAACCCGATATGTACTTAACCCTCCTTTACATAATGTCGTATTGGTTAAGTGTTGTCCATTCATGTTAACTTAACCCACCCATTCATCATGTCATATTGGTTAAGTGTTCCTATTAACTCAACCCTCCTAACTTATCAGAATGGTTAAGTGTTTCCTATTAACTTAACCCTGTCCGTTCATCAAGTTACATTGGTCAAGAGTTTCTTGTTAACTTAACCCCACATGTTCATCATGTTGTGTTGGTTAAGTGTCATTAATCAATTCAAGTTAACTTAACCCACCTACTTGTCATGTTACTTTGGTTAAGTGTTGCCTTCTTGTGTTAACTTAACCCTACCACAAATCAAGTTATATTGGTTAAGTGTTGCCCTCTCGTGTTAACTTAACTTTACCATAAATCAAGTTATATTGGTTAAGTGTTGCCCTCTCGTGTTAACTTAACCTTACCACATATCAAGTTATATTGGTTAAATGTTGCCCTCTCGTGTTAACTTAACCTTACCACAAATCAAGTTATATTGGTTAAGTGTTGCCCTATTGTTTTAACTTAACCTTATCACAAATCAAGTTATATTAGTTAAGTGTTTCTTATTAACTTAACCCTACACATTTATCATGCTATACCGGTTAAGTGTTTCTTATTAACTTAACCTAGTCATCCATCTTGTTTTATTGGTTAAGTGTTTCTCATTAACTTAACCCTAGTCATTCAGGTTATATTGGTTAAGCGTTCCTATTAACTTAACCCTTCTCATTTTCTTAGCATGTCTTGTTCATTAGCATTAATTGATTTATTAATGCACCAACCTCTCACATTAGATATGTGTTGTTGCGGTTACTGGATGTGTCGGGCGGTTCTGGGCAATTTTACACCACAACTCAATCTAACCTCTGGTTTTCCTTAGGCATGATGCACTAACCTCTCACATTAGATAGGTGTTGTTGTGGTTACTGGATGTGTCGGGCGGTTCCAGGCAGTTTTACACTACAACTCAATCTAACCTCGGGTTAGGCATGTACGTTTTTTACTTAAATATTTACTTTTCATACTTACATGTAAATTTTCCACAATTATTGCCATTCAAGCCATGCCCGATTTTTCCTCTAAATCATAATCAAGATTTTTGGTATATAAATTATACCATTTTTATGCCACTAATCATTCATATATTTATAGGCCAAATTATGCCCATAATATAAATTAAAGATTTTTCCCCAATGTTACCCCCGTCATACGTTCGCAAAATTCACATAGAATGTTAGGCTCGTAACTTAGCCTAACTTATATATAAAAGGGAAAGAAGGGAACATGTGCCATTCAAACAACATAATAAGGATCAAACTAAACACGTGTCATATAAATTTTGGCATAAAACAATGAACTTGCATTTTTTGATCCAATCAACATAAGTCTTAAGCATATGAAATTACCCAAATCCAACTAGGCATGTAAAAGTAAATTTTTATTTTGGGTCCAATAAACATAAACCTTAAGCATATGGTTTTACATAAGTTTAACAAGGCATGTAAATATGAACTTTAACCTTGGACCCAATATTCAGAGATCTAAATGTAAATCTAAACATAATAAATGTCTTGGCCTAATAATTTGCATGTAACATAACATGAATGAATCGCCAATTTTACATGATTGGTTTACATCAACATAATAACCACATAGCCTTACAACTTGCATGTAACATAACATGAATGAATCACCAATTTTACATGATTAGTTTAAATCAACATAATAACCACATAGCCTGGCAACTTGCATGTAACATAACATGAATAAATCCCCAAACTTTACATAATACATGACTGGTTTAACACCAACATAATAACCACAATAATCTCATAAGCATATATGATAGAATCGTTATAAGAATAGGCATGAGTCAGCATCATGGTGATCTTACAACTAGGAATAACTGTAACGACCTACATTCTACGCATCGAAGGATCGTAGAATATTTATTTCTTTCACATACGAAGTCGTATGGTCATGTAACTTTGGGAGATGACTATTGGGGTCATTTCCCATGTTCATGATTTTTGCCGATTTTTAAATGACCGTTTTGCCCCTAGCCGATACTGTTTTGGCCATAACTTTTGGGAATTTTGACCGAAAATCACTTCCATTGGCTCCGGATGATGGTTTACCTTTCCATAGAGTGGTCATATTAGCCAAACGGACTCACCATTTGGGAGATGTGGCTGAAACAAGTTTTAGATATGAAAAATATCTTAATTGGGCTTAACCAGGTGATTAACAGCTAGGCCCAATGGGGGATTTCGGGACTAGAGGTATTTAAGGGCTGCTAGGGTTAGGATTTCAGGTTTTCTCTCATTTTCCAGCCGCCACAAACCCTCTCTTTAACCTAACAATGGCCTCCAACATCCAAATACACCTCTAATCACTTCTTAATCAAATTTTGGCTTAAACTACATCAAATTAAGGAGGAATAGCACCAAAGCAAGGCAAGAGCTGTTGTTAGACATCAGTATTCATGCCAAACAGAGATTCATTTCAGATCTAAGTTTTATTTGTGGCAAAGGTGAGTGATTAACATTGTTTTGACACTAATTATAGTTAATTAGGGTGATTGGTGATAATTAGCGAATTTATACATCAATAAATTCTGGAAAAATATTTATAAAATCTGAAATATTGTTTTATACCTCTGTTAGAAATTTGGGTTGATTTGGTTAAGTTTTGTTAATCCTATGATTAGTTCTGCTTAAACATGCTTAAGGGAAAATATGGGGTTTTTGGTTATGTTTGATCAATTTTACATGCTATAGTTGTTGTTTTGGTGTTTGTGGTCATTTCTATTTGTTGCTATGACTGTATGCTATGCTTTGTGATTGATTATAGCTGTTAGATTGGTCGGAAGCGCCGTCGTATGACGTAAAACGGTCGCTGGAAAGCTGCAGGAAATATGCAGGGTTTCAGACCGGATCGGATCATTGGGCTCGGATCAGATAGGAGAACCGGGCAGGTGGACCTGATTCGGATTGGAACTTAGCATAAAGGGCTTGGCGAGAAGGAAGGCCATTTTTTTAGAGTTGGATTTGGGCAAGGGATCAGATCGGAGAGACCAACAGGGGATCGGATCGGAAGAAGGGGCGTGGAGATCGGATCGGACTGGAGCCAGGGAGCGGGATCGGATCGGAGGACCAAGCGTGGAGCTGGAGTTGGGACGAAGCACTGAATCAGATCAGGACATCTAGGAGGAGTAATCACCGAGCCGAACCCAGGAAGAGGCATCCGAACTGAACCGATGAGGACTGGAGCACTATGCACAACCGTCCCGAACCGGATTGGAGCTGCAATTACGCGACGACTTTTCTGAAGACCCAGTCCAATTCGACCAAAACCCAAGATGCAAATGAAGTCTAAATGGGCAGTAGAACTCAGGATCCAGTTGGGAACCAATGAGTTAACTTCATGAGTTGGGCTTTGTTGCGGGACATGTGCAAAGGGGTTGTCAATGTCTGTAACTTTGGATCACTATATGTAGGGAGTACATGAATGGATTCAGGGCCACGGTGGCCTAAGTACGACTAAAGAGCTATAGACCAGTGAAGTGGGGTCATTTGTAAAGATTTGATCATGACTCCATGGGGCAAGCTTGGTAGTAGCAGTAGTTGTACGAGTCGAACTCCGTCACTACCTCGATGGGTCAAGTGATTGAAAGTGGTGGACATCGTATGCTTTATGCACTGAGTGAGAGATGTGAGGATGGTTGCTATGTTTGATTTGTTTGCCATTATTATGACATGTACACCCCACCCCCATTATCTTTACGCCAGCTGTTCAGTGGCACCTTAGAGTATTGTACGGTATGTAGTGCTAACTCTTTGGTTGCAGGTCCAGGTTCAGGTATGGTTTAGTATACCTGTTATTGTTCTATTTAGCTTCTTATCGCTCATGCCAGATTTTTTGTCTGACCTAGAGTTTTATGTCTCTTCTTATTACTCTGGGTGCTCTCACGAGCAGACTAGAGACAGGTTAGGTGGTATGCATGAGTAGCTGTACCGGAGACGAGTAGGAGGCTTCCACGTATGATATATATAGATATTCTCCCTGGGTCGCTGCTGGTCACTACTTTGGGCATTAGTGGTGTACCTATCTTTCTTTTGTTTAGAGACAGTAATTTGGAAAGTTGTAATAAGCTGTATTTGGATTTCCACTGCTCTGATGATGATGTTGGTGTTGGTTTTAGTTATCAGCTTATGCACTGTCTCACCTGTTTTATGTCAAGTATATTATATTATATTTTGTTCCATGCGATGTGAGACATTCTACAGGTTTTTGATTAGTTCATTCTCTTCTTTCCTTTCTTTGGCGACCGTTCCGTGCTAGTCGGGCATGTGTACAGCTCACTTTCGGAGGAAATACAGGCTGATGCGGGCCGGGCAGTCACACTTGGTATCAGAGCTCTAGGTTGCGTAGTTAACCTAGGGAAGTCATCAGGGAGAGTTACTATACGTATATGAGAGCGTGTATTTGTGATTATTTCTGTTTTCAAAAGCTATATATATATATTATTAATATAGCTAAGGATGAAGTCGCACTGCACTAGCACCACTATGGAGATGGTTAATCGTTTTCTCTTTACAAATTGAACGATGAGCCGATATGCAAGGGGTACCGGTAGAGGAGCCAATAATGGGAATGCTTCTGATATGAGGACGATGTTTACTGACCTCATGAGAGAGATGCTTGGAGATGTTCAGAGGGAAGCTCCCAATGCTGGTAATGGTGGTGGTCCAATAGTGCAGGTGCCTAGGGCCGATTTCGCCAAGCTGAATAAGGATTATACTAGTCTTAGTGGGAAGCCGTTCCACGGAATCGGCTATGGATGTTCAGGATTGGTTGGATAGCTGCCAGTGTATCTTCGAAGACTTGGGTATCGAGGATGCGATGAAGAGAAGGCTAGCATCCTGTCAGCTTCAAGGACGGGCAATGAATTGGTGGAATGCTATAAAGGAAGCTACTCCAGAGGATCAGATTACTTGGGATCAGTTTAAGGTTCGCTTTAGCGATAAGTTCATTCCGGCTGCTCAGAAATCAGTGTTGTTTAAGAAGTTCTTAGAGCTTAAGCAAAATGGCAGAGCTGTCTCGGGGTATATTGTTGAATTCGATACTTTGTCGAAATATGGGTTACCCCTCATTGACACTCACGAGAAGAAGAATGAGAAGTTTATAGTAGGTTTGGATCACCACTTGGGGGAAAAGCTTATTTACCACATCGATGAGACGTTTGAATCGATTGTGGGGAAAGCATTGAGGTCAGAGAGTCTTTACCCTAAGTCGAAGACTGATGTCGCATCTGCAAAGGAGCCAAAGCCGCAAGCAAGTGGTTGAGGCAAGAATGGTTCTTAGAATAAGAGAAAACAGAATCAGACCAAGGATGACCAGAAGAAAAAAGAATAAGAAAGATGTTGAGTGCTTCAGCTGTGGTAAGAAGGGCCATTATGCTAGTAATTGTCGGGCCAAGCCAGCGGATAGGAGTGCTTTAACTGTGGCCAAGTGGGACATCGCAAGGACAAGTGTCCGCAACCCCCTAAATAGAAGCAGATCGTGAAAGCATATGTTATTAGTGTTGTTTGTTCTTCGTCGAATCCCCCAACTGCGGCGGAGAAGGGAAAGAATGTTGTTATTAAAGGTATGCTTTCTATTTATGATGTTCCTGTTAGAGTTTTTTTTGATACTGGAGCTTCCAGTTCTTTCATATCTAGTGACCTGATAGATAGGTTGGGATTGGAAATTGTCGATAGACCTTTAGTAGTGACAAACCCGATTGGTGGTTCGACTAACCTTAACATGATTTGTCGTAATGTCGTCTTATCGAGTCATGGATGCATGTTTGTTTGTGATTGCTTTGTTTTGGGCTTTACTGGGTTTGCCATTATTTTGGGAGTTGATTGGCTCCAAATATACGGGGTGATGGTAGACTGTGAGGGCTTTTTGGTGACAGCTAGAGCGGATGATGGGCGGAGGGTAGTGTTTGGTGGTCTACCTAATGATGGGGTAATGGCTAGTTTTTTAAATTCCCTCGACATCCCGCAAGGTGAGTTGTCAGGGTTGCCCGTGGTTAGCCAGTATCCGGACGTCTTCGAGGAAGTGAGCGGGCTTCCACCACACCAAGAGATTGAGTTCCGTATTGATTTAGTGGAAGATGTCAGACCTATAGTGGTGCCACTTCATCGTATGGCACCAAGGGAGCAGCGAGAGCTCGGGGTGCAAGTCACCGATCTTTTGAAGAAGGGATTTATCAGAAGGAGTGTTTCTGAATGGGGAGCACCTGTTGTATTTGCTACCAAGGCGGATGGTTCCCTTCGTTTGTGTGTAGACTACCGCGAGTTGAATAAAGTGACGAGGAAGAACAAGTATCCTCTACCGCGGATGGATGATTTGTTTGATCAGTTGAGTGGCACGAGAGTATTTTCTCAGTTGGACCTCGCGACAGGTTTTCATTAGCATAGAGTGGAAGCTGAGAGTATAGCTAAAACGGCATTTCGGACGCCGTCTGGATTTTATGGGTGGTTGGTCATGCCATTCGGGCTGACCAATGCCCCAGCATATTTTGTGGATCTTATGAATCGGGTATTCAGAGATCAATTGAATAAGTTTGTCCTTATGTTCGTGGATGATATTTTGGTCTATTCGAGGACAGAGGAAGAACATAAGGAACATTTAAGAATAGTGATGGAGGTGTTGAGAAAACACCAATTGAAAGAAAAGTTTTCTAAGTGTCACTTCTGGAGAAGGGAAGTGAGATTCTTGGGCCATGTTGTTTCAGAGAATGGTATTGACGTGGATCCTGCGAGGTGGCTACGGTACAAGATTGGTCTACGCCCAAGAATGCAACGGATATACGAAGTTTCTTGGGATTGGCTGGATATTATTGTAAGTTTATCCAAGACTTTTCCAAGATAGCAGCACCGTTGACTCAGTTGACCAAGAAGAATCAAGCCTTCATCTGGGACGAAAGGTGCGAGAATGCATTCAAGAGTCTAAAGGAAAAGTTGACATGTGAACCAGTGTTAGTCATTCCTAAGGGGAATGAAGAGATGACGGTATATACGGATGCATGTGGTACTGGACTAGGTGTTGTATTGATGCAAGGAGGTAGGGTTGTAGCTTATGCAAGTCGGCAACTGAAACAACATGAGAAAAGATACCCTACCCTATGATTTTGATATCGCATACTCACCAGGAAAGGGCAATGCGGTAGCTGATGCATTGAGTAGAAGACATGCCAGTCTAGGGGATATTTTTCTAGAATGGAAGCAACTGGAATACATCGCTGGGTATGATTTCAGACCAAAGTGCAAATTGGATCCAGAAATGTTAGCAAGTTTGACGATCAGACCCACTTTGACTGAGTGGATTGGTTCTAGTCAGAAGGACGATCCTAACTTAATGGAAGTCATCTCCAAGTTAGAGATCGGTATCGACGAGGAGATGAACAAGTATGGGCTTGATCGAGATGGATGGCTTAGAAAGAATGGAAGACTTGTTGTACCCAATGTCAATGGTTTGAGAGATGAAGTGCTTAGAGAATGTCATCACTCAAAACTGACTATACACCCCGGTGGTAATAACATATATCGATACATGAAGCAGACCTACTACTGGGAAGGGATGAAAAGAAACGTTGGGAAATTTATATCCAAATGCATGAATTGCCAGCTAGTTAAAGCTGAGCAAAAGAAACCTAGTGGTTTGTTACAATCATTAGAAATTCCAGAATGGAAATGGGAACAAGTGTCAATGGATTTCATTGATGGGTTACCAAGGACTAGATCGGGCCATGATAGCATTTGGGTGATTGTGGACCGATTGACTAAGAGTGCAAGGTTTATACCCATCAAGTCGAACATAACGGCAGCTAAGTTAGCGGAACTATATATAAAGTGGGTAGTGAGATTTCATGGAATGGCATTGTGAGTGACCGAGATCTGTTGTTCACTAGTGGATTTTGGAAGAGCTTACAAGAGGCTTTGGGATCAGAACTACATCTCAGTACCGCGTATCATCCTCAAACCGACGGACAGACAGAGAGGGTGAATCGAGTGTTAGAAGATCTATTAAGAGCCTGTGTATTGGATTTTGGTGGATTATGGGATGACCATTTACATCTGGTAGAGTTTGCATATAATAATAGTTATCAATCCAGTATCGATATGGCTCCATTTGAAGCTTTGTACGGAAGACCGTGCAACTCACCGTCATGTTGGTTAGAAACTGGTGAAAAGTTTGTGCTTGGACCAAATGTGATAAGAGGAACTTCAGATAAGATTAAGATTGTCCAACAGCGAATGAAGGCTGCCCAAGATAGGCAGAAAAGTTATGCCGATAAGAGGAGAAGAGAATTAAAGTTCTCCATTGGTGACTTGGTGTTTGTCAAGGTTTCTATGTTGAAAAGCGTGATACGATTTGGCAGGAGAGGCAAGTTAGCACCAAGATTTGTTGGTCCATCCCCGGTTCTTGAGCAAATTGGGAATTTGGCATATAAAGTTGAATTACCAAACAAGATGGCAGGAGTTCACAACGTATTTCATGTTTCCCAGTTAAGGAAGTTCGTGCACAACCCAGATGTGACTATTTCACCTGATCAGTTGGATGATACTGAAGTTGGACCCGAGGAGGTTGGGAACCGCAAGCCTATGTGTATTGTTGGGAACGATACGAAGCAACTTCGAAGGAAAGTGGTGAATCTAGTCAAAATTCAGTGGGGGCGAGAATGAGAATGACTGTACTTAGGAGACAGAGGAGAGCATTAGGAAGACGTATCCAGAACTCTTGGCCTGGTAAGATTTCAGTTTCGATTTAGTCTTTCCGCATGCTAGGATAGGCTTGTTTGTTTGTTTTACATGTTTGACTGTTTTTTGTGGCTGGTAGGCATGCAGGATCCTTTGTATGTTTTGGGTTAAGGAATTTCGGGAACGAAATTTCTTAAGGGGGGGAGAGTGTAACGACCCGCATTCTATGCATCGAAGGATCGTAGAATATTTATTTCTTTCACATACGAAGTTGTATGGTCATGTAACTTTGGGAGACGACTATTGGGGTCATTTCCCATGTTCATGATTTTTGCCGATTTTTAAATGACCGTTTTACCCCTAGCTGATACTGTTTTGGCCATAACTTTTGATTGGAAAGGAATTATGACCTGAAACCACTTCCATTGGCTCCGGATGATGGTTTACTTTCCGTAGAGTGGTCACATTAGCCAAACGGACTCACCCTTTGGAAGATATGGCTAAAACAAGTTTCAGATAGTGAAAAACAGTTTAATTGGGCTTAACCGGGTGATTAACAGCTAGGCCCAATGGAGGATTTCGGGATTAGAGGTATTTAAGGGCTGTAGGGTCAGGATTTCGGGTTTTCACTCATTTTCCAGCCGCCACAAACCTCTCTTCAACCTAACAATGGCCTCCAACATCTAAATACACCTCTAATCACTTCTTAATCAAGTTTTGGCTTAAACTGCATCAAATTAAGGAGGAATAGCACCAAAGCAAGGCTAGAGCTGCTGTTAGACATCAGTATTCGTGCCAAACAGAGTTTTATTTCAGATCTGAGTTTTATTTGTAGCTAAGGTGAGTGATTAGCATTGTTTTGACACTAATTACAGTTAATTAGGGTGATTAATGATAATTAGCGAATTTATACATTAATAAATTCTGGAAAAATATTTATAAATTCTGAAATATTGTTATATACCTCTGTTAGAAGTTTGGGTTGATTTGGTTAAATTTTGTTAATCCTATGATTAGTTTTGCTTAAACATGCTTAAGGGAAAATATGGGATTTTTGGCTATGTTTGATCCATTTTACATGCTATAGTTGTTGTTTTGGTGTTTGTGGTCATTTCTATTTGTTGCTATGACTGTATGCTATGCTTTGTGATTGATTAGAGCTATTAGATTGGTCGGAAACGCCGTCGTATGACGTAAAATGGTCGCTGGAAAGTTGCAGGAAATATGCAGGGTTTCAGGCCGGATCGGATCGGATCATTGGGCTCGGATCGGATAGGAGAATCGGGTAGGTGGACCTGATTCGGATTGGAACTTAGCATAAAGGACTTGGCGAGAAGGAAAGCCATTTGCTTAGAGTTGGAGTTGGGCAGGGGATCGGATCGAAGAGACCAACAGGGGATCGGATCGGAAGCAAGGGCGTGGAGATCAGATCGGACTAGAGCTAGGGAGCGGGATCGGATCGGAGGACCAAGCTTGGAGCTGGAGTTGGGATGAAGCACTGAATCGGATCGGGACATCTCGGGGGGAGTAATCACCGAGCCAAACCTAGGAAGAGGCATCCGAACCGAACCAATGAGGACTGGAGTACTATGCACAACCGAACCGAACCGTATTGCAGCTGCAATTACGCGACGACTTTTCTGAAGACCCACTCCAATTCGACCAAAACCCGAGATGCAAAGGAAGTTCAAATGAGAAGTAGAACTTAGGATCCAGTTGGGAACCAACGAGTTAACTTCATGAGTTGGGCTTTGCTGCGGGACGTGTGCAAAGGGGTTGTCGATGTCTATAACTTTGGATCACTATGTGTAGGGAGAACGTGAACGGATTCAGGGCCACGGTGGCCTAGGTACGACTAAAGAGCTATAGACCAATGAAGTGGGGTCATTTGTAAAGATTTGGTCATGACTCCATGGAGCAAGCTTGGTAGTAGCAGTAGTTGTACGAGTCGAACTTCGTCACTACTTCGATGGGTCTAGTGATTGACAGTGGTGGACATCGTATGCTTTACACACTGAGTGAGAGATGTGAGGATGGTTGCTATGTTTGATTTGTTTGCCATCATTATGACATGTACACCCCCCACCCCCGTTATCTTTACACCAACTGTTCAGTGGCACCTTAGAGTATTATACGGTATGTAGTGCTAACTCTTTGGTTGCAGGTTCAGGTATGGTTTAGTATACTTGTTATTGTTCTGTTTAGCTGCTTATCGCTCATACCAGACTTTTTGTCTAACCCAAAGTTTTATCTCTTCTTATTAGTCTGGGTGCTCTCACGAGCAGACTAGAGACAGGTTAGGTGGTATGCATGAGTAGCTGTACCGGAGACGAGCAGGAGGCTTCCACGTATGATATATACAGATATTCTCCCTAGGTCGCTGCTGGTCACTACTTTGGGCATTAGTGGTGTACCTATCTTTCTTTTGTTTAGAGACAGTAATTTGGAAAGTTATAATAAGCTGTATTTGGATTCCCGCTGCTCTGATGATGATGTTGATGTTGGTTTTAGTTATCAGCTTATGCACTGTCTCACCTGCTTTATGTCAAGTATATTATTATTATATTTTGTTCCATGCGCTATGAGACATTCTACAGGTTTTCAATTAGTTCATTCTCTTCTTTCCTTTCTTTGGCTACCGTTCCATGCTAGTTGGGCATGTGTACAACGCACTTTCGAAGGAAATGCCGGCTGATGCGGGGCGGGCCGTCACAATAACGCTAGTTTTCATTTTTTACAAATCATAACTTTTAATCGTTCACAACTAAATAATAACATTACTTACAAAGAAAAGAAAGTCTTGTTTTCTGGGATCCGTTTTCTGAATTTGAAAAGCAATCCCTTGAAGAAGACTATCAATTCTCTAAGTTAGTTTTCGATTTGAAGCTTTTGACTTGCTTTCTGATTGAAGAAGAAATGGTGGCTAGGCTAGAACAGTCATGGACAGCATGGTGGCTCCTTGGAATGAATTTGTGTGATTTAGGGTTTGAGGATTAGGGTTGATTTTATAGAAGTTAAATCTTATGTGAGCCGCTAGATCGTTTTTGGAGCAATCACAACCGTCCAGACTAGATAGAGTTATCAGAATTGCCACCTAAGCCCTAGTGACTCAGCAATAGGTCAGAAAGGACTCAACCACTAGTCAGAATCGTCTCAGATTTGGATTTGGGCGAGGGGGTAGGTCGACCCCCAGCTCGACCTGTATAGGGAGGTCGAACCCCTGGTCGACCTGGCTTGGGGTAGGTCAACCCCCAAGTCGACCTGCCTTGGTATTTAATTTTCTGAATTTCTCTTGAATCTTCCGAAGGCCATAACTCCTTCATACGCAGTCCGATTTACGAAAACTTGGACTCTATTCCAAGCAGAATTCTAAGACGAACACAATGGCGTAACTCGTTTCCCTTAATTCTCACTTTAAAAATTAAGTATACTTTAATTTGTTCTTTTATTATTCTCAGAAAATACAGGGTGTTACAACATCAGATAAAATTGTGACCACACTTGGAAAATTAATTCTCAAAGCATAAGGACGCTCGTCTTCTCGGTCTTCTTCTACATCTCGTACTCCTCTTCCTTCACAACCTAGATTTCATGATCTTTGTAACATCCCATATATTTCAACCATTTAAGTTATCGAATTTAATTTAATTGTTGAATGTAAAATTGGTTTTTAAATAAACTTTTTTTGTTATTAATGAAATTTATTAATTTCTGCTGAATGTTTGATTGAAAATAATATGTGGCTTATGGATAAAATAAATTCTAACAATATATATATATATATATATCTTTGGCCATGATCTTTAATTATTTCCTTGTGTTTTCATAATATAACATGTAGAAATTTAAGATGGGGATTGCATGTTTGAACCTTCATTAATTAATTTGTTAAATTGTGATTTATAATGATGAAAATCATCAATTCGTATGTGCATTTGGAATAACCAACTTTAAGTTATTGTCGATAAAATTTAATAGTTGAATCCTTGATTTTATTTAAAGGTTCATTATAGGAATTAATGTGATAATTGAAAATATGTTTGTGATTGTTTCCAGTTTAATTTTTTATAGGAAGAATTATAACAAAACAAAAAATATGTATGTTAAAATTTATAGGAAGAATTATAACAAAATATGTATGTTTTAACTATCGCAGTTAATGAAAATTAATGTTAAAATTTACAATAATAAATAAATATAAAAGAAATCAAACAAAACATAAAACATATTTATTGTCCAACCTTTCCATGTATCTCTAGTGTATTGGTGGATTTATTTTAGTATTGAAGTCAAAAAGGGTTATTTAGTCTGTAGGCCCTTTATTATGTATAAAACAAAAGGGCATGCATTGCCTACCCTTTTTAAATGCATGAATGCATCGTAAATTTTGAACTGCCACAATTTTGTTATATTTTCAACATATGCAATTTTTTCTAAACGGACAACATTTCATACAGTAATATACATGTGGTGGCCATTCATTTTCAAGTTGTCTTAATTTCAAGTTCTCTTTTTAACTTTAAACCATACATGCATTCATTTATTTAGTACCATAAATTACCCATGTCTATATTAACACATTTCCAAAACCTTCATCTCTTCTGATTCGTTACTTCTCTTTTTCTCCCATCCACTTCTCCTTAAATTTGAATTATTCCAATAAAAAAAGAATTAACCTTTTGCATGCATATATATGTTCACGTTTGTCATCACTTGTCTCATGAAGCATGCATGGCGTTAACTATCTTTTGAGTTCTACCATTTCAAACATTTTTTTATCTTCTTCTTGTTTCATGTTAAACTAAGGACGCTCTTTCTTTAAGTATAAATGCATTTGAACAAAGACCATTTTTATGTCATAAGTTTTGATATTCAATTTGAAACTGTAGAAAAGGTTGTATTTTATTTTCTGGTAAACCCAAATATTTGGCCCTACCATATTTAAGCAAATATGTGACTATAAATAGTAAATGAATAAAAATCCGCATCACCCATATTTGGAACCGTTCTCTTGGAATTAATGGAATACGTGCATCATGAATGAGACGTTCAATTTAAAATTCAAATTCTTTTATAACTACTGACATTTACTCCTCGTAATTCGCTTTCTTTCAATTGTTCCACTCTCTCCAACCTATTCTTTTGGTCACTAACATGACGCTTATCCACATGTATGTGTGTGTGTCTATATATATATATATATATATATATATATATATATATATGAGAGCAACTCCATCCTCTCCTCATTTTTCATTTTCAGCTGACAGATAAATTCTTCTCCCAAAAACAAATCTCAAAATCCCCAAATTGGAAGTATGGCCTCTTCCAAGGTTCCGCCTTCACCAAATTTCACCGCACTACTCCCCTAGCCTTTCGCTTCTCAAGCCGAGCCTTTACCTCCGCCAAGTCCAAACCGCAAAGACTGAATTTGCTCCACTCTCGTTTCACTTAAAACACCGCACCACGGTAGTAGCCGCCACAGAGATCCGCTTCTCCCTTTTACCTTAAAAACAAACCTCCTCCTCTTTGCCAAACGAGCAAGTTGCCCCCCTGTAGCTGGATCCATTCACCTGCATCAATGAAGTTGTCATTAAATCGCAGTCTGATAGCCGCACCACCTCAAAATCGAACCCACAACCGTCGCCTATGCCATGACCAACAGTAAGTTTTTCTTACTATTAATTTTTTGGCAAGTTCGCAACTTCGGATTCCTCCGAGTATAATTGGTTAAGGCCCATTGTTTGATACTATATTTTTCATCGACTGTCTTACTTTCCCACTTGACAATCATTATATATTTTTTAGCTCTTGTCTTAAAGTTTTAAATGCTGCTAGTTATGTTGATGCCACATAATCACTTTAGTATGTTAGGAATACCATTTATTTAGATGCATGGTTATAAAAAGTGCCACTACCCTTGTTGTATGATTTTCCCAATGGGTACATGGAATTTGTTTAGCTCTTGATTCTCCTATAACAATATGTTATAAAAAAAATTGTTCGTTGGTTGCATGTCCTTTATCATTGTGAGCTGAAAGAAAAAAAATGCATGTTTTGACTAAAAGAACCATTTCTTATTTTCTGCATGCATTAGTTCATTAAAGGACCCATGTAATGATTCAAAAATATACTTTATGCTGTGAACTCATGAAAAGGAAATGGACTGTTAAGACTATTTAAATCTAGCCATTGTTGGTTGCCATGATTTTGCTAAGAATCTACATGTTTGTTCTTTTTTTTTCTCCTACCTGATTTTTTGGCTATGATCACTACTTGTTGTGTAGTACTACTTGTTGAAGTCTGAATTTCAGTTACGCTTGTTATATGAATATGTGGACACAATGTATTGGCTAGATTTCCATGTGCATACCATTATTTACTATAACTCTTTGAAATATGAATATATATATATATATATATAGTTACCTGAAGTACAGTATAACATACTTACATGCGTATGTACCTGGGTATGGTTTGATGTTGTTTCTTTTGAACCTACTACTCTCTTAATAAAATTATGACCGGTTCCTTGAAGCTTGCAACCGAATTAGTAAGATAGTATCATGCTTTGGAACATAGGTCCTTCCTATTTGCATTAAAAACTGTCCATGCGTTACTGACATTCACTCATACATGGACCGTTTATTTGTGCACTGCATTCTAGTTTTCCAAGTATGTTTACAGTACCCTTTCCCTACGCATGCACCATATATATATATATATATATATATATATATATATATATGACTGTTATTTTGTTTGTTTGCATTGGTTTTGAATTAGTATCTTCTGCCACTTTCATGCCTTATTAGGAAATATTACCTATTTTGGCTTGTTCCACACTATTTATGTTAGCATGTACATGGCTAATATCTCGTTAATACTAAGTTCCTGCATCAAACCGCACACACAAGTTGAGTTGTTTTGTAATGTTTATTTCGGTGGTTCTTTGCTTTAGATACTCGTATTATTTAATAATTTTTCGGGATTAAGCAAATTATATTTTTGTGATTATCGAAGTTTGCTAACTTGAAATAAGATTAATCCTGGCTCGAGTGTTTTCTGTATTTTGCATGGAACGCTCTGGTCAGATCCTAACTGTTCCAGCTTTGAAGATTTCATCTAACAAACCGAAGAGGAATGTGAATATGCATTTGTGCGCGCAAGGACCTATTGAAAAAGTAAAACTTTAAATTTAAAAATCATGTACTGTATTTATAAATTCTTTCGTTGTATAAAATGATTTGTAAAACTCCGATATTATGTATATAAAAATTTATTCCACTACAAACATTTATGTTCTTTGATTCTGTGTGTATTTTCTATTTGAACCCGGTAAGCTAATAACAAGTTGTCATTTCACTACAACAAAAAACACTTTTCGCAACAGGCAATATCTGTTGCAGTAGACCAATTGCAATAGACCTGCGCCTGTTGGTATAGCTGAAGTTGCAAAAAGTTCGCAACATTTTCCGTCTGTTGCAATAAGATGTTGCAGTAGACTTTTTTGCAACAGGCTTTTACTGTTGCAACAGATCCTTTTGCAACAGTATATGCCCGTTGCAATATATTCATAATCTATAAAAAAAATCAGCTTATAGATGCTACATAAATGTATTCGTTTTAGTAATAGTGTATGTCACAGAATGAAATAACAAATAAAAAATTTATTTCAACAAATTTTTAATAGTACAAACAATTACAACAAAAATTTCTACAATTTTCATACATCATTCATATACAACGATCATCATTATTCTACAGAAGAAAACTACTGCTAAACAAAACGTTCATCATTTTCATAAAGAATGCGCACTTCACAGAAGCACCAACAAACCTCCAAGCAATGCTTCTGAATATGAACACACCTTGATTAAACATATATAGTTAAACAAAAACATATATACATTTACTCTGCAAATAAAAATACTTGTCCATAAGCAAAAATCAAACTATTAAAACCAGCCAAACAGTTTTCCACCAAAGGAAGTCCAACAAGTTCAAATATTTCATGCTGATAAAAGTTAAATGATCAATTGAAAGGAATTTCACTTACCTTCCAGTATGTTGAGTGTGCTCATTTGCATCCATTTGCCAAACCAATACATGCTTGTCCTTTCGTAGAAATCTTCATGCATTTCTCTAGGCTTAATAAAATACAATAAAGGATTATATAAAGATGAAATTCTATCAAAATAAAATAATAGTAATATTACAAATGAACCATGAATAACACTTCAAGTGCCAGGAATATTAACCGCAACACATCCTCTTCTCCTCCACTGAAACACATCTTGTTTGATATTCAATGAATGTCACACAAAAATAAGTCAACATCAAATAAACACCAATAAATGGTAACTAGAAATGAGATCATACGGACAAGGGCAGGAATTGCAGAGTTGCGCGTCAACACCGTGACTCCGTTAATGCCATTATTTTTTTCTTTTGCAGCTTCCAAAGTATAACTGTTTGTAGGAGTTGTGCCTTTTTTTGGGGTGCTAATACTGTGACCAGTTTGTCTTTTTCCTGCATGTATATACGGAGACACACACACGCATACATATGGACAAACACACATACATACGGACATGAACAATAAAAACTGGGCGCTTCTCATGTAAAGGTAGTGGATGACAGTTTATGTTATATTTTACATCATGAATGAGTTTCATCATAGTTCTGTTTCATTTCAAACATATGTTTAAGCCAATGAAGCATGTTTTTGCTGCAAGTAAAGTTATCATTTATGCAAAAATCTTGTACATCTAAGTTGTTATAGCCAATGAAGCCTGTTTTTGTCTGATAGGATTCTGTAGCTTTTTCTTTTGCTAGTTTACATGTATGGTTGAATGTTTTTCCCTTGTATTTGAAATAAATAAAACTTTATGTAGTATATAAATTGTCACTGTCATTATTAAAATGTACATTGGTATATATTCACATAAGTAGAGCATACTACGTGCTGAAATCTGCCATTATGTTTGTTTTTCACTATATGATATTAGCAACTTGTATAATTTAAGGGCTGCAAAAGGAAAGTAAGCTCGGATTCACATGTTAACCATAATATCTAATGCATGTAATATGTCATATGTGTGCACCTAACGCTTTTCATCCCAGACATTTGTACAAGTTGATTTAATATATTTCAAAGCTTATATATATAGAGATATACAAGCCCCTTTCGCTTGCAATCAGAGTTTAAATAAAAGAAAAATTAATTTGGTTCATAAAAACAACCATAAACTACACAACAAACAAAATTGATATTTCCTTTTTATTTAAAATCTTCATAAAATCTTCTGGTATTCATCTTATTTTAGATTGCCTAAATAAATGATGTTTTAATCTCTTTCCATAATAATAAACATGTCATTTAGTTATTTACAACGATATACACAAGTAACATTCCCATGACTCACGGCATTCATGTGCAACATTTAAGCCTATTGAAATAAATGTTTCAATACATAAATAGACTTGACTCTCTAATGCAAATAACTATTAATACCAATCTGTATTTCCAGAGAAAACTGTGGTCCGGGATTCAAGAATATTTCCTCATAAATCAAATCATGGCTTAATTATAGGATTGTAAGTAATTAAAACATTCCATATATTCTTTACTTTTTGAAAAATTTCTTATGAATGTGTCACAGTAGTGTTAATTCACATTAGAGACAATGCATGCTTCATGCTTAACTACTTCCAGCAATGCATACGTATATGTGCTCAAAACCATAATATTTATTACCATAAATTTATCATGTAAACCTCCCGAAATTTTATACAAAATATATATAATTTTTATAAACATTCACATATATACATATATAAATGTTAGGACATAATTCCCATCCAAGTCAACTTCATTGCTCATTTCATACGTGTATATTTGCCAATCAATACATTCAGTACACCAGCTTTTCACATGTTGAATTTTAATCCAAACTAGTTTGCATGTGTGTGTGTGTGTATATATATATATATATATATATATATCTGTGCGTGTGTGTGTGTGCAGGACAACATTCTTTACCGAAAAGTAGACCTTATAATCTAAACCAATTTTTGTGTATTACATATTTATAGGAATACCAGCTTATTCTTTCATAAAAATAAGGTTCTTTAAGTCAATCTGTTTTAGGTGCCACTATCACACGTTTTGAGTTAACACATATCTATACATATCAGACTGCATGGTTATTCCATTGATTCCTAGTACATCTCTTTTTAAGTTTCTATTTATTAAACATGTTCTTTTCATTATAGCCCTTCTTTCATTAGCATAAACACATTTTCACACATGGAATTGTTCTTCAAACATGAACAAACAGGTGATATCATGGCATTATGAAGGCTGTGTGTAAATTACTAGATTCAATCACCTTGATCAAAGGAAAATTTCAGAAATGAAGAAACATACTTTTAAATATAGGACATGAAGTTAAATACCAAAAGAATGGTCTGGATTGGCTATTGTATATCCTTTTTAAGATCTGTTTTCTTTCAAATATGTCTTATTTGTGCCACTCATCACAAGCACCTGCATGTTCATGTTGTGCAGCTAAATAGCAGCATAAATAAGTTACTCATTAAGTTCGCTTGTTTCACCATTATTACGTTAAAATGTTATCTTCCAACAAGTGAAAGGTGCTTAATTAATCTTTACTTATAAGTAAAAAGCTGGCATATGTCAACTTCTTACAATTATTATCAAACATATAAGAGATTATAGTTACCTTGTCAAAGAGAATGTTTGATGCTTTGAAATCGCGGTAAATAACAGGCTTATCTTGCTCATGTAGGAAAGCAAGGCCTTTGGCAGCTCCTAGTGCTATCTTTACTCTTACCAACCATGGCAAGGGACCAAGTATACCTAAATCAATAATACAGTTAGCAATTTTAAATGCTATAATTCCTTAACCAATAAAAGGATGATATATTCTCCAACTGATAGCTAAAACTCACTGTTATATAAATGATTTTCCATGCTTCCGCTCTCCATGAATTCATGTACAAGAACCCTATCTTCTTTCTCATAGCAATAGCCAACAAGTTTTACTAAGTTTGGATGTGAAAGTTGTCCAAGATAGATCACCTCAGCCTGAAATATATTGAAAATAAATTAACTGAACATTTGGAACTAAATATTCAAATTCAAGGGCTAACTTATGATAACAGTTGCACTTTCAAGCCATTCCTTGTGACCTTGCATTCCTTCTAAATCCAAAATCATGACTACAATAGCTTGTCGTTTAATCCCCTTTCGAATTCTTTCATCCAGGACTTTACAAGTTAAGTTTCAGATTAGCCAGACACTACGAAGCTAAGCTATAACCCATAGTTCAAAAGCCCTGCATTTCACATCCTTAAGATAAGTTTCAATGCTTTTATTAGTTTACTTTTCACACTATCCCAAAAATCAAAATGAAATTAAATGAGAGGATAATTGTATTTGCATGTAAGCGTGTAGAAGTTAATGTATTTATGTTGATTAATGAAAAATGCTACAATGATCGTCAGGTGAAATGGTTGATTTTCTAACCAGTTAAAAGAGAAAATAGTGGAGTCTCCACTCTTCCAAATTCTGATTTTTCCTCTGCATTTCTCGTTTTTATCGATAACTCATTTAGTCGGTTGCTGCATGAACATTGTTGACTAATTAAATAGACAAATCAAAATTTATACAATGATTGGCTATTTTTCAATCATAAAAAATAAAGATAGAATATGAGCCTTTACACGCAAACTCGGATCCTACTCTTCTAAACTTCTATGAACCAACCCCATTTGTAATAGTAGGTCGTTCTACCAAGCTTCTGGATCAATAGAAAAATTCAATATTGAAGCAAACTCAGATCCTACTCTTCTAAATTTCTCTGAACCAACCCCATTTGTAATAGCAGGTTTCAAACTTAGAATTTCCCGTTGTTTCCTCAATTTTAAATAAGCAATTCAAGGAAAAGGTTGAAGCTCAGATCAAAAGGGATCCAAAGGAGAAAAATGAAATTGATGCCACAAAACAATTAACCTTTGATGATCCTTTGTACTACACAAGCTAACATGACAGGTAAAGGTAAACACTAATATTAAAAGAAGAAAGCTAATATATCTAAGAAGAATAGCCAAGTAGTAATTAATAATATTCAAAAACTCTATTTATGTAGAGGAAGTATACAACTGACTGTATTAAGCATTCATTAACAAGTTAAAGCATATGTAAGTAAGCATATCTATTATCGGTTATTTTGCTAAAACTAATCAATAAAAAAGGAATCGTAAACAATAAAATGGTCACCAATTTGTGGATCCCAGCCAACATAATGTGGTTAAGGCGTAATACTTTCATACCTTGGATAGGAACCCATCATACGCCAGTTTCTAATTGCTATCATCATGATCTTCTGGAATGACTCTCTCATCAACCCAAAGCACATGCCATTTACCCCATTCGTTAGAGTTAACTGTCAACTTCCTGAGCGCTTTGGCTACAGATCCGCCGGAGATAACAATAGTAAAAACTCCCCTTTCACTAGTGAAACTTACTGGAAAGTTCAAAGGTAAACTTTGCTAGAGAGATCGCCAATTCTTCTTCGCTTTCAAACAAAGGCAACCCCTTCTTGTCAGTGGAGCTTGCCATAGAGACATCATAGAATTCAGACCGAGCTTGGACAGGAGTGAAATACGGTGGAATACTTACGTTTGAAATTGGTGGAAATTGTGTCGGATCGGACGTTGAGGAGTGGGTATGACAGGGATTTGGGAATTAGGTTTCGGATTTAGGATTAGTATCCAAGAGGTAGGCGGTGAAAATGAAACGAGAGCGGGATCTGAAATTTTTAGGATGCCGCCTTTTTTTTTTACTTGGAACCAGTTAACCTGCGTTTAACCGGTAGGTAACGTAAATGATTCCTTGTTTAATAACATGTTCGATGTTTTCCTAACTTTGAAACAGATGTTTTGATGTTTTCTAACTTTAAATAAGAAACATGAAGAATAAATTATAATTATTAAATACTAAGTAATAAAAATACATGCTAATATTATTTATCAAATTTAATAACATTTAATTATTATTAGTTTTACTTCTTAATTATAATTGAATATTACTTGTTAAATACAATATATGATGAATATTTATTAATTATTTAATATTTATTGTTAATTAGAATTATTAATTATTAAATGTAATTAATAGTTGTTAAATATAATTTACACACTATTACTAACTAATCATAATAAAATATTAAAGTATTAATTCATTTCAATCAATTGTTATTACTTAATACATATCAAATTATAATTAAATATTACCTACTACTTCGTCCTTTTGTATTTATTAGTACTTATGCTTATCGAAGATGGAAAAAAACTTTAGAAGACTATTTTTCGCAATTGGCCTGTCCAGTTGTAAAATAACACAATTTATTGATCACTAATAATTAAATATAATATTAGAAATATAAAAATAATTATTAATGATAACCATAAACTATTAATTAACTCATAAAAATACCTCTATCCAGCACAAATTATAAATTAATTCATATAAGAAATATTATTAACTATTAATTACTCCTTAACAGTAATATTAATTAATTACTGTTTATTTATTTATTATGAATTTATGAATTATTTAATTATTTATTTAATATTTAAACATATTCATATTTCAAATTAATTATTATCCATTAGTTTATTATTATTAATTAATTGTTATTTAATTATTATTATTTGTTATTACTTTATTTTTATTTGTTAACTATTAAATATTATTATTTAATTATCAGTTATAAATATCACTTTATAATACTTAAATTTTATTATTAATTAATAATTATTAAATATTAATCTTAATTATTATATAAGTACTAGTAGTTAATCATTTAATAGTAACTATTTAAAATTAATTATTAAAAGTTAATCATTAAAAGTTGAAACTTATTTTTAGTATGTTTTTCGCAACTGGCTTTACCAGTTGTATAAAAATACGGTTATTGCAACTGGTGAAAACAGTTGCTAAAGACATTTATTCGCAACTGGCTTGGAAACGTAGTTGCAAATGATATGTTTATTGCAACAGTTCTGGAAGCACAGTTGTTAAAGGTATGTTTTTGCAACAGGAAGGGAAGTGCAGTTGCTAAAAATATGCTTTTCGCAACAGGAAAAAAAGGCCTGTTGCTAAATCTTATCTATTGCAACTGCAATAATAGGTCTGTTGCTAAATATCATTTACTGCAACTGCCATTTACCGCCTGTTGCAAATAGCTAGTTGCAATAAGGTATTTTTCTTGTAGTGTTTTGAACACTCTGAGTTGGTTTAATTACTGACTTGGAGCAGTCGAAATGGCAGGGCGTTAAAAGTGGTATCAGAGCTTTGGTTTGACAAAGCTTAGCTTATCGGTTTTAAAAACTCATTAGAGATAGAGTAGCAATACACTATAATGAGTGGAATTATCATAAGAATCACTGTTGAGAGAGCGTATTTTGAAAATATGAATTATTTTGAAATTAAATAAATATTTTTGAAAAGCGAAATTATTTTGAAATATAATTTATGATAAGAGTTTTGAGTATTTTATTCGACGCCGAGATTGGACTGTCGGTATGAGAAGATTTCGAATATAAGTCTGGCCAGTGTGTGTACAAAGCCTAATGCGTACTAGACAGATATAGAATCATAATCTAGTCGCCCGAGGATGAATCTGATGATTGATGCATCATTATCAGATATTTATTTTCGTGTTTCGAAAGTGGGATGACTGTAGGGCTCCGATTTAAATTTGTGATTGTTTTTATTTCGAGTTGTATACATGCAGTGGCCCTTCATTTTCATGTTGTCTTTATTTCAAGCTCCTTTTTTAACTTTAAACCATACATGCATTCATTTATTTAGTACCATAAATTACCCATGCCTATATTAATACATTTCCGAAAACTTCATCTCTTCCAATTCGTTGTTTCTTTTTTTCTCCCATCCATTTCTCCTTAAATTTGAATCATTCCAATAAAAAAAGAATTAACCTTTTGCATGTATATATATGTTCACGTTTGTCATCACTTATCTCATGAAACATGCACATGCATGGCATTAACTGTCTTTTGAGTTCTACCATTTCAATTCTTTTTTTCTCTTCTTCTTGTTTCCTGTTAAACTAAGGACGCTCTTTCTTTAAGTATCAATGCATTTGAACAAAGACCATTTTTATGTTGTATGTTTTGATATTTAATTTGAAACTGTAGAAAAGGTTGGATTTTATTTTCTGGTAAACCCAACTATTTGGCCCTACCATATTTAAGCAAATATGTGACTATAAATAGTAAATGAATAAAAATCTGCATCGCCCATATTTGGGACCGTTCTCTTGGAGTTAATGGAATACAATGCATCATGAATTAGATGTTCAATTTAAAATTCAAATTCTTTTATAACTGTCATCATTTGCTCCTTGTAATTCTCTTTCTTTTAATCGTTCCACTCTCTTCTACCTATTCTTTTGGTCACTAACATGGTGTTTATCCGTGCTTATATGTATAAGAGCAACTCCATCCTTTCCTCATTTTTCATTTTCAGCCGACTAATAAATTCTTCTCCCAAAACAAATCTCAAAATCCCCAAATTGGAAGTATGGCCTCTTCCAAAGTTCCGCCTTCGCCAAATTTCACCGCACTGCTCCCCTAACTTTTCGCTCCTCAAGCCAAGTCTTCACCTCCGCCAAGTTCAAACCGCAAAGACTTAATTTGCTCCACTCTCATTTCACCTGAAACACTGCACCGCGGTAGTAGCCGCCGTGGAGATCCGCTTCTCCCTTTTGGCTTCAAAAAAAAAACCTCTGCCTCTTTGCCAAACGAGCAAGTTATCCACCTGCAGCTGGATCCGTTCACTCGCATCAATGAAGTTGTCATTAAATCGCAGTCTGATTGCCGCACCGCCTCAAAATCAAACCCGCAACTGTCGCTTACACCATGACCAACAATTAGTTTTTCTTACGATTAAATTTTTGGCAAGTTCGCCACTTCGGATTCCTTCGCGTATAATTGGTAAAGGCCTATTGTTTGATACGTTATTTTTCATCGACTGTCTTGCTTTCCCACTTGAAAATCATTATATATATATATATATATATATATATATATATATATATATATATATATATATATATATATATTGCTCTTGTCTTAAAGTTTTAAAAGCTGCTAGTTATGTTGATGCCACACAAACACTTTAGTATGTTAGGAATACCATTTATTTAGATGCATGGTTATATAAAGTGCCACAACCCTTGCTATATGATTTTCCCAATGGGTACAAGGAATTTGTATAAGTCTTGATTTTCCTATAACAGTTTGATATCAAATTTTTGTTCATTGGTTGCATGGCCTATATCATTGTGATCTAAAAGAAAAAAAAGCATGTTTTGACTAAAAGAACCATTTCTTATTTTCTGCATGCATTAGTTCATTAAAGGACCCATGTAATGATTCAAAAATATACCTTATGTTGTGAACTCGTGAAAAGGAAATGGACTGTTAAAACTATTTGAATTTAGCCACTGTTGGTTGCCATGTTTTAGCTAAGACTCTTTTAGTTTGTTCATTTTTTTCTCTCACTTGATTTTTCGGCCATGATCGCTACTTGTTGTGTAGTACTAGTTGTTGAAGTCTGACTTTTATTTACGCTTGTTATTTGAATTGTGGACACAATATATTGGCTAGATTTCCGCGCGCATACCATTATTTATTATAACTGTTTGAAATATGAATATATATATATATAGTTACCTGAAGTATAGTATAACATACTTACATGCGTATGTTCCTGGGTATGGTTTGATGTTGTTTCTTTTGAACCTACTACTCTCTTAATAAAATTATGACTGGTTCCCTTGAAGCTTGCAACCAAATTAGTAAGATAGTATCATGCTTTGGAACATAGGTCCTTTCTATTTGCACTAAAAACTGTCCATGTGTTACTGACATTCACTTGTACATGGACCGTTTATTTGTGCACTGCATTTTAGTTATACAAGTATGTTTATAATACCTTTCCCTATGCATGCACCATATATATATATATACATATATATATATATATATGACTGTTATTTTTTTTATTTGCATTGGTTTAAAATTAGTATCTTCTGCCACTTTCATGCCTTGTTAGGAAATATTACTTATTTTGGCTTGTTCCACACTATTTATGTTAGCATGTACATGGCTAATATCTCGCTAATACTAAGTTCCCGGCCCACGCATGAAACCGCACACACTTGTTGAGTTGTTTTGTAATGCATATTTCAATGGTTCCTTGCTTTAGATACTCGAATTACTTAATAATTTGTCAGGATTAAACAAATTATATTTTTGTGATTATCGAAGTTTGCTAACTTGAAATAAGTTTAATACTGACTCGGGTGTTTTGTGTTTTTTGCATGGAACGCTCGGGTCAGGTCCTAAGTGTTCCAGATTTAAAGATTTCAGCTAGCAAACTGGAGAGGAATGTGAAGAGGCATTTGTGCGTGCAAGGACCGATTGAAAAAGTAAACTTTAAATTTAAAAATCATGTACAGTATTTTTAAATTCTTTCATTTTATAAAATGATTTGTAAAACTCTGATATTTTGTATATAAAAATTTATTCCATCGCAAACATTTCTGTTCTGTAATTTTGTGTGTATTTTCTATTTGAACCCTGTAAGCTAATAAAGAGTTGTCATTTTGAACACTCTGAGTTGGTTTAATTACCGACTTGGAGCAGTCGAAACGGCAGGGCGTTACAAGTAGTATCAAAGCGTGACGACCCCAAACCCTGGTTCCACGGTGGCAAGGGTAATCTTTGGAATATAACACATAAATAGTAACAGCAGAACCGAAATATATAATTTACACTAGATAATTTAAAACAAAATACACTAGATAAACATAATCATCAGAGTTACACAGTATAAAGGATCACACTTAGTACAACATACGGTTTCAGCTTTGTATAAAATGTCTACAGCGGAATCAAACATAATATACATAACAGGAGCTGAACAACATACAAGCAGTGATAATATCCATCTTCAGCCCCATAGCTATCCAGAGGGAGCCTGTTAAAACCTGAATACAAGCTGCTCGTGTAGAAAATAGGACACCCGAGTTTGCAAGTGAAACAAACTACGAGTGAGTCATTGGACTGGTATGAGAAATCTACTTAACTTATTTTATAATGAGGCCAATCATAGGACCATGCCGCTAATGCGGAATGGGTTTACTCCATTGGACTGCCAGTTCTTAAAACAAGTAAATCATTTAAACATGGTAATGCTTTTTACAAAAATGAAGCCATTATTAGACTCAGGTCCCATCACACAATGCAACACAAGCCGGAGGGTAGAGTTTTACCTTATAATGGCCAAATATGCTTGATACATATAAAACAAAAGCATTTGATATTATTACTAGTGTTTATATGTTTCAAAAACAATTTCAATCATAAGTATCAATCAAAGACGACATAAGTGCCTCATACCACTATGTCGCCATATATAAGTTTACAATCGAAACCGCACGATGTCGTATTTGGAAATTGGATTTCCGTCATGAACCAAGGCAAGGGATCATCCTTACAGATTCAAGACAATCTAGCCCATGTCTCAGGAAAGCGCGCAGACAAGCGTTGGATCATCAGGGCGGTCCACACGGGGTGGATTAAAATGCCTAAACACTGCGCTTTCCCGCCCTATGGGGCGTAAACTAGTTATATCCCGACCAAACCATCGGCTCCGAAGAGATCGAAATAACCGAGGCGCCACATAAGTAAAACGTCAAGGCTTGTAAAACGCTAACACCACTCCTGGTTAGAAGGAAATGCATGTCCTCCGTGATGTCCTCTCCTGTTTCTGGCTCATACCGGGGTGTGAGTCCCATGAATCAACGCCATAAACAAAGCTAGTTGTATTAAAACTGTGCTTTGATCATCAACCACAAGGCTCTACTTTTCAACAAAAGCTGTGACGGCCCGTCCCGCACCAGCCTGCATTTCTTCCAAAAGTGCGATGTACACATGCCCGACTAGCACAAGACGGTCGTCAGAAGAAAGGAAAGAAGGGAATGAACTAATCAAAGAACCTATAGAATGTCTCACAGCGCATGGAATAAAATATAATAATAACATACTTGACATAAAACAGGCGAGACAGTGCATAAGCTGATAACTAAAACCAACATCAATCTCAAAGCAGCGGAAATCCAAATACAGCTTATTACAATTTTCCAAATTTACTGTCTCTAAACAAAAGAAAGCTGAAGTAGAAGATACACCAACAATGCCCAAGCAGTGATCTTCAACAACACAGGGAGAATACTATATATGTATATTACGTGGAAGCCTCCTGCTCGTCTCCGGATCATCTACCCGTGCATCACCAGCTAACCTGTCTCTAGTCTGCTCGTGTGAGCACCCAGAGTAATAAGAAGAGACATAAAACTCTGGGTCAGACATAAAGCCTGGTATGAGCGATAAGCATCTAAACAGAATAATAACAGGTATACTAAACCATACCTGAACCTGGACCTGCAACCAAAGAGTTAGTACCACATACCGTACAATACTCCAAGGTGCCAATAGTAAATAGTGTAAGAATACGGGGGTGGGGTGTGCATGTCACAATGATAGCAAACAATTCATCCATAGCAACCATCCTCACATCTCTCACTCAGTGCGTAAAGCGTACGACATCTACCACTTTGGAACACTAGACAAACTGAGGTAACGACGAATCCCGACTTGTAGAAACCCTGCTATGACCAAGCCAAACACTTGGAGTCATGACCAAACATTTCAATGACCCACTTCATTGGTCGTAGCCCTTGGTTCTACCGATGCCATAATGGCCCTGAATCCGCCTTCGTACCTCCTACCATAGTGGTTCAAAGCTATAGACGTCGATAACTCCTTGGCACGCGTCCCGCAGCAAAGCCCAACCATGAAGCGAACTCATTGATTCCCATCTAAATCTTGAGCTCTAACTTCTCATCTGGACTTCCTTTGCATCTCGGGTTTTGGTCGAATTGGAGTGGGTCTTCAGAAGAGTTGTCACGCAGTAACAGTCCTAGAATTCGGTTCGGTTCGGTGATCATTGCCCTCGTCTGTTCGGTTCGGGTTTCTTCACTCCGGGTCGGGTCGGTGTCCTTCTCCGGGTCGGGTCGGGTTGCTGCTTCCCTTCGAGTTCATGCTCCTCCTTCGACCAGCTTCCTCGTTTCCCATCTACTCCGATCCGATCCGATCCCTTCGTCTTGCTCCAGTCGTAGCCTCCCATTCGTGAGTCGATCCGATCTGGCCTCTGTTATGCTTCCGATCCGATCTGCTCCATAGTTCCGATCCGATCTGCTCCATCACTCCGATCCGATCTTCTGTCCAACTCCAACTCTAAGCAATGGCCTTCCTTCCTGCCAAACTTCTTCCAGTGGCGAGTCCCCATCCAGTTCGGATTCCCTTGGTCAGTTCCCTAGTCCGATCCGACCCCTTTTCTCCGATCCGAACCGGTTCGGAACCTGCACACTTCTGCAACTTTCCAGCGAGCTTTCTACGCCATTCGACGACGTTTTCGAGCAATTTAACTATTCTAATCAATCATGAAACATACCATAGAGTCATAGCAACATGTAATAGCAACCACAAACAGCAAACAACAATTTAAATGAATCAAAATGAATCAAAAGTGGCTAAAACCTCACATTTGCCTATAATCCCCCTTAATCATGTTTAAGCATACGATTAGCAAAACACATCGAAATTAACCCAAATATCTAACAGAGCCTTAAAACATTATTTTAGAATTTTAAGAATTTTTCCAGAATTTATTTACGTATAAATTCGCTAATCTTCACTAATTACCCCTAATCACCATAATTAGTGCAAAAACTATGCAAATCACTCACCTTGGCCACAAACAAAATCCTCAGGACTGAAACTCCTCTGATTTGGGCGAGTACTGATGTCCAACAGCAGCTCCAACCTTGCTTTGGTGCTCTTCTCCTTAATTTGATGCCTCTAAGCCTTAATCCTTGATTAGGAAGTGATTTTTGGGTGTTTTAGAGAGATTTAGAGAGTGGAGGCCATGGCTATGTCAAGAGAAATGAAAGTGGCGACTGGAAAATGTCTAAAGAAATGTTTTCTAACCCTAATCAGCCTCCATATACTCCTAAACCCGAAATTCCCCTTGGGCCTAGCTGCTAATCACCCGGTTAAGCCCAATTAAGCTGTTTTTAACCATCTGAAACTTGTTTCAGCCATATCTCCCAAACGGTAAGTCCGTTTGGCTAATGTGACCACTCTACGGAAAGAGAAACCATCATCCGAAGCCAATGGAAGTGGTTTCAGGTCAAAATTCCTTTCCAGTCAAAAGTTATGGCCAAAACAGTGCCAACTAGGGGTAAAATGGTCATTTAAAAATCGGGAAAAATCATGAACATGGGAAATGACCCCAATAGTCGTCTCCCAAAGTTACATGACCATACGACTTCGTATGTGACAGAAATAAATATTCTACGATCCTATGATGCGTAGAATGCGGGTCGTTACACTCTCCCCCCCTTAAGAAATTTCGCCCCCGAAATTCCTTAACCCAAAACATACAAAGGATCCCGCATGCCTAACAACCACATACAACAATCAAACATGCAAAACAAGCAAATAAGCCTATCCTAGCATGCGGAAAACTAAATCGAAGTCAAAATCTTACCAGGCAAAGAGTTCTGGGTGTGTCTTCCTAATGTCCTCCTCTGTCTCCCAAGTACAATCACTCTCGTCCTCGCTCCACTGTACCTTGACTAGTTTCACCGCCTTCCTTCGAAGTTGCTTCATGTCGTGCTCGACAATACGGGCCGGCCTGTGGTTCCCAACCGCCTCGGGTTCTACTTCGAAGTCCTCTAACTGATCAGGTGAAATAGTCATATCTGAGTCGTGAACGAACTTCCTTAGTTGGGAAACATGAAATACATTATGAACTCCCGCCATCTTCTCTGGTAAGTCAATTCTATATGCCAAATTCCCGACTAGTTCAAGAACAGGGAATGGGCCAACGAATCTTGGTGCCAACTTGCCTTTCCTGCCAAATCGTATTACGCTCTTCAACGGAGAAATCTTGACAAACACCAAGTCGCCAACGGAGAATTTCAAGTCTCTTCTCCTCTTATCAGCATAGCTCTTCTGCCTATCTTGAGCAGCTTTCATTCGTTGCTGAATGATCTTAATCTTATCCGACGTTTCTCTCACCACATCTGGTCCAAGCACAAACTTCTCGCCAGTCTCTATCCAACATGATGGTGAGTTGCACGGTCTTCCGTACAAAGCTTCAAACGGAGCCATACCGATACTGGATTGGTAGCTATTATTATATGCAAACTCTACTAGATGCAAATGGTCGTCCCATGATCCACCAAAATCCAATACACATGCTCTCAAGAGGTCTTCCAAAATACGATTCACCCTCTCCGTCTGACCGTCGGTCTGAGGATGATATGCGGTACTAAGATGTAACTCTGACCCTAGAGCCTCTTGTAAGCTCTTCCAAAACCCACTAGTGAACAACGGGTCTCGGTCGCTCACAATGCCTTTAGGTACTCCATGAAATCTCACTACCCACTTCATATATAATTCTGCTAACTTAGCTGCCGTTCTTGTCGATTTGACTGGTATAAACCTTGCACTTTTAGTCAGTCGATCTACAATTACCCAAATGCTGTCATATCCCGATCTAGTCCTTGGTAAACCATCGATGAAATCCATCGAGACTTGCTCCCATTTCCATTCGGGAATTTCTAAAGGCTGTATCAACCCACTAGGCTTCTTTTGCTCGGCTTTAACTAGCTGGCAATTCATGCACTTGGATATAAACTTCCCAACGTCTCTTTTCATCCCTTCCCAGTAGTAAGTCTGCTTCATATCTCGATACATCTTGTTACCACCGGGGTGTATAGTAAACTTTGAGTGATTACATTCTCTAAGCACTTCATCCCTCAATCCATTGACATTGGGTACAACAAGCTTTCCATTCTTCCTAAGCCATCCATCTCGATCAAGCCCATACCTGTTCATCTCCTCATCGATGTCCATCTCTAACTTGGAGATGATTTCCAATAGATTAGGATCGTCCCTCTGACTAGAGCCGATCCGTTCAACTAAAGTGGGTCTGATCGTCAAACTTGCTAACATTTCTGGATCCAATTCGCACTTTGGCCTGAAATCAAACCCCGCGATAAACTCCAGTTGCTTCCATTCAAGGAACATAGCCCCTAAGCTGGCATGTCTTCTACTCAATGCATCGGCCACCGCATTACCCTTTCCTGGTGTGTATGCGATGTCAAAGTCATAGGAAGCCAAGAACTCTAACCATCTCTGCTGACGGAGATTTAAATCCTTCTGGGAGAATAGATACTTCAGCGACTTATGATCTGTAAACAGCTCAAATCTTTCTCCCAAGAGATAGTGTCTCCACATTTTTAACGCGAACACTATTGCTGCCAATTCTAAATCATGGGTAGGGTATCTTCTCTCGTGCGGTTTCAATTGCCGACTTGCGTAAGCTACAACCCTACCGCCTTGCATCAATACAGCTCCCAGTCCGGTACCACAGGCATCCGTGTATACCGTCATCTCTTCATCCCCTTTAGGAATGACTAACACTGGGGCGCTTGTCAACTTGTCCTTTAGACTTTTAAATGCATCCTCGCACCTTTCATCCCAGACAAAAGCTTGATTCTTCTTGGTCAACTGGGTCAATGGTGCTGCTATCTTGGAGAAACCTTGGATAAACTTACGATAATATCCCGCTAGCCCCAAGAAACTTCTTACATCTGTTGCATTCTTGGGCGTAGGCCAATCCTGTACCGTAGCCACCTTCGCCGGGTCCACGGCAATCCCATTTTCTGATACAACATGGCCCAAGAACCTCACTTCCCTCTTCCAGAAGTGGCACTTAGAAAACTTTGCTTTCAATTGGTGTTTTCTCAACACCTCCATCGCTACTCTTAAATGTTCCTTGTGTTCTTCCTCTGTCCTCGAATAGACCAAAATATCATCAACGAACACAAGGACAAACTTATTCAACTGATCTCTGAATACCCTATTCATAAGATCCACAAAATATGCTGGGGCATTGGTCAGCCTGAATGGCATGACCAACCACTCATAAAACCCAGACGGCGTCCGAAATGCCGTTTTAGCTATACTCTCAGCTTCCACTCTAAGCTGATGAAAACCTGTCGCGAGATCCAACTGAGAGAATACTCTCGCGCCACTCAACTGATCAAACAAATCATCTATCCGCGGTAGAGGATACTTGTTCTTCCTCGTCACTTTATTCAACTCGCGGTAGTCTACACACAAACGAAGGGAACCATCCGCCTTGGTAGCAAACACAACTGGTGCTCCCCATTCAGAAACACTCCTTCTGATAAATCCCTTCTTCAAAAGATCACTGACTTGCACCTCGAGCTCTCGCTGCTCCCTTGGTGCCATACGACGAAGTGGCATCACTATAGGTCTGGCATCCTTTACCAAATCAATACGAAACTCAATCTCTCGGTGTGGTGGAAGTCCGGTCACTTCTTCGAAAACATCCGGATACTGGCCAACCACGGGAAAACCTGACAACTCACTATGCGGAATGTCGAGGGAGTTTAGAAAACTAGCCAATACCCCCTTACTGGGTAGACCACCAAACACTATCCTCCGCCCATCATCCGCTCTAGCTGTCACCAACAAGCCCTCACAGTCAACCACCACCCCGTATCTTTGGAGCCAATCTACTCCCAAAATAATGCCAAACCCAGTAAAGCCCAAAACAAAGCAATCACAAACAAACATGCATCCATGACTCGATAAGACCACATTGCGACAAATCATGCTAAGGCTAGTCGAACCACCAATCGGGTTCGTCACTACTAAAGGTCTATCGACAATCTCGGGCTCCAATCCCAACCTATCTACCAGGTCACTAGATACGAAAGAACTGGAAGCTCCGGTATCAAACAAAACTCTAACAGGAACATCATAAACAGAAAGCATACCTTGAATGACGACATTCTTTCCCTTCTCCGCCGCAGTTGGGGCATTCGACGAAGAAGGAATAGCATTAAGGGCATATGCTTTCACCATTTGCTTTTCCTTAGGGGGCTGTGGACACTTGTCCTTGTGATGTCCCAATTGGCCACAATTGAAGCACTTCCTATCCGCTGGCTTGGCCCGACAATTACTAGCATAATGGCCCTTCTTACCACAGCTGAAGCACTCCACATCTTGTTTATTCTTTTTCTTCTGGCCATCCTTAGCCTGATTCTGCTTTCTCTTATTCTGGGAACCACCTTTGCCTCCACCACTAGCTTGTGGCTTTGGCTCATCTGCGGATGTAACCTCAGTCTTCGACTTAGGGTAGAGACTCTCTGATCTTAATGCTTTCCCCACAATCGACTCAAACGTCTCATCGATGTGGTTAATAAGCCTTTCCCCTAAGTACTGATCTAACCCAGTTATGAATTTCTCATTCTTCTTCTTGGCAGTATCAATAAGAGATAACCCATACTTTGACAAAGTGTCGAATTCAGCAATATAATCAGAAACTGCCCTTCCATTCTGCTTGAGTTCCAAGAACCTCTTGAACAACACTGACTTCTGGGCCGCTGGAATGAACTTCTCACTAAAGCGAGCCTTGAACTGAACCCAAGTAATCTGGTCTTCGGGAGTAGCTGCTTTTATAGCATTCCACCAATTCATTGCCCGCCCTTGCAGCTGACGGGACGCTAGCTTTCTCTTCATCGCATCCTCGATACCCAAATCCTCGAAGATACGTTCGCAACTATCCAACCAATCTTGAACATCTGTGGCCGACTCCGTTCCGTGGAACGGTTTCCCACCAAGGCTAGTATAATCCTTATTCAACTTGGCGAAGTCGACCCTCGGCGCCTGCACTATTGGACCACCACCATTTCCGCCATTGGGAGCTGCTCTCTGTACATCTCTAAGCATCTCTCTCATGAGGTCAGTAAACATTGTCCTCATGTCAGCAGCATTCCCATTATTGGCTCCCCTACCAGCACCTCTAGTATCTCGGCTCATCGTCAATCTGAAAAAGGAAACGATTAACGATTCCATAGTGGTGCTAGTGCAGTACAACTTCATTCTTATACTACTAATAGTATATATATATAGCTTTTTAAAAACCAAAGTAATCACAAATACGCTCTCTCGTATACGTATATTATCTCTCCCTGATAACTTCCCTAGGTTAACTACGCAACCTAGAGCTCTGATACCAAGTGTGACGGCCCGGCCCGCACCAGCCTGCATTTCTTCCAAAAGTGCGCTGTACACATGCCCGACTAGCACAAGACGGTCGTCAGAAGAAAGGAAAGAAGGGAATGAACTAATCAAAGAACCTATAGAATGTCTCACAGCGCATGGAATAAAATATAATAATAACATACTTGACATAAAACAGGCGAGACAGTGCATAAGCTGATAACTAAAACCAACATCAATCTCAAAGCAGCGGAAATCCAAATACAGCTTATTACAATTTTCCAAATTTACTGTCTCTAAACAAAAGAAAGCTGAAGTAGAAGATACACCAACAATGCCCAAGCAGTGATCTTCAACAACACAGGGAGAATACTATATATGTATATTACGTGGAAGCCTCCTGCTCGTCTCCGGATCATCTACCCGTGCATCACCAGCTAACCTGTCTCTAGTCTGCTCGTGTGAGCACCCAGAGTAATAAGAAGAGACATAAAACTCTGGGTCAGACATAAAGCCTGGTATGAGCGATAAGCATCTAAACAGAATAATAACAGGTATACTAAACCATACCTGAACCTGGACCTGCAACCAAAGAGTTAGTACCACATACCGTACAATACTCCAAGGTGCCAATAGTAAATAGTGTAAGAATACGGGGGTGGGGTGTGCATGTCACAATGATAGCAAACAATTCATCCATAGCAACCATCCTCACATCTCTCACTCAGTGCGTAAAGCGTACGACATCTACCACTTTGGAACACTAGACAAACTGAGGTAACGACGAATCCCGACTTGTAGAAACCCTGCTATGACCAAGCCAAACACTTGGAGTCATGACCAAACATTTCAATGACCCACTTCATTGGTCGTAGCCCTTGGTTCTACCGATGCCATAATGGCCCTGAATCCGCCTTCGTACCTCCTACCATAGTGGTTCAAAGCTATAGACGTCGATAACTCCTTGGCACGCGTCCCGCAGCAAAGCCCAACCATGAAGCGAACTCATTGATTCCCATCTAAATCTTGAGCTCTAACTTCTCATCTGGACTTCCTTTGCATCTCGGGTTTTGGTCGAATTGGAGTGGGTCTTCAGAAGAGTTGTCACGCAGTAACAGTCCAAGAATTCGGTTCGGTTCGGTGATCATTGCCCTCGTCTGTTCGGTTCGGGTTTCTTCACTCCGGGTCGGGTCGGTGTCCTTCTCCGGGTCGGGTCGGGTTGCTGCTTCCCTTCGAGTTCATGCTCCTCCTTCGACCAGCTTCCTCGTTTCCCATCTACTCCGATCCGATCCGATCCCTTCGTCTTGCTCCAGTCGTAGCCTCCCATTCGTGAGTCGATCCGATCTGGCCTCTGTTATGCTTCCGATCCGATCCGCTCCATAGTTCCGATCCGATCTGCTCCATCACTCCGATCCGATCTTCTGTCCAACTCCAACTCTAAGCAATGGCCTTCCTTCCTGCCAAACTTCTTCCAGTGGCGAGTCCCCATCCAGTTCGGATTCCCTTGGTCAGTTCCCTAGTCCGATCCGACCCCTTTTCTCCGATCCGAACCGGTTCGGAACCTGCACACTTCTGCAACTTTCCAGCGAGCTTTCTACGCCATTCGACGACGTTTTCGAGCAATTTAACTATTCTAATCAATCATGAAACATACCATAGAGTCATAGCAACATGTAATAGCAACCACAAACAGCAAACAACAATTTAAATGAATCAAAATGAATCAAAAGTGGCTAAAACCTCACATTTGCCTATAATCCCCCTTAATCATGTTTAAGCATACGATTAGCAAAACACATCGAAATTAACCCAAATTTCTAACAGATCCTTAAAACAATATTTTAGAATTTTAAGAATTTTTCCAGAATTTATTTACGTATAAATTCGCTAATCTTCACTAATTACCCCTAATCACCGTAATTAGTGCAAAAACTATGCAAATCACTCACCTTGGCCACAAACAAAATCCTCAGGACTGAAACTCCTCTGATTTGGGCGAGTACTGATGTCCAACAGCAGCTCCAACCTTGCTTTGGTGCTCTTCTCCTTAATTTGATGCCTCTAAGCCTTAATCCTTGATTAGGAAGTGATTTTTGGGTGTTTTAGAGAGATTTAGAGAGTGGAGGCCATGGCTATGTCAAGAGAAATGAAAGTGGCGGCTGGAAAATGTCTAAAGAAATGTTTTCTAACCCTAATCAGCCTCCATATACTCCTAAACCCGAAATTCCCCTTGGGCCTAGCTGCTAATCACCCGGTTAAGCCCAATTAAGCTGTTTTTAACCATCTGAAACTTGTTTCAGCCATATCTCCCAAACGGTAAGTCCGTTTGGCTAATGTGACCACTCTACGGAAAGAGAAACCATCATCCGAAGCCAATGGAAGTGGTTTCAGGTCAAAATTCCTTTCCAGTCAAAAGTTATGGCCAAAACAGTGCCAACTAGGGGTAAAATGGTCATTTAAAAATCGGAAAAAATCATGAACATGGGAAATGACCCCAATAGTCGTCTCCCAAAGTTACATGACCATACGACTTCGTATGTGACAGAAATAAATATTCTACGATCCTATGATGCGTAGAATGCGGGTCGTTACAAAAGCCTTGATCACTGCATCTCAGCATGCCACACTGGCAATTCACGCATGCAACTGACGTATATCAATCACATAGTATGAAATCCAATGTCGGCCACACAATCCATTTACAAGTTCGTTCTGGGTTTGAACGAAACTGGAGGCACCTTATTCCTCGTCCCATATGTGCAACACAAGAGAGAGGTCATCGCACATCCGGTCGATCTCCAAGTACATCTGGACAACCACCACTTATTACCGTGTCTTGGGATGCCTCCCAATCAAGACATCAACAATCATCCAAACGATGTGAAGACCTCCGGCCTTCAACCACCTTCTTCATCGTCGATTTCTAATCACCGACTAATTATTTGAAATGAGATTTAACTCATCCTTTTCAAATAATTCACGTATATTTAGAATTCAAATCAATTCATTTCCATGGTTAACTTATTTGACCTCCATAATTTAGTTCATTAATGTAATTTTCATGTCAAACACATTCAACTATCAAATATCCAATAAACCGAGCAAATTCGGTTTATTTCCATTCCATATCGTTTATAATATTTTATAACGATTTATCGCTATTTTTATTTATTTAAAAATAGCCTATTTATTCAAATGCGCTTTAGGCCATCACGCGGCTATGGCGCTATTTTCCTTTAGATTTGATTTACACATATCTGAAAATCTAGCCATTGGATCTTTACAAATTTTATATCATTGGAAAGATCTTTTCAAAACGGACCCAACGGTTCCAGTTTTGTGAAAATCCAACAGTCGGATCTCCCGGTACCATCGTTTAAAGTTACGATTTCAAAATACGAACTGCAGCGTCGTTATTCATTTTATTTTAATTATATATATAAATATAATCCATTCTGGCGTTGTTTTTATTCAGATTTCAATTAAACATTTCACACAATCTAACCATTGGATCTTTACAAATTTGGTATCGTTGGAAAGATAATTTCAAAGTGGACCCAACGGTTTCGGTTTCGAGAAAATCCGACGGTCGGATCTCCCGCAATAATCGTTTAAAATCATGACTTCAAAATACGAACTGCAGTGTCGTTTTTCGTTTTATTTTAATTATATTTATATTTATATATATAATCCGTTCTTCGATTTCCAAACCATTTTCATTTCACATATTTGATTAAAATAATATTTTTACCCAACAAATATTCATTTCAACACATGACTATTTTTAACACTTCATATATATAATAAAACGTGATTTTTATTGTTAAAACAATTTATTTCAAACATGAGTATTTTATATCGATTCATATATATAATTAAAATGTGATTTTTATTATTAAAACAATTTATGTCAAACATAAATATTTTATATCGATTCATATATGTAATAAAAATGTGATTTTTATTGTTAAAACAATTTATTTCAAACGTGAATATTTTTAGCGATTCATATATATAATAAAAATGTGATTTTTATCTTTCAAACAATTTATTTCAAACATGAATACTTTTAGCGATTCATATATATAATAAAATGGAATTTTTATCTTTCAAACAATTTATTCGTCATATGAATACTTTTCCAACACAAGAATATATTTCAACACGTGAATATAAATCAAGCACATGAATATTTCAGAAAATTTTGGGCAGCATAACGGTAAGGGGTTTAAAACCGGCACCGTCCCGAGTACGGCTTCTCACACTACCTTACACCTCGCAGCGTTCCCTAAGGGCTTATCCTTATAATCTAAATATTTCGATCATTTTCATATCACAGTGGATTTTTCCACAAACAATTCCAATTTTGTTTCAACCACAAGTAATCATTATCAACCATTCGTATTTATCAACCAAATTTCACGTCAGCCAAAAATATATATCGTCCATGGTCTGTGGACGAGGGGAGTGTATATATATATATATATATATATATATATATATATATATATATGTACGTATATAAATATATTTCAATTTCATTTCAATTTCATTTCAATTTTATTTCAACTCCATTCAACGCACATATGATTTTTACAACATATATATAACTTATACGTCGCACATATAATTTATACAATGCTTATACATGAGGTGTACAATGCTTATATAACTTATACATTGATTATATAGTTTATGCATCGCCATTCCATATCGTTTTGAATTTAGAAATCTCATATTGGGTTCCACTCCTCCAGAAATTGTAGGAAGCTCCAAAAATTATCCGGTCTCTTCTAGAATGTAGAAGACATCCACACGAGTCCAATGTCTCTTGTTTCACTAGATTTCGAGCACATAGCAAAAGGATATGATTTTTAAAAGTTAATCAAATTTTGCAACGGTTTTATAGTGTTATAATCAGTTTAAAATAATTAAGCCATTACCTTTTCATTTCGTTCAAAACTAGGTCGCCATTTTTCGCGAAATCCCTGCAACGAGATGATGATCGACCAATGCCATGCGAAGCAGCTACAAAGGCTGCGCTTGAGGGTGGTGGTGCTGATGAACTCGACAGTGGGGATGAGGATCGACAGCGGTTTGAAGTTCGATACTTCAGGGGCTTCGTTCTCGGTGGATATGCAACAAGGAGGGGTGAACCAGGTATGGATTTGGAGAGGGGAGGAATATCTTCAAAAAGTTCAGCTAGGGCAATGGCTAATTCGGCTTGGATTCGCCGGAATTTGATCGGGAACGATGGAGGTGGTTTCCGCCTTCGATATCGCTGATCGGGGAGAGAGAAAATATTTTTTTTTATAAAAATTCTGATTGGTCCGTGGTATTTATAATTCCAAAAGTATCTGTTTTTCCAAACGAACTCCAATTCAAACCTAACGACTGTCGTCACTAGCTAAATAACCCCATTCCGGATACAATGGAATATGTTTCATAGGCCCATTCGACTGTTTCAGCCAGTTATTCTTCAAATTAAAATATAAAACATTCAAATATGGATTTGAACGTACATTTCAATTTTTCAGGGTCACATACTGGTCCCAAAAATTCCAAAAAAACAAATCTAGCTATGTTTGGACGATACGGTCCCAATATAACTAGTTTGTTCGAATTTGGAGACCGTTTGAAAAATGGCCATTTTCTAGTCGATTCAAATTGACTAAAATTAACCAAACACATTTCCCTTTGCCATGCTCACATATTAACTCCAAAAATTATGGAATTTGAAACCTAGCAATAATTTAACATTCCGGATCCAACAAAAGTGGTTTCGTCGAAAATGGAGGTTGTTTGCAAAATGTCTATTTTCAAGGGCTATAATAATTCCATAGCAACCTTTCTGAAAATTCATTTGGCCATAATTTTGATTCCCACTATGAAATTTCGAATTTTTAGATTCGCTAAAAAGATTTTCGTAAACATATTTAAATATTTTTGGTTTCACTAAAATCCATTTTATTTTGCGTCCTATACAATCAATTAAAGTTTGAATTCAAATTTTCAACCTGTCTCGCCATTTCAAGCCTTGTTTTATAATTCAAAATAAAAATATTCACTATAACTTCGATCCAAAAGAATTTTTAGTCATTATTATTTAAAATAATTTATTTTAAATATTCAAAATCCACATAAATAGCCAAAATAAAAAATTTAAATTGGATCTAATTTTCGGGGTTGTTACAATCTCCCCCACTTAAAATTTTTTCGTCCCCGAAAAGGAACGAAGCTGAAAGTTGTTCAACTAACCAACTCAAATTTCATTTTGACTTTCATTCTTTAACTTTTCAGTTTGTGAGAATTTTCTAGTTCTTCAAAAATTTGGCTAACACCCTAAATTTTCAAAAAAAATCGCCATAACCTCCTTCGTATGGGGAGGCGTTTGGAAATTTATTGGGCCGTATTAGGCACCCAATTAATACTAAAAAGCATACACATATTCATAGTGATATATTCTAGTGTCCGCAAGGGAGTGTGTATAGATTATAACTCCAGAGAATAAATTCTCGTCACCCTATAAATGCTTTTTTGCTTAATGACTAGAGAGACGTGTTTATTGTCATCTCCAGACCCGTGTGGGGGTTTTTGTTAATTTGACAATTTACCGTTACATTTTATATAGTCCATATCAGTATTCGATCCAACCTGTAATATGGTCATCACCATACAAGCCTCTCGCTTGTATGGTAAATTTTCAACCTCGTCACATAAGTTCCAAATGCTTATGTGGTATATGATTGGGTATGCTATCTTCAAGCAGTATGCCATGTAGTGTAGTTCAAAATTAATTATTACTATCCTATGGCAACGTTTATTATTTCACACAGAACAACCAGCACTCCTCATCCAATGGCATTCACAAGAGTTGATATATAAATAAAATCGCGCATCCAACTCATTAAGGTATACCTATTTTTCGGGCACGCAGATAAATTCTTTACTCAACAGCAAATCCATTTACCTGCTCAAACATATATAATGTACATGCATGTATTTCAATCAATTTTCAAATCAGTTCAATATTAGATTCATTTGCATAAATTTATCATTCATTCTCTTATTGATTAGATTAACTATAATTCCAGTATTTTGTTTAATCAAATTCTTAATCACACAACACAAGTAGCTACCAATTTATTGATTCACTTTTTCAAAAATATACTAATTAATTTATATACTCTTTTAAAATCATCAGACTATATAATTAAAAAAATTACATCCATGAAAAGGAAACAACAACAAAGTAGAGAAAAAAACGGAAATCCAAAATATGGTAAATGTACCTTGCACCAGAGTTAATCAGAGATATCCATCTTGCAATTGGGATAGGCTTTCTTAATGCTCTCCTCAGTTTCCCAAGTACAGTCCCGTGGATCTCCACACCATTGTGCTTTGACTAAGTGAACCTTCTTGTTCCTCAGCTCTTCAGTTTCTTTACCAGTAATCTTTATCGGCTCTCTCCTAACTACCTATTTTGGAGTAATTTCCAAATCTTTTTGCGCGGCTTCTTCCACGACCAAGTCTGGATCATGCACATGCTTTCAATGTTGAGATACGTGAAACACATCATGTACTCCAGGCAACCAGTCAGGCAATTGAACTCTATAAGCAAGAGTTCCAATCCATTCGAGCATAGGAAATGGACCAATAAATCTAGGAGCCAACTTCCCTGTTTTGCCAAATTGGACTACTCCTCTCGTCGGAGAAACCCTTAGATACACATAGACACTCACAGCAAATGCAAAATCTCTTCTTCTCGAATCTGCATAACTCTTCTGTCGGCTTTGAGATGCTAGTAATCGTTTCTTAACGAAATCGACTTTGTCTGAAGCTTCACGAATCATATCTGGTCCCAGTACAAGTCTATTTCCAGTTTCTACCCAACAAGCGGGAGATCTGCATTGTCTACCATACAGTGCTTCAAATGGTGACATTTCCAGGCCCGCTTGGTAACTGTTGTTGTATGAGAACTCATCCAAATGCAAGTGGTCTTCCCATGATCCGCCAAAATCAATAACACAAGCCTGCAATAAATCTTGTAAAATATGATTCACCCTCTCAGTTTGACCATCTGTTTAAGGATGATAAGCGGTGCTCAAGTTCAGCTTTGTCCCCAATTTTGCTTGGAATTCTTCCCAGAATTTACTAGCAAAAATCGGGTCACGATCACTAACGATACTCATGGGAACTCGATGCAGTTTAACAATTTCCTTGAAATAAATCTACACCAGACTCTGAGCGGTTCTATTTGATCAGACAGGTATGAAATGGGCGGTCTTCGTGAAATGATCTACGATCACCCAAATGTTGTCATTTCCTCTCTCGGTTCTAGGCAAACCATCTATGAAATTCGTAGAAATCTATTACCACTTCCAACCTGGAATTTCCAATGGTTGCAACAATCTGGCGAGTTTCCGATCATCGCTCTTGACTTGTTGACAAGTAGAACACCGGCTAACGTACAAGGAAATGTCTCTTTTCTTCGCCTTCCACAAGAATGTTCGCTTGAGGTCGTTATACATTTTACTAACCCCTAGATGGATATTCAGCTTGGACTTGTGACACTTGTCCATTACTTCTCTTTTGAGCTCAAGGATGTCGGGAACACAAATTCTTCCTTTCAATCTCAGAACTCCCGTGCTATCCACTTGGAAACTGGAGACTTCATCCGTTTGAATTCTTTTGATCATCTCTTTAACAAAACTATCGTCTTTCTGAAGAATAGATATTTTATCAACCAACGATGGTGTAATGATAAGATTGACGATGATCACATTCTTTCTGCTGAGCGCACCAGCTACAACATTGGCTTTTCCCGGAGTATACAAAATATCAAGAACATATGCCACAAGAAATTCTAGCCAACGCTGCTGCCTCATATTCAGATCTTTCTGGGTGAATAAATACTTCAATGATTGATGATCGGTATATGATTCGAACTTCTCAACCAATAGATAATGTCTCCAGATTTTCATAGCAAACACGATGGCTAACAATTCAAGATCGTGAGTAGCCTAATTCTTCTCATGCGGCTTCAACTGACGACTAGCATAAGCGACTACTTGGCCTCTTTGCATTAATACTGCACCAAGACCTTCTTTAGAAGCATCTGTCCAGACTTTCAAAGTCTTGATTGCCATCGATAATTGCTAATACTGAAGCAGTTGTCAATCTCAACTTCAGCTCTTGGAAAGCTGTCTCATATTCTGGAGTCCAATTAAACCTTGAATGTTTCTTAGTAAGCTTTGTTAAGGAAATAGATATCTTCAAAAAATCTTTAATGAACTTCCGATAATAACTAGCCAATCCAAGAAAACTTCGGACTTCTGTGGGTGTAGTCGGCTGCTTCCAATCATGAATAGCCATGATCTTACCGGGATCCACAAAAATTCCTTCCTTTGATACGAAATGGCCAAGAATCTTGACTTCTTCTTGCCAGAATATACATTTGGAAAATTTGGCTTTTAAAACATTCTTTCTGAGAATTTCCAACACTTTTTCCAAATGTTTTGCATGCTCGTTCTCTGATTTAGAGAAGATCAATATGTCATCAATGAAAACCAGTACAAATTTATTCAATACTTCTCTGAATACTCTGTTCATTAGATCGACAAAATAAGCTGGAGCTTTACATAAGCCGAATGACATTACTAACCATTCGTGGAATAAATCTGGACCTCTGAATGCTGTCAAAGGAACACACTCTTCGGCAATAAGAAGCTGATAGAAACCTGTAGCTAGGTCCATTCGTGAAGATACTTGTGCGCCATTCAATCAATCCAACAGATCATCAATTCGCGGCAATGGATATTTATTCTTTAATGTCTGCTTATTCAAGTCATGATAATCCACACGTAGTCTAAGAGTACTGTTTGACTTTGGGACAAATACTACTGCTGCTCCCCAATCAGAGAAACTAGGTCTGATCAGACCCTTCCATACAAGTTATCGAGTCTGATTGTTTAACTCTTCTTTTTCCTTCAAGGTCATTCTTCGAATAGCGTGAACTACTGGCCTTGCATTCAGAATTAAAGAGATTTTGAAATCAATTTCTCTACATGGAGGTAAGCTAACAACTTCTTCAAACACATCCGCATAATTCTTCACGATAGGGATATTTTCTATGTCGATCGGAATATTCTCTGTAACGACAGGAATAGGTTCTAATTGAGTTGGAGAAACATCCAAAGCTGCCCAAAAGTCTTTTCTATCTGAATTCGGACCTTCACATGGAATGGTTATATAATTCCCTTATTTAATCTTCACCCTTACAACTCTGTCTGCGCATTTAACCTCAGCTTCATATTTGGTTAGCCAATCCAATCCCAAAATAAGATCAAATTCTGTAAAATTCATGACGGTCGAGATGGTAGTGAACCAATAACAAGAAAAAGAAACAGGCACCCCACAAATCCAACTAAGATCGAGGGAACCTCGAACATGATTATGGACAGTCATGGGTGCTTTGAGCTTTTTCAATTTCAAATCCAGTTTCTTAACTGCATTACTTGCAATAAAGCTTCGTGACGCGCCTATATCAAATAGTACTTTAACTGGAATATTCCTGACATTAAGCGTGCCTTCGAAAACATCCGGCATTCCCTGACTAGGTGAGGGTCCTGAAGTTTCTGCCACTTCATTCACTTGTGCCACTTTGGTCACTTTCAACAACTGGCAGTCTCGCTTTATATGACCAGCCTGATGGCAAAGATTGCACTCTCTAGTATCTTGAAGCTTCTTATTAGAATTTGTTCCAACATTTCTTTCTTTCTTCGAGGATTTGCAATTCCCCTGCAAATGCCCATGCTTCTTGCAGTTATTGCACATGACAGTCATTGCTGGTTCTTTCTCAGATTTAACCATTTTCCTATTGAATCTAGGACTCTTACTGAACGCAGACTTCGTACTTGCCTCAGGCTGTGTACTTGTCTCTGGGCTATCAGTTTCAAATTTCCTTTTGTTTCTAGAGCTGACTTCCTCTTCATCCTCCAAAAGACCCTGCTTATCCAGATCTTCATACTGGTAAGCTATATATATTATTTCAGAAAAAGGAAGTTGCACATGCACAGTTACACTACTTTGGTACTTTCTTTGGAGTCTGTTAATAAACCTCAGATTCTTCCTCTTAGGATTTTGAATTAGATGCTGGGCAAAACGAGAAAGTTCATTGAATTTCTTATGATATTCCGGAGTGGTCATATCTCCTTATATCAGATAGTAAAATTCATCACTTAACCGCTTAGTTGCTTCTGGAGGAGTAAATTCTTTGAAAATTTCTTTAAATCTATCCCAAGTAATATTACCTTCTAGATTATCCTTAATAACAGTTTCCCACCAGATTAAATCTTCATCTTTGAGTGCCCAAGATGCTAGTAATCTTTTCTGATCATCTCTCAGCTTTGAACCTTCGAAAATTTTCTCAGTAGAGCGCATCCATGCTTGTGTTTGAATAATGGATTCACTGCCTAAGAATGACGCTCCACCCAGAGTTCGACACTTCTTTAATAGAGCTTCAATATCTGGTTCTGGCCTACCTCTTCTACTTCTACCACTCATTTTCTATGTCTACAAATAGCGGACATGTAGAAAATGTAAATGTAGAAAATAGGGCAGCCCATGTAGAAAATAGGGCACTCGAGTTTTCAAGTGAAATAAACTACGAGTCAGTCATGGGCCTGGTATGAGAAATCTACTTAACTTATTTTATAATGAGGCCAATCATAGGACCACGCCGCTAACGCGGAACGGGTTTACTCCATTGGATTGTCGGTGCTTAAAACAAGTAAATCATTTAAACATCGCAATGTTTTTTACAAAAATGAAGCCATTATAAGACTTAGGTCCCATCACACAATGCAATGCAAGCCGGAGGATAGAGTTTTACCTTATAATGGCCAAAATATGCTTGTTTCGTATAAAACAAAAGCATTTGATATTATTACTAGTGTTTGTATGTTTCAAAAACAATTTCAATCATAAGTATCAATCGTAGACGGCATAAGTGCCTCATACCACTATGTCGCCATAAATAAGTTTACAATCAAAACCGCACGATGTCGTATTAGGAAATTGGATTTCCATCATGAACCAAGGCAAGGGATCGTCCTTACCGCTTCAAGACAATCTAGCCCATGTCTCAGGCAAGCGCGCAGACAAGCCTTGGATCTCAGGGCCGGTCCACACGGAGTGGATTAAATGCCTGAACACTGCGTTTCCCCGCCCTATGGGGCGTAAACTGTTTATATCCCGACCAAACCATCGACTCTGAAAAGCCCGAAATAACCGAGGCGCATCGCTATCCATCATCCACATAAGTAAAATGTCAGAGCTTGTAAAACGTTGACATCCCCCTAGCTAGAAGGAAACGCAAGTCCTCCCTGATGTCCTCTCCCATTTCTGGCTCATACCGGGGTGTGAGGCCCGCGAATCAACGTCGTACACAAAGCTAGCTGTATTAAAGTTGTGCTTTGATTATTAACCACAAGGCTCTGCTTTTTAACAAAATTCTTGATCACTACACCTCAGCATGCCACACAGGCAATTCACGCCATGCAACTGACGTATATCAATCACATAGTATGAAATCCAATGTCGGACACACAATCCATTTACAAGTCCGTTCTGGGTCTGAACGAAACTGGAGGCACCTTATTTCTCGTCCCATATTCCAATATAGGAGAGAGGTCATCGCACGTCTGGTCGATCTCCAAGTACGTCTGGACGACCACCACTTATTACCTTGTCTTGGGATGCCTCCCAATCAAGACATCAGCAGTCATCCAAACGATATGAAGACCTCCGGTCTTCAACCACCGTCTTCATCGTCGATTTCTAATCACCGGCTAATTATTTGAAATGAGATTTAACTTAGCCTATTAAAATAATTCATGTATATTTAGAATTCAAATCAATTCATTTCCATGGTTAAATTATTTGACATCCATAATTCAGTTCATTAGTGTACTTCTCATGTCAAACACATTCAACTATCAAATATCCAATAAACCGAGTAAATTTGGTTTATTTCAATTTCATATCGTATATAATATTTTATAATGATTTATCGCTATTTTTATTTATAAAAAATAGTCCATTTATTCATACGACGCTTCAGGCCCATCGCGTGACCGTGGTGCTGTTTTCCTTCAGATTTGACTTACACATTTTTAAAAATCTAACCGTTGGATCTTTACAAATTTTATATCATTGGAAAGATCTTTTCAAAACAGACCTGACGGTTCTAGTTTTGGGAAAATCCGATGGTCGGATCTCCCGGTAACATCGTTTAAATTTAGGATTTCAAAATACGAACTACAGCGTCGTTATTCGTTTTATTTTAATTATATATATATATAAATATAATCCATTCTAGCATTGTTTTTATTCAAATTTGAATTAAACATTTCACACAATCTAACCGTTGGATCTTTACAAATTTGGTATCGTTGGAAAAAAATTTCAAAGCGGACCCAACGGTTTCGGTTTCGGGAAAAATCCGATGGTCGGATCTCCGGCAATAATCGTTTAAAATCACGACTTCAAAGTACGAACTGCAGCGTCATTATTCGTTTTATTTTAATTATATATATATATAATCCGTTCTTCGATTTCCAAACCATTTTCATTTAACATATTTGATAAAAATAATATTTTTACCTAACAAATATTCATTTCAACACATGACTATTTTAAACACTTCATATATATAATAAAATGTGATTTTTATTGTTAAAACAATTTATTTCAAACATGAATATTTTATATCGATTCATATATATAATAAAAATGTGACTTTTATTGTTTAAACAATTTATTTCAAACATAAATATTTTATATTGATTCCTATATATAATAAAAATGTGATTTTTATTGTTAAAACAATTTATTTCAAACATGAATATTTTTAGCGATTCATATATATAATAAAAATGTGATTTATATCTTTCAAACAATTTATTTCAAACATGAATACTTTTAGCGATTCATGTATATAATAAAAATGGGATTTTTATCTTTCAAACAATTTATTCGTCATATGAATATTTTTCCAATGCATAAATATAAATCAAACACATGAATATTTCATAAAATTTTGGCAGCATAACGGTAGGGTTTTAAAACAGGCACCGTGCACTACCTTACGCCTCGTAGCGTTCCCTAAGGGGCTTATCCTTATAATCTAAATATTTCGATCATTTTCATATCACAATGGATTTTTCCATAAACAATTCCAATTTTGTTTCAACCACATACAATCATTATCAACCATTCGTATTTATCAACCAAGTTTCACGTCAACCAAAATCCAGACAATCACAACCGATATAAATCGTCCATGGTCTGCGGACGAGGGGAGTGTGTGTGTGTGTGTATATATATATATATATATTTCAATTTCATTTCAACTCCATTCAATGCACATATGATTTTACAACGTATATATAACTTATACGTCGCACATATAATTTATACAATGCTTATACATGAGGTGTACAACACTTATATAACTTATACATCGATTATATAATTTATACATCGCCATTCCATATCGTTTTGAATTTAGAAATATCACATTGGGTTCCACTCCTCCAAAAATTGTAGGAAGCTCCCAAAATTCTCCGGTCTCTTCTAGAATGTAGAAGACGTCCACACGAGTCCAATGTCTCTTGTTTCACTGGATTTCGACCACATAGCAAAAAGATATGATTTTTAGAAGTTAACCGAATTTTGCAATGGGTTTATAGTGTTATAATAAGTTTAAAATAATTAAGCCGTTACCTTATCATTTCGTTCAAAACTAGGTCGCCATTTTTCTCGAAATCTGTGCAACAAGATGATGATCGGCCGTTGCCACGCGAAGCAGCTACGAAGGTCGCACCTGAGGGTGGTTGTGCTGATGAACTCGACGGTGGGGATGAGGCTCGGCGGCGGTTTGAAGTTCGATATTCAGGGGCTTCGTTCTCGGTGGATACGCAACGAGGAGGGGTGAACCAGGTATGGATTTGGAGAAGGGAGGAAGATCTTCAAAAAGTTCAACTAGGGCAAGGGCTAATTCGGCTTGGATTCACCGGAGTTTGGTTGGGAACGATGGAGGTGGTTTTCGCCTTCGATATCGCTGATCGGGGAGAGCGAAATTTTTTTTATAAAAATTCTGATTGGTCCGTGCTATTTATAATTTCAAAAATGTCTATTTTTCCAACGAACTCCAATTCAAACCCAATGACTGTTGTCCCTAGCTAAATATCCCCATTCTGGACACAATGGAATATGTTTCGTAGCCCCATTCAATTGTTTCAGCTAGTTATTCTTCAAATTAAAATATAAAACATTCAAATATGGATTTGAACGTACATTTCAATTTTCCAAGGCCACATGCTGATCCCAAAAATTCCAGAAAAATAAATCTAGCTATGTTTGGACGATACGGTCCCAACAAAACTAGTTTCGTTGAATTTGGAGACAGTTTGAAAAATGGTCGTTTTCTGGTCGATCCAAATTGACTAAAATTAACCAAACACATTTCCCTTTGCCACGCTCACATATTAACTCCAAAAATCATGGAATTTGAAACCTAGCAATAGTTTGACATTCCGGATCAAGCAAAATTGGTTTCCCTGAAAAACGGAGGTCTTTTGAAAAATGTCTATTTTTAAGGGCTATATTAATTCCATAGCGACCTTTTTGAAAATTCATTTGGCCATAACTTTTGATTCCCGCTATGAAATTTCGATTTTTCAGATTTGTTAGAAAGATATTCATAAACGGATTTAAATATTTTTTGTTTCACTAAAATCCGTTTTATTTTGCATTCTGTACAGTCAGTCAAAATTCAAATTCAAATTTTCAAACTGTCACGCCATTTCAGGCCTTGTTTTATAATTAAAAATAAATAATTCACTATAACTTCGATCGAAAATAATTTTTAGTCATTATTATTTAAAATAATTTATTTTAAATACTTAGAATCCACTAAAATAGCCGAATTAAAAATGTTAAATTGGTTCTAATTTTCCGGGTTGTTACATAGAGCTTTGGTTTGACAAAGCTTAGCTTATCGGGTTTAAAAACTCATTACAGATAGAGTAGAAATACTCTAGAATGAGCGGAATTATCACAAGAATCACTGTTGAGAGAGCGTATTTTGAAAATATGAATTATTTTGAAAATAAATAAATAGTTTTAAAAAGCGAAATTATTTTGAAATATAATTTATGATAAGATTTTTGAGTATTTTACTCGACGTCGAGATTGGACTATCGGTATGAAAAGATTTCGAATATACGTCTGGCCAGCGTATGTACAAAGTATTATGCGTACTAGACAGATATAGAATCACATAGTGGCCCGAGGATGATTCTGATGATTGATACATCGTTATTAGATATATATTTTCGAGTTTCGAAAGTGGGATGACTGTATGGTTCCGATTTAAACATTGAAAATACTTGAAACCATTTAGATAAGTGATTGAATGTGAATATTCAATTGATTAATGATATTTGAGATATGTAACTCAAATCGAAAGTGAAGTTTTAATAATGAATTGATTGTCAATATGAACTAGATTTGAAATGATATTGAATATTTAAATCAATTGTGAAATCAAAACTAAATTGATATTGAAATGAAAATTTTGGAGATTTGTCGACTTATGAATATTGTGATTTAAAATGATTGAAACTTATATAACTTATGTATGTATGAGATTAATTCGAAAAACGCTAATTTGGAAGATAATTAATTGAAATAGCAGTCTTATATTATAGAATTTATATGAGAATGATATGTTTGAAAACGTGATTTGAAAAGAAAATCTTATGTAAATTGATAGTTATGTAAGTGCGATATATGCGAAATGTGAAATGAAGTACTATATATATTTAGTATGCATGTTTTCCAAATGAAGGTATGGAAAGTGCCTTCCACTAAAAATTGAAAATCGTAGCTACGTTGGTGCTCCGTTGATTGGAGTATCCGTCGATATCGAAATCCCGTTAGATGGGATCACATTGATTATTATTACTTATCTGCTCTAGTGTAATTCGAGGGGTGCGAAGCCTACATTTACGAGCAGTTCCACTGAGATAGTGGTCATAACTATCGTGTAACAGCGATATAGACGCCATAACGAAATTCGAGGGGCGTGATGCCTTTAGTACAAGCGGTTCCATGGAGAAACTGGTCGTAACCGCTGTGTAACTGCGATCTATGGTAATAACCATTGAGAAATTTGTGGGGGGGGGGGGGGGTGATACCTATGGTTATAAGCGATTCTACTAGGATAGTAGTCTAACCGTCGAGTAACCACGATTCATGGGGGAACATATTTTCCATATCTATTTTTAAATATTTTAAGTATTTTCACTGGAAGTTGAAACAAGTATATTTATTACTTAGAGATTTTAGTCATGCACCTGTCCGGCATATGCCTATCGTCCGTAAGAACGATAGTAAACTTGTTAAACTTCGAGTTATCATGTATTTTTAAACATTAAATAACAAACCAATAACCATTAATTAAATTTATATAACTTCAACATAATAAATTAAGAAAGAAAAGTTTTAAACGCCTTAAGAAATACAACAGCTTTAAATTTTCAACAAAATTCTTATTTCTTATTTCAAAAGTTGTTTTCAAACATGCGAATCATATTTTCAAATTTTAAGTTTTGTTATAAATATTTTAAGTTTGTTTAAAAGCCTATTTTATTTTGTTTAAACTAAATTTTGTATTAGTATGTATTCTATTGTATACATATGCATTTTTTTTAACCTCTCCTTTTCGAGGACGAAAAGTTCTGAGTATGGGAGATTGTAACATCCCATATATTTCAACCATTTAAGTTATCGAATTTAATTTAATTATTGAATGTAAAAATGGTTTTTAAATAAAGTTTTTTTTGTTATTAATGAAATTTGTTAATTTTTGTTGAATGTTTGATTGAAAATAATATGTGGCTTTTAGATGAAATAAATTCTAACAATATAGATATATATCTTTGGTCATTGTCTTTAATTATTTCCTTGTCTTTTCGAAATATAACATGCAAAAATTTGGAAAGGGGATTATATGTTCAAACTGTCATTAATTAGTTTGTTAAAATGTGATTTATAATGATGAAAATGATCAATTTGTATGTGCATTTGGAATAACCAACTTTAAGTTATTATCGATAAAAATTTAATAGCTGAATCCTTGATTTTATTTAAAGGTTCAATATGGGAATTAATGCGATAATTGAAAATAAATTGGTGATTGTTTCCAGTTTAACTTTTATAGGAAGAATTATAACAAAACAGAGTGTCAACGATATATAACGTACGTTTTAACTATCGCAGTTAATGAAAATTAATGTTAACATTTATAATAATAAATAAATATAAAAGAAAACAAAGACCATTTATAATTCTCTTCTTCTTGTTTCCTATAAAACTAAGGATGCTCTTTCTTTAAGTATCAACGCATTTGAACAAAGACCATTTATATGTTGTATGTTTTGATATTTAATTTGAAACTATAGAAAAGGTTGGATTTTATTTTTTGGTAAACCCAACTATTTGGCCCTACCATATTTAAGCAAATATGTGACTATAAATAGTAAATGAATATAAACTTGCATCGCCCATATTTGGAACGGTTCTCTTGGAATTAATGGAATACATGCATCATGGATGAGATGTTCAATTTAAAATTCAAATTATTTTATAACTGCCATCATTTGCTCCTTGTAATTCGCTTTCTTTTAATTGTTCCACTCTCTCCTACCTATTCTTTTGGTCACTAACATGATGCTTATCCGCATATATATATATATATAAGAGCAACTCCATCCTCTCCTCATTTTTCATTTTCAGCCGACAAATAAATTCTTCTCCCAAAAACAAATCTTAAAATTCCCAAATTGGAAGTATGGTCTCTTCCAAGGTTCCGCCTTCGCCAAATTTCACCGCACTGCTCCCCTAGCCATTTGCTCTTCCAGCCGAGCCTTCACCTCCGCCATGTCCAAACCACAAAGACTTAATTTGCTCCACTCTCGTTTTGCCTGAAACACCACACCGCAGTAGTAGCCACCGTGGAGATCCGCTTCTCCCTTTTGCCTTCAAAAAAAAAACCTCCGCCTCTGTGCCAAACGAGCAAGTTGTCCACCTGCAGCTGGATCCGTTCTTCCGCATCAATGAAGTTGTCATTAAATCGCAGTCTGATAGCCGCACTGCCTCAAAATCGAATCTCCAACCATCGCCTAAGCCATGACCAATTGTAAGTTTTTCTTACGATTAAATTTTTGGCAAGTTCGCGACTTCGGATTCCACCGAGTATAATTGGTTAAGGCCCGTTGTTTGATATTGTATTTTTCATCGACTGTCTTGCTTTCCTACATGAAAATCATTATATATATATATATATATTGCATTTGTCTTGAAGTTTTAAAAGCTGCTAGTTATGTTGATGCCACACAATCACTTTAGTATGTTAGAAATACCATTTATTTAGAGGCATGGTTATATAAAGTGCCAATACACTTGTTGTATGATTTTCCCAATGGGTACAAGGAATTTGTTTAAGCCTTTATTTTCCTATAACAATTTGATATCAAATTTTTATTCGTTGGTTGCATGACCTATATCATTGTGAGCTGAAAGAAAAAAAAAGCATGTTTTGACTAAAAGTACCATTTCTTATTTTCTGCATGCATTAGTTCATTAAAGGACCCATGTAATGATTCAAAAATATACCTTGTGTTGTGAATTCATGAAAAGGAAATGAACTGTTAAAACTATTTAAATTTAGCCATTGTTGGTTGCCATGATTTAGCTAAGAATCTTCCCGTTTGTTCATTTTTTTTTCTCCCACTTGATTTTTCGGCCATGATCACTAATTGTTTTATAGTACTAGTTGTGGAAATCTGACTTTTAGTTACGCTTGTTATATGAATACATGGACACAATATATTGGCTAGATTTTCATGTGCATACCATTATTTACTATAACTATTTGAAATATGAAAATATATATAGTTACCTGAAATACAATATAACATACTTACATGCGTATGTACCTGGGTATGGTTTGATGTTGTTTCTTTGGAACCTACTACTCTCTTAATAAAATTATGACTGGTTCCCTTGAAGCTTACAACCAAATTAGAACTACTTGTTGTGTAGTACTAGTTGTGGAAGTCTGACTTTTAGTTACACTTGTTATATGAATACGTGGACACAATATATTGGCTAGATTTTCATGTGCATACCATTATTTACTATAACTATTTGAAATATGAAAATATATATAGTTACCTAAAATACAGTATAACATACTTACATGCGTATGTACCTGGGTATGGTTTGATGTTGTTTCTTTGGAACCTACTACTCTCTTAATAAAATTATGACTGGTTCCCTTGAAGCTTACAACCAAATTAGAAAGATAGTATCATGCTTTGGAACATAGCTCCTTTCTATTTGCATTAAAAACTGTCCATGCTTTACTGACATTCACTCATACATGGACCGTTTATTTGTGCACTGCATTTTAGTTTTCCAAGTATGTTTACATTGCCCTTTCACTATGTATGCACCATATATATACATACATACATATATGTATGACTGTTATTTTGTTTGATTGCATTGGTTTAAAATTAGTATCTTCTGCCACTTTCATGCCCTGTTAGGAAATATTACTTATTTTAGCTTGTTCCACACTATTTATGTTAGCAAGTGTATGACTAATATCCCGCTAATACTAAGTTCCCGGTCCATGCATGAAACAACACACACTTGTTGAGTTGTTTTGTAATGTTTATTTCGGCAGTTCTTTGCTTTAGATACTCGTATTATTTAATAATTTGTTGGGATTAAACAAATTATATTTTTGTGATTATTGAAGGATTCTAACTTGAAATAAGTTTAATCCTAACTCGGGTGTTTTGTGTATAATGCATGGAACACTCGGGTCAGGTGCTAAGTATTCCAGATTTAAAGATTTCAGCTACCAAACTGGAGAGGAATGTGAAGACGCATTTGCGCACGCAAGGACCAATTGAAAACGTAAACTTTAAGTTTAAAAATCATGTACTGTATTTATAAATTCTTTCGTTGTATAAAATGATTTGTAAAACTCTGATATTATGTATATAAAAATTTATTCCGCTGCAAACATTTATGTTCTGGGATTCTATGTGTATTTTCTATATGAACCCTATAAGCTAATAACGAGTTGTCGTTTTGAACACTCTAAGTTGGTTTAATACCGACTTTGAGCATTCGAAATGGCAGGGCGTTACAAGTGGTATCAGAGCTTTGGTTTGACAAAGCTTAGCTTATCGGGTTTAAAAACTCATTAGAGATAGAGTAGCAATACTCTAGAATGAGTGGAATTATCACAAGAATCACTGTTGAGAGAGCGTATTTTGAAAATATGAATTATTTTGAAATTAAATAAATAGTTTTGCAAAGAAAAATTATTTTGAAATATAATTTATGATAGGAGTTTTGAGTATTTTATTCGACGTCAAGATTGGACTGTTGGTATGAGAAGATTTCGAATATACATCTGGCCAGCGTATGTACAAAGTCTTACGCATACTAGACATATATAGAATCACACTCTAGTCGCCTGAGAATGATTGTGATGATTGATGCATCATTATCAGATATTTGTTTTCGAGTTTCAAAAGTGGGATGACTGTGTGGTTCCGATTTAAACGTCGAAAATACATGAAACCGTTTAGATAAGTGATTGAATGTAATATTCAATTGATTAATGATATTTGTGATATGTAACTCAAATCGAAAGTGAAGTTTTAATAATGAATTGATTGTCAATATGAACTAGATTTGAAATGATATTGAATATTCAAATCAATTGTGAAATCAAAACTAAATTGATATTGAAATGTAAATTTTGAAGATTTATCGACTTATGAATATTGTGATTTAAAATGTTTTAAACTTATATGACTTATGTATGTATGAGATTAATTCGAAAAACGCTGATTTGGAAGATAACTGAGTGAAATAGTAGTCTTATATTATAGAATTTATATGAGAATGATATGTTGGAAAACGTGATTTGAAAAGAAAATCTTATGTAAACTGATAGTTATGTAAGTGCGATATATGCAAAACGTGAAATGAAGTACTATATATATTTAGTGTGTATGTTTTCCAAATGAAGGTATGGAAAGTGCCTTCCTTTGAAAATTGAAAATCATAGCTACGTTGGTGCTCCGTTGATTGGAGTATCCATCGATATCGGAATCCCACTTGGTGGAATCACATTGATTATTATTACTTATCTATTTTAGCGTAATTCGAGGAGTGCGAAGCCTACAGTTACGAGCGGTTCCACTGAGATAGTGGTCGTAACTGTCGCGTAACTGCGATCTAGATGCCATAGCGAAATTCGAGGGGTGTGATGCCTACAGTACAAGCGGTTTCACTGAGATAGTGGTCATAATCGCTGTGTAACTGCGATATATAGCAACAACCATGGCGAAATTCGAGGGGTGTGATACATATGGTTACAAGCGATTCTACTGGGATAGTAGCATAACCGCCGAGTAACCGTGATCCATGGGGGAACGTATTTTCCATATCTATTTTAAATATTTTCACTAGGAGTTGAAACAAGTATATTTAGTACTTAGATATTTTAGTCATGCACATGTCCAACATATGCCTAACGTCTGTAAGAACGACAGTAAACATGTTAAACTTCGAGTTATCAAGTATTTTTAAATGTTAAATAACAAACCAATAACCAGTAATTAAATTTATATAACTTCAACATAATAAATTAAGAAAGAAAAGTTTTAAACGCCTTAAGAAATACAACAACTTTAAATTTTCAATAAATTCTTATTTCCTATTTCAACAGTTGCTTTCAAAAACGGGAATCATATTTTCAAATTTTAAGTTTTGTTATAAATATTTTAAGTTTGTTTAAAAGCCTATTTTTAATTTGTTTAAACTAAGTTTTGTATTAGTATACATCTTGTTGTATACATATGCATATTTTTTTAACATCTCCTTTTCGAGGACGAAAAGTTCTGAGTAGGGGAGATTGTAACATCCCGTATATTTCAACCATTTAAGTTACCGAATTTAATTTAATTATTGAATGTAAAAATGGTTTTTATATTAAGTTTTTTTCGTTATTAATGAAATTTATTAATTTCTACTGAAAGTTTGATTGAAAATAATATGTGGCTTGTAGATGAAATAAATTCTAACAATATAGATATATATCTTCGGCCATTGTCTATAATTATTTCCTTGTCTTTTCAAATATAACATATAGAAAATTGAAATGGTAATTACACGTTCAAACCTTCATTAATTAATTTGTTAAATTGTGATTTATAATGATGAAAAATATCAATTTGTAAGTGCATTTGGAATAACCAACTTAAAGTTATTGTCGATAAAATTTAATAGTTGAATCCATGATTTTATTTAAAGGTACGATATAGGAATTAATGTGATAATTGAAAATTAATTTGTGACTGTTTCCAGTTTAATTTTGTATAGGAAGAATTATAACAAAACAGAGTGTCAACGATATATAATGTACGTTTTAACTATCGCAATTAATGAAAATTAATGTTAACATTTATAATACTAAATAAATATAAAAGAAAACAAACAAAACATAAAACATATTTATTGTCCAACCTTTCCATGTATCTCTAGCGTATTGGTGTATTTATTTTAGTATTGAAGAAAAAAGGGTTATTTAATCTGTAGGCATTATGTATAAAACAGAAAGGCCATGCATTGCCTACCCTTTTAAATGCATGCATGCACTGTAAATTTTGAATTGCCACAATTTGTTATATTTTCAATATATGCATTTTTTTTCTAAACGGACAACGTTTCATACAGTAATATACATGCGGTGACAATTCATTTTCAAGTTGTCTTTATTTCAAGTTCCCTTTTTAACTTTAAACCATACATGCATTCATTTATTAAATATCATAAATTACCCATGTCTGTATTAATACATTTCCAAAACCTTCATCTCTTCCGATTCGTTACTTCTTTTTTTCTCCTATCCACTTCTCCTTAAATTTAAATCATTCCAATAAAAATGGAATTAACCTTTTGCATGCATATATGTGTTCACGTTTGTCATCACTTGTCTCATGAAACATGCACATGCATGGCATTAACTGTCTTTTGGGTTCTACCATTTCAATTTATTTTTCTCTTCTTCTTGTTTCCTATTAAACTAAGGACGCCCTTTCTTTAAGTATCCATGCATTTCAACAAAGACCATTTTTATGTTGTATGTTTTGATATTTAAGTTGAAACTGTAGAAAAGGTTGGATTTTATTTTTTGGTAAACCCAACTATTTGGCCCTACCATATTTAAGCTAATATGTGACTATAAATAGTAAATGAATAAAAATCTGCATCACCCATATTTGGAACCGTTCTCTTGGAGTTAATGGAATACATGCATCATGAATTAGACGTTCAATTTAAAATTCAAATTCTTTTATAACTGCATTTACTTCTTGTAATTCGCTTTCTTGTAATTGTTCCACTCTCTCCTATCTATTCTTTTGGTCACTAACCTGATGCTTATCCGCGTATATATATAAGAACAACTCCATCCTCTCCTCATTTTTCATTTTGAGCCGACAAATAAATTCTTCTCCCGAAAAAAAACTCAAAATATCAAAATCGGAAGTATGGTCTCTTCCAAGGTTCCGCCTTCGCCAAATTTCACCGCACTGCTCCCCTAGCCTTTCGCTCCTCAAGCCGAGCCTTCACCTCCGCCAAGTCCAAACCGCAAAGACTTAATTTGCTCCACTCTCGTTTCACCTGAAACACCGCACCGCAGTAGTAGCCCTCGCGGAGATCCGCTTCTCCCTTTTGCCTTCAAAAAAAAAACCTCCGCCTCTTTCCCAAACGCACAAGTTATCCACCTACAGCTGGATCCATTCGCACGCATCAATGAAGTTGTCATTAAATCGCAGTATGATAGCCACACCGCCTCAAAATCGAACCCGCACCCGCCGCCTACGCCATGACCAACAGTAAGTTCTTTTTACGATTAAGTTTTTGGCAAGTTCGCGACTTTGGATTCCTCCGAGTATAACTGGTTAAGGCCCATTGTTTGATACTATATTTTTCGTCGACTGCCTTGCTTTCCCGCTTGACAATCATTATATTTTTTTTCTCTTGTATTAAATTTTAAAAGCAGCTATTTATGTTGATGCCACACAATCAGTTTAGTATGTGGGATACCATTTATTTACATGCATGGTTATATAAAGTGTCACTACCCTTGGTGTGTGATTTTCCTAATGGGTACAATGAATCTGTTTAAGTCTTGATTTTCCTATAACAATTTGATATCAAATTTTTGTTCGTTGGTTGCATGTCCTATATCATTATGACCTGAAAGAAAAAAATGCATGTTTTGACTAAAAGAACCATTTCTTATTTTTCTGCATGCATTAGTTTGTTAAAGGACCCATGTAATCATTCAAAAGTATACCTTATTTTGTGCACTCAGGAAAAGGAAATGGACTGTTAAAACTATTTAAATTTAGTCACTGTTGGTTGTCATGATTTAGCTAAGAATCTTCTAGTTTGTTCATTTTTTTTCTCCCACCTGATTTTTCGGCCATGATCACTACTTCTTGTGTTGTACTAGTTGTTGTAGTCTGACTTTCAGTTACGCTTGTTATATGAATATGTGGACACAATATATTGGCTAGATTTCCATGTGCATAGCATTATTTACTATAATTGTTTGAAATATGAAAATATATACAGTTACCTGAAGTATAGTATAACATACTTACATGCCTATGTACCTGGGTATGGTTTGATGTTGTTTCTTTTGAACCTACCACTCTCTTAATAAAATTATGACTGGTTCCCTTGAAGCTTGCAACCGAATTAGTAAGATAGTGTAATAACCCGGAAATCTGGGTCAGTTTAAAATTTTTATTTTGGCAATTTTAGCGAATTTTGAATATTTAAAATAGATTACTTTAAATCATATCGACGAAAAAATTATTTTGAATATAATTCGAACGTATATATTTATATACGTCGTCGTTAGAATATAAATATTTATTTTAAATTATAGAAGGAATTGAAAATGCCCCTACAGTTCGATAATTCGATTTCAAACTTCAATTGAATGTACCGGGTGCAAAACAATCCGGATTTTAGCAAAACCAAAAATATTAGAATCTAGTTGAAAATATCTTTCCAACGAATCTGAAAAATCGAAATTTCATAGCGGGAATCAAAAGTTATGCCCAGTTGAAAATTCAGAATAGTCGCTATGTAAATTATACATGGCCCAAAAAGTCAATTTTTGCATACGGATGAATTCGAACTCGAAACCTCTTCCATTGAGTTCAAAATGCCGTTTAGAACTCCGAAAAGTATAAGCTTCGATATATTCCGATATCCGGAATAGTGGCAATTGACAGCAGCTTTTCGGTAAACAAAACATAGCCCTTAAAAAGTGAAATTTTGCATACGAGCTCAGAATTCGACGTGATAAATTTTTATGGATTCACAATGACAAATCATTGTTGAGTTCCAAATGGCGCATCGAACAGAGTTAGTATGTGGCCGTGCGAGCTGAAACAGTACAGGGTAAAGCGAGGAGTCATTTTACAAAGAAACATTATTGATACGACCTCAGAATTCGATTTTGTTTTTTTTTTGGATTCGTATCGTCTAATAATGGTTAAATCCAAGAGGGCTTGATTTTTTGAGTTAGCATGTGAGCGTGCGAGAAGAAAATGTGCGCCAAAATAGCATTTTTAGAGCTTATCTGAGCATTTTCGAGATTTTTTTTGAACGGTCAAACGAACTCGGAATTCGACGAAAATTGTTTCGTTGGACTCGTCTTCACGTCTACTATCTCGTATCTGAAATATGCCGCGATTGGAAATCGTTAGCGTTCAGGCGACATGCGAAAACTAGCATATAATCACTTTTACTCCATTTTTCTCTTCATAATTTCATTTCTCTCTTCCTCTTCAAAAACTCAAAAATGACCTCCACCCTCCCACCGTCACTGCCCTCCTCCACCAGCGCCACCACCGGCCTCCGACGAGCCGCCGCACCCCTCCTCCTCTTCCTCCTCCTTCTCTCTCCTCTTTTCAAGAACCCTAAGCCTCACAACACCACCGCCACCACCACGGGCCCCACCACCACCGCCACCACCACGGGCCCCACCACCACCGCCACAACCCACCAGCGAGCTCCCCACGCCCAATCAGGTCCGGCGCCCAACCCTAGCCACCCAACTCCGGCCGTGGCCCCGCTACGCTCAAAAACTCATTTTCACTAAAATTCCCATTTTGCACAAAACACCCCGGACTGTTTTGGCTTATATCTCTCAAACGGTGCGCTTTTGGCCAAAGTCCCTCTAGACCAAAGTTGTAGAGAACGAAATTCTCTTCGATTTGGCTATATGGATGTCATGTTTTGGAGTTTGGAGCTGCTCGGGAAACGCGTTCGAAGTCTGCTGTTCAAAAGCTGAAAAATTCGTGTACTTTCGCGAATTCTGACGAATTGGAGCATTTTCGACAAAAATTCTCTTAGGCGAAAGTTGTCCGGAATGACGCGTTTAAGCTAGTGAAAAGATGGTGTGAAGATTGAAGCTCGTTTGCAAATTCTGGAATCCGAACAGTGAATCTGGGCGTTAGAAAAAAAGTGAGTTTTCTCCGGTTTAAAGCTTCTATGGTTTTTGACAAATGAAGTAGAATAAAAATATGATTTTTATATTTTATGAAGAATAAAAATATGATTTTTATATAGTAGAGATAATAAAAATACGAATTTTATATTATATAGATAGTAAAAATTTGATCTTTACTATATGAACAGCGGTATAAAAATAGAATTTTTATCTATATAGTAGTAGAATAAAAATGTGATTTTTATATACATAGCAACAATATAAAAATGTGATTTTTATATATGTAGTGACTACGGGCAGTGAAATTGGCAAAAAGGCGAGCACGACGAAGATTTCTACATAAGAGGAGTCGTGGCGTTTGGTTTAGCTAGTCGGTGAGAACTTCTCACTTTAAATTTCCTTTTCTAGTTATAAATATATAATAGGATGCAGACGGTGTTTAGTAGCACCCGACACCATTGTCCACAGACCATGGACTTGTTTGTTTGGTTGTGTAGTTGGTTAGATTATTTGATCTAAATTTGGTTGTTTGGTGAATTGAAATTGGTTTGATTGATGTGTGAATGGCGTGGGCCATCACTAGACCGAGGATAAGGCTAGGCCTCGTCCCGTTTCTAGTATCGTGCCGTTATGCCGCCGAAATTTTATAAAATAAGTTAGGAAAATAAAGATATCATTTTATTTAATAAATGAACCGAATAGAATATTCATAGGTTGAATAAAATAATTCGATCGTTAAAAATATAATTTTTAACGTGAATGTGAATAAATATACGTTTACAAACCGGACGGTTTGTTTATGTACACCTATTTGAAGGACATTGATTGGGACGATAAATTTTACACATCGCCCAACTGCACAAATAAAAATCGGTGTTTGTTGATTTGAAACCCCACGCGGGTATTGGGATAATTCATGACATACACTAATCCCAATAATTAGTTGTATGTCGATCGATTGATTGACAGGCTGTTATAGCGTTAGATATCTGTATTTGATGCTTTTACAGTGTAGTGCACTTTGGATGATGGTTGATTATTTATCGTTGTTATTATATACATGTGTTGTATGGAATCCATATAATTAACTTTATATGGTGATTGATTGGGTCTCATTCCTATTGGAAAAATAAAGAATATTATAAAATAAAGGTTCATGTGTTGACAGTACTCATCCGTTGAGATTAGTCATGTGTTGAACGAAATATTTTAACAATAAAATTTACATCTTTATTATTATAAAATAAAGGTTCATGTGTTGACAATACTCATCCGTTAGATTAGTCATGTGTTGAACGAAATATTTTAACAATAAAATTTACATCTTTATCATATAAAATTAGAAATTAACTGGAAAATAGATGAGATGAGTGGTCTCCTGAATATTGATCTGATGTTGGTTTCGGCCTTCAGGGTTAATATCTTGGGAATCGTTCTCTTACTAATTTACGGCTGGAGTCTGATTTAAATCAAACGATAGATACCATGATTTTTATAAAATATAATAAATAACAAAAATAGTCACACGTGGACAGTACTCATTCGTTGAGATTAGTCATGTGTTTACAAAAATATAGATTCACGTGTTGAATAGAATAAATATTCATTTGTTGAATAGAATAACGGAATTATTGAAATATATAAAGCCGTGTTGATTAGAGATGCACTATTTTGACGCGTACGATATGTATATCGATTATATTCGTTTTTATAATGAATATTGAAAAGAGATAAAAATCGAATATATATAAATCAAATTCGAGTTGAATTGAATATATACCAAATTCGAATTGAATTGAATATAGAATGAATTGAATTTTGAATTGAATTGGAAAGGGAAGTTGCAATGTTTTTGGAAACGAATTTAAAACTATTTATAAAATTCGTTTTAAATAGAAATCGATGAAGCATATATTATATATATAATATAATGGCCTGAATAGAACGCGCCGCGCCGCGGCACTTCGCGAATTTCGACCATTGACTTCGAACGGATATTACGGGAGATCCGACCGTCAGATTCTCCTAAAACCGGAACCGTTGGGTTCGTATCGAAAGGAGCTTTCTAATGAATATTAGAAATTTTAAATCTAACGGTTGGATTTGGAGATACGTCCAAATCAAATTTGGAAAGGTTGTTGTAAGTGCAGTTCGATGGCCGTTGATGGAAATCGACTGTACGGGCCTTGATAAAATTATTAAAAATATAAATAATTTGTGTAAAATCACAAGAAATGATTTGGGAAAAATTGGGATGAAAAACTCCAGGTTTGAAAAGATAAAAATAGATTTTTATTGAAATGAACTAGTTTTGAACTGGGATTAAAACCCATTTATTTTTAAATAAATAAATTGGATTTGAAATTGGTTTTAAATAGAATTGATTTATGGGTTTATCGTGAAGGATGTTTTAAATAACACTTGTTCTTTAACCCGATAATAAATAGAATGTGATTTGGGTTTATCGTGAACTGTGTTTTAAATGACATTTGTTTTAATATACGCGGGTTGTTCGGAAAGGCCGGGTTCATACCCATTCTGAATAACCGATTCGACGATATGTCGAAGATGAAGACGGTGGTTGAAGACCAGAAGTCTTCACATCGTTTGGGTGATTGCTGATGATCTTGATTGGGCTGTACACCCAAGATGAGGGAATCAGTTGGTGGTCGTCCAGACGTACTTGGAGATCGATGGATATGCGAGGAAAGTGCCTCCGGTTTCGTTCAGACCCAGAATGAACTTGTAAATGGAATGTGTTTCTGACATTGGATTTTATTCTGTGTTGATTGATTTCTGTTAAATATATATCTGTTTGGCGGTGGAGAATTTATTCTCTTGCTTAACGCCCTTCTCTGAGACGTACGAGCTTAGAGGTTATATATCGATAGATATCAATCGCATGGCATGAATTGCCTGTGTGGCGTGCTGAGTTGCATGGATCAAGGCTTCTGTTGAAAAGCAAAGTCTTGTGGTTGATGATCAAAGCATGGCCTACGTGGCATAGCTTTGTGTATAACGTGGATTCTCGAGCCTCACACCCCGGTATGAGTCAAAAACGGGATACGGACCGTTGGGAGAACACAACGTTTCTTTCTAGCTTTGGTGGTGTCAGTGACTTACCAGCCCTGACATTTATATACTTTTCACCTATGTAGTTGTTGGAAGGAGGCGCCTCGATTATAGGTCTGTAAGGACCGGGAAACGTGTGTTTAGGAATAATTAATCCTCAAAAGTAAGAGAGGACCGGCCCAACCGATCCAAGTGGCTGCCCAGAGTGTGTAGTCCTGAGCATTTGCTAGAGTGTCTCGAAAGCGGAGAGGAGCTTGCCCCTTGCCTCGACTCATGACGAAAATCCAATTTCCATTACGTGTATTTCGTCTTTATTTGTAGAGCCTAGTATGGCGACATAGTGGTATGGGGCACTTATGTCGTCTATGATTTATATTTATGATTGAAAATGTTTTGACACTATACACTTATTATAGTATCAAATGATTTGTTTTAAACGTACCAAGCATGTTTGTCTGTTATAAGATAAAACCCTATCCTCCGGCTTGCGTTGCATTGTGTGATGGGACCTGGGTCTTATAATAGCTTCATTTTTCGAAAAAGCATTGCGCTGTTTATTCTATGCACTGGTATTCTTGGGAGGAAACCCGTTCCGTGTTATACGGCGTGGTCCCTTGAATTACTCTCTTTTAAAGTAAAGTTTTAAATAACTGTTTTAGTTCTCACACCAGTCACATGACTGACCTGGAGTTTATTGTTTTAACCTAAACTCTAGGTGCCCCTATTTTCGACACGGGCAGCTAGTAGTTTTGGTTTTGCAGATTTATATTCACAGGATCCTGATTTACTGTAACACCCCGCCTCCACTAGGGTCACTCGCAAAGGAATGCACTAGCTTTAGAGGGGCATTATTGGTAAACATGCACAGAAATATCACAAGACAGAACATATAAAATAGCGGAAGTAAAACCAAACTTTCATAACATGAATAAATAAGGTCTAAAGCCTTTTACATCAGAGTACATCAAAACCTGTCTTGCAATAGTAAAGAAGCATAAAGACATTTTCATAAATTATTCCCCAAGTAAAAACAGTAAAGTAGCCATTAGCCAAGAAAAGTCCAAGCCATCCATGATGACCTTCAAGCAGAAGAAGTCCGAACTAAACAACAGTATTTCCTCCCTGTAACCTGGGGGGGAAACGGAAGAAAAGAGGCGAAACAAAACGGGTCAGTCAAAAAGACTGAGTAAGCCCTATCTACTATTAGCATAAAAACTAGTAAAGTTAACTGACATGAGAAACTGAGATGAACATAAGCATGATAACAAGATAGATAAGCTAAATCAAAATAACCGGATGAACTACTGAACTCAGATAAACTAAGGTGTCATGATAAATTACGATGTCAAGATAAAACAAGGTATCACATCGTCAGGTTTCTATCAAGTATAATATCCCCAAGATATCTGTCACGTATAACGCCCCGTGATATCTATCCTGTATTTTAGCTCTGCACCTACCGTACTAGTATCCCCACCGTGTCATGTGTTAACCAAGAATGACCCTCACTCAAAAGTCGTGTAATGGTCCATGTCAACCTAATATATTGCATATATAGGTTACTCAACTTGTATGTTTTATTCCATGTAAATGTTCAGTCCCTTGCCGTAGACCATACGGGCTTTCCCATGAGATTCTATATTACTTTAACATAGTTCTATGATCCTTAAGATCGGTTTGGACTGTTACCCTAAACCTAGCTAGGGTCTTCCAACATGAATTATTGTTTGTACAACTAGGACTTATGCTACCTAGGGCTGCTAGGGATTATGCTTACCTATTGCACGTTTTCGTATCTCGGTTTGGGTTCAACCACCTAGGGCCACTAGGGATTACGCTAACCGCCAACCGCGCCCTTTTTCCCACGCATTCATCGTGAATCGCTTTTCCATGACTGTATGCACATGTATCACATCGTGCCATCCGAGTCCTGTCACAGGGCAAATCAAGAAATACAGGACTCGGTCGGGAGCTTTCGATTTATCTGCCGTTGCAGATGCTAAGGTCTGTTTTTCTTATACGTGGCTATGGTCCCACGAGACCACTCCCTCAACTAGTGAAAGACAAGACAGGATAAATCATGTATGAGAACACAACACTGGCCAACCCACATCCAAGCCTTACCGCAACCATAATTAGATAGCAATTATGGTCTTTTGGGTGTTCTCTGCCTTTCCGTACGTACACGCTTGACCAAAGATGGTAGGTAGCCTGACGAAATGCTATCTAGGGTACGACCGTGTATCGTCGACTATCCCCTATCCATCCCCGTCTTTAGGTCGATCGTATAGCAACCAAGGCATACTCTTGGTTCTTCTAACGCAGACCTTAACCTCTCATGAGCCTAGTATAATCACCTGGCAGCTCATAGAGGGATACCAAGGATATCCTCACGTTCCCCGAAGCCGCTGCTTCGTTACCCAGTTCGCTGGAGCCTTTATCTAAATCAGATACTTGCTCCTACTCGTATACTCAAACGATGACCTACCGTATCAGGTTACTCATCTATCTATGAACTGGTCTAAATTTCCTTGACTAAGAATCATTACTTAGTTATTCTTCAACTAAGGTTTACCACTTAGCATTGTTCCCGTTATCCTTGTTAACTACGGTTATCCACCTAATCCTCAGAACTAGGGTTTACATAATGGATTAAGTGTCACTTAAGTTCATGACTTAACTCGTCTACAAATCCTGTCAAAATTGGCTAAGTATCCAAGTTCAAGGCTTAACCCTACAAACCATGCTCAAGTTGGTTAAGTATATTAAGCAATTCACGACTTAACCTCGTCCAATTATCATTCTAGATTGGTTAAGTATATATTAACTTGACCCTATCAATTTACTTAGTCAAATCGGTCAAGTGTATTCAAGCGATTCGTGACTTAGCCTTATCATGTTTTCACGTTATATTGGTTAAGTATTGGTTAACTTAACCACAATAAATTAACGAGTTAGATTGGATAAGTATAGGTCACTTAACCACATCAATTCATCATGTTTAGATTAGTTCATCATGTTTAGATTAGTTAAGTGTTTAACTTAACCCCATTAAACTACCAAGTGGGATTAATTAAGTCTAGGCTAACTTAACCCCATCCGATTTCCATGTTTAGACTAGTTGAGTCTAATCTTAACCCCATTCGTTAACCGTATTTTCGGTTAAGCGGCATTAAGAAAACTTACTTAACCTTACCAAGTTATCGCGTTGGATTGATTAAGTGTTGGTTAACTTAACCCCATCCACTAGTCATATAAAAATGGTTAAGTGTCATTAGGCAAATCAAGTTACTTAACCTACCCAACCTTGTCATGTTTTGTTAAGTATCATTAGCCTAATCAAATTACTTAACCCATTTGTCCATGTCATATTTGGTTAAGAGTCATTAATCAAATTAACTTAACCCTATCATGTGGCATTAATTACTTAATGCACCTTCACCTCTCACATTAGACTTTATTGTGGCTACTAGTTAAGCCGGTTGGTTCCGGGTAGCTTTACACCACAACTTGGTCTAACCTCGGGTTCAAGCACAACATGACCAACTTCTCACATTGGGTCCTATTGTTTGCAACTACTAGTTAGGCCGGTCGGTTCCGGGTAGTTTTACGTTGCAAACTCAACCCAACCTCGAGTTGGCCACACTTATATTATCTAAGTGTCATGTCCATCATGTTTCCCAAAACATGTTACAAGTTTTCAAGCATTTGGGTAGACCTAACTTAATAGGTAAATTCCCAAAGGGTAGACCTAACTTAATAGGTAAATTCCCAAGCTTATGTTTTTATGCATACTTACATGTCAACTTCCATGTTATATTTCAAGTCATGTTTTCAAGTTGTATTTTCATGTCATTAGAAATTACCCATAACATAACCCAACGCTTTTAAAATCGCATATACGTTCGCGACAACGTAATGGATTAAAAGAAGAGACTTGGCAAAGGCATGACAAAAATGGATATTAAGCCACAAGTTAATCATGGTGGCAAATGAGGCACAAATGTGTTCATTAACTTGCATGTTGCATTCTTAAGCCTCAAAACATGCATAAACCCAAACTTGGCACATAAGCGAATCATGGTGACAAAAGATATGGAATGATGACTAGTAACTCGCATATATCATCATATAAGGGTTATGACTTCATATGCAAGTTGACATAAAGGTTATGAGGGTTCTCATGTTGCCTAATGCAACATTTCAACATAAAGGTTGTAGCTTTTAGCTCACAAGATCAAGATAATGACTTCATAAACTTGCATGACATGATAGCATGTATCATACTCAATGATCAAACCCAAACTTGCAACATGAACATTTAACTTCATAGTTAATATCTAAGAGTAGGGAAAGGGCTTACATTGCTATGAAGGCACAAAAGATATGACAAAGCCCTTATGCAATCAAATAGACCCAAAATGCAAGCTCTAACATAAAAACCCTTGAGCCAAAATGATCAAAACCCTTGCTTTATGATGCAAAGATAGAAACTTGACTTGAATGCAAGCTAATGACACTCATACAAGCTTGAAAACACTTGTATGCATGGAAAATCTCTCATAGAAACCATTTAGAAATTTTATGAAGAGAGTGGAGGCCATGAGAGGTAAAATTTTGCCATAGTTTAGTTGCATGAATGAATTATGAGGATTTAGGATAGGTTAGGGTCTTATTTATAGATTAGGCAAGTGTTTTAGGCCATAGGATTAAACCTAGATTCAATCCAAGCCATCAAAGCATGTCTTGGGGAAGAAGTCAAGTGTAGGAACCATCTAGGGCCTTTAGATTAAAGATGAACCATGAGAACCATCCAAATGCAAAATCTGCATTTGAGCGAATCGGCCCACGGGTTGACAGCCAAACACCCTGGATTAACCCCTAGTCGACCCAGCGGGCTTGGGTCGACCTCAAAAATCGGCCGGTTCGGTTATTCCCCTCTCCCAATTCGCTGTTTTGAACATTTTTGCATATTTATTTATTTAATTTTCAATTATATATATATATATATATATATCAATATATATATATTTCTCTGCGCAACCCATTTCACTTAATTAAGTATACTTTAATTTGGGAATTTTCCGTGAAACTTCGCGAGGCCATATCTTGGTCATACGGACTCCGATTTTCGAAAACTCGAACTCTATTTCACGTATTTTTCCGAGACGAACGCAATGGCATAGCCCGTTTCCCTTGATTCAGATTTTACAGTTTAATTCTGCCTCCATTTATGTTATAACAGGTTATTGAAAATACGGGTTGTTACATTTACAGCTGGAATGATATCCGGAAAGCTCTGTATCCGTATATCACCTTCAGTTGTGCTTTGTATTATTTTTCCGCTGCTATGTAATTTATTGTAATCTCTGATATTTATCGAATGTAATTTATTCATTATACTATGTATATTCTTGTATTCTGATGGAATTGTTGTATTAACAATGAAATGTTCTTCCGTCTGCGTTCATTTGTGTGTTGTTCTCAAAGTATCCGCTCTTTCCTTCACGGGGAAGTTACGGGTTCTCACAGATAGTATCATGCTTTGGAACATAGGTCCTTTCTATTTGCATTAAAAACTGTCCATGCGTTACTGACATTCACTCATACATGGACCGTTTATTTGTGCACTTCATTTTAGTTTTCCAAGTATGGTTATTGTACCCTTTCCCTATGCATGCACCATATATATATATATATATATATATATATATATATATATGACTGTTATTTTGTCTATTTGCATTGGTTTAAAATTATAATATAATTATACGTTCAAACTGTCATTATTTAAATATATTCGTGAATGTAATTCAACTCTAAACTGAATTATACCTTATATATAATCCAATTCACACTGTATTGTGAATTCCACTATTTTTTATTATTTCTGAATTAAATACATTATTCTATTATTTATATTAATTAAATAATTCATATAATTTAATTAAACAACCATTTAATTCTCTAAATCACTATTTAAATAATTAAATAAATAAATTATATATCGCTAAAAATACGGGTCGTTACAGTATTTATAAATTCTTCCGTTGTATAAAATGATTTATAAAACTCTAATATTATGTATATAAAAATTTATTCCGCTGTAAACATTTATGTTCTGTGATTCTGTGTGTATTTTCTATTTGAACCCTCTAAGCTAATAACAATCTACCATTTTGAACACTCTGAGTTGGTTTAATTACCGACTTGGAGCAGTCGAAATGGCAGGGCGTTACAATCTTCCTCCAAGAACGAGTACTCAAGGAGCTTTACTAGAACAACATGCACCTGGTAAGGGACCACGAATTGAAGAGGGAGAAGGAGAAGAGAGTTTATGGCCATTAGAAGACCCTCCTCAATATGGCTACCAAGCATTTCATGGTCTTTCCATTCAAGAAAACATTGAATACAATGATGAATTTCAATGGCCAAAGTACGGAGATCAATCCTCAAATTTATGAGGTTATTTCACTGGTTCATAACTTTATCGTTTAAATGTCTACAGATCTAACTTAACCATTTCCATGCTAGTATTTGAATATTTGGTTTGTATTAAACTCTATGACTATTATGCGTGTAATTCCGCTCTGTGACGTTTGGTAGGCTTTCATTATTACTTTCACATATGCTTTTTGATAATGCTAAAGGAGGAGATAATATGGGGGTCATTAATTCATGAGAAACATTATTACTGATTGTATAGCTATCATCATCGAAAAGGCGGAGAATGTTAGATCCTTTGTTTAAGCTTTTAATGACAACAACTGTACAATCATATACAATATATATAGTATATCATATATCTTTGCTGAAACACCCCACCTCCGTTAGGGTCACTCTCAAAGGGAATGCCCTAATTTTGGTGGAGGTTTATAAGTATAAGTCACAGATATACAAGACAGATATAAGAACACATATTTTTGAACATCGGAAAACAACAACTTTTATTTCATTAAAATATGTGTTACACAAACCATGCCATAATTGCCTTACAATATTTCCAAAAACATAACATCTTCATAACTGTCTTGATTTCATTATTTAAAGAAGCATAAAGAAAACATAAATAAACTGCAAAAGTCCCATAGTTGCTGTCCAAAGCCATAGTCCAAAACGAAAAGATCCAAGCAATACATTCTTTCTCTTCAAGCTGGATATGAGGGCTGGTCAAGCTGCGGTATTCCCTCCCTGTGGACCTGGGGGGGGGAACGGAAGAAAAGAAGACGAAAGAAAAGTAGAGTCAGACATAAAGCCTGAGTAAGTCTAGGACTATTCAGTCTATGAATAAAGAACTGGGTATGATAAGTATAAACTAGAAATGGGAAAGCACCATAAACTAAGTCAAGTTGTCTAGGGTTGAATATACTATCGTACCCCCTATTAATCTCTGTACCCATATAAACTAGTTCCCAACAGGCACCCCATAATCAGGGTGAAGTGATCCATTTTATGATGATCGGCTCCTACTCGCATAGTTACATGTGTCCTACGGCCCCCGATGTTGTAGTTACCTATGCTGGTCCCACCATGGGGTGTATCAAGTCCCATGGTGGCGGCCCGACACAATCCTAGAATGCACAGGTATGCTACTGGTGCCCAGTGCCTTATTTTTCTGCGCTGGAGTGTGTGCACGCCCGCACCCCGTTAGAACCTACACTGCTGCACCAACGCCGTCGATTTGACCTCTTACAGTCAGCCCAGTAATCGTGCCCCACCCTGCCTAGTTTCAGGGTATCATGATACCTTATAGGGTTACTGCTGAAAAGGGTCCCTCGCTACTAGGTTTTTTCTATTTCTAGCCAACATGCTAAGTTGGTTAAGTGTGTTATATACCTAACCCCCAATCAGTCTGTTTAGTTTAGCATGTTCCATCTTGATTAAGTATTAATATAATTTACTTAATCCTATCAATCCTGACTCAGCCTTAATTGTCTTATTAAAGCCTTGACCTCTCACATTAGACAGGTATTGTTGTGGCTGCCTGTTGCCGGTTGGGTCCGGGCAGTCTTACGCCACAACTCAGTCTAACCTCGGGTCCTTATTGGGCTCCGTGTTTAACCACCCACATTAGATAGGTATTGTTGTGACTACTGGACAGCCGGGCGGTTCCGGGCAGGTTTACATCACAACTCAATCCAACCTCGGGTTAAACACATCGTATTTTTCTACATTTACATATTTTGTCTCTTTTCTTTTTATATGTAAATATTTGCGGCCCATTATTCAAATTCATCTTTATTGGTTAAATTTCATTTATGCCACTTAATTGTTCTTTCAAGGTTGTTGGCATGCGTTAAACATGCGAACACATATGTTCTATATTTTAGCCCAAACGTCATTACCCCCGTATTATACGTTCGCTCCAACGTAAGGTGTGTTGGGTTTAATACTTAAACCCAATTTAGCCAAGTGAAAAGGGGAGGCTTATAACATGAAAATTATAAGATAACATGAAAAAGGGGAGTGTGAACGCATGAACTTGCAACGAACGATTCAATTAACATAAAATAGGCACATGTGAACTTGCAATTTTAACATCATATAATCATGGCATAACATGAATCATTTTATCCATATAATCATAGCATAAACAATACTTAAACATAAATCATTCTATTCATATGGTTAATGCATAGACAATACTTAATCATGAATTATTTTACTCATATGATTATGGCATAAGCAGTACTTAAACATGGATTATTCTAGTCATATGATAATGGCATAAACTTAAACATGAATCATAGGTTCAACTAACCATGTAAACTTGAAATTAAGAATCTAACTAAATTAGATATCATTATTATTGGCACGGGGTCTTGACTAGAAATATAAGTCTATATTTTTATTTAGGCATGATATAAACTAATCGTGTTCATAAAATCACTACATGTTAACAAAAAGGTACTTACTTTTGTCACTAATACAAAAGTATGGTTCAACTAGAATTATCCCAACCTAATTCTTATATGAATCATGGTTTTCATTCTATTCATAGAATTATAGCATAAACATATCTAAACTTACATCATGGTTTTTTATTTTATCTATGCAAACTTGCAAGAGGAATGTAACTCTAATGTAATTCTAATGTAACTTATGATAACAACATGAGCCTAAAAACATGTTTTTCAATTGGGCATAATAACGAACATAGTTTAGTCATGTTCATAAAATTAATACAAATTTACAAAGATGCGTGCTTTTGTCACTATCACAAAAATATGATTTTTATACTTGAACTATGATGCCAATTTCAACATAACCTTCATATGAATCATAATACTTAAGTGGATCAAATTACACTAAAGATGACCATAGAATTATGCATCATGTTGTCATAACAATAGATCATAGACTTGCATGAATTTCAAAATAAACTATTACAACATATAGTTGTTGTTTCAACATGAATCTTATACTTGCATTTACCAAATGGGTGTTGTAAATAACTACCACAAACATGTAGTTTTCAATATGAATCATATGCTTGCATAAGCCCCAATCAAAATTCCACAACATGTGGTTGTCAACATAAGCTACATACTTGTATGAATCAAACCATAGCATTGCCAAATCGTTTAGAATCAAAATAACATACAAATATAATTCATTATCGCCACAATTCCATTTCGTTTCCAACGCAAATCGCATACTTGCAAATATCCAATCGTATACCATAATATTCCCAAATCGTTTTGCATCAAAGCAACATACAAATATAGGTTATTATCGCCACAATTCCATTTCTTACATTACACAAATCAACACAATTATTTAATTCATATCGGAATAGCACTCTACTTACAGCGTATGGCGAATCTTCAATTCAGAAATCTGAATTCTGAATTTGGAGATGCTATCCTTTGTTGTAGGCGTTGCTTTGATTGATTTGATGTTGCTTTAAGCTTTGAATTATCTCCTAGTTGCCTCTCAATTTCTGACGGCTATACTTAGTCTCTCCTCAGCAACATGACGGTCTCATCTCCATTTTAGTTTATGTGAATTAGGGTTAGCCTTAGGTCCTTTTTGTAGAGTTTGTGAGTTAATTTAGACCGTCGATGAAGCTTGGTTCAATAATAGCCGTTCGTTTGAAGGAGGGACCAACCAGGAGCTGACACCTAGCCCTAGTGACAAGGCAAGGCTCAAAAAATCGACCAAACACAGACCTGGCCAGCCAGGGTGGGCTGGGTTCGACCTGGCTCAGGGGCCAGGTCGACAGCCCAGTCGACACCGTGTCGACTTGGCAGTCGACACGGGTTACCCAGGTCGACTGCCCAGTCGACCTGGCTAGCCCCAGGTCGACTGCCAAGTCGACCTGGGTGCTTTGGGCGGGAATTTTCCCGCCTTGGCCAATTGGGCCCGATTTTGAATTTTGAATTAGTTTTTCTGAGCTGTTTTCATCTATTCGAATTTTAAACCTAATTCTGAAACTTCCGGAGGCCATATCTTAGTCATACGGACTCCGATTTTCGAAAACTCGGACTCTATTTCGCGTATTTTTCCGAGACGAACGCAATGGCGTATCCCGTTTCCCTTAATTCTTTGATTTGAAATTAATTATACTTTAATTTAAGAATTTCACGGTTATAGAATACACGGGGTGTTACATTCTCCCCCACTTAAAAGGATTTCGTCCCCGAAATCTTCAAGTTAGGAAGAATGTATATCCTAACATCCAAACATCCATCTACTCATCCATCAAACACGAGCATCCATTGTCCTTAAAAGACTTCTAATGCTTCATGATCATATGCGAAGTGTGTGTGTACATGTACTTATCTAATGCAAAATCAGGCGGTCTACTGATTCAGTTGACCTCCTTAATGCGAATTTATGTAAGTGCTATGAATCCATTATGTATGCAAATTCTCCTATTCGTGATTCTACATGAGTGCACAATCATTCAAATAAATGCAACATCCATATGACAACACATTAAACTTCAACCATACACGAATGCAAACATATATGCATATGCAATATGAAGTGACTGAGCCGATCTAAAACCTAGATTGTGTGTGTATATGCAACCACGAGCAACCACTTGCAACCACTTGCAACCATCATCCATAACATGTTTCAACCACATGTTTTCATCCAAAGAGTTTCTACCTAAAAGATAGGGTCGAGGAGATATACCTAAAAAAAAGATAGATAAAAGCGCAACCTAAGAAAGATCAAGGATGTACCCTCGAAAAGAAAAGGGTAGGCAGCGCGTATTCTAGCTTCAGTTTCCCAAGTTGCATCTCCTTCGGCGTCGCTCCACTGAACTTTGACGAGCTTGACTTCGCGGTTGCTTCACTTCCGTTCCTAATATGCGGGTTGGAACTTTCCTCATGGTTGCTTTGCGTTCCACTTCAGCTTCTTCTAGGATATTTGGCTCTACCACTTCAGCAGACTCATGTAGACATTTTCGGAGATGTGAAACGTGAAAGACGTTGTGAACTCCGGCCAATCTTTCGGGTAGCTCTAATCTATAGGCCATTTTCCCAATTGTTCCTATCTAAAGGTATAGTCGAATGATAGAAGCAAGTAAAAACTTTGTGCCCATTAGGCAATGTCAAAACTGGAAATCTATGCCACATATATATTGATTAGGAGAAGAACTCTCTAAGCATCAGCCCCGAAGACCGAAATCAACATCAGACTGACACCCAAAGGATTACTCAACCCAACCACTATATATGATTCTAGGAAACTGAGCATGATGGACTCCTTTTAGGTCACAAGGAAGTCCCGCCCTAAGACCAACCCGTATCCTATAAAACCCAAAAAGTTTAGTCAAACCAACGAACACCCTCCAGCCCCAACATGTGTTACTAACAGATGAGTCATACTCCCTATGGGGTTTGCAACAGAAAGTGGATTGAGAAGGGGACCGAGAGGATATACACAAAAGATAGCACGCAAGCAAGCTCTACAGGAAGAGAGGGATCAAAGATATACTCTTAAGAAGAGATATGATGCACGAATCTAGTCTTCAATCTTCTAAGTCGCATTTCCTTGAGCTTAACTCCATTATGCTTTGTCCGTCTTTAACTTCACAATTTCGTAGCTTCTTAATTCTTGTTTCCAAAATATGAGTTGGAACCTATTTCACTGTTGCCTCTCGTTCCACTTTCACTTATTTTACTTCTAGTATACTCAGCTCAAACATAACGGCGTACTCATGGTTCCATGCAAGCTTTCCAAAATTCACTAGTGAATCTTGGATCTTGTTCACTTACTAGAAGGTATTCCACGTAGCAGAACTATCTCTTGGAAATAAATGCCAGCTATGTTGCCAAATGTACTTACTAAGGTGATTCTCCACAACTCATGCATAAGCGAAATGAACCTTCTGCCTTAGTGGCGAACACCACTGGAGCGCCCCATTCTGAAATGCTCCTCCTAATGAACCCCTTTTCTAGAAGCTCTTTAATCTGTTTACTGAGCTCTTTCCTTTCTCGCGGAGCCATGTGTCTAACGGGCAACGCAACGGGCTTTGCATTATCTACAAGGTATATGCGGAAGTCTATCTCCCGCTTCGGAGGCAAGCCCTTCACCTCTTCGAAGACATCCGGATATTCCCGGACTACTCTAACTGATTGCAAATTTTCAACAGAGGCATCTAGCGATTCAAGGTAACTAAGCATAACCGCATACGAGGGATTACAAGAAATTTCCAAAGTATTACCGAGCTGGGTTAGGAGCCTAACAACCCTTTTCTCACAATCAAGGATGGCCCCATTACTGGATAGCCAATCCATGCCCAAAATCAAACCATATCCCGAAAAGCCCAAAACAAAGGCACTACATTGAAATTCTACGCTTAGAATAGAAATTTTCAATCCCAAACAGATCATAGACAAATGAGCTGGGCCCCCAATTGGGTTTGAAACAATTAAGGGGTCCTCTACCATACTAGTTTTTAGGTGCAGAGATTCTACTAAAGCAGACGAGATAAAGGAGTGTGATGCGCCAGAATCAAATAAAGTGCGAATGGGGTGATCATAAAGATAAACTACACTTTCTACAGAAGTATTTATACCTCGCTGTTGCAGAGGTGGCGCTTCTAGCACATGGACTTGTGCCCCTGAGGTGGATCCAGCCCTCTGCCCCTGTCCTCGTTTCTTTGGGCAGTCCTTAGCCCTGTGGCCTGTCTCACCGCAAGAAAAGCACCCACCATTCTCCTTGGCCTTCTTTTTCCGGCAATCTTTCACTAAGTGCACCACTTTGCCACAGAATTTACACTCCCTCTTCTCTCGGGACTTGTTGTCATTCCCGCCCTTCTCAAAGTCTGTCTTCTCAGGACAGTCTTTGCTGATGTGTCCAGTCTCCCCACAATGAAAACATTCTCCTTGATTTCTTTTCCTCTTTCTACAATCCTTGGCTATGTGCCCTTCCGTACCACAAAAATTGCATTTCCTTTTTTCCCGTTTCTTATTATTACTGTTACGATCCTTTCTTGTTTGACTATTATTCATCTTCCTGCTCTGGGACTCTTCCGCTTGCTGGTTCACGTGGAGGAGGAGGAGTGAAAGCGTCAGCAGCTGGGGAGTAAGGTCTCCAGACATGCTGAAACAGAAAGGGTAGATTCAAAACGAAGGATAAGAGATAGTACCTATGGCTTTGGGGGGACTTTGCCTTTTAAAACAAAATAATATTTTATCTTTTAAAAATGCTTCTTTAAATTTCTTTTTTTGAAAATAAATTTTCAAAACTTTTTATCTTATCTGGTAAACCTATGCTCTGATACCAAGTGAAACACCCCACCTCCGTTAGGGTCACTCTCAAAGGGAATGCCCTAATTTTGGTGGAGGTTTATAAGTATAAGTCACAGATATACAAGACAGATATAAGAACACATATTTTTGAACAGCGGAAAACAACAACTTTTATTTCATTAAAATATGTGTTACACAAACCATGCCATAATTGTCTTACAACATTTCCAAAAACATAACATCTTCATAACTGTCTTGATTTCATTATTTAAAGAAGCATAAAGAAAACATAAATAAACTGCAAAAGTCCCATAGTTGCTGTCCAAAGCCATAGTCCAAAACGAAAAGATCCAAGCAATACATTCTTTCTCTTCAAGCTGGATATGAGGGCTGGTCAAGCTGCGGTATTCCCTCCCTGTGGACCTGGGGGGGGGGGGAACGGAAGAAAAGAAGACGGAAGAAAAGTAGAGTCAGACATAAAGCCTGAGTAAGTCTAGGACTATTCAGTCTATGAATAAAGAACTGGGTATGATAAGTATAAACTAGAAATGGGAAAGCACCATAAACTAAGTCAAGTTGTCTAGGGTTGAATATACTATCGTACCCCCTATTAATCTCTGTACCCATATAAACTAGTTCCCAACAGGCACCCCATAATCAGGGTGAAGTGATCCATTTTATGATGATCGGCTCCTACTCGCATAGTTACATGTGTACTACGGCCCCCGATGTTGTAGTTACCTATGCTGGTCCCACCATGGGGTGTATCAAGTCCCATGGTGGCGGCCCGACACAATCCTAGAATGCACAGGTATGCTACTGGTGCCCAGTGCCTTATTTTTCTGCGCCGGAGTGTGTGCACGCCCGCACCCCGTTAGAACCTACACTGCTGCACCACCGCCGTCGATTTGACCTCTTACAGTCAGCCCAGTAATCGTGCCCCACCCTGCCTAGTTTCAGGGTATCATGATACCTTATAGGGTTACTGCTGAAAAGGGTCCCCCGCTACTAGGTTTTTTCTATTTCTAGCCAACATGCTAAGTTGGTTAAGTGTGTTATAAACCTAACCCCCAATCAGTCTGTTTAGTTTAGCATGTTCCATCTTGATTAAGTATTAATATAATTTACTTAATCCTATCAATCCTGACTCAGCCTTAATTGTCTTATTAAAGCCTTGACCTCTCACATTAGACAGGTATTGTTGTGGCTGCCTGTTGCCGGTTGGGTCCGGGCAGTCTTACGCCACAACTCAGTCTAACCTCGGGTCCTTATTGGGCTCCATGTTTAACCACCCACATTAGATAGGTATTGTTGTGACTACTGGACAGCCGGGCGGTTCCGGGCAGGTTTACATCACAACTCAATCCAACCTCGGGTTAAACACATCGTATTTTTCTACATTTACATATTTTGTCTCTTTTCTTTTTATATGTAAATATTTGCGGCCCATTATTCAAATCCATCTTTATTGGTTAAATTTCATTTATGCCACTTAATTGTTCTTTCAAGGTTGTTGGCATGCGTTAAACATGCCAACACATATGTTCTATATTTTAGCCCAAACGTCATTACCCCCGTATTATACGTTCGCTCCAACGTAAGGTGTGTTGGGTTTAATACTTAAACCCAATTTAGCTAAGTGAAAAGGGGAGGCTTATAACATGATGTTTATAAGATAACATGAAAAAGGGGAGTGTGAACGCATGAACTTGCAACGAACGATTCAATTAACATAAAATAGGCACATGTGAACTTGCAATTTTAACATCATATAATCATGGCATAACATGAATCATTTTATCCATGTAATCATAGCATAAACAATACTTAAACATAAATCATTCTATTCATATGGTTAATGCATAGACAATACTTAATCATGAATTATTTTACTCATATGATTATGGCATAAGCAGTACTTAAACATGGATTATTCTAGTCATATGATAATGGCATAAACTTAAACATGAATCATAGGTTCAACTAACCATGTAAACTTGAAATTAAGAATCTAACTAAATTAGATATCATTATTATTGGCACGGGGTCTTGACTAGAAATATAAGTCTATATTTTTATTTAGGCATGATATAAACTAATCATGTTCATAAAATCACTACATGTTAACAAAAAGGTACTTACTTTTGTCACTAATACAAAAGTATGGTTCAACTAGAATTATCCCAACCTAATTCTTATATGAATCATGGTTTTCATTCTATTCATAGAATTATAGCATAAACATATCTAAACTTACATCATGGTTTTTTATTTTATCTATGCAAACTTGCAAGAGGAATGTAACTCTAATGTAATTCTAATGTAACTTATGATAACAACATGAGCCTAAAAACATGTTTTTCAATTGGGCATAATAACGAACATAGTTTAGTCATGTTCATAAAATTAATACAAATTTACAAAGATGCGTGCTTTTGTCACTATCACAAAAATATGATTTTTATACTTGAACTATGATGCCAATTTCAACATAACCTTCATATGAATCATAATACTTAAGTGGATCAAATTACACTAAAGATGACCATAGAATTATACATCATGTTGTCATAACAATAGATCATAGACTTGCATGAATTTCAAAATAAACTATTACAACATATAGTTGTTGTTTCAACATGAATCTTATACTTGCATTTACCAAATGGGTGTTGTAAATAACTACCACAAACATGTAGTTTTCAATATGAATCATATGCTTGCATAAGTCCCAATCAAAATTCCACAACATGTGGTTGTCAACATAAGCTACATACTTGTATGAATCAAACCATAGCATTGCCAAATCGTTTAGAATCAAAATAACATACAAATATAATTCATTATCGCCACAATTCCATTTCGTTTCCAACGCAAATCGCATACTTGCAAATATCCAATCGTATACCATAATATTCCCAAATCGTTTTGCATCAAAGCAACATACAAATATAGGTTATTATCGCCACAATTCCATTTCTTACATTACACAAATCAACACAATTATTTAATTCATATCGGAATAGCACTCTACTTACAGCGTATGGCGAATCTTCAATTCAGAAATCTGAATTCTGAATTTGGAGATGCTATCCTTTGTTGTAGGCGTTGCTTTGATTGATTTGATGTTGCTTTAAGCTTTGAATTATCTCCTAGTTGCCTCTCAATTTCTGACGGCTATACTTAGTCTCTCCTCAGCAACATGACGGTCTCATCTCCATTTTAGTTTATGTGAATTAGGGTTAGCCTTAGGTCCTTTTTATAGAGTTTGTGAGTTAATTTAGACCGTCGATGAAGCTTGGTTCAATAATAGCTGTTCGTTTGAAGGAGGGACCAACCAGGAGCTGACACCTAGCCCTAGTGACAAGGCAAGGCTCAGAAAATCGACCAAACACAGACCTGGCCAGCCAGGGTGGGCTGGGTTCGACCTGGCTCAGGGGCCAGGTCGACAGCCCAGTCGACGCCGTGTCGACTTGGCAGTCGACACGGGTTACCCAGGTCGACTGCCCAGTCGACCTGGCTAGCCCCAGGTCGACTGCCAAGTCGACCTGGGTGCTTTGGGCGGGAATTTTCCCGCCTTGGCCAATTGGGCCCGATTTTGAATTTTGAATTAGTTTTTCTGAGCTGTTTTCATCTGTTCGAATTTTAAACCAAATTCTGAAACTTCCGGAGGCCATATCTTGGTCATACGGACTCCGATTTTCGAAAACTCGGACTCTATTTCGCGTATTTTTCCGAGTCTAACGCAATGGCGTATCCCATTTCCCTTAATTCTTTGATTTGAAATTAATTATACTTTAATTTAAGAATTTCACGGTTATAGAATACACGGGGTGTTACATTTGCAGTGAACATACAAGCAGGAGATAAAGACACATACAAGAACACAAGACATACTTAAAGGCTTCATTAAAGACTTAGAATTTGGTATTATGTATTACCTTATTGTACAATCTCCTTGAATTGCTACGAGTTCTTAAAAATATATAAATAATGTAGTCTGTGCTCAGACAGACGTCTGCTTACATATGACAAATGTCTGACATATTATCCTGAAAAATTTCTTGGACTCAGCACAGACGTCTGCCATATATAACAGACGTCTGTACACAGCCTCAGGAATTTTTTTTTCTGATAATATATGGACAGACATCCGCCCTGCGCAACAACTGCCTATTTCTGAAAAGGTTTCTCTTTGTTTTGAAAAGACACAATTTTTTATTAAAACCCTGAATTAAGGTTTCAGTGGATACGATGTTTCAAACGAAAATTTTTATACTCAAAGATTAAATCTCTTCGGAAAAACTTTTCAAATTGCTATATATATGTCTTAGATTGAAGGCTTTCAATCATCTAAACTTTCTGAATCTATCCTATACTCCTATACTTCCCTATATTCAATATCTCTCTAAAAGCTTTCCAAATAGCGCACAAATTATTCTATATTCCTAGTTGTTCAATTTTCATATCCAAATCAGGAGATTATAGGAGATTTTTGCACCAGTCAGTCAAAGTGCATGTTGTAAAAAACACATTATTGTCAAAGCAATCTTTTCATCTGTAAGCCTTATTCTTTCGGGCGAAGCGAGGGTAGTTTATGATAAGTAGAAAGACAAAGGAGAGCTTCGAGACTAGACGTAGGAATCCCCTACCTTGGACTTCATTATTTACTAGCTATTATTGTTATGTAACGACAGTCGGAAATAAGTTCCCTTACCTTGCACGCATATGATGTGGCACACAACTCCAGTATAACAAAAGGAATCCCCTGATGTTACGTGCATGTCAACTCATATTTGTACTCAACTCCTTCAATTTATTCCATGATGTGGAACTATTAATTCCAACCCGTCATTCCTCCTTAACAACATGCGAGACAATCCTAATAGTCTCCCTCTTGACTCGCATCCTACGAGTATCTTTTGAGAGTACTGCCTTGCCTGCATGGTCCAGTCTGTAACCTTCGGCTCTGATACCACTGTTATGTAACGACGGTTGGAACAAAGTCCCCTCCCTTGCACGCATATGAGCTAGCACACCACTCCCATATAACATAAGGAATCCCCTGATGTTACGTGCCTACCAACTCATATTTGTACTCAACTCCTTCAATTTATTCCATGATGTGGGACTATTAATTCCAACTTATCATTCCTCCTTAACAACATACGAGGCAACCCTAACAATTATCACTTTACTTGCTATAATTAGACACACACACGATCCATACATACACTTTCACTAGACCCTAGGCAACAACCCTGTAACACCCCACCTCCGCCAATGCCACTCTTGCAAGCACACTAACTTTGGAGGGGCGTTAAACGAGGTAAACATGCATGCAGATATCACAAGACAGAACATATAAGTAAAACAGAGTAAGTAAAGCAGCGGATAAAACTAGTATTTCAAAACCATAGTCAAGTTACATCAAAGTACTAAGTCATTATTTTCCACAAAACAAAGTCTAGAAAAACATAAACTGAAAACTGGAAATAACATAAAGTAAACTATCCCCAAAGTAGAATAAGGCCATAGCATGCTCAAGTCCAAACCGTACATGAGCTATCCAGAAAAGCAGCTAAAGATCCAAGCTAGGTACCAGTATTCCCACCCTATAAACCTGTGGGGGGAAGGAAGAAAAGAGGCGAAAGAAAACGGGTCAGTCAAAAAGACTGGTAAGTCCTATCTACTATTAGTATAAAAACTAATAAAGTTAACTGAACATGTAAAACAAAGATGAGATGTAGGGTGATAACTGGCATGGTGAAAAGTTAACAAGATAGATCAAGTGTGGCATCGCATATACAAGGTTAAGTTGCACCAGGTGTGTACTAGTATTCCAATCCATGTCAAGTATAAACAAGAAATGATCCCTTGGCCCAAAGCTAGCCCACATCATGAGGTGACCTAAATCGAGGTCCAACTACCCGGTCTAGTCGATCGGCTCCCTGTAAGCCTAACTCGTCGTGTATCAGTGTCATACGGCTTAATCGTGGAATGTAGTTAACTGTGCTAGGTCCACCCCAGGGTGTATCCAGCCCTAAGGTGTAAACCACAGACACAATTCAAGAACGCACAGTCTAAACCTACTGGTGCCCATGTTCAACTCCGGACTTAATGTGCACGACCATGGTCTGCCTGAACAAACGGTGCACCCTTCAGCCGTCTCTTTTGGTCTCTTACAATCAGTTCAGTAATCGTGCCCCACCCCAGCCTAGTCCAGGGTACCCATGATACTTCCAAGTTGGTTACTGCTGAAAAGGACCACGTAACTAGGATTTCAAGTGGGTTAAGTGTGGTTAACCCTATCCTAACCATCTATCGAGTTGGTTACGTGTATTCAAGCAGTTCACGACTTAACCCTATCAATCCATTGTGTTTAATTGGTTAAGTATATTCAAGTAGTCCATGACTTAACCCTACCAATCCATCGTGTTTAATTGGTTAAGTATATTCAAGTAGTCGATGACTTAACCCTACCATGTGGCATTAATTAACTTAGTGCACCCCAACCTCTCACATTAGACTTTGTTGTGGTTACTAGTTAAGCCGAGCGGGTCCGGGTAGCTTTAGACCACAACCTAGTCTAACCTCGGGTTTTAAGTGCGACATGACTAACTACTCACATTGGGTCCTATTGCTTGTAGCCACTAGTTAAGCCGGTCGGTTCCGGGTAGATTTATGCTACAAACTCAACCCAACCTCGAGTTGGCCATTCTCATGTTTTCTAGAAGTCATGTCCAAGTCCATGTTTTCAAGCATAAACACATGTCAAACTTTCATGTCATATTTTCAAGCCATGTTCTCATGTTATTTAAGTTTGCCCAACTACCCATAACGTATTCCCATCGCACGTAAATTCGTATCAACGCAAATAGATCAAAGAGGGAACATAACTATATGACAAGGTGGGCATAAGATGGGAAAATCTACCACAAATTAAACATGGTGATATTTGAGGCCAAAAGGGGTTCAACATACTAACATATGGCCTCAACATGTATGATAGCATAAAAGGTGACTTGGCCTCATACATATCAAATAGCATTAGGGTGATTTGGCCACAAGCATGCATAATAGCATAAGGGTGCTTTGGCCACAAGTTAAACATGGTGGCATATGAGGCAAATGTGTTCATAAACTTGCATATTACGTTATAAGCCTCAAAACATGCATGATATCAAACTTTAGCAAATAGGTGAAACATGATCATAAATGACATAGGATGATAGCTAGTGATTCGCATATAACATCATAAGCAAGATAACATAAGGTTTATGAGAGATCATAAACTTGCATATTACATTATAAGCCTCAAAACATGCATAACATTCAAACTTAGCGAATAGGTGATACATGGTCCTAGATGACATAGATTGATGACTAGAAGTTCGCATATAACATTATATGCAAGTTATCATAAAGGTTATAAGAGTTCTCATGTTGCATAATGCAACATTTCAACATAAAGCTTATAGCTTTTAGCCCACATGGTCAAGGTGATAGCTTTACAAACATGCATAGAATAAATCTATGCATAACATGATAGAATCAAAGCACATATCATACTTAGGCCCAAACTCAAACTTGCAACATGTCATATTTAACTTCATAGTTAGAATCTAAGAGTAGTATAGGGCTTACAATGCTATGAAGACTTATAAAATAAAATAAGATTGAGACGAAGCCACTAGCAACTCTAAAAACCCCAAATGAATACATGCTCCAAGTTGTCTTGAGAAACAAGAGGCTCCTTTGATTTGTATGAAGAAAGATCCTTGTTTTGATGAAGAAAGGTGGATCTTTTACTAGCTTAGGACACTCAAACTTTCATGAAGAGGATGGAGGCCACGATCAAGAAACATTTTGGCAGCATTTAGTTGTAGGAATGATTAATGAAGGTTTAGGCTAGGTCTAGGGGTCTTTTTATAGAGATTAGGGGTAGTTTAGACCATAGGATTAACCCTAAAACGAATCTGAACCATTAACTCCCGTCAGAAACTTCCAGAGCAAGACCCAACATGTCAAAATGGTGCACTAGAAAAAATGGGTCCGACCGGGGGGGTCGACCCCTGGGTCGACATGGGTGTCGACCCCTGGGTCGACATGGGTGTCGACCCAATGGGGGGGGTCGACACTGCCTGGGGCGGGAAAATTCCCGCCCATTCTGCTTTGGTTGTAATTCGAATCTGAATTCGAATTTGAACTGTTTTCGGGCTCAGAATTTTCTGAAAACTTCATTGGGCCATAACTTGGTCATACGGACTCCGTTTTTCGAAAACTCGGACTCTATTTCGCGTATTTTTCCGAGACGAACGCAATGGCACAGCCCGTTTCCCTTGATTCAGATTTTACAATTTAATTCTGCCTTGATTTACATTATAACATGTTATTCAAAAATACGGGTTGTTACATTCTCCCCTCCTTAAAGGATTTCGTCCCCGAAATCTCCAAGTTAGGAAGAACGTATCCTACCATCCATCATCCATCTACTCAAAACATCATCCACAAGTAACCATTGTCCTTAAAAAAGATTCTAAATGTTGTATGAACATATGCAAAAGGTGTGTGTATATGAACTTATCTAATGCAAAAATCAGGCGGTTACTGATTCAATAAACCTTCTCAATGCAAAGTATGTTAGTGAAATGAGTCCATATGTATGCAAATTCCTAACATAATTTATAATCTCTACATGAGTGCACATAACATTCATTCATATGCAACATCCACGTGATAGCACAACAAGTTTGATCCATGAATAAGCATAAACACTCATGCATATGCAACATGAAAGTGTGTTAGCCGATCTTAGTGCCTAATGTGTATCATGCATCCATGGGTATCCACTTGCAAACACTTGCAAACACTTGCAACCATCAAGCATAACATGTTTCAAATACATGTTTCATCCAAAGGGTTTCTACCTAAGGTTCTCATGACAAGGTTAACGAGATAACGAGATAAACAGAATAAACGTGGATAGAAAAAAGGAAGACATGTAAAAGGAAAAGAGGTCGAGAATGTACCCTCAAAAAGAAATGGATAAAGCCCACGCATCTTCTCCTCGGTTTCCCAAGTTGCATCTTCATCGGCTTCACTCCACTGAACTTTCACCAATTTGAGTTCTCGATTCCTTAGCTTCTTGATCTCTGTTTCCAAGATACGAATCAGAGCTCTCCTCAAGGTTGCCTCTTTTTCTACCTCCACGTTTTCAAGAATGCTTGGTTCAACCACCTCAGCGGACTCATGTAGGCACTTTCGGAGATGCGAGACATGAAAGACATTATGCACTCCGGCTAGCTTCTCGGGCAATTCCACCTTATAAGCCATCTTTCCAATTCTCTCTATGATAGGGAAGCGTCCTACGAACCTTGGTGCTATCTTTCCAACTGCTCCAAAACGAACCATGTTTCGCAAAGGAGAAACCTTCACGAAAACCATATCTCCAACTTCGAATTCCAAATCTGTCCTTCGCCTGTCAGCATAGGATTTTTGTCTGTCTTGGGCCGCTTTCATCCGTCTTCTCACCAATTCAAATTTCTCGGATGTGTCCCGTATCATATCGGGCCCAAGTATAAGCCTATCTGTTGTCTCCCACCAACAAGATGGTGACCTACACGGCCTCTCATACAGAGCTTCAAATGGTGCCATCCCTATGCTAGCCTGATAGCTATAAGCAAACTCTACAAGAGGAAGGTGGTCTTCCCAAGTACCACCAAAGTCAAGAACACAAAGCCTCAAAAGATCTTCTAGCACTCTATTCACCCTTAAGGTTTGGCCATCCGTCTGGGGGTGATAGGCTGTACTCAGATTCAATCGCGTACCCATCGCTTCTTGCAAACTATTCCAGAACTGGCTAGTGAAAATTGGGTCACGATCGCTAACTATGCTAGAAGGAACTCCATGCAACCGCACTATCTCTCGAAGATAAACAGATGCTAGCCATGATACGGTCCTCTTGCTTTTCACCGGAATAAAATGGGCTCTCTTTGTAAGTCTATCAATTATTACCCATATCCCATAAAGCCCAAATCGTTTGGTGACGAACATCTTCACCCCAACTATATATCACAAACAGGCAAGTCATACTCCTTATGGGGTTTGCAACAGAACTGAGATTGAGGATAGGACCGAGAGGATATGCTTAAAAGATAGCATGCGAATAATCTCTATGGAATAATAGGGATCAAGGATATACTCTTAGAAGGAGATTTAATGCACGTATCTAGTCTTCAATCTTCTAAGCCGCATTTTCTTGTGCTTAATCCCATCGTGCCTTGACCGTCTTTTAACTTCACAATTCCGTAGTTCTTAATTCTTATTTCCAAAATATGAGTTAGAACTCATTTCACCGTTGCCTCTCGTTCCACTTCCACTTATTCTTTGCCTAAAATACTTGGCTTAAACATAACTGCGGGCTCATGGTTTCATGCAAGCTTTCCAACATTTGTTAGTGAATCCTGGATCCCGTTTACATACCATACAGTATTTCACGCAGAAGAACTATCTCTTGAAAACAAATGCCACTCTATGTTGCCCAATGTTCTTACTAGGGTGATTCCTATAACCCATGCTTAAGCGGAATGGACTATCCGCCTTAGTGGCGAACACTACTCGATTGGATTACAAATTTCCAAAAAATGCCAAGGGATTCTAGATAACTAATCATGACGGAACCCTAAAGGTCACACGAGATTTTGAGGGTATTACCGAGGCGAGTCATGAGCCTCGCAACCCTATGTTCAAAGTCAAGAATGGCTCCATAACTGGACAACCAACCCATGCCCAACATCAACCCGTGTCCCATAAACCCGAGAACATAAGCATTACACACGAATTCTACGCTCAAGATAGAGATTTTCAAGTCCATACAAATCGCAGATAGATGGGCGGAACCCTCAATTGGATTTGAAACTTCTAACGGGATCCTCAACTAGACTAGTACTTAGGTGCAAACTTTCAACAAGATCAGAAATAAAACTATGCGATGTGCCAGGATCAAACAAGGTATGAACAGGGAAATCAGAAATGTAAACATGACTTCCTATAGAAACACTACCTCGATCAAAAGCTGGAAAAGCGAGGGGAGCCTGCAACTGCCCTTCAGAGGGTCCTGCTCGCTGAATTTGCCTTTTCTCTTGTCCCCGCTTTTTCGGGCAAGCCTTGCTATAGTGTCCAGGCTTTCCACAATGAAAGCATTCGCCCAACTTCCTTTTCTTCTTCCTACAGTCTTTAGCTATGTGCCCAGTGATCCTACAGAAGTTGCACTTTCTTGTCTCTCTTGCCTTGTTGTTATTGTTGCCCTTGTTCCCCTTCTTGTTGTTCTTGTCTCTTTTCTCGGTATCTTCCTTCTTGCCTTGGGACTCATTCGCCTTGACCTCCTTCTTGCCACTCTTATCTTCCTCTTGAAGTAGGGCCATATTCACCAAACTCTCGAAGGTCGCCCCCAGGGGTATATGAGACATGGCCAAACCGCGCAATGGCTCATTCAATCCTAGAGCAAAGCGTAGGGCCTTCTTCTGAGCTGTGTTAACCAAGTCTAGACCGAACCGAGCAAGTTGATTAAACGTATCCACGTATTCCCTAACTGTCATGTCCCCTTGCTTCAGAGATAGGAACCTCTCCATCCGAAGGTTCTCTACTGTTGATGATAGAAATCTCAATCTGAACCTTCTCCTAAAGTCATCCCAAGTCTGAATTGGTCTAGTAGTGGTGGTGACTACCCACCAATATGCAGCTTCCTCTTTCAATAACCATATCGCTAACAGAACTTTCCTACGGTCTTCAATATCAAAGATAGCAAAGAGGTCTTCAGTTTCCTTTAACCAGTTTCTTGCCTCAACAAAAGTCTCTGTCCCAATAAAATTCTTGCCACCCATCGCCTTAAAGTCCTTACAAGTCTTCGCGAAATCCACTTGTGGATACCGAGGAGGAGGAGGAACCTCAGCTACGGGAGGGGGAGGAATGTTAGCCACGGGGGAAGGAGGAGGAATGTCTGCGGGGCCGGCTTCATTCGCCCTTGCCTCCATGTACCTTCTAAACCAAATAGGTACTGGTACGCCCTCTAGAATGGCAAAATTATCGGCCATACTGAAACGAAGAAAAAGATAGATTGAGAGCGAGGGAACAAAGGATAGTGCTAATGGCTCTTGGGGAATAGCCTTTTAAAATAAACTAGACTTTTCTTGGAAAATACTTAATTGGTTTTGAAAATAGTTTCTCAAAAGGTAAGTTTTAAAAACCTTTTATTCAAATCTTGTGAACCTTATGCTCTTATACCAAATGTAACACCCCACCTCCGCCAATGCCACTCTTGCAAGCGCACTAGCTTTGGAGGGGCGTTAAACGAGGTAAACATGCATGCAGATGTCACAAGACAGAACATATAAGTAAAATAGAGTAAGTAAAGCAGCGGATAAAACTAGTATTTCAAAACCATAGTCAAGTTACATCAAAGTACTGAGTCATTATTTTCCACAAAACAAAGTCTAGAAGAACATAAACTGAAAACTGGAAATAACGTAAAGTAAACTAACCCCAAAGTAGAATAAGGCCATAGCATGATCAAGTCCAAACCGTACATGAGCTATCCAGAAAAGCAGCTAAAGATCCAAGCAAGGTACCAGTGTTCCCACCCTGTAAACCTGGGGAGGGGGGGGGGGATGGAAGAAAAGAGGCGAAAGAAAACGGGTCAGTCAAAAAGACTGGTAAGTCCTATCTACTATTAGTATAAAAACTAATAAAGTTAACTGAACATGTAAAACAGAGATGAGATGTAGGGTGATAACTGGCATGGTGAAAAGTTAACAAGATAGATCAAGTGTGGCATTGCATATACAAGTTTAAGTTGCACCAGGTGTGTACTAGTATTCCAATCCATGTCAAGTATAAACAAGAAATGATCCCTTGGCCCAAAGATGGCCCACATCATGAGGTGACCTAAATCGAGGTCCAACTACTCGGTCTAGTCGATCGGCTCCCTATAAGCCTACCTCGTCGTGTATCGGTGTCATACGGCTTAATCATGGAATGTAGTTAACTGTGCTAGGTCCACCCCAGGGTGTATCCAGCCCTAAGGTGTAAACCACAGACACAATTCAAGCACGCACAGTCTAAACCTACTGGGGCCCAATTTCAACTCCGAACTTAATGTGCACGACCATGGTCCGCCTGAACAACCGGTGCACCCTTCAGCCGTCTCTTTTGGTCTCTTACAATCAGTTCAGTAATCGTGCCCCACCACAGGGTAGTCCAGGGTACCCATGATACTTCCAAGTTGGTTACTGCTGAAAAGGACCACGTAACTAGGATTTCAAGTGGGTTAAGTGTGGTTAACCCTATCCTAACCATGTATTGAGTTGGTTAAGTGTATTCAAGCAGTTCATGACTTAACCCTATCAATACATCGGGTTTAATTGGTTAAGTATATTCAAGTAGACCATGGCAAAACTCTACCAATCCATCGTGTTTAATTGGTTAAGTATATTCAAGTAGTCCATGACTTAACCCTACCAATCCATCGTGTTTAATTGGTTAAGTATATTCAAGTAGTCCATGACTTAACCCTACCATGTGGCATTAATTAACTTAGTGCACCCCAACCTCTCACATTAGACTTTGTTGTGGTTACTAGTTAAGCCGGGCGGGTCCGGGTAGCTTTAGACCACAACCTAGTCTAACCTCGGGTTTTAAGTGCGACATGACCAACTACTCACATTGGGTCCTATTGCTTGTAGCCACTAGTTAAGCCGGTCGGTTCCGGGTAGATTTATGCTACAAACTCAACCCAACCTCGAGTTGGCCATTCTCATGTTTTCTAGAAGTCATGTCCAAGTCCATGTTTTCAAGCATAAACACATGTCAAACTTTCATGTCATATTTTCAAGCCATGTTCTCATGTTATTTAAGTTTGCCCAACTACCCATAACGTATTCCCATCGCACGTAAATTCGTATCAACGCAAATAGATCAAAGAGGGAACATAACTATATGACAAGGTGGGCATAAGATGGGAAAATCTACCACAAATTAAACATGGTGATATTTGAGGCCAAAAGGGGTTCAACATACTAACATATGGCCTCAACATGTATGATAGTATAAAAGGTGACTTGGCCTCATACATATCAAATAGCATAAGGGTGATTTGGCCACAAGCATGCATAATAGCATAAGGGTGCTTTGGCCACAAGTTAAACATGGTGGCATATGAGGCAAATGTGTTCATAAACTTGCATATTACATTATAAGCCTCAAAACATGCATGATATCAAACTTTAGCAAATAGGTGAAACATGATCATAAATGACATAGGATGATAGCTAGTGATTCCCATATAACATCATATGCAAGATAACATAAGGTTTATGAGAGATCATAAACTTGCATATTACATTATAAGCCTCAAAGCATGCATAACATTCAAACTTAGCGAATAGGTGATACATGGTCCTAGATGACATAGAATGATGACTAGAAGTTCGCATATAACATTATATGCAAGTTATCATAAAGGTTATGAGAGTTCTCATGTTGCATAATGCAACATTTCAACATAAAGCTTATAGCTTTTAGCCCACAAGGTCAAGGTGATAGCTTTACAAACATGCATAGAATAAATCTATGCATAACATGATAGAATCAAAGCACATATCATACTTAGGCCCAAACTTGCAACATGTCATATTTAACTTCATAGTTAGAATATAAGAGTAGTATAGGGCTCACAATGCTATGAAGACTTATAAAATAAAATAAGATTGAGACGAAGCCACTAGCAACTCTAAAAACCCCAAATGAATACAAGCTCCAAGTTGTCTTGAGAAACAAGAGGCTCCTTTGATTTGTATGAAGAAAGATCCTTGTTTTGATGAAGAAAGGTGGCTCTTTTACTAGCTTAGGACACTCAAACTTTCATGAAGAGGATGGAGGCCATGATCAAGAAACATTTTGGCAGCATTTAGTTGTAGGAATGATTAATGAAGGTTTAGGCTAGGTCTAGGGGTCTTTTTATAGAGACTAGGGGTAGTTTAGACCATAAGATTAACCCTAAAACGAATCTGAACCATTAACTCCCATCAGAAACTTCCAGAGCAAGACCCAACATGTCAAAATGGTGCACCATAAAAAATGGGTCCGACCGGGGGGGTCGACCCCTGGGTCGACATGGGTGTCGACCCATTGGGGGGGTCGACACTGGTGTCGACCCCTGTGTCGACCCTGCCTGGGGCGGGAAAATTCCCGCCCATTCTACCTTGGTTGTAATTCGAATCTGAATTCGAATTTGAACTGTTTTCGGGTTTAGAATTTTCTGAAAACTTCATTGGGCCATAACATGGTCATACGGACTCCGTTTTTCGAAAACTCGGACTCTATTTCACGTATTTTTCCGAGACGAACGCAATGGCACAGCCCGTTTCCCTTGATTCAGATTTTACAATTTAATTCTGCCTTGATTTACATTATAACATGTTATTCAAAAATACGGGTTGTTACAAACCCAAACTTGCAACCTCACATTAAAGCAGAGAACACAAAAGTGTAAAGCAACGTTACAATTTAGACATTCTTTGGAACGTCTTCACCAGGCATAGCCAGAACAAAAACTGATAGAAACTACGACCATAATAAAGACTTACTTCCCAAAACAAATCAAACCCAACCATAGAAGTTAGTCCAATAACAATCACTAATAACATACCTAAATCCTCATCTTGCTAGAATTGGGTCACGTGTAAGGGTCGATAGTTCAATAAAAAGGCCTAGATGGTTAGCAAACAACTCTGGAACACCACACAAGATCTTTAGGACGTAGATCATCCAACGAAAACGGGAAAGAGGAGGAAGCGATTCGAATCTAAACTGAGAGTTAGGAGAAGGAGAATGCGTGGTGAGCACCATTAGGAAATCAAGCGTGTCGAAAGCAAGAAAATGGAGGTAGAAGTAAAAGAGAGGAGAAGAATGGATGAGTATAGGAATGAAGAAAGGGAAAATAAGGAGGCAGAGAGGAAGTTTCTTGTCGCCATTTCCAATTTTGTGTTGTACCACACTCTTAATGGATGAATCAATATCCATTCTCAAATCATCTTGACTAAGAATATTAAAGTAATATGTTACTTTTTAATGTGATAGATTTCTTATGATTACATCTGTAAAGCCATGCATCAGATAAACATCATTTAAGTATTTTTCTATTTTTGTACTTTAAATTAATTACATAATTAATTATATCACTATATGGCAGATACAAAATAAAAAGAAAAACAGCTATATTGTGAACAAGATTGGTGAAATTAGTTTGATATATGTAAAAAATTACATAATTAAGTCTAGGTTATAGCTCTAACTCTATCTATATCAAATCATATCATTTGATATAGAGTCTTGTATGCCAAAGAGAATATGTGATTTTCTTAATACGAGAAAGGAAGTCCAAATATCAACCTTCTCAATTGTCCGCAAATCATGCAGAGTGCAAACTTTTACACTTTGCATAATACAGACGAGTTTTGAATTGGAGACCAATTATACTGACAATACATGATATTGTTATCAGTACCCAAATGGATATAATCCATCGAATGCAACAATTGTAATTGGAAAGTTATACTCTTATTAGGGAAAAACATTAGGGAAATGATTTGATTGATTCAAACATCGATTTTTTCGATTGCCTTGCTTAATTCCATCAGGAATTCACCTATAGTTGTTGAAATCTATTTATGTGAACGTCGTATATCTCAGGTTTAGTGGAGCAATAAAGATCTTATGCATTTAAGATTAAGTTGTAATCTTAATTCAAACATTTACAAATGGAAAATGTATTTTACTGCAGAACAAAAATGCACGATCATAGTCAAAATGGAAAGTGTAACCCTAGAAAAGAAAGACTGAAAAAGGCATTAAATCACATCTACGACTACAAATAGACAACAAGATCATTAATAATAAAATAAACTAGACATTATGAGCATGTACACATAAGAAGTGGGTTATTAGGATTATTCAAAACATAACACATAATACTAGCATTAAAATAGTATAATATGAATTTCAAATAAGAATTGTTCTTATGGAATGTGGTATACAAGATACCCTATGCATTTGAAGTAAGTTCTGTCACATATGTTGTGTGCTTAATTAGATTTTCATCTACACATGCCCCTGCCCCTCCCCTCCACAAATATATATATATATATATATATATATATATATATATATATACACACACACACACACACACACACACAGAGAGAAAGAGAGAGAGGTAGGTTCAATGACACCTCAAACAGTGGAGCACCCCTTTGGCCTCCCTCTTTTCCACTACACAATCACTTTCTCTCTCCCTCCACTAACTCTCTCCCCCACTGCACCACGTTCTTTAATATAAACGAGTGGTGCGAATCAAGGTGCAGACGGGGTGCTCCATTTTTGGGTGCAGTTGAATGCTTGCCATGTGTGTGTGTGTGTGTGTGTGTGTGTGTGTGTGTGTGTATATATATATATATGAATGTATGTGTGTGTGTGTGTATATATATATGAATGTATGTATGATATAATAGACTAATGAAATCTTTTAACATAATCCACGTGAAGTGTTCTTGGATACTTATTAAACATACTGGATTTTTTTTTGTGAATTAATGAAATTGTTGTAAGAATTGTTCATGCTAAAATTTCACTGGAAATATATAGCATTATAAGACAAACTTTAAATTCAAATGTTTAACCTTAGATAAGATATTACAATAGAAATAGTTCCTAACAAGAAAGTTGCAACCGTTTATTCAATTTTTTGTTCATTTTGTCCTTAAGGCTAAAAACCCCTTTATAAATTTACAAGAATTATAACTTTTTGGCATAGATAGTAATAGAGTAAATAAGAAAATAAAACAGCATTTAACTTTACTCAACTTCAACAAAATATGCTTATTGCTATCTTCATGATTTCCACGAAGGCTAAGCAATCAACCGCACACAAACACTTTGTAAGCTTATGAAAATTGTTAATCTCTTAAGTTTAGCGAAAATCTGAATCCCTTAGAGTATGAGTTGTTAAAATATACATCTTGATATAAAATATTTTTAATGAGAACAGATCAAAAAACGATATTGAATATGTTCCAATGTAAAATTAATTTTTTTGCATAAACTCAACCAAGATTCGTCATTGAAATATACCTAATTTGCTCATTGTTAAATGGTTCTGATCCAACATTTTGTATACGAAGCATCAGTGTAAAACTAATAATCTTATTATTGCTTTATTTACTGATAATTTTGCGTTTATCGATAAAAATTCCAAAATTATGGAGGAATTTAATATTAAAATAATGGGAAAAAAATGAGTGATTTAGATTTCCTACATCTTTTTTCAAAATAAAGAGAAAGCAAGATAAGAATGGAGTCTTTACTTCTCAAAGTTAGTATACTGAAAAGGTTTTGAAAAAAAATTGTAATGTAATGGATGTAAAATGGTTGATACTTCACTTGTGTTTATAATGAAAAATTGATGGAGTAAAGAGAAAACAAACTAAACATGACTCTTTATAGAAGCTTGACTGGAAACTTGTAATATCCTACAGCTACATGACTTGATAAAATTTCTGATGCAAGTTTACATCATGGTTCATATCAAGTTCAAGTCAATGATGTGTGGTTGAAGCCCCGATATAGCCTTGCAAATTCCTCGCTATAGGTAAACACTACTTGACTATTATGCTATTTCAATTTAGGCTATTCAGTAGTAGTCTCACTTTAAGCTTCGCTATTTCTACTGCAACAGCTAAATCAGTGCAATTTAGCCTTCTCTTTTGCAACGTTAACATGTAAATGTTAGTTTACTTAGATCTCTTTAAACCAAATCAAAAAAAATAAGAGAAATGCCTAATTTCAATGTGTAAGGCTTAATATAAACCAGAACTTCGTTGTAGTCAACGAATCTAGTCTACTTAAGTCACAATACTCTTATATTTTTTGTACAATATTGTACAATATTTCCCCTTTATAAATAATGTGAAAATGAGAACAAATTAACTTTAAATATTTGGCTTTATATCTAATGAAACAATTTGTACTTCTGTTGTTTACGATATATTCTCATCGTAATTTTTTGCATCTCCATTATTATGGAGAAATATTCCGAAGTTGGAAGAAGAATCTTTGGCTATGCTTTTGCATATGCAAGTATTTTCGTAGCTCTCCGAGATCAACCTTCAGTTGCTTGATCGTCAGTCCTGATGAAGTATATGTCGGACTTAGTTGAAACTTCTCGAGCTATTTGATCAAGGAGAATATTGGAAGACATTAGAGAAACGCACAACTTCATGATTTTTAATGATAACTTGGCACTTGTAATCATGACAAGTGTGTTTTTTTTTTTTTTTTTTTTTTTTTTTTTTTTACATGAGTTTCCATTCGATATTTTCTCAGAATTTCAGTTGTGGTTCTTTTCCAATTAAGAAGGAAAGACTCTAAGATTTTGGAATTTCGCAGAAAATGTTCTCTTCGGTAGCCTGAAGTCCAATTTAACTCAATGGCCCAAGTCCGTATGGTTAAAAGAGTCAACCGGAGTAACGAGCAATCAGTTTCCTTTTATTTCTCGCTCACTTCCAATTACAGACGTCGTTTCTTCAAAAAAACTAAAATCCCTAACCCTATTTCCCTTCTCCCATCTTCTCCCCACTCGTTCTGATCTGATTCGCGTGATAGTCACCTACGCTCGCATAATTAAATCTCTCTCATGCTTGCGAATTAAAAACCCAAACCCTACTGGTTATTTTGCAAAGGTAGTTGAATTTTATGTTGTTACTTTAATTTTATAAGAGACGCTGACGCCTACTTTGATATATATTTTTTTGAAATACATAAGCATGTTGCGTTAAGAAAAAAAAAATCTGGGTTCTGAATTAGTTGTTTAAAAATAGCACATAATTACATAATGTTTCATTCTTTGCTGATGATCCAACTGAAAGGGGATAATGGAAACTGCTTCGAATTACTTTTGGAAAAATTAAATTTTAGATGTGGATCTTTGTCTTTGATTTGGTTTTAATTTGAAATAATATTCCTTTTCGTCTTCTGCTTATTTTTTAGCTTCCATACTTTGCTGAAGTATTCAAATTAAAGGGTACAAAGTTTTAATAATATAAATGTCATAAGCATCTCCTATGTTATATGAGCTTACGTGTGTGTATATGTATGCTAGGAGTGTTGTCTGATTAAATAAATACAATTTCACTTGTATTCGTTTGGTCATATTGCCAAGTTATCATAGTTTTTTTTTTTCTTTCTATTACATTGTATTTTCGACGATCTAACCTCATTGAACGTGGTATAAGTATGCGTCTTGTGCAAGTTCAAGCCAAAAAAAGAAAGATAATCATGAGATAAATTAAACAGGGTGGTTGAAGATTCTTATTTTGGTCTATTCAGAAATGATTTCACTTTAAATGCATGCACTTACAAACTCTCTCATTCTAAAATGGAAGCCGACGACAAATCCTGGTAGCAAGGATATATAAACTGGAAGTAGCACTATTGTTGAATCTTTGATGCATTTGCTTTGGTGTTTGCTACTCTCAGAAATGAGTCGGCTATTTTGCAATCTGCTTCCGATTCATAGTTTAGTGCGGTTCAAGTTATTGTTGATTTTGTATTATATTAAGGCTATACGCTGTGTTTTTATTCTGAATTATTAGAAATCATAATGTGTTTTGTGTTCTTTTAGTGCTGCACCTATGGTTAAGTTATTACTAGTTTATATTATGTTGGTAACTGATGGTTGATGTATTAAGGTGGGTGCAGTTTATTATTGTTTTGTGTTTTTTGCTGATGTTTGATGTGTAATTTGCACTTTAAATGAGAAAGTACAATGGCATTCATTCAGGAAACATTCCACAAATTTTTATGCCTTCAGGCTTCAACTTGAACTCCTTTACTTGAAAAGAAATAACATGTATCTGTAAATAATTTCAACCTTGACTTTTTGAGTAAATAGTTTGATAAAGTGGCCGCAATTTAATTTTTTTCATTGTTCTAAAGCTGATATCACTTGATATTAAGAAAACTACTTAAATGCAACTATATTTCTTTGCAAAACTAAGTTAGCTTATATTTATGGAAATAAATAAAGTTATTTTCATTTTGCTCCATGGATTGCTATGGGTTTTGAGATTTATGGATTGTCTAAGATCTATTATGTTACACATATATAAGCCTAATTTAACTGTAAAACACACAAATAAAGCTACCGTTTGCACCACAATTGCATAAATAAAATCAATTCTCTTTGAGTAGCACATGATAATTACCAAAAACAATATAAAAAATCCATGGCACGTAGTATGATTGTTAAAATTGTAGGCCTGCCTAAGTTAAACTAATTACCGTGTAGGAAAATTGTTAATCATAATATTCATAACTATAGTTTCATTGCAATCATTCAGTTAGTTGAAGGCATCCATACTTCGTATTTATAGTTTTAAATGATAATATGTACTCAACAAGTATAAGACAAGGGTATATATTTACTTTTGCTCTTTTAAATGTAAAGAATTGAATTTGAAATAAAGTGAAAACTTGATATGTATACCTTATTAATAATCGAAACAGGGAAAATATATTCTAATTTTACCGTGAAGTTCAAAATGAGTGTTATTATCGAGTCTCTAGTTTTGAATAGGAAGACTCCTTTTTTTTTTCCATGTGAATTCTACTAATCAAACTATCTTCATGATAAAATTATAATTAAGTTGAGGTAATTGCGATTTCTTTTATTTATCCTAATTTTCCATTAATCTTCAATAACGTTTTATTCAAAATCATCAATAAAATAATGGAAAATTCAAAATTATCTATTGATGGAATTAAAAAGGATAAAAAGATCATATTTACTCATACTCAAAAAAGCATTCAACACGGTAATTTCAAACCATACTTATACATTGCTAAAAAAAAAAGGTGAAATAAATTGAATTAAGAAATTACATTTTCATCAGTTTATTGGCATAGTTTGGATTTGATTGAGAAAATCAAGATGAATTTTTATTCTAACGGTTATTTACTTTTTCATAAATACAACAAAGGAAAAAAAAAAAAAAAAGTGAATGATATTGATTGAAGTTTTGGTGTTTTGACTATGGGTAGAAGAGGTAAAAATATATGTTTTACCAATACAAGTACAAAACACACTTATTGCACCTAAAATATAATTAATTGTTATTTAAAATAAATAAAGTAGACGAATGTATGTTCAATGTACAAAACTTTTAATACAACAATTTTATTTTAAATTGTTTTGTGGTGGTATCGATAACGAATTAATAGTGAAATTTTGTTGATACGTAGTCCGAAAAGAGATGATGGTGAATATTGCAAATTGATGTTGAGATTTTGTTGATGGATTACGTTTGTTGTATTTTCTTTATTAATTGTAAGATGATATGTACTCCTTCCATTTTTTGATTTTTTTCATTTTTGACGGTCCTCTGCCGAATCTAAAAGTGAAACATTGCCATTTTTTAATTTATGTTTACGAAACAGCATATGGAAATTAGAAACTGTTAATTTTGTATCATTAAAGTTTTTTATGCGCACTTGCCAAAGAAACTGTAGACGTTAGACTTTGGTACCTTTATATAATGAATTACTATCTTTTGTATATTAAACGAGTTTTAACGTGTCATTGATTTGATCCAGTTAACATATCCTTTATCAAAGTCTAATCATTCAAAATAAAAGATAATTGTTTCTTATTATCTTAGGTTAATAAAGTAATTAATAACAGTGTTCGTAATTTCTTTCACAGACCTCCCCCTATTTCTTATTATTTACTGTGCATGTTTTGTTCTAAAAGCAATTATAACAAAACTAAGCTCACAGTTAACTTGTAAAATTGCATTAATTAACACAATTTATGAGTAATAAAATATAATGTTTTTTTTCCTTTTTTAAAATAGGGTATAACCGGCAATAAATCCCCCTTTCAGTGCAGTTTTTCCTTATTTGTACAAATTAACGCAAATTTTACGCTAAATAATTGTTAATTGCTTAAGGCCCAAGTGATAATCCAAATATAAAATTGCCATTTAGGTTTTCTCATTTCCCCCTGTATTTGCCAATAAATTCGTCTTCTCTGTCTTCTTCCTCATCATCCACCGTCAAAATAGAAGTCGTCTTGTTTTTTGAGAAACTAAAACTTGTATGCTTCTTGATTTATACTTGAAATTTTCCCTTTTATCTGTATAATTAACTGCAAGATTTAACCGGTAAAAATCTTTCTTCCTTGACTTCATGTCTGTAATTAAATTAAAATGAACACATGAATCACCCTTTCTTATCTATTTAATTTTTCCATGCTTGAAGGTTTTCATGCTTCAGTACAGGAGAAAAGGAATGTCATCAACAAAAAGCTCTGGAAGTGACCTCTCTTCTTCTTGCTCCAACAACGAAAAACTATGTGATTATTCAAGGTAATTACCTTTCTTTTATTTTTTTACTGCGAAAAGCGTTTGATGGTACTATGCATTTACTGCAATAAATATATTTTAACTTTAAATTATAAAAAAAAGGGATCGTTACTTTTAACTTTTTTTTTGATGTTTCAATTGCCTTTTCCGTTGAAAAACTTTAGTACAATCATGTTTTGTTTTTTTTTTGAATAAAATCTGTTGTACAACATTTTTTTTTTTTTGAAACTACTTCCTTTTATCATTCTATAATTTAATCAAATATCCATAACATAATCCTACCTTTTTGTTTTTCGTTTTACATGGAATGTATCTTGCTAAATGTTGACATTTTACCATGCATGCATCAGTACCGCTAGTTCAGCACATAAGCGAAAGAGGACATGCAAAATTACACTCGAAGAATCAAATAAAGTCGAGCTCAAAAGAACATCGATGGGAAAAATCATAAAGCATGAAGACTACTCAATGCTTTCCTCAATAAATAGCATAGAATCACTATTGAACTATAAATTCAAGAATCCAAAGCTTTGTGAAGAGGCATTGACTCATTCATCTGATAATGATCACATATGTTATCAGACGTTGGAGTTTGTAGGAGACAGTGCACTTGGACTCGCCATTACCAATTACCTATTTTTGAATCACCGTGATGTCGGCCCTGGCGGTCTTTCAACACTGCGTGCAGCTAATATTTCTACAGAGAAACTGGCTAGAATTGCCGTGAAGCACAAACTTTATGCCTTGGTTAGGAAGAATTCGCCTAAGTTGGATAGAATGGTAATTTAATCGATAATATTTTCATTCTATTACATGTTAAGCTAATATTTCTAATGTTATTGCTGGCTGCCTATTCATTTTAGTAAACTATGTGATTATAATTTGATCAATTGATTTCCATAATATTTTGATTAGTTAAAAATAAGAATCATACATGTAGCCCCCCCCCCCCCCCCCCCCCCCCCGAAAAAACCCAAAACCCCAAACCCAAAAAGAAAAGAAAAATCCAGTAACTAATGGAAGGGAAGTATCATTAGAAACGAACATTATTTGGCTTTATTTTAGACTGTTACATCATTTGAAATATTGAAGTTAGCATCCAGATCCGCTAGTTTGATTATGTTGTCATCATTCAATGACTAATATCATAATCAATTATGTAGTTCTAAAAATTTGTCCACTAAATGCATGTTTTAATATAGTTATCCATTCACAAGCTCTAAGCCATTAATTAATGATATAAAAGTATACTTGGTTTGGTTAAAAGGAATTTTATTCTTGTATTTAAAGATGGTAGAAAAAATAGTAAGTAGAAGATTCAGTCAAAATAATGTATTGTGAATTTGTGATATGTGTTTTTTAACCTCATGATTAATCTTTTAGGTGGATGAATTTGCTCTTGCTGTAGAAAAGGAAAACGAAATGGGGGTATACAAACAATCATATGGTGGTAGCTTCATAAAAGCACCGAAAATTCTTGCTGACATTGTAGAAGCAATTGTAGGTGCAGTTTACATTGACTGTAATTTTGATCTTGAATATTGTTGGACCATCATTCGAGGGCTGCTCGAACCAATCATAACAAGGAAAAATATGGAAGAGCAACAACCAGTGACCACTATATATGAGTATTGCCAAAAGAAGGGAAAAGATGTTTATTTTGAGATTTGGAAGAAGGAAAACAATATGGTTGTGACAAATGTTTTTGTGGACGGAGAAATTCTCGGCATTGGAATATCGGAGCATCAACACATTTCAAGGCTTAACGCTGCAAGGGATGCATTGAAAAAGATTCCCGTCTTGAAGGATGGTGAAGAACAATTTACTGATGGAGAAAAAGACATTGTCAACGCAAAGCACAAACTACACGAGATGTGCAGTAAAAGGCGGTGGCCAAAACCGGTGTACAAGAAGATGAGTGAAGAGGGACCTGCCCATGATAGGACATTTGTGGCTTCTGTGGTGGTTACAACTCCTTCTACGGAGTTGTATAAAGTCAGTGATCCGATGGGTAAACTTAAAGATGCAGAAAATTCAGCAGCTTCAAAATTGTTAAGTATTATGAGTCAAATTTGAGTAGACCTATTGGCATTCACTAATCAACTTTAGCATATAGATAAATTTGCATAACAAACAGTGTAATCATTCAATTTTAATTGAGTTATAAGTTTTAGGGTCTGTATTAGTTGAACATGTTAATTTCATGCCTGTTATGAAAAGGATTTTAATAATAACACCAAATATTAATCTCATGCAGATATTGTCTTCTCCCTTAATGTTGTGTTACTCTAGATTATTTATATATGTCCACACCATCTGATCTAAGTCTATTTTCCCTAGTCTTCCGATATATATGTGCAATAATATTTCTCTCTTTCTTTCTAACTGGCGCAGCTCTACCTTTTCTTCTTATTCCTGTCTTTCTTGGTGTCATTTGTTCTACATATAATTTTTTTCTTGTTTCTTCATACAGTATAGTTGGTTTAAATGATGTTTCATAGCATTTAATTTCTCCTAGTTTGTTTACTTTTATTATACACAGGTATTAGTTTGTCTTCAGTGTATTTGTCATTTATTAATTCAGTTCGTTTATGCATTCCCTACCCAGTATCCACCAGCTGTTATTGATCCTCAATATTTGAATACATTTTTTGTTAATATATTCATTTTGCAGACATGCCGCATGCACTTAAACACTTTTTTTGTATTATTGCATGGAATATTAGATTTCAATCTTTTTAGTTCAGATACATTTTTTTTAGTATTCTAGCTTTTGGTCTGACTTTTATTTTGAGATGTCTATTAGTTGGCTCAATGTAATCCGCATACATCATGGACCATATCATATCCGAGTTTCTTCTAATATTTCATTTAAGATCAATGCAAATAGCCATAGGTAAGAACGTAAAGGAGATCGATTTTATAGTGTAATCTTAATTTAATTAAGAATTGCAACACTTTTTGTTAAGTGCAATGGTGGGACTCATGCAGAATAGTCCTACATTTAAAGTAAACAACCAAAAAACAAACAATATGAAGCAAAAGCACAATATATAGGTTAAGGATCATCAACTCCTTCTATTCAGACATCAAAGCAGCCACTTAATTTCAGCTACTTGTTTAGATTTGAATGATTGTATGCTACAATAAAAAAGAGAAATCATTATTATTATTTAAATCAGAATGGATGACTGATATTATAAGAGACTACATTTGAGGGTTGAATAGAGCATGTATGTGTGTGTTCATCCATCTCTTGCAAGGATCAAGCGTCGATCTTGGTCTTATGTTTTTAAGGCTACGCCTTATAGTAATTATCCATTCTCAGTTTTAAATATCCGTCACATCTTTTAGTGTGAATTGTATCTCTTATATTTTACAATGATTTTATATGTGCAAATGTTGTCACCTATAATCGTTTGACTTTGCATACATAAATAGATATTAGAATCTTGTATGTGTCGTATATATCATCATTGGAAGTTTACATTTAAATCGGCAGGGCTAGACTGTTTTATAGAAACACATACTCCCTCCAAACCAAAATATAATTCGTTTTAGAGATTTGTACGGGAATAAAAAATAAATTCAAATGCTTCTTTTTGGTGGGTTAGCTCTTTTTTTTCATGTAAAGTTAAGTTACTTTCTCTATTTCCAAGTATAAAAAAAGTGGTTGATGGTATTTCCGAAGCAGTCACCTACTCACATGAGCCAATAGAAGTACTTCATGATAAGTCAATAAAGTAGGTACAATTTATTATAGTTAAAACGTCTTATATTTTGAAAAACAAAAAACTTCACAAAACGTCCTATATTTTGGACTAGAGGGAGCATATTACATGTTTAAATATCTTTAACCTCTTTATTGTTTTCAATTATATACTTCGCAGCATTTGATACTTTAGATTCAAAATTGAATCTATTTTATTCACTTAGTCAAACCTATTTAGATAGTTGAAATGATATATTTCATAATATAAATTAGGGAAAGTCTAAAGAGACACAATTTTGACACAAATGGTGACACAATTGATTTGGACCATTGGATAACCCTATGAATTACACCTCTCCATATAAAGACAAAAAGATCCAACGGCTGACGTTCTATGTCACTCTCTTTGTGTCTAATTTTGTGTTCAAATAACCGACCCCTATAAATTAAATTTGATACACACACAAAAGTTCATGATGTTTTGAAACAAGCTGCCGAAAGATTAGAAGAAGGTTAAAAGTTTTCCACTTTTATGTATCTTGATTGTCATGCCTTTTATTATTTGTTTTGATGTCACTTAAATGCACCATTACCCATTTTGGGCATTTTGTTTAAGATTTATCTGAACATGCAGATGCGTAGACATCTGCAAATTATATATTTAATTTTTCTCAACATTATACTTAAAATTATACGTATTTTAGTATAATAAAAAAATACCTATTTGTTGGTTTATTGCGTTAGAGATTTATATTATATGCACTAAATGCATTATTAACTACTCAAATTTATTTATTTCATCATATTCGTTTATTTCTAACACTATTAATCAATGGGATTGAAATTCTTTTATATCAACTATAATTTTCGATCTATATTTCTTGATTTCGTATGCAGATACGGATATGACAATGTCTGCATTCGAAAATATCCATTAGCAACCCTAGATTTAATCAATTTAATTAAAGAGATAGATAATTTTTTCTCTCCTTAATTATAATAGTCTTCGCTTAATTAAATGTCTAAATTAAGAAAAAATGAAAGGCTTCTTTTTCTAGACTAATTTAACATGTAAATTTACACATGTTTACACAATGAGTATATTGATATACTCCCTTTTACATAAACATCTCATATTAATTAAAATATAAATATTTATAAACTTTGTAAATAAATTTAAATAAGATTATATTTAAAACTTCATTTAAACTAAAACTAAAATCCATTTAGATTTCATAGACGTAATAGATTCAAAATAGTTTTTTTTTTTTAAATATACCTGTTTCACTCGCTTCCAGCTAACTCGGTTCCGAATGTAATATCAAAACCAAATAAATTATGCAGTTTGGATTAGTCATGTCAGGGTCAACCAATTAAACTTACCAATTTAATATGATGTCAAGAGAAGTTATGATTAGACTTGGGTTTGGGTAATTAAGCGCCCTACCACACCCGCCATCGATGTAACGTGACAAAATTTTTAGCTATGAATTAGAATACAACTAATAAAATGAATATAAATTTACATAAATATCAAAACAATAAACTTTTACAAATACTTTGGAATTAGGCTTTGGTATCTATTTCATTGCGTTTGGAACGTCATTTGCAGACTTGCAGTCGACTTGCTAAATTTGATAATATGGAGTGAAAATAATAGAAACTGTAGCTAGTGGCAATTTCTTAATTATTGATTTCTCGAATTAGAATAAAAATTCTTGTTCTCAAATATGAATAAAGAATAAAGGCATATCTCTAGTCTATTCATTCAGAAACCCTAGCCTCTACCTCTTAAATCTATAAATTCCAAGTTTCTAACAAAATAATATGTAAATTAATAAAAATAGAAAACAAATTAGAGGAAATAAGAATAAATAAACAAAGCTAGAGGAAAATAGCATTGAATACAAATTTAGAGAGAAGGTGGAAAACTAATCACTAAATGAATTTTATCTGCGAAATGACTATGATGCGATTAAGTCGTTCAATTTCAATTATATAACTTTTGGTAATATAATTACAACTTCGCTTCTTGAATCTATCTTTTATCTTTAATTTTTGAAGTGAGATAAATAAGAGAAACCATATGGAACAACATATCTAATTATTGAATTTATAAAACTACCTCAAATCCAATAGATCTAAACTGTAAAATACATCGAGTTGATTTTAATAAGCAATATACAATTTTTATGGATTTGATTTGTATGATAATTTAAAATCATATTGGATATGTAGAAATAGATAATGGATTTAAATACACTTAAAATAATTGGAATATATACATAGATTTATTGACTGAAAGATAAATGTTAAAATAAATCATTTGAAATTTGGTAATATGGTAGAAAGTATATTGACACTCTGAAACCCATGCTTGAATCAATGGAGAGACAAGCGAAATAAAAAATACTTTCAAAAATCCAAAGTAAACATCTGAATTATTCATTCTTTAGACATGTGAATTAGATAAAGACAATTAAATACAAGAAAAAGGAAAACAATGAAAATAATGCATGATCCAGATGTCTAATATGCCCGACTATATGTCTGATTTGAAAGAAGCACTTGAATTGACTATTCAAACGAATAAAGCTTGAAATTCAAAAATCAAAAGAAAGTATTGTAAACCAAGCACGATTTAGAGGGATGAGTACTTCAACCAAATGTACAAGGTATAACTGAAAGTGTAATAACCGAAAATGCGAGCCAAGTTAAAAATTTTATTTTGGCAATTTTGATGAATTTTGAATATTTAAAATGAACTATTTTAAATAATAACGACGAGAAATTTATTTTGAATAGAATTAGAATGTATATATTTATATAGGTCGTCGTTAGAGTATAAATATTTATTTTAAATTATAAAAGGAATTGAAAATGGCGCGGTAGTTTGAAAATTCGATTTCAATGTTCAAATGAATATACAGGGTTCAATATAAGTCAGAATTGGACGAAACCAGAAATATCTACATCTGTTTAATCATATCTTTCTAACGAAGTCAAGAAACTGAGATTTCACTTTATAGAGTGTAAGATATGTCCAGTTTAAAATTCAGAAAAGTCGCTGTGGAATTTATATATATTTTAATATATATAAAGGCCCTTAAAAATAGCCATTTTGCAAACGACCTCAGTTTTCGACGAAACCACTTTTGTTGGATCCGGGATGTCAAATTATTTCTAGATTTCAAAATTCATAATTTTCTGAATCAATATGTGAGCGTGGCGAAGTTAAACGTGTTTTAACAGTTTCAGTCAATTTCGATCGACCAGAAAATGACCATTTTTCCAACGGTCTCAGAATTTGATGAAATTAGTTTTTTAGGACCGTATCATCAATACGAAACTAGAAATAATTTTTCTGGAATTTTTAGAGTTCGTATGTGGCCCCAGTAAATTAAAATGTGCATTCAAATTGAATATATACTGATTTATATTTTAAATTTGATGAAAACTGATCATAACAGCCGAATTGAGTTACGAAACATATCCCATTGTGTTTGAAATGGGGGTAATTAGCTAGGGACGACAGTCGTTGGGTTCAGATTGGGGTCCGAACGAAAAAGTTACTTTTTGAAAAGAAATTAAATATAATAATATTTATTCCTCCTCCCCCCCCCATAACCCCCTCCTCCCTCTCTTACTTTTCTCAGTCAACATAAAAATGAAAATAAAAAAAGGACCCTGTGCCATTGCTCAGCCAACCCGACCACCGGAGCACCACTCCCCGCCGCCGCATCCCCTACTGAGTCACCGCGACCTCCAGCCACACCCCAACCCTAGCCCACCGCGAAGAATCCCCCCTCTCCTCCAGTTAAAAGCAGCAATTTTACATAGGTGAGTATAGCTGATTTTTATTTGTCTAAATAACTGATTTTTATTTGACATAAAAACTGATTTTTATTTAGTTTAGAAAGGAAAAAAAAGATAGTGAAGATAAAAAAAATTCGATTTATATATATATATATGTATATCATATAAAGATTTGATTTTTTATTTAACAATAAAGTTGGGATTTTTAATCATATAAAGGCGAGATTTTTAATCATAGAAAGGCGAGATTTTTAATCATAGGAAGGCGAGATTTTTTTTATATATGAAGTAGTGATAAAAATTCGATTTTTATATATATGAAGTGAAGATAAAAATTTGATTTTTATAATGAAGAAGCGAATATAAAAATGTGATTTTTATATATGTAGTGAATACGGACGAAGAAAGTAACAAAAGGCGAGCACGACGAAGATTTCCTACATATGAAGAGTCGTGGCGTTTGGTTTAGCTCTTGGTGAGAACTCCTCACTTTTAATTTATTCTCTAGTTGAAATATATACTAGGATGCAGACGGTGCTTAGTAGCACCCGTCCACAGACCATGGATGACTTGTTTGTTTGGTTGCTGTGCTGTGAAATTTGATTGTGTGATGTGGAATGAAATAAAATATTTTATAGTGGAAAATATTTTATAGTTAAAAATATGATTTTTAACATGTATATAAAATAAATAGCAATAAAAAAATCGAACGATTTGTTTATGTACACCGATTTGACTGATACTGATTGGGACGATAAATTTTATACATCGCCCAACTACACAAATAAAATCTGTGTTTGTTGATTTGAAACCCCACACGGGTATTGGGATGAGATTTGACGTACACTAATCCCGATTGTTTAGTTGTATGTCAATCGATGGATTAACAGACTGTGTAAGAGTTAATTGTTTATTTAATGCTTGTGCAGTTGTGTGGTGCACTCTGGATGATGGTTGATTATTTACCGTTGCTATTATATACATGTGTTGTAGAAAATCCATATAATTAACATTATATGGCAATTGATTAGGCCTCATTCCAATTTAGAAAATAAATTCATGTGTTGAATTGAAAATAAATTCATCTGTTGAATTGAAAATAAATAAATGTGTTGAATAGAAAATAAATTCATGTGTTCAATTGAAAATAAATTCATGTGTTGAGTTGAAAATAAATTCATGTGTTGAATAGAAAATAATTTCATGTGTTGAAATAAAATAAATTCATGCGTTGAATTGAAAATAAATTCATGTGTTGAATTGAAAATAAATTCATGTGTTGAATTGAAAATAAATTCATGTGTTGAATAGAAAATAATTTCATGTGTTGAAATAAAATAATTTCATGTGTTGAATAAAAGCCGTGTTGATTAGATTGACGCCATTTTGACGTAAACGATATTTATATCGATTTTATTCATTTTTATAATGAATATAGAAAAGAAAGTGATTTCAAAATATAACGTTTTGAAAATATTATCAATTGTATATCGATGATGTGGAATATTCAATTTTGATTTGAAATTGAACATGAAGTTGAAATCGTTTTAAAAACGAATTTAAAACGATTTATAAAATACGTTTTAAAAGGAAATCGACGAAATATATATATATATATATATATATATATATTATATATAATGGCCAGAATAGAACGCGCCATGTTGCGGCAGTTCGTGAATTTCGACCATTGACTTCGAGTGGACATTACAGGAGATCTGACCGTCGGATTCTCCTAAAACCAGAACCATTGGGTTCGTATCGAAAAGAGCTTTCTAACGAATATTAGAGATTTGAAATCTAACAGTTGGATTTGGAATTATGTCCAAATCAAATTTGGAAAAGGTCGTTGTAAGTGCAGTTCGTTGGCCGTTGACGGAAATCGACTGTACGGGCCTTAATAAAATTATTAAAAATAGTAATAATTTGTGTAAAATCATAAGAAATGATTTGTGAAGAATTGGCATGAAAAATTCCAAATTTAAAAAGATAAAAATAGATTTTTATCGAAATGAACTGGTTTTGAACTAGAATTAAAAACCATTTAATAAAGTGGATTCGAAATGGTTTTGAAAATAACCAGAATTTCCAATAATTGAATTGGAATGGATTTGAATCGAAATTGTCTTTGGAATATTTCAATGTTGGATTTCATGATGATACAGATATTGTAATGGGAATTTGAAAGATATATTTATATCGTTATTTCCAATACGATATTTGTTGGTCGTAGAATTTGATATTGAATATAAGCCGATATATTTTCTATTCAGAGCCTTGTATTTAATATCAAATGTGATTTGGGTTTGCCGTGAATGATGTCTTCATTAACACTGTTCTTAAACCTAGTTGAGAAAAATATTAAATCTTTTTGTTTAGATTTAATGAAGTGTACCAATTAAATGGTATTTAATTGGAATTGAATTTGAATTGATTTTTGGGTTTATCGTGAACGGTGTTTTAAATAACACTTGTTCTTTAACCCGATAATTAATGTAATGTGATTTTGGGTTTATAGTGAACCGTGCTTTAAATGACATTGGTTCTTTAACCCAGTTAAAGACAGGATGTGTTTTCCCAAGTTAAATAATCATTGATAGTGATTATTGGGAAGATTAAAACCAATTGGAGTTTTAATGAATCTTTAATTAGATTGAAATGATCGAGAATGGAGTATCACCAGTTTTGCTCCAGGCGATAGTTAAATCTTTAATTAGATTTGAACATGAAATGGTAATTGAATTTACCGATAAAACCATGGTGTTAGGTATGAAGTATTACCAGTTTTACTTCATGGGATGAATAGGTTGGGATTGGGAAATAAAATAATGATTACTTCGGTGTGGTTCGCTAATCCCGACTAATTTGAATTGATATTCAAAAGGAGATTAAAGAATAAATTTAAAGAATTTATCTTTGATAAAATTAATGGGAACCTTTCCCAAAGTATAAGAATATTTGAATAAAAGAGTATTCTGAAGTGGAATGAGGCATATGTTGTGTTTGTGTAACACTTGTTTATTATATACGCGAGTTATTCAGAAAGACCGGGTTTATCCCATTCTGAACAACTGATTCGACGTAGTGTCGAGGATGAAGATGGTGGTCGAAGACCGGAGGTCTTCACATCATTTGGGTGATTACTGATGATCTTGATTGGGCTGTACACCCAAGAGGAGGGAATCAGTTGATGGTCGTCCAGATGTACTTGTAGATCGATGGATATGCGAGGTACAAGGTGCCTCCGGTTTCGTTCAGACCCAGAACGGACTTGTAAATGGACTGTGTGTCTAACATTGGATTTTATTCTGTGTGATTGATTTCTATTAAATATATATCTGTTTGGCGGAGGAGAATTTATTCTCTTGCTTAACGCCCTTCTCTGAGACGTACGAGCTCAGAGGTTATATATTGATGGATATCAAACGCATGGAGTGAATTGCCTGTGTGGGAGGCCTAAGTGGAAATATGATCAAGGCTTCTGTTGAAAAGCAGAGTCTTGTGGTTGATGATCAAATCACGGCCTGTATGGCATAGCTTTGTGTAACGTTGATTCGCGAGCCTCACACCCCGGTTGTGAACCAGAAACGGGAGAAGGATCCAGGGAGGGCATGCGTTTCTTTCTAGCTCGGGTGGTGTCAGTGACCTACCAGCCCTGACATTTATATTATTTTCACCTGTGTGGTTGTTGCTGTTGCGAGGCGCCTCGGATATATCAGTGACTGTGTGGAGCCGATGGAGTCATTTGGCTCATTTACGCCCCATAGGGCAGGGAAACGCAGTGTTCAGGCATTTTAATCCACATCGGTGGACCGGCCCCGTGGCTCCTAAGCCTTGATAGAGTACTTGCCTGAGGCTCGGGCTAGAGAGTCTCGAATTTGGTGGAGGACGATCCCTTGCCTTGGTTCGTAGATGGAAATCCAATTTCGAAATACGTGACTTTGCGATTTTGATTGTAGAGCCTATATAAGGCGACATAGTGGGATGGGGCACTTATGCCGCCTATGATTGATACTTATGATTTGAAGTTGTTTTATACACTATACACTCATAGTACTAATAAAAGATGAAATTTGGCGTATCAAGCATTCTTTGGCTATTATAAGGTAAAACCTTATCCTCCGGCTTGTGTTGCATTGTGTAATGGGACCTTGGTCTTATAATAGCGTCTTTCTTCTTCATTTAGCATTGCGCTGTTTGTTTTATGCACTGGTACTATTGGGAGGAAACCGGTTCAGTGTTATACGGCATGGTCCCTTGATTTACCTAACTTTAAAATAAAGATTAATAACTGTTTAAGTTCTCACACCAGTCCCATGAATGACCTGGAGTTTATTGTTTTAACCTAAACTCTTGGTGCCCTTATTTTGACACGGGCAGCTAGTAGTTTTAGTTTTGCAGATTTATATTCACAAGATCCTGATTTACAGCTGGAATGATATCTGGAAAGCTCTGTATCCGTATATCTCCTTCAGTTGTGCTTTGTATTATATTCCGGTGCTATGTAATGTATTGTAATCTCTGATATTTTTCTGTTGTGTAATATTTATTCATACTCTGTATATTCTTGTATTCTGATGGAATTGTTGTATTAAACACTGAAATGTTCTTCTGTTTGCGTTCTGATCGGTCACGTCCTCAAAGTATCTGCTCTTTCCTTCACGGGAAAGTTACGGGTCCTTATAGTTTGTATCATAGATTTGGTTTACAAAGCTCGAGAACAAGACACGTTAGAACCAAACGATAGAATTCATCAGAGATTGGATTAGTAATATCCAATAAGAATGACTCGTTAGAAATGGGATCAGTAGTATCCTAGAACGAGTGTGAAGAGTATATTTTTAAAATGAAAACAAGTTTTGTTTTGAAATTTAATTCAATTATTCGTATTTGAATATTTATTTGTATTGAATTTGGAAAATCCAGTATATAAAGATTTTGCATTGAATTTTTATTTGTATTGAATTTGGACAATCCAGTATATAAAGATTTTGCATATACACCTTGCAAACATGCATTCGAAGTTTTAATATACTGGATAGATATAGAGTCACACTCTAGTCGCCCGGGGATAATTCTGATGATGCGGCCGCATCATCAGTATTTATATTCAAGTGTCAAAAGTGTGATATTTATATATTTCCAATTGACTGGTATGAGAACCAAAGCTAGATAGGGCTTATTGTTGTGATTTGGCATCAAAAATGTGATTTTTGACTATATATCAAAATTATGAGTTTGAAATGATAATCAACTAATTGATTGCTGGTTGTGTTGTTTGATTATTGGTTTGAAATTTTTAACCATTATGCCAAATTGAACCGAATTTTGAACTGTTTTGAAAATTACTTGAAATTTGCATGCATATACGTGTATAACCATTGAACAGGTCATAGCAAGGAGGCTAGAGCAGAGGAATAAAATTGTATGCCCAATAAATAGGTACACATTTACTGTTTTGTTTGGGTGATGATGATTTTATGAGCCAATTGGCTAGCCGCTTGGCTTTTTCTTGTTCTTTTGGATTGGTGAGGGCCATGCGAGGCTATTTGAAATATCCCCAAGCTCCCGGTGTAGAGGAGGTTATGGCGAAATTTTTCGAAAATTTAGGGTGTTAGCCAAATTTTTGAAAATTTTGAAAAGTTCTTATAAACTGAAAAGTTGAAGAACTTAAGTCGTAAAGAAAATAATGAAAGTTGAGTTGATTAGTTAAACAACTTTTGGCTTCGTTCTTTTTCGAGGACGAAAAGTTTTAAGTGGGGGAGATTGTAATAACCAGGAAATCTGAGCCAATTTAAAAATTTTGTTTTGGCAATTTTGATGAGTTTTGAATATTTAAAATGAATTATTTTAAATAATAACGACGAGAAATTTATTTTGAATAGAATTAGAACGTATATATTTATATAGGTCGTCGTTAGAATATAAATATTTATTTTAAATTATAAAAGGAATTGAAAATGGCGTGGTAGTTTGAAAATTCAATTTCAAAGTTCAAATGAATATACATGGTTCAATATAAGTCAGAATTGGACGAAACCAGAAATATCTAAATCTGTTTAATCATATCTTTCTAACGAAGTCAAGAAACTGAGATTTCACTTTATAGAGTGTAAGATATGTCCAGTGTAAAATTCAGAAAAGTCGCTGTGGAATTTATATATTATTTAATATATATAAAGGCCCATAAAATAGCCATTTTGCAAACGACCTCAGTTTTCGACGAAACCAATTTTGCTGGATCCGGGTGTCAAATTATTGCTATGTTTCAAAATTCATAATTTTCTGAATCAATATGTGAGCGTGGCAAAGTTAAACATGTTTTAACAGTTTCAGTCAATTTCGATCGACCAGAAAATTGCCATTTTTCCAACGGTCTCAGAATTTGATGAAATTAGTATTGTTAGGACCGTATCGTCAATACGAAGCTAAAAATATTTTTTTGGAATTTTTAGAGTTCGTATGTGGCCCCGATAAATTAAAATGTGCGTTCAAATTGAATATATACTGATTTATATTTTAAATTTGATGAAAACTGATCGTACCAGCCGAATTGGGTTACGAAACATATTCCATTGTGTTCGGAATGGGCGTAATTAGCTAGGGATGACAGTCGTTGGGTTCAGATTGGGGTCCGAACGAAAAAGTTACTTTTTGAAAAGAAATTAAATAATTAAATATAATAATATTTATTCCCCCCTCCTTAACCCTCTCTTACTTTTCTCAGTCAACATAAAAATAAAAATAAAACAAGAAACCGATCCTAGCCCTACCCCAGTCGCCTCTCCTCCACGGCGCCACCGCCGACGCAGGGACCACCACAACCCCCCCCCCCCCATTCGACGTTGCCACCTCCTCCTTTCTCTCTCCACTTCGATTTCCCCCCTCAATCCCCCAAAACTCCAACGGCGCCCAACCCTATCCCCCTGTGCCATTGCTCAGCCAACCCGACCACCAGAGCACCACTCCCCGCCGCCGCATCCCCAACTGAGTCACCGCGACCTCTAACCACACCCCAACCCTAGCCCACCGCGAAGAATCCCCCCTCCTCCAGTTAAAAGCAGCGATTTTACATAGGTGAGTATAACTGATTTTTATTTGTCTAAATAACTGATTTTTATTTGACATAAAAACTGATTTTTATTTAGTTTAGAAAGGAAAAAAAATAGATAGTGAAGATAAAAAAATTCGATTTATATATATATATATATATATATCATATAAAGATTTGATTTTTTATTTAACAATAAAATTGGGATTTTTAATCATATAAAGGTGAGATTTTTAATCATAGAAAGGTGAGATTTTTAATCATAGAAAGACAAGAATTTTTTTATATATGAAGTAGTGATAAAAATTCGATTTTTATATATATGAAGTGAAGATAAAAATTTGATTTTTGTAATGAAGAAGCGAATATAAAAATGTGATTTTTATATATGTAGTGAATACGGACATCGAAAGTAACAAAATGCGAGCACGACGAAGATTTCCTACATATGAAGAGTCATGGTTTTTGGTTTAGCTCTTGGAGAGAACTCCTCACTTTTAATTTATTCTCTAGTTGAAATATATACTAGGATGCAGACGGTGCTTAGTAGCAACCAACGTCCACAGACCATGGATGACTTGTTTATTTGGTTGCTGTGTTGTGAAATTTGATTGTGTGATGTGGAATGAAATAAAATATTTTATAGTGGAAAATATTTTATAGTTAAAAATAAGATTTTTAACGTGTATATAAAATAAATAGTAATAAACAAATCGAACGATTTGTTTATGTACACCGATTTGACTAATATTGATTGGGACGATAAATTTTACACATCACCCAACTGCACAAATAAAATCTGTGTTTGTTGATTTGAAACCCCACATGGGTGTTGGGATGAGATTTGACGTACACTAATCCCGATTATTTAGTTGTATGTCAATCGATGGATTGACAGACTGTGTAAGCGTTAATTATTTATATTTAATGCCTGTGCAGTTGCGTGGTGCACTCTGGATGATGGTTGATTATTTACCGTTGCTATTATATACATATGTTGTAGAAAATCCATATAATTAACATTATATGGTAATTGATTGGGCCTCATTCCAATTTAGAAAACAAATTCATGTGTTGAATTGAAAACAAATTCATGTGTTGAATTGAAAATAAATTCATGTGTTGAATAGAAAATAAATTCATGTGTTGAATTGAAAATAAATTAATGTGTTGAGTTGAAAATAAATTCATGTGTTGAATAGAAAATAATTTCATGTGTTGAAATAAAATAAATTCATGTGTTGAACTGGAAATAAATTCATGTGTTGCACTGAAAATAAATTCATGTGTTGAAATAAAATAATTTCATGTGTTGAATAAAAGCCGTGTTGATTCGATTGAAGCCATTTTGACGTGAATGATATTTATATCGATTTTATTCACTTTTATAATGAATATAGAAAAGAAAGTGATTTCAAAATATAACATTTTGAAAATATTATCATTTGTATATCGATGATGTGGAATATTCAATTTTGATTTGGAATTGAATATGAAGTTGAAATCGTTTTGAAAACGAATTCAAAACGATTTCTAAAATACGTTTTAAAAGGAAGTCAACGAAATATATATAATATATATATTATATATATAATGGCCTGAATAGAACGCGCCGCGCTGCGGCAGTTCGTGAATTTCGACCATTGACTTCGAGTGGACATTACGGGAGATCCGACCGTCGGATTCTCCTAAAACCGGAACCGTTCGGTTCATATCGAAAAGAGCTTTCTAACGAATATTAGAGATTTGAAATCTAACGGTTGGATTTGGAATTATGTCCAAATCAAATTTGGAAAAGGTCGCTGTAAGTTCAGTTCGATGGCCGTTGATGGAAATCGACTGTACGGACCTTGATAAAATTATTAAAAATAGTACTAATTTGTGTAGAATCATAAGAAATGATTTGTGAAGAATTGGGATGAAAAAATCCAAATTTGAAAAGATAAAAATAGATTTTTATCGAAATGAACTGGTTTTGAACTAGAATTAAAAACCATTTATTTTTGAAATAAATAAAGTGGATTTGAAATGGTTTTGAAAATAACCAGAATTTCCAATAATTGAATTGGAATGGATTTGATTCGAAATTGTCTTTGGAATATTTCGATGTTGGATTTCGTGATGATACAGATATTGTTATGGGAATTTGAAAGATATATTTATATCGTTATTTCCAGTACAATATTTGTTGGTCATAGAATTTGATATTGAATATAAGCCGATATATTTTCTATTCAGAGCCTTGTATTTAATATCAAATGTGATTTGGGTTTGTCGTGAATGATGTCTTCATTAACACTTTTCTTAAACCTAGTTGAGAAAAAGATTAAATCTTTTTGTTTAGATTTAATGAAGTGTACCAATTAAATGGTATTTCATTGCAATTGAATTTGAATTGATTTATGGGTTTATCGTGAACCGTGTTTTAAATAACAGTTGTTCTTTAACCCGATAATTAATGTAATGTGATTTTGGGTTTATAGTGAACCGTGTTTTATATGACATTGGTTCTTTAACCCAGTTAAAGACAGGATGTGTTTTCCCAAGTTAAATAATCATTGATAGTAATTATTGGGAAGAATAAAACCAAGTGGAGTTTTAATGAATCTTTAATTAGATTGAAATGATCGAGAATGGAGTATCACCAGTTTTGCTCCAGGCGATAGTTAAATCTTTAATTAGATTTGAACGTGAAATGGTAATTGAATTTACCGATGACACCGTGGTGTTAGATGTGAAGTATTACCAGTTTTACTTCATGGGATGAATAGGTTGGGATTGAGAAATAAAATAAATGATTACTTCGGTGTGGTTCGCTAATCCCGACTAATTTGAATTGATATTCAAAAGGAGATTAAAGAATAAATTTAAAGAATTTATCTTTGATAAAATTAATAGGAACCTTTCCCAAAGTATAAGAATATTTGAATAAAAGAATATTCTGAAGTGGAATGAGGCGTATGTTGTGTTTGTGTAACACTTGTTTATTATATACGCGAGTTATTCAGAAAGACCTGGTTTATCCCATTATGAATAATTGATTCGACGTGGTGTCGAGGATGAAGACGGTGGTCGAAGATCGGAGGTCTTCACATCGTTTGGGTGATTACTGCTGATCTTGATTGGGCTGTACACCCAAGAGGAGGGAATCAGTTGGTGGTTGTCCAGATGTACTTGGAGATCGATGGATATGCGAGGTACAAGGTGCCTCCGGTTTCGTTCAGACCCAGAACGGACTTGTAAATGGACCGTGTGTCTGACATTGGATTTTATTCTGTGTGATTGATTTCTATTAAATATATATCTGTTTGGCGGCAGAGAATTTATTCTCTTGCTTAATGCCCTTCTCTGAGACGCACGAGCTCAGAGGTTATATATTGATGGATATCAAATGCATGGAGTGAATTGCCTGTGTGGCATGCCTAAGTGGCAATATGATCAAGGCTTCTGTTGAAAAGCAGAGTCTTGTGGTTGATGATCAAAGCACGACCTTTGTGGCATAGCTTTGTGTAACGTTGGTTCGCAAGCCTCACACCCCGGTTGTGAACCAGAAACAGGAGAAAGATCTAGGGAGGGCATGCGTTTCTTTCTAGCTAGGGTGGTGTCAGTAACCTACCAGCCCTGACATTTATATTATTTTCACCTGTGTGGTTGTTGCTGTTGCGAGGCGCCTCGGATATATCGGTGACTGTGTGGAGCCGATGGAGTCATTTGGCTCATTTACGCTCCCAAAGGGCGGGGAAACGCTGTGTTCAGGCATTTTAATCCACATCGGTGGACCGAACCTTTGGCTCCCAAGGCTTGACAGAGTACTTGCCTGAGGCTCGGGCTAGATAGTCTCGAACTCGGTGGAGGACGATCCCTTGCCTCGGTTCATAGATGGAAATCCAATTTCCAAACACGTGACTTTGCGGTTTTGATTGTAGAGCCTATATATGGCGACATGTAGGATGGGGCACTTATGCCGCCTATGATTGATACTTATGATTTGAATTTGTTTAATACACTATACACTCATAGTGCTAATAAAAGATGAAATTTGGCATATCAAGCATTATTTGGCTATTATTAGGTAAAACCCTATCCTCCGGCTTGTGTTGCATTGTGTGATGGGACCTGGGTCTTATAATAGCTTCATTCTTCTTCATTTAGCATTGTGCTGTTTGTTTTATGCACTGGTACTCTTGGGAGGAAACCCGTTCTGTGTTATACGGCGTGGTCCCTTGATTTACCTAACTTTAAAATAAAGATTAATAACTGCTTAAGTTCTCACACCAGTCCCATGACTGACCTATAGTTTATTGTTTTAACCTAAACTCTGGGTGTCCTTATTTTGACACGGGCAGCTAGTAGTTTTGGTTTTGCAGATTTATATTCACATAATCCTGATTTACAGCTGGAATGATATCCGGAAAGCTCTGTATCCGTATATCTCCTTCAGTTGTGCTTTGTATTATTTTCCGCTGCTATGTAATGTATTGTAATCTCTGATATTTTTCTGTTGTGTAATATTTATTCATACTCTGTATATTCTTGTATTCAGATGGAATTGTTGTAATAAACAATGAATTGTTCTTCTGTTTGCATTCTGATCGGTCTTGTCCTCAAAGTATCTGCTCTTTCCTTCACGGGGAAGTTACGGGTCCTTACAGAATGAATAAGAATTAGACGTCTAAATGTGTTAAAACTAAAATATGAGCTTAAATGTCTTATTAGTCGGATTAGACGCCCGAGCTAATGAAATATGCCATATTGAACCTAGACCTACTATATGGAAAGTAAGAGGTGAGGAAACTTGCTCCTGCTTCTTAGTTGTTTAATAATATGCACAACTGGTTGGAGTTAGGAAGCAAGATGGAAAAGTAACACCTTTGGGTAAAGTCATAGGCTCTTTGGTCATGGAGTCGGAATGCAACACCCACCATGACAGATGATTATATCACAATTTAAAGTTTGTATCATTCGTAGATGGTCCTAGCTATAAATTCTAGAGAGTTGTAAAGAGAGGACGAAGTCATTCTTCATCGAAGGAAGGATCTACCTTTGATTGCTACTTATGTAACGGTATAGAACTTAGGAAGCGGACCACTGAGGAGTGTACCAATTCAAGATGGCAAGAACCCACTAGAGAGTGATTCAACGAATGGACATGCATTGAATGCATACCGTTCTTAGTACACCAATGCAAGACCGGAAGAATCATTAGACATGATTTGATAATATGCTGGGCACTAGATAGATGTAAGTTGATTTGACAATGGAAAATGAGTTTCTACATCCGGTTATAGACCTAGCTTTAAACCCCACCTTATACACATTTCTCATAAAAAAGTATGTAGGTGGCTATAGGTGTTATGATTTGAAGCGGACAAACAAAACCTAATCATCTTTTAGAGTTGGTTAGTCTACCAACCATCTCGGAGGTTCCTTGGGAGTTTCTAAAAAAATATGTTAGTTGGTATATATGTGCATGTGCATGTGCGTGTGCATACGTGTAGTTGAGTTGATTACCGTTGAGACTATATAATAGAGATATATGTTAGAATTTTCCAATGAGCATAACGTTCATGAGCTGTAATTAGATATCTAGACCAGTCAACTTGAAATATAAAATAACTAGATATGTTAACTGGCTTTTTTGTTCGGTTCTCAAAAATAAATCAGGCCCACTCGACTTAGCCCATCGCGCGGAACCAAAGCCCGAAGTGTCACAAAACATTGAGGATTCAAGCCCGGAAGGAATTGAGCAAGCGTTAGCCTCACACTTCTATATATATATATACATATATCTGAACCTCGCTTTCCTATGAACTAGAAAAGCGCGAATTTTAAATAAATACTGCAAGCGCACAGATCGTGTAGTATGCAGGTCGAATCATAGGGAGGCAAATTAAAATCAAATTATTTATCTAATCTCTTGGGCGAGTTAGACAAATCTTTGAGGTTGGTTTTGAAAGCAAACGAAATTGAAACTGCAATTAAACTATCATTGAATTGATTCAGATCTGAATCTAGTCAAATCTATATTCAATCCAATTGACCTAAGGAAGCAATTAAAAGAACAGAAATTGAAATTGCGGAAATTAAAATAACAAATAGGAAGTAAAATTAGGGTTGTCGTTGAAACTAATCAAACGACTAATCGCTAATTTAAAAAATGTAAAATACAGTTGGTGTTCTACCAAAACTAATTGTGAAGACAACACCAATTGCTAAAAAAAAAAATGCTAGAAAATAAAAGAAGAAGAAGAAGAACTTTTATTAATGGAGGTTAAGATAGAAAAATAGGATGGTGGCTACAATGATATTACAAGGGTATTTATAGGAGATAACCAAACCCTAACCCTAATTACAAATGGGCCTAACTATTTCAAGTAAGTTTTAGGCCTTTTGTCATTTGGAACATGTTCTAGGCCTTTTCTCCTTTTCTCTTGCAAGCCTCCTTTAATTTGAGATGTGCATGGCCTTTTTATCATTCATTTTCTTGTCCAACAGCAACTGGATGTGAGATCTTCATCTATTATTCTTCAAAATGTAAATATATAGCAATCTGATCTCCATTTCTCTACTTTTCTAGTTGCATGTGGGCTGGGTTGGAATATCTGTAAAAGTAACAAAACAATACCCAAGTAATATTTATTTATATACAAAAGATAAGATATAAGAGCATAAAATAAACACATTTCTATGTTAATCAAATACCCCCACACTTATCTTTTATTCGTCCTCGAGTAAAATAAAAAATAAAAAACAAAAAACTACACTGGATAGGTCACACTTTCGTAGGAAACACGATTGCATTGAGCGTATGCAACAAGCCGTTAAACCTCTAGGTGTCCCTAGTAGAACGAGTGGTGTCTCGTTGGGGGGTTTTCAGCGGATACTACCCACAAAATCCAATTACAGTATGCTATGATTTTAATGAAACTACATGAGTGCAATGGGCATATGAAAAATAAAAACAAAAATGAAAACACTACTTGTTTCAGGAAAGTGGCACAACAATTCAAGTTAACAATTTCTAATCAGTTGATTGTACTTTTGATACCTTAACCTGTCACAAATTTTCAATACAAATCAAGTTTTCAAATGTTAAATTCCAGTTTGGCCAGTTAGTTTGGTCGATAACATAGTGTAGCCATGAAATAGATTATTAGTTGCTTGGCACAGTTTGTAAAGTTGTATTCTAATTTCCTTGTGTATGGCTAGTCAAATCAATAAAGTCAAGAAGTGCTTGGCTCCATCGCTTATTCTCTATCTCTATAAAAATTGAAATTTATGATTTATTACATGCACCTAACTTAAAAGAACAAGGTATACCACCCATACACTGCCTTGCGGACTGACGGAGAGTTGGGACAGAGCTTGGCGGATTGTGCAGACCGACGCTGGCTTTGTCAACAACATGTCGGTAATCTTTTGGTGTCCAATCTCATAAAATAAACCAAGATATTCCAACGCTGACTTTGTCAACAACATGTCGGATAGAGCTTGGCGGGTTTGCACACCAACGCTAGATATACAAGCAATGTTGGATACCCTAGGATTGCTATTATTATTATTATTGTTGAAAATATAAGAACAAGAGAGAGTTACACGAATTCAGCTTAATACAACTTAGTTTTAAAGATCCGAAAAGCCAATATAAGTATTTTAAGTCCTCCACTCATTTAAACAAAGACTACAATATAGAATAAACTTCATGGCCATCACCTAAGAATCTCCCTATGTACCGGTTACTCTATTATCCCTCAAAATTCAACTTTTCATTATATTTCATATTCGATCTTAGTTGAGAGAAAATAATACTATCAACTGATTAACAATGGTTAAATTATTTTGTTGTATCAAACTAAAATGTATCGTATTTTCAAAACAAAAAAATGACCTGTTACTACGATCTAAAATGCATGATGGTCCTATTTAAATGGCTGAAAATGAAAAGAAAGAAAAATAAAATCAAAAGAATGCAATGTAGACTCCCCCCTGCACTTGGATAAAACAGTGACCACATTGTAGCACGTTTCCTAAGTTTGAATGATAAAACCCATAGATGGATTAGATGCAAACTGATTTGCAGAATGAAATGCAGTCTAGCTATATGTAAGAATGGATCATATGTACAATGATATATGTGTTTACGATGCAAAGAATGCCACCAACCATTTCCCCCACACTCGGTTCTAGCCCGATGAATTCTGTTCCCACTATGTCTAGGCATCTTTTCTAATAAGCAAAGGTTTTTGAAAACCATTTCATCTTTATACCTAGATTTATAGTCCGGCAAATAAATGTCCAAGGTCATCCTTACATGAAGTTTTTCAACCAAGCCAGCATTCCAAAGATAATTCATGTGTTCAACAAATTTATCAGTGTAATTGTTCAAAAATTTGTGATCGTATATAAATTCAATGAAATTTGAATTCTGAGTGTTGTTCAAGATTATGTGATCACATTTCTCAATTTCATTACTAGACAACATATTTTCAACACTGATAACTTCAAGTTCGCTGGAAGTTTCTTCAAAGTTACAATTTTCAAACTTGGATTCATGGCTTGGTTCAATTTCATCCTCATTTGGCAACTCATCCTCATACAATCCAAAAAATTGAAGTTCATTAAAATCCTTCTCCAAATTTGAATTGAAAAATTCAACATTTTCCTTTTGTTCAATTTCAAAAATTTCAAGTTTCTCGCAGTCTGAAAGAGAAAGATCAAATTTCAAGATTATGTGGAGTCTGCATTGCATTCTTTTGATTTCTTTTTCTTTATTTTCATTTTCAACCATTTAAATAGAACCATCATGCATTTTAGATCATAGTAACATGTCATATTTTTTTTCAAATAACCGCACACCTTTTTTTTATATAAATTCCTCCAATCAAACAGAAGAAACAAAACACACACAATCTTTACAAATCTGGAAATAATCGATCCCGCAAAACAAATCAGTCTTTCCTTTTCTTTAGAATCAATAAAAAACAAATCGAGCGTTTAGGTTTCTTATCGGATTTGTCCCTTTCTTCTTTTCCAAGTCACCCTTTGGGAATTCTGTATCGCGAATCGTGGTTTTCAAATCAAGGATTTTCTGGTTTTATGGGTTTCGAAGATGATGGGTTTCGAATCCGTATGGTTGGTGAATCACGATCTTGGATTTCGATTGGGGATTCGGTAGGAGATGTTGAAGAGTCAACGCGGATGGACTGACTGTGGAACAACTTATGAGGTTAAGGGAAAGTTGCTTGGTATGGACTCGTTGATGATCGGCAAACTGGTGACGATGGGATCTTGGTTTGACTGTGCGAACTGGTTTTGTTGTCTGGATTTTTGGATCTGCGAATTTTCCGTGATGGTTTTGTGGAGGATCAGGCTTTTGCTGTTGGGTATGCGCGATTTGAAGGTGGTATTAAAGTGGTAGATAATGATGGCGTTGGGAGAAGATTCCGATATGAAGATTAGGGCAAGGTGGTCTACAACAATTTTCAAGGCAGAGAAGAGAGAAGTATGGTAGGAGGTTATGGCAAAGGTTGGTGGTCAAATCTGCGTTGAATTTGGTGATAGGTTAGAGATGATCTGGTGATCAGAACTATGATGAACGGGTATATGCAGTTCGGTGATTGACTGAAACAATGGGATGTATGGGAATCGGTTTTTGTTTGTTATGGTGTACAATGATCATGCTGTTAGAATGGGGTGGTTGGTTTAGATGGGGACTAGGTTTGGAGAATTGAGGTGATCTGGTGGTGAATTTTGGAAGATCTGGTGTGTTTGGCAATAGGATGGTAAAAGGATTTTTGATCAGAGGTTATGAGGAAAAAAATTGTAATTTTTTTTTGTGAAAGGAGGACAGAAATTGTAAAAATGGAAAAAATTGTAGAATTTGGAAGGAAGATTGGAATAAAAAGGAAAGAAATAAAAAAAGGGAGGTTTTTTTCCTTTTTTTTATAGATATATATATATATATACACACATATGTGCATATATATAAGAAAATAAAGGAAAATAACAATAAAATAAAAAATAAAACGAACCGAAAATTAAATAAATAATAAAATTTAATCGTTACCTCCCCGGCAACGGCGCCAAAAACTTGATCGTCGCTTTCATATGAACTAGAAAAGCATGAATTTTAAATAAATACTGCAAGCGCACAGATCATGTAGTATGCAGGTTGAATCATAGGGAGGTAAATTAAAATCAAATTATTTATCTAGTCTCTTGGGCGAGTTAGACAAATCTTCGAGGTTGGTTTTGAAAGCAAACGAAATTGAAACTGCAATTAAACTATCATTGAATTGAATCAGATCTGAATCTAATCAAATCTGTATTCAATCCAATTGACCTAAGGAAGCAGTTAAAGAACAGAAATTGAAATTGCAGAAATTAAAATAACAAACAGGAAGTAAAATTAGGATTGTCGTTGAAACTAATCAAACATGTAACGAACTGGGATTTTCGACTCCGAAAATCAACACAAAACTGCCATATTGACTATTCAGACATCGGAAAAACCTAATCATTAATAGAAAGAAATTAGAGGGTGAGAATAGATAAGATAGAAAATTAGAATAGAAGAAGAAGAAGATCACCACAGAACAGAATCAGAGTACTATGAATCTCACATCGGAACGAATAAAATATAATACATAACTCTAAAATAAAACAGTATATATGTATAGAATAACATTATCAGAGTACAACACTTACACATATCGGAAATAACAATAGCTATATAATCCTGAAGCCTCCTGCATTAAGCTTCTCCATGTATATCTGTAAAGACCTGAACTACTTGACTGCCCGTACAAATTTGGGCACCCAAGGGTTTAGGGAAAACAAAACAAAAATAACTCTAGGTCAGTCATGGGACTGGTGTGAGTAAACTCAAATCATTCGTTTTAACTTTTCAAAATCCTTTTCAAAAGAAAAAGTAATCATAAGACCGATCCACACATAAACACGGATGGTTTTTACCTTACGATAACCCAAACACTTTTGGAAATCAATACTTCTCTGATATTATAATAATGTCTAATCACAAGTAATTAACAATCTAGAAGAACGCTTGCATCTCACGTTCCACTATATAGTATACAAACAAAACTGCTGGCGCTTATTGGAGATTGGATTCCGACTATGACAAGGTATGGGACCACCTGCCAATAGTGTATCTCTAGAGGCGAATACACCGGGTTCAACAAGGACATCTTGCAACCCGGCCCACACATGACCGAACACTCATTTCGCTTGAGTGTATCGAATGTATACCACCAATAGTTGGGAGCTACCCACCGTTCCTCGAAAAGGGACAGCATCGATAATAGATAAAAGAATGAAATGGATTTTCTCTAGATAGGTGATATACACCCTAATGGGAGCGACCCACTTAGCCATGCTGCCTGCCCGATTTCTGTCATTTCCCGGTTGATGAGGCTTGAGGTCAAAATGTATCTTTCGGAATATCTGACCACAATTCACTTTGAATACCACATCGTCATACCCGTCAAATCACAAATTGATTTACCCAAAAATACCATGGGTATAAGCTAAGAGAAACGAATTCCTCCGCCACCAAACGTTTGTACGTTTGAAGAGATCAACTTACGCGATCCGTTAGATATACTTTGTCAGACATTCGTCCATTCACGTTGTCCTGAGACTGGACAAACCGAAGGCACTATTTCGTAAACAGGATAGCCCTTGCATAACTCCATCTTCAATGATTTTCATCATATTTGATCGCAACGCTAACTTCCATACAGAGTGGTTTTCAGATAATGAATCTGATCCCGGTCTCTCCGCATCGACGACGGAAAAATGGTCAAAAACTTTGATAGTCGGTGATTTAACTATCAAAGAAAAATAGGTGTACAACCAACGATCTTATTTCCATATAGAAATTCGATCGATCAATCAGCACTTATCGCTTTTAATTTAATTTATCCTTTATTTATCCATTTCCCATTTCTATATACTCAACATTTCTATTTTTCTAAATTTAGGAAATATACGTCATCAATCATGGGAAAACATTTCCATCTCTATTTCACGTATCATTGTCATTCCAGTATTCTTTCTAATCAACATTTCATTTTCTATGATTAGAAAATATCTCTGATTATATTTGGAAAATGTTTCCAAAATTTATACATTTGATTTAAACATATGTTTAAGTGAAACATTACTAAGCCAATTTAAACCATTACACTCATCAACTAAATTCACTTAATCGATCTTCACTATCGAACCTTACCCATCCCTTAGTTAAACGAAGTCAATCAAGTTGGGGTATAATTACCTCTCAGACCTTAACTGAACAACATTTCTAACCTCGAAATAGACAAAGTTCCCCTTTTAAACCTTTAATAACTTCCTTACGTAACTCGGATTCTATTTATGAATCCCCATCTTTATTGAAAACATTGGTTATAACTATAGCGTTATAATTCCTTTCTTCTTAAATATCCAACTTCAAAATGTAACATTTATTCCTTAATTTAACTAAATAACTAAACCACTAATCTATTAATAAATAAGTAAATCTTGATTAAAACGGAAAGAAAATATTACTTTCCCGAATTTGATATAATCGAATTCGGTGTATAATTCTCTTTCTTGAATAATCTTTATTCGATAGATCCTTTTCGAATAAACTATATTCGGTAACTCTTTCTTCGAATAACTATATTCGATAATCTCTCTTCGAATGATTTACATTTGATTAACTTTCTACGAATGATTTACATTCGATTAATCTCCTTTCGAATAAACTATACTCGATTAATTCCTTTAAATTTTATTCGAATAACTCCTTTTGATTAACTCATTTGGATTAACTCGGTTTGATTAACTCATTTTGACTAACTCAACTCGATTAACTCAACTTGGTTAACTTACTAGATTAACTCAACTTATTTAACTCAACTTATTTAACTCCTATCTAATAACTAATATTCGATTAATTTATATTCGAATAACTATGTATGTTTTAACTGTATTTCGAATGGCTAATATTCGATTCAACTCCATTTGCTTGACTCTAGATCACAACGATCACAATGGTTACGCCTGATTCCCTCAGGAAACATCCGACCGCCGTAGGCTATCCGCTGCCCTGCGAATTACGCTAAAAGTCGTACGAAATGGTAACACATCCTAAATAACTATGTTTGACTAACTCTCTCTCAAATAACTATATTCGATCAAATCTAATTGAATAACTTATATTCAATAAATCCTAATTCGATTAACTATGTTCAGTTAACTCTAATTCGATTAATTCTGACTCTAATCGATTTACTCTAGCTGATTAACTCTAACTGATTAACTCCTTTGATTAACTCTACGTTTATTCAGTTTCAAATATCGATGTTGAAATCGATTCTTACTTCTCTATATAAGTCCTGATTTGTATATTCTATTTATCCAATGATAAACATTTCATTCAATTTATAAAATATTATTTATAAATTTATTTTCTCAACCTATCAGTTAGAATATATTCTATTTAAAATCTTTGCTTTAAATTCATATTATGTTATACCCGTGTGCGAAGCACGAGTTTAACCTTTCAAATATAAAATCCTCTTTTATACTATTCTATTCACTTTTCAAATATTTCCTTTTAAAAATCTATTTATTTACCAAATAAATCCCTTTTTGATAATTCTATTTATTTATAAAATATTTTCTTTTATATAAAATCCATTGATTTTATAAGTAATTCCTTTGGTAACCTAAATATTCCCTTTCTATTTGTTTTACAAATATTTCCTCTTTCTATTCTATTTATTTTTCAAATAAGTATTCCTTTTCAACTCTATTTGTAACTAGTTTACAAATATATCTTTTCAGTTCTACTTGTAAATGTTTTACAAATATTTCTCTTCAATTTTATCTATTTGATAAACAAATAAATATTCTTTTTTAATCTATTTATTTTCTAAATAAATATTTTCTTTTATAAAATCTTTTGATTTTATAAATATTTCTTTTTTAATATAACATTGAAAATTCCCTTTTTAACATTCCAGTATTCCTTATGGTATTTAACGTAGCATATAACAATGATCGGTATCATTTCAACATACAAAATCAACAACAGATTTCATATCACATCATATAACACAATATATGGAAAAAAGACAGTAAAATAAATGTTGAGGAACCCAGTTGGTCCCTCCGACCTGTTTCCCTGCATCCATAGATGTTAAGCAATAAAATTAACATCAATTTCATTTTACTATGAAATATTCTGCTAAACAGAATCAATATTTGATTAACGATTTATATTTATATCGTTATCTATATTTTCAATCTACTGACTAGCAGTTCAACCAAACAGCCCACACACAACAAACAACCATTATTTATCAGTTATAAAAATACGTTATAAAAATATAACTGAGAAGAGTTAGTGAGTTTTACTCACATTTCGCGTTAACCATTAAATAACGATTTGCATTAGTTGATTCTGATCAAACAATTTATTTCGTCATAAATTGTAACGAGCTTGAATCCACTCCCAGTCAGTTTCAATGTGTAGCTCTAGTCCATACGGTCCTAACGGACCCAGCCGTTCGAAATTCTGATACTGTATGATCAAGTTATGAATTTACGAAGTTAATACACAATTTTAAAATTAAATTAAACTAAACTTTAACTTAAATTGAGCTCAATCAATTTCCTAAGGCCCATTACCATTTTAAATCACCAGGCCCGTCCAAAACTTAAAGCCCACATCGGACCTTTCTTCCTCCTTCTCATCAGACCGCAACTCCCAATGGCTATAGCCAACACTCAAGCCTCCCACAACCTCATCAATACTCCATGGTTCAAACTCAAACCCAAACCAAAACCAAAGTTCTTCTCTTCGCAAGATCTCCACTCTCATCTCATTCGAATGCAACTCGGTGTCTTCACCTCGGTTGCGTTCTACAGGCTTTAGCCACGACACCCAAGAGAAACATCGACATATTTTATTTTGTAAAAATCCCAAAAAAACAGGACCGAACTTATTCGATCCTCTAAGTCCAAATACGAACTCGAAAACCAACATTGATGCACCAATTTTCTGAATCTCTCAACCCAATATCGCACTGTACAAAAAGGGACATCCCAAAAACTGTTCGCACCTAAATCTGAGGACATCAGTGTGAAGCTCCTTCTTCAGGGATCTCAACGAACCAAGAATTTGATTTTTCTGTTGAGTATGGTTTTTTATAAAATTGATTGAAGCTCTTCCTTTTCACGTTTTATTTTTTCTGTGGAAGAAAGTGTCAGCGCAATTTTTCATTGATTGTGGAATGATTTTAGGGTTTAAGGAAATGGTGTAGGGTATTTATAGAAAGAAAATATTATTTTTATATTCGAATTTTATATTTTTGTTTTTAAGCAATCGTTGTTTGTATTCGACCTCTAAAATTCCTGTGATCACATACGATACCTAAAAATCATGAAACCGGACGTGCACCTTCAGTTTGACATTATGGTCCCAACGAAACTGGTTTCGTCGGATTCTGACTCCGTTTGCTCACACAGCGTATTTTTAACCATCGAAATATCGACTGTTTTTCACATTAAAATCCCGTATGACCACATACTGACTTCAAAAATCATGAAAACTGAAATCTAGCAATAATTTAATATTGCGGATCCAACAAAATTAGTTTCGTCGAATTCTGAGGTCGTTTGCAAAACTGGCTATTTTTAAAGCTCTAAATAACCCCTTTAAATATATAAATATATAAATATATTTAAAAACATTTAAATTTAATATTTAATAATAAATATTATCGTATATATATTCACAGTAGAATATCATACAGCTCTAATTGGATTTATAACTTGATATTTCAAATCCAATCTTACATCGATATTCGATTTATATTTAAAAATCCATTATAAAATATAAATAAAACGATATATAAAAGGAATTCCATAGTGACTTTTCTAAAATTTGATTTGCACATAAATAAAAATCTACACAATGAAATCCTGATTTTTCTCTTCCATCAGAAAAATATACTTCACTAGCTCCCAGCGTTTCTTGTTTCATAGAAATCCGATTTAAAACGAATTATGTACATTCAGTTGAAGTTCAAATTGCCAAATTACGAACAGCAGTGCCATTTCGAGCTCGATTATAATTATATTATAATTATACGTTCAAACTGCCGTTCAAATAATATATTCGTTATCCTAATTTAATTATAAACTGAATTAAATATCATAGATGATCCAATTCACACTATTTTTTGAATTCCACTATTTCTGACTATTTCAGAAATTAAATATATTACTTATTTTAATTAAATATTCAATGCTATTTAATTCTGGTCATTTTAAATAACAAACCATTATTTAAATAATTAAATAAATTATTTATATACCGTAAAAATACGGGTCGTTACAAAACGACTAACCGCTAATTAAAAAAATGTAAAATACAGTTGGTGTTCTACCAAAACTAATTGTGAAGACAACACCAATTGCTAAGAAAAAGAAAAAATGATAGAAAATAAAAAAAGAAGAAGAAGAACTTTTGTTAATGGAGGTTAAGATAGAAAAATAGGATGGTGGCTACAATGATATTAAAAGGGTATTTATAGAAGATAACCAAACCCTAACCCTAATTACAAATGGCCCCAGCTATTTCAAGTAAGTTTTAGGCCTTTTGTCATGTGAATCATGTTCAAGGCATTTTTTCCTTTTCTCTTGCAAGCCTCCTTTGATTTGAGATGTGCATGGTCTTTTTATCATTCATTTTCTTGTCCAACAACAACTAGATGTGAGAAGCAACTAGATGTGAGATCTTCATCTACAATTCTTCAACATGTAAATATATAGCAATCTGATCTTCATTTCTCTACTTTTCTGGTTGCATGCGGGCTGGGTTGGAATATCTGTAAAAGTGACAAAATAATGCCCAAGTAATATTTATTTATGTACAAAAAATAAGATATAAGAGCATAAAATAAACACATTTCTATGTTAATCAATATCGCATCACCCCTTACTACCCTTGCATCGAATCGCATCCAATGAATGGCGTTGCAACGCATCCTCACCAACCTCACATCACACAACCTAATATCGCATCGCATCACACAACCTAGTTCCACATCGCTCCATCAGCAAGTCCTTCGCCTCCCTTTTTGTCGCATCCCTTGGATACGATGTTATCACATCCCTTAGGGTATGTCTCCGTTGCACCCATCGGATGCGATGTCATCGCACCCCCTAGGATGAGAAGTTATCGCACCCATCGGATGCGATGTTATCGCATCCCTCAGGATGTGATTCCATCGCATCCATCCTCCCCCTCCCCGAATACTACAAAAAACATCCCTCTAGGATGTGAATTTTCACATCCCTTGGGATGCGAAAATTCGCACACCACAAGAGGGGTGCGATTTTTCGCCCTGTAGCAGGGAGGGATGCGATTTTCTAGTTCATGCACTCATGGGATGCGATTTTATGTCGTATGGTCCCCAAATCTCACATAATCCCACGCAACACACTACCTATAAATAGCCCCTTGCTCATTCTTCACAAGGGTTGGATTTTGGTTGATTTGACAACTGTACAAACTCCATGGACTCAATTAATGGTAGCATAGATCTTATGGAAGAAGAAGCATACATCATTTTTTCTAAGACTTAGCATATGAGCAATATGACTTCAATATGCATATAATCACTTGTAAACGAATGCCATCATGAAATTAAGTGCTTGTAACTCTCATTTGTGAATACACTACAACAGAAATACCCTTTTACAACTGCCAAAAATAGTTGTAATACGTCTATTACAACTTGCGGCCATTAGTCTTAATATCCGCAATGGTAATAAAGCTGTATATTTTACTACTGTTCCTGGCTGTTGTAAAACCTTATTTTACAACAGTTTGTGACTATTGTGAAAGGCTTATCGACTACAGCAGCCTTATTGACAACTTCCTACTGTTGTTGTAAAAGTTCTTTTCACAACTGATATAAACTGTTGTAAAAATTAATTTTACAACACTTATTAGCTGTTGTAATTAAGTTTATTGCAACAATTTTTAACCGTTGTTATAAGATCCCCTTGCAGAATCTTTTATTACAATTGTTTATAACTGTTGTAACTACAATTTCAACAACTGTTTTCATCACAATTTACATCTGTTTATAGAAGTTGTAACAACTAATAATAACATTTCCAGCAAATACACTAATATTTACAATAAATTTTACAGTATTATAATTTAAAACAATATTTCATTAATAATAACTACAGTCATTTAAGTTCCTTGAAACAATACGAACCGTTCACATTCATAATAGTTGAAAACAATTCAAGTTACAACATTCATGAATTTATAGCTCCATTACAAAACACAGCTAAATCCATAACATATGTCAAATATAAGTACACATACGTACTAATCAAAAGAGATTAACTCCTTATGTCAAGCAATAGTCGTCCCAACCACTTGTCTAATAGTAGTATATGTATCTGAAGTAGGCCTGTATAAAGCGATTGCAGGATCCACTACCGTATCAACCCAAACCTTCCAAGCGTCTTCTCCTAATGGTACGTGATGCACTAAAACTATAGGATCAATCGATGCAATTGTTGCTTCTGCGACAACATTTCTTAGCCAACCCAATAATTTACGCTTTCTGGAATGATTCTGCACATGCATATAGGCCATAATAAATAATTATTGAAATTGAACTTCACCAGCTCATGTGTACTAGCATAAACTGGACTGCTCACGTATAAACAAAGCTTTCCGGAGCTTTTTGCACATGTTTCTAACACATTATTTTCTTAGTGAGATTCTACTGTTCTGTCATCCATTATTTGTTACTACACATTACAATATATGATTATTACTTGTAGCACTACTTGTCATGGCCCACAAGTTGAAGTATTAGCACTTAGGGTAACTCATTTGTACACTATTGGTAGCACTATTCTTATTAGTAGTAATTACAATTAGGAATCAATATGGGAGCGTTAAAAACACGTTTTAATGTTGGTGAGGAAACACGTGGTGTGCCAACTTTTGATGTATTAAAAAATAATTATTTATATCACTTGATGGGTTGCAAACCAAGGGCAATAAAGAGCGTTGAAAGCATACATGAGAGCATTGGTATTACTGCTAAGTGATGACCGAAACGAAGTATTAACAAATAATCACTTTATAACACTTGATGGTTATAAATCAAGCGTCAAAAAGGAGTGTAGAAAGCATGCATGAGAGCACTAACATTGACTGCCTAGTAAAGTCCAGAATGAAATACCTATGAGTGTTGATGAATTTCTCAGGTGTGGTTTCAGCAATAATGAAAGTGAAAAAATTGGAAAAGAAGTGAATAGCACAACTCAAACGATGATAAAAGCTTTAAGAGCTTAGTGTCAAACTATTATGTAACACTGCCTTGTCCGCATGGCCCAGTCCGTAACCTTCGGCTCTGATACCATTGTTATGTACCAACCCATATTTGTACTCAACTCCTTCAATTTATTCTATGATGTGGGACTATTAATTCCAACACGTCATTCTTTCTTAACAACATGCGAGACAATCCTAACACCGACAGTTACCAAGTTAAAATCAAATTTGGTTTGTTGGCTATGGTACTGTGAATAAAAAGTTGGTCTGGTTTCCAACCTGCATGTTATTAATGATTGAACTATGGATAATTTATCAAAAAAGTCCGAAACTAGCTACTCACACTTAAACAATTTCAATGTAATGAAACCTCACCTCAAAATGTTTTGCAATATCTTTCCCTCATGGAACATTACCACTTTCAGCCACCTCCAACGATGTTTATCCACAAGCGGAGATTTTTCCAAAGCCAGAACTAGTGGAGGCAAACTGGAACACCCGTAACCTTATAATCCTGCAACATGCAGCATCTACCCAAAATCAAACGTCCACAACAAAACCAATTTAAATCGTATTTAAAACCATACCAAGTGGGATAACTTATCACCAACCTACCTTGTAGACAAGTACAAAAGCCGAATGGCCAAGCAATTCCATCATCCAGCACTTGAGCAGCATATCACAGTCAGCTAAGAAACAATGTCCAGTAACATTACAAAACAGAAGTAGCCTACATTATGTGAGTAGCCAACTGAACAAATTCAAACTTACACTAAAGAAATAAGCATCTGGCTAATACAAATGCCACAGCCAAAAAAATCAAAATGCAAATACAAAGCAAGAAAAAATCCAGTTAGATAAAGTTAATTGATGAACATTATAAATTAATAATTTGGATTGCCGAGCGATCGTGGAGTAAAGTATTAGCATATAATTTAATACATTAGAAGTTGCATTGGAGGATCAAGTTAAGGCACAATTTCATGTATATCTAAAACTAAACATTATTCCAGTTGAATGTCATGCTTTACTATCTGATATAAACGAGATGAGCTTAATTGAAATAACCTTGTACAAAAATGTAAAACTCGGCTTTAACAAACAATGAGAAGGTATTTCGAATTACATTAGCTACAGGGATTCAATGCACTGACTTAGCAGCTAACACAACTATGCAGCAATCAAATTACAAGGTTTTACCCTGAAATAGTCACATAACGCAACAAAATATTCTACATAAATTGTAAAATGTATTCCAAATCATAGTTCAGCTAAATTCAATGCACTGATTTGGCAGTTGACACAACTGTGTTGCCATCATATAACAAGGTTATACACCTAAAGTAGAAACACAACAATTCAATAATATTTAGTGTACCTTGAGTGCCCCTAAAAGATTCTATTGCCAGTGGTGGTACCAGAAAGACAAACATCAAGAATACCATGCAATGCACTCCACTCAACAGGATCTAATGAGTATTCTTCTCCAGTATCCTAAGAGAGAAATTTATCATATGACAAATTTCGCTATCAAATATACTGACATTACCATTGTACCCCTCATCCACTTCAAGTTTTTTTTAGAAACAAGTCAAGCCCGCAAAAGTCCTATAAAATAAGCTACCTGCAGCAAAAAATATTTCAAATGGGAAAAATATATTATAAATGGGTTAATGAAAGATAAAAATTGATTCAGAATAAAAGTTTACAGGGCAAAGTTCATGAGATTAAGTCCTTTGTATATTCACAACTAGTCCAATAGCGGAAAATCAAAAATATAAAGCCACAATTTATCAATCTATTTGCGTGCTTATTTATCTCTAATTGCATTCGGTATTTGAGTACTTTTCATCATCCTCGCTCGTCCTATGAAAGATGCTAAAATGCAAGTATTATCTATCCAAATATCCCAAATACCTTTTTCCCATTGAAAACGTCAATCTTCGGATACGAAATTGTTTTCAACTTCTCATGCTGAAAACTTCAATCGCGGTGGAGTTGCGGCTATCGCCGAAGTGTAGATTCGCGTGCCAGTCATGTGTTATGCAAGGAAAGCTCCTGCCCTCCCATTTCTCAAGTCGAGAATCTATATCATATCTTACTCAGTTGTGATGCATCGTGTACAAAAAAAATGTATTTCGTGAAACCGTAGACTAATTTGGGGTTGACGAACGAGTTAGAATTTGGGGAACGGGGACTCGATGAGGAAGCTTTTAATTAAAGAAAACGTAGGCACCTGGTGAGCCCGCCTAAAAAATTCAGCTGCCGCTGCTAGTTTTTCAACCCGTAAAGTTTTCTTTTATTAAAACGAACGTTGTTACTTGCATTGATCGGCTAAGCACCGTCGAACCGATTCTAGTTGATTAGATCATTTAAATAATCGTTCACTTAATTTTGACGTCCATTCAACGTAAGAAAAATAAAGAGAAATTTTAATTTAAAATTTTTAAAAAAGATGTATAACTTTTTTGAGACTTGAATATTTTATAAAGTTTCGAATTTATTTAAAATTCTATTTATTGATTTTTAAACTTATGAAATTTCTAAATTTTATAAATATTTAAAATGTAATTTTCTACAAATTTTAAACCTTTTGAAATATTATTGGTTAAATAATTAAAGAACTAAAACTATTATATATTAATATTACTTCTTAATTATAAAATGTTGCTTATTAGTCATTAATTGTTAAAAAATAATTATTAAATAGTAAATATTAAACATTGGCCTTAATTATTTATTATTACTTCTTAATTACTATTAGCAATTGTTAATTAATAATAATTAATAGTAAATATTAAATGTTGTAATATCAAATTGCTTTAAAAACTCATAATTTTTTACGAATATTTCGAAATTTATTTTAACTAATTTCTATTTTTCAAACTTTCCAAGATATATATTATAATTTTCAATGGTACTTATGAATAATAAATCATACAAACAAACAAAGGTTAATCACTAATTTTTTTTCACAATCAATCATTGCTTCTTAATTTTTAATTGCTATTTATTACATATATTAATTATAATTTAATATTTTTTATTGAAAGCTAATTATTATGTATACTACAAATGATCAATTATTAAATATTTAATAGTAATAATCAAACGCTAATTACTATTTAATAATTAAGAAATATTAATTAATTATTAATAAATATTTATTAATAATTAATAATAAAAACTAATTTACGAGGTCATTGTAAAGTTGATTACTGAATAATATTTATTAATTTTAATTTATAAATAATTATATTAATCATTGATTATAAATAATATTGATTGATATTAATTACTAATTGTATATTTTATTGATAATTTAAATACTAATTATTAGTATTATTATTTAATTTCAATTATTAGATAGGGAAAAATTTAAGAGTCAAATATTATAATCGACCAAAAAGAAGAATGGTAAAAAACAAAAATCTTCTATAACAGACAAAAGGAGTTGTATTAGGCATCTATTACAAGTGGTGAAAAGAGTTGTAATAGACATCTATTACAATAATTAGTTGTGAAAATAAATATCTTTTACAACTGATAAAAAGGACTGTAATAGATGTTTATTACAACTGACATAAAAAAGAGTTGTCAAAAATAATTATTTATTATAAGTGACTAGGAAGAACAGTTGTAATAGGCGTCTATTACAACATGCAGAATAAAAGAGTTGTTGAAAACTAAACTATTACAACTTTCTAAAGAAACAGTTATAAAAAACCTCTATTACAACTGTCGTTTTGTGACAGTTGTAAAATTACATTTGTACCAGGGTCCTTTTGTTGTAGTGATACAAGATCAACAAATTCCTTTAAAGTGGACGTAGGTCCCTCACGGACCAAACCACTATAAATCTATGTGTTATTTACTGCTTTCCGCACTTTATTTTCCTTACGCGAAATGCTATTCTTAAGTAAATTAAGAATCTTTGGGTGTTACAACATTTTTTGCCGTTAACTTTCTGGTGCTTTCATTGAGAACTTAGACTCACTTCTTTTTGTGGACTTCCAACTCTACCTCGATAAGCTACTCAGGTTTCTTCCTAACCTACCGCTTGAGTCCCTGTACGATGCTTAAGCGATCAAAGAACTCAATGGTCGGAACCTTCGCAGGGGTCGACACTGTTGCTTCTCAACAACCCCAATCAGTGGGGAACCCACCGACATGGATATCATTCCTCCTATGGACTTTGATGCTCCTGCAACTCAAGGGCAGCTTTATGCGCTTAACAAGAAATTGGAAGATAGATCTCGAGAACTCAACGATACATTGAAGACTAGCATCGACTTGATGCGTCATCTTTAGAAAATACAATGTCTCATCGCTCAACTTAAGCTTGCTTAGAACAACGCTTGGCCATAGCTCAACGCTTCGCAAAGTTCTTCTTCCGATACTCGGGGACAAAGCCAAAGAAGGAGGATGACTCTCAATGCCACTGCCATAGCCAACACTAATGCCCATGTCAATGACAACGGCGATGGAAACAATAACGAGACTACTGTAACTTTCAATGAGGGAACACGTCAATGCGACCATTCCTAGTTGATTATTAAGGATGAACTAGGTCCAAGTAACCGACCACATACTCGATAGAACCCAACTATCGCCACTCTGAACTTAGGGCATACGCTTCCAACAACTCAATAGGCCCAAGTTCTGCCTAACCAAAATCAACTTTAACCAACTCAGCCTCATCAACCACATCAAAATTAGGCCAATAATGCTGACAACATGGATGAGGATGATCCCGATGTCCATTCAAGGAAACATCCATGGCCCAGGATCTCTAAGGTGAACCATGACCGCTGGATTCCATCGATGGATATTTAACCTGCATATCTCCTTGACATGGTCTCAAGGATCATGAGGGATATGCAAGGGAATGCCAACAACACGTGGAAAACAACCATGAGGCGTAATCCTTTCACCAGGATCGTGCACAAAGCTGAGTGGACTTGGCGCTTTAACATGCCATAGCTCACACTCTACGGGGGAAAGAATGGCCATTGTGGCTTTCTGAACCGCTACGAGTGGTACATGGACTCCAGTCGGGCCACTGATGCAGTCAAGTGCAAATGTTTTCCGGTCTTCTTGGAGGGCACAACTTTGCTTTGGTTTACCTGTCTCCTGGCCAATTCCTTCTCCACCTTTGACCAACTAGCTACAAAAATGGTCAAGCAGTTCAAGATGCACGTGCCTATACCCATAAATACTCTCACTCTCTCCAACCTCTACCAGGGTTTGACAAAAACCCTCAAAAGCTACCTCGAGCATTTCAATACCGCCCTCGCTGAGGTGGACGATCTAGAACCATGCACAATCCTTGTCCAGCTTGCAAAGGCATCCTCGCTAGCTTCGAGTTTGGAGCATGGATAGATAGAAAAGAAACCCAAAACACTGGAAGATTTCTACGAAAAGGCCGGACAATTTCTATGTTAAGAGAAAGCTCAGCAAATTTGGGTTGCCCTAGGCGGTCACCCCAACAACCCACACACTAGCACCACCGAAGACAGTGTCAAAGGGAAATAAGTCGGGGAATCTTCCGACAAGGGTTAGGGAACGACCCTGTGCAAGCCCAAACCAAAAAATGGAAAATCAGGTGGTCGCGACAACAATCAAGCTCCTGGAGATCCTAGGAAGCACGAACGCTACCCGAAGTACATGAACTACACTTCGCTCAACCGAGAGTTTGAGGCCATCTACTTAGTGTAACGACCCATATTTTTGGCAGACAAATATTTAATTTAATTTATTATTTTAAATATTTTTATTTGGAATATTAATTGATTTTAATATTGAATTCGTTATTAAAACGAAGTTGAATGTCATAATTTATTTATAATATAAATCAAGCTCGAAATGGCGCGGTAGTTCGTAATATGGAGTTTTGAACTTCAACCAGATATATAGGGTCCGATATAAGTCGGATTTCTATGAAACGAGAAACGTTGGAATCTTGTTGATTATAATTTTCATAAGAAAGAGAAAAATCCAGATATCGTGTTATAGATTGTTAGATATGGACAAATCAAATTTTGAAATAGTTGCTATGAAAATCGTTATTTAATTATTGTCCTTTAAAATAGTCATTTTTCAAACGGTCTCTGTTTTCGAAGAAATTAGTTTCATTGGAACCGTAACGTTAAATTATTGTATGGTATTGAATTGCGTGGCAAACCGATGTCATATGTGACCACGGTAGTTGTTAAGGCCCAGTTATTTTCTATAGTGTGTATTTAAATTAATTTAATTCAATAAAGGAATATTTGAGTGTAACTAGAACAGATGATCGAATTAAGCCACGAAACCAGTTCCATTGAGTTTGTATCGACGATTAGAGTCAGAATAGGTATATAGTTTGTTATTTTTGAAAACCGGGTTATTTGGTGTCCAAAATGACATTGCGGTGCGTATAAAAATAGCATACCGGGAAACAGTCTTGGAATGTGACGAAACTGGTGCCGTTGGATTCATATTAATTAATTATTGTAGAATTTTCAATTTTCGTGTCAATTGGACTTACCGTTTGATCGTAGCAACGAAAAACGGCTAAATCAATTATATTATTTGGTCAATTCAGACAGGGGTAACTTTAAATGAATAACCGATTGGTCAAATGAACTTTGATTTGAACGAAACAAGATTCATTGGAGCCGTAAGGAAGAGGTCTAATAAAATGTTCAGGTCTCATATTTTTAGGATTTTTCTGTAATTATAGGAATTTTAAACGCTTGATTTTTCATCGATAATTATAAAGGACTTTTCAAAAACGACCTCGGATTTCGACGGAACATGTCCCATTGGGTCCGGAATATACTTTTACGCTATAATTATATTTTTTGTCAAAAACTAAAGTGGTATGTGGTAATTTTAAAGGATAATTCTTGGTTAAATTATATATTATAATATAATATTGATATCTCACTCCATATAAGACCAACCATAAGGGGTCAAACCCTAACCAATTGTTTTGCGTGGTCAATACCATCTGAAAGTTGCGCCTCCACCCTAACATAACACGGCTGAAATCTTCAATCATTTCATCTTCCTTTTCACGGAATCCATTCATTTAATTCGAAATCCTTCTTCATCATATTTGAGAGTCATGTGAGCTCCACGATTTGGACCATCATAATCGACATTAAGGGACAGTGGCAGCTGGAATTCTGCTCGAAATCTAAGGTGATTTTGGGGCTTGTATGGGTGGCTTTCCTAGGGATTATCCAATGGATAGGAGCACCGAGTCAATCGGTTTTTGGTGTGATGAACGACATCGGAAAGGCGAGCATGTTGGCAGTCCTTGATGTGGCTCCGGCGATCGATCAGAGGTGCGGTTGGAGCCTGCTAACATCGAGCGATGGGAGTCTGCGGTAATACAAACTGGTGGAAAAAGCCTGGACTATACTTCCGCCGATATTCATTAAGTAATGTAATTAAATTTAAATTAATTAGTGATTAAATTACTTACTAATAAACTAATTAAAATGGATGTGCAGGGTACCGAACAAACTGGGAAGGAAACGAGAGAGAGAAGTTGGACCCTGATTGGTTTTTAACAAAGTTATCAGTAGGGCTGGCAATTAGAACCGGGAACCGAAAACCCGAACTGAACCGACCCGAAAAGACCCGAACCCGAACCGAACCCGATGGGTCTCGGGTCGGGTCTAGGTGATGAAAATAACCATCAAGACCCGATCAAACCCGACCCGCATAGACCCGACCCGAAAGACCCGACCAAAAAACATTGAAATATATGTATTTTTAGTGCTATTATTCAGTCGGACCCGAACCGACCCGACCCGAACCGAAGTTCAGGTCGGGTTGGGTCCAGATTTTTGAAATGTATAGTTTAGACCGGACAAAACCCGACCCGCCTAGAACCGAGACCCGACGGGTCGGGTCCGGGTCCATCGAGTCGGGTCTAATTGCCACCCCTAGTTATCAGTTACTTAATGTCGTAATTATGGATTAATAATTTGTTAAGACCACAACTTTATATGTTTGCAGAACAAATAGGAACATCGTAGACAATGAAGTAGTTGAACAGTAGAAGAACCAAATCGTATATTTTTACAATCCATTAATTCATTCAATATTCAATCATCATTGATTTTTAATATGATTAGCTTTATAATTTAATCAAATTTGTATAAACTGAAAACCATAAATTTGGTTGCAGAACGAAGAACACGAAAGCAGTAACAATCAGGCCCAGTATCATTCAATGCAGAAATGTCAGCCCAGTATTTTTAGACCAACGTAATAATAGTATTAGTTTTAATTAAGGGATGCTGGTTGCAAAAATTTTAGTGATTAAGGTATTGTTGGTAAATTAAATCGTGTTATGGAAATGATGCAGGTAGCAACGGATTGAACGGGGAAAGACGGGAGAAATGTCCTAAGTGACACTAACTTAAAAGTAATTAAATTAGTTAAATAATATTAATTAAGGGTATAATAATTATTATTTATATCGTATAGCTTATAATTTGTATAACTTATGCTTATGTGATCAGAATTGGACCAAACAAATTACATTGGAACCTTATCAGAGAATACTTCATTCTGGAATTAGAACGGTCAGAGTTGGAATGATCTGGATTTTCAGTTAAGTTAAATGTTTGTTTAATTTAACTGAAACAAGCCGTTAAACAACAAATCAACTCAAGGTGAGTTAAACTCACTCAGTTTTTTCTCATTTACACTCTATATAAATTGGGTTTTTATTTTGTGTGCTCTACTTACTGATGGTTGACTGTTTTCTAATTATATATTATTTGTTGATTTAACTGATGAAATTAGACTGTTGTTTAATTTCGGTGAAATACCAAATTGTTATTTTAACGATTGGACCCAATGAAGGTAACTTATCTTATTGGTCACGTTTGTTTATAAATGTGTTTAATTGTTTGAATTGTTTTGTTGACTGGTTGATGTTAAATAATTTTTGTTTACTATCATAGAAATTTTTAGTTAAATGAAATTGAATGATCTGATTTGAGATAACCATTTCTGATACAGGGAAGAACAGGATGAAGGGATCCAACGGGATTCCTCAAATATATTATTTATTTTCATATTATCATATATGAACTGTCATGATTGGGTAGTTGATTTGATTTGTGATTATTGACCGAAAATTCAACCTATGTTTGGTTTTAAACAATGGGCAATATTAGTTGGGTAATCGGCAGTAAATGGCTTAAGAATAATTTGTTTTGTTTTATATTGATTTACCGTCAGGTGGATCGATAGAATTGAAATTATAAATTTCATTTTGAAATAGATTTTAAATTATATTATTTTAAATAAAAATTTATTAAAAGAAAATAAATATTTATTATTTAAATTTATAATTAATTACCAATTGATTTTATAAGGAAATTTCTGATGTTAAGCAGGTTTGTGGATCAGTGTGTAGAAATTTACCCAACAGTTAAATTTGGATAATTTTTTATTTAAGAGGTAAGCAAATGGAATCTATTTATATTAATTATACTTTTAATTGATTTAAAGGGAGAAAGAAATGGGAATAGGTTAAGGGGATAACTGTGTTTTGAGCTGACTAAAGTCGAACGTTTTAACCGAAGTTGGTTATTAGTTTGACTTGAATTGATCAAATAAAATAGTTAATGAATATTGTTTTAATTTTAATAAGATTTAAAAAAAAGGAAATTATTATCTATTTTAATTAATAAAGAAATTAACTACTAAAGTTGTTAAAAATCAAAATAAATTATTATTTTAATTGATAATTTACGAAATTACCTTTTAATTGAAATTCATTTAAAAAGTAATCGGAATTGGAATGAAATTTAATTGAATAGTGAAAGGGTATGAATGGGTTTATATTTAAAACCCACAATTTTACAACAAATTTATAATGAGGAATTCAAGCGAATACGATGGCTTTAATTAGGTTGACTTAATATTTGAATTAAGTTAAAAAGAAAGTGAGATGGAAAAGGTCTAGATTAAACCCGAATGTAATTGATCAAGGTTTATAAACATGCGATTAAGGGTATATATCGTTAATTTTGAAATTAAGTTACTTAATGGGATTAAGTAAAAGTGGGGAATTGAAATGAGAATCTCAAAGCGAGAAATGGTCGGATAGGTTTGAAAAGGAATTGGTAAAAAGTGAATTTGGTAGAAGAAGCGAATTACAAGATTTGAAAACCAATCCGAATTATAAAGATTTTGTTTTAAAGAGGTAGGGGTTAAAAAGTGGCGTTTTATAAGAAATTGCTTAGTTATTGAATTAAGAAAGAATGGTTATATACGAGAAAGAGCTGTTCAAGAAATTAAGAAGGTTTATGAAACCGTATTTTGAATTAAATAGTTAAATGGAATTTGTATTGATATTGTAATGAAATATTAGTTTTGGATTACCACTGGTATCCATCTTAAGATATGAACGTTGTTGATCAAGGTCTGAGAGGTAATTAAAATACCCCAACTTGAACAACATCAGGATTATCTGAGGATGATGTTAGTTGAAATGGTAAAAGGGGTTAGTGATATTTTATTGTTTCCATTAGTGGAATAATAATGTAACGATTGGTGGAAATTTGGAGAATATATAACGAGAGATCCGAAGTAAAGGAAATTAGCAAAACGGGAAAATATATAATGAGAATTCCAAAGTAGAAGAAAAACAAAAAGGGTTCCGTGAAAATATAACGATATTTTCGGGTTAGAAAGGAAATGTAAAGTTGAGTTTTATTTTATAGAAATAAATATCACTTATTATTTCAAGCATGTAATGAAAGATATTTCGTATCACTGTTTTACAAGTAATAAGTTGAAAGGATTTCTCAAATTTAAATCATAAAGAAAGATGTAACAAACGTTTTGAAAAGAGAATTAAGTGGAAACTGAATACGGTTATAAGTTATTTTACTAAGTATATTATAATGAAATGGTTTGGAGGGCATTAGTATATAAGAATTCAATTATTGTATTTTTTAAAAATATATTAAAAGACTTAGAAGTTTTAATTAAGCAGAAGTTAATTAGTTCATTATTAACAAAGGCCAATTGATGCTGAATATGGAACCAGTGAACACACTGGATTTTCATGACTGAATCGCAGTTTTATTTTGATAGTTAAATCACCGACTATCAAATCTGTCCAATACGATTGTTGGTACGGAAAGACCGGAATCGAATTTATATTCAAAAACCATTCCGACCAACAAACACGTGAAGATATCAGAAGATGATCGAGATGGAGCAATGAAGACCATAGAATTTCATAAATGGAAGAACTGTTAATAGTCTCCGGTCTGCAGCCAAAGATGTACTGTGGTTCTATCGTGGTTGGAATCTATGGGTTGCAAGGACTTTTCGCTACTGATCCATGGGGTGATTCCTATATTGGATGCAGTAGGAGAGTACCTTTGGTTCATCCTGTTACTGGATGACTTGTATGGACGAATGTCTGATAGGGTATTTCCAGAAAACCACGTACGTTGATTTTTACAAATGAAATGAGCGGTGGCAAAGAGGGGCACTTCTTTTAAACCCAGAATATATTTATGGACGTCAATTAGTGATTTGACAGATCTGACAATATGTCATTCAAAGTAAATGATGATCAGATGTTCTAAATATAAATTCTGACCTCAAGCCACATCAACTGGGAAATGACAAAAATCGGGCAGGCAACATGGCTATGTGGGTCGCTCCCATTAGCGTGTATAATCACCTATCTATAGAAATTCCTTTTCCTTCTTTAATCTGTTTCGATGTTGTCCCTTTTCGGGAAACGGTGGTTTGAGCCCAACCGTTGGTGATATACATTCGATACACTCAAGCGAAATGAGTGGTCGGTCATGTGTGGGTCGGGTTGGAAGACGTTCTCGTTGAACCCAGTGTATTCCCCGCTAGAGATACACTATCGGCAGGTGGTTTCATACCTTGTCATAGTCGGAATCCAATCTCCAATAAGAACCCGCGTTTTTTATTGTATACTATATATGTGGAGCGTGAGATGCAAGCGTTCCGCTAGATTGTTATTTACTTGTATTTAGACATTATTATAATATCAGAATATATATATATATGATTTCAAAATGTTTTGGGTTATCGTAAGGTAAAAACCGTCCGTATTTATTTTTGGATTTGGTCTTACGATTATCCTTTTCTTTCGAAAAGATTTGAACTTTAAAATCAAGTTGTGTGATACCCTTAAACTTAGTGTGTTTTCTCACTCTGGTTCACCAGACTGAGCCGATGTTTTGTAAATGCTCGGGTTAGACTGGGTTGTACCGGTTCAGGTTATCGGACACTGCGAATTCCAGAAGACATGCTGGAGGTGATCAGGCGTATTTTATCTAGTATTTATTCCGTTGTATGTTGTATATGAGGACAGGTTATCATAATTGTTCAAATGTGAGATGTGCTCTGATAATGTAAGTATTTTTAAAAGCTCTCAGTAAAGATTTATTCTATATTACGTTTTGTTCCGCTGCGATGTGGGACTCTGTGTTGGTTCTTCTTCTTCTTCTATTCTAATATCTCTTTCTTTCTTATCCAACCTTCTAATTTCTTTCTTATAACTATCTAGTGTTTTAGGTGTTTGGAAGATCGGCATGGGATATGGAATTGTATTTATGTCGATCTTCAGGGCCGAAAATCCTTGGGTCGTTATAGTGGTATCAGAGCTATTGGTTTTGTAACAACCTTGGCTCTGTGGTATAACTCGATAGAGATTGGATTGGTAATACCCTAGATCGAGATTGAGTGTATATATATGAGAGCGTATTTGTAAATTTTAAGTACAAATGTTTTGGTATTGTGTTATTTGATCGGTGCAATTATTGAGAAGCATTGAACTGGAAAATGGATAAATTATTGTTTTGGAAAGAGGGTAAATGAAATAATTTTGCCCAAACTATATTTTTGTATAGAAAAAAAATAATTTTATCAAATTATGGAAATATTAGTGTGTTTGATTGATTTGATTGGAATTCAAATCGGACTGAAAATTTGAATTGAAATTTAACCTGGTTAAGTGAAAGTAATAATGATATTGGAATTAAATTAAATAAATTAGAAATTTAATTAATAAAAGATAATCAAATAGAAATCAATCGGATATTAATTGATTGATGTTCAATTATGTGAAACCAAAGTAGAATATTAATATTGAATGGAAATTCAATTGATTCGATTGTGTATTGGTTGTTGATTGTGGATTGTTTGCTATTGGATGATAGTTTGTTTGATTGGAATAACTAACAATTTAATGAAGCTAAATGAGTTGTAAACTAAAGAATAATTTCCGGTATAATTAAACTAGAACGGAACGACATATGAATTAGAATATATGATTTAACCCTATATTTGATAGTGAATTGGTATATCTGTTTGATTTTGGAATTGGTGTAGTTATACTAGTTGATTAGTGAAATATTATTTCAGAATCTCATGTATTTATCACTTATATGTGAATTGAGTTAAGTACAGGTGCGGATGGCTTTGAAAATTGATAATGATTGAGTAAATCGCATATACATTGAGCCAGTATGCTCAATGACGCTCGTAAAAAGGTACGCCTATGCGAAAATATAAAATTTTGGGTTTTGACTTCTGTTTTCCGACCGTGTGGGTCGATGTATATATATTATTTGTTCTTGCGATATTGCAGATGTCACTCCGTACATGGGAGACTCTACCGTATTTTTTCAGGAATTTAGAGTATTAGAAATTTTTCGATATTCTTGAAAAAAAATTATTTATGATATTGAATTGGTTTTGGATTTAAAATAAATTGGATTTGGAAATTAATGGGAATCGTAGCATTTTTCTTATTTTAGCAATTTCGAGGACGAAATTATTTTAAGGGGGGAAGAATGTTACGACCCGTATTTTTGGCAGTCAAATATTTAATTTAATTTATTATTTTAAATATTTTTATTCAGAATATTAATGGATTTTAATATTAAATTCGTTATTTAAAAGAAGTTGAATGTTATATTTTATCTATAATATAAATTGAGCTCGAAATGGCTCAGCAGTTCGTAATATGGAGTTTTGAACTTCAGCTGGATATATAGGGTCCGATATAAGTCGGATTTCTATGAAACAAGAAACGTTGTAATCGTGTTGACTATAATTTTCATATGAAAGAGAAAAATCCAAATATCGTGTTATAGATTGTTAGATATGGTGTAACACCCTGCATTTTTAATATAACTAAAAATGTATATATATGCATAGATAGGTTAATAATGATGATGTACAATGAAAATTAATTAATACATGAAAGAGAAGGAAAGATTAATTCAATGACAGTGTACGTAACAGAGAAGATAATAAAATAAGGATACTTAATTTAAATATCAGGAATTAAGTAAAACGGACATCACCATTGCGTTCGTCTTGAAATTCTGATTGGAATAGAGTCCAAGTTTTCGAAAATCGGACTCCATATGAAAGAGTTATGGCCTGCAGAAAATTCAACCAAAATTTAGAATTTACATAGGAAAATACCCAGGCAAGTCGACCTGGGGGTCGACCTACCCAGGGAGGTCGACCTCCCCCTGATTTTTTCCAGATCTGGGCAGTGACGATTTTTGATGTGCTGGACGGACCGGATGGCTTCTAGGGCGATCCGATGGCTCTAAAACACTCTCTACACCTATAAAATAGTGCATAGACCTAACCTACTACATAAACAATTCCTTTTGACGGCTCCATGCCGCCAAACTTCAACCAAACATGGTCGTCGCCCCAAAACCCTAAACTAAATTGCAAGTTCTTCACCAACTTTGGAGTTTAATCAAATCAAGAAGCAAAATTCTTCATCAACGATTCAAGCTCTTCACCGATAATCAAATAAGAAGATTAAATCAGCATTCTACATCAACAGATCGTTTACTTTCCCCAATCCATTCAAGGTGAGTGGAATTATAGTAAATTTGTTGTATAATAGTATTACTATCGTTCATCATTCCCCAGTTATTAATTTAATTCAACATTCATGTTATAATAGTTGTTCCTTTTATCCTCCTTCCCCTTTTTATTTTTGGATATAGGTTATCTCGAACCTAGACGAAAATCTTATTATGCATATGTGCAGTTGGAATATGGAAATGTTCAGCATAATCTATTTTATGCAATCGAGAAATATAATCTGTAATTTGGGGTTTGTGGCATAACAATTGTTGTTGCAAATATTGGGCATAATTTATTTTATGCAATCGAGGAATATAATCTGTAATTTGGGATTAGGGCGTAACAATTATTATTGCAAATATTGGGAAAATTGGCAAATTGTATATGGGGATTATTCAATGAAGTAAAGTTTGAATTGATAATTTTGGGGCGTAATTCATAATGAATCTTTGGGTTTGATTTGGGAACATGAATCTATGGTGAATAGCGCATAATTATGAATTCTGACTTATGATGTTAACATGAAATTATGTATATTTAATTGGAATTAGTGAATATGGAATGTGATTGGGAAATTGGAATAACAGGTATAGCCTATTAACGGGATTATGAACATGAACATGCTTGCAAATTTATAATTGGCCTATGACACCTAGAATAGACATGAATTGTAATTAAGTTGAATTTGGAACACATGGCATGAATTTGGGGTTTGGGTGAAAGACGATTGTTAATGAACGCCTGTGACACGAGGTTAGGCACGTTTGTGGTGTAAGACTACCCAGAACCGCCCGGCAAATCCATCAACCACAAGCGGATGTCTAATGTGAGAGGTCAACGACAAGAACTAGAGGCGTAACGGTTTATGACACGAGGTTAGGCGCGTTGTGGTGTAAGACTGCCTGGAACCGCCTGGAAAATCCAGCTGCCACGAACAGACGTCTAATGTGAGAGGTCATAAATCGTTAGGGCATAATAAATAAATAAAGAAATACTAACCATAATAAGACATGTGGGTAACATGGGTATGGTTAGAGGGTTAAGTGGGTGATATAAATGACATGTAAAACATGACTATGGTAGACTTAACTGTAGTAAGACATGTGTAAGACACAGAAACTATAATAAAGAGGGTTAAGTAGGACACGGGTGACATGTGAAACAAAAATTTAGATATGCTTAACCAAAAGGGACCCGTAACGGTATCATAAATTAATTGAATTGGGTAAATTTTAAGTAACATTTTAAGTAAATGGAAGGGTTAAATCAAATCTAAAATTAATGACAAGAAATGGGGAATGATAAATAACCTATTATGAATAAACTTGAATAAGGCAAGAAAGGATAATAGGCGGAGATTATAACTTATGGGACAAGATAAGTTATAGGAAACGATAAGGAAGATAAGATAACACTTAACCAATTTGACACGATATATGCGTAAGTTAAGTCAACATGAACTGATAAATAACACTTAACCAATTTGACATGACGCGTGGGCTGAAATGAATACGTGATTGGTGGTTAAGTCAACTTGAACACATGGGAAAACTTAACCAATATAACAGTATCAAAGCAAGGAAAAGTGGGGACTGATAAGATTAAATAATAGATGAACTTATCCTAGGGATAACAAATGAATATGAATTAAGATGTAATACAAGACTCGAAGGGTGGGATGACTTATACCATGAAATATGTTAATATAAGTTGGAAATGTGGGAAAACACCCGTACACTATCATTTGATAAAGAGAACTTAAGTAATGTTTGAATTCATTGGTAAACCTTAGTTAAAAGGAACTAAGTAACAAACCTTAGTTGAAGAGAACTAAGTAACAAAAACTAAGTATCAAACCTTATTTAAGAGAACCAAGTAATAAACCTTAGTTAAGAGAACTAAGTAAGTAACGAGAAAGAGAACTAAGTAGTAAACCTTAGTTAAGAGGACTAAGTTGTAAACCTTAGTTAAGAAAACGAATGATTAAGAGAACTATGTAGTAAACCTTAGTTAAGAATACTAAGTAGTAAACCTTAGTCAAGAAAGCCAAGTAGAACACGAGGAGGAGCGAACGTCCATCTGATCATGAAGAAGGCTCCAACGAACTGGGTTACGAAGCACGCAGCTTCGAGGGGACGTGAGGGTACTCTTGGTATCCCTCTGTGAGGTTGCAGATGATCCTCCTGGGCTCACAGAGGTTAAGGTCTGCGTTAGAAGAGCCAAGGGTATGCCTTGGTTGCAATATAAGCAACCTAAATACTAGGATGGGTCAGTGTGAGGCGGTGATATCTTGTTTAGCCCTGTGATAGCACGTTGTCGTCTACCTACCATCTTGAGTCAATTGAGTACGTAAAGCGAAAAGGCGGAGAACTCCAACAGACCATATACTTGCTATCTAGTTATGAGTGTGGTTTGGCCAATAGGTTTATGGGGCATAGGGGGCCTGCTATTAGTTCTCATTCTTGGTTTTCTTGGGTGCCTTTCATTAGTTGAGGGAGGGGTCAAGTGGGACCATAGCCACACACAAATAAAAACAGACCTTAGCATCTGCATCGGCAGATAACTTAAAGCTCCTAACCGAGTTCCGTGTTTCTTGATTAGCCCTGCCACGGGACTCGGGCTGCACATATAGAGGACATGTGCAACTAGACACCGATAACGATTCACGACACGTAAGTGTTGAAAGTCTAGTAACATATATCGCTCTGGGTAGTGTGTCCTAGACTAGAGGGCATCGTTCGATAGGTAGCATAATCCCTAGTTTGACTTAGGTCGCGTAAACCCTGAATCCGATAAGCATTCAATAGGTAGCATAAGCCCCAGTGGTCCTGAGTTGCGTAAACCCTAGTTGAATCTAGGAAGCGCTCGATAGTAAACCTTAGATTAGATCTAGATGATACACGAAATCTAGCAAGATCGAGAGTGGCAGTCTAAACGATTTCGGGAATGGTGGCACTACACTAAAGTAGTATAGATTTACATGATGAATCCCGTACGACATACGGCAAGGGACTGTATATATACATGGAAAGGATTTGACGAGTTGGGGTATCTACATATACGTTGTATTAGGTTAACCTACTAGTGGGACATGAGTATAGCTTAAAGAGCTAACATTGTTAACAACCTAATAACCAAGAAAATGTAACTGAACGGTATATGTAGGATTATACAGAAGTTTATTCTAAGTACACTTACACAGAACTTATGTTCCAACCCCCTCCTCATTACATACTTCCAGGTTAGGTTCATGTCAGAGATGGTATAGCTTTGGATACTAGTTTAGCAGTATTGTTAATAAGGTAAATCAATATTTTGAATATTATACTTTATTTCCTTCCGCTGTGAGATGCTTTACGAGTTCTGACATGTTTCTTTATCTCTGTCTTTTTCCGCAGGATACCAGAGCATCCAACTCGGGTTTCGATAGATTGGATTTTTGAAAAAAAAATCGGTCTGTCGGAATCTGTGTTGTCACATCTGGTATTAGAGCTTCAGTTTAGTGATCTTAGGGAGATAATGAGTGAATGTATTTGTGTTTTCTAAAATATAAATATATTATATATAAACCTAAATCCATATAGTAGCCCACTAGACATAAAAAGAGTTGGGATATCTTATTTGTACACTCAAGGAATGAACATAGGAATTTGGAAACCATTAGGTGGTTGGGAAAGTGTACAATATGACTTGAAGCTAGAGAAAGAAAAATATCCCATAGGATGGAAACTGAAATATTAGTATTTCAGAGTAGTTGAGAGAATTGAATTCGCGACGTGCCTAGGAAAAGCTTAGTGAGTTAAAGAGCCGCTTTGAGCCTAACCCAATAGTAAACTTTTAAAAACTTGAATATGTAAAAGAGTTTGTGGTGTTTCTCAAGTTTTAATCTCAAAAGTATTTTTGATGTTTGATAAATTATTTAGTGCATGTTGGGTTTTTAAAGTAAAGCGGGGTATATTTTGTAAAACAATGATTTCTTGTTTTAAAAGAATTCTCTCATTAAAAAGGTGCATAATATAGAGCATATATAGCTCGCTAGTATTCATATTATAGTATATGAAAGGATTGAAAAGAAAGTGTTGTGTTTTGTAAAAGAAATTCTATTCTGTTAACAATAAAATCTGATTACTGCTTTAAAAAGAAATTTTTGTTGGGTGAACAAAATAAGCCGTAGAGTGTAGGAATAGAATAGATGTCTGTACCTTATAGCAAGTAGTTAAATTAATAATTGTAAATAGGAACAATGTAACCTCGATAGTTGTCCTTGTCTACTCCAGTTTCGTGATTTGAAGAAAATGTTTTGCATTTTATTTTGTGACATGTTTTTTTTATGGTTTGGCAAAAGCAAGTTTTTGAGAAAAGAATAAAAGTTTTACCACTTTTAGTTTTTTGGAAGGAGAATGTAATAAAAAGAAAGAAGGCCAAACCATGTTTTAAAAATGGAGTAGTTAAGGATTAAGGCCTAGAAAGAACGAGATAAAGTTAAAGCTATTAGAACCAACTGGGGATTGGTTGAGTTGAGTAGTTCTCTGAGTGTCAATCTGATGTTGATTTCGGTCTTCAGGGTTGATACTTAGGGAATTATTTTCTTGCCAATTTACAGTCAGGGATTAGATAATATTGAACTAATGGAAAATTTCCCGTAGAATGCATAAGCATTGAGAAACCTAGGTTTGTTGCTTGAGAAAAAGAAAAGGGATTGTTGCTTGAAAGAGAAGTATAGGCTAGTAATACACAACATGGACTACTGGTGACTACTAGGTAGTGAAGGGCAAGCAAGTGTATAGATCCTGTTGAGTGGACTCGTGACATAAGTCCTAAGATTCTTGGCCCATAGTAGTAGCTGTGTAGGATGCTGTTTGAGTTGAAAACGAAAAGGCTTATTTGAAAATAATAAACTTAAGTAATTTGATTAAGTCAAATAAGCTAAGAAAGGAACTAGCCTAACTAAAAAGAAAACAATAGAATCAATCAAGCAGCAAAACGAGACAGGAAAAAAAAATGGAAATCTTAAGAAAAAGATGAATAAATATGAAAATTTTCCAAGATAAGTGGAAAAAGAGAAGAAATTTTCTTATGTGATTGTGCTTGGATAGGAAAATAGGAAATCTTCGTAGAATAGTCATATAAAAATCCAAGTACGATTAGAAAAGAAAAATGGAGGATGTGAATCTTTCCGTTTTATACCTTTTTGTAACATAAGAAATCAAATTTGGAAAATTAGATTTTTCTAAATTTCGAATTTAATGATGGATGGTAGGGTTTTGGATGCGACAATTGGGTGAACTATGCTCTTATTCTATAAGAGTATGGGAAAACTTGGATGAAAAATATTTTGATTTTTCAAGAATATTGCATTCATAGAACTGCAAGCATATTTAGGATGCGAGCTTCATGTTTTGAAAGATTTTTTAAAGTTTGCATACATATAGGTGGATCCAAATTAGGCATACATGATTTGCTACGATGTAATTCACTTTGCACTTGTGCACAATGTTGCAACAATTGGATGAACACTAATTGGATGTTGCGAGGGATTTTCTATTTTTCTCTTATCGAATTTCGAGGACGAAATTCTTTAAGGGTGGGAGAATATAACACCCCACATTTTTAATATAACTAAAAATGTATATATATATATATATGCATAGATAGGTTAATAATGGTGATGTACAATGAAAATTAATTAATACATGAAAGAGAAGGAAAGATTAATTCAATGACAGTGTACGTAACAGAGAAGACAATAAAATAAGGATACTTAATTAAAATATCAGGAATTAAGTAAAACAGACATCATCATTGCGTTCGACTCGAAATTATGCTTGGAATAGAGTCCAAGTTCTTGAAAATAGGACTCTGTATGAAAGAGTTATGGCCTACGGAAGATTCAACAAAAATTCAGAATTTACATAGGGAAATACCCAGGAAGGTCGACCTGGGGGTCGACCTACCCAGGGAGGTCGACTTGGGGGTCGACCTTGGGGTCGACCTCCCCCCTAATTTTTCCAAATCTGGGCAGTGACGATTTTTGATGTGTTGGATGGACCAGATGGCTTCTAGTGTGTTCTAATGGCTCTAAAACACTCTCTACACCTATAAAATAGTGCCTAGACCTAACCAAATTCATAAAAAATTCATTCTGATGCCTCTATGCCGCCAAACTTCAACCAAACATGGCCGCCGCCCCAAAACCCTAGACTAAATTGCAAGTTCTTCACCAACTTTGGAGTTTACTCAAATCAAGAAGCAAAATTCTTCGTCAACGATTCAAGCTCTTCACCAACAATCAAATAAGAAGGTTAAATCAGTATTCTACATCAATAAGTCGTTTACTTTCCCCAATCCAGTCAAGGTGAGTGGAATTATAATAAATTTGTTGTATAATAGTATTATTATCATTCATCATTCCCCAGTTATATATTTAATTCAAGATTCATGTTATAATAGTTGTTCCTTTTATCCTCCTTCCCCTTTTTATTTTTGGATCTAGCTTATCTCGAACCTAGACGAAAATCCTATTATGCATACGTGCGGTTGGAATATGGAAATGTTGGGCATAATCTATTTTATGCAATCGAGAAATATAATCTGTAATTTGGGGTTTGTGGCATAACAATTGTTGTTGCAAATATTGGGCATAATTTATTTTATGCAATCGAGGAATATAATCTGTAAATTGGGATTGAGGCGTAACAATTATTATTGCAAATATTGGGAAAATTGGCAAATTGTATATGGGGATTATTCAATGAAGTAAAGTTTGAATTGATAATTTTGGGGCGTAATTCATAATGAATCTTTAGGTATGATTTGGGAACATGAATCTATGGTGAATAGCGCATAATTATGAATTCTAACTTATGATGTTAACATGAAATTGTGTAAATTTAATTGGAATTAGTGAATATGGAATGTGATTGGGAAATTGGAATAACAGGTATAACCTATTAAAGGGATTATGAACATGAACATGCTTGCAAATTTATAATTGGCCTATGACACCTAGAATAGACATGAATTGTAATTAAGTTGAATTTGGATTACATGACATGAATTTGGGGTTTTGGTGAAAAACGATTGTTAATGAACGCCTATGACACGAGGCTAGGCGCGTTTGTGGTTTAAGACTGCCTGGAACCACCCGGCAAATCCAGCAACCACAAGCGGACGTCTAATGTGAGAGGTCAACGGCAAGAACTAGAGGCATAACGGTTTATGACACGAGGTTAGGCGCGTTGTGGTATAAGTCTGCCCGGAACCGCCCGACAAATCCAGTAGCTACGAACAAACGCCTAATGTGAGAGGTCATACATCGTTACGGCATAATAAATAAATTAAGAAATACTAAACATAATAAGACATGTGGGTAACATGGGTATGGTTAGAGGGTTAAGTGGGTGATATAAATGACATGTAAAACATGACTAAGGTAGACTTAACCGTAGTAAGACATGTGTAAGACACGGAAACTATAATAAAGAGGGTTAAGTGGGACACGAGTTACAGGTGAAACAAAAATTTAGATATGCTTAACCAAATGGGACCCGTAACAGTATCATAAATTAATTGAATTGGGTAAAGTTTAAGTAACGGGTTAAGTAAATGGAAGGGTTAAGTCAAATCTAAATTTAATGACAAGAAATGGGGAATGATAAATAACCTATTATGAATAAACTTGAATAAGGCAAGAAAGGATAATAGGTGGAAATTATAACTTATGGGACAAGATAAGTTATAGGAAACGATAAGGAAGATGAGATAACACTTAACTAATTTGACACGATATATGGGTAAGTTAGTTCAGATCGAATATTGAATGTTATATATTTTAAATTGAAATATACGTTCAAATCGAATATTGAATGCTATATATTTTAAATTGAAGGAAAACTGACTGAAACAGTCGAACGGGCCTACGAAACATATCCCATTGTGTTCGGAATGGGGGTATTTAGCTAGGGACGACAGTCGTTGGGTTTGGATTGGTGTTCATGTGGAACAGGGGGTATTTTTGGATTTTTAAAATATAAAAAAAAAAAAACTTCATTGGTCAGAAAATCCCTTTTTCTCTCTCCCCGTAGCCGATAACCAGTGGAACCCCCTTCAAAAATTCTCTCCTCCTTTTCTCCCCAACCACTCAACGAAATCACATGATTCTTGAAGCATTTTGAAGAGCTCGGAAAGAGCTTCAATTCAATACCCACCATCGTCAGTTTCGTCGCGAGTTGGAGGAGAATTACCTCGAGGAAGGCGCCGCGTTTGGAGCTCTGCCGCAGCCACCAGGGTGCACCGCACCTGACTGCACCACCCTGCGCACGTGCGCCCTCCACCCCCCTTGGTCGCTGTATGGTCCGATCATGCTGCAACTTCACGGATTTGGCGCTAAATCGATACCTAGTTTTGAACAGGTATGTAAATCATACGGTGGATTTGTTAATTTTAAACTGATTTTAACATTTAAAAGCGTAGCAAACTTCTAAAAATCATATCTTTTTCGTTTATTGACGAAATTCAGTGAAACAAGAGACAATGGACTCGTGTGGACGTTTTCTACATTCTAGAAGAGACCGCATATTTTTCTGTGCCTTCTGCTATTTTTGGTGGAGTGGAACCCAATGTGAGATTTCTAAATTATAAACTATATGGAAAATGACGATGTATAAATTATGTAGTCGATGTATGACTTATATAGGCGTTGTACACCTCATGTATAAGCATTGTATAGGTTATACGTTCGATATATAAGTTATATATGCGTTGTAAAAATTATATATGTGTTGAAATAGAAGTGAAATGCTTATATATATATATATATATATATATATATATATATATACGCCCCTCGTCCACAAACCATGGACGATATTTATATTTTGTGATTGATGTGAAAATTGGTTGATAACGAATGGTTGATTAGAATTGTTTGTGGTTGAAATTGATTGATGTGGTTGAAAAATACCCGTTTGTGGTTGAGAATTATTTGGTTGAAAACCACATAGGATTAGTTTATGGAAATGAAAAATATACATGTCGCCTGCGTGCGAACTAGATGCATGAAATCCCCATTGTCGAAAGCTGCGAGGCTTTAAGGTAGAGTGAGGATCCGTACTAAGGACGGCCCGGTTTTAACTACCCTGCCGTTATGCTGCCGAAATTTTGAATAATATTCATGTGTTAGAATTATTTTCATGTGTTGAAACTATATTCGTGTGTTGAATAGAAATTCATCTATTGAACAACATTCATGTTTTGAAATAAATTGTTTTGGAATGAAAATCACCTTTTTATCTCTATATATATATAAACTATAGAAAACCTTCATGTGTTGAATTGAAATTCATTCGTTGAATAGAAATTCAAGTGTTGAATGGTATTCGTGTTTTAAATATAAAAATCACCTTTTTATCTATATATATAAACTATAGAAAACCTTCATGTGTTGAATTGAAATTCATTTGTTGAATAGAAATTCATGTGTTGAATGGTATTCGTGTTTTGAAATAAATTGTTTTATAATAAAAATCCAATTTTATCATCTATATGAACTATATAAAATAGTCGTGTTTTGAAATAAATTGTTTTGCAATAAAAATCACATTTTTGCTATATATATACAAACTATAGAAAACCTTCATGTGTTGAATTGAAATTCATTCGTTGAATAGAAATTCATGTGTTGAATGGTATTCGTGTTTTGAAATAAATTGTTTTACAATAAAAATCCTATTTTTTATCATCTACATGAACTATATAAAATAGTCGTGATTTGAAATAAATTGTTTTGCAATAAAAATCACATTTTTACTATATATATACAAACTATAGAAACCGTTCATGTGTTGAATAGAAATTCATGTGTTGAATGGTATTCGTGTTTTGAAATAAATTGTTTTATAATAAAATTCATGTTTTTATCATCTATATGAATTATATAAAATAGTCGTGTTTTGAAATAAATAGTTTTACAATGAAAATCACATTTTTATCATATACATGAATTGTTAAAAATAGTGAAGTATAGAAATAGAAGTCAGTTGGATAAAAATATCATTTTTATCAAAGGTATGAAAAGAATAGGGTTTTGAAATCGAAGAATCGATTATATTTATATTTATATATATAATTAAAATATATCGAATAACGAAGCTGTAGTTCGTGTTTCGAAACCGTGATTTCAAACGATTAGTGCAGGAGATCCGACCATCGGATTTTCCCGAAACCGAAACCATTGGGTTCGCTTTGGAAATATCTTTTCAACGACACCAACTTTGTAAAGATCCAACGGTTAGATTGTCTGGAATGTTAAATTCAAATCTGAAGAAAAACAGCGCCAGAATCGATTTTATATATATATATATATATATATATATAAATATAACTAAAATAAATCGAATAACGACGCTACAGTTCGTATTTTGAAATAGAAACTTCAAACTATTGTACCGGGAGATCCGACCGTCGGATTTTCCCAGAACTGGAACCATTGGATTCGTTTTGAAAAGATGTTTCTAATGATATAAATTTTGTCAAGATCCAACGGCTAGATTTTCAGATATGTGTAAATCAAATCTGAAGAAAAACAACGCCACGATCGCGTTATGGCCCGAAGCGTCGTTTGAATAAATGGGCTATTTTAAAATAAATAACAATAGCGATAAATCATTATAAAATATTATAAATGATATGGATGTGCAATTTAGAAACTAACTGAAGGTTGGCTAAGTCGAATGGTTTCCTGGGTTTTGATCTGATGTTGGTTTCGGCCTTTGGGGTTAATATTTAGGAAATCGTTCTCTTACTGATTTACGGTTAGTGACTAATGAGTTGAAATGATGCGAATGTTGTGTTTGTGTAGCACATGATTATTATATACGCGAGTTGCTCAGAAAGACCGGGTTTATCCCATTCTGAATAACTAAATAGACGATAAGAAATCGAAGATGAAGACGGTGGTTGAAGACCGGAAATCTTCACCTCGTTTGGAAGGTAACTGATGTCCTAATTGGGAGGCATCCCGAAATATGGATAATGAGTGGTGGTCGTCCAGACGTACGTGGAGATCGATGGGTATGCGAGGTATATAGTGCCTCTGGTTTCGTTCAGACCCAGGACAGACTTGTAAATGGACTGTGTGTCTGACATTGGAATTCATTCTGTGTGATTGATAGCCATCAGTTGCATGGTGTGAATTGCCTGTAATGCATGCTAAAATGCAGTGATCAGGGCTTCTGTTGAAAAGCAAAGTCTTGTGGTTGATGATCAAAGAACCGCCTGTGTGGTGTAGCTTTGTGTATAACGTGAATTCGCGAGCCTCACACCCCGGTATAAACCAGAAACGGGAGAAGGACCACAGGGAGAGCATGCGTTTCCTTCTAGCTAGTGGTGGTGTCAGTGCTTAAACTGGCTGACATTTATATTATTTTCACCTATGTGATTGTTGCTGTTGCGAGGCGCCTCGAATATATCGGTCGATCTGGGACCGATGTAGTCATTCGTTGGCTCATTTACGCCCCAAAGGGCGGGGAAACGTAGTGTTCAGGCATTTTAATCCACATCGGTAGACCGGCCCTGACGATCCAAGGGCCCACCTGAGTCTGGGTCCTAAGACATGGGCTAGATTGTCTCGAAGTCGGTAAGGACTATCTTTTGCCTTGGTTCATGACGGAAATCCAATTCCCAAATACGACATCATGCGGTTTTGATTGTAAACCTATATTTGGCAACATAGTGGCATGGGACGCTCATGTCGTCTATGATTGATATTTATGATTGTGTATGAAATTAGAACCTAACTTGAAACGAGCTAAGATGGGTGGTTTCCTGGGTATTGGTCTGATGTTGGTTTCGGCCTTCGGGGTTAATACTTAGGGGGTCGTCTTCTTGCTAATTTACAGTTGGAGTTTTATTAAGAATTAAACGACAAAGTTTACATTTTAAATGATTTTTTTTGCTCGTATCAAGCATATTTTGGTCGATATAAGGTAAAACTCTATCCTACGGTTTGCGTTGCATTGTGTGATGGGACTTGAGTCTTATATCGGCTTCATTTTTATAAAAAGCATTGCGATGTTTAGAAGAATTATTTGGTTTAAAGCACTGGCAATCCAATGGAGTAAACCGGTTCCGCGAAAGTGGCTTGGTCCTATGATTAGCCATATTTTAAATGTGTTGAGTAGATTTCTCATACCAGTCCCATGACTGACTCGTAGTTTGTTTCACTTGCAAACTCGGGTGCCCCTTTTTCTACATGGGCAGCCTTGTATTCAGGTTATTAGCATGCTCTTTCTGGATAGCTGGAGCTGAAGATGGATTCTATCATTTATCTCTTTTTATGCTGTTCAGCTCCTATTGTACATTATGTTTTGTTTTCCGCTGTAGACATTTATGTATAGCTGAACTGTATTTGTACTAAGTATGATCCTGTATACTGTGTAACTCTGATGATTACGTTTATCCAGTATATTCTATTGTGCATTATTTGGTGTATTTATTTATTTCTGTTCTGCTAATCTGTTTATGTGTTATATTCGAAAGATTACCCTTAACACCGCATTACGGGTTTTGGGGTCGTCACAACGTGGTATCAGAGCTTTGGTTAAGCTTAGTGCTGGAATATAACATATTAACGAACTCGTCAGAAATAGAACCAGTAGTGTTCTAGGGTGGGTAACTCATTGCAGATAGGATCAGCAATATCCTAGTATGAGTATAGCAGAATCAGAACAACTCGTTAGAGATGGGTTCAGAAGTGCCCCAGAACGAGTCGAGAGTAATATGGTTTTAAATAACATATTTGTGATTATATTTATAGTCAGGTTTTAGAAATATAATTTTTGAATATATAAAAGATATATATTTGAAAGGTTAAAAACAATTTGATTTTTGTTTGTGTTGTGTGATAGTAGATTTGATTAATTAAATTATTAGAACGATAGTTAATTTTATCAATAAGAGAATGAATGGTAGAATTTATTCGATTATATCACACATTGAACTGATTTAAAAATAGATAGAAATATATACATGTGCACTATATATGTTTGAACAGGTAAATGGATAGCTGTTGAGTAAAGAATTTATTTGTGTGCCTGACAAATCGGTAAACCTTAATGAGTTGAATGCGAAATATTATTATATTAACTCATGTGAATGCCATTGGATGCGAAGTGCTGGTTGTTCTGTGTGTAATAATAAATGTCTCCATAGGATAGTAACAATTAATTTTGAACTACACTACATGGCATACTTCTTGAAGATAGGCATACTTCATCATATACCACATAAGCATTTGGAGCTTGTGCGACGAGGTGGAAGATTTACCATACGAGCGAGAGGCTTGTATGGTGATGACTATATTTTACAGGTTGAACTGATGACTGATATGGACCATATAAAATGTAACGATAAAATTGTCAGATTAATAAAAACCCCACACGGGTCTGGAGTTGACAGTAATCACGTCTCTTTAGTCACTAGATACGGCACATGGATTATTTATTTCCCACACGGGACGAGGTGACGAGAATTTATTCTCTGGAGCAATTAAAATACACACTCCCTCAGGCTTTGACAGGGTAACGAGAATTTATTCTCTGGAGTTATTATCTATACACACTCCCCTGTAAACACCAGAATATATCACTATAAATATGTATATGCTTTATAGGATTTATTGGGTACCTAATACGGCCCAATAAATTTCCAAACCCCTCCCCGTACAAAGGAGGTTATGGCGAAATTTTTCGAAAATTCCGGGTGTTAGCCAAATTTTTGAAGAATTTTAAAATTCTCATAAACTGAAAAGTTGGAGAATGGAAGCCAGATTGGAAGTAGAGTTGATTAATCAAACCACTTTCGACTTTGTTCCTTTTCGGGGACGAAAAGTTTTAAGTGGGGGAGATTGTAACGACCCGGAAAATCTGAACCAATTAATTTTTTTTAAATTGGATATTTTAGTGGATTTTAAATATTTAAAATAATAATGATGAAAAGTAAGTTTGAATCGACATTTGAAAATGAATATAATTAATTCTAATTATAAACAAGGCCTGAAATGGCGCGGTAGTTTCAAAATTTGAATTCAAACTTTGACTGACTGTTCCGGGTGCAAAACAAAACGGATTTGAGTGAAACCAAAAATATTTAAATCTGTTAGTGAATATCTTTCTAACGAATCTGAAAAATCGAAGTTCCATAGCGGGAAGCAAAATTTATGGCCAAATGAATTTTCAGAAAGGTCGCTATGGAGTTTATATAGCCCGTGAAAATAGCCATTTTGCAAACGACCTCGGAATTCGACGAAACCACTTTTGTTGGATCCGGGATGTTAAACTATTGCTAGATTCCAAATTTCATAATTTTTGAAGTTAATATGTGAGCGTGGCATAGGAAAACGTGTTTTGGTCAATTACATTTAAATTGGATCGACCAGAAAAGGGCCATTTTTCAAATGGTCTCAGAATTCGACGAAACTAGTTTTGTTGGGACCGCATCGTCAAAACATAGCTAGATTTATTTTTCTGGAATTTTTCGAATCAGTTTGTGGCCCTGGCAAATTGAAATGTACGTTCAAATCGAATATTGAATGCTACATATTTTAAATTGAAGGAAAACTGACTGAAATAGTCGAATGGGCCTACGAAACATATCCCATTGTGTTCGGAATGAGGGTATTTAGCTAGGGACGACGGTCGTTGGGTTTGGATTGGTGTTCATGTGGAACAGGGGGTATTTTTGGATTTTTAAAATATATAAATAAATAAAAAAAACTTCATTGGTCTGAAAATCCCTTTTTCTCTCTCCCCGTAGCCGATAACCAGCGGAACCCCCTTCAAAAATTCTCTCCTCCTTTTCTCCCCAACCACTTAATGAAATCACATGATTCTTGAAGCATTTTGAAGAGCTCGGAAAGAGCTTCAAATCAATACCCACCATCGTCAGTTTCGTCGCCAATTGGAGGAGAATCACCTCGAGGAAGGCGCCGCGTTTGGAACTCCGCCGCCGCCACCAGGGTGCACCGCACCTGACTGCACCACCCTGCGGACGTGCGCCCTCCACCCCCCTTCGTCACTGTATGGTCCGATCGTGCTGCAACTTCACGGATTTGGCACTAAATCGATACCTAGTTTTGAACAGGAATGGAAATCATACGGCTTTGTTAATTTTAAACTGATTTTAACATTTAAAAGCGTAGCAAACTTCTAAAAACCATATCTTTTTCATTTATCGACGAAATTCAGTGAAACAAGAGATAGTGGACTCGTGTGGACGTCTTCTACATTCTAGAAGAGACCGCATATTTTTCTGAGCCTTCTACTATTTTTGGTGGAGTGGAACCCAATGTGAGATTTCTAAATTATAAACTATATGGAAAACGACGATGTATAAATTATATAGTCGATGTATGACTTATATAGGCGTTGTACACCTCATGTATAAGCATTGTATAGGTTGTATGTTCGATATATAAGTTATATATGCGTTGTAAAAATTATATATGTGTTAAAATAGAAGTGAAATGCTTATATATATACGCCCCTCGTCTACAAACCATGGACGATATTTATTGTTTGTGATTGATGTGAAAATTGGTTGATAACAAATGGTTGATTAGAATTGTTTGTGGTTGAAATTGATTAATGTGGTTGAAAAATACCCGTTTGTGGTTGAGAATTATTTGGTTGAAAACCATATAGGATTAGTTTGTGGAAATGAAAAATATACATGCCGTCTGCGTGCGAACTAGATGCATGAAATCCCCATTGTCAAAAGCTGCGAGGCTTTAAGGCAGAGCGTGGAGTCGTACTTGGGACGACCCCGGTTTTAACTATCCTCCCGTTATGCTGCCGAAATTTTGAATAATATTCATGTGTTAGAATTATTTTCATGTGTTGAAACTATATTCGTGTCTCGAATAGAAATTCATCTATTGAACGTCATTCATGTTTTGAAATAAATTGTTTTGCAATGAAAATCACCTTTTTATCTATATCTATATATATATATATAAAAAAACTATAGAAAACCTTCATGTGTTGAATTGAAATTCATTCGTTGAATAGAAATTCATGTGTTGAATGGTATTCGTGTTTTAAATATAAAAATCACCTTTTTATCTATATATATAAACTATAGAAAACCTTCATGTGTTGAATTGAAATTCATTCGTTGAATAGAAATTCATGTGTTGAATGGTATTCGTGTTTTGAAATAAATTGTTTTATAATAAAAATCCTATTTTTGTCATCTATATGAACTATATAAAATAGTCGTGCTTTGAAATAAATTGTTTTGCAATAAAAATCACATTTTTACTATATATATACAAACTATAGAAAACCTTCATGTGTTGAATTGAAATTCATTCGTTGAATAGAAATTCATGTGTTGAATGGTATTCGTGTTTTGAAATAAATTGTTTTGCAATAAAAATCACATTTTTACTATATATATTCAAATTATAGAAACCATTCATGTGTTGAATAGAAATTCATTCATTGAATAGAAATTCATGTGTTGAATGGTATTCATGTTTCGAAATAAATTGTTTTATAATAAAAGTCATGTTTTTATCATCTATATGAACTATATAAAATAGTCGTGTTTTGAAATAAATAGTTTTACAATGAAAATCACATTTTTATCATATACATGAATTGTTTAAAATAGTGAAGTATAGAAATAGAAGTCAGTTGGATAAAAATATCATTTTGATCAAAGGTATGAAAAGAATAGGGTTTTGAAATCGAAGAATCGATTATATTTATATATATATAATTATAATTAAAATATATCGAATAACGAAGCTGCAGTTCGTGTTTCGAAACCGTGATTTCAAAGGATTAGTGCGGGAGATCCGACCATCGGATTTTCCCGAAACCGAAACCATTGGGTTCGCTTTGGAAATATCTTTCCAACGACACCAACTTTGTAAAGATCCAACGGTTGGATTGTCTGGAATGTTAAATTCAAATCTGAAGAAAAATAGCGCCAGAATCGATTATATATATATATATATAATTAAAATAAATCGAATAACGACGTTGTAGTTCGTATTTTGAAATTGAAACTTCAAACGATTGTACCGAGAGATCCGACCGTCGGATTTTCCCAGAACTGGAACCGTTGGATTCATTTTGAAAAGATCTTTCTAATGATATAAATTTTGTGAAGATCCAACGGTTAGATTTTCAGATACGTGTAAATCAATTCTGAAGAAAAACAGCGCGACGGCCGCGTTATGCCCCGAATCGTCGTTTGAATAAATGGGCTATTTTAAAATAAATAAAAATAGTGATAAATCGTTATAAAATATTATAAACGATATGGATGTGAAATTTAGAAACTAACTGAAGGTTGGCTAAGTCGAATGGTTTCCTGGGTTTTGATCTGATGTTGGTTTCCGCCTTCGGGGTTAATATTTGGGAAATCGTTCTCTTACTGATTTACGGTTAGTGACTAATGAGTTGAAATGATGCGTATGTTGTGTTTGTGTAGCACTTGTTTATTAAATACGCGAGTTGCTTAGAAAGACCGGGTTTATCCCATTCTGAATAACTAAATCGACGATAAGAAATCGAAGATGAAGACGGTGGTTGAAGACCGGAAATCTTCACCTCGTTTGGATGGTAACTGATGTCCTGATTGGGAGGCATCCCGAAATATGGATAATGAGCGCTGATCGTCCAGAAGTACGTGGAGATCGATGGGTATGCGAGGTATATAGTGCCTCCGGTTTCGTTCAGACCCCGGACGGACTTGTAAATGGACTGTGTGTCTGACATTGGAATTCATTCTGTGTGATTGATAGCCATCAGTTGCGTGGTGTGAATTGCCTATGTGGCATGCTAAGATGCAGTGATCAGAGCTTCTGTTGAAAAGCAAAGTCTTGTGGTTGATGATCAAAGCACCGCCTGTGTGGTGTAGCTTTGTGTATAACGTGAATTCGCGAGCCTCACACCCCGGTATGAACCAGAAACGGGAGAAGGACCTCAGGGAGGGCATGTGTTTCCTTCTAGCTAGAGGTGGTGTTGGTGCTTAAACTGGCTGACATTTATATTATTTTCACTTATGTGGTTGTTGGTGTTGCGAGGCGCCTCGGATATATCGGTCGATCCGGGACCAATGGAGTCATTCGTTAGCTCACTTACGCCCCCAAAGAGCAGGGAAACGTAGTGTTCAGGCATTTTAATCCACATCGGTGGACTGGCCCTGACGATCCAAGGGCCCACCTGAGTCTGGGTCCTGATACATAGGCTAGATTGTCTCGAAGTCGGTATGGACTATCTTTTGCCTTGGTTCATGACGGAAATCCAATTCCCAAATACGACATCGTGCGGTTTTAATTGTAAACCTATATTTGGCGACATAGTGGCATGGGACGCTCATGTCGTCTATGATTGATATTTATGATTGTGTATGAAATTAGAACCTAACTGGAAACGAGCTAAGATGGGTGGTTTCCTAGGTATTGGTTTGATATTGGTTTCGGCCTTCGGGGTTAATACTTAGGGGGTCGTCCTCTTGCTAATTTACAGTTGGAGTCTGATTAAGAATTAAATGACAAAGTTTACATTTTAAATGATTTGTTTTGCTCGTATAAGGCATATTTTGGTCGATATAAGGTAAAACTCTATCCTCCGGTTTGCGTTGCATTGTGTGATGGGACTTGAGTCTTATATCGGCTTCATTTTTATAAAAAGCATTGCGATGTTTAAAAGAATTATTTGTTTTAAAGCACTGTCAATCCAATGGAGTAAACCCGTTCCGCAAAAGTGGCGTGGTCCTGTGATTAGCCATATTTTAAATGTGTTGAGTAGATTTCTCAGACTAGTCTCATGACTGACTCGTAGTTTGTTTCACTTGCAAACTCGGGTGCCCCTTTTTCTACACGGGCAGCCTTATATTCAGGTTATTTGCAGGCTCTTTCTTGATAGCTGGAGCTGAAGATGGATTCTATCATTTATCTCTTTTTATGCTGTTCAGCTCCTATTGTACATTATGTTTTGTTTTCCGTTGTAGACATTTATGTATAGCTGAACTGTATTTGTACTAAGTATGATCCTGTATACTGTGTAATTCTGATGATTACGTTTATCCAGTATATTCTATTGTGCATTATCTGGTGTATTTATTTATTTCTGTTCTGCTATTATCCGTTTATGTGTTATATTCCAAAGATTACCCGTAACACAACAGTACGGGTTTTTGGGTCGTCACAATAACAAAAACTAAGTATCAAACCTTGGTTAAGAGAACCAAGTAATAAACCTTAGTTAAGAGAACTAAGTAAGTAACGAGAAAGAGAACTAAGTAGTAAACCTTAGTTAAGAGGAATAAGTTGTAAACCTTGAGTTAAGAAAATGAACGATTAAGAGAACTAAGTAGTAAACCTTAGTTAAGAGAACAAAGTAGTAAACCTTAGTTAAGAAAGCCAAGTAGAACACGAGGAGGAGCGAACGTCCATCTGATCATGAAGAAGGCTCCAACTAACTGGGTTACGAAGCACGCAGCTTCGAGGGGATGTGAGGGTGCTATTGGTATCCCTCTATGAGGTTGCAGATGATCCTCCTGGGCTCACAGAGGTTAAGGTCTGCGTTAGAAGAGCCAAGGGTATGCCTTGGTTGCAATATAAGCAACCTAAAGACTCGGATGGGTCAGCGTGAGGCGGCGATATCTTGTTTAGCCCTGTGATAGCACGTCGTCGTCTACCTACCATCTTGAGTCAATTGAGTACGCAAAGCGGAAAGGCGGAGAACTCCAACAGACTATATACTAGCTATCTAGTTATGGGTAAGGTTTGGCCAATAGGTTTGTGGGGGCATAGGGGGCCTGCTAATAGTTCTCATTCTTGATTTTCTTGGATGCCTTTCATTAATTGAGGGAGGGGTAAAGTGGGACCATAGCCACACATAGATAAAAATAGTCCTTAGCATCTGCATCGGCGGATAACTTAAAGCTCCCAACCGAGTTCCGTGTTTCTTGATTAGCCCTGCCACGGGACTCGGGCTGCACATATAGAGGACATGTGCAACTAGACACCGACAACGATTCACGACACGTACGTGGGGAAAGTCTAGGAACATACATCGCTCTGGGTAGTGTGTCCTAGACTAGGGGGCATCATTCGATAGGCAGCATAATCCCTAGTTGGACCTAGGTCGCGTAAACCTTGAATCCGAGAAGCGTTCAATAGGTAGCATAAACCCTAGTGTTCCTGGGTAGCGTAAACCCTGGTTGAATCTAGGAAGCGCTCGAAAGTAAACCTTATATTAGATCTAGATGATACACGGAATCTAGCAAGATCGAGAGTGGCAGTCCAAACGATTTCGAGAATGGTGGCACTACACTAAAGTAGTATTGATTTACATGATGAAGGCCGTATGACATACGCCAAGGGACTGTATATATACATGGAAAGGATTTGACGAGTTGGGGGTATCTACATATACGGTGTATTAGGTTAACCTACTAGTGGGACATGAGTATAGCTTAAAGAGCTAACATTGTTAACAACCTAATAACCAAGAAAATGTAACTGAACGGTATATGTAGGATTATACAGAAGTTTATTCTAAGTTTACTCACATAGAACTTATGTTTTGACCCCCTCCTCATTACATACTTCCAGGTTAGGTTCATGAACGAGATAATATAGCTTTGGATACTGGTTTAGCATTATTGCTAATAAGGTAAAGCAATATTTGAATATTTTACTTTATTTCCTTCCACTGTGAGATGCTTTACGATTTCTGACATGTTTCTTTATCTCTCTCTTTTTCCGCAGGATACCAGAGCACTCAACTCGGGTTTCGATAGTTGGATTTTTGAAAGAAAAAAAATTCGGTCTGTCGGAATCCGGGTTGTCACATATGGCCAAATCAAATTTTGAAATAGTCGCTATGAAAATCATTATTTAATTGTTGGCCTTTAAAATAGTCATTTTTCAAACGGTCTCTGTTTTCGATGAAATTAGTTTCATTGGAACCGTAACGTTAAATTATTGTACAATATTGAATTGCGTGGCAAACCGATGTCGTATGTGACCACGGTAGCCGTAAACACCCAGTTATTTTCTATAGCGTGTATTTAAATTAATTTAATTCAATAAAGGGATAATTGAGTGTAACTAGAGCAGACGATTGAATTAAGCCACGAAACTAGTTCCATTGAGTTTGAATCGACGATTAGAGTCAGAATAGGAATATAGTTTGTTATTTTATGAAAATCGGGTAATTTGGTATCCAAAATGACATTGCGGTGCGTATAAAAATTGCGTACTGGGAAACAGTCTCGGAATACAACGAAACTAGTGCCGTTGGATTCGTATTAATTAATTATTGTATAATTTTCAATTTTCGTGTCAATTGGACTTACCGTTTGATCGTGGCAATGAAAAACGCCTAAATCAATTATATTATTCAGTCAATTCAGACAGGGGTAACTTAAAACGCATAAACGATTGGTCAAATGAACTCTGATTTGAACGAAACAAGATTCATTGGATCCATAAGGAAGAGGTCTAGTAAAATTTTAAGGTCTCATATTTTTAGGATTTCTTTTGTAATTATAGAAATTTTAAACACTTGATTTTTCGTCGATAATTATAAAGGACTTTTCACAAGCGATCTCAGATTTTGACGGAACCTGTCCCATTGGGTTCAGAATATATTTTTATGCTACAATTACAATTTTTTTTAAAATACTGAAGTGGTATGTGGTAATTTTAAAGGATAATTCACGGTTAAATTATATATTATAATATAATATTGATATGTCACTCTATATAAGACCAACCATAAGGGGTCAAACCCTAACCAATTGTTTTCGCATGGTCAATACCATCTGAAAGCTGCGCCTCTACCCTAACATAACATGGCTAAAATCTTCAATCATTTCCTCTTCCTTTTCACGAAATCCATTCATTTAATTCGAAAGCCTTCTTCATCATATTTGAGAGTCATGTGAGCTCCACGATTTGGACAGTCATAATCGACATTAAGGGATAGTGGAAGTTGGAATCCTACTCGAAATCTGAGGCGATTTTGGGGCCTGTATGTGTGGCTTTCCTAGGGATTATCCGATGGATAGGAGCACCGAGTCAATCGGTTTTTGGTGTGATAAACGACATCGGAAAGGCGAGCATCTTGGCAGTCCTTGATGTGGCTCCGGCGATCGATTAGAGGTGCGGTTGGAGCCTGTTAACTTCGAGCGATGGGAGTCTACGATAATACGAACTGTGGTAGAAGCCTGGACTATACTTCCGCCGATATTCATTAAGTAATGTAATTAAATTTAAATTAATTAGTGATTAAATTAATTACTAATAAACTAATTAAAATGGGTGTGCAGGGTTCCGAACAAACTGGGAAGGAAACGAGAGAGAGAAGTTGGACACTGATTGGTTATTAACAAAGTTATCAGTCACTTAATGGCATAATTATGGATTAATAATTTTTTAAGACCACAACTTTACATGTTTGCAGGACAAATAGGAACATCGTGGACAATGAAGCAGTTGAACAGTAGAAGAACCAGACCGTATATTTTTACAATCTTGTAATTCGTTCAACATTAAATCATCATTGATTTTTAATATGATTAGATTTATAATTTAATCAAATTTGTATAAACTAAAAACCGTAAATTTGGTTGCACAACGAAGAACACAGAAGCAGTAACAATCAGGCCTAGTATCATTCAATGCAGAAATGTCGGCTTAGTCTTTTTAGACCAACGTAATAATAGTATTAGTTTTAATTAAAGGATGCTGGTTGTAAAAATTTTAGTGATTAAGGTATTGTTAGTAAATTAAATCGTGTTATGGCAATGATGCAGGTAGAAACGAATTGAACGGGGAAAGACGAGAGAAACGGCCTAAGTGACACTAATTTAAAAGTAATTAAATTAGTTAAATAATATTAATTAAGGGTTTACTAATTATTAATTATATCGTATAGCTTATAATTTGTATAACTTATGCCTGTGTGATCAAAATTGGACCAAACAAATTACGTTGGAACCATATCAGAGAATACTTCATTCTGAAATTGGAACGGTCAGAGTTGGAATGAACTGGATTTTCAGTTAAATTAAATGCTTGTTTAATTTAACTAAAACAAGCCATTAAACAGCAAAACAACTCAAGGTGAGTTGAACTCGCTCAGTTTTTTCCCATTTATATTCTATATAAATTGGTTTTTCATTTTGTGTGCTCTGCTTACTGATGGTTGACTGTTTGCTAATTATATATTATTTGTTGATTTAACTGATGAAATTAAACTGTTATTTAATTTCAGTGAAATACCAAATCGTTATTTTAACGATTGATCCCAATGAAGGTAACTTACCTTATTGGTCACGTTTATTTATAAACGTGTTTAATTGTTTGAATTGTTTTGTTGACTGGTTGATGTTACATAATTGTTGTTTACTGTTATAGAAATTTTTAGTAAAATGAAATTGAATGATCTGATTTGAGATAACCATTTCTGATACAGGGAAGAACATGTTGGAGGGATCCAACTAGATTCCTCAAATATATTATTTATTTTCATATTATCATATATGAACTGTCATGATTTGGTGATTGATTTGATTTGTGATTATTGACTGAAAATTCAACCTATGTTTGGTTTTAAACAATGGGCAATATTAGTTGGGTAATCAGCAATAAATGGCCTAAGAATAAATTGTTTTGTTTTATATTGATTTACCGTAAGGTGGATCGATAGAATTGAAATTATAAAATTTATTTTTGGAAATAGATTTTAAATTATATTATTTTGATTAAAAGCTATTAAAAGAAAATAAATATTTATTATTTAAATTTATAATTAATTATCAATTGATTTTATAAGGAAATTTCTGATGTTAAGCAAGTTTGTGGACCAGTGAGTAGAAATTAATGCAACGGTTAAATCAGGATAATTGTTTATTTAAAAGGTAAGTAAATGGAATTTATTTAAATTAATTATATTTTTAATTAATTTAAAGGTAGAACGAAATGGGAATCGGTTAAGGAGATAACCGTGTTTTGAGCTGACTAAGGTCGACCGTTTTAACCAAAGTTGGTTATTAAATTAGTCTGACTTTAATTGATCAAATAAAATAGTTAATGAATATTGTTTTTGTAACACCCCGCCTCCGCTAGGGTCACTCGCAAGGGAATGCACTAGCTTTAGAGGGGCATTATTGGTAAACATGCACAGAAATATCACAAGACAGAACATATATAAATAGCGGAAGTAAAATCAAACTTTCATAACATGAATAAATAAGGTCTAAAGCCTTTTACATCAGAGTACATCAAAACCTGTCTTGCAATAATAAAGAAGCATAAAAACTTTTTCATAAATTATTCCCCAAGTAAAAACAGTAAAGTAGCCATAGCCAAGAGAAGTCCAAGCCATCCATGATGACCTTCAGGTAGAAGAAGTCCGAACTAAACAGCATTGTTTCCTCCCTGTAACCTGGCTGGGGGGGGGGGGAACGGAAGAAAAGAGGCGAAACAAAACGGGTCAGTCAAAAAGACTGAGTAAGTCCTATCTACTTCCAGTATAAAAACAGGTAAAGGTAACATGACATGCATAAACTGAAAGTAAACATAAGGATAACTACAAGACAGATAAACCAGGATGGCCGGTTGAACTACTGTGGCAAGGTAAACCAAGGTATCATGATAAACTGCGGTGTTATGATAAGTCAAGGTATCACATCGTCAGATTTCTAACGAGTACATTATCCCAAGGTATCTAGTCCTAACATGTATATTTGCTCTACACCTCTCGTACTAGTATCCCTACCCGCGCCATGAACGTCCCTTGCTCAAAGGCGTGTAATGGTCCATGTCAACCTAATATATCACATATACAGGTTACTCACATCATATGTTTCTTTTCATGTATATAAGTTCAGTCCTTTACCGTACCTCGTACGGGCTTCCCCATGTCGTATTATCCTTGAAGTCGTTTGGACTGTCACCCTTGTTCTAGCTAGGTTCTCCCATATGAATCATCATTTGAACTACTAGGACTTACGCCACCTAGCACCACTAGGGATTACGCTTACCTATTGCACGCTTTCGTGTTTCGGTCTGGGTTAAACCACCTAGGCCACTAGGGATTACGCTAACCCTCAACCGCGCCCTTTTTCCCACGCATTCATCGTGAATCGTTTTTCTATAACTGGATGCACATGTATCACATCGCGCTATCCGAGTCCTGTCACCGGCCAAAACAAGAAATACAGGACTCGGTCGGGAGCTTTAGATTTATCTGCCGATGCAGATACTAAGGTCTGCTTTTCTACACGTGGCTATGGTCCCACGAGACCCCTCCCTCAACTAGCGAAAGGCAACACAAGAGGAGATCTTGCATGAGAACTACACTCCGGCCAGCCCACATCCTACGGCCTACCTCACCCATAATTAGATAGCAAATCATGGTCTGTTGGGTGTTCCCTGCCTTTCCGTACGTACACGCTTGACTCAAGATGGTAGATGATCGACGAACTTGCTATCTCGGGCACCTTATGTATTCGCCGACTCACTGCTATCCACCCCAGTCTTTAGGTCGCTCGCATAGCAACCAAGGCATATTCTTGGTTCTTCTACCGCAGACCTCAACCTCTCGTGAGCCTAGTATAATGACCTGGCAGCTCACAGAGGGATCCCAAGAATATCCTCACGTTCCCCGAAGCCGCTGCTTCGTTACCCAGTTCGTTGGAGCCTTTATCTAAATCAGATAGCCTGCTCCTACACGCATAATTAAACGTATCGGGTTACTAATCTATCTAAGAAATGGTCCAGATTTCCTTGACTAAGAATTATTACTTAGTTTCCCTTAACTAAGGTTTACCACTTAGCCTTATTTCCATAATCCTTGTTAACTATGGTTATTTACCTAATCCTCCGAATTAGGGTTTATCTAATGGGTTAAGTGTCACTTAAGTTCATAACTTAGCCCGTCTACAAACCATGTCAAAATTGGCTAAGTATACAAGTCCAAGACTTAACCCTACAAACCATGTGTCAAGTTGGTTAAGTATATCAAGGAATCCATGACTTAACCTCGTCTAATTATCATTTTAGATTGGTTAATTATATAATTTAACTTGACCTTGTCATCAAATCGGTCAAGCGTATTCAAGTGATTCGTGACTTAGCCTTATCCTGTTTTCACGTTGGATTGGTTAAGTATAGATTAACTTAACCTCATCAAATTAACGAGTTAGATTGGTTAAGTATAGGTCACTTAACCTCATCAAATCATCGTGTTAAATTAGTTAAGTGTTTAACTTAACCCCATTAAATTACCAAGTTGGATTAATTAAGTCTAGGCTAACTTAACCCCATCCGATTACCATGTTTAGATTAGTTAAGCCTAATCTTAACCCCATCCATTAACTGTATTATACGGTTAAGTGTCATTAAGAAAATTTACTTAACCTTATCACGTTATCGTGTTGGATTGATTAAGTGTTGGTTAACTTAATCCCGTCCACTAGTCGTATAAAAATGGTCAAGTGTCATTAGGCAAATCAAGTTACTTAACCTACCCAAGCTTATCATGTTTTGTTAAGTATCATTAGCCTAATCAAATTACTTAACCCATTTGTCCATATCATATTTGGTTAAGCCTCATTAATCAAATTAACTTAACCCTATTATGTGGCATTAATTTAATTAATGCACCCTCAACCTCTCACATTAGACCTTGTTGTGGTTACTAGTTAAGCCGGGCGGGTCCGGGTAGATTTATACCACAACCTAGTCTAACCTCGGGTCTTAAGCGCGACATGACCAACTTCTCACATTGGGTCCTATTGTTTGCAACTACTAGTTAGGCCGGTCGGTTCCGGGTAGTTTTACGTTGCAAACTCAACCCAACCTCGAGTTGGCCATACTTATATTATCTAAGTTCATCATGTTTCCAAAACATGTTACAAGTTTTCGAGCATTTGGGTAGACCTAACTTAATAGGTAAATTCCCAAAGGGTAGACCTAACTTAATAGGTAAATTCCCAAGCTCATGTTTTTATGCATACTTACATGTCATCTTCCATGTTATCCTTCAAGTCACATTTTCAAGTATAAACACATGTCATATTCAAGTTAAGATTTTGCGACATGTTCATGTTTATCTAACTACCCAAAATCGTGTTTTCCCAACACAAGCAAAGCGAGTCAACATAGTAAGGATGCTATGCCACATATTGGTCTCAAAACATGCATGATGCCAAAAAGGGCTTGGCTTCCACATGCATAACATCATAAAGAAATTGACCATGAACATGCATAGTGTCATAAGGTAATTTGGCCACAAACATGCATATTATCACGAAAAGGGCTTGGCCATAAACATGCATAATCTCATGAAAGACTTGGCCACAAACTTACATGATAGCATAAAGGGGTTTGGGTTCATAAACATGCATAAGCCCCAAAATCTAGTCTTAGCCAAGGTTTCACAAGTAAAATGGTTCCTAAAGGTTCATGCTAGCATTTCATGCATAAAGATCCAAACTTGCAAGTTAAGCTAGGTTATGCATAGCATGAGAGGCATGATTAAGTCACTCACATGGCCTAAGATCATAAACATGAACACAAGAGGCAAGGTAAGGTTCATATATGTTCGCATAATCATGTTTAGCCTCATTTTATCCCATGTCAACATTAAAATACCGTTTTGACCCAAAAGTAGCTAGAACTTACATAGGCAAGGCTTAGGAAAGGGATCATGCATCATTTTGATGAAGAAAGGTGGCTCCTTTGATGAAGATCCGTCATGAAACTCGCATAACAACGTTGATTTGGCCTCCATTTGGTGTAGCAAGCTTGCATCTTTTGATTTGAACTTGATTTGAGTGCATAGGCTTTAGGGATTTGAGATGGAGGCCATGAGAGTAGAAATTTGGCCATAGTTTAGTTACATGAGTGAATAATGAGGGTTTAGGGGTAGGTTTAGGGTCTTTTTATAGAGATTAGGATAGTTTTAGGCCCTTAGATTAACCCTAGGACCAAGCAGAGCCGTCAGATTTCAAACCAGGCCCAAAAACCTAGCCAAGATAGCAAATAGGTGCACCAGATCAAAATCAGCCGACAGGGCAAGTCGACAGCCCTGTCGACATGCATGTCGACATGCCTGTCGACATGCCTGTCGACATGCCTGGGCGGGAATTTTCCCGCCTGGCCCCATTTCTGCACGTTTCGAAATTCAAATTTTCCGAAAACTTCTTTGGGCCTTAACCGGGTCATACGGACTCCGATTTTCGAAAACTCGGACTCTATTTCGCGTATTTTTCCGAGACGAACGCAATGGCATAGCCCGTTTTACTTGATTCAGAATTTAAAATTAAATTCTGCCTTGATTCTCGTTTTAACATGTTATCGAAAAATACGGGTTGTTACATTCTCCCCACCTTTTAGGATTTCGTCCCCGAAATCTCCAAGTTAGGAAGAACATATCCTACCATCCATCATCCATCTACTCAAAACATCATCCACAAGCAACCATCGTCCTTAGATGATTTCTAATGCTGTATGAATACATGCAAAGAGTGTGTGTATATGTTCCTTAGCTAATGCTAATGATCAGGCCTGAAAAATCTTTTGAATGCAAAAATATGTATAGTGCCATGAATCCAACATGTATGCAAATAGTCCTAGTCATATATATACACTATATGCGTGCACAAACATTCATCCATATGCAACATCCACATGGTAACACATTCAATTTCATCCATAAACAAGTATAAATACTCGTGCATATGCAATATGAATTGTGATCGAGTCGAGCTACTATCTAATGTAAATTCGCGCATCCACGAGCAACCACCTGCAACCATTTGCAACCATATCACCCATAACATGTTTCAAATACATGTTTACATCCATAGCGTTCTACCTAAGGTTCCCCGAAACAGGGTCGAGAAGATAAACGGGACAAACTCCTTACGGGGTTTGTAACAGAAAATAGGACCGAGAGGATGTCCACAAAAGATAGCCTACAAGTAAGCTCTACAGAAAACAGGGATCAAGGATATACTCCCAAAAAGAGATATCATGCGTGTATCTAGTCTTTGACCATCAAAGTCGTACTTTCTTGAGCTCAATTTCATTGTGCCTTGACCGTCTTTTGACTTCATGATTTCGTAGTTCCTTGCTTCCTATTTCCAAGGTGTGAGTGGAACTCATTTCACTGTCGCCTCTCGTTTCACTTATTCTTTCCCTAGTATGCTTGGCTCAAACATATCTGCGTACTCATGCAAGCTCTCCAAAATTCACCAGTGAATTCTGGATCTCGTTTTCCGATGCCAATCCATGTTGCCAAGAGTTCTTACTAGGGTGATTCCCATAACTCATGCATAATCGAAACGAACCATCCGCCTTAGCGGCGAATCCTATTTGAACGGATTACCAACAAATGCATCCCGGGATTCTAGGTAACTAACCATGACAGAACCCAAAAAGGGTTTCACGAGACTTCGAGGGTATCACCAAGGCAAGTCAAGAATCCAACCACCCTCTTTCTAAAACCGAGAATGGTATCCCTTACTGGATAACCACTTTACCCCTAGAATCCATCCGCAACTTATAAACATAAGCATTATTTCCAAGCTCAACACTTGATATAGACATTTTCAAATCCAAACAAGCCATGAGTAAATGGACCGATCTTCCAATAGGACTTGAGACAAAAACGGGATCCTCTACTACGCTAGTACTAAGGTGCAGAGACTCAACTATCGAAGCGGACTTAAAAGATGCGGTGATCAAAACAAAGTCCCGACAGGATGATAGAGAAGAAAAGCTAAACCTTTAACAAGATCGTTACCCTCCTTCTGGGGTACCCTAGAAATGAGAGCATACTACTGCCCTCCCGATGATCTTGTCCTTGTCCCATGATACTTAACTATCCGTCCCATTCCACCATGCCAAAGGTACTCTCCCGTCATGGGTTTCATTGTTCATCTTTCTCTCTCATTCTGAGTTGAGCCATACCAACAAGTTGCTCATCCTTAAACTCATATCCTTTATCCTCTTTCTCACTATCCTTTCTTATAACGCGGACACTGGTCTCCCGAGAACAGCCTCCATCGCATGGAAAGCACTTTCGAAGATAGAAAAGACTAGTCGCAGTTAAAACCACTGTGCTACAGATGGAGGAAAGAAAGGAAAAGAGATTCAATTAAGGAAACAAGGATAATGCTAATGGCCTTTGGGGAATAGCCTTTTCTTTTTAAAAGAAAACTTTCTTGAAAAATGCTTCTTTATAAACGATTTTCAAATAGTTTTCAGAAGGTCTTTAAAAACTTTTGCCCAATCTGGTAACCTTCTGCTCTGATACCAAATGTAACACCCCGCCTCCGCTAGGGTCACTCGCAAGGGAATGCACTAGCTTTAGAGGGGCATTATTGGTAAACATGCACAGAAATATCACAAGACAGAACATATATAAATAGCGGAAGTAAAATCAAACTTTCATAACATGAATAAATAAGGTCTAAAGCCTTTTACATCAGAGTACATCAAAACCTGTCTTGCAATAATAAAGAAGCATAAAAACTTTTTCATAAATTATTCCCCAAGTAAAAACAGTAAAGTAGCCATAGCCAAGAGAAGTCCAAGCCATCCATGATGACCTTCAGGTAGAAGAAGTCCGAACTAAACAGCATTGTTTCCTCCCTGTAACCTGGGGGGGGGGGGGGGAAACGGAAGAAAAGAGGCGAAACAAAACGGGTCAGTCAAAAAGACTGAGTAAGTCCTATCTACTTCCAGTATAAAAACAGGTAAAGGTAACATGACATGCATAAACTGAAAGTAAACATAAGGATAACTACAAGACAGATAAACCAGGATGGCCGGTTGAACTACTGTGGCAAGGTAAACCAAGGTATCATGATAAACTGCGGTGTTATGATAAGTCAAGGTATCACATCGTCAGATTTCTAACGAGTACATTATCCCAAGGTATCTAGTCCTAACATGTATATTTGCTCTACACCTCTCGTACTAGTATCCCTACCCGCGCCATGAACGTCCCTTGCTCAAAGGCGTGTAATGGTCCATGTCAACCTAATATATCACATATACAGGTTACTCACATCATATGTTTCTTTTCATGTATATAAGTTCAGTCCTTTACCGTACCTCGTACGGGCTTCTCCATGTCGTATTATCCTTGAAGTCGTTTGGACTGTCACCCTTGTTCTAGCTAGGTTCTCCCATATGAATCATCATTTGAACTACTAGGACTTACGCCACCTAGCACCACTAGGGATTACGCTTACCTATTGCACGCTTTCGTGTTTCGGTCTGGGTTAAACCACCTAGGCCACTAGGGATTACGCTAACCCTCAACCGCGCCCTTTTTCCCACGCATTCATCGTGAATCGTTTTTCTATAACTGGATGCACATGTATCACATCGCGCTATCCGAGTCCTGTCACCGGCCAAAACAAGAAATACAGGACTCGGTCAGGAGCTTTAGATTTATCTGCCGATGCAGATACTAAGGTCTGCTTTTCTACACGTGGCTATGGTCCCACGAGACCCCTCCCTCAACTAGCGAAAGGCAACACAAGAGGAGATCTTGCATGAGAACTACACTCCGGCCAGCCCACATCCTACGGCCTACCTCACCCATAATTAGATAGCAAATCATGGTCTGTTGGGTGTTCCCTGCCTTTCCGTACGTACACGCTTGACTCAAGATGGTAGATGATCGACGAACTTGCTATCTCGGGCACCTTATGTATTCGCCGACTCACTGCTATCCACCCCAGTCTTTAGGTCGCTCGCATAGCAACCAAGGCATATTCTTGGTTCTTCTACCGCAGACCTCAACCTCTCGTGAGCCTAGTATAATGACCTGGCAGCTCACAGAGGGATCCCAAGAATATCCTCACGTTCCCCGAAGCCGCTGCTTCGTTACCCAGTTCGTTGGAGCCTTTATCTAAATCAGATAGCCTGCTCCTACACGCATAATTAAACGTATCGGGTTACTAATCTATCTAAGAAATGGTCCAGATTTCCTTGACTAAGAATTATTACTTAGTTTCCCTTAACTAAGGTTTACCACTTAGCCTTATTTCCATAATCCTTGTTAACTATGGTTATTTACCTAATCCTCCGAATTAGGGTTTATCTAATGGGTTAAGTGTCACTTAAGTTCATAACTTAGCCCGTCTACAAACCATGTCAAAATTGGCTAAGTATACAAGTCCAAGACTTAACCCTACAAACCATGTGTCAAGTTGGTTAAGTATATCAAGGAATCCATGACTTAACCTCGTCTAATTATCATTTTAGATTGGTTAATTATATAATTTAACTTGACCTTGTCATCAAATCGGTCAAGCGTATTCAAGTGATTCGTGACTTAGCCTTATCCTGTTTTCACGTTGGATTGGTTAAGTATAGATTAACTTAACCTCATCAAATTAACGAGTTAGATTGGTTAAGTATAGGTCACTTAACCTCATCAAATCATCGTGTTAAATTAGTTAAGTGTTTAACTTAACCCCATTAAATTACCAAGTTGGATTAATTAAGTCTAGGCTAACTTAACCCCATCCGATTACCATGTTTAGATTAGTTAAGCCTAATCTTAACCCCATCCATTAACTGTATTATACGGTTAAGTGTCATTAAGAAAATTTACTTAACCTTATCACGTTATCGTGTTGGATTGATTAAGTGTTGGTTAACTTAATCCCGTCCACTAGTCGTATAAAAATGGTCAAGTGTCATTAGGCAAATCAAGTTACTTAACCTACCCAAGCTTATCATGTTTTGTTAAGTATCATTAGCCTAATCAAATTACTTAACCCATTTGTCCATATCATATTTGGTTAAGCCTCATTAATCAAATTAACTTAACCCTATTATGTGGCATTAATTTAATTAATGCACCCTCAACCTCTCACATTAGACCTTGTTGTGGTTACTAGTTAAGCCGGGCGGGTCCGGGTAGATTTATACCACAACCTAGTCTAACCTCGGGTCTTAAGCGCGACATGACCAACTTCTCACATTGGGTCCTATTGTTTGCAACTACTAGTTAGGCCGGTCGGTTCCGGGTAGTTTTACGTTGCAAACTCAACCCAACCTCGAGTTGGCCATACTTATATTATCTAAGTTCATCATGTTTCCAAAACATGTTACAAGTTTTCGAGCATTTGGGTAGACCTAACTTAATAGGTAAATTCCCAAAGGGTAGACCTAACTTAATAGGTAAATTCCCAAGCTCATGTTTTTATGCATACTTACATGTCATCTTCCATGTTATCCTTCAAGTCACATTTTCAAGTATAAACACATGTCATATTCAAGTTAAGATTTTGCGACATGTTCATGTTTATCTAACTACCCAAAATCGTGTTTTCCCAACACAAGCAAAGCGAGTCAACATAGTAAGGATGCTATGCCACATATTGGTCTCAAAACATGCATGATGCCAAAAAGGGCTTGGCTTCCACATGCATAACATCATAAAGAAATTGACCATGAACATGCATAGTGTCATAAGGTAATTTGGCCACAAACATGCATATTATCACGAAAAGGGCTTGGCCATAAACATGCATAATCTCATGAAAGACTTGGCCACAAACTTACATGATAGCATAAAGGGGTTTGGGTTCATAAACATGCATAAGCCCCAAAATCTAGTCTTAGCCAAGGTTTCACAAGTAAAATGGTTCCTAAAGGTTCATGCTAGCATTTCATGCATAAAGATCCAAACTTGCAAGTTAAGCTAGGTTATGCATAGCATGAGAGGCATGATTAAGTCACTCACATGGCCTAAGATCATAAACATGAACACAAGAGGCAAGGTAAGGTTCATATATGTTCGCATAATCATGTTTAGCCTCATTTTATCCCATGTCAACATTAAAATACCGTTTTGACCCAAAAGTAGCTAGAACTTACATAGGCAAGGCTTAGGAAAGGGATCATGCATCATTTTGATGAAGAAAGGTGGCTCCTTTGATGAAGATCCGTCATGAAACTCGCATAACAACGTTGATTTGGCCTCCATTTGGTGTAGCAAGCTTGCATCTTTTGATTTGAACTTGATTTGAGTGCATAGGCTTTAGGGATTTGAGATGGAGGCCATGAGAGTAGAAATTTGGCCATAGTTTAGTTACATGAGTGAATAATGAGGGTTTAGGGGTAGGTTTAGGGTCTTTTTATAGAGATTAGGATAGTTTTAGGCCCTTAGATTAACCCTAGGACCAAGCAGAGCCGTCAGATTTCAAACCAGGCCCAAAAACCTAGCCAAGATAGCAAATAGGTGCACCAGATCAAAATCAGCCGACAGGGCAAGTCGACAGCCCTGTCGACATGCATGTCGACATGCCTGTCGACATGCCTGTCGACATGCCTGTCGACATGCCTGGGCGGGAATTTTCCCGCCTGGCCCCATTTCTGCACGTTTCGAAATTCAAATTTTCCGAAAACTTCTTTGGGCCTTAACCGGGTCATACGGACTCCGATTTTCGAAAACTCGGACTCTATTTCGCGTATTTTTCCGAGACGAACGCAATGGCATAGCCCGTTTTACTTGATTCAGAATTTAAAATTAAATTCTGCCTTGATTCTCGTTTTAACATGTTATCGAAAAATACGGGTTGTTACAGTTTTAATTTTAATAAGCTTTTAAAAAGGGAATTAATATCTATTTTGGTTAATAAAGAAATTAACTACGGAAGTAGTTAATAATCGAAGTAAATTATTATTTTAATTAATAATTTAGGAAATTACTTTTTAATTGAAATTCATTTAAAAAGTAATCAGAATTGGAATGAAATTTAATTGAATAGTGAAAGGGTATAAACGGGCTTATATTTAAAACTCACAATTTTACAACTAAGTTATAAAGAGGAATTCAAGCGAATACGATGGCTTAAATTAGGTTGACTTAATTTTTGAATTATGTTAAAAAGGAAGTGGGATGGAAAAGGTTTAGATTAAACCCGAATATAATTGAACAAGGTTTATAAACAAGCGATGAGGGGTTATATCGTTAATTTTGAATTGAAGTTACTTAATGGGATTAAGTAAAAGTGGGGAACTGAAATGAGAATCTCAAAGCGAGAAATGGTCGGATAGGTTTGAAAAGGAATTGTTAAAAAGTGAATTTGGTAGAAGAAGCGAATCACATGATTTGAAAACCAATCTAAATTATAAAGATTTTGTTTTAAAGAGGTAGGGTTAAAAAGTGGCGTTTTAAAAGAAATTGCTTAATTATTGAATTAAGAAAGAATGGTTATATACGAGGAAGAGCTGTTCAAGAAATTAATAAGGTTTATGAAACCGTATTTTGAATTAATTAGTTAAATGGAATTTGTATTGATATTGTAATGAAATATTAGTTTTGGATTACCACTGGCATCCATCTTAAGATATGAACGTTGTTGATCAAGGTCTGAGAGGTAATTAAAATTCCCCAACTTGAACGACATCAGGATTACCCGAGGATGATATTAGTTGTAATGGTAAAAGGGGTTAGTGATATTTTATTGTTTCCATTAGTGGAATAATAATGTAACGATTGGTGGAAATTTGAAGAATATATAATGAGAGATTCGAAGTAAAGGAAATTAGCAAAAAGGGAAAAAAATATAATGAGAATTCCAAAGTAGAAGAAAAAAAAGGGTTCCGTGAAAATATAACAATATTTTTGGGTTAGAAAGGAATGTAAAGTTGAGTTTTACTTTATAGAAATAAATATCAGTTATTATTTCAAGCATGGAATAAAAGATATTTCGTATCACTGTTTTACAAGTAATAAGTTGAATGGATTTCTCAAATTTAAATCATAAAGAAAGATGTACCAAACGTTTTGTAAAGAGAATTAAGTGAAATTGAATATGTTTATAAGTTATTTTACTAAGTATATTATAATGATATGGTTTGGAGGGCATTAGTATATAAGAATTCAATTACCGTATTTAAAAAAAAAAAAAAAGTTAGAAGTTTTTATTAAGGAGAAGTGAATTAGTTCTTAATTAACAAAGGCAAATTGATGCTGAATACTGAACCAGTGAACTCATTGGATTTTCATGACTGAATCACTATGTTTTTGATAGTTAAATCACCGACTATCAAATCTGTCCAATACGATTGTTGGTACGGAAAGACCGGAATCGAATTTATGTTCGAAAACCATTCTGATCAACAAGCACGTGAAGATATCAGAAGATGATCGAGATGGAGTACTGAAGACCATAGAATTTCATAAATGGAAGAACTACTAATAATCTTCGATCTATAGCCAAAGATGTACTGTGGTTCTGTCGTGGTTGGAATCTATGGGTTCCAAGGATTTTTCGGTACTGATCCATGGGGTGATTCCTATATTAGATGCAGTAGGAGAGGACCTTCGGTTCATCCTATTCCTGGATGACTTGTATGGACGAATGTCTGATAGGGTATTTCCAGAAAACCACGTAAGTTGATTTTTACAATTGTATCGAGCGGTGGCAAAGAGGGGCACTTCTTTTAAACCTATAATATATTTGTGGACGTCAATTAGTGATTCGACATATCTGACAATGTGGCATTCAAATTAAATGATGATCAGATGCTCTAAAGATAAATTCTGACCTGAAGCCTCATCAACCGGGAAATGACAAAAATCAGGCAGGCAGCACAGCTATGTGGGTCGTTCCCATTAGGGTGTATAATCACCTATTTAGTGAAATTCCTTTTCCTTCTTTAATCTGTTTCGATGCTGTCCCTTTTCGGAAAATGGTTGTTTGAGCCCAACCGTTGGTGATATACATTCGATACACTCAAGCGAAATGAGTGGTCAGTCATGTGTGGGTCAGGTTGCAAGACGTTCTTGTTGAATCCGGTGTATTCCCCTCTAGAGATACACTATCGGCAGGTGGTTCCATACCTTGTCATAGTCGGAATCCAATCTCCAATAAGCACCCGCGGTTTTTATTGTATACTATATATGTGGAGCGTGAGATGCAAGCGTTCCGCTAGATTGTTATTTACTTGTATTTAGACATTATGATAATATCAAAACATATATATATACGATTTCAAAATGTTTTGGGTTATCGTAAATTAAAAACCGTCTGTATTTATGTGTGGATTTGGTCTTACGATTGTTCTTTTCTTTCGAAAAGATTTTGAACTTTAAAGCCAAGTTGTGTGATACCCTTAAACTTAGTGTGTTTTCTCACTCTGGTTCACCAGACTGACCTAGTGTTTTGTAAATGCTCGGGTTAGACCGGGTTGTACAGGTTCAGGTTATCGGAAGCTGCGAATTTCAGAAGACGTGCTGAAGGTGATCAGGTGTATTATATCTTGCATTTATTCTGCTGTATGTTGTATATGAGGACAGGTTATCATAACTGTCCAGATGTGTGATGTGCTATGATAATGTAAGTATTTTAAAAGCTCTCAGTAAAGATTTATTTTATATTACATTTTGTTCCGTTATGATGTGAGACTCTGTGTTATGTTGGTTCTTCTTCTTCTTCTTTTATTCTAATATTTCTTTCTTTCTTATCTTACCTTCTAATATCTTTCTAATAACTATCCAGCGCTTTTGGTGTTTGGAAGATCAGCATAAGATATGGAATTGTATTTATGTCGATTTTCGGAGCCGAAAATCCTTGGGTTGTTACACTTAGAGACCTGTAACACTCTTCTATACAAGAAGCCCAACACTAGATAATCTACCAACCGTAGGAAGAACTGCGGTAAGTATTGTAGATTCCATGATATGTTTGGGCACGATACTAATGACTATCACTACTTCAAGGATGCGATTGAAAACTCATCCCCGAGAAACGTCTGGAATAGTATGCTCTAATTCCTGCTCCACCGGAAGCAGCCGCGGGCCCTTCAACGCGCGCTCTCCCTCCAGCCAATGCGGCCCCATGGTTGTCCAATCAAAGACCACGTGGCATCGTGATCTACATCATTTGTGGTGGGCCTCACCCCGTACATGAAAGCTTCCAAAAGATGGAGGAATATGCCAACTCCATTAAACACGCCACGAAACTTGCTCTTCCTTGAATGAATCTATCCCCGCCAAGCTCCAGAAGACGATGCGGGAAGATATCATCTTTTGTGAGGGAATCTATAGCAATTGAAATCCCATCCATTGACTGTCCCATCATCTCTGCTCAGATTGGCCTAGCTTTTGTGCTAAGAATCCTTATCGACTTAGAAAGCTTGGTCAACATCATCTTCAAGGCGACCTACGATAAAATGAAACTAGAGGCCAAAGACTTGAAGCCCTGCAATGCCAGAATCCATGGCTTCAATAGTTCTTCCAACCAACCTGTGGGCATGGTCGACCTGACAGTTGAAATCGGAGAAGGGGATCAGAGCCGGGTCCGAATCCTCACCTTTGTGGTCATCGACATAATTTCTCCCTGCAACAACTTCTTTGGATGCCCATTCCATGTAGAGTTCTGAGTCTGCATCTCACCGTGATCCCATCTAATGAAATTTCCAACAGAGAATGGGATTGGTACAAGTCAAGGGTGACCAAGCAACTACAAAAGCCTTCTATTTCACCGATTGGAAGGATGCCGTCAACAAGGTGAAAGGCAAGACAGTGCCTCCACCTTCCTATGCCAACACCGCCTCTGCATAACAATCAAAGGTGTATGAGTCCTGGCTCAGAAGCCACCGTCGTCTTTTCGATGATCTTGATCCAAGGGAAGACGAAGAGCCCTACTTCAAAAGGTCTACCTCGGTAGAACCAATAGTGGATGTTTCGATCAACCCCTACGACCCGACAAAGGTCTTGAAATTTGGATCGCAACTCCACCCTGCAATAAAAGAAGAGCTTGTGGATTTCTTAAGGTCCAACCTTGACATATTCACTTGGACCCACTCCAACATATATGGCATTGATCCAAGAATCACTTGTCACATGCTCAGCATCGACCCAAATCATCTTCCAGTCAAACATAAGCGTCGAATCTTAGTAATTGAAAGATCGACCGATATAAGAGAGGAGGTGGAAATACTACTTGATAATGGTTTCATCCATGATGCCCTCTACCCCGAATGGATCTCCAACCAGTCTTGGTTAAGAAAGCAAATGGCAAGTAGCGAACATGTGACGACTACTCAGACTTGAACAAAGCCTACCAAAAGGACAGCTTCCTACTTCCAAAGATCGACTAGCTTGATTATTCAACCATCGACACCAGCTTCTCTCCTTCATGGATGTGTACTCAGGCCACAATTAGATTCCAATGTACCTTCCAGATCTGGACCATACTTCTTTCATAATGAACCTTGGGCTGTATTATTATGTCGTCATGACCCTTAGGTCTCAAGAATGTCGGAGCCCCCTATCAGCGACTGGTCAACCTCATGTTCAGGGATCAGATCGGGAGATCCATGGAGGTTTACGTGAACAATATGCTCGTGAAAACGAGGGTATCGAACGACCATGTCAATGAACTTGTGAAATTTTCGACATCCTTCGTAAATATGGCATGAAACTCAATCCTATGAAATGCTCTTTTGGTGTTGCATTGGGAAAATTCTTGGGTTTCATTATCAATTCACGGGGCATCGAAGCCAATCCAGAAAAATCCAGGCCATTCGGGATATCCGAGCCCCTCAGAGCATCAAGGATATTCAAAGTCTAAACGGAAAAGTGGTCACCGTAGGTCGATTCATCTCTAAAGCTACTGACAAATGCATTTCTTTTTAGACTTGCTCAGAAAAGGGAAGCGCAACTTCACATGGACAACGGAATGCGTTGAAAATTCCAGGACTTCTTGAATCACTTAGAGCGACCACCTATCTTGTCCAAACCCATGGATCATGAAGACCTATATATCTATTTGGCTATCTCTGTCTAGACAATCAACTCGATGCTTGTGCACATCGAAGATCATGTCCAATGACCCGTTTACTACATCAGCAACAGATCGATAGGGGTAGAAAAGATTTATCCAAAACTTGAGAAGCTCGCTTTCTGCCTATTTATATCTTCCCGGTAGCTAAGGACATATTTTCAGTCACATCTAATCAAAGTCTACATTGACCAACCACTACAACAGGTCCTGCAATGACCTGAGGCACCTGGGCAACTTCTGAAATGGAACGTAGAACTGAGCCAATTCGAGATCACATTCATTCCTCGTCGAGATATCCTCGGACAAGACCTCGTAGATTTCATAGCAGAATTCACTATTCCTAAAGATTCCCCTCCGAAAGACATTGAAACTACATACATTCAAGGGAAACTATTCGTGGATGGGTCATCTAACAGTCAGTGTTCTGGCGCCAGGGTCGTAGTCGTTACTCCTGAGGAACGCTCGATCTGTTATACTTTGAAGCTCGACTTCCCTATCATAAAAAACGACGTAGAATACAAAGCCTTGATTGCTGGAATCAGAATTGCAATTGAACTTAACATCAAGGCTATCCAAATCTACACCGACTCACAACTCAACGTACGCTAGGTGCAAGGCGAATATTAGGCAAGGGGGCACGACTCGCTCCCTACCTCACTTGGGTCCATGAACTTTACACCAACTTCGACTACTACATCATCATGCACATCCCTCAAGAATAGAACAGAAAGATGATTCATTATCCAAGCTGGCAAGCTCTAGGGATGCGCAACTCTTGGCGTTAGCCATAGTCTGAGTGCTTGATTGTCCGAACATCGATTAGATGCAAACTGATTTGGTGGCAACGATAGAGGCTAAGCCCGAACTCGAGTCCTAGATGACACCGATAAAGAAATACTTGCGACACGGGATCCTCCCTGAGCGCTATAGAGAAACACGAGCGCTCACTCGCAAAACATCTCGCTACATTCAAGATGGAGCGGTCTACCGAGGGGGATTCTCTGTTCCATTACTCTGGAGTGTAGCTCACAACGACATCGACCGTGTGCTGCTGGATGTGTACAAAGGCGAATGCGGTGACCACACTGGTGGGTAAACTCTAGCAAGGAAGATTCTCAAATATGGTTACTTTTGGCTCACACTCGACCATGATGCCGCGAACAACACCTGCAAGTGCGACGAATGGCGAAGGTTTTCCAAGATTCCAAGATCCCCGCCAATCGAGCTAACACAAATGGTCAGTCCTTAGTCATTCTCCATGTGGGGAACAGATATCATCATAACTCTTCCGTTGGCCAGAGACAGTGCATGTTATACTATTGTCGAAGTTGATTACTTCACTAAATGGGCAGAAGCCGAAGCCCTTACTACAATTACGATTAGAAGGTGATCAATTTCGTCGTTTGCAACATCATCCCTCAATATGGAGTCTCCCATGCTATCATTTCCTACAATGGAATCTAATTCGAAAGCATTGAGTTTAAGACCTTCTACAGATGACACAACATTTAGAAGAGATTCTCGGTAGTAGCTCACCCTCAAGACAATGGGCAAGTTAAGGCTGTTAACAAAGTGATAAAATCCATCATCAAGAAGCATCTGGAAAAAGCTGGAGGCTTATAGGTAGATGAGCTCCCTATGGCCCTATGGCCTTTCCGGACCACCCATAACTCAACGACCGACCATACTCCTTTCGCTCTCGCCTATGGATCTGAATCTGTCATTCCTACTGAGCTCAAACTCCAATCTCATCGAGTCACGTACTATGATCTAAAGGCCAACCAAGATCTCCTCACTCGAAGAGAAAAGAGACGAAGCTGAACTCAGAATTGTCCCTCAGTGCCAATGAGCCGCCCGATACTTGAACTCCAAAGTCCGTCACAAGATCTTCGACATCAGTGAACTCGTCCTGAAGCGTATCTTTCCCACACCAACTTGTTTCAATCCTCCCATGGGAGGTTCATACAACGTACAATGGAAGCTTGGAGATGGAACCTTCAAGTTAACGACCGTTGATGATGCCGAACTCCCAAGGGCATGGAATATTGAAGGTCTCCGCTATTACTTCGCCTAGTTTAGTGTACATATTTATTGCTTTCCAACAATATTTTCTTTTCTTCAAATTCAAGGCATTGTAAAGTAAAGTCCATTACTGCCGAAATTATTAGTAAAAATAGTCTCAGTTTTCTATGCTTTGGGTATGTTTACTTTTTGCATAGAACATCTAAGAAACTATTACAACCAACTTGCATACACAAGCACACAACACTGGATCGACACCTTGAAGCCTGGAACCGGTCCCCTGACTCAAATAGCGAACCAACAACAAGGCCGAGTATAAATAACTCGGCTCGAGTCTCGAACCAACGATGAGGCCAAGTATAAATAACTCGACTCGAGTCACGAACCAACGATGAGTCCAGGTATAAAAAACTCAAGCCGCTCATTCACTTGAGTATCCTACCTCGTTCCTAAGTCTACGGAGTTAGGGGCAGCCCACCAAATGGATAATTATGACATTGACAGCTCGTTTGGTCCCAACCGACCCGAAGTGTCTAGATCCGGGCAACAACCGACGAATCAACAACACCCTCGAAATCTAATCTAAATGAAATGACAGAAGAGTCCAAAGGATGAATCAACGACGTCCATGCCTTCTCACGACTTAGGACCAATGACCCTAGAGAGGTCCCGAGGAAGAAAACACCAAACCCGAACTCCGCACGACTCAGGAATCCCGAGCAAGGGAAATCTCGAGAGCGGAGTCGACACATACAATCTTCGCACGACTTGGTGATCCCAAAAGCAAAGCCTTAGATTAAGTTTGCTTAAGTGTAATGATAAGTACGTATGCACAAGTACAGGAAACTGGAGAACATAGATGAACATTTGAACACTCAAAACAAAATGTGATGTAAGGAAAGTCAACTAACACCTCCACTCACAACCAAAAGCAAACTACATCTAGTTAATTATTTTCTAATGACATGATGTACATGAAAATCACATCATGCCTCCAAAAGTGAGGGTCGTACCCGCGTGTCCTATCATCCTACACAACCAAAAAACATCTATAACAATCACTTGGACAGTTCTCCCTCTTCCACATCCTCCTTTGTTTCCTTCTCTTTCTTCTTCTTTTTCTTGCTCGAGTCGTCGCTCGATGGATCATCGCCTTTCCTCTTCTTCTTTCTAGAGCTGCTCCCTCCTTTCCCTTTCCTCCCTTTGGCCGGAGAAGATGACGAGCCACCAACGGAATCTCTTCCTTGTCATCACCGCCACTCAAGATCTCTGTGACTTCCTCGCCTCCGGGAGCGATCATTTTTAGGGGTTAGGGGTGACCTCATTGGAGAGCGCGAGTATTGACGATATGCCCTCTTCTATTTTCTGTCCGACCTTCTTAATTGCTTTCTGATGTGCTGCTTTACTAGCCTTAAAGTTTTTTGGCCCCAACCTCTTATAGATTTTTCCAAGTATCATCAGCTTCTTCTTGGCGGTCTCGACATTATTTACCTTCTTCAGATCTTCTGCCACCCTAGTTGCGGCCTCCTGCTTAGCCTCCTTCCCGGCCTCTATCAATCCTGTTTACTAGGTCGGCTCGTCCGCTGCCCTCTCACTACAACCAAAAACACTTTTTGCAATGTGACACCACATGTCCATTAATGTCACTCACTAAGGGAATGCATTAAGTTTCATGAAGTGTTTTAGGTAAGCAGAAACAGAAATATTACAAGACATATATAAATTGACAGCAGAATTATAAACTTTATTAATCATAAAGCAACGTGGTTCAAAAACATCACATGTCTGAAATACACAAAAACCATTACATCATAAAAATTACTGTCTTGTATTTTAAAACATCAGAGTACATAATAAAAGCAAAAATTCCCCAAACAAAATATAGCCATAGCAATAAGGATAGGAGTTTGAGCCATACATCTAAGCATCTTCAGCAAAATGTAAGTAGAATCACAGTCAAGCCTGAGTATTCCCACACTGAGAACATAGGGTGGGGGGGGGGGAGAGGGATAGAAGAAAGAAGAAACAAAAAGGGTCAGACATAAAGTCTAGCGAGTCTAGTTACTTTTAGCAAGTAAATAAGTAAAAGTAGCATGATAGACATATAAAGTGGATAAGAAAGATAACACTATATAAGGCAGGTACGACAAGGTAAACATAATAGAGTGTATATGCTTCCCTAATGATTACTTTGATTCTCTGCACTGATACTAGTATAACCAGAAATGATATGATCCCAACTACTATCAAATGGTAGACCTAGGCATACGTCCAGATGTAACCTAACTGCTACCCTAATCGATCGGCTCCCTAATCCATGTAGATACTCTGTGTCGGGCCTTGCCATAGGATGTATCACATCCTATAGTGGCAACCCTTTGCTGATATGCACAACCATATCTATAGGTGCCACGGTCGTCTTAGGCCTCGCTACCCCGCCATGCACACATATGTCTCCGGTTGGTTTGCGCCGCCCACATTGTCCTCCATATTTGGATCTCTTACAATCAGCTCAGTAAGCGTGCCCCACTCCAGCCTAGGACGGAGTACTCATTTTGATACTTATATATGGGTTAGTGACTGAGACGGGTCCCAACAAATATGATACAAGCTCTCCCCTTTGTCTTGTATCACCTCTAGGATTTCTACCGGTTATGCATACCACTAGGTGTCTTTAATTACATAACCCTATCATTTCTACAAGTTATGCTTACCCTAAAAGGTGCCTTTAATTACATAACTTCAACATTTTCATATGTTATGCTTACCACTAGGTGTCTTTAATTACATAACCCTATCAGGTTAAGTTCGTGGGCCTACATGTAAATATTACCCACCCCCTCAGATTTACTTATCCACCCTCTGCTCAACCAAATTTACTTAACCCCAATTTAAGTTCATGTTCATACAATCTCTAAAGATTTAATAGGTTAAATATTCAAGGTTTATTACCATATTTTCATTTATGGTTACAGTACGCTAGACCTCCCACAATAAGCCTGCCATTTGTGGATGTTGGACATGCCGGGTAGGTCCGGGCAGACTTATTCCACAAATCGGGCTTAACCTCGTGTCTTAGCACGTCTCATATTTTTGCACCTAGACCTCTCACATTAGATTCATCACTTGTGGTCGTTGGATATGCCGGGTGGTTCCGGGCAAAATTCCACCACAAGTATAATCTAACCTCATGTCGTAGGCGCAGTTACAGTTTCTAATTACTATAATCCTAGGCATTTCATTATTAGCCAATTCTTACCTATGTCATTATAGGTTATAGGTTTCATGATACTTTTTCCCTAATTATGTTCATAGTGAATTATATGTCCAAAATCATGTTCACAGACGTTATTCAAGTTATGCCACATTGATATTCGCATAATTTTAGCGCCATGCCTAGGCTCGAGAATAACTTGGCTATATAATATAAAGGGAAAGGCGAAGGGAAGATGACAGAGATAATTATTCTGTAACAACCCGAATTTTTAATAACATGTTAAAACAAGAAATCAGGGAAGAATTAAATCATAATTTAAGAATCAATGGGAACGGGTTATGCCATTGCGTTCATCTCGAAATTCTGCTTGAAAACGAGTCCGAAATTTCGTAAATCGAAGTCCGTATGACCAAGTTATGGCCCATAGAAGATTTCAAAAAATTTAAAATTCTGCCCGAAATTCAAACTCAGCCAGAAACAGATTGGGCGGGAAATTTTCCCGCCCTACCCCAGGTCGACAGGGGGGTCGATTGGGGAGTCGACCTACCCCCTCCCCAGGTCGACTGGGGTGTTGACCTGGGTGTCGACCAGGGGGTCGACCTCCCCTAGTCGGACCCTGTTGGTCTGGTGCACCAGTTTGCTCCTTTGGTCTGTTTACTTGGCCTGTGACGGGATTTGATGGTTCAGATCTAAACTAGGGTTAATCCTATGGCCTAAACTAGTTTCTACACCTATAAAAACACCCTAATACCTAGCCTAAACCATCACAAATCATCCTAACAACTAAATTCTGCCAAAATGCTCCCTAATCATGGCCTCCATCTTCATCTTGAGAGCTTCTAAGGCAAAAAGGAGCCATCTTTCTTCATCAAATCAAAGGAGCTACTTATTCTCAAGGCTTCTAGTGTTGCTACATCATTCCTAGAGCTTCTACAACGTCTCTATCTTGTTCTATTTGGTTTCTAGTTCTCATAGCCACGATTTGTAAGCCCCACTCTACTCTTAGATTTAAACTATGAAGTTAATATGAACATGTAGCAAGTTGAAATGAGATTTTTGGTGTAATACTTGTCTTGGGGCTATATTTGTATGCATAGATCCATTTATGACACTTTTGATCTATGATTGTGGAACTATCATGAACCTAGTACCGTTCATCTTGATTTTTGGGTAGAAAGCTATGAGCTTTATTTGGTGGTTATGCATAATGCAACATAGAACCCCTCATAACCTTGATGTTAACTTGCATATGATGTTAAACTACATGCTACCCACAAGTTTATCACTCTATGTCAACTATTATCATGTTTCGCCTTTGCCTACGATGTTGAACTACATGCTAGTTTATTTGCTAAGTTTGATGGCATGCATTGTTTTGAGGCCAATAACCCTATATGCTAGTTGTGATGAACACCTTTGCCTCAAATATCATCATGTTTAACCTATGACCAACTTTACCACCTTATGCCCACCTTGGTCATATTTTTATGTTCCTTGATTCACTTGTGTTGATGCGAGTTTACGTGCGAATGGGAATACGTTATGGGTAGTTAGGCAAACTTGAAATAACATGAAAAACATGACTTGAAAATATGACATGAAACTTGATTATGCTTGAAAACGTGAATGTGGCCATGACATGTAGAAAACCATAAAGTGGCCAACTCGAGGATGGGTTGAGTTTGTAGCGTAAATCTGCCCGGAACCGCCCGGCAATCTAGTGGCTACAAAAAATAGGACCCAATGTGAGAAGTTGGTCACATCGCGCTTGAAACCCGAGGTTATACTAGGTTGTGGTGTAAAGCTGCCCGGACCCGCCCGGCATATCCAGTAACCACAACAAAGTCTAATGTGAGAGGTTGGGTGCATTAAATTAATTAATGCCACATGTTAGGGTTAAGTCATGAACCACTTGGATACACTTAACCAACTTGATACATGACTGGATAGGATTAACCACACTTAACCCGTTAGAAACCCTAGTCACGGGGTCCTTTTCAGCAGTAACCCTCTTGGATGTATCACGATACCCTAGGGAATAGGCTAGGGTGGGGCACGATTACTGGGCTGATTGTAAGCGACCAGAACGATGGCTGAGTAGGTGCGCCGGTGTAGGTTCAGGCGGGCTATGGTCGTGCACATAGTCCGGAGTTGAAAAAGCAGACACGGGCACCAGTAGGTTTAGACTGTGCGTGCTTGATTCATGTCAGTGGTTGGCACCCTAGGACTTGATACACCCTAGGGTGGACCTAGCACAGTTTGACTACATTCCGTGATTGGGCTGTATGACACTGACACTCAACGAGTTAGGCTTATAGGGAGCCGATCGACTAGACCATGTAGTTGGACCCCGACTTGGGTCATCTCATGATATTGGGCCAAGAGATCATTTCTTGTTTATACTTGACACGGGTTGGATTACTAGTACTTTTGGTGCAAAACTAAACCTTGTATATGCGATGCCACACTTGATCTATCTTGTTATCTATTTATCATGCCAGTTAGTTACCATCTTTATGTTTCATCTCAGTTTCTCATGTTTAGTTAACTTCATTAGTTTTTATACTAATAGTAGGTAGGACTTACCAGTCTTTATGACTGACCCTTTTTCTTTCGTCTCTTTTCTTCCGTTCCCCCCCCCCCCCCCCCCAGGTTCTCAGGGAGGGAACACTAGTGCTTAGCTTGGACATTTGGCTTGCTTTCTTGACAGCTCATGTATGGTTTGGACTTGAGCTTGCTATGGCTTCACCACATCTATCTTGGGGATAGTTTACTTTATGTTATTTTCAGTTTATGTTTTCTAGACTTGTGATAGTTGGAAAATAATGACTAAGTACTTTGATGTAAGTTGACTATTTGGTTTTGAAATGGTTAAGTATGGTTTTTAAATTTCTACCGCTGCTTTACTTATTTATTTATCTATGTTCTGTCTTGTGATATCTCTGTGCATGTTTACCTAGACAACACCCCTCCAAAGCTAGTGCATTCTCTTGTGAATGGCCCTGTAGGAGGTGGGGTGTTACATTTGGTATCAGAGCGAGGTTTTACTAGACCGGACAAAAGTTTTAAAAACCCTTTTGAAAAACTATTTTCAAAACTAATTAAGTATTTTTCCAAGAAAAGTCTAGTTTATTTTAAAAGGCTATTCCCCAAGAAAGCCATTAGCACTATCCTTTGTTTCCTCGTTCTAAATCTATCTTTTCCTTTTTCAGCATGGCCGATCTTAACCTTCCCGAGGGAGTACCCATGCCCGGATGGTTCCGAAGGTACTTGCAAGCTAGGGCCAACGATGCGGGCCCAGCAAAAACTCCCACTCCTCCTCCCGTACCTGAGGTTCCTCCTCCTCCTCCTCCTCCTCTTCAGCGTCCACAAGCAGATTTCGCGAAGATTTGCAAAGACTTTAAGGCAATGGGTGGCAAGAATTTTGTTGGGACAGAGACTTATGTTGAGGCAAGAAACTGGTTAAAGGAAACTAAAGATCTTTTTGCTATCTTTGAAGTAGAAGACCGTAGGGAAGTTCTATTGGCAGTATGGCTATTGAAAGAGGAAGCTGCTTATTGGTGGGAAGTCACCAACGCTACTAGGCCTATAGAGACTTGGGCCGACTTTAGGATGAGGTTTGGGCTTAAGTTTCTATCATCTGCTGAGCAGAATCTGCAAATGGAGAAGTTTATATCTTTGAAGCAAAGGGACATTACCGTGAGGGAATATGTGAATAAGTTTAACCAGCTTGCTTGATTCGGTTTAGACATGGTTAACACACCTCAGAAGAAGGCTCTACGCTTTGCTCGAGGATTGAATGAGCCATTACAAGGTTTGGTCATGTCTCATATACCCATGGGGGCCACTTTTGAGATCTTAGTGGATATGGACTTGCTTCAAGGAGGTGATAAGAATGGCAAGAAAGAAGTTAAGCTTAATGAGACTCAAACCAAGAAGGCGGACTCCAAGTGGGGAGGTAACCAGAACAATCAGAGCAACCAGAACAACAAGAACTACAAGGGTAACAAGGCCAACAACAACAAGGCAAAGGAGACAAGGAAGTGCAACTTCTGTGGGATCACTGGACACATAGCCAAAGATTGTAGGAAGAAGAAGTGGAAGTTGGGAGAATGCTTTCATTGTGGAGAGTCTGGACACTTCAGTAAGGATTGCCCAAAGAAGCAAGGGCAAGGGCAAGGACAGACTCAGCGAGCAGGACCTTCTGGAGGGCAGATGCATGCTCTCAACACTACTCCAGCTCCGGACCGAGGTAGTATTTCTGTAGAAAGCCTTGTTTACATTTCTGGTTTTCCTGTTTGAACTTTATTTGATTCTGGCGCATCGCATACCTTTATTTCTTCTGACATTATTGAAAGTTTGCACCTAAGTACTAGTCTAGTAGAGGATCCCATTAGTGTTTCAAATCCAATTGGGGGTTCCGCCCATCTATCTATGATTTGTATGGATTTGAAGATTTCTATCTTGATCGTAGAATTCACATGTAATGCTTATGTTCTCGGGTTCATGGGATACGGGTTGATTTTGGGCATGGATTGGTTGTCCAGTTATGGAGCCATTCTCGATTGTGAGCATAGGGTAGTGAGGCTTATGACTCGCCTTGGCAATACCCTAGATATTTCTTGCAACCCTCTGGATCCCATCATGTTATGTTATCTTGAATCCCTCGACTCGTCTATTGACAATCTTCAATCTGTGAGGGTGGTCCGAGAATATCCTGATTGTTTTGATGAGGTGAAGGGGTTACCCCCTAAATGAGAGATAGACTTCCGTATTTATCTTGTTGATAATGCCAAGCCAGTTTCATTGCCTGTTAGGCACATGGACCCGCGAGAAAGAAGAGAGCTTAGCAAGCAAATCAAGGAGTTGCTTGAGAAAAATTTCATTAGGCGAAGCATTTCTGAATGGGGTGCTCCTGTGGTATTCGCTACTAAGGCGGATGGATCGCTTCGTCTATGTGTTGATTATCGTGAGTTAAACAAGCTGACAAAGAAGAATAGTCACCCGTTACCGAGGATTGATGATCTCTTTGACCAGCTTGTAGGTGCTTCTGTTTTCTCTCAGCTCGATCTAGCCACCGGATTCCATCAGCTTAGAGTGGCTGAGGATAGTATTGACAAGACTGCGTTTAGGACTGCAGATGGATTCTTTGAATGGCTAGTCATGCCGTTCAGTTTGACTAATGCACCCGCATACTTTATTGATTTGATGAGTAGGGTGTTTAGGGAGTTCCTTAACAAGTTTGTGGTTGTCTTCGTGGATGATATTCTGGTATTCACTAAGGACGAGGAAGAGCATGCTACACACCTCAAGGAAGTTATGGATACGCTTAGAGCTCATCAGTTGAAAGCCAAGTTCTCTAAATTCCATTTCTGGAGAAGGGAAGTTTGGTTCCTTGGGCATATAGTTTCTAAGCAAGGCGTAGCTGTGGATCCCGCTAAAGTAGTGGCGGTACAAGACTGGAAAGTTCTGAAGAATGCAACTGAAGTGAGAAGCTTTCTTGGTCTGGCAGGATTTTATAGGAAGTTCATTAAGGACTTCGCTAAGATTTCAACCCCTCTTACTAAGTTAACGAAGAAGAACTTAGTCTTTGCATGGGACTTAGAGTGTGAGCTTGCTTTTCAAAGGCTCAAGAAAGCCCTCACCACAGCTCCAGTTCTAGCATTACCCGATGGAGGGAAGTTGTTTACCGTGTACACCAATGCATGTGGCACGGTATTAGGCGCTGTCCTGATGCAAGAAGGGAGAGTGATATGCTTTGGGGGTAGGCAACTCAAAGCTCATGAGAAGAACTACCCCACTCATGATTTGGAGTTGGCGGCGATCGTCTTTGCACTCAAATCTTGGCGCCATTATCTTCTAGGTGAAAGGTTTGAGTTATATACTGATCACAAGTCGCTCAAATATCTCTTCTCGCAGAAAGATTTGAATCTAAGGCAGCAGAGGTGGATGGGATTCTTGGCATCATATGACTTCGATATAGCTTATACCCTGGCAAGGGTAATGTTGTGGCGGATGCGCTAAGTAGAAGGAGGTTGACTTTGAGTCCCTTGTTTGTTGAGATGAGGAGCCTAGAGTTCTTGGCAACCTTTGATTTTACACCTGCTATTGAGTCGATGACTGGTTCTTTAGCATCCCTTGAGCTTAGAACTACACTTCTTGATCAATTTGGGACTTCATAGAGGGAAGACCCGCATATAGTCGAGATCATGGACAAGTTGATTCGGGGTGAGACGTCAAGTCACCTCGCTAGATATACTATCAATGACAAGGGATGGCTAAGGCGTGATGGAAGACTATGTGTCCCACGAGTGGGAGACTTAGTAAATAAAGTTCTTGAGGAGGCGCATCACTCGAGGATGACCATACATCCCGGAGGGGATAAGATGTACCGGGACATGAAGCGCATTTTCTTTTGGGATGGGATGAAAAAGGATGTGGCAGAGTTTGTTTCTAGATGCATTGTTTGCCAACAAGTAAAGGCCGAGTCGAAGAAGCCCGGTGGGCTACTGCATCCATTGGAGGTTCCGCTATGGAAGTGGGAAAGTATCTCTATGGATTTTGTGGATGGATTGCCGAGATCAAGGAAGGGGAATACTAGCATATGGGTCATAGTGGATAGACTCACGAAGAGCGCTCATTTCATTCCTGTAAAGAGCAAGAGGACCGCATCATGGCTAGCATCTATTTATCTTCGAGAGATAGTGCGATTGCATGGAGTTCCTTCTAGCATAGTGAGCGATCGTGACCCAATCTTCACTAGCCAATTTTGGAACAGTTTGCAAGAAGCGATGGGTACGCGATTGAATCTAAGTACGGCCTATTACCCACAGACGGATGGTTAGAACGAAAGGGTGAATAGGGTACTAGAACATCTGTTGAGGGTATGCATTCTTGACTTTGGTGGCACTTGGGAAGACCACCTTCCTCTCGTAGAGTTTGCTTATAATAACAGCTACCAAGCAAGCATAGGGATGACACCATTCGAAGCTTTGTATGGGAGGCCGTGCAAGTCACCAACATGTTGGTGGGAGATGACGGGTAAGCTTATACTTGGGCCTGACATGATAAGGGACACATCCGAGAAAGTTGAATTGATTCAAAGACGGATGAAAACGGCCCAAGACAGACAGAAATCCTATGCAGACAAGCGAAGGACAGACTTAGAGTTTGAAGTTGGAGATATGGTCTTTGTGAAGGTTTCTCCTTTGCGAAATGTGGTTCGTTTTGGAGCAGTTGGGAAGCTAGCACCAAGGTTCGTTGGACCCTTCCCTATCATTGAGAAGATTGGGCAATTGGCTTATAGGGTGGAATTGCCCGAGAAGCTAGCTGGAGTGCACAATGTTTTTCATGTCTCGCATCTCCGAAAATGCCTACATGAATCAGCCGAAGAAGTTGAGCCTAGCATTCTTGAAGACGTGGAGGTAGAGAAAGAGGCAACCCTGAGGCGAGCTCCGATTCGTATCTTGGGAACGGAGATCAAGAAGCTGAGGAATCGAGAAGTCAAATTAGTAAAGGTTCAGTGGAGTGAAGCCGATGAAAATGCAACTTGGGAAACCGAGGAGAAGATGCGTGGGTTTTATCCATTCCTTTTTGAGGGTACATTCTCAATCTCCTTTCCTAGTTAGCATATCTTTCTTTTGCTACCCATGTTTATCTTGTTATTCCGTTAATCTTGTCTTGAGAACCTTAGGTAGAAACACTTTGGATGAAACATGTATTTGAAACATGTTATGCTTGATGGTTGCAAATGGTTGCAAGTGTTTGCAAGTGGTTGCTCGTGGATGCATGATACACGTTAGGCACTAAGATTGGCTCACACACTTTCATACTGCATATGCATGGGTGTTTATGCTTATTCATGGATGAAACTTGTTATGATATCACGTGGATGTTGCATATGATTGAATGTTATGTGCACTCATGTAGAGATTATAAATTATGTTAGGAAATTGCATACATATGGACTCATTTCACTAACATATTCTGCATTAAGGAGGTTTACTGAATCAGTAACCGCCTGATTTTCGCATTAGATAGGTGCATATACACACACTTTTGCATATGTTCATATAGCATTATAAATCTTTTAAGGACAATGATTACTTGTGGATGAAGTTTGAGTAGATGGATGATGGATGGTAGGATACGTTCTTCCTAACTTGGAGATTTCGGGGACGAAATCCTTTAAGGTGGGGAGAATGTAACAACCTGAATTTTTAATAACATGTTAAAACAAGAAATCAGGGAAGAATTAAATCAAAAGTTAAGAATAAATGGGAATGGGTTACGCCATTGCGTTCGTCTCGAAATTCTGCTTGAAAACGAGTCCGAAATTTCGTAAATCGGAGTCCGTATGACCAAGTTATGGCCCATAGAAGATTTCAGATAATTCAAAATTCAGCCCGAAATTCAAATTCAGCCAGAAACAAATTGGGCGGGAAATTTTCCCGCCCTACCCCAGGTCGACAGGGGGGTCGACTGGGGAGTCGACCTGCCCCCCCACCCCCCAGGTCGACCGGGGTGTCGACCTGGGGGTCGACCTCCCCTGGTCAGACCCTGTTGGTCTGGTGCACCAGTTTGCTCCTTTGGTCTGTTTACTTGGCCTGTTATGGGATTTGATGGTTCAGATCTGAACTAGGGTTAATCCTATGGCCTAAACTAGTCTCTACACCTATAAAAACACCCTAATACCTAGCCTAAACCATCACAAATCATCCTAACAACTAAATTCTGCCAAAGTGCTCCCTAATCATGGCCTCCATCTTCATCCTGAGATCTTCTAAGGCAAAAAGGAGCCATCTTTCTTCATCAAATCAAAGGAGCTACTTATTCTCAAGGCTTCTAGTGTTGCTACATCATTCCTAGAGCTTCTACAACGTCTCTATCTTGTTCTATTTGGTTTCTAGTTCTCATAGCCACGATTTGTAAGCCCCACTCTACTCTTAGATTTAAACTATGAAGTTAATATGAACATGTAGCAAGTTGAAATGAGATTTTTGGTGTAATACTTGTCTTGGGGCTATATTTGTATGCATAGATCCATTTATGACACTTTTGATCTATGATTGTGGAACTATCATGAACCTAGTACCGTTCATCTTGATTTTTGGGTAGAAAGCTATGAGCTTTATTTGGTGGTTATGCATAATGCAACATAGAACCCCTCATAACCTTGATGTTAACTTGCATATGATGTTAAACTACATGCTACCCACAAGTTTATCACTCTATGTCAACTATTATCATGTTTCGCCTTTGCCTACGATGTTGAACTACATGCTAGTTTATTTGCTAAGTTTGATGGCATGCATTGTTTTGAGGCCAATAACCCTATATGCTAGTTGTGATGAACACCTTTGCCTCAAATATCATCATGTTTAACCTATGACCAACTTTACCACCTTATGCCCACCTTGGTCATATTTTTATGTTCCTTGATTCACTTGTGTTGATGCGAGTTTACGTGCGAATGGGAATACGTTATGGGTAGTTAGGCAAACTTGAAATAACATGAAAAACATGACTTGAAAATATGACATGAAACTTGATTATGCTTGAAAACGTGAATGTGGCCATGACATGTAGAAAACCATAAAGTGGCCAACTCGAGGATGGGTTGAGTTTGTAGCGTAAATCTGCCCGGAACCGCCCGACAAATCCAGTGGCTACAAACAATAGGACCCAATGTGAGAAGTCGGTCACATCGCGCTTGAAACCCGAGGTTAGACTAGGTTGTGGTGTAAAGCTGCCCGGACCCGCCCAGCATATCAGTAACCACAACAAAGTCTAATGTGAGAGGTTGGGTGCATTAAATTAATTAATGCCACATGTTAGGGTTAAGTCATGAACCACTTGGATACACTTAACCAACTTGATACATGACTGGATAGGGTTAACCACACTTAACCCGTTAGAAACCCTAGTCACGGGGTCCTTTTCAGCAGTAACCCTTTTGGATGTATCACGATACCCTAGGGACTAGGCTATGGCACGATCACTGGGCTGATTGTAAGCGACCAGAACGACGGCTGAGTAGGTGCGCCGCTGTAGGTTCAGGCGGGCTATGGTCGTGCACATAGTCCGGAGTTGAAAAAGCAGACACGGGCACCAGTAGGTTTAGACTGTGCGTGCTTGATTCATGTCAGTGGTTGGCACCCTAGGACTTGATACACCCTAGGGTGGACCTAGCACATTTTGACTACATTCTGTGATTAGGCCATATGACACCAACACTCGACGAGTTAGGCTTATACGGAGCCGATCGACTAGACCGTGTAGTTGGACCCCGACCTGGGTCATCTCATGATATTGGGCCAAGGGATCATTTCTTGTTTATACTTGACATGGGTTGGATTACTAGTACTTTTGGTGCAAAACTAAACCTTGTATATGCGATGCCACACTTGATCTATCTTGTTATCTATTTATCATGCCAGTTAGTTACCATCTTTATGTTTCATCTCAGTTTCTCATGTTTTGTTAACTTCATTAGTCTTTATACTAATAGTAGGTAGGACTTACCGGTCTTTATGACTGACCCTTTTTCTTTCGCCCCTTTTCTTCCGTTCTCCCCCCCCCCCCCAGGTTCTCAGGGAGGGAACACTAGTGCTTAGCTTGGACATTTGGCTTGGTTTCTTGACAGCTCATGTACGGTTTGGACTTGAGCTTGCTATGGCTTCACCACATCTATCTTGGGGATAGTTTACTTTATGTTATTTTCAGTTTATGTTTTCTAGACTTGTGGTAGTTGGAAAATAACGACTAAGTACTTTGATGTAAGTTGACTATTTGGTTTTGAAATGGTTAAGTATGGTTTTTAAATTTCTACCGCTGCTTTACTTATTTATTTATCTATGTTATGTCTTGTGATATCTCTGTGCATGTTTACCTAGACAACACCCCTCCAAAGCTAGTGCATTCTCTTGTGAATGGCCCTAGCGGAGGTGGGGTGTTACATATTCTAACAAAACTGACAAAAGCATATGATGGCATAATGTTAAGATGAACATATAAGAACAAATCGGTGAACTTGTGATAATAAAACAAGTTCTAACATAGTAAGGATGCCATAATAGGCATGATTAGATCTAGATAAGGATTTAGATGTCCAACTAATGACAGATCTAAATTCACCACAACATGATAGGCACAGGATGACCCAAATAGCAAATTAGATCCATAATCAAAAGTAGACATAATGAAATAGATTAATCATGCCTATTGTCACCTGATCTAGAGAAAATCCATTTTCTTTTTTAATCTATTTCGATGCTTTCCCTTTTGGGAAACGGTTGTTAATCCCAACCGTTGGTGATAATACATTCGGTACACTCAAGCGAAATGAGTGACCTTCCATGTTTAGCCTGCGTTATAAGATGTTCTTATTGAACCCAGTGTATTCCTCTCTAGAGATACACTGTCAGAAGATGGTCCATACCTTGCCAGTTGGAATCCATTACCCAATAAGCGCCCGCGGTTTTTGATTATATATTATATATGTGGAACGTGAGGTGAAAGCGTCCCACTAGATTGCTATTTTTTGAGTAGACATTATTATAATATCATAAGAGTATGGATTTTAAAAGACTGTTTTGGGTTATCGTAAGGTAAAATCCATCCGTATTTATGTGTGGATTGGTCTTATGATTATTCTCCCTTTTAAAAGAATTTTAAAAGTTAAACAAATGGTTGGAGTTTACTCACACTAGTTACATGACTGACCCAGAGTTTATTTTGTTTTGTTTTCCCTAAACTCTTGGGTGCCTAAATTTGAACGGACAGTCTAGTAGTCGGGATTTTTCAGATATGCTTGGCGAGCTTGGAGCAGGAGGCTTCAGGATTTTGTAGCAATTGTTTATTTCCGCTATGTTGTAAGTGTTGTATTCTGATAATGGTATTATATATAGATACTGATTTTTTTTCAAAATTATGTTATATAATATATTTATTCGTTCCGTTGTGAGGTTCGTGATACTCTAATTCTGATCTGTTGTTGTATTCTTCTTCTTCTTCTATTTTAATTTTCTATCTTATTTATTCTCATCCTCTAACTTCTTTCTATTAACGTTTCAGTATTTTCGATTCTTGAATAGTCGACATGGTGTTGTGTGTCGATTTTCAAGGTCGAGAAATCGCGTTCGTTACAGTATACATATACATATATATGTATATAAGAAAATGACAATCTTAGGTGGTAAATGAATGAAATGTTAGATGGGAATTCCAAGAGGAATCGTGACATATTTAAAACATGCATGGTGCATGTGTTTATGCATTTCTTTATTTAATTAATTTTTTATTCATGAAATGCACTGCTTGTGTAGAATAAGAGAGAAGGAAAGGGAAGTGAGAAGAGATGGAGGCATGCATGCATGGAACGTGGTGGGAATTAATGAAAGTATGACACTTGAAAGGCTTGAATATATTTGTCGTTTGAATTTTTTTTGTATTTATAAAAGGCATAAAATATGACATATATGCATATGTAAGGAAGAGAGAGAACATTAAAGAAATAAAGGACATGAATGAAATGCTTGCGACATTTATTATTATCATTATCATTATGTTTTTTTTCTTCCCAATGAATGGCTTCAAAATTTATCATTATCATTATTATTATCATAAACGTCTTTATTTTCCATTGAATATGGTTTCAAAATTTATTTATTTTATGAAGGAGGCAACTTTCCCTTTTGTTTCTCTTCCATAAATGCTTCAGGTTATGCATTGAAATGAATAAAATTGGAAACAAATGCATTGAAAATAAAGAATGAGAACAAGAAATGAATGAAAAGTGGAAAATTAAGGGGAAAAAAATGTAAAAAATATGAAAGCAGGAATGGCTACATTAAGTAATGAAAAGAGCTGCACATTAAGTAGCCTGCTGAACACTAAAAAGGTAAAGAAGAGGGAAATTAGAAAGGTGCAATCAGAATAAAAGAAAGGTGTTTTTCATTTGTTTGTTTGTTTCCATTATTTGTTTGTTTTGGCATATTATTGTTATATTCCTTTTTTTACATGAATAGTTTGGGAAGATAGGAAGACAATCATGGGAACGTAAATAGTCATAAATAAGAATTGACATATGTTTCTTTTCAATGAAGGAATGTGACTGATTCAGATGAACTGCTATCTCACGTTTTGTTTCCATTTTTTCATTAATTGCTTTGGTTTTAAAAGGAAATTGCGTGAATGGGGCAAAATTTTGAACAGACAAAAATAAAGCGGCTGAGAAAGCATGGATATTTAAATAGAAGGGGAAATATTTTTACATTGTTGACGGAACAAACTTCCACATATTACTACGGAAAATTTTCCACTGCTATTATTTAATTAGATGCATACCAAATAAAATTAAATTTGATTGCACATCTTTAACGTTAATTTCAATTACCTATACTATTTAAACTGTGCATTATTTAAATCTGGAAACTTTTCGTTCTTATCAACGATCAATTAAATTTGTTTAAATTAAAGTAACACACGCGTCTCAAATTCAAACTCAAATTTAAAATTTTAAGTTTATGTTTAACATCAAACTATTTCCGTACCGTTTAAATCGCTTTTATATAAAAATATTTTTTTAAGGAATCAACACTTCCTTATAAATCAATTCCATGTTTTTAATTTCCAAATAAATATACTATATTAATTTTATCATTTAATTCTTATTTTTAAATCAAACGCATCTTATATATTGTTGACATTCAGCTTTATGATATTTTTTTTATTAAAAATCATATTGAATCATTCATTATTATCATAAATTTTATTTTAATACCATTTTATATTCAATAATTAAATTAAATTACTTAACTTAAATGTTCGAAATTTAGGGGATGTTACATCTTTTAGCATTATGTAGATTTTTTTAATGATAACGCATCACATTCATTTTCATATTTTGAATTATATAAACTATAAACCAATGTTCTTCCTAATTTGTATCCATTCAGTGAAAATCGTATATGGTGGGTTAACATCATTTTTTGAATATTTATGTTTCACAGCTATTACCAAGATTAAAATCTAATAGTTTATATTGGTCACCTTCAAGTGTTGTAAGTGTTTTTCTCTCATTTTTTTCATGGCTTTTACTTGGTTCTTTTTTTCAGAACCAATGCCCAGAAATATAAGATTATGTTATGAAACGTATGCATACGTATAAACTTTCATTTGTATAAATTGAGTACTTCGATGGTAGTATGTATTTATTAGTATAAGTTTTAGGTGATACATAACATACTATATATTAATGTATGTTTGAATCATACTAAGCAAGTTTCATATATGTGACACTATTCTTTCAGCCGGATAGTTATCTGACAATTGTTATGCATGACACAACTATTCTACATAAATATTTACTCAATATTTTATGTAGTTCTTACAATATCTTTTACATTTAAAATATAATAAAAAATTATCAGATTCAATAATGCTTGAGAAAAATTATACAAGATCAATTTCCAATTATTTCAAACAACAGTTTTGTACATTCAAAAGGGAGACTCAACTCATTGTTTTCATGGAAGATTTGTAAGAATGATGGTTTTCAAAAAAATAGACTTAACCAATTTCTTCTCGAAAAACTATACAAGTATCATCAAACATAGACAATTATTCAATTTCAAGCAAGTTACGCGTTATGACACAAGTGGTTAACCATTCATTAAAATCCAATCAAATAAAATAAGGAAAGGGAGTAATGCTAACATAAGAAAAGTAAGACATTTAAAATAACAGTATTGTTGTTAAGAAAATACCACATTCAACACAGAACCCTAAAACCAACAATTTCATAATTACATGCAAAACCAGAAAGGTGTAAATGAGCATTGCCTTGCATAATTACTTGGGTATATATATGCCAAAATTTACCTTAAAAGATTTCCCTCTTCACTTCTTTCAGCAAACCTTAAAATCACGAACAATAAAACATGGTTAATCGATTAAGCTTTCATTTGAAGAAATATGCTCCACTAATACTCTAAATTGAAAAAAAACACCATCAAACATAATTTTGAAAAAAGAAAATTACCAATTCAGTTATGATTCGAAGAAGATGAGTGATGGGATCCGCAACAAGTGTGAAAATAGCACACAAGAAAATCATGGATATTCTTTAGTGGGAGATTGAATAGATATTGATTTTGCATTTTAGATAATTTTCGCACTTAAGGGAAAAATTCCCTGATATGAAAAAGGGGAGAATGAGTCCAAGACGTTTTTTTCTTCTCAGATATATTTTGAAGGACGGTTTAAACAAAGGGATCTAAAAAGGGCTAATTTATTAGGAAAGGGGGAGAAATTTTAAATAAATAACTTACCCAATTATCAACTTGATTAACATTTGAGAACATTTTTTTAATAAAGCATATGGTAGCTACCTTTTTTCAACTAAATATTTAAACTACAAAACATTTGAAGGAATCAAATAAAATGCAGACTAAATCATTTTTGTCTATAGGAGAATTTTCTTACAACTTATATGTACATGATTAGACATACCACAATCAATAATGTAACATACCCATTTAATTTTTGAACATTTAATTATCAACATAATTACTAGTATAACCATATAAGAGAGAGAAAATCGGCTGTTTGATTATATAATTTTTCAAAAAAAAATATTGTATTTTTAAATTAATCAACAATAACATTATTGATTTAAAAATTTGTTTCATTTTGTTGCATTTTTAGATTAATCCATTTAGATCAATCAAAGGATACTATAGTGGAAATATGATATGAACGGTAGATCTGAAATAGATTTGAGATGCAATGTATATTTTAGAGAAAATTTAGGCATCAAAATTTGAATCGTTAAAAACTTTGGAGGAAAAAAATTCCGAGAAAGGGAGTGAATCATTTTAGCTTTAGAAAAATTGATTTTTTAAGATGACGGTAAGCGAATTCTCTTAATGGCGGGTCTTACAAACTTCTTTAACGATTGGTTTAATTATTTTATAATTGTCCTAGGTGGGGAGTTGACCGTTAGATTGGATAGTTAAAAAAATATATTTTTATTACAATTATTGAACATAAAAAAATTATGTGACAGCAAATATTTGAAATTAAAGGGATCTAAGAAGACAAAAATATAGAGAATTAAGTGAATTAAACTAGTGTGAATTAAGTAGATTAGATCGAACAAATTTAAGGAGACACGATCCATGTTTTTTTTTGGCTTTGGAAAAATTGGTTTTGGTTAAATGACAACAAACAAACCTCTATAACGATTGGTTTGATAAAAGAAGATTTAAATAATCCAAGATGCTAAATTTTAAGGTAGCAATTTTAAAGAATTCTGATTAGTTGAACTTCTAATATAAATATTTTTGGCATCTACTACTAGTACATAAAAAATGTCACGTTTAAGCTTTTAATAAAGAGTGTTTTTCAAACATAATCGTTTTAAGTTACTAAACACAAAATTATTCCGTTTCAAAAAGGATCTAAATAAATACACTTAATAATTATATTTCAATAAAAGCATAAGTATTTACAATTTATAAAACTTTGAATATCAAAACTTTCTATTGCAAATATATAGACTTCTCACGGTTGTTATTCGTATACTACAAATGTTTGCAATGAAAATCGCAAATACTTTATTTTTTATGGATAGAAGTTCAAATAAATAGTTTAATATTGGTCATATTAACCTTTGATTAAGTGCAAATTTGATACTTGAACAAAAAAAATACCGTTTAAAGTTATTTTATGACGTAATTTAAAATCTATTTTTAATTACTTTTCCTATGTTAAGTTTGAGACTAGGGATGAATCTATCATAAGTGCAACTTTACAATATTGTAAACATAATTTCAATTAGATTAGATTCTACCTTGGTTCCACTTGACAATAATTTATGTACAAGCATTCCAAATAATGAGTATGTTTTGTCAATGATTGTAAATTTTCTATATTAAAAATTATTTTAGAAGCACAAGTTTCTAACCCAATCTCAAACTTCCCAAAATTACGCTAATAACTTTTTAAACATTAAATTTCTATTTTATGTAATTTTCTTAATATATTAGGAGATGAAATCTGTTTACAAATGATTTATACACATTCAAATAAATGCCATTTAATATCTCTTGAAAAACGAATCTTATAGCTAAGTTTTTTTCCCTCAAAATCAAACTGTATTTCCAGGGCCGGCCCTGAGTATTTATGGGCCTAGTGCGGACCCAAAATTTTGGGCCCTTAATTTTTTTTATGAAATTGAACTTTAAGTGAAAATGTGATTTTTCTACTGTGCATCTCCATTGAGAAAATTGTGTGTTTCAACAAATTCATAAAGTTTTTACCCACATTTTCAATCTGTCAACTAGAGGTCCACACAAGCCACATCTCCATTTTAATATATTGATTGATGCCAACAAAGCATACAATCATATCTACTTTTGCATAGATAAATTACTACCAAGTACACGCATCCTAACAAGAAAAAGCAACTCTAGTAATGGTAATACAGTTTTTTTTGGCCCCCCTGACCTAATGGGCCCTGTGCGGTCGCACGGCTCGCACTAAGCCAGGACCGGCCCTGCGTATTTCACCAAATAACAACAAATTTAATAGTACTTGCAAATAGGATGTAATAAACTTCTACTGCAAATTTGTTCCTTGTGAAATACTGATAAACAAAAATTAAAATTAACAAAAAAATGTGTTGCAATTTAGAGATAAATATTCGAACTATTAACATGTGGTTAAGACCGAAAAATATGCACAAATCATTTAAGTATGTTAAGCATTTGCAGTTTGTAAAAAAATAATTCATAAGCAAAACAGAAGGCATGATCACATGCGAAGCAGGTGCCGTAACACTCGTTCCTATTATTGTAATTGAGGTGGATTTCTAAGTAAATTTGATATTACAATCACAAATAAGAACATATACGAGTTAAGATATTTTCGTTTTCAACTATAAATTTTAAGCAATTTAATAATTGTCCCTAAGTACAATATCATAGTTGGTTTTGCATGATACATCATTCGATGAGATCTTGACATTTTTATCCGCGTTGGTTTCGCTAATTTTATGAACTAAACTCAAAATATATTTTGTGAGTACCGTGCGTATTTTATCATAGTTCCAAAAAAAATTTAAGTCTTTGGATTTTTTAAAAAGACATTATGAGGAGCATGTGATTGACTGTATCAAATAAGTTATACATGTAACTGAGATACAAGATCAGTTTTATATTTTGGAGGTTATATTGCATATGTTCATTTAAAACCATTTTCATTTGATAATCGAATATATGTTATGCATATATTTATTTGATTAATGTCAAATATATATATATATATATATATATATCCAAAAAAATGACACTTAGTAGGTAATATGTGGTTGTACCATGAGGTTTGAGTAGCTAAAAACATATTAAAAGTCAATGTACATCAAGTGGTTCGAATTATGCTATGTCGCTACAAGAAATTTGACCTTTACTTACCAATATTTTACCTACCAACAAATATGGGTGGGTAAGGAGAACCTTTGTAAATATTGTCAATATTATAAAATTGTTGAAAGATGATTATCTACCAATAATTATAGGTAGGTAAAATGTATTAATTGTACATATACATAAGGGGAAGTGTAACAACCCAGAATTTGGGGCCAATTTAAAATTTTCATTTTAGAGATTTTTGGGGTGTTTAAATATTTAAAATAAATTATTTCAAATAATTATGAATGGAGATTTACTTCGAGCAAAGTTAATGCAAATATATTTAAATAAATTACAAAAAGAATTAGAAATAGAATGGTAGTTTGAAAAGTCAAACTTGAACTTTGACTAACTACCCAGAGTGCAGAATAAACCGGATTTTGATGAAACGAAAAATATCTAAATCTGTTAATAAATAGCTTTCTAATGAATCTGAAAAATCGAAGTTTCATAGCGGGAATCAAAAGTTGTGGCCAAATGAATTTTCAGAAAGGTCGCTATAGAGAATATATCATCCTTGAAAATAGACATTTTGCATACGACCTCGGAATTCGACGAAACCACTTTTGTTGGATCCGGGATGTAAAATTATTGTTAGGTTTCAAATTTCATGATTTTTGAAGTTAATATGTGAGCGTGGCAAAGGAAAATGTGTTTTGATCAATTTCAGTTAAATTGGATCGACCAGAAAATAGCCATTCAAACAGTCTCAGAATTCGACGAAATAAATTTTGTTGGGATCGTATTGTCATAAGAAAGCCAAATATAATTTTTTTGGATTTATCTGACTTCGTATGTGACCCCGGTAAAATTTGAAAGTACGTTCGAATTTAAAATAAAAGAATTAATTTGAAAATAATAGAAACATGCTTTTACCTTCAGAAGTGGACTTCGGCAATAGCGCCATCGCGTTCATAAGATGTTAAAACGTATTGTTCGACAGTCGTTGGGGTCCATTTGAAGATCGTATGAGAAAACTTTAATTTTGGGATTAATTAAATTAAATAAAAGAAATACCCTAGAATATACAGTATAAATACGGGCCGTATACGCATCATTCTTCTTCCATTTCAGAGCGCCGCCGAAACACATAGAGCTCGAATTTTTGAGCTCCGATTCCTCCCAATCCATGGCGAATTAACCTATACCCCTTTGGACTTTTTTGAAGAATTTTGAAAGCTCTTTCATCTCCTACAAGAAGCACTTCCTCTCGCGCCCTGTAGCCCTCGATTTTCGTGCCCGAACCCGCCGCCTTCACACCCCCGCCGCGCCCACCAGTCACCGCCGCACCACCCCCCTCTTCTGGCGCACCTCCCCTTCTCCAAGCCGGACACCGTCAGCTAATTCGTTTCTGAAACAAACAAACATACAAAAAGATTTCTGCGATTAAAGATTTGAACAATATTGGGTTTCAAGGTAATTTCTGATTTCAGATTTGCGACACTTTTAAACGTCGCTGCGCCAGTTGTTAAAAATTGATTTTTAATTATTCATATGAACTTGAATTCGAAATCTTTCAGATTCGAAATCATTTTGAATTCAAACATAAGATCTGATCAAAGTTGACAATTCATTTCAGATCCGGCCTTGGTGAGAATTTATTTTTAATTTAATTTAATTTATTTAATTATTAATTCTTAGTTATTAAAAATATTTATTGATAGATCTGTTATATCATGATATTTTAAATATGGGTCTAAATTGTTTATACCGTATGATGTTAGATCTGCAAATCTAAATATTAGATCTGAATTTATTGATTAACTAGAATTAATTATTTGTTAATTTTATTGAATCATGCCTCGTTGATTTGTCATATGCCAATATAAACATCACCCTGTATATTACCTTGATGTGAATTGTTAGATTTAGTCATGTTGGTTTATTTGAATTTTGTGGTTGATTGGATGTGACATGAAATACGATGTGGTAAATGGAAAAGGCTTAATCTTTATTTACATTGTAAATAGAAAGACTAACTTTTATATATTGAATTTTTGATTGAAATTATTAAAGACTGAATTTTTAATAGAAATATTAAAGATGTAAATTTTCATGAAAATATTAAAAGATGAAAATTTTCATGTAAATATTAAATGATGAATTATTACATTGTAATTAAAGGATGGAAAATTTTACATTGTAATTTAAGAATAAAATTTACATTGTAATTTAAGAATAAATTTTACATTGTAAATGAAAGATGAAATTTTTATATTAAAAATTAAAAGATATGTTTCATTGTAAATAATAAAAGATATTATTTTTCATTGTCTATGAAAAGAATGAATTTTTGCAATGTATTATGAAAGAATGAATTTTTCAATGAATCATTAAAGAATAGATTTTTCATTAAATTATTAAGTAGGATTTACTTTGAATATAAAAGTGGGAATTATAATGTAAATATAAAGTAAAGGTCTCATGAATTAAAAATGGCATTTTCATATGTTGTTTTAATGTAAATTAGAACGATAAGGTATAAACGACATTTTTAGATATGAGGGATTTCACCATATGTAAAGTTTACATTTTTATTAATGTAAATATATAAGAATTTCACCGTATGAAATTTTCATTGTTTTTAAAATAATTAAAAGGTGAATTTCATCGTTTGTCAAAATTTACATTTTTATATGTAAATTATAAAGTGAATCAACGTTGAATGTTAAAAATTACATTTTTCTTTGTAATTAAAAGGTGAATTTCATCGTTTGTCAAAATTTACATTTTTATATGTAAATTATAAAGTGAATCAACGTTGAATGTTAAAAATTACATTTTTCTTTGTAATTAAAAGGTGAATTTCATCGTTTGTCAAAATTTACATTTTCATATGTAAATTATAAAGTGAATCAACGTTGAATGTTAAAAATTACATTTTTCTTTGTGATTAAAAGGTGAATTTCATCGTTTGTCAAAATTTACATTTTTATATGTAAATTATAAAGTGAATCAATGTTGAATGTTAAAAATCACATTTTTCTTTGTAATTAAAAGGTGAATTTCATCGTTTGTCAAAATTTACATTTTTATATGTAAATTATAAAGTGAAATGATATTGTATGTTAAAAATTACATTTTTCTTTGTAATTAAAAATTATATTTTTACAATGTAAATTAGATGTAGTGTTTGCATTGTAATTAAAAATTATATTTTTACAATGTAAATTAGATGTAGTGTTTGCATTGTAATTAAAAATCATGTTTTCACAATGTGAATTAAGAGTAGAGTTTGCATTGTCATTAAAAAATTATATTTTTATATGTAATTTAAAGATTTTGAGTGTAGCAAAATTTACATTTTAATGTAAAAAAATTAGGATGCGGTGATATTATTTTCATTTTTCAAATGAATTAAAAATTTGGTGAGTGTCGGTAGTTGTGTAGGGCGTTGTTTTAATCAAACGACGTTATTGCGATTCAATGATTATATATATATAAATATAATTAAAATTAAACGAATAGGGCGTGGTAGTTCGTGTTTTGAAATAGTACTTTTAAACGACTATACAAGAAGATCCGACCGTCGGATTTTCTTGAAACTGAAACTGTTAGGACCGTCTTGGAAAAATCTTTCCAATGATATATATTACGTTAAAATCCAATGGTTAGATTCTGAGAAATGTGAAAATCAAAATTATTGGGATGCAGCGCCATAGTCGCCTATGGACTTAAGGCGTCGTTATATTAAAATCTAATCATTCTAAATAATTAATATGGGCATGAATCGTTAATAATAATTATTAATGTATAAGAAGGATTTCAAAATATATATATACGAGGATTATTTGGAGAGACCGAGTTTTCTCATTCCAAATAATCAAGCGACGTTACTTGAAGTATAAAGATGGCGAATGAAGACCGTAAATCTTCCCTCGAATGGACAACGATCGAGGCCTTGACCTGACTTGCTCCCAATTCAAAGGTCAGGGTCATTGCCCAAACGTACGTGTTGATTTCACGGGTTTGGCTTTCGCTCAGACCCAGAGCATAAGCTACTAAATGGATTGTGTGTCTGGCATCATACTCTATCAAATATCACGTTACTGATCTTTTGTCGAAGGTATGGATGTTTGGTGGCGGGGAATTTATTCTCTTGCTTAACACCCGTTCATATATTTCGGCAAAGGGTTGGTAGTACGGTATGAGGTGATGATGTGGCATGCTAAGATGCATATGATCAAGGTTTCGTTGAAAAGCAGGCCTTGTGGGATGATCAAAGCATAGCCTGTTTAGGCATACCTTTGTGTACAACGTGACTTCGCGAGCCTCACACACCGGTGGAGTCTAAAACGGGAGAAGGGAACGAAGGGAGAGCAGCACGTTTCTTTCTAGCTAGAAGTGGTGATTGGGTTTTAACACGGCCCAACATTTTACTTATGTGGATGATGGAATGAGGCGCTTCGAATGATAGGTCCTATAGGACTGGGAAACGTGTGTTCAGGAATAACTAATCCGCAACTCATATGGCGGACCGGCCCTGTGGCTTTCCAAGGGTTCACTGCGGGGGATCCTGAGACATTAGCTAGAGTGTCTCGAATCGGTAGGAGCTCCTCCCTAGCCTTGACTCATGATGGAAACCAAAATCCAAATACGACCCTACGAATTTGATTGTATTACTAGTATGGAGGCATAGTAGTATGGGATACTATTCTTCCTAGGATTTCTACATTTACTTTGAAATGTTTTAATATATTAATAATAATATTAAACTCGTATTTGCCGTATTTATCATGTTTAATCACTATAAGGTAAAACCCTATCCTCTGGTGTGTGTTGCATTGTGTGATGGGACCTGGGTCTTATGGTGATTCCATTTTTCTAAAAAGCATAGCGTTATTGTACGATTTACTTATCATTTATTCTGACACTTTTATGCACGGCAATCCATTAGAGTAAACCCGTTCCGCATTAGCGGCGTGGTCTTTGGATTTGCCCTATTAATAGTAATTAATTAGATAAGAATTCTCGCACCAGTCCCACGGCTAACCTGTTGTTTGTTTCCACCTTTTTGCAAACTCGGGTGCCCTCCTTTCTACACGGGCAACCAAGTAAACAGGTTATTTTTCGCTTGGAGCCTTCTCTTTGGAGCTGCTTATTATTTCTCTTGGACTTGCTTGTGGAGAGGTGATGATTAGGAGTTGGAAGACTTACCATTCGCTGCTTTTACATTTTTCTCTTTCTTTTTATTTTTGACATTAAACTGGGTTTATTCCACGTTGTTTAAGTTGGAGTTGGAACTTATTTCTTTTCTGCGAACTTGATGTAATAATGTAGAATTCTGTGACTGTGGATTTTCTGTGATTGACGACATTATATTTCCGCTGCTATGATGTTGTTACTCTATGAATTTCCTATGCTATTTTGTATCTATGATATGTATTATTGTATTTATGTTGTATTCCAAATGATTATTCCTTACTTTCATTCCGTGGAAGTTTGGGGTTATCACAGTTGGTATCAGAGCTTTGTTTAAACTTATCTTTGGGATATAACATATTTATGATAATTCGTTTACATAGAATCACAATATTCTGTGGCGAACATTTCATGTGAATAAATAATAGTCAGTCATTCAATCATTATCTTTATCCGTCCTTTTATCTTGATCAACTCTTCAAATCACCATTATAGTTGTTCTGACTCTTTCCTTGATCGTGCAGAACTAACTAAAAATGAGTACCGCTGCCGCTAGAGCTAGAGCCAGGAGGCAGAATGCTGCTGGAACCGAGGAGGCTACTGTTCAGCAACCACCACCACCGCAGCCCTTTGATTTAGATAAGATGTCAAAGAAGTACAAAAACTTGGGAGGGGTGCCATTCAAGGGTACTGAGACTGTGACACAAGCTCAGGCTTGGCTGAGGAACTATGAAAAGATTTTTGGAGGATTAGAGCTGGAGGATCATAGGAAAAGACTAGTGGCTTCATGGCTGTTACAAGAGGAAGCTCAAAACTGGTGGGACACTGTAACGGTTGGAGGAATTGCAGACAATATGACTTGGATGAGGTTTAAGGAGCTTTTTAATGACAAATATATTCCAAGGCAAGAGGTAGAGAAGCTACATGATGAGTTCGCCAATCTGAAGCAAGGCGACAAGACCATTTCAGAATATGTACAAAGATTTGAAGACCTTTCCCGCTATGCCCCTGAGTTGGTTCAAGATGACTTTCAGAAGAATAAGAGATTCATAAGTGGGCTTGCGAGGAAGTATATTGATAGAGCCACTGCCCACATCGACCTCTCTTTCAATAGGCTGGTGGAGTTCGCTTGTCGTTATGAGGAAAATGATAGGAAGAATTCTCAACAAGACAGGGAAAGGAGCTTAGCTAACAATAAGAGGAAGCAAACAGAGAAGAGGACTGAGGGAAACAACTCGGGAGCTGCTAAGGGGCGCGATAAGTCAAAGGTGCAATGCTACAACTGCCAAAAATTTGGGCACTACAGCAAGGACTGCAGGTGTAACACCCCACCTCTGTTAAGGTCACTCACAAAGGGAATGCCTTAACTTTGGTGGAGCATTTTAGTAAACAGAACAGAAACTTACAAGACAGATAAAACAGTACTTGAAATTTTTTAACTTTATTACAGCGGAAACAGAAATCAATATGGTTACATCCTTTCAAATCTCAGAATTCAAGTACAAAATATCAGTCTTGTACAAAAGCCTTCAAAATGCATGGTTTAAAATCATAATCCCCATAGAACGGAAGCTATACAGAGCCAAGCCATACTTTAAGCACTTCAAGCAGAGAGAAATCCGGATCAAGCTAAAGTATTCCCTCCTTGGATAACCTGTGGGGGGGGGGGGACGGAAGAAAGGAGGTGAAACAAGGGTCAGACAAAAAGTCTGGCAAGTCCAGTGACTTTCAGCGTATGAACAAATAATAATAATATGACATGAACATAAAACTGGATAAGAGATAACTGTAACAGGTGTAGCAGATATAACAGAAGAACATAATGATATAAGCTATTGTTTTACACTTCTCTGCACTAATACTAGTTTAACAGGATTAGGTGTCACCCTAATGTCTAAACTGAAACAGAAGCGGGTACAGAATAATTTAACAGAAACAGAACGCTAATAATGGGCCTTTACTACCCGATCAGAAACAGACAGAAGCAGAAACAGATTAATCCCTATGGAAATAGAATGTAGAATTAGGTGTACACTAGTAATGGGCCTTTACCACCCGATCAAAAACAGACAGAAGCAGAAACAGATTAATCCCTACGGAAACAGAATGTAGAATTAGGTGTACACTAGTAATGGGCCTTTACCACCCGAACAGACAGGTGTTACCACCCAACTGAAACAGACGGTACCAACAGAAACAGACAGAACTAAGTGTACCCTAAAACCCTACCCCAAGCGATCGGCTCCCTAATACATAAATATCCTGTGTCGGCCCCACAGTAGGGTGTATCACACCCTAAAGTGACAACCAATTGGCACAGACCTATTTACAGATGTCACGGCGTCTTACATCCTCAGTGACAGACCGGGATCCATGCACGCACATGACCCGGTTGGAACGCACCATCAACACCCCTCGCCATTATCAGAATGAACCGCTTATAATTAGTTCAGTAAGCATGCCCGGACCCTACCTACTGTTGGGTCAAAGTTTTGATACCAGAAAGGGTTACTGACTAATATGGGTCCCAATCAACAGATGACACAAGTAATTCCCCACCAAACCTTGTGTCCCCAGACTACAGATTTCAGATTAACTTGTTTACAAGTTCAGGCATACAGCATTCAGATCAACTAGTTCACAGATCAGACAATCAAGTTAACAGGTTTTCAGACTAACGGATCTGATGTTCGGATTAACAGGCTTACAGATTAACTGGTTACAGATTAACAGACTTACAAGTTAACTGATTACATATTAACAGACTTATAGATTAACTGGTTACAGATTAACTGGTTACAGATTATCTAACTTTGTATTGGGCCTACGGATTCACGAAACGAGTTTATCAGATTCATTTGTCCAATTGGTGTAACCTTACCCAACACGTTTTATACATCATATTTATCTCAGATTTTCATTAATTAAATATTAATGCCCAAACCTCTCACATTAGACTGACAGTTTGCGTCTACTGGTTAGGCCGGTTGGTTCCGGGCAAGTTTCTGTCGCAAACTGAGTCTAACCTCGGGTTTCAAGCACGTTATGACTAACTTCTCACATTAGAACCTATTATTTGCGACCACTGGAATATGCCGGGCGGTTCCGGGCAGAATTACGCCGCAAACTCATTCTAACCTCGAGTTAGCCATGTTTATCTTTGCGGCCAATTAATTAATGATTTACCATTTATACCCACGCCTAATATACATGTCAATTATTCATAGCTAATTCAGATTATGTCAATAGCTGACTAATTATACCAACTCAACAGATATAGCAGATAACAGATTCTTCAGATTAGGCGACTTAACGGATTTATCAGATTAAGCAAACTAACAGATTTAGCATTTTCAACAGACTTAGCAGATGACAGATTTGGCAGATGAACAGATCTAGTAGACTAGGCAGTAGAGCAGAACTAGCAGATTAAGCAATATAACAGAACTAGCAGATTAGGCAATGTAACAAAACTAGCAAATTAGGCAAATATAACAGATTTAATCATTTCTTAAAGTTTCACAAACATATCTTGCCTAATTATAAATCTTGCCTAAGTCCACATGCATAATTAATTGTCATGATTCACAATAAGATTATATACCAAATATAGCCATCAATTACTATGCATGTCATATATCCCAAAGATGCCTTACTTAGGTGTTTATTTACATTAATAGATGCCCTACTCTCATGTAAATCTTTATACCTATGCCATATTCTTTTTATCACAAATCATATGTTCAATACCCATTTATGTTATAAATATAACATGTCCAGTCGTATGTCTCAGATTTTGTTCTAGCTACAGTTCATATTCTTTCCTCAAATCAGTCACCTATTGGTTATGCCCAATTTATGCATCATTCACTTTACTGTCCCAAATATTTTAGCGTAGGTTAATCTCTTATGAGATTGGCCCAGGCTCGTGGTAGCCTGGCTATAGAACAGGAAGAGGAAAAAGATACAAAATAAGATAGATCCAAACAGAACAGAACAGATATAACCTCAGATTCAGATTTATAATTCGTGTCACAATCAGAATTAACGTTTATATCGGAAAATAACTGCACTTGCCTTGATTGGATTAAAGAAAGAACTTTAGTTGTTGCAGAATTGTTGCAGAAGCTTTAATCTCTAATTTGAATTGAGTTGCTTAGGTTGATGTTGATTAGCTTCTAGTTTTGATTCCAGTAGAGTAGCGACGTCATTTTTGTTTTTATTTAGAACAGAGGCAGAGAAGAAGAAGAATAGAATTGTGTGTAGAGGAGGCTAGGTCTTAGGGTGTATTTATAGGTGTAGGAACTCATTTCAGCCATCAGATTAACCCTAAAACCCATCAGGACCATCAAAACTCGTCCCGGGCCTCAAAAATGGGTTCTGGGCCACCCCAGACCGACCAGGTCAACCTGTACAGAGGGGGGTCGACACTATAGTCGACCTGGGGGGGGGGGGGGTGGAGCAGGTCGACTATAGTGTCGACACTATGGTCGACCTGGGTCAGTCTGCCAGAAAGTCTGCTGAAATCTTGTTTTGGCCATATCTTGGTCATACGGACTGCGATTTTCGAAAACTCGGACTCTATTTCGCGTATTTTTCCGAGAGGAACGCAATGGTGATGTCCATTTTACCTAATTCCTGATTCTTGAATTAGTTATCCTTATTTTACTATCTTTTCCGTTACATACATCGTTACCGAACTAATTTTTCTTCTTTTCCATGTATTAATTAATTTTTCTTATGCATCACCAATTATTTACCCATCATAAGAATATTTTTATATATTTTATTTTATTTTTTAATTATATTAAAAATACGGGGTGTTACATTCTCCCCTCCTTAAAGGATTTCGTCCCCGAAATCTTCAAGTTAAGAAGAATGTGTCCTACCATTAATCATCCATCTACTCAATCACCAATCACAGGCATTCATTGTCCTTAAGAGATTTCTAATGCTGTATGAACATATGCAAGAAGTGTGTGTATATGTTCCTTGTCTAATGCAAAGATCAGGTGGTCCACTGATTCAGTTGACCTCCTTAATGCGAATTATGCCAGTGCCATGAGTCCAACATGTATGCAATTTTCCTACTCGATACATATCATTTCTATATGAGTGCACAACCATTCAGTCATATGCAACATCCATGTGCTGAGTCAATCATTTTGCATCCACAAAATTTGAAAATGCTCACACATCCATATGCAGTATAAGAGTGTTTTCGAGCCGATCTAGTGCCTTGTGTGTGTTTATGCATCCACAGGCAACCACTAGCAACCACTTGCATCCACTTGCAACTATCAAACATAACATGTATCAAACACATGTTTACACCCATGAGTTTCTACCTAAAGTTCGAAGATTCGATCGATAGGATACAGTCAAACGATGGAAGCGAGTACAGATAAAACAAAACGTTTGTTCCCATTAGACATTGGTTGAGAGAATAATTCCCCTAAGTATCAACCCCAAAGACCGAGATCAATATCAGATTGGCACTCAGAGGATTACCCTCTTTAGACAATGTCAAAACTGGAAATCTTAACCTTATCAGAGATATTCAGATATTTACAGACTACTAGTACAGATCAGATTACCGAATGATTCTTAGGAAACTAAGCATGATAAAACCCAGAATGTATGCGTCCTACTTGACGCCTAACACATATATCTCTCAAACCCCAACCTATCACCAGCAGATGAGTCGTAACCCCTATGGGGTTTGAGACTATAACCAGATCAGAAACAAGACTAGTATTAAAGTGCAGAGACCCAACTGCAGAATTAGAGTGTCAGAATCAGAAAGAGTTCTACTCAATAATCTGATAAAGAAATTAAACCTCCTACAGATAGTTTTCCTATTTTACCCTATCCACTAGCTTCGAGAGTGCTCGCCTGCCTTCCAGAAGTAGGTCCTGTCCTCTGCCCTTACCCTCGTTTCTTCGGGCAGTTCCTAGTGAAGTGTCCCATCTCACCACAGTTGAAGCAAGCGCCCTTCCTCTTTCTGCAATCCTTGTTCAGATAAGTCGAGCTTCCACAAGTAAAACACTTTTCTCCCCCTCATCTTCAGACTTTTCTTTCCTCTTGTGTTTCCTTTTTGCCTTCTTTTTGAACCAAGTTCATATCCATGGGTTTCTTATCTTTGGGTTGTGCTCCTTGGCCAAACTCCCTCATTCTCATCTTTACAATGCTTGTGTAACACGTTGACCAGTCCATCGAAAGCTGCCTCCACTACACGGAAAAATCCTACAAAGCTCGAAAGAAAATTAGCCGTAGGTGAAACTATTGCTGCTACAGATGGAAGTCGGGCACTTATTTGCCCTTTGACCAGTGTCGTAGTCATATCAAGCCTACAGAACCATGCCGCGATGAGGTTACCTCCCAGAAAGCCAGGAGCCCCGGAGACTCAGAAAAAGAAGGAAACAATGATTCAGACAGAGAATCAAAAGATAGATATATGGCTTTGAGGATTATGTTTTTCAAAATAAACTTTCCTTTTGAAAATACTTTCTTTTAAAGCCTTTTTGAAAATAGTTTTCAAAAACTTTACCCAATCTGGTAACCTTAAGCTCTGATCCAAGTGTAACACCCCACCTCTGTTAAGGTCACTCACAAAGGGAATGCCTTAACTTTGGTGGAGCATTTTAGTAAACAGAACAAAAACTTACAAGACAGATAAAACAATACTTGAAATTTTTTAACTTTATTACAGCGGAAACAAAAATCAATATGGTTACATCCTTTCAAATCTCAGAATTCAAGTACAAAATATCAGTCTTGTACAAAAGCCTTCAAAATGCATGGTTTAAAATCATAATACCCATAGAACGGAAGCTATACAGAGCCAAGCCATACTTTAAGCACTTCAAGCAGAGAGAAATCCGGATCAAGCTAAAGTATTCCCTCCTTGGATAACCTGGGGGGGAACGGAAGAAAGGAGGCGAAACAACAAGGGTCAGACAAAAAGTTTGGCAAGTCCAGTGACTTTCAGCATATGAACAGATAATAATAATATGACATGAACATAAAACTGGATGAGAGATAACTGTAATAGGTGTAGCAGATATAACAGAAGAACATAATGATATAAGCTATTGTTTTACACTTCTCTGCACTAATACTAGTTTAATAGGATTAGGTGTCACCCTAATGTCTAAACTGAAACAGAAGCGGGTACAGAATAATTTAACAGAAACAGAACTCTAATAATGGGCCTTTACTATCCGATCAGAAATAGACAGAAGCAGAAACAGATTAATCCCTACGGAAACAGAATGTAGAATTAGGTGTACACTAGTAATGGGCCTTTACCACCCGATCAGAAACAGACAGAAGCAGAAACAGATTAATCCCTATGGAAACAGAATGTAGAATTAGGCGTACACTAGTAATGGGCCTTTACCACCCGAACAGACGGTACCATGCAGAAACAGACAGGTGTTACCACCTAACAAAAACAGACGGTACCAACAGAAAAAGACAGAACTAAGTGTACCCTAAAACCCTACCCCAAGCGATCGACTCCCTAATACATAAATATCTTGTGTCGTCCCCACAATAGGGTGTATCACTCCCTAAAGTGCAACAAATTGGCACAGACCTATTTACAGATGTCACGGCGTCTTACATCCTCAGAGGCAGACCGGGATCCATGCACGCACATGACCCGGTTGGAACGCACCATCAACACCCCTCGCCATTATCAGAATGAACCGCTTATAATTAGTTCAGTAAGCGTGCCCGGACCCTACCTACTGTTGGGTCAAAGTTTTGACACTAGAAAGAGTTACTGCCTAATATGGGTCCCAAACAACAGATGACACAAGTAATTCCCCTCCTAACCTTATGTTCCCAGACTACAGATTTCAGATTAACTTGTTTACAAGTTCAGGCATACAGCATTCAGATCAACTAGTTCATAGATCAGACAATCAAGTTAACAGGTTTTCAGACTAACGGATCCGATGTTCGGATTAACAGGCTTACAGATTAACAGACTTACAGATTAACTGATTACATATTAACAGACTTACAGATTAACTGGTTACAGATTAACAGACTTACAGATTAACTGGTTACAGATTATCTAACTTTGTATTGGGCCTACGGATTCACGAAACGGGTTTATCAGATTCATTGGTCCAATTGGTCTAACCTTACCCAACACGTTTTAGGCATCATATTTATCTCAGATTTTCATTAATTAAATATTAATGCCCAAACCTCTCACATTAGACTGACAGTTTGCGGCTACTGGTTAGGCCGGTTGGTTCCGGGTAGGTTTCTGTCGCAAACTGAGTCTAACCTCGGGTTTCAAGCACGTTATGACTAACTTCTCACATTAGAACCTATTGTTTGCGACCACTGGAATATGCCGGGAGGTTCCGGGCAGAATTACGCCGCAAACTCATTCTAACCTCGAGTTAGCCATGTTTATCTTTGCAGCCAATTAATTAATGATTTACCATTTATACCCACGCCTAATATACATGTCAATTATTCATAGATAATTCAGATTATGTCAATAGCGGACTAATTACACCAACTCAACAGATATAACAGATAACAGATTCTTCAGATTAGGCGACTTAACGGATTTATCAGATTAAGCAAACTAGCAGATTTAGCATTTTCAACAGACTTAGCAGATGACAGATTTGGCAGATGAACAGATCTAGCAGACTAGGCAGTAGAGCAGAACTAGCAGATTAAGCAATATAACAGAACTAGCAGATTAGGCAATGTAACAAAACTAGCAAATTAGGCAAATATAACAGATTTAATCATTTCTTAAAGTTTCACAAACATATCTTGCCTAATTATAAATCTTGCCTAAGTTCACATGCATAATTAATTGTCATGATTCACAATATGATTATATACCAAATATAGCCATCTATTACTATACATGTCATATATCCCAAAGATGCCTTACTTAGGTGTTTATTTACATTAATAGATGCTCTACTCTCATGTAAATCTTTATACCTAAGCCATATTCTTTTTATCACAAATCATATGTTCAATACCCATTTATGTTATAAATATAACATGTCTAGTCATATGTCTCAGATTTTGTTCTAGCTACAGTCCATGTTCTTTCCTCAAATCAGTCACCTATTGGTCATGCCCAATTTATGCATCATTCATTTTACTGTCCCAAATATTTTAGCATAGGTTAATCTCTTATGAGGTTGGCTCAGGCTCGTGGTAGCCTGGCTATAGAACAGAAAGAGGAAAAAGATACAAAATAAGATAGATCCAAACAGAACAGAACAGATATAACCTCAGATTCAGATTTATAATTTGTGTCACAATCAAAATTAATGTTTATATTGGAAAATAACAGCACTTGCCTTGATTGGATTAAAGGAAGAACTTTAGTTGTTGCAGAATTGTTGTAGAAGCTTTAATCTCTAATTTGAATTGAGTTGCTTAGGTTGATATTGATTAGCTTCTAGTTTTGATTCCAGCAGAGTAGCAACGCCATTTTTATTTTTATTTAGAACAGAGGCAGAGAAGAATAAGAATATAATTGTGTGTAGAGGAGGCTAGGTCTTAGGGTGTATTTATAGGTGTAGGAACTCATTTCAGCCATCAGATTAACCCTAAAACCCATCCGGACCATCAAAACTCGTCCTGGGCCTCAAAAATGGGTTCTGGGCCACCTCAGGCCGACTAGGTCGACCTGTACAGAGGGGGGGTCGACACTATAGTCGACTTGGGGGTGGGGGTGGGGGGGGGGGGGGGGGCTGGTCGACTATAGTGTCGACACTATGGTCGACCTGGGTCAGTCTGCCAGAAAGTCTGCTGAAATCTTGTTTTGGCCATATCTTGGTCATACGGAATCCGATTTTCGAAAACTCGGACTCTATTTCGCGTATTTTTCCGAGAGGAACGCAATGGTGATGTCCATTTTACCTAATTCCTGATTCTTGAATTAGTTATCCTTATTTTACTATCTTTTCCGTTACATACATCGTTATTGAACTAATTTTTCTTCTCTTCCATGTATTAACTAATTCTTCTTATGCATCACCAATTATTTACCCATCGTAAGCATATTTTTATATATTTTATTTTATTTTTAATTATATTACAAATACGGGGTGTTACAGTAGGAATCCTAAGAAGGCCCCAAGCGACGACACCAAGGAATGTTACAATTGCCACAAGAAGGGTCACATCAAGCCAAACTGTCCGCTGTTAAAAGGAGCGCAGGTAGCACATGTGTATGAAGGGGCAAGTGCACCATCTTCTTCCGCTCCTACTTCTTCCGAAGGAGCAGGTAAGCCTGATGTTTTAGATGGTACCATTTTTGTTAAAAATATCCCTGTTACTGCCTTATTTGATACGAGTGCATCGAGAAGCTTTATTTCTAACAATGCGGTCCAGAAATTGAAACTAAAGTAAAGAAGTCTTAAGGAACCACTAAATGTTCACAACCCTGTAGGAGGTTCTACCACTCTAGATTTATTTTGTAAAGTTCCTATATCTTACTCCTATTTCAAATTTCCATTTAACTTGATCATTATGAATTTCTCCGAGTTTGATATCATCCTCGGTCTCGATTGGCTGACCAAATATGACGCTGAAGTGTTATGTTCAGAAAGAGTGGTTAAGGTGAACACAGGTTTCGGAAACACTGTTGCTATACCTTGCCATGTGCCAAAATCAGACAGAAAGGCATTCTGGTCTTCCCTAGAGATCACTCCCATTTCCTTAGAAAATATTCCCGTGGTCAAAGACTACGCGGATGTATTTGAAGAAGTGGACAGCCTACCCCCGCGAAGGGAAATCGATTTCAGGATTGATCTTGTTCCTAATGCAAGACCTGTAGTTCATGCTATCAGAAGGATGACTCCTAAAGAAAAGGAAGAATTGCAAACCCAAACCAAGCAGCTTTTTTGGAAGGGACTCATCCGACCTAGCTTTTCAAATTGGGGTGCAGCTGTGGTGTTTGTCCCCAAATCGGACGGTTCGCTAAGACTTTGTGTCGATTACCGCGATCTTAACAAACAAACATTGAAGAACAAATATCCCTTGCCCCGCATAGATGATTTGACGGACCAATTGAATGGAGCCAAGTTGTTTTCAATGATAGACCTAGCCACAGATTTCCACCAACTCCGCATAGCAGAAGAATGCATACCTTTGACCGCCTTCAGGGGTCCCGATATATTCTACGAATGGTTAGTGATGCCGTTCGGTCTATGCAATGCTCCAGCCTACTTTGTTGACTTGATGAATAGGGTCTTCAGGGAGGTCCTAAATAAATTCGTCCTAGTCTTCATTGATGACATTCTAATCTATTCTAAAACTAAGGAGGAGCATGAAGGGCATTTAAGGGAAGTGTTGGAAATTCTGCGATGAAATGTTCTAAAAGCAAAGTTTTCCAAATGCACATTTTGGCAAGAGGAAGTAAAATTCTTGGGTCATGTTGTTTCAAAAGAAGGAATCGCAGTTGATCCAAGTAAAATTGCCACCGTTCGAGATTGGAAGCAGCCCAGTACACCCACTGAAGTAAGAAGCTTCCTAGGTTTGGCCGGATATTATAGAAAATTTGTCGAGGGTTTCGCCAAGTTGTCTAGCCCATTAACAAAGCTTACCAAGAAGCATGCCAAGTTCAATTGGACATCAGATTGTGAGGAGGCATTCCAAAAGCCAAAGGTGAGTTTGACAACTGCTCCCGTACTCACCATCATCGATGGCAACCAAGATTTAAAGGTCTACACAGATGCTTCTCAAAGTGGTGGTCTTGGTGCGGTACTGATGCAAAGGGGCAGGGTTGTTGCATATGCAAGTCGTCAATTAAAGCCGCATGAGAAAAAATATCGTGTCCATGACTTAGAGTTGTTGGCCGTAATCTTTGCCTTAAAAATTTGGAGACATTATCTTTTGGGTGAAAAATCTGAATTATACATAGACCATCAATCTTTGAAATATCTCTTCAATCAAAAGGTCCGAATTTAAGGCAGCAACGATGGCTAGAATTTCTGGCGGCCTACGATCTTGACATCTTATATACGCCAGGGAAAGCCAATGTTGTGGCAGACGCACTTAGTAGAAAGGAAGTCATTGTCGCAAGCCTCGTCATCACCCCTTCTTTGATTGATAAGATCGCCTCTCTTTAGAAAAGTGATGTTTTTATTTGGAAAATGATTGAAAGAATTCAAGGAGGAGAAAACACGGACTTCCAAATAGATGACAAGGGAGTTCTCAGATTGCACGAGCGGATTTGTGCTCCCAGTGTCCCCGAGCTCATAAGAGAAGTTTTAGATGAGGGTCACAAATCAAAGCTTTGCATCCACCCCAGTGTGAGCAAAATGTATCAAGACTTAAAGCGCACATTTTGGTAGAGGTCTATGAAGAGGGATATATCCATTTATGTGAGTAGATGCCCCATATGCCAACAAGTAAAAAGTGATCAACAAAAGCTGGCAGGGTTGTTGCAGCCATTAGAAGTTCCAGATTGGAAGGGGACCAAATCTCCATGGATTTCATAGATGGTCTGCCTCGTACTAGGAAAGGAAATGACAGCATATGGGTGATCGTGGATCGCTTCACCAAGTCCGCTCATTTCATACCTGTCAAATCCACTAGAACTGCTCAAAGTCTGGCGCAATTCTATTTCAAAGAAATCGTCAGGCTACATGGGTAATAAAACTAAATCTTTCCTTCTCTTCATAATTTGAATGGAAATTTTCTTTTGCAAAATAATTATTAATCTTTTCTTTTTCACAGAGTCCCTAGTAGCAACGTTAGCGACTGTGATCCTATCTTTGCTAGTAAATTTTGGGAAGCATTCCAAAATGAGTTGGGAACGAAGTTGAATCTCAGCACCGCGTATCACCCTCAGACTGACGGCCAGACTGAGCGAGTGAATCGCATTCTTGAAGATTTATTACGAGCTTGCATACTCGATTTTGGAGGTTCTTGGGAGGATCACTTGCATTTAGTTGAATTCTCGTACAATAATAGCTATCAAGCAAGTTTGAAAATGTCCCCATTTGAAGCCTTATATGGTAGGCCGTGTAGATCGCCAACTTGTTGGGTTGAAAAAGGAAATCGGCTTGTGTTGGGTCCAGACATGATCCGAGAAGCTTCGGACAAAGTTGACTTTATTAAGAAGCGACTATGTGCTGCCCAAAGTAGACAGAAAAGTTATGCATATGTAAGAAGGCGAGAACTAGCTTTTGATGTGGGTGACTATGTCTATCTGAAAGTCGCTCCAATGCGAGGTGTTATCCGTTTTGGAAAGACAGGAAAATTAGCACCTAGATTCATCGGCCCTTTCCCTATTCTTGAAAAGATTGGCACCCTAGCATATAGAATTCAGATGCCATACTGGTTGCCTGGAGTGCACGATGTATTCCATGTATCTCATCTTCAAAGGCATGTCCATGATCCAGATCTGATGGTGGAAGAAGCAGCACAGCAAGATTTGGAGATTACCCCAAGCCTTGCAGTGAGAAGAGAACCACTAAAAATTATTGGCAAGGAGACTAGGAAGCTGAGAAATAAAAGTATCAACTTGGTCAAGGTGCAATGGAGCGGTGATCCTAGAGACTGCACTTGGGAAATCGTGGAGAGTATCAAACAAGCCTATCCCAAATGCAGAGTGGACATCCCCGATTAGTTTTATTTTGAGGTACGCTTAAAATATTTTCTATTCTTTATGTTGATTCCTACCCTTCTACTCTTATCTTTTCCTTTTCGAGGACGAAAAGTTCTTAAGCGGGGGAGACTGTAATAACCCGGAATTTGGGGCCAATTTATAATTTTCATTTTAGAGATTTTAGGGGTGTTTAAATATTTAAAATAAATTATTTCAAATAATTATGAATGGAAATTTACTACGAGCAAAGTTAATGCAAATATATTTAAATAAATTACAAAAAGAATTAGAAATAGGATGGTAGTTTGAAAAGTCAAGCTTGAACTTTGACTAACTACCAAGAGTGCAGAATAAACCGGATTTTGATGAAATGAAAAATATCAAAATCTGTTAATAAATAGCTTTCTAACGAATCTGAAAAATCGAAGTTCCATAGCGGGAATCAAAAGTTATAGCCAAATGAATTTTCAGAAAGGTCGCTATAGAGAATATATCGCCCTTGAAAATAGACATTTTGCATACGACCTCGGAATTCGACGAATCCACTTTTGTTGGATCTGGGATGTAAAATTATTGTTAGGTTTCAAATTCATGATATTTGAAGTTAATATGTGAGCATGGCAAAGGAAAATGTGTTTTGGCCAATTTCAGTTAAATTGGATCGACCAAAAAATAGTCATTTTTCAAACAGTCTCAGAATTCGACGAAATAAATTTTGTTAGGATCGTATTGTCATAAGAAAGCCAAAAATAATTTTTCTGGATTTTTCTGACTTCGTATATGACCCCGGTAAAATTTGAAAGTACGTTCGAATTTAAAATAAAAGAATTAATTTGAAAATAATAGAAACATGCTTTTACCTTCAGAATTGGACTTCGGCAATAGCGCCATCGCGTTTAGAAGATGTCAAAACGTATTGTTCGACAGTCGTTGGGGTCCGTTTGAAGATCGTATGAGAAAACTCTAATTTTGGGATTAATTAAATAATTAAATAAAAGAAATACCCTAGAATATACAGTATAAATACGGGCTGTATACGCATCGTTCTTCTTCCATTTCAGAGCGCCGCCGAAACCCATAGAGCTCGAATTTTTGAGCTCCGATTCTCCCAATCCATGGCGAATTAACCTATACCCCTTTGGACTTTTTTGAAGAACTTTGAAAGCTCTTTCATCTCCGACAAGAAGCACTTCCTCTCGTGCCCTGTAGCCCTCGATTTTCGTGCCAGAACCCGCCGCCTTCACACCCCCGCCGCGCCCACCAGTCACCGCCGCACCACCCCCTCTTCCGGCGCACCTCCCCTTCTCCAAGCCAGACAATGTCAGCTAATTCGTTTCTGAAACAAACAAACATACAAAAAGATTTCTGCGATTAAAGATTTGAACAATATTGGGTTTCAAGGTAATTTCTGATTTCAGTTTTGTGACACTTTTAAACGTCGCTGCGCCAGTTGTTAAAAATTGATTTTTAATTATTCATATGAACTTGAATTCGAAATCTTTCAGATCCGAAATCATTTTGAATTCAAACACAAGATCTGATCAAAGTTGACAATTCATTTCAGATCCGGCCTTGGTGAGAATTTATTTTTAATTTAATTTAATTTATTTAATTATTAATTCTTAGTTATTAAAAATATTTATTGATAGATCTGTTATGTCGTGATATTTTAAATATGGATCTGAATTGTTTATACCGTATGATGTTAGATCTGTAAATCTAAATATTAGATATGAATTTATTGATTAATTAGAATTAATTATTTGTTAATTTTGTTGAATCATGCCTCGTTGATTTGTCATATGCCAATATAAACATCACCCTGTATATTACCTTGATGTGAATTGTTAGATTTAGTCATGTTGGTTTATTTGAATGTTGTGGTTGATTGGATGTGACATGAAATACGATGTCGTAAATGGAAAAGGCTTAATCTTTACATTGTAAATAGAAAGACTAACTTTTATATATTGAATTTTTGATTGAAATTATTAAAGACTGAATTTTTAATAGAAATATTAAAGATGTAAATTTTCATGAAAATATTAAAAGATGAAAATTTTCATGTAAATATTAAATGATGAATTATTACATTGTAATTAAAGGATGGAAAATTTTACATTGTAATTTAAGAATAAAATTTACATTGTAATTTAAGAATAAATTTTACATTGTAAATGAAAGATGAAATTTTTATATTAAAAATTAAAAGATATGTTTCATTGTAAATAATAAAAGATATGATTTTTCATTGTCTATGAAAAGAATGAATTTTTGCAATGTATTATGAAAGAATGAATTTTTCAATGAATCATTAAAGAATAGATTTTTCATTAAATTATTAAGTAGGATTTACTTTGAATATAAAAGTAGGACTTATAATGTAAATATAAAGTAATGGTCTCATGAATTAAAAATGATATTTTCATATGTTGTTTTAATGTAAATTAGAACGATAAGGTATAAACGACATTTTTAGATATGAGGGATTTCACCATACGTAAAGTTTACATTTTTATTAATGTAAATATATAAGAATTTCACCGTATGAAATTTTCATTGTTTTTAATATAATTAAAAGGTGAATTTCATCGTTTGTCAAAATTTACATTTTTATATGTAAATTATAAAGTGAATCAACGTTGAATGTTAAAAATTACATTTTTCTTTGTAATTAAAAGGTGAATTTCATCGTTTGTCAAAATTTACATTTTTATATGTAAATTATAAAGTGAATCAACGTTGAATGTTAAAAATTACATTTTTCTTTGTAATTAAAAGGTGAATTTCATCGTTTGTCAAAATTTACATTTTTATATGTAAATTATAAAGTGAATCAACGTTGAATGTTAAAAATTACATTTTTCTTTGTAATTAAAAGGTGAATTTCATCGTTTGTCAAAATTTACATTTTTATATGTAAATTATAAAGTGAATCAACGTTGAATGTTAAAAATTACATTTTTCTTTGTAATTAAAAGGTGAATTTCATCGTTTGTCAAAATTTACATTTTTATATGTAAATTATAAAGTGAAATGATATTGTATGTTAAAAATTACATTTTTCTTTGTAATTAAAAATTATATTTTTACAATGTAAATTAGATGTAGTGTTTGCACTGTAATTAAAAATAATATTTTTACAATGTAAATTAGATGTAGTGTTTGCATTGTAATTAAAAATCATGTTTTCACAATGTGAATTAAGAGTAGAGTTTGCATTGTCATTAAAAAATTATATTTTTATACGTAATTTAAAGATTTTGAGTGTATCAAAATTTACATTTTCAATGTAAGAAAAAAATTAGGATGCGGTGATATTATTTTCATTTTTCAAATGAATTAAAAATTTGGTGAGTGTCGGTAGTTGTGTAGGGCGTTGTTTTAATCAAACGACGTTATTGCGATTCAATGATTGTATATATATATATAAATATAATTAAAATTAAACGAATAGGGCGTGGTAGTTCGCGTTTTGAAATCGTACTTTTAGACGACTATACAAGAAGATGCGACCGTCGGATTTTCTTGAAACTGAAACCGTTAGGACCGTCTTGGAAAAATCTTTCCAACGATATATATTACGTTAAGATCCAACGGGTAAATTCTGAGAAATGTGAAAATCAAAATTATTGGAATGCAGCGCCATAGTCGCCTATGGACTTAAGGCATCGTTATATTAAAATCAAATCATTCTAAATAGTTAATATGGGCATGAATCGTTAATAATAATTATTAATGTATAAGAAGGATTTCAATATATATATATATATATATATATATATATACGAGGATTATTTGGAAAGACCGAGTTCTCTCATTCCAAATAATCAAACGACGTTACTTGAAGTATAAAGATGGTGAATGAAGACCGTAAATCTTCCCTCGAATGGACAACGATCGAGGCCTTGACCTGACTTGCTCCCAATTCAAAGGTCATGGTCATTGCCCAAACGTACGTGTTGATTTCACGGGTTTGGCTTTCGCTCAGACCCAGAGCATAAGCTACTAAATGGATTGTGTGTCTGGCATCATACTCTATCAAATATCACGTTATTGATCTTTTGTCGAAGGTATGGATGTTTGGTGGCAAGGAATTTATTCTCTTCCTTAACACCCGTTCATATATTTCGGCAAAGGGTTGGTAGTACGGTATGAGGTGATGATGTGGCATGCTAAGATGCATATGATCAAGGTTTCGTTGAAAAGCATGCCTTGTGGGATGATCAAAGCATAGCCTATTTAGACATAACTTTGTGTACAACGTGACTTCGCGAGCCTCACACACCGGCGGAGTCTAAAACGGGAGAATGGAACGCAGGGAGAGCAGCACGTTTCTTTCTAGCTAGAAGTGGTGATTGGGTTTTAACACGGCCCAACATTTTACTTATGTGGATGATGGAATGAGGCGCCTCGGATGATAGGTCCTATAGGACTAGGAAACGTGTGTTCAGGAATAACTAATCCGCAACTCGTATGGCGGACCGGCCCTGTGGCTTTCCAAGGGTTCACTGCGGGGGATCCTGAGACATTAGCTAGAGTGTCTCGAATCGGTAGGAGCTCCTCCCTAGCCTTGACTCATGATGGAAACCAAAATCCAAATACGACCCTACGAATTTGATTGTATTACTAGTATGGAGGCATAGTAGTATGGGATACTATTCTTCTTAGGATTTCTACATTTACTTTGAAATGTTTTAATATATAATAATAATATTAAACTCGTAATTGCCGTATTTATCATGTTTAATCACTATAAGGTAAAACCCTATCCTCTGGTGTGTGTTGCATTGTGTGATGGGACCTGGGTCTTATGGTGATTCCATTTTTCTAAAAAGCATAGCGTTGTTGTACGATTTACTTATCATTTATTCTGACACTTTTATGCACGACAATCCATTAGAGTAAACCCGTTCCGCATTAGCGGCGTGGTCTTTGGATTTGCCCTATTAGTAGTAATTAATTAGATAAGAATTCTCACACTAGTCCCGCGACTTACCTGTTGTTTGTTTCCACCTTTTTGCAAACTCGGGTGCGCTCCTTTCTACACGGGCAGCCAAGTAAACAGGTTATTTTTCGCTTGGAGCCTTCCCTTTGGAGCTGCTTATTATTTCTCTTGGACTTGCTTTTGGAAAGGTGATGACTAGGAGTTGGAAGACTTATCATTCGCTGCTTTTACATTTTTCTCTTTCTTTTTATTTCTGACATTAAACTGGGTTTATTCCACGTTGTTTAAGTTGGAGTTGGAACTTATTTCTTTTTTGCGAACTTGATGTAATAATGTAGAATTCTGTGACTGTGGATTTTCTGTGATTGACGACATTATATTTCCGCTCCTATGATGTTGTTACTCTATGAATTTCCTATGCTATTTTGTATCTGTGATATGTATTATTGTATTTATGTTGTATTCCAAATGATTATTCCTTACTTTCATTCTGTGGAAGTTTGGGGTTATCACAGTAAGTTTTTTTTGCAATTAGCCCCTACATTTTTCCCATATCATTTTAAATTTCCGTTAAAAATAATGCAGAGTTGTGTCATGATGTGTAAAAAAAAAATATTCTAGCAATTTTTTGAATTGAAGATTTCGTTTACATATTCCAGCAATATTTTTTGCAAAATCATTTCTTTATTAATTATTATTATTTATTTAAAATATGAAATAATTAACAGTTAATGAACTGATTAACAACAACTAAATTGCAAATAATTAATATTAAATAATCCTTCGTTTATAGCTTATCATACATTGTTATTTTTCTAGACAATCGAAATTAACTTTAACTCTTTCTAAAATGTTTTACAATTTCACATTAATATATCATTATCTGAAATGACTAAAATATATATTTTTTCTAATTTATTGCAAATACGAAATCCATACCATCCACTTCGACTATAAATTTAACAGCTTATTTTAAATCAAATCTAACGGTACAAGTCTCAATCCACGTGATCTTTTTTGTGGCCTCAATCCACGTAGTCTCTTTTGATTGGCCGCCTGTAGAATAGGATATTAAAAGCAAAGATCGCACAAAATTGCATTAATAATAAAAAATCACAATTGGGCATAAAGTGGATTTTGGTCCTTTTAATTTTTAGTATTAAAAAAAGGAATATTGCTTTGTGTTCAAATTTGATTGGCTGCTTCTTGTTGTTTCCTTTTATTCTCCCCGATTTCTTTCTCGATCCAAATTTTAAGATTCAAGCTTTTTGATACTGCCCTATTTCTCTGCAGCTGAAATTAATTCACATAGACGACAATGATTTAACACAATATTCTTTTAGTAGATTTTCCTCATCTCCTTCTCCTGCATCTCCAAAAAATTTCCGCCTATTTCGATCTCCTCTTTAAAATCAAAAACCCTTATCCGTCAGTCAGCACCTCACCTAGCTAACCGCGATCGGTCGCAAACCCTAACTGAATAACAAATCGGTAAAATTCAGCCACTCCTACCCTTGGCTTGTTTCTCCTCCTCGCCATAATTTTGGTAGCCTTTTACTTTTCTAATTCAGATGTTAACAGTTTTGGTCATTTTAATTTTCTTGTTGATGTTTTTTTGAAATTTGATTGGCAGTTGAATTTTTAGATTGAAATAAAAAAACATTCAACTTATTAACAGTGATGTTGAATTTTGTTCCTTCTCTTCCAGAAAGAGGTTGACCTTAATTTATCTTAGTTCAGTGTATGGATGGGCACACATCATGATGACAGTCGAAAATCTGTAACCCTTCCTATAATAGGACTTGGCGCAGTAATCCGACTTATGTAAAAACTCTCATCTTTTACACAAATATTTTATTTCTATTTTTTATTCTTACTATATTTCAACATGGCTGGTTATTTTCTGATCATTTATTGGTTTCTTAGGTGCAATGAAGAATATTGCAGTGTTATTGTGGATGTTATCCTTCTAATAGTTTTTATATGGACAACCATTGAGGTCAGTTTTACTCTCGTATCTCTTCAGTTCTGTTGTTGGAAACGATATTAGAAACAACATTTTTTTTATAAAATATGATACAAGTTTTTTATAGCATGCATGCCACAACAAAGAAACATGATCCACCTGATTTATAAATAAACAATACTATATGTAGCCACATGAGGGTTAACTGTGGATTTTCTGTTTTCCTGTCTCATTTTACCGTTTTTAAGCAGCGGTGCCGTTGAAATACCTATATGCCTTAAACCCCTTCACCAATTGTTATGGTGCGAAAGAAAGATAGTTCTTTGGAGACCATGCATTGACTATCGATCCCATAACAGCGTCACCTTTGATGATAATTTCCTATACCATTAGCTGATGATATATTTCTTAAGCATACCGAATACGCATGTCTTTCGATGACCCAAGACATGATTCTCATTCTCTTTCTACAAATTCCCCCTCTCTACATAGTCTGATGCTGCCATGATGGAGGCTTGAAGTTGTTTGATGCACTAATTGAATAGCAAATGCATGACCCAGCCTTTCCATATCAAGGTGCCAGTGTCGCATACGTTGATCCACTAATTTCGATTATGTCGGCTCAAATGCCGACCTCCAGCTCTCAGAATCCCTGAAAGAAAGCACGTAACCACGAGAGAATGATTCATCCAAAAGGCTACTAGAGTTCTTAATAAGGGAAACGAGGAGCCAAATTGAATGACTGTAGATGTAGTAATCTTCCCCGATCGCAGTTAATATCATTTCCCCAGGTTGTTATTGTACTCCTTCTAGAAGTAATTCAGAGTTAGTATAAAAAGAAAAAGGATGTAGTATAACACAGAGTTTCAATGTTTTATACCTCAAAGGTTTAAAATTATAATTAGTCTCGTGGTATAGTGTATGAAACTCACTATCTTAAATACATGCATTAAATTTTCTCACGGTATATATAGGTCATTCAGGGGCATTAAACTTTCTCATGGTATATATAGGTCATTCAGGTTATTTGCATTGTTAGCATTTTGATTATGTTTACTGTTTACCTTGACTTAACTTGATAGTATCTTATTTTGTTTTTCTTAAAAATGACTTATTCTTGCTGACCGAATCTTCAATATATTTGGGCAGTGACTCACGTGGGACCTGAATTGTTAGCATGGCTAATGCTGGACCTAAGACCAATGGAAGCTAGTTTCTTATTTGCACTGTAAAGGTATTATCTTTTTTACTTGAGGCATAATACCAACTTTTGTTAGATTAAAATCGTCTTATTAACACTGTAAAAGTTTGTTCATTTCTTGTTCGCTAACTTTATTTTCATCTTTTGGCTTGTAACTCCAGTGGATCATGTCATTTGTTTTTTGGAGAAAAAGGCATCAAGGATAAAGTAAGTTGAAACTTACATCGCTGATTGCATTTTACAATTAATGAGTTTTATTCCTTTGTTAAAGTAAGTTCACTAGGACATTTTTAAAGTAATTTAACAACCTCCGTTTTCGATGAAATTAATTTTGTTGGATCCGGAATATTAAAGTACTATTAAATTTCAAATTTCATGATTTTTGGAATCAGTATGTGAAAGTGTGGAATTGAATTGTAAGTTAGTCAATATTTGACTTTAAAAATACTCTGTGTGAGCAAACGGACTCGGAATTCGATGAAACAAAATTCGTTGGGTCCGTAATGTCAAAATATAGTTGTGTGTCCATTTTCATTGAAATAGGATATAATATGTGACTACACGGATTTTTAAATGATGAATGCAAATAACGGTAGAATAAAAATCAATATAATAATGAATATAAAAATATTATTTCTCCTCTATAAACATCCCACTTATTTTCTAACCCTAAATCAGTTCTCCCATAGGCAAACATGGTGCCGCAACTTCCGGAGAAAATATATACGGTAAACATGATCTTTAATAATTCAAAACAATTCCAAACAAAATCTATAAATATCAAAAACTATATATATGGATCGATGAGAGCAATAGCTACAACTTTGTGCGAATTTTGTGTAGCTCGCACTGTTTCTGGAGCTTGAGAACCATGGTTTAAGCCTTTCTGGTGATTATAGGCGACTAGTGTGGATATCGATGTTGCTGTGGAGTTCAGTAATGCGAGTACTGCGAGTACACAAAGTTTGGTGAAATTACGTTATCAAAGACGTCGACACTTATCTGGAAGCCACGACCAAGAAGTTCGAACACAACTTTTCGAGGAGTTCGAATCGCACTTGAGTGATCTGAGGAGAATTAGGATGTGAAGAGAAGTGTGACTATGTTCTTATTTTGAAATTTAAGGAACTAGAGAAGGAGAATGGGTGTAACAACCCGGATTTTCAAAACCAATTTAAAAAATTTATTTTAGAGATTTTAATGGATTTTGAATATTTAAAATGATTTATTTTAAATAATAACGACTAAAAATTTATTTTAAATGAAGTTATAACGAATAAATTTATTTTAATTATATAACTAGCCTGAAATGGCGTGGCCGTTTGAAAATTCGATTTCAAAATTCCATTGAATGTACATGATTCAAAATAAACTGGATTTCAGTAAAACCAGAAATATTTGAATCTATTTAAAAATATCTTTCCAACAAATGTGAAAAATCAAGATTTCATAATGGGATTAAAAAGTTATGTCCAGTTGAAAATTCAGAATAGTCGTTGTGGAATATATATATATATATAGCCCTTAAAAATAGCCATTTTGCAAAAGACCTCCGTTTTCGACGAAACTACTTTTGTTGGGTCCGGAATGTCAAATTATTGCTAGATTTCAATTTTCATAATTTTTGGAATAAATATGTGAGCGTTGTAAATTTAAACGTATTATTTCAGTTTGAATTTAATCGACTGAAAAATGACCATTTTTCAAACGGTCTCCAAATTAGACGAAATTTGTTTTATTAGGACCATATCGTCAAAACATAGCCAGATTTATTTTTCTGGAATTTTTGGAGTCAGTATGTGGCACCGGTAAATTTAAATGTACGTTGAAATCAATTTTGAATGTTAAATTAATTTATATTTTAATTTTCATGAAAACTGATTGAAACAATCGAATTGGCTTATGAAACATATCCCTTTGTCTCTGGAATGGAAGTATTTAGCTAGGGACGACAGTCATTGGGTTCGATTTGAAGATTAAATGAAAATTTAACTTTATTGAATATAAAATAACAAAATAAATTATTATATTAAGTCAACCCTCACCTTCTCTCTCCCTCATCATCTCAAACCCGTCGTTGTTTTTTAAAAAAAAAAAAACCGACGTTCAGCACCTGTAACAACCCGTATTTTTGAATAACATGTTATAACATAAATCAAGGCAGAATTAAACTGTAAAATCTGAATCAAGGGAAACGGGCTGTGCCATTGCGTTCGTCTCGGAAAAATACGCGAAATAGAGTCCGAGTTTTCGAAAAACGGAGTCCGTATGACCAAGTTATGGCCCAATGAAGTTTTCAGAAAATTCCAAGCCCGAAATCAGTTCAAATTCGAATTCAGATTTAAATTTCAACCAAGGCAGAATGGGCGGGAATTTTCCCGCCCTAGGCAGGGTCGACACAAGGGTCGACACCAGTGTCGACCCCCCCAATGGGTCGACACCCATGTCGACCCAGGGGTCGACCCCCATGTCGACCCAGGGGTCGACCCCCCCGGTCGGACCAGTTTTTCTGGTGCACCATTTTGACAGGTTAGGTCTTGCTCTGGAAGTTTCTGACGGGAGTTGATGGCTCAGATTCGATTTAGGGTTAATCCTATGGTCTAAATTAACCTAATCACCTATAAAAAGACCCCTAGACCTAGCCTAAACCCTCATTAATCATTCCTACAACTAAATGCTGTCCAAATATTCACCAATCATGGCCTCCATCTTCTTCATGAAAGCATGAGTGTCTCAAATCAATCTATGTCATAAAAGAGCCATCTTTCTTAAGTAAAAGAGCCATCTTTCTTTGTCATTGGAGTTATTACTTCTTGTTTCAAGGCGTTTAAGTGGAGCTTATTATTTTCTTTGCGGATTTTGCTTGTGGCTTCGTCTCAATCTTTATATATATATTGATCTAGATCGCATAACCGCTCATTGTAAGCCCTATACTACTCTTAGATTCTAACTATGAAGTTAAATGTGACATGCTGCAAGTTGAGTTTGGGGCTAAGTATGATATATGCTTTGATCTTATCATGTTATGCATGAATATATTCTATGCATGTTTGTAAACCTATGATCTTATCATGTTATGCATGAATATATTCTATGCATGTTTGTAAACCTATCACCTTGACCTTGTGGGCTAAAAGCTATAAGCTTTATGTTGAAACGTTGCATTATATAACATGAGAACTCTTATAACCTTTATGATAACTTGCATATAATGTTATATGCGAACTTCTAGCCATCATCCTATGTCATTCATAATCATGTTTCACCTATTTGCTTAAGTTGATATTATGCATGTTTTGAGGCCTATGATGTAATATGCAAGCTTATGAACCTATTTATGCCTCATATGCCACCATGTTTAACTTGTGGCCAACCTTATTACCTTATGCCCCTTTTTGTCATGCTTTTGCCAAGTTCCCTCTTTTGATCTATGTTATGTTATGCGAAACGTACATGCGATGGGAATGCGTTGGGTTTGGGTAATATTAATGACATGAAAACATGGTTTTAAAATATGACATGAACATTGACTTGTGATTATGTTTGTAAACATAATGGTGGACATGACACTTAGAAAATATGAAAGTGGCCAACTCGAGGTTGGGTTGAGTTTGTAGCATAAATCTACCCGGAACCGACCGGCTTAACTAGTGGCTACAAGCAATAGGACCCAATGTGAGTAGTTGGTCATGTTGCACTAGAAACCCGAGGTTATACCAAGTTGTGGTGTAAAGCTACCCGGACCCGCCCGGCTTAACTAGTAACCACAACAAAGTCTAATGTGAGAGGTTGGGTGCATTAAAATAATTAATGCCACATGATAGGGTTAAGTCATGGACCACTCGAATACTTAACCAATTAAACATGATGGGTTGACGCGGTTAAGTCATGAACCTTGGGTACACTTAACCAACTTGATACTTGATTGGGTAGGGTTAACCACATTTAACCCACTAGAAACCCTAGTTACGTGGTCCTTTTCACCAGTAACCCTCTTGATTGTATCATGATACTCTAGGGACTAGGCTAGGGCGAGGCACGATTACTGGGCTGACATGTAAGCGACCAAAACGACGGCTGAGTAGGTGCGCCGGTGTAGGTTCAGGCGGACTATGGTCATGCACATGGTCCGGAGTTGAAAAAGCAGACACAGACACCCGTAGGTTTAGACTGTGCGTGCTTGATCTGTGTCCGTGGTTGGCACCCTAGGGCTTGATACACCCTAGGGTGGACCTAGCACAGTTTGACTACACTTCGTGATTGGGCCGTATGACACCGATACACGACAAGTTAGGCTTATAGGGAGCCGATCGACTAGACCGAGTAGTTGGACCTCGATTTAGGTCATTTCATGATGTGGGCCAGCTTTGGGCCAAGGGACCATTTCTTGATTATACTTGACATGGATTGGAATACTTGTACACTCCTGGTGCAACTTAACCTTGTATATGTGATGCCACACTTGATCTATCTTGTTAACTTTTCACCATGCCAGTTATCACCCTACATCTCATCTCTGTTTTACATATTCAGTTAACTTTATTAGTTTTTATACTAATAGTAGATAGGACTTACCAGTCTTTTTGACTGACCCGTTTTCTTTCGCCTCTTTTCTTCCGTTTCCCCCCAGGTTTGCAGGGTGGGAACACTGTTGCCTAGCTGGATCTTTAGCCGCTTTTCTGGATAGCTCACGTATGGTTTGAGCATGCTATGGCCTTATGCTACTTTGGGGATAGTTACTTTATGTTTCTTTTTCAGTTTTCAGTTTATGTATTAGACTTTGTTTTATGGGAAAATAATGACCAAATACTTTGATGTAACTTGATTATGGTTTTGAAATGCTAGTTTTATCCGCTGCTTTATTTACTCTCTTTTTACTTATATGTTCTGTCTTGTGATATCTACATGCATGTTTACCTCGTCTAACGCCCCTCCAAAGCTAGTGTCCTTGCAAGAGCGGCACTGGCGGAGGTGGGGTGTTACATTTGGTATCAGAGCATAAGGTTTACAAGATTTGAGCTGAAAAACTATTTTCAAAACTTACCTTTTGAAAAACTATTTTCAAAACCAATTAAGTACTTTCCAAGAAAAGTCTAGTTATTTTAAAAGGCTATTCCCCAAAAGCCATTAGCACTATCCTTCGTTTCCTCGTTCTAAATCTATCTTTTCCTTTTTCAGTATGGCCGATCTTAACCTTCCCGAGGGAGTGACCATTCCCGGATGGTTCCAGAGGTACTTGGAATCTAGGGCCAACAATGTGGGCCCAGCAACCACCCCCACCGTAACTGAGGTTCCTCCTCCTCCTCCTTCTCAGAATCCACAAGCAGATTTCGTTAAGATTTGCAAAGACTTTAAGGCGATGGGTGGCAAGGATTTTATTGGGACGGAGACTTTTTTGGAGGCAAGAAATTGGTTGAAAGAAACTGAAGATCTCTTCGCTATCTTTGATGTGGAAGACCATAGAAAGGTTTTATTGGCAGCATGGTTATTAAAAGAAGAAGCTGCTTATTGGTGGGAGGTCACCAATGCTACCAGGACTATAGAGACTTGGGCCGACTTTAGGACAAGATTTGGGCTTAAGTTTCTATCATCAGCTGAGGCGAATCTGCAATTGGAGAAGTTTATATCTTTGAAGCAAGGGGACATGACAGTGAGGGAGTATGTGAATAAGTTTAATCAGCTTGCTCGATTTGGTTTGGACATGGTTAATACTCCCCAGAAGAAGGCTTTACGCTTTGCACGAGGGTTGAATGAGCCATTACAAGGTTTAGCCCTATCTCATATACCCATGGGGGCCACTTTTGAAGGCCTTGTAGACATGGCATTGTTTCAAGGAGACGATAAGAATGGCAAGAAGGAAGTCAAGCCTAATGAGACTCAAGCCAAGAAGACAGACTCTAAGTGGGGAGGAAATCAGAGCAATCAAAACAACAAGAACAACAAGGGCAACAAGGCCAAGGCAAAGGACCCAAGAAAATGCAACTTCTGTGGGATTGTTGGGCACATAGCCAAGGATTGCAAAAAGAAGAAGAGGAAGCGGGGCGAATGCTTTCATATGGAGAGACTGGACACTTTAGCAAGGATTGCCCCAAGAAGCAAGGGCAAGGGAAAGGGCAGAATCAGCGTGCAGGACCTTCTGGAGGGCAAGTGCATGCTCTCAACGCTGCTCCAGTTCAGGACCGAGGTAGTATTTCTGTAGAAAGTCTTGTTTATATTTCTGATTATCCTGTTCGCACCTTATTTGATTCTGGCGCATCGCATAGTTTTATTTCTTTTGACATTGTTGAAAGTTTGCACCTAAGTACTAGTCTAGTTGAGGATCCCGTTTGTGTTTCAAATCCAATTGGGGGTTCTGCCCGTCTATCTATGATTTGTGTGGATTTGAAGATTTCTATCTTGACCGTGGAATTCACGTGTAATGCTTATGTTCTCGGGTTCACGGGATATGGGTTGATTTTGGGTATGGATTGGTTGTCCAGTTATGGAGCCATCCTCGATTGTGAGCATAGGGTGGTGAGGCTCATGACTCGCCTCGGTAATACCCTAGAAATTTCTTGTAACCCTAGAGGTCCCGTCATGTTATGTTATCTTGAATCTCTTGACTCGTCCATCAATGATCTGCAATCTGTAAGGGTGGTCCGAGACTATCCTGATGTCTTTGAAGAAGTTAAGGGGTTACCCCCTAAACGAGAGATAGATTTCCGCATTTATCTAGTCGATAATGCCAAGCCAGTATCATTGCCCGTTAGGCACATGGCCCCACGGGAGAGAAGGGAGATCAGTAAGCAAATCAAGGAGCTGCTTGAGAAGAATTTTATTAGGCAAAGCATTTCTGAATGGGGTGCTCCGGTGGTATTCGCTACTAAGGCGGATGGTTCGCTTTGTCTATGTGTTGATTATCGAGAGTTGAACAAGCTGACAAAGAAGAATAGGCACCCGTTACCGAGGATTGATGATCTCTTTGACCAACTTGTTGGTGCTTCTGTTTTCTCTCAGCTCGATCTAGCCACCAGATTCAATCTGCTTAGAGTGGCTGAGGATAGTATTGATAAGACCGCGTTTAGGACTCCAGATGGATTCTTTGAATGGCTTGTCATGCCATTCGGTTTGACTAATGCACCCGCCTACTTCGTAGACTTAATGAGTAGGGTGTTCAGGGAGTTCCTTAACAAGTTTGTTGTTGTCTTCATGGATGATATTCTGATCTTCTCAAAGGATGAGGAAGAACATGCCAGACATCTCAAGGAAGTGATGGATACGCTTAGAGCGCATCAGTTGAAAGCCAAGTTCTCCAAATGTCATTTCTGGAGAAGGGAAGTTCAGTTTCTTGGATATATAGTTTCTAAGCAAGGCATAGCGGTGGATCCCGCGAAAGTGATTGTAATGTCCCGTATTTTTCCGACTATTTATTTGAAATATTTTATCATTTATTTGAATAATGGATTTGACCATTTTAATTTGAATATTTAAATTGTTATTAATAATATAATAATGTTTTATTTTGGGATATTATCAAGTGAACGAGCAATTTACAGTGGTTTATTTATAAATATAAAAGAATTTTTATATAAATCGAATATCGGTAAACCCAGAAATTTTAACCATTGAATTTAGAATCCATATTGGTATAATCTAAAGTCAGCAGATTCACACCAAATGTGTAATCTGGATATCACCATAAGGCTATTAGGACGGAGTGTTGTGTCACCAAATATATAAGACATTAAAAAGTTTAATTAATGGATTTAATGTAAACATAACACAATTGGACAATTTATACTCAGTTTAATTGTTATATTACTCTTGTATTTTCAAAAAAAATAGATAATACAAGCACCCAAATTTTTGTGCGTCGGAAACCAACCAGTTGGCAGGTTGATAAGAAAAAGAAAAGAAAAATCATACAAACAGCTAATGAACAGCTATAGATATCCATTTACAAAATGAATGACAAGCTAAACAACTAGGGGATGCATACATCAAGTCGGAATAGAAGTGGTACAGCTAATAAAGAACATCAAAGCACAACAGCTAGAAATATAGACATGAACAGCTAAGAAATAAAAAGAAAACAATATATAGGCATATATTTACACCATGGATATCATACAGGAAATGTACCAACTAAATTATATATATACAGTATAAATCCACAAGTACAAATCCTGCTTGGCCATACATATAAAATTTCAAACTTTCTAAACGAAAAGACAATTCCATGACATTACCACCAAAACAACTTGAATAAGAAAAATATCTTCATGTAAGTACACAAAATAATTTGAAAAGAAAAGAGAAAAAGGGAAGAAATATGCAAATCAAATTCGAACATGGCACAGAGAATCCAAACAGATCTTCACTGCCATCAAACACCACTTTCTTCAGCAATTAAATCAACCTGGAAAAAGAAGAAACAGAGCTATAAATAGCTAGTAATATATATAGATACATATATGGTTAAAAGATTTTGAAAGAGGAAAGAATGTTTAATATGATTTGAACTTTCAATTGAACAGATATAAAAGAAACAGTCAAATGTATACACATCTGCATCAAATCTATAGGGCTGAACAGTTGAAGAAAACAAGTACATGTATATATTATACATCAAAATCTATGCAATGTACAGCTGCATATATATGGTCGGGATTTCCTGAACAAATCCATACTAGGATTGTCGTGCCATGCATATAGGATATATAGGTTACCAAGCAAATCTTCAAATGGAATTTAAAATTCAATAGCTACAAAATTTAAACTTAATCTACATAAAAACAGTTCGATCTTGTGTATAAATCTGAACAAGATCGTATGGGAAAATACAACAGAAATCACATACCACAAAATCAAAACAGCTAGAAAGATATGACTGGAACTAGCATATACATGTTGTACAATGCAAATCTAAAATGTAATAGACAATTCAATAGCTATGGAGATGACTGAATCTAATCTACCAATAAATAACTAAGCTAGCATGTGATAGATAAAGAAAACAGCTAAACTATTCATATGAACAGGTAAGCAAAACAGTGTGATGTCCAATTCAAAACAGTGTGGTGCACGACTGATGAGAAACAGATATATACCAAATCTGTACAGCTAAGGGTGTATGTTCATACATCAAATTCTTCGAGTACGATGATCAGAAAATCCATATAGGCAATAAAATGATAATACAATTCACACAAGACTATTCAAAATCCTTTGCAAAGTATCACGCAGCTATCAAATGAATAGGGAAAATCACCTAGGATCTAAGCAAGACAAGTATAGGAAATCCAACGTTTAGACATCACACTTGCACTGTCAAACATCACACAAACATTTCCATCACAAAGATCATGGCAGAACCGAAATCAACTAGGATTTAGGGACAACTAAGGCTAACAATCTATGATTCGAAATCACAGCAGTCCCCAGGTATAAATACACGGTGAACAAACCACAAACCCAAACCAACTCAGTTCGAAATGAACAAAATTCAAAACAGAAAAATATATATATAAAACAAAAATTAAATCATGGAAAGAAAAACTTAGCTGTTGGCGATGGGACTAGGGTTCGGTCTTGAAGCCACGATCTCGTCTTCGGTGGGATACCGTGAGGTTGAGGAGGTCGGAGGATTTGGGTTGGCAGACGGAAGAAGGCGGAGTCCGATTTCTTGCTGGAGGAAGCAGCGATCGAAGCAGGATCGGCATGGAAGGAATTTGTCCTTTTTCTTTTTCTCTGAGGGTTTGTGGCGGCGTACAAATGAATGGGGAGGGTTTCGATGGTCTGGGATATAAGGAGGGTGCGGGTTATCAAGTGGTGGGCTGAAACGATATGGTAAGGCCCAATTGATCCATTTGCTTAGTTATATATTAAAAGGGAGGTTTTCTTAGTGTTTTTTTTGATGTATTTAATTACATAAGTTAATCTAAATGACAAATTTTAAAACCCATTTTTCATACCATTACTCTGCGGGTATAATTGGTCGTGTTATGTACGTTAATCAATTTTAAATGAAATTAATTATTTGTTTAATTTAATTTAGTGTTAACGAACTAAAGTTTTATCGTTTTAATTTATATAATTAATTTAATTTGAAAATAAGGTTTTAAGGGGATTAGTTATGGTCTATATAACTAAGCGATTAGTTTAATTAAATAGGATTAGTTTATTTATAACTAAGAATTTAATTAATTTAACCAAGACGTTAATATTCAAATATTTATAACTCGTTTATATATGAACAGAAATGGGCAGAACAACTCGTGTTACGATCATGACGACAAGCAGAACGAAATCGGAAAGAAGCCGGAGATAGTGAGAATCAAAGGTGAGTTAACCTCACTCAGTTTCCTCCCATTTATATTTGATATAAATTGGGTTTTGTTTACGTACTCTGGTTGCTAGAAATGATTGTCTGCTAGTTACATCTGATTGATTTGAAATTGGAATTTAAACGATTGCTTAAATTCAGGGAATTATAGAATCATTATTTTTAACGATTAAACCCAATAAAGGAAATTTTCCTTGATTTACACGTTTATGAAATAATCGTGTATGAAACTATTTGAATTGTTTGCATGATCTGATTGTTGATTGAGGGTCGTCCTTTATCACCAGATAAAGGAAACAGTTGGGATGGGCATTTGATTTGATTGATGAACAGTTGGATTGAAATCCAACGTTGATTTGGTTTAACCAGTGACAATATTGGTTGAGTAAATCGATATCACTTTGCGTGTTAGAAATCATGAATTTCTTGGGTCGACCCGTACGGAGTTATTTTAGAATTTAAAATAAGTTTAAGTATATTATTTTGAATAGGGCAGTTTTAAACAGAAATAAGGATTTTTATTATCCAATTAATCGAGCTAGGACTTAATTGAATAATTGTTATAAAATTTGAATTGATCAAATATAGTTATTTGAGACAGAGTCAGTCAAACATAGTTATTCAAGATAAGTACCATTTTGTAAGACTGCTAGCGAAATTTGCAGGGCTGCAGATAGCCTATGGCGGTCGGATGTTTCTTGAGTGAATCAGGCGTAACCATTTTGATCGCCGTGATCTAGAGTCGAGCAAATGGTGTTAAATCAAATAGTAGTAAATCGATAAGTTAATTAAATCGAGTTAGTCAAAGTTGAGTTGATTAGGTCGAGTTGGCAAAATCTTGTTAAATAGATCGAGTTAGTCGAGTAAGTTAAGCTGTTAGAGTTAACCAGTCATGGTTAATCGATTAAAGTAAATCGATTGGAATTAAATCGAATTAGAGTTATTCAAATGGGGTTAATCAGGTTTGAATTAATCGAGTAGTAATAAAGTGAATAGAGTTAGTAAAAAGGAATTTATCGAGTATCACTTATTCGAAGTAGAGTCGTCGAATATAATTTATTCGAGAAGTGAATCGAATATAAGTCAGTCAAAGAGATAGTTAATTGGATTATCGAATACAGTTTTATTCGAAAGGATGATAAATCGAATATAGTTATTCGAAAGGAAGTTGTTAAAGATTTCGAAGATGAACTTTGTCTATTCCGAGGTTGGGAATGTTGTTCAATTAAGGTCTGAGAGGTAATTCTACCCTAACTTGATTGGCTTCGTTTTTAACTAAGGACGGGTAAGGTTCGGTGGTGAAGATTGGTCAAGTGAATAGAGTCAATGAGTGAAAGGAGTTGAATTGGCTGAGTGATGTTTTATTTAAACATCGGTATTAAAGTAGATGAAGAAGTTGGGAATTGTTTTCCAAACAAAGATCGGAAATGTTTTAGAAATAAGCAAAGGAAGTAATTCTGAAAATGTCCCAATGTTAATCAAGTATATTTCCTAAATGTAGGAAATAAGGATTTATGTAAATGGGAAATGACTAGGTCAAGGATAATTTAATCCGAAAGGAAATAAACATTTAATAATGATTGGTCGATAGAATTTCGATCTGGAAATAATATCGTTGTTTGCACACTTGTTTATTTGATAGTTAAATCACCGACTATCAAAAATCTGACCTATACGATCGTTGGTTCGGAAAGACCAGGATCGAATTCATATTCAAAAACCATTCCGACCAGCGAATACGTGAAAGAAGATTTGTGAAGATAGAGGAATTGAAGACCGTTGATCTTCATGAGCGGAAGAACCACTGATTGGATTTCTCTGGTTTAGCGGCCGAAGATATTTCGACAGTGATTCTGTCGTGATTGGAATCTACGGATTGCAAGGGCTTCTCGCTACTGATCTGTAGGGTGATTCCTCGGATGCGGTAGGAGAGTGCCTTCGGTTCATCCTGTTCCTGGGTGACTTGTATGGACGAATGTCTGACAAAGTATTTCCAAAGGAATTACGTACGTTGATTTCTTCAAACATACCATGGTTGTACGGAGAACGACGGTTCTCTGAACTCCTAGAGTATTTTTGTGGATGTCAATTAGTGATATCTGGCGGATCTGACGATGTGGCATTCAAAGTGAATGGTGGCTAGACGCTGTAAAGGAAATTCTGGCCTCAAGCCTCATCAACCGGAAGATGACAAAAATCGGGCAGGCAGCATGGCTATGTGGGTCGCTCCCATTAGGGTGTATGATCACCTATCTAGAGGAATTCCATTTGTTTCTTAAATCTATATTCGATGTTGTCCCTTATCGGGAGGCGGTTGCTGATCCCAACCGTCGGTGATATACATTCGATACACTCAAGCGAAATGAGTGGTCGGTCATGTGAGGGTCGGGTTGCAAGACGTTCTTGTTGAACCCAGTGTATTCGTCTCTAGAGATACACGATCGACAGGTGGTCCCATACCTTGTCAGAGTTGGAATCCAATCTCCAATAAGTGTCTGCGGTTTTGATTTGTATACTATATATGTGGAGCGTGAGATGCAAGCGTTCCACTAGATTGATATTTACTTGTATTTAGACATTATCATAATATAAGAGAAGATATTGTTTTCAAAACTGTTTTGGGTTATCGTAAGGTAAAAACCGTCCGTGTTTATGTGTGGATTCGGTCTTACGATTATCACTTTCTTTCGAAAAGGTTTTGAACTTTAAAATCAGGATTGGATGATTTAAATACTGTGCGAGTTTATCTCACTCTGGTTCACCAGACTGACCCGGTGTTTTGTAAATGCTCGGGTTAGCCCGGAGTGTACAGGTTCAGGTTCGAAGCTGTGAAGAGACGGGCTGGAAGAGTTCAGAAGTATGATATTATTCCGCTGTGTTGTATAAAGGCAGATTATTAGAACTGTCCAGTGATGATGATGTACTCTGATGATTGTAAGTTTTATTTAAAGCTCTCAATAAAGATTTATTTATATATTATATTTTGTTTCGCTGCGATGTGAGACTCTGTGTTGTGTTCTTCTTCTTCTTCTATTCTTATATTTCTTTCTTTCTTATCTCACCCTCTAATTTCTTTCATTAACAATCCGGTGTTCTCGGTGTTTGAAAGGTCGGCATGAGATACAGTAAAGGTATTTATGTCGATTTTCGAGGCCGAAAACCGTTGGGTCGTTACAGTGATTGTGGTTCAAGACTGGAAGACTCCTAGGAATGCAACCGAAGTAAGAAGTTTTCTCGGTCTGGCGGGCTACTATAGGAAGTTCATCAGGGACTTCACTAAGATTTCGGCCCCTCTTACTAAGTTGATGAAGAAGAACTTAGTTTTTGCATGGGACTTAGAGTGTGAGCTTGCTTTTCAAAGGCTCAAGAGGGCCCTTACTACCGCTCCAGTTTTGGCGTTACCCGATGGCGGTAAGGTGTTTACCGTGTACACAGATGCATGTGGCACGGGGTTAGGTGCTGTTCTGATGCAAGAGGGAAGAGTGATATGTTATGGGTGTAGGCAACTGAAAGTTCATGAGAAGAACTATCCCACTCATGATTTGGAGTTGGCGGCGATCGTCTTTGCACTCAAATCCTGGCGCCAGTATCTTCTAGGCGAAAGGTTTGAGTTGTATACTGATCACAAGTCACTCAAGTACCTCTTCTCGCAGAAAGATCTGAATCTAAGGCAGCAAAGGTGGATGGAATTCTTAGCATCTTATGACTTCGAGATAGCTTATACGCCTGGCAAGGGTAATGTTGTGGCTGATGCACTAAGCAGAAGGAGGTTGACTTTGAGTCCCTTGTTTATTGAGATGAAGAACTTAGAGTTCTTGGCAAACTTTGATTTCACGACGACTGTTGAGTGGATGACGGGTTCTTTAGCATCCCTTGAGCTTAGACCTATGCTTCTTGATCAAGTTGGGGCTTCGCAAAAGGAAGATCCACAGATAGTCGAGGTCATGGACAAGTTGATTCGTGGTGAGACGTCTAGTCACCTTGCTAGATATACTATTGATGATAAAGGTTGGCTAAGGCGTGATGGAAGGCTATGCGTTCCACAAGTAGGAGACTTGGTGCATAAAGTTCTTGAAGAAGCACATCACTCGAAGATGACTATACATCCAGGAGGAGATAAGATGTATAGAGATATGAAGCGCATTTTCTTTTGGGCCGGAATGAAGAAAGATGTGGCAGAGTATGTTTCAAAGTGCATGGTGTGCCAACAAGTGAAAGCCGAGTCAAAGAAACTAGGTGGGCTATTACATCCATTGGAGGTCCCGCAATGGAAGTGGGAGAGTATTTCTATGGATTTTGTGGATGGATTGGCTAGGTCAAGGAAAGGGAACACGAGCATATGGGTCATAGTTGATAGACTTACGAAGAGTGCTCATTTCATTCCTGTAAAGAGCAAGAGGACCGCATCATGGCTAGCATCTATTTATCTTCGGGAGATAGTGCGGTTGCATGGAGTTCCTTCTAGCATAGTTAGCGATCGTGACCCAATCTTCACTAGCCAATTCTGGAATAGTTTGCAAGAAGCGATGGGTACGCGATTGAATCTGAGTACAGCCTATCATCCCCAGACGGATGGCCAAACTGAAAGGGTGAATAGAGTGCTAGAAGATCTTTTGAGGCTTTGTGTTCTTGACTTTGGTGGTACTTGGGAAGACCACCTTCCTCTTGTAGAGTTTGCTTATAATAATAGCTATCAAGCCAGCATAGGGATGGCACCATTTGAAGCTTTGTATGGGAGGCCGTGTAGGTCACCATCTTGTTGGTGGGAGACAACAGATAGGCTTATACTTGGGCCCGATATGATACGGGACACATCCGAGAAAGTTGAATTGGTGAGAAGACGGATGAAAGCGGCCCAAGATAGACAGAAATCCTATGCTGACAAGCGAAGGGCAGATTTGGAATTCGAAGTGGGAGATAGGATTTTCGTGAAGGTTTCTCCTTTGCGTAATGTGGTACGTTTTGGAGCAATTGGGAAGCTGGCACCAAGGTTCGTAGGACCCTTCCCTATCATAGAGAGAATTGGAAAGATGGCCTACAAGGTGGAATTGCCCGAGAAGCTAGCCGGAGTGCATAATGTCTTTCATGTCTCGCATCTCCGAAAGTGCCTACATGAGTCCACTGAGGTGGTTGAACCAAGCATTCTTGAAGACGTGGAGGTAGAAAAAGAGGCAACCTTGAGAAGAGCTCCGATTCGTATCTTGGGAACAGAGATCAAGAAGTTAAGGAATCGAGAAGTCAAGTTGGTGAAAGTTCAGTGGAGTGAAGCCGATGAAGATGCAACTTGGGAAACCGAGGAGAAGATGCGTGGGCTTTATTCATTCCTCTTTGAGGGTACATTCTCAGTCTCCTTTCTTAATCAACATATCTTTCTTTTTGCTATCCATGTTTATCCTGTTTATCTTGTTATCTCGTTAACCTTGTCGTGAGAACCTTAGGTAGAAACCCTTTGGATGAAACGTGTATTTGAAACATGTTATGCTTGATGGTTGCAAGTGGTTGCAAGTGTTTGCAAGTGGATACTCGTGGATGCATGATACACATTAGGCACTAAGATCGGCTCACACACTTTCATGTTGCATATGCATGAGTGTTTATGCTTATTCATGGATGAAACTTGTTGTGCTATCACGTGGATGTTGTATATGAATGAATGTTATGTGCACTCATGTAGATATTATAAATTATGTTAGGAATTTGCATACATATGGACTCATTTCACTAACATGTTTTGCATTAAGGGGGTTTACTGAATCAGTAACCTCCTGATCTTCGCATTAGATAAGTACATATACACACACCTTTGCATATGATCATACAGCATTTAGAATCCTTTAAGGACAATGACTGCACGTGGATGATGTTTTAAGTAGATGGATGATGGATGGTAGGATACGTTCTTCATAACTTGGAGATTTCGGGGACGAAATCCTTTAAGGAGGGGAGAATGTAACAACCCGTATTTTTGAATAACATGTTATAACATAAATCAAGGCAGAATTAAACTGTAAAATCTGAATCAAGGGAAACGGGCTGTGCCATTGCGTTCGTCTCGGAAAAATACGCGAAATAGAGTCCGAGTTTTCGAAAAACGGAGTCCGTATGATCAAGTTATGGCCCAATGAAGTTTTCAAAAAATTCCAAGCCCGAAAACAGTTCAAATTCGAATTCAGATTTAAATTTCAACCAAGGCAGAATGGGCGGGAATTTTCCCGCCCCAGGCAGGGTCGACACAAGGGTCGACACCAGTGTCGACCCCCCCCCAATGGGTCGACACCCATGTCGACCCAGGGGTCGACCCCCATGTCGACCCAGGGGTCGACCCCCATGTCGACCCAGGGGTCGACCCCCCCGGTCGGACCAGTTTTTCTGGTGCATCATTTTGACAGGTTAGGTCTTGCTCTGGAAGTTTCTGACGGGAGTTGATGGCTCAGATTCGATTTAGGGTTAATCCTATGGTCTAAATTAACCCAATCACCTATAAAAAGACCCCTAGACCTAGCCTAAACCCTCATTAATCATTCCTACAACTAAATGCTGTCCAAATATTCACCAATCATGGCCTCCATCTTCTTCATGAAAGCATGAGTGTCTCAAATCAATCTATGTCATAAAAGAGCCATCTTTCTTAAGTAAAAGAGTCATCTTTCTTTGTCATTGGAGTTATTACTTCTTGTTTCAAGGCGTTTAAGTGGAGCTTATTATTTTCTTTGCGGATTTTGCTTGTGGCTTCGTCTCAATCTTTATATATATTGATCTAGATCGCATAACCGCTCATTGTAAGCCCTATACTACTCTTAGATTCTAACTATGAAGTTAAATGTGACATGCTGCAAGTTGAGTTTGGGGCTAAGTATGATATATGCTTTGATCTTATCATGTTATGCATGAATATATTCTATGCATGTTTGTAAACCTATGATCTTATCATGTTATGCATGAATATATTCTATGCATGTTTGTAAACCTATCACCTTGACCTTGTGGGCTAAAAGCTATAAGCTTTATGTTGAAACGTTGCATTATATAACATGAGAACTCTTATAACCTTTATGATAACTTGCATATAATGTTATATGCGAACTTCTAGCCATCATCCTATGTCATTCATAATCATGTTTCACCTATTTGCTTAAGTTGATATTATGCATGTTTTGAGGCCTATGATGTAATATGCAAGCTTATGAACCTATTTATGCCTCATATGCCACCATGTTTAACTTGTGGCCAACCTTATTACCTTATGCCCCTTTTTGTCATGCTTTTGCCAAGTTCCCTCTTTTGATCTATGTTATGTTATGCGAAACGTACATGCGATGGGAATGCGTTGGGTTTGGGTAATATTAATGACATGAAAACATGGTTTTAAAATATGACATGAACATTGACTTGTGATTATGTTTGTAAACATAATGGTGGACATGACACTTAGAAAATATGAATGTGGCCAACTCGAGGTTGGGTTGAGTTTGTAGCATAAATCTACCCGGAACCGACCGGCTTAACTAGTGACTACAAGCAATAGGACCCAATGTGAGTAGTTGGTCATGTTGCACTAGAAACCCGAGGTTATACCAAGTTGTGGTGTAAAGCTACCCGGACCCGCCCGGCTTAACTAGTAACCACAACAAAGTCTAATGTGAGAGGTTGGGTGCATTAAAATAATTAATGCCACATGATAGGGTTAAGTCATGGACCACTTGAATACTTAACCAATTAAACATGATGGGTTGACGCGGTTAAGTCATGAACCTTGGGTACACTTAACCAACTTGATACTTGATTGGGTAGGGTTAACCACATTTAACCCACTAGAAACCCTAGTTACGTGGTCCTTTTCACCAGTAACCCTCTTGATTGTATCATGATACCCTAGGGACTAGGTTAGGGCGGGGCACGATTACTGGGCTGACATGTAAGCGACCAAAACGACGGCTGAGTAGGTGCGCCGGTGTAGGTTCAGGCGGACTATGGTCGTGCACATGGTCCGGAGTTGAAAAAGCAGACATGGGCACCCGTAGGTTTAGACTGTGTGTGCTTGATCTGTGTCCGTGGTTGGCACCCTAGGGCTTGATACACCCTAGGGTGGACCTAGCACAGTTTGACTACACTTCGTGATTGGGCCGTATGACAACGATACACGACGAGTTAGGATTATAGGGAGCCGATCGACTAGACCGAGTAGTTGGACCTCGATTTAGGTCATTTCATGATGTGGGCCAGTTTTGGGCCAAGGGACCATTTCTTGATTATACTTGACATGGTTTGGAATACTAGTACACTCCTGGTGCAACTTAACCTTGTATATGCGATGCGACACTTGATCTATCTTGTTAACTTTTCACCATGCCAGTTATCACCCTACATCTCATCTCTGTTTTACATGTTCAGTTAACTTTATTAGTTTTTATACTAGTAGTAGATAGGACTTACCAGTCGTTTTGACTGACCCGTTTTCTTTCGCTTCTTTTCTTCCGTTTCCCCCCCCAGGTTTGCAGGGTAGGAACACTGTTGCCTAGCTGGATCTTTAGCTGCTTTTCTGGATAGCTCACGTATGGTTTGAGCATGCTATGGCCTTATGCTACTTTGGGGATAGTTACTTTATGTTTCTTTTTCAGTTTTCAGTTTATGTACTAGACTTTGTTTTATGGGAAAATAATGACCAAATACTTTGATGTAACTTGACTGTGGTTTTGAAATGCTAGTTTTATCCGCTACTTTATTTACTCTGTTTTTACTTATATGTTCTGTCTTGTGATATCTGCATGCATGTTTACCTCGTCTAACGCCCCGCCAAAGCTAGTGTCCTTGCAAGAGCGGCACTGGCGGAGGTGGGGTGTTACAGCACCTCTGACCACCGCGCCCCCTAGCACCACCTCCTCCTCTTCCTCCTCTCCTCTTTCTCTCTTCAAATTGAAAACCCTAGCCTCTAAATCCCACCACCACTGCCACCATGGGCCCCTCCACTGCAGCCGCCACCCACCAGCACCACCCCCTACGTCAGTTAGGCCCCACGCCACCCCCCTCCAGCCACCAGTCTGACTGTGGACCCCGCATGGCCAAAATCCACTTTTTCACAAATTTCCCATTTTGCAAATAACACCCTGTCACTATTTTGCCAATAACTCCCAAACCGTGCATTTCTATCCAAAACTCCACAGTATCAAAGTCGAAGAGCACGATTTTCTCTTCGATTTGGGTATATGGAAGTCCTACTTTGGATTGCGGAGTTGTCCCGAAAACGCGCTCGAATTCAACAGACGTGCTGCTGTTTTTTCGCGATTTCCGGTGAATTGGTTCGTCTTTGGAAGAAAGTCCACTAGGCAAAAAATGTCTGAAATGGCGCATTTAAGCTAATGACAAAGTTTGGTGAAGATTGGAGGCCATATGAAGATTCTAGAACAAAAGAGGCAAAATCGGACGTTGGAAACGACAAAACGGAGACTGCACGACCAAATTCTGCAGTAGAAGTGTCGAGGCAATTAGTATAGCTTAGGTGAGAACTTCTCACTCTAATTTTTTTTACAGTTAAATATATATTAAGATGCAGAAGGTGCTTAGTAGCACCCGAAACCTATGTTTGAAACCATGAATGTTTGGTTGTTCGTTTTGATTGATTCATTTGTTTGAATTTGGTTTGGGATGTGAACGGAATGGATTGAATTTGTTTTGTGTATGGCGCGAGCCATTATTAGGCGAGGGATAAAGCTAGACCTTATTCCGGTTCTAGTATCACGCCGTTATGCTGCCGAAATTTTCTAAAATAAAATGTGTTAGTTAAAAATAACATTTTTAATGTGTATATGAAAGGTATAAAAAATATTCATGTGTTGAATAAAATATTTGAACAATAAAAATATCATTTTTATTGAATGTATGAACTATTAAAAATATTCATGTATTGAAATAAATATTTTGTCATTAAAAATATATTTTTGAACGTATATATGAAAGGCAAAAAAAATTCTCCTGAAATGAAGATAAATATTCATATACAAATTGGACGATTTGTTTATGTATACTCGTTTAACTGACATGGATTGGGACGATATTTTTACACATCGCCCAACTGCACAAATAATATTCAATATTTGTTGGTTAAAACCCAACACAGGTATTGGGATGATATTTGACGTACACTAATCCCAATTGTTTAGTTGTATGTCAATCGATGGGTTGACAAACTGTTGTAAGCGTTAAATATTTATATTTAATGCTTATGCATTTGTGTAATGCACTCTGGATGATGGTTGACCGTGTTTGATTATTGTTGTGTACATGTGTGTCTGAAATCCATATAAATAAAAATTTATGGTAATTGACTGTGTTTGATTCCAATTAGGAAAGAATGAATATTTTAAATTAACGAATATTTTAAAATGACAAATGATGAATATTTTAAAATAATATTCAGTAATGGATCAAAATATGATTTTGATGTCTGATTTGGGACGGACATGAAATTATGGAAATATATGAAGCCGTGTTGATTAGATATGCGCCATTTTTGACGCGAATGGTATTTATATCGATTTTATTCATTTTTATAATGAATATCGAAAAGGAAATTATTTCAAAATTGGATATTTTGAAAATATTATCACTTAAATAATATGATGATAAGGAATATTCAATTTTGATTTAAAATTGAAATGAATGTTAGCATCTTTTTAAAATGAATTTATAAACAATTTATAAAATATGTTTTAAATGGAAATCGACGAAGTATATATTATATACAATATAATGGCCTGAATAGAACGCGCCGCGGCCGTTCGCGAATTTTGATCGTTGACTTCGAATTGACATTACGGGAGATTCGACCATCGGATTCTCCTTAAACCAGAACCGTTGGGTTCGTATCAAAAAAAGCTTTCCAACCAATATAAGAGATTTAAAATCTAACGGTTAGATATGGAATTATGTCCAAATCAAATTTGGAAAAGGCTGTTGTAAGTGCAGCTTGATGACCGTTTATGGAAATCGACTGAAATGGCCTTAATAAAATTATTAAAAATATTAATAATTTGTGCAAAATCATAATAAATGATTTAGAAAGAATTGGGATGAAAAATTCCACGTTTGAAAAGATAAAAATATATTTTTATCAAAATGAACTAGTTATTAACTAGATTTGAAATCCAATAATTTTTAAATAAATAAACTGGATTTGTGAATGGTTTTAATATAACCAGAAATTTCCAATATAACAATTTGAATGGATTTGAATGGAAATCATTTTTGGAATATTTTGATATTGGATTCTGCGATTATACAGATATTTTTATGGGAATTTGGAAGCTATATATATATATATATATCGTTATTCCCAAAAGGATATTTGTTGGTTTTAGAATTTGATATTGAATATAAACTGATATATATAATTTCTATTCAGAGCCTTGTATTTAATACCGAATTGGATTCTGAGTCTGCCGTGAATGGTGTCTTCAATAACACTGTTCTTAAACCCTGTTGAGAAAAGAATAAATCTTTAATTTAAGATTTAGGGAAGTTTGCCAAATAATTAAGATTTAACTGGAATTGAATTGAGAATTGGATTTTGGGTTTATCGTGAACGGTGTTTTAAATAGCACTTGTTCTTTAACCCGATTAACAGTGAAATGAGATTTGGAATTTATAAATCTTTTTATTAAGATTTAATGGAAATTTTCCAAAGTAAAGTTTTCCAGTTTAATAAAATAAATTGGAATAGAATGGAATTCGATTTGATAATAATCAAAGTGAGCTTCTGTGGAGGAAAACTGTTACTATATATGTAATTTAAAAGGCTTTGCCGTTATTCCATTTATGTTATTAGTCGGATACGGAAATTAATCTCGATTATATATATTGATCTGTTTTCCGTGAAGATTCCATAATTAACGGAATGAGATTTTGGGTTTACCGTGAACTGTGTTTTAAATGACATTAGTTCTTTAACCCAGTTAAAGACAGGATTACATGTCTAACATTGTATTTCGAACTATATGGTTGATCTTTGCTAAATATATATCTGTTTGGTGGCGGAGAATTTATTCTCTTTCTTAACACCCATCTCTAAGATGTACGAGCTTAGAGGTTATATATAAGCAGAAATCAATAGTACGGTGCAGATTGTCGATGTGGCATGTGTGATTTTCCAAAGTTAAATAATCATTAATATTGATTTTTGGGAAGATTAAAACCAAGTGGAGTTTTAATGAATCTTTAATTAGATTGAAATGTGAATGTGATAATTTAAATTATCAAATTTTGGAAAATGATCGAGAATGGAGTATCACCAGTTTTGCTCCAAGCGATAGTTAAATCTTTAATTAGATTTGAACGTGAAATGGTAATTAAACTTACCGATAACACCGTGGTGTTAGATATGGAGTATTACCAGTTTTGCTCCATGGGATGAATAGGTTCGGACTGAGAAATTAAACAAATGATTACTTCGGTGAGGTGCGCTAATCCCAACTAGTTTGGATAAACCTTAATTTGGTTTGAATTGATATCCAAAGGAGGATTAAAGAATAAATTTAAAGAATTTATCTTTGATAAAATTAATGGTAACTTTTCCCTAATGATGTGAGTATTTGAATAAAAGAATATTCTGAATTGGAATGAGGCGTATGTTGTGTTAGTGTAGCACTTGTTTATAATATACGCGAGTTATTCAGAAAGGTTGGGTTTATACCCATTCTAAATAACTGATTCGACGATAAGTCGACGATGAAGATGGTGGTTGAAGACCGGAGGTCTTCACATCGTTTGGATGATTACTGATGTCTTGATTGGGCTGTACACCCAAGACAAGGTAATAAGTGGTGATAGATTGACCGGATATGCGAGGACCTCTCTCCTGTATTGGACATGGGACGAGGAATAAGGTGCCTCTGGTTTCGTTCAGACTCAGAACAAACTATTAAATGGATGTGTGTTTGAGATTGGATTTTATTCGATGTTAATTGATCTCTATTATATATATATGTATATGTTTGGTGGAGGAGAATTTATTCTCTTGCTTAACACCCTTCTGTGAGATGTACGAGCTCAGAGGTTATATATTAATAGACATTAGCTGCATGGTGTGAATTATCAGTGTGACATGCTGAGATGCAAATGATCAAGGCTTCTGTTGAGAAGCAGAGTCTTGTGGTTGATGATCAAAGCACGACCTTAAAGGGCATAGCTTTGTGTATAGCGTTAATTCGCAAGCCTCACTCCCCGGTATGAACCAGAAACGGGAGAGCACTACAGGGAGGACATGCGTTTCTTTCTATCTAGGAGTGTGTCATGGTATGGAGCCTAGACATTTTTACTTATATGGATGATGGAAAGCGAGGCACCTCGGTTATATCGGTCACTACGGGGCCAATGGATGATATGGTCGACATACTGACCACTACGGCCCATAGGGCGGGGAAATGCATTGTTCAGGAATTACCAATCCTCAAACGTAAGAGAAGACCGACCCTGAAGATCCAAGGTGCAGTTGCGGCTGTAGCCTGAGACATGGTAGGCTAGATTGTCTCGAATTCGGCAAGGATGATCCCTTTCCTTGGTTCACAGACGGAAATCCAATTTCCAATACGTGACATTTAGGTTTTGATTGTAGAACCTAGTATGGCGACATAGTGGGATGGGGCACTATGCCATCTATGATTGACACATTTATATTTGAACTTGTTTTTATACACTTTACACTTATAATAGTATCAAAATGATTTGTTTTAAACTTACCAAGTATGTTTGGCTATTATAAGGTAAAACTTTATCCTCCGACTTGCGTTGCATTGTGTGATGAGACTTGAGTCTTATAATAGCTTCATTTTTCCAAAAAGCATTGCGCTTGTTTGTTATATGCACTGGTATTCTTGGGAGAAAACCCGATCCGTGATATACGACGTGGTCTCTTGACTTACTTTATTTTAAAGTAAAGTTTTAAATAACTGTTTTAGTTCTCACACCAGTCCCATGACTGACCTGGAGTTTATTGTTTTAGCCTAAACTCTAGGTGCTCCTATTTTCCACATGGGCAGCTAGTAGTTGGGTTTCTGCTGATCTTATATTCACAGGATCCTGGTTTACAGCTGGATCTATATTTGAATGCTCTGTATCTGTGTATTCCTTATAGTTGTGATTATGTATTATTTTTCTGCTACTATGTAATGTATTTTAATCTCTGATATTTTCCTGATGTATATTATTTATTCGTACTCCGTATATTCTTGTACTCTGATGCAAATTGTTGTAATAAGTAATGAAATGTTCTTTTGTTTGCGTTCTGGTTTGCCGTGTTCTCAACTCAATCCGGGCTTTCCCTTACGGGCGAGTTTGGGTCATTTCAATGGGTGCTTAAATATCATGACAATGGTGGGCAAAGTTCAGCAGTTCATGAGTTATATACTTGGGGAAGAGGAGATTGAGAAGGGAGGAATAATGGCGATGGTTATGGGGTTTTACGTGAATCATGGGAGGCTAAGAAGTGCTTGCAAAATACAGCTATAGTGGTTTTTTGTCCGCTGGAATTTGTGGATGAAACAAGCAGGAGGGAGGAGGAAGAAATAGGGAAGCGAGCGGATTTTCGCTAGTTTGGGCCGGGTTTGGAAAGAAGGGGTAAGGTCTAGATTGAATTTAAGTTAAATTTTAAAATAAATCCAACAAAACAGGATCCGTTGGGATCGTATGAATGACGACTACACAATGTAACTGGTTTGGAGCCATTCGGAACTTGTCCCAATTTATGGAGAAATAAAATGCCTGATACAAACAATCGACCGTTATCGTTATTTAACGATTACCGACCAAAGTAAGTAAACTCCCGAACTCTGATCTGTTTATAATTTTTATAAACGTATTTTAAAGTTGATAAATGATTATTGGATTCTTTGTGATGATTTTTTGGAAGAATTGGTAGATTATTCTCAATCGTTGCTATTATAAATATATATAGTTATATATACAAGTCGTTGTTTAAATATGGAGTTCATTCGCTATAAAATTTCATATGATATGAAATTGACATAATTTATGTGATTAACATCTGTGGATGTAGGAAAACAGGTTGGAGGGATCCAACTGGATTCCTGAACTTTTATATTACTTTTTTTCATATATTATGATATATGATGTGATATATTATCTGTAATTGGTTGTGTGTGTTCGGATGATACTAGTGTGGTATTTTAAATACCATAAGTAATATTTGATTATAAAAAGAATTTTTAAAGTGGGTATTAAATTTAAGAATTTTATAAAAAGGAAATATTTGGAAATTTAATAAGAAACTTTGTAGAAAGTTATTAATAGTTATATGGAATGGGTATGACTTGTTTTAAAATTAACAGAATTATGAAAAGGAATTGCGAGCTTAAAAAAAGAATTACGAGAATATTGATTTGAAGTAGGTATTAAATAGAAATATGTTTTAACAGGTAAATTGAGAAGAATATTTATAAACGATGTTTATAAATTAAGAAAAATATTTATCATTGGACAAATAAAAATATAAGTCTGAATTTGTATAGAGAAGTCAAAAAAATCGGTTTTAACACCGATATTGGAAATTGAATGTGAACGTAGCATTTATAAAGGAATTATCAATGAGATTATTAGTTTTGGAAATAAAACAGGATTTTGCATGAATAATTCTATAAATAGAAGTATAAATAGAATTTGGAAATGGGATATTATTTTTAAACGCAAAATCAAACTGAACTGATTATATAAAAGAAATATTACTCACTTTCGATTCAAATAATGGATTAAAGTAAATGTTTTACAAATAAAAACTTTTATAAAGGAAATTGGGTTTTGAAATAGGAATTAAAATGGAGTTAAAGGAATTAGAAACTGACTGGAGATTACTTAAGTTGGATGGCTTTCTGAATGTCGATCTGATGTTGGTTTTGGCCTTTGGGTTTATACTTAGGAAGTTGTTCTCTTACTAGTTTACAGTCAGAGACTGATAGATGTGGGAGGATTGCGTAAATAAGGTAAGGAAATGTTTTCCAATGTTAATAACATATATTTTCTTAATTTAGAAAATAAGAATTTATGAACATATGGAAATAGAAAATGGGGAAATGAATAAAATAATGATAAATTAATTTAAAGGGAAAATTTTTGATTGATGATTGGCCGATAAAATTTCCATTTGGAAATAAGGTCGTTGTGTGTATGGATGTTTTCCTTTGATAGTTAAATAACGGACGATCAAAGTTTTGACCAATTTTCTATCGTCAAGACGGAGAGACCGGGATCAGATTTATTATCTGAAAACCATTCCGTATGGGCATTAGCATTCCAAATCAAATACGAGGAAGATAACTGAAGACGGAGTTCATGCAAGGGTTGTTCTAGCAAATCCTAGGTAGAAATTGCCTAAGATGGGTTTACAGAATAGTGCATTCGGTTTGTCCGGATGTAGGACAATTTGTATGGAAGAATGTCTAACAGAGTGTATCCAGTAGATCACGTAAGTTGATCTCTTCAAACATTTTATGTTTGGTAGTGGAGAAATTCATTTCTCTTAGCTTTATACCTATGGTATTTTTAGAGAAATCAGTTTGTGATTTTGTGGGTATAACAATGTGGCATTCAAAGTATGTCATAAAGATACGTTATGACCTCAAGCCTCACAACCAGGAAAGGGTATAAAATTGGGTAGGTCGCATGACTAAGTAGGTAGCTCCCAGTTAGGGTTATTGTCACTGATTTAGAGAAAATCCATTTTCTTCTTTAATCTATTTCGATGCTTTCCCTTTCGAGAAATGGTTGTTAATGCCTGCCGTTGGTGATAATTCATTCGGTACATTTAAGCGAAATGATTAACCGGTCATGTTTAGCCTGGGTTGCAAGATGTTCTTGTTGAACCCGGTGCATTCCGCTCTAGAGATACACTGTCGGAAGATGGTCCCATACCTTGCTAGTTGGAATCCATTACCCAATAAGCTCTTGCGGTTTTTTATTATATATTATGTATGTGGAACGTGATACGAAAGCGTTCGGCTAGATTTTTATTTATTTGATTTAGACATTATTAATATCAGAAAAGTATTGATTTTAAAGAATAATTTGGTTTATCGTAAGGTAAAAACCATCCGTGTTTATGTGTGGATCGGTCTTACAATTATCCTTTCTTTAAAAAGGATTTTTTAAAGTTAAACCAAGTAGTTGGAGTTTACTCACACCAGTCCCATGACTGACCCAGAGTTTATTTTGTTTTGTTTTACCCTTATCTCTTGGGTGCCCAAATTTGTTCGGGCAGTCAAATAGTCAGGATTTTACACATATACTTGGAAGAGCTTGGAGCAGGAGGCTACAACATTTTATGGAAGCTGTTTATTTTCGCTGTGATGTTTTGTGTTGTACTCTGAAATGGTATGTATATACAGTTATAAGTTTGTATTTCAAAAGTTATGTTATATAATATATATTTTCGTTCTGCTGTGAGATTCGCGTTTATTCTGACTTTGTTGTTATGTTCTTCTTCTATTCTAAATTTCTATCTTATCTATTCTCACTCTCTAATTTCTTTCTACTAATGATCTGGTATTTTTGATGCTTGAATAGTTGATATAAGTTTTATGTCGATTTTCAGGGTTGAAAATCCCAGTTCGTTACAGTGGTATCAGAGCTAAAGGTTAAGTGATTACCTTGGCTCTATGGCATAACTCGATAGAGATAGGGTTTGTCATACCCTACATTGGGTTTGAGTGTATATATATGAGAGAACGTATTTGTAGATTTTATAAAAAATTGTTTTATAATGTGGAGATTTATTGGTTGAGTTGTTTATGAGTTATGGTCGATCAGTTTGATCCACTGTATCGGTAGAGGTTTCTAAACACTCGAGTATGATGAACCGACACACTATGTTTTGAAAGAGGGTAAATGAAATAATTTTACCCAAAGTATATTTTGATATAAAGAAAATATTTATCTTAAGATTATTATTAAGTATATTGGATGTGTTGGTGTAACGATCCGCCTTTTTGCCCGATTTTTCGCTGGTAATGTGACGTCCCGTATTTTTGTTAGCCAAATATTTTATTTAATTTATTATTTTAAATATTATATTTGGAATATCAAAGGATTTTTATTTTTAATTCATTATTAAAACGAAGGTTGAACGTTATATATTTATATAATTATAAAATGAGCTCGAAATCGCGCAGCAGCTCGTGAATTGTAGTTTTGAACTTCAATTTGATATACAGGATCCGATATAAGTCGGATTTCTGTGAAACAAAAAACGTTGGAAGCGTAGTGATGATAATTTTCATATGAAAGAGAAAAATCCAGATTTCATGTAACGACCCAAGGATTTTCGGCTCTGAAAATCGACATAGATACCTTTACCGTAACTCATGTCGACCTTCCAAACTCCGAAAACGCTGGGCGTTATTAGAAAGAATTTAAAGGATGAGATAAGAAAGAAATAAATTTTAGAATAGAAGAAGAAGAAGAAGAACACAACACTGAGTCTCACATCGTAGCGGAACAAAATATAATACAGAAATAAACTTTATTGAGAGTTTTCAAATACTTACAATATCAGAGTACATCACACCATCTGGACAGTTATAATAACCTGTCCTCAGATACAACACACAGCAGAATAGTAGCTATATAATATTACACGTCTAGACTCTTCTAGCTCGTCTTTTCACAGCATTCGATAACCTGAACCTATACACCCGGGCTAACCCGAGCATTTACAAAACACCGGGTCAGTCTGCTTAACCAGAGTGAGTAAAACTCGCACAGTATTAAGGGTAAATTATCCAATGTGATTTTAAAGTTCAAAATCTTTTCAAAAGAAAAGGATAATCATAAGACGAAATCCACACATAAACACGGATGGTTTTTACCTTACGATAACCCAAAACATTTTTGAAATCAATAACTTTTTTGATATTATAATAGTGTCAAATACAAATAAATATCAATCTACTGGAACGCTTGCATCTCATGCTCCACATATATAGTATACAATCAATTGCGGGTGCTTATTGGAGATTGGATTCCGACCTTGACAAGGTATGGGACCACCTGCCGGTAGTGTATCTCTAGAGGCGAATACGCTGGGTTCAACAAGAACGTCTTGCAACCCGACCCTCACATGACTGACCACTCATTTCGCCTGAGTGTATCGAATGTATATCACCAACGGTTGGGCTCAAACCACCGTTTCCCGAAAAGGGACAGCATCGGAATAGATTAAAGAAGCAAAAGGAATTTCTCTAGATAGGTGATTATACACCCTAATGGGAGCGACCCATATAGCCATGCTGCCTGCCCGATTTTTGTCATTTCTCGGCTGTGAGGCTTGAGGTTTAGATTAACTTTTGAACACATGGTCACCATTCACTTTGAATGCCACATCGCCAGATCCGTCAAATCACTAATTGACGTCCACAAAAATACTCTGTAGCTGACAGAAGTACGTTTGTAAAAATCAATGTACGTGACCATCTGGAAATACCCTGTCAGACACTCGTCCATACAAGTCATCCAGGAACAGGATGAACCGAAGGTACTCTCCTACTGCATCTCATATAGGAATCACCCCATGGATTAGTAACGAGAAGTCCTTGCAACCCGTAGATTCCAACCACGACAGAACCACAGTTCATCTCTGGGAGCTAACCAGAGACTATTAGTAGTTCTTCCGTTAAATGAAGATCCACGGTCTTCAATGCTCCATCTCGGCCATCTTCTGATATCTCCAAGTATTTGTTGGTCAGAATGGTTTTCGAATATAAATTCGATCCCGGTCTTTCTGTACCAACAATCGTATTGGAAAGATTCGATAGTCGGTGATTTAACTATCAAAATAATCAATGTTTCAATCATGACAATCCAATGGGTTCACTGGTTCAGTATTCAGCACCACTTGGCCGTTTAATTAAAACAAATATAATTTCAAACTTCTAAAACATCTCGAATTATAAATATAACTTTACGTTTCTTATTTATCATAAGACTATTCTTTAAATAAACTCTTTTTATAATTTGGATTTATTACAAAATCCTACGATCCACTTCTTTTATCAAATTCACCTTTCCAACTCCTTTTCAAACCCTTTCGACCATTTCCTCCTTTAAATTCACATTTCAATACCTCATCTTTACTTAATCCCATCATTACATACCGTTAATGTAAAATTAACGCTTTAACACTTTAAACCTCATTTATCTAACTCTGGTTTAATATAAACCATTTTATCCCAATCTCCTTTGACTTAATTCGTATAATTAAGTAACATTTATTTCAAGCTATTATATTCACTTGAAATTCCGTTTATAACTTCGTTATAAGAATTTGGGTTTTAAATATAAATCCCGTACATAGTCTCCTTTCATCCATTCAACTAGATTTTTTTACCATTTCGATTCCCTTTAAATGGATTTCAATTAAAGGTAATTTTCTAAATTATTATTAATTAAAATAATAATTTACTTCGATCATTAACTTAAATGATAAGTAATAAATATTTATTTTGTTTTGATAAAGTCTTATTAAAAATATATTCAAAATCTATCTTAAGTTATAAATAAATTTTATAACTTCAGTTTGATCGATTTACCTGATGGTAAATCGATATAAATAGAATAATTCACTTTTAGCCCATTTTCTGCCGATTACCCAACCAATATAGCCCATTGGTTAAAAACACACACAGGTTGACTTTTCAGTCAATGGTCACTACCAAAATCAATTACCCAATCATGACAGTTCATTTATGATAATAAATATAATTGAAGAATCCGGTTGGATCCCTCCGACATGTTCTTCCCTGTATACAAATGGTTATCTCAAATCAGATCATTCAATTGCATTTAACTGATAAAATGAATAACGATCATTTAATTCGACCACATGCAATTCAACCAATTCAACCAATTGAACACGTTTATTTTATAAACATGACCAACAAGGTAAGTTACCTTTATTGGAACCAATCGTTAGAATAACGATTTGGTATTTCACTGAAATTAAATGACGGTTTAATTTCATCAGTTAAATCAGCAAGCAAACAGTCAACCATTGGCAAGCAGAGCACACAAAAATTAAAACCCAATTTATATAAAATATAAATGGGAAAACTGAGTGAGTTTAACTCACCTTGATTCCATTGTCGCTAAGCAATTCAGTTTCCTGTTAAATTAAACCAGCGTTTTAATTAACAATAGATTTCAGCAGTTCTCATTCTGTCCGAATCAATTCCAGCAAGTTGTGTTCACCAATACGGTCCGATGTCTGTTGTTTGGCCAAATTTTGATAACACAGACATAAGTTATAAATAATTTCGTTATGATTTTAATTTAAAACCATTGATTCCTTAACTGTAGTTTTACTATTAACTAATTACTTTTAGATTAAAGTCACAGGCCTATACCTCGTTCTTTTCGAAATGCTGCTTTCCGATCTGTTCAGACTCGACTATTCAAGTATACGGATCCAACTAGTTTTGTAGAGCTTCATTCTGCCGGACTTCTTTAATTTTCTCCGCTACTTTGTTATAACGCAACTCATCCATTCGTATTGAAATACCCGATCATATCATGTATTCCCTTTTCCTTCTTGCCGTGCTTTCACTCCAGTTCAAATATCAATCAACTCGTTCAATAACAACAGTGTGGTACCCACTTTAACTGCACTGACTATTTTGTTTCTCCTATACCTCACAACTGACTTTGTCCTCATTCCACCGATGTATACTGCCTTCACATTTTCTTTGATTTCCAAAACAACTACCTATAATCCTTCATCCCACGTTTTGAAATTTATGTCCAACTTTCTTCTTCAATCAGTATACTGCTCCTTCCACGTGGTCCATTTGTTTTGATCCATCCACTCCCAGCTCTTCTGTTTATACTTCAAAACAAACTCATATAATACAGGCCGAGACCTTAAAGCATCGTTCAAATGCCATTTTCCACTTTACGCTTCGGCGTACTTCATGAATTTGCCCACCCACTTCATTTTGTATTAGCTTCCTTCACGTTTTGCTACAGCACCCATACCGTTTGAACACTTCTGCTTCATCGTTTTTCTCCCACTTCTGTTCGCAACAGTTCGTTCAATTTGTTTTGTCTCTTCCTTGCGCCACATTTCCATATCAGACCCCAATTCTTTCATCCCTTCTTTCTCACGTGATATTCATTTTCAGCTACTATACTTGTCCCCCTTCCTTCTAAACCCAGCACCCACGTCAAGAATGAAAACCGCACCACTTAACACTACAGGTCCTTCCCATCTCACGCCTGAAGTATGCCAGAACTCAACGCTCCTTCTAGCCAGTGATCCTCCTTCGAACGCCGGTAATTTTGAGCGAGATTCCTGGTCAGATTTCACCCTTTAAACGCATCTCAACCGATCACTAAGAAGAGATTGTGAGGCTCGATATTATTGTAGTTGAACAAATGTAAGATTGATGAAGAGATTCAGATATAAATGTAGAGAAAAGGGGGACGTTTTCTGTTCGTTCATTTTATGAGGATGGCGGCGCTGAAAGTTAGGGTTTGTGTGATAATGGGAGGGTATTTATATAGTGGACAAATATTATTATATTATTTTATGAAACTTACGGGGAAAGTAGTTGATAAAAACCCCTACAAATGATTCCTGTATACTGATAAAATGGCTAATCTTGGTGTAAAAAGATATTCCGGATCCAATGGGACAAGATTCGTCGAAACCTGAGGTCGTTTGAAAAAATTTCCTTTATAAAACCAAAAATAAACACGCGTTTAATTTTTTCACGATCACCAGATAAATCGAATCAACTTGGCACCTTGCAATCCCACAATAATTCTTCAATATGAACCCAACAGCACCAGTTTTGTCGCATTCTGAGACTGTTTCCCTAGTAGGCTACTTTTACGCGCACCGCAATCCCATTCTGAACACCAAATTTGCCGGTCTCTAAAAATAACCAACTATATACCTATCCTGACTCTAATCGATGATACAAACTCAACGGAACTGGTTTCGTGGTCTAATTCGATCGTCTTCTCAAGTTATACTCAAACATCTCTTTATCAAATTAATTACGTGCTATAGAAATTGAACGGGCGTTTACGGCTATCGTGGCCACATACGACATCGGTTTGCCATGCCATTCAACACCGTAAAATAATTTAACATTACAGTCCCAATGAAACTGATTTCATCGAAATCGAAGACCGTTTGCAAAATGGTCATTTTAAAGGCCTATAATTAAATAACGATTTTCATAGCGATTATTTTAAAATTTGATTTGGCCGTAACTTACAATTTATAATACGAAATCTGGGTTTTTCTCTTTCATATGAAAATTATCATCAACACGGTTTCAACGTTTCTTATTTCACAGAAATCCGATTTATATTGGATCCTGTATATTCAATTAAAGTTCAGAACTCAAAATTACGAACTGCCGCATCATTTCGAGTTCGTTTTATAATTATATAAATTATAACATTTAAACGTCATTTTAAATAAACGAATTCAATATTAAAATTCATTAATATTATAAATAAAATATTTAAAATAACAAATTAAATTAAATATTTGCCTGCCAAAAACACGGGTCGTTACATTTCATATTGTAAATTGTAAATTATGGCCAAATCAAATTTTAAAATTATCGTTGTGGAAATCGTTATCAAAATATAGGCTTTTAAAATGGCCATTTTGCAAACGGTCTTCGTTTTCGATGAAAGCAGTTTCATTGGAACCGTATCGTTAAATTATTGTAAGAAAATCAAATTCCGTGGCAAACCGATGTCGTATGTGACCACGATAGCTGTAAACGCTCTTTCAATTTCTATAGCATGTAATTTATTCAATAAAGAGATATTTGAGTATAACTTGAACAGACAATCGACGTAGGCCACAAAATCAGTTCCTTTGAGTTTGTATCATCGATTATAGTCAGGATAGGTATATAGTTTGTTATTTTTGAAGACTGGGTAATTTGGTGTCCAAACTGGCATTTCGGTGCGCGTAAAAATAGCCTACCGGGAAAACAGTCTCAGAATGCGACGAAACTGGTGCCGTTGGGTCCGTATTGAAGAATTATTATAGGATTACAAAGTTTCAAGTTGATTTGATTTATCTAGTGATCATGTAAAAATTAAACGCGTGTTTATTTCTGGTTTTATAAAGGAATTTTTTTCAAACGAAGTCGGATTTCGACGAAACTTATCCCATTGGGTCCGGAATACCTTTTCATACTAAGATTAGTTTTTATCAGTAAACAGAAGTTGATTGTGGCTGTTTTTAGTTGTTAGTTCGCGATGAAGTATCAAATAATAATATTTTTAACTAAACCTTACCCTATATAGTACTTTCTTCACATCAACTTAAATTCGATGGGTTACTGAAATGAAAACTCAAGCAGTGAAGTGCAGACTTACGCAAAAGGAAAATGTACGCCGCATGGCTGTATACATCAAATGGAAACTGATATAGTTCTGTGTTTTCAAATCAAAATACCGCTCTGAATTGAAGAAAATAAATACACGTACAGCTACATGTGTCCTCTCTCACATTTCGCACACGGTTCGTATCCTTCTCAACCTACAAATTTCTTTTCAGCTGTGCAATCTAAAAGAAAAGACTTCACCCACTGAAATTTTCAGCCCCCTCCTACGCACATGCCTTCCCTAAGTAGAATTGCAGACCTATCCTAACATCTACTATTTGGCGGCCAAGGCTCAGTGTATATAAATACGCACACTATTGCCTCATTCATTTTGCCTCTTCTAGAATACAAGAATGCTGCAAGCTTCATTTCTCAAAAATATATGTATATACTCAAACGTGTGCTGGAACTGAGATTGGGGTGACGTCTGGCGCAGGTTCCGACAACACTAAACGAAGCTGGGTGGTCCAACGTGGTGGGGAGTCTGTCGATCAGGAAATGTGGTGGTGCGTTGGTTAGTTGATCGAAACACTAGAAGGTCAAGGTAGTGGAGATGTCCAGAGAGGAGGTCGGCGGCGTGAGCAGTGGGGCCGCGGTTTCGAACTGAAGGAGGGAGTGAAGATCGTGAGCAGCAGTTGGTAATCCGGTGAAGACAGCTCATGCTCAGGAAATGTGCCAGTGGTACGAAGGATGAAGTGGAGAGAGGAAGTGGCGTCGGGGTTCTTGTCAGTGGGTAGGAGTGGCTCGAGCAACGGTGGATGGGTTGATGACGGGCGAAGCAGTGTTGATGGTCGTGGAGTCAAGCAGCATTGGGTGCACTCCGATCAACTGTCAGATCGACAGTGAATGGTGCAACAGTGTGGGCTTTGGCGATGCATGGGTGTTTGGAGCTTTCGGATAATGGAGGATTTAAAAAGAAGCCGGTTTGTTAAAACCTTACACAAGAATTATAACGTAAATAATTATGATGAGGTAATTAATGTTCTTTAATTTAAACTGTAGGATTTTAATATTATAACCTATTATGTAGATGTGCAGAACCGGAGGACGAAGCGTTACAGCAAAGGGTTGGCTTAATCTGCTACTATAGTGTAGTTAAACCTAATTAGCTATTAATAACTATTAATTACAGAATTATTATTCGAATTAGGCTCGAATATAATAAACCTTTATTAATATTTAATACAGCGTGCATGGGTGTTCGGAAAGCAAAGGGAAGTAGCAGCCGAGTACGTGAAGACGGAGACTATCTCGACCATTAAAATTAAGTAATATAATTTAGTTTAGACTTGATTATACTTAGTGGTGGGTTAATTACATTAATCGTTTAGTCTTAAATGTTATAACAGGGCGTGATGGCTTCTGAATAAATAATGAATGCGTGAGGATTTATTCTGAACAGGAAACATATGAGGGAACGTGACAACGGAGAGGGCAGCATTGGAAATGAAATAGTTCGGCTGTTAACTCTTAAAACAAAGTAATTGTATTAGTTAGGGAGTAATTAAAAGATTTAATTATATTAAATTAAACGATGAACTTATATTATTTTAACTCATGTCTTTGTTATCAGAATTGAACCAAACAAGAAGCGCTGTGACCGTATTGCTGAACTCTACATTCTGGAACTATTTTGAACAGGATGGAGACAACCAGGAATTTGCAGTTAAAATTAAACGATTGTTTAATTTAACCGTAACCGAACTGTTTCAACAAAAATCAAGATGAGTTAAACTCACTTAGTTTTTCCCATTTATATTTTATATAAATTGGGTTTTGATTTTGTGTGCTTTGCTCGCCAATGGCTGACTTTTTGTTAATTATACATTTATTTGCTGATTTAACAAATGAAATTAAACCATTGTTTAATTTCAGTGGAATACCAAATCATTATTCTAACGATTGGTTCCAATAAAGGTAACTTACCTTGTTGGTCATGTTTATAAAATAAACGTGTTTAATTGGTTGAATTGTTTGAATAGCTTGTGAATTGGTTGATGTCAAATGGTCGTTATTTATTATTATCAGTTAAATGAAATTGAACGATTTGTTTGGAGATAACCATTTGTATACAGGGAAGAATAGGCTAGAGGGATCCAACGGGATTCCTCAATATATTATTTATTTCATATTATCAACATATGAACTGTCCTGTCTGGGGTGATTGATTTGATTGTTGATTTTTGATGAAATTTCAACATCTTTTAGTTTAAACCAATGAGCGGTATTGGTTGAGTATTTAGCGATATATGGCCTACAAAATCAATCGTTTTTAAATGTTGATTTACCGTGAGGCAAATCGACAGAGATGAAGTTATAAAAAATTTATTTTATAGCTGGATATAGATTTTGAAATATATTACTTTGAATAAAATAGTGAAATGAAATTTGTGTTGAAACTGAAATAAAGTATCGAGTTTTGAATTACAACTTGTGTCAATCTTAAGATATGAACGTTGTTGATCAAGGTCTGAGAGATAATTAAAATACCCCAACTTGAACGACTTCAGGATGATCTGGGTATGATATTAGTTGTAACGGTAAAAGAGGATAGTGAGGACTTATTATTTCATTAGAGAAATAGTAACGCAACCCATTCGTGAAAATTTGGAAAGTATGTATATATTGAGATTCCAAGGTAAAAAGGTAAATAAAAGTAGATTGGATTGCGTGAATTATAATGATATTTTCGAGCTAGAAATGAAATGTAAAAGTTGAGTTTTATTCAATAAGAATATACATGGATTATGGTTTTTAAGTAATAAATAAAAGATATTCCATAACGTTGTTTTAGAGTAATAAAAATGAATTGGTTTAAAGAGAAAACTTATGTTAAATAAGAAGCAAGAAACTATATTTATAATATCGAAATATTTAAGAGTTTAATTTACATTTGTTTTAAGTAAAAGGCCAAGTGGTGCTGAATACTAAACCAGTGAACTCATTGAATTGTCATGACCGAAACACCGTTTATTTTGATAGTTAAATCACCGACTATCAAATCTGACCCATACGATTGTTGGTAAGGAAAGACCCGGATCGAACTTAGGTTCGAAAACCATTCCGACCAATTAATATGTAAAGATATCAGAAGACGGTCGAGATGGAGCATTGAAGACCATGGATCTTCATAAGTGGAAGGATTACTTATAATCTCTGGCTTAGCGGCTTGAGATAAACTATAATTCTGTCGTGGTTGGAATCTACGAGTTGCAAGGACTTCTCGCTACTGACCCGTGGGGTGATTCCTATATTGGATGCAGTAGGATAGTACCTTCTGTTCATCCTGTTCCTGGATGACTTGTATGGACGAATGTCTGACAGAGTATTTCCTGAAACCACGTACGTTGATTTTTACAAATATACCGAGTGGTAGCAAAGAGGGGCACTTCTTTTATACCCAGAGTATATTTGCGGACGTCAATTAGTGACTTGACGGATCTGACGATGTGGCATTCAAAGTGAATAGTGACCAATATCCCAAAAGGAGATTTAAACCTAAGCCTCATCAACCAGGAAATGATAGAAATCGGGCAGGCATCATGGCTATGTGGGTCGCTCCCATTAGGGTGTATAATCACCTATCTAGATAAATTCCTTTTGCTTCTTTAATCTATTTCGATGCTGTCCCTTTCGGGAAACGGTGGTTTGAGTCCAACCGTTAGTGATAAACATTCGATACACTCAAGCAAAATGAGTGGTCGGTCATGTGAGGGCCGGGTTGCAAGACGTTCTTGTTGAACCCAGTGTATTCGCCTCTAGAGATACGCTATCAGCAGGTGGTCCCATACCTTGTCATAGTTGGAATCCAACCTCCAATAAGAGCCCGGGGTTTTTGATTGTATACTATATATGTGGAGCGTGAGATGCAAGCGTTCCGCTAGATTGATATTTACTTGTATTTAGACACTATTATAATATCAAAAAAGATATTGATTTCAAAAATGTTTTGGATTATCGTAAGGAACCGTCCGTATTTATGTGTGGATTTGGTCTTACGATTATCCTTTTCTTTTGAAAATTTTTTAACTTTAAAATCAAGCTGGATGATTTCCTCGATACTGTGCGAGTTTTTTCTCACTCTGGTTCACCAGACTGACCCGATGTTTTGTAAATGCTCGGGTTAGACCGGGGTGTACAGGTCCAGGTTATCGGTTGCTGCGAAGTCCAGAGACGAGCTGGAGGTGTTCAAACGTATTGTATATAGTATTTATTTCGCTATGTGTTGTGTATGAGGCAGATTATTATAACTGTCCAAAGGTGTTGATATACTCTGATATTGTAAGTATTTTCAAAAGCTCTCAGTAAAGATTTATTTAGGTATTATATTTTGTTCCGTTGCGATGTGAGACTCTGATTCTGTGTTGGTTTGGTTCTTCTTCTTCTATTATAATATTTCTTTCTTATCTCACCCTCTAAATTATTTCTAATAACGTTCCGGTGTTTGGAAGGGCGGCATAGGTACGGGAAATGTATTATGTCGATTTTCAGGGCCGAAAATCCTCGGGTCGTTACAGGTAATTAAACCAACTAAATCGTTCACAAAGACGAATTGTTATGGGTACATACAAACATTGAACAAAATAACAGAACTTTCCATTGCTCAAAACAATATTACATCAGAGTTACATGAATATCAGAGTTACAACGTAAACATACAGCGGAAGAAAAATATAAATATACTCTCAGCGGAAGAAGAGAAAACAGCGGAAACTTCTACCCTAGCAAGGACTCCAACTCAGAAAGCGCTCCGACTTCGCTCCAACGAAACATAACTGCAAAACTAAACTACTAGCTGCCCGTGTGAAAATTAATGGGCACCCAGAGTTTAGGAAGGAACAATAAACTCCAAGTCAGTCATGGGACTGGTGTGAGAACATAAAATAGTTGTTTTATTAGGATTCATTTTAAAGTTGGGAAATTCACCGGATCACGCCGCTAACACGAAACGGGTTTACTCCATGTGAATGCCCGTGCATATAAATACGCAATGACTTTTTCATATAAATACGCAAAGACTTTTGAAAAAAATGAGGCTATCATAAGCTCGTCCCACATCACACAATGCAAGCGCACACCAAATGGGCGAGTTTTTATCTTATGATAACCAAAAATGCCTTCATACGTAAAATCCTCTTTTCATATTATTACGTAGTGTGGAAAACCATTTCGCAAATAAATGTATAAATCCTAGATGGCGTAACACCCATAATATTATGTTGCCATATATATATATATATATATATATATATATATATATATATATATATATATATATATACAAATCAAAATCGTATGGTTCGTATTGGAGATTGGGTTTCCAACTTGATGATTCCTGGCTCGAAAGATCAATCAGGGATACGAAGTGAAGTGCCTCACGGCTTTTTCGTCCATCACGGACACCAACTACAAATCGCAGGGCAGATCAACGGTTTTCGACCAGACACGACCCCTCGAACATACCCAATTCCCTAAGTTCATAAGTGGTTTCCCACTGCTGCAGCTTCATCATCAATTCATATATAAGTATACAACCTAACCGCCAGTTTCTCATTAATCCGAGGTGTGAGGTTTGTCGATGTCACGTCATACAAAGCATGTCTAGATAAGCAGCGCCCTGATCATACAAGCTCATTTCATATCTTAAGTATGTCACATTGTCCATTCACAACATGACCACTGATTTCCATCCATACATAACCACTTCGAGCTTGTACGTCACAAACTAGATACATATCAACGGAAATCAGTGTTATGCCGTTAATTACAATGTCAGACACACCATCCATACAAGTCCGTCCTGGGTCTGAACGGAACAAAAATCCGAAAGTTCTCCCAACACGTTCGGAATTCCTGCCACTCCAGTAATAGGGGCATCTCTCTACTGTAGTTATTCAGTAAAGAAACCAATCAGCAGACAGTCCGTTCGATTGTGAAAAACCACAGTCTTCATTCGTCTATTCCAAGTCTTGAATTTGCTTCATGCGTCATATTATTACTTGGAATGGTTTTCAGACTTAAATCCGATCCCGGTCTTTCCAAGTGATAAGCGTATTCATAATCGATGGTTATGGACCGTACAGACTTTTCAATCCAATCTCCTTCCAATCATTTCAATTCATTTCAAATGTCAAGGTTGGATTTGTCATAAATTCTACTATCATTTTAACTTCTTTTTTTTTTTTTTTTTTTGAAATCGAATACTCCATTTCCCAACCCCTTTTATTTCAAACATACCTTCAATTCTCACACCTCTTCATTTTCTTTCCCCAAGTTCTTAAATTTATCCAATCTCTATTTGGACAAAAATTTCATTTCGATAATCCCAACAACTTATATTTAAATATAATTTGATAGAGTTAAATTGACATATATCAGACATGAATTGTAACACCCCACCTCCATTAAGGACACTCACAAAGGGAATGCCTTAACTTTGGTGGAGCATTTTAGTAAACAGAATAGAAAATTTCAAGATAGATAACCAATACTTGAGAAATTATAACTTTATTACAGCGGGAAACGGAAATCGGTATGGTTACATCTTTACTAAAAAAAAACTCAAGTACATAATATCAGTCTTGTTTAGGAAATCATCAGAGTACAAAACTTTAAAATCATAATCCCCACAGAACAGAAGCTATACAGAGCCAAGCCATACTTTAAGCAGTTCAAGCAGAAGGAATCCGGATCAAGCTAAAGTATTCCCTCCTTGGATAACCTGGGGGGAACGGAAGAAAAAGGGGCGAAAACAAGCAAAGTCAGACATAAAGTCTGGCAAGTCCAGTGATTTTCGGTTATGAACAGATAATAATAACATAACATGAAAATAAAACTGGATGAGAGATAACAGTAACAGGTGTAGCGGATATAACAGAAGAACATAATGATATAAGCTATTACTTTTCACTTCTCTGCACTAATACTAATATAACGGGATTAGGTGTTACCCTAATGTCATAACTGAAACAGAAAGGAAACATAATGATTTCCAAAGAACAGAATGCTAGTAATGGGCTTTTACCACCCCAACAGAAACAGACGGAAACAGAATGCTAATAATGGGCCTTTACCACCCGAACAGAAACAGACAGAAACAGAATGCTAATAATGGGTCTTTACCACCCGAACAGAAACAGTCAGAAACAGAAAGATAATAATGGGCCTTTACCACCCGAACAGAAGGTACAGAAACAGAAACAGATTAATCCCTACGGAAACAGAATGTAGAATTAGGTGTACACTAGTAAATGGGCCTTTACCACCCCTACAGACAGATGGTACCACGCAGACAGGTGTTGCCACCCAACAGAAATAGATGGTACCCCACAGAAACAAACAAAGCTAAATGTACCCCAAATCCTACCCCACGCGATCGGCTCCCTATTACATAAATACCCTGTGCCAGCCCAAAAGAAGGGTGTATCATTCCCTAAAGTGGCAACCTTTGAATGACACAGACCTATTTATGGATGTCACGGCGTCTTACATCCACAGAGGCAGGCCGTGATCCAGGCACGCACATGACCCAGTTGGAACGCACCATCAACACCCTTCGCCATTATCAGAATGAACCGCTTATAATTAGTTCAGTAAGCGTGCCCGGACCCTACCTACTGTTGGGTCGAAATTTTGATACCAGAAAGGGTTACTGACTAATATGGGTCCCAAACAACAGATGACACAAGTATTTTCCCTCCTAACCTTGTGCCCCCAGACTAACAGATTTCAGATTAACTTGTTTACAAGTTCAGGCATACAGAGTTCAGGTCAACTAGTTCACAGATCAGAAAATCTAGTTAATAAGTTTTCAGACTAACTGATCAGACATACAGATTTAACAGATTTACAGACTTGACTAACTTTGTACTGGGCCTACAGATTCATGAAACGGGTTTATTAATTTCATTAGTCCAGTTAATTTAACCCTATCCACCCAACACGTTTTAGACATCATATTTATCTCAGATTTTCATTAATTAAATATTAATGCCCAGACCTCTCACATTAGACTGACAGTTTGCGGCTACTGGTTAGGCCGGTTGGTTCCGGGCAGGTTTCTGCCACAAACTGAGTCTAACCTCGGGTTTCAAGCACGTTATGACTAACTTCTCACATTAAAACCTATTGTTTACGGCCACTGGATGTTTCGGGCGGTTCCGGGCAGGATTACGCCGCAAATTCATTCTAACCTCAAGTTAGCCATGTTTATCTTTGCGGCCAATTAATTAATAATTTACCATTTATGCCCATGCCTAATATACATGTCAATTATTCATAACTATAGCCAATTCAGATTATGTCAATAACAGACTAAATATATCAACTCAACAGATATAGCATATAAAAGATTTTGCAGATTAGGCGACCTAACGGATTTAGCAGATTAAGCAATTTAGCAGATTTAGCATATAACAGATTAGGCATTTTCAGTAGACTTAGCAGATGACAGATTTAGCAGATGAACAGATCTAGCAGATTAGGCAATACAGCAGAACTAGCAAATTAGGGAATATAACAGATTTAATCATTCCTTAAAGTTTTATTGATATATCTTGCCTAACTATAAATTTGGCCTAAGTTCACATGCCTAAATAATTGTCATGATTCACAATATGATCATATACCCTACGTTTTAGTTAAACATTGCATAGCACAGAATATTTTCCGAAACCCATAAATCATGATAAACAATATGAATTATGCCAAACTATATCCTTTGATGCCAAGTATCAAAAAGTCCAGTTTTAGGCGTATTCACATTACTAGTTATCCTATAGATTTTTACGCCTAAGTCACATATCTTCCTTTTCTTAAAATATGCCTCAAATATAGATCTTAACTTACAACAATACTATGTCCTCAAAGTTAGATCTTAATTCAAAATATGCGTTATGTCAAAGTCTCAAGTCATATGTTAACATACAATGGTTCCTCTTCTCCCAACTCACAGAATATGCATAGATCTAAATCTAGTTTACAACCTATGTCCTTTTTTCTTAAATCAGTCACAGATTAGCCATGTCCCATTTATGCCATCATTCATTATTTTTAACGTTCGTGCGTTAATCTCTTATGAGATTTGGCGCAGGCTCGTGGTAGCCTGGCTATAGAACAGAAAGAAGAAAGAGATACAAAATAGGATAGATCCAAACAGAACATAACATACATAACCTCAAATTCAGAGTTACAATCATGTCACAATCAAAATTAAAGTTTATATCAGAAAATAACTGCACTTGCCTTGATTGGATTAAAGAAGAAGAGTTGCAGTTGTTCTCTTTTAATTTTATTCAGTTTGGAAGTAGATGCTTTAGTCCTAGTTCCAGTTCAGATTTCAGCAGAGTAGCGACGCCATTTTTATTTTAATTAGAACAGAGGCAGAGTATAGGCAGAATGAAATGGTGTAGAGAGAATGAGGCTAGGGGGCTGTTTATATATGTTTAGAGTCATGAATCTGGTCAGAAAATCGGGCCAAAAACATCAGAATGCATCAGGTTGAGGAAGTGGGTTCGGGAGGCAGGTCGACCCCCAGGTCGACTACCCAGTCGACCAGGTCAAGGGGGGTCGACTACCCAGTCGACTCCCCAGTCGACCTGGGTCCTGGGCGGGAAATTTTCCTCCCAGCCTGCTTCTGGGTTTGAATTCGAAACTTGAATTCGAATTTCGAGCTGTTTTCGATTCTGAAAATTCCTGAAACTTCGGAGGGTCATATCTTGGTCATACGAACTCCGTTTTTCGAAAACTCAGACTCATTTTCAAGAAGAATTTCAAGACGAACGCAATGGCGAAACCCGTTCCCTTGGTTCTTATTTTAAAATTTAATTCTGCCTTGATTTGTTATTCATATGTTTACAGAAAATACGGGGTGTTACATTCTCCCCTCCTTAAAGGATTTCGTCCCCGAAATCTTCAAGTTAAGAAGAATGTGTCCTACCATCCAGTCATCCATCTACTCAATTATCATCCACAAGCATCCATTGTCCTTTGAATACTTCTAGTGTTGTATGAGCATATGCAAAAGTGTGTGTATATGTTCCTTATCTAACGCAAAGATCAGGCGGTCTACTGATTTAGTTGACCCTCTTAATGCGAATTATGTCAGTGCCATGAATCCAACATGTATGCAATTTTCCTATGTGATACATATCATTTCTAAATATGTGCACAATCATTCATCCAAATGCAACATCCATGTGATGAGTCAATCATTTTACATCCACAAAATTGAAAATGCACACTCATCCATATGCAGTATGAGAGTGTTTTTGAGCCGATCTAGTGCCTAGTGTGTGTATATGCATCAACGAGCAACCACTAGCAACCACTTGCATCCACTTGCAACCATCAAACATAACATGTCTCAAACACATGTTTACACCCATTAGTTTCTACCTAAAGGTCGAAGATTTGCTTGATAGGATATCATCGAATGATGGAAGCGGGTATAGATAAAACAAAAACTTGGTTTCCATTAGACATTGGTTGAGAGAATAATTTCTCTGAGTATCAACCCCGAAGACCGAAATCAACATTAAATTGACACCCAGAGGATTACTCTTTTTAGACATGTCAAAACTGGAAATTTTATCCTTATCAGAAATATTCATATATTTACAGATTACTGGTATAGATCAGATTATCAAATGATTCTTAGGAAACTATGCATGATAAAATCATATCCTGCAAAAACCAAGAATGCATGCGTCATGCTTGGCTCCTAACATAGATATACCTCAAACCCCAGCTTATCATAAACAGATGAGTTGTAACCCTTATGAGGTTTAAGACTATAGCAGAATCAGAAACAATACTAGTATTAAAGTGCAGAGTATCGATTATAGAATCAGAATGCTAGAATCAGAAGAGTTTCAACTCAACAATCAGATAAAGAAATTAAACCTCCCACAGAAAGTTTTCCTAATCCTATCCTATCCACTAGCCTCGAGAGTGTTCGCCTGCCCTCCAGAAGTTGGTCTTGTCTTCTGCCCTTGCCCTCTTTTTTTCGTGCAGTCCCTAGTGAAGTGTCCCATCTCACCACAGTTGAAGCAAGTGCCCTTCCTTTTTCTGCAATCCTTCTTCAGATGAGTCGAGCTTCCACAAGTAAAGCACTTTTTCTCCTTCATATCATCAGATTTCTCATCCTCCTTTTGTGTTTCCTTTTTGGGCCCTGCTTTCTTGTTATGTGGTTCTTCCTTCTTTGCCTCTTTCTTGCCCTTGTCTTCCTCGTGTAGCAATGCCATGTCAACCAAGCTTTCATAAGTCACTCCTATGGATACATGGGTCATAGCAAGGCTGCGTAGAGGCTCATTTAGACCTTTGACGAAGCGAAGCGCCTTCTTGTGTGGGGGTGTTTACTAAGTCCAGCCCAAATTTGGCCAGATGATTAAACTGATTGATGTACTCTCTGATCGCCATGCTCCCCTGTTTAAGAGTTAGGAACTTCTCCATTTGCAGGCTTCTTTCAGCTTGGGAGAGGAATTTCATCTCAAACCTTGTCCTGAAATCTTCCCATGTTTCTACTGGCCTCTAAGCATTAGTGATCCCCCACCAATAGGAAGCTTCATCTTTAAGTAACCACACTGCTAGCTATATCTTTTGCCTGTCGTCAACTCCGAAGATGTCAAACAGATCCTTGGTCTCCTTTAGCCAGTTTCTTGCTCCTACAAAGGATTCTGTCCCATTGACCCTTGCTTCTAAGTACCTCCTGCCACTGGAGGAGGAACCACTGCCACTGGAGGAGGAATGTTTGCTGGGCCCGCTCCATTGGCCCTTGCTTCTAAGTACCTCCTGAATCCCTCTGGAAGGTTAAGGTCTCCAGACATGCTGAAACCGAAAGGAAAGATTCAAAACGAAGTATAGAGAGAGATAGTGCACATGGCTTTGGGGGATTATGTTTTTCAAAACAAACTTTACTTTAGTAAATACTTCCTTTTAAAACATTTTTGAAAATACTTTTCAAAATTTTTACCCATTCTGGTAACCTTCAGCTCTGATACCACGTGTAACACCCCACCTCCGTTAAGGACACTCACAAAGGGAATGCCTTAACTTTGGTGGAGCTTTTTAGTAAACAGAACAGAAAATTTCAAGACAGATAACCAATACTTGAGAAATTATAACTTTATTACAGCGGGAAACGGAAATCAGCATGGTTAATTCTTTACTAAAAAAAACTCAAGTACATAATATCAGTCTTATTTAGGAAATCATCAGAGTACAAAACTTTAAAATCATAATCCTCACAGAACAAAAGCTATACAGAGCCAAGCCATACTTTAAGCACTTCAAGCAGAAGGAATCCGGATCAAGCTAAAGTATTCCCTCCTTGATAACCTAGGGGGAACGGAAGAAAAGGGGGCGAAAACAAGCAAGGTCAGACATAAAGTCAGGCAAGTCCAGTGATTTTCAGTTATGAACAGATAATAATAACATAACATGAAAATAAAACTGGATGAGAGATAACAGTAACAGGTGTAGCGGATATAACAGAAGAACAGAATGATATAAGCTATTAATTTTCACTTCTCTGCACTAATACTAATATAACGGGATTAGGTGTTACCCTAATGTCTTAATTGAAACAGAAAGGAAACAGAATGATTTCCACAGAACAGAATGCTAGTAATGGGCTTTTACCACCCCAACAGAAACAGACAGAAACAGAATGCTAATAATGGGCCTTTACCACCTTAACAGAAACAGATAGAAACAGAATGCTAATAATTGGCCTTTACCACCCGAACAGAAACAGTCAGAAACAGAATGCTAATAATGGGCCTTTACCACCCGAACAGAAGGTACAGAAACAGAAACAGATTAATCCTTACGGAAACAGAATGTAGAATTAGCTGTACACTAGTAAATGAGCCTTTACCACCCCTACAGACAGATGATACCACGCAGACAGGTGTTGCCACCCAACAGAAACAGATGGTACCCCAAAGAAACAGACAAAGCTAAGTGTACCCCAAATCCTACCCCACGCGATCGGCTCCCTATTACATAAATACCCAGCGCCAGCCCCACAGAAGGGTGTATCATTCCCGAAAGTGGCAACCTTTGAATGACACAGACCTATTTATAGATGTCACGGCGTCTTACATCCACAGAGGCAGGCCGGGATCCATTCACGCACATGACCCGGTTGGAACGCACCATCAACACCCCTCGCCATTATCAGAATGAACCGCTTATAATTAGTTCAGTAAGCGTGCACGGACCCTACCTACTGTTGGGTCGAAATTTTGAAACCAGAAAGGGTTACTGACTAATATAGATCCTAGACAACAGATGACACAAGTATTTTCCCTCCTAACCTTGTGCCCCCAGACTAACAGATTTCAGATTAACTTGTTTACAAGTTCAGACATACAGAGTTCAGGTCAACTAGTTCACAGATCAGAAAATCAAGTTAATAAGTTTTCAGACTAACGGATCAGACATACAGATTTAACAGATTTACAGACTTGTCTAACTTTGTACTGGGCCTACAGATTCATGAAACGGGTTTATTAATTTCATTAGTCCAGTTGGTTTAACCCTATCCACCCAACACGTTTTAGATATCATATTTATCTCAGATTTTCATTAATTAAATACTAATGCCCAAACCTCTCACATTAGACTGACAGTTTGCGGCTACTGGTTAGGCCGGTTGGTTCCGGGGAGGTTTCTGCCACAAACTGAGTCTAACCTCGGGTTTCAAGCACGTTATGACTAACTTCTCACATTAGAACCTATTGTTTGCGGCCACTAGATGTGCCAGGCGGTTCCGGGCAGGATTACGCTGCAAACTCATTCTTACCTCGAGTTAGCCATGTTTTCAGTAGACGTAGCAAATGACAGATTTAGCAGATGAACAGATCTAGCAGATTAGGCAATACAGCAGAACTAGCAAATTAGGCAATATAACAGATTTAATCATTTCTTAAAGTTTCATTGATATATCTTGCCTAACTATAAATTTGGCCTAAGTTCACATGCCTAAATAATTGTCATGATTCACAATATGATCATATACCCTATGTTTTAGTTAAACATTGCATAGCACGGAATATTTTCTGAAACCCATAAATCATGATAAACAATATGAATTATGCCAAACTATATTCTTTGATGCCAAGTATCAAAATGTCCAGTTTTAGGCGTATTCACATTACTAGTTATCCTATAGATTTTTACGCCTAAGTCACATATCTTCCTTTTCTTAAAATATGCCTCAAATATAGATCTTAACTTACAACATATACTATGTCCTCAAAGTTAGATCTTAATTCAAAATATGCGTTATGTCAAAGTCTCAAGTCATATGTTAACATACAATGGTTCCTCTTCTCCCAACTCACAGAATATGCATAGATCTAAATCTAGTTTACAACCTATGTCCTTTTTTCTTAAATCAATCACAGATTAGCCATGTCCCATTTATGCCATCATTCATTATTTTTAACGTTCATGCGTTAATCTCTTATGAGATTTGGCTCAGGCTCGTGGTAGCCTGGCTATAGAATAGAAAGAAGAAAGAGATACAGAATAGGATAGATCCAAACAGAACAGAACATACATAACCTCAAATTCAGAGTCACAATCATGTCACAATCAAAATTAATGTTTATATCGAAAAATAACTGCACTTGCCTTGATTGGATTAAAGAAGAAGAAGAGTTGCAGTTGTTCTCTTTTAATTTTATTCAGGTTAGAAGAAGATGCTTTAGTCCTAGTTCCAGTTCAGATTTCAGCAGAGTAGCGATGCCATTTTTATTTTAATTAGAACAGAGGCAGAGTATAGGCAGAATGAAATGGTGTACAGAGTATGAGGCTAGGGGGCTGTTTGTATAGGTTTAGAGTCATGAATCTGGTCAGAAAATCCGACCAAAAACATCAGAATGCATCAGGTTCAGGAAGTGGGTTCGGGAGGCAGGTCGACCCCCAGGTCGACTACCCAGTCGACCTGGCCATGGGAGGGGGGGGAGGAAGGGGTCGACTATCCAGTCGACTCCCCAGTTGACCTGGGTCCTGGGCGGGAAATTTCCCGCCCAGCCTGCTTCTGGGTTTGAATTCGAATTTTGAATTCGAATTTCGAGTTGTTTTCGATTATGAAAATTCCTGAAACTTCGGAGGGTCATAACTTGGTCGTACGGACTCCGTTTTTCGAAAACTCGGACTCGTTTTCAAGCAGAATTTCGAGACGAACGCGACGGCGCAACCCGTTTCCCTTGGTTCTTATTTTAAAATTTAATTCTGCCTTGATTTGTTATTCGTATGTTTACAGAAAATGCGGGGTGTTACATGAATTCACAACTCAACAAGCACTATTAGACCTTTGATGTAAATATTTCCTATTGCTTATGATAGTATTTGTTCAATCGTGGAATTTCATATAAAATATCTGACAATAACTCCATCCAACTCGTTTCCTTTTAAAGTTCAAATTTTTAGAACTAATAAATAATTCCATATTCAATCACTTAAGAATCTTCAGCACCATTTTACAACCTTTTTTTTATCATTTCAAATAATGGTTTATGATTATAAATTTCAAAACCCATTTATCTTTGGAACTAAAATAATAACGGTTGAACATTACTTAAAAGCACTGCAATAGCCATTTAATTCCAATAGATTCCAAATCAATTCAAAAATTCAAATAAATCAGTTCTAATCACCTTAAAATTAATAAAGTAGATTTATCTTGAATTCTTTCTAAATTTAAAACTGGTTTTATCTGAATTTCCGTTATGGTCGCCGAATTGCACGTACAACAACCTTTTCCAAATTTGGTTTGAACATAACTTGAAAATCGTACGCAGAAATTTTAAAATTTCTTTTCTATTCAAAAACCATTAATATTTAAAAATCAACGTTTCTAGTTTCAAGTCAACCGATTTCAAACGGTCAAGTTATAATCATTTGAAAATTTAAATCGATTTTTACTCCAAATCTAAATCTAAATTTAAATAAGTTGTAAAGCGTAGGAATTTAAAAACCCTTTTTATTTAAATTCAAATTTAAATTTGAGTTTCGTAAATGGTCCATCAGTTTTCTAAGTTTTACAACAACTTCAAATTCAAATTCAAATTATATTTGAATTAACTGTTCCGTCCGTCGGACCAGTTAGGGATAGCCAGGGAGAGCAGGAAACTGGATTTCCAAACCCAAGCTTAGACACCATCCTCTCTGTCATCCTAGAACGGTCTAGTATAATATTATTAGATATTTGATTTAACTTTCCAAACCTTTTTCAAATTAAAATTTGACTTAAAGAATAATATTTAATATTTGAAAATAAATGTTCATTTATATGGAAGGAGAATTGAATCAACTATCTGTATGATTCCACAACCATGGTGTTGTGTGTGCATCATGCAAACAAAATAAATCAGCCATGTAAGTCAGATGATAATAATCATGATCAATAAACAATTCAGCGGTGCACAAGCGTTACTGTCAATATCGCTTTCAGTGTTCAGTGTATCATCTACTTACATGCACATCCATTCACCAAATAACATCCATATCCACACAACAACTAATTATAACTAATCTCATCTAATTATAGTTATTCAATAATTAACAATTTAGTAAATAATTAAATTAAACGTTCTCACCGAAATAGCTCCATAATCTTCGCTACCAGGATGAACTAACCAACGAACACTGCTATTGTTATTGTTACACGTACTGCTTCCAAATCCATTCCATTAGCATCCGATGATCTTCTGTTATATATATATATATACTGGGTTTGAATTAATATCGACGTTTCGACATTTACATACATGAGAACTTTTATTTCATAATATTTTTTACTTAACTAAAATCACCAATATTATACATCAAAGCGCTCCATATTCCAATATGATACTAACGGGCTCAAGGGCGAATTAATCAGATTTAAATTTAGTGAGATATGAGTGTTTAAAGGTTGTAGCTAACATAACTTTAAAATTAAATAAATCATACCTAAACTAACTCGGCCCAAGGCCCATAACATTGCACCCAACTCTAACCTGTTCTCCTCTCCCTCTCTTCTTCTTCTTCTTCTTCTTCTTCTATTACGTACATCGCATTCTTGAACCCATCAAAACAGTGCACCATGTGCACATGTACCGAGCCAACATTCCACCGTTCTTCGATCCGAGATCGCACACAAATTTCTCTTCGCACGCTCACTTGACTACACCCCATCTCCACAACTCCAGCTCCTTCATCCTAAAATCGACGCTATGGCCGTGAGCAGCTCCAAAAAAACGCGTACGCCTGCTTCAAATACATCAACACAATTTCTGATTGAATTCTTCCAAACAACTCCATATCGAAGCCCTCTCCTCACTCAACATCACTCCATACTCAGATTTGCCAATCGCCGCTCCATCCTTCGTCAAACCCTAAACCTAGTTCTCAACATTTTCCATCATCGACACGTAATCGCCTCGAAATCGCATGAAAAATACTACATGAACCGCTGATCTCAACGGCGCTGACGACGCCGATTAATTTGAAGCGGATTGTGAGTTATGGTATTTCGAACTCTTGAAACCCATTCCTCCATTTCATGGTAAACTGAAGATTTCTCTCATGATAATCAACGAAAGTTCGATATACTGATCTCTAAAAATATGAATGATGATACGGACAACTTCCGTGTTAGAGCCAGAAGCTAATTTTTGAATGGTTTGAGAGATTTGGGTTTTTTATTGAGTGGAAAGCATGATTTCATTTTACTGGAAACATGGAAACAGAAGAAAGAAAGGAGCGGGAGACCGTTGAAGTGCTGAAGGAGATACATGCGTGACCCTTTCCTGCCTTTTATTTTTGGGAGAATTTTAATTATTTTATTTTTTTCTCTAATAAAGACACTTGGCATCAAATCTTCATGCATAAGGACACATAGCTCCATTTAAAAAAATTAACCAATGCATGTTGACATAATTAATATATTTATTTGTTAAATTTTTATATTTTAGCTACATCTTAGTAACACCCATAAATGTAACAAGTTTGAAATACATATATACATAACCAATATTTTACTTAGGATTTAACAAAGTACTTACAAAATACTTATTTATTTTATTTATCAAATATAAATTATGAAAATGAGGTTTAGAAACTCAACCATTCTTTATGGAATCAATATATTTTATAAAACTAAATAATATGATTATTTATCAATTTTAGAAATATTTTTTTAAATAAAAGTCTTAAATGAAATCTTTAAACAGGTTATTCATATCAACAAAATATTTATTCAAACACACATATATAATATTTTAAAACAAAATTGTACTCAAACCTTATTACATCCACTTGATATTCAGAAAATTGAAATAATATCATATATTAATCATTGAAAATATTAGATCGTTACAGTTGGATGTTATATTAATCGAATAAGATTAAAATTGAGTTGGTTATGCATATATAACCAAATAAAATTCATATAAGTATTATGAAATGTATTAAAGCTGGTTTTAATCCAGAATTGGAATTAAAAACTTTGGACACTTGGAAAAGTGTTTGTAAATGGATTTGGATTAAATATATGAGAATTTTAAAATCATGGGAGATTTCAAATTATTTTACAAGCATTGTGAATGAAATTTTGAGATAAAATTCAAAATGGATGTGTTTAAGAAATGGTTTTGAAAAGTGATATAGTATTGAACTCACTTGGATCGCTAGGAAATAACCCTGATGATGTTAGCCACATCATAAGTGTTCATTTTTGAGTTCTAAGTGATGGATTACTACCAAAAGTACTGTTTCAAAATATTTTAGAAAAACAAGTGTTTTGAAATTCGGAAATGAATATTTGATTTTTTTCATAAAGCAAACTTGTTTAAAACTCCTAGAAAGAGATTGTTTGAATTAAAAGCAAATTTAAATAGAAATTCGTGAAAGTAAATAGGAATTTGATTGAAGCCAATTAAGTGGAAATTGATTGGAATAGAATAATATCAGAAAAAATTGGATTTTTGAATATAATTGGACCCATGTGAATTGAAATGGACTAAGTTTTGAAATAAAAATCAGATTTGGGTTATGAGATAAAGATAACTAATTAGAGAAATTAGTTAGTTAGGAATGTGGGAATGAAACTTAACTTGGTTAAGTGTATTTGACTGGTAAGTAAGAGTTGAAATTGATAATGGAATTTGAGTCGAGAATGGAATCTGGCTTGGTTATAAGAGAATGATTGGGTTGAGGATAAAAACCGACTAGAGTTTGATTGGTATGACATTGGTATATGATGAACTAGTGGCAGTTGGAATGGATATAATGATATGCCCGACAAAAGGTACAAGTTTATATTATATATGAGTTTGATGAAGTAATGAGCCTATTTGGTAAGCCGCTTGACATTTTGATTTTCTTTTGGATTGGAGAAGGCCTAGAGAAGCGAGTTGTAGTTGTACCAATTGAGCCGTACAAAGGAGAAGCTGGAGAAAATTTTCAAAAATTTAAGGTGTGAGAAAATTTTCAGAATTTTTGAAAATTTTCGTTAATAAGAATGAATTAATATTTTAATTGAAATAGATTGGTTCAGTGAAAACTGAAATTAACAAGTAAAACAAATATTTTTAACCATATTTATAGGGTTTGTTGCTTCTTTCTTACCTTAGTAAATTTCGAGGATAAAATTCTTTTAAGGGGGAAAGAATGTAATGTCCCGTATTTTTAACGGTTTAATATTTAATTTATTTAAGTACTTAAATAATGGTTTGGTAATTTAAATGACTTAAATTTAATAATATTGAATATATAATTAATATGCATAGTAGAATAATATATTTAATTCTGAAATAATTGGAATTAAGTTGGATTGACAATATTGTGTGAATTGGATAATATAAGAGATTTGGTTGAGTTTAGATTCGAATTTTAACAACGGATCTATTTAATAAATGACGTTAGAACGTATAATTTATAATATAATATAAAGCGAGATCGTAACGTCGCGGTAGTTCGAAGTATTACATTTTGAACTTTAATTGAATATACATGATTCAATATAAGTCGGGTTTCCTTGAAACAAGAAACGTTCGAATCTATTGAATGATATTTTTCTTATAGAAGAAAAAATGGAGATTTCATTTTGTAGATTGTATGTTATGTCCAAATCAAAATTTCAGAAAGCTGCTATGGAATTCTTTTATAATTTATAATGATTTATTTATATAATAAAAGGTTTTTTAATATAAATTGAATATTGATTTAGTTCGTACATTGAAATATCGAGTTACAGATCCAGATATGTTTATTTGGGAGATATATGATATTCTACTGGGATATATCGATAATATTAATTCATTAATATTAAATAAATTGTTTTTATATATATTAATATTTAATTGGTTTATTTAGAGCCTTAAAAATAGCAATTTTTGCAAACGACCTCCGTTTTCGATGAAATTAATTTTGTTGGATTCGGAATATTATAAATTATTGTTAAATTTCAAATTTCGTGATTTTTGGAGTTAGTATGTGAGCATGTGGAATTTAAATGTAAATAAATCAATAATTTAACTTCAAAAATACGCTGCATGAGCAAATGGACTCGGAATTCGACGAAACAAGTTTCATTGTTTCCGTAATGTCAAAATATAGATGTGTGTCCATTTTCATTGAAGTTGGATATCATATGTGACTACACGGATTTTTAAATGACGAATGCAAATAGCGGTAAACTAAAAATCAATATAAAAATAATATTTCTCCTCTATAAATATCCCACTATTTTTCTAACCCTAAATTAGTTCTCCATAGGCAAACATGGCGCCGCAACCTCAGAAGAAAATATACACAGTAAACACGATCTTCAATGATTCAAAACAATTCCAAACAAAATCTGTAAATCTCAGAAACTATATATGTGGATCAATGAGAGCAATAGCTATAACTTTGTGTGAATTTTGTGTAGCTCGCATAGTTTCTGGAGCTTGAGAAAAAAAGATAGCGAACCTAGGTTTAAGCCTTTCTAGCGATTATAGGCGACTAGGGTGGATATCGATGTTGATGTGGAGTTCAACAAGGAGAGTACTATGAGTAAGCAGAGTTAGGTGAAAATTACGTTATCTAAGATGTCGATACTTATCTGGAAGCCACGACCAAGCTGTTCGAATGCAATCTTTTCGAGAAGTTTGAATCGCACTTGAGTGATCTGAGGAGAATGAGGATGTGAAGAGAAGTGTGATCGTGTTCATAATTTGAAATTTAAGGAACTAGATAGGGAGAATGGTACTTAAATATCATGACAATAGTGGGCATAGTTCAGTAGTTCATGAGTTATATACCTAGGGAAGAGGAGATTGAGAAGGGAGGAATAATAGTGATGGTTGTGGGGTTTTACGTGAATCATGGGAGGCTAAGAAGTGCTTGCAAAATATGGCTATGGTGGGTTTTTGTCCGCTGGAATTTGTGAATGAAACACGCAGGAGGGAGGAGGAAGAAATAGGGAAGTGGGTGGATTTTTATTAGTTTGGGCCTGGTTTGGAAAGAAGGGGTAAGGCCTAGATTGAATTTAATTTAAGTTAAATTTTAAAATAAATAGTGTATTAATTTGTAACGTCCCTACCTTATCCGTCTGTTATCAAAATTCCGCAAAACAAGATCCGTTGGGATCGTATGAATGACGACTACACAATGGAACTAGTTTGGAGCCATTCGGAGCTCATTTCAATTTATGGTGAAATAAAACGTCTGATATAAACTATCGACCAATAAAACGTGGGAGGATAGTGATGCGTGAATAAGGAATGGAAATGTTTTCCAATGTTAATAATGTATATTTTCTAAATTTAGGAATATATGGAAACGGGAAATGGGGAAATGAATAAATTAATGATAAATAAATTTAAAGAGAAAAATGTTGATTGATGATTGACCGATAAAATTTCCATTTGGAAATAAGATTTTTGTGTGTATGGATGTTTTCCTTTGATAGTTAAATAACTGACTATCAAAGTTTTGACCATTTTTCCATCGTCAATATAAAGTTACTGGGATCAGATTTGTTAGCTAAAAACCACTCCGTATGGGCATTAGCATTGCGAATCTAATATGAGGAAGATAATTGAAGACGGGGTTTATGCAAGGGCTATTCCAGCAAATCCTAGGTAGAAATTGCCTAAGATGGGTTTACAGAATAGTGCATTTGGTTTATCCGGATGCAAGACAACTTGTACGGAAGAATGTCTGATAGAGTATATCTAATAGATCGCATAAGTTGATATCTTCAAATGTATTTACGTTTGGTAGCAGAGAAATTAATTTCTCTAAGCTTTATACCCATGGTATTTTTGGAGAAATCAATTTGTGATTGGTGGGTGTGGAGATGTGGCATTCAAAGTAAATGAAGGTGTAATCTGTCAAAAAGATACGTTATGACCTTAAGCCTCACAATCGGGAAAGGGTATAAAATCGGGTAGGTCGCATGGCTAAGTGGGTAGCTCCCAATTAGGGTGTATTGTTACCTTATCTAGAGAAAATCCATTTGCTTCTTTAATCTATTTCAATGCTTTCCCTTTCGGGAAACGGTTGTTAATCCCAACCGTTGGTGATAGTACATTCAGTACACTCAAGCGAAATGAGTGATCGGTCATGCATAGCCTGGGTTGCAAGATGTTCTTGTTGAACCCGATGTATTCCTCTCTAGAGGTACACTGTCGGAAGGTGGTCCCATACCTTGCCAGTTGAAATCCTTTACCCGATAAGCGCCCGTGGTTTTTGATTATATATTATGTATGTGGAATGTGTGATGAAAGAGTTCTGCTATATTTCTATTTATTTGATTTAGACATTATTATAATATCAGAAGAGTATTGATTTTAAAAAATATTTTGGTTTATCGTTAGGTAAAAACCATCCGTGTTTATGTGTGGATCGGTCTTACGATTATCCTTTCTTTAAAAAGGATTTTTAAAGTTAAACCAAGTAGTTGGAGTTTACTCACACCAGTCCCATGACTGACCCAAAGTTTATTTTGTTTTGTTTTACCCTTAACTCTTGGGTGCCCAAATTTGTTCGGGCAGTCAAATAGTCGGGATTTTACACATATACTTGGAAGAGCTTGGAGCAGGAGGCTACTACATTCTATGGAAGCTGTTTATTTTCGCTGTGATGTTTTGTGTTGTACTCTGAAATGGTATGTATATACAGTTATAAGTTTGTATTTCAAAAGTTATGTTATATAATATATTTTATTCGTTCCGCTGTGAGGATCATGTTTATTCTGATTCTGTTGTTATGTTCTTCTTCTTCTATTCTAATTTTCTATCTTATCTGTTCTCACCTTCTAATTTTTTCTATTAATGCTCTGGTATGTTCGATGCTTGATTAGTTGATATAAGTTTTATGTCGATTTTCAAGGTCGAAAATCCCAGTTCGTTACATATGTATACTTACAATTGTTAGGTAAGGACCCCATTTTCTTGTAATGTGTATGACTCGAACCTAAGACCCCACGAACAAAAGCCAATTCGCCTAACCATTTGGGTGGACTTATTGGCCCTATTATTATTATGCTAATAATGTGTCTAATAGAATTGTTGTGATTATTAATTCATCATTGTAAAAGCTGCTGACCTAGTTATTATTGCTCTTACCCAAATTACTTATATTCCTTCAAAATTGGTCATATCAAGATAGTTTTATTGGCTATCCACACCTTAATACGTAATTTAATAAATATGCAAACTAATGGATACACACATTTTATTTTATTTTTCACTTCTTTTTATTGGAAACTATATCTACATAAAATAAATGTTACTCAAGATAAATACGCATAAGTGTATATACGAAAACACATAGACACTAGAAATTTAACAGCACACAAACTGATCACATGATAAATTGCACAACATAAATCTCAATCGCACGATTCCACTACAATTTTAACCTCATATATATGTTAGCACATGGATTCGTAATGGCATGCCAACTATATACCCACTTGCATAAAATAGAAACGGTTTCAATTTTCTAAATTATTTCGACATGAATAATCATCTTATAATTAGTATTAACTCTTTCTAAATGCATCACCAACATCAACTATGCCTTGCCATAGAATAACAGCCACTTAGAAATTTGTTCTGAAACTTCTTAAAGGCGGAGTTCGAAACTAAAGTAAAGGCAAAAAAAATGGTCTTTAACTAGTCACCGTTTCTATAAACCGATTAAAGACTAAAATTCAGTCTTTAATATGAAAATTTAAAGAATGAATTTTTCTGCCACTGATCAGACTTTAATTAGATACTGATATATTTCGTTCTTTATCTTTTAGTTTTTAAATGAATGTTTTTTTGTGGTGTGGAAGCACGTGCAAGTTTGAGACTGTAGAGATACATTTGTCCAAGAAAAATAGGTCCACTAATCAAATTCAATATCTTGAATGAAAGATCCACGTATTGCAGGTTTAGTAATACAACTATTTGCTTAGGAAATAGCTTGAAAGTTTAATTTTAATCATATTCAGAATCTTGAGACAGCTTAGTTTTCCCATGCTTACAGGAAATTTTCTTGTTAATCGGTTATTAATAGATTAGATTTCATTTACGCTAACTCATATCACCATACGAGCCTGGTATATGAGTAAAAGCAATTGAATACATCTACAGATTAGTGTTTTTCAAAAGGAAAAAATAGCAATGGTCATGCGTTAGAAATTTCAGGAATGTTCTCCATCTTTGTGCATCATAAGTTATTATTGCAAATAAGTGTTGTGAAAATGAAAATTGATCTTGGTCAAGTGACATGATTGCTATGAAATCATTATACTACAACCTTGTTTCATCACAAAATCTGTGGGAAGGGTAAAACTATAAAAGGAGTAAATTAAATGTTATAGAAATTGAATCCATTTATTGCATGTGGGGGTGGTGGCACAGTTGGCTAGCGCATAGGTCTCATAGCATTTATTACTCAACCAATATTTTGTTATATATTTATTTCTACCTGAGACAATACACATCTTCATTGATTTGATCATTACGGTTCAAAACTAAATCTTAATCCCCTGTGTAAACTGAGCATATGATTATTTAAGAAAATCAACTCTTACTTCTTACTTTCGGTAAAGCGAACTTCACAACAGTGATAAAACTTCATTAGTTTTAAGCTTCTTTTGTAATAAACATAAATTCACTTTATTACCCACCAGATCTTTGCTATTCTCTCTGCATCTTCATGTTATTTTAGTTTTCTGTTGTAAAATATATTAAATATAATAAGCATCCATTATCAATATTTTAATCTAATTTGCTATTGACTCCAATGTCATAATATTTGTGCATGATGCGAGGAATATCTAAAATATCACTGCTAACGCTGAATATAAGAATAACAAATATACTTTATGAAGGTCAAGGGATGCATCCATTAGACACGAACTTTAAAATTAAATCTTAATAGTCCATTTTAAATACATTGAATGAAAGAAAACACATATGACTCAATGTGCTACTATTGGAGCGAATTCTTTGAAAGACATTAAGTTTGTCATTAATATATTTGTAAATGTATACTAGGTGGCTGAAAATAAATTTATCGAATAATTACATAAATATATGCAATTATTCGTAAAGAATTGTAGACATTTATGCAATTATATCCCAAAAAAATTACATTTCCACGAGTATTTAATGAAAATTTGCTATATTATTCACGAAAAAGTTGCAGAAATATCTGCTATTATTCATTCAGTAATTGCTTAATTGTATGCAATTATTCTTTTTAGATGAAAGAATTTCATGTATTAATTTTGATTTTAAAGACCTTTTCTTTAAAAAAGACATTTTTGTAGTAAGTTTCGATGATGCCTAGAATAGAATACGTTATATTTTGTGATCTAATATGAAAATTTGTACAACTATTGACTTAGATCTATATTCTTTCCCGATTAAAAGAGTCCTAATTTATTACAGTTAAGTTGGGAACATGGGAGTGGTTATTCAGAATAATAACATGCCTAAGAAAATTGTGTATTAGTGTCATACTACTTTAACTTCTACTATAACATAATTTGAGATGTAAAGATCTACTTTTTTATTAACAAAACTTTTTCTGTTAGTCGATCTCACAGTTGTTCACATGTGCATTTCAAGCCTTGTATCTGAAGACGTCACTGAGAAAAGAGTTGAACATTTTCTATGAACAAAATGCCATTGAGAAAAGAGTTGAACATTTTCCTCTCCACTCGAGACCTTAAAGTTCATGAACATTAATTTTATATGTTTCCATTTGAGCCAACAAAAATATAACGCTGTCTTACTTTTCTTCTCCATTATATTTTTGTTCTTCCTCGTTTCACTCATTGAAGAATTTCCTTTCATAAGCATTTCTACTTTCCTTGACATGATGAGAATATCAATACCATTATACCAAAGTGGATGTTAGCATTTAATACTCTTAGCTTTAATTAACCATTAAACTCTACATTAGATGCATGTTGAAACGACCCGAAATCCCCCTTACGGGAAATCGCGGATTGAGTTGAGAGCACGACAAAATAGAACGCAGACGGAAGAACATTTCACTGTTAATTACAATAATTCATCATAATACAAGAATATACAGAGTATAAATCAATATTACACATTCGATAAATATCAGAGATTACAATGGATTACATAGCAGCGGAAAATAATACAATACACAACTAGAAGTAATACGCGGATACAAAGCTTTTCGAGTATCGTTCCAGCTGTAAACCAGGATCCTGTGAAGATAAATCTGCAAAACCGAAACTACTAGCTGCCCGTGTCAAAAATAAGGGCACCCAGAGTTTAGGTTAAAACAATAAACTCCAGGTCAGTCATGGGACTGGTGTGAGAACTAAAACAGTTATTAATATTTATTTTAAAGTTAGGTAAATCAAGGGACCACGCCGTATAACACGGAACGGGTTTCCTCCCAAGAATGCCAGTGCATAAAACAACAACGCAATGCTAAATAAAGAACAATGAAGCTATTATAAGACCAAGTTCCCGTTACACAATGCAACGCAAGCCGAAGGATAGGGTTTTTACCTTATAATAGCCAAAGAATGCTTGATACGTTTAAAACAGATTATTTTGATAGTACTATAAGTGTATAGTGTCAAAAACAACTTCAAATCATAAGTATCAATCATAGACGGCATAAGCGCCTCATCCCACTATGTCGCCATACTAGGCTCTACAAATAAAACCGCAAAAACACGTATTGGAAGATGGATTTCCATCTGTGAACCGAGGCAAAAGATAGTCCTCAACCGATTCGAGACGCTCTAGCCCGTGTCTCAGGAACAGAACGCATCGTCCCTTGGAGCGACAGGGCCGGTCCACCGATGTGGATTAGACGAAATCTTGAACACTGCGTTTCCCCACCCTTGGGGGCGTAGGTGAGCCAACTAAATGACTCCATCGGTTCGAGAACGACCGATATATCCGAGGCGCCTCCAATTCCAACAACCACATGAGTCAAACTCGTCAGCCAGTTCAAGCACTGACGCCACTCCTAGCAAGAAGAAAACGCGTGTCCTCCCTGAGGTCCGTCTCCCGTTTTTGGTTCACACCGGGGTGTGAGGCTCGCGAATCAACAGTAAACAAAGCTATTCCACACAGGCGGTGCTTTGATCATCACCACAAGACGTTGCTTTTCAACAGAAGTCTTGATCAACTGCCACTTAGGCATGCCACACAGGCAATTCAACCCATGCGTTTGATATCCATCAATATATAACCCCTGAGCTCGTACGTCTCAGAGAAGGGCGTTAAGCAAGAGAATAAATTCTCTACCGCCAATCAGATATATATTTAATAGAAATCAATCACACAGACTAAAATCCAATGTTAGATACACAGTCCATTTACAAGTTCGTTCTGGGTATGAATGAAACCGGAGGCACCTAGTACCCCGCATATCCATCGATCTCCAAGTACGTCTGGACGACCACTAACTGATTCTCTCCTCTTGGGTGTACAACCCAATCAAGAACATCATTAACCACCCAAACGACGTGAAGACCTCCGGTCTTCAACCACCGTCTTCATCTTCGACACCACGTCGAATCAGTTATTCAGAATGGGATAAACCCGGTCTTTCTGAATAACCCGCATATATAATAAAGAAGTGTTACACAAACCCAACATACGCCTCATTCCAATTCAGAATATTCTTTTATTCAAATATTCTTATACTTCGGGAAAGGTTCTCATTAATTTTATCAAAGACAAATTCTTTAAATTTATTCTTTAATCTTCTTTGAATATCAATTCAAACTAGTCGGGATTAGCGAACCACACCGAAGTAATCATTTATTTTATTTCCCAATCCCAACCTATTCATCCCATGAAGTAAAACCGGTCATACTTCATATCTAACACCACGGTGTTATCGGTAAATTCAATTACCATTTCCCGTTCAAATCTAATTAAATATTTAACTATCGCCTGTAGCAAAATTGGTGATACTCCATTCACGATCATTTCAATCTAATTAAAGATTCATTAAAACTCCACTTAGTTTTAATCTTTACAGAAATCAGTATCCTGCCTTTGACTAGGTTGAAGAACCATTGTCATTTAAAACACGGTTCACTATAAACCCAAAATCACATTAAATTCATTATCGGGATAAAGAACAAGTGTTATTTAAAACACCGTTTATGATAAACCCAAAAATCAATTCAAATTCAATTCCAATTAAATACCATTTAATTGGTACACTTCATTAAATCTAAATAAAAAGATTTAATCTTTTTCTCAACAGGGTTTAAGAACAGTGTTATTGAAGATACCGTTCACGACAACCCCAAATCCCATTTGATATTAAATACAAGGCTCTGAATAGAAAATGTACCAGCTTATGTTCAATATCAAATTCGACGACCAACAAATATCGTATTGGAAATAACGATATTAATATATCTTTCAAATTCCCATAATAATATTTGTATCATCACGAAATCCAACATCGAAATATTTCGAAGACAATTTCGATTCAAATCCCTTACAACTCAATTATTGGAAATTCTGGTTATATTTCAAAATCATTTCAAATCCACTTTATTTATTTTAAAAAAATAAATAGAATTATAACTCTAGTTTAAAACTAGTTCATTTCGATAAAAATCTATTTTTATCTTTTCAAATATGGAGTTTTTCATCCCAATTTTTCACAAATCATTTCTTATGATTTTACACAAATTAATGATATTTTTAATAATTTTATCAAGGCCTGTATAGTCGATTTCCATCAACGGCCATCGAACTGCACTTACAGCGACCTTTTCCAAATTTGATTTGGACATAATTCCAAATCCAATCGTTAGATTTCAAATCTCTAATGTTCGTTAGAAAGCTCTTTTTGATACGAACCCAACGGTTCCGGTTTTAGGAGAATCCGACGGTCGGATCTCCCGCAATGTCCATTCGAAGTCAATGGTCGAAATTCGCGAACTACCGCGGCGCGACGTATTCTATTCAGGCCATTATATTATATATAATATATATATAATATATACTTCGTCGATTTCCTTTCGAAACGAATTTTATAAATCGTTTTAAATTCGTTTTCGAAACGATTTCAACATCATATTCAATTTCTAATCAAAATTGAATATTCTAATATAAATTCGTTTTAATTTCATTTCAAAACGATTTCAATTCAATTTCAATTTAATTCGAATTTCAATTCATTTCAATTTAATTCGAATTCATTTCTACTCAATTTCAATTCGAATTCAATTCTATTCCAATTCAATTCGAATTCATTTCTATTCAATTTCAATTCGAATTCATTTCTATTAAATTTCAATTCGACTTCATTTCTATTCAATTTCAATTCGAATTCAATTCTATTCAATTTATTAAATTTTGAAATCACTTTCGATATCTATTGAAAAAATGAATAAAATCGATATAAATATCGTTCGCGTCAAAATGGCGTCAATCTAATCAACATGGCTTCATATATTTCTATTTTCAAATATTCTATTTCAAATATTTCTTTTTCAAATATTTCTGTTTCAAATATTTCTATTTCAAAACTGGAATGAGGCCCAATCAATTACCATATAATGTTGATTATATGGGTTTTCTACAACACGTATATGTCAACAATGACAAATAATCAACCATCATCCAAAGTGCATTCTACACTATATAAGCATCAAATATAAATGTGTAACGCTTATAACAGTTTGTCAATCAATCGATCGACGTACAACTATTTATTGGGATTAGTGTATGTCATATATCATCCCAATACCCGTGTGGAGTTTCAAACAATCAAACACAGATTTTATTTGTGCTGTTGGGCGATGTGTAAAATTTATCGTCCCAATCAATATCAGTCAAATGTGTGTATATAAACAAATCATCCTATTTGTTTATATTTATTTATTCACATTTACGTTAAAAAATATATTTTTAACTATAAAATATTTTTAACTATATAAATATTTTAATTCTTGTCACGTCACATCACACAATCAACTACACATCAAAATCAAACAAACAAGCATACAAGCCGTCCATGGTCTGTGGATGACGGGTGTCATATGCTACTAAACACCGTCTGCATCCTAGTATATATATTTTAACTGAAAAATTAAATTAAAAGTGAGAAGTTCTCACAGAGGGTTCCACTCCGCCGTGCTTATATTTCGGAATTTCTGAATATCTGGTTTTTCCCATACTTCCAACATAATCCTTATCACGTTGTTCACATATAAATAAAAATCACATTTTTATTCCTAAGTTATATGGATAAAATTCATATTTTTATATTTCTGCATTATATGAAAATTATATTTTTACATCGTTAAAAACCATATTTTTATATCGTTATTAGATATATAAAAATCGTATTTTTACTTCGTTAACGAATATATAAAAATCAGATTTTTACTTCATTAATGAATACATAAAAATCGAATTTTATCTTGTTAATGAATATGTAAAAATTAAACTTTTATCGCTACTTCTATAAAAAATATAATTTTTATATTCTTCCCTTCATGATAAAAATCCTATTTTTATATTGTTCTCTTCATGATAAAAATCATCTTTTTAACACTCTACTATAATAAAAATTATATTTTTAATCTCTACATATACTAAAAATTATATTTTTAATACTCTACTATAGTAAAAATCATATTTTTAACTTACTACTCGAATAAAAATTATATTTTTAACTTCTTGCTTATATAAAAATTATACTTTTAACCTTTCTACGATAGAAAAAATATATTTTTCTCTTCCTACTCGAATAAAAATTATATTTTTCTTTGCCATATGAATTTATAAAAATCATATTTTGCTTTCTTTCAAGATAAGAAAAATCATATCTTTCCTTTTTCAAATATCATACCTTTATCCACATTGTCTATATAAAACTGATTTTTAAAAATATACTTTTAACATATATTAAAGAAATCGGATTTAAAAAATGAAAATAAAGCAAAAACACACCTTTGCCATAAAAGAAAATCGGATCTTTATCGCCGTGGGGGGGGGGGGGGGGTTCTCTATAATTGGAAAGGGAGTAGCGAGGAGGGGGAGTCGAGATCGGAGAAGCATGGGGAAGGAGGTTTGGTGCAGGAGGTGGGTCCCTGCAGCTCGCGACGGTGGTGGTTAGCAAAGGGGGGGGGGGCGGCCATGCTTGGTCGAGGTAGGGTTCAGGGGAGTAAACGAGGAGGGGGAAGAGGGAGGATCGACGCGTTTCGGGTGGAGCTCGCCTGAGGCGATGGCGGCGCTGGCTGTGCCAGGGAGGAGGGCGGTGGTGTGATTTAGGTTTAGTTTTTTTCTTTCTGAAATTGATTCATCGTGGAGAGAGAATTAGAGAGGGAGGGGGTATTTAAATATTTATATATTAATAATTTAATATTATATTTTTCCTATATGAGTTGACTTTTTATTCGAACTCGAAATCCAACCCAACGACTGTCGTCCATAGCTAATTACCCCCATTACGAACACAATGGGATATGTATCGTAAGCTAATTCGATCGTTTCGATCAGTTTTCATCCAAATCAACATATATCTCTATATATTGAATTTGAACGCGCATTTCAATTTACCGGGTCACATACTAACTCGAAAAATTCCTGAAAAATATTTTCTAGCTTCGTATTGACGATATGGTCCTAACAAAACTAGTTTCGTCGAATTCCGAGGTCGTTTGCAAAATGGCTATTTTTAAGGTCTAGAATTCCATAGTGACTATTTTGAAATTTCAACTGGACATATCTTTTGATTCCCGCTATGAAATTTCGATTTTTCGTATTCGTTGGAAAGATATTCCCAATTAGATTCAAATATTTTTGGTTTCACTAAAATCCGGTTTATTTTGCACCCGGTACATTCAATTGAAATTTGAAATCGAATTATCGAACTGCAGCGCCATTTTCAATTCCTTTTATATATATAAATAAATATTTATGTTCTAACGACGATCTTTATAAATATATACGTTCGAATTCTATTCAAAATAATTTTTTCGTCATTATTGTTTAAAAATACTCATTTTAAATACTCAAACTTCGCTAAAATTGCCAAAATAAAATTTTTAAATTGGCCCAGATTTCCGGGTTATTACAATCTCCCCCACTTAAAACTTTTCATCCCCAAAAAGGAACGAAGCCGAAAGTTGTTTTACAAACCAACTCAACTTTCATTAATTCCATTACGGCTTAAGTTCTTCAACCTTTCAGTTTCTAAGAACTTTTCAAATTTTTCAAAAATTTGGCTAACACCCTAAATTTTTGAAAAATTTCGCCATAACCTCCCCTGCACCGGGGACTTCGGGATATTTCATATAACCTCCCATGGCCTTCTTCTATCCAAAAGAAAAAGAAAAAGCCAAGTGGCTAGCCAATCAGCTCATAAAATCAACTCAAGAAATACAATAAACATGTACCTATTTGTCGGGCAAACAATTTTATTCCTCTTCTCTAGCCTCCTTGCTATGACCTGTTCAATGTAAGTACGTGTACATGCATTCATATTCAATAAATTTTCAATACAATTCACAATTTGGTTCATTTTGGCTAAAGGTTCAACATTTAATTATTCGAACAATAATCAAACAACACAACCAGCAATCAATTAGTGAATTATCATTTCAAACTCATAATTTGGATATATAGTCAAAAATCATATTTTTGATGCCAAATCACAATAATAGACCCTATCTAATTTTGGTTCTCACACCAGTCAATTGGAAATATATAGAAATCGCACTTTCGAAACTCGAACACAAGTGCTGATGATGACATGCCATCATCAGGACCATCTTCGGGCGACTAGAATGTGATTCTATATCTATCCAGTATATTAAAACTTCGAATACCCGTGGATCAGACGTATATGCGAAATCTTTATATATTGAATTGCCCAAACTCAATATAAATAAATATTCAAATACGTATAACAAAGTTTAAATTTTCAAAACAAAACTTGTTTTCATTTTAAAAATTTACTCTTCACACTCGTTCTAGGATACTACTGATCCTATCTCTAACGAGTTATTCTCATTGGATATTACTAATCCAATCTTTGATGAATTCTTTTGTTTGGTTCTAACGTGTCTTGTTCTCGAGCTTTGTAAACCAACGCTCTGATACCAAAATGAAACGACCCAAAATCCCCCTTACGGGAAATCGCGGATTGAGTTGAGAACACGACAAAATAGAACGCAGACGGAAGAACATTTCATTGTTAATTACAACAATTCATCAGAAAACAAGAATATACAGAGTATAAATCAATATTACACATTCGATAAATATCAGAGATTACAATACATTACATAGCAGCGGAAAATAATACAATACACAACTAGAAGTAATACGCGGATACAAAGCTTTCCGAGTATCATTCCAGCTGTAAACCAGGATCCTGTGAAGATAAATCTGCAAAATCGAAACTACTAGCTGTCCGTGTCGAAAATAAAGGCACCCAGAGTTTAGGTTAAAACAATAAACTCCAGGTCAGTCATGGGACTGGTGTGTGAACTAAAACAGTTATTAATCTTTATTTTAAAGTTAGGTAAATCAAGGGACCACGCCGTATAACATGGAACGGGTTTCCTTCCAAAGAATATCAGTGCATAAAACAATAGCGCAATGCTAAATAAAGAACAATGAAGCTATTATAAGACCCAGTTCCCATCACACAATGCAACGCAAGCCGGAGGATAGGGTTTTTACCTTATAATAGCCAAAGAATGCTTGATACGTTTAAAACAGATTATTTTGATAGTACTATAAGTGTATAGTGTCAAAAACAACTTCAAATCATAAGTATCAATCATAGACGACATAAGCGCCCCATCCCACTATGTCGCCATACTAGGCTCTACAAATAAAACCGCAAAAACACGTATTGGAAGCTGGATTTCCATCTGTGAACCGAGGCAAAAGATAGTCCTCAACTGATTCGAGACGCTCTAGCCCGTGTCTCAGGAACAGAATGCATTGTCCCTTGGAGCGACAGGGCCGGTCCACTGATGTGGATTAGACGAAATCCTGAGCATTGCGTTTCCCCGCCCTTTGGGGCGTAGGTGAGCCAACTAAATGACTCCATCGGTTCGAGAACGACCAATATATCCGAGGCGCCTCCACAACATGAGACAAACTCATCAGCCAGTTCAAGCACTTACGCCACTCCTAGCTAGAAGAAAACGCATGTCCTCCCTGAGGTCTATCTCCCGTTTTTGGTTCACACTGGGTGTGAGGCTCGCGAATCAACGCTACATAAAGCTATGCCACACAGGCGATGCTTTGATCATTACCACATGACTTTGCTTTTCAACAGAAGCCTTGATCAACTGCCACTTAGGCATGCCACACAGGCAATTCAACCCATGCATTTGATATCCATCAATATATAACCCCTGAGCTCGTACGTCTCAGAGAAGGGCGTTAAGCAAGAGAATAAATTCTCCGCTGCCAATCAGATATATATTTAATAGAAATCAATCACACAGACTAAAATCCAATGTCAGACACACAGTCCATTTACAAGTTCGTTCTGGGTATGAATGAAACCGGAGGCACCTAGTACCCCGCATATCCATCGATCTCCAAGTACGTTTGGACGACCACTAACTGATTCTCTCCTCTTGGGTGTACAACCCAATCAAGAACATCATTAACCACCCAAACGACGTGAAGACCTCCGGTCTTCAACCACCGTCTTCATCTTCGACACCACGTCAAATCAGTTATTCAGAATGGGATAAACCCGGTATTTCTGAATAACCCGCGTATATAATAAACAAGTGTTACACAAACCCAACATACGCCTCATTCCAATTCAGAATATTCTTTTATTCAAATATTCTTATACTTTGGGAAAGGTTCCCATTAATTTTATCAAAGACAAATTCTTTAAATTTATTCTTTAATCTTCTTTGAATATCAATTCAAACTAGTCGGGATTAGCGAACCACACCGAAGTAATCATTTATTTTATTTCCCAATCCCAACCTATTCATCCCATGAAGTAAAACTGATCATACTTCATATCTAACACCACGGTGTTATCGGTAAATTCAATTACCATTTCCCATTCAAATCTAATTAAAGATTTAACTATCGCCTGGAGCAAAACTGGTGATACTCCATTCACGATCATTTCAATCTAATTAAAGATTCATTATAACTCCACTTAGTTTTAATCTTTATAGAAATCAATATCCTTCCTTTGACTGGGTTGAAGAACCAATGTCATTTAAAACACGGTTCACTATAAACCCAAAATCACATTAAATTCATTATCGGGTTAAAGAACAAGTATTATTTAAAACAGCGTTCACGATAAACCCAAAAATCAATTCAAATTCAATTCCAATTAAATACCATTTAATTGGTACACTTCATTAAATCTAAATAAAAAGATTTAATCTTTTCCTCAACTGGGTTTAAGAACAGTATTATTGAAGATACCGTTCACGACAACACCAAATCCCGTTTGATATTAAATACAAGGCTCTGAATAGAAAATGTACCGGCTTATATTTAATATCAAATTCTACGACCAACAAATATCGTATTGGAAATAACGATATTAATATATCTTTCAAATTCCCATAACAATATCTATATCATCATGAAATCCGACATCGAAATATTCAGAAGACAATTTCGATTCAAATCCCTTCCAATTCAATTATTGGAAATTCTGGTTATATCTCAAAATCATTTCAAATCCACTTTATTTATTTTAAAAAAATAAATAGAATTATAACTCTAGTTCAAAACTAGTTCATTTCGATAAAAATCTATTTTTATCTTTTCAAATATGGAGTTTTTCATCCCAATTTTTCACAAATCATTTGTTATGATTTTACACAAATTATTGAAATTTTTAATAATTTTATCAAGGCCCGTATAGTCGATTTCCATCAACGGCCATCGAACTGCACTTACAGCGAACTTTTCCAAATTTGATTTGGACATAATTCCAAATCCAACCGTTAGATTTCAAATCTCTAATGTTCGTTAGAAAGCTCTTTTCCATACGAATCCAATGGTTCCGGTTTTAGGAGAATCCGACGGTCGGATCTCCCTCAATGTCCATTCGAAGTCAATGGTCGAAATTCGCGAACTACCGTGGCGCGGTGTGTTCTATTCAGGCCATTATATTATATATATATATATAATATATACTTCGTCGATTTTCTTTCGAAACGAATTTTATAAATCGTTTTAAATTCGTTTTCGAAACGATTTCAACATCATATTCAATTTCTAATCAAAATTGAATATTCCAATATAAATTCGTTTTAATTTCATTTCAAAACGATTTCAATTCAATTTCAGTTTAATTCGAATTTCAATTCATTTCAATTTAATTCGAATTCATTTCTACTCAATTTCAATTCGAATTCAATTCTATTTAAATTCAATTCGAATTCATTTCTATTCAATTTCAATTCGAATTCATTTCTATTCAATTTCAATTCGAATTCAATTCTATTCAATTTATTTGATTTTGAAATCCCTTTCGATATTCATTGCAAAAATGAATAAAATCGATATAAATATCGTTCGCGTCAAAATGGCGTCAATCTAATCACCATGGCTTCATATATTTCTATTTTCAAATATTTTATTTCAAATATTTCTTTTTCAAATATTTCTTTTTCAAAACTGGAATAAGGCCCAATCAATTACCATATAATGTTGATTATATGGGTTTTCTACAACACATGTATATATCAACAATGATAAATAATCAACCATCATCCAAAGTGCATTCTACACTGTATAAGCATCAAATATAAATATTTAACGCTTATAACAGTTTGTCAATCAATCGATCAACATACAACTAATTATTTGGATTAGTGTATGTAATATATCATCCCAACACCCATGTGGGGTTTCAAACAATCAAACACAGATTTTATTTGTGCAGTTGGGCGATGTGTAAAATTTATCGTCCCAATCAATATCAGTCAAATGTGTGTATACAAACAAATCATCCGATTTGTTTATATTTATTTATTCACATTTACGTTAAAAATTATATTTTCTACTATAAAATATTTTTAACTATATAAATATTTTAATTCTTGTCACATCACATCACACAATCAACTACACATCAAAATCAGACAAACAAGCATACAAGCCGTCTATGGTGTGTGGACGACGGGTGTCGGGTGCTACTAAACACCGTCTGCATCCTAGTATATATCTTTTAACTGGAAAATTAAATTAAAAGTGAGAAGTTCTCACAGAGGGTTCCACTCCGCCGTGCTTATATTTCTGAATTTCTGAATATCTGGTTTTGCCCGTACTTCCAACATAATCCTTATCATGCTGTTCACATATAAATAAAAATCACATTTTTATTCCTATGTTATATGGATAAAAATCATATTTTTATATTTCTGCATTATATAAAAATTATATTTTTACATCGTTAATAACCATATTTTTATATCGTTATTAGATATATAAAAATCGTATTTTTACTTCTTTAATAAATATATAAAAATCAGATTTTTACTTCATTAGTGAATACATAAAAATCTAATTTTATCTCGTTAATGAATATGTAAAAATCGAATTTTTATCGCTACTTCTATAAAAAATCGAATTTTTATATTCTTCCCTTCATGATAAAAATCCTATTTTTATATTGTTCTCTTCATGATAAAAATCATCTTTTTAATACTCTACAATAATAAAAATTATATTTTTAATCTCTACATATTCTAAAAATTATATTTTTATTACTCTACTATAGTAAAAATCATATTTTTAACTTACTACTCGAATAAAAATTATATTTTTAACTTCTTGCTTATATAAAAATTATAATTTTAACCTTTCTACGATATAAAAATTATATTTTTCTCTTCCTAATCGAATAAAAATTATATTTTTCTTTGCCATATGAATTTATAAAAATCATATTTTGCTTTCTTTCTAGATAAGAAAAATCATATCTTTCCTTTTTCAAATATCATACCTTTATCCACACTGTCTATATAAAACTAATTTTTAAAAGTATACTTTTAACATATATTAAAGAAATCAGATTTAAAAAATGAAAATAAAGCAAAAACACACCTTTGCCATAAAAGAAAATCGGATCTTTATCACCGTAGGGGGGTTTCTCTGTAATTGGAAAGGGAGCAGCGAGGAGGGGGAGTCGAGATCGGAGAAGCAGGGGGAGGAGGTTCGGGGTAGGAGGTGGGTCCCTGCAGCTCGCGACAGCGGTGCTTAGCAAAAGGGAGGGGGTGCGGCCATGCTCGGTCGAGGTAGGGTTCAGGGGAGTAAACGAGGAGTGGGAAGAGGGAGGATCGGCGCGTTTCGGGTGGAGCTCGCCTGAGGCGATGGCGGCGCTGGCTGTGCCAGGGAGGAGGGCTACGATGCGATTTAGGTTTTGTTTTGTTTTTTTTCTTTTGAAATTGATTCATCGTGGAGAGAGAAATAGAGAGGGAGGGGGTATTTAAATATTTATATATTAATAATTTAATATTATATTTTTCCTATATGAGTTGACTTTTTATTCGAACTCGAAATCCAACCCAACGACTGTTGTCCATAGCTAATTACCCCCATTACGAACACAATGGGATATGTATCGTAAGCTAATTCGATCGTTTCGATCAGTTTTCATCCAAATCAACATATAACTCTATATATTGAATTTGAACGCGCATTTCAATTTACCGGGGTCACATACTAACTCGAAAAATTCCAAAAAAATATTTTCTAGCTTCGTATTGACGATACGGTCCTAACAAAACTAGTTTCGTCGAATTCCGAGGTCATTTGCAAAATGGCTATTTTTAAGGTCCAGAATTCCATAGTGACTATTCTGAAATTTCAATTGGACATATCTTTTGATTCCCGCTATGAAATTTTGATTTTTCGTATTCGTTGGAAAGATATTCCCAATTAGATTCAAATATTTTTGGTTTCACTAAAATCCGGTTTATTTTGCACCTGGTACATTCAATTGAAATTTGAAATCGAATTATCGAACTACCGCGCCATTTTCAATTCCTTATATATATAAATAAATATTTATATTCTAACGACGATCTATATAAATATATACGTTCGAATTCTATTCAAAATAAATTTTTCATCGTTATTGTTTAAAAATATTCATTTTAAATACTCAAACTTCTCTAAAATTGCCGAAATAAAAATTTTAAATTGGCCCAGATTTCCGGGTTATTACACATGTCTTATATTGATTTGACTGAGAAATAACCAAGGGATCTAAATAAACTAGTGTGGTATTAAGGGCACCCCAATTACCTCTTTCTATTACCATAACTAAAAAATTAAAAACATTAAGCTTTGTATGCTTTCTAATACCACATTATCTCTTTCTAATATCTCACTCAACCATTCATTACCGAAATAATCACGTATTTAATCCTAATTTAAAACCCTAATTCGTCGTCCTTTTAGCATCGCTGCTTTTCAAGGCTACAAAATTCTTCTTCATTTCTTCTTCTAGTTTGCTAAATTCAATCTTTATTCAAAACTTTTTTATTTTCATCCACTCATTCTTGTTCTAGCATAGAATTCGGTGAAAAAAAAGATGGATGAACACGTCGAAACAAAAATCATTGTTGTCTAAGTTTTTCGAAAGAGAAAGAACGGACAAATTGAAGCCGAGAGGGAGAAATAAGTATAAATAGTGGTAGCCCCTATTTTTTGATATGAGGTATTATGAAGAGTGGAACTGTAATTTTTGTGATATTTTTTAGTTGCGGTAATATGAAGAGGAAACTGGGGTGCCCTTAGCACCACACATAAACTAAGGGAAGTCATGCTTGAATAAATGGTTCATGATTAAAAGAAAATGAACATGTTTAGTCGTCCAAATCTACACAAACCCTATATGTGATATTACCCCTCCATAGAAATGAATTGAAGAGTTTCTATAGCTTTTGAATTTAAGGACTAATAGTCCGTGTGTGTGTATTTTCAAAATGTTTGAAAATTAATGAAGTTTCAAAGATTTAATTTTATTAATAAGATTAAGAAAATAATTTGGTTAATCGAATAATATATGTATGCATATGTATAAAAAATAGTTATATATATTAGGGTCGTCAATTTCTAACACGACCCAAAACACGACGCGTAACCAGTATGAAAAAAACCCGACCCGACCTATTTATAAACGGGTAAATTACGGGTCAACCCACTCTGACCCGTTTAATAAACAGGTTGACCCGACCCGACCCGTGAACCAGTTTCTGACCCATCATGACCCATTTAATATAGAACATATTTTTATTACTCTACAATCTACGAAACATAGACCGAGCCCAGTCCACTACTCATTTGTCGCTTTACTCTAATTTACCAATTACAAAACCGCCACTCATTCAGTCATTCTAATTTCTGCGGTTCTACCTCGTGACTGATTCACACCTTCACGTTTTCATGTTTATTCCCACATTAACAACATTTTACATTTCTATTCTCATCTTAGCTTGCAACAAGTGAATGACGACAACACCCTTCTTTCATGTTTTCATCTTTTTATACAAATATTTTTCTTAATGGGTTACATGAATCAAACTCGAAACCCACACGATTATAATTGGGTGAACCCAAAACCGACCCGTTTAATAAACAGATTGAGTTGACACGACCCGAACACGACTTGATCCGACCCGAACCCGACCGAACCCGACCCATTGACAACCCTAATATTTATATATATACATACATATATGTTATCTTGAAATGTCTAAGACAAAATAAGTATATATGTACATATGCAAGAATAATTTTTTGGAATTGATAAATTTATTTAAAATTGTTTAACTGAATAAATTAACTAAAAGTTAACCAATAAATCTATTGGCATTGAAAATCAATTAACACACAAGACCAGGTTATAAGAAACCTACAGGACCTTGATCTAGCAAACAATATTGAAAACAATAGAAATAAAGTAGAGAGAACAAAAAATTTTTGTAGGGGTCTAGCTTAATATTTGACATACCCCCACTTTAATCTTTTTATTTGGTATTTTCACTACAGATTACAATTAATTAAGCCAGAATTGACCATAATATAATGGACCCTGGATTTATAATGGTGTTTTAAAGAATTTGAGGAGGAGGATAGGAACGAAGAAGAAATAGAGTCCCCAAGTTCTAAATCTAAGAAAGATCTTCCTTTAGTAGCGATAGGATTGGTATTCATAAAGAAACTACGTTATAGGCTCAGAAACTCACTTAAATTAAAGTCCAAGAGCAACCAAGCACATAGGCCCAAGAATTGTATAAACCTCTCAGAATTTAGTGATTTTCACTTAATATTTGTTGATTTTGCCTTATGAAATTCAACTTACTTCAATTGCTCTGTCCTTCTACCTTCAATTAGATATGTGTTCCTAGATCTTTTCAGAAACCACTTGGTATCGAAAGGAAACCACTAGATTCTGACTTGTTAGTTTAACTCCAAGATTGATGGTTGCACTTGACTATGAGAGACTGGAGTAAAGTACTAAGTTCATGGTATTTATAATGCAAAACTAAGAGAAAACCCACCAAGTACCAAGTGGAAACCACTCAATACATACTAGTTTTCTTAACTCCACAAGGGATGATTTTTCTTGATCTTGCTTTTCCATTTTTCCTAAGTGCATCGCCCAATTCTATTATTATTTTGTCTTTATTTTGATCTTCTAAGTCTAATTTAAATCTCCTTAGCTACAAACAACTTAATACTTTCCCCTCAAAGTCCAACTTTCAAATGCAAGTGGTGTAAGGGTCCGTCTATTTCCACCCCAGTAATTTCTCTTCACACCCCGGTTAATAGTTTAAAATTTCAATACCAATTATGCCCTTTAATAATATTTTATAAACTTATATACTTATTTACAATATATGCAGTATAATCAAACTTATTTTGGTAATATACTTATTTATAGTATAATCATTTGCAATATATACCCAAAATTTCATCCAAATTACCAAAATTTAAATTGTTTTTTGTACATCAAACTCATCTTAGGTTCAGGAATAAATAAGATTGTTTTGTATGAAACTAAGATGATTTATATATACTCTATGTTTATGTTTATGTGCATGTATAATTACCAAAATTTAAATCGTTTTTTTTTGTTGCTTGCGTTTTTTTCTTGAAATTTAGGGATTTGGAAACTGAAGATAGAGAGCATACGATGTATTGATGAAAAAAGGAAGGGGTAATTTGGGTATACATGGGGTGAGAAGAGTAAAAAATGGGGTGAGATTTTTTTAATAAAATTACTGGGGTGGGAAGAGCAAATATTAGGGTTCGAATAGACGGACCTGTGGTGTAATCTTCAATAGTTTAGCTCTTCGGCTTCTTACCGATCCCAACCTTAGCGAATCATCTAGTTTTATTGGATTCTTATAGAAATTAGTGGTGTTACATTTTCCAATATAGCTAAGGTCTCCAATCCTTGCTTTAGTGTCAGCCGCGAGTCGTGATCAAAACGTCTACTTTTGTGGTTATAATTTCATATCTAAGCTTGTTCACCCAAGATTTATCTTCCTTTCTCCAATTGCAAGGCACTAAAATCCCTTTATAATATTTGCAAATATTTAGGGTCGCAATCTCATCGGATCATTTATCTTCCCATCTATGGTCTCAACCTCTATGGACCGTTCATCACCCAATTAAAGCTTTGATCTTTACGGATCATTCATCACCAACTCTACAGATTTGATCTTTCTAACCAAGTATTCAAGATAGGTAATGGATTCCTTTTACATCTACTGAAATTTGGTCTAGGTGACCACCTTTGACACTCTTTGTGGACATCTTATCTATCTAATTGTTGTCACCTAATAGAAGTCTATAATCAAACAATAGCGGCCCACCATTGCTCTTATAGGGGAACTTTAGTACATACTCTATCACATACTCCCTTGGCAAAACATTTGCGTTACGACCTATAACTCTATTTTCATCCCTTCCGTCGTCCCAATAAGGAATTTCAAGCATATATTCCTTTGGTTCTCGTGCATTTGTGTTATGTCTTGCATTTCTAGCTCTAACATTGTACATTTCTAGCATCCTAAGAGCTACGCCAGCACTACTCCGAGTATATTCATCTTGGATCCAAGAGGATTAGGTTGGTACTGTATGGTGTGAATCATAGGGATATAATTCTAATTTTCTTAGTTTTAACTGAAAATGCTCCCACATTAGTTCTTGTTCTTTGATATTTTACTCTTATAGCTCCAACTATTCCTTATTTTCCCTTCCTTTGGGGAAAAAATCCTTTTAGCGGTTACTATTGTCGAGTAATTAATTCATTTCGACTTTCCTTTATCATTTTATACATCTCTTCTATGATCACATATATTAACACTGGAATATGAATATACCTCTTAGCTGCTCCCATACTCTGGTTGACTTCCCAAAATTCTAGATCTTGTATTAGGTCTCTTCGTCTACTTTAACCTTCATATCTAATCTTTATGTTGTGAAATCTATCTCTTCCTCCGTGAAAGCAACAAAATTTTGATGCCTAAAATGGATTAGCGCCCAACAATGTGATGTAAGGAATTTTTCAGACCTATATCTTATAAACATTATTGAAAATATAGAAATAAAGCTAAGAAAATATACGGTTTTTACGGTGTTTCAAGATAATCTATGGCCTACGTCCATGTTAATATTTTATTAGTTGTTCTCTATCAAGATTACAACACTTTATACCAGATTTAGCAAATTATGGTGAATCTTAGATTTACAATGGAGTTTTTAGGATGTTTGAGGAGGAGGATAAGGGCGAAGAAGAAACAAAGTCTCCAAGTTCCAGTGTTTGAGTAAGATTCACCTTTGTCTCTAGTAGGACTGATAGATACAGAGGGGCTAATGTACATGTTTAGAAATTCACTAGAGTTGATGTCCCAGAGCAAGCCCAATGCCGCACAAGCGAGGATGTGGGCCCATAGGTCATATAACCTCTCGGTACCAAGTTATTTTGACATGTACTGTCAGATGGTTGACGAACATTGATAACTTGAGGTCATTGCTTGTAACAACTGAAAATTTCTTGTTCTATACTGGTAATATGTGTTTAACTTAAGCGTAATAACTGAATTACATATGACACTTTTACTAGCAGTTTACCTTAGAATTGCATTGTTAAAAATCTGTATAGACTGCAGTCAGAGCCATGGTTGTTTCCTTCTTGAAAAGTGCATTAACTTCGCTAACATATCAAAATTGTTTATTCTGATTTGCGATATGACTTGTGCTTGAATCAACAAATTAAATACTTAGTTTTATCCTTCCTAGGTATAATACTGCGTAATGCACTATTAAAATGGGCTTACTAATGTAAATAGTCTATTGATGCTATATGATGATTACTGTGCTCTTTATGACATAAGTGATAAAATTTTCTAATTCATAACACGTACACTACATAAAAATTTTATATTTTGATTTTCTTTGTAATTATTTTCTATTGCTTGTTTTTTATTTTCAAATTAATGGTCCTTAGTGAAATATAATATGCACATGGAAAGTTGAAAAACTGAAACATAAGACATAGAAAATGATGGCATGAGACCCCTCAGCCTTTTTTTCATTTTAATAAGAACAAACAATTTACCTGTGAAATATAATAAATATCAAAGAAAAATAGAGCCTATGAACTCCTTCATCTAGATTACAAAGAAGTACTTACTTCAAACTACAATAAAATGGTAATATTCCTCTATGAGATTTTTCTAAATACCAACTACAAAATAATCAATTCAAACTCCAACATGATCAAACCCTAGCTTAGCAAGGAATCAAAACTTTGTATCGATAACAATGCTAACTATTTCACCTTTTTCCCCAAACTCAGAATAGAACCTTCGCCTAAAATGGAAACTACCCAACCAAGACACAACAAATCAAAACGATCACAATAAAAAAAGGATGACTAAATAAATAAGCTAGGGAACATTAAAATATTAGAGAACTATATGAATCGGAAGGGTAGAACTTCAAAATGAGTTTATATGTTTCCATAGTGCCATATCAAGGCCACTTTATTTAGAAATTGTCTCACTTTGGGAATTTGCATGTATTTGACAAATAGACAATTGGACAAGGGATATCAAAATGAGATCTATTTACAAAGATGAAACCTATTCTAATTGTATGGAAATTTAATTAGCATAAACAGAATGTTGTAGAAAAACTAAGAAAACAACTACCCCACTTATTTCTGAATAAAATGCATCTGAAAGTAAAGTTGATGTCTTTGCTTGTATCAAGTTAGAACCCTTCACAACATGTATACCAGATAATTTATTTAATCAAATATGAAGACCAATTCAAGTTAACCGAATGTCATTACAACAAATCAAATTGAACCTCAAATAATGAATCCTTGCATTAAAGAAGAAGCCTGAAACCCTAATAATGAAATCTAATTTTTTTGCGGCCTATAAGGGATAAGCTTGACAAATCAGAGGGTACATAAAATTACTAGATACGCCCTATACTAACAAGTTATTTACCTGTTTACTGACTATTATAACACTTGTTTGTGTTTCAAATAATAATCAATATTTTTCACTATTTATACTAATGCTTTTCAGCATTCAACGCTTTTTTAATGTTGGTATTCCATAACATTATAAGTGTTAGCAGTTGATCACCATAAAATGTTGGCAAATCAGCAGTTCAATGCAGTGGTACAAAGTTATTTTTTCTCGGCATCAAGTGGTTTTCTAAATAGAGCTTGGCACTTGTCTAACCAAGTATAGATGGAGCATGTAAAGTAAGTAGAAATGCATAAGGAAAAGGGTAACTAACATACTTAGGGTTGTTTATAAAAACAAATACACAAATAACCTTGTTTCAAACGTAATAATTGAAATAGACCTGTTTTGGGGTTATCGAAGGCGAATTTTGGAAACTCACACAAAGGAGAGTTTTGGAAATTCACCTTCAGCAACCCCACATTCAAAGAATTTTACACACAACACTTCATTCAAACAAGTTTACACACAACAGTCCTATATTGTTCACTTCTAAGTAATTTCTGAATAACAAAACATTGTAATGCTATGTCGACTATTCCTTTTACATTAAAATCGATGTTTAATTTATATTAAAAACGATTTATATATATTTAACAAAATCATTATGGTTATAAACGACTCCATAACGATTTTCTGAAAATTTGATTTGGACATAAGTCAAAATCTATAATATGAAATCTTCATTTTTCTCCTCCGTTATAAAAGTATAGTTTAGTAGATTCGAACATTTTTTGCTTCAAAGAAATCCGACATATAAAGAATCATATATATTCAGTTAAAATTTGATACATATTAATACGAACTACCGCAACGTTACGAACTCGTTTTTAATTATATTATAAATTATACATTCAAATATATCTACTTTCATAAACCAAATAACAACAAATGTTAACTGAAAAGTTGATTACGACAAATACTAACATAAAATAGATAATAAAAATTAGGATAGAACAGCTTCTAAACTGAATACAAGGTACTAAAATGTAGGCTACAATAGATGATTACTAGGAAAATAGTTCGCAACCAAACTACATCTCACGTTCAAGATCGAGGGATTCTAAGTCGCCTAATCATTACGGTCAAACCGAAACCGTTCACCAACATTTTGGAGACGTCAAATCTCTCGTTCGAGTTGGTTGCATATGCTAATCCCATTGGACATAAAAGTTCATTTATCCATTCTATGTAATTGCATACATTCAGATAGGATGGACAATTCTGAATGCGCCAACCTATATTGTTGTTATCTGCTCGAACCACAACTTCAACCGCATAACCACAGTAGCAACAAAATAGATAAGAATCAACTTCATGTTCAGAAGAAATTTGAACATGTGGTACTCGATATACATCTACTTCGTGCCGTAGCTGTGCGACCGACTGTTCATACGAAAGTTTAACATGGGGTACTAGATCTTCCTGTGGAGGCTGTACGTTCGTCCATTCAATAGGTGGTCCTTCCTGAAGTCCCAATAAGTTTAGATCTGGAAATTCGTCCGCATACTCCTGAAGTCGCATCTGTTCATACACATGTTCATATGGGTCTGTAGATGATGACCAAGAAGGCACAGTTGTGGGAATGCAAAGAGTAGTTGTTTGAGTGAGGTAAGTTGTGAGTAATTTGATAGAGATATATAGCTGCATAGTGTACAAATGAATAAAATAAATAATGATGTAACTGGTCACTGTTTTGCCTGACGTAATACTATAGGCAATCTTTTATACGTACTGCCATGATGTGATCAGTCACTATTTCGACTTGGATATCATCTTGAGAAGTCACGTTGGATACTATAGACTAGTGGGTAATGACAAACATGCCAAGTACATGTACCAATAAAGTTAAGCACTACATTTACATAGGTGATGTTACTATACATTGCTCTGTAATACTGGTACAATGTGACAGAGCTTGTCCAACGAAATGAATAAAGGCTGAGTTGACAAGACTTAATGTTTAAAGTTGCCTTAAATTAGAGTACGAAATGATCAATGCTGCCAACCAGCCTCTCTTCCTATCCCTTATTAAAGACCAACCGGCCTCTATTCCTCTCTTCATTTTTTTGGTATCAAACACGCTTTGAAAACCTGGTTTTTTGTAGAGTAGTTCACCGTCAAAATGGCTAACTGGGAATTCGATGATAATACCATGGTTCAAATGTACGATGAGTATGAACGTGGTAAACAACCCGCAAATGATGTCAACTTTGTTCCCGAAACGCAAATAGAAGTCCAAGTTGATGCTGCAGAGGTCAATTCTGAACTATTTAGTGCAACGCAAGCAAACATTGCAGTCCAGTGCATCAAGCCGGTTCAAAAATCCCTCAATGCTCGGTAGAGGGAAGTTCTTTCTCGACAGAACCCCGATAGGTCAATCTCCAGCATGACGGGTTGATCAATCCTATGCTATTGCGGAGTTGAATGTAATGTGCTTGTTTCTAAAAGTCAAACAAATGCAGGTCGCCGCTTTTATGGTTGCAAAGCGTGCATTGATGCACAGAATCGCCAAGGATTGCAAAGTTGTAATTTTTTTCATGGATCGATCCACCGTTACCAGAGAGGGGTGTGCAGTACGCACTTGAGATGCAAGATGAGGTTAATCGCTTGGAAAGAATGAATGTGGCAATTAAGAATGAAATGCTTCATGGGTGCTATGGTTCATTTCGAAGCTAAGGGTCGTAGCTATGTTGTATTGTTGGGTCATGGTTATGTTGGGTCTTATTTATGTTGTTTTGTTTTCTTTTGGTTATGTCATACTGGGTGGTAGTAATATGCTTTCCTCGAATTGGATGGACGCAGTTTGTATGTTGTATGTTGTTTATGTACTAATCTTGGTTGGCATGTTTAAAATGGTTTTTAAATAGTTTAATACCGAAGGCGAGTTTCCAAAACTCACACAAAGGCGAGTTTTCAAAGTTTGTCATCGCACTCCCTAGACCAAAATAGGTCTATTTCTGTAATTATGTTATAAACGTGTCTAAATCCGTTATAGTTTTCAAAAAGAAACCTACATACGTGAATTCCCCACCATATGGTGTCACGTAGATACAGTTAGATTTCCTATCGTACACACAACCAAGTACGCATATTCAACAAATTTTTAGCTATCATCAGACCTTGCTTTCCTTCTTTCAACATCACACACTATGAATACCCTGGATAATTAAACCCTTTTTTATATAGATTTGTATTCAATAATTTATTTGCATACATATAAGATAAAATAAATAAATAAATGACACCGTGTAAGTATGTATATGATATATTATGCACAAGTTAGTTTGTAAATAAATAAATACATGGGTATTGGCTATAAATTGAATTGTGCTTAAACCATGCATCTGGTGAATAATTCTAACATATTTTAGGTTAGAGAAAAATGTTAAGACATTTGAACATGTTTACATATGATTAAAATGGCAACCAGGAAATAGTGGGAAACCTTTTTAAAATTTCAATTTTGGTTATATTAGAATATTGGCTGTATAAACATCTTCTCTAATAAAAGAAAGGGGCCACTTATTGCCATTCGGTCACATAAATAATGTGATCGACTTATTTTCCAAATATAACAAGTAGCATACTGGGTAAATTAAAGGGGGACATGGGAATAATTTGTTAGTTATGACAGCTAGAAATGATGAGTGAAAATGATTGAATTATAATTACAATATGGACAAAATAGGTATTCTAAAGAGAAGCAAAAACTATAGTAAGAAAATATAACAACCAATTTAATCTCGGAGGAGAAACTAGTATCCACATTTTCTCTAGAGCACAAAAATAGTGGAGTAATAGAAGTAAACAAATAGCAAGCTAGAAAACCTAGGATATTAACGAGAGAAAGAGTTTTGGTCAGTGTATTTCGTTATATGTAAGGCATTAAGACCTAATAAGGCTGACTATTTAATATACTTGTATGATTGCTTTAGAGATGAGTTAATATAAATGTAAAAAGGGTATCTTATAGGAATATCCTCGTGATTGAAGTGGATGTGAATTTTTGTTTTATAAGAAAGAAAGTCTGTACAGATCTGGTTGAATATAATAAATGGTTTTAAGTATTATTGCTATGTGATAGGGTTGAAGGAAAAATTAGCTTAAACATGAATGTTTGAGCTTATGTTTATTTCTATATAGATGATATAAATGGAGCAATGAAATTCATGCGCAGATTCATTTATTCTTATTATATTTTTCTAAGCTAGATTTATATATTTATATAGGGAGATTTAGTGAAGAGAACTAACAGGGTTTGGAGGGATCCCCAATACTATACAATATGCACACATATGTTGCTAGATTAAATGTTTACATGAATTAAAATCCATCGCTAATCCTTTAGTAAATTGTAAGGGATTACCAATAAATTACCGATAGTTTTTTAAATAAAAATGTTTTGTCGCAAATCTCTTGCTAATCAGCAAGGGTTTGCCAACAGTTACTTATAAATAATAATTTTTAGAAAATACATTTCCATTGCTAAAATGGTAAATAAAATTTAAATTATTCAAACTTAAAATTTATATTGTGTTAAATAATGGAGAACGATCGAAGAACTCTCGCTAAAATCCAACGTAAAATTTTGACATAAATAACGTCTGAAATTTACCGACCACCAGTATCCACTGGTAATCCATTGCAAAGCCATATATAGGGATGGATTACCAACGGATCACGCCACTGCTATTTGCATTTTTTCTGGTAAAACATATCCAAATTTACACATCAAAAATCCAGAAGAGATGTGATCAAGCGTTGGGCCTTTATAACATATCTAATACTGCTAAAAAGACATGCTAAAATAAAGAGTGCTTCCTATGCCAAAAATGGCCTCAAATACTTGAATTGCATTATTAGTAACATGCTTTTGCTCAAAAAATTTGTAATTACCTATAATGGAGAAATTTGATAACTAGTGATTAGATATTAACAAACGTGAAAATGTAAAACTAAAAAACATTAAAAAAAGGTATTTTAATAATAGTGGAAATTAGTTGCGCATCCTTATTTTTAGAATTAATTTACTGCGCATGCTTGTGTAAGTTTGTATGTAAAGAGGGTTCCTATTTCCTATAGCAATGTATTTTTATGATTTTTTGCGCTGTTGTATAAAAAAATTCAAAAAATTGTAAATATTCATGGAAGAATTCTACAAAAAAAAAAAAATGCTGCAATATCAATAATTTTTATGGATAATTGCAGACATTTTTGCAATTATTCACACAGTAGGAACACATGTTGAAAGAGGGATGAGTAATTGCAAACAATATCTGCAATTATTATTGATAATTGCAGATATATCAACAATTATTTCATAGTGCCGTGTAACTATGTAGAAAGTTGCAGAAATGTCTGCAAATATTGCAAATAGTTGCATCATTTGCAACAATTTACCGAGGATGAAATATTTTTCGTTCGTATGCATTTTTATCATTTTTCAGCTGATTTTTCTGCAATACATGAATGTTTGAATAAGTATAGGCGTTGAGTTTGATTTTTTCACGCAAATTAGCAAAAGATGCATGAAATTATGCATTATTTTTTATATAATTACTATGATGTCAGCAATTTTTTGAAAAACTGTTGAAACTTGTTGGAACATACATATCTTACAGAGTTATTATTTTTGTATTTTTTTTGCATGATTATGATGATGATTATTTGTTGAATAAAATTTGGAGTTTTTGTAAAATTTTACGTTGTTTTTTGTTGATTTTCGAAAAAATAGGGACTTATAAAATTTTAAGATAGGGAGTTTGTAGATTTTGAAATCTAAACTAGACCTACCAAACTGTCCTTCAATAATAAGCAATTAAAGTGTGATCCATAAAGCACATATGACCGCTTCTTGATACATCAGTAGAAATATCAATGAAATTTAAAACTGCCCCAATATCTTACTAAAATTTCAAAAGAGCACCAAGATTAAGATAGTCCTATGTTTCAGGCTGGTCATAAATAAAATCCCAAGCTTATAAGTGAAATCTAGTGAGCAACCAAATTAAAAGTAAAAAATATGTAAATTTTATACGTTTATTGGTTTTTTTTTGCTTTACTTTAAAACACCACGCACATAACTAAACACAGAAAATTTATATTTATTTTTAAACAACGCTTTCACTACATTTCAACAAATTCCTTTGTACACTGTTTTTGCTCCACACTCTTAAATTAGGCATGGCACTACTGCTTATTTTCATAAATAAATAAATAAATAAAATGTACTTAGACCTACCGAACACTTCAACTCTCATATTTTTGTCCAATAACAAGGATAATAATAAATTCTTTGTTGAACTAAAAATACAATAATCTAGATGCTAAATGGAGAGTCACCATATTATTTTCCGCTAAAGCTTGAATATCACATCAAACTTACAATATAACGACTATCAATAGAAAACCTAGTTTAACCCGTTTGTTAATCAATAAAAACTAAAACAACTATTATATACGTATATGATAAAGCACTTAGTATTAAACAATAGACAACATATATAATCTTTTCTTTTTTCATGTAGGTAATAGTGAATAACACGACCTTCCATTCCCTTTTATTATATCAACACAAAATGTTGTAGTATGTGAAGGTATCATCCCATTCAGTTTGTTGTATTGAACATCAGTGACCATAGACGTATTCAAGTTCAATAAACCAACGGGTATGCCACCCGTCATCTCGACTCTGGCCATTTTCAACTCTACTAAATTTCTTAGTATTCCCTTGACTTGGGTATCACCCCACCCAGTAGATTGAATACCAAACTTAGTGATTAAGTACAATGTCAGTAACTCATCAACATCTTTATCAACAGCCTCTATAAACATGTTGTGTGGAAGGTCTTTTGAGTTGCAGTGGCCAAGTGTGTCGCTCGTCTCCTTGGCCAACACATGCCTAATTGGACCTATCAATTTGTTGGAATGGAGATTCAGATCAGACAACAATACAAATTTCTCTATTTTTTGGGAATATTGGACTTAAGGGAGTTGTTAGATAAGTTTAGGATTGAGACATTAGCTATGTTGCCTATCTAAGTTGGGATATTTCATAAAAATTTATTGTTAGACAAGTCAAGAAGAATTTAGACTAAAGTAGAGGAAAGCCATGATGGGAAGTGTGTGCAAGTTTAAGACTGTGGAGATTCACTAGTCCAATAAAACAAGGTGCACCAGTCAAATTCAATGGGTTGAATCAAAGATCCATGTATTGCAGGTTTTGCAGTGCAACTATTTGCTTAGGAATCAACCTGGAAGTTTATTTCCAGCCATATTCTTAATTTGGAGACAACTTAGTTTTCCCATGCTTACGTGAAATTTTCAAGTTAATCAGTTATTAATTAGTATAGTAAAACTCATTTATGCTAACTTATATCACCGACCGAACCTCATATATGAGTAAAAGAGATTGAGTACATCCACAGGCTAGTTTCTTTCAAAGGGGAAAAAATAGCAATGCATCATTTGTGCCTGTCATGCATCAGAAATTTCCCCTGTAACCTTGTCTCATAACTGAATCTACAGGGGGATAAAATTATGACAGAAGTAAATTAAAATGTTAAAAAAAATGAAACAAATTTAAATATCTAGGGTGGTGGCGCAGTTGGCTAGCGCATAGGTCTCATAGCTAAAATGTTGAGTAATCTTGAGTGCCTCTCTCACCTTATATGTAGGATTTTTTACGCCTATTGCAGAACCTGTTTTTCAGTACATATTTATTTTCGGCTATGACATTGTCTCTCTAGATATACATCTTCGCTGATCTTGTAATTATAATTCAAACTAAATCCTAACCCCTGTTTAGATTGACCATATGATTATTTATGAAAATTAACTCTTAATTTTTAAATTTTGTGAAGTGAACCTCACAGCAGTAACAAAACTTTATTAGTTTTAAACTTCTCTTGTAACTAGTGTGTAACCCGTGTGTTGGACGGGACATGTTATTAGTGTGGTGCTAAGGACACCCCAATATGTTCTTCTCAATACGGCAATTAAAAAAATAAAACTCACTGAATTTTGTATGCTTCCTAATACCACATTACCTTTTCATTCTAATCTCTCACTCAATCATTATTTTTCGAACTAATCATGTACTAAGTTGATCTAAATACCCTAATCTTTTGTAATCGCGGTCTTCTTCCCATCTCTCGTGGAAAATTCAAATTTGTACGGATCTCTCAATTATTTGGTGATCTGAAAACCCTAATCTCTCACTTCCTCAGCTAGTTTGTTTAATTCAAACCTTATTCACGGCTTTTGTATATTGCGGCATCGAATTCGTTGATCGGTTATAGATTTAGGGTTTAGCTCATTGATCGGTTTTACGAATGAGGACGAACGAATATCGAGCAAAATAGAAATAGGATAAAACAGTGTGGTAGTCCCTATTTTTTAAGTGTGTGGTATTAAGAAGAGTGTAATATTAATTCTTCTGGTACTTTTTAGTCGTGATATTTGGAAGAACATATTGGGGTGCCCTTAGCACCACACTATTATTAAAAGTAGCATTTATTATTTTAACGTTAAAATGAGAATTATATTATGCAAATTGTGATAAATTTTTATGTGAAATACATAGACTATTAACTAAAATTATTATTATTGTTTATGTGTAATTTATATCCCATAATTTATACAAATATTTGTATGTGTGTGTTTTAGAATTTTTTTAATTATTTTTGTTAATACAGATATACATATTGGAATTGATGTATGTTAGTAATTTGTCCAATAAATTAGTAAAATTTATTTAATAAAATTTGTTTAAATATGTCAAACGTAGAATTACAAAGTTAGTTTAACTACGTAACATAGCAGAAAAAATTGAAAAGAAAATTACAAAAAAAAAATGTTGTGAAGTTACTAGTATTCAAAAAGAATTCTACGATATAATATATAGTAAATTTTCAATACAAATGAATCATAACTAATTTACAAATTGATTTTATCGTTAATGGTTGTATACTTAGTCATGTTATGTGATTTATACATCATTACATGAAAAATATACTTTTTAGTATGAATATACACAATTAAATTGGCATATATTTTTAAGAGCTATTAGAAAAAGTGGACTAAATACTCTCTAGGATTATTTAAATAATTGAAATTTAAGATTTGATGAGTAGTTTATACATATGGATTGAAATATAATATATCACGAAAGAATTGAGGAGGTTCACCAAATAACTGTAAAAATGTTAAAATTCAAGTATTTAAAGCCGAAATTGTTTTGTTCAATTTATGATAAACTAATTGAGATAAGTGTATAATATATTAATTTTGTTTAATTATTGTTTATATATTATTGAAAATGTGTGACTTATGTAACTTGAAATTTGAAAGAAAAACTAGTCTAGACATTTTTGTTGTACATGGTGTACATTTCAAAACATCACTCTCTTAGCGTTAATTAGATGAATTGAAAATAATATATTGAAAGAATTCAAAATCACATAATTATTTTTAAAATATTGATTTTAATGTACAATATTAAGTGATACTGTGCATTGTTTTGTAAATAACTAAATAAATTTTAAAATGTAGGTGTTTTCCAGTAATATTGCAATACAAAGTAAATATATTGACGTAAATGAGTTCAGCTTTGAACTTCTAATAGTTGTTTATGCATTATTTTATGTTATGTGATTGACACAGACACACACACACAGACACACACACAGACACACACACACACACACACACACACACACACACATATATATATATACGTGAGTATGATTAATTTGAATGTGACTTATTAGGGAATTAATGACTAATAATTTACTAAAATTATTTAAAAAGTATTAATATTATGTAATATGTAACGACCCGTATTTTTATCGATTTATTTTTTAATATTTAATATTTATTTTATATATTTAGTTGTTAATATAAATCGATATTTATATTGAGTTATCGATTTAATAATCGAATATAATTTAATTTAGAATATATCGAATTATTGTAATTCGAAATATAAATGAAATCTAAGTTAAAAACTGAATCAAAATGATTTATATGATAAGTAGGAATTTTATTTGATATATACGATAATAAATAATAATTTATTATAAAAAAAAAATTGGTTTTCGAATTTAAATTATATTATATTAATTTAGTATGGTATATATGTTGACATTAAATTTCAGAATATTTACTGTTGAGTTCAGCATAGGGTTATTACATTGAAATGTCGGTCGGTACGCTAGAATAACAGTTCGTGATTTAAATAAATGGACCCCGAGATATTGGATTGTAGATAGGCTTGAAATCAAATCGGTATCCATTTAAAAAGAAACAAAATCTCTTTATATCAAATCGAATTAATTAAAAATCAAATCGCATTAAATTAATGTGTACCATACGCAGGCTTCTTTCCTTAATACTCAAGTCTCTCCAATTATAAATAAAACCCGTGGGTTCTCCTTTTCTTCCTTCCATTTGAACAAGAATCCAATTCGTTCAGAGAAAATGGTGACTGATCTTCACATTTTGATTTTCCTCTTTAAGAATTCGAAACAAATAAGCCACCATTCCCAAGCAAATCAAAGCCGCACCCTCTTATCCTTGTAATTGTGCTTGCCTTTTTCCATTTTATTTCTCCCAGTTGAAAAAACAAAACAAAATGACCTCCGTAATAGGATAAAAGAAGAAGAAGAGGGGTACGGAATAAAAATCAGATCGCGATGGTGGTAGTGGGAGCGGAGTTCGAACCCGCGAGGTTAGGGCTGGGGAAAATCGTGAATTACAGTGATCTTTGGGCTAGTTGAAGCACTGATTTACGTTTGTGTTTGGTTTATCCATCGTGCGTTTGTGGAATCTTGAGCAAAAAGACATCGCCTCATGTACTGTGGAAGGCCGAACTTGTATTGTTGCGATCTGGAGCGAGGGAGGTCGAGTTCTATGATGGTGGCTCAGGTGGTCTAGTTGCAGGTCGGAGCTATAGTAGTTAGGTGAGGAGAGGGGTTGCTCAACTGTCGGTCAGTGAAAAAAAAAGAGGGCTTCGTTGTTTTCCTGGTTACGTAGAGATGGTTCAAGCAAGGGCCTCACAGCAGAGCATGGAGCAGTTCCCGGCAGCGGATTTAGTTGGTAAAAAGAAGATGGAGGAATTAGCATTCGGTAATGATGCATGAGGAGCAGAAGTGGTGCACATCAGTTGTTCGAAGAAATGCAGAAATGGAAATAGCAGTTCACTGTGGGGATTGTTTTGCAATTCACGTTGCTACAGTGATCATTTTTGTAGTAAGGAGGAGAAGGAAAGGAAAAGGGAGCAAAAGGGAGGAGTGCCACTAAAACTGTACGCGAATATTAGGTAAATTCTATTAATATAATTTATTTAATTAGACTATTGTGATTAACACGGTAGTTGCAGTTAGTTAATTAATACCGTACACGAATATTAGGTCAAAATTATTCAACAAGAAAAGAGGGTCGTAGCAGTGATATATATATCAGAAATATTGAGTTGGATATTCGGAAAATAAATCACTATTCGACAAATTAATAATCACGGTGAGTAATTCTCACTCAAGAATTTTATTTAAATTATTTTTATCGTTTGTTGATTGTTTGGTTGCATTTAAATATTTTTGTGGCTATTATTTAAATATACTAGTTATTTAGGATTGTTGTTTGAGGCTATTTTATATCTATATATATATTGGTGGTTGGATAGGTCCCGCAGTACCATTATCAGATGCCCGCAGTATCATAAGCGGATGACCCTATGCGCCCCACGCTATGATAGTGGATAACCTTCTATATTGCGACATCCTGCCTCGAAGTAGGATGGGTATTATTTATGTTGGCTAATGTCTGTGGATGCAGGAAAACAGGTTGGAGGAATCCAACTGGGTTCCTCAAAAATATTATTATTTGTTTGGTTTCATATATCTTATAATATATGATGTGTTAGAACCCTGTGATTGATAATTGGGTGTTTTTAAATGTTTAAATATCATTGGGCCCTAGATGTTAATTTATAAAATACCGTAAAAAGGATATTTGAGATTTAAAATGGAAAAACTACTTTTCAAAAATAGAAATTGAATTTCGAATGGGCTATAAAGATATTTACTTGTTTTGAATAAATAAAATAAGTATTGAATTTATAAACGATGTTTATAAATTGAATAATACAAGAAATTGAAGTGGTCAATTTATAAATGATGTTTATAAATTGAATAATGCAAGAAATTGAAGTAAATTTATAAACAATGTTTATAAATAAAATGGAAAAATTATCATTTGATAATTTGAATATTTAAATTCAAATATGAATTTAAAATAGAAATGGGAAATCGTTTTAAAGAAATAGACGATGGAATTTATTCTGATGTTCAGAATATAAATTGAACTAAAATAAATCCGTAAGGATTTTTGATTTGAATTCGATTAATTCGAATTTATTTAAATGGAAGTTAAATTGAATATGAAAATAAATTGGGTGTTATAAGTTATTATAAATAGAAATTTCCAAAAGGAGACTTTGGTTTTAAATAGATTTCGAAATAGACTTGTTTAAATATAAAAGAAGGAAAAATTTATAAAATGGTGTTTATAAATATAATGAATTAATTATCAAGAGATAATTTGAATATTTAAATTCAAATATGAATTTAAAATAGAATTGAAAATAGAATTTGAATATAGAAAATTCAAATAGAATTGAAAATAGAATTGAATGTAGAAAATTCAAATAGAATTGAAAATAGAATTTGAATGTAGAAAATTAAAATGGAATTTGAATATGGAAAATTCAAATAGAATTGAAAAGAGAATTTGGAAATAGAAAGTTGAAATCATTTCGAAATGGGAACGACGAAATATATTTCAGAATGTGGATTTTTAAACAAAATAGAAATAAGTCCAAAGGATTTATAATTTATTAAAGGAAAATTGGAATTAAATATAGAAGATCGAAGTGTAAATAAATATATTACCGAGTAAAGAAAAATCAACAATTATAGATAATCGAAAATATTATGTTGAATTGGGAAACTGATTTGATATATATTAAAAATATATCAGAATGGAGTTGAATTTATCATAAACGATGTTTAAACGTTTTTATGTATAAATATAATTATAACGAACTCGCCACAGCGCGGTAGTTCGCAAATTGGCGATTCGAACTTCAATTGAGTATATAGAACTCAATTTAAGTCGGAATTCTTTGAAATAAGAATCGTCAAGACCGATTTGATAATAACTTTCTAATGGAAGAGAAAAATCTGGATTTCATCGAATAGATTTTGAGTTATGTCAAAATCAAATTTTTAGAAAAACAGTGCTAGAACCATTATAAAAACATAACGATATGTTTAAATAAATAAACGGATTTTAAGGAAATAAAATCCGAATTGCCATTAGAAAAATCCAGACTGGAGATATAAAATAAATATGAACTCCAGTAAAGTAAGTGAAATGATTTTTGAAACAAAAATCAGATTTTTAGGTATTAAATAGATTTAACTAGTTGAAGAATAAATAGTTAATCAAGATTTGAATTGAAATGGGGCGTTGGATAAGTGAAAGAGATTTGAAAATTTATATTCCAAATCGAATATGTAATGCGAGTTGAAAACGGAATTAGATTGGGTTCATGAGTAGATTAAAATATATTTGAATATGATATGTTCAAATAAAAAGTGAAATAGTCAAAATAGCTAATAAGGATCAATTAGCGAGTTTGGGTTAAGACGAGTGGATTGAGTTGAAACCAAATGGAAATATTTGGATATGTGTTAGACAGGTATGGAATAAAGTATATGAAGAGAGATAAATTGAAATGCCCGACCAAAAGGTACATGTTTAAATTCCACATGAGATTTTATGCGCCGAATCGGCAAGCCACTTGGCTTTTTGATTTTCTTTTTAGATGGAAAGGGCCTAGAGAGGCGAGTTGAGGTTTGAACTATTTGCCGGTACATAGGAGGTTATGGCGAAATTTTCCGGAAATTTAAGGAGTTAGAATATTTTTAAGAAGTTTTTATAGTTAGAAATCTATATATCAATATATATAGAATCCGATTAGGAAACGAACTTAAAAATAGAATATTATAAACAAAAAGGAAATCAAAAAATATGGTAATAGAAAGAGAATATATATATATACACGTTTTAAAAATGAGTAAGTGGTTTTTATGGTGTTGATGATTTGAGATAAGTGGTCTTGTCCGTTTTGAAGTTAAGGATGTTTACAGTCAAGGTCTGAGAGGTAGTTATACCCCAACTTGATTGATTTCATTTTTAACTGATAAATAGCAAGGTTCAGTCTCGAAGACAAATGTTTGAATAAGATTAGTTGAATGCAGTGTTTTGGGTTGTTGTAACGATGTTTTACACAACATTCGTTTTAACCCAAGGAAGTGGAATTTTGAAAATATAAAATAAATAAATATTTCCTGAGTGTAGAAATGAACGGGCGTGAAAGAGATAAGTGATTGAAATGTTTTCCAATTGCAAATAGAATATATTTTCTAAATATAGAAAATAAAAGAAGGCGATATATGGAAATGTTTTCCAAATAGTGTAAAAGGCCATGATGGTTATTGAAAAGATTTGGTTAACAAATATTGATAAGGGAATGGAGTAGTGATTTAATTAATGAAATATTAATTAAGGGCCCAATAATTGTTTGATGCTATGAATGGATGTTTGGTTTTCTTCGATAGTTAAATAACCGACTATCGAAGTGTTAACTATCGAAGTGTTTGCCAATATCGTTGTCAATATGGAGAGACCGGTTGGATTATTATCTGAGAACCACTCCGTATTGGCAGTAGCATTGCGAATCAGATTATATGAAGATAATCGAAGACGGAGTAAAGTGCAAGGACTTTTTCTATTAATAGAAATTGTGCCTTCGGTTTCGTTCAATCCCAGAACGAACGTATATGGACGAATGTCTGACAGAGTATTTCCAATGATCGCATATGTTGGTCTGTATAAATATATATAGTGGTAGAGAATTTATTCTCTTAGCATAATATCCAGAATGTATTTGTGCAAATCAATTAGTGATTAACGGATCTGACAATGTGGCATTCAAAGTGATTGTGCTATCAATGAATGATAAGTAATCGTAGCCTCAGGCCTCAATAACCGGAAAATGACAAAAATCGGGCAGGCAGCATGGCTATGTGCGTCGCTCCCATTAGGGTGTATAATCACCTATCTAGAGATATTCATTTCATTCTTTAATCTATTCGATGCTGTCCCATTCGGGAAACGGTTGCTGATCCCAACCGTTGGTGATATACATTCGATACACTCAAGCAAAATGAGTGGTCGGTCATGTGTGGGCCGGGTTGCAAGATGTTCTTGTTGAACCTAGTGTATTTCTCTCTAGAGATACACTATCGGAAGGTGGTTCCATACCTTGTCATGTTGGAAATCCAATCTCCAATAAGCGCCATGCGGTAATTGATTTTATATTGTATATGGAGCGTGAGATGCAAGAGTTCCGCTAGATTGTTATTTATTTGATTTAGACACTATTATAATATCACTGGATTTCGTATCAAAGTGTTTTGGGTTATAGTAAGGTAAAAATCGTCCATGTGTATGTGTGGGCTGGACTTACTATTATCTTTTCTTTCTAAAGGATTTTGAAAGCTAAATGGTTGGAGTTTACTCACATTAGTCCCATGACTTACCCAGAGTTTATTTTGTTTGTTTTCCCTAAACTCTTGGGTGCCCAAATTTGTATGGGCAGTCTAGTCGGGATTTTTTAGATTCACTTGGAAGAGCTTGAAGCAGGAGGCTTCACCAGTTAGCTATAGACTATCATATATTCCGCTGTGTACCATGTTTGTATCTGGAAACAGGTGTTTATAACTGTTCCAGGAATACTTGTTATGCTCTGATGATGGTATGTATATAAAGTTACTGATTTGTATTTCAAAAGTTATGTTACCTAATATATTTTATTCGTTCCACTATGAGTTTGTGATCTTCATTTTCTTCTATTCTAATATTTCTTACTTTCTATTCCTCATCCTCTAACTTCTTTCTAATAATGATTCGTATTTTTGTGCAATTTGGGTTGGACGTGTGGTGTTATTAGTCGACTCAGATAATACAGATTTGCGGGCCGTTATAGTTGGTATCAAAGCTTAGGTTGAGTGAATACCTAGGCTTTGGTGGGGTTGTGCTCATTAGAGATAAGGTCAGTAGTAACCTAGAATGAGTTTAGTGTATATATACGAGAGCACGTATGTGTAAATTGATATAAAAGTTGTTTTAGATTGTGTTGGCTAGTCTGTTGAGTGGTTTATGAATTCTGATCGAATCGTGGGACGCCACGAAGTCGATAGGAATTTCTAAATACTTGAACCGAAAATTTCGACACGGTATTGTTTTAATGTGGGTAAATGGAATAATTATACCCAAAATTCTATTTTTATATAGAAAGGAATAATTCTTTGAAATTATTATATATGGATGTGTTGGATGTTATTATTATAATCAGAAGAGATTATAAAAAAATTGAAATGTTTATTTATAACCAAACATAATTTGTATAAGAATGAAATATATACAAATGAGAAGAATTAAAATTGAATTCAAACCGGAATTTGGAATTTAAATCCGGGGAAGTTGGAAAATATTTTCTGAAGTATATTAGAACAATATAGCTTTGTTTTAAAAGGATTTTTAATGGGGTTTGAAATTGTTTAAGCACTGAACTCACTTTGGTGGCTGGGAAATAATTCTGATGATGACTGCAGCATCATTATTGTTCATTTTCGAGTTATAAGTGATAAATTGCTACCATAGAAAAGTTTTGATGGAAATTTGTTTGAAAGAAAACAAATTGGTTTGAATATTCAAATGTTTAGAAATTGTGATGGAAATAAATATACGTATATATATATTTTTGTGATTCGAAAAGATTTGAAATGAAAACCCAGGAATTTGGATTTTGGAATTTAAATTTAACTTAAGCAAGTTAAATGGTTTAAAGTGAATATATTGATTAGAATCAATTTGAATGAATTTGAACGCATATGAATGAAAACCAAATGTTTTGGTAGAATAAAATTTGTTAAAATATGAAGAGGTGAGTTTCAACATAAAGGAGTTTTGAAAAGTTAATGGGTTTATAGTATTTTTCCTACCTTAGTACTTTCGGGGACGAAATTCTTTTAAGGGGGGAAGAATGTAACGACCCGTATTTTTATCGATTTATTTTTTATTATTTAATATTTATTTTATATATTTAGTTGTTAATATAAATTGATATTTATATTGAGTTATCGATTTAATAATCGAATATAATTTAATTTAGAATATATTGAATTATTGTAATTTGAAATATAATTGAAATCGAAGTTAAAAACTGAATCAAAATGATTCAGATGATAAGTAGGAATTTTATTTGATATATATGATAATAAATAATAATTTATTATCAAAGAATTTATGGTTTTCGAATTTAAATTATATTATATTAATTTAATATGGTATATATGTTGAAATTAAATTTCAGAATATTTACTGTTGAGTTCAGAATATGGTTATTACATTGAAATGTCGGTCTTTACGCTAGAATAGCGGTTCGTGATTTAAATGAATGGATCCCGAGATATTGGATTGTGGATAGGCTTGAAATCAAATCGGTATCCATTTAGAAAGAAAGAAAATCTCTTTATATCAAATCGAATTAATTAAAAATCAAATTGCATTAAAATAATGTGTACCATACGCAGGCTTCTTTCCTTAATACTCAAGTCTCTCCATTTAAAAATACAACCTGTGGGTTCTCCTTTTCTTCCTTCCATTTGAACGAGAATCCAATTCTTTCAGAGAAAATGGTGACCGATCTTCACATTTTGATTTTCCTCTTTAAGAATTTGAAATAAATAAGCCACCATTTCCAAGCAAATCAAAGCCACACCCCCTTATCCTTGTAATTTTGCTTGCCTTTTTCCATTTTATTTCTCCAAGTTGAAAAATCGAAACTAAATGACATCTGTAATAATATAAAAGAAGAAGAAGAGGGGTATGGAATAAAAATCAGATCGCGATGGTGGTAGTGGGAGTGGAGTTCGAACCCGCGAGCTTAGGGCTGGGGAAAATCATGAATTACAGTGATCTTTGGGCTAGTTGAAGCATTGATTTACGTTTGTGTTTGGTTTATCCATCGTGCGTTTGTGGAATCTTGAGCAAAAAGACATTGCCTCATGTACTGTGGAAGGCCGGACTTGTATTGTTGCGATCTGGAGCGAGGGAGATCAAGTTCAATGATGGTGGCTCAGGTGGTCTTGTTGCAGGTCGGAGCTACAGTAGTTAGGTAAGGAGAGGGGTTGCTCAACTGTTGGTCAGTGGAAAAAAAAGAGAGAGGGCTTCGTTGTTTTCCTAGGTACGTAGAGATAGTTCAAGCAAGTGCCTCACAGCAGAGCATGGAGCAGTTCCCGACAGTTGTTTTAGTTGGTAAAAAGAAGATGGAGAATTAACATTCGGTAATGATGCATGAGGATCGGCAGTGATGCACATCAGTTTTTCGAAGAAATGCAGAAATGGAAATAGCAGTTCATTGTGGGGATTCTTTTGCAATTCACGTTGCTACAGTGATCATTTTTGTAGTAAGGAGGAGAAGGAAAGGAAAAGGGAACAAAAGGGAGGATTGTGCCACTAAAATCGTACACGAATATTAGGTGAATTCTATTAATATAATTTATTTAATTAGACAATTATGATTAATATGGTATTTGCAATTAGTTAATTAAAATCGTACGCGAATATTAGGTCGAAATTATTCAAAAGAAATGGGGTCAAAGCAGCGATATATGGAATAACCCGGAAATCTGGGCCAATTTAAAATTTTTATTTTGGCAATTTTAGCGAATTTTGAATATTCAAATGGATTATTTTAAATAATATCCAAGAGGAAATTTATTTTGAATATAATTCGAACATATATATTTATATAGATCGTCGTTAGAATATAAATATTTATTTATATATATAAAAGGAATTGAAAATGACGTGGTAGTTCGATAATTCGATTTCAAAATTCAATTGAACATACCGGGTGCAAAATAAACCGGATTTTAGTGAAACCAAAAATACTTGAATCTAATTGTGAATATCTTTCCAACGAATCCGAAAAATTGAAATTTCATAGCGGGGATAAAAAGTTATGTCCAATTTAAAATTCAGAATAGTCGCTATGGAATTTCGGCCCTTAAAAACAGGAATTTTGCAAATGACTTCAGTTTTCGACGAAACCACTTTGTTGGATCTGCGATGTCAAATTATTGCTAGGTTTCAAATTTCATAATTTTTCGAATCAGTATGTGAGCGTGGCAAAGGAAAACGCGTTTGACCAGTTTTAGTTGATTTTAATTGACTGGAAAATGGCCATTTTTCAAACGGTCTCAGAATTCGATGAAATTAGTTTTGTTAGGACCGTATCGTCAATACGAAGTTAGAAAATATTTTTCGGGAAATTTTCTTGTTAGTATGTGGCCCCAGTAAATTGAAATGTGCGTTCAAATTTAATATATAGAGTTATATGTGGATTTTGACGAAAACTGATCGAAACAGCCGAATCAGCCTGCGATACATATCCCATTGTGTTCGGAATGGGGGTAATTAGCTATGGACGACAGGCGGTGGGTCTCGTTTAGAGGTCGAAAATAAAAGTCACTTTTTGAAAATTAAATTAATTAAATATATATTTCCATTCTCCCTCCCTCCCTCTATTTACAGATAACCCCCCCCCCCCCCCCCCCCGCGATTTCATTTTAGAAGAAAAAAATAATGAAAGAAAAAAAATGATCGTTCAAATCGCGTCTCGCCCCCCCTCCCCCCCAACATCCGTCGCCGCCGCCTTACTCCCCTTTTCTTCTCCACCTCGCGCCCCCCTGAACCAACCGCAGCCCCCTTGGCCCGACGCAACCAACCGCAGTCCCCCTGGCCCGACGCAACCAACCGCATCCCCCCTGGCCTGACGCAACCAACCGCAGCCCCCTGGCCCGACGCAACCAACCGCAAACCCCCCTCCCCCAACGCGCCTCCCCCGCCATCTGACTCCAACTCCGACTGTAAGCACCTTCTTAAATTTGTTTTATTTATTTCAGTTTATTTAAAAATGATTAGTTAGAATAGAGAAAGAAGGAAAGAAAAAAAAAATCAGTTTTATTTTTTTAAAAAGAGAAGGATTATATTTTTGAATAATAAAAATATAATTTTTATATTAGTAGAAGGTTAAAAATATGTTTTTATAAAGTAAAAGGCTAAAAGTATGATTTTTATAAAGTAGAAGTAATAAAAATATGATTTTTATAAAGTAGAAGTATTAAAAATATGATTTTTTATATAACAGAGATTATAAAAATATTATCTTTATATATGTAGCGAAATAAAAATCTGACTTTTCTTATACATAGGTGGAAGAAAAAATGTGATTTTTATAGTGATGTAAAAATAGAAGTTTTATCTATATAATAGAGATGTAAAAATAGAATTTTTATCTATATAATAGAGATGTAAAAATAGAATTTTTATCTATATAATAGCAATGTAAAAATATAATTTTTATCTATATAATAGCGATGTAAAAATAGAGTTTTTATCATATATATAGCAACGTAAAAATACAATTTTGATCATTAGAATGGTTAAGGAAAAATATGATTTTTTAAATTGAAAGTGAACAAATAAAAATTTGATTTTTACTTTAAAGACAGCAGTATGAAAATGTTATTTTTTATATATGTAGTGGATATGGGCGACGAAAGTGACGAAGTGCAAGCAAGATGAAGATTTCCTACATATGAAGAGTCGTGGAGTTTGGATTAGCTAGTCGGTGAGAACTTCTCACTTTTAATTTAATTTTCTATTTAAAATATATACTAGGATGCAGACGGTGTTTAGTAGCTCCCGACACCCGTCGTCCACAGACCATGGATGGCTTGTATGCTTGTTTGTTTGATTTTGATGTGTAGTTGATTGTGTAATGTGACGTGAAATGAAATAAAATATTTATATAGTTAAAAATATTTTATATTTGAAAATAGAATTTTTAACGTGTATATGAAATGAAATAAATTAATATAAACAAATCGAACGAATTGTTTATATACACACATTTGACTGATATTGATTGGGACGATAAATTTTACACATCGCCCAACTGTACAAATAAAATCTGTGTTTGTTGATTTGAAACCCCACATGGGTATTGGGATGATATTTGACATACACTAATCCCGATTGTTTAGTTGTATGTCGATCGATTGGTCGACAGACTGTGTAAGCATTAATTATTTATATTTAATGCTTATGCAGTTGTGTGGTGCACTCTGGATGATGGTTGATTATTTATCGTTGTTATTTTATACATGTGTTATAGAAAAACCATATAATTAACATTATATGGTAATTGATTGGGCCTCATTCCAGTTTTGAATTAGAAATATTTGAAATAGAAATATTTGAAATAGAAATATTTGAAAAAGAAATATTTGAAATAGAATATTTGAAAATAGAAATATATGAAGCCTTGTTGATTAGATTGACGCCATTTTGACGCGAACGATATTTATATTGATTTTATTCATTTTTCAATGAGTATTGAAAGTGATTTCGAAATTCGAATTATATTGAAAAGAATTGAAATTCGAATTATATTGAAAAGAATCGAAATTCGAATTATATTGAAAAGAATCGAAATTCAAATTATATTGAAAAGAATCGAAATTCGAGTTATATTGAAAAGAATCGAAATTCGAGTTATATTGAAAAGAATTGAAATTCAAATTGAACTTAATAGAATTGAAATTCGAATTAGATTGAAATAGAATTGAAATCGTTTTGAATTGAATTTAAAACGTATTGAAATTGAACAGAAAATTGATTCGAATTGAAATCAATTTGAAATGAATTTAAAACGAATTTATAAGGAAAAAATCAATTTTGATTTGAATTTGAAATGAAGTTGAAATCGTTTTGAAAACAAATTTAAAAACGATTTATAAAATGCGTTTTAAAAGGAAATCGACGAAGTATATATTATATATATAATATAATGGCCTGAATAGAACACGCCGCGCCGCGGCAGTTCGTGAATTTCGACCATTGACTTCGAATGGACATTACGGGAGATCCGACCATTGGATTCTCCTAAAACTGGAACCGTTGGGTTCGTATCGAATAGAGATTTCCAATGAATATTAGAAATCTGAAATCTAACGGTTGAATTTGGAATTATGTCCAAATCAAATTTGGAAAAGGTCGCTGTAAGTGCAGTTCGATGGCCGTTGATGGAAATCGACTGTACGGGCCTTGATAAAATTATTAAAAATAGTAATAATTTTTGTAAAATCATAAGAAATGATTTGTGAAGAATTGGGATGAAAAACTCCATATTTGAAAAGATAAAAATAGATTTTTATCGAAATGAACTAGTTTTGAACTAGAATTAAAATCAATTTATTTTTGAAATAAATAAATTGAGTTTGAAAAGGGTTTTAAAAGTAACCAGGATTTCCAATAATTAAAGTGGAAATGGATCTAAATCGAAATTGTCTTTGGAATATTTCGATGTTGGGTTTCGTGATTATACAGATATTGTTATGGAAATTTGAAAGATATATTTATATCGTTATTTCCAATACGATATTTGTTTGTTGTAGAATTTGATATTGAATGTAAGCCGATATATTTTCTATTCAAAGCCTTGTATTTAATTTCAAATGTGATTTGGGTTTGTCGTGACTGGTGTCTTCATTAACACTGTTCTTGAACCCAATTGAGAAAAAGATTAAATCTTTTTATTTAGATTTAATGAAGTGTACCAATTATATAATATTTGATTGGAATTGAATTGGTATTGATTTTTGGGTTTACCGTGAACAGTGTTTTAAATAACACTTGTTCTTTAACCCAATAATTAATGGAATGTGATTTTAGGTTGTCGTTAACGGTATCTTCAATAATACTGTTCGTAGACCCAAAGGAGTTAAGAAAATCAGAAACTAACTGGAGATTAGTTAAGTTGAATGGTTTTTGGGGTATTGATCTGATGTTGGTTTCGGCCTTCGGGGTTAATACTTAGGGAATTGCTCACTTGCTAATTTACGGTTAGGGACTTATTGAAATGTGATGTGATTTTGGGGTTTATCGTGAACCGTGTTTTAAATGACACTGATTCTTTAACCCAGGCACAGATTAATACTAAGTGGAGTTTTAATGAATCTTTAATTAGATTGAAATGAACGAGAATGGAGTATCACCAGTTTTGCTCCAGGTGATAGTTAAATCTTTAATTAGATTTGAACGTGAAATGGTAATTGAATTTATCGATAACACCGTGGTGTTAGATATGAAGTATGACCAGTTTTACTTCATAGAATGAATAGGTTGGGGTTAGAAATTAAAACAAATGATTACTTCGCTAAGGTTCGTTAATCCCGACTAGTTTGAATTGATATTCAAAAGAAGATTAAAGAATAAATTTAAAATAAATTATCTTTGATAAAATTAATGGGAACCTTTCCCAAATAATGTGAAATTTAGAAACTAACTATGGGTTAGCTAAGAAGGACGGTTTCCTGGGTATTGATCTGATGTTGGTTTCGGCCTTCAGGGTTAATATTTGGGGAATTATTCTCTTGCTAATTTACAGTTAGTGACTGATGAATTGGAATGAGGCGTATGTTATGTTTATGTAACACTTCTTTATTATATACGCGAGTTATTAAGAAAGACCGGGTTTACCCCATTCTGAATAACTGATTCGACGATGAGTCGAAGATGAAGACGGTGGTTGAAGACCGGAGGTCTTCACGTCGTTTGATTGATTACAGATGATCTTGATTGGGCCGTATACCCAAGAGGAGGGAATCGGTTAGTGGTCGTCCAGACGTACTTGGAGATCGATGGATATGCGAGGTACAAGGTGCCTCCGGTTTCGTTCAGACCCAGAACGAACTTGTAAATGGATTGTGTGTCTGACATTGGATTTTAGTCTGTGTGATTGATTTCTATTAAATATATATCTATTTGGCGGCGGAGAATTTATTCTCTTGCTTAACGCCCTTCTCTGAGACGTACGAGCTCAGGGGTTATATATTGATGGACTGCCTGTGTGGCATGCTAAGATGCAAATAATCAAGGCTTCTGTTCAAAAGCAGAGTCTTGTGTTGGATGATCAAAGCACAGTCTGTGTGGCACAACTTTGTGTAGCGTTGATTCGCGAGCCTCACACCCCGGTTGTGAACCAGAAACAGGAGAGGACATCAGGGAGGGCATGCATTTCCTTCTAGTTAGAAGTGGCGTCAGTGGTTTTACACGCCCTGACGAGTTTGACTTATGTGGTTGTTGCTGTTGCGAGGCGCCTCAGATAGATCGGCGACTATGTGAAGCCGATGGAGTCATTTGTTGACTCATTGACACCCCAAAGGGTGGGGAAACGCAGTGTTCAGGCATTTGAATCCACATCGGCGGACCGGCCCTGACGATCCAAGGGACGATGCGTTCTGTTCCTGAGACATGGGCTAGAGCGTCTCGAATCGGTAGAGGACTATCTTTTGCCTTGGTTCACAGATGAAAATCCAGCTTCCAATACTTGATTTTGCGGTTTTATTTGTAGAGCCTGGTATTAGCGACATAGTAGCATGGGATGGTATGCCGCCTATGATTGATATTTATGATTGAAATTATTTTTGACACTATACACTTATTATAGTATAAAATGATTTTTTTTTTTTTTTGCGTATCAAGCATTCTTTGGCTATTATAAGGTAGAACCCTATCCTCCGGCTTGCGTTGCATTGTGTGATAGGACCTGGGTCTTATAATAGCTTCATTTTTCTTTATTTAGCATTGCATTATTTGTTTTATGCACTGGTATTCTTGGGAGGAAACCCGTTCCGTGTTATACGGCGTGGTCCCTTGATTTACCGAACTTTAAAATAAAGAATAATAACTGTTTCAGTTCTCATACCAGTCCCATGACTGACCTGGAGTTTATTGTTTTAACCTAAACTCTGGGTGCCCTTATTTTGACATAGGCAGCTAGTAGTTTTGGTTTTGCAGATTTATATTCATAGGATCCTGATGTACAGCTGGAACGATACTCGGAAAGCTCTATATCCGTGTATTACTTCTAGTTGTGTATTGTTTTATTTTCCGCTGCTTTGTAATGTATTGTAATCTCTGATATTTATCAAATGTATATTATTTGTTTATACTCTGTATATGCTTGTATCTGATGGAATTGTTTAAACTAACAATGAATTGTTCTTCTGTTTGCGTTCTTTTGTGTGTTGTTCTCAAAGTAATCCGTGTTTTCCTTACCGGGGAAGTTCGGGTCGTTTCATCGTGGTATCAGAGCTTTGTTTTACAAAGCTCAGGGAACAAGACACATTAGAACCATACGAAAGAATTCATCAGATATTGGATTAGTAATATCCAATGAGAATGACTCGTTAGAGATAGGATCAGTAGTATCCTAGAACGAGTGTGAAGAGTATATTTTTAAAATGAAAACAATTTTTGTTTTGAAATTTAAATCGTTTTATACGTATTTGAAGATTTATTTATATTAGATTAATTTGGACAATCCAATATATAAAGATTTTTCATATATGTCGTGCAAACGTGTATTCGAAGTTTTAATGTTTTGGATGGTTATAGAATCACACTCTAGTTGCCCGTGGCTAATTCTGGTGATGGGGCACCATCGCCAGTGTTTATTTTCGAGTTTCGAAAGTGAGATTTCTATTTATTTCCAATTGACTGGTGTGAGAACCAAAATTAGATAGGTCTTATTGTTGTGATTTGGCATCAAAAATGTGATTTTTGACTATATATCACAATTATGTGATTTAAATGATAACCAACTAATTGATTGATGGTTGTGTTGTTTGATTATTGTTCGATTAATTAAAAGTTGAACCTATAACCAAATTGAATCAAATAGTGAATTGTACTGAAAATTTGTCGCATTTGCTTGCATATACATGTACTTACATTGAACAGGTCATACCAAGGAGGCTAGAGCAGATGAATAAAATTGTTTGGCCGATAAATAGGTACATGTTTATTGTATTTATTGGGTTTTGGATGATTTTGTGAGCCGATTGGCTAGCCGCTTGGCTTTTTCATTCATTTTGGATTGAAGAAGGCCATGGGAGGCTATATGAAATATCCCGAAGTCCCCAGTGCAGGGGAGGTTATGGCGAAATTTTTCGAAAATTTAGGGTGTTAGCCAAATTTTTGGAAAATTTGAAAAGTTCTTAGAAAATGAAAAGTTGAAGAACTTAAGCTGTAGTGAAAATACTGGAAGTTGAGTTGATTAGTTAAACAACTTTCGGCTTCGTTCCTTTTCGGGGACGAAAAGTTTTGAGTGGGGGAGATTGTAATAATCCAGAAATCTAGGCCAATTTAAAATTTTTATTGTGGCAATTTTAGCGAATTTTGAATATTCAAAATGGATTATTTTAAATAATATTGACGAGAAATTTATTTTGAATATAATTCGAACATATATATTTATATAGATCGTCGTTAGAATATAAATATTTATTTATATATATATAAAAGGAATTGAAAATGGCGTGGTAGTTCGATAATTCGATTTCAAAATTCAATTGAACATACCGGGTGCAAAATAAACCGGATTTTAGTGAAACCAAAAATATTTGAATCTAATTGTGAATATCTTTCCAATGAATCCGAAAAATTTAAATTTCATAGAGGGTATAAAAAGTTATGTCCAATTGAAAATTCAGAATAGTCGCTATGGAATTTCGGCCCTTAAAAATGGGAATTTTGCAAACGACCTCGGTTTTCGACGAAACCACTTTTGTTGGATCCGCGATGTCAAATTATTACTAGATTTCAAATTTCATAATTTTTCGAATCAGTATTTGAGCGTGGCAAAGGAAAACGCGTTTGACCAGTTTTAGTTGATTTTAATCGACTGGAAAATGGCCATTTTTCAAACGGTCTCAGAATTCGATGAAATTAGTTTTGTTAGGACCGTATCGTCAATACGAAGTTAGAAAATATTTTTCGGGGATTTTTCTTGTTAGCATGTGGCCCCAATAAATTGAAATGTGCGTTCAAATTCAATATATAGAGTTATATTTGGATTTTGACGAAAACTGATCGAAACAGCAGAATCAGCCTACGATACATATCCCATTGTGTTCGGAATGGGGGTAATTAGCTATGGACGACAGGCAGTGGGTCTCGTTTAGAGATCGAAAATAAAAGTCACTTTTTGAAAATTAAATTAATTAAATATATATTTCCATTCTACCTCCCTCCCTATATTTACAGATAAACCCCCCTCCCCCGATTTCATTTCAGAAGAAAAAAATAAAGAAAGAAAAAAAAATGATCATTCAAATCGCGTCTCGCCCCCCTCCCCTCCAACATCCTCCGCCGCCTTCCTTCCTCCTCCCCCTCTTCTTCTCCACCTCGCGCCCCCCCTGAACCAAACGCAGCCCCCCTGCCCCGACGCAACCAATCGCATCCCTTCTGGCCCGTCGCAACCAACCGCAGCCCCCTTGGCCCGACGCAACCAACCGCAGCCCCCTGGCCCGACGCAACCAAACGCAACCACCCCACCCCAACGCGCCTCCCCCGCCATCTGACTCCAACTCCGACTGTAAGCACCTTCTTAAATTTGTTTTATTTATTTCAGTTTATTTAAAAGTGATTTGTTAGAATAGAGAAAGAGGGAAAGAAAAAAAATCAGTTTTATTTTTTTAAAAAGAGAAGGATTATATTTTGAATAACAAAAATATAATTTTTATATTAGTAGAAGGTTAAAAATATGATTTTTATAAAGTAGAAGGTTAAAAATATGATTTTTATAAAGTAGAAGTAATAAAAATATGATTTTTACAAAGTAGAAGTATTAAAAATATGATTTTTATATAATAGGGAATATAAATATATTATCTTTATATATGTAGCGAAATAAAAATCTGATTTTTCTTATATATAGGTGGAAGTAAAAATGTGATTTTTATAGCGATGTAAAAATATAATTTTTATCTATATAATAGAGATGTAAAAATAGAATTTTTATCTATATAATAGAGATGTAAAAATAGAATTTTTATCTATATAACAGCGATGTAAAAATAGAATTTTTATCTATATAATAGCGATGTAAAAATAGAATTTTTATCATATATATAGCAAAGTAAAAATACGATTTTGATCATTAGAATTGTTAAGGAAAAATATGATTTTTTAAATTGAAAGTGAACAAATAAAAATGTGATTTTTATTTTAAAGACAACAGTATGAAAATGTGATTTTTTATATATGTAGTGGATACGGGCGACGAAATTGACGAAGTGCAAGCAAGATGAAGATTTCCTACATATGAAGAGTCGTGGAGTTTGGATTAGCTAGTCGGTGAGAACTTTTCACTTTTAATTTAATTTTCTATTTAAAATAAATATTAGGATGCAGAGGTGTTTAGTAGCACCCAACACCCATCGTCCACAGACCATGGACGGCTTGTATGCTTGTTTGTTTGATTTTGATGTGTAGTTGATTGTGTAATGTGACGTGAAATGAAATAAAATATTCATATAGTTAAAAATATTTTATAGTTGAAAATAGAATTTTTAACGTGTATATGAAATGAAATAAATTAATATAAACAAATCGAACGAATTGTTTATATACACACATTTGACTGATATTGATTGGGACGATAAATTTTACACATCGCCCAACTGCACAAATAAAATCTGTGTTTGTTGATTTGAAACCTCACACGGGTATTGGGATGATATTTGACGTACACTAATCACGATTGTTTAGTTGTATGTCGATCGATTGGTCGACAGACTGTGTAAGCGTTAATTATTTATATTTAATGCTTATGCAGTTGTGTGGTGCACTCTGGATGATGGTTGATTATTTATCGTTGTTATTTTATACATGTGTTGTAGAAAAGCCATATAATTAACATTATATGGTAATTGATTGGGCCTCATTCCAATTTTGAATTAGAAATATTTGAAATAGAAATATTTGAAATAGAAATATTTGAAAAAGAAATATTTGAAATAGAATATTTGAAAATAGAAATATATGAAGCCGTGTTGATTAGATTGACGCCATTTTGACGCGAACGATATTTATATCAATTTTATTCATTTTTCAATGAATATTGAAAGTGATTTCGAAATTCGAATTATATTGAAAAGAATCGAAATTCGAATTATATTGAAAAGAATCGAAATTCGAATTATATTGAAAAGAATCGAAATTCGAATTATATTGAAAAGAATCGAAATTCGAGTTATATTGAAAAGAATTGAAATTCGAATTAAATTGAAATGAATTGAAATTCGAATTAAACCAAATAGAATTGAAATTCGAATTAGATTGAAATAGAATTGAAATCATTTTGAATTGAATTTAAAACGTATTGAAATTGAACTGAAAATTGATTTGAATTGAAATCAATTTGAAATGAAATTAAAACAAATTTATAAGGAAAAATTCAATTTTGATTTGAATTTGAAATGAAGTTGAAATCGTTTCGAAAACGAATTTAAAAATGATTTATAAAATGCGTTTTAAAAGGAAATCGACGAAGTATACATTATATTATATTATATATATATATATATATATATATATATATATATAATATAATGGCCTGAATAGAACGCGCCGCGCCGCGGCATTTCGTGAATTTCGACCATTGACTTCGAACGGACATTACGGGAGATCCGACCGTTGGATTCTCCTAAAACTGGAACCGTTGGGTTCGTGTCGAAAAGAGCTTTTCAATGAATATTAGAGATCTGAAATCTAACGGTTGGATTTGGAATTATGTCCAAATCAAATTTGGAAAAGGTCGCTGTAAGTGCAGTTCAATGGCTGTTGATGGAAATCAACTGTACGGGCCTTGAAAAATTATCAAAAATAGTAATATTTTGTGTAAAATCATAAGAAATGATTTGTGAAGAATTAGGATGAAAAAATCCATATTTGAAAACATAAAAATAGATTTTTATCGAAATGAACTAGTTTTGAACTAGAATTAAAATCAATTTATTTTTGAAATAAATAAATTGAGTTTGAAAAGGGTTTTAAAAGTAATCAGGATTTCCAATAATTAAAGAGGAAATGGATTTGAATCGAAATTGTCTTTGGAATATTTCGATGTTGGGTTTCGTGATTATACAAATATTGTTATGGAAATTTGAAAGATATATTTATATCGTTATTTCCAATACGATATTTGTTGGTCATAGAATTTGATATTGAATATAAGCCGATATATTTTCTATTCAGAGCCTTGTATTTAATATCAAATGTGATTTGGGTTTGTCGTGAATGGTGTCTTCATTAACACTGTTCTTGAACCCAATTGAGAAAAAGATTATATCTTTTTATTTAGATTTAGTGAAGTGTACCAATTAAATAATATTTAATTGGAATTGAATTGGTATTGATTTTTGGGTTTATCGTGAACAGTGTTTTAAATAACACTTGTCTTTAACCCGATAATTAATGGAATGTGATTTTGGGTTGTTGTGAATGGTATCTTCAATAATACTATTCTTAGACCCAAAGGAGTTAAGAAAATCAGAAACTAACTGGAGATTAGTTAAGTTGAATGGTTTCCGGGGTATTGATCTGATGTTGGTTTCGGCCTTCGGGGTTAATACTTAGGGAATTGCTCACTTGCTAATTTACGGTTAGGGACTGATTGAAATGTGATGTGATTTTGGGGTTTATCGTGAACCGTGTTTTAAATGACACCGATTCTTTAACCCAGGCACAGATTAAAACTAAGTGGAGTTTTAATGAATTTTTAATTAGATTGAAATGATCGAGAATGGAGTATCACCAGTTTTGCTCCAGGCGATAGTTAAATCTTTAAATAGATTTGAACGTGAAATGGTAATTGAATTTACCGATAACACCGTGGTGTTAGATATGAAGTATGACCAGTTTTACTTCATGGGATGAATAGGTTGGGGTTGGGAAATTAAAACAAATGATTACTTCGGTAAGGTTCGTTAATCCCGACTAGTTTGAATTGATATTCAAAAGAAGATTAAAGAATAAATTTAAAAGAACTTATCTTTGATAAAATTAATGGGAACCTTTCCCTAAGAATGTGAAATTTAGAAACTAACTGTAGGTTAGCTAAGAAGGACGGTTTCCTGGGTATTGATCTGATGTTGGTTTCGGCCTTCGGGGTTAATATTTCGGGAATTATTCTCTTGCTGATTTACAGTTTGTGACTAATGAATTGGAGTGAGGCGTATGTTGTGTTTGTGTAACACTTCTTTATTATATACGCGAGTTATTCAGAAAGACCGGGTTTACCCCATTCTGAATAACTGATTTGACGATGAGTCGAAGATGAAGACGGTGGTTGAAGACCGGAGGTCTTCACGTCCTTTGGGTGATTACTGATGATCTTGGTTGGGCCGTACACCCAAGAGGAGGGAATCAGTTAGTGGTCGTCCAGACGTACTTGGAGATCGATGGATATGCGAGGTACAAGGTGCCTCCAGTTTCATTCAGACCCAGAACGAACTTGTTAATGGACTGTGTGTCTGACATTGGATTTTAGTCTGTGTGATTGATTTCTATGAAATATATATCTGTTTGGCGGCGGAGAATTTATTCTCTTGCTTAACGCCCTTCTCTGAGACGTACGAGCTCAGGGGTTATATATTGATGGATATCAAACGCACGGAGTGAACTGCCTGTGTGGCATGTTAAGATGCAAATGATTAAGGCTTCTGTTGAAAATCAGAGTCTTATGGTGGATGATCAAAGCACAGTCTGTGTTGCACAACTTTGTGTAGCGTTGATTCGCGAGCCTCACACCCCGGTTGTGAACCAGAAACGGGAGAGGACATCAGGGAGGGCATGCGTTTCCTTCTAGTTAGAAGTGGGTCAGTGGTTTTACACGCCTTGACGAGTTTGACTTATGTGGTTGTTGCTGTTGCGAGGCGCCTCAGATAGATTGGTGACTATGTGAAGCCGATGGAGTCATTTGTTGACTCATTGACACCCCAAAGGGTGGGGAAACGCAGTGTTCAGGCATTTGAATCCACATCGGTGGACCGGCCCTGACGATCCAAGGGACGATGCGTTCTGTTCCTGAGACACGGGCTAGAGCGTCTCGAATCGGTAGAGGACTATCTTTTGCCTCGGTTCACAGATAGAAATCCAGCTTCCAATACATGATTTTGCGGTTTTATTTGTAGAGCCTAGTGTTGGCGACGTAGTAGCATGGGATGCTATGCCGCCTATGATTGATATTTATGATTAAAATTGTTTTTGACACTTATTATAGTATAAAATTATTTGCTTTTAGTGTATCAAGCATTCTTTGGCTATTATAAGGTAAAACCCTATCCTCTGGCTTGCGTTGCATTATGTGATAGGACCTGGGTCTTATAATAGCTTCATTTTTCTTAATTTTGCATTGCGCTGTTTGTTTTATGCACTGGTATTCTTGGGAGGAAACCCGTTCCGTGTTATACGGCGTGGTCCATTGATTTACCGAACTTTAAAATAAAGAATAATAACTGTTTTAGTTCTCACACCAGTCCCATGACTGACCTAGAGTTTATCGTTTTAACCTAAACTCTGGGTGCCCTTGTTTTGACACGGGCAGCAAGTAGTTTTGGTTTTGCAGATTTATATTCACAGGATCCTGATGTACAGCTGGAACAATACTCGGAAAGCTCTGTATCCGTGTATTACTTCTAGTTGTGTATTTTATTATTTTCCACTGCTTTGTAATGTATTGTAATCTCTGATATTTATCGAATGTATATTATTTGTTTATACTCTGTATATGCTTGTATCTGATGGAATTGTTGAAATTAACAGTGAAATGTTCTTCTGTTTGCGTTTTTAAGTGTGTTGTTCTCAAAGCAATCCGTGTTTTCCTTACCGGGGAAGTTCGGGTCGTTTTAATATATATATATATATCAGAAACATTGAGTTGGATATTCGGAAAATAAATCGCTATTTGTTAAATTAAAAATCACAGTGGGTAATTCTCACTCAAGAATTTTATTTAAATTATTTTTATCGTTTGTTGATTGTTTGGTTGCATTTAAATATTTTTGTGGCTATTATTTAAATATATTAGTTATTTAGGATTGTTGTTTGTGGCTATTTTATATATATATATATTGTTAGTTGGATAAGTCCCGTAGTACCATTAGCGGATGCCCGCAGTATCATTAACGGATGACCCTATGCGCTCCACTATATGATAGTGGATGACCTTCTATACTGTGATATCCTGCCTCGAAGCAGGATGGGTATTATTTACGTTGGCTAACGTCTGTGGATGCAGGAAAACAGGTTGGAGGAATCCAACTGGAATCCTCAAAAATATTATTATTTGTTTGGTTTCATATATCTTATCATATATGATGTGTTAGAACCCTGTGATTGATAATTGGGTGTTTTTAAATTTTTAAATATCATTGGGCCCTATATGTTAATTTATAAAATACCGTAAAAAAAATATTCGAGATTTAAAATGGAAAATCTACTTTTCAAAAATAGAAATTGAATTTCGAATGGGCTATAAAGATATTTACTTGTTTTGAATAAATAAGATACGTGTTGAATTTATAAACGAAGTTTATAAATTGAATAATACAAGATATTGAAGTGGTGAATTTATAAATGATGTTTATAAATTGAATAATGCAGGAAATTAAAGAAAATTTATAAACAATGTTTATAAATAAAATGGAAAAATTATCATTTGATAATTTGAATATTTAAATTCAAATATGAATTTAAAAATTGAAATGGGAAATCGTTTTAAAAAAATAAACGATGGAATTTATTCTGATGTTCAGAATATAAATTGAACTAAAATAAATCCGTAAGGATTTATGATTTGAATTCGATTAATTCGAATTTATTTAAATGTAAGTTAAATTGAATATGAAAATAAATTGGGTGTTATAAGGTATTATAAATAGAAATTTCCAAAAGAAGACTTTGGTTTTAAATAGATTTCGAAATAGACTTGTTTAAATATAAAAGAAGGAAAAATTTATAAAACGGTGTTTATAAATATAATGAATTAATTATCAATAGATAATTTGAATATTTAAATTCAAATATGAATTTAAAATAGAATTGAAAATAGAATTTGAATATAGAAAATTCAAATAGAATTGAAAATAGAATTTGAATATAGAAAATTCAAATAGAATTGAAAATAGAATTTGAACGTAGAAAATTCAAATGGAATTTGAATATGGAAAATTCAAAGAGAATTGAAAACAGAATTTGAAAATAGAAAGTCGAAATCATTTCGAAATGGGAACGACGAAATATATTTCAGAATGTGGATTTTTAAATAGAATAGAAATAAATTTAAAGGATTTATAATTTATAAAAGGAAAACTGGAATTAAATATAGAAGATTGAAGTATAAATAAATATATTGCCGAGTAAGGAAAAATCGACAATTATAGATAGTCGAAAATATTATGTTGAATTGGGAAACTGATTTGATATATATTAAAAATATATCAGAATGGAGTTGAATTTATTATAAACGAAGTTTAAACATTTATATATATATTTATATATATATATATATAATTAAAATGAACTTGCCGCAGTGCGGTAGTTCGCAAATTGGCAATTCGAACTTTAATTGAGTATATAGAACTCAATTTAAGTCGAATTCTTTGAAATAAGAATCGTCAGGACCGATTTGATAATAGCTTTCTAATGGAAGAGAAAAATCTGAATTTCGTCGAATAGATTTTGCGTTATATCATAATCAAATTTTCAGAAAAACAGCGCCTGAACCATTATAAAACCATAACGGTTTGTTTAAATTAATAAAAGGATTTTAAGGAAATAAAATCAGAATTGCCATTAGAAAAATCCAGACTGGAGATATAAAATAAATATTAACTCCAGTAAAGTAAGTGAAATGATTTTTGAAACAAAAATCAGATTTTTAGTTATTAAATAGATTTAACTAGTTAAAGAATAAATAGTTAATCGAGATTTGAATTGAAATGGGGCATTGGATAAGTGAAAGAGATTTGAAAATTTATATTCGAAATTGATTATGTAACGCGAGTTGAAAACGGAATTAGATTGGGTTCATGAGTAGACTAAAATATATTTGAATGTGATATGTTCAAATAAAAAGTGAAATAGGCAAAAGAGCTAATAAGGATAAATTAGCGAATTTGGGTTAAGACGAATGGATTGAGTTGAAACCAAATGGAAATATTTGGATATGTGTTAGACAGGTATGGAATGAAGTATATGAAGAGAGATAAATTGAAATGCCCGACCAAAAGGTATATGTGTAAATTCCATATGAGTTTTATGCGCCGAATCGGCAAGCCACTTGGCTTTTTGATTTTCTTTTTGAATGGAAAGTGCCTAGAGAGGCGAGTTGAGGTTTGAACTATTTTCCGCGATTATTTAGTGAAAATGTGCAAAAAAATCCTATATTATTCACCAAAAAGTTGTGGAAATATCTGCAACTATACATTCAACAATTGCATAATTGTATGCAATTATTTGATAATTAAATTCCAGAGATTTGATTACAATCTTTTTATGGGGAAGAGTTTTCATGTATCAAATTTGATTTTTAAGGCCTAAGCCTAATATTTAAAAAAAAAAATGATATTTTATGTAGATATTTTTTTTTCAAGGACACATTTTAGAAAAAATTTGATCTAAGGACAAGCAACTTTTGCTATATAAATCAAGGACTATTTTCATGTTTTAACTAGAAAAAATTCGTATATTTTAAACTAAGGACATGTGTTTGCATTTCACAAATAATAAAAATTAATATAAAAATATTTTTCTCTGATTATAAGTTTAAAAATCAATTATGATTTTATTTTTTTGTAAATATGGAAGAAAAAACAATATAAGAAAATTCATGACTGAAAGCTAAATGCATATAGCTTCGTTATTTATAATATAGCTTCTTTGTGTATACATGAGATCAACTTTAAAATAACTTAATTTTGTATTTGGATGATAGAATATAAAGCTATATTTTTAAGTTATAATGCTATATTCATTTAGCTTTCCGAGCTGATTATATTTATATGTTTATAATAACATAAATTGATTAAAATAATTTTAAAATCATTTTTTTTTTAATTTTGAGGGTTGTTTTTTTATCTTATAAATTAATTCATTAATGATGAGAGTTAAAGTGAACTTTATGTTGTATAATAAAATTTGGCCTTTTTCCTTAATTTAATTATTAAACTTAGTTGTCCTTTGATAAAAAAAAATCTGAAACGTGTCCTTAAAACTAAATACCATGGATATTTGTTTCAAGGACACATTTCAGAAGAAAAAAATTGATATTAGGACAGGCGACTTTTGCTATTTAAATCAAGGACAACTTTCACTCTTTTAGTTTGTGCGTGGTCTTTTGGACTGTCAATTAGAATCGATAACCGAGAACTTGAAACGAACCGACCCGAAAAGACCCAAACCTGATGGGTCTCAGATCGGGTTTAGGTGATGAAAAATACAATAAAGACCCGATAAAACCCGACCCGAAAGATCTGACCAAAAAGCAATGAAATACATGTAATTTTAGTGTTATTTTCCAACCGAAACCGAACCGAAGCTCGGATCGGGTCCATATTTTGGAAATGTATAGTTTAGACCCGACAAAACCCGACCCGTCTAGACTCGAGACCCGTCGGGTCGGGTCCGGGTCTATTGGGTCGGGTCTAATTGTGAACTCTAGATGTAAACAGACAAACCGAAGTCATATTTGAATAGTTCATGAATCATGATTGAAAGAAAAAAATAGCTTGGATTCTTCTTTTCATCGTTAATGGCCTCCTCTACGGTGAAAATCACGAAATCTTCTGACTCCTTATTTTCATCTCCTTAACATGCGTTGCCTCCTCCACCCGCATCCTTTACTCTTACACCTCCTATCCTAGCCGCTGTCCGGAGCTTCATGACTAGAAAAAAGAAAAAACCATCGGATTTAATTTCATATCTGAAAGCGGTGACGAGATCTGGAAGAAAATACTCTTCAAATCTGAATGTAAGTTCACAGGTCAAGTCCCCAATAGCGCAATCGCACACCTACCAAGATGCCAACGTTGACTTCAAAGCGACTGTCCACTTTACCTAAAATTGGTTTTCTAGTTGTAAACGATACTTTTAAGGTTCTTTATTGATACGAAAGCAATATCGCCAAAGACAATGCCTTTAGGGCATCAGGAAAGCAGTAAATACTGCAGTGAAGTGGAGACCTCCGACTCGGCAGGTTCAGGTTACCTACACTCTCTTTTCATTGCAAAGGATGTTGACGAATGTTGGAATGAAACTGATATAGAGATGGATGTGGTAAAATAACATAACGTGGTAATGGCGATGTATGTTCCGACAATGCAGTTGTCTCTACTCTCCTTCCCCCCAAATAGCTCGGAATGCACCATAGAATTTTGTGAAAATGAGGCACATTCGGCTACTGCTATGCCTAAAGAATAAGAAACAACAAACTTTACGGCTAATGTCTCTATTCTTATTCATGATACAATGCCTTCTATATTGTGAAACCTAGAGCAGCAAGACATAGTGACGTGCGTGTAGTGGCTGAGGTTACGAAGACAAACAATGATACTAGAAAAAGTGACTGGGGCTATTTCTAAACCAATCAAATGGTCTTCACTATTTGAGAGCATGCCACGTAACATGGGCATTTTTGTGCCCCAATATTTTGAACATACAGTGGTTGATGGTATTATTGCTTTACCGTTGGAGGTAATTGATGTTCGAGCTAACTTTTGGACAGATTGTTTGGTAGGGTTCTTCCTAGATACTAGTTACACTCATACACGGTTGTCAAGGAGCATTGTGATAAAGCATAGCAATTTTATGGTAGCCTACAAGTCTGGTTGGATCGCACTCTGTTTTTCATGAAATTTTCTCTTTTGGAAGAGCGTCTTCGAGTCCTCGGCTATGAGCCCACTGTTATTAGGGGGAAGCCATTCATTATTTCCCCGTGGAATCCAACTATTGATATAGCTTTCCATTCCGATATGGACCTATTTCTCTCATATTCCCTTTGCCTTGCAATCATGGATAGGTCTGAACTGTATATTCAATTATATTGGAAAGCTTAGGTGTTTTAATGCTAACAAACTACCAAAGACAAATTGTTTTATGTCAAAGTCCTAATTGAAATAACCCTAGATAAACCGCTTCCAGACACAATTAAAGTTAGCATAGCCAATGATTATGTAGCTGATGTGAAAGTGTGATATGGATGGACGCCAGATATATGCACTACATGTCACTCTTTAATTTGGTCATCTACATGATTTCTGCACTTGGAAGCCTATAGCTTCTTCCCCAGCTCCGGTTCCCCCTTTTGAGCGTGTTCCACTTCCACGACCTGTTGTTGTGAAGTGGGTCTGGAAAGTTGTCACCCCTCCGCTTGTTATTCAGGATCCAATACAGGAGATAGCTACTTTATGTGATAATGATAATATGGAAGATGATGATACTTCTTCTATTGAGGAAGATGGTATCTATTGGCTTTCTAATGACCACTCTTGGCTCCATTACAATTCTGGAATGAGATATGATCCCTCAGAAAACATGTATTATAAATATGTAACTGATATAAAAGTTGATTCTAGAAGACTGGAATATAAAGTTGTAGGTGTAGACTTTGAGCTCATTGATCAGGAGAGTGAGCCAGGTGAGATGAACATGACACTGTTCCATAATTCTACATGGGACCGGAAATGTGAATTTCATAGTCCTAAACCTTAATTTTATTCCTAACCTTGTTGTACTATTTTTTGAGTACGTTAATGTTATATAATCTAGTGATGACTCCAGTTGTCCTTCCGTTGGGGATTAATTGCGAGTCATTTCTTTAGTAGTTGAAGCGATTTAACTCACTCATATTTTCATTTTTAATGTCCTGGGCACTTCAAACTAGAGTGTAGCAGTTAGACAAAATGTTTGGCTCTTGTTTCTCATGTATTCATTATTTGTTATAATGAAAGTGATTGCGGCCACTATAAAAATTGGTTACCTTTGTCAAAAAAGAATTGGTTTGGTCATCCAAATTGACAAAAACCCTATATGTGATATTATATCTCTATAGAAAAGGATTGAAGAGTTTCTAAATGTAACTACCCATCTTTTCGCCTGGTTCTCGCCTGTAATTAAACCGACTTAAACCGCTCATAAAGACGAATAGTTATGGGTACATACATATCATAAACAAAAATACCAGAACCTTTCATTGAATAATTAAATGTTACATCAGAGTTACATAGAATATTAGAGTTAGAATATATACCGCGGAAGATAAAAAAATACTCTCAATAGAAGAAACAGTGTGATGTAGCGGAAACTCCCAATCCGAGATTGAACTCAAATTTCAGAAAGTGCTCCAAGTCCAGCTCTAACGATCTATAACTTTAAACTAAACTCTAATTGCCCGTGTAAAAATTAGTGGGCACCCAGAGTTTAGGAAGGAACAATAAACTCCAGGTCAGTCATGGGACTGGTGAGAGACATAAAACAATTGTTTACAGGATTTATTTTAAAGTTGGGAATTCATTGGACCATGCCGCTAATGCGGAACAGGTATACACCATGTGACTTCCCATGCATATAAATTCGAAATGACTTTGAGGGAAATGAAGTTATCATAAGCTCGCCCCACATCACACAATGCAAGCGCACACCAGATGGGTGAGTTTATCTTATGATAACCAAACATGCTTCCATACGTAAAATCCTCCTTCCATATTATTATTATTATACAGTGTGTGAAAAACCATTTCGCAATTAAATGTATTAATCCTAGACAGCATAATACCCCATAATATTATGTCACCATATATACATACAACCAAAATCGTATGGTTCGAATTGGAGATTTGGGGTTTCCAACTTGATGATTCCTGGCACGAGAGATCAATTGGAACACAAAAGAAATGTAATCACGGGTTTTTCATCCAGATGCGGACACCAATACAAATCGCGAGGTAGATCAACGGTTTTCGACCAGAAACGGCCCCCCGAACATACCCTATTCCATAAGTCATAAGTGGTTTCCCACTGCTGCAGCGGTCATCATCAATTTATATTTATAAGAACAACCTAACCACCAGTTTCTCATCATCCGGGGTGTGAGGTTTGTCGATGTCACGTTATACACAAAGCATTCTTAGATAAGCAATGCCCTGATAATACAAGCTCATTTCATATCTTAAGTACACATTTCCCATTCACAACATGACCACTGATTTCCATCATTACATAACCTCTTTGAGCTCGTACGTCACAAGACAACAACATATCAACGAAAATCAGTGTTATGTCGTCAATTACAATGTCAGGCACACAATCCATACAAGTCCGTTCTAGGTCTGAACGGAACAAAATCTGAAAATCTCCAAATATACTCAGACCTCATGCCATTTATGATCTTGTATTAGGTGATCAGCCCAACCGAGACATCGGCGGCTATCAACCCAAGCAATTGGAAGATCCTCGGTCTTCACTCGTCATTTGACCAAGTCTCGAACAATGTCGTATTATTACTTGGAATGGTTTTCGAACATATATATTCGATCCCGGTCTTCCCAAGTAATAAACGTGTTTTAAAATAGTAGTTATGAACTATACGGAATTTCAATTCAAAATCTCCTTCCAATCGTTATCAATTCATTTACAAATCAAGGTTGATTTATTTAGAATTCCATGAATTCCGTTACCTCTTAACACTTCTTTAGTCTCATATATTCACTCATAATTCTTCAATTCTTATATCTTCGAAACATACCTCTTCATTTCCTTTTTCATAATATTTTAAAATTTACCGAGTCTTATTTGGATAAAATTTCATTTACGATAATCCAAACTAATTGATTTTCAAGCATAAGTTTAGATAGAGCTTAGTTGACTCATATCTGTTATCGATTCTCAAACCCACGAACACTATCAGAATCTTTGATATAAAATTTCTAACGTCTCTGATACTATTCGTTCAACTACGGAATTTCATATCAGATATATATAAAGACCAACTTTGCCCAAATCATTTTTTTTCTTTTCTTTTTTTTATTTTGAATAATAATTCACGATTTATAAATTTCAAAACTACTTATCTTTGAAAATGTAATAATAACAATGTTTGAAAATGCTACTAAAAGTGTTGTAAAATAGCTATTTAAATCAAATAGATTCAAAATCATTGGAATTCTTTTTTTTCAACTATATTCTAAAATTTCCAAATAATATTCTATATTCTCATTTGATTTATTAATTTTCTAAATTTCCAAATCTTCATCTCAAATTAAATCGAGTAAAATAATATCCTTCTAATGCTCATTACAAAATCAAGTATTCAAAAAATCCATTATTCGCGTACATAATTCAAATCCCATTATTTCTAAATTTCAAACAATTTTTTTTCAAATCCGATGTCTTTTGCAACAATGTTACAACTTTCAACTTCAAATTAAATTAAACAAAATTCAAAGTTAAATTCCAAAGCGTCAATTTTAATCATCAAATCATTATTTATATGGCAAGGAGATTCAAGTCGATTATTCGTATAATCGCACAACTACGGTGTGTGATGCAACCACTCAACCGAATTTTGACCATACTATTCGATCATATAGCAATACAAAACATTCATGGCAAACAACTAACAAAAGTACCAATAAATTTCGCATAAGCGTTGTGTTCAATGTCGCTCAACATTCCTATACATGTCATCCATTTTACTGTATACAACAATATTTAGTACATACGCGTTAGAGCACCAACGCGCATAGATGGCCATACTATCTACGAATTTATACGTCATTTTCATAACACAAAATTAACCACGCATGCAACCAATTTTCATAAATTCCATATCCTTTATAATACGTAGTACGCCATAAATCATATAAAATTTAAATCTAAGTGTTCTTACCTGCATTGCGTTTTGTTTTTCTTCCACCGATCGGATCCTTTACTATAAATGAACCACCTAAAAGTCATTACATGTTATATTCGTTTCCTTTGAGCGAGTAAAATAAATTAATGCATATAAAACTTTACTCACCCCCTCACGCTATTTTCTTTCTTCTCAATACATGGCTCGTCCTTGCAGACACAAGCTCTGTATCTTATTTTCTAACTAAACGAACTGGAGACTAAATCAAGGGTCTTTTGCGCAAGCTTAAAGGAAGGGCAGTGTTTCTTTTTAAGAAGCAAACAAGGTCAATGGAAAGGAGTTTGTATGGGATCATGGAGGCTGAGGTGGTATGTGCTTCAGGAATAAAAGAAAGATGAGAGTGGTGAGAGGGGATAGCGCCATAAGGAAGGAAGAGAGAAGGAGTAGCTCAGTCCGGAGTCGGAGATGGGTGGCGACCTTGAAAGGTAGTGGAGTGAGACAACGCGGGTGCGATGAACTGTTTGTGTGGACTGGTGAGCCTGAAAGGAGGTGGAGGGTCGAGTACAGGGTGCTGGGTACTCAGAAGGTGGCAGACGAAGTTCTGTCAGAGCGCGGAGGAGGCAAGGGGAAGTGGTTGCGGTGGAGAGTTGGTGAATGAGGAGAACTGATGTGGTGGGTGTGGAGCTGTTTTTGAAGGGGAACACGGATTCAAGAAGAAGGAGGACGGGGTAAAGGTGAGAACATGCACAAACTAACGAAGTGGTGGTAGAGATGTGAGGCTCGCGGGTCGAATTGTGGGGTTATGGTAGGTTCAGGAGATTTAGGTGGTGGAAGCGAAGTCCGAGTGGACTGACGGTGCCTAAAGCTGGCTAGTGGTTGTTGATGTATGGGAAGCGGAACAGAACGCGGATGGTGGTGCCAGAACGGAGTGGCGAAGGCTGATTGAGTGGGCGGTTACAAAGGATGGTGGAGGGTGATTGTTGGATTGAAGCGGACTGTGAAGGTGAAGTAAAATAAATGGAGAAGGAGACTGTCGATTGTTTGAGAGTGAAGAGGGTCTTCTGCTGTTGGGTGAAGATATATAATATTGTGAAGGAAGCTGACGAAAATAGGGGACCTAGCTGAATCAACGTGTAAAATAGATTTTGCGTGTACAGGAGAGTTTATCTCCTTTTCCCAAGAACGAAATCATCACCTAAAAGCTGCCGTATTCCCCCTTAAATTTTAATTTCCATATATATTTTCTTAGCCAAACTAAACACTTGGCACACCCATTATCATGCATGGAGACAAAAATGCATATATTTATTTTTATTCAAATTCCCACCAATGCATGTCTTACAAAATAAAGGTTTTATTTATTTATTAAATTTGAAATTTTGGCTACATCCTTGCAACACTTATACTTAAATCTAATTCTATACATATGATCAATACACAAAATGTTACAATTTATAACTTAAATTATTTATAGTATATATTGTTTCTAAATTTAACAAAATTTTATTCACTTAAATATGCTTAACAATGGAAAAATAAAATATAGAATCATCATATGTTATAAAATTTATAATTTACCAATCTTCCATCAGTATATAAAACACTATTTCTTTTTATATATATAGCTTAACTAATATAAATCTAAATAAAATTTCATACATATATATTTAGCAAAATATTATTACTTATAAAATCTTATAACTAATCATACCCTTAAAATAAATTTTCTCTTATCAAATTTTAACTATAAACAAGGTATTTACCAAAAGTAAAAAAAAAAAATTACAATTCAAACATTTTTTTCAAAAATAAATCTTCATTTTTTACAAACTCATATGTATTTGACTAACAGCCAAAGATAAAATTATCCCATACACAAAATCAAAAATTTATACAATATAAATAATATTCTTGTAACAACCCGTATTTTCAATAACCTGTAATAACATAAATCGAGGCAGAATTTAATTCTAAAATGGGAATCAAGGGAAACGGGCTATGCCATTGTGTTCGTCTCGGAAAAATACGCGAAATAGAGTCCGAGTTTTCGAAAATCGGAGTCCGTATGACCAAGATATGGCCTCGCGAAGTTTCACGAAAATTCCCAAATTAAAGTATACTTAATTAAGTGAAATGGGTTGTGTAGATATATATATATATATATATATATATATTGATATATATATATATATATATATATATATATAATTGAAAATTTAATAAATAAATATGCAAAAATGCTCAAAACAGCGAATTGGGAGAGGGGAATAACCGAACCGGCCGATTTTTGAAGTCGACCCGAGCCCGCTGGGTCGACTAGGGGTTAATCCAGGGTGTTTGGCTGTCAACCCGTGGGCCGATTCGCTCAAGTGCAGATTTTGCATTTGAATGGTTCTCATGGTCCATCTTTAATCTAAAGGCCCTAGATGGTTCCTACACTTGACTTCTTCCCCAAGACATGCTTTGATGGCTTGGATTGAATCTAGGGTTAATCCTATGGCCTAAAACACTTGCCTAATCTATAAATAAGACCCTAACCTACCCTAATTCATTCATAATTAAACCTAGTGACTAAACTATGGCAAAATGCTAGCTCTCATGGCCTCCACTAATTTTATGAAGAGGGTTGCATACTAATCACTCTCTAATCAACTTCTAATCCCTTCTTAGCATCTTAATCTTCTTCATTTGGTGTTCAAAGTTGCTAGTTGAGAGTTTCTATCACTTTGATGATCTTTTGGTAAACTAATTAGATGAGATGTGATGAGATTTATGGTTTTGTATGTGGGTTAATGAGCTTTGAATCATATGATATGATGTTAGCATTAATCTTATGTTTATGCATGTTGAGTATGTAAGCTTATGCAAGTTTAATATGATGTATGTTATGTTTGCATGATGCTAAATATGCAAGTTGTGGGCTATGTAATCATATGCATGTTATGCAAGTTCATGGTAATATGCTATGCAAGTTACATGTTTGTTAATATGCAAGTTACATGTTTGTTAATATGCAAGTTACATGTATGTAAATATGCAAGTTACATGTTTGTTAATATGCAAGTTACATGTTTGTTAATATGCAAGTTACATGTATGTAAATATGCAAGTTACATGTTTCTTTATATGCAAGTTACATGTTTGTTAATATGCGAGTTACATGTATGTAAATATGCAAGTTACATGTTTATTAATATGCAAGTTCATGATGACACATTATGCAAGTCTATAAGCTAATATGCAAGTTTGTTATGCAAAATGAATATGTAAGTTATGTGACATATTATATGCAAGTTATGTGACATGTTATGCAAGTTCATATGCAAGTTATGTGTTTGTTAATATGCAAGATGGCACCTTTGAAACATGTTCATTCATATGCAAGTTGACACCTTTTATATGTGTTATATCATGAACGAAATTACGTGGGAACGATGGGGTAATTAAATGCATAAGTTAATAAGATTGTGTGAAATTAATATAATTATGCATAACACAAAATAAATAAACATAGTATGGGAATTTGCCTATTTGGTTAGGTGTACCCATACTATGTGTTGGGAATTTACCTATTGAGTTAGGTCTACCCCATGGGAATTTACCTATTAAGTTAGGTCTACCCATGTTAAGAAAACTTGATTAATTAGGGATAATTAATATAAAATTATGAGGGTGATTAATTAGGTGTAATTAATTGACTAAGACACGAGGTTGGACTCAGTTGTAGCGTAAAACTGCCCGGACCCAACCGGCTTAACCAGTTGCTACAAATGTTAGCCCAATGTGAGAGGTCTTAGGCACAAACTAAATACGTAATTAATGTAAAGACACGAGGTTAGACTCTGTTATGACATAAGGCTGCCCGGACCCAACCGGCTTAACCAGCGGTCATAAAAGACAGTCTAATGTGAGAGGTCTTTACAAAGGTTACGTTCTTAATTAATTAATTAAGAAACACTTAACCACATTAGCATGTAGAGGGACATGAGGGGTTAAGTGGGTGCCTCGGGTGGCATGAGAAAATCTAGTGGTTGCCTTGGGTGGCAATAGAAAATACGATTAGAATACTTAACCAAAATAGAACATGTAATTAAAACATGATTAAAGGGTTAAGTGGGATATACTAGAAAAAGGGACAAGCTTAGGTGGGTAGCTTGTGGAGGCCCATTTCAACCAGTAACCCATACGTATCTTTGTGGGCTCGACCCATGTCGAGGACGGGACACGCATACTGGGCTTGACTGTAAGAGGCAAACGGGTTAGCGGTGGCAACGCAAGTCCAACGGGCTTCATATGCGTGAGTGGGCCCGGGCTGGTAGGTAAGCCGTTGTTGCATCGAGTAGATATAAGCCGTGCACCTTTAGTTTCATCAGGTTGCCACATTGGGGAATGATACATCCCACGGTGGGGCCAGCACGGGTATCTACGTTAGGGAGCCGATCGAATGGGAAGTAGTGTGTACACCTAGTGGATTGTAGGGCCCCGTGGCGCCTACTTGGTCACCTAGGGGTACGCAGGTACTAATTAGTAAATTTTATAAGTCCTTGGGTGGGATCAACCTTTAAGTTAGGAACGACTGGTGTGGTGCAGTTTAGTAATTTACCTTAGGGAGGGTAGATGCGTCTTTATCCTTTATCTTCGTTTAGTTGACTGCTTAGGGTAGCCATTCATCCCTATATGTTACCGTATATCAGTTTATGTCTTCTCTGGTTACTTTAACGATTGTATTGTTAAAGTTATAGGACTCGCTCAGACTTATGTCTGACCCTGTTGTTTTTATCTTTTTCCCAACCCTCAGGTCCTACGGTGGATCCTAGCAGTAGTGGAGCTTGATCGGATTGCTGTTCCAGTCTTTAGGAGCTTGGATAGATGTAAAGCTCCAGTTATCCAGTTATCTTTTCTTTTGTTTGGCTATTGTATGAGAGTGGGATTATGTACTTCTTTATTTTGATGGATATTGTACTTGACCTTTATTGTGGTTTTATGATGTAACCAGACATGTTTTACTTCCGCTGTTATGAGATGATGTTTTAAAATTTCAAGTACTATTTATATCTGTCTTGTTGTAATTTTTCTGTTCTATATTCACTAAAATACTCCACCGATGCTATGGCATTCCCTTAGTGAGTGATCATAGCGGGAGTGGGGTGTTACACGTGGTATCAGAGCTTAAGGTTACCAGAACAGATAAAATTTTTGAGAAAAACTACTTTCTAAGAGTATTTTCGAAGAAAGTATTTTTAAAAGCATGTCTTCTAAGAGAAAAAGTTTTTGAAAAAGAAAAGCATAATCCCCAATAGCCATATCTTTATCTTTCGGAATCTCCTTTTTGAATCTTTCCTCTTTCGTTTCAGCATGGCTGAAGATCTTAACATCCCGGAGGGTTTAGTTATACCACTATGGTATAGGAGGTTGCAAGAGGCTAGGGCCGCGGCTGCGGGTCCGGCCAATGCTACTACACCAGAGACAACCGCTCCTCCTCCTCAGCCTAGAGTGGATAATTTTGCTAAGGTTTGCAAGGAGTTCAAGGCTATAGGAGGAAAACCTTTTCTTGGTTCAGAGACTTTCGTAGAGGCTAGAGATTGGCTTAAGGAAGTGGAAGAGTTGCTAGATATCTTTGAAGTGGAAGAGGGAAAGAAAGTCAAGTTGGCGGCTTGGTTAATGAAGGGAGAGGCCTCATTCTGGTGGGAGGTCACTAATGGAGAACGCCCTGTTGACTCTTGGGCAGATTTTAAGCAAAGGTTTGGGGCTAAGTTTCTCTCAAGGGCGGAAGAGAATCTGTTTATGGAGAAGTTCTTGAATTTGAAGCAAGGGAATCTCACGGTGAAAGAATATGTCAACAAATTCAATCAATTAGCAAGGTTTGGCATAGAGTTGGTGAATACACCGGAGAAGAAGGCTTTGAGGTTCGTTAGAGGCTTGAACGAACCATTGCAAGGAATAGCTATGACTCACATTCCTATGGGGGCCACTTTTGAGAAGCTTGTCTACATGGCACTTATGCATGAGGATGATAAGAATTCTAAGGCACCAGAGAAAAAGGGGGATCAGAAGAAACCGCAACAGCAACAACAAGGCAAGGGCGGAAAAGGCAATGGTGACAAAAAGAAGACGAAGAAGAAGTGCTTCAATTGTGGAACACCAGGACACCTTAGTAAGGATTGTCGCAAAAAGAAGAAGACCGGTTGCTTTCATTGTGGTGAAGCAGGGCATCTTGTGAAAAACTGCCCAAAGAAGGGGCAGAAGACGGGGTCTACCTCAGGAGGCCAGGTGCAAGCTCTTATAGCACCACCTCAGTCAGGGGGGCAAGTTCAGGTTCTCTCAGTTCCACCGATTCAGCAGAGAGGTAGAACTATTTCCGTTGAAAGTCTGGTTTTTCTGTTTGATCATCCAGTTCGTACTTTGTTTGACTCTGGCGCATCGCATTCTTTTATCTCATCATCGTTAGTTGAGTCACTGCACTTAGACACCAGTCTAGTTGATGATCCCTTGGTTGTCTCAAACCCAATTGGGGGCTCCATATATCTGTCTATGATATGTTTGGGTTTGAAGATTTCTATACTTAGCGTTGAGTTTAGATGTGATGCTTTTGTATTGGGCTTCACGGGCTATGGGTTGATCTTGGGCATGGACTGGTTATCCAGTAATGGTGCCGTTCTTGATTGCGAAAGGAGAGTTGTCAGGCTCATGACCCGCTTGGGTAACACTCTCGAGATCTCTTGCAATCCCATGGAATCTGTTTTGCTAAGTTATCTTGAATCGCTCGATGCTTCGGTCGAGAGTTTGTGTTCTGTCAGAGTAGTCCGGGAATATCCGGATGTGTTTGAAGAAGTAAAGGGTTTGCCTCCGAAGCGGGAGATAGATTTCCGAATTTATTTGGTGGATAATGCCAAACCAGTGTCTTTGCCAGTACGCCACATGGCTCCTCGTGAGAGAAGAGAACTTCATAAGCAAGTAGGGGAGTTGCTTGAGAAGGGGTTCATAAGGCGAAGTATATCGGAGTGGGGAGCTCCAGTAGTGTTTGCCACGAAGGCGGATGGGTCCCTCAGACTTTGTGTGGATTATAGGGAACTTAATAAGCTCACGAAGAAGAATAGACACCCATTACCGAGGATAGATGATCTCTTTGATCAGTTGGTTGGCGCGTCAGTATTTTCGCAGATGGACTTAGCTACAGGGTTTCATCAGTTAAGAGTGGCGGAGGACAGTATAGAGAAGACTGCTTTCCGGACTCCGGATGGTTTTTATGAGTGGCTAGTGATGCCATTTGGGTTGACAAACGCCCCCGCATACTTTGTTGATCTCATGAGTAGAGTGTTCAGAGAGTATCTGAATAAGTTTGTAGTAGTTTTTGTGGATGACATCTTGGTCTTTTCCAAGAATGAAGAAGAGCATGCCTTACATCTCAAGGAAGTGTTGGAGACTCTTCGAGCGCATAGTCTTAAGGCTAAATTCTCTAAATGCCATTTTTGGAGAAGAGAAGTGCGATTCTTAGGGCATGTGGTCTCTAAGGAAGGGATAGCTGTGGATCCCGCAAAGATAGTATCTATCCAGGATTGGAAAGTTCCTAGAAATGCTACCGAGGTAAGAAGTTTCTTGGGGTTGGCAGGATATTATAGGAAGTTCATCAAAGACTTCGCGAAGATATCAGCCCCATTAACCCGCTTGACGAAGAAGAATCTGGTTTTCTCATGGGATGTAGATTGTGATGATGCTTTCCGACGGTTAAAGAGAGCTTTGACCACCGCTCCAGTTTTAGTGCTTCCAGATGGGAGTAAGCCGTTTGTTGTTTATACCGATGCTTGTGGAACAGGATTAGGCGCAGTCTTGATGCAGGAGGGAAGGGTAATAGCCTATGGAGGGAGACAATTGAGAGTGCATGAGAAGAATTACCCTACCCATGATCTAGAGTTGGCCGCGATTGTTTTCGCACTTAAGTCTTAGCGCCATTATCTTCTTGGTGAGAGATTCGAGTTGTTCACCGACCATAAATCATTGAAGTACTTATTCTCTCAGAAGGATTTAAACTTAAGACAGCAAAGGTGGATGGAGTTCTTAGCATCCTATGATTTCGAGATAGCGTATACCCCTGGTAAGGGTAACGTGGTGGCAGACGCCTTAAGTAGAAAAAGGCTATCTTTGAGTCCATTGTTCGTGGAACGACGAAGCTTGGAGTTTCTTTCTTTGTTTGACTTCAGACCTTCTGTTGATTTTGTACCTGGTTTGTTGGCATCCTTGGAGGTTAGACCTACTCTTTTGAGACGGATTGGCGAGGCTCAGCGAGACGACCCACAGTTGGTTGTGTTGGTAGAGAAGCTTATAAGAGGGGAGTCGTCCAGCCATTTGGGTAGATACACCATAGATGATAAGGGATGGTTGCATAGAGACGGTAGACTTTGTGTACCGCAAGATGAGGGTTTGAAGAAGGCTATTTTGGATGATGCACATCGTTCAAGAATGACTATTCATCCCGGTGGAGACAAAATGTACCAAGACATGAAGAGAGTTTTCTTTTGGGCCGGTATGAAGAAAGATGTGGCCGAGTATGTGGCTAGATGCTTAGTGTGCCAACAAGTTAAAGTGGAGCAAAGGAAACCCGGTGGGTTGCTACACCCATTGGAAGTTCCACAGTGGAAGTGGGATAGTGTCTCGATGGATTTCATCGACGGGTTACCGAGATCGAGGAAGGGCAATACGGGAATTTGGGTTGTGGTAGACAGACTTACAAAGAGTGCCCATTTTATACCCGTAAAGAGTAAGAGGACCGCTCCATGGCTTGCTTCAGTCTATGTTAGAGAGATTGTTAGATTGCATGGCGTACCATCCAGCATTGTGAGTGATCGAGATCCTATTTTCACTAGTGAGTTTTGGAGAAGTTTGCAAGAGGCGGTAGGGACTCAGTTGTGTTTGAGCACCACATATCATCCTCAGACGGACGGTCAGACTGAGAGGGTGAACCGTATCTTAGAAGATCTTTTGAGGCTTTGTATCTTGGATTTTGGAGGTACATGGGAAGAACATCTTCCTTTGGTGGAGTTCGCATATAATAACAGCTTTCAGTCCAGTATTGGTATGGCTCCTTTCGAAGCTCTTTATGGAAGGCCTTGTCGATCTCCTACATGTTGGTGGGAATCTACGGATAAGATCTTGCTTGGGCCGGATATGGTTAGAGAGACTTCAGAGAAGATTGATTTAATTCGAAAAAGGATGAAAGCAGCGCAAGATAGACAGAAATCTTATGCGGATCGGAGAAGGACGGATCTTGAGTTTGAGGTTGGGGACATGGTTTTTGTCAAAGCGTCTCCATTGAGAAATGTTGTTCGCTTTGGGTCCGTAGGGAAGTTAGCACCGAGATTTGTTGGGCCGTTTCCTATTAAGGAAAGGATTGGACGGATGGCATATAGGGTGGAGTTGCCCGACAGACTTAGTGGTGTTCATGATGTATTCCATGTATCACATTTGAGGAAGTGCTTACATGAGACCGCGGAGGTGGTAGAGCCGAGCTTGCTTAGAGATGTAGAGGTAGAGCGTGATGCGACGATTCGACGAGCTCCTACTCGCATCCTTGGGTCAGAAACTAGGAAGTTGAGGAACAGAGAAGTTCAGCTAGTTAAAGTGCAATGGGGAGATGACGAAAGCAATGCTACTTGGGAGACGGAAGCAAAGATGCGTTCTTTGTATCCATTTCTTTTTGAGAGTATGTCTTTTAACTTCTCCTTTATTGCTTGTCTAGTACTTATCTTATCTTTAGTATATCCTCTCGCTAATACCTATGACCTTTAGATAGGGTAAAACCTATGGTTGAGACATGTGTTTGAAACATGTTATGGTTGATGGATGCATATGGATGCAATTGTTTGCTAGTGGTTGCTCGTGGATGCATATACACACACATTAGGCACTAGATCGGCTCAGTCACTTCATGTTGCATATTGCATAAATGGATGTGGTAGTTAGATTGATGGATGTATCATGGCTGTGTTATCATATGGATGATGCATTTTTGTGTATGGTTGTGCACGCATGTAGAAATTTGTATGTGTCAATAGGGTTTCGCATACATATTGGATGCATGGCACTATCATGGTTTGCATTAAGGAGGTTTACTGTATCAGTAACCGCCTGATTTTCGCATTAGGTAAGTACATATACACACACTTTTGCATATATCCATCCAGCATTTAGAATCTTGTAAGGACAATGATTGCTCGTGGATGATGCTTTGAGTAGATGGATGATTGGATGGTAGGATACGTTCTTCCTAACTTGAAGATTTCGGGGACGAAATCCTTTAAGGAGGGGAGAATGTAACAACCCGTATTTTCAATAACCTGTAATAACATAAATCGAGGCAGAATTTAATTCTAAAATGGGAATCAAGGGAAACGGGCTATGCCATTGTGTTCGTCTCGGAAAAATACGCGAAATAGAGTCCGAGTTTTCGAAAATCGGAGTCCGTATGACCAAGATATGGCCTCGCGAAGTTTCACGAAAATTCCCAAATTAAAGTATACTTAATTAAGTGAAATGGGTTGTGTAGATATATATATATATATATATATTGATATATATATATATATATATAATTGAAAATTTAATAAATAAATATGCAAAAATGCTCAAAACAGCGAATTGGGAGAGGGGAATAACCGAACCGGCCGATTTTTGAAGTCGACCCGAGCCTGCTGGGTCGACTAGGGGTTAATCCAGGGTGTTTGGCTGTCAACCCGTGGGCCGATTCGCTCAAGTGCAGATTTTGCATTTGAATGGTTCTCATGGTCCATCTTTAATCTAAAGGCCCTAGATGGTTCCTACACTTGACTTCTTCCCCAAGACATGCTTTGATGGCTTGGATTGAATCTAGGGTTAATCCTATGGCCTAAAACACTTGCCTAATCTATAAATAAGACCCTAACCTACCCTAATTCATTCATAATTAAACCTAGTGACTAAACTATGGCAAAATGCTAGCTCTCATGGCCTCCACTAATTTTATGAAGAGGGTTGCATACTAATCACTCTCTAATCAACTTCTAATCCCTTCTTAGCATCTTAATCTTCTTCATTTGGTGTTCAAAGTTGCTAGTTGTGAGTTTCTATCACTTTGATGATCTTTTGGTAAACTAATTAGATGAGATGTGATGAGATTTATGGTTTTGTATGTGGGTTAATGAGCTTTGAATCATATGATATGATGTTAGCATTAATCTTATGTTTATGCATGTTGAGTATGTAAGCTTATGCAAGTTTAATATGATGTATGTTATGTTTGCATGATGCTAAATATGCAAGTTGTGAGCTATGTAATCATATGCATGTTATGCAAGTTCATGGTAATATGCTATGCAAGTTACATGTTTGTTAATATGCAAGTTACATGTTTGTTAATATGCAAGTTACATGTATGTAAATATGCAAGTTACATGTTTGTTAATATGCAAGTTACATGTTTGTTAATATGCAAGTTACATGTATGTAAATATGCAAGTTACATGTTTCTTTATATGCAAGTTACATGTTTGTTAATATGCGAGTTACATGTATGTAAATATGCAAGTTACATGTTTATTAATATGCAAGTTCATGATGACACATTATGCAAGTCTATAAGCTAATATGCAAGTTTGTTATGCAAAATGAATATGTAAGTTATGTGACATATTATATGCAAGTTATGTGACATGTTATGCAAGTTCATATGCAAGTTATGTGTTTGTTAATATGCAAGATGGCACCTTTGAAACATGTTCATTCATATGCAAGTTGACACCTTTTATATGTGTTATATCATGAACGAAATTACGTGGGAACGATGGGGTAATTAAATGCATAAGTTAATAAGATTGTGTGAAATTAATATAATTATGCATAACACAAAATAAATAAACATAGTATGGGAATTTGCCTATTTGGTTAGGTGTACCCATACTATGTGTTGGGAATTTACCTATTGAGTTAGGTCTACCCCATGGGAATTTACCTATTAAGTTAGGTCTACCCATGTTAAGAAAACTTGATTAATTAGGGATAATTAATATAAAATTATGAGGGTGATTAATTAGGTGTAATTAATTGACTAAGACACGAGGTTGGACTCAGTTGTAGCGTAAAACTGCCCGGACCCAACCGGCTTAACCAGTTGCTACAAATGTTAGCCCAATGTGAGAGGTCTTAGGCACAAACTAAATACGTAATTAATGTAAAGACACGAGGTTAGACTCTGTTATGACATAAGGCTGCCCGGACCCAACCGGCTTAACCAGCGGTCATAAAAGACAGTCTAATGTGAGAGGTCTTTACAAAGGTTACGTTCTTAATTAATTAATTAAGAAACACTTAACCACATTAGCATGTAGAGGGACATGAGGGGTTAAGTGGGTGCCTCGGGTGGCATGAGAAAATCTAGTGGTTGCCTTGGGTGGCAATAGAAAATACGATTAGAATACTTAACCAAAATAGAACATGTAATTAAAACATGATTAAAGGGTTAAGTGGGATATACTAGAAAAAGGGACAAGCTTAGGTGGGTAGCTTGTGGAGGCCCATTTCAACCAGTAACCCATACGTATCTTTGTGGGCTCGACCCATGTCGAGGACGGGACACGCATACTGGGCTTGACTGTAAGAGGCAAACGGGTTAGCGGTGGCAACGCAAGTCCAACGGGCTTCATATGCGTGAGTGGGCCCGGGCTGGTAGGTAAGCCGTTGTTGCATCGAGTAGATATAAGCCGTGCACCTTTAGTTTCATCAGGTTGCCACATTGGGGAATGATACATCCCACGGTGGGGCCAGCACGGGTATCTACGTTAGGGAGCCGATCGAATGGGAAGTAGTGTGTACACCTAGTGGATTGTAGGGCCCCGTGGCGCCTACTTGGTCACCTAGGGGTACGCAGGTACTAATTAGTAAATTTTATAAGTCCTTGGGTGGGATCAACCTTTAAGTTAGGAACGACTGGTGTGGTGCAGTTTAGTAATTTACCTTAGGGAGGGTAGATGCGTCTTTATCCTTTATCTTCGTTTAGTTGACTGCTTAGGGTAGCCATTCATCCCTATATGTTACCGTATATCAGTTTATGTCTTCTCTGGTTACTTTAACGATTGTATTGTTAAAGTTATAGGACTCGCTCAGACTTATGTCTGACCCTGTTGTTTTTATCTTTTTCCCAACCCTCAGGTCCTACGGTGGATCCTAGCAGTAGTGGAGCTTGATCGGATTGCTGTTCCAGTCTTTAGGAGCTTGGATAGATGTAAAGCTCCAGTTATCCAGTTATCTTTTCTTTTGTTTGGCTATTGTATGAGAGTGGGATTATGTACTTCTTTATTTTGATGGATATTGTACTTGACCTTTATTGTGGTTTTATGATGTAACCAGACATGTTTTACTTCCGCTGTTATGAGATGATGTTTTAAAATTTCAAGTACTATTTATATCTGTCTTGTTGTAATTTTTCTGTTCTATATTCACTAAAATACTCCACCGATGCTATGGCATTCCCTTAGTGAGTGATCATAGCGGGAGTGGGGTGTTACAATTCTTAACTATAAAATTTTATTGTCAACATAACTCAAGATAAATTTCGTATTCAAAACTATATTTATAGACAAGAGAAAATGTTCATTAATCCAAATATAAAACTTATTAAATTAAAATTAGTACTTAAATCTAAAAATTTACATTTATACTTAGATAACTAAAATTATACTATTAGGAATTACATTAAACTTAGTTAAAATATTAGGTTGTTACATTCACCCCCCTTAAGACTTTTCGTCCTCGAAAAGGGAAATGATAATTTTAAACCTATATGATTTTTTTTAAACCAAAGCCTTTATACGGTTTGGAAACATATCCCAAGGTACTGGAATAAATAGATTAATATAACCACATAAAACATACATATCATAACCATCCAACAGACCATACAATCGAGTCATCATAATCAGGATACAAAAGTATCCCTACCCTAGTACGTACTACGTACTTAAGGTAGTCCAAAATATAAGGTCGCAACAGTTTACCTATCCTGGTACTAGACCCAAAACCCAGTCCTAGCCCAAAATATCTTAGTGCATCTAAGCACTTTAAGATAACATACATACCCTTTATAAATAATCTAAATCCACCATCCGTCTAATCATCAGATGTATCTGATCCATCGTCTGATGGACCAGATAGGCTGAGCTCCACTGGTTCTTCCTCTTCAAACTCATCCGACTCATCTTCAAATTCCACTTTGTCATCAACTATAAAATCGTCATCATCGGCTACTACAACATCGTCTGCTACAGCATCCTCAGCTACAATACCCTCCTCATCGGCTACAATATCATCCTCAGCTTCAATGTTTTCCTCACCGGCTACAATTTCATCCTCAGCTACATCACCATGCTCCTGCAGAGGCTGCTCTTCCTCTTCCATAACCTCGTAAAAACTATCGGCTCCTGCCTCTGGTAAAGGATCATCTCCGGCTATCCCTTCTGGTTGCTCTACATAAAGCATCTCCTCAAAATTTGCAACTAACGCCGGGTCCAATACTAAACCAACGAGATCGGGAACCGTTTCATGGCCCGTCAGGTGCTGGTCTCTCACGTCGAGGATCTGCTGCCATACAGCCTCCACTGTAGCGTCGTCGATTCCTGGTGGCGCGTTAACCACAAAGTAGTCTACTGCCTCCGCACCTGTCATCTGGTCCACAATCAACGGGCCTGGAATACTCGCCAACCTCTTCAAATACTCCCTCTGCTGCGGATCTATCTCATGGTTTCTCGAGCTACTGGAACTATCTGAGTCAGATTCTGAACTGCTACTGCTGCCACTGTAACCACTAGACTGAAACTGCCTTATACTAAGAGATTGGCCTCCCTAGACAAAAGAAGGATCTAAGCTTAGAAAACATCCAAATTAATTATATATATATATATATATATATATATAAAACATACAGGTTTTCATATACCATTCCTATTTGGAGCAATCCAAGTTAACTTATGGGACTGTACTAATAAGGCAAATTCTTCTCTAATGTATTCTTATATCCATGAAATAATTAGGGGACTTAGATTTAAATCATTCCTATTTCGATTACAAATCAAGGGATCATTACCTATATCAGTGGTTCTTTTGTTCAAATCTAAATCCTGCACCCAAATCTTCGAAGTATTCAAAACATGTTAAAGATTCTATCTATTATTGTCCAACATCGTTATCATTTCCAATTAGTTAATATCCTTTACCTAAGTTCCGGTGCAAATCCAACAATTCTAAGTTATTCTATTAAAGCTTGCCAAATGTTCACTTCCGTTTATTCGCACATCACCAATTTAAGCCTCATATTTAAAATTTCCAGTTAATTTTGACTATCCAACCATCACGGGTTAGTATAAATTTCCTTAGAAACAAATTTAATCCATACGCTTGCACTAAATTCTATGCCATTCAAAACTTTTACAATTTTAAGGTTCCACATAATCGCTTCTACTCCATAATCTTCCTAACACATTTAGATCGAAATTCGATTAAAGTTGTTTCAATATTTCAAAACTTTAAATTCACATTTCGCACTACCCAAGAAATTATATCAACTACCCTTTAAATCTATTTGAAAATCAGATGCATTAAATTTTAGAGAGAGATAAATTAACAACCAAGATTCCAATTAATACAAGCATTCGTACATTCATTCATTCCTGATTCTCGGTCTTAATACATTCACTTCTAAATCTTGTACTATTCTTAGGACTAACCCTATGGATTGAATAATTTACTTCCTTGCGCTACAGTCTGCGACGATGCTATCACTCCCTTCTTTACTGGACAATCCCGAACTACATGTCCCACTATCCTGCATCTATGGCACTTCTTCTCCGTTGCAGGTTCCTTGGTTTCTTTCTTTTTCTTAGGACATTTATTCCTAAAATGTCCAATTCTCTTACACTTGAAAAAATGTATATACTTCTGAATGACTTTCTCCCTCTTCTTAGATCTATTAGGGCAGTTGACTGCAAAATGGCCATCTCTAAAGCACTTATAACAGTGGACATTCCTAAGATTCCTCGGTTTTTCTATCTCTTCTTCTTCCCTTCGAGCCAGTGCCCTCTTTGCTTGCTTTTGCGTCATCCAGAATTCACTGTTCTTTCAGGGGTAACCTACGATTTCAGAAGGTTATACTATTTTCTTATTTACTCAACTATCTTATAATTGCATATTTATTCACTAGATATTTATAGCCATATACATTATTTATTACTTGCCAATATTTGTTGAGATAGTATTTTCCCGATGTCTCGACTGGAATCATATAGTCATCCCGCTTCCGCAATTTGGAATGAATGCCGATGATGCTGCAGACATCAACGGAATCATCCTCGAGCAACTAGAGCATGATTCTATATCTATCTAGTACATATAAGACTTCATATACATGCCGGCCATGCATATATTTGAACTCTTTATATATACCGGTAGTCCAAGTGCAACATCGAATAACTACTAGAAAATTTACCTTTAAAAGTCGCATTTCAAAACATTTGTCCTAAAGTCATTTACCTAGTTCAAAATAATCTATTTTCACGATACGCTCTCTCAACAAAATATTCTAAAAATCTCATTCTAGGGCATCTCTGACCCTATCTCTAACTAGATGTTATAACTCTGATGAGTTCTACCTTTGTCTGAACATGTACGCACCTCATAGGTTTATATAACCAAAGCTCTGATACCAACTGTAACGACCGATCTTTTTGCTTGGTTCTCGCCGGTAATTAAACCGACTTAAATCGTTCATAAAGATGAATAGTTATGGGAACATACATATCATAAACAAAAATACCAGAACCTTTCATTGAATAATTAAATGTTACATCAGAGTTACACAGAATATCAGAGTTACAACATATACAACGGAAGATAAGAAAATACTCTCAATAGAAGAAACAATGTGACGTAGCGGAAGCTCCCAATCCTAGCTTGAACTCAAATTTCAGAAAGCGCTCCAAGTCAAGCTCTAACGATCTATAATTGTAAACTAAACTCTAACTGCCCGTGTAAAAATTAGTGGGCACCTAGAGTTTAGGAAGGAACAATAAACTCCAGGCCAGTCATGGGACTTGTGTGAGACATAAAACAGTTATTTACAGGATTTATTTTAAAGTTGGGAATTCATTGGACCACGCCTCTAATGCGTAACGGGTATACACCATGTGACTTCCCATGCATATAAATTCGAAATGACTTTGAAAGAAATGAAGTTATCATAAGCTCGCCCCACATCACACAATGCAAGCGCACACCAGATGGGTGAGTTTATCTCATGATAACCAAACATGCTTCCATATGTAAAATCCTCCTTCCATATTATTAGTATTATACAGTGTGTGAAAAACCATTTCGCAAATAAATGTATTAATCCTAAACGGCATAATACCCCATAATATTATTTCACCATATATATATACACAACCAAAAACGTATGGTTCATATTGGAGATTTGGGGTTTCCAACTTGATGATTCCTGGCACGAGAGATCAATCGGAACATAAACGAAATGTAATCACGGGTTTTCATCCAGACGTGGACACCAATACAAATCGCGAGGTAGATCAACGGTTTTCGACCAGACATGGCCCCCCGAACATACCCTATTCCATAAGTCGTAAGTGGTTTCCCACTACTGCAACGGTCATCATCAATTTATATTTATAAACACAACCTAACCGCTAGTTTCTCATCATCCGGGGTGTGAGGTTTGTCGATGTCACGTCATACACAAAGCATGCTTAGATAAGCAACGCCCTGATCATATAAGCTCATTTCATATCTTAAGTATGTCACATTGTCCATTCACAACATGACCACTGATTTCCATCATTACATAACCACTTTGAGCTCGTACGTCACAAACCAGCAACATATCAATGAAAATTAGTGTTATGTCATCAATTACAATGTCAGACACACAATCCATACAAGTCCATTCTGGGTCTGAACAGAACAAAATCCGAAAATCTCCAAATATACTCAAACCTCATGCCACTTATGATCTCGTATTGGGTGATCAGCCCAACTGAGTCATCGGCGGCTATCAACCCAAGCAATTGGAAGATCGTCGGTCTTCACTCGTCATTTGACCAAGTCTCGAACAATGTCGTATTATTACTTGGAATGATTTTCGAACATATATATTCGATCCCGGTCTTCCCAAGTAATAACTGTGTTTTAAAACAGTAGTTATGAACTATACAGAATTTCAATTCAAAATCTCCTTCCAATCGTAATCAATTCATTTACAAACCAAGGTTGATTTATTTCAAATTCCATAAATTCCGTTACCTCTTAACACTTCTTTAATCTCATATATTCATCTTTAATCTCATATATTCATTCATAATTCTTCAATTCTTATATCTTCAAAACATACCTCTTAATTTCCTTTTTTATAATCTTTTAAAATTTACCAAGTCTTATTTGGATAAAATTTCATTTACGATAATCCAAACTAATTGATTTTCAAGCATAAGTTTAGATAGAGCTTAGTTGACTCATATCTGTTATCGATTCTCAAACCCACGAACACTATCAGAATCTTTGATATAAAATTTCTAACGTCTCTGATACTATTCGTTCAACTCCGGAATTTCATATCAGATATATATGAAGACCAACTCTGCCCAAATCATTTCTTTTTTTTTCTTTTCTTTTTTTATTTTGAATAATAATTCACGATTTATAAATTTCAAAACTACTTATCTTTGAAAATGTAATAATAACAACGTTTGAAAATGCCAACTAAAGTTTTATAAAATAGCTATTTAAATCAAATAGATTCAAAATCATTGGAATTCTTTTTTTTCAACTATACTCTAAAACTTCCAAATAATATTCTATATTCTCATTTGATTTAATAAGATTAAATTTCAGTTATTAATTTTCTAAATTTCCAAATCTTCATCTCAAATTAATTCTAGTAAAATAATATCCTTCTAATGCTCATTACAAAATCAAGTGTTCATAAAATCCATTATTCGCGTATATAATTCAAATCCCATTTTTTCTAAATTTCAACCAATTTTTTTTTTTAATCCGATGTCTTTTGCAACAATGTTACAACTTTCAACTTCAAATTAAATTAAACAAAATTCACAGTTAAATTCCAAAGCATCGATTTTAATCATCAAATCATTATTTATATGGCAAGGAGATCAAGTCGATTATTCGTATAATCGCATAACTACGGTGTGTGACACAACAACTCAACCGAATTTTAACCATACTATTCGATCATATAGCAATACAAAACATTCATGGCAAACAACTAACAAAACAACCAATCAATTTCGCATAAGCGTTATGTTTAATGTCGCTCAACATTCCCACATATGTCATCCATTTTTCCATCAGCTTTCGCCATTCCGTTCTGGCATACATCATTTTCATAACACAAAATCAACCATGCATGCAACCAATTTTCATAAATTCCATATCCATTATAATACGTAGTACGTCATAAATCATATAAAATTTTAATCTAAGTGTTATCACCTGCATTGCGCTTTTTTTTCTTCCACTGATCAGATCCTTTACTATAAACGAACCACCTAAAAGTCATTACATGTTAAATCCCTTTCCTTCCAGGGAGTAAAATAAATTAATGCATATAAAACTTTACTCACCCCCTCACGCTATTTTCTTTCTTCTTAATACATGGCTCGGCCTTACAGACACAAGCTCTGTATTTTTTTCCTAACTAAATGAACTGGAAACTAAAACAAGGGTCTTTTGCGCAAGCTTAAAGGAAGGGCAGTGTTGTTTTTAAGAAGCAAATAAGGTCAATGGAAAGGAGTTTGTATGGGATCGTGGAGGCTGAGGTGGTATGTGCTTCAGGAATAAAAGAAAGATGAGAGTGGTGAGAGGGGATAACGCCAGAGGGAAGGAAGAGAGAAGGAGTAGCTCAATCCGAAGTCGGAGATGGGTGGCGACCTTGAAAGGTGGTGGAGCGAGACAACGCAGGTGCGATGAACTGTTTGTGTGGACTGGTGAGCCTGAAAGGAGGTGGAGGGTCGAGTACAGGGTGCTGGGTACTCGGAAGGTGGCGGATGAAATTCTGTCAGAGCACGGAGGAGGCAAGGGGAAGAGTAAGTGGTTGCGGTGGGATGTGGTGGGTGCGGAGCTGTTTTTGAAGGGGAACACGGATTCAAGAAGAAGGAGGACGGGGTAAAGGTGAGAAGACGCACAAACTGACGAAGTGGTAGTGGATATGTGAGGCTCGCGGGTGGAGTTGTGCGGTTATGGTAGGTTCTCGAGATTTAGGTGGTGGAAGAGGAGTCCGAGTGGACTGACGGTGACTAAAGGTGGCTGGTTGTTGCTGAAGTATGGGCAGCGGAACAGAACGTGGATGGTGGTGCCGGAACGGAATGGCGAAAGCTGATGGAGTGAGCGATTACAAAGGACGGTGGAGGGTGATTGTTGGGTTGAAGAGGACTGTGAAGGTGGAGTAAAATAAATGGGGAAGGAGAGTGTCGATTGTTTGAGAGTGAAGAGGGTCTTCTGCTATTGGGTGAAGATATATAATATGGTGAAGGAAGCTGAAGAAAATATGGGACCGAGCTGAAACAACGTGTAAAATAGATTTTGCGTGTAAAGAAGAGTTTATCTCCTTTTCCCAGGAATGAAATTGTCACCTAAAAGCTGCCGTATTCCCCCTTTAAAATTTAATTTCCATATATATTTTCTCAGCCAAACTAAATACTTGGCACACCCATTATCATGCATGGTGACAAAAATGCATATATTTATTTTTATTCGAATTCCAACCAATGCATGTCTTACAAAATAAAGGTTTTATTTATTTATTAAATTTTGGCTACATCCTTGCAACACTTATACTTGAATCTAATTCTATATATATGATCAATACACAAACTGTTACAATTTATAACTTAAATTATTTATAGTATATATTGTTTCTAAATTTAACAAAATTTTATTCACTAAAATATGCTTAACAACGGAAAAATAAAATATAGAATCATCATATGTTATAAAATTTATAATTTACCAATCTTCCATCAGTAAATAAAACACTATTACTTTTTATATATATAGCTTAACTAATATAAATCTAAATAAAATTTCATACATATATATTTAGCAAAATATTATTACTTATAAAATCTTATAACTAATCATACCCTTAAAATAAATTTTCTCTTATAAAATTTTAACTATAAATAAGGTATTTACCAAAAGTAATTTTTTTTTTACAATTCAAACATTTTTTTTAAAATAAATCTTCATTCTTTACAAACTCATATGTATTTGACTAACAGCCAAAGATAAAATTATCCCATACACAAAATCAAAAATTTATACAATATAAATAATATTCTTAACTATAAAATTTTATTATCAACATAACTCAAGATAAATTTCTTATTCAAAACTATATTTATAGACAAGAGCAAATGTTCATTAATCCAAATATAAAACTTATTAAATTAAAATTAGTACTTAAATCTAAAAATTTAAATTTATACTTAGATAACTAAAATTATACTATTAGGAATTCCATTAAACTTAGTTAAAATATTAGGATGTTACACTAAAGGTAGTGTGATTTAAGGACTAATAATCCTTGTGTGTATTTTCAACATGTTTGAAAATCAATGTAGTTTCAAAGATTTATTCTTATTAAAAAGATTAAGAAAGTAATTAGCTTGATCGATAATATATGTATGCATATGTATAGTAAATAGTAACACACACACACACACACACACACACACACATATATATATATATAATGTTATACTGAAACATCTAAGACAACATAAGTATACACGTACATATGCAAGAATAATTTTTTGGAATTGATAAATGTATTTGAGATTGTTTAATTATAAAATTTAATCAATAAATCTATTGGCATCAAAATTAACACACTAGATATGGTTGTAGGAAAGCCGCGTGACCTTGATCTAGCATACAATATTGATAATAACAGAAAAAAGTAGAGAAACCACAAAGTTTTTATAGGGTTTTAGCATATTCTTGACGCACGCCCACTTTAATCTTTTTATCCTGTATTTTTACTTCGGATTATAATTAACTATACCAAAATTGACCGTAATATAATGGACCCCGGATTTATAATGGTGTTTCAACGAACTTGAGGATTATGATAGGGATGAAGAAGAAGTAGAGCCTCAAAGATCTAAATCTAAGTAAGATCTTTCTTTAGCAGCAATAGTGCTGGTATTTACAAAGAAACACTACTAGAATTATAGTATACAGCCAGACCCAATTTCCAACGGTCACCAACGGCTCGTTGTTTTCATGCAAAAAATGTTATTTCAATAAATTAACCGTCTCTAGTCGTTGATAGCTGTTGCATTATCAATTGTTTGCGGCCGTAGATAGCCGTTGGAAATTTCCTAAATACATTTACTATATCCCACAAGCAAACCATTTTAGCTTCTTAGCCAAAAAAATGAAAAACCACCCAAAAATGCTCCTCCATAAACGCTGCACCCTCCAAGGCACTTCTAAATCATCTCCAGCACCACCAAGATTCTCGTGTTTCCCTATCCACCCTCCAATCCTCTCAAAATTAGGTTTTTTACACTTAAACCTTAGATACTTAGGATTTCTGATTTGGCCATAATTTTGTATTACATTTGTTACTAATAGTTTGTGAAAGTTTGTTACGTTATATTGCATGTTAATTACTATTATTATCATCAAAAATATGTTATATTAAGCACTAAGCGAGACGAGGTGATGAAAAGCCTCTCTTCGCTTAATGGTGCTTAAGCGGCTCTTACGCGTCACCTAAGCGCTAGATTCATGCACAACACCAGCTGCGCCTAAAGGTTGATAAGCGGTGCTTACGCGCAACGCTTAAGAAGTGTTTAACTGTTATACAAATAAGTCATCGCTTAACACAGCAGTACAAATTCTTAAATTTAGGCGAGGTGCTATTAAGTGCTAAAAAGACGCGCTTAAGCACTAGTCACTTAATGTCTTCTACTTTTCAGGAAATTAAGCGATGTAGTTGGCAAAATCGCTTAAGCATGCTTTTTATAACATAACATAAAAATTTTCAAATTATTACTAATATTTAGGTTTTCAAATTTAGCTCCATTGTATATGTTTAGGATGATTTTGTTATGATAAGTTTTACAAAGAGCATAATTTATGTGAACGCTGAGTTATATATTATGTTAGGATTGAAAGTAGTTTTGAATAATTTATACGATATATATTTATGCAGGCATGAATTAATTTGGTATTTTATAAGTTTTGGATGATTTCAGAATATTCTATTAGAATTAATCGTAGTTAGAATTCCTTAAACAATATAACTTAGTATATAAACAATTTATATATTTAATTTAGCATATAATGTAGTATATAAGCAAAAACGAGTTATATATTATGCGAAATAGTAAAAATATATAATTTAGTATATACGTAATAAAACGATAAAATATATAAAAATAATAATTAAATTTAATATAAAAAATATTAAAATCCTTAGATATTATTTGGCCCCGTTTGACACGTGTTGTATATGATCATATTCATTTTTTTACAACATCCCAATTCATTTAATACAACATTTGTCGGATATGTCCTTGCACTGAACAAATTACAAACACCATAAAGTAATTATATTTCGTGAATCATATCATTTAAAATGGTTCACAAAATTTTGACGACGTTTCCCTTTTGTTCCTTGTGTACACGCATTTGTGTATGATACAAGGAATACGAGGAGAGGGAAGTGTTGCCAAAATTTTGGGAAATCATTTAAAATGATATGATTTAAGGAATGTTATTACTATTGTGTTTGTAATGGAACCGACCGACCATCACATATGGCACAAAAACGCCAATGAACCCTTAATCATTTAATTATTTTTATATTTTGCAAAGTTGCAAAAATCATATATAATTTAATAAATGTTTACTAAATCAGTAAAATATTAACAAAATATAAAATGAACAATTAATAATTTTTTTTCTATTTATAATATGTTTTAAAGTTGGAAAAAATAGTCAACTATTTTATTTATCGGAGCTGGATGTATCAAAGAAGGAAAATGGGAGACTCAATAAGTGAGCATTTTCTTAATGGGTTAAATATTTTTATCAAACCTACTATGAGTAATACTAAAAACAATGTAGAAATTGTTGTCCATACATGCAAATTTTTGAAGCATTTAATATTGGATATGGTCAGGGTTCATTTGCACCAATACAGTTTCGTATCCAATTATTGTAGGATCAAGATTATCCCTAGAGGGGGTGAATAGGGTTTATGGGAGTTTTACGAGATATTAAAATTATCATAGCACGGATTGAAGTAGAATAAATAAGTGCAGAAAGTAAATGACACAGATTTTCCGTAGCTTTGGCAAACCCTTGCCTACTGCTGCATTCCCAAGATTTCTGCTAGGAATTAAAACAAATTACCGCTTACAAAACTTTTTAAACTCACAAACCCTACTAGCGCTCTAATCCTACGCTCAATTCTTGGACCGATCTTTATTCCCAAGAACAGATTTTCATACAATTACAAACTCGTAAACCCTAGTTTGGAAAAGTAGAAAACCTGTTGATCGGTTATAAAAGAAATATAAAAAAAACAATTTAAAACAATGAAAAAAAAAACCTATGTATAATAAAATGGCCGGCCTCTCCTTATTTCTCTTGAAATATTTTGGCCTTCAAAACGATGGCGGCCGAAACTGAATTTGGGGTTTTTGTGCCTTCTTCACGAATCACGATGTTTGTTGCTTTCTAATTGAAATTGATTCTTCGATGATTTCTGATGCTTGTCCATTAGTTGGCGATTTGGCGTTGCTTTGAGATCGAAACCCTAAATCGTTGTGAGTAATCTGAACTTTGTTTCTCTGTTGTTTTGCTTGTGGTTTCGATAATTTCATTGTCTGTGATGATGGGGTATATATAGGGTTTACAAACCCATAAATCCTTGATTTCACATGATTGCTTGGTCTTGATATTTTCGTGATTGTCGCTTTGATTAATGTCGTATATAACATGTTTGAATGTTTTTTCTTGCCATTAAAAACACTCTTGAGATTTTCTAGAAATGTTTGAATCCATAAATGCAATCTTGACATAAATCGATTCATTTAATCACCAAGTAAATTTCTTGCATGATTTACTTATGCGTACTGCTGTATTTTGGCAATCTGTGCATTTTTTGGAGAAACAATCACATGTCAGTGATTTAAGGCAGGCATGATTTTGAAATGATTTGTCCAAAAAAAATCTTGTTGAAATCTGTATTTTCCAAAATTGCAAATAAAAAACTTTCCTATTTGTTTTAGTCAATATCCAAAACAAGAATCTCTTTTCTTTTAATAACATTTGTTTGTGCTACACTGTGTTGACCAGTATGTTGTACTTGAAGCGTTTGTCACTTAAAACCTACCCATTTCGACTTGCTTCTTCATTGTTACACTAACTGCTCCAACATTTGATTTGTACAAGTGCTACATTTGAAACGTTGATAAGAATAGATGCATTTTTTATCACTATTGTGTATTATTGCCCAGTATTCTTTTTTGTTGTCCACATACATTTGTGCATTTGGTTATCATGCCACTGGCTTGCTTTTTTGGGTTCATTACTTTGCCATACACACACAACACACACAAATATGTGTGTGTATATGTGTCATAATGCTTCTTGTATATTGAACTGCCTTGATTGTTGCATCATCATTATGTCCCATCTTGATCCCACTTTGACCTGTTGTTGTGTAGTTTTGCATTAGAAACTGCCATCCCCAAGCAATTGTGCTTCATGTCTGTCTTGTTGTTACACCATGCTTACTATTGCATGTATATTTTATTTGTTGCTTGGCATTTGGCCTTTTTAACTAGCCACTTGTACATGTCATATTGCCTCAAGTATGCTTCTAAAACTGATTTGTATGCATGCACCATTCACTGTTGTGATTTGTCTATGCATGAATTCCTATGTATATTGTCCATGCTGCTTTCATCTGGTTTGTATCATCCCTTGCTTGTACTTGAGTTTGTCTTGCACCATTTCCTTATGCATACTTGAACCTGTGTTGTTGCTCCATATTGTTTGTTTGCACTTCTGTCCTTTGTTTAGTTGGCCATTATACTTGGCCTTGTGTGCATACTTCCCTTTTATCTTGTCCTTCATGTTTGGACATGGAGAATTCTTGCATATATATATATATATGTGTATGTATGTATGTATGTGTATGTGTGTGTGTGCATGATATGGTAGATGTGTACATTCCATTTCATTCTCATAAACCATAACAGATGTTATGTCCATCATGCTTTCCGTTACATGCTTTGTATCACTTGAATTTGAAATTGGATTGAAACTGGGCACTGTATTGCTATTTCCTTGTTGTACTTATTTGAACTTGCACATACTCTTGTGCTGAATATGGACATTTTTATGTTAGCATTTGACACTTGCATCTGTTGTTAGTTGTAACGACCCTGAATTTTGGGGCCAAGTTAAATTTATTTTAAGTGATTTTAAATGAGTTTTGATATTTAAAATAATCTATTTTAAATAATAAGGATCACAAATTTGGTTCAAATCGAAGTTAGAATGAATAAATTAGTTTTAAATATAAAAAGAGCTAGAAATGGCGCGGTAGTTTGAAAAGTCAAACTTGAACTTTGACTAACCATATAGGATGCAAAATTTAACGGATTTTAGTAAAACCAAAAATATTAGAATCTATTTGAAAATATCTTTCCAACGAATCCGAAAAATCGAAATTTCATAGCGGAAATCAAAAGTTATGGCTAATTCAATTTTTAGAAAGGTCGGTGGGTAATTTGCATAAGACAAAAATGCTACTTTTCACATATGTAGGAATTTGAACTCAAAACCACTTCCATTGGTTTCAGAATGACGTTTCTGCATTGAAAAACAGTAAACACTTATATGTTTCGAGTTTCAGAAAATATTTGTTTAAAAATGTATTTTTAATATTAAAAATATTCGCCTTGAAAATAGCCTTTTTTCAAAAAGTCTCGGAATCGAACGAAATAAATTTTGTTGGGTTCGTATCATCAAAACAAAGCTAAAAATGATTTTTTGGTAATTTTTAGAATTAATATATAATTATAATTGATTTTTCAGTGTAAACGGGCAAATTTTTGACTTTAAAAATTTATTAAAAATTCAAACGGGCTCAGAATTGAACGAAATTAATTTTCATAGGTCCACAGCATCAAAACATAGCTAAATATATTTTTCGAGGATTTTTGAAGTTAATTTGAGACCTGGGTGAATTTCTGCGTACGTTTGAATTTAAAATAATGATTTATATTTAAAACTGAAAAAACGAAGGCCAAGACGATCTCGTGGGCTGATGAGACATATCCAGATGAGTTCGGAACGGGGGCTAAATGGTATGAACGACAGTAAGCAGGCTTGAATCGGGGTTCGGGCCAAAACGGGCTTAAGCGGGCCAATTAAATAATGATTAATTTAACCTAATATTTTAATATAAAAACACTATTCACGTCCATCTTCTTCCTCTTTGCTGAGCCGCACAAACCCATCATGGCTGAAAACTTCAAACCCTCATAACTCTTTCATTTCTCAACGAAAATTAGCGTGTGAGTACACGTTTCGAAGCTCTCGCCGAGCTCTTCGATCTCCGACAAGTCCCGTCCCTTTCCGTCGCCTGTGCCGCCCGCCCCGAGCCCGAGAAAGTCCGCCGGTCGCAGCCACGCCGGGCCCACCACGCTCGATCGAACTCCACCCTCTTCTGGCCGTACAAAGATCTCTCCAAGGCGGTCATTCTCCAAAAAACCGCACTCAAAACCGTTCAGTAAATCAAAAGTTATCGCGATTTGAAGTTTTGAACAAATTCTGAAATTGAGGTATGCTTCAGATTTTGTAACGCTTTTAAGCGTGACAGAAGCAGTTGTTAAAAGTCTGGTTAATTAAAACATCAATAACTTTTTCATATAAACACCGATTCTGAAAATTTCAGATCCGATGGAACCGTGACTTCGAATACAACTTTAATACAGAGCAATTGGGAACAAACTCTAATCTAATTGAGGTGAGAATCCTATTTATTTTATTTAAGTAATTATGTTTTAATTATGGATGTTCGCATTCATAATCATATATGTATGTGAATCTGCTATGATATAAACTGTATATGAATCTGCTATGACTTAATCTGTATGCGTATGCTATGTCAAAACCCACTGTATGTTGAGATGTTACAATATAAAAATTATAAATTAAAATCGTTCATGTATGTTGTGTGACATGTTGATATGTCAAAATTAAATATATTAAAATCGTTCATGTATGTTGTGTGACATGTTTATATGTTAAAATTTAATATATCAAAATTGTTCATTGTATGTTATATTAACATTTTTATATATTAAAAATAGAAAATGTTGGAAATGTTCATCGTAGGATAAAATTGACACTTTTGTCAATATCAAAATAAGAAAATGAACACCGTATGTAAATTGACACTTTTGTCAATATCAAAATAAGAAAATGAACACCGTATGTAAATTGACACTTTTGTCAATATCAAAATAAGAAAATGGACACCGTATGTAAATTGACACTTTTGTCAATATCAAAATAAGAAAATTAGCACCGTATGTTGAATGAACAAATTTGTGTTATAATAGAATACAAGCACCGTATGTTGAATGAACAAATTTGTGTATTTATAAAATAGAATTGGTCGTTATATGTGAATGATTATATTTTGTTCATTTATAAAATAAGAAAGCACTATATGTTAAAGAATTATATTTTGTGTCATTAACAAAATAGAATTTGTCGCTATGGTAAAGAATTATATTTTGTGTCATTAACAAAATAGAATTTGTCGCTATGGTAAAGAATTATATTTTGTGTCATTAACAAAATAAAATTTGTCGCTATGGTAAAGAATTATATTTTGTGTCATTAACAAAATAGAATTTGTCGCTATGGTAAAGAATTATATTTTGTGTCATTATTCAAAATAAAATTTGTCGCTATATGAAACGAACCATTTTTTGTTCGTTAATAAAAATAGAATTAGTCGCTATATGTAATGAACTAATATTTTGTTCATTAGTAACAATAAGCAAGCACCGTATGTTGAATGAATATATTTTGTTCATTATCAAAATAAGAAAAGCACCGTATGTTAATGAATAATATTTTGTTCATTATCAAAAGAAGAAAGCATCGTATGTTAATGAACTATATTTTGTTCATTATTAAAAATAAAAATAGCATAGTATGTTAATGAACTATATTTTGTCCATTATATAAAATAGAAGATGGCACTATATAAAAATAGCATATTTGTCATGTTATCAAATAGTAAAAAAATGCATTGTATGCATAGCATATTATTTTTGTCAAAATAGAAAATATAATGCATTTTATGTATTGCATATTATTTTTGTCAAAATAGAGAAATATAGTACATTGTATGTATTGCATATTATTTTTGTTAAAATAGAAAATATAATGCATTTTATGCATAGCATATTATTTTTGTCAAAATAGAAAATATAATGCATTTTATGCATTGCATATTATTTTTGTCAAAATAGAGAAATATAGTACATTGTATGTATTGCATATTATTTTTGTTCAAATAGAAAAAAAATGCATTGTATGCATAGCATATTATTTTTGTCAAAATAGAGAAATATAGTACATTGTATGTATTGCATATTATTTTTGTTCAAATAGAAAAAAAAAATGCATTGTATGCATAGCATGCTATTTTTGTCAAGTTAGAAAAATAAAAAATGCATTGTATGCATAGCATATTATTTTTGTCAAGTTAGAAAAATAGAAAATACATTGTATGCATATTATTTTCGTCAAGTTAGAAAAATAGAAAATACATTGTATGCATATTATTTTCGTCAAGTTAGAAAAATAGAAAATACATTGTATGCATATTATTTTCGTCAAGTTAGAAAAATAGAAAATACATTGTATGCATATTATTTTCGTCAAGTTAGAAAAATAGAAAATACATTGTATGCATATTATTTTCATCAAGTTAGAAAAATAGAAAATACATTGTATGCATATTATTTTCGTCAAGTTAGAAAAATAGAAAATACATTGTATGCATATTATTTTTGTCAAGTTAGAAAAATAGAAAATACATTGTATGCATATTATTTTTGTCAAGTTAGAAAAATAGAAAATACATTGTATGCATATTATTTTTGTCAAGTTAGAAAAATAGAAAATACATTGTATGCAAATAATATTTTGTCAAGTTAGAACGTTATATAGAAGTGCATTGTATGAATATATTATTCTGTCATGTTAGAGAAATAGAAATGCATTGCATAAAATATTTTGTCATGTTAGAAAAATAGATAAATGCATTGTATGAAAATATTATTCTGTCATGTTAGAAAAATAGATAAATGCATTGTATGAACATATTATTCTGTCATGTTAGAAAAATAGAAGTGCATTGCATAAAATACTATTTTGTCATGTTAGAGAAATAGAAATGCATTGCATAAAATAATATTTTGTCATGTTAGAGAAATAGAAATGCATTGCATAAAATATTTTGTCATGTTAGAGAAATAGAAATGCATTGTATGAAACTATTATTTTGTTACGTTAGAAAATAATAAATGCATTGTAGGTAAAAGAATATTTTTGTTATGTTAAAATAAGACATGCATTGTATGAAAAATAATATTTTGTCATGTCAACAATATAGAAAATGCATGTCATGTAAATATACATTATTTATAATGTTTATTAAAAGAGAATTTGCATTGTATGATAATAAGCATTATTTATAATGTAAATAAAAAGAGAATTCACCCCGTAGGAAGAATTAACATTTATTTTATGTTAAATAAGGGAAATGAAACTATATGCAAGAATTAACATTATTTTTAAGGTTAAGCAAAAGAAATGAAACTGTATGAAAAGAATTAACATTATTTTTAATGTAAAAGATAAAGAAATAATATTGGGAAATCTATATTTTCTAATAATATATTTTCAATGTTATAAAAAGGAAAATGAAGTGTATGTAAATTTAACATCATTCACAATGTTAAATAAAAGGAAAATTTCACCGTATGATAGTTACACTATTTTATAATGATAAGATTTAAAGAACTTGACCGTAGGAAGAATATATATTATTTATAATGTATATAAAGAGAGAATTCACCCCGTAGGAAGAATTAACATTATTTATAATGTAAATAAAAGAAATGAAATGTATGTAAGGATAACATTATTTATAATGTTAAACGAAAGGTAAGGAACTGTATTGAAACATTAAAATTAATTATATTAAATAATTAAGGCAAGAATTAATCGTTATAAAATAAAATAACGATATGAAATATGTTTTTCTCAAAATATATGAATGCGAGATTATTTGGGAAGTCCGGGTTAATCCCATTCCAAATGATCGTACGATTTCAAGAATTCAAGTATGAAGACGGCGTATGAAGACCGTAAATCTCCCCTCGAATGGACAACGATCAAGACTCTGAATTGGTTTGATCCCAATTCAAGGGTCGGGATAATTGCCCAAACGTACGTGTTGATTTCACGGGTTTGACCCTAGTTCAGACCTAGAGCATGGGTATAAATGGATAGTGTGTCTGACATCGTACCCCGCAAAATATTATGTTGTTGATATTCAGTTAACATATAAACGATTGGTGGTAGAGAATTTATTCTCTACTTAACACCCGTTTATATAGTGACGAAAGATCAATAGTACGGTATGGAGTGACGGTGTGGCATACTAAGATGCAATGATCAGGGTTACTTGTTGAAAAGCAGAACCTTGTGGTATGAAGAACATGACTTCACGAGCCTCACAAACCGGTAGAGTCTAAAAAGGGGGAAGGGAACGCAGGGAAAGTAGCACGTTTCTTTCTAGTTAGTAGTCATTTTACTTTTGGAGGATGATGAAATGAGGCGCCTCGGATAGGTCCTATAGGACCGGGGAACGTGTGCTTAGGAATAACTAATCCTCTAAGCTGTATGTGAGGACCGGCCCTGCCATTTCCAAGGGTTAACTGCGGGTAATCCTGAGGCATTAACTAGAGTGTCTCGAATCGGTAAGGAGTCCTCCCTAGCCTGGACTCATGATGGAAACCCAAATTTCCAATACGACCCCGACGGATTTGATTGTATTACTAGTATTGGAGGCATAATATATGGTACCTATGCTTCCTAGGATTGATACTTATAATTTGAATTGTTTTAAAACATACACCCTAATAATAGTATTAGTTTCGTATTTGGCGTATTTAGCATGTTTAACCACCATAAGGTAAAACTCTATCCTCTTGGTGTGCGTTGCATTGTGTGATGGGACCTGAGTCTTATGGTGGTTCCATTTTTCAAAAGACATTGCGTTGTTGACGACTTATTTAATCATTTATTATGACACTGTAGTTATGCACGGCAATCCATTGGTACAACCCGTTCCGCGTTAGCGGCGTGGTCTTTGGATTTGCCTTATTAGTATAAGTTATTTAAGAATTCTCACACCAGTCCCACGACTGACCCATAGTTTGTTTCACCTTTTTGCAAACTTGGGTGCCCTCTCTTCTACACGGGCAGCCAAGTAGACAGGTTCATTCTTTGCTTGGAGTTTCCTTTGAAGCTGCTTATTTTCTCTCTCTTGGATTTTGCTTGGGAGAAGAGGTGATGACTTGGAGCTTGAAGACTTTTTGTTTCTATTGGCATCTTTTCTTTTCTTTTTAGACATCAAACTTATTTCTTTTCTGCAAACTTGTTGTAATAATCTTAGTTTTCTGTGACTGTGGAATTTCTGTGATTGATGACATTATATTTTTCCGCTGCTATAATGTTATTACTCTATGAATCTCCTTTGCTATATTGTATCTGTGTTCTGTTTTATTGTATTTATGTTGTATTCCAAAAATGATTTCTCCTGCTTTCACTCGTGGAAGTTTGGGGTCGTCACAGTTGGTATCAGAGCTTTGGTTTACAAAGCGGAGTACAACATATCTATAATAATTCGTTTACATAGAATCACTATATTCTATGGCGAACAGTTCATGAGATGCATAATAGCCAGTCACTTTATCGTCATCTTTTCATTCATCCTTCGATCTTTTCTATCTCTTAGAATCACCATTTCAGTTGTTTTGACTCTTCCCTTGATCGTGTATTCGAAGAAGACTAAGTGAAGTGGCGATGATCAATTGGCACATGTTTAAGAAGGAGCGAAAGGACCAACTTCTTCGGTAGAAAGCCTGATGTTATAGGCGGTACTATTTCTGTTAAAACGTTTCAACATTCTCTGTGTTTATTCTTCCTCTTCTCCTCTTTTATTTTCTTTTTCCTTTTCGAGGACGAAAAGTTCTTAAGTGGGGGGAGACTGTAACGACCCTGAATTTTGGGGCCAAGTTAAATTTATTTTAAGTGATTTTAAATGAGTTTTGATATTTAAAATAATCTATTTTAAATAATAAGGATCACAAATTTGGTTCAAATCGAAGTTAGAATGAATAAATTAGTTTTAAATATAAAAAGAGCTAGAAATGGCGCGGTAGTTTGAAAAGTCAAACTTGAACTTTGACTAACCATATAGGATGCAAAATTTAACGGATTTTAGTAAAACCAAAAATATTAGAATCTATTTGAAAATATCTTTCCAACGAATCCGAAAAATCAAAATTTCATAGCGGAAATCAAAAGTTATGGCTAATTCAATTTTTAGAAAGGTCGGTGGGTAATTTGCATAAGACAAAAATGCTACTTTTCACATATGTAGGAATTTGAACTCAAAACCACTTCCATTGGTTTCAGAATGACGTTTCTGCATTGAAAAACAGTAAACACTTATATGTTTCGAGTTTCAGAAAATATTTGTTTAAAAATGTATTTTTAATATTAAAAATATTCGCCTTGAAAATAGCCTTTTTTCAAAAAGTCTCGGAATCGAACGAAATAAATTTTGTTGGGTTCGTATCATCAAAACAAAGCTAAAAATGATTTTTTGGTAATTTTTAGAATTAATATATAATTATAATTGATTTTTCAGTGTAAACGGGCAAATTTTTGACTTTAAAAATTTATTAAAAATTCAAACGGGCTCAGAATTGAACGAAATTAATTTTCATAGGTCCACAGCATCAAAACATAGCTAAATATATTTTTCGAGGATTTTTGAAGTTAATTTGAGACCTGGGTGAATTTCTGCGTACGTTTGAATTTAAAATAATGATTTATATTTAAAACTGAAAAAACGAAGGCCAAGACGATCTCGTGGGCTGATGAGACATATCCAGATGAGTTCGGAACGGGGGCTAAATGGTATGAACGACAGTAAGCAGGCTTGAATCGGGGTTCGGGCCAAAACGGGCTTAAGCGGGCCAATTAAATAATGATTAATTTAACCTAATATTTTAATATAAAAACACTATTCACGTCCATCTTCTTCCTCTTTGCTGAGCCGCACAAACCCATCATGGCTGAAAACTTCAAACCCTCATAACTCTTTCATTTCTCAACGAAAATTAGCGTGTGAGTACACGTTTCGAAGCTCTCGCCGAGCTCTTCGATCTCCGACAAGTCCCGTCCCTTTCCGTCGCCTGTGCCGCCCGCCCCGAGCCCGAGAAAGTCCGCCGGTCGCAGCCACGCCGGGCCCACCACGCTCGATCGAACTCCACCCTCTTCTGGCCGTACAAAGATCTCTCCAAGGCGGTCATTCTCCAAAAAACCGCACTCAAAACCGTTCAGTAAATCAAAAGTTATCGCGATTTGAAGTTTTGAACAAATTCTGAAATTGAGGTATGCTTCAGATTTTGTAACGCTTTTAAGCGTGACAGAAGCAGTTGTTAAAAGTCTGGTTAATTAAAACATCAATAACTTTTTCATATAAACACCGATTCTGAAAATTTCAGATCCGATGGAACCGTGACTTCGAATACAACTTTAATACAGAGCAATTGGGAACAAACTCTAATCTAATTGAGGTGAGAATCCTATTTATTTTATTTAAGTAATTATGTTTTAATTATGGATGTTCGCATTCATAATCATATATGTATGTGAATCTGCTATGATATAAACTGTATATGAATCTGCTATGACTTAATCTGTATGCGTATGCTATGTCAAAACCCACTGTATGTTGAGATGTTACAATATAAAAATTATAAATTAAAATCGTTCATGTATGTTGTGTGACATGTTGATATGTCAAAATTAAATATATTAAAATCGTTCATGTATGTTGTGTGACATGTTTATATGTTAAAATTTAATATATCAAAATTGTTCATTGTATGTTATATTAACATTTTTATATATTAAAAATAGAAAATGTTGGAAATGTTCATCGTAGGATAAAATTGACACTTTTGTCAATATCAAAATAAGAAAATGAACACCGTATGTAAATTGACACTTTTGTCAATATCAAAATAAGAAAATGAACACCGTATGTAAATTGACACTTTTGTCAATATCAAAATAAGAAAATGGACACCGTATGTAAATTGACACTTTTGTCAATATCAAAATAAGAAAATTAGCACCGTATGTTGAATGAACAAATTTGTGTTATAATAGAATACAAGCACCGTATGTTGAATGAACAAATTTGTGTATTTATAAAATAGAATTGGTCGTTATATGTGAATGATTATATTTTGTTCATTTATAAAATAAGAAAGCACTATATGTTAAAGAATTATATTTTGTGTCATTAACAAAATAGAATTTGTCGCTATGGTAAAGAATTATATTTTGTGTCATTAACAAAATAGAATTTGTCGCTATGGTAAAGAATTATATTTTGTGTCATTAACAAAATAAAATTTGTCGCTATGGTAAAGAATTATATTTTGTGTCATTAACAAAATAGAATTTGTCGCTATGGTAAAGAATTATATTTTGTGTCATTATTCAAAATAAAATTTGTCGCTATATGAAACGAACCATTTTTTGTTCGTTAATAAAAATAGAATTAGTCGCTATATGTAATGAACTAATATTTTGTTCATTAGTAACAATAAGCAAGCACCGTATGTTGAATGAATATATTTTGTTCATTATCAAAATAAGAAAAGCACCGTATGTTAATGAATAATATTTTGTTCATTATCAAAAGAAGAAAGCATCGTATGTTAATGAACTATATTTTGTTCATTATTAAAAATAAAAATAGCATAGTATGTTAATGAACTATATTTTGTCCATTATATAAAATAGAAGATGGCACTATATAAAAATAGCATATTTGTCATGTTATCAAATAGTAAAAAAATGCATTGTATGCATAGCATATTATTTTTGTCAAAATAGAAAATATAATGCATTTTATGTATTGCATATTATTTTTGTCAAAATAGAGAAATATAGTACATTGTATGTATTGCATATTATTTTTGTTAAAATAGAAAATATAATGCATTTTATGCATAGCATATTATTTTTGTCAAAATAGAAAATATAATGCATTTTATGCATTGCATATTATTTTTGTCAAAATAGAGAAATATAGTACATTGTATGTATTGCATATTATTTTTGTTCAAATAGAAAAAAAATGCATTGTATGCATAGCATATTATTTTTGTCAAAATAGAGAAATATAGTACATTGTATGTATTGCATATTATTTTTGTTCAAATAGAAAAAAAAAATGCATTGTATGCATAGCATGCTATTTTTGTCAAGTTAGAAAAATAAAAAATGCATTGTATGCATAGCATATTATTTTTGTCAAGTTAGAAAAATAGAAAATACATTGTATGCATATTATTTTTGTCAAGTTAGAAAAATAGAAAATACATTGTATGCATATTATTTTCGTCAAGTTAGAAAAATAGAAAATACATTGTATGCATATTATTTTCGTCAAGTTAGAAAAATAGAAAATACATTGTATGCATATTATTTTCGTCAAGTTAGAAAAATAGAAAATACATTGTATGCATATTATTTTCGTCAAGTTAGAAAAATAGAAAATACATTGTATGCATATTATTTTCGTCAAGTTAGAAAAATAGAAAATACATTGTATGCATATTATTTTCGTCAAGTTAGAAAAATAGAAAATACATTGTATGCATATTATTTTTGTCAAGTTAGAAAAATAGAAAATACATTGTATGCATATTATTTTTGTCAAGTTAGAAAAATAGAAAATACATTGTATGCATATTATTTTTGTCAAGTTAGAAAAATAGAAAATACATTGTATGCAAATAATATTTTGTCAAGTTAGAACGTTATATAGAAGTGCATTGTATGAATATATTATTCTGTCATGTTAGAGAAATAGAAATGCATTGCATAAAATATTTTGTCATGTTAGAAAAATAGATAAATGCATTGTATGAAAATATTATTCTGTCATGTTAGAAAAATAGATAAATGCATTGTATGAACATATTATTCTGTCATGTTAGAAAAATAGAAGTGCATTGCATAAAATACTATTTTGTCATGTTAGAGAAATAGAAATGCATTGCATAAAATAATATTTTGTCATGTTAGAGAAATAGAAATGCATTGCATAAAATATTTTGTCATGTTAGAGAAATAGAAATGCATTGTATGAAACTATTATTTTGTTACGTTAGAAAATAATAAATGCATTGTAGGTAAAAGAATATTTTTGTTATGTTAAAATAAGACATGCATTGTATGAAAAATAATATTTTGTCATGTCAACAATATAGAAAATGCATGTCATGTAAATATACATTATTTATAATGTTTATTAAAAGAGAATTTGCATTGTATGATAATAAGCATTATTTATAATGTAAATAAAAAGAGAATTCACCCCGTAGGAAGAATTAACATTTATTTTATGTTAAATAAGGGAAATGAAACTATATGCAAGAATTAACATTATTTTTAAGGTTAAGCAAAAGAAATGAAACTGTATGAAAAGAATTAACATTATTTTTAATGTAAAAGATAAAGAAATAATATTGGGAAATCTATATTTTCTAATAATATATTTTCAATGTTATAAAAAGGAAAATGAAGTGTATGTAAATTTAACATCATTCACAATGTTAAATAAAAGGAAAATTTCACCGTATGATAGTTACACTATTTTATAATGATAAGATTTAAAGAACTTGACCGTAGGAAGAATATATATTATTTATAATGTATATAAAGAGAGAATTCACCCCGTAGGAAGAATTAACATTATTTATAATGTAAATAAAAGAAATGAAATGTATGTAAGGATAACATTATTTATAATGTTAAACGAAAGGTAAGGAACTGTATTGAAACATTAAAATTAATTATATTAAATAATTAAGGCAAGAATTAATCGTTATAAAATAAAATAACGATATGAAATATGTTTTTCTCAAAATATATGAATGCGAGATTATTTGGGAAGTCCGGGTTAATCCCATTCCAAATGATCGTACGATTTCAAGAATTCAAGTATGAAGACGGCGTATGAAGACCGTAAATCTCCCCTCGAATGGACAACGATCAAGACTCTGAATTGGTTTGATCCCAATTCAAGGGTCGGGATAATTGCCCAAACGTACGTGTTGATTTCACGGGTTTGACCCTAGTTCAGACCTAGAGCATGGGTATAAATGGATAGTGTGTCTGACATCGTACCCCACAAAATATTATGTTGTTGATATTCAGTTAACATATAAACGATTGGTGGTAGAGAATTTATTCTCTACTTAACACCCGTTTATATAGTGACGAAAGATCAATAGTACGGTATGGAGTGACGGTGTGGCATACTAAGATGCAATGATCAGGGTTACTTGTTGAAAAGCAGAACCTTGTGGTATGAAGAACATGACTTCACGAGCCTCACAAACCGGTAGAGTCTAAAAAGGGGGAAGGGAACGCAGGGAAAGTAGCACGTTTCTTTCTAGTTAGTAGTCATTTTACTTTTGGAGGATGATGAAATGAGGCGCCTCGGATAGGTCCTATAGGACCGGGGAACGTGTGCTTAGGAATAACTAATCCTCTAAGCTGTATGTGAGGACCGGCCCTGCCATTTCCAAGGGTTAACTGCGGGTAATCCTGAGGCATTAACTAGAGTGTCTCGAATCGGTAAGGAGTCCTCCCTAGCCTGGACTCATGATGGAAACCCAAATTTCCAATACGACCCCGACGGATTTGATTGTATTACTAGTATTGGAGGCATAATATATGGTACCTATGCTTCCTAGGATTGATACTTATAATTTGAATTGTTTTAAAACATACACCCTAATAATAGTATTAGTTTCGTATTTGGCGTATTTAGCATGTTTAACCACCATAAGGTAAAACTCTATCCTCTTGGTGTGCGTTGCATTGTGTGATGGGACCTGAGTCTTATGGTGGTTCCATTTTTCAAAAGACATTGCGTTGTTGACGACTTATTTAATCATTTATTATGACACTGTAGTTATGCACGGCAATCCATTGGTACAACCCGTTCCGCGTTAGCGGCGTGGTCTTTGGATTTGCCTTATTAGTATAAGTTATTTAAGAATTCTCACACCAGTCCCACGACTGACCCATAGTTTGTTTCACCTTTTTGCAAACTTGGGTGCCCTCTCTTCTACACGGGCAGCCAAGTAGACAGGTTCATTCTTTGCTTGGAGTTTCCTTTGAAGCTGCTTATTTTCTCTCTCTTGGATTTTGCTTGGGAGAAGAGGTGATGACTTGGAGCTTGAAGACTTTTTGTTTCTATTGGCATCTTTTCTTTTCTTTTTAGACATCAAACTTATTTCTTTTCTGCAAACTTGTTGTAATAATCTTAGTTTTCTGTGACTGTGGAATTTCTGTGATTGATGACATTATATTTTTCCGCTGCTATAATGTTATTACTCTATGAATCTCCTTTGCTATATTGTATCTGTGTTCTGTTTTATTGTATTTATGTTGTATTCCAAAAATGATTTCTCCTGCTTTCACTCGTGGAAGTTTGGGGTCGTCACATTAGTTGCGCATGAATTTCTTTTGCACACCGTTACTCCTATGTATATGACCTTGAACCTCGTTTATATTAATGTGCTTGACCCTTGTCCATGACACATTTGTCATTTCTCTTGAGCTATTTGGCTTGAGTTGTGCACGTATAGATGTTTGACCATATTGCCCTGGCACATTATAAAATCTTTGTGTATATACATTTACATGTATTGAGCATGTGCAATTATATTTTCTATATACACAAGCATACCACTATACGTGAGTTGTGGCTATTCAGAAACAACAAATTTTAAATGTTGGTTCGTACCAGTAAACCTATATGGATGTGTTCGGGATGATCTGTAAGCACTAGAGATACAGTCTACCTTGTGGTATTTACAGTAAATCACTGTAATATCACAAGTAGTTTAGATACAAATAGATGTATATACATATCAGACCAAGTCAAGAAATATGATGAGAAACACACCAAAATTCTAAGGAAAATAAATTTTAAAATAAATTTGTACCTACTAGAATGTAAAACAATTTTTGTTCTAGTTTACTCTGTGTGTTTCTTTGATAGGTATGCAGGTGATTGGACTGACTCTGAAGTAGGTTGAAGATTTATGTGTCAGTTAGTGTAAATGAGAGAGCAGAGCGAAATGTATATGTAATTGAGTGATTGTGAATGTATAAGAGTTTGTATGCGTAAACTGAGTGAAACCTAAGTGTTGTAGAGAGAGATGAATGTAATAGTGGAATTTGAATGTATTGTATCAGTGAGATGTACAATAGTGGAGTTAGAAAATATGTACTATTCAAAAGTTGAAATAAAATATTATATTTGAATGAAACACTGTTTGAATATTTAAATTCTTATGCAATAGTATTCTACTTAAATATAAATATTTATTTTTGTATGTGATATAGTAGAATAGTACAATTTCAAACACATTTATAATGTGTATATATATATGTATGTATATATAATTTGCTATCATCAAACAAAAATCATATTATTATATACAACAAATATTTGGTGTGGGATCGTCGTGGAGAAATTACAACCCATAATCAAGAAGAGTCAGTGGAGGTTGTTGGTGATGAAGTTAATACGACGAATCTCAGAGAACATATGGTTGAAAATGCAGCACGTTCAATGTTCCATATAGTTGAAACTAATAACAATGATGTTAACATCAAAGAGGATACAAATATTAGACCGAAAAAAATATGATTTATCAGATGCTTCTATAAAACCCCTTTCGAATGGATGTAAAACTGTTGTTCAAGTTGCAAAGAGTCATGTGTCATCCGATAACTTAATCTACAAAAATTATTATGAAGTGAAAAACCTTATGTTATCTTTCGGTTTGCAGTATAAAAAAATAGATACATGTTTAAATGCATGTTGTTTTGGAAAGAAGACATCAATCTTACCAATTGTAAAATATGTAATCAAGAAAGAGATAAACCAAGGAAAAAATTTGGAAATAAGTTCCGTACAAGCGCATGTATTATTTACCTATCACTCTTAGACTTCAAATTTTATATGCATCATCTACAATAGTGCATCATATGAGATAGCACAGTGTGAGAACACTTGATGAAGGTATGTTGACATACCCAATTGATGGAGAAGCATGGAAGTATTTTAATAAGAAATATCCTGATTTCGTTACGGAGAGTCATAACGTTAGACTAGGCTTATGTACGGATGGATACTCACCGTTTTCTCAGTTTGGTTCTAAATATTCATCTTTAGCCCATAATAGTTACATCTTACAATTTATCACCATGGATGTGAATGAAAACTTCATATATGTTTCTCATAGTAGTCATTCCTGGCCCTCATGATCCAACATAAGGAATTCAAGTTCACTTACAACCGTTAATCGAAGACTTGAAAATATTATGACATGAAGGAGTTGAAACGTACGACGTATCCAATATTTTACAGATATTCGCTTCTTTGTTATGGACTATTAGAGATTTCTTGCATATGCAATACTTTCAGATTGGAGTACGCCCAGTTATTTTGCGCTTCCTTATTGTATAGAAGAAACACGAGAATTTTCTTTACCACACAGGAAGAAAAATTCATGGTTTGATTGTCATCGATGTTTTCTCAATATAATCATCTTTTTAGAAGAGATAAAGAAACTTCACAACTAATAGATAGGAGATTTTGCAAGCACCAACAGTTTGGTCAAGCTAGAATATATATGTAACGAACCAGAATTTTCAACATTTAGAATATAAATTAATAAATATTTATAGATATAGAATTTAAAATTTATTTTAACATAGTTGAACATAATTTGGATGTATAATTTGGACTTTAAATTTTGTTTTGAATGTATAAAGAAAATTCCTTTCGTAGATTCAATATATATATATATATATATATATATATATATTTGTGTGTGTGTTAAAGGAAGCGTTATTAACATTCGTTAGATAAATTAAATTTATTAGAACACTTAATTTTGAATTAAGCTTTAATGTCGAAGTAAATATTTATATTTTACATAAAATTTGTAATTGATCTACTTGAACACAAATTAAGTTGCTTCTTTTATAAATTTATATATGACTTGACATGAAGCTTTGAATTCTTTTCATTTAATTTGAATGTTTGCCATAAATTTAAATTTTGATTTGTAGTTAAATTATTTATGGTTTATTTGTATTTAGCTATTTTTCTATTTTCTAATTGTACTAAAGTTTTCTAACTTTCTGGAATTATTTTGTATTTAACAAATTTATAATATTATTTTAGTTTCTTATAAATTTTGTATTTAGTTATTTAGTTTATTTTGGCTTGACTATTTTGTACTTGACCATTTTATTGTAAACGTAGTGTTTATTTTTGGCTCTTTTATCTTATACTTGGCTTTTGTGGACTTTATTTTTGTTTTAGCTCCTTTGTATTTATCGTTAACATTCTACTTTTGGCTACATTACTTGTATGTGACAGATCAAAGTATTTTGATTTTTCTATCTTATGTAACCAGCCTATATATACAAGTGTCATGGCACGCGCTTCGCACGTGGTAACGGCACACGCTTCACGCTTGGTCGTCATACGTTATGTATTTTACATATGCAAGGACTTCGGGCGTGATCACGGCACGCGCTTCGCGCGTTGATTTGATTTTGTGTCATACAATTTATTCGTTTAAGGAAGCAAATATTTGATTTTGTGCATCCATCAAGACATAATAAAAGGTATAATATAATAAATTACTTTGAGTTTTAAACTTTTTTTTTTTTTTTTGCTTTGACCTGCACGCATTTTTTGAATTTTTTGTTTTATATGTTACCACCCCAAATTACCTAATGTACATGGAAAGACCATTAGTAATATAATTATGCATGGAAAACGTGGTTTGCGCGTGGATTGTTATTCCTCAAATATCGTTTATTTTACAAATATTATGTAAAACTAAAATAACGCAGAAAAGAGTTAACAACGTCAACAAATTCAAAAGTATTTCTACATAAAATATTATTCGAAAGTATTTGCTTTCCACAACTTCTTGTCGAATATTCATACTAACATAACATAAGGTCATTTAAAGTTCTCTCTTTCATCAAGTTTTTTCCACTTTGATGCTCTGCTCCTCTGGTACCTGTGAGCATATGAATTTTTGGAGTTAAAATATCACTTGCCAAATATCAATTTTTCTCTATTTGATTTTTCTTTTTTTGGCTGGCATATTGGTTGCAACTCTCATGCTTTACATATGTACGTCTTGAATGCAACTCCCATGCTTTACATATGTTGTATAACACAGTAAATCATATATAGTCTACTATAAATAGCCAACACAGTAAAAACCAAAACATTGACACAGTAAATGTCACCTGTAACACGTTAAAACAAAACATACCATGAAATCTTATTTGTTAGACTGAGTTATCTATCATTTAACAAAATCATGTGAATCAGCCACATGCATAAACATCATCTCATTTAATATCTTATTAACATTACTTTCAACTTCAATGCTCATATGAAAAACAAATACACACACACACACTCACACACACATATATATAAAGCAGAAAATACCTGAATTGATCGTACATGTAACACCTAAACTTGAATGAGAAAATATTAGTAAATAAAATAGTACGTATGTTTATATACAAATACATACTGGAAAAAAATACAATCTGAACAATTTAATCTCGTTTGAACCAGACTAACGAACATGTATTAAAAAAAATCTAACTTGGAGCTTGAAACTTTTGCAGTAGTGAATAGTGGTGAAGAAAAGTTAGCAGCAGTAAAGGAAAAAAACAAAGAGAGAAGTGGGGATGATAACCAGTATTTAAAGGGGTTGTAACACCCCGCCTCCGCTAGGGTCACTCGCAAAGGAATGCACTAGCTTTAGAGGGGCATTATTGGTAAACATACACAGAAATATCACAAGACAGAACATATAAAATAGCGGAAGTAAAATCGGACTTTCATAAACATTAATAATTAAGGTCTAAAGCCTTTTACATCAGAGTACATCAAAACCTGTCTTGCAATAGTAAAGAAGCATAAAGACTTTTTCATAAATTATTCCCCAAGTAAAACAGTAAAGTAGCCATAGCCAGGTAAAGTCCAAGCCATCCATGATGACCTTCAAGCAGAAGAAGTCCGAACTAAACAACAGTATTTCCTCCCTGTAACCTGGGGGGGGGGGGGGGGAAACGGAAGAAAAGAGGCGAAACAAAACGGGTCAGTCAAAAAGACTGAGTAAGCCCTATCTATTATTAGTATAAAAACTAGTAAAGTTAACTGACATGAGAAACTGAGATGAACATAAGCATGATAACAAGATAGATAAGCTAAATCAAAATAACAGGATGAACTACTGAACTCAGATAACTAAGGTGTCATGATAAATTACGATGTCAAGGTAAAACAAGGTATCCCATCGTCAGGTTCCTATCAAGTATAATATCCCCAAGATATCTATCACGTATAATGTCCCATGGTATTTATCCTGTACATCTACTCTGCACCTACCGTACTAGTATCCCCACCGTATCATGTGTTAACCATGAATGACCCTTACTCCAAAGTCGTGTAATGGTCCATGTCAACCTAATATATCGCATATATAGGTTACTCAACTCGTATGTCTTATTCCATGTAAATGTTCAGTCCCTTGCCGTAGACCATACGGGCTTTCCCATGAGATTCTATACTACTTTAACATAGTTCCATGATCCTTAAGATCGGTTTGGACTGTCACCCTAAACCTAGCTAGGGTCTTCCAACATGAATTATCGTTTGTGCAACTAGGACTTATGCTACCTAGGACTACTAGGGATTATGCTTACCTATTGCACGTTTTCGTATCTCGGATTTTGGTTCAACCACCCAGGGCCACTAGGGATTACACTAACCGTCAGACGTGCCCTTTTTCGCACGCATTCACCGTGAATCGTTTTTCCATGACTATATGCACATGTATCACATCGTGCCATCCGAGTCCTGTCACAGGGCAGATCTAGAAATAAAGGACTCGGTCGGGAGCTTTCGATTTATCTGCCGATGCAGATGCTAAGGTCTGTTTTTCTACACGTGGCTATGGTCCCACGCGACCCCTCCCTCAACTAGTGAAAGTCAAGACAGGATAAATCCTGTATGAGAACACAACACTGGCCAACCCACATCCAAGCCTTACTGCAACCATAATTAGATAGCAATTATGGTCTATTGGGCGTTCTCTGCCTTTCCGTACGTACACACTTGACCAAAGATGGTAGGTAGTCTGACGAAATGCTATCTAGGGTACGACCGTGTATCGTCGACTATCCCCTATCCGTCCCCGTCTTTAGGTCGCTCGTATAGCAACCAAGGCATACTCTTGGCTCTTCTAACGCAGACCTTAACCTCTCATGAGCCTAGTATAATCACCTGGCAGCTCACAGAGGGATACCAAGAATATCCTCACGTTCCCCGAAGCCACTGCTTCGTTACCCAGTTCGCTGGAGCCTTTATCTAAATCAGATACTTGCTCCTACTCGTATACTTAAACGATGACCTACCGTATCAGGTTACTCATCTATCTATGAACTGGTCTAAATTTCCTTGACTAAGAATCATTACTTAGTTATTCCTCAACTAAGGTTTACCACTTAGCCTTATTCCCATTATCCTTGTTAACTACGGTTATCCCCTATCCTCAGAACTAGGGTTTACATAATGGATTAAGTGTCACTTAAGTTCATGACTTAACCCGTCTACCAATCATGTCAAATTGGCTAAGTATCCAAGTCCAAGACTTAACCCTACAAACCATGCTCACGTTGGTTAAGTATGTATTAAGCAATTCATGACTTAACCTCGTCCAATTATCATTCTAGATTGGTTAAGTATATATTAACTTGACCCTATCAATTTACTTAGTCAAATCGGTCAAGTGTATTCAAGCGATTCGTGACTTAGCCTTATCATGTTTTCACGTTAGATCGGTTAAATATAGGTTAACTTAACCTCAATAAATTCACGAGTTAGATTGGTTAAGTATAGGTCACTTAACCACCTCAAATCATCATGTTAGATTAGTTAAGTGTTTAACTTAACTCCATTAAACTACCAAGTGGGATAAATTAAGTCTAGGCTAACTTAACCCCATCCGATTTCCATGCTTAGACTAGTTGAGTCTAATCTTAACCTCATCCATTAACTGTATTTTTCGGTTAAGTGTCATTAAGAAAACTTACTTAACCTTCCCCAAATTATCGTGTTGGATTGGTTAAGTGTTGGTTAACTTAACCCCGTCCACTAATCGTATAAAAATGGTTAAGTGTCATTAGGCAAATCAAATTACTTAACCTACCCAACCTTGTCATGTTTTGCTAAGTATCATTAGCCTAAACCATTTACTTAACCCATTTGTCCATGTCATATTTGGTTAAGCGTCCTTAATCAAATTAACTTAACCCTATCATGTGGCATTAATTACTTAATGCACCTCAACCTCTCACATTAGGCTTTGTTGCGGTTACTAGTTAAGCCGGTCGGTTCCGGGTAGCTTTACACCACAACTTGGTCTAACCTCGGGTTTAAGCACAACATGACCAACTTCTCACATTGAGTCCTATTGTTTGCAACTACTAGTTAGGCCGGTCGGTTCCGGGTAGTTTTACGTTGCAAACTCAACCCAACCTCGAGTTGGCCACACTTATATTATCTAAGTGTCATGTCCATTATGTTTTCCAACACATATTACAAGTTTTCAAGCAATTGGGTAGACCTAACTTAATAGGTAAATTCCCAATGGGTAGACCTAACTTAATAGGTAAATTCCCAAGCTTATGTTTTCAAGCATACTTACATGTCAATTTCCATGTTATATTTCAAGTCATGTTTTCAAGTATAAACACATGTCATATTTAACGTTACATGTTGTCTTGTTTATACCCATTTACCCAAATCATGTTCATGTCATTATGTTTTCCCATAATGTGACCCCAACGCTTTTAAACTCGCATAATGGATTCAAAGAAGGAACTTGTCAATGGCATGACAAAAGTGGATATTAAGCCACAAGTTAATCATGGTGGCAAATGAGGCACAAATGTGTTCATTAACTTGCATGTTACATTCTTAAGCCTCAAAAACATGCATAAACCCAAACTTGGCACATAAGCAAATCATGGTGACAAAAGACATGGAATGATGACTAGTAACTCGCATATATCATCATATAAGGGTTATGACTTCATATGCAAGTTGACATAAAGGGTATGAAGGTTCTCATGTTGCATAATGCAACATTTCAACATAAAGGTTGTAGCTTTTAGCTCATAAGATCAAGATAATGACTTCATAAACTTGCATTACATGATAGCATGTATCATTCTCAATGATCAAACCCAAACTTGCAACATGAACATTTAACTTCATAGTTAATATCTAAGTGTAGGGAAAGGGCTTACATTGCTATGAAGGCACAAATCGAAATGCAAAACAAAGATTGTGATGAAGCCTATGCATGCCATCACCCAAAAACCCAAAGATGGATGCTCCAAATCAATAAAAACACCATCTTCATGAACAAAGGTCATAGCTTTAGCCTTGAAATCAACTTGAGAAGCTCTCATACTAACATAGAAACTCTCTAACACTCTCATGATCACTAAACCTCTCATAGGAATTTACTTAGGAATTTTAGAATGAGGGTGGAGGCCATGAGAGTGCAAATTTTGCCATAGTTTAGTTGCAAGAATGAATAATGAGGGTCTAGGGTAGGCTTAGGGGTGATTTTATAGAGATTATGGTAGATTTAGGCCCTTAGATTAACCTTAGGATGGATCTGAGCCATCAAACCACGTTGGAAGCTTCCAGACAAGACCAGAGACAAGTGCAGGTGCACCAAGCCAAGATGGCTCGGCCACCCTAAGTCGACCCCCAAGTCGACAGGGCTGTCGACTTGGGTCATGCCATGTCGACTCCCAAGTCGACAGGGCTATCGACTTGGGGTGCCTGGCGGGAATTTTTCCCGCCTAGCCTTCCAGCCCTAATTTTTGAAATTAGAACTCGTTTTTAAACTTGAATATTCTGAAAACTTCGTTGGGCCTTAATCGGGTCATACGGACTCCGATTTTCGAAAACTCGGACTCTATTTCGCGTATTTTTCTGAGACGAACGCAATGGCATAGCCCGTTTTACTTGATTCAGAATTTAAAATTAAATTCTGCCTTGATTCTCGTCTTAATCATGTTATCGAAATACGGGTTGTTACATTCTCCCCACCTTTTAGGATTTCGTCCCCGAAATCTCCAAGTTAGGAAGAACATATCCTACCATCCATCATCCATCTACTCAAAACATCATCCACAAGCAACCATTGTCCTTAGATGATTTCTAATGCTGTATGAATACAGGCAAAAGGTGTGTGTATATGCACTTATCTAATGTAAATGATCAGGCCTGAGTGATCTAATGCAAAATATGTATAGTGCCATGAATCCAACATGTATGCAAATAGTCCTAGTCATATAGATACTATATGTGTGCACAATCATTCATTCATATGCAACAATCGCATGATAATACATTCGATTTCATCCATAAACAAGTATAAATACTCGTGCATATGCAATATGAAATGTAACCGAGTCGAGCTGATATATAATGTGTATTCGCGCATCCACGAGCAACCACTTGCAACCACTGGCAACCATATCAATCATAACATGTTTCAAATACATGTTTACATCCATAGGGTTCTACCTAGGATTCCCTGGAATAGGGTCGAGAAGATAAACAAGACAAACTCCTTACGAGGTTTGTAACAGAAAATAGGACCGAGAGGACGTCCACAGAAGATAGCCTACAAGTAAGCTCTACAGAAAACCGGGATCAAGGATATACTCCCAAAAAGAGATACCATGCGCGCATCTAGTCTTCGACCATCAAAGTCGTATCTCCTTGAGCTTAATTCCATTGTGCCTTGACCGTCTTTTAACTTCGCGATTTCGTAGCTTCTTATTTCCTGTTTCCATAACATGAGCTGGAACTCATTCCTTCGTCGCCTCTCGTTCCACTTGCACTTATCCTTTTTCTAGAATACTTGACGCAAACATGACTGCGTACTCATGATCTCATGCAAGCTTTCCAAAATCCACTAGTGAATCTCGGACCTCGTACCACAAGGTATTCCACGTAGAAAAACTTTCTCTTGAAAGTAAACAGATGCCAACCAGGTTATCAAGCGCACTTACTACGGTGATTTCTATAACCCTTGCATAAGTGAAATAAACCATCCGTCTTATCGGCGAACACCACTCGATCGGGCTTCAAATTTTCAATAAAGGCATTAAGGGATTCTAAGTAACTAGTCGTGACAGAACCTCAAAAAGGTTACACGATACTTCGAGGGTATTACCAAGGCTAGTCAAACGGTCTAACTACCCTCCTATCAAAACCGAGAGTGGCACCCCTTACTGGGCAACCACTTCATCCCTAGAATCCTTCTATAACCGAGGCATGTCATTCTCAAATCCAAAACAAGTCATGAATAAATGGACCGATTCTCCACAGAACTTGAGACAAAAATGGGATTCTCTATTACGCTAGTACTTAAGGTGCAGAGACTCAACTATCGAAGCAGACTTAAATGACACGATGATCAAAACAAAGTCCTAACGGGATGATAGAAAAGAAAAGCTAAACCTTTAACAAGATCGTTACCCTCCTTCCGAGGTACCCTAGAAATGAGAGCATACTATTGCCCTCCCGATGATCTTGTCCTTGTCCCATAATACTTAACTATCCGTCCCGTTTTACCATGCCAAAGGTACTCTCTCGTCATGGGTTTCATTGTTCATCTTTCTCCCTCCTTTGAGGACTAAGCCATACCAACAAGTTGCTCATCCTTAAGCTCGTATCCTTTATCCTCTTTCTCACTATCCTTTCTTATAACGCGGCCACTGGTCTCTCGAGAACCACTTCCATCGTATGGAAAGCACTTTCGTAGATAGAAAAGACTAGTCGCAGTTAAAACCACTGTGACTACAGATGGAGGAAAGAAAGGAAAAGAGATTCAATTAAGGAAACAAAGATAGTGCTAATGGCCTTTGGGGAATAGCCTTTTTCTTTTAAAAGAAAATTTTCTTGAAAAATGCTTCTTTGTAAACGATTTTCAAATAGTTTTCAGAAGGTCTTTAAAAACTTTTGCCCAGTCTGGTAACCTTCTGCTCTGATACCACGTGTAACACCCCGCCTCCGCTAGGGTCACTCGCAAAGGAATGCACTAGCTTTAGAGGGGCATTATTGGTAAACATACACAGAAATATCACAAGACAGAACATATAAAATAGCGGAAGTAAAATCGGACTTTCATAAACATTAATAATTAAGGTCTAAAGCCTTTTACATCAGAGTACATCAAAACCTGTCTTGCAATAGTAAAGAAGCATAAAGACTTTTTCATAAATTATTCCCCAAGTAAAACAGTAAAGTAGCCATAGCCAGGTAAAGTCCAAGCCATCCATGATGACCTTCAAGCAGAAGAAGTCCGAACTAAACAACAGTATTTCCTCCCTGTAACCTGGGGGGGGGGGGAACGGAAGAAAAGAGGCGAAACAAAACGGGTCAGTCAAAAAGACTGAGTAAGCCCTATCTATTATTAGTATAAAAACTAGTAAAGTTAACTGACATGAGAAACTGAGATGAACATAAGCATGATAACAAGATAGATAAGCTAAATCAAAATAACAGGATGAACTACTGAACTCAGATAACTAAGGTGTCATGATAAATTACGATGTCAAGGTAAAACAAGGTATCCCATCGTCAGGTTCCTATCAAGTATAATATCCCCAAGATATCTATCACGTATAACGTCCCATGGTATTTATCCTGTACATCTACTCTGCACCTACCGTACTAGTATCCCCACCGTATCATGTGTTAACCATGAATGACCCTTACTCCAAAGTCGTGTAATGGTCCATGTCAACCTAATATATCGCATATATAGGTTACTCAAATCGTATGTCTTATTCCATGTAAATGTTCAGTCCCTTGCCGTAGACCATACGGGCTTTCCCATGAGATTCTATACTACTTTAACATAGTTCCATGATCCTTAAGATCGGTTTGGACTGTCACCCTAAACCTAGCTAGGGTCTTCCAACATGAATTATCGTTTGTGCAACTAGGACTTATGCTACCTAGGACTACTAGGGATTATGCTTACCTATTGCACGTTTTCGTATCTCGGTTTTTGGTTCAACCACCCAGGGCCACTAGGGATTACGCTAACCGTCAGCCGCGCCCTTTTTCCCACGCATTCACCGTGAATCATTTTTCCATGACTATATGCACATGTATCACATCGTGCCATCCGAGTCCTGTCACAGGGCAGATCTAGAAATACAGGACTCGGTCGGGAGCTTTCGATTTATCTGCCGATGCAGATGCTAAGGTCTGTTTTTCTACACGTGGCTATGGTCCCACGCGACCCCTCCCTCAACTAGTGAAAGACAAGACAGGATAAATCCTGTATGAGAACACAACACTGGCCAACCCACATCCAAGCCTTACCGCAACCATAATTAGATAGCAATTATGGTCTATTGGGCGTTCTCTGCCTTTCCGTACGTACACGCTTGACCAAAGATGGTAGGTAGTCTGACGAAATGCTATCTAGGGTACGACCGTGTATCGTCGACTATCCCCTATCCATCCCCATCTTTAGGTCGCTCGTATAGCAACCAAGGCATACTCTTGGCTCTTCTAACGCAGACCTTAACCTCTCATGAGCCTAGTATAATCACCTGGCAGCTCACAGAGGGATACCAAGAATATCCTCACGTTCCCCGAAGCCGCTGCTTCGTTACCCAGTTCGCTGGAGCCTTTATCTAAATCAGATACTTGCTCCTACTCGTATACTTAAACGATGACCTACCGTATCAGGTTACTCATCTATCTATGAACTGGTCTAAATTTCCTTGACTAAGAATCATTACTTAGTTATTCCTCAACTAAGGTTTACCACTTAGCCTTATTCCCGTTATCATTGTTAACTACGGTTATCCCCTATCCTCAGGACTAGGGTTTACATAATGGATTAAGTGTCACTTAAGTTCATGACTTAACTCGTCTACCAATCATGTCAAAATTGGCTAAGTATCCAAGTCCAAGACTTAACCCTACAAACCATGCTCACGTTGGTTAAGTATGTATTAAGCAATTCACGACTTAACCTCGTCCAATTATCATTCTAGATTGGTTAAGTATATATTAACTTGACCCTATCAATTTACTTAGTCAAATCGGTCAAGTGTATTCAAGCGATTCGTGACTTAGCCTTATCATGTTTTCACGTTAGATCGGTTAAGTATAGGTTAACTTAACCTCAATAAATTCACGAGTTAGATTGGTTAAGTATAGGTCACTTAACCACCTCAAATCATCATGTTAGATTAGTTAAGTGTTTAACTTAACTCCATTAAACTACCAAGTGGGATTAATTAAGTCTAGGCTAACTTAACCTCATCCGATTTCCATGCTTAGACTAGTTGAGTCTAATCTTAACCTCATCCATTAACTGTATTTTTCGGTTAAGTGTCATTAAGAAAACTTACTTAACCTTCCCCAAATTATCGTGTTGGATTGGTTAAGTGTTGGTTAACTTAACCCCGTCCACTAATCGTATAAAAATGTTTAAGTGACATTAGGGAAATCAAATTACTTAACCTACCCAACCTTGTCATGTTTTGTTAAGTATCATTAGCCTAAACCATTTACTTAACCCATTTGTCCATGTCATATTTGGTTAAGCGTCCTTAATCAAATTAACTTAACCCTATCATGTGGCATTAATTACTTAATGCACCTCAACCTCTCACATTAGGCTTTGTTGCGGTTACTAGTTAAGCCGGTCGGTTCCGGGTAGCTTTACACCACAACTTGGTCTAACCTCGGGTTTAAGCACAACATGACCAACTTCTCACATTGGGTCCTATTGTTTGCAACTACTAGTTAGGCCGGTCGGTTCCGGGTAGTTTTACGTTGCAAACTCAACCCAACCTCGAGTTGGCCACACTTATATTATCTAAGTGTCATGTCCATTATGTTTTCCAACACATATTACAAGTTTTCAAGCAATTGGGTAGACCTAACTTAATAGGTAAATTCCCAATGGGTAGACCTAACTTAATAAGTAAATTCCCAAGCTTATGTTTTCAAGCATACTTACATGTCAATTTCCATGTTATATTTCAAGTCATGTTTTCAAGTATAAACACATGTCATATTTAACGTTACATGTTGTCTTGTTTATACCCATTTACCCAAATCATGTTCATGTCATTATGTTTTCCCATAATGTGACCCCAACGCTTTTAAACTCGCATAATGGATTCAAAGAAGGAACTTGTCAAAGGCATGGCAAAAGTGGATATTAAGCCACAAGTTAATCATGGTGGCAAATGAGGCACAAATGTGTTCATTAACTTGCATGTTACATTCTTAAGCCTCAAAAACATGCATAAACCCAAAATTGGCACATAAGCAAATCATGGTGACAAAAGACATGGAATGATGACTAGTAACTCGCATATATCATCATATAAGGGTTATGACTTCATATGCAAGTTGACATAAAGGGTATGAAGGTTCTCATGTTGCATAATGCAACATTTCAACATAAAGGTTGTAGCTTTTAGCTCATAAGATCAAGATAATGACTTCATAAACTTGCATGACATGATAGCATGTATCATTCTCAATGATCAAACCCAAACTTGCAACATGAACATTTAACTTCATAGTTAATATCTAAGAGTAGGGAATGGGCTTACATTGCTATGAAGGCACAAATCGAAATGCAAAACAAAGATTGTGATGAAGCCTATGCATGCCATCACCCAAAAACCCAAAGATGGATGCTCCAAATCAATAAAAACACCATCTTCATGAACAAAGGTCATAGCTTTAGCCTTGAAATCAACTTGAGAAGCTCTCATACTAACATAGAAACTCTCTAACACTCTCATGATCACTAAACCTCTCATAGGAATTTACTTAGGAATTTTAGAATGGGGGTGGAGGCCATGAGAGTGAAAATTTTGCCATAGTTTAGTTGCAAGAATGAATAATGAGGGTCTAGGGTAGGCTTAGGGGTGTTTTTATAGAGATTAGGGTAGTTTTAGGCCCTTAGATTAACCCTAGGATGGATCTGAGCCATCAAACCAAGTTGGAAGCTTCCAGACAAGACCAGAGACAAGTGCAGGTGCACCAAGCCAAGATGGCTCGGCCACCCTAAGTCGACCCCCAAGTCGACAGGGCTGTCGACTTGGGTCATGCCATGTCGACTCCCAAGTCGACAGGGCTGTCGACTTGGGGTGCCTGGCGGGAATTTTTCCCGCCTAGCCTTCCAGCCCTAATTTTTGAAATTAGAACTTGTTTTTAAACTTGAATTTTCTGAAAACTTCGTTGGGCCTTAATCGGGTCATACGGACTCCGATTTTCGAAAATTCGGACTCTATTTCGCGTATTTTTCCGAGACGAACGCAATGGCATAGCCCGTTTTACATGATTCAGAATTTAAAATTAAATTCTGCCTTGATTCTCGTCTTAATCATGTTATCGAAATACGGGTTGTTACAGGGGCAATCGGGTAATTCAAGAGTGCTAGGTTTGTGGAGATGAGCTTGCTTTGAGTTCGGAGAAGCGATCAAAAAAAGAAATTTATGCTTCCTTAAATAATAAAACTTATTTCATATAGTAAAAGCAAGAAAGTACAGGAATAAAGCTTTATTGATTTTATGCCATCCAATTTATTCATTTACGGAAGCAAAGATTTGATTTTGTGCCTCCATCAAGACATAATAACATAATAAAAGGTATAATATATTATATTATTTTGAGTTTTAAACGTTTTTTCTTGTTTGACCTACACGCATTTTTTGAATTTTTTGTTTTATATGTTGCCACCACAAATTACCTAATGTACATGGAAAGAGCATTACTAATATAATTATACATGGAAAACGTGCTGGCATTTAGTAATAATAATAATTTAGTAATAATAATAAAATGTATAATAGAAGTACAAACTTTGTTGTATATGGAAAAGACATCAATATTTGTAATAATAAAAGGTATAATATAATATATTATTTTAACTTTTAAAAGCTTTTCTGGTTTGACCACACATAATTTTTGAATTTTTTTTTGTTTTATATGTCACCACCACAAATTACTCAATGTACATGGAAAGACCATTACTAATATAATTATACATGGAAAATGTGCTAGCATTTAGTAATAATAAAATGTATAATAGAAGTACGTATATTGTTGTATATGGAAAGGGCATCAATAAGTATGCACCAACGCTAATTTTTTGGATCTAATATCTTGATGCGCTGAAAGATTTCTTTTATATTTGAATTGGCCTATGATTGAATTGATTAAAGGGCAATAAATGAATAAATTTATGCTGAATATGGGTTTTGAACAAATGTAACAGTTTTAGGAAATGTTAAGGTAGTTAAATAACATTCATTGCCCCTTCCTTTTAGTTGTGGAAGAATATTAAAGTAAAGGACATTTTCGTCAGTTCAGGTGTACACCAAAAAAGTGTGACACCAAAGCTATTCCGATTATTAGTAAAGATATATTGACTCAAATCCGGTTCTTTTGTAAACTATTGTATTTACCGATTTATATTAGAAATATGTATTTTTGAACGAAGTATTCTCTTTTAAAATAAAATGCTTCTGTAAATTTATTTTTCAATAGAAATGGTTGTTGTAATTTACATCATTAATGAATTTGAATATTTAACGGTGTAATTCTTTTTATGAATGTTGTAGAGGAACAAACGTTATCGACGTTATTTATTTAAGCGTTGAAAATGTGAAATTGTAATTTAATTTGAATTTAATAGTAGTTAAATGTATAACATGGTTAAAAGGTTAAACAACGTTTTCGTTTCAACTATGTTCTAGCAATCTAGCCGAATGTTGTATACCCGCTCACCGATATTTTCATTTAAACCCACCTTCTTTGTTTTAGCACAATGTTGGAATCTAACCATATCTGGTGTAATATTTGCAGAAGATTTAGCAGCGGTACCCACAAATATGGTGTAGAAATAATTTAGCACCTATCATTGCCGCTCTGTTGTGAATTACACGTGTTGATCTTCTTCAGTACCATGTTCCCTTCGTTCTCATTATAAAACAGGGTGTACTCTTCGATTTTATTCACAACAAAGCACTTCCTCCACCTCTTTGCCAAATTTACTCATGTAATGCCTCTCCTCCATTCTCTGGCCGTCGCTGCCACTAGGGTAACGCCGCCATCATCTCATTCCACCCTCCGCTCATGAGCTAGATCAGACCTCTCCTCCTCCTTAACACTGGAACCGCGCCTCCACCATTAAGGAGTGCCGCCGCCATTTTCTAACTCTGGAGCAACCATCCATCCAGTTCCAGTGATGGAAAGGGCGAATCCTCCTTTAATTTGGGTTTTTCCACCGCATGCTGTCACTGGCCTTGCCACACCATCGCATCGTCGATGACAACTTTTCCGCTGGCCAGAACAGTCATTCGGGTTCACTACCAGGCTCGGTTCAGCAAACCATGTCACCGCAATCTACTCTATAAACCAGCGAGCACTGCTCGCTGTCTCGCTGCCCATCGGAGCCGTCCGAATGTAAGTTTACATACAATTAAAATTATTTCAAGTTGCTGCTTCGTAATTCAGTAAACATGATTGCTTTGCTACAGCCGTCCTTGACTGTTTGGGTTGAAATTTTAGTTGATTGCTTCATTTTGTTTCCTGAAAGCATAAGCATTACAATGCCACATACATGATAGGGCCAAAAACCGTCTTCCTACTATTATCCATTGGTTCTGTTGATCCTTATGGCCACTTTGCCTTGATTACATTAGAAACAGTTTACAAAAGAAGCCATTTTGCTACATTGTATGATTAAGTTTGAATAAACTGCTGAGACTAAAAACTGGAAGCGCATGTGTCTTTGATTGTTATACTTGACAGTCTATATAATCTTGGAAAATTTTGAAATTTATTTGTCACCAAATATGAGTACTTGCTATTTCATGCACCATCAGATATTTATCACCTTATTTACTTTAAAAACACTGCTGTGTATTGGTTCTTTAGAAAATGAAACCATATAGTCATTTAACCACATGTATTATGCATGGTTGTACGGAATTTTTTTCTTGTCCACGCCTGGATTGGATTCACCTTGCTGTAAGTATGCAGAGACACACATACTTATTGTCCTTCCTTTGGGATTTGTAGTTTTTTTGTTTGGTAAGGAATTAATTTTCGTCTTGGGGAACATTTTGGGGACATATTTGTTTATTTTCTCACGCAAACACATTTTACCATTTTTCACTCTTCCTGGAAACAACAGGAGCCACCTACTTTCCTCCTTCTATTCTTTTCTGGTTTATCTTGGATTCTTTCTTCTCTAGAAATGAATTTCAAAACAAACCATATTTCATTTTCATTTGTTCTGGTTTCAATGTCTTCGAAAGAAAATAAATTTGAAAACCATCAGCATGCATGAGTGTATGTGCGGTGTTGAGTATATATGTCTGTTCTCGGGTTTATGCATGAGTGTTGTAAGTGTGTGAGGTCATGGATGTGTAGGCTTTACTATCATTTATATGCCCTTTATCTTACCGAAGCATGTCACCCATGTTCATGCTATATTATGGTTTATGACACCCAAAATAATTGTACGTATAATACTATTTGGCACCTTGCATTTCATGGTCCATGCGGTTTGATATTTTATACCCCTCGGTTTGCAAGCTGTGAAACTTAAGCTATTTGGATTTTTGACATATAATTTTCACCTGCCCATGTCCTGGTCTACACCGTAAATCCATTACATTTATGTAGGTTGATTATGACACCATTCTATAAGTAAATTCATTTGAAATGGCATGCACCCTGTGCATGGTTACTGACACCATAGCACTGACATATATGTGATTTTCAAAATAATATTGCGCATGTCCCTTGTATGTTTTGGCACTTTTGTTTCAAGTAGCGTGACCCACCTAACTAATGACTAGTTATCTATATTTGCCTTGTGGCTTATATATGTGATTTTCAAAATAATATTGCACATGTCCCTTGTATGTTTGGCACTATTGTTTCACGTAGCGTGACCCACCTAACTAATAACCAGTTATCTATATTTGCCTTGTGGCTAGAGGTCCTTATCTTTTGCCCACTTTATAAATACCACATCCACAACATAACTTAGAAATTTCCGGTATTGAGGCCATTTTGAATTGACCTTCCCTATTAGTTGGATGCGTTGCTTCATAAACATTAAATGGCAGGTAAGAAGTTTGCATGAATTAATTACGGCAACACCTCCTTAGGTATGCCTATCATTTTCCTTGGTTACCAAGTGCACCCATCATACGTGCGCTGCCATGTTTTGTCCATGATGTTGATTTTGCTGGTCTCTTCGTTCGTGTTTCGTAAAAGTCATACTCGAATTATTGAAATAGATTATTGGGATTAAACAATTATATTTATGTGTTCATCGAAGTGTGCTAACTTGAAATAAGTTTAATCCTGACTTGGGTGTTTTGTGTATTTTGCATGGGACACTCGAGTCAGGCCCTAAGTGTTCCAGGTTTAAGGATAACAGCTTGCCCACTAGAGAGGACGTGAAGACATGGAATGCTCGCACGCGCTAAGCTCGACAAACGAAAGTAACTTTGTTTAAAGAAATTTTGTATACATTTATAATTCTTCCACTGTACAAATTTGTAAAACTCTGATATTTATGAGAAATTTTATTCCACTGCAATTTTTTTGTACTTTGTGATTCTGTATTAATTCCGTTTAAACCGCATAAGCTAATAACAATTTTTCGTTTTGAATGTTTCGAGTTGGTTTAATTACCGACTTGAGACGGCCAAAATGCCGGGTCGTTACAGTTGGTATCAGATGTTTGGTTCATACAAAGCTTGGCTTATTCGATTTAAAAAAACATTAGTGATAAGGTAGAAATACCTTTAAATGAGAAGAATTGATGCTAGAATTAGCGGAATTTGAAGGAAAGAAAATATTTTGAAAAGGATTTTGGGAAATAAAATATTTTAAGGAAAATATTTTCAAAAAATAAAAAGCTTTTGCGGTATGGGTTTCCAAAATCAATCGTCGAGTGTTCGAAATTTTCCAAGAAAATAAAGGTAAAAGATGAACTGATTTTTCCAGGAGTTTGAAATCTTCTAATACATTATTTTGAAGAGAAGAGAAAGAAAAGAAAGATCTCAGGGCTAAAATGAAAATTTCATAATAATTGAAATAAGAGTTTTTGAAACTTATATGCGAACGATGTTTCTATGCGATTATTTCGAGAATTGTTATGGGAAAGGGATTTTACCAATCAAAGAAAGTACTAAAATATGGGTTCCGAATAAAAATTTAAAACTGGACGAAGTTGAAAGTACTTGAGTTGAGGAATGATGAAGGAAATATAAGCTGAATCGGAACTGAAATTGACTTGGATTGGATTGAAATTGGTATTAATTACTTTTAATATGTTGTATTCCTATTTTGTTTAAACTTTATTTTAACTAATCTTGTTTTACCAATTATTATTCAAATTACTTCTCAAATTTATTCATTTTGTATACCTAGTTTTACTTTTGTCTAAATTATTCATATTTCCGTAATATTTAACATTTGCCTTAACTATTTTAAATTGTATTTATTTCTGTTTTGTTATTACTATTTGTATTTAACCATTTTATTTTAATTTTGACATTTAGAACCTTTTACTTGATTCTTTTTCAATAAGGCTATTTATATTTACTTACATATATTATATTCTTTGTAACATTCCGAATTTGATTTAGTTACTTGTATTTTTTGTATTCAACCTTATTTAACTTATTTATTCAAATTTGTTTCTTGTAAACTATTGTATTTTGTTTAAATTAATTAGACTATTTATTTAAACCACTTTTCTTAAATTACCTCGTACTTGACTATTTTATCCAGCTTTACCTTATTTTACTCGATTTGTTTATTCCAATTTACGTTACTTTAACTTTACTACCTTACTGTTTACCTACACTATCTTTTACTTAACTATTCTATTTGGTTTACAATATGTGAGGATTATCTATCTTTTACTTGAAACTATTCAACCGAACTTATTTTGAAAGTATATAAATTTCGATCCGAGAAATTTTGGTGTATAAATTGAGTACGAAGACTCGATCGTCTAATGAAATGCGTGACATGTAAATCCGAATCAAATATGATGTTTTGATGAAAAATTCTACTTGAGAACATGGATTTGGATTTGAAATGATATTCGACAACGAATCAATATAGGAATCAGAAATTATTTTTGGAACTGAATGAAAATTTCCAAGATATTGATTTGAAGTTTTTGAAACTTATATGAAATATAAGGAAGCGATTAGTTTGGAAACTGTTGTTTGAATGTAATTGACTTGAAAATGAAATCTTACAAAGAAGGTATACAAGAATGATATATTTGAAAACATGATTTGGGAATCTCATAGACATTTATGTAAGTGTGATAGATCGAAACGTGAAATGAAGTACTATGTATATAGTATCCTATGTTTTCAAATTAAGATATGGGAAGTACCTTCTTGCGAATAATGAATCTATTTAGGTATTTCATGTGATGATTAGGTTGTCCGGACATAAAAATTTGTGTGTTCCCTTCGACTGCATAACGTAATTCGTAGGGCTGGGAGAGCCTACGGCGATAAATGTTTCCTGGGGGATCCAGGCGAAACCATTGTGTCTGCTGCGATTTATGGTTGATTTGTGATGGCGTAATCCGTAGGGCTGGGAGTGACTATGGGTACGGATGTTTCCTGGGCGATCCAGGCGTAATCATTGTGTATCTGCGGTCCAACTTGAGATATATGGCGTAAGTTGGCTGTGATTGCCTAACCTAGCAACGTTCTTTAGGTATCTGTAATGACCCGCATTGGCAAAGGTATTATAATTAATTTATTTAATTATATAAATAGATGATATAGTGAATTTAATGGTCGTGGAATAAAATAATGATGAATATTTAATTAAAATAATAAATTAAATTCTGAAATAATCAGAATAGGCTGAAATGGCGATATGGTGTGAACTGGATCATCTGTGATATTTCATTCAGCTTGGAATTTGAATCTGAATAACAAATATATTCAATCGTCGACAGTTTAATGTATAGTTTATAATATAATTATAAACGAGCTTGAAATAGCGCTGCAGTTCGTAAATTGGCGATTCGAACTTCAACGGAATGTACATGATTCGTTTTAAATCGGATTTCTGTGAAACAAGAAACGTGTGGAGCTGGTGGAGTATATCTTTCTAATGGAAGAGAAAAATCAGGATTTCGTCGTGTAGATTATGAGATATGTCCAAATCAAATTCTAGAAAAGTCGCTGTAGAATTCCTTTATAATTTATAAAGGAATTATTTATATTTATAAAAGGAATTTCAATATAAATCAGATATAGGGTTGACCCAGAAGTGAATATCAAGTTGTAAATACATACAGGAATATTCTAGAGCTGTGTGGTATGCCACTGTGAATATAAACGATAATATTTAATTTTAAATATTTAATTTAATTATATTTAAATATATTTATATATTTAAATAGGCTATATAGAGCGTTAAAACTAGCCACTTCTGCAAACGAAGTCGGAATTCGACGAAACCAGTTTTGGTGGATCCGCAATATCAAATAGTTGTTAGATTTCCAGTTTCGTGATTTTGAGAGTCACTGTGTGGCCGTACGGATTTTTAGAGTGTAAAATAGTCAGTATTTCGACAGTTCAAAATACGCTATGTGAGCATACAGAGTCGGAATTCGACGAAACCAGTTTCGTTGGGATCGTAATGTCGAGCTCTACCTACATGTCCAGTTTGGTGATTTTTAGATATCGTATGTAATCGCTGGGATTTTTAGAAGGCAGATACAAGGAGAAAATCGAATAAAATAAAATACAAAAATCAAATTGAAAATATCCATCCCATTTTCTGAGGTTCAGCACAGGCCACACGGCCTTCGATCTCCACCACAAACCTTACCTTACCCATTCAAGCCTATATAAGGCGTATAAACCATCACAACAAACAACTTTCCCAAAGAAAAATCAAAATCAAACAAGAGAAAATACTATAAATCAAAGGATGTTTGTAATTGAAATCAGGGAGGAGTGCTCTTCGATTCTGTCCCAGTTTTATTGAACTCGTTCGACATTTGGTTGAACTCGAAATAGCCAGTGAAACTAGGGCTGGCGCTGAGGGAGGCTAGGGGTAGCCGAAGGTTCCATAGGTAGTAGCGTTGAACTCAGGGCGGTGCAAGGAAGAAAACGGTGGTGCTCGGAGGTGGGTTGTGACCTCTGGCGAAGTGCGACTCCGGGAAGCAGCAACGAAAAAGCCACAGGTCGGTCCTAAGGTTGATTCGAGTTCAGGGTAAATGGTGTGGTGATGAAGAGTGCGGGAAGAGATAGATGATGGTGGGATCGATTCTTGAAATCGTGGAGTTGAATGGGAGAACCGGGGACCCGAAACTAGTGTTGATGTGGCCATTGAAAGGAGAACGGGTTGCGTACTGATCAATTGGGGGAGAAGATAAGGCAGACGGGTTTAATAAAGGACGGGGCGGGCTTGTTTAGATGGGCTGGTGTTAATAGGAGAGGGTGAGGCCCATTTGGTTTATTATATTTTTTTTTAAATAAAATAGCATACAACTTCGAACGGGAATAACTATTTCATACGGTATCGGTTTTCAGTGAAACGAGATCCGATAGAATCGTATGGACGGACACTACACCATGGAGCTGACTGGGAGTGAATTCGAGCTCGTTACAATTTATGGCGAAATAAATTGTCCGACTGAATCAAATAACGCAAACCGTTATTTAACGGCTAACGCGCAAATGTGAGTAAATCTCACTAACTCTGAACATTTTATAATTTCATGTTGTATTTTTAGAACTGTTAGATGTTAGCTGATTGATTGTGTGTTGACTGTTTGATTGTACTGCTAGTCAGTTAGTTGAATTTTCTATATCGATTCTGTTTAATAGAATATATCATATAGAACTGAAAGTGATGTTATCTATATTGTTTAACATCTGTGATGCAGGGAAACAGGTTGGAGGAATCCAACTGGATTCCTCAACATTTATTTTACTATTTTCATATATTGTGATATATGATGTGTTATATAATCTGTTATGGATTTTGGGTGTCGGAATTATGTTGATCATTTTTATTCGATATTTTAAATATCATAAAATACCCTGGGATGTAAAAAAAATTATTTCAATATATATTGAATAAAGGGATTTTATAAAATCAACAGATTTTATAAAAGGTAATATTTCGAAAGTAAATAAAAGGGAAAAATGTTTTTAAAACAAATAGAGTTTTATAAAAGGGAAATCATTTGTAAAGTGAAGAACTGTTACTAAAAGTAAATCTTTATAAATGAATAGTTTATTCGAATAGAATAAAAGGAGTTAATCGATGTTAGTTAATCGATTAGAGAATAAAGTTAAAAGGAGTTAATCGATGTTAGATTAATCGATTAGAGTAAAAGCAAAGGAGTTAATCGATGTTAGTTAATCGATTAGAGTAAAAGCAAAGGAGTTAACCGATGTTAGTTAATCGATTAGAGAATAAAGTAAAAGGAGTTAATCGATGTTAGTTAATCAATTTGAGTTGAAGTAAAACGAGTTAATCGAATATTGTAACGACCCAACTTTCGAACACATCGGAAGTTGTGTAGTTAATAAGAAATAAGGATAGATAGAAGATAAAACACAGAACATCAGAATCTCACAGTGGAATTTTTCACAAAAGATAATACTTCATAATATTACACAGCGGAATATATTACATCAGAACATCATATGTCTAGTGGTACAACCCATTCATGGTACATCCGTAATTATACATATCATTGATGACTCAAACTTGCAGACTTAATTATACAGTAGATAGATGGACCAGCACACAGCAAAATCTTCATTCCAACTTCACAAGTTTCATAAAATCCTGATTCACTTGTCTATTCATAACAAGCGTTATGAATACCCAAGAGTTTAAGGGAAAACACAGAAAAATAAACTCTGGGTCAGTAAGGGGACTGGTATGAGTAAACAGTTTTAAAACAGTTCAAAGAAATCAAAATATCTCATAAGACCACGCCGTGAATACGGAATGGGTTTTTACCTCATGAGATCAAAACACATTGTATACTTGGAAACGGATATTATTTTAATATCAAGGGTTTTCACAAATAATTTAGAATTCTAGGAGAATGCTTGCATCTCACATTCTTCGATATAGTATACAAATAAAAACCGCTTGGCGCTTAGGGAAATTGGATTTCAAACTTGACAAGGTATGGGTCCACCCTCCGCTGATGTATCTCTAGAGGCAAATACATCTGGGTTCAACAAGAACTTCTTGCAACCCGGCCCTCACATGACCGACCACTCATTTCTCTTGAGTGTATCGAATGTATATCACCAATTGTTGTGTACGGCAACCACCCCCGCATGGGCAGAATCGATAGATTAAGAAACAAAAGGAATTTCTCTAGATGGGTGATACTACACCCTAATGGGAGCGACCCACATAGCCATGCTGCCTGCCCGATTTTTGTTATTTCCTGGGTGTGAGGCTTGAGGACAGACACGTCTTTTCATCATCACTGGTTCATTTCCTTTGAATGCCACATTGTCCTACCCGTCAGAAATACTCATATGATTTCCTAAATATATCACGGGCGATAAAGCTAAGAGAAACGAATTTTTCCGCCACCAACGTAATATACTTACGTAAATTCGATGTGTATAATCTGACTGTTATACGTTGTCAGACACTCGTCCATTCAGGTTTGTTCTGGGACTGAACAGACCGAAGATAATCTTCTTGCATACCGTCGTCTTCTGTTTTAAAATCTCTGACACGCGGCGTATAATCAAATCAAAGTGGATTGTCAACCCGGTCTCTTTGAAATGATTACGAACATTTTCTTTTAAATTTTTAATATGACAGGATTAAAATCAACTGCATATATAGACAGATCAAACAATATACAATCATCTTGCTTATATCTGGCATTTGGTCATAACTTAAATTGGGAAATTTTAGTGTGCGCGCTGCACGGGTTTTTCTTTCCATCTTGTCCGACACTTCTGAGAATGAATCCTTATATTTAGTCTTTCTGAAATTTATCTTTCCTCGACTACCTTTATTTCTGATCCTTCACAAATGAATTAAATTTATAATTTAATTTCTTATTTACAGCTTTTATACTGTATTCCTTTCTCTTGTCAATCTGCTTCTTCTTTCTATAATAAAATTTCCTCTTTTTAAATTATCAATCCTTACAGAAATAAAACACTGTTTTTATTTATACCAGTTCAGACAGTATAATATTAATAGTTATGTTGTGACAGAGATTTTTGATTTACAGCTTTGAACTTGGCAGTTCCGTGTACATCATATACTCTTACTTTATTACTTTAAACCAAATATTTTAATTTAAATAAATTCAAATTTAATTTTAAACTAAATCGATCACAAATCCCACTTCTGCATTTCTCGACGAAATTCCGTCGGATCTTCCTTTTGATCTGATTACTCCACCTTCCATTCTATACTGGTAAATTTCCTTCTCTTTATTTATCAGTCTACAACACGATCAAAAATATACGTTACAATTCTTATTTCATCAAATATTGAAATTTACCTGACCGCTCTTGTACTCTGAAGTTACAATTTTAAACAGTCACTTCTATCATATGTTATATTCGTTTTTCTTATCACTTGGTTGTCTGAAAATCTAAATATTCAATTCACAACTAAATCCGGATAAAATTATAAACTGAATTTATAATTTAACAAGATTTACAGTTTTTGTTTTTCAACTTCAACGAAACCAAAAATCCTGGTTCACTTCTTTTAATAAAAATTCTATTAATTTCTCTATTAATAAAAAATCGAATTTAAGTTATAAACTGAGATTTATAATCATCGTCACTTTTGCATTTCCCGACAAGATTTCTGTCAGAAAAATCAGTTCTAATGCTTTACAATAAAATTTATATTTTATGTTTTATTTTTTAAAATACAACTTCTGTATTTTAAACCCAGCTTTTGACGAATTTGCATTTCAAACCGGATTCACTTTCTTCAATTAATAAAAATATATTTTTGCATAAATATTTATTCCCTTATTTTATTCAATTCAAACTTTAATTTAAAAACTAATTTAAATTTGAGGCATGTTCAAAAAATATTGCTTTAAACTACCAACATAGTACCCATATTTCAATGTACCAGGGTTCAACCCTAGTGCGCCCACACCAAAATTAGTTCAGATTCCATGATTTAGCAAATACCACTTTTCCCCTTTGCCAAACCACCAGGTACCAAGTACCATTTTCCAACTCCAGTTATTTTCCTCCAGATCCCACCCGAATCCCATGCAAAACCCTTAGTACCAATTTAAGGTGGTATACCACCTTTCATCTTCTCTCCTTCACTACCGTGTACACACGGATCCGTGCACGTGCATGGCCATGCCAGCCACAAGGCAATGCTCGGACCACCAACTGCAGGTCACATCCGCACTCCTGATCACCTAAGACCAATCATCTCCACCCTAGATCCTCTTCTTCTCCGAATCATCATTCCACCAAAAAAAAAACAGCAGTTTAATTTGGCACCGCCCAAAACTCCACCGCCCCCACCACTCCGGCCATCGGAAGGAATACTGCCACCTCCAACCCCTTCACCACCCTCAGCCGCATCTCCCACCCCGGTCCTGGCCCACTCGAACCAACATGGTCCCCACACGACGCGCCCAAAATCCCATGAACCCATTAACAGACAAAACCTAAATCTGATTCGATCCCTTAATTCATGTTATAGAAAAATATGGTAGTATTTTTCAGATGATCCTTGATACGCCACGCCCCTCCATCCTCGTTTCCAACGCCTGCCATCATCACCGTTGCCGGAATTTGACCAAAGTCCCCTTTTTGAACATTTTTAAAATTATCCTAATCCTCTTTTCTAAAAATCCTATTCTTTGTTTTAAAAATCGTCATTCGGTTCCTTGATCACGATTATATAATCAAAATTGATTTTTAGCTCATTTGAATTTCCACTTTGAAATTTAGGAACAGAGAGCATCCTGAGTCTAGTTTTTCAATTGACAGTAAAAGATTTTGCCAATAATGCTTCAATTTGATCACTTGTATGATTGAGTAAAAAGGTCTTAATACCTGTATTGACACTACACTCTAAATCCCTTAACCTATATCACTGATTTACTAAATTTGATCAAGTTTTTTACCCATAACTTAACATGCCAAAAATATCAACAAGGAATATACATTTTACACTATGATGTTTAAGGGTTTAGGTATCAAATCAAATGATCCTTACTACATGTCAACAAGCAATATACAAAACATATTACTCCAACTAGAAGCACAAAGAAGCCAAATTAAGTCATGAAGCAAAACAGAAAAACTGCAGGTTTAAAACAGAAACTGAACTGCCAGGTTTACTCACAAAATTAAGTACTAATACCCATTTCCTAGTTGTTAAGCATAGATTGTTTCAACAAAGTTGTATCCAACAAAGAACACACCATAGACAGAACAGTTCAAACATAAACATGCAGGATTTTCAAAACAGAAATTTAAAAACAGTTTTTACTCACCTTCAAGCTTCCAAACTCTTACTTTGCTTTGATAAAACTTTTGAACTTGCTGTGTGGTTGAGTGAGTAAGGTTGTGCGCATGGGAGGTCCTTATATAGGGGTGATAAATTGATAAAATACTGTGCATTAAATGCTGATTTGAAAACGGCAAAAACAGCTTTTTCCCTTGTCAAATAAAGATCACATTTAAAATCTTTTTCTCTCTCAAAATCTTTGCAATCTCCCCTCAAAAGCACATGGTGTTTCAGCCTATATTCCCCCTCCTACAACCCCTAACCATTGTACTAACTCTTTCCCATTGGCCTTCCAAGAAACATCACCTTAAATGTTGCTATGTACAACAAATCTTCCTATAAATCTTCTTCTTGGTTTAAGCAAGATATTGAGATCAATTTATATCAAAAATGTTCAGTTGTTATTGATTTTTCAACTCATGCTTTTAATATTTTAAAAACTTGATTTTACGAGACCTTATTAAAATATAAACTTGCCTTGCAAGTATAGTAAAAATCTGAAAATTGTTTTACCTTGAAAACCTTTGTCATGTGTTGAAAACACATAGAAAAGACTTAGAAAAATCTATGATATAAAATCTACTAGTGTAGACAAGGTGATAATGCATGGATAAGATTTTACAAATCTTTTGAAGTATGTATATTTTGACAAATTAACCAAAGCCTTGGAAAAGAAAACAAGAAAGGAAATTTCAGAAATCAATTGGAAAGAAAGGAAAGAAAATACAAAAACTGAAAATTCTTTTGCTCTAAAATGATCATGCCATGTACCTAGAACTCCTCCTAAAGATCCTACTTGCTAGCTTCATCTATCATGTGTGTTTTCATGAGTTAGACCATGGAAAGATTTCGACAATTCATGTCCTCTTGTTTCAATGCATATGCAAGGGATTTTATATGCTATCATATCAATAAGATCATGTACTTGAAAGAGATGGGACCATACATATTTTATATTTTTAAATGCATATGACTTCAAAGATTTACTTGCATTTCATTTTGAGAAATAAAAGAGTGATTTAACATGTCTTTTAAATCAAGAGAGATTAACTATTAAAATAAAGAGCTTTGCTAAAGTAGTTAAAAACCTTTGGAAATGAACAAAGTATTAAGAAGCAAAATTGGCATTTAAAGTGTTATTTAATAAACATTAAAAATCAAATTTTAAACAACACTCTTAGAATTTTGCTATCATATATACCAGTGTAAAAATAAAATTAACAAACATTATTAATTCATGCTATCATATCCGAATATATCAAAATAGGTTCTGGTAAGTGCTGTAATATGTACACATACTTATACATATGTCAACAAATTCTGTAATTTCAAAGTCTACATTTGTAATCGTATTTGAAAATACATATTCACGATCAATCAAAAACTGTATCAGTGATCCATGAAAATATCGGGTCATTACAAATATAGTTTATTCGAATAGATAGTAAACCGAGTTAATCGAATATAGTTTATTCGAATAGAAAGTAAAAGGAGTTATCGAATATAGTTTATTCGAAAGGAGTTAAGTGACATGAGTAAATCAATAGCGTTAGTCAAATAGAGTTAATCCAATAGTGTTAATTCAATAGAGTAAATTGATAAGGGTTAATCGAATAGAGTTAAGTGAAAAGAGTCAATCGAATATAGCTATTCGAAGGGGGGTTAAGTAAGGAAGTTAGTAAAAGGAATATAAAGTGAACTTTGTCTATTTCAAAGTTAGAAATGTTGTTCAGTTAAGGTCTGAGAGGTAGTTCTACCCCAACTTGATTAACTTCGTTTTTAACTAAGGAATAGTTAAGGTTCGGCAGTAAAGGAAATGGTTTGAGTTGGCATCGCGATGGTTTGTTTAAACATTTGTCTAAGTCCAATGAAGAAGCTTTGGAAATGTTTTCCCAAGAAGAAACCAGAAATGTTTTCTAATAAAGAAAACAAGAAATGGAAATGTTTTCCAATGGTAATAACATATATTTTCTAAATTAAGAAAATAAGAAATGTTGAATATAGGGAAACAGGAGATGAAAAATGAACTAAGGAGATGAGTGTTAAATGATGATTGATCGATATAATTTCCATTTGGAAATAATATCGTTGTTTGCACACTTGTTTTTATTCGATGTTTAAATCACAGACTTTCGAAGTTTTGACCATTTTAACGTTGTTAATGTGGAGAGACCGGTTGGATTATTATCCAAAGAACCACTCTGTATTGGCATAAGCATTGCGAATCATATATGCCAAAGGAAATTGAAGACGGAGTTATGCAAGGGCTATCCTGTTTACAGAATAGTGCCTTCGGTTCATCCTGTTCCTGGATGACTTGTATGGACGGATGTCTGACAGAGTATTTCCAAACGATCACGTATATTGACTTCTCCAACCGTACCAAGAGTGGAAGCGGAGAAGGAAACTTCTTTTAGCTAACACATAATGTATTGTTGAGGACATCAATCGGTGATTTGATGGATGTGACGATGTGACATTCGAAGTGGATCGGATGTGATGATAAAGCGTAACTTCTAGCCTCATCAACCGGTAAATGACAGAAATCGGGCAGGCAGCATGGTAAGTCGGTCGCACCGAAGTAGGGTGTATAATCACCTGATCTAGAGTTTCATTTACTTTTAAAAATCTATTGTTGATGCTGTCCCATTCGGGAAACGGTTGTTGATCCCAACCGTTGGTGATATACATTCGGTACACTCAAGAGAAATGAGTGGTCGGTCGTGTGTGGCCGGGTTGCAAGATGTTCTTGTTGAACCCAGTGTATTCCTCTCTAGAGGTACACTAGCGAAAGGTCGTTCCATACCTTGTCATAATTGGAAATCCATTACCCAATACGTGCTTGTGGTTTTGATTGTATACTATATATGTAAGACGTGAGATGAAAGCGTTTCTGCTAGATGATTATATATATACTGTGGTTGATAGACATTATTATAATATCAAAAGGTTTTTGATATAAACATATTTTGGATTCTCATAAGGGAAAAACTCGTTCCGTTATGCGGCGTGGTCTTATGAGATATCGTTTACTTGTTCAACTGTTTTAAAATGTTTTACTCACACCAGTCCCATGACTGACCCGGAGTTTATTTTGTTGCTTTCCCTAAACTCTTGGGTGCCCAATTTTGTACGGGCAGTCATGTAGTCGGGATTTTACAGATACACTTGAAGAGCTTGGAGCAGGAGGCTTCAGGATCATATAGCTATAGTTGTTTCCGCTGTGTTGTAAGTGTTGTACTTTGATAAATGGTATGTATATTCAAGTACATATTTGTGTTTCAAAGTAATGTTATGAAATATATTTATTCGTTCCGCTGTGAGATTTGTGTTACTCTGATGTTGTGTTCTTCTTCTTCTTCTATTCTAAGTTTCTATCTTATCTTTTCTCACCCTCTAATTTCTTTCACTAATTACCAGGATTTTTCGATGTTTTGGTTATCGACATCGTGTTTATGTTGGTAACCAAAGTCGCTCAAAATCCGGGTCGTTACAGTTGGTATCAGAGCCAGGTTAAGTGAATTACCTTGGCTTTGTGGCGTGACTCGGTAGAGATAGGGTTAGTAATACCCTAGACTGAGATTGAGTGTATATATATGAGTGAACGTATTTGTTATTGATATAAAAATTTGTTTTATATTGTGGAGATTCATTGGTTGAGTTGTTTATGAGTTCTGGTCGATCAGTTTGATCCACTGTATCGGTAGGAGTTACTAAACACTCGAATACGATGGGTCGACATGATATGTTTTGAAAAGAGGGTAAATTAAAATAAGTTTACCCAAGGTATATCTTGATATAAAGAAGATATATATATATATCAAAATTATAATATAGTGGATATATTGGTTGTTATTATAATCGAGTAAGATTATAAATTAAATGGTTATGTAAATAACCAATCAGAATTCATATAAGTGGAATACGTGGAAATCAGATGAGTTGAATCTGAAATTTTATACCAGAAATTGAATTAAAATTCTAGAAAATTGGATAAGTGATTGTAAATGGATTTGGATTAAAAGTAAGGAAAATTTAAGATCCTGGGAGATTTTTAAATTGTTTTACAAGCCGTGTGGATTATATTTTTAAATAAATTTCAATGTGGAAATGTTTAGAAATGGTTTTATAGTATTGAACTCACTTCAATCGCTGGAAAATAGATTCTGATGATGACAGCTGCATCATCAGTATTCATTTTCGAGTTGTAAGTGACGAATTACTACCAGAGATACTGTTTTGAATTTGTTTTGGGAGAGACAAGTGTGTTGAATTTCAAAATGGGATTTATAATATAGAATTTGAGTTTTGAAATAGATTTGAAATATTAACTTGTTTTAAAAGAAATAAAATAAGAAGTTCCTTTATAAACGAAGTTTATAAATAGTTCTTTTATAAACGAAGTTTATAAATGAAGTGGAAAGAATTATCATTGGATAATTCAGAAATAAAAATACAAGTGTGAAATGGTAAGGGAAATCTATTTTCCTAAGGTAGAAATATCGATTTCAAAAGGAATTGACATCGAGACTTATGTAAAGAATGAATAGAGAAAGTTTGAAAAGGAATTTGAATAAAGGAAGTTCAAACATAGGATTTGAATATAGAAATTCAAAGGGGGTTTGAATATAGAAATTCAAATGAAATTTGAATAAAGAAGATTCAAATAGAATTAAAATTGAAATTTGGATATAGAAGATTCGAAGGGAATTGAAATGAAATAAAGAGAATTCAAATAGATTTGAATATAGAAATTCAAATGGAGTTTGAAAATAGATTTGAATAATGAAATTCAAATATGGAATTTGAATAAGAAAATTGAAACGAAATTCAAATATAGGATTTGAATAAGAGAATTGAAATGGAATTTGAATATAGGAAATTCAAATAGAATTGAAATGGAATTCAATTAGTTGATAAACAAGTTAAACTTATATTTGAACATGTATATTCAAATATAAAAGTGAAATAGACTAAAGAGTTAATTAACAAAATTAATTAACGAATTGAGTTAAAACAATCAGGTATAGTTAAAATAGATTGGGCAGGTATAAATATACATGAGATAGGTATGAAGGTATATAGATAGAATGCTCGACAAAAGGTATGTATTTAATTCATATATGAGATTTTATGCACCGTATCTGCTAGCCGCTTGGCTTTTTCTTTTTCTTTTGGATTGGTGAGGGCCATGTGAGGCTATTTGAAATATCTCGATGCTTCTAGTACAAAGGAGGTTATGGCGAATTTTTCCGGGAATTTAAGGAGTTAGAATATTTTTAAGAAATTGATAGTTAGAAATCAACTTATCGAAATATATAGAAGTCGATAAGGAAACGAACTTAGAAATAGAATAGTATAATAAAAAAGGAAGACTATGGATAAAATCTAGTAAGAATAGAAAGAGAAAGTGTATACGTGTTTAAAAGGGAATAAGTAGTTGTATGGTATTGATTATTCGAGTAAGTAGTCATATCTGTTTTGACGTTATAAATGTTATTCAATCAAGGTCTGAGAGCTAGTTATACCCCAACTTTATTGATTTCATTATTAATAGATAAATAGTAAGATTTCAGGCTCAAAGATCAATGTTGGATAAGAGTTAGTTGAATATAGTATTTGGGTTGTCGTAACGATGTTTTACACAACATCCGTTTTAACCTAAATAAGGGTAAACTTGGAAATAGAATAATAGAATATTTCCTAAGTATAGAAATAAACGAGATCGGAAAAAGATAAATAATTGGAGTATTTTCCGATTATAAATAGCATATATTTTCTAAAAATTTAGAAAATAAAGGAAGGCGATATTCACAAATGTTTTCCAAATAACAAAAAGGGCCTATAGGGTTATTGAAAATATTTGGTTAACAAATATTGATAAAGAAATAGGGAAGTAATTTAACTAATGGGATATTAATTAAGGGCTCAGTGACATGTTCAAAAGGAAAATTTGATTTTTGAAAAGAGTAAACTGTTTAAAAACTCCCAGGGAAAGACTGTTTAAATTAAAAACAAATTTAACAGAAATTTGTGAAAGAAAATTTGAATTAAAGTAAAACTAGTAAACTGGTAACCGAGGTTGAATTAGAATGATATCAAGACAAATTGGATTGTGATATTCAAATTTGAAGTATAAATGTGATAATCAAGTTAAGAGCTGGGAATCGAGAAGAAACTCGAGTTGAAACGAAATTTGGCTTGGTAAAAAGGCGAATGGTTGTGTTGGAGATGAAAGTGATTTCAGAATTTGATTGGGATAACATTGGTATATGCTGAGTTGATAGCATATGGAAGTGATAGAGTTAATATGCCCGACAAAAATGTACATGTTTATATTCGATATAAGCATGAGATTTATGAGCCGAATTGGCTGTTTGATTTTCTTTTGGGATGGAGATGGCCCAGAGAGGCGAGTTGAAGTTTGACCGATTGACCAGTACAAAGGAGGTGCTGACGAAATTTTTTGAAGGGTTAAAGCGTTAGAAAATTTTCAGGATTTTTATTTTTTTTGTGATAAGGATTAATTAATAATTTAATTGAAATTAAATTTGTTCAGTTGAAGCTGAAGTTAAGAAGTGAACAAATATGTTCTAACCAGTCGATAGGGTCGTCCCCTACTTTTTAGCAATTTCGAGGACGAATTTATTTTAAGTGGGAAAGATTGTAATGACCCGCACTGGCAGAGGTATTATAATTAATTTATTTAATTATATAAATAGGTGATATAGTGAATTTAATGGCCATGGAATAAAATAATGATGAATATTTAATTAAAATAATAAATTAAATTCTGAAATAATCAGAATAGGCTGAAATGGCGATATGGTGTGAACCGGATCATCTGTGATATTTCATTCAGCTTGGAATTTGAATCTGAATAACGAATATATTCGATCGTCGACAGTTGAACGTATAGTTTATAATATAATTATAAACGAGCTCGAAATGGCGCTGCAGTTCGTAAATTGGCGATTCGAACTTCAACTGAATGTATAGGATTCGTTTTAAATCGGATTTCTGTGAAACAAGAAACGTGTGGAGCTGGTGGAGTATATCTTTCTAATGGAAGAGAAAAATCAGGATTTTGTCGTGTAGATTTTGAGATATGTCCAAATCAAATTCTAGAAAAGTCGCTGTAGAATTCCATTATAATTTATAAAGGAATTATTTATATTTATAAAAGGAATTTCAATATAAATCAAATATAGGGTTGACCCAGAAGTGAATATCAAGTTGTTAATACATACAGGAATATTCTAGAGCTGTGTGGTATGCCACTGTGAATATAGACGATAATATTTAATTTTAAATATTTAATTTAATTATATTTAAATATATTTATATATTTAAATAGGCTATTTAGAGCGTTGAAAATAGCCACTTTTGCAAACGAAGTCGGAATTCGACGAAACCAGTTTTGTTGGATCCGCAATATCAAATAGTTGTTAGATTTCTAGTTTCGTGATTTTTAGAGTCACTGTGTGGCCGTACAGATATTTAGAGTGTAAAATAGTCAGTATTTCGACAGTTAAAAATACGCTGTGTGAGCATACGGAGTCGGAATTCGACGAAACCAGTTTCGTTGGGAGCGTAATGTCGAGCTTTACCTACATGTCCAGTTTGGTGATTTTTAGATATCGTATGTAATCGCTGGGATTTTTAGAAGGCAGATACAAGGAGAAAATCGAATAAAATAAAATACAAAAATCAAATTGAAAATATCCCTCCCATTTTCTGAGGTTCAGCACAGGCCACACGACCTTCGATCTCCACCATAAACCTTACCTAACCCATTCAAGCCTATATAAGGCGTATAAACCATCACAGCAAACAACTTTCCCAAAGAAAAATCAAAATCAAACAAGAGAAAATACTATAAATCAAAGGATGTTTGTAATTGAAATCAGGGAGGAGTGCTCTTCGATTCTGTCCCAGTTTTATTGAACTCGATCGACATTTGGTTGAACTCGAAATAGCCAGTGAAACTAGGGCTGGCGCTGAGGGATCTAGGGGTAGCCTAAGGTTCCATAGGTAGTAGCGTAGAAATCGGGGCGGTGCAAGGAAGAAAACGGTGGTGCTCGGAGGTGGGTTGTGACCTCTGGCAAAGTGCGACTCCGGGAAGCAGCAACGAAAAAGCCACAGGTCGGTCCTAAGGTTGATTTGAGTTCAGGGTAAATGGTGTGGTGATGACGAGTGCGGGAAGAGATAGATGATGGTGGGATCGATTCTTGAAATCGTGGAGTTGAATGGGAGAACCGTGGACCCGAAACTAGTGTCGATGTGGCCATTGAAATGAGAACGGGTTGCGTACTGATCAATTGGGGGAGAAGATAAGGCGAACGGGTTTAATAAAGGACGGGGCGGGCTTGTTTTGATGGGCCAGTGTTAATAGGAGAGGGTGAGGCCCATTTGGTTTATTATATTTTTTTTTTAAATAAAATAGCGTACAACTTCGAACGGGAATAACTATTTCATACGGTATCGGTTTTCAGTGAAACGAGATCCGATAGGATCGTATAGACGGACATTACACCATGGAGCTGACTGGGAGTGAATCCGAGCTCGTTACAATTTATGGCAAAATAAATTGTCCGACTGAATCAAATAACACAAACCGTTATTTAACGGCTAACGCGCAAATGTGAGTAAATCTCACTAACTCTTAACAGTTTATAATTTCATGTTGTATTTTTAGAACCGTTAGATGTTGGCTGATTGATTAAGTGTTGACTGTTTGATTGAACTGCTAGTCAATTAGTTGAATTTTCTATATCGATTCTGTTTAATAGAGTATATCATATAGAACTGGAAGTGATGTTATCTATATTGTTTAACATCTGTGATGCAGGGAAACAGATTGGAGGAATCCAACTGGATTCCTCAACATTTATTTTACTTTTTTCATATATTGAGATATATGATGTGTTATATAATCTGTTATGGATTATGGGTGTCGGAATGACGATGATCATTTTTATTCGATATTCTAAATATCATAAAAGACCCTGGGATGTAAAAAGAATTATTTCAATGTATATTGAAATAAAGGGATTTTATAAAATCAACAGATTTTATAAAAGGAAATATTTCGAAAGTAAACAAAAGGGAAAAATGTTGTAACATCCCAGAATTTTAACTATGTTTGATTTGGATTTTTATTTATTTAATTTTTGATTTTATGAATATAAATTGATTTTATTAGGTTTAAATATGAATTTTAACATTGTATAAGTATTTTATTTTTATTATGATTTTTATAAGAAAACTTATTTTGAATTTTTTTTTTATTATAAGATTTATGTTTAAGTAATGATATTTTTTGATTTTGATAATATTGATTTGTAAAATATGAATTTGGTAAAGGATAATTTATTTTATGATTTTACAAGAATAATAATTATTATTTTATTTATTTTGATAAGTTATATGATAAGTTTTACTTGAATTATAAATAGGAATGATTATTAATAAGTTTGGATTTGTTGATACTATTTGTCGTTCGATCGCATTTGTCAAACTATAACATGAATTAGTAGCGTTAGAATTAAGTGTTGCCTTAAGTTTTCATAGCATTTAAGGGAAATGCTACCAAAAGTTCACCTTCTCTTCTTAAGACAAGTGTTAAGACACATGTCTTTATGCATGCTCCCTTTCATGCATGTAATACACATGTCCTATGATGTGTCACTCTCTCCTTACTCCTCTTTTCCTATAAATACCACCCTTTCCTTCCACTTTTTCATTCATTCTCACTTCTTTTCTTTCTCTCTTCTTCTTAAAGCTTATGGCCATGGTTTCCATGGCATAAGTCTTCCTCCTTTCCACCACCACCTTGCCAAAGTTCGTCATTTCTCCTCCTCCTCCTCTTATAATATAAAGAGAGATTAGTGTATATTATATTATATATATTTTTGTGAAAAAGACGTTGTGCCGAAATACTGTCCGACGATTCACTCAACTAGGCTCGCCTACCGTGAAGATTTGGAGAGCTGTTAGGTGAGAACTTCTAATTTAAATTTTATTTAAATTAGTTAATTTTAATTAGCTGAGATTAATTATAATTTGTTGATGATGATTGTGTGATGGATGTTGATGTTTGAATGGTTGTTCATGAATTAGATAATACACTGAACACGAGTAAGCGTTATTGTCTGTAACGCTTGTGCAAAGTTTAATGTTGTTGTGATGAATGAATTCATATCCATTTGATCGTATAGTACATTTGGATAGATATGATTGCATTGTATGATCACACACACACAAACACACCGTGGTTGTGGAATATATGGGTGATCGATTTAGATTCTCCTTCATATATATGATTTTATTTAATTATTAAATAATATTTAAAAATTTTGGTTTTGAATTTAATATCGACTTTTAAATATTGAATTAGGAGTTGGAAAATAATTTAAATTATGTATTGATTTTTGTATAACGATCTTTATATCTATGCAAAACTGGTTTTGGTAAAAAAAAAAATTCAATTTAAATTCGAAATGAGAATTTAATTTGAATATGGTTTTTATATAATAATGATATAATATACACCAGAACGTTCTAGGATGACAGAGAGGATAGTGTCTAGGCTTGGGTTTGGAAAATCAGTTTCCTGCTCTCCCTGGCTATCCCTAACTGATCCGACGGATGGGATGGTTAAATAAAAATCTAATTGAAATTATTTGAATGGTGGTTTAATTAGAAAAAAAAAGTTGTGCTTTAAATCCAAATAATTTGAAAAGTCAATTTAAATGATTTATATAAGTTTATAATGATTTTTAAGGTATTTTGAAGTTTTTAAGAATAATGATTATTTTGGTTAAAATTAGAGCTTGTCGCATTATGGCAATATGTAAATGCTTATAACTTTTCCAATTTAAATCGGATTTCCACGAAACGAAAAACGTTTGATTCCTTTTTACGAGAGCTTTCAAATGAGTGAAAGCAGATTTTAATTTCGGGTTATAGTTTTCAAGTTATGTTTGAAACTGTTTCGGAAAAGATCGATGTAAGAACAATTGTTGCCCATAACTATAAACAGCTATTTTTAAATTTTTTTAAAATATGGAAAAAAATTTGTAAAATCATTACAAATTATGAAAAGGTGTTTTCAATTGTAAAGTTTAAGTTTTGGCTAAGATAAACGATATTTTGATCAAAATAGTTAAGATAACTGTTTTGTAACACTTTTGGAACGCTATTGTAACGCTTTCTTCGAAAACAATCTATTTTGAAGTTTTAACCCGTAAACGATGTTCCGAACTATAAGTAATGATTTGTGGAATGTTTTCAAAGGTTTAAGAGTATTAGAAATATTATATGGAATTTAGATTTATACTAATACGGGTTTTTAATACTAAATAATTGGATATGGTTGGAGATAAATCTTCGGATGTTTGATATTAGTTCGGTAAATGAAAACTCTTATTATCTGAGGAATTTAAAAGGGTATTTCACCGTTATTCCGCTTATAATATGAGTTGGATACGGAAATTAATATTGAAGATAAGTTGATGGTATCTCTATCCGGATCTAATGTCAAAGAGTTGAATAAACCTTTCAATTAAGATACGGGTTCTCATCTTGATTTAAATAAGCTAGATAGAAATAATCTTCGATATTTGGTATGAACCTCATGATGTAAATGTATACTATCTGGGGAATTTGAAAGATATTATTATATCGTTATTCTACTTATAGTATTCGTTGATTATGAGAATTTATATCGAATATAAGTGGATAAAATTTCTGTGTAATTTATGATTCAAAAATCAATTTGACTTGGGTTTTGTCGTGAATCGTATCTTCAATAATATCATTCTTGAAACCGATGAGATTGAATGGTGGAAATTCATATCGTAATTGGGGATTTAACCAAATCTTTGATTCGAGGAAATTAAAGATAAGAAATTAAAGCGAAGGTATAATCTTTGATTTCAAAGAAGAATTTAAGATGATAACGAGATGTATGAAATTATAGAAATTCAAATCTTTAGTTGTAAATGAATTGATAACTATGTGGAAGGAGATTTGAATTGAAAAGCCTGTGTGAACCATAGCTACTGTTTAAAGTACGCTTATTACTTGGAAGAACCGGGATCGAGCATATGTTCGAAAACCATTCCAAGTAATAATACGACGTTATGAAGCAATTCAGGACTTGGTAAACGACGAATGAAGACCGGGAATATTTGAATTGTTTAGATTGATTGTTGATTAATGTCTCGGTTGGGTAGGCCACCCGATACGAGATGTCAGTTGCATGAGACCTGAACAAATTTAAGTATTTTCGGGTTGTTCCGTTCAGACCCAGAACGGTCTTGTATGGATGGTGTGTCTGACATTGAAATTGACTGCATAGCACTGATTTCCGTTAATGAATATCTGATTTGTGGCAATATATTATCCTCGTCTCTAAGTCATAGGAACTTAGAGGGTATGCATTGACTGAAATCAGTGATATGTCGTGAATTGTCAATGTGACATACCCAAGTTAGGTAACGAGCTAGTGATGATCAAAGAATGGCTTATCGAAGCATAGCTTTGTGTATGACGTGACATCGACAAACCTCAAACCCCGGATGATGAGAAACTGGCGGTTAGGTTGTGTATATATATGAATTGATGATGACCGCTGCAGCAGTGGGAAACCACTTATGACTTATGGAATAGGGTATGTTCGGGGGGCCGTGTCTGGTCGAAAACCGTTGATCTACCTCGCGATTTGTATTGGTGTCCGCGTCTGGATGAAAAACCCTTGATTACATTTCGTTTGTGTTCCGATTGATCTTTCGTGCCAGGAATCATCAAGTTGGAAACCAAATCTCCAATACGTACCACACGATTTTGGTTTGTATATATATATATATATATATATATATATATATATATATATATATATATATATATATATATATATGGCGACATAATAGGATGGGGTATTATGCCGTCTACGATTAATACATTTATTTGTGAAATGTTTTCCACACTATATATATATTATGGCTTTGAAAGAGGATTTTACGTATGAAAGCATGTTTGGTTATCATAAGATAAACCTCGCCCATCTGGTGTGCGCTTGCATTGTGTGATGTGGGACGAGCTTATGATAACTTCATTTTTGAAAGGTCATTGCATATTTATATGCACGGGTATTCACATGGAGTAAACCCGTTCCGCGTTAGCGGCGTGGTCCGGTGAAATTCCCAACTTTAAAATGAACCTAATAATAACTGTTTTGAGTTCTCACACCAGTCCCACGACTGACCTGGAGTTTATTGTTCCCTCACCTAAACTCTGGGTGCCCATAATTTTTCACGGGCAGCTAGTAGTTTAGTTTGCAGTTATAGATCGTTGGAGCAGGATTCAGAATGCTTTTAGAGTTGGAGTTCATGCAAGAGATGGGAGCTTCTGCTATATCATATGATTTTCTTCCGCTGAGAGTATATTTTCTTTTCTTCCGCTGTGTGTTGTAACTCTGATATTTTATGTAACTCTGATGTAACATTGTATTTTGCAATGAAAAATTCTGTTATTTTGTTCAATATATGTATGCACCCATAACAATTCGTCTTTTTGAACGGTTTGAGTCGGTTTAATTACCGGCAAGAACTGGGCAAAAAGGCGGGTCGTTACAAGTTGGTATCAGAGCTTTGGTTATACAAAGCTATCGGGTACAACATATTTTGAATAAAGGATAGGACTCATCAGAGCTATAGTATCTCATTAGAGATAGGGTTAGAAATGCCCTAGAATGAGATTTCGGGATATTATGATGAGAGAGCGTATTTTTGAAATGTATATAAGGTATTTTTGTACAAGTAAATCATTTTTGAAAATAATAATTATTTGAAATAAAATATTTTGAAGAAGATTTGAAAATAAGATTTTTAAAGGAAATACTTTCAAAATAAAAAGGGCTCTTTCTGATAAAACTTCGAAAATCCAGCGTCGATCTGTTCGGAGTTATCGAGAAATAAGCGATTAATGAATTGGCTTTAATAAGCGTATTGGAAAAAACGTCGAGCTTGGAATGAGAATTTCAAAATATTTTGCAGCCTATATATAAAAGATTTATATAAAAAGATCGTTAATTCAAAGCTATAGATTTGAAAGATAATCAGCGTGTAATAAAAACGGTTGCGAGTATTTATTTGACGTCAAGGTTGGACGATCAAGTATGTAAGGATTTTGCATATACGCCTAGCTAACGTATATATGAAGTCCAATATATACTAGATGGATATAGAATCACATTCTAGTCGCTTGGGGATAATTCTGGTGATTGATCGATCATCATCAGTCTTATTTTTGGGTTTCGAAAGTGGGATGACTATATGTTTCTGATCGAGACGTCAAGAAGTACTTAAAGCTGTATAGATAAACAATCGAAAGTGTTTTGCGACGTCCTCACAATTGTAAAATTGATTTCACAAATGACTTTCGAAGTATTGAATGTATTATGTTATGAAATGGTATATGCGAAAAATGAATTTAACATAACGTAGTTAAGTTAAACGCATACTTAACTGATAATTAGAAGCGTGAATCAGACTATTTTGTCAAAACTGCAAGGATATATTTTAGAAGCTAATCTCACTTGAAGAACTGAAAAGTGAAATTTTGAAAATGCATGTAAGCAAGCTTGGTTCACCCCATATTTCGATTTTGACGATACAATTTAATCAAATTATGATAAATGTCTTAAGTGGGGGAGAAGACCGATTTTCCCACTTGAAGCTATACGAATTTTGAGCAACAAGGTTAATATGATAAAATGGGATATGTATTGAACAAATCGATTGAATTTTATATTTTCCCTTATTAAGAGAAACCGGCATGAACGAGTGGGTCAAACGAAAATTTCTCAACAAGTATTCACTTGAAGCACAAAGGAAGAAAATGAAGTTGTTAAAGTAAGATTTATTCAAGAGGAAAATTATGAAAATTTAACGAGTATCCCATGATTAAACTGTTAGAATTTGTATCCTTGTTTGCATGTGAGTTCCCATCTTGGGCTAGACTGTCCATTTAAATTCCAACCATCTGCTATTGAGTAGTGTCATTCGTACCTTTGTATCATGTGCATTTGGCCAAGTATTTGATTCGAACCTTTGCACCTATTAATGCTCAGTAGATGTTGAATTTCTATTCCAAACTCATGAAACTTGAATTTGTCTATGTATACCTTTCATGCACAAATTAGCATGGAACTTCTATGCATCTTTATTTGACTTGAGCACATGGAATTTTGACTTGATCTATGTATGCCTCTTTGTGTCGTGTGAAATCGTGTCGATAACTTTAATTTGTCCAAGATATTTTGTAACAAAACCTCAATAAATGAGCTTTCTTTGAAATATAGAATCCAACTTATGCAAGAAAATTTGGATTTTTAAATATTAATTTTGAGGATTTGGTTCCGGAAATTTTGAAATCAATGTTTTGGGATGTTTTACCAATACTAGTTTGAATATACGCATAGTCAGAGTGCGCAGAGGAAGCGTGATGGTATTTTTAAATAAAACTGTTTTAAGAGATTGTACGGCTAGTTATGTAAGAAAATGTTTCTAAACAAGACATGATATTTTAACAAGAATGAAAAAGAGATTTTTATATATTTTGAATTTTAAAGTTCGATTAGGTGAATATGAAAACAAAAATTTGAATATTAAATGAGTATAAAAGTTAACTTATAAATGGGTTAATATGTGATTATATTGGAAACGATTGAAATAAAAATTTAAAATAGATTGAGTATTTCGGAAATATAATTCTATCTCTTCCCTTGTCGCTGGGTTTTGCTCGACCCATTGTCATATTTTGAATATTACCCTGAATTGTCATTATTCAACTTTATTTCGGAATTCTTCCTTTTTCCTTGCTCAGATAAAGCCTTGGACAAGTGAACTAATTTAGATTTGAAACCAGTATTTTGAATTATCTCTAAAATTGAACTTGATTCGTGTTGAGAGCAATAGAATTTCTAATACTGAATTTAGCCAAGATGTTATATTGCAAGATAATTGAACGCTTAGGTAAATTTTTATTTGAGAACTTGGATTTAAATTTCTAATTTGAGCATTTAGTCTTATAATTGATAAGAAAACCATGGGTTCCGTAAGAGTAAGTTAGAAAGATAATTTTCTTAGGGTCATAGACCTCTAAGTACTATATAGTATCTATCCCAGTTCTCCTTAATGGTAGGATAGCAGCTCTGAGTCTAACTCAGAGGATGCGATTTTTAAACAAGACCCGTGACGACCCTAGTAATCACGAGATCATAGAAGTATCATTAGACTCTACCTTTAGTGAGAATCAGACAGAGTACCCTGAGAATGATGTGAGCCTTGGTTCTGACCATTACATTTCTGGTATGTTGAGAGAGAAATTGGAATTTAAAATTGTGAAGGAGTTTAAATTTACTCGACTTCCTTTTCGAGGACGAAAAGTTTCTAAGGGGGGGGGGGTGAATGTAACATCCCAGAATTTTAACTATGTTTGATTTGGATTTTTATTTATTTAATTTTTGATTTTATGAATATAAATTGATTTTATTAGGTTTAAATATGAATTTTAGCTTTGTATAAGTATTTTATTTTTATTATGATTTTTATAAGAAAACTTATTTTGAATTTTTTTTATTATAAGATTTATGTTTAAGTAATGATATTTTTTGATTTTGATAATATTGATTTGTAAAATATGAATTTGGTAAAGGATAATTTATTTTATGATTTTACAAGAATAATAATTATTATTTTATTTATTTTGATAAGTTATATGATAAGTTTTACTTGAATTATAAATAGGAATGATTATTAATAAGTTTGGATTTGTTGATACTATTTGTCGTTCGATCGCATTTGTCAAACTATAACATGAATTAGTAGCGTTAGAATTAAGTGTTGCCTTTAGTTTTCATAGCATTTAAGGGAAATGCTACCAAAAGTTCACCTTCTCTTCTTAAGACAAGTGTTAAGACACATGTCTTTATGCATGCTCCCTTTCATGCATGTAATACACATGTCCTATGATGTGTCACTCTCTCCTTACTCCTCTTTTCCTATAAATACCACCCTTTCCTTCCACTTTTTCATTCATTCTCACTTCTTTTCTTTCTCTCTTCTTCTTAAAGCTTATGGCCATGGTTTCCATGGCATAAGTCTTCCTCCTTTCCACCACCACCTTGCCAAAGTTCGTCATTTCTCCTCCTCCTCCTCTTATAATATAAAGAGAGATTAGTGTATATTATATTATATATATTTTTGTGAAAAAGACGTTGCGCCGAAATACTGTCCGACGATTCACTCAACTAGGCTCGCCTACCGTGAAGATTTGGAGAGCTGTTAGGTGAGAACTTCTAATTTAAATTTTATTTAAATTAGTTAATTTTAATTAGCTGAGATTAATTATAATTTGTTGATGATGATTGTGTGATGGATGTTGATGTTTGAATGGTTGTTCATGAATTAGATAATACACTGAACACGAGTAAGCGTTATTGTCTGTAACGCTTGTGCACAGTTTAATGTTGTTGTGATGAATGAATTCATATCCATTTGATCGTATAGTTCATTTGGATAGATATGATTGCATTGTATGATCACACACACACAAACACACCGTGGTTGTGGAATATATGGGTGATCGATTTAGATTCTCCTTCATATATATGATTTTATTTAATTATTAAATAATATTTAAAAATTTTGGTTTTGAATTTAATATCAACTTTTAAATATTGAATTAGGAGTTGGAAAATAATTTAAATTATGTATTGATTTTTGTATAACGATCTCTATATCTATGCAAAACTGGTTTTGGTAAAAAAAAAAATTCAATTTAAATTCGAAATGAGATTTTAATTTGAATATGGTTTTTATATAATAATGATATAATATACACCAGAACGTTCTAGGATGACAGAGAGGATAGTGTCTAGGCTTGGGTTTGGAAAATCAGTTTCCTGCTCTCCCTGGCTATCCCTAACTGATCCGACGGATGGGATGGTTAAATAAAAATCTAATTGAAATTATTTGAATGGTGGTTTAATTAGAAAAAAAGTTGTGCTTTAAATCCAAATAATTTGAAAAGTCAATTTAAATGATTTATATAAGTTTATAATGATTTTTAAGGTATTTTGAAGTTTTTAAGAATAATGATTATTTTGGTTAAAATTAGAGCTTGTCGCATTATGGCAATATGTAAATGCTTATAACTTTTCCAATTTAAATCGGATTTCCACGAAACGAAAAACATTTGATTCCTTTTTACGAGAGCTTTCAAATGAGTGAAAGAAGATTTTAATTTCGGGTTATAGTTTTCAAGTTATGTTTGAAACTGTTTTGGAAAAGATCGATGTAAGAACAATTGTTGCCCATAACTATAAACAGCTATTTTTAAATTTTTTAAAAGTATGGAAAAAAATTTGTAAAATCATTACAAATTATGAAAAGGTGTTTTCAATTGTAAAGTTTAAGTTTTGGCTAAGATAAACGATATTTTGATCAAAATAGTTAAGATAACTGTTTTGTAACACTTTTGTAACACTTTTGGAACGCTATTGTAACACTTTCTTCGAAAACAATCTATTTTGAAGTTTTAACCCGTAAACGATGTTCCGAACTATAAGTAATGATTTGTGGAATGTTTTCAAAGGTTTAAGAGTATTAGAAATATTATATTGAATTTAGATTTATACTAATACGGGTTTTTAATACTAAATAATTGGATATGATTGGAGATAAATCTTCGGATGTTTGATATTAGTTCGGTAAATGAAAACACTTATTATCTGAGGAATTTAAAAGGGTATTTCACCGTTATTCCGCTTATAATATGAGTTGGATACGGAAATTAATATTGAAGATAAGTTGATGGTATCTCTATCCGGATCTAATGTCAAAGAGTTGAATAAACCTTTCAATTAAGATACGGGTTCTCACCTTGATTTAAATAAGCTAGATAGAAATAATCTTCGATATTTGGTATGAACCTCATGATGTAAATGTATACTATCTGGGGAATTTGAAAGATATTATTATATCGTTATTCTACTTATAGTATTCGTTGATTATGAGAATTTATATCGAATATAAGTGGATAAAATTTCTGTGTAATTTATGATTCAAAAATCAATTTGACTTGGGTTTTGTCATGAATCGTATCTTCAATAATATCGTTCTTGAAACCGATGAGATTGAATGGTGGAAATTCCTATCGTAATTGGGGATTTAACCAAATCTTTGATTCGAGGAAATTAAAGATAAGAAATTAAAGCGAAGGTATAATCTTTGATTTCAAAGAAGAATTTAAGATGATAACGAGATGTATGAAATTATAGAAATTCAAATCTTTAGTTGTAAATGAATTGATAACTATGTGGAAGGAGATTTGAATTGAAAAGCCTGTGTGAACCATAGCTACTGTTTAAAGTACGCTTATTACTTGGAAGGACCGGGATCGAGCATATGTTCGAAAACCATTCCAAGTAATAATACGACGTTATGAAGCAATTCAGGACTTGGTAAACGACGAATGAAGACCGGGAATATTTGAATTGTTTAGATTGATTGTTGATTAATGTCTCGGTTGGGTAGGCCACCCGATACGAGATGTGAGTTGCATGAGACCTGAACAAATTTAAGTATTTTCGGGTTGTTCCGTTCAGACCCAGAACGGTCTTGTATGGATAGTGTGTCTGACATTGAAATTGACTGCATAGCACTGATTTCCGTTAATGAATATCTGATTTGTGGCAATATATTATCCTCGTCTCTAAGTCATAGGAACTTAGAGGGTATGCATTGATTGAAATCAGTGATATGTCGTGAATTGTCAATGTGACATACCCAAGTTAGGTAACGAGCTAGTGATGATCAAAGAATGGCTTATCGAAGCATAGCTTTGTGTATGACGTGACATCGACAAACCTCACACCCCGGATGATGAGAAACTGGCGGTTAGGTTGTGTATATATATGAATTGATGATGACCGCTGCAGCAGTGGGAAACCACTTATGACCTATGGAATAGGGTATGTTCGGGGGGCCGTGTCTGGTCGAAAACCGTTGATCTACCTCGCGATTTGTATTGGTGTCCGCGTCTGGATGAAAAACCCTTGATTACATTTCGTTTGTGTTCCGATTGATCTTTCGTGCCAGGAATCATCAAGTTGGAAACCAAATCTCCAATACGTACCACACGATTTTGGTTTGTATATATATATATATATATATGGCGACATAATAGGATGGGGTATTATGCCGTCTACGATTAATACATTTATTTGTGAAATGTTTTCCACACTATATATATATATATATATATATATATTATGGCTTTGAAAGAGGATTTTACGTATGAAAGCATGTTTGGTTATCATAAGATAAACCTCGCCCATCTGGTGTGCGCTTGCATTGTGTGATGTGGGACGAGCTTATGATAACTTCATTTTTGAAAGGTCATTGCGTATTTATATGCACGGGTATTCACATGGAGTAAACCCGTTCCGCGTTAGCGGCGTGGTCCGGTGAAATTCCCAACTTTAAAATGAACCTAATAATAACTGTTTTGAGTTCTCACACCAGTCCCACGACTGACCTGGAGTTTATTGTTCCCTCACCTAAACTCTGGGTGCCCATAATTTTTCACGGGCAGCTAGTAGTTTAGTTTGCAGTTATAGATCGTTGGAGCAGGATTCAGAATGCTTTTAGAGTTGGAGTTCATGCAAGAGATGGGAGCTTCTGCTATATCATATGATTTTCTTCCGCTGAGAGTATATTTTCTTTTCTTCCGCTGTGTGTTGTAACTCTGATATTTTATGTAACTCTGATGAAACATTGTATTTTGCAATGAAAAATTCTGTTATTTTGTTCAATATATGTATGCACCCATAACAATTCGTCTTTTTGAACGGTTTGAGTCGGTTTAATTACCGGCAAGAACTGGGCAAAAAGGCTGGTTGTTACAAATGTTTTTAAAACGAATAGAGTTTTATAAAAGGGAAATCATTTGTAAAGTGAAGAACCGTTACTAAAAGTAAATCTTTATAAATGAATAGTTTATTCGAATAGAATAAAAGGAGTTAGTCGATGTTAGTTAATCGATTAGAGAATAAAGTTAAAAGGAGTTAATCGATGTTAGATTAATCGATTAGAGTAAAAGCAAAGGAGTTAATCGATGTTAGTTAATCGATTAGAGTAAAAGCAAAGGAGTTAGCCGATGTTAGTTAATCGATTAGAGAATAAAGTAAAAGGAGTTAATCGATGTTTGTTAATCAATTTGAGTTAAAGTAAAACGATTTAATCGAATATAGTTCATTCGAATAGATAGTAAACCGAGTTAATCGAATATAGTTTATTTGAATAGAAAGTAAAAGGAGTTATCGAATATAGTTTATTCGAAAGGAGTTAAGTGACATGAGTAAATCAATATCGTTAGTTAAATAGAGTTAATCCAATAGTGTTAATTCAATAGAGTAAATTGATAAGGGTTAATCGAATAGAGTTAAGTGAAAAGAGTCAACCGAATATAGCTATTCGAAGGGGGGTTAAGTAAGGAAGTTAGTAAAAGGAATATAAAGTGAACTTCGCCTGTTTCAAAGTTAGAAATTTTGTTCAGTTAAGGTCTGAGAGGTAGTTCTACCCCAACTTGATTGGCTTCGTTTTTAACTAAGGAATAGTTAAGGTTCGGCAGTAAAGGAAATGGTTTGAGTTGGCATCGCGATGGTTTGTTTAAACTTCTGTCTAAGTCCAATGAAGAAGCTTTGGAAATGTTTTCCAAAGAAGAAACCAGAAATGTTTTCTAATAAAGAAAACAAGAAATGGAAATGTTTTCCAATGGTAATAACATATATTTTCTAAATTTAGAAAATAAGAAATGTTGAATATAGGGAAACAGGAGATGAAAAATGAACTAAGGAGATGAGTGTTAAATGATGTTTGATCGATATAATTTCCATTTGGAAATAATATCGTTGTTTGCACACTTGTTTTTATTCGATGGTTGAATCACAGAATATCAAAGTTTTGACCATTTTAACGTTGTTAATGTGGAGAGATGGGTTGGATTATTATCCATAGAACCACTCTATATTGGCATAAGCATTGCGAATCATATATGCCAAAGGAAATTGAAGACGGAGTTATGCAAGGGCTATCCTATTTACAGAATAGTGCCTTCGGTTCGTCCTGTTCCTGGATGACTTGTATGGACGGATGTCTGACAGAGTATTTCCAGACGATCACGTATATTGATTTCTCCAACCGTACCAAGAGTGGAAGCGGAGAAGGAAACTTCTTTTAGCTAACACATAATGTATTGTTGAGGACATTAATCGGTGATTTGATGGATGTGACGATGTGACATTCGAAGTGGATCGGATGTGATGATAAAGCGTAACTTCTAGCCTCATCAACCGGTAAATGACAGAAATCGGGCAGGCAGCATGGCTAAGTCGGTCGCACCGAAGTAGGGTGTATAATCACCTGATCTAGAGTTTCATTTACTTTTAAAAATCTATTGTTGATGCTGTCCCATTCGGGAAACGGTTGCTGATCCCAACCGTTGGTGATATACATTCGATACACTCAAGCGAAATGAGTGGTCGGTCATGTGTGGCCGGGTTGCAAGATGTTCTTGTTGAACCCAGTGTATTCCTCTCTAGAGGTACACTAGCGAAAGGTGGTTCCATACCTTGTCATAATTGGAAATACATTACCCAATACGTGCTTGTGGTTTTGATTGTATACTATATATGTAGAATGTGAGATGAAAGCGTTTCTGCTAGATGATTATATATATACTGTGGTTGATAGACATTATTATAATATCAAAAGGTTTTTGATATAAAGATATTTTGGATTCCCATAAGGGAAAACCCCGTTCCGTTGTGCGGCGTGGTCTTATGAGATATCGTTTACTTGTTCAACTATTTTAAAATGTTTTACTCACACCAGTCCCATGACTAACCCAGAGTTTATTTTGTTATTTTCCCTAAACTCTTGCGTGCCCAATTTTGTACGGCTAGTCAAGTAGTCGGGATTTTACAGATACACTTGAAGAGCTTGGAGCAGGATGCTTCAGGATCATATAGCTATAGTTATTTCCGCTGTATTGTAAGTGTTGTACTTTGATAAATGATATGTATATTCAAGTACAGATTTGTATTTCAAAGTTATGTTATGAAATATATTTATTCGTTCCGCTGTGAGATTCGTGTTACTCTGATGTTGTGTTCTTCTTCTTCTTCTTCTTCTATTCTAAGTTTCTATCTTATCTTTTCTCACCCTCTAATTTCTTTCACTAATTACTAGGATTTTTCGATGTTTTGGTTATCGACATTGTGTTTATGTCGATAACCAAAGTCGCTCAAAATCCGGGTCGTTACAGTATCTCAGGTTTTGTTTTTTTTAGATGCCTTCTGTTAATTTGCTCATGACGAAATTTGCAGGGAAGCAACTTCCTATGGGTGAAGATGTTTCTTGGAGGACCCAGGCGTAACCATTGTGTATCTGCGATTCGTGAAGTATTTTTAACAATTGGCATCGGTTGGAACTTCCAATATCTATTTTTCAAAATTTTAAAGTATTTTCACTGGGAGTTGAGCAAGTATATATTTAGTACTTAGGGATTTTTGGACAAGCGTCGGTACCACGTATGGCTAAATTTCTTTAAGAAAAGAGGTAGACTTGTTAGACTTCGAGTTATCAAGTATTTTCAAACTCTAAATAACAAATCAACAACCTGAAATTAGAACTTGTACAACCTCAACTTAATGAATTAAGAAAGGGGATTTTTAAATGGTTTCGAAGTCCACAGCATTTAAATTATATGCAAATTTTTCCGCTTTACTATGACTAATTTTGAAAATCAAAGTTTTTAAATTAATCAAGTTGTATATAAATTTTGTAATCTAACCAAGGAGGATATTATACCTAAACCCGTCGTTGAGTGTTAAATAAATTAGAATAAATAATCGATTTGAATATATGTTAAACATGGATAAAAATGAAAGTTCACTTGAGAAATTAGAAGATAATTTCGATAATACTAACTTAAGTTAAGAAATCGTATAGAAGGTAATTTGAATTATAACAAATGTTCAAGTGGGGGAGAAGGCTGATTTTCGCCACTTGAAGTTGCAAGGATGAATCGAATAAGGATTTTCGAATGAATAATTAGTTATAGTGCATTAAAAATAAATTTTGGATTAAAATTTTATTCGAGTATCATAAGATTGAACTACTGGAATTTGTATCCTTGTTTGCATGTGAGTTTCCCATCTTTGCCTAGACTCATCATTTGAATTCGAACCGTTGTCCTTGAATAATGTCAATCATACCATTATATCTTATGAACTTAGTCAAGCTTTTTGATTCGAACCATAATACCTTTGGATACTCGCTGGACTTATATTTTGACTTAAGCACCTAAATTTTTGACTTTGTCCATAATGGTTCACCCGTGTGTCGTTGTCGAATATAACCAAGATTGAAGTCAAAACTAATAACTTTGTTTGGTCCAAGATATCATGATAATGGAACCTTAACAAATGAGCTTTTAATAGTAATTGAAATTGTTTGAAATATAAAAATCCAATTTATGCAAGAAAATTGGATTTTTGAAATGCTAATTCAGAGGATTGGTTTAGAAAATTTTGAAATCAATGTTTTGAAATCAATATTTGGAACAATACTAGTTGAACATGCACGTACTAAATCAGAGTGCGCAGCGGAAGCGTGATGGTATTTTGAACAGAAATGCTTCAAGAGGTTTTCCAACTAATTGAATAATGTAACCTTCTCAAACACGATTTGAGTTTGAAAAAAAGAAAGGTTCCATATTGTTTTGAAAGGAAAGAATTTGGCTATTTGAATTGTATTGAAGTAAAAAATATAGTAATATATTTATATAGCATTTTGATTTATCTAATTTATTCCTTTAATTTAGTTTATCATCTCACTAAACTATTGTAATTCGCATTTGTACTTACAATCGATCATTTTCAAAGTCCTTTTACTTATATTGTTTTACTATTTTATTCGTATTATCTATTATCTACCAAGTTTTATTGCTTATAGTTAACTATTTATTTGGAACTTTTAAGGCTATTTTATATTAACTCTTTGAATTTTATCTAACCTACTTTTAATCAAAACAACTTATTTCTAAATAACTTTACCGGTGTTAAACTACTTTCCCTTAAATTATCTTGTACTTTGAACATAGTCTTCTTCTACATTATATAGAAAATTTTCTTATCTAGTTATACAATGGTTTAAGTTTTGATGTAAGAAGGTTCCAATTTAGTTGAATGATGAAATTTTGTTAATCTACTAAGAACCTTTCTATAAATTTTAAGCTCACTAGAATTGTAAATATTTTGATTTGATAACTTTGTTTATATTTGGTTTTAATAAATTCTATAAATAAGATTTATTTTACTTAAGTAAATTCTACAACCTCTCCTTTTCGAGGACGAAAAGTTTTAAGTGGGGGAGGCTGTAACGAACCAGAATTTTCAACATTTAGAATATAAATTAATAAATATTTATAGATACAGAATTTAAAATTTATTTTAACATAGTTGAACATAATTTGCATGTATAATTTGGACTTTAAGTTTTGTTTTGAACGTATAAAGAAAATTCCTTTCATAGATTCAATTTATATATATATATATATATATATATATATATATCTGTGTGTGTGTGTGTTAAAGGAAGCGTTATTAACATTTATTGGGTAAATTAAATTTATTAGAACACTTAATTTTGAATTAAGCTTTAATGTCGAAGTAAATATTTATATTTTACGTAAAATTTGTAATTGATCTACTTGAACACAAATTAAGTTGCTTCTTTTATAAATTAATATACGACTTGACATGAAGCTTTGAATTCTTTTCATTTAATTTGAATGTTTGTCATAATTTTAAATTTTGATTTGTAGTTAAATTATTTATGGTTTATTTGTATTTAGCTATTTTTCCATTTTCTAATTGTACTAAAGTTTTCTAAATTTCTGGAATTATTTTGTATTTAACAAATTTATAATATTATTTTAGTTTTTTTTAAATTTTGTCTTTAGTTATTTAGTTTATTTTGGCTTGACTATTTTGTACTTGACCATTTTATTGTAAACGTAATGTTTAAACTTTTTTGGCTCTTTTATCTTATACTTGGCTTTTGTGGACTTTATTTTTGTTTTAGCTCCTTTGTATTTATTGTTAACATTCTACTTTTGGCTACATTGCGTGTATGTGACAGATCATAGTATTTTGATTTTTCTATCTTATGTAACCTGCCTATATATATATATATATATATATATATATATATTGACTCAAATCCGGTTCTTTTGTAAACTATTGTATTTACCGATTTTATATTAGAAATATGTATTTTTGAACGAAGTATTCCCTTTTAAAATAAAATGCATCTATAAATTTATTTTTCAATATAAATGGTTGTCGTAATTTACATCATTAATGAATTTGAATATTTAACGGTGTAATTCTTTTTATGAACGTTGTAGAGGAACAAATATTATTGATGTTATTTATTTAAGCATTGGAAATGTGAAATTGTAATTTAATTTGAATTTAATAGTAGTTTAATGTATAATATGGTTAAAAGGTTAAACAACGTTTTCATTTCAGCTATGTTCTAGCCTAATGTTGTATAATCGCTCACCGATATTTTCATTTAAACCCACCTTCTTTCGTTCAGCACAATGTTGGAATCTAACCATATCTGGTGTAATCTTTGCAAAATATTTAGCAGCGGTACCCACAAATATGGTGCAGAAATAATTTAGCACCTGTCATTGCCGCTCTGTTGTGAATTACACGTGTTGATCTTCTTCAGTACCCTGTTCCCTTCGTTCTCATTATAAAACAGGGCGTACCCTTTGCATTTATTCACAACAAAGCACTTCCTCTTTGCCAAATTTACTCGGGTAATGCCTCTCCTCCATTCGCTGGCCGTCACTGCCATCAGGGTAACGCCGCCATCATCTCATTCCACCCTCCACTCGTGAGCCAGATCTGATCTCTCCTCCTCAACATTGGAACAACGCCTCTACCATTAAGGAGTGTCCTCGCCATTTTCTAACTCTGGAGCAACCATCCATCCAGTTCCAGTAATGGCAAGGGTGAATCCTCCTTTCCTTTGGGTTTTTCCACCGCATGCTGTCACTGGCCTTGCCACACCATTGCATCGTTGGTGACAACTTTGCGGCTGGCTAGAATACTAATTCGGGTTCGCTACCAGGCTCAGTTCAGCAAACCATGTCGCCGTAGTCTTCGACCATCGACCGACGAGCACTGCTCGCTCTCGCCTCCCATTGGAGTCGTCCGAATGTAAGTTTACTTACGATTAAAATTATTTCAAGTTGCTGCTACGAAATTCAGTAAACATGATTGCTTAGCTACGGCCGTCCTTGAATGTTTGGGCTGAAATTTTAGTTGATTGCTTTATTTTGTTTCCTGAAAGCATAAGCACTACAATGCCACATACATGATAGGGCTAAAAACTGTCTTCCTACTATTATCCATTGGTTCTGTTGATCCTTATGGCCACTTTACCTTGATTACATTAGAAACAGTTTACAAAAGAAGCCATTTTTCTACATTGTATGATTAATTTTGAATAAATTGCTGAGACTTAAAACTGGAAGCGCATGTGTCTTTGATTGTTATACTTGACAGTCCAAATAATCTTGGAAAATTTTGAAATTTATTTGTCACCAAATACAAGTACTTGCTATTTCATGCACCATCGGAGATTTATCACCTTATTTACTTTAAAAACGCCGATGTGTATTGGTTCCTTAGAAAATGAAACCATATAGTCATTTAACCACATGTATTATGCATGGTAGTATGGAATTTTTTTTCTTTTCCACGCCTGGATTAGATTCACCTTGCTGCAAGCATGCAAAGACACACATACTTACTATCCTTCCTTTTGGATTTGTAGTTTTTTTTTGTTTGGTAAGGGAATTAATTTTCATTTTGGGGAACATTTTGGGGACATATTTGTTTATTTTCTCGGGCAAACACATTTTACCATTTTTCACTCTTCCTGCAAACAACAGGAGCCACCTACTTTCCTCCTTCTATTCTTTTCCGATTTATCTTGGATTCTTTCTTCTCTAGAAATGAATTTCAAAACAAACCATATTTCGTTTTCATTTGTTCTGGTTTCAATGTCTTCGAAAGAAAATAAATTTGAAAACCATCAGCATGCATGAGTGTATGTGCGGTGTTGAGTATATGTGTGTGTTCTCGGGTTTATGCATGAGTGCTGTAAGTGTGTGAGGTCATGGGTGTGTAGGCTTTACTATCATTTGTATGCCCTTTATCTTACTGAAGCATGTCACCCATGTTCATGCTATATTATGGTTTATGACACCCAAAATAATTGTACGTATAATACTATTTGGAACCTTGCATTTCATGGTCCATGCGGTTTGATATTTTATACCCCTCGGTTTGCAAGCTGTGAAACTTAAGCTATTTGGATTTTTGACATATAATTTTCACCTGCCCATGTCCTGGTCCACACCGTAAATCCATTACATTTATGTAGGTTGATTATGACGCCATTCTATAAGTAAATTCATTTGAAATGGCATGTACCCTGTGCATGGTTACTGACACCATAGCACTGACATATATGTGATTTTCAAAATAATATTGCACATGTCCCTTGTATGTTTTGGCACTTTTGTTTCAAGTATCGTGACCCACCTAACTAATGACCAGTTGTCTATATTTGGCTTGTGGCTTATATATGTGATTTTCAAAATAATATTGCACATGTCCCTTGTATGTTTTGGCACTTTTGTTTCACGTAGCGTGACCCACCTAACTAATGACCAGTTATCTATATTTGCCTTGTGGCTTGAGGTCCTTATCTTTTGCCCACTTCATAAATACCACATGCACGGCATAATTTAGAAATTTCCGGTATTGAGGCCATTTTTAATTGACCTTCCCTATTAGTTGGATGCGTTGCTTCATAAACATTAAATGGTAGGTAAGAATTAATTATGGCAACACCTCCTTAGGTATGCCTATCATTTTCCTTTGTTACCAAGTGCACCCATCATACTTGCGCTGCCATGTTTTGTCCATGATGTGGATTTTGCTGGTCTCTTCGTTCGTGTTTCGTAAAAATCATACTCGAATTATTGATATAGATTATTGGGATTAAACATTTATATTTTTGTGTTCATCGAAGTGTGCTAACTTGAAATAAGTTTAATCCTGACTTGGGTGTTTTGTGTATTTTGCATGGGACACTCGAGTCAGGCCCTAAGTGTTCCAGGTTTAAGGATAACAGCTTGCCCATTAGAGAGGACGTGAAAACATGGAATGCTCGCACGCGCTAAGCTCGACAAACGAAAGTAACTTTGTTTAAAGAAATTTTGTATACATTTATAATTCTACCACTGTACAAATTTGTAAAACTCTGATATTTATGAGAAATTTTATTCCGCTGCAATTTTTTTGTACTTTGTGATTCTGTATTAATTCCGTTTAAACCGCATAAATCAATAACAATATGTCGTTTTGAATGTTTCGAGTTGGTTTAATTACCGATTTGAGACGGGCAAAATGCCAGGTCGTTACAGTTGTTATCAGATGTTTGGTTCATACAAAGCTTGGCTTATTCGATTTAAAAACTCATTAAGATAAGGTAGAAATACCTTTAAATGAGAAGAATTGATGCCAGAATTAGCGGAATTTGAAGGAAAGAAAATATTTTGAAAAGGATTTTGGGAAATAAAATATTTTCAAAAAATAAAAAGATTTTGCGGTACGGATTTCCAAAATCAATCGTCGAGTGTTCGAAATTTTCCAAGAAAATAAAGGTAAAAGATGAACTGATTTTTCCAAGAGTTTGAAATCTTCTAATACATTATTTTGAAGAGAAGAGAAAGAAAAGAAAGATCTCAGGGCTAAAATGAAAATTTCGTAATAATTGAAATAAGAGTTTTTGAAACTTATATGCGAACGATGTATCTATGCGATTATTTCGAGAACTGTTATGGGAAAGGGATTTTACCAATCAAAGAAAGTACTAAAATATGGGTTCCGAATAAAAATTTAAAACTGGACGAAGTTGAAAGTACTTGAGTTGAGGAACGATGGTGGAAATATAAGCTGAATCGGAACTGAAATTGACTTGGATCGGATTGAAATTGGTATTAATTACTTTTAATATGTTGTATTCCTATTTTGTTTAAACTTTATTTTAATTAATCTTTTTTTACCAATTATTATTCAAATTACTTCTCAAATTTATTCATTTTGTATACCTAGTTTTACTTTTGTCTAAATTATTCATATTTCCATAATATTTAACATTTGCCTTAACTATTTTAAATTGTATTTATTTCTTTTTTTTTATTACTATTTGTATTTAACCATTTTATTTTAGTTTTGACATTTAGAACCTTTTACTTGATTCTTTTTCAATAAGACTATTTGTATTTAGCTTACATATATAATATTCTTTGTAACATTCCGAATTTGATTTAGTTACTTGTATTTATTGTATTCAACCTTATTTAACTTATTTATTCAAATTTATTTCTTGTAAACTATTGTATGTTGTTTAAATTAATTTGACTATTTATTTAAACTACTTTTCTTAAATTACCTCGTACTTGACTATTTTATCCAGCTCTACCTTATTTTACACGATTTGTTTATTCCAATTTACGTTACTTTAACTTTACTACCTTACTGTTTACCTACACTATCTTTTACTTAACTATTCTATTTGGTTTACAATATGTGAGGATTATCTATCTTTTACTTGAAACTATTCAACCGAACTTATTTTGAAAGTACATAAATTTCGATCCGAGAAATTTTGGTGTATAAATTGAGTATGAAGACTCGACTGGCTAACGAAATGCGTGACATGTAAATCCGAATCAAATATGATGTTTTGATGACAAATTCTACTTGAGAACATGGATTTGGATTTGAAATGACATTCGACAACGAATCAATATAGGAATCAGAAATGATTTTTGGAACTGAATGAAAATTTCCAAGATATTGATTTGATGTTTTTGAAACTTATATGAAATACAAGGAAGCGATTAGTTTGGAAACTGTTGTTTGAATGTAATTGACTTGAAAATGAAATCTTACAAAGGAAGGTATACAAGAATGATATATTTGAAAACATGATTTGGGAATCTCATAGACATTTATGTAAGTGTGATAGATCGAGACGTGAAATGAAGTACTATGTATATAGTATCCTATGTTTTCAAATTAAGATATGGGAAATACCTTCTTGCGAATAATGAATCTATTTAGGTATTTCATGTGATGATTCGGTTGTCCGGACATAAAATTTATGTGTTCGCTTCGACTGCATAACGTAATTCGCAGGGCTGTGAGAGCCTACAGCGATAGATGTTTCCTGGGGGATCCAGGCTAAACCATTGTGTCTGCTGCGATTTATGGTCGATTTGTGATGGCGTATTCCGCAGGGCTGGGAGTGCCAATGGGTACGGATGTTTCCTGGGGGATTCAGGCGTAACCATTCTTTATCTATGGTCCAACTTGAGATATAGGGCGTAAGTTGGTTGTGATTGCCTAACCTAGCTACGTTCTTTAGGTATCTCAGGTTTTGTTTTTTTTAGATGCCTTCTGTTAATTTGCTCATGACGAAATTTGCAGGGAAGCGACTTCCTATGGGTGCAGATGTTTCCTGGGGGACCCAGGCGTAACCAATGTGTATCTGCGATTCGTGAAGTATTTTTAACAATTGGCATCGGTTGGAACTTCCAATATCTATTTTTTCAAAATTTTAAAGTATTTTCACTGGGAGTTGAAGTAAGTATATATTTAGTACATAGGAATTTTTGGACAAGCGTCGATACCACGTATGGCTAAATTTCTTTAAGAAAAGAGGTAGACTTGTTAGACTTCGAGTTATCAAGTATTTTCAAACTCTAAATAACAAATCAACAACCTGAAATTAGAACTTGTACAACCTCAACTTAATGAATTAAGAAAGGGGATTTTTAAATGGTTTCGAAGTCCACAGCTTTTAAATTATATGCAAATTTTTCCACTTTACTATGACTAATTTTGGAAATCAAAGTTTTTAAATTAATCAAGTTGTATATAAATTTTGTAATCTAACCAAGGAGGATATTATACCTAAACCCGTCGTTGAGTGTTAAATAAATTAGAATAAATAATCGACTTGAATATATGTTAAACATGGATAAAAATGAAAGTTCACTTAAGAAATTAGAAGATAATTTCGATAATACTAACTTAAGTTAAGAAATCGTATAGAAGGTAATTTGAATTATAACAAATGTTCAAGTGGGGGAGAAGGTTGATTTTCGCCACTTGAAGTTGCAAGGATTAATCGAATAAGGATTTCCAAATGAATAATCAGTTATAGTGCATTAAAAATAAATTTTGGATTAAAATTTTATTCGAGTATCACAAGATTGAACTGCTGGAATTTGTATCCTTGTTTGCATCTGAATTTCCCATCTTTGCCTAGACTCATCATTTGAATTCGAACCGTTGTCCTTGAATAATGTCAATCATACCATTATATCTTATGAACTTAGTCAAGCCTTTTGATTCGAACCATAATACCTTTGTATACTCGTTGGACTTATATTTTGACTTAAGCACCTAAATTTTTGATTTTGTCCATAATGGTTCACCCATGTGTCGTTGCCGAATATATCCAAGATTGAAGTCAAAACTAATAACTTTGTTTGGTCCAAGATATCATGATAATGGAACCTTAACAAATGAGCTTTTAATAGTAATTGAAATTGTTTGAAATATAAAAATCCAATTTATGCAAGAAAACTGGATTTTTGAAATGATAATTCAGAGGATTAGTTTCAAAAATTTTGAAATCAATGTTTTGAAATTAATATTTGGAACAATACTAGTTGAACATGCACGTACTAAATCAGAGTGCACAGCGGAAGCATGATGGTATTTTGAACAGAAATGCTTCAAGAGTTTTTCCAACTAATTGAATAATGTAACCTTCTCAAACACGATTTAATTTTGAAAAAAAAATAAAGGTTCCATATTGTTTTGAAAGGAAAGAATTTGGCTATTTGAATTGTATTGAAGTAAAAGATATAGTAATATATTTATATAGCATTTTGATTTATCTAATTTATTCCTTTCATTTAGTTTATCATCTCACTAAACTATTGTAATTCGCATTTGTACTAACAAACGATCATTTTCAAAGTCCTTTTACTTATATTGTTTTACTATTTTATTCGTATTATCTATTATCTACCAAGTTTTATTGCTTATATTTAACTATTTATTTGGAACTTTTAAGGCTATTTTATATTAACTCTTTGAATTTTATCCAACCTACTTTTGATCAAAACAACTTATTTCTAAATAACTTTACCGGTGTTAAACTACTTTCCCTTAAATTATCTTGTACTTTGAACATAGTCTTCTTCTAAATTATATAGCAAATTTCCTTATTTAGTTATACAATGGTTTAAGTTTTGATGTAAGAAGTTTCCAATTTAGTTGAATGATGAAATTTTGTTAATCTATTAAGAACCTTTCTATAAATTTTAAGCTCACTAGAATTGTAAATATTTTGATTTGATAACTTTGTTTATATTTGGTTTTAATAAATTCTATAAATAAGATTTACTTTACTTAAGTAAATTCTACAACCTCTCCTTTTCGAGGACGAAAAGTTTTAAGTGGGGGAGGGTGTAACAAACCAGAATTTTCAACATTTAGAATATAAATTAATAAATATTTATAGATATAGAATTTAAAATTTATTTTAACATAGTTGAACATAATTTGGATGTATAATTTGGACTTTAAGTTTTGTTTTGAACGTATAAAGAAAATTCCTTTCGTAGATTTAATTTATATATATGTGTGTGTGTGTGTTAAAGGAAGCGTTATTAACATTTATTGGGTAAATTAAATTTATTAGAACACTTAATTTTGAATTAAGCTTTAATGTCGAAGTAAATATTTATATTTTACGTAAAATTTGTAATTGATCTACTTGAACACAAATTAAGTTGCTTCTTTTATAAATTAATATACGACTTGACATGAAGCTTTGAATTCTTTTCATTTAATTTGAATGTTTGTCATAATTTTAAATTTTGATTTGTAGTTAAATTATTTATGGTTTATTTGTATTTAGCTATTTTTCCATTTTCTAATTGTACTAAAGTTTTCTAAATTTCTGGAATTATTTTGTATTTAACAAATTTATAATATTATTTTAGTTTTTTTTAAATTTTGTCTTTAGTTATTTAGTTTATTTTGGCTTGACTATTTTGTACTTGACCATTTTATTGTAAACGTAATGTTTAAACTTTTTTGGCTCTTTTATCTTATACTTGGCTTTTGTGGACTTTATTTTTGTTTTAGCTCCTTTGTATTTATTGTTAACATTCTACTTTTGGCTACATTGCGTGTATGTGACAGATCATAGTATTTTGATTTTTCTATCTTATGTAACCTGCCTATATATATATATATATATATATATATATTGACTCAAATCCGGTTCTTTTGTAAACTATTGTATTTACCGATTTTATATTAGAAATATGTATTTTTGAACGAAGTATTCCCTTTTAAAATAAAATGCATTTGTAAATTTATTTTTCAATATAAATGGTTGTCGTAATTTACATCATTAGCGAATTTGAATATTTAATGGTGTAATTCTTTTTATGAATGTTGTAGAGGAACAAACGTTATTGATGTTATTTATTTAAGCGTTGGAAATGTGAAATTGTATTTTAATTTGAATTTAATAGTAGTTTAATGTATAACATGGTTAAAAGGATAAACAACGTTTTCATTTCAGCTATGTTCTAGCCTAATGTTGTATACTCGCTACCGATATTTTCATTTAAACCCACCTTCTTTCGTTCAGCACAATGTTGGAATCTAACCATATCTGGTGTAATCTTTGCAAAATATTTAGCAGCGGTACCCACAAATATGGTGCAGAAATAATTTAGCACCTATCATTGCCGCTCTGTTGTGAATTACACGTGCTGATCTTCTTCAGTACCCTGTTCCGTTCGTTCTCATTATAAAACAGGGCGTTCCCTTCGCATTTATTCACAACCAAGCACTTCCTCTTCCTCTTTGCCAAATTTACTTGGGTAATGCCTCTCCTCCATTCGCTGGCCGTCACTTCCATCAGGGTAACGCCGCCATCATCTCATTCCACCCTCCGCTCGTGAGCCAGATCTGACCTCTCCTTCTCAACATTGGAACAACGCCTCCACCATTAAGGAGTGTCGTCGCCATTTTCTAACTCTGGAGCAACCATCCATCCAGTTCCAGTAATGGCAAGGGCGAATCCTCCTTTCCTTTGGGTTTTTCCACCGCATGCTGTCACTGGCCTTGCCACACCATCGCATCGTCGGTGACAACTTTGCCGCTGGCTAGAATAGTCATTCGGGTTCGCTACCAGGCTCAGTTCAGCAAACCATGTCGCCGCAGTCTGCTACCGTCGACCGGCGAGCACTGCTCGCTCTCGCCTCCATCGGAGCCGTCCAAATGTAAGTTTACTTACGATTAAAATTATATCAAGTTGCTGCTTCGAAATTCAGTAAACGTGATTGCTTTGCTATGGCCGTCCTTGACTATTTGGGCTGAAATTTTAGTTGATTGCTTTATTTTGTTTCCTGAAAGCATAAGCATTACAATGCCACATACATGATAGGGCTAAAAACCGTCTTCCTACTATTATCCATTGGTTCTGTTGATCCTTATGGCCACTTTGCCTTGTTTACATTAGAAACAGTTTACAAAAGAAGACATTTTTCTACATTGTATGATTAAGTTTGAATAAACTGCTGAGACTTAAAACTGGAAGCGCATGTGTCTTTGATTGTTATACTTGACAGTCTATATAATCTTGGAAAATTTTGAAATTTATTTGTCACCAAATACAAGTACTTGATATTTCATGCACCATCGGAGATTTATCACCTTATTTACTTTAAAAACACCATTGTGTATTGGTTCCTTAGAAAATGAAACCATATAGTCATTTAACCACATGTATTATGCATGGTTGTATGGAATTTTTTTCTTTTCCACGCCTGGATTGGATTCACCTTGCTGCAAGCATGCATAGACACACATACTTACTGTCCTTCCTTTGGGATTTGTAGTTTTTTAATTTGGTAAGGGAATTAATTTTCGTTTTGGGGAACATTTTGGGGACATATTTGTTTATTTTCTCAGGCAAACACATTTTACCATTTTTCACTCTTCCTGGAAACTACAGGAGCCACCTACTTTCCTCATTCTATTCTTTTCCGATTTATCTTGGATTCTTTCTTCTCTAGAAATGAATTTCAAAACAAACCATATTTCGTTTTCATTTGTTCTGGTTTCAATATCTTCGAAAGAAAATAAATTTGAAAACCATCAGCATGCATGAGTGTGTGTGCGGTGTTGAGTATATGTGTGTGTTCTCGGGTTTATGCATGAGTGCTGTAAGTGTGTGAGGTCATGGGTGTGTAGGCTTTACTATCATTTGTATGCCCTTTATCTTACCGAAGCATGTCACCCATGTTGATGCTATATTATGGTTATGACACCCAAAATAATTGTACGTATAATACTATTTGGCACCTTGCATTTCGCGGAGCGCCGGAAGGCGCGTTTTTCAGTCTTTTTTGAGTGCCAAATCTGGTACTTTGGCAAATTTGGTACTTTGCCAAATCCAAGGCGTGTCAAGCCCGATTAGCACACGCGAAAATTCGATGTTTCACCATGTTTTTCAAAATAATGTTGCACATGTCCGTTGTATGTTTTGGCACTTTTGTTTCAAGTAGCGTGACCCACCTAACTAATGACCAGTTATCTATATTTTCCTTGTGGCTTGAGGTCCTTATCTTTTGCCCACTTCATAATTACCACATGCACACCAGAACTTAGAAATTTTCGGTATTGAGGCCATTTTGAACTGACCTTCCCTATTAGTTGGATGCGTTGCTTCATAAACATTAAATGGTTGGTAAGAAGTTTGCATGAATTAATTACGGCAACACCTCCTTAGGTATGCCTATCATTTTTCTTTGTTACCAAGTGCACCCATCACACGTGTGCTGCCATGTTTTGTCCATGATGTGGATTTTACTAGTCTCTTCATTCGGTGTTTCGTAAATGTCATACTCGAATTATTGAAATAGATTATTGAGATTAAACAATTATATTTATGTGTTCATCGAAGTGTGCTAACTTGAAATAAGTTTAATCCTGACTCGGGTGTTTTGTGTATTTTGCATGCGACACTCGGCTCAGACCCTAAGTGTTCCAGGTTTAAGGATAACAGCTTGCCCACTAGAGGGGATGTGAAGACATGGAACGCTCACGCGCGCTAATCTCGACAAACGAAAGTAACTTTGTTTAAAGAAATTTTGTATACATTTATAATTCTTCCGCAGTACAAATTTGTAAAACTCTGATATTTATGAGAAATTTTATTCCGCTGCAATTTTTTTGTACTTTGTGATTCTGTATTAATTCTGTTTAAACAGCATAAACCAATAACAATCTGTCATTTTGAACGTTTCGAGTTGGTTTAATTACCGATTTGAGACGGGCAAAATGCCGGGTCTTTACAATATATATATATATATATATATATATATAGAAATTTTGTTCACTTTATTATCTACTAAAAAACGTACAAGAGAAAGGTTTGCATATTAACCATTACAACTAAAAGCGTAAAAAATAATACTGAAAATAGAAGTAACTATAACTAACTAACATATAGCGGCTCATGATGAGGCCACCATCCCACTTGCGTGCAACTCGCTACACCTCACCTGAGCCAAAGGCTGATCCTCAACACCTTAAAAGTCTACAGCTCCAACAGTACCCCATGAAAATCTACATCATATATCACCTTCAGCACCTTTAAAGTCTACACCTCAAATATGGATTAGATACCTATTATCAGCCCCCCACCAGAAGGACATAAAACAATATGGGGTTGGAGTTTATAACCAAATATGGGGTAAACACCATCAACAGTTCAAAAAATAATGAACATATAATTAATACCAATGATGCCAAAATGTTCGAAAGGCGAACTAGGTAACCAAAAGAAGCCATCGATTCTAACAGGAGGAATAAACTGAAGTAAAATATATGTAATGGAAAATAGTTGAAACCATACTGTAACACCCCACGTCCATTAATGTCACTCACAAAGGGAATGCATTAACTTCCATGGAGGTTTTAAGTGAATATAGAACAGTAAAATTACAACAAGACAGATATAAAATAGTACTTGGAAATTCAAAAACTTTATTTCATTGTAGCAGAAGTCAAAACATGTTTGATTTTATCATAACACCATATTCAATGTCAAGTACAATATCTATCTTGATAAAACAAGTACATAATCCCATTACATGAATAGCCATTAAAAAGAAAGATAACAAGCTGGACTTTACTTCAGCAGTCCAAGCTTTCCAGAAGATAAGCGATCCAACTAGACTCCACTAGAACTTGGCCCAACCTGCGGACCTGAAGGGAGAAAAAGGATGGAAAAGAGGGGGTCAGACATAAAGTCTGGTGAATATGATAATTCTACAATACTATTACCAAAATAACTGGACTAAGGCATAAGCTGGAAAACAAGAAAATGTCTATGAAGAGCAGATTAAGGACATAGACAATCGCTAAAGGCAACGTTATAGGCGCTCCTAAATACTAAAGGATAAACACTATACTGCACCACACCAGTCACCCTAAAGATTCATCCCACTTAGCTTCACTTAGAAACTTTCCCAATGGCTTTACGTACCCCTAGCTGACTACATAGGTGCCGCCTGCCCCTATCTCCACTAGGTGTACCCTACTTCCCATTATTCGATCGGCTCCCTAACTCGTAGATACCCGTGCTGGCCCCACAGTGGGGTGTATCACTCCCCTAAAGTGGCAACCTGATACAACGGACATGCACGACTTATACCTACACGATGCAACAACGTCTTACCTACCAGCCCGGGTCCACACACGCATATGAAACCTGTTGGACTTGCGTTGCCACCGCTCCCTGTTTTGGCCTCTTATAGTCAAACCCAGTATGCGTGTCCCGTCCTCGACTTGGGTCGAGCCCACAAAGATACGTTTTGGGATACTGGTTGAAATGGGCCCCCACTATTTACCACAAGCATTCCACCTAAGCTTGTCCCCATTAGTCCATCCCACTTAACCCACTTAGTCATGTTCATTTACATGTGTGTTTGGTTAAGTCTAATCGTATTTCAAATGCCTCTAAAGGCAACCACCAGATTCCTCATGCCACCCAAGGCACCTACTTAACCCCCATGTCCCACCTTACATGATTATCTGGTTAAGTATTTCTTAGTTCATTAAGGTCATAGCCTCATAAAGACCTCTCACATTAGACTGGCATTTATGGCAGCTGGATTTGCCGGGCGGGTCCGGGCAGTCTTACACCATAAAAGAGTCTAACCTCGTGTCTTTACAACTGTTATGCTTTAGTTTAGGCCTAGGACCTCTCACATTGGGCCGACATTTGTGACTACAGGATTTGCCGGGCGGGTCCGGGCAGGTTTACATCACAAACGGGTCCAACCTCGTGTCCTAAGCATTGATTATTAATAATAATCCACTTTCCCCCAATTTTAATAATTCCTTACTTGAATTATTAATTACTTCCAATTTTTAACAATGTCCATAATTGACTCAATTATGGACATTCATTCATGGTATGCAACATCTTACAAAATTGCACCCAATTTATTAATTCCTAATATTACCCCTACCCCACGTTTGAACGTTTATTCGCAAAATATATGTTAGACTCGAATAGCCTAACTCATAGCATAAAAGAGATTATCATAATAACAACATGTATATGTGACCAAATGAATCATAATAAGGGGTGAAACTTGCATATGTTCAACTTGCATAGATTATACATGTCATGGATCTAAAGGTGTCAACTTGTTCAAAATTCACCTAATATGATCTCAATCAATTTTCATAAACTTACATATGAACATGTGTGAATCAACATCATCTAATTTTTTAACAACATGGTTTTATATGGGTACACCTAACTCAATAGGCAAATTCCCATAATCAAGTTTTATTTAATTATAGTTTCAAGTTTATGGGTACACCTAACCTAATAGGCAAATTCCCATAAACAAGATCCATTTAAATAAAAAAAAACATAACTTTAAGCATGTTCCAACAACATCATGATTTTACAACATAATATAGCATGATTTATAACATGGCATAGTGTGATAGTATAACATAGCTTGACATGATTCTCAACATAGCACGACCTAGCATAAGAGAGTTTACAACATAGCATGACATAGCATATATAATTTACATCATATGACAACATAATAACATAATAAGAGATCCACAATATATAGAATTTACAATTACAAATCACATCACTTTCTTGTGATCCATTCATAACTGAGTCAAATTAGTTTGTAATAGTCTTGTGAGAATCATCATACTCACCAACAAAAGAAGAGAATTAGAGAGAGAGTTCTTTGGTTTGATTTGTTTTGTTGAGAAGAATTTAGTTGTAGTAGATTAAGCTTCCTCTTCTTTGTTTGTGACGGCTATACTGAACTCCATGGCAGCAGCATGACGGTAGCTCTTCTAATTTTACAAGTGATTTAGGTTTAGGGTCTACCCATTTATTTATAGATTTTAGAATGCGTTTAGGCCATTAGATTTAACCTAGAAATAACCGCAGCCGTCCAGACAAGATGGGGTTTATCTTGTTGACTCAGCAATGAGTCAGAAGTGACTCAGCAAACACTCAGCATATTAATAAACTTCTATTCATGTCATAAATATATATATATTTTCTACAATGTACATATTAGATACATCCCCCTTTACTTATTATTGTTTTTATATACATATTAGATACATCCCCTCTCTCACACACTTATTAATATTTTTATATTCATATTAGATACATCCCCTCTCTTACACACTTATTAATATTTTTATATTCATATTAGATACATCCCCTCTCTTACACACTTATTAATATTTTTATATTCATATTAGATACATCCCCTCTCTTACACACTTATTAATATTTTAGCAACTTTAGTGTTAATAGAAAATTCGGGGTGTTACATTCTCCTCTCCTTTTAGGATTTCGTCCCCGAAATCTTCAAGTCTGGAAGAATGTATATCCTACCATCCAAACGTCCATCTACTCATCCATTATACACAGGCATCCATTGTCCTTAAAAGACTTCTAATGCTTTATGATCATATGCAAGTGTGTGTACATGTCCTCACCTAATGCGAAATCAGGCGGTCTACTGATTCAGTTGACCTCCTTAATGCAAATTATGTAAGTGTCATGAATCCATTATGTATGCAAAAGATCCTAATTGCTTACATACTACTTCTATATGCGTGCACACCCATTCAACCGAATGCAGCAACCATATGATGGTACAACCATTATACATCCATTATACTAAATACATCCATATATATGCAATATGCGATATGAAGTGACTGAGCCGATCTAGTGCCTAAAGTGTGTGTATATATGCATCCACGAGCAACCACTAGCAAACACTTGCATCCATTTTGCATCCATCATACATAACATGTCTCAAACACATGTTTCAACCATAGGATTATCCTAACTAAAGGTCAAAGATACTAATGAGAGGACATACTAAAGATAAGATAAGATAAGCTAAGCGATAAAGGAGAAATTAAAAGACATACCCTCAAAAAGAAAAGGGTACAACGAACGCATCTTCTCTTCTGTCTCCCAAGTTGCGTTGCTCTCATCATCTCCCGATTGCACTTTAACCAGTCTGACCTCTCGATTCCTCCACTTTTTGATCTCCGACCCAAGAATGCATGTAGGAGCTCGTCTAATTGTTGCATCACGCTCTATTTCCACCTCTTTAAGCAAGCTCGGCTCTACCACCTCCGCGGTCTTGTGCAAACACTTCCTCAAATGTGATACATGGAATACGTCGTGTACTCCACTAAGTTTCTCAGGCAACTCCACCCTATATGCCATCTTCCCAATCCTGTTTTTTTACAGGAAACGGCCCTACAAACCTTGGTGCTAATTTCCCCACGGACCCAAAGCGAACAACATTCTGTAATGGAGATACTTTGATAAAAACCATGTCCCCAATGTCAAACTCAAGATCTGTCCTCCTCTTATCAGCATACGATTTTTGCCTATCTTGTGCCGCTTTCATCCTCCTTCGAATCAACTCAATCTTCTCCGAGGTTTCCCCAACCATATCGGGCCCAAGTAGGATTTTATCGGTAGATTCCCACCAACATGTAGGCGAACGGCAAGGCCTTCCATAAAGAGCTTCGAAAGGTGCCATGCCAATACTAGACTAAAAGCTATTATTATATGCGAATTCTACTAACGGAAGGTGCTCTTCCCATGTATCCCCAAAGTCTAGGATACAAAGCCTTAAAAGATCCTCTAGAATGCGATTCACCCTATCGGTCTGGCCGTCTGTCTGAGGATGATATGCGGTGCTCAAACATAGCTGAGTCCCTACCACCTCTTGTAAACTCTTCCAAAATTCGCTAGTAAAGATGGGGTCACGGTCGCTTACTATACTAGAAGGAATACCGTGCAAACGAACTATCTCCTTAATGTATACAGAAGCCAACCACGGAGCAGTCCTCTTACTTTTCACGGGAATAAAATGGGCGCTTTTAGTAAGTCTATCTACTATAACCCAAATCCCCGTGTTACCCTTCCTTGATCTTGGTAATCCATCCACAAAATCCATTGAGATGCTTTCCCATTTCCATAGTGGAACTTCTAATGGGTGAAGCAACCCACCGGGTTTCTTTTGTTCTGCTTTAACTCGTTGGCACACCAAGCATCTAGCGACGTACTCGGCCACATCCTTTTTCATACCAGCCCAAAAGAAGACTCGCTTCATGTCTTTGTACATCTTGTCCCCACCGGGATGAATGGTCATCTTCGAACGATGTGCATCATCAAGAATGGCCTTCCTCAAGTCTTTATCTTGTGGTATACAAAGTCTATTATCTCTACGTAACCAACCCTTATCGTCTAGGGTATACCTACGAAGATGGCTTGACGACTCCCCTCCTTTGAGCTTTTCTACTAACTCAACCAACTGTGGGTCGTCTCGCTGCGCCTCACCAATCTGTCCTAGAAGTGTAGGTCTAACCTCCAAGGATGCTAACAGACCGGGTACTAAGTCAACGGAGGGTCTAAAGTCAAACATAGAGATGAATTCTAAGCTTTGTCGTTCAACAAACAACGGACTCAAGGACAACCTTTTCCTACTTAAGGCGTCTGCCACCACGTTACCCTTGCCCGGGGTATATGCTATTTCAAAATCGTAGGAGGCTAAGAATTCCATCCACCGTTGCTGCCTTAAATTCAAATCCTTCTGAGAGAATAAGTATTTTAATGATTTGTGGTCAGTGAACAGTTCGAATTTCTCACCAAGAAGATAGTGACGCCAAGACTTAAGCGCGAAAATAATTGCGGCTAGCTCTAAGTCATGCGTGGGGTAATTCTTTTCATGAACCCTCAACTGCCTTCCACCATAGGCTATTACTCTTCCCTCTTGCATGAGGACCGCGCCAAGTCCCGTCCCACAAGCATCAGTATAGATGGTAAACGGTTTATTCCCGTTTGGCAGCACTAAGACTGGGGCTGAAGTTAAGGCTCTCTTTAAACGTTGGAACGCATCATCGCAATCTTTGTCCCACGTAAAAACCAGGTTCTTCTTCGTTAACCGTGTTAATGGAGCTGATATTTTTGCGAAGTCTTTGATAAACTTCCTATAATAGCCAGCCAACCCCAAGAAACTTCTTACTTCGGTTGCATTTTTAGGGACCTTCCAATCTTGGATGGCCACCACCTTTGCGGGATCCACTGCTATCCCTTCTTTGGAAACCACGTGCCCTAAGAACCGTACTTCCTTCCTCCAGAAGTGACACTTAGAAAATTTTGCCTTAAGGTTATGCGCTCGAAGGGTTTCCAACACTTCCCTAAGATGTAGGGAGTGCTCTTCTTTATTCTTTGAAAAGACTAAGATGTCATCCACAAAGACTACCACGAATTTGTTAAGGTATTCCCTAAACACCCTACTCATCAAATCAACAAAATATGCAGGGGCGTTTGTCAAACCAAAGGGCATCACTAGCCATTCATAGAATCCATCAGGAGTCCTAAAAGCAGTCTTATCTATACTATCCTCAGCCACTCTCAGTTGATGAAAGCCAGTGGCTAAGTCCAACTGCGAAAACACTGAGGCGCCAACTAACTGATCAAAGAGATCGTCAATCCTCGGCAGTGGGTGTCGGTTCTTTTTAGTAAGCTTGTTTAGTTCTCTATAGTCCATACAAAGTCTAAGAGACCCATCCGCCTTTGTGGCAAAAACTACTGGAGCACCCCACTCCGATATACTACGTCTTATGAACCCCTTCTCAAGCAACTCCTTTACTTGCTTATTGAGTTCCCTCCTTTTACGAGGAGCCATGTGGCGCACTGGCAAAGATACGGGTTTAGCATTATCCACAAGATAAATTCGAAAGTCTATCTCCCGCTTTGGAGGTAAGCCCTTCACCTCCTCAAACACATCCGGATATTCCCGGACCACTTCTACCGATCGCAGGTTCTCTACAGACGCGTCAAGCGATTCAAGATAACTTAGCATAACGGAATTTATGGGATTACAAAAGATGTCGAGAGCATTACCAAGGCGAGTCACAAGCCTAACTACTCTCCTTTCACAATCAAGAATGACCCTATTTCTAGACAACCAATCCATTCCTAAAATTAGCCCATAGCCCGTGAAGCCCAATACATAAGCATCACATCTAAATTCAACGCTAAGTATAGAGATTTTCAAATCCAAACATATCATGGTCAAATGAGCCGAACCCCCAATTGGATTTGAAACGACCAAGGGATCCTCTACTAAACTGGTGTTCAAGTGCAGTGATTCAACTAATGATGCAGAGATAAACGAATGAGATGCGCCAGAATCGAATAAGGTACGGACAGGATGATCAAACAGAAAAACTAAGCTTTCAACAGAAATTGTTCTACCTCTTTCTTGCAGCGGTGGGGCCGCAATAGCCTGAACTTGCCCCCTTGCCTGCCCTGGTGCCATAAGAGCCTGCACCTGTCCTCCCGAGGTAGACCCTGCCCTCTGCCCCTTCTTTGGACAGTCCTTCACTAAATGTCCCGCATCTCCACAATGAAAACAACCAGTCTTCTTTTTCTTTCTACAATCTTTACTGAGATGGCCAGGCGTCCCACAATTGAAGCATTTCTTCTTCCCTTTGCCATTATTGTTTTTACCACCCTTCTTATTTTGCTGTTGGGTTTCTTCTGATCCCCTTTCTTTTCAACTGCCTTATCCTCATGCATAAGTGCCATTTCTACTAGCTTTTCAAAGGTGGCTCACATAGGGATGTGGGTCATAGCCAACCCTTGCAACGGTTCATTCAAGCCTCTAACGAACTTCAAAGCTTTCTTCTCTGGCGTGTTCACCAACTCCAAGCCAAACCTTGCTAACTGATTAAATTTATTGACATATTCCTTTACTGATGAGCTCCCTTGCTTTAGTGCCAGGAATTTTTCCATATTTAAGTTCTCCTCTGCCCTTGAAAGAAACTTTGCCTCAAACCTTCGTCTGAAATCCTCCCATGAATCAACTGGACGTTCCCCGTTAGTGACCTCCCACCAAAACGAGGCCTCTCCCTTCATTAACCAAGCAGCTAAACGGACTTTCCTCCCATCTTCCACTTCAAAGATATCCAACAATTCCTCAGTCTCCTTAAGCCAATCTTTGGCCTCCACAAACGTCTCAGTCCCTTGAAAAGTTTTTCCTCCCATAGCCTTGAATTCCTTGCACGTCTTTGCAAAAGTGTCAACACGAGGAGGAGGAGGAGGAGGAGGAGGAGGAATGGGTGCAACTAGGGGTGGAGGAGTATCCGCTGGGCCTGCAGTGGTGGCCCTAGCCTCTAAGTATCTCCTAAACCACCCTGGAATCGTCACACCTTCTGGGAGATTAAGATCTTCAGCCATGCTGAAACGAAAAAGGAAAGATTCAAAATGGAGAATTCGAAAGATAAAGATAAGGATGTGGCTATTTGGGATTATGTTTTTCATAAAAACTCTCTTTAAATAACATGTTTTTTTTTTTGAAAGCACTTCTTCCAAAAATACTTTAGAAAAAAAAAAAAATTTCTAAAATTTTTTTTTTATCGGTTCTGGTAACCTTATGCTCTGATACCACGTGTAACACCCCACGTCCATTAATGTCACTCACAAAGGGAATGCATTAACTTCCATGGAGGTTTTAAGTGAATATAGAACAGTAAAATTACAACAAGACAGATATAAAATAGTACTTGGAAATTCAAAAACTTTATTTCATTGTAGCAGAAGTCAAAACATGTTTGATTTCATCATAACACCATATTCAATGTCAAGTACAATATCTATCTTGATAAAACAAGTACATAATCCCATTACATGAATAGCCATTAAAAAGAAAGATAACAAGCTGGACTTTACTTCAGCAGTCCAAGCTTTCCAGAAGATAAGCGATCCAACTAGACTCCACTAGAACTTGGCCCAACCTGCGGACCTGAAGGGAGAAAAAGGATGGAAAAGAGGGGGTCAGACATAAAGTCTGGTGAATATGATAATTCTACAATACTATTACCAAAATAACTGGAATAAGGCATAAGCTGGAAAACAAGAAAATGTCTATGAAGAGCAGATTAAGGACATAGACAATTGCTAAAGGCAACGTTATAGGCGCTCCTAAATACTAAAGGATAAACACTATACTGCACCACACCAGTCACCCTAAAGATTCATCCCACTTAGCTTCACTTAGAAACATTCCCAATGGCTTTACGTACCCCTAGCTGACTACATAGGTGCCGCCTGCCCCTATCTCCACTAGGTGTACCCTACTTCCCATTATTCGATCGGCTCCCTAACTCGTAGATACCCGTGCTGGCCCCATAGTGGGGTGTATCACTCCCCTAAAGTGGCAACCTGATACAACGGACATGCACGGCTTATACCTACACGATGCAACAACGTCTTACCTACCAGCCCGGGTCCACACACGCATATGAAACCCGTTGGACTTGCGTTGCCACCGCTCCCTGTTTTGGCCTCTTATAGTCAAACCCAGTATGCGTGTCCCGTCCTCGACTTGGGTCGAGCCCACAAAGATACGTTTTGGGATACTGGTTGAAATGGGCCCCCACTATTTACCACAAGCATTCCACCTAAGCTTGTCCCCATTAGTCCATCCCACTTAACCCACTTAGTCATGTTCATTTACATGTGTGTTTGGTTAAGTCTAATCGTATTTCAAATGCCTCTAAAGGCAACCACCAGATTCCTCATGCCACCCAAGGCACCTACTTAACCCCCATGTCCCACCTTACATGATTATCTGGTTAAGTATTTCTTAGTTCATTAAGGCCATAACCTCATAAAGACCTCTCACATTAGACTGGCATTTATGGCAGCTGGATTTGCCGGGCGGGTCCGGGCAGTCTTACACCATAAAAGAGTCTAACCTCGTGTCTTTACAACTATTATGCTTTAGTTTGGGCCTAGGACCTCTCACATTGGGCCGACATTTGTGACTACTGGATTTGCCGGGCGGGTCCGGGCAGGTTTACATCACAAACGGGTCCAACCTCGTGTCCTAAGCATTGATTATTAATAATAATCCACTTTCCCCCAATTTTAATAATTCCCTACTTGAATTATTAATTACTTCCAATTTTTAACAATGTCCATAATTGACTCAATTATGGACATTCATTCATGGTATGCAACATCTTACAAAATTGCACCCAATTTATTAATTCCTAATATTACCCCTACCCCACGTTTGAACGTTTATTCGCAAAATATATGTTAGACTCGAATAGCCTAACTCATAGCATAAAAGAGATTATCATAATAACAACATGTATATGTGACCAAATGAATCATAATAAGGGGTGAAACTTGCATATGTTCAACTTGCATAGATTATACATGTCATGGATCTAAAGGTGTCAACTTGTTCAAAATTCACCTAATATGATCTCAATCAATTTTCATAAACTTACATATGAACATGTGTGAATCAACATCATCTAATTTTTTAACAACATGGTTTTATATGGGTACACCTAACTCAATAGGCAAATTCCCATAATCAAGTTTTATTTAATTATAGTTTCAAGTTTATGGGTACACCTAACCTAATAGGCAAATTCCCATAAACAAGATCCATTTAAATAAAAAAAAAACATAACTTTAAGCATGTTCCAACAACATCATGATTTTACAACATAATATAGCATGATTTATAACATGGCATAGTATGATAGTATAACATAGCTTGACATGATTCTCAACATAGCACGACCTAGCATAAGAGAGTTTACAACATAGCATGACATAGCATATATAATTTACATCATATGACAACATAATAACATAATAAGAGATCCACAATATATAGAATTTACAATTACAAATCACATCACTTTCTTGTGATCCATTCATAACTGAGTCAAATTAGTTTGTAATAGTCTTGTGAGAATCATCATACTCACCAACAAAAGAAGAGAATTAGAGAGAGAGTTCTTTGGTTTGATTTGTTTTGTTGAGAAGAATTTAGTTGTAGTAGATTAAGTTTCCTCTTCTTTGTTTGTGACGGCTATGCTGAACTCCATGGCAGCAGCATGACGGTAGCTCTTCTAATTTTACAAGTGATTTAGGTTTAGGGTCTACCCACTTATTTATAGATTTTAGAATGCGTTTAGGCCAATAGATTTAACCTAGAAATAACCGCAGCCGTCCAGACAAGATGGGGTTTATCTTGTTGACTCAGCAATGAGTCAGAAGTGACTCAGCAAACACTCAGCATATTAATAAACTTCTATTCATGTCATAAATATATATATATATTTTCTACAATGTACATATTAGATACATCCCCCTTTACTTATTATTGTTTTTATATACATATTAGATACATCCCCTCTCTCACACACTTATTAATATTTTTATATTCATATTAGATACATCCCCTCTCTTACACACTTATTAATATTTTTATATTCATATTAGATACATCCCCTCTCTTACACACTTATTAATATTTTTATATTCATATTAGATACATCCCCTCTCTTACACACTTATTAATATTTTAGCAACTTTAGTGTTAATAGAAAATTAGGGGTGTTACACATACTCTCTTTCTCCCCATCAAACGCAAGTTTAAACATATAAATAACCTTCCCATGAAAACTCCAATGGCTTGATCTCTTGATTTTGAAAAGATCCTCATCTAATCTATGACAGCGATGCGTAGATCTGGAATTAGGGCAACAGATCTGGAAAGCGTTGTTGATTTAGGCTCTGTGTTTGAAGAAGAAGAACCACATCTGATTTTAATTTGTGGAATTATAGTGAAACATAAACAAATGGATTTTAAATGAAAGGAATTCATTGAAGGTTGCGGTAGGAATCAATTAAATGGAGACAATAGAATTAGGATAAAGGAACGCTCACGCATGACGAAATTAGGCGAAGAATCGCTTGTTTCCATTAATAAGCCTCCTATAATGTTATAAATATACATCACCAGACCCTTCGCATTAATCCGACTACTTGCGGATGTTGGATTTGACATATATATGTATATGTATATATATGTGTGTGTGTGTATATATATATATGAACTTGTAAAATATTATCCAAAGATACATGAAATCAGACACTAAACTGAAATCGAAGGTGAATCGACGGTTCATAACTAGTGCAAACATAGTATATACTAGGAATTGCCTTATTGGGAAAATATCTTAATCCATCATAACATTAACGTGATGCATAACAAGAAAAACGAGTGTTTAACACAATTTTGAATGTTAAATGAAAAACTAAGGATGATCTGAAATCAAGACGGGATATAGAAGAAATATGTAATTGTCCTGAGCTTCATATGAAACTAGATAAAAAAATAAATCAAAGCATACTATAAACTAGACAACAATCAAGATAAAATACTGTTAAAATGGGTGGAAGGATTACGGTTTCCCAATGGAATTTCCTCTAATCTTCGTGGATGTGTGACTATAAGAACAAAAGAATGGGTGGGATGAAAAGCCATGATTGTCATGTAATGATGGAAAATTTGTTATCCGTTGCTTTCAAAGAATTCTTGCCCATAAATGTTTGGAAGGTTATAACTGAACTTAGTTTATTTTTTAAAGAGCTTTATTCAACTAGTTGAAAGTTGAATGTTTACTTGAATTTGAGAGAGAAATATATATACTTCTCTGCAAACTGGAAAAAATGTTTCCTTTAGGTTTCTTCAATGTAATGGAGCATTTACATGTTCTTCCATATGAAGCATGTCTTCGAGATTCTATGCAATATGGATGGATGTATCCATTCGAGAGGTATGTTATTAATACTTCTTAAGGAAATGTTAATTTAATTATAAATAAAAGTTAATATTGGACTGAAATATTTTTTATTACGTACTTAAATCATTTAAAGAACAAAGTGAGACAAAAAGCTCGAGTTGAAGGTTCGATTTATGAATCAAGTATCAAAGAAGAAGCTTCGTTCTTTTTCTCCCATTATTTCATTGATCATGTGATCTTATCATTTGAAAGTGTTATTCATAATGGTTAGGCCACTGAACAAGATTCTTCTTCAAATTCAATGTTATCTAGTTTTAAACGACATGGTCGATGTGATAGAAAATGTGTGGAAGCATGGTTAGATGATAGAGATTACCATGTAGCACACACATATATTCTTCGTAATTGTCCTGAAGTTGCGCAATTTGTTTAGTAATTATCACATTATAAATTTTGATAAATTTAATACTACACATGTAATTTAATAATAAAATAATATATTAGGTTTCTGTTTGCAATGTTTATGAATCACAAAATCCAAGCGGTGATTTAAGCAAAGATTTCACTACTTGGCTTTCGATCTACGTTAGAGATCCGGTTGATGAAGGACTGAAACATTTGGTGTTGGGACTGAAAAGAAAATTAAAAGCATATACAATATTTTTCGTTAGTGGATGTACATTCAACACCCAAGAATGCAACATTGAAAATCGAACAAATAATAACAGATGTATTTGTTAAAGGCAGTGATGATCCTAATAATCATATAAATTATTTTCATGGCGTGTTAACCCGGGTTTTACATTTGACATATTTTACAAGATCCGCAGAGGAAGTTTTTTTGTTTAGATGCAACTAGTCCAGCAATGTTCCAGGTTCTGATATTAATGTGCATCCAAATTATAATCTAAAATAAATAAAACCTACCTCACGTTATCAAAATTATGATATTTTTGTACTAGCCAAACAAGCTCTACAAGTTTATTACACTGCTAATCCATCTCTAAAAAGCGATAAAGCAGATTGGTCTCTAGTTTTTAAAATGAAGGCAGGGTTTATATCTGATGGAAATAATATTCCAAACGAATAAGCCTATCAAGCAAATATCGAGGGAAATATTGAAATAACAATCATAGATGACCAAACTGCTTTTGGACCTTTAAAGGATGAGGCAAATGTATTAGTCGATGCATTTGAGAGTGTAAAGGAAAATGATATAGAACACGTGACCGAGTCTGAATCAGAAAATAATGAAAATTGGGTAATATCCGTTATTTTTACAATTATTCATGTCACATTTTTCTCTCTCTTTAATATCAGTTTTAAACATTTTTTGTACCATTATATTGCATTTATCCAAGTTAGACTCGAACATGCATGCAACACACAACACACAACATGGATACTCAATCGCAAACAAATGTAAGCTCACGCACACAGTACACACATAACACGACACATATATAACTTGCATTATAGTTTTTAATGGTTCATTATACCATAATTATTATGAATTCCACATATGTCCTAACATAATAAGCTGATATATATGTATGCGGTAGGTATTAAATCTGGCTCTCAACGTCATAGCTCTACCCACTAGGGTGGTAAGCCACCATCTCGTCCATCCTAAGGCTGATCAAGCGTAAGTATGAAAATTAGTAGCATAGCAATATATTTTTTCGTACATGATATATATATATATGTATACACACACGCATACATAATTGCCTAAAGCTCTGTTTTATATTTAACACTGGGAATTCGAGTTGGAGCCATCTTGGATTAGTTCTTGTAATTTCTAAGCAGACATATTTGAGTACGATGTTAGATTTTTAGCCCAAGTGGAGTAAGACCCTGAACCCATCAGGGAGGCTATCTGACAATATTTTCTTGTGAGTTTATATCGCTTTAAAATATGATTAAGTATAAATGAACAATTAGTAACATTTCCTCATTGTACAAAGGGATCTAGCTCTGCAGAAGGTTGACATCAAGCTAGTTCAGTGCCACAGGAATTCCAAGATTGCTAAGAATTACAGGGAGATAATGTCAGGGCTTAAGAAATCGGGTAAGAAACCAAACTAGATTTGAACGGCTGTAACAATCCGGAATTTTTGAACCAATTTAAAATTTTTATTTTAGCTATTTTAATGGATTTTGAATATTTTAAATGATTTATTTTAAATAATAACAATTTAAAATTTATTTAAATCGAAGTTAGAATGTATAAATTTATTTTAATTATAAAACGGGCTTGAAATGGTGTGGTAATTTAAAAATTCGATTTTAAATTTCAAATGAATGTACGAAATAAAATATAAATCGGATTTCAGTAAAACAGAAAACATTTGAATCTGTTTGATAATTTCTTTCTAACGATTGTAAGAAATTCAGATTTCATAATATAAATTTAAAGTTATGTCCAGTTTAAAATTTAAAATAGTCACTATGGAATTTACATATATTTTAATATAGTATATAGCCCTTAGAAATAGCCATTTTGCAAACGACCTCCGATTTCAACGAAACCACTTTTATTGGATCCGGAATGTTAAATTATTGTCAGGTTTAAAAATACATAATTTTTGGAATAAATATGTGAGCGTAGTGAATTTAAATATATTCAGTAATTTTAGTTTTAAATTAATCGACTAGAAAAAAGCCATTTTTCAAACGGCCTCCAAATTTGACGAAATTAGTTTTGTTAGGACCTATTGTCAAAACATAGCTAGATTTAAACTTTTTGTAATTTTTGGAGTCAGTATGTGTAACAACCCTGAAATCCAGAACCAATTTAAAAATTATTTTTGAGGGTTTTAAGTTGGTTTTGAATTTCAGGGTTATTAAAGTATATGGCCCCAATAAATTAAAATGTACATTTAAAATTCAATATATTAATTTACATTTTAATTTAAAGAAAAACTAATCGAAATGATCAAACTGGCTTATGAAAATATTCCATTGTGTCCGGAATGGGGGTATTTGGCTGTGGGAGTCGTTGGGATTCGTTTGGAGTTCGAATGTAAAATCAAACATTTTTGGAATTAAAAAAATAAAAAATATACATTTATAAGTGGACCAATCAAAATTCTCTAATGCTCTAATTCATTTCAGAAAGAGAAACCGTCGCTATCTTGTTTGAATGATGAAAACCCTTCCAACCGATTCTACTCAAAATCTTTCAATCCTCTCAATGAATTGCGAAAACTCCTGAAGAATATTAAAGAGCATCACGTGTTCTACAAATCCAACAGGCAAGAATGGGTATTGTTTTGTGTACTTCGTGAATCGTGGGTCCAAAGCTTTGCCGTTGCGTGGCATTTTCCCCCTTTCAGTCGCCACCGAGTTCGATGAGGTGGGTTGCTGGAGGTGCGTCTTGCATATGCCGTCAGGGTGGTGCCATCTGATCATCGTCTAGTGCCTTCGATCTTAAGAAAATTCCAACCCTAGTTTCAAACAGTAGGGTTTGAACGTGACTGAGTAATTTGAGGAAGAAAGGTGATTAAATTTAATTAATAATTTTATTAATTATCTTTAAAAATGTCATTAACCTTTAAATTAACGCAACTTTCTCATACGAATTCGAAATCCGACGATTTCAGTTGCATTGCACTAGTGATAGAAAACTCTATAACGTGGAACTGACCAAAATGGAAACGAAGCAAATTGGATTTTCGGTTGAATTAAATGTGCGTTTAATTCAGTTTGAAAATAAAATCCTCCGTTAAAGACTGACGGAGTGGAACCTAAAGTGAGAATTCTCTCACTAAAATATTTGTACCATTTTTTTATTTTATAATTGAAAATATATAAATTTTCATTATTGATTTTTATATGTTATTTATTTTTGGAGTTCAACACATGAACTCGCACAAATCATTTGAATTGGAAGCAATGTACGCATATTAGCGACACTCGCATTTCATACTCCGTAGATGGACATTTGTGGCACCATAAATATGTTGAGTATTTATTTATATGGATGATTGGTGATTTGTGTATTGTAATTGTGATGATTAACATATTAAAATAATATTGATATTATTGTGGTAGTTGAAATTAAAATTATAAACATCCATTTCTAATTTAAACAGTAAAATTGGTTAATTATAAAAAAATAATTCAAACCGAATTAGAATTGGTTAAATTTATTAACCAATTATTTATTTAAATAGACTGTTGTTGTTTGAAAACCCCACATGGGTATTGGGATGATATTTCACATACATTAATCCTAATATTTAGTTGTAAGTCAATCGCTTTGCTGACAGACTGTGGTGAGCGTTATTTGATTATTTAATACTTATACAGTTGTAGAATGCACTCTGTATGATGTCTAAATGTTTAATGATTATTTAACATACTTGTTGTATGCATGCGATGTTTGAAATCCATAAAACTGAAATTATACGGTAATTGATTGAGTCGCTGTAACAACCTGGAATTTCGGAACCAATTTAAAAAATTTATTCTAGCTATTTTAATGGATTTTGAATATTTAAAATGATTTATTTTAAATAATAATGAATAAAAATTTATTTAAATCGAAGTTAGAACATATAAATTTATTTTAATTATAAAACGAGCCTGAAATGGCACGGTAGTTTGAAAATTCGATTTTAAACTTTAACTGAATGTACAGAATTCAATATAAATCGGATTTCAGTGAAATAAAAAATATTTGAATTTGTTTATTTATATATTTCTAACGAATGTAAGGAATTGAGATTTCATAACGTAAATCGAAAGTTATGTCCAGTTTAAAATACATAATAGTCGCTATGGAATTTATATATATTTTAATATAATATATAGCCCTTAAAAATAAGCATTTTGCAAACGATCTCCATTTTCAACAAAACCACTTTTGTTGGACCCGGAATATCAAATTATTTCTAGATTCCAATTTTCATAATTTTTGGAACTATTATGTGAGCATGGTGAACTTAAACGTGTTTGGTAATTTCTATTTGAATTTTATCGACTGGAAAATGGCCATTTTTCAAACGACCACCAAATCCGACGAAATTAGTTTTGTTAGGACCATATCGTCAAAACATAGCTAGATTTATTTTTCGAGAATTTTTGGAGTCAGTATGTAGCCCCGGTAAACTAAAATGTACGTTGAAATCAATTTTGAATATTATATTAATTTATATATTAATTTTAACTAAAACTAATCGAAACAGTCGAATTGGTTTATGGGACATATCCCATTGTGTCCAGAATAGTGGCATTTGGCAAGGGCGACAATCGTTGGGTTCGATTTGGAGATTGAATGAAAAAGTAACTTTATGGAATTCAAAATTAAAATAAATAATATAAATCAACCTCCCCCCTTTGTTTCTCTCTGCCCATTCAAAATGAAAAAAGAAAAAAAACTGCAGAAACCCCGACGCCTTCAGCCCTAGCCGCCGCCGCCCGCGTCATGCCCCCCTAGCTACGCCACCGACCCCCACTCTAATGATCTTCCTCCTACTCCGCCCTCCTTCTTATCTCTCCTTCCTTCTCTAAAGACTCCAAACCCTAGCCCACCAAAAACCGCCGCCTCAGGCCACTGCCCTGCTTGCGCCGACCACTATAACCACCCCCGACCGCCAGAAACCCCACGCCAACCCTCAGCGTCCATCTTCAACCTATGGGCCCCCCTCTAATTAAAAATCAAATTTTTATTATTTTATGTGTTTGCAAATAACACCCTGAGCTTCCAAAGATAACTCTCCAACCGAGCGTTTCTGGACAAAACTCCCCGATGCCAAAGTCGAAGAGCACGATTTTCTCTTCGATTTGAGTATATGGAAGTCATATTTTGGATTGCGGAGTTGTTCAGAAAACACGTCTAAAATCTGCTGTCCAAATACGGTCTTTTCGCGATTTCCGGCGAAATGGAGCATTTCGGGAAAAAGTCAATTCCGCGAAAGTTGTCCAGAATGACGCGTTTAAGCTAGAAATAAAGAACATGTGAAGATTGGAGCTCTTTTGCAAATTCTGGAACCAGAACAACAAATCAGAACGTAAGAAAATAACGGCGAAGTGGATTCTAATGTGAGAACACCTTCTCACTCAATTTATTTTACAGTTAAATATATACTAGGTTGCAGACGGGGCTTAGTAGCACCCGACACTATTTATTGTACAAACCATAGTTGTTTGTTTGGATTCTATTATGGAAATTTGGATTGTGGTTGCAAAATTTATTGTGGGATTGTTTGAATTGATTGATTAATATGTATTGCGCAAGCCAGTATTAGAAGTGGGGTAATGCTAGACATTATTCCAGTTCAAATATCGCGCCGTTATAATGCCGAAATTTTCTGAAATAAATATTGTTCATTAAAAATATAATTTTTAATATGTATATGAACTGTATAAAATATTCATGTGTTCAATAAAATGTTTAAGAAATAAAAATATCATTTTTATTGAACCTATGAACTATATAAAATAGTCAAGTGTTGAAATAAATGTTTTATCGTTAAAAATATAATTTTTAACATATATATATATATGGTGTAAAATTCCCCTAAAATGAAAATAAATATTCATTTGCAAATCGAACGATTTGTTTATACACACCCAATTAACTGACATTCATTGGGACGATAAATTTTACACATCGCCCAACTGCACAAATAATATTCAGTATTTGTTGGTTGAAACCCCACACGGGTATTTGGATGATATTTAACGTACACTAATCCCAATTGTTTAGCTGTATGTCAATCAATTGGTTTACAGACTATTGTAAGCGATAATTATTTATATTTAATGCTTATGCAGTTGTGTAATGCACTCTGGATGATAGATGATTGGTTATCATTGTTGTTATATAGATGTGCTTGTATGAAATCCATATAAATAAATTATATGGTATTTGATTGGGTCTGATTCCAATTCAAAAAGAACAAATATTTTAAAATAAAGAATATTTTGAAATAACGAATATTTTAAAATAATATTCCGTAAAGGATTAAAATGGGAATTTAATGTCCGATTTTGGATGGACACGAAAATATAGAACTATGTGAGGCCATGTTGATTAGATATGCGCTATTTTAAAGCGAATGATTTTTATATCGGTTTTATTCATTTTTTTAATGAATATCGAAAATGAGATTATTTCAAAATCTGATATCTTGAAATATTATCATTCAAATATTAAAATGATAGGGAGTATTCAATTTTGATTTAGAATTGAAATGGAAGTGGGAATCGATTTAAAATGAATTTATAAAATACGTTTTGAATGAAATATATATATATATATATATATGTATATATATATATATATATATATATATATATATATATATATATATATTAATGGCTTGAATAGAATATGCCGCGCCGCGACCATTCGCGAATTTTGACAATTGACTTCGAATTGACATTACGGGAGATCCGACCATCGGATTCTCCTAAGACCGGAACCGTTGGGTTCGTATCGAAAAGAGCTTTGAAATCTAATGGTTGGATTTGGAATTATGTCCAAATCAAATTTGAAAAAGGCCGATATGGATGCAGTTCGGTGGCCGTTATTGGAAACGGACTGTACGGGCCTTGATAAAATTATTAAAAATATTAATAATTTGTGTAAAATCATAATAAATGATTTGAAAAGAATTTGGATGAAAAATTCCATGTTTGCAAAGATAAAAAAAATATTTTTGTCTAAACGAACTAGTTATTAACTAGATTTGAAATTCAATAATTTTTAAACAAATAAATTGGATTTATAAGGGGTTTTAATAAAACTAGAAATTTTCAATATATAAATTGGAATGGATTTGAATAGAAATCATCTTCGGGAGATTTTGATATTGGATTCCCTGACTATACGGATATTGTGGAATAATTTGGAAGATAGATATATATCATTGTTCCCCATACGTTATGTGTTGGTTTCAGAATCTGATTTTGAATGTAAGCCGATACAATTTCTGTTTAGAGCCTTATATTTAATATCAAAGTGGGTTTTGGGTTTGGCATGAATGGTGTCTTCAATAACACTGTTCTTAAACTATGTGTGAAAAGAATAAATGTTTCAATTAAGATTATTAGAGTTTCCAATTATATTTAGTAATTGAAATAAAATGGAATGCGATTTTGGGTTTATCATGAACTGTGTTTTAAATAACATTCGTTCTTTAACCCAATTAACAGTGAAATGTGATTTAGAATTTATAAATCTTTCTATTAGGATTAAATGGAAATTTTCCAAATTTAAGTTTTCTAATATAATATATTAAATTGGAATTAAATGGAATTCGGTTTAGTGATAATCGAAGTGAGTTTCTGTGGAGGACGATTGTTGTTATAAATGGAATTTAAAAGGCTTTGCCTTTATTCCATTTATATTATTTGGATACGGAAATTTATATCGATTCCATGTATTGATCTGTTTTCCGTGAAGATTCCATGGTTAATGGAATATGATTTTTGGTTAATCGTGAACTTTGTTTTAAATGACATTAGTTCTTTAAACCAATTAAAGACGGGATTACATGTATAACATTGTATTTTGAACTATATTGTTGATCTCTGCTAAATATATATCTTTTTGATGGCAGAAAATTTATTCTCTTGCTTAGCACCCTGCTTTGAGACGTACGAGCTTAGAGGTTATATATTGGTAGAAATAAGTGGTACGGTTTAGATTGTCGATGTGGCACGTTTGTGTTTCCAAAGTTAAATAAACATTAAATAATGATTGTTGGAAGATTAAAACTAAGTGGAGTTTTAATGAATCTTTAATTAGATTGAAATGTGAATGTGATAATTTAAATTATCAAATATGGGAAATGATCGAGAATGGAGTATCACCAATTTTACTCCAAGCGATAGTTAAATCTTTAATTAGATTTGAATGTGAAATGGTAATTAATTTTACTGATAACATCGTGGTGTTAGATATTGAGTGTTTCTAGTTTTTCTCCATGGGATGAATATGCTGGGATTGGGATTAATAATGATGATTACTTCGGTAAGGCTCTATAATCTCAACTGGTTGATAAGCCTTAATTTGGTTTAGAATTGATATCCAAAGCAAGGTTAAAGAATATATTTAAAGAATTTATCTTTGATAAAATTAATGGGAACCTTTCCCTAAAAATGTGAATATTTGAATAAAAATATATTCTGAATTGGAAGGAGGCATATGATGTGATTTTATAGCACTTGATTATTGATTATAAAATACGCGGGTTATTCGGAAAGACCAGGTTTATCCCATTCCGAATAACCGATATGACGACTAAAAGTCGACAATGAAGACAGTGGTTGAAGACTGGAGTTCTTCACATCATTTGGATGATTACTGATGTCTTGATTGGGTTGTACACCCAAGACAAGGTAATAAGTGGTGATCGTCCAGACGTACTTGGAGATCAACCGGATATGCGAGGACCTCTCTCATGTATTGGATATATGAGACAAGGAATAAGGTGCCTCCATTTCATTCAGACCCAGAAGGGGCTTGTAAATGGATGTGTGTATAACATTGGATTTCGTTCTGAATTGATTGATTTCTATTAAATGTATATTTGTTTGGTGGCAGAGAATTCATTCCCCTGCTTAACACCCTTCTCTGAGACGTATGAGCATAGAGGTTATATTTTGATGGACATCAGTCGTATGGCGTGAATTATCAGTGTGGCATGCTAAGATGCAAATGATTAAGTGTTACAACCCGGAAAATCAGAACCAATTTAAAAATTTATTTTGGCAATTTTAAATATCTAAAATGATTTATTTCAAATAATAAGTACTAGAAATTTATTTTGAGTAGAATTAGAACGTATAAATTTATTTAAATCGAAGTTAGAATATAAATATTTATTTTAATTTAAAAGGAATTGGAAATGGCACGGTAGTTTGAAATTTTGATTTCAAATTTCAAATGAATGTACAGGATTCAAAATAAACCGAATTTTAGTAAAACCAGAAATATTTGAATCTATTTCAAAATATCTTTCCAACAGATGTGAAAAATCCAGATTTCATAACGGGAATAAAAATTTATGTCCAGTTGAAAATTCAGAATAGTCGCTATGGAATTTTATATAACATATGGCCGTTAAAAATAAATATTTTGCAAACGACCTCCATTTTAGATGAGACCACTTTTGTTAGATTCGGAATGTCAAATTATTGCTAAATTCCAATTTTCATAATTTTTCAAATCAATATGTAAGCGTGGCAAAAGAAAACGTGTTTTGTCAATTTCAATTGAAATGGATCGACCAGAAAATGACCTTTTTCAAATGACCTCCAAATTTGACGAAATTAGTTTTGTTAGGACAATATCGTCAAAACATAGCTAGATTTATTTTTCTGTAATTTTTAGAGTTAGCATGTGGCCATGCTAAATTAAAATGTGCATCCAAATTCAATGTATATTGATTTATATTTTAAATTTAAAGAAAAACTGATCAAAACCGTCGAATTGACTTACGAAACATATCCCATTGTGTCTGGAATAGGGGTATATGGTTAAGGGCAACAGACTTTGGATTTTTTTTTTGAGTTCAGAACGTTAAACTTTATAAATAAGGAGTAAACTGAATAAAATAATAATTTATATATTATAAACGGCTTAGGAAACCAAACCCTAGCTCTCTATTTGTTTCTGCCGCCGTTGCCTCCTAAAACTAATGTCCAGAATCGCCCACTTTTAATCTAATTAAATTGCCAAATCCACTAATTAAAATGAGGATCTTTCCACTGTAAACTTCCTCCTCTCAACGAGATCCTTGGTTTTAACGGGGGTGATCGATTATTAGTACCTATTCTGATTGGAATTGCACCTCAAAGAAGCGCCGGTTGGAGCCGTTCCTGGAGGCGGAGGGGAAATCGACTTAGACGAGGTTCCAGATGATGGATGGTGTTGCGATGGGCTCTGACGTGGTGAGGATGGATGGGATTCCGGTGATCAGATAAGGGGTGGCGACGGATTTTCTTGCCTGAGATGGGTTCGATAGAACTGATCGGCAACGAAGGAGGAAAGGGGGTTATTCCCTGAAGCATTTAACAGTAAACCTCAAACCTTTTTTTATTTTATTGTATTTTTAACTCTTTATAGCTTTAAAAAAAATGTAATTAGCATTAATATAAATCAGTTTTTAAAATGTATTTAACACTAATATAAATCAGTTTTTAAAATGTAATTAGCATGGATATAATCAGTTTTAAAATTGTATAAAGCATTGATTCATTTTCAATTTTTTAAAATAAATTAACATTGAATTACAAATGTAATTTTTAACTGAAATAACATTGTTTTAAAAATGTTGTTTTTAAAATATTAATAGCTTTGTTTTTATAAAATAAAATAAAACACCATTGATTAAAAAATAAAAATAATATGGCTTTAAAAATATAAATAATATGTTTTTTAAAAATATATACAGCATTGTAAGAAAAATGTAATCTTTATATATATAGCTTAAATAAAAATATGATTTTTATTATAAATGACTTTGTTTTAAAAATAAGTTTTTTAAAAATATACAGAACAATTTAAAAAAAATGTGATTTCTAATTATATATGGCATCGTATTAAAAATATGATTTTTAATATATATGCCGCATGAAACAAATTGCGAGGGAACTGACTGGAAGCAGAACGGAACCAAAACCGTCCAAAAAAGAATGATGGAGTGGAAACCAAAAGTGAGAACTTCTCACTCTAATTTATTTTCTAGTTAATTATATATACGAGGATGCAGATGGTATTTAGTAGCACCCAACACCTTTGTTTGAAACCATGTTTGTTTAACTGCTTATTTGATTGGATTATTTGGTTGAATTCGGTTTGGGAAATGAAATGAATTGATTAGAATTTGGTTCGTATATGGCGCGAGCCATTATTAGGCAAGGGATAAGGCTAGACCTTATTCCAGTTCTAGTATCCCGCCGTTATGCTGCCGAAATTTTCTAAAAATGTTAGAACAATAAAAATATCATTTTTATTGTATAAATGAACTGTATAAAATATTCATGAGTTGGAATATTTTATAGTTAAAAATATGATTTTTAACGTGTATATGAATACAATAAATATTCATTTACAAATCGGACGATTTGTTTATGTACACACATTTAACTGTATTGATAGGGACGATATATTTTACACATCGCCCAATAGCACAAATAATAATCAGTGTTTGTTGTTTGAAAACCTCACACGGGTAGTGGGATGATATTGGACATACACTAATCCCAATATTTAGTTGTATGTCAGTCGATGGATTGACAGGCTGTGATGAGCATTAATTATTTATTTTTAACGCTTATACAGTTGTAAATTGCACTCTGGAGAATGGTTGATTGTGTATCATTATTGTTATGGATGTGTGTTATATGAAATGCATATAAATAACATATTCGATAATTGACTGTGTCTGATTCCAATTCAGAAAGAACGAATATTTTAAAATAACGAATATTTTGAAATAATATTCAGTATAGGATTAAAAACAGATTTGATGTCTGATTTTGGATAGACACGAAAATATTGAAGTATATAAGTCGTGTTGATTAGATTTGCGCCATTTTGACGCGAACGATATTTATAACGATTTTATACATTCTTATAATGAATATCGAAAAGGATGTGATTTCAAAATCTAATGTTTTGACATTCAAATCACAAAATGTCTTTCAATGGCGTACCTCCCCGTCCTTTGACTCTTCTCTCCTTCTTTCCTATCGGTAGAGTCGTCCTCGACGTCGCTACTTCCTCATCCCGTCCTATCCCTGATCCTCCTCCTATCCCTCCTCCTCCTTTGCCTCCTCCTCCTCCTCCTTCGTCTGTTCCCTTTCCCTCTCTTCCTCCCTCTTTTGTTTTATCTTCAACCGCGAATCAACCTCCTATTATCAATCAAAATTCTTCTGTTAAATTCTCATCCTTATTTAATTATAAACCTAGAAATGCTGGTGCTTATGAGCCTATGCAGTTTAAAGTGGATTACAAAGGCATGTCGGTGCCTCCTCCAAAAGTAATTATGGAAGATGGGGCTAAATCATGGACTGACTGCTTGGTGGGATCATTCTTGGCAGGTAATGTCAATTACATGGCTGTGAAACTGCATTTGGACAGAGTTTGGAAATTAAAGGGAGACTATGATATGTTTTACGACAAACAGAATTATTTTTTCAAGTTTGCCAATCTGGAAGATAAGTTAACTGTGTTAAAGAGAGATCCCATGTTTATTCGTGGCCAGATGTTCATTATTGCTAACTTTACGTCATCTTTATCTTCCGCTCAAGCTGCAGTTAAGTCTATGCCAATTTGTGTTCATTTCTCTCGAATTTCGATATTATTTTGGTCGTTGATTGGGACAAACTGGGTGGCCTGTCACGTGGGTAAAGTATTATGTTATGACGAGAACACTGAGAAGATGAAATGCTTTGAATATGCAAAATGTTTAGTAGAAGTCAGTCCAGACAAGGAACTACTAGATTTTTTGGTTGTTGGTGATGATACATGCCCTGATGTAGTGGTTGAATATACTTGGAGACCTATGATATGTACTAAATGCAAAATCTTTGGGCATGTAACGGATAATTGTGAGAAGCATAAGGAGAAGAGTAAGGAGGTCAAGGAGAATTGTGTGGTAAATTTAGTAGGAGGTGAAAAGGAAAGTAGCAAAGGAAAATTAATGAGGATGAGGAGCATGTAATTCAACGAGGTTTTACAGTAATATAGAGGAAAAGGAATAGATATTCTAAAAAGATGTGGAGGAGGGTTCCTAAAATTGTGAGTGAACGAGGTAAAGAAGTTGTTCAGGAAGGCATTGATCAGGAAGATAATATGCAAGATGAAAACATTAGAGTAGAAGAGATGAATTCAGAGATAACCAAAGAAAAGGAGACTTCGAACAATGTTAACTTGCAGAGTGGAAATAAAACCAACGATAAAGGGGATGCTGGCTTCACTTTTGATGCAAGTGGAAAAGAGAAATCAGCAAATAAATCAATGGATTTTGGTCAGAATATTGTTGTTGGTGGTGGTTCTTGTTCTATCATTCGTAATTCCAATGACATTGTTGTTAGCAATCCTTTTAGCGTGTTTGAGGCACACGTTGATGACCATGATGAAAACATAAATTCTGATGCATTGCATGAACATGCACATGCATCTCCTGTGCACGATATTGCACAAGATCAGGCACAGCCGGCTGTTCATACCCCTGTGGATATCTCTGATCCCATTAGCAGTCATAAGACATTTCAATTTGAATCTCCTTAGAAATCTCTTTCGCTGCCAAATCATGTATTTGGTGACATTAATGCGTCTGCTGTATCAATCTCATCAAATTCTGATAATTCTTTAGCTCCTAATACATCAAAAGCCCTAACCTTTCCGATCCCTAGAGATAGGGTAACCAAAAGAATTAGAGGTCGTCCAAAGAAGTCCACATGTTTGGATCTTGACAATGCTTCACTATCCATTGAACAAACTATTTTCAACTTGCCTTCTCATACTCCTTCTTCAAATTTTTCATCTGGTGTTAAAACCAGAGCCGCTCATCGCTCTCTCAATGATAGATAAAATTGCATTCTGGAATGTGAGGGGTGCGAATCCTTTAACTAAACAATTAGAAATCAGTCATCTTATTAATGCAAATAACATTCATCTTATGGCGATTGCTGAAACCAAGTTGAATCATAATACCACTCGCAGAGAAATTTTTAACATCAAACCTAATTGGGACTCTCTTCATAATTTATCCCAAGCCTCTTTTGGTAGATTACTGATCCTATGGAATCCTTCTACATTCTCTATTTCTCCTATTCAGGTGCATAGGCAATTCATCCACTCGAAAATCTTTCATATAGCTTCAAAATCTTTTTTCTTCCTCACTTCGGTCTATGCTGAAAATGCTACTGAAAATATGCAACCTTTCCTTGATTATCTTCATTACTTACAACCAAGTTCTCTTCCCTGGGTTTGCTTAGGTGATTGGAACTACATGCAGTTATCATCTTATAAGCAAGGAGGTACTCCTCTTACTTTCAGGCAGACCAGACCTCTTAACTGTGCCATTCATGATTCAAACCTTCTTCCAATACCTGCCATGGGTTCTTTTTTCACTTGGAATAACTCTGCAAGGAATAGAGGTAGAACATTCTACAAAATTGATAGGTCTTATTAGAATTATGCGGCTGTTGTGTCTTGGCCTAATCTTTCTACATTCATCCCTCCTCCCTGTTTATCCGACCATTCTCCTTTGATTTTGGATTGGGGGAAAAAGCCATGAAAAGACATTCCTCATTTTCATTTTTTAATAATTGGACTGATCACCTGGATTTCATGTCTATAGTTTCTAACAGTTGGATGGGTTATGTAACACCCCACTCCCGCTATGATCACTCACTAAGGGAATGCCATAGCATCGGTGGAGTATTTTAGTGAATATAGAACAGAAAAATTACAACAAGACAGATATAAATAGTACTTGAAATTTTAAAACATCATCTCATAACAGCGGAAGTAAAACATGTCTGGTTACATCATAAAACCACAATAAAGGTCAAGTACAATATCCATCAAAATAAAGAAGTACATAATCCCACTCTCATACAATAGCCAAACAAAAGAAAAGATAACTGGATAACTGGAGCTTTACATCTATCCAAGCTCCTAAAGACTGGAACAGCAATCCGATCAAGCTCCACTACTGCTAGGATCCACCGTAGGACCTGAGGGTTGGGAAAAAGATTAAAACAACAGGGTCAGACATAAGTCTGAGCGAGTCCTATAACTTTAACAATACAATCGTTAAAGTAACCAGAGAAGACATAAACTGATATACGGTAACATATAGGGATGAATGGCTACCCTATGCAGTCAACTAAACGAAGATAAAGGATAAAGACGCATCTACCCTCCCTAAGGTAAATTACTAAACTGCACCACACCAGTCGTTCCTAACTTAAAGGTTGATCCCACCCAAGGACTTATAAAATTTACTAATTAGTACCTGCGTACCCCTAGGTGACCAAGTAGGCGCCACGGGGCCCTACAATCCACTAGGTGTACACACTACTTCCCATTCGATCGGCTCCCTAACGTAGATACCCGTGCTGGCCCCACCGTGGGATGTATCATTCCCCAATGTGGCAACCTGATGAAACTAAAGGTGCACGGCTTATATCTACTCGATGCAACAACGGCTTACCTACCAGCCCGGGCCCACTCACGCATATGAAGCCCGTTGGACTTGCGTTGCCACCGCTAACCCGTTTGCCTCTTACAGTCAAGCCCAGTATGCGTGTCCCGTCCTCGACATGGGTCGAGCCCACAAAGATACGTATGGGTTACTGGTTGAAATGGGCCTCCACAAGCTACCCACCTAAGCTTGTCCCTTTTTCTAGTATATCCCACTTAACCCTTTAATCATGTTTTAATTACATGTTCCATTTTGGTTAAGTATTCTAATCGTATTTTCTATTGCCACCCAAGGCAACCACTAGATTTTCTCATGCCACCCGAGGCACCCACTTAACCCCTCATGTCCCTCTACATGCTAATATGGTTAAGTGTTTCTTAATTAATTAATTAAGAACGTAACCTTTGTAAAGACCTCTCACATTAGACTGTCTTTTATGACCGCTGGTTAAGCCGGTTGGGTCCGGGCAGCCTTATGTCATAACAGAGTCTAACCTCGTGTCTTTACATTAATTACGTATTTAGTTTGTGCCTAAGACCTCTCACATTGGGCTAACATTTGTAGCAACTGGTTAAGCCGGTTGGGTCCGGGCAGTTTTACGCTACAACTGAGTCCAACCTCGTGTCTTAGTCAATTAATTACACCTAATTAATCACCCTCATAATTTTATATTAATTATCCCTAATTAATCAAGTTTTCTTAACATGGGTAGACCTAACTTAATAGGTAAATTCCCATGGGGTAGACCTAACTCAATAGGTAAATTCCCAACACATAGTATGGGTACACCTAACCAAATAGGCAAATTCCCATACTATGTTTATTTATTTTGTGTTATGCATAATTATATTAATTTCACACAATCTTATTAACTTATGCATTTAATTACCCCATCGTTCCCACGTAATTTCGTTCATGATATAACACATATAAAAGGTGTCAACTTGCATATGAATGAACATGTTTCAAAGGTGCCATCTTGCATATTAACAAACACATAACTTGCATATGAACTTGCATAACATGTCACATAACTTGCATATAATATGTCACATAACTTACATATTCATTTTGCATAACAAACTTGCATATTAGCTTATAGACTTGCATAATGTGTCATCATGAACTTGCATATTAATAAACATGTAACTTGCATATTTACATACATGTAACTCGCATATTAACAAACATGTAACTTGCATATAAAGAAACATGTAACTTGCATATTTACATACATGTAACTTGCATATTAACAAACATGTAACTTGCATATTAACAAACATGTAACTTGCATATTTACATACATGTAACTTGCATATTAACAAACATGTAACTTGCATATTAACAAACATGTAACTTGCATAGCATATTACCATGAACTTGCATAACATGCATATGATTACATAGCCCACAACTTGCATATTTAGCATCATGCAAACATAACATACATCATATTAAACTTGCATAAGCTTACATACTCAACATGCATAAACATAAGATTAATGCTAACATCATATCATATGATTCAAAGCTCATTAACCCACATACAAAACCATAAATCTCATCACATCTCATCTAATTAGTTTACCAAAAGATCATCAAAGTGATAGAAACTCACAACTAGCAACTTTGAACACCAAATGAAGAAGATTAAGATGCTAAGAAGGGATTAGAAGTTGATTAGAGAGTGATTAGTATGCAACCCTCTTCATAAAATTAGTGGAGGCCATGAGAGCTAGCATTTTGCCATAGTTTAGTCACTAGGTTTAATTATGAATGAATTAGGGTAGGTTAGGGTCTTATTTATAGATTAGGCAAGTGTTTTAGGCCATAGGATTAACCCTAGATTCAATCCAAGCCATCAAAGCATGTCTTGGGGAAGAAGTTAAGTGTAGGAACCATCTAGGGCCTTTAGATTAAAGATGGACCATGAGAACAATTCAAATGCAAAATCTGCACTTGAGCGAATCGGCCCACGGGTTGACAGCCAAACACCCTGGATTAACCCCTAGTCGACCCAGCGGGCTCGGGTCGACTTCAAAAATCGGCCGGTTCGGTTATTCCCCTCTCCCAATTCGCTGTTTTGAGCATTTTTGCATATTTATTTATTAAATTTTCAATTATATATATATATATATATATATATCAATATATATATATATATATATCTAAACAACCCATTTCACTTAATTAAGTATACTTTAATTTGGGAATTTTCGTGAAACTTCGCGAGGCCATATCTTGGTCATACGGACTCCGATTTTCGAAAACTCGGACTCTATTTCGCGTATTTTTCCGAGACGAACGCAATGGCATAGCCCGTTTCCCTTGATTCCCATTTTAGAATTAAATTCTGCCTCGATTTATGTTATTACAGGTTATTGAAAATACGGGTTGTTACATTCTCCCCTCCTTAAAGGATTTCGTCCCCGAAATCTTCAAGTTAGGAAGAACGTATCCTACCATCCAATCATCCATCTACTCAAAGCATCATCCACGAGCAATCATTGTCCTTACAAGATTCTAAATGCTGGATGGATATATGCAAAAGTGTGTGTATATGTACTTACCTAATGCGAAAATCAGGCGGTTACTGATACAGTAAACCTCCTTAATGCAAACCATGATAGTGCCATGCATCCAATATGTATGCGAAACCCTATTGACACATACAAATTTCTACATGCGTGCACAACCATACACAAAAATGCATCATCCATATGATAACACAGCCATGATACATCCATCAATCTAACTACCACATCCATTTATGCAATATGCAACATGAAGTGACTGAGCCGATCTAGTGCCTAATGTGTGTGTATATGCATCCACGAGCAACCACTAGCAAACAATTGCATCCATATGCATCCATCAACCATAACATGTTTCAAACACATGTCTCAACCATAGGTTTTACCCTATCTAAAGGTCATAGGTATTAGCGAGAGGATATACTAAAGATAAGATAAGTACTAGACAAGCAATAAAGGAGAAGTTAAAAGACATACTCTCAAAAAGAAATGGATACAAAGAACGCATCTTTGCTTCCGTCTCCCAAGTAGCATTGCTTTCGTCATCTCCCCATTGCACTTTAACTAGCTGAACTTCTCTGTTCCTCAACTTCCTAGTTTCTGACCCAAGGATGCGAGTAGGAGCTCGTCGAATCGTCGCATCACGCTCTACCTCTACATCTCTAAGCAAGCTCGGCTCTACCACCTCCGCGGTCTCATGTAAGCACTTCCTCAAATGTGATACATGGAATACATCATGAACACCACTAAGTCTGTCGGGCAACTCCACCCTATATGCCATCCGTCCAATCCTTTCCTTAATAGGAAACGGCCCAACAAATCTCGGTGCTAACTTCCCTACGGACCCAAAGCGAACAACATTTCTCAATGGAGATACTTTGACAAAAACCATGTCCCCAACCTCAAACTCAAGATCCGTCCTTCTCCGATCCGCATAAGATTTCTGTCTATCTTGCGCTGCTTTCATCCTTTTTCGAATTAAATCAATCTTCTCTGAAGTCTCTCTAACCATATCCGGCCCAAGCAAGATCTTATCCGTAGATTCCCACCAACATGTAGGAGATCGACAAGGCCTTCCATAAAGAGCTTCGAAAGGAGCCATACCAATACTGGACTGAAAGCTGTTATTATATGCGAACTCCACCAAAGGAAGATGTTCTTCCCATGTACCTCCAAAATCCAAGATACAAAGCCTCAAAAGATCTTCTAAGATACGGTTCACCCTCTCGGTCTGACCGTCCGTCTGAGGATGATATGCGGTGCTCAAACACAACTGAGTCCCTACCGCCTCTTGCAAACTTCTCCAAAACTCACTAGTGAAAATAGGATCTCGATCACTCACAATGCTGGATGGTACGCCATGCAATCTAACAATCTCTCTAACATAGACTGAAGCAAGCCATGGAGCGGTCCTCTTACTCTTTACGGGTATAAAATGGGCACTCTTTGTAAGTCTGTCTACCACAACCCAAATTCCCGTATTGCCCTTCCTCGATCTCGGTAACCCGTCGATGAAATCCATCGAGACACTATCCCACTTCCACTGTGGAACTTCCAATGGGTGTAGCAACCCACCGGGTTTCCTTTGCTCCACTTTAACTTGTTGGCACACTAAGCATCTAGCCACATACTCGGCCACATCTTTCTTCATACCGGCCCAAAAGAAAACTCTCTTCATGTCTTGGTACATTTTGTCTCCACCGGGATGAATAGTCATTCTTGAACGATGTGCATCATCCAAAATAGCCTTCTTCAAACCCTCATCTTGCGGTACACAAAGTCTACCGTCTCTATGCAACCATCCCTTATCATCTATGGTGTATCTACCCAAATGGCTGGACGACTCCCCTCTTATAAGCTTCTCTACCAACACAACCAACTGTGGGTCGTCTCGCTGAGCCTCGCCAATCCGTCTCAAAAGAGTAGGTCTAACCTCCAAGGATGCCAACAAACCAGGTACAAAATCAACAGAAGGTCTGAAGTCAAACAAAGAAAGAAACTCCAAGCTTCGTCGTTCCACGAACAATGGACTCAAAGATAGCCTTTTTCTACTTAAGGCGTCTGCCACCACGTTACCCTTACCAGGGGTATACGCTATCTCGAAATCATAGGATGCTAAGAACTCCATCCACCTTTGCTGTCTTAAGTTTAAATCCTTCTGAGAGAATAAGTACTTCAATGATTTATGGTCGGTGAACAACTCGAATCTCTCACCAAGAAGATAATGGCGCCAAGACTTAAGTGCGAAAACAATCGCGGCCAACTCTAGATCATGGGTAGGGTAATTCTTCTCATGCACTCTCAATTGTCTCCCTCCATAGGCTATTACCCTTCCCTCCTGCATCAAGACTGCGCCTAATCCTGTTCCACAAGCATCGGTATAAACAACAAACGGCTTACTCCCATCTGGAAGCACTAAAACTGGAGCGGTGGTCAAAGCTCTCTTTAACCGTCGGAAAGCATCATCACAATCTACATCCCACGAGAAACCCAGATTCTTTTTCGTCAAGCGGGTTAATGGGGCTGATATCTTCGCGAAGTCTTTGATGAACTTCCTATAATATCCTGCCAACCCCAAGAAACTTCTTACCTCGGTAGCATTTCTAGGAACTTTCCAATCCTGGATAGATACTATCTTTGCGGGATCCACAGCTATCCCTTCCTTAGAGACCACATGTCCTAAGAATCGCACTTCTCTTCTCCAAAAATGGCATTTAGAGAATTTAGCTTTAAGACTATGCGCTCGAAGAGTCTCCAATACTTCCTTGAGATGTAAGGCATGCTCTTCTTCATTCTTGGAAAAGACCAAGATGTCATCCACAAAAACTACTACAAACTTATTCAGATACTCTCTGAACACTCTACTCATGAGATCAACAAAGTATGCGGGGGCGTTTGTCAACCCAAATGGCATCACTAGCCACTCATAAAAACCATCCGGAGTCCGGAAAGCAGTCTTCTCTATACTGTCCTCCGCCACTCTTAACTGATGAAACCCTGTAGCTAAGTCCATCTGCGAAAATACTGACGCGCCAACCAACTGATCAAAGAGATCATCTATCCTCGGTAATGGGTGTCTATTCTTCTTCGTGAGCTTATTAAGTTCCCTATAATCCACACAAAGTCTGAGGGACCCATCCGCCTTCGTGGCAAACACTACTGGAGCTCCCCACTCCGATATACTTCGCCTTATGAACCCCTTCTCAAGCAACTCCCCTACTTGCTTATGAAGTTCTCTTCTCTCACGAGGAGCCATGTGGCGTACTGGCAAAGACACTGGTTTGGCATTATCCACCAAATAAATTCGGAAATCTATCTCCCGCTTCGGAGGCAAACCCTTTACTTCTTCAAACACATCCGGATATTCCCGGACTACTCTGACAGAACACAAACTTTCGACCGAAGCATCGAGCGATTCAAGATAACTTAGCAAAACAGATTCCATGGGATTGCAAGAGATCTCGAGAGTGTTACCCAAGCGGGTCATGAGCCTGACAACTCTCCTTTCGCAATCAAGAACGGCACCATTACTGGATAACCAGTCCATGCCCAAGATCAACCCATAGCCCGTGAAGCCCAATACAAAAGCATCACATCTAAACTCAACGCTAAGTATAGAAATCTTCAAACCCAAACATATCATAGACAGATATATGGAGCCCCCAATTGGGTTTGAGACAACCAAGGGATCATCAACTAGACTGGTGTCTAAGTGCAGTGACTCAACTAACGATGATGAGATAAAAGAATGCGATGCGCCAGAGTCAAACAAAGTACGAACTGGATGATCAAACAGAAAAACCAGACTTTCAACGGAAATAGTTCTACCTCTCTGCTGAATCGGTGGAACTGAGAGAACCTGAACTTGCCCCCCTGACTGAGGTGGTGCTATAAGAGCTTGCACCTGGCCTCCTGAGGTAGACCCCGTCTTCTGCCCCTTCTTTGGGCAGTTTTTCACAAGATGCCCTGCTTCACCACAATGAAAGCAACCGGTCTTCTTCTTTTTGCGACAATCCTTACTGAGGTGTCCTGGTGTTCCACAATTGAAGCACTTCTTCTTCGTCTTCTTTTTGTCACCATTGCCTTTTCCGCCCTTGCCTTGTTGTTGCTGTTGCAGTTTCTTCTGATCCCCCTTTTTCTCTGGTGCCTTAGAATTCTTATCATCCTCATGCATAAGTGCCATGTAGACAAGCTTCTCAAAAGTGGCCCCCATAGGAATGTGAGTCATAGCTATTCCTTGCAATGGTTCGTTCAAGCCTCTAACGAACCTCAAAGCCTTCTTCTCCGGTGTATTCACCAACTCTATGCCAAACCTTGCTAATTGATTGAATTTGTTGACATATTCTTTCACCGTGAGATTCCCTTGCTTCAAATTCAAGAACTTCTCCATAAACAGATTCTCTTCCGCCCTTGAGAGAAACTTAGCCCCAAACCTTTGCTTAAAATCTGCCCAAGAGTCAACAGGGCGTTCTCCATTAGTGACCTCCCACCAGAATGAGGCCTCTCCCTTCATTAACCAAGCCGCCAACTTGACTTTCTTTCCCTCTTCCACTTCAAAGATATCTAGCAACTCTTCCACTTCCTTAAGCCAATCTCTAGCCTCTACGAAAGTCTCTGAACCAAGAAAAGGTTTTCCTCCTATAGCCTTGAACTCCTTGCAAACCTTAGCAAAATTATCCACTCTAGGCTGAGGAGGAGGAGCGGTTGTCTCTGGTGTAGTAGCATTGGCCGGACCCGCAGCCGCGGCCCTAGCCTCTTGCAACCTCCTATACCATAGTGGTATAACTAAACCCTCCGGGATGTTAAGATCTTCAGCCATGCTGAAACGAAAGAGGAAAGATTCAAAAAGGAGATTCCGAAAGATAAAGATATGGCTATTGGGGATTATGCTTTTCTTTTTCAAAAACTTTTTCTCTTAGAAGACATGCTTTTAAAAATACTTTCTTCGAAAATACTCTTAGAAAGTAGTTTTTCTCAAAAATTTTATCTGTTCTGGTAACCTTAAGCTCTGATACCACGTGTAACACCCCACTCCCGCTATGATCACTCACTAAGGGAATGCCATAGCATCGGTGGAGTATTTTAGTGAATATAGAACAGAAAAATTACAACAAGACAGATATAAATAGTACTTGAAATTTTAAAACATCATCTCATAACAGCGGAAGTAAAACATGTCTGGTTACATCATAAAACCACAATAAAGGTCAAGTACAATATCCATCAAAATAAAGAAGTACATAATCCCACTCTCATACAATAGCCAAACAAAAGAAAAGATAACTGGATAACTGGAGCTTTACATCTATCCAAGCTCCTAAAGACTGGAACAGCAATCCGATCAAGCTCCACTACTGCTAGGATCCACCGTAGGACCTAAGGGTTGGGAAAAAGATTAAAACAACAGGGTCAGACATAAGTCTGAGCGAGTCCTATAACTTTAACAATACAATCGTTAAAGTAACCAGAGAAGACATAAACTGATATACGGTAACATATAGGGATGAATGGCTACCCTATGCAGTCAACTAAACGAAGATAAAGGATAAAGACGCATCTACCCTCCCTAAGGTAAATTACTAAACTGCACCACACCAGTCGTTCCTAACTTAAAGGTTGATCCCACCCAAGGACTTATAAAATTTACTAATTAGTACCTGCGTACCCCTAGGTGACCAAGTAGGCGCCACGGGGCCCTACAATCCACTAGGTGTACACACTACTTCCCATTCGATCGGCTCCCTAACGTAGATACCCGTGCTGGCCCCACCGTGGGATGTATCATTCCCCAATGTGGCAACCTGATGAAACTAAAGGTGCACGGCTTATATCTACTCGATGCAACAACGGCTTACCTACCAGCCCGGGCCCACTCACGCATATGAAGCCCGTTGGACTTGCGTTGCCACCGCTAACCCGTTTGCCTCTTACAGTCAAGCCCAGTATGCGTGTCCCGTCCTCGACATGGGTCGAGCCCACAAAGATACGTATGGGTTACTGGTTGAAATGGGCCTCCACAAGCTACCCACCTAAGCTTGTCCCTTTTTCTAGTATATCCCACTTAACCCTTTAATCATGTTTTAATTACATGTTCCATTTTGGTTAAGTATTCTAATCGTATTTTCTATTGCCACCCAAGGCAACCACTAGATTTTCTCATGCCACCCGAGGCACCCACTTAACCCCTCATGTCCCTCTACATGCTAATATGGTTAAGTGTTTCTTAATTAATTAATTAAGAACGTAACCTTTGTAAAGACCTCTCACATTAGACTGTCTTTTATGACCGCTGGTTAAGCCGGTTGGGTCCGGGCAGCCTTATGTCATAACAGAGTCTAACCTCGTGTCTTTACATTAATTACGTATTTAGTTTGTGCCTAAGACCTCTCACATTGGGCTAACATTTGTAGCAACTGGTTAAGCCGGTTGGGTCCGGGCAGTTTTACGCTACAACTGAGTCCAACCTCGTGTCTTAGTCAATTAATTACACCTAATTAATCACCCTCATAATTTTATATTAATTATCCCTAATTAATCAAGTTTTCTTAACATGGGTAGACCTAACTTAATAGGTAAATTCCCATGGGGTAGACCTAACTCAATAGGTAAATTCCCAACACATAGTATGGGTACACCTAACCAAATAGGCAAATTCCCATACTATGTTTATTTATTTTGTGTTATGCATAATTATATTAATTTCACACAATCTTATTAACTTATGCATTTAATTACCCCATCGTTCCCACGTAATTTCGTTCATGATATAACACATATAAAAGGTGTCAACTTGCATATGAATGAACATGTTTCAAAGGTGCCATCTTGCATATTAACAAACACATAACTTGCATATGAACTTGCATAACATGTCACATAACTTGCATATAATATGTCACATAACTTACATATTCATTTTGCATAACAAACTTGCATATTAGCTTATAGACTTGCATAATGTGTCATCATGAACTTGCATATTAATAAACATGTAACTTGCATATTTACATACATGTAACTCGCATATTAACAAACATGTAACTTGCATATAAAGAAACATGTAACTTGCATATTTACATACATGTAACTTGCATATTAACAAACATGTAACTTGCATATTAACAAACATGTAACTTGCATATTTACATACATGTAACTTGCATATTAACAAACATGTAACTTGCATATTAACAAACATGTAACTTGCATAGCATATTACCATGAACTTGCATAACATGCATATGATTACATAGCCCACAACTTGCATATTTAGCATCATGCAAACATAACATACATCATATTAAACTTGCATAAGCTTACATACTCAACATGCATAAACATAAGATTAATGCTAACATCATATCATATGATTCAAAGCTCATTAACCCACATACAAAACCATAAATCTCATCACATCTCATCTAATTAGTTTACCAAAAGATCATCAAAGTGATAGAAACTCACAACTAGCAACTTTGAACACCAAATGAAGAAGATTAAGATGCTAAGAAGGGATTAGAAGTTGATTAGAGAGTGATTAGTATGCAACCCTCTTCATAAAATTAGTGGAGGCCATGAGAGCTAGCATTTTGCCATAGTTTAGTCACTAGGTTTAATTATGAATGAATTAGGGTAGGTTAGGGTCTTATTTATAGATTAGGCAAGTGTTTTAGGCCATAGGATTAACCCTAGATTCAATCCAAGCCATCAAAGCATGTCTTGGGGAAGAAGTCAAGTGTAGGAACCATCTAGGGCCTTTAGATTAAAGATGGACCATGAGAACCATTCAAATGCAAAATCTGCACTTGAGCGAATCGGCCCACGGGTTGACAGCCAAACACCCTGGATTAACCCCTAGTCGACCCAGCGGGCTCGGGTCGACTTCAAAAATCGGCCGGTTCGGTTATTCCCCTCTCCCAATTCGCTGTTTTGAGCATTTTTGCATATTTATTTATTAAATTTTCAATTATATATATATATATATATATATATATATATATATATCAATATATATATATATATATATCTAAACAACCCATTTCACTTAATTAAGTATACTTTAATTTGGGAATTTTCGTGAAACTTCGCGAGGCCATATCTTGGTCATACGGACTCCGATTTTCGAAAACTCGGACTCTATTTCGCGTATTTTTCCGAGACGAACGCAATGGCATAGCCCGTTTCCCTTGATTCCCATTTTAGAATTAAATTCTGCCTCGATTTATGTTATTACAGGTTATTGAAAATACGGGTTGTTACAGGTTATATTAATGGGAATCCAATGTTTATTTTACAAGAAAAATTGAAAAGGCTGAAGATGAGATTGAAGACATGGGCTAAAGATAATTTCGGTGATGGTGTTAGTTTATCAAATACTATCAGGTCTAAACTCTCCCAGGTGCAGAATGCAATTATGAATTGCAGCGTAGGTGATGAAATTACTATATTATCTTCTCAAGAGAATTCCTTAAATTCTGCTCTTTCGAAGGAAGTTATAGAAGAAGGTAAAATGGCACGGCAAAAGAATAAAACAAAGTGGATCTTACATGGAGATAAAAACTCATCTACCTTCCATAATTCTCTGAAGATCAAGCAATCGGCAGCTAATATTAAATCTATTCAAGATGCAGAAGGTCGCCTCTTCACTGATTCTGATGGGATTCAAGATGCTTTCATACAATATTTTCAATCACTGATGAGTAATTCCTTGGGTAACCCTATTAATCTCCAAACTTTCTCGGATATTTCTTTCCCATCCAATCATAAAGATAGGTGGCCACTGCTTATTAATGAGGTAATAGCTGATGAGGTTAGGAAAGTTATTTTTAGTATGAAGAACAGTAGCTCTCCGGGACTAGACGGATTTAATGCTCGCTTTTATAAGGTCAGTTGGTCGATTATTGCGGGGGATGTTATTAATGCTATTAAGAATTTCTTTATGCATAGTAAATTGGTGGGGGGAGGGGGATAAATGCCACTAGGCTTGCTTTAATTCCCAAGACTTCAATACCTTTAAATGTAACCCAATTTAGACCAATAGCTTGCTGTAAACTAATCTACAAGTGTATCCCTAAGATTATGGCTAGAAGAATGAAGCATGTTCTGAATGAAATAATCAGCCCTAATCAAAGTGCATTCTTGCCTGGTAGAGATATTGCGGATAATATTGTGATTGCTACTGAATTAACGAGGGGATATAATAGAGCTGCTATATCACCTAGGAGTGTAATGAAATTAGACATTCAAAAAGCGTATGACACAATTAGATGGGATTCGATTATTTACATTTATTCAAAATGAATTTCCCCGTACCGTTCCTTTGTTGGGTATACACTTGCATATCATCTGTGCATGTATCACTTTCTCTTAACGGCTCCACTTTTGGATATTTCAAGACTGAACAAGGGTTGAGGCAGGGGGACCCGATCTCCCCGTATCTTTTTGTTTGTGTGATGGAACAGTTTTCTATACTGTTAGCAATAGCGTATGTTAGTAAGCAAATTGACTATCATCCTTATTGTAGCAAGGTTAATTTGTCTTTAATATTATTAGCTGATGATCTACTTATATTTACGAAGCCGAACTTTAAATCTATTGGTGGCATCTTGGATATTCTTGAACAATTTAAGAAGTTGACTGGTCTAATCATAAACAAAAGTAAATCCAAACTTAAGTGTGGTGGTGTTATCGAAGGAATTAAGGCTTCTCTTCTCAAGTTTTCTAGGCTTTCGACTATGGAAGAGAATGAAAACTATTTGGGAGCTCCTCTCTGCACTACTAGATTGACAGCAACTCATTGCTTACCTTTGGTAGAAAGTATTATCTCTAAAATATCCTCGTGGCCAGAATCTAAATTCTCGATGGCGGGAAGGCTAGTTATTGTCAAGTATTTGGCTATGTCTATGGCCATTTACTACGCTAGGATATTTATTCTGCCTGCTAAAATAATTGATTTGATTAACTCAGCGCTTGGGCACTTTTTATGGCATGCGAATCCTTATTCAAAAAAGCTGATACCTGTGGCTTTTAACAGGGTATGTACTCCTATTATTTGAGGAGGGCTGGGAATTATGTACTTGAAATCGTGGAATAAGGCGGCTCTTTCATCGAGGGTTGATAAGTCATATAGTTTTGATTCGAATATATGGGGAAAATGGTGCAGGGCTTATCTCTTAAAGGATGAAAACTTCTGGACCATGCGGATGCCCATTGATTGCAGCTGGATATGGAAGAACATGTTGAGGCACAGGGAGTCTTTTCTTTCTTTGTTCCAATGTGGTTTGAAAAATAAGGAAAACATATCTTTTTGGTTCGATCCTTGGAGTAGTAAGGGTGTTATTCTTGGGAATACAGTGGGTTATGAGCTCAGGAGTATGAGTGGTGTTCGTGAGGAGGCAAGGGTGTCATCAGTTTGTATGAGTGGTGCACTGTCTCTTCCTAACAGTAGCTCGCATTTGATTAGAACTGTTTGGGAGAATGTGTTGTTGAATCCGCTAAACATTTACATGTTCATGCATTGTGGAATGACTGTTGTCATGGAATAGCTTTGGTTTATGAAGGTCTTAATGCTCAACGCAGTGTTTTTCTATGGCACGGTAGAATATGGATGTGCAATTCCATTCCGAAAGAAAATTTGATGATGTGGAGGATTTTAATGAATGGAATTCATACTAGGGGGAAGCTGAAGGATAAGGGAATGATAGTTGTTTGTTTTGCGGTAGTTCTTCGGAAATAGTGAGACACCTTTTCTTTGAATGCAGTTTGACTAGATTTGTTTGGCGTAAGGTATTGGAGCATTTTGGTCTTCATAGCCCTAGGCGTCAATCGGAGGAAGAATGGTATTTGATTTTTGTAAAAACAAGATGGAAAAATATTAGTGGATGTTTGCTTTTAAAGGTACTAAAGAAAACGTTGTATATTCTGTGGATGGAACGGAACAATAGAATGTTTGGTAGAGTCTCTATCCCTAAACATTTATTGGTCCGATCTATAACTAGAAGTCTGTGATGTTTTTATGCCTACTTTGATGTAATATTTTGGTTTTTTGAATAAATGGAAGGGGCCATTCAACCCCGCTTGCATTGCAAAAAAAAAAAATCTAATGTTTTGAAAATATTATCATTTACCTATCAATGATATGGTATATTCAATTTTGATTTAAAATTGAATATGAAGTTGAAATCATTTTGAAAATGAATTTAAAATGATTTATAAAATACGTTTTAAATGGAAATCGATGAAATATATAATATATATATATATTATATATTTAATGGCTTGAATAGAATGCGTCGCGCCGTGGTAGTTCGCGAATTTCGACCATTGATATCGAGTTGACATTGCTGGAGATCCGACCGTCGGATTCTCCTAATACCAAAACCATTGGGTTCGTATCGAAAAGAGCTTTCCAACAAATATAATATATTTGGAATCTAACGGTTGGATTTGGAATTATGTCCAAATCAAAGTAAGAAAAGGTCGCTGTAAGTGCAATTCGATGACCATTTATGGAAATCGACTGTATGGGCCTTGATAAAATTATAAATATATTAATAATTTGTGTAAAATTATGATAAATAATTTGGAAAGAATTAGGATGAAAAATTCCATATTTGAAAAGATAAAAATCTATTTTTATCGAAATGAACTAGAATTATAATCCAATATTTTTAAATAAATAAATTGGATTTGGAATGGTTTTAAAAATAACCAGAATTTCCAATATATGAATTGGAATGGATTTGAATCGAAATCATCTTCGGAATATTTCGATATTGGATTTCGTGATTATACGGATATTGTTATGGAAATTTGGAAGATATATTACATATCATTATTTCCAATACGATTTTTGTTGGTTTCAGAATTTGATATTGAATATAAGCCTATATAATTTCTATTCAGAGCCTTGTATTTAATAATGAATTGGATTTGGGTTTGTCGTGAATGGTGTCTTAAATAACGCTATTCTTGAACCCCGCGTGAAAAGAATAAATCTATTAATTTAGATTATTAGAGTTTCCAGTTAATTAACATTTAATTGGAACAAAATAGGACGTGAATTGGGCTTATTGTGAATTGTGTTTTTAACGACACTCGTTCTTTAACCCGATTTATAGTGAAATGTGATTTGGAATTCATAAATCTTTTAATTAAGATTTAAGAGAATTTTCCAAAGAAAAGTTTCCAGTTTAATAAAAAAAATTAGAATGGAATGGAATTCGATTTGGTAATAATCGAAGTGAACTTCTACGGAGGAAGACTGCTACTATATATGGAATTTAAAAGGCTTTGCCGTTATTCCATTTATATTATCGGTTGGATGTGGAAGTTCATATCAATTATATATATTGATATGTTTTCAGTGAAGATTCAATTTTTAATGGAATGCGATTTTGGATTTATCGTGAGCTGTGTTTTAAATGACATTAGTTCTTTAACCCAGTTAAAGATAAGATTAATTTCTTAACTTTGAATAATCATTAATAATTATTTTTGAGATTAAAACTAAGTAGAGTTTTAATGGATCTTTAATTAGATTGAAAGGTGAATCTAATAACTAAAATTATCAAATTCAAGAAATGATCGAGAATGGAGTATCACCAGTTTCGCTCCAAGCGATAGTTAAATCTTTAATTAGATTTTAACGTGAAATGGTAATTAATTTTACCAATAACACCGTGGTGTTAGATATGGAGTATTACCAGTTTTACTTCATGGATGAATAGTTTGGGATTGGGAAATAAAATAAATGATTAGTTCGGTAAGAATCGCTAATCCCGACTAGTTTGGATAAACCTTAATTTGGTTTATAATTGAAATCCAATGAAAGATTAAAGAATAAATTTAAAGAGTTTATCTTTGATAAAATTAATATGAACCTTTCACAAAGTATAAGAATATTTGAGTAAAGGAATATTCTGGATTGGAATGAGGCGTATGTTGTGTTTTTATAGCACTTGTTTGTTATATATGCGAGTTATTCGGAATGACCGGGTCTAACCCATTCTGAAAAACTGATTCGATGATATGTCGAGGTTGAAGATGGTGGTTGAAGACCGGAGGTCTTCACATCGTTGGGATGATTACTGATGTCTTGATTGGGCTGTACACCCAAGACGAGGTAATAAGTGGTGATCGTCCAGATGTACTTGGAGATCGACCGGATATGCGAGGACCTCTCTCCTGTATTAGACATATGGGACGAGGAATAAGGTACCTCCGGTTTCGTTCAGACCCAGAACGAACTAGTAAATCGATGTGTGTCTGACATTGAATTTTATTCTGTGTTGATTGATTTTTGATAAATATATATATATATATATTTGGCGGCGGAGAATTTATTCTCTTGCTTAACGCCCTTCTCTAAGACGTACAAGCTCGGAGGTTATATATCGATAGACTTCAGGCGCATGGCGTGAATTGCCTGTGTTGCATGCTGAGATGCAAATGATCAAGGCTTCTGTTGAAAAGTAGAGTCTTGTGGTTGATGATCAAAGCACGGCTCTAATATAGCATAGCTTTGTGTATAGCGTTAATTCGCGAGCCTTACACCCCGATGTGAACCATAAACCGGAGAGGACCTCAGGGAGGACATGTGTTTCCTTCTAGCTAGGAGTGGTGTTAGGGTTTTGCAAGACCAGAAGTTATACTTATGTGGATGATGGATAGCGAGGCGCCTCAGATATATCGGTTACTATGGAGCCAATGGATATTGAGTCATTTGGCTCATTTACGTCTCATAGGGCGGGGAAACATATTGTTCAGGAATTTTAATCCACTTCGTGTGGACCGGCCCTAATGATCCAATGGTCACTTGAGCTCTAATCCTGAGACATGGGCTAGAGCATCTCGAGGCGGTGAGGATGATCCATTCCTTGGTTCACAGATGGAAATCCAACTTCCAATACGTGACTTTGCGGTTTTAATTGTAGAACTAGTATGGCGACATGATAGATTGTACCCTTGCCATCTATGATTGATACATTTATATTTGAGGTTGTTTTTGACACTATGCACTTATAATAGTATCGAATGATTTGTTTTAAACGTGCCAAGCATGTTTGACTATTACAAGGAAAAACTTTATCCTCCGGCTTGCGTTGCATTGTGTGATGCGACCTGAGTCTTATAATTGCTTCATTTTTCCAAAAAGCATTGCGCTATTTTGTTATATGCACTGGTATTCTTGGGAGGAAACCCGTTCCGTATTATATGGCATGGTCCCTTGATATATCTGATTTTAAAGTAAAGTTTTAAATAACTGTTTTAGTTCTCACACCAGTCACATGACTAACTTGGATTATTGTTTTAACCTAAACTCTGGGTGCCCCTATTTTCTACACGGGCGGCTAGTAGTTTGGTTTTATAGATATGATATTCACAAGATTCTGGATTTACAGCTGGAACTATACTCGGAAAGCTCTGCATCCATGTATTCCTTTCAGTTGTGTTTTGTATTATTTTCTGCTGCATTGTAATTAGTAAATCTCTGATATTTATCAAATGTATATTATTTGTTCATACTCTGTATATTCTTGTAATCTGATGTAAATTATTGTAATAAGCAATGAAATTTTCTTCTGTTTGTGTTCTAATTTTTTGTGTTCTCAACTCAATTCGGGCTTTCCTTTACGGGGAAGTTCAAGTCGTTTCATTTGGCATCAGAACTTTAGTTTATAGAGCTCGAGAACTAGACATATTAGAACCAAACGAAAGAATTCATCAGGATTGGATTAGTAGTATCCAATGAGAAAGACTCATTAGAGATAGGATCAGTAGTATCCTAGAATGAGTTGAAAGATTGTTATTTTAAAATAAAAATGAAAACAAACTTTGTTTTGAAAATTTAAACTCTAATAATACGTATTTGAATATTTTATTTTAAATTGATTTGGACAATTGAGTATAAGAAGATTTTGAATGTACGCCTAGCTAGCGTATATTCGAATCCTTAAATATACTTGATGGATATAGAGACACACTCTAGTCGCCCGGAGATGATCATGGTAATTGTGATCACATTTACTAGTGCTTATGTTTGAGTGACAAAAGTGGGATATCTATATATTTCCAATTGACTGGTGTGAGAACCAGAACTAGATAGGATTTATTATTTGTGATTTGGCATCAAAAACATGGTTTTTGAGTATATAAAAATTATGAATTTGAAAAGATAATCAACTAATTGATTGCTGGTTGTGTTGTTTGATTATTATTCTGATCAATAAAAATACATTGGAACCCTAAAGCCTATAAAAGAAATGAAGGTAAATTTAGCCAAATCGAATCAAAATTTTGAACTGAATTGAAAATTGATTGTAAATGCATGCATGTACATATATGTGTGACCAGGTCATAGCAAGGAGGTTAACAAGAGGAATAAAATTGTATGCCCGACAAATAGGTACATGCTTACTAATTTATTGGGTTTTGGTGATTTTATGAGCCGACTGGCTGGCCGCTTGGCTTTTTCTTTTTCTTTTTGGATGATGAGGGCCCTGCGTGGTTAGTTGCGATTTTAAATGTCTCCCCGTGCAAAGGAGGTTATGGCGAATTTTTTCAAAAATTTAGGGTGTTAGCCAAATTTTTGAAGAATTGGAAAATTCTTAGAAACTGAAAAGTTTAAGAATGAAAGCCAAACTGAAAGTTGAGTTGGTTCGTAAAAAAAGCTTCATCTCGGTTCCTTTTCGAGGAAAAAAAGATTTTAAGTGGGGGCAATTGTAACAACCTGGAAAATCAGAACCAATTTAAAATTTTTATTTTGGCAATTTTAATGAATTTTGAATATTTAAAATGATTTATTTTAAATAATAATGACTAGAAATTTAGTTTGAGTAGAAATTGAACGTAAAATTTATTTTAATCGAAGTTAGAATATAAATATTTATTTTAATTATAAAAGGAATTGGAAATGGCGCAGTAGTTTGAAATTTTGATTTCAAATTTCAAATGAATGTACAGGATTCAAAATAAACCGGATTTTAGTAAAAGCAGAAATATTTGAATCTATTTGAAAATGTCATTCCAACGGATGTGAAAAATCCAGATTTCATAATGGGAATAAAAAGTTATGTTAGTTGAAAATTTAGAACAGTCGCTATGAAATTTTACATAATATATGGCTGTTAAAAATAAATATCTTGCAAATGACCTCAATTTTCGACGAGACCACTTTTATTGTATCTGGAATGTAAAATTATTTCTAGATTCTAATTTTCATAATTTTTGTAATCAATATGTGAGCGTGGCAAAAGAAAACGTATTTTGTCAATTTCAATTGAATTGGATCGACCAAAAAATGACCATTTTTCAAACGGCCTCCAAATTCGGCAAAATTAGTTTTGTAAGGACCGTATCATCAAAATATAGCTAGATTTATTTTTCTGAAATTTTTGGAGTCAGTATGTTGCCCCGGTAAATTAAATTGTGCATTCAAATTCAATATATATTGATTTATATTTTAAATTTAAAGAAAAACTAATCAAAACAGTCGAATTGACTTACGAAACATATCCCATTGTATCTGGAATAGGGGTATTTTACTAGGGGCGACAGTCGTTGGATTTGGTTTGGAGTTCAGAACGTTAAACTTTATAAATAAGGAATAAACAGAATAAAACAATAATTTATATATTATAAACAACTTGGGAAACCAAACCCTAGCTCTCCATTTGTTTCAGCCACCGTTGCGTCCTAGAACCGACGTCCAGAATCGCCCACTTTTAATCCAATTAAATCGCAAAATCCATTAATTAAAATGAGGATCTTTCCACTGTAAACTTCCTCCTCTCAACGAGCTCCGTGTTTTCAACGGGGGTGATCGATTATTAGTACCTATTCCGATCGGAATTGCACCTCAAAGCGTCACCAGTTGGAGTCGTTCCTGGAGGCAGAGAGGAAGTAGACTTCGATGAGGTTCCAGGTGGTGGGTGGTGCTGTGATGGGCTATGATGTAGTGAGGATGGATGAGATTCTAGTCATCAGATAAGGGGCAGCGACGGATTTTGTTGCCTGAGATGGGTTCGAGAGAACTGATCGACAACGAAGGAGGAAAGGGGTTATTCCCTGAAGCATTTAATAGTAAATCTTAACCCTTTTATTTTTTATTTTTTATTTTTTTAGTTTATTGTATTTCTAATATGTTATAGCATTATAAAAAATATAATTAACATTAATATAAATCAGTTTTTAAAATGTAATTAGCATTAATATAAATCAGTTTTTTAAAAAGTAATTACCGTGGATATAAATCAGTTTTTAAAAATGTATAAAGCATTGATTCATTTTCAGTTTTTGAAAATAAATTAACATTGAATTAAAAATGTAATTTTTAACTGAAATAACTTTGTTTTAAAAAATTTGTTTTTAAAATATTAATAGCTTTGTTTTTATAAAAATAAAATAAAATACCATTGTTTTAAAAATAAAAATAATATGGCTTTAAAAGTATAAATAATATGTTTTTTAAAATACATGCAGCATTGTAAAAAAATGTGATCTTTATATATATAACTTAAATAAAAATATGATTTTTATTATAAATGACTTTATTTTAAAAATATGATTTTTAAAAATTTATAGAACAGTTTAAAAAATGTGACTTCTAATTATATATGGCATCGTATTAAAAATATGATTTTTAATATATATACCGTGTGAAACAAATTGCGATGGAACTGATTGGAAGCAGAACAGAACCAAAACCGTCCAATAAAGAATGACGGAGTGGAAACCAAAGGTGAGAACTTCTCACCATAATTTATTTTCTAGTTAATTATATATACTAGGATGCAAACAGTGTTTAGTATCACCCGACAACTTTGTTTGAAACCACGTTTGTTTGGCTATTTGTTTGGTTGGATTATTTGGTTGAATTTGGTTTGGGAAATGGAATGAATTGATTAGAATTTGGTTTGTACATAGCGTGAGCCATTATTAGGCGAGGGATAAGGCTAGACCTTATTCCGATTCTAGTATTTCGTCGTTATGCTGCCGAAATTTTCTAAAAATGTTAGAATAATAAAAATATCATTTTATTGTTTAAATGAACTGTATAAAATATTCATGAGTTGAAATTAATATTTTATAGTTAAAAAAAAATTTAATGTGTATATGAATAAAATAAATATTCATTTACAAATCGGACGATTTGTTTATGTACACACAATTAACTGATATTGATTGGGACGATATATTTTACACATCGCCCAACTGCACAAATAATACTCAATGTGTGTTGTTTGAAAACCCCACACGGGTATTGGCATGATATTGGACATACACTAATCCCAATATTTAGTTGTATGTCAATCAATGGGTTGACAGGAGGTGATAAGCATTAATTATTTATTTTTAACGCTTATACAGTTGTAAATTGCACTCTGGATGATGGTTGATTGTGTGTCATTATTGTTATGTAAATGTGTTGTATGAAATCCATAAAAATAACATTATATGGTAATTGACTGTGTATGATTCCAATTCATAAAGAACGAATATTTTAGAATAACGAATATTTTAAAATAATGAACATTTTAGAATAATATTCAGTAAAGGATTAAAAATGGATTTGATGTCCGGTTTGGGATGGACACGAAAATATTGAAATATATAAGCAGTGTTGATTAGATTTGCGCCATTTTGACGCGAATGATATTTGTATCAATTTTATTTATTTTTATAATGAATATCGAAAAGGAGGTGATGTCAAAATCTAATGTTTTGAAAATATTATCATTTATCTATCAATGATATGGAATATTCAATTTTGATTTAAAATTGAATATGAAGTTGAAATCGTTTTGAAAACGAACTTAAAACGATTTATAAAATACGTTTTAAATGGAAATCGACGAAATATATATAATATATATTATATATTTAATGGCCTGAATAGAACGCACAGCGCCACGGTAGTTCGCGAATGCCATTGCCTTCGAATTGACATTACAGGAGATCCGACCGTCAGATTCTCCTAAAACCGGAACCGTTGGTTTCGTATCAAAAAGACCTTTCCGACGAATATAAGAGATTTGAAATCTAACGGTTGGATTTGGAATCATGTCCAAATCAAAATTAGAAAAGGTCGCTGTAAGTGCAGTTCGATGACCGTTTATGGAAATCGACAGTACGGGCCTTGAACAATTTATTAAAAATATTAGTAATTTGTGTAAAATCATAATAAATAATTTGAAAAGAATTGGGATGAAAAATTCCATATTTGAAAAGATAAAAATCTATTTTTACCGAAATGAACTAGAATTATAATCCAATATTTTTAAATAAATAAATTGGATTTGGAATGGTTTTAAAAATAACCGGAATTTCCAATATATGAATTGGAATGGATTTGAATCGAATTCATCTTCGGAATATTTCGATATTGGATTTCGTGATTATACGGATATTGTTATGGAAATTTGGAAGACATATTATATATCGTTATTTCCAATACGATATTTGTTGGTTTCAGAATTTGATATTGAGTATAAGCCGATATAATTTCTATTCAGAGCCTTGTATTTAATATTGAATTGGATTTGGGTTTATCGTGAATGGTGTCTTAAATAACGCTATTCTTGACCCCCGCGTGAAAAGAATAAATCATTTTTTTTTTGAGTAGGACGCATGTGTAGCGCGAGACTACACAGTCGATTAAGCATTATATTAAGTATGTAATAATAAACCAGTTATCAAGCCCAACTGGTGGCTTAAAGTTTGCAAAATAGTAATTCAACAGCATCCAATATACCCGAAGATAGATAACAGTACATCAATACAACATAGAGTCAGCTACCATATCATATACATATTTTTTTAATGAAGATTATTAGAGTTTCCAGTTAATTAACATTCAATTGGAATAAAATGGGACGTGAATTGGGTTTATCGTTAACTGTGTTTTTAATGACACTCGTTTTTTAACCCAATTTACAGTGAAATGTGATTTGGAATTTATAAATCTTTTAATTAGGATTTAAGGGAAATTTCCCAAAGAAAAGTTTCCAATTTAATAAAATAAACTGGAATGGAATGGAATTCGATTAGGTAATAATCGAAGTGAACTTCTGTGGAGGAAGACTGTTACTATATATGGAATTCAAAAGGCTTTGCCATTATTCCATTTATATTATCAGTTGGATGTGGAAGTTTATATCGATTATATATATTGATCTGTTTTCCGTGAAGAATCCATTGTTAATCTAATTTGATTTTGGGTTTATCGTGAGCTGTATTTTAAATGACATTAGTTTTTTATAACCCAGTTAAAGATAAGATTAATTTCTTAACTTTGAATAATCATTAAGTAACGATTTTTTGGATTAAAACTAAGTAGAGTTTTAATGGATCTTTAATTAGATTGAAAGGTGAATATGATAACTTAAATTATCAAATTCAAGAAATGATCGAGAATGGAGTATCACCAGTTTTGCTCCAAGCGATAGTTAAATCTTTAATTGGATTTGAACGTGAAATGGTAATTAATTTTACCGATAACACTGTGGTGTTAGATATGAAGTATTACCGGTTTGACTTCATGGGATGAATAGGTTGGGATTCAGAAATAAAACAAAATGATACTTCGGTAAGGATCGCTAATCCCTACTAGTTTGGATAAACCTTAATTTGGTTTATAATTAAAATTCAATGGAAGATTAAAGAATAAATTTAAAGAGTTTATCTTTGATAAAATTAATGGGAACCTTTCCCAAAGTATAAGAATATTTGAATAAAGGAATATTCTGGATTGGAATGAGGCATACATTGTGTTTTTATAGCACTTGTTTATTATATACGTTAGTTATTCAGAAAGACCGGGTTTATCCCATTCTTAATAACTGATTCGACGATATGTCGAGGTTGAAGACATTGGTTAAAGATCGGAGGTCTTCACATCGTTGGGATGATTACTAAGTCTTGATTGGGCTGTACATCCAAGACGAGGTAATAAGTGGTGATCGTCTAGACGTACTTGGAGATTGACCGGATATGCGAGGACCTCTCTCTTGTATAGGACATATGGGACGAGGTATAAGGTGCCTCTGGTTTCGTTCAGACCCAGAACGAAATAGTAAATGGATGTGTATCGTACATTGGATTTTATTCTGTGTTGTTGATTTCTATTAAATATATATCTGTTTGGCGACGGAGAATTTATTCTCTTGCTTAACGCCCTTCTCTGAGACGTACGAGCTCGGAGCTTATATATCGATAGACATCAGTCGCATGGCGTGAATTTCCTGTGTGGCATGCTGAGATGCAAATGATCAAGGCTTCTGTTGAAAAGCAGAGTCTTCTGGTTGATGATCAAAGCATGGCTTTAATATAGCATAGCTTTGTGTATAGCGTTAATTCGCGAGCCTCACACCCCGGTGTGAACCAGAAATGGGAGAGGACCTCAGGGAGGACATGCGTTTCCTTCTAGCTAGGAGTGGTGTCAGGGTTTTGCAAGCCCAGACGTTTTACTTATGTGGATGATGGATAGCGAGGTGCATCGAATATATCGGTTACTATGGAGCCGATGCATTTTTGATCACCTGGCTCATTTACGCCCCATAGGGCGGGGAAACGTATTGTTCAAGCATTTTAATCCACTTCGTGTGGACCGGCCATGACGATCCAAGGGTCACTCGAGCTCTGATCCTGAGACACGGGCTAAAGCGTCTCAAAGCAGTAAGGACGATCCCTTGCCTTGGTTCACAGATGGAAATCCAACTTCCAATACATGACTTTGCGGTTTTAATTGTAGAACTAGTACGGCGATATGATAGATGGTACCCACGTTGTCTATGATTGATACATTTATATTCGAAGTTGTTTTTGACACTATGCACTTATAATAGTATCAAGTGATTTGTTTTAAACGTACCAAGCATGTTTGGCTATTATAAGGGAAAAAACTATCATCCAGCTTGTGTTTCATTGTGTGATGGGACCTGAGTCTTATAGTAGCTTCATTTTTTCCAAAAGCATTATGTTGTTATGTCATATGCACTGGTATTATTGGGAGGAAACCCGTTCCGTGTTATACGGTGTGGTCCCTTGATATATCTGATTTTAAAGTAAAGTTCTCACACTAGTCACATTACTGACCTGGAGTTTATTGTTTTAACCTAAAACACTGGGTGCCCCTATTATTTACACAGGAAGCTAGTAGTTTGGTTTTGCAGATATTATATTCACGAGATCTTGGATTTATAGCTGGAACTATACTCGGAAAGCTCTGTATCCGTGTATTCCTTTTAGTTGTGTTTTGTATTATTTTCCGCTGCATTGTAATTTGTAAATTTCTGATATTTATCAAATGTATATTATTTGTTCATACTCTGTATATTCTTGTACTCTGATGTAAATTGTTGTAATAAGCAATGAAATGTTCTTCTGTTTGTGTTCTGATTTGTCATGTTCTCAACTCAATCCGGGCTTTCCTTTACGGGGAAGTTCGGGTCGCTTCATTAAGGATTTTGTTGAAAAGCAGAGTCTTTAGGTTGTTGATCAAAGCACGGCTTTAAATAGCATAACTTTGTGCATAGCGTTAATTCGTGAGACTCACGCCTCGGTATGAGTCAAAATGGGATGAGGACGACAGGCAGGACACGATGTTTCTTTCTCGCTATGGGTGGTGTCATGGTATGGAGCCCAAACATTTATTTATTTTTTACCGGTGTGGATAACGGATTGCGAGGCGCCTCAGATACTGGTCCCTAATGGCCAAGTGATAGGTCCTATAGGACCGAGAAACATTTGTTCAGGATTATTAATCCACAAAAGTAAGGGTGGAATGACCCTACTGCTAACCAGGGTTCATGTAATGACCCGGCTTGGTGACCGGTTCTCGCTGGTAATTAAACCAACTTAAACCATTCATAAATACGGATAGTTATGGGTACTTACATATTTGCACAAAATAACAGAACTTTTCATTTCATTACCGTAATATAACATGAGAGTTTCAAGGATTACATCAGAGTACATTTATTTCATAGCGGAAGAAATTCTGACTTAGCGAAAGAATGAGAATGCTCCAAAACATGATAGCTCCAGCTAAAAAACAGAATCCTGCTCCAATCAACTCCATGGCTAAATCTGCGAACCAAACTACTAGCTGTCCATGTCAAAATTATGGGCACCCAAAGTTTAGGTGTGGGAACAATAAACTACGGATCAGTCGTGGGACTGTTGTGAGAACTCAAAAACAGTTGTTAGTTAGGATTCATTTTAAAGTTGGGAAATTCAACGGACCATGCCGCTAACGCGGAACGGGTTTGCTCCATATGAATTTCCATGCATAGAAATTCACTATGACTTATGAAAAATGAAACTACCATAAGGTCTCGCGGCACACACAATGCAAACACACACATGGGCAAGGTTTCTCCTTATGATAGTCAAAAATGCTTGATACGTGAAAATCCTCTTTTAATACTATAATATAGTGTGAAAAATTCTTTCGAAAATAAATGTATCAATCTTAGCCAGCATAGGTACCATATACTGTACTGACGTATGGTATACAACTTAAAATCGTACGGGCTCATAGCGGAGATTGGGTTTCCAACAATGATCAGGTAAAGAAACTTCATTCCGAACCGAATTTTGAACACCTCTAGAGGGATGTCCGAGGATCAACAGTGATGCTCCTCATGCCAACACAAGGCCGGGTTACCCCTTAACTGAGTAGCTATTGTACGCCCGAGTATGTCATCTCCCGGTCATTACCGACCTTTCTGAGCGCTTGCAACATCAACATCCACAAAGTAGAAGTTATCCACATAGGTTAATATCTGGGCGCCGTACCATAGTACACCTTTTATCTAGAAGGAGACGACACCTCATAACTGTGCTGCATTTCTTCTTGTTTTGGCCATTTACCGTGTAACGTCCTGCTTTTATCGGTTTGTATTTGAATATTTAAATCAATTTAAATATTGAATTCATAATATAAGTGGATTTATATATTAATTAAAACGAAGTTGAATGTATTAAAATATAATCAAGCCCGTAATATCGAGCAGTTCGTAATTTAACGTTCCGAACTTCAATTGAATGTACATGATTCATTATAAACCGGATTTCTTCGAAACAAGAAACATTGGAATCTGTTGAACTGTATTTTTCTAATGAAAGTGAAAAACCAAGATTTCGCATTATAGATTGCGAGTTATATCCAAATCAAAGTCTCTATAGAATTGTTTATTGACTGTAGCTGTTAATTTGATATAACTAGATATTGGTTTCGAATTTGGACAAGATTCTTTTGAGACATAGTGATAATTTAATTTTTAGAATTTTACTTTAGTTATTAATTAATTAAATACAAAACTTTTTATTTGAAGTATTTTGCACCCTGTATCAATATTTCGGGGTTTCACAATATGAGTTAACCTACCGATATTATTATATTTTCGGGATCGTGACACCTCACTGGACACGACCGTATCCTTATTTCTGTCCATAGCGGCTCAGACATGAATGTAAATTTACGCAAATGGGTACCCTTAATAAGATAGAAAATAAACAGAACAACAAAATAATGTCCATGCGAGCCATTCAATTGTTGGATGTAGCACGTAACTATTATGTAGCAACAAATGAAATGGTACTTTTTATTTTTGAAAACTTAAGTCCTAAGTATAAATTAAAATACAACTTTACCTAGAAAAATAGATGTGTAGGATAGTACCCAACAACAAAAGAATACTAGAGCTTTAAATTGAGTGTCACCTCTCCGATTTCTGTCCATACCAGCAGAAGTTGTCTAAGTACCTATGTATTCCTAAAGACGTACACACCCATACCCTAAAGACTGATGATGTGATGCGAGCAGTCCATAACTTAACGTGTAAGTTAAAATTTGATCAGATAACCATGACACATAATATAGCAACGCAGACTGTTTCCAGCTATCCTAAGAGTTATCATAGATAGACGTTGAAATTGTGAAGCAATCCTACTCTATAATCCAAAGACAACTTAATACCGTGCTGTATTTTCAAAATCAAACAACTGTGAAAGGATAACAAAAAAAACTACTCTATAATTTACGTAGCAAGTCTAATATGTTGGAAACATACACTACCTAGAACGTAGGCATGCAAACCTACATGTACACCTACAACACTTATTCCTTGATAGCCCAGGAAATAATGCATATAAATAAACATCACACAGAGGCACATCGGGCATCTTTCTGCAAAACAAAACTCAGACTAAAAATGAAAATGCAACAGCAAGTGCGGGGGGGGGGGGGGGGACCTAGATGGACGAATGGCGCCGGGAAGGAGATGAATTGTCTAGCGTTGGAAAATTGGGTCAGGGCGGATAGCAAGAATAGCCGTATATCCTTGGGAAACTCCAAAGTTTTGTTTGAGAAACAAACACTGTCACTGGTTGAGGCCTAAAAGCCACGAGCTGAAATTCGCGATGGAGAATAGGTCACTAGAGTCCGGTAGAAGTGAGGCAGCGGGAGGAGGCAGCGCAGGCAAGTCCATTGATAGCCTCGAATTGGGTTCATGTAAAGGGGTGGGACTGTGTGATGATGTTCAGAGATGAGGTTGGGAGGGGAACTAGAAGGTGTCGCATGGAGTGGGTGACCTTCAGGAGCTTGCGGATTCTATAACCTAGAGCTTGCGAGAGGTTGTTGTAGTGGCATATGGGTGAAAGGAAGGTCAAGGCACTATGATGGACCAGCGTGAAGAGGTGGTGCTAGGATGGATGTGCCCGCGTCGAGAAGAAGTGGGGTGATGTTAGTTTAATGGTTTGATTTAGTGGATACATTAGAGATAGATTTTGGAAATAGGGAATTAAGAAGTAGCAGGAGCATTTTGATTATGGGAAAAGAGTGTACTATTGAGAGTGGGACAATGCATGTTTGGGTTTTAAAATATGAAGTCCAACTAAACAAAAGAAAGTACCTGTACAGATGGAGATAGGCTTGGGTTGAACGGGCAAAGTCATGCGAACCTATGCTGATGGAAGTTGTTACGTTGGTGATTTTAAAGGTGGAGTAAAGCATGGATTTGGTAATTATCATTTTAGGAGGGGTGAAGAAAGAGTGAGGACGGTTGAGTATTATGTTGGACCAAAAAAGAAAACGTGTTAGACCAAATAAAAAGGAAAAAATGGAGTGCAGCGTTTGTATAGAAAGGGAACATGAACGTGCGTGAATCAGAAACAAAAGGAGATCGATGGCATTGAAATGGCAAGTAGTGGTTCTGAATTAACAAGGAGGAGAGAGATCATGGTGGTTAACATAATCTGAGATACTTAATTCTGTTAGGATCAAATGGACGCAGGCTACATACAGGAGTTGGTCTGGCGTGAATTGAAGCTCGTTGGAAATTATGGCGGAATTGAACACCTGGTGTAATCAACTGATGCAAATCGTTATTTAACGGTTAATGCGCAAAGGTGAGTAAAATCACTGACTCTATTCTATTTTAAAATATTATAATTAGGTAAATATTGATTGAATGTTGTGTGATGGTCGTTTAGGTAAAATACAATTAAACTGGTTGAAATATATAGATATCGTTATCGATTGATACAGATCCCTTCGATTATAATATCACATAGTATGAAATTTAGTGTAAATTTTATGGACTAACATCTGTGGATGCAGGAAACCGGTTGGAGGAATCCAACCGGATTTCCACAATATCTATATGTACTATTTGTTTTATATTATTTATATATGCACTGTTTGAACCCAAATGACACTTGAAACCCTATGTGGATATTGATCAAGTAAATAAACGATATCGATTTAGAAAGTAGCAGCAACTGGCCATAAATCCATTGTTTAGTTAAGAAATTGACTGGCCATCAGTAAAATCAACGAAGTTAATTATAAAAAAATTATATTTTCATAATTAAAGCGAAGTTTTAAACTGTAATAGAAGTTCTATTAAAAATTGGTATTTTATAGTTAGTTTTTATAAAGTAAATATAAGTGATTATTGGATAAGTTATAGAGCTGTAATTATCATACAAGTAAATATTGGATAATTTTTTTTAAAGATAATTGGTTACAGAATATTTTTGGATTAATTATATTAATCAAATGAATAGAAGTAATTAAAATCAGGTAACAAATTAACTGATGGTTTGAAGTTGATTAAATCAACTGTTTATTGGAAGTGGCTTTTTAGATTAATTGGTCTTCAATTATTCTAATGAAAATAGTCTAGAAATAAATTAATCAAAATTAATATGATTTAATTGCCTTTTTAATTATTGAAGTTTAAATAATTATTGAACTAGTATAATTAGTATTGTTCATTAATAATGAAGTAAATTGTTTTACTTCAGCAAATGATCAAGTTAATCACTATTTAATGAATTCCATGGTATTGAGTTTATGATGAGATGTTTACTAGAATTGGGTATAATAATTCAAATAAAAAGGAAATTTTCAAAAGATGGAGAACGTTATTGATTTTTGATAAAAGAAATTTTAAATGGATTTGTATAAGGAAGACGGAGCGAAGAGAAATGTTTAATAATGGATTTGTATAAGGAAGATGAAGCGAAGAGTTAATGACTAATAATTATAAACAATAGAGTTTTCAAAAATAAGGATTTGGTGTCATAAAACCATATTTAAAATAAAGCAAGAAATATGGTTTAATTGATATTATTAGTAATAAGGAGTTTAGAGTTACGGACTTATATCTGTTCTAAGGTAAGAACGTTGTCGATCAAGGTCTGAGAGGTAAACAAAATACTCCAACTTGAATGACTTCACTATTATCAAGGAATGGTATCGGTTTGTAACAGAAAGAGATGTCAAGATTAGCTATAAAAGGGATATTGCAGCGTATGGTAAGTCTTTGAACTATATTGATAAAATAACATTGTTGACTGGGCTTAAGCATGACTGTTTTGTCGAGATTAGTTATAAAGGGAAATATTACAGCGTATTGCAAGCTTTTACTATAACGATAAATTAACATTGTTAACCAAGCTTAAGCATGATTATTATATATAACACTATCCCCTAGAAAGGTGGAAAATTCACTTATCCTAAGTGATAAGAAAATAATTATGTTTTCCCCAAAGAAGTATAAATGAATTTTACGAAGTTAGAAGTAGAAGTAAATAATTGAGATCTGATATATATTACCCATACTGAAGGGAACTCTTTAAAATATGGAAATGTGATAAAACATTTGAGTCTATATAACATGTCATTCGACATTGTTCTGAATCATATAAGAAATGCTAATTGGATATTGAACAAATAATATATATATTGCTATTTCCAAAATAAAGGAAGACTAAAACGAGTTTTGAAATATGATGTAATGTTTCCAAGAAAGGAAAATAAAAGAGATTTTATAATCAAATAGGAGGTCGACACTAAGATATAATGGTATTTATTATCTAAATGAAAATTTATTTGATGAACAAAATCAGATTTTCTATAAGGAATAATGTTCACACTTCAAAATGAATAATGTTTTAAAAAGAAAATGTCTGCAGATTAAGCAGTTAAAATGGAAATGTTTTCCAATGTGAATAATGTAAAATTCCCGATATACAGGGAATGAGAAATGTGAAAGGACGAGAATATTTTTCGAATGTCAATAACCTATACATTTGGAATATGGGAGAATAAAGGTTTATAATAACTAAAAATGTTTTCCAAGAAATGTGAAGAGCTGAACGGGTTTTGGAAAATATCTGGGAAGATATGGAAAATTGGAAAATGAATGTTAAATAAAAAGGTGCCCGTGGTTATGTGATGTTTAGTTGTACATTTGAATGGATGTTTGTTTTAACTTCGATAGTTAAATAAACGACTATCGAAGTGTTTTGACCACAGTTGTCAATACGGAGGGACTGGTTGGATATATTATCTAAAAACCACTCCGTATAGGCATAAGCGCTGCAAATTAGATTATGTTGAAGATAATTGAAGACGGAGTGAAATACAAGAGTCGTTCTGTTCCAGAATGGTGCTTTCTGTTTGTCCAGTCCCAGGACAACTTGTATGGACGAATGTCTGACAGAGTATTCCTGACAAATCACATAAGACGATCTTTTTAAGGTGTTATGTCTGATGGCGGAGAAATTCGTTTCTCTTAGCTTTTTATACCCGTAATATTTTGGGAAGATCAACTAGTGATTTGATGTGTTTGACGATGTGGCATTCAATGTGAATGGTGACCAGATGTTCTAAAAAGATTAACGTAGCCTCAAGCCTCACAACCGGGAAATGACAAAAATCGGGCATGCAACATGACTAGTTGGGTCATAGCCAAGCAGGGTTTATTGTCACCGATCTAGGGAAAATTCATATTTGTTCTTCTTTTCAATTCTATACCTTCGAAATACGGTCGGAGGCCCAACAACCGTGGGTGACAATATATTCTATACACTCAAGCTAAATGGGTGGTCGATCATGTGTAGGCCGGGTTGCAAGATGTTCTTGTTGAATCATAGTGTATCCCCTCTAGAGTACACTGATCGGGAGGTGGTCCCATACCTTATCATAGTTAGAATCCAATATCCAATAAGCTCCCTGCGGTTTTTGATTTTATACTATGTATGTGGAGCGTGAGATGCAAGCGTTCTGCTATTTGGTTATTTATTTGGTTAGACATTATTATAATATCACTGGATTTTGATATCAAAATATTTTGGGTTATAGTAAGGTAAGAACCGTCCATGTTTATGTGTGGGCTAGTCTTACTATTATCCTTTCTTGTAAAAGATTTTTTTTCAAAGTTAAACAATATGGTTGGAGTTTACTCACACCAGTCCCATGAGTAACCCAAGTTTATTTTGTTTGTTTTCGCTAAACTCTTGGGTGCCCAAATTTGTACGGGCAGTCAAGTGTTTCAGGCTTTGCAGATTCACTTGTAGGAGCTCGGAGTAGGAGGCTTCACTTCTATTTATTTAGAGATTATTTCCTCTGTGATGTATATGAATTATACTCTGATACAATAAGTAAGTACGAAAATTCAGATTTGTATTTCAAAGTTATGTTGTAATATATTTTATTCTTTCCACTGTGAATTTTGTGTTTACTCTGATTTAGTAGCAGTTGTGACCTTCTTCTTCTTGTGTTCTATTAGTTCTATCTTTCCTATCTCATCCTCTAACTTCTTTCTATTATTGACCCGGTATTTTCGATGCTTGATTAGTCAATATGAGATTTATGTTGATTTTTTCGTGGTTGAAAATCCCGCGGCCGTTACAGTTGTATCAGAGCTGAAGGTTAAGTGATTACCTTGGCTCTGTGGCATAACTCGATAGATATGGAGTTAGTAATACTCTAGATTGAGTATGAGTGTATATATATGAGCACATATTTGTAAATTAATATAAAAACTGTTTTATATTCTGTTGATTGGTCAGTCGAGTGGTTTATGAATTCTGGTCGAAACAGTAATGCAAACTATGTCGATAGGTGTTTCTAAACTCTTAAACAGAGTAATTCGACACATTATGTTTTGAAAAGAGGGTAAATGAAATAATTTTACCCAAAATATATTTTGATATAAAGAAAGCATATATATTGTAATTATATAATATATATTGAATGTGTTGGTTGAAATTATGATCGAATAAGACTCATAATTGAGTTTATTATATAAATAACCAATCGAAATATTATATAAGTATAATATGCAAAATCAGATGAACTGGATCTGAATTAAAACCAGAATTGAAATAAAACTCTAGAAATGTGGGAAAGAGTTAGGAATAATGTTTGGATTAAATATATGGGAATTTTAAAATCCTAGGAGATTTGAAATTGTTTTCCAAATGCTGTGAAAGATAATTTGAAGTAATTTCAAAAATAAAAGTGTTTGAAAATAAGTTTTGATAGTGATATAGTATTGAACTCACTTCGATCACTGGAAAATAACCCTGATGATGAACCATGGCATCATTAGTGCAATTTTCGAGTTTCTAAGTAACGGATTACTACCAAAAATTTTGTTTGAAATTATTTTAGGAAAGTAAGTTAATAAGAATTCAAATGTTTTGAGTTACCATTATTGTATGCAAATATATATTATTTCAAACTGATTTGAGATAAAAACCCAGGAATTTGAATTCTGAAATTTAAAGATTTAACTTATGGAGTTAAAATGGCAAAAGTGGAACTTAAATTAAGATAAACAAAATTGGACTGAATTTGGAACAATCCAGAATGGAAATTGTAAAAGAGAAATATTGGAGATTTGAGTTAATAAATGAATTGATTCTTGGAGAATAAGAATCAAATTTTGGATTTTAAGATGAAGATAACTGATTTGAGAAATAAATCAGTAAATGGAATGTTGTAATAGAACTTAATAAGGTTAAGAGTTTGGAATTGAGAATGGAATTGGAATTGAAATAGAAATTTGGTTTAGTAAAAGCAAAAGATTGGTGAGAATAGATTGATAGGAGATCTATCAAGGATGATTGGGTATATGCCGATGGAATATCAAATGGAAGAGTTAGAATTGGATGCCCAACCAAAAGTGTACATGTTTATATTTTCTTCGATTATGATATTTTTATGAGTCTGTCTTGAAAGCCGTCTGGCTGTTTGATTTTCTGTTGAATTGGAGAAGGCCCAAAGTTGCGAGTTGTAGTAATACCGAATGAGCCGTGCAGAGGAGAAGCTGGCAAAGTTCTCAGAAAATTTAAGTTGTTAGGAAATTTTCTGAATTTTCGAAGATATTCAGTATTAAGAAGGAACTAATATTTGGAATTAATCGGTTCAGTTGAAACTGAATTTCCGAAATTAAATAAAAGATTTTTACCCAGTTATAATAGAGATCATAGCATTTTTCTACCTTAGTAATTTTGGGGTCGAAATTCTTTTAAAGGGGAAGGAATGTAAAGTCCTGCATTTTTATCGGTTTGTATTTGAATATTTAAATCAGTTTAAATATTGAATTCATAATATAAGTGGATTTATATATTAATTAAAACGAAGACGAACGTATAAAAATATAATCAAGCCTGTAATATCACGGCAGTTCATAATTTAACGTTCTGAACTTCAACTGAGTGTACAGGATTCATTATAAACCGAATTTCTTCGAAACAAGAAACATTGGAATCTGTTGAATGGTATTTTTCTAATGAAAGTGAAAAACCAAGATTTTGCGTTATAGATTGTGAGTTATATCCAAATCAAATTTTCAAATAGTCGCTATAGAATTGTCAATCGACCGTAACAGTTTATTTGATATAACTAGATATTGGTTTCGAATTTGGAAAAGATTCTTTTTAGTCATAGTGATAATTTAATTTTTATAATTTTACTGTAATTTTTAATTAATTATATACGCAACTTTTTATTTGAAGTATTTTGCACCCTATATCAATATTTCGGGGTTTCACAATATGATTTAACCTACCGATATTATTATATTTCTGGGATCGTGACACCTCGCTGGACACGACTGTATCCTTATTTATGTCCATAGCAGCTCAGACATGAATGTAAATTTACGCAAACGGGTACCCTTAATAAGATAGGAAATAAACAGAACAACGAAACAATGTCCATGCGAGCCATTCAATTGTTAGATGTAGCACGTAACTATTATGTAGCAACAAATGAAATGATACTTTTTATTTTTGAAAACTTAAGTCCTAAGTATAAATTAAAATATAACTTTACCTAGAAAAATATATGTGTAGGATAGTACCCAACAACAAAAGAATACTGGAGCTTTAAATTGAGTGTCACCACTCCCTTTTCTGTCCATACCAGCAGAAGCTGTCTAAGTACCTATGTATGCCTAAATATTTACTCACCCATACCCTAAAGACTGATGATGTGATGCGAGCAGTCCATAACTTAACGTGTAATTTAAAATTTGATCAGATAACCATAACGCGGGCTAATAATAATAATATAGCAATGCAGACTGTTTCCAGCTATCCTAAGAGTTATCATAGATAGACGTAGAAATTGTGAAGCTATCCTACTCTATAATCCAAAGACAACTCAATACCATGCTATATTTTCAAAATCAAACAACTGTGAAAGATAACAAAAACAACTACTCTATAATTTACACAACAAGTCTAATATGTTGGAAACATACACTACCTAGAACGCAGGCATGCAAGCCTACCTATACACCTACAACACCTATTCCTTGATTGCCAAGGAAATACTGCATATAAATAAACATCACACAGAGACACATCGACCATCTTTCTGCAAAAGAAAACTCAGACAAAAAATGAAAACGCAACAGCAAGTGCGGGGGGGGGGGGGGGGGGGCTAGATGGAAGAATGGCACCGGGAAGGAGATGAAGTGTCTAGCGTTGGAAAATTGGGTCATGGCGGATAACAAGAATAGGTGTGTATCCTTGGGAAGCTCCAAAGTTTTGTTTGAGTAACAAACACTATCGCAGGTTGTGGCCTGAAAGCAGCGAGCTGAAAGTCGCGATGGAGAATGGGTCACTAGAGTCAGGAAGGAGTGATGCAGCAGGAGGAGCCGGCGCAGGCAATTCCATTGATAGCCTCAGATTGGGTTCACGTAAAGGGGTGGTACTGTGTGATGATGTTCAGAGATGAGGTTGGGAGGGGAACTAGAAGGTGTTGCATGGAGTGTGTGACCTTTAGGAGCTTGCGGATTCTATAACCTGGAGCTTACGAGAGGTTGTTGTAGTGGCATGTGGGTGAAAGGAAGGTCATGGCACTATGATGGACCAGCATGAAGAGGAAGTGCTGAGATGATGTGCCCGCGTCGATAAGTAGTGGGGTGATGTTGGTTTAATGGCTTGAGTTGGTGGATACATTGGAGATAGCTTTCCAAAATAAGGAATTAAGAAGTAGCAGGACCATTTTGATTATGGGAAAAGAGTGTACTGTTGAGAGTGGGACAATACGTGTTTGGGTTTTTAAATATGAAGTCCAACTAAACAAAAGAAAGTACCTGTATAGATGGAAACAGGCTTGGTTGAACGGGCAAAGTCATGCGAACCTGTGCTGATGGAAGTTGTTACGTTGGTGATTGTAAAGGTGGAGCAAAGCATGGATTTGGTTATTATCACTTTAGGAGGGGCGAAGAAAGAGTGAGGACGGTTGAGTATTATGTTGGACCGACAAAGAAAGCGTGTTAGACCAAATAAAAAGGAAAAAAATGGAGTGCAGCGTTTGTATATAAAGGGAACATGAACGTGCGTGAATCAGAAACAAAAGGAGATCGATGGCATTGAAATGGCAAGTAGTGGTTCCGAATTAACAAGGAGGAGAGAGATCGTGATGGTTAGCATAATCTAATAAGCTTAATTCTGTTAGGATCAAATGGACGAAGGCTACGTACAGGAGTTGGTCCGACATGAATTGAAGCTCATTGGAAATTAAGGCAGAATTGAATGCCTGGTTTAATCAACTGATGCAAATCATTATTTAACGGTTAACGTGCAAAGGTGAGTAAAATCACTGACTCTGTTCTATTTTAAAATATTATAATTAGATAAATATTGATTGAATGTCGTGTGATGGTCGTTTAGGCAGATTACAATTAAATTGGTTGAAATATATAGATATCGTTGCATATGTACACTTCATCGATTGATACGGAACCCCTCGATTATAATATCCCACAGTATGAAATTTAGTGTAAATTGTATGGACTAACATCTGTGGATGCAGGAAACCGGTTGGAGGAATCCAGCCGGATTTCCATAATATTTATATGTACTGTTTGTTTTATATTATTTATATATGCACTGTTTGAACTCAAATGACATTTGAAACCCTATGTGGATATTGATTAAGTAAATAGATGATATCGATTAAGAAAGTGGCAGCAACTGGTCATAAATCCATTGTTTGGTTAAGAAATTGACTGGCCATCAGGAAAACCAACGAAGTTAATTATAAAAATTATATTTTCATAATTAAAGCGAAGTTTTAAACTGTAATAGAAGTTCTATTAAAAAATGGTATTTTATAGTTCGTTTTTATAAAGTAAATATAAACGATTATTTGATAAGTTATATAGATGTAATTATCCTACGAGTAAATATTGGATAATTATTTTAAAGATAATCGGTTACAGAATATTATTGGATTAATTATATTAATCAAATGAAGAGAAGTAATTAGAAACAGTTAACAAGTAAACTGATGGATTGAAGTTGATTAAATCAACTGTTTATTGGAAAAGGATTTTTAGATTAATTGGTCTTCAATTAATCTAATGAAAATAGTTTAGAAATAAATTAATCAAAATTAATAAGATTTAATTGCCTTTTTAATTAATGAAGTTTAAATAATTATTGAACTAGTATAATTAGTATTGTTCATTAATAATGAAGTAAATTGTTTTACTTCCGCAAATGATCAAGTTAATCACTATTTAACGAATTCCATGGTATTGAGTTTATGATGATATGTTTACTTGAATTGGGTATAATTATTCAAATAAAAAGGAAATGGTTAAAAGACGGAGAACGTTACTGATTTTTGACAAAATAAATTTTAAATGGATTTGTCTAAGGAAGACGGAGCGAAGATGAAACACCCCACCTCCATTTAAGCTCACTCACAAAGGGAATGCCTTAACTTTGGTGGAGGTTTATAAGTAAAAGCCACAGATGAACTCAAGATAGATATAAATACACATATTTTAAACAGCGGAATCCAAACAAACTTGTATTTCACCAATATGTGTATCAAACAAAGATTTCCATAATTATCTTAAAATACTTTCACATTACAAACTCATAACTGCCTTGATTATTAAAGATGCATGAAAACATAAATAAAGTGACAAAAATCCCCATAGTGATATCCAAAGCCATTATCCGAGCAAGAAAGATCCAAATCATACATCTACGTTCTTGGTGCTTGTAAAAAGCCACACTGAGTTGAGCTGTTTCCTCCCTATGGACCTGGGGGGGACGGGGGATGAAAGAAAAGAAGACGAAAAGAAAATAGAGTCAGACATAAAGCCTGAGTACATCTAGTAACTCTTCAATATGTGAATAAGAAAAGGGTATGATGGATGTAAACTAAAAATAGGAAAGTGTCACAAGCTATGGAAGTGCTGAATGTACTATCACACCCATTCTATATCTCTGCACCTATTTAAATTCATTCTAACTGGCATCCCATGGTGAGGGTGAAGTGATCGCCATTCTTATTAAAGATCAGCTCCTACTTGCGTTAACATGTGTCATACGACCCCCAAGAATTGTAGATACCTATGCTGGTCCTACCATGGGGTGTATCAAGACCCATGGTGGCGGCCTGACACAAAACTAGAAGACATAGGTTATATTATTGGTGTCCCTAGTGCCCTGGTTGTCTGCTCCGGAGTGTGTGCACGCCCGCACCCCGTTAGACCTGCACTGTGCACCCACCGCCGCCGTTTGACCGCTTACAATCATCCCAGTAATCGTGCCCCACCCTGCCTAGTTTCAGGGTACCGTTGATACCTAACTTTGGGTTACTGTTGAAACGGGTCCCTCGTTACCAGGATTTTCTAGTCAAACATGTTAAGTGGTTAAGTGTCTGTATTTACCTAACCCCACCCATCAATTCTTGTTAACATGTTGAATTTGGTTAAGTATTATAGTTGACTTAACCCTACCATCTGTCCTTAGCTTCTTAGGAGCACCAGACCACTCACATTAGATAGGTATTGCTACAGTTACTGGATGTGCCGGTCGGTTCCCGGCAGGTTTACACCGTAGCTCAGCCTAACCTCGGGTCCTTATTGGGCTCAATACTTAACCACCCACATTGGATAGGTATTGTTGTGACTACTGGACAGCCGGGCGGGTCCGGGCAGGTTTACATCACAACTCAATCCAACATCGGGTTAAGCATATCGTGTTTTCTAAATTTACATATTTTATTACTTCTCAAGTATATGTAAATGTCATATATTTTATTTTTGGGTATTTCAATTCATACCGCTTATGTGTCATAATCATTGGCATGTGCCAAACATGCCAACATATATTTTCATATTTTACACCTAACGTTATTACCCCCGTTTGTTCGCAACGTTATAACATGTGTTGGGCTTGTCACAATTCAGCCCAACTTTATAAACGTGCGGAAAAGGGGAAATCAAGAACATGTAATACATAAAGGTGTGTAGCGCATGAACTTGCAATTTGGCGATTCAACTAACATATAACATGGGTCATGTGAACTTGCATTCGAATCAAAGTATGACTAAGTAGGTGACATATGAAATGGCATAGTTTAGGCAAATACAAACTTGTGTTTAAACATGTTAACTTGGCATAATATCGACCACAAAACTAGCATGTTATATATTCATCAAAATGTACAATTTTTACATCTAATCATATAGCCTATTTCAACATGAACTTGCATAGTTTATGAAACCCAAACGATGTTTGACATAGAACCAATTATCTTTTGCAAATAAACATGAACTTACATAGTTTATGAAACATAGATCCAATTATACTTGCAAACATAGATCTAATTATACTTGCCAATAAACATAAGGATGATATCACAGGTTTTGTGTCATGTAGGCATAAAAGGTCTATAACATGTTTACACAAATTCTAATTTAAACTAAGGGAATATACATAGTCCATGCCATCGACATATACAAAAAGGGATAAATTTCTAGTTTTTGCCACAAGCTTGCAAGTGCCATTATTTTTCATATACAATTGTTCAATAGGCTTGCATCAATTAATTTATGCCACAAACATCAATACACAAGCCATGATAGATCCATCACAATACACAAAGATTATAACAACATGATTCTATTTTCATTTACATCGAATCACATCACAGTTTTTATTCGTATTTTGAAAGGTCACTGTACTTACAACGTGTGATGAATTCTTGTTTTCTGATTTCTGTTATTCTGATTTGGAGATGCTCTCCTTTGGGTAGAAAAGTTGCGTTGAATGATTTGATTAAGCTTTGATCTTCTTTTAATTTGATTCGTCTCTTAGGCTTATTGGCTTGTCTCTAGGCTTTCTAATTGACGGCCATTCCTAGTTCCTCTCCAGCAGCATGACGGCTTTTGTATTCTATTATTTGTGTGAATTTAGGGTTAGACTTGAGTTGTATTTATAGAATTTTAAATTGTTTTGAACCGTCGGATGAACATAGGGGGAATCTAGACCATACAAAGTTCAAAGAGCCACTCAAAAGGTGACACGTAAGCCCTAGTGACTCAGCCAAGCATCAGAATTCGACCAGACCCTGACCAGGCCAGCCAGGGCCTGACCAACAGGTCTTTCTGACCTAGGCGCACTTGGCAGGAGACCAGGCCAAAATTGTACTGGCGCACTTCCCAAGTACGCCAGTTCAACTTTTATCTGGCGCACTTCACAAGTGCGCCAGTGCATTCTGACTCGTTTTTCTGCCCAACTTCGTTCGTCCGTATCTTCTTCATACGATATCCGTTTTACGCAAACTTGGACTCTATCTCAAGCAGAATTTCGAGATGAACGCAACGGCGTAACCCATTTCCCTTGATTTCATCATTTATAATTAATTATACTTTAATTTTTGAAGCTTAACGTTATAGAATTCACGGGGTGTTACAGAAGAGAAATGTTTAATAATGGATTTGTATAAGGAAGATGAAGCAAAGAGTTAATGACTAATAATTATAAACAAAAGAGTTTTCAAAAATAAGGATACGGCATCATAAAACAATATTTAAAATAAAGCAAGAAATACGGTTTAATTGATATTATTAGTAATAAGGAGTTTAAAGTTACGGACTTATATATATTCTAAGGTAAGAACGTTGTAGATCAAGGTCTGAGCGGTAAATAAAATACCCCAACTTGAACGACTTCACAATTATCAAGGAATGGTATCAGTTTGTAACGGAAAAAGATGTCAAGAATAGTTATAAAAGGGATATTGCAACGTATGGTAAGTCTTTGAACTATAACGATAAAATAACGTTGTTGACTGGGCTTAAGTGTAACTGTTATGTTGAGATTAGTTATAAAAAGAAATATTACAGTGTATTGCAAGTTTTTGCTATAACGATAAATTAACGTTGGTAACCAAGCTTAAGCGTGATTATTATATATAACACTATCCCCTAGAAAAGTGAAAAATTCACTTATCCCAAGTGATTAGAAAATAATTATGTTTTCCCCAAAGAAGTATAAATGAATTTTACGAAGTTGGAAGTAGAAGTAAATAATTGAGATCTGATATATATTACCCGTACTGAAGGGAACTCTTTAAAATATGGAAATGTGATAAAAACATTTGAGTCTATATAACATGTCATTCGACATTGTTCTGAATCATATAAGAAATGGTAATTGGATATTGAATAAATAATATATATATATATATATTGTTATTTCCGAAATAAAGGGAAACTAAAACGAATTTTGAAATATGATGTAATATTTCTAAGAAAGGAAAATAAAAGGGATTTTATAATCAAATAGGAGGTCGACACTAAGCTATATTGGTATTTATTATCTAAATGAAGATTTCCAAGAAAGGAAATATGATGTAATATTTCCAAGAAAGGAAATATGACGTAACATTTCCAAGAAAGAAAATATGATGTAATATCATAACTTTGATGAGTCCTTATTTTTTTTGTTCAAATATGTCATACCCATTGCTTTGTATAAACCAAAGCTCCGATACCAATCTGTAACGACCCGGCTTTGTGACTGGTTCTCGCTGGTAACTAAACCAACTTAAACCGTTCATAAAGACGGATAGTTCTGGGTACTTACATATTTTCACAAAAATAACAGAACTTTTCATTTCATTACTATAATATAACATCAGTGTTACAAGGAATACACCAGAGTACATTGATTTCACAACAGAAGATATACTAACTTAGCGGAAGAATGCGAATGCTCCAAAACATGATAGCTCCAGCTAAAAAACATAATCCTGCTCCAATCAACACCATGACTAAATTTGCAAACCAAACTACTAGTTGCCCATGCCAAAATTATGGGCACCCAAAGTTTAGGTGTGGGAACAATAAACTCCAGATCAGTCGTGGAATTGGTGTGAGAACTCAAAAACAGTTGTTTTTTAGGATTCATTTTAAAGTTGGGAAATTCAATTGACCACGCTGCTAACACGGAACGGGTTTACTCCATATGAATTCCTGTGCATAGAAATTCAATATGACTTTTGAAAAATGAAACTACCATAAGGTCTCGTGGCACACACATAATGCAAACGCACACATGGGCGAGGTTTCTCCTTATGATAGTAAAAAATGCTTGATACGTGAAAATCCTCTTCCAATACTATAATATAGTGCGAAAAAATCTTTCGAAAATAAATGTATCAATCTTAGCCAGCGTAGGTACCATATATTATACTGACGTATGATACACAACTTAATATCGTACGGGCTCGTAGCGGAGATTGGGTTTCTAACAATGACCAGGCAAAGGAACTTCCTTCCGCTCCCTTTCTTTTTCACGCTTTCTTGGAACCAAACCGTGCACGCATCGTGCACAGTGCACCACCATTTACTCCACTGTTCCACTAACAAGCTTCACCAATATACTTCGCTCCTCCTCCTCGTTTGACTGCACCACCCTTTTGCAACTCCGGCCCCTTCTATAGAAATCCGACCATGCTCTGCCGAATCCTGGAGCCAAAAACCCACGCAACCCATACCATGTTGCAACCTCCATCCCTGCTTCGAACTCCACCAATTTTTGTAATGACTAAGCTCTCTCCAACCTCGACACAACACCACTCTCTAATTCGTCAATCGTTGCTTCCACCTCCTTCAAACTCCAAACCGAGATTCTGACCATCAAAATCATCGACACGTAATCGCCTCGTTTTCGTATGAAAAATACTACATCTCTAGCAGATCGCAACGGCGCAGACATCACGATCCAATTCAACATGGATTTGGAGATAATATTTTTCAAAGCTCGCATCATATATTTTCAGTTTTCTATTTTTCTGAGATATCTCCTTCATCAATCAATGGAATTTCGATCTGTTGATTTCTAAAAATCTGAAATGATGATCTAAACAACTTCTCTATTGATCAAGAAGGCTAATACTTAATGGTTTGGTAGTTGTGGATTTTTGTTGAGTGGTAGGTGATTTTTTCCATATACTGGAAATAGCAGCAGAGAACTGGGAAGAAGAAATAAATTTGAACGTTATATTCAGATTTGAATTGTGGCCTGATGGTGAAGAATACATGAACTTATATAGGCATTTGGAATGTTATTTTTGTCATTTAATCAAGGGACACTTGTCTCCTATCATGAAGATTTGATCATGCATTATGACAACTTAAGAGGACACCTCACTTAATCCTTATCCTGAGGAAATATAGAATTAATTTAACTTAGCCACACTTTTGTAATACTTATAGATGTGTCCAAATTTAGTTATACTTAGTAGTGCAACAATTATAGATCCTAACTATATACATAACTTATTTATATTTCAAAAATATTTACCTATTTAATTTACCAAAATTCATACCGACAAATGGTTAAAAATAAATATTAACAAATGATTAATAATAATCATTATTAATTCTCTTACTTATTGATATAAAAATTATAAAAATAGAATAATATATTTAATCATAATATTGAAATATTCATAAAACCTTATAAATCAAATATAACTTTTAAAATAAGTTCTCTTATACAAAATCGTATTTATAAAATAAACAAGGTACTTATTCAATATAAAAATCTATATTTAAACCTTATTAAAATCAATTTATATTCAAAAAATCCAATAAAAAATTCAATTTAACTTAGTTAAAATTTCCGGGGTATTATAGTTCACTACGGGGGGTCCTGAGGCATTTTCTAGAGTGTCTCGAAGCCGATGAGGATGGTCCCTTGCCCCCACTCATGGATAAAAGCCAATTTCCAATACGTGAGTTTTCCGGTTTTAATTGTAAACCTATATGGAAACACAGAAGGATGGGGTACTATGCCGTCTATGATTGATACATTTATATTTGAAGTTGATTTTGACACTATACACTTATAATAGTATCAAATGATTTTTGTTTTAAACATACCAAGCATGTTTGGCTATTATAAGGTAAAACTCTATCCTCCGGCTTGCGTTGCATTGTGTGATGGGACCTGAGTCTTATAACAGATTCATTTTTCCAGAAAGCATTGCGTTGTTTGTTTTATGCATTGGTATTCTTGGGAGAAAACCCATTCCGAGTTATACAGCGTGGTCCATTGATTTACCAAATTTTAATGTAAAATTTTAAATAACTGTTTTACTTCTCACACTAGTCCAATGACTGACCTTGAGTTTATTGTTTTAACCTAAACTCTAGGTGCCCATATTTTCCACACGGGCAGCTAGTAGTTTGGGTTTTGCAGATATTATTTTCACAAGATCCTGGATTTACAACTGGAGCTATATTCGAAAAACTTTGTATCAGTGTATCTCTTTCAGTTATGTTATGTATTATTTTTCTGCTGCTATGTAATTTAAATCTCTAATGTTTTTCTGATGTATATTATTTTTTCTTACTCTGTTATATTCTTGTACTCTGATGTAAATTTTGTAACAACAATGGAATATGCTTCTATTTGCGTTCTGATGCATCTTGTCCTCAAAGCAGTCCGCCTTCTTGTTCGGTTTAGGCCGGCCGGGAAGTCCAGGTTGCTACAGTTGGTATCAGAGCTTTGGTTTACTGAGCTCCAGAACAGGACACATTAGAACCAAATGAAAGAATTCATCAGACATAGGATCTGTAGCATCCTATATGGATGACTCATTAGAGATAGGGTTGGTAATGCCCTAGAATGAGTTTGAAGAGCGCTATTTCTGAAAGTGAATTTAATTTTTAAAATTATACCATATAATACGTATTTAAGTATTTTATTTTATCTTGATTTTGGACTATCGGGTATTTGAAGATTTTGCATATATGCCTAGCTAGCGTATATACGAAGTCTCAAATATATTGGATGGATACAAAATCACACTCTAGTCGCCCGAAGATGATTCTGATGATGATCATGACATCATCAGCACTTATGTCCGAGTTTCGAAAGTGGGATGTCTATATATTTCCAATTGACTGGTGTGAGAACCAAAACTAGATAGGGTTATTGTTGTGAATTGGCATCAAAAATATGATTTTTCAGTATATAAAAGGTATAAATTTGAAACTTTAATCAACTAATTGATTGCTGATTGCTGGTTGTGTTGTTTGATTATTAATTTAGCTAATAAAATTACTGGAATGATAAAACCACTAAGAAAATGATGGTTAATTAAGCCAAATCGAATCAAATATTGAACTGATTGTAAATTGATTGAAATTGCCTACATGTACATGTGAATAATTGAACTAGTCATAGCAAGGAAGCTAAAAAGAGGAATAAAATTATATGCCTAACAAATAGGTACATATTTACTGTATTTCTTGATTTTGATGATTTTATGAGCCGATTGGCAAGCCGTTTGGCTTTTTCTTTTTCTTTTGGATTGATGAGGGGCCTGAGAGGCAGGTTGCGGTTTTAAATATCAACCCATACAAAGGAGGTTATGGCGTTTTTTTTTTTTGAAAATTTAGGGTATTAGCCAAATTTTTGAGTAATTAGAAAATTCCTAGAAATTGAAAAGTTGAAGAATGAAGCCAAAATGAAAGTTGAGTTGGATAGTTAAATAACTTTCAGCTTCGTTCCTTTTCGAGGACGAAAATATTTTAAGTGGGGGAGATCGTAACAACCCGAAATATCTGAACAAATTTAAATTTTTTATTTTAGCTATTTAAATGGATATTGAATATTTAAAATGATTTATTTTAAATAATAATGACTAAAAAATATATAAATCAAAGTTAGAACGTATAAATTTATTTTAATTATAAAACGAGCCTGAAATGGCATGGTAGTTTGAAAATTCAATTTAAAACTTTAACTGAATGTACATAATTCAATATAAATCGGATTTCAGTGAAACAGGAAATATTTGAATCTTTTTAGCTATATCTTTCTAACAAATGTAAGAAATTGAGATTTCATAATGTAAATCGAAAGTTATGTCTAGTTTAAAATTCAGAATAGCCGCTATGGAATTTATATATATTTTAATATAATATATAGCCCTTAAAAATAGATGTTTTGCAAACAACCTCCGTTTTCGACCAAACCAATTTTATCGGATCCGGAATGTCAAATTATTGTTGGATTCCAATTTTCATAATTTTTGGAATTAATATGTGAGCGTGGTGAATTTAAACGTGTTTGGTAATTTTAGTTTGAATTTAATCGACCGGAAAATGGCCATTTTTCAAATGGCCTCCAAATTCACCGAAATTTGTTTTTAGGACCATATCGTCAAAACATAGCTAGAATTATTTTTCGAAAATTTTTGGAGCTAGTATGTGGGCTCGGTAAATTAAAATGTACATTGAAATCAATTTTGAGTATTATATTAATTTATATTTTAATTTTAATGAAAACTGATCGAAATAGTCCAATTGTCTTAGGGGACATATCCCATTGTGTCCAGAATAGGGGCATTTGGCTGGGACGACAGTCGTTGGGTTCGATTTGGAGATTGAATGAAAAAGTAACTTTATGGAATTCAAAATTAAAATAAATAATATAAGTCAACCCCCCTTGATTCTATCTCCCCGTTCAAAACAAAAAAAGAAAAAAAAACCGCAGAAGCCCCGTCGCCTTCAGCCCTAGCCGTCGCCGCCTGCGTCGAACCCCCCTAAGCCGTGCCATTGACCCCCCTGATGATTTTCCTCCTTCTCCGTCCTCCTCTCTCCTTCCTTCTCTAAAGACTCCAAGCCCTAGCCCACCAAAAACTGCCACCTCAGGCCACTGCCCTGCCTGCGCTGACCACCATCGCCAACCCCGATCACCAGCGACCCCACGCCGTCCCCTCAGCCTCCATCTTCGACCTGTAGCCCCCCCCCTTCAATTAAAAATCAAAATTTTATGATTTTCTGTGTTTGCAAATAACACTGTTAGCTTTCACAGATAATAACTCTCCAACCGAGCGCTTCTGGCAAAAACTCCACAGTACCAAACTCGAAGAGCACGATTTTCTTTTCGATTTGAGTATATGGAAGTCATATTTTGGATTGTGGAGTTGTTCAGAAAACGCGTCCAAAGTCTGCTGTCCAAATACCGTCTTTTCGCGATTTCCAACGAAATGGAGCATTTTCAAGAAAAATTCCATTAGGCGAAAGTTGTCCGGAATGGCGCGTTTATGCTAAAAAAAAGACCTTGTGAATATTGGAGCTCGTTTGCAAATTCTGGAACCAGAACAGAAAATTAGAACATCAAAAAATAACAGCGGAGTGGATCCCAATGTGAGAACACCTTCTCACTCAATTTGTTTTACAGTTAAATATATACTAGGTTGCAGACATGGCTTAGTAGCCCCCAACACTATTTATTGTACAAACCATGTTGTTTGTTTGGATTGTATTGCGGAAATTTGGATTGTGGTTGTAAAATTGATCGTGGGATTGTTTAAATTGATTGTGATTGATATGTGTGGAGCGAGCCAGTATCAGGAGAGGGGTAATGCTAGACATTACTCTGGTTCTAATATCGCTCTGTTATAATGCTGAAATTTTCTGAAATAAATATTGTCCATTAAAAATATAATTTTTAATGTGTATATGAACTGTATAAAGTATTCACGTGTTAAATAAAATGTTTGAACAATAAAAATATCATTTTTATTGAACGTATGAACTATTAAAAATAGTCAAGTGTTGAAATAAATATTTTATCGTTAAAAATATAATTTTTAACATATATATGAATGATATAAAATTCTCTTAAAATAAAAATAAATATTAATTTACAAATCGGATGATTTGTTTATGTATACCCATTTAACTGACATTGATTGGGATGATAAATTTTACATATCGCCCAACTGCACAAATAATATTCAGTATTTGTTGGTTGAAACCCCACACGGATATTGGGATGATATTTGACATACACTAATCCCAATTATTTAGTTGTATGTCAATCAATTTGTTGACAGACTGTTGTAAGTTATATTTAATGCTTATGTAGTTGTGTAATGCACTCTGCATGATGGATGATTGGTTATCAATGTTGTTGTATAGATGTGTAGTATGAAATCCATATAAATAAATTATATGATAACTGATTGGGTCTGATTCCAATTCAGAAAGAATGAATATTTTAAAATAATGTATATTTTGAAATAACGAATATTTTAAAATAATATCCCGTAAAGGATTAAAATGTGAATTTGATGTCCGATTTTGGATGGACACGAAGATATAGAAATATGTGAAGCCGTGTTGATTGGATGTGTGCCATTTTAACGCGAATGATTTTTATATCGATTTTATTCATTTTTATAATTAATATCGAAAAGGAAATTATTTCAAAATCTGATATTTTGAAAATATTATCATTTAAATGTTATAATGATAGGGAGTATTCAATTTTGATTTAGAATTGAAATGAAAGTGGGAATCGTTTTAAAACGAATTTATAAAATACGTTTTGAACGAAATATATATATATATATATATATATATATATATATTAATGGCTTGAATAGAACCCGCCGCGTTGCGACCATTCACGAATTTCGACGATTGACTTCGCATTGACATTACGAGAGATCCGACCTTCGATTCTCCTAAAACTAAAACCGTGGGGTTCGTATCGAAAGAGCTTTCCAAAAAATATAAGAGATTTGAAATCTAACGGTTGGATTTGGAATTATGTCCAAATTAAATTTGTAAAATGTCGCTATGGATGCAGTTTGGTGGCCGTTATTTGAAACATACCATACGGGCCTTGATAAAATTATTAAAAATATTAATAATTTGTGTAAAATCATAATAAATGATTTGGAAAGAATTTGGATGAAAAATTCCACGTATGTAAAGATAAAATATATATTTTTATCTAAATGAACTAGTTATTAACTAGATTTGAAATCCAATAATTTTTAAATAAATAAATTGGATTTATAAGGGGTTTTAATAAAACCAGAAATTTCCGATATATAAATTGTAATGGATTTGAATAGAAATCATCTTTGGGAGATTTCGATAGTGGATTCCGTGATTATACGGATATTGTGGAGGAATTTAGAAGATAGATATATATTGTTATTCCCCATACAATATGTGTTGGTTTCAGAATTTGATATTGAATGTAAGCCGATATAATTTCTGTTTAGAGCCTTGTATTTAATATCAAAGTGGATTTTGGATTTGTCGTGAATGGTGTCTTCAATAACACTATTCTTAAACACCGTGTGAAAAGAATAAATGTTTTAATTAAGATTTTTAGAGTTTCCGATTATATTTAGTAAATGGAATAAAAGGGAATATGATTTTTGGTTTATCGTGCACTATGCTTTAAATAACGTTCGTTCTTTAACCCAATTAACAGTGAAATGTGATTTGGAATTTACAAATCTTTCTATTAAGATTAGATGGAAATTTTCCAAAGTTAAGTTTTCCAATTTAGTATATTAAATGGAATTCGGTTTAGTGATAATCGAAGTGAGCTTCTGTGGAGGACGACTGTTATTACAAATGGAATTATAAAGGCTTTGCCGTTATTCCATTTATATTATTAGTTGGATATGGAAATTTATATTGATCATATATATTGATCCGTTTTCCTTAAGATTCCATGGTTAATGGAATATGATTTTTGGTATATCGTGAACTGTGTTTTAAATGGCATTAGTTCTTTAACCCAGTTAAAGACAGGATTACATGTCTAACATTGTATTTCGAACTGTATTGTTGATCTCTGCTAAATATCAATCTGTTTGGTGGCGGAGAATTTATTCTCTTGCTTAACACACTTCTCAAAGACGTACGAGCTTAGAGGTTATATATTGGCAGAAATCAGTGATATGGCGTAGATTGTCGATGTTGCATGTTTGTCTTTCCAAAGATAAATAATCATTAAATGATGTTTATTGGAGGATTAAAACTAAGTGGAGTTTTAATGAATCTTTAATTAGATTGAAATGTGAATAAGATAATTTAAATTATCAAATTTGGGAAATGATTGAGAATGGAGTATCACTAGTTTTACTCCAAGCGATAGTTAAATCTTTAATTAGATTTGAACGTGAAATGGTAATTAATTTTACTGATAACACCATGGTGTTAGATATGGAGTGTTACTAGTTTTGCTCAGTGGGATGAATAGGTTGGGATTGGGATTAATAAATAATGATTACTTCGGTAAGGCTCGATAATATCGACTAGTTGATAAACCTTAATTTGGTTTAGAACTAATATCCAAAGGAAGATTAAAGAATAAATTTAAAGAATTTATCTTTGATAAAATTAGTGGGAGCCTTACCCTAAAAATGTGAATATTTAAATAAAAAAATATTCTGAATTGGAAGAAGGCGTATGATGTGTTTTTATAGCATTTGATTATTGATTATAAATACGCGGGTTATTCGAAAAAACCGGGTTTATCCCATTCTGAATAACCGATATGACGACTAAAAGTCAACGATGAAGATGGTGGTTGAAGACCGTAGTTCTTCACATCGTTTGGATGATTACTGATGTCTTGATTGGGTTGTACACCCAAGACAAGGTAATAAGTGGTGATCGTCCAGACGTACTTGGAGATCGACCGGATATGTGAGGACCTCTCTCTTGTATTGGACATATAGGACGAGGAATAAGGTGCCTCCGGTTTTGTTCAGACCCAGAACGGACTTGTAAATGGATGTGTGCCTGACATTGGATTTCGTTCTGTATTGATTTACTTCTATTAAATATATATCTGTTTGGTGGCGGTTTGATAAACATCAGTTGTATGGAGTGAATTGTCAGTGTGGCATGCTGAGATGCAAATGACCAAGGCTTTTGTTGAAAAGCAGTGTCTTGTGGTTGATGATCAAAGAACGACATTAAATAGCATAGATTTGTGTATAACATTAATTCGCGATCCTCGCACCTCGGTATGAGTCAAAAACAGGATGAGGACGGTAGAAAGGACACGACGTTTCTTTCTAGCTGTGGGTGGTGTTATGGTATGGAGCCCAGATATTTATTTAATTTTACCTGTGTGGAAGATGGATTGCGAGGCTCCTTGGATATTGGTCCCTAGTGGCCAAGTGATAGGTCCTATAGGACCGGCAAACGTGTGTTCAGGAATATTAATCCACAAAAGTAAGGGTGGACCAACCCTACTGTTAACCAGGTCCAATGCAGGGGATCCTGAGGCATTTGCTAAAGTGTCTCGAAGCTGGCGAGGATGATCCCTTGCCTCGACTCATAGATGGAATCCAATTTTCAATACGTGACATTTTCGGTTTTAATTGTAAACCAATATGGCAACATAGTAGGATGGGGTACTGTGTCATCTATGATTGATACATATATATTTGAAGTTGATTTTGACACTATACACTTATAATAGTATCAAATGATTTTTGTTTTAAACGTACCAAGCATGTTTGGCTATTATAAGGTAAAACTCTATCCTCTGGTTGCGTTTCATTTTGTGATGGGACCTGAATCTTATAATACTTCATTTTTCCAAAAAGCATTGCGCTGTTTGTTTTGTGTACTGGTATTCTTAGGAGAAAACCCATTTCGTGTTATACGGCATGGTCCCTAGATTTATCAAATTTTAATGTAGTGTTTTAAATAACTATTTTAGTTCTCACACCAGTCTCATGACTGACCTGGACTCTATTGTTTTAACCTAAACTCTGGGTGCCCATATTTTCCACACGGGCAGGTAGTAGTTTTGGTTTTGCTGATATTATTTTCACAGGATCCTAGATTTACAGCTGGTGCTATATTCGGAAAGCTTTGTATCCATGTATCTCATTCAGTTGTGTCATGTATCATTTTTCCACTGCTTTGTAATTTAAATCTCTAATGTTTTTCTAATGTATATTATTTGTTCTTACTCTGTTATATTCTTATACTCTGATGTAAATTGTTGTAATAACAATGAAATGTTCTACTTTTTGCATTCTGATGTGTCTTATCCTCAAAGCAGTCCGCCTTCTTGTTCGGTTTAGGCCGGCCGGGAAGTTCGGGTCGCCACAGTCGCATTCCGTTTCAGAATATGAACGAATATTTAAAAAAAAATTATTCATTGAAGAATCAAAATATGATTTTGATGTCTGATTTTGGATGGACACGAAAATATGTAAAACTATGAAGCCAATGCTTTTTCGAAAAATGAAGCTATTATAAGACCCAGGTCCCATCACACAATGCAACGCAAGCCGGAGGATAGGGTTTTCCCTTATAATAGCCAAACATGCTTGGTACGTTTAAAACAAATCATTTGATACTATAATAAGTGTATAGTGTCAAAACAATTTCAATCATAAATATAAATCATAGACGGCATGGGTACCATATATCATGTCGCCATACTAGTTCTACAATTAAAACCGAATTACACGTAATGGAAATTGGATTTCCGTCATGAGTCGAGGCAAGGGGCAAGCTCCTCTCCGCGTTCGAGACACTGTAGCAAATGCCTCAGGGTTACGCACTATGGGCAACCCTGGGATCCTCCAAGGCCGGTCCTCACTTACGTTAGAGGATTAATTATGCCTAAACACACGTTTCCCGGTCCTTACAGACCTATAATCGAGGCGCCTCATCCAACAACCACATAGGTGAAAAGTATATAAATGTCAGGGCTGGTAAGTCACTGACACCACCAAAGCTAGAAAGAAACGTCGTGCACTCCTTGGGTCCTCATCCCGTTTTTAACTCATACCGAGGTGTGAGGCTCGCGAATCCACGTTATACACAAAGCTGCCACGTAGGCGTGCTTTGATCATCAACCACAAGTCTTTGCTTTTCAACAGAAGCCTTGATCATTGCATCTTAGCGTGCCACATAGGCAATTCATGCCATGCGACTGATGTCCATCGATATACAACCTCTGAGCTCGTACGTCTCAGAGAAGGGCGTTAAGCAAAAGAATAAATTCTCCGCCGCCAAACAGATGTATATTTAATAGAAATCAATCGACATAGAATAAAATCCAATGTCAGACACACAATCCATTTACAAGTCCGTTCTGGGTCTGAACGAAACCGGAGGCACTTTCCTCGCATATCCATCCATCTCCAGGTACGTCTGGACGACCACCAACTATTTCCATCCTCTTGGGTGTACAGCCCAATCAGGATCTTCAGTAATTATCCAAACGATGTGAAGACTTCCGGTCTTCGACCACCGTCTTCATCTTCGACTTATCGTTGAATCGGTTATTCAGAATGGGTGTAAACCCGGTCTTTCCGAACAACCCGCGTATATTAAAAACAAATGTTACACAAACACAACATACGCCTCATTCCAATTCATTAGTCACTAACAGCAAATTAGCAAGAGAACAATTTCCCAAACATTAACCCCGAAGGCCGAAACCAACATCAGATCAATACCCAGGAAACCATTCTTCTTAGCCAATCTACAGCTAGTTTCTAAATTCCACATTCTTAGGGAAAAGTTCCCATTAATTTTATCCAAGATAAATTCTTTAAAATTTATCCTGTAATCTTCCTTTGGATGTCATTTAAAACCAAATTATGGTTTTTCCAACTAGTCGAGATTAGCGAACCGTAACGAAGTAATTATTTATTTTATTTCCCAATCCCAACCTATTCATCCCATGAAGCAAAACTGGTAATACTCCATATCTAACACCACGGTGTTATCGGTAAAATTAATTACCATTTCACGTTCAAATCTAATTAAAGATTTAACTATCGCTTTGGAGCAAAACTGGTGATACTCCATTCTCGCTCAATTTCTAAATTTGATAATTTAGATTATCAATTCACATTTCAATCTAATTGCAGATTCATTAAAACTCCTTTTACTGGGTTAAAGAACTAGGTGTTATTTAAAACACAGTACACGACAAACCCAAATCACATTCTATTTATTATCGGGTTAAAGAACTAGTGTTATTTAAAATACCATTCACGATAAGCCCATTTCAAATCCATTTAAATATATTAGAAATTCTGATTATTTAAAACCCCTTTTTAAATCTAATTTATTTATTTAAAAATAATTGGGTTTTAAATTTAGTTCAAAACTAGTTCATTTCGATAAAAAACTATTTTTATCATTTCAAATATGGGGTTTTTCACCCCAAATTTTCCCAAATCATTTCTTATGATTTTACACAAATTATTTATATTTTTAATAATTTTATCAAGGCCCGTACAGTCGATTTCCAACAATGGCCATCGAACTGCACTTACAGCGACCTTTTTCAAATTTGATTTGGACGTATCTCCAAATCCAACCGTTAGATTTCCAATTTCTAATGTTCGTTAGAAAGCCTTTTCGATACTGTAACAACCCGAAAATCTGGGCCAGTTTAAAAATTTTATTTTGGCAATTATAGCGGATTTTCTATATTTAAAATAGATTATTTTAAATAATATCGACGTGAAATTTATTTTGAATAGAATTCGACGTATATATTTATATACGTCGTCGTTAGAATATAAATATTTATATATAATTATAAATAGAATTGAAAATGGCGCGGTAGTTCGATAATTCGATTTCAAACTTCAATTGAATGTACCGGGTGCAAAACAATCCGGATTTTAGTGAAACCAAAAATAATGGAATCTAATAGTGAATATCTTTCCAACGAATCCGAGAAATCAAAAGTTCGTAGCGGGAATCAAAAGATATGTCCAGTTGAAAATTCTGAATAGTCGCTATGGAATTCAGGCCCTTAAAAATGGACATTTTGCAAACGACCTCGGATTTCAACGAAACCACTTTTGTTGGGTCCGTGATGTTGAATTATTGCTAGATTTCAAATTTCATAATTTTTCGAATCAATATGTGAGCGTGGCATAGGAAAACGTGTTTTGACCATTTCAGTTGATTTTAATCGACTTGAAATTGGGCATTTTTCAAACGGTCTCAGAATTCGACGAAACTAGTTTTGTTAGGACCGTATCGTCAATACGAAGCTAGAAAATATTTTTCGAGAATTTTTAGAGTTAGTATGTGACCCCGGTAATTTGAAATGTACGTTTAAAATTCAATATAGTGATTTAAATGTAAATTTAACGGAAACTGATTCAAACGATCATATCGGCTTGCGATATATATCCCATTGTGTTCGGAATGGGGGTAGAATGCTAGGGACGACAGGCGGTGGACCTCTTTTAGAGGTCGATTGAAAAAGTTGACTTTTTGAATTAAAAGAAAATAATTAATTAATTAAATTAATAAAAAAAAAATTGTATCTCCTCTTTCCCTTAACCAGGCCCCCCCCCCCCCCCCGTAGAAATCAAATCAGAAAAAAAAGAAAAAGAGAGGAGAGCGACGGGGGAGGAGCCGCCGCCCCTCCCCGATGAACGCGCCGCCCTTGCTTCCCCTCGACCTCGCGACAGCCGCCGCCCCTCCCCGATGAACCCCGCGACCCCCTGCCCTAATCGACAGCCGCAAGACCCGCCGCCTCCTCCCTGGGCCACCGCCGACGCGACTGCCACCCTTCGATCCTCCGCCCCTCTTCCTGCTTCACCTCCGCCTACACCGATACCCCCCCCTTTTCTTCGCAGAGCTGTAAGTTGTTTTTTTTTTTTATTTGTTTTACTTTTATTTTATATAAATAGAAAATTAAAAACTGATTTTTACTTTATTTTTAAAACTGAATTTTCTTTAGTTTAAAAACTGTTTTTTTATTTATGTTGTAAAGTGATAAAAATATAATCTTTGTTAATAAAAATATGATCTTTATATTTTTAAAGTAATAAAAATATGATTTTTATATTTTTAAAGTATTAAAAATATAGTCTTTACCATATAGAAGATGTAAAGATATGATTTTTGGTTAGGTAGAGAGTTAAAAGTATAATTTCTACTTGATAGGAATATTAAAAATATCATCTTTATATGTGTAGAAAAATAAAAATGAGAATTTAAAAAGGTGAAAACTTTATTTTTATAAAGGTGAAATCTTTGAATTTAAAAAGGCGAAATCTTTATATAGAAATAGCGTGATAAAAATATAATTTTTATCTATATAGCATAGTGAAAAATTCGATTTTTAAATATATGAAGTGATTATAAAAATATGATTTTTAAATTGAAAACGAACAAATAAAAATGTGATTTTTATTTTAAAGACATCAAAATATAAAAATGTGATTTTTATGTATATAGTGACTACGGGCGCAAGAAGACGATAAAAAGGCGAGGATGAAGAAGATTTCTATAAAAGAAGTGTCGTGAAGTTGGATAGCTATCGGTGAGAACTTCTCACTCAAAATTCTTTTTCTAGTTATATATATATACTAGGATGTAGACGGTGTTTAGTAGCACCCGACACCCGTCATCCACAGACCATGGATGGCTTGTTTGTTAAATTGTTTGGTTGTGTAGTTGGTTAGTCTATTTGGTTTAAATTGAATTGTTTGGTGAATTGGATTGATGTGTGAATGGCGTGGGCCTTCACTAGACCGGGGATAAGGCTGGGCCTTGTCCCGTTTCTAGTATCGTGCCGTTATGCCGCCGAAATTTTCTAAAATATGTTAGAAAAATAAAAATATCATTTTATTGAATAAATGAATTGAATAGAAATTCATAGATTGAAATAAAATGTTTTATCGTTAAAAATATAATTTTTAACGTGAATATGAAAATAGTGAAGTGAATAAATAAATATTCATTTACAAACCAGATGGTTTGTTTATGTACACTTATTTGAATGACATTGATTGGGACGATAAATTTTACACATCGCCCAACTGCACAACTAAAATCTGTGTTTGATTGTTTGAAACCCCACACGGGTGTTGGGATGAAATTTGAAGTTCACTCATCCTGATTGATTAAATATGTCGATCGATTGATTGACAGGCTGTTATAAGCGTTAGATATCTTTATTTGATGCTTATACAGTGTAGTGCACTTTGGTTGATGGTTGATCATTTTTCAATACTGTTATATACATGTGTTGTGTGAAAATCCATATAATTAATTTTATGTGGTAATTGATTGGGCCTCATTCCAGTTTTAAAATAGAAATATTCGAAATAGAATATTTAAAAATAGAAATTTATGAAGCCGTGTTGATTAGATTGACGCCATTTTGACGTGAACGATATTTATATCGATTTTATTCATTTTAAAATGAATATTGAAAAGTGATTTCGAAATCGAATATTTTGAAATGAATTGAATTGAAAACGATTTCGAAATGAATTGAATTGAAAACGAATTCGAAGTGAATTGAATTGAAAGTGATTTCGAAATGAATTGAATTGAAAACGAATTCAAAGTGAATTGAATTGAAAGTGATTTCGAAATGAATTGAATTGAAAACGAATTCAAAGTGAATTGAATTGAAAACGATTTCGAAATGAATTGAATTGAAAACGAATTCAAAGTGAATTGAATTGAAAGTGATTTCGAAATGAATTGAATTGAAAACGAATTCAAAGTGAATTGAATTGAAAGTGATTTCGAAATGAATTGAATTGAAAACGAATTCAAAGTGAATTGAATTGAAAACGATTTCGAAATGAATTGAATTGAAAACGAATTCAAAGTGAATTGAATTGAAAGTGATTTCGAAATGAATTGAATTGAAAACGAATTCAAAGTGAATTGAATTGAAAGTGATTTCGAAATGAATTGAATTGAAAACGATTTCGAAATGAATTGAATTGAAAATGATTTCGAAATGAATTGAATTGAAAACGATTTCGAAATGAATTGAATTGAAAACGATTTCGAAATGAATTGAATTGAAAACGATTTCGAAATGAATTGAATTGAAAACGATTTCGAAATGAATTGAATTGAAAACGATTTCGAAATGAATTGAAGTGAAAACGATTTCGAAATGAAAGGAATTGAAAACGAATTCAAATTGAATTGAAAGCGAATTGAAATGAATTCAAATTGAATTGAAATTTGAATTGAATAGAAATGAATTTTAAAACGAATTTATAAAGAAGAATTCAATTTTGATTTGAATTGAAAAGAAAGTTGAAATAGCTTTTGAAACGATTTTAAAACTATTTATATAATTCGTTTTAAATAGAAATCGACGAAGTATATATTATATATATAATATAATGGCCTGAATAGAACGCGCCGCGCCGCGGCAGTTCGCGAATTTCGACCATTGATTTCAAATGGACGTTACGGGAGATCCGACCGTCGGATTCTCCTAAAACCGGAACCGTTGGGTTCGTATCGAAAAGAGCTTTCTAGCGAATGTTAGAAATTTGAAATCTAACGGTTGGATTTGGAATTATGTCCAAATCAAATTTGAAAAAGGTCGCTGTAAGTGCAGTTCGATGGCCGTTGATGGAAATCGACTGTATGGGCCTTGATAAAATTATTAAAAATAGTAATAATTTGTGTAAAATCATAAGAAATGATTTGTGAAGATTTGGGATGAAAAACTCCATATTTGAAAAGATAAAAATAGATTTTTATCGAAATGAACTAGTTTTGAACTAGAATTATGATTCTATTTATTTTTAAATAAATAAATTGAATTTGAAAGGGGTTTTAAAAATAACCAGAATTTCCAATGATTGCATTGGGGTGGATTTGAATCGAAATTGTCTTCGGAATATTTCGGTGTTGGAATTCGTGATTATACAGGTGTTGTCATGGAAATTTGAAAGATATATATTTATATCGTTATTTCCAATACGACATTTGTTAGTCGTAGAATTTGATATTGCATATAAGCCGATATATTTTCTATTCAGAGCCTTGTATTGAATATCGAATGTGATTTGGGTTTGTCGTGAATGGTGTCTTCACTAACACCGTTCTTGAACCCAGTTGAGAAAAGATTAAATCTTTTTATTTAGATTTAATGAAGTGTACCAATTAAATGATATTTAATTGGAATTGAATTGGTATTGGTTTTTGGGTTTACCGTGAACCGTGTTTTAAATGACACTGATTCTTTAACCCAGTCGAAGATTAAAACTAAGTGGAGTTTTAATGAATCTTTAATTAGATTGAAATGATCGAAAATGGAGTATCACCAGTTTTGCTCCAGGCGATAGTTAAATCTTTAATTAGATTTGAACGTGAAATGGTAATTGAATTACCGATAACACTGTGGTGTTAGATATGAAGTACTACCAGTTTGACTTCATGGGGTGAATAGGTTGGGATTGGGAAAATAAAATAAATGATTACTTCGGTGTGGTTCGATAATCCCGACTAGTTTGAATTGATATTCAAAGAAGATTAAAGAATAAATTTAAAGAATTTATATTGGATAAAATTAATGTGAACTTTTTCCCAAAGTATAGGAATATTTGAATAAAAGAATATTCTAAATTGGAATGAGGCGTATGTTGTGTTTGTGTAACACTTTTACAATATATACGCGAGTTATTCAGAAAGACCGGGTTTATCCCATTCTGAATAACTGATTCGACGTGGTGTCGAAGATGAAGACGGTGGTCGAAGACCGGAAGTCCTCACGTCGTTTGGGTGATTACTGATGATCTTGATTGGGCTGTACACCCAAGAAGATGGAAACAGTTGGTGATCGTCCAGACGTACTTGGAGATCGATGGATATGCGGGGTACTAGGTGCCTCCGGTTTCGTTCAGGCCCAGAACGGACTTGTAAATGGACTGTGTGTCTGACATTGGATTTCATTCTGTGTGACTGATATCGGTTGCATAGAGTGGTTTGCCTGTGTGGCATGCTAAGATGCAAATGATCAAGGCTTCTGTTGAAAAGCAAAGTCTTGTGGTGATGATCAAAGCACAGCCTGTGTGGCACAGCTTTGTGTAACGTGAATTCGTGAGCCTCGCACCCCGGTTGTGAACTAGAAACGGGAGAGGACATCAGGGAGGGCATGCGTTTCTTTCTAGCTAGGGTGGTGTCAGTGACCTACCAGCCCTGACATTTATATACTTTTCACCTGTGTGGTTGTTGCTGTTGCGAGGCGCCTCGGTTTGATCGGACGATCCGGGTCCGATGGAGTCATTCGTTGGCTCGTTTGCGCCCCAAAGGGCGGGGAGACGTATGGTTCAGGCATAATAATCCACATCGGTGGACCGGCCCTGACGATCCAGGGGGCAGTTGCGGCTGTTCCTGAGACATGGTAGGCTAGATTGTCTCGAATCGGTGGAGGACGATCCCTGGCCTCGGTTCATAGACGGAAATCCAATTTCCAAATACGCGACTTTGCGGTTTTATTTGTAAAACCTATATATGGCGACATAGTGGCATGGGACGCTCATGTCGCCTATGATTGATACTTATGATTTGAAGTTGTTTTATACACTATGCACTTAATATAGTAACAAATGATTTGTTTTAAACGTATCAAGCATTTTTGGTTGTTATAAGGGAAAACCCTATCCTCGACTGCGTTGCATTGGGTGATGGGACCTGGGTCTTATAACAGCTTCATTTTTCTTTATTTAGCATTGCGTTGTTTGTTTTATGCACTGGTATTCTTGGGAGGAAACCCGTTCCGTGTTATACGGCGTGGTCCCTTGATTTACCTAACTTTAAAAATAAAGATTAACTGTTTTAGTCCTCACACCAGTCCCATGACTGACCTGGAGTTTATTGTTTTAACCTAAACTCTGGGTGCCCTTATTTCCGACACGGGCAGCTAGTAGTTTTGGTTTTGCAGATTTATATTCACAGGATCCTGGTTTACAGCTGGAATGATATCCGGAAAGCTTTGTATCCGTATATCTCTTCTAGTTGTGTATTATATTATTTTCCGCTGCTATGTACTTAAATGTAATTTAAATCTCTGATATTTCTGTATAATATTCATTTATTCTCTGTATATTCTTGTAATCTGATGCATTGTTGTAATATACAATGAAACGTTCTTTTATATGTGTTCTGTTGTGGTTTGTTCTCGAACTATCCGACGCTTTCCTTAACGGGGAAGTTACGGGTTTTCACAGATACGAACCCAACGGTTCCGGTTTTAGGAGAATCCGACGGTCGGATCTCCCGTAATGTCCGTTTGAAATAAATGGTCGAAATTCACGAACTGCCGCGGCGCGGCGCGTTCTATTCAGGCCATTATATTATATATATAATATATATAATATATATTTCGTCGATTTCTATTTAAAACGAATTATATAAATAGTTTTAAATTCGTTTCAAAAGCAAATTCAACTTCCATTTCAATTCGAATTAAAATTGAATTCTTCTTATAAATTCGTTTTAAAATTCATTTCTATTCAATTCAGATTTCAATTCAATTTGAATTCATTTCAATTCGCTTTCAATTCAATTTGAATTCGTTTTCAATTCAATTCAATTTAAATTGGTTTTATATTCGATTCCAATTCATTTTCTATTCAAATCAAATTCGTTTCGTTTTCTATTTGAATCAAATTCATTATATATTCAATTGAAATCAAATTGGTTTTCTATTCCATTAAATTTGAAATCGTTTTATATTCAATTCAAATCGAAATCTTTATATATTCAATTCATTTCAAAATCGTTTTATATTCAATTCATTTCGAAATCGTTTTATATTCAATTCATTTCGAAATCGTTTTATATTCAATTCATTTCGAAATCGTTTTATATTCAATTCATTTCGAAATCGTTTTACATTCAATTCATTTCGAAATCGTTTTATATTCAATTCATTTCGAAATTGTTTTATATTCAATTCATTTCGAAATCGTTTTATATTCAATTCATTTCGAAATCGTTTTATATTCAATTCATTTCGAAATCGTTTTATATTCAATTCATTTCGAAATCGTTTTATATTCAATTCATTTCGAATTCGTTTTATATTCAATTCATTTCGAAATCGTTTTATATTCAATTCATTTCGAAATCGTTTTATATTCAATTCATTTCGAAATCGTTTTATATTCAATTCATTTCGAATGTAATCGATATAAATATCGTTCGCGTCAAAATGGCGCATCACTATTCAACACGGCTTTATATATTCTATTTCAAATATTTCTTTTGGTCAACACACGACTAATCTCAACGAATGAGTACCGTCCATGTGTGACTATTTTTGTTAAAATACTTCGTTCAACACATGACTAATCTCAACGAATGAGTACAGTCAACACATGAACCTTTATTTTATATTGATAAAGATGTAAATTTTATTATTAAAATATTCGTTCAACACATGACTAATCTCAACGGATGAGTACAGTCAACACATGAACCTTTATTTTATATTGATAAAGATGTAAATTTTATTATTAAAATATTCGTTCAACACATGACTAATCTCAACGGATGAGTACAGTCAACACATGAACCTTTATTTTATATCTTCTTTATTTTCTAAATTGGAATGAGGCCCAATCAATTACCATATAAAGTTAATTATATGGATTTTCATACAACACATGTATATAATAGCATTGAAAAATAATCAAACATCAACCAAAGTGCACTACACTGTATAAGCATCAAATATAGATATCTAACGCTTATAACAGCCTGTCAATCAATCGATCGACATATTTAATTAATCAGGATGAGTGAACTTCATATTTCTTCCCAACACCCGTGTGGGGTTTCAAACAATCAAACACAGATTTTATTTGTGCAGTTGGGCGATGCGTGAAATTTATCGACCCAATCAATGTCAGTCAAATCAGTGTACATAAACAAACCGTCTGGTTTGTAAATGAATATTTATTTATTCACATTCACGTTAAAAATTATATTTTTAACGATAAAACATTTTATTCAACATATGAATATTCTATTCGGTTCATTTATTCAATAAAATGATATTTTTATTTTTCTAACATATTTTAGAAAATTTCGACGGCATAACGGCACGATACTAGAAACGGGACGAGGCCTAGCCTTATCCCCGGTCTAGTGAAGGCCCACGCCATTCACACATCAATCAAATCAATTTATTTCACCAAACAATTCAATTTCAAATCAAATCATCCAATTAATCTACACAACCAAACAAACAAGTCCATGGTCTGTGGACGATTGTGTCGGGTGCTACTAAGCACCATCTGCATCCTAGTATATATATATATATATATATATAGCTAGAAAATGAAATTGAAAGGTGAGAAATTCTCACCGATAGCTATCCAATCATCTTGACTCTTCTTTTGCAGAAACCTTCGCTGTTCTCGCCTTTTTGTCATCTTCGTTGCCCGTAGTCACTATATATATAAAAATCACATTTTTATTTCTCTATTCCATATATAAAAATCGAATTTTTCTTTTCTATTCAATATATAAAAATCGCCGTTCAAAAATATAGATTTCGCATTTTTACATCTAAAAATTTCGCCTTTTCACATTTAAAAAAATATCGCCTTTTCACATTTAAAAATATCGCCTTTTCACATTTAATAAAAATATCGCCTTATCACATTTTTATAGTTCCTACTATGCAAAGATCATATTTTTATCTTTCTACAATATAAAAGATTATATTTTTACTACTTTAAAAATATAGAAATCATATTTTTAATATCCTACTTAAACAAAAATCATATTTCTACCACTTCTATATAGTAAAGATTATATTTTTAATACTTTAAAAATATAAAAATCATATTTTTTAATTCTCTTCTATGTGTTCAAAATCAAATCTTTAAACTATTAAAAATTCGAACTTTCCCTTTTAAATTAAAATCCCTTCTTTTACAATTTAAAAATCAATTCTTTTCCACGTTAAAAATCACTTCTTTCCTTTCATAAATATCATTTCTTTTTCTCCTCTCCACATATATAATAGAATCGCATTTTTAAAATTTAATTTTTCATATAAAAACCATACCTTTATTTTCAAAATCATATCTTTGTAGTAAAAATCATCTCTTTATTTTATTTCAAAAATAATACCAATTATATAAACTGATTTTAATATATATAAAAAAACAGTTATATATAAACAAAAATAATAAATAAAAAGGAAGGAAGGGGACTTACAACCATCGGTGGAAAAAGGGGGGGAACTGTCGGAGGGGTGCTCGACGGGGAGAGGGCGGTCGTGGCTCACGGTGGCGCTGGGGGAGGGGGGGGGGGCGGATTTGCGGGTTCGGGTCTGGGTAGGGTTCGATGCGGATTAGGTGAGGAGGAAGAAGAAGGGAGGGGGAAGAAGAGGAGGGGGAGGGCGGCTGTGGTGGCTGCGCCGCCTAGGCGCGGCGGCTCATCGGGGGGCGGCAGCATCGATCGCGCCCCCCTTTCGTTCCCCATTTTTTTTTTTTTTTTAAAACGATTTTCTGTTTTGAAGAGTAAGGGGGGCCAGAACGATTTTAAGGGGGAGGGATATTCTTTTTTATTATTATTATTAATTTAATTTCCCTCTCCTAAGTTGACTTTTCATACGGCCCCGAAATCGAACCCACCGCCTGCCGTCTATAGCGTTTTACCCCCATTCCGAACACAATGGGATATGTATCGTAGGTTGATTCGATCGTTTGAATCAGTTTCCGTTAAATTTACATTTAAATCACTATATTGAATTTTAAACGTACATTTCAAATTACCGGGGTCACATACTAACTCTATAAATTGCAGAAAAATATTTTCTAGCTTCGTATTGACGATACGGTCCTAACAAAACTAGTTTCGTCGAATTCTGAGACCGTTAGAAAAATGGCCAATCTCCAGTCGATTAAAATCAACTGAAATTGGTCAAACACGTTTTCTTTTGCCACGCACACATATTGATTCGAAAAATTATGAAATTTGGAATCTAGCAATAATTTAACACTGCGGATCCAACAAAAGTGGTTTCGTCGAAATCCGAGGTCGTTTGCAAAATTTCCATTTTTAAGGGCCTGAATTCCATAACGACTATTCAAAATTTTCAACTGGACATATCTTTTGATTCCCGCTATGAAATCTTGATTTTTCGGATTCGTTGGAAAGATATCATCAATTAGATCCTAATGTTTTTGGTTTTACTAAAATCCGGATTGTTTTACACCCGGTACATTCATTTGAAGTTTGAAATCAAATTATCGAACTACCGCGCCATTTTCAATTCCTTTTATAATTATAAATAATTATTTATATTCTAACGACAACGTATATAATATATACGTTCTAATTCCATTCAAAATAAATTTCTCGTCGATATTATTTAAAATAATTCATTTTAAATAATCAAAATTCGCTAAAATTGTCAAAATAAAATTTTTAAACTGGCCCAGATTTTCGGGTTGTTACAATCTCCCCCACTTAAAACTTTTCGTCCCCGGAAAGGAACAAAGTCGAAAGTGGTTTGATTAATCAACTCTACGTTCAATCTGGCTTCCATTCTCCAACTTTTCAGTTTTTGAGAATTTCAAAAAATTCAAAAATTTGGCTAACACCTTAAATTTTCGAAAAATTTCGCCATAACCTCCCCTGCACCGGGAGCATAGGGGAATTTCAAATAGCTTCCCCGGTCCTTCAGATCTCAAAAAGAAAAAGAAAAAGCCAAGCGGCTAGCCAATAGGCTCATAAAATCATCATCACCCAAACAAAACAGTAAATTATGTAGTAAACATGTACCTATTTGTCGGGCAAACAAATTTTATTCTCTGCTCTAGCCTCCTTGCTATGACCTGTTCAATGTAAGTATATGTATACGCAAGCAAATGTGACCAATTTTCAATACAGTTTAATATTTGATGCAATTAGGCATAATGGTTCAAAATTATCAAACAAATAAACAAACAACACAAACATCAATCAATTAGTGGATTAACGTTTCAAATTTATAATTTTGATATCTTTATATAAAGAAAATCATGTTTTTGATGCCAATTCACAACAATGTGTTCTAGTTATATAAGTTTTGGTTCTCACACCAGTCTAATGGAAATATATAGATATCACACCTTCGAAACTCGAAAATAAATACTGGTGATGGCGCGCCATCATCAGAATCATGTCCGGGCGACTAGAGTGTGACTCTATATCTATCTAATATATTAACACTTCGAATATATGTTCATGACGCGTATATGCAAAATCTTTATATATTGGATTGTCCATATTCAAAGTAAATAAATAATCAAATACGTTTAAAATGGTTTAAATTTTCAAAACAAAATTGTTTTCTTTTGAAAAATATACTCTTCACACTCGTTTTAGGATACTACTGATCCTATCTCTAACGAGTCATTCTAATTGGATATTACTAATCCAATATCTGATGAATTCTTTCGTATGGTTCTAATGTGTCTTGTTCTCGAGCTCTGTAAACCAAAGCTCTGATACCAAACTGAGACGACCCAAACTTCCCCGTAAAGGAAAGCACGGATAGAATTGAGGACAAGACAAAATAGAATGCATACAGGAGAACATTTCATTGCTATTACAACAATTCCATCAGATACAAGAATATACAGAGTATAAATGAATAAATTACATTCGATAAATATCAGAGATTACAATAAATTACATAGCAGCGGAAAAATAATACAAAGCACAACTGAAGGTGATATACGGATACAGAGCTTTCCGGATGTCATTCCAGCTGTAAACCAGGATCCTGTGAATATAAATCTGCAAAACCAAAACTACTAGCTGCCCGTAGCGAAAAATAGGGGCACCCAGAGTTTAGGTTAAAACAATAAACTCCAGGTCAGTCATGTGACTGGTGTGAGAACTAAAATAGTTATTTAAAACTTTACTTTAAAAGAGAGTAATTCAAGGGACCACGCTGTATAACACAGAACGGGTTTCCTCCCAAGAATACCAGTGCATAGAATAAACAACGCAATGCTTTTTCGAAAAATGAAGCTATTATAAGACCCAGGTCCCATCAAACAATGCAACGCAAGCCGGAGGATAGGGTTTTCCCTTATAATAGCCAAACATGCTTGGTACGTTTAAAACAAATCATTTGATACTATAATAAGTGTATAGTGTCAAAACAATTTCAATCATAAATATAAATCATAGACGGCATGGGTACCATATATCATGTCGCCATACTAGTTCTACAATTAAAACCGAATTACACGTAATGGAAATTGGATTTCCGTCATGAGTCGAGGCAAGGGGCAAGCTCCTCTCCGCGTTCGAGACACTGTAGCAAATGCCTCAGGGTTACGCACTCTGGGCAACCCTGGGATCCTCCAAGGCCGGTCCTCACTTACGTTAGAGGATTAATTATGCCTGAACACACGTTTCCCGGTCCTTACAGACCTATAATCGAGGCGCCTCATCCAACAACCACATAGGTGAAAAGTATATAAATGTCAGGGCTGGTAAGTCACTGACACCACCAAAGCTAGAAAGAAACGTCGTGCACTCCTTGGGTCCTCATCCCGTTTTTAACTCATACCGAGGTGTGAGGCTCGCGAATCCACGTTATACACAAAGCTGCCACGTAGGCGTGCTTTGATCATCAACCACAAGACTTTGCTTTTCAACAGAAGCCTTGATCATTGCATCTTAGCGTGCCACATAGGCAATTCATGCCATGCGACTGATGTCCATCGATATACAACCTCTGAGCTCGTACGTCTCAGAGAAGGGCGTTAAGCAAAAGAATAAATTCTCCGCCGCCAAATAGATGTATATTTAATAGAAATCAATCGACACAGAATAAAATCCAATGTCAGACACACAATCCATTTACAAGTCCGTTCTGGGTCTGAACGAAACCGGAGGCACTTTCCTCGCATATCCATCCATCTCCAGGTACGTCTGGACGACCACCAACTATTTCCATCCTCTTGGGTGTACAGCCCAATCAGGATCGTCAGTAATTATCCAAACGATGTGAAGACTTCCGGTCTTCGACCACCGTCTTCATCTTCGACTTATCGTCGAATCGGTTATTCAGAATGGGTGTAAACCCGGTCTTTCCGAACAACCCGCGTATATTAAAAACAAATGTTACACAAACACAACATACGCCTCATTCCAATTCATTAGTCACTAACAGCAAATTAGCAAGAGAACAATTTCCCAAACATTAACCCCGAAGGCCGAAACCAACATCAGATCAATACCCAGGAAACCATTCTTCTTAGCCAATCTACAGCTAGTTTCTAAATTCCACATTCTTAGGGAAAAGTTCCCATTAATTTTATCCAAGATAAATACTTTAAAATTTATCCTGTAATCTTCCTTTGGATGTCATTTAAAACCAAATTATGGTTTTTCCAACTAGTCGAGATTAGCAAACCGTAACGAAGTAATTATTTATTTTATTTCCCAATCCCAACCTATTCATCCCATGAAGCAAAACTGGTAATACTCCATATCTAACACCACGGTGTTATCGGTAAAATTAATTACCATTTCACGTTCAAATCTAATTAAAGATTTAACTATCGCTTTGGAGCAAAACTGGTGATACTCCATTCTCGCTCAATTTCTAAATTTGATAATTTAGATTATCAATTCACATTTCAATCTAATTGCAGATTCATTAAAACTCCTTTTACTGGGTTAAAGAACTAGGTGTTATTTAAAACACAGTTCACGACAAACCCAAATCACATTCTATTTATTATCGGGTTAAAGAACTAGTGTTATTTAAAACACCATTCACGATAAACCCATTTCAAATCCATTTAAATATATTAGAAATTCTGATTATTTAAAACCCCTTTTTAAATCTAATTTATTTATTTAAAAATAATTGGGTTTTAAATTTAGTTCAAAACTAGTTCATTTCGATAAAAATCTATTTTTATCATTTCAAATAATCATTTCTTATGATTTTACACAAATTATTTATATTTTTAATAATTTTATCAAGGCCCGTACAGTCGATTTCCAACAATGGCCATCGAACTGCACTTACAGCGACCTTTTTCAAATTTGATTTGGACGTATCTCCAAATCCAACCGTTAGATTTCCAATTTCTAATGTTCTTAGAAAGCTCTTTTCGATACGAACCCAACGGTTCCGGTTTTAGGAGAATCCGACGGTCGGATCTCCCGTAATGTCCGTTTGAAATAAATGGTCGAAATTCACGAACTGCCGCGGCGCGGCGCGTTCTATTCAGGCCATTATATTATATATATAATATATATTTCGTCGATTTTTATTTAAAACGAATTATATAAATAGTTTTAAATTCGTTTCAAAAGCAAATTCAACTTCCATTTCAATTCGAATCAAAATTGAATTCTTCTTATAAATTCGTTTTAAAATTCATTTCTATTCAATTTAGATTTCAATTCAATTTGAATTCATTTCAATTCGCTTTCAATTCAATTTGAATTCGTTTTCAATTCAATTCAATTTAAATTGGTTTTATATTCGATTCCAATTCATTTTCTATTCAAATCAAATTCATTTCGTTTTCTATTTGAATCAAATTCATTATATATTCAATTGAAATCAAATTGGTTTTCTATTCCATTAAATTCGAAATTGTTTTATATTCAATTCAAATCGAAATCTTTATATATTCAATTCATTTCGAAATCGTTTTATATTCAATTCATTTCGAAATCATTTTATATTCAATTCATTTCGAAATCGTTTTATATTCAATTCATTTCGAAATCGTTTTATATTCAATTCATTTCGAAATCGTTTTATATTCAATTATTTTCGGAATCGTTTTATATTCAATTCATTTCGAAATCGTTTTATATTCAATTCATTTCGAAATCGTTTTATATTCAATTCATTTCGAAATCGTTTTATATTCAATTCATTTCAAAATCGTTTTATATTCAATTCATTTCGAAATCTTTTATATTCAATTCATTTCGAAATCGTTTTATATTCAATTCATTTCGAAATCGTTTTATATTCAATTCATTTCGAAATCGTTTTATATTCAATTCATTTCGAATGTAATCGATATAAATATCGTTCGCGTCAAAATGGCGCATCACTATTCAACACGGCTTTATGTATTCTATTTCAAATATTTCTTTTTGTCAACACACGACTAATCTCAACGAATGAGTACCGTCCATGTGTGACTATTTTTTTTAAAATACTTCGTTCAACACATGACTAATCTCAACGAATGAGTACAGTCAACACATGAACCTTTATTTTATATTGATAAAGATGTAAATTTTATTATTAAAATATTCGTTCAACACATGACTAATCTCAACGGATGAGTACAGTCAACACATGAACCTTTATTTTATATTGATAAAGATGTAAATTTTATTATTAAAATATTCGTTCAACACATGACTAATCTCAACGGATGAGTACAGTCAACACATGAACCTTTATTTTATATCTTCTTTATTTTCTAAATTGGAATGAGGCCCAATCAATTACCATATAAAGTTAATTATATGGATTTTCATACAACACATGTATATAATAGCATTGAAAAATAATCAAACATCAACCAAAGTGCACTACACTGTATAAGCATCAAATATAGATATCTAACGCTTATAACAGCCTGTCAATCAATCGATCGACATATTTAATTAATCAGGATGAGTGAACTTCATATTTCATCCCAACACCCGTGTGGGGTTTCAAACAATCAAACACAGATTTTATTTGTGCAGTTGGGCGATGTGTGAAATTTATCGACCCAATCAATGTCAGTCAAATCAGTGTACATAAACAAACCGTCTGGTTTGTAAATGAATATTTATTTATTCACATTCACGTTAAAAATTATATTTTTAACGATAAAACATTTTATTCAACATATGAATATTCTATTCGGTTCATTTATTCAATAAAATGATATTTTTATTTTTCTAACATATTTTAGAAAATTTCGGCGGCATAACGGCACGATACTAGAAACGGGACGAGGCCTAGCCTTATCCCCGGTCTAGTGAAGGCCCACGCCATTCACACATCAATCAAATCAATTTATTTCACCAAACAATTCAATTTCAAATCAAATCATCCAACTAATCTACGCAACCAAACAAACAAGTCCATGGTCTGTGGACGATTGTGTCGGGTGCTACTAAGCACCGTCTGCATCCTAGTGTATATATATATATATATATATAGCTAGAAAATGAAATTGAAAGGTGAGAAATTCTCACCGATAGCTATCCAATCATCTTGACTCTTCTTTTGCAGAAACCTTCGCTGTTCTCGCCTTTTTGTCATCTTCGTTGCCCGTAGTCACTATATATATAAAAATCACATTTTTATTTCTCTATTCCTTATATAAAAATCGAATTTTTCTTTTCTATTCAATATATAAAAATCGCCGTTCAAAAATATAGATTTCGCATTTTTACATCTAAAAATTTCGCCTTTTCACATTTAAAAAAATATCGCCTTTTCACATTTAAAAATATCGCCTTTTCACATTTAATAAAAATATCGCCTTATCACATTTTTATAGTTCCTACTATGCAAAGATCATATTTTTATCTTTCTACAATATAAAAGATTATATTTTTACTACTTTAAAAATATAGAAATCATATTTTTAATATCCTACTTAAACAAAAATCATATTTCTACCACTTCTATATAGTAAAGATTATATTTTTAATACTTTAAAAATATAAAAATCATATTTTTAATTCTCTTCTATGTGTTCAAAATCAAATCTTTAAACTATTAAAAATTCGAACTTTCCCTTTTAAATTAAAATCCCTTCTTTTACAATTTAAAAATCAATTCTTTTCCACGTTAAAAATCACTTCTTTCCTTTCATAAAAATCATTTCTTTTTCTCCTCTCCACATATATAATAGAATCGCATTTTTAAAATTTAATTTTTCATATAAAAACCATACCTTTATTTTCAAAATCATATCTTTGTAGAAAAAATCATCTCTTTATTTTATTTCAAAAATAATACCAATTATATAAACTGATTTTAATATATATAAAAAAAAAGTTATATATAAATAAAAATAATAAATAAAAAGGAAGGAAGGGGACTTACAACCATCGGTGGAAAAGGGGGGGGGGGGAACTGTCGGAGGGGTGCTCGACGGGGAGAGGGCGGTCGTGGCTCACGGTGGCGCTGGGGGGGGGGGGGGTTGCGGGTTCGGGTCTGGGTAGGGTTCGATGCGGATTAGGTGAGGAGGAAGAAGAAGGGAGGGGGAAGAAGAGGAGGGGGAGGGCGGTTGTGGTGGCTGCGCCGCCTAGGCGCGGCGGCTAATCGGGGGGCGGCAGCATCGATCGCGCCCCCCTTTCGTTCCCCTTTTTTTTTTTTTTTGAAAACGATTTTCTGTTTTGAAGAGTAAGGGGGGCCAGACCGATTTTAAGGGGGAGGGATATTCTTTTTTTTTTTATTAATTTAATTTCCCTCTCCTAAGTTGACTTTTCATACGGCCCCGAAATCGAACCCACCGCCTGCCGTCTATAGCATTTTACCCCCATTCCGAACACAATGGGATATGTATCGTAGGTTGATTCGATCGTTTGAATCAGTTTCCGTTAAATTTACATTTAAATCACTATATTGAATTTTTAAACGTACATTTCAAATTACCGGGGTCACATACTAACTCTATAAATTGCAGAAAAATATTTTCTAGCTTCGTATTGACGATACGGTCCTAACAAAACTAGTTTCGTCGAATTCTGAGACCGTTAGAAAAATGGCCAATCTCCAGTCGATTAAAATCAACTGAAATTGGTCAAACGCGTTTTCTTTTGCCACGCACACATATTGATTCGAAAAATTATGAAATTTGGAATCTAGCAATAATTTAACACTGCGGATCCAACAAAAGTGGTTTCGTCGAAATCCGAGGTCGTTTGCAAAATTTCCATTTTTAAGGGCCTGAATTCCATAGCGACTATTCAGAATTTTCAACTGGACATATCTTTTGATTCCCGCTATGAAATCTTGATTTTTCGGATTCGTTGGAAAGATATCATCAATTAGATCCTAACGTTTTTGGTTTTACTAAAATCCGGATTGTTTTACACCCGGTACATTCATTTGAAGTTTGAAATCAAATTATCGAACTACCACGCCATTTTCAATTCCTTTTATAATTATAAATAATTATTTATATTCTAACGACGACGTATATAATATATACGTTCTAATTCCATTCAAAATAAATTTCTCGTCGATATTATTTAAAATAATTCATTTTAAATAATCAAAATTCGCTAAAATTGTCAAAATAAAATTTTTAAACTGGCCCAGATTTTCGGGTTGTTACACCAGGTTTAGTATAGAAATGCCATTTTAACTCGAACTGGTTTATCAATCGATTTTATCCATTTTATAATAAATACAAAAAGGAAATGGATTTCAAAATCAGATATTTTGAAAATATTATCATTTTAATGTTATAATGATATAGAATATTCAATTTTGGTTTAAAATTGTTTTAAAATGGATTTATAAAAGATTTATAAAATACATTTTAAATGGAAATCGATTGTACATATTATATATATATATATATATATATATATATATATGGGTTGAATAGAATGCACCACGTAGCGACCGTTCGTGAATTTCAACCATTAACTTCGAACTGGCGTGGCGGGAGAACTGACCATCGGATTATCCTAAAACCAGAACCATTGGGTTCCTATCGAAACGATCTTTCTAATGAATATAACAGATTTAAATTTGAATGGTTGGATTTTAAATTGTGTCCAAATCAATTTTAGAAAAGGTCGCTATGAATGCAGATCAGTGGCCGATATTTGAAACCGATTGTAAGGGCCTAAATAAGATTATTAAAAATATGGAAAAATTGTGTAAAATCATAAGGAATGATTTGGAAATATTTTGGATGAAAAATTCCAAGTTTGAAAAGATAAAAATATATTTTTATAGAAATGAACTAGTTAATAACTGGAATTATAATCCAATTATTTTTAGAAATAATAAAATGGATTGAAAAAAATGGGTTTTTACATAACCTGGAAATTCCATCTAAATTGTAATGGACTTGAATAGAAATAATATTCAGAATATTTCGTTATTGGATTCCGTGATTTTACAGATATTGTTATAGGAATTTGAAAGATATAAATGTCGTTATTCCCAATACGATATTTGTTGGTTTCAGTATTTCATATTGAATATAAGCCGATATAATTTCTACTCAGAGCCTAGTGTATAATATCAAATTAGATTTTGGGTTTGTCATGAATGGTGTCTTCAATAACACTGTTCTCAGACCCAGTTGAGAAAAGAATAAATCTTTTAATTAAGATTAATGAAGTTATCCAATTTATAATATAAATTGGAATTAAATGGTAGTTGATTTTGGGTTCATTGTGAACGATGTTTAAAATAACATTTGTTCTTACAACCAAGTTAACAGTAAAGATATAGTTTGGAATTTATAAATCTTTTTATTATGATTTAATGGAAAATTTCTAAAGTAAAGTTTTCTAATTTAATATATTAAATTGGAATTCGATTTGGTAATAATCGAGATAAGCTTCTTTGAAGGAAGATCGTTACTATATATGGAATTTAAAAGGCTTCGCTGTTATTCCATTTATATTATTAGTTTGGCATAGAAATTTGTATTGATTATATATCGATCTGTTTTACGTGGAGATTCCATAGTTGATGGAATATGATTTTGGGGTTTATCATGAACTGCGTTTTAAATGACATTGGTTCTTTAACCCAGTTAATGACAAGATTAATTTTTCTAAAAATTGAACAATCATTAAGTAACAATTTTTGGAAGATTAAAACTAAATGGATTTTTAATGAATCTTTTATCAGATTGAAAGTTAAATGGTAATTAATTTTACTAATAACACAATGGATGTTAGATATGGAGTACTACCCGTTTTGCTCCATGGGATGAATAAGTTGGGATTAGAAAATAAAATAAATAGTTACTTTGGTAAGGCTCGATAATCACGACTAGTTAATAAAATCTTCTGAAAATGATATCCAAAGGAAGGTAAAAGAATAAATTTAAAAGAATTTATCTTTGATAAAATTAACGGGAACTTTTCCCTAAAGATGTGAATATTTGAATAAAACAATTTTCTGAATTGGAATGAGGCGTATGATGTGTTTTTATAGCACTTGATTATAAAATACGCGAGTTATTTGGAAAGGCCAAGTTTAACCCATTCTGAATAATTGATATGATGATTAATAGTCGACGATGAAGATGGTGATTGAAGACCGGAGATCTTCACATCATTTGGATGATTAGTGATGTCTTAATTGGGATGTACACCCAAGATAAGGTAATTAGTGGTGATCGTCCAGACGTACTTGAAGATCGACCGGATATGCGAGGGCCTCTCTCCTGTATTGGACATATGAGATGAGGAATAAGGTGCCTCTGGTTTCATTCAGACCCTGAACGGACTTGCAAATGGATGGTATGTCTGACATTGTATTCCTTTATACTGTATTTGTTGATCTCTGCTAAATATATATATGTTGGTGGCGGAGAATTTATTCTCTTGCTTAACACCCTTCTCTGAGATGTACGAGCTTAGAGGTTGTATATTGGTGGAAATCATTGGTACGGTATGGATTTTCATTGTGGCATTGAAACGAACCGGGATTTTCGACTCCGAAAATCAACATCAAACTACCACGTTGACCATTCAGACATCGAACATTCCAGATCATTAATAGAAAGAAGTTAGAGGGTGAGAATAGATAAGATAGAAATATTAGAATAGAAGAAGAAGAAGAAACACCACACAGAGTCTCACATCGCAGCGGAACAAAATATAATACAGAAATAATCTTTATTGAAAGCTTTTGAAATACTTACAATATCAGAGTACACATCTGGACAGTGATACTAATCTGTCCTCATATAACACACAGCGGAATAGTAATATCATACGTCTGGACTCTTCCAGCTCGTCTCTTCACAGCAGTCGATAACCTGAACCTGCACACTCCGGGCTAACCCGAGCATTTACAAAACACCGGGTCAGTCTGGTGAACCAGAGTGAGATAAAACTCGCACAGTAATAAGGGTAAATCATCCAATCATGATCTTAAAGTTCAAAAATCTTTTCAAAAGAAAAGGATAATCGTAAGACCCAATCCACACATAAATACGGACGGCTTTTACCTTACGATAACCCAAAACATTTTTGAAACCAATATCTTGTCTGATATTATAATAATGTCTAAATACAAGTAAATAAAAATCTAGTGGAACGCTTGCATCTCACGCTCCACATATATAGTATACAATCAAAAACCGCGGGCGCTTATTGGAGATTGGATTCCAACTTTGACAAGGTATGGGACCACCTTCCGATAGTGTATCTCTAGAGACGAATACACTGGGTCCAACAAGAACTTCTTGCGACCCGGCCCTCACATGACCGACCACTCATTTCGCTTGAGTGTATCGAATGTATATCACCGACGGTTGGGATCAGCAACCGTCTCCCGACAAGGGACAGCATCGAAACATAGATTTAAGAAGCAAATAGGATTTCCTCTAGATAGGTGATCATACACCCTAATGGGAGCGACCCACATAGCCATGCTGCCTGCCCGATTTTTGTCATTTCCTAGTTGATGAGGCTTGAGGCCAGAATTAACTCTTGAACATCTGGTCGTCATTCACTTTGAATGCCACATCGTCAAATCCATCAGATATCACTAATTGACGTCCACAAAAATACTCTAGCTGAAAGCTAGAGAATGGCAATTCCCTGCCCACAACTATCGTACGTTTGAAGAGATCAGCGTACGTGACCCCTTTGGAAATACTCTGTCAGACATCCGTCCATACAAGTCATCCAGGAACAGGATGAATCGAAGGCATTCTCCTACCGCATCCATATAGGAATCACCCCATGGATCAGTAGCGAGAAATCCTTGCACTCGTGGATTCCAACCCCGACCGAACCACAGTTTATCTCTGGCCGCTAAACCAGAGATTCTTAGCAGTTCCTCCGCTTATGAAGATCCACGGTCTTCAATGCTCCATCTCGACAGTCTTCAAATATCTTCACGTATTTGTTGGTCGGAATGGTTTTCGAATGTAAATTCGATCCCGGTCTTTCCATACCAACAATCGTATTGGTCAGGTTTGATAGTCGGTGTTTTAACTATCAAAATATACAGTGTTTCAAACATGACACTCCAATGAGTTCACTGGTTCAGTATTCAGCATCACTTGGCTTTTAACAAACTAATTTACTTTTTGTTAAATTGAAATTTCAAATTTCTTTTAAATATTCAAAAATACGATATTTGAATAACTCTAATTGATTAATTAACATTCGTCTTAACTCCATTCGCTTGACTCTAGATCACAGCGATCACAATGGTTACGCCTGATTCCCTCAGGAAACATCCGACCGCCGTAGGCTATCTGCAGCCCTGCGAATTTCGCTAGCAGTTGTACGAAATGGCAACTTAGCCGAATAATTATGTTTGGCTAATTCTATCTCGAATAACTATATTCAATTTCCTACTTTGAAATCTCATGTAAAATTCTCCCTTTTTACTTGATCTCGTTTTCAAGTAACGTTAATGTAAAGTTAACGCTTTACACTTTAAATCTCACTTAAAACTCTGGTCTATAATAAACCCTTTTATCGTAATCTCCTTTCACTTAATTCATATAATTGAGTACGTTTATTTCCTTTCACCATTCAATTGGCTTGCATCTCACATTCGGTAACCTTTTTAAATGAATTCCCATTTACAAATATATTCCTAACTTCATCATGAATTAAAATAACTTATTTCAACATTAACTACTTTAGTAGTTAATCCCTTTTATTAACTAAATTAAATATTAAACCCCTTTTAAATCCTTATTTAAATTCAAACAATATTCATTTAACTATTTTAGTCAAAACACATTAGCTTGATAAACAATCCTAATTCCAACAGTCGATTTAATTAACTCAAAAACTTGATTATCTCATTAACCGATTTCAACCATCCTCGCTTTAAATTAATTAAAAATACAATTAATTTAGATAGATTCCAATTATTTGTTTTCTTTACAAAACAAATTTTCGAGGTTTAGCCATTTAATCCATTTCTTATTCTTCAACTGGTAAATCTGATTAACATCTTTGCAAAATAACTTCATAACCAATCAAAGTCTTAACAAATAAAAATATTTATTTGTTTCTCTTAAATAACTTTTATTCAAATAATATATTTCAAATCTAATTCTGGTTATAAAATAAATTTTATAACCTCAACTCTATCGATTCACCTGTCGGTGAATCAATATCTATAACTCGATTGGTTTTAAAGGCCATACTCTGTCAAACACTTAACCAATATCGCTCATTGGTTTAAACCAAACAGATGTTGAATATTCAATTAATAATCAACCATCAAATCAATCACACAAACATATCAGTTCATATATGATCATATGAAAATAAATAATACATTTGAGGAATCCGGTTGGATCCCTCCAACCTGTTCTTCCCTGTATTCAAATGGTTATCTCAAATCAGACTATTCAGTTTTGTTTAACTGATAAATTAAATAACGACCATTTAATCTCAACCATAAGCACTTCAAACAATGCAACCATTTAAACACGTTTATAGATAAACGTGACCAACCAAGGTGAGTTACCTTTATGGGAACCAATCGTTAAAAATAACGATTTGGTACTTCACTGAAATTAAACACAGTTTAATTTCATCAGTTAAATCAACAGCTAAATAGATAACTAGCAAACAGTCAACCATTGGCAAGCAGAGCACACAAAATAAAAACACCCAATTTATATAAAATATAAAAAGGGTAACTGAGTGAGTTTAACTCACCGAATTTCCATTTGTTGAAATGGCTTGTTTCAGTTGAGTCCAGTACCGTCCATTTCTATTCCACGATGTTCTGTTCGCCATGACGACTCCAACTTCATTTGGTTCGTCGAGTTCTGATAACACGTGAATATGTTATTAACATTTTAATATATACTATTTTAAATTAAACGCTTAATTCCCTAATTAAATATTTTATTTCTTAATTATAATTAAATTAATTACTTTTAAATTCGAAAAGAATTGGTCGAATTATTCATTTTGTTCGGTTTCCTTCTTGCGGCTTTTGGATCAAACTCCCATATCAGAAAACCCGGACTCATGAACATCCCTACGTGTACGTTCATCTCATATGTTCCTCATTTGGAAGCCGCCTGTAACAAGACCCATGTCATATTATATATAAGAGATTATATAACTAATTTATTAGGCTTAGTTTAATTTAATTGTTACTGTCTCATTTGGAGAAAGCCTATTGTTTCGAAATGGTCCCTCTCAAACATCACGAATCGGTTTCCCTCCTACCATTGCCTCCAAAGTTCTGACCATCATCACATCTATCTGGCGCCACACCGCCCCTCTTCCTTGAAACAACACAGTCCTCCTCTTCCCAACCGCACGGCAGCCCCACCATTCGACTCAACCGCAACCCCTACGTCCAATCCTCACCACTCAACCTTGTTTCTGAACCTCACGTGAAAACCTCCTCCCAGCGTGCCACGTCCTTTCGCTCCTCCATATGCTGCGCCATGCATTCGAGTTCGACAAGCCTGGATCTTGCCTCATAAACCCCACCACATGTCATACCAACGCCCAAACTTCCTCCCTCGAAGCACCATCTTCTTCACGTTAGAACAACTCAGCACCCCTTCTTCCTTGTTTGCTCCAGTTCGCCCTCTTTTTTTTTTTTTTTTTTTTTTTCTCCGCTTACTGTAAACTGAAATGAAGATGACTCGAAGCATATATATATATACGGTGGGAAGGGTTTGGGCGTCACGGCAAATTTTGGGTAGGTCAGTAGCATAGCTGTTTTGATGGTGAGTGCTTCAGAACGTGGTCGGCAAGACTTCATAAATTTGGGACAGAAGTTTGTACGTCTGTCAGTTGTTGTTTGGGACGCAAGTAATTGAGAAATGTGGGGCGCAAGCTACTGGAAGTACGTAAGCAAAAGAATGAAGAAAAGTGAAGTGGTGGGATAGAAATGTTCATATTATAATGTATAAAACTTTGATGCGGAGAAATCTTATTAGAAACCACTACATACGATTTCTTTCTACTGATAAAAAGGCTGTTCTTGATGTAAAACGATATTCCGAATCCAATGGAACAAGTTTCGTCGCAATCCGAGGTCGTATGAAAATTTTTCCTTTATGAAACCAGAAATGAACACACGTTTAATTTTTCTACGGTCACCAGATAAATCAAATTAACTTGAAACTACGAAGTCTGACAATAACTTTTCGATACGAACCCAACGGCACTAATTTCGTCGCATTCTGAGACTGTTGCCCCGGTAGGCTGTTTTTACCCCGAACCGCTATACCCCTTTTAACACCAAATTTTCCGGTCTCTAAAAATAACAAACTATATATCTATCCTGACTCTAATCGACGATACGAACTCAACGGAACTGGTTTCGTGGCCTAATTCGATCGTCTGCTCAAGTTATGCCCAAATACCCTTTTGTTTATTTAACTACACGCTATAGAAAATGAACGAGCGTTTATAGCTACCGTGGTCACATATGACATCGGTTTTCCATGCCATCCACCACCGTACAATAATTTAACGATACGGTTCTAATGAAACTGGTTTTGTCGAAATCTGAGTCCGTTTGCAAAACGGCTATTTTAAGGGCCTATATTTTAACAACGATTTTCCATAGCGACTATTTCAAAATTTGATTTGGCCATAAATATCAAACTATAACACGGAATATGGATTTTTCTCTTTCATATGAAAATTATCATCAACACGCTCCCAACGTTTCTTGTTTCACAGAAATCTGACTTATATCGGACTCTGTATGTCCAGTTGAAGTTCAAACTCGAATTTTCGAACTACAGCGCTATTTTCAAGCTCTATTTATAATTATATAACTTCGAACTTTGTTTAAATAGCGAATTAGTTATTAATTCCATCGATATTCCAAATATAATATTTAAATTAAATAAATTAAATTACATATTCGAGTGCCAAAAACACGGGTCGTTACATTCTTCCCCCCTTAAAATAATTTCGTCCTCGAAATTGCTAAGGTAAGAAAGAACGTTATAAACTTATAAACTTCAAATCTAATTTTATATTAAATTAGGAACCAATTCAATACAGTGAATAAATATTTTCAAAAATATCGAAAATTTTCTAACACTTTAAATTTCCGAAAATTCTCGCCAGCACCTCCTTTGTACGGCTCAATCGGTAGAACCACAACTCGCCTCTCTGGGCCTTCTCCAATCCAGAAGAAAATAAACAGCCAAACGGCTTGCCAAATAGGCTCATAAATCTCCAAACCCATATAAAAATAAACGTGTACCTTTTTGTCGGGCATATCATCATATCCTTCCTATCTGCTGCCCTGTCAGCTTATACACAGGCATTTCCAACCAAAATTCCAATTTTATCCTCAGAACCAAATCCTTCACGCGTCCAAGCCAAATTCCATTCTTAACTCAATCATCATCCATCATCAATTCCAGCCAACACTATTTCAGATTCCTGCCTCATAATTCAAAATCTGATTCTACTTAATATATTATATCCTGATTCAATTTCCAGTTAACTGGATTCATATTTAATTCATATTTGCTTTCACAATTCCTATTTAATCTTGTTTTTGTTCAAACATTTTCCCTGGGAGTTTTTTTTTAAACAGTAGCTCTTTCAAAAGTCAAAAATTCCTTTTCAGGATTCAAAACAACTTGTTTTTCTCAAAGCAATCCAAAACAAAATTTTGGTAGTAATCCGTCACTTAGAACTCGGAAATGAACACTAATGATGTGGCCAGCATCCTCAGAGTTATCCCCCAGCTATCAAAGTGAGTTCAATACTATATCACTTTCAAAAACCATTTCTAAACACCTTCCTTTTGAAATCTATTTCAAAATACTAAACACAATGCTCGTGAAACAAATTTAAAATCTCCCAGGATCTTAAAATTCACATATATTTAACCCAGATTCATTTACACACACTTTTTTACATTTCCACCATTTTGCTTTTATTTCTGATTTAAATTCAGATTTAATTCATCTGATTTCATATATAATATGAATTCTAATGGGTTATTTATATAACCATTTCAATTATAATCAACCAACACAACCAATATATTATAATATTTCCCATATATATATTTTCTTTACATCAAAATATAATTTGGGTAAATCATTTCATTTACCCTCTTCCAAAAACATACTGTGTCGAATTATTCTGTTCAAGAGTTTAGAAACACTTATCGACACAGTTTGCATTACTGTATCGACCAGAATTCATAAACTACTCGACAAACCAACCAACACAATATAAGATAGTTTTTATATCAATTTACAAATACGCGCTCATATATATACACTCAAACTCAATCTAGGGTATTACTAACCCCATCTCTACTGAGTCACGCCACAGAGCCAAGGTAATTACTTAACCAATAGCTCTGATACCACTGAAACGAACCGGGATTTTCGACTCCGAAAATCAACATCAAACTACCACGTTGACCATTCAGACATCGAACATTCCAGATCATTAATAGAAAGAAGTTAGAGGGTGAGAATAGATAAGATAGAAATATTAGAATAGAAGAAGAAGAAGAAACACCACACAGAGTCTCACATCGCAGCGGAACAAAATATAATACAGAAATAATCTTTATTGAAAGCTTTTGAAATACTTACAATATCAGAGTACACATCTGGACAGTGATACTAATCTGTCCTCATATAACACACAGCGGAATAGTAATATCATACGTCTGGACTCTTCCAGCTCGTCTCTTCACAGCAGTCGATAACCTGAACCTGCACACTCCGGGCTAACCCGAGCATTTACAAAACACCGGGTCAGTCTGGTGAACCAGAGTGAGATAAAACTCGCACAGTAATAAGGGTAAATCATCCAATCATGATCTTAAAGTTCAAAAATCTTTTCAAAAGAAAAGGATAATCGTAAGACCCAATCCACACATAAATACGGACGGCTTTTACCTTACGATAACCCAAAACATTTTTGAAACCAATATCTTGTCTGATATTATAATAATGTCTAAATACAAGTAAATAAAAATCTAGTGGAACGCTTGCATCTCACGCTCCACATATATAGTATACAATCAAAAACCGCGGGCGCTTATTGGAGATTGGATTCCAACTTTGACAAGGTATGGGACCACCTTCCGATAGTGTATCTCTAGAGACGAATACACTGGGTCCAACAAGAACTTCTTGCGACCCGGCCCTCACATGACCGACCACTCATTTCGCTTGAGTGTATCGAATGTATATCACCGACGGTTGGGATCAGCAACCGTCTCCCGACAAGGGACAGCATCGAAACATAGATTTAAGAAGCAAATAGGATTTCCTCTAGATAGGTGATCATACACCCTAATGGGAGCGACCCACATAGCCATGCTGCCTGCCCGATTTTTGTCATTTCCTAGTTGATGAGGCTTGAGGCCAGAATTAACTCTTGAACATCTGGTCGTCATTCACTTTGAATGCCACATCGTCAAATCCATCAGATATCACTAATTGACGTCCACAAAAATACTCTAGCTGAAAGCTAGAGAATGGCAATTCCCTGCCCACAACTATCGTACGTTTGAAGAGATCAGCGTACGTGACCCCTTTGGAAATACTCTGTCAGACATCCGTCCATACAAGTCATCCAGGAACAGGATGAATCGAAGGCATTCTCCTACCGCATCCATATAGGAATCACCCCATGGATCAGTAGCGAGAAATCCTTGCACTCGTGGATTCCAACCCCGACCGAACCACAGTTTATCTCTGGCCGCTAAACCAGAGATTCTTAGCAGTTCCTCCGCTTATGAAGATCCACGGTCTTCAATGCTCCATCTCGACAGTCTTCAAATATCTTCACGTATTTGTTGGTCGGAATGGTTTTCGAATGTAAATTCGATCCCGGTCTTTCCATACCAACAATCGTATTGGTCAGGTTTGATAGTCGGTGTTTTAACTATCAAAATATACAGTGTTTCAAACATGACACTCCAATGAGTTCACTGGTTCAGTATTCAGCATCACTTGGCTTTTAACAAACTAATTTACTTTTTGTTAAATTGAAATTTCAAATTTCTTTTAAATATTCAAAAATACGATATTTGAATAACTCTAATTGATTAATTAACATTCGTCTTAACTCCATTCGCTTGACTCTAGATCACAGCGATCACAATGGTTACGCCTGATTCCCTCAGGAAACATCCGACCGCCGTAGGCTATCTGCAGCCCTGCGAATTTCGCTAGCAGTTGTACGAAATGGCAACTTAGCCGAATAATTATGTTTGGCTAATTCTATCTCGAATAACTATATTCAATTTCCTACTTTGAAATCTCATGTAAAATTCTCCCTTTTTACTTGATCTCGTTTTCAAGTAACGTTAATGTAAAGTTAACGCTTTACACTTTAAATCTCACTTAAAACTCTGGTCTATAATAAACCCTTTTATCGTAATCTCCTTTCACTTAATTCATATAATTGAGTACGTTTATTTCCTTTCACCATTCAATTGGCTTGCATCTCACATTCGGTAACCTTTTTAAATGAATTCCCATTTACAAATATATTCCTAACTTCATCATGAATTAAAATAACTTATTTCAACATTAACTACTTTAGTAGTTAATCCCTTTTATTAACTAAATTAAATATTAAACCCCTTTTAAATCCTTATTTAAATTCAAACAATATTCATTTAACTATTTTAGTCAAAACACATTAGCTTGATAAACAATCCTAATTCCAACAGTCGATTTAATTAACTCAAAAACTTGATTATCTCATTAACCGATTTCAACCATCCTCGCTTTAAATTAATTAAAAATACAATTAATTTAGATAGATTCCAATTATTTGTTTTCTTTACAAAACAAATTTTCGAGGTTTAGCCATTTAATCCATTTCTTATTCTTCAACTGGTAAATCTGATTAACATCTTTGCAAAATAACTTCATAACCAATCAAAGTCTTAACAAATAAAAATATTTATTTGTTTCTCTTAAATAACTTTTATTCAAATAATATATTTCAAATCTAATTCTGGTTATAAAATAAATTTTATAACCTCAACTCTATCGATTCACCTGTCGGTGAATCAATATCTATAACTCGATTGGTTTTAAAGGCCATACTCTGTCAAACACTTAACCAATATCGCTCATTGGTTTAAACCAAACAGATGTTGAATATTCAATTAATAATCAACCATCAAATCAATCACACAAACATATCAGTTCATATATGATCATATGAAAATAAATAATACATTTGAGGAATCCGGTTGGATCCCTCCAACCTGTTCTTCCCTGTATTCAAATGGTTATCTCAAATCAGACTATTCAGTTTTGTTTAACTGATAAATTAAATAACGACCATTTAATCTCAACCATAAGCACTTCAAACAATGCAACCATTTAAACACGTTTATAGATAAACGTGACCAACCAAGGTGAGTTACCTTTATGGGAACCAATCGTTAAAAATAACGATTTGGTACTTCACTGAAATTAAACACAGTTTAATTTCATCAGTTAAATCAACAGCTAAATAGATAACTAGCAAACAGTCAACCATTGGCAAGCAGAGCACACAAAATAAAAACACCCAATTTATATAAAATATAAAAAGGGTAACTGAGTGAGTTTAACTCACCGAATTTCCATTTGTTGAAATGGCTTGTTTCAGTTGAGTCCAGTACCGTCCATTTCTATTCCACGATGTTCTGTTCGCCATGACGACTCCAACTTCATTTGGTTCGTCGAGTTCTGATAACACGTGAATATGTTATTAACATTTTAATATATACTATTTTAAATTAAACGCTTAATTCCCTAATTAAATATTTTATTTCTTAATTATAATTAAATTAATTACTTTTAAATTCGAAAAGAATTGGTCGAATTATTCATTTTGTTCGGTTTCCTTCTTGCGGCTTTTGGATCAAACTCCCATATCAGAAAACCCGGACTCATGAACATCCCTACGTGTACGTTCATCTCATATGTTCCTCATTTGGAAGCCGCCTGTAACAAGACCCATGTCATATTATATATAAGAGATTATATAACTAATTTATTAGGCTTAGTTTAATTTAATTGTTACTGTCTCATTTGGAGAAAGCCTATTGTTTCGAAATGGTCCCTCTCAAACATCACGAATCGGTTTCCCTCCTACCATTGCCTCCAAAGTTCTGACCATCATCACATCTATCTGGCGCCACACCGCCCCTCTTCCTTGAAACAACACAGTCCTCCTCTTCCCAACCGCACGGCAGCCCCACCATTCGACTCAACCGCAACCCCTACGTCCAATCCTCACCACTCAACCTTGTTTCTGAACCTCACGTGAAAACCTCCTCCCAGCGTGCCACGTCCTTTCGCTCCTCCATATGCTGCGCCATGCATTCGAGTTCGACAAGCCTGGATCTTGCCTCATAAACCCCACCACATGTCATACCAACGCCCAAACTTCCTCCCTCGAAGCACCATCTTCTTCACGTTAGAACAACTCAGCACCCCTTCTTCCTTGTTTGCTCCAGTTCGCCCTCTTTTTTTTTTTTTTTTTTTTTTTTCTCCGCTTACTGTAAACTGAAATGAAGATGACTCGAAGCATATATATATATACGGTGGGAAGGGTTTGGGCGTCACGGCAAATTTTGGGTAGGTCAGTAGCATAGCTGTTTTGATGGTGAGTGCTTCAGAACGTGGTCGGCAAGACTTCATAAATTTGGGACAGAAGTTTGTACGTCTGTCAGTTGTTGTTTGGGACGCAAGTAATTGAGAAATGTGGGGCGCAAGCTACTGGAAGTACGTAAGCAAAAGAATGAAGAAAAGTGAAGTGGTGGGATAGAAATGTTCATATTATAATGTATAAAACTTTGATGCGGAGAAATCTTATTAGAAACCACTACATACGATTTCTTTCTACTGATAAAAAGGCTGTTCTTGATGTAAAACGATATTCCGAATCCAATGGAACAAGTTTCGTCGCAATCCGAGGTCGTATGAAAATTTTTCCTTTATGAAACCAGAAATGAACACACGTTTAATTTTTCTACGGTCACCAGATAAATCAAATTAACTTGAAACTACGAAGTCTGACAATAACTTTTCGATACGAACCCAACGGCACTAATTTCGTCGCATTCTGAGACTGTTGCCCCGGTAGGCTGTTTTTACCCCGAACCGCTATACCCCTTTTAACACCAAATTTTCCGGTCTCTAAAAATAACAAACTATATATCTATCCTGACTCTAATCGACGATACGAACTCAACGGAACTGGTTTCGTGGCCTAATTCGATCGTCTGCTCAAGTTATGCCCAAATACCCTTTTGTTTATTTAACTACACGCTATAGAAAATGAACGAGCGTTTATAGCTACCGTGGTCACATATGACATCGGTTTTCCATGCCATCCACCACCGTACAATAATTTAACGATACGGTTCTAATGAAACTGGTTTTGTCGAAATCTGAGTCCGTTTGCAAAACGGCTATTTTAAGGGCCTATATTTTAACAACGATTTTCCATAGCGACTATTTCAAAATTTGATTTGGCCATAAATATCAAACTATAACACGGAATATGGATTTTTCTCTTTCATATGAAAATTATCATCAACACGCTCCCAACGTTTCTTGTTTCACAGAAATCTGACTTATATCGGACTCTGTATGTCCAGTTGAAGTTCAAACTCGAATTTTCGAACTACAGCGCTATTTTCAAGCTCTATTTATAATTATATAACTTCGAACTTTGTTTAAATAGCGAATTAGTTATTAATTCCATCGATATTCCAAATATAATATTTAAATTAAATAAATTAAATTACATATTCGAGTGCCAAAAACACGGGTCGTTACAGGCATGTTGAGATGCATGGATCAAAGATTTTTTTGAAAAGCAAGGCTTTGTGGTTGATGATCAAAGCATGGCTTTAAATAGCATAGCTTTGTGCAGCGTTAATTCATGAGCTTCACCCCCTGGTATGAACCAAAAACGGGATAGTGACTGCATGGAAATGGACATATGTTAGTTCTAGCTACGAGTAACCTCATGGTATGGAGCTCAGACATTTTACTCATTTGGATGTTGGAAACTTTATTGATGGAAAGCAAGGTACCTCAGATATGATTTGAGTCCCTAGAGGCTCTTGATTGATCGACTAGACTGACCAATTTTGGAGGTTCGATAGAATTGTTGTATATAACGTAGTTGTGTACACAATTATATGATTTTTGTTTGATGATTACAACCAAATAAATATTATTTTAAATATGTTTGTTACTGTACTATTCTATATCTACATCACATACAGGAATATAATATTTATATTTAAATAGAATACGATTATATAAACATTCATATATTCATACAATATTGTATTTAAATTGAATATTATATTTCAAACACTCAAACAATACAACTATTTATAACTCCACTATTTAAACACTTCACATGAAATTGTACTTGTATATAAACTGAATACGTTAGACATACTCGTTTGAACATAATAAAATAATATTTTCTTTCAAACAAAATTTGTTTATTACAAATATCTGTAAAATTCTCTCTACAACACTCATACAGTCACTCTGTCTATACAAATCACATATACAAACATTTTCACTTTCATATCCAGGCACATTTACTGACACTGCTTTATTCACTGTCTTCAGTCTTCTGTGCTCTCTGTCAGTCCAGTCATCATCTGCTTACCTATCACAATGAAACAGATACAGTACGCTGCAATAGAATTTAAACTAAATATATGCGAATATAAATTTTATTTTTAAAATTTTATTTGCCTCAGAATCTTGGTGTGTTTCTCATCATTTTTCATGACTTGATCTGATATGTATATATTTCCAGTACCCACTGATCAGCCTCAACACACTACACTGGTTTGCTGATCATAACCGGTTGATTCTGAACAGCCACAACACAGTGTAGTGGTCTGCTGATATATATTCAATAGACACACACACACACACACACATATATATATATATATACATACGTGTATATATACATATGTGTATACATGCAATCAACACAGTGTCGAGCTCAAGACAGTAAAGCACAAGTATGAGCAACCAAGGTGCAGCAAACAAAGTGAAGCATTCAAGTCAAAATGGGGCACAACAATTTCAGCATGCACACACACATGGTCGAGCCAGTGTTTCAAATGGATTAACAAAGTGGTCGACGCATATCATCAACAAGGGACAAATACATATGCATGTACATGTGTACATGAAGGGAACAGCCCAGATAAAACCAACAGGAATAATGGTGCAATGTTACAAGTCCAAGAAACAATGTTCATAGCTATGTTAATCAAGGTAATGTACATATGTGAATTCAAGGCAGAGCATGTCTACACTGTTCAATATCATATGGTCAAAGAAGCATGGTGAAGCCATACATGAATACATGGCAGATTCAAGCAAGGTACTTGTTCAAGTTTATAATGAAATTATGGTTGTTTCAAGCATTGAGTAGCATGTATGTTAAATACACAAAATGGTGAGCATAGTCAAGACAGATCATCATGCATAAGGCAAATTCATCAACCAAAAGTATACATGTTAACAGCAATGACCACATGTAACAGCAAAACCCAGGTTCAAATCAATGAAGTGTTATATGTACACATGGTTGTATCATAAGGTCAAGTAAATATAATGCTAGCGGCAGCATGTAGAAATCAAGGCAGATCAAAGTTACATAAGCATGCAAGGCGATCCAATGACAAGAGCATGAATGGCTCATGTCTATACAGAAGTGTTAACTCAAACTCAAAGTGGTGCAATATACTTGAATGGCACAATAATGACAAGTACAATGGATCATTAATCAAAGAATGAAGCAACAATACAAGAATTCTTTGACATGCACATAAATCAGCATATACAAGTACATATGTGTGGCATAATGATCACCCATTCATGTTCAATGTGAATGACCAGATCAATGGAGCAACAATGAATCAGCAAAATCCAACTTGCATGAGTCAGAATTCATGCATGAATAAATCAATTTGTGTTGCCAATTTTTTTTTTCGAAATCAATTAACTGGTGTTCTTTTATAAAGGCAAGAAATCAGTTCACAAAAAGGGAAAATTCTTTCAAACTTTTTACAAGCATTTCTAGCAACTCATAAATGGTTGATGAAATCACAGTGGACACATTTAGCAAGTATTTTTCAGATTTTCAGAAATTAGAGAAATATTTTTAATATGGAAAGGTTTCTTTTTTAAAATCTTTTTTAAATGGACACTACGAGAGTTTCTATGAAATCATCTTCAACCATTTAATTATTTCCTGTTTTTGAGCAATGAGATTTGGGACAAAAATCTTTTATCTTTGGAAAGATTTTAAATTGAGCAAAGCAAAAGTGGAAAGCATCACAAATCGACCCAATTAATCAAGTATTTCACGCAAGTGATTTCTAGTTTAATCTCCAGGCGGCAAGTTATATATCATATATTCAAAGCCGAGCAAATCAATTTCAATCAAAGAAAATCACGCAATCGATTTCATTCAAGGAAATCAAAAAGGGAAACTCGAAATCAGCCAAGTCATATTTAATTGAAATCAGAGCACATCAAGGATTTAATCATCCTATATATTGACACCTATTCATTATCGGCTAATGGATCAAAAACACAAGGCTAAAATTCAAGAGCAGAAATCAAAATTACCTAAATTACTCACAAGTTTTCGAACAAAAGAAATTTCCCGAATCTGTGAAGCAAGGAGGATCACAAATCGACCGACATCATCAAGTTAAAGCAATCAGAGAACCACTACATCATTCCATCAAGCAAACGATCGATTTGGGGAAGAGTTGGAAAACCCTAGCTGCCATTTTTTTATAGAATAAAAGAGAACGGGTTTACAAAAGAAAGATGTACCGGCCTTTTTTTCTAGTTCAAGGAAAAAGGGGATGACCCTTTATTTTTTTATCTCCTAGGGTTTTCTATTTTATTTTCTACTTTGTTTTGTATTTTCTATTTTGTTTTGAAAATCGTCTGAACAGTTACTAGTTTCCGTAAAATCTAAGGGAACCATTTAGGGTGTTAACTGGCAGTTTACTAAAGTCTGTAAAAACTAGGGTTACTGGTTATGGGGTTGTAATCAGGGGAAATCTGATCCAGGGGATTAGATCACTCTAGGGTTTTGAGCGTAGGGTTAGGACAAGAGCTGGCACTACGAGTTTACATGGGATTGTAAGCGGGATCTGTTTATAACACCTAGTAGAAACCTTAGGAATGAAACACTAGGCAGGATTTTGTCGAAGCTAGGTATCTCTATGTGTTATTTACTTTCTGTATTTTTATTTCTGCTGCATTCTGTGATCTGTGAATATTTTAATATCCAGTAATATTTAAAGTCTGCGATAATTTGTAATAAACCCTATTCACCCCCTCTAGGGTTAATCTAGATCCAACAAGTGGTATCTGAGCAGGTATTTCTTTAACTCTAGTGTCATGGGTAATCTTAGTCGTCAGTCTAGTGAGAGTCAGTCCAGTTCATCTCCAACTATTTTCATTGGAACAGATTTTTTAAATTGGAAATCCAAAACGGAATTTTATTTAAAATCTGTTAATATTAAATGTTGGGATGTTGTTATCAGTGGGTATCTTATGGTAAATAAAGTTTTTAATTCTCATGCTACACATATTCTATGTTCTTATCTTTATGATGATCAATACAGTCTGATTTCCCATTGTTTAACAGCACAGGAAATCAGGATAGCTCTCAATACGAAGTATGAACAAATTGACAACAGCAGCTCAAAACCCCAAAATGTTGACTCAGATTCAGATCTATGCTTAACAGGTCATGTAGATGAAATTTCAGATGGACCAGATGATGGAGAATCGATAGATGCTGAAACGGAAAATTTCACATATGAAGATTTAGTTTATATGTGTGTTGATTTAACTAAATCTGCTGATAAACACTAATTGAAAAATAAATCTTTGAAATCTAAGAATCATGAGTTGACCAGCAAAATTGATAATTTGGAATCACAACTTGAATATTTTAAAAAGTCTTCAAATTCAGATTGCAAAAATTGTTTGAAATTGGAAACCAAGCTTGTTCATCTCAATAAAAATATTCAAAAGTTTGAAAATGAGATTCTGATCTTAAAAGAGAACAAGATTGAGTTATCAACCTCGAACAATTTTCTACGAAAGGAATTTGAAAATTTTAAAACTGATTTAAATTCCAAATTTGAAATTATTGAAAAGGAAAATTAGTTGAAATTCGATTTGATTTTCAAAGAGCATGAAGCTGAAATTGAAAATTTCAAGAAATTTGAATCTGATAGTTGAAAACGTTTTGAATTTGAGATTGCTGAGTCCCAAGCCAAAATTAATTTGCTTAAAGATGAAAATATGGTTTTGAAACCTGATTTTGAAAGATGTAAGATCACTAAAAATCGTTGTTATTTAATGAAGAAAACGGTGATCTTAAAACTGAAATTCAACAACTTGAAACAATTTTATGTAAGTTTTCTAATGGAGAAAAATCTCTGAATATGTTGTTGAAAAACAAATGTTCTTCGGAAAATAAAAATGGTCTTGGTTTTGGTAAAAGAAGTGCTTTTGAAAATTTGAACTCTTGTGATTCTAAAAATCCTTTAAATTGCTTTAACAAGGGATTTTCTGAAAATTTGAATTTTGAAAATTCCAAAAGTTTTTTAAATCACAAACGAGACAAGAATTGGTTTGATAACAATCCAGTTGAACAGATGTGGACTCCAAAAGGAAATAAAATGATTTTTGGAAAAACTAAACAAGTTTGGGTTCCTAAAGGCACAAAGATATATTCGAATGGGATGTTAAACAAACATATTTGGGTACCAAAAGATGGTAACATAACTGTGAGTGGTTTTACTAATTTTCTTAGACCACGCAATCCCCTAAACTGTTAGGTATTAGAGGAGGCCGAGGAACTGCTATGCAAAAAGAAATGTGAAGCAAAGCTGTCTATTCTTCTATATCATTCACAGTTCCTTTACCCAAGATTTATTGGGTTAGAGATTCTTTTGCTTACGTTGATTTCAGGTATAATCTCTAAACTCATCTTTGTAAATATTCTCAGTTTTTTTTCTTTGTTCATTCCTCCTTCTTCCCCTTCTGTTTATTTTCATTATCTATTTTGTTTGGGTTTGGCTCTGTCATATCATTGTAACTTCTTTTGGGCTTCGTTAAACTTCATATTGCAGATTCATATTTTTCTGGAAATTCGCTTCATTTGTATAAAACTCTGATTTTTTTAATCTTTTCCAGATCGTGATTTTTTTTAAATATCTGCAATTGATTTGAAGTATTTTTTGATTTCTGAATTCATAACAGTGTTGATGTATTCATGTCATATCTTGTACACTGTGGATTCGAATTCTAAATTTTTGAAGATCTAAAAGTTTTGTGGAATTTCACACACCTTTGCTGTTTTGAGTCCCTTCTAATTTATTTTGGAAAGTCTTGAAAATTTATACTCATTACAACACTCTGTTATTTATTAGTTGTGATAATTTCATTGATTTTCAGATTGGCTTGGATATTTTGAATTGTATTGAATCAGTGATACATCTTGAAATTCATTTTTATTTATGATCATTGTTGTTGAAATTTGGTTGTTTGAAATCATCTGAAATTCTTGATATTTTGAATATAACACACCTCTTAAATTTGAAGTTATCAATCTTTTGTGGCTGATTCATTATATCTCAAAACTTGATATTGATTCAAGTGATTTCAAATATTTTTTTTTCTGGATCATGAATACCTTTCAAACTTGATGTAAATGATCTGAAATTTCCCTTATACTTATCAGAAATATCTTGAGAAATTCTTTTGAAAAATGGTCTTTGAAAATCACTGTTATTTCATGATTATTTGATTCGAATATATGTTTGTTTAAAATCATTTGAAATTATTGATTTACTGAATCACACGCATATCTTGAATCTGAAATTTACATTTTGATGTGAATGATTCACTGAATCTTGAGAGTTTCATATTCCTCAAATGATTTCAAATAAACGGTATTTTTAATCATTGGATCATGAATCATCTTATGTGACCGTCATCTTGACAAGTATGATTTGAAAATATTATTTGTTTGCTGCTCTGATACATGTGCATAATCTGTTGTCTTGTCTGCTTGGGCTTTGTACTTATAATTCTTTTGTCTATGATATCCTTGCTTGTCTCCCATGTCATGTTAAAATTCTCATTAATTGAAACATCAAGAGGTATCAGATGTTTAGAAGTTTTGAATGTGCTTTTTGCTATATAATTTTTTAATCCCTCTTGTCTTGTATAGATCTACATATTCCTCTTGTAATTAATTTTCAATTTTAAAATTATTTATCGATTATTCATTTAGAAATTGAAATCAATATCCAAATTCAACTATATTTATAATTCACCAACATTATTATCAGAATTTGAAATTGTGATGAGTTATGACTGCAGTATATTTCACAACAAGAGGATATTTTTTATATTTTCATGATGGTTGAATAATTATCATAATATCTTTGAATTGGCAATTATTTCACGATCATCTTCTCTATCTACCATTATTCTGTCACTCATCATGTATTTTATATTAATGTGGAGAGTTTAATATTTTTTTTAAAAAAATCTTCTTGAATAAACAGTGGAAATATTTGTGATAGAAATTGGACTATGTTATTATTTAGAATTAGTGATAATTGAAAATTTTCAATAATCCCGGTACAGTTGAGCATATTTCATAATATAATTAATTTAGAAATTTATTTCACAGTCCATTTCTGTACCTACCACATTTCTATCATTCATATTGGTTGTATATACCTAGGAGTTTTTCTATTTAAAGATGAAAATGATAAAATATATAATTAATACATAAATGTGTCTGTAACCTCATTAAAAAATCCAAGCTCTGGTTATGCATGGTTATGAGACAACTTATAATTTAAGCTGCAACTGACCTCATTTAAAAATCCAAGCTTTGGTTAAGCGTGGTCAGTGTGCTCTTAAATAAAATGAAAAGAGAAAGGAAATATTGTGCTATAAATTGAAATTAATCTGAAATTCTTCTTGGTGTGTAAAAACCAACCTATCAATCCATCTTTCTAATCTGTGAAATGTGTTGAAATCTTATGAAGTATTATGATTTGTTGATTGATAGCTATTGGGATTTGAGATTATTCGATTTTATCACTAAAATTGAATTATTAATTATAGTCCAAATACATCACTGTTCTTGTGCTCAATTTTTTCAATAATATTTTGAAAATAATTGTAGATTATATTTTCGTAACTCTCTGTATTTTTATAAATTACATCGTAAATTCGTCATTCTCTAAAATGTGAAATATGCCACCTGTTCTCAGAATATTATGATTTTTGTTTGACTGATTGAGATTTATGATGACCGTTCTTCCTCTTAAGCTAAAATTATATTATTTAGTCATTTTTCATCTATATTTTTAATTTCTAAATGCTTTTGATGATAACAAAAGGGGGAAAATAGGTTGAGATTTTGATTTACGAGTGAATATTTTATAAATATTTTTAATTTTGAAATTCATTATTATTCAGTTCACTCATGCACAGTTATAGGGGGGTTTCTGTTGTAGGGGGAGCTAATAAATAGGGGGAGTTCAAAATTCACTGTCAAACACATTTATTGTGCTCAAAATCTTTTATTTGTTTGTCATCATCAAAATGGGGAGATTGTTGTATATAACGTAGTTGTATACACAATTATATGATTTTTGTTTGATGATTACAACCAAATAAATATTATTTTAAATATGTTTGTTATTGTACTGTTCTATATCTACATCACAGATAGAAATATAATATTTATATTTAAATAGAATATGACTGTACAAACATTCATATATTCATACAATATTGTATTTAAATTGAATATTATATTTCAATCACTCAAACAATACAACTATTTATAACTCCACTATTTAAACACTTCACATGAAATTGTACTTGTATATAAATTGAATACGATAGAAAAATTCGTTTGAACACAGTAAAGTATTATTTTATTTCAAACAAAATTTGTTTATTACAAATATCTGTACAATTCTCTCTGCAACACTCATACAGTCACTATGTCTATACAAATCATATATACACACATTTTCACTTTCATATACAGACACATTTACTGACAGTGCTTTATTCACTGTCTTCAGTCTTCTGTGCTCTCTGCCAGTTCAGTCATCATCTACTTACCTATCACAATGAAACACACACAGTATGCTGCAATAGAAATTAAACTAAATATTTATTTTTAAAATTTTATTTTCCTCAGAATCTTGGTGTGTTTCTCATCATTTTCCATGACTTGATCTGATATGTATATATTTCTAGTGCCACTGATCAGCCTCAATATACTACACCGGTTTGCTTATCAAAACCAGTTGATTCTGAATAGCCACAACATAGTGTTGTGGTATGCTAATATATATTCGAATAGACACACACACACACATATATATATATACACACATGTGTATATATACATATATGTATACATGCAGTCAACACAGTGTCGAGCTCAAGACAGTAAAGCACAAGTATGAGCAACCGAGGTGCAGCAAACAAAGTGAAGCATTCAAGTCAAAATGGGGCACAATAATTTCGGCACGCACACACACATTGTGACGATCCCAAAAACTGAGGGGCGGTATTAAGGATAATCATTGGAATATAACACATTAATTATTATAGCAGAGTACAGGTAATAGCAAAAACCATAAATAGAGTAATTTTATATGGATATGACAGCGGAATCACAACATGTAACAACATCAGAATAGCACAACGTAGGATATAACTTAGTAAATAAAAGGGAAGTGATCAGTCATCATCGCCGGAGGCGGAATACATACATGCAGTGAGACATAATAAGGGTATCAGTTTACATCGCCGAAGGCGGCACATATACATATGAGAATAAATACTGAAAGTAAAGCAGTCTGCATCGCCTGTGGCGGAATCATAATATAAGTACAATAATGGCGGAAAATGTCAAAGTCATCTCTGTGAAGTCAGCCTCGCCATGAGCCAAAATGCACTCTATGCAACAGTGCAGAGCCAAAACAACCTGTCACCTGTGAACTAGGCTACCCGTGTGAAAATAAGGGCACCCGCATTTGCAAAGTGAAACAAACAACGAGTCAGTCATGGGGACTGGTATGAGGAATCTATTTAACAATTTAAACAACAGTAATAAGCAAATCATAGGACCACGCCACTTTCGCGGAACGGGTTTACTCCAGTGATTGCTAGTGCATTTAAAACAAAGTAAATTCTTTAAAACAACGCAATGCTTTTTAAAAGAATGAAGCCATTATAAGACTCAAGTCCCATCATACAATGCAACGCAAGCCGGAGGATAGAGTTTTACCTTATAATGGCCAAATATGCTTAATACGTATAAAGCAAAATCATTTGATATTATTACTAGTGCATATATGTTTCAAAAACGAATAGCATCATAAATATCAATCATAGACGGCATAGCTACCATATACTATGTCGCCATACTAGTTCTACAATCGAGTCCGTTATTTCGTATTGGAAATTGGATTTCTGTCATGAGTCGATGCAAGGGGCAAGCTCCTCTCTGCTTGGAGACATTCTAGCAAATGCCTCAGGACTACACACTCTGGGCAACCCTGGATTCAGCTGGGCCGGTCCTCTCTTACGTTTGAGGATTAGTTATTCCTGAACACATGTTTCCCGGTCCTTACAGACCTATAATCGAGTCGCCTCGCATTCCAAAACCACAAAGGTGAAAAGTAGATATATATGTCAGGGCTGGTAAGTCACTGACACCACCATAGCTAGAAAGAAACGTCGTGCTCTCCCAGCGGTCCGTATCCCATTTTTAACTCATACTGAGGTGTGAGGCTCGCGAATCTACGCAATACACAAAGCTAGGCCACGTAGACCGTGCTTTGATCATCATCCACAAGACTTTGCTTTGCAACAGAAGCCTTGATCACAACATCTTTGCATGCCACATAGGCAGTCCACTCCATACGATTGATTTCCATCTATATATAACCTCTGAGCTCATACGTCTCAGAGAAGGGCGTTAAGCAAAAGAATAAATTCTCCACCGCCAAACAGATATATATTTAACAGAGATCAATCAGTATAGAACAAAATCCAATGTCAGACACACAGTCCATTTACAAGTCCGTTCTGGGTCTGAACGAAACCGGAGGCGTCAAATTCCTCGTATATCCGTACAATCAACACATACGTTCGGACGGCTACTACTTCCGTTCCTTCACGGTAGCTACTCCGGTTAGGAACCTCAGCAGTGCCCATCCAACCGATACGGAGATCGTCGGTCTTGAATCGTCTTTGCATTTTCCAATTCGAATCGCTCGATAAATTATTTGAAATGAGGGTTAGCTCGGCCTTTTCAAATAATTCACATAATTAAAATTTAAATTGATTCTTTCCATGGTTATATTATTCGACATCCATCTTTCAGTTCTTTAGTGTTATTTTCGTGTCAAGCACATACAACCATCAAACATCAAACAATTCAAGCCCAATTAGTCTATTTGCAATCTGTGTTGCTTATAATATTTTATAACGATTTTTCGCCATTTTAATTTATTTAAAAATGGCCATATTTAATTAAACGACGTTTCAGGTCGTGCCGTGGCACTGGCGCTGTTTTTCCCCTAATTTGTTTTACACATATCGGAAAATCTAACCGTTGGATTTCTACAATGTCTATATCTGTGGGAAGATATTCCCAAAGCGAACCCAACGGTTCCAGTTTCGTGAAAATCCGACGGTCGGATCTTCCACACTAGTCGTTTGAAGTTACGGTTTCAAAATTCGAACTGCAGCGTCGTTATTCGATTTAATTTAATTAAATTTATATTTATATATAAGTATAAACGATTCTGGCGCTGTTTTTCTTCAGATTTGAATTACACATTCCGGACAATCCAACCGTTGGATTTTTACAAGTATGGTGTCGTTGGGAAGATATTTCCAAGGCGAACCCAGCGGTTGTGGTTTCGGGAAAATCCGATGGTCGGATTTCTCGTACTAATCGTTTCAAATTACGATTCCGAAACACGAACTGCACGGCTTCGATTCCTTTTAATTATATTTTTATATATATATATATATATATATAAATATAGTTCATTCTATAATTCCAACTATAGTTCATTCTATATTTTCAACTTCGTTTTCACTTCAAATATTTCACTAACGCCTTAATATTTCGAAAAAATTTCGCCATAACCTCCTTTGTACGGGGAGGGGTTTGGAAATTTATTGGGCCGTGTTAGGTACCCAATAAATCCTAAAAAGCATCCACATATTTATAGTGATATATTCTGGTGTTTACGGGTGAGCATGTATAGATAATCACTCCAGAGAATAAATTTTCGTCACCCCATTTCCGTGTGGAAATAAATAGTCCATGTGCCGTATCTAATAACTAGAGAGACGTGATTATTGTCAACTCCAGACCCGTGTGGGGTTTTTATTAATCTGCCGATTTATCGTTATATTTTATATAGTCCATATCAGTCATCAGTTCAACCTGTAGTATATAGTCATCGCCATACAAGCCTCTCGCTCGTATGGTAAATCTTCCACCTCGTCACACAAGCTCCAATTGCTTATGTAGAATATGATGAAGTATGCCTATCGTCAAGAAGTATGCCATGTAGTGTAGTTCAAAATTAATTGTTACTATCCTATGGCGATGTTTATTATTTCACATAGAATAACCAGCACTCCGCATCCAATGTCATTCATAGGAGTTGATATAAAAATAAAATTGCGCAACCAACTCATCAAGGCTTACCTATTTGTCGGGCACACAAATAATTTCTTTACTCTACAGCTAATCCATTTTCCTTGTTCAACACATGTATATATATGAAGAACAAAGCTAATAATAATATTTCTAGCGAACTATTATTTATTTCAATACGTGTGTATTTTTATCAAAGCGTATACATGATAAAAGAAATATTTTTATCATCAAAAATATTTATTCAATACATGAATGTTTTTAACACTTCATATTCCCAATAAAAATGTAGTTTTTATTGTCGATTCATTTTATTTTAACATACGATAACATTCAACACATGAATTTCAACTCGACGAACGAATTTCAATTCAACACATGAATATTCTCTATAGTTTGTATATATATATATATATAAATGTGATTTTTTATCGCTAAAGCTATTTGTTTAAATTCAAATAATATTCAACACATGAATTTCAACTCAACGAATGAATTGCAACTCAACACATGAATATTCGCTATAGTTTGTATATATATATAAATGTGATTTTTATCGCTAAAGCTATTTGTTTAAATTCAAATAATATTCAACACATGAATTTCAACTCAACGAATGTATTATAACTCAACACATGAATATTCGCTATAGTTTGTATATATATAAAAATGTGATTTTTATCGCTAATGCTATTTGTTTAAATTCAAATAATATTCAACACATGAATTTCAACTCAATGAATGAATTGCAACTCAACACATGAATATTCGCTATAGTTTGAATATATAAAAAAAATGTGATTTTCATCGCTAAAGCTATTTGTTTAAATTCAAATAATATTCAACACATGAATTTCGATTCAACGAATGAATTTCAACTCAACACATGAATATTCGTTATAGTTTGTATATATATAAAAATGTGATTTTTATCGCTAAAGCTATTTGTTTAAATTCAAATAATATTCAACACATGAATTTCGATTCAACGAATGAATTTCAACTCAACACATGAATACTCGTTATAGTTTGTACATATATAAAAATGTGATTTTTATCGCTAAAGCTATTTGTTTAAATTCAAATAATATTCAACACATGAATTTCAACTCAACGAATGAATTGCAACTCAACACATGAATATTCGCTTCAATATATGTAATTTATTTCAACGAATGAAAATTATTCTAACACATGTATATTTCAGAAAATTTCGGCAGCATAACGGCAGGGTAGTTAAAACCGGGACCGTCCCTAGTACGGCTCCTCGCTCTACCTTAAAACCTCGCGGTTTTTGACAATGGGGATCATGCATCTAGTTCGCACGCAGGCGGCATGTTTTATTTTCAATTCCACAATTCTATTCTAATTTTTTCTACCACAAGAGGGTATTTTTCAACCACAAAGGTATTTTTCAACTACAATATCAACCACAAACAATTATTTCCAACCATTCGTCATACCATATAATATCACGTCAATCACAAGCAATAAATATCGTCCATGGTCTGTGGACAAGGGGAGTATATATATATATATTATATTATATTTCACTTGCATTTCATCACAATTCAAAGCAAATATGTTTCATTCAACGCTTGTATAATTTATACATCGCTAATATAACTTATACAACACATGTACATGAGGTATACAATGCGTATATAATTTACACTTCGCTTATATAATTTATACAATGCGGTTCCATTAACACAATTTAGTTTAGATTCCTCACATTGGTTTTTGCAGTGCTAAAAATCGTGGGAAGATCAGAAAAATCCGCGGCTTCTTCTAGAATGTAGATAGCCTCCTTGCGGTCACGGTGTCTCCTGTTTCATCGAATTTCGTTAACGAACGAAAAAGATATTATTTTTCAAAGTTTTGCAACGCTTTATAGTTTTATTTTCATTTCAGAATATTAAAGGTCGTACCTTTATTTTTGATTCAGAACTAGGGTTGCAAAATTCGTGAGATCCATCGATCGTTGCTTCGATCAGGTGGTGCCACGCCCTCGGGCTTGGAGAGACACGCCTGCGCCTAGGAGTAGGGCCAGCTCGGTGGTCGGAGGAAGGCGGGGCGGCATCGGAAATGCGTCGACTTCCTCGGCATAGTTCAGGCGATACAGGCGATGGTGGAGGGCGGCGTTTGGTTGGATGTGAAGAGGGGACGAAGGGCCGTCGAACTGTGGTGGTGGCGTGGGCTAACTTCACCTGTGGCGGCGGGAAAATTGAGGGGAAGCTTCGAGCTACGTGGATCGTCCAGAGGAAGAAAGGCGGCTAGGGTTCCGTAGTTTTTATTTTTTTTTAAAGAAAAATCCTATTGGTCGAGACTTTATAGGCGATTTTAAATAGTGTTTTTACAAACGAACTCGAAATCAAACCCAACGACTGTCTCCCCTAGCTAAATACCCCCATTCCGGACACAATGAGATATGTTTTGTTGGCCAATTCGACTGTTACAGTCAGTTATTTTTCAAATTAAAATATAAAACATTCAATATTTATTTTGAACGTACATTTCAATTTGCCAGGGCCACAAACTGAATGGAAAAATTCCAGAAAAATGAATCTAGCTTTGTTTTGACGATACGGTCCTAACAAAACCAATTTCGTCGAATTCTGAGCTCGTTTGAAAAACGGCCATTTTTAGGTCGACCCATTTTAACAGAAATTGACCAATCACATTTTCTTTTGCCCCGCTCACATACTAACTTCAAAAATTATGAAATTTGAAACTTAGCAATAGTTTGACATCCCGGACCCAACAAAAGTGGTTTCGTTGAATTCCGAGGTCGCATGCAAAATATCAATTTTCAAGGGCTATATATGGTATGTAGCGACCTTTCTGAAAATTCATTCGGCCATAACTTTTGATTCCCGTTATGAAACTTCGATTTTTCAGATTCGTTAGAAAGGTATTCATAAACAGATTTAGATATTTTCAGTTTCGCTAAAATCCGTTATATTTTCCACCCGGTACAGTCAGACAAAGTTTGTATTCAAAATTTCAAACTGCCTTACTATACCCAATTCTTTATTTTATTGAAATATGCTATTTCAGTTATTCAAATTCTTTTGTAATAACCAATTTTAAAAATTTTAAATTGGTTCACATTTTCCGGGTTATTACACACATGGTCGGGCCAGTGTTTCAAATGCATTAACAAAGCGGTCGACGCATATCAATAACAAGGGACGAATACATATGCATGTACATGTGTACATGAAGGGCACAGTCTAGATCAGACCAACAAGAACAATGGAGCAACGTTACAAGTCCAAGAAATAATGTTCACAGCTATGTTAATCAAGGTGATGTACATTTGTGAATTCAAGGCAGAGCATGTCTACACTGTTCAACATCATATGGTCAAAGAAGCATGGTGCAGCCATACATGAATACATGGCAGATTCAAGCAAGGTACTTGTTCAAGTTTATAATGAAATTATGGCTGTTTCAAGCATGAAGCAGCATGTGTGTTAAACACACAAAATGGTGAGCATGGTCAAGACAGATCATCATGCACAAAGAAAGTTCAACAACCACAAGTACACATGTTAACAGCAATGACCACATGTAACAGCAAAACCCAGGTTCAGATCAATGAAGTGTTATATGTACACATGGTTGTATCACAAGGTTGAGTAAATATAAATCCAGCGGCAGCATGTAGAAATCAAGGCAGATCAAAGTTACAAAAGTGCAAGGTGATCCAATGACAAGAGCATGAATGGCTCATGTCTATACAGAAGTGTTAACTCAAACTCAGAATGGTGCAGTATACTTGAATGGCACAATAATGACAAGGACGATGGATCATTAATCAAAGAATGAAGCATCAATACAAGAATTCTTTGACATGCACATAAACCAGCATATACAAGTAAATATGTGTGGCATAATGATCATCCATTCATGTTCAATGTGAATGAGCACATCAATGGAGCAACAATGAATCAGCAAAATCCAATTTTCATGAGTTAGAATTCATGCATGAATAAATCAATTTGTGTTGCCAAGATTTTTTTTAGAAATCAATTCACTGGTGTTCTTTTATAAAGGCAAGAAATCAGTTCACAAACAGGGAATATTCTTTCAAACTTTTGACAAGCATTTCTGGAAACTCATAAATGGTTGATAAAATCACAGTGGGCACATTTAGCAAGTATTTTACAGATTTTCAGAAATCAGAGAAATATGTTTAATATGGAAAGTTTTCTTATTTAAAATCTTTTCTAAATGGACGTTGCAAGAGTTTCTCTGAAATTATCTTCAACCTTATAAATTATTTCCTGTTTTTTAGCAATGAGATTTGGGACAATAATCTTTTATCTTTGGAAAGATTTTAAATTGAGCAAAGCAAAAGCCGAAAGCATCACAAATCAGCCGAATTAATCAAGTATTTCACGCAAGTGATTTCTAGTTTAATCTCCAGGGGTCAAGTTATATATCATATATTCAAAGCCGAGAAAATCAATTTCAACCAAAGAAAATCACGCAATCAATTTTATTCGAGAAAATCAAAAAGGGAAACTCGAAATCAGCCAAGTCATATTCAATTGAAATCAGAGCACTTCAAGGATTTAACCATCCTATATATTGACACCTATTCATCATCGGCTAATGGATCGAAAACACAAGGCTAAAATTCAAGAGCAGAAATCAAAATTACTCACAAGTTTTCGAATAGAAGAAATTTCCAAAATCTATGAAGCAAGGAGGATCACAAATCGACCGACATCATCAAGTTGAATCAATCAGAGAACCACGACATCATTCCATCTAGCAATCGATTGATTTGGGGAAGAATTGGAAAACCCTTGGCGCCATTTTTTTTACAGAATAAAAGAGATCGGGTTTACAAAAGAAAGATGGACTGGCCTTTTTTTTCTAGTTCAAGGAAAAAGGGGATGACCCTTTATTTTTTTATCTCCTAGAGTTTTCTATTTTATTTTCTACTTTGTTTCGTATTTTCTATTTTGTTTTGAAAATCGTCTGAACAGTTTCTCGGTTCAGTAAAATCTAGGGGAACCAGTTAGAGTGTTAACTGGTAGTTTACTAAAGTCTGTAAAAACTTGGGTTACTAGTTACGGGGTTGTAATCAAGGGAAATCTGATCTAGGGGATTAGATCACTCTAGGTTTTTGAGCGTAGGGTTAGGATAGGAGTAGGCACTGCTAGTTTACATGGGATTGTAAGCGGGATCTATTTATAACACCTAGTAGAAACCTTAGGAATGCAGCAGTAGGCAGGATTTTGCCGAAGCTGGGTATTTCTGTGTGTTATTTACTTTCTGTATTTTTATTTCTGCCGCATTCAGTGATCTCTGAATATTTTAATATCCCGTAATATTTAAAGTCTGTGATAATTTGTAATAAACCATATTCACCCCCTCTAGGGTTAATCTAGATCCAACAAGAACTGGCTAACGTATAGTTTATGGTATAATTAATCATCAACCGATGACCATCCATGAAGATCCAAGGGTTCACTGCGGGAGAGCCTGAGGCATTTGCTAGATTGTATCAAAATCGGTGGGGACGATTCCCTGCCTCGTTTCATAGATGGGAACTCAATTTCCAATAAGCGATTTTATGATTTTAGTTATAAACCTATATGGCGACGTAATATAATGGTACGTACGCCACCTATGATTAATACATTTATATTTGAAGTTGATTTCTTCACTTATAGTAATAATAAAAGATGAAATTTCGCGTATCAAGCATATTCGTCTATTATAAGAGAAAACTCTATCCTCAACTGCGTTCATTATGTGATTGGACCTGAGTCTTATAATAGCTTCATTTTTCTATTTAGCACTGCGCTGTTTGTTTTATGCACTGGTATTCATGGGGGATAAACCTGTTCTGTGTTATACGACGTGGTCTGGTGATCTACCTAACCTTAAAATATAAAGTTAATAATTGTTTTAGTTCTCACACCAGTCCCGTGACTGACTCAGAGTTCATTGTTTTAACCTAAACTCTGAGTGCCCATATTTTCCACATGGGCAACTAGTAGTTTTGGTTTTTGCAGATATTTCTTTTTACGGGATCCTGGGTTACAGCTATATCTATATTCGGAAAGCTTTGTATCCAAGTATTTTGTGACGGCCGGGAATTTCGCTCGATCTGAATCAGTCGTTAAACCGATCTAGACCGTTCGAAACCCCTGAACGTTGAGAACATGACAAATCCGAACACAAACAGAAGAACATTTCATTGTATATTACAACAATGCATCAGATTACAAGAATATACAGAGTATAAATGAATAAATATTACACAAAAATATCAGAGATTTAAATTACATTTAAATACATAGCAGCGAAAAAATAATATAAAGCACAACTGAAGGTGATATACGGATACAGAGCTTTCCGGATATCATTCCAGCTGTAAACCAGGATCCTGTGAATATAAATCTGCAAAACCAAAACTACTAGCTGCCCGTGCGGAAAATAGGGGCACCCAGAGTTTAGGTTAAAACAATAAACTCCAGGTCAGTCATGTGACTGGTGTGAGAACTAAAACAGTTATTTAAAACTTTACTTTAAAAGAGAGTGATTCAAGGGACCACGCCGTATAACACGGAACGGGTTTCCTCCCAAGAATATCAGTGCATAGAATAAACAACGCAATGCTTTTTCGAAAAATGAAGCTATTATAAGACCCACGTCCCATCACATAATGCAACGCAAGCCGGAGGATAGGGTTTTCCCTTATAATAGCCAAACATGCTTGGTACGTTTAAAACAAATCATTTGATACTATAATATGTGTATAGTGTCAAAACATTTCAATCATAAATATAAATCATAGACGGCATGGGTACCATATATCATGTCGCCATACTAGTTCTACAATTAAAACCGCAATCCACGTATTGGAAATTGGATTTCCGTCATGAGTCGAGGCAAGGGGCAAGCTCCTCTCCGCGTTCGAGACACTCTAGCAAATGCCTCAGGATTACGCACACTGGGTAACCCCTGGATGCTTCAGGGCCGGTCCTCACTTACGTTAGAGGATTAATTATGCCTGAACACACGTTTCCCGGTCCTTACAGACCTATAATCGAGGCGCCTCATCCAACAACCACAAAGGTGAAAAATATATATATGTCAGGGCTGGTAAGTCACTGACACCACCAAAGCTAGAAAGAAACGTCGTGTTCTCCCTGCAGTCCGTATCCCGTTTTTAACTCATACCGAGGTGTGAGGCTCGCGAATTCACGCTATACACAAAGCTGCCACATAGGCGTGCTTTGATCATCAACCACAAGACTTTGCTTTTCAATAGAAGCCTTGATCATTGCATCTTAGCGTGCCACATAGGCAATTCATGTCATGCGACTGATGTCCATCGATATACAACCTCTGAGCTCGTACGTCTCAGAGAAGGGCGTTAAGCAAAAGAATAAATTCTCCGCCGCCAAGCAGATGTATATTTAATAGAAATCAATCAACATAGAATGAAATCCAATGTCAGACACACAATCCATTTACAAGTCCGTTCTGGGTCTGAACGAAACCGGAGGCACTTTCCTCGCATATACATCCATCTCTAGGTACGTCTGGACGACCACCAACTATTTCCATCCTCTTGGGTGTACAGCCCAATCAGGATAGCCAGTAATTGCCTAAACGATGTGAAAACTTCCGGTCTTCGACCACCGTCTTCATCTTCGACTTATCGTCGAATCGGTTATTCAGAATGGGTATAAACCCAGACTTTCCGAACAACCCGCGTATATTAAAAACAAATGTTACGCAAACACCACATACGCCTCATTCCAATTCATTAGTCACTCACCGCAAATTAGCAAGAGAACAATTTCCTAAACATTAACCCCGAAGGCCGAAACCAACATCAGATCAATACCCAGGAAACCATTCTTTTTAGCCAACCTACAGCTAGTTTCTAAATTCCACATTCTTAGGGAAAGGTTCCCATTAATTTTATCCAAGATAAATTCTTTAAAATTTATCCTGTAATCTTCCTTTGGATGTCATTTAAAACCAAATTATGGTTTTTCCACCTAGTCGAGATTAGCAAACCACAACGAAGTAATTATTTATTTTATTTCCCAATCCCAACCTATTCATCCCATGAAGTAAAACTGGTAATACTCCATATCTAACACCGTGGTGTTATCGGTAAAATTAATTACCATTTCACGTTCAAATCTAATTAAAGATTTAACTATCGCTTTGGAGCAAAACTGGCGATACTCCATTCTCGCTCATTTCTAAATTTGATAATTTAGATTACAAATTCACACTTCAATCTAATTGCAGATTCGTTAGAACTCCTTTTACTGGGTTAAAGAACTAGGTGTTATTTAAAACCCAGTTCACGACAAACCCAAATCACATTCTATTTGTTATCGGGTTAAAGAACTAGTGTTATCTAAAACACTGTTCACGATAAACCCATATCACATTCTATTTGTTATCGGGTTAAAGAACTAGTGTTAATTAAAACACTGTTCACGATAAACCCATTTCAAATTTAATCAAATATATTACAAATTCGATTATTTAAAACCCCTTTTTAAATCTAATTCATTTATTTAAAAATAATTGGGTTTTAAATTTAGTTCAAACTAGTGCATTTCGATAAAAACCATTTTTATCTTTTCAAATGTATAGTTTTTCATCCCAAATTTTCCCAAATCATTTCTTATGATTTTATACAAATTATTACTATTTTTAATAATTTTATCAAGGCCCGTACAGTCGATTTCCAACAATGGCCATCGAACTGCACTTATAGCGACCTTTTTCGAATTTGATTTGGACGTATCTCCAAATCTAACCGTTAGATTTTGAATTTCTAATATTCTTTAGAAAGCTCTTTTCGATACGAACCCAACAGTTCCGGTTTTAGGAGAATCCGACGGTCGGATCTCCCGTAATGTCCGTTTGAAATAAATGGTCGAAATTCACGAACTGCCGCGGCGCGGCGCGTTCTATTCAGGCCATTATATTATATATATAATATATATATAATATATATTTCGTCGATTCCTATTTAAAACGAATTATATAAATAGTTTTAAATTCGTTTCAAAAGCAAATTCAACTTCCATTTCAATTCAAATCAAAATTGAATTCTTCTTTATAAATTCGTTTTAAAATTCATTTCTATTCAATTCAAATTTCAATTTAATTTGAATTCATTTCAATTCGCTTTCAATTCAATTTGAATTCGTTTTCAATTCAATTCAATTCAAATTGATTTTCTATTCGATTCAAATTCATTTTCTATTCAAATTAAATTCGTTTCGTTTTCTATTTGAATCAAGTTCATTATATATTCAATTTGAAATCAAATTGGTTTTCTATTCCATTCAATTCGAAATCGTTTTATATTCAATTCAAATCGAAATCGTTATATATTCAATTCATTTCGAAATCGTTTTATATTCAATTCATTTCGAAATCGTTTTATATTCAATTCATTTCGAAATCATTTTATATTCAATTCATTTCGAAATCGTTATATATTCAATTCATTTCGAAATCGTTATATATTCAATTCATATCGAAATCGTTATAAATATCGTTCGCGTCAAAATGGCGTCAATCTAATCAACACGGCTTCATATATTTCTATTTTCAAATATTCTATTTCAAATATTCTATTTCAAATATTTCTATTTGTCAACACACGACTAATCTCAATGAATGAGTACCGTCCACGTGTGACTATTTTATTTAAAATACTTCGTTCAACACATGACTAATCTCAACGGATGAGTACAGTCAACACATGAACCTTTATATTGATAAAGATGTAAATTTTATTATAAAAATATTTCGTTCAACACATGACTAATCTCACGAATGAGTACAGTCAACACATGAACCTTTATATTGATAAAGATGTAAATTTTATTATAAAAATATTTCGTTCAACACATGACTAATCTCAACGGATGAGTACAGTCAACACATGAACCTTTATATTATAATATTCTTTATTTTCTAAATTGGAATGAGGCCCAATCAATCACCATATAATGTTAATTATATGGATTTTCATACATCACACGTATATAATAGCATTGCAAAATAATCAACCATCAACCAAAGTGCACTACACTGTATAAGCATCAAATAAAGATATCTAACGCTTATAACAGCATGTCAATCAATCGATCGACATATTTAATCAATCAGGATGAGTGAACTTCAAATTTCATCCCAACACCCGTGTGGGGCTTCAAACAGTCAAACACAGATTTTATTTGTGCAGTTGGGCGATGTGTAAATTTTATCGTCCCAATCAATGTCATTCAAATAGGTGTACATAAACAAACCGTCTGGTCTGTAAATGAATATTTTATTTTATTCACTTTCACGTTAAAAATTATATTTTTAACGATCAAACTATTTTATTTTAACACTTGAATTTCTATTCAGTTCATTTATTCAATAAATGATTACTTTTATTTTTCGAACATATTTTAGAAAATTTCGGCGGCATAACGGCACGATACTAGAAACGGGACAAGGCCTAGCCTTATCCCCGGTCTAGTGAAGGCCCACGCCATTCACACATCAATCAAATTCACCAAACAACCAAATTCAAATCAAATCATAACTAAGCTATGCAACCAAACAAACAAGTCCATGGTCTGTGGACGATTGTGTCGGGTGCTACTAAGCACCGTCTGCATCCTAGTATATATATAACTAGAAAAAGAAATTGAAAGGTGAGAAGTTATCACCGATAGCTATCCAAGCATCTTGACTCTTCTTTGATAGAAATCTTCATCGTCATCGCATCTTCGTCATCTTCGTTGCCCGTAGTCACTATATATATAAAAATCACATTTTTATATTCTCTTATTATATAAAAATCATATTTTTATCGCTAACTTCATATTGTGAAAATAGAATTTTCATCGCTATTTCATATTTGTAAAAATAGAATTTTCACTTCGTTATACTTTATATAAAAATTGAATCTTTAATATTTTATTCAATATATAAAAATCGAATTTTCACAACGCTACTATATAGATAAAAATTATATTTTTATCACGCTATTTTCTATATAAAAATTTCGCCTTTTTAAATTTAAAGATTTCACCTTTTTAAATTCAAAGATTTCACCTTTTTAAATTCAAAGATTTCACCTTTTTAAATTCAAAGATTTCACCTTTTTAAATTCAAAGATTTCACCTTTTTAAATTTAAAGATTTCACCTTTTTAAATTTAAAGATTCCACCTTTTTTTTTAAATCTCATTTTTATTTTTCTACAAATATAAAGATCATATTTTCCTAATACAAAAATCTAAACTTTTATAAATTAAAAATCCTAACTTCATGCTATAAATAAAAATAAAACTGATTTTTTTTCCTAAACTTATTACACAGAAAATAAACAGAAATAAATTAATAAATAAAAACAATTAGAAAGACTTACATTTTTTTTTTATTTCTTTTATCTGGAGGGGGCGTTCATGGCTGACCAAGGCGGTGGAGGGAGAGTTCGCCGGAGCAGTGGGAGTTGCGGCGTCAAGTGGTGGAGCGGCTAGGAGGGGCGACGCCCTAGGGTTTGGAAAGAAAGGGGGGGGAAGGGTCGCGTCGGCTTCAGGTAGGAGGGGGAAGGGGAGCTCGCAGCTGCGTCGGAGGAGGGCGGAAAGGGATGCTGGCGGGCTCCGCCACTGGCGGCGGTCGAGGCAACGGCGGGGGGGGGGGGGGGGGGGATCGCGATTTTCGTTTCTTTTTTTTTTTCGATCTAACTGAAGTGAGAAAAAAAAGGGGGGCCAGCGGTTTATAAGGAGAGGGATTTAATTTATAATTTATTTAATTATTATAATTGCAAAAAGTTGACTTTTACATACGACCTCGAAACGAGGCCCACCGCCTGTCGTCCATAGCGTTTCACCCCTATTCCGAACACAATGGGATATGCCACGTAGGCTGATTCGACTGTTTGAATCAGTTTCTGTTAAATTTACATTTAATCACTATATTGAATTTTAAATGTACTTTTCAAATTACCGGGGTCACATACTAACTTTAAAAAATTCCAGAAAAATATTTTCTAGCTTCGTATTGACGATACGGTCCTAACAAAACTAGTTTCGTCGAATTTTGAGACCGTTGGAAAAATGGCCAATTTCCAGTCGATTAAATTCAACTGAAATGGTCAAACGCGTTTTCCTTTGCCACGCTCACATATTGATTCGAAAAATTATGAAATTTGAAACCTAGCAATAACTTGACTTCACGGACCCAACAAAAGTGGTTTCGTCGAAATCCGAGGTCGTTTGCAAAATTTCCATTTTTAAGGGCCTGAATTCCATAGCGACTATTCAGAATTTTCAACTCGACATATCTTTTGATTCCCGCTATGAAATTTTGATTTGTCGGATTCGTTCGAAAAATATTATCAAATAGATCCTATTATTTTTGGTTTCACTAAAATCCGGATTGTTTTGCACCCGGTACATTCAATTGAAGTTTGAAATCGAATTATCGAACTACCGCGCCATTTTCAATTCTATTTATAATTATATATAAATATTTATATTCTAACGACGACGCATATAATATATACGTTCGAATTATATTCAAAATAAATTTCTCGTCGATATTATTTAAAATACTATATTTTTAAATATTCAGAATTCGCTAAAATCGCCAAAATAAAAATTTTAAACTGGCCCGCATTTTCGGGTTATTACAATCTCCCCCACTTAAAACTTTTCGTCCCCGAAAAGGAACAAAGTCGAAAATGGTTTGATTATTCAACTCTACGTTCGATCTGGCTTCTATTCTCCAACTCTTTAGTTTCTGAGAATTTTCAAAAATTTCAAAAATTTGGCTAACACCCTAAATTTCCGAAAAATTTCGCCATAACCTCCCCTGCACCGGGAGCATCGGGGAATTTCAAATAGCTTCCCCGGTCCTTCTAATCTCAAAAAGAAAAAGAAAAAGCCAAGCGGCTAGCCAATAGGCTCATAAAATCATCATCACCCAAACAAAACAGTAAATTATGTAGTAAACATGTACCTATTTGTCGGGCAAACAAATTTTATTCTCTGCTCTAGCCTCCTTGCTATGACCTGTTCAATGTAAGTATATGTATATGCAAGCAAATGCGACCAATTTTTAATACAATTCAATATTTGGTTATATTAGGCATAATGGTTCAAAATTAGCAAACAAATTAGGCAAACAACACAAACATCAATCAATTAGTGGATTAGAGTTTTCAAATTCATAATTTGATATATATACAGAAAATCATGTTTTTGATGCTAATTCACAACAATGTGTTCTAACTATATATAAGTTTTGGTTCTCACACCAGTCGAATGGAAATATATCGATATCACACCTTCGAAACACGAAACTAATTACTAATGATGACGCGTCAATCATCAGAATCAGGTCCGGGCGACTAGAGTGTGATTCTATATTTATCCAGTATATTAAAACTTCGAATATACGTTCATGACGCGTATATGAAAAATCTTTATATACTCGATTGTCCATATTCAAAATAAATATTCAAATACGTATAAAATGGTTTAAATTTTCAAAACAAAAATTGTTTTCATTTGAAAAATATACTCTTCACACTCGTTCTAGGATACTACTGATCCTATCTCTAACGAGTCATTCTAATTGGATATTACTAATCCAATATCTGATGAATTCTTTCGTATGGTTCTAATGTGTCTTGTTCTCGAGCTCTGTAAACCAAAGCTCTGATACCAAATGTGACGGCCGGGAATTTCGCTCGATCTGAATCAGTCGTTAAACCGATCTAGACCGTTCGAAACCCCTGAACGTTGAGAACATGACAAATCCGAACACAAACAGAAGAACATTTCATTGTATATTACAACAATGCATCAGATTACAAGAATATACAGAGTATAAATGAATAAATACTACACAAAAATATCAGAGATTTAAATTACATTTAAATACATAGCAGCGGAAAAATAATATAAAGCACAACTGAAGGTGATATACGGATACAGAGCTTTCCGGATATCATTCCAGCTGTAAACTAGGATCCTGTGAATATAAATCTGCAAAACCAAAACTACTAGCTGCCCGTGCGGAAAATAGGGGCACCCAGAGTTTAGGTTAAAACAATAAACTCCAGGTCAGTCATGTGACTGGTGTGAGAACTAAAACAGTTATTTAAAACTTTACTTTAAAAGAGAGTGATTCAAGGGACCACGCCGTATAACACGGAACGGGTTTCCTCCCAAGAATATCAGTGCATAGAATAAACAGCGCAATGCTTTTTCGAAAAATGAAGCTATTATAAGACCCAGGTCCCATCACACAATGCAACGCAAGCCGGAGGATAGGGTTTTCCCTTATAATAGCCAAACATGCTTGGTACGTTTAAAACAAATCATTTGATACTATAATATGTGTATAGTGTCAAAACATTTCAATCATAAATATAAATCATAGACGGCATGGGTACCATATATCATGTCGCCATACTAGTTCTACAATTAAAACCGCAATCCACGTATTGGAAATTGGATTTCCGTCATGAGTCGAGGCAAGGGGCAAGCTCCTCTCCGCGTTCGAGACACTCTAGCAAATGCCTCAGGATTACGCACACTAGGTAACCCCTGGATGCTTCAGGGCCGGTCCTCACTTACGTTAGAGGATTAATTATGCCTGAACACACGTTTCCCGGTCCTTACAGACCTATAATCGAGGCGCCTCATCCAACAACCACAAAGGTGAAAAATATATATATGTCAGGGCTGGTAAGTCACTGACACCACCAAAGCTAGAAAGAAACGTCGTGTTCTCCCTGCAGTCCGTATCCCGTTTTTAACTCATACCGAGGTGTGAGGCTCGCGAATTCACGCTATACACAAAGCTGCCACATAGGCGTGCTTTGATCATCAACCACAAGACTTTGCTTTTCAACAGAAGCCTTGATCATTGCATCTTAGCGTGCCACATAGGCAATTCATGTCATGCGACTGATGTCCATCGATATACAACCTCTGAGCTCGTACATCTCAGAGAAGGGCGTTAAGCAAAAGAATAAATTCTCCGCCGCCAAGCAGATGTATATTTAATAGAAATCAATCAACATAGAATGAAATCCAATGTCAGACACACAATCCATTTACAAGTCCGTTCTGGGTCTGAACGAAACCGGAGGCACTTTCCTCGCATATCCATCCATCTCCAGGTACGTCTGGACGACCACCAACTATTTCCATCCTCTTGGGTGTACAGCCCAATCAGGATAGTCAGTAATTGCCCAAACGATGTGAAAACTTCCGGTCTTCGACCACCGTCTTCATCTTCGACTTATCGTCGAATCGGTTATTCAGAATGGGTATAAACCCGGACTTTCCGAACAACCCGCGTATATTAAAAACAAATGTTACACAAACACCACATACGCCTCATTCCAATTCATTAGTCACTCACCGCAAATTAGCAAGAGAACAATTTCCTAAACATTAACCCCGAAGGCCGAAACCAACATCAGATCAATACCCAGGAAACCATTCTTTTTAGCCAACCTACAGCTAGTTTCTAAATTCCACATTCTTAGGGAAAGGTTCCCATTAATTTTATCCAAGATAAATTCTTTAAAATTTATCCTGTAATCTTCCTTTGGATGTCATTTAAAACCAAATTATGGTTTTTCCACCTAGTCGAGATTAGCGAACCACAACGAAGTAATTATTTATTTTATTTCCCAATCCCAACCTATTCATCCCATGAAGTAAAACTGGTAATACTCCATATCTAACACCGTGGTGTTATCGGTAAAATTAATTACCATTTCACGTTCAAATCTAATTAAAGATTTAACTATCGCTTTGGAGCAAAACTGGCGATACTCCATTCTCGCTCATTTCTAAATTTGATAATTTAGATTACAAATTCACACTTCAATCTAATTGCAGATTCGTTAGAACTCCTTTTACTAGGTTAAAGAACTAGGTGTTATTTAAAACGCAGTTCACGACAAACCCAAATCACATTCTATTTGTTATCGGGTTAAAGAACTAGTGTTATTTAAAACACTGTTCACGATAAACCCATATCACATTCTATTTGTTATCGGGTTAAAGAACTAGTGTTAATTAAAACACTGTTCACGATAAACCCATTTCAAATTTAATCAAATATATTAGAAATTCGATTATTTAAAACCCCTTTTTAAATCTAATTCATTTATTTAAAAATAATTGGGTTTTAAATTTAGTTCAAACTAGTGCATTTCGATAAAAACCATTTTTATCTTTTCAAATGTGGAGTTTTTCATCCCAAATTTTTCCAAATCATTTCTTATGATTTTATACAAATTATTACTATTTTTAATAATTTTATCAAGGCCCGTACAGTCGATTTCCAACAATGGCCATCGAACTGCACTTATAGCGACCTTTTTTGAATTTGATTTGGACATATCTCCAAATCTAACCGTTAGATTTTGAATTTCTAATATTCTTTAGAAAGCTCTTTTCGATACGAACCCAATGGTTCCGGTTTTAGGAGAATCCGACGGTCAGATCTCCCGTAATGTCCGTTTGAAATAAATGGTCGAAATTCACGAACTGCCGCGGCGCGGCGCGTTCTATTCAGGCCATTATATTATATATATAATATATATATAATATATATTTCATCGATTCCTATTTAAAACGAATTATATAAATAGTTTTAAATTCGTTTCAAAAGCAAATTCAACTTCCATTTCAATTCAAATCAAAATTGAATTCTTCTTTATAAATTCGTTTTAAAATTCATTTCTATTCAATTCAAATTTCAATTTAATTTGAATTCATTTCAATTCGCTTTCAATTCAATTTGAATTCGTTTTCAATTCAATTCAATTCAAATTGATTTTCTATTCGATTCAAATTCATTTTCTATTCAAATTAAATTCGTTTCGTTTTCTATTTGAATCAAGTTCATTATATATTCAATTTGAAATCAAATTGGTTTTCTATTCCATTCAATTCGAAATCGTTTTATATTCAATTCAAATCGAAATCGTTATATATTCAATTCATTTCGAAATCGTTTTATATTCAATTCATTTCGAAATCGTTTTATATTCAATTCATTTCGAAATCGTTTTATATTCAATTCATTTCGAAATCGTTATATATTCAATTCATTTCGAAATCGTTATATATTCAATTCATATCGAAATCGTTATAAATATCGTTCGCGTTAAAATGGCGTCAATCTAATCAACACGGCTTCATATATTTCTATTTTCAAATATTCTATTTCAAATATTCTATTTCAAATATTTCTATTTGTCAACACACGACTAATCTCAATGAATGAGTACCGTCCACGTGTGACTATTTTATTTAAAATACTTCGTTCAACACATGACTAATCTCAACGGATGAGTACAGTCAACACATGAACCTTTATATTGATAAAGATGTAAATTTTATTATAAAAATATTTCGTTCAACACATGACTAATCTCACGAATGAGTACAGTCAACACATGAACCTTTATATTGATAAAGATGTAAATTTTATTATAAAAATATTTCGTTCAACACATGACTAATCTCAATGGATGAGTACAGTCAACACATGAACCTTTATATTATAATATTCTTTATTTTCTAAATTGGAATGAGGCCTAATCAATCACCATATAATGTTAATTATATGGATTTTCATACATCACACGTATATAATAGCATTGCAAAATAATCAACCATCAACCAAAGTGCACTACACTGTATAAGCATCAAATAAAGATATCTAACGCTTATAACAGCATGTCAATCAATCGATCGACATATTTAATCAATCAGGATGAGTGAACTTCAAATTTCATCCCAACACCCGTGTGGGGCTTCAAACAATCAAACACAGATTTTATTTGTGCAGTTGGGCGATGTGTAAATTTTATCGTCCCAATCAATGTCATTCAAATAGGTGTACATAAACAAACCGTCTGGTCTGTAAATGAATATTTTATTTTATTCACTTTCACGTTAAAAATTATATTTTTAACGATCAAACTATTTTATTTTAACACTTGAATTTCTATTCAGTTCATTTATTCAATAAATGATTACTTTTATTTTTCTAACATATTTTAGAAAATTTCGGCGGCATAACGGCACGATACTAGAAATGGGACAAGGCCTAGCCTTATCCCCGGTCTAGTGAAGGCCCACGCCATTCACACATCAATCAAATTCACCAAACAACCAAATTCAAATCAAATCATAACAAAGCTATGCAACCAAACAAACAAGTCCATGGTCTGTGGACGATTGTGTCGGGTGCTACTAAGCACCGTCTGCATCCTAGTATATATATAACTAGAAAAAGAAATTGAAAGGTGAGAAGTTCTCACCGATAGCTATCCAAGCATCTTGACTCTTCTTTGATAGAAATCTTCATCGTCATCGCATCTTCGTCATCTTCGTTGCCCGTAGTCACTATATATATAAAAATCACATTTTTATATTCTCTTATTATATAAAAATCATATTTTTATCGCTAACTTCATATTGTGAAAATAGAATTTTCATCGCTATTTCATATTTGTAAAAATAGAATTTTCACTTCGTTATAGTTTATATAAAAATTGAATCTTTACTATGTTATTCAATATATAAAAATCGAATTTTCACAACGCTACTATATAGATAAAAATTATATTTTTATCACGCTATTTTCTATATAAAAATTTCTCCTTTTTAAATTTAAAGATTTCACCTTTTTAAATTCAAAGATTTCACCTTTTTAAATTCAAAGATTTCACCTTTTTAAATTCAAAGATTTCACCTTTTTAAATTCAAAGATTTCACCTTTTTAAATTTAAAGATTCCACCTTTTTTTTTAAATCTCATTTTTATTTTTCTACAAATATAAAGATCATATTTTCCTAATACAAAAATCTAAACTTTTATAAATTAAAAATCCTAACTTCATGCTATAAATAAAAATAAAAATAAAACTGATTTTTTTTCCTAAACTTATTACACAGAAAATAAACAGAAATAAATTAATAAATAAAAACAATTAGAAAGACTTACAGTTTTTTTTTTATTTCTTTTATCTGGAGGGGGCGTTCATGGCTGACCAAGGCGGCGGAGGGAGAGTCCGCCGGAGCAGTGGGAGTTGCGGCGTCAGGTGGTGGAGCGGCTAGGAGGGGCGACGCCCTAGGGTTTGGAAAGAAAGGGGGGAAGGGTCGCGTCGGCTTCAGGTAGGAGGGGGAAGGGGAGCTCGCAGCTGCGTCGGAGGAGGGCGGAAAGGGATGCTGCCGGGCTCCGCCTCTGGCGGCGGTCGAGGCAACGGCCGGGGGGGGGGGGGCCATCGCGATTTTCGTTTCTTTTTTTTTTTCGATCTAACTGAAGTGAGAAAAAAAAGGGGGGGCCAGCGGTTTATAAGGAGAGGGATTTAATTTATAATTTATTTAATTATTATAATTGCAAAAAGTTGACTTTTACATACGACCTCGAAACGAGGCCCACCGCCTGTCGTCCATAGCGTTTCACCCCTATTCCGAACACAATGGGATATGCCACGTAGGCTGATTCGACTGTTTGAATCAGTTTCTGTTAAATTTACATTTAATCACTATATTGAATTTTAAACGTACTTTTCAAATTACCGGGGTCACATACTAACTTTAAAAAATTCTAGAAAAATATTTTCTAGCTTCGTATTGACGATACGGTCCTAACAAAACTAGTTTCGTCGAATTCTGAGACCGTTGGAAAAATGGCCAATTTCCAGTCGATTAAATTCAACTGAAATGGTCAAACGCGTTTTCCTTTGCCACGCTCACATATTGATTCGAAAAATTATGAAATTTGAAAACTAGCAATAACTTGACATCACGGACCCAACAAAAGTGGTTTCGTCGAAATCCGAGGTCGTTTGCAAAATTTCCATTTTTAAGGGCCTGAATTCCATAGCAACTATTCAGAATTTTCAACTCGACATATCTTTTGATTCCCGCTATGAAATTTTTATTTGTCGGATTCGTTCGAAAGATATTATCAAATAGATCCTATTATTTTTGGTTTCACTAAAATCCGGATTGTTTTGCACCCGGTACATTCAATTGAAGTTTGAAATCGAATTATCGAACTACCGCGCCATTTTCAATTCTATTTATAATTATATATAAATATTTATATTCTAACGACGACGCGTATAATATATACGTTCGAATTATATTCAAAATAAATTTCTCGTCGATATTATTTAAAATACTATATTTTTAAATATTCAGAATTCGCTAAAATCGCCAAAATAAAAATTTTAAACTGGCCCGCATTTTCGGGTTATTACATATTTCTTTCAGTTATGCTAGTTGATATTTTTTCCGCTGTATATTATTTATTGGAACTCTGATATCTTGTACTCTGATGTAAATTGTTGTAATAGCAATGAAATGTTCTGTTGTTTGTGTACTGGTGCATCGTGTTCTCAAAGCAATCTAGGATCCTCCATCTCTTCAGGGATTGTGGAAGTCAGGGTCGTTTCAGTTTGGTATCAGAGCTTTGGTTTACAAAACTAGAGAACAAAACACATTAGAACTGAATGAGAGAATCCATCAGAGATAGGATTAGTAATATCCTATAAGAATTACTCATTAGAGATAGGATCAGTAGTATCCTAGAACAAGTTTGAAGAGTGTTATTTATAAAAACAAATTTAGTTTTGGAAATTACATCTTATTATACGTATTTTACTATTTTATTTTATATTGAATTTGGACCATCGGGTACATGAAGATTTTGAATATACGAGTAATTAACGTATATTCGAAGCCTCAAATATACTGGATAGATATAGAATCCCGCTCTAGTCGCCCGGGGAAAATTCTGATGATGTCACAACATCATCAGTGTTTATTTTTGAGTTTCGAAAGTGGATATCTATACATTTCCAATTGACTGGTATGAGAACCAAAACTTAGAAAGGGTTTATTGTTGTTGAGATTTGGCACCGAAAATATGATTTTTGAGTATGTATAAAAGATATATATATATATATATATATATATATATATATTTGAAATGCTAATAAATTAATTGATTGCTGGTTGAGATGTATGATTATTAGTTTGACTAATTAAAATATTGGAACAATAAAACCAATGTGAAAATAAAAGGGTAAAATTTAGCCAAATCGAATTTAATATTGAACTAAAGTGAAAATTGATTGGAATTGCATATATAGACATGTGTGTGTGTGTACATATATATGTTGAGCAGGTTAATGGATTCGCTATTGAGTAAAGAAACATATTGCATGCCCGACAAAAAGGTGCACCTTAATGAGTTGGTTGCGAAATTTTATTATTATATAAACTACTGTAAGTGTTATTGGATGCGTTGTGATGGTTATTCAGTGTGAGAATATAAAAATATGCCATAGGATAGCAATAAATAAATTATGAACTACACTGCGTGGCATACTACATGAAGATAGCATATCATATCATATTCCATATAAGCATTTGGCGCTTATATAACGAGGTTCGGATTTCTATAGGGGCGAGATGCTTGTATGGCGATGACTGAATTACTGGTTGAACAGAAGACTGATCATGGACTTAATTAAGGAATACATGTAATGGTGCTCGGGACAGGATTTAAATAAACCCTACACAGGTCTGGAGCTGACAAAATTCACGTCTCTCTTGTTTTTAATAAAGGCACATGGATTATTTTATTTCCAACACTGGGGCAAGGTATGAGATTATGAATTTTTACATGTCTCCCTTAGGCATAGATAGGTCACGAAAAATGTGTATGCTTTTTATTGATTTATTGAATGCCTAATACGGCCTAATAAATTTTTCAAACCCTCCCCGTACAAAGGAGGTTGTGGCGAAATTTATCGAAAATTTAGGGTGTTAGCAAAATTTTTGAAAAATTTGAAAATTCTTATAAACTGAAATGTTGAAGAATGAAAGCCACAATTAAAGTTGATTTGGTTAGTTAAAAAACTTTCATCTCCGTTCCTTTTTTAGGACAAAAAGATATTAAGTAGGGGAGATTATAACAACCCGGAATTTCTGAACCAATTTAAAAATTTTATTTTAACTATTTTAATGGATTTTGATTATTTTAAATGAATTATTTTAAATAATAACGATTTAAAATTTATTTAAATTGAAGTTAGAAAGTATAAATTTATTTTAATTATAAAACGAGCTTGAAATGGCGTGTGGTTCGAAAATTCGATTTTAAATTTCAAATGAATGTACAGAATAAAATATAAATCGGATTTCAGTAAAACCAGAAATATTTGAATTTGTTTAATAATATCTTTCTACCGAATTTAAGAAATTCATATTTCATAATGTAAATTAAAAGTTATGTCCATTTTAAATTTTAAAATAGTCGTTATGGAATTTATATATATTTTAATATAATATATAGGCATTAGAAATAACCATTTTGCAAACGACCTCCGTTTTCGACGAAACCACTTTTGTTGGATCCAGAATGTCAAATTATTATCAGGTTTAAAAATTCAAATTTTTTTGAACAAATATGTTAGTGTAGTGAATTTAAATGTGTTTGATAATTTCAGTTTGAATTTATTCGACTGGAAAAAGCCATTTTTCAAATGACCTCCAAATTTGACGAAAATAGTTTTGTTAGGACTGTATCATCAAAACATAGATAGATTTTAAAAAAAAAATTGTAATTTTTGGAGTTAGTATGTGGCCATGGTAAATTGAAATGTACATTTAAAATTCAATATATTGATTTACATTTTAATTTAAAGAAAACTTATCGAAACGATCGAATTGGTTTACGAAACATATTCCAATTTGTCTGGAATGGAGGTCTTTAACTAGGGCGACAACCGTTGGGATTCGTTTGGAGTTCGGATGTAAAACCAAACATTTTTTGAATTAAAAGAAAATAAAATACATATATATATATATAAGTAGGCCAATCAAAATTCTCCAATTCCCTAACTCATTTTAGAAAGAAAAACCGTCGTCGTTCTGTCGTTTGAACGTGGAAAACCCTTCCAACTAATTCTCCTCAAAATCATTCAATCCTCTCAATGAATTGCGAAAATTCCTGAAGGAATATTGAAGAGCATCACGTATTCTACAAATCCAATGGGCAAGATTGGGTATTGTTTCGTGTACTGCGTGAATCGTATGTCCAAAGCTTCGCTGTAACGAACAGGGGATTTTCGACCCTGAAAATCGACACAAAACACCGTCGACATTCAAGCATCGAAAACACCTGAGCGTTATGAGAAAGAAATTAGAGGATGAGAAAAGAAAGAAAGAATTATTAGAATAGAAGAAAAGAAGAAGAACATCAGAATCTCACAGCGGAACGAATAAAGTATAATATCAAATCCCTTTATACAAAAATAAACTGTATGTATATATATATACATACCAATCATCAGAGTACCTCATATATCAAACACAGCGGAAATAAACTTTGAATACTAACGGTGAAACCTCGTGCTTCCATCACTCGAATCTCCAGCGATACCTAACCTGTTAATATACTCAATCTGACCCGAGCACATTTGATTTAAAACAAAATTCACCAGGTCAGTCTGGAATACTTTCAGTGGTAAATTCATAGCACAACAACTTGTTTAACTTTGAAAATCCTTTCTAAAAGAAAAAGAATAATAGTAAGACCAGCCCACACATAAACATGGACGGTTTTTACCTTACTATAACCCAAATGCTTTAGAAATCAATATCTTTTTCGATATTATGATAGTGTCTATCAAACCACAAATAAATATCAATCTAGTAGAATGCTTGCATCTCTCGTTCTACATATATAGTATACAATCAAAACTGCAGGCGCTTATTGGAGATTGGATTCTGACTATGACAAGGTATGGTACCACCTGCCGATAGTGTATCTCTAGAGGCGAATACACTGGGTTCAAAAAGAACGTCTTGCAACCCGGCCCATACATGACCGACCACTCATTTCCCTTGAGTGTATCGAATATATTGTCACCTACGGCTGCGCAGCTACCGTTTTTCCCGGGAGATACAGAAACGAAAAGAAGTAACAAACATGAATATTCTCTAGATGGTGACAATACACCCTAATGGGCGCGACCCCCATAGCCATGCTGCCTGCCCGATTTTTGTCATTCCCTGGTTGATGAGGCTCGAGGTTATAATCGAACTTTGTACCATCTGGCTACCATTCGCTTTGGATTTTACATCATCACGTCATCCAGGAACAAGATGAACCGAAGGCACTCTCCTACTGCATCCTTATATAGGAATCACCCCAAGGATCAGTAGCGAGAAGTCCTTGCAATCCCTAGACTCCAACCACGACAGAACCACAGTGTATCTCTGGGAGCTAATCAGAGATTATAAGTAGTTATTCCGCTTCATGAAGGTCTACGGTCTTCAATGCTCCATCTTCATTTGTTTCCAGTTAGTTCGTACGTAACGTTGGATCGAAGTGGTTTTGGGTTGTCCCCATCCCGGTCTCTTCGAAACAGCACGTCAAAAAGGTCCAATAATATATTTATTGATAGTTGGGTTTTTAACTATCAATTTACAAAACACGGTATATTGGCAGCTCGAATCCTTAAATTCATTTGTTAAAACTATTTTATCGATCTTTAGAAATCGATTTCACATCCTCTAGTCACAAATCCATTATTCGTTATATTGAAATGATAACATATCTTTATTTACCAATCTCCCTTTCATTTCCTTATTTCAAAAACATTACTATATTTTTGCCGAATCTCTTTTATTTCCTCTTCGCCTTGCGAAAATCATCCTATATTCTTAACTCAAGGTTAACGATAAATTTTCACAATCCAAACTTGAGTTAAAATCCATTAGTTCAATAATATTTCAAAATCTTGTTAAGAACATCGCGATATTTCCCTTGTAGAAATAATAACCAAATTTCAACACTCCTATCGTTTCAAACTAATATCATTCCTAAATAATAGTGAAGTCGTTCAAGTTAGGGTATTTTAATTACCTCTCGGATCTTAATCGACAACATTCTTATCTCAGAATAGATAAAAGTTTGAAACACAAACCTATCATTCGTTCACTATCAATTCAGTTTACTTCTTTATTCAGTATGGCTTCAATAACCATTTCTTTCATTTTGCATATGTATCTCAAAATAAATCTCTTTCACTTTTATTCAAATAAACTCGCTAAACGCAACTTTTATGCTTTAATTGGATTCGTTTAAAAGCTCATTTACTAATCCTTTTATTCAAAATTCAACTAAGCCTCTAACTTTTGCAAATCCTAGATCTTCTTCCAATTATAATCGTTTACTTGATTCATTCCTTCAGTAAAACTTATTTAAAATCATTGCTCGGGTTTAAACTTCTTTCGTGAACTCCCATTCAATTCTAAAATCTCCTTCCTTCTGAAAATCATATTCAAATCCACTTCCATTTTACTAAATTGGAAAATTAAGTAAGACTAAATCTTATGAAAAACCATATATTAACTTTGGTATAATATCGCCCTCAACATAATACACTCAAGTTCTATTTCAAAACTCAATTACTTATTAATTAACTTCCATTTAACCAGGTAAATTACTTTAATTATTGTTAATTAAAGTAATTACTAATTTCATTATTAACCGAAATGAAATGGTTTTCCTCATTAAAATAGATCAGCTAATCACTTACCAATATTATTAACGATAAATACTTCATCAATAATTTATAAATCGATAATCAACTTCAAATATCATCAAAAAAGATAATTAATATTTAAAAATATTATTAAACAAAACAATTTATTCATTAAACTATTCTCATTAGATTAATCAAAGACCGATTAATCTAATTATCAATTCTAATTCATCAGTTGACTTAGTCAACTTAACCTCAGTTATTAGCTAACTGATTACGGTTATTCTTCTTATTTGATTAATAAAATTAATCTAATTATACTACTTGACTGTTTTACTTAACCAGTTATCTTTAACACCATAACCCATAGGTTAAATTCTGGTTTTAACACTGATTAAAATTGCTACAAAATATTATTTTACTATTTTCATAAAATCATTTATAAATATCACCTTGTTTTAAAACTTCTATTTAAAAAGAAAATCACTTTTAAAAACTTTACTTCAATTATAAAATAAGTTTTATAATTGCAATTTCATTCATTCACCTGACGTTGAACTAACGCCTTAAAACAACGTTCATATCATTTCCTGCCAATATCTTAATTAATACCGTTCATTGATTAAAAACATCACACAACGTTGAATATCAATTCAACGTTCAACATCAAAGCAATAATCAACGTTCAAATAGAATGCAATGTTGTTTGGGGTAAACAGTTCATAGTTGGGTGATGTGAAAAAATAAACAACATATATATATATATATATATAATATTTGAGGAATCCGGTCGGATCCCTCCAACCTGTTCTTCCCTGCATCACAGACCATAATAATAATTGACAATTATTTAGATAAATCATCCAATACGACATATTATAGATGTCGACGACCATTTAACACATAATAATCAATCAAAGCAATTAATCAACCAATTCTATGATTAACGATGAATTATATTTTAATATGAAATTAACACATCATAGAATTCCAGAAATCGTGAGAATAAACTCACCTTGTTTGCGATGATTGATTTGCGTGTTGTTTTGTTTTCGCTTAATTTTAAATGAACGTTTAAAATTAACGAAACTCTGATGGCTTCCGATTCCAACCAAAATAGCTTGACTGCATAGCCTTCTTTCTGCAGTTCCAATGGATCGTATTTTTGTTGAATTCTGTGCACATGAAAACTAATTTCAAGTTTAATAACTTTAAATGATTATTAAATCTAGATTAATAATTTATTAAAACTAATTATATAATTAATTTTAAGCTTCAAATTACTTACTTAAAATAATTGGTCGTCACCATCTTTATAAAACCACGTCAACAGCCTCCATGCGGCTTCACATTCGCGACCGTTTCTTCCCTGATGGGCATCTTCAGCTTCGAACCAGCGTTTGGCCATATCATCAAAAAAAAAATTCTTTTTATGTATTAGGCCGAAGCCCATCTGTCCGTCCAAAGCCCACAACGTAAGGATAAACACCCACTTTCCTTATATCATTTCTTCCCCACAAAGCTTCAAGCTGCTACTCCCATCTTTTCCCCTTTCTCTTCTGTGGTTTACACGCTACTTCCAATTTCAAAATTTCCCGATCCCAAAAAGGAATGCACCCTCCATTTCCTTCGGCATAGTACACACTACCACTTTTTCCATCTTTTCTTCAGTCCTCTTCATGCCACCGCTTCGCATCATTGCTTCCACCCCCCCCCCCCCCCCACCCACGCCATCATTCTCCAGGTTAACGCTGCCTCGACGGTGCCATCTCATCAGCTATTGATTTCAAGGAACTACATGCCACTAGAAAATTAAAGCAACCGCTGTTGTCACATGAGCTGCACTCATCCTCTCATCACATTGGATTCCAGAAGGGTTTTGAAATGAGGTTGCTTCGTTTCCTTTTTGTTTGCAGGGATCGTATGTGATTTATATTTTTCTTTTCTTTTTTTCCAGAAGGAGCTTTTGTTCTTTTTAATGGCGGCAACGTTTATTTTGTTTCGGTTTCATTGAACAAGAAAGGGAAAACTGACGCTCTATTTATACACACAGCAAAATGAAGATAACAATCACGTTATTTCCTACATTGGGTAGGCATGTTCTTAGATTTGTAGAGGTGCAGTGATTTTTCTTTTCAGATGGGAGACAATACTCTTGCTGAAAGAGATTAAACATAGGGGTAGGATTTGATGGTGAAGATGGAACGAGGCAGTGTACAGTGTGTAGTTGCACTGTTATTTCTTTTCGCAACATGGGGTTAGGCAGTAAATGTGTTTGGATGTGAAAGAAATATCTGCATTTGTGAATCTTCATTTCAACGATGGGAGACATATCATGGCAGTATGGTGTGATGTTGAAAATATAAGACGAGATGTGCAATTGATTAGCTTAGGTTTTGAAGAAGATTTACATTTTCTTTGAAGGGTGATAGAACGTGTCTGGTCATATGGTAGGTTAGAAAAAGGAAATAAGGTAGTTGTGTATTAGTTTTATTCAGTGTATACGTTAGATTTTTAGGGTACCCTATAATACACATTTTTATCATTTAAAACCCACTATCGACAAAAATAAAAATATCATTGTGACCAGCAACGCTCCACGATCCCAAAAATATAATAATATCGTTAGATTAACCTATACTGTGAAACCCCGAAATGCTGATATATGGTGCAAAATACTCCAAATTAAAAGTTGCATATTTAATTAATTACAAATTACAGTAAAATTCTAAAAATTAAATTAACATTCCGTCTCAAAATAACCTTGTCTGAATTCGAATCCAGTATGCAGTTTTTCAAATAAACTGTTACGGTCGATGAACTATTCTATAGCGACTATTTGAAAATTTGATTTGGACATATATTGCAATATATAAAACGAAATCTCGATTTTTCTCTTTCATTAGAAAAATATAATCACATGGATTCAAGCGTTTCTTGTTTCACTGAAATCCGATTTATATCAGATCCTGTATATTCAACTAAAGTTCGAAATTCAATATTACAAACTGCAGCGTCGTTTCGAGCTCGTTTTAATTATATTATAAATTATATATATTCGAACTCCCTTTTATGAAATAAATTCGATATAAAATCTATTATATATTCAATATAATAAATAAATACATTTAAATATCCCACTTTAAATGACCGAAAATCTAGGACGTTACATTCGCCACTGCGAGGCGTTTTCCCCCTTCTAATCGCTACCGAGTTCGAAGAGGTGGGTTGCTGGAGTGCGGCTCTCGTAGGCCGTCAGGATGGTGCCATCTGATCATCGTCTAGTGCCTTTGATCTTGCACAAATTCCAACCCTAGTTTAGAACAGTAGGGTTTGAACATGACTGAGTAATTTGAGGAAGAAAGGTGATTAAATTTAATTAATTATTTTATTAATTATCTTTAAAAATGTCATTAACCTTTAAATTAATGCAACTTTCTCATACGAGATCGAAATCCGATGATTTCTGTTGCGTTGCACTCGTGACAAAAAACTCTACAACATGGAACTGACCAGAACAGAAACGGAGCAAATTGGATTTTCGACTGAATTAAACGCGCATTTAATTAAGTTTGAAAATAAAACCATCCATTAAAGACCGACGGAGTGGAACCCAACGTGAGAATACTCCCACTAAAATATTTGTACCATTTGTTTATTTTATAACTGAAAATATATAAATTTTCATTGTTGATTTTTATATGTTACTTATTTTTGGAGTTCAACACACGAACTCGCACAATGCATTTGAATTGGAAGCGATGTATGGATATTAGTGACACTCGCATTTCATACTCTACGAATGGACATTTATGGCACCGTAAATGGAATTTCATTATTGAGTATTTATTTATATGAATGATATGGTGATTTGTGCATTGTGATCATGATGATTAACATATTAAAATAATGTTAATATTATTTTGGTAGTTGAAATTAAAAATATAAATATCCATTTATAATTTAAACAGTAAAATTTGTTAATTAGAAAAATAATAATTCAAACCGAGTTAAAATTAGTTAAATTTATTAACCAATGATTTATTTAAATAGTCTATTGTTGTTTGAAAACCACACACGGGTATTGGGATGATATTTGACATACACAAATCCCAATATTTAGTTGTATATCAATCGATTGGCTGACAGACTGTGGTGAGTGTTATTTGATTATTTAATGCTTATACAGTTGTAGAATGCACTCTGGATGATGTTTGAATGTTTAATGATTATTTATCACTATTGTTGAATACATGCGATGTATGAAATCCATATAACTGAAATTTTGTGGTAAATGATTGAGTTGCATTCCGATTCAGAATATGAATGAATATTTTAAAAATATTATTCAATGAAGATTCAAAATATGATTTTGATGTCCGATTTGGATGAACACGAAAATATATAAAAATATGAAGCTGGTTTAAGTATAGAAATGCCGATTTAACTTGAATGGGTTTATCGATCGATTTTATTCATTCTATAACGAATACGAAAAGGAAATGGATTTCAAAATCAGATATTTTGAAAATATTATCATTTTAATGTTATAATGACTATCGAAAAGATCTTTCCAATGAATATAAGATATTAAAATTTGAACGGTTGGATTTTAAATTATGTCTGAATCAAATTCCAGAAAAGGTCACTATGAATGCAGTTCTGTGGCCAATATTGGAAACCGACTGTAAGGGCCTAAATAAAATTATTAAAAATGTGGAAAAATTATGTTAAATCATAATGAATGATTTGGAAGGATTTTGGATGAAAAATTCAAGTTTTTATCGAAATGAACTAGTTAATAAGTGGAATAATAATCCAATTATTTTTAGAAATAATAAAATGGATTGAAAAAATGGGTTTTTACATAACCCGGAAATTCCATCTAAATTGGAATGGATTGAATAGAAATAATCTTTGGAATATTTCAATATTGGATTCCGTGATTTTACGGATATTGTTAGGGGAATTTGAAAGATGCAAGTATGGTTATTCCCAATATGATATTTGTTGGTTTCAAAATTTGATATTGAATATAAGCTGATATAATTTCTATTCAGAGCCTTGTTGTTTAATATCAAATTGGATTTTTGGTTTGTCGTGAATTATGTCTTCAATAACACTATTCCTAAACCCAGTTGATAAAAGAACAAATCTTTAAATTAAGATTAATGAAGTTTTCCAATTTATAAATATAAATTGGAATTAAATGGTAGTTAATTTTGGGTTCATTGTGAACGATGTTTAAAATAACATTTGTTCTTACAACCAAATTAACAATGAAGATATGGTTTGGAATTTATAAATCTTTTTATTAGATTTAAAGGAAAATTTTCCAAAGTAAAGTTTTCCAATTTAATATATTAAATTGGAATTGAATGGAATTCGATTTGGTAATAATCGAGATGAGCTACTACGAAGGAAGATCATTACTATGTATGGAATTTAAAAGGCTTTGCCGTTATTCCATTTATATTATTTGTCTGATACGGAAATTTATATCGATTATATATTGATCTATTTTCCGTGGAGATTTCATAGTCGATGGAATATGATTTTAGGGTTTATCGTAAACTATGTTTTAAATGACATTGGTTCTTTAACCCTGTTAATGATAGGATAAATTTTTCTAAATAATGAACAATCATTAAGTAATGATTTTTTGAAGACTAAAACTAAATGGAGTTCTAATGAATCTTTAATTAGATTAAAAGTTAAATGGTAATTAATTTTACCAATAACACAATGGGTGTTAGATATGGAGTAATACCAATTTTGCTCAATGTGATGAATAGGTTGGGATTAGAAAATAAAATAAATGGTTACTTCAGTAAGGCTCTATAACCCCGACTAGTTAATAAAATCTTTTGAAAATGATATACAAAGGAAGATTAGAGAATAAATTTAAAAGAATTTATCTTTGATAAAATTAACGGAAACCTTTCCCTAAAGATGTGAATATTTGAATAAAAGAATATTCTGAATTGGAATGAGGCGTACGATGTGATTTTATAGCACTTGATTATAAAATACGCGAGTTATTCAGAAAGAACAAATTAAACCCATTCTAAATGATTGATACGACAATTAAAAATCGACGATGAAGGTGGTGAATGAAGACCGGAGATCTTCACATCGTTTTGGATGATTACTGATGTCTTGATTCGGATGTACCCCCAAGTCAAGGTAATAAGTGGTGATCGTCCAGACGTACTTGGAGATCGACCGGATATACAAGGGTCTCTCTCCTATATTGGACATATGGGGCGAGGAATAAGGTGCCTCCGGTTTCGTTCATGTAACAACCTGGAATATTCGAACCAATTTAGGAATTTTATTTTAGCTATTTCAATGGATTTTGAAAATTTAAAATGATATATTTTAAATAATAACGACTAAAAATTATTGTAGATCGAAGTTTGAATGTATGAATTTAAAATTTAATTTCAAACGAGCTTGAAATGGCATGGTATTTTGAAAATTTGGTTTTGAACTTTAAATGAATGTACAGAACAAAATATAAATCGGATTTTAGTTAAACCAGAAATGTTAGAATCTGTTTAATTATATCTTTCTAACCAATGTAGGAAACTAATATTTCACTTTATAAATTGAAAATTATGTCCAGTTTAAAATTTAGAACAGTCGCTATCGAATTTATATATTTTTTAATATAATATATAGCTCTTAAAAATAACCATTTTGCAAACGACCTCCATTTTTGAGAAAACCACTTTTGTTGGATCCGGAATGTCAAATTATTATTAGGTTCCAAATTTCATAATTTTTGGAATTAATATGTGAGCATGGTGAATTTAAATGTGTGGGGTAATTTCAGTTTGAATTTAATCGACTGGAAAAAGACCATTTTTCAATTGATCTCCAAATTCGGCGAAATTAGTTTTGGTAGGATCTTATCATTGAAACATAGCTAGATTTAATTTTTCTGTAATTTTTGGAGTCAGTATGTGGCCCCAGTAAATTAATGTACGTTTTAAACTCAATATATTGATTTATATTTTAATTTTGATGAAAACTGATTGAAACTGTCAGATTGGCTTAAGAAACATATCACATTGTGTTCGAAATGGGGGTATTTAGCTAGAGGCAACAGTCATTGGGTTTGATGTCGAGTCCGGATGTAAAATCGTCAAAATACAGAATTAAATAATAATATAAATTATTATAAAATCCTAAGTCAAAGCCTTAGGCTTCATTAATTCGTGGTCAAACAGTTTTTACCGCCGCTCCTCTTAATCGGCGACCAGAATCGTCCTACTTTAATTCCCCTTGATCTTAAAATCTGCTCAGCGAAATTCTAAACTTATTGAAGCAAAAATGAAGAACACGTTAAAATCTACAACTTCAACGGTTGTGATTTGTTTTTATTTCATGGATTGCTCGATTTTCTCCCTCTTACCTGCCACGTTCGAATGCAAATTGGGGATGAATGGGGAGTTCAAGTTGGGCGTGGAGGAGCGGCGTGGGATGGCGACGCGACGGCGAAAAGGGTGGCGCCCTCCGAACGACTCCAAGCGGGCTGTGGTGATAGCTGCGGCGGGTTTCTGATTGGAGCAGATGGGTTCTTTTGAGTGATGGGTATTTATACAGAAGGGGTAACGTTTTTATTTAAACGTTGTTAAAGTTATAATTTAATTAACTATATACTAATTACTATTTTAATTATTCCAAAAATTCCTACCTTTTTCAAATGAGGTCCAAATTGAACAATTTCAGTTTTGTTGGATTCGCAACGACAAACACTACGCAATGGAACTGACTAGAAGCCATTTAGAGCAAATTAGAATTTGAGGCAATTTTAAATCAAAATAGAACAATTCAGATATAAAGACTGACGGGTGGAACCCAAAGTGAGAATTCTCTCACTAAAATATTTGTACAGTTATTTAATTTATTTTATAACTGTAAAAAAATTATAGAAATTGCCAGTGTAGACTTCTATCTGTTGTATGTGATATTGTTTGAGTTCAGCACATGAACTATTCATGATTCATCTGCACAAGAAGCTTTGTTTGAATATTTGACACTCGTATTTCAAAAAATATGGATACACATTGTGATTGTTGAAATGTGATATAAATATCCATTTATAATTTGAACAATGAAAATTTTTTAAGTAGAAAAATAATTCAAACCTAATTACAGTTGGTTAAATTTATTAACCAAATATTTATTTAGATAGACTGTTGTTGTTTGAAAACCCCACACGGGAATTGGGATGATATTTGACATACATTAATCCCAATATTTAGTTGTATGTCGATCGATTGATTGACAAACTGATGTAAGCGTTATTTATTTATTTTAATGTTTATACAGTTATAGAATGCACTCTGGATGATGCTTGAATGTCGAATGATTATTTATCATTATTGTTGAATACATGCGATGTATGAAATCCATATAACTGAAATTATATGGTAATTGATTGAGTTGCATTCCAATTCAGAAATAATGAATATTTTTAAAATAACGAATATTTCAAAACAATATTCAGTGAGGAATTAAATTATGATTTTGATGTCCGATTTTGGATGGACATGAAAATATTGAAATGTGAGGCCGAGTTAAGTAGTTAAATGCCATTTTAGCTCGAATGGGTTTATCGATCGATTTTATTCATTTTGTAATGAATATCGAAAAGAATTGATTTCAAAATATGTTATTTTGGAAATATTATCATTTTAATATTATAATGATATGGAATATTAAATTTTGATTTAAAATTGAAAATGAAGTTGAAATCGTTTTAAAATGAATTTATGAACGATTTATAAAATATGTTTTGAATAGAAATCGATGATATTATATATATATATATATATATATATATATATAATGGCTTGAATAGAACGCGTCGCGCAGCGTCCGTTCACGAATTTCAATCATTGGCTTCAAATGGACGTAACGGGAGATCCGACCGTCGAATTTTCCTAAAACCGGAATCGTTGGGTTTGTATCAAAAATATCTTTCAAGTGAATATAAGAGATTTAAATTTAAATGGTTGGATTTCAAATTATGTCCAAATCAATTTCAGAAAAGGTCGCTATAGATGCAGTTCGGTGGCCATTATTGGAAACCGGCTGTTAGGACCTTAATAAAACTATTAAAAATAGGGGAAAATTATGTAAAATCATAATAACTGATTTGGAAAGATTTAGGATGAAAAATTCCAAGTTTGAAAAGATAAAAATATATTTTTACCAAAGTAAACTAGTTAATAACTAGAATAATAATCCAATGTTTTTTAAATAAATAAATTAGATTTGAAAAAAAATGGATTTTAAAATAACCAAAATTTTCCAATGAATAAATTGGAATGGATTTGGATGGAAATAATTTTCGAAATATTTCAAAATTGGATTCTGTGATTATACGGATATTTAGAGGAATTTGGAAGATACAGATATCGTTATTCCCAATACGGTATTCGTGGTTTCAGAATTTGACATTGAACTAAGCCGATATTAACTTCTATTCATAGCCTTATGTTTGATATCAAATTGGATTTTAGGTTTATAGTGAAAAATGTTTTAAATAACATTTGTTCTTTAACCCAATTAACAGTGAAGTTATGATTTGGAATTTATAAATCTTTTAATTAAGATTAAATGGAAATTTTCCAAAGTAAAGTTTTCCAATTTAATACATAAATTGGAAATGAATGGAATTCGATTTGGTAATAATTGAGATGAGCTTCTATAGAGGTAGACCGTTAATATTTATGGAATTTAAAAGGCTTTATCGTTATTCCATTTATATTATTAGTCTGATACGAAAATTTATATCAATTATATATTGATCTGTTTTCCGTGAAGGTTCCATAGTTAATGGAAGAAGATTTGGGTTTATCGTGAACTGTGTTTTAAACGACATTGGTTCTTTAACCACGTTAAAGACAAGATTAATTTTTTAAAGTTGAATAATCATAAAGTAATAATTTTTGATATTAAAACTGAATTGGAGCTTTAATAAATCATTAAATAAATTGGAATGAGAATGGGATAATTAAATTTATCGAATTCATAAAATGATCGAGAATGGAGTACCACCAGTTTTACTCCAGTAGATAGTTAAATATTTATTTGGATTTGAACGTGAAATGGTAATTAATTTTACTGATAACACAGTGGGTGTTAGATATGGAGTACTACTGGTTTTGCTCCATGGAATTAATAGGTTGGGATTGGAAAGATAATATAAATAGTTACTTCGGTAAGGCTCGATAATCCCGACTAGTTGATAAAATCTTTTGAAAATGATATCCAAAGGAAGATTAAAGAATAAATTTAAAAGAATTTATCTTTGATAAAATTAATGGGAACCTTTCCCTAAAAATGCGAATATGTGATTAAAAGAATATCCTAAATTGGAAAGAGGCGTATGATGTGTTTTTATAGCACTTAATTATTGATTATAAAATAAGAAATTATTTGGAAAGAATGGGTTTAGCCCACTCTGAATAACTAATACGACAACTAAAAGTCGACGATGAAGACAGTGGTTGAAAACCGGAGATATTCACATCTTTTGGATGATTACTGATGTCTTGATTATGTTGTACACCCAAGACAAGGTAATAAGTAGTGATCGTCCAGACGTACTTGGAGATCAACCATATATGCGAGGACCTCTCTCTTGTATTGGACATATGGGACGAGGAATAAGGTGCCTCCGGTTTCGTTTAGACCCAGAACGGACTTGTAAATGGATGTATGTCTAACATTGGACTTCATTCGGTGTTGATTGATTTCTATTAAATATATATCTGTTTGGTGGCAGAGAATTTATTCTCTTGCTTAACACCCTTCTCTGAGACGTACGAGCTTAGAGGTTATATATCGATAGACATCAGTTGTATAGTGTGACGGCCTGCCCTGCACCAACCGACATTTACTCTAATAGTGCGTTGTACCCATGTCCAGTCAGCACGGGACGGATCGTCAGAAGAAAAGGGAAGAAGGAAATGAACTAACAAAGAACCTGTAAAATGTCTCACAGCGCATGGAATAAAATATAATAACAACATACTTGACATAAAACAGGTGAGACAGTGCATAAGCTGAAAACAAACTAACATAGCAGCGGAAAATCCAAGTACAGCTTATGATCCAAAGCTAACATAATTACAACTTTTCAAACTGTCCCAAAAGCAAAAGCAAGATAAAGGACGTACACTACTAATGCCCAAGTAGCGACCACCAACGACACAGGGAGAATATCTATATATCATACGTGGAAGCATCCTGCTCGTCTCCGAATCAGCTACTCGCGCATCACCAGCTAACCTGTCTCTAGTCTGCTCGTGTGAGCACCCAAAGTAATAAGAGGAGACATAAAATTCCGGGTCAGACATAAAGCCTGGTATGAGCGATAAGCAACAAAACAGAACAATAACAAGTATAGTCCAATCATGCCTGAACCTGGACCTGCAACCAAAGAGTTAGCACTACATACCGTACAATACTCTATGGTGCCACTAACATACTGTGTAAGAGATACGGTGATGGGGGTGTGCATGTCATAGTGGTGTCAAACAATCAAGCATAGCAATCATCCTCACATCCCTCACTCAATGCGTAAAGCATACGATATCCACTACTTTGGTCACCTAATACTTTGGGCCATGATGGAATCCAATCCCGTGTAACTATTACTACAAGCCCATTATCCATCTCTCAGTGGTGAACCAAAGTTATGAATACCGACAACCCCTTTGCACATGTCCCGCAGCAAAGCCCAACCATGAAGTGAACTCATTGGTTCCCAACTGGATCCTGAGCTCTAACTTCCATTTGGACTACCTTTGCATCTCGGGTTATTGGTCATCATCTCCGGACCGGTCTTCATTCAATTCACTTTACTTCAGGTCGTGGCTATCAACATCGGACTGTCGTCTTCATGTCATAGCGGTTCGGATCGGCCTTCATCATCCCTCACTGGATCGGATCGGAATGACCTACGCGGATCGGGTCGTAGAAACCCCATCGGATCAGGTTGTCGTCCATGTCTCGTGGCGCTTCCCTTTGGTCGTGATGCTCCTCCCCCTTCGGATCGTGGCCATGCTTAAGGTCGGAACGTGCAAGTGCATGTTGTCCTCCTCTGGTCGGATCGGTATGGCCCCCTTGGTCGGTCGAACACTTCACCATTCCTGGTCGGTCGTACTTCACCATCCCTGGTCGGTCATACTTCACCATCTCTGGTCAGTCGTACTTCATCATCGTATGGGGTCGGTCGAACATCGCATAGTGGTCGGTCTTGTCCAGCCTGGCTGATCTCCCTAGTCGGTCGAACACTTCATACAGGGTCGGTCGTGAGCTCGGGTCGGTCGGTTAAGAACCTTCCCCTGGTCGGTCTAACTCGACCCAAAGAAAACCTGCACCATTTCAGCAAGCTATTTTCGCCTCTCGATGGCGTTTTCAACCATTCCAACTTTACAATACAATCATAGGTCATACCAAACAGTAGTAGCAACATGTATAATCAACCATAAACATCAAAACAACAATTTAATCATAACAATATGGATCTAATGTACCCAAAACCCATGTTTTCCCCTTAATTATGTTTAAGCATAACTAATGATATGATTAATAAAACTTAACCAAATCAGCCAAATTTTCTAACAGAGGCCTAAAATAATATTTAGCAATTTATAAATATTTTTCCAGATTTTTAACATGCATAAATTCGCTAATTTCCACTAATCACCCCTTAATCCCCCAAATTCCGGGATTTGCAAAATTAGTCGAAATTAACCCAAATTCATATCAGAGGCATAAAATGATGTTTTAGAACTTTAGGATTTTTTCTAGATTTTTCTGAGCCATAATTTCGCTAATCTTCGCTAATTACCATAATTAGCCATAATTAGTGAAAAACAATGCAAATCACTCACCTTAGCCACAAACAAACTTTAGATCTGAAATAATCTCTGATTTGGATCCAATCCCTATGTGTTCCATCAGCTCTTTCCCTGATTTGGTGCTACCCTCCCTTGATTTGATGTAGTTTTGCTTAATCTTCGATTAGAAAGTGATTAGAGACGATTTGGGATGAAATTAGAAGGTGGAGGCCATGGCTAGGGTGAAAGACATGTTTGTGGCGGCTGGAAAATGAGGATAAGATCGTCCTCTAACTGATTTCAGCCTCCTCATAACTCTAATCCCGAAATTCCCCATTGGGCCAAGCTGTTAATCACCCGGTTAAGCCCAATTAAGCTGTTTTTCACTATCTGAAACTTGTTTCAGCCATATCTCCCAAACGGTTAGTCCGTTTGGCTAATGTGACCACTCTACGGAATTGTAAACCATCATCCAGAGCCAATGGAAAATTCCTTTCCAGTCAAAAGTTGTGGCCAAAACAGTACCAACTAGGGGTAAAAATGGTCATTTAAAAATCGGGAAAAATCATGAACATGGGAAATGACCCCAATAATCGTCTCCCAAAGTTACATGACCATACGACTTCATATGTGAGAGAAATAAATATTCTATGATCCTATGATGCGTAGAATGCGAGTTGTTACATTCTCCCCCCCTTAAGAAATTTCGCCCCCGAAATTCCCTAACCAAAACACACAAAGGGCCCCGCATGCCTATCAACCGTAAAACAACAATCAACATGCAAAACAAGTCTATCCTAGCATGCGGTTTACTAACAAGGGAAGATACCATCACTACTAAAACCTTACCAGGCAAAGAGTTCCTGATAGTTCTTCCTTATATCCTTCTCTATTTCCCAAGTACAGTCTTTTTCGTTCTCACCCCACTGGACTTTGACTAATTTCACCGCCTTCCTTCGAAGCTGCTTCGTATCGTTCCCAATAATACGCATAGGCTTGCGGTTCTCAACCGCCTCGGGTTCAACCTCGCTATCGTCCAACTGATCTGGTGAAAGAGCCACATTAGGGTCTTGCACAAACTTCCTTAACTGGGAAACATGAAATACGTAGTGAACTCCCGCCATCTTGTCAGGTAGCTCTACTTCATACGCCAAATTCCCAACGTCTTTCTTTATCCTTTCCCAGTAGTAGAGCTGCTCCATGTCTCAATACATCTTGTTACCACTGGGATGTATAGTCAATTTCGGGTGATGATATGCTCTAAGCACTTCACCTCTCAGTCCATCTACGTTGGGTACAAGTAGTCCCTTATTCTTTCGAAGCCACCCTTCTCGATCAAATCCTTACCTGATCATTCTCTTTCCATCGATACCCATCTCTACCCTAGAGATGGTTTCCAATAGATTAGGATCGTCCTTCTAACTGGAACCAATCCACTCAATCAAAATCGATCTAATCGTCAAGCTTACTAGTGTTTCTGAATCCAATTCACTCTTGGGTCTGAAATCATATCCTGTGATATACTCTAGTTGCTTCCATCCTAGAAACAAAACCCCTAAACTGGCATGTCTCCTACTCAATGCAACTATTACCGCACCCAAATCCTTTACTATGATCACTCTGCCCCATGGAGTCATGGCGACTCCACTGCACTGATTCATAGCCACTAGTCCTTTGCTATGTCCACTCTGCCCCAAGAAGTCATAACAACTCCACTGCACTGGCTCATAGCCTTACTATTCCTTTACTATGTCCACTTTGCCCCTCGAGTCATGACGACTCTACTGCACTGGCTCATAGTCCTACTAAAATCACTTTGTTCCCCATCGCTGGAACCCTACAGGTGATAGTCTACTCAAGGGAAGAAAAATAGGAACAACATAACAACCATAACATCCATCAAACAAGTCCTACCTATCACCTGCTAAATTCATAAACACATCGACACCTACATGATTGGTCTAACCAATCCCAATATGTCGATTCTAGTATGTCTGGTCCAACCAACATCAATAACTAATGGAAGCCCAGCCTCCATACATACAGTGATGCCTACTTAACTGGTCCAACCAATCCCAGGCCAATGGAAGCCCCGCCTCCCTACGGACTACCGTACGTCCAACGTACGTTTATCCTCCAAGGATAACTAGATCACGTCCAATGGATCCAGGGTAACGGGCGTCCCCAGATACCCCTGCTTTTAGTCCGTCTAAAATACTTGAGTCCAACCCAAGTCTATCCATTGTCTTGCTGCCCTCTCGAGTCCAACCCGAGCTGAATCCAATTCCTTGCAGCCTTCTCGAGTCCAACTCGAGTCAATCTATAACTCGGACCCAGTCTTGAGTATTCATTAGTGATAAACTCTAGTCCAACGTGAGTCGTCTCCCTATTCGTTGCATCTCCAAGATCAATGAACACCCATTTTCTTTTACGAGTTCAAGTCCAACTTGAATCGCCCTAATCTTCATTGTATCTTCCATGATCAACGAACACATCCTATTCCTTCAAAATTCTACTATCCAATAGAGAACATCAACATAGGGTCCTAAACAATCCATTACTTTGCATCTTTCCCGAGTCCTACTCGAGCAATCTCATAACCCTATCGAGTCTAACTCTAGGCAGTCTATACCATTGAACAGTCTCATCATGTTCCGTCTGCCCATCACTCCTCGAGTAAACCAAGATATCATCCAATGAAAATTGCAACGACTACTTATCCCTCACGCAAACCATCCTACTCAAACTCGACATTCCCCAAGCACAAGCCCCAAAGGCCTAAACCAATATCAGACAAGCACCCAAGGAACATCTCCTCCGAGTTCGGACTACCCACGTGAGGTGATACTAGCAAAACAATCTAGCACTGGAGCACTCATTTGCCTCCCAGAGACAACTAGAAATTATTACAACGATAACCTTTCAGCTTCCTTAACTCCAGTTACTATCGCCATCACTAGGTAGGTACCTAATACCACCCTATTCCTTTGGAGTAGATCGACTCCCCAAAATAATGGTAAACCCAGTTAAGCCTAAACAAAGCAAACACAAACAAACATACATCCATGACTCGATAAGACCACGTTACGGCAAATCATGCTAAGGTTAGTCGAACCACCAATCCGGTTCGTCACAACTAGAGGTCTATCGACTATATCGGGTTTGTCAAACAATACCCGAACAGAAACGTCTTAAATAGAAAGCATACCTTTTATAACGACACCCTTTCCCTTCTGCGCCGCACTTAGAGCATTCGACGAAGAAGGAACAGCGTTGATAGCATACGCTTTCACAATCTGCTTCTCCCTAGGAGGTTGTGGGCAATCATCCTTGTGATGTCCCGCCTGGCCGCAGTTAAAGCACTTCCTCTCCCCAGGCTTTTCTCAACAATCTCTGGCATAGTGGCCCTTCTTGCCACAACTAAAGCATTCGCCATCTTTCTTATTTTTCTATTCTGACCATCCTTGGTCGGGTTCTGCTTCCTCTTGTTCTGGGAATTCTTCTTGCCTTCACCGCCTGTTTGCGGCTTTGGCTCCTCTGCAGATGCCATAGCAGCCTCAGTCTTCGACTTAGGGAAAAGGCTCTCTGACCTTAATGCCTTTCCTATAATAGACTCGAACGTCTCATCGATATGGTTTATAAGTCTTTCCCCCAAGTACCCATCCAAGCCAGTTATGAACTTCTCGTTCTTCTTTTTGACTGTATCGATATGGACCATCCATATTTCGATAAAGTGTTGAATTCAGCGATATACTCCGAGACTGCTCTACCGTTCTGCTTAAGCTCCAAGAACTTCCAGAACAGTTCTGATTTTTGAGCAGCAGGAATAAACTTATCACGAAAGCGAGTCTAAAACTGATTCCAAGTAACTTGATCTTCTGGAATAGCCGTTCTAATGGCATTCCACCAATTCATCGCTCGCCCTTGCAGTTGACGAGATGCTAGCCTTCTCTTCATCGCATCCTCGATACCCAGGTCGTCGAAGATACGATCACAGCTATCCAACCAATCCTGAACATCTGTGGCCGACTCCGTTCCGTGGAACGGCTTCCCGCCAAGGTTAGTGTAATCCTTGCACAACTTGGCAAAATCGACCCTAGGCGCCTGCACTATTGGACCACCACCATTTCCGGGATTCGGAACTGCCCCTTGAACATCCCTAAGCATGTCTCTCATGAGGTCAGTAAACATCGCCCTCATGTCATCAGCATTCCTATTATTGGCTCCCCTACCAGCACCTCTAGCATATCGGCTCATCGTCAATCTGTAAAAGGGGAAACGATTAACGACCCCGTAGTGGTGCTAGCGCAGTACGACTTCATTCTTATACTACTAATAGTATATATATAGCTTTTGAAAACCAAAGTAATCAAAAATACGCGCTCTCGTATACATACTATCTCTCGCTAGTGTCTTTCCCTAGGTTAATTATGCAACCTAGAGCTCTGATACCAAGTGTGACGGCCCGTCCTGCACCAACCGACATTTACTCTAATAGTGCGTTGTATACATGTCCAGTCAGCATGGGACGGATCGTCAGAAGAAAAGGGAAGAAGGAAATGAACTAATAAAGAACCTGTAAAATGTCTCACAGCGCATGGAATAAAATATAATAACAACATACTTGACATAAAACAGGTGAGTTAGTGCATAAGCTGAAAACAAACTAACATAGCAGCGGAAAATCCAAGTACAGCTTATGATCCAAAGCTAACATTATTACAACTTTTCAAACTGTCTCAAAAGCAAAAGCAAGATAAAGGAGGTACACTACTAATGCCCAAGTAGCGACCACCAACGACACAGGGAGAATATCTATATATCATACGTGGAAGCCTCCTGCTCGCCTCCGAATCAGCTACTCGCGCATCACTAGCTAACCTGTCTCTAGTCTGCTCGTGTGAGCACCCAGAGTAATAAGAGGAGACATAAAACTCTGGGTCAGACATAAAGCCTGGTATAAGCGATAAGCAACAAAACAGAACAATAACAGGTATAATCCAATCATACCTGAACCTGGACCTGCAACCAAAGTGATAGCACTACATACCGTACAATACTCTAAGGTGCCACTAACATGCTGTGTAAGAGATACGGGGGTGGGGGTTTGCATGTCATAGTGGTGTCAAACAATCAAACATAGCAATCATCCTCATATCCCTCACTCAGTGAGTAAAGCATACGATATCCACTACTTTGGCCACCTAATACTTTGGGCCATGACGGAATCCAATCCCGTGTAACTATTACTACAAGCCCACAATCCATCTCTCAGTGGTGAACCAAAGTTATGAATACCGACAACCCCTTTGCACATGTCCCGCAGCAAAGCCCAACCATGAAGTGAACTCATTGGTCCCCAACTGGATCCTGAGCTCTAATTTCCATTTGGACTACCTTTGCATCTCGGGTTATTGGTTATCATCTCCGGATCGTTCTTCATTCAATTCACTTTACTTAAGGTCGTGGCTATCAACATCGGATCGTCGTCTTCATGTCATAGCGGTTCGGATCGGCCTTCATCATCCCTCACTGGATCGGATGGGAATGACCTACGCGGATCGGGTCATATAAACCCCATCGGATCGGGTTGTCGTCCATGTCTCGTGGCGCTTCCCTTTGGTCGTGATGCTCCTCCCCCTTCGGATCGTGGTCATGCTTCAGGTCGGAACGTGCAATTGCATGTTGTCCTCCTCTTGTCGGATCGGTATGGCCCCCCCGGTCGGTCGAACACTTCACCATTCCTGGTCGGTCGTACTTCACCATCCCTGGTCGGTCGTACTTCACCATCTCTGGTCGGTCGTACTTCATCATCGTATGGGGTCGGTCGAACATCGCATAGTGGTCTGTCTTGCCCAGCCTGGTCGATCTCCCTAGTCGGTCAAACACTTCATACATGGTCGGTCGTGAGCTCGGGTCGGTCGATCAAGAACCTTCCCCTGGTCGGTCTAACTCGACCCAAAGAAAACCTGCACCATTTCAGCAAGCTATTTTCGCCTCTCGACGGCGTTTTCAACCATTCCAACTTTACAATACAATCATTGGTCATACCAAACAGTAGTAGCAACATGTATAATCAACCATAAACACCAAAACAACAATTTAATCATAATAATATGGATCAAATGTACCCAAAACCCATGTTTTCCCCTTAATCATGTTTAAGCATAACTAATAATATGATTAATAAAACTTAACCAAATCAGCCAAATTTTCTAACAGAGGCCTAAAATAGTATTTAGCAATTTATAAATATTTTTCCAGATTTTTAACATGCATAAATTCGCTAATTTCCACTAATCATCCCCCAAATTCCGGGATTTGCAAAATTAGTCGAAATTAACCCAAATTCATATAAGAGGCATAAAATGATGTTTTAGAACTTTAGGTATTTTTCTAGATTTTTCTGAGCCATAATTTCGCTAATCTTCGCTAATTACCATAATTAGCCATAATTAGTGAAAAACAATGCAAATCACTCACCTTAGCCATAAACAAACTTTAGATCTGAAATAATCTATGATTTGGATCCAATCCCTATGTGTTCCAGCAGCTCTCTCTCTGATTTGGTGCTACCCTCCCTTGATTTGATGTAGTTCTGCTTAATCTTCGATTAGAAAGTGATTAGAGACGATTTGGGATGAAATTAGAAGGTGGAGGCCATGGCTAGGGTGAAAGACATGTTTGTGGCGGCTGGAAAATGAGAATAAGATCGTTCTCTAACTGATTTCAGCCTCCTCATAACCCTAATCCCGAAATCCCCTATTGGGCCTAGCTGTTAATCACCCGGTTAAGCCCAATTAAGCTATTTTTCACTATCTGAAACTTGTTTCAGCCATATCTCCCAAACGGTGAGTCCGTTTGGCTAATGTAACCACTCTACGGAATTGTAAACCATCATCCAGTACCAATGAAAGTGGTTTTAGGTCAAAATTCCTTTCCAGTCAAAAGTTATGGACAAAACAGTACCAACTAGGGGTAAAAATGGTCATTTAAAAATCGGGAAAAATCGTGAACATGGGAAATGACCCCAATAATCGTCTCCCAAAGTTACATGACCATACGACTTCGTATGTGAGAGAAATAAATATTCTATGATCCTATGATGCGTAGAATGCGGGTTGTTACATATAGCGTGGATTGTCAATGTGGCATGCTAAGATGCAGTGATCAAGGCTTTTGTTGAAAAGCAGAGTCTTGTGGTTGATGATAAAAGCACGTGAAACACCCCACCTCCGTTAAGATCACTCACAAATGGAATGCCTTAACTTTGGTGGAGCATTATAGGTAAAAGATACAGATAATTTACAAGATAGATATGTATATAAGCAGCGGAAAAAAACAAACTTTATTTCAAACGTGGTTCATAACAAAACATTACAGCAAACTGTTTCAAACCAACTTCCAAATCACTACATCAAAATCTTTGTCTTGATTATTACATAAGGAAGCATAAAACACAATAAAACTGCATAAATCCCCAAGTAGTAGTATATCCAAAGCCATAGCCAAAGATAAGAAGATCCAAGCTATACATCACAGAGTCTTCAAGCTTGGAAAGATGAACGGTCCAAATTAAGCTGAGCTATTCCCTCCCTGGCTACCTGAAGGGGGAAAGGAAGAAAAGAAGACAAAAGAAAAATGGGTCAGACATAAGTCTGAGTAAGTCCAGTGACTTTTCAGTGTGTGAATAAGGAAAAGGTCATGATAGGAATAAACTGAAAATACTACAGTACTAGAACGGCAAACTAACATAAAACTATATAAGGCAGGATAAACCAAATATACATCGCACCCATGTCTGATTCTCTGCACCTACTTATACTTGTCCAACTAGCACCACGTGTTCATGGTGAAATGATCCCCTTATATCGATCGGTTCCTACTTGCATGCATTTATCACATGTGTCATTCGGCTCCCGCTTGACTGTAGATACCTGTGCTGGTCCCACCACGGGGTGTACCAAATCCTATGGTGGCAACCTGACACGATTCAACATGCACAATTTATGACTACTGATGCCCAGTGCCTGGTTTTTCCACTCCGGAGTACGTGCACACCCGTACTCCGTCGGAACCTACACCGACGCACCACTTGCCGACGTTTTGACCGCTTATAATTAGCCAAGTAATCGTGCCCCACCCTGCCTAGTTCAGGGTACCATGATACATCTATGTGGGTTACTGCTGAAATGGGTCCCCGTTACTAGGGTTTCCAAGCCAACATGTTAAATTGGTTAAGTGTTCAAGTTTACCTAACCCCACCCATTAGTTTAGTTAACATGTTGAATTGGTTAAGTGTTTCCTTAATTGACTTAACCCTACCATTCTTGTCTTAGCTTTATTTAATTTCATTAAAGCACCAGCCACTCACATTGGACAGGTATTGTTGTGGTCACTGGATGTGTCGGTCGGTTCCGGGCAGTTTTACACCACAACTCAATCTAACCTCGGGTTCTTTTTGGGCTGAATGTGCTAACCACCTACATTAGATAGGTATTGTTATGGTCACTGGATGTACCAGTCGGTTCTGGGCAGTTTTACACCACAACTCAGTCTAACCTCGGGTTAGGAATATTCGTATTTTTTAAAATTTACATATTTATTAAATTTGTCAATCATTTATTATCATGGCCCACTTTCCTTCTAAATCAAATTCTTAATTTTTTTGGTATGTAAATTATACCATTTCAATGCCATACCATTTACATGGTTATGAGCCAAATATGTCAATTACATGTAGTTTCAAGTTTTCCCCAACGTTACCCCCATTGTACATTCGCAAAATTACATAGGATGTTAGGCTCGATATTTTAGCTTAACTTATAAAAAAAAGGGGAAAAGAGGAACATTGCAATATTCCAACATCATACAAGAGTATGGATCTAACTATACATGTGTCACATGAATTTGGCATAGAACAATATACTTTTAATTATGAACTTGCTAACTAGATCTAAGCAACATGAATCACAAGCATGTGAATTTACATAAAACTATACAAATTAAACTTGGCATGTAGTGGTGGACTTGCATAGGGGTTGAATCAAGTTAACATAGATCTAACATAAAGGCATATGGATCTAACATAAAGGCATATGGATCTAACATATAAAGTTGTAGATCTAAACATATAAGGTCGTAGATCTAAACATGTATGCATAATGGATCTAAACAATTAGGCATAAACGACATGACTTAGCCTAAAACTTGTATGTATCATAATATCATCAAGGTCGTAGATCTAAACATGTATGCATAATGGATCTAAACAATTTGGCATAAACGACATGACTTAACCTAAAACTTGTGTGTATCATAATATCACCAACTTACATATGATAATTTCATTCCCAAATTCCTATACAACATCATATGTTTATTCACCAATTTCCACATAACATGATGGGTTCGATCGACCACAATAGTTCATAGGCATATATGATAGAACAGACATGAATCAGCATCACATACAACTTGATACAATTCTATTTTATAATTCATTACAAACCATGTCTTTAATTTATTCACATTTGAATGATAACTAAACTTACAACCAAAAAGGAATTCTTGAGTTCTGGGATCTGTATTCTGAAACTGAACTGCTTGCCTTTGATGTAGATCCTTGAATTCTCTTAGTTGAATTAGGTTAGATTTTATTTGATTTTGATGTAGCTTCTATCTTGCCTTTGAGTTGAAAGAGATGACGGCTATTCTAGGTTCACCATTGACGGCATGACGGCTCTAGGAATATTTTTGTGTGGCTTAGGGTTTAGATTTAGGTTGCTTATATAGAAGTTTGATTAATTTAGAGCCGTCAGGTCAACCTAGAAGCGATCAAGACCATCCAGACAAGATAGAACAGCCGAATCAGCCCTAATGACTCAACAGGGAGTCAGAACACACCAGTTTTCAGATCTGCCCGAGGGGGTAGGTCGACCCCCAGGTCGACCTGTATGGGGGAGGTCGACCCCCTGGTCTACCTCCTGGTCGACCTGGCCTTGGGCGGGAAATTTCCCGCCCAGCCCGCTTCTGCTTCTGATTTTTGAATTTTGAATTATCAACCGAGTTGTTTGAATTTTTAATTTAATTCTGAAACTTCTGAAGGTCGTAACTCCTTCATACGGAGTCCAATTTACGCAAACTCGGACTCTATCTCAAGCAGAATTCCGAGACGAACGCAATAGCATAAACCTTTTCCCTTAATTCTTACATTTGAAATAAATTATTCTTTAATTCGTAACTTTAATGTTTATCGAAAATACGTGGTGTTACATTCTCCCCTCCTTAATGGATTTCGTCCCCGAAATCTTCTAGTCAAGAAGAACGTATATCCTACCATCCAATCGTCCATCTACTCAACCATCAAACACAGGCGTCCATTGTCCTTAAAAGACTTCTAATGCTTTATGATCATATGCATAGTATGTGTACATGTCCTTATCTAATGCAAAATCAGGCGGTCCACTGATTCAATTGACCTCCTTAATGCAATTCATGTCGGTGCCATGAGTCCATTATGTATGCAATCACCCCTAATCATACTTTCTACATGAGTGCACAATCATTCATACAAATGCAACATCCAAATGATAACACATCAAGTTTCAGTCATATACAAGTACATATATGGATATGCAATATGAAAGTGACTGAGCCGATCTAATACCTAAAGTGTGTGTATATGCATCCACGAGCAACCACTTGCAACCATCAATCATAATATGTTTTCAAATACATGTTTACATCCATTAGTTTCTACCTAAGGATCGAGAACAGCACTGAGGAAAATACCAAAAAGATAGATACGAGCATGAACAAACTTAAGGAAAAAGAGATCAAAGATGTACCCTCAAAAAGAAAAGGGTAGGCTGCGCGTATTTTGGCCTCAGTCTCCCAAGTCGCATCTTCGTCAGCGCCACTCCATTGAACTTTTACAAGTTTGACTTCGCGGTTGCGTAGCTTTTTGACTTCTGTACCCAAGATACGAGTTGGAACTCTTCTCACAGTCACCTCTCGTTCTACTTCTACGTCCTCTAATATGCTTGGTTCCACCACTTCCGCAGACTCATATAGGCACTTTCGTAAGTGAGAAACGAGAAAGACATTATGAACTCCAGCCAATCTTTCAGGCAGCTCTACTCTGTAAGCCATCTTCCCAATCCTTTCAATGATAGGAAACGACCCTACAAATCTTGGTGCCAACTTTCCTGTGGATCTGAAGCGAACAACATTCCCCAAAGGAGATACTTTAAGGAAAACCCTGTCCCCAACTTCAAACTCAAGGTCGGTCCTTCTCTTATCTGCGTAGGACTTCTGTCTATCTTGAGCAGTCTTCATTGTTTTTCGTATCAAGTCCACTTTCTCTGAAGTTTCTCTAATCACATCTGGTCCAAGTATGAGCTTATCTGCAGACTCCCACCAACAAGTTGGTGATCGGCACGGTCTTCCATATAAAGCTTCGAATGGTGCCATGCCTATGGTGGCTTGATAGCTATTGTTGTAGGCAAACTCCACCAAAGGAAGATGATCCTCCCATGTTCCTCCAAAGTCAAGAATGCATAATCTCAAGATGACTTTTAATACTCTGTTCACCCTTTCCGTCTGACCATCGGTTAAGGGGTGATAGGCCATGCTTAAGCATAGTTGTGTGCCTACAGCCTCTTGCAAGCTCTTCCAAAACTCACTCGTAAAGATAGTTTCTTGGTCGCTAACAATGCTGGAGGGTATCCCATGGAGTTGAACTATCTCTTTAAGGTAAATGGATGCTAAAGATGAGGCAGTCCTCCTACTTTTAACAGGTATAAAGTGAGCGCTTTTTGTGAGCATGTCCACTATTACCCAAATACTCATATTGCCCCTTCTCGATCTAGATAGCCCATCAATAAAGTCCATTGAAATGCTATCCCATTTCCATTGTGGGACCTCTAGAGGATGAAGCAAACCACCAGGCTTCTTTTGCTCCGCCTTGACTTGCTGGCATACTAAGCACTTCGAGACGAATTCAGCTACATCCCTCTTCATGCCATCCCAAAAGAAAAATCTTTTTACGTCTCTATACATCTTGTCTCCACCGGGGTGTATGGTCAACTTGGAATGGTGTGCCTCTTCGAGAACCTTCTTCACCAAATCCCTTGCTTGTGAGACGCATAGCCTTCCATCCCGCCTCAACCATCCCTTATCATCGATGGAGTATCTATTGAGGTGACTAGAAGTCTCACCCCTAATTAGCTTGTCCATCACATCAACTAGCTAAGGGTCTTCACGTTGCGCGGTTTCTATTGAATCCAAAAGAGTAGGCCGCACCTCTAGCGATGCTAACAACCCAGTCACATGATCGCTGGAGGGTCTAAACTCAAAATTGGCTATGTACTCCAAGTTCGGTCTTTCAACAAAGAGAGGGCTTAAGGTCAGCTTCTTTCTACTCAAGGCATCTGCTACTACATTGCCCTTGCCAGGGGTATAGGAAATCTCGAAATCATAGGATGCCAAGAATTCCATCCACCTTTGTTGCCTCAAGTTAAGATCTTTCTGCGAGAAAAGGTACTTCAATGATTTATGGTCAGTATACAATTCAAATTTCTCACCTAGGAGATAATGGCGCCAAGACTTAAGCGCAAAGACAATAGCAGCCAATTCTAGATCGTGGGTTGGGTAGTTTTTCTCATGTACTTTCAAGTGTCTGCCTCCATAAGCTACTACCTTCCCCTCTTGCATCAAGACAGCACCTAGTCCCGTACCACATGCATCTGTGTATACGTTAAACATCTTGCTCCCATCCGGCAATGTCAAAACTGGGGTTGTTGTTAGAGCTCTCTTTAATCATTGGAAAGCAATATCGCAATCCAAATCCCAATTGAAAGTTAGGTTCTTCTTTGTCAACTTTGTAAGCGGAGCTGAGATTTTTGCAAAGTCTTTGATGAACTTTCGGTAGAAACCTGCTAGCCCGAGGAAGCTCCGGACCTCGGTCGCATTCCGTGGAACCTTCCAATCTTGCACTGCAACTACTTTTGCGGGGTCCACGGCTAACCCTTCCTTGGATACCACGTGTCCAAGAAATCTTACTTCCTCTTTCCAGAAGTGACATTTGGAGAATTTGGCTTTCAACTGATGTGCTCGAAGAGTATCCATGACTTCTTTTAAATGATGAGCATGCTCTTCCTCACTCTTTAAGAAAATCAAAATGTCATCTACGAAGACCACCACAAATTTATTGAGGAACTCCCTGAACACCCTGCTCATCAAATCTACAAAGTAAGCGGGTGCGTTTGTCAGGCCAAAAGGCATGACAAGCCACTCGAAGAAACCATCCAGAGTTCTGAATGCGGTCTTATCAATGTTGTCTTCAGCCACTTTCAGCTGATGAAACCCGGTAGCTAAATCTAGTTAGGAGAAAACCGATGCACCTACAAGCTGGTCGAACAAGTCATTTATTCTTGGAAGTGGGTGCCTATTCTTCTTGGTCAGCTTGTTTAGCTCCCTATAATCAACGCATAGGCGAAGCAAACCGTCCGCTTTAGTTGTGAACACAACTGGAGCACCCCATTCAGAAATACTCCTCCTTATAAACCCCTTCTCAAGCAATTCTTTAACTTGCTTGCTGAGTTCTTTCCTCTCCCTTGGAGTCATGTGTCTCACGGGTAAAGCGACGGGTTTTGCATTATCAACGAGGTATATGCGGAAGTCTATCTCCATCTTCGGAGGTAACCCTTTAACCTCTTCAAAGACATTGGAGTATTCCCGGACTACTCTAACAGACTGTAAATCCTCAATAGACACATCAAGAGATTCTAGATAGCTAAGCATAACAGAGTTCATGGGATTACAAGAAATTTCGAGAGTGTTACCGAGGCGAGTCTTGAGTCTAACCACTCTCCTTTCACAATCTAGGATGGCACCATTACTGGATAGCCAATCCATGCCTAGAATCAACCCATAACCCGTGAAGCCCAAAACATAGGCATTGCATCTAAACCCCACATTTAGTATTGAAATTTCCAAATCCAAACAAATCATTGACAAATAAGTTGAGCCCCTAATTGGATTTGAAACAACCAAGGGATCCTATACTAAACTGGTGTCTAGGTGCAGAGATTCAACTAAAGAAATAGATATAAAAGAGTGCGATGCGCCAGAATCCAAGAGTGTACGAACAGTATGATCAAAAAGATAAACTAAACTCTCAACAGAAACATTTCTACCTCGTTCTTGCGGAGGTGCCATGAGAGCGTGAACCTGCCCTCCAGAAGTAGATCCAGCTCTCTGCCTTTGCCCTTGCTTTCTTGGGCAGTCCCTAGCCATGTGTCCTACCTCACCGCAATGGAAACAACCACCCATCTTCCTTTTCTTCTTCCTGCAGTCCTTAACCAGATGTCCAGGAATGCCACAAAAATTACACTTCCTCTTGTCACGGGTTTTGTTGTTCTTCCCTCCCTTCTTGGAATATGTCTTCTTACTCTGTGATCCTTCCCCTTTCTTATCTTGAGATGCTTCCACCTTTGTCTCCTTCTTGCCAACCTTATCTTGTTCTTGTAACAGTGCCATGTCCATCAGTCTCTCATATGTCGCACCCATAGGTATATGGGACATAGCTACATTGTGCAGTGGCTTATTCAATCCTTTAACAAAGCGGAGAGCCTTCTTATGTGGATTGTTCACTAACTCCAATCCAAACTTAGCCAGCTAATTGAATTGGTTAACATATTCCTTGACCCACATACTTCCCAGTTTGAGAGTTAAGAACTTCTCCATCTGTAGGCTTCGTTCAGCTTGTGAGTGGAATTTCATTTCAAACCTCATCCTAAAATCCATCCAAGTTTCAATTAGTCTTTCAGTGTTAGTGACTTCCCACCAATAGGAAGCTTCGTCTTAGAGCAACCATACTGCCAACTGTATCTTCTGCCTATCATCCACTTCGAAGATATTGAACAAATCCTCAGTTTCTTTAAGCCAGTTTCTTGCTTCCATGAAGGATTAATTTCCATTGAAGTTCTTTCCATCCATCGCTCAAAAGTCCCTACATATTTTTGAGAAAGCGTTTGCACGAGGAGGAGGAACCGCAACAGCTGGGGGAGGAGGAACGTCTGCTGGGAATGCGGCATTAGCCCTAGTCTCTAGGTAACTTCTGAACCAGCCAGGTACCGGCACGCCCTCTGGAAGGTTAAGATCCCCAGACATACTGAAATGAAAAAGGAAAGATTCAAAAAAAAGGATAGAAAGATAATGCATATGGCTTTGGGGGATTACGCCTTTTTAAAATAAACACTTTTCTTGAAAATTGCTTCTTAAACTTCTTTTTGAAAAACAGTTTTCAAACTTTTTATCTGATTAGGTAACCTTTGCTCTGATACCAAGTGAAACACCACACCTCCGTTAAAATCACTCACAAAGGGAATGCCATAACTTTGGTGGAGCATTATAGGTAAAAGATACAGATAATTTACAAGACAGATATGTATATAAGCAGCGGAAAAAAATAAACTTTATTTCAAACGTGGTTCATAACAAAACATTACAGCAAACTGTTTCAAAGTAACTTCCAAATCACTACATCAAAATCTCTGTCTTGATTATTACATAAAGAAGCATAAAACAAAATAAAACTGCATAAATCCCCAAGTAGTAGTGTGTCCAAAGCCATTGCCAAAGATAAGAAGATCCAAGCTATACATCACAGAGTCTTCAGGCTTGGAAAGACGAACGGTCCAAATTAAGCTGAGTTATTCCCTCCCTGACTACCTGAGGGAGGGGGAGGAACGGAAGAAAAGAAGACGAAAGAAAAATGGGTCAGACATAAGTCTGAGTAAGTCCAGTGACTTTTCAGTGTGTGAATAAGGAAAAGGTCATGATAGGAATAAATTGAAACTAGGACAGTACTAGAACAACAAACTAACATAAAACTATATAAGGCAGGATAAACCGAATATACATCGCGCCCATGTCTGATTCTCTACACCTACTTAAACTTATCCAACTAGCAACACGTGTTCATGGTGAAATGATCCTCTTATATCGATCGGCTCCTACTCGCATGCATTTATCACGTGTGTCATTCGGCTCCCGCTTGACTGTACATACCAGTGTTGGTCCCACCACGGGGTGTATCAAATCCTATGGTGGCAATCCGACACGGTTCAAGATGCATAGTGTATGACTACTGATGCCCAATGCCTGCTTTTTCCACTCCAGAGTACGTGCACGTCCGTACTCCGTTGGAACCTACACCGACGCACCACCCGCCGACGTTTTGACCGCTTATAATCAGCCCAGTAACCGTGCCCCACCCTGCCTAGTTCAGGGTACCATGATACATCTATGTGGGTTACTGCAGAAATGGGTCCCCGTTACTAGGGTTTCCTAGCCAATATGTTAAATTGGTTAAGTGTTCAAGTTTACCTAACCCCACCCATCAGTTTAGTTAACATGTTGAATTGGTTAAGTGTTTCCTTAATTGACTTAACCCTACCATTCCTGTCTTAGCTTTATTTCATTTTATTAAAGCACCAACCACTCACATTAGACATGTATTGTTGTGGTTACTTGATGTTCCGTTCGGTTCCAGGCAGTTTTACACCACAACTCTGTCTAACCTTGGGTTCTTTTGGGCTTAATGCACTAACAACCCACATTAGACAGGTATTGTTGTGGTCACTGGATGTGCCGGTCGGTTCCGGGCAGTTTTACACCACAACTCAGTCTAATCTCGGGTTAGGCATATTCGTCTTTTCTAAATTTACATATTTATCCTTTTATGCTTATACGTAAATTTGTCAACAATTTATTGTCATGGCCCACTTTACTTATAAATCAAATTCAAAATTTTTTTGGTATGTAAATTATACTATTTCAATGCCATACCATTTACATGGTTATGAGCCAAATTTGTTAATTACATGTAGTTTCAAGTTTTCCCCAACGTTACCCCCGTTGTACGTTCACAAAATTACAAGGATGTTAGGCTCGATATTTTAGCCTAACTTATAAAACAAAAAGGGGAAAAGAGGAGCTATGCAATATTCCAACATCATACAAGAGTATGGATCTAACTATACATGTGTCACATAAATTTGGCATAGAACAATATACTTTTAATTACGAACTTGCTAACTAGATCTATGCAACATGAACCACAAGCATGTGAATTTACATAAAACTATACAAATTAAACTTGGCATGTAGTGGTGGACTTGCATAGGGGTTGAATCAAGTTAACATAGATCTAACATAAAGGCATATGGATCTAACATAAAGGCATATGGATCTGACATATAAAGTTGTAGATCTAAACATATAAGGTCGTAGATTTAAACATGTATGCATAATGGATCTAAACAATTAGGCATAAACGACATGACTTAGCCTAAAACTTGTATGTATCATAATATCATCAAGGTCGTAGATCTAAACATGTATGCATAATGGGTTTAAACAATTTGGCATAAACGACATGACTTAAACTAAAACTTGTGTGTATCATAATATCACCAACTTACATATGATAATTTCATTCCCAAATTCCTATACAACATCATAGGTTTATTCACTAATTTCCACATAACATGATAGGTTCGATCGACCATAATAGTTCATAGGCATATATGACAGAATAGACATGAATAGACATGAATCAACATCACATACAACTTGATACAATTCTATTTTATAATTCATTACAAACCATGTCTTTAATTTATTCACATCTGAAAGATAACTACACTTACAACCAAAAAGGAATTCTTGAGTTCTGGGATCTGTATTCTGAAACTGAATTGCTCGCCTTTGATGTAGATCGTTGAATTCTCTTAGTTGAATTAGGTTAGATTTTATTTGATTTTTATGTAGCTTCTATCTTGCCTTTGAGTTGAAAGAGATGACGGCTATTTTAGGTTCACCATTGACGGCATAACGGCTATAGGAATATTTTTGTGTGGCTTAAGGTTTAGATTTAGGTTGCTTATATAGAAGTTTGATTAATCTAGAGCCGTCTGATCAACCTAGAAGCGATCAAGATCATCCAGACAAGATACAACAGCCAAATCTGCCTAATGACTTAGTAAGGAGTCAGAACACATCAGTTTTCAGATCTTCCCGAGGGGGTGGGGTCGACCTGTATGGGGGAGGTTGACCCCCTGGTCGACCTCCTGGTTGACCTGGCCTTGGGCGGGAAATTTCCCGCCAGCCCGCTTCTGCTTCTGAATTTTGAATTTTGAATTTTGAATTCTGAACCGAGCTGTTTTAATTTTTAATTTAATTCTGAAACTTCTGAAGGCCATAACTCCTTCATATGGAGTCCAATTTACGCAAACTCGGGCTCTATCTCAAGTAGAATTCTGAGACGAACGCAATGGCATAACCCGTTTCCTTAGTTCTTACATTTGAAATTAATTATTCTTTAATTCGTAACTTTAATGTTTATCAAAAATACAGGGTGTTACAGCACGGCTTTACATAGCATAGCTTTGTGTATAACATTAATTTGCCAGCCTCACATCTCGGTATGAAGCAAAAACGAGATAAGGGACGCAGTGAGTGCATGACGTTTCTTTCTAGCTAGAAGTAGTGTCACGGTATGGAGCCTAGATATTTTTACTTATGTGGATGATGGATTGTGAGGCGCCTCGAATATGATTGGTCGACATATTAACCATTTTGTAGGTCCAATAGGACCGGGAAACGTGTGTTCAAGAATAATTAATCCACTAAAGTAAGTGTGGACTAGCACTGCAGGATCCAAGGGCTCGCCAATGTACAAGTCCTGGGTCATCTTGTTAGAGGTGATCTGAATCGGTAAGGATACCATCCCTTGCCTTGACTCATGATGAAAATCCTATTTCCAATACGACACTTTTTGGTTTTAGTTGTAAACCCATGTATGGTGGCATAATATATGGTACCTATGTCGTCTATGATTGATACATTTGTATTTGAAATTGATTTCGACACTAAGCGCTTATAATAGTATCAAATGATTTTTTTAAAATGTACCAAGCATGTTTGGCTATTATAAGGTAAACCTCTATCCTCCGGCTTGCATTGCATTATGTGATGGGACCTGAGTCTTACAATATCTGCATTTTTTGAAAATCGTTGCGTTGTTTATAAATCGTTTTATTTCATGTTTTGGTATTCACATGGAGTAAACCCATTCCATGACATGTGGCGTGGGCCCGTGATTTACCATATTTTAAAGTAAGGTTTTAATAACTGTTTGGTTCTCACACCAGTCCCATGACTGACTCAGAGTTTATTGTTTTCACCTAAACTCTGGGTGCCCATATTTTCCACACGGCAGTTGGTAGTTTTGGTTTTCGCAGATATTTCTTTTCCAGGTTCCTGGATTATAGCTGCAGCTATATTCGGAAAGCTTTGTATCCGTGTATTTCTTTCAGTTGTGGTAGCTGATGTTTTCCGATGCATATTATACTTATGTATTATTTTTCTGCTACTGTAATTTAAAACTCCGATATTTTTCACTGCCTAATATTTATTCAAACTCTGATATCTTGAACTCTGATGTAATTGTTGTAATAGCAATGAAATGTTCTAGTGTTTGTGTTCTGATGCTTCGTGTTCTCAAAGCAATCCTGGCTCCTCCGTCTCATCGGGGACTAGGAGGTTACGGGTCGTTTCAGTTCAGACCCAGAACAGACTTACAAATGGATGGTATGTATAACATTGTATTCCTTTATACTATATTCGTTGATCTCTGCTAAATATATATCTGTTTGGTGGCGGAGAATTTATTCTCTTGCTTAACACCCTTCTCTGAGACGTCCGAGGTTAGAGGTTGTATATTGGTGGAAATCCGTGGTACGGTATGGATTGTCAGTGTGGCATGCTGAGATGCATGGATCAAAGCTTTGGTTCAAAATCAAGGCTTTGTGGTTGATGATCAAAGCACACTTTAAATAGCATAACTTTGTGTAACATTAATTCGCGAGCTTAACACCCCGGTATGAACCAAAAACGGGATAATGACTGCATGGAAATGGACACATGTTAGTTCTAGCTACGAGTAACGTCATGGTATGGAGCCCAGAAATTTTACTCATTTGGATGTTGGAAACTTTATTGATGTCAAGCAAGGTACCTCGGATATGATTTGAGTTCCAAGTGGATATTGATTGGTCAACTGGACTGACCAATTTTGGAGGTTCGATAGACCCGGCTAACTTATAATATATGGTATAAATAACCATAGATGGATGACTGGCCATGAAGATCCAATGGTTCACTGCGGGGGATCCTGACGCATTTGCTAAAGTGTCTCGAAATTGATGGGGAAGATCTCTTGCCTCGGTTTATAGATGGAAACTCAATTTCCAATATGCGATTTTACGAGTTTAGTTGTAAACCTATATGGCGACGTAATATAATGGTACCAGCACCATCTATGATTGGTACATTTATATTTGAAGTTTATTTCTTCACTTATAGTAATAATAAAAGATGAAATTTCACGTATCAAGCATATTTGGCTATTATAAGGGAAAACTCTATCCTCGACTCCATTCATTGTGTGATGGGACCTGAGTATTATAATAACTTCAATTTTCTGTTTAGCATTGCATTGTTTGTTTTATGCACCAGTATTTATGAGTGATAAACTCGTTCCGTGTTATACGGCGTGGTCCCATGATTTACCTAACTTTAAAATATAAAGTTAATAACTGTTTTAGTTTTCACACCAGTCCCATGACTAACTCGAAGTTTATTGTTTTAATCTAAACTCTGGGTGCCTATATTTTCTACGTGGGCAGCTAGTAGTTTTGGTTTTTGCGGATATTTCTTTTCATAGGATCCTGGATTACAGCTAGAGCTATATTCGAAAAGCTTTGTATCCGTGTATTTATTTTAGTTGTGTTAGTTGATATTTTTTCCGCTGTATACTATTTATTGGAACTCTGATATCTTGTACTCTGATGTAAATTGTTGTGATAGCAATGAAATGTTCCGTTGTTTTTGTTCTGATGCGTCGTGTTCTCAAATTAATTTGGGCCCCTCCGTCTCTTCGGGGATCGGGGAAGTCTGGGTCGTTTCAACGACTATATGGGATAAAAGGGTTAATGGGTGCAATAGTGAAGAGTTCAAGATAAATCTATGAAATATATCATTATTTATTTTGCAATTATTAAATATATTATTCTATGCAAATTTGCAAGTATAGTTGGGAGGAACTTAACAAACAGAAGCAAGAACCCAGTAGCTCATCGTGGAGGATCCAAATCTTTCCAGCATCACCATGAGAAATTGGTAAATTTATCAGTTATTACATTTGTATGTTGATCAATTCGATATTTGCCTATGTAGAATTAAAATATATAAATTATTTATTGTAGAAAAGGGTTCGTGGACATCCCGTGTCTTACGTAGACGTATTTGCTTACATCCACGCATTAAAGAAAACAAATAATGCTGACAATATTACATATCAGTGGAATGACGATGATAGGATGAGGATTGCATATGTATGCATATTTTAAATCCTATTTTATTAATATCGATAAGTCTAGTAATTAGCTATGTAAAATAAAATTAACGTTCTGTTGAGTCACAGTTTTGATTCATGACATGAAGAATGACAAGTAAGGCGACAAAAAGAGAATATACAACAACAAGATCTCAAGCTAGTGCACAAACAATATTGAGTCTTGATTCATAGGTTAAAATTTTAAAATCTCTCCTCAAAGAACATGTGTGTGTGTATATATATATATATATATATATATATAAACTTCACTATGTATATATATACACTAGATTTTTGCGCATACCGCACAAAATTTACCAGGATAGTCGACTGACCCATACAAAATTTACCAGGTCAATCGACTGACCTGCACAATTTTGTGCAATATGCACAAATGCACATATTATATATATATATATATATATTTGTGTGTGTGTGTGTATACACACATTTGAATGTTCAATTAATTGACTTAGAACTTCATTCGACTAAATTTCTGTAACGGTTATATTTCCTGGAAAGTCACCATTTTTCATGAAGAGATATGACCTTTTATCAAAAGATTTAGACACCACTTTTCGTTGAATCTCTTCACCATAAGTTACAACCACTAAACCATTATATATAGATGTTCTAACATCAAACAAACTGACCTTTCTCACTTCTGATCTATCTATATGCTTATAATACTCTATTTTCCGCATTCTGGAAATTGCTTGAATGCACTTTCAATCTCAACACTCAAGCAATATCTTTCTTCCTTATCTTCTTATACTTAAACTACATATACATATACTCAAGGAGAAGATTATAGGAAGGGTGTACTATAAAAAGACAATTCGTGTTACCAAAGAACACAAACTGTCTACAAGTTTCTTTTTATTATGTAAAGTTTTGTTCTGTTGCTAATGCACGTCAAGTCCTCTTCGGTTGCTGAGGCGAAATCCTGTTTCGCTGCTCAGGTGTTGTAAAGACCTATTCCCTCGGGTTAAGAGAGGGTTATTGTTTAGTTGAAATTCTAGGAGTCTGGGACTGGACGTAGGATGGTGCTCCGAACCAGTATAAAAATTCCTGGCGTTCTTTACTTTTATTTACTACATTTACTCTACTTATCTGTGATATCAGTTTATTTAGTTTTTCTCATTAGATATTTATTTTCAATGCTATATCATGTAAATTATATCACAATATCAAGACATCCACTATACACTCAATTTCATATTGCTCGATCCTACACTTGTAGTATTTCCATTCGGTATTGGAGTAGGACATCTTATAATCATAAAATAGTTATTTAATATTTTGATAATATGGAAAATAACACTAACATTAACACCAACACAAACATAAGTTTCACAGAAGGTCAATTTACTGCACAATCTCCACTTTTTAATGGCATGAACTATAATTATTGGGCTACAGGAATGAGAATTTATATGCAAGCCAATGGATTTGACACTTCGAATATCACTCAAAATGAATATACTATTCCCACTACCAATTATTCTGAGTGGTCAAATTCATAGAAAACAGATGCTGCTTTAAATGCAAAAGCAATGAATATGTTGCATTGTGCCTTGGATAGAAATGAGTTTAACCGTATCTGCATGTGAAATACAACATATGAAATATGTTGAACACTCAAAGTAACTCATGAAGCAACTAGAAAGGTTAAACAAAGCAAGATATCCATGCTTAAGAGTCAATTTAAAAACTTAAGGATGAATGAAAATGAATTTATTAATGACATGTACTCTAGATTTTAGAATATCTATCATTCGTTACTAGGATTAGGAGAGAAGTATTCTGAATTTGACATAGTATCAAAAATCCTAAACTCTTTAATGGAAGAATGGGAAAGAAAGGTCTTGGAAATAGAAGAAGCTAATAATCTTTCAACCATAAAACCAGAAGAATTAATAGGAAACTTAACGTATTATGAGGTTAACCTACATGCAAAACGAGTACAAGCACAAGATAAAAAAGAATGTAGCATTTAATGCAGAACAAGAGGAACCGGAATCAGACAATGATGGCCTAACATCCATTGCCAAAAATTTCAAAAAGTTTTTGAAACACAGAAAGAGAAACGAAAGTAATGGCAAGAGAAGTACTAGTTCAAATAAACCATTGTCATCAATTTTGGAATGCTATAATTGTCATAAGAAGGGGCATAGATTGTCCAGAACAAAAGAAGGAACATCACAATAAACACAAGAAGGATAGATGTATAAAGAAGGCTTTTTTAGTTACTTGGGATGATTCAGATTCTTCCTCTTCAGAAAATGATAGTGAGAGCAAAAAAGAAAATGTATTCTTCATGGCCAAAGATAACGAGCTTAGTGATTTTACTTTTGAAGACATGGTAGAAATAAACCCAGAATTATTAGAATCTGGAAATAATTTCAAAAGAAAGTATAAACAATCTAACGAGGATCAGAAAAGGGCAGGATTCGAAAGAGATATGCTAAAAGATGAAAAATAGATATTAGAAGAAGAAATTAGAAAACGTCAAGAATCTCTTTCTAATGCAAATTCTCAAGTTTCCTTATTGTGTCAAGAAATTGAAACTCAAAAAGAAAAGAATGACATGCTTATTTCTAAAAATCATGAGTTAAAAACTAAGATTAAACTAGTAGAATTAGATAATTCTAGTCTTAAAATCAAGTTAGATGATATTACTAAGAATGTTACTAATTTTAATAAAGGAAGGGATAATTTATAGAAAATTCTCAACCTACATATAACAAAATAGGACTAGGATATAAACCAAAAACTAGTATTTCGAAAAAAATCTAACAAGAAGATGTCTAAATCTAGAAAATCATTAATATTTCAACAAAGAAAAAGGCTTCTAACATTGTAAATATATATGGGTTTTTAAAATGATTTTTTTTTGATTAGGAATAAATATTTAATATCATTCTTAGAAACTGTTCATAAAATATGGATTACATTTATAAAAAGGGCACTAAAACCTCCTCGATTTGGTTTCCTAAGACCTAACTCTCAGGACCCTAACGGAGGAAGTGGTTACCAACGCCACTACATATTTTTTTGTAGGTTCCACTTAAGCAGAGAGGAAAATGGATACTTGACAGTGGTTTCTTTAAACACATGATAGGAGACAAAAATATGCTGACAAACATTACTTTCTTAGATGGAGGATCTATCACTTTTGGGGATAACTCCAAGGGATACATCATCGACATAGGCGATGTGAGCAATTATGGTACATATAATTCACCTTTTATTTCGAATGTTTTGCTAATTAAGAATCTTAAACATATTTTATTAAGTATAAGTCAATTATGCGTTAAAGGGTTTAAAATTACGTTCTTAGAAAACAAATGTAATATTCTTGATCAAAATAACAATCTTATTTTCGAAGGTGATAGAGTTAGAAATATTTATATTTTAAATATGAAAGTAAATAATAATTCAAATACATGTTTATTAGCCAAAGTAAATGATTCTTCGCTATGGCACAAAAGGTTTTATCGCATAAATTTTAAATCAATCAATAAGATTTCGAAAAATGAACTCTTAGGAAAATTAATGAAATTAATGACGCTTGTCAATTAGGAAAATTAATGTAATCTTCATTTAAATAAAAAAAGGTCATTTCAACATTACAACCATTAGAATTATTGCATATGTATCTGTTTGGGCCAACTCAAATTGAGTCCATAAATCGTAGTAGATATGTGTTTGTAATAGTTGATAAATTTTTGATATACCTGGAAAATATTTTTAAAAATAAAAGTGATACCTTTGATCATTTTAAAAATTTTGTTAAACAAATTTAGAATTTAAAAGGATTGAGAATTAAAAATATAAGAAGTGGTCGCGGAGGAGAATTCGAAAATGAAAATTTTGATCAATACTATAGATAGAAAGGTATATTTCAGAATCTCTTGTTTCCTGAACTCCACAACAAAATAAAGTTGTAGAACGGAAAAATTGAACATTACAAAAATGTGTAAGAATGCTTTTAAATAGGAGCACGTTACCAAAACAATTCTGGGCAGAAGCAGTTGCACCGACCTATTATGTATTGAATCGTGTTTATATTCGACCTCTCACGAAAAACACTCCTTATGAACTTTTTAATGGTAAAAAACCAAATATTTCATATTATAGAGTTTTTGGATCAAAATGTTTATTTCAAACATTAAGGATCAGCTTGGAAAATTCGATTTGAAATCCGACAAAGGAATATTTCTAGGAAATTCAGATCGAAGTAAAGCTTATCGCATTTTTGATAAAAGATCTAATAAAATCGAAGAATCATTTCATGTTTCATTTGACGAAAATTTTATTCAGATTCTTATAATAATGAGATTTTAAAAAATATAAATTCTCAAAATGATGATAACCTTAATTATATTTTAAGAGAAGACAAAAACGTTTTCCATAACAATAATAATGAAAATATCACTGAAAATCAAAATATTACCGAAGACAATAATCAAAGTGAAAATAATTCTATAGAAAATGAAAATCTTAGTAATAATTCTAGAGAGGATGAAATGATTATTCAAAATTCTAGAGAAGATAAAAGCATTGTCATAATAATAATGAAATAAGATATCCACAAAAAATATTACAACATCATCTAATTCAAAATATTATTGGTGAAATAATTCTAACGTTCAAACTAGAAATCAACTAAGTCATGTAGCTTTCTTATCTATATAGAATCAAAAAATTCTAAAGAAGCATCTTCTGATGAAAATTGGAGTATTGTTATGCAAGAAGAAGTAAATCATTTTGAATGTAATGAAGTGTGCGAATTAGTTCCCAGAGCAGTGTTCAAGCTGTTATTGGAACAACATGGGTTTCCAAAAAAAAACCGAATAATTAGGTAATATAACTAGAAGTAAAGCTAGAACAGTAGCACAAGGCTATAATCAAGAAGAAGGAATTGGTTCCAAAGAAACGTTTGTCCGGGTTTCTAGACTTAGAAACAATACGAATTTTATTAGCTTACACTTGTTTCAATAATATCAAACTCAATCAAATTGGAATTTAAAAGTATTTTTTTTAAATGGTTATATCAAAGAAAATGTTTATGTTGAACAACAACCTATATTTGTTCATGAAAAATTTCTAGATCATGTTTATAAACTTATGAAAGCATTATATGGACTAAAACAAGCTCCACGAGCTTGGTATAAATGATTCTAAAGCTAATTAATTAAATTTGGTTTTGAGATTGGTAAAGTTGATCAAACTCTTATTGTAAAACATTATAAAAAATGATATTTTAATAGTTTAAATGTACATACATGTTATTATTTTTGGTTCAACAAATGAAAGACTATGTAAAGGATTTTCTGACATAACGACTAAATAATTTGAGATGTCTCACTAGGAGAGTTATCTTATTTTCTAGGTCTTGAAATCAAACAATTACAAAATGGTATTTTTTTATAAATAAAAAAATATTGTGATAATTTAATAAAATGATTTGAAATGGAAAATACTTCTACTAAACCAATCCCAATGAGTACAATAATACATATTGATATAATGATGAGTGTTTGTTTATGTGCAAGATTTCAAGCCAATCCAAAGGAATCATATTTATGAGCAGCGAAACATATATTACATTATCTTAGCAATACCAAAGATTTCATACTATTTTATCAGAAAGAATGTTCCTTTGAATTAGTATCCTATAGTGATGCTGATTTTGGAGGAACACGGACGGATAGAAAAAAGTACTAGTGGTACATGTCATTTTGTTGGCGGATCATTAATCTCTTTGTTTAGCAAGAAACGAAATTGCGTCTGTGTAACGACCCGGATTTTTCGGTCATTTGAAATTGAATATTCAAACTTATTTTAAATATTCTAAGGATAATATTTATGGAGGTTTATATTGAATTTGTTTATAAAACGACGATTGAACGTTTATATTTATAAAACCGTTTTGATTTTCTTATGGAGATTTCAAAAGTAAGAAGGTTTTATAAAACCGTATTTTAAATCAAATAATGAAGTGGTATTTGTTCGTATTAGAATGAATATGGTTTTTGAATTACAATTCATATCTATCTTAAGATAAGAACATTGTTGATCAAGGTATGAGAGGTAATTAAAATACCCCAACTTGAAAGACTTCAGGATTATCGGAGGATGATATTAGTTTTAATGGTAAAGATGTCAAAAGAGATTTATTATGAGAAATAATAATGAAATGTTATTTGAAGGATTTGAGGATAAATATAATGAGATTTCAAAATAAAGGTAATAAAGGATTTGAGAAAATATATATTGATATTTCCAAAGTAACGAAAATATAAAGAGCTTGAGAATATGAAATGATATTTCCATAGTAAAAAAAATAAAAGGATATTTTGTGAAAATATAACGATATTTTTGAAGTAAAGAGATGAGAATTATAATGTGTTTATTCTAAAAGGATAAGTGACGATTATTGTTTTCAGATAAAGGAACAAAAGTAGATTTCGTAACGACTGTTTTACGAATGATAAATTGAATCGATTTCCTGAGCATGGATAATAAGAAATGTCGTAGCAAATGATTTCAAGTGATAATTGGATATGATTATAAGATATTTTTCGAAGTATTAAAAATAAATGGTTTGATAATATTTGTATATTAAAATAAGAAGTGAATACTGTGTTGAAAGATTAGAAGTTTTAACTAGATATTCATTAATTATTTTGAATTAAAAAGGCCAAGTGACGCGGTGTGCTCAACCAATAGATCCACTAAATTTTTGTTTATTTGATAGTTAATAAACGACTATCAAATCTTGCCCATACGATTGTTAGTATGGAAAGATCGGGATCGAATTTATTTGAAACCCATTCCGATCAATAAATACGAATGCGTGGAAAATGTTGATCGAGATGGAACAATTGAAGACCCTGGATCTTCATAAAATGGTAGTATTACTTACAATCTCTAGTTGATCCCTAGAGATATACTATGATTTTATCATGGTTGAAATCTACAGATTGCAAGGACTATCCGTTACTGATCAATACGGTGATTCCTAGGATGTGGTAGGAGGGTTCCTTCACTTCATCCTTTGCCTGGATGACTTGTATGGACGAATGTCTGACAAAGTATTTCCAAAGGATCACGTACATTGATTTCTACAAATGTACTTCTGTTGGTAGCGGAGGATTTCGTTCTTTTTTCTTAAACACCCAGAATATATTTATGGACATCAATTTGTGATATTTGGCAGACCGTACGTGTGACATTCAAAGTGGATGGAGATGTGTTGTTCTGAAGGATACGCTAGACCTTAAGCCTTATCAACTGGGAAATGGTATAAAATCAGGTAGGTCGCATTTCTATGTGGGTCGCTCCCATCAAAAGGGTGTATTGTCACCATCAAGAGAAATTTCGGTTTGTTCTTCTTTCGCTTCTGTATATCCCGGGAACGCTTATGCTGGCGTCAATCATAGGGTGACAATACATTCGGTACTCTCAAGCGAAGTGACGGGTTGGTTAATTTTAACCAGGGTTGCAAGATGTTCTTGTTGAATTCTAGTGTATTTTCTTTAGAGGTACAGTGTCGAAAAGCGGTCTCATACCTTACTCGGAAACCCTTTCTCCAATAAGAGCCGGAGGTTTTGATTTTACACTATGTATGTGGAGCGTGAGATGCAAGCATTCCTCTAGACCGCTATTTATTTGTATTAGACACTATCATAATATCAGAAGAAATATTGATTTCAAAATGTTTTGGGTTATCGTAAGGTAAAAATCGTCCGTACTTATGTGGGGATTTGGTCTTACGATTATCCTTTCCTTTCGAAAAGATTTTGACTTTAATATCAGGTTGGATGATCCCTTAAACTTGATGAGTTTTTCTCACGCTGGTTCACAAGACTGATCCTGGCGTTTGCTATGTTCGGGTCAGACCGAGTTTTATAGATTCAGTTTATCAGATGTTATAAAGTCCAGATACTTGCTGGAGATGTTTGGACATATGATATCTTGTATTATTCCTCTGTGTATTGTACGTGAGGACATATTATTATAATTGTCCAGATGTAGTGATGTACTTTGTTAATTATAAGTTTTTATTACAATTTCTCGAATAAGATTTATTCCTGTATTATATTTTGTTCCATTGCGATGTGAGACTTCGTGATGTGTTGGTTCTTCTCTGTATTCTCCTATCCTAACTTTCTTTCTTTCTTATCTCACCCTTTAATATTCTTTCTTTTAGCTTTTTCGGGATTTTGATACTTGAGTTTAGGACACGAGATATATTAGTGTCAAAATTTGAGCGTCGAATTTTTCCAGGACGCTATCACTATCCACGTGTGAAGCAGAATATATTTCTGCGGCCTTGGCTTGTGCTCAAGTCATTTACATGCAACAAACAATAAAAGATTTTGGTGTCAATCTAAATAAATCTACAATTTATTGTTATAATTCCATTGCAATCAATTTGTCAGAAAATCCAGTTAATCATTCGCAAACTAAACACATTGACATTTAACATCATTTCTTATGTGACGGTACTGAAAAAAAATTAATAGATTAAGAATTTTTTTCATCGGGAAATCAAATAGCCGATATATTTACCAAACCGTTGCTTGAAAACACATTTATTAAATTATGATGGGAACTCGGTATTATGTCCACTAAAAGATATTTGAATTTTTGGTTTAAAAATAATTTTTTCTTTAAAAATAAAAATAAAAAATTCAATTTTTGAACATATCATGACTCGAACTCAAGCCATGTTAATTAACACTCAAATGTCTTAACCATTTGAGCTATAAATGTTTCTTGTTCAAGTCATTTTTAATTTGTTTATTATAAATGAAATCATAATTATATATATATATATATATGTAAGTATATGTATATAATACAAATATATTTGTTTATGAAAATGTCAAAATTCTTCTTTCTGATAAAATAAAGATTTCTCATATTAGAGTTTTCGTTTACATCTATTTAAAGTCTCAACACTACAATTAATATGAACCATACTTGATTTCCTATTTTCTCTCAATTAATTTCTGTATATACAATCAATCAACACTATTGTCATTCGTTTAACTTCTATGATTTTCTTAATCTTTAAAATTTCATCTCACTCACAGTTAACTAGTTCATCTATTAATATTATCACCTTACCTAAATCAACGCAAAAACCCCTTGTCATACTCGTACCCATGCAACTACAACTCATATCGGGTACACATCAGAGAAAAAGAAATCCAAGTATGTGTTGTTTGGATTTTCACCATCAACTAAAGATAAAATAGATGAAATGTGTCACTATCTACGAGAATCACTTGAGTTACAAAGAGAAATGTATTATGAAAAAAAGGTGAATTCACGATGACTTGGAACCATCAAATACATTGCTGTGAAATTTTGCGGATCATCATCTCAATATATAGATGATCAAGTTTTAACTCCAATTCAGTGGCCACATATTCCTTCTCCACAACGACCACCAAAATCACCTTACCCTTGGGATAAGAATGAAGAATCTAACGAGAGAAGAAAGAAGGAGTTTAAAACACCAAGTCCAACAAATAAAATTCAAGATTCGTTTCATGTTATTTCTTAAATATTCTTGTTGTTTAGTTAAAATTTATGGTTTATAATAAAAATACTGCTTATGTTTGTATAAATACTAATATAAATAATATAAAAGTTATATATATAAATATATATATTACTCAAAAAGGGAGAACCATAAAAAATTCCCAAGTTAGTTGACTGGCTTAGGGTATCAGTCAACTGACCCAAAAAAGTGGAAATTCCACTACCCAAGTTCAGTTGACTGAACCAAATGTCTAATCGACTAGCACCTGGATTATATCCCAGCTTCTTAATCAGTCGACTGACCACCTAGTTCAGTCGACTGACCACCTGGTTCAGTCGACTGACCCCTGGTTCAGTAGATTGAATCATGAAATTTTGGAAATATCTAAAATTAAGAATTTGCTGTGTTGCTACTTTGGTATTCTATTATCTTGTCATGGATATGCTATGTTTCATCTACTTTGTCTTGTGTTATCTTCCTTTTTGTCAATGACAAAAGGGGAGAAAATTCATAATTTTCTACGAATGCAGGAAATATTTTTGTGTCACATATTCAGGGGGAGTAAGTATAAATATTTAGTATATGTTGTTGAACAACATCTTTATTTATAGGCTGTCTTCAATCAAAAAGGAGGAGAATGTTGAGTCATAGTTTCAATTCATGACATGATGAACGAAATGTAAGGCGACAAAAAGTGAATATACAGTAACAAGTTCTCAAGCTAGTGCACAAACAATATTGAGTCTTGAGTCATACGTTAAACTTGTCAAAATCTATCCTCAAAGAATATGTGTGTATTTATCAACTTCATTTTATATATACACTGGATAATTTGTATACTACACAAAATTACCAGGTCAGTTGACAGAGCTGCACAATTTTGTGCCATATGCACAAATGCACATTATATATATATATATATATATATATATATATATATACGTTTGAATGTTCAGTTGACCGACTTAGAACTTAAGTCAACTGAATTTCTATAATAGCTATATTTTTAAAAAGCCACCATTTTTCGTAAAGAGATACGACCTTATAATAAAAGATTTAGATACCACTTTTCATTGAATCTCTTCTCCATAAGTTACCCATATTAAACCATTATATATAGATGTTCTAACATCAAACAAACTGACCTTTCTTGCTTCTGATCTAATCTATCTATATTCTTTCAATACTCTATTTTCTACATTCTGAAAATTGCTTGAACATACTTTCAGTCTCAACACTCACGCAATATCTTTCTTCCTTATCTTGTTATACTTGAACTATATATACATATACTCAAGGAGAAGATTATAGGAAGGGTATACAATAAAAAGACAATCTGTGTTATCAAAGAGCACAAATAGTCTACAAATTTCTTTTTATTGTGCGAAGTTCTATTCTGCTGCTCAGGCACGTCAAGTCCTCTTCGGCTGCTGAGATGAAATCTTGTTCCGCTACTCAGTTGTTGTAAATACCTGTTCCTTCGTGTTAAGAGAGGATTACTATTTAGTTGAAATTTCAGGAGTCTAGGACTAGACGTAGGACGGTGCTCCGAACCAGTGTAAATATTCCTAGTGTCGTTTACTTTTATTTACTGCATTTACTTTTCTTATCTGTGATATCAGTTTATTTAGTTTTTCTCATTAGACATTTAATTGCATAGCTATATCAAGTAAGTTATATCACACTATCAAGACTTTGGTATACACTCACTTCTATATTACTCGATCCTACTCTTGTAGTTTTTTCACGTCTGCTAATTTTCAACTATAATTTTTTTGAATTATAAGCAAAGTTTCAGGAGGCATGGGCATGGCTGCTTACGGAATCCAATCGCGATTAGTTGATGCATGATGAGGAAGATGATTAATTCGACTATGTTATGGATCTGGCACAGTGGAGTAGATGTTATGGCTACAGAAACCAAGCAGTAATCTTATAAACATTGCAATACTATATTTAATGTGACTATGTACAAAAGTGACTATTATGAAATTATTTAATGTGCCTTAAATATGAAAACAACAATTCACTTATTTTATCTATGTAGACATGTAGAATATATTATGGCTAGGTTATCAGATCACTTAAACTATTGAAATATTTACATATGTATAGCAATTTAACATGTAGATATAGTTTAGATGATTAACATATTTACATATTATTGCTTACATCTAGATGTTACTTATTTTACATAGTTTAGATGACAAATACTCTAATGGCGTTTACGTTTCTATATTTTCAAATACACATTGCTTTGTAAGAAAATGTTTATAATATAAATTTGAACATCTTTCATTCAATTTGCTGGGTAGCGTAGCTCAAATGATATATGAAAAAACTCAGGAAAAAGCTGAAATAAAAGAGCATAGATAAATGATTAAGCAGATGCAGGCTATGTTATGAAAAGAACGCTAAAGAAATTTGTGCAATTACACCGCTTAATTTTCTGAAAAGTGGAAAGCATTAAGCGATTAGCGATTAAGCGCGCCTTTTTAGCGCTTAACAGCGCCTTGCTTAAATTTAAGCACTTGTATAGCAGTATTAAGAGATGACTTATTTGTATAATAGTTAAACACCGCTTAAGCGATGCTTAAACGCCTTTAGTTGTAGGTTGGTTGTGCTTGGATCAAGCACTTAGGCAACACTTAAGCACGATTAAGCGAAGCGAGCCCTTCATTGCCTTGCTTAGCGCTTAATATAACATAGGGTACAAGCGAAGAACCATCTTTGAGCTATATAGATGGAGTAGCTGAATCAGCTAGCGGAATAAGTGCAGCAATATTGTTCCTTTCCTTCATCTATGGTGCTTCTGGAGGTGACGAAGATGCTGGAGAGGTATGTTTTATTGCATTTGTGCTTGTTTTACGTACATATTGGTTCGGAGTTGGTGTATATATTGGTTTGGAGTTGGTGGGGATGTTATTATGGATGTATTTTGATGGTATATTCTTGTTTTTTTTGATATATGAGGTTGGGGATTTGGTTTGAGATGTTTGGATGGCTTAATTTTGTATATGTTTGGATGGTTTATTTTGTATATATTGAGATGTTTAGATGTTATGTATGTGTTATATATATGTGAAATGGGATGTAATGGATATGGTGTGGTTAGATGGTCGTTGGCATGTTACTATAAAAAATACTCAGATATACAACGTCTTCAAATAGAAAGCAATGACTTAATGGTCATATGCATCCAAAGACTCCCAATGTTTTCCAACGGTTTGTTGATCATATGCATCTAACGACTCCCAACGTTTTCCAACGGCTCATTGTCATTAGAAGCCGTTGGAAATGTCCTGTTGTAAACCATAAGAGGTCACGAACTCTGTTGTAACGACTATAGCCGCCATGATTTTTAGCCATTGGAATAGCCGTGATATCTTGTAGTCAAACTACCATAGAGGTTCAGAAACCCACTTAAGTTGAAGTCCAAGAGAAATATTAATGTCGCACAAGCGAGCACATAGGCCGAAAAATTATATAAATCTCTCGGTATTTAGTGATTTTCACTTAATATTTGTTGATTTTTCCTTATGCAGTTCAACTTAATTCACGTTCTTTAGCCTTTTATCTTAAACTAGATATATGTTCTAAGTTCTTTCAAAAAATCACTTGGTACCTAAAGGAAACCACTTGGTATCGACTGGTCTGTTTAACTCCAAGATTGATTGTAATGACCCGGATTTTTAGTCGGTTAATTTTAAATAGTTAAATTTATTTTAAATGTTGAGTTGATAATATAAATGGATTTTCATGTTGAGTTTTTCAATTTATAATTAAATACGATTTAATTTCGAATATATCGGATTATCGTAATACGAAAATGACAAATTAAGAATAGTCAATTTTCAAACGACCTCGGATTTCAAACGACCTCGGATTTCAACAAAACTAGTTTTATAAAATCCGTAATAGTTAATTATGCATAGATTTCAAATTTCAAGTCAATTGGGATTAATTTGTGATCATGCGCAATTCAAACGTGTATCGATTCACTTTTGGAATTAAAAGGAAGTTTTGCAAACGATCTCAGAATTCAACGAAATCAGTTCCATCGTGTTCGAAATATCAAGTTATTGCAAGATTTCAAGTTTCATCATGATTGGAGCTTGTATATGGTCATTTAAACGCGCTACTTTTGAGTTAAGTCTCTTACGAATATTTTAATATTTATTTCCTCTAAAAAATACCTATACACCCCCTTTACTTTCCTATTTTTCTTTCCTCGTTTTTTTCCTTCTTTTGTTCATTCCCTCTTTAGAACAAAATCGACCGAAGCCCTCTTAAAATCGTAACCATTCTTCAATCCTTCAAATTCAATAAAGTATTGAAATCAAAATCGTGATTTCCTTCTGCTTTCTCACTTCACAAAACAAATAGAATCACCATTGAGAAAAAAAATGAATCTCGATCCTAATCTAATCGCGAGGCCGCGTTCAGCAATAGGTGTATCGTGATGGAATTGGAGTAGCAAATATGGATAGACGCGATGAGAATTTGAGTGATTTTGGGTTCGAATTAGAAATCACAAAGGGTTGTTGATCAATTTTTAGGGCACAACGAGCTAGGCTACTGAATTTGTGGGTTTCAAGTGGTTTTCGAATTAGAAGAGTGTCGCACTATTACTATAGCGACTGGAATCAACTCCAGATCGAGATGAGCACTGTAGTAGCGAGCACAAGATCATTTGGGGGAGATGAAAGTATATGAGAAATGAGAAATTTTAGTGGAAGTTCTGGGCAGTGGAAAAAGTTCTGGGCCATAGCGCATTCGATCCAATTGTTTGTTGAGTTTATATTTGGTAGTGAAGGGTGCTGTTAGGATCTTAAGATGTCGTGGCAGATTCAGGAGGTTTATTTGATAAAGCAAGGGGATCATCAAATGTTGTAGTTGAAGTTGAGTAGATGGTGAAGGGAGATGTCGATTGGCTGAGGCTTGTGGCAGACGAATCGCTGAATTTTGAAGTATAAAAGAAGGATTACGGTCCGGTTAAGGTAAAATTAATTTATTTAATTTAAGAGGATAGTGATGATGAAATTACGAGGATATATATATATATATATATATATATATATATATATATATGTATACATGTTTATAACGTGTAAATTTGCTTAATACGAAATTAGAATTTGACTAAACAAAATTAGTTAGAATCATTGTTGTAGGTCTTTAAATCGGGAGTTTATTGGGAGTCGATCAGAGTTTGCTAGAATTTAATTTAAATCGAATAGAATTTTGATTTAATTTAAATATGGTTATTTGGCAAATTAAAAATCAAGGTGGGTAAACTCGCTCTCTTGATTCGTTTATAATATATTATAAAATAATTTTTATTCAATACAAATTTTTATATGTTGTTTGTTGGTTGTTTGGATGCATTGAAATATTATTGTGGATACTATATATATAAGTTATATTTAGGCTTAGCGATTGAAATATATTAGCCATATTTAGGCTTGGTGGTTGGATATTGATATTTCCCGCAGTACTATTAGCGGATGACACCCGATGCGCCCTCATAATAAATATGGTGGATGACCTTCTAAAATTTGATATCCTGCCTTGAAGCAGGATTGATATTATTTATGTTGGTTAACATCTGTGGATGCAGGAAAAACATATTGGAGGGATCCAACTAGATTCCTCAACATTTTTTTTCATATATAGTGTTATATGATGTGATAAATAACCTATGATTGATTATTGGATGTTTTGGATGATACAATATCGCTGGCCCTATATATATTGATATTAAAATTATCATGAAAAGAAATTTTAAAAGGGTAAATTTATTTTTTTAAATAGAATTTTAATTTATAATGGGCTAGGAAGTAGAAATTTTTTGATTTCAAATGTATTTGAAATCGAAACTTATTTAATTTGTAAACAAGTAGTATAAATTATAAATGATATTTATAAACAAAGGCGAAAATTATCATTGGATAATTTAAATATTTAAATTCAAGTATGAATTTAAAAAGAGATTTTGAATTCGTTTCGAAAAGGAAACAATGAAATTATTCCAATGTTCGGAATGGAAATTGAAATAAAATAAATCCATATGGATTTATGATTTGAATTCGCCTATATCGAATTTAAAGAAATAAATTATTTCCAAAAAAAGATATTGTCAAATGCAGTATTTTGGGATGTAGTAACGATGGTTACACAACATTCATTTTAACCTAAGTAAGTAGGATGTTGGAGATATAATAACGAATATTTCCTAAATATAGGAATGAATGGTTTCATGGAAGGGAAAAGCAATTGGAAATGTTTTCCAATTATAAATAGAAGATATTTTCTAGGTATAGGAAAATGAAAGAATGTGGAATACGGAAATGTTTTTTTTTCAAATATCGTAAGAGGTCAAACGATTTGGAAAATACTGAGTAATAGATACTCCAAAGGAAATTTGGGAAATGATTTAATTAATAAAATATTAATTGAAAGGGATCGGTGATTTGCTTGATAGTATTTCCTTTTTGGAAATAAGATCTTTGGATGAATGTTTGTTCTTCGATAGCTAAATAACCTACTATCGAAGTATTGAGTAATTTAATACCATTATTGTTAATACGGAGAGACCGGTTGGATTTATTATCCGAAAACCACTTTGTATAGGCATAAGCGATGCGGATTAAATTATATGAAGGCAATTGAAGACGGAGTAAAGTGCAAGGATTGTTCTGTTAATCCTAGGTAGAAACTTCCTAAGATGGATTGATGGATGGTGCCTTTAGTTTGTCCAGACCCAGGACAACCTATATGGATGAATGTCTGATAAAGTATTTCCAAATGATCATATATGTTGATTTTTATAAATACACCAAGTTTGGTGGTGGAGATGGAAACTTTTCTAGCTTAACAGCTAGATTATATTTGTGGATATCAATTAGTGATTTGACGGATCTGACAATGTGGCTCTCAAAGTTAATTTGATGTTCAAAAAGGTAATCGTGACCTCAAGCCTCCTCAACCAGGAAATGACAGAAATGTGGCAGGCAACATGGCTAAGTGGGTCATACCCATTAGGATGTATTATCACATGATCTAGAGAAAATTCAATTGCTTTTTATTCTATCGCTACTGTATGCTTTCGGTAACGGTTGCTGATCACAACCGTTGGTGATATACATTCGGTATACTCAAGTGAAATGAGTGGTCGGTTATGTATGGTCATGTTATAATATGTTCTCGTTGAACCCAGTGTATTCCTCTCTAGAGATACACTATCAGAATGTGGTCTCATACGTTGTCTTATTCGTAAATTCAATCTCCAATAAGCTCCTGTGGTTTTTAATTATATACTATGTATATGGAGCATGAGATGCAAGTGTTCCGTTAGATTGTTATTTATTTGATTATACACTATTATAATATCATAATAGTTTTGATATAAAGAATATTTTGGGTAGTATTAAGTTAATAACCATCTGTGTTTATGTGTGGATTGGTCTTACGATTATATTTTCTTTTGAAAAGATTTTTAAAAGTTAAATCAAATGGTTGGAGTTTACTTACACCAGTCCCATGACTGACCCTGAGTTTATTTTGTTGTGTTCTACCATAAAATCTTGGGTGTCCAAATTCGTACGGGCAGTTAAGTAGTTCAAATACTTACAGATATCCTTGGAGGAGCTTGGTGCATGAGACTTCAGCATTAGTTATCTAGTGTTCTTTCCGTTGTGTTTGTTTATGTGATATACTCTGATGATGTATGTATGTACAGATACAGTTCTGTATTCCAAAAGTTTCTATATATACATATATGTTTTATTTTATTACGCTACAATGTGAGATTTTGTGTAGTTATTTTTGTTCTTCTTCTCTTTTTCTTCTTCTTTACCTATAATGATAAGTATTTCTGTGCAATTTGGGTTGGACATATGGTTTATTTAGTCAACTCAAATGGTATGGAAATTCGGGTCATTACAATTGGTATCAAAGCTTAGGTTGAGCGAATACTGAAACGACCCAAACTCGCCCTTAAGTGAAAGCCCGAATTGAGTTGAGAACACGATGCGTCGGAACACAAACAGAAGAACATTTCATTGCTTTTACAACAATTTACATCAGAGTGCAAGAAACAAAGTATGAATAAATATTACACAGTAGATATAAAATAATATCAGGGGTTAAAATACATTACATAGCAGCGGAAAAATAATACATAACACAACTGAAAGAAATACACAGATACAGAGCATTCCAAATATAGCTCCAGTTGTAAATCCAGAATCCTGGGAAAAGAAGTATATGCGAAAACCAAAACTACTAGTTGCCCGTGTGGAAAATAAGGGAACCCAAAGTTTAGGTTAAAACAATAAACTTCAGGTCAGTCATGGGACTGGTGTGAGAACTAAAACAGTTATTAACTTGATTTTAAAGCTTCAAATATAAATGTATCAATCATAGGCGGCATAGGTACCCATATATTACGTCGCCAAATATATATTTACAACTAAAATCGTGAAATCACACATTGGAAAGTGGGTTTCCATCTATGAACCAAGGCAAGCGATCATCCTTACCGATTCGAGACTCTTTAGCCTGAGCCTTAGGATACAGTCGCAACTGCACCTACGGTTAGCCGTATGGCCGATCACCCGTCGATGATTAGTAATACCGTAAACTGTATGTTAGCCTGACCTATAGGGCATAAAATCTGGCCAATATATCGACCATAACATCCATTAGCCCTGTAGTAACCGATATTTCCGAGGCGCCTCTCTCTCCATCAAGTAATAATAAGCAACATCAAAATGAGTAACCAGTATGGGATCCATACCATGACGTTACACCTAGCTAGAAACTAATATATGTCCATTTCCATACGTTCCTCATCCGTTTTAGATTCATACCGGGATGTGAAGCTCGTGAATTAACGCTACACAAAGCTATGACATTTAAAGCCTGCTTTGATCATCAACCACAAGAATCTGCTTTTCAACAGAATCCTTGATCATTTTCATCTCAACATGCCACATTGACAATTCACGCCATTCGATTGATGTCTATTGATATACAACCTCTATGCTCGTACGTCTCTTCAATTTGATATTGCTCGTGATGGTAAGAAGAAATTAATCCTAGATCTGGTCAAAAACGAAGGTAGTAATTACAGGAGCAATTTTTCGGTGGGATTCTTTCTTGATGGTACCCTTCCTTTTCTAGTTGTCTCTAATTTTTTAAGAAATCGTTGGGAGCTCAGTGGTGAGGTTGATATTAGATCAGATGGATTTCATTTTTATTTCAACTTTCCTAATGAATTAGATAGAGAGAAAATATTACACTCGGAAGGATGTTCATAATCTTGGTATGGGATCCAGCTATAGGATGTTCACAATCCCAAATTATAAAAGTGCCTATTTGGATTCTTCTATACCGAATCCCCATGATTTTGTGGACTTTAATAGGCATTAATTGGTTAGTAAATCATGTTGGTAGATTGATTTGTTATGATGCAAGCACTGAAAAATTACAACGTTTTCGTTATGCAAAAGCCCTAGTTGAGATATCACCTGATTATGAGCTACCAGAGGCTATAGAAGTTGATGGTTTGGGCGATCTTTGTCCATCGGTTAAAACCTATTACGATTGGAAGCCTAGATTTGTACTAATTGCAAAATATTTGGACATGACACTATATATTGTGAATCAAATGTGGCGAATAATATGGAGAATGAAAACCAACATAATGAGCATTTTGATGATCCTCATGTAAATAAGTCTGATCATGTAAATAAGTCTGTTCATACAGATAGGCTATATAGAAATTTAAATACTGATGTACATAAGAATCCTTGGACTTATGTAAATAACAAGAGAAAGCAAGAACATAGGAGGAAAGTTGGAGGTAAAGATTCAGATTATAATGGTAATCCTGTTGATGCTAATAAGTCGAGTAATAACCGCTTTGATGTTTTACAGTCCAATGGATTAGGAAATAATGGTTGGTTGGATAGTGAGTTTTTTGAAGGAACAGTTCAAAATGGTGGAATTTCTAAAATGAATGATGTTAGGTCTTCAATTAATTATGGGGAAGAAACTTTAACAAGCAATATTTTTGATGAGGTTGTTTTCACAGAGAAAGAAAAATGCTCAAATTTTGCTACCACATTTTCATAGTCTACTGCTACTAGTTCTAGGAATGCTAATTCAGCTGATTCAACAATAGCTACTATGTCATGTTCTTCCTCTTTAAGCTCTACAGTTCCATCTGTTACTAGTAAATTCATGGGAGTTTCTACATCTTCACAAGTTAAAAATCTTCAGAATGTAATTGGTTCAGGGATGACCTTCCCAATTATCAACTCTTCTTTGGCATCTTCATCCTCGTCATTGGCTAATCACTCTGGTTTGACAGACAATTGTAATGGTCCATCATCAGCATCTTTATCTAGGCTCAAAGGAAAATTTTGGGAGGATGTAGAAGGGGGTAAAGATAATGTACATGCTAATAAGTCGCCCACTAATTGTGATAGTGGTACTGCTAGTAATTCACCTTATTCCCATCTTAGTCTCCCACCCCATATTATCTTGCCGCCACCCCCTGCTTTTCCACCTTCTTCGGCACAAGCTACTACGGCTCAAACTTCTTCATCTCCAGCTACTTTGTCACAAACTAAAACGGTTGCCAAGAATGCTAAGTGGCGTGCTCGTAAAAAGAAGGCCGCTGAAAGTGTAGGGATGACGGTATTGATTACTCTCTTGAAGATTTCTTACCTAATTCTACGAAATTTCCTCCTCGTCATACTTGGAGAAATCTAGTTTAAGACTATTGTGGGTTTATGTACCAATTTTGATTTGTTTTGAATCATTTTATGGTACTTCCATAACCAATCATAGTTAGTTTGGCAGTTTGAGTCACTTTTAGCTACATTTGGGTCTGCTGATAATGAGCACTTCATGTGCTACTGATATTGATTTTAAGGGAGTTTTTTTTGAGATGGTGATTCAGTTTGGAGTTAAGTGCGGTGACTATTTGCTAGACATGAATTGTTGACGTTAATTAATATGCCAAATGGTCTTTAGTATTAGTTTGTCTGATATATTCTGGCTCATGGCATAGATGATATATGCACAGAGATGCTATTCAGTATTTGGAAGTATATTGTTATGGAGAGTTTCTTTCAGATTAGAGCAATCGGTATTGAGTTTTTTCTGTGTTTCATTGTAGTTTCTTATTTGTTTGTTTTTCTCAATGATGTGTAGATTGTGAGATTGGGTGTTTTGTACAGCTTTTGTTTTTCTTGTGATGTATAGCTATGGAAAAGATTTCGGTGTGAGTGAGACACTGTTTTTCTTTATAATTTGTTTCATGTGTGAATAAAATTTAGTTTTCCATTCAAAAAAAATAAATAGAAGTCAATCAACACAGAATAAAATCCAATGTCAGATATGCATCCATTTACTAGTTCGTTCTGGGTCTGAACGAGACCGGAGGCACCTTATTCCTCGTCCCATATGTCCAATACAGGAGAGAGGTCCTCGCATATCCAATCGATATTCAAGTATGTCTGGATGATCACAACTTATTACCTTGTCTTGGGTGTACGGCCCAATCAAGACATCAGTAATCATCCAAACGATGTGAAGATCTCCGGTCTTCAACAATCGTCTTCATCGTCGACTTATCGTCGTGTCAATTATTAGAATGGGATAAACCCGGTCTTTCCGAAAAACTCGCGTATCTTATAAACAAGTGCTATAAAACACAACATATGCCTCATTCCAATCCAGAATATTCTTTTATTCAAATATTCTTATACTTTGGGAAAGGTTCCTATTAATTTTATCAAAGATAAATTCTTTTAAATTTATTCTTTAATCTTCCTTTGGATATCAATTCTAAACCAAATTAAGGTTTATCAACTAACCGGGATTAGCAAACCTTACCGAAGTAATCATTTGTTCAATTTCCCAATCCCAACCTATTCATCCCATGGAGCAAAACTAGTAATACTCCATATCTAACACCACGGTGTTATCGGTAAATTTAATTACCATTTCACATTAAAATCTAATTAAAGATTTATCTATCACTTGGAGTAAAACTGGTGGTACTCCATTCCCGATCATTTCCCAAATTTGATAGTTTAAATTATCACATTCAAATTTTAATCTAATTAAAGATTCATTAAAACTCCACTTAGTTTTAATCTTCCAACAATCATTATTAATGATTATTTAACTTCGGGACATCAAACATGCCGCATTAACAATCTACACCGTACCACTGATTTCTACCGATATATAACCTCTGAGCTCGTACGTCTCAGAGAAGGGTGTTAAGCAAGAGAATAAATTCTCCATAACCAAATAGAAATACATCTAGCAGAGAACAACAATGAAGTCTAAAATACAATGTTAGACATGAAATCCAGTCTTTAACTGAGTTAAAGAACCAATGTCATTTAAAACACAGTCACGCTAAGCCCAAAATCACATTCCATTAATTATGGAATCTTCACAGAAAACAAATCAATATATAATCGATATCAATTTCCATATCCGACTAATAATATAAATGGAATAACGACAAAGCCTTTAAAATTCCATATATATTAACAGTCTTCCTCCACAGAAGCTCACTTCGATTATTTCCAAATCAAATTCCATTCAATCCCAATTTTTTTTATTTAATTGGAAAACTTTATTTTGGAAAATTACATTAATCTTAATTAAAATATTCATAAATTCCAAATCACATTTCACTGTTAATCGGGTTAAAGAACGAATGTCGTTAAAAACACAGTTCACAATAAACCCAATTCATATTCCATTTTATTCTAATTACTAAATATAACTAGAAATTCTAATATTCTTAATTAAAAGATTTATTCATTTCACACGGGGTTTAAGAACAGTGTTATTTAAGACGCCATTCACGACAAACCCAAAATCCATTTCTTTTATTCAATTCCAATAAAATATTAACTAATTGAAAATCTTCACTAAATCTTAATTAAAAGATTTATTCTTTCTCAACTGGGTTTAAGAACAATGTTAATGAAAACACCATTCATGACAAACCAAAAATCCAGTTTAATATAAATACAAGACTCTAAATAGAAATTATATCGGTTTATATTCAATATCAAATTCTGAAACTAACGGATATCGTATTAGGAATAACGACATCTATATCTTCTAAATTCCCATTACAATATCCGTATAACCACGGAATCCAATATCGAAATATTCCAAACATTATTTCCATTCCAATCCATTCCAATTTATTCATTGGAAAATTCTGGTTAATTTTAAAACCATTTCAAATCCAATTTATTTCTTTAAAAATATTGGATTATTATTCTAGTTAATAACTAGTTCATTTTGATAAAAATATATCTTTATCTTTTTAAATGTGGAATTTTCATCCTAACTCTTTCCAAATAATTTAATATGATTTTATACAAATTATTAATATTTTTAATAATTTTATTAAGGCCCTTTTAGTCAATTTCCAAGAACAGTCATCGAACTGCATTTACAATGACCTTTTCCGAATTTGATTTGGACATAATTCCGAATCCAACCGTTAGATTTCAAATCTCTTATACTCTTTGGAAAACTCTTTTCGATACGAAACTAACAGTTTTGGTTTTAGGAGAATCTGACGGTTGGATCTTCCGTTACGTCCATTTGAAGTTAATGGTCGAAATTCGCGAACGGTCGCTGCGCGACGCGTTCTATTCAGGCCATTAAATATATATAATATATATTACATATATTTCGTCGATTTCAATTTAAAACGTATTTTATAAATCATTTATAAATTCATTTTAAAAACGATTTCCACTTTCATTTCAATTTTAAATCAAAATTGAATATTTCTTATCATTATAATATTTAACTGATAATATTTTCAAAATATCTGGTTTTGAAATCATGTCTTTTTTCATTATAAAAATGAATAAAATCGATATAAATATCGTTCGTGTCAAAATGGCGCATATCTAATCAACACGGCTTCACACATTGCAATATTTTCATGTCCATCCAAAATCGGACATCAAATTCACATTTTAATCATTTACAAAATATTATTTTAAAATATTCATTATTCGTTATTTTAAAATATTCATTAATTCTGAATTGGAATTAGACCCAATCAATTACCATATAATGTTATTTATATGGATTTCATACAATACATGTATACAACAATGATTATACACAGTCAACCATCATCCAGAGTGCATTACACAACTGCATAAGCATTAAATATAAATAATTAACGCTTATAACAATCTGTCAACCAGTCGATTGACATACCACTAATTATTGGGATTAGTGTACGCCAAATATCATCCCAATACCCGTGTAGGGCTTTCAAACAAATACTGATTATTATTTGTGCAGTTGGGCAATGTGTAAAATTTATCGTCCCAATCTATATTAGATAAATATGTGTACATAAACAAACCGTCCGATTTGTAAATGAATATTTATTTTATTTTACTTTCCATGATAATTTATATACACATTTTATATAAATAATCTTTATATACAACAATTTCGGTCAATAACAATCCTAATCACAATCCAAACAAACAATCATGGTTTGTACAACAAATATTGTCGAGGGCTTCTAAGCCCCGTCTACATCTAAGTATATATTTAACTGTAAATTAATTTGAGTGAGAAAGTGTTCTCACCTTTGGTTTCCACCCCGTATTTCCAATGCAATCTGTTTCATGCAGTTTGTATTAAAAATCACATTTTTATACTGCTTTATTTCTTTTAAAAATCATGCAATTTATATTTTTAAAATCAATGCTATATATAAATTAAAAATCATATTTTTAATTTAAAACTATTTTATAATAAAAATCACATTTTTATCATAATATTATTTATGTAAAAAAATTATTTTGTTAAAACAATAATATTTATGTAAAAAATCTATTTTTAAAACAATAATATTTACGTAAAAATTCAATTTTTAAGACAATAATATTTATGTAAAAATTCTATTTTTAAAACAATAATATTTATGTCTTAAAAACATCACTGTTTATGTTTTTAAAAACCCATGATATATATATATTAAAACAATGCTATTTATATATTTTAAAACAAAAAATCATATTTTTATCTACAATATTTCATATAAAAATAACATTTAAAAACAATGATGTGTATTATATAAAAATTACACTTAATTACGTTTAAATTTAAATTATTAAACAAGTCAATTAATTTATTGAATAATTAATTAAATTAATTAATTTTTAATGACATCGTTAAAGGGGCTAATTACCCCGTTAACCCTCCATCTTCTTCATCGTAATTCCTAGAACAAAGAACCCATGGCTCAACAAAACCATCGACCGCCGCACACAAAACTGATGACCGGATGGCCATCAGTCTTCACCGCGTCAGAGCGCACGTCCACCGCGTCGGCGCCTCCAAGTGCGGCGAACTCGCACTGCTCCTAGTCCCACAATCTCCATTCGAAAACCACCCCTTTAGACCTCGATTTCCCCCATCCGTTGTACTAAAAACGATCTTGACCGTTGAAGATGTAGATCACCCATCCCTCTTTAATTTTGTCTTTGGAAGGATCGAAGAATATTGCGTGGATGTGGAGTTAGGAAAGGAAGAACATCGACGGTTTTCTACCATTGAAATCGTAGATAGCGGCTTGGTGAATGGTTGACCACAATGACTGCTTTTGACTTAGGTTTAGAAAACTTAGGGTATATATATTTTATATAATTTAATTTCCAAATAGTTGGTTTTTTTTATTTCCGAACTCCAAAAGAGACCCAACGACTATTGTCCTTAGCTAATTACCCTCATTCTGGACACAATGGAATATGTTTCGTAAGCCAATTCGTCATTTTCAATCAGTTTTTATCAAAATAAAAATTAAAATCAATATATATTGAATTTAACGTACATTTTAATTTACCAGGGCCACATACTGACCCCAAAAATTCCAAAAAAATAAATCTAGCTATATTTTGAAAATACGGTCCTAACAAAATTAATTTCATCGAATTTGGAGGCCGTTTGAAAAATGGTCATTTTCCAATCGATTAATTTCCAATTAAAAGTACCAAACACGTTTAAATTCACCACGCTCACATATCAATTCCAAAAATTATAAAAATTGGAATCTAGCAATAATTTGACATTCTGGATCCAACAAAAGTTGTTTCATCGAAAAGGGAGGTTGTTTGCAAAATGGCTATTTTTAAGGGTTATATATTATTTAAAATATATATAAATTCCATAGCGACTATTCTGAATTTTAAACTGGACATAAATTTTTATTCCCATTATGAAATCTGAATGTTTCACATTCATTAGATAGATATTATTAAATAGATTCAAATATTTCTTGTTCTACAGAAATTCGACTTATTTTGAATCTTGTACATTCATTTGGAATTTGAAATAGAATTTTCAAACTATGGCGCCATTTCAGGCTCGTTTTATAATTAAAATAAATTTATCCGTTCTAACTTCGTTTAAAATAAATTTTTATTCGTTATTATTTAAAATAAATCATTTTAAATATTCAAAATCCATAAAAATAGCAAAAAAAAATGGTTTAGAAAATCTGGGTTGTTACAATCTCCCCCACTTAAATCTTTTCATCCTCGAAAAGGAACGGAGCTGAAAGTTGTTTAAAAACCAACTCAACTTTCATTCTGTCTTTCACTCTTCAACTTTTCAGTTTCTAAGAATTTTCAAATTCTTCAAAAATTTGGCTAACATCCCAAATTTTCGAAAAATTTCGCCATAACCTACTTTGTACGGGGAGACCTTTAAAACCGCAACTAGCCTAACAGGGCCCTCATCAGTCCAAGAGAAAAAGAAAAAGCTAAGCGGCTAGCCAATCGGCTCATAAAATCATCAAAACCCAAGAAATACAGTAAACAAGTACCTATTTGTAGGGCATACAATTTTATTCCTCATCTTAACTTCCGTGCTATGACATGTTCAATGTATATACACGTACATGTATGAAATTTCAATCAATTTTCAATTCAGTTCCATATTTGCTCGATTTGGCTAAATTTGCCTTACATTTTCTTATTGGTTTTATTAGTCCAATATTTTTATTTAGTCATACTAATTATAATACAATACAACCAGCAATCAAGTTGTGAATTAAATTTCCCAAAACATATGACTTTCGTATATATACTCAAAAATCACATTTTTAAGGCCAAATCACAACGATAACCCTATCTAAATTTTGATTCTCGCACTAGTCAGTTGGAATCATATAGATATCCCACTTTCGAAACTCAAGCATAAATACTGATGATGCGGCCGCATCACCAGAATTATCTCCGGGCGATTAGAGTGTGATTTTATATCCATCCAGTATATTTGAGACTTCGTACACACTCTAGCTGGGCGTATATGAAAAATCTTCATATACCCGATAGTCCAAATTTAAAAAAAATAAGTATTCAAATACGTATAATAAGATTTAAATTTCCAAAATAAAATTTGTTTTAATTTTTATTTTAAAAATAATACTCTTTGAAACTCATTCTTGGATACTACTGATCCTGTCTCTAACGAGTCATTCTCATTGGATATTACTAATCCAATCTCTGAGGAATCCTTTCATTTGGTTCTATTGTTTCTTGTTCTCGAGCTCTGTAAACCAAAGCTCTGATACAAAAATGAAACGACCCAAACTCGCCCTTACGGGAAAGCCCAGATTATGTTGAGAAACGACGCATCGGAACACAAATAGAAGAACATTTCATTGCTATTACAACAATTTACATCAAAGTAAAAGAATAAGAGTATGAATAAATATTACATAGCATATATAAAATAATATTAGAGGTTAAAATACGTTACATAGCTATGGAAAAATAATACATAACACAACTGAAAGAAATACATGGATACAGAGCTTTCCAAATATAGCTCCAATTGTAAATCCAGTATCCTGAAAGAAGAAATATCTGTGAAAACCAAAACTACTAGATGCCCATGTGGAAAATATAGGCACCCAGAGTTTAGGTTAAAACAATAAACTCCAGGTCAATCATGGGACTGGTGAGAGAACTAAAATAGTTATTAACTTGATTTAAAGTTAGAAAATCAAGGGACCACACCGTATAACATGAAATGGGTTTAACCCCAAGAATACCAGTGCATAAAACATACAGCATAATGCTAAGTAGAAAAATGAAGCTATTATAAGACTCAAGTTCCATCACACAATGTAACACAAGCTGAAGGATAGAGTTTTACCTTATAATCACCAAAAATGCTTGGTACGTGAAATTTCGTATTTTATTATTAATATAAGTGAAGAAATCAACTTCAAATATAAATGTATCAATCATAGGCGGCGTAGGTACCCATATATTACGTCACCAAATATATATTTACAACTAAAATCGTGAAATCACGTATTGGAAAGTGGGTTTCCATCTATGAACCAAGGTAAGCAATCGTCCTTACCGATTCGTGGCTCTCAAGCCCGAGCCTCAGGATACAGTCGCAACTGCACCTACGGTTAGCCGTATGGCCGGTCACCCGTCGATGATTAGTAATATCATAAACTATATGTTAACCTTCCCTATGGGGCATAAAATTTGGTTAGTATATCGACCATAACATCCATCGGCCCCGTAGTCACCGATATATTTAAGGCACCTCTCTCTCCATCAAGTAATAATAAGCAACATCCATATGAGTAAACAGTCTAGGGTCCATACCATGACGTTACTCCTAGCCAGAAACTAACATATGTATGTTTTCCATACGTTCCTCATCCTTTTTTGGTTCATACTGCAATGTGAAGCTCGCAAACTAACATTACACAAAGCTATGCTATTTAAAGCTGTGCTTTAATCATCAACCACAAGACTCTACTTTTCAACAGAAGCCTTGAAACGACCCGAACTTCCCCGTGAAGGAAAGACCGGATTGAGTTGAGGACAAGACGAATCAGAACACAAACAAAAGAACATTTCATTGCTTATTACAACAATTCCATCGGAAAACAAGAATATACAGAGTATGAATAAACATTACACATCATAAAATATCGGAGATTTAAATATATTACTACAGTGGAAAATAATACAAAACACAACTGAAAGAGATAAACGGATACAGAGCTTTCCGGATATCATTCCAGCTGTAAACCAGGATCCTGTGAATATAAAACTACAAAACTAGAACTACTAGCTGCCCATGTAGAAATAAGGGGGACCCAGAGTTTAGGTTAAAACAATAAACTCCATGTCAGTCATGTGACTGGTATGAGAACTAAAACAGTTAGTAAATCTTTACTTTAAAAATAAAGCAAATCAAGGGACCACGCCGTATAACACAGAACGGGTTTCCTCCCAAGAATACTAGTGCATAAAACAAACAGCGCAATGCTTTTTGGAAAAATGAAACTATTATAAGACTCAGGTCCTATCACACAACACAAGCCGAAGGATAGAGTTTTACCTTATAATAGCCAAACATGGTTGGTACGTTTAAAACAAATCATTTTGATACTATTATAGTGTAAAGTGTATGAAAACAACTTCAAATATAAATGTATCAATCATAGACGGCATAGTGCCCCATACCACTATGTCGCCATACTAGGCTCTACAAATCAAAACCGAAGTGTCACGTATTGTAAATTGGATTTCCGTCATGAGTCGAGGCTAGGGGAAAGATCCTCACCGGATTCGAGACACTTTAGCAAATGCGTCATGATTCTCAGCAGAGAACCCTTGGAATCGGCTGGGCCGGTCTACACTTACGTTAGTGGATTGGCAATTCCTAAACACATGTTTTCCAGTCCTATCGGACCTATTCATTGGTTCCGAAGAGACTGATATATCTGAGGCGCCTCGCATTACAAGACCCACAAAGGTATAATAATAAACAATGTCAGGGCTAGTAAAACGCTGACACCACCCATAACTAGAAAGAAACGTCGTGTTCTCCCAGCGGTCCTTATCTTGTTTTAAACTCATACCGAGGTGTGAGGCTCGCGGATTAACGCAATACACAAAGCTACGTTGTATTAAAGCCGTGCTTTGATCATCAACCACGAGACTATGCTTTTCAACAAAAGCCTTGATCACTGCATCTCAGCATGCCACACAAGCAATTCATGCCATGCAACTGATATCTATCGATATACAACCTCTGATCTCGTACGTCTCAGAGAAGGGCGTTAAGCAAGAGAATAATTTCTCTGTTGCCAAACAAATATATATATATATATATATTAAATAGAAATCAATCAGCACAGAATAAAACCCAATGTCATACACACAATCTGTTTATAAGACCGTTCCAGGTCTAAACGGAACCAGAGGCACCTTATTCCTCCCCCTTATGCCCAATACAGGGGAGAGGCCCTCGCATCTCCATCGATCACCAAGTACGTCTGGACGATCACCACTTATTACCTTAGCTTGGGTGTACAGCCCAATCAAGACATCAGTAATCATCCAAACGACCGTCTTCATCGTTGACATATCGTCGAATCAGTTATTCAGAATGGGTATAAACCCGGCCTTTCCGAATAACCCATGTATATATTAAACAAGTGTTATAAAAACACAACATATGCCTCATTCCAATTCTGAATATTCTTTTATTCAAATATTCGTATACTTTGGGAAAGGTTCCATTAATTTTATCAAAGATAAATCCTTAAAATTTATTCTTTAATCTTCCTTTGGATATCATTTCAATCTAATTAAAGATTCATTAAACTCCACTTGGTTTTAATCTTCCCAAAAATCAATATTAACGGTTGTTTAACTTGGGAAATCATATCCCGTCTTTAACTGGGTTAAAGAACCAATGTCACTTAAAAAACAGTTCACGATAAACCCAAAATCACATTCCATTTCATCAGCCTTTAACCGTAAATTAGCAAGTGAACAATTCCCTAAGTATTAACCCCGAAGGCCGAAACCAACATCAGATCAATACCCAGGAAACCATTCAAATTAACTAATCTCCAGTTAGTTTCTGATTTTCTTAACTCGATTGTTAATCGGGTTAAAGAACCAGTGTTATTTAAAATAGCGTTCACGATAAACCCAAAGACCAATTTCAGTTCAATTCCAATTAAATATATTAAATTGGAAAACTTTACTTTGGAAAATTTCCGTAAAATCTTAATAAAAATATTTATAAATTCCAAATCTCATTTCAGTGTAAGTCGGGTTAAAGAAAAAATGTCATTGAAAACATAGTTCACAACAAACCCAAAATCCAATCAGTCTCTAATCGTAAATTAGTAAGGGAACTCAAGCCAACTCAAAGCGTTCGACACAACGGATTGTTATTGGCTTACAGGGTTTAAACAAAATTAACACAGAATCAGAACGTACAATAATTTGCAGTGGAATAAAATTTCGTATAAATATCAGAGTTAAATACAATTTTATGCAGCGAAAGACATGAAATATATACATAAATTTTGTAAATAAAGCATTACAATTTTTTTCCCGTGCCTGCGCGCATGCGTCTTCTCATGCCTCTCCTCTTCAAAGTATTAAAATCTTGCATCTGTAACATTAGGGGCCTGACCCGAGCATTCCATCCATAAAATTGTATTAAACTCTGATATTTATACAAAATTTTATTCCGCTGCAAATTATTGTACGTTGTGATTATGTGTTAACTCTGTTTAAACCCTGTAAGCCAATAACAATCCGCTGTTTGAATGCTTTCAGTTAGCTTGACCATTGGCTTGAGGTGGTCAAAATGATGGGTTATTACATTTGGTATCAGAGCTATACGAATCTCTTTCAAAATATGGGTTGTTACAATTTCCATTTAAAACGTATTTTATAAATCGTTTATAAATTCGTTTTTAAAACGATTTCCACTTTCAATTCAGTTTTAAATCAAAACTGAATACTTCTTATCTTTATAATATTTAAATGATAATATTGTCAAAATATCTGATTTTGAAATCATTTCTTTTTTCATTATAAAAATGAATAAAATCGATATAAATATCGTTCGCGTCAAAATGGTGCATATCTAATCAACACGGCTTCACACATTTCAATATTTTCATGTCCATCCAAAATTGGACATCAAATTCACATTTTAATCCTTTATAGAATATTATTTTAAAATAATCGTTATTTTAAAATATTCATAATTCATTATTTTAAAATATTCATTAATTCTGAATTGGAATCAGACCCAATCAATTACCATATAATGTTATTTATATGGATTTCATACAACCCATATATACAACAATAATTATAAACAGTCAACCATCATCTAGAGTGCATTACACAATTGCATAAGCATTAAATATAAAAAATTATCTCTTACAATAGTCTGTCAGCCAATCGATTGACATACCACTAATTATTGGGATTAGTGTACGCCAAATATCATCCCAATACCCGTGTGGAGTTTTCAAACAACAAGTACTGATTATTATTTATGTAGTTGGGCAATGTGTAAAATTTATCGTCCTAATCCATATCAGATAAATATGTATACATAAACAAATTGTCCGATTTATAAATGAATATTTATTTTATTTTATATGAATAATCTTTATATACAACAATATCGATCAATAACAATCCCAATCACAATCCAAACAAACAATCATGGTTTGTAAAATAAATAGTGTCGGGGGCTTCTAAGCCCCCTTTGCATCCTAGTATATATTTAACTGTAAATTAATTTTAGTGAGAAAGTGTTCTCATGTTTGGTTTCCACCGTTTTGTTTATGTTTGCTTCCTCGCGTAGTATTCTGCACCATGTTTCCAACGCAATCTGTTTCACGTAGTTTGTATTAAAAATCACATTTGTATACTGCGTTATTTCTCTTAAAATTCATGCTTTTTATATTTTTAAAATCAATGCTATATATAAATTAAAAATCATACTTTTAATTTAAACTATTTTATAATAAAATTCACATTTTTATCACAATGTTATTTATGTAAAAATTTTATTTTTAAAACAATAATATTTACGTCTTAAAAACATCACTATTTATATTTTTAAAAACCCATGCTATATATATTTAAAAACAATGCTATTTATATATTTTTAAACAAAAAATCATATTTTTATCTACAATATTTCGTATAAAAATAACATTTAAAAACAATGTTGTGTATTATATAAAAATAACATTTAATTACGTTTAAATTTAAATTATTAAACAAGTCAATTACATTATTGAATAATTAATTTAATTAATTAATTTTTAATGACATTGTTAAGGGGATAATTACCCCGTTAATCCTCCATCTTCTTCACAGTAATTCCTGGAACAAAAGAACCCACGGCTCAACAAAACCATCGACCGCCGCGTCCAAAATTGATGACCGGATGGCCATCGGTCTTCAACGTGTCAGAGCGCACCGTCCACCGCGTCGGCGCCCCCGAGTGCGGCGAACTCGCATTGCTCTCGGTCACATAATCTCCATTCGAAAACCGCCCCTTCAGACATCGATTTCCCTCATTCTGTTGTACTAAAAACGATCTTGATCGTTCAAGATGTAGATCACTCATCCCTCTTTAATTTTATCTTCAAAAGGATCGAAAAATATTGCGTGGATGTGGAGTTAGGGGAGGAAGAACATCGACAGTTTTCTGCCATTGAAATCGTAGATAGCGGCTTGGTGAATGGTTGACCACGATGAACGCTTTGACTTAAGTTTAGAAAACTATGGGTATATATCTAGGGCTGTCAATGGGTCGGGTTGGGTCGGGTCAAGTCGTGTTCGGGTCATGTCAGCTCAACCCGTTTATTAAACGGGTCGGTTTCGGGTTGACCATTTATAATCGTGCAGGTTTGATTCGTGTAACCTGTTAAGAAAAATATTTGTATAAAAATACGAAAACATGGAAGTAGGGTGTTGTCGTCATTCACTTGTTGCAAGCTAAGATGAGAATAAAAATGTAAGAAGTTGTTAATGTGGGAATAAACATGAAAACGTGAAGGAGTGAATCAGTGAAGAGGTAGAACCGCAGAAATTAGAATGATTGAATGAGTGTCGGTTTGGTAATTGGTAAATTAGGGTAAAGCGGAAAATGTTTAGCGGACTAGGCTGGGCCTATGTTTTGTAGATTGTAGAGTAATAAAAAATATGTTTTATATTAAACGGGTCAGAAACGGGTTCATGGGTCGGGTCGGGTCAACCCATTTATTAAACGGGTCAGAGCGGGTTGACCCAAAATTGACCCGTTTATAAATGGGTCGGGTCGGGTCGGGTTTTTTTCATGCGGGTTAAGAGTCGTGTTTCAGGTTGTGTTAGAAATTGACGGCCCTATATATATCTATATATATTTTATATAATTTAGTTTCCAAAAAGTTGGTTTTTTATTTTTGAACTCCAAAAGAGACCCAACGACTATCGCCTCAAGTTAATTACCCCCATTCCGGACACAATGGAATATGTTTCGTAAGCCAATTCGACTGTTTCGATCGGTTTTTATCAAAATTAAAATATAAATCAATATATATTGAATTTGACGTACATTTTAAATTACCAGGGCCACATACTAACTCCAAAAATTCCAGAAAAATAAATCTAGCTATGTTTTGACGATACGGTCCTAACAAAATTAATTTTGTTAAATTTGGAGGCCATTTGAAAAGTGGTCATTTTCTAGTCGATTAATTTCAAATTGAAAGTACCAAACACATTTAAATTCACCACGCTCACATATCAATTCAAAAAATTATGAAAATTGGAATCTAGCAATAATTTGACATTCCAGATCCGACAAAAGTGGTTTCGCCGAAAACGGAGTTCATTTCCAAAATGGCTATTTTTAAGGGCTATATATTATTTATAATATATATAAATTCCATAGCAACTATTCTGAATTTTAAACTGGACATAACTTTTTATTCCTGTTATGAAATCTGAATTTTTCACATTTTTTAGAAAGATATTATTAAATATATTAAAATATTTCTTGTTCTACTGAAATCCGATTTATTTTGAATCCTGTACATTCATTTGAAATTTGAAATCGAATTTTCAAACTACCGCGCCATTTCAGGCTCGTTTTATAATTAGAATAAATTTATTCATTCTAGCTTCGTTTAAAATAAATTTTTAATGGTTATTATTTAAAATAAATCATTTTAAATATTTGAAATCAATAAAAATAGCTAAAATGAAAAAAATTAAATTGGTTTTAAAAATCCGGGTTGTTACAAATACCTAGGCTACGGATGGGTTACTCATTAAGAATAGGTTCAGTAGTACCCTAGAATGAGTTGAGTGTGTGCATATATGAAAGCGCATATTTTTAAGTTGATATAAAAATAGTTCTATATTGTGTTGGCTTGTCCATTGAGCAGCTTATGAATTTTGGTCGAATCCTGGGATGCCACGACATCGATAGGAATTTCTAAACACTTGAACAGAGAAATTCGACATAATATTGTTTTGAAGTGGGTGAATGAAGTAATTATATCCAAAATTCTATTTTTTATATAAAGGAATAATTTTCTGAAATTATTATATTATATGTATGTGTTGGTTGTTATTATTAAAATCAAATGAGATTATAAAATTGAAATGGTTATGTATAACCAAATAGATTTTGCATAAGAATGAATTATACAAATGAAATGAATTAAAATTAGATTCAAACTAGAATTTAGAATTTAAAGCCTAGGAGGTCGGGAAAATATTTTCCGAAGTATATTAAAATAATATAGCTTTGTTTTAGGAAGTATTTAAAAAAAAATTAGATGGATTTTTAAAGTGATAAAGCACTGAACTCACTTCAGTCGTTGGAAAATAATTCAGATAATGATGACCACATCATTTGTATTTATTTTTGAGTTTCTAAGTAATGGATTGCTACCATAATAAAAAAATTAATAGAATTTTTTTCAGAAGGCAAGTTGTTTTGGAAAATTCAAATGTTTTGAATTTGAGATGGTTATAAGTATATGCATATATTTATGTGATTTTAAAGGATTTTAAATCAAAACTCGGGAATATAAATTCTGGAATTTAAAATTTAACTTAAGCAAGTTAAATGGATTGAAATGGATAAATTGATTTGGAATCAATTTTTAATCAGCCAAAGATATAAGTGGTTATTTTATTAACCAAATAATACCAAATATACATAGAAAAATTTCTGTTTATTGTAAATAAAGTAAATAAATTGATTTAAAATCAATTTGAATGCATATTAATGGAATATAAATTAGATGTAAACATGTTGGTTGTAAATCGTTCGAATTAAATGAATATGAGTATATATAGTGTGTAACATTAATGAAATGACATATAAACTAAATATTAGAACTTATATTCATGCTAAGCATACATGGTATGATTTGTTTGTAAATGAACTCATTTGTTTAATCACTTAAATTTATTAAAATCGCACATTCATGAGACTTATGGTATTAAATTGAGTAAGTATAGGTACATGGAGCTTGATTATTGCTGCGTGGATTACATAAACGCTGAGCAATTCCGCTTAATTAACGCTTATATAAGGTACGCCTTCGTACAGGGTTGATGTGTATCTTTTTAACTCTTTTGGTATATTGCAAAAGCACCTCCTTACAAGGGAGATTCTGTCAGAAAAAAATTCAAATTTTGGGGAGTTAGAAAATGTTCGAAATTTTTGAAAATTTTTGTAAGCTAAAAGAGATTATTTTCAAGTTGTGTTCAAATTAAAGGATTTTAAAATAGAAATGGAAATTGACAATTCTCATGAGAACCGAAGGGTTTGTACGAAACTAAAAGTTGTAGAAATATGAAATGTTGAGTTATAACCAAGTGAATTTTTGAATAATTAATGTGGTTTGTAGTGTTCTTCCTACCTTAGTGATTTCGAGGACGAAATTCTTGTAAAGGGGAAGAATGTAACGTCGTGAATCTTTAGTCGATTAATTTTAACCATTTAAATTTATTTTAAATGTTGAGGTGATATTATAAATGGATTTTCATGTAGAGTTTTTCAATTTATAACGGAATACAATTTAATTTCGAATATATCGAATTATCGTAATACAGAAATAACAAATAATTAAATTCAAAGTTCAAACTGAATCGAAACAATTCAGATGATCAACATAAATTATATTTTGAATACAAATGATAATAATAATAATTTATTTTCGTGAAATTGATTGTTTTTATTTAAATTATATTATATCGATTTAATATGGAACTTAAGAATAATCAATTTTCAAACGACCTCAGATTTCAATGAAACTATTGTAATAAACTTCGTAATAGTTAATTATGTGTAGGTTTCTAATTTTGAGTCAATTGGGATTAATTTATGATCATACGCAATTTGAATGCATACTGATTCACGCTAGGAATTAACAGGAAGTTTTACAAACAATCTCGGAATTTGACGAAACCAGTTCCATCATGTCCGAAATATTAAGTTATTGTAAGATTTCAAGTTTCATCGCGATTGGAGCTTGTATAAGGTCGTTTAAACGTGTTACTTTGGACTTAAGTTTCTCATGAATATTTTAATATTTATTTCCACTATAAACTACCCATACACCCCCCTTTACTTTCCTATTTTTCTTTCCTCATTCTTTTTCCTTCTTTCGTTCATTCCCCCTTCAGAACAAAATTAACTGAAGCCCTTTTAAAATCATAACCGTTCTTCAATCCTTCAAAATCGATCATGTAACAACCCGGATTTTCAGAACCAATTTAAAATATATTTTTAGCTATTTTAATGGATTTTGGATATTTAAAATGATTTATTTTAAATAATAACAACTACAAATTTATTCAAATCGAAGTTAGAACGAATAAATTTATTTCAATTATAAAACAAGCCTGAAATGGCGCAGTAGTTTGAAAATTTGTTTTTAAATTTCAATTGAATGTATAGGATTCAAAATAAACCAGATTTTAGTAAAACCAAAAATATTTGAATCTGTTTAATTATATCTTTCTAACAAATGTAAAAATTTGAGATTTCATAGTATAAATTGAAAGTTATATCCAGTCTAAAATTTGAAATAGTCGCTATGGAATTTATATATATTTTTAAATAATATATAGCCCTTAAAAATAGCCATTTTGCAAACAACCTCCGTTTTCGACGAAACCATTTTTGTTGGATTTGGAATGTCAAATTATTGAGAGATTCAAAATTTCATGATTTTTTGGAATTAATATGTGAGCGTCATAAATTTAAACGTGTTTTCAAATTCAGTTTGAATTTAAATAGGGTGCTGCGTCTATAGGTCCCTATTAAGTTTCAAAATATAAAAAAACTGCTAATAAAAAGAATATAGAATACATCCCTACTTTTGAAATGCTGCAATTAAAATTACGCTTTTGTCCTTTAAACCCTAAAAACACTCCATTCATCGCTCAATTAGCGCAGTCATTCAACGAAAAAAATAAAATCGCACAGGCGATTATCAAAATTTTAAACTTGATCAAACCAAACAACCAAAGTCTTCGCCGATTTGATCGGATTTTCAAAGAAATGGCGAGAACGAAGGTAAGCTGTTGATCCACCTATTCTATTTTCAATAACCGATAATCTGCGCGTAATATATATTAAATTATCTGTAAATATGGATTTGATGATTGATTAAACGATTTTATGCAAATATTAATGCAGTTGTGGGTTAAAAAAGTTGAATTTCACACAAAAAAAATCCATTACTATATTGCAAATATCAACTGAAAGTTGTGTAATTTTTTGAATACTAGCACGATAGTATGCAAATTTTTTGAATTATAGCGTACAAGTGTGCAAATATCAACTGAAAGTTCTATAGTTTTTTGAATACTAGCATGATAGTATGCAAATATTTTTAATTATAGCGTACAAGAGTGCAAATATCAAATGAAAGTTCTGTAATTTTTTGAAGGGGTTTTCAGCCTCGAGGACAAAATGAACAAAAAATTGTTTCATAAGGACAAGAGGCTAAAAATTTATCTATAAGGACAAATTTTAGTGTAAAGAGCGGAATTCAAAGGCCACTATAATTTCATACTTTACACTAAAATTTGTCTTTATGGATAAAATTTTAGGCTCTTGTCCTTATGGAACAATTTTCTGTTCATTTTGTCATTCACACTATTTTCTTGTTTTTTGAATACTAGCACGATAGTATGCAAAATTTTAAATTATAGCGTACAAGAGTGGAAAAATCAACTGAAAGTTCTGTAATTGTATACATTTAATCATGGTAACGTAAAAAGTATTCTACCATTTTTATGCAAAGACAAAATTTTGAAGAAGATGTTGAAGATGACAATGTGTAGGAGAAAGCTCTCTAGTTACAAATGAACAACCATCGACATCTTCACGAGATTAAAAAAATATTGCAAAGTTTGGTTTATTTGGAATTTTGGTAAATATATGTAATGGTTTATTTGTTTAGTAGCTACAGCCGCTTGGTGACCACTTTGGAAAACAAATTTATGGTGGAAAATTTTGTACAGAATGTAGTTAATTTGATTTTACATGATACTGTGAACTGTTGATTACTTTGGTACATTTATTTCAAATATTAGCAGAGTTATATGCATATATTATGAAAAATTGCAAGTAGTAGGAATATTTGCGCACTTATATGCAACAATGATCAAATGGTTGAATGTTAATATGCATATTTATAGAATAATTGTATACATGTATGCAGGTAATTTGAATTATAGTACACAAGTATTATGAATAACTAAAAAAAAAGTTTTACAGCTGATGTATAAAACTATTCATAATTACTGCATAAATTTAGTAAACTATTTACGAATAGTTCCATACATATAAAATGAAAAGCTTCCATGTAGATATCACACAAAGGTACTATAAAATATGAACAGAGTGTATAGAAATACAAAAATGCTTACAAATAATACAGAAATGACTTTATTGAACTGATTACATACAATCACAAAAAAATCTTAATATGCAAATATTAAGAATATAAGCATACTTGGTTGCAATAAATCATCATGCACGCAAATAGACAGATATTCAAAAAGAGCTGTATATTTATATGCATATATAAATAATATATGCATAAAAGTACACAATTTTTCTGATTACAAATAATCACATAAATATTTACAACAAATAGCAGAAACATGTTATCATTCCTGAACTTCAACAACACCAATACATCACTATCTCCAGGAAAACTGCAACACAAAGAAGAGAATAAAGATTAATAAGCATAATCTTCCATAATCAAATAAATGACATAAACATGTTTAGATATTTATAAATAAATACATCCATGTACGCATATAAAAGAACTACCTGCATACTTCTATGCACATTTTCATAGTCTACATCTTCTCCATACACAATAGCAATTGCTGTAGGGAAAAACCTGTGGAAGAAATAAATAAAAAATATTAACAAAAGAATAAAATAAACTACATCAACAAAATATTACAAAATAGAAGTAAAACATGCACAATTAATTAATACACTACAGCGCAAATTTACAATAAAACTACATTCATACATACAATTATGTTTTATTTTTCCATGTTTTAATCAAATTTGCACACATGCATTCAGATTCTAAAAATATTTGCATACATGAATGGACATAAATATAACAGTTGAAAACAATTTGTACAGTCAACATAATAATTGCATTCAAGTATGCATATATCCAGATTAATTGCATACCTTTATGCAAGTAATTCAATATTCCGAACAATTGTATGCATTTGTTTACAATTTTTACAATTATTGCATGCTAGTATTAACCAGAAGAAGCATAATTGTATGCACCTATTCAGAATATAAGAAAAATTGTATCGCCAAACTTAATAAAAAAAACTGTACAATCTATACACCGGTTATAACAATATTTGCATATTTTTATGCAAATATTAACAATTTATGCATAATTGTATACACCTATTCAGAATATAAAAACAAGTGTTGCCAAATTTAATAGACAAAATTGTACGCTCTATAATAAAATTAAAACTTTATACAGAAATTAAATTATCAACCGTCAAGCCTGTACAATTAAAGAAGATCAAATTAACCAATTAACAAAGATCGAGCAAAAAAATGATACCCACTGAAAATAAAAAGTAATTAAAATTATAAAATACCTTGAAGAATAAACATTCATTACAGATATCAACGATGGATCGAATTAAATCACTGAAAAAATTCTGAGCGAATTATATTTTAGATCGACGGAATGAAAAAACTGAGAAAGTTGCTGCGCCGCCATTTTTCAGAATTATATGATTGTGGAAAGAACTAAACCTTAATACATGTTTCGTACTATTTTAATTACGACGTTAATTAAAGAAAAAGGGATGTTCTAGAAAAAAAAGAACCGCTATTTGAAAATAGGGATGGAATTTATATGTTTGAAAAGGGGAGGATGTGAGTCTAATTAAGTTTGGTTTTAAGGATGTGAGCCTAATTTTCACATTTAAATAAGCCAGTTAAAAAGGCCAATTTTCAAACTGTCTCCAAATTCGGCGAAATTAGTTTTTTGAAACCATATTTGAAAAACATAGCGAGAATTCCAAATTTTATAATTTTTGGAACTAGTATGTGGCCGTACCGAATAAATTGTGAATCAATCAACCATTTAAGCCAGAAACAGGGCTTTTTGAGAAAATGGACTCGGAATTCGACGAAACCAGTTTTATTGGGACCGCGTCGTCAAGAATAGCAGCATGTCAATTTTCGTCGCAAACAGAGTTCGTGTGTGCCCGTGGCATCGATAAGTCAATCGGGGACAGCGTAAACTAATGAATTAATATAAAATCCAATGCCACTACTATATAATGTCTTCTACACTTCCTAAACCTTCATTAATTCATCTCCCTCAAAAATTGCAGCAACCCCCTAGGATAATTTCTGAAAAGCCCCTAAAAACAAAAACATTTATATCTCTCAATCCATATGCAATTAACCCAAACGATTTCTGGGTTTTGAAGATCATCATGGCCTCTACCTAGCACAAAAATCTCATTACCTATCGTTGCACGTATTGGGAGAAATCAATGGTCAAAGTCTAAAAACGAATTTCGGTTTTTGTGAAATTGTGACCAATCTGTGAAGAATTTGATGATGGCACCAAAGAGAATTGGGTAGAGGAGAGGAAGGGCTACAACACTGCTTCAGGGTGTTTGGTCAGAAATTGATCGAGGTGATGGGAAAATTGAGTTCAATGTCAAACACATTTCCGATGAACTCGAAACGGATTTTTGCCAATTAACGACAATGGGTGGCGTTTCAGGCGAGGGTGTCTGAAGGAAAGTTCATCAGCGTAGGGAGGCGTGTCCAACCCAGGTGAAGCGCGACCGGGTGGTGGCGCGATGGTGGAGGAATCTCTGGGGAACTCGATTTCGGGGTAATGTGAATTCCAACGCGACGGTGGCGAAATAGGCATAGCGATGGCGGCTGGAGGTTTACCACTGACCGGCGACGACGGTGGTGGGCCTAGGTCAATCACAGGTGGGACCAGGCGGCGGGAACAGGTGGTCAGAGTGGAACGACGATTGAAGGTTAAAAATCTAATTTTTATTTTAATTTTTCTATTTAAACTTCATACGTAAATAACTTTTTGTAACGGACTCTGATTTACATGAAACTGGATCTGTTGGGATCGTAGAGTCGACAGCTTCACAACAAGACTAATTGGGTCCAATTTGGAGCAAGTTGCAATTAGGGCAAATACAAACCCGAACGGTACCAGAATCACCAGTTAAAGACTGACGGAGTGGATCCCAATGTGACAACTCCTTCTCACTCTAATTATTTTACAGTTAAATGTATTTTAGGATGCAAACGGGGCTTAGTAGCCCCCGAACTATTTATTTGTACAAACCATGGTTGTTGTTTGGATAGCATTGTGGAAAATTGACTGTATTATGGTTGTGAGTAGTATTGTGGTTTTGTGATTGATTGGATTGGTTGTGTATGGCGCGAGCCAGTATCAGGAGAGGGGTAATGCTAGATATTACTTCGATTCTAATATCGCGCCGTTATAATGCTGAAATTTTCTAAAATAAATATTTATTCATTAAAAATAAAAAATTTAATGTGTATATGAACTGTATAAAATATTCATATGTTGAATAAAATGTTTGAATAATAAAAATATTATTTTTATTGAATGTATGAACTATTAAAAATAGCCAGGTGTTAAAATAAATATTTTATCGTTAAAAATATAACTTTTAACGTATATATGAACGACATATAATTCTCCTGAAATGAAAATAAATATTCATTTACAAATTGGATGATTTGTTTATGTACACTATTTAACTAACATTGACTGGGACAATAAATTTTACACATCGCCCGACTGCAAAAATAATATTCAATATTTGTTGGTTGAAACTCCACACGGGCATTGGGATGATATTTGACGTACACTGATCCCAATTTTTTAGTTATATGTCGATCGATTGGTTGATAGACTGTTGTAAGCATTAATTATTTATATTTAATGCTTATGCAGTTGTGTATTGCACTCTGGATGATGGTTGACTGTGTATAATTATTGTTGTGTACATGTGTGTATGAAATCCATATAAATAACATTATATGGTAATTGATCGAGTCTAATTCCAATTCAGAAAGAACGATATTTTAAAATAACGAATAATGAATATTTTAAAATAAGGAATATTTTAAAATAATATTCAGTAAAGGATTAAAATATAATTTTGATGTCCGATTTGGGATGGACACGAAGACATTGAAATGTGTGAAGTCATGTTGATTAGATTATTTGCCATTTTAATGCGAACGATATTTATATCGATTTAATTCATTTTTATAATAAATATCGAAAAGGAAATTATTTCAAAATCTGATATTTCGAAAATATTATAATGATAAGGAGTATTCAATTTTGATTTAAAATTGTAATGAAAGTAGGAATCATTTTAAAATGAATTTATAAACGATTTATAAAATACGTTTTGAATGGAAATCAAAGAAATATAATATATATATATATATACACATTTGATGGCCTGAATAGAACGCGTCTGGTCGCGACCGTTCGCGAATTTCAACCATTGACTTCGAATTGACATTACGGGAGATCCGGCTGTCGGATTCTCCTAAAACCAAGAACCATTGGATTAGTATCGAAAAGAGATTTCCAACGAATATAAGAGATTTGAAGTCTAATGGTAGAATTTGGAATTATGTCCAAATCAAATTTGGAAAAGGTCGTTATGGATGCATTTCGGTGGCCGTTATTGGAAACCGACTGTACGGGCCTTGATAAAATTATTAAAAATATTAATAATTTGTGTAAAATCAAAATAAATGATTTGAAAAGAATTGGAATGGAAAATTCCATATTTGGAAAGATAAAAATATATTTTTATCAATATGAACTAGTTATTAAATAGATTTGAAATCCAATAATTTTTAAATAAATAAATTGGATTTGTAAAGGGTTTTTTATAAAAACAAAAATTCCCAATCTGTAAATTGGAATGGATTTGAATAGAAATCGTCTTCGGGAGATTTCGATATTGGATTCCGTGACTATACGGATATTGTGGAGGAATTTGGAAGATAGCTATATATCGTTATTCCCCATACGATATGTGTTGGTTTCTGAGTTTGATGTTGAATATAAGCCGATATAATTTCTATTTAGAGCATTATATTTAATATTAAATTGGATTTTGGGTTTGTTGTGAATGGTGTCTTAAATAACACTGTTCTTAAAACCCGTGTGAAAAGAGTAAATCTTTTAGTTAAGATTATTAAAGTTTCCAGTAATATTTAGTAATTGGAATAAAATGGAATGTGAATTTGGTTTATTACTGTGTTTTTAACGACATTCGTTCTTTAACCCGATTAACAGTGAAATATGATTTGGAATTTATAAATCTTTTTATTAAGATTTAATGGAAATTTTCCAAAGTAAAGCTTTCCAATTTAATAAAATAAATTGGGATTGAATGGAATTCGATTTGGTAATAATCGAAGTGAGCTTCTGTGGAGGAAGACTGTTAATATATATGGAATTTAAAAGTCTTTGGTGTTATTCCATTTATATTATTAGTCGGATACAAAAATTTATAATAATTATATATTGATCTGCTTTTCCATGAAGATTCCATAATTAATGGAATGTGATTTTGGTTTAACGTGAACTTTGTTTTAAATGACATTGGTTCTTCAACCCAGTTAAAGACAGGATTTCATGTCTAACATTGTATTTCGAACTGTATTGTTGATCTCTGCTAAATATATATCTATCTGGTGGCGGAGAATTTATTTTCTTGCTTAACATCCTTCTCTGAGACGTACGAGCTTAGAGGTTATATATCGACAGAAATCAGTGGTACGGTGTTGATTGTTGATGTGACATGTTTGATTTCCCTAAGTTAAATAATCATTAATAATGATTGTTGGAAGATTAAAACTAAGTGGAGTTTTAATGAATCTTTAATTAGATTAAAATGTGAACGTGATAATTTAAATTATCAAATTTGGGAAATGATCGAGAATGGAGTACCACCAGTTTACTCCAAGAGATAATCTTTAATTAGATTTGAACGAGAAATGGTAATTAATTTTTACCGATAACACCGTGGTGTTAGATATGGATTATTACCAGTTTTACTCCATGGGATGAATAGGTTGGGACTTGGATAAAAAAAGAAATGTTTACTTTGGTATGGCTCGTTACTCCCGACTAGATGGATAACCCTTAACTTGGTTTAGAATTGAAAAGATAATGAAATCTTTTGATATAATATCCAAAGGAAGATTAAAGTATAAATTTAAAAGATTTATATTTGATAAAATTAATGGGAACCTTTCCTAAAGGATATGTATATTTGAATAAAAGAATATTCATAATTGGAATGAGGCGTATGTTGTGTTTTTTTATTGCATTTGATTATAAGATTCGTGAATTATTCGGAAAGGCCGGGTTTATACCCATTCTGATAATTAATTCGACGATAAGTCGATGATGAGGACGGTGGTTGAAGACCGGAGTTCTTCACATCGTTTGGATGATTACTGATGTCTTGATTGGGCTGTACACCCAAGACAAGGTAATAAGTGGTGATCTTCCAGATGTACTTGGAGATCAACCGGATATGCGAGGACCTCTCTCCTATATTGGACATATGGGACGAGGAATAAGGTGCCCCTGGTTCCGTTCAGACCCAGAATGAACTAGTAAATGGATGTGTGTCTGACATTGAATTTTATTCTATGTTGATTGATCTCTATTAAATATATATCTGTTTGGTGGCGGAGAATTTATTCTCTTTCTTAACACCCTTCTCTAAGATGTAGCTTAGAGGTTATATATCGATAGACATTTGTCGCATGGCGTGAATTGTCAGTGTGGCATGCTGAGATGCAAATGATCAAGGCTTCTGTTCAAAAGCAAAGTTTTATGGTTGATGATCAAAGAATAGCTTTAAAATAGCATAGATTTTGTATAGCGTTAATTCGTGAGCCTCACACCTTAGTATGGGTCAAAAACGGGATAAGGGACCCAAGTAGTGCACAATGTTTCCTTCTAGCTATAGGTAGTGTCATGGTATGGAGCCCAGACATTTATTTATTTTTACCTATGTGGATGATGGATTGCGAGTCGCTTCGGTTATATCAGACACTACGAGGCTGACGGATAGGTTTGATAGGACCGAGAAAGTGTGTTCAGGAATTGCCAATCCACTAACGTAAGTGTGGACTGGCCTTGGAGGACCCAAGGGTTCACTATGGGGAACCCTGAGGCATTTGCTAGAGTGTCTCGAAGCCGGCAAGAAGTACATCCCTTGCCTCGACTCATGATGGAATCCAATTTCTAATACGTGACATTTCAGTTTTAGTTGTAGAACTAGTATGGCGACATAGTAGGATGGGGTACTATGCCATCTATGATTGATACATTTATATTTGAAGTTGTTCTATACACTATACACTTATAATAGTATCAAACGATTTGTTTTAAACGTAACAAGCATATTTGTCTATTATAAGGTAAAACTCTATCCTCCGGCTTGTGTTGCATTGTGTGATGGGACATAAGTCTTATAATAGCTTCATTTTTACAAAAAATATTGCGCTGTTTGTTTTATGCACTGGTATTCTTGGGAGGAAACCCGTTCCGTGTTATACGGCATGGACCCTTGATTTACTTTATTTTTGAAGTAAAGTTTTAATAATTGTTTTAGTTCTCACACCAGTCTCATGACTGACCTGGAGTTTATTGTTTTAACCTAAACCATGGGTGCCCATATTTTCCGTACAGGCAGCTAGTAGTTTTGGTTTTGCAGATTTCTATTTTATAGGATCCTGATATATAGCTGGAGCTATATTCGGAAAGCTTTGTATTCGTGTATATCTTTAGGCTATGTTATGTATTATTTTTCCACTACTATGTAATGTATTTTAGTCTCTGATATTTTTCTGATGTATATTATTTGTTCGTACTCTGTTATATTCATGTACTCTGATGCAATTTTTTTAATAGCAATGAAGTGTTTTGTTGTTTGCGTTATGATTTGTCCTGTTCTCAACTCAATCCAGGCTTTCCCGTAAGGGCGAGTTTGGGACGTTTCATATGTGGTATCAGAGCTTTGGTTTACAGAGCTTGAGAACAAGGCATATTAGGACCAAACGAAAGAATTCATCGCAGATTGGATTAATAATATCCAAAAAGAATGACTCGTTAGAGATAGGATCGGTAGTATCCTAGAATGAGCTAGAAGAGTAATATTTATCAAAAACAAATTTAGTTTTGATAATTTTATTTTATTATACATATTTGAATATTTATTTTACTTTTAATTTGGACTATTGAGTATATGAAGTTTTTTGCATATACACCTAGCTAGCATGTGTACAAAGTCTCAAATATACTGGATAGATATAGAATCACACTCTAGTCACCCAGAGATGTTTCTGATGATGATTCGAAACATCTTCAGTGCTTATGTTCGAGTTTCGAAAGTGGGATATCTCTATATTTCCAATTTGACTGCTGTGAGAACCAAAACTTAGATAGGTTCTATTGTTCGTGATTTGGCATTGAACATACGATTTTTGAATATGTATAAAAGTATATGTTTGAAAGGCTAATTAACGAACTGATTGTTGGTTGTGTTGTTTGATTATTAGTTTAACTAATATAATTATTGAAACCAATATGTAAATGAAAGGTAAATTTTGCCAAACTGAATCAAATATTGAATTAAATTGAAAATTGACTGAAACTGCATACATGTACATATATATGTGTGAACAGGCCATAGGATGGAAGCTAAGAAGAGGAATAAAATCGTATGCCTGACAAATATGCACATGTTAACTATATTTCTTGGGTTTTGATGATTTTGTTAGCTGCTTGGCTTTTTCTTTTTCTTTTGGATTGGTGAGGGCCCTGTGAGGCAAGTTGTGGTTTTAATGGTCTCCCCGTACAAAGGAGGTTATGGCAAAAAAATTCAAAAATTTAGGGTGTTAGCCAAATTTTTGAAAAATTAGGAAATTCTTAAAAACTGAAAAGTTGAAGAATGAAAGCCAGAATGAAAGTTGAGTTGGTTGGTTAAACAACTCTCAGCTCCATTCCTTTTCGAGGACGAAAAGATTTTAATGGCGGAGGTTGTAACAACCTGGATTTTCAGAACCAATTTAAATTTTTTATTTTATCTATTTTAATTGATTTTGGATACTTAAAATGATTTATTTTAAATAATAACGACTAAATATTTATTTAAATTGAAGTTAGAATGAATAAATTTATTTTAATTATAAAATGAGCCTGAAATGGCGTGGTAGTTTGAAAATTCAATTTTAAATTTCAAATTAATGTACATGATTCAAAATAAACCAGATTTCAGTAAAACCAGAAATATTTGAATCTGTTTAATTATATCTTTCTAACGAATGTGAAAAATTGAGATTTCATAATATAGATTGAAAGTTATGTCCAGTTTGAAATTTGAAATAGTCGCTATAGAATTTATATATTTTTTTAAATAATATGTAGCCCTTAAATATAACCATTTTGCAAACGACCTCTGTTTTCGACGAAACCACTTTTGGTGGATCCGGAATATCAAATTATTACTAGATTCCAAATTTCATGATTTTTGGAATTAATATATGAGCGAGGTAAATTTAAATGTATTTTCAAATTTAGTTTGAATTTAAATAAGCCAGTTAAAATGGACAATATTCAAACGGTCTCCAAATTCGACGAAATTAGTTTTGTTGAAACCGTGTTTGAAAAACACAGCGAAAATTCCGAATTTCGTAATTTTTGGAGCTAGTATGTGGCCGTACCCAATAAATTATGAATTGATCAGCCATTTAAGCCAGAAACAGGGCTTTTTGAGAAAACAGACTCGGAATTCGACGAAACCAGATTTGTTGGACCGTATCGTCAAGACATAGCAGCATGTCAATTTTAGTTGGCAATGGAGTTCGTGTGTGCTCGTGGCATCGATAATTGTCAATCATGGACAACGTAAACTAAAGAATTAATATAAAATCCGATGCCACTACTATATAATGTCTTCTACACTTCCTAAACCCTCATTAATTCATCTCCCTCAAAAATAATAGCAGCCCCCATTCCCCCCGAATAATTTCAGAAAAGCCCCTGAAAACTAAAACGCTTATATCTTTCAATCCATACGCAATTAACCCAAATGATTTCTGGGTTTTGAAGATCATCATGGCCTCTACCTAGAACAAAAATCTCAGCACCTATAGTTTCACGGATTGGGAGAAATCGATGGTCAAAGGCTAAAAACTGATTTCGGTTTTTGTGAAATTGTGCCCAATCCGTGGAGAATTTGATGATGGCACCAAAAAGAATTGGGTAGAGGAGAGGAAGGGCTAAATATTGCTTCAGGTTGTTTGGTCAGAAATTGATCGAGGTGGCAGGAAAATTGAGTTCAATGTCGAACACGTTTTCCGGTGAACTCGAAACAGATTTAGGCCAATTAACGGCAGTGGATGGCGTTCCAGGCGAGGGTGTCTGAAGGAAAGATCATCAGCGTGGGGAAGCGCATCCAACCCAGGTGGAGCACGACCAGATGGTGGTGCGACGGCTGAGGAATCTCTGACGAACTCGATTTGGGGGTAATGCAAATTTTGTCGCGATGGTGGTGAACTAGGCGGAGCGACGGTGGTTGGAGGGTCACCACTGACGGGCGACGACGGTGGTGGGCCCAAGTGGCGGGAACAGGTGGCGGTCGGAGTGGAACGACGATTGAAGGTTAAAAAACTAATTTTAATTTTTGTATTTAAACTTTGTACATAAATAAATTTTTGAAACGGACTTTGATTTGCATGAAACTGGATCCGTTGGGATCATGGAGTCGAGAGTTTCACAACAAGACTAACTGGGTCCAATTTTGAGCAAGTTGCAATTTGGGGCAAACACAAACCCGAACGGTACCAGAATCTCCAGTAAAAGACTGACGGAGTGGATCCCAATGAGAGAACTCCTTCTCCCTTTAATTATTTTGCAGTTAAAAATATTTTAGGATGAAGACGGGGCTTAGTATCCTCCGACACTATTTATTTGTACAAACCATGGTTGTTGTTGGGATTGTATGGTGGAAAGTTGACTATATTGTAGTTATGAGTTATACTGTGGTTTTGTGATTGAGTGGATTGGTTGTGTATGGCGCGAGCTAGTATCAAGGGAGGGGTAATGCTAGAAATTACTCCAGTTTTAATATTGTGCGGTTATAATGCCGAAATTTTCTGAAATAAATATTTATTCATTAAAAATATAATGTTTAATGTGTATATGAACTGCATAAAATATTCATGTGTTGAATGAAACATTTGAATAATAAAAATATTATTCTAATTGAATGTTTGAACTATTAAAAATAACCATGTGTTAAAATAAATAGTTAATCGTTAAAAATATAATTTTTAACGTATATATGAATGGCATAAAATTCTACTGAAATTAAAATAAATGTTCATTTACAAATCGGACGATTTGTTTATGTACACCATTTAACTGATTGGGACGATAAATTTTACACATCGCCCAACTGCACAAATAATATTCAGTATTTGTTACTGGAAACCCTACACGAGTAATGGGATGATATTTGAGGTACACAAATCCCAATTGTTTAGCTGTATATCAATCGATTGGTTGACAGACTGTTGTAAGCATTAATTATTTGTATTTAATGCTTACGTAGTTGTGTAATGCACTCTGGATGATGGTTGTGACACCCCACGTCCATTAATGTCACTCATAAAGGGAATGCATTAAGTTTCGTGAAGCGTTATAGTAAACAGAACAGAAATATTATAAGACAGACATATATAATAACAGTGGAATAAAAACTTTTTATCATAAGATACCGTGGTCCAAAAACATCACATGTCTGAAACACAAAAGCCCATTACAACATAAAAGTTACTGTCTTGTACTTCAAAAATATCAGAGTACATAAAATAAATAAAATTCCCCAAAAAAAAAATATAGCCATAGCAATAAGGAAAGGAGCTAGAGCCATACATATCAGTAGCTCCAGCAAAAGTAAGCAGAATCACGGTCAAGCCTGAGTGTTTCCTCCATGAGAACCTGAGGAGGAAACGGAAGAAAGAAGGAGAACCAAAAAAGGGTCAGATATAAAGCCTGGCGAGTCTAGTTACTGTTAGCAAGTAAATAAATAAAAGTAGCATGACAGGCATATAAAGTGGATAAGAGAGATTACTACATAAAAGACAGGTGTAATAAGGTAGATAGGATAAGGTGTATACGCTTCCCTAAAATGATTACTCTACACTATTACTGGTATATCCAGAATGAGATGATCCCTTCCACTATAAGGTGGTAGACTTGACATACTTCCAAGTGTAGCCTCACAACTACCCTAATCGATCGGCTCCCTAATCCGCGTAGATACTCTGTGTCAGCCCCACCATAGGATGTATCACGTCCTAAAGTGGAAACCCCTCACTGATATGCATAGCCTCATATCTACAGGTGTCACGGTCGTCTTATCCCCTTATGTCCGTCTCATGCACGCACATGGCCCAGTCGGTTTGCGTTGCCCACACCGTCCTCCACGTTTGGATCTCTTACAATCAGTCTAGTAAGCATGCCCCTTCTCTGACCATATGCGTTCTATATGCATGCACACTCATTCGTCCAAATGCAATATCCATATCCTAATACATCCATTTCCATCCATAAAAGAAAAGATGATGCGCATACATCCATATGCAGTATGAGAGTGATTGAGCCGATCTAATGCCTAATGTGTGTGTATATGCGTCCACAGGCAGCCACTAGCAAACATTTGCATCCTTCAAACATAACATGTCTCAAACACATGTTTACATACATAGGATTCCTATCTAAAGGTCGAAATACTATGGATATGATATATTCAATTGATAGAAACAAGAACAGATAAAATTTTGGAAAAGGAGTTCAGGACATACCCTCGAAAAGGAAAGGGTACGAAGCATGAATCTTATCTTTGGTCTCACAAGTCGCATCCTCTGGGTTATCTCCCCATTGAACATTTATCAGCTTGATCTCTTTATTGCAGAGCCTCTTAACATCTGATCCAAGAATACAGGTAGGGACTCATCTGATAGTCACCTCCCACTCTACTTCCATTTCTTCCAATATGCTCGGCTCAACAACTTCCGCGGTGTCATGCAAACACTTCCGCGGATGTGAAACATGGAAAATGTCATGAACACCTGATAAATTTTCTGGAAGCTTTACTCTATAGGTCGTTTGGCCAATCCTCTCGATTATGGGAAATGGTCCCACAAACATAGGTGTCAGCTTCCCTACCAATCTGAAGCGAACCACATTCCTCAGAGGTGACACTTCAATAAAAACTAAGTCTCCCACTTCAAATTCAATGTCAGTCCTTCTCCTGTCTGCGTAGGATTTTCGCCTATCTTGGGCTATCTTCATCCACCATCGAATAAGGTCAATCTTCTCGGATGTTCCTCTAACCAAATATGGTCCAAGTAATAATATTTCTGTAGATTCCCACAAACAAGTTGGTGATCTACAGAGTCGTCCATATAATGCTTCGAAGGGTGCCAAGCCGATGCTAGCTTGATAACTGCTGTTATTGGCAAACTCTACTAAAGGAAGATGCTCTTCCCAAGTCCTTCTGAAGTCTAGGATACACAAACTTAAAAGATCTTCTAGAATTCTGTTCACCCTCTCCGTTTGCCCATCAGTCTGAGGATGATAAGTGGTGCTCGAACACAACTGTGTATCTAATGCTTCTTGCAAGCTCCTTAAAAATTCACTGGTAAAGACGGGGTCATGATCGCTCACGACGCTGGAAGGTACCCCATGGAGACGAACTATCTCTCGGACATAGATTGCTTCCAACCGTGGTGTCGTCCTCTTACTCTTAACTAGAATAAAGTGAGTGCTCTTAGCCAGTCTATCTACCACAACCTAGATATTGGTGTTGCCTTTCTTCAATCTAGGCAAACCATCTATGAAATCCATAGAGACGCTCCCCATTTCCACTGTGGAATCTCTAAAGGATGAAGTAAACCACTAGGCTTCTTTTGCTCAGCTTTGACATTTGGCAAACTAAACATTGAGAAATAATTCGGCCTCATCTTTCTTCATCCTGGCCCAAAATAAAACCCTCTTCATGTCTCTGTACATCTTACCACCACCTGGATGAATAGTCATCTTAGAATGTTTGGCTTCTTCTAGGACTGCCTTTATCAAGCTTCCATCTTGAGGAACATAAAGCCTTCCATCTCGTCGCAACCGCCCCTTTTCATTTATGTTATATCGACTAAGGTGACTAGAAGTCTCCCCTTTTCCGAGCTTGTCCATGATGCCTAAAATCTGTAGGTCACCTTATTGCGAAGCTCCTATTTGAACCATAAGAGTTGGTCGTATTTTCAATGATGCAAATAGGTCAGGCAAAATCTCAATGGAGGGTTTAAAATCAAAAAGTTGAGATGAACTCCAAGCCCTTCCTCTCCGCAAACAGAGGACTTAAGGCCATCCTCTGCCTACTTAGTGCATCAGTTACCACATTACCCTTGCCAGAGGTATAAGCAATCTCAAAATCATAAAAAGCTAAGAACTCCATCCACCTTTGTTGCCTTAAATTAAGATCCTTCTGTGAGAATAGATACTTGAGAGATTTATGATCGGTGTATAACTCGAACTTCTCTCCAAGTAAATAATGATGCCACGTCTTTAGCGCGAATACTATGGCAGCGAGCTCTAGATCATGGGTGGGGTAGTTCTTCTCATGAACTCTCAACTGTCTACCCTATAACACACTGCTTTCCCTTCTTGCATCAGAACCACACCAAGCCCTGTACCACATGCATCATTATAAACTGTAAACACTTTGTTCCCATCGCGAAAAGTTAAAACTGGGGCTGTTGTAAGAGCCCTCTTCAAATGCTGGAAAGCAACATCACAATCTATATCCCATGAAAATGCCAAGTTCTTCTTCGTCAGCCAGGTGAGTGGGGCTAATATCTTCGCGAAGTCCTTAATGAACTTCCTATAATAACCTACCAATCCAAGAAAGCTTCTCACCTCTGTTGCATTTTTAGGAATATGTCAATCTTGCACCGCAACTACTTTCGCAGGATCCATAATTATCCCTTCTTTAGAGACTACATGCCCTAAGAATCTCACCACCTTTCTCCCAAAATAGCATTTGGAGAACTTTGCCTTAAGCTGATGGTTACGGAGAGTTCTCAAAACATCTCTCAAATGCTGGGTAAGCTCTTCTTTGCTCTAGGAGAAGATCAAAATATCATCAACAAAGACTACTACAAATTTATTTAGGAACTCCCGAAACACCCTACTCATCAGATCGACAAAATAGGCGAGTGCATTCGTCAGCCTAAAAGGCATAACTTGCCACTCAAAGAAACCATCCGGAGTCCTAAAAGGAGTCTTATCTATGTTATCCTCAGCCACCCTCAACTGATGAAACCCCATGGCCAAGTCTAGCTAGGGAAACAACGAGGCACCTACAAGCTGATCAAATAAATCATCAATCCTCGGAAGCGGGTGGCTATTCTTCTTAGTGAGTTTATTCAACTCTCTATAGTCGACACACAAAGAAACGAACCATCCGCCTTAGTTGCGAATACAACTGGAGCACCCCATTCAGATATGCTTCGTATGATAAATCCTTTCTCAAGTTGCTCCCTTACTTGCTTACTCATCTCTCTTCTTTCCCTTGGAGCCATATGGTGCACTGGTAATGCAACTGGCTTTGCATTGTCCACCAGATATATATATACGAAAGTTGATCTCATGCCTCGGAGGTAAACCCCATACCTCATCAAAAACATTGAATAATCTCAGACTACTGGAACAGATTGCAGTTCATCGATTGATGCATCAAGAGACTCTAGGAAACTAAGCATAATAGACCCTTGGGTTCACTAGAAATCTCGAGCTTCCTCCCATGACAAGTCAAAAGCCTAACGACCCTCCTCTCGCAATCCAGAATAGCACCATACATGGTAAGCCAATCCATTCCTAGAATCAACCCATAGCCTATAAACCTGAGCACATATGCATCGCATTCAAACTCGACGTCTAACACAGATATTTTCAAACCCCGAAAAATCATAGATAAATAAGCCGAACCACAAATGAGGTTTGAAACAACTACGGGATTCACTACCATACTAGTAATTAAGTGCAAAGATTCAACGATATAAATGAATGTGAAGCGCCAAAATCGAAAAGTGTTCTAATAGGATTGTTTAAAAGAGAAATTAAACCTTCCATAGAAATTTTTTTACCTCTATCAGGAGCACTGATCGCGAGAGCATGTACCTGCCCTCCAGAAGTTCCTGCCCTTTGACCTTGTCCCTGTGATCCCTATTTCTTCGGGCACTCTCTAGCAAAGTGTCTGACTTTTCCACAATTAAAGCAAGTGTTCTTCCTTCTTTTAAGTCATTGATCAAGTGACCTTCTTTCCCACAACTGTGACACTTCCTTTTCTCCTTACCCTTGTCATTCTCTCCTCCTTTCTTCTGTTGTTGTTTTTGTCCCTTTTTGGGCCATGTCTTCTTGTTTTGCGTTGTTTTCTCATCTTTAACCTCCTTCTTCTCCCCTTTCTCTTCCTCATACATCAAGGCCATATCAACAAGCCTTTCAAAGGTGGCTCCCATTGGGATGTGGGACATGGCTAATCCATTAAGGGGTTCATTTAGCCCTTTAGCAAACCGCAAAGCCTTCTTATACATCGTGTCTTCCAGTTTCAGTCCAAATCTTGCCAACTGGTTAAATTTTTTCACGAACTCTTTAACCGTCAAATTTCCTTGTTTGTGTGCTAAGAACCTCTCTATCTGCATGCTCTTCTCAACTTGGGAAAGGAATTTCATCTCAAACCTCTATCTAAAGTCATCCCAAGTTTCTACCGGACGGCCTGCTTGGGTTACCTCCCACCAAAATGAAGCTTCGTCCTTCAATAGCCAAGCAGCTAACTGAATCTTTCTTTGTTCCTCTACTTCAAAGATTACAAAAAAGTCCTCCATCTCCTTGAGCTAGTTCCTAGCTTCCACAAACGTCTCGGTTCCATTGAACGGCTTCCCTCCCATAGCATGTAAATCTTTGTAGATCTTTGAGAAGTTGTCTACACGCGGAGGAAGAGGAGGAACAACTTGCGCAGCCGGGGGAGGAACGTTTCCTTGGCCTTCGGCAGGCGCCATGGCCTCTAGATACCTACGGAACCATCCTGGTATTGTAACGCCCTCTGAAATGTTGGGTTCCCCAGACATGCTGAAAAAGAAAAGGAAAGAGATTCGGACAAGGGATCGAAAGATATTACTTATGGCTTTTTGGGGAATGTTTTTCAAAATAGACTTTTCTTTTTGAAAATGCTTTCTTTTAAAACCTTTTAAAAATAGCTTTTAAAAACTTGTATCTAATCTGGTACCTTCAGCTCTGATACCAAGTGTGACACCCCACGTCCGTTAATCTCACTCCAAATGCATTAAGTTTCATGAACCGTTATAGTAAATAGAACGGAAATATTACAAAACAGACATATATAATAGCAGTGGAATAAAAACTTTAGTTATCATAAGATACCATGGTCCAAAAACATCACATGTCTGAAACACAAAAGCCCATTACAACATAAAAGCTACTGTCTTGTACTTCAAAAATATCAGAGTACATAAAAGAAATAAAATTCCTAAAAAACAAAATATTGCCGTAGCAATAAGGATAGGAGCTTGAGCCATGCATATCAGCAGCTCCAGAAAAGTAAGCAGAATCACAGTCAGGCCTAAGTGTTTCCTCAATAAGAACCTGGTGGGGGGAAATGGAAGAAAGAAGGAGAAACAAAAAGGGTCATACATAAAGCTTGGCGAGTCTAGTAACTTTTAGTAAGTAAATAAATAAAAAAGAAGGAGAAATAAAAAGGGTCGGACATAAAGCCTGGCGAGTCTAGTTACTTTTAGCAAGTAAATAAATAAAAGTATCATGACAGACATATAAAGTAGATAAGAAAGATTAGTACACAAAAGACAGGTGTGACAAGGTAGACATGATAAGGTGTATACGCTTCCCTACAATGATTACTCTGCACTATTACTAGTATATCCAGAAAGGGATAATCCCTTCCACTATAAGGTGGTAGACTTAGGCATACGTCCAAGTGTACCCTACTACTACCCTAATCGATCGGCTCCCTAATCCGCGTAGATACTCTGTGCCGGCCCCACCATAGGATGTATCACGTCCTAAAGTGGCAACCCCTCGCTGATATGCACAGCCCTATATCTACAGGTGTCATAGTCATCTTAGCCACTTCTGCCCGGCTCATGCATGCACATCGTCCGGTCGGTTTGCTCCGCCCACACCGTCCTCCACGTTTGGATCTCTTACAATCAGTCCAGTAAGTGTGCCCCTTCTACGACCTTGTACGGAGTACATGTTTTGATACCTACTCCGAGTTACTGGATGAAACGGGTCCCACACAAAATGATACAAGCTCTCCCCTTTGTCTTGTATCCCCCACTAGGTTTTCTTTGGCTATGTATACCACTAGGTGTCTTTAATTACATAACCCTATCATTTCTACATGTTATGCTTTACCCTGAAATGTGTCTTTAATTACATAACTTTATTATTTCCACCAGTTATGTATACCACTAGGTGTCTTTAATTACATAACCTTATTGGGTTAAGTTTGTGGACCTATATGTAAATATTACCCACCCAACAAATATGCTTAACCCACCCACTGTCCAACCAATTTTACATAAGCTTAACTTTAGTTCATATTCATACAATCCCTTATGGATTAGATTAGGTTAAGTAGTCCAATTTATTAACATGTCCATTTATGGTTTATAATTTGCTAGACCTCCCAAATTAGGCCTACAACTTGTGGATGCTGGATATATCGGTCGAGTCCGAGCAGTCTTATTCCACAAGTTGGGCATAACCTCATGTCCTAGCCCGATTCATATTTATGCACTTAGACCTCTCACATTAGGTTCAACATTAGTGGTTGCTGGATAGGCCGGTCGGGTCCGGGCAGACTTCCACCACTAATGCAACCTAACCTCGTGTCATAAGTGCAATTACAATTTCTAATTGTAATTATTAGACATTTCATTCTTACCCAATTCTTACCTATGTCATTATAGGTGATTATGTCCCCACTTCCCCATTTTGAATTATATGTCCAATTCATATAAACATTATTTAAATTATGTCAATTCTAACCTTTATCCCCCGTTCCCTAACTAACGCATATATTTAACGGCGTCTAAGATAGAAAGTAGCCTAGTCATAAAAAATAAAAAGAGAAAAGTGATGGGTATATGAAAAAGGTGATTGTTTTGGCATAAAAATAAACTAGCATGGTGATAAGGTGGACAAATAAGCATAAATCTGATGAACTTGTGGCAGTTAACTAATTTTAACATAACCATGATGCCATAATAAGCATAATAAGATCTAAATTAATAATTTAGATGTCCAACGGTTTAGATAGGCATAAGGTGATAAACTAGATCTGATTAATAATTTAGACGTCCACATAATTCAAATCCAATAGTAGAAAAAATAGATCTAACACGAATAAGGTCAAGATCCACATCATAGCATGTCATAGAAGTTACAATAGATCCAATAAGATAGAGATTTAGATCTAATAGCTAAAAATAGATCTAACACAAATAAGGTCAAGATCCACATCATAGAATGTCATATGTTCACAATTTACAATGGATCCAGTATAATATAGGCACATAAACAAATTCAAACTATAGTCATATCACATTTACTTTTAAATGTTTAAATCTAAAAGCAACTAGGAACTCACAGACTTTGGTGTAGAAAATAGAGAAAGAATGGACCTTGAATCTCTAACTGATTTGCTTAAGTTGATAGTTGTAGAAGATAACAGTTCCAGTTCAGTTCAGACACCTGCAGAGTTTGGGCCCCATGGATTCTCAACGAAGAAAACAGGAGAAATTACCTTGTATTTATAGCATCCATCACCCTGAAACCGACTGCTACGTCAGCCCTAGGGGTGCTGTAAAGGCCCGAAAATCCGTATCAATTTGAGCTGACTAACATCCTATACATTCAACTGAAAGTGCATGAAAATTCAGATCATTAATAGGAAGAAATTAGAGGATGGGACATAAAAGATAGAACTAATAGAATAGAAGAAGAAGATGACCAGAATCAGAGTAACATGAATCTCACAGCGGAACGAATAACATGTATTATAACATAACTTTGCAGATTCACTTGGAGGAGCTGGAAGCAGAAGGCTTCACCATTAGTTAGTTAGAGATTATTTCAGTAAAGGCCTGTAAATCTGTACCAATTTGAGCTGACTAATATCCTACGCATTCAACTCAAAGTTCACGAAAATACAGATCTTTAATAGAAAGAAATCAGAGGATGAGAAAGATAAGATAGAACTAATAGAATAGAAGGAGAAGGAGAACATCAGAGTCAAAGTAAACATGAATCTCACAGCGGAACGAATAAAATATATATAACATAAATTCGAAATACAAAACTGTATTGTATACACATACCATATCAGAGTATAACACTTATACATCATAGCGGAAATAATCTCTAAATAACTAGTGGTGAAATCTTCTGTTTCGAGCTCCTCCAAGTGTATATGTAAAAGCGTGAAACACTTGACTGCCCATACAAATTTGGGCACCCAAGAGTTTAGGGACTATAATGGCCCGAAAATCTGTACCAATTTGAGTTGTCGAATATCCTACACATTCAACTCAAAGTGCACGAAAATTCAGATCATTAATAGAAAGAAATAAGAGGATGGGATAGAAAAGATAGAACTAATATAATATAAGAAGAAGAAGACAACTGAACAGAATTAGAGTAAACACGAATCTCACAACGGAATGATTAAATTGTATTATAACATAACTTTGAAATACAAAATCTGGATTTGTACTTACATATCATATCAGAGTATAACTCATATACATCACAGTGGAAATAATCTCTACATAATTAATGGTGAATCCTTCTGCTTTGAGCTCCTCCAAGTGTATCTATAAAAGCCTAAAACACTTAACTGCCCGTACAAATTTGGGCACCCAAGAGTTTAGGGAAAAACAAACAAAATAAACTCTGGGTCAGTCACGGGACTGGTGTGAGTAAATTCCAACCATATTGTTTAACTTTTGAAAATCCTTTTGAAACAAAAGAATAATCCGCTGTGAGATTCGTGTTTACTCTGATTCTGTTCAGTTGTGTTCTTCTTCTTCTATTCTATTAGTTCTATCTTTTCTATCCCATCCTCTAATTTCCTTTTATTAATGATCTGAAATTTTGTGCACTTTGAGTTGAATGTGCAGGATATTAGCCAGCTCAAATTGGTAAGGATTTTCGGGCCTCTACAGTTGGTATCACTGTAACAGCCCGTAATCCGTACCAATTTGAGCTGACTGATATCATATACATTCAACTCAAAGTGCACGAAAATACAGACCTTTAATAGAAAGAGATTAGAGGATGTGATAGAAAAGATAGAACTAATAGAATAGATGAGTAAGAAGAACACAACTGAACAGAATCAAAGTAAATACGAAACTCACAGTGGAACGAATAAACCATATTATAGCATAACTTTGAAATACAAAATCTGAATTTGTACTTACATATCATATCAGAGTAAGATACATCATATACATCACATCGGAAATAATCTTTAAATAACTAATCGGTGAAGCCTTCTGCTTTGAGCTCCTCCAAGTGTATCTGTAAAAGCCTAAAACACTTGTCTGCCTGTACAAATTTGGGCACCCAAGAGTTTAGGGAAAACACAAACAAAATAAATTCTGGGTCAGTCATGGGACTGGTGTGAGTAAACTTCGACCATACTGTTTAACTTTGAAAATCCTTTTTGAAACAAAAGGATAATAGTAAGACCATCCCACACATAAATACGAACGGTTTTTACCTTACTATAACCCCAAAATATTTTGGTATCAAAATCCAGTGATATTATAATAATGGCTACTCAATTAAATAACCAAGTAGCAGAATGCTTGCATCTCACGCTCTACATATTTATTATAAAATCGAAAACCACAAGGCGCTTATTGGAGAATGGAATCCAACTATGATAAGGTATGGGAGCACCTTCCGATCAGTGTACTCTAGAGGGTATACACTGGGGTTCAACAAGAACGTCTTGCAACCCGTCCACACATGACCGACCACTCATTTAGCTTGTGTGTATCGAATATATTGCCACCCATGGTTGTTGGCCATCCAATCGTAATTCGAAGATACAGAACCAAAAAAAAGAACGTAAATGGTTTTTGGTAAAAGAAGTTATAATTATAATTGTATGACGAAGACACAGCAAAGAGTTAATATTTAAATAAATAGTTTTAAACAACTGAGTTTTCAAATAAAAGATATGGCGCCATAAAACCATATTTAAAATATAGCAAGAAGTATGATTTGATGGATTATAAAGTATAAGGGGTTAGAGTTATGAACTTATATCTATTCTAAGATAAGAATGTTGTTGATCAAGGTCTGAGAGATAATTAAAATACCCAAACTTGAACGGCTTCACTAGAGGAATGGTATGTAAAGTCCCGAAAATCCGTACCAATTTGAGCTGACAGATATCCTACACATTCAAATCAAAGTGCATGAAAATTCATATCATTAATAGAATAGATGAGTAAGAAGAACACAACTAAACAGAATCAGAGTAAACACAAAACTCATGGCGGAACGAATAAATCAGATTATAACATAACTTTAAAATTAAAAATCTGAATTTGTACTTATATATCATATCAGAGTAAGATACATCATATACATCACAGCGAAAATAATCTCTAAATAACCAGCAGTGGAGCCTCCTGCTTCGTTGTTTATATTCCCATTCCTTTTTATAAACTCTATTTCTAAGTCACTTCTTGTCATAAACTCAAATTGGTATGGATTTTCGGGCCTCTACAGGTGTCGACACCCCTGTAGGGGGATCGACCCCGGTGTCAACACCCCCTGGGGGGTCGACCCCCTAGAGCGGGAAATTTTCCGCCATACGAAATTTTGATTCTTGAACACTTCTGGATAAGGTTCTGACTCATATATATATATATATATATATATATATATTCTTATGCGCGTATACAAACTTAAAATCCTCATAACTTCTTCATACGGTGTCCGTTTTACGCTTATCTTGACCAGAATTTCGAGATGGACGCAATGGTGCAGTCAGTTTCCCTTAATTCCAAATATTAAATAAATTATTATTTAATTTATCCACTTTATGTTAAACAAAATTACGAGGTGTTACATTCCCTCTACTTAAAGGATTTCGTCCCCGAAATCTCCAAGGTTAGAAGAATGCATATCCTACCATTCATCATCCATCTACTCATCCATCAATCACGTGCATCCATTGTCCATAAAGAATTCTAATGCTTATATGAATATATGCAAAGGTGTGTGTATATGTCCCAATACTAATGCGAAGATCAAGCGGTCTACTGATTCAATTAACCTCCTTAATGCAATGTATGTTACTGCCATGCATCCAATATGCATGCAAATAATCCTATTATAACATGTGAGTTCTATATGCATGCACACTCATTCATCCAAATGCAACATCCATATCCTAATACATCCATTTCCATCCATAAAAGAAAAGAAGATGCGCATACATCCATATGCAGTATGAGAGTGATTGAGCCGATCTAATGCCTAATGTGTGTGTATATGCATCCACAGGCAGCCACTAGCAAACATTTGCATCCTTCAAACATAACATGTCTCAAACACATGTTTACATACATAGGATTCCTATCTAAAGGTCGAAATACTATGGATATGATATATTCAATTGATAGAAACAAGAACAGATAAATTTTTGGAAAAGGAGTTCAGGACATACCCTCGAAAAGGAAAGGGTACGAAACCTGAATCTTGTCTTTGGTCTCACAAGTCGCATCATCTGGGTTATCTCCCCATTGAACCTTTATCAGCTTGATCTCTTTATTGCAGAGCCTCTTAACATCTGATCCTAGAATACAGGTAGGGACTCGTCTGATAGTCACCTCCTGCTCTACTTCCACTTCTTCTAATATGCCCGGCTCAACAACTTCCGCGGTGTCATGCAAACACTTCCGCAGATGTGAAACATGGAAAATGTCATGAACACCTGATAAATTTTCTGGAAGCTTTACTCTATAGGTCGTTTGGCCAATCCTCTCGATTATGGGAAATGGTCCCACAAACCTAGGTGTCAGCTTCCCTACCAATCTGAAGCGAACCACATTCCTCAGAGGTGACACTTCAATAAAAACTAAGTCTCCCACTTCAAATTCAATGTCAGTCCTTCTCTTGTCTGCGTAGGATTTTCGCCTATCTTGGGCTATCTTCATCCGCCATCGAATAAGGTCAATCTTCTCGGATGTTTCTCTAACCAAATATGGTCCAAGTAATAATCTTTCTGTAGATTCCCACCAACAAATTGGTGATCTACATAGTCGTCCATACAATGCTTCGAAGGGTGCCAAGCCGATGCTAGCTTGATAACTGTGTTATAGGCAAACTCTACTAAAGGAAGATGCTCTTCCCAAGTCCCTACGAAGTCTAGGATACACAACCTTAAAAGATCTTCTGGAATTCTGTTCACCCTCTCCGTTTGCCCATCAGTCTGAGGATGATAAGTGGTGCTCGAACACAACTGTGTATCTAATGCTTCTTGCAAGCTCCTTAAAAATTCACTGGTAAAGATGGGGTCACGATCGCTTACGATGCTGGAAGGTACCCCATGGAGACGAACTATCTCTCGGACATAGATTGCTTCCAACCGTGGTGTCGTCCTCTTACTCTTAACTAGAATAAAGTGAGTGCTCTTAGCGAGTCTATCTACCACAACCTAGATATTGGTGTTGCCTTTCTTCGATCTAGGCAAACCATCTATGAAATCCATAGAGACGCTCTCCCATTTCCACTGTGGAATCTCTAAAGGATGAAGTAAACCACTAGGCTTATTTTGCTCAGCTTTGACTTGCTGGCAAACTAAACATTGAGAAATGAATTCGGCCACATCTTTCTTCATCCTGGCCCAAAAGAAAACCCTCTTCATGTCTCTGTACATTTTACCACCACCTGGATGAATAGTCATCTTAGAATGTTGGGCTTCTTCTAGGACTGCCTTTATCAAGCTTCCAGCTTGAGGAACACCAAGCCTTCCATCTTGTCGCAACCGCCCCTTTTCATTTATGTTATATCGACTAAGGTGACTAGAAGTCTCCCCTTTTCCGAGCTTGTCCATGATGCCTAAAATATGTGGGTCACCTTGTTGCGAAGCTCTTATCTGAACCATAGGAGTTGGTCGTATTTTCAATGATGCAAATAGGCCAGGCAAAATCTCGATGGAGGGTTTAAAATCAAAAGTTGAGATGAACTCCAAGCTCTTCCTCTCCGCAAACAGAGGACTTAAGGCCATCCTCTGCCTACTTAGTGCATCAGTCACCACATTACCCTTGCCAGTGGTATAAGCAATCTAAAAATCATAAAAAGCTAAGAACTCCATCCACCTTTGTTGCCTTAAATTAAGATCCTTCTGTGAGAATAGATACTTGAGAGATTTATGATCGGTGTATAACTCGAACTTCTCTCCAAGTAAATAATGATGCCACGTCTTTAGCGCAGATACTATGGCAGCGAGCTCTAGATCATGGGTGGGGCAGTTCTTCTCATGAACTCTCAACTGTCTACCTCATAACACACTACTTTCCCTTCTTGCATCAGAACCGCACCAAGCCCTGTACCACATGCATCAGTATAAACGGTAAATACTTTGTTCCCATCGGGAAAAGTTAAAACTAGGGCTGTTGTAAGAGCCCTCTTCAAATGCTGGAAAGCAACCTCACAATCTATATCCCATGAAAATGCCAAGTTCTCCTTCGTTAGCTTGGTGAGTGGGGCTAATATCTTCGCGAAGTCCTTAATGAACTTCCTATAATAACCTGCCAATCCAAGAAAGCTTCTCACCTCTGTTGCATTTTTAGGAATATGTCAATCTTGCACCGCAACTACTTTCGCGGGATCCACAATTATCCCTTCTTTAGAGACTACATGCCCTAAGAATCTCACATGTTTTCTCCAAAAATAGCATTTGGAGAACTTTGCCTTAAGCTGATGGTCACGGAGAGTTTTCAAAACATCTCTCAATTGCTGGGTATGCTCTTCTTTGCTCTTGGAGAAGATCAAAATATCATCAACAAAGACTACTACAAATTTATTTAGGAACTCCCGAAACACCCTACTCATCAGATCGACAAAATAGGCGAGTGCATTCGTCAGCCTAAAAGGCATAACTAGCCACTCGAAGAAACCATTCGGAGTCCTAAAATGTGTCTTATCTATGTTATCCTCAACCACCCTCAACTGATGAAACCCCATGGCCAAGTCTAGCTGGGGAAGTACCGAGGCACCTACAAGCTAATCAAATAAATCATCAATCCTCGGAAGCGGGTGCCTATTCTTCTTAGTGAGTTTATTCAACTCTCTATAGTCGACACACAAAGGAAACAAACCATCCGCCTTAGTTGCGAATACAACTGGAGCACCCCATTCAGATATGCTTCGTATGATAAATCCTTTCTCATGTTGCTCCCCTATTTGCTTACTCAGCTCTCTCCTTTCCCTTGGAGCCATATGGCGCACTGGTAATGCAACTGGCTTTGCATTGTCCACCAGATATATACGAAAGTTGATCTCACGCCTCGGAGGTAAACCCCATACCTCATCAGAAACATCAGAATAATCTCAGACTACTGGAACAGATTGCAGTTCATCGATTGATGCATCAAGAGACTCTAGGAAACTAAGCATAATAGATCCTTGGGGTCACAAGAAATCTCGAGTTTCCTCCCATGACAAGTCAAAAGCCTAATGAACCTCCTCCCGCAATCCAGAATGGCACCATACATGGTAAGCCAATCCATTCCTAAAATCAACCCATAGCCCATAAACCCGAGCACATATGCATCGCATTCAATCTCGACGCCTAAAACAGATATTTTCAAACCCCGAAAAATCATAAATAAATAAGCCGAATCACAAATGAGGTTTGAAACAACTACGGGATTCACTACCATACTAGTAATTAAGTGCAAAGATTCAACGATATAAATGAATGTGAAGCGCGAGAATCAAAAAGTGTTCAAATAGGATGGTTTGAAAGAGAAATTAAACCTTCCATAGAAATTTTTCTACCTCTATTAAGAGCACTGATCGCGAGAGCATGTACCTGCCCTCCAGAAGTTCCTGCCCTTTGACCTTGTCCCTGTGATCCCTGTTTCTTCGGGCACTCTCTAGCAAAGTGTCAGACTTCTCCACAATTAAAGCAAGTGTTCTTCCTTCTTTTACAGTCATTGATCAAGTGACCTTCTTTCCCACATGACACTTCCTTTTCTCCTTACCCTTGTCATTCTTTCCTCCTTTCTTCTGTTGTTGTTTTTTGTCCCTTTTTGGGCCATGTCTTCTTATTTTGCGTTGTTTCCTCAGCTTTAACCTCCTTCTTCTCCCCTTTCTCTTCCTCATACATCAAGGCCATATCAACAAGCCTTTCAAAGGTGGCTCCCATTGGGATGTGGGACGTGGCTAATCCATGAAGGGGTTCATTTAGCCCTTTAGCAAACCGCAAAGCCTTCTTATACATCATGTCTACCAGTTCCAGTCCAAATCTTGCCAGCTGGTTAAATTTTTTCACGAACTCTTTAACCGTCAAATTCACTTGTTTGTGTGCTAAGAACCTCTCTATCTGCATACTCTTCTCAACTTGGGAAAGGAAATTCATCTCAAACCTCTGTCTAAAGTCATCCCAAGTTTCTGCCGGACGGCCTGCTTGGGTTACCTCCCACCAAAATGAAGCTTCGTCCTTCAATAGCCAAGCAGCTAACTGAATCTTTCTTTGTTCCTCTACTTCAAAGATTACAAAAAAGTCCTCCGTCTCCTTGAGCCAGGTCTTAGCTTCCACAAACTTCTCGGTTCCATTGAACGGCTTCCCTCCCATAGCATGTAAATCTTTGCAGATCTTTGAGAAGTTGTCTACACGCGGAGGAAGAGGAGGAACAACTTGCGCAGCCGGGGGAGGAACGTTTCCTTGGCCTTCGGCAGGCGCCATGGCCTCTAGATACCTACGGAACCATCTTGGTATTGTAACGCCCTCTGGAATGTTGGGTTCCCCAGACATGCTGAAAAAGAAAAGGAAAGAGATTCGGACAAGGGATCGAAAGATATTACTTATGGCTTTTTGGGGAATGTTTTTCATAATAGACTTTTCTTTTTGAAAATGCTTTATTTTAAAACCTTTTGAAAATAGCTTTTAAAAACTTGTATCTAATCTGGTACCTTCAGCTCTGATACCAAGTGTGACACCCCACGTCCGTTAATGTCACTCCAAATGCATTAAGTTTCATGAACCGTTATAGTAAATAGAACGGAAATATTACAAAACAGACATATATAACAACAGCGGAATAAAAACTTTAGTTATCATAAGATACCATGGTCCAAAAATATCACATGTCTGAAACACAAAAGCCCATTACAACATAAAAGCTACTATATTGTACTTCAAAAATATCAGAGTACATAAAAGAAATAAAATTCGTAAAATACAAAATATTGCCATAGCAATAAGGATAGGAGCTTGAGCTATGCATATCAGCAGCTATAGCAAAAGTAAGCAGAATCACAGTCAAGCCTAAGTGTTTCCTCCCTAAGAACCTGGCGGGGGGAAACGGAAGAAAGAAGGAGAAACAAAAAGGGTTAGACATAAAGCTTGGCGAGTCTAGTTACTTTTAGCAAGTAAATAAATAAAAAAAGAAGGAGAAATAAAAAGGGTCAGACATAAAGCCTGGCGAGTCTAGTTACTTTTAGCAAGTAAATAAATAAAAGTAGCATGACAGACATATAAAGTAGATAAGAAAGATTAGTACATAAAAGACAGGTGTGACAAGGTAGACAAGATAAGGTGTATACGCTTCCCTACAATGATTACTCTGCACTAATACTAGTATATCCAGAAAGGGATAATCCCTTTCACTATAAGTTGGTAGACTTAGGCATACGTCCAAGTGTACCCTAACTAGTACCCTAATCGATCGGCTCCCTAATCCGCGTAGATACTCTGTGCCGGCCCCACCGTAGGATGTATCACGTCCTAAAGTGGCAACCCCTCGCTGATATGCACAGCCCTATATCTACAGGTGTCACGGTCATCTTATCCCCTTCTTCCCAGCTCATGCATGCACATGGCCCGGTAGGTTTGCTCCGCCCACACCGTCCTCCACGTTTGGATCTCTTACAATAAGTCCAGTAAGTGTGCCCCTTCTACGATCTTGTACGGAGTACATGTTTTGATACCTACTTCGAGTTACTGGATGAAACGGGTCCCACACAAAATGATAAAAGCTCTCCCCTTTGTCTTGTATCCCCAGCTAGGTTTTCTTTGGCTATGTATACCACTAGGTGTCTTTAATTACATAACCCTATCATTTCTAAAAGTTATGCTTTACCCTGAAAGGTGTCTTTAATTACATAACTTTATTATTTCCACCAGTTATGTATACCACTCGGTGCCTTTAATTACATAACCTTATTGGGTTAAATTTGTGGGCATATATGTAAATATTACCCACCCCAACAGATTTGCTTAACCCACCCACTGTCCAACCAATTTTACTTAAGCTTAACTTTAGTACATATTCATACAATCCCTTATGGATTAGATTAGGTTAAGTAGTCTAATATATTACCATGTCCATTTATGGTCCAATATATTACCATGTCCATTTATGGTTTATAATTTGCTAGACCTCCCAAATTAAGCCTACAACTTGTGGATGTTGGATATGTCGGTCGAGTCCGAGCAGTCTTATTCCACAAGTTGGGCCTAACCTCATGTCCTTGCCCGATTCATATTTACGCACTTAGACCTCTCACATTAGGTTCAACATTAGTAGTTGCTGGATAGGCCGGTCGGGTCCGGGCAGACTTCCACCACTAATGCAACCTAATCTCGTGTCATAAGTGCAATTACAATTTCTAATTGTAATTATTAGACATTTCATTCTTATCCAATCCTTACCTATGTCATTATAGGTGATTATGTCCCCACTTCCCCATTTTGAATTATATGTCCAATTCATATAAATGTTATTTAAATTATGTCAATTCTAACCTTTATCCCCCATTCCCTAACTAACGCATATATTTAACGGCATCTAAGCTAGAAAGTTGCCTAGTGATAAAAAATAAAAAGTGATGGGAATATGAAAAAGGTGATTGTTTTGGCATAAAAATAAACTAGCATGGTGATAAGGTGGACATATAAGCATAAATCTGATGAACTTGTGGCAGTTAACTAATTATAACATAACTATGATGTCATAATAAGCATAATAACATATAAATTAACAATTTAGATGTCCAACTGGTTTAGATAGGCATAAGGTGATAAACTAGATCTGATTAATAATTAAGATTTCCACGTAATTTAGATCCAATAGTACAAAAAATAGATCTAACACGAATAAGGTCAAGATCCACATCATAGCATGTCATAGATGTTAGAATAGATCCAATAAGATAGAGATTTAGATCCAATAGCTAAAAATAGATCTAACACAAATAAGGTCAAGATCCACATCATATAATGTCATATGTTCATAATTTGCAATGGATCCAGTATAATATAGGCTTATGAACAATTCCAAACCATAGTCATATCATGTTTACTTTTAAATATTTATATCTAAAGCAACTAGGAACTCACAGAGTTTGGTTTAGAAAATAGTGAAAGAATGGATCTTGAATCTCTAACTGATTTGCTTAAGTTGGTAGTTGTAGAAGATAATGGTTCCAGTTCAGTTCAGACACCAGCAGAGTTTGGCCCCCATGGATTCTCAATGAAGAAAACAGGAGAAATGACCATGTATTTATAGCTGCCAGTCCCCTGAAACTGACTGCTACGTCGGCGCTAGGGGTGTCAACACCCTGTAGGGGGTCCTGGTGTCGACACCCCTGTAGGGGGGTCGACCCCGGTTTCGACACCCCCCTAGGGGGGTCGACCCCCTAGAGCAGGAAATTTGCTGCCATACGAAATTTTGATTTTTGAACACTTATGGATAAGGTTCTGACTCATATGTATATATATATTTCTTATGCGCGTATACAAACTTAAAATCCTCATAACTTCTTCATATGGTGTCTGGTTTACGCAAACCAAATGTCTACCTTGACCAGAATTTTGAGAATGACGCAATGGCATAGTCTGTTTCCTTAGTTCCAAATTTTAAATTAATCATTATTTAATTATCCTCTTTATTGTTCATGAAATTACGGGGTGTTACAATGGTTGATTGTGTATAATTATTGTTGTGTACAAGTGTGTATGAAATCCGTATAAATAACATTATATGGTAATTGACTGAGTTTGATTCCAATTCAGAAAGAACGAATATTTTAAAATAACGAATACTGAATATTTAAAATAAGGAATATTTTAAAAAAATATTCAGTAAAGGATTAAAATATAATTTTAATGTCCGATTTGGGATGGACACGAAGATATTGAAATGTGTGAAGCCATGTTGATTATATTATGCGCCATTTTGACGCGAACGATATTTATATTGATTTTATTCATTTTTATGATGAATATCGAAAAGGAAATTATTTCAAAATATGTTATTTTGCAAATATTATCATTTAAATATTATAATGATAAGGAGTATTCAGTTTTGATTTAAAATTGAAATGAAAGTGGGAATAATTTTAAAACAAATTTATAAATGATTTATAAAATACGTTTTGAATGGAAATCAACGAAATATGTATAACATATATATTATATATATTTAATGGCCTGAATAGAATGCGTCATGCCATGAATGTTCGCGAATTTCGACCATTAACTTTGAATTGACATTACGAGAGATCAGACCTTCGGATTCTCCTTAAACCGGAACCATTGGGTTCGTATCGAAAAGAGATTTCCAACGAATATAAGAGATTTAAAATCTGATGGCTGGATTTGTAATTATGCCCCAATCAAATTTGGAAAAGATCGATATGGATGCAGTTCGGTGGCCGTTATTAAAAACTGACTATACAGGCGTTGATAAAATTATTTAAAATATTTAAAATTTATGATAAATCATAATAAATGATTTCGAAAGAATTGGGATGGAAAATTCCATATTTGAAAAGGTAAAAATATATTTTTATTAAAATGAACTAGTTATTAACCAGATTTGAAATCCAATAATTTTTAAATAAATAAACTGGATTTGTAAAGGTTTTTCAATATAAACAGAAATTTCCAATCTATAAGCTGGAATGGATTTGAATAGAAATCGTCTTCGGGAGATTTCGATATTGGATTCCATGACTATACGGATATGGTGGAGGAATTTGGAAGATAGATATATATCGTTATTCCCCATAAGATATGTGTTGGTTTCAGAATTTGATGTTGAATATAAGCCAATATAATTTCTATTCAGATCCTTATAATTAATATTAAATTGGATTTTGGGTTTGTTGTGAATGGTGTCTTAAATGACACTATTCTTAAACCCCGTGTGAAAAGAGTAAATCTTTTAATTAAGATTATTAAAGTTTCTAGTTATATTTAGTAATTGGAATAAAATGTAATGTGAATTGGGTTTATTGTGAATAGTGTTTTAACGACATTCATTCTTTAACCCGATTAACAGTGAAATGTGATTTGGAATTTATAAATCTTTTTATTAATATTTAATGGAAAATTCCAAAGTAAAGTTTTCCAATTTAATAAAATAAATTGGGATTGAATGGAATTCGATTTGGTAATAATCGAAGTGAGCTTCTATGGAGGAAGACTGTTAATATATATGGAATTTAAAAGGCTTTGTTGTTATTCCATTTATATTGTTAGTCGGATATGGAAATTGATATTGATTATATATTGATCCGCTTCTCCGTGAAGATATAACTAATGGAATGTGATTTTGGGTTTATCGTGAACTGTGTTTTAAATGACATTGGTTCTTTAACCCAGTTAAAGATAGGATTTCAGGTCTAATATTGTATTTCAAACTATATTGTTGATCTCTGCTAAATATATTTTTTTGGTGTTGGAGAATTTATTCTCTTGCTTAACACCCTTCTATGAGATGTACGAGCTTAGAGGTTATATATCGGCAGAAATCAGTGGTACGGTGTTGATTGTCGATGTGGCATGTTTGATTTCACAAAGTTAAATAACCATTAATAATGATTGTTGGAAGATTAAAAATAAGTGGAGTTTTAATGAATCTTTAATTATATTAAAGTGTGAATGTGATAATTTAAATTATCAAATTTGGGAAATGATCGAGAATGGAGTAACACCAGTTTTACTCCAAGCGATAGTAAAATCTTTAATTAGATTTGAATGGGAAATGGTAATTAATTTTTACCGATAACACCGTGGTTTTAGATATGGAGTATTACTAGTTTTGCTCCATGGGATGAATAGATTGGGTAATAAAAGAAATGATCACATCGGTATGGCTTGTTATTCCCGACAGTTGGATAAACCTTAATTTGGTTTAGAATTGAAATGATATTGAAATCTTTTGAAATGATATCCAAAGGAAGATTAAAAGTATAAATTTAGAAGAATTTATATTTGATAAAATTAATGGGAACCTTTCCCAAGGATATGAATATTTGAATAAATGAATATTCAAAATTGGAACGAGGCGTATGTTGTGTTTTTTATAGCACTTGATTATATGATACGTGAATTATTCGAAAAGGCCGGGTTTACAACCATTCTGAATAATTAATTCGATGATAAGTCGACGATGAAGTCGTTAGTTGAAGACCGGAGTTCTTCACATCGTTTGGATGATTACCGATGTCTTGATTGGGCTGTACACCCAAGACAAGGTAATAGGTGGTGATCGTCCATACGTACTTGGCGATCGACCGGATATACGAGGGCCTCTCTCTTGTATTGGATATATGGGATGAGGAATAAGGTGCCTCCAATTTCATTCAGACCTGAACGAACTAGTAAATAGATGTGTGTCTGACATTGGATTTTATTCTATGTTGATTGATCTCTATTAAATATATATCTTTTAGGTGGCAGAGAATTTATTCTCTTTCTTAACACCCTTCTCTGAGACATACGAGCTTAGAGATTATATATCGATAGACATCAGTCGCACGGCGTGAATTGTCAGTGTGGCATGCTGGGATGCAAATGATCAAGGCTTCTGTTGAAAAGCAGAGTCTTGTGGTTGATGATCAAAGAACGGCTTTAAATAGCATAGCTTTGTGTATATCGTTAATTCGCGAGCCTCACGCCTCGGTATGAGTAAAAAACGAGATAAGGGACCCAAGGAGTGTGTAATGTCCCGTATTTTTACAATATGATAATTAATTTATTTAATTATTTAAATAGTGATTTAGAGAATTAAATGGTTTAAATTGAATAATAATGAATATTTAATTAATATTTATAATATAATAATATGTTATAATTCCGAAATAGTCAAAAATAGCTGAATTCACAATACGGTGTGAATTGGATCATATATAAGGTATAATACAGTTTAGAATTGAATTATAATAACTAATATATTATATAAACAACATTAGAATGTATAAATCAAGCCCGTAATATTCGGCAGTTCGTTATTTGGCGATTCAAACTTCAAACGAATATATAGAATCCATTTTAAATCGGATTACGGCGAAACAAGAAACGTTCAGAGCTGGTGAAGAATATTTTTCTAATGGAAGAGAAAAATCGAGATTTCATTGCATAGATTTGGAGTTATGTCCAAATCAAATTTTCAAAAAGTTGCTATGGAATTCCTTTATAATTTATAACGATTTGTTTATAAAAAAAGGATTTTCGATATAAACTGAATATTGGTATAATCCGAGATTTTGAAATATCGATGTATAAATCCAAATGTGTCTATTTTGGAGCTGTATGATATTCTATTGTGAATATATACGATAATATTTATTTTTAGATATTTAATTTAATTATTTTTAAATATATTAATATTTAAATTGGTCTATTTAGAGCTTAAAAAATAGCCAGTTTTGCAAATGACCTCCGTTTTCGACGAAACTAATTTTGTTGGATCCGGAATATTAAATTATTGCCAGATTTCAATTTTCATGATTTTTAGAGTCAGTATATGGCCGTATGGATTTTTTGTGAAATACATTCGATAATTTGACCTTTAAAAATACGTTGTGTGAGAAAACGGAGTCAGAATTCAACGAAACAAGTTTCATTGGGTCCATAAAGTCAAACTGTAGCTGCAAGTCAATTTCCATGATTTTTGGGTATTTTATGTGATCATACGAAATTTTAGAAGACCAATACAAACAGAAATTGGCTAAAATAAAATAAAAAATGAATAAAAAAATAATTAACCTATCCTATATATACCCCTTACTATCCTAACCCTAAACACTTTCTATTCTCTGGTCAAAACATGCCGCCACCAAAAACAAATTCCAACAGTAAAAACCAAACTTTAGAAAATCATAACAAATCCAAACAAACTCTATAAATTCCAAAATACACATAGATGAATTCAGCATCGAACAAGCTTCGATTTGGTGTAGCTCTAGATTGGTTCGGTGAAGATTTCCGATGGTGGAAATATGTACAGCGTGCATCCTTATGGGTTAGGGTTGATCGATTTGTGAATTTGAAGCTTCAATGTTTGTTTTGCTGATCATTTTTGGATTCAGCATGTCATTTAGCAGCTAGTGTGATTTTTTGGGGTGATTCGGGGGCATTAAGTGTCGATCCGACACTATGTCAACATGAGAGGGACAGTCGACGCATTTTTCGTGGAGGCACAAAGCTGGACTTTGGTGATATGAGGAGGAAGAGATATGGATGAGAAGTTCGTTGGTGTTTTCAGTTTTGGATTCAGTGGAGAAATGGAGGAGTGGTGGAAGCTTGAAGTTGTGAAAATGGAGGAGGAAATCATAGCAGGTCACGGCAATGTGTTTTGGGAGGGAAGACACTATTCACTTCGGGTTTGGGCCGATAAGAGATGTGGGGAGGCCCAGTTTGGAATTAATCCATGTTTTTAATTCAATTTAAATATACGTAAATTCAAATTGACATAACTTTGTCATACGAAATCGAAATTCAGCGAAACTGGTCACGTTGGGATCGTATGGACGTAGGCTTCACAATGAAACTATTTTGGAGTAATTTGGAGCTCGTTTCAATTTATGACGAAATAAAACGCTTGAACCAGTCCGATGATCGAATATCGTTATTTAACGGTAACCAACCAATGTGAGTAAAACTCATTAACTCTGTTTAAATTATATTTTTATAAATATAATCTAATACTGATAAATGATGATTAATTTCTGTGTGATGATTGTTTGGTTGAATTATTGTTTGATTGGTTGAAATTACAGTTAACGATATACACACATATCATTAAACAAACATTTATTATGTTCATCAGAGTATGTTATATTGGATTGGAATTGATATGAATTATACTATGTAACATCTGTGGATGAAGGGAAACAGGCCGGAGGGATCCAACTGGATTCCTCAACATTTATTTTACTATTTTTCATATATTGTTATATATAGTGTGATATATAGACTGTTGTTGATTACATATGTTTGGATGATACTGATCGTTGTTATATAACATGTTAACACCATAAAGAATACTAAAATGTAAAAGGAGAATTTTTACGGTGTAGATTGGAAATAAAATATTTATATAAAATAAATAGACATTTTAAACGGATATTTTAAATTGAATAGATTATATAAAAAAGGACATTTATGAAATGAACAGATCATATGGATAGAAATATTTTAAAATGAATAGATTGTGTAAAAAGAGAACATTTATATAAAATGAAAAGATTTTAGAAAAGAGAACATTTATACAATGAAAATGATTTTATAAAATGAACAATTATGAAACGAAGACAATGTTATAAAAAGAACATTTATGCAATGAATAGATTTTTTAAAAGGAATCATTTGTAAAATGAATAGAATTTTATAAAAGGAATTATTTATAAAATTGAATAGACATTATAAAAGGGGATTGACAAGATATCAAAGAACAACGAGAAGATGAATTCAAAGTAGATTTTAATTTGTTTTAAACAGATAGATGAAAACGATTAATTTATAAATAATATTTTATAAATGAAATAAAATATTTATCATTTGATAAATGGAATATATAAGTACGAGCTTATATAGAGAAGCAGAAATTGGTTTTAACACCGATTTTTAAAATGGAATATGAACTCAACATTTATAATGGGAATTATAAAAGAGATTTACGTGTTAGAAATAATAAGGAAATTTCATATGAACAATTTTACAAATAGAAGTATAAATAGAAGTATGGAAATGGGATATTAGTTAAATACGAAATCAAACTTAATTAATGATATAAAAGAAATATTATTCACGTTCGATGTGAATAATAGTTTTGAGTAAAGATTTTGCAAATAAAAACATTTGTAAAGGAAATTGGGTTTTTGAAACAGGAATTCAAACAGAAATGAAATTCCGAATGACTAGAAATGAATAACTTGTTTAATAATAAAAACAAGTAGTCGAATTTATAAACAAAGTTTATAAATGAATTACAAATATAATTATCAGTGGATAATTAAGATTTGCAAATTCAACTTTGAATATAAAATGGAAAATTGGAAGTTTAAAAAAAAAAGATGATGAAATCCATTTCGATGTTCGAAATGTAAAAAGGATGTAAAACAAAATCTGGAAAGATGTGTAATTAGCATTCGACTAGAAACTTATGGTTATAATCGAATATAAGTTATTTGACGAGAGTTAATCGAATATAGTTTATTCGAAAGAGAGATGATCGAATATAGTTTATTCGAAAAAGAGATATTATCGAATATAGTTTACGAGAAAGAGAGATAATTGGATATAGTTTATTCGAAAGAGTTATTGAATATAGTTGTTCGACAGAGAATTATTAAATAGAGATTATTTGAGAGAGAATTATACATTGGGATTCGACTATATCGAATGTAGGAAAGTTTATTTACTTTCTAGTTTTTAAATTAAGATTTATTTATTAAATAAATCATTTATTTATTTATTCAAATTAAGAAATAAAAGTTGTTTTAAAGTTAATTATTTCGAAAGTAGGGATTTTAATATTATCATTAAAATCAAATGATTTCTGTAAAAGAATTGGATTCATAAATAGAATCCGAGAGTTACGTGAGGAAGTTTGTTTAATATTTAAAAGGTGAACTTTGTCTATTTAGAAATGTTGTTCAGTTAAGGTCTGAGAGGTGGTTATACCCCAACTTGATTGACTCCATTTTTAACTGAGGAATGGTTAAAGTTCGCAAGTGAAGGTTAATTAATTGAATTTTGTTAATAAGTGTTAATGGTTCGAGTCAGCGTAGCGCTGTTTTATTTAAACATCTGTTTAAATCCAAATGAAGGAGTTTGGAAATATTTTCCAAATAAGAATCAGAAATGGTTTCTAATATAGGAAATAAGAAATGGGAGCAAATATGAAAATGTTTTCAAATGATTAATAACGTATATTTTTGAATATAGAAAATAAGGATTTACGAATATATGGAAATGGGAAATCGGGAAATGATTAAATAAATGATAAATTAATTAAGAAGTGGATCAATGTTGATTTATGATTTGCTTGGTAAGATTTCCATTTGGAAATACAACCGTTGTTTGCACACTTGTTTTCCTTTGATAGTTAAATCACCAACTATCAAAGATTTTTTACCATTTTCGTTGTCAATACAGAGAGACCGGGATCAGATTTATTATCTGAAAACCACTCCATATGGGCATTAGCATTGCGAATCAAATATGATGAAGATAATTGAAGACGGAGTTGTGCAAGGGCTATTCTAGCGATCCTAGGTAGAAATTGCCTAAGATGGATTTACAGAATAGTGCCTTCGGTTTGTCCAGACCCAGGACAACGTGTATGGACGAATGTCTAACAGAGTGTATCTAATGGATCACGTAAGTTGATCGCTTCAAACGTATCCACGTTTGGTGGCGGAGGAATTCGTTTCTCTTAGCTTTATACTCGTGATATTTTTAGGGAAATCAATTTGTGATTTGGCAGGTATGACGATGTGGCATTCAAAGTAAATTTGAGGTGTGATCTGTCAAAAGATACGTTATGACCTCAAGCCTCATCAACTAGGAAATGACAAAAATCGGGTAGTCAGCATGGCTAAGTGGGTCGCCCCCATTAGGGTGTATTGTCACCATCTAGAGAATATTCATACTTGTTACTTATTTTCGCTTCTGTATCTCCCGGGAATGGTTATGTTGCTAGCAACCGTAGGTGACAATATATTCGATACACTCAAGAGAAATGAGTGGTCGGTCATGTGTGGGCCGGGTTGCAAGAAGTTCTTGTTGAACCCAGTGCATTCCTCTCTAGAGATACACTATCGGCAGGTGGTCCCATACTTTGTCATAGTCAGAATCCAATCTCCAATAAGCATCTGCGGTTTTGATTGTATATTATATATATGTGGAGCGTGAGATGCAAGCGCTCTGCTAGATTGTTAATTATTTGTGATTAGACATTGTCATAATATCAGAAAAGTATTGATTTTGAAAATGTTTTGGGTTATCATAACGTAAAAATCATCTGTGTTTATGTGTGGATCGGTCTTACGATATCATTTCATTGAAAATGATTTTGAAAAGTTAAACCGAATGGTTGGAGTTTACTCACACCAGTCCCACGACTGACCCAGAGTTTATTTTGTTTTGTTTTCCCTAAACTCTTGGGTGCCCAAATTTGTACGGACAGTCAAGTAGTCAGGATTTACAGATACACTAGATGGAGCTTGGAGCAGGAGGCTTCAGCGGCATTTTATAGCTATTGTTTATTTCTGCTGTGATTTAAGTGTTGTACTCTAATATAAAGATACAGATTTGTGTTTCAAAGTTATTTTAGATACTATATTTTATTCGTTCCACTGTGAGATTCGTGTTACTCTGATGTTGTTGTGTTCTTCTTCTTCTTCTATTCTAATAGTTCTACCTTATCTATTCTCAACCTTTACTAACTACCCGGTATTTCCGATGCTTGGATAGTCGACGTTGGTATTTGTGTCGATTTTCAGGGTCGAAATCCCCAGGTCGTTATAGAGTGCACGATGTTTCCTTCTTGCTATGGGTGGTGTCATGGTATAGAGCCTAGACATAAATTTATTTTTACCTATGTGGATGATGGATTGCGAGGCACTTCAGTTATATCGGTCACTATAGGGCCGATGGATTAGTCCGATAGGACCGGGAAATATGTGTTTAGGTATTTCCAATCCACTAACATAAGTGTGGACCGGCCTTGAAGGATCCAAGGGTTCACTACGGGGAACCCTGAGGCATTTGCTAGAGTGTCTCGAAGCCGGCGAGGAGTACATCCCTTGCCTCAACTCATGATGGAATCCAATTTCCAATACGTGACATTTCGGTTTAGTTGTAGAACTAGTATGGAGATATAGTAGGATGTGGTACAATGCCATCTATGATTGATACATTTATACTTGAAGTTGTTTTATACACTATACACTTATAATAGTATCAAATGATTTGTTTTAAACGTACCAAGCATGTTTAGCTATTATAAGGTAAAAATCTATCCTCCGGCTTGCGTTGCATTGTGTGATGGGACCTAAGTCTTATAATAGCTTCATTTTTCCAAAAAGTATTACGTTGTTTGTTTTATGCACTGGTTTTCTTGGGAGGCAACCCGTTTCGTGTTATACGGCTTGGTCCTTTGATTTACTTTATTTTTAAAGTTAAGTTTAATAACTGTTTTAGTTCTCACACCGGTCCCATGACTGACCTGGAGTTTATTGTTTTAACCTAAACTCTGGGTGCCCCTATTTTCGCACGGGCAGCTAGTAGTTTTGGTTTTGCAGATTTCTATTTTACAGGATCCTGGTTTACAGCTGGAGCTATATTCAGAAAGCTTTGTATCTGTGTATCTCTTTCGGCTGTGTTATGTATTACTTTTCCGCTGCTATGTAATGTATTTTTATCTCTGATATTATTCTGATGTATATTATTTATTCGTACTCTGTTATATTCTTGTACTCTGATGCAATTGTTGTCATAGCAGTGAAGTGTTCTATTGTTTGCGTTATGATTTGTCGTGTTCTCAACTCAATCCGGGCTTTCCCGTAAGGGCAAGTTGGGTCGTTTCAGATCAAGTATTGAAATCAAAATCGTGATTTCTTTCTGCTTTCTCACTTCATAAAACAAATCGAATCCACAAAAGAAAAAATGAATCGCGATCATAATCCAATAACGAGGCCGAGTTCAACAAAAAGTGTTTCGCAATGGTATTGGAGTTACAAATCTGGATAGACATGATGAGTTTTTGTGTGATTTTGGGTTCGAATTAGAAGTCATGAACGGTCTGGTGATCGGTTTTTAAGGCGGAGTGAGCTAGGGTCTTGAATTCGTGGGTTTGGAATGGATTTCGAATTAGAAGAGTGACACACTATCACTGTAGCGACTAGAACCAACTCCGGATCGCGATGAGCACAGTAGCAGCGAGCTCGAGGTCATTTTGGGGAGATGGAAGTATACGAGAAATGGTGAATTTCGACAAAAGTTCTGGGAAGTGGCGCATTCGATCTAGTCGTTTGTTGAGTTCAGTATTTGGTTGTGAAGGGTGCTGTTAGGATCTTGGTTGATGTCATGGCTGATTCTATAGCTTCGTTTGATAAATGGAGGGGAACTTGAATGTTGTAGTTGAAGCTGAGTAGATAGTTAAGGGAGTGTCGATTAGTTGAGGATTATGGCAAGCAGATTGTTGAATTCTGTAACAACCCAACTTTTCCGTTTTGTTTAAGATGACATTTTACTACTCATGTCCAACTCGAAAAGCACAGGAAAGCAGATAGTTAATAGAAAGAAATTAGAGGGTGAGAAGAAGAAACAAAGAAATATTAGAATAGAAGAATAAGAAGATTACAATCTCACAGCGAAATGAATATAATATAATATATCAAATCTCCTTACATAAAGAGAAAACTGTATTTATATAATACAACATCAGAGTATACACAACGTACAACTCACATACAGGAAATAAATTAGTACTAGAAAATACGATAATTCATCTCGTCTTTAACTCCTTCTATGAAGCTCCAAGTAATGCCTAACCTGGAAATATACTCGGTCTGACCCGAACACATTTAAAGTAAAGCAAAATTCACCTGGATCAGTCTGAAATACTTTCAATGATAAATTCACACTACAAACAACTTGTTTAACTTTAGGAATTCCTTTGAAAGACAAGGATAATCGTAAGACCAGTTCCACATGTAAATACGGACGGTTTTTTCCTTACGATAACCCATAACATTTTTGATATCAAAATTCGGTGATATTATAATAGTTTCTATCAAACCATAAATAAATAATCATCTAGCAGAACGATTGCATCTCACGCTCCACGTATTTAATATATAATCAAAAACAACATGGTGCTAATTGGAGATTGGATTTCCAACATGACAAGGTATGAGACCACCTTTCGATCAGTGTACTCTAGAAAGGATACACTAGGGCTTAACAAGAACATCTTGCAACCCGTCCACACATGACTAGTCATTCATTCAACTTGAGTGTACCGAGCATATTGTCTCCCACGGTTGTGATCAGCAACTATTACCGAAAGCATACAACAGCGAACAAAATAAGAAGCAAATGAATTTTCTCTGGATCAGGTGATAATATCCCTTATGAAAATGACCCACTTAGCCATGTTGTCTACCCGATTTCTGTCATTTCCCAGTTGATGAGGCTTGAGGTCACGATTACCTTTCGGAACAGCATGTTCCGTCTTTGAAAGCCACATCGTCATATCCATCAAATCACTAATTGACGTCCATAAATACACTCTGAGTGTTAAGCTAAGAGAATAAATTCCCACCATCAAACTTGGTATATTTGTAAAAATCAACACATGTGAGTTTTTAGGAAATACTCTGTCAAACATTCGTTCATACAAGTTCGTTCAAGGACTAGACGAACTAAAGATACCTAAGAACAAGAGGTTTACTACCACGAGTTTAATCTCGGTAATTAGCCAAATACATCAGTGAGTATTCCTTTTGCTCCAAAGATCTTGTCTTCAAATCTTTAGCATCCCTACAATGTTAGTTCTCGGATGTAAAGTTGGTTCGAAGTGATTTTGGTTCTAGTTCCCATTCCAGTTCCTACGAACTAACACGTCAATTGTCCAAAATCAACATTCCATCGATATTTGGGTTTTTAACTATCAAATTACAAACAATACAGATCAATACATTGGTAGCTCATACCCTTTTAAATTCATTTATCAGAATCATTTTATTAAAAATATTCCATTGGTTCTATATATTTATCTTAATCGAATTTTCCCATTTCTGTTACCTTGAAAATGTTATCTAATTCTTTCAACTTTAAAATAAACATATTCACCAAACTCCTCATTCACTTATTTCAAAATATCCAAATATATATATATATATATATATATATATGTTCAAAAAACATCTTTTTTATTCCCTACATTTAGGAAATATCGTAATACATATTCTCAAATCCATTTTCATCTTAACTTGGATTTAATTTCAAGAATCCAATTACTAATTCCTTTTGCATTGAAATCTACCTCGGTTACATTCCTTTCACTAAACTTAAATTATTAAGTTAACATTCATTTATAATCATCACTTAAATTCTATATTCCTTTATAAACCATTGCTTAAAAGTGTAACGACTCGGATTTTCGAATAGTTTGTTTTAAATATTTAATATCGTTTAAATATTGAGTTTATAATATAAATGAATTTTTATATTTAGTTATCGATTTAATAATCGATTTCGATTTAATAATCGATTTCGATTTAATATCGAATATATTAAATTATCGTAATACGAAAAATACTTCAGTTCGAGATTTAAACTGAATTTAAAAACAGTTCAGATGATCAATTACAGCTTCTGTTTGAATTGGAATAATAATATTAAATAATTATCGAAGAATTTAATGGTTAGAAATTTAATTAATATCGTCTCAAGACGATCAAATTAGACTTCGCGACCTATCCAGTGTGTTCAAAATAGTGTTATAACCTTAGTAACGACCGTTGTTTGGTTCATAAGGGAGTTCAGCATCACGGATTATTTTGATTAGAATGGTATTGGTTCAAAACTAAAAATATAAATAAAATAATTAGTGGCCTTGTTTGCTCCACCCTTCACTCGAGAAAATAAACCGTGCCTCCTTTATTACCACAAATCAAAACCAACCGTGCCTCCTTCATTACCACAAATCAAAACCCACCGTGTCCTCTTTTAAATCCACAAATTTACTTTATAAAAACCGTGTACTCCCAATCCTTCACTCAAAGGAAATCCATTTCCTCCTTTGTCCAGTTCGAAATCAAATCCACCGTAAAAACGAAAAGGGACTCGATCGATTATCGCGATAAACATGGGAGATGGGATCCGTGTTCGAGCTCAAAAAGGTCGCGGTTTCAAGCTCGAACTGCTAGAGTTCGATGAGGGTTGCGACGTTGGCAGTTGAGGGAGTACGACAGTAAATAAAAAGGAAGAAATCAAACTCGAATCTGCAAACGAGTTCGAATCTGAGATCGATTTCAGGGCAACCAGGACTAGGAGGTGCCATGTTACGCGATAGTCGAAGTCAAAGGGGGTCGGTCTTCATTTGGGAGTCGAGCTCGATAGGGACTTCAAGGGGTGATGTCAGTTGTTGTTTCCAGGACATGGAAAGAGAGAGGGGAGGATCGATAGTTGAACGGTGTGAATCACAGTGAGGTTGTTTTACTGATGGATGAGGCCGCTACGAATTTAGGGAGTACGGAGCAGTATTTTTGGCTATGGATGGAGTGAAGTGGAATTGGCATGGACTGATGAAGTTTGGCAGCCGAGTTTGAACATAAAGTGTTCGATCGAATGCCATAGTATGGTTGATTTCAGTTTGTGACTATTCGGGAATTTGTTCGTCGTTTGGTTGAGTAAAATGCAGTAACCGTAAGGTATATTATTTTTAACAAAATTTGAATATATGTAGGATAATTTATTTAATTTTGTCAATAGTTAATTTATATAATTTACACTTGCCTAGACCATTTCAAAAAGAAGAAGAGAACTGGTTCATTTAATTTAAAGTGATTAATGGTGATTAACTTAAATGAAATAAATAAATGTTAGTATATTTTTAGCATAAAACATTATTAAGGATATTTTGTAGTTAATTTATAAAGTACGAATTTTTCCTAGGTAAGGAGAAATCAAACGAAAATCATCCGTGTGGAGTTCAAAGACTCGAAAATCGATAAAAAAGAAATTGAAATTGGTACAAGCACAAAATAAAAACCCTGGTGAGTAAATCTCACTCACCTGTTATTTAGAATTTATTTTTATTTGGTAAAAATAATTGTGTTGCTTGTTTGAATGCTTTCTGTTTGATTTAAATATATTAGTTATTTAGGGTTGACTATTATATATATATTGGGTTGATGATTGGATTGTTCCCGCAGTCTCATTAGCGGATGCCCGCAGTTTCATAGTGGATGATTTCCCTATGCGCCCCACAAATACATATTAGTGGATGACCTTCATACCGCGATATCCTGCCTCGAAGCAGGATGGGTATTATTTATGTTGACTAATATATTTGGATGCAGGAAAACAGGTTGGAGGGATCCAACTGGATTCCTCAAAAATATATTATTTGTTTGTTAATTTATTTGCATATATACTGTCATATATGATGTGTTAGAAAACCTGAAATAAATGATTGGTTGTTTGGTGTTTAAATATCACTGGGCCCAAATGTTGATATTTAAAAATATCGCGGAAAGGAAAATTTCAGATTTAAAAAGTAAAATCTATTTTTCTAGAATAGAATTTGAAATTCGAATAGAATAGAAATATTAACTTGTTTTAAAGAATAAAAACAAGTAGTTCATTTATAAACGAAGTTTATAAATAAAGTGATATGAATTATCATTGGATAATTCAGAAAATAGAAATACAAGTGTGACTTTGGGAAGGGAAATATATTTTTCCAAAGAAGAAATGTTTTATTTGAAAGCCAGACTTGTTTAATAATGGTGTTTGTAAATAGAAAGGTGAAAATTTATCATTTCGATAATTTAAACATTTAAATTCAAAAGTGAATTTAAAGTGAGAACTTAGAATCAGTTTAAGTAATAAATGATTAACTTTATTCTGATATTCGGAATATAAATAAAGTTGAATAAATCCTTAGGATTTATCTTTAAAATTAGACTATGTCGAATTTATAAAAATAGATTTTTCGCAAACGAGATATTTAAATTTAGTTTAAATAGAGACTGAGATAAGACATGAAAATAGATCTATATTTATATAGACAAGTTATAAGAAATAGAGTACTCCAAAATAACGTTTTGGTTTAAAATAGATTTCGAAATGGAAAACTTATTTTAACTTTATAAAACAAGAAGTTAAATTATAAATGATGTTTTATAATTTAGTGAGATAAATTATCGTTAGATAAGTTAGAAGTTTAAATTCAATTATGAATTTATAAATTTAATTGGGAATCGTTTCAAAAAGGGGAGGACGGGTTTTATTCCGAAATTTCGGAATATTAAAGGAATTAAGTTTCAATTAGATTTGAAATGAAAACTTGGTTTAAATAGATAATAAACAAGTAAAATTTTAAACGTTCTTTATAAATTAAGTGAAATAAATTATCGTTAGATAATTTAGAGATTTAAATTCAAATATGAATTTAAAGGGTGAATTGGGAATCGACTGGAAATAGAACAATAGATTTTTATTCCGAAATTCGAAATATAAAATGAATTAAGTTAAAACGAAGGATTTATAATTAGAACCCGATATATCGAACTTTATAAATAATTTATAAAGGAATTGGAATATAGTATAAGAGATAGAGTTATAAATGGAATTATAACTGAGTAGTGAAATAATCGACAAGTAAGAAAAATCAGAAATGTTAAGTTAGATTTCAAAACTAGACTTGAATATATATATATATATATATATATATATTCGAACGAGATGGAAATATAAATTATAAACAATGTTTAAATGTTTATATTTATATATATAATTAAAACGAACTCGTCGCGGCGCGGTAGTTCGTGATTTGGCACTTCGAACTTCCATCGAGTATATAAAACACAATTTAAATCGGAATTTACTTGAAACAAGAATCGTCGGGACCGATTGAATAATAGTTTTCTAATGGAAAAGAAAATTCTAGATTTCGTCGTATAGATTTTGAATTATGTCAAAATCAATTTTTCAGAAAAACAGCGCCATAATCGTTATATAAATTATAACGGTTCATTTAAGTAAATAAAAGGATTTTAAGGAAATAAAATCCGAATGTCCATTAGAAAAAACTAGACTTGAGTTATAAAATATATATATGAACTCAAGTGAAGTAAATGAAATGATTTTTGAAACAATAATCATATTTTTGATTATTGAATAGAATTAACTAAGTAGAAGAGGAATTAGTTAATCAAAGTTTGAAACGAAATAAGACCTTGAAAAGTGAATTGGAATTGTGAATGTATATTCGAATCGAATATGGAACTTGAATCAAAAAATAGAATTCAATTAGAGTATAAACAAGTTAAAATATATTTGAACATGTCATGTTCAAAGTGAAATTGGCAAAAGAGTTAATTAGCAAACTGATTAATGAATTAAGTTAAAACGATTGAATCAAGTTGACTTTGAATAAGTAATTTAACTTGTGACTTCATATTCGAATCGAATATGAAACCTGAGTTGGAAAAATAGAATTCAATTAGAATATAAGTAAGTCAAGAATATATTGAACATGTTATGTTCAAATATAAAGTGAAATAGATAAAAGTGCTAAGTAACAAATTAAATAACGGATTAAGTTAAAAACTATCGGAATGAGTGGAATAAAATTGGGAATGGGTAGATATATGTTAACAAGGTTTGGAAGGAAGTATAGAAGTGAAATAGATAGAGTGCTCGACAAAAAGGTATGCATTTAATTCGTATATGAGATTTTATGCGCTGTATCAGCTACCGCTTGGCTTTTTTATTTTCGTTTTGAATAGAGAGGCCTGTGTGGCGGTTTGGGGATTTTCCCGATGCTCCCGGTACAAAGGAGGTTATGGCGAATTTTTCCGGGAATTTAAGGAGTTAGAATAATTTCAAGAAATTTTGATAGTTAGAAATAAATGTATCGATATATATAGATAAGAAAACAAACTTGAAAATAGAATATTATAAACAAAAAGGAAATCGATAATTGTAACACCCCATATTTTCTATTAACGTTATAATAAAGAATTAAACATTACTTAATTTCAAATGTGAGAATTAAGGGAAATGGGCTTTGCCATTGCGTTCATCTCGGAATTCTTCTTGAGATAGAGTCCGAGTTTGCGTGAATTGGACTTCGTATGAAGAAGTTATTGCCTTCAGAAGTTTCAGAAATTCAAATAAATTCAAATAGCTCGAAACCGGATTCAAAATTCAAAACAGAAGTCAGAAGCGGGCTGGGCGGGAAAATTCCCGCCCAGGACCCAGGTCGACCAGGGGGTCGACCCTAGTGTTGACCTCCCCCCTACAGGTCGACCTAGGGGTCGACCTGCCCCCGGCCAGATCTAAATTTCAACGACTTCTGACTTGTTGCTGAGTCACTAGGGTTTCTGGATAGTTCTGATCTGGTCTAAATGGTTGTGTGTAACTCTAGGTTCATCCAACGGCTCTAATTAAATTGAAATTCTATATAAACAACCTAATACTCAACCTACAATCACACAAAAATAATCATGGAACCGTCATGTCATCAATCGAGAACTTGGAGTAGCCGTCACCGCTTTCAATTCAAAGACAAGGTAAAAGCCTACATCAACATCAAATTAAAACTAATCTAATTCAACGATCTACATCAAAGGCGAGCATTACAACTTCAGAATTCAGATTCCAGAAATCAAGAATTCTCTTTAGTTTGTAAGTTGGTTATTACGTAAATTTAAAGGTTCTTTTAAATGAAATCATAACATGTCGTAACTCGAATATAGAATGTTGCTTATGTATAAGATAAATAAAGTTTGATTCTAATTTATCTTAAATTACCGTTGCGATTGATCATGCCTATATGTTTGTGGTGATAAACGTACAAAATTTGTATGGTATTATTGGAATCTATTATGATTGGATGATTAACTTATTATGCCAACTTAGTGATGAACATGTCATGTTATAATTTGGTGGTTACTTGCAAGTATATGATCTAAATCACATGCCTGCATGTTTAGATCAACATTTATGTATATTTAGAACTTTGTTAAGTTGAACCTATTTATGTTGCAAGTTGGATTTGTGGCCCTATTATGTTTTAACACACATAAGTTATCATTCTAAGTTGTGATTTAAAAATGTTTATAGTAGCTTTCTTATGTTTTCACATACATAAGTTAATATGCTAAGTTGTGGTTTAAAATTGTGTTTATATGTTAAACCTCCATGTTAGAAATATATCAAGTTTACATGATAATTAGATCCAACTTAGTCACAAGTTCACCCTTACCTGTTTAATTAATTTAGTGATGCTTCTACGCCAAGTTACACATGATAAGTTAAAAGTATGTTATTGTATGCTTATTTCATTTCCCTTGTTTGTTACCCTTTTTGTTTATGGGTTTGGGCTAATTTACTAGCCCAACATTTTATGTAACTTATGCGAACATACCACGGGGGTAGCGTTGGGAAAACATGAAAATTTCATGGCATAGATTGGTTCATGAAATGGTATATTTGGTACACCATTTATTGTGAGCATAATCAAAAGAATAATTATGGCATGATTAAATTAAGATTAATTTACATATAAAAATTATACATATATAGAAAATATGTGAATTTAGAAAAGACGAATATGCCTAACCCGAGGTTAGACTGAGTTGTGGTGTAAAACTGCCCGGAACCGACCGGCACATCCAGTGACTACAACAAGACCTGTCTAATGTGGGTGGTCAGTGCATCAAGCCAAAAAGGACCCGAGGTTAGACTGAGTTGTGGTGTAAAACTGCCCGTAACCGACCGGCACATCCAGTGACCACAACAAGACCTATCTAATGTGAGTGGTTGGTGCTTTAATGAATAAATTATAGATAAGTCAAGAATGGTAGGGTTAAGTCAATTAAGGAAACACTTAACCGATTCAACATGTTAACTAAACTGATGGGTGGGGTTAGGTAAACTTGGACACTTAACTAAATAAACATGTTGATTAGAAAACCCTAGTAACGGGAGCCCATTTCAGCAGTAACCCACATAGATGTATCATGGTAACCTGAACTAGGCAGGGTGGGGCACGATTACTGGGATGATTATAAGCGGTCAAAAACGTCGGCGGTTGGTGCGTCAGTATAGGTTCCGACGGAGTACAGGCGTGCACGTACTCTGGAGTGGAAAAAAGTAGGCACTGGGCATCAGTAGTATACACTATGCATCGTGAATCGTGTCAGGTTGCCACCAAAGGGACTGATACACCCCATGGTGGGACCAGCATAGGTATCTACAGTCAAGCGGGGTTGAATGACACAGGATATGAATGCATGCGAGTAGGAGCCGATCATTAAGGGGATCATTCATTATGAACACGTGAGGCTGGTTGAACCAATGGTTAGTACGTGCAGAGACTATAGTAATGGGTGCGATCACATGTTCATCTTATCTTATATTAGGGTATTGTCCTATGTTCTGTTATTACTGTCATGATCCCTTCCCTTGTTTAAATACTAGTAATCACTGAACTTACCAGATTTATTGTCTGACCCATTTTCTTTCGTTCTCTTTTCTTCCATTCCCCCACTCCCCCAGGTCCGCTGGGAGGGAATACTCCAGCTTAGTCGGACTCTTTGCAGGCTTCAAGAAAGAGATGTATGATTGGGACTCTCTTACCTTGGCTATGGCTTTTGGACACTACACTTGGGGATTTATGCAGTTTTATTTATGGTTTATGCTTCTTTATTAAATAATCAAGACAGAAATTATGATGTAATGTTTTGGAAGTTATTTTGAGACAATTTGCTGTAATGCTTTTGTATTGAACCATGTATGCAATAAATGTTTGATTTCCGCTGCTTATATTTATCCGTCTTGTAAATTTTTCCGTGTCTTGTACCTATAACCCTCCACTAAAGTTAAGGCATTCCCTTTGTGAGTGACCTTAACGGAGGTGGGGTGTTTCACTTGGTATCAGAGCAAAGATTTACCAGAACAGATAAGAGTTTTTGAAAACTATTTTCAAAAGAAATATAAAGAAGTATTTTACAAGAAAAAGGGTTATTTTATTTTAAAGGCATAATCCCCCAAATCCATATGCCCTATCTTTCTATCCTTTGTTTTGAATCTTTTGTTTTTTGTTTCAGCATGTTTGGGAATCTTAACCTTCCAGAGGGTGTGCCAATACCTGGTTGGTTCAGGAGGTACTTAGAGGCTAGGGCCAACGATGCGGGCCCAGCAGATATACCTCCTCCTCCAGCTGCAGCGGTTCCTCCTCCTCCTCGTGCGAATACTTTCTCGAAGATTTGTAGAGACTTTAGGGCCATTGGTGGAAAGGATTTCAACGGAACTGAATCATTCGTAGAAGCAAGGAACTGGCTAAAAGAAACTGAGGATCTATTCGTTATCTTCGAGGTGGACGAAAGGCAGAACGTACAGTTGGCTGTATGGTTGCTCAAAGACGAAGCTTTCTATTGGTGGGAAGTCACTAACGCTGAAAGACCAGTTGAAACATGGATGGATTTCAGAATAAGGTTTGAGATGGAATTCCTCTCACAAGCTGAACGAAGCTTACAAGTCGAGAAGTTCTTATCTCTTAAGCAAGGAAGTATGACGGTCAAGGAGTACATCAACCAATTCAATCAGCTGGCCCGATTTGGACTGGACTTAGTGAATACTCCTCATAAGAAGGCTCTCCGTTTTCTCAAGGGATTGAGTGACCCACTTCACAGCCTGGCTATGACCCATGTACCTATGGGGGCTACTTACGAGAGGTTAGTGGACATGGCACTCTTACATGAGGAAGGCAAGGGCAAGAAAGAGGAAAAAGTGGAAATGCCTCAAGAGAAGAAGGTGTAGGGGTCACAGAACAAGAAGGCCGATTCAAAGAAAGGCGGGAAGAACAAAAAACCCCGTGACAAGAGGAAGTGTAATTTTTGTGGCATTCTTGGACATCTGGTCAAAGACTGCAGGAAGAAGAAAAGGAAGATGGGTGGTTGTTTCCATTGTGGAGAAATATGACACATGGCTAAGGACTGCCCAAGGAAGCAAGGGCAGAGAGCTAGACCTTCTTCAGGAGGACAAGTTCACGCTCTCACAACACCTCCGCAAGAATGAGGTAGAAATATTTCTGTTGAAAGTTTAGTCTAACTTTTTGATCATCCTATTCATACACTATTTGATTCTGGCGCGTCGCACACATTTATATCTACTGCCTTAGTTGAATCTCTGCACCTAGACACCAGTATAGTAGAGGATCCCTTGGTTGTTTCAAATCCAATTGGAGGATCATCTTATTTTTCAATGGTTTGTTTAGATTTGGAAATTTTTATTCTAAGCATTAGGTTTAGATGTAATGCCTTTGTTGTGGGCTTCACAGGCTATGGGTTGATTCTAGGCATGGACTGGCTATCTAGTAATGGTGCCATCCTCGATTGTGAAAAGAGAGTGGTTAGACTCATGACTCGCCTCGGTAACACTCTCGAAATCTCTTGTAATCCCATGGATTTTGTTATGCTAAGTTATCTAGAATCTCTTGACGCATCTGTTGAGAACTTGCAGTTTGTAAAGGTAGTCCGTGAATACTCAGATGTGTTTGAAGAGGTAAAGGGCTAACCTCCGAAGCGGGAGATAGACTTCCGCATATACCTTGTCAACAGTGCAAAACCCGTTGCCTTACCCGTTAGGCACATGGCTCCAAGGGAGCGGAAAGAGCTCAGCAAGCAAGTTAAAGAGCTCCTAGAAAAGGGGTTTATAAGGCGGAGTATTTCTGAATGGGGTGCTCCAGTGGTGTTCGCAAATAAAGCGGATGGTTCGCTTCGCCTGTGCGTTGATTATAGGGAGCTAAACAAGCTGAACAAGAAGAATAGGCACCCACTCCCAAGAATAGACGATTTGTTCGATCAGCTTTTAGGTGCATCGGTTTTCTCCCAATTAGATCTAGCTATCGGGTTTCATCAGCTAAGAGTGGCTGAAGACAGCATTGATAAGACCGCGTTCAGAACTCCGGATGGTTTCTTCGAGTGGCTTGTCATGCCTTTCGGCTTGACAAATGCACCTGCTTACTTCGTTGATTTGATGAGCAGAGTGTTCAGGGAGTTCCTCAATAAGTTTGTGGTGGTCTTCGTGGACGATATTTTGATCTTCTCAAAGAGTGAGGAAGAGCATGTTCAACACTTAAGGGAAGTCATGGATACTCTCCGTGCACATCAGTTAAAAGCCATATTCTCCAAATGCCATTTCTGGAGAGAAGAAGTTAGGTTCCTTGTACATGTGGTGTCCAAAGAGGGGTTAGCTGTGGACCCCGCAAAAGTGGTTGTTGTGCAAGATTGGAAGGTTCCGCGAAATGCAACCGAAGTCCGAAGGTTTCTCGGGCTAGCAGGCTTTTATCGAAAGTTCATCAAAGATTTTGCAAAAATCTCAGCTCCACTTACAAGGTTGACAAAGAAGAACCTAGCTTTCAATTGGGATTTGTATTGCGATATTGCCTTCCAACGATTAAAGAGGGCTCTGACAACAACCCCAGTTCTGATATTGCCAGATGGGAGCAAGATGTTCACCGTATACATGGATGCCTGTGGTACGGGACTGGGTGTTGTCTTGATGCAAGAAGGAAAGGTAATAGCTTATGGGGGCAGATAGTTGAAAGTACATGAGAAAAACTACCCAACCCACGATCTAGAGTTGGCTGCCATCGTTTTTGCGCTTAAGTCTTGGTGCCATTATCTCCTAGGTGATAAATTTGAATTGTATACTAACCATACATCGTTGAAGTATCTTTTCTCACAGAAAGATCTCAACTTGAGTGTAACACCCCGAATTCTAGTTAATACTAAAATTCACTAATTACAGGATAAATAATCTCAGACGTGGGAATTGGGGGTAACGGGCTGCGTTATTGCGTTCGTCTCGGAAAAATACGCGAAATAGAGTCCGAGTTTTCGAAAATCGGAGTCCGTATAGCCCAGTTATGGCCCGATGAAGTTTGCAGAAAATTCAAAACTAAAACAGATTTAAAAATTTAAAAATTCAGATTTGGAATGGGCCAGGCGGGGTCAGGCGGGAAGCTTCCCGCCCAACCCATGTCGACAGGGCTGTCGACAGGGTGGCACCGTTCAGTGAACCTGGGTGCACCAGGTTGGGTTCTAGGCTGGCTTGAAGGGCTGGTTCTAGAGTTTTGCTAAATCTAAGGGTCCTAAATCAATCTAGGGTTAATCTAAGGGCCTAAAACACTCTCTTAATCTATAAATACACCCTAAACCTACCTTAATCCTTACCAAAAATAGAAATGATGGCCTCATGCCGCCAAATTAAATCCTAAGAGGAGTCTCCATTAATCTAAGAAGGAAGTTTCAAGCTAATCCCTCTCAAGTCATTCTCTAATCATCATTATCTTCATAGTTAGCAACTAATTCTACTTCATAAGGTTGCTAATCTTGAGTTTGGTGAGTTTCTATCACTTTAACATCAATTGTTAAAGTAAGTAGATTGGGTGTAATGAGACTTATGGTCTTAAATGCGGATTAGTGAGTTTGAATCATGTATAATGATATGTTACTCTATGTTGTTCTCTGTTTATGCATATTTGATAAGTTGGTTTATGCATGCTTAACAAGTTGATATATGCATGTTTAACAAGTTGATTTATGCATGTTTAACAAGTTGATATATGCATGTTTAACAAGTGGATTTATGCATATTTAATAAGTGGAATTATGCATGTTTAGCAAAGTGAGTTATGCAAGTTAAGTATATGTTTAAATGCAAGTTGAAAGTGATATGCAAGTTATGCATGCTTATGCAAGTGTATGGATGCTTATGCAAGTCATGTATATATTTAAATGCAAGATTTATGTGATATGCAAGTTATGCATGCTTATGCGAGTATATGAATGCTTATGCAAGATATGTATATGACATGATATGCAAGTTATGCAAGTATGTGAATGCTTATGCAAGTTATGTGTATGCTTAAATGCATGTTTAACATGTTTTGCAAGTTATGAGAATGCCTATATGCAAGTTCAACATGTTATGCAAGATATGTGTATGATAATATGCAAGCTCATATGCGACATGTTATGCAAATCATGTGTATGATAATATGCAAGTTTGGGTTATATGTAGTTGGGTTAATATATGCTCATATATGCAAGTTGACATCCTCTTAACCCATAACAAAGTTATATGTTAAACCCATGATATTTGTGATGATCTTCCCCTTTATTATGTCATGTAACGAGAACGATTTACGTGGGGAACGATGGGGTTGGTAAATATGTTAATAAATGAATGATTGGGTATGATTAAGCATACCATAAAAATAAATTACCATAAGTGGGAATTTACCTATTGAGTTAGGTCTACCCCATGGGAATTTACCTATTGAGTTAGGTCTACCCATGTTATGGAAAACTTGATATTAATTAGGGATAATTAATATGGGGGTGATTAATTAGGTGTAATTAATCGACTAAGACACGAGGTTGGACTCATTTGTAGTTTAAAACTGCCCGGACCCGACCGACTTAACCAGTTGCTACAAATGTCAGCCCAATGTGAGAGGTCTTAGCCATAAATTAAATACGTGATTAAGGTAAAGACACGAGGTTAGACTCTGTTATGACGTAAGACTGCCCGGATTCTACCGGCTTAACCAGGCGGTCATAACAGCCAGTCTAATGTGGGAGGTCTTTACGGGAGATCACGGTCTTAATTAATTAAGAAACACTTAACCATAGTAGCATGTAGTGGGACATGAGGGGTTAAGTGGGTGCCTTGGGTGGCATGAGGAAATTTGGTGGCATGTGGAATCTAGTGGGTTGCCTTGGGTGGCAATAGAAAATATGATTAGAATACTTAACCAAGTGGAAACATGTAATTAAACATGATTAAAGGGTTAAGAGGGATACACTAGATATTTGACAAGCTTAAGTGGGTAGCTTGTGGGGGCCCATTTCAACCAATATCCCAAACGTATCTTTGTGGGCTCGACCCATGTCGAGTGACGGGACACGCATATTGGGTTTGATTATAAGAGGCCAAAACGGGTTAGCGGTGGCAACGCAAGTCCAACGGGTTTCATATGCGTGTGTGGGCCCGGGCTGGTAGATAAGCCGTTGTTGCATCGTGTAGATATAAAGCCGTGCACCGTTAGTATTGGGTAGCCACTTTAGGGGAGTGATACACCCCACTGTGGGACCAGCACGGGTATCTACGGTAGAGAGCCGATCGCTTGGGGAGTAGTGGGTACACCTAATGAAGATAGGGGCAGACGGCACCTATGTAGGGGTACACGAAACTACTGGGTAAGAATTACTGGGTACACCTAGTGGAGATAGGGGCAGACGGCACCTATGTAGTGGGCTAGGGGTACACGAGACTACTGGGGAAATTTTCTAAGTCCTTGGAAGGGATCAACCTTTAAGTAGGAAAGAATGGTGTGGTGCAGTTAGTAATTATCCTTGGGTGGGTAGATGCGTCCTAACGGTTATCTTAGTTTATCCTAAGTCTACCAAGCTGCTTAGTGTAGCCATTCATCCCCAGATATTACCGTAGGTCAAGTTTATGTCTTCTCTGGTTACTTTAATGATTGTATTGTTAAAGTTATAGGACTCACTCAGACTTATGTCTGACCCCGTTGTTTTTATCTTTTTCCCAACCCTCAGGTCCTACGGTGGATCCTAGCGGTAGTAGAGCTTGAGCGGATTGCTGTTCCAGTCTTTAGGAGCTTGGGTAGATGTAAAGCTCCAGTTATCCAGTTATCTTTTCTTTTGTTCTGGCTATTGTATGACAGAGTGGGATTATGTACTTCTTTATTTTGATGGATATTGTACTTGACTTTTACTGTGGTTTTATGATGTAACCAGACATGTTTATTTCCGCTGTTATGAGATGATGTTTTAAAATTTCAAGTACTATTTATATCTGTCTTGTTGTAATTTTTCTGTTCTATATTCACTAAAATACTCCACTGATGCTATGGCATTCCCTTTGTGAGTGACCCTAGCGGGCGTGGGGTGTTACACGTGGTATCAGAGCAAAGGTTACCGGAACAGATAAAATTTTTAGAAAACTATTTTTCTAAAACATTTTTGGAAAAGATATTTTCAAAAACATGTCTTTTAAGAGAAAAGTTTTTGAAAGAAAAGCATAATCCCCAATAGCCATATCTATATCCTTCAAATTCTCCGTTTTGAATCTTTCCTTTTTCGTTTCAGCATGACCGAGAATCTTAATCTTCCGGAGGGTGTGACGGTACCAGTATGGTATAGGAGATTGATGGAGGCTAGGGCCACCACTGCGGGTCTAGCAAATATTCCTCCACCAACCGTAGCACCCGATCTTCCTCCTCCCCCTCCTCCTCGCACTGATACTTTTGCTAAGACTTGCAAGGAAGTTAATGCTATGGGAGGGAAACCTTTTCAAGGATCTGAAACCTTTGTGGAGGCTAGAGATTGGCTTAAAGAGGTGGAAGAGTTGATAGATATCTTTGAGATGGAAGAAGGGAAGAAAGTCAAGTTGGCTGCTTGGTTAATGAAGGGGGAGGCCTCATTTTGGTGGGAGGTCACTAATGGAGAACGCCCCGTTGACTCTTGGGCGGATTTTAGGCAAAGATTTGTGGCAAAGTTTCTCTCAAGGGCGGAGGAAAACTTGTATATGGAAAGATTCTTGACTCTAAAGCAAGGAAATCTTTCGGTAAAGGAATATGTTAACAAGTTTAATCAATTGGCAAGGTTTGGCCTAGATATGGTGAATACACCGGAGAAGAAGGCTTTGAGGTTCGTGAAAGGCTTGAATGAACCAATGCATGGGTTGGCTATGACTCATATCCCTATGGGGGCCACCTTTGAGAAGCTAGTTGACATGGCACTCATGTATGAGGAAGAGAAGGGTCCTAATGCTAATAAGGCACCCGAGAAGAAGGGAGATCAAAAGAAACCTCAACAACAGCAAAGCAAAGGTGGGAAAGGCAACGGTGGCAAGGGCAAGAAGAAGAAGTGTTTCAATTGTGGGACACCTGGCCACCTAAGCAAGGATTGTCGCAAGAAGAAGAAGACCGGCTGCTTCCACTGTGGCGAAGCAGGGCACTTGGTGAAGGATTGCCCTAAGAAGGGGCAAAGGACGGGATCTACCTCAGGAGGACAGGTGCAAGCTCTTATGGCACCGAGTCAGGCTAGGGGGCAAGTACAGGCTCTCGCGGTTCCACCGATTCAGGAGAGAGGTAGAACTATTTCCGTTGAAAGTCTGGTTTTTCTATTTGACCATCCTGTCCGTACATTGTTTGATTCAGGCGCATCGCATTCGTTTATTTCATCATCATTAGTTGAGTTACTGCACCTAGACACCAGTCTGGTAGATGATCCCTTGGTTGTTTCAAACCCAATTGAGGGCTCCACTTATTTGTCCATGATATGTTTGGGTTTGAAGATTTCTATACTTAGCATTGAGTTTAGATGTGATGCTTTTGTATTGGGCTTCACGGGCTATGGGTTGATTTTGGGCATGGACTGGTTATCCAGTAATGGTGCCGTTCTTGATTGCGAAAGGAGAGTTGTTAGGCTCATGACCCGCTTGGGTAACACTCTCGAGATTTCTTGTAATCCCATGGACTCTGTTATGCTAAGTTATCTTGAATCGCTTGACGCTTCGGTCGAGAGTTTGCAATCTATGAGAGTGGTCCGGGAATATCCGGATGTGTTTGAGGAGGTGAAGGGCTTACCTCCGAAGCGGGAGATTGACTTCCGAATATATTTGGTTGATAATGCTAAACCGGTATCCTTACCAGTGCGCCACATGGCTCCTCGTGAGAGGAGGGAACTCCATAAGCAAGTAGGGGAGTTGCTTGAGAAGGGGTTCATAAGACGGAGCATATCGGAGTGGGGTGCTCCAGTAGTATTTGCTACAAAGGCGGATGGGTCCCTCAGACTTTGTGTAGACTATAGAGAACTCAACAAGCTCACAAAGAAGAATAGACACCCATTGCCGAGAATAGATGATCTTTTCGATCAGTTGGTTGGCGCTTCAGTATTTTCTCAGTTGGACTTGGCCACGGGGTTTCATCAGTTGAGGGTGGCTGAGGATAGCATAGACAAGACTGCCTTTAGAACTCCGGATGGTTTCTATGAGTGGCTGGTGATGCCATTTGGGTTGACGAACGCCCCCGCATACTTTGTTGATTTGATGAGTAGGGTGTTCAGGGAGTTCCTTAATAAATTCGTGGTGGTCTTTGTGGATGATATCTTAGTATTTTCTAAGAGTGAAGAAGAGCATGCCCTACATCTTAGGGAAGTGTTGAAGACTCTTCGAGCACATAGCCTTAAGGCTAAATTCTCTAAATGTCACTTCTGGAGGAAGGAAGTACGATTCTTGGGGCACGTGGTCTCCAAGGAAGGGATAGCTGTGGATCCCGCAAAGGTAGTATCAATTCAGGATTGGAAGGTTCCGAAGAATGCTACCGAAGTAAGAAGTTTCTTGGGGTTGGCGGGTTATTATAGGAAGTTCATTAAAGACTTCGCGAAGATATCAGCCCCATTAACCCGCTTAACAAAGAAGAATCTTGTTTTTACATGGGACGTAGATTGTGATGATGCGTTCCGACGGTTAAAGAGAGCTTTAACCACCGCTCCAGTTTTAGTGTTGCCAGATGGGGGCAAGCCATTTGTTGTCTATACCGATGCCTATGGGACAGGACTTGGCGCCGTCTTAATGCAAGAGGGAAGGGTAATAGCCTATGGTGGAAGGCAGTTGAGGGCACATGAGAAAAATTACCCTACCCATGATCTAGAGCTGGCCGCTATTGTTTTTGCGCTTAAGATTTGGCGCCATTATCTTCTTGGTGAGAGATTCGAGTTGTTCACTGACCATAAATCATTAAAGTACTTGTTCTCTCAGAAGGATCTAAACTTAAGACAGCAAAGGTGGATGGAGTTCTTAGCATCCTATGACTTCGAGATATCGTATACCCCTGGCAAGGGTAACGTGGTGGCGGACGCCTTGAGTAGGAAGAGGTTGTCCTTGAGTCCATTGTTCGTGGAACAACAAAGCTTGGAATTTATCTCGATGTTTGATTTCAAACCTTCCATTGATTATGTACCCGGTTTGTTAGCTTCCTTGGAAGTTAGACCTACTCTCTTGGGGCGGATTGGAGAAGCACAGAGGGGCGACCCATAGTTGGTTGAGTTAGTAGAGAAGCTCATAAGGGGGGAGTCGTCCAGCCATTTGAGTAGGTACACCCTAGACGATAGGGGGTGCTTGCGCAGAGACGGTAGACTTTGTGAACCGCAAGACGAGGGTTTGAGGAAGGCTATTCTTGATGACGCACACCGTTCTAGGATGACCATTCACCCCGGTGGGGACAAGATGTACCAAGACATGAAGAGGGTTTTCTTCTGGGCCGGTATGAAGAAAGACGTGGCCGAATATTTCGCTCGATGTTTGGTGTGCCAGCAAGTGAAGGCGGAGCAAAGGAGACCAGGTGGGTTGCTTCACCCATTGGAGGTTCCGCAATGGAAGTGGGATAGCGTCTCGATGGATTTTATTAATGGGTTACCCAGGTCGAGAAAGGGTAATACAGGAATTTGGGTGGTGGTAGACAGACTTACTAAGAGCGCCCATTTCATACCTGTGAAGAGCAAGAGGACTGCTCCATGGCTAGCTTCAGTATATCTTCGAGAGATAGTTCGATTACATGGGGTACCCTCTAGCATAGTTAGTGATCGAGATCCTATCTTCACTAGCGAGTTCTGGAGAAGTTTGCAAGAAGCAGTGGGGACTCAATTGTGTCTGAGCACCGCATATCATCCTCAGACAGATGGCCAGACTGAGAGGGTGAATCGTGTTCTAGAAGACCTTTTGAGGCTTTGTATCTTAGATTTTGGAGGTACATGGGAAGAGCATCTTCCATTGGTGGAGTTCGCATATAATAACAGCTTTCAGTCCAGTATTGGTATGGCTCCTTTCGAAGCTCTCTATGGAAGGCCTTGTCGATCACCTACATGTTGGTGGGAATCTACGGATAAGATCTTGCTTGGGCCCGATATGGTTAGGGAGACTTCTGAGAAGATTGACTTGATTCGAAGAAGGATGAAAGCAGCGCAGGATAGGCAAAAATCTTATGCGGACAAGAGAAGGACGGATCTTGAGTTTGAGGTTGGAGATATGGTTTTTGTTAAGGTATCTCCGTTGAGAAATGTTGTTCGCTTCGGATCCGTTGGGAAGTTAGCACCAAGGTTTGTTGGGCCGTTTCCTATCAAGGAAAGGATTGGACGGATGGCATATAGGGTGGAGTTGCCCGACAGACTTAGTGGTGTTCATGATGTATTCCATGTATCACATCTGAGGAAGTGCTTACATGAGACCGCAGAGGTGGTAGAGCCAAGCTTGCTTAGAGATGTAGAGGTAGAGCGTGATGCGACTATTCGACGAGCTCCTACTCGCATCCTTGGGTCAGAGACTAGGAAGTTGAGAAACAGAGAGGTTCAACTAGTCAAGGTGCAATGGGGAGAAGATGAGAGCAACGCAACTTGGGAGACTGAAGCGAAGATGCGTTCATTGTACCCATTTCTTTTTGAGGGTATGTCTTTACTTTCTCCTTTATCGCTTGTCTAGTACTTATCTTATCTTTGGTATGTCCTCTCGTTAGTACCTTTGACCTTTAGATAGGGTAAACCTATGGTTGAAACATGTGTTTGAGGCATGTTATGGTTGATGGATGCAAGTGTATGCAAGTGTTTGCTAGTGGTTGCTCGTGGATGCATATACACACACTCTAGGCACTAGATCGGCTCAGTCACTTCATATTGCATATTGCATAAAATTGTGTGTAGGAAGATATATTTATGGATGTATAATGGTTGTGTCATCACATGGATGATGCATTTTGGTGAATGATTGTGCACTCATGTAGATATTGTATGTGTCGATAGGGTTCTCTCGCATACATAATGGATGCATGGCACTATCATGGTTTGCATATGTTCATACATTAGATAGGGAACATATACACACACCGTTTGCATATGCTCATACATCATTAGAAACTGTTTAAGGACAATGGATGCCCGTGATTGATGATTTGAGTAGATGGTTGTTTGGATGGTAGGATATGCATTCTCCTTAGCTTAGAGATTTCGGGGACGAAATCCTTTAAGGAGGGGAGAATGTAACACCCCGAATTCTAGTTAATACTAAAATTCACTAATTACAGGATAAATAATCTCAGACGTGGGAATTGGGGGTAACGGGCTGCGTTATTGCGTTCGTCTCGGAAAAATACGCGAAATAGAGTCCGAGTTTTCGAAAATCGGAGTCCGTATAGCCCAGTTATGGCCCGATGAAGTTTGCAAAAAATTCAAAACTAAAACAGATTTAAAAATTTAAAAATTCAGATTTGGAATGGGCCAGGCGGGGTCAGGCGGGAAGCTTCCCGCCCAACCCATGTCGACAGGGCTGTCGACAGGCCTGTCGACAGGGGTGTCGACATGCCTGTCGACTTGCCTGTCGACAGGGTGGCACCGTTCAGTGAACCTGGGTGCACCAGGTTGGGTTCTAGGCTGGCTTGAAGAGCTGGTTCTAGAGATTTCCTAAATCTAAGGGTCCTAAATCAATCTAGGGTTAATCTAAGGGCCTAAAACACTCTCTTAATCTATAAATACACCCTAAACCTACCTTAATCCTTACCAAAAATAGAAATGATGGCCTCATGCCGCCAAATTAAATCCTAAGAGGAGTCTCCATTAATCTAAGAAGGAAGTTTCAAGCTAATCCCTCTCAAGTCATTCTCTAATCATCATTATCTTCATAGTTAGCAACTAATTCTACTTCATAAGGTTGCTAATCTTGAGTTTGGTGAGTTTCTATCACTTTAACATCAATTGTTAAAGTAAGTAGATTGGGTGTAATGAGACTTATGGTCTTAAATGCGGATTAGTGAGTTTGAATCATGTATAATGATATGTTACTCTATGTTGTTCTATGTTTATGCATATTTGATAAGTTGGTTTATGCATGCTTAACAAGTTGATATATGCATGTTTAACAAGTTGATTTATGCATGTTTAACAAGTTGATATATGCATGTTTAACAAGTGGATTTATGCATATTTAATAAGTGGAATTATGCATGTTTAGCAAAGTGAGTTATGCAAGTTAAGTATATGTTTAAATGCAAGTTGAAAGTGATATGCAAGTTATGCATGCTTATGCAAGTGTATGGATGCTTATGCAAGTCATGTATATGTTTAAATGCAAGATTTATGTGATATGCAAGTTATGCATGCTTATGCGAGTATATGAATGCTTATGCAAGATATGTATATGACATGATATGCAAGTTATGCAAGTATGTGAATGCTTATGCAAGTTATGTGTATGCTTAAATGCATGTTTAACATGTTATGCAAGTTATGAGAATGCCTATATGCAAGTTCAACATGTTATGCAAGATATGTGTATGATAATATGCAAGCTCATATGCGACATGTTATGCAAATCATGTGTATGATAATATGCAAGTTTGGGTTATATGTAGTTGGGTTAATATATGCTCATATATGCAAGTTGACATCCTCTTAACCCATGACAAAGTTATATGTTAAACCCATGATATTTGTGATGATCTTCCCCTTTATTATGTCATGTAACGAGAACGATTTACGTGGGGAACGATGGGGTTGGTAAATATGTTAATAAATGAATGATTGGGTATGATTAAGCATACCATAAAAATAAATTACCATAAGTGGGAATTTACCTATTGAGTTAGGTCTACCCCATGGGAATTTACCTATTGAGTTAGGTCTACCCATGTTATGGAAAACTTGATATTAATTAGGGATAATTAATATGGGGGTGATTAATTAGGTGTAATTAATCGACTAAGACACGAGGTTGGACTCATTTGTAGTGTAAAACTGCCCGGACCCGACCGGCTTAACCAGTTGCTACAAATGTCAGCCCAATGTGAGAGGTCTTAGCCATAAATTAAATACGTGATTAAGGGTAAAGACACGAGGTTAGACTCTGTTATGACGTAAGACTGCCCGGATTCTACCGGCTTAACCAGGCGGTCATAACAGCCAGTCTAATATGGGAGGTCTTTACGGGAGATCACGGTCTTAATTAATTAAGAAACACTTAACCATAGTAGCATGTAGTGGGACATGAGGGGTTAAGTGGGTGCCTTGGGTGGCATGAGGAAATTTGGTGGCATGTGGAATCTAGTGGGTTGCCTTGGGTGGCAATAGAAAATACGATTAGAATACTTAACCAAGTGGAAACATGTAATTAAACATGATTAAAGGGTTAAGAGGGATACACTAGATATTTGACAAGCTTAAGTGGGTAGCTTGTGGGGGCCCATTTCAACCAATATCCCAAACGTATCTTTGTGGGCTCGACCCATGTCGAGTGACGGGACACGCATATTGGGTTTGATTATAAGAGGCCAAAACGGGTTAGCGGTGGCAACGCAAGTCCAACGGGTTTCATATGCGTGTGTGGGTCCGGGCTGGTAGATAAGCCGTTGTTGCATCGTGTAGATATAAAGCCGTGCACCGTTAGTATTGGGTAGCCACTTTAGGGGAGTGATACACCCCACTGTGGGACCAGCACGGGTATCTACGGTAGGGAGCCGATCGCTTGGGGAGTAGTGGGTACACCTAATGAAGATAGGGGCAGACGGCACCTATGTAGGGGTACACGAAACTACTGGGTAAGAATTACTGGGTACACCTAGTGGAGATAGGGGCAGACGGCACCTATGTAGTGGGCTAGGGGTACACGAGACTACCGGGGAAATTTTCTAAGTCCTTGGAAGGGATCAACCTTTAAGTAGGAATGACTGGTGTGGTGCAGTTAGTAATTATCCTTGGGTGGGTAGATGCGTCCTAACGGTTATCTTAGTTTATTCTAAGTCTACCAAGCTGCTTAGTGTAGCCATTCATCCCCAGATATTACCGTAGGTCAAGTTTATGTCTTCTCTGGTTACTTTAATGATTGTATTGTTAAAGTTATAGGACTCACTCAGACTTATGTCTGACCCCGTTGTTTTTATCTTTTTCCCAACCCTCAGGTCCTACGGTGGATCCTAGCGGTAGTAGAGCTTGAGCGGATTGCTGTTCCAGTCTTTAGGAGCTTGGATAGATGTAAAGCTCCAGTTATCCAGTTATCTTTTCTTTTGTTCTGGCTATTGTATGAGAGAGTGGGATTATGTACTTCTTTATTTTGATGGATATTGTACTTGACTTTTACTGTGGTTTTATGATGTAACCAGACATGTTTATTTCCGCTGTTATGAGATGATGTTTTAAAATTTCAAGTACTATTTATATCTGTCTTGTTGTAATTTTTCTGTTCTATATTCACTAAAATACTCCACCGATGCTATGGCATTCCCTTTGTGAGTGACCCTAGCGGGCGTGGGGTGTTACATTGAGGCAACAAAGATGGATGGATTTTCTTGCCTCGTATGATTTTGAGATTTCCTACACTCCGGGCAAGGGCAATGCAGTAACAGACGCCTTGAGTAGAAAGAAACTGACCTTAAGCCCTCTCTTTGTAGAAAGGCAAAGCTTGGAGTACATAGCCACTTCGACTTTAGTCCCTCATCTGAATTTGTACCTGGCCTATTGCAACATTGGAAGTGCGGCCTACGCTTTTGGACTCAATAGGGACCGCGCAACATGAAGACCCTCTGCTAGTTGATATAATAGATAAGCTGATTAGGGGTGAAACTTAGAGTCACCTCAATAGATACTCCATCGATGGCAAGGGATGGTTGAGACGGGATGGAAGACTATGCGCCCCACAAGCAAGGGATTTGGTGAAGAAGGTTCTCGAAGAGGCACACCATTCCAAGTTGACCATACACCCCGGTGGAGACAAAATGTACAAAGACATAAAAAGGGTTTTCTTTTGGAGAGGCATGAAAAGAGATGTAGCTGAATTCGTCTCCAAGTGCATGATATGCCAGCAAGTCAAGGCGGAACAGAAGAAGCTTGGAGGTTTGCTTCATCCTCTAGAGGTCCCACAGTGGAAATGGGATAGCATTTCAATGGACTTTGTTGATGGGTTGCCTAGGTCAAGGAGGGGCAATACCAGTATTTGGGTAATAGTGGACAGGCTCACAAAAAGCGCCCACTCTATACCCTTCAAGAGTAGAAGGACTGCCTCATCTCTAGCATCCATATATCTTAAAGAGATAGTTCGACTCCATAGGATACCCTCCAGCATAGTGAGTGATCGATATCCTATCTTCACGAGCGAGTTTTGGAAGAGTTTACAAGAGGCTGTAGGCACACAGTTATGCTTAAGCACGGCCTATCACCCCCAAACCGATAGCCAGACGGAAAGAGTCAACAGAGTATATATTATAAGACCTCTTGAGACTGTGCATTCTTGACTTCGGAGATACATGGGAGGATCATTTACCTTTGGTGGAATTCGCTTACAACAATAGCTACCAAGCCACCATAGGCATGGCGTCTTTCGAAGCGTTATATGGAAGACCGTGCCGGTCACCAACTTGCTGGTGGGAGTCCACAGACAAACTCATACTTAGACCAGACATGATTAGAGAAACTCTAGAGAAAGTGGACTTGATACGAAGAAGAATGAAGACTGCCCAAGATAGACAGAAGTCCTATGCAGATAAAAGAAGAACCGACCTTGAGTTCGAAGTTGGAAACAACGTGTTCCTTAAAGTATCTCCTTTGAGAAACGTCGTTCACTTTGGATCTGCAGGAAAGTTAGCACCAAGATTTGTAGGGTTGTCCCTATCATTGAGAAAATTGGGAAGATGGCTTATAGGGTACAGCTGCCCGAAAGATTGGTTGGGGTTCATAATGTCTTTCATGTCTCTTACCTGCGAAAGTGCTTACATGATTCTTCGGAAGTGGTGGAACCAAGCATGCTAGAGGAAGTAGAAGTTGAACGAGAAGCAACTATGAGGAGAGTTCCAACCCGTATCTTGGGAACAGAAGTCAAAAAGCTACGCAACCGTGAAGTCAAGCTTGTCAAAGTTCAGTGGAGTGACGCCGAGGAAGACGCGACTTGGGAAACTAAGGACAGAATATGTGCAGCCTACCCTTTTCTTTTTTAGGGTACATCTTTGACCACTTTTTCCTTAAGTTTATGCTTGTATCTATCTATTTAGGTATATCGAGGACCTTATCCTTATCCTTAGGTAGAAACCTATTTGGATGTAAACATGTGATTGAAACATGTTATGGTTTATGGTTGCAAGTGTTTGCAAGTGGATTGCTAGTGGTTGCTCGTGGGTGCATATACACACACATTAGGTATTAGATCGGCTCAATCACTTTCATATTGCATATGCATATATGTATTTGTATATGGATTGAAACTTGATGTGTTATCATATGGACATTGCATTTGTATGAATGATTGTGTACTCATGTAGGAAAAATTGCATACATAATGGACTCATGGCACTGACATAATTTGCATTAAGGAGGTCAACTGAATTAGTAGACCGCCTGATCTTGCATTTGATAAGGACATGTACACACACTATGCATATGATCATGAAGCATTAGAAGTCTTTTAAGGACAATGGACGCATGTGTTTGATGGTTGAGTAGATGGGTGATTGGACGGTAGGATATAAGTTCTTCTCTACTTGAAGATTTAGGGGTCGAAATCCTAAAAGGAGGGGAGAATGTAACACCCCGTATTTTTTGTTAACGTTATAATAACGAATTAAACAATACTTAATTTCAAATGTGAGAATTAAGGGAAATGGGTTACGCCATTGCGTTCATCTCGGAATTCTGCTTGAAATAGAGTCTGAGTTTGCGTGAATTGGACTTTGTATGAAGAAGTTATGGCCTTCGGTAGTTTCAAAAATTCAAATAAATTCAAACAGCTCAAAACCGGATTCAAAATTTAAAACAGAAGTCAGAAGCGGGTTGGGCGGGAAAATTCCCGCCCAGGACCCAGGTCGACCAGGGGGTCGAACCTAGTGTCGACCTCCCCCCCTACAAGTCGACCTGGGGGTCGACCTGGGGGTCGACCTGCCCCTTCCCCCGGCCAGATCTGAATTTCGACGACTTCTGACTTGTTGCTGAGTCACTAGGGTTTCTGGATAGTTCTGATCTGGTCTGAATGGTTGTAGTTAACTCTAGGTTCATCCGACGGCTCTAATTAAATTGAAATTCTATATAAACAACCTAATGCTCAACCTAAAATCACACAAAAATAATCTTGGAACTGTCATGCCGTAACTTGGAGTAGCCGTCACCGCTTTCAATTCAAAGACAAGATAAAAGCCTACATCAACATCAAATTAAAACTAATCTAATTCAACGATCTACATCAAAAGCGAGCATTACAACTTCAAAATTCAGATTCCAGAAATCAAGAATTCCTTTTAGTTTGTAAGTTGGTTATTACGTAGATTTAAATGTTCTTTTAAATGAAATCATGACATGTTGTAACTCGAAAATAGAATGATGCTTAAGTATAAGATAAATAAAGTTTGATTCTAATTTATCTTAAATTACCATTGCGATTGATCATGCCTATATGTTTATGGTGATGAACATACAAAATTTGTATGGTATTATTGGAATCTATTATGATTGGATGATGAACTTATTATGCCAACTTATTGATGAACATGTCATGTTATAATTTGGTGGTTACTTGCAAGTTTATGATCTAAATCACATGCTTACATGTTTAGATCAACATTTATGTATATTTAGAAATTTGTTAAGTTGAACCTATTTATGTTGCAAGTTGGATTTGTGGCCCCCTTATGTTTCAACACACATAAGTTATCATGCTAAGTTGTGATTTAAAAATGTTTATAGTAGCTTTCTTATGTTTTCACATACATAAGTTAATATGCTAAGTTGTGGTTTAAAATTATGTTTATATGTTAAACCTCCATGTTAGACCTATATCAAGTTTACATGATAATTAGATCCAACTTAGTCACAAGTTCACCCTTACCTGTTTAATTAAGTTAGTGATGCTTCTATGCCAAGTTACACATGATAAGTTAAAAGTATGTTATTGTATGCTTATTTCATGTCCCTTGTTTGTTACCCTTTTAGTTTATGGGTTTGGGCTAATTTATTAGCCCAACATTTTATGTAATTTATGCGAACATACCACAGGGGTATCATTGGGAAAACATGAAAATTTCATGGCATAGAATGGTTCATGAAATGGTATATTTGGTACACCATTTATTGTGAGCATAATCAAAAGAATAATTATGGCATGATTAAATTAAGATTAATTTACATATAAAAATTAGACATATATAGAAAATATGTGAATTTAGAAAAGACGAATATGCCTAACCCGAGGTTAGACTGAGTTGTGGTGTAAAATTGCCCGGAACCGACCGGCACATCCAGTGACCACAACAAGACCTGTCTAGTGTGGGTGGTTAGTGCATCAAGCCCAAAAAGGACCCGAGGTTAGACTGAGTTTTGGTGTAAAACTTCCCAGAACCGACCGGCACATCCAGTGACCACAACAAGACCTGTCTAATGTGAGTGGTTGGTGCTTTAATGAATAAATTAAAGCTAAGTCAAGAATGGTAGGGTTAAGTCAATTAAGGAAACACTTAACCGATTCAACATGTTAACTAAACTGATCGGTGGGGTTAGGTAAACTTGGACACTTAACCAAATAAACATATTGATTAGAAAACCCTAGTAATGGGGACCCATTTCAGCAGTAACCAACATAGATGTATCATGGTAACCTGAACTAGGCAGGGTGGGGCACGATTACTGGAATGATTATAAGCGGTCAAAAACGTCGGCGGTTGGTGCGTCAATGTAGGTTCCGACGGAGTACGGGCGTGCACGTACTCCGGAGTGGAAAAAAGCAGGCACTGGGCATCAGTAGTATACACTGTGCATCGTGAATCGTGTCAGCTTGCCACCAGAGGGACTGATACACCCCATGGTGGGACCAGCACAGGTATCTACAGTCAAGCAGGGTCGAATGACACAGGATATGAATGCATGCGAGTAGGAGCTGATCATTAAGGGGATCGTTCGTTATGAACAAGTGAGGCTGGTTGAACCAATGGTTAGTAGGTGCAGAGACTATAGTAATGGGTGCGATCACATGTTCATCTTATCTTATATTAGGGTATTGTCATATGTTATGTTATTACTGTCATGATCCCTTCCCTTGTTTAAATACTAGTAATCACTGAACTTACCAGATTTATTGTCTGACCCGATTTCTTTTGTCCTCTATTCTTCCGTCCCCTCCCCCCCCCCCTTCCAAGGTCTGCAGGGAGGGAATACTCCAGCTTAGTCGGACTCTTTGCAAGCTTCAAGAAAGTAGATGTATGATTGGGACTCTCTTACCTTGGCTATGTCTTTTGGACACTACACTTGGGGATTTATGCAGTTTTATTTATGGTTTATGCTTCTTTATTAAATGATCAAGACAGAAATTATGATGTAATGTTTTGGAAGTTATTTTGAGACAATTTGCTGTGATGCTTTTGTATTGAACCACGTATGCAATAAATGTTTGATTTTCGCTGCTTATATTTATCTGTCTTGTAAATTTTTCTGTGTCTTGTACCTATAACCCTCTACCAAAGTTAAGGCATTCCCTTTGTGAGTAACCTTAACGGAGGTGGGGTGTTTCAATAATCTAGAAATAGAAAGGGAATTGGATAAACGTTTTAAAAAGGGAGAATTGGTTTTATATGATGTTAATTATTCGAGGTAAGTGGTCTTGTCCGTTTTGAAGTTAAGAATGTTTTCAGTCAAGGTCTGAGAGGTAGTTATACCCCAACTTGATTGATTTCGTTTTTAACCAATAAATAGCAAGATCCAATCTCGAAGAGGAATGTGTGAATAAGAGTTAGTTGAATGCAGTGTTTTGGGTTGTCGTAGCGATGTTTTGCACAACATTTGTTTTAACCCGAAGAAGTGAAAGTTTGGAAATATGATTATAAATATTTCCTAAGTCTAGAAATGAATGGTCGGGAATGAGATAAGTAATAGGAATATTTTCCAATTATACATAGAAGATATTTTCTAAGTACAGAAAATAAAACAAGGCGATATATGGAAATGTTTTCCAATTAACGTAAAAGGCCAAGATGATTATCGAAAATTTCTGGTTAACAAATATTGATAAGGAAATGGAGAAGAGATTTAATTAATGAAATATTAATTAAAGAGCTCAATGATTTGTCTGATATGTTTAATGAACACTTGTTTTTATTTGATAGTTAAATCATAGACTATCGAAGTTTTAACCATTGTTGTTAATATAGAGAGACCGGTTAGATTATTATTCAAAGAACCACTCCGTATTTGCAGTAACGTTGCGAATCATATTATATGAAGATAATAGAAGACGGAGTAGAGTACAAGGACTTTTTCTATTAATAGAAATTTTGTCTTCAGTTTCGTTCAATCCCAGAACGAACGTAAATGGACGAATGTCTGACAAAGTATTTCCAATGATCGCATGGGTTGGTCTGTATAAATATATATGGTTGCAACGAATTTATTCCCTTAGCATAACATCCAGAATATTTGTGTAAACCAATTAATGATTAACGGATCTGATAATGTGGCATTCAAAGTAATTGTGTTATCAAGGAGAGAAGTAATCGTAGCCTCGGGCCTCAACAACCGAGAAATGACAAAAATCGGGCAGGCAGCATGACAATGTGGGTAGCTTCCATTAGGGTGTATCATCGCCTATCCAGAGATTCATTTAATTCCTTATTCTATTCGATGCTGTCCCATTCGGGAAACGGTTGCTGATCCCAACCGTTGGTGATATACATTCAATACACTCAAGCAAAATGAGTGGTCGGTCATGTGTGGCTGAGTTGCAAGATGTTCTTGTTGAACTCGGTGTATTCTCCTCTAGAGATACACCAGCGGCAGGTTGTTCCATACCTTGTCATAGTTGGAATTTCATTACCCAATAAGTGCTTGCGGTTTTGATTGTATATTATATATGTGGAATGTGAGATGCAACGTTCCACTAGATTGTTATTTACTTGATTTAGACACTATTATAATATCAAAAAAGTTTTGATATAAAGTTTATCCTTTTCTTTCAAAAGGATTTGAAATTTAAATCAAGTGGTTTGGATTCCCATAAGGGGAAAAAAAAACCCGTTCCGTGTTATACAGCGGGGTCTTATGAGATATCATTTAGTTTCTGAAACAGTTTTAAATTGTTTACTCATACCAGTCCCATGACTTACCCGGGGTTTATTTTGTTTTGTTTTACCTAAACTCTTGGGTGCCCAATTTTATATGGACAGTCAAGTAGTTTAGGATTTTACAGATTTATCTGAAGGAACTTGGAGCAGGAGGCTTCAGCGTTAGTTATGTAGTTATTGTTTTCCGCTGTGTTGTAAGTGTTGTACTCTGATAAGTGTATGTTATACAGTTAGAATTTTGTATTCAAAAGTTATGATATATTATTATTATTTTCCGCTGCGATGTGAGATTCTGTGTTGTTATTTCTGTTCTTCTTCTACCTTTTTCTTCTAAAAAAAATGATTCGTATTTTCGTGATATTTGGGTTAGATGTATGGTGTATGTAGTCAACTCTGATATTACGGATTTGCGGGCCGTTACAAAAAGCCTGCGTTTATAACTCATATTTTATTACAAAATCCATTTATCCAATCTTTTACTCAAAATCGACAACATTTTATTTAGCATCTTGGGCTTTACATGTTTAAATCTCATTTCTAATCCCAATACCTTAATTAATTTAATTATTAAGTAAGTTTTTATTTAAAATCAACCCATCAGTTTTAAACCCCTTTTATAAACTTAATTATAAAAAAAAACTTCTGCTTATTAAATAATACTTAACACTATTTATAATAAACAATTCAATAATTACTTTAAACATAATTAAAAGACTAATTATCTTTTAAGAACACTTATTAACTTTGAATAACTATTCATCAAAACCATTTCTATTACATTAATTTTGAAGCAATTAATCTAATAATAAATTTCACTTCTAAACAGTTGACTCGGTTACTTAAAAATCATCTGTTTACTTGTTAACTAATTTCAACTAATACCTTCTCTTGAATTAATTAATAATATAATAACAAAATTACTTAATTGTTTCATACGAACAACTATTTTAAATTATTAACTCGTAGGTTAGTTCTTAGCGTATTTACTTATAAAAGATTTTCAACGTAAAAATTTGCTATAAAATATCATTTTATAAACCAAAATTCCTTATTTTATCTATAAAACTTCTTTTCCTATAGCTTATATAAGTTATAAATCTTGCTTTAGTTATAAAATGTAAATTTTATAGCTTTTACCACATCAATTCGCCTAACGACAAAATCGACGCCTTTAAAAAAATGGATTGCAGGCCATACATTGCAAATCACTTAATCAATATGGTCCATTTATTAAACATATCGACGTTGAATACATTCAACCATTCAACATCCAATTCAAACAATCAACATCTAAATATGATTTAATATTACTTGAGATAAACAATTCATATAAATATATGAAACAAGTAACATATAAATATTTGAGGAATCCGGTTGGATCCCTCCAACCTGTCATTCCCTGCATTCAGATCATTGTATCATTATATAACTTCATATGAAATAGAAATTCCATTCTAAATTATTTTTATATAATTAACGAAAATTATCTACAGAACAACAATAAACCATCTAATTCATCCAATCAAACAATTTATACTAATAACGATGAATTATAATAGTATGAATTCAACATATCATAGTATCGTTAGAGATGAGGATCAATGATCTTAAGGAAAAACTAACACTGGAGGGGGTGAATACTGTTTCAAAGAAATTATAGAAATATGAACCACAACACCATATACCCAGTTTTTCCACACCCGATGCTGAAGAATTGCCACGGACTAAAGTCATGGCAATTTTGGAACGGCTTTTGGCCATGGGAAAATGGAGTAGCATGGTTTTGGACCGTGGTAGTTTTGGAATGGGTTTGAGTCATTCCAAAGTTATAGGGGAAACTTTCATAGCAGCGATCCCCTGGCTCCCAGTTATTTCACGCTCCCCTCATACCAAAAAAGAAACCGTCCTAAAAATGAACGCTCCTCAGATCTGAGTTCATCCCAAAACAATCCATCGCCTCTTTCGTTCAGCTACATCGAAATCGTGTTTTCCTCTCATTCGTGAAATTATCGAAATCGCGTTTTCAGGTATTATTCTGTTGCTGTTATTAAAATGGAAACCCTAATTTAAGCAATATAAATTAGGCTTCATTTATTAAGAATAGAGATTGAAAATCTATGAAGATTTTGGCTTGAGAATTTGTTCCAAAATAAATTCTATGAAGCTTGGATCAAAGCCCAACTTATCTCGAGCAGATGGGAATAATATCAGGTAAACTTCTAAAATGCAATCCATTCATTAGCTTTTCTAAATACATAGTTTATGTCAATATATGTTACATATCGCCTAGTTAATCTTAATGGACAATTACATTACTTCCCATTGTTTGTTTAGACGATCATTGCAACACTTTTACTAAATTCTGTTAGTTTTTTTTCAAAACAAGGAAACGCTCTGGTTGGCTAACCATTTACACCACATTCTTAAAAGTTGAATCCTGACTATATCCCAGTAAAACTAGTAAAATATTGTCTATGACTAGTGATACATATGCCATTATGAAAAATAAACAAAGTGTATGTGTATTCATTATGTTAAGGATGTCAAGTATTAACAAGAAAATGACACACATCATCCTCATTTTAGCCATGTCTTTGTATTATGCAGCCAAATCTTTTGTTTCTATTTGCTTAGTTCTGCTGTTGAACCTACTAATTGTAGGTACCTTTGGCCCCTGTTTGATTTGTAAGCTGGACTAAATTATAAAACAAACAAGTTTTGTTTTTATCACAAAATAGAACGAAGAAGCATTGTTTCAATAGTTAGACGCTTCGACTTGGATGCGAGAAGTCACATGCTCAAAACTTGCATAACATAATTCAAACATGTATTGATATGTACTATGTTATATATTAGTACTGATATGTTCTATCATGTATGTACCAAATTTCACAAAAAATTAACTAAAATCTAAAATAAAAATGGTAAAATTACACTTGTTAGAAATTTTCCTCCGTTACAGCTTCCACTTGTGTATCCCTTATTACTTATCTTTTCTTAAGCCATTCAAATCAATTTCTTTTGCAGCTATACTTTTGGGTTGCATCATTATTTGATGCCTGACTTAAACCTTTCTCCTTTGATGTAAACTAATGGAATTTCATTTCCCATTCTTTTATTTTTCTTTCAGAAGTCCCTAATCTAGACTAGTGTTTGTATAAAAGCTTTACTGTATCGTCTGTAAAAGATGTCTAGAACTATAGTTTAAAGAATTACCATTGTCGAAACTATAAATTATTATCAGTCGTGCTAATCATATAGGACAATTACACATATAGCATTTCTTTCTTAATGTCTAAATTTATAAATTATTACAGGGCTTAATGATTACACATGTTAGGAATTTTCCTTCTTTACAGCTTCCACTTGTGTATCCCTTATTATTTATCCTTTTCCTTAGACATTCAAATCAATTTCTTTTGCAGCTATACTTTTGGGTTGGGTTGCATCATTATTTGATGCTTGGATTAAACCTTTCTCATTTGATGTAAACCAATGAAATTTCATGGTTCAGTCTTTTCTTTTTCCTTCAGAAGTCCCTGATCTAGACTAGTGTTTGTGTGAAGGCTTTACTATTATCGTATGTAAAAGATGTCTAGAACTATAGTTTAAAGAGTTGCCATTGTCAAAACTATGTATTATTATCAGTTGTGTTACACATATAGGATTTGTTTCTTAATGTCTAATTTTATATCTGATTACAGGGCTTGATGATTAGCAGAGGCCAAACCACGACAATGTAAGAGAAATTAGTGATCAGTTTTGCACTTGTTTTAACTATTAATCTGGTTTAGACATTTGGAAGGTATGTCTATGTTACTATCATGCTATTACATTTTCAGTTCATTTTTTGCAAATCCTTACCGTTGGCAAATATTTTTAAAATTTTATTAACCTTTATCAGTTTTGTAATTCATTTACAATTTTGAATATTCATAATGAATAAGTTGGACCAAAGACTCGATCAACTTTTGTTATATGATTAACGTATGTTGTGCACATGTTTTATATAATCAAGATATACTACATATATAAAAGAATGAGTGTGTAAGCAAAGTTAAAGTGTACAAATATTAGTAAGTACTAGTTTATCTTGAAATGGATGTATGTATATTTGTCCTTGACATAATGTTGGTTCACTGAGTAATTTTACCAAAATACATACTATACAAAATGAAATTACGGTTATCTAATTTAGTTATCTTTATTTATTTACTCGAGTAATAAATTGTGTTCTTAGCATTCTTCCACCATTTGAATTTTGGATTCACTCTCTCTATTTATGTTAATTTTTAGATTATATAAGCATTAAATATTCATTATACATGTTCACTGTTATTCGTGAAGTCCCAGTATTTCTTTGTTAGTGCACGTTTGGATTTAGGATTTCAATTTTGTTTCGAATTTACGTAGCTGAATAAGTTGTGGCTTGCTGTTAGTCTTGCTAGGCGGGTAAATTTGCTTGGAGCAAAGAATCTCGTATTTTATCCTGGTTTGATTTTACCTACGGCTGAGACAATCGCTATCTACGTATTTGAAGCTTTACATGTTGTGTTTGATACCTGTTAATTATTTGATCATCTTTTTATGTCACCATTTAACTTTTCTATTGGGTTTTACCTTCTTTGACAATTGTTAACCAATTTCCATACATGCCTTTTCAAATATTCTTGTCATCAACGATTGAATTTTGTTAATGCATACATTATCAGAATAAATTTTCCTAATAATATATTATTTCTATATACTAATAATTTAGCACCTGATTTCTTTGTGTAGTTCTTGTTTGTAGTTCATGTGTCTAAGCCTCTCGATTGTTGTGATCATTAAACACATTGCATTGCAGGTTGTTTAAAGATTTCAAGAATCACAAATGAAATGAAATGAAGCCTCCAAGCTTGCTGCAGAGTCTCCTCAAGTCATCTTAAGGACTCCTGAGCCTGAGACTATAGCTAAATTTTATGTTCTTTGCCTCGATATTTTATTAATGGGCTGCAGCTAATTGTGATGCTTTGTCTGTATTTCATTTCATATTTTTTTTCTTCTTCTTATTAACTTATTTATTAAATGGAATTAAGCAATGTCCATCATGCTCAGCGTTCTCTTCAAATTTATATTAGATAAACTTACATATATTTTTTAACTTTAATTTATACAGAGCGTTCTTGTATACAATGGGAAAACACCACCTTTATTTTAGTATTTTGGATTTTTTTTTGACCAAAGGAAAACTCAATGCCTTTGAATCTCTTGAGCTATCCCGTCTAGTTCTCATTCAGAACAAAAGGAGTCTTCTATAAAAAAAGGTTGGAGAAGACAAGCTTGACTGCAGTGAAGAACCTGGAGATCTGGTAAAGGTGAGAAATAAACTTCTTGCACAACCTTTAGTCTCTCAAGATTTCTGCGACTCATTTATGGAACTGTGTATGACTTCGTAATTGCTTCAGTTATTGATTCTAAAATATTTTTTCTTGGTTATCTTTGCAGATTGTTGACAATGACCTAGCTCTGAAAATACATATGAAGGCAAGGGCTACGGCAATGGATCATGTTAAACAAATAATTCGATATTTATAGATGCATAAGCTAGGTATATAAGTATTAAGTTAGATGGTTAGTTTTGTTCATTTTGATTTACCCAATTAGTTACTTGTTGATGCAGGTTTATTATATATACATAGCTAATTAATTTACTTCTATGCATTATAGTTTATTTAAATCAATTAAACTAGGTTTAGTTCATTTAAACAGAAGTTGTATGTGTATGATATTTGTTATCATATGGTATATACAATTTATACAAATGTGAATTGAACTGTAAGCAATTAAATGTAATTTACTTGGGGAGAACGAAAAGGACTACCTTTTTCCTAAACGTAGAATCATGGAACCATTAAAAACATGCTTTTGCCAAAAAAAAACTGCACAGTGAAGAAAGGCTAAAATTCCAAACTGAAGATCATTACTTGTAGTGATCATTCCAGCCATTGAAAGACCATTTTGCAATAGCTTATATTGTAATTGATTTAAAATAGCCTTGAATATTAATTTCTAAATAGTTATAAATAATGATTTGTAAACATAAAATTTTAGATGCAATTTGACTGATAATTTAAATTAACTCGAATATTTAGTGAAAAGAAACTAATTAAATATGCTTATTAGCAACGAGCTATTGCTACGTTATTCCCACTTGTTAACCAATATTGTTAGCTTTTTGTAGAAGGTTTTTTTGTTAAATCCTGAAATAAAAATACTGGACTTAAAAGTGATTATGCCTATTATACGAGTAAATGCAATTCATATACTAAGAAAGGGAAAGGGAAACTGTAACTGTATCCAGTCAGTATCTTGTGAAGCTATGTTCATAAATGTCTATAAAATTACAAAAGGTTTTTACAATCATCATAAGCTAGTAAAAAATGTATGCATAAATGGGACTGGGCTATCTGTAATGTTATAAACAACTTTACCAAATTATACAAATTCGGTGTAAGGGAGAATGGAATAATACGCTAATTAATAGATAGGACTTAAATGCTACAGGACTAACTCATGTTGAATAATATACAGCATATATCTAATCTAAGCTTAACCAGTTTGTGAGTGGGTTGCTTGTTTTAATGATTTATACAATGACCTAAATTTAATATATCTAGTTTAAATGTCCATGAAAATTAAATTTATCTACAAATGTGAATTGAACTATCTTAAGATACACCTTAAAATTTGAACAATAGTAAGTTGATGATGATTAATAATAATATAACTACCATTACAGATTTAATAATACTGGAACATAGAAAGCCTAAGCTATCAGTAATAATAACAAAATTGGTTGGGCATGTAATGCAGATGCATCAACAGGGTTTTGCTCTTAATGTGGCTGAAAAATGCTTGACTTTTGGTATGTTAAGAGTTATAATAACTTGGATTAATAGAAATATAGTAAAATTTGAATTTTACCAATAAAACACCCAGGCTATTTTATACAGAGATGATTGAATGGACATTTCATACAATATTGAGTCAAATACATGCATTCATAATCATTACAAAGATATCGTATGAAATACATAACAGTAAGTAATCATGTTTGAGTTGTTTGATTGTATTATTTCAATTGTATGAAATTATACATGTCTGTCATACTAAAAGCCAAAAATCTTGGACTAGTTAATTAAATACATGAAAAAATGATAACCGTTCAACTATCTTTTGAATTATATGTTAATTTATAGTTTTCTCTTTGCTTTGTAGGTTGGTCGTCTGAAGTAAGAGTCTGCTAAGGATGGATTGTAGGCTATTTTCTAAAACTGAAGTTATATGTAATATGTATGAACTTTGAAGTATGTCTATATACTTTAGTTATGAACTCAGATGTATTGAACTTTAAAGTAAGAGTCTGTAATTTGAATTGTTGATGTCTACCAACATTGTGAAATAAAGTTGAACTTCATAGTTTTTAGTTGGAGATGTTGTATTTGTGCTAAGTATGAGTTGTTTATTTGAACTTTGTAAATTTATAGCTTTGAAGACTACAATTTGTATTAGTGGATATGAACTGCTCATAATTTGTTCAAACTTACGCTTTATGCTTCAGGTAGAGATTTCAAATTGATATGCAATTTTTCCAATCGAATTTAGTCATGACTGAATTATGTTACAAAAATTATGATGTAAAATTGCCATAGGCCAGAGCCGTGGCAGATAGATATTTCGCCACAGCCTAAAGCCGTGGCAAAATTTTGCCGAGGCCCGTCTGCTTTAGGCCATGGTGAAATTCATTAGTTACGGCCCAAAGCCGTGGCAGAATTGCTTTTCTGGTGTAGTGAACCAAATAATAATTCCTCAAACAACTATAAGAATCACAAAATGAATATCACAACAGAAACAATCATAGATGCAAATATAAACAGAAATAAAATGCAGAAAAGGAAAGAACGCACCGGATTTTATACTGATTCGAATTACTCCTACGTCTAGTCCCGCACAATGCTAGATTGTACAAAGTTTTTGAAACGAACCAAACTCACCCTTACGGGAAAGCCCGGATTGAGTTGAGAACACGACAAATCAGAACATAAACGACAGAACATTTCATTACTGTTATAACAATTATATTAGAGTACAAGAATATACAGAGTTTGAATAAATAATATACATTGGAAAATATCAAAGATTTAAAATTACAAAGCAGCGAAAAAATAATACATAACACAACTGTAAAAAATACACGGATACAGAGCATTCCAAATATAGCTCCAGCTGTAAATCCAGGATCCTGGAAAAAGAAATATATGCAAAAACCAAAACTATTAGCTGCCCGTGTGGAAAATAGAAGCACCCAGAGTTTAGGTTAAAACAATAGACTCCAGGTCACTCATGTGACTGGTGTGAGAACTAAAACATTTATCGATTTGATTTTACAGTTAAGTAAATCAAGGGACCACGCCGTATAACACGGAACGGGTTTACCCCCAAGAATATCAGTGCATAAAACAAACAGCGCAATGCTAATTAGAGAAAATAAAGCTATTATAAGACTCAGGTCCCAACACATAACGCAACGCAAGCCGAAGGATAGAGTTTTACGTTATAATAGCCAAATAATGCTTGATACATGAAATTTCATCTTTTATTACTACTATAAGTGAAGAAATAAACTTCAAATATAAATGTATCAATCATAGACGGCATGAGTACCATCAATCATGTCGCCATACTAGTTCTACAATTAAAACTAAAATGTCACATATTGGAAATTGGATTTCCTTCATGAGTCGAGGCAGGGGATGTACTCCTCGCTGGCTTCGAGACACTCTAGAAAATGCCTCAGGATCTCCCGCATTAGACCCTTGGATCCTCCAAGGCCGGTCCTCACTTACGTTTGAAGATTTGCAATTCCTGAACACATGCTTCCCGGTCCTATATGACCTATCCATCGGCTCCGTAGTAACCGATATATCAAAGGCGCCTCGCAATCCATCATCCACATAGGTAAAAATATAATAAATGTCTAGGCTCCATACCATAACACCACCCATAGCTAGAAAGAAATGTCATGTCATCCCTGGGTCTCTTATCCCGTTTTTGACTCATACCGAGGTGTGAGGCTTGCGAATTAGCGCTATACACAAAGCTATGCCCATTAAGGTCGTGCTTTGATCATTAACCACAAGAATTTTCTTTTCAACAGAAGCCTTGATTATTTGCATCTCAGCATGCCACACTGACAAATTATGCCATGCAACGGATGTCTATCGATATATAACCTTTGAGCTCGTACGTCTCAGAGAAGGGTGTTAAGCAAAAGAATAAATTCTCTTCCACCAAACAGATATATATTTAATAGAGATCAATCAACACAGAATAAAATCCAATGTCAGATACACATCCATTTACTAGTTCATTCTGGGTCTGAACGAAACTGGAGGCACCTTATTTCTCGTCCCATATGTCCAATACAGGAGAGAGGTCCTCGCATATCCGGTCGATCTCCAAGTACGTCTGGACGATCACCACTTATTACCTTGTCTTGGGTGTACCGCCCAACCAAGACATCAGTAATCATCCAAACGATGTGAAGATCTCCGATCTTCAACCACCGTATTCATCGTCGACTTGTCGTCGAATCAGTTATTCAGAATGGGTATAAACACGGCCTTTCCGAATAACTCGCGTATATTATAACCACGTAATATAAACACAACATACGTCTCATTCCAATTCAGAATATTCTTTTATTCAAATATTCACATTATTAGGGAAAGGTTCCCATTAATTTTATCAAAGATAAATTCTTTAATCTTCCTTTAGATATCAATTCAAACCAAATTAAAGTTTATCCAAACTAGTCGGGATTAGCGAACCTTACCGAAGTAATCATTGTTATATTTCTCAATCCCAACCTATACATCCCATGGAGCGAAACTGGTAATACTCCATATCTAACACCACGGTGTTATCGGTAAAATTAATTACCATTTCACGTTCAAATCTAATTAAAGATTTAACTATCGCCTGGAGTAAAATGGGTGGTTCTCCATTCTCGATCATTTTCCAAATTTGATAATTTAAATTATCACATTCTCATTTCAATCTAATTAAAGACTCATTAAAACTCCACTTGGTTTTAATCTTCCCAAAAATCAATATTAACGATTATTTAACTTTGTGAAATCAAACATGCCACATTGATAATATACACCGTACCATTGATCTTTGCCGATATATAACCTTTGAGCTCGTACGTCTCAGAGAAGGGTGTTAAGCAAGACAATAAATTCTCCACCACCAAACAGATATATATTTAGCAGAGATCAACAAATACAGTTCGAAATACAATGTTAGACATGTAACCCTGTCTTTAACTGGGTTAAAAACCAATGTCATTTAAAACACAGTTCACGATAAACCCAAAATCACATTCCATTAATTATGAAATCTTCATGGAAAACAAATCAATATATAATCGATATCAATTTCCATATCCGACTAATAATATAAATGAAATAAAGACATTGCCTTTTAAATTCCATATATAGTAAGAGTCTTCCTCCATAAAAGCTCACTTCGATTATTACCAAATCGAGTTCCATTCCATTCCAATTTATTATTTTAAATTGAAAAACTTTACTTTGGAAAATTACCATTAAATCTTAATAAAATGATTTATATATTCCAAATCACATTACACTGTAAATCGGGTTAAAGAACGAATGTCGTTAAAAACACAGTTCATAATAAACCCAATTCACATTCCATTTTATTCCATTCCAATAAAATATTAATTAATTGGTAAACTTCACTAAATCTTAATTAAAAGATTTATTCTTTTCTCAACAGGGTTTAAGAACAGTGTTATTTAAGACACCGTTCACGACAAACCCAAAATCCCATTTGACATTAAATACAAGGCTCTGAACAGAAATTTTATCGGCTTATATTCAATATCAAATTCTAAAACCAACAAATATCATATTGGAAATAACGATATATATATATTCCAAATTTCCATAACAATATCTGTATAATCACAGAATCCAATATTGAAATATTCCGAAGATTATTTCCAATCCAAATCCAGTCCAATTTGTTCGTTGGAAATTTTTGGTTATCTTAAAACCATTCACAAATCCAATTCATTTTATTTATAAATTATTGGATTTCAAATCTAGTTAATAACTAGTTCATTTTGATAAAAATGTATTTTTATCTTTAGAAACGTGGAATTTTTCATCCCAATTCTTTCCAAATCATTTATTAGGATTTTACACAAATTATTAATATTTTTAATAATTTTATCAAGGCCCGTACAGTCGATTTCCATAAATGGTCGTCAAACTGCACTTACAGCGACCTTATCCAAATTTGATTTGGACATAATTCCAAATCCAACCGTTAGATTTAAAATCTCTTATATTTGTTGGAAAGTTCTTTTAGATACGAACCCAACGGTTCCAAATTTAGGAGAATCCGACGGTCGGATCTCCCGTAATGTCAATTCGAAGTCAATGGTCGATGGCAGTGCGGCGCGTTCTATTCAGGCCATTAAATATATATAATATATATTATATATATTTCGTCGATTTCCTTTTTCAAACGTATTTTATAATCGTTTTAAAAACGATTCCAACTTCATTTTCAATTTTAAACCAAAATTGAATATTCCATATCATTAATATATAAATGATAATATTTCCAAAACAATATATTTTGAAATCACTTCCTTTTCGTTATTCATTATAAAAATGAATAAAATCGATATAATAATCGTTTGCATCAAAATGGCGCATATCAAATCAACACGGCTTTTATTCAATACATGAATATTTTTAATGGTTTGTACATTCAATAAAAATGATCTTTTTATTTTTTAAATATTTTATTTTTATTGTTTAAATATTTTATTCAATACATGAATATTTTATTCAACACATGAATAATTTTAATCCTTTTTCTACATATTATTTTAAAATATTCGTTATTTTCCAAATTGGAATGAGACCCAATCAATTACCATATAATGTTATTTATATGGATTCCATACGACACTTGTATATAATAACAATGATAAACAATCATCCATCACCCAGAGTGCATTACACAACTGCATAAGCATTAATTATGAATAATTAACGCTTACAACAGTGACAGTTGGGATTAGTGTATTTCGAATATCATCCCAATACCCGCGGTGGGTTTCAATCAACACACATAGAGATTTTATTTGTGCAGTTGGGCGATGTGCAAAATATATCGTCCAGTCAATATTAGTCAAATGAGTGTACATAAACAAGTCGTCCGATTTGTAAATGAATATTTATTTTCATTTCAAGATAATTTTATGCCGTTCAGATATACGTTAAAAATTTTATTTTTAATGTTAAAATATTTTATTCAACACATGAATATTTTATATAGTTTTTACATTCAATAGAAATGATATTTTTATTGTTCAAACTTTTTATTTAACACATGAATATTTTATTTGTACATTAAAAATGATATTTTTAATGGATTAATATTTATTTCATAAAATTTCGGCATTATAACGGCGCGATATTAGAACCGGAGTAATGTCTAGCATTACCCCTCTCCTGATACGGGCTCGCGCCATACACAATAGTTAATCAAACCATAATATAATCAATTATTAACCTAATCCAATTTACAACAACAATTCAATCCATACAACCAAACAATCATGGTTTATACAATAAAATAGTGTCGGGTGTTACTAAACATCGTCTGCATCCTAGTACATATTTTACTGTAATTAAATTTTAGCGAGAAAGTGTTCTCACGTTCGGTTCCACTCCGCCATGCGTTTCTAACGTTCTAAATTGCTGTTCTGGTTCCAGAATTTGCAGACGAACTTAAATCTTCATTCCATCTTTTTTTCTAGCATAAGCGCGTCATTCTGGACAACTTTCGCCTAATGGATTTTTTTTCGAAAACGCTCCATGTGACAATCCCAAAATCCGAGGGGCGGTATTATGGATAATCATTGGAATATAACTCATTAATCAACATAGCAGAGAAAAGATAATAGCAAAAACAATAAATAGAATAATTTTACATGGATATGACAGCGGAATCACAACATGTAATAATATCAGAATAGCATAGCGTAGGATATAACTCAGTAAATAAAAAGGAAAGTGATCAGTCATCATCGCCAGAGGCGGAATACATACATGCAGTGAGACATAATAAGGGTATCAGTCTACATCGCCGAAGGCGGTACATATACATACAATAAGAAGTACGGAAAGTAAATCAGTCTGCATTGCCCGTGGCGGAATCATAATATAAGAACAATAATGGCGGAAAATTTCAAAGTCATCTCTGCGAAGTCAGCCTCGCCATGAGCCAAAAATGCACTCCATGCAACAGTGCAGAGCCAAAAACAACCTGCCACCTGTGAACTAGGCTGCCCGTGTGAAAATAAGGGCACCCGCGTTTGCAAAGTGAAACAAACAGCGAGTCAATCATGGGGACTGGTATGAGAAATCTATTTAACAGTTAAACAACAGTGATAGCAAATCATAGGACCGCGCCACTTTCGCGGAACGGGTTTACTCCAGTGATTGCAAGTGCATTTAAAACAAGGTAAATTCTTTTAAAACAACACAATGCTTTTTGAAAGAATGAAGCCAATATAAGACTCAGGTCCCATCATACAATGCAACGCAAGCCGGAGGATAGAGTTTTACCTTATAATGGCCAAATATGCTTGATACGTATAAAGCAAAATCCTTTGATATTATTACTAGTGCATATATGTTTCAAAAACGAATAGCATCATAAATATCAATCATAGACGGCATAGCTACCATATACTATGTCGCCATACTAGTTCTACAATCGAGTCCGTTATTTCGTATTGGAAATTGGATTTCCGCCATGAGTCGAGGCAAGGGGCAAGCTCCTCTCCGCTTCGAGACACTCTAGCAAATGCCTCAGGACTACACACTCTGGGTAACCCTGGATCCTCCAAGGCCGGTCCTCTCTTACGTTTGAGGATTAATTATTCCTGAACACACGTTTCCCGGTCCTTACAGACCTATAATCGAGGCGCCTCGCATTTCAACAACCACATAGGTGAAAAATAGATATAAATGTCAGGGCTGGTAAGTCACTGACACCACCATAGCTAGAAAGAAACGTCATGCTCTCCTTGGGTCCTTATCCCGTTTTTAACTCATACCGGGGTGTGAGGCTCGCGAATCTACGAAATACACAAAGCTAGGCCACGTAGACCGTGCTTTGATCATCATTCACAAGACTTTGCTTTGCAACAGAAGCCTTGATCACAACATCTTGGCATGCCACATAGGCAGTCCACTCCATACGATTGATTTCCATCGATATATAACCTCTGAGCTCGTATGTCTCAGAGAAGGGCGTTAAGCAAAAGAATAAATTCTCTGCCGCCAAACAGATATATATTTAACAGAGATCAATCAGTATAGAACAAAATCCAATGTCAGACATGCAGTCCATTTACAAGTCCGTTCTGGGTCTGAACGAAACCGGAGGCGTCAAATTCCTCTTATATCCGTCCAATCAACACATACGTTTAGACGGCTACTACTTCCGTCCTTTTCCGGTAGCTACTCCGGTCAGGAACCTCGGTAGCACCCATCCAACCGATACGAAGATCGTCGGTCTTGAATCATCTTTTCATTTTCCAATTCGAATCACTCGATAAATTATCTAAAATGAGGGTTAGCTCGGCCTTTTCAAATAATTCACGTCATTAGAATTTAAATCGATTCTTTCTATGGTTATATTATTCGACATCCATCTTTCAGTTCTTTAGTGTTATTTTCATGTCAAACACACACAACCATCAAATATCAAACAATTCAAGCCCAGTTGGTTTATTTGCAATCTATGTTGCTAATAATATTTTATAACGATTTTTTTTCATTTTTATTTATTTAAAAATGGCCATATTTAATTAAACGACGTTTCAGGTCGTGCCGTGGCACTAGCGCTGTTTTTCTCCTAATTTGTTTTACACATATCGGAAAATCTAACCGTTGGATTTCTACGAAGCCTATATCAGTGGGAAGATATTCCCAAAGCGAACACAACGGTTCTAGTTTCGTGAAAATCCGACGGTCGGATCTCGCACACTAGTCGTTTGAAATTACGGTTTCAAAATTCGAACTGCAGCGTCGTTATTCGATTAAATTTAATTATATTTATATTTATATATAAATATAAACGATTCTAGCGCTGTTTTTCTTCAGATTTGAATTAAACATTCCGGACAATCCAACCGTTGGATTTTTACAAGGTTGGTGCCGTTGGAAAGATATTCCCAAGGCGAACCCAACGGTTGCGGTTTCGGGAAAATCCGCTGGTCGGATTTCTCGTACTAATCGTTTCAAATTACGATTCCGAAACACGAACTGCATGGCCTCTATTCCTTTTAATTATATTTATATTTATATATATAAATATAGTTCATTCTATAATTTCAACTATAGTTCATTCTACATTTTCAACTTCGTTTTCACTTCAAATATTTCACTAACGCCTTAATATTTCGAAAAATTTCGCCATAACCTCCTTTGTACGGGGAGGGGTTTGGAAATTTATTGGGCCGTGTTAGGTACCCAATAAATCCTAAAAAGCATCCACATATTTATAGTGATATATTCTGGTGTTTACGGGGGAGCATGTATAGATAATCACTCCAGAGAATAAATTCTCGTCACCCCGTTTCCGTGTGGAAATAAATAGTCCATGTGCCATATCTAATAACTAGAGCGACGTGATTATTGTCAACTCCAGACCCGTGTGGGGTTTATATTAATCTGGCCATTTTTCGTTATATTTTATATAGTCCATATCAGTCATTAGTTCAACCTGTAGTACATAGTCATCGCCATACAAGCCTCTCGCTCGTATGGTAAATCTTCCACCTCGTCACACAAGCTCCAATTGCTTATGTGGAATATGATGAAGTATGCCTATCGTCATGAAGTATGCCATGTAGTGTAGTTCAAAATTAATTGTTACTATCCTATGGCGACGTTTATTATTTCACACAGAATAACCAGCACTCCGCATCCAATGGCATTCACAGGAGTTGGTATATAAATAAAATTCCGCAGCCAACTCATCAAGGTTTACCTATTTGTCGGGCACGCAAATAATTTCTTTACTCTATAGCTAATCCATTTTTCCTGTTCAACACATGTATATATATGCAGAACAAAACTAATAATAATATTTCTAGCAAACTATTATTTATTTCAACACGTGTGTATTTTTATCCAAGCATATACATGACAAAAGAAATATTTTTATCATCAAAAATATATATTCAACATGTGAAATGTTTTTAACACCCCATATTCACAATAAAAATATAGTTTTCATTGTCGATTCATTTTATTTTAAAATACGATAACATTCAACACATGAATTTCAAATCGACGAATGAATTGCAACTCAACGCATGAATATTCGCTATGGATTGTATATATATATAAAAATGTGTTTTTTTATCGCTAAAGCTATTTGTTTAAATTCAAATAATATTCAACACATGAATTTCAACTCAACGAATGAATTGCAACTCAACACATGAATATTTTCTATAGTTCGTGTATATATACATATATGTGATTTTTATCGCTAAAGCTATTTGTTTAAATTCAAATAATATTCAACACATGAATTTCAGCTCAACGAATGAATTGCAACTCAACACATGAATATTTTCTATAGTTCGTATATATATAAAAATGTGATTTTTATCGCTAAAGCTATTTGTTTAAATTCAAATAATATTCAACACATGAATTTCAACTCAACGAATGATTTGCAACTCAACACATGAATATTTTCTATAGTTCGTATGTAATACATTTCAACGAATGAAAATTATTCTAACACATGAATATTTCAGAAAATTTCGGCAGCATAACGGCAGGGTAGTTAAAACCGGGACCGTCCCTAGTACGGCTCCTCGCTCTACCTTAAAACCTCGCGGTTTTTGACAATGGGGACCATGCATCTAGTTCGCACGCAGGCGGCATGTTTTATTTTCAATTCCACAATCCTATTCTAATTTGTTTCAACCACAAGAGGGTATTTTTCAACCACAAAGGTATTTTTCAACCATAATATCAACCACAAACAATTATTTCCAACCATTCGTCATACCATATAATATCACGTCAATCATAAGCAATAAATATCATCCATGGTCTGTGGACGAGGGGAGTATGTATATATATATATATAATAATTCACTTGCATTTCATCACAATTCAAAGCATATATGTTTCATTCAACGCTTGTATAATTTATACATCGCTAATATAACTTATACAACACATGTATATGACGTATACAATGCGTATATAATTTACACTTCGCTTATATAAAATATACAACGCGATTTCATTCACACAATTAGTTTAGATTCCTCACATTGGTTATTGCAGTGCTAAAAATCGTAGGAAGATCAGAAAAATCCGCGGCTTCTTCTAGAATGTAGAGAGCCTCCTTGCGGTCACGGTGTCTCCTGTTTCATCTAATTTCGTTAACATAGCAAAAAGATACGATTTTTACAAGTTTGCAACACTTTATAGTGTAAAAATCAGTTGAAATTTGATTAAGCCGTATACCTCCTTTGCGCTCGAAACTAGGTTTCAATTTTTCGGCTAAACCGTGAAGCGATAGGGCGAACGGCCAGTGCTACGTCGAAGAGGAAGGGAAGAGCTTCCCGGCGCTACCCTTGTTGGTCGGATCGATGGTCCCTAGCGACCTCGGCAGCGGCGCAAAGTCCGAGTCTTCTCGGCGCTATATCTCCTTCAATACTCGATGATAAATCTTGAAGTTGCTATGGATTTGAAGATCTCTGAACGCTCTTCAAAATGGATCCTAGTTTGCTTGATTTCGTTGTGTGGTTGTGGAGAAATTGAAGAGAGAAGTTTGGAGCCTTTTTCCGCCTTGCGCCTGGAGTATCGACGAAGGAGAAAAGATCTGATTGGTCGGCTCCTTTTTATTTTAATTTTCAATTTATTTAATTCCAAAAATACCCCCTTCCACACACGAACTCGAAATCAAACCCAACGACTGTCACCACTAGCTAATTACCCCCATTCCGGATACAATGGGATATGTTTCGTTGGCCGATTCGACTGTTACAGTCAGTTATTTTTCAAATTAAAATATAAAACATTTAATATTTAATTTAAACGTACATTTCAATTTGCCAGGGCCACAAACTGAATCAAAAAAATTCCAGAAAAATAAATCTAGCTTTGTTTTGACGATACGGTTCTAACAAAACCAGTTTCGTCGAATTCTGAGCTCGTTTGAAAAACGGCCATTTTTAGGTCGACCCATTTTAACAGAAATTGACCAATCACATTTTCTTTTGCCCCGCTCACATACTAGCTTCAAAAATAATGAAATTTGAAAATTAGCAATAATTTGACATCCCGGACCCAACAAAAGTGGTTTCGTCGAATTCCGAGGTCGTATGCAAAATATCAATTTTCAAGGGCTATATATGCTATATAGCGACCTTTCAGAAAATTCAATTGGCCATAACTTTTGATTCCCGCTATGAAACTTCGATTTTTCAGATTCGTTAGAAAGGTATTCATAAACAGATTTAAATATTTTCAGTTTCTTAAAATCCGTTATATTTTCCACACGGTACAGTCAGACAAAGTTTGTATTCAAAATTTCAAACCGCAATACCATACCCAATTCTATATTTTATTGAAATAGGCTATTCCAACGATTCAAATTCTTTGGTAATAACCAAATTTAAAAATTTTAAATTGGTTCACATTTTCCGAGTTATTACAATCTCCCCCACTTAAAACTTTTCGTCCTCGAAAAGGAAATAACAGCTAAGTAGGAAATAAAATGTAAATGCAAAGTATTGTAAAGGTACCTTGCACCGGAGTTAGTCAGAGATGTCCACTCTGCATTTGGGGTAGGCTTGTTCAATGCTTTCCTCGGGCTCCCAAGTACAGTCTCTAGGATCACTACTCCACTGCACTTTGACTAGATGAATCTTTTTCCTCCTTAGCTCTCTAGTTTCTTTGCCAACTATCTTTAATGGCTCTCTTCTGAGTGCTGATTCTGGAGTTTTGTCAATATCCTGTTGCGCTGCTTCTTCCACAACAAGGTCGGGATCATGAACATGTTTTCTGAGTTGAGACACGTGGAACACATCATGTACACCAGGCAACCAATCAGGTAATGAAACCCTATATGCAAGAGTTCCAATCCGTTCAAGTATAGGAAAGGGGCCAATAAATCTCGGTGCCAACTTCCCAGTCTTGCCAAATCTGATTACTCTCCGCATTGGAGAAACTCTTAAATAAACATAATCGCCAATGGCAAACGATATATCCCTTCTTCTCGCATCAGCATAACTTTTCTGTCGGCTCTGCGCAGTTTTTAATCGCTTCTTAATGAAATCGACTTTATCCGATGCTTCTTGAATCATATCGGGCCCCAACACAAGTCTGTTGCCAGGTTCTACCCAACATGCGGGAGATCTGCACGGTCTACCGTATAATGCTTCAAATGGAGACATTCCCAGACTTGCTTGATAGCTATTGTTGTAAGAGAATTCGGCTAAATGTAAGTGATCTTCCCATGAGCCTCCAAAATCAATAACGCAAGCCCGCAGCAAATCTTCAAGAATTCTATTCACTCGCTCAGTTTGGCCATCTGTCTGTGGGTGGTAAGCGGTGCTTAGATTCAACTTGGATCCCAATTCTGCCTGGAATGCTTCCCAGAATTTGCTAGTAAACAGGGGATCTCTATCACTGACTATATTGAGCGGCACTCCATGCAGTTTAACTATTTCTTTGAAGTAAATCTGTGCTAGACTTTGAGCCGTTCTGTTGGATCGGACAGGTATGAAATGGGCAGTCTTCGTGAAGCGATCTACGATTACCCATATACTATCGTTTCCTTTTCTAGTTCGAGGCAAGCCATCAACGAAGTCCATCGAGATTTGTTCCCACTTCCATCCTGGAATTTCTAAGGGTTGTAATAGTCTAGCCAATTTCTGCTGATCACTCTTGACTAGCTGACAAGTGGGGCATCTGCTAACATATAATGAGATATCTCTTTTAATTGACCTCCACCAGAATGTGCGTTTGATATCATTATACATTTTGCTCACACCGGGATGGATACTTAATTTGGATTTGTGGCACTCATCAAGTATTTCTCTTCTGAGCTCTGGAAGATTCGGGATGCAAATTCTGCCCTTTAATCTTAGAACTCCTTTGTCATCGAGTCGGAAACTTGTGGATTCACCTCCCTTGACTCTCTGACTTACTCTTTGAATAAATTCATCGTCTTTCTGAAGGGTCGAGATCCTGTCTATTAATGAAGACGTGATGACAAAACTGGCGATGATTTCATTCTTTCTGCTGAGCGCATCGGCTACAACATTGGCTTTCCCTGGAGTGTATAGAATTTCAAAATCATATGCTGCAAGGAATTCTAACCAACGCTGTTGTCTCAAATTCAGATCTTTCTGCGTGAACAGATATTTCAAGCATTGATGATCGGTGTATAGTTCGAATTTCTCGCCTAGTAAATAATGCCTCCAAATTCTTAAAGCAAACACGATAGCTAATAACTCAAGATCATGAGTAGCATAGTTCCTTTCATGCGGCTTCAGTTGACGGCTGGCATAAGCGACCACTTGGCCTTTTTGCATTAACATTGCGCCTAGCCCTCTAATAGAAGCATCTGTCCATACAGTCAAGTCTTGGTTACCTTCTATAATGGTCAATACTGGAGCGGTTGTCAACTTCAGTTTCAGCTCCTGGAAAGCTTCTTCACATTCGGGAGTCCATTTGAATTTCTCTTGCTTCTTTGTGAGCTTTGTCAATACTCCTGATATCTTTGAAAAATCCTGAACGAATTTCCGATAGTAGCTAGCCAATCCATGGAAACTTCGAACTTCGGTGGGCGTAATAGGTTGTTTCAAGTTCTGAATCGCTGTAATTTTGCTTGGATCTACAGCAATTCCTTCTTTTGATACGACATGGCCTAGGAACTTAACTTCATCCTGCCAGAAGACACACTTAGAAAATTTAGCTTTCAAGACATTTCTCCTTAGAATTTTCAACACTTGTTCTAAATGTTTTGCATGTTCGTCTTCCGACTTGGAGTAGATTAAAATGTCATCGATGAAGACTAGAACAAATTTATTCAATACACCACGGAACACTCTGTTCATGAGATCAATGAAGTATGCCGGAGCGTTACACAAACCGAACGGCGTTACTAAGCATTCGTAGAATAAATCGGGACACCTGAAGGCTGTCAAAGGAACACAGTCTTCGGCTATACGTAATTGGTGGAAACCTGTAGCTAGGTCCATTCTGGAGAATAATGTTGCTCCATTTAATTGATCCAGCAGATCGTCTATTCGGGGCAAGGGATATTTGTTCTTCAGTGTCTGCTTATTGAGATCTCGGTAATCAACGCAAAGTCTTAGAGTACCGTCTGATTTCGGGACAAATACTACTGTTGCTCCCCATGCTGAAAAGCTCGGTCTGATCAGACCTTTCCAAAGTAATTCTTGGGTTTGACTACTTAACTCTTCTTTTTCTTTCGGGGCCATTCTTCTAATTGGATGTACTACTGGTCGGGCGTTAGGAATTAGATCTATTCTAAATTCAATCTCTCTTTGCGGCGGTAGGTTTTCTACTTCTTCAAACACATCCGCATAGTTTTTAACGACCGGTATATTTTCTAATGAAGGGGGAGTAACTTCTAAAGAAGACCAAAATTCTGTTCTATTAATTTCTGAGCCTTGGCATGGTATACATATAGGTCCAAGCTTCGTTTTGATTTTAACGATTCATTCGGCACATCTAACTTTAGCCTTATATTTGGTTAACCATTCCAAACCGAGAATAACATCGAATTCCAATAAATTCATGATTATTAAGTTGATAGGAAACTTGTAGAAGGGATAGGAGATAGGCACTCTACAGTATGAACTGAGACTAACAGAACCTCCTATCGGATTTTGAACTTTAATTGGTTCTTTAAGCTTTCTTCGTTTCAATTTTAACTTGTGAACAATGTTACCAGAAATGAAGCTACGTGATGCACCAGTATCAAAAAGTACAGAAACAGGAATATTTTTAATGGTAAGGGTACCTCCCAAGACGTCGGGTTTACTTGATCCATCGGTGGTAGCTGGCGGGGTCTTCCCGTCATACACATGAGCCACTTGTGCATTCTGCTTCAGAGGACAGTTCCTGCTATAGTGCCCCTTCTTATGGCAGTTGTAGCATTCGGCTGAGTCATTTGCCTTTGGTTTCCTCGGGGCTTTGCATACATTAGAAAAATGACCTGGCTTCCCACAGTTGTAGCAATTTCCTTTGGAGATCTTTGCAGGTTTCTGAGTAGCGGCCGCGGTAATGCTAGACTCGGGTTGATCTGCTGAAGCCTTGCGCTTATTTCCATCTTGGCTTTTGGCGCGGTCTTGGCTAGCGTGCCTTTCATCCATATCTTCATAATTGCAAGCCATTTCTACCAATTATGAGAAGGAGAGTTTGATGTTGCTCATAGCTCTGTCATGGTACTTGCGCTTTAGCCCAAATATGAATCTCTTGTTCTTTGCTTTGTTAGTCATAATAAGCTCTGGAGCATAGCGCGACAACTGGGTGAACTTATTTAGGTAATCCTGAATAGAGAGATCTCCTTCCTGGAGATTAGCAAACTGCTCTCGCATCCTCTCTAGAGCCGGTTCAGGTACAAACTTCTCGTTGAACATAGTTTTGAATTGCTCCCAGGTTCTGACAGTACCTGCTGCATCTTCTGAGGTAATGGCATCCCACCACAGCTCTGATTCCTCCTGTAGGAGCCAAATACCAAGTCGTGCTTTGTTGTTGGTTCCCATACCCATGCCTTCAAAGATTTTCTCACAGGTCTTCAATCAAGCTGTAGCCTCGGTCACTGTACCAGTGCCAGTAAAGGGTTTTCCCCCAAGGTTCCTATACCTCTTCGCTACTTTGTCTAGCTCAAAGTCCTCGGGTGCTGGTGGCTGAACAATAGGGCCTTCCACAACTACGGGGATATTCCCCCGTCCTCCTGCTGCCTCTCCTCGGCCTCCACGGCCTCCTCTAGCTGCTGCTGCTCGTGTAGCCATCTAAGAGAATACTGTATAAGCAAGAAAAGAGTCAAGCTCACAAATTTGATAATTTCATTTATGATAAAGCAGGGGAACATAAGGAAAGATAATGATGATGTACTGATCAAATTGTTTTGCTAATCTGCTTAGCTCATTCTAGGACATGGCTAATCCTATCTCTAATGTGCTACTCGCATTAGAACACTACTGATTCTATTCTGACGAGGTGTTTAATGTGTTAGATCCCGGAGCTAAGATTAACCAAAGCTCTGATACCAACTGTGACAATCCCAAAATCCGAGGGGCGGTATTAAGGACAATCATTGGAATATAACTCATTAATCATCATAGAAGAGAAAAGATAATAGCAAAAACAATAAATAGAATAATTTTACATGGATATGACAGCGGAATCACAACATGTAATAATATCAGAATAGCATAGCGTAGGATATAACTTAGTAAATAAAAAGGAAAGTGATCAGTCATCATCACCAGAGGCGGAATACATACATGCAGTGAGACATAATAAGGGTATCAGTCTACATCGCCGAAGGCGGTACATATACATACAATAAGAAGTACGGAAAGTAAATCAGTCTGCATCGCCCATGGCGGAATCATAATATAAGAACAATAATGGCGGAAAATGTCAAAGTCATCTCTGCGAAGTCAGCCTCGCCATGAGCCAAAAATGCACTCCATGCAACAGTGCAGAGCCAAAAACAACCTGCCACCTGTGAACTAGGCTGCCCGAGTGAAAATAAGGGCACCCGTGTTTGCAAAGTGAAACAAACAACGAGTCAGTCATGGGGACTGGTATGAGAAATCTATTTAACAGTTAAACAACAGTGATAGCAAATCATAGGACCACGCCACTTTCGCGGAACGAGTTTACTCCAGTGATTGCTAGTGCATTTAAAACAAGGTAAATTCTTTTAAAACAACGCAATGCTTTTTGAAAGAATGAAGTCATTATAAGACTCATGTCCCATCATACAATGCAACGCAAGCCGGAGGATAGAGTTTTACCTTATAATGGCCAAATATGCTTGATACGTATAAAGAAAAATACTTTGATATTATTACTAGTGCATATATGTTTCAAAAACGAATAGCATCATAAATATCAATCATAGACGGCATAGCTACCATATACTATGTCGTCATACTAGTTGTACAATCGAGTCCGTTATTTCGTATTGGAAATTGGATTTCCGTCATGAGTTGAGGCAAGGGGCAAGCTCCTCTCTGCTTCGAGACACTCTAGCAAATGCCTCAGGACTACACACTCTGGGTAATACTGGATCCTCCAAGGTCGGTCCTCTCTTACGTTTGAGGATTAATTATTCCTGAACACACGTTTCCCGGTCCTTACAGACCTATAATTGAGGCGCCTCGCATTCCAACAACCACATAGGTGAAAAATAGATATAAATGTCAGGGCTGGTAAGTCACTGACACCACCATAGCTAGAAAGAAACGTCATGCTCTCCTTGGGTCCTTATCCCGTTTTTAACTCATAGCGGGGTGTGAGGCTCGCGAATCTACGAAATACACAAAGCTAGGCCACGTAGACCGTGCTTTGATCATCATTCACAAGACTTTGCTTTGCAACAGAAGCCTTGATCAAAGCATCTTGGCATGCCACATAGGCAGTCCACTCCATACGATTGATTTCCATCGATATATAACCTCTGAGCTCGTATGTCTCAAAGAAGGGCGTTAAGCAAAAGAATAAATTCTCCGCCGCCAAACAGATATATATTTAACAGAGATCAATCAGTATAGAACAAAATCCAATGTCAGACACAAAGTCCATTTACAAGTCCATTCTGGGTCTGAACGAAACCGGAGGCGTCAAATTCCTCGTATATCCGTCCAATCAACACATACGTTTAGACGGCTACTACTTCCGTCCCTTTCCGGTAGCTACTCCAATCAGGAACCTCAGTAGCGCCCATCCAACCGATATGAAGATCGTCGGTCTTGAATCGTCTTTTCATTTTCCAATTCGAATCGCTCGATAAATTATCTGAAATGAGGGTTAGCTTGGCCTTTTCAAATAATTCACGTCATTAGAATTTAAATCGATTCTTTCTATGGTTATATTATTCGACATCCATCTTTCAGTTCTTTAGTGTTATTTTCGTGTCAAACACACACAACCATCAAATATCAAACAATTCAAGCCCAATTGGTTTATTTGCAATCTATGTTGCTATTAATATTTTATAACGATTTTTCGCCATTTTTATTTATTTAAAAATGGCCATATTTAATTAAACGACGTTTCAGGTCGTGCCGTGGCACTGGCGCTGTTTTTCTCCTAATTTGTTTTACACATATCGGAAAATCTAACCGTTGGATTTCTACGAAGTCTATATCAGTGGGAAGATATTCCCAAAGCGAACCCAACGGTTCCAGTTTCGTGAAAATCCGACGGTCGGATCTCCCACACTAGTCGTTTGAAATTACGGTTTCAAAATTCGAACTGCAGCGTCGTTATTCGATTAAATTTAATTATATTTATATATATATATAAATATAAACGATTCTGGCGCTGTTTTTCTTCAGATTTGAATTAAACATTCCGGACAATCCAACCGTTGGATTTTTACAAGGTTGGTGCCGTTGGAAAGATATTCCCAAGGCGAACCCAACGGTTGCGGTTTCGGGAAAATCCGCTGGTCGGATTTCTCGTACTAATCGTTTCAAATTACGATTCCGAAACACGAACTGCACGGCCTCTATTCCTTTTAATTATATTTATATTTATATATATAAATATAGTTCATTCTATAATTTCAACTATAGTTCATTCTACATTTTCAACTTCGTTTTCACTTCAAATATTTCACTAACGCCTTAATATTTCGAAAAATTTCGCCATAACCTCCTTTGTACGGGGAGGGGTTTGGAAATTTATTGGGCCGTGTTAGGTACCCAATAAATCCTAAAAAGCATCCACATATTTATAGTGATATATTCTGGTGTTTACGGGGGAGCATGTATAGATAATCACTCCAGAGAATAAATTCTCGTCACCCCGTTTCCGTGTGGAAATAAATAGTCCATGTGCCATATCTAATAACTAGAGCGACGTGATTATTGTCAACTCCAGACCCGTGTGGGGTTTTTATTAATCTGGCCATTTTTCGTTATATTTTATATAGTCCATATCAGTCATCAGTTCAACCTGTAGTACATAGTCATCGCCATACAAGCCTCTCGCTCGTATGGTAAATCTTCCACCTCGTCACACAAGCTCCAATTGCTTATGTGGAATATGATGAAGTATGCCTATCGTCATGAAGTATGTCATGTAGTGTAGTTCAAAATTAATTGTTACTATCCTATGGCGACGTTTATTATTTCACACAGAATAACCGGCACTCCGCATCCCATGGCATTCACAGGAGTTGATATATAAATAAAATTGCGCAGCCAACTCATCAAGGTTTACCTATTTGTCGGGCACGCAAATAATTTCTTTACTCTATAGCTAATCCATTTTTCCTGTTCAACACATGTATATATATGCAGAACAAAGCTAATAATAATATTTCTAGCAAACTATTATTTATTTCAACACGTGTGTATTTTTATCCAAGCATATACATGACAAAAGAAATATTTTTATCATCAAAAATATTTATTCAACACGTGAAATGTTTTTAACACCCCATATTCACAATAAAAATATAGTTTTCATTGTCGATTCATTTTATTTTAAAATACGATAACATTCAACACATGAATTTCAAATCGACGAACGAATTGCAACTCAACGCATGAATATTCGCTATGGATTGTATATATATTAAAAGGTGTTTTTTTATCGCTAAAGCTATTTGTTTAAATTCAAATAATATTCAACACATGAATTTCAACTCAACGAATGAATTGCAACTCAACACATGAATATTTTCTATAGTTCATATATATATATATATATAAATGATATTTTTATCGCTAAAGCTATTTGTTTAAATTCAAATAATATTCAACACATGAATTTCAACTCAACGAATGAATTGCAACTCAACACATGAATATTTTCTATAGTTCGTATATATATAAAAATGTGATTTTTATCGCTAAAGCTATTTGTTTAAATTCAAATAATATTCAACACATGAATTTCAACTCAACGAATGAATTGCAACTCAACACATGAATATTTTCTATAGTTCGTATATATATAAAAATGTGATTTTTATCGTTAAAGCTATTTGTTTAAATTCAAATAATATTCAACACATGAATTTCAACTCAACGAATGAATTGCAACTCAACACATGAATATTTTCTATAGTTCGTATATATATAAAATGTGATTTTTATCGCTAAAGCTATTTGTTTAAATTCAAATAATATTCAACACATGAATTTCAACTCAACGAATGAATTGCAACTCAACACATGAATATTTTCTATAGTTCGTATGTAATACATTTCAACGAATGAAAATTATTCTAACACATGAATATTTCAGAAAATTTCGGCAGCATAACGGCAGGGTAGTTAAAACCGGGACCGTCCCTAGTACCGGCTCCTCGCTCTACCTTAAAACCTCGTGGTTTTTGACAATGGGGATCATGCATCTAGTTCGCACGCAGGCGGCATGTTTTATTTTCAATTCCACAATCCTATTCTAATTTGTTTCAACCACAAGAGGGTATTTTTCAACCACAAAGGTATTTTTCAACCATAATATCAACTACAAGCAATTATTTCCAACCATTCGTCATACCATATAATATCACGTCAATCATAAGCAATAAATATCGTCCATGGTCTGTGGACGAGGGGAGTATATATATATATATAATAATTCACTTGCATTTCATCACAATTCAAAGCATATATGTTTCATTCAACGCTTGTATAATTTATACATCGCTAATATAACTTATACAACACATGTATATGAGGTATACAATGCGTATATAATTTACACTTTGCTTATATAATTTATACAACGCGATTTCATTCACACAATTAGTTTAGATTCCTCACATTGGTTATTGCAGTGCTAAAAATCGTAGGAAGATCAGAAAAATCCGCGTCTTCTTCTAGAATGTAGAGAGCCTCCTTGCGGTCACGTTGTCTCCTGTTTCATCGAATTTCGTTAACATAGCAAAAAGATACAACTTTTACAAGTTTGCAACACTTTATAGTGTAAAAATCAGTTGAAAATTGATTAAGCCGTATACCTCCTTTGCGCTTGAAACTAGGTTTCAATTTTTCGGCTAAACCGTGAAGCGATAGGGCGAACGGCCAGTGCTACGTCGAAGAGGAAGGGAAGAGCTTCCCGGCGCTACCCTTGATGGTCGGATCGATGGTCCCTAGCGACCTCGGCGGCGGCGCAAAGTCCGAGTCTTCTCGGCGCTATATCTCCTTCAATACTCGACGATAAATTTTGAAGTTGCTATGGATTTGAAGATCTCTGAACGCTCTTCAAAATGGATCCTAGTTTGCTTGATTTCGTTGTGTGGTTGTGGAGAAATTGAAGAGAGAAGTTTGGAGCCTTTTTCCGCCTTGCGCCTGGAGTATCGACGAAGGAGAAAAGATCTGATTGGTCGGCTCCTTTTTATTTTAATTTTTAATTTATTTAATTCCAAAAATACCCCCTTCCACACACGAACTCGAAATCAAACCCAACGACTGTCGCCCCTAGCTAATTACCCCCATTCCGGACACAATGGGATATGTTTCGTTGGCTGATTCGACTGTTACAGTCAGTTATTTTTCAAATTAAAATATAAAACATTTAATATTTAATTTAAACGTACATTTCAATTTGCCAGGGCCACAAACTGAATCAAAAAAATTCCAGAAAAATAAATCTAGCTTTGTTTTGACGATACGGTTCTAACAAAACCAGTTTCGTCGAATTCTGAGCTCGTTTGAAAAACGGCCATTTTTAGGTCGACCCATTTTAACAGAAATTGACCAATCACATTTTCTTTTGCCCCGCTCACATACTAGCTTCAAAAATTATGAAATTTGAAACTTAGCAATAATTTGACATCCCGGACCCAACAAAAGTGGTTTCGTCGAATTCCGAGGTCGTATGCAAAATATCAATTTTCAAGGGCTATGTATGTTATATAGCGACCTTTCAGAAAATTCAATTGGCCATAACTTTTGATTCCCGTTATGAAACTTCGATTTTTTAGATTCGTTAGAAAGGTATTCATACACAGATTTAAATATTTTCAGTTTCGTTAAAATCCATTATAATTTCCACCCGGTACAGTCAGACAAAGTTTGTATTCAAAATTTCAAACCGCAATACCATACCCAATTCTATATTTTATTGAAATAGGCTATTCCAACTATTCAAATTCTTTGGTAATAACCAAATTTAAAAATTTTAAATTGGTTCACATTTTCCGGGTTATTACACTCCAATTCGCCTGAATTCGCGAAATTACATAAATTGGACAGCAGACTTTGGACGCATTTTCTGAACAACTCCGCAGTCCAAAATCTGACTTCCATATACTCAAATCGAAGAGGAGAGCATGCTCTTCAACTTTGGCAGTGTGGATTTTTGGCCAGAAGCGCTCGGATTGGGAGTTATTGGCTAAAACGGTTCAGGGACTGAATTAAAAATTCAGAAAATTTAAAAATTGGATTTTTATTTGAGGAGGGGCCTACGGTTGGAGATGGCGGCGGGGGTAGGTGGCGCTGGGGGTCTGGGGTTAGGGGGAGGTGGCGTAGGCGCAGTAGCGGGACCTAAGGGGTGGCGGCGGCGGTTTTCCAGTGGCTTGGGGTTTTTAGGTTCGGTTTGGAGAGGAGGGAAAGGAGAGAGAGGAGGGGAGGATGGAGGCTGGTGGCGGCTTGGCCTAGGGAGGCACACGCGGTGGAGATGGGGAGAGGCGACGGAATCGCCTGTGCGATTTGAGAGGGAGCGGCGGTTTTGTTTATGAATGATGGATTAGTGTTTAAACCCCTTTATATAAATATATTTTATTAATTAATTTTCCCAAAAAGTGAATTATTAATTCGAACTCCAAATCAAAGCCAACGACTGTTGCCCCTAGCTAAATACCCCATTCCGAACACAATGGGATATGTTTCGTAAGCCAATTCGGCCGTTTCGATCAGTTTTTCTTTAATTTAAAATATAAATCAATATATATTAAATTTGAACGTATATTTTAATTTAATGGGGCCACATACTGACTCTAAAAATTACAGAAATTTTTTATCTAACTTTCTTTTGACGATACGGTCCTAACAAAACTAATTTCGTCGAATTTGGAGATAGTTTGAAAAATGGTCAAATTTCAGTCGATTAAATTCAAGCTGAAATTGCCAAACGCGTTTAAATCCAACATGCTGGCATATTAATTCCAAAAATTATGAAAATTGGAATCTAGTAATAATTTGACATTCCGGATTATCCCAAGTGGTTTCGTTGAAAACGGAGGTCATTTGCAAAACGGCTATTTTTAAGGGCTATAAAATATATATAAATTCCATAGCGATTATTCTGAATTTTAAATTGGGCATAAATTTCAATTCCTATTATGAAGTCTGAACTTTTCACATTAGTTAGAAAGATATAATTAAACAGTTTCAAATATTTCTTGTTTTATTGAAATCCGATTTATACTGAACCTTGTACATTCAATTGAAAATTAAAATCGAATTTTCAAACTGTCGCGCCATTTCAGGCTCGTTTTATAATTAAAATAAATTTATTCGTTCTAATTTCGATTTAAATAAATTTTTAGTCATTATTTTTTAAAATAAATCATTTTAAATATCCAAAATTCATTAAAATAACCAAAATAAAAATTTTAAATTAGTTCTGAAAATCCGGGTTGTTACAATCTCGCCCACTTAAAAATTTTCTATCCTCGTAACGGAACGGAGTTGAAAGTTGTTTAACAAACCAACTCAACTTTCATTCTGGCTTTCATTCTTCAACTTTTCAGTTTCTAAGAATTTTCTAATTTTTCAAAAATTTGGCTAACACCCTAAATTTTCGAAAAAAATTGCCATAACCTCCTTTGTACGGGGAGACATTTAAAACCGCAACTAGCCTCACAGGGCCCACACCAATCCAAAAGAAAAAAAGCCAGTCGGCTCATAGAATCATCAAAACCCAATAAATTAGAAACATGTACCTATTTGTCGGGCATACAATTTTATTCCTCTTCTTAGCTTCCATGCTACGACTTGTTCACACATATATATGTACTTGCATCATTTCCAATCAATTTTCAATCCAGTTCAATATTTGGCTTGATTTGGCAAACTTTTACCTTCATTCTCGTATTGTTTCAATTTTTTAATCAGTCAAACTAATTATCATACAACACAACCATCAATCAATTAATTGATTAAATTTCCAAACATATAACTTTGATATATCCAAAAATCATATTTTTGATGCCAAATCACAACAAATAACCCTATCTAAGTTTTGGTTCCCACAACAGTCAATCGGAAATATATAGATATCCTGCTTTCAAAACTTGAATATAGATTCTGATGATGATATATCAATCATCAGAATCATCTCCGGGCGAGTAGAGTGTGATTCTATATCTACCCAGTATATTTGAGACTTCGAATACACACTAGTTATGCGTATATGCACAATCTTCATATGCTTGGTTGTCCAAATTCATTTTAAAATAAAATAATCAAATAAGAATAATTGATATAAAATTTTAAAACTAAATTTGATTTTAACAATAACACTCTTCACACTCATTCAAGGATACTACCGATCCCATCTCTAACGAGTCGTTATCAATGGATATTACTAATCCAATCTTTGGTGAATTCTTTCATTTGGTTCTAGTATGTTTTGTTCTCGAGCTCTGTAAACCAAAGCTCTGATACCACGATGAAATGACCCAAACTCACCCTTACGGGAAAGCCCAGATTGAGTTGAGAACACGACAAATCAGAACATAAACGAAGGAACATTTCATTGCTGTTACAATAATTACATCAGAATACAAGAATATACAGAGTATGAATAAATAATACACATTGGAAAATATCATAAATTTAAAATTACAAAGCAGCGGAAAAATAATACATAACACAACTCTAAGAAATACAAGGATACAGAGTGTTCCGAATATAGCTCCAGCTGTAAATCCAGGATCCTAGAAAAAGAAATATCTGCAAAAACCAAAACTAATAGCTGCCCGTGTGGAAAATAGGGGCACCCAGAGTTTAGCTTAAAACAATAAACTCCAGGTCAGCCATGTGACTGGTGTGAGAACTAAAACAATTATCAATTTGATTTTACAGTTAAGTAAATCAAGGGACCACTCCGTATAACATGGAACGGGTTTACCCCCAAGAATACATTTTCATAAAACAAACAGCGCAATGCTAATTAGAGAAAATGAAGCTATTATAAAGCTCAAGTCCCATCACATAATGTAACGCAAGCCGGAGGATAGAGTTTTACCTTATAATAACCAAATAATGCTTGATACATGAAATTTCATCCTTTATTATTACTATAAGTAAAGAAATCAACTTCAAATATAAATGTATCAATCATAGATGGCATGGGTACCGTCTATAATGTCGCCATACTAGTTCTACAATTAAAACCGAAATGTCACGTATTGGAAATTGGATTCCATCATGAGTCGTGGCAAGGGATGTACTCCTCGCCGGCTTCGAGACACTCTAGCAAATGGCTCAGGATCTCCCGCAGTAGACCCTTGGATCCTCCAAGGCCGGTCCTCCCTTACATTTGAGGATTGACAATTCCTGAACACACGTTTCTCGGTCCTATAGGACCTATCCATCGGCTCCATAGTAACCGATATATCCGAGGCGCCTCGCAATCCATCATCCACATAGGTAAAAATATAATAAATGTCTAGGCTCCAACCATGACACCACCCATAGCTAGAAATAAACGTCATGTCCTCCTTGGGTCCCTTATCCTGTTTTTGACTCATGCAGAGGTGTGAGGCTCGCGAATTAACGCTATACACAAAGCTATGACCTTTAAGGACGTGCTTTGATCATCAACCACAAGACTCTACTTTTCAACAGAAGCCCCGATTATTTGCATCTCAACATGCCACACTAACAATTCACGCCATGCAACTGATGTTTATCGATATATAACCTCTGAGCTCATACGTCTCAGAGAAGGGTGTTAAGCAAGAGAATAAATTCTCCGCCACCAAACAGATATATATTTAATATAGATCAATCAACATAGAATAAAATCCAATGTCAGACACACATCCATTTACTAGTTCATTCTGGGTCTGAGCGAAACCTGAGGCACCTTATTCCTCGTCCCATATGTCTAATACAGGAGGGAGGTCCTGCTCATATTCGGTCGATCTCCAAGTACGTCTAGACGATCACCACTTACTAACTTGTCTTGGTTATACCAGCCAATCAAGACATTAGTAATCATCCAAACGATGTGAAGATCTCCGGTCTTCAACTACCGTCTTCATCGTCGACTTGTCATCGAATCAATTATTCAGAATGGGTATAAACCCGGCTTTTCCGAATAACCCGCGTATATTATAATCATGTGATATAAATACAACATACGCCTCATTCCAGTCCAGAATATTCTTTTATTCAAATATTCACATTATTAGGGAAAGGTTCCCATTAATTTTATCAAAGATAAATTCTTTAAATTTATTCTCTAGTCTTCCTTTGGATATCAATTCAAACCAAATTTAGGTTTATCCAAACTAGTTGGGATTAGCGAACCTTACCAACGTAATCATTTGTTATATTTACCAATCCCAACTTATTCAACCCATGGAGTGAAACTGGTAATACTCCATATCTAATGCCACAGTGTTATCGGTAAAATTAATTACCATTTCACGTTCAAATCTAATTAAAGATTTTACTATCGCCTGGAGTAAAACTGGTGATACTCCATTCTCGATAATTTCCCAAATTTGATAATTTAAATTATCACATTCTCATTTCAATCTAATTAAAGATTCATTAAAACTCCATTTGGTTTTAATCTTCCCAAAAATCAATATTAATGATTATTTAACTTTGGGAAATCAAACATGCCACATTGACAATCTGCACCGTACCATTGATCTTTGTCGATATACAACCTCTGAGATCGTACGTCTCAGAGAAGGGTATTAAGCAAGAGAATAAATTCTCCACCGCTAAACAGATATATATTTAGCAGAGATCAACAAATACAGTTCGAAATACAATGTTAGACATGTAATCCTATCTTTAACTGGGTTAAAGAACCAATGTCATTTAAAATACAGTTCACGATAAACCCAAAATCACATTCCATTAATTATGGAATCTTCATAGAAAACAGATCAATATATAATCGATATCAATTTCCGTATCCGACTAATAATATAAATGGAATAATGGCAAAGCCTTTTAAATTCCATATATAGTAACAGTCTTCCTCCACAGAAGCTCACACCAAATTGAGTTCCATTCCATTCCAATTTTTTATTTTAAATTGGAAAACTTTATTTTGGAAAATTACCATTAAATCTTAATAAAATGATTTATATATTCCAAATCGCATTACACTGTAAATCAGGTTAAAGAACGAATGTCGTTAAAAACGCAGTTCACAATAAACCCAATTCACATTCCATTATTCCATTCTAATCAAATATTAATTAATTGGTAAACCTCACTAAATCTTAACTAAAATATTTATTCTTTTCTCAACGGGGTTTAAGAACAGTGTTATTTAAGACACCGTTCACGACAAACCCAAAATCACATTTGATATTAAATACAAGGCTCTGAATAGAAATTATATCGGCTTATATTCAATATCAAATTCCAAAACGAACAAATATCCTATTGGAAATAACGATATATATATATATCTTCAAAAATTTCATAAAAATATCTGTATAATCAAGGAATCCAATATCGAAATATTCCAATGATTATTTCCATTCCAAATCTAGTCCAATTTGTTAGTTGGAAATTTTTGGTTATATTAAAACCATTCACAAATCCAATTTATTTTATTTTAAAATTATTGGATTTCAAATCTAGTTAATAACTAGTTCATTTTGATAAAAATGTATTTTTATCTTTACAAACGTGGAATTTTTCATCCCAGTTCTTTCCAAATCATTTATTATGATTTTACACAAATTATTAATATTTCTAATATTTTTATCAAGGCCCGTACAGTCGATTTCCATAAACGTTCGTCGAACAGCACTTACACCGACTTTTTCCGAATTTGATTTGGACATAATTCCAAATTCAGCTATTACATTTCAAATCTCTTATATTCGTTGGGAAGCTCTTTTCGATATGAACCCAATGATTCCGGTTTTAGGAGAATCCGATAGTCAGATCTCCCGTAATGTCAATTCGAAGTCAATGGTCGAAATTCACGAACAGTCGCGGCGCGACGTGTTCTATTCAAGCCATTAAATTTATATATTATATATATTTCATCGATTTCCTTTTTAGAACGTATTTTATAATCGTTTTAAATTAGTTTTAAAAACGATTCCAACTTAATTTTCAATTTTAAACCAAAATTGAATGTTCCATATCATTAATATATAAATGATAATATTTCCAAAACATTAGATTTTGAAATCACTTCCTTTTCGTTATTCATTATAAAAATGAACAAAATTGATATAATAATCGTTCGCGTCAAAATGGCGCATATCAAATCAACACGGCTTTTATTCAACACATGAATATTTTTAATGGTTTGTACATTCAATAAAAATGATATTTTTATTGTTTAAATATTTTATTTTTATTGTTTAAATATTTTATTCAATACATGAATATATTATTCAACATATGAATATTTTTAATCCTTTTTCTGAATATTATTTTAAAATATTCATTATTTTCCAAATTGGAATGAGACCCAATCAATTACCTTATATGTTATTTATATGGATTCCATACAACACATCTATATAATAATAATTATAAACAATCATCCATCACCCAGAGTGTATTACACAATTGCATAAGCATTAATTATGAATAATTAACGCTTACAACAGTTTGTCAACCAATCGATTGACATACAACTAAACAATTGGGATTAGCGTATGTCGAATATCATCCCAATACCCGTATGGGGTTTCAATCAACACACACAGATTTTATTTGTGCAGTTGGGCGATGTGTAAAATATATCGTCCCAATCAATATCAGTTAAATAAGTGTATATAAACAAATCGTCCGATTTGTAAATGAATATTTGTTCTCATTTCAGGAGAATTTTATGTCGTTCATATATACGTTAAAAATTATATTTTTAACGTTAAAATATTTTATTCAACACATGAATATTTTGTATAGTTTATACATTCAATAAAAATGATATTTTTATTATTCAAACATTTTATTCAACACATGAATATTTTATTTACACATTAAAAATGATATTTGTAATGGATAAATATTTATTTCAGAAAATTCCGGCATTATAACCGCGCGATATTAGAACCGGAGTAATGTCTAGCATTACCCCTCTCCTGATACTGGCTCGCGCCATACACAATAGTCAATCAAACCACAATACAATCAATTCTCAACCCAATCCAATTTACAACAACAATTCAATCCATACAACCAAAAAATCACTGTTTATACAATAAAATAGTGTCGGGTGCTACTAAACACCGTTTGCATCCTAGTTTATATTTTACTGTAATTAAATTTGAGTGAGAAAGTGTTCTCACATTGGGTACCGCTCCGTCATGCATTTCTGACGTTCTGAATTGCTATTCTGGTTCCAGAATTTGTAGACAAGCTTTAATCTTCGTTCCATCTTTTTTTTCCAGCGTAAGCACGCCATTCTGGACAACTTTCGCCTAATGGACTTTTCTCGAAAACGCTCCAATTTGCCAGAATTCGTGAAATTACATAAATTGGACAGCTGACTTTGGACGAGTTTTCTGGACAACTCCGCAATCCAAAATCTGACTTTCATATACTCAAATCAAAGAGGAGAGCGTGCTCTTCGACTTTGGCAGTGTGAAGTGTTGGCCAGAAGTGCTCGGATTGGGAGTTATTGGCTAAAACAGTTCAGGGACTAAATTGCAAATTCAGAAAATATAAAAATTGGATTTTATTTGAGAAGGGGCCCACGATTGGAGATGGCGGCGGAGGTAGGTGGCGCTGAGGGTCTGTGGTTAGAAGGAGGCAGCGCAGACGCGGTGGCAGGCCCTAGGAGTGGCGGCGGCGGTTTTCCATTGGTTTGGGGTTTTTAGGTTTGTTTTGGAGAGGAGGGAGAGGGAGGGGAGAGAGGAGGGGAGGATGGAGGCCGGTGGCGGCTTGGCCTAAGGAGGCGCGGCGGTGGAGATTGGGGGATGCGACGGAATCGCCTGTATGATTTGAGTGGGAGCAGCGGTTTTGTTTATGAACGATGGACTAGAGTTTAAACCCCTTTATATAAATATATTTTATTAATTAATTTCCCCAAAAAGTGAATTTTTAATTCGAACTCCAAATCAAACCCAATGATTGTTGCGCCTAGATAAGTACCCTCATTCTGAACACAATGGGATATGTTTCGTAAGCCAATTCGGCCGTTTCGATCAATTTTTCTTTAAATTAAAATATAAATCAATGTATATTAAATTTGAACGTACATTTTAATTTACCAGGGTCAAATACTAACTCCAAAAATTACAGAAAAATTTTATCTGGCTTTATTTTGACGATATGGTCCTAACAAAACTAATTTCATTGAATTTGGAGACCGTTTGAAAAACAGTTAAATTTTAGTTGACTAAATTCAAACTGAAATTACCAAACGCATTTAAATCCACCACGCTCACATATTAATTCCAAAAATTAGGAAAATTGGAATCTATCAATAATTTAACATTCCAGACCCAACCAAAGTGGTTTCATCAAAAATGGAGATCGTTTGCAAAATATCTATTTTGAAGGGCTATAAATTATATAAAATATATATAAATTCCATAGCGACTATTCTGAATTTTGAATTGGGCATAACTTTCAATTCCCATTATGAAATCTAAATTTTTCACATTCATTAGAAAGATATAATTAAACAGATTCAAATATTTCTTATTTTACCGAAATCCGATTTATATTGATCCCTGTACATTCAATTGAAATTTAAAATCGAATTTTCAACTGCCGCGCCATTTCAGGCTCGTTTTATAATTAAAATAAATTTATTCGTTCTAACTTCGATTCAAATAAATTTTTAGTCGTTATTATTTAAAATAAATCATTTTAAATATCCAAAATTCATTAAAATAACCAAAATAAAAATGTTAAGTTGGTTATGAAAATCCAGGTTGTTACAGTTTTATTAATATTAGTATCCAATTACGACACCCTTGATTTCACGGCTTCGTGGTTAACACCGATTCAACGCCCTTGATTTCACGGCTACAAAGTTAACACCGCTCCTTTTCCTTGATTTACAGGCTATGAGGAACACATCCTTCCTATCTTTGATTATAATTGCCCTCGAACTCTTGAGCAGCACCTCCAAATGGAGTGTATTTGATAGAGATGGAAAATAGATGAAGATGATATAATTTGTATTGATCGGCAAGGTATAAGTGTAGAATCTTAGAAAATTAAGAAGAATAATGGTGGTATGTAAAGTAGGGAAAAAGGATGTAACACCCCGTAATTTTATAACATTAAAATTCACAAATTAAAATATACTTAATTTTTAGAAAAGAATTAAGTGAAATGGGTTACGCAGAGAAAAATATATATTGATATATATATATATAAATTAAAAAATTAAATAAATAAATATGCGAAAAAGTTCAAAATAGCGAATTGGGAGGGGAATAACCGAGCCGGCCCATTTTTGAGGTCGACCCGAGCTTCGCTGGGTCGACTAGGGGTTAATCCAGGGTGTTTGGCTGTCAACCCGTGGGCCGATTCGCTCAAATGTAGATTTTGCATTTGATTGGTTCTCATGGTTCAGGGTTAATATAATGGTCCTAAATAACTTCCTACACCTATAAATACATCCTAATGCTAACCCTAAACCTAATTAAAATAGAATAGTTGCCGTCATACCATCGCCATGGAAATCAATGGAGCCGCCGCCAACTAAGAAAGAAGAAAAGCAAATTCAATTCTAATTCTCTCAACCCTAAAGCAAAGCAAAACTCTCTCTTTTCTTCTCTAAATAGTGAGTATGATGATCTTAACAAGATTATTATCATTTTAATTAGGTTGAGTTATGAATGGATTATGAGTAGATGATGTGAATTATCATATATGTTGTTGTAAACCCCTTTTGTTATCATGTATATTGTAAATCCAATGTTATGTGATGATGATATCTTACATGTTGTAAATCATGCTATGATGATGTTATGTATGTTGAAAGTTTCTATGCTAAGTTGTGATGAATCATACATGTTAAAAAGGCCATGATGTTACCATCTATGCTAGTTAGTTCATATTAATTAAATCATCATGTTTGGGTTATGTTGATCTATATGACAAGTCACATATGCAAGTTAGATTGATTAGAAAAGTTATGAACATATACCAAGACATCTATTATGACATCTAGAAATATGCTATGACATATGTGATATCCTATGCTAGTTCACACCATCATTATGTTGCCTAAAAACCCCCATATGCAAGTTTATGTATAGATTTGGGCTATGATCATATCATATAAATTGAGACATTTAACAAGTTGACACCTTTTGATCCTTAACATGTGTAGTTTATGCAAGTTTCACCCCTATTATGATTAGATTTATTTTAATTGTCTATATGTTGTGATAATTTTTCTTTGTGCTAGGTGTTAGACTATACAAGTCTAGCTTATATTATGCGTTGAATAAGTGAACGTATAAACGTGGGGTAGGGTAATATTAAGGATTTAATATTAAAAAATTGGGGTACAATTGATATGATTTTGCAAGCCATAAGTGGATGGCCATAATTGAGTCAAGTATGGACATCATTAAAAGTTGACTTAATTAATAATTTGAATAGGGAATTATTAAAACTGGGGTAAAAGATTTTAAGTGTTAATCAATGCTTAGGACATGAGGTTGGACTCGTTTGTGACGTAAACCTACCCGGACCCGCTCGGCAAATCCAGTGGTCACAAATGTCAGCCCAATGTGAGAGGTCCTAGGCCTAAACTAAAGCATAACGGTTGTAAAGACACGAGGTTAGACTCTTTTATGGTGTAAGACTGCCCGGACCCGCCCGGCAAATCCAGCTGCCATAAATGCCAGTCTAATGTGAGAGGTCTTTATGAGGTTATGGCCTGAATGAATTAAGAAATACTTAACCAGATAAACATGTAAGGTGGGACATGGGGGTTAATTAGGCGCCTTGGGTGGCATGAGGAATCTAGGGGGTGCCCTTAGTGGCATGTGAAATACGATTAGTAAGACTTAACCAAACACACATGTAAATGAACATGACTAAGAGGGTTAAGTGGGATATACTAGTGACAAGCTTAGGTGGGTAGCTTGTGGGGGCCCATTTTGACCAGTATCCCAAACGTATCTTTGTGGGCTCGACCCAAGTCGAGGACGGGACACGCATGCTGGGTTTGACTGTAAGAGGCCAAAACGGGGAGCGGTGGCAACGCAAGTCCAACGGGTTTCATATGCGTGTGTGGACCCAGGCTGGTAGGTAAGACGTTGTTGCATCGTGCAGGTATAAGCCATGCATTCTCAGTTGTATCGGGTTGCCACTTTAGGGGAGTGATACACCCCACTATGGGGCCAGCACGGGTATCTACGAGTAGGGAGCCGATCGAAAGTGGGTAGTGGGGTACACCTAGTGGAGATAGGGGCAGACGGCACCTATGTAGTCAGCTAGGGGTATGTAAGGCTATTTATAAAGTTTCTGTGTGAAGAAAGTGGGATCAAACAATAGGGTGACTGGTGTGGTGCAGTATAGTAATGTGCGGTGCAATGTAGTAATCATACGTTAGTAATTAGGTGTGCCTTTACCTTTATCTTTAATGTTATCTTAAACGCTATCTTTATCTTCCTAAGAGTTCATGGACATTTACTTGTCTTCCAGCTTATGCCTTAGTCTAGTTATTTTGATAATAGTATTGTTAGAATTATCATACTCGCCATACTTTATGTCTGACCCCCTCTATTTCTATCTTTTTTCCCCCTCCAGGTCCTCCGGTTGGGCCCAGCTCTAGTGGAGTTTGATTGAATTACTTCATCTCTCTTTGGAAAACTTGGACCGTTGAAGTAAAGTCCAGCTTGTTATCTTTTTAATGGTTATTTATGTAATGGGATTATGTATTTTGTTTTTATGAAGACGGATATTGTACTTGGTTATGATCTATGGTTTTATGATGTAACAAACATGTTTAATTTCCGCTGCAATAAAATGAAGTTTTAGATTTCCAAGTACTATTTATTATCTGTTTTGTTGTAATTTTTCTGTTCTATATTCACTTATAATCTCCATGGAAGTTAATGCATTCCCTTTGTGAGTGACATTAATGGACGTGGGGTGTTACACGTGGTATCAGAGCTTAAGGTTACCAGAACAGATAAAAATACTTTAGAAAAATAGTTATTTTTGGAAGAAGTGTTTTCAAAAACATGTTTTAATGAGAAATTTAAAGAGAAAAGTTTTTAAGAAAAACATAATCCCCAATAGCCACATATCTTTATCTTTCGAATTCTCAATTTTGAATCTTTCCTTTTTCGTTTCAACATGGCTAAAGATCTTAATCTACCCGACGGTGTAACGATACCAGGATGGTATAGGAGGCTATTGGAGGCTAGGGCTGCTGCAGGTCCAGCCAATGTTCCTCCACCACCAGTTGCACCCGTTCCTCCTCCTCATCGCGTAGATACTTTTGCAAAGACGTGCAAGGAATTCAAGGCTATGGGTGGAAAACCATTTTAAGGGTCAGAAATGTTTGTGGAAGCTAGAGATTGGCTTAAGGAGGTGGAAGAATTGCTAGAAATCATTGAAGTAGAAGAAGGGAGGAGAGTTCGTTTAGCAGCTTGGTTGATGAAGGGAGAGGCCTCGTTTTGGTGGGAGGTCACTAATGGGGAGCGTCCTGTTGACTCTTGGGCGGATTTCAGATGTAGGTTTGAGGCGAAGTTTCTCTCAAGGGCGGAAGAAAATCTATATATGGAAAGGTTCTTGACATTGAAGCAAGGAAGCTCATCAGTGAAAGAATATGTTAATAAATTTAATCAGTTAGCAAGGTTTGGCTTGGACTTAGTAAACACACCGAAGAAGAAGGCTCTAAGGTTCGTGAATGGCTTGAATGAACCATTGCAAGGGTTGGCTATGACCCACATCCCGATGGGAGCCACCTTTGAGAAGCTAGTAGAAATGGCGCTCATGCATGAGGAGAAAAGCGCTAAAGCTGATAAGGCACCCGAGAAGAAGGGGGATCAGAAGAAACCACAATAGCAAAACAAGAAGGGTGGTAAAGACAATAACTGCAAGGGAAAGAAGAAATGTTTTAACTGTGGAACCCCAGGCCATCTCCGCAAGGATTGCCGAAAGAAAAAGAAGACTGGTTGTTTTCATTGTGGTGATGCGGGACATTTAGTGAAGGACTGCTCAAAGAAGGGGCAGAGGGCAGGAGCTACCTCGGGAGGACAGGTGCAGGCTCTTATGGCACCAGGGCAGGCAAGGGGACAAGTTCAGGCTCTCGCGGTCCCACCGCTGCAAGAACGAGGTAGAACCATTTCTGTTGAAAGGTTAGTTTTTCTGTTTGATCATCCTGTCCGTACCTTATTCGATTCGGGCGCATCACATTCGTTTATCTCTACGTCATTAGTTGAATCACTGCACTTAAACACCAGTCAGAGGATCCATTAGTTGTTTCGAATCCAATAGGGGGCTCAGCTTATTTGTCCATGATGTGTTTGGATTTGAAAATTTCCATACTTAGCGTTGAATTTAGATGTGATGCTTATGTGTTGGGCTTCACGGGCTATGGGCTAATTTTAGGAATGGATTAGTTATCAAGAAATGGGGCCGTTCTTGATTGTGAAAGGAAAGTAGTTAGGCTCGTGACTCGCCTTGGCAACACTCTCGAAATCTTTTGTAATCCCATGAATTCGGTTATGCTAAGTTATCTAGAATCGCTTGACGCGTCTGAGGAAAATCTACGTTCTGTTAGAGTGGTCCGAGAGTATTCGGATGTGTTTGAGGAGGTGAAGGGCTTGCCTCCGAAGCGGGAGATAGATTTTCAAATATATCATGTGGATAATGCGAAACCAGTATCTTTGCCAGTACGCCACATGGCTCCACGTGAAAGGAGGGAACTCGATAAGCAAGTGAAGGAGTTGCTTGAGAAGGGGTTCATAAGATGAAGTATATCGGAGTGGGGTGCTCCAGTAGTATTTTCCATGAAGGCGGATGGGTCCCTTAGATTGTGTGTGGACTATAGAGAACTTAATAAACTTACTAAGAAGAACAGACACCCACTGTCGAGGATTGACGATCTCTTCGATCAGTTAGTTGGCGCCTCAGTGTTTTCGCAGTTGGACTTAGCCACTGGTTTCCATCAGTTGAGAGTGGCTGAGGATAGCATTGACAAGACTGCCTTTAGGACTCCGGACAGTTTCTATGAATGGCTAGTGATGCCCTTCGGTTTGACAAACGCCCCCGCATACTTTGTTGATTTGATGAGTAGGGTGTTTAGGGAGTACCTTAACAAATTCGTGGTAGTCTTTGTAGATGACATCTTGATCTTTTCTAAGGATAAAGAAGAGCATGCCCTACATCTTAGGGAAGTGATGGAGACCCTACGAGCGCATAGCCTTAAGGCTAAATTTTCTAAATGTCACTTCTAGAGGAAGGAAGTACGGTTCTTGGGACACGTGGTTTCCAAAGAAGGGATAGCCGTGGATCCCGCGAAGGTGGTGGCCATCCAAGATTGGAAGGTCCCTAAAAATGCTACCGAAGTGAGAAGTTTCTTGGGGTTGGCTACTACAGGAAGTTTATCAAAGACTTCGCAAAGATATCAGCTCCACTGACACGCTTGACGAAGAAGAACCTAGTTTTCACATGGGACGTAGATTGTGATGATGCATTCCAACGTTTGAAGAGAGCTTTGACTTCAGCACCAGCCTTAGTATTGCCAGCCGGGAGTAAGCCGTTTACCGTTTATACTGATGCTTGTGGGACAGGACTAGGCGCAGTCTTAATGCAAGAGGGTAGGGTAATAGCCTATGGTTGAAGGCAGTTGAGAGCGCATGAGAAAAATTATCCTACACATGACCTAGAATTGGCCGCTATTGTTTTCGCGCTTAAGTCTTGGCGTCATTATCTTCTTGGCGAAAGATTCGAATTATTCATTGACCACAAATCTTTAAAATACTTATTCTCTCAAAAGGACTTGAACTTAAGGCAGCAAAGGTGGATGGAGTTCTTAGCATCCTACGACTTCGAGATAGCATATACTCCTGGCAAGGGTAACGTGGTGGCGGACGCCTTAAGTAGAAAAAGATTATCATTAAGTCCTTTGTTTGTTGAGCGGCGAAGTTTAGAATTCATTTCGATGTTTGACTTTAGACCTTTCGTTGACTTCGTACCCGGTTTGCTAGCATCCTTGGAGGTCAGACCTACGCTTTTGGGACGGATTGGCGAGGCACAGCGAGACGACCCACAGTTAGTTGAGTTAGTAGAAAAGCTCAAAGGAGGGGAGTCATCAAGCCATCTCCGTAGGTATACCCTAGATGATAAGGGTTGGTTACGTAGGGACGGTAGACTTTTTGTACCAAAAGACGATGACCTAAGGAAGACTATTCTTGACGAAGCACATCATTCGAAGATGACCATTCATCCCGGCGGGGACAAGATGTACAAAGACATGAAGAGAGTTTACTTTTGGGTCGGCATGAAGAAAGACGTAGCCGAGTATGTCGCTAGATGATTGGTGTGCCAACAAGTAAAAGCGGAGCAAAAGAAACCCGGTGGGTTGCTTCACCCATTGGAGGTTCGACTATGGAAGTGGGAAAGTGTCTCGATGGATTTTTTGGATGGGTTACCGCGATCAAGGAAGGGTAATACGGGAATTTGGGTTATAGTAGATAGACTTACTAAAAGCGCCCATTTCATTCACGTAAAGAGTAAGAGGACTGCTACATGGTTAGCCTCTGTATACGTTCGAGAAATAGTTCGTTTGCACGGTGTTCCTTCTAGCATAGTGAGGGACCGCGATCCTATTTTCACTAGCGAATTTTGGAGAAGCTTACAAGAGGCGGTAGGGACTCAGTTATGTTTGGGCACCGCATATCATCCTCAGACGGACGGCTAAACCGAGAGGGTGAATCGCATTCTAGATGATCTGTTGAGGCTATGTATCCTAGACTTTGGGGGTACGTGGGAAGAGCATCTTCCACTGGTGGAGTTCACATATAATAATAGCTTTCAGTCCAGCATTGGTATGGCACCATTCGAAGCTCTATATGGACGACCTTGTCGTTCACCTACATGTTGGTGGGAATCTACGGATAAGATTTTACTTGGGCCCGATATGATTAGGGAGACTTCGGAGAAGATCGACTTGATTCGAAGGAGGATGAAAGCAGCGCAAGATAGGCAGAAATCTTATGCGGATAAGAGGAGGACAGATCTCGAGTTTGAAGTTGGGGACATGGTCTTTGTCAAAGTGTCTCCATTACGAAACGTTGTTCGCTTTGGGTCCGTTGGGAAATTAGCACCAAGGTTTGTAGGTCCGTTTCCTATTAAGGAGAAAATTGGACAGATGGCGTATAGAGTGGAGTTGCCCGAGAGACTTAGTGGTGTACACGACGTATTCCATGTGTCACATTTGAGGAAGTGCTTGCACGAGACCGCGGAAGTGGTAGAGCCGAGCTTTCTTATAGAGGTGGAGATAGAGCGTGATGCGACAATTCGACGAGCTCCTACGCGCATTCTTGGGTCGGAAATCAAGAGGTTGAGGAATCGAGAGGTCAGACTAGTCAAAGTGCAATGGGGAGATGATGAGAGCAGCGCTACTTGGGAGACAGAAGAGAAGATGTGTTCACGATACCCTTTTCTTTTTGAGGGTATGTCTTTTAATTTCTCCTTTATCGCTTAGCTTGTACTTATCTTAACTTTAGTATATCCTCTCGTAGGTATCTTTGACCTTTAGTTAGGATATTCCTATGGTTGAAACATGTGTTTGAGACATGTTATGTATGGTGGATGCAAAGTGGATGCAAGTGTTTGCTAGTGGTTGCTCGTGGTTGCTCGTGGATGCATATACACACACTATTAGGCACCAGATCGGCTCAGTCACTTCATATTGGATATTGCATATATATGGATGTATTTAGTAAAATGGATGTATAATGGTTGTATTATCATATAGTTGCTGCATTCGGGTGGATGGTTGTGCACGCATATAGAATTAATATGTATCATTAGGAATCTTTTGCATACATATTGGACGCATGGCACTATCATGAATTGCACTAAGGAGGTCGACTGAATCAGTAGACCGCCTAATTTTGCATTAGATATGGACATATACACACACTGTGCATATAAACATTAAAGCATTAGAAGTCTTTTAAGGACAATGGATGCTGATGTTTGATGGTTGAGTAGATGGACGATTAGATGGTAGGATATACATTCTTCTAGACTTGGAGATTTCGGGGACGAAATCCTTTAAGGAGGGAAGAACGTAACATCCCGTAATTTTATAACATTAAAATTCACAAATTAAAGTATACTTAATTTTTAGAAAAGAATTAAGTGAAATGGGTTGCGCAGAGAAATATATATATATATTGATATATATATATATATAAATTAAAAAATTAAATAAATAAGTATGCGAAAAAGTTCAAAACAGCGAATTGGGAGGGGGAATAACCGAACCGGCCCATTTTTTAGGTCGACCCGAGCCTTGCTGGGTCGACCAGGGGTTAATCCAAGGTGTTTGGCTGTCAACCCGTGGGCCGATTCGCTCAAATGCAGATTTTGCATTTGATTGGTTCTCATGGTTCAGGGTTAATCTAATGGTCCTAAATAACTTCCTACACCTATAAATAGATCCTAATGCTAACCCTAAACCTAATTAAAATAGAATAGTTACCGTCATACCATCGCCATGGAAATCAATGGAGCCGCCGCCAACTAAGAAAGAAGAAAAGCAAATTCAATTCTAATTCTCTCAACCTTAAAGCAAAGCAAAACTCTCTCTTTTCTTCTCTAAATAGTGATTATGATGATCTTAACAAGATTATTATCATTTTAATTAGGTTGAGTTATGAATGGATTATGAGTAGATGATGTGAATTATCATATATGTTGTTGTAAACCCCTTTTGCTATCATGTATATTGTAAATCCAATGTTATGTGATGATGATATCTTACATGCTGTAAATCATGCTATGATGATGTTATGTATGTTGAAAGTTTCTATGCTAAGTTGTGATGAATCATACATGTTTAAAAGGCCATGATGTTACCATCTATGCTAGTTAGTTCATATTAATTAAATCATCATGTTTGGGTTATGTTGATCTATACGACAAGTCACATATGCAAGTTAGATTGATTAGAAAAGTTATGAACATATACCAAGACATCTATTATGACATCTAGAATTATGCTATGACATATGTGATATCCTATGCTAGTTCACACCATTATTATGTTGCCTAAAAACCCCATATGCAAGTTTATGTATAGATTTGGGCTATGATCATATCATATAAATTGAGACATTTAACAAGTTGACACCTTTTGATCCTTAACATGTGTAGTTTATGCAAGTTTCACCCCTATTATGATTAGATTTATTTTAATTGTCTATATGTTGTGATAATTTATCTTTGTGCTAGGTGTTAGACTATACAAGTCTAGCCTATATTATGCGTTGAATAAGCGAACGTATAAACGTGGGGTAGGGTAATATTAAGGATTTAATATTAAAAAGTTGGGGTACAATTGATATGATTTTGCATGCCATAAGTGGATGGCCATAATTGAGTCAAGTATGGACATCATTAAAAGTTGACTTAATTAATAATTTGAATAGGGAATTATTAAAACTGGGGTAAAAGATTTTAAGTGTTAATCAATGCTTAGGACACGAGGTTGGACTCGTTTGTGACGTAAACCTGCCCGGACCTACCTAGCAAATCCAGTGGTCACAAATGTCAGCCCAATGTGAGAGGTCCTAGGCCTAAACTAAAGCATAACAGTTGTAAAGACACGAGGTTAGACTCTTTTATGGTGTAAGACTGCCCGGACCCGCCCGGCAAATCCAGCTGCCATAAATGCCAGTCTAATGTGAGAGGTCTTTATGAGGTTATGGCCTGAATGAATTAAGAAATACTTAACCAGATAAACATGTAAGGTGGGACATGGGGGTTAAGTAGGTGCCTTGGGTGGCATGAGGAATCTAGGGGGTGCCCTTAGTGGCATGTGAAATACGATTAGTAAGACTTAACCAAACACACATGTAAATGAACATGACTAAGAGGGTTAAGTGGGATATACTAGTGACAAGCTTAGGTGGGTAGCTTGTGGGGGCCCATTTCGACCAGTATCCCAAACGTATCTTTGTGGGCTCGACCCAAGTCGAGGACGGGACACGCATGCTGGGTTTGACTGTAAGAGGCCAAAACGGGGAGCGGTGGCAACGCAAGTCCAATGGGTTTCATATGCGTGTGTGGACCCGGGCTGGTAGGTAAGACGTTATTGCATCGTGTAGGTATAAGCCGTTCATTCTCAGTTTTATCGGGTTGCCACTTTAGGGGAGTGATACACCCCACTGTGGGGCCAGCACGGGTATCTACGAGTAGGGAGCCGATCGAAAGTGGGTAGTGGGGTACACCTAGTGGAGATAGGGGCAGACGGCACATATGTAGTCAGCTAGGGGTACGTAAGGCTATTTATAAAGTTTCTGTGTGTAGCAAGTGGGATCAAACAATAGGGTAACTAGTGTGGTGCAGTGTAGTAATGTGCGGTGCAGTGTAGTAATCATTCGTTAGTAATTAGGTGTGCCTTTACCGTTATCTTTAACGTTATCTTAAACGCTATCTTTATCTTCCTAAGAGTTCATAGACATTTACTTGTCTTCCAGCTTATGCCTTAGTCTAGTTATTTTGATAATAGTATTGTTAGAATTATCATACTCGCCAGACTTTATGTCTGACCCCCTCTATTTCTATCCTTTTTTCCCCTCCAGGTCCTCAGGTTGGGCCCAGCTCTAGTGGAGTTTGATTGAATTACTTCACCTCTCTTTGGAAAGCTTGGACCGTTGAAGTAAAGTCCAGCTTGTTGTCTTTTTAATGGCTATTTATGTAATGGGATTATGTATTTTGTTTTTACGAAGATGGATATTGTACTTGGTTATGATCTATGGTTTTATGATGTAACAAACATGTTTAATTTCCGCTGCAATAAAATGAAGTTTTAGATTTCCAAGTACTATGTATTATCTGTCTTGTTGTAATTTTTCTGTTCTATATTCACTTATAACCTCCATGGAAGTTAATGCATTCCTTTTGTGAGTGACATTAATGGACGTGGGGTGTTACAAAGGAGATGATAGATTATGAAAATGTGACGGCAAGGAATTTCGCTCGGTCCGAACCAGTCGCTAAACCGACCCAGACCGTTCGAAACGCCCTATCGTTGAGAACAGGACAAAACAGAACGCATACAGAAGAACATTTCATTGTATATTACAACAATGCATCAGATTACAAGAATATACAGAGTATAAATGAATATTACACAGAAATATCAGAGATTTAAATTACATTTAAATACATAGCAGCGGAAAATAATACACTACACAACTAGAATGAGATATACGGATGCAAAGCTTTCCGGATATCGTTCCAGCTGTAAACCAGGATCCTGTGAATATAAATCTGCAAAACCAAAACTACTAGCTGCCCGTGTCAAAAATAAGGGCACCCAGAGTTTAGGTTAAAACAATAAACTCCAGGTCAGTCATGTGACTGGTGTGAGAACTAAAACAGTTATAATTCTTTATTTTAAATCATTAGGTAAATCAAGGGACCACGCCGTATAACACGGAACGGGTTTCCTCCCAAGAATACCAGTGCATAAAACAGACAGCGCAATGCTAAATAAAGAAAAATGAAGCTGTTATAAGACCCAGGTCCCATCACACAATGCAACGCAGCTGGGGATAGGGTTTTCCCTTATAACAGCCAAAGAATGCTTAGTACGTTTAAAACAAATCATTTGATACTACTATAAGTGTATAAAACAACTTCAAATCATAAGTATCAATCATAGGCGGCATGGGTACCATATATCATGTCGCCATATATAGGTTTACAAATAAAACCGCAAATGTCACGTATTTGGAAATTGGATTTCCATCTATGAACCGAGGCAAAAGATAGTCCTCAACCGATTCGTGACTCTCTAGCCCGAGCCACAGGCAAGCGCGCAGGCAAGCCTTTAGATCGTCAGGGCCGGTCCACACGGAGTGGATTATTATGCCTGAACAATACGTCTCCCCACCCTATGGGGTGTAAGTCTGGTCCGTCAGCCGACCAGAATGCATTCGGCCGAAACCGATATAACCGAGGCGCCTCGCAACCACAACAACCACATAAGTCAAACTCGTCAGGGCGTGTAAAACCACTGACGCCACTTCTAGCTAGAAAGAAACGCATGCCCTCCCTGAGGTCCGTCTCCCGTTTTTGATTCATACCGGGTGTGAAACTCGCGAATCAAACGTTACACAAAGCTACGCCACAAAGGCCGTGCTTTGATCATCAACCACAAGACTTTGCTTTTCAACAGAAGCCTTGATCATTTGCATCTTAGCATGCCACACAGGCAAGCCATCCTATGCAACCGATATCAGTCACACAGAATGAAATCCGATGTCAGACACACAGTCCATTTACAAGTCCGTTCTGGGTCTGAACGAAACCGGAGGCACCTAGTACCTCGCATATCCATCGATCTCCAAGTACGTCTGGACGATCACCAACTGTTTCCATCTTCTTGGGTGTACAGCCCAATCAAGATCATCAGTTATCACCCAAACGACGTGAAGACCTCCGGTCTTCGACCATCGTCTTCATCTTCGACTTATCGTCGTATCAGTTATTCAGAATGGGATAAACCCGGTCTTCCCGAATAACTCGCGTATATTTTATAAAAGTGTTACACAAACACATCATACGCCTCATTCCAATTCATTAGTCACTAACCGTAAATTAATCAAGAGAATAATTCCCCAAATATTAACCCCGAAGGCCGAAACCAACATCAGATCAATATCCAGAAAACCATTCTACTTAGCTAACCGACAGTTAGTTTCTAAATTTCACGTTCAAATCTAATTAAAGATTTAACTATCGCCTGGAGCAAAACTGGTGATACTCCATTCTCGATCTTTTCAATCTAATTAAAGATTCATTAAAACTCCACTTAGTTTTAATCATTATCTGGGTTAAAGAATCAGTGTCATTTTAAAAACACGGTTCACGATAAACCCAAAATCACATTCCATTAATTGTCGGGTTAAAGAACGAGTGTTGTTTAAAACACTGTTCACGATAAACCCAAAAATCAATATCCATTCAATTCCAATGAAATATTATTTAATTGGTACACTTCATTAAATCTAAATAAAAAGATTTAATCTTTTCTCAACTGGGTTCAAGAATGGTGTTAGTGAAGACACCATTCACGACAAACCCAAATCACATTCGATATTCAATACAAGTCTCTGAATAGAAAATATATCGGCTTATATTCAATATCGAATTCTACGACTAACAAATGTCGTATTGGAAATAACGATATCAATATATATCTTTCAAATTCCCATGACAACACCTGTATAATCACGAATTCCAACATCGAAATATTCCGAAGACAATTTCGATTCAAATCCACTCCAATGCAATCATTGGAAATTCTGGTTATTATCAAAACCATTTCAAATTCAATTTATTTAAAAATAAATAGAATTATAATTCTAGTTCAAAACTAGTTCATTTCGATAAAAATCTATTTTTATCTTTTCAAATATGGAGTTTTTCATCCCAATTCTTCCCAAATCATTTCTTATGATTTTACACAAATTATTACTATTTTTAATAATTTTATCAAGGCCCGTACAGTCGATTTCCATCAACGGCCATCGAACTGCACTTACAGCGACCTTTTTCGAATTTGATTTGGACATAATTCCAAATCCAACCGTTAGATTTCAAATTTCTAATATTCATTAGAAAGCTCTTTTCGATACGAACCCAACGGTTCCGGTTTTAGGAGAATCCGACGGTCGGATCTCCCGCAATGTCCGTTTGAAATAAATGGTCGAAATTCGCGAACTACCGCGGCGCGGCGCGTTCTATTCAGGCCATTATATTATATATATAATATATATAATATATACTTCGTCGATTTCTATTTAAAAACGAATTATATAAACAGTTTTAAATTCATTTCAAAATCTATTTCAACTTCCATTTCAATTCAAAGCAAAATTGAATTCTTCTTTATAAATTCGTTTCAAAATTCATTTCTGTTCAATTCAAATTTCAATTCAATTTGAATTCATATTCAATTCAATTCATTTCGAAATCGTTTTCAATTCAATTCATTTCGAAATCGTTTTCAATTCAATTCATTTCGAAATCGTTTTCAATTCAATTCATTTCGAAATCGTTTTCAATTCAATTCATTTCGAAATCGTTTTCAATTCAATTCATTTTGAAATCGATAAAATCGATATAAATATCGTTCACGTCAAAATGGCGTCAATCTAATCAACACGGCTTCATAAAGTTCTATTTTCAAATATTCTATTTCAAATATTTCTTTTTCAAATATTTCTATTTTAAAACTGGAATGAGGCCCAATCAATTACCATATAAAGTTAATTATATGGATTTTCATACAACACATGTATAATAGCCTTGAAAAATAACCAACCATCAACCAAAGTGCACTACACTGTATAAGCACCAAATATAGACATTCAACGCTTATAACAGCCTGTCAATCAATCGATCGACATATTTACTCAATCAGGATGAGTGAACTTCAAATTTCATCCCAACACCCGTGTGGGGTTTCAAACTATCAAACACATATTTTATTTGTGCAGTTAGGCGATGTGTAAAATTTATCGACCCAATCAACGTCCTTCAAATAGGTGTACATAAACAAACCGTCTGGTTTGTAAATGACTATTCTATTTTATTCACTTTCACGTTAAAAATTATATTTTTAACGATAAAACATTTTATTCCAACATATGAATTTCTATTCAGTTCATTCTTTAAATAAAATGATATTTTTATTTTTCTAACATATTTTAGAAAATTTCGGCGGCATAACGGCACGATACTAGAAACGGGACAAGGCCTAGCCTTATCCCCGGTCTAGTGAAGGCCCACGCCATTCACATATCAATTTAATCAATTTCATTTTGCAAACCACAAAACTTGGAGTAAGGGTCTAACCTAGCCTTACTCCTTCGCCTTATAACGGCGCACGTCTAATCCTAACCAATTCATCGATTCGATTTTTCATACCACAAATCACATTCAAACCAATATCGCAATCAATCACCAATCAATCAAACAAACAAGTCCATGGTCTGTGGACGATTGTGTCGGGTGCTACTAAGCACCGTCTGCATCCTAGTATATATATATATATATATAACTAGAAAAATAAATTGAAAGGTGAGAAATTCTCACATATAGCTATCCTAGCTCCACGGCTCTTCTATTGTAGAAGTCTTCGTCGCTTCGCCTTTTTGTCACCTTCGTTGTCCGCTTTCACTACACATGTAAAAAATCACATTTTTACCTCGCTATTCAATATATAAGAAATCGAATTTTTATTTCGAAGTTCAATATATAAAAACTATATTTTTAACTCGAAGTTCAATATATAAAAACTATATTTTTAACTCGAAGTTCAATATATAAAAATCGAATTTTTATTTCGAAGTTCAATATATAAAAATCCTATTTTTCTATCGAAGTTCAATATATAAAAATCCTATTTTTCTATCGAAGTTCAATATATAAAAATCCTATTTTTCTATCGAAGTTCAATATATAAAAATCCTATTTTTCTATCGAAGTTCAATATATAAAAATCCTATTTTGATATTCAATCTGTTCCATCTCACTTCTTTTCACGCTGTTCATATACAAATAAAATTCACACTTTTATTTCACTGTATATATAATAAAAATCGTATTCTTATCACACTCCTCATATATATAAAAAAAAATTGAGTTCTTATCTTCACTTCTTTATAAAAATTATATTTTTATATCGCACCTCCCCTAATAAAGATTATATTTTAAAACGACTTTATTTCTATATTATAAAAATTATATTTTAAAACGACTTTATTTCTATTTAAAATCTGAGTTTTTAAAAATAATTTTCTTTCATATAAAAAAAACCTGATTTTAAAACTAATTATTTTAAGTTAAAAATAAATAAAAACTGAAAACTTTAAACAAAACAAAATAATATAATAATGGAAAACTTACAGTCATCCAACAGGGAGGGGGTGTTGCGATTGAAGAAGGGGACGGGGTGCTCGCTGGTCAGTCGCAGGAGGGGTGGACTTCAGGGTAGCGACTGCTCGTTTTCTGCTGGGTTGGGTTCTGAACTTCGAACGGAGGAAGAGAGAGACGAGGGCTGGGGAGCATCGGAGGGGCGCTGGTCGTGGGAGGCAGCTGCGGCGTTAGGTGGCATTGGAGGAAACTGGCGATGGGGCTCGATCCATGGTGGTCTTCGAACTCGCGATGGGGCCCTTTGGGTTCGGATTTGAGAGAGAGGAGGGGAATCGCCGGAGCAGGCGATGGCGCGAGGAAGGGCAGCCGGAGCTGAGGAGGGGAGCGACGGAGGCGTCGAGACGAGGGGGGCCAGGTCGATCGATTTAGGTTTTGGGGTTTTTTTTTTTTTTTTTTTTTCTCTGTCTGGATCGAAATGAAAGGGGGGGGCCAAGCGGGAGATAAGGAGGGAAGGGGGGATTAAAATATATATATATATATATATATTTTTTTTAATTAATTAATAAATTTTATCCTAAAGAGTTGACTTTCACATACGACCTCGAAACGAGGCCCACCGCCTGTCGTCCATAGCGTTTTACCCCCATTCCGAACACAATGGGATATATATCGCAAGCTGATTTGATTGTTACAATCAGTTTCCGTTAAATTTACATTTAAATCACTATATTGAATTTTAAACGTACATTTCTAATTACCGGGGTCACATATTAACTCGGAAAATTACAGAAAAATATTTTCTAGCTTCGTATTGACGATACGGTCCTAACAAAACTAGTTTCGTCGAATTCCGAGACCGTTGGAAAAATGGCCAATTTCCAGTCGATTAAAATCAACTGAAACTGGTCAAACGCGTTTTCGTTTGCCACGCTCACATATTGATTCGAAAAATCATGAAATTTGAAATCTAGCAATAATTTGACACTGCGGACCCAACAAAACTGGTTTCGTCGAAATCCGAGGTCGTTTGCAAAATGTCCATTTTTAAGGGCCTGAATTCCATAGCGACTATTCAGAATTTTCAACTGGACATATCTTATCATTTCTAAGATGAAATCTCAGTTTGTTAACTTCGTTACAAAGATATAGTTACACAGATTCAAATATTTCTTGTTTCGTTCAATTCTGACTTATATTGAATTCTGTATATTCATTTGAAATTAGAAATCGAATTTTCGAACTACCGCGCCATTTTCTATTCCTTTTATAATTATATATAATTATTATATATTCTAACGACGACGTGTATAATATATACGTCGAATTTCAATTCTAAATAAATTTCTCGTCGATATTATTTAAAATAATTCATTTTAAATAATCCAAATTCGCTAAAATTGCCAAAATAAAAATTTCAAACTGGCTCGCATTTTACGGGTTGTTACAATCTCCCCCACTTAAAACTTTTCGTCCCCGAAAAGGAACAAAGTCGAAAGTGGTTTGATTATTCAACTCTACGCTCGATCTGGCTTCCATTCTCCAACTCTTTAGTTTCTGAGAATTTCTAAAATTTCAAAAATTTGGCTAACACCCTAAATTTTTGAAAAATTTCGCCATAACCTCCCCTGCACCGGGAGCATCGGGGAATTTCAAATAGCTTCCCCGGTCCTTCAGATCTCAAAAAGAAAAAGAAAAAGCCAAGCGGCTAGCCAATAGTCTCATAAAATCATCATCACCCAAACAAAACAGGAAATTATGTAGTAAACATGTACCTATTTGTCGGGCAAACAAATTTTATTCTCTGCTCTAGCCTCCTTGCTATGACCTGTTCAATGATATATATGTATATGCAAGCAAATGCAACCAATTTTCAATACAATTCAATATTTGTTTCAATTAGGCATAATGGTTCAAAATTATCAACCAAATAAACAAACAACACAATCATCAATCAATTAGTGTATTAGAGTTTCAAATTCATAATTTTGATACATATACTAAAAGCGTGTTTTTGATGCCAAATCACAACAATGTATTCTAACTATATTAGTTTTGGTTCTCACACCAGTCTAATGGAAATATATAGAAATCACACCTTCGTCACTCGAAAATAAATGCTGATGATGTTTCGAACCACCATCAGAACATTGTCGGGCTACTAGAGTGTGGTTCTATATCTACCCGGTATATTAAAACTTCGAATATACGCGGATCAGACGTATACGCAAAATCTATATATACTGGATTGTCCGAATCAATATAAATAAATAATCAACTACGAATAATTGATTTAAATTTTCAAAACAAAAATTTGTTTTCATTTGAAAAATATACTCTTCACACTCGTTCTAGGATACTACTGATCCCATCTCTAACGAGTCATTCTCATTGGATATTACTAATCCAATATCTGATGAATTCTTTCGTATGGTTCTAATGTGTCTTGTTCTCTAGCTTTGTAAACCAAAGCTCTGATACCAAATGTGACGGCAAGGAATTTCGCTCGGTCCGAACCAGTCGCTAAACCGACCCAGACCGTTCGAAACGCCCTATCGTTGAGAACAGGACAAAACAGAACGCATACAGAAGAACATTTCATTGTATATTACAACAATGCATCAGATTACAAGAATATACAGAGTATAAATGAATATTACACAGAAATATCAGAGATTTAAATTACATTTAAATACATAGCAGCGGAAAATAATACACTACACAACTAGAATGAGATATACGGATGCAAAGCTTTCCGGATATCGTTCCAGCTGTAAACCAGGATCCTGTGAATATAAATCTGCAAAACCAAAACTACTAGCTGCCCGTGTCAAAAATAAGGGCACCCAGAGTTTAGGTTAAAACAATAAACTCCAGGTCAGTCATGTGACTGGTGTGAGAACTAAAACAGTTATAATTCTTTATTTTAAATCATTAGGTAAATCAAGGGACCACGCCGTATAACACGGAACGGGTTTCCTCCCAAGAATACCAGTGCATAAAACAGACAGCGCAATGCTAAATAAAGAAAAATGAAGCTGTTATAAGACCCAGGTCCCATCACACAATGCAACGCAGCTGGGGATAGGGTTTTCCCTTATAACAGCCAAAGAATGCTTAGTACGTTTAAAACAAATCATTTGATACTACTATAAGTGTATAAAACAACTTCAAATCATAAGTATCAATCATAGGCGGCATGGGTACCATATATCATGTCGCCATATATAGGTTTACAAATAAAACCGCAAATGTCACGTATTTGGAAATTGGATTTCCATCTATGAACCGAGGCAAAAGATAGTCCTCAACCGATTCGTGACTCTCTAGCCCGAGCCACAGGCAAGCGCGCAGGCAAGCCTTTAGATCGTCAGGGCCGGTCCACACGGAGTGGATTATTATGCCTGAACAATACGTCTCCCCACCCTATGGGGTGTAAGTCTGGTCCGTCAGCCGACCAGAATGCATTCGGCCGAAACCGATATAACCGAGGCGCCTCGCAACCACAACAACCACATAAGTCAAACTCGTCAGGGCGTGTAAAACCACTGACGCCACTTCTAGCTAGAAAGAAACGCATGCCCTCCCTGAGGTCCGTCTCCCGTTTTTGATTCATACCGGGTGTGAAACTCGCGAATCAAACGTTACACAAAGCTACGCCACAAAGGCCGTGCTTTGATCATCAACCACAAGACTTTGCTTTTCAACAGAAGCCTTGATCATTTGCATCTTAGCATGCCACACAGGCAAGCCATCCTATGCAACCGATATCAGTCACACAGAATGAAATCCGATGTCAGACACACAGTCCATTTACAAGTCCGTTCTGGGTCTGAACGAAACCGGAGGCACCTAGTACCTCGCATATCCATCGATCTCCAAGTACGTCTGGACGATCACCAACTGTTTCCATCTTCTTGGGTGTACAGCCCAATCAAGATCATCAGTTATCACCCAAACGACGTGAAGACCTCCGGTCTTCGACCATCGTCTTCATCTTCGACTTATCGTCGTATCAGTTATTCAGAATGGGATAAACCCGGTCTTCCCGAATAACTCGCGTATATTTTATAAAAGTGTTACACAAACACATCATACGCCTCATTCCAATTCATTAGTCACTAACCGTAAATTAATCAAGAGAATAATTCCCCAAATATTAACCCCGAAGGCCGAAACCAACATCAGATCAATATCCAGAAAACCATTCTACTTAGCTAACCGACAGTTAGTTTCTAAATTTCACGTTCAAATCTAATTAAAGATTTAACTATCGCCTGGAGCAAAACTGGTGATACTCCATTCTCGATCTTTTCAATCTAATTAAAGATTCATTAAAACTCCACTTAGTTTTAATCATTATCTGGGTTAAAGAATCAGTGTCATTTTAAAAACACGGTTCACGATAAACCCAAAATCACATTCCATTAATTGTCGGGTTAAAGAACGAGTGTTGTTTAAAACACTGTTCACGATAAACCCAAAAATCAATATCCATTCAATTCCAATGAAATATTATTTAATTGGTACACTTCATTAAATCTAAATAAAAAGATTTAATCTTTTCTCAACTGGGTTCAAGAATGGTGTTAGTGAAGACACCATTCACGACAAACCCAAATCACATTCGATATTCAATACAAGTCTCTGAATAGAAAATATATCGGCTTATATTCAATATCGAATTCTACGACTAACAAATGTCGTATTGGAAATAACGATATCAATATATATCTTTCAAATTCCCATGACAACACCTGTATAATCACGAATTCCAACATCGAAATATTCCGAAGACAATTTCGATTCAAATCCACTCCAATGCAATCATTGGAAATTCTGGTTATTATCAAAACCATTTCAAATTCAATTTATTTAAAAATAAATAGAATTATAATTCTAGTTCAAAACTAGTTCATTTCGATAAAAATCTATTTTTATCTTTTCAAATATGGAGTTTTTCATCCCAATTCTTCCCAAATCATTTCTTATGATTTTACACAAATTATTACTATTTTTAATAATTTTATCAAGGCCCGTACAGTCGATTTCCATCAACGGCCATCGAACTGCACTTACAGCGACCTTTTTCGAATTTGATTTGGACATAATTCCAAATCCAACCGTTAGATTTCAAATTTCTAATATTCATTAGAAAGCTCTTTTCGATACGAACCCAACGGTTCCGGTTTTAGGAGAATCCGACGGTCGGATCTCCCGCAATGTCCGTTTGAAATAAATGGTCGAAATTCGCGAACTACCGCGGCGCGGCGCGTTCTATTCAGGCCATTATATTATATATATAATATATATAATATATACTTCGTCGATTTCTATTTAAAAACGAATTATATAAACAGTTTTAAATTCATTTCAAAATCTATTTCAACTTCCATTTCAATTCAAAGCAAAATTGAATTCTTCTTTATAAATTCGTTTCAAAATTCATTTCTGTTCAATTCAAATTTCAATTCAATTTGAATTCATATTCAATTCAATTCATTTCGAAATCGTTTTCAATTCAATTCATTTCGAAATCGTTTTCAATTCAATTCATTTCGAAATCGTTTTCAATTCAATTCATTTCGAAATCGTTTTCAATTCAATTCATTTCGAAATCGTTTTCAATTCAATTCATTTTGAAATCGATAAAATCGATATAAATATCGTTCACGTCAAAATGGCGTCAATCTAATCAACACGGCTTCATAAAGTTCTATTTTCAAATATTCTATTTCAAATATTTCTTTTTCAAATATTTCTATTTTAAAACTGGAATGAGGCCCAATCAATTACCATATAAAGTTAATTATATGGATTTTCATACAACACATGTATAATAGCCTTGAAAAATAACCAACCATCAACCAAAGTGCACTACACTGTATAAGCACCAAATATAGACATTCAACGCTTATAACAGCCTGTCAATCAATCGATCGACATATTTACTCAATCAGGATGAGTGAACTTCAAATTTCATCCCAACACCCGTGTGGGGTTTCAAACTATCAAACACATATTTTATTTGTGCAGTTAGGCGATGTGTAAAATTTATCGACCCAATCAACGTCCTTCAAATAGGTGTACATAAACAAACCGTCTGGTTTGTAAATGACTATTCTATTTTATTCACTTTCACGTTAAAAATTATATTTTTAACGATAAAACATTTTATTCCAACATATGAATTTCTATTCAGTTCATTCTTTAAATAAAATGATATTTTTATTTTTCTAACATATTTTAGAAAATTTCGGCGGCATAACGGCACGATACTAGAAACGGGACAAGGCCTAGCCTTATCCCCGGTCTAGTGAAGGCCCACGCCATTCACATATCAATTTAATCAATTTCATTTTGCAAACCACAAAACTTGGAGTAAGGGTCTAACCTAGCCTTACTCCTTCGCCTTATAACGGCGCACGTCTAATCCTAACCAATTCATCGATTCGATTTTTCATACCACAAATCACATTCAAACCAATATCGCAATCAATCACCAATCAATCAAACAAACAAGTCCATGGTCTGTGGACGATTGTGTCGGGTGCTACTAAGCACCGTCTGCATCCTAGTATATATATATATATATATATAACTAGAAAAATAAATTGAAAGGTGAGAAATTCTCACATATAGCTATCCTAGCTCCACGGCTCTTCTATTGTAGAAGTCTTCGTCGCTTCGCCTTTTTGTCACCTTCGTTGTCCGCTTTCACTACACATGTAAAAAATCACATTTTTACCTCGCTATTCAATATATAAGAAATCGAATTTTTATTTCGAAGTTCAATATATAAAAACTATATTTTTAACTCGAAGTTCAATATATAAAAACTATATTTTTAACTCGAAGTTCAATATATAAAAATCGAATTTTTATTTCGAAGTTCAATATATAAAAATCCTATTTTTCTATCGAAGTTCAATATATAAAAATCCTATTTTTCTATCGAAGTTCAATATATAAAAATCCTATTTTTCTATCGAAGTTCAATATATAAAAATCCTATTTTTCTATCGAAGTTCAATATATAAAAATCCTATTTTGATATTCAATCTGTTCCATCTCACTTCTTTTCACGCTGTTCATATACAAATAAAATTCACACTTTTATTTCACTGTATATATAATAAAAATCGTATTCTTATCACACTCCTCATATATATAAAAAAAAATTGAGTTCTTATCTTCACTTCTTTATAAAAATTATATTTTTATATCGCACCTCCCCTAATAAAGATTATATTTTAAAACGACTTTATTTCTATATTATAAAAATTATATTTTAAAACGACTTTATTTCTATTTAAAATCTGAGTTTTTAAAAATAATTTTCTTTCATATAAAAAAAACCTGATTTTAAAACTAATTATTTTAAGTTAAAAATAAATAAAAACTGAAAACTTTAAACAAAACAAAATAATATAATAATGGAAAACTTACAGTCATCCAACAGGGAGGGGGTGTTGCGATTGAAGAAGGGGACGGGGTGCTCGCTGGTCAGTCGCAGGAGGGGTGGACTTCAGGGTAGCGACTGCTCGTTTTCTGCTGGGTTGGGTTCTGAACTTCGAACGGAGGAAGAGAGAGACGAGGGCTGGGGAGCATCGGAGGGGCGCTGGTCGTGGGAGGCAGCTGCGGCGTTAGGTGGCATTGGAGGAAACTGGCGATGGGGCTCGATCCATGGTGGTCTTCGAACTCGCGATGGGGCCCTTTGGGTTCGGATTTGAGAGAGAGGAGGGGAATCGCCGGAGCAGGCGATGGCGCGAGGAAGGGCAGCCGGAGCTGAGGAGGGGAGCGACGGAGGCGTCGAGACGAGGGGGGCCAGGTCGATCGATTTAGGTTTTGGGGTTTTTTTTTTTTTTTTTTTTTCTCTGTCTGGATCGAAATGAAAGGGGGGGGCCAAGCGGGAGATAAGGAGGGAAGGGGGGGATTAAAATATATATATATATATATATATTTTTTTTAATTAATTAATAAATTTTATCCTAAAGAGTTGACTTTCACATACGACCTCGAAACGAGGCCCACCGCCTGTCGTCCATAGCGTTTTACCCCCATTCCGAACACAATGGGATATATATCGCAAGCTGATTTGATTGTTACAATCAGTTTCCGTTAAATTTACATTTAAATCACTATATTGAATTTTAAACGTACATTTCTAATTACCGGGGTCACATATTAACTCGGAAAATTACAGAAAAATATTTTCTAGCTTCGTATTGACGATACGGTCCTAACAAAACTAGTTTCGTCGAATTCCGAGACCGTTGGAAAAATGGCCAATTTCCAGTCGATTAAAATCAACTGAAACTGGTCAAACGCGTTTTCGTTTGCCACGCTCACATATTGATTCGAAAAATCATGAAATTTGAAATCTAGCAATAATTTGACACTGCGGACCCAACAAAACTGGTTTCGTCGAAATCCGAGGTCGTTTGCAAAATGTCCATTTTTAAGGGCCTGAATTCCATAGCGACTATTCAGAATTTTCAACTGGACATATCTTATCATTTCTAAGATGAAATCTCAGTTTGTTAACTTCGTTACAAAGATATAGTTACACAGATTCAAATATTTCTTGTTTCGTTCAATTCTGACTTATATTGAATTCTGTATATTCATTTGAAATTAGAAATCGAATTTTCGAACTACCGCGCCATTTTCTATTCCTTTTATAATTATATATAATTATTATATATTCTAACGACGACGTGTATAATATATACGTCGAATTTCAATTCTAAATAAATTTCTCGTCGATATTATTTAAAATAATTCATTTTAAATAATCCAAATTCGCTAAAATTGCCAAAATAAAAATTTCAAACTGGCTCGCATTTTACGGGTTGTTACAGAAAAAATTCGAAATAAAACCCTATAAATAGTGTTCTAAGAGTCGCAACCGTTTCTGAAATGTTTTAAAATGAAAAGACGCATCTTTTTAAATTTAAAAATTTGTGGCAGTTATATGTCGACATTTCGACATATGTATTGTAAATTTGAATTTTAAATTATTTTCCAAGTATTTAAAACAATAAATATATTTTGGAAATTCCTAAAATAAAACTAGTTGTCTAAAATGTAATTTCTCAAGTATAAAAACATAATAAAATATTATTTAAACATATGACTCAAAAATTATATATATATATGATATAAAACTTTATAATATAATTATAAAACAATATAATATATAATTTATAATAATATATAAATATAAGAAACTTATAAAGTATATATATATATATATTTGAAACCATAAATCCTTAAGAAACTTATTGTTGAGAAGAGTTTGAAATCTATTTTGAAAACAGTTTGAAATAAATTTAAAAAGAGATTATTTTGAGAACAGAATTTGAGTGCTATTCAGAGTTTTACATACTAACTAGACTTTATTAATCTGATAATCTTGAACTCTTGATACTTGATACTCGTAAGTCATGATTCTCATTTGAAATCTTGAATCTCTTAAACTGTATAGTCTATAATATTTATTTGCTACATATATATATTCTGGATAAAAGTGTTAGTATATATATTTTATAATCAATAATGATAATGATTGAAACAAGGTTGTTGTCATCAAAATTTCATTCTTTAACAATCTCCCCCCTTTTGATGATGACAACCTTAGTTTATAAAAATATTCATACCTGATATTACCTATCCAACTGATTCTTTGGTTACTCCCCTTTTCACCATGATTCCTTCTAACCCCCCCCCCCTCTTACAGTGTACCTATTCTATACATATTTTATAATTTCTCCCCTTTTGTCATCAACAAAAATTTATAAACTAATCTTAGAGACTAATTCTATAACTCCCCCTGAAATTATAACTCTCCTAAATCTATAATTTTCCTATAACTCCCCCTAACTCTATGACTATACTATTATAATTCTACTAAGAAAACTTAATAGGAGGATAATCTATAATTGTATAAACTAAGTAAGCAATCCAAATAAATTTACTAGAAATCCTAGTGTTTGTAGGATAAATTAAGTTCTCAAACAAAAAACACAAATTATATCATACCACAAAAATCAAACAAGTTATTCATGCATCTCTTAGAACTTCTACCCATTCATCTCCACCGAAGATTAGATCTGTTATTATGACTTAACAATCTTCGTTGTCTTTAGTGAGAGGTGCTTCAGTGATGTTGTTATCTTCATCTCTTGAAAGAGAAGAGATCATACAACGAATAACATCAAAGTGTTTTTCTTGTTGTTCAGTCATCTTTATCTTACAAAATTCTAGATGATGTTGATTTCATAGAATGATAGATAGAATATTTTTGAAAGAATTAAGAGTTTCTTCTACATTTTCACTTATATTATTAATAGGACTAGCCATAATTTTGACTATATAGAAGGAGAGTGATAAGAGGAGAAGTAAAAATGAATTTTTCTGAAAGAAAATGGTATATATAGAGTCTGGAATTCGTTTGAAAATGAATAGACATAAAGTAGTCATTATAAAATTCAAATTTGAACAAATTTGAATTTTTTGCAGTTATATGTCGACATACAAGAATATGTATGTCAACATACCCATACAATTTTGGATATTTTGTCTTTTTACACAATTTTGAACTATTTCTTATTATATTATTTTATTTAATTCTATTATGTTTTTACAGATGTTTAAAGATGATTTTGACACAGAAAAATACATACATTACTACTAATGAGAGATTACAATCAAACGATACATGAAATACTTGAAATAGGAAGTATGAAAAGGAAATACAAGTTAATATGAAATGATAACATAAGCTTGTAAACTTAGATTTCAGCGGATGAAGATGAGGAAGATGATATTCCAAGTTTTCTTCCAATTTTTCTGAAAAACTTGTTCATTTTTGAAGACATTTGGTTGAGGGTCTTCTTGATTTTCTTTTGATTTTTGGCTAGTTTGACTTGGTTTTGAAAAATGGCTTCGTTGGATATGGCTCTTGATAAAGTAGGAAATTCTATGCTTTCCATCGAGGATTCTTCTTCATCGATTTCCATTTGAACTTCTTCTTGTTCCATTTAAGCTTGTTTATCTCATATGGTTTGAAAGTGATTGCAATTTGCATAAGGGATATATTTCCCAAATTAAAGACCTTTTTAGGAAAAAATTCCTATCCTTTAAAATCCACTCCAAAATATTTAGAAATTCGGGTTAAATAAATTCCATGGTAAAGAGTGTTTTATTTTGCAGATATTTCTTTTGGTTTAAATTCTCTCAAAATTACTTCCGCCCAATTAATATCATAATGTTAAATATGGAAAAAAGAGCTTTTTGGACCTTGAGAGTGGGGTTATTAAAGTTTCCGAAATGGGGAGTAAGAGTATGTTGAAGAAGGAGGTTAACAATTCTTGCTTTTGGACGGAAAAATTGATTTGTGTATTCCATATGTTCATTGCTTTCAAAAATATGATGAAAAGTTTCCAAATTTTGTTCATCAATTTCAAAATCTAAAAAATCCGAACCCATTTTCTCGAAATTTAAAATGGTTCCAAAACATCACTATCCAAAATAATTTGAGTTCCTTTCACACTATTCCTAACTTGATTTTCATTTCCTTCGAAAGATCCATGATTTAAATTCGCATAAAACGTTTTGACAAGATTTGGATAACATATTTTATCGTTATCCCAAAAGTAATCAAACTTAAAACTTCATTTTGATGAAAAGGAGTAGGAAGACCATAGGATGAAAAATCTTCAAAGATAGTGAATGTTCCCGTATCGACTATTCCATTCGTAACATAATCTATGTATGCTTGGACAGCATCCTGGTTGTTGTACAGATGATCTTTGAGAGTCTTAGTTGGTCTAATGGTCTTTGGAGTACTCAATGAAGCCATTAGAGAACAGTTTTGAAGAGTATAGGATGAAGAAAGTAGTATTGCATTCTGAATGTGAGTTAGAAAGAGTAGTATTGAATAAATGATTAAATAGAGAGCAAATGGACACATCTTTTCTGAATAAAAGGACACATTTTCAGACCTTGGGAGTTGGTGAAAAGGTGGCGAGAAGTTTGAAAGTTTAAACATTTGAAATTCAATGTTTGAATTTCAAATTCTGGTGTATATGTCGACATGTATATTCTTGTATGTTGGATCTAGATTAAACCAAGAGGTGGGGTGAATAGGGTTTATTAAAATAATTCGAGATATTAAAATAGATCACAGAATAGATTGCAACAGATAAAATAAATGCAGAAAATAAATAACATAGAGATTTTACCCAGCTTCGACAAACCCTGCCTACTGCTGCATTCCCCAAAGTTTCTACTAGATATTAGTCAACTATTACAATGCTTACAACTCTTGTAAACTCGTGATAATTCCTAGCCTAAATGTCTTAACTCTATGCTTGAAACTTATCCCTAAGTTTCTACTAGGTGCTACACAAAAAGCCTCACAATCTTTCTCTAGTTGCACTAATTCTACACTAAAAACCTTGTACTGATTTTAACTTCAGAATCAGATTTTTTTTTTTTTTTTTTTTGCCCATTACAAAACCTATAACAAAAAAACCTAGTTTTACAGACAAACTAGAAAACTAAATGATGATTACAAAAGAATTTAAGAACAATACAAATATAAAATAAATGAAAGGAAAAACCCCTTTTATAATTAAGCCCAAACAAAAACTCGGCCTCTCTTTATCTTTGCAAAGCACTCTTCAAAAATGTCGGTCATTCTGAAATCAAACTAGGGTTTTCTTATTCTCCAAAATCGTGATCGATTGTTCTAGGAAATGATTCTCTGTGGCTTTGAATTAAATGATACTCAGCGATTTGGGTCTCTTGCGACCGAAACTATCGAGAAAACTTGTGAGTTATTTTCCTTTGGATAGCTCTTGAATTGTTGCTTGTTTCGATGGTACAAAATTCTGATGATGATTTGTGTTTAAATAGTATAATTAAATCCTATTAATTACCCTGATTTCCACATATGACTCATTTGATTTTGCAAGATGTTTATTGCCTGAATTATTCCTCTTCTTAAGTATTTTTGGCTTTGTAACTTTTTGGTTGAATAGGCTTTAAGATGGAATTTTAAGACTTGAATAAATTTGTTGCTGAGAAACACCTACGTGATTTTCAGGAAACAAATAATATTGTTTTCCATGAATACTTGTCGTGAAATCTGGTTTAATTTTGGAAACAAAATAAAATGGTTTTTGCTTAAAACAAAAGATGCCGAAATTTTATGCCCCACTGTAATTCGCGATATCTGGAAATGCTTTTAAACTTGTAATTGAATTTATGGAAACATTTCTTTGTCCATAATGATCTGTGCTTATCTGGAAACTGATGCTTGCATCAAATCTGGAATGTCTTAAAACAAATGAATTGATTTTTCTTTGATCCATATATGTGTATTGCGAGAATTCTGGAGTTTTTTGATTGAGTCCTCCTTAAAAAATCTTTATATAAAACAAATCCGTATATTCATTTTTCTGGAAATAGGCTCTTGATTGAATCTAAAAGATTTTCTCTTTGATTTACAGATGAATTATTTTTGCCATATATTCTTATTCGAAGATTGGAAAGTATTTTTGGCAGATTTGTAACTCTTGATGGTTGCTCGTTTGATTTCTGTAAATCATTGAAATGATTGTTCTCATGATTTATCACTTGCCAAACATTACCTTTTCAATCATGTAGATAATACCATGCTTGACTTTCTGGAAACAATGTGAATTGCGTGAATCATTTGAATGATACTTGCCATGTTGTAACATCCGGGATTTTTGACCATTCAAATCGACAATGATCCTCAATGTCGACTTAAACAAATCAAAAATACAGGTAGTTATTGGGATTTATATAAGAAAAAGAAGAGAAGAAGAAAAAGAAACACAGAATCTCATAGCGAAAGGACAAAATATAATAATTAAATAATAGTTCATGAAGTTGTTAAAACATATGCAGTAGAAATAAAAAAATAATACTTCTAGCAAGCTCCATCTTCATCTTCAAAACAGTGTCATCGATAACTGAAACTCAGGCCGACCCAAGCATAAAGGAAAAGACAAAATACTCGGATCAGAACTAAAATATTCTCATATTAGTTAAATCAAATTTATGCGATAATATGAGTGCAATAACTTAAGAGATGTTACGGGAATTTCTTTCTCCTAAGGATCCATTAAACTAGATACTATATAATATAATACGCTATTATAATAGTGTCTATGGTTAAATATAAAATTTTAAAATAGCGTAAGCGGAATTACATTTTTACCCTTGCACCGTTTATACGTTGTTGTAAACATTGCATATAAAACACCAGTAATGGTTGGTGGATAGGAATGCGTCGCTATATGACAATTTAAATCAAAATCGTAGGGGGCTCGATCAGGATAAATATGACAAGGCATCGAGGCAATACCCATCAGTAGTGATTCTACCGGATTGTAGACCCAGGCCGGTGCTAACGCATAGCAGCGACTACCGCCCACCCCAGACAATACTCCCAAAATCAAAGGCGCCAACCAATCACAAAGTAATATATATGGTATCGAAGAAGCATGTCTACTCAGAGGAGCTAGCTCACATTAACCTGGGTATGGCTCCTATTTTGGTCATTATGACCCTAAGGTCAAGGCTATTCATCATCGTTCTCTTTCTTCAAATCCAGTAATAGCCTCCAAACCCGCCTACTTCATTCCGGAACTCCACCGCGCACACAGTTGTTTAAGTGGTTTTCGGTATTGGCATAGAGTATGACAACTGCCGATCCCGAACTCTTTAACAACCAATCATTTACATTTTTCACACCGGTCAGTTCTTTTACATTTCAAAGGGGTTCGTAATTCATATCAAAATATCGTATTTTACTTTAAACTTGTTTCAACGGTCAAGAAAATATTTCATAATAAAATCTCCATTTAAAGCAATTTAAAATTTTGAAACAATTCCAACTTTAAAATAATTTGAATATTAGAATAGTTAAAAAAATTTAAAGTAGACTAGATGTATAACTGAAATAGTTTGAAAATAAATAATTTATATTTAAAATATAATTTTCAGATTTATAAAAATCTATAATTAAAATATAAAATAGTTTATTAAATAAATATTTGATAATAAAAATGGTTTATTTAAAATAAAAAATAAAATAAAATAGCTATAAGGTAAATAGTTTATAAAGAAAATAATAATTATAAAAATAGTTTATTTAAAATAAGTAATAAAATAGTTATAAGGTAGATAGTTTATAAAGAAATAATTATTATAAAAATAGTTTATAAAATGATTTAAAATACTATAGTTAAAATTAGAATCGTTTCTACAAAATTTAATCAAATTGGAAATCATATTTGAGTATTAAATTTATTCGACCAAATTTCGATACCTTAATTCAAAGGGATTTGACTTCCCACTCATATTCAGTTCGATTCAACAGTTCGATTTCAAACAATTCGATTTAATAATTTGATTTAAGTAATTTAATTTCGATTATAATTCTCACTTTGAATTATCAATTTATATAAATCTCAAGTTCACTATAAATCAAGTAAATTTAAAGTAAAATTTTCAAAGATGTATAATCATTGAATTTCAATAAATTTATATTTTATATTCAATTCAGTTTCAAATTCAGTTATTCACATTTACGAATTCTATTAAAATTGAAAATTTTAATTTCAAAGCTCAAAGTCCAAATTTAAAGAAAAACGATTAATAATGTCATTTATTTTGTCTTCAAAATACTATTCCAAAATTCAAGATTAAAACATTTTTTATTTAACCAACCGGTGTCCATATATAATTTTCTATCTTATGGACAAGTAATACTTAAATTTTAATTTTAGTATTTTGGGAAAGGATATATACCATTTCAGTCCAAATCAAGGTCACATGGATTTATCATTTCAACCTACATTCTTATTTAATGTTAATGATTAATCCCGGGTTTATTTGATGCCCGTAACATCTAGGGTAATGGTTGGGATTAATCAACAAAAATTAATAACATACATAAACAATGTTGATAACAAAAGGACTATATATTAACACATTAAATAAATAAATTCAAGGTATACATCAAAATCAACACATCTAAACAGTTCAATAATATCAGTTACTAGTCATCAGGTATGAAATTCTTTTTTAAACTAGAAATTAATCTATAACAGTACTATATAACAGTCAAATTAAATTATAAAGTCTATGCAGATTTAACATAAACATGCAATTTAAACAATCAAACCGCAAACAATACCATCATATCATGACATGAATTTAATTTGACTAACAGTCAAATATTTTAGTTAGATGAGAGTGGGTTTGATCACTCACCTTGATTTCAAACAAGATTGAAATCCAAATTTTAGCCCAAAAATAAACAATCTCAGAATCAGTTCAAATCAGTGTCATCGCGAAGAGCTTGTCGATACGATTCTAACGCAAGAAACTGTGTCTCATTCTGAATTCGTATGCAAAAGTTATACGCATCTTAGCTTTGTGATTTTAAAAAATATAAAAAAATATAAAAAAAATCTCCTCACCACTCCCTACACGCCACATCTGCTCCTATGCCTTCTTCCCCCACGCGATACCCAAAGCCAAATCTAGACATTTATGCTTTCCAAAAATCACGCACCGCCCATACTGCCTTCATTCGATGATCTGACTACCATTTTGTGCGTCACCTTCAACCATTCCTCAAGACACTAGCGTCGCCCAGTACTTCATCTCTAATGTGATGTTCAGATGAGAATTTTGAACCTCACAACGCCCCAAAACGCGGCCTCCTTGCGCCACCATCACATCTCAGTTTCCGATCACTGTCGTTGAATGTTTTGAGGTCGAAGTGCTCTTCGATCTTCTAGCTAGAAGTTTTTGCTCTAGGGTTACAGATCAAGAGGGATCGAGGAAAGAAAACAAACCAATTTTGGCCATTGGAAATTTAGGAGGCGGTGGCCTGATGTGTTATTAGGGTTTTGAAATATAAAATAATATTATTTTTATCGTTTTGTGTGTTAAAAAGCCAAAATTTCGGATTGAGTCCAAATCAGGTCCGCTTACCGCCTAACAATATGTTTTGACGCCTTCTAAGCTCAATGGAATAGGTTTCAAAGCCCAATTCCAAAGTCTATAGCAGTTGTCTTTTAAAACTTGATTATTTAACTGAATTGTACATAGAAATTTAAACGCATTTTGATTTCTTACAATCAAACTATAATTTCGTTGATTACAAAATTTTAGATCATAAAATAATTTATCATTTCTGATTCAATAAAATTAATTTCATAGTTTAAACAATTATATAAAGTTCACATCATAATTTTTAAAGCTAAATCATTAGATTTTTAAATTATTAATTTGTTAACTCAAATTAATTCAAGTAATAAAGTCAAATTTTAACACCAAAAAAAATATAAGCCAATCCTAATTCATTTACAATAATCACAACTTATTATTATTGTAAACTATTAAAATTCATTAACAAATCAAATTAATTAAGTTTACAAACAAATTTACGCAGTTAAGTCATCAAATTTTATTATAACCATAAATACTCAAAAATCAGTAATAAATTCAAAAATTAAATAGTAGAAAATTACGGGTTGTTACAATCTCCCCCACTTAAAACTTTGTGTCCTCGAAAAGGCGTAGTAGTAAGAAAGTTGTCAATTTATACATGTTTCACCATATAATTTCTTATTTAACTTGATTTTATTAATATTTTAGTTTTAAATCAGGAATTGCCATACCGCGATTTTTTTGAAAATTTGAATTACACATATCTTAAAATCTACTAGATGAAATTTAAAATTTTCTCTTTCATTAGAAAACTATATTCAAACGGATCCAAAGGATTCTTGTTTCAAAGAATTCTGACTTACTTTGGATCCTATACATTCATTTAAACTTCAATTTGGAAAATTACGAACTGCTGCTTCGCGACGAGCTCGTTTTATTTATTTAATTAACTCGTTCAATCTTCGTTTAAATTTTTAATTTATAAACCAAATTAAATTTATTCTCACAAAAAAAGTTAACATTTATTTTCGACTTGAAAAGATCGATTATCCTAAGTCGTCGAATATCTAACCATCAATAGTTATATAATTTAATTCATAACCAAAAAATTTACTTTACTAGCTTATTTCATTGATTTGGTTTATCTTCATTACCTAGTTAAATTCAATTTCGAACATAACCAAGTATATATCGTTCATTCCATAACTTATATTTCATTCATATTTATAACCTATCAAATTTCTCAAAATTCCTTATTCATACCAGTACTTGTATATTATCCAATTTTATTCCAATAACATGTTAACTTTTGATTAAGTGGTAAGTTATATATATGCTATGGAAATGTTCGATTTTTACATAAGTTCACTAGTTACAGCTTATTTCGAATTCATTGTTTCAACCTACAAAGAGTTTTATTTTAATTATAACTCTCTTGAATTTATTTTCTTATTGTATAATTCAGAATTTTTTATTTATTTCAATTTTAGTTAATTTCACCAATTTGGAACGAATTAACTGTTCAGGAACTTAAAAATTCCAACTTCGGGTTCGTTTCCAAATCAACTTTAAAATAATATATATATTTTTATCTTTTATATCAAACCATAGTTTAAAAGATTTAAATGAAATCGAAGTTTCCAAACAAAGTATAAAAATTCTAAGTGGTCTCTACCCACTTAGTCTCTTGAAAATAATGTTGATAATGCGTGCACTCATTACCGAGATCATTTTCCAAAGGCAAGGGGAATATATACAGTTATTTAAAAATTCATTTGAAAACAATTTATATAAGAAACAATTTTTAAAATATAAATATATTATTTCAAATCATTTGCAAAAAAATATTACAAGACCACCCGAAATTGGATTCTCGAATTCATATTTGACTTCTTATTTCATTACTGAATTAATTTTCAATATTTCATTATCAATTTATTTTCAATATTTATTTCTTAAACCATTCAATAACCAATAGTTTTAAATTATTCATTAATCAAGTAATAAATGATGAAAATTTAATATTATCATCAACAAAATAAAATTCATATATTTTCAAATAATTCTATATATAAATAAAATAAAATTCAAAACAATATTATGTAAATAAGCCTTATTCGAGTATTTAGAAGTCCGTATCGATGCCTTGGCGTCCCAAGTACCGATCAGAATTCATAAATACTCAATAGAACAAACCAACATAATCCAAAATCATTTTATATCGAAATTACAAGTACGCTCTCTCATACACACTCAAACTCATTCTCGAGCGTTATATCCCTATCCCTAATGAGTTAATCCCAAATAAAGCCAAGGTTTTCGCTAAACCAAAGCTCTGATACCAAATGATCATCAATGTCGGCTTAAACAAATCAAAAATACATATAGTTATTAGGATTTATATAAGAAAAGGAGGAGAAGAAGAAAAAGAAACACAGAATCTCACAGCGGAAGGACAAAATATAATAATTAAATAACAGTTCGTGAATTTGTTAAAACCAACATTTGATTATATTTTACGACAATTATCAGAGTTAACTATAATAACATACCAATATTTGCAGCTGAAGTAAATAATAATACTTCTAGCAAGCTCCATCTTCATCTTCAAAATAGTGTCTACGCTAACTAAAACTCAGGCTGACCCGAGCACAAATGAAAAAACAAAATACTCGTATCAGAACTGAAATATTCTCATATTAGTTAATCAAATTTATGCGATAATATGAGTGCAATAACTTAAGAGATGTTATGAGAATTTCCATCTCCTAAGGATCCATTAAACTAGAAACTATATAATATAATACGCTATTATAATAGTGTCTATTGTTAAATATAAATATTAAAATAGCGTAAGCGGGATTACATTTTTACCCTTACACCATTTATACGTTGTCGTAAACATTGCATATAAAACTCCAGTAACGGTCGGTGGATAGGGATGCGCCGCTATACGACAACATTAAATCAAAATTGTAGGGGATCGATCATGATTAATATGACAAGGCATCGAGGCAATACCTGTAACGACCCAGATTTTTGACCGTTTAAATCGACAATAAACCACACATGTCGACCCAAACAAATCACTAATCCGGATAGTTATTGGGAAAAGAGAAGAAAAAGAAGACAGAAAGGAAAAACAATCACAGAATCTCACAGCGGAAGGATCACCTATAATAGACAAATAAATATTCAAAAGCATTTAAACATATACATTTGAGTTACAACATTTACATCATCAGAGTTATACACTTACATACAGTAATGCAGCGAAAATATAATGTAGTGGATACATATACCGAACTCCGTCTTCGATCTTCAAGGCCAAACAATCTTCATTAACTGCAACATCTGCTGACCCGGGCGTATTGCATAAAAAGAAAACACAACAAACACTCGGATCAGCACTAAATCATCTCATATTAGTCAAATTAAAATATAGAATAATATCGGTGTCATGGTGCAGTAACTCAAGAGATGTTACGGGATTTTTCCATCTCTCAAGGATCCGTTAAACTAATACATACATAGTATAATACGCTATTACAATAGTGTTAATTCAGTAAGGTATAATATCGAAAATAGCGTAAGCAGCTTACCATGTTACCCTTACGCCGTTTATACCGTTGCCGTACAGTTTGCATATAACACACCAGTACGTCGGTGGATAGGGATGCGCCGTAATACGACAATGTTAAATCAAAATCGTAGGGGCTCGATCAGGATAATATGACAAGGCACTGAGGAATAACCCGGTAGGATTCTACCGAATTCGCGGACCCAGGCCGGTGGTAACGCATAGCCGCAACTACCGCCCACCTCGAACGACATTCCCGTATTCAAAGGGGTGCACCCAAATCGATCACAGCAGTAATAGAGATGGTTTCGAAGAAGCGCGTTCGATCAGAGATGCGATCTCATTAACCTGGGTTTGGCTCCTGTTTTAGTCATTTCAATTATGACCCGAAGGTCAAGGCTAATCCATCATCGTTCTCTTTCTTCAAATCCAGTAATCGCCTCCATACCCATCCTACTTCGGTTCTGGAACATCCACCGCATACACAGTTGTCAAGGTGGTATCGACACTGACAGAGAGTATGCCTTATGTCGACTCCGGTCTCCTTGCCAACCAAACGTTTACATTTTTCCCACCGGTCAGTGCTTTTACCTTTCAAAGGAGTTCGTGTTTCATATCAAAATATCATGTTTCGAAATTCATTTTCATATTTTAAATAGAATATTATTCAACTGGGATTTTCCACTTACGCATAACATCTTGAACTAATTCCAACTTAAATAAAATTTGAATATCAAAATAGTTAACAATATATTAAATAGCTAAAAATATAATTAAAATAGTTTGAAATAATAGTTTTTTTTTAACCAAAATTAGAATTTATCAAATTTATTAAAAATATACAATTAAAACATTAAGATAATTCATAAAGAAAATCAATTATAAATAATTTATTGAATAATTTATAAAATAAATGGTTATGTAGAAATTAAATTTACTATCAAAATAGTTTGAAAAACGGTTTTGAAATACTATGGTTGGAATTAGAATCGTTTCGACCAGATTTCGTTTACACTTGCAGTTGTATTTCAACCTCAAGTAAATCGAATTCAAATTCATTATCCCTATCGACTTCATTTCAATTTTCCGTTCATTCCAGATCGGCCAATTTAATTCAAATGGAATTCAATAGGCATTCCCATTTCAAAGATCTCGATTTCATAACAAATAACCCGAATTCAAATTCAATCATCTCAATTTTTCAAATTCCACTTTCATATTTATTTCAATGAAAACAGTGAAATTCCAAAGACAAAAATTTGAATTTCAAACCATATTCCCATTTCAAAGCTTCAGTTTATCACATAATTTAAATTTACAATTCAATTTCATTGTTTTCAAAGCTTCATAACGAATACTGATTTTTACAAATCCATATTTAATCCAATTCAAGATTGATTTGACGCACATCTCTAAAGCCGATAAAACAATTCAATTTCAATAATTTCGAATTCAAATAAGTTTCACTTGATATTTAACTCTAATTACAACACAATTTCATTTCCCTTTTTATTCGTATTTCAAACTTCAAATTCAACGGAAAAGAAATTATAAAACATCGCTTATTGTCGTTAAACAATAAATTTCAAAATTCAAAATTTCATTTAACCGACCGGTGTCCGTATAAGATTTGCTATCCTATGGCCAAGTGATTAAATTTAATTTCTCGATATTCGGGATGGATCTATCATTTCAATCCAAATCGGGGTCACAGAGGTTTATCATTTCACTCTGTGTTCTTAATTCATTTTATCGATAAATCCCGGGTTTATTCGATGCCCGCAACATCAAGGGTAAAATGGGATTATCGTCACAATCAACATGCATTACAATTCACTGAAATAAGGAGTATTAACAGTGTCCACATCAATTCAATAAATAAATCCAACCGAACATCCATCTTACAATTCTTACTCAACTGACAGTATTTACTGTTCCAGGCTTAGCAGGGATTCGGATTTTCAAATTCGAGAATTCAAATTTTGATTAAATACAAATTATCGGTCAAATTGCATGTCAGCACACGGATATGTCAAATACACGCAACCAAATTCATCAGTCAAATCACAACCATACAACCACATCATTTCATATATTAATTCGATAAATATGGGATAAATTCAGTCTTCGTGAGCGAATGAACACTCACCTTTGCGTTACAATTTGAATTGAACGTCCGACAATAGCCCAAAATTTGATAGTCTCAGAATGCAGCCTGGTTAGTGTCAAAACGTCCGCATCTCCGCCACGATCCCAACGCAACAGACCGCGTCCAAATCCGACTTAAAACGAAAGAGATATGAGTGTTTTTCTATTCGAATTTTAAATATATAAAAATTAATAAATTAATTTTCCTCACCAACCAATTGATGCCACGTCAGCACCCTGGATGTCCTCTTCCCGCTCGTTTCCTCCGTGCTACAGTAGCTTGACGTGAACTAACCCATTCGCAGCCAGCTTTGACCGGCCTTTGCCCCTTGCTCCGACCATCGGAGGTCCTCCGACCAACTCCATCTCGAAGAGCATCCTCCGCCGCACCTGACCCACCCAAGCACGGAACCTCCGGTCAACAATGGAGCCGCCACCATCGAACCCTAGATCCGGCCATTCATGACTTTAACCACCAAATTCCGGCGCCCTACTCGACTATAATTCAAACGAACGCCATCGTTGCACTCGGGTGAACATCCTCTGCAATACCCAGATCCTTGATTTGTCCATAAACTCCTAAATCGAAAAGCCCCAAAATTGACCTTTGAATTTCGAAAATCAGGAGGTTTGACCGCGATTTCCGGCCGCGTCCTTCACTGCATGTCAGATCTGAGACCATCAGTAGGTTCGTGTCGTCGAGAGCTTCGAATCGACATATAATATGCCATGGTTTGGAGAGATTTTAATTTTGAGTGAATTTTTGTTTTTAAATAAAAATAAATAAATTCTGCCATGGAAAAGGAAGTTTGGTGGAGGAAAGAGGAAATGGTTGATGTGTGTTAAGTGGCTTGGTTTATATATATATAAATATAAGGTCCAAACTGATTAACACACACATCGCTACCGTATATCAATTCGAACGTACATTTCACCTTACCGGGCCCACATACTGACCCCGAAAAATCCAGAAAAATTATTTTTGGTTATGTTTCGACGATACGATTCCAACGAAACTAATTTCGTTGAATTCCGAGACCGTTGGAAAAATGGCCTTTTTCGGGTCAATCCAATTTAACTATCAACTGACAAAACGCGTTTTCACTTGCCACGCTCACATACTAATTCGAAAAATTCTGAAAATTGAAACCTAGTAATAATTCGACATTCCAGATCCAACAGAGGTGGTTTCATCGAAAACAGAGGTCGTTTGAAAAATGGCTTTTTTACAGGCCCTTATAAATTCTATAGCGACTATTCTGAAAATTCATTTGATCATAACTTTTGATCTTCATTACGGAAATTCGATTTTTCAGATTCGTTGGAAAGATATTATCAAACAGGTTTAAATATTTCTTGTTTCGCTAAAATCCGATTTATTTTGAATCCTGTGCAGTCAGTTGAACTTTGAATTTAAATTTTCGAACTGCAGGGCCATATAAATAATTATATAAATTCCATAGCGACCTTTTGAAATTTTGATTTACTCATAACTCGCAATTTATCCGGCGAAATTTCAATTTTTCACATTCGTTGGAAAGATATCGTCAAACAGAGTTATATTTTCCCGGGTCGTCCCCATTCTGATTTAAAACGAATTTTATACATTCAATTGAAATTTAAAATCGAATTTTCAAACTGCCGCGCCATTTCAGGCTCGTTATATAATTAAAATAAATTTATTCGTTTTTACTTCGATTATAATAAATTTTTTCGTCGTTATTATTTGAAATAAATCACTTTAAATATTCGAAATTCTTTAAATTAGCCAAAATGACATTTTCAAATTGGTTCGGATTTTCAGGTCGTTACATTCTCCCCCACTTAAAGTCTTTTCGTCCTCGAAAAGAGAACGAACTGATATTAAGTGCATATAGATTTCAAATTCATGCTTAAAATAATATTTTCAAGACAAGTATAGTTGTAAAACTCGTAAAATTTTCTAACTTCCGAAATCACAGAAAATTTCGGCAGCATCTCCTTTGTACGGAGAGGTCCGGGGAGAATCTCAAAACATATATGTACTCAATATACATCTCATCCAATGATGAGGCATCCCAAAAGTGGGGAAAAACAAAACATAAAACCCTCAAAACCATATACCACAAGTACGTACCTCGTTTAGCGTTTAATTTGCATTTTTATTTACCTTAGCATTTAGCATTTGCGCAAGCGAGCTCCAAAGCGTAGCGCACATTCCTTACACCTGTTACAAATTGCATACACATGAGATTCAAGCAAATATACAATATATGGCAACTTATCCAACATACATTAATCAATTTTACCCCAAAGCCAATATATCTATGTCAGGCCAGCAAACCAAATGAAGTTTATCCTTTATCGCTTAAGTATATTCCCGTTCATTTCACTTGTATTAAGCAAATTTTATTTTATCTATTCATATTATGCCATCGTCTATCCTCTTCAAGTTCATTTCAATTTATTCATTTCAGTTGTTGCCATCCCTTTACTTGGAAAATGGATTCGAATTAAATTTGTTTACTAACTTCCGATATATTTCCCATTCAAGTTACATGAAATATTATTCCATTAACATGCTTATTTACTCGACTCACCCTCTCATGATTGGGATTAAGGTAATGTTTACCCTCGAAATTTTCAAAATTAGTTCTCAAATCATTTTATTCAATTTCCTGAGTTGAACTCCATTTGACTCGATTCCTCTACTAAATTTAGGTTATATACCATTCGACAAGATGATTGGCATTCCATTTTATTGTTCATCCTTAGGTTCATATTCGATATACCGTCCAAATGAGTTTTAACCCATCTAGAATTTTATACTTTCATCCCAAAAATTTCCCAAATCACCTATTATAATTTTACACAAATTATTACTATTTTAAAAAATTTATTATCGATATTTCAGTCGGTTTCCAATAACGGCCACCGAACTGCGGCCATAGCGACCTTTTCCAAATTTGGTTTGGACATGTCTCCAAATCCAACCGTTAGATTTCAATTTTCTCCTATTCGTTGGAAAGCTCTTTTCGATACGAAGCCAACGGTTCCGGTTTTAGGAGAATCCGATGGTCGGATCTCCCGCTACGTCCATTCAAAGTCAATGGTCGAAATTCACGAACAGTCGTCGCGCTGCGCATTCTATTTAAACCATTTATTTATATATATAAATTTCCTCGGCAAAGTTCGTTTCCTTATTATCGCCTATTTAAGCATTTTACCGACCACTCAAATTCTATTAACCTCCTCATTACTTCCAATTTTATTTATCCGCAATCATATTATCGACAACCATAAGTCTCGACCAACACCTTCTCGACTAACTTAATAACTTATGAATTATTCAAGACGTGTGCTATCGTTCTTATTACACAACCAAATTTCAATTAATTTAGTTAGCTTTAATTGAATTTTATTTCGTGGTACTTTCAATTTCTACTAGCATCATCACTACTAACGTCGGAATTTGCTTCCCTTATCATCATCCATACTTAACAGTTCCGTGACGACCCCTAAATTCTTAAGTCCTTTCTATGGTTCCGAAGTCTAAAACTCCAATAAATCGAGTACTAAATCTCAATCATTATCATTAGTTAAGACGACTCAAAGTGCTTGATTTTGGGTTTTTATAGTTCAAGTTTAAATAACATACGTATATATTTATACTATAGGAATTTAAGTCCAAATCCTTTTCAAACCAGTTATACAATACAGAGTGGTCTCTCCCCCACTTAGACTCTTCAGAATAAACATCGATAATGTGTGCACTCATTACCGAAGTCATTTCCGACGTCCGAGGGGGAATTACACACTTATTTCTCAAAGATCCTTTAAACCATTTCTTTTGGAGATACTTATAATACGATATTGTTTCAAAGTTCGACAAAACAATTTCAAGAGTAACCCAGGGTCAAATTTCAAGTTAATTTCTATTTCAATCTCAAGCCTTTCTCACCCAATTATATTCAACAGATTTCATTTCCAAATACTTCTAAATCCACTTAATTTTCCATATTAGTTTTTTTTTTTTTTTTGCGATTTAAATCAACCACAATAGGTAATAACTTTACATTATCACCCACTAAATCAAGTACATACATATTTGAACCATAATATATATTCGATATATTTAAAAATATAATTGAAAACCATATTATGTCAAATCATTCTGTTCGATTATTTAGAAATTCCTATCGATCGTATGGCGTCCCATATATCGACCAGAATCCATAAATATTCAACAGAACAAGCCAACACAAAAAAAACCATTTTTATATCAAAAATACAAGTACGCTCTCTCGTATATCACTCAAACTCATTCTAGAGCGTTTCTAACCCCATCTCTAATGAGTTAATTCCCAACAGAGCCAAGGTTATCGATAACCATCACTCTGATACCAGCTGTAACGACCCAGATTTTTGACCGTTTAAATCGACAATAAACCACACATGTCGACCCAAACAAATCACTAATCCGGATAGTTATTGGGAAAAGAGAAGAAAAAGAAGACAGAAAGGAAAAACAATCACAGAATCTCACAGCGGAAGGATCACCTATAATAGACAAATAAATATTCAAAAGCATTTAAACATATACATTTGAGTTACAACATTTACATCATCAGAGTTATACACTTACATACAGTAATGCAGCAGAAATATAATGTAGTGGATACATATACCGAACTCCGTCTTCGATCTTCAAGGCCAAACAATCTTCATTAACTGCAACATCTGCTGACCCGAGCGTATTGCATAAAAAGAAAACACAACAAACACTCGGATCAGCACTAAATCATCTCATATTAGTCAAATTAAAATACAGAATAATATCGGTGTCATGGTGCAGTAACTCAAGAGATGTTACGGGATTTTTCCATCTCTCAAGGATCCGTTAAACTAATACATACGTAGTATAATACGCTATTACAATAGTGTTTATTCAGTAAGGTATAATATCGAAAATAGCGTAAGCAGCTTACCATGTTACCCTTACGCCGTTTATACCGTTGCCGTACAATTTGCATATAACACACCAGTATGTCGGTGGATAGGGATGCGCCGTGATACGACAATGTTAAATCAAAATCATAGGGGCTCGATCAGGATAATATGACAAGGCACTGAGGAATACCCCGGTAGGATTCTACCGAATTCGCGGACCCAGGCCGGTGGTAACGCATAGCCGTAACTACCGCCCACCTCGAACGACATTCCCGTATTCAAAGGGGTGCACCCAAATCGATCACAGCAGTAATAGAGATGGTTTCGAAGGAGCGCATTCGATCAGAGATGCGATCTCATTAACCTGGGTATGGCTCCTGTTTTAGTCATTTCAATTATGACCCGAAGGTCAAGGCTAATCCATCATCGTTCTCTTTCTTCAAATCCAGTAATCGCCTCCATACCATCCTACTTCGGTTCTGGAACATCCACCGCGTACACAGTTGTCAAGGTGGTATCGACACTGACAGAGAGTATGCCTTATGTCGACTCCGGTCTCCTTGCCAACCAAACGTTTACATTTTTCCCACCGGTCAGTGCTTTTACCTTTCAAAGGAGTTCGTGTTTCATATCAAAATATCATGTTTCGAAATTCATTTTCATATTCTAAATAGAATATTATTCAACTGGGATTTTCCACTTACGCATAACATCTTGAACTAATTCCAACTTAAATAAAATTTGAATATCAAAATAGTTAACAATATATTAAATAGCTAAAAATATAATTAAAATAGTTTGAAATAATAGTTTTTTTTTAACCAAAATTAGAATTTATCAAATTTATTAAAAATATACAATTAAAACATTAAGATAATTCATAAAGAAAATCAATTATAAATAATTTATTGAATAATTTATAAAATAAATAGTTATGTAGAAATTAAATTTACTATCAAAATAGTTTGAAAAACGGTTTTGAAATACTATGGTTGGAATTAGAATCGTTTCGACCAGATTTCGTTTACACTTGCAGTTGTATTTCAACCTCAAGTAAATCGAATTCAAATTCATTATCCCTATCGACTTCATTTCAATTTTCCGTTCATTCCAGATCGGCCAATTTAATTCAAATGGAATTCAATAGGCATTCCCATTTCAAAGATCTCGATTTCATAACAAATAACCCGAATTCAAATTCAATCATCTCAATTTTTCAAATTCCACTTTCATATTTATTTCAATGAAAACAATGAAATTCCAAAGACAAAAATTTGAATTTCAAACCATATTCCCATTTCAAAGCTTTAGTTTATCACATAATTTAAATTTACAATTCAATTTCATTGTTTTCAAAGCTTCATAACGAATACTGATTTTTACAAATCCATATTTAATCCAATTCAAGATTGATTTGACGCACATCTCGAAAGCCGATAAAACAATTCAATTTCAATAATTTCGAATTCAAATAAGTTTCACTTGATATTTAACTCTAATTACAACACAATTTCATTTCCCTTTTTATTCGTATTTCAAACTTCAAATTCAACGGAAAAGAAATTATAAAACATCGCTTATTGTCGTTAAACAATAAATTTCAAAATTCAAAATTTCATTTAACCGACCGGTGTCCGTATAAGATTTGCTATCCTATGGCCAAGTGATTAAATTTAATTTCTCGATATTCGGGATGGATCTATCATTTCAATCCAAATCGGGGTCACAGAGGTTTATCATTTCACTCTGTGTTCTTAATTCATTTTATCGATAAATCCCGGGTTTATTCGATGCCCGCAACATCAAGGGTAAAATGGGATTATCGTCACAATCAACATGCATTACAATTCACTGAAATAAGGAGTATTAACAGTGTCCACATCAATTCAATAAATAAATCCAACCGAACATCCATCTTACAATTCTTACTCAACTGACAGTATTTACTGTTCCAGGCTTAGCAGGGATTTGGATTTTCAAATTCGAGAATTCAAATTTTGATTAAATACAAATTATCGGTCAAATTGCATGTCAGCACACGGATATGTCAAATACACGCAACCAAATTCATCAGTCAAATCACAACCATACAACCACATCATTTCATATATTAATTCGATAAATATGGGATAAATTCAGTCTTCGTGAGCGAATGAACACTCACCTTTGCGTTACAATTTGAATTGAACGTCCGACAATAGCCCAAAATTTGATAGTCTCAGAATGCAGCCTGGTTAGTGTCAAAACGTCCGCATCTCCGCCACGATCCCAACGCAACAGACCGCGTCCAAATCCGACTTAAAACGAAAGAGATATGAGTGTTTTTCTATTCGAATTTTAAATATATAAAAATTAATAAATTAATTTTCCTCACCAACCAATTGATGCCACGTCAGCACCCTGGATGTCCTCTTCCCGCTCGTTTCCTCCGTGCTACAGTAGCTCGACGTGAACTAACCCATTCGCAGCCAGCTTTGACCGGCCTTTGCCCCTTGCTCCGACCATCGGAGGTCCTCCGACCAACTCCATCTCGAAGAGCATCCTCCGCCGCACCTGACCCACCCAAGCACGGAACCTCCGGTCAACCGTGGAGCCGCCACCATCGAACCCTAGATCCGGCCATTCATGACTTTAACCACCAAATTCCGGCGCCCTACTCGACTATAATTCAAACGAACGCCATCGTTGCACTCGGGTGAACATCCTCTGCAATACCCAGATCCTTGATTTGTCCATAAACTCCCAAATCGAAAAGCCCCAAAATTGACCTTTGAATTTCGAAAATCAGGAGGTTTGACCGCGATTTCCGGCCGCGTCCTTCACTGCATGTCAGATCTGAGACCATCAGTAGGTTCGTGTCGTCGAGAGCTTCGAATCGACATATAATATGTCATGGTTTGGAGAGATTTTAATTTTGAGTGAATTTTTGTTTTTAAATAAAAAAAAATAAATTCTGCCATGGAAAAGGAAGTTTGGTGGAGGAAAGAGGAAATGGCTGATGTGTGTTAAGTGGCTTGGTTTATATATATATAAATATAAGGTCCAAACTGATTAACACACACACCGCTACCGTATATCAATTCGAACGTACATTTCACCTTACCGGGCCCACATACTGACCCCGAAAAATCCAGAAAAATTATTTTTGGTTATGTTTCGACGATACGATTCCAACGAAACTAATTTCGTTGAATTCCGAGACCGTTGGAAAAATGGCCTTTTTCGGGTCAATCCAATTTAACTATCAACTGACAAAACGCGTTTTCACTTGCCACGCTCACATACTAATTCGAAAAATTCTGAAAATTGAAACCTAGTAATAATTCGACATTCCAGATCCAACAGAGGTGGTTTCATCGAAAACAGAGGTCGTTTGAAAAATGGCTTTTTTACAGGCCCTTATAAATTCTATAGCGACTATTCTGAAAATTCATTTGATCATAACTTTTGATCTTCATTACGGAAATTCGATTTTTCAGATTCGTTGGAAAGATATTATCAAACAGGTTTAAATATTTCTTGTTTCGCTAAAATCCGATTTATTTTGAATCCTGTGCAGTCAGTTGAACTTTGAATTTAAATTTTCGAACTGCAGGGCCATATAAATAATTATATAAATTCCATAACGACCTTTTGAAATTTTGATTTACTCATAACTCGCAATTTATCCGGCGAAATTTCAATTTTTCACATTCGTTGGAAAGATATCGTCAAACAGAGTTATATTTTCCCGGGTCGTCCCCATTCTGATTTAAAACGAATTTTATACATTCAATTGAAATTTAAAATCGAATTTTCAAACTGCCGCGCCATTTCAGGCTCGTTATATAATTAAAATAAATTTATTCGTTTTTACTTCGATTATAATAATTTTTTTCGTCGTTATTATTTGAAATAAATCACTTTAAATATTCGAAATTCTTTAAATTAGCCAAAATGACATTTTCAAATTGGTTCGGATTTTCAGGTCGTTACAATACCCATTAGTAGTGATTCTACCGGATTGCTGACCCAGGCCGGTAGCAACGCATAGCCGCGACTACCGTCCACCCCAGATAATACTCCCAAAATCAAGGGCGCCAATCAATCACAAAGTAATATATATGGTATCGAAGAAGTATGTCTGCTAAGAGGAGCTAGCTCACATTAACCTGGGTATGCCTTCTGTTTTAGTCATTTTAATTATGACCCTAAGGTCAAGGCTATCCGTCATCGTTCTCTTTCTTCAAATCCAATCATCACCTCCAAACACTCCTGCTTCATTCTGGAACTCCACCGTGTACATAGTTGTTAAAGTGGTTTTCGATATTGGCATAGAATATGACAATAGCCGATCGCGGTCTCTTTAACAACCAATCGTTTACATTTTTCACGCTGGTCAGTTCTTTTACATTTCAAAGGGGTTCGTACTTCATATCAAAATATCATATTTTACTTCAAACTTGTTTCAATAGTCAAGAAAATATTTCATAATATAATCTCCATTTAAAGCAATTTAAAATATTGAAACAATTCCAACTTTAAAATAATTTGAATATTAAAATAGTTAAAAAATAAATAAAATAGTTTAGATGTATAATTGAAATAGTTTCAAAATAAATAATTTATATTTAAAATAGAATTTTCAGATCTAGAAAAATCTATAGTTAGAATATAAAATAGTTTATAAAACAAATATTCGATAACAAATTGGTTTATTTAAAATAAGAAATAAAATAAAATAGCTACAAGGTAAATAGTTTATAAAGAACATAATAATTATAAAAATAGCTTATTTAAAATAAGTAATAAAATAAAATAGTTATAAGGTAGATAGTTTATAAAGAAATATTTATTATAAAAATAGTTTATAAAATGATTTAAAATACTATAGTTGGAATTAGGTTCGTTTCTTCAAAATTTAATCAAGATGGAAATCATATTTCAGTTTCAAATTTATTCGACTAAATTTCGATACCTTAATTCAAAGGTATTTGACTTCCCATTCATATTAAATTCGATTCAACGGTTCGATTTCAAACAATTCGATTTAATAATTTGATTCACATAATTTAATTTCAATTATAGTTCTCACTTTGAATTACCCATTTATAAAAATCTCAAGTTCACTATAAATCATGTAAATTTAAATTAAATATTTCAAAGATGTATAATTTCGATAAATTTATATTTTATATTCAATTCAGTTTCAACTTCAATTATCCACATTTACGAATTCTATTAAAATTGAAAATTTTAATTTCAAAGCTCAAAGTCCAAATTTAAAGAAAATCAATTAATAAAGTCATTTATTTTGTCTTTAAAATAATATTCCAAAATTCAAGATTAAAAACAATTTTTATTTAACCAACCGGTGTCTATATATAATTTTCTATCTTATGGCCAAGTAATACTAAAAATTTAATTTTAGTATTTTGGGAAAGGATATGTATCATTTCAATCCAAATCAGGATTATTGGTATTTATCATTTCAACCTACGTTCTTAATTCATTTTAATGATTAATCCCGGGTTTATTTGATGCTCGTAACATCTAGGGTATTGGTTGGGAATAATCAACAAAAATCAATAACATACATAAACAATGTCGATAACAAGACGGACTATATATTAACACATCAAATAAATAAATTCAAGGCATACATCAAAATCAACACATCTAAACAGCTCAATAATATCAGTTACTAGTCGTCAGGTTTGATGTTCTTTTTTAAACTAGAATTTAATCTATAACAGTACAATTTATATAACAGTCAAATTAAATTATACAGTCTATGCACATTTAACATAAATATGCAATTTAAACAATCAAACAGAAAACAATACCATCATATAATGACATGAGTTTAATTTTAATAACAATCAAATAATTTAGTTAGATGTGAGTGGGTTCAATCACTCACCTTGATTTCAAACAAGATTGAAATCCAAATTTTAGCCCAAAAATCAACGGTCTCAGAATCAGTTCAAATCAGTGCATCGTGAAGAGCTCGTCGATACGATCCTAATGCAACAAACCGTGTCTCATTCTGAATTCGTATGTAAAAGTTATACGCATTTTAGCTTTGGGATTTTAAAATATATAAAATAAAATAAACAAATCTCCTCACCACTCCCTACACGCCACGTCATCTCCTATGCCTTCTTCCCCAACGTGATACCTGAAGCCAAACCAAACATTCGCATTTTCCAAAAATCATGCACCACCCATACTGCCTCCATTCGATGATCTGAAGCTACCATTTTGTGTGCCACCTTCAACCATTCCTTAAGACACTAGCATCGCCGTACTTCATCCCCTATGCGATGTTCAAATGAGAATTTCGAACCTCACAACAGCCCAAAATGCAGCCTCCTTGCGCCACAATCACAGCTCAGTTTCCGATCACAGCCATTGAATGTTTAGAGGTCGAAGTGCTCTGCGATCTTCTAGCTAGAAGTTTTTGCTATAGGGTCACCGATTAAGAGGGATCGAGGAAAGAAAGAAAATCAATTTTGGCCATTGGAAATTTAGGAGGTAGCGGCCTGATGTGTTATTAGGGTTTTGAAATATGAAATAATATTATATTTATCGCTTTGTGTGTTATAAAGCCAAAATTTCGGACTGAGTCCAAATCAGGTCTACTTAGTGCCTAACAATATGTTTTGACGCCTTCTGGATGCAGTGGAATGGGTTTCAAAGCCCATTTCCAAAGTCTACAACAATTTTCTTTTAAAACCTGGTTATTTAGCTGAATTGTACATTGGAATTTATACGCGTTTTGATTTCTTACGATCAAACTATAATTTCGTTGATTATGAAATTTTAGATCATAAAATAATTTATCATTTCTGATTCAATAAAAGTAATTTCATAATTTAAACAATTATATAAAGTTCATATCATAATTTTTCAAGTAAAATCATTAGATTTTTAAATTATAAATCTGTTAACATAAATTAATTCAAGTATTAAAGTCAAATTTTAATACCAAAAAATATAAGCCAATCATAATTCATTTACAATAATCACAAATTATTATTGTTGTAAATTATTAAAATTCATTAACAAATCAAATTAATTAAGTTTAGAAACGAATTTACATAATTAAGTCATCAAATTTTATTACAACCACAAATACTCAAAAATCAATAATAAATTCAAAATTTAAATAGTAGAAAATTACGGGTTGTTACACTCTCCCCCACTTAAAACTTTTTATCCTCGAAAAGGCGTAGTAAGAAAGTTGTCAATTTATATATTTTCGCCATATAATTTCTTATTCAACTTCATTTTATTAATATTTTTGTTTTAAATCAGGAATTTCCATACCGCGATTTTTATGAAAATTTGAGTTACACATATCTTTAAATCTACTAGTTGAAATTCAAACTTTTCTCTTTCATTAGAAAACTATATTTAAACAGATCCGAAGGACTTTTATTTCAAAGAATTCTGACTTATTTTAGATCCTAAACGTTCATTTAAACTTCAATTTGGAAAATTACGAACTGCAGCTTCGCGACGAGCTCGTTTTATTTATTTAATTAATTCATTCAATTTCGTTTAAATTTATAATTTATAAACCAAATTACATTTATTTTTATAAAACAAGATAACATTTATTATCGACTTGAAAAGATCGAAAATCCTAAGTCGTCGAATATCTAACCATCAATAGCTATACAATTTAATTCATAACCAAACAATTTATTTTACTAGCTTATTTCATTGATTTGGTTTATCTTCATTACCTAGTTGAATTCAATTTCGAACATAACCAAGTATATATCGTTCATTCCATAACTTAAATTTCATTCATATTTATAACCCATCAAATTTTTCAACATTCCTTATTCATACCAGTACTTGTATATCATCCAATTTTATTCCAATAACATGTTACCTTTTGATTAAGTGGTAAGTTACATATATGTTATGGAAATGTTTGATTTTTATACAAGTTCACTAGTTTCAGCTTATTTTGAATTCATTGTTTCAACCTACAAAGAGTTTTATTTTAATTATAACTCTCTTTAATTTATTTTCTTATTGTATAATTCCGAATTTTTTTATATAATTCCAATTTTAGTTCATTTCACCAATTTGGAATTCATTAACTACTCAAGAACTTAAAAATTCCAATTTCGGGTTCGTTTCCAAATCAACTTTTAAATAATATATATATATATATATATATATATATATATATATTATCTTTTATATCAAACCATAATTTAAAAGATTTAAATGAAATCCAAATTTCCAAACAAAATATAAATTCTAAGTGGTCTCTCCCCTCTTAGTCTCTTGAAAATAATGTCGATAATCCATGCATTCATTACCGAGATCATTTTCCAAAGGCAAGGGAAAAATATACACTTATTTAAAAATTCATTTGAAAAAAATTTCTATTTTAAAATATAAATATATTATTTCAAATCATTTGCAAAACAATATTACAAGACCACCCGAAATTAGATTCTCAAATTCATATTTAACTTCTTATTTCATTACTAAATTAATTTTCAATATTTCATTATCAAATTATTTTCAATATTTATTTCTTAAACCATTCAATAACAAATAGTTTTAAATTGTTGATTAATCGAGTAATAAATGATGAAAATTTAATATTATCATCAACAAAATCAAATTCATATATTTTCAAATAATTCCATTTATAAATAAAATATAATTCAAAATAGTATTATGTAAATAAGCCCTATTCGAGTATTTAGAAATCCCTATCGATGCCTTGGCGTCCCAAGTACTGACCAAAATTCATAAATACTCAACAGAACAAACCAACATAATCCAAAATCATTTTATATCGAATTTGCAACTACGCTCTCTCGTACACACTCAAACTCTTTCTAGGGCATTATACCCCTATCTTAATGAGTTAATCCAAAATAAAGCCAAGGTTTTCGCTAAACCAAAGCTCTAACACCAAATGTAACATCCGAGATTTTTGACCGTTCGAATCGACAATGTTCCTCCATGTAAGCTTAAACAAATCAAAAATACAGATACTTATTGGGATTTATATAAGAAAAAGAGGAGAAGAAGAAAAAGAAACACGGAATCTCACAGCGGAACGACAAAATATAATAATTAAATAACAGTTCATGAATTTGTTAAAACATACATTTGATTATATTTTATGACAATTATCAGAGTTAACTATAATAACATACCAATATTTGCAGCGGAAATAAATAATAATACTTCTAGCAAGCTCCATCTTCATCTTCAAAACAGTGTCTTCAATAACTGAAACTCAGGCTAACCCGAGCACAAATGAAAAGACAAAATACTCGGATTAGAACAAAAATATTCTCATGTTGTTTAAATCAAATTTCTGTGATAATATGAGTGCAATAACTTAAGAGATGTTACGGGAATTTCCATCTCTAAGGATCCGTTAAACTAGATACTATATAATACGCCATTATAATAATGTCTATGGTTAAATATAAAATATTAAAATAGCATAAGTGGGATTACATTTTTACTCTTACACCGTTTATTCGTAAACATTGCATATAAAACACCAGTAAGTTCGGTGGATAGGGATGCGCCGCTATACAACAACGTTAAATCAAAATCGTAGGGGGCTCGATCAAGATAAATATGACATGGCATCGAGGCAATACCCATCAGTAGTGATTCTAGGGGATTGCGGACCCGAGCCGGTGGTAACGCATAGCCGCGACTACTGCCCACCACCGACAAAACTCCCAAAATCAAAGGCGCCAATTAAACACAAAGTAATATATATGGTATCGAAGAAAGATGTCCACTAAGAGGAGCTAGCTCACATTAACCTAGGTATGGCTCCTGTTTTAGTCATTTTAATTATAACCCGAAGGTCAAGGCTATCCATCATCGTTCTCTTTCTTCAAATCCAGTAATCGTCTCCAAACCCATCCTACTTCATTCTGGAACTCTAGCGCGTACACAGTTGTTAAAGTGGTTTTCGATATTGGCAGAGAGTATGATTATAGCCGATCCTGGTCTCTTTAACAATCAATCATTTACATTTTTCACACTGGTCGGTTCTTTTACATTTCAAAGGGGTTCATACTTCATATCAAAATATCAGATTTTACTTAAAACTTGTTTCAACAGTGAAGAAAAATAATTTATTCCGACTTTAAAATAATTTGAATATTAAAATATTTAAAATAGTTTAGATGTATAATTGAAATAGTTTGAAAATAAATAATTTATATTTAAAATAGAATTTTCAGATTTAGAAAAATCTATAACTAAAATATAAAATAGTTTATAAAACAAATATTTGATAATAAAAATGGTTTATTTAAAATAAGAAATAAAATAAAATAGTTATAAGGTAAATAGTTTATAAAGAAAATAATAATTATAAAAATAGATTATTTAAAATAAGTAATAAAATAAAATAGTTATAAGGTAGATAGTTTATAATGAAATAATTATTTTAAAAATAGTTTATAAAATTATTTAAAATACTATAGTTGGAATTAGAATCGTTTCTTCAAAATTTAATCAAACTGGATATCATATTTCAGTTTCAAATTTATTCAACCAAATTTCGGTACCTTAATTCAAAGGGATTTGACTTCCCATCCATATTCAGTTCGATTCAATAGTTCGATTTCAAACAATCCAATTTAATGATTTGATTCACATAATTTAATTTCAATTATAATTCTCACATTGAATTATCTGTTTATAAAAATCTCAAGTTCACTATAAATCTTGTAAATTTAAAGTAAAAATTTCAAAGATGTATAAACAATTTAATTTCAAAAAATTTATATTTTATATTCAATTCAGTTTCAACATCAGTTACCCACATTTACGAATTCTATTAAAATTGAAAATTTAAATTTCAAAGTCCAAATTTAAAGAAAATTGATTAATAATGTCAATTATTTTGTCTTTAAAATAATATTCCAAAATTCAAGATTAAAAACAATTTTTATTTAAACAACCGGTGTCCGTATATAATTTTCTATCTTATGGCCATGTAATACTTAAAATTTAATTTTAGTGTTTTGGTAAAGGATATATACCATTTCAATCCAAATCAAGGTCATAGGTATTTATCATTTCAACCTACGTTCTTAATTCATTTTAGGGATTAATCCCGAGTTTGTTTGATGCCCATAACATCTAGGGTAATGGTTGGGATTAATCAACAAAAACCAATAACATACATAAGCAATGTCGATAATAAGATGGACTATATATTAACACATTAAATAAATAAATTCAAGGCATACATCAAAATCAACGCATCTAAATAGTTCAATAATATTTGTCACTAGTCATCAGGTATGAGGTTTTTTTCTAAACTAGAAATTAATTTATAACAGTACAATTTACATAACAGTCAAATTAAATTATATAGTCTATGCATATTTAATATAAATATGCAATTTAAACAATCAAACAGCAAACAATACCATCATATCATGACATGAATTTAATTTAACTAACAATCAAATATTTTAGTTAGATGTGATTGGGTTTAATCACTCTCCTTGATTTCAAACGAGATTGAAATCCAAATTTTAGCCAAAAAATTAAAAGTCTTAGAATCAGTTCAGATCAGTGCCATCGCGAAGAGCTCATCGATACGATTCTAACGCAATAAACCCGTCTCATTCCGAATTCGTATGCAAAAATTATACGCATTTTAGCATTGTGATTTTAAAATGTATAACATAATATAAGCAAATCTCCTCAGCACTCCCTACACGCCACATCAGCTCCTATGCCTTCTTCCCCAACGCGATACCTGAAGCCAAACCCAGACATTCGCGTTTTCCAAAAATCACACACCATCCATACTGCCTCCATTCGATGATCTGAAGCTACCATTTTGTGCGCCACCTTCAACCATTCCTCAAGACACTAGCGTCGCCCCCGTACTTGATCTCCTACGCGATGTTCAGATGAGAATTTCGAACCTCACAACAGCCAAAAACGCGGCCTCCTTGCGCCACCATCACAGCTCAGTTTCCAATCACAGCTGAATGTTTAGAGTTTGAAATGTTCTTCGATCTTCTAGCTAGAAGTTTTTGCTATAGGGTTACCAATCAAGAGGGATCGAGGAAAGAAAACAAATCAATTTTGGCCATTGGAAATTTAGGAGGCGGTGGCCTGATGTGTTATTAAGGTTATAAAATAATATTATATTAATCGTTTTGTGTGTTATAAAGCCAAAATTTCGGACTGGGTACAAATCAGGCCCGCTTACTGCCTAACAATATGTTTTGATGCCTTCTGAACGCAATGGAATTGGTTTCAAACCCAATTCCAAAGTCTGTAGTAGTTTTCTTTTAAAACTTGATTATTTAACTGAATTGTACATAGAAATTTATACGCGTTTCGATTTCTTATGATTAAACTAAAATTTCGTTGATTATGAAATTTTAGATCGTAAAATAATTTATTATTTCTGATTCAATAAAATTAATTTCATAATTTATACAATTATATAAAGTTCACATCATAATTTTTCAAGTTAAATCATTAGATTTTAAATTATAAATTTGTTAACTCAAATTAATTCAAGTATTAAAGTCAAATTTTAAGACAAAAAAATTTAAGCCAATCATAATTCATTTACAATAATCATAACTTATTATTATTGTAAACTATTAAATTCATTAGCAAATCAAATTAATTAAGTTTACAAACAAATTTACATAATTAAGTCATCAAATTTTATTTATAACCATAAATACTCAAAAATCAATAATAAATTCAAAAATTAAATAGTAGAAAATTACGGGTTGTTACATTCTCCCCCACTTAAAACTTTTCATCCTCGAAAAGGCATAGTAACAAAGTTGTCAATTTATATATATGTTTCGCCATATAATTTCTTATTCAACTTGATTTTATTAATATTTTAGTTTTAAATCAGGAATTGTTATACCGCGGTTTTTCTAAAAATTTGAGTTACACATATCTTAAAATCTACTAGTTGAAATTCAAAATTTTCTCTTTCATTAGAAAACTATATTCAAACAGATCCGAAGGATTCTTGTTTCAAAGAATTCCGACTTATTATCGTCTTGAAAAGATCGATTACCCTAAGTCATCGAATATCTAACCATCAATAGCTATACAATTTAATTCATAACCAAACAATTTATTTTGCTAGCTTGTTTCATTGATTTGGTTTATCTTCATTAGCTAGTTGAATTCAATTTCGAACATAACCAAGAATATATCGTTCATTCATAACTTAAATTTTATTCATATTTATAACCCATCAAAATTTTCAACTTTCCTTATTCTTACTAGTACTTGTATATTATCCAAGTTTATTCCAATAACATGTTCACTTTTGATTAAGTGGTAAGTTATATAAATCCTATGGAAATGTTCGATTTTTACACAAGTTCACTAGTTTCAGCTTATTTTGAATTCATTGTTTCAACCTATAAAGAGTTTTATTTTAATTATAACTCTCTTGAATTTATTTTCTTATTATAGAATTCAGAAATTTTTTATATATATAATTTCAATTTTAGTTCATTTCATCAATTTGGGATTCATTAACTATTCAAGAACTTAAAAATTCCAACTTCGGGTTCGTTCCAAATCAACTTTAAAATAATATATATTTTTTATCTTTTATATCAAACCATATTTTAAAGATTCGAATGAAATCCAAATTTCCAAACAAAATATAAAAATTCTTATTGGTCTCTCCCCACTTAGTCTCTTGAAAATAATGTCGATAATGTGTGCACTCATTACCGAGATCATTTTCCGAAGGCAAGGGGAAAATATACACTTATTTAAATTTCATTTGAAAACAATTTCTATAAGAAACAACTTCTAAAATATAAATATATTATTTCAAATCATTTGGAAAAGAATATTACAAGACCACCCAAAATTAGATTATCTAATTCATGTTTAACTTCTTATTTCATTACTGAATTATTTTCAATATTTCACTATCAATTTTTTTCAATATTTATTTCTTAACTCATTCAATAACCAATAGTTTTAAATTATTGATTAATCGAGCAATAAATGATGAAAATTTAATATTATCATCCACAAAATCAAATTCATATATTTTCAAATAATTCTATATATATATATAATATAATTCAAAACAATATTTTGTAAATAAGCCCTATTCGAGTATTTAGAAATATCTATCGATGCCTTGGCGTCCTAAGTACCGACCAGAATTCAAAATACCCAAAAGAACAAACCACATAATCCAAAACAATTTTATATCGAAATTACAAGTACGCTCTCTCATAGACACTCAAACTCATTTTAGGGCATTATATCCCTATCTCTAATGAGTTAATCTCGAAAAAAGCCAAGGTTTTCGCTGAACAAAGCTCTGATACCAAACGTAACATTCGGGATTTTTGACCGTTTAAATCAACATTGATCCTTAATGTCGACTTAAATAAATCAAAAATACAGATAGTTATTGGGATTTATATAAGAAAACGAAGAGAAGAAGAAAAAGAAACATAGAATCTCACAGCGGAAGGACAAAATATAATAATTAAATAACAGTTCATGAAATTGTTAAAACATACATTTGATTGTATTTTACGAAAATTATTGTAACAACCCGTCTTTTTATAACATGTTAAAACCGTAAATCAGACAGAATTAAATTTAAGAATAATAACCAGGGGAAACGGGTTACTCCATTGTGTTCGTCTCGAAATTCTGCTTGGAAAAGAGTCCGAGTTTTCGAGAAACGGAGTCCGTATGAGGGAGATATGATCCTCCGAAGTTTCAGGAATTTTCAGAATCGAAAACAGCATGATATTCGAATTCGAAATTCGAATTCAAACCCCAGTGCAGACTGGGCGGGAATTTTCCCGCCCAGGACCAGGTCGACCTGGGGGTCGACACTATGGTCGACCTCCTAGGGACTTTGCTTGTTTTCGTCGATGGAAAAATAGGAGCTTGATTCGGATTTTCTCTGCTTGAAGTATCGCTTGGCCTTGGCTCTATCTTTCCATGGCAGTTTATGTTGGGGATTATGACTTTAAAATCTATGCATTCTGAAGGCTTTTGTACAAGACCGATATTTTGTACTTGAATTCTGATATTGTGATTTGAAAAGATGTAACCAAACTTATTTTGGTTTCTGTTGTAAAGTTATTAATTTTTCAAGTACTGTTTTATCTGTCTTGTAAATTTCCGTTCTGTCTACTAAAACGCTCCATCAAATTTAAGGCATTCCCTTTGTGAGTGACGTTAACGGTGGTAGGGTGTTACACTTGGTATCAGAGCTGAAGGTTACCAGATTTGATAAAAAGTTTTGGAAAACTATTTTCTAAAAGGTTTTTAAAAAGGAAGTATTTACAAAAGTAGAATTTATTTTGAAAAACATAATCCCCAATGCCATAGCCTATCTTTCTATCCTTTGTTTTGAATCTTTCCTTTTTCTTTCGTTTCAGCATGTCTGGGGATCTTAACCTTCCGGAGGGCGTACCGATACCTGGCTGGTTCAGGAGGTACCTAGAAGCTAGGGCTAATGATGCGGGCCCAACAAACGTCCCTCCTCCCCCAGCTGCATCGGTTCCTCCTCCTCCGCGCGTGAATACTTTCCCGAAGATATGTAGAGACTTTCGAGCCATGGGTGGGAAGAACTTTAATGGAACTGAATCCTTCGTGGAAGTAAGGAACTGGCTCAAAGAAACTGAGGATTTGTTCATTATCTTCGAGGTGGACGATAGGCAGAAGATACAGTTGGCGGTATGGTTGCTTAAGGACGAAGCTTCTTTTTGGTGGGTGGTCACAAATGGGGAGCGTCTGGTAGAGAGATGGATGGATTTCAGGCATAGGTTCGAGATGAAATTTCTCTCACGAGCAGAAGAGAGTCTATACGTTGAAAGGTTCTTGGCGTTGAAGCAGGGGAATTTATCAGCGAGAGAGTATGTCAACAAGTTTAATCAATTGGCAAGATTCGGCTTAGAATTGGTAAATACACCGCATAAGAAGGCACTAAGATTTGCTAAAGGTTTGAATGAGCCACTACACGGATTGGCAATGTCCCACATTCCTATGGGGGCAACCTTCGAAAAGTTGGTGGACATGGCGTTAATGCATGAAGAGGAAGCCGAAAGTAAAAAAGAAAGAGGAAAAGCTTGAAAGACCACAGAAGAAGAAGGCGGGGCCCAAAAAGGAAACACAAAAGAAGGATGAGAAGGCTTAAGATAAGAAGGAGAAGAAGTGCTTTACTTGTGGAAGCTCGACCCATCTGAACAAGGAATGCAGAAAAAGGAAGGGCACATGCTTCAACTGTGGAGAAATGGGCATTTCACAAGGGACTGTCCAAAGAAACGGGGGCAAGGGCAGAGGGCAGAACCCACTTCTGGAGGACAGGAGAATGCTCAAGTGACTGGTAGATAAGGTAGAAATAAGAAAATTTATGTAGAAGGTTTAATTTCCTTATCTGATTGAGAAGTTAAAAACTCTTTCTGATTCTGGCATTTTAATTTTGTAATTGAAACTCTGCACTTTAATACTAGTCTTGTTTCTGGTTCCGTTATAGTCTCAGACCCCATGAGGGTTACGACTCATCTTTTTGTGATATGTTGGGGTTTGAGGGCATCTGTGTTGGGCGTTAAGTTGACCATGATTCTGAGTTTTTATCATTCTTAGTTTCCTAAGAATCGTTTGGTAATCTGATCTGTATCAGTAGTCTGTAGGTTCCTGAAAAGGATAGGAATTCTTACTCAAAGTGTGAAATAGATTTCCAGTTGGGCATTTGTTTAGTGGGAGTGATTCTCTGAGTATTAATCTGATGTTGATTTCGGTCTTCAGGGTTGATACTTAGGAGTTATTCTCTTAAACCGATGTCAAATGGGAACCTAGCTTTAGTTTTAATTATACTTGCTTCTATTACTCGACTTTATCTTTCGACCTTTAGGTAGAAACTAATGGGTGTAAACTTGTGTTTGAGACATGTTATGTTTGATGGTTGCAAGTGGATGAAAGTGGTTGCTAGTGATTGCTCGTGGATGCATATACACACACTAAGCACTAGATCGGCTCAAAAACACTCTCATACTGCATATGGATGTGTGCATTTTTTTGAAAAAAATTTATGGATGCAAAATGGTTGACTCAGCACATGGATGTTGCATATGAATGAACGGTTGTGCACTCATATAGAAATGATATGTATCAAATAGGAAAATTGCATACATGTGGGACTCATGGCACTGACATAATTCGCATTAAGGAGGTCAACTGAATCAGTGGACCACCTGATCTTTGCATTAGATAAGTACATATACGCACACTCTTGCATAAGTTCATACAGCATTAGAAATCTTTTAAGGACAATGTTGCTTGTGGATGATGGTTGAGTAGATGGATGATTGGATGATAGGATGCATTCTTCTTAACTTGAAGATTTCGGGGAAGAAATCCTTTTAGGGAGGGGAGAATGTAACAACTCGTATTTTTATAACATGTTAAAACCGTAAATCCGGCAGAATTAAATTTTAAATAATAATCAGGGGAAACGGGTTGCGCCATTACGTTCGTCTCGAAATTTTGCTTGGAAACAAGTCCGAATTTTCGACAAACGGAGTCCGTATGAGGGAGATATGACCCTCCAAAGTTTCAGAAATTTTCAGAATCGAAAACAGCTCGAAATTCGAATTCGAAATTCATCGCAGACTGGGCGAGAATTTTCCCGCCCAGGACCAGGTCGACCTGGGGTCGACGCTATGGTCGACCTCCCAGGGACCAGGTCGACCCTATGGTCGACTTGGGGGTCGACCTGGTGCCAGAACCCAGTTTTTAGCCTGGGTTCATTCTGATGTATCTGGTCTCGTTTTCAGTCTAGATTTGCCCACCTAATCCTATATAAACAGCCCCCTAGCCCCATTCTCTTTACACCATTCTTCTCTCCTTATGCTGCCTCTGAAATAATATAAATAAATAAATAAAATAATGGCGTCGCTACTCTGCTGGGATCAAAACTAGAACTAGTGCATCTTCTTCCAAATCTGAATAAGATTAAAAGAGAACTACTTCAACTCTTCTTCTATAATCCAACCAAGGCAAGTGCAGTTATTTTCCGATATGAAATTTAATCATGATCTTGACATAATTATAAAACTGAATCTGAGACTAGGCCCTATTTCTATTTGTCAGATCTGTTCCTCTGTTTTATTATTCTGTTTGTTCTGTATTTCTTCCTCCTTTCTTTCTTTTTGTTTGATAGCCAGGCTACCACGAGCCTGAGCCAAGTCTCATAAGAGATGAACGCATAAACGCTAAATTTGGGAAGAATATTGAACGAGGCATGTTTGGGCAAAATGTATTTGTAATTAATTTGAGGACACAATGCATGTTGTAAATATGGACATAAATTTGAGACATATTGCATAAGATGATCTATGACTTGGAAGACGAGGATTATAGTGACTTAGAACATAAAGAACATATTTCATAATTTAAGATCTGGATCTAGGCATATTAAATCTGATAGTTTGTCATTTGGAAGTAGGAGAATTAATTTTGCATATGACTTAGGTGTAAAAACCTATATTAAGATTTGATGACTATTAAGTGTGAATACACCTAAGTAAAGGGGGTTTTTTGGATATGTGACATGCATTGTAATCAATGGCTATATTTGGCATAATTTATATGTGAATCACGATTAGGGTTTTTGGAGAATATTCTGAACTATGCAAGTTTAACCAGAATTTGGGACATATGTTATATGGTGGATTATGACCATAATTTGGTCATATAAGTTTAGGCTTACTTTATGAATTAGGCAAGATATGTGAATAGGACTTTAAGGAATGTTTAAATCGGTTAAAACTGTTATCTGCTTAATAAGTTAAATTTGCCTAATCTGCTAAATCTGTTACCTGTTTAATCTGTTGAAATGCTAAACTGTTAAATATGTTGAACCGCCTAATCAGCTAATTATGCCTAATCGGCTAAATCTGTTGAGTTGCCTAATCTGTCGAACCGCCTGAGCTGCTAAATCTGTGGAAAAGATGAATGATTGTAATTTATGTACAAAAGTCCGTAGGCTCGATCTAAGATTGTGTAAAACATGATTAACACTATTAATCTGTTGCGACTTGAAAAGAAGTCAAATCTGTTCAATTGACAGAATTAGTCTGATAGTTGTATAATCTATAATGAAATAAACTGGTTATAATAAAAATGCTGAGACACGAGGTTAGACTCATGTTTGCGGTAGAAGCCTGCCTGGACCCAACCGGCTTAACCAGCAACCGCAAACTGTTAGTCTAATGTGAGAGGTCGTAGGCATAACTAAAATATGCTTAGACACGAGGTTAGGTCTGGCTTGGGGCAGAAGTCTGCCCGGAACCACCCGGTTTATCCAGCGGCCACAAGCTACCGACCTAATGTGAGAGGTCTACGCATTAATATTTAATTAATGCAAATCTGAGATAAATATGATGTATAAAACGTGTTGGGTGGATAGGGCTAAACCAACTGGACTGATGAATTAATAAACCCATTTCGTGAATCTGTAGGCCCAATACAAAGTTAGACAATCTGTAAGTCTGTTAAAACTGTACATCTGATCCATTAGTCTGAAAACTTGTTGACTTGATTTTCTGATCTGTGAACTAGTTGATCTGAACTCTGTAGGCCTAAAAGTTTGTAAACAAGTTAATCTGAAATCCATTAGTCTGGGGGCACAAGGTTAGGAGGGAAAATACTTGTGTCATCTGTTGTTTGGGACCCATATTAGTCAGTAACCCTTTCTGGTATCAAAACTATGACCCAACAGTAGGTAGGGTCCGGGCAGGCATACTGAAATAGTTATAAGCGGATCATTCTGATAACGGCGAGGGTTGTTGATGGTGCGCTCCAACCGGGTCATGTGCGTGCATGGAACTCGGTCTGCCTCTGAGGATGTAAGACGCAGTGACATCTGTAAATAGGTCGGTGTCATTCAAAGGTTGCCACTTTAGGGAGTGATACACCCTTCTGTGGGGCTGGCACAGGGTATTTATGTATTAGGGAGCCGATCGCTTGGGGTAGATTTAGGATATACTTAGTTCTGTCTGTTTCCGTTGGGGTACCGTCTGTATCTGTTGGGTGGTAACACCTGTCTGTTTCTGCGTGGTAGCATCTGTTGGGGTGGTAAAGGCCCATTTACTAGTGTACACCTAATTCTAATATTCTGTTTCTGTAGGGATTATTCTATTTCCGTCTTTGATTCCATTTATGTACCTTCTGTCTGTTGGGGAGGTAAAGGCCTATTACTCGCAATCTGTTTCTATATAGATTATTCTGTTCCGTTTAGACATTAAGGTAACACCTAATCCTGTTATACTAGTATTAGTGCAGAGAAGTAAAATATAAGTAAGAAGCATAACTTGGGCTATATCATTATGTTTCTTCTGTTTAGCTGAAGTATACCAATTACTCCTGTTTTTGTTGTCTTTTGTCCAGCTTTATTTTCATGGCATGATATTGTTATCTGTTCATATGCTGAAAGTCGCTAGACTTGCCAGACTTTATGTCTGACCTTGCTTGTTTTTGCCCCTTTTCTTTCGTTCCCCCCCCCCCCTCCCCCAGGTTTGTAGTGTGGAAATATAGGAGCTTGATTCGGATTTTCTCTGCTTGAAGTATCGCTTGGCCTTGGCTCTATCTTTCCATGGCAGTTTATGTTGGGGATTATGACTTAAAAACTATGCATTCTGAAGGCTTTTGTACAAGACCGATATTTTGTACTTGAATTCTGATATTGTGATTTGAAAAGATGTAACCAAACTTATTTTGGTTTTTGTTGTAATAAAGTTATTAATTTTTCAAGTACTGTTTTATCTGTCTTGTAAATTTCCGTTCTGTCTACTAAAACGCTCCATCAAAGTTAAGGCATACCATTTGTGAGTGACTTTAACGGAGGTGGGGTGTTACACTTGGTATCAGAGCTGAAGGTTACCAGATTTGATAAAAAGTTTTGGAAAATTATTTTCAAAAAGGTTTTTAAAAAGGAAGTATTTTCAAAAGTAGAGTTTATTTTGAAAAACATAATCCCCAAAGCCATAGCCTATCTTTCTATCCTTTGTTTTGAATCTTTCCTTTTTCTTTTGTTTCAGCATGTCTGGGGATCTTAACCTTCCGGAGGGCATACCGATACCTGGCTGGTTCAGGAGGTACCTAGAAGCTAGGGCTAATGATACGGGCCCAATAAACGTCCCTCCTCCCCCTGCTACAGCGGTTCCTCCTCCTCCGCGTGTGAATACTTTCCCGAAGATATGTAGAGACTTTCGAGCCATGGGTAGGAAGAACTTTAATGGAACTGAATCCTTCGTGGAAGCAAGGAACTGGCTCAAAGAAACTGAGGATTTGTTCGTTATCTTCGAGGTGGACGATAGGCAGAAGATACAGTTGGCGGTATGGTTGCTTAAGGACGAAGCTTCTTTTTGGTGGGGGGTCACAAATGGAGAGCGTCCGGTAGAGAGATGGATGGATTTCAGGCATAGGTTCGAGATGTAATTTCTCTCACGAGCGGAAGAGAGTCTATACATAGAAAGGTTCTTGGCATTGAAGCTGGGGAATTTATCAATGAGAGAGTACGTCAACAAGTTTAATCAATTGGCAAGATTCGGCTTAGAATTGGTAAATACACCGCATAAGAAGGCACTAAGATTTGCTAAAAGTTTGAATGAGCCACTACACGGATTGTCGATGTCCCACATTCCTATGGGGGCAACCTTCGAAAAGTTGGTGGACATGGCGTTAATGCATGAAGAGGAAGCCGAAAGTAAAAAAGAAAGAGGAAAAGCTTGAAAGACCCCAGAAGAAGAAGGCGGGGCCCAAAAAGGAAACACAAAAGAAGGATTCGAAGGCTACAGATAAGAAGGAGAAGAAGTGCTTTACTTGTGGAAGCTCGACCCATCTGAACAAGGATTGCAGAAAAAGGAAGGGCACTTGCTTCAACTGTGGTGAAATGGGGCACTTTACAAGGGACTATCCAAAGAAATGGGGGCAAGGGCAGAGGGCAGAACCCACTTCTGGAGGACAGGCGAATGCTCAAGTGACTGGTAGATAGGGTAGAAATAAGAAAATTTATGTAGAAGGTTTAATTTCCTTATCTGATTGAGAAGTTAAAAACTCTTTCTGATTCTAGCATTTTGATTTTGTAATTGAAAATCTGCACTTTAATACTAGTTTTGTTTCTGGTTCCGTTCTAGTCTCAGACCCCATGAGGGTTACGACTCATCTGTTTGTGATAAGTTGGGGTTTGAAGGCATCTGTGTTGGGCATTAAGTTGACCATGATTCTGAGTTTTTATCATTCTTAGTTTCCTAAGAATCATTTGGTAATCTGATCTGTATCAATAGTCTGTAGGTTCCTAAAAAGGATAGGAGTTTTTACTCAAAGTGTGAAATAAATTTCCAGTTGGGCATTTGTTTAGTGGGAGTGATTCTCTGAGTATTAATCTGATGTTGATTTTGGTCTTCAGGGTTGATACTTAGGAGTTATTCTCTTAAACCGATGTCTAATGGGAACCTAGATTTAGTTTTACTTATACTTGCTTCTATCACTCGACTTTATCCTTCGAGCTTTAGGTAGAAACTAATGGGTGTAAACATGTGTTTGAGACATGTAATGTTTGATGGTTGCAAGTGGTTGCTAATGATTGCTCGTGGATGCATATACACACACTAGGCACTAGATCGGCATAAAAACACTCTCATATTGCATATGGATGTGTGTGCTTTTTTTTTAAATTTTATGGATGCAAAATGGTTGACTCGGCACATGGAGGTTGCATATGAATGAACGGTTGTGCACTCATATAGAAATGATATGTATCAAATAGGCAAATTACATACATGTGGGACTCATGGCACTGACATAATTCGCATTAAGGAGGTCAACTGAATCGGTGGACCGCCTGATCTTTGCATTAGATAAGTACATATACACACACTCTTGCATAAGTTCATACAGCATTAGAAATCTTTTAAGGACAATGGTTGCTTATGGATGATGGTTGAGTAGATGGATGATTGGACGATAGGATGCATTCTTCTTAACTTGAAGATTTCGGGGATGAAATCCTTTAAGGAGGGGAGAATGTAACAACCCGTATTTTTATAACATGTTAAAACCGTAAATCAGGCAGAATTAAATTTTAGAATAATAATCAGGGGAAACGGTTTGCGCCATTACGTTCGCCTCGAAATTTGGCTTGGAAACAAGTCCGAGTTTTCGAGAAACGGAATCCGTGTGAGGGAGGTATAACCCTCCGAAGTTTCAGAAATTTTCAGAATCGTAAACAGCTCGAAATTCGAATTCAAACCCCAGCGCAGACTGAGCGGGAATTTTCCCACCCAGGACCAGGTCGACCTGGGGGTCGATGCTATGGTCGACCTCCCAGGGACCAGGTCGACCTTATGGTCGACCTTGGGGTCGACCTGGTGCCAGAACCCAGTTTTGAGCCTGGGTTCATTCTGATGTATCTGGTCTCGTTTTCAGTCTAGATTCGCCCGCCTAATCCTATATAAACAGCCCCCTAGCCCCATTCTCTTTACACCATTCTTCTCTCCTTATGCTGCCTCTAAAATAATAGAAATAAATAAATAAAATAATGGCGTCGCTACTCTGCTGGGATCAAAACTAGAACTAGTGCATCTTCTTCCAAATCTGAATAAGATTAAAAGAGAACTACTGCAACTCTTCTTCTATAATCCAACCAAGGCAAGTGCGGTTATTTTTCGATATGAAATTTAATCATGATCTTGACATAATTATAAAACTGAATCTGAGACTAGGCCCTTTTTCTATTTGCCAGATCTATTCCTCTGTTTTATTATTCTGTTTGTTCTGCATTTCTTCCTCCTTTCTTTCTTTTTGTTTGATAGCCAGGCTACCACGAGCCTGAGCCAAGTCTCATAAGAGATGAACGCATAAACACTAAATTTGGGTAGAATATTGAATGAGGCATATTTGGGCAAAATCGATTTGTTATCAATTTGAGGACACAATGCATGTTGTAAATCTGGACATAAATTTGAGACATATTGCATAAGATAATCTATGACCTGGAAGAAGAGGATTATAGTGACTTAGAACATAAAGAACATATTTCATAATTTAAGATCTGGATCTGGGCATTTTAAATCTGATAGTTTGTCATTTGGAAGTAGGAGAATTAATTTTGCATATGACTTAGGTATAAAATCCTATATTAAGATTTGATGACTATTAAGTGTGAATACACCTAAGTAAAGGGTTTTTTTTTTGGATATGTGACATGCGCATTGTAATCAATGGCTATATTTGGCATCATTTATATGTGAATCACGATTAGGTTTTTGGAGAATATTCTGAACTTTGCAAGTTTAACTAGAATTTGGGACGTATGTTATATGGTGGATTATGACCATAATTTGGGCATATAAGTTTAGGCTTACTTTATGAATTAGGCAAGATATGTGAATAGGACTTTAAGAAATGTTTAAATCTGTTAAAACTGTTATCTCCTTAATATGTTAAATTTGCCTAATCTGCTAAATCTGTTACCTGTTTAATCTGTTGAATTGGTAAACTATTAAATATGTTAAACCGCCTAATCTGCTAATTATGCCTAATCTGCTAAATCTGTTGAGTTGCCTATTCTGCTAAATCTATCGAACCGCCTGAGCTGCTAAATCTATTGAAAAGTTGAATGATTGTAATTTGTGTATGAAAGCCCGTAGTCTCGATCTAAGATTGAGTTAAACATGATTAACTTGATTAATCTGCTATGACTTTAAAAGAAGTCAAATCTGTTAAATTGACAGAATTAGTCTGATCGTTGTATAATTTGTAATGAAATAAACTGGTTATAATAAAAATGCTGAGACACGAGTTTAGACTCATGTTTGCGGTAGAAGCCTGCCCGGACCCAACCGGCTTAACCAACAACCGCAAACTGTTAGTCTAATGTGAGAGGTCATAGGCATAGCTAAAATATGCTTAGACACGAGGTTAGGTCTGGCTTGTGGCAGAAGTCTGCCCGGAACCGCCCGGCTTATCCAGCGGCCATAAGCTACCGACCTAATGTGAGAGGTCTGCGCATTAATATTTAATTAATGCAAATCTGAGATAAATATGATGTCTAAAACGTGTTGGATGGATAGGGCTAAACCAACTGGACTGATGAATTAATAAACCCGTTTCGTGAATCTGTAGGCCCAATACAAAGTTAGACAATCTGTAAGTCTGTTAAAACTGTACATCTGATCCTTTATTATGAAAACTTGTTGACTTGATTTTCTGATCTGTGAACTAGTTGATATGAACTCTGTAGGCCTAAAAGTTTGTAAACAAGTTAATCTGAAATCCATTAGTCTGGGGACACAAGGTTAGGAGGGAAAATACTTGTGTCATCTGTTGTTTGGGACCCATATTAGTCAGTAACCCTTTCTGGTATCAAAACTATGACCGAACAGTAGGTAGGGTCCGGGCACGCTTACTGAACTAGTTATAAGCGGTTCATTCTGATAATGGCGAGGGGTGTTGATGGTGCGTTCCAACCGGGTCATGTGCGTGCATGGATCCTGGTCTGCCTCTGAGGATGTAAGACCCCGTGACATCTAGAAATAGGTCCGTGTCATTCAAAGGTTACCACTTTAGGGAGTGATACACCCTTCTGTGGGGCTGGCACAGGGTATTTATGTATTAGGGAGCCGATCAATTGGGGTAGATTTAGGGTACACTTAGTTCTGTCTGTTTCCGTTGGGGTACCGTCTGTTTCTATTGGGTGGTAACACCTGTTTGTTTCTGCGTGGTACCGTCTGTTGGGGTGGCAAAGGCCCATTTACTAGTGTACACCTAATTCTAATATTCTGTTTCCATAGGGATTATTCTGTTTTCGTCTTCGATTCCGTTTATGTACCTTCTGTCTATTGGGGAGGTAAAGGCCCATTACTGGCACTCTGTTTCTGCATAGATTATTCTGTTCCGTTTAGACATTAGGGTAACACCTAATCCTGTTATACTAGTATTAGTGCAGAGAAGTAAAATATAAGTAAGAAGCATAACTTGGGCTATATCATTATGTTTCTTTTGTTTAGCTTAAGTATACCAGTTACTCCTATTGTTGTTGTCTCTTATCCAGCTTTATTTTCATGTCATGATATTATTATCTGTTCATATGCTGAAAGTCGCTAGACTTGAAGTATCGCTTGGCCTTGGCTCTATCTTTCCATGGCAGTTTATGTTGGGGATTATGACTTTAAAAACTATGCATTCTGAAGTCTTTTGTACAAGACCGATATTTTGTACTTGAATTTTGATATTGTGATCTGAAAAGATGTAACCAAACTTATTTCGGTTTCTGTTGTAATAAAGTTATTAATTTTTCAAGTACTGTTTTATCTGTCTTGTAAATTTTCGTTCTGTCTACTAAAGCGCTCCATCAAAGTTAAGGCATTCCCTTTGTGAGTGACCTTAATGGAGGTGGGGTGTTACACTTGGTATAAGAGCTGAAGGTTACCAGATTTGATAAAAAGTTTTGGAAAACTATTTTCAAAAAAGGTTTTAAAAAAGGAAGTATTTTCAAAAGTAGAGTTTATTTTGAAATACATAATCCCCAAAGCCATAGCATATCTTTCGATCCTTTGTTTTGAATCTTTCCTTTTTCTTTCGTTTCAGCATGTCTGGGGATCTTAACCTTCCGGAGGGCGTACCGATACCTGGCTGGTTCAGGAGGTACCTAGAAGCTAGGGCTAATGATGTGGGCCCAACAAACGTCCCTCATCCCCCATCTGCAGCGGTTGCTTCTCATCCGCGCGTGAATACTTTCCCGAAGATATGTAGAGACTTTCGAACCATGGGTGGGAAGAACTTTAATGGAACTGAATCCTTCATGGAAGCAAGGAACTGGCTCAAAGAAACTGAGGATTTGTTCGTTATCTTCGAGGTGGACGATAGGCAGAAGATACAGTTGGCGGTATGGTTGCTTAAGGATGAAGCTTCTTTTTGGTCGGAGGTCACAAATGGAGAGTGTCCGGTAGAGAGATGGATGGATTTTAGGCATAGGTTTGAGATGAAATTTCTCTCACGAGCGGAAGAGAGTCTATATGTAGAAAGGTTCTTAGCGTTGAAGCAGGGGAATTTATCAGTGAGAGAGTACGTCAACAAGTTTAATCAATTGGCAAGATTCGACTTAGAATTGGTAAATACACCGCATAAGAAGGCACTAAGATTTGCTAAAGGTTTGAATAAGCCACTACACGGATTGGCGATGTCCCACATTCCTATGGGGGCAACCTTCGAAAAGTTGGTGGACATGGCGTTAATGCATGAAGAGGAAGCCGAAAGTAAAAAGGAAGAGGAAAAGCTTGAAAGACCACAGAAGAAGAAGGCGGGACCCAAAAAGGAAACACAAAAGAAGGATGAGAAGGCTGAAGATAAGAAGGAGAAGAAGTGCTTTACTTGTGGAAGCTCGACCCATCTGAACAAGGATTGCAGAAAAAGGAAGGGCACTTGCTGAGAAATGGGGCACTTCACAAGGGACTGCCCAAAGAAATGGGGGCAAGGGCAGAGGGCAGAACCCACTTCTAGAGGACAAGCGAATGCTCAAGTGACTGGTAGATAGGGTAGAAATAAGAAAATTTATGTAGAAGGTTTAATTTCCTCATCTGATTAAGAAGTTAAAAACTCTTTCGGATTCTGGCATTTTGATTCTGTAATTGAAACTCTGCACTTTAGTACTAGTCTTGTTTCTGGTTCCATTATAGTCTCAAACCCCATGAGGGTTACGACTCATCTGTTTGTGATAAGTTGGGGTTTGAGGGCATCTGTGTTGGGCGTTAAGTTGGTCATGACACATACATTCTGAGTTTTTATCATGCTTAGTTTCCTAATAATCATTTGGTAATCTGATCTGTATCAGTAGTCTGTAGGTTCCTGAAAAGGATAGGAGTTTTTACTCAAAGTGTGAAATAGATTTCCAGTTGGGTATTTGTTTAGTGGGAGTGATTCTCTGAGTATTAATCTGATGTTGATTTCGGTCTTCAGGGTTGATACTTAGGAGTCATTCTCTTAAACCGATGTCTAATGGAAACCTAGCTTTAGTTTTAATTTTACTTGCTTCTATCACTCGACTTTATCCTTCGAGCTTTAGGTAGAAACTAATGGGTGTAAACATGTGTTTGAGACATGTTATGTTTGATGGTTGCAAGTGGATGCATGTGGTTGCTATTGATTGCTCGTGGATGCATATACAAACACTAGGCACTAGATCGGCTCAAAAACACTCTCATACTGCATATGGATGTGTGTGCATTTTTTTTAAAAAAATTTGTGGATGCAAAATGGTTGACTCAGCACATGTATGTTGCATATGAATGAACGGTTGTGCACTCATATAGAAATGATACGTATCAAATAGGAAAATTTCATACATGTGGGACTCATGGCACTGACATAATTCGCATTAAGGAGGTCAACTGAATCAGTGGACCGCCTGGTCTTTGCATTAGATAAGTACATATACACACACTCTTGCATAAGTTCATTCAACATTAGAAATATTTTAAGGACAATGGTTGCTTGTGGATGATGGTTGAGTAGATGGATGATTGGATGATAGGATGCATTCTTCTTAACTTGAAGATTTCGGGGACGAAATCCTTTAAGGAGGGGAGAATGTAACAACCCTTATTTTTATAACATGTTAAAATTGTAAATCAGGCAGAATTAAATTTTAGAATAATAATCAAGTGAAACGGGTTGCGCCATTGCGTTCATCTCGAAATTTTGCTTGGAAACAAGTCCTACTTTTCGAGAAACGGAGTCCATATGAGGGAGATATGACCCTCCAAAGTTTCAAGAATTTTCAGAATCGAAAACAGCTCGAAATTCGAATTCAAACCCCAGCGCAGACTGGATGGGAATTTTCCCGCCCAGGACCTGGTCAACCTGGGGGTCGACGCTATGGTCGACCTTCCAGGGACCAGGTCGACCCTATGGTCGACCTGGGGGTCGACCTGGTGCCAGAACCCAGTTTTGAGCCTGGGTTCATTCTGATGTATTTGGTCTCGTTTTCAGTGTAGATTCGCCCGCCTAGTCCTATAAAAACAGCCCCTAGCCCCATTCTCTTTACACCATTCTTCTCCCCTTATGCTACCTCTGAAATAATAGAAATAAATAAATAAAATAATGGCATCGCTACTCTGCTAGGATCAAAACTAGAACTTGTGCATCCTCTTCCAATTTGAATAAGATTAAAAGAGAACTACTGCAACTCTTCTTCTATAATCCAACAAAGGCAAGTGCAGTTATTTTCCGATATGAAATTTAATCATGATCTTGACATAATTATAAAACTGAATCTGAGACTAGGACCTTTTTCTATTTGTCAAATATGTTCCTCTGTTTTATTATTCTGTTTGTTCTATATTTCTTCCTCCTTTCTTTCTTTTTGTTTGATAGCCAGGCTACCACGAGCCTGAGCCAAGTCTCATAAGAGATGAACGCATAAACGCTAAATTTGGGAAGAATATTGAATGAGGCATATTTGGGCAAAATTGATTTGTAATTAATTTGAGGACACAATGCATGTTGTAAATCTAGACATAAATTTGAGACATATTGCATAAGATGATCTATGACTTGGAAGAAGAGGATTATAGTGACTTAGAACATAAAGAACATATTTCACAATTTAAGATCTGGATCTGGGCATATCAAATCTGATAGTTTGTCATTTGGAAGTAGGAGAATTAATTTTGCATATGACTTAGGTGTAAAAACCTATATTAAGATTTGATGACTATTAAGTGTGAATACACCTAAGTAAAGGGTTTTTTTTTTGGATATGTGACATGCGCATTGTAATCAATGGCTATATTTGGCATAATTTATATGTGAATCACGATTAGGTTTTTGGAGAATATTCTGAACTTTGCAAGTTTAACTAGAATTTGGGACGTATGTTATATGGTGGATTATGACCATAATTTGGGCATATAAGTTTAGGCTTACTTTATGAATTAGGCAAGATATGTGAATAGGACTTTAAGAAATGTTTAAATCTGTTAAAACTGTTATCTCCTTAATATGTTAAATTTGCCAAATCTGCTAAATTTGTTACCTGTTTAATCTGTTGAATTGCTAAACTGTTAAATATGTTGAACCGCCTAATCTGCTAATTATGCCTAATCTGCAAAATCTGTTGAGTTGCCTAATCTACTAAATCTGTCGAACCACCTGAGCTGCTATATCTGTTGAAAAGCTGAATGATTGTAATTTGTTTATGAAATTCCGTAGGCTCGATCTAAGATTGAGTAAAATATGATTAACTTGGTTAGTCTGCTGCGACTTGAAAAGAAGTCAAATCTATTAAATTGACAGAATTAGTCTGATAGTTGTAAAATCTATAATGAAATAAACTGGTTATAATAAAAATGCTAAGACACGAGGTTAGACTCATGTTTGCGGTAGAAGCCTGCCCGGACCCAACCGGCTTAACCAGCAACCGCAAACTGGTAGTCTAATATCAGAGGTCATAGGCATAACTAAAATATGCTTAGACACGAGGTTAGGTCTGGCTTGTGGCAGAAGTATGCCCGGAACCGCCCGGCTTATCCAGCGGCCACAAGCTACCGACCTAATGTGAGAGGTATGCGTATTAATATTTAATTAATGCAAATATGAGATAAATATGATGTCTAAAACGTGTTGGGTGGATAGGGCTAAACCAACTGGACTGATGAATTAATAAACCTGTTTCGTGAATCTGTAGGCCCAATACAAAGTTACACAATATGTAAGTCTATTAAAACTGTACATCTGATCCGTTAGTCTGAAAACCGGTTGACTTGATTTTCTGATCTGTGAACTAGTTGATCTGAACTCTGTAGGCCTAAAAGTTTGTAAACAAGTTAATCTGAAATCCATTAGTCTGGGGACACAAGGTTAGGAAGGAAAATACTTGTGTCATCTGTTGTTTGGGACCCATATTAGTCAGTAACCCTTTCTGGTATCAAAACTATGACCCAATAGTAGGTAGGGTCCGGGCAGCTTACTGAACTAGTTATAAGCGGTTCATTCTGATAATGGCGAGGGGTATTGATGGTGCGTTCCAACCGGGTCATGTGCGTGCATGGATCCCGGTCTTCCTCTGAGGATGTAAGACGCCGTGACATCTGTAAATAGGTTGGTGTCATTCAAAGGTTGCCACTTTAGGGAGTGATACACCCTTCTATGGGGCTGGCACAGGGTATTTATGTATTAGGGAGCCGATCGCTTGGGGTAGATTTAGGGTACACTTAGTTCTATCTGTTTCCGTTGGGGTACTGTCTGTTTCTATTGGGTGGTAACACCTGACTGTTTCTGCGTGATACCGTCTGTTGGGGTGGTAAAGGCCCATTTACTAGTGTACACCTAATTCTTATATTCTGTTTCCGTAGGTATTATTCTATTTCCGTCTCAGATTCCGTTTATGTACCTTCTGTCTGTTGGGGAGGTAAAGGCCCATTACTGGCACTCTGTTTCTGTATAGATTATTCTGTTCCGTTTAGACATTAGGGTAACACCTAATCCTGTTATACTAGTATTAGGGCAGAGAAGTAAAATATAAGTAAGAAGCCTAACTTGGGCTATATCATTTTGTTTCTTCTGTTTAGCTTATGTATACCAGTTACTCATGTTGCTATTGTCTCTTATCCAGCTTTATTTTCATGTCATGATATTATTATCTGTTCATATGCTGAAAGTCACTGGACTTGCTAGACTTTATGTCTGACCTTGCTTGTTTTCGGCCCTTTTCTTTCGTCCCCCCCCCCTCCAGGTTTGTAGGGTGCAAATATAGAAGCTTGATTTGGATTTTCTCTACTTGAAGCATCGCTTGGCCTTGGATCTATCTTTCCATGGCAGTTTATGTTGGCGATTATGACTTTAAAAACTTTACATTCTGAAGGCTTTTGTACAAGACCGATATTTTGTACTTGAATTTTGATATTGTGATTTGAAAAGATGTAACCAAACTTATTTCGGTTTCTGTTGTAATAAAGTTATTAATTTTTCAAGTACTGTTTTATCTGTCTTGTAAAATTCCGTTCTGTCTACTGAAATGCTCCATCAAAGTTAAGGCATTCCCTTTGTGAGTGACCTTAACGGAGGTGGGGTGTTACAATTATCAGAGTTAACTATAATAACATACCAATAAATAAATAATAATACTTCTAGCAAGCTCCGTCTTCATATTCAAAATAGTGTCTTCAATAACTGAAACTCAGGCTGACCTGAACTGAAAAGATAAAATACTCGGATCAGAATTAAAATTTTCTCATATTAGTTAAATCAAATTTATGCGATAATATTAGTGCAATAACTTAAGAGACGTTATGGGAATTTCCATCTCCTAAGGATCCATTAAACCAGATACTATATAATATAATACGCTACTATAATAGTGTCTATGGGTAAATATAAAATATTAAAATAGCGTAAGTGGGATTACATTTTTACCCTTACACCATTTATACATTGTCGTAAACGTTGCATATAAAACACTAGTAACGGTCGGTGGATAGGGATGCGCCGCTATACGACAACGTTAAATCAAAATCGTAGGGGGCTCGATTAGGATAAATATGACAAAGCATCGAGGCAATACCCATCAGTAGTGATTCTACTGGATTGCGGACCCAGGCCGGTGGTAACGCATAGCTGCGGTTACCGCCTAGCCTAGACAATACTCCCAAAACAAAGGCGCCAATCAATCACAAAGTAATATATGTGGTATCGAAGAAGCATGTCTGCTAAGAGGAGCTAGCTCACATTAACCTAGGTATGGCTACTGTTTTAGTCATTTTAATTATGACCCGAAGGTCAAGGCTATCCATCATCATTCTCTTTCTTCAAATCCAGTAATCCCCTCCAAACCCATCCTACTTCATTCTGGAACTCCACTGCGTACACGGTTGTTAAAGTGGTTTTTGGTATTGGCAAATTGTGTGACAATAGCTGATCCCAGTCTCTTTAACAACCAGTAGTTTACATTTTTCGCACCAGTCAGTTCTTTTACATTTCAAAGGGGTTCGTACTTCATATCAAAATATCAGATTTTACTTTAAACTTGTTTCAATAGTCAAGAAAATATTTCATAATAAAATCTCCATTTAAAGCAATTAAAATCTTGAAATAATTCCAACTTTAAAATAATTTGAATTTTAAAATAGTTAAAAAAATATTTAAAATAGTTTAGATGTATAATTGAAATAGTTTGAAAATAAATAAGTTACATTTAAAATAGAATTTTCAGATTTAGAAAAATCTATAGTTAAAATATAAAATAGTTTATAAAACAAATATTTGATAATAAATATGGTTTATTTAAAATAAGAAATAAAATGAAATAGCTTTAAGGTAAATAGTTTATAAAGAAAATAATAATTATAAAAATAGTTTATTTAAAATAAGTAATAAAATAAAATAGTTATAAGGTAGATAGTTTATAAAGAAATAATTATTACAAAAATAGCTTATAAAACGATTTAAAATACTATAGTTGGAATTAGAATCGTTTCTTCAAATTTAATCAAACTGGTAATCATACTTCAGTTTCAAATTTATTCGACCAAATTTGGAAAGGGATTTGACTTCCCATTCATATTCAGTTCGATTCAACAAAAATCAATAACATACATAAACAATGTCAATAACAAGATGGACTATATATTAACCTATTAAATAAATAAATTCAAGGCATACATCAAAATCAACAGATCTAAACGTCTCAATAATATCAGTTACAAGTCATCAAGTATGAGGTTCTTTTTTTTAAACTAGAAATTAATCTATAACAGTACAATTTATATAACAGTCAAATTAAATTATACAGTCTATGCAGATTTAACATAATATGCAATTTTTAAACTAGTGTCGCCCCGTACTTCATCTCCTACGCGATGTTCAGATGAGAATTTCGAACCTCACAACAGCCCAAAACGCGGCCTCCTTGTGCCACCATCACAACTCAGTTTCCGATCATAGCCGTTGAATGTTTAGAGGTCAAAGTGCCCTTCAATCTTCTAGCTCGAAGTTTTTGCTATAAGGTTACCGATCAAGAGGGATTGAGGAAAGAAAACAAATAAATTTTTTCCCCTGGAAATTTAGGAGGCGGTGGCCAGATGTGTTATTAGGGTTTTGAAATGTAGAATAATATTATATTTATCGTTTTGCGTGTTATAAAGCCAAAATTTAGGACAGTCCAAATCAGGCCCGCTTACTACCTAACAATATGTATTGACACATTTTGAACGCAATGGAATATGTTTCAAAGCCTAATTCCAAAGTCTATAGCAGTTTTCTTTTAAAACTTGATTATTTAACTGAATTGTACATAGAAATTTATACGCGTTTTGACTTCTTATGGTCAAACTATAATTTCGTTGATTATGAAATTTTAGATCATAAAATAATCTATCATTTCTGATTCAATAAAATTAATTTCATAATTTAAACAATTATATAAAGTTCACATCATAATTTTTCAAATGAAATCATTAGATTTTTAAATTATAAATTTGTTAACTCAAATTAGTTCAAGTATTAAAGTCAAATTTTAGTACCAAAAAAATATAAGCCAATCATAATTCATTTACAATAATTACAACTTAATATTATTGTAAACTATTAAATTTTATTTAGAAATAAAATTAATTAAGTTTACAAACAAATTTACATAATTAAGTCTTCAAATTTTATTTATAACCATAAATACTCAAAAATCAATAATAAATTCAAAAATTAAATAGTAGAAAATTACGGGTTGTTACGTATGTACATTCCAAAAGAATTTCCTACAGATTTTCTTGAGTCAAGAATATAAATTCTTGCAATATTCCAAGAAAGAATTCATTCCATTACTAAGCAACGAACATTAGAAACTTGATGGATATAACTTGATTTCAGGAAAAAAAATTAAACTTGCCAAAACTGTTTTGACCTGAGCTGGTTGAACCATGTGACAGCTCCATTCTCATCTGAATGTGCTCATTGCATGTTCGAACAGCTTTGTTATGTGTTTTCATTTCAAGCTTTGAATCTTTCTTGCCCTTGTATTTACGCATACATATGTGCATGCTTGTTTATCCTTATTGATGTGTACATTTTGTTGTTGCACCTATGTTGCTTCATTTGGCACTTGCATGCTCTTAAAATATTTCCACCATGCTGATTGTTCGTATGAGTACCATGGTTCAATCCCTTGGTTCATGCTACCATGCTTGTGAGTTGTATCTTGTCATGTATTTGCCTGGCTCGACATTCTTGTGACCTCTGGTCCATGTTGTATGTACACCTTACGCTGTTTTGCTGCTTGCATTCATGTCTTATGCTTACATGCTTGCCATCACTTTATTTTGCTTGTCCACATATGCATGTTGATCATATTTGTGCATTGAGTCGAGTTGGTCCACGTGGCTTCTACTCAGTTGTTGTTCAACATTTTTATTGGCGAGGCAGTGCACGCGTGTATATTTATACACGTGTGTATATTCAGTCATTCAGAATAATTTTCCTATCCCTGCACTGTAATATGTGTATATACATATAATGTATGTGTATATATGTACAGTGAACATCCAGAGAATATATACATGTGGGCACTACAGACGATTTGTCTAACTTGTGGTATTTACAGTGTATCGCTGTGATTATCACAAGCTGCCTAGACATAGATGGATATACAGATAAATCAGATTAAGTCATGAAAAATGATGAGAGACACCAAAATTCTAAGGCAAATAAATTTTTAAAATAAAAATTATATCTGCTAGAATATAAAATATTTCTATTTCAGATTAGTGTGTATGTGTTTCTATATGTAATAGGTGTGGATGACTAGACTAATAACTAGACTGGATCTGGAGCACATGAAGACAAGTATACGTGTCTGTAAATGAGTGAATGAGTGAGTATGTAGTGAGGCAATGAATGAACTGAGTGATGAGAGTTGTAATGAGAGACAATTGTACAGAATGAGAAAATTGTACTGATATTTGTAATAGACAAATTTGATTGAAATAAAATATTATTTTATTGTGTTTAAATCAAATTGTATATCGTATTCAAATTAATTCAATAGTACAATTTCATGTAAAATATTATAACTCTGAATATACAATAGTGGAGTTAGAATGTTGTACTATTTCAGATGTTGAAATAAAATATTTAATTGAATAAATATGCAGTGAATATATTCAATTGTGTATAATAGTATATTATTAAAAAAATATTTATTTCTGTGAAACGGTGTAATATAAAATAGTACAATTACAAATACATTTAAATAATATCATATGTTTGTTATCATCAAACAAAATCATATTAAACTACACATTGTTGTATCCAACAATCTCCCCCTTTTGATGATGACAAACATATACAAGATTTTGAATGTGTTAAATGTATTTGAACGTGAAATATATTACTTCCCCTATTTGTATGCCCCCTACAACAAACTCCCCCTAAATATGTGCATGATTGAAAAATAATAATTGAAACTTAAATATTAAAATATTCAAAGAATATCCACTCATGGATCAAAATCTTAACCCATTCTCCCCCTTTTGTTACCATCAAAAAGACTCAAAAATTATAATGGTGCTGCAAAAATTGACTAAAAATATAATTTTAGCTTAAGAGGAAGAACGTTCATCATAATCTCAATCAATCAAACAAAAACCATAATATTCTAAGAATCAGTGGCGAATTTCACATTTTAGAATGATGGATTTACGATGAAATTTATAAAAAATGGAGAGAGTTTTAAAAGAATTGATTCCAATTATTTTCAAAAGAATTTTTATGAAAATAAGCACAATCATAGTGATGGATTTGGACTAAAGTTATAAATTCAATTTAAGTGAGGCAATCAAATAATCTCAAATCCCAATAGCTGTCAATCAACAAATCATAATACATCATAAAATATTAACACATTTCACAAAATAGAAAATGAATTGATAGGCTGAATTTTACACACCAAGGAGGATTTCATATAAAAATTTATTTATTTATTTTCCTTTTCCTTTTATTTAAGGGTACACTGACCACGCATAACCAGATCTTGGATTTTTAAATGAGTTCAGTTGCAGCTTAAATATAAGTAATCTCATAACCATGCATGATTAGAGCTTGGATTTTTAAATGAGGTTAGAGAAACACTTGTGAATATTATATTTTTATTATTTTCTATTTCAAAAAGAAAAACTCCTCAATATATAAAACCAATATGGATGATAGAAATGTGATAGGTACAGAAATGGTTCGTGAAATAAATTTCTAAATTAATCATATTATGAAATATGCTCAACTGTACCGAGATTCTTGAAAATTTTCAATTATCACTAACTCTGAAAAATAACACAGTCACATTTCCATCACAAATGTTTTCATTGTTTATTCAAGATGGTTCTTTAAAAAAAAGTTAAACTCCCCACATTAATATAATATCATAACGGATGGCAGAATGATGATAGACTAAGAAGATGTTCATGAAATAACCGCCAATTCAAAGATATTATAAAAAATGTTCAATCATCATGACAATTTAAATAAAATTTCCTCTTGTTGTGAAATATAATGCAATCACAACTCATCACAATTTCAGAATTCTGATAATAATTTTGATGAATTATAAATACAGTTCAATTTGGTTATTGATTTCAATTTCAAAATAAATAACCGGTAAATGATTTTAAAATTGAAAAATCAATTACAAGAGGGAAAAGGATATATACAAGACAATATATATATATAGGGTGAGAATCAGATAATAAAAATTTCAGCACCTCTAATTTGATACCACTTGTTGTCTCTGCAAACGAGGATTTTAAAATGCCACTGGTGGCTAACTAGGGTATCTCAGTCAACAACGTCCAATCACCAAGGCCATGAAATAAAATCCAACAATTCAGTTCCATCAATCAAAGCAGCAAACCAAATTACACAAGAAGCTCACAAGAAAGTTTCATGGACTTTACAACAAATCCAAGAAGTCAAATCATGATTCAATTCAGACCATTTTATTATAGCAGCAAATGATACCAAAAAACAAGCATTCGTTAAAACATTTTCAAAACGTTTTCTTTTATCAGAGCAGCACAACGGTCAATTTCAAAGCAGACTTGTCAAGATAATTTTTCACAAATATTTCTGACAGCCACATAAGATGATTCATGACCCAAGATTAAAAATATAGTTTATTTTAAATCATTTGAAAGAATATGAGAATTTCAAGATTCAATGAATCGATCACACCATATTATAAATTTTAGTTCCAAGATTTGTGTGAGATTCAAGAATTAATAATTTCAAATGATTTCAAACAAACAAAAATTCAAATCAAATGGCCATGAAATAATAGTGAGTTTTAAGACCAGATTTTCTAAGAATTTTTCACAATTATTTCTGACAAGCACAAGAGAAATTTCCAGAATATTTACATCCAGTTTGAGAGATAAATCATGATCCAAAATTAAAAAGGTTTATTTGAAATCACTTGAACAAATGTGAATTTTGAGATACAAAGAATTAATCACACAAGATTATTAATTTCAAATCTAAGATATGTGCGAGATTCAAAATATCAAAAAAAATAAAATGATTTCAAACCAACAAATATCCAACCAAAATGATCATGAATAACAAGAATTTCTTAATGTGTAACAGAAAGATTCAAGTCAAAAAATTTCAGTTCAGAAATAATCAAGCTAATCCAAAAATTAAATGAAATTATCAGAACTGAAAAATAGTAGTGTGCCGTAATGAGTATTATATTTCAAGTCTTTCCAAAATGAATTAGAAGAAACTCAAAATAGCAGAGATGTGTGAAATTACATTAATTTTTCAAATCTTCAAAAATTTAGAATTCAAAATAACAGTGTTCAAGATATAACAAGCATGCTTCGGCACTGTTAGGAATTCAGAAATAAAAAAGAATTAAACTTCAAAATAATTGCATAAATTTACAATTTTGAATTCAAGATCTAGAAATGATTAAAACAATTAGAATTTTATTCAAATAAAGCGAATTTCCAGAAAACCACGAATTCTGCAATTTTGAAGTTATGAAACTCAAAATAAATTAAACAATAATATAGCAGCTTCAAATCAAAAATAGAAGAGACTGAAAAATAAAACAGAAGGGGTAGAAGGAGGAATATAATAAAAGGGTAAAAACGAAGAATATTAACGGAGATGAGTTTAGAGATCATACCAGAATTCGATGTGAGCAAATGAATCTCTCACTCAACAATCTTGGCTAAGGGACTATGAATAATTAAATGATATGAAGCGGTTTGAATTCAGTTTCTCTTTCATAAAGCAGTTCCTCAGCCTCCTCTGGTACCTAACAATTTAGATGATCAAGTGGTCTAACAAAATTTGTAAAACCACTCTGAAATGTGTTCACAACTTTAGGTACCCAAACCTGTTTATATAACAATCCATTCGAATCTATCTTTATGCCTTTAGAACCCAAATCTGTTTGAATTTAACGAATCCCATTTTATTTTCTTTTGGTGTCCAAAGACATTTAATTAAATTGTTATAAAACAATTTCACATCTCGTTTATGATTTAAAAATCCTTTGAAATTATCAATTTTCAAATTTTCAAATCGATTCTTTTCGAAGCAGTTTAAAGAATTTTTAAAATCATTTGAATTCACGTTTTCAAAAACATTTGTTTTCTCAAAGGCAATACCATTTTTATTTCTAATAGGAACTCTATTTTGCAACAACATATTCAACGATTTTTCCCCATTTGAGGATTTTTCAAAAGTTGATTCTAATCGTTGAATTTTGATTTTAAGATCAATGTTTTCTTTGATTAAATCCGAACAACGATTATTAGTGATCTTTCTTTTAGAATCAAATTGTTTCAAAACCAAATTTTCAGATTCAAGTAATTTGATTTTGTCTTAAGAATAAGAGATTTCAAATTCAATATGTTTTTTCTTTTCAAACTCAAATTTTTCTAAATTCTTGAATTTCATAATTTCACTTTCTAACTCTTTCAAAATCAAATCAGTTTTCAATAAGCTTTCTTTTTCAGCAATTTCATGTTTGGAATTTTTGGTAGTCTTAAAGTTTTCAAATTCATTTTGTAGAAAATTATTCGAACTTAATAACTCAATCTTGTTCTCTTTTGGGATCAGTATTTCATTCTCAAGCTTTTGAATATTTTTATTGAGAATAACGAGATCGGTTTTCAATTTCAAACAATTTTTACAATCAGAATTTTCAAATTTCCTGATGTTTTCAAGCTTTAATTCCAAATCATGATTTTTACTGGTCAACTTAAGATTTTTAGATTTTAAAGATTTGTTTTTCCGATGGAGATTGTCAATAGTTTTCGTTAAATCTGCACACATATAAACTAAATCTTCATAAGAAAATTTTCTCTCATCGTCAGTTGAGTCTCCATCTTCTGATCCATTTGAATTTTTATCAGAATGACCTGTTAAGCATAGATCTGAATCTAAGTTGACCTTCTGGGGTTTTGAGCAGCTATTGTCAATTTGTCCATACTTCGTATTGAAAGTATTCCAGATTTCCTGCACAGTTAAACAATGTGAGATAAGGCTATATTGAACATCATCAATATAGGAATATAAAATATGAAAAGTACGAGAATTAAACTCAGCATCATTCCTATCTACCCAATCATATCCATTAATAATAGTATCCTAACATTTAATATTGACATATTTTAATTAGGACTCCATTTCTGATTTCCAATTTAAAAAATCTGTACCATTAAAAATAGTTGAAATATGACTGGACTGACTCTCAGAAGACTGACAACTAGGGAACACCATTACTCCAGAGTTAATAGAAAACCTGCTCTGATACCACTTGTTGGATCTAGATTAACCCTAGAGGGAGGTGAATAGGGTTTATTAAAATGATTCGAGATATTAAAACATATCACAGAACAGGTTGCAGTAGATAAAATAAATGCAGAAGATAAATAACACAAAGATTTTACCCAGCTTCGGCATACCCTGCCTACTGCTGCATTCCCCAAGGTTTCTACTAGATATTAGTCAACTATTACAACGCTTACAACACTTGTAAACTCACGATAATTCCTAGCCTAAATTTCCTAACCCTACGCTCAAAACTTATCCCCAAGTTTCTACTATATGCTACACAAAAGGCCTCACAATCTCGCTCTAGTTGCACTAATTCTACGCTCAAAACCTGTACCGATTTTAACCCCAAAATCGGAAAAAAAATTTCCCCCGTTACAAACCCTATAACAAAAAACCTAGTTTTACAGAAAAACTAGAAAACTAAATGATGATTACAAGAGAATTTAAGAACAATACAAATTGAAAATAAATAAAAGGAAAACCCACTTTTATAATTAAGCCCAAACAAAAACTCGACCTCTCTTTACCTTTGCAAAGCACTCTTCAAAAATGTCGGCCGTTTTGAAATCAAACTAGGGTTTTCTTGTTCTCCAAAATCGCGATCGATTGTTCCTAGAAATGATTCTCTATGGCTTTGAATTAAACGATGATCGGCGATTTGGATCCCTTGCGATCGAAACTATCGAGAAAACTTGTGAGTTATTTTTCTTTGAATACCTCTTGAATTGTTGCTTGTTTCAATCGTACAAAATGCCGATGATGATTTGTGTTTAAATAGGATAATTAAATTCTATTAATTACTCTGATTTCCATATATAACTCATCTTATTTTGTGTGATGTTTGTTGCCTGAATTGTTCCTCTTCTTGTGTGATTTTTGGCTTTGTAACTTTCTGATTGAATCGGCTTTGAGATGGAATTTTAAGAAAAACACCTACATGATTTTCAGGAAACAGATAATATAGTTTTCCATGGATACTTGCCGTGAAATCTGATTTAATTTTGGAAACAAAATAAAATGGTTTTTGCCCAAAATAAAAGATGCCGAGTTTTACTGCCTAACCGTAATTCGTGATATTTAAAAATGCTTTTAAACCTGTGACAAAATTTCTTGAAACATTACCTTGGCTAGAATGATTTGTACATATCTGGAAACTGATGCTCGCATCAAATCTGGAATGTCTTAAAACAAATGAATTGATTTTTCTTTGATCCGTATATGTGTATTGCGAGAATTCTGGAATTTTTTGATTGAGTCCTCCTTTAAAAAAATGTAACGATCTAGAATTTTTAACCAGTTTAAAATTGGAATTTTTGTCACTTAATTTGAATTTGACATACATAAATATGGTTTAGAAAATTAAATAATTTTGATAAGTTATATGATAGATTTTACTTGAATTATAAATGAGAATGATTATTAATAAGTTTGGATTTATTGATACTATTTGTCGTTTGATTGGATTTGTCAAATCATAACATGAATTAGTAGCATTAAAATTAAGTGTTGTCCTTAGTTTTCATAGCATTTTAAACGAAATGCTACCAAAAGATCACTTTCCCTCCTTAAGACAAGTGTAAGGACACTTGTATTTTTGCATGCCTCCTTTCATGCATGTTTTACACTTGCCCCATTATGTGTCATTACCTCCTTAACCCTCCATTCCTATATAAGGAGGCATTTCCTCCATTTTTTAACTATTCCACTCCATTTCCTTCTTTTCAACTTCTTCTTAAAGTTTATGGCCATGGTTTCCATGGCATAAGTCTTCTTCTTTTCCACCACCACCTTGCCAAAGTTTGTAAGGACGACTTGTTGAATGTCTCAAATGGGTAGCTCCCATTTGCAGATGGATTTTATATCAGCTAAGTGGCAAGAAGCCCAAATATATGTGAAGGAATTTCGGATTGTTGTTTCGTTCAGACCCAGAACGGACATTTATGGATTATGTGTCTGACATTGTAATTGACAGCGTAGCACTAATCTCTGTTAAATATATATATGTTTGGTGGCGGAGAATTTATTCTCTTGCTAAACACCCTTCTCTAAGACGTATGAGCTTAGAGACTATATATCGATAGAAATCAGTGATGCGTTGTGAATGGACAATGTGGCATGCTTAAGTTATGTGGTGAGCTTTCGATGATCAAAGCATGGCTTATTTAAGCGTAGCTTTGTGTATATCAGGACCTCAGCAAGCCTCACACCCTAGTAAATGGCCAAAATAGGAAGAAATGCAGCAGGGTTATTGGGTGTTGTCTCCTTCTAGATAAAAGGTGTGCTATGGTATGGAGCCCAGGTATTAACTTATGTGGTAAAAGCATCTACTTTCGTGGTTGTTGTTGGCACGCGCTCGGAAAGGTCGGTAACGACCGGGAGATGACATACTCAGGCGTACTCTAAGTTACCCAGTTAAGGGGTAACCTGGCCTTGTGTTGGCATGAGGAGCATCACTGTTGATCCTTAGACATCCCTCTAGAGGTGTTCAAAATTCGGTTCGGAAGGAAGTTCCTTTGCCTGGTCAATATTGGAAATCCAATCTCCGCTACGAGCCCGTACGATTTTGATTGTATACCAGATGTCAGTATAGTATATGGTACCTATGCTAGCTAGGATTGATACATTTACTTTCGAAATTGTTTTCGCACTATATTATAGTATTGAAAGAGGGTTTTCACGTATCAAGCATTTTTGACTGCATAAGGAGAAACATCGCTCATTTGTGCGTTTGCACTGTGTGTGTGCTGCGAGACCTTACGTTAGTTTTATTTTTAAAAAAGTCATTGCGAATTTCTATACACTGGTATTCACATGGAGTAAACCCGTTCCGCATTAGCTGCATGGTCTGGTGAATTACCTAACTTTAAAATAAACCCTAAAAACAAATGTTTTGAGTTCTCACACCAGTCTCATGACTGACCTGGAGTTTATTGTTCCCACACATAAACTCTAGGTGCCCATAATATTTTCACGAGCAGCCTAGTAGTTTTGTTCGCAGATTTAGCCTTGGAGTTAGTTGGAGCAGGATTCTGGTTTTAGCTGTAGCTATTATGTCTTGGACAATTTCATTCTTCCGCTGAGTTTAGTATCTTTTCCGCTGTGTAACTGATGTGCTCTGATGTAATATTATTTTAATGATAATGGAAAGGTTCTCTTTATTTTGTGCAAATGTGTAAGTGCCCCTAACAATCGTTCTTTATGAATGGTTTAAGTTGGTTTAATTACCGGCGAAAACCGGGCAAAAAGTCGGGTCGTTACATTTGGTATTAGAGCCTTGGTTTATATAAAGTTGTGGGGTGCGACACATTTGAACAAAAGGAAAGACTCATCAGAGTTATAATATCTCATTAGAGATAGGGTTAGTAATTCCCTAGAATGAGATTTTAGAGTATTATATTTGAGAGAGCGTATTTGAAAATATGAAATGAGTTTTGAAAAGTTATATTTTAAGAAAGAAACATATTTTGGAAATATATGGTTAATTATAACCTGGATACTTAACCAAGGTTAAGTTTACATTTTGTGATTATAATTACACATAAAATAATTCTTATGGCATGGTAATTAAGCCCCTTCCACTGATCAGGAAAATGATCCAAGTACAAATGCCTTCTAGATTTAATGTCACTATTGGGTAACATTTCGAAATATCGATAAACTTGGGTCAAATTTGTTAAGATAACTAATCAATATTGTTAGAAATCAAAAATTAGAATGTGAGTATTGTATTTGATGTTGAGATTGGACTATCGAGTATAAGAAAATTTTGAATATACGCCTAGCTAACGTATATACGAAGTCTTAAGTATACTATATAGATATAGAATCACACTCTAGTCGCTTGAAGATGATTCTTTTGATGACTGCAGCATCATCAGTATGTATTTTCGAGTTTCGAAAGTGCGATGACTATATGATTCCGATTAAAACATCAATATATACTTAAACCCATTTAGATAAGTGTTTGAAATTGTTTGGTAAATTGATGTGAACTTAAATAGAAAACTGAAAATTTGATTGGGTTATAAGAATTATATCAGGTAAACTTGTTAGTAAGGGATAAGCTAGTAAAGAGTTTTGAGAAAGTGCAATTGTGATATATATATATATAAGGGTTTTGTAAAGATGTATAATTTGAAAACTCAAATCAAAATTTTGAGTAAGAATTGGAAGTTACTTTGGAATTGATTTTGTAAGAATATATTTTGAATCTAAGGAAAAAGTTCTTTGAAAATATTTGGAAATTAAAAACTTGAGCACCGACATCTTGTGATTGGGATTTCTCAGTTGATTAAAAGACGTTTACGCAAAGTTGTAATTTACATAAGCAATCCAAATATAGAAAAAGTAGTTTGGGAAATGATTTAAAGGCTAAGTTGGAATTAATTAATTAGGATATTTTATAATTAGTCCTTCCAACTAATTAAATTTAAAATGCAAATATCTTGAGAATTCAGTTTCATAATATGACTACAAGATATTTGATGATATTTTGGTTAGGGACCATGGTGGTTAAAGATGTTAATAAAAATATATCTAAATGGTTCCTCTAAAGTTTGAAGGAAATAAGTTTTGTAACCTTGAATTTGGAATAATTAATGAGAATAGCAAAAACTATATAAGGAATTAAAATATCGAATTATCAACAATTTTGGACAGATGATAAGTTGAAAAGTATATTGTGGTTAAAAAAGGAACTGTTTAAGTAAGCATGAGTACCTTGTGAATTAAGTTTCACAATTTGATTAAAGGATATTTGGCAAGCGGGAATACTAAGAAGAAATTACCTAAACTGAAACATTTAGACAAGTTGAGTTCTGAGATGATCAAGTTTTTCATGTAACGAATAATAGTAAATTTTGGAAACTGAAAAGGAATAAGTTTCATAACAATTGTATTTGCAAGATAAGATCTAAGAGAATAAATTTATAACTCTGAATTTTCTTGAAGGAGGTAAATGATTGAGTATAATTAATTGGCCCAGTAAATGATGAATCGAATATAATAGGTGATTGGAAGATATCGTTGGAGGACATATAAATATGGTTATCAATAAATATGTGTGTTAGAATATTCTACCCGGTATATCCATTATGAGAACGGGGAGCTTTGGTATAAAGAATTTAATCTTGTGTCTGAAAATCTACAAGATGTAAAATGAGTAATTGTGATTCCCTTTCCATTTCGAGGATGAAAAGTTTTAAGGGGGTGAATGTAACGATCTGAATTTTTAACCAATTTAAAATTGGAATTTTTATTACTTAATTTGAATTTGACATACATACATATGGTTTAGAATATTTAATAATTTTGATAAGTTATATCATAGATTTTACTTGAATTATAAATGAGAATGATTATTGATAATTTTGGATTTATTGATACTATTTGTCGTTTGATTGGATTTGTCAAACCATAACATGAATTAGTAGCATTAGAACTAAGTGTTGTCCTTAGTTTTCATAGCATTTTAAAGGAAATGCTACCAAAAGATCGCTTTCACTCCTTAAGACAAGTGTAAGGACACTTGTATTTTTGCATGCCTCCTTTCATGCATCTTTTACACTTGCCTGTTATGTGTTATTACCTACTTAACCCTCCATTCCTATATAAGGAGGCCTTTCCTCCATTTTTTAACCATTCCACTCCATTTTCTTCTTTTCATCTTCTTCTTAAAGCTTATGGCCATGGTTTCCATGACATAAGTCTTCTTATTTTCCACCACCACCCTGCCGAAGTTCGTCATCCTCCTCCTCCTCTTATAATATATAGAGAGAGAAAGATTAGTATATATTATATAATATATATTTTGGTGAAGTAGACAGTGCACTGGAATATTATTCGATGGTTCCCTCAACTAGGCTCACCTACTGTGAAGATTTGGAAAGCTGTTAGGTGAGAACTCTTTAACCATGGTTTATATATTTAATTAGTAGTCAGACTAATTTAAATACAGTGATGAATTATTAGTGGTTAATGATGATTGATGTTTGTTATGATGGATGATGGATGCGTAGTTTAGAACACACACACTATTAAGCGTTAGTGTTATAACGCTTGTGCACAGTTATGATTTATTTAATTATATTCATGATGGTTGCTATGGATGTTTAAATGGTTGTTGATGTTGTTTTGCTTACAATATGACAAAACAATTATGGTATCACATTGGTGATCGACAAATCTCCTTCGTAATTAGAAGCAATATCATTATTGAATTTGAAGGTTAATAATTTGGAAAGAACATATGTATGAACTCATATATATTGGTAAAGTCCTTTAAATGAATAAATAAATAACGGAACATTCTAGGATGACAGAGAGGATAGTGTCTATGAGACGACCCCAAAACCTCGTACAACGGTGGCAAGGGTAATCTTTGGAATATAACACATAAACAGATAACAGCAGAACAGAAATAAATAAATACACCAGATAATGTACAATAGAATACACTGGATAAACATAATCATCAGAGTTACACGGTATACAGGATCATACTTAGTACAAAATACAGTTCAGCCATACATAAATGTCTACAGCGGAAAACAAAACATAATATGTACAACAGGAGCTGAACAACATAAAAAGAGATAAATGATAGAATCCATCTTCAGCTCCAGCTATCCAGAAAGAGCCTGCTAAAACCTGAATACAAGGCTGCCCGTGTAGAAAAAGGGGAACCCGAGTTTGCAAGTGAAACAAACTACGAGTCTGTCATGGGACTGGTATGAGAAATTTACTTAACATATTTTATAATATGGCTAATCACAGGACCACGCCACTTTCATGGAACGGGTTTACTCCATTGGATTGCCAGTGCTTTAAAACAAGTAAACCTTTTAAACATCGCAATGCTTTTTATAAAAATGAAGCCATTATAAGACTCAGTTCCCATCACACAATGCAATGCAAACCAAAGGATAGAGTTTTACCTTATAATGGCCTAAATATGCTTGATACGAATAAAATAAAATCATTTGATATTATTACTAGTGTTTATATGTTTCAAAAACAATTTCAAATCATAAGTATCAATCATAGACGGCATTAATGCCCCATATCACTATGTCGCCATATATAGGTATACAATCAAAACCGCACATGTCGTATTTGGAAATTGGATTTTCATCATGAACCGAGGCCAGGGATCGTCCTCACCGCTTCGAGACAATCTAGCCTACCATGTATGAGGATCAGAGCTCGAGTGACCCTTGTATCGTCAGGGTCGATCCACTCGATGTGGATTAAACTTAAACCCTGAACACTGCGTTCCCCCGTCCTATGGGGCGAAAATGAGCCAAATGACTCCATATCCGAGGCGCCTCGCAACAGCAACAACCACACAGGTGAAAATAATATAAATGTTAGGGCTAGTAGGTCACTGACACCACCCTAGCAAAAAGGAAATGCATGCCCTCCCTGATGTCCTCTCCCTTTTCTGGTCCATACCGGGGTTTGAGGCTCGCGAAACAACGCTAAACACAAAGCTATGCTACACAAGCCGTGTTTTGATCATCAACCACAAGACTTTGCTTTTCAACAGAAGCTTTGATTATCTGCCACTTAGGCATGCCACACAGGCAATTCACTCTACGCGACTGATTTCTATCGATATATAACCTCTGAGCTCGTACGTCTCAGAGAAGGGTGTTAAGCAAGAGAATAAATTCTCCGCCACCAAACAGATATATATTTAATAGAGATCAATCAACATAGAACAAAATCCAATGTCAGACACACAGTTCATTTACAAGTTCGTTCTGGGCCTGAACGAAACCGGAGGCACCATATACCTCGCATATCCATCGATCTCCAAGTACATCTGGACGATTACCATTTATTATCTATATTTCGGGATGCCTCCCAATCAAGACATCGGTAATCAACCAACCGAGGTGAAGATCTCCGGTCTTCAACCACCGTCTTCATCATCGAATTCTTATCGCCGATCAATTATTTGAAATGAGATTTAACTCGGCCTTTTCAAATAATTCACGTATATTTAGAATTTAAATCAATTCATTTCAATGCTTAAATTATTCAACATCAATAATTCTGTTCTTAGTTGAAATTTTCACGCCAAACACATTCAACCATAAAATATCTAACAAACCGGGTAAATTCGGTTTATTTCCATTCCATATCGTTTATAATATTTTATAATGATTTATCGCTATTTCTATTAATTTAAAAATAGCCAATTCATTCAAACGACGCTTCAGGCCATAACGCGGTCGTGGCGCTGTTTTTCTTTAGATTTGATTTACACATATCTAAAAATGTAACCGTTGGATCTTCACAAATTTTATATCATCAGAAAGATCTTTTCAAAACGAATCCAACGGTTTCAGTTTTGGGAAAATCCGACCGTCGGATCTCCCGGTACACTCATTTGAAGTTACGATTTCAAAATAGGACCTGCAACGTCGTTATTCGATTTAATTTAATTATATTTATTTATATATATATAAATATAATTGATTCTGGCATTGTTTTTCTTCAGATTTGAATTGAACATTCCAGACAATCCAACCATTGGATCTTCACAAAGTGGATGTCGTTGGAAAGATATTTCCAAAGCGAACCCAATGGTTTCGGTTTCGGGAAAATCCGATGGTCGGATCTCCCGCAGTAATCATTTGAAATCACGGTTTCAAAACATGAACTGCAGCTTCGTTATTCGATTTATTATATATATATATATATATTTCATTCTTCGATTTCAAAACCATATTCACTTCATATATTTGATAAAAAATGATATTTTTATCCCATAGATATTTATTTCAACACATCACCATTTTTAACACTTCATATTCACAATAAAAATGTAGGTTTTATTGTTTAATCTATATATTCAACACATGAATGTTTTCGACTTCACACATACGATAAAAATATGATTTTTATTATTCTAGTCCTTTGTTCAACACATGAATTTTTCTATAGTTCATACATATAATAAAAATGCGATTTTTATCATAAAACAATTTATTTCAAAACACGATTATTTAATATAGTTTATATATATCATAAAGATGTGATTTTTAATGTAAAACAATTTATTTCAAAAAACGATTATTTTATATAGTTTATATATATCATAAAGATGTGATTTTTAATGTAAAACAATTTATTCAATACATGAACTTCATTCAACACATGAATGTATTTCAACACAGGAATTTCTATTCAACACATGAATTTTATTTCAGCACATGAATTTTAAATCAAACACAGAAATATTTCAGAAAAATTCGGCAGCAAAACGGCAGGGTAGTTAAAACCGGGACTGTCCATAGTACGGCTCCTCGCTCTACCTTAAAGCCTCGCAGCTTTTGACAATGGGGATTTTCAATATCTAGTTCGTACGCAGACGAATTTTCCCATATACTTATCGTATTGGGATTTCAAACACAATCAATCATTTCAAACCAACCATTCATGATATTCACCAAATTTTCACATCAACCAATAATCCAAACAATATCACAACCAATATATATCGTCCATGGCCTATGGACGAGGGGAGTGTGTATATATATACACATATAACTATATTTCGATTTCATTTCAATATCATTTCCATTTATTTCAACGCACATATCATTTTTACAATGCATATATAACTTACACATCGAACATACAACTTATACAACGCTTATACATAAGGTGTACAACGCTTATATAACTCATACATCAACAATATAATTTATACATCGTTGTTTCCATATTGTTTATAATTCAGAAATATCACATTGGGTTCCACTCCACCAAAAATTGTAGAAGGCTTAGAAAAATATCACGTCTCTTCTAGAATGTAGAAGACGTCGGCACGAGTCCACTGTCTCTTGTTTCACTGAATTTCGATCACAAATGAAAAAGATATGATTTTTATTGTAAAATCATAAACCGTAGCGCTTTAAAGTGCTATTAACCATTCAAAATAAAATAAACCGTACCTCTCTGAAAACGTTCAAAACTAGGTATGGATTTTGCGATCAATCTGCGTAACGTTTGGACGATAGGGCAGTGTGGCGTTGAAGGGGAGGGAGGGGCGCCTCTGCGCCTAAAACAGGGCCCACTTCGGTGGCCTGAGGAACCCTCGGCGGTGTTGGGAAGGTCTCGACTTTGGGAGGTCGATCCAGGAGATATACTCAACGAAAAAATCCCTACTTGCTATGGATTTGAAGCTTGGAGCGAGGTCTACAAAAAACTCTACTGGCGCCCTTGATTTCGTTGTGTGGTTGAAGAGAAAACGAGGAGAGAAGGTGGAAGAAGCAGCCGTCGTTCGTCGATATACGGGGAGGGAGAATGTCGGGGTTTGAACGAGTTGTGATTGGCCAGGATTTTTTTATATATTTTTAAAATTTCAAAAATATCCCTCTTCACATACTAACTCCAATCCAAACCCAACGACTGTTGTCCCTAGCTAAATACCCCCATTCCGAACAAAATGGGATATGTTTCGTAGGCCCATTCGACTGTTTCAGTCAGTTTTCCTTCAAATTAAAATATAAAACATCCAATATTGGATTTGAACATACATTTCAATCTGTCGGGACCACATACTGATCCCAAAAATTCCAGAAAAACAAATCTATCTATGTTTTGATGATACAGTCCCAACAAAACTAGTTTTATCGAATTCTGAGACCGTTTGAAAAATGGCCCTTTTCTGGTCAATCCAATTTAATAGAAATTGACCAAACATATTTTCCTTTGCCACGCTCACATACTAACTTCAAAAATTATGAAATTTGAAACCTAGCAATAATTTGACATCCCGGATCCAACAAAAGGGGTTTCGTCGAATTCTGAGTTCTTTGCAAAATGTCTATTTTCAAGGGCTATATATTCTCTATGGCGACCTTTCTGAAAATTCATTTGGCCATAACTTTTGATTCCCGCTACGAAATTTCGATTTTTCAGATTCGTTAGAAAGATATTCACTAACAGATTTAGATATTTTTGGTTTCACTAAAATCCGTTTTATTTTGCACCCGGTACAGTCAGTCAAAGTTTAAATTCCAATTTTGAAACTGCCGCGCCATTTCAGACCTTGTTTATAATTAAAAATAGTTATATTTATTTTCGAACATCGATTCAAACATACTTTTCATCGTTATTATTTAAAATAATTTATTTCAAATATCTAAAATCCACTAAAATAGCCAAATTAAAAATTTTAAATTGGCTCAGATTTTCCGGGTTGTTACAATCTCCCCCACTTAAAACTTTTCTTCCTCGAAAAGGAATGAAGTCGAAATTTGTTTAATTAACCAACTCAACTTTCATTCTGGCTTCCATTCTTCAACTTTTCAGTTTCTAAGAATTTTCAAATTCTTCAAAAATTTGGCAAACACCCTAAATTTTCGAAAAATTTCGCCATAACCTCCTTTGTACGGGGAGCTTTGGGATATTTCAAATAGCCTCCCATGGCCCTCACCAATCCAAAAGAAAAAGAAAAAGCCAAGCGGCTAGCCAATCGGTTCATAAAATCATCAAATCCCATGAAATACAATAAACATGTACCTATTTGTTGGGCAAACAATTTTATTCCTCTGCTTAGCTGTTTATCCATAACCTGTTCACACATATATAATGCACATGTATATATTTCTATCTATTCTCAATTCAGCTCAATATTTGTTCAATTTGGCTAAATGGTTCAAAATTCTAATTAATCAACCAAAAATCAAACAACACAACCAGCAACCAATTTGTTTTTAACTTTCAAAAATATACTAATTAATTCATATACTCTTTTAAAATCATTCAGACTATATAATTAAAAGGTTATACATCCGTGAAAAGAAAACAACAGAAAAGTAGAGAACAAAATGGAAATGCAAAATATGGTAAATGTACCTTGCACCGGAGTCAATCAGAGATATCCACCCTGCACTTAGGATAGGCTTTCTTAATACTCTCCTCAGTTTCCCAAGTACAATCTCGTGGATCTCCACTCCATTGCACTTTGACTAAGTGAACCTTCTTATTCCTCAGTTCTTTGGTTTCCTTGACGATAATCTTTAGCGGCTCTCTTCTCACAGCCAATTCTGGAGTAATTTCTATATCCTATTGCGCTGCTTCTTCCACGATTAAGTCTGGATCATGAACATGCTTTCGAAGCTGAGATACGTGAAATACATCATGCACTCCAGGCAACCAATCAGGCAATTGAACTCTATAAGCGAGAGTTCCAATCCGTTCAAGAATAGGGAATGGGCCAATAAATTTGGGTGCCAACTTCCCAGTTTTTCCAAATCGAATTACTCCTCTCATCGGAGAAACCTTTAGATACACATAGTCACCAACAGCAAATGCTAAATCCCTCCTTCTCGAGTCTGCATAGCTCTTCTGTCAGCTTTGAGCTGCTAGCAATCGTTTCTTAATGAAATCGACTTTATCCGCAGCTTCGCGAATCATATCTGGTCCCAATACCAGCCTATTACCAGGTCCAACCCAACAAATAGGAGATCGGCACGGTCTACCATACAATGCTTCGAATGGTGACATTGTCAGGCTCGCTTGGTAGCTGTTGTTGTATGAAAACTCAGTCAAATGCAAATGGTCTTCCCATGATCCAACAAAATCAAGAACACAAGCCCGCAATAAATCTTCTAGTGTACGATTCACCCTCTCAGTCTGACCATCTGTCTGAGGATGATAGGCGGTGCTTAGATTCAGCTTCGTTCCCATTTCTACTTGAAATGCCTCCTAGAATTTGCTAGTAAATATTGGATCTCTATCACTAACTATACTGATCGGCACTCAATGTAGCCTAACAATTTCCTTGAAATAAATCTGTGCTAGACTTTGAGCGGTTCTATTGGATCTGACAGGTATAAAATGGGCGGTCTTCGTGAAGCGATCTACGATCTCCCAAATACTGTCATTTCCTTCCCTAGTTCTGGGCAAACCATCTATGAAGTCCATGAAAATATGTTCCCACTTCTAACCTGGAATGTCCAGCGGTTGCAACAATCCGACAAGTTTTTGTTGGTCGCTTTTGACTAGTTGGCAAGTAGAGCACCTTCTAACATATATTGAAACGTCCCTATTCATAGCCTTCCACCAGAATGTTCGCTTGAGATCGTTATACATTTTGCTCACACCTAGATGGATACTCAGCTCGTACTTGTGACATTCGTCTAACACTTCTCTTTTGAGCTCCGGGATGTCGGGAACACAAATCCTTCCTCTCAATCTCAGGATCCCATCGTTATCTATTTGAAAACCCGAGGGTTCTCCTTTTTGAATCCTTCTAATCATATCCTTAATAAAATTATCATCCTTCTAAAGAATAGATATTTTGTCAATCAAGGAAGTCGTAATGATAAAACTGGCGATTATTGCATTCTTTCGACTTAGCGCATCGGCCACAACATTGGCTTTCCCTGGAGTGTACAAAATCTCAAAATCCTATGCTGCAAGAAATACTAGCTAACGTTGCTGCCTCAGATTGAAGTCTTTCTGGGTGAACAGATACTTTAGCGACTGATGATCCGTACACAGTTCGAATTTCTCACCCAAAAGATAGTGCCTCCGGATTTTTAAAGCAAATACGATGGCTAACAACTCAAGATCATGAGTAACGTAATTTTTCTCATGCGGTTTCAGCTGACGACTAGCATAAGCAACCACTTGACCTCTCTGCATTAATACTACCTCAAGGCCTTCTCTAGAGGCATCTGTCCAGACCTTCAAGTCTTGATTGCCATCGATAATCGTTAACACGGGAGTAGTTGTTAATCTTAATATTAGCTTCTGAAAAGCCTCCTCACATTCGGGAGTCCACTTGAATTTTGTGTGCTTCTTTGTAAGCTTTGTTAAGGAACTAGATATCTTCGAAAAATCTTTAACGAACTTTCGATAATAACTAGCCAATCCAAGAAAACTCCAGACTTCTGTGGGAGTACTAGGCTGCTTCCAATTTTGAATAGCGGTGATTTTACCGGGATCCACAGAAATTCCCTCTTTTGATACAACATGGCCAAGAAACTTGACTTCTTCTTGCCAGAATATACATTTGGAAAGTTTGGCCTTCAAGACATTCTTTCTGAGAATTTCCAATACTTGTTCCAAATGTTTCGCATGCTCACTCTCTGACTTAGAGAAGATCAATATGTCATCAATGAAAACCAGAACAAATTTATTCAAGACATCGCGGAATACTTGATTCATTAAATCGACAAAATAAGCTGGAGCGTTACATAAGCCGAACGGCATTACTAACCACTCATAGAACAAATCGGGACCTCTGAATGCTATCATGGGAACAAAATCTTCGGCAATATGAAGCTGATGGAAGCCTGTAGGTAGGTCCATCCTTGAAAATACTTGTGCACAATTCCATCGATCCAGCGAATCATCAATCTGCAGCAATGGATATTTATTTTTCAATGTCTGTTTATTAAAATCACGATAATCCACACATAGTCTGAGTGTACCGTCTGACTTCGGGACAAATACCACCGCTGCTCCCTAATTAGAGAAACTAGGCCTAATCAGACCGTTCCATACGAGCTATCGAGTCTGATTGTATAATTCTTCTTTCTCCTTTAGAGTCATTCTCTGAATAGCGTGCACTACTGGCCTTGCATTCGGAATTAAAGCGATCTTGAAATCAATTTCTCTCTTCGGAGGTAAGCTAACAACTTCTTCGAACACATCTGCATAATTCTTGACAACAGGAATATCTTTTATGAGGTCCGGAATATTCTCTGTGACTACAGGGATATTTTCTATTTGAGCAGGAGAAACATCAAGTGCTGACCAAAAGTCTTTTCTATCTGAATTCGGACCTTCGCATGGTATGGTTATATAATTCCCTGATTTAATCTTTGCCCTGACCACTCTCTCGGCGCATTTAACCTCTGCTTCATATTTGGTTAACCAATCCAATTCCAAAATAAGATCGAATTCAATAAAATTCATGACGATAGAGATGCTAGGGAACTTATAACAGGAAAAAGAGACAAACACCCCACAAATCCAGCTAAGATCAAGAGAACCCCCAACCGGATTATGGACAGTGATGGGTTCTTTGAGCTTTTTCAAATTCAAATCCAACTTCTTAACTGCATTCTTTGCAATAAAGCTTCGTGACGCACCTATATCAAACAGTACTTTAACTGGAATGTTTTTTACGGTAAGCGTGCCTTCCAAAACATCAGATTTTCTCTGACTAGCGGAGGGTTCTGAAGTTTCAGCCACTTCATTTACTTGTACTGCTTTAGATTTCTTTGATAGCTGGTAGGCCTTCGAAAGATGAGCAGACTGATGGCATCGATTGCATTTTCTAATCTCTTGAAACTTGTCCCTGGATTTAGATCCTTCCCTTTTCGAAGATCTACATTTCCTTATCGAATTCCCTTGCTGATTATACTTTAGACATACCACTGTCTTTACCTTTTTCTGACTAGCCTTTGGTCTCTTATTGCCTTCAGACTTTGTACTCGCTTCAGGATGCATACTTGTCTCTGGGCTAATAGTTTCAAATTTCCTTTTGTTGCTAGAGCTAGCTTCCTCTTCGTCGACTAAAAGACCTTGCTTATCAAGATCTTCATACTGATAAGCCATGTATATCATTTCAGCAAAAGGAAGCTTCGCATGCCCCATCACACTATTCTGATATTTCCTTTGAAGACCATTAATAAGCCTCAGATTTTCCTCTTTGGGTTTTGAATTAGATGAGGGGCAAAATGAGAAAGTTCATTGAATTTCTTATGATATTCTGGGATATTCATATCTCCTTGTATCAAATAGTAGAATTCATCAAATAACCGCTCAGTTGCTTATAGAGGAGTAAATCTTTCACTGAAAATCTCTTTGAATATATCCCAGGTGATATCATCTTCCGGGTTATCCTTAGTGATTGTTTCCCACCAGAGTAAAGCTTCTTCTTTGAGCTCCCAAGATGCCACTAATCTTTTCTGATCATCTCTCAGCTGGAAATGTTCAAAAATTCTTTCCGTAGAACTCATCCAAGCTTGAGTTTGAAAAATTGATTCATTGCCCGAGAATTGTGCTCCACCCAGATTTCGATATCTCTTAAATAGAGCCTCTAGATCTGGTTCTGCATTCCTTCTGTTTCTGGCACTCATTTTCTAGTACTTCTGCAAATAGCAAACCAAGTGTCAGGTCAACAGAAAAGATATTTTAAAGCATAGAGACATATACTTGAATGTAAATGCATCTATCGAGGTGTATTCCATTCTGATATACTCATATTAGGATATTACTGATCCTATCTGTAATGAGTTACTCGTCCTAAAACTCTACTGGTTCTATTTCTGACGAGTTTGTTAATATGTTATATTCCAGAACTAAGCTTAACCAAAGCTCTGATACCACGTTGAGGTGACCTCAGATCCCCGTACGACGGTGGCAAGGGTAATCTTTGGAATATAACACATAAACAGATAACAGCAGAATAGAAATAAATAAATACACCAGATAATGTACAATAGAATACACTAGATAAACATAATCATCAGAGTTACACAGTATACAGGATCATACTTAGTACAAAATACAGTTCAGCCATACATAAATGTCTACACCGGAAAACAAAACATAATATGTACAACAGGAGCTGAACAGCATAAAAAGAGATAAATGATAGAATCCATCTTTAGCTCCAGCTATCGTGAAAGAGCCTGCTAAAACCTGAATACAAGGCTGCCCATGTAGAAAAAGGGGCACCTGAGTTTGCAAGTGAAACAAACTACGAGTCAGTCATGGGACTGGTATGAGAAATCTACCTAACATATTTTATAATACGGCTAATCACAGGACCACGCCACTTTTGCGGAACAGGTTTACTCCATTGGATTGCCAGTGCTTTAAAACAAGTAAACCTTTTAAACATCGCAATGTTTTTTTACAAAAATGAAGCCATTATAAGACTCAGTTCCCGTCACACAATGCAACGCAAACCAAAGGATAGAGTTTTACCTTATAATCGCCAAAATATGCTTGATATGAATAAAACAAAAGCATTTGATATTATTACTAGTGTTTATATGTTTCAAAAACAATTTCAAATCATAAGTATTAATCATAGACGGCATTAATGCCCCATACCACTATATCGTCATATATAGGTATACAATCAAAACCGCACATGTCGTATTTGGAAATTGGATTTCCGTCATGAACCAAGGCTAGGGATCGTCCTCACCGCTTCGAGACAATCTAGCCTACCATGTCTCAGGATCAGAGCTCGAGTGGCCCCTGGATCTCAGGGTTGGTCCACTCGATGTGGATTAAACTTAAACCCTGAACATTGCGTTCCCCCGCCCTATGGGACGAAAATGAGCCAAATGACTCCATATCCGAGGCGCCTCGCAACAGCAACAACCACACAGGTGAAAATAATATAATGTCAGGGCTGGTTGGTCACTGACACCACCCTAGCTAGAAGGAAACGCATGCCCTCCCTGATGTCCTCTCCCGTTTCTAGTCCATACCGGGGTGTGGGGCTCGCGAAACAACGTTATACACAAAGCTATGCCACACAGGTCCTGCTTTGATCATCAACCACAAGACTTTGCTTTTCAACAGAAGCCTTGATCATCTGCCACTTAGGCATGCCACACAGGTAATTCACTCTATGCGACTGATTTCTATCGATATATAACCTCTAAGCTCGTACGTCTCAGAGGTGGGCGTTAAGCAAGAGAATAAATTCTCGACCGCCAAACAAATATATATTTAATTGAGATCAATCAGCACAGAACAAAATCTAATGTCAGACACATAGTCCATTTACAAGTTCGTTCTGGGTCTGAATGAAACCGGAGGCACCATATACCTCGCATATCCATCGATCTCCAAGTACGTCTGGACGATCACCACTTATTATCTATATTTCGGGATGCCTCCCAATCAAGACATCAGTAATCAACCAACCAAGGTGAAGATCTCCGGTCTTCAACCACCGTCTTCATCATCGACTTCTTAACGCTGATCAATTATTTGAAATGAGATTTAACTCGACCATTTTAAATAATTCACGTATATTTAGAATTTAAATCAATTCATTTCAATGGTTAAATTATTCGACATCAATAATTCTGTTCTTAAAAGTAATTTTCACGCCAAACGCATTCAACCATCAAATATCTAATAAACCGAGTAAATTCGGTTTATTTCCATTCCATATAGTTTATAATATTTTATAACAATTTATCGTTGTTTTTATTCATTTAAAAATAGCCAATTCATTCAAACGACGCTTCAGGCCATAACGCGGCTGTGGAGCTGTTTTTCTTCAGATTTGATTTACACACATCTGAAAATCCAACCGTTGTATCTTCACAAATTTTATATCATTAGAAAGATCATTTCAAAACGAATCCAATGGTTTCAGTTTTGGGAAAATCCAACGGTCGGATCTCCCGGTACACTCGTTTGAAGTTATGATTTCAAAATACGAACTGCAGCGTCGTTATTCGATTTAATTTAATTATATATATATATAATCGATTCTGGCGCTGTTTTTCTTCAGATTTGAATTGAACATTCCAGACAATCAACCGTTGGATCTTCACAAAGTGGGTGTCGTTGGAAAGATATTTCCAAAGCGAACCCAATGGTTTCGGTTTCGGGAAAATCCGATGGTCGGATCTCCCGCACTAATCGTTTGAAATCACGGTTTCAAAACACGAATTACAGCTTCGTTAATCAATTTATTTTATTTATATTTATATTTATATTTATATATATATATAATTCATTCTTCGATATCAAAACCATATTCACTTCATATATTTGATAAAAATGATATTTTTATCCCACAGATATTTATTTCAACACATCACCATTTTTAACACTTCATATTCACAATAAAAATGTAGGTTTTATTGTTCAATCTATATATTCAACACATGAATGTTTTCGACTTCACGCATACGATAAAAATATGATTTTTATCATTCTTGTCCTTTACTCAACACATGAATTTTTCTATAGTTCATACATATAATAAAAATGTGATTTTTATTGTAAAACAATTTATTTCAAAACACGATTATTTTATATAGTTTATACATATATCATAAAGATGTATTTTTAATATAAAACAATTTATTTCAAAACACGATTATTTTATATAGTTTATATATATCATAAATACGTGATTTTTAACGTAAAACAATTTATTCAATACATGAACTTCATTCAACACATGAATGTGTTTCAACACATGAATTTTAAATCAAACACAGAAATATTTGTAATGACCCGCATTTTTAGAGATATATAATTAATTTATTTAATTATATAATTGGTGATTTAGAGAAGTTAATGATCGTTTAATTAAATAATATTGAATATTTAATTAATAATTATAATATAATAATATATTATAATGTCGAAATAGTCGGAAGAAATTCACCATATCGTGTGAATTGAATAGCATACGAGATTTGGTGGAGTTTCAATTCGAAATATAATAACGATTATATTGAATCGACGACAGAACGTATAGTTTATAATATATTTATAAACGAGCTCGAAATGGCGCTGCAGTTCGCTATTTGGCGATTTGAACTTCAACTGAATGAGCAGGATTCGTTTTAAGCTGGATTTCTGTGAAATAAGAAACGTGTGGAGCGGGTGGAGTATATCTTTCTAGTGGAAGAGAAAAATCGGGATTTCGTCGTGTAGATTTTGATTTATGACCAAATCAAATTTCAGGAAAGTCGTTGTGGAATTCCTTTATAATTCGCAACGCTTTAAATACGTTATAAAAGGGTTTTCGATATAAATTGAATATCGAGATAAATCTGGAATCTGAAATATCAAGCTGTATATTCTGATATGATATTCTGGAGCTGTACGATATCATATATGGATATATACGATAATATAAATTTATTTATATTTAATTTAATAATATTTAAATATATTTATATATTTAAATGGGTCATCCAGAGCTTTAAAAATAGCCGGTTTTGCAAACGAAGTCGGAATTCGACGAAACTAATTTTGTTGGATCCGCAATATCAAATAGTTGCTAGATGTCAAGTTTCGTGATTTTTAGAGTCACTGTGTGGCCGTACTGATTTTTAGAGTGAAAAAGAGTCAGTATTTCGACGGTTAAAAATACGCTGTGTGAGCATACGAAGTCGGAATTCGACGAAACCAATTTCGTTGGGACCGTAATGTCGAACTCTAGCTACATGTCCAGTTTCGTGATTTATGGGCATCATGTGTGATCACATGGATTTTTAGAAGTCAAAAATGAATATAAAGGATTAAATAAAAATATTAAAATATTAATATAAAAATATCTAGATATTATTTCTTCCTATAAATAGCCTAACATTTGCCTAAACCTAATTTTCAACTTCATTTCTCTGTTGAAATTTGGTGCGCCGTCACTTTTCATTTTTACAGTAAAATGTCCTCCTTTTTAAAATCCAAAGAAATCAAACAAATTCCCATAAATCAAACAATACATATGTTCGGATTCACCATGAGATCCTCTTCAACCTCATACCCATTTCAAGGGATTCGATCATGTCAGGGTTGGGTTCAGCGTAACACAGTAGACCTAGGGCTGACATTTCAGTGAGGTAGAGGAGCAAATTCATGAAAGCAAGTTTGGATTTGAGATAGGAAGGGTGTATAACATCTGTTTTGAGTTGTTGAGGGTGTTCAGACCCAAACTGGTTCGCTGTCGGTGCTTCGTTGTCTCGCGACGCACCAGGAATGGTTCACTCGAGTTCGACGGTTGGGGTATAAGAAGGTAGAGGATGGGAAGCGCGAGCTAATGGTGGTGGTCGTTGGTTGATCGGTGAGAAGGTGGAGGAGTATTGGCCACATGAAGATCGGCCGATTTGGGTTATTTCCTGGAGCACGAAATGTGGAGACGGGGAAGAAGAATTGAAAGGGGAGCGGGCTTAAATGGTCTGGGCCGTGGTGAAGGGTTGTTGGGCCGGTATTAAAAGTTAAGGCCCGTTCGTAAATCAATTCAAGTTTTTATTTATTCATAACAGTGTATTAACTTCTAAATAGTATATCTATCTCATACGGTATCAGAATCACGAACCGCAAGTTGCGTTGGGATCGTATGGACGAGAGCTTCACAATGAAGCTGACTGGAAGTGGATCCGAGCTCGTTACAATTTATGGAGAAATAAATTGTCCGTCGAAATCAAAGAACGCAAACCGATTATATAATGGTTAACGCGCCAAATGTGAGTAAAACTCACCAACTCTGAACATTTATATTTTTACAATTGTATTTTTAGAACTGTTAATCATCTGTTGATTGCTGTGTGTTGGTTGATTGATTGAACTGCTAGTCAGTTAGTGGAATATATATATATATATATATATATATATATAAACCGTTAAATATTCAGATATTTATTCTGTTATCAGAATAATTCATATCGAACTGGAAGTGATGATAATCATGTTGTGTAACATCTATGATGCAGGGAAACAGGTTGGAGGAATCCAACTGGATTCCTCAACAGTTATTTTATTGTTTTTCATATATTGTTATATGACGTGGTATAAAATCTGTGGGCGATTATATGTGCTTGGACGATATTGAACATCGTGATTTGATATGATTAAATACCATAACATACCGAAATGTAGATAAGGGAATTTTCAAAGTGATATTGAAAATAGCATATTTATAAAATGGAATATTTATAAATAAGAGATATTTATAAAGTGGAATATTTATAAATAAGAAATGTTTATAAATTGGAATATTTATAAATAGGAGATATTTGAAAAGGAAATAAATTCAAAACATTTCTTCTTGAATGGAAAGGCCTGTGTGGCGGGTTTGGGGATTTTCCCGATGCTCCCGATACAAAGGAGGTTATGGTGAATTTTCCCGGGAATTTAAGGAGTTAGAATATTTTTAAGAATAAATTTGAAAAGGAAATATTTGTAAACCATTTACAAATAGAATTGAAAAGGGAATCATTTGTAAAGTGAAGAACTGTTACTAAAAGTAAATCTTTATAAATGAATAAATGTTGTTAAAAAGGAAATCCTTTTTAATGGATAAACGTAATTAGAAAGGAGAAATCGAATATGGTATTCGAAGTTAGTTAATCGAATATGGTATTCGAAGTTAGTTAATCGAATATGGTATTCGAAGTTAGTTAATCGAATATAGACATTCGAAAGGAGAAATCGAATATGGTATTCGAAGTTAGTTAATCGAATATGGTATTCGAAGTTAGTTAATCGAATATGGTATTCGAAGTTAGTTAATCGAATATAGACATTCGAAAGGAGTTAATCGAATATGGTATTCGAAGTTAGTTAATCGAATATGGTATTCGAAAGTTAGTTAATCGAATATGTTATTCGAAAGGGGTTAATCAAGTCGAGTTAGTCAAATAGAGTTAACCAGTTAGAGTTAATCAGTTAGAGTTAACCAGTTAGAGTTAATCGGTTAGAGTTAATCAGTTAGAGTTAACCAGTTGGAGTAAATTAGTTAGAGTTAACCAGTTAGAGTTAATCAGTTAGAGTTAATCAGTTAGAGTTAACCAGTTGGAGTTAATTAGTTAGAGTTAATCGATTAGAGTTAAAACGAACTAGAGTTAATCAAATATAGTTATTTGAGACAGAGTTAGTCAAACATAGTATTCAGGGTAAGTTGCCATCTTGTACGACTGCTAGCGTAATTCGCAGGGCTGTAAATAGCCTACGGCGGTCGGATGTTTCCTGAGGGAGTCAGGCGTAACCATTATGATCACTGCGATCTAGAGTCAAGCGAATGGAGTTTAATCGAATATTAGTTATTCGATAGGAGTTAATCGAGTTGATCGAGTTGAGAAATAAGTTAAGTTAAATAAGTTGAGTTGATCGGGTGGTTCGACCAAGTTAGTCGAGCCTAGTTAATCGAATCGAATTGGTCGAACCAAGTAAGTCGAGTTAAGTTAGTCAAGTTAGTCGAGCCTAGTTAATCGAATCGAATTGGTCGAACCAAGTAAGTCGAGTTAAGTTAGTCAAGTTAGTCGAGCCTAGTTAATCGAATCGAATTGGTCGAACCAAGTAAGTCGAGTTAGTCGAGTCAAGTTAAGTTAGTCGAGTTAAGTTCGTCGAGTTAAATAAATCAATGTTAGTTTCATCGAAAGGAGTAATCGATGTTAGTTTCATCGAAGGGAGTTATCGATTATAGTTTAATCGAAGTGAGATTTTAAATATGAGATATTTGAAAAGGAAGAGTTATCGAATATTAGTTATTCGAAGAGAGATTATCGAATATCGTTTATTCGAGAAGGAGTTAGTCGAATATAGGTTATTCGAAGAAGAGTTAATCAAATAGAGATTTCTCGAAGAGAGTTAATCGGCAAATTCGATTATATCAAATTCGAGAAAGTACTTATACTTTCCAGTGTTTAAATAGAGATTTATTTATTTATAAATAAATCAATGTTAGGTTAATTATTCACTAATAAGAATAGAAGTTATAATTAAAGTTAGATAATTCGAAAGTAGGGATTATAACGTTATCGTTATAACCAATGTTTTAAATATAGAAGTGGATTAGTAAAATTGGATCCGAGAAAGGCGTAAAGAAGTTGTTAAAGATTAAAAGATAAACTTTGACCATTTCGAAGTTATAACATTGTTCAGTTAAGGTCTGAGAGGTAATTATACCCCAACTTGAGTGACTTCCTTCTTGACTAAGAAATGGTAAGGTTTAATCGTAAAGGAGTTTTGGAAATGTTTTCCAAACGAGAATCAGAAATGTTTTCTGATAAATGAAAAATAAGAATTTAGAATATAGGGAAACAGGAGATAAGTAAATAAATAAACTAAAGAGATTTATGTTAAATGATGTTTGTTCGATATAATTTCCATTTGGAAATAATATCGTTGTTTGCACACTGGTTTTTCTTTGATAGTTAACTCACCGACTATCGAAGTTTTGACCATTTTAACGTTGTTAATATGGAGAGACCGGTTGGATTATTATCCATAGAACCACTCTGTATTGGCATAAGCGTTGCGAATCATATATGCCAAAGATAATTGAAGACGGAGTAAAATGCAAGGGCTGTTGTATAAGTCTTAGATAACAGTGACTAAGATGGATATACTGAATAGTGCCTTCGGTTTGTCCAGTCCCAGGACAACTTGTATGGACGAAGGTCTGACAGAGTATATCCAATGGATCGCGTAAGTTGATCTGTTCAAACGTATTCACGTTTGGTGGCGGAGGAATTCGTTTCTCTTAGCTGTATACCCGTGTAATTTTTGGATAAGTCAATTTGTGATTTGGCGGGTATGACGATGTGACATTCTAAGTGAATGAGGATGACTTGTGTGGATGAATGTCTGACAGAGTATTTCCAGAAAGGTCACGTACATTGATTTCTTCGACCGTACCAAGAGTGGAAGCGGAGAAGGAAACTTCTTTAGCTAACACGTAATGTACTGTTGTAGACGTCAATTAGTGATTTTCGATGGATCTGACAATGTGGCATTTGAAGTGAATTTGATGTGATGATAGAGCGTAGCTTCTAGCCTCATCAACCGGTAAATGACAGAAATCGGGAAGGCAGCATGGCTAAGTCGGTCGCACCGAAGTAGGGTGTATAATCACCTATCTAGAGAATATTCATTTGTTCCTTAAATCTATCAATGTTGTCCCATATATATACGGGAACGGTTGCTGATCCCAACCGTTGGTGATGTACATTCGATACACTCAAGCGAAATGAGTGGTCGGTCATGTGTGGCTGAGTTACAAGATGTTCTTGTTGAACTCCAGTGTATCGTTCCTAGAGTACACTGATCGGAAGATGGTTCCATACCTTGTCATAGTTGGAAATCCATTATCCAATACGTGCTTGCGATTTTGATTGTATACTATATATGTAGAACGTGAGATGAAAGCGTTTCTGCTAGTTGATATCTATTTGTACATAGACATTATTATAATATCAAAAGGTTTTGATATAAAGAAATTTTAGATTCTCATAAGGGAAAAACCCGTTCCGTTCTGCGGCGTGGTCTTATAAGATATCGTTTACTTGTTCATATACCTGTTTAAACTATTTTACTCACACCAGTCCCATGACTGACCCGGAGTTTACTTTGTTGTTTTCCCTAAACTCTTGGGTGCCTAATTTGTACGGGCAGTCAAGTAGTCAGGAATTTACAGATATAGTTGAAGAGCTGGAGCAGGAGGCTTCTGGATCATATAGCTATAGTTATTTCCGCTGTGTGTAAGTGTTGTACTCTGATAAGTGCTATTGTATACATAACTGTTATATTTCAAAGTTATGTTATCTATTATATGTTATTCGTTCCGCTGTGAGGTTCGTGTTACTCTGATGTTGTGTTCTTCTTCTTCTTCTATTCTAAGTTTCTATCTTATCTTTTCTCACCCTCTATTTTCTTTCATTAATTACCGGGATTTTTCGATGTTTTGGTTATCGACGTCGAGCTTACGTCGATAACCAAAGTCGCCGAAAATCCGGGTCGTTACAATATTTCAAAAAAAATCGGCAGCTTAACGGCAGGGTAGTTAAAACCGGGACCGTCCCTAGTACGGCTCCTTGCTCTACTTAAAGCCTCGTAGCTTTTGACAATGGGGATTTTCAATATCTAGTTCGTACGCAAACGAATTTTCCCATATACTAATCCTATTGGGATTTCAACCACAATCAATTATTTCAAATCAACCATTCATGATATTCACCAAATTTTAATATCAACCAATAATCCAAACAATATCACAACCAATATATATCGTCCATGGTCTGTGGACGAGGGGAGTATAAATATATAGATATATGCATATAACTATATTTCGATTTCATTTCAATATCATTTCCATTTATTTCAACGCACATATCATTTTTACAACGCATATATAACTTATACATCGAACATAAACCTTATACAACGCTTATACATGAGGTGTACAATGCTTATATAACTCATACATTGACTATAGAATTTATACATCGTTGTTTCCATATCGTTTATAATTCATAAATCTCACATTGGGTTCCACTCCACCAAAAATTGTAGAAGGCTCAGAAAAATATCCGGTCACTTCTAGAATGTAGAAGACGTCCGCACGAGTCCACTGTCTCTTGTTTCACTGAATTTTGATCACAAACGTAAAATATATGATTTTTATTGTAAAATCATAAACCGTAGCGCTTTAAATTGCTATTAACCATTCAAAATAAAATAAACCGTACCTCTCTGAAAACGTTCAAAACTAGGTAAGGATTTTGCGATCAATCCACGTAACGGTTGGACGATCGGGCGGTGTAGCGTTGAAGGGGAGGGAGGGGCGCCTCTGCGCCTGAAGCTGGGCCCACTTCGGTGGCCTGAGGAACCCTCGGCGGCGTAGGGGAAGGTCTCTACCTTGGGAGGTCGATCCGAGAGATAAACTCAACGAAAAAATCCCTACTTGTTATGGATTTGAAGCTTGGAGCGAGGTCTACAAAAAACTCTACTGGCGTCCTTGATTTCGTTGTGTGGTTGAAGAGAAAACGAGGAGAGAAGGTGGAAGAAGCAGCTGTCGTTCGTCGATATACGGTGAGAGAGAATGTCGGGGTTTGAACAAGTTGTGATTGGCCAGGATTTTTTTTTTATATTTATATATTTTTAAATTTTCAAAAATATCCCTCTTCACATACTAACTCCAATCCGAACCCAACGACTGTCGTCCCTTGCTGAATACCCCCATTGCGAACACAATGAGATATGTTTCGTAGGCCCATTCGACAGTTTCAGTCAGTTTTCCTTCAAATTAAGATATAAAACATCCAATATTGGATTTGAACGTACATTTCAATTTGTCGGGGCCATATACTGATCCCAAAAATTCTAGAAAAATAAATTTAGCTATGTTTTGACGATACGGTCCCAACAAAACTGGTTTCGTCGAATTCTGAGACCGTTTGAAAAATGGCCCTTTTTTGGTCGATTCAATTTAATAGAAATCGACCAAACACATTTTCCTTTGCCACGCTTACATACTAACTTCAAAAATTATGAAATTTTAAACCTAGTAACAATTTGACATCCCGGATCCAACAAAAGTGGTTTCATCGAATTCTGAGGTTGTTTGCAAAATGTCAATTTTCAAGGGCTATATATTCTCTATAGCGACCTTTCTGAAAATTCATTTGGCCATAACTTTTGATTCCTGCTACGAAACTTCGATTTTTCAGATTCGTTAGAAAGATATTCACTAACAGATTTAGATATTTTTGGTTTCACTAAAATCCGTTTTATTTTGCACCCGGTACAGTCAGTCAAAGTTTGAATTCCAATTTTGAAACTATCGCGTCGTTTCAGGCCTTGTTTATAATTAAAAATAATTATATTTATTTTCAAACATCAATTCAAACATACTTTTCGTTGTTATTATCCAAAATAATTTATTTTAGATATCTAAAATCCACTAAAATAGCCAAATTAAAATATTTAAATTGGCTCAGATTTTCCGGGTTGTTACAATCTCCCCCACTTAAAACTTTTCGTCCTCGAAAAGGAACGAAGTTGAAAGTTGTTTAATTAACCAACTCAACTTTCATTCTAGCTTCCATTCTTCAACTTTTTAGTTTCTAAGAATTTTCAAATTCTTCAAAAATTAGGCTAACACTCTAAATTTTCGAAAAATTTCGCCATAACCTCCTTTGTATGGGGAGCTTCGGGATATTTCAAATAGCCTCCCATGGCCCTCACCAATTCAAAAGAAAACGAAAAAGCCAATCGGCTCATAAAATCATCAAATCCCAAGAAATACAATAAACATGTACCTATTTATCGGGCAAACAATTTTATTCCCCTGCTTAGCTATTTGTCCATAACCTGTTCACACATATATAATGCAAATGTATATATTTCTATCTATTCTCAATTCAGTTTAATATTTGTTCAATTTGGCTAAATGGTTCAAAATTCTAATTAATCCACCAAAAATCAAACAATACAACCAGCAACCAATTTGTTTTTAACTTTCAAAAATATACTTATTAATTCATATACTCTTTTAAAATCATTTAGACTATATAATTAAAAAGTTATGCATCCATGAAAAGAAAACAACAGCAAAGTAGAGAGCAAAATGGAAATGCAAAATATGGTAAATGTACCTTGCACCGGAGTCAATCAGAGATATCCACCCTACACTTAGGATAGGCTTTATTAATACTCTTCTCAGTTTCCTAAGTACAATCTCGTGGATCTCCACTCCATTGCACTTTGACTAAGTGAAACTTCTTGTTCCTCAGTTCTTTGGTTTCCTTGCCAATAATCTTTAGCAGCTCTCTTCTCCAATTCTGGAGTAATTTCTATATCCCATTACGCTGCTTCTTCCACGATTAAGTCTGGATCATGAACATGCTTTCGAAGCTGAGATACGTGAAATACATCATGCACTCCAGGCAACCAATCAGGCAATTGAACTCTATAAGCGAGAGTTCCAATTCGTTCAAGTAAAGGGAATGGGCCTTTAAATTTGGGCGCCAACTTCCCAGTTTTGCCAAATCGAATTACTCCTCTCATCGGAGAAACCTTTAGATACACATAGTCACCAACAGCAAATGCTAAATCCCTCCTTCTTGCGTCTGCATAGCTCTTCTATCGACTTTGAGCTGCTAGCAATCGTTTCTTAATGAAATCGACTTTATCTGCAGCTTCGCGAATCATATCTGGTCCCAATACCAGCCTATTACCAGGTTCAACCCAACAAGCAGGAGATCGGCATGGTCTACCATACAATGCTTCGAATGGTGACATTGTCAGGCTCGCTTGGTAGCTGTTGTTGTATGAAAACTCAGCCAAATGCAAATGGTCTTCCCATGATCCACCAAAATCAAGAACACAAGCCCGCAATAAATCTTCTAGTATACGATTCACCCTCTCAGTCTGACCATCTGTCTGAGGATGATAGGTGGTGCTTAGATTCATCTTCGTTCCCATTTCTACTTGAAATGCCTCCCAGAATTTGCTAGTAAATATTGGATCTCTATCACTAACTATACTGATTGGCACTCCATGTAGCCTAACAATTTCCTTGAAACAAATCTGTGCTAGACTTTAAGCGGTACTATTGGATCTGACAGGTATAAAATGGGCGGTCTTCGTGAAGCGATCTACAATCTCCCAAATACTGTCATTTCCTTCCTGGTTCTAGGCAAACCATCTATGAAGTCCATGGAAATATGTTCTCACTTCTAACCTGGAATGTCCCGCGGTTGCAACAATCCGGCAAGTTTTTGTTGGTCGCTTTTGACTAGTTGGCAAGTAGAGCACCTGCTAACATATATTGAAATGTCCCTTTTCATAGCCTTTCACCAGAATGTTCGCTTGAGATCGTTATACATTTTGCTCACACCTGGATGGATACTCAGCTTGGACTTGTGACATTGGTCTAGCACTTCTCTTTTGAGCGCCGGGATGTCGGGAACACAAATCCTTCCTCTCAATCTCAGGATCCCATCGTTATCTATTTGAAAACCCGAGGGTTCGCCTTTCCGAATCCTTCTGATCATATCCTTAATAAAATTATCATCCTTCTGAAGAATAGATATTTTGTCAATCAAGGAAGTCGTAATGATAAAACTGGCGATTATTGCATTCTTTCGACTTAGCGCATCGGCCACAACATTGGCTTTCCCTGGAGTGTACAAAATCTCAAAATCGTATGCTGCAAGAAATTCTAGCCAACGTTGCTGCCTCAGATTCAAGTCTTTCTGGGTGAATAGATACTTTAGCGACTGATGATCCGTATAAAGTTCGAATTTATCACCCAAAAGATAGTGCCTCCAGATTTTTAAAGCAAATACGATGGCTAACAACTCAAGATCATGAGTAACGTAATTTTTCTCGTGCAGTTTCAGCTGACGGCTAGCATAAGCAACCACTTGACCTCTATGCATTAATAATGCTCTAAGGCCTTCACTAGAGGCATCTTTCTAGACCTTCAAGTCTTGATTGCCATCGATAATCGTTAACATGGGAGCAGTTGTTAATCTTAATTTTAGATTCTGAAAAGCCTCCTCACATTCGGGAGTCGACTTGAATTTTGCGTGCTTCTTTGTAAGCTTTGTTAAGGAACTAGATATCTTCAAAAAATCTTTAACGAACTTTCGATAATAACTAGCCAATCCAAGAAAACTCCGGACTTCTGTGGGAGTACTAGGCTGCTTCCAATTTTGAATAGCGGTGATTTTACCGAGATCCACAGAGATTCCCTCTTTTGATACAACATGGCCAAGAAGCTTGACTTCTTCTTGCCAGAATATACATTTGGAAAGTTTGGCCTTCAAGACATTCTTTCTGAGAATTTCCAATACTTGTTCCAAATGTTTCGCGTGCTCACTCTCTGACTTAGAGAAGATCAATATGTCATCAATGAAAACCAGAACAAATTTATTCAAGACATCGCGGAATACTCGATTCATTAAATCGACAAAATAAGCTGGAGCATTACATAAGCCAAACGGCATTACTAACCACTCGTAGAACAAATCGGGACCTCTGAATGCTATCATGGGAACACACTCTTCGGCAATACGAAGCTGATGGAAGCCTGTAGCTAGGTCCATCCTTGAAAATACTTGTGCACCATTCAATCGATCCAGCAAATCATCAATCTGCGGCAATGGATATTTGTTTTTCAATGTCTGCTTATTCAAATAACGGTAATCCACATATAGTCTGAGAGTATCGTCTGACTTTGGGACAAATACCACCGCTGCTCCCCAATCAGAGAAACTAGGCCTGATCAGACCCTTCCATACAAGCTGTCGAGTCTGATTGTCTAATTCTTCTTTCTCCTTTAGAGTCATTCTCCGAATAGTGTGCACTACTGGCCTTGCATTCAGAATTAAAGCGATCTTGAAATCAATTTCTCTCTTCGGAGGTAAGCTAACAACTTCTTCGAACACATCTGCATAATTCTTGACGTCAGGAATATCTTTTATGAGGTCCGGAATATTCTTTGTGACTACAGGGATATTTTCTATTTGAGCAGGAGAAACATCAAGAGCTGACCAAAAGTCTTTTCTATCTGAATTCGGACCTTCGCATGGTATGGTTATATAATTCCCTGATTTAATCTTTGCCCTGACCACTCTCTCAGCGCATTTAACCTCTGCTTCATATTTGGTAACCAATCCAATCCTAAAATAAGATCGAATTCAATAAAATTCATGACGATAGAGATGCTAGGGAACTTATAACAGGAAAAAGAGACAGACACCCCACAAATCCAGCTAAGATCAAGAGAACCCCCAACCGGATTATGGACAGTGATGGGTTCTTTGAGCTTTTTCAAATCCAACTTCTTAACTGCATTCTTTGCAATAAAGCTTCGTGACGCGCCGGTATCAAACAGTACTTTAACTGGAATGTTTTTGATGGTAAGCGTGCCTTCCAAAACATCAAATTTTCTCTAACTAGCGGAGGGTTCTGAAGTTTCAGCCACTTCATTTACTTGTACTGCTTTAGATTTATTTGATAGCTAGCAGGCCTTTGAAAGATGAGCAGACTAATGGCATCGATTGCATTTTCTAATCTCTTGAAACTTGTCCCTGGATTTAGATCCTTCCCTTTTCGAAGATCTACATTTCCTTATTGAATGCCCTTGCTGATTACACTTTAGACATACCACTGTCTTTACCTTTTTCTGACTAGCCTTTGGTCTCTTATTGCCTTCAGACTTTGTACTCGTTTCAGGATGCGTACTTTTCTCTAGGCTATTAGTTTCAAATTTCCTTTTGTTGCTAGAGCTAGCTTCCTCTTCGTCGACTAAAAGACCTCGCTTATCAAGATCTTCATACTGATAAGCCATGTATATCATTTCAGCAAAAGGAAGCTTCGCATGCCCCATCACACTATTCTGGTATTTCCTTTGAAGACCATTAATAAACCTCAGATTCTTCCTCTTCGGGTTTTGAATTAGATGAGGGGCAAAATAAGAAAGTTCATTGAATTTCTTATGATATTCTAGGATATTCATATCTCCTTGTATCAAATAGTAGAATTCATCACACAACCGCTCAGTTGCTTCTGGAGGAGTAAATCTTTCACTGAAAATCTCTTTGAATCTATCCCAGGTGATATCACCTTCTAGATTATCCTTAATGATTGTTTCCCACCAGATTAGAGCTTCTTCTTTGAGCGTCCAAGATGCCACTAATCTTTTCTGATCATCTCTCAGCTGGAAACGTTCAAAAATTCTTTTCGTAGAACTCATCCAAGCTTGAGTTTGAATAATTGATTCATTGCCCGAGAATTGTGCACAACCCAGATTTCTATATCTCTTAAATAGAGCCTCTAGATCTGGTTCTGCATTCCTTCTGTTTCTGCTACTCATTTTCTAGTACTTCTACAAATAGCAGACCAAGTGTCAGGTCAACAGAAAAAATAATTTAAAGCATAGAGACATATACTTGAATGTAAATGCATCTATCGAGGTGTATTCCATTCTGCTATACTCATACTAGAATATTACTGATCCTATCTGTAATAAGTTACTCGTCCTAGAACTCTACTGGTTCTATTTCTGACGAGTTCGTTAATATGTTATATTCCAGAACTAAGCTTAACCAAAGCTCTGATACCACGTTGAGACGACCCCAAAACCCCATACGACGGTGGCAAGGGTAATCTTTGGAATATAACACATAAACAGATAACAGTAGAACAGAAATAAATAAATACACCAGATAATGTACAATAGAATACACTGGATAAACATAATCATCAGAGTTACACAGTATACAGGATTATACTTAATACAAAATACAGTTCAGCCATACGTAAATGTCTACAGCGAAAAACAAAACATAATATGTACAACAGGAGCTGAACAGCATAAAAAGAGATAAATGATAGAATCCATCTTCAGCTCCAGCTATCCAGAAAGAGCCTGCTACAACCTGAATACAAGGCTGCCCGTGTAGAAAAAGGGGCACCCGAGTTTGCAAGTGAAACAAACTACGAGTCAGTCATGGGACTGGTATAAGAAATCTACCTAACATATTTTATAATATGGCTAATCATAGGACCACGCCACTTTCGCGGAATGGGTTTACTCCATTGGATTGCCAGTGCTTTAAAACAAGTAAACCTTTTAAACATCGCAATGTTTTTTATAAAAAATGAAGTCATTATAAGACTCAGTTCCCATCACACAATGCAACGCAAACCAAAGGATAGTGTTTTACCTTATAATGGCCAAAATATGCTTGATACGAATAAAACAAAAGCATTTGATATTATTACTAGTGTTTATATGATTTAAAAACAATTTCAAATCATAAGTATCAATCATAGATGGCATTAATGCCCCATACCACTATGTCGTCATATATAGGTATACAATCAAAACCGCACATGTTGTATTTGGAAATTGGATTTTCGTCATGAACCAAGGCTAGGGATCGTCCTCACCGCTTCGAGACAATCTAGCCTACCATATCTCAGGATCAGAGCTCGAGTGACCCTTGGATCGTCAGGGCCGGTCCACTCGATGTGGATTAAACTTAAACCCTGAACATTGCGTTCCCCCGCCCTATAGGGCGAAAATGAGCCAATGACTCCATATCTGAGGCGCCTCGCAACAGCAACAGCAACAACCACACAAGTGAAAATAATATAAATATCAGGGTTGGTAGGTCACTGACACCACCCTAGCTAGAAGGAAACACATGCCCTCCGTGATGTCCTCTCCCGTTTCTGGTCCATACCGAGGTGTGAGGCTCGCGAAACAACGTTATACACAAAGTTATGCCACACAGGCCGTGCTTTGATCATCTTCCACAAGACTTTGCTTTTCAACAGAAGCCTTGATCATCTACCACTTAGGCATGCCACACAACCAATTCACTCTATGTGACTGATTTCTATCGATATATAACCTCTGAGCTCGTACGTCTCAGAGAAGGGCGTTAAGCAAGAAAGTAAATTCTCCACCGCCAAACGTATATATATATATTAAATTGAGGTCAATCAGCACAGAACAAAATCCAATGTCAGACACACAGTCCATTTACAAGTTCGTTCTAGGTTTGAACGAAACCGGAGGCTCCATATACCTCGCATATCCATCGATCTCCAAGTACGTCTGGACGATCACCACTTATTATCTATATTTCGGGATGCCTCCCAATCAAGACATCAGTAATCAACCAACCGAGGTGAAGATCTCCGGTCTTCAACAACCGTCTTCATCATCGACTTCTTATCGCCAATCAATTATTTGAAATGAGATTTAACTCGGCCTTTTCAAATAATTCACGTATATTTAGAATTTAAATCAATTCATTTCAATGGTTAAATTATTCGACATCAATAATTCTGTTCTTAGTTGTAATTTTCACGCCAAACACATTCAACCATCAAATATCTGATAAACCAGGTAAATTCGGTTTATTTCCATTCCATATCATTTATAATATTTTATAACGATTTATGGCTATTTTTATTCATTTAAAAATAGCCAATTCTTTCAAACGACGCTTCAGGCTATAACGCGGTTGTGGCGCTGTTTTTCTTCAGATTTGATTTACACATATCTGAAAATCTAACCGTTGGATCTTCACAAATTTTACATCATTAGAAAGATCTTTTCAAAACGAATCCAAGGTTTCAGTTTTGGGAAAATCCGACGGTCGGATCTCCCGGTACACTCGTTTGAAGTTATAATTATAAAATACGAACTGCAGCGTCGTTATTCTATTTAATTTAATTATATTTGTATATATATATATATATATATATATAATCGATTCTGGCGCTGTTTTTCTTCAGATTTGAATTGAACATTCCAGAAAATCCAACTGTTGGATCTTCACAAAGTGGGAGTCGTTGGAAAGATATTTCCAAAGCGAACCCAATGGTTTCGGTTTCGGGAAAATCCGATGGTCAGATCTCCCGCACTAATCGTTTGAAATCACGGTTTCAAAACACGAACTACAGCTTCGTTATTCGATTTATTATATATATATATATATATATATAGTTCATTCTTCGATTTCAAAACCATATTCACTTCATATTTTTGATAAAAATGATATTTTTATCCCATAGATATTTATTTCAACACATCACCATTTTTAACACTTCGTATTCACAATAAAAATGTAGGTTTTATTGTTCAACTATATATTCAACACATGAATGTTTTTGACTTCACACATACGATAAAAATATATATCGTTCTAGTCCTTTATTCAACACGTGAATTTTTCTATAGTTCATACATATAATAAAAATGTGATTTTTATTGTAAAATATTTTATTTCAAAACATGATTATTTTATATAGTTTATATATATCATAAAGATGTGATTTTTAATGTAAAACAATTTATTTCAAAACACGATTATTTTATAAAGTTTATATGTATCATAAAGATGTGATTTTTAATGTAAAACAATTTATTCAATACATGAACTTCATTCAACACATGAATGTATTTCAACACATGAATTTCTATTCAACACATGAATTTTATTTCAACACATGAATTTTAAATCAAACACAGAAATATTTCAAAAAAATTCGGCAGCATAACGGCAGGGTAGTTAAAACCGGGACCGTCCCTAGTACGACTCCTCGCTCTACCTTAAAGCCTCGCATCTTTTGACAATGGGGATTTTCAATATCTAGTTCATACGCAGACGAATTTTCCCATATACTAATCCTATTGGGATTTCAACCACAATCAATTATTTCAAATCAACCATTCATGATATTCACCAAATTTTCACATCAACCAATAATCCAAACAATATCACAACCAATATATATTGTCCATGGTCTGTGGATAAGGGGAGTATAAATATATAGATATACGCATATAACTATATTTCGATTTCATTTCAATATCATTTCCATTAAATTCAACGCACGTATCATTTTTACAACGCATATATAACTTATACATCGAACATAAAACTTATACAACGCTTATACATGAGGTGTGCAATGCTTATATAACTCATACATCGACTATATAATTTATACATCGTTGTTTCCATATCGTTTATAATTCAGAAATCTCACATTGGGTTCCACTCCACCAAAAATTGTAGAAGGCTCAGAAAAATATCCGGTCTCTTCTATAATTTAGAAGAAGTCCGCACGAGTCCACTATCTCTTGTTTCACTGAATTTCGATCACAAACGATAAAATATGATTTTTATTGTAAAATCATAAACCATAGCGCTTTAAAGTACTATTAACCATTCAAAATAAAATAAACCGTACCTCTCTGAAAACGTTCAAAACTAGGTATGGATTTTGCGATCAATCCGCGTAACGGTTGGATGATCGGGCGGTGTGGCGTTGAAGGGGAGGGAGGGGCGCCTCTGCACCTGAAGCGGGGCCTACTTCGGTGGCCTGAGGAACCCTCGGCGGCGCTGGGAAGGTCTCGACTTTGGGAGGTCGGTCCGGGAGATATACTCAACGAAAAAATCCCTACTTGCTATGGATTTGAAGCTTGGAGCGAGGTCTACAAAAAACTCTACTGGCGCCCTTGATTTCTTTGTGTGGTTGAAGAGAAATCGGGGGGAGAAGGTGGAAGAAGCAGCCATCGTTCGTCGATATACGGGGAGAGAGAATGTCGGGGTTTGAACGAGTTGTGATTGGTCAGGATTTTTTTTATATATTTTTAAAATTTCAAAAATATCCATCTTCACATACTAACTCCAATCCAAAACCAATGACTGTCATCCCTAGCTAAATACCCCCATTCCGAACAAAATGGGATATGTTTCGTAGGCCCATTCGACTATTTCAGTCAGTTTTCCTTCAAATTAAAATATAAAACATCCAATATTGGATTTGAATGTACATTTCAATTTGCCGGGGCCACATACTGATCCCAAATATTCCAGAAAAATAAATCTAGCTATGTTTTGATGATACGGTCCCAACAAAACTAGTTTCATCGAATTCTGAGACCGTTTGAAAAATGGCCCTTTTCTGGTCGATCCAATTTAATAGAAATTGACCAAACACATTTTCATTTGCCACGCTCACATACTAACTTCAAAAATTATGAAATTTGAAACCTAGCAATAATTTGACATCCCGGATCCAACAAAAGTGTTTTCGTCGAATTCTGAGGTCGTTTGCAAAATGTCTAATTTCAAGGGCTATATATTCTCTATAGCGACCTTTCTGAAAATTCATTTGGCCATAACTTTTAATTCCCGCTACGAAACTTCGATTTTTCAGATTCGTTAGAAAGATATTCATTAACAGATTTAGATATTTTTGGTTTCACTAAATTCCGTTTTATTTTGCACCCGGTACAGTCAGTCAAAGTTTGAATTCCAATTTTGAAACTGCCGCGCCATTTCAGGCCTTGTTTATAATTAAAAATAATTATATTTATTTTCAAACATCTATTCAAACATACTTTTCATCGTTATTATTTAAAATAATTTATTTTAAATATCTAAAATCCACTAAAATAGCCAAATTAAAATTTTTAAATTGGCTCAGATTTTCCGGGTTGTTACAGTCTAGTCTTGGGTTTGGAAATAAAGTTTCCTGCTCTTCTTGGCTATCCCTAACTGATTCGATGAATGGTATGGTTAATTCGAAGTTATTTGAATTTAGAAATGAACTAGAATTTGATTTATTAAGTAAAAAAAAGTTGAATTTTAGATCCAAAACTATTTGGAAAGTAAATTTAAATGATTTTAAAAGGGTTATACAAGGATATAATGGCTTTCTAAGATATTTTGAAGTATCGTTGAATAACAGTTATTACGGTCAAAATAGAGCTTGTCACATAACGGCAATTTACGTATTTTAGATGCAAACTTTAAATGCTTATAACTTTTGCAATCTAAATCGGATTTCCATAAAATGAAAAACGTTTTATTTCCATTAACAAGAAATTTCAAATGAGTGAAAGCAGATTTTAAATTCGAGTTATAATTTTCAAGTTATGTTTGAAACCGTTTTGGAAAAGGTCGATGTAAGAACAATTGTTGACCATAACTATAAACAACTATTTTTAAATGTTTTAAAATATGGAAAAAATTGTAAACTCATTCCAAATTATAAAAAGCTGTTTTGAATTGTAAAGTTTAAGTTTTGGCCAAGATAAACGATATTTTGATCAAAATAGTTAAGATAACTATTTTGTAACGCTTTAGTAACACTTTTGAAATGCTATTGTAACGCTTTCTTTGAAAACAATCTATTTTGAAGTTTTAACCCGTAAACTATCTTCCGAACTATAAGTAATGATTTGTGGAATGTTTTCAAAGGTTTAAAAGTATTGGAAATACTTTAGATGGAATTTAAATTGATTTATTTAATATTAAAATGGGTTTTCCAATTTTAAATAATTGGATATGGTTGGAGATAAATCTTCGGATGTTTGATATTATTTCGGCAGATGACGACTCTTACTATTTGAGGAATTTAAAAGGTAGTTCACCATTATTCCATTTGTAGTGTGAGTTGGATATCGAGATTAATATTAAGTATAAGTTGATGGTATTTCTATCCACATCTAATGTCAAAAAGTTGGATAAATCTTTTAAGTAAGATATGGGTTTCCCAATTTGATTGGGATAAGTTAGATAGAAATAATCTTCGGATATTTGATATGAAATTCTTTGGTGCAACGTATACTATTTGAGGAATTCGGAAGATATTATTATCATATCGTTATTCCACTTATAGTATTCATTGATTATAAGAATTGATATCGAATATAAGTACAATTTCTGTGTAACTTATGTTCAATATCGATTGATTTGGGTTTTGTCGTGAATCATATCTTCAACAATATCATTCTTGAAGCCCAGTGAGATTGAGTTGTGGAAATTCATATCTTAGATTGGGATTTAATCAAACCTTTGATTTGAGAAAAATAAAAATAAGAAATTGGGAACCAAGTATAATCTTTTAGTTAAGATTAAAGAATTGAATGTTGGAAAATTGACTTAATTGGAAACTATGGTTGAAATATGGATTAAAGGATTTTCAAAGGAAACTGGGTTTTGATAACGAGTTACCAAATGGAAAATTAATTAAGGCTTTGAGGATAAATTATCTTTGATATAAGGAATGTGTTGTAAAAGAGAAAGGTTAAATATGGATTTTGTTATAATCTGAGAATGGATTTAAAGAAGCTTAATTTAACAAAATCCAAGATGGAAGGAGATTTGGTTGAAATCCTGTGTGTTCCATAATTGTATTTTTTAAAATTGCGCTTATTATTTGGAAAGACCAGGATCGGATGTATGTCCGAAAGCCATTCCAAGTAATAATACGATGTTGAGGAGCAATAGAAGATATTGAAGACATATTAAAGACCGGGACCCTTCATATCGTAAGGACGACTTGCTGAATGTCTCAAATGGGTAGCTCCCATTTGCGGATGGATTTTATATCAGCTAAGTAGCAAGAAGCCCAAACGTATGTGAAGGAATTTCGGATTGTTGTTTCGTTCAGAACCAGAACAGACATTTATGGATTGTGTGTCTGACATTGTAATTGACTGCGTAGCACTGATCTCTGCTAAATATATATCTGTTTAGTAGCGGAGAATTTATTCTCTTTCTTAACACCCTTCTCTAAGACGTATGAGCTTAGAGGTTATATATCGATAGAAATCAGTGTTGTGTTGTGAAGGGACAATGAGGCATACTTAAGTTATGTGGTGAGCTTTGGATGATCAAAGCATGGCTTATTTAAGCGTAGCTTTATGTATATCGAGACCTCGGCAAGCCTCATACCCCGGTATATGGCCAAAACGAAAGAAACGCAGCATGGTTATGGGGTGTTATCTCCTTCTAGATAAAAGGTGTACTATGGTATGGAGCCCAGGTATTAACCTATGTGGTAAAAGCATCTACTTTTGTGGTTGTTGTTGGCGCGCGCTCAAAAAGGTCGATAACGACCGGGAGATAACATACTTAGGCGTACTCTAAGTTACCCAGTTAAGGGGTAACCCGGCCTTGTGTTGGTATGTGGAGCATCGCTGTTGATCCTCGGACATTCCTCTAGAGGTGTTCAAAATTTGGTTCGGAAGGAAGTTCCTTTGCCTGGTCATTTTGGAAACTCAATCTCCGCTACGAGCCCGTACGATTTTGATTGTATACCATACGTCAGTATAGTATATGGTACCTATGCTAGCTAGGATTGATACCTTTACTTTCGAAATTGTTTTCGCACTATATTATAGTATTGAAAGAGGATTTTCACGTATCAAGCATTTTTGACTGCATAAGGAGAAACCTCGCCCATGTGTGCGTTTGCATTGTGTGTGTGCCGCGAGACCTTATGTTAGTTTCATTTTTCAAAAAGTCATTGCGAATTTCTGTGCATTGGTATTCACATGGAGTAAACCCATTCTGCATTAGCTGCATGGTCCGGTGAATTACCTAACTTTAAAATAAACCCTAAAAACAAATATTTGGAGTTCTCACATCAGTCCCATGACTGACCTGGAGTTTATTGTTCCCACACCTAAATTCTGGGTGCCCATAATATTTTCACGGGCAGCCTACTAGTTTGGTTCGCAGATTTAGCCTTGGAGTTAGTTGGAGAAGGATTCATGTAAGGACCCGTAACTTCCCCGGTAAGGAAAGCCCGGATACTTTGAGAACATCACACAAAAGAACACAGACAGAAGAACATTTCATTGTTAATTATAACAATTCATCAGAATACAAGAATATAAAGAGTATAAACAAATAATATACATTTACCAAATATCAGAGACTACATTAAATTACATAGCAGCGGAAATTAATACAATACACAACTGAAGGAGATATACGGATACAAAGCTTTCCAGATATCATTCCAGTTGTAAACCAGGATCCTGTGAATATAAATCTGCAAAACCAAAACTACTAGCTGCCCGTGCGGAAAATAGGGGCACCCAGAGTTTAGGTTAAAACAATAAACTCCAGGTCAGTCATGGGACTGGTGTGAGAACTAAAACAGTTATTAATCTTTATTTTAAAGTTCGGTAAATCAAGGGACCACGCCGTATAACACGGAACGGGTTTCCTACCAAGAATACCAGTGCATAAAACAACAACGCAATGCTAAATAAGAACAATGAAGCTATTATAAGACCCAGGTCCCATCACACAATGCAACACAAACCGGAGGATAGGGTTTTTCCTTATAATAGCCAAAGCATGCTCGATACGTTTAAAACAAGTCATTTGATACTATAATAAGTGTATAGCGTTTAAAACAATTTCAATCATAAATATCAATCATAGACGGCATGAGTGCCCCATCCCATTATGTCGCCATACTAGGCTCTACAATCAAAACCACAAAGTCACGTATTTGGAAATTGGATTTCCGTTTGTGAACCGAGGCAAAAGATAGTCCTCTACCGATTCGAGACGCTCTAGCCCGCCCCTCAGGAGCAGAACGCATCTTCCCTTGGATCTTCAGGGTCGGTCCACCGATGTGGATTAGACGAAATCCTGAACACTACGTCTCCCCACCCTTTGCGGTGTCAATGAGTCAACGAATGACTCCATCGGCTTCACATAGTCACCGACATATCCAAGGCGCCTCGCAACAGCAACAACCACATAAGTCAAACTCGTAAGGGCGTGTAAAACCACTGACGCCACTTTTAGCTAGAAGGAAACGCATGTTCTCCCTACAGTCCGCTCCCGTTTTTGGTTCACTACCGGGGGGTGAGGCTCGCGAATCAGCGTTACACAAAGCTATGCCACACAGGCTGTGCTTTGATCATCAACCACAAGACTTTGGTTTTCAACAGAAGCCTTGATCATTTGCATCTTAGCATGCCACACAGGCAAACCACTCCATGCAACCGATATCCATCAATCACACAGAATGATATCCAATGTCAGACACACAGTCCATTCACAAGTCCGTTCTGGGTCTGAACAAAACCGGAGGAACCTTTTCCTTGCATATCCATCGATCTCCAAGTACATCTGGACGATCACCAACTGATTCCCTCCTCTTGGGTGTACATACCAATCAAGATCATCAGTAATCACCCAAATGACGTGAAGACCTCCAGTTTTCGACCACCGTCTTCATCTTCGACTTATCGTCGTATCAGTTATTCAGAGTGGGATAAACCCGGTCTTTCCGAATAACTCGCGTATACATTAAACAAGTGTTACACAAACACAACATACGCCTCATTCCAATTCATCGGTCACTAACCGTAAATTAGCAAGAGAATAATCTCCCAAATATTAACCTCGAAGGCCGAAACCAACATCAGATCAATACCCAAGAAACCATTCAACTTAACTAATCTCCAGTTAGTTTCTAAATTTCACACTCTTAGGGAAAGGTTCCCATTAATTTTATCAAAGATAAATTCTTCTAAATTTATTCTTTAATTTTCCTTTGATTATCAATTCAAACTAGTCAGGATTAGCGAACCATACCGAAGTAATCATTTGTTTTAATTTCCCAACCCCAACCTATTAATCCCATGAAGTAAAACTGGTCATACTTCATATCTAACACCACGGTGTTATTGGTAAATTCAATTACCATTTCATGTTCAAATCTAATTAAAGATTTAACTATTGCCTGGAGCAAAACTGGTGATACTCCATTCTCGATCATTTCAATCTAATTAAAGATTCATTAAAACTCCACTTAGTTTTAATCTTTGACTGGGTTAAAGAATCCATGTCATTTAAAACACAGTTCACGATAAACCCAAAATCACATCACATTTCAATCAGTCCCTAACCATAAATTAGCAAGTGAGCAATTCCCAAAATATTAACCTCGAAGGCCGAAACCAACATCAGATCAATACCCCAGAAACCATTCAACTTAACTAATCTCCTGTTAGTTTCTGATTTTCTTAACTCCTTTGGGTCTAAGAACAGTACTATTGAAGATACCGTTCACGACAACCCAAAATGACATTCCATTAATTATCGGGTTAAAGAACAAGTGTTATTTAAAACACTGTTCACGATAAACCCAAAAGTCAATAACAATTCAATTCCAATTAAATATTATTTAATTGGTATGGTTCATTAAATCTAAATAAAAAGATTTAATCTTTTTCTCAACTGGGCTTAAGAACAGTGTTAATGAAGACACCATTCACGACGAACCCAAAATCACATTTGATATTAAATACAAGGCTCTGAATAGAAAATATATCGGCTTATATTCAATATCAAATTCTAAAATCAACAAATATCGTATTGGAAATAACGATATAAATATATCTTTCAAATTCCCATGACAATATCTGTATCATCACAAAATCCAACATCGAAATATTCCAAAGACAATTTCGATTCAAATCCATTCCAATTCAATTATTGGAAATTCTGGTTATTTTTCAAAACCATTTCAAATTCACTTCATTTATTTCAAAAATAAATGAATTAAAATTCTAGTTCAAAACTAGTTCATTTCGATAAAAATCTATTTTGTCTTTTCAAATATGGAGTTTTTCATCCTAATTCTTCCCAAATCATTTCTTATGATTTTACACAAATTATTACTATTTTTAATAATTTTATCAAGGCCCGTACAGTCGATTTCCATCAACGGCCATCGAACTGCACTTACAGCAACCATTTCCAAATTTGATTTGGACATAATTCCAAATCCAACCGTTAGATTTCAAATCTCTAATATTCATTAGAAAGATCTTTTCGATACGAACCTAACGGTTCCAGTTTTAGGAGAATCCGACGGTCGGATGTCCCGCAATATCCATTCGAAGTCAATGGTCGAAATTCACGAACTACCGCGGCACGGCGCGTTCTACTCTGGCCATTATATATATATATAAATATAAATATATTATACATATTTCGTCGATTTCCTTTTAAAACGTATTATATAAATCGTTTTAAATTCATTTTCAAAATGATTTCAACTTCTTTTCAAATTCAAATCAAAATTGAAACTTTTCCTTATAAATTCGTTTTAATTTCATTTCAAATTGATTTCAATTCAAATTGATTTCTAATTCAATTTCAGTTCGTTTTCAATTCAATTCAATTTCAATTCGAATTCATTTCTATTCTTTTTCAATTCAATTTCAATTCGAATTCATTTCTATTCTATTTCAATTCGAATTTCAATTCTTTTCAAAATATCATATTTTGAAATCACTTTCGATATTCATTATAAAATGAAGAAAATCGATATAAATATCGTTCACGTCAAAATGGCGTCAATCTAATCAACACGACTTCATATATTTCTATTTTCAAATATTCTATTTCAAATATTTCTATTCAAATATTTCTTTTTCAAAACTGGAATGAGGCCCAATCAATTACCATAGATTTTATTTCTATGGATTTCCATACAACGCATGTATATATCAACAATGACTAATAATCAACCATCATCCAATGTGCATTCTACACTGTATAAGCATCAAATATAAATATTTAACGCTCATAACAGCCTGTCAATGAATCGATCGACATACAACTAATTATTGGGATTAGTGTATGTCATATATCATCCCAATACCCGTGTGTGGTTTCAAACAATCAAACACAGATTTTATTTGTGCAGTTGGGCGATGTGTAAAATTTATCGTCCCAATCAATATCAGTCAAATGCGTGTTTATAAACAAATCGTCCAATTTTTTTATTTTTATTTCATTTTATATACACGTTAAAATTCTATTTTCAACTATAAAATATTTTAACTATATAAATATTTTATTTCATTTCACATCACATCACACAATCAACTACACAACAAAATCAAACCAACAAGCATACAAGCCATCCATGGTCTGTGGACGACGGGTGTCGGGTGCTACTAAACACCGTTTGCATCCTAGTATATATTTCAAACTAGAAATAAAAATAAAGGTGAGGAGTTCTCACCGAGGGTTCCACTCCGCCGTGCTTTGCTTTTGAACTACGGAACCGTCTGGATCTACTTGCAATTCCAATGCAGTTCTTTTCACGCTGTTCATAATAAAAATTATATTTTTATTGCTTCATTCAATAAATAAAAATCATATTTTTGTCTCTACTTCATATATTTTTACAACGCTTCACCCAATATAAAAATTATATTTTTATATTTTTATTTAATATATAAAGATCGAATTTTTATATCATCGCTATAAAAAATCACATTTTTATTTCAACATATATAATAAAAATCAGATTTTTATTTCGCTACATATATAAAGATAATATTTTTATATTCTCTATTATATAAAAATCATATTTTTAATACTCCTACTTTATAAAAATTATATTTTTAACTCGCCTTTCCTACTATAAAATCCAATCTTTACTATGATAAAAATTATATTTTCTACCTTTCTATAATATAAAAATTATATTTCGTTATTCTTCATAATAAAAATCGAATTTTTATTTTGCTACTCCGATTGTAAAAATCACACCTTTGTTTATAAAAATCATGCCTTTCTAACTATAAAAAAAATCGAATCTTTATTAATTTAAAAACCAAACTTGTCTATTGTTTTTAAAAATCAATAAAACTGAATTTAATCTATGTGTTCAGATTAAAACTGAATTTAAAATAAAGTAAATAAAGAGAGAAGCTCATTTTTTTCCATCGTTCGGAAGAGGGGGGAGAAGCTGCTGCGCGAAGGACTGAGAGGAGGCGTGGGTCCGTTCAGGTGGTGCCGCACTGGCTCGCGCGTGGTGGCGACGGTCTTCAGCTGTCGGTGGAAGGTGTGGGCGGTTTGGATTCTTCAGATCGAAAGAGGAGAGAGGAGAGGGAAGAAGGGGTGGGCACGACGGCTAGGGAGAGGGGCGCGCTGACGATGGCGGCGGTGAAGGGTGGAGGAGCGGCGGTCTAGGGTTGCGCGTGGTTTTTTTTATCTCTATTCGATTTCGATCAGAAGAAAGAAAGGGGGTAGGCGTTGACTAAGAGAGGATAGGGGTGTGTTTGAATTTATTTAATAAATTAATTTCAATTTTCTTCTAAAAGCAACTTTAAAAATTCGATCTCCTTTTTGAGCCCACCGACTGTCGTCCCTAGGGTAATACCCCCATTCCGAACACAACGGTATATGTCACATAGGCCAATTCGATCGTTACGATCAGTTTTTGCTCAAATCAAAATCTAAATCTGTATATTCCATTTTAAACGTACATTTCAAATTACCGGGGTCGCATACCGTCTCTAAAAATTCCAGAAAAATTATTTCTAGCTTCGTATTGACGATACGGTCCTAACAAAACTAGCCTCATCGAATTCCGAGACCGTTTGAAAAATGGTCATTTCCAGTCGATTAAAATCAACTGAACTGGTCAAACGCGTTTTCCTTCGCCACGCTCACATATTGATTCGAAAAATTATGAAATTTGAAACCTAGCAATTATTTGACATCGCGGATCCAACAAAAGTGGCTTCGTCGAAATCCGAGGTCGTTTGCAAAATTTCCATTTTTAAGGGCCTGAATTCAATAGCGACTATTCAGAATTTTCAACTGGGCATAACTTTTTGTCCCTGCTATGAAATTTCAATTTTTCGGATTTGTTGGAAAGATATTCTCAAATAGATTCTAATATTTTTGGTCTCACTAAAATCCGTTTTATTTTGCACCCGGTACATTCATTTGAAATTCGAAATCGAATTATCGAACTACCGCGCCATTTTCAATTCCTTTTATAATTATAAATAAATATTTATATTCTAACGTCAAGCTATATAAATATATACGTTCGAACTCTATTCAAAATAAATTTCTAGTCGTTATTATTTAAAATAATCCATTTTAAATAATCAAAATTCGCTAAAATTGCCAAAATAAAAATTTTAAATTGGCTCGGATTTCCGGGTTATTACAATCTCCCCCACTTAAAAGTTTTCATCCCCGAAAAGGAACGAAGCCGAAAGTTGTTTTAAAAACCAACTCAACTTTCAAAATTTTCATTACAGCTTAAGTTCTTCAACTTTTCAGTTTCTAAGAACTTTTCAAATTTTTCAAAAATTTGGCTAACACCCCAAATTTCCGAAATTTTTTGCCATAACCTCCCCTGCACCGTGAAAATCCCGAAATTGCCATACAGGCCCTCTGATCTCAAAACGAAAAAGAAAAAGCCAAGCGACTAGCCAATCGGCTCATAAAATCATCATCACCCAAACAAAACAGTAAATTATGGTAAACATGTACCTATTTGTCGGGCAAACAATTTTATTCTTCTGCTCTAGCCTCCTTGCTATGACCTGTTCAATGTAAGTACATGTACATGCATGCAAATGCGACAAATTTCCAATACAATTCACTATTTGATTCAATTTGGCTATATGGTACAAATTTTAATTAATCAACCAATAATCAACAACACAACCATCAATCAATTAGTTGATTAGCTTTTGAAATTCATAACTTCGATACATAGTCAAAAAACAGATTTTTGATGCCAAATCATAACAATAAGCCCTATCTAGTTTCGGTTCTCACACCAGTCAATTGGAAATATATAGAAATCTCACTTTCGAAACTCGAAAATAAATACTGGCGATGGTGCCCCGCCACCAGAATTATCCCCGGGCAACTAGAGTGTGATTCTATAACTATCCAGTACATTAAAACTTCGAATACACGTTTGCAAGGCGTATATGCAAAATCTTTATATATTGGATTGTCCCAATTCATTTAAAATAAATATTCAAATACGAATAATTGATTTAAATTTCAAAACAAAATTTGTTTTCAATTTTATTTTTCAAAACAACACTCTTCACACTCGTTCTAGGATACTACTGATCCTATCTCTAACGAGTCATTCCCACTGGATATTACTAATCCAATTTCTGATGAGTTCTTTCGTACGGTTCAAATGTGCCTTGTTCTCTGAGCTTTGTAAACCAAAGCTCGGATACTACTGTAAGGACCCGTAACTTCCCCGGTAAGGAAAGCCCGGATACTTTGAGAACAACACACAAAAGAACGCAGACGGAAGAACATTTCATTGTTAATTATAACAATTCATCAGAATACAAGAATATAAAGAGTATAAACAAATAATATACATTTACCAAATATCAGAGACTACAATAAATTACATAGCAGCGGAAATTAATACAATACACAACTGAAGGAGATATATGGATACAAAGCTTCCTGGATATCATTCCAGCTGTAAACCAGGATCCTGTGAATATAAATCTACAAAACCAAAACTACTAGCTGCCCGTGCGGAAAATAGGGGCACCCAGAGTTTCGGTTAAAACAATAAACTCCAGGTCAGTCATGGGACTGGTGTGACAACTAAAACAGTTATTAATCTTTATTTTAAAGTTCGGTAAATCAAGGGACCACGCCGTATAACACGAAATGGGTTTCCTCCCAAGAATACCAGTGCATAAAACAACAGCGCGATGCTAAATAAAGAACAATGAAGCTATTATAAGACCCAAGTCCCATCACACAATGCAACACAAACCGGAGGATAGGATTTTTCCTTATAATAGCCAAAGCATGCTTGATACGTTTAAAACAAGTCATTTGATACTATAATAAGTGTATAGTGTTTAAAATAATTTCAATCATAAATATCAATCATAGACGGCATGAGTGCCCCATCCCACTATGTCGACATACTAGGCTCTACAATCAAAACCACAAAGTCACGTATTTGGAAATTGGATTTCCGTTTGTGAACCGAGGCAAAAGATAGTCCTCTACCGATTCGAGACGCTCTAGCCCGCCCCTCAAGAACAGAACGCATCGTCCCTTGGATCTTCAGGGATGGTCCACCGATGTGGATTAGACGAAATCCTGAACACTACGTCTCCCCACCCTTTGGGGTGTCAATGAGTCAACGAATGACTCCATCGGCTTTACATAGTCACCGACATATCCGAGGCGCCTCACAACAGCAACAACCACATAAGTCAAACTCGTCAGGGCATGTAAAACCACTGACGCCACTTTTAGCTAGAAGGAAACGCATGTTCTTTCTGCAGTCCTCTCCCGTTTTTGGTTCACTACCGGGGGGTGAGGCTCGCGAATCAACGTTACACAACGCTATGCCACACAAGCTGTGCTTTGATCATCAACCACAAGACTTTGCTTTTCAACAGAAGCCTTGATCATTTGCATCTTAGCATGCCACACAGGCAAACCACTCCATGCAACCGGTATCCATGAATCACACAGAATGATATCCAATGTTAGACACACAGTCCATTCACAAGTCCGTTCTGGGTCTGAACGAAACCGGAGGAACCTTATTCCTCGCATATCCATCGATCTCCAAGTACATCTGGACGATCACCAACTGATTCCCTCCTCTTGGGTGTACATCCCAATCAAGATCATCAGTAAATGCCCCAATACCAGTGCAAAGATCAGGCGGTTTACTGATTCAGTCGACCTCCTTAATGCAATGTATGTTAGTGTCATGAATCCAATATGTATGCAACAATCCTATTATAACATGTAAGTTCAACATGGGTGCACAAACATCCGTCCAAATGCAACATCCATATGATGATACATTCAGTTTCATCCATAAAAAGAAAAGAAAATGCATACACATCCATATGCAATATGAGAGTGATTGAGCTAATCTAGTGCCTAATGTGTGTGTATATGCATCCATGAGCAACCACTTGCAAACACTTGCATCCACTTGCATCCATCAAACATAACATGTCTCAAGCACATGTTTACATTCATGGCATTCCTACCTAAAGGTTGAAGATTTATCAATAGGACATATTTAAATGACAGAAACAAGCATAAATAAAAGCTTTGGAATAGGAAGTTAAGATCATACCCTCGAAAAAAAAGGATATGAAGCACAAATCTTGTGTTCGGTCTCCCAAGTTGCATCCTCTGGGTTATCTCCCCATAAACCTTCACCAACTTGATTTCTTTATTGCATAGCTTCTTAACTTCTAATCCAAAAATACGGGAAGGAACTCGTCTGACTGTCGCCTCCTGTTCCACCTCTACTTCTTCCAATATTCCTAGCTCAACTACTTCTGTTGTATCATGCAACCACCTCCGAAAATGAGAAACGTGGAAAACATCATGAACACCAGATAGTCTCTCTAGCGGCTTTACTCTATAGGCCATTTGGCCAATCCTTTCTATTATGGGAAATGGCCCTACGAATCTTGGTGCCAACTTCCCTACAGATCCGAAGCGAACCAAAATCCTCAAAGGTGACACTTTAATAAAAACCATATCTCCTACTTCGAATTCAATGTCGGTCCTTCTCTTGTCTGTATATGATTTTTTTTCCTATCTTGAGCGGTCTTCATTCGTCGTCTAATAAGATCAATCTTCTTGGATGTTTCTCGAACCATATCTGGTCAAAGCAATAGCCTTGCTGTAGATTCCCACCAACAAGTTGGTGATCTATAGGGTCGTCCATACAATGCTTCGAAGGGTGCCATGCCAAAGCTAGCTTGATAACTATTGTTATGGGCAAACTTTACTAAAGGAAGATGCTCTTCCCAAGTCCCTCCGAAGTCTAGGATATATAGTCTCAAAAGATACTCAAGTATTCTGTTCACCCTCTCCGTCTGTCCATCGATCTAAGGATGGACAAGCGGTGCTCAAACATAATTTCATACCTAATGCTTCTTGCAAACACCTCCAAAACTCACTAGTGAAGATGGGGTCATGATCGCTTACAATGTTGAAAGATACTCCATAAAGACAGACTATCTCACAAACATAAATTGCTGCCAACCAAGTTGTCATCTTTTTACTCTTAATTGGAATAAAATGAGCGCTCTTAGTAAGCCTATCTACTACCATCCAAATACTGGTGTTTCCTTTCTTTGATCTAGGCAAACCATCTATGAAATCCATGGAGACGCTTTCCCACTTCCACTGTGGAACCTCCAAAGGATGAAATAAACCACCGAGCTTCTTTTGCTCAGCTTTGACTTGCTGACAAACTAAACATTGAGAAACAAACTCTACCACATCCTTCTTCATCCCAGCACAAAAGAAAACCCTCTTCGTGTTCTTATACATCTTATCACTGCCTGGATGAATAGTCATCATAGAATGATGGGCTTCTTCTAGGACTGCCTTTAGCAAACTTCCAGTTTGAGGAACACAAAGCCTTCCATCTCATCGCAACCACCCTTTATCATCAATGGAATTTCTATTGAGGTGACTAGAAGTCTCCCTTTACTGATCCTATCCAAGATGTCTGAATCTGTGGATCATCTCGCTGCGAAGCTTCTATCTGATCCATAAGAGTAGGTCGTATCTCCGGCGATGCAAACAAACCAGGCAAAAGCTCAGTGGAGGTTCTAAAATCAAAAGCCGATATAAACTCCAAGCTTTTGCTTTCCACAAACAAAGTACTTAAGACCATCCTCTGTCTACTTGGTGCGTCCGCACTACATTACCCTTGTCAGGGGTATAAGCAATCTCGAAGTCATATGATGCTAAGAACTCCATCCACCTTTGCTGCCTTAGAATAAGATCCTTTTGCGAAAACAAGTACTTGAGATATTTTTAATCAGTGTACAACTCGAACTTCTCTCCAAGCAAATAATGACGCAACATCTTAAGCACGAATACTATGGCAGCTAGCTCTAAATCATGGGTTGGGTAGTTCTTTTTATGGACTCTTAGTTGTCTTCCTCCATAACATACTGCCCTTCCTTCTTGCATCAGAACTGCACCAAGCCCCGTACCACATGCATCAGTGTAAACTGTAAACACTTTATTCCCATGGGGCAAGGTCAAGACTAGGGCTGTTGTTAGAGCCCTCTTCAGTCGTTGGAAAGCAACATCATAATCTTATCCCACAAAAACGCCAAATTCTTCTTCATTAGCCTAGTGAGTGGAGCTGATAACTTTGCGAAGTCCTTAATGTACTTCCTATAATAGCTTGCTAACCCCAAAAAGCTTCTCACCTCTGTTGCACTCTTTGGAATCTGCCAGTCTTGAACTACAACCACCTTTGCAGGATCTACTTATATCCCTTCCTTAGAAACCACATGCCCTAGAAAGCTCACCTCTTTCCTCCAAAAATGGCATTTGGAGAACTTTACCTTAAGCTGATGCGCACGGAGAGTTTTCAAAACTTCTTTCAAACGTTGGGCATGCTCTTCCTCACTCTTTGAGAAGATCAGGATATTATCAACAAAGACCACGACGAATTTATTTTGAAACTCCCGAAACACCCTACTCATTAGACCAACAAAATAGGCGTGTGCATTCGTCAACCCAAAAAGCATAACTAGCCATTCAAAGAAACCATCTGGAGTCCTAAAAGCGGTCTTATCTATACTGTCCTCAGCCACTCTCAAGTGATGAAACCCCGTGGCCAAGTCTAACTGAGAAAATACCGAGGCACCAATAAGTTGGTCAAACAAGTCATCTATCATCGGAAGTGGGTGCTTATTTTTTTGTGAGTTTGTTCAATTCTCTATAATCCACACACAAGCGAAGCAAACCATCCGCCTTAGTCGTGAATACTACTGGAGCACCCCATTCAGGTATGCTTCGCCTGATAAAACCTTTCTCAAGTAGCTCCCATACTTGCTTGCATAGCTCCCTCCTTTCCCTTGGAGCCATATGGCGCACTGGTAATGCAATTGGCTTTGAATTGTCCACCAGATATATATATATATATATATATATATATATGAAAATCGATCTCGCGCCTCGGAGGTAAACCCCGTACCTCATCGAAAACATCAGAAAAATCTTGGACTACTAGAACAGATTACAGATCATCTTTGGATGCATCAAGACACTCTAGGAAACTAAGCATAACTGACCCTTGTGGGTCAGAAGAAATCTCGAGGGTCCTCCCATGGCAAGTCAAATGTCTAACAACCCTCCTCTCACAATCTAGATTGGCACCATACATGGTTAGCCAATTCATCCCTAGAATCAAACCGTAGCCGATAAAACCGAGAACATATGCATTGCACTCAAACTCGATGCCTAAGATAGATATTCTCAAACCCCGACAAATCATAGACGAATGAGCCGAACCACCAATGGGATTTGAGACAATAACGGGATCCACTACCATACTAGTATTTAAGTGCAGAGATTCAACCACAGAACTAGATATAAATGAATGTGGAGCTCTAGAATCAAAAAGAGTTCTAATAGGATGACTGGAAAGAGAAATCAAACCTTCCACGGAAAATTTCCTACCTCTATTCGGAGCACTGATCCCGAGAGCATGCACCTGCCCTCTAGAAGCTCCCGCCCTTTGACCTTATCCCTGTGGTGCCTGTTTCTTCGGGCACTCCCTAGCAAAGTGTCCGACCTCTCCACAATTGAAGCAAGTATTCTTCCTTCTTTTGAATTCCTTGACCAAGTGACCTTCTTGTCCACAACTGCGACATTTCCTCTTATCCTTAGCCTTGTCGTTCTTTTCGCCTTTCTTTAGTCGTTGTTGTTGTTGCTGTTGTCCTTTCTTGGGCCATACCTTCTTATTTTGCATTGTTTCCTCAGCTTTTACTTCCTTCTTTTCTCCCTTGTCTTCCTTATGCATCAGGGCCATATCAACAAGCCTTTCAAAAGTCACTTCCATTGGGATGTGAGACATAGCTAACCGATAAAGGGGTTCATTCAGCCCTTTAGGAAACCGCCAAGTTTTCTTATGCAAAGTATCTATCAATTCCAATCCAAACCCTGCTAGTTGGTTGAATTTGTTCACATATTCCTTAACAGTCACGTTTCCTTGTTTGAGCCCCAAGAACCTCTCCATTTGCATGCTTTTCTCAACTTGGGAAAGAAAATTCATTTCAAACCTCTGCCTAAAATCATCCCATGTTTCTACCGGATGTCCAGTTTGGGTAAATTCCCACCAGAACGAAGCTTCATCTTTCAGTAGCCAGGCAGCTAACTTAATTTTCCTTCGATCTTCCACTTCAAAGATTAATAACAAGTCCTTGGACTCCTTGAGCCAATTCCTTGCCTCTATGAATGTTTCAGTTCCAGGAATGGCTTCCCTCCCATGGCAAAGAAATCTTTGCAGATCTTAGTGAAATTATCTGCTCTTGGACGAGGAGGAACGACGGGTGCAGCTGGGAGAGGAACGTTTCTTTGGCCTTCGGCAGGCGTCGTAGCCTCTAGATACCTACGGAACCAGCCAGGTATCGTAACGCCCTCTGGAATGTTAGGTTCCCAGACATGCTGAAACGAAAAGGAAAGAGATTAGACAAAGGACCGAAGTATATTACATATGGCTTGGGGGAATATGTTTTTCAAAACAGACTTTTCTTTTTGAAAATAATTTTCAAAATCTTTCATCTAATCTGACAACCTTCAGCTCTGATACTAAGTGTGACACCGCACGTCCGTTAATGTCACTCACAAAAGGAATGCATTAAGTTTCGTGAAACGTTATAAGTAAACAAAAACACAAATATTACAAGATAGATATAAAAGGACAACGGAATTAAAAGCTTTACTTATCATAATGCGTCGTGGTTCAAATACATCACATGTCTGAAATACACAAAAACTTCTACATCATAAAAGCTATTGTCTTGTACTTTAAAGCATCAGAGTACATAAAAGAAGCAAAAATTTCCCAAAATAAAACATAGCCACAGTAGCAAGGATAGGAGCATGAGCCATACATCTAAGAAACTCCAGCAAAATGAAAATAGAATCATGGTCAAGCTTGAGTATTCCCACCCTGAGAACCTAGAGGGGAATGGAAGAAAGAAGAGGAAACAAAAAGGGTCAGACATGAAGTCTGGCGAGTCCAGTTACTTTTAGCAAGCAAATAAGTAAAAGTAGCATGACAGACATATAAAGTGGATAAGAAAGATAACACCATAAAAGGAAGGTATGACAAGGTAAACATGATAGAGTGTACATGCTTCTCTAAAGATTACTCTGCACTAATACTAGTATAACCAGAATGAGATGACCCCAACAAATATTTAATGGTAGACTTAAGCATACGTCCAGATGTACCCTAGCTACCACCCTAATCGATCGGCTCCCCATTCCATAGATACTCTGTGTTGGCCCACAGTAAGAGGTATCACTTCCTAAAGTGGCAACCCCTCATGGATGCGCACAGCCATACCTATTGTGGTCACGGTCGTCTTAGCCCCCTCTACCCGGCCCATGCACGCACATGTCCTCGGTCGGTTTGCGCCGCCCACACCGTCCTCCTCGTTTGGATCTCTTATATTCAACCCAATAAGTGTGCCCTAACTCCGACCTAGTTCGGAGTGCTCGTTTGATACCTTTTAAGGGTTACTGACTGAAATGGGTCCCATACAATATGATACAAGCTCCCCCGTTGTCTTGTATCCCCACTAGGATTTCCATAGGTTATGTATAACACTAGGTGTCTTTAATTACATAGCCCTATCATTTCTACCAGTTATGCTTACCCTAATAAGGTGTCTTTAATTACATAACTTCAACATTTTCATAGGTTATGCTTAAAACTAGGTGTCTTTAATTACGTAACCCTATTTGGTTAAGTTCGTGGGCCTATATGTAAATATTACCCACCCCCTCAGATTTACTTAACCACCCTCTGTTCAACCAAATTTACTTAACCCTAATTTAAGTTCATGTTCATACAATCACTATGGATCCAACTAGGTTAAGTATTCAATGTTTATTACCATATTTTCATTTATGGTTACAGTATGCTAGACCTTCCGCATTAAGCCAGCCATTTGTGGATGCTGGACATGCCAGGCGGGTCCGAGCAGACTTATTCCATAAATCAGGCATAGCCTCATGTCTTATCACGTCTCGTATTTGTGCATCTAGACCTCTCACATTAGATTCACCACTTGTGGTAGTTGGATATGTCGGGTGGTTCCGGGTAGACTTCCACCACAAGTGTAATCTAACCTCGTATCTTAGGCACAATTAAAGTTTCTAATTACTGTAATCCTAGGCATTTCGTTATTAGCCAATTTTCACCTATGTTGTTTTAGGTTATAGGTTTCATGCCCCTTTGCAATTATGTTTATAGTGAATTTTATATCCAAATTCATGTACATGACCATTATTCAAGTTATGCCAAATTCTCCATTTACCAGTTATGCCCAAATTCCCAATTTACAAGTTGTGCCCAATATTTTTCCCACTTGTTCCCAAACTAACGCATTCGCACAATTTAGCGGCATGCCTAGGCTCGAAGTAGCCTGCCTATCTAAAATAAAAGGGAAAGGGTAATAGTGAAGATGACAGAAAAAATTATTCTAACAGAACTGGCATAAGCATACGATGGCATAATGATAAGATGGACATATAAGCACAGATCGGTGAACTTGTGATAATAAAACGGGTTCTAACATAGTAGGGATGTCATAATAGGCATGATTAGATCTAAATAAGGATTTGGATGTCCAACTAGTGACAGATCCGAATTAACCACAACATGATATGTACAAGGTGATCTAAATTAGATCCATAATCAAAACTAGATCTAACTTGATAAAGGTTGAGATCCAAGTCATGGATAATTCAGAATATCATGGCTTCACAAATTACAATAGATCTGATATGATTCAGGGATTAACATGCACAGATCCAAATTATAGTCCTATCATTTTTACTATTTATTTATTTAAATCTAAAAGCAACTTGAAACTCACAGTGTTCGGATCTAGAACAATAGATGGAGAAAAGTGGAGGTTGAATCTCAGATCTGCACATGAATCTCTAACTTTGATTGCGCATGAAGAAAGATTTTTGATTCAGTCCAAGCACTAGTAGCACTTGGGCCTCCATTGATTTTCAGTGTGATAAAACCACAAAATGAAGCCGTAAATATAGCTGCCAGTCCCTAGAATTTGTCTGCCACCTCATCCCTACGGGGGTCGACCCCCCCCCCCTTAGGGGGTCGACCCACGGGTCAACACCCCCTTGAGGGGTCGACACCCCATCTAAGGGGTCGACTCCCCTGAGGCGGGAAGATTGCCGCCTCTGGATTATTTATTTTTAAACGGTTTTCTGATTTTTTTGATTTAATTATATGTATATATATATAATTCTTCTACGCATATATATAGGAATGTGTTTAGTAACCGTGATGTATTAGTGGGCGATAGGAAATGGGAGGAGAAAAGACATCCTTGCCTTGCGGTTTAATTCGTTTTTGCATTCAGCTATACGGTGGATAAAGGACTTTTTTGGAACACTGAAAAAGCTTCACCATAGGAAAGTATTGGTACTATTATATAGATATATAATTCTTCTGCGCATATACAAACTTCAAACATTCATAACTTTTTCATGCAGAGTCTGTTTTATGCAAACCAAATGTCTATCTTGACCAGATTTTCGAGACGAACGCAATGGCGTAGTCCGTTTCCCTTAATTCTAAATATTAGATTAATTATTATTTTAATTTATCCTCTTTTAGTATTGTTAAATTACAGGGTGTTACATTCTCCCCTACTCAAAGAATTTCGTCCCTGAAATCTCCAAGTTGAGAAGAATGTATTTCCTACCATCCATCACCCATATACTCATCCACCAATCACAGGCATCCATTGTCCTTAAAGGCTTCTAATGCTTATATGAACATATGCGAAGTTGTGTGTATATTCCCCAATACTAGTGCGAAGATCAGGCGGTTTACTGATTCTGTCGACCTCCTTAATGCAATGTATGTTAGTGCCATGAATCCAATATGTATGCAACAATCCTATTATAACATGTGAGTTCAACATGGGTGCACGAACATCCGTCCAAATGCAACATCCATATGATGATACATTCAATTTCATCCATAAAAAGAAAAGAAAAGGCATAAACATCCATATGCAATATGAGAGTGATTGAGCTAATCAAGTGCCTTATGCGTGTGTATATGCATCCACTTGCAAACACTTGCATCCACTTTCATCCATCAAATATAACATGTCTCAAACACATGTTTACATTCATGGGATCCTACCTAAAGGTCGAAGATTTATCGATAGGACATACTTAAATGATAGAAACAAGCATAAATAAAAGCTTTGGAATAGGATGTTAAGATCATACCCTCGAAAAGAAAAGGGTATGAAGCACAAATCTTGTGTTCGGTCTCCCAAGTTGCATCCTCTGGGTTATCTCCCCACTGAACCTTCACCAACTTGATTTCTTTATTGCGTAGCTTCTTAACTTCTAATCCAAAAATACGGGAAGGAACTCATCTGACTGTCGCCTCTTGTTCTACCTCTACTTCTCCCAATATACCTAGCCCAACTACTTATGTTGTATCATGCAACCACCTTCGCAAATGAGAAACGTGGAAAACATCATGAACACCGGATAGTCTCTCTAGCAGCTTTACTCTATAGGCCATTTGGCCAATCCTTTCTGTTATGGGAAATGGCCCTACGAGTCTTGATGCCAACTTCCATACAGATCCGAAGCGAACCACATTCCTCAAAGGTGACACTTTAATAAAAACCATATCTCCTACTTCGAATTCAATGTCAGTCCTTCTCTTGTCTGCATAGGAATTTTGCCCATCTTGAGCGGTCTTCATTCGTTGTCTAATAAGATCAATCTTCTTGGATGTTTCTCTAACCATATCTGGTCCAAGCAATAGCCTTTCTGTAGATTCCCACAAAAATGTTGGTGATCTATAGGGTCATCCATACAATACTTCGAAGGGTGCCATGCAAATGCTAGCTTGATAACTGTTGTTATAGGCAAACTTTACTAAAGGAAGATGCTCTTCCCAAGTCCCTCCGAAATCTAGGATATATAGCCTCAAAAGATCCTCAAGTATTCTGTTTACCCTCTCCGTATATCCATCGGTCTAAGGATGATAAGCGGTGCTCAAACATAATTGTGTACCTAATGCTTCTTGCAAACACCTCCAAAACTCACTAGTGAAGATGGGGTCATGATCGCTTACGATGTTGGAAGATACTCCATGAAGACGGACTATCTCACAAACATAAATTGCTGCCAACCAAGTTGTCGTCTTTTTACTCTTAATTGAAATAAAATGAGCGCTCTTAGTAAGCCTATCTACAACCATACAAATACTGGTGTTGCCTTTCTTTGATCTAGGCAAACCATCTATGAAATCCATAGAGACGCTCTCCCACTTCCACTGTGGAACCTCCAAAGGATGAAGTAAACCACCGGGCTTCTTTTGCTCAGCTTTGACTTGCTGACAAACTAAACATTGAGAAACAAACTCTGCTACATCCTTCTTCATCCCAGCCCAAAAGAAAACCCTCTTTGTGTCCTTATACATCTTATCACCGCCTGGATGAATAGTCGTCATAGAATGATGGGCTTCTTCTAGGACTGCCTTTAGCAAACTTCCAGTTTGAGGAACACAAAGCCTTCCATCTCGTCGCAACCACCCTTTATCATCAATGGAATTTCTATTGAGGTGACTAGAAGTCTCCCTTTATTGATCCTATCCAAGATGTCTGAATCTGTGGATCATCTCGCTGCGAAGCTTCTATCTGATCCATAAGAGTAGGTCGTATCTCCGGCGATGCAAACAAACCAGGCAAAAGCTCGGTGGAGGTTCTAAAATCAAAAGCCAATATAAACTCCAAGCTTTTGCTTTCCACAAACAAAGTACTTAAGACCATCCTCTGTCTACTTAGTGCGTCCGCAACTACATTACCCTTGCCAGGGGTATAAGCAATCTCGAAGTCATATGATGCTAAGAACTCCATCCACCTTTGTTGCCTTAGATTAAGATCCTTTTGCGAAAACAAGTACTTGAGAGATTTTTAATCAGTGTACAACTCGAACTTCTCTCCAAGAAAATAATGATGCAACATCTTAAGCGCGAATACTATGGCAGCTAGCTCTAAATCATGGGTTGGGTAGTTCTTCTTATGGACTCTTAGTTGTCTTCCTCTATAACATACTACCCTTCCTTCTTGCATCAGAACTGCACCAAGCCCCGTACCACATGCATCGATGTAAACTGTAAACACTTTATTCCCATGGGGTAAGGTCAAGACTGAGGCTGTTGTTAAAGCCCTCTTCAGTTGTTGGAAAGCAACATCATAATCTATATCCCACGAAACCGCCAAATTCTTCTTCGTTAGCCTGGTGAGTGGGGCTGATAACTTTGCGAAGTCCTTAATGAACTTCCTATAATAGCCCGCTAACCCCAAAAAGCTTCTCACCTATGTTGTATTCTTTGGAATCTACATGTCTTGAAATGCAACCACCTTTGCAGGATCTACTGATATCCCTTCCTTAGAAACCACATGCCCTAGAAAGCTCACCTCTTTCCTCCGAAAATGGCGTTTGGAGAACTTTGTCTTAAGCTGATGCGCACAGAGAGTTTTCAAAACTTCTTTCAAATGTTGGGCATGCTCTTCCACACTCTTTGAGAAGATCAAGATATCATCAACAAAGACCACGACGATTTTATTTTGAAACACCCGAAACACCCTACTCATTAGACCAACAAAATAGGCGGGTGCATTCGTCAACCCAAAAAGCGTAACTATCCATCCAAAGAAACCATCTGGAGTCCTAAAATCGGTCTTATCTATACTGTCCTCAGCCACTCTCAACTGATGAAATCCCGTGGCCAAGTCTAACTGAGAAAATACTGAGGCACCAATAATTTGGTTAAACAGGTCATCTATCCTCAGAAGTGGGTGATTATTCTTCTATGTGAGTTTGTTCAATTCTCTATAGTCCACACACAAGCAAAGCAAACCATCTACCTTAGTCGCGAATACAACTAGAGCACCCCATTTAGGTATGTTTCGCATGATAAACCCTTTCTAAAGTAGCTCCCATACTTGCTTGCTAAGCTCCCTCCTTTCCCTTGGAGCCATATGGCGCACTGATAATGCAACTGGCTTTGCATTGTCCACCAGATATATATGTGACAATCGATCTCGCGCCCCAAAGGTGAACCCCATGCCTCATCGAAAACATCAGAAAAATCTTGGACTAGTGGAACAGATTGCAGATCATCTTTGGATGCATCATGACACTCTAGGAAACTAAGCATAACAAACCCTTGTGGGTCACAAGAAATCTCGAGGGTCTTCCCATGGCAAGTCAAAAGTCTAACAACCCTCCTATCACAATCTAGAATGGCACCATATATGGTTAGCCAATCCATCTCTAGGATCAAACCGTAGCCCATAAAACCGAGCACATAAGCATCGCACTCAAACTCGATGCCTAAGACAGATATTCTCAAACCCCGACAAATCATAGACAAATGAGCCGAACCACCAATGGGATTTGAGACAACAAAGGGATCCACTGCCATACTAGTATTTAAGTGCATTGATTCAACCACAGAACTAGATATAAATGAATGTGGAGCTCCAGAATCAAAAAGAGTTCTAATAGGATGACTGGAATGAGAAATCAAACATTACATGGAAATTTTCCTGCCTCTATCCGGAGCACTGATCGCGAGAGCATGCACCTGCCCTCTAGAAGCTCCTGTCCTTTGACCTTGTCCCTGTGGTCCCTGTTTCTTCGGGCACTCCCTAGCAAAGTGTCCGACCTCTCCACAATTGAAGCAAGTATTCTTCCGTCTTTTGCAATCCTTGACGAAGTGACCTTTTCGTCCACAACTGCGACATTTCCTCTTATCCTTAGTTTTGTCGTTCTTTTCGCCTTTCTTCTGTCGTTGTTGTTGCTGCTGCTGTCCTTTCTTGGGCCATACCTTCTTATTTTACGTTGTTTCCTCAGCTTTTACTTCCTTCTTTTCTACCTTGTCTTTCTCATGCATCAGGGCCATATCAACAAGCCTTTCAAAAGTCGCTCCCATTGGGATGTGGGACATAGCTAACCCACAAAGGGGTTCATTCAGCCTTTCAGGAAATAACAAAGCTTTCTAATGAGAAGTATATACCGATTCCAATCCAAACTCTGCTAGGTGGTTAAATTTGTTCACATATTCCTTAACAATCATGTTTCCTTGTTTGAGCCCCAAGAACCTCTCCATTTACATGCTTTTCTCAGCTTGGGAAAGAAACTTCATTTCTAACCTCTACCTAAAATCATCCCATGTCTCCACCGGACGTCCAGTTTGGGTAACTTCCCACCAGAACGAAGCTTAATCTTTCAGTAGCCAGGCAGCTAACTAAATTTTCCTTCGATCTTCCACTTCAAAGATTAAAAACAAGTCCTCGATCTCCTTGAGCCAATTCCTTGCCTCTATGAATGTTTCAGTTCCACGGAATGGCTTCCCTCCCATGGCATAGAAATCTTTGCAGATCTTAGTGAAATTATCTGCTCTTGGATGAGAAGAGGAGGAACGACGAGTGCAGCTGGGAGAGGAACGTTTCTTTGGCATTTGGCAGGCGTCGTAGCCTCTAGATACCTACAGAACCAGCCAGGTATCGTAACGCCCTCTGAAATGTTAGGTTCCCCAGACATGCTGAAACGAAAAGGAAAGAGATTAGACAAAGGACCGAAGTATATTACATATGGCTTGGGGGAATATGTTTTTCAAAGCAGACTTTTCTTTTTGAAAATAATTTTCAAAGACTTTCATCTAATCTGGCAACCTTCAGCTCTGATACTAAGTGTGACACCCCACGTCCGTTAATGTCACTCACAAAAGGAATGCATTAGTTTCATGAAACGTTATAGGTAAACAGAAACAGAAATATTAGAAGATAGATATAAAATGACAATGAAATTAAAAACTTTATTAATCATAAAGCATCGTGGTTCAAATACATCACATGTCTGAAATACACAAAAACCGCTACATCATAAAAGCTATTATCTTGTACATTAAAGCATCAGAGTACATAAAAGAAGCAAAAATTTCCCAAAATAAAACATAGCCGTAGTAGCAAGGATAGGAGCTTGAGCCATACATCTAAGCAACTCTAGCAAAATGAAAGCAGAATCACGGTCAAACTTGAGTATTCCCACCCTGAGAACCTAGGGGGGAATGGAAGAAAGAAGAGGAAACAAAAAGGTTCAAACATAAAGTCTGGCGAGTCCAGTTACTTTTAGCAAGAAAATAAGTAAAAGTAGCATGACAGACATATAAAGTGGATAAGAAAGATAACACCGTAAAAGGAAGGTATGACAAGGTAAACATGATAGAGTGTATATGCTTCTCTAAAGATTACTCTGCACTAATACTAGTATAACCAGAATGAGATGATCCCAACAACTATCTAATGGTAGACTTAGGCATACGTCCAGATGTACCCTAGCTACCACCCTAATCGATCGGCTCCCCACTCCGTAGATACTCTGTGTTTGCCCCACAGTAGGAGGTATCACTTCCGAAAGTGGCAACCCCTCATGGATGCGCACAGCCATACCTATTGTGGTCACGGTCGTCTTAGCCCTCTATACCCGGCCCATGCATGCACATGTACCCGGTCGGTTTGCGTCGCCCACACCGTCCTCCTCGTTTGGATCTCTTATATTCAACCCAATAAGTGTGCCCTAACTCCAACCTAGTTTGGAGTACTCATTTGATACCAATTAAGGGTTACTGACTGAAATGGGTCCCACACAATATGATACAAGCTCCCCCTTGTCTTATATCCCCACTAGGATTTCCATCGGTTATGTATACCACTAGGTGTCTTTAATTACATAACCCAATCATTTCTACCAGTTATGCTTATCCTAACAAGGTGTCTTTAATTACATAACTTCAACATTTCCACAGGTTATGCTTACCACTAGGTGTCTTTAATTACATAACCCTATCTGGTTAAGTTCATGGACCTATATGTAAATATTACCCACCCCCTCAGATTTACTTAACCCACCCTCTGTTCAACCAAATTTACTTAACCCTAATTGAAGTTCATGTTCATACAATCACTATAGATCCAACTAGGTTAAGTATTCAATGTTTATTACCATATTTTCATTTATGGTTACAGTATGCAAGACCTTCCACATTAAGCCAGCCATTTGTGGATGTTGGACATGCCAGGCGGGTCCACGCAGACTTATTCCATAAATCAGGCATGGCCTCATGTCTTAGCACGTCTCGTATTTGTGCATCTAGACCTCTCACATTAGATTCACCACTTGTGATAGTTGGATATGTCGGGCGGTTCCGGGAAGACTTTCACCACAAGTGTAATCTAACCTCGTATCTTAGGCGCAATTAAAGTTTTCAATTACTGTAATCCTAGGCATTTTGTTATTAGCCAATTTTCACCTATGTCATTTTAGGTTATAGGTTTCATGCCTCTTTGCAATTATGTTTATAGTGAATTTTATATCCAAATTCATGTACATAACCATTATTTAAGTTATGCCAAATTCCCCATTTACCAATTATGCCCAAATTCCCAATTTTCAAGTTGTGCCCCATAATTTTCCCTCTCGTTCCCAAACTGACGCATTCGTACAATTTAGCGGCATGCCTAGGCTCGAAGTAGTCTGGCTATATAAAATAAAAGGGTAGGGTAAAGGGAAGATGACAGGAAAAAAAATTCTACCAAAACTGACACAAGCATATGGTGGAATAATGATAAGATGGACATATAAGCACAGACTGGTGAACTTGTGATAATAAAGCAGGTCCTAACAAAGTAGGGATGTCATAATAGGCATGGTTAAATCTAAATAACAATTTGGATGTTCAACTAGTGACAGATCCAAATTAACTACAATATGATAGGTACAAGGTGATCTAAATAATAAATTAGATCCATAATCAAAAGTAGATCTAACTTGATAAAGGTTGAGATCCAAGTCATAGATAATTCAGAGTATCATGGGTTCACAAATTACAATAGATCTGATATGATTCAGGGATTAACATGCACAGATCCAAATTATAGTCCTATCATTTTTACAGTTTACTTATTTAAATATAAAAGCAACTTGAAACTCACAGTTTTCTGATCTAGAACAATAGAAGGAGAAAAGTGGAGGTTGAATCTCAGATCTACACTTGAATCCCTAAGTTTGATTGTAGAAAAATAAAGAGTTCTGATTCAATCCAGGCACCAACAGCACTTAGGCCTCCATTGATTTTCAGTGTGAGAAAACCACAAAATGAAGCCGTATATATAGCTGCCAGCCCCCAGAATTCAACTGCCACCTCGGCCCTAGGGGGGTCGATCCCCCTCCCCTTAGGGGGTCGACCTAGGGGTCAACACCCCCTTGAGCGGTCGACCCCGGGGTCGACACCCCACCTAAGGGGCCGGCTCCCCTAAGGTGGAAAGATTGCCGCTTCTGGATTTTTGATTTTCAAACGGTTTTCTGATTTATTTTTTTGATTTAATTATATGTATATATATAATTCTTCTGCGCATATATATAGGAACGTGTTTAGTAACCGCGATGTATTAGTAGGCGATAGGAAATGGGAGGAGAAAAGACATCTTTGCCCTGTAGTTTAATTCGTTTTTGCATTCAGCTATACGGTGGATAAAGGACTTTTTGGAACACTTAAAAAGCTTCACCATAGGAAAGTATTGTTACGATTATATAGATATATATAATTCTTCTACGCATATACAAACTACAAACTTTCATAACTTCTTCATGCGGTGTCCGTTTTACGCAAACCAAATGTCTATCTTGACCAGATTTTCGAGACGGACGTAATGGCGCAGTCCGTTTCCCTTAATTCTAAATATTAAATTAATTATTATTTTAATTTATCCTCTTTTAGTATTGTTAAATTACAGGGTGTTACATTCTCCGCTACTCAAAGGATTTCGTCCATGAAATCTCTAAGTTAAGAAGAATGTATTTCCTACCATCCATCACCCATATACTCATCCACCAATCACAGGCATCCGTTGTCCTTAAAGGCTTTTAATGCTTATATAAACATATGCGAAGTTGTGTGTATATTCCCCAATACTAGTGCGAAGATCAGGCGGTTTACTGATTCTGTCGACCTCCTTAATGCAATGTATGTTAGTGCCATGAATCCAATATATATGCAACAATCCTATTATAACATGTAAGTTCTACATGGGTGCACAAACATCCGTCCAAATGCAACATCCATATGATGATACATTCAATTTCATCCATAAAAAGAAAAGAAAATGCATACACATCCATATGCAATATGAGAGTGATTGAGCTAATCTAGTGCCTAATGTGTGTGTATATGCATCCACGAGCAACCACTTGTAAACACTTGCAACCACTTGCATCCATCAAACATAACATGTCTCAAATACATGTTTACATTCATGGGATTCCTACCTAAAGGTCAAAGATTTATAGATAGGACATACTTAAATGATAGAGACAAGCATAAATAAAAGCTTTGGAATAGGAAGTTAAGATCATAACCTCGAAAAGAAAAGGATATGAAGCACAAATCTTGTGTTCGGTCTCCCAAGTTGCATCCTCTGGGTTATCTCCCCACTGAACCTTCACCAACTTGATTTCTTTATAGCGTAGCTTCTTAACTTCTAATCCAAAAATACGGGAAGGAACTCGTCTGACTGTCGCCTCCTGTTCCACCTCTACTTCTCCCAATATACATAGCTCAACCACTTCTATTGTATCATGCAACCACCTCCGCAAATGAGAAACGTGGAAAACATCATGAACACTGGTAGTCTCTCTAGCAGCTTTACTCTATAGGCCATTTGGCCAATCCTTTCTGTTATGGGAAATGGCCTTACGAATCTTGGGGCCAACTTCCATACAGATCCGAAGCGAACCAAATTCCTCAAAGGTGACACTTTAATAAAAACCATATCTCCTACTTCGAATTCAATGTCGGTCCTTCTCTTGTCTGTATAGGATTTTTGCCTATCTTGAGCGGTCTTCATTTGTTGTCTAATAAGATCGATCTTCTTGGACGTTTCGCTAACCATATCTAGTCCAAGCAATAGCCTTTCTATAGATTCCCACCAACAAGTTGGTGATCTATAGGGTCGTCCATACAATGCTTCGAAGGGTGCCATGCCAAAGCTAGCTTGATAACTGTTGTTATGGGAAAACTTTACTAAAGGAAGATGCTCTTCCCAAGTCACTCCGAAGTCTAGGATATATAGCCTCAAAAGATCCTCAAGTATTCTGTTTACCCTCTCCGTCTGTCCATCGATCTAAGGATGATAAGCGGTGCTCAAACATAATTGCGTACATAATGCTTCTTGCAAACACCTCCAAAACTCACTAGTGAAGATGGGGTCATGATCGCTTACGATGTTGAAAGATACTCCATGAAGACGGACTATCTCACAAACATAAATTGTTGCCAACCAAGTTGTCATCTGTTTACTCTTAATTGGAATAAAATGAATGCTCTTAGTAAGCCTATCTACTACCATCCAAATATTGGTGTTGCCTTTCTTTGATCTAGGCAAACCATCTATGAAATCCATAGAGATGCTCTCCCACTTCCACTGTGGAACCTCCAAAGGATGAAGTAAACCACCGGGCTTCTTTTGCTGAGCTTTGACTTGCTGACAAACTAAACATTGAGAAACAAACTCTGCCACATCCTTCTTCATCCCAGCCCAAAAGAAAACCCTCTTCGTGTCCTTATACACCTTATCACCGCCTCGATGAATAGTCATCATAGAATGATGGGCTTCTTCTAGGACTGCCTTTAGCAAACTTACAGTTTGAGGAACACAAAGCCTTCCATCTCGTCGCAACCACCCTTTATCATCAATGAAATTTCTATTAAGGTGCCTAGAAGTCTCCCTTTACTGATCCTATCCAAGATGTCTGAATCTGTGGATCATCTCGCGGCGAAGCTTCTATCTGATCCATAAGAGTAGGTCGTATCTCCGGCGATGCAAACAAACCAGGCAAAAGCTCGTTGGAGGTCCTAAAATCAAAAGCCGATATAAACTCCAAGCTTTTGCTTTCCACAAACAAAGTACTTAAGACCATCCTCTGTCTACTTAGTGCGTCTGCACTACATTACCCTTGTCAGGGGTATAAGCAATCTCGAAGTCATATGATGCTAAGAACCCCATCCACCTTTGCTGCCTCAGATTAAGATCCTTTTGCGAAAACAAGTACTTGAGAGATTTTTAATCAGTGTACAACTCGAACTTCTATCTAAGCAAATAATGACGCAACATCTTAAGCGAGAATACTATGGCAGCTAGCTCTAAATCATGGGTTGGGTAGTTCTTCTTATGGACTCTTAGTTGTCTTCCTCCATAACATACTACCCTTCCTTCTTGCATCAGAACTGCACCAAGCCCCGTACCACAGGCATCGATGTAAACTGTAAACACTTTATTCCCATGGGGCAAGGTCAAGACTGAGGCTATTGTTAAAGCCCTCTTCAGTTGTTGGAAAGCAACATCACAATCTATATCCCACGAAACCGCCAAATTCTTCTTCGCCAGCCTGGTGAGTGGGGCTGATAACTTTGCGAAGTCCTTAATGAACTTCCTATAATAGCCTGCTAACCCCAAAAAGCTTCTCATCTCTGTTACATTCTTTGGAATCTGCCAGTCTTGAACTACAACCATCTTTGCGGGATCTACTGATATCCCTTCCTTAGAAACCACATGCCCTAGAAAGCACACCTCTTTCCTCCAAAAAGGGCATTTGGAGAACTTTGCCTTAAGCTGATGCGCACGGAGAGTTTTCAAAATTTCTTTTAAATGTTGGGCATGCTCTTCCTCACTCTTTGAGAAGATCAAGATATCATCAACAAAGACCACGACGAATTTATTTTGAAACTCCAGAAACACCCTACTCATTAGACCACCAAAATAGGCGGGTGCATTCGTCAACCCAAAAAGCATAACTAGCCATTCAAAGAAACCATATGGAGTCCTGAAAGCGGTCTTATCTATACTGTCCTCAGCCACTCTCAACTGATGAAACCCCGTGGCCAAGTCTAACTGAGAAAATACCGAGGCACCAATAAGTTGGTCAAACAAGTCATCTATTCTCGGAAGTGGGTGCTTATTCTTCTTTGTGAGTTTGTTCAATTCTCTATAGTCCACACACAAGCGAAGCAAACCATCCGCCTTGGTCGCGAATACTACTGGAGCACCCCATTCAGGTATGGTTCTCCTGATAAACCCTTTCTCAAGTAGCTCCCATACTTGCTTGCGTAGCTCCCTCCTTTCCCTTGGAGCCATATGGCGCACGGGTAGTGCAACTGGCTTTGCATTGTCCACCAGATATATATATGAAAATCGATCTCGCGCCTCGAGGTAAACCCCGTACCTCATCGAAAACATCAGAAAAATCTTGGACTACTAGAACAGATTGCAGATCATCTTTGAATGCATCAAGAGACTCTAGGAAACTAAGCATAACTGACCCTTGTGGGTCACAAGAAATCTCGAGGGTCCTCCCATGGCAAGTCAAAAGTCTAACAACCCTCCTCTCACAATCTAGATTAGCACCATATATGGTTAGCCAATCCATCCTTAGAATCAAACCGTACCCCATAAAACCGAGCACATACGCATTGCACTCAAACTCGACGCCTAAGATAGATATTCTCAAACCCCGACAAATCATAGACGAATGAGCCGAACCACCAATGGGATTTGAGACAATAACGGGATCCACTACCATACTAATATTTAAGTGCAGAGATTCAACCACAGAACTAGATATAAATGAATGTGGAGCTCCAGAATCAAAAAGAGTTCTAATAGGATGACTGGAAAGAGAAATCAAACCTTCTACGGAAATTTTCCTGCCTCTATCCGGAGCACTGATCGCGAGAGCATGCACCTGCCCTCTAGAAGCTCCCGCCCTTTGACCTTGTCCCTATGGTCCCTGTTTCTTCGGGCACTCCCTAGCAAAGTGTCCGACCTCTCCACAATTGAAGCAAGTATTCTTCCTTCTTTTGCATTCCTTGACCAAGTGACCTCCTCGTCCACAACTGTGACATTTCCTCTTATCCTTAGCATTGTCATTCTTTTCGCCTTTCTTCTGTCGTTGTTGTTGTTGTTGTTGTTGCTATCCTTTCTTGGGCCATACCTTCTTATTTTGCATTGTTTCCTCAGCTTTTACTTCCTTCTTTTCTCCCTTGTCTTCCTTATGCATCAGGGCCATATCAACAAGCCTTTCAAAAGTCGCTTCCATTGGGATGTGGGACATAGCTAACTCATAAACGGGTTCATTCAGCCCTTTCGGAAACCGCAAAATTTTCTTATGTAGAGTATCTATCAATTCCAATCCAAGCCTTGCTAGTTGGTTGAATTTTTTCACATATTCCTTAATAGTCATGTTTCCTTGTTTGAGCCCCAAGAACCTCTCCATTTGCATGCTTTTCTCAGCTTGGGAAAGAAACTTCATTTCAAACCTCTATCTAAATCATCCCATGTCTCCATCGGACGTCTAGTTTGGGTAACTTCCCACCAGAACGAAGCTTCATCTTTCAGTAGCCAGGAAGCTAACTAAATCTTCCTTCGATCTTCCACTTCAAAGATTAAAAACAAGTCCTCGGTCTCCTTGAGCCAATTCCTTGCCTCTATGAATGTTTTGGTTCCACGGAATGGCTTCCCTCCCCTGGCACAGAATTCTTTGCAGATCTTAGCGAAATTATCTACTCTTGGACGAGGAGGAGAAGGAACGACGGGTGCAGCTGGGAGAGGAACGTTTCTTTGGCCTTCGGCAAGTGTCGTAGCCTCTAGATACCTACGGAACCAGCCAGGTATCGTAACGCCCTCTGGAATGTTAGGTTCCCCAGACATGCTGAAACGAAAAGGAAAGAGATTAGACAATGGACCGAAGTATATTACGTATGGCTTGGGAGAATATGTTCTTCAAAACAGACTTTTCTTTTTGAAAATAATTTTCAAAGACTTTCATCTAATCTGGCAACCTTCAGCTCTGATACTAAGTGTGACACCCCACGTCCGTTAATGTCACTCACAAAAGGAATGCATTAAGTTTCATGAAACATTATAGGTAAATAGAAACAGAAATATTACAAGATAGATATAAAATGACAACGGAATTAAAAACTTTATTAATCATAAAGCATCGTGGTTCAAATAAATCACATGTCTGAAATACACAAAAACCGCTACATCATAAAAGCTAGTATCTTGAACTTTAAAGCATCGGAGTACATAAAAGAAGCAAAAATTTCCCAAAATAAAACATAGCCATAGTAGCAAGGATAAGAGCTTGAGCCATACATCTAAGCAACTCTAGCAAAATGAAAGCAGAATCACGGTCAAACTTAAGTATTCCCTCCCTGAATACCTAGGGGGAATGGAAGAAAGAAGAGGAAACAAAAAGGTTCAGACATAAAGTCTGGCGAGTCCAGTTACTTTTAGCAAGCAAATAAGTAAAAGTACCATGACAGACATATAAAGTGGATAAGAAAGATAACACCATAAAAGGAAAGTATGACAAGGTAAACATGATAGAGTGTATATGCTTCTCTAAAGATTACTCTGCACTAGTACTAGTATAACCAGAATGAGATGATCCCAACAACTATCTAATGGTAGACTTAGGCATACGTCCAGATGTACCCTAGCTACCACCCTAATCGATCGGCTCCCCATTCCGTAGATACTCTGTGTTTGCCCCATAGTAGGAGGTATCACTTCCTATAGTGGCAACCCCTCATGGATGCGCACAGCCATACCTGTTGTGGTCACGGTCGACTTAACCCCCCCCCCCCATCCGACCCATGCACGCACATGTCCCCGGTCGGTTTATGCCGCCCACACGTTCTCCTCGTTTGGATCTCTTATATTCAACCCAATAAGTGTGCCCTAACTCCGACCTAGTTCGGAGTACTCATTTTATACCTATTAAGGGTTACTAACTGAAATGGGTCCCACACAATATGATACAAGCTCCCCCTTGTCTTGTACCCCCACTAGAATTTCTATCGGTTATGTATACAACTAGGTGTCTTTAATTACATAACCCTATCATTTCTACCAGTTATGCTTACCCTAACAAGGTGTCTTTAATTACATAACTTCATAATTTTCACAAGTTATGCTTACCAGTAGGTGTCTTTAATTACATAACCCTATCTGGTTAAGTTCGTGGGCCTATATGTAAATATTACCCACCCCCTCAGATTTACTTAGCCCACCCTCTGTTCAACCAAATTTACTTAACCCTAATTTAAGTTCATGTTCATACAATCGCTATGGATCCAACTAGGTTAAGTATTCAATGTTTATTACCATATTTTCATTTATGGTTACAGTATGCTAGACCTTCCACATTAAGCTAGTCATTTGTGAATGCTGGACATGCCAGGCATGTCCGGGCAGACTTATTCCATAAATCAGGCATAGCCTCATGTCTTAGCACGTCTCGTATTTGTGCATCTAGACCTCTCACATTAGATTCATCACTTGTGGTAGTTGGATATGTCGAGCGGTTCCGGGCAGACTTCCACCACAAGTGTAATCTAACCTCGTATCTTAGGCGCAGTTAAAGTTTCTAATTACTGTAATCCTAGGCATTTCGTTATTAGCCAATTTTCACCTATGTCGTTTTAGGTTATAGGTTTCATGCCCCTTTGCAATTATGTTTATAGTGAATTTTATATCCAAATTCATATACATGACCATTATTCAAGTTACGCCAAATTCCCCATTTACCACTTATGGACAAATTCCCAATTTACAAGTTGTGCCCAATATTTTTCCCTCTCGTTCCAAAACTAACGCATTCACACAATTTAGCGGCATGCCTAGGCTCGAAGTAGCCTGGCTATATAAAATAAAAGGGAAAGGGTAAAGGGAAGATGACAGAAAAAATTATTCTACCAAAACTGACATAAGCATATGATGACATAATGATAAGATGGACATATAAGCACAGATTTGTGAACTTGTGATAATAAAACAGGTTCTAACATAGTAGGGATGTCATAATAGGCATGATTAGATCTAAATAAGGATTAAGATGTTTAACTAGTGACAGATCCAAATTAACTACAATATGATAGGTACAAGGTGATCTAAATAATAAATTAGATCCATAATCAAAAGTAGATCTAACTTGATAAAGGTTGAGATCCAAGTCATAGATAATTCAGAATATCATGGGCACACAAATTACAATAGATCTGATATGATTCAGGGATTAACATGCACAGATCCAAATTATAGTCCTATCATTTTTACAGTTTACTTATTTAAATCTAAAAGCAACTTGAAACTCACAGTGTTCGGATCTAGAACAATAGAAGGAGAAAAGTGGAGGTTGAATCTCAGATCTACACTTGAATCCCTAAGTTTGATTGTAGAAGAAGAAAGAGTTCTGATTCATTCCAGGCACCAGCAGCACTTAGGCCTCCATTGATTTTCAGTGTGAGAAAACCACAAAATAAAGTTGTATATGTAGCTGCCAGCCCCCAGAATTCGACTGCCACCTCGGCCCTAGGGGGGTCGACCCCACGCCCCTTAGGGGGTCGACCTATGGGTCGACACCCCCTTGAGGGGTCAACCCCGGGCTTGACACCCCCCTAAGGGGTCAACTCCCCTGGGGTGGGAAGATTGCTGCCTCTGGATTTTTGATTTTCAAATGGTTTTCTGATTTTTCAAATTTCATTATATATATAATTCTTATGTGCATGTACAAACTTCAACCTTTCATAAAATCTTCATGTGGTGTCCGTTTTATGTCTATCCTGACCAGATTTTCGAGACGGACGCAATGGCGCAGTCTGTTTCCCTTAATTCTGAATATAAAATTAACTACTATTTTAATTTATCCTCTTTTAGTATTATTAAAATTACGGGGTTTTACAGTTATCAACAAACAAAAATCATATTAAATAACACATTGTTGTGTCCAACAATGTAGTTCGACATACATGTGACAATTCAAAAATTCAAGTGACTTTTTAATTTTTTTTATATTATTTAATATTTTATATTCACTATTTAATTATTTCCTGATGTGATATTAATCTTAAAAAATATTTTAAAATTAATTTTTATTACTATTTTATCACTTTGAATTTTATTATTCTGAATTTCAACATTCAAATTTCAAGTTTAAATTTTAGAATTCAAATTTCAAATTTAAATTTTAGAATTCAAATGTCAAATTTAAATTTTAGAATTCAAAATTCAAATAAGGAAAGTAAATAAGCATCCCTTCGGCCATTTCAATCATAAATTATTAATTAAGGCATACCTGGTTTTCTGATCAATTTCTTCGATATTTTTTTATTCTTGAATTACTGTGAAGCACATATTTGAATTTCCAATTTCTGCCTCTTCATCACTTGATGGTGAATCTGAATCATCTAAAGTTGTTGCATATGCTCTTTTCCTCTTCTTTGATGAATTGTCATTTGTTTATTGACTTGATTTATCTAGATATAGACACATCCTTTTTATATGGCTAGGTTTGTTACAGTTGTAGAATTTATCGTTATTAGTTTTTTTCCCTAACTTCCTTGAATATTTTCTGAAAATTATTCCTCCCTTTATATCTCAAGAATTTTCTGAAATTCCTTGTCATTAAGGCATTTTGTTCATCATCCTCACTGCTTCAATCAGAACCACCAATTGTTGCTTTGAATGTTATAGAATTATTTTTTGATGACTTATTCTCCTTTCTTTTCTGCAACTGTACTTCGAGTGAAATTTTCAAAAGAGGCTGGTTTTTGAAACTAATGGCACAACTAGGCTAGTTTAAAAACTAGGACAAATTTTCAAAAGAGGCTGGTTTTTGAAACTAATGGTACAAATAGGCTAGTTTCAAAACTATTTGCAAATATGGGTTAGTTTCGGCATGCTCAGCAATGAGCTGGCAGAATTTTTTTCTTTAGATACGGGGCGCATTTGCCAAGTGCACCAATGTATATTTAATCATCTTTATTAATAATTCTCTTGGAAACACATATTTTTGGTCCGACCGTGAAGTGCCCAAATTGCCCTCTATATATATTCAATTTTCTCTAAAAAACTCTACTGCTTTTTCCTTAAAAATAACATCCTCTATAATTGCGTGATTTTTTTTCTTACAGAACTCACGGCAAACAAGAAATAATTCATGTTTTGAATAATTCAATATAGCACTTTAACGCATATTGTTTTACCAGGGTATTTTAAAAATGCGGCTTGACATATTCCTCCCTAAAACTTTGCACCTTTGCAGCATATTTTGTATTAAAATAAAATTTGTAATGCGGCTTGACCTATTCCTCCCTAAAACTTTGCAGCATATTACTACTTCTGAGTTTTTGAAATTCACGCAGGTTCTAAGCAAAGTTAAATATAGGCGCATATATATTTTTAAGGGGTACTTAAGAAATAAATACTACCTTTTCTTCGGCCTTGGACCTTTTCAATCCTTCATACAGTATTATCCCACTTAACTAGGCTTCTAGAAACCACGCCACTGTCCTATAAATACAACTCCATATCCACAACAATTCATATATCTCCCCTACAGATTCTTTCCCACCACTCTCTCATACTATCTACATATCTTTCTACATCACTATTTCCAGAAACTGTGTAAATTGCAGAAGACGTTGGAACCAATTCATACAAATAGAGGACTTCTGATAAAAATATTTTTAAGGTTCTCTAACACATAGTCACGCGCGAAGCGCGTGCCTATACGTCTCGTTTATGATAGTTAGTAATTACAAATATTATCTGCTATATTTCTGTTAGTGATTATTAGTATTATTTATTAATTAGTAACTGTAATTATATATTAATTATTAATTATAATTTTTTAATTTGTAATTTGTAATTATAAATATTAAATATTATTAGTAATTATAAATTATATTATGTATCAAATATTAATTTCAAAGCACAATCAACTATTAGTTAGTTAATAATAATAATTTAATATGACTTAAGAATTGATCATTAAATATTTTGTTTCAAATATTGATTATTAATAGTTAGCTATTGAGTAGCATTCATTAATTTTTGAAAAACCAATATTAGATATTAATTACTACTTTTTAGTTTTTTTTAAAGTAATTATTAAAAGTAATTATTTAATGGTAATTGTTAACTATAAAAAGTTAATTTTTCTCAAAAAAACCATAAAAAGTTAATTACTAAATTGTAAATAGTAAATATTAGTCTTAATTGGTAAGTATCAGTTATTAACTACTACTTCTTAATTATTTAATAGTAAATGTTAATTATCAAATAATCAGTATTATTCATTAAATATTATTTGTTAATTGTTAACAATTAGTTGTTGGAATGGCAAGTGCACCAGTGTATATTTAATCATCTATCTATATAATAATTCCCACTAATCTTACCTTTGGTCCGACCTTGAAATACCGAAATTGCCCCTCACTTTTTAAATATCATTTAATATCACCTATGTGTTATTTCACATTTCATGGAATATTCATCAAATGATATTCACTACTTGAACACCTTCCCAATTTTCCTTATATCACATTCCCTTTTCACATATTCAGTCTATGTTACTGATTATCTTTCACCATAGAATTTCTTTTGCAATGTTAACAGCATTAACTAACAAAATTAATAAATGTTACCTAATTTATAATTAAATGTAAAATTACATGCTAAAATTTTGGTATGAAATTGATAATGCTCCATGATCAAACCTTGGATTATTCCTTCTTTCACCGCTTTAGCTTTCTTTCTTTTGGTAATATTCATTTACCATTTTTTCACCTTCAACTAAAAACTAGGAACATAGTTATTTTACTATTCAATTTGCTTAAATTATCTCCAAATTTCCTTTTATATTTAATATTTTAGATGTTCACTAGATTAACAACTAAAATTGCTTCTGCTTAACAAAGTAAGAAACCCGGCTCCTTATCCCTTTTGTGTATCACAACAAACTGTAAATATTGTGCTTATTTTATTTTTTGATCTGTGAAATATTTTACATTACGCCTCTTGCCTTCATGGTTTAATTCATTTTAAGATTTGTGCAGAACTTGGTATTTTATGCTTATTTCAATTTTACATCTGCGCAAGAATTAGATTGGGGGGCTGCACCCTCCCACTATAACTATTTGTTGTTGTTAAAAATGAACTATTAAATTTGTTACTGCTTATGTGCTTATTACACACAAGAATTATGAATCACGAATAGGGTTCATGGTATTTCATCCTACTGTTATTTACAGTGTGACAGTTACCCATAAATCACATCTCAAAATTGGTAGTGAAATTTCAAATTTGCATGAAGTCATTCCATTATTATTCTAAAGTAATGAAAAAATGATTGACAACTTGACATATATACTTCTACTAGTTGTCCCAAAAGTTTACCCTAACTAATCACACTTTTATGTAAAACAATTGTATTCATTTTTATATTTCTATTTTTTCAATTACTTTCTTTTACAATACGATTCATATTTTTAAATGCAATTGACACTTCTAAAGAATCAATGTATCTAAACTGGCCTACAAATCCTGGATTTCGTGGTCATGCTTTGCTTTATATAAAGTCGGTATATTACCACATCAAGATTAAAAAGTTGCCTTGTTTATTTTTTTTTAGGTTATTCTTTCACACATTTACTATGTTGGCAATTTCACATCTATGTTACACAAAGATTGTTTCCATTTTCTACATTTAATTTTGCATTAATTTTACTTTTATGTTATAAAATATTTATTTCTATTTTTAATATTCAAAGAAGGTTGGTGCATATTTGGGAAATAAGTATGATAGGAAATGTTACCCTAACCTTTGTTCTGAAGCTTAAAGAGGATTATTAAAAAAAAAATCCATTCTCTATATTAGAAAAAGGTTTATATATTTAGGAAATCACTATGATAGGAGATGTATAGCCTAACCTTCATTACGAAGCTTGAAAAGGATTCATGGTACTTACTCATGTAGGTGATCTCTTCATACAGAATATGATAAACTTATAGAGATGTGCATATGCTAAGTTTAATTTGTTCTGTTAGTACTGTAAACATTCTACTAGATATACTATGATCATCAAATCCAGATGTCAAAACACACAATATCAATTTCATGAGGTGTGCTCTATATTTTTTGTCTTTTGTGTTGCCTTTTTAAAAACAAAATATATACCTTCCTTATTTCAAATTCTATGCTTGATATTTAGCATAACATTTTTATTATCTAGATTTTCTGATAGTGGGAGGGAATTCTTCTCAAATGCAGTAATTTTCCTACAAGTCAGATTGTGACTTACTAGTATTACCGTACAACGGTGGGAAAACCGACCGTTAGAAGTTTAATATTATTATGTGTTTTTGATAAACTAATGCATTCAAGATAAAAGTCTAGTATTTTGTTTAGTACTAATTAATCGACAATTAGATCTGGTGGATCTGCATAAGTTTGGAAGCTATTGTGGAGACAAACTCGTTTGATATAATATTTTTGATGCTTATGAAGGATATCAAGTCTAAATTGGTGCATACGAAATGTTTATAGATCCGTTTATATGTTTAAATAATGCAATAGATCTTGTATAGGTGTATTAAGAAAATATCTAGGTGGTAAGAAAGGTTAACGCCTAGTCAAGGCCTTAGCGGAAGCCAATAAGTTTTTTACAATGAAGTTTAAATCCAATGACTAATTTGTTATATTGAACGATTGGTATGAGAGATTGGTATGAGAGGTAATGAAGGGAGCATGCGGCTATACACATGCCGATGCACAAAGTTGTAGAGATCAAAGAATAAAAATAAATGTTAGAGTACAATTTCTCGGTTATAATCATCATTGTCATTTGGACCACATGCTTGAAAAAATATTAAGCAATAGCGTTTTGAGTGGCCATGTTGGTGCATTAAATCTAAAGCTCCATATTACTAAATTAAGATAGTCTTAAACCTTGGTTGAGCTTCAAAGGGCCAAGATTTGTGACTAATCATATGAAGAAAAGAATTTCAAAGATTAATAGATCAAGGACAATAAAAGGATTTCATTTGGAAAAATACAACTTACTCTAAAATTGATATGCAAAGATACAATTACAGAAAATAATTTCAAAGATTAACAGATCAAGGACAATAAAAGGATTTCATTTGGAAATATACAACTTACTCTAAAATTGATAGGCAAAGATAAAAGAACGGAAAAGAAGAGAATATGAGTAGAGAAAGAACACCAAAGATAATAAAAAAAAAATCAGCAAGTTCTTATTATTTAATTTCCGTAATCCTTGTACATAGCCAATTTCATATAATAAAACAAGATACGCATGACAAATCCATGCATTTGCTAAGTAACTCAGCATAATAGAGACCAACTGGGTAACCAATTAGTTACTTAATTCCTAATTTATACAGAAAACTGGCAACTGCTACTATTTGCATCCGGGAATCAGCGTGTCCAATCTAGACGTCTTTAGGAATCTTGGTGCATTATTTTGGTCCAGAAGCAGGTGCTCCATCACATTCTTTGCTAGCCTTTAAAGCAATACAAAATTTGGAAGAAGATTACGAGTCAATTGATAATTTAAACACAGAAAGTAAGGTGTGCTTACTATTACTTAATTTTAACAGTCACATGAACAATACAAAACCAAACATGCAGTCTACCTCAAAATGTACAAATAGGATAGAGAGATCAATGAAATGCAAAAGTAAAAACAGTCACATGAACATTGCATAACTAAAGATATCATCAGCAGGTACTCCCCATCCATCTTCTTCAAAACTAAGGTTTGAGATCAATCTTTAGTGGCTTTTTACCTTTAGTGTGACCCTTCATAACTTAAGTTTGGAAAAATTTCACATAACTAATTTAGTATGATATTTTCTAAACCAAGTAGTTCAAGAAAGATGATATCGGAACTTACTGCTATTACTATCAACTCTTTTAACAATTCTTCCAAATGCCACAAAGACTATATATATAACATGTACTCGTTAATTATCATTTATAAAGCTAATCAAAAGAAGAAGAAAATCTGAAGATCAAAGTAAATATGTAACATTTAACCATTGCGTTGGGCCATCTACTGGCACACGCTCAGGGGATTGTTTTTAAATTCACAGGTTATTGCAATTATTGCGATACATAAAATGGTAACATCATAGAGGTCAAAGCCATAACAAATGGAAATGGTTTTTAAATTTGATGAAGAGATGTTTCTCGGATGTAAATGATGCTTAATAATAATTTGTATCCATACCTTTCCATCAGCAGGTTGTTGTAGAGAATGAGTCACATAGGTCACCTGAATATTACGTGCACTGATAATGAAAATCATCACCGTTTAGTTACAAAAAATATATGTAACACACAGAACTCTAAGCCCTCCAATATAACATTTAGACCATATTCTTAACTACAGAGATGGAGTGAAAAAATGAGGATAATAGTGTTCAAGTATAACTCTGTCCTATTAAGACAGTCTATAATGATGGCCCGGTATAGCTGAATTGAAGGGGTGGTAATGTCTTATATGAAAGGAAATCGAACTGATGAAGTCAGTATACTGTAACATATTTATCCTGCATTATTATTATTTTCTACCTCCTTGAATCAAAATAATGTACCGACAATCCAATAAAAATTTAGTTTATATTTTATAAGAACGAATGCCTAAAATTATTACTTGCATGATGGTAACAAACTCATACTCAAGCCAATATGTTGCAGGTTTATAAATCATCCTTCAGAGGTTTACAAAACTCTTTTTTTTTTACATTAATTATCTTTCCTGTCTTAGCAGCTGTAACCAAGAGATCAGTCTGTTACAGTAGAGAGCCTAGTATCATAATTCACAAATTTACAGTTTGCATAAACTAAAAATAAAGGTAAGGTTATATTGAGATAATCTTTGAAGTAAAGAAGCTCAAGATTTCAATATGATACCTCTCTACATAGTAAAGCTAGAATTTGAATTATATCCGCAACTCGACCAACAGCTTAAGACAGGATGTACATAAATTTATTTGGAATGAAAAAAATAAGCGTGCAAAACAATATGATGCTTATTCTAACTGTGAGCAGTAAAGCTGTAACCCATACTAATTTAAAAGGAGGAAAAAGTTCTACTATAAACATTTGTGCAGTTAGATGCATGTGCATTAAAAACTGAAGTCCCTAGCTTAATAGCATTCAACCAATCAAAACTCGGTGCCTTTTTGTGTATTCAATAAAATAATAAAATCACTTAAAAGTTAATAGTAATTAGATACATGCATAATAAAAACTAAAGTCTCAAGTTCAATAAGTTTAAACCAATCCAAATTTGAAATGCACTATTGTTGCTCTTTTTGTCTTCATGGAAATAGTAAGATCACTTTTAGTTAAGAGCAACGACTTTAAATGGTAACAATACGTTATTATTATTTTTAAGTGCTAATACATTATTATTATTTTTAAGTGATAATACATTATCATTAATTTAATTTTTAATGTACCATGGAAGTAATATTAAACATGAAACTGCTAATGTCATCTATTTTGGAGCAAAATAAATCTAAGAGATCATTCTTTGAGAGACAGAGGAAATGTAAATTTGCACATCTGAATTGATAAGTAAACTTAAATTGAAACAAAACCTGTTGCAGTGAGGACGCTTTTGTTATGGTTCCAAAAAAAAAATCCAGTATCAGTAACAAACCCAACTGCTAGTCTATTATGTTTCAATTCATCCCATGATGAACCTGCATACTGCAAAAATTTAAATTATATTAGATATGTTGACATTCGTCGAGCAAATAAATTAATTCAATTTAATGTTTTGACCTCTTCAGTTGCATCAAAACACCATCTTTCTAGCTCAGCTAATCCAGCTTTAACGTATTCCCCATTGCTAAATGAACAACATTCACGCCGTAGTAAAAGGCTATAGAAAATGGAAACCAAATAAGTTAAAATTATTATGAAAAACGCAAAATCTGCACCAAAAATAACTAATAGAGGAAACTTACCTGTTAAACAGCTGGAAATTATTAAAACGAGAATATTTGGGTAAATATCTTTCGAACCAAAAATGGAGAAACCTGCATATACTAGATATTAATTGTAAGAAGGAAAACTTTAGTCAAGTAAAAAATATGTCAAGTAGGGTGAAGGTAATAAATCTCACAAAGTTTGCTCGTAACGTTCCTAAATACTTATTTTGGATTTTCACAATGCTTTGCCAATGTGTAATCAAAACTTGTTGAGCAACATCATTTGCTTGAGAATGCCCTTTGACCAAATTAGCACGGACGTTCTTGGTGCCTACATCATTAAAAAGAGTTATAGGTAGTAAATTACTCATAAATTATCTAAGCTTCTATTAAGCATAGTATACAATATTCAGTGTTGGCCTTTGAAAGGTTTTCTGAAAAAACAAAATACTTTAAGGTCTTTAAGTAAGAAGTAGACTACGAAATATTTCATGATAAAAAAGAGAGGAAGCTATAGCATATTTTAGAGGCCAGAACCTTGGGGAAGCGAACATCTATCTGTAAGAAACCTATTTACATGTTAATGCTTGGAAAGTCAATGGAAACATAGTTCTAAACACTAAACAAATCAATTTTATTAGCAATATGGAAATTTCAATAAAATGACGAAGGCAAACTTTCAAAGGAGAACCAGTAAACTACCTTTTTCAGAAACAAAGTTAGATTATCTAAACACGTTTTTTTCCATCTATTCATTATAACTCAAAACTAAATTTTGTCCATATCATCTTAGCACTTATTTAGCCATGATGCAAAGTAATCGAAATAAGTTTTTTCAAAACAATCAGAAATTGAAAAAGGAACAAATAATTACCTATGATTGAAATTTCATTATGCTCAATATGATTTTAAAACTTGATTGTCAACACCAGTTTCTGTAATTGAAATTTCAATATGCTCAATATGATTTTAAACTGATTTTAACACAGAAACGTTATCATCCATACAACTGGCGACCAAAATTCTATCCGAAATTCTAAAACAGAAAAATCAACAAGATAATCAAAATTAACGAAACTGTTGACATCAAAACGATAAAAAATGATTACCGAGTTATGCCGAAGAGGAGCAGCAGTCGTAGGAGCAACGATCAAATTATGCCGAGGAGAAACTGGAATCCGATTTCACCATCCACTATTCCACTATCCAACGGGAAAATCGATCAAAATCTATCTTTTTCCAGTTTCTTGACTTTTGATCAAAACCAGATTTTTTGGTGTCAAAATACGTGAATTTGTGAATGAATCCATTAAAAAATCAGCTGTTTTGAAGTCTCGCGAATATTTAAATTCCCCTATCAAATGAAAACAGTGAGAAAAGAGGAGTAATTTGCGCGTTGATTTGGATAGAGGAACTCTCGCGTTGATTTGGGTAGAGGAATTCTCGCATTGATTTGAATTTTCGTAAGGAGAAAGAATTGAGAAAGAAGGAAACGACGGAGAAAATATTACTGTTAGCGAAAATTATGCCTAAATTTGTTACTTCAGACAATTTGTTTTTGGCTCTTGCAGTAGTGAAACCTCCCTAACGGTCGGTTTGATTAATATAAACAATCTTAAATCCACTTTCCATGTTTCCAATTAGCATTATACTATTAAAAGATTTTGCAAATAGATTCAGGCATGTTTTCTTATATGGCAATCTAATCGTATTTTATTTGTTACACTGTTATTCTTGAGTAATAAACTCTATAAGATATTGCTTACATCGATCAAAACACACTATGAAATGAAACAACCTTTTCATGATGGTAGTATTGTTTTATTTATTTATAGCCTTGAATGTTCACATTTGATTAAATTCGTGTAAGCACGTTTCATTCCATAGATATTTCAACATCGCCTATAAATGTCTGATGGGAAAGACATGTGTATACATTACTGGAAAAAAAAAATTAATTAAATTCATTTTCTAAATGTCCAAAAATGTGCATCGTATCCTCTATAAAAGTTTCTTCTTCACATTTACTATGTGTTTATTCATCTCTTCATGATCTAATTTGTTTCACTATCTTTGCCCAATTTCTTTACTATGTTGGTTGTCAGCGCCTTCTCTTTGTCTCCCATCACTATCCTAACCCAGATTAACAAAAACTGTGAAAATCAAATTATGTACCAAATTAGCAGTCCAAAATGTCATTCTCACTTATCTTTATTCTCTAAGGATAGTCGACACTGTCAGATGACGTTTGCAGTATAAAAATTGGGGAAAGAAAGTAGAAGATGTGAGTTGGTTGCATCTGAAATAGTTAAATTTGTTTAAAAAAGTACTACTTTTAACGTCATTATGCTTTGAAGTTTTATCCTACGATGTCTGCAATTATCTAGCCAATTTGTTGTATAGAAAATATAATAGAATAACTGCTCTTTGTTAATTGTCTTGAATCAGTGATGATAACTTGGTTGGACATATGTTATATTAGAAACAGCCTTATATCATCGCCTTTCATTTATTTATGTTTATATTAGATGACAGTGAAGGCAGTAAAGGAGTTGTAACTCATAGCAGGTGGTACTGTTTCTTTTTTCTTATCAAATTAATAAATAAAATAAAGCAAAAATAAATGGTGGATGGTGTATTTGTTCAGTTCAGTGCAAACCATGCTCCAGTTGTTTCTTTAGCAGCAATACTACATGGAGTTCTTGCTTATATAGTTATACCAAGTAACGCACCAAAATGTAAAGTCAAGAACGTGAAGCGATATGGTGGACAAATTATTTGGTCTGAACTAACCCTTGAATCCAGAGAGAAAAGTTGAGAACGTGAAGTGATATGGTGTCCAAGTTATTTGGTCTAAACGAACCCTTGAATCCAGAGAGAAAACCACAAGCAAAGCACAAAAGGAAACAAGTGCTGCAATCATTTGTCCATTTAATGACAAACATATAATAAGATATGTGGTTGTAGTATATAAGTAATGTCATGCTTCACTAAGATTTAACTGACCATAAACAAGACGGTATGTGTTACACACTTTATGTAGAATTCTTATATAGATGTGATTTGCTCAATTTACTTGATTTGGTATGAAAAAGATAATGATACAAGTATAAATATAATGTAAACAGTTATTAAATATATAACTTTTGAATTGCTGTCTTTTATGTTGTAAATATTTCTGGCTTATTTTTTCCTCGATAGGTAATTTTCTACAATTTATTTTTCTTCGTTATCCAATATGCGCCCACAATCATATCTTCCCTCTAAATGACAGTATTTTTTATAGCTCTTTCCTGTTTGGTACTTAATTGTATGATTTTCTTCATGTATAAATTAGTTGATTATGTTGCTATTGTTAAATTTGGCGATACAAAATCACAAATTGATTGGAACAAATTTGCAAAGAATGGAAAGTAAATAGTTTTATAATGGGAATGCATTGATTGCATTTAATGAGGTGGTAGAAGTGATTAATTTCTTCCATCCATGCTAAAGAAACAGATTGATTTACTTTCTATGCTTGCACATTTGTTGTTATGATAATATAACTCCATTATATTATTACCATATGTTGGTAATTTAATTGATGACTCACATAAATTTGCACTGGCTATATATTGAGAGGTAGACTTTAGTATAAACCCATCCTGGCATGGAGCCAGTGATCCCCAATGATGTCTCTTCTTGTTAAACCTGATTGAGATTTGGATATGTAAACTCTTATTTTGTAATCTCTTGTGATTCTCTTATGTGGAATAAAATCTCTCTCTGTTGGACTGGATGTACACTATCTCGAGGATAGTGGAACCAATATAAATATTGTGTCTCTTTGTTTCTCTGCTATAGTTATTTACTATTTTGTTGATGTAATAAAATAACTGCTATGAGATTAGATTGGTGTTCAGTTGGCAAATCTAGATCTTGTTTATTACGCTTCCGCATATGCTCAATTTTCATAACAGATTGGTATCGGAGCGAGGCGATATGTCTTAAATTGTGCATCAATTATTTCTACAAAGGATGGTAGATTCAGTGGTGATTATGCTATTACAATTTTGGAGAAAAGGAGACTTTGGTGGAGGAGATTATGTCGAGAGTGAAGAGCATTCCAATCTGGGAACTTTGACCTGATATGGAGTTTATTGTGAAGAAGCCCTCTGATATGGATGAGGGAAGTTGGAAGAAGACAAAGAAGAAGGCGGGTGACGGTTGAAGAACCTAGTCCACAGCAAGGTGGATAGGTTAATATGGTCACTGCTTATGGTCCTAAGGTGGAGGATCATGGTATCGACAATGGTCTAGATGTTGATGATGCTCGAGGGATCCCGGAGATGAAGAGATCATGTCAAACGGAAGGCGGATGTCGAGTTTTGAAATCCACAAAGACGATGGAGATCTTGTGGTATTGCAAGCATTTTTTAGACTGCTGATTGATGCACGGTGCAACTCAAGTGGCAGATGCATCTTTTGCAGGCGGTGAGTTGTGTTTGTAATTGAGGTGTGGTCGTAGTCCTTTCAAATCGACTGGGTGTATCTCGTTGCCTTGAAATCGAGATTGGTTTTAATTGAGAGAATACTTTTTTGGTCTTGGTGGTGTTGAGATTATTTTGGAATCTGCATTTTTTTTATTTTGGATATTTGCAACATTTTGTTGGCGGGCAGAGACGTAGTCTGAGCTCGTTAATAATTGTGTGATGGGGGGTGACTTTGTTGGAACCCATTTGGTAAATATTCATTTTTTGGTGTATCTCGTTGTGAGATTTTGATTGAAGGTGGAGTTCTGTTGAAGAGTTTTATGATGAGAAGAGAATTTGACTCAATGTGGGGTGCTGGAGATATGTGATTTTGCATCAAGGTGGAGTGTTAAATTTGGTGATACAAAATCACAAATTGATTGGAATAAATTTGCAAAGAATGGAAAGTAAATATTTTTATAATGGGAATGAATTGATTGCATTTGATGAGGTGGTAGAAGGGATTAATTTCTTCCATCTATGCTAAAGAATCAGATTGATTTACATCCTATGTTTGCACATTTGTTGTTATGATAATTTTCCTCCATTATATTATTACCATATGTTGGTAATTTAATTGATGACTCACATAAATTTGCACTGGCTATATATTGAGGGGTAGACTTTAGTGTAAACCCATCCTGGCTTGGAGCCAGTGATCCCCAATGGTGTCTCTTCTTGTTAAAGATGATTGAAGTTTGGATATGTAAACTCTTATTTTGTAATCTCTTGTAATTCTCTCATGTGGAATGAAATCTCTCTCTCTGTTGGATTGGACGTACACTATCTCGAGGATAGTGGAACCAATATAAATATTGTGTCTCTTTATTTCTCTGCTATAGTTATTTACTATTTTGTTGATGTAATAAAATAATTGCTATCAGATTAGATTGATGTTCAGTTGGTAAATCTAGATCTTGTTTATTACGCTTCCGCATTTGTGCGGTTTTTGCATAATAGCTATATTAAATGATAAAGTTGTAGAATTAAATATAAAACATTGTTTCATCCTTTCATTATTTTATTTTATCACACTATATTTTAAAGTGAAGTGTGCAAACTCCCATTAGCCATAATATCATACCGATATCTTTGTGTATTAAGATGAAACATTGGTCAATCCTCTAATATGCAAGACACTTTCTCCATGATTTAGTCCTCAGATACTTGATAGTAAAAAATTAAAAAGTTAGCATATTGTATATCTCAAGATGTTTTAACAATTTATTTATTCTTATCAGTGCATTTTTTTTTCAATTTCAACTGATGTAGTTTGTATTATTTAAAGCATAGTTATATTTTTATGACTTAATGAGTAAAAAAACACAGGTTTCATATAAGACCGACTTCTACTTTTTTGCTAATTAGGCAGTAAAGATGACCTTTTTTAAAGGAAGGGGTGAAGCTGTGATGCACTCTTTAGTAATGAAAATGAATCTTCATTCAAACTTAATTATGGGAAAACTGCATTTGAAAAATTCAATATTTAATAGTTTAATAATGAAAACAGAAGAAAAAAATCGACAATTAGATGGTTCAAAATTTCACAGTAAAATAGTGCCAATTTGTCTCATTTTTGGAATTAAAAATAAAAATAGGGAACATGAATTTATCAAAGAAATGAAAAGTGTAATGGATGGGATTTTCGACCCAGAAAATCAACATAAAAACACATTGTTGACTATTCAAGCATCGAAAATACCGAGACATTAATAGAAGAATTTAGAGGATGAGACAGAAAAGATAGAACTAATAGAATAGAAGAAGAAGAAGATCACAACTGAACAAAATTAGAGAAAACACGAATCTCACAGCGGAATAATAATCTTTATTATATAACAAGTTTGAAATACAAATCTGAGTTTGTATATATACATACCATATCAGAGTATAATACATGGTATACATCACAGCGGAAATAATCTCTCAATAACTAATAGTGGAGCATCCTGCTTTTAGCTCCTCCAAGTAAATCTGCAAAATCCTGAAACACTTGACTGCCCGTACAAATTTGGGCACCCAAGAGTTTAGGGGAAACACAATCAAATAAACTCTGGGTCAGTCATGAGACTGGTGTGAGTAAATTCCAACCATACTGTTTAACTTTGAAAATTCTTTTCAAACAAGAAGATAATAGTAAGACCAGCCCACAAATAAACATGGACGGTTTTTATCTTACTATACTCCAAAATACTTTGATATCAAAACCAGTGATATTATGATAATGTCTAAGCACATAAATATCCAAGTAGCAGAACGCTTGCATCTCACGTTCCACATGTATATGTTATAAAATCATAAACCGCAGGGCGCTTATTGGAGAATGGATTCCAACAGACAAGGTATGGGAAGTGTACTCTAGAGGGGATACACTCAGGGTTCAACAAGAACGTCTTGCAACCCGGCCACACATGACCGACCACTCATTTAGCTTGAGTGTATCGAATATATTGCCACCATGGTTGTAGGCCATCCAACCGTCAATCCGAAGATACAGAATCGAAAAGAAGTATAAATATGAATTTTCTCTAGATCGATGACAATACACCCTGCTTGGGGATGACCCAACTAGCCATGCTGCCTAGCCCAATCTGTCATTCTCGGTTGTGAGGGTAGAGGCTACGTCTACCTTCAGAACATCTGATCACCATTCACTTTGAATGTCACATCGTCAAATCCGTAATCACACATTGATTACACAAATGCACACTGGGTGTAGAATAAAGAGAAGTTACCTTCTCCCCACCAACTTGGTATACTCGTAAAATCAACGGCATGACCGTTGGAAATACTCTGTCAAACACTCGTCCCTCCAAGTTGTCCTGGGACTGGACAAACAGAAACACCATTCTAGAACTGGACGACCCTTGCATTTAACTCCATCTTCAATTATCTTCAGCATAATATAATTCGCAGCGCTGATGCCTATACGGAGTGGTTTTCAGATAACATATCTAACCGGTCTCTCCGTATTGACAACGATGGTCAAACACTTCGATAGTCGGTTATTTAACTATCGAAGTAAAAATAACATCCATTTAAATAATCAACTAAACACACACCACCACGGGCACTTTTATTTAACATTCGTTTTATTTATTCGCATTCCAATATCTTACTAGATATTTCTCAAATCCCGTTTTAGTCTTTCTTACACTTCTTGGAAAACATTCCAGTTATTATACACTCTTATTATTTCATGTTTCAGAAAACATGCATTATTAACGTTTCGAAACATTTTCATTCTTTTCACGTTATTCATTTTCTACACTTGGATAATATATCCTAACTCCATTGGAAAGATATTTCCAATTTCAGTTTAAACATTTAAATCTGCCAAGCGTTTACTTTAAAGCATTATTCACTTTAAAACGTGAATATCATTTCTATTATAGAAATCTGAGCATCTTTATCAAATAATTACCATTATCTTGTTTACCAAAATCTCTTTCCTGATTTATATTCCCATTTCGCTTTATAAACCCTGTTTCTACGTCAACTCCTTGTTAGATCAATATCAAGCTTATACCTTCATATCGATTACATATGCTTTTATAATTTGTTGGTTTAATATTAACTATCTTATCAGAATCATAATTCCTAGAAATGATTTACTTTAATACATTCGACATTGTCGAATTCTAGTTCCACACCCTAATGGTTTAATTCTAACCACATTTCGATCATCGAAATGTTGTCATCATTTTCTAACACGATTCTTCAGCTTCTCTTTCTAAAACTGATTCTTATATTTTCTTACGACATCGTTATTTATCATTTTCGAATAAGTGGATTTCAACTAAACTGCTTCATTTCCTAGTAAGTGCTGCTATATAAAAATCATGCTTTAGTTTGGTTAACAGCGTTAATTTATCGCTATAGTTCTAAACTTGTCATATGCTGTAATATTCTCCTTTATAACTAATCTTGACATAACAGTCACGCTTAATCCTAATCAACAGCGTTTATTTTATCGCTATAGTTCTAACTTGTAATACGCTGCTATATGCCACTTTATAACTAATCTCGACGACTTTTTCCGTTACAAAAATCTTGACATCTCTTTCTGTTGCAAACTGATATCGTTTCTTGATAATATCGAAGCCGTTCAAGTTGGGGTATTCTATTTACCTCTCAGACCTTGATCGACAACGTTCTTACCTTAGAACCGATATGAGTCTGTATTCTAATCCCATATTTCTTATACTATCTGTCAGATCGTATTTTCTTGTTTATTTTTAACTATGGTTTTTATAACACCATATCCTTACTTTGAAATCTCTGGTGTTTATTATTATTTATATTAAACATTTATTCTTCGCTTTCTCCATCTCACAGTTCTATTTATAACTTATTAACCAAAAGGTAATTCAATCTCATTAATATGGATTTATTTATTTCTAAATTGTTTCATTAGATTAATTAAATACCGATTAATCTAATAATTATCTTCCCAAATAACAGTTGATTAAAATCAACTTAATTCCATCAGTAAATTCCTTAACTGATTTTAATTACTTCCTAACATTAGGTTAATTCTAATTAATCTAATAATATTTCTAAATGGTTTATCTTAAATATAATTACTCACATATTTACTCATCAGATAATTTCTGCTTTATAACTTATTTAAATGTCAACTATCGTTTTTATTTATTTTATAAAAACGAACTCTAACATACTGGTTTATAATAGAACTTCTATTATAAATTTAAAACTTTACTTTAATTATAAAAATATATTTTTGATAATTAACTTCGTTGATTTGCCTGACGGCCAATCAACTCTTTAACAAAGCGATGGTTTTACGGTTGACTGTCACCACTTTCTAAATCGATATCATTTATTTATTTATCGAAACAGATGTTGAATATCCGTTCAACATCAATATTCACATGGTGTTTTAAATATAATTCGGGTTCAAACAGTGCATACAAAACAAACAATACATATAAATATCGAGGAATCCGGTCGGACTCCTCCAACCGGTTTCCTGCATCCACAGATGTCAGTCAACACAATTTACACTAACTCTATACTAGGGGATATTCTAATCGATGGAATCAGTGTCCAACCGATTATGTGTGCATATGTAACGGTATATAATATTTAACCAGTTTAACTGTAATCTACCTAATCGACCATCACACAGCATTCAAACAACATTAAAATATTTTAAAATATTTTAAAAATAGATCAGAGTTAGTGATGTTACTCACATTGGACCGTTTCCTTCTGTCGTACCCCAAAAGTCGGTCACTGCTTCCCAGTATGTATCCTTTTTCCTTCAAAACTTATGTCCATACTTCACGTCCTCACTCAAGCCTATATAGGTGCATGTCTCTTCTTCCACTCACAAACACATGCTTCACACTTCATCACGCCATGCCCCACGCATTTTGAACAAACCATTTAGAGAGTTGTATGCTTAGTTCCTCATTTACCTTACTTTTCTTTTTACTGATTTGGCCTTGCCATTTCTTTTACAGATCCGCCCACTAAAACACGCCTATTTTAACAGTATCAGACTTGAACATCGCCTGGCTTCTTGAGACAAGCGTCGGCGAACATGAGTCTTTGGATTTGATTCGGACTTCATGACTAAGCATGGTACCAACATCATGTTTTAAAACAACTCCCATCCTCCCTTTTAGACCCAACACACCATACTTCACCTGTGCACTTTTCCCAGCTCTTCATGCGCCATGCACCCTTTGATCCTCCATTCCAATGCATTCCAGCCTTCCGCCCTTTGCATGTCTCCTTGCGGTATATTTTATTCCCATGTACAAACATAAACACACGTTCTGACTATGCATACACCCATCCCCTTGCTTCCTTCACAACAATACTTTCACCAACTCCCACAAAAGCAAATCCATGTCAAACGCATGGCACCCGTAACCTCTTGTGCATGAAAACTCCATGCGCCATGCAACTCTTTAATCTTCCTCTACATGCATCCGTGTATACCATTTCATCGCTTCTCGTACACAACAGACCCGCATCATCACCTTTCATGGATTTCAGGCCTCTTTCCATGTTTCCAGCAAACCCATTACAACAACTTTGCTCTCACCATCCACCCTCTAACAACCGTCCGATGCCAACAGCATCAGGCAACCACCACCCTAAACAGAGACCAACCCACAACTTTGTTATAGAAACTGCCCTCGAGCCCAACAAAAAACATCAGTAATGAAGAATGAGTTATCGGGTTCATAACGATATTTGGTTTGAGAATATACTGATTAATTTTATGTTGGAATTTGTTTTAGAAGCATGGAAAGCTTCGGTTTTTATAAATATATTTTTCTCTGCTGTTTTCCTCCGAGATCTTGCGATATATATATGGGGACTAAGGGAAGAAGATAAGAACGGTATCGCTTTCCTACGTACAGCAGTAGGGGCAGAAATTTCAATGGCAGACTGAGAGCTAGAGCATGGTCTTGTTTTCTTCATTAGAAAGCAATAGGTAGGTAGGTCTTGGTTTTGTGAAAAGAAAGAGACATATGAAGCTTAACAACAAAGGAATACATATAGGGTATGGTGTAGCTTAATTTCTTGTCTGCACGTTCTTTAAGTAACTAGGCTTTTTAAATATATATCTAGGTTTGGATATCTTTGTTGTTAAGAAATGAAGACGTACAGGGAAAATCTAGTACATAGGCTTGTTCATTTGGGTATGGCACAGGTCACTACAAAAATAAGTAAATATAGAGACTGCAATATTCAAACTGATGTTCATCAGTATTTAATTTGAAACGGAAAGAAAGACTGAAATAGTCGGTCGTTACTTTTAAACAATTAAAACTGAAATTAAGTTACTGTTCGGTCTTTTACAATCTGGAACCATTTGGGAACCTACTCTCGGTCTGTAATTCCTTCTTTACGTTTATTTAATCCTACGGCTCAGCATAGTGATCTGAATCTTAGAAACTTTCTACTTTTATTTAATCCTACGGTTCTGCTTAGTGATCTGCATCTTAGAAAGTTTTGGATCTTATGACACGAAACAGGAAAAGAATCCTCATCTCCCAGTAAGACCTTATCCTCCACTAAACGCACTAAACAAGGAGGCTTTTATTTCTCTTATCTTCTTCTCGTGAAACCGCATAGTCTGAAAATTAGCCTCTAAAAAAATTCTGAAGATCGCAACTCTTTTTTGCTCGATCCTTATTTCATTTTACCTATTGCTTGCATTTTTTCCTTTTGAGGTAAATATAGTTATTAATGGACAAATAGGTAAATATATTTTACGGCCAGGGAGAACAAAAATGAGTGGCAGTGGAAAAATAGGATTGGGAAAGCTATCTGAGATTGACAGTGCAAAGCCGACGAAGCTTAGTAATACAAAGCTACAAAAGGAATACGGTGAGAAGTAGTTTCATATCTAGAAAGGTGTCGGAGATTCTCTGAAGGCTTATCTTGGTATGGACAAAAAGAAATGAACCGTTTTGATCATTACTATTTTTGTTTTCCATATAGACAATTTTCTGGAGAGTGAGAGTACTATGCTACTAGACTTGATTATTGATCCGCTGAAACTTCTATCATTGCAGATTCAATCGATGAAAAAGGATACTCAAAGTTAATTCAAGTGATATAAAGTCGTTGATGTTGAATTGATATGAAGTTTTAATGTTTTGTTTTTTTATTTATTCCGTGATGAAATTACTTATTAATTTCTGCTGCACAAGTTTGGGAATCCTGCGCTCGTTCAAGAAGCAACTGATATCTGCCATGTTGATTGTATTCATTGAACTTCTTCTGGAAGATGAAATGCGTAGGATGGAGAGAGTGAATGTTGGACTGATGCTGGCAGGAATCGATGTCCTTGCATACGTTTTTAAAATGTCTGGCTCTAGGTGGCAGAAACGAAAAGTGCTGGAAAAGGCCGGCATGAGAATGAATAAGCAAAAATGTTCAGATAAAGATGACTCTTGGACTTATCTTTGGGGAAAGCCAAAGGGTCACCAAAACACAGAAGAAGAGGCCAAGGAGAGATCAAAAAGAGCTGCAGCTGCTGCTCGAAGATGGAGAGAGTAATTTAGAAAGGGTGCGGATAGGCCACCAACATACAAGCTTCCTGAAGCATTTACTAGCATGGAATTGTTGTGAACTCAGGGAACTAGAAGTCTGACTACGTCAATAAATCAGAGAGCCTTTCATAGAATATTGTTGCTCTCACTTACTGTTAGCATGTAATATATGTGCGTAAATAAAGCAACCGCATACAGTTATAGGAACAAAAAAAAAGTTGTTTATACTTTTGCATTGAATGTTATTAAATGTTATTTGAGTGCTACTTTGGCTATGCTTTGTTTGAAAATATTCAATTGAACGAGGATACCGATAGGCATATGAATTGTGCATCACAAAGGTTTCTTCTTATTTAAATCATATTAATTAAAATTTGGTTTTGGATGAAATTAAACGATTGTCTTTTTTTTTTTTAATTTAAGACCGACTACAGATCTTATTTCAGTCTTTAGAATTTAGTCCAAAAATTATTTGAGACTGAAATATCAGTTCCTAACCTTTGAAACTGAAATGTCAGTCTTAATTGATTTTAGGACTTGCGGTTTAGAGACTGAGCGTTTCAGTTTTTGATCGGTCTTTAAACGTTATTTAAAGACTGAATTACTTTAGTACAGACCGAAATTTGCGGTCTTTAAATCAATATTTTTTTTGTAGTGGGTAGGGGAGGCATGTTCTTCACTAATTTTGACCATTCCCAAGTCTACTGTCTAGTTTTCACGTTTCCAGAAAACACCTTGAACCCAAAGAAAACGTCCCAGGTGAAGCCGATGATTCATGGATCCCATATACATACATGGTTTGGTTGTGTGGCATTTAGTTTGTTTGTTTTAAATTTTATATCATCTTATTAGTTCTATTCGCAAAGCACGGTGACCTGTATACAATTTTAGTAAATTAAAGAATTTAACAATACCCCATTACGTAAATCTTTGTTCATGTCCGAGTTGCTACGTTCATGTACGAGCTGCTATGGACAGAAGTAAGATTACGGTCATGTCCAGCGAGGTGCCACGATCCCAAAAATATAGTAATACCGGTAGATTGATTCATATTTTGAAATTCCGAAATACCGATACAGGGTACACGATACTCCAAATAAAAAGTTGCATATTTAATGTAACGACCCGTGTTTTTCGACCATTTGAATATGAATATTTAAATTGGTTTTAAATATTTTATTTGGAAATATTAATGGAATTTAATATTTAATTCGTTATTAAAAACGAAGTTGAACGTTATAATTTATATATAATATAAATTCGAGCTTGAAAATGGCGTGCAGTTCGTAAATTGGAGTTTTGAACTTCAACTGAGAATACAGGATTCAATATAAGTCGGATTTCTGTGAAACAAGAAATGCTGGAAGCGTATTGACGATAGTTTTCATATGAAAGAGAAAAATCTAGATTTCGTGTTATAGTTTGATAGTTATGGCCAAATCAAATTTTGGAATAGTCGCTATGGAAAATCGTTATTAAATTATAGGCCTTTAAAGTAGCCGTTTTGCAAACGGACTCGGTTTTCGACGAAACCAGTTCCGTTGAGTTCGTATCGTCGATTAGAGTCAGAATATGTATATAGTTTGTTATTTTTAGAGATGGGAAAATTTGGCGTTAAAAAGGGTAGGGCGGTTCAGGGTAAAAACAGCCTACCAGGGCAACAGTCTCAGAATGCGACGAAATTAGTGTCGTTGGGTTCGTATCGAAAAGTTATTGTCAGACTTCGCAGTTTCAAGTTGATCGGGTTTATCTGGTGATCGTGAAAAATTAAAATGCGTGTTTATTTCTGGTTTCATAAAGGAAATTTTTCCATATGACCTCGGATTTCGATGAAACTTGTTCCATTAGATCCGGAATATCGTTTTACATCAAGAACAGTTTTTTTATCAGAAGACAGAAGTCGTTTGTTGTGGTTTCGGCGTATTACTTTAGAACGAAGTTTCATGCAATTTTAATATTAGTAGAAGCATCCTACTCCTTCACTGTAGCCCTTGCGTTGCTTCCACGTTTTCGATTCCTTGGTCGCCAATCCTTTTAACCTTGCCGACAAAGCGTTGTCTCCCATCTTTTCCATTGTCAGCTATCCTACCACTTTGCTGAGACCCTATAAACTAAATGACTTGTCCTCCACGTTGGTCTCTTATAAAAAGACCTCGCCACTCCTTTTCCCCTTTAACCACTTCGTCCTCCTGAAGCACAAAACCCTGTCATCTCCATCACAATATGAACGAAACAGAATCCTTCTTCCTCTTCAAACAAACTCCTTTGTACTTCCACCACTAAAATACCAATCGCAAGTTAATAAATGAAAACAAGCCCTCATGCAAATGTATAAATCAGTCTATATATATAATGGAGACTGCATATGATTTCCGTTCAGTCCCATGCAAGATCTGAAGAGTGCAACATGGGTTTTGCTGCGTCTCTTTTGATGACAGCGAACAAGAAGTAAAATGAAGAAAGACGAAACAGTAGAGAGAAGTGGCTAAAACGTGATGTGGTGTTGGGACTTGAAATGAAGCGCGCCTACGTGGTTTTAAACGCAACAGGGAGGGGAAGTCGGCTTGAAGTGGGTGGCAGGGTTTGTGGCAAATAGTGAGGAGTTTGAAGGCATGCTGTTATAGTGGGAGTAAGGTATCGTTGCAACCGTGAGCTGATGACAAGTGGGGAAGTGCTTCGTGGGAAAGAAGAAGGGAGGCATGCTGTCTATTGGGTTCAAACGTTTTAAAAGGAAAGAAGCAAGATTTGGGAGCGTGGTGTCACATGCATTGACTGCGACGTCGAGAAAGGGCTGCTGGGTATGGGTAGCGACGAAATGGTGATCGGCTCGTGATGTTTTCCAGGCGACTGGGTGGGTCTGGGGTGTCCGCGGTTTCTGCAGAGGCGGGTCAGAACATGGCGATGGTGATGGTCGAGGAGGCGCAGCACAGATGGCACGGGAACAATGGCGGAGTAGAAACTTTAGTATGGGGGAAGGTTCAGCGAATAGAAGGGGGACGTGTTCTGTTTGTTTGGACCGTGGAGGAGAGGTCCATTTCAGTGAAAATGAGGTAAAGTAATTGGCCAAAATTTATACATTTAATAATTAGCAGTAAGTTTATATAAAAGGTGATTAACGGACCGATAATGTTGCACCTAATCTAGTGTTAAATTCTACAATAATCTAGGGTTAATGGTTATATTAGATAATGAATACTTAAACATTTAAAACTTGTTATTGTAAGGTCAAATCGAGATACTGTCAGCAATGCTGGAACAGTAGCAGCGAGCACTTCATTTTAGAGCTGGAGGGAATGACGATGGAAGCAACTGGGTTTTAATTAAACGTCCGTTCAGTTTAATTAAACCCGAACTGTTTTGATGACAAACAAAGCAAGGTGAGTTAAACTCACTCAGTTACCCTTTTTATATTTTATATAAATTGGGTGTTTTTATTTTGTGTGCTCTGCTTGCCAATAATTGACTGTTTTGCTAGTTAGACAATCGTTTGTTGATTTAACCGATGAAATTAAACTGTGTTTAATTTCAGTGAAATACCAAATCGTTATTTTTAACGATTGGTTCCAATAAAGGAGGACTCACCTTGGTTGGTCACGTTTATTTATAAACGTGTTTAAATGGTTGAAGTGTTTGAATTGCTTGTGGTTGATGTTGAATGGTTGCTATTTAGTGTTATCAGTTAAACAAAACTGAATGGTCTGATTTGTGATAACCATTTGAATACAGGGAAGAACAGGTTGGAGGGATCCAACCGGATTCCTCAAATGTATTATTTATTTTCATATTATCATATATGAACTGATCTGTTTGTGTGATTGATTGGATGGTTGATTATTGACTGAATATTCGACATCTGTCTGGTTTAAACCAATGGGCGATATTGGTTAAGTGTTTGGCAGAGTATGGCCTTTAAAAATCAATCGTGTTATAAATATTGATTCACCGTCAGGTAAATCAATAAAGATAAAGTTATAAAATTTACTTTATAACTAGAGTTGGATTTTTAATGTATTATTTTGAATAAAGTTTTATAAAAGAAAAGTGAATAAATATTCAAGACTTTGATTTGTTCTGATGTTAATCAGATCTACAAATATAAGAATAAGGGATGAATCGAAAGGGTTAAACTTTGATCATTGTTGAACAATTAATGGGATTTATTTAAATTAATTATATTTTTAATTAATTTAAAGCAAGGATTGTTGAAATCAGTTAATGAGATAATCAAGTTTTGAGTTAATTAAATCGACCGTTTGGAATTAGAATTGTTTACCAAGTTAATGTGTTTTGACTAGAATAGTTAAATGAATATTGTTTGAATTTAAAGGGATTAACTACTAAAGAAGTAAATGTTGAAATAAGTTATTATTTTAATTTATGATAAATTTAGGAATATATTTTTAAATGGGAATTCAGTTAAAAGGTTACCGAATGTGAGATGCAAGCCAATTGAATGGTAAAAGGAAATAAACGTACTCAATTATATGAATTAAGTGAAAGGAGATTACGATAAAAAAGGGTTTATTATAAACCAGAGGTTTTAAGTGAGATTCAAAGTGTTAAGAAGTTAATTTTACATTAACGTTATTTGAAAACGAGATCTAGTAAAAAGGAGAATTTTAAATGAGATTTCAAAATGGGAAAGTGGAATATAGTTATTCGAGATAGAAGTAGCCAAACATAATTATTCGGCTAAGTTGCCATTTCGTACGACTGCTAGCGTAATTCGTAGGGCTGCAGATAGCCTACGGCGGTCGGATGTTTCCCTGAGGGATTCAGGCGTAACCATTGTGATCGCTGTGATCTAGAGTCAAGCGAATGGGGTTAAGACGAATGTCAATTAATTGAATTAGAGTTATTCAAGTATCGTATTGTTGAATATTACAAGAATTGGAAGTTTCAATTTAACAAAAAGTAAATCAGTTTTGTTAAAGGCCAAGTGATGCTGAATACTGAACCAGTGAACTCATTGGAGTGTCATGTTTGAAACACTGTATATTTTGATAGTTAAAACACCGACTATCAAACCTGACCCATACGATTGTTGGTATGGAAAGACCGGGATCGAATTTACATTCGAAAACCATTCCGACCAACAAATACGTGAAGATATTTGAAGACTGTCGAGGTGGAGCATTGAAGACCGTGGATCTTCATAAGCGGAGGAACTGCTAAGAATCTCTGGTTTAGCGGCCAGAGATAAACTGTGGTTCAGTCGTGGTTGGAATCCACGAGTGCAAGGACTTCTCGCTACTGATCCATGGGGTGATTCCTATATTGGATGCAGTAGGAGAGTGCCTTCGGTTCATCCTGTTCCTGGATGACTTGTATGGACGAGTGTCTGACAGAGTATTTCCAAAGGGTCACGTACGTTGATTTCTTCAAACGTACGATAGTTGTTGGCGGAGAATTGCCATTCTCTAGCTTTCGGCTAGAGTATTTTTGTGGATGTCAATTAGTGATATCTGACGGATTTGACGATGTGGCATTCAAAGTAAATGGCAACCAGATGTCAAGAGTTAATTCTGGCCTCAAGCCTCATCAACCAGGAAATGACAAAAATCGGGCAGGCAGCATGGCTATGTGGGTCGCTCCCATTAGGGTGTATGATCACCTATCTAGAGGAAGTCCTATTTGTTTCTTAAATCTATGTTTCGATGCTGTCCCTTGTCGGGAGACGGTTGCTGATCCCAACCGTCGGTGGTATACATTCGATACACCCAAGCGAAATGAGTGGTCGGTCATGTGAGGGCCGGGTTGCAAGATGTTCTTGTTGAACCCAGTGTATTCGTCTCTAGAAATACACTATCGGAAGGTGGACCCATACCTTGTCAAGTTGGAATCCAATCTCCAATAAGCGCCCGCGGTTTTGATTATAGACTATATATGTGGAGCGTGAGATGCAAGCGTTCCACTAGATTTCTATTTACTTGTGTTTAGACATTATTATAATATCAGAACAAGATATTGGTTTCAAACTGTTTTGGGTTATCGTAAGGTAAAAACCGTCCGTGTTTATGTGTGGATTTGGTCTTACGATTATCCTTTTTCTTTTGAAAGATTTTTGAACTCTAAAATCATGATTGGATGATTCACCCTTATTACTGTGCGAGTTTATCTCACTCTGGTTCACCAGACTGACCCGGTGTTTTGTAAATGCTCGGGTTAGGCCGGGTTGTACAGGTTCAGGTTATCGATTGCTATGAAGAGACGAGCTGGAAGAGTCCAGACGTATGATATTACTATTCCGCTGTGTGTTATATGAGGACAGATTAGTATCACTGTCCAGATGTGTACTCTGATATTGTAAGTATTTTAAAAAGCTTTCAATAAAGATTATTTCTGTATTATACTTTGTTCCGCTGCGATGTGAGACTCTGTGTTGTGTTGTTTTCTTCTTCTTCTTCTATTCTAATATTTCTATCTTATCTATCCTCACCCTCTAACTTCTTTCTATTAATGATCTGGAATGTTCGATGTCTGAATGGTCAACACGGTAGTTTGATGTTGATTTTCGGAGTCGAAAATCCCAGTTCGTTACAGTGGTATCAGAGCTGAAGGTTAAGTGATTACCTTGGCTCTGTGGCGTGACTCAGTAGAGATGGGGTTAGTAATACCCTAGATTGAGTTTGAGTGTATATATATGAGCGCGTATTTGTAAATTGATATAAAAAACTGTTTATATTGTGTTGGTTGGTTTGTCGAGTAGTTTATGAATTCTGGTCGATACAGTAATGCAAACTGTGTCGATAAGTGTTTCTAAACTCTTGAACAGAATAATTCGACACAGTATGTTTTTGAAAAAGGGTAAATGAAATAATTTTACCCAAATGGTATTTTAATATAAAGGAATGATTAATATTTGAAATATTATAATATATTGGTTGTGTTGGTTGATAATAATTGAAATGGTTATATAAATAACCAATTAGAATTCGTATAACATGGAATCAGATGAATTAAATCTGAAATAAAAATCAGAATTTGAAATTAAAATTCCTAAAAGTAGGAAAGATGATTGCAAATGAACTTGGATTGAATATATGAGATTTTAAAATCCTGGGAGATTTTAATTTTGTTACAAGCATTGAAAGGGATATTTTGAAATGGATTTCAAAATGGAAGTGTTTAGAAATGGTTTTGAAAGTGATATAGTATTGAACTCACTTCAATAGCTGGAAAATAGATTCCGATGATGTGCGCGCCATCATCAGTGTTCATTTTCGAGTGGTAAGTGACGGATTACTACCAAAGATTTTGTTTTGAATTGCTTTGAGGAAAACAAGTTGTTTTGAATCCTGAGAGGGAATATTTGATTTTTGAAAGAGGTGAACTGTTTGAAAACTCCCAGGAAGATTGTTTGAACGAAAAGTAAGATAGAAATTGGTGAAAGCAAATATGAAATGAATTGAAACCAATTAACTGAAAATTGAATCAGGATATAATATATCAAGTTGAATTAGATTTGGAATTGGGAGACAGGAATCTGAAATGGTGTTGGACTGATAAGTAAGAGATGAAATGGATAATGGATGGAAACTGAGTTAAGAATGGTATTCGGTTTGGATGTATGAAAGGATTTGGGTGTGAGGATAAAGTTGGAATTTCGTTGGGAATGCATTTGTATATGCTGACAAGATAGCAGACGGAAGGATATAATGATATGCCCGACAAAAAGGTACATGTTTATTTTCATATGGATTTGGTGATTTATGAGCCTGTTTGGCAAGCCGCTTGGCTGTTTTATTTTCTTTTGGATTGGAGAAGGCCCAGAGAGGCGAGTTGGAGTTGTACCGATTGAACCGTACAGAGGAGGTGCTGGCGAAATTTTTTCGAAATTTTAAAGTGTTAGAAAATTTTCGATATTTTTGAAAATATTTATTCACAGTATTGAATTGGTTTCTAATTTAATATAAAATTTAATTTGAAGTTAATGAGTTTATAACGTTCTTTCTTACCTTAGCAATTTCGAGGACGAAATTATTTTAAGGGGGGAAGAATGTAACGACCCGTGTTTTTCGACCATTTGAATATGAATATTTAAATTGGTTTTAAATATTTTATTTGGAAATATTAATGGAATTTAATATTTAATTCGTTATTAAAAACGAAGTTGAACGTTATAATTTATATATAATATAAATTCGAGCTTGAAAATGGCGTGCAGTTCGTAAATTGGAGTTTTGAACTTCAACTGAGAATACAGGATTCAATATAAGTCGGATTTCTGTGAAACAAGAAATGCTGGAAGCGTATTGACGATAGTTTTCATATGAAAGAGAAAAATCTAGATTTCGTGTTATAGTTTGATAGTTATGGCCAAATCAAATTTTGGAATAGTCGCTATGGAAAATCGTTATTAAATTATAGGCCTTTAAAGTAGCCGTTTTGCAAACGGACTCGGTTTTCGACGAAACCAGTTCCGTTGAGTTCGTATCGTCGATTAGAGTCAGAATATGTATATAGTTTGTTATTTTTAGAGATGGGAAAATTTGGCGTTAAAAAGGGTAGGGCGGTTCAGGGTAAAAACAGCCTACCAGGGCAACAGTCTCAGAATGCGACGAAATTAGTGTCGTTGGGTTCGTATCGAAAAGTTATTGTCAGACTTCGCAGTTTCAAGTTGATCGGGTTTATCTGGTGATCGTGAAAAATTAAAATGCGTGTTTATTTCTGGTTTCATAAAGGAAATTTTTCCATATGACCTCGGATTTCGATGAAACTTGTTCCATTAGATCCGGAATATCGTTTTACATCAAGAACAGTTTTTTTATCAGAAGACAGAAGTCGTTTGTTGTGGTTTCGGCGTATTACTTTAGAACGAAGTTTCATGCAATTTTAATATTAGTAGAAGCATCCTACTCCTTCACTGTAGCCCTTGCGTTGCTTCCACGTTTTCGATTCCTTGGTCGCCAATCCTTTTAACCTTGCCGACAAAGCGTTGTCTCCCATCTTTTCCATTGTCAGCTATCCTACCACTTTGCTGAGACCCTATAAACTAAATGACTTGTCCTCCACGTTGGTCTCTTATAAAAAGACCTCGCCACTCCTTTTCCCCTTTAACCACTTCGTCCTCCTGAAGCACAAAACCCTGTCATCTCCATCACAATATGAACGAAACAGAATCCTTCTTCCTCTTCAAACAAACTCCTTTGTACTTCCACCACTAAAATACCAATCGCAAGTTAATAAATGAAAACAAGCCCTCATGCAAATGTATAAATCAGTCTATATATATAATGGAGACTGCATATGATTTCCGTTCAGTCCCATGCAAGATCTGAAGAGTGCAACATGGGTTTTGCTGCGTCTCTTTTGATGACAGCGAACAAGAAGTAAAATGAAGAAAGACGAAACAGTAGAGAGAAGTGGCTAAAACGTGATGTGGTGTTGGGACTTGAAATGAAGCGCGCCTACGTGGTTTTAAACGCAACAGGGAGGGGAAGTCGGCTTGAAGTGGGTGGCAGGGTTTGTGGCAAATAGTGAGGAGTTTGAAGGCATGCTGTTATAGTGGGAGTAAGGTATCGTTGCAACCGTGAGCTGATGACAAGTGGGGAAGTGCTTCGTGGGAAAGAAGAAGGGAGGCATGCTGTCTATTGGGTTCAAACGTTTTAAAAGGAAAGAAGCAAGATTTGGGAGCGTGGTGTCACATGCATTGACTGCGACGTCGAGAAAGGGCTGCTGGGTATGGGTAGCGACGAAATGGTGATCGGCTCGTGATGTTTTCCAGGCGACTGGGTGGGTCTGGGGTGTCCGCGGTTTCTGCAGAGGCGGGTCAGAACATGGCGATGGTGATGGTCGAGGAGGCGCAGCACAGATGGCACGGGAACAATGGCGGAGTAGAAACTTTAGTATGGGGGAAGGTTCAGCGAATAGAAGGGGGACGTGTTCTGTTTGTTTGGACCGTGGAGGAGAGGTCCATTTCAGTGAAAATGAGGTAAAGTAATTGGCCAAAATTTATACATTTAATAATTAGCAGTAAGTTTATATAAAAGGTGATTAGCGGACCGATAATGTTGCACCTAATCTAGTGTTAAATTCTACAATAATCTAGGGTTAATGGTTATATTAGATAATGAATACTTAAACATTTAAAACTTGTTATTGTAAGGTCAAATCGAGATACTGTCAGCAATGCTGGAACAGTAGCAGCGAGCACTTCATTTTAGAGCTGGAGGGAATGACGATGGAAGCAACTGGGTTTTAATTAAACGTCCGTTCAGTTTAATTAAACCCGAACTGTTTTGATGACAAACAAAGCAAGGTGAGTTAAACTCACTCAGTTACCCTTTTTATATTTTATATAAATTGGGTGTTTTTATTTTGTGTGCTCTGCTTGCCAATAATTGACTGTTTTGCTAGTTAGACAATCGTTTGTTGATTTAACCGATGAAATTAAACTGTGTTTAATTTCAGTGAAATACCAAATCGTTATTTTTAACGATTGGTTCCAATAAAGGAGGACTCACCTTGGTTGGTCACGTTTATTTATAAACGTGTTTAAATGGTTGAAGTGTTTGAATTGCTTGTGGTTGATGTTGAATGGTTGCTATTTAGTGTTATCAGTTAAACAAAACTGAATGGTCTGATTTGTGATAACCATTTGAATACAGGGAAGAACAGGTTGGAGGGATCCAACCGGATTCCTCAAATGTATTATTTATTTTCATATTATCATATATGAACTGATCTGTTTGTGTGATTGATTGGATGGTTGATTATTGACTGAATATTCGACATCTGTCTGGTTTAAACCAATGGGCGATATTGGTTAAGTGTTTGGCAGAGTATGGCCTTTAAAAATCAATCGTGTTATAAATATTGATTCACCGTCAGGTAAATCAATAAAGATAAAGTTATAAAATTTACTTTATAACTAGAGTTGGATTTTTAATGTATTATTTTGAATAAAGTTTTATAAAAGAAAAGTGAATAAATATTCAAGACTTTGATTTGTTCTGATGTTAATCAGATCTACAAATATAAGAATAAGGGATGAATCGAAAGGGTTAAACTTTGATCATTGTTGAACAATTAATGGGATTTATTTAAATTAATTATATTTTTAATTAATTTAAAGCAAGGATTGTTGAAATCGGTTAATGAGATAATCAAGTTTTGAGTTAATTAAATCGACCGTTTGGAATTAGAATTGTTTACCAAGTTAATGTGTTTTGACTAGAATAGTTAAATGAATATTGTTTGAATTTAAAGGGATTAACTACTAAAGAAGTAAATGTTGAAATAAGTTATTATTTTAATTTATGATAAATTTAGGAATATATTTTTAAATGGGAATTCAGTTAAAAGGTTACCGAATGTGAGATGCAAGCCAATTGAATGGTGAAAGGAAATAAACGTACTCAATTATATGAATTAAGTGAAAGGAGATTACGATAAAAAAGGGTTTATTATAAACCAGAGGTTTTAAGTGAGATTCAAAGTGTTAAGAAGTTAATTTTACATTAACGTTATTTGAAAACGAGATCTAGTAAAAAGGAGAATTTTAAATGAGATTTCAAAATGGGAAAGTGGAATATAGTTATTCGAGATAGAAGTAGCCAAACATAATTATTCGGCTAAGTTGCCATTTCGTACGACTGCTAGCGTAATTCGTAGGGCTGCAGATAGCCTACGGCGGTCGGATGTTTCCCTGAGGGATTCAGGCGTAACCATTGTGATCGCTGTGATCTAGAGTCAAGCGAATGGGGTTAAGACGAATGTCAATTAATTGAATTAGAGTTATTCAAGTATCGTATTGTTGAATATTACAAGAATTGGAAGTTTCAATTTAACAAAAAGTAAATCAGTTTTGTTAAAGGCCAAGTGATGCTGAATACTGAACCAGTGAACTCATTGGAGTGTCATGTTTGAAACACTGTATATTTTGATAGTTAAAACACCGACTATCAAACCTGACCCATACGATTGTTGGTATGGAAAGACCGGGATCGAATTTACATTCGAAAACCATTCCGACCAACAAATACGTGAAGATATTTGAAGATTGTCGAGGTGGAGCATTGAAGACCGTGGATCTTCATAAGCGGAGGAACTGCTAAGAATCTCTGGTTTAGCGGCCAGAGATAAACTGTGGTTCAGTCGTGGTTGGAATCCACGAGTGCAAGGACTTCTCGCTACTGATCCATGGGGTGATTCCTATATTGGATGCAGTAGGAGAGTGCCTTCGGTTCATCCTGTTCCTGGATGACTTGTATGGACGAGTGTCTGACAGAGTATTTCCAAAGGGTCACGTACGTTGATTTCTTCAAACGTACGATAGTTGTTGGCGGAGAATTGCCATTCTCTAGCTTTCGGCTAGAGTATTTTTGTGGATGTCAATTAGTGATATCTGACGGATTTGACGATGTGGCATTCAAAGTAAATGGCAACCAGATGTCAAGAGTTAATTCTGGCCTCAAGCCTCATCAACCAGGAAATGACAAAAATCGGGCAGGCAGCATGGCTATGTGGGTCGCTCCCATTAGGGTGTATGATCACCTATCTAGAGGAAGTCCTATTTGTTTCTTAAATCTATGTTTCGATGCTGTCCCTTGTCGGGAGACGGTTGCTGATCCCAACCGTCGGTGGTATACATTCGATACACCCAAGCGAAATGAGTGGTCGGTCATGTGAGGGCCGGGTTGCAAGATGTTCTTGTTGAACCCAGTGTATTCGTCTCTAGAAATACACTATCGGAAGGTGGACCCATACCTTGTCAAGTTGGAATCCAATCTCCAATAAGCGCCCGCGGTTTTGATTATAGACTATATATGTGGAGCGTGAGATGCAAGCGTTCCACTAGATTTCTATTTACTTGTGTTTAGACATTATTATAATATCAGAACAAGATATTGGTTTCAAACTGTTTTGGGTTATCGTAAGGTAAAAACCGTCCGTGTTTATGTGTGGATTTGGTCTTACGATTATCCTTTTTCTTTTGAAAGATTTTTGAACTCTAAAATCATGATTGGATGATTCACCCTTATTACTGTGCGAGTTTATCTCACTCTGGTTCACCAGACTGACCCGGTGTTTTGTAAATGCTCGGGTTAGGCCGGGTTGTACAGGTTCAGGTTATCGATTGCTATGAAGAGACGAGCTGGAAGAGTCCAGACGTATGATATTACTATTCCGCTGTGTGTTATATGAGGACAGATTAGTATCACTGTCCAGATGTGTACTCTGATATTGTAAGTATTTTAAAAAGCTTTCAATAAAGATTATTTCTGTATTATACTTTGTTCCGCTGCGATGTGAGACTCTGTGTTGTGTTGTTTTCTTCTTCTTCTTCTATTCTAATATTTCTATCTTATCTATCCTCACCCTCTAACTTCTTTCTATTAATGATCTGGAATGTTCGATGTCTGAATGGTCAACACGGTAGTTTGATGTTGGTTTTCGGAGTCGAAAATCCCAGTTCGTTACAGTGGTATCAGAGCTGAAGGTTAAGTGATTACCTTGGCTCTGTGGCGTGACTCAGTAGAGATGGGGTTAGTAATACCCTAGATTGAGTTTGAGTGTATATATATGAGCGCGTATTTGTAAATTGATATAAAAAACTGTTTATATTGTGTTGGTTGGTTTGTCGAGTAGTTTATGAATTCTGGTCGATACAGTAATGCAAACTGTGTCGATAAGTGTTTCTAAACTCTTGAACAGAATAATTCGACACAGTATGTTTTTGAAAAAGGGTAAATGAAATAATTTTACCCAAATGGTATTTTAATATAAAGGAATGATTAATATTTGAAATATTATAATATATTGGTTGTGTTGGTTGATAATAATTGAAATGGTTATATAAATAACCAATTAGAATTCGTATAACATGGAATCAGATGAATTAAATCTGAAATAAAAATCAGAATTTGAAATTAAAATTCCTAAAAGTAGGAAAGATGATTGCAAATGAACTTGGATTGAATATATGAGATTTTAAAATCCTGGGAGATTTTAATTTTGTTACAAGCATTGAAAGGGATATTTTGAAATGGATTTCAAAATGGAAGTGTTTAGAAATGGTTTTGAAAGTGATATAGTATTGAACTCACTTCAATAGCTGGAAAATAGATTCCGATGATGTGCGCGCCATCATCAGTGTTCATTTTCGAGTGGTAAGTGACGGATTACTACCAAAGATTTTGTTTTGAATTGCTTTGAGGAAAACAAGTTGTTTTGAATCCTGAGAGGGAATATTTGATTTTTGAAAGAGGTGAACTGTTTGAAAACTCCCAGGAAGATTGTTTGAACGAAAAGTAAGATAGAAATTGGTGAAAGCAAATATGAAATGAATTGAAACCAATTAACTGAAAATTGAATCAGGATATAATATATCAAGTTGAATTAGATTTGGAATTGGGAGACAGGAATCTGAAATGGTGTTGGACTGATAAGTAAGAGATGAAATGGATAATGGATGGAAACTGAGTTAAGAATGGTATTCGGTTTGGATGTATGAAAGGATTTGGGTGTGAGGATAAAGTTGGAATTTCGTTGGGAATGCATTTGTATATGCTGACAAGATAGCAGACGGAAGGATATAATGATATGCCCGACAAAAAGGTACATGTTTATTTTCATATGGATTTGGTGATTTATGAGCCTGTTTGGCAAGCCGCTTGGCTGTTTTATTTTCTTTTGGATTGGAGAAGGCCCAGAGAGGCGAGTTGGAGTTGTACCGATTGAACCGTACAGAGGAGGTGCTGGCGAAATTTTTTCGAAATTTTAAAGTGTTAGAAAATTTTCGATATTTTTGAAAATATTTATTCACAGTATTGAATTGGTTTCTAATTTAATATAAAATTTAATTTGAAGTTAATGAGTTTATAACGTTCTTTCTTACCTTAGCAATTTCGAGGACGAAATTATTTTAAGGGGGGAAGAATGTAACGACCCGTGTTTTTCGACCATTTGAATATGAATATTTAAATTGGTTTTAAATATTTTATTTGGAAATATTAATGGAATTTAATATTTAATTCGTTATTAAAAACGAAGTTGAACGTTATAATTTATATATAATATAAATTCGAGCTTGAAAATGGCGTGCAGTTCGTAAATTGGAGTTTTGAACTTCAACTGAGAATACAGGATTCAATATAAGTCGGATTTCTGTGAAACAAGAAATGCTGGAAGCGTATTGACGATAGTTTTCATATGAAAGAGAAAAATCTAGATTTCGTGTTATAGTTTGATAGTTATGGCCAAATCAAATTTTGGAATAGTCGCTATGGAAAATCGTTATTAAATTATAGGCCTTTAAAGTAGCCGTTTTGCAAACGGACTCGGTTTTCGACGAAACCAGTTCCGTTGAGTTCGTATCGTCGATTAGAGTCAGAATATGTATATAGTTTGTTATTTTTAGAGATGGGAAAATTTGGCGTTAAAAAGGGTAGGGCGGTTCAGGGTAAAAACAGCCTACCAGGGCAACAGTCTCAGAATGCGACGAAATTAGTGTCGTTGGGTTCGTATCGAAAAGTTATTGTCAGACTTCGCAGTTTCAAGTTGATCGGGTTTATCTGGTGATCGTGAAAAATTAAAATGCGTGTTTATTTCTGGTTTCATAAAGGAAATTTTTCCATATGACCTCGGATTTCGATGAAACTTGTTCCATTAGATCCGGAATATCGTTTTACATCAAGAACAGTTTTTTTATCAGAAGACAGAAGTCGTTTGTTGTGGTTTCGGCGTATTACTTTAGAACGAAGTTTCATGCAATTTTAATATTAGTAGAAGCATCCTACTCCTTCACTGTAGCCCTTGCGTTGCTTCCACGTTTTCGATTCCTTGGTCGCCAATCCTTTTAACCTTGCCGACAAAGCGTTGTCTCCCATCTTTTCCATTGTCAGCTATCCTACCACTTTGCTGAGACCCTATAAACTAAATGACTTGTCCTCCACGTTGGTCTCTTATAAAAAGACCTCGCCACTCCTTTTCCCCTTTAACCACTTCGTCCTCCTGAAGCACAAAACCCTGTCATCTCCATCACAATATGAACGAAACAGAATCCTTCTTCCTCTTCAAACAAACTCCTTTGTACTTCCACCACTAAAATACCAATCGCAAGTTAATAAATGAAAACAAGCCCTCATGCAAATGTATAAATCAGTCTATATATATAATGGAGACTGCATATGATTTCCGTTCAGTCCCATGCAAGATCTGAAGAGTGCAACATGGGTTTTGCTGCGTCTCTTTTGATGACAGCGAACAAGAAGTAAAATGAAGAAAGACGAAACAGTAGAGAGAAGTGGCTAAAACGTGATGTGGTGTTGGGACTTGAAATGAAGCGCGCCTACGTGGTTTTAAACGCAACAGGGAGGGGAAGTCGGCTTGAAGTGGGTGGCAGGGTTTGTGGTAAATAGTGAGGAGTTTGAAGGCATGCTGTTATAGTGGGAGTAAGGTATCGTTGCAACCGTGAGCTGATGACAAGTGGGGAAGTGCTTCGTGGGAAAGAAGAAGGGAGGCATGCTGTCTATTGGGTTCAAACGTTTTAAAAGGAAAGAAGCAAGATTTGGGAGCGTGGTGTCACATGCATTGACTGCGACGTCGAGAAAGGGCTGCTGGGTATGGGTAGCGACGAAATGGTGATCGGCTCGTGATGTTTTCCAGGCGACTGGGTGGGTCTGGGGTGTCCGCGGTTTCTGCAGAGGCGGGTCAGAACATGGCGATGGTGATGGTCGAGGAGGCGCAGCACAGATGGCACGGGAACAATGGCGGAGTAGAAACTTTAGTATGGGGGAAGGTTCAGCGAATAGAAGGGGGACGTGTTCTGTTTGTTTGGACCGTGGAGGAGAGGTCCATTTCAGTGAAAATGAGGTAAAGTAATTGGCCAAAATTTATACATTTAATAATTAGCAGTAAGTTTATATAAAAGGTGATTAGCGGACCGATAATGTTGCACCTAATCTAGTGTTAAATTCTACAATAATCTAGGGTTAATGGTTATATTAGATAATGAATACTTAAACATTTAAAACTTGTTATTGTAAGGTCAAATCGAGATACTGTCAGCAATGCTGGAACAGTAGCAGCGAGCACTTCATTTTAGAGCTGGAGGGAATGACGATGGAAGCAACTGGGTTTTAATTAAACGTCCGTTCAGTTTAATTAAACCCGAACTGTTTTGATGACAAACAAAGCAAGGTGAGTTAAACTCACTCAGTTACCCTTTTTATATTTTATATAAATTGGGTGTTTTTATTTTGTGTGCTCTGCTTGCCAATAATTGACTGTTTTGCTAGTTAGACAATCGTTTGTTGATTTAACCGATGAAATTAAACTGTGTTTAATTTCAGTGAAATACCAAATCGTTATTTTTAACGATTGGTTCCAATAAAGGAGGACTCACCTTGGTTGGTCACGTTTATTTATAAACGTGTTTAAATGGTTGAAGTGTTTGAATTGCTTGTGGTTGATGTTGAATGGTTGCTATTTAGTGTTATCAGTTAAACAAAACTGAATGGTCTGATTTGTGATAACCATTTGAATACAGGGAAGAACAGGTTGGAGGGATCCAACCGGATTCCTCAAATGTATTATTTATTTTCATATTATCATATATGAACTGATCTGTTTGTGTGATTGATTGGATGGTTGATTATTGACTGAATATTCGACATCTGTCTGGTTTAAACCAATGGGCGATATTGGTTAAGTGTTTGGCAGAGTATGGCCTTTAAAAATCAATCGTGTTATAAATATTGATTCACCGTCAGGTAAATCAATAAAGATAAAGTTATAAAATTTACTTTATAACTAGAGTTGGATTTTTAATGTATTATTTTGAATAAAGTTTTATAAAAGAAAAGTGAATAAATATTCAAGACTTTGATTTGTTCTGATGTTAATCAGATCTACAAATATAAGAATAAGGGATGAATCGAAAGGGTTAAACTTTGATCATTGTTGAACAATTAATGGGATTTATTTAAATTAATTATATTTTTAATTAATTTAAAGCAAGGATTGTTGAAATCGGTTAATGAGATAATCAAGTTTTGAGTTAATTAAATCGACCGTTTGGAATTAGAATTGTTTACCAAGTTAATGTGTTTTGACTAGAATAGTTAAATGAATATTGTTTGAATTTAAAGGGATTAACTACTAAAGAAGTAAATGTTGAAATAAGTTATTATTTTAATTTATGATAAATTTAGGAATATATTTTTAAATGGGAATTCAGTTAAAAGGTTACCGAATGTGAGATGCAAGCCAATTGAATGGTGAAAGGAAATAAACGTACTCAATTATATGAATTAAGTGAAAGGAGATTACGATAAAAAAGGGTTTATTATAAACCAGAGGTTTTAAGTGAGATTCAAAGTGTTAAGAAGTTAATTTTACATTAACGTTATTTGAAAACGAGATCTAGTAAAAAGGAGAATTTTAAATGAGATTTCAAAATGGGAAAGTGGAATATAGTTATTCGAGATAGAAGTAGCCAAACATAATTATTCGGCTAAGTTGCCATTTCGTACGACTGCTAGCGTAATTCGTAGGGCTGCAGATAGCCTACGGCGGTCGGATGTTTCCCTGAGGGATTCAGGCGTAACCATTGTGATCGCTGTGATCTAGAGTCAAGCGAATGGGGTTAAGACGAATGTCAATTAATTGAATTAGAGTTATTCAAGTATCGTATTGTTGAATATTACAAGAATTGGAAGTTTCAATTTAACAAAAAGTAAATCAGTTTTGTTAAAGGCCAAGTGATGCTGAATACTGAACCAGTGAACTCATTGGAGTGTCATGTTTGAAACACTGTATATTTTGATAGTTAAAACACCGACTATCAAACCTGACCCATACGATTGTTGGTATGGAAAGACCGGGATCGAATTTACATTCGAAAACCATTCCGACCAACAAATACGTGAAGATATTTGAAGACTGTCGAGGTGGAGCATTGAAGACCGTGGATCTTCATAAGCGGAGGAACTGCTAAGAATCTCTGGTTTAGCGGCCAGAGATAAACTGTGGTTCAGTCGTGGTTGGAATCCACGAGTGCAAGGACTTCTCGCTACTGATCCATGGGGTGATTCCTATATTGGATGCAGTAGGAGAGTGCCTTCGGTTCATCCTGTTCCTGGATGACTTGTATGGACGAGTGTCTGACAGAGTATTTCCAAAGGGTCACGTACGTTGATTTCTTCAAACGTACGATAGTTGTTGGCGGAGAATTGCCATTCTCTAGCTTTCGGCTAGAGTATTTTTGTGGATGTCAATTAGTGATATCTGACGGATTTGACGATGTGGCATTCAAAGTAAATGGCAACCAGATGTCAAGAGTTAATTCTGGCCTCAAGCCTCATCAACCAGGAAATGACAAAAATCGGGCAGGCAGCATGGCTATGTGGGTCGCTCCCATTAGGGTGTATGATCACCTATCTAGAGGAAGTCCTATTTGTTTCTTAAATCTATGTTTCGATGCTGTCCCTTGTCGGGAGACGGTTGCTGATCCCAACCGTCGGTGGTATACATTCGATACACCCAAGCGAAATGAGTGGTCGGTCATGTGAGGGCCGGGTTGCAAGATGTTCTTGTTGAACCCAGTGTATTCGTCTCTAGAAATACACTATCGGAAGGTGGACCCATACCTTGTCAAGTTGGAATCCAATCTCCAATAAGCGCCCGCGGTTTTGATTATAGACTATATATGTGGAGCGTGAGATGCAAGCGTTCCACTAGATTTCTATTTACTTGTGTTTAGACATTATTATAATATCAGAACAAGATATTGGTTTCAAACTGTTTTGGGTTATCGTAAGGTAAAAACCGTCCGTGTTTATGTGTGGATTTGGTCTTACGATTATCCTTTTTCTTTTGAAAGATTTTTGAACTCTAAAATCATGATTGGATGATTCACCCTTATTACTGTGCGAGTTTATCTCACTCTGGTTCACCAGACTGACCCGGTGTTTTGTAAATGCTCGGGTTAGGCCGGGTTGTACAGGTTCAGGTTATCGATTGCTATGAAGAGACGAGCTGGAAGAGTCCAGACGTATGATATTACTATTCCGCTGTGTGTTATATGAGGACAGATTAGTATCACTGTCCAGATGTGTACTCTGATATTGTAAGTATTTTAAAAAGCTTTCAATAAAGATTATTTCTGTATTATACTTTGTTCCGCTGCGATGTGAGACTCTGTGTTGTGTTGTTTTCTTCTTCTTCTTCTATTCTAATATTTCTATCTTATCTATCCTCACCCTCTAACTTCTTTCTATTAATGATCTGGAATGTTCGATGTCTGAATGGTCAACACGGTAGTTTGATGTTGATTTTCGGAGTCGAAAATCCCAGTTCGTTACAGTGGTATCAGAGCTGAAGGTTAAGTGATTACCTTGGCTCTGTGGCGTGACTCAGTAGAGATGGGGTTAGTAATACCCTAGATTGAGTTTGAGTGTATATATATGAGCGCGTATTTGTAAATTGATATAAAAAACTGTTTATATTGTGTTGGTTGGTTTGTCGAGTAGTTTATGAATTCTGGTCGATACAGTAATGCAAACTGTGTCGATAAGTGTTTCTAAACTCTTGAACAGAATAATTCGACACAGTATGTTTTTGAAAAAGGGTAAATGAAATAATTTTACCCAAATGGTATTTTAATATAAAGGAATGATTAATATTTGAAATATTATAATATATTGGTTGTGTTGGTTGATAATAATTGAAATGGTTATATAAATAACCAATTAGAATTCGTATAACATGGAATCAGATGAATTAAATCTGAAATAAAAATCAGAATTTGAAATTAAAATTCCTAAAAGTAGGAAAGATGATTGCAAATGAACTTGGATTGAATATATGAGATTTTAAAATCCTGGGAGATTTTAATTTTGTTACAAGCATTGAAAGGGATATTTTGAAATGGATTTCAAAATGGAAGTGTTTAGAAATGGTTTTGAAAGTGATATAGTATTGAACTCACTTCAATAGCTGGAAAATAGATTCCGATGATGTGCGCGCCATCATCAGTGTTCATTTTCGAGTGGTAAGTGACGGATTACTACCAAAGATTTTGTTTTGAATTGCTTTGAGGAAAACAAGTTGTTTTGAATCCTGAGAGGGAATATTTGATTTTTGAAAGAGGTGAACTGTTTGAAAACTCCCAGGAAGATTGTTTGAACGAAAAGTAAGATAGAAATTGGTGAAAGCAAATATGAAATGAATTGAAACCAATTAACTGAAAATTGAATCAGGATATAATATATCAAGTTGAATTAGATTTGGAATTGGGAGACAGGAATCTGAAATGGTGTTGGACTGATAAGTAAGAGATGAAATGGATAATGGATGGAAACTGAGTTAAGAATGGTATTCGGTTTGGATGTATGAAAGGATTTGGGTGTGAGGATAAAGTTGGAATTTCGTTGGGAATGCATTTGTATATGCTGACAAGATAGCAGACGGAAGGATATAATGATATGCCCGACAAAAAGGTACATGTTTATTTTCATATGGATTTGGTGATTTATGAGCCTGTTTGGCAAGCCGCTTGGCTGTTTTATTTTCTTTTGGATTGGAGAAGGCCCAGAGAGGCGAGTTGGAGTTGTACCGATTGAACCGTACAGAGGAGGTGCTGGCGAAATTTTTTCGAAATTTTAAAGTGTTAGAAAATTTTCGATATTTTTGAAAATATTTATTCACAGTATTGAATTGGTTTCTAATTTAATATAAAATTTAATTTGAAGTTAATGAGTTTATAACGTTCTTTCTTACCTTAGCAATTTCGAGGACGAAATTATTTTAAGGGGGGAAGAATGTAACGACCCGTGTTTTTCGACCATTTGAATATGAATATTTAAATTGGTTTTAAATATTTTATTTGGAAATATTAATGGAATTTAATATTTAATTCGTTATTAAAAACGAAGTTGAACGTTATAATTTATATATAATATAAATTCGAGCTTGAAAATGGCGTGCAGTTCGTAAATTGGAGTTTTGAACTTCAACTGAGAATACAGGATTCAATATAAGTCGGATTTCTGTGAAACAAGAAATGCTGGAAGCGTATTGACGATAGTTTTCATATGAAAGAGAAAAATCTAGATTTCGTGTTATAGTTTGATAGTTATGGCCAAATCAAATTTTGGAATAGTCGCTATGGAAAATCGTTATTAAATTATAGGCCTTTAAAGTAGCCGTTTTGCAAACGGACTCGGTTTTCGACGAAACCAGTTCCGTTGAGTTCGTATCGTCGATTAGAGTCAGAATATGTATATAGTTTGTTATTTTTAGAGATGGGAAAATTTGGCGTTAAAAAGGGTAGGGCGGTTCAGGGTAAAAACAGCCTACCAGGGCAACAGTCTCAGAATGCGACGAAATTAGTGTCGTTGGGTTCGTATCGAAAAGTTATTGTCAGACTTCGCAGTTTCAAGTTGATCGGGTTTATCTGGTGATCGTGAAAAATTAAAATGCGTGTTTATTTCTGGTTTCATAAAGGAAATTTTTCCATATGACCTCGGATTTCGATGAAACTTGTTCCATTAGATCCGGAATATCGTTTTACATCAAGAACAGTTTTTTTATCAGAAGACAGAAGTCGTTTGTTGTGGTTTCGGCGTATTACTTTAGAACGAAGTTTCATGCAATTTTAATATTAGTAGAAGCATCCTACTCCTTCACTGTAGCCCTTGCGTTGCTTCCACGTTTTCGATTCCTTGGTCGCCAATCCTTTTAACCTTGCCGACAAAGCGTTGTCTCCCATCTTTTCCATTGTCAGCTATCCTACCACTTTGCTGAGACCCTATAAACTAAATGACTTGTCCTCCACGTTGGTCTCTTATAAAAAGACCTCGCCACTCCTTTTCCCCTTTAACCACTTCGTCCTCCTGAAGCACAAAACCCTGTCATCTCCATCACAATATGAACGAAACAGAATCCTTCTTCCTCTTCAAACAAACTCCTTTGTACTTCCACCACTAAAATATCAATCGCAAGTTAATAAATGAAAACAAGCCCTCATGCAAATGTATAAATCAGTCTATATATATAATGGAGACTGCATATGATTTCCGTTCAGTCCCATGCAAGATCTGAAGAGTGCAACATGGGTTTTGCTGCGTCTCTTTTGATGACAGCGAACAAGAAGTAAAATGAAGAAAGACGAAACAGTAGAGAGAAGTGGCTAAAACGTGATGTGGTGTTGGGACTTGAAATGAAGCGCGCCTACGTGGTTTTAAACGCAACAGGGAGGGGAAGTCGGCTTGAAGTGGGTGGCAGGGTTTGTGGCAAATAGTGAGGAGTTTGAAGGCATGCTGTTATAGTGGGAGTAAGGTATCGTTGCAACCGTGAGCTGATGACAAGTGGGGAAGTGCTTCGTGGGAAAGAAGAAGGGAGGCATGCTGTCTATTGGGTTCAAACGTTTTAAAAGGAAAGAAGCAAGATTTGGGAGCGTGGTGTCACATGCATTGACTGCGACGTCGAGAAAGGGCTGCTGGGTATGGGTAGCGACGAAATGGTGATCGGCTCGTGATGTTTTCCAGGCGACTGGGTGGGTCTGGGGTGTCCGCGGTTTCTGCAGAGGCGGGTCAGAACATGGCGATGGTGATGGTCGAGGAGGCGCAGCACAGATGGCACGGGAACAATGGCGGAGTAGAAACTTTAGTATGGGGGAAGGTTCAGCGAATAGAAGGGGGACGTGTTCTGTTTGTTTGGACCGTGGAGGAGAGGTCCATTTCAGTGAAAATGAGGTAAAGTAATTGGCCAAAATTTATACATTTAATAATTAGCAGTAAGTTTATATAAAAGGTGATTAGCGGACCGATAATGTTGCACCTAATCTAGTGTTAAATTCTACAATAATCTAGGGTTAATGGTTATATTAGATAATGAATACTTAAACATTTAAAACTTGTTATTGTAAGGTCAAATCGAGATACTGTCAGCAATGCTGGAACAGTAGCAGCGAGCACTTCATTTTAGAGCTGGAGGGAATGACGATGGAAGCAACTGGGTTTTAATTAAACGTCCGTTCAGTTTAATTAAACCCGAACTGTTTTGATGACAAACAAAGCAAGGTGAGTTAAACTCACTCAGTTACCCTTTTTATATTTTATATAAATTGGGTGTTTTTATTTTGTGTGCTCTGCTTGCCAATAATTGACTGTTTTGCTAGTTAGACAATCGTTTGTTGATTTAACCGATGAAATTAAACTGTGTTTAATTTCAGTGAAATACCAAATCGTTATTTTTAACGATTGGTTCCAATAAAGGAGGACTCACCTTGGTTGGTCACGTTTATTTATAAACGTGTTTAAATGGTTGAAGTGTTTGAATTGCTTGTGGTTGATGTTGAATGGTTGCTATTTAGTGTTATCAGTTAAACAAAACTGAATGGTCTGATTTGTGATAACCATTTGAATACAGGGAAGAACAGGTTGGAGGGATCCAACCGGATTCCTCAAATGTATTATTTATTTTCATATTATCATATATGAACTGATCTGTTTGTGTGATTGATTGGATGGTTGATTATTGACTGAATATTCGACATCTGTCTGGTTTAAACCAATGGGCGATATTGGTTAAGTGTTTGGCAGAGTATGGCCTTTAAAAATCAATCGTGTTATAAATATTGATTCACCGTCAGGTAAATCAATAAAGATAAAGTTATAAAATTTACTTTATAACTAGAGTTGGATTTTTAATGTATTATTTTGAATAAAGTTTTATAAAAGAAAAGTGAATAAATATTCAAGACTTTGATTTGTTCTGATGTTAATCAGATCTACAAATATAAGAATAAGGGATGAATCGAAAGGGTTAAACTTTGATCATTGTTGAACAATTAATGGGATTTATTTAAATTAATTATATTTTTAATTAATTTAAAGCAAGGATTGTTGAAATCGGTTAATGAGATAATCAAGTTTTGAGTTAATTAAATCGACCGTTTGGAATTAGAATTGTTTACCAAGTTAATGTGTTTTGACTAGAATAGTTAAATGAATATTGTTTGAATTTAAAGGGATTAACTACTAAAGAAGTAAATGTTGAAATAAGTTATTATTTTAATTTATGATAAATTTAGGAATATATTTTTAAATGGGAATTCAGTTAAAAGGTTACCGAATGTGAGATGCAAGCCAATTGAATGGTGAAAGGAAATAAACGTACTCAATTATATGAATTAAGTGAAAGGAGATTACGATAAAAAAGGGTTTATTATAAACCAGAGGTTTTAAGTGAGATTCAAAGTGTTAAGAAGTTAATTTTACATTAACGTTATTTGAAAACGAGATCTAGTAAAAAGGAGAATTTTAAATGAGATTTCAAAATGGGAAAGTGGAATATAGTTATTCGAGATAGAAGTAGCCAAACATAATTATTCGGCTAAGTTGCCATTTCGTACGACTGCTAGCGTAATTCGCAGGGCTGCAGATAGCCTACGGCGGTCGGATGTTTCCCTGAGGGATTCAGGCGTAACCATTGTGATCGCTGTGATCTAGAGTCAAGCGAATGGGGTTAAGACGAATGTCAATTAATTGAATTAGAGTTATTCAAGTATCGTATTGTTGAATATTACAAGAATTGGAAGTTTCAATTTAACAAAAAGTAAATCAGTTTTGTTAAAGGCCAAGTGATGCTGAATACTGAACCAGTGAACTCATTGGAGTGTCATGTTTGAAACACTGTATATTTTGATAGTTAAAACACCGACTATCAAACCTGACCCATACGATTGTTGGTATGGAAAGACCGGGATCGAATTTACATTCGAAAACCATTCCGACCAACAAATACGTGAAGATATTTGAAGACTGTCGAGGTGGAGCATTGAAGACCGTGGATCTTCATAAGCGGAGGAACTGCTAAGAATCTCTGGTTTAGCGGCCAGAGATAAACTGTGGTTCAGTCGTGGTTGGAATCCACGAGTGCAAGGACTTCTCGCTACTGATCCATGGGGTGATTCCTATATTGGATGCAGTAGGAGAGTGCCTTCGGTTCATCCTGTTCCTGGATGACTTGTATGGACGAGTGTCTGACAGAGTATTTCCAAAGGGTCACGTACGTTGATTTCTTCAAACGTACGATAGTTGTTGGCGGAGAATTGCCATTCTCTAGCTTTCGGCTAGAGTATTTTTGTGGACGTCAATTAGTGATATCTGACGGATTTGACGATGTGGCATTCAAAGTAAATGGCAACCAGATGTCAAGAGTTAATTCTGGCCTCAAGCCTCATCAACCAGGAAATGACAAAAATCGGGCAGGCAGCATGGCTATGTGGGTCGCTCCCATTAGGGTGTATGATCACCTATCTAGAGGAAGTCCTATTTGTTTCTTAAATCTATGTTTCGATGCTGTCCCTTGTCGGGAGACGGTTGCTGATCCCAACCGTCGGTGGTATACATTCGATACACCCAAGCGAAATGAGTGGTCGGTCATGTGAGGGCCGGGTTGCAAGATGTTCTTGTTGAACCCAGTGTATTCGTCTCTAGAAATACACTATCGGAAGGTGGACCCATACCTTGTCAAGTTGGAATCCAATCTCCAATAAGCGCCCGCGGTTTTGATTATAGACTATATATGTGGAGCGTGAGATGCAAGCGTTCCACTAGATTTCTATTTACTTGTGTTTATACATTATTATAATATCAGAACAAGATATTGGTTTCAAACTGTTTTGGGTTATCGTAAGGTAAAAACCGTCCGTGTTTATGTGTGGATTTGGTCTTACGATTATCCTTTTTCTTTTGAAAGATTTTTGAACTCTAAAATCATGATTGGATGATTCACCCTTATTACTGTGCGAGTTTATCTCACTCTGGTTCACCAGACTGACCCGGTGTTTTGTAAATGCTCGGGTTAGGCCGGGTTGTACAGGTTCAGGTTATCGATTGCTATGAAGAGACGAGCTGGAAGAGTCCAGACGTATGATATTACTATTCCGCTGTGTGTTATATGAGGACAGATTAGTATCACTGTCCAGATGTGTACTCTGATATTGTAAGTATTTTAAAAAGCTTTCAATAAAGATTATTTCTGTATTATACTTTGTTCCGCTGCGATGTGAGACTCTGTGTTGTGTTGTTTTCTTCTTCTTCTTCTATTCTAATATTTCTATCTTATCTATCCTCACCCTCTAACTTCTTTCTATTAATGATCTGGAATGTTCGATGTCTGAATGGTCAACACGGTAGTTTGATGTTGATTTTCGGAGTCGAAAATCCCAGTTCGTTACATTTAATTAATTAAAAATTACAGTAAAATTCTAAAAATTAAATTATCGCTGTGCCTCAAAAGAACCTTGTCCCGATTTGCAACCGATATCAAGTTATATTCAAATAACCGTTACGGTCGATATACGATTTTACAGCGACTTTTTGAATATTTGATTTGGACATATCTTGCCATCTATACAACGAAATCTTGATTTTTCACTTTTGTTAGAAAGATACCGTTCAACAGATTCCAACATTTCTTGTTTCGCAGAAATCCGACTCAAAACGAGTCCGGTACACTTAGTTGAAGTTCAGAACGTTAAATTATGAACTGCAGGGTCGTTCTGAGCTCGATTATATTTAATATATATTTTCATACATTCAATTTCGTTTTAATAAATATATAAATCCATTTATATTCAGAATTCAATATTTAAACTGTTTTAAATATTCAAATTCAAACCGACAAAAATGCGGGACGTTACAAAAAGTCACACTATCAAACGTGTCCTATCTTTTTTAATTGCTATGATCCATATATCAACTAGCTGCGCCTTTTTACTGAAGATGCCTGCATGTCTTCAACATTTCCTATTTAGCAAGTAAGATGCCAAGAATACCTTGTTATCTAATGTAGCATGCAACTGAAAAAAAAAGTAGTTACCATTTAGAGAGTTTCTTCATCACTAAATAGTACTCATTATTACAGTAATTGTCTTTACAAAAATAAGTCTGTTTTATTTTTTCAATATTTACTGTTAATATTTTCACATCTTATAAAATTCTACTGTAGTTTCAATTCCACGGTATAATTATTCATGTCTCCATCACTATAAAACAGGATGTCAGACAATATAAATAAGAATTGTACATCAGATCCTATCAAATACAAACAATTAGAATTTTTAAAATTCAGTTTTGTAAATATTATTCACCATCATTAAAGGGATTCATAAATATAGTATGGTGCTATGGGCACCCCAATATGTTCTTCCTAATACCATGACCAAAAAAACTACAAGAATTAATATTACACTCTTCTTAATACCACACACTTAAAAAATAGGGGCTACCATACTGTTTTACCCTATTTCGATTTCGCTCGATATTCGTTCGTCCTTATTTGTAAAACTAATCAACGAGCTAAATCCTAGATCTATAACCGATCAACAAATTCGCCACATTATACAAAAGTCGTGAATAAGGTTTGAGTTAAGCAAACTAGAAGAGAAAATGAGAGATTAGGGTTTTCAGATCACTAAACAATTGAGAGATTGCCGTACGAATTTGAATTTTTCCGCAAGAGATGCGAAGAAGACAGCGATTACGAGAGATTAGGGTTTTTAAATTAGCTTAGTACATGATTAGTTGGGCAAATAATGATTGAGTGAAAGATTAGAATGGAGAGGTAATGTGGTATTAGGAAACATACAAAATTTAATGAGTTTTATTTTTTTAGTTGCGGTATTAAGAAGAATATATTGGGGTGCCCTTAGCACCGCACTAAATATATTGATGTATGAGCTGTGGGTGTTTACATAAAATTTGATAGCCCTCACCAAACATGCTTTATGGTGACCGCAAAAAAATATTTCTCAAATTATCTTATTTTATCAATGTCAACTCATACTTGCTTGAGCTGCAAGTGAACTTCCACTATGATACATGCAATAGCTTCTTTATATGTCAGCTTACAGTCAAAAGACGATACAACAAGGGTTGACAACTGTAAATTTTTAATGGCGAGCGTTTAATGACACCCCAAATAGTGCAGCACCCCTAAATGCCCTTTGATTTCCACCACATATCCTGGTTCTCTCTCCATCCACTCATTCTCTCACCTCTCACTCACTTATTCTAATATAAATGCTTGGTTTATATAGAGAGACAAATGGGGTGCTCACTATTTGGTATGCCATTGTACACTCCTCTTTTTTAATTATTATAAAAGGGATGATTCGGGCAAAACCATCTCTTACTTCTGGAAGCAAGATTAAAGAGCGGATTTTTTTTTTTTTTTTTTTTTTCATTCTACCATTATTTCTAATCATTATTTATTGTCCAAATTTTCGTTGTCGACTATGGTTTATTAATTACAATACTTTATTTTTCTTTTATTTTTAATATTTAGTCATTACAATATATATTTTTAATAATATAAATTTTAATGTACATCAAAACGGGCTAAAAATACTAATTTATGATGGTTTCTTGGATCGGCTTGGATTTGACGCTAGCGCACTTGGCAATGTGCGTCTTACACACTAAGACGTACCCGGCTCAACTGGAAACCCGATTGAGCGCTTGCGACCCATTGTCCACGCTGGCCCAGCCTGGCTTTAATATTGCAGCTCCTTTACCGCCGCCCACGCCTTCTTAATGACTCCACCAAGCGAACCCTAGCCGACTCCATTACGAAAATGAGAAACCCTCGGCTGTCAAAACTTCGATTTGCGATGGTGTGCTCTTCGAATCAAAACCGAAGCATGGAAGCGCACTTCATCCTAAAACGGCAAGGCTTCGACGTGGCATCCTACGGCACTGGAGCCCACGTCAAACTGCCTGGCCCATCCATCCGAGAACCCAACGTTTACGAGTTTGGCACTCCGTACAAGCAGATGTACGATGATCTGCGTCGCCGAGATCCCGAATTGTTAGTTTTTGCCCTTTTTTTTGGGGGGGCTTTTATACTTGAATTTTTTTAAAACTCTATCTGTGTGAATAATTGTTTTTCTATTGCTGGTTGTTAATTCGTTATTTTATTGCAGGGAGCGAACTGTAATTTTGTTTGAAAATTGTTGTTTCTAGGTATAAAAGGAATGGGATATTGCCAATGTTGAAAAGAAATATAGGTGTGAAGTTGGCACCGCAGAGGTGGCAAGACAATGGAGGAGATGGGTTGTTTGATGTGGTTTTAAGTTTTGAAGATCGAGTTTTTGATATGGTGGTTGAAGGTATAATGCATTAATGTATTTTTCAGTTCATTTTTTGTTTTTGAGTTAGTCTTTCACGACTGATATACAGCACCTAATTTTAATCTTGAAATTCGAAATGTCCGAATTGAACATCTTTCCTGTAAAAGCCATAAATATGAAGTTTGCAAACAAGATTTAATTGCTAGTACTTATCTATATTTCTGAAGTAAACGAGCTGTGCATTCCGAACGTTATGAGATTTGATCCTACCGAATTATTGAGTTTAACATCTGTGTGTGTATATGTATATGCAGTGTAGTCAAGGCGAAAAAGCCCCAAAAAGTCCCAGGCCAGCGCCTTGAGCATGACTTTATAAAAAAACCAGCACTTGTATTAAAAACTGCATTTTTTTTTAAAACCGCACTACACTTGTTTCAAAAGAAAAACCGCACTTATTTAAAAAAAAAACTACAGAACTCGCACTTATTGATGTCGAACTCGCAATCATCTTTTGATGTCGAACTCACAGCAATCGACAGTTTAGTTTTTGTCGATCTTTTTTTTTTTACTGTTCGATAAATGAACGAAACTTAGTGACGGTTGACCCTAATATGAACGAAGTGGGCTCGACTTTGGGCCTGGGCACAAAAAAACACACACTGAAGCGTGCTTTTTTACGCATCACTTTTTGTAGGGCTTCGCCGCCTTGACCGCTTTTCTGGCACCTTGAGCGCGGCTGGCGCCTCGATGACCAAAAAAGCCCTAGGCGCCTAGGGCTTTTTGGCGCCTAGGCGAGTGCCTTGACTACACTGTGTATATGTTTGTATAAGTTTATCATATATGGTGCAGGTTCTATTACCTCAGGTTAATGTATGACAAATCACACTATTTGGTTTTCAAGTATTATATACAAATATACATATATACATGTGTGTAATTTTGGATTTCAGATGATAACAATAAAAGAGGGTGGTTATTTGGACACAAAATTAGATACAATTGTGACATAAGAGATCTAAACCGTTGGATCTTCTTGTTCTTATATGGGAGGTGGAAATCATGGGGAATTTCAACTATGAAGATCCATCGTGTTATCAATTGTGTTTATATTTTGTGTTCCAATAGAATTTATCATAATAAAACGTGTATATATAAGATGTTGGAAAAGCATAAAAAATGGTAGAATGGTTGACCATTAAAACAGAAGATAGAGCTACCAAATTCAAACCATGCTGGCACATATGCACACTCTTTTATGTATATAATAATTGTATCGTGAAAGTATACATATATCACACACAGCTTATTACTTGAGTATTTCATTATTTCTCGTATTCAAAAGTGGTTTTTATTTGTCTTAATATACTTATTTTGCTATTCTATTGGGAGTATACATGTCATAGGTGCAAGGTATAAAATAAACGATAGTGAAATAGAGCAAAACACAATAACATTAAAAATATCTAAGGTATCATAAAATATTGTCAAGTTCTAGAATAATCCTTTTTGATTTTTCATTGTAAGACCTAGCTATCAACTGCAACAAAATGTAGAATTAATGCTTCTTACAATATTTGAAAAAAAAGTAAATATAATGCAAACTCATCACATTTTGATCTATGTAGTCATGGCGAGCGCCTAGACGCAAAAAAGCGCAAGGCGCACTAGGTGGGCTTTTTTAGACTTCAAGGCGCACCTGTGAGCGAACCGAAATAAAGCCCAAACCATAAAAAAGTGCGCTTTTTTGTACAAAATGAATTTTTTTTAAAGCCCTGAATTGCTTTTTCACTTCTTATTTTGGTATATGACATGAACTTATCAAGTTCTGTTTTTAAATTGCGAGCTTATGCTATATTTTGTTGTTAGAAGGTTTAAAACTGCATTACAATTGCAGAAAACTCCATAAATATGCAGAAAACATATGTTAAATTGCAAGCTTATATTATAATTTGTTGTTAAAAGGCTGATGACTGCATTTGAAATGCAGAAAACTGCATGAAAATGCAGAAAACTGCATGAAAATGCAGAAAACTGCATTACAAATGAAGAAAACTGCATAAAAAAATGCAGCAGGTTTTGTTTTTTGGCAGTATGAAAAAGGCGCAAGGTGCAAAAAAGCCCAAGACACAAGCCTTGGGCTTTTTTGCGCCTTTTCGCCTTGACTACATAGATTTTGATAGCAAGTTTGAATCAAATCACCTTTGCATGACAATGCAAAATCTCATGATTACAGTTAATATGACAACTTTCTAAGCAATTATGGTTAGTACTATAACAAATATTCGATTGGAAATGCTCATTCCTCAATTGATACATATATAGTTTCAAAAAACAAGCAGAAATACGAAATTGGGCATTTTGAATTGTTTTCGAATTTTAAACCGTGGAATGAAATACATAGAGAGATAAAATTTATGCTTTGACAAAAGGATGGCTCTTCAAATACTTTGGGTGGCTAATTATATCCATGATGTATGCTCCAACCTTGTTTTGTACAAATGCTCTGAGAAAATTTCCATCTCTTATGACGAATTCTTTGATTGAAATTTTCAATTTTTGATTCTGAACTCGTATTTTATTCTCCTACAAATATTCAAGAAGTAATTTCTCACTTTTGGTAATATATTTGAAGCATGGATACTTGAATACTAATTACATAAATCGCTGTCTTTGTAGTTCATGTATATTGAATATTAAAGCAACCAGTAAAGGTTCAACAACCAATATATGGTCATTGGTAGGTTATGTTAGTTCATGAATTAGTTTCTTGGTAGGTTAAAAAATAGAACCTATAATTAATTAGATTCATGTATAAAGATTTGGGTGCCTAATAAACTGCATTTGAATATTGAATCTGAAATTTGACTTTTAGATTTAAAATTTGCATTGATCTATAATCAAATTTATTAAATCTACGATTCTGATTCAAAGCATAGTGAAACATCACATGAGTACTTAAATGAATCATTGCTTTTGACTTTCAAGCTTGATTTTAAAGTCTAACCATTGTAGACTGATTTAGAAAACATGTAGTACTTCCGAATATAATCAACAATATTTTGTACGTACACCATATCATGGCTCCAGGTTTCAGTCGAGTATTTAAGATTTCGATCACCTTGATTGGTTTTTATTTGTATTTATAAAACCATCAAAATTATTGTTTATGCTAACCAAATAAATTCAAACCATTAAAGAGTTATATGCTCCCCTAGATCCTCCTAATTTAACCTATAAAGTACCAAGAATCTAATTAATTATCGTCGACCTAGCTATTTCTTAGTAGTTCATGTCAAGTCCTAATTTCTTTGTTGACCCATTTTATTTTTGGTTTGGTTTTACTTTTTTAAGCTCTAAAATCTAAACTAGTTTAGCTATTGCTATTTGCAAAAAAAAAAAAAAAAAAAAAGTAACTTGTTCATTTTTTTTATTTCATATAATCAACCATGTACCTGTATAGAAGCAATGTGAAACCTGAAATCGAATTTTGAAGTTTCAAAAGTTAAAGATATTCCTTAAATCTCATGCGATCGAAATGGAAGCAAAAGTTGATTCTTGAAAATTGATTAACTTGAATACATGGTATGTTCAAAATAAATACAAACCCTTTTCTTATGTGCTTGTAGATGATTATAATTGAATGATTAACTTGACATTTGACAAACCTTTAGATTTAAAAAAATTGATCTAACTTTTAAATATATTTTCATCTTTAGTTGTCGTTGAGTTTATATGAAGTGGTTAAGCAGTTGTGATTTTGAAGTTGTTACCCCCAGTTCACGTGATTAGTACATTGATTTTTGCCTATTCACCCAATTTATAAACACATGCTCAAACAATTCTTCATGCATGCAAGACAAAGTAATTAATATAAATTGAAAGAGAAAAATTAATATAAACTAAATGCGCTATGCATATGAAAGGTGAAATAATTAGCACAAATCGCATGTGCTACATACATAAACGATACAACAAATAGTGAAGATTTAGGATAAATTGAAATGATTTTATCTTGGCAAAAGATCAGTGACAGTAAACATGGTTCTAGATATTAAACTAATTAGATGAGTTTGCGTAGTGCATGAATCCAGATAATTAGTACAATTGAATCAAGTTGGAGGATGAAATGCGTAATGTTATAACTTGAAATTCAAACTTAAAAATGTTAGTTGTTAATATCTTTACATTGCAAGTACTTTGATATGTGTGTGTGTACATATAATATATTTTAAATTTCAATTATCAACACCTAGTTTGAATGCATTATCGAACATTTCTAATACAACAAAGCATCTAAAAATATGCATACTTGAAAATCCCGTTGAAGATATCCAAATAAAAACGTAAAAATGTAAAGGTGAAAACTGAACTTAAAAATGTTAATCTTGACGTTGCGAGTACTTTGACATGTGTATGTATGTATGTGCTTATATATGTAGTATGTTATATATTTGAATTATCAACACCTAATTTGAATGCATTATCGAATTTTCGTAATTCTAGTACAACAAAGTGTCTAAAAATATGCGTACTTGACAATCTTGTTGTAGATATCCAAATAAAAACGTAAAGGCGAAAGCTATGTATCTTATAGAAATTCTTTTTTATTGATATCAAACAATTAAATAATTTTGAATTGTGAAAAGTAGAATTAAATGCACTTTTTTTAAGAACATTTTGGTTTATGAGTTATTTATTGTAGAGAATTCAATAATTACAAAGTACTCGCCCTAAATAAAATTAACTTCGGATAAATATTGAGACAAAGTTCATTTTGCAATCTAAATGTATAATAAAACATAGCAGAGATATTCATCGAGACTTAGCAATCAAAGTTATTTTATATATCAGTAAATATGATTGTTTCCATTTTATGATATAATAATAATGCTATAAGAAATGCATAGTTCAAAGTAATTGTAATTATAATAATTGTAATTATTTAATTTCGACAATTCAGAAGTTGTACAACTTAAAATTATATTTTTTGAAGATTGGGAAAAGATAGTCCAAGGTTGCAAAATTTAGTTTTTCATTAGCTATTTTTCTAAGAATTGCATTATAATGAAGCATCACGAATAGTATAGTTTGAAGAGACTCCTTTTTTTTTAAAAAAAAAAAACTTGAAAAAAAAATGTCAATTCTATAGTGACGTAAATACATATAATATTAATTTTATTAAGTGTAAGACCGAACTGTGGATTGTTAATTTTCTAACAGATGCATCTGATGACGTTTGACTGGTGAGAATTCAATAAAAATAAACTTCAAGCAAAAGAAAAAGAAAGATATGTAACTTTCATTAAAGCTGGGATTCTAACTCATGGTTTTAGCCCAGCACAAACTTTTCTGGCAGAACGAAAAGGTATTTCTTATAAGGTTGATATTTAAACTTGTGACTTATGATTGTTTTTGTTGGATTATAGCAAGGTTCGAAAACTCGGTTTCGGTTTCGGTCATTTGAAAATTTACCAGTTTCGGACGATTTCGGTGGTTTCGGAGGTTTCGGTTTTTGTTTCGGTTTCGGTCCAAAAATCAAACTTTTATATTTTTATGATAACGTTAATGATAAATATTGCAAATCCACGTAGAAACATAGTCTGCAAAAATATAATGATGTAACATATTGTTGAATCAATTCAATGTTGTAGGTATTGTTGAATTTCAGCCTAAAACAGCCAATGTCCAACACACAAGTACACATATTAAACTTGACTTTAACTTCAGCTCAACGCCACATCAGCCCAACACCAGCCCAACACGATAATACATCTTCATCCGAAGTTAAATTACACCGTGGCAAACCAAAAATTAAATCGACAATCTCAAATCGATGTCGACGCACTTCTGAAGACAAAGAAAAACCTTAAGCGAAGGCAAGTCAAGGTCGATTTGAAGAAGTGAAAGCAAATCGAAGTCGATTTGAAGAGGTGAAGGCAAATCGAGGTCGATCTGAACAAGTGAATCCACGTCGAGGTCAATTTGTAGAAAAAAAAACCAAATTGAGGTCGATATAAAAACATGGAGCCAAGTTGCGGCTGGTTTGATGAAGCGGAGGTAAGCCGATAACGCTTTTTTTTGGAAACCCTAACCGAAACGAAATTTTCTGGCGATCTCGTTTCGGTTGGCTGCGGCACCGGTACGGTACCACCGAAATTTCGGGGTACCGTCCGAGTTTTCAAACCATGGATTATAGTCTTGTGCTATTTTGGCATAACACAAAAGTATAATATTACATAGATGTATGACATATTAAAAAGGACATCCATGAACGTATACATCGTGTCAAACTATTATGCCATATTGAGTGCAAAGCCATTTGAGACGACAAATGTCTGATCTCGCTTAAGCGGTGATTAATTTTTCAGCATACATATACATATATGTTATGGTTTTTCTAGCTTTGCGTAATGTGCTGGCATTTATGACTAGATGTATTAGCTATTATTTATCATTTTTTTAGGTACAATTTGTTGACAAAGAAATAATGTTGAAAAGTGAAGTTGGCTTGTTAAAGCATGGATGCAAATTGTAGTTTTGATTTCAATTATCTAAGAAATATAAGTTTGCTCAAATTTTGGTATCTGGAGATGTGATTCTTATTACCATGCCATAAAAGATACATTTAAAATTCATACTATGAAATAATAATGAAACGGGGAGTGCACGTGTTTTCTGTCTATTTTGTCAGAGCTTCTGTTGAAGTGTGAATTATCCAGAAAAAAACCCTAAAAGTTGATGCTTACCAAAAAAAAAAAAAAAAAAAAAAAAAAAAACCAATTGGAAAACACACAGGCTTCGTATTACAATCTTGTATAATATAGTTGAGCTAAAATTGAAATATGAAAATCAGATATAAGTATCACTCATAAAATAACTGTTTTCTCTTTTTCTTGCTAGCAGTCTTCTTCCAAGGAAGCTTGGTGCATCATCATCTTTAGTCACTGCTTCATTACCTTCAACAAGGCTTGAGGTTGTGCTTACTGCTTAGAATCTCGAAATTCCAGCTCTTACCTTGGTTCCATCTAGAACTGAAATGCAACAATGCTGAAATTGTGATTTCAGTTACATAGTGTGAATTCCAGAAGAATTCAGTAATAAAAACAAGAAAGTTTGAAATTGAATTAAAAAAACCTAGTAAATAAGTGACAAAAACTAAAATTATTTGTGTTGCCGAAAGCAAACACAGCCACAATCATCTTCCTATTGGAGTTGTGGCAGTGACCTCATTGAAATTAACTTAAACGAGAGGAAAAGTAGAAGTTCATTTTATTATGTCGTTTTTGAAGTCAGTCTGCAACGACAAAAAAAAAAAAGTGTTGTAACTAGCATTATGGTCTTGCATGGTTTTATATGTGGAGTGATATTTGGATCGTTTAGTTTATACTGATTTCAGGTTTTCCATTCTGTAATGTAATACATTTCATCTATGTAACTACTAGCAAACTTTATTTGTTGTGTCAAAACATATTCATATCAGTTTTATTTTAGATTGTAACATAAAAGTTTATATTTTGGTTTTACATTGGTTATAAACTATAATTGTAGAACCTATACATGATTCGAAATTCTTTTTTCCCCAATTACTGCACTGGCATATATTATTTGGATTATACCCATACTATCATCGACTGAATAGAAATATAGAATGAGCATGTGTTAATAACTTATGGAGAGGAAACCAGTTGTAACAAACCAAGTTTATTATATTCAAACACAAATCTCTAATTTTTTTTACCTTACTAGTGTCATCAATAATTCATCTTTCGCACCCAATGGGGTTTGAGTTCTGCAAATTGTATTGATCTTTAAAGAATTATAAATTGCTGATAACAACTACTAGATGCAAGTACAAGAGTGTGTTGATCCTAAAATATGCCATGTGCAAATTTTCCTTATGATGTATGTATAAGAATGGTGGGAGATCTGTCAAAATCAAATCTGTATATGAACGTGGGCTCAATTGTGGATTCAGTGATATTATGTAACCAATGTTTCTCAATATGGACTGAAATATCAACTTGAGACACTAGAAAAATGCACAGAATGGTTGAGCAAATCATTTTTGGGATACAATTCTTTTTGGTGCTCCAGTTGTTAATATATTGACATTCTTATCTAATATAAAGATGTAAAGTGTGGTTAGGAGAGTTGTAGTTTTGAAATTGACTACCCAACGACTTTGAATATAAAAGGACCGATAGACGGTGATGCACCCTCGTGATATGACACATTGTTTGACAACTTATGTTAGCGACATACAGCAGTCAAATAGTAAAAAAATTCGTTTGAGAGTTTTTACCATTTTTACCATATGAGATTTATTTATCAAATAAAAATATTAATTCATACAGAATTAATGAAGGCTTCTGTGGTATATAGCGGCATAATCAACCATATGTAGCGACCAATTGGTATACAATTTTTAAAGGATGGTATCAACATCTAATAAAATGCTTTTTGCCATCTTGAGGTCAAGATGTTCACTTCGTAAATCTTTAAGATTTGGTTCACTGTTAATAGTTTGATAATCTGGCAATTTCGTTAATTAGACTTGTATTAATGCAAAATTTAACATCAAACAATGCTGGGTTACCATGCCTTTGTATCCTCCATCCCATCGTCTTGTGCAAAAACAAGTTACAATCATATGATTAATCTTCCGAACATTGATTAAAATTCTTTAGATTCGCCAAAATTGTCGATATACTAGCGTATTGGTGCACCAGTGAGAATATTATATTAAATATGATTTATCTAACGTCTTGTGCATTTTTTGATACTTTTAAGTTGATGTTTCGCACTTGTTGAGAAACGCTGTTTACATAGCCAACACTGCATACGCATTCGATCCACATTCAAATACTGTAGATTTTACTTCAATCAATCTTCCTCTTTTTCATATATAATTGCAAATAACTGATTAAACTTTGCATACTGTATATTTTAGGATCAATGCTCTCTCTTAAACTTGTTGACAAAAAGGCGAATAGTTTTTAATAGTCAAGTTCATTAGGTGCAAAACTGTGAACTGTTGATGACAAATGGTTGCTGGAATTGAAATATTTTCTTGAGCTAGTGTTCCTCAGCAGTTTTTGTACTATATACGTGAACATGTATTTGGTGTTGATATCACGGATGTAGATGTAACACATAGTAGCAACTGTTTACACTCCTGTAGGAGCACATGTAGCTGGTTGGAATCATCCCAAAGAATGACATGAATTTGTGTTTTAATAAAGCAACTGTTCTTTCAAGCATGCATGGTTTCCTAATGCACTTCACTGGAAATATGAGTCTTAAATCAACATTGCTCAAAATTGATAGAAAAAGCGAAAAGTTTGGGCTTGTTGATTTTAATTTTCAGTTTTGGATTTTTGTATGATAAAATGCATTGAATTTCTAAAAACAAAGAAAATGGTCTTAACATATAAAGTTGAAAACGCTTTTTTTTTATGTGTGTGTTTCCTGCTGTTTTCCTTCATCTTCTTTTTTCGCCTCTTAAGGTCGTTCACTTGCTCCTTCACTCGTCCTCCTTTTCCACATCATTTTTAATACTTACTGAAAATTCAAAGGTGGATACCCAGTGCCGAAGGCTCCCGTGCTCAAGCGTGAGGACTTTCTAGACAATCTACCATCTGGTACTATTCTCACTGCTTTCCGAGCTCTGGGGGTGGTCAATTAGCACGCGCAGCTTTTCCCTCACATTATGTAAAGAGGCCGTGGCTCGAACCTGTGCGCTCCAGATTACCAGCCGGGTAACCTTACCGTTTGCGCCAGGCACCACCTTACTGAAAATTCAAAACTCTAAATTTCATTTTTAGACCAAACATACCCTGAGCGATAAAAATGAAAAACAACGCGAGTTTTGAATTTTAGTCAGCAACCGAAAGTTTCAGACTTCACGATTTTCAAACACGTACCAAGTTGTCAAGCATTGAGCCAATAAGGTTGTTTCAAACTTTACGATTTTCAAACAGAATTTGAAGCGTGTTAAATAGACCCACCAAACGTGTTCAGTCATGTCATTTAAGAGTTGGATAAATGTCCTATTTATGAACCATCTTATGTGATCCATTTAACATAGGTATCAAGCTGATCCAATCAACTTAAATATAGACTAAGAAAATCCATTTAACAATTTAAATTACTTTTGATTATTTTCTTTTCAGAATAGAGAGAACTGATTTGTTTTTATTGATTGCATGGATTTCACTCATTTTAATATCAAAAATAGAAAAACAATTTTTTATTTATGCTTGTTGAAACATACAAAACAAAAATTAGAGGATTAATATAATGTCAGAGTGTGGCTTTATTTGCAACTACACGATGTCAATGGTGATAGACGATAATAGTAATAGTAATGAATAAATAAATCATGATGACGATGAAGATAATAATAATAATAATAATAATAATAATACTAGTAGTAATGGACACTGAAGAGAATCACTATGCCTTATGCTCTTATACATTAGTTATATCATTTAAAACTAACTACGTGAATGCCTACGGTGATGAAGAAGATAATAATAGAAATAGTAGTAAATAAACCATGATGTCAATGGTGATGAAGAAGTAGAAGATGATGATAGTAATACTAGTAGTAATAGGTACTGAAGACTTAACACTACGCCTTGCGCCCTTATACATTAGTCCTATTATCTAAAATAAAAAACACTCAAACTAACTACATGAATTCCAATGGTGATGAAGAAGATAATAATAGTATTAGTAATAAATAGACCATGATGTGGATGGTGATGATGAAATGATAATAATAACAATAGTAGTAGTACTAATAGTAATAGATACCAAAGACCAACATTATGCCTTATGACGCTATACATTAGTCTTATCGTCCAAAACTAAAAACTCTCCTTAAACTAACTGAAAGTTCGAGGTTCTCGTACATGAATCAATAACTTTCATACGCTCATGTCTGACATCTGCTCTGCATATATACTTCAGTTTCTCAAGTATCTTTTTACTATCTCCGTTCGTGTCATGTTTGGTTGGCCTCTATCTCTTTTTGGGTATTCAGTGCGGTCTATAATTCCAACGTTCATAGGTGCGTCGTGAGGTCTTTGTTGGAGATGTCTAAAACATCTTAAGCGACGTTAGATTAACTTCTCTTTAATTGGTGCCACTTCAAGTTTGTATCGAATAACATCATTTTTAGTTCTACCCCATCCGGGATGCTCATAGCTCCATCATAGCATACACATAACTGCCACATTTGTCTTCTAAACGTGTTGTTTTTTAGTAGGTCGACATTCTGCATCATATAACATTGTAGGCCTGATAGATCATGAAAACGTATGCCTATATATATGTATGTACATATTAAAAATTAGTAAAATTATTTTCTTAATCCGACTATAGGAAAGGATATATAAGTGCTACTAGTTCAACTTGTTAATGATATGACACTCTGATTTTAGGTTCACGATGTCATGTGTTTAAACACAGGTATAAAAATGTTTTACTTGAATAATATATCATCTTATCATGAAAAAACCCTATAAAACCGTATAGATCACTTATCATAAAGTATATACTTATACAATAGTGAAAATAATAATTTCTTAGTCAATTATTATTCATTAATCTCATATTCATAATACATTGATTTACAAAATTCACATATCGTAAATTATGTACATAAATAGTAATGATAATGTTATTTTTTCAATCAATTATTATTCGTTTATCTTAAAATTACAATACATCACTTTCTGAGATTTGAACGTACTTGCCATGTAGTATCTTATATACTACATAAGATCTATTGTACTTGTGCACTACCATCTAAGTATTCAATTTCAAAATAATAATAATAACCTACTATTAACTTCAAATAACATAAAGGTGGATACCCAGTGCCGAATACTCAAGCGTGAGGACTTCCTAGACAGTCTTCCATTTGGTACTATTCTCATGGCTTACCGGGCTCTGGGGGGTGGTCGAACTTTGCTATAAACGAGTTTTAAGTCTAATTTTGCTATATTATAAAAAGTGTGGGTCGTGAGGGCTAGCGGCCCCCTTTTTTGGAGATCAACTCAGCACAGCTAGAGTATAATGTTTTTTCCATTTTTTGGCAGTTGGTTTAAAAAGAATTGGCCAAAATAACAATTATTTAATGAAGAACTCATAAAAGAAAGTAGAATAATTTGATAACTACATTGTGATAATCTAAGAGTTATAGCAAGTGAAAAATAGTAATAAGCAAATCAATTAAAAAATGGAAGTATCAGGGCACCTCTCCTATTGGGATGTGGAAGTTATCTGAAAGAATAAAAATTAAAGTACACACACTTAATGAAATATTAAAAGAAGGAAAAAAATCTTTAGAAAGAAAGAAAATTAGATAACACAATTAAATATTGAATTACAAGAAAAGAAAATTCTTATAAAGGAATTGAATTGATGGTTCACATTTATGGGAGAGTAATAGGAGTAAGATCAAGGAATTAATCCTTTTTACCAAGTAAGCCGTTTGATTTCATGCTGTCGGTTGACAATAGAGATTAGCTATATACTTTGTCGATCAATAAATAATATAGAAGTAAACCAAACATCTACATATGATATTCATGGATTTAGAAAAAGCATTTTATTAGAGATATCAAATGGGATAATTTGGTGGGATTGAATAAAACATCAGTTTTAATGTATATGATAGAACTTGTTCAAGACTCGAATGAAAATCGAGTCAAAATTATGTTCCACATATCGAAAAAACTGTCGAGTTCTTATAACAGTATGTTTACACTGAAAGTCAATTACAAGTTCTTACCTTTTTGAATTGGTCTTGGTTGAAATAACAAAAATAAATAAATATATATCATGATGTTTGCATATTGTTGAAAAAAATTGAGGAAAAAAAAAGCAAAATGCAGAAGCAAAAGAATGGAATACGACTTAAAGTTTGGTAAAGAAACTAGAAATAAGATTGTAACATACAAAATCAGTTGACTATCATAAAAAAAATGTGTTCAACTATCTAGGGGCAATGGTACAAGATGTAGTGATGATAAAGCAAGCAAATACCAGTTTATCTTATCAACTACAAATGAATGGGGTAGAATGTTAATCCTTAGAAATAAAATAAGATAAACATAGAAGAAATGTGCATGTTAAGGTTACAATTAGTATTAATGTATAATAGTTAATTGGGATGTATGAAAAATGTTAGGAGTGGCACCTACAAACGAAAATAGTAGTAAGAAAAATAGGTTTAGATGATTTGGACATATATAAGGAAGACAAGGAGATGATTGGACGAGGGGTTGGCATACTATTGGCATATAAGCGTAGAAGCAAAAAAGATTTAAATTAACATGAGAACGAAGTATTAAATGAGAGTTTTTTTTTTTTTTTTTAATTTAATTAGAAAGTTCAACTAAAGAGTATGACTTAAGATGGAAATTTAGAAGAAAAAAAGAAGAATTCATGTACCCAAGACGATTCATTTGGAAAGAGAGAGAAAGAGAGGGAGAAAAAAGAAGATGCTCATTTCCATTTCAATTTAAGCTATAGAAAACACGATTAATAATTTATTGATCCATCCCTTAAAATCCAAAGAGAAACCATTTTGTTTCTTCAAAATATGAAATCTGATTTAATACATAGAAAACATGATTAATGATTCATTGGGCCATCCCTTAAAATATAAAGAAACACCATTTTGTTTATTCAAAATATGAAATCTTCAATAATCACCTAATAAATATTGTGATGTTTTTACTCTTGGTTGTCAAAAATTCTTAAATCTTATGATTTAAATCTTGATTCAGATCATACCTCTCCCTTTACGATTCGATTTATATTTCGATTCAAACATAGTTAAAATTGCAATTACTAAAACACTCGATTCCGATCAACATATTTAATATACTTGGATACAAGATTGCTACTGTAATATTTCCGAAATAAAATAAAAAAGAAGAAAGAGAGAAAGCTGAGTATAGTACGATTTCATTGTGTGTACAAGCTTGTTGAATTTAAAGATTTATGATTTAAATCCTATTTTGGAAATCTTAATTTCACTTAATATTAGTAACATTTATTAAAGTTTGTACATGTGATCGGTATAGCTAACTTTTTGAATAAAGTTGATGTACCCTTTTAACATACTATTATGTAATTAGAATTTCAAAGTTCATTCGATGATTTGATATTTCTTAGTACATAACTGCATACACAATTTTAGAAGGAAACATAATTTTGTAGTTAGAATCCATCAGCTACGGTTTTTTATTTTTATTTTTTTTGAAGTTTCCGAAGTTTTATGTTATGGACGGAAGTTGTTTGTGCTAGCAAAAGAAAATTGTTCATTTTGGCTAAACATGTTTAACACGAGCTGTACTAGCGGTCTCCCAATCCACAATGCATCAGTCAGTTTTATTTTGCATTTCAAACAGCCATATCATATATAGGCTTGTAAACAATCGGACATGGATTCAGATAGTGCCATACTCATATTCGAAATCATTTTTGGATATCTGTATACGTTGATGCAGGTGAATTTTGGATATTTATCGGATATTATTCTACCAGTTCGCAATTAACATACCTAAACAAATAGATAGGAATTTTTGATTCATTATAAATCCATTTTAATACTAAAAATATTAAAATTCATAAATATCCTAGAAATAATAATTTTGAGCAACAAATATTTGATTTTAATACACATGAATTCCCTTTTCCCTAATAAAACAGTGAATGACTAGACAATCATTCTAAGTACAGAAATATATAAACATAAAATTACGATCTTGATAGAAACTGGACAGATAATAATCGGATGATCCATTTTTCGGCTACTGGATGATTTTTCATATTTAACATATTCATTTGGTGGATTTTGGATTCTTCAGCTATATCTTAACAGCTTCCAGAATTTTCAGAAGTATCATTAGAATATATATTACCATGCTTGTATATTGAAGCAGGTCAGTCAATTAAAACTCTGGAACAAAAAAGTTTTTTAATAATTTTATGATATTGTTTGCATGTGAACAATTTAATTGATTGTAATTACACTACTTTGATGCAAGAGTACATATAGGCGTACTTTATTATCGTTGTGCTGTTGTTGCCGGGAAATATACATTGAATCCAGTGCTTTTGTGATACTGTGGGATTAACTTCACATGGCAATACCGTTGAATGGGCTCTAAATGAATGCTTGAAATATTGTTGGCATTTTCTATCATTTTATTTATGATGCTGCTGCTTTATTGTGATATGATGTCTTCAAAATGTAATATTATTACGGCTCATGAACTTTCTTGTTCCTTTAATTAAACGCTCATTGTTACACAGACTTAAATAACCGCGATCAGGTATTACTGAAACCTGTTCTGCTAATCAATATGGATGTTAAGGATAACCATGAAGAGGCTGCTGTTGGTGGTCGGCTTGCTTTGGAACTTTGCCAAGAGGTAACTAATTCATGCCAATACTTTCTGTCTTATTATCTCGCAAGCACATTATACTTTTAGCCACTTGAGCTAGTCACTACTTTTAGCCACTTGAGCTAGTCACTACTTTTAGCCACTTGAGCTAGTCACACACGTACACACATGTATACCTTTAGCCACTTCAGCTAGAGGTCCTTGACACACACACGTACACCTTTAGCCACTTGAGCTAGAAGTCCTTGACACACACGTACACCTTTAGCCTCTTGAGCTAGAGGTCCTTGACACACACACACATGTGCAGAGTTGAAAAATAAGAGCGATGACTATCAATTCAATTTCATGTGTTCATGAATGCCGGAACAGCGCTATTTTTTTGCAGTTATGCACCTCATTAACATCATCTCTACAAAAAGAAAAGAAAAGAAAAGAAACCTTATTTTGATTAATTTAAGGTGCAATTGCACGCTATTTTTTTTTAATAGTTGTTGATTTTAAGTTACAATTTTTGATGGGTTAGAGATATTGGAATAAGCTGTAATTTTTACACAGATGATATTCATGATGGAGACCATGCTAGCCAAAAATGTGGAATTCCAACATTCATAGATGCTCAAAATTGACTTGGGCACAAATCGGGGATAAGAAAAATCGTGATGTAGATCTCTCCATATGTATATATATGCATGTGTGTATGTATGTATATATATGTATATATATTTTATGTCGAAGAAATTTTCTGGGAGTACGAGGCATTAATTATTAAGCGAGCTGCAATTAATTGTTCGTTCTTCAGTGACTTGGTTTTATTAACATTAACATCCCATACTTTTTCCAAAGAGTTTAAAATTGAGATTGCAATTTATGTGTATGTACTTAATCCAATATGTTACTTGAAAACTTATAGATATGCCTACCCATCCACATAGTAAACTGATATTGCAGTGATGTACAAGAGAGATTTCCTTCACCTCATTCGCCAAACTTACATCACTGTATTAAATTAAAGTTAAGACTGGGACGTAATATGTATATATATGCAAATGCCACTTGTATTGGTGAAAATCTTGCATGGTTCAATCTAAAGTGAGTAACTTGACATGAGGAATAATTGTTGTAATTTTTTCTATTTATAATTTATGTTTAAGCGTATAATTAGTGCACTGTATTTCGGCAAATTATAGAACTGGGTCTGAATAAAAGTTTTCTTTGTACTACTACGGAATTTTTGTTTACTGACATTTTATTTCTTGTTCAGCTGGAAGCAGCGGAGTATTGGGAAGATAAAATTGATGAAATTATCACTGCTTTTGAAAAAAGAAGCAACAAGAAGCTCCTTTACAACATCTCTTTCTACTGAAGTTATTCACTTGGGATCAAAATTGGAGGCAAGATGAGTTTCACGTGGATAGTGTTCTGTATATTGATTCATTTACATTTAGAACACGAAATTGCCTTTTGATGCCCAAATTTGTAACCTTTTTTGGAATGAAATCTCGAGCCAAATTTAATGTCTTGATGCGAGTGTATATCTACGTAAATCTGTCATTGAAAAAGAAATAGTATTTGGTTTTGTAGTCTTATCAGTCAATTATTGTGCGTATATGAATGCTACAATGATAAATGAACAGCATGATTTGTTTCCTAAATACAAAATCTAAATTGTTGGGAATGTGAATAAACGTCCGGCAAACTTTGTAGCCATACATGAGTTTTTAAATTTTTCTAAGAGATATTGAAGAGGATATGGTGGGGTTTACGAGTGATATTTGCATGATTTTAGTAATGAAGTTGGCTAAATCAGTGTTGAATTAATATGTTAACATTGTTTGTATATAAGTTTTATTAAAGTTGTAATTTCGAAATATGTTATTTGTAAGTTAGGTATGAGTATTGTCCAACGAGCTTAGAAGATAAAACAAGATGTGCTCGGGTATGGTTTGAACCACCCTGCTGGTTCAGTTAGGTACAGTTAAACTGTAATTTGATCGGATTCTGTTTTATGGTACTCTACTTCAATGCCACGCGTTGACATGCCTATGCGTGTCAAGTGCAATAAAACAAGAGCAATACATTTTGTATGCCTAATTTCAGTTGAGTATTAGCGGTTTCAGCTAGGGTTGTTATGATAATGGTAAATTTACCAGTACCATACCAATACCAAGTAATTATTAAAAAAATTTGAGTCATTTCAGTTTATCAATGTTATCGGTATGGTAACGGTAAATTTACCATTGTTAACGGTAAATATAGTGGTAAAGAAAAGTCAAAACCAGTGGTAACGGTAAATTTACCAATCATATTAAATTCATTTTTCACTATTAGAACAATCTTTAACCATAGACACTTTTAACGATACATCGTGGTTTTTAAGAAGATTTTGTAGCATTATTTATGATAATGATTCTTTTTTAGTTTTGTATGGCTTAAAGTTTGAAATTATAAATGTTATTATCTAATATTATTGTAAATAAGCTATGATGGATTAGGAAATACTTAGATGTCAACTAAAACATGTCAAATACTAATATAAGTATCATAGAGTAATAATAAAAAGCAAGATAAATGTTGCTTTTTCAAATTTTAGTGCAACAAAATTTGAATGTTTGTTGTACTGGTAAATTTCCCATTACCAGCTAACGGTATACTAGTTTATTGGTATACCAATGAATATTTTACCATTGGTAACGGTAAATTATCGGAATCTATTTTTGACTTACCAATAGTACTGGTATGGTAATGATTCTCATGTATCGGTAGCAGTTACCATTACCATAACAGCCCTAGTTTCAACTAGCTATTATTGGCATTTTTAGCCTTTCTACATCTCGATCTAGAGTTGATTGGAAAAGGATTTTAGTTGATTCATTTGGAAATCCTATTCTGTTACATATGGCGTTTTATGAGTTCGGTATTAGTGTTTTAGGTCGTAGTTATTTGTGTTAGTTTAATCTTTATTATATTGTTATATGTGAAATTAGAATGTTTGTTTTGGTCATCATCGTAATTGATTATAATGCTTTTGTTGTGTTATAAATAGCCTTTTCGGTCCTTAAAAGTCGATATAAATACGTATATGATATTTACATATCGAATTCTCAAGTGTTGGAATGATAAACTGTTGGGGGTGAAAGAAAGGACATAACAGAATCTCATATTAGGGCAGTAAACAGATGCAGGCAGATACAAATAGTACTGTATCTGAATCCATATCTGAAAATGAAAATCCGTATCAGCATTCGATATCCGCAGATATCTGTTTTAGAATATCCGTATCCATGAATATTTTTGGATATTCGAAAATATCTGTATCTGCCTTAGCAAATACGAGTATCTGCAAATATCCGTATCCGAAACTAACAAATGTACATTGGATGCGGTAATCCGAAAATATTCGAAAAACATCCGAAAAATATCCGAAAATAAAAAATAAAAGTTCACAAACACATCACTCACATGCAAATTTGGTTGATCATTAAATAGTTTTTGAAAAGATGAATACATTTAACAAAAAATTACAAGTAAGACATCGATCAAATAAATTTCATACAATAAATATTTTAAGAAACAAAGTGTCTAAAATATGAAATAAACCACCTTAAGACTAAAATAAAACAAAATATAAATCATAGAAACATATACACAATTACGTCTTAATTATAACCATACCACGAAATAAAATGAGTACATGATTTAAAATGTTGCATAATACCAAATACAACATTCTTTTATAATCCAATAGTTGATATTAGTTTAGCCATTTTAAGGAAATTTATATATTAATTTAAGCTTAGGTGTAAATTAAAAATTATACATATAATACACACACATACACACATTCATCAGAAAATTGGACGAATATTTTTCGGATACGGATACCAATATAACCATATCAGTATCCGCATCCCGGGTAACAAATTTATTTCGTATTTACGGATACGAATGCGGCTGGATATCAGATTTTTTAGGTACTCATTGACAGCCCTATCTAATATCATGATGAATAATGTTAATTCATCTTTTGACAAGACCGTTGCGCTTTGAACTTGGACATTAAGATTGCTAGGAATCGAGTACGGATGATCATAGGAACCCACAGGCAGTTGGATTCGTCGGAATACCGTCTTTGGAACAAACTGGAATAATACTCAAAATTTAGCAAAGAGATCGATACAACTTCGAATAAGGGGTTGGTACAACTTCAAATTGCATAATTTTAGAATTCACAAACTTGATCAGAACTTGCCAATAACTCAAATGCAGAAGTTCAGCTCAATAAACCAACAACTAGAGAGCTTATATATCACTAAAATGGACCCACCTTAGAGGGTCGGACCCCTTGAGGTGTAACTCTCAGGGGTCGGTACCGATCCCCCATAGGGGTCGGTATCGACTTCTAGGCTATAGGCGACTTGGTCCCAACTATATGGGCTAAGTCTTTCCCTTTAGATGCTTCCCCTGCGTTCTCATGTCGATCCTTACTCTACTCAACTCTATAAATAGACCCTCTATGATTTTAATAAAGTGATACTCTCGTCTCCACATGGAAGCTTTTCTATATCTTCGAGTCAACTTCAACATTTTTTTACAACAACTGTACTTGTAGTCGACTAGTATAAATATAGATTACACTAAATGGACGTGAGCCAACGTTAACTGAACCACTATAAAAATCTTGTGTGCTCACTTATTTTTCCACATTATGTGATTTGGATTATTGCTTTCATTACTATTCTACGACTACTGTGTGACCATGCTATGACTGTTATGTGATTATTATATGTGATTGGATTGTGAATTGCATAAACTTGAGTGTTAGGCTCGATTGACAAAAAACCAATCTAACATTTTAGCATGTCTGGAAGGGGATTGCTACTTGAGCTAAAGGGATTCTCTCTGCTAGCAAAACAATGGCAACACAGTCAAACAACCAGAAGGCGCAATGACGGATGGAGGAAGTTAGAACGCTGCTAGCAAGGAAATCCTTCCTTATATTTGACAAGGGAGGACATGCATGAGGTGGCGATTAGCCTACAAAGTCGCCTCGATCATCAAGAGAATTTTCTCAAAAGATAAGGAGAGATGATGGTGAAATTCCCTAATCAGGTTGGACAACCAGGAAGACCCGAAAACTAAAACACAACTACTGGATCTTGACCCAACATCAATCATGAACTTGGACCGGAACCAGGGGTAACTACCTCTATGACTTGAGAAGTCGGTGTTGAACCCATCTTAGGGATTGGTACTGATCCCAGTAATGCAGGGGCACCCCCTCCCTCCCCTCTCCCTTCCCTCCATGAGTGCTCAATTGGCATCTAATTCATTTGGATTTCGCAACCTTGGCCTAGGCAATAGAAATCAGGCGCATTCAAGTTCTGATGTTGGATTGGATACTTGAAACACTCGAATTGAGGATGTTGGACTTGGCGATTGGTGTCTCCTAATGAGTGACGAATCATGAACATGATCAGGCTGGCTTTGAGAGGCGGACTATCTCGGTTAGACTTGGATCGTGGCAATCACAACCCTTTCACGGAGGCCATCAGAAACTCTCGGAACACACAAGATTTCAAGTTATTGGTCTTGGGAGCTTACGACGGCAGGAAGGATCCTAGTGTTCATCTCATGCGATACATTTTCCACATGGAAGTATTGGGGGAATCCAATGATGTCATGGCCAAGTGCTTCCCTCTTGGTCTCGGAACACACAAGATTTCAAGTTATTGGTCTTGGGAGCTTACGACGGCAGGAAGGATCCTAATGTTCATCTCATGCGATACATTTTCCACATGGAAGTATTGGGGGAATCCAACGATGTCATGGCCAAGTGCTTCCCTCTTTTTCTCTCAGACATAGCTGCTATGTGGTTCTGGTAGCTGGAATCAAACTCACTTGAAAGCTGGAACAATCTAATAGAAAAGTTCGTTGAACAGTTTTTGGTTCACATCTCTCAGCCCAAAAAAGTGATGACCTTGACAACAACTAAACGGAGGGCATATGAGACTTTACCATGATTCCTGAAATGTTTCAACTTTGCAATGGCTTTGGTTGATCGGTCAGATCCATCGATGGTTTTGATAGCTGCATTTCCTGGCATCTTTTACAACTTTGGGTCCAAAATATCTTCGAAAAGGGATTCCCATACGAGATCTTGACGAATTCTACTTTGAGTCCGATAGGTTTCTAGGCAAGAATATGAAAGTGGATAGAAATCCCTCAAAGTGAACACTATTAAGGATGGGGAACCGTCTAATTCTATAACTAACAACGGGAGAAAGGAAGGGTGATGATGAAGGCATTTAGAAAAAGAACATGAGAACAAATCCAGATTCTTTTGTACACAAACTTGAATGCTCCTTTGTAGAGAATATACAGATAGAGTCAGAATCGTCCTATGTACATGAAACTAGTTAGGAAGGAACCCTCAGAACGGGAAATGACATCCATAAAACACTGCCTTTTTACGACATTAATGGGCATGATACTATTGAATGCAAATATATGAAGGATGAAATCAAGGATCCGGTTAGGAATGGGAAACTATCTGAGTATGTCCTAGAACAAGCCGTTGTAACGGAACCAGAGCAGCCATCAACCATGTAAGATAGTGATGGACCTGGTTTTGCTTGTGGGATTGTTGATTAACATAGAAATGTGTTTATTTTATGCTCTTATATCTTATCTTTTGTATATAAATAAATATTACTTGGGTATTGTTTTGTTACTTTTACAGATAATCCAACCCAGCCCGCATGCAACCAGAAAAGTAAAGAAATGGAGATCAGATTGCTTTATATTTACATTTTGAAGAATTGTAGATGAAGATCCCACATATAATTGTTGTTGGACAAGAAAATGATTGGTAGAAAGACCAAGAATTTCTCAAATCAAGGGAAGCTTGTCAAAGAACCAAGAGGAAAAGAAGAAAGGCCAAAAATTTAATAGATTTAACTAAGGCCCATTTGAAACTCTCATTGTAAACTCTTTTGTGAATTCCCTAAGGCCCATCTATCATTGTATTAGGGTTAGGGTTAGGGTTAGGTTACCCCCTATAAATACCCTTGTAATGTCATTATAGCGACCATATCCATTATTTTGTATTCTCTTCTCCATTAATAAAAGTTCTTCCTTTTTACTATTTCTGCATTTTTCTTTCTTAGCAATAGGTGTTGTCTTCACAATTAGTTTTGGAAGAGCACCAATTGTATTTTACATTTGTTTCATTAGTGATTAGTCGTTTGATTAGTTTCAACGACAATCCTAATTTTATTTTTGTTGTTCTTCTTATTCTGCACTTTTATTTTCTGCATTGTTGTTCTTGTTTTGCAATTTACTTCCTTTAGTGATTAATCGTTGATTAGATTCAATGGTAATCCTAAGTTCGCAATTTCAGTTTGTTTTTATTTCAACAAAATCTCCAGGCTTCGTCTAACTCGCCCAAGAGATTAGATAAATAATTTGATTTTAATTTACCTCCCTGTGTTCGACCTGTATGCTACACACCTGTGCGCTTGCAGAATTTTATTACAAATATCGCGCTTTTCTAATTCATAGATTAGCGACGATCAAGTTTTTGGCGCCGTTGCCGGGGAGGTAACAATTGAATTTTATTATTTATTTAATTTCTAATTCGTGTTAGTTTTTTTTTATTTGATTTTGTTAAAAAAAAAATTGCCAAAATTTCTTTTATTTCTTTTTATTTTCCTTTTGTTTCCTTGTACATATATATAAATAAAAATCTTGATTTGCTGATTGTGTATCACATATTAATATTATAATCTCTAAGACAAGGAAAACAAATCTTGCCCCTTTTTCTTTTAATTTTCCTTCTTTTTATTTTCATTTATTTCTTTCTTTTTTTTGTTTGCATTTCTTCCAATCTAATTCCTTCTTCAAAAAGAAAAAATATATACAAAAAAAGAAACTTGTTAATTTTTCTTCAATTTCTTTCCATCTTTCTACCACCTCGCTGATTTTCACATTTTTCTTTTCCCTTTCCTTTTCTTTTTATTTGTTTCCATCTTTTGTCTACAACTTTCTAAAAAAAAAAACTTTCGAAATTTCTTCTCTGTCTACTTTGATTTCTTTCTTGTTTTTGTCTACTTTTATTTCTTTCCTCAATTTCTTCTACCCTTCCTCTCTACTCAAAAAACCTTGCTTTTTTTCTCTTATTTCCTTCCTCTTTTATTTTTTTTCCTTTTTTGTTTGGGTTTTTACCATTCATTTCTTTCCCTTTCTTCTTGTTCAAATTTTCATAAAAAAAACTTGCATTTTTTTTTATTTCTTTCCAATTGCATTTCTCATTCACCTCCTACAATCTCTCTTTCCATTTTTTTTCATTTATTTCTTTCCGGCTCTCTCCTTCATTAAAAAAAAACAACTTTCAATTTTCCTTTATTCTTTCCATCTTTCCACTTTCTTCCCAATCATCTACATTCTTTTTCTTTTTACAAATTTCAAAAAAATAAAAAAGATTCCTCTTTTGCAAATTTTTTTCCTTTCTTCTTTTGTCTTTCTTTTTCTCAATACATTTGATTTCTTTTCTTCTCTTACAAATTCCCTTTCTTTTCAAAAAAAAAATCCTCTTCTAATTTTACAACAATAAACAAAAGAAAAAAAAATCTTTCTGTTTTTGTCTTCTCTTTTATTGCTTTCCCTTCTCAATTTCTTTTCCAAATCTTTTACAATTACTTTCCTTCCTTTACAATTCTGTTTCTTTCTTGAAATCTCTCTTCCCATTTTTTTTTTGTCATTTGTTTCTTTCCTATTTGTCCACTTTTTCAACAATAATAAAAAAAGGGAAGGTCATAAAAAGATTCATTCTTTTTTTTTTCCAATTATTTTTCCCTTCTTCATTTCTTCCCTCTGATCAAATACCCCTTCCTCTCACATAATCTCATTTCACCACAGTTTTTTTCAATCCACACTTCCGCACCATCTTCTCCAAAAAGTTAGCTTTTTTTTTGTTAATTCCTTTGCTTCTTTTTCTTGTGCTTTTTTTGTTATTCAATTCATTCAAAAAAAAAAAAAAAAAAAAGAGAGATTTCGAACTAAGGGCAAGGTGACTGGAGTTCAAGCAACAAATCAAGATTTCAGAAATCAAAAGAAATTGCAAATAGTTAGATTTCAACCATTGATGCTACTCATTTTTTCTGGATGGACAGCCATGCCCCACTGTAATAATTTCTGAACTCTACAGGTGCTCTGCTGCTTTGAAAAATATAGAAATTGCTTGTAAAAATCTTCTGCAGGTGCAGCGGCTTGCTTGTACAATATTTTAATTTTCTGTTATTATTCTGTGACTGTTCTGTGACTGATATTTCTAATTCTGTTTGTGTGGAACGAATTTCCATAACTAAAATCATCACTCTCGTCGTTTTTCAATTCTGAAACTTGATTTGATTTGCAAAATAATATAACTGAAAAGTGGTGTTTTGTGAAGTTGACTGTCTCATATAATTGGATCGCGGATATATATTAGTCCAATTTATTGAACTTTTAGCAAAAGAGGTTGCATACTACCCGTAAAACATTGGCCGTATCCCTTAGTATTTATACTATACGTGAACGGCCATAAGACCCTCTTCCCCCTTCTAATTGAGTCAGTTAATTAATAGAGCACAGCTTAGTATTTTATATTATTTTGAAGCGAGAATAATTTCTGTCTTACCGTGACTTCTTTAAAATGTCTGATTCAAAAAAATCATTGAGAGATATGTGGGATAATAATCGGAGTAGACGTCCTCTTGAAGAGTATGATTTTGAATTACAACTCATGAAGCAAGATTTTTCAAAATTTCGCGAGCCAAATGTCAACAATTTTCAAAATTTTCAAAATGACCAACATTTTCAATGTTATGATCGAAATGGCGACTTCAATTCAAACTTCAATAATTTCGATTATGAGCCACATCCTCATCAAAATAGCTTTGAATCCCAATATAGCTTTGATCCACATCAATATGGGGTTGAAAACCAAAATTTTCAAAATTATAGATCATATCAACATCATGAAAATAACCAAAATTGCAATTTTCACTCGAATTTTAACAGTTTTGGTTATGAATATAATTTCCATGATCAAAATGATTTCCAATATCACTGTCATTTTTCTGAAAATTCAAACAACCACCACATTGGAAATAATTTTGATTGTGAAATTGATGTGGACTATAATTTTGAAAATCAAGAAATCCACAACGAGAGCTTTCAAATCAACGATTCTGAAGAATATCACCTTAACATTCTTAGAGAAAGGGTAGAAAAGCAAGATAGACAGCTTGGTGAAAAAGATAGACAGCTTGATGAACTTCTTTGTTTAATGATGTGTTTTAAAGAACAACTCGAGCAACAAAATCAAATTCAATGCGATGAATCAGGAAATAATCCATTCTTTACTGATATTGAAAATTTTCAAACAACAACTTTCAAAATTGAGAATAATGTTCTAAATGAAGTTGTTCAAAATTCAACGAATGATTTAGACTTTGATTCTTTTCAGCAAAAAGATTTGAGTTTAGATTTTGATCTTCCTCTTCCAGGCTGCGAGAAACTTGAAAATTTTGAAATTGAACGAAATAAAAATGTTGAATTTTTCAATTCAAATTTGGAAAAGGATTTTAACGAACATGAATTCTTTGGATTGTACGAGGATGAGTTTCCAAATGAGGAAGAAGTGGATTCACGTCATGAGTTCGAAAATTTTAACTTTGAGAAAATTTCAAACGAACTTGAAATTGTCAGTGTCCAAAAAACGTTGTCAATTGAGAAATGTGATCACATAATCTTGAACAACACTCAGATTTCAGATTTCACTGAATTTATATACGATCACAAATTTTTGAAAAATTACACTGATAAATTTGTTGAACACATGAACTATTTTTGGAATGTTAGCTTTGTTGAAAAACTTCATGTTAGGACGACCCTGAACATTCATTTACTGGACTATAAATCGAGATATAAAGATGAGATGGTTTTCAAAAACTCTTGCTTGTTAGAAAACATGCCTAGACATAGTGGGAATGGGACTCACAGGGCAAGAACCAAGTGTGGGGGAAAAAGTTGGTGGCAATCCTTGCGTCGCATGCATCGCAAACACATTTATCATTGTACATATGATCCTTTCTTACATATAGTTAAATTGCATTTCGTTTTACAAATCATTTTACATTTAATCCATCTTTGGGTTCTATCTTTCACATTTAGGAAACGTGTTTACAGTGTGGACACTGTTATGGGGGGGAGTCTGCATTTCACTCATTTTCGTTTTTTCTTTATTTTTCTTTCTTTTTCAATTTCATCCATTTAAATAGGACCATCATGCATTTTAGACTGTAGTAACATGCCATTTTTTTTTGAAACATGACTCATTTTAGTTTGATACAACAAAATAAGTTAACAATTATTAGTCAGTTGATAGTATTTTATTCTCTCAACTTAGATCGAATAAGAAATATAATGAAAAGTTTAATTTTGAGGGATAATAGTGTAACCGGTACATAGGGAGATTCTTAGGTGATGGCCATGAAAGCTATTCTATATTGTAGACTTTGTTTAAATAAGTGGAGGACTTAAAATACTCATATTGGCTTTTCGAATCTTTAAAACTAAGTTGTGTTAAGTTGAATTTGCGTAACTCTCTTTTGTGCTTATAATTTCAATAATAACAATAGTAATCCAAGGGTATCCAACATTGCTTGTATATCAAGCGTTGGTGTGCAAACCCGCCAAGCTCTATCCGACACGTTGTTGACAAAGTCAACGTTGGAATATCTTGGTCTCATTTTATGAGATTGGACACCTAAGGATTACTGACACGTTGTTGACAAAGTCAAAGTCGGCCTGCACAATCCGCCAAGCTCTTTACCCACTCTCCGTTAGTCCGCGAGGCAGTGCATGGGTGATAAACCTTGGTCTTCTAAGTTAGGTGTATGTACTTAATCATAAATTTTAAAATTTTATAGAATAAAGAATAAGCGATGATGCCCAAACACTTCTTGACCTTATTGATTTGACTAGCCATACATGAGAAAATAATAATACCACTTTACAAACTGTGCCAAGCAAACTAAGAATTTATTTCATGGCTGCACTATGTTATCGACCGAACTAACTGCCCAAACTGGAATTTAACATTTGAAAACTTGATTTATATTGAAAATTTGTGACAAGTTGAGGTATCTAAAATAAAATCAACTGACTAGAAATTGTTAACTTAATTTGTTGTACCACTTTCCTGAAACAAGTCTTGTTTTCAATTTTTGTTTTTATTTTGCATATGTCCATTGCATTCAGGTAGTTTCATTAGAATCATAGCATACTGCATTTGGATTTTGTGGGTAGTATCCGCTGAAAACCCTCATGAGACACCACTCGTCCTACGAGGGACACCTAGAGGTTTAACGGCTTGTTGCATACACTCAATGCAATCGTGTTTCCTACGAAAGTGTGACCTATCTAGTTTAAATTTTCATTTCTTGTTTTACTCGAGGACGAGTAAAAGATAAGTGTGGGGGTATTTGATTAACATAGAAATGTGTTTATTTTATGCACTTATATCTTATCTTTTGTATATAAATAAATATTACTTGGGTATTGTTTTGTTACTTTTACATATATTCCAACCCAGCCCGCATGCAACCAGAAAAGTAAAAAAATGGAGATCAGATTGCTATATATTTACATTTTGAAGAATTGTAGATGAAGATCCCACATATAATTGTTGTTGGACAAGAAAATGATTGGTAGAAAGACCAAGAATTTCTCAAATCAAGGGAAGCTTGTCAAAGAACCAAGAGGAAAAGAAGAAAGGCCAAAAATTTAACAGATTTAACTAAGGCCCATTTGAAACTCTCATTGTAAACTCTTTTGTGAATTCCCTAAGGCCCATCTATCATTGTATTAGGGTTAGGGTTTGGTTACCCCCTATAAATACCCTTGTAATGTCATTATAGCGACCATATCCATTATTTTGTATTCTCTTCTCCATTAATAAAAGTTCTTCCTTTTTACTATTTCAGCATTTTTCTTTCTTAGCAATAGGTGTTGTCTTCACAATTAGTTTTGGAAGAGCACCAATTGTATTTTACATTTGTTTCATTAGTGATTAGTCGTTTGATTAGTTTCAACGACAATCCTAATTTTATTTTTGTTGTTCTTCTTATTCTGCACTTTTATTTTCTGCATTGTTGTTCTTGTTTTGCAATTTACTTCCTTTAGTGATTAATCGTTGATTAGATTCAACGATAATCCTAAGTTCGCAATTTCAGTTTGTTTTTATTTCAACAAAATCTCCAGGCTTCGTCTAACTCGCCCAAGAGATTAGATAAATAATTTGATTTTAATTTACCTCCCTGTGTTCGACCTGTATGCTACACACCTGTGCGCTTGCAGAATTTTATTACAAATATCGCACTTTTCTAATTCATAGATTAGCGACGATCAATTGTCATCTGCTAATGGCATGGAAATCAGACAGTAAATGGCTAAGTCGTCTTACCTAAGCACATGATCAGGATTCGATCCTTAGGCATGCTCTTGGTTGTCGATAAATCATCTCTTCTTACTCTTAGTTTTATTTAATTTAATAAAATGGTTAAGCTATTACACTTGTATGGGAACCGATGAGATCCCTAGGCAAGCTCTGAGATGGTGGTAGACCAAGGATTTTGGATGTAATAAACTCTTGCTTTCAGAACTTTAATAAAATTATTTGGAAAGTACTTCTTATGCTTGTCGAATACGAAATTACCACTGGATTTTAACTTTAAACATACCTAATGGATGTCAAGTGCCATCACGCTTGCCAAGGGTCATATCATTCAAGTAACGGGACAGTGTGTTTAGGATTGTCAAACACCGTCATATTTAGAAAGGGTTGAATTGCTCCTCAAACGGGACAACATAGTAAGGAACGTCGTGCACCGTTCTTGGATAGGGTTGGATCATTCTGGTAAAAAAATGGTTCAATCGGGATCGTCAAACATCGTAATATTTGGTAAGGTCAAGTCATTCTCGAACAAGATGGCTTGATTAAGATCCTCAACGGCAAACAACGCCTTGCAAGGGTTGGATGGGGCCAGAAGCAGATTCATTCAATTAGGATTATCAATCACTGTCATGATCGACAAGAGCCCGACGATGTTAGAACCGTCAAATTCCATTTTGTTTGACATAGACAGACTTGAATTGTTAACCACCTTCATGAATGGTAAGAGCCCAGCGAGCTAGGATCGTTAAGTATTGCTGCGCTTGGCATGGAGAGACTCTGATCATCAACATTGTTGTGACTAATAAGAGTCCCAATGAAACTTAGGATCGTCGAGCATGGATAATGCTTGGCAAGAACCCGACGAGGTTATGAAGCGATGAGTATGGCTTATGCTCAAGCCCGACGAGGCTCGGATCACCAACTGTAGATTATGGTCGGAGCAGAAAAGAATTAGGTCATTAATTGAAAATGCCACTTAGCAAGGAGTCGACCCAACATGGTCACGAAAATTAAACATCGACTCGGAGAGGTCGCATAAGCTGACAATGGATCGATGAAGCCGCCAATAACAGCTCGGTGAGGCTATCTAATGCAAAACGATCAGCCGAGATTGTGAAATCCGATTACAGGTCAGAACGGCCATGGAACTCAAGGTCAACCATAAAAATTGCAGATTTTGGACTTTTGCAAAGCATGTCTTCAATAGAAAGACATGTTTTGGGCGCCAAGTGTTAACCCACCTTTTGACAAGGCCATTACGACTTGAACTTGGACACTAGGATTGCTCTGAATAAGTATGTACTCATATGAACGCATAGATAGTTGGATTCATCAGAATACCGCTTTTGGAACAGCTAGAATAACACTCAAAATTTAGCTATGTAAGGGATCAATACGACTACGAATAAGGGATTGGTACAACTTTGAATTGCAGAACTTCAAAACTCATTAACTTGATCAAAACTTCATTAATAACTCAAACACAGAAGCTCAGTTCAATAAACCAAGATCCGGAAAGGCTAGAAAGATCAAAGAGGACCCATCCTAGGGGTCTCACCCTTGGAGTTGCAACCTTCAAGGGTCGGTATCGATCAGCCTATAGGGGTAGTTACCAATTTCTAGGGCAATGATCGACTTGGGACCCACTTTATGGGCGAGGTAGTCCCCTTAGGTAGGCCTCCTTATGCATTTTCATGCTGATCCCTGCTCGACACCTTTATAAATAGGCCCATAGGGCTTAGAAATATGGATCTTCACTTCTCCATGCGGAAGCTCTCTATACCTTGGAGACAACTTCAACTTTCTCTCTCTTCTTTCATACAACCACTAACTGTACTTGTAATCAGGTAGCATAAATAATATACTATACTAAGTGGACGTAGACCAGCGTTTGCCAAGCCACTATAAAAAGCTCATGTATTCAATTACTTTTTGATTTTTTTTGATCTGGATTATTGTTTTTATTACTATTCAATGGGTATTATCCATGATTTGACTACGAAATGAATAGACTTTGGTGTTAGGCTCGATTGACCAAAAACCAATCTAATAAGTAACAATATTAAAATGATATTTACAAAGTAAACTTTAAACATTCATACAATAATTAGAGCAACTAACCTACCATTTATTTGCCAAGTTATAATAATATTTCTTTTAAATGCTGACAAGTACAAAACAAGTAATACAACAAAAATAGAAGTACGAGAATTTGTTTTGGAGGCATTCGACTCATGTCCTAAAGCTTCGAAATACCCAAAGCAAACTTTGGAAAATTACTTGGGTTTGACTCGACTATTATAAGAAAATCACACTCGGACCAGTTTTGGTAAACCAATATGAGAATATTCACATCAAATGGTTGTTACATCTTATAAAATGTTTCAAAAATAAAGGTATCTCGTAAGAACCGATTTCGAGCCCTGTTTTGCGTGAACTTCTTACAAAATATAATATCCAAAGATTATAGTTCCATGAATTAAAGTGAATAGACACAACTTAGTTCCTCTCAAGAGTTTATCGGTCCATCGATTTCTCCTACAAACACTATGAGTTTCACAAACACTATAAGTTTTTATCATATGATAAGAAAACCATTTTATTGAACATTTTGTGTTATTATAACAGAGTCTAGGGTTTAAAATAAATATTTAATCATAATTGAGATGCTTACATTAATTACATTCCAGTATATTGAGTTTACAACTAATTTTTAATAAATGCACGTACTGCAAAATGAATTACATATAATGAAAATTTTGTTGGCGTACTACCTGTCACAATACATCTCCACAAAAGTATTTTAAGGTTGTAAAACATTTGCACCTCTACCAACAAAGTACCGATCTACCTTTTCTTGAATAGTACCAAATACATCAACACCCCAGTTGTTTTTATAGCATTTTCTCATTTGCTCACATGCATATGCCAAATCTGTAAATAGCAATTTAAATGGATGATGATCATACCCTAATTATTGCAACTTATATAGTCATGTTGCATCTTCCTTGTTTTATTCATTATAGAGTGCATGGATTATAAGGGGTTAATTACTTTTTCTTTAGCAGATCTTACTTGGATTTTTAACACCGACCTCTAGAAAATAATGCAATGCCATCGTCTATCCATACAATTTGTTCAGGATACGAACAAACCAAAGACCCTACTTCTACTGCATCCCTTTTGGGAATCACTTCTATTATTAATATCAAGTAGTCCTTTTAATTTAAAATACTTCGTCTTTGGTTTCACCATCGTCAAGATGTCTTTAATTCGGACGCTTATGCTTATTTGAAGCGGTTTTCAAATAACTCATGCTTATCTGGTTCCAGTTTCTCTGAACCAACAATCAGTTGTTTAAAACTGATCAAGTAAGTAAAGTGAACAAGCCGTGCAAGTAATTAGTTCGCGTATGGAAAATTGGGCATCATATACTTATCAGTGCTTTTCAATTTCAGTCATGCGTCATCCATCAACTAACAATGAAGTCAGATGGTTCTCAAGCCTTGACTCGACAACATTCCTAAAGTCTCATAGGTAGCAGTACCTCAAAATTAAGCGCTGAGTATAAGATGAAGTACCTTCCATATAATTAAATTGTCATGACCTATTTAAAGAAGTTAACCCTTTTATACTCATCTAGACTTCTCTATCTTTTGACTAATAATGAAACCGGACAATTTAGAGTATTATTACCTCTCAAATCTTGGCTTGACCATGTTATAAATTCCCACAAATAAAGAAAAGTCTTCTTGTTGGCTTTAATGCTAAATATAATGTGTCTTACTTTCCACAATTTTATCAACATTTTAGCACACTTACCATATTTTTTTGACTACTTAATGGCACTAACAAAGAAAATATTTGCATAAAACAAAGTCTTTTTTGAAACAAATCGAAAAATAAATATGTAAAATTATTTATATCGTCCAACTTCAAACTAGTATTATTCATCTGTTAGAAATAAAACATTCAAGTTGGGATCTTATTACTCTCAAACCTTGACCCAGTAACATTTCTAACTTCAAGATAGAAACAAATTTCCATACTTTGAAGTTTAGAAACAAAAGTAAAATCTAAAATGTTCCATATACTTGTTATCAAAAACATTCTCGAAAATCAATTAGTAAACTTAAGGCTTGTTTAAAAAAGAAACACTTCACTGTTTAAGTAAGCAGCTTTAGTAATAAGAAAGTGTTACAAATTTGCTTCATTCTTAACTTTCTGAAAACATTTACTACATCAAAAATGTTATAGCCCATAATCACATTATTTTTCTCAGAAACATTGACTACAAAAATGGTGTTGTAATCAATGATTCATTTCTCTTTTGATAACACTTTTAAAATTGCTTATAAACAAGTTTAAAATTTGTTCTTAATAAAAAGGGTTACTTTGAACTCGACTTTTTAAAACAAAACCACAAAATTTAAACCTCTTGTTAAATACATTTTTGAAATCATGTTTGAGACTACAAAATTTCTTTTTAATACTTAAATAACCTTTATGAGTATATGTTGAAAGTGAACTTACAAAATATCTAAAGCATATAACCTTTCTATTTTAATAAAAACATAGATTTCCAAACTGCGTATATAGTATTACTATATGAAGTATAGTTTTTAAAATTGTTTGTGTAAATTATTTGACATTCTAGCTCAATTTGTAAATAAAAATCAACAAGGCTATGAATTCTTTTGGACCACTCTAACAAAATTACAATTCTTTGAGTGATTTATAGCTACTTATTTGCTACGAAGACATTTCAACTACCATTCACTTTAATGTTTTCCCCGGTAGAACAACAGATTATTTATGTCATCAACTTTTAAGTGGGAATCAAAATTGAAAATAAAAAACATACCACAATACATACATGCAACCATAAAAGAAAACACTAAATTATTTTAATATTTATCAATTTTAAAACTAATTCTAAAAGTAAGAAATCTCACATTAATCCAATCCAAACACAAGCCACCATCTTTCTTGCTTCTGCGTTGCCTTGCATCCTCCAACACCCCTTAAATGCTTAGCCAGAACTTGCAAGATCCATGCACAACAACATAGAAGGAAAACATATAATTTATTCAACATTTACACATAAAATAGTGCTAATATAAAGGTAGTTTTTTTATTGGTTTGGCAAGATTCCTCTATAGATTTGAAAAGTGACCAATAAGAAAATGTTTTCTTATTATCAATTCTTTATGGTTTTAAAAAAATCATAGGATTTGGGGACACGAGTTATTGATGGAAGGTACGCCCAGATGAAGAGGATGTACTTTCAAAATTATAGCAAAATAAATTAAAAATGACTAAAAAAAGAGTTTTTGACATTGTTTCCCTCAAAATTTAGAAATGTGATAAAAATGAAAGTTCTTTCTTATTTAATTCTATTTAGTTATAAAAACATTCACCGGATTTGGTATACTTCTGTAAAAGATTCAGCTTGGGGAAGAGGTGATATTTTTGGAATTAATTTTTTAGGCTAGAAAATAACTTTGATTAACAAAATAGATATTTTGTTATGGCTGCTTGCAAAATTCAAAATAGTTACCAACATGAAAGTTTTCCCTTATTCAATTCTCTATAGTTCTAAAAAAAGAATCACTAAATTTGTAGTAGTATTTTAAAAGTTATTTCCAATTGAAGAGGAAGTAGGATGTAGGAAGACGGAAATGGGAAGGAAAGTAAGAAAATTGAAAATGAAAGATGCAAAAGAAAGTATGTTCATTTAAAACAAGTTGAATTTTAAAATGATTTTTTATTAGAAAATGCAAGAAGTGTAAGAACCCATATTCTTGAGTTATCAAATTTGGATATTTAGTTTATATAAATATTCGAATTTGAGTTTAAATTATATTGGATCTTATATTTCAAATTTTCATCTATTTTTTATAGTGTATTTTTTATTTAGTTTATGGATTTTTTCCCATAAATTATAGTTTGTAAAAAAATTAAATTTTGTTTGACCTTTTTCTAATTTCAAACGCCATCATTTTCGAAATTTAGCGGACTGAGTTAGCATATCTGTTTTGTCACTATTTTATGATCTTGACACATTATTGTGCACAATCATATTCTTGTTTTTGTCGTTTGTGGCTCATACATGAACAAGATATTGTGTAGCGGTGTGTTTTTATATATTTGAAAACATATAGTACTTTACTTTCAAACAATACATATGCGCATATCAAAATTTGCTGGCCTTTCCGTTTTGTTTCCGTATTTATTTCTTGCTCTGGGTGCTTGTTTTCGATGGCATTGCATTAATTACATTATTTTGTCTAAGATAGGAAGGGATAGTCTTATATACATAGATAATCATGCATGGGCATATCTTGTTAATTTTTGTACATTTGCATCTTTCTCTTCTGTCAGAGCATATTTAGCATGAGTACAAATCGTAATGATTTGAGAAAATAAAAACATGGATTTTTCCACCTATTCGGCCGTCGGTGGGTAATTTTTTTTTCATTCTATAAATGGGGTTCTGAACCTGGTGTAGAAATTATTAAAAAGTAAACATCATTTTAGGGCTGTAAGATGGGAAAATTAAAATCGTTTAGGTTTAAATGGATTTAAAACACTATTTTTTGCCTAAACGATTTCATTTATGTCACTATCTAGAGAAAAATGAGGAGGATCCCTATTTCTTATCTATTCCCAAGCTCGTTCTCACGCTGTTGTAATGCGAGAAGAAGGAAAAAAACGTGGATCTCTCCCATTTTATGCTACACCGCTCCTGCTAAAGCTTTAAACAAGCACATTCCATTACCCTCTTCTTCTTTCCCATTTATTTTTCATTACCTTTTTTGTATTTGTATATATTAGTGAGTGTAAATATGTATACAAATGAGTGTAATATGCATAAGTGGTTCTCTGAGGAAAGAAAACGAAGGGAAGGAGTGTGGCTTCCTATATCGTAGTATGTATATGTATGTTTGCTAGTAGTTTAGGCTATGAGTTTGCTAGTAGTAGGCGATAGTGGGGGTTCAAGTGGCGACGAAATGGAGTCAAGGGCTAGCGAGAGCATGTGGTTATAGGCAAAGGAAGAGGGTACATGTAACGACTCGAAATCCCCCGGTCTCCGAAGAGATGAGAAATAGCGGATTCTTTTGAGAACACGACGCATCAGAGACAAACAATAGAACATTTCATTGCTATTACAATAATTCCATAAGAGTACAAGAATATATCAGAGTATGAATAAATATTACAAATCGGAAAAATAATATTAGAGATTAAAATACAAATTTCATTTAAATACATAGCAGCAGAAATACATCAACCAACACAACTGAAAGAAATACATGGATACAAAGCTTTCCAAATATAGCTCGAGCTGTAGATCTAGGATCCTGTTAAAAGAAAACTCTGCAAAACCAAAACTACCGACTGCTCGTGTGAAAAATATAGGCACCTAGAGTTTAGGTTAAAACAATAAACTCCGAGTCAGTCATGGGACTGGTGTGAGAACTAAAACAGTTAAAAATATTTACTTTAAAAGTTGGGAAATCACGGGACGACGCCGTATAACACGGAACGGGGTTACTCCACATGAATCTCAGTTTAAAATAAAACAACACAATGCTTTTTGGGAAAATGAAGCTATTATAAGACTCAGGTCCAATCACACAATGCAACGCAAGCCGGAGGATAGAGTTTTACCTTATAATAGCCAAACATGCTTGGTACGTTTTAAAACAAATCATTTGATATTATTATTAGTGTCTAGTCAATTTTAAACACTTTCAATATAAATGTATCAATCTTAGACGGCATAGCTACCATATACTATGTCGCCCCATTTGTTTTACAATCAAAACCGAATGAGGTCGTATTGCAAGTTGGATTTCTGTCATGAACCAAGGCAAGGCATCATCTTTCTGATTCGAGACACTCTAGCCTCTGCCTCAGGATTCAGCTGCAACTGCAGCTGGATGCGACAGGGTCGGTCCACTTGCTTTAGTGGATTGGTAACTCCTGAACAATACGTTTCCCTGCCCTATAGGGCATAAAATCTGGTCAGTATGTCGACCATCAAGAGCCACTAGGGACTCAAATACGAGGTACCTCGCTTTCCAACAACCACATAAGTAAAATGTCTAGGCTCTGTACCATGACACCACTCCTAGCTAGAAAGAAACTCATGTCCTCCCTGCAGTCCTCTCCCGTTTCCTCTCCCGTTTCTGGTTCATAACGGGGTGTGAAGCTCACGAATTAACACTATACACAAAGCTATGCTAATTAAAGCCGTGCTTTGATCATCATCCACAAGACTCTGCTTTTCAACAAAAGGCTTGATCATTTGCATCTCAGCATGCCACACTGATAATTCTTGCCATGCAACTGATGTCTATCAATATATAACCTCTAAGCTCGTATGTCTCAGAGAAGGGTGATAAATTCTCCGTCACCAAACCGATGTATATTTAATAGAAATCAATCAACACAAAATGAAATCCAATGTCAGATGCACATCCATTTACAAGTCCATTCTAGGTGTGAACGAAACCGGAGGCACCTTATTCCTCGTCCTGTATGTCCAATACAGGAGAGAGGTCCTTGCATATCCTTTCGATCTCCAAGTACGTTTGGATGATCACCATTTATTACCTTGTCTCGGGGGATCAACCCAATCAAGACATCAGTAATCATCCCTACGATGTGAAAATCTCTGGTCTTCGACCACCGTCTTCATCGTCGACTTTTAGTCGCTGTATCAGCTATTCAGAATGGGATGAACCCGGTCTTTCCGAATAACTCGCGTATTTTATAACCAATAATCAAGTGCTAAGAAAACACATCATACACCTCATTCCAATTCAGAATATTCTTTTATTCAAATATTCACATTTTTAGGGAAAGGTTCCCACTAATTTTATCAAAGATAAATTCTTTTAAAATTATTCTTTAATCTTCCTTTGGATATCAATTTCAAAAGATTTTATTTTATCCTTTATCAATTCTAAACCAAATTAAGGTTTATCAACCAGTCGGGATTAGCGAACTTTACCAAAGTAATCATTTATTTCTTAATCCCAATCCCAACCTATTCATCCCATGGAGCAAAACTGGTAGTACTCCATATCTAATGCCCGCGGTGTTATTGGTAAATTTAATTACCATTTTACGTTTAAATCTAATTAAAGATTTAACTATCGTACAAAGTAAAATTGGCGGTACTCCATTCTCGATCATTTCTTGAATTCGGTAAATTTAGTTACCTTATTCACATTCCAATCTAATTAAATATTTATTAAAACTCTTGTCTAGTTTTAATCTCAAAAATCATTACTTAATGATTATCCAAATTTTAGGAAATAGATCCTGTCTTTAGCTGGGTTAAAGAACCAATGTCATTTAAAACACAGTTCACGATAAACCCCAAATTCATCTTCCATCAAAAATTGGAATCTTCACGGAAATCATAACTGTATATAATTGATATAAATTTCCATATCAGATCAATACTATGAATGGAATAACGGCAAGGCCTTTTAAATTCCATAAAAAGTAGTGGTCATTCTCCTCAGTATCTCATCTAGATTATCACTAAATAAAATTCCATTCCATTCCAATTTATTTTATTAAATTGGAAAGCTTTACTTTGGAAAATTTCCATTAAATCTTAACAAAAAGATTTACAAATTCCAAATCATATATTTCCTATTAATTGGGTTAAAGAACAAATGTTATTTAAAACATTGTTCACTATAAACCTAAAATCAACTTTCATTTCAGTTCCAATTGAACATTAGTTAATTGGTAAACTTCTCCTAATCTTAATAAAAAGATTTATTCTTTTCTCAACCGGGTTTAAGGATAGTGTTATTGAAGACACCATTCACGACAAACCCAAAATCCAATTTGATATTAAATACAAGGTTCTGAATAGAAAATAATATCGGCTTATATTCAATATCAAATTCTAAAACTAACCGATATCGTATTGGGAATAAAGACATCTGTATCTTCCAAATTCCTCAACAATATCTGTATAGTCACGGAATCCAATATCGAAATATTCCAAAGATTATTTCTTCTCAAATCCATTCCAATTCATACGTTGGAAATTTTGGTTACACTACAAATCCAATTTATCATTTCTAAAATAATTGGATCATTATTCTAGTTATTAACTAGTTCATTCGGATAAAAATATCTTTTGTCTTTTCATATATGGAAATTTTCACCCAAAATCTTTTCAAATTATTTATTATGAATTTACACTATTTTTCCATATTTTTAATAATTTTATTAAGGCCCTTACAGTCGGTTTCCAATAATGGCCACCCCTTACAGTCGGTTTCCAATAATGGCCACCGAACTGCATCCATAACGACCTTTTCCAAATTTTATTTGGGCAGATTTCCAAATCTAACCATTCAAATTTAAATCTCTTATATTCATTGGAAAGCTCTTTTCGATACGAACCCAACAGTTCCAATTTTAGGAGAATCCGACGGCCGAATCTCCCATTACATCAATTTGAAGTTAATGGTAGAAATTCACGAATGGTCGTTATATATATAATATATATTGCGAATTCAATTCAAAACATATTTTATAAATCATTTATAAATTCATTTCAAAACGATTTCAACTTCATTTTCAATTTCAAATCAAAATTGAATATTCCATATCATTATAATTTTAAAATGACAACATTTTCAAAATATCAAATTTTGAAATCCATTTCTTTTTCGTATTCATTATCAAATGAATAAAATCGATCGATAAACCCGTTCAGGTTAAAATGGCATTTCTGTACTTAACCCGGCTTCATATATTTTTGTATATTTCCATGTCCATACAAAATCGGGCATCAAAATCATATTTTTATCTCTTCACTGAATATTATTTTAAATATTCGTTATTTTAAAATATTTGTTATTTTAAAATATTCTTTATTTCTGAATCGGAATGCGACTCAATCAATTACCGTATAATTTTAGTTATTTGGATTTCATACATCACATATATTCAACAATAATGATAAATAATCATTCAACATTCAAACATCATCCAAAGTGCATTTTACAACTGTATAAGCATTAAAATAAATAAATAATCTCATCACAACATGTCAACTCATCGATTGACACACAACTAAATATTTGGATTAGTGTATGCCAAATATCTTCCCAATACCTATGTGGGGTTTTCAAACAACAACAGTCTATTTAAATTAATCACTGGTTAATAAATTTAACCAGTTCTAATTCAATTTGAATTAATTTTCTAATTAACCAATTTTCACTGTTTAAATTAAAATGGATATTTATAATTTAATTTAAACTACCACATTAATGTCAATCATTTTAGCATCACAATCAAAACACAATACAATCAATTAAATCATCCATGGTTTGTGGACGAGGGAGTTGAGATAACAAGCACCGTATACAATTTATAATGATTAAAACTGATAAAAATCTACATTGACAATTCTGTATATTTTTATACATGAATACAATAACATGATAAAATAATTTTGAGTGAGAAGGAGTTCTCACTTTGGTTTGCACCCCGTCAGTCTTTAACTGATGACTGTTTTAATAAAATTAAACATCGCGTCCCATAGTTTCAGTTTTTTTTCTGGTCTGCTCCATGTTGTAGTTTTCAATTTTTCGGTTCTAATGGATTTAAAACTGTCCAATTCTGATAAGATTTGAAAGAGATACACTCGTTTTTACATTGAAAAAGTTAATAATATTATTAACTAATTAAATAAATTAATCCTAATCCCTGCTTTAAACCTTAATCTTTCTTCACGTTTTAGCTTCCAGGAAAATGCTACTCCCTTGAACCCATCGTCGATATCAAACTTGCACCACTGCCCGCCAGATACACCACCAGACCACCATCGATCATCACCCCGCTTGGTCGTCGTTGCCCTCCACCTTTGCCTGACCTGCGCCCCGCTCGAGATCCCCTCGCCGCTAGAAATCAGGCCCAAACCATCCCCCTTTCAGCTCGAAATTCGAGCACCACAAGCCTTGAAACCCAATCTCCACCGTCCACCTTCTAGAGCTCGGAGAGCTCTTCGATTTACACGCTGGAAGTTTTGATTTTCATTGTATAGATTGGAAGAAAATAGGGGAGAAAGGATTGAACGATAATCATCGTCGGTTTTGGAAAGAGTGGCAGCAGAAGGGTATGTCCGTGCCTTGAATGGTTAGGGTTTGACTAGGATATATATATATATATATATATATTTATTATTTTAATTTCAAAAATATGTATTTGCATACAAACTCCAAATCAAACCCAAAAGCTATTGCCCCTAGCTAAATACCCCCATTCCGGACACAATGGAATATGTTTCATAAGCCAATTCGACTGTTTCGATCAGTTTTTCTTTAAATTAAAATATAAATCCATATATATTGAATTTGAATGCACATTTTAATTTGCCGGGGCTACATACTGACTCCAAAAATTACAGAAAAATAAATCTAGTTATGTTTTGATGATACGGTCCTATCAAAACTAATTTCATCGAATTTGGAGACTGTTTGAAAAATGGCCTTTTTCCAGTCTATTAGATTCAAACTGAAATTACCAAATGCGTTTTAATTTACTGCGCTCACATATTAATTCCAAAAATTATGAAATTTGAAACCTGACTATAATTTGACATTCTGGATCCAACATAAGTGGTTTCGTTGAAAACGGCGGTCGTTTGCAAAATGGTTATTTTTAAGGGCTATATATTATAATTAAAAAAAATATAAATTCCGTAGTGACTATTTCAAATTTTAAATTGGACATAACTTACAAATTATAAAGTGAAATCTCAATTTCTTATTCGTTATAAAGATGTAATTCAAAATATTCCAACGCTTCTTGTTTTACTGAAATCTCATGTACATTCACTTGAAATTAGAAATCGAATGTAACGTCCCGTATTTTTAGTGGTTGAATATTTAATATATTTTATTATATTAAATGTTGAATTGGAATTTTAAATGGATTTATAATATTTCTTTCATTTATTAAAACGACTTCTGAACGTACCATTTATATATAATTATAATCGAGTTGAATGATTAAAATAAAAGTATGTATTAATGATTTTGAATTTGGTTAGAACTTCTCAATTTAATATTTAATATTGAAAGTCCATAAATTTTCGTAGTCCATCATTATAATAAAACATACATATCCTGGGGGCAGACACCTAACGTAACCCTACAATTAGAGTGTAGTAAAATTTCATGATGCAAGACAAAGTTCCAACCAAATAAACCTTTATGGCTCTCTTCAAATTAAACACATGTCAATAATTTACAATACCGAGGGCTAGTGGAAGCAGCTTAGGTAGAACGCAATATGATATTTGAACCAGTACGGTATTTCATATTGTTTTTAACTGTGAACAAACATAATAATATATACGTGACTTAAGACACAAGTAACTTAAATGAATCTACTCTATTTTTTTTATGTCCCACAGTATTTTCCTCTTTTCTGCCTAATGAAAATGTACAGCACGTACAACACCCATCGCGGAGACAGCACCCATTCTTGTCAAAACAACTGTATATTTTCTTTTTTCCATGGAAATGGAATTTCACTGTCCCTATCTTTTTTCTAAGAGCCTACCCTATGTACTACACTGTTTTTCCTGTCTAGTTAAAACACATTACAGTGTCATTTTATATCTCTGAGTCTACTCCTATAAAACTTCTTTTCCATCAATTTATAGATGTACATTTTTTTTCTTTTCTCCAACGTGCTTCTGTTTCACCCATCAGCAGTTGTAACCAGGCTTAGCTACTATGTATGATAAGGAATGAAAGGATTGAAAACACTGCAATCCTAACCTCTCGATGCTCAGGCCTACGCATATGTAGGAAATAAAATCTCACTGCACCACTCTGCCTTGTTACATCCCTTCCATCAAAACCTACCTGAAGCCTAAACTGTAATTTCTTTTCAACGTAACCAATGCTGCAATCCCATTCCTCTACGCTGTCACACACATGGCTACCCAAAGTAAGAAGTAACATCGTTCTTATCTTCTAATTTCATTGTCGATATATGCACCTGGGCATTTTTCACATTTCAGAAAGAACAAACAAAACAACAATCGCCACCATTAACTTAACCGCAAGCTTCCCAAAAACAAAATATATATGTAACTTAATTCCTGTAGTCCTCGTTTTCATGTTGTATGGATACACGCAACCAAATACTTTGATCCAAGAATATTTTATGGCTCCTCCACCATGAAGTTTTAGCCAAAAGTGGTAACTAGTAAAAGGAAGGAGGTAGTTGGCTCGACACTCGTGTGGTGGAAGGACAGAGCGCAGTGGCCTGAGGTGGTGGGTCCGGCGAGTTATCGGAGCGGAGGCAGTTTGACATGGTGCAGGCGGTGTTCGAGTCAGTGGATGGCGGTCTCACGGGTGAAGGAGATGTCGTGGTCAGTGTTGGTTAGGAAATCACGGATTCATAATGACCAGGGGGCAAGTTGATAGGAGAATGGAGCATGGAGTTTTCATAGGGGTGAAATGGTGATGAGCTTAGACATGAAGGGTTTGGATGGAGACGATAAGAAAGGTGAAGGGCGGGGTTTGTTATGAAGTTGGAAGGAATTGTATATTTCGAACGGGGAGAAACTGTTTACATAGGAAGATGGTTTTGAAAGAGGAAGCAGTGTCGAGGGGAGGGGGTAATTCAGTCAGGTGATCCAGGTGGAGCGCGGTCAGTCTATTTGGTGCGGTGTTCGGCGCGAGTACTGACAGCAGTACAGTGGTGGTATGAGTGTGCTTTGGTGCCTTGGTTTTGGAGTGAAGGCGCAGGAGGGAGTGAGTTTGAAGGTGCCAAAGTTCGGCCATGGCGGGTTCAGGGGGTTCAGTTTGGAAGTTTTTAAAACGGAGGAGGGGTTTTTCTGTGAAAACTTCTAAATGGAGAAGATAATGCGTTAGGAGCTGACGTGGTTTCTTTTGAGGGCTAAAACGTGGATTTTATTGTGTAGAGATGGCCAGCATGTCTGGTAAGAGCCAATAGTATTAGTAGTTGCGTTAAAAAATAAATACACTGATGATAGATGAAGTGTTAATGCATATACTGGTAATATTTGTCACTGTTAGTAGATCTTAACGTGAAAAGTATTTCGTTTGGGCTTATATTACGTTAACAAACATAATTAGGTAATTAATAAATATATTTTGAGGGAAAGTATTAGCAAACTTGAGTTTTGCATAGAGTTCATTTATGGGAACCAAACTGACGTGAGTATAGTATAACGTATCCCGGGAATGTTAAGTGTACCCAATCGATTTCACTTGTGCCTAATCAAGATTTAGTACGTGCCTAAATGGGTCAAGAAAGTGTAATTTTAAAATTAGACTAATATAATACAGGGTTAAGGTGTTAATAATATTAATTTATTCAATTGAATACCGTATTAAATTTATAGCGTGTGACCATGTTGTCAAATTGGAACAAAACCAATGACGATGGAACCATATCAATGAGTGCAAGACGATGAAACTGGTCTGATCAGAGTTGGCAACTATTGGAGTTTTAATTAATTTAAACGTCAGTTTAAATTAATTAAAAGCAAACTATTTCAGTAATGAACAAATCAAGGTGAGTTCAACTCACTCAGTTTAACCATGCATTTTATATAAGTCAGGTTAAATTATTTGTATGCTATGGGTGCTAGTTGTTTAATGGATGCTGAATATAATTACATGTGTTGACTGAACTGATTTAATTAAACATTTGTTTAATTTAATTTAAACCAAATCATTATTTTTAACGATTATTCCAATAGAGGTAACTTACCTTGTTGGTTATGTTTATAAAAATATAAAAGTATTAAATCAAAGTATGGACATCTGGGTTGTTGTTATTGTTGACTGTTGAACATTATATATGATGTTATTTTGTCCTAACGTATTTGGATGCAGGGAGAAACAGGTTGGAGGGATCCAACTGGATTCCTCAAATTTATTGTTTATTTTACATCATAATTGTATGAACTGTTTAACCAACCTGATTAGATGGTTGCTTTGATCATTAATTGTTGAATATAAATTCAACATTTGTTTGTGGTTAACCAACGGGAAAATATTGGTTGGGTAACTAGCAGCAGATGGCCTAAAAATAAACCGTTTTATGAAATGTCGATTTTATCGCCAGATTAATCAGCAGAAGTGAAGTTATAAAAGTCATTTTATAACCGAAGATGGTTTTAAAATATATTATTTTGAATTAAAGTTTATTAAAAAGGAAATTAGTATTTATTAATTATGGTTTAAGTCTATAAGAAATTACCAAATGATTTAAAGAAAAGTCGTATGTTAATGACATTTAAAAGTGGTTAAGCATAAATTTACCTATGAGTTAAGATCAGAGTTTTAAGGAATAATTAAATTTGGATTATAGGGAAATTGATTATCATTTAATTAAATGATAATCAAAGTAAGTGGGATTAATTAAATTAATTATTAATTAATTTAAATGGAAAGACTAAATTACAGTGGATCAACGAGTTAACGATGTTAAGTTATATAAGTCAAGTGCTTAAACGATAATCGATTATTTTATTTGTTATAAATAAGTTTAATGGAAGTTAGAAAATTTTAAAACTTTGTTATTAGTTAAATAAGTTTGCAAGGGCATTTATATTATTTGTGAAATGTTTTGTAAATGGTTCTGAATTGTTGAAGCAAGTTATGGATGGAATCAAACTGAAAAGCGTGAGGAGATGAAGTGGAAATCAAAACGGAAACCCAAGTTTTGAATTAAAATGATATGGAGAGTTGAGTTATTAAGATGCGATCTACATTCGCAATATTGAATAGGAAAGGAGGTTTAATCGAGATATAACCAAATGGGTTTGAAATAAACTTATCTGAAGTTTAATAAGGAATTCTATTTATAATAGATTTAAGATGTGTGTATGATTGTTCAAAGATTGAAAGGTTAATAGAGACGATTAATAAGGGCTACTTAATAATTAAAGTAAGTAAAAAGGTGAAAGTTTGAAATATGATTTCCAGGAGGGGATATGATATTGAAACCATGTTTTGGAACGAGTAGTAAATGGGATATGTGGAATAATTAGTGAAATGGGATTTCATTGATAAACTTTTATTTATTCAGAAGAAAAGAATGTTGTTGACTCAAGGTCTGAGAGGTAAATAAAATACCCCAACTTGAACGACTTCATGATTTTCCAACAATGATAGTAGTTTAGAAACGAGGACAGCGACGGAAAGTAAAATTTGAATTTCGATGAATAATATTATAAAAAAAGATTTAAATGTCCTAAGTAAAATAAGATTGTTTTTGAGTATTATTGTATTTTTGAAATAAGATATAAAAAGCTTTTGTTCCAATTATTGGAAACTTTAAGGGTTTGATTTACGAATGGAAAATTAAAAAGGCTAAGTGAGGCTAAGTACTGAACCGGTAAACTCATTTTATTTTCATGGTTGAATGATTGTTATTTTGATAGTTAAATCAACGACTATCAAAATCTGACCTATACGATTGTTGGTACAGAAAGACTGGGATCGAATTTATATTCGAAAACCATTCCGACCAACAAATAAGTAACCGTGTAAGAGATCAGACGATGATCGAGATGGAGCATTTGAAGACCATAGATCTTTATAAAACGGAAGTATTGTTTATAATCTCTGGTTAGCTTCCAGAGATAAACTGTGATTCTGTCATAGTTGGAGTCTCTGGGTTGCAAGGACTACTCGCTACTAATCTATAGGGTGATTCCTAGGATGTGGTAGGAGCGCGCCTTCGGTTGTCCAGCCTCAGGGCAACGTGTATGGACGATGTGACTTTCAAAGTGAATGGTGGACAGATGATCCGAAAGATACGTTATAACCTCAAGCCTTACAACCGAAGAAATGAAAAAAATCGGGCCGGCAACATAGCTATGTGGATCGCACTCATTAGGGTGTATTATCACCATCCAGAGAATATTCGTATTTGTTACTGCTTTTAATCTCTATATCTCCCAAGAACGGTTATGTTGGTACCAACCGTAGGTGACATTATATTCAATACACTCAAGAGAAATGAGTGGCCGGTCATGTGTTAGCCGGATTGCAAGACGTTCTTGTTGAACCCAGTGTATTCCTCTCTTGAGATACACTATCGGCAGGTGGTTCCATACCTTGTCATAGTCGGAATCCAATCTCTAATAAGCGCCCGCGGTTTTGATTGTATTCTATATATGTGGAGCGTGAGATACAAGCGTTCCGCTAGATTCTATTTAATTGTATTTAGACACTATTATAATATCAGAAGAATATATGATTTCAATTGTGTTTTGGGTATCGTAAGGTAAAAACCGTCCGTATTTATGTGTGGATTTGGTCTTACGATTATCCTTTTCTTTCGAAAAGATTTTGAACTTTAAAATCAAGTTGGATGATCACCTTAAACTTAATGTGTTGTTCTCACTCTGGTTCACCAGACTGACCCGGTGTTCGTAATGCTCAGGTTAGACCTGGCTGTATAGGTTCAGGATATTGGACACTACAAAGTTCAGAAGACATGTTGGAGGAGTTTGAACATATTAGTATTTATTCCGCTATGTATTGTATATGAGGACAGACTAGTATAATTGTCCAAATTGTCTTGAAAGATGGACTCTGATTGTAAGTCTTATTCCAATTTTCAATAAAGATTTATTTCTATATTATATTTTATTCCGCTGTGATGTGATACTCTGACTCTGTGCGATTCTTCTACCTCTTCTATTCTAATATTTCTTTCTTTCTTATCTCACCCTCTATGTTCTTTCTAATAACGTTCTGGTGTTTTCGATGCTTGAATGTTTGACCTGAAATTTTCGTGTCGATTTTCGGGGTCGAAAATCCCCTGTTCGTTACAGTGGTATCAGAGATATTGGTTTAGGAATAACCTTGGCTCTGTGGCGTAACTCGATAGAGGTTAGTAATACCCAAGATTGAGTTGAGTGTATATATACAAGAAAACATATTTGTATATTTTATAAAAATGTTTTGTATTGTGATATTTGTTCGATTTAATTTTGGATTGACAATGGACACGATATTGTTTTGTAAAAGGGTAAATGAAATAATTTTACCCAAACTATATTTTTATGTAGAAAATGAATAATTTTTTCTGATTAGTATGACATTGGTGTGCTTGGTTTATTTAAATAGAATTAAAATTTAATTATAAAATTTGAATGGTTCAGCATAGCAAGGGGTAATTTCAATACGAAATTAGTAAATGAGAATTTTAAATTTGAATTAAAATGGATTAGAAATTGAATTCTGAAATAAAGTAAACTAATGGAAGAAAATTGATTAGTTAATTGAATATGGAAATGGAGCTTAACTTGTTTAAGTGGATTTAAAGATATTGGAATCAAACAAAATGGATTTTGAGCTTGTAAATTAAATATAATATAAATTGTTTGATTTGATTAGGTGGATCATGCATTGTTGGTTGGTCATTTGTTAAATGGAATATGGAATATCACTTGACTTGGTTACGTGGCGTAAATAAATAGAGTAATGAAAATAAATCAAATAGATTGGGGATTTGAAATCGAATGAGTAATAATGGAAGTTAACTGAATATTAACCGATTGATTTTAAAGTATATAAGACTCCAATAAAGATCAATATTGAATATTAACTGAATTGAGCAAACCAATTGAATTTAAATCGAAAAATTGGTTAAGTTGATTGTTAATTTCTTGGACGGTTAGATTGAATAGAATCCATTTACAGTTTAATGAAATAAAAGGAAGGAATTCTATTATAAAGAATTTGGATGGAAACTAAAAGATTTAATCCGGTATTAGTTGCTGGCATTGTAAATTTAGTACAGATTACCAGAAAGCTATGGGAGTTGATTTGGTTACGGATTGGAGTACCAGTTAGAAGATGAAAGGCTGTTGATTGATATGCTTCGAAATTGGAATTGAGTTGTCCGACAAAGAGGTAAACCTTAATATTACTGGTTGGTGATTGATTTTATACCCCTGAGATGGGTAGCCATTTGGCTTTGGTTTTCTTTTGGATATTGGAGGCCCAGAGTGGCGTTTGAAAATGTACCAATCGAATAATGAAGAGGGAGTGCTGGCGAAATTTTCATAAATTTGTTTAAGTTTAGTATAATTTTATAATAATTAATCAGGATTGGAGCATTCATCTCACTTAGCAATTTCGGGGACGAAATTCTTTTAAAGGGGAAGGATTGTAACGTCCTGTATTTTTAGTGGTCAAATATTTAATATATTTTATTATATTAAATGTTGAATTGGAATTTTAAATGGATTTATAATATTTGTTTCATTTATTAAAATGACTTCTGAACGTACAATTTATATATAATTATAATCGAGTTGAATGATTAAAATAAAAGTATGTATTAATGATTTCGAATTTGGTTAGAACTTCTCAATTCAATATTTAATATTGAAAGTCCATAAATTTCCGTAGTCCATCATTATAATTAAACATACATATCCTGGGGGAAGACACCTAACGTAACCCTACAATTAGAGTGTAGTAAAATTTCATGATGCAAGACAAAGTTCCAACCAAATAAACCTTTATGGCTCTCTTCAAATTAAACACATGTCAATAATTTACAATATCGAGGGCTAGTGGAAGCAGCTTGGGTAGAACGCAATATGATATTTGAACCAGTATGGTATTTCATATCGTTTTTAACTGTGTACAAACACAATAATATACACGTGACTTAAGACACAAGCAACTTAATTGAATCTACTCTATTTGTTTTTCTATCCCACAGTATTTTCCTCTTTTCTGCCTAATGAAAATGTACAGCACGTACAACACCCATCGTGGAGACATCACCCATTCTTGTCAAAACAACTGTACATTTTCTTTTTTCCATGGAAATGGAATTTCACTGTCCTTATCTTTTTTCTAAGAGCCTACCCTACGTACTACACTGTTTTTCCTGTCTAGTTAAAACACATTACAGTGTCATTTTATATCTCTGAGTCTACCCCTATAAAACTTCTTTTCCATCACTTTATAGATGTATATTTTTTTTCTCTTTTCTCCAACGTGCTTCTGTTTCACCCATCAGCAGCTGTAACCAGGCTTAACTACTATGTATGATAAGGAATGAAAGGATTGAAAACACTGCAATCCTAACCTCTCCACGCTTAGGCCTACACATATGTAGGAAATAAAATCTCACTGCACCACTCTGCCTTGTTACATTCCCTTCCATCAAAACCTACCTGAAGCCTAAACTGTAATTTCTTTTCAACGTAACCAATGCTGCAATCCCATTCCTCTACGCTGTCACACACATGGCTATCCAAAGTAGGAAGTAACATCATTCTTATCTTCTAATTTCATTGCCTATATATGCACCTGGGCATTTTCACATTTCAGAAAGAACAAACAAAACAACAATCGCCACCATTAACATAACCGCAAGCTTCCCAAAAGAAAAATATATATGTAACTGAATTCCTTAAGTCCTCGTTTTCATGTTGTATGGATACACGCAACCAAATATTTTGATCCAAGAAGATTTTATGGCTCCTCCACCATGAAGTTCTGGCCAAAAGTGGTAACTAGTAAAAGGAAGGAGGTAGTTAGCTCGATACTCATGTGGTGGAAGGACAGAGCGCAGTGGCCAGAAGTGGTGGGTCCGACGAGTTATCGAAGCGGAGGCAGTTTGACATGGTGCAGGCGGTGTTCGGGTCAGTTGATGGCGGTCTCGCGGGTGAAGGAGATGTCGTGGTCAGCGTTGGTTAGGAAATCACGGATTCACAATGACCGGGGGGCAAGTTGATAGGAGAATGGAGCATGGAGTTTTCATGGCGGCGAAATGGTGATGATGAGCTTAGAAATGAAGGGTTTGGATTGAGACGGTAAGAAAGGTGAATGGCGGGGTTTGTTATGAAGCTGGAAGGAACTGTATATTTTGAACGGGGAGAAACTGTTTACATAAGAAGATGATTTTGAAAGAGGAAGCAATGTCGAGGGGGTTAATTCAGTCAGGTGATCCAGGTGGAGCGCGGTCAGTCTATTTGGTGCGGTGTTCAGCGCGAGTACTGACAGCAGTATGGTGGTGATATGAGTGTGCTTTGGTGCCTTGGTTTTGGAGTGAAGGCACAAGAGGGAGTGAGTTTGAAGGTGCCAAATTTTGGCCATGGCGGGTTCAAGGGGTTCGGTTTGGAATGTTTTAAAATGGAGGAGTGGTTTTTCTGTGAAAACTTCTAATTGGAGAAGATAATGCGTTAGGAGTTGACGTGGTTTCTTTTGAGGGCTAAAACGTGGATTTTATTGTGTGGAGATAGTCGGCATGTCTGGTAAGAGCCAATAGTATTAGTAGATGCGTTAAAAGTAAATACACTGATGATAGATGAAGTGTTAACGCATATACTGGTAATATTTTCACTGTTAGTAGATCATAATGTGTAAAGTATTTCGTTTGGGCTTATATTACATTAACAAACATAATTAGGTAATTAATAAATATATTTTGAGGGAAAGTATTAGCAAACTTGAGTTTTGTGTAGAGTTCATTTTTGGGAACCAAACTGACGAGAGTGTAGTATAACGTATCCCGGGAATGTTAAGTGTACCCAACCGATTTCACTTGTGCCTAATCAGGATTTGTACGCGCCTAAACGAGTCAAGAAAACGTAATTTAAAAACTAGACTAATATAATATAGGGTTAAGGTGTTAATAATATTAATTTATCCAATTGAATACCGTATTAAATTTATAGCGTGTGACCTTGTTGTTAGATTGGAACAAAACTAATGACGATGGAACCATATCAATGAGCACAAGATGATGAAACCGGTCTGATCAGAGTTGGCAGCTATTGGAGTTTTAATCAATTTAAACGTCAGTTTAAATTAATTAAAAGCAAACTATTTTAGTAATGAACAAATCGAGGTGAGTTCAACTCACTCAGTTTTACCATGCTCGTATTTTATATAAGTCAGGTTAAATTATTTGTATGCTATGGGTGCTAGCTGTTTAATGGATGCTGAATATAATTACATGTGTTGACTGAACTGATTAAATTAAATGTTTGTTTAATTTAATTTAAATCAAATCGTTATTTTTAACGATTATTCCAATAGAGGTAACTTACCTCATTGGTTATGTTTATAAATATATAAATGTATTAAATTAAAGTATGGACGTTTGGGTTGTTGTTATTGTTGACTATTGAACATTATATATGATGTTATTTTGACCTAATGTATTTGAATGCAGGGAGAAACAGGTTGGAGGGATCCAACTAGATTCCTCAAATTTATTGTTTATTTTACATCATAATTGTATGAACTGTTTAACCAATCTAATTAGATGGTTGCTTTGATCATTGATTGTTGAATATAAATTCAACATTTGCTTGTGGTTAACCAATGGGAAAATATTGGTTGGGTAACTAGCAGCAGATGACCTAAAAATAAATCGTTTTATGAAATGTCGATTTATCACCAGATTAATCAGCAGAAGTGAAGTTATAAAAGTCATTTTATAACTGAAGATGGTTTTGAAATATATTATTTTGAATTAAAGTTTATTAAAAAGGAAATTAGTATTTATTAATTATGGTTTAAGTCTATAAGAAATTACCAAATGATTTTCGTAAAGAAAAGTCGTATGTTAATGACATTTAAAAGCGGTTAAGCATAAATTCACCTAAGAGTTAAGATCAGAGTTTTAAGGAATAATTAAATTGGGATTATATGGAAATTGATTATCATTTAATTAAATGATAATCAAAGTAAGTGGGATTAATTGAATTAATTATTAATTAATTTAAATGGAAAGACTAAATTGGAGTGGATCAACGAGTTAACGATGTTAAGTTAAATAAGTCAAGTGCTTAAATGATAATCGATTATTTTATTTTTTATAAATAAATTTAATGGAAGTTAGAAAATTTTAAAACTTTGTTATTAGTTAAATAAGTTTGCAAGGGCATTTATATTATTTGTGAAATGTTTTGTAAATGATTCTTAATTGTTGAAGCAAGTTATGGATGGAATCAAACTCATAAGCGTGAGGAGATGAAGTGGAAATCAAAACGGAAACCCAAGTTTTGAATTAAAATGATATGGAGAGTTGAGTTATTAAGCTGCGATCTACATTTGCAATATTGAATAGGAAAGGAGGTTTAATCGAGATATAACCAAATGGGTTTGAAATAAACTTATCTGAAGTTTAATAAGGAGTTCTATTTATAATAGAATTAAGATGTGTATATATTGGTTCAAAGATTGAAAGGTTAATAGAGACGATTAATAAGGGTTACTTAATAATTAAATTAAGTAAAAAGGTGAAAGTTTGAAATATGATTTCCATGAGGGATATGATATTGAAACCATGTTTTGGAACGGGTAGTAAATGGGATATGTGGAATAATTAGTGAAATGGGATTTCATTGATAAACTTCTATTTATTCCGAAGAAAAGAATGTTGTTGACTCAAGGTCTGAGAGGTAAATAAAATTTCCCAACTTGAACGACTTCACGATTTTCCAAGAATGATAGTAGTTTAGAAACGAGGATAGCCACGGAAAGTAAAATTTGAATTTCGATGAATAATATTATAAAAAAAGATTCAAATGTTCTAAGTAAAATAAGATTATTTTTGAGTATTATTGTATTTTTAAAATAAGATATAAAAAGCTTTTGTTCCAAATATTGGAAACTTTACGGGTTTGATTTACGAATGGAAAATTAAAAAGGCCAAGTGAGGCTAACTACTGAACCAGTAAACTCATTTTATTTTCATGGTTGAATGATTGTTATTTTGATAGTTAAATAACCGACTATCAAATTCTGACCTATACGATTGTTGGTATGGAAAGGCCGGGATCGAATTTATATTCGAAAACCATTCCGACCAACAAATACGTAATCGTGGAAGAGATCAGACGATGATCGAGATGGAGCATTTGAAGACCATAGATCTTCATAAAATGGAAGTATTGCTTATAATCTCTAGTTAGCTCCCAGAGATAATCTGTGATTCTGTCATGGTTGGAGTCTATGGGTTGCAAGGACTACTTGCTACTAATCTATAGGGTGATTCCTAGGATGTGAGCATGCCTTCGGTTGTCCGACCCCAGGACAACGTGTATGGACGATGTGACATTCAAAGTGAATGGTGGCCAGATGATCCAAAAGATACGTTATAACCTCAAGCCTCACAATATTTGTTACTTCTTTTAATCTCTGTATCCCCCGGGAACGGTTATGTTGGTACCAACCGTAGGTGACAATATATTCGATACACCTAAGAGAAATGAGCGGTTGGTCATGTGTTGGCCGGGTTGCAAGACATTCTTGTTGAACCCAGTGTATACCTCTCTAGAAATACGCTATCGGCAGGTGGTTCCATACCTTGTCATAGTCAGAATCCAATCTCTAACAAGCGCCCGCGGTTTTGATTGTATTCTATATATGTGGAGCATGAGATGCAAGCGTTCCGCTAGATTCTATTTAATTGTATTTAGACACTATTATAATATCAGAAGAATATATGATTTCAAATGTGTTTTGGGTATCGTAAGGTAAAAGCCATCCGTATTTATGTGTGGATTTGGTCTTACGATTATCCTTTTCTTTCGAAAAGATTTTGAACTTTAAAATCAAGTTGGATGATCCCCTTAAACTTAGTGTGTTGTTCTCACTCTGGTTCACCAGACTGACCCGATGTTCGTAATGCTCGGGTTAGACCGGGCTGTACAGGTTCAGGTTATTAGACACTACGAAATTCAGAAGACATGCTGGAGGAGTTCAGACATATTAGTATTCATTCTGCTGTGTATTGTATATGAGGACAGACTAGTATAACTGTCCAAATTGTCTTGACAGATGGACTCTGATTGTAAGTATTATTCCAATTTTCAATAAAGATATATTTCTATATTATATTTTATTCCATTGCGATGTGGGACTTTGACTCTGATGCGATTCTTCTACCTCTCCTATTCTAATATTTCTTTCTTTCTTATCTCACCCTCTAAGTTCTTTCTAATAACGTTCCGGTGTTTTCGATGCTTGAATGTTCGACATGGAATTTTCGTGTCGATTTTCGAGGTCGAAAATCTCCTGTTCGTTACATCGAATTTTCAAACTACTGCGTCATTTCAAGTTCATTTTATAATTAAAATAAATTTATACGCTCTAACTTCGATTTAAAAAAAATAGTCATTATTATTTAAAATAAATCATTTTAAATATTCAAAACCCATTAAAATAGCTAAAATAAAAATTGTAATTGGTTCAGAAACTCTGGGTTGTTACAGTATGTATATATATATATATATATATATAGAAGTATGTATAAGCCTGTAGCATGCCGAAGCATGAAAAGAGAAGGTAAGAAGGTTTAAGCTATACGACAAGACGTGGTGGAGGTCGTTCCTGTCTGGTTTTGTGGTTTGTGGTGGAGGATCTTGGCAGGGCAAGGTGATCTGCTGGGTAGGATGGCATTGGCCAGAGGGGAAGAAGGTGAAAGTCTGCTTGACACCAGTACAAAATATACATATTGCTTCCCCTCATTTACTTCGATTGTCCTAAAAACCAAAGCAAATAGTGTTATTTGCATAAGTTTCTAAGAAATCGATGCAATGCACCAAAGCAAACAATGTTATTTGTTTCATTTTTCCTTACAACTGATGCAAATTGTATTATTTGATTTGACTCTTGGGAGCCAATGCAATAACACTGAAGCAAGTAGTATCATTCATTTCGATTATACTTACAACTGAAAAATAGTGCTATTTGCATCGGTTCCTCAAAAACTAAAGCAAATACACTGATACAATTAATGCTATTTGTATTGTATCTTTTGAAATCAAAGAAATTGCTAATTATCTTTTTCCGAGCAAATGAAAATATCAACAATCATGAGCAAACCTTGTATATGTCATTATTTACAATTTATTTTAGTGAATAATCATCAATAAATAATTTATACGAATTATTATAATTAATCAATAATTATTTTTGAATTATTAACATGTCATAGTTAAATATTAATAATTAGTAAATTACAGTTAATATTTATTAACTACATTTAATAAATGTAATTGATAATTAATATTTAACATTTAATATATAACTAATAAGTATTATTTAATAATCAAGAATGTGTCAAAATTGATGAATTATACGATTCACCCTTTTTAGCGTATTTAGTAAAATGGTTGGTTAGACTCAACCATTTAATAGTTAAATTTACCATATGAGCCGCATAACCTATTAAATTAAATAATATAAATTAAATATGGTTAAGTATGGATACAAAAACATATAAATAAAATGTTAAAATCTGCTTTTACTTTATGAGTTGCTAATCAATATTTTAGAGTGTAATTATAATTTTAAAATATACATTGAAATTTTATTATTGGTAATTTTAGTTTCACATTTTAAAAGTTTCAATTTCAAAGTTAAAAATTCAAAACCTAAAGCATCGATTGTAAATCAAAGATTTAGAATTTAAATTCACATATGAATTCAAATTTTCGAAACTAAAATTCAAAATTCAACTTTATGAAACTCAAATTTTAGAAATTCTATTTTTTTGAACTTAAATATTCAAATATCAATTTTGGAATTTTAAAAATACATATTTTTGAATTCATCTACAAAATTTCATTTTTAAAATTTCTTATGTACTCTGGTCCAAATTTATATAAAATAAACAAATGCACAGAAATATTATAGGAGATTGTCTACGTTTTTCCTATACAACAATTTTCACATAGGATATTTTCTGCTTCTTTCCTATGCTAGTTGAAATTTGTAGTAAATTCACAAAGGCGTGGAATTGTCATAAAAGATTGTCTACAGCTTCGTACATCGTAAAATTGTGCATGGAATATTTTCCACGCCTCGATTGTTTTCCTACACGGTAGGCATAAGAATGACATTGGAAAATTCATACGTTTTTCGTATGCCTTAATCACTTTATGCATATTTCTTACTTAATCCATACATCTCGTCTTTTGGTGTAGGAAAGGCATAGGAAACTTTATGTACAAAATTGAAGTATTTTGTTGTAGTGACTGCATTTTTTTTCCACTAAGGTTGCTGCTGCTTAAAAAAGAATTTGCTTGTAAAAAATTTCTGTATGTGTTGCGGCTTGCTTGTACTTTTTTTGCAATTATTATTTTCTGATGTTGTATTGGTTGAAATTTCTAATTTAATTTAGCTAAGAGCAAATTATCATTACTAAAGTCATCACTCTCATCGTTTTCATCTTTAAAAGACACTAGATGTTGGTCCTAGGACAATTACTAGCTCAAAGGAAAATATAGTTATGATTGAAAAAGGGCGCTTTGTGAACTTGACTGTCTAGATCACAAATATATAGTAGTTCAATTTATTTAACTATTAGCAAAAGGGTTTGCATAATACCCATAAAACATTGGTTGTATCCCTTAGAATTCATACTATGCGTGAACGACCGTAAGACCTCTTTCCCTTCAAATTGAGGCTGTCAACTTATACAACATGACTTAGCATTTTATACTAGTAGGAGCCACTTTTAAAACATTTCAAAATGAGTGAAAAAATCTTTAATCACCATGCTTCTCCTAGGAGGGGGCCTCAAGTAAATAAAAACTTTTCAAACAACATGGAGCAACACAATCAAATAGATCAAAATTTTCATAATCACAACATGATAGAGAATATACCATTGTTTCTTTGAGACCGATGCTACCTAACTAGGTCCACTTAACCTTTTGCCATAGTATTTCTACCAATTGAAGGAAATAATTGTGAGCTTAGATATTCTTTTATTCAAGGGGTACCAAAATTTACTGGTTTTGAAAATGCTTATGAGGTTCTTAATGATTTTGAATTGTATGCATCCACAACTAAAATGAAACAATTATCTAATAAATCGATTAAGCCAAACTAATTCCATTCGCACTACTTGAAGTGCTAAAGGATGGTTAAATTATCTTTTAAAACATTCAATAAGAAGTTGGGATGAATTTTGTCACTGTGTTCTTGAAGAAGAAAAAACTCATTTCATAAAACTTTAAAAGTTAGATCTGAAATAAATCAGTTCACTCAAGATTGGGGGAAACTTCTTCAAAATACTTTGAGAGATTCAACACATTATTACATAATTTTCCACACCATGCAATCCCAAAACATCACTTGTGCCAAATTGCATGTGAAGGGCTAAACTATCAGACTAGAACACAACTAGAATCGGTATGTGAAGGAAAACTTATGTCTTAAATGGCCGACGAAGCCTGGGAATTCTTAAAAGATTATTATGAAAAGGACATGCAGTGGGAGTCAATTCGTGTTTCCATGCTTGCTTCTACTAGAGGAGTGCATGTCGTGGTTCCAAATCATCTTCTTTAGAAATTCAAACTCTTCAAATTGGGGAAGGACTAACTTATTATTACTCACAGGACAAATTAATGCAATAGCTTAAAACGTTCCTTACTAATCCATGTATAACCTAATGGGAGGAACCATCCAAATTTCTCTTGGTTGAATTCAAATAATTCAGCTAATCCTTCTCACATATAACCTATGATACCATATCCAAATTACCAAGTTCCATTTTGTAGTCCTTAAACCTTCTTAGGTTGCACCTTAATCCAAGCCTTCGAGTCAACCATAGAGGCATTCTAACTATTAATCATTTACTTAACCTCCTCTATCTTCTCAAACTTCAAAAGAAATTGTTTGATTAGAAACAAATAATAATCACGATGCCAATATTGAATAAATGATGAACATAGTAAAGGAGTTAATGAAAAGTAATGAGAAAGGAAATTTGCTTAGCCAATCCAAGGTGAATGCAAAACATAGTTCTCATACTGTGAATTCTTGTGAGAATGAAAACTGTAATTCTATCAACGATTTTACCACCTTTGGGTCTGGAAAAATGATTGACAACAATATTGGCAATCCCGACCACCCTTCGAATTCGACTCCAATTCAAAATATTGAAACCCATCACATGGCTATCAATGCCAGTTCTTCTAAATCTCCCAAATCTTTTTCTTTAAATGTTGGAAATCCCAACATCTCTTCCTCTAACGTCAGCAAACCCGACAACATCTCTTCCTCTAGTGTTGGTTGTACCAACATCTCATCTTCTACACCCTCAACGCCTTCACCCTTCATAGCGGCACCTTCTTCTCCGGTCGACCAAAATTTTGAAACAGTTTATAAAATAATAGCTCCATACCCTTATGGACTTAACAATAAGAAGTATGCGAATTTCATAAAAATTCTTGAAATCTTCAAACATATTCGTGTCAGTATTCCATTATTGGACACCATTAAATAAATTCCTCGATATGCCAAATGTATCAAAGAGCAATGCACCCAAAAACGATCCATTAATGTTCCTAAAACTACTTTTTTGATTGCAAATACTAGCTCAATTTTCTCAAATATTCGCCAATCAAGTACAGGGACCCGGTTGACCTACAGTCGGTTGCAAAATGTGTAACACCCCATATCAGTCATGCCTTACTTGATGTTGGTGCAAGTATCAATCTACTTCCTACGCTGTTTACTACCAACTTTGATTAGGAGAGATAAAACTGACAAACATCATAATGCAATTGGTCAGTCGATTTGTTAAAAACATTGTGCATAATTGAAGATGTTTTCATTTAAATTGAACAATTTTATTTCTCTGTCGACTTCGTAGTCCTTGAAACTGAACCTATTTCGAATCCCAATAATAAAATTCCATCGATATTAGGTAATCCTTTCTTAGCCACCTCAAATTCTATCATAAATTATAGGAATGGCTAACTTCGACTATGTTTTGGACAGCTAACCGTAGAACTGAATATCCTTGATCTTAATAGTCAACCAAAAGATTCTGAAACATGAGATCTTGACATGATAGGAATGGTTATAGATGACATGTTAGTTTTATCTATTCAGAAAGCTTCTCCTACTCAATGACATATCCGTTATGTCTTTTGAAGAACTATTTGAAGATGAGCTTCAATTTTTACATGATGAGAACAAATTGATGGAATGTCTCAAAATTAATCTTTTTTCCATATCATTAAAAGAAATTGTGGTTAAACACTCAAGTTTATGGGATAGTAGTAATGTTCATCTAAATGGTATAAATCAGTGTCATGACAAAATTTTCATAAGAAGAGTTTTGATTTCAAAATTCGTTGACATACATGTTGTATGTTACAAATCAGATAAGAAATCGTCAAGCATCATATTCGATAAAGGCAAGTGTAGGGTAAAAGAAAATATCATTTTCACAAAACATTCGTCACCATCATAGACATCATATTGTATATGATCTGCATTCACTTATAGTTCTTAAACTGCAGTTTATTTTATGATTCATTTTACATTTAATCCATCTATAGGTACTCTCTTTCGCAAATAGGAAGTGCATTTACAGTGTGGGCATTGTTTTGATCTAGTGTAGGGGAAGTTTACGTTGCATTCTTTTTGGTTATCTTTAATTTTTTTTCATTTTCATGCACTTAGATAGTAGCCTCATGCATTTTAGACCATAGTAACATACCATTTTTTTTTACTTAAACACGGTTCGTTTTAGACTGGTACAACAAAATAACTTAACAATTATTAGTCATTTGATGGTAATTTTTTTCTCAACTAAGATCGAATAAGAAATATAATGAAAAGTTTATATGAGTGATAATAACCCGTATACCGGGAGATTCTTAGGTGATGACTATGAAGTCTATTCTAGATTGTAGTCTTTGCTTAACGACTGGTGGATTTAAAGTACATGCGTTGACTTTTCATGTCTTTAAGATGAGTAGTGTTAAGATGAATTTGCATAACTATATCTTCTTATGTTCAAAGAAAGTGAAATTTAATAATCCACGGGTATCCAACATTCCTAGTGAATCTGGCATTAGTGTGCAAACCTGCCAAGCTCTTTCCCAACTCACACGTAAGCCCGCGAGGCAGTTCATGGATGGTATACTTTGATCTTAGTTTATGTGTTGAACACCTAAGGATTATTGACACAATCCTCCAAGCTCTGCCCTAACTCTCACATAAGCCCATAAGGCAGTGCATGAGTGGTATACCTTAGTCTTTTAAGATAGGTGTATGTAATTAGCTATAAAATTTTATCGTTGTTGACAGAAAGAGTAAGCAATTGATGCCCAAACACTTCCTGAGCTTATTTATTTGACTAGTTATATAAAAGGAAATATAAAAACCACTTTGCAAACTTTGACAAGCAAACCAAGAATTTATTTCATGGTTGCACTAAGTTATCAATCGAACCAACTGACCAAACTAGAATTTAACATAAGAAAACTTGAATTATGTGGAAAATTTGTGATGAGTTGAGGAACTAAATTTTTTTTAGAGACGGACTTCGACTTGTATACTACAATGTTGTAGCTTTTCTGAAATAAGTCGTGTTTTCATTTGCATATATTTGTTGCATTCATGTAGCTACATTGGGACCATGACATATTGCATTCAGATTTTGTGGGTCATATTCACTGAAAACCCTCACTTGATATCGCACCTCCTACTAGGGAAGAGGTTTGATGGCTTATTGCATACGCTTAATGCAATTGTAACTCCTACGAAAGTGTGACCTACCTAGTTTAGTTTTCATTTTTTGTTTTACTCGAGGACAAGTAAAATATAAGTGTGAGGATATTTGATTAACACGTAAAAATATTTATCTTTATGATCATATCTTATCTTTATTATATGTAAATAAATATTACTCTGGGGTATTTTTATGTGTTTTCACAGATTATCAATAAAAGTCTCATTTGTCTCAATTAAAGACCAATTGCATAAAAATTCTACTTTCTGAAATCAATAATTATTCAATCGTAAAGGAAGTTATAGCACATTGGTAAAGGCCTAGAAGTTTGACAGAGTGTTTTGAGTTTGATCACTATCAACCTAATTCTTTTGAAAAAAGGAATACAAATATCGCATACCCGGCCCCCGTGATCTGAAGTATACATGGACTAGTGGTGTGTGTATATATATATATATATATATTCATATATATATATATATAATATGTACAATAAAAAAGTTTTAGGAATTAAGCATGTTCTTATGGAAATCAAACCATTCATATTTTATTACCATATTGATGAAGATAAAACAAGATTTCAAATCAAAAGAGAAAACAATCATTGATCACAATCTACCACATGTTAATAATAAGAAAATGGAGATCTCCAAGGACTATCTCAACTCCATCATCTTATTTCTTTTCTTTGTAAAGAAAATATATTCTAAGATTTTTTTTTTCTAGCCACATATTCATGTAGAGAGGAGATACCATCCCCTATAAATAATCATTATATTCATAGTAAACCCGATACCTTTTTCTATTCTTCTCCATTAATAAAGCGTTGCTTCTCTTCTTTGTTTTATTTTTGCATTTTATTCACGGAAATTTGTGTTGTCTAGTCAATTAGATTTGATAAAACACAAATTTCTATTTCATTTAATTTTCTTATTAATGGTTGAACAATTGATTAGATTCAGCTAATTTTTACTTTCTGTTTTTTTATTTCTATTTTGCAATTTTTAATTCCAATATTTTGTTTTGTTACTCAACTACTGTTATTTTCGTTTTGAGTTTTTATTGATAATTGTAATTTAATTGTCAGTTTAATTAGATTTGTTTTTAACTAAATAACAATTTCAATTTACCGCCTCCAAATTCGTCTAACTCTCTCATGAAATTACATAAATAATAAAATCTATTTTCCTTCCTGTATTCGACCCACATACTGCACACCTGTGCACAAGCAGTATTATTTCATAACTGAGAACAAAAAAGAAAAGAAGCAATCAGTACTTAAGGATTTGTTAAGGGATTATGTGCTAGATTTTGGTGGTATGTTAGAGGACTATCTGCTCTTGCTGTGTTTTCCTACAATAATAGCTATCGGACTAGTATACAAACAAAAGCTTTTGAAACATTGTAAGGAAGGTCATGTAAATCACTAGCTTGTTGGACAGAGACGGGAGATAGATTAGTCCCAGATTCAGATTTGGTGAAGAAAGCCACATAGAAGATCAAATTAATCTGGGATAGGATGATGGAAGCTCCATAAAGGTAGACAAGTTATGCAAATAAGAGGCAAAAGGAAAATGAATTCTCAATTGAAGACCATGTTTTCATCAAGGCATCGTCAAGATGAGTGTAGTTTGATTTGAAAACGAGGAAACTAACACCATTGTTTATTAGAACATTCCATATATGGGAGAGGACTGAGAAACTCATGTATCAAGTTGAACTACCAAGCATAGTAGCAAGGGTCCATACCATTTTTCATGTTTCTCATCTTAAACATTATGTTTGAGATCCAGAGACTACCATAAATCCAAGGGAATTGGAATACCTAGTTGTGAATATATATGACTATTGTTGGACATCTAGTCAGGATCGTCGCCGATAATGAGAGAAATTAAGTAATAACATAATTAGAGTAGTGAAAGTCTAATGTATTTATGCTGATAAAGACTATACTTGGGAGATTGAGGCCAAGATTGGGGCTACTTGTCTTGTTTTCTTGATGTTATATTTACTTTTATGCATGTTTGATCGACGTCTATCCTTAACACAATTTCGAGGGCGAAATTATTTAAGGAGGGGAGGATGTTACATCCCCAATTTTACTAAACATAATTTATAACATTTAATTAGGTTATTAAAATTATAACATCCCATATATTTCGATTATTTAAGTTATTGAATTAAATTTAATTATTGAATTTAAAATGGTTTATAATAAAAATTAAACGATAAACTTTATTTAGAATGTATTTATTTGGAAAATAAACTATGAAATTTATTTATAATGCAATGTTTATCTTTTAGATTTATTATTTACATGCAAAAGTTATTTAAAACAATTTTATATTGAAAACGTCAAAGTTTAGCCGCTCCTTTTGAATCGGTTTTTGACGATTATTTTCGATAGCGGCAACCGATATATCTCAAATAAAATAAAAAATAAAAAATAAAAATCCAAAATTAACTATTTGAGATAAGCCTAACTAGACATAACAGAGGAATGAATTTCATAGAATAGTATGCAAGTTTGTTTCGATCGCGTTAATTTAGTTAAACATTTAATAAATCGCTGTGAACAAAATGTTGTCAAAACTTGAGTGAATTTGAACTAAAAATAGCAGACTGTATTCTAAAGGGAATGTCATTTTTTAGTTTCACGAAAATCGGCCGTTTTGACCTCTGTTTAATTATTTTCTCATGCGAATTTATCGTTTAAAGGGGTCTGTATTGTGTTTTTGAATGGAGCATCATGACATAACAAAATGTAACACTTTTTTGTCCATCTCGTCGTGTGGATTACCGCATTATATTTATTTATCAGTTTTGGTGCTCAGTTCACGACGAAATGGTGAAAAGGCTTGCACGAATCATTTTTGAAACAAAGTCATTTGAATTCGACGTGTCCCTATTCGGATTCAACATATTTTTCTAGCCAATTTGGGTCTGCAAACCTAGTCGGTAATGTTCGCATGGCGCTTGAAAGGACATCAACGCCAATAGGCATATATATTACTAAGGCCATGCACTATGCATTCATTTTGTTTTACAAAGCTATTCACTATTTTGTTTTCCAATGCCACATTTAAATTTCCACCCATGCATGCGTTTCCATTTTTCTTTTTATTTGCCAAGCCACCTTTTCAAATTTTTTAAATGATTCGTAGCCTTCGTATCATATTTCTCAAGTTCCCAAAGCCTTTTGATATTTCCAAAAAAAAAAAAGTGTTTGCAACTATAACAAATCCATTCACCTTTCATTTTCAGGTCATATTCTTAGTCTTCCTTTTGAAACATAAACGCATTGCTTCTTCTTTGGAATATGGAACATCTTTATATTCATTTGTAGGAAACTTAAGTTGAAAGTTTGTAAACGTATACCGACTCAAAAGAAACGAAACATGCCTTGAATATGAAACCACACTTATGCCCAAATCATGCCCTCTTTTCGCTAACGCTTGTAGCCACCTTTCCATTGCTCTTTTATTATTTTGTGAGTTATCTGAATTCCAACAAACTGATTCATTTGCCTTAGCGTTTTTTTCCTCTTTATGTTTAGAACGGGTTTAATGAAAAAAGAAAAATATTCTAAATAGGAAAGCACGTCATCTATTTGGCTGGCACTTCCTTTCTGTCTCTCTACTTTCTTCTTCCATTTATGGCCGAACCCCTTTTCAAAAAAAAAGTTTTGCCCCAAATCAATGTCCTCCAAATCGACAACCACAACAAATCGAAGACCAGCGAGCATCCACCAGCACACCATCGTCGTTGCTTTCTCCGATCAGCTCTTGAAACCCGTGCCGAAGTCACCATCGTCTCCTACTCATCCTGTTTAACTGTGCTGTCATAGGTGAGATTTTTCACGATTTACTTTATGCAAGTTTTCCAACATCAGTATTAAACTGAATATATAGTAGAAGATGCTGTTGGTGTTGAGTTGCTTATTGCCATGATTTTTTTGCTCTGCGATTTGCTACCTTGCGATATTTAACTCGCGCATTCTAATAACCTGTAAAATGGGCACTGAATTGACTACCAGCCTGTAGTATGAAATGATTTTATCCTTGCTTTGAAATTTCATTCCCATGCAAGTGCCAAAGCTTGCTGCTTGGTTTGTCCAAGGTGTATGTTGTTTGAATTTCATTTCATCTTGGTTGTATGTATGTATGTATGTATATATATATGTATTAAGCTGTGTATTACAACTTGCATATTGAATTTGACAAGGTTATATCATCGAAATTAATATTTTTTTGGTAAGGCCGACCGGTTTTTATAGTGTTCCGTAACACTTTTTTATTTATTTCAAAATAAAAATACATATGAGTACAGGTGATATGCTTTCTACATATCAACTATGTTCGGTTTTTAAGATGGACCGTCCACCGCCTACGACATTTATTGTGGGCCGTCCACATTATCTATACTAGATTAGAGTACAGGAGCTAGTTCAGACACTAGACTGGTATAGATTACATTTTCATATGTCCTATCTCTCCACGCAGGGAGAGAGTACAACTTTACCATACTACAGAGTAGTAGTGAAATACATTTCATAGAGGGTTACATTTCGATACAAGAGTACAGTACTACACTATTAGAAAATAAAGCATAGCTATCCAACCATTACATGACAAGACCAGAGCATTGACAAAACAGGAAGCCACTGTTTGCACCATACTATAGACTGCCGAGCTTACTTGAGCTCCACACCGAAGTATAGAGAAATTTCATGCACAGTAGTACTGTGATAATCTGACCAGAGCACTAGGATAATCTGACATAGTGGTAAAACAGACTTCTTCGTGGGTTAGGAGGGAATAAAACAAAATCACCCAAAGCAACTGCGATGTCGAGAGCTAATAACTTCACCTATATCGCTGCAGATCCGGTGACGAAGCATTGTTCCTTAGCATGAAACACACGACAGAGCCGAAATTGCCAGAAATAGGAAACTGCTCACCCAAATTTATCTGAAACTGCAAGCTATTCATCATCCAGTATATGCTCAGACAGTCGCATACATCACCAGTAAAACAACAACATGGTCAAGGATAAAGCCTCTCGTTTTATGCTGTCATTCACTAGCAATGAACTATCCAAACAAACACGAGATAATAAGCAAACTCACAGACAGTAACATCTCGTACAGAGAGCATATCCACATAACACGTTCAACAGAGTTACAAAATCCAAAGAAAACAAAACAAGCACCTCAAGACACAACAAAACTCCCAAAAATCCTCACCGGTTCCATGAACTACCAATAAGATGGGAATGAAGCAAACATTGAATACCAAATTAATAAGTGTACCATCACAAATCAGGGATCGAGACGCGAAAACAACATAATTAAATTGGAGTTACTGCTGACCCGTTGGCTCCACATCAGTGTCGAAACCCATACTTCGCCAAGTCCAACAGTTGAATAACAAGCACCTGACACTAGTAGTTGTCTGAATTAGACGAGGTAGAGGATAGGAGTGAAATCAGCACGGATTCAAGAAGATCTGAGGGCTAGAGATGAGTTTGAAGATAATTGGGGAAAATGGAACACTGAAATTTCATGGTGAGAGCTTAGATCTGGAAGATGGAAACAGGTAATTAGCGACAACTATCACGCGTGGCGTAAGCATGACGAAGAGCAGAGTAGAGGAAGAGGATGTGAGGTAAGGGAATAATAGGGGAGAGTTAAGGAGCGGAGTGAAGAAATTTGAAGAAAGGGAAAAAGTCATGACTTCATTAATGATGGTTGGCCGATTACGAAGCTCTTTTTTCGTATCAAATTTACGTTGAAATTAATATTTTTAGGATAGTGTATAGGTATATTATGGCTCTGCGTATACATATATATACATATATATTCACAAGTATGTATATAGACACATTTAGTTAGCACATAAATGTATATGTATGTAGTTGCTTCACCATGAAGGCCTATAACCGAAAATTGTTCACCCTGTTTTGCCTTATGTTGATCACAATTCACCTGACAATTCTTAAGCAACCATGCAAAAGTTTTGGCAACCTGAAACTTAAAAAAACAATAACTTAAATGATATAGAATTGTATATTAATGTGTTGGAACCAACTGTTAGTAAATTTAAGTACGTTTTAGTTTTTAGCAAATTTGCATTGATTCAATACCTACTGATACACACCTTTTCCCATGTCTTGAACGCATGTTGATCGTCTATAAATGCTGACATTTGGACACATTCTAAATTTTATAACTACATGTGGATATATGTGTTTGTGCATGTATCCATGATCATTTGTTGTTGGATATTTGTAGAGTATGAGGACAGTAGCATGACCTGTTCGCTGTCTGGTTACATGGTCCTACTACACCATGTTTTGCTACTACACTATGTATAGATATTGCACTATTTCCTATGGTTTCTTAGCTTCATCTAGTATACTGGCCTTACATTACAAATCGACCATGCATGTATAATGTTTAACTTAGGAATGATGCCATCATTGATTATGGTTTCCTGATAATAGCTCCCTCTTTATACATAACATTTCTATATGATATTATGCACCAGCTATGTTGTACGTGGTCACAAACGCTGTTCTAAGAAGACATGGACATGAATTAAGCAATTCCATCTTGTTATACACCTTTAGTTTTCATTTGCATGTGTTATGTACTGACTGTATTACCAGGTTCAATTAATAGCCTTATTTTGTTGCCTGTAATTTTTTGCATTTGCTTATTGTTTACTATTGTCCTATAAATGTGACACACATATTGAATTTAGATATTTTTTATAGGTTAGCATTAACTATTGTATTTTAGTATTTTATTGAAGTTGATTTACTTGAATAAAGTTAATTCTAACTCGAGTGTTTTTCGTTCTGCATGGAACGCTCAAGTTAGACCGAATGTTGTAGCCTAAAGATTTCAGCTGACGAAGTTAGAGACACGTGAAGACGCTCGCCGCTCAGGTTCGAAAATCTTATGCAAATTTTATTTAAAATCTATGTAATTCCGCTGTGTAAAATTTGTTGTATAATTATGATATTTTGTATAAAAAGCTTCCACCATGAGATATTGTAGTTTATTTATTCTGTGATTTCTGTGTCTGATTCTATTTAAACCCGTAAGCTAAATAACAATTTGTCTTTTCGAACGATTTAAGTTGGATTAATTACCGAGCTGAAGCGATCGAAAAGGAAGATCGTTACAGTTGGTATCAGAGCTTTGGTTATACAAAGCTTAGCTTATCAGGTTTAAAAACTCATTGGCAATAGGGCAGTAATACCCTAGAATGAGTGGAATCGTCACTAGAATCACAGTAGATAGAGAGAGAGAGAGAGAGAGAGAGAGCGTATTTTGAAAATATAAATTATTTTGAAACTAAAAAAATCATTCAACATGATTACTTTGAAATATATCTTATAATAGGAGTTCGAGTATTTTATTCGACGTCATGATTGGACAATTGTTGTGTGAAGATTTCGAATATATGTCTGGCTAGCGTATGTACAATGTCTTATACATACTAGATGGATATGAAATCACACTCTAGTCGCGTGAAGATGATTCTTGTGATTGTTGCAATATCAATATTATTTATTTTTGAGTCTCAAAAGTGGGATAACCATATGATTCCGATTGGAACGTCAAGAAATACTTAAATTATCTTGATAAACATTTGAAATGGAAATGTTTTAAGTTATTTAAATATACTAGTAATTTATACGAGTATTTTTGGAAAAAAAAATTTGTGTTTTCAAGTGATTATCTAAAATATTTTTGAAAGGAAATATCTGAATGGTGTGACAACCCGCCCCGCACCAACCAACATTTACCCCAAAAGTGCGCTGTATACATGTCCAGTTAGCACAGGACGAATCGTCAGAAGGAAAGGAAGAAAGATGACGAAGAATCAACAAGGAACCTGTAGAATGTCTCACAGCGCATAGAACAAAATATAATAACAACATACTTGACATAAAACAAGTGAGACAGTGCATAAGCTGAAAACAAACTATCATAGCAGCGGAAAATCCAAAGTACAGCTTATGATCCAAAGCCAACATTATTACAACTTTTAAAAATTGTCTCAAAAAGCTAAACAAGAAAGGTACACTACTAATGACCAAAGTAGTGACCATCAGCGACACAGGGAGAATATCTATATATCATACATGGAAGCCTCCTGCTCGCCTCCGAATCAGCGACTCGCGCATCACCAGCTAACCTATCTCTAGTCTGCTCGTGTGAGCACCCAGAGTAATAAGAAGAGATATAAAACTTTGGGTCAGACAAAAAGTCTGGTATGAGCGATAAGCAGCTAAACAGAACAATAACAGGTATACTAAACCATACCTGAACCTAGACCTACAACCAAAGAGTTAGCACTACATATTGTACAATACTCCAAGGTGCCACTACAAACGGTGTAAAGAATATGGGGGTGGGGGTGTGCATGTCATAATGATGGCAAACAATCAAGCATATCAACCATCCTCACATCTCTCACTCAGTGCGTAAAGTATACGATATCCACCACTTCGATCACCTCAATACCTTGCTATGATCACCTTGCCCCATGCAGTCATAAATGGCTTCACTGCACTGATACATAGCCACTAATCCTTCGCTATGTCCACTTTGCCCCATGGAGTTGTTCACCCCATCTGCGCTGGCTCATAGCCTTACTAATCCTTTACAATGTCCACTTTGCCACATGGAGTTGTACACCCCATCTGCGCTGGCTCATAGTCCTACTACGATCACTTTGCCCCTCGAGTCATAATGACTCTACTGCACTGATAACGTAGTCCTATCATTGATGGTGAATCGAAGTTATGAACGTCGACAACTCCTTAGCACACGTCCTGCAGCAAAGCCCAACCATGATGTGAACTCATTGGTTCCCAACTGGATCCTGAGCTCTAACTTCCATTTGGACTACCTTTGCGTCTCGGGTAATTGGTCATCACCAGATCGGTTCGGATCTCCCCCTAATCATCAGTTCGGTTCGGATCGGAATGCTCCTTCTTCACTGGATCTGGTCAGCAGACATCACCCCTGGTGGATCGGGTCGGGTTCTTCAAGTCCAATCACCATGCGTCGGTTCGGTTCGGAGGCGGCCATGCGGGTCGGATGTTGCATGCCACGAGAGGTGCAAGCGGACGGAGCTTCCCCAGTTCATGTTGCCCTCCTCTGATCGGATCAGGGTGTGAAGTGCGAGAGAGGATCGGGTACGAGAGCTAATGTGGGGAAGGGCGTTGTAGTGGTTTGGTTCGGGTCCTCCTAACCGATCCGATCCGGTTCGGGTGTCTTCCTGCACTTTTTCCAACAAGCAATTTACGCCACTCGACGGCGTTTTCGACCATTCCAACTATTCTAATCAACCACAAAGCATACCATACAATCATACCAACATGTATAATCAACCACAAACACCAAAACAACAATATGATAGGTTAAAATGGATCAAACATAGCCATAACCCCCTATTTTCCCTTAAACATGTTCAAGCATAATTAATGATAGGATTAGCAAAACTTAACCAAATTAACCCAAGTTCATATCAGAGGTCTAAAACATCATTTAAGAATTATAAATATTTTTCCGGAATTTTATCATGTTTAAATTCGCTAATTATCACTAATTACCCTTAATCAACCATAATTAGTGAGGAACTATGCAAACCACTCACCTTAGCCACAAATAAACCTTAGATCTGAAATAAATCTCTATTTGGGCACGAATAACAATGTAAATTAGCAGCTCTAATCTTGATTTGGTGAAGATCTCTCTTGATTTGATGTTGCTAAGCTTAATCCTTGATTAGAAAGTGATTTGGAGGTGATTTAGAGGTTGAAGGCCATTTTTAGGGTTTCTAAGAGGTAAGTGGAGGCTAGAAAACTGAAATAGAATGAAACCCTATCTCATTTCAGCCCCCCATAACCCTATTCCCGAAATGGGTTATAGGCTCATTCACTAATCACCCTATTTGGCCCGGTTAAGCAGTTTTTCACCTCCCAAACCTTATTTCAGTCATATCTCCCAAACGGTTAGTCCGTTTTTCGCATGTGACCACTCTACGGAAAGATTAACCGTCAAACGAATCTAATGGAAGTGGTTTCAGGTCAAAATTCCTTTCCCATCAAAAGTTATGTTCGAAACAAGATCAGCTAGGGGCAAAATGGTCATTTAAAAATCGGCAAAAATCATGAACATGGGAAATGACTAATGGTTGTTTCCCAAAGTTACATGACCATACGACTTCATATGAGAACGAAATAAATAGTCTACAATCCTACGATGCGTAGAATGCGGGTTGTTACATTCTTCCCCCCTTAAGAAATTTCGTCCCCGAAATTCCCTAACTAAAACACACAAAAGGGTCCCGCATGCCTATCAGCCATAAAACAACAATCAAACATGTAAAACAAGCAAAACAAGTCTATCCTAGCATGCAGAATAACTAAATTGCAAAGTAAATCTTACCAGGCAAAGAGTTCTGGGTACGTTTTCCTAATGCTCTCCTCTGTCTCCCAAGTACAGTCATTCTCGTTCTTGCCCCACTGAACTTTGACTAGCTTCACCGCCTTCTTTGAAGTCGCTTCGTATCATGCTCAACAATACGAATCGGCTTGCGGTTCCCAACGCTTTGGGTTCCACTTCGAAGTCCTCTAACTGATCAGGTGAAATAGTCATATCTGGGTCGTGCACGAACTTCCTTAGCTGGGAAACATGAAATATATTGTGAACTCCCGCCATCTTTTCTGGTAAGTCAATTCTATATGCGAAATTCCCAACTTGTTCGAGAACTGGGAATGGGCCAACAAACCTTGCCAACTTGCCTCTCCTACCAAATCATATCACGCTCTTCAATGGAGAAACCTTGACAAACACCAAGTCACCAACGGAGAATTTTATGTCTTTTTTCCTCTTGTCAGCATAACTCTTCTACCTATCCTGGGCAGCCTTCATTCGTTGTTGAATGATCGTAATCTTATCTGAAGTTTTCCTCACCACATCTGGTCCAAGCATAAACTTCTCGCTAGTCTCTATCCAATGTGATGGTGAGTTGCACGGTCTTCCGTACAAAGCTTCATATGGAGCCATACCGATACTGGATTGGTAGCTATTATTATATGCAAACTCCACTAGATGCAAATGGTCATCCCATGAACCACCAAAATCCAATATACAAGCTCTCAAGAGATCTTCCAATATACGATTCACCCTCTCTGTCTGACCATCAGTTTGAGGATGATACGCGGTACTGAGATATAGTCTCGACCCCAGAGCCTCTTGTAAGCTCTTCCAAAACCCACTAGTAAACAACAGATCTCAGTCACTCACAATGCTTTTAGGTACTCCATGAAATCTCACTACCCACTTCATATCAATTCTGCTAATTTAGCTGCCGTTCTGGTCGATTTGACTGGTATAAATCTTGCACTCTTAGTCAATCGATCCACAATTACCCAAGTGCTATCATGTCCTGATCTAGTCCTTGGTAAACCATCAATGAAATCCATTGAGACTTGCTCCCATTTCCATTCAGGAATTTCTAATGGTTGCAACAAACCACTAGGCTTCTTTTTCTCGGCTTTAACTAGCTGGCAATTCATGCACTTGGATATAAACTTCCCAACGTCTCTTTTCATCCCTTCCCAGTAGTAAGTCTGTTTCATGTCTCGATACATCTTATCACCACCGGGGTGTATAGTCAGTTTTGAGTGATGACATTCTCTAAGCACTTCATCTCTCAAACCATTCACGTTGGGTACAACTAGTCTTCCATTCTTTCGAAGCCATCCTTCTCGATCAAGCCCATACAAATTCATCTCCTCACCGTCGATGTTCATCTCTAACTTGGAGATGATTTCCAATAAATTAGGATCGTCCCTCTGACTGAAACCAATCCGCTCAATCAAGGTGGGTCTGATCGTCAAACTAGCTAATATCTCTGGATCTAATTCGCACTTTGGTCTGAAATCAAATCCTGCGATATACTCCAGTTGCTTCCATTCAAGAAACATAGCCCCTAAACTGGCATGCCTCCTACTCAAGGCATCGACTACCGCATTGCCCTTCCCAGGTGTATATGCGATATCAAAATCATACGAGGCCAAGAACTCTAGCCATCTCTGCTGACGGAGATTTAGATCCTTCTGAGAGAAGAGATACTTTAACGATTTATGATCGGTAAACAACTCAAATCTTTATCCCAAAAGATAATGTCTCCACATCTTCAATGCGAACATGATCGCTGCCAGTTCCAAATCATGGGTAGGATACTTTTTCTCATGCGGCTTTAATTGCCGACTAACATAAGCTACAACCTTACCTCCTTGCATCAATACAGCACCTAGTCCGGTACCACAAGCATCCGTGTATACCGTCATCTCTTCATTCTCTTTAGGAATGACTAATACTGGCGCATGCGTCAACTTTTCTTTTAGACTCCTGAATGCATTCTCACACACTCCGTCCCAGACGAAGGCTTGATTCTTCTTAGTCAACTGAGTCAACGGTGCTGCTATCTTGGAGATGTCCTGAATAAACTTACGATAATATCTAGCTAACCCCAAGAAGCTTCTCACGTCTGTTGCATTCTTGGGCGTAAGCCAATCCTATAGCGTAGCCACCTTCGCAGGGTCCACGGCAATACCATTCTCTGAAACAACATGGCCCAAGAATCTCACTTCCCTTCTCCAGAAGTGACACTTAGAAAATTTTGCTTTCAATTGGTGTTTTCTCAACACCTCCATCAATATCCTCAAATGCCCCTTGTGGTCTTCCTCTGTCCTTGAGTAAACAAGGATGTCATCTACGAACACAAGAATGAATTTATTCAATTGATCTCTGAATACTCGATTCGTAAGATCCACGAAGTATGCTGGTGCACTGGTCAACCCAAATGGCATGACCAACCACTCATAAAATCCAGACGGCATCCTAAATGCCGTTTTTGGGACACTCTCATCCGCTACTTGTAGCTGATGAAATCCTGTCGCAAGGTCCAACTGGGAGAGCACTCTTGCTCCTTCCAGTTGATCAAACAAATCATCTATCCGCGGTAGAGGATACTTATTCTTCCTCGTCACCTTATTCAACTCGCGATAGTCCACACACAAACGAAGGGAACCATCTGCCTTAGTGGCAAACACAACTGGTGCTCCCCACTCGGAGACACTTCTTCTAATAAACCCCTTCTTCAAAAGATCGCTTACTTGCACCCCGAGCTCTTGCTGCTCCCTTGGTGCCATATGACGAAGTGGCATTACTATAGGTCTGGCATCTTTCACTAAATCAATATGGAACTCAATCTCTCGGTGTGGTGGAAGTCCGGTCACTTCCTCGAAGACGTCCGGATACTGGCCAACCACGGGCACATCTGACAACTCATCATGCAGGATGTCGAGGGAATTTATAAAACTAGCTATTACCCCATCACTAGGTAGACTACCAAACACTACCCTCCGCCCATCATCCGCTCTAACTGTCACCAAAAAGCCCTCATAGTCTACTACCACCCCGTATCTTTGGAGCCAATCGACTCCCAATATAATGCCATACCCAGTAAAGCCCAAAACAAAGCAATCACAAACAAACATACATCCATGATTCGATAAGACCAAATTTCGGCAAATCATACTAAGGTTAGTCGAACCACCAATCGGGTTCGTCACAACCAACGGTCTATCGACTATCTCGGGTTCCAGTACCAACCTATCTACCAGGTCACTAGATATGAAGGAACGGGAAGCCCTAATATCAAAAAAAACTTGAAAGGTACATCATGAATAGAAAGCATACCTTATATGACGACATTCTTTCCTTTCTCCGCCGCAGTTGGGGCCTTCGACGAAGAAGGAATAGCGTTGATAGCATATGCTTTCACACTCTGCTTCTCTTTAAGAGGTTATGGACGCTTATCCTTGAAATGTCCCACTTGGACATAGTTAAAGCACTTTTTATCCGCTGACTTGGCCAGACAATCCTTAGCATAATGGCCCTTCTTACCACAGCTGAAGCACTCCACATCCTTCTGCTCTTTTTCTGGCCATCCTTGATCTGATTCTGCCTCCTCTTGTTCTGAGAGTTATTCTTGCCTCCACCGCTTGCTTGCGGCTTCAGCCCTTCTGCAGATGCAACCTCAGTCTTTGGCTTAGGGTAAAGACTCTCTGACATCAAAGCTTTCCCTACAATTGATTCAAAAGTCTCATCGATGTGATTGATAAGCCTTTCCCCCAAGTATCCATCCAAACCAGTAATGAACTTCTCATTCTTCTTCTTAGGAGTATCGATAAGAGATAGTCCATAATTCGACAAAGTGTTGAACTCAGCAATATAGTCCGAGACTGCCCTACCGTTCTGCTTAAGCTCCAAGAACTTCCTAAACAATTCTGATTTCTAAGCAACCGGGATAAACTTGTCGCTAAAGCGAGCCTTAAACTGATCCCAAGTAACCTGATCCTCTGGAGTGGCTGTTCTAATAGCATTCCACCAATTCATCGCTCGCCCTTTTAGCTGACGAGACGCTAGCCATCTCTTCATCGCATCCTCTATACCCAAGTCGTCGAAGATACGATCACAACTATCCAACCAATCCTGAACATCCATAGCCGACTCCGTTCCGTGAAACGGCTTCCCACCAAGGTGAGTGTAATCCTTGCACAACTTGGCAAAATCGGCCCTAGGCGCCTGCACTACTGGACCACCACCATTACCAGAATTGAGAACTGCCCCTTGCACATCCCTAAGCATGTCTCTCATGAGGTCAGTAAACATCGCCCTCATGTCAGCAGCATTCCCATTATTGGCTCCTCTACCAGTACCTCTTGCATATCGGCTCATCGTTCAATCTGTAAAGAGAAAACGATTAACCTTCTTCATAGTGGTGCTAGTGCAGTGCAACTTCATTCTTAGCTATACTAATAGTATATATATAGCTTTTGAAAACCAAAGTAATCACAAATACGCTCTCTCATATACGTACTATCCCTCTTGAGTGTCTTTCACTGGGTTAACTACGCAACCTAGAGCTCTGATACCAAATGTGGCAACCCGCCCCGCACCAACCGACATTTGCCCCCAAAAGTGCGCTGTACACATGTCCAGTTAGCACGAGACGGATCATCAGAAGGAAAGGAAGAAAGATGACGAAGAATCAACAAGGAACCTATAGAATGTCTCACAGCGCATAGAACAAAATATAATAACAACATACTTGACATAAAACAGGTGAGACAGTGCATAAGCTGAAAACAAACTAGCATAGCAGCGGAAAATGCAAAGTACAGCTTATGATCCAAAGCCAACATTATTACAACTGTTAAAAACTGTCACAAAAAGCTAAACAAGAAAGGTACACTACTAATGCCCAAAGTAGTGACCAGCAACGACACAGGGAGAATATCTATATATCATACGTGGAAGCCTCCTGCTCGCCTCCGAATCAGCTACTCGCGCATCACCAGCTAACCTATCTCTAGTCTGCTCGTGTGAGCACACAGAGTAATAAGAAGAGACATAAAACTCTGGGTCAGACAAAAAGTCTGTTATGAGCGATAAGCAGCTAAACAGAACAATAACAGGTATACTAAACCATACCTGAACCTGCAACCAAAGAGTTAGCACTACATACTGTACAATACTCCAAGGTGCCACTACATACGGTGTAAAGAATACGGGGATGGGGGCGCGCATGTCATAATGATGGCAAACAATCAAGCATAGCAACCATCCTCACATCTCTCACTCAGTGCGTAAAGTATACGATATTCACCCCTTCGATCACCTCAATACCTTGCTATGATCACCTTGCCCCATGAAGTCATAAATGGCTTCACTGCACTGATACATATCCACTAATCCTTTGCTATGTCCACTTTACCCCATGGAGTTGTTCACCCCATCTGCGCTGGCTCATAGCCTTACTAATCCTTTACTATGTCCACTTTGCCCCATGGAGTTGTACACCCCATCTGCGCTGGCTCATAATCCTACTACGATCATTTTACCCCTCGAGTCATAGTGACTCTACTGCACTGATAACGTAGTCCTATCATTGATGGTGAATCGAAGTTATGAACGTCGACAACTCCTTAGCACACGTCCCGCAGCAAAGCCCAACCATGAAGTGAACTCATTGGTTCCCAACTAGATCCTGAGCTCTAACTTCCATTTGGACTACCTTTGCGTCTCGGGTTATTGGTCATCACCGGATCGGTTCGGATCTCCCTGTAACAACCCGTATTTTTATAACATGTTAAAACAAGATATCAAGGCAGAATTAAATTATAAATTCAGAATCAGGGGAATTACTTATGCCACTGCGTTCGTCTCAAAATTTTACATGAACTAGAGTCCGAGTTTTCGAAAATCGGAGTCCGGTTGAAGAAGTTATGACCTATACAAGTTTCAGCAGTTTTCAGGCAGCACTGGACCAGGGGGTCGACCTACCCCCCTCCCCCCCAAGGTCGACCATATGGTCAACCATAGGGTCGACCTACCCCCCAGGTCGACCATAATGCCGACCTCCCCACCTTACAGGTCGACCTGGTCGGCCTGTTTTGACCCAGAACTCATTTTTGAAGCCTGAGACGTGTTTTGACGGTCCGGATTGATTCTAGGGTTAATCTAAGGGCCTAAACTAGTTGCTACACCTATAAAAACACCCTTAGACCTAACCTAATTCATATCAAATCATTCTTACACCATTATGCTGCTAAAATGCCTCTTAAACCATGGCCGCCGTCTCCAAATCAAAGTACAAACATTCAAACTCAAATCAATTCAAAGAACAAGGCTTCTACAATGATTCAAGACAGTAAATTAACAACGCCGCGACATTTTTACAACAAATTCAGTTCTTAATTCATTAGCCATGCTCTGTAAGTTCTAGTTGTTTTTAGATTTAAACATTTAATTATAATATGGTCATGGAATAAAGTGGAATTGGATTTAAGTATGTTTATCGATCTATTTCTGTTGCTTCTTGGATCTTAAGTTTTGAGACTTGTCTATCTTTATTCCCATGTCTAATTTATGATCTATTTAGCCTGTTGTAAATCAGTTTTCTTGATTCATATTGATATTATTACCAAGTTGTAATCTTCATGCCTGTGATGATGCTTTTCTCTCTGATCTTATTTTTATGCAAAATTCTACCTTCCCCTATTTATTTTCTTTTGATGAACCTAGGTCAATTTTGGACCTAGGCCTAAACTACGATATACGTGCGATGGTATACGGGGGAAATATTGGAATATTGCCTAGTGGAATATATGTGTTTGGTGGAATTGATGGCATAACATAAAAATTGGATATTTGCGTATTACTACCCTTAACATGAAATTGGAAATTTGGGTATTGTCAATATAATTGAAATTGTAAGTTTGGGCATACATGAATTGGCATGTAAGTTAAATCATGAGTTTGGGACTATGTAAGTTTAAATCAAAAGATTGGGCTTATGTTAATTAGGCATATGTAGAATTGGGAATTTGAACATGAAAGCAATTGTAAATTTGATAATTGGCATAAACATGTATTATGAACTTGGGCAACTGACATGTATTGTAATAAAAAGATTATAGTTTGGGATAACTACTTCATGAATCATGATTTGGGTTTATTGGGTATATACTTGATACATGTGATTTTGGCTAGAACTTGATATGGTAAAATGGCATAAAAATTGGCATACATGTAAAACGGCACGAATTGAACATATGTAAATTTGGTATGAATTGGGCATATGTAAAACTGACATGTAACCTAGAACTTGGGCATATGTTAATTATGTAAAATTTGGAGTAGAAACATATATGATAATTTTTGACTTGGAGAAAGTTTAATATGAACGCGCCTAAGTTGGGTTTTGGGTAGTTGATATGTATTGGACATCTAGAAGGCACGTAAGCATGCTTATGAACTTCAAACATGAATTGGTTATGAATATGAATCATTAACTTGATAACAGGCATAAGTGAAAACATGAAACTTGACATGAAACTCGCCATGAAACTAAACACGAACTTGACATGAAACTTGAACATGGACATGACATTAGAATAAACATGAAAATGACCAACTCGAGGTTGGGTTGAGTTTGCAGTGTAAATCTGCCCGGAATCGCCCGGCAAATCCAGTTACTGCAAACAATAGGATCCAATGTGGGTAGTTGGTCATATCGCGCTTGAAACCCGAGGTCAGACTAAGTTGTGGTGTAAATCTGCCCAGAACTGCCCGGCATATCCGGTGACCAAACAACAGGTCTAATGTGAGAGGTTGGGGTGCATTAATGAATTAATGCCACATGATAGGGTTAAGTCATGAACCGCTTGAATATACTTAACCAATTTGACGCGATGATTTGGTAGGGTTAAGTCATGAACCACTTGAATATACTTAACCAATTTGACACAATGATTTGATAGGGTTAAGTCATGAACTGCTTGAATATACTTAATCAATTTGACATGATGATTTGATAGGGTTAAGTCATGAACCGCTTGAATATACTTAACCAATTTGACACGATGATTTGATAGGGTTAAGTCATGAACCGCTTGAATATACCTAACCAATTGAACACGATGATTTGATAGGGTTAAGTCATGAACCGATTGAATATATTTAACCAACTTGATAGATGATTCGTAGGGCTAAGTCATGAACTTGAACGACAACACTCGGCCAATTTGACATGACACGTAGGTGGGTTAAGTCACGAACTTGAATGACAACACTTAACCAACTTGACATGCTAGACCGATGGGGTTAAGTCTCGAATTTAAATGGCAACACTTAACCTACTGGACGGAAACCCTAGTTGCGCGGTCCTTTTCAGCAATAACCCACTAGAAGTATCACGGTACCCTGGAACTAGGCAGGGTGGGGCACGATTACTGGGCTGATTGTAAGCGACCGGAACGACGGCTGAGTTGGTGCGCCATTGTAGGTTCAGGCGGACTATGGTCGTGCACGTAGTCCGAAGTTGAAAAAGCAGGCATTGGGCACCAGTAGGTTTACACTGTGCGTGCTTGATTCGTGTCGGTGGTTGGCACCCTAGGGCTTGCTACACCCTATGGTGGACCTAGCACAGGTGACTACATTTCGTGATTGGACCGTATGACACAGACACATGAACGAGCTTGGACTTGTAGGGAGCCGATCGATTAATAGATCGTTACGTGGAAAAAGGGCGTTGTTTGTTAGGTAGCATAATCCCTAGTGGTCCTAGGTGGCATAAACCCTAATCGAATCTAGAAAACGTTCAATAGGTAGCATAATCCCTAGTGGTCCTAGGTGGCATAAATCCTAGTTGAACACGCGATAGCTCATGATAAGGAAACCTAGCCAGAACAAGGGTGGCGGTCCAAACGATTTCAAGAATGGTGGCACTACGTTGAAGTAGTATAGAAATACGTGATGAAACCCGTACGATATATAGCAAGAGACTGTACATATACATGGAAAGGATGATACGGGTTAGGGTACTAGTGCAGTTGGTGCAGAGAATATAGGAAATCAAAGAAAATAGTGGAATGGTGAAGCTTAGAAATCTTGCGATGTTATACTTAATAGAAACCTTGCAATGTGATACTAGGTAGGAACCTTGTGATGATACTCTTGATAGGAAGCATGGGATGTTATACTTGATTCATCGTGCCTGTAGCTTACCTTGTCATCATGCTTATGTTTACTTTCAGTTTATTCATGCCATATTATCTTCACATGTTTTTATGCTGAAAGCCACTAGGACTTACTCAGTCTTTATGACTGACCCAGTTTGTTTCGCCTCTTTTTCTTTCGCCCCCCCCCCCCAGGTTCGCAGGGTGAGAATAAAGCTTAGTTCGGATCTTACCAAGCTCCAAGGCTCTTTCATGTACTGCTTGGATTTCTCTTGGCTATGGCTTGCTTTGCTGCTTTATTGGGGAATGATTTATGACTACGGTTTTATGCTTCTTTACTATTGCAAGACAGATCTTGATGTAATGGATTTAATAACATTTAAATGTAAAAGGCTTTAGACCTTTCTAGATTTTAAAGCAATGAAATTTGGTTCTTCTTCCGCTGTTTAATATGTCCTGTCTTGTAATATTTCTCTGTGTGTTTACCAAGATAATGCTCCACCAAAGCTAGTGCATTCCCTTTGTGAGTGACCCTAGCGGAGGTGGGGTGTTACACTCCCCCTAATCATCAGTTCGGTTCGGATCGGAATGCTCCTTCTTCACTGGATCGGGTCGGCAGACATCACCCCTGGTTGATCGGGTCGGGTTCTTCAAGTCCAATCACCACGCGTCGGTTCGGTTCGGAGGTGGCCGTGCGGGTCGGATGCTGCATGCCACGAGAGGTGCAAGCGGACGGAGCTTCCCCAGTTCATGTTGCCCTCCTCTGATAGGATCGGGGTGTGAAGTGCGAGAGCGGATCGGGTACGGGAGCTATTGTGGGGAAGGGCGTTGTAGTGGTTTGGTTCGGGTCCTCCTAACCGATCCGATCCGGTTCGGGTGTCTTTCTGCACTTTTTCCAGCAAGCAGTTTACGCCACTCGACGGCGTTTTCGACCATTCCAACTATTCTAATCAACCACAAAGCAGACCATACAGTCATAGCAATATGTATAATCAACCACAAACACCAAAACAACAATATGATAGGTTAAAATGGATCAAACATAGCCAAAACCCCCTATTTTCCCTTAAACATGTTCAACCATAATTAATGATAGGATTAGCAAAATTTAACCAAATTAAACCAAGTTCATATCAGATGTCTAAAACATCATTTAAGAATTTATAAATATTTTTCCGGAATTTTATCATGTTTAAATTCGCTGATTAACACTAATTACCCTTAATCAACCATAATTAGTGAGGAACTATGCAAATCGCTCACCTTAGCCACAAATAAACCGTAGATCTGAAATAAATCTCTGTTTTTGCGCGAACAACAATGCAAATTAGCAGCTCTAATCTTGATTTGGTGAAGATCTCTCTTGATTTGATGTTGCTAAGCTTAATCCTTGATTAGAAAGTGATTTGGAGGTGATTTAGAGGTTGGAGGCCATTTTTAGGGTTTCTAAGAGGTAAGTGGAGGCTAGAAAACTGAAATAGAATGAAACCCTATCTCATTTCAGCCCCCCCATAACCATATTCCCGAAATGGGTTATGGGCTCATTCACTAATCACCCTATTTGGCCCGGTTAAGCAGTTTTTCACATCCCAAACCTTATTTCAGCCACATCTCCCAAACGGTAAGTCTGTTTTTCGCATGTGACCACTCTACGGAAAGGTAAACCATCAAACGAATCTAAAGGAAGTGGTTTCAGGTCAAAATTCCTTTCCCATCAAAAGTTATGGCCGAAACAAGATCAGCTGGGGGTAAAACGGTCATTTAAAAATCGGCAAAAATCATGAACATGAGAAATGACTCTAATGGTTGTTTCCCATAGTTACATGACCATACGACTTCATATGAGAAAGAAATAAATATTCTACGATCCTCCGATGCGTAGAATGCGGGTTGTTACAAATGGAGAGCCCACTTTGTTGATAAAAAAAATCGCTATGATAAGTTTTTCGTTGCTAGGATTCATTATTGAGTTTCAAAGTGAGGGAGACTAGTATATGTTGCTTTGCTACTTATTTGTTTGATAAAGCGAATTTAATTTCTAAGATATTTTTGAATATATGAATATATTTTAAATGACTGAAATAAAATCCAGAATTGAATCACGATTTTTGGTTGAGCTATATAATGTTATATATTAGGACAGTCTAATCTGTACATCTTGAATAAAATATACCTTGAATAAACAATCGAGTTTGAATTCCCAACGATATATTTAAAATTCGATTTTTTGTCTAGTTGAACAAATTTGATCATTTCAAATGGAATTTAAAATTTTGAGTTATACCCTTGTAAGCTCAAAAGAAATTGTATGTGAATAGAAATTTTGAACAATTATTTCAACTTGGAATGTAATAAAAATTGAGATTTAAATTTCAAATAAAATGAAATTGAATATTTGAATAGGAAACTCGAGATGTGATCTAATTTGAAACCTTCGGATCAATTTGAAATGTAACCGAATTGGGTCTAAAGTTAAACTGAGTTTTACTTTGAAATGAAATCGACAATAACTAAATTTTGAAATTTAGGTAATTAATCTAGATTGGGTTATTTATGGAAATCGGTACTGTTTATTATACAATTATTCAAATTAGCATTATCTTTATTTGCCTTATTTAAACCATTTCCTTATAATTATCTTTAATTGCAAACATATTTTTCAAAATCTATTTAGTTTATTAAAATTTAATTTTCTGAATCTATATATATATAATTTATTTACCAAGCCTGTCTCTTTTATTCAAATTCATTTTATCAAGCTAGTTATTTTACAAAATCTATCTATTTACTTTGAATCCATTTTCAAACTAATCTAATTATCGAACTTACTTTCCAGAATTCTATCTATTCATTCAAACCTATTTTATATCAAACTATTTTTTTTCTAAAAACTATTTTGTACCTAACTTAATTATTTTGATAGAAGTATATATATCCAATTCGAATAATTTAGGATCCAAAAGATTGAATATAAAGATTCGATTGAAAATCGATAATCGAAATGTGAAACCCAATTTGAACATGAATATTTGATAATGAACTGAACTGTAAATATGAATTTAAATTTTTAAATGACATTGAGTACTCGAATCAATTTGAAATATATTTAATTTAATATTGAAATGAAAATTTGATTTGAAATGTTTGAAACTTATATGACTTATATAAGTATGAGATTTGTTTTGAAAGGTTTAAGTGAATTTTATTTTAAGAAATATTTCGAACAATGTAATGCTTTGGAAGAAGTATTGATTTTACATAAATATGACTTAATAAGAAAAGTTCAAACAATTGATTTGGGACTTTTAAAGAGCTGAACCTAAATAATATCCAATTTAAGTAAATGATTTACGAAGTCATAAATGAACTTCAAATTGAACGGACATTGAATGGATAATTTGAGGACCTTTGATTTTCTAAATGTTTTGGTTATAAGTTTGGAAACTTATATAAACGATTTATATAAGAATGAAGTTAACTCGACGAATATTAACTTGAATGGTAATTGATTTGAAATGATAATCTTATATAATGGAATTTATATAGGAATGAAATGTTAACCTAATTTGAGAAATCTTATGTAAATGAAATTTTATATAAATACAATATATGTGAAGTGAAATGAATATTATATAGTATCATATGATTTCAAATAGAAGATACGAGAAGTACCTTCCATTGAAAATCGAGGTCCTACCCGACATGAACTACTATTGGTGTTTCTTTGATTATGGTTGTCCGGACTTAATATTCATGAATTTTCCTTTGAACTCGACTATATAGAAAAATTCGCAGGACCACGAAGGTCTTCGGCGAAAGATGTTTCCTAGGAGAATCATGCATGACCATTGTGTCTGCTGCGATTTATAGTGGTTTTACGATGCGAAATCCATAGGGCTGCGAAGGCCTACGGGTACGGATGCTTCTTGAGGGATCCAGGCGCAACCATTATGTATCTGCGATCCACATGGCGTAATTCGTAGGGCAGTGATTGCCTAAGGTCTATTGGTGATAGAGATGTAACCACGAGTGTTACTAGATGTAGACTGCGACCCATACGATTGTTTTGATGTATTATGGAGAAATACATATGTAGCGATTGCCTAGCCACCTATAGCCGCGACACTTTGTCCTCTCGACCTGATGATTGAGTGACCTTAGGGGCTACGTTCCATGATGCTCTCAGGTTATTCTATTCTATTCTGTTGATTCATTACGTTTATTTGTTCATGATTTAATTCATAGGGAAGAGATTTCCTACGGACATAGATGCTTCCTGTGGGACCCAGGCATAACCATTGTGTATCTACAACTCATGAATAGTTTAATCAGTTGGTTTATTGGATGGTGCACCCTTTATCCATTTTCAAAAGTTTTTAAGTATTTTCACTGAAGGTTGAAACAAGTTTATTGAGTACTTAGAGATTTTTAGTAGTACATCTGATCAACGTATGCCTAAATTCTGAAAGAACGAAAATAAACTTGTTAAGATTTCCAGTTATAAAATATTTTGACTTTGAATAGAAAATCAATAGGATGAAAGTTTTATACTATGTCACTTCAACATAATTAACAAAGAAAGAGATTTTAAATGTTTTACAAGTTCATAACTTTGAAATATATCGAAATACTATTTGTCGTCTTTGGAAAGGAAAGAACTGAAGGAATGCATAAGTAGTTAAATGTAAATCATTTTATTCGCATAACAGTCTTGGTTTAGCTTCAATATACGATTTTGATTCAAAATTGAATTATTTTCTTGATTCTCGACGATGAATTTCTAATAAGAATTATGGATATGAATTTGAAATTCTTTATCATGGTTTATTGCTATGCAAGGAGAATAGAAGTTTCTAATTAAGAAGTCAAATTTGAAATTCACACTAGAGTAATAACGTTTATAATAATAATTTGAAGCAAAGTTTTGTACTTAAACAAGTAATCGAGATTGATATGCGTATGAATGGTATATCATTTGATTACTATTTCCTTATTTCGTTCCTTTTCGAGGATGAAAAGTTTTGAGTGGGGGAGATTATCACATCCCGTATATTTCGATTATTTAAGTTATTGAATTAAATTATTGAATTTAAAACGGTTTATAATAAGAATTAAACGATAATTTTAATTTAGAATGTATTTATTTGGAAACTAAAATATGAAATTGATTTATAATGAAACGTTTATATTTAAGATTTATAATTTTCATGTAAAAGTGATTTAAAACAATTTTATATTGAAAACGTCAAAGTTTAGTCTTTCCGTTTCAACCATTTTTTGATGATTATTTGTCATAGTGGAAACCAATATATCTCAAATAAAAATAAACATGTAAAATAAAAATAAAAATCCGAAATTAATTATATGAGATGTGCCTAACTAGACATAGCAGAGGAATGAATTTCGTAGAATAATATGCATATTTTTTTACTACGTGTTAATTTAATTAAACATTTAATAAATTGCTACGAATAGAATATCGTCAGAACTTGAGCGAATTTGAACCAAAAATAGTAGACTGTGTTCTGATGAGAAAGTCATTTTTTTGTTTTGCGGAAATCGGACGTTTTGGCCTCTGTTAAATTGTTTTCCTTGGGAATTTCTCATTTAAAGGGGTCCATAACGTGTTTTTGAATGGAACATCGTGACACTGAAAATTGTATAACGTTATGTCTGTCTCGTTGTGTTGGTTATCACAGTATATTTATTTGTCAGTTTGGTGCTAGGTTTGCAACGAAAAGGAGAAAAGGCTTGCGCAGTTCATTTTTGAAATAAAGCCGTTTGAGTTCGATGTGTCCCTATTCGGATTCAACATATTTTTCTAGCCAATTTGGATCTGCAAACCCGGTCGGTAACTTTCGAATAACGCTTGAAAGGAAAATAATGGGCATATATATTTCCAAGGCCATGCACTATGCGTTAATTTTTTTTTTACAAAGCCATGCACTATTTTGTTTTCCAATGCCACCTTTAAATTTCTACACATGCATGCATTCTCTTTTGTCTTTTTTATTTCCCAAGCCACATTTTTAAATTTTTAAATGGTTCATAGCCTTCATATTATATTTCCCAAGTTCCCAAAGCCTTCTGATATTTCCAACTTTTTTTTTTTTTTTTTTGTAATTATAACAAAGCCATCCACCTTTCATTTTTATTTTCAGGTCATACTCTTAGTCTTCCTTTTGAAACTTAAACACGTTGCTTCTTCTTTGGAATGTGGAACATTTTTATATTCATTTATTGGAAAACCTAAGTTAAAATTTTATAAATGTTTACTGACTCAAAAGAATCGAAATATGCCTTGAACATGAAACCACTCTTATGTCCAAATCATGCCCTCTTGCCACTAACGCTTATAGCCACCTTTTCATTGCTCTTTTATTACTTTGTGAATTATTTGAATTCCAACACACTGGTTCATTTTCCTTAGCGTTTTCATTCCTCTTTATGTTAAAAACAAGTTTAATCAAAAGAGAAAAATATTTGAAATAGGCAAACACATCATCTATTCGGTTTCTCTACTTTCTTCTTCCATTTATGGCTAAACCCCTTATCAAAAAAAAAAAACTTTTGCCCCAAATCAGTATCCTCCAAATCACCAACCATTGCAAATAGAAGACCAGCGAGCATCCACTAGCACACCATCGTCGTTGCTTTCTTCGATCATTTCTCGAAACCCGCATCGAAGCCACCACCATTTCCTACCTATCCTGTTTAACTGTCTCATGATTTACTTTATGAAAATTTTCCAACACCAGTATTAAACTGAATATATAGTAGAAAATGTTGTTGGTGTTGAGTTGCTTATTGCCACCATTTTTTTGCTCTCCGATTTGCTTCCTTGATATTTAACTGCGAATTCTAATGACCTGTAAAATGGGCACCGAATTGACTACCAGCTTATAGCATGAATTTGACATAACCGTATCATTAGAATTAATATTTTTAGGACCGTATATAGGTATATTATGGTTGTGCGTGTATGTATATGTATTCACATGTATGTATATAGACATATTTCGTTAGCACATATATGTAAATGTATGTAGTTGCTTCACCATGAAGGCCTATAACCGAAAATTGTTCACCCTGTTATGCCTCATGTTGATCACAATTCACCTGAAAGTTCTTAAGTGACCATGCAAAATTTTTGACAACTTGAAACTAAAAAAACAATAACTTAAATGATATAGGATTGCATATTAATGTGTTGGAACCAACTGTTAGTAAATTTAATTATATGATCACTTATGTTTTGGTTTTTTAGTAAATTTGCATTGATATTGATACCTGTTGATACACACCTTTTCCCATGTCTTGAACGCATGTTGATCTTGTCTATAAATGCTGACATTTGGACACATTCTAAATTTTATAAATACATATGGATATATGTGTTTTTGCATGTATACATGCTCATTTGTTGTTGGATATTTGTAAAGTATGTGGCTAGTTCCATGACCTGTTCGATGACTTGTTACTTGGTCTTACTACACCATGTCTTACTACTACACTATGTATAGTTGTTGCACCATTTGCTATGGTTTCTTAGCTTCATCTAGGATATTGGCCTTACATTACAAATTGACCATGCACGTATAATGTTTAAGTTAGGAATGATGCCATCATTGATTATATTTTCCTAATAATAGCTCCCTATTTATACATTACATTTCTACATGATATTATGCACCTGCTATGTTGTACATGGTCACAAACATTATTCTAAGAATACAGGGACGTGAATCAAGCAATTCCATCGTGTTACACACCATTAAGTTATCATTTGCATGTGTTATGTACTGAGCTTATTACAAGTGCAATTAATGGCCATATTTTGTTGCTTGTAATTTTGGCATTTGCCTGTTGTTTGTTGTTGACCTATAAATGTGACATATATATTGAATTTAGATATTTTTATAGGATAGGATTAGCTATTTTATTTTAGTATTTTACTCAAGTTGATTTACTTAAATAAAGTTAATCCTAACTCGAGTATTTTATGTTTTGCATGGAATGCTCGGGTCAGACCGAGTGTTGCAACCTAAATATTTCAGTTGACGTATCCCGCTGTCTAAAATTTGTTCTACAACTTTGATATTTTTTACAAAATGCTTCCGCCGTGAGATATTGTAGTTTATTTATTCTGTGATTTCTATGTCTAGTTCTATTTAAACTCATAAGCTAAATAACAATCTATTGTTTCGAGTGGTTTAAACTGGTTTAATTACCAATTGAAGCAGTCGAAAAGGCATTTCATTACAAAAATAAAATAATGTAAGTTAGTGTAACGACCAAATTTCTATCGATTTATTTTAAATTATTTGATATGGTTTTAAATATTTAAATGATTATATAAATGAATTTTTATATTAAGTGTCAATTCAAAAATCGATTTCGATTTAATATCGAGTATATTAAATTATCAAAATATGAAATTGACGAATAACTAAATTTGAAGTTAAAACTGAATTGGAAACAATTCAGATAATTATTAGGAGTTCAATTCAAATAGAATCGATGATAATAATTTATTATTGAAGAATTTATTTCTTTTGAATTTAATTTATATCAATTTAAATTAATATCTTCTCCGGATTATCGAATAAGGCTTTGAAACATGTTCCAATGTGTTCAAAAATACTGGTTAAACCATATAAACGTCAGTTGTTGTGTTTCAATTGGAGTTTAGAACCCCGAAATGTATTATTATAAAATTGAATAGATAAGATCGAAGTCAAATCACAGTTAAATCAAAATCAAATCAAAATTTATTATATGTACCTGAGCTACCCTACCTATTCCTTAACACTGAAGTATTCAACGTATATAAAATCGTGCATTCTCCTCTTCTCGTTTCCTTTGATTTTCTTCTTTGTTCTGTCATAAGCTTCAGTAGAAAAATGGTTTCCTTCTTTGATCTCCGAAACAAAAGAATCGCAAGGATCAGTACACAAACTATCTACTCTTCGTTTGTTTTCGCAGTAGACCGATTTCACTGATTCAAAGAAGAAAAGAAAGAGGGGAAAAAGGGTCAAAACCGCGATACTAGTAGAGGCTCGCAACGTTCTTCCTATGCAGATCTCAAGCATGCGTTAAAGGGGTTCTCGAATTCGAACCATGCGATGAGATTTTTGTCGAAGTGGGTTTTTATAGCAAACCTAGGGTTGCGGGGTGGATGTCGAGGGTGTTGCGATATTGTGATATCAAGGAGTGCGGTTTTGAAGTTAGTGAGGAGGCTCCGGTGGCTGAAGTTCTAGGTGGCGGATTCGATTTACTAGTTTAGGTTATGAAGACTGGTGCGAGTAGACATCTGGTGATGAGGGTCCGTGATTTTTGGACAGTGCGTTCTCTCGGCAACGCCAATGGGAGGATTTCGGAAATGATACAGGAAGGTTGTCCATCGCGATTCAAGTTTTGGGTAGGTGGTTCATCACAAATTCGAGATTTGGGGATTTTAGAATAGGCAATGCTTTCAAGGAATGTCGGTGAAAAGAGAACCTGCAAGCTGAAAGGGACTGTAGCAGGTCATGAGAAGAGGGATGCGTGAGTAAAAATTAAAGGTTGATGACAACACCTGTATGCAACTTTTGAGGAGTTCGATGATTTTTCAGGCAATGAAAATGTTCGGTTTTGGTTGGCAAGCTTTGTTTGGAGTAGATGATACAATTTTCCAACTAGAAGAAGAGTTGAGCAGCCTTGAAATTAAATGAAGGTATATTATTTACTTAAGACAATTAATTAGTTTATAATTATTGAAAAGAAAATGGGTAGTTACAAAGTTAATTGTGAATATTGATTACAAAAAAATGATAAATAACTTATATAATTCGAAAATCTATAAATACTATATTTAGTTTATGCAAGGTACAAATATTACGAAAATCTGTCGCATGGATTCGTAGCAGAGGATTATATAAGCTGGAAATAAATTGAAATCGGAATGGATTGAAAATAAAAATCAGGTGAGTAAATCTCACTCCGTTTTTATTTAGAATTATTTTTATTTGCTAAAAATATTTATCTATTGGTTGTTTGGTTGCATTAAAATATTATGTGGCTATAAAATATATATTTGTTATTTAGGTTTGGTGTTTGAGGCTATTACATATATATTGGTGGTTGGATTCCCGTAGTATCATTAGCGGATGCCCGCAGTATCATTAGGGATGACCCTATATGCCCCACACTATGATAGTGGATGACCTTCATACCGCGATATCCTGCGTTGATGCAGGATGGGTGTTATTTATGTTGGCTGACGTCTGTGGATGCAGGAAAACAGGTTGGAGGGATCCAACCGGATCCCTCAAAAATATTATTATTTATTTGTTTCATATATATTATCATGTATGATGCGTTAGAAAACCCGTGGTTGATAATTGTGTGTTTTTGATTTGGTTGAATATCACTGACCCTGAATATTGATTTATAAAAATATCGTAATAAGGATATTTCGAGATTAAAAAGAGAAATCTATTTTTCAAAATATAGAATTCGAATATTAAATGGACTAGAAATATTAACTTGTCTGAATAATTAAAACAAGTATTGAATTTATAAATGATGTTTATAAATTAAATAATACTGGAAACTGAAGTATTGAATTTATAAATGATGTTTATAAATTAAATAATACAGGAAAATTGAGGTAAATTTATAAACGGTATTTATAAATAGAATGGAATGATTTTCATTGGATAGTCAGGGAATTGATATGAATTTATAAATGAAGTGGGAAAATTATCATTTGATAATTTGAATATTTAAATTCAAATGTGAATTTAAAAATTGAAATGGGGAATCGTTTTAAAGAAGTAAACAATGAAATTTATTCTGATGTTCAGAATATACATTGAATTAAAAATAAATCCGTATGGATTTATGAATTGAATCGATTAGATCGAATTTGTTTAAATATAGTATTTCCAGAAAAGAATATTTAAATCATATTAGTTATAAACTAAAATTAAACATGCAAATATATTCTATATATAGATAAGTTATAAGAGATTGAAAATTCCAAAATAAGATTTTGGTTTTAAATAGATTTTGAAATGGACTTGTTCAAATGTAAAACAAGTAAATTTAAAAACAATGTTATAAATATGGTGAATTAATTATCAAGAGATAATTGGAAACTATAAATTCAAGTGTGAATTTAAAAATAAAATTTGAAATCATTTAGAAAAGAGAATGATGACTTTTATTTCGGAATTCAGAAGATAAGATGAATTGGGTTTCAAATGAATTTGAAATGGAAATTTGTTTTAATATATAAAACAAAGAAGTTGAATTTATAAATGATATTTATAAGTCTGGTGAAAATAAATTATCATGAGATAATGTAGCAGTTTAAATTCAAATATGAATTTAAAAATGAATTGGAAAGTTTTTTGAAATGAGATGGTTAATTATATTTTGGAATCCAAAATATGAATTTGAATTGAAAAAAATCCAATGGATTTATAAATGAAATTCGATTTATATCGAGTTTATAAAATAATTAGTTTGAGGGATTTAGAATCGAAATTGGCTTTGATAAGTGAATTGGATTAGTAAATTTATATTCGAAATCGAATATGAAACTGGAGTGAAAATGGAATTCAATTGGCTCATAAGCAAATTAAAATCATGTATGAACGTTATATGTTTAATTAAAAAGTGAAATAGGAAAAGAGCTAATTTAAAGAATAAATTAGCAAATTGAATTAAAATAATTGGATTGAGTTAGAATAAATTGGGAATGGACGTATATAGGTTAAGCAGGTTTGGAATGAAGTATATGAAGATTATAATTTGTGTGCCCGACAAAAAGGTACATGTCTAAATTCCATATGAGATTTTATGTGCCGAATCAGCAAGCCATTTGGCTTTCTGATTTTCTTTTTGAATGGAAAGGGCCTAGAGAGGCGAGTTGAGGTTTGAACTATCGACTGGTACAAAGGAGGTTATGGTGAAATTTTCCAGGAATTTAAGGAGTTAGAATATTTTTAAGATAATTTGATAATTAGAAATCTATATATCAATATATAGAATCCGGTAAGGAAACGAACTTAAAAATACAATATTATAAAAAAGGAAATAGAAAATTTGGTAATAGAAAGAGAAATATATATATACGCTTTAAAAATGAATATGTGGTTTTTATGGTGTTAATGATTTGAGATAAGTGGTCTTGTCTGTTTTGAAGTTAAAGATGATATTCAGTCAAGGTCTGAGAGGTAATTATACTCCAACCTGATTGATTTCATTACTAACTGATAAACAAGAAGATTCAGTCTCAAAGAGAGATGTTTAAAGAGTATAGTTGAATGCAGTATTTTGGGTTGTTATAACAATGTTTTATACAACATTCGTTTTAACCTAAGAAACTGAAAATTTTGGAAATATAATAATAAATATTTCCTCAGTATAGAAATTAATAGTCGTGAAAGAGATAAGTAATTGGAATGTTTTCCAACTGCAAATAAAGGATATTTTCTAAATGTAGAAAATAAAACAAGTTTATATTTGGAATTGTCTTCCAAATAGCGTAAGAGGCCAAGATGATTGTCGAAAATATCATGTTAACAAATATGGGTAAGGAAATGGAGAAGTGTTTTAATTAATGAAATATTAATTAAAAGGCCTAGTGATTTGTTTGATGCTTTGAATGAATGTTTTTCTTCGATTGTTAAATAACCGACTATTGAAGTGTTTGCCAATATGGAGAGACCGGTTGGATTATTATCCGAGAACCACTCCGTATTGGCAGTAGCGTTGCAAATCAGATTATATGAAGATAATCGAAGATGGGGTAAAGTGCAAGGACTTTTTCTATTAATAGAAATTGTGCCTTCGGTTTCGTTCAGTCCTAGAACGAACGTATATGGACGAATGTCTGATAGAGTATTTCCAATGATCGCATATGTTAGTCTTTATAAATATATATGGTGGCAGAGAATTTATTCTCTTAGCATAATATCCAGATTATATATGTGCAATCAATTAGTGACTAACGGATCTAACAATGTGGCATTCAAAGTGATTGTGCTACCAATGAATGGAAAGTGATCGTAGCCTCAGGCCTCAACAACTGGGAAATGACAAAAATCGGGCAGGCAACATGGCTATGTGGGTAGCTTCCATTAGGGTGTATTATCACCTATCTAGAGAAATTCATTTAATTCCTTATTCTATTCGATGTTGTCCCATTCGGGAAACAGTTGCAGATCCCAACCGTTGGTGACATACATTCGATATGCTCAAGCGAAATGAGTAGTCGGTCATGTATGGTCGGGTTATAAGATCTTCTTGTTGAACCCAATGTATTCTCCTCTAAAGATACACTATCGAAAGGCGGTTCCATACCTTGTCATAGTTGGAAATTCATTACCCAATAAGTGCTCGCGGTTTTGATTGTATATTATATATGTGGAGCGTGAGATGAAAGCGTTCCACTAGATTTATATTTATTTGATTTAGACACTATTATAATTTCAAAAGAGTTTTGATATAAAGATTATCGTTTCTTTTAAAAGGATTTTGAAAGTTAAATCAAGTGTTTTGGATTCTCATAAGATAAAACCCGTTCCACGTTATACGCATGGTCTTATGAGATATCGTTTATTTTCTCAAACTGTTTTAAATTTGTTTACTCATACTAGTCCCATGACTGACCCAAAGTTTATTTTGTTTTACCTAAACTTTTGGGTGCCCAAATTTGTATGGGCAGTCAAGTAGTTCAGGATTTTATAGATTTATCTAAAGGAGCTTGGAGCAGGAGGCTTCGGTGTTAGATATATATAGTATTTTTATTTCCGCTGTGTTGTAAGCATTGTACTCTGATAAGTGTATATTATACAGTTAAAATTTTATATTTCAAAAGTTATGATATATAATATTTTGTTCTGCTGCGATGTGAGATTCTGTGTTGTTATTTCTGTTCTTCTAACTTTTTCTTCTAAAAAAATGATTCGTATTTTTGTGATATTTGGGTAGGACGTATGATGGATGTAGTCAACTTAGATAGTATAGATTTGCGGGCCATTACAGTTGGTATCAGAGCTTAGGTTGAGCGAATACCTAGGCTTTGGGATTGTGCTCATTAGAGATAGGGTCAGTAGTACCCTAGAATGAGTTGAGTGTATAAGTATGAGAAAGCGTATTTGTTAATTGATATAAAAAATTATTTTATATTGTGTTGGCTAGTCTATTGAGTGAGTTATGAATTTTGATCGAATCATGGGATGCCACGACTTTGATAAGAGTTTATAAACACTTGAACAGAGAATTCGATATGATATTGTTTTAAAGTGGGCAAATGGAATAATTTTACCCAAAAATTCTATTTTGATATAAATAGAATATTTTTTTTTGAAATTGTTATAATATATGGATATGTTGGTTGTTGATATTATAATCCAACAACAACAACAAAGCCATATATCCCAAACAAGTTGGGGTTGGGTAGATATGGAGCCCAAAATTAAATTAGAATAAAATTAATAATGATGATAATAATATATATATATATATATAAAGGGTTTAAAATAACCAAACAAATAAAAAGACGTCCGATAAAGTTTTTTTTTAAAATAATAATAATAATAAGTAAAAAGGTTCAATAAAAGTGAAATAAAATCTAAAAGAGTAATAAAAAGTAAAAAGGTTCAGTAAACGTGAAATAAAGTATTAAAAAAAAACCCTAAGTTTCTGGTACATGGATTGCTAATTTCCATGCATTCCTATCAACTACCAGCTTTTCCGATAAACTCCAGTTACTTAAATCTCTCTTTATTATCTCCTCCCATGTCATTTTAGGTCGACCTCTACTTCTCTTTGGGCCTTCGGCACGGCCTAGAATTCCAATGCGTAGAGGTGCATCGTATGGTCTACGTTGGATATGTCCAAACCATCTCAAGCGGTATTGGACTAACTTCTCTTTAATAGGTGCAACTCCAAGTTTTTCGCGAATATCCTCATTTCTAATCCGATCTCGTCTGGTATGCCCACAGCTCCAACGCAGCATCCGCATCTCCGCTACGCTTATCTTCTGGATGTGTTGATATTATAATTCAATGAGATAAAAATTGGAAATGGTTATACATAACCAAATAAAATTTGTATGCAAATGAAATATACAAATGAGATGAACTGGAACTGGATTTTAGTTAGAAGTTGAAATTTAAATCCTAAGTGTTGGAAAAATATTTTCTAAAGTATATTAGAAGAATATAGCGTTATTTTGAAAGGGATTTTTGAATAAAAATCATTTTTGATGGATTTTGAAAGTGATAAAGCACTGAATTCACTTCAATGGCTGGGAAATAATTCTGATGATAGCTGCAGCGTCATCAGTGTTCATTTTCGAGTTTCTAAGTGATGAATTGCTACCTTAGAAAAGTTTTTAATGGAAATTTGTTTGAAAGAAAACAAACAAGGTTGAAAAACTCAAATGTTTTGAATTTGAATTGGAAATAAATATATGTGTATACCTGTATGATTTCAAAAAGGGTTTGAAATAAAAACCCGAGAATTTGAATTCTATAATTTGAATTTAATTTAAGTTAAATTGATCGAAGAGAATAAATTGACTAGAATCAATTTGAATAAATTTGAAATGAATCTGAATACATATAAATGGAATATGAAATATAATGATTGTAAATCATTCAGATTGAATGAAGGTTAACATATATGGTTGATTGAATGAAGGTTAACATATATGGTATGCAATGTGAATGAAAACCAAAAGTTTTGGTGGAATTAAATTTGTTGAAATTTAAAGAGTCCAGTTTCAGTATAAGTGAGATTTTGAAAAGTTAACGGGTTCGTAGCGTTTTTCCTACCCCAGTAATTTCGGGGACAAAATTCTTTTAAAGGGGAAGAATGTAACGACCCAGATTTCTATCGATTTATTTTAAATTTTGATATGGTTTTAAATATTTAAATGATTATATAAATGAATTTTTATATTAAGTGTTTTGAAAATCGATTTCGATTTAATATCGAATATATCAAATTATCAAAATACGAAATCGACGAATAACTAAATTTGAAGTTAAAACTGAATTGAAAACAATTCAGATAATAATTAGGAATTCAGTTTAAATATAATCGATAATACTAATTTATTATTGAAGAATTTATTTATTTTGAATTTAATTTATATCAATTTAAATTAATATCTTCTCCAGACTATCGAATAAGGCTCTGAAACTTGTTCCAATGTGTTCAAAAATAGTGGTTAAACCATATAAACGTCAGTTGTTGTGTTTCAATTGGAGTTCAGAACCCCGAAATATATTATTATAAAATTGAATGGATAAGATCGAAGTCAAATCACAGTTAAATCAAAATCAAATCGAAATTTATTATATGTACCTGAGCTACCCTACCTATTCCTTAACACTGAAGTATTCAATGTATATAAAATGGCGCTTCTCTGCTTCTGGTTTCCTTTGATTTTCTTCTTTGTTCGGTCACAAGCTTCAGTAGAAAAATGGTTTCCTTCTTTGATCTCCAAAACAAAAGAATCGCAAGGCTCAGTACTCAAACTATCTAATCTTCGTTTGTTTCCCCAGTAAACCGATTTCACCGATTCAAAGAAGAAAAGAAAGAGGAAAAAAAGGGTCAAAACCGCGATACTAGTAGAGGCTCGCAACGTTCTTCCAATGCAGATCTTAGGCATGCGTTAAAGGGGTTCTCGAATTCGAACCATGCGATGAGATTTTTGTCGAAGTGGGTTTTTACAGCAAACCTAGGGTTGCGGGGTGGATCTTGAGGGTGCTGCGATTTTGTGATATCAAGAAGGGCGGTTTTGAAGTCAGTGACGGGGCTCTAGTGGTTGAAGTTCTAGGTGGCGGATTCGATTTCCTAGTTTAGGTGATGAAGACTGGTGCGTGTATACATCTGGTGATGAGGGTCCGTGATTCTTGGACAGTGCGTTCTCTCAGCAACGCCTAGGGGAGGATTTCGGAAATGATATAGGAAGGTTGTCCATCGCGATTCAAGTTTTGGGGAGGCGGTTCATCACAAATTCGAGATTTGGGGATTTTAGAATAGGCGATGGTTTCAAGGACTGTCGGCGAAAAGAGAACCTGCGAGCTAAAGGGGACCATAGCCGGTCATGAGAAGAGGGATGCATGAGTAGAAATTAAAGGTTGATGACAATACCTGTATGCAACTTTTGAGGAGTTGGATGATTTTTCAGGCAATGAAAAATGTTCGGTTTTGGTTGGCAAGCTTGGTCAGGAGCAGATGATACATTTTTCCAACTAGAAGAAGAGTTGAGCAGCCTTGAAATTAAATGAAGGTATATTATTTACTTAAGACAATTAATTAGTTTATAAATTTTGAAAATCAAATAGGTAGTTGCAAAGTTAATTGCGAATATTGATTACAAAAAATAATAATAAATAGCTTATATAATTCAAAAATCTATAAATACTATATTTAATTTATGCAAGGTCCAAATATTACAAAAATCTGTCGCATGAATTCGTAGCTGAGGATTATATAAGCTGGAAATAAATTGAAATCGGAGTGGACTGAAAATAAAAATCAGGTGAGTAAGTATCACTCCATTTTTATTTAGAATTATTTTTATTTGTTAAAAATATTTGTCTATTGGTTGCATTAAAATATTATAGTGGCTATAAAATATATATTAGTCATTTAGGTTTGGTGTTTGTGGCTATTACATATATATTGGTGGTTGGATTCCCGCAGTATCATTAGCGGATGTCCGCAGTATCATTAGCGGATGACCCTATATGCTCCACGCTATGATAGTGGATGACCTTCATACCGCGATATCCGGCCTCGAAGTAGGATGGGTATTATTTATGTTGGCTGACGTCTGTGGATGCAGGAAAATAGGTTGGAGGGATCCAACCGGATTCCTCAAAAATACTATTATTTGTTTATTTCATATATATTATCATATATGATGTGTTAGAAAACCCGTGGTTGATAATTGTATGTTTTTGATTTGGTTGAATATCCCTGGCCCTGAATATTGATTTATAAAAATATCATCATAAGGATATTTTGAGATTTAAAAGGGAAATCTATTTTTCTATAAATAGAATTCGAATATTGAATGGACTAGATACATTAACTTGTATGAATAAGTAAAACAAGTATTGAATTTATAAACGATGTTTATAAATTAAATAATACAGGAAAATTGAGGTAAATTTATAAACGGTATTTTTAAATAAAATGGAATGATTTTCATTGGATAGTCAGGGAATTGATATGAATTTATAAATGAAGTGGGAAAAAAAATATCATTTGATAATTTGAATATTTAAATTCAAATGTGAATTTAGAAATAGAAATGGGGAATCGTTTTAAAGAAGTAAACAATGAAATTTATTCTGATGTTCAGAATATACATTGAATTAAAAATAAATCCTTATGGATTTATGAATTGAATCGATTAAATTGAATTTGTTTAAATATAGTATTTCTAGAAAAGAATATTTAAATCGTATTAGATATAAACTAAAATTAAATATGCAAATAGATTCTGTATATAGATAAGTTATAAGAGATAGAATATTCCAAAATAAGATTTTAGTTTTAAATAGATTTCGAAATGGACTTGTTCAAATGTAAAACAAGTAAATTTATAAACAATTTTATAAATATGGTGAATTAATTATCAAGAGATAACTGGTAACTATAAATTCAAGTGTAAATTTAAAAATAAAATTTGAAATCATTTAAAAAAGAGAATGATGGCTTTTATTTCAGAATTCGGAATATAAAATGAATTAGGTTTCAAATGAATTTGAAATGGAAATTTGTTTTAATATATAAAAAAAGAAGTTGAATTTATAAATGATATTTATAAGTTTGGTGAAAATAAATTATCATGAGATAATGTAGCAGTTTAAATTCAAATATGAATTTAAAAATGAATTGGAAAGTGTTTTGAAATGGGATGTTTGATTATATTTTAGAATCCAAAATATGAATTTGAATTGAAAAAAATCCAATGGATTTATAAATGAAATTCGATTTATATCGAGTTTAAAATAATTTGTTAGAGGGATTTGAATCGAAATTGGCTTTGATAAGTGAATTGGGTTAGTAAATTCATATTCAAAATCGAATATGAAACCGGAGTAAAAATGGAACTCAATTGGTTCATAAGAAAATTAAAATCATATATGAACGTGATATGTTTAATTAAAAAGTGAAATAGGCAATGAGCTAATTTAAAGAATAAATTAGCGAATTGAATTAAAATAATTGGATTGAGTTAGAATAAATTGGGAATGGACGTATATAGGTTAAGCAGGTTTGGAATGAAATATATGAAGATTATAATTTGTGTGCCCGACAAAAAGGTATGCATTTAAATTCCATATGAGATTTTATGCGCCGAATCGGCAAACCACTTGGCTTTTTGATTTTCTTTTTGAATGGAGAGGGCCTAGAGAGGCGAGTTGAGGTTTGAACTATCGACTGGTACAAAGGAGGTTATGGCGAAATTTTCCGGGAATTTAAGGAGTTAGAATATTTTTAAGATAATTTGATAACTATAAATCTATATATCAGCATATATAGAACCCGGTAAGGAAAAGAACTTAAAAATAGAATATTATAAACAAAAAGGAAATCGAAAATCTGGTAATAGAAAGAGAAATAATTATATACGTTTTAAAAATGAATATGTGGTTTTTATGGTGTTAATGATTTGAGATAAGTGGTCTTATTTGTTTTGAAGTTAAAGATGATATTCAGTCAAGGTCTGAGAGGTAATTATACCCCAACTTGATTGATTTCATTACTAACTGATCAACAACAAGATTCTGTCTCAAAGAGAGATGTTTAAAGAGTATAGTTGAATGTAGTATTTTGGGTTGTTGTAACAATGTTTTATACAACATTCGTTTTAACCCAAGTACGTGAAAATTTTGTAAATATAATAATAAATATTTCCTCAGTATAGAAATAAATGGTCGTGAAAGAGATAAGTAATTGGAATGTTTTCAAACTGCAAATAAAGGATATTTTCTAAATATAGAAAATAAAAGAAGTTAATATTTGGAATTGTCTTCCGAATAGCATAAGAGGCCAAGATAATTGTCGAAAATATCGTGTTAACAAATATGGATAAGGAAATGGAGAAGTGTTTTAATTAATGAAATATTAATTAAAAGGCTCAGTGATTTGTATGATGCTTTGAATGAATGTTTGTTTTTCTTCGATAGTTAAATAATTGACTATCGAATTGTTTGCCAATATCGTTGTCAATATGGAGAGACCGGTTGGATTATTATCCGAGAACCACTCCGTATTGGCTGTAGCATTGCGAATCAGATTATATGAAGATAATCGAAGATGGAGTAAAGTGCAAGGACTTTTTTCTGTTAATAGAAATTGTGCCTTCGGTTTCGTTCAGTCCTAGAACGAACGTATATGGACGAATGTATGATAGAGTATTTCCAATGATCGCATATGTTAGTCTGTATAAATATATATGGTGGTGGAGAATTTATTCTCTTAGCATAATATCCAAAATTTATATGTGCAATCAATTAGTGATTAACAGATCTGACAATGTGGCATTCAAAGTGATTGTGCTATCAATAAATGGAAAGTAATTGTAGCCTCAGGCCTCAACAACCGGGAAATGACAAAAATCGGGCAGGCAACATGGCTATGTGGGTAGCTTCCATTAGGGTGTATTATCATCTATCTAGAGAAATTTGTTTAATTCCTTATTCTATTCGATGCTGTCCCATTCGGTAAACGGTTGCCGGTCCCAACCGTTGGTGATATATTTTCGATACACTCAAGCGAAATGAGTGGTCGGTCATGTGTGGCCTGGTTACAAGATGTTCTTGTTGAACCCAGCTTATTCTCCTATAGAGATACACTATCGAAAGGTGGTTCCATACCTTGTCATAGTTGGAAATTCATTACCCAATAAGTGCTCGCGGTTTTGATTGTATATTATATATATGGAGCGTGAGATGAAAGCGTTCCACTAGATTTCTATTTATTTGATTTAGACACTATTATAATATAAAAAAGAGTTTTGATATAAATATAATCATTTCTTTTAAAAGGATTTTGAAAGTTAAATCAAGTGTTTTGGATTCTCATAAGGGAAAAACTCATTCCATGTTATACGGCGTGGTCTTATGCGATATCGTTTATTTTCTCAAACTGTTTTAAATTTGTTTACTCATACCAGTCCCTTGACTGTCCCAGAGTTTATTTTGTTTTACCTAAACTCTTGGGTGCCTAAATTTGTATGGACAGTCAAGTAGTTCAGGATTTTACAGATTTATCTAAAGGAGCTTGGAGCAAGAGGCTTCAGCGTTATATATATAGTACTTTTATTTCCGATGTGTTGTAAGTGTTTTACTCTGATAAGTGTATGTTATACAGTTAAAATTTTGTATTTCAAAAGTTATGATATATAATATTTTGTTCCGCTGCGATGTGAGAATCTGTGTTGTTTTTTCTATTCTTCTTCTATCTTTTTCTTCTAAAGAAATGATTCATATTTCTGTGATATTTGGGTGGGACGTGTGATGTATGTAGTCAACTAAGATAGTGTAGATTAGCGGGCCATTACAGTTAGTGTTGAGAATAAGATTTTAATTGAATGTGCCTAGACATGGTTAATCAACAAGTTATGTCAATTAGATTTATAGATGAGAAAGAGGAATATAAGAGGATAAAATAGGAAAAATTCCATTTCCTAACACAATACCCTTCACACTTCTCATACTTCTCTTCATTTCACTTGTAAACTAAATTAGAAATATCTTTGATGTCGGTTATATCTCTAGGAAATAAGGAGAAACATATAAACTAGAAGAGGAATTAAATCTAAGGATCAAGTCAACACAACAATCAATTTTTTCTCACACTTACAAACAAGGTGAATAATGATATTCACTCTTAATTTTTGCTTGTTGATTAAGTTCTATGATTAAATCCTAAATGTTTTTTGTTCATATATTTTATTATGCCAAGTTTGATGACAGAAGTCCACAACTATATGCTTGTGGAGATGCATTTTCATGAAGTTACCTTGTAGGTTTTGCATAGAAACCATATAATATAATGCTCAATTGCCTCAAAATTTTAAGATGAAGCAAGGAACATTATTTTAGAATTGGGTTTCAAGTTATATAATTTTCTAAACAAGCATGAACATTCTATGAATTTCCTAAGTATAGGAAATCAATTATTTCAGATTTAATTTATTTAAAGAAAACAAATATATTTTTTTCAAAATTTTAATATATATATTTATACACATGAAAAAGGATTTATTGTGATTTTTGGGTATCTTTCCCTCGATTTGACGATCTAATATGCACTTTAGAAGTTGAAAAGATTAAGTACATAGTTAAGTTTAATTAAATAAATGGTTTTGAAAAAGGGATTTGTTATTATTTTTAATGTTTGAATTCTCATATCTATGGTACAATCTAAAGAGAAGTTCTAACAACCAATAAGAATTTTCCAACAATAAGGGTTTGGTGAAAATCATTAGTTTGAATGGAGATATTACAATTTTTATTTTAGTAACAGTTCTGCCACAACGAAGAAATGCATGATGCTAAGACCGCTTAGCATGGAGTGCTTCAAAGTATGGGTGATGCGAATGAGTTCTTTAAAGCAGTTCTTCCTTTTGCAAGGGGGCGACACAAATTTAAATGGTTTCGAAATAATTAATTCCCTTGTTTTGGTTGCTTCGAAGTAGTTGTTTCAAGTCACCTTGCTTTATTTCAAAACATTTGCTTCAAATTGTTTTGATCCATTTCAAATAATTGCTTCAAATCCAATTTTATAAATTGGTTTCGTTTCAAAGCCAGTTACTTCGAATCCACTTTTTTTTACTTCGAAGTTGTTGCTTCAAACCATTTTTAAATTGTTTCAAATGTTTTTTGGCTGCTTTGTAAATCCTATGCTTTCGAGCTCAAAGCATTGTTTTGTAAACTCAAAGTGCCGCTAAATGTGTTGTTTCGCTTAGGATATCATCGAGTTGCAAGGCCAACTACGTTTCTTCAAACATCACATAGGTACGAAGCCATGTATTTTTGATTCGAAGCCCCAGAGGGTTAAAGCCAATTTTTTCAGATTGTTTTATATCAAACTTTCAAATCCCTACAATTCTTTTTTTTTTTGAACTATTTCAAAAAGCTTCGAACCAAAGTTTGCAAATGACTTGTTCGCCTTTATTTCAAACGGTTTTGGAAGGAGTTGAAGGACTTTAAAGGAATACTTGTGTTGGAAGGTTTTTGGTTTTGATGCCACATGTTTTGAAGTATGTTCATTTCTAAGATTTTAGAATACCTTCAAAAGCGATTTGGAAGCATATAATTGGCATCATTGTTTTGTTAAGTAAAGAATTATTGAATTGTTTTGTTTTAAGATGATAGTCGAAGGAATTGAATTATAAAGGCCTATGTTTTCATGGAAATAGAATTGAAAAGTAATTAAACCAGTGTTTCACTAAATTTGCAATTGCTTCACAATAGGATAAATGGGAAAAGGATAGTTGCAAGTTAGAATATTTGGAAAACCATATTGGGTTGTTATCGGTTCATGCCTTATACTATAGTTGTCGTCCCTAGTTCAATTTTTCCAACATTTCTGTGCATAAGGAATGGTTAGGATAGGACCAAAAGTATGGTACACGCAGAAAGGGATATAATGAGATATGTTATTAGTATGTTGTCAAGAAGATTAGGTTCTTATTCATCCTAGAAAAAGTAAGAAAGATAGGTAATCAGAAAAGAGTTAAACTTTGGACAAACTACCCGGTTTGGTTTTAATAGCCTAATTTTGAAAATTTAGAAGGCTCAAGTCATCCATTTGATGCAGGACAAATAGTCCGGATAAGTAGATAATCAAGAGAAGACAAATAGTGTGATATTATCCAAGAGATCGAATAATGTGACGACCCGCAACCTCCCCGTAAAGGAAAGCGTCGGATAGTTCGAGAACAAACCACAGCAGAACGCATATAAAAGAACATTTCATTGTATATTACAACAATGCATCAGATTACAAGAATATACAGAGTATAAATGAATATTACACAGAAATATCAGAGATTTAAATACATCGCAGTGGAAAATAATACAATACACAACTAGAATGGGATATACGGATACAAAGCTTTCCGGATATCGTTCCAGCTGTAAACCAGGATCCTGTGAATATAAATCTGCAAAACCAAAACTACTAGCTGCCCGTGTCAAAATAAGGGCACCCAGAGTTTAGGTTAAAACAATAAACTCCAGGTCAGTCATGTGACTGGTGTGAGAACTAAAACAGTTATTAATTCTTTATTTTAAAGTTAGGTAAATCAAGGGACCACGCCGTATAACACGGAACGGGTTTCCTCCCAAGAATACCAGTGCATAAAACGAACAGCGCAATGCTAAATAAAGAAAAATGAAGCTGTTATAAGACCCAGGTCCCATCACACAATGCAACGCAGTCGAGGATAGGGTTTTCCCTTATAACAGCCAAAGAATGCTTGATACGTTTAAAACAAATCATTTGATACTATTATAAGTGCATAGTGTATAAAACACTTCAAATCATAAGTATCAATCATAGGCGGCATGAATGCCCCATACCACTATGTCGCCATATATAGGTTATACAATCAAAATCGCAAAGTCACGTATTTGGAAATTGGGTTTCCATCTATGAACCGAGGCAAAAGATAGTCCTCAACCGATTCGAGACGCTCTAGCCCGCCCCTCAGGACCCAGACTCAGGTGGGCCCTTGGATCGTCAGGGCCGGTCCACCGATGTGGATTAAAATGCCTGAACACTACGTTTCCCCACCCTATGGGGTGTAAGTCTGGTCCGTCAGCCGACCAGAATGCATCGGCCGAAACCGATATAACCGAGGCGCCTCGCAACAGCAACAACCACATAAGTCAAACTCGTCAGGGCGTGTAAAACCACTGACGCCACTTCTAACTAGAAAGAAACGCAAGTCCTCCCTGAGGTCCGTCTCCCGTTTTTGGTTCATACCTGGTGTGAAACACGTGAGGTAAACGTTACACAAAGCTACGCCACAAAGGCCGTGCTTTGATCATCACCACAAGACTTTGCTTTTCAACAGAAGCCTTGATCATTTGCATCTTAGCATGCCACACAGGCAAACCATCCTATGCAACCGATATCAGTCACACAGCATGAAATCCGATGTCAGACACACAGTCCATTTACAAGTCCGTTCTGGGTCTGAACGAAACCGGAGGCACCTAGTACCCCGCATATCCATCGATCTCCAAGTACGTCTGGACGATCACTAACTGTTTCCATCTTCTTGGGTGTACAGCCCAATCAAGATCATCAGTTATCACCCAAACAACGTGAAGACTTCCGGTCTTCGACCATCGTCTTCATCTTCGACTTATCGTCGTATCAGTTATTCAGAATGGGATAAACCCGGTCTTCCCGAATAACTCGCGTATATTTTATAAAAGTGTTACACAAACACAACATACGCCTCATTCCAATTCATTAGTCACTAACCATAAATTAATCAAGAGAATAATTCCCCAAATATTAACCCCGAAGGCCGAAACCAACATCAGATCAATATTCAGAAAACCATTCTGCTTGGCTAACCGACAGTTAGTTTCTAAATTTCACGTTCAAATCTAATTAAAGATTTAACTATCGCCTGGAGCGAAACTGGTGATACTCCATTCTCGATCTTCTCAATCTAATTAAAGATTCATTAAAACTCCACTTAGTTTTAATCATTATCTGGGTTAAAGAATCAGTGTCATTTAAAACACGGTTCACGATAAACCCAAAATCACATTCATTAATTATCGGGTTAAAGAACGAGTGTTATTTAAAACACTGTTCACGATAAACCCAAAAATCAATATCAATTCAATTCCAATTAAATATCATTTAATTGGTACACTTCGTTAAATCTAAATAAAAAGATTTAATCTTTTCTCAACTGGGTCCAAGAACAGTGTTAGTGAAGACACCATTCACGACAAACCCAAATCACATTCATTAATTATCGGGTTAAAGAACAAGTGTTATTTAAAACACTGTTCACGATAAACCCAAAAATCAATATCAATTCAATTCCAATTAAATATCATTTAATTGGTACACTTCATTAAATCTAAATAAAAAGATTTAATCTTTTCTCAACTGGGTTCAAGAACGGTGTTAGTGAAGACACCATTCACGACAAACCCAAATCACATTTGATATTAAATACAAGGCTCTGAATAGAAAATATATCGGCCTATATTCAATACCAAATTCTACGATTTACAAATGTCGTATTGGAAATAACGATATAAAAATATATCTTTCAAATTTCCATAACAACACCTGTACAATCACGAATTCCAACATCGAAATATTCCGAAGACAATTTCGATTCAAATCCACTCCAATGCAATCATTGGAAATTTTGGTTATTTTCAAAACCCTTTTCGAATTCAATTTATTTATTTAAAAATAAATAGAATTATAATTCTAGTTCAAAACTAGTTCATTTCGATAAAAATCTATTTTTATCTTTTCAAATATGGAGTTTTTCATCCCAAATCTTCACAAATCATTTCTTATGATTTTACATAAATTATTACTATTTTTAATAATTTTATCAAGGCCCGTACAGTCGATTTCCATCAACGGCCATCGAACTGCACTTACAGCGACCTTTTTCGAATTTGATTTGGACGTATCTCCAAATCCAACCGTTAGATTTCAAATTTCTAACCCTCTTTAGAAAGCTCTTTTCGATACGAACCCAACGGTTCCGGTTTTAGGAGAATCCGACGGTCGGATCTCCCGTAATGTCCGTTTGAAATAAATGGTCGAAATTCGCGAACTGCCGCGGCGCGGCGCGTTCTATTCAGGCCATTATATTATATATATAATATATATAATATATATTTCGTCGATTTCTATTTAAAATGAATTATATAAATAGTTTTAAATTCGTTTCAAATTCTATTTCAACTTCTATTTCAATTCAAAGCAAAATTGAATTCTTCTTTATAAATTCGTTTAAAAATTCATTTCTATTCAATTCGAATTTCAATTCAATTTGAATTCATTTCAATTCGCTTTCTATTCCATTCGAATTCGTTTTCAATTCAATTCATTTCGAAATCGTTTTCAATTCAATTCATTTCGAAATCGTTTTCAATTCATTTTGAATTCGTTTTCAATTCAATTCATTTTGAATTCGTTTTCAATTCAATTCATTTCGAAATCGTTTTCAATTCAATTCATTTCGAAATCGTTTTCAATTCATTTTGAATTCGTTTTCAATTCAATTCATTTTGAATTCGTTTTCAATTCATTTTGAATTCGTTTCCAATTCAATTCATTTTGAATTCGTTTTCAATTCATTTCATTTCGAAATCGTTTTCAATTCAATTCATTTTGAATTCGTTAAAATCGATATAAATATCGTTCACGTCAAAATGGCGTCAATCTAATCAACACGGCTTCATAAAGTTCTATTTTCAAATATTCTATTTCAAATATTTCTATTTTAAAACTGGAATGAGGCCCAATCAATTACCATATAAAGTTAATTATATGGATTTTCATACAACACATGTATAATAGCCTTGAAAAATAATCAACCATCAACCAAAGTGCACTACACTGTATAAGCATCAAATATAGACATTTAACGCTTATAGCAGCTTGTCAATCAATCGATCGACATATTTAATCAATCAGGATGAGTGAACTTCAAATTTCATCCTAACACCCGTGTGGGGTTTCAAACAATCAAACACATATTTTATTTGTGCAGTTAGGCGATGTGTAAAATTTATCGACCCAATCAACGTCATTCAAATAGGTGTACATAAACAAACCGTCTGGTTTGTAAATGAATATTTATTTATTCACATTCACGTTAAAAATTATATTTTTAACGATAACACATTTTATTTTAACATATGAATTTCTATTCAGTTCATTCGTTAAATAAAATGCTATTTTTATTTTTCTAACTTATTTTAGAAAATTTCGGCGGCATAACGGCACGATACTAGAAACGGGACAAGGCCTAGCCTTATCCCCGGTCTAGTGAAGGCCCACGCCATTCACACATCAATCAAATCAATTCGTTATGCAAACCCCAAACTTTGAAGTAAGGATCTAACCTAGCCTTACTCCTTCGCCTTATAACGGCGCACGTCTAATCCTAACCAATTTATCGATTCGATTTTTCACACCACAAACCACATTCAAACCAATATCGCAATCAATCACCAAACAGTCAAACAAACAAGTCCATGGTCTGTGGACGATTGTGTCGGGTGCTACTAAGCACCGTCTGCATCCTAGTATATATATATAACTAGAAAAGGAGAATTAAGAGTGAGAAGTTCTCACCTATAGCTATCCTAGCTCCACGGCTCTTCTTTTGCAGAAGTCTTCGTCGTTTCGCCTTTTTGTCACCTTCGTTGCCCAAGGCCACTATATATATAAAAATCGAATTTTTATTTCTAAGTTCAATATATAAAAATCGAATTTTTATTTCAAAGTTCAATATATAAAAATCGAATTTTTATTTCAAAGTTCAATATATAAAAATCGAATTTTTATTTCAAAGTTCAATACATAAAAATCGAATTTTTATTTCAAAGTTCAATATATAAAAATCGAATTTTTATTTCAAAGTTTCCGCCTTTTCCATTTCAAAGATCTAATCTTTTCTTTTACTTTTTAAAGTTCAAATCCTTTTACCTTTTAAAAATTCAAATCTTTTACCTTTTAAAAATTCAAATCTTTTTAAACCTCTTAAAAACAAAAATCTTCTTAAACCTTTTAAATTTCTTTACAATCTCAGAAACTTATTTTTCCAAAAATCAAAAATCATATATGTAAAATTCATATTTTTATATTTCTATTAATCATATAAAAATCATATTTTTATATGTTAGAAACCATGCTATTCTTATTTTAAAACCAAATCAGTTTTTATTTTTATAATTTTACAAAATCAGTTTTAAATTACTTTAAAAAAAATTAGTTTTAAATTACTAAAAAAAACAGAAAAAGTAAATAATAAAAATAAAAAAAACAGAAAGGGGACTTACAGGGGGGAGGCTTCTCCGTTCGTCAGTGGGGGGGGCTCGTGGCGGAGGGTGGTCGGAGCAGCTCCTGGGGGGGGCGGTTGTGGGTTTCGCGGCGCCTGGCGCCTGGAGGGGGGGGGTCGGGCTTGAGGGTCTCGCGTCGGAGCAGGGCGGAGATGAAGGGGGGGGGAACTGTGCGAGAGGGAGGCGGCGCGGTGGATGGTGGGGCGGCGCTCCGCCCCCCTGTCGCCCTTTCTTTTTTTTTTTTTTCTTTTTTTTTTTTCTGTTCTGTTTGAAATGAATGGACGGGGGGGGGGGCCAGAGTGTTTTAAGGAGGGAGAAGTTTGTTTTTTTTTTTTTTTATTATTATTATTATTATTATTATTATTTAATTCATTAAAGTAGGTTTTTGCGTATGAACTCGAAACCAAACCCAATGACTGTCGCCCCTAGCTAATTACCCCCATCCCAGACACAATGGAATATGTTTCGTTAGCCAATTCGACTGTTTCAGTCAGTTATCCCGCAAATTAAAGTATAAAACATTTAATTTTCAAATTTGAACGTACATTTCAAATTACCGGGGTCACATACTAACTAGAAAAATTTCAGAAAAATATTTTCTAGCTTCGTATTGACTATACGGTCCTAACAAAACTAGTTTCGTCGAATTCTGAGACCGTTAGAAAAATGGCCAATTTCCAGTCGATTAAAATCAACTGAAACTGGTCAAACGCGTTTTTCTTTGCCACGCTCAAATATTGATTCGAAAAATTATGAAATTTGGAATCTAGCAATAACCTGACATCACGGACCCAACAAAACTGGTTTCGTCGAAATCCGAGGTCATTTGCAAAATGTCCATTTTTAAGGGCCTGAATTCCATAGCGACTATTCAGAATTTTCAACTGGACATATCTTTCGATTCCTGATATGAAATCTTGATTTTTCGGATTCGTTGGAAAGATATTATCAATCAGATCCTAATGTTTTTGGTTTCACTAAAATCCGGATTGTTTTGCACCCGGTACATTCAATTGAAGTTTGAAATCGAATTATCGAACTACCGCGCCATTTTCAATTCTATTTATAATTATATATAAATATTTATATTCTAACGACGACGCGTATAAATATATACGTTCGAATTATATTCAAAATAAATTTCTCGTCGTTATTATTTAAAATAATTCATTTTAAATAATCTGAATTCGCTAAAATTGCCAAAATAAAAATTTCAAACTGGCTCGCATTTTCCGGGTTGTTACAATCTCCCCCACTTAAAACTTTTCGTCCCCGAAAAGGAACAAAGTCGAAAGTGGTTTGATCATTCAACTCTACGCTCGTTCAGGCTTCCATTCTCCAACTCTTTAGTTTCTGAGAATTTTCTAAATTTCAAAAATTTGGCTAACACCCTAAATTTTTGAAAAATTTCGCCATAACCTCCCCTGCAATGGGAGCATCGGGGAATTTCAAATAGCTTCCCCGGTCCTTCAGATCTCAAAAAGAAAAAGAAAAAGCCAAGCGGCTAGCCAATAGGCTCACAAAATCATCATCACCCAAACAAAACAGTAAATTATGTAGTAAACATGTACCTATTTGTCGGGCAAACAAATTTTATTCTCGGCTCTAGCCTCCTTGCTATGACCTGTTCAATGATATATATGTATATGCAAGCAAACGTGACCAATTTTCAATACAGTTCAATATTTGATTCAGTTAGGCTAAATGGTTCAAAATTAGCAAACAAATGAACAAACAACACAAACATCAATCAATTAGTGAATTATCATTTGAAATTCATAATTTTGATACATAGTCAAAAATCAGATTTTTGATGCCAAATCGAAACAATAGGCCCTATCTAATTTTGGTTCTCACACCAGTCAATAGGAAATATATAGAAATCTCACTTTCGTCGCTCGAAAATAAATACTGGCGACAGTGCCCCATCACCAGAATTATTCCCGGACACTAGAGGGATTCTATATCTACCCAATATATTAAAACTTCGAATACACGTTTGCAAGACATATATGCAAAATCTTTATATATCGGATTGTCCTAATCAATATAAAATAAATAATCAAATACGAATAATTGATTTAAATTTTCAAAACGAAATTTGTTTTCATTTGAAAAAAAAAATATACTCTTCACACTCGTTCTAGGATACTACTGATCCTATCTCTAACGAGTCATTCTAATTGGATATTACTAACCCAATATCTGATGAATTCTTTCGTAGGGTTCTAATGTGTTTTGTTCTCTAGCTTTGTAAACCAAAGCTCTGATACCACGTGTGACGACCCGCAACCTCCCCGTAAAGGAAAGCGTCGGATAGTTCGAGAACAAACCACAGCAGAACGCATATAAAAGAACATTTCATTGTATATTACAACAATGCATCAGATTACAAGAATATACAGAGTATAAATGAATATTACACAGAAATATCAGAGATTTAAATACATCGCAGTGGAAAATAATACAATACACAACTAGAATGGGATATACGGATACAAAGCTTTCCGGATATCGTTCCAGCTGTAAACCAGGATCCTGTGAATATAAATCTGCAAAACCAAAACTACTAGCTGCCCGTGTCAAAATAAGGGCACCCAGAGTTTAGGTTAAAACAATAAACTCCAGGTCAGTCATGTGACTGGTGTGAGAACTAAAACAGTTATTAATTCTTTATTTTAAAGTTAGGTAAATCAAGGGACCACGCCGTATAACACGGAACGGGTTTCCTCCCAAGAATACCAGTGCATAAAACGAACAGCGCAATGCTAAATAAAGAAAAATGAAGCTGTTATAAGACCCAGGTCCCATCACACAATGCAACGCAGTCGAGGATAGGGTTTTCCCTTATAACAGCCAAAGAATGCTTGATACGTTTAAAACAAATCATTTGATACTATTATAAGTGCATAGTGTATAAAACACTTCAAATCATAAGTATCAATCATAGGCGGCATGAATGCCCCATACCACTATGTCGCCATATATAGGTTATACAATCAAAATCGCAAAGTCACGTATTTGGAAATTGGGTTTCCATCTATGAACCGAGGCAAAAGATAGTCCTCAACCGATTCGAGACGCTCTAGCCCGCCCCTCAGGACCCAGACTCAGGTGGGCCCTTGGATCGTCAGGGCCGGTCCACCGATGTGGATTAAAATGCCTGAACACTACGTTTCCCCACCCTATGGGGTGTAAGTCTGGTCCGTCAGCCGACCAGAATGCATCGGCCGAAACCGATATAACCGAGGCGCCTCGCAACAGCAACAACCACATAAGTCAAACTCGTCAGGGCGTGTAAAACCACTGACGCCACTTCTAACTAGAAAGAAACGCAAGTCCTCCCTGAGGTCCGTCTCCCGTTTTTGGTTCATACCTGGTGTGAAACACGTGAGGTAAACGTTACACAAAGCTACGCCACAAAGGCCGTGCTTTGATCATCACCACAAGACTTTGCTTTTCAACAGAAGCCTTGATCATTTGCATCTTAGCATGCCACACAGGCAAACCATCCTATGCAACCGATATCAGTCACACAGCATGAAATCCGATGTCAGACACACAGTCCATTTACAAGTCCGTTCTGGGTCTGAACGAAACCGGAGGCACCTAGTACCCCGCATATCCATCGATCTCCAAGTACGTCTGGACGATCACTAACTGTTTCCATCTTCTTGGGTGTACAGCCCAATCAAGATCATCAGTTATCACCCAAACAACGTGAAGACTTCCGGTCTTCGACCATCGTCTTCATCTTCGACTTATCGTCGTATCAGTTATTCAGAATGGGATAAACCCGGTCTTCCCGAATAACTCGCGTATATTTTATAAAAGTGTTACACAAACACAACATACGCCTCATTCCAATTCATTAGTCACTAACCATAAATTAATCAAGAGAATAATTCCCCAAATATTAACCCCGAAGGCCGAAACCAACATCAGATCAATATTCAGAAAACCATTCTGCTTGGCTAACCGACAGTTAGTTTCTAAATTTCACGTTCAAATCTAATTAAAGATTTAACTATCGCCTGGAGCGAAACTGGTGATACTCCATTCTCGATCTTCTCAATCTAATTAAAGATTCATTAAAACTCCACTTAGTTTTAATCATTATCTGGGTTAAAGAATCAGTGTCATTTAAAACACGGTTCACGATAAACCCAAAATCACATTCATTAATTATCGGGTTAAAGAACGAGTGTTATTTAAAACACTGTTCACGATAAACCCAAAAATCAATATCAATTCAATTCCAATTAAATATCATTTAATTGGTACACTTCGTTAAATCTAAATAAAAAGATTTAATCTTTTCTCAACTGGGTCCAAGAACAGTGTTAGTGAAGACACCATTCACGACAAACCCAAATCACATTCATTAATTATCGGGTTAAAGAACAAGTGTTATTTAAAACACTGTTCACGATAAACCCAAAAATCAATATCAATTCAATTCCAATTAAATATCATTTAATTGGTACACTTCATTAAATCTAAATAAAAAGATTTAATCTTTTCTCAACTGGGTTCAAGAACGGTGTTAGTGAAGACACCATTCACGACAAACCCAAATCACATTTGATATTAAATACAAGGCTCTGAATAGAAAATATATCGGCCTATATTCAATACCAAATTCTACGATTTACAAATGTCGTATTGGAAATAACGATATAAAAATATATCTTTCAAATTTCCATAACAACACCTGTACAATCACGAATTCCAACATCGAAATATTCCGAAGACAATTTCGATTCAAATCCACTCCAATGCAATCATTGGAAATTTTGGTTATTTTCAAAACCCTTTTCGAATTCAATTTATTTATTTAAAAATAAATAGAATTATAATTCTAGTTCAAAACTAGTTCATTTCGATAAAAATCTATTTTTATCTTTTCAAATATGGAGTTTTTCATCCCAAATCTTCACAAATCATTTCTTATGATTTTACATAAATTATTACTATTTTTAATAATTTTATCAAGGCCCGTACAGTCGATTTCCATCAACGGCCATCGAACTGCACTTACAGCGACCTTTTTCGAATTTGATTTGGACGTATCTCCAAATCCAACCGTTAGATTTCAAATTTCTAACCCTCTTTAGAAAGCTCTTTTCGATACGAACCCAACGGTTCCGGTTTTAGGAGAATCCGACGGTCGGATCTCCCGTAATGTCCGTTTGAAATAAATGGTCGAAATTCGCGAACTGCCGCGGCGCGGCGCGTTCTATTCAGGCCATTATATTATATATATAATATATATAATATATATTTCGTCGATTTCTATTTAAAATGAATTATATAAATAGTTTTAAATTCGTTTCAAATTCTATTTCAACTTCTATTTCAATTCAAAGCAAAATTGAATTCTTCTTTATAAATTCGTTTAAAAATTCATTTCTATTCAATTCGAATTTCAATTCAATTTGAATTCATTTCAATTCGCTTTCTATTCCATTCGAATTCGTTTTCAATTCAATTCATTTCGAAATCGTTTTCAATTCAATTCATTTCGAAATCGTTTTCAATTCATTTTGAATTCGTTTTCAATTCAATTCATTTTGAATTCGTTTTCAATTCAATTCATTTCGAAATCGTTTTCAATTCAATTCATTTCGAAATCGTTTTCAATTCATTTTGAATTCGTTTTCAATTCAATTCATTTTGAATTCGTTTTCAATTCATTTTGAATTCGTTTCCAATTCAATTCATTTTGAATTCGTTTTCAATTCATTTCATTTCGAAATCGTTTTCAATTCAATTCATTTTGAATTCGTTAAAATCGATATAAATATCGTTCACGTCAAAATGGCGTCAATCTAATCAACACGGCTTCATAAAGTTCTATTTTCAAATATTCTATTTCAAATATTTCTATTTTAAAACTGGAATGAGGCCCAATCAATTACCATATAAAGTTAATTATATGGATTTTCATACAACACATGTATAATAGCCTTGAAAAATAATCAACCATCAACCAAAGTGCACTACACTGTATAAGCATCAAATATAGACATTTAACGCTTATAGCAGCTTGTCAATCAATCGATCGACATATTTAATCAATCAGGATGAGTGAACTTCAAATTTCATCCTAACACCCGTGTGGGGTTTCAAACAATCAAACACATATTTTATTTGTGCAGTTAGGCGATGTGTAAAATTTATCGACCCAATCAACGTCATTCAAATAGGTGTACATAAACAAACCGTCTGGTTTGTAAATGAATATTTATTTATTCACATTCACGTTAAAAATTATATTTTTAACGATAACACATTTTATTTTAACATATGAATTTCTATTCAGTTCATTCGTTAAATAAAATGCTATTTTTATTTTTCTAACTTATTTTAGAAAATTTCGGCGGCATAACGGCACGATACTAGAAACGGGACAAGGCCTAGCCTTATCCCCGGTCTAGTGAAGGCCCACGCCATTCACACATCAATCAAATCAATTCGTTATGCAAACCCCAAACTTTGAAGTAAGGATCTAACCTAGCCTTACTCCTTCGCCTTATAACGGCGCACGTCTAATCCTAACCAATTTATCGATTCGATTTTTCACACCACAAACCACATTCAAACCAATATCGCAATCAATCACCAAACAGTCAAACAAACAAGTCCATGGTCTGTGGACGATTGTGTCGGGTGCTACTAAGCACCGTCTGCATCCTAGTATATATATATAACTAGAAAAGGAGAATTAAGAGTGAGAAGTTCTCACCTATAGCTATCCTAGCTCCACGGCTCTTCTTTTGCAGAAGTCTTCGTCGTTTCGCCTTTTTGTCACCTTCGTTGCCCAAGGCCACTATATATATAAAAATCGAATTTTTATTTCTAAGTTCAATATATAAAAATCGAATTTTTATTTCAAAGTTCAATATATAAAAATCGAATTTTTATTTCAAAGTTCAATATATAAAAATCGAATTTTTATTTCAAAGTTCAATACATAAAAATCGAATTTTTATTTCAAAGTTCAATATATAAAAATCGAATTTTTATTTCAAAGTTTCCGCCTTTTCCATTTCAAAGATCTAATCTTTTCTTTTACTTTTTAAAGTTCAAATCCTTTTACCTTTTAAAAATTCAAATCTTTTACCTTTTAAAAATTCAAATCTTTTTAAACCTCTTAAAAACAAAAATCTTCTTAAACCTTTTAAATTTCTTTACAATCTCAGAAACTTATTTTTCCAAAAATCAAAAATCATATATGTAAAATTCATATTTTTATATTTCTATTAATCATATAAAAATCATATTTTTATATGTTAGAAACCATGCTATTCTTATTTTAAAACCAAATCAGTTTTTATTTTTATAATTTTACAAAATCAGTTTTAAATTACTTTAAAAAAAATTAGTTTTAAATTACTAAAAAAAACAGAAAAAGTAAATAATAAAAATAAAAAAAACAGAAAGGGGACTTACAGGGGGGAGGCTTCTCCGTTCGTCAGTGGGGGGGGGCTCGTGGCGGAGGGTGGTCGGAGCAGCTCCTGGGGGGGGCGGTTGTGGGTTTCGCGGCGCCTGGCGCCTGGAGGGGGGGGGTCGGGCTTGAGGGTCTCGCGTCGGAGCAGGGCGGAGATGAAGGGGGGGGGAACTGTGCGAGAGGGAGGCGGCGCGGTGGATGGTGGGGCGGCGCTCCGCCCCCCTGTCGCCCTTTCTTTTTTTTTTTTTTCTCTTTTTTTTTTCTGTTCTGTTTGAAATGAATGGACGGGGGGGGGGGCCAGAGTGTTTTAAGGAGGGAGAAGTTTGTTTTTTTTTTTTTTTATTATTATTATTATTATTATTATTATTTAATTCATTAAAGTAGGTTTTTGCGTATGAACTCGAAACCAAACCCAATGACTGTCGCCCCTAGCTAATTACCCCCATCCCAGACACAATGGAATATGTTTCGTTAGCCAATTCGACTGTTTCAGTCAGTTATCCCGCAAATTAAAGTATAAAACATTTAATTTTCAAATTTGAACGTACATTTCAAATTACCGGGGTCACATACTAACTAGAAAAATTTCAGAAAAATATTTTCTAGCTTCGTATTGACTATACGGTCCTAACAAAACTAGTTTCGTCGAATTCTGAGACCGTTAGAAAAATGGCCAATTTCCAGTCGATTAAAATCAACTGAAACTGGTCAAACGCGTTTTTCTTTGCCACGCTCAAATATTGATTCGAAAAATTATGAAATTTGGAATCTAGCAATAACCTGACATCACGGACCCAACAAAACTGGTTTCGTCGAAATCCGAGGTCATTTGCAAAATGTCCATTTTTAAGGGCCTGAATTCCATAGCGACTATTCAGAATTTTCAACTGGACATATCTTTCGATTCCTGATATGAAATCTTGATTTTTCGGATTCGTTGGAAAGATATTATCAATCAGATCCTAATGTTTTTGGTTTCACTAAAATCCGGATTGTTTTGCACCCGGTACATTCAATTGAAGTTTGAAATCGAATTATCGAACTACCGCGCCATTTTCAATTCTATTTATAATTATATATAAATATTTATATTCTAACGACGACGCGTATAAATATATACGTTCGAATTATATTCAAAATAAATTTCTCGTCGTTATTATTTAAAATAATTCATTTTAAATAATCTGAATTCGCTAAAATTGCCAAAATAAAAATTTCAAACTGGCTCGCATTTTCCGGGTTGTTACAATTAATTACGATAATCCATAACACAAGTAATTTGGATTAGGTTTAGCCGAATAGTCAGAATGATATTTGAGACAGATAGTAGGGATATGCAAGCATATGATTATTCTTGACTTATTATTTTTTATCATGTTTATTAAATATTTTGACTGCAGGTGAAGCTTTGATTTGCTGATTGATTGATTTGATTTCAAATACTAGTAAGGGGAAAACACGTTCCGCTCCATGGCATAGTCTCATTAGACATCCATTTAGTTGAGTTGACATATTATTATTCATAACAAATTGTTGTCTAGTTAGATGTTTTTTTATTTTCCCTTTAACTCTTGGATGCTCTGTTGAGTAGTTCAAGAGTAAGTCTTCAGGTTCTTATATTTTTCGGTGAATAAAGTTAGCGGAGACATGAAAGTATCATTGTTAAATATGTCAGGAGCTACATTTTGGATTCATTTTTATTGTTTATATGTGTTACATTAATTTTTATTATAATTACTCCAGTCAATATAGGGAGGAGCTTCTCTATATGCCGCTCTAAAAACATTTTTTAATTACTTTTTATCATAAACCTAGGAGACATTATAGGTTACATGAATGCGAAATGTTGAAATTGTCCTGGAAATTGTGTTAAATTTAGTTTCATGTTCGTGTGCTATTGTTATATATATACCCATTATTTTGCTCATGTTCCACCATTAGATTATATATATATATATATATATATATATATATATTGATATACATGTAAATGTGTATATTTTATCCGCTTATTTATCTTATTTTCCCTTTAAAATAATTGATATTGTGTATTTATAGCTGTGTTTTCAGATTGTTGATAAAAAGCATGGTTTAGAGCATTTGCTGGATAAAGCATGAAGAGTTTGCTTAAAAAGAGTGAAGTTTGCAATTACTAAAGCTTGAATAATGGTTGCAAATATAGTTCAATTAGGTAGATTTGGCTCAATGAATACTCAAGCTGCATTCACATTGGCTCATTTGCAAGGCCTCTTACTCATGCTGCGTTCACATTGGTTCATCTGCAAGGCCACTCACTCTACAACTGCGTTCACACTGGCTTTTGTGTGTTATTTGGGTTAAATCTTTAGTCCCGCTTTGTGTAATTAGCCAATTAGTCTTTGTCATATCAGCTATAAATACACTGTATCTCCTTCATTTGTAATTAACTTGGGTTTTATTCTGTAATCCTTCTCTTGGAATAAAATCATTCTTTTCCCTGCTCTCTTTAGTTTATTTTATTCTATTTATGTTGTTTATTGTATTTTTCTCTTCTTCTTTAGCCATGTCTAGCTAATATCCTTTAATTAGGGGGTGATGATGCTGGATTAGATTCAATATGAATCACACATCCAAAGAGATTAGAACTTCATGTATGTAGATCTAGATCTGAACCAAGGGTTGGATTCGAACCTTCATACTCTGTGTCGTTTAAGAGCTATGCTCCTTCACAGGGTATATTCGAGTTCGATCTAACATTTATCAGATTTAGATCTAACTTTTAGGGTTTTGGAAATAAAATAGTGTATCTGTCCTGATAGCCAATGGTTGTTTAAGAGCTTAACTCCTGCATAGACTATACTTGTTGTTATTCACATATTTGTTTCTAGAAACCTAATAAGTGTTGATTCATGTTTGTGACAGAAACATGAATTAGATCTGATTAATCTGTGTTATTAATTCATGTTAATTTAATCTATGTCATTGCTCTCTAATTGCTTTGTTTAATCATATAAAACTCTCTTTTATTTAATTTTTGTTATTTTCTGTGTTTTCAACCAATCAAAATTCTGGAATAACTTGATTGGATTTACTAGATTAAATATTTTTGGTCCTAGAGTTCGACACCCTCTACAACAATCCTTGTTGTTTAGGAAAGCCAAATGGATTTTATAGTTGTTTACAATTGTAAAAAAATTTCGCAAACAAATTTTGGCGCTGTTGTCGGGGATCAAAATATTTTTTATTAATAAATCCTTCGGGTTATACTTTTTATTTTCTTATTTTTATTTTTCCTCTTGTTTTCTATCATTTAAAAAAAATACTTGTTTAGTCTTTTTTTATTTTTATTTACTTATTTTCACAAAAAAACACAGAAATATTTTATTTATTTAATTTGTTTCTAGTACAGAAAAAAAAAAATCTTCTTAGTTGATTTGGTATTTGATCTGTGATACCATAATCTACCAAATAAGAGAAAAAATAATTGCAATTTTCTGTTCAAATTCTTTCCACTTTCAACCCCATTCCAAGTTTCTTTCTTGTTTTTTCTTTCCTTTTACAATTTCTTTTCAAAATTAAAAAAAAATCCTTTTAAATTCTTTCTTGTTTTGGATTCTATTAGACCTTTCTTGCAACATCTCCTTTTCAACTTCCTTTCCTGTTTAATACATTTCCTTTCCCTCTTTCACTTATTTCTTCTCATTTTACAATTGATTTGTTTTTTTGTACAAGTTTTATAAATTAAATAAATTCCTTTCCTAATTTTCTCTTCTGTGCCTTTTTTCTCTCTACATAAACCACGCACCCTTCACCGCCCATCGACTATTACTACCATACTTGCCATCATCCTGCTTTATTGCTGTTCTACAAACCAATCTCCACGACCACGTTCATACAACATCAACATACCCATATCCACTTCCAAACAACCAACTCCACCACCAATTCATCACAACCACTTCACCTCTTACAAACCGTGTTTAACACCAACAACATCCCTCATCTCCATTTACACCATATATCTCCATAGTCACCAACTTTTCACCGCAACCAGCGAAGGGTGAAGCTCCCATGCCCATCATTTCATCAACCAGTCACCTGCGCATTCAATACCCAAACTCAGTTTAGCCATAACAAAGTTACGGCAAATTCTCCACATTCATACACATGTCCATCCTTCAAACTACAACCAGCAGTTTTCATCTCCACACAAACTTCATACCAAAATCTCCTATACCATTGACCGACTCCTTACAGCAAATACCAACTCCAGTTGAAAGCCCCAAAAATCCTCTGGCCGAACACCCCATGTTCACACAATTCCACACCCTAAACCGTGAATTCTTCCTCAACAATCCATGTATTCTTCTTGCCCAAACAAACTCCCCCGAACCAACCGCCCATCATCCCCCATTAACCTCAACATTCACCTTCACATTTCAGCTCACATTCACCTTCACAAATCGCGATCACAAAACTGTAACCAACTACAAAATGCGCAATCCAACACTAAACCTGCCACCTGAAAGTCCCTCCAAGATCCTGTGTCAACCCTTCTGCTACAGTCTTCAGCCACATCTACAGTTCGCAGTATACCCAACCATTTCGAACACCCCGTAATCTGACGCCCTTAACCAAATCCAAATCGTACAAGCCAAATATCACAGTAATCTGAACCCCAATTCGCACTTCGAACAGACTAAGAACCATCTCGCAACCACCATAATACCCTCACCTTCGAAACCTCTCAATCACAACAAGTGAACACCTTCATCCCTCTTCACAATTCGAACCCAGCGCAAATATCAGTTCAAGCCACTCGAATCTTTCAAATCACCGAAACTCCCACACCTGCAACCGGTATTCGCACAACCCAACTCGTCGCCTTCAATCACCAGCACAGAATCAATAGAGGGGTCTCTCCTTTATGGCGTCTCAGCCTTGACTCTTGATACTTTCTAATCGATTCTTTAGAAAAAAGAAAGGAAAAAGAATTTGCTACAAAGATCTGGAGTGTTATTTTTGTTGAAGTCTTTGAGCTTTGGTTTGTTCACCTAAGCTTCTGTTTAGTTTGCTTTGCATAAAGTTCTTATAACAAAAAGGAAAAGGGGTTTTTTGTTTGTCTTTGGCTTGTCGTGGGGTCTTCTCTGATTATTTCTTATTTGGCAATTGATTTGCCTAATTTTCAGTGTGATCTAGTCATTTGTTTGAGGTGCAATATTAGAAAATAAATAAATAAATAATTGTGGTGCTTTGTAAATAAAGGGGTATCCGATATTTCTTTCTGTGTTTGAGTCTGGTTTGGGATTTTGTTCTTGGGTTTGAGATTTGACGTGTTATATTGTGTGAAGGCGATGTGGCCTAGTTTGTAAATTTGGGTGTGAATCAAAAACGGTTTTGGCATATTATTCCTGATAGGGCGTGAGTTGAGTTGTGACCGGTGCTGTGAGAGTTTGTTTAACATATACAGTTGATAGTTCTTTTTTGAGTTGGTGAGTTTTTATTTTTTTCAATTTTTTTACTTACTTTTATTGCATTTAGTTTTGATTCTTGTTAGATGTCAGCTAGTTTTTTTTTTCTTTTTTTTCTTCATTGCAATTTAGCTTTTTTTCTTTTGATTGTTTATTTAACTATTTTTTGTTCATTTCAATTTCCTTTCTCGTTAAAAAAAAAAAATCAATTTTCTTTTGTTTAATTAGGGTTAGCTTTGTTTTGTTTTCATTTTATTTTATTTTTTCCACTCATTTGATTTTTAGTTTTATTTTGTTTTCATTCTAATTTATTCTAAAAAAAGGATAGGAGTTTCAAAAACAAAGACCAAAGAGGTAGAATTCAATAAACGAACAAGAAATTCAGAACTCAAGCAATTTGCAATTAACAAAATTTGAATTGTTGGAGCGGTTGCACACCAATATATCGAAAACATGCGTACCATTGAATAATTGGCTCAATACACTATTGAATATTGGAAAAATCTAGAAAAGTTATTACTTGAGGGAATTGATGATGGTGATGACTTTGAGGATTCCATGAAACTTGCCTTGAATTATAATGAAGAACTGGCTCAAAGAATGGACGATAGCAAACTAAGTGTAACTTACAGGATTGTTTATCAAATTTCTTTTCTTCAAACTGAAGTTACGAACTTGTTCAACAACTATAAACCCCAATCTAGTAACAAACAAGTTTCTGCCAATGCTTATTTTGAATCAAGTAATCAACCATTAACTTTTTCACAACATTACATAACGATTATTGATGAATCTGACGATATGATCATTGATGAAAATTTTGGAAAATCTCATGTGCAAAACACTGATTTCTGTGAAATTGAAATTCAAACTCAAACTGATGCTTCTGCTAAAAATTCAACTGTTACTGGAATCGAAAATTTTCAACTAACAACTTTTGAAATTGATGAAAATCTTAATGAAGTTGTCGAAATCTCTGTACTTGATTTGAATTTAAATTCTCTTGAAAACGAAGATGTCAATCTTCAATTTGATCTTCCTCTCCCAGATTCTAATTTTTTTGAGAAATTAGCAACTTTAGATTGTCAATCTTAAAGAAATGATGAAGTTGGTAACAATTGTTTAAGTGAGGAGGACTTTGATGAGCGAAAAATTCTTGAACTGATTGACGATAACGTTGTGGGGTCTGACATCGAAAATGAATCATTTGAAAATCTTGAAAATCTTGAGGTTGACAACAATGAAACTGCTGAATGTGATCTTAAATACAATGACATTTTTTCTGAAATTGTCGAAGCTCCTTGCGACTTGATCGTTTCAACTGAACCTCGCTGTGATCACTTGTTTTTCAATGATAAAATTCTGCAGTATATGAACTCTTTCCGGAATAACACTGTTTTTGAGAAAACACGGTTTTGAAATTTACTGAAAATTCATTTGTTTGTTATTAACTTTAGGTTTACAAATGAACCTTTAGTCAACAACATTTCAAATATCAAGGCAAAACTAAACAATATCTCTCAAAACAAGTGTGGGGGTGAGAATGATTCACATGTCTCTCAATTTATGCATCATTTGAACAAATCAAATTTTGTTTTCGGAACTTTTACTAAACCCCAGCTAGATGACCTCTCTTTAGTTTCTATAAAAATTGAATTCGATTTTAGGATCACTTGTAAGCTCAAAATTTTAAAATTAGCAACTCAAACTTTTGAAAAAACAAAATTTGTTTTTCCAAATCTAACACGTAATATAAAATCCTTTATGATTTGGTTTTCTGTGCTTCAGCTGTGTCTCATAAGCTTAATGAAGCTGATCCATTGGTCCATTGTGGACCGGTTCATTTATTCGATGACTGCGTATTTTCTGCACGTGTATCTAGTAAGCCGTGCTGACCCTCTTATTTTATTTCCCTTTCACTAAGATATGTCTGATTAACGACTGTGAGGGCACAGTCACACTCAAGTGTGGGGGAAATTTACATTACTTCAGCAATCAAATTTTATGAACTAGGTCATTCATTGAACAAGGATTAACTTAAATTCATAAATAACACCTTGGTTCTTGTTTGATAAGTTTAATTGTTGGGTGATGGGAATGAACATTATTTATTCATTGAGTCGTAATGTGTCTTTTTAAGATGCTAGCTTGAGACTGTGTAGATGTTAGTCGTGTTCTGGAGCAAGCATGCCAACCCTTGTTATACATGTTAAAATGTGCAAGTAAAAAATCAAATAATAATGATTTTGCACCTACATTTGTTGGATTTCCTGAGTTGGTTTTCATGCATAATATTTTTTCTCACTCAAATTTTCAAAATCGTAAGTTCTAAAATCCACTTGGCCCAACTAAGGAGAAATGACTCGTTGTAGCATTCTTCTTCGACACCCCACATTATTCAAACCCAAGTTTTAGTCGATTTACATCCATGTTCGACAAGTTTTTCTTATATTGGTATACTCAAGAACCTTTTTACTGAATTATTTTCAAAGGTTCAAAAAAAAAACGTCCTTTTTTGTACAAATATTGCACTACCCACTCCCTACTTATTTTAAGGTATGATAACCATATACCATATCTTATTTTATATGGGTTATCTATCTTATGAAGCTTTGCTTATCACTCCTTTTAGCTTTTTAATAATATCATTCTAGACTTGTGTGTTGAATTAGGATTATAGAAGTAGAGTAACTAGGGCACAAAAATTTCCTTTCATGAAGTGTTAGTTATGATTCGCTTAGCAAAGGAGGAATCAAATGAAATAATATATGGTATGGTATCATTCTATTCCATCTCCAATCATCATTCTCATGCAAAAAGAAAAAAGAAGAAAAAAAAGAAGAAGAAAAAGAAGAAAGAAATGCAATAAATGCAATAAAGAGAAAATCTCTGAGAAAAAATAGTCACTCGTCATTCTTGACTATAAAGCATTCATTTCCATTCCATCCACATCCATCATATCGTACTTAGATGTGAGGATTGTAGTTGAGGAGATGAAAGGAAACAAACATGTTTATATGTGCCTTAGTATTACTTTATCTTTTATAGCTTGAAGTTAAACTAATACACTTGCCCTCTTATTAATAATATTTTTTAGAACTTACAAATTTTTCCTTCATGTATGCATAACTCACATCCAAACTGTACAGTTACACTAGTGCAAAATTATTCAAAAAAAAAGAAGCATAAGTGATTGGTTGCACATTGTCGATGTATAGAACTTTGGTTGACACCACCCTCTTAACCTTCAAGACAATTACAGTGTTATCAAGGAATTACGATTCAGTTTGAATTTTTTTATTCAATTTTGCACCAACTATGGGATGAACAATTTGGGACTAAACCGTTATTATTGAAGTTAGGTAAAATCCTAGGAATATGAAAGACCTTAAATATATTATTTGATTAATCCGCGTACATAAGACGCTTTGGATTTGGTGGGTAGTATCCGCTGAAAACCTTCACGAGACAACACTCGTCCTAGTTAGGACACCTAGGGGTTTAACGACTTGTTGCATACGCTAAATGCAATCGTGTTTCCTACGAAAGTGTGACATATCTTAGTTTAGTTTATTCGAGGACGAATAAAAAGATAAGTGGCGGAGTATTTGATATACACATATATGTGTACATTTTATCCACTTATTTATCTTATTTTCCCTCTAAAATAATTGATATTGCGTATTTCTAGCCGTGTTTTCAGATTGTTGATAAAAAGCATGGTTTAGAGCATTTGATGGATAAAGCATGAAGAATTAGCTTAAAAAGAGTGAAGTTTGAAATTACTAAAGCTTGAAGAGTTTAAAGCTTGAAGAACGGTTGCAAATATAGTTCAGTTAGGTAGATTTTGCTCAATGAATACACATGCTGCATTCACAATGGCTCATTTGCAAGACCTCTTACTCATGTTGCGTTCACATTGGTTAATTTGCAAGGCCACTCACTCTACAGCTGCGTTCACACTGGCTTTTGTGTTATTTGGATTAAATCTTTAGTCCCACATTGTGTAATTAGCCAATTAGTCTTTGTCATATCAACTATAAATACACCGTATCTCCTTCATTTGTAATTACATTGGTTTTATTCTGAAATCCTTCTCTTGGAATAAATTCATTCTTCTCCCTGTTCTCTTTACTTTATTTTATTTATGTTGTTTATTTTATTTTTCTCTTCTTCTTTAGCTATGTCTAGCTAATCTCCTTTAATTAAGGGGTGATGACACTGGATTAGATTCAATATGAATCACATAGCCAAAGAGATTAGAACTTAACGTATGTAGATCTAAATCTAAACCAAGTGTTGGATCTGAACCTTTATACTCTGTGTCGTTTAAGAGCTATGCTCCTTCACAGGGTATATTCGAGTTAGATCTAACGTTTAGCAGATTTAGATCCAACTTTTAGGGTTTTAGAAATAAAATAATGAATCTGTCCTGATAGCCTATGGTTGTTTAAGAGCTTAGCTCCTGCATAGGCTATACTTGTCGTTATTCACATATTTGTTTCTAGAAACCTAATAAGCGTTGATTCATGTTTGTGACAGAAACATGAATTAGATCTGATTAATCTATTTGGTTATTAATTCTTGTTAATTTAATCTATGTCATTGCTCCCTAATTTCTTTCTTTAATCATATAAAACTCTCTTTTATTTAATTTCCGTTATTTTCTGTGTTTTCAATCAATCAAAATTCTGGAATAAGTTGATTGGATTTACTAGTTTAAATATTTTTGGTCCTAGGGTTCGACACCCTCTACAATAATCCTTGTTGTTTAGGGAATTTGAACGGATTTTACAGTTGTTTACAATTGTAAAATTTGTTCGCAAACAAATTTTGGTGCCGTTGCAGGGGATCAAAATATTTTATACTAATAAATCCTTCGGGTTATATAATTTTTTCTTATTTTTATTTTTTCCTTTTGTTTTCTATCATTTAAAAAAAATACTTGCTTAGACTTTTTTTATTTTTATTTACTTATTTTCGCAAAAAAACACAAAAATATTTTTTTATTTAATTTATTTCTAGGATTGGAAAATAAAATTCTTGTTAGTTGATTTGGTATTTGATCTGTGCATAATCTACCAAATAAGAGAAAAAAATTGCGATTTTCTATTCAAATTCTTTCCACTTTCAACCCCATTCCAAATTTCTTTCTTGTTATTTCTTTCGTTTTATAGTTTCTTTTCAAAATAAAAAAAATAAAAAAAGTCCTTTTTAATTCTTTCTTGTTTTGTATTCCATCAGAACTTTCTTGCAACATCTCCTTTTCAACTTCCTTTCCTGTTTAATACAATTCCTTTCCTTCTTTCACTTATTTATTTTCCTTTTACAATTGATTTGTTTTCTTTATGTACAAGTTTTATAAATTAAAAAAATTCCTTTCCAAATTTTTCCTTCTACGCCTTTTTTCTCTGTACATAAACCACGCACCCTTCACCGCCTATTGACCATCACTACCATACTTGCCATCATCCTACTTCATTGCTGTTCTACAAACCAATCTCTACGACCACGTTCATACAACATCAACATACCCATCTCCAATTCCAAACAGCCAACCCCACCACCAATTCATCAAAAACACTTCACCTCTTACAAACCGTGTTTAACACCAACAGCATCCCTCATCTCCATTTACACCATAAATCTCCAAGTCACCAACTTTTCACCGCAACCAGCGAAGGGTGAAGCTCTCATGTCCATCATTTCATCAACCAGTCACCTGCGCATTCAATACCCAAACTCAGTTTTGCCATAACAAAGTCATGCCAAATTCTCCACGTTCATACACACGTCCATCCTTCAAACTACAACCAGCAGTTTTCATCTCCACACAAACTTCGTACCAAAATCTCCTATACCATTGACCGACTCCTTACAGCAAATACCAACTCCAGTTGAAAGCCCCAAAAATCCACTAGCCGAACACCCCATGTTCACATAATTCCAAACCCTAACCCACGAATTCTTCTTCAATAATACATGTCTTCTTCTTGCCCAAACAAACTCCCCCAAACCAACCGCCCATCAGCCCACACTTAACCTCAACATTCACCTTCACATTTCAGCTCACATTCACCTTCACAAATCGTGATCACGAAACCGTAACCAACTACAAAACGCGCAACTTAACACTGAACGCGCCACCTGAATGTCCCCCTAGGATCCCATGTCAAACCTTCCGCTATAGTCTTCAGCCACATCTCCAATTCACAGTATACCCAACCATTTCGAACACCCCATAATCTAATGCCCTCATCAAGATCCAAATTGTACAAGCCAAATACCACATTAATCCGAACCCGAATTCGCACTTCGAATAGACTAAGAACCATCTCGCAACCACCATAATACCCTCACCTTCGAAACCTCTCAATCACAACAAGTGAACACCTTCATCCCCCTTCACAATTCGAACCCAGCGCAAATACCAGTTCAAACCCCTCGAGTCTTTCAAATCACTGAAACTCCCACACCTGCAACCGATATTCGCACAACCCAACTTGCCGCCTTTAGTCACCACCACAGAATCAACAGAGGTGTCTCTCCTTTCTGACATCTCATCCTTAACTCTCAATACTTTTTAATCGATTCTTATAAAAAAAGGAAAAAGAATTTGCTACAGAGATCTAGAGTGTTATTGTTGTTGAAGTCTTTGAGCTTTGTTTTGTTCGCCGAAGCTTCTGTTTAGTTTGCTTTGGATAAAGTTCTTATAACAAAAAGAAAAGGGGTTTTTTGTTTGGTCTTTAGCTTGTTGTGGGGTCTTCTCGGATTTGTTTCTTATTTGTCAATTGATTTGCCTAATTTTCAGTTTGATTTAGTCATTTGTTTGAGGTGCAATGTTAAAAAAAGAAAAAGAAAAAAAAAGAATAAATAATTGTGGTGCTTTGTAAATAAAGGGGTATCCAGTATTTCTTTCTATGTTTGAGTTGGTTTGGGATTTTGTTCTTGGGTTTGAGATTTGACTAGTTATATTGTGTGAAGACGATGTGGCCTTGTTTGTAAATTTGGGTATGAATCAAAAACGGTTTTGGCATATTATTCCTGATAGGGCATGAGTTGAGTTATGACTGGGGCTGTGAGAGTTTGTTTAACATATACAGTTGATAATTCTTTGTTGAGTTGGTGAGTTTTTATTTTTTAAATTTTTTTTATTTGCTTTTATTGCGTTTAGTTTTGATTCTTGTTAGATCTCAACTAGTTTTTTTTCTTCATTGCAATTTAGCTTTTATTTCTTTTGATTGTTTATTTAACTGCTTTTGTTCATTTCAATTTCCTTTCTCTTAAAAAAAAAATCAATTTTCTTTTGTTTAATTAGGGTTAGCTTTGTTTTTTTCATTTTGTTTTTTCCATTCATTTGATTTTTAGTTTTTTTATTCATTCTAATTTATTTCTAAAAAAAAGGATAGGAGTTTCAAAAACGAAGAACAAAGAGGCAGAATTCAATAAACGAACAAGAAATTCAGAACTCAATCAATTTGCAATTAAAAAAATTTGAATTGTTGGAGTGATTGCATACCAAGTGGGGTGTGAACACGCTAGCGCTACTCAGTTAAAATGGATGGACTGTCAATCTAAGTGAGTGATTTCTAAACTCTACAGGTGCTCTACTGCTTAAAAAATAATAATATAGACATTGCTTGTAAAAATCTTCTGTAGGGGCCGCGACTTGCTTGTAAAAAAATTATTTCTGCAATTTGTTATTCTATGACTGTCTGTAATGGATTATTTTGCTTGTTGATGTGTGGGTGAAAATTTTAAAACAAACGTGGAATAAATTATTTTGAAATCAAATCGAGGATTCACCAAAGCTCATAGGATAAAATATTCATCAAATTGACAATTAGGATTGATACTCTATGAGGTGTCTAAGGAACGATAGAGTCTAGAACTCAAACCGGTTCTTAAACCTTCAGTCATGTTTCTATGGTGATTCGTGGCACACTGATAATCCTTGTCCGAACCTGGCCCAGACTTGTATTCATATAATCCGAAGTTATTAATTTTAACATGTTTTTTTAAGAGCTTCTTTAGAGATACAACTTTTGCAACTGTTTTTCGAAGTAACTCTCTTCTTCTAGTACATGCGCACTTGCCCCATGTACAACCAAAATTGTAATTCTTTTCAAAATTTAAATGATTTTGGTTTCAATTCAAATCAGACTGAATTTCAAGCTGAATTTTTTTCGAATAATTTCCACCAATCTCATCAAACTGTTGTACACCAATATGTAAACTATCATCCTATGATTAACGAGAATTTATCTAAGGCGAGATGACTGCAAGCGCAAATGGCTAAGCAAAGTGCTGATTTTCAAAACAATTACAACACGGGTTTTAACGAAATTTTTAAAAACCAAAATGATTTTCATAATACGAGTGGATGTCAAATGTTGGTTATCGAATATGAAAAATTTGTTGCGAACAAGCTAAATTTTTGGCGATGTTGGTTTTGGAAAATAAATAATGGATGACTTCTAAGAGATGAGGTTGATGAATTTTTAAGGTCGACCAGTGAGGAACACATAGAAACGACGAATCTAAAAAACAACATTTTCAATTACGGTGTGTCTACCAATTTGATTGAAGAGAGCCTGAGTGAAATTGATCAATTAATGCATGACATTTGGATTTGTCGCGAAGAAATCAAGGAATGGGCGCAACTTTAGATGAAAAACAAGACTCTGAAAATAAACATATCAAAAACATGCATATCATTGAATAATTGGCTTAATACACTATTGAATTTTGGCTAAATCTAGAAAAGTTATTACTTGAGGGAATTGATGATGTTAATGACTTCGAGGATTCCATGAAACTTGGCTTGACTTACATTGAAGAACTGGCTCAAAGAATGGACGATAGCAAACTAAGTGTGTCTTATAGGATTGTTTATCAAATTTCTTTTCTTCAAACTGAAGTTACGAACTTGTTCAACAAATATAAATCCCAACCTAGTAACAAACAAGTTTCTGCCAACACTTCTTTTGAAACAAATAATCAGCCATTAACTTTGTCACAATATTACATAATGATTATTGATGATTCTGACGATATGATCATTGATGAAAATTTTGGAAAATCTCTTGTGCAAAACACTGATTTTTTGAAATTGAAATTCAAACTCAAACTGATGATTCTGCTGAAAATTCAACTCTTACTGGAATCGAAAATTTTCAAATAACAAATTTTGAGATTGAAAAAAATCTTAGTGGAGTTGTTGAAATCTCTGTACTTGATTTGAATTTATATTCTTTTGAAAACAAAAATGTCAATCTTCAATTTGATTTTCCTCTATTAGATTCTATTTTTTTTGAGAAATTAGTAACTTTAGATTGTCAATCTGAAAGAAATGATGAAGTTGGTAACAATTGTTTAAGTGAGGATGACTTTGATGAGCGAAAACTTCTTGAACAGATTGAAGATAATGTTGTTGGGTCTGACATCGAAAACGAAACATTTGAAAATGTTGAAATTCTTTTGGTTGACAATAATGAAACTGCTGAATGTGATCTTAAACACAATGACATTTTTTCTGAAATTACTGAAACTCCTTGCGACTTGATCGTTTCAACTGAACCTCACTGTGATCACTTGTTTTTCAATGATAAATTTCTACGGTATATGAAATCTTTCTGGAATAACAGTGTTTTTGAGAAATCACGATTTCGAAATTTACTGAAAATTCATTTGTTTGTTTTTAACTTTAGGTTTACAAATGAACCTTTAGTCAACAACATTTCAAATATCAAGGAAAAACTGAACAATATCTCTCAAAACAAGTGTGGGGGTGAGAATGATTCACATGTCTCTCAATATATACATCATTTGAACAAATCAAATTTTGTTTTTGAAACTTTTACTAAACCCTAGCTCAATGACCTCTCTTTAGTTGCTACAGAAATTCAATTCGATTTTAGTATCACTTGTAAGCTCAAAATTTTAAAATTAGCAACTCAAACTTTTGAAAAAACAAATTTTGTTTTTCGAAATCTGACACGTAATATAAAAGCCATTATGATTTGGTTTTCTGTGCTTCGGCTGTGTCTCATAATCTTAATGAGGCTGATCCATTGGTCCAATGTGGACCGGTTCATCTATTCGATGACTGCGTATTTTCTGCACTTGTATCCGGTAAGCCGTGCTGACCCTCCTATTTTATTTCCCTTTCACTAAGATATGTCTGATTAATGACTATGAGGGCACAATCACACTCAAGTGTGGGGGCAATTTACATTACTTCAGCAATCAAATTTTATGAACTAGGTCATTCATTGAACAAGGATTAACTTGAATTCATAAATAACACCTTGGTTCTTGTTTGATAAGTTGAATTGTTGGGTGATGGGAATGAATATTATTTATTCGTTGAGTCGTAATGTGTCTTTTTAATATTATAGCTTGAGATTGTGCAGATGTAAGTCGTCTTCTGGAGTAAGCGTGTCAACCCTTGTTATACATGTTAGAATGTGCAAGTAAAAAAAATCAAATATTAATGATTTTGCACCTACATTTGTTGGATTTCCTGAGTTCGTTTTCATGCATAATATTTTTTCTCACTCAAATTTTCAAAATCGTAAGTTCTAAATTCCACTTGGCCCAATTAAGGAGAAATGACTCATTGTAGCGTACTTCTTTGACACCCCATATTATTCAAACCCAAGTTTAGTCAATTTACATCCATGTTTTGACAAGTTTTTCTTATATTGGTGTACTCAAGAACCTTTTTACTGAATTATTTTCAAAGGTTAAAAAAAACGTCATTTTTAATACAAATATTACACTACCCACTCCCTACTTATTTTAATGTATGATAACCATATACCACATCTTAATTTATATGGGTTATCTATCTTATGAAACTTTTCTTATCTCTCCTTTTAGATTTTTAATAATATCAATCTAGACTTATGTGTTGAATTAGGGTTATAGAAGTAGAGTAACTAGGGCACAAAACTTTCCTTTCATGAAGTGTTTGTTATGATTCGCTTAGCAAAGGAGGAATCAAATGAAATAGTATACGGTATGGTATCATTCCATTCCATCTCCACTCATCATTCGTCATGCAAAAAAGAAGTTGAAAAAAAGAAGGGAAAAAGAAAAAGAAGAAAAAATGCAATACAGAGAAAATCTCTGAGAATAAAATAGTCACTCGTCATTCTTGACTATAAAGCATTCATTTCCATTCCATCCACATCCATCATACCGTACTTAGATGCGAGGATTGTAGTTGAGGAGATGAAAGGAAACAAACTTGTTTATATGTGCCTTAGTATTACTTTATCTTTTGTAGCTTGAAGTTCAACTAATACACTTGCGCTCTTATCATTAATATTTTTTAGAAATTACAAAATTTTCCTTTATCTATGCATAACTCACATCCAAAACAGTACAGTTAAACTGGTGCAAAATTATTCAGAAAAAAGAATAAGTGATTGGGTGCACATTATCAATGTGTAGAACTTTGGTTGACACCACCCTCTTAACCTTCAAGACAATTATAGTGTTATCAAGAAATCACGATTCGGCTTGAAATTTTTTATTCATTTTTGCACCAATTATGGAATGGACAATATGGGACTAAGCCGTTTATTATTGAAGTTAGGTAAAATCCTTGGAATATGAAAGACCTTAAATATGTTGTTTGATTAATCCTCTTACATAAGATGCTTTGGATTTTGTGGGTAGTATCCGCTGAAAACCCTCACGAGACAATACTCATCCTACTTGGGACGCCTAAGGGTTTAACGGCTTGTTGCATATGCTAAATGCAATCGTGTTTCCTACGAAAGTGAGACATATTTTAGTTTAGTTTATTCGAGGACGAAAGAAAAGATAAGTGTCGGGGTATTTGATATACACATAAATGTGTATATTTTATCCACTTATTTATCTTATTTTCCCTTTAAAATAATTGATATTTTGTATTTATAGTCGTGTTTTCAGATTGTTGATAAAAAGCATGGTTTAGAGCATTTGATGGATAAAGCATGAAGAATTTGCTTAAAAAGAGTGAATTTTGAGATTACTAAAGCTTGAAGAATGGTTGCAAATATAGTTCAATTAGGTAGATTTGTCTCAATGAGTACTCACGCTGCATTCACATTGGCTCATTTGCAAGGCCTCTTACTTATGCTACATTCACATTAGTTCATTTCCAAGGCCACTAACTCTACAGCTGCGTTCACACTGGCTTTTGTGTTATTTGGGTTAAATCTTTAGTCTCACTTTGTGTAATTAGCTAACTAGTCTTTGTCATATCAACTATAAATACACTGTATCTCCTTCAATTGTAATTACATTGGGTTTTATTTTGTAATCCTTCTCTTGGAATAAAATCTTTCTTCTCCCTGTTCAGTTTATTTTATTTTATTTATGTTTTTATTTTATTTTTCTCTTCGTCTTTAGCTATGTCTAGCTAATCTCCTTTAATTAGGGGTGATGACGCTGGATTAGATTCAATATGAATCAAATAGCTAAAGAGATTAGAACTTCATGTGTGTAGATCTAGATCTGAACTAAGGGTTGGATCTGAACCTTCATACTTTGTGTTGTTTAAGAGCTATGCTCCTTCACAGGGAATATTAGAGTTCAATTTAATGTTTATCAGATTTAGATCTAACTTTTAGGGTTTTAGAAATAAAATAGTGAATCTGTCCTGATAGCCTGTGGTTGTTTAAGAGTTTAGCTACTGCATTGGCTATACTTGTCATTATTCACATATTTTTTTCTAGAAACCTAATAAGCGTTGATTCATGTTTATGACAGAAACATGAATTAGATCTGATTAATCTGTTTGGTTATTAATTCACATTAATTTAATCTATGTCATTGCTCCCTAATTGCTTTCTTTAATCATATAAAACTCTCTTCTATTTAATTTCTATTATTTTCTGTGTTTTCAACCAATCAAAATTCTGGAATAACTTGATTGGAATTACTAGTTTAAATATTTTTGGTCCTAGAATTCGACACCTGTTACAATAATCCTTATTGTTTAGGAAAGCCGAACGGATTTTACAGTTGTTTACAATTGTAAAATTTGTTCGCAAACACACACACACACACACACACACACACACATATATATATATATGACTACAACATCTGTAGCGCTTAGTTTCGGACCTCGAATGAGTGATGTTACATTGCATACACTCATCACTTTGAAATATATGTACCTAAAGCCAGTATGTATGTTGGAACAAAAGGGAAGGGACCTTGACAACATGGTGAAGTTTGGGTGGGATGATGTGGATGAGTGTGCTGATAAGGTGGAAGTAAAGTATGGAAGGTGTACGATAAGGGTAAATAGGTAATTTTCCATGTTCTGTGTATATAAAACCAAAATTCCAGTTTTTTTATTCTTATTTCATTTTTCTTTTCCCATTTCAAAGCATACTCGTTCTTTTTAAAAAGCTTCTAAATTATTTTAGTGCCTTACTTAATATTTTTCTCAATTTTTAAAAAATCTAACATTGAAAGTTTAAATTCTTTAAATATAGTAAAATCTCTCCTCGTTCATTTTATGCCTTTCTTTTTTTCAATATCAAGTGCCTATGCCTCTATATAAGCTAAGGTCAAACCGTGATGCTCCACCAACCAACCTATGTTGACAATTTAAGCCACCAAAATTCAATTTTTTTGGGGGAAAAATGCAAGTTCTATTTTGCTTCTTGTTATAATGGAAGTTTTGTTTGATTTTGTATGTTTTGGTGAGTAAGTTTTGGATATTTATTCTAGTTTTAAACTTTATTTCATTGCTAATTATTCTATTGAATATTGATGCAAAAATATTATGTTTGGTACCTTGTTTGTTGTGGACCTTAATGTGCGCGTGTTGTGTGTGTGTGTGTATATATATATATGCATAGTCATGCATGCTTGTATGTAGAGATGAATTTGAAATTTGAATTTTTAAAGATTATTTATATATGGAAAGATGTGATCTTACTTACGTTTGGGTTAGTGTCATGTATGGAAAGTTATAACCAAGTACGTATGTGTAGCGACCCCAAGTTTGATTATTTTAATTAGGGATACTTCAATTATTTTCAGTATTCAACTATAGAATATTTCCAACTAATAATATAGTTTAAAGCGATAAATAAAAAAAAAACTTACCTTGGAAAAATATTCTAAAAAAATAATTGCCTTGAGAAAGTACTGATAAAATGTCCGAAAACTGTTATATCAATAAAACTACATTTGAACCATAAGAGTCGCAAACAATTTTGGATATATACACTTATTTTTATAATGGTAAACGAATATGAAATTTTAAATATTTTTGAGAATTAGATGTATGTATAATGCCATAAATAAGGTCATTATATTTATTAATTTACATTTTGTCTTAAATGGAGATTTAATAATTAATTATAATTTTTCTAAAATGATTATAATTCATTATAGTTAGTTATATAATGATGATAAATCATTTGTTATAGTCTTAGTAAAATATATACTTGATTTAAAAATATAAGGATAGTCGATACTGCAGTATCGAATTAATACCAATTTTGTAAGTAATTATTTATTATTATTTTATTAACCTAGAAATGGTCGAACATTCTCGATCATCGAACAAGCTCAATTTGAGCAGAACCGAGCATAATGCTTTGAATTAAGTAGGTCCAAAAAAATTTGGGAAGTAAGTTAAATGCTTCAATCTGATTCGACTTGAAGGATTAGCTTTGAGCATCTATTCAAATTGATGTAAGGAGAAAATAATACATGCACTCCTAAAGAGTAAATCATTTCGAGTGCTTTGAATCATAGGAGAAAGATGTTACAATAGTTCTCTATATTTGTTTCTCCCTAAAGTTTAAGCCAAACTTTGACGAAAACATGTAAGTAATAATATGATAAGTGAAACATAATGTCATGTAAATAATAATTTATTTTCATCAAAAAAGGAATCCCTTAATCACATATAAACTCAAGATACAGAAAAGGTGGTTCCTTTCTATCAGAAAGGAATAATATAAAATCGAGACAGTAGATTTATTAGAAAATAAATTAACGGATTTAATTACCAGATTACTCGTGATTAACCAAAACACAAATTCAGATGTTTCCATAAACGTAGATTACCCAAACTCTAATATTAGGGTTATTAAAATTAATAATAACATAAAACTCAAGATGGAAATCACAAAAATCTCAGATTTTATAGAAATCACTTAACTCATGGAACTTCGTTAAGAGCTCGAAACATAGAAATGAAATCACCATGTATATGATAATCTCACAATGGTGAAATCATAAAGAAAACTCAAAACTCATAAATAACTCAGATCGAATCCGAAAATATTATGATAGTAATGGAAAGATCGTTAACACCTTTCCAAGGAAGTTATACCAGCCTTACAAGATCGCTGACATCTTTCCAAAGCATTTTTGCATGCCTTACAATGTCGCTAACACCTTTCTCGAATAGTTTTTCGGCTATGGCAAGGTCGCTAGCATCTCCCAAGCAGTCTTGTCATACGCTAAAATATCTCGTGTATGTGTCACAAACTCTCATACATTAGCCCAGACGGCGGAAACAATGCGTAGAATACCATAGGTTCTTACTTATAGATTTATAAACCAACAACAAATTCCACACTAGAAAACAATAGCTTCATTTGGATGAGTCTGGGAGTAACCGATATAATGCACCTTTGTTGACACGACCCAAACTTCCCTGTAAAGGAAAGCCCGGATTGAGTTGAGAACACGACAAATCAGAACAAAAACAGAAGAACATTTCATTGCTTATTACAACAATGTCATCAGAATACAAGAATATTCCAGAGTATACATGAATAATATACAGAAGAAAAATATCAGAGATTTAAATTACATAGCAGTGGAAAAATAATACAAAACACAACTGAAAGGATTATACGGATATAGAGCTTTCCGAATATCATTCCAGCTGTCAACCCGGATCCTGTGAATATAAATCTGCAAAAACAAAACTACTAGCTGCCCGTGTAGAAAATAGGAGCACCCATAGTTTAGGTTAAAACATTTAACTCCAGGTCAGTCATGTGACTAGTGTGAGAACTAAAACAGTTATTAATTTGATTTTAAAGTTAGGTAAATCAAGGGACCACGCCGTATAACATGGAACGGGTTTACCCCCAAGAATACCGGTGCATAAAACAAACAGCGCAATGCTAAATAAATAACAATGAAGCTATTATAAGACTCAGGTCACATCACACAATGCATTGCAAGCCGGAGGATAGAGTTTTTACCTTAAAATAGCCAAAAATGCTTGGTACGCGAAATTTCATATTTCACTATTACTATAAGCGTATAGTGTAAAAACAATTTCAAATATACATGTATCAATCATAGATGGCATGAGTGCCTTATCCCATTATGTCGCTATACTAGGCTCTACAATCAAAACCGAAGTGTCACGTATTGGATTGGATTTCCGTCTGTGAACCAAGGCAAGGGATCGTCCTTACCGCTTCGAGACAATCTAGCCCATGTCTCAGGATCAGAGCTCGAGTAACCCTTGGATCATCAGGGCCGGTCCGCACAGAGTGGATCAAAATGCCTGAACACTGTGTTTTCCTGCCCTATGGGACATAAAATTGGTCTGTATAAAGACCAAACCATCCATCGGCTTCGCAGAGACCGATATAACCGAGGCGCCTTGCTATCCATCATCCACATAAGTAAAACATCTGGGCGTGAAAAACCCAGACACCACTCCTAGCTAGAAGGAAACAGATGCCCTCCCTGAGGTCCTCTCCCATTTCTGGTTCACACCGGGATGCGAGGCTCACGAATTAACGCTACACAAAGCTATGCTATACTAAAGATGTGCCTTGATCATCTACCACAAGACTCTGCTTTTCAACAGAAGTCTTGATCATTTGCATCTCAGCATGCCACATAGGCAATTCACGCTATGCAACCGTTGTCCATCAATCACACAGAATGAAATTCGATGTCAGACACACATCCATTTACAAGTTCGTTCTGGGTCTGAACGAAACCGGAGGCACCTTATTCCTGGTCCCGTATGTCCAATATAGGAGTGAGGTCCTCACATTTCGGTCGATCTCCAAGTACGTCTGGACGATCACCACTTATTACCTTGTCTTGTGTGTACAACCCAATCAGGACATCAGAAGTCATCCAAATGATGTGAAGACCTTCGGTCTTCAACCACCGTCTTCATCGTCGACTTATCGTCGAATCAGTTATTCAGAATGGGATAAACCCGGTCTTTCTGAATAACTCGCGTATATAATAAACAAGTGCTATAAAAACACAACATACGCCTCATTCCAATCCAGAATATTCCTTTATTCAAATATTCTTATACTTTGGGAAAGGTTCCCATTAATTTTATCAAAGATAAATTCTTTAAATTTATTCTTTAATCTTCTTTTGGATTTCAACTCAAACCAAATTATGGTTTATCCAAACTAGTCAGGATTAGCGAACCTTACCAAAGTAATTATTTGTTAAATTTCCCAATCCCAACCTATTCATCCCATGAAGTAAAACTGGTAACACTTCATATCTAATACCACGATGTTATTGGTAAAATTAATTACCATTTCACGTTCAAATCAAATTAAAGATTTAACTATCGCTTGGAGCAAAACTGGTGATACTCTATTCTCGATCATCTCTTGAATTTGATAATTTTAGTTATCAAATTCACCTTTCAATCTATTTAAAAATTCATTAAAACTCTAATTTAGTTTTACTTTCCAAAAATCATTACTTAATGATTATTCAAAGTTAAGAAATTAATCTTATCTTTAACTGGGTTAAAGAACAAATGTAATTTAAAACATAGCTCATGATGAACCCAAAATCACATTCCATTAACAATGGAATCTTCACGGAAAACAGATCAATGCATATAATCGATATGAACTTTCATATCCAACCGATAATATAAATGGAATAATGACAAGGCCTTTTAAATTCCATATATATATTAAAAGTCTTCCTCTACAGAAGCTCACTTCGATTATTACCAAATCGAATTCCATTCAATTCCAATTTAATATGTTAAATTGGAAAATTTTACTTTGGAAAATCTCCTTTAAATCTTAACAAAAGATTTATAAATTCCAAATCACATTTCACTGTAAAGCGGGTTAAAGAACGAATGTCGCTAAAAAAAACAGTTCACGATAAACCCAATTCACATTCCATTTTATTCCAATTATGAAATATAATAGGAAACTCTAACAATCTTAATTAAAAGATTTATTCTCTTCACATGGGGTTCAAGAACAGTGTTACTGAAGGCACCATTCACGACAAACCCCAAATCCCATTTGATATTAAATACAAGACTCTGAATAGAAAATATATCGGCTTATATTCAATATCAAATTCTGAACTCAACAAACATCGTATTGGAATAACGATATATATATCTTCCAAATTCCTCCATAACGACTATACAATCGCGGAATCCAATATCAAAATATTCTGAGGATAATTTTGATTCAAATCCATTCCAATTCATATATTGGAAATTCTGGTTATTTTCAAAACCATTTCAAATCCAATTTATTTATTTAAAAATATTGGATTATAATTCTAGTTCATAACTAGTTCATTTCGATAAAAATATATTTTTATATTTTCAAATGTGGATTTTTTCATCCCAATTCTTTCCAAATCATTTCTTATGATTTTAAACTAATTATTGATATTTTTGATAATTTTATCAAGGCCCGTACAATCGATTTCCATAAACGGTCATCGAATTGCACTTATAGCGACCTTTTCAGATTTTAATTTGGACATAATTCCAAATCCAACCGTTAGATTGAAAATTTCTTATATTCATCGGAAAGCTCTTTTCGATATGAACCCAATGATTCTGGTTTTAGGAGAATCCGACAGTCGGATCTCCCGTAACGTCAATTCGAAGTCGATGATCGAAATTCACGAACTACCGCAGCGCGGCACGTTCTATTCAGGCCATTATATATAATATACATATATTATATATATTTCATCGATTTCCATTTAAAATGTATTTTATATATCATTTTAAATTCCTTTTCAAAACGATTTCAACTTCATATTCAATTTTAAATGAAAATTGAATATTCCATATCATTAATATATAAATGATAATATTTTCAAAACATTAGATTTTTGAAATCACTTCCTTTTCGATATTCATTATAAAAATGAATAAAATTGATATAAATATCATTCATGTCCAAATGGCGTTAATATAATCAACACGGCTTTATATATATTTAAATACATTCGTGTCCATCCCAAATCAGACATCAAAATCAGATTTTGATCTTTTACTGAATATTATTTTAAAATATTCATTATTTTAAAATATTAATTATTTTAAAATATTCATTATTTTAAAATATTCATTCTTTCTGAACAGGAATCAGACACAGTCAACTACCATATAATGTTATGTTATTTATATGGATTTCATACAACGCATGTATAGAACAACAATGACAAACAATCAACCATCATCCAGAGTGCATTCTACACTGCATAAGCATTAAATATAAATTTTTAATGCTTACAACAGTCCGTCAGCGAATCGATTGACATACAACTAAACTACTGGGATTAGTGTACGTCAAATGTCATCCCAATACCCGTGTGGGGTTTCAATCAACAAATACAGTTTTATATGTGCAGTAGGGCGATGTGTAAAATTTATCATCCTAATCAATATCAGTCAAATCAATGTACATAAACAAATCGTCCGATTTGTAAATAAATATTTATTTTTCATTCATATATCCGTTAAAAATTATATTTTTAATGATAAATTATTTATTTCAACACATGAATATTTTATTCAGTTCATTTACACAATAAAAATGATATTTTTATTAATCGAATATTTCATTCAACACATGAATATTTATACAGTACATTTCATATCAGAATCAATTTTCACAATATAATACAATCAAACAAACAAGTCTTCCATGGTCTGTGGACGATGGGGAGCAGTTATAAAATAAATAACTATACATAAATAATTTTAATGAGAAGTTCTCACATTGGGATCCACTCCGTCAGTTTATTTCTGAATTTCTGTTCCGTTTGGTTTTGAATTTGCCAAAAATTCCAGCGTGCTCTGTTTCCGTTCTACTCAGTCCCATGTTGTAGTGTTCTTGAATACGATTCCAACGCAACTGGAATCACTGAATTCTGAATTCGTTTAGACAAGTTATTGTCATTTAAACATTGAATATATTATTGAAATAATTAATTAGGGAAACTCTAATCACCTTGTTTTATTTTTGATCACGTTTACTAAATGTTGTCTGTTCCCTCCTCACCTTCTTTCTAGGCATCGACCTAAAACTCCAACCGTTCTTCAAAATTAAGGTTCTATTTTGTGCCCAAAACAAGGCGCCGGGCCTAGATCAAACACCACCTCGTCGAGCGTCCAGGTGAGTCGCGCCACCCGCTGGTTCCCATCGCACTCGATGGCCTCAGGTTGCCAGAGATCGACTGCGAACGACGCTTGATTGAGGGACAAAATGGAGCGATCCGCTTCACGAAATACGATGAAACCCGTATGGGTTGATAGCTCTAACAAATTGCTTTGATTTTTGTTTTTAAATGAGAATTTATTTCGTGATGGATCGGATGATTTTCCGCCTCAAAAATCAAATGAGGACAGCCTTCAAAACTTGTGGCGGCGTGTCTGGTTTGTTGAGGAATTAGGGCTTGAGATTTTTATATATATATTTTTATATAATTATTATTTAATTCATAAAGGTTAGATTTTCCATTCGAACTCCAAACCGAACCCAACGACTGTCGTCCCTAGCTAAATATCCCCATTCCGAACACAATGGGATAGTTTCATAACCCAATTCGGCCGTTACGATCAGTTTTCATTAAATTTAAAATATAAATCAATATGTTCTAAATTCAAACGCACATTTTAATTTACTGGGGCCACATACTAACTCCAAAAATTCAAGAAAAATAAATCTGGCTATGTTTTGACGATACGGTCCTAACAAAACTAATTTCATCAAATTTGAAGACCGTTTGAAAAATGGTCATTTTCTGGTCGATCCAAATTGACTGAAACTGTCAGAACACGTTTTCTTTTGCCACGCTCACGTATTGATCCCAAAAATTATGAAAATTGGAATCTAGCAATAATTTGACACCTGGATACAACAAATGTGGTTTTGTCAAAAACGGAGGTTGTTTGCAAAATGGCTATTTTACGGGCTATATTTCCATAGCGACTATTCTGAATTTTCAACTGGGCATAACTTTTTATTCCCGCTATGAAATTTCAAATTTTCGGATTCGTTGGAAAGATATTTTCAAATAGATTCTAAATTTTTTGGTTTCACTAAAATCTGGTTTATTTTGAATACTGTACATTCATTTGAAATTTGAAATCGAATTTTCAAACTGCCGCGCCATTTCAGGCTCGTTTTATAGTTAAAATAAATATTCGTATTCCAAATTCAATTCAAATAAATATATACATTCTAATTCTATTCAAAATAAATTTCTTATCATTATTATTTAAAATAAACCATTTTAAATATTTAAAATTCATTAAAATTGCCAAAATAAAAATTTTAAATTGGTTCTGATTTTCCGGGTTGTTACAATTGTGTTATATACCGTGAGGTTTACCATACTATTTAATCACAACTTCGCCTTCTTGAAGGGGTGAAAACATACGGTTTTATGTATAAGAAAATATACTTTAGAAATTGGGTTTCATAAACAATTTCAGAAAGTATTTGGAAATCACTGATTTTGAAAATCTTTTTTAATTTGAAATATTTCTATTTTAATGATATATAAATATTTATGTAATATGGAAAAAGTTTACTTAAATCTATACTTCTTTATATTTGAAACTCTTTTAAAATCCTTTTCTAAAACATGTTTAATGCATTCACAGAATCATATAAAACTCATGAATTTGTTATCAAGAAAAAATTCATCACTAAAAAAAATACACACAAAACTACACAATCTGGTGTTCGGATTTGTAGAATGTAGGCTTGTTCACGGATAAATCAAGCTTAAAAAAATTCACAAGAATCATGGCTTGAAAACAATTAGAACTTACATAATAACACTTAGAAAATATACTTAGAATCATGAAATAAATGCTAGAAAATTCACCCAGAATTTAGCAAGGCAAGGCTTGACCTGGGCACACAATCATATTGCTTATCCTAACAATGTTTTAGGTCGACCCTAGGGTGAACCTCAAGGGGTCGAGGTCGACCTCCGGAACACACTTATTCAAGGGAGATTTTCTCTTCTATATTCCAATTTAAGGCTAATTTCAGATCACTTGCTGATGAAAATTTGACTCGATTTCGAGCACGAAAGCGAACAAACTTTCAAACAACGTAATAGCGGAACAATACATGTGTTACAACAAAGAAGCATAACACTTGTGTCAACTTCTACCATTTTTTCATAGTTATCCTTAATCAGTGTTCTTTGATCTTCTGAGTCTTGAATAAACCTTACTTCGGGAATACGTAGAGGAATGTATTTCATTTTGTAGTATTCCATGGGTTGTGCACGATTATCTATAATTTATCTTTGTAGACATGTCTCTTAAATCCTTTCGATGTTAAAATCTTGGGTTTAAAATTTTGGTGAAGCTTAAATCATATTCTTTAGAGTATAGTTAGTGGTTGATTTAAATAAAATAAAATGGGATGGGTAATCGAAATAAATCCAGGATAATATAAGTAAAGCTCATATTGAAATAAAAGAGTACTAACTTGAGATTAATCAAAGTTGCACAGTAGAATCTAGTGAAATGTTTCAGCTATGCTAAATCTAATAAATTTATAAGTGAGATCAAAGGAATGGAAATAAAACGGATAATTAATTAATGAGACTTAGTGCTGGGTTGTATTTATTTAAAAAATCCACGAGTATTTAAGAAATAGAATGAATACAACCATGATAAAACCAAGAATCAGTGATTATCTTTCATGTTGAATTGTCAGTCGGGTATTTTAACGGTTCTGATTGGTACAATAGATTGACGATATCAATTAGTATTTCTTAAACACTTATACGAGACGATCAAACACATTATTTTGAGAAATAAAGTAAAATTTTGGAAAAAGTAATGTATCATGTTCGTCCAAAAATAGTGTTAAACCGCTATGTGAGAAAAGAATAACAGAGATGGAGAGGCAATATTGATACTATATCGCCCATGCAGTCAGAATAATAAGAGGAATCATAATAAATATGGTGTTTAAACATAATTTGAGGTGAATCAAAGTGTTTTTCCAAGTAAAAACCGTGTTTTTAGATAATTAAGAGAATAAATATAAAGTATTTTAAGCATATAGAATTGTTTTACATTAGTAACTATCTTGTACATGAGAAATATTTTTGAAATACACTCTCATATTTGAGTTTCAAAGATGGTTGCGGCTATTCAGTTGTTAATAAATGGTAATAGCGAGGCTAGATCTAATAATCAAAATAGCAGTAATTATTTAGATAATTAGCACCAATCTGATGGAGATAACATCAATCATTGATTCGAAATTAGGAAAAGACGAGTGCGTATTCCGGTTATATGCCATGCGCGAGATAGGATGAGATAACTTAAGTCTTCTATGTGTATTATTTGGGATGAGCGATAAAACTTTTGTAAACAGTTTAACTTAATGTTAAAGTTTATTGTTCTAAGTGAAACAAATTGGTAAAGAGTATAATGTCCTGGATACTGCGTGCTTGGTAATCCGAACAATTTTTTCATAAAAAGAGTAAATTTGGATAGAGTTATTAGAAAATTTGAAATATAAATATGTTATGATAAGAAATTTGAGAGGTCGCAATTCTTAAAGGGGGAGTATGTAACAATCCAGATTTAGAGTACCCTGAGTAAAAATAGTATTACATGTTTTGAAATTTTAAATTTGATAAATATGGGTGCAAGAGCCAAACTTGTATAATTATGTAAGTTAACAAGATAAAGATTTAGAATTTTATGAGTAACCATGTAGATTGAAATAAATTAAATTTGAATAATGCAACAAGGATATTTATTTCAATTTGTGTTTGCTAAACAAATTAAAGAAAGAAATAATAAAACTGATGAAATCTTATAAATTGTGTTTAAAGGGTTCATTTTATCAAATGTAATAATCAGTAAATTATTAAGTAGCAACTTTTTTGACTATAACGGGACATTGAAGATGTAAAATATTGATTTAGAACCAATATTTAAGTGTTAAATATTTTCCATATGAGTTATTAAGCTGTTTAAAATACTCAAATGAGTACTTAGATATTTTATTGTTAAATTGTAAAATTTTCAAACAACTGAAAACCAAAAATGCAAAATTGAACTTGTAAGACATGTTATCAAATAGATAAATAAATTCACTAATGATGCCACAACAATTGTTAAGTAAAACTAAAACAATTTTGTGAATTCAACTTAACCGGTTAATTTTTGTTTGTAATAACAGTGTTTGTAAATTACTAAAACTGCAATTAAAAATGTTAAGTGTGAGTATGAAATATAAAGGGGAAAGTATAAATTGTAAAATCAATATTGAGTGATGAAATAATTTTTGGAAGGATTATATAAATTTTTTTAATTAAAACATATAAGTTTGAATTAAAGAAAGTAGGAAAGTGCATTTTAGCTAACATGAAAGTAATAATGTGTTCCATTGAAGTTTCTGTTTAAATCAGTCTAAAAATATTTGTTTTGAGTTTTATAATTGCGTAAAGCTATGAAAATGATAAATGTGACAAGGATTAGTGAAAATTTGACGAGATGAGTTAAACTTGCATAAATTGGTTATATAGCTTAATTAAGAAAAATTTATGCATACAAATCAACATATTCGATACTAATTTAATATAAGACTATGATTGGTCGTTCATAACCAGCCATATTCTCCGCTCCAATGGATATTATTACTCAGTAATGCTCTTTATTAGGGTGGGTCACGAGGTGGGGCATTAAGAACCTGCACTAATAAAAATCATTACTAAGTAATAATACCTATTAGAGCAGAGAATATGGCTGGTTAGGAGAACCATATGTAATCTTACATTAAACGAGCATCGAATACGTCAATTGGGTGTTTAAAATTTTTCTTTCTTGCCATAGGTGGATCTACATACTCAATTCATGTGTAGTGTAAACATATGGTGTATAAGGATCATATTCAGAACAGATTATAAGTACAAACACATACTATAGATCACAGAACAAACTGCATATATTCACAGACAACAGAGTCATAATTATATATGTGGACATATTCGAATGGTTCAAAAGAACATATACAAATACAGTAGATCTCCAAATGAATATAAATCTTGTAACTTGGACTCTCGTCTACACGATTCAAGTAACAACTCCAAAAAGACAAAGCCAGAGTGGAAGTGGGACAAGCTCGAATCTACAGATATACTTGAAACAATCGGTCTGACCCAAATATAAATACATGGGCCAGTATAGTTTAAACATATTTGTGATAATATAATAAGTGAAACATAATGCCATAATTCCTTTTCATATAATAATGGAATTCTGTAATCATATATTAAATCATGACACAGAAGATATGATTTCTTTCTATTATAAGGAAATAATATAAACTCGAAACAATATATTTCTAGGAAGATCAGTTCATGAATTTAATACGCAGACTATTCATGAGAGGCAAGAACGTAGACTCAGATATTTTCATAAATTACATTACCCAAACTCTAATATTATGATTATTAAAATTTAGAATAACTTAAAACTCAAGATGGAGACCACAGAAATCTCGAAATTCATGGAACTTTGTTAAGAGTTCAAAACATTGAAATGAAATCACTACATATATAATCATCTCAAAATGGTGAAATCATAAAGAAAACTCAGAACTTAGAAAATAATTTAGGTCGAATGTGAAAAGATTATAAAGCCATGGCAAGGTAACTGACATCTCCCTAAAGCAGTTTTACCAGCCTTGCAAGGTGTTGACACCTTCCCAAAGCAGTTTTGCCTGCCTTACAATATGGCCAACAACTTCTCCGAGAAGTTTTTTCCTAAATGACATGGTGATAACGTCTTCCTGGGAAATTTTGTTGGGTGTAACAAGTTCGCTAACACATCCCTGGGCAGTTTCGTCATGTCCACAAATATCCTATGAACGTGTCACAATCTCTCAATCAGGAACTCAAAAAACGGAAATAGTGTGTTCCATATCGCTCGTTCTCACTTATCAGTTTACTAACCACTGCGAATTACACACAAGAAAATATTAGTTTCAATTTCTAATGTCTCTTCTTATTTTTTGCTCCCTTCGAAGAATTTTGTTTATGTTGCAAAATACTCAGTATTCAGGACATTATACACTTTTACAATTTGTTTAGCTTATGAAAACAAAGTTTATTTTTTAATTAAAAAGTTTACAAAAGTTTTATCTCTCATCCTGAATACTATATATAAATGACTTAAGTTACCTCTCTTATCCCTAATATAGCATATAATTGGAATACATACACATCTTTTCCTAATTTCCAATCAATGATTGTTAAAGCAAAAAATTAGTTTGAAAAGCACAGAACAGAACCAGAATAGTACGTGCCTTATAACAATAAAGGATAAAACTTATGTTTACTTCTGTCGCTTTTCATTGTTACCCTTTATTAGTGTTCTTGATTATCTGGACCATAAGTAAATCTTAGCATTGGGAATACATCTGGGAATGTATTTCATTCTGTAGTATTACATGAGTTGAATCTCGATGTCTATTATTTATTTTTGTAAATATTTCCATCCTCTTATACCCTTTCAGTGTTTAAATCTTAGGTATAATTCCGATGAAACTTAAGTCCTATCCTCTTAGGTATAGTTGATAATTGAGTTTAACTAATGAAATAGGATTGGTAAATGAACTAAATCCAAGATATATAAGCGAAATTCATACTGAGATAGATAAGTACAAATTTGAAATAAATTAGAGTTGCGTAGTGGAAACAAGTGAACTATTTCAACTATGCTAAATCTAATAAATTTATAATTAGGAATAAAGGGATGGAAATAACACAGATGATAAACTAATGAGATTTAATGGTGATTAGTATTTATTTAAAGATAAATCAAGAGTATTTGGGGTACGAAAAAAATAAATACAACTATGAGTAAACTAAAGTTTTTGATTATCTCTTGTGTTGAATTGTCCATTGTGCATTTTAAGAGTTCTGATCGGTACATATGATCAGTGCTATAAATAGGAATTTCTTAAACATTTATATGAGATAGTCAGGCATATTATTTTAGGTAAGAAAATTAAATATACAAAGTGAGTAATGTAACGTATTCGTGCTAGAATAATGTTAAAGCACTATATGAGATCAGAATTGTAGAAAGACGAAGAGGCTTCCATAGGCCGAACAACTATAAGTCCTCATATGTTCATTTTTTCTTGCATTTTATCTACCAAATCCTCATTTTCGTTTTTATTTTAACTTATATTGAACTCTTTGGGTGTTTTTCCATATTTGGACGTCAACATTCTAATGCTTCCAATGAGAAAGCAAGAAAAACTCGTTTTTTCCCTCTATTCTTCCTCTAAGTTTGGGAATCTCCTCAGATCCTTGAAGAACTACCTACCAAGCTTGGCATTAATGGTAAAGAAAGGAAATCTACTACTGCTGGACCTTCCAATGCCAATCTAGAGGCATCCATCCAGCAACAACCTTCCAACACCGCTGATGTGGCTACATCTCGAGATCCTAAGGCTCTAATTACACATGTCCAACTAATTGAAGTCACGAGAAAGCCGTAAAATAGACAAAGGAAGCTCAACGGATAAATCACACATAACCTCGAGTTGATGCATCTGTTGCGTAAAACGGACTTCGTATGAAGAAGTTAATAAGGTTTGAAGTTTGTATACGTGCAAGAAGAATATATATATATATATATATATATAGGGTCCAGAAATTCAAAATTAGGTCCAGAAATACAAAAATCGGTTCAAGATTCGAAATTTGGGGAGGCGGCAGATTTCCTGCCCATGGATGTCGACCCTTTCAAGGGGGGTCGACCCCTTCAAAGGGTTGTCGACCCCATCAAAGGGTGGTCGACCCCGCCAAAGGGGTGTCGACCCCTTCAAGTGGGCGTCGACCACGGGGTCGACCCTATAAGGGGGGGTCGATCCTTCTGAACAGATCTGGGCGAAATACTTCATTTTGTATTTGGACGCCTTTCTGAGCAAGATTCATTGATCCCATGCTATATAAAGGACCCTAAACCTAGGTTTTTATTCATTTGAAAAATGGTGGTGATGGTGGAGCTCTGCTGCAATGGAAGTTAAATAGCCTATTCTACTCCAAATCCAATTCAGCAAAGATTATACAAATTCAACGATGGCCACAACAACAAATCCAACATGTTCTTCGCAGTAATTTGGATCCATTTCCTTATATCTATTCACTATGAGTTCATGTTATTTTTAGATGTAAATATTTAGTTAGTAATCATAAAATGTATATAAAAATTGGATATTGGATCTATGCCCAAACAAATTCTATTATAACATAATTATCAGATCTACCTTTATATGTTCATATCGTCACCATGTCAATTCTTGTCATAATATGCTTATTCAATTGTTATGCTTATTTCTATCAGTTTATTATTAATTCGTTATTATCCCTATCCTTGATTCTCTTCTCCCCCTCTTTTCCCTTTTATTTTTATTTAGCCAGACTACTTTCGAGACTAGGCCTAATGGTGAAAAATGCGAACGTGTGAAATTGGGAACGATTGGGAAAGACATAATTTTGGGGCATAATTGGTATTGGAAAAAATGAATATAAATTTAGGCATAAAATTTGGAAATGCACGAATATGGATTTGGAGGCATATATCATGTTATAATGTGAATATGAATTTAGGCATACGTTGAAAATATGATTAGGCATAAATTGGAACATATGTAAAATATGATTTGGGCGTAACTTGGAACATATGTAAAATATGATTTGGGCATAAATTGGGATATATGCGAATATGAATTTGGGTATAACTTGTACTTAAATATGTAAATATGGACTAGGGACATAAATTGGAAAATATGTGAATACAGATTTGGGTATAATATATATATATATATATATATATCTTGATTTATGACTTAGGAAAAGGAGTATATTGTGCATAAGGAAATATGAATTAAAAAGGGGCATGAAAATCTGTATTTGGAATAGGGAAATTTATTAATATGAATATGCCTAAAATAACGGAACCGTAGTAATGCTTAGACATGAGGTTAGATTGCACTTGTGGTATAAGTCTGCCCGGAGCCGTCCGGCATATCCAGCGACCACAAGTGGTTAATCTAATGTGAGGAGTCTAATGCATAACAACACCATGACACGAGGTTAAGTCTAAACTTGTGGTTTAAGTCTGCCCGGAACTGCCCGGCATATCCAGCATCCACATGTGGTTGACTTAATGTGAGAGGTCTAAGGCATTAACATATATGAACAGAAAATATAAGATGTTTAGGGTTGTCCTAGGGCCAAGTGGAAATTATAACTTAGGTTAAAATAAATGAAAAAGGGAATAGACTAACCTATGTAAGGGGATAAGTTGTATTTAATTGTAAATTAAGTTATTTGCAAGAACAAGAGTCTAAAATCTGCGGATGAGGACAACATAAGTTATGTTTATGGAAAGGATACTTATTAGTAAACCTTAGTTAATAGAACTAAGTTAATAAGTAGACAATGATAAGATGGAATTATGATTAAATGAGAAAGAACGACGAAAACTTGTAAAATGAAATAAGTTGTATTTTATCATAAATGGTTAGTAACATGTCAATTAGGAAACTTGTGAATTAAGATATACTTAATAACATATTAAGTAGAACATGTTATTGTAATGATGTAGCCAAGCAAGAATACTAAAGAGATTGTGGATTACAGACCTTGGGCCACAATCTAGAGAATAACATGTTGTGGGCTTATTAATGAGCTTAAATGGGTTAGGTTTTATAACTAAAATTAATAAGCAAGAGGAACTTGGTATCTTGATTAAGAATTCAATATGAATGAGATTAACCAAGTTAAATGAAAATCTGATGAGGTAAGGCAAGCGCGTAAAAGAATGTTTAGACGTAGGGTCTAATAACATATTAAAGTGAGGCGCTTGGACCAGTCCACACGTTTAAGGGTGAATAACCCAATCGGGTATATCATCGTGATATTATAAGGCACAAGAGGGAGCACACATTCATCTGATTGTTCTAACGGCTCCGAAGAACTGGAAGGGGAAGCACGTGGCTTCCTGAGGTATGTAAGGTGCTCCTAGTAGTCCTCTGTGTGGGGGCAAATATTTTAGACTGTGCTCGCAGAGGCTGGGTCTGCGCGTAACTACTAGGTTGGTGGGCCTTGACTGCAGAAGTAGCTATGCAGCCAGAATTCTGTGATGCGTTGATACCATGGTGATTCGATGGTTGCCTCAATGAGGAGGTGAAGGGTCACGACTAACAAGAATAGTAGATCGTCGGATACAAATCATCTACAGCCAGTTGGATGCAGAAAAACTAGAGCTAAAAACAATAGACCATTCACCCTTCACTATCAGGGTATGGGGTTGACGGAAGACGCCAAATGGATGTTTAGATTATTTTCTTTAGGGGCAGCCGTTTAGCTCTTTTAGTCTTTACTAGTAGAGGGAGGGGACGGGGTAGGGCTATAGCAACCATGAAAACAGACCCTAGGAATATATGTAGAGGCTCTTAAAGACGGGCCTGTACAGATATGGAAAAGCTCCCGACCGAGTTCCGTGTTTCTTGTATCGCCCTGCCACAGAATTCGATGCACATTAGAGGTCGTGTGATTGAGGCATCGAGATACTATTACAGTGCATACGTGGGACAGTCTAGATACATGCATAATTTCTTTGGGTGATGTATCGTGGACTTGAGGGCATTACCGTAACGACCCGCATTCTACGCATCAGAGGATCGTAGAATATTTATTTCTTTCTCGTGCAAAGTCGTGTGGTCATGTAACTTTAGGAGACGACTATCGGGGTCATTTCCCATGTTCATGATTTTCGCCGATTTTTAAATGACCAAATTGCCCCGAGCTGATCTTGTTTTCGCTATAACTTTTGATTAGAAAGGAGTTTTGACCTGAAACCACTTCCATTAGGTCCGGATGATGGTTTAACTTTCCGTAGAGTGGTCATAATAGTCAAATGGACTTGCCGTTTGGGAGATATGGCTGAATTAAGGTTTAGAATGTATAAAACAGCTTAAATGAGCTTAATTGGGCAGTTAATAGCTTGGCCCATTGGGGGATTTCGGGATTAGGGGTAGGGGCTGATTAGGGTTAGAAAACATTTCTTTAGACACTTTTCAGCCGCCATTTTCATTCTTGGAACCCTAGTAATTGCCTTCAACATCTAGAATCACCTCTAATCACTTTCTAATCAAGTATTAGACTAATCTTCACCAAACTAAGGAGAAATAGCACCAAATCAAGGTCGGAACTGCTGTATAGCCTTGGGAACAGTGCGAAACAGAGGATAAAGTCAGATTTGGTATTTTGTTTATGGCTACAGTGAATGATTTGCATAGTTCCTCACTAATTATGGTTAATTAAGGATAATTAGTGATAATTAGTGAATTTAAACATGATTAAATTCTGGAAAAATATTTATAAATTTCGAAATATTGTTTTAGACCTCTATTTGAAGTTTGGGTTGATTTGGTTAAGTTTTACTAAGCCTATCATTAGTTTTGCTTAAACATGCTTAAGAGGAAAGTAAGGGTTTTTGGGTATGTTTAATCCATTTTACATGCTATGATTGTTCTTTTGGTGTTATTGTTGATTCTCTATGTTGCTATGACTGTATGGTATGCTTTGTGATTGATTAGAACAGTTAGAATGGTCGAAAACACCATTGTATGGCGTAAAAACAATCGCTGGAAGTTGTAGGAAAAATATGCAGGGACTGGATTGGATCGCCCTACCCGATCCGACCCGCTCGTGTTGATGGAGACCGACCCGACCGCTCATACTTGAAGCTCCACGATCCGACCCGCCTGTACCTGGAGTTCTCCGAGCCGACCTATTCGTGAATGGTGATCACGAACCGATCCGACCTTAGCATGGTGGCACGATCCAAAGAGAGCACCTGACCCGAACCGTGGGACTTGACTGAACCAAAGGCGCCTCAGGGACACGAACCGACCCGATGTATGGAGGGAACCCCGACCCGAACTCCTTCTACGTGCTGATGGCCAAAGGAGATCACGAATCAGAGCACCACACCCCGACCCAGATGGTTAACCATGACCCGAACCGATCCAGAGAGGGTGCTACGAACCGAACCGCTTAGTGGCTACGAAGTGGAGAATCCCGACCCGATCCGTATGGCACGTTCCGAATCGAACCCGAGTGGTTACTGCGAACCGAACCAAGGACGCATGGCATAAGCTATGAACCAAATAAAGACCGATCCGGTGATGACCAAAACCCTAGATGCAAAGGTAGTCCAAGTAGGAAGTTTGCACTCAGGATCTAGTTGGGAACCAACGAGTCAACTTCGTGATTGGACTTTGCTGCGGGACATGTGCTAAGGGTTATCGACGTTTATAGCTTTGATTCACCACCAAGACGGATGTTAGGCTACATATCAGTGCAGTGGGGTAGATGTTACTTTATGGGCAGAGTGATAGTAGCAAGGCTATGAGCCAGTGTAGTGGAGTTGTCATAACTCCATGGGGGCAGAGTGGACATAACAAAGGAATAGTGGCTATGGATCAGTGCAGTGGAGTCACTGTGATCCATGGGGTAGAGCGATCATAGCAAGGATTTGGGTGATCATAGTAGTGGATATCGTATGCTTTATGCACTGAGTGAGAGTTGTGAGGATGGTTGCTATGCTTGATTGTTTGACATCACTATGACATGCACACCCCCACCCCCATATTCTTTACACCATATGTTAGTGGCACCTTAGAGTATTGAGCAATATGTAGTGCTAACTCTTCGGTTGCAGGTCCAGGTTCAGGTTACCTGTTATTGTTCTGTTTTGCTGCTTATCGCTCATACTAGACTTTTGTTTGACCCAGAGTTTTATGTCTCTTCTTATTACTCTGGGTGCTCTTAAATGGGCAGACTAGAGACAGGCTAGCTTGTTGTGCTTGAGTAGCTGCCTGGGGACGAGCAGGAGGCTCCTATGTATTATCTACATATATTCTCCCTGTGTTGTTAATGGTCACTGCTTTGGGCATTAGTAGTGTATGTCTCCTTTCTTTTTTGCTTTAGAGACAGTAATTTGTAGTTGTAATAATGGTTATGGATCATAAGCTATATTTTAGATTTCCGCTGCTATGATGATTATGGTTTAGTTTTCAGCTTATGCATTGTCTTGCCTGTTTTATGTCAAGTATGTTATTATTATATTTTATTCCATGCACAGTGAGACATTCTACAGGTTCCTTGTTAGTTCAAATTCCTAACCTTTCCTTTCTTTGACGACCGTCCCGTGCTGGTTGGACATCGGCACAGTGCACTTTCATTGGAAATGTCGGTTGGTGCGGGGTGGGCCGTCACAATTACTCCAGAATGAAATCTGATTTGATTGATGGTGGCAGTCTATACGCTTACATAGCATAGTAATGAAAGATATATGTGGAACGTAACATTGTTATATAGAGATCCGTATGTCACCCCGGCATAGGATGAGGGACTGCATACTTTTTTGTGGTATTACGAGGGAGACCGTGTGAGTGGGGTACCATGGGGTGTACCTCAGTATTGAGGGGTAGCTACATGTATATCATATTTGGTTAATCCACTGAGAAGTAAATGGGTACGACGTGTGTATAAACGTTGAGTGCTGTTAATCACATGGATGTAATTCTTCTTAACTTAGAGATTTCAGGGACAAAATCCTTTGAGTAGAGGAGAATGTAACACCCTGTAATTTTTATCGACACTAAAGATGATAAATTAAAGAATAATTAATTTGAAATACACTGTTAACAATGAATTATGAAAAACTTCATTTAATATTCAAAATTAAGGGAAACAGACTGCACCATTGCGTCCATCTCGAAATTCTGGTCAAGATATACACCTGGTTTGCGTAAAACGGACTTCGTATGAAGAAGTTATCAAGGTTTGAAGTTTGTGTACATGCAAGAAGAATATATATATGTATATATACATACACACACACATATGTATATATAAGTAGGGTCCAGAAATTAAAAATTAGGTCCAGAAATTCAAAATTCGGTTAAAAATTCGAAATCTGGGGAGGCGACAAATTTCTCGCCTATGGGCGTCGACCCCTTCAAAGGGGGATCGACCCCTTCAAAGGGGTGTCGACCCCTTCAAGGGTGCTTCAACCCTATAAGAAGGGAGGTCGACCCCCTTGAGCAGATCTGGGCGAAATACTTTGTTTTGTATCTGGAAACCTTTCTAAGAAAGATTCATTGATCCTAGGCTATATAATAGACCCTAAAACTAGGTTTTTATTCATCTGAATGGTGGCGACGACAGAGCTCTGCAGCAATGAAAGTTAAATAGCCTATTCTTTTCCAAATCCAATTCAACAAGGATTATATAGATATAACGATGGCTACAACAACAAATCCAACATATTCTTCGCAGTAATTTGGATCCATTTTCTTAGATCTATTCACTGTGAGTTCATGTTATTTTTAGATCTAAATATTTAATTGGTAATCATAAACTATATATAAAAATTGGATATCGGAACTATGCCTAAACAAGTTCTGTTATGACATAATTATTAGATCTTCCTTTATATGTTCATATCGTCACCATGTCAAATCTTGTTATAATATGCCTATTCAGTTTTTATGCATATTTATACCAGTTTATTATTGATTTGCTATTATGCCTATTCTTGATTCTCTTCTCTTCGTCTTTTCCCTTTTATTTTTATATAGCCAGGCTACCTTCGAACCTAGTCCAAACGCTGAAAAATGCGAACGAGCGAAATTGGGAATGATTGGGAAAGACATAATTTTGGGGCATAATTGGTATTGGAAAATATAAATAAAAATTTGGACATAAAATTTGGAAATGCACGATTATGGATTTGGTGGCATATATCGTGTTGGATAATGTGAATATGAATTTAGGCATACGTTGGAAAATATGATTTGGCATAAATTGGAACATATGTTAAATATGATTTGGGCATAACTTGGAAAATGTGTAAAATATGATTTGGGCGTAAATTGGAATATATGCGAATATGAATTTGGGCATAACTTGTACTGAAATATGTGAATATGGACTAGGGACATAAATTAGCAAATATGTGAATACAGATTTGGGCATAATATATATATCTTGATTAATGACTTGGGAAAAGGGGCATGTTGTGCATAATGAAATATGAATTAAAAAGTGGCATGAAAATCTATATTTGGAATAGGGAAATTTATTAATATGAATATGACTAAAATAACGAAACCGTAGTAACGCTTAGACACGGGGTTAGATTGCACTTGTGGTATAAGTCTGCCCGGAGCCGCCCGGCATATCCAGCGACCACAAGTGGTTAATCAAATGTGAGGGGTCTAATGCATAACAACACTATGACACGAGGTTAAGTCTAAACTTATGGTTTAACTCCGCTCGGAGCCGCCTGGCATATCCAACATCCACAAGTGGTTGACTTAATATGAGAGGTCAAGGGCATTAACATGTATGAACAGAAAAGATAAGATGTTTAGGCTTGTCCTAGGGACAAGTGGAAATTATAACTTAGGTTATAATAAATGAAAAGGGAATAGACTAACTTATGTAGGGGATAAGCTGTACTTAATTGTAAATTAAGTTATTTACAAGAACAAGAATCTGAAATCTGCGGATGAGGACAACATAAGTTATATTTATGGAAAGGACACTTATTAGTAAACCTTATTTAAGATAACTAAGTTAATAAGTAGACAATGATAAGATGTAACTATGATTAAATGAGAAAGAATGAGGAAAACTTATAAAATGGAATAAGTTGTATTTAATCATAAATGGTAAGTGACATGTCAATTAGGAAACATGTGAATTGAGATATACTTAATAACGTATTTTGTAGAACATGTTATTGTAATGATGTAAGAGTACTAAAGAGATTGTGAATCACATACCTTGGGCCACAATCTAGAGAATAACATGTTGTGGGCTTATTAATGAGCATAAATGGGTTAAGTTTTATAACCAAAATTAATAAGAAAGAGGAACTTTTTAACTTGATTAAGAATTCAATATGAATGAGATTAAGCAAGTTAAATGAAAACCTGATGAGGTAAGCAAGCGCGTAAAAGAATGTTTAGACATAGGGTCTAACAACATATTAAAGTGAGGCGCTTGGACCAGTCCACATGTTTAAAGGTGAATAACCCAACGGGGTAGATCATCGTGGTGTTATAAGGAACGAGGGGGAGAGCACATTCATCTGATTGTTCTGACGGCTCCGAAGGACTGGAAGGGAAAGCACGCGGCTTCCTGAGGTACGTAAGGTGCTCCTAGTAGTTTTCTGTGTGGTGGCAAATGTATTAGGCTATGCTCGTAGAGGTTTGGGTCTGCGCGTAACTACTAGGTGGATGGGCCTTGACTGCAGAAGTAGCTATACAGTCAGAATGCTGTGATGTGGTGACACCAGGGTGATTCGGCGGTTGCCTCAATGAGGAGGCGAAGGGTCACGACCAATAAGGATAGTAGATCGTCGGATACCCGCCATCAGCAGCCAGTGGGATGTGGAAAGACTAGAGCTGAAACCAATAGACCATTCACCCTTCACTATCAGGGAACGGTGGTTGAGGGAAGAGGCCAAATGGATGTTTAGATTGTTTTCTTTAGGGGTAGTCGTTTAGCTCTTGTAGTCTTTACTAGTTGAGGGATGTGTCGGGGTGGGGCCATAGCCACCATGAAAACAGACCCTAGTAATATCTACAGAGACTCTTAAAGACGGACTTGTACAGGTTTGGAAAAGCTCCCAATTGAGTTCCATGATTCTTGTATCGCCCTACCATGGAACTCGGTGCACATTAGAGGACGTGCGATTGAGGCATCGAGCTACAATTACAGTACGTACATGGGACAATCTAGATACATGCATAACTGCTTTGGGCGGTGTATTGTAGACTTGAGGGCATTACCCCGGAATGAGATCTGATTCGATGGATGGTGGCAGTCCATTTGCTTACGTAGCATAGTAATGAACGATATATGTGGAATGTAACATTGTTATATAAAGATCCATACTTTACTCCGGAGTAGGATGAAGGACTGCATACTTTTCTGTGGTATTACATGGGAGACCGTGCGAGTGGGGTACCATGGAGATGTACCTCAGTATTAAGGGGTAGCTACATATATACCATATTAGGTTAATCCATTGGGAAGTGAATGGGTACGACGTGTGTATAAGCGTTGAGTGCTGTTAACCCAAGAAACCTAACAATCAAGAAAATGTAATGGAACGGTATTTGTAGGGATCATTCTGTTTCTAAGATACTAATATTGGTGCGGTGCAGAGAAACATACTTAAGAAGTGCAATATATTCTGTTCAAACTGATCTTGCTCAATTCACACTTCTTATTGCTATTGTTATCTTGTTCTTCTAGTTTTTATATACCTTCCATGATAATTTTATTTATTTATATTTAAAAGTAATTGGACTCGCCATACTTTATGTCTGACCCTTTTTTTTCCTCTTCTCTCTCTTCCGTTCCCCCCACAGGTTCTCAGGGTGGGAGTGCTTAGAGTTGATTTGGATTCTTTCAACTTACCTTGGATTTCGGATATTGATGTACCATTTTGACTTCTTGTCAACTCTCTTATGGCTTAGCACGAGAAATATGGTTTTATGCTTTTGTACTATGATATTTTTGGCAAGACAGATTATTAATGTAATTGGTTATTTCAACTTATGAAGTAAACTCAGTATTTGGGACCTATTTTGATTTAAATAATTTTTTTAATTCCACTGCTATTTTACATGTCTGTCTTGTGATCTTATGTTCTTATTTATCTGTAACGCTTCACGAAACTTAGTGCATTATATATAGAGTGACATTAACAGACGTGGGGTGTCACAGTTTGGATTGTGGCCGAAGCATGGGGTCATCGAGTGGGAGGCTTAGTGTTGAAATAGGGAAGAAAAGGGGGAGGAAGGAGGTGGGGAAAAGGAGAAGAAGGTATAGGAAAATGGAATGAGGAAATGGTGAAGGGAAAGGCTTTTTATATATGTGTAGAAGTGAGGTTATTTTGGGAAATCAAAAGGACGCATGGTATCCTAAGTGAATGTGCGCATGGCAATACATAAGCGCACATGTACTTCTCGTGTTTTTACATATTCCTAACATTCAAATTTCCATATCCATTTGTATGTCTAATTTGCACCACCCATTTATGTTTCTAAATATCAATATCTATGTTACCGATTAGCCATTCCGACAACCGACAACCAGTGTTAATAAAACCTGACATTGCTATCAACTTATTTCCCGATTAAACTTAATAATTCAAAATAATTAGTTTATTTTTAATCCAAACATAAAATTTATATTTAACTAAGAATATCATCTTTAAAGTAGTTGTATTAACAATTATAACAAAAACTGATATATCCCTATAAATATTTTATAGTTATATTTCACAACTTTAAATAATTATTTTATCACTTTAACCGAATTCATATTAAAACCATTTTAAATTTATATTGGGTATTTATTTATTCAAAATCCTGATTTTTAAATTAATTAAAATACTGGGTCAAACTTCATGTGTTCATGACACCATGCATGTTTTATAAAATATTCTCTTAAGTAATCTATAAACATAAAATATTCTATCGGTTTGAGACATAGACAATTTCTTGGTTTTGTTTCGAAAATAAACCGTCTCAAGGCCATATAGTTTACAATATTTTCAATATATATATATACTTTTGTTTATTTATCATTATTAAAGAAAATGCTCAACCGATTTCCAAATTATTTTATAAGACTCGTTTCCTCAAATCCTATATTTTGAATATATATACTCACACATTTTTGAACCTTCGAGAAGTCGAGGAATAGTTTTACATGATATAACAAATCACATGGTATGGTACATGAAGATTAATTATATCGGTTGATTCTAGACTCATTGATCGAACTTGTTTTTGGTCTCTCATGTAAAGTGGGCTAACTTTAGTGATTCGATTAGTGAAACATGCAATATATGATGTATTGTTTTCACTTTTTTAAGATACTATTTGGAATTATGTGACGCATTCTTTGTTGTGCCAATACTTGGGACTGTTGGGTCCTATATATATTAAATGCACATATAAAGTTGTTTGGTGTTCAGTGAAGGCTTTTGGGTTAGGATAGGGGCTGTTGGATTTCTTATTCAATTATCGTGCTGCTGGGTTTTGATATAAAACTACTGAGTCTCTCAATATAAATCTACTTGGCAGGCTTTTTCCATTTATGTTGATGTTTTTGTTGTTAATGCACGAGCATTTTGATGTTTTGTATCCACTTTTTGATGGATTGTTGATGTTGAAATTCTCTTTTAGCCTAAGAATAATTTTGATGCTTATTTATATATATCAATCAATTTTAGTTAAATAGACTCATATATGACTTTATATGTTTTCATTTGATGGAGTTCTTTGTTATTTATTAATGTCTTAAATTTGTTCTTACCTTTGATTCTTAACACCATTTATTGGGAATAAGCTCTCACTTGAGGTCTTTTGTATTGATCATGAGATCATAGATGATGTTTAGCTGTAATTGTTTTACTGACTAATTGTTGAATTAGGCTTTACTTATACCTTTTCTATAAAAAGGGACTCTCACCTATATTACTTTTAATTTCCCTTATCATATTATTACTAGTATGTTTTAAGATAGACTGACCCATGTATTTATACTCGGGTCAAACTGAGTTGTTTATGGTTTACAGCTTGCTACTGATTCATGTTTAGTTGTATCTCCTTAGAATATCTTTCTTGAAGCTATTTTTTGAGTTGTTGTTGAGTGTTTGTGTCAAATGTATAATTAATCTTTTAGGACATGAAAATGGTTCATATGAAATCATTTGAGTATGTTGCACCACAGGTTGTATTCTGTTGTTGTCCCTATATGTATCTTGTTCTATGGTCTGTTATCTGTGATGTGTTGTCGTTTGTTAATAATATGATCCTTATCTGTTGTAGTTTTGTGTTAGATGAATCGTACGTCGATCCACTTGGGTAAAAGAAAACTATGCACCCAATTGACGTATTCAATACTCATCTAATATAAGATACATATGGTTACTACTAACTAGTGACATTCTCCAATCTAATATGCAGTGTTAACTTATAATTCTCTTTATCATGGTGGGTCTCGAGATCAGGCATTATATTTTGGTATCGGAGAAATTTTCAGAACAAAGTATGATAAGCACATAACAAAACTGAAATAGTACATGTGTTATAGCACAAAAGGGTAACACTTGTGTCTAATTTTATCATTTTCATTATTATCCTTGGCTCTTGTTTCTTACCAATTGAGCAATATGTAAATCTCAGCCTTGGGAATACGTCCAGAAATGTATTTCATTCCTTATTATTTCATGAGTAGTATCCTAGCATCTATGGTTATCTTCGTAGAAATTTTCATCTAAATCACTTCAACATCGATATCTTGGGTTTAAGATTTTGATGAAATTTTAATCCTATCCTTCTATGTCTATTTGGTTGACGAGTTAAATAAAATAAATTAAGATGGGTAAATAAATTAAATCCAGTCCTTTAGTAGATAGTCTGCACCTTAATACTAGTATAGTCTTTGATATGCGGTAGTCTCAAGCCCCCATAGAAAGTACGACTCATTTGTCCATTATATGTTGGGGCTTGAGAATTTCTATCATGGACGTCGAGTTTGAATGCGACGCATACCTGCTGGGGTTTATGGGCTATGGTTTGATTTTAGGAATGGATTGGCTAGCTATGTATAGTGCCTTCCTAGACTGTGAGAGGAGAGTTGTTAGGCTTTTGACTTGCCAAGGAAGAACTCTCGAGATTTCGTGTGACCCACGGGGGTCAGTTTGTTGGATCTAGATTAACCCTAGAAGGGGAGGGGGTGAACAGGGTTTATCATAGTTTTTCGCTGAACTAAAATCCTAACAGGACATAAATTAATAGACAGATCACATAATGCAGTAGAAATAAAAAGAAAAAAAGAAATAACACATAAAGATACCCAGCTTCGGCAAAACCCTGCCTACTGCTGCATTCCTTAGGTTTCTACTAGGTGTCAATAACTGATCCCGCTTACAGACACTGTAAACTCGCACTTCCTTCTCCTATACTAACCTTACTCTCAAAACCCTAGACTGGTCTAATCCCCTAGATCAGATTTCCCCTGATTACGACCCCGTAACCAGTAACCCTAGATTTTACAGACTCTAGCAACTGTCAGTTAACCCCAACTGAAACTCCTAGAATTTACAGACTCTAGCAACTGTTTGAATCGTTTATAATTAAAATTACAAAAATGCGAAACACAATAAAGAAAATAAACAAAACCCTAGTTCTAATAGAATTTAATTCTCCCTTTTGACTCAAATGGATCGGCCTTTTTGAAATGAGTTGCACTCGACTTCTATTTCTTTGATCACTTTTCCTTTGCGATAAAAATGGCGGCCGACGATTGAAAGAAAAAAACTAGGGTTTACAAAATTTTCACCAAATCGATTTGATTGCGTAAAGTATGGATTAATCTCTAAAGCTCGACACTTTATGGCTTGATACTTTGATTAATTGCTTTCTGATTTGGAGGGATTTTCTCTCGATCGAAAAACAATGGATAAATCAGTGAGTTTCTTCTGAATTTTATTTATTGATTTTGCTCTGCTGTTTCAATGATGCTTGTCGATGATGATATGGTGTGTATATAGGATTATAACATCCTATAATCTCTGATTTCCTTGTATGACTCGGTTTGATTGCTTGGCTGATTTTGTAGTTTCCCCTTTCTGATTTTGCTTGAATTTCCTTTTTTTGTGATTCTTGAATGAATGAGACCCGAAACTAAACTGAGCATTTCAGGAAACAAATAAACGTTTACTTGTGGTCCTCCTTAATTTTTATTGAATCATTTCAAAAAAAAAAAATTGAATTACTTGCCAAATGTTTTCTTGCGAGATTACTAAATGAAAATTTCCCAAAATTGGTCTCATGCATTTCAGAAAATGGTTTGGTCATAAACTGAAAAGAGATATTCTTGCTTTCAATGAATCTCCAAATTTGCTGAATTTAATGTTTTCCAAAAAGCTTTCTCTTCGAAAAAAAAATAAATGTTAAGATTAAAATAGGAAACAACAAATTTGTTTCCAATAGCTCCTTGCTTGATTTATGGAAAACATATTAAGTTTGCAAATTTTTTTACTCGAGATTGATTTGTGCTAATCTGAAAGAAACACTGAGCACTTGCCAACATTGTAGAAAAGAAACCTGGAAACAATTTGTGTCCTTCAAAACAGATTTGTTGCTGAGTTTTAATTTTGCTTAGTCACCACTTTATTGCCATTAGTTGCTGCCATGTTTGTCAATATATATATATATATATATATATATATATATATGCATGTATGTCTCCTCCATGTTAGTTTGCTATGCTGTACACTTGGACTTGATCACCAAGCTGTGTTCAGACCTGTTTCATATTTGTGTATTTGCACAACATCTTTGTATACTTGTTTACTGCCTTAATCTGTTTCTCTGCCATTTAACATTAACTTGTTCTTGTATGGTCCTTACTTGTGTCAACTGTTAGCTGAACTTTGTTGCCTTGTTGACATACACCATGTACATTGTCAACATCATGTAAGCTGCCTGATTTGTTTCATTGCATTTCATTTTTACATTGTGTCATTGCTGTGTTGATTTTGAGTGCTACTTCACCTTTGGCCACACAACACTTTTCCATATTTGCTACTGCCATGTATGTGCGCCCATGTTGGCTACATGTACCCTAAGTGATGTTCATTCTTGTAGAATCCTACTCCTGTGCATACTTCATACTTGTACACCCCTGATCATTTATGTTCATGCTGAGTTAAATATATACATTTGACATTTTCCATACAGTTACACTGTTTTCAGAATCCACCGATTTTCCCTTGTTCATTTATGCTATTATAAACATGCTGCTTTGTTCCACTATGCTTGTGCACCCTGCTTAAACTACTTGCTGTTCTGATCTGCCACCATACATGTTTGTGTGCATGTTACATTCCCATGTAGTCTGATCATTTTGCATGCCATGTATACAATGATATATTTGCATGCTGATTTGTGGTCATATGTATACATGACTTTGCTTGTCTCGACTATTTGGGTTGTTTTTGACTTGCTGACCACCTTTGAACTTGTTGACTTTACATTGAGTTGTTTTTCATGCTCTTGAGATATCTTCATGTGCAAGTGCACTGAGTCGAGATGGTCCACGTGGCTACTCCTTAGCTTCACACTGATTGGTGAGGCAGTGCACACGTGTATATCTATACACGTGTGTATTTGCAGCCATCAGACAAGATTTCCTGTCCTTGTATTATACATATACAAAATGACTAGAAACAGATCAGATCAAGTCATGAAAAATGATGAGAAACACACCAGAAATCTGAGGCAAATAAAAATTTTAAAAATAAAATTTATATTCGCGTGTATTTTGAAAATTATTTCTATTCCATATACTGTGTGTGTGTTTCTGAATATGAAAGGTATGAAGATGATGACTGGACTGACATTGAGCAGTGAAGACAGAAGACTGAAGTGATAGTGAAGCATTCAGAAAACACAAGACAAGAAAAATGAGAGTGAATGAGTGTAAAATGAAATTGTACAGAGTGAATGTAAATGAATTGTAAATGAATGTACAAAGAGCGTAGAGTGAACTATATAGGAGTCAGACAGTGATAAAGTATGTATATATGAATTGTACTGTTATTTGTAATAAACAAATTCATTTGAAATAAAATATTATTTTACTGTTGTCAAACAAACTTGTCTATTTTATTCCATCAATTTAGACACACAAGTATTTTGTGAATGTATTTAAATAGTGGAGTATTAAATAGCTGTACTGTTTGAATATTGAAATACAATATTATATTTTAATAAAATACTGTATGAATATATGAATGTCTGTGCAGTCGTATTCTATTTAATTATAAATATCATATTCCTGTCTTTGATATATATATATATATATAGAAAGTACAGTAACAAACACATTTCAAAATAATAAATATTTGGTTGTTATCATCAAACAAAAAATCATATAATTGTGTATATAACACCGTTATATACAACACAGTTATGTTCAATTTCCAAGATTCGCTTAATACTTCTGTTGATAATTTGCGATCAGTTCTATAGTCCGAGATTATCCAGACGAGTTTGATGAGGTTAAGGGATTACCTCCAAGGCATGAGATAGACTTCCGTATTTATTTGGTAGAGAATGCGAAGCCAATCGCTCTATCGGTGCGCCACATGGCTCTTAGAGAGAGGAGGGAGGTCAGCAAGTAAGTAGGGGAGATATTTGAGAAAGGATTTATTAGACGAAGCATATCAAAATGCGAAGCTCCAGTCGTTTCAGTAACTAAGGTAGTGTAATGACCCCCTTTTTCCGTGCAGTTCAAGCCAACATCTAATAACCCATGTCAACTAAAATTGCACAAAAAAGCAGATAGTTCGGAGAAAGAAATTAGAAGGTGAGAGAAGAAAGAAAGATGTAACACCCCGAATTTTCTGAGAATATTAAAATTAACAAATTCAAGAACACTTAATTTTTAGAAGAATAATTAAGTGAAATGGGTTGCGCTATTACGTTCATCTCAAAATTTTGGTCAAGATAGACATTTGGTTTGCATAAAACGAATACCTTATGAAGAAGTTATTAATACTTGAAGTTTGTATGCATAAGAGAAAATATATATATATATATATAGATATATATAAAAATTAAATAAATAAATATGCAAAAAAGTTCAAAACAGCGAATCGGGAGGGGGAATAACCGAACCTGCCCATTTTTGAGGTCGATCCGAGCCTTGCTGGGTCGACTAGGGGTTGATTCAGGGTGTTTGGTTGTCAACCCATGGGCCGATTCGCCCTAAGGCAGATGTGGCATCTGATTAGTTCTGATGGACTCCTTGTTGAGTCATTAGGGCTGATGTGGCTATTCTATCTTGTCTGAATGGCTTTGATTTGCTCTAGGTTAATCCGACGGTTCCTATTAAATCAAACTTCTGTATAAGCAACCTAAATTAAAACCCTAAGCCACACAAAAATTATTCCTAGAGCCGCCATGCCGTCAATGGTGAACCTAGAATTGCCATCATCTCTTTGAACTCAAAGGCAAGATAGAAGCTACATCAAAATTAAATCAAAACTAATCTAATTCAACTAAGAGAATTCAATGATCTACATCAAAGGCGAGCAATTCAATTTCAAAATGCAGATCCCTGAAATCAAGTTTTTCTTTTGATTGTAAGTGTAGTTATCTTTCAGATGTGAATAAATTAAAGACATGATTTGTAATGAATTGTAAAATAGAATTGTATCAAGTTGTATGTGATGCTGATTCATGTTTATTCTTGTCTATTTTATCATATATGCCTATGAACTATTGTGGTCTATCGAACCTATCATGTTATATGGAAATTGGTTAGGAATTGGGAATTAAATTATCATATGTAAGTTTGGTGATATTATGAGACATACAAGTTTTAGGATAAGTCATGTCGTTTATGCCTAATTGTTTAGAGCCATTATGCATACATGTTTAGATCTACGATCTTATATGTTTAGATCTACAACTTTATATGTTAGATCCATATGCCTTTATGATAGATCTAATTTGCAAGTTCACCACTACATGCTAAGTTTAACTTGTATAGTTTTATGTAAATTCATATGCTTGTGGTTCATGTTGCATAGATCAAATTTGCAAGTTCATAGTTAAAAGTATATTGTTCTATGCCAAATCCGTGTGGCATATGTGTGGTTAGATCCATACTTTTGTATGATGTTGGAATGTTGCAAAGTTCCTCTTTCCCCCTTTTATGTTTTGTAAGTTAGGCTAAAATATCGAGCCTAACATTCTATGTAATTTAGCGAATGTACAACGGGGGTAACGTTGAAGAAAACATGAAATTACATGTAATTGGCGTGTTTGACACATAAGCATGATAAGTGGCATGAAAATGGTATAATCTACATACCTAAAATTTTGAACGTGATTTAGAAGGAAAGTGGGCCTTGACAATAATTGATTTATAATTTTCATATAAATATGTAGGATAAATATGAAAAATTACATGGCATAGATTGGTTCACGAAATGGTATATTTAGTATACCATTAATTGTGAGCATAATTAAAAGGATAGTTGTGGCATAATTGAATTGGGAATAATTTACATATGGAAGTTGTCATAAATAAGAAATATGTAAATTTAGAAAAGAAGAATATGCCTAACCAGGTTAGACCGAGTGGTGGTGTAAAACTGCACGGAACTGACCAGCACATCCAGTGACCACAACAATACCTGTCTAATGTGGGTGGTTAGTGCATTGAGCCCAAAAAGGACGCGAGGTTAGATTGAGTTGTGGTGCAAAAATGCCTGGAATCGACCGGCACGTCCAATGACCACAACAATACCTATCTAATGTGAGTGGTTGGTGCTATAATAAAGCTAAGTCAAGATTGGTTGGGTTAAGTCAATTAAGGAAACACTTAACCAATTCAATATGTTAACTAAACTGGTGGGTGAGATTAAGTAAATTTAGAACACTTAACCGTTATAACATGTTAATTAGACAAGTGGGTGAGGTTAAGTAAATTTAGAACGCTTACCATTATAACATGTTAATCAGACAAGTGGGTGAGGTTAAGTAAATTTAGAACACTTAATCGTTATGACATGTTAATTAGACAAGTGGGTGAGGTTAAGTAAATTTAGAACACTTAACCGTTATAACATGTTAATTAGACAAGTGGGTGAGGTTAAGTAAGTTTAGAAAACTTAACCGTTATAACATGTTAATTAGACAAGTGGGTGAGGTTAAGTAAATTTAGAACACTTAACCGTTATAATATGTTAATTAGACAAGTGGGTGAGGTTAAGAAAATTTAGAAACACTTAACCAATATAACTTGATTTATGGAAAGGTTGAGTTAAAATTAGAGGGAAACACTTAACTAATATAACTTGATTTGTAGTAGGGTTAAGTCAACACAAGAAGGCAATACTTAACCAAAGTAACATGACACGTAGGTGGGTCAAGTTAACTTGAATTGATTGATGACACTTAACCAATACAACAAGATGAATACGTGGGGTTAAGTTAACAAGAAACACTTGACCAATATAACTTGATGAATGAATGGGGTTAAGTTAATAGGAAACACTTAACCGATCCAACATGATAAGTAAGGAGGGTCAAGTTAATAAGAAATGCTTAACCAACATGACATGATGGATGAGTGGGTTAAGTTAACATGAGCGGACAACACTTAACTAATATGGCGTAATGTGCACGAGGGTTAAGTACATATCGGGTTGGTGGGTAATATTAGTAAATATAGGCCCACAAAACTTACTTATTAAATAAACATGCTTGAATCAGTGGAAGGGTTAAGTACATATCGGGTTGGTGGGTAATATTAGTAAATATAGGCCCACAAAACTTAACCATTAAATAAACATGCTTGAATCAGTGGGAGGGTTAAGTACATCTCGTATAGGTGGGTAATATCAGTACATATAGGCCCCCAAATTTAACCGTTAAATGAACGTGCTTGAATCGATGAGAGGGTTAAGTACATCTCGTGTATGTGGGTAATATCAGTACTTATAGTCCCACAAACTTAACTGTTAAGTAAACATGCTTGAATCAGTGGGAGTGTTAAGTACATATTGGGTTGGTGGGTAATATTAGTAAATATAGGCCCACAAAACTTAACCAGTAGGAAACCTTAGTAACGGGGACCCCTTTCAGCAGTAACCCACATAAATGTATCATGGTACCCTGAAACTAGCCAGGGTGGGGCACAATTACTGGGCTGATTATAAGCGGTCAAAACAGCGGCATGGGGTACGTCAGTGTAGGTTCCGACGGTTTACGAGCGTGCACGTACTCCGGAGTGGGAAAAAGCAAGCATTGAGTACCAATAGTTATACACTGTGCATCTTGAATCGTGTCGGGTCGCTATCATAAGGATTGATACACCTTGTGGCGGGACCAGCACAGGGTATCTACACGCAAGAGAGGGCCGATTGACACAGACGCATGGAACATGGATACAAGTAGGGAGCCGATTGATGGGGTAGTAAGGGTACATCTAACATGTTCATGGCAATTAGGATGATTGAGGTGGAATCCACATGATAGATGTATACATGAAGGCTACCACAATTACGGGGGATTGGGATCACGATTATCATTTTACTAGTTGGGACACTAGTTAGGTGGTGCAGAGATAAATATAGAAATCAGACTAACAGAGTAGTAGCGAAGCAGAGAAAAAGTAGAAGCGCATTCAGTTCCCCTTGCACTTATCTTGTCTTTAGCTACCTTGTTTTTATGGTATTGTCCTATTTTCGGTTTATTCATGTCATGATTCTTTATCTTGTTTGCATGCTGAAAGATCACTGGACTTACCAGACTTATGTCTGACCTAGTTTGTTTTTCGCCTCTTTTCTTCCGTTTCCCCCCAGGTAGTCAGGGAGGGAATAGCTCAGCCTAACTTGGACCTCTTCTGTTTCCAAGCTTGAAGATTAGTTGGTGTATCGCTTTGGACTCTTTCTCTTCCACTGCTATGGCTGGTTCATGCTTTATCGGGGAACATCATTGTTTTTATGCTTCTTTTATTCTTGGAAGTTTTTAAATCAAGACAGAAGTTCTATGTATTACATTTAAGTATGAATGAGGAAATTGTTGTAAAAGCTTGGCTGAATTAAGTTGTTTATAAAACGACTTTATCTTCCGCTGCTTTATTTGTCAGTCTTGTAATTTATCTGCATCTTTTACCTATAATGCTCCACCAAAGTTAAGGCATTCCCTTTGCGAGTGACCTTAACGGAGGTGGGGTGTTTCAAAAGACATATTAGAATAAAAGAATAAGAAGATCAGAGTCTTTCAGCGGAATGGACAAAATATAATATATCAAAATGCTTTATAGAAAGAAACTGTATATATATATATATATATATGATTACAACATCAGAGTATACATTCACTCCAATCAATACACACAACAGAATAAACTAGTACTGGTAAATACGTGGAACATATCTCGACTTCAGCTCCTCTTCTGAAAAATTCAAGCGAAGTCTAACCTATAAATATACTCGGTCTGATCCGAGCACATTTGAAGCAAAGACCCGGCTCAGTCTGAAATACTTTCAGTGATAAATTCACATGACAAACAACCTGCTTAACTTTAGAAATCCTTTTGAAAGAAAAGGGTAATCGTAAGACCAGTCCACACATAAACACGGACGTTTTTTTACCTTACAATAACCCCAAAAAATTTGATATATCAAAATCCAGTGATATTATAACAATATCTATCAAATCACAAATAAATAACCATCTAGCAGAACACTTGCATCTCACGCTCTACATGTTCATTATACAATCAAAAACCACAAGGAGCTTATTGGAGATTGGATTTCCAACATGATAAGGTATAGAACCACCTTCCAAATAGTGTACTCTAGAGGGGATACATTGGTGTTTAACAAGTACACTTGCAACCCGACCACACATGATCGGTCACTCGTTCAGCATGAGTGGATTAAATGTATTATCACCTACTATTATCGACTGTCCAACCGTATTCCGTAAGATTCAGAAGCGAAAGAAAAAAAAATGAATTTTCTCTAGATTGGTGATAATAGACCCTGCTTGGGTGCTACCTAACTAGCCATGTTGCCTGCCTGATTTTTGTCATTTCCCGGTTGTGAGGCTTGAGGCTACGTTTAACTTTTTATAATATCTGACCACTATTTACTTTAAATGCCACATCGTCAAACCTATCAAATCACTAGTTGATCTTCTCAAAATATTATGGGTATAAAAATCTAAGAGAAACGAATTCTTCCACCACCAACGTAATATCTTGAAAAGATTGTCTAATGTGATCTGTTAGGCATACTTTGTCAGACATTCGTCCATAGAAGTCATCTAGGAACAGGATGATCGCAGGCACCCTCCTACCACATCCTTTTTAGGAATCACCCCAAGGATCAGTAGTGAGAAGTCCTTGCAATCCGAAGATTTTGATCACGACAGAATCACAAGTCATAATAACTCTGGGCGCGAACCAGAGAAACTTAACAAGTAGTTCTTCAGCTCATGGGGATCATCAGTCTTCAATGCTTCATCTTTATACGCCTACATGTTAGTCGCGAACGCATAGTTGGTTCTAAGTGGTTTTGGGTATAGTTCCCATCCCTGTCACTTCGAACTAACTCATCAAAGGTCCAATAACAATATTTCATTGATAGTTAGGGTTTTAACTTTTAACTCAAACAATATCGATCAGTACTTTGGCAGCTCAGGCCCTTTCATTTCAAACAATTCATTCAAAACCATTATATCGAGTTAAAATTGATTTTATAATTTATTTCAACAAATCCCTTTTATTTCCGTTACTTGAAGAAAATTCAACATTTATATTTCCTATGGAAAAAACATTTTCAAAACTCCCTTGTCATTTCCTTTATTCAAATTATAACTATATCATATAAAAACCACCTTTATTTTTATTATTCGAGATTTTTTTTTTACTTTTAAGTCAAACAATATAGTTCCATTGAAAAATCCGATCTACGCTAAAATAACACCAATCAACGTATTCTAATAATATAACCATAATTGTTTACTTTATTAAATTCTTACCCATTAAAACTCTCGCCTATTGAAATTATAAGTATATTTCCAAAATCTACACTCTTTCCAAAACCCATATATCTTTTATTCTCAATTCCAAAATCAAATTAGCTTAAACAAAACTACCATTTCCTATTATTGGCGTATTTTAAAATCCCCTCTTCTTAATACTTCAAAATTATCGCTATATCTCCTGAACCATTTATTCTTCCTTGCTTTGAAAATATTCCTTAAAACCCCTTTTTATTTCCTTTAATCTGGAAATATTTACAAAATCTCATGTCACCTTCTTTATCATCACAAACTAATACCATCTCTCGATAATAGTGAAATCGTTCAAGCTGGGGTTTTCTATTTACCACCCAGACCTTGATCGACAACATTCTTATCCCAAGATAGATAGAAGATTGTAATCCAAAACCCAATGTTAATAACAACCTTAATACCACATTAATTCCATTTATAATTTTGTTTAGCACATGGTTTTATAAATCATATTTCGTATTTGGAAATCCCTTTTTTACTTAATCGACTAAAATTATCAAAATACAAGCCTTTAGGTCTAAACTTTTTATTTTATTTACAAATTTGGACTTATACACTAATCGATTTTCCTGAATCAATGATTGACCAAATCCATTGGGAAATCTTATTCATTAGGTAAAACCTCTTTTTAAATTCATCGTATCGATTTTAATTTCTATTTTGCAAACCTTGTTTGTGAACTTATAATTTCCTTTAAGGAACATTTAACTGACTTCAATCACACTCTTACTAGGTTTCCTTTTATACAAATTTCAATTCAAAAGTCATTGCCCTTGTTTTAATATCATAACAAGGGTAGTTTCTTTTATTACGAATTAAAATAGAATGATTGAATATTTTCAAACAATTTGATAATCATTTCAAAATACACTTAATTAAATAATTATTAACTTCTAATAATATTTGTCACATTTAAACAATTATTCATTATAAACAATTTCTATTAAATAAAATATTAAAATAACATTTCCAATTGGAACAGTTGATCAAGTCAACTTAAAATGTTAACTTGCCAAGTGGTTGCTTGTCATCTTCCTTATTAAATTAAATAAAAAATATAATTAATTTAAAATAAACCGTCTTAATTGTTCCCTTGGAAACAAATATCTCAGATTTTTACCTTCTGGTAAATTTCTTTCTCTCTTTTCTTTTAATAACATAAAAATACATCGTTTAATAAATTTCTTTGTAAAATATTATATATATATATAAACTTCTATTTTAATTAACTTGCATTATTATAAACTCGAAACTTCAAATCAGTTAATCCTCCCCCGAATTATGTTTTAATCCATCGGCTAATCCTCCCCTTCCAGTATTCTCTCTGGCCGACTTCCCTTATTTCTGAAACCCAACGTTGTCTCTCGTTACCGTTCGAAGCTTCTAGTGCCACCGTACTTCCACCTGGACCAACCGCGATCTCACTCCATTGTTTGCCTCTCCATCAGACGTCGTTGCCAAAACTTTGGCCACCCAGTACCGTCCATAGGCACCATAATTCAACCATGAACAACAATGCTTTGCACTACCGCCATCATCACCACATGCAACCAACGACTACCGCACCTACGCCATTTGAATGACCATTTATTCCCCTTTGTTTCCTCTTTTGATAGGTATTTCCCTCAACCACCAGAATCGTCGGAAGTCGAAAAAATACGACCACAAGAACCCAAATCCAGCCCACTCGGATCATCCCCATCTGCCGATAAGCATAGTCATCTTCAGGCTTTTCGACTTAAACCAATATTGTAGCCCAACGTCCCCTCTACAACTTCTCTTTAGGGTCCATCATCTGAAATCGATTGTAGCTCCACCAAAACCGACAAAAAATGAAAACAGTTTTTCGCTGTAATTTGCGATTTTCGGTAATCTCAAGAAATGATTGGCCACAAAATTTTGTACGTAGGTAGATCTCAACATTCCCAACATCTTTCCAGTTGATAGCTTTGCCTGATTCATAGCCGATATGGAGATATAATTTATTTTGCGATTTTGGACTAAGATGCAAATTTCAGACGATTTTGGGATGACTGGTGCTGAATTCTGGTTGGTTTTTAGATGAATGTATATATAATGTAAGAAATATTTTAACTTAATTTGATTTGACTGAAGATATTGTACTGATAATGACTAACGATATTTTATTCGTACCAATCGCCAATTCCATACGATGTTTATTGATTCATATGACCATATACGAACTCCGTTCGTGACGAAAATGGACATCTAGCTATAATTTGATGTTACAGTCCTAATGAAACTTGTTTCGCTGAATTTCGAGTCTGTTTGCAAAAACAATGCTCGTTTTAGTCCAAACGGTCGATATATTTACATTTAATATTGCCATGCTCTCTCCAGTTGACGCGAAACTTGAAATCTAGCAATAATTAGCTATTTCGGATTTAAATTTTTTTGTTTCGTTGAAAACGAAGGTCATTTGAATAATTTACCTTTTCAAGGGTCCAATTTAAATTAAAATAATTCAATTTTAAAATACCTCAATATAATAATAAAAAATATTATTATCGAACATATTTAATCAGAATTTCATATACTACTAAAATAAATTACCTTGTGTTGAACTCCAAGCTAAAACGACATTCAAAATTATTAAAAAATCTTTTATTTACATAAATAAACTGTTAAAATTTATAAATGAATTCCATAACGACTGTTTGAAAATTTGATTTGGACATAAAACAAAATCTATAAGATGAAAACTCAAATTTTCTCTTTTATTAGAAAAATACTATTCAATAGATTTGGATGTTTCTTGTTTCAAAGAAATCCGACTTATTTTGGATCCTATACAACCATTTAAAGTTCAAAATGTTATATTACGAACTATCGCGACGTTATGAGCTCGTTTGTAATTAAATTATAAATTATACATTCAAATGTCATTTAACGAACGAATTCGTCAGTATAATTCAAAACCAAATCCAATTATACTCGTTAACATTGCTAATTCATTAAATATTGAAAATTCAATATATCTAGACTGTTCCAAAAATAAATTATTATTTTATTATTATCTAAATAAAATATTCAGTACTATTAAAATAAATTTCCAAAACAACATTTAAAACCATTTTTAAATATTAAATAAAATGGTTAAAAATCTGGGCTATTACGGGTAAACGACTCACTTCATCTATGCGTGGATTATAGAGAGCTGAATAAAATCATCAAGAAGAATAGGCACTCACTTCCGAGCATTGAGTACTTGTTTGATCCACTGGTAGGCACATCAGTTTTATCGCAAATGGATTTGGCCATGGGATTTCATCAGTTGAGGATGGCAGAAGACAGTATCGATAAAACTGCATTTGAAACTACAGACAGTTTCTTTGAGTGGTCAATTATGCCTTTTGGGCTAACCAATGCACCCACATATTTTAGGGACTTGATGAGTAGAGTATTTAGAGAGTTTCTAAACAAGTTTGTGGTGGTCTTTGTGGATGATATTCTGATCTTCTCAAAGAACGAGGAGGAGCATGCCATACACTTAAGAGAGATTCTACGCACTCCTAGATCGCATCAGCTTAAGGCAAAATTTTCTAAGTGTTACTTTTGGAGAAAGGAAGTAAGGTTCCTAGGGCATGTAGTCTCCAAGCATGGGATAGAGTGCACCTCGCTAAAGTCGTCACAATTCTAGATTGGAGGACTCCAAAGAATGCGATGGAGGTGAGAAGTCTTTAGGGTTGGCAGGATATTACAGAAAGTTTATCAAAGACTTTACAAGGATATTTTCCCCACTCACCCGATTAAAGAAAAATAACTTGGCTTTTTCATTGAGACTTGGTTGCGAGGATGCCTTTCAGAGATTGAAAAGGGCTATGACAACAACCCCAATTCTGAATCTCCTTGATGGAAGCTAGATGTTCACAGTCTACATAGATGCTTATGGCACATGACTTGGTGTCGTTCTAATGCAAAAAGGATGGGTAGTATGCTATGATAGCAGACAATTGAGAGCTCATGAGAAGAACTACCCTACCCATGATCTAGAGTTGGCAGCTATAGTATTCGCATTGAAGTCTTGGCAACATTATCCACTTGGAGAGAGATTTGAGCTATAAACAGATCATAAGTTTCTCAAAACTTGTTCTCACAGAAGGATCTCAACCTTAGGCAACAACAATGGCTAGAGTTCCTAGAGTCCTATGATTTTGAGATAGCTTATACCCTGTGCAAGGGTAATATTGTGGTGGACGCGTTGAGTAGGCATAGTATGACTTTGAGTCCTCTATTCGTAGAGCGACAGAGCTTGGAGTTTATATCAACATTCGATTTTAAGCCATCTATAATTTCACATTGGGATTATTAGCATCATTGGAGGTGCGACCTACTCTCATGGAGAGAATTGGATCTATGCAGCGAGTGGACCCACATATAACATACATCTTGGATAGGCTTGATAGAGGAGAGACTTCTAGTCACCTAGCTAAATATATGATGCACAAGAAAGGGTGGCTAAGACGAGATGGAAGGCTATGTGTCCCTAGAATTGGGGAATTGCTAAAGGCAGTGCTTAAGGAAGTTCATCATTCTTGAATGATTATCCATCCGAGCAGCAACAAGATGTATCGAGACATGAAGAGAGTTTTCTTCTGGACTGGTATGAAGAAAGACGTGGAAGAGTTTGTAGCCCGATGTTTGACTTGCCAAAGAGTAAAGGCTGAACAGAGGAAACCTAGCGGAATGCTTCAGCCCTTAGATGTCCCATAATGGAAGTGGGAGAGCGTCTCTATGGATTTCATTGATGGATTGCCTAGATTGAGGAAGGGCAACACCAATATTTAGGTGATAGCATATACACTTATAGAGAGCACTTACTTTGTTCCTATCAAGAGTAAGAGGACGACAATTTGGTTACCATCGGTATACCTTCGGGAGATAGTACGACTTCACGGGATACCTTCCAGTATAGTAAGTGACCGTGACCCCATCTTCGTTTTATACGAGCTTACAAGGGGTGTTAGGTACACAGCTACGCTAGATCATGACATACCACCCTCAAACCGTTGGTCAAACTAAGAGGGTGAATAGAGTTCTTGAGGATGTTATGAGATCGTGTGTCCTAGATTTTGGAGGGACTTGGGAGGAGCATCTCCCACTGGTCGAATTCGTATATAACAATAGTTATCAATCGAGCATAGGCATGGCACCCTTCGAAGCATTATATGGATGACCTTGCAAATCGCCGACTTATTGGTGGGGTCTACGGACAAACTTCTACTTGGACCTGAGATGATTCGAGAGACTTCCGAAAAGATTGATCTTATCCACCGAAAAATGAAAGAAGCTCAGGACAGACAGAAGTCATATGCCGATAAATGGAGGACCAATCTGGAATTCAAAGTAGGAGATATGGTCTTCATTAAAGTACCACCGCTGAGGAATGCAATCTGCTTTGGCTCAGTAGGGAAATTGGCGCCAAGATTCGTAGGGCCATTCCCTATAATAGAGAGGATAGGTCAGATGACCTATAAGGTTAGATTACCGCACAGACTGACAGGCGTACACGATGTGTTTCACATTTCCCATTTAAGGAAACGTCTACATGATGCGGTAGAGATAGTGGAGCCGAGCACACTTGAAGATGTGGAAGTTGAGAAAGAAGCATTGATAAGAAGATTTCCTACTCATGTTCTTGGATCAGAAGTTAAGAAACTATGCAACAAAGAAATCGGATTGGTGAAGGTACATTGGGAATAAGACAACGAAGATGTGACGTGGGAACCCGAAGACAAGTTTTGTGCTTCTGATCCTTTTCTTTTTGAGAGTACGTTCTTGATTTCTTTCCCTAGCTTTTACTTTGCATTTGCTTATATCATTCACATATATTTATCCTATCGTTCAAACCTTCGACTCTTAGGTAGGAATCAATGATTGGAAACATGTGTTTGAGACATGTAATGATTGCTAGTTGTAAGTGGATGCAAGTTTTTGCGAGTGGTTGCTCGTGGATGCATATACACAGACCAGGCACTAGATTGGCTCAAGCACTTACATATTGCATCTGGATGTGTGCACATTTTAGTATTCTATGGATGGAAATGGTTGATTCATTTTATGGATGATGAATTTTGGTGAATGTTTATTCATGCATATAGGGGTTATATTAGGACTCCTTTTGCATGCATGGTGGATACGTGGCACAAACATATATTGCATTAAGGAGGTCAACTAAATCAGTCGACTGCCTAATTTTCGCATTAGTGTAGGGACATATACACACAACACTCTTTGCATATTTTCCTATGAACACTAGAAATGCTTAAGGACAATGATGCCAGTGGATGATGGATGAGTAGAAGGTTGTAGGTGGCTGTTAAAGTAATAACATTCTTCTTAACTTGGAGATTTCAGGGACGAAATCGTTTAAATAGGGGAGAATGTAACACCCAAAATTGAATACACTATAACCATTTTATAAAGACAATAAAATTAATATAATATAATTAAATATTCAAAATTAAGTAAAGCCCGCTTTGCCATTGCGTTCGTCTCGAAATTATGGTTCGAATAGACCCTAAGTTTGCATAAATCAGATAACGTATGAAGAAGTTATGAACCATAGAAGTTTGTACGTATATAAGAAGATTATATATGAATAAATTGAAATAATTCTAATCGATAAATCTACGCAGGAATCAATGATAGTGGGTCGATCCATGCCCTGCCTGGGTTAACCCACGTGTCGACCCAACGCTAAGTGGGTCGACCCAGTGTATCAGTGGCTCAACCCACCCGTATGCAGGCTCGATTCCGAGTTCTGTTTCTAGACAATTTTGTATGCTAAGTTCATTGTATTACTTATATGGCTAGATTTGAAACCCTAAGAACTAAAGGTTAGGAATTAGCTTTGTAAATCTATAAATATGGTGGCTCTCTCCCATTTCAATACACACAATTATTCTTCATGTTCTCTTCCTCCATGGATCTATTCTAAACACACACACATACACACACACACACGCACACACACACACACACACACACACACACACACACACACACACACACATATATATATATATATATATATATAATGGGGAGATGGCGTTGAAGCCTAGATCTACAAAGATAATTAAAGATTCAAGATCTACATACAAACTTTTCTAAAATGGCATATAAATAAGTATGTATAAATATAGATAATCTGTTCTTCACCAAGACCCACAGTGAGTTTCATGTTATTTTCAGATTTGATACCCAGAAATGTATCATGACAGTCAATAAAAGTGGATCTATAACTTACAGTACCTATAAATTGTGCCCGTTCTTTTACTACTGTTCAGCTATGCTGTTGTTACAGTAATATATGTTCTTTAACTGTCAAATTATTTATTAATTATGCGTGTTTATCTACCTTCTCCCTATTTCTGTTGTTTTAATTTATTTCCAATCTTTCCTATATGCCTATTTTATACAATTTGATTTGGTTCTATTCTTCTCCTTTTATTTTTCCTTTTTATTTACGCTAAGCTTAGACCATTGAAACCCTAGGCCATGTCCGATTTAAGATTGCGTACAGTTAAAAGTGGGATATTAAGAAATGACATGAAAAGGGAGAATATGGGCATATTATAAATTGAGGACTTTTGGACTATAATTGGGGAAAGGGATAATATGCATATACTTGTACCTGATATAATTTGGGAATATAATAAAAAGGGATAATATGCATAAACCTGTACATGCTGTAATTTGGGAAAAGTAATCGAAAGGAATAGTATGCATATGTGTAAACATGTTAGAATTGACTTAATAAAGACATTAAGTAAAGGACATGTTAAAATAATGTATGTACCAGATGTAGGTTAGGTAAACTAAATTACTGTGGTAATTATATACATCTAGGCAAGTGTTTGGTTTGGGAATGGGTTGTTTACACATAATAAGATGTAATATTACAACCGTGCTTATTAATGAACCTAAACCTGCTAGGTCAAACCTGATTATTAATAAGCTAAGTGGTCTCTCATTATGCTGTTGTATCTGGCTTTGGGGACACTTAAATCCTAGTTACTTGGGGGCACAAGGTTAGGGGGTTTGGCTCGTGTTAATGTTGTTGTGTGGAACCCATATCAGTCATTATCCTTGTTGGTATTTTATTAGAGGGCCTTGCACTAGGTAGGGGACAGGACATGCTTTGCTGAACTGGATAGCAAGAGGTTCAAATGAGGAAGGTGGGTATAGGCGCGTTCCGATGGAGTCATGAGCATGCATGGGTCCGATTAGGGAAACTAAGTCGCTGTAACACCAGTAAATAGGTCTATGTTATATAAGTTGCTGGATTAAGGTGTGACACACCCTACTTTTGGGGATGACACATGGTATTTACACAGTATGGAGCCGATTGCATGGGTAGTAATTAGGGTAACACTAATCCTGGTATGTAATTAGGGTAACACCTAATCATGTTATGTAATTAAGGTAAAACCTAATCCTGTTATGTAAATAGGGTAACACCTAATCCTACTGTAATCCCGTTGTTTCTATTAAGTAATTAGGTTAACACCTAATCCTGTTAAGTAATTAGGTTAACGCCTAATCCCGTTATACTAGTATTGGTGCAAAAACCTGTTTTTAGGGATATAAATGAGAAGCTTTACTCGATCACTATTTTATTCTGCTGTTCTGTTTATCCTGTTTACCTGTTATCTTATATGCTACTGTAATTTCCCGTCCAGACTTGTTTATCTGTCTTGGTATCTCAATTTTATGCATATATTGAAAATCACTGGAACTCGCCAGGATTTAAGTCTGACCTTTTTGTCTTTCTCTCCCATTCCCCCTAGGTCCTCAGAGTAGTAGAACTCCTCAATGATTAGAACTTTCTCTTTCAGCTTGGGTATGGACTTTCTCTTATGTGCCGCTTTGATTTACTTTCTACTTTGTTATGGCTTGCTACGAGGGATATGGTTTTGTATTATTGCACCCTGACTTTTTTTATTTGAGTTTTAATGTAACCAGTTTAATGATGTAACCTAATTTGAAACAATGCTTTTACTTTTTAAATAAAAGTTGAATTTTCCGCTGCGTACTTTTTATCTGTCTTGTTAAATTCTATTACTATTTAATTATTATGCTTCAAGAAACTTAATGCATTCTCTTATGAGTGACATTAACGGACGGGGGGTGCCACATTTATTTATCAAATTTACCCCTTTATCATATTATACATAAAAACGTTCATATATGATTGACTTCAAATCTGAATACATTTGGATTTGTCTATTTAGAATAGAACCCAAACCTATTCAAATAATAAATCTAATCTAAACCTTTTACATTACAATCAAAGATTTAGATAAAAGAGTATATCAAATAAAATAAAAGTACATCACCCAATTGTTCTCAATCCGTTACTAAACGAAATCCACAAACCCAATCTAAATTGGAAATTCTTACAAAATACATAAAAACAGAGGATTTGAGGGTTTTCCAGTTTAATAATTTCGTTGTACAAAATCCTATTAGGCATACAAATCCATATGATAATCTAAAAATATAGAATATTCCTAAGAAAATACTAATTCCACTCACAGTGATTGAAAAAGTCGTAGATCTGACGTGCCTATTTGATATGAACTCCAATGTCTAGAGATGTATATACATAAGAATCAAATAATTAAATTCTTATATACATAAATTATGTGATTCCAGATCTATATTCTAATCTAAATTCTTTGAGAAAAGGTTAGAGAAAGAAGAATAGGTTTGTAGAAGAAGAAGACCTATTTTTTCTTTCAGAATCAATGATGGTAGAATGGAGGCACAAATAAAGAGAGTGGCTAGGGTTTAGGTGTGGAGTCTAGAATGTTATTTATAGTTGCTTGTGTAAGCAAGAACCGTAGAATTATTAACTTCTAATCCTAGCTGTCCGTCTATATAAATTAGCCCCAAAACCTAAACAAACCCAGCCTTATTGGGCATTTCATCCGCCAAGGGGTCTACCTCCTCTCTGGAAGGGCGGTCGACTGATGGTCGACACTACTTCTTGGCGGAGGTCGGCCTCTTGATCGATGAATCACCTAATAAATGTATGTAGGGCCAGAAATGTTAATTATATATAACGTTAATTGATTTGCTTATTTCTTGCCTTATATATATATATTATTCTTGTCCCCTCATTCTTATCTCTTAATTTGAAATTCAAATTCATCTAAGAGAATATTATTCTTATCCAATTTATTTATCTCTTAGATATATATATATTATTAATTTAACCACATGTGTATGTGTGTATATATATATATATATATATATATATATATATATATATATATATATGCGTTTACCGTCTAATTTCTTTTAACCGTTGTTTCTTCATACGAGCACCGTTTTAAACATATTATATATGAAAATGTTTTGGAATTTTGCTACGAATCCAAATAAAAGATTTTCGATCCAAAATTCTTAATGCTGAAATATTTCACTTTTCATCCTGTTTATATTTTATTATTTAATTGCTTGTCTCCATTAATTATTAATATTTATATTTTTAGGTAAATTTTACTGAGTATTATAAGGAGGGAGCTCAACAAACAAGTAGGTGAGCTATTTGAGAATGGATTCACTAGACAGAGCATTTCTGAGTGGTGAACTCCAGTTGTCTTTGCAACCAAGGTTGACGGCGCTATCCATCTATGCGTCGACTATAGGGAGTTGTATAAGCTTAACAAGAAGAATAGGAACCTACTTCCAAGGATTGATGATTTGTTTGACCAACTAGTAGGCACTTCGATTTTCTCATAGTTGGATCTAACTATGGGATTTCATCAACTGAGAGTAGCAAATGATGGTATTGACAAGACTGGTCTCAGGACTCCATACGGTTTCTTTGAATAACTGGGTATTCCTTTAAGGCTGACTAATGCACCCGCGTACTTTGTGGACTTGATGAGTTGGGTGTCTAGGGAGTACCTGAATGAGTTTGATGTAGTTTTCGTTAATGACATTCAGGTTCCCTCGAAGAGTGGGGAAGAATAGGTCATACACTTAGGAGAGTTTCTACGCACTCTCAGATTACATTGGCTAAAGGCTAAATTTTCTAAGTGTCATTTCTTGAGAAAGGAAGTGAGGTTCCTAGAGTTTTTTGTCTACAAGTATGTAATGGCGGTAGACCCTACAAAAGTTGTCACAATAGAGGATTGAAAAACCCCTAAAATGCAAAAGAGGTTAGAAGTTTCTTGGGGTCGACGGGTTATTACCGAAAGTTCATTAAGAGCTTTGCATGGATATCTGCTCCACTTATGAAATGTCCCGTATTTTTAGTGGTCTAATATTTAAATTATTTAATTACTTTAAATATTGTATTTGGACTATTTATGGATTTTAATATTAAATTCATTTATTTAAAATGAGCTTGAATGTTAATCTATATATAAATATAAATCGAGCTTGAAATGGCGCAGTAGTTCGTAATATTGATTTTGGAGCTTCAGTTCAATATACATGATCCGATGTAAGTCGGATTTCTGTGAAACAAGAAACATTTGAATCTTGTTGATTATAATTTTCTAGTGGAAGAGAACAATCGAGATTTTGTGTTATAGATTGTTAGTTATGTACATTTCAAATTTTCAAATAGTCGTTATGTAATTATTTATAAATTATAGCGATTAATTTGATAATTTAATTCGATTTAAAATGATTTTTTATGTGACTTGAGACAATGATCGAATTAAGCCACGAAACGAATTCCATTGAATTTATATTGACGTTTAGAGTCAGGATGGATATATTATTTGTTATTTTTGGAGACCGGTAAATGTTGGTGTCCAAAATAACGTTGTTTTACGCATAAAATAGAATAATCGGTATGCAAATGACCTCAATTTTTAGCAGAACTAATTTTATTAAATCCGTAATGGTTAAATGTTGTAGTGTTTCAAATTTCAAGTTATTTGAATTTATTTTGTGATCTTGGGAAATTTAAACGCGTTTTCACCTGTGATTTATAAAGGACTTTTTACAAACGACCACGGAATTCGACGAAACCTATCCCATCGTGTCCATAATATTTTTCTATGCTAGAATTACAATTTTCGTTGAAAACGGATGATATATGTGTTTTAACTAGATATTTTATGTGTAAGTTCAATAATAATAATATAGTAAGTAGCCATCTTACAAATACCCTTCATAAGGTCAATAACCTAGAATTTTACTCTCCTAGTCAACAACTTATTTCGCCGCCACTAATACTATTAACGGCTAGAATTATTCATTTGATTCCTCCACCAAAACTTCAAATCCATTTAATGATTTAAATATTTACTAACAACAAAAAGGTTAAGCTTGTCAAAGGGTACAATCTGGACGGTGGTGATGAATTAGATCATGACGAGGAGGCCGGAATCAGACTTCAAAGTGGGGGTTGGTATTGGTTAATTGCCGGTGCATGCGGGAGACTGGTTGGTCATGGTTCATGGCAAGGCTTGAGAAGCCTGAGATGTGACGATCTCAAAACCCAGTGCTACGGTGTTAAGGATAATCTTTGGAATATAACACATTAATTATCACTAGCAGAGTACAGATTATAACATAAACAATAAATAGAATAATTTACACAAATATGACAGCTGAATCATATATATCACCACATCAGAGAGCACAGTGCAGGATACAACTTAGTGCATAATAATACATAATCAGTCTACATCGCGCGTGGTGGAATCACATACATAGAGAGTACATAAACGAAATATCAGTCTACATCGCCCGTGGCGGAATCACATACATGTACAATAATGGCGGAAAAATCATAATCATCAACATGTAGTCAAGCCTCACCTTGAGCCAAAAGTGCACCTCTACTTCGGTGCCAAGCCAAAATATGTCAACTACTTGTAACTAGGCTGCCCGTGTGAAAATAAGGGCTCCCGAGTTTGCAAGGTGAAACAAACTACGAGTCAGTCATGGGACTGGTATGAGAAATCTACTTAACTTATTAAACGACAATAATAAGGCAAATCAAAGGACCACGCCACTTTCGAGGAACGGGTTTACTCCAATGAGTGCTAGTGCATGAAATAAAGTAAATGATTAAATCATCGCAATGCTTTTTATAAAAATGAAGCCATTATAAGACTCAGGTCCCATCACACAATGCAACGCAAGCCGGAGGATAGATTTTTTAACTTATAATGGCCAAGAGATGCTTCATACGTATAAACAAAAGTGTTTGATATTATTACTAGTGCATATATGTTTCAAAAGCAATTTCAATCATAAATATCAATCATAGGCGGCATAGCTACCATCTACTATGTCGCCATACTAGTAATACAATCACATCCGCAATTTCGTATCGGAAATTGGATTCCATCATGAGTCGAGGCAAGGGGCAAGCTCCTCTCTATTCGAGACACTCTAGCAAATGCCTCAGGATCACACACAGCGGTCCTTGGAATCGGCTGGGCCGGTCCTCTCTTACTTTTGAGGATTAGTTATTCCTGAAAACACGTTTCCCTGTCCTTACAGACCTTTAATCGAGGCGCCTCGCATTCCAGCAACCACACAAGTGAAAAGTATATTTAAATGTCAGGGCTGGTAGGTCACTGACACCACCGTAGCTAGAAAGAAACGTCGTGTTCTCCCAGCGGTCCTTCTCCCGTTTTTGACTCATACCGAGGTGTGAGGCTTGCGAATCCACGCTATACACAAAGCTACGCCACACATGCCATGCTTTGATCATCAACCACAAGACTTTGCTTTGCAACAGAAGCCTTGATCATATGCCACTTAGGCGTGCCACACAGGCAATCCACTCCATGCGACCGATTTCTATCGATATATAACCTCTGAGCTCGTACGTCTCAGAGAAGGGCGTTAAGCAAGAGAATAAATTCTCCGTCGCCAAACATATATATATATTTAATAGAGATCAATCAGCACAGAACAAAATCCAATGTCAGACACACAGTCCATTTACAAGTTCGTTCTGGGTATGAACGAAGCCGAAGGCACCAAATTCCTCGCATATCTGCACATTCAACAGTACGTCCGGACGGCTACTACTTCAGCTCCTTCAAGGTAGCTACTCCAATCACGAGCATCAGTAGCACCCATCCATCCAATGTGAAGGTCGTCGGTCTTGAACCGTCTTCATCTCTTCGACTTTTAACCGTCGATCGATTATTTGAAATGAGAATGAACTCGGCCTTTTCAAATAATCCACGTATATTTAGATTTTCAAATCAATTCTTCACATGGTTAAATCATTCGACATTCACATTTCAGTTCCTTAGTACAGTTTTCATGTCAAAAACATTCAACCATCAAATATCAAGCAAACCAAGCAGAATCGGTTTATTTCCACTCTATATCGTCTATAATATTTTATAACGATATATCGCTATTTTTATTTATTTAAAACCGCCCTATTTAATTAAACGACGTTTCAGGTCGTGCCGAAGCACTGTCGCTGTTTTTCCCAAAATATGTTTTACACATATCTGAAAATCTAACCGTTGGATTTCATCAAAGTTTATATCATTGGGAAAATATTCCCAAAGTGAACCCAACGTTTCCAGTTTCGTGAAAATCCGATGGTCGGATCTTTCGGTATAATCGTTTGAAGTTACGATTTCAAAACGAGAACTGCATGGCCTCGATTCATTTGAATTTAATTTATATTTATATATATAAATATAATTCATTCGACGACTTCAATATCGTTTTCACTTCAAATATTTCACTAACACCTTTATATTTCGAAAAATTTCGCCATAACCTCCTTTGTACGGGAAGGGGTTTGGAAATTTATTGGGCCGTATTAGGTACCCAATAAATCCTAATAAGCACACACATATTTATAGTGATATATTCCGGTGTCCACAGGGGAGTGTGTATAGATCATAACTCCAGAGAATAAATTCTCGTCACCCTATAAATGGTTTTTGTGCCTTAATGACCAGAGAGGTGTGTTTATTGTCATCTCTAGACCCGTGTGGTTTTTTTATTAATCTTGCAATTTACCGGTACAATTTATATAGTCCAGATCAGTCATCAATTCCACCTGTAATATATAGTCATCGCCATACAATCCTCTCGCTCGTATGGTAAATCTTCAACCTCGTCACACAAGCTCCAAATGCTTATGTGGTATATGATGAAGTATGCCTATCGTCAAGAAGTATGCCATGTAGTGTAGTTCAAAATTAATTGTTACTATCCTATGGCGATTGTTTATTATTACACACAGAACAACTAGCACTCTGCATCCAATGGCATTCACAGGAGTTGATATAATAATAAAATTTGCACATCCAACTCATTAAGGTTTACCTATTCGTCGTGCACGCAAATAAATTCTTTACTCAACAACTAATCCATTTCCTGTTCAACACATGTATATATATGTGCAAAACTAAGCCAAAAATTATATTTCTAGAGAACAAAGGTTTATCTCCACTTATGGTTATTTTTAACATCTCACGTTTCGCTTAAAAATGATATTTTTGTCGAACTAAAATATATTTCAACACATGACTATTTTATTTAGTTCCTATACATGTTAAAAATAATATTCTTAGCAAACAAATATTTATTTCAACAGTTGTATATTTTTAACAATTCACACACATGATAAAAATGGTATTTTTATCATCAAAAATATTTATTCAACACATGAATATTTTAACACTTCCTATTCTCAATAAAAATGTAATTTTTATTGTTCGATCATTTTATTCAACACATGAACTTCTCAACACATGAGCTTCTCAACACATGGGCATCTCCACACATGGATATATTTTATATGGTTTGTATATATATAAGAAAGATGTTATTTTTATTGTTGAAACAATTTATTTATAATACGAATATTTTACATAGTTCATATATATATATAAATGTGATTTTTATTGTTAAAACTATTTATTTATTCAATACATGAATTATTTTTCAACACATGAACTTCTCAACACATGAGCATTTCCACACATGGATATAGTTTCAACACACGACTTTCATTTCAACACATGAAAATAATTTCAACATATGAAAATAATTCTAACACATGAATATTATTCAAAATTTCGGCAGCATAACGACAGGGTATTTAAAACCGGCACCGTCCCGAGTACGGCTCCTCGCTCTACCTTAAAACCTCACGGTTTTTGACAATGTGGATTTCATACATCTAATTCGCACGTAGGCGAGTATGAGTTTTCTTTTTCACAATTTATTTCAATCACAAAGGGGTATTTTTCAACCACAACCAAACAATATCAACCACAAACAATTCTATCAACCATTCGCATTATTCACCTAATTTTTTGCACCAATTCACAATCAATAAATATTGTCCATGGTTTGTGGACGAGGGGAGTATATATATATATATATTTTATTTCCATTCCAACACACACATCATTTATACAATGCATGTATAATTCATACTTCGCTCATATAACATACACTACGCATGTACATGGGGTATACGACACGTGTATAATTTATATTTCGCTTATATAATTTATACATCACATTTCCATTCATTTTCCTGTTTAGAAATCTCACATTGGTTTTCGAGATGTTAAAAATTGTGGCTAGCTCAGAAAAATCCGCGGTCTCTTCTAGGATGTAGAGAGCCTCCTTGCGGTCACGATGTTTCCTGTTTCATCGAATTTCGTTAACACACAATAAAGATATGATTTTTCAAAGTTTGCAACACTTAAAAGTGTTATTTTCAGTTCAAATATAATAAAGCCGATACCTTTCGCGTTTGTTCAAAACTAGGTTTTGATTTATCGAACAAATGGTTGCACGATATTGGAATCAGCTTGTACCACGTCGAAGAGGGTCGAGGGAGCTTCAGGCGCGTGCTAGTGGCGTCCAACTCGGTGGGGCCCAGTGATCGTGGCGGCAGCGGAAAGTTCGGATGTTGGAGGGGCTCGTGCTCGACGATGGCGAAGAGAGGGAGGACGAGGGTTGGTCGGATTTGAAGAGGGGAGGGAGGGCTTTCGAGATAGGGCGGTGGCGGAGGCTAAGCTCGCCTATGGCGGCGGCGATTTGGTCGGGAAGTGGCGAGCAATGTGCATCGTCGGGCACAAGAGAGCGGCGAGGGATTTTTGACTTTTTTTTATTTTAATTTATGAAAGGAGAAATCCTATTGGTCGATGGTTTTATTAAATTTTAAAATAGTGTTTCTCCACACGAACACCAATACAAACCCAATGACTATCGCCCCTAGCTAAATACCCCCATCTCAGACACAATGGGATATGTTTCGTAGGCCAACTCGACTGTTACAGTCAGTTATTCTTCAAATTAAAATATAAAACATTCAAATTCTGTTTTGAACGTACATTTCAATTTGCCAGGACTACAAACTGATTCGAAAAATTCCAGAAAAATAAATCTAGCTATGTTTTGACGCTACGGTCCCAACAAAACTAGTTTCCTCGAATTCTGAGATCGTTTGAAAAATGGCCATTTTCTGGTCGATCCAATTTAACAGAAATTAACAAAACACGTTTTCTTTTGCCACGCTCACATACTAGCTTCAAAAATTATGAAATTTGAAAACTAGCAATAATTTGACATCCCAGATCCAACAAAAGTGGTTTCGTCGAATTCTGAGGTCGTTTGCAAAATGTATATTTTCAAGGGCTATATATTCTCTATAGCGACCTTCCTGAAAATTCATTTGGCCATAACTTTTGATTCCCACTATGAAACTTCAATTTTTCAGATTCGTTAGAAAGATATCCATAAACAGATTTAAATATTTTTGGTTTCACAAAAATCCGTTATATTTTGCACCCGGTACAGTCAGTCAAAGTTTGAATTCAAATTTTCAAACTACCACACTATTTCTAATTCATTATTTTATTGAAATATTCTATTTCAATTGTTTAAATTCCTTTAAAATATCCAATTTAAAATTTTTAAATTGGCTTGTATTTTCCGGGTTGTTACATGAGACGAGTCAGCCGGTCGAGTTGGATGGGGGATTCGAAGCTCAGAAGCTGGTGAGGAGTGGTGAAACCATGGGCGTGAGTGGGTTCATGTTGAAGATGAGAGCAGGCAGAAGCCTGTTCGAAGACGCAGGGTATCAGATGCGAAAATTAGTAAAGAGGAAGGGACAAATTTCTGTAGGCACAAAGTAATTAAGCTTTTGTTCGTTATTTAATTAAGAAACTTAAATTTTATATTAATTAAACCGTTCTAATATTTAGCATGGTGTTCTGGGAAACGAAGAAGCGTATATAAAGTCATCCTAGTTATTTTGTACCCAGCTTCAAGGAACAACACGTTGTCGTCCCTTATATTTAATTTGACGTAATTAGTTTCTGAACCCTAATCAGAGAATTATTTAATTATATAAACGTACTTAGTGATTAAGTAAACTGATATATACATATATAAGTTGGACAAACGAAACAGTAGTCGGTAAATTATGTACAAAAGGGAACCGACCCAGTTCCTTAAAACCTATAGTGATTAAAACTTCTAAATATTTAATTAAGGTGATAGTTTTATTTAATTTAAAAATTATGTAAGCTAATATTGGTAATAACTTTTATTAGGTTAACCAAATTGAATAAACAAGTTAAGCTAGTCTTTGAAATTCAAAAGGGATCATCCAAATAATTAGAGAACAAATTTTAGGGTTCATGCCCATTTTATTTTAGACCAAAATTAATTTATTTAAACTTAATTAGTTTGTAAAATATAATTATTTTAGTTTAAAACTTAATTAAGGAATTAATAGTTTATTTGATTTATATTAACTTATAATGTTAAGAATTAATCCATATGTGATCGAAATTGGACAATTCAAGATACGTTGGAACCGCATTGACAAACACTGCATTATGGAACAAAAATGGACGGAATCAGAATCAACTGGATTTTTGGTTAAATTAAACGCTTGTTTAATTAACCGAAATGAATAGTTGAAATAGCGAATCAAATAAAGGTGGATTAAACTCACTCAGTTCTTTCCACTTATATTTTATATAAGTCGGGATTTATAATTGTGTGTTATGGTTGCTAATGCTTGATTGTCTGTTAATTATATATTTATCTGTTGATTGAGCCGATGAAATTAAATGTTGTTTAATTTCAGTGAAACACCAAATTGATATTCTAACGATTGGAACCAATTGAGGTAACTTACATTATTGGTCACGTTTATAATATAAACGTGTTTAATTTGATTGTTTTGTCAAATAATTGTTTGATGTTAAATAGTCGTTATTTACTGTTATTAGTTTAAATTTAATAATTCTTCTTGAATAAATGTATTTGAGGTAACCGTATCTAGATGCAGGGAATAACAGGTTGGAGGGATCCAACTGGATTCCTCAAATTTATTATTATTTTCAGATTACAATTATATGAACTGTTTAACGAAAATGGATTGGATAAACGGATTTAGTTGTTGATTGAATTCAACGTTTGCGCGGTTTTAACCAATAGGTAATATTGGTTGAGTAATTGACATCAGATGGCTTAAAAATCAATCGTTTTAAATATGGATTTACCCTCAGGTGCATCGACAAAAATGAAGCTATAAAATTTTATTTTATAACTAAAGATAGAATTTTGAAACTGTTAATTTGAATAAAAGTTTATTGAAAAGGAAATTTACATTTATATTTATTATTTAAGTTTATAAATGATTATTAAATATTTTTATAAATCAAATTCTTATGTTAATAAGATTTATATGCAGTTGAGTAGAAATTAAAGTAACAACTAAGAATTGGATTAATTGTTCTAAGACGCAATTAAATGAATTTATTTAAATTAATTATATTATTAATTAATTTAAAAGGCGAATTAATTGGAATTTGTTAAAGAAATAATTATGTTTTTAGTTGACCAAGGCAACCGTTTCAAATGGAATTGATTATTAAATTGGTTTGTCGCCATTGACCAAATGAAATGGTTTAATGAATATTTGGTTTATTTTAATAAATTTTAAAAAGGAGTTCACAATTTAATTTAGCTAATAAAAAATTTAACTATTTTTAAAGTAGTTAATGATGAATAAATTATTATTCTAATTAATAATAATTTAAGAGATCTCTATTTAAGTGAAATTTATTTATGAAAATAATCAAGTTTTAAAAGAGGTTATGAATGAGTTTCATATTTAAAACCCGAGTTTTATGAGTTAAGTTATAAAAGGGATTTTAAGCGAACATGATAGCTTAAAATAAATATGTACTTAACATTTGAATTAAGTAAAAAAAAGCTGAGATAAGAAGGGTTTATATTAAAACTTGAGGTTTATAAACATGGTTTATAAGGGAGATGTGAAGTCGAAGTGTTGATTTTGAGTTGGTGATAATTAATAATGAAATTAAGTAAGATGAACGGAATTGAAATGATATTTTCAAACGAGAAATGGTTGGATGGATTCAAAAAAGGGATTATTAAAAGTTAATTTGGTAAAGGAGTGAGTAATGTGACTTTATAACAAAAATCCGTGTTATAAAACGTATTGTTAAAGAAGTAGAAGTTAAAGGTGATGTTTTAGTAAGTAATTACTTAATCAATGAATTAAGAAATAATGCTTGTGGTTAAAAGGGAGATTTTCAAAAGCAATAAAGTTTTGTAAAACATATTTAAAATAAAATAGTTAAACAAGATGTGTTTGATATTAGAATGAATATCGGTTTTTGAATTACAACTCATATATATCTTAAGATAAGAACGTTGTTGATCAAGATCTTAGCAGTAATTAAAATACCCTAACTTGAATGACTACAGGATTATTTGAGGATGATATTAGCTGTAATTTTAAAGAGGTTAGCAATAATTTATTATTTCCATAAGAGAAATGTAACAGCCTGCCATTTTGGCTACACCAATTCGATGATTAAACCAACTCGAAGTGTTCAAAATGATGGATTGTTATTGGCTTATGGGGTTTAAACGGAATTAACGTTGAATCACAGGCAAAACAAAAACATCAATAGCTCACAACGGAAATTTTATACATAAAAATCAGAGTTTTATAAAAGACTTATACAGCAAAAGAAAATAAAATATATATACATAAATCTTTAAAAATTAAAGTTTGCACTTTTTGTCGAGCTTGCGCGCACATTCATCTTCTCGCAGTTCTCCCTTTTAAGAGCTAAACCTTTGCATCTGTAACACTTGGGGCCGGACCCGAGCGTTCCATGCAAAAACACAAAACACTCGGGTCAGGACTAAACTTAATTCAAGTTAGCAAACTTCGATAGACACGTTAATACAATAAATTTATACCCAACAAATCGATAAATAATTCGAGTATAGTGATAAGTGAACTGCATAATATTTATAAGAGAAAACAAGACAAAAGCATGCCTAAGACAAAAAAGAAGATGACAAGTAAATGCATGTAATGTTACAGTAGCCTTTACGGACCAAATGGGCATTGACTGTTTAGCTCACAAATTCCGTAGAAATAATACATAAAGTTTGCAAAAAAATATGTAGCGAGGGAACCTGGTTCACGAACAACAAAGGTATAAAGGCTACAAAGTAGTAAACAAACGGAAATTGTACTGTAGATAATTATATGTTAACCGGGTTCCATTCCAAACAGGGTTGGGTAGCTATGGTCTTTAGTTGATCTTAAAAATCGAAACTGGATCAGAATCCTAATCTGGATTTGGATATTTAAGGCTAAACCTAAGACAAACTGCGAGAGTTCAGATCAAATAAAAACTGAAACCTGACCCACTGCAACATGTTGCTTCAGCTCGCAACCAAAAGCGGTTCGGTCTAGAAAATTGGTGCAACAGTAAGACTATGTAAACAACTGGGATGTCACAATGCAATAATGATAACACAATATGAAAGGTGAGTAATTAAATATTTTGTTATTAAAAACAGTACTATCACAAAAAAAATTACAAACATAATATTCACAGGGGATGAATTGGTTGGCATGGGTCCTTTATATAAAAAAACAAAGAGGGCATTCACAGAAAGATGTGTTGTAATTTTTTATAACAAACTAAGAATTGAGTGTATATTTTCTTCACATATTAACCTTGTATTTTTGACAATGATCATTCTTAAAGGGGTTAAAACACTTTGTCCTGATGTGAAATGCCTATGTACGAATCCTTCCTTTTCTCATGCAGTGTTATATACTACCTAGATTTTTATGTTATATGCTATGATTACTTTATTCATAACTTGATCGGTGTATTCAAGCCAAAATTGGTGCCAAAAAGGTCAGTTCCGAGTGCAACAGATCAGCCCGGACCTGGAAAAAAAAATTAAAATGCCAAAACGTATATGCATGGTGAAACAATCATCCTCAACCCTTTGTACACACAAGAATCCCTTATGTATAGTACACATACCACACTCACACATGCCTAGCGACAGGATATTAGAAAACGTATTGAAGGAAATAAGAAATACTGGAAAATGGACCGCCTTTTTACTTGCCAAGTAACCACATATGCCACGTCCTTAAATCATGATATTAGAAAACGCAACTTAAAATAAAAGTAAAATGAAATGCCCTATAAAGAAATCAATTCTCCCTGCAAGGCTTGCTTTAGTTGGATGATAATTAATGTGTAGAGTGGGGGCATGTATGCTCTATAGTGTGGAAACAGTGAAACATCACATAATTCGTTTCTAGTTTCAACTCTACAATTACATAGTATCTAACGCAATTCATAATGTAGCAAAAAGCAATATGGCACCCTTAAAATTATTTATGTAAACCATTAATCTTCCAAACGTTCTCTATATGTATATGCAAATCCAGTAGGACTGGGTCCACATAGGATTTCTGTGTACTAGAAATGCAGCTTGTCCCCTTATGCTAGTACATATATCCCATATTGCGTGTATAGAAGTAAGGCTATACCACTTGCCATGCTTCATCACATGATTGTGATCTCTATTCTCTTGAGGGCATTATATAACTCAAATTAAGCCATACTTACGTCACAACAATGATACATGTCCTAATTAAAAGACCACCAAACTTCCTGAATGATAATACATGGTTCCTAATACATTCATTACAGGTGCACCTATCTATATATAAATAGATTGATTCATCTTTTAACCAGAAAAGCCACCCAGCGAAGCTTTACATTCAATCAATCACTATTTCATATAGGATATTAATCCATTTCCTATTCTTTTAAGTAAAAAAAAACATAACAGAAAATGGTCATCTGATTATTGTTTTAAAAGCTTATCCATACAAAATTTAATTAACATTTAACCTCTTCATATAAATAGTCTCGTAAGTAAAGTTCATACAGCATTTGCCAACTTCCGCCCTTTACTAAAAGTTAACAAGACAGAATTAATTCATATGTATTCTCTTATCAACTGAATTTCTCTTGGGTAATCCTACTTATAATCTTGTTTCACACACTTCATTAAACCTATCATGTTAAAATAAAATCCTTTAACAACCTTTTTGGCTTAATCCTTTCGTAAACAACATCGTTTTTGTTTCAGTTCTTGCACTATACTTTTTAGTATGAAAAATAGGATGCAAGTTTCCTTTTACTACCTCCTTATCCTTATTTATATTGTATGTTTCCTATTTACTTGCCTCATAAGAAAGACAGTAAGTACATATATTTATATATGTTCATAACAATCATTTCAACCATTCTTATACTCAAGTACCTGCAGCAAGACTAACTAAAGCAGTCAAACAAACAAGGCAATCACTGCACCAAAAATGCCAATTTGGCAGTGCTCACGACCGTATCAAAATGGATTTGATACGGTTTTAAGCCGTATCAAAAGATGGCGTCTCTGTTGTTTTGATACGACTTAAAACCGTATCAAATTCATAAATTGATACGGTTTAAAACCTTATCAAATTCATACTTTGATAGGGCTTAAAACCGTATCAAATTGGTATTTTGATACGGCTTAAAACCGTATTAAAGTATGAATTTGATAAGGTTTTAAGCCGTATCAATTGATTAATTTGATATGGATTTAAACCGTATCAAATTAATAATTTGATACGGCTTAAAGCCCTATCAAATTTAGAAAAAAAAAAATTAAAAAAATACAATTAGCTTGAAAGCCTGAAACATAACACAATGATACAATGATACATATTACATACTAAGATGCAATAATACAGATAATACATATTACATACAATAATACATAATATAATGGATTGATACGACTCATAGACTTTAGTTTCACTACTAAGATACAATATACAGATACATACTACATACTGATAAAGTGATACTACTATGGTACTAAGCTGAAAGTCTGAAACATACATGTCTCCACTTCCGGTCTTCCACCACTGCTCCTCTCCTCAGTCCTCACCTGCAGTTTTAAATGAAGTGGAATGAAAATGAATCAAAACAGGGATGATCCGGTCTGCGGTTATAAATGAAGTGCAATGAAAACGAAAACTTTTCCATACTTCTGAGTTCGCAAACTCAATTCCAGAACTGAGTTCGCGAACTCAGTTCCGGACTGAGTTCGCGAACTCGGTTCCGTAACTGAGTTCACGAACTCGGTTCCGGACTGAGTTCGCGAACTCAGTTCGAAACTGAGTCCGCGAACTCGGTTCGAAACGAGTTTGCTGCGAACTCGGTTCCAGAACTCAGTCCAGAACTGCATATTAGTAACATAAACTGCATATTAGTTCAGAACTGAGTTTGCAAACTCAGTTCGGAACTGTGTTTATAACTCAGTTTCGATCTGAGTTTGTGAACTCAGTTTCGATCTGAGTTTGTGAACTCAGTTCTGAACTGAGTTTGTACAATATTCCCTAAACAAAATTCAAGACCAGATGCATATAGAATTAGTATCTACATATATGTTAAAGGATGCTGCATAACCATAAGGGGCCGACTGAGTTTGTAAACTCAGTTTCGAACTGAGTTTCCAAACTCAGTTCGGAACTGAGTTTGTAAACTCACTTCGAAACCGAGTTTGTACAATATTCTCTAAACAAAATTCAAGACCAGATGTACATAGAATTAGTATTTACATATATGTAAAAAATGCTGCATAACCGTAAGGGGCAGGCAGATAAAAATGTTGAGAAGAGAAAATTGGAAGTGAAATTCTGGAAAAATAAAACATTTATCAATTTCTCCTTCATGAAGTATACCATGGAATCGCTCAACACAAAATTTCAGCCAACATACGTTTAGAAACAAAATCAGCCTATCTGATTTTTATTTTTTCATTAATAAGACTTCAATGCTGCGGACTTGAATAAACTAGATGCACAACACATTGATGGTTAAAATTTAACCAAAAAAAGAATATTTAATTGCACTCTAAAACTTTCAGACTCCGGTGTTGTTTAGATTTCCTGAACATTACCTTATTAGACAGAAGTACATTAAATATGGATACGTTATTGGTTTCCAAAGTATATACAAGCAAGAGGTAACTCCACACAACCAATATTAATAGAAGAATTGTCATATTGCTTAACCAAAGAAGAAATTAAAATGATTTTTTTTAAACACCAAAAAGAAAATCCAGACAAAGCCCGAAAATTCAATGTAATCAAGTTCTACATATTTTGTAATAATTATCAGTTCACTCCTTATACTTCAAGATGTATCAATTTCTCCTTCATGAAGTATTCTGCAATGGCTTGCTATTTCGACCAACAAGCTCTTAGGCTAGCTGTTCCGGAACAGCAAGCCATTGTTGTTCTGAACAGCAATGGCTTGCTGTTCCGAACAGCAAGCTCTTAGGCTTGTTGTTTCGGAATAGCAAGCCATCGCTGTTCCGAACAGCAATGGCTTGCTGTTCCGAACAGCAAGCTCTTAGGCTTGCTGTTTCGGAATAGCAAGCCATCGCTGTTCCGAACAGCAAGCTTCTTGCCAATTATAACACATTAAACCACTTGGGATTGAGTGCTGCTGAACTGATTTGACCAGAACATTAAATGTTTTTTTTAACATGTGAAGTTTATATAATGCGATTAATAAAATTTTAAAAAATTACCGGGTTTTGCTAACTGCCAACTATAGTCTTGCAGGTAAATGTGCAATTTATGTGCAAAAGTATTAGGAAACATTGTATGTGTATGCATAGCAGAGCCGCCTTGTATTTTATTGTGATATAACCAACAATGCGGTATTTCAGGTGGCAAATGAAACTAAGATCAGTGGCTTACCAGCTTGACCTTGTTCGAATATTGCGCTGCGCCTTCTTATTTTCCCCCGTTGCAAGGGCTTGTACTATTCTTCCTCTCAAAGGTCTCACTTCTGAACCAAACATCAAATACTATGTTTTGCTCGACCACCTTGTTTATCTCATTCAACTCTCATGGCTTCTGCTCCCTCATCGTCCGGATTTCCAGTCATGACCTTCATCTGGTACTGATACTTGCATTTAAGTAGATAGTTAATAAAAAAATATTAGCAGACAACTACTTCAACAAAAAATTCACTAATTACTGGACATTGACAACAAGATACAGTATGTAGTTAGTAACATATTTGTTTTGAAATTTGCCTATACAATAAAGCCGGAGCATGTTAGTTATTAGAATGATCATCGTAAAAGTAAACGATCAAAGGTAGGATAAGAAACATATCATAAGTGATAATTCAGTCTAATGCTAATTGTGGCTGCAAACAAAAATGAAATGTGATTTGATTACAAATCTTAAATGGTGTAACAGATAAGGAAAATGTGAGCTGTACTTAAATATTCAGTTATTTGAAGTATACTAAAATAAACACAATTTAATTCGAACTACATAGCAGAAAATCGGCAAAGCATTTGCTATTTGAAAGATTGGAACAAAGTAATCATTTGGACCCACGATCAATTTTTTCAGTAGATAGTAACTTTATCTTTATTTTTTTTCAATGTTCTTAAACGCTATGATGTAAAAATTAGTGTTGATTGCAACTCATGGATTTTACAAAATACCATTTTGATACATCAAAACCACACTGGAAGAAAAAAAATAACCAAACTATCCATGATTTAAAAGCAGAAGAACAATTACTATTTATCCTGCTTATGCAAGGAACACACTGACAGTAGTGGTCGATTAAAGTTTCTATTGAAAATAGAGAAGATACATACCTTTTTCTCTAGAAGATTCTTGTGGCAAAAGCACCAGTATCATACTCCTCAGTCCGATGCTGAGGTGAAAAGACCTAATTGATGGACATGAGTCATTGTCATTGTTGCAATCGAAGAAAAACCCTTGTTGCAATTTTTTTTTAGTGTTCTGTAATTAAAATTCTTGAAACAAGAAAAAAATACAAGCTCAAAACGTTGCCTCGGTTTGAGTACTAAAACAACATATAACCTGAAAAATATTTACCCAATGGAAGTACGTTTTCTAATACACACACACTGGAAGTTTGGAGGATTTTAGATAACAGAATTAGGAAAGTTAAAGCCATTGGAAACATGTATGTGCATGTTTAACGTGCTGCCTATAATCACAGATAACAGATAATATGCTTGAAGGTGGTGCTGGACAATAAAAACTAGTGAATCACAAGCACACATTAGAATATGAGGATTTGTGAAGATAATCAATTAGTAATAAATAACACTACCCTACAGAAATGGCTCAATGAATTAACTAGCGGAAAAATGAAAATGAGCAACTAAAATCTAAGAACATGCCTGAATCTTGAATTTCCAAGGCACCATGGTTCAACTTTGATTCTCTTTCGAGAAGCACACCGTCACTTGTTTTGCTCTCAGAAAAAACATCCTGATAACAGACAAGTCACGATTAAAAAACTAAAATTTAATTAATTTATCTCAAAAGACCCTATTCATAATAATTACAGCAACTTTGATTTACCTTCGCATAAAATTGTATATCAAGAGTTTGCCCCTTGATTGTAACATTAGCTAACAGAGATGTTTTTTTTCGTCTCTAATTTTTTCAGATTCATGCATAAAATAATAATACAAAAAGATATATGATACGAAGAATGGTCTAAGATCCCGTCTTACATATCAATTTTTTTAATGATTCCATCCTGGTTTTGGGAGGACAGGGTGGAACTCAAGTGAAATTTCCGCTTCTGTGCCAACATTGGAAAAGAGGATAAATGTCATGTTTTATCATCACAGAACCAAAAATAAAAAGGGGCAAAAAGGAAGAGACATCAATAATTTTGAGTCTTAGATAATAACTAAAGGTTTTTTAAAATAGAAATAAAAAATAAGTGCAAATCCAAAAAAAAAAAATCCAGTTCAATCAAAAATTTAGCTTTCTTCAAGTATATGTAATTAAACAAATAACTAAAATGATCAAATCCGTGAATGCCTACAGAAAAACTTAATTCAGTGGAAAATAAATGCAAGAAAAATATCATAAATTATATTAATCACATTTAATACTAGCTATTTTATTTACAATACAGTAAATGTAGAGCGATTTCAAAATATAATTAACTAAAGAAATTACTGAATAATTTAATCATAGTGACTTCATGTTCTAGCACCATCATACATTGCCATCAAACACGCACACACACACACTCTACACACAAAGAAAACTGGTAAATTTATAATCATGTTTGTTATGAAAAGTGAAGATGATATTGATTACAGTAAATAAAAATTCATCTCTTCCTGCTGCTACCAGGCACCCAAAATATGATACAATTAGACCAGTTATGATAAACTAGAACCCAGCTACTGTGATGAGTGATGCCTACAAGATAATGATCATGTAGTTGAATATACTAAGAAAGTTGTGCACAATCCATTTGCTAGTACGAGTGAACAAAAATGTTGATAATAAGCATGGCAGCCTAAGCAGACGAAAGTCCCTAATTAGAATACCTTGGTCGGGACAATATCGGTTAGCGTAGGAACCGTAGAAGAACAAACTTCATTTAAAATATTGTTGAATGTTCTTTTGAAAATAAAATTGCAAATCTGAAATAAACATATTAATTCATCATAATTAACTAATCTACTATGCCTACCAACTTCAATAAAAAGAAACTAAGTAAACCGACATGATTTAACTAACTTTTTCGTTTAAATCAGTCCATCCGAGTACAGTTTACCTCAAAAAGGTATCGCTTCAACCATAAATCACTTGAATCATCATTTGACTAATTTATTTCAGTGGCTAAATCCAAATCAATAGCAAGTTTCAAACTAGTACCCAATAAAATAAACCCTAAATAACTAAAATCATAATAATGGAAACTAAAATCAATACGTACCCTAAATTAAAATTAAGTGAAACATAGTCTACCCATGCTACTGTTAGTTAGACAAAATAGAAGGAAGAACCGCATCCATATCTGAAGGAGGATGTGCTGAGAGAATATGCCCTATAAAATATGTGGTTGCGCGAAATTTAGAGCGGACTGCAAATCTAGTTTAGGGAACATGATACAATTTGGAAATTGAAGGAGGACTTAGGTGTACCTGAATCAGATTCAACAAGCGGAAGCAAAGTCGGAGAAGGGCACAGCAATGTCACTGGAAGAGCAACGTTGGAGTCACGATTTGGGTGAAAACCCTAATTTCGTTTTTCCGTCAGAAGTGAGGAAATAAAAGAGGACACGGATGGTGAGAAATAAGAAATAGTGCGGCCAAAAATATGGTGTGCATTCGATACGGTTCAAACCCGTGTTATATGAACCAATCCATAGCCTCGCAGATCTACGGTTAGATCCTAAAGGTTGGAGGAGGTGTGGATCGGTAGGTTGTAGCAAAGAAAATTTAATACGGCTAAGAACCATATCAAATTTAATACGGTTTAAAGCCGTATCAAATTTATATAGCCTGGTGTGTCAAATTAGCTGTTTTGGTGTAGTGAATTAGCAACAAAATGACCCTAAACAACCTTCTAAGAAACGCTGGAAGTAGAGGACTTGAAATAAAGTTTAATCATAAGCTAGAACTTACTTTTAACTGCAGTAACAGACAGCGGAGAAAGAAACAGAGGCAAAGCTCGATCGGATGACATGCAAACTTCACCAGTAGCATCTTTAATGGCATATACATAAGCGCTCAAAGTGCTTGCTGCCTTGGGCAACTCACAACTAATTGAGGCTACCGAAGACACTGTGAATCGGCACAACGAACTCCGTTTGCTAAAGAGAAAAAACCTAAGCTTGGGGTGGTATTGGAGTTCGTCAGGTCAGCGGCTACAGGCAGAAGATTGGGGTGACGGCGGTCCTAGTGGTGGCTTTGGTAATCAATCGACAAGCATTGCAGCAAAAAAAAAAAAAAATTGGCGACTTTACTAGAAGCTTGCCAGGAAATCCCATACATCATTCTACACGTTCACCAATTAGGCGCGAGTTGTGGCGGATCGATGACCGGAGGAGGACAAGGTGGAGCGAAGGAAGGTCAGCATGATGGCAATAGGCTTGCTGCGGAGGAGTGGTGAAGCCAAAGTATTACACGGTGGCCATTATCTTTCCGATTTGGGATTAATTTTGTAGACCATGGGTTACAAAAATTGGGGAAATCGGGATTTTATTTTATTTTTGGGGAAGGCAGCTGATATTCCCGTAGTCCAACAAAAGGAAAGGGACGAAAATTAATAGAAGAAAAGAGAGAGAGACGCATGAGAAGTTGGCACCGAAGTTTGTAGGGCCATTTCCCATGGTTCAGAGGATATGCTAGATGGCCTATAGAGTTAGACTGCTTGAGAGGCTGGCAGGAGTTCACGACGTGTTCCATGTTTCTCACTTGAGAAAATGTCTACATGATTTAGCAGAGGTAGTAGAGCCAAGTATGCTTGAGGATATTGAAGTTGAAAAGGAGGCATCAGTTAGAAAAGTTCCTACTCGTATTCTTGGATCGAAAGTTGAAAAGATATGCAACAAGGAGATCAAGTTAGTGAAGGTGCAATGAGGACAAGATCGTCACGATGGAACATGGGAACCCAAAGACAAGATTCACGCTTCTTACCCTTTTCTCTTTGAGAGTACATTCTTAGTTCCTTTCTAAGCTTTTGAATTCAAATCAGTTTATCCTATCATTCAAATATTGATCCTTAGGTAGAAGCATATGGTTGAAAACATGTGCTTGAGACATGTTATGGTTAATGGATGCAAGTGTTTGATCATGGTTGCAAGTGGATGCATATACACATATTAGGTACTAGATCGGCTCAACCACTTACATATTCCATATGGATATGTGCGCATTTTAATTTTCAATGAATGGAAATGGTTGATTCATCTCACGGATGTTGCATTTTGGTGAATGGTTGTGCACACATATAAAATTTATACGTATTATTGGTATTTTGTTGCATACATATTGAATATATGTCATAGACATATTTTGAATTAAGGAGGTCAACTAAATCAGTAGACTGCTTGGTTTTTGCGTTAGTGTAGGGACATATACACAACACTTTTGCATATGTTCATATAAAACATTAGAAATTTTAAGGACAATGGATGCCAGTGTGAGCAGATGGGTGTAGGATTTGATTGATACATTATTCTTAACTTAGAGATTTCGGGGACGAAATCCTTTAAGGAGGAGAGAATGTAACACTCCATAATTTAATACGCCATAATTATATAAAGGAGATAATAAATTGAATATTAATTAAAAAATTGAAATTGAGTAAAATAGACTTTACCATTGCATTCGTTACGAAATTCTATTTCAGATAGACTCTTAGTTTTCGTATATTTGACTAAGTATGAAGAAGTTATAGGCTAAAAAAGTTTAAACCAAATTAAAATCAAATTAATAATTAAACTTAGGAATGCAACAATATAGAATCGACCCGTTCCTATATGGGTCTACCTTGTATTGACCCTAGGGTCGACACTAGTGTCGACCCATATGCAGGTCGGTTGACGTGTGTAGTGGTGGGTCAACCCACCTTTGAGCAGGCAGAGGCCTGCATCGAGACTGTTTTGTGTGTTTTATTCATGCTGATTTAGCATGACGTGTCTTTAATGGTTTGATTTCATAACAGAATATCCTACAGTTTATATTATCCTAACTTATCTATAAATAGGCTAACAACCTCACCATTTTCTTACGCACAAACTTTTATTCATCTTTTTCCTTCTCTAAGTTATATTCTAAAATAAAATTAAGAAGATGCCAAGGTGATGCCAAAACATAGATTGAAGGGATAATTCTAGTTTTTCTACAACAACTATTTCAAAGGCTTTCTCTGGATCTGATACATATCACTATGAGTTCTACGTTATTTTTAGACCTGCAATTTAAAAAGGGTTTTGACAGTAAATATTGGATATGAAATAAGTAGAATTTATAAGTTTATTCATATAGATTGTTCTTTTGATTACTGCCAATTGCCTATTCAGTTATCAGTTATTATATGTTTATATGCAGATCTTTCTTCCCTTTTCTATCCTAGTTTACTTGCAGTTTTTTATGCATATTTATCCAGTTTGAGTTTAGATCTATTTTCTCCTTTTCCTTTTTATTTTACGCTTAGCCTTGGCCATTAAGAGCATATGCTATTTCCGTTTGAATTGCATATAATTGGGATAAATTGGAATAACTTGTATTGACAATAAAAAGGAGAATTGGGCATATTGTAATTTGAGAACCTTTGACTGTAAATTTGGGATAATTAACAAAAGGAAAAATATGCAAACATGTTAATTTGAATAAGTTGGACTTAATTTAATATTAAGTAGAACATGTTATGGAAAATACTAGAATTAGATGTAAGTTTAGTAAAACATGTTACAGTAGTCTATATACATCTGAGTAGGTGCTTGTTAGTTTCGGATGGGTTGTACACAAAACTACATTTAATAGGAGATGTCATTTACCACTATGCTTATTAATGAACTTAAACCTGCTAAGTTAAACATATTTAATTAATAAGCTAAGAGGTTTCACATCTGCTGTTTATATCTGGGGGACTCTTGAAATCCTAGTTTACTTGGGGGTATAAGCCTAAGGGTGGCTTGTGTCAATCTGCTGTTTGGAACCCGTATCCGTCAGTATCCTTGTTAGTATCATATTGGGGGTTCGCACTAGGTATGGGTCAGGGCACTCTTTACTGATCTAGGCTTGTAAGAGGATCAAAAGTCTTAGAGCTGGGTACGGGCGCGTTTTGGTAAAGTCATGAGTGTGCATGTATCCGATAGAGGAAGATAAGACATCGTAACACCGATGGCTAAGGCTGTGTCTTTTAAAGTTGGCGGGTTCAGCACTGATATCCACGACACCGTGGCTGGCGCAAGTTATTGGCGTCTGTAGGAAGCCGATCACTGGGTAGTAATTAGTGTAAACCCTAATCCTCATAGTTGGTGCAGAAACTTGTTCTTAGGATACGAACGAGAAGCTTACTTAATCTTACCTTGTTATCTCGTTTGTTTCATATTTGTGTATTTTATTTCATTTCTTATCCAGTACCATTTATATTTCTTGATACTTCTTATCTTATGCTTATGCTAAAAATCACTGGAACTCGCCAGACTTTATGTCTGACCTATTTTGTTTTAACTTCTCTCTTTTACTTTCCCCCTCAGGTTCTCAGGGTGATGGATTGCAGCAGTGACCGTGATTTTTTTTCTTTCAGCTTGTACTTGGATTACTTCTTACTCTATCTATTGCTTCAGTTTCTATTCTTTGTTATTGTTATGGCTTATGAGGGATATGATTTTATAGTTTTTGTAACTGTACTTCTACTATTTTTACTTCCATGAGACAAATGGTTATGATTCTGACATGGTATTTGAAAATGTAATGTTAGATTTGATTTTATAATAAAATTTTGAAAAGTTTTCTGCTGCATTTTATATTCTACCTTATGAAATTAGTCTCTGTATTATTATTATGCTTCACAAAACTTAATGCATCGTCATATGGGTGACATTAAGGAAAGTAGGGTGTCACATAAACTTTATTACTTTCACTACTTAGAAAATAATGTTATTACCTAAGAAAAGGGCATAAGTACAGTCAAATCTCATATCAAAGCCAAACAACGTCATGTAATACATTGTTTACTATAAAACCGGAACATTTTTATTCAAATCATAAACTTTGCAAATTAAAGTTTATAATATCATTTATGGAAATACATAATTTAATTTCCAACGTGGACTTCCGTTTCCAAACCAGTATCATCCCTTGGATAACAATGAAGTTGGGGTATTTTGTTTACCTCTCAAACCTTGACTCTACAGGATTCTTTTCTTCAAGATAAAAGGAAGTTTGTTAACACAAAACCTGACATTTAGTAAATGTCACAGTATGTTCCATTTACTATTCAATTTAATAATGTTTTAAAAACCCTTCCTTTCATTTGAAAATCTCTTTCCAATAAATCGTTTTTACTTAATTCATTTTTTAAGTAAATCCATATTTAAAACCATTTGATTAGCTTTAAATATCTTTTGTAAACCTAGTTTACAAAATTTGGATTTGCTACCAAATCCTTATTTCGCAAAACTTCAAATCTTACTAAGACTAGTTTGATTATTAATCAAATATTTTATAATTTATTTCGAAATCAGATTAAATCATTTATACATTCTTTTAAAAATAACTAAATTTTCATAAATCTCAATTCTAAACCAAGATCACTTCTACATCATTCTACATGTTAAACAAAGCTATTTATTATCTTGTTTAAAGCAATTTCTAAAATCTTCTTTTATACTTCATACAAAATGTTTATAAAACCTAGTTAAGTTTTAGCAATCAAAAACTCCAATTGTAAATCTTATTTATAAATTAGAAATTTACAAAAAACATATTTTAATTCCGGTATAAAATCCAACTTTAAATATTGATTTATTTATAAACCTTTTATTTTATATAACTCATATAAAATTAATTTGAAACCTTTCTTTTGTCATAAAAATAAACTTTTTAACTTCAAACTCAGTCAATTTGCCTGACAGCGAGTCAACGTCCTAAAAAGATGGATTTTAGGCCATTTGTTGTCAATCATTTAACTAATATTGTTTACAATTAATAGCACATCAGTGTTAAATTTAATTCAAAAATCGTCATATAAATCGTATTTCAATGTTAGTTGCGTTAGGGGTCTCATATGTGTAAAATATGAAAGCAAGTAACATCCAAAATATTGAGGAATTCTGTTGGATCCCTCAAACCTACCCCCTTTCGTCATAGCTCATATATCAGTTAATATATGCATATAGATTGTTACACCCCGGAATTTTAACGATACTAAAGATGATGTATTAAAGAATAATTAATGTGAAATACACTGTTAACGATGAATTAAGGAAAACTTAATTTAATAATCAGAATTAAGTGAAATGGACTATGTCATTGCGCCCGTCTCGGAATTCTAGTCAAGATAGACACCAAGTTTGCACAAAATGGACTTCGTATGAAGAAGTTATCAAGGTTTTATGTTTGTATGCATATAACAAAGATATATGTATATATAATTCAAAAATATTCAAAAATCAGCAAAACCAGAAATCCGGCGCGTAGATCGACAAAAGGACGACCGTTTGAGGTTGACCCGAGGCCAAGCTGGGTCAACCTATGGGTCGACTCAGACTCATGGGAGTCGACACCCCTGAAGGGGGGTCGACCCACCTGAAGGGGGGTCAATCCACCCGTGGCTTTAGAATCTTCTTTTATGACGTGGACGATTCCTATGGCTCCTGATCTAATCCGATGGTCTTGGTTGCTCCGCTACTCCTATATAAGGGACCCTAAACCCAGGTTTTGTTCATTGAAAAAAATGGAGACCGTGAAGCTCTGCTGCGATGGAAATTAAAATGGGTCTTCTTCTTCTTCTAAATCAATTCAAAGAAGATTATACATATTCAAAGATTGCTACAACAAATTAAATGATTGCTACAACAAATTATTCAACATGTTCATCACAGCAAATTCACTGTGAGTTCATGTTGCTTTTAGATCTAAATATCTAAATAGTAATCTTGATATGTATATAATAATTGGATCTTGAATCGGTGCCTAATCTGTTATATTATGACATATTCCATTGATTTGTTCTTATATGTTTATTTCGTCACCATGTTAAATCTTGTCATAATATGCCTATTCAGTTTATGCCTGCTTTTATCAGTTTATTACTAGTTCGTCATTATGCCTATTCTTGATTCTCTTCTTTCCCTCCTTTTCTTTTTATTTTTGCATAGCCAGGCTACTCAAGAGCCTAGGCCAAACACTGAAAATGCGAACGTGCGAAATTGGGAATAATGGGGAAAGACATAATTTGGGGCATAATTGATATTGGAAGATATGGACCTAAATTTTGGCATAAAAATTAGAAATATGCGAAGATGGGTTTGGGGCATATGTCTTGTTGGATAATATGAATTTAGGCATGCATTGGAATATATGTAAATACAGAATTGGGTATAAAATGGACATGTCTAAATATTGATTTGGGACGTAAATTTGAACATATGTAAATATGAATTTTAGGCATAAATTATGTGAAGGTGGATTTGGGTATAACTTGCATTGAAAGGGGTGAATATGGACTTGGGGCATAAGTTGGAAAATATGTGGGTTTAGGTTTGGGCAATATATATATTTATACATATATATATATATTTGCCTTAATTTATGATAAGGGGCATATGGTGCATAATTAAAAGGTGAATTAAACAGAGGCATAAAGGTCTATAATTTGAACAGTGAATTAGACATAATTCAAATGGGGAAAACATTGAATAAATACCTATAATGACATAGGTAGATTTGAATAAAGATGGAGTGTTTAGTAATTACAATTAAGAATTGTAACTGTACTTGTGACACGAGGTTAGGTTGCACTAGTGGTGGAAGTCTGCCTGGGCCCGACCGGTATATCCAACAGCCACTAAAGTTGAACCTAATGTGGGAGGTTTAAGTATGTAAGTATGAATCGGGCTAAGACACGAGGTTAGACCCAACTGTGGAATAAGACAGCTCGGACTCGACCAGCATATCCAGCATCCACATGTTGTAGGCCTAATATGGGAGGTCTAGCCCATTATAACCATAATTGGACATGGTAATGAATTGGACTACTTAACCTAATTTAATCCATAAGGATTGTATGATTATGAACTTAAGTTAGGGTTAAGTAAAATTGGATGGGTAGTGGGTGGGTTAAGTAAATTAGAGGGGGGTGGTAATACTTACATATAGGCCCACGAACTTAACTCAATAAGGTTATCTAATTAAAGAGACCTAGTGGTATACATAACCGGTAGAAATAATAAGTTATGTAATTGGAAGACACCTTGTAGGTCAAGCACAACTTGTAGAAATGATAGAAAAATCTGCTAAGTAAACAACGATAAGTTGTAGGGATGGTGTAGATTGAATTTATGATTAAATGAGAAAGGATGAGGAAAATTGGTAAAATGAAATAAGCTATATTCAATCATAAATGGTAAGTGACAAGTTAATTAGAAAACATGTGAATTGGATACACTTAATTACATATTAAGTAAAACATGTTATTATAATGCTGAAATCTACAAGAAGATAAAATAGATTGTAGAATAAAGACCTTGGGCCACAATCTAGAGAATAACATGTTGTGGGCTTATTAATAAACTTAAATGGATTAAGTTATATGATTGAAATTAATAAGCAAGAGAAACTTGGTAATTCGAATAATAATTCAGTATGAATGGAAATAAACAAGTTAAATGGAAACTTGGTGAGGTAAGGCAAGCGCGTAAAGAATGTTTAGACATAGGGTCTAACAACATATTAAAGAAAGGCGCTTGGACCGGTCCGTACGTTTGAGGGTGAGTAACCCAACGGGGTAGATCATCGGGGTGTTATAAGACACGAGGGGAGCGCACATTCATCTGATTGTTTGACCGCTCCAAAGGACTGGAAGGGGAAGCACGCGGCTTCCTGAATTACGTAAGGTGCTCATAGTAGTCCTCTATGTGGTGACAGATGTCTTAGGCTGTACTCGCAGGGTTTAGGTCTGCGCGTAACTACTAGGTGGGTGGGCCTTGACTGAAGATGTAGCTATGCAGTCAGAACGCTGTGATGAGGTGACACAAGGGTGGTTCGGCCATTGCCTCACGAGGAGGTAGAAATGGTCACGACCAACAAGGATAGTAGACCGTCAGATATCCGTCATCGATGGCCAGCGGGATGCGAAAAGACTAGAGCTAACCCTAAGATATCATTTCACCTTTCACTATCGAGGTACGGGGTTGAGGGGAGACGCCACATGGATGTTTAGATTGGTTGTTATTAGAGGCGGTCACTTAGCTCTTGTAGTCTTTACTAGTTCAGGGAGGGGCTGATGTGGGGCTATAGCCACCATGAAAAATAGACCCTAGGAGTACCTATACATAGAGGTTCATAAAGACGAGCCTGTACAGGTATGGATAAGCTCCCGACTGAGTTCTGTGTTTCTTGTTTAGCCCTGCCACGGAACTCGATGCACATTAGAGGATGTACGATTGAGACATCGAGCTACAATTACAGTATGTACGTAGGACAGCCAAGATACATGCATATCTGCTTTGGGGGTGTATCGTAGACTAGAGGGCATTATTCCGATATGGAATCTGATTCGATCGATGGTGGCAGTCCATACGCTTACATAGCATAGTAATGACAGATCTATGCGGAATGTAACATTGTTATATAGGGATTCGTGTGACACTCCGGCGTAGGATGAGGGACTGTGTTCATTTTGGTGAAGACCATGAGAGTGGGTTACCATGTGTTGTATCTCAACATTGAGAGATAGCTACATATATTGTATTGAGTGAATCCATGGGAAAGTAAATGGGTACGATGCGCATATTAGTCTTGAGAGTTGTTAACCTATGTAACCTAATAATCAGGAAAATGTAATAGAACGGTGTTGGTAGGGATCATTCCATTTCTGATATACTAGTATCTGTGCGGTACAGAGAAATGTATTTAAGAAGTGCAGTATATTCTGTCCAAACTTATCTTGTTCAGTTCACACTTGTCCGTACTATTGTTATTGTTATCTTGTTCTTCCGGTTTTTATATACCTGCAATGATACTTTTATTTATTTATTTTTAAAAGTAACTGACTCGGCAGACTTTATGTCTGACCCTTTTTGTTTTATCTTCTCTCTTTTCCGTTTCCCCATAGGTTCTCAGGGTGGAAGTGCTTAGAGTTGATTTGGATTCTTTCAGCTTAGCTTGGGTTTTGGATATGGATGTACAGCTTTGACTTATTGTCAACTCTCTTATGGCTTTTCTTGGGGAATATGGTTTATGCTTTTGTACTATGATATTTTTGGCAAGACAGATTATTAAACATGTAACTGGTTATTTCAAACCTATGATGTAAACTCAGTATTTGGGACCATGATGTTATGATTTAAATAAAGTGTTTAATTCCGCTGCTATTTTACATGTTTGTCTTGTGATATTATGTTCTTATTTACCTATAACGCTTCAAGAAAGTTAATGCATTCCCTTAATGAGTGACATTAACGGACGTGGGGTGTCACATTTGGTATCAAAGCATATGGTTATAAGATTGGGTAAAATATTTTGAAAATGGTTTTCAAAAGGTCTCAAAACAAAGTATTTTAAAATAAAAAGCGTATTTTTGAAAAGAATATTTCCCAAAGCCATAAATATCTTCTCTATTCTCCGCTTGATTCCTTTTCCTTTTTGTTTGGGGAACTGTTTCTTCCTGAAAAGGTATCCCAATTTCAACATGGTTCCATAGGCATGGTAAAACTACGGTATGTGTCGAAGGGCAAAGAAGTGCCCAACCTCCATCTCTTAGCCACTGTGGTTCCACCTACAGCTTAGTTTCTCTCAAACCTCGTAAGGATTTCCATGTGATGGAGGCAGCTTTCAAGGGACTAGTTAGCATATGGCAAAAAGGAGAATAAGCGGGTTGGGACTAAGGATCACAACCCATAGATGAAAGAAGAAACGAGGAAATATCATAACTTCGGAACAGTGGGCCATCTGAAAAAGGATTGTAGAAAGAGAAAAAGGCTTTGTTACCACTTTGGTAAGGCATGACACTTCATTAAGGAGTTCCCAAAGAGACAAAGACAAGGCCAGAGGCCAGGAACTTCTAGAGGCAAGCTAATGTTCCCATAGCTAGTGGACAGGATAGGGGTAGGAAAGTTTCCCTCGAAGGATTGATTTCTATTTCTGATCATCCTATTAGGATTCTTTTCCTGGCGCTTTGCATTCTTTTGTTTCTGATCGTTGAGTTGAGTCTCTGCACCTAGATACTAGTATGGTTTTGGATCCTGTTATTATCTCAAACCCATTAGAGGTCCGGCTCATTTATCGAGGATTTGTCGGGGTTTGAGAATCTCTGTGTTAGGCATCGAGTTTGGTTACGACACATATGTTCTTGATTTCATAAGATACAGTTTGATTCTAGGGATGGATTGGTTAACCTTATATGGATCCATTCTAGATTTTGAGAGGAGGGTCGTTGGACTTCTGACTTGCTATGGAAAGACTCTCGAGATTTCTTATGACCCCAAAAGGGTCTTTTATGCTTAGTCTCCTAGAACCTCTTGATATATCTATCAACGATTTGCGATCTGTACCAATAGTTGTGAGTATCCTGATGTTTTGATGAGGTTCGGGGTTTACGCCCGAGGCGCGAGATTGGTTTCCGCATGTACTTGGTGGACAATGCAAAGCCACTTGCATTACCTATGCGACCTGTGACTCCTAAAAGAAAAGAGGGAACTTTGTAAGCAAGTAGGGGAGCTACTTGAGAAGAGGTTTGATAGATGACTATTTATTAAAGATGCGATAAAAGGTATAGAGTTCAAGATAGTGGAGCCAAACTTGCGAAAGGAGGTGAAAGTAGAGAAGGAAGCAATGATAGGATGAGTTCCGACTTGCATACTTGGATCAGAGGTTAAGAAATGGTGCAACAAAGAAGTGAAGCTAGTAAGAGTGCTATGGGGAAAGGGCACGGGAATGCTACTTGGAAGGCTGAAGTCAAGATTCGCGCTTCATATCCTTTCCTTTTCGAGAATATGTTCTTAACTTCTTTTCCAAGCTTCGAATTAATACTTGTATCTATCGTTGGAATATCTTCTATCAATCGAGTCTTTAGGCAGAAAACTAATGAATGTAAACATGTGTTTGAGACATGTTATGTTTTATGGATGCAAGTGGTTGCTGGTGATTGCTCGTGGATGCATGTACACACATAATAGGCACTAGATCTACTCAATCACTTACATATTGCATATTGATGTATATACATTTTAATTTTTTATGGATGAAGATAGGATTATTGTTACATTGATGTTGCATTTGGATGGATGGTTGTGCACCCATATAGAACTTACATGTTATGCTAGGGTGATTTGCATACATTTTGGTTACATGGCACAAACATACATTGCATTAAGGAGGTCAAGTGAATCAGTAGACCACCTAATCTTTCGCATTAGTTTACGGACATATACACATACTATTACGTATGTTCATAAAAGCATTAGAAATTTCTTAAGGATAATGGGTGCTTGTGACTGATAGATGAATGTATGGTCGTTGGATGTTAGGATATACGTTCTCCTTAACTTAGAGATTTCGAGGATGAAATCCTTTGAGTAGGGGAGAATGTAACACCCCAAAATTTTAATGATACTAAAGATGATGTGTTAAAGAATAATTAATTTGAAATACACTGTTAACGATGAATTAAGAAAAACTTAATTTAGTAATCAGGATTTAGTTAAACGGACTATGCCATTGTGTTCGTCTCGGAATTCTAGTCAAGATGGACACCAAGTTTGCGCAAAACGGACTTCGTATAAAGAAGTTATTAAGGTTTTAAGTTTGTATACATATAAGGAAGACATATGTATATATAATTCAAAAATATTCAAAAATCAACAAAACCAGAAATCCGGCGCACAGATCGACGAAAGACCGACCGTTTGAACTCGACCCAAGACCAGGCTGGGTCGACCTATGGGTCGACTCAGGCTCATGGGGGTTGACCCCGGGGTCAACCTAGGGGTCGACACCCCTGAAGGGGGGTCAACCTAGGGGTCGACACACCTGAAGGGGGGTTCACCTAGGGGTCAACCCACCTGAAGGGGGGCCAACCCACCCGTGGCTCCACAAGCTTCTTTTATGATGTAGACGATTCCTATGGCTTCTGATCTAATCCGATGGTCTTGGTTGCTCCGGTACTCCTATATAAGGGACCCTAAACCTAGGTTTTGTTCATTGAAAAAAATGGTGACGGCGAAGCTCTACTGCGACGGAAATTAAAATGGCTCTTCTTCTTCTTCTAAATCAATTCAAAGAAGATTATACATATTCAAAGATTGCTACAACAAATTAAACGATGGCTACAACAACATATTCAACATGTTCTTCGCAGCAAATTCACTGTGAGTTCATGTTGCTTTTAGATTTAAATATCTAAATAGTAATCTTGATATGTATATAATAATTGGATCTTGAATCGGTGCCTAATCAGTTATATTATGAAATATTCCATTGATCTGTTCGTATATGTTTATATCATCACCATGTTAAATCTTATCATAATATGCCTATTCAGTTTATGCCCGCTTATATTAGTTTATTATTGATTCGTCATTATGCCTATTCTTGAATCTCTTCTTTCCCTCCATTCCTTTTTATTTTTATATAGCCAGGCTACCTTCGAGCCTAGGCCTAATGCTGAAAATGCGAACGTGCGAAATTGGGAATAATGGGGAAAGACATAATATGGGGCATAATTTGTAATGACCCGCATTGGCAGAGGTATTATAATTAATTTATTTAATTATATAAATGGTGGGTTAGTGAATTTAATGGCCGTGGAATTAAATAATGATGAACATTTAATTAAAATAATATATTTAATTCTGAATAATCAGAATTTGTCGAAATGACGATATGGTGTGAACCGGATCATCTATGATATTTAATTCAGCTTGGAATTGAATTTGAATAACGAATATATTTAAATAACGACAGTTTGAACGTATAATTATATTATAATTATAATCGAACTCGAAATGGCGCTGTAGTTCGCTATTTGGCGATTTGAACTTCAACTGAATGTACAGGGTTTGTTTTAAATCAAATTTCTGTGAAACAAGAAACGTACGGAGCTGGTGGAGTATATCTTTCTAGTAGAAGAGAAAAATCTGGATTTCGTCGGATAGATTTTGAGATATGTCCAAATCAAATTTCAGAAAAAAGTCGCTATAGAATCGTTTATCGACTGTAACTGTTTATTCGATATAACTAGAGATCGGGTATGAATTTAGATAAGGTTCTTTTGGGACATAACGATAATTTAATTTTTAGAATTTTACTGTAATTTTTAATTAATTAAATAAGAAACTTTTTATGTGGAGTATTTTGCACCCTTAATCAGCGATATTGGTGTTTCACAATATGAGTTAATCTACCGGTGTTATTATATTTCTCGGATCGTGACACCTCACTGAGCATGGCTACACTCTTACTTCTATCTGTAGCAACCCGTTATGAACGAAAATTGTAAATAATATAACACACATATTTTTGTAACGTAAACATATATAATAGTTGAATATATTAAGTTTTTCTTGGACCTTAAGTATGCACGCCCCCTTCTTTTTCTATCCACCGGTTCCTTGTGTAAACTACTAAGCCACGTCACCCTCCTTTGTCTTTCTCGGACCATAAGTGACCACGTTTTCAAAGGGTCAAAGGTGATGTAAGCTTATAAAACCATGCTTCTGTCTACAAAAACGCAAGCAAAAACTTCAAAGAAAAAAATACATATGAAATAAACGTGAGGAGATAATGGACCGACGTTAGTTTTGTTGGGGAATGAGGTGCGAGAGGTAGAAGCGTGTAAATGATAAGGGAGGAGGGTGTATATGACGTGAGTGCAGTAGGGTTTGGAGGTCGTCGTTGCGAGTGAGGTTTGTGCTGATTGGTGCGGAAGTGATATTGTCTGTAGCGGGTTGAGCAGGAGGCCGTGAAGTTGAAAAAGGGGAGTTGCGGTGTGAAAGGGATCTGCTGTCGGGATTTGCATGAAGGAAATGGGGGTGGTGTTACGTGGAGGACGTTGAGGCCAAGGAGATTCGCAGTGGAAGGAGTTATTTAAATGGAGCAGGTGCGACTTTTGTTTTGGAAGAGATGCACAGTACATTGGAGGCGGGTCTGGCTCTCAAAGTGGGAATTTGGGCCAGCTCTTTTTTGATAAGGCCCACGTGAAAATAAATAAAAAAAAAAGAAAGAGAAAAAAAGGTAGCAGGCATATACGGGTTTGTATGGTGGCAGTAGCCTGAGTTGAGTAAAGCAAGGATCAGGGCGATGTTAGAATTTGCAGGGTTTGTCTTTCGGATCGTGGATCCTGAAGCATTGCCGACTTTGGGTTTGAAGTATAGTTTGAGGAAACGTTCGGAGGTTCGGAGCTGAAGAGATCTTGGTGGGTTGTTTCGAGTGGATGAATATATTGGAGGAGGCATGTTCTATGGGCAGATTCTTTTTGAAGGACTGTTGCATGCGTTTTAAATATGGGATGCGAGTGAGTTGAAAGGAAGGAAAGTGTAATGGCGCGTTTTGTTAGCAGTCGAATAATAAATTTATTTAATTATTTATATATCGATTTGGCGATATCGATAACTTAAAGTACAACGTTCGAACTTATAGTTTATAAATTATAATTAAAACGAACCTGAAACGTCGCGGCAGTTTGAAATTTGGCGATTCGAACTTCAACTGAATGTATATGATTCATTTTAAGCCGGATTTCTGTGAAACAAGAAACGTGTGGAGCTGGTGGAGTATATCTTTCTAGTAGAAGAGAAAAATCAGGATTTCGTTGTGGAGATTTTGAGATATGTCCAAATCAAATTTTAAAATAGTCGCTATGGAATCGTTTATCGACCATAACAGTTATTTCAAAATAACTGAATATCGGGTTTGAATTTAGACAAGGTTCTTTTGGGACATAGTGATAATTTAATTTTTAGAATTTTACTGTAATTTTTAATTAATTAAATAAGCAACTTTTTATTTGGGGTATTTGGCACCCTGTATCAACATTTCGGGGTTTCACAATAAGAGTTAAACTACCGATATTTTTATATTTTTGGGATCGTGGTGAAATAGTCAACTTGACTACATTTTTATTTCTGTCCATAGCAGTTGTATGCGAAGAGAATTTTATATAACGGGGTACCCTACAACTCAAACACTATATAGCTGGAGACCAATCAAATAGTAAATTTATATTCACAATCCTTTGCATTCATGTGAAGCCTAACTTAGTAACTTTTTCTGAATTATAACGTTAAACATAAAAGAGAAAATCCAAACTTAGTTTACATCAAAAATAACGTAACATTGGCAAATTTTTGTGACCAAACCAAGACCTCGGATCCTTGAAATATCCTCCACCTTGCATTCTTTTACCTTGCATCCTTTTTCTGTGAATCACATGTAATGAACTGGACCTATCATCCTTAACTGGATATAAACAGCACACGTTCACTCTCTCTCAGTCTCACCATCATGTATATAAACGCAAGAAAGGGAATGAGCCACCACAAGTTCTTCTACAACAACATTTTGACCTTCATAAATCAAATAGAAAATCAAAATCAATTCTATAAAATCCTAAATCATATATATATATCTACAAATCCAAATACAAGCGTATTCGAGTCCCTGAAGTGTTGCTCTTCGATCCCATATGCTTTGTGTTGAACTCGATTCATCACTGGGCCGTGTCAATGTTCGTCAGGGAGTTAGGGTTCGGATTCATCAATGAATGGAGGAGTTTTAATCGGATTTGAGTGTGTATATGAGATTGTGGTGGCGAGGGGGTCGTCTTGGCAAAGTAGCGGGTGGTTTGGTGCAAAGACAGTTCGGCGTCGAACTGGAGCAGCGCCAGAACGCATGTCAGACGAAGCGAGCGAGTTCGAAGTCCAAGGTATGGGGTGGTGCGGATTTGGAAGAGGAACGCAATGGTGTGATTTGTTTTGAGAATCATTGAGAGAAGAAGGAGACAGGAGGGGTCAAAGGGGGGTCAACACGACGGGATTTGGGTTTTTCTTTTTACTGGAGCGGAATTAGTGGTTTGGGGAAGAAGCTAAACTTCGGGTGTAGGCTTTTGAGTTGGAGGCAGGCCGGTTATAATGGGTGAGAGGCCCAAATAGTTTAATTCCAAGTTTATTTAAATTCTAATAGTTGTACAAACTTGTTGATATCGAAACTTGGTCATACGAGGTCAGTTTGACGAACCATAAGTTGCGTTGGGATCATATGGACGAGAGCTTCACAATGAAGCTGACTGGAAGTGGATTCGAGCTCGTATGAATTTATGGGGAAATAAATTGTCCGACTGAATCATATAACGCAAACCGTTATTTAACGGCTAACGCGCAAAAGTGAGTAAATCTCACTAACTCTGAACAGTTTATAATTTCATGTTGTATTGTTAGAACTGTTAAAATTGTCTGTTTAACTGTGTGTTGATTGAACTGCTAGTCAGTTAAATTTCTATATTGATTCTGTTTAACAGAATATATCATATGGAACTGAAAGTGATGTTATCTATATTGTCTAACATCTGTGATGCAGGGAAACAGGTTGGAGGAATCCGACTGGATTCCTCAACAGTTATTTTATTGTTTTTCATATATTGTTATATGATGTGATATAAAATCTGTGGGCGATTATATGTGCTTGGACGATATTGAACATCGTGATTTGATATGATTGAATACCATAACATACCGAAATGTTGATAAGGGGATTTTCAATGTTTATATTGAAAATGAATCTTATTTATAAAATCGATAGGATTTTATAAAAGGAAAACATTTATTTAATTAGAAAATAAATAAATGAAAAAGGAAACATTTATTTAGAAAATAAATGAAATAAAATAGAAACATTTATTTAGAAAATAAATGAATTAGAATATAAAGGAATATTTATTTTAGGAAATAAATAAAGGAACATTTATTTAGATTATAAATAAATGGAATAAAGGAATATTTATTTAGGGAATAAATAAAGGAACACTTGTTCGGAAAATAAATAGAATTATACAAGGATAGATTTAAACACGTGCTTCGCACACGGTATAACACGATATGGATTTAAATGAGATATTAAATAGGAAATCTGTTTTAAATAGATAAATTGAAGTAGATTAATTTATAAATAATGTTTTATAAATTAAATAAATTATTTATCGTTGATAAATGGAATATATATAAGTCTGGACTTATATAGAGAAGTAGAAACGTTATTAAAAGGACATTTATAAAGTGAAGAACCGTTACTAAAAGTAAATCTTTATAAATTGATAAACGTTGTAAAAAGTAAATCTTTATAAATGGATAAACGTTCTAAAAAGGAAATCGTTTGAAATGAATAAACGTTATAAAAAGGAGTTAATCGAATTTAGTTATTCGAAATGATTTATTCGAATTAGATATTTGAATAGAGTTAAACACATTAGAGTTATTCGAATTAGTTATTCGAATAGAGTTAAACACGTAAGAGTTAATTGAATATTAGTTATTCAATTTGAGTTAATCGAATTTAGTTATTCGAGAAGAGTTAAATCGAATTTAGTTATTCGAAAGGAGTTAATCAATTTGAGTTAAGTTAATCGATTAGAATTTAGTTCATCGAGTTAGAGTAAATTGAATATTAGTTATTCGAAGGTAAGTTATTCGAATTAGTTATTCGAAGGAGTTAATCAATTAAGTTATTCGAATGAGTTATTCGAAGGAGTAAATCAAATTAAGTTAATCGATTAGAGTTGAGTTAATCAATTTGAGTTAAGTTAATCGATTAGAATTTTGTTAATCGAGTTAGAGTAAATCGAATATTAGTTATTCGAAGGTAAGTTATTCGAATGAGTTATTCGAAGGAGTAAATCAAATTAAGTTAATCGATTAGAGTTGAGTTAATCGATTTGGGTTAAGTTAAGTTATCGAGTTAAGTAATCGAGTTAAGATTTATCGAGTTAAGTAACCGAGTTAATAAATCGAGTTGAGATAATCGAGTTAAGAAAATCAAGTTGAGTTAATCGAATAAGTTATTCGATAAGAGTAAATCCATTTAAGTTAAATCGGATGTTAGTTATTCGATAAGAATAGACACATTTAAGAAAATCGAATATTTGTTATTCGATAAGAGTTAATGAAATAGAGCCAACCAAGAAGAGTTATTCGAATATTAGTTATTCGATAGGAGTTAATCGAAATAGAGTTTATCGAATATCAGTTATTAAAAAGGGAGAGTTACTCGAATAGAGATAACTCGAAAGAGAGTTATACGTCGAATTCGAATATAGCGAATTCAGGAAAGTACTATTTACTTTCCAGGGTTTTAAATCAAGATTTAGTTATTGATTTAGAAATTAGGTGTCTGTTAAATTATTCGAGTTAGGAGAGAAAGTTATAATTTAGGTTAGATATTGCAGAAGTAGGAATTGTAACGTTATAGTTATAATCAAACGTTTTCATATAAGAAGTAGATTCGTAACCTGAATCCGAGAATTTGCGTAAACAGATGATTGGAAAAAGTGAGTGACGAGCTTCATCTATTTCACAGTAAAGGACGTTGTTCAATTAAGGTCTGCGAGGTAATTATACCCCAACTTGATTGACTTCAGAATTGACAAAGGAATAGTTGTGGTTCAATCTAAAAGGTTGATTAGGAATAAAGTTAAAGAATAAGCGATAAATGGATTAAGCGTAACGATGTTTTATACAACGTTCATTGGAAATCCGTAAATGAGTTTTGGAAACGTTTTCCAAATATAGTCAGATATGTTTTCTAAACATAGAAAATGAAATGTTTTCACGATAAGAATTTAAGAAATAGAGTTAAGCAAATTCAGAAACTGACTGGAGAGGGTAAGTTGAACGGTTTTCTAAGTGACGATCTGATGTTGGTTTCGACCTTCCGGATTGATACTTAGAGAATTGTTCTCATACTAGTTACAGTTAGGGACTGATAGTTGCGAAATAATAGTGATGTGAAAATAAGCCATGGAAATGTTTTCCAATGATTAATAACATATATTTTCTAAATATATGAAATAAGGAAATATGAACATATGATGATTGATCGATCGAATTCCCATTTGGAAATAAGATCGTTGTTTGTACACCGACATGTTTTCATTTGATAGTTAAATCACAGACTATCAAAGTTTTGACCATTTTTACGTTGTTATTATGGAGAGACCGGTTGGATTATTATCCGAAGAACCACTCCGTATCAGCATAAGCGTTGCGAATCAAGTACGCTGAAGATAATTGAAGACGGAGTGAAGTGCAAGGGCTATTGTGAAAAGCCTAGGTAGGATGGATTCACTGAATAGTGCCTTCGGTTTATTCAGTCCCAGAACAACGTATATGGACGAGTGTCTGACAAAGTATTCTTAACGAATCATATACATTGATCTCTTTAAACGTATTACGTTGGTGGCGGAGAAATTCGTTTCTCTTAGCTTTTATACCCGTGATGCCTTGAGAAATCGATAATGATTTGGCGGGTATGACGATGTGGCATTCAAAGTAATTGAAAAATAATCTGTCAAAGTGATAAACGTGACCTCAAAACCTCACAACTGGAAAATAACAGAAGTTGGGCTAGGCAGCATGGCTAGTTGGGCCATACCCAAGCAGGGTGTATTATCACCATCTAGAGAATATTCAATTGTACTTCTTTATAATCTATTTCAATGCTGTCCCTTATCGGGAAGGATGGTTACTGATCCCAACCATCGGTGATAATATATTCGTTATACTCAAGCTAAATGAGTGGACGGTCATGTGTGGCCGGGTTACAAGACGTTCTTGTTGAACCCTAGTGTATCTCCTCTAGAGTACACTGATCGGAAGGTGCTCCCATACCTTGTCTGTTGGAATCCAATCTCCAATAAGCGCTCACGGTTTATTTGTATACTATGTTTATGGAACGTGAGATGCAAGCGTTCTGCTAGATTGATATCTATTTGTATTTAGACATTATTATAATATCAGAAAGATATCCTTTATTTAACCAAGTGTTGGATTTTTATTCACACCAGTCCCATGACTGACCCAGAGTTTATTTTGTTGTTTTCCCTAAACTCTTGGGTGCCTAAATTTGTACGGGCAGCCAAGTAGTCGGGATTTTACAGATACACTTGGAGAGCTTGGAGCAGGAGGCTTCAGGATTATAGCTATTATTATTCCGCTGTGTTGTTAAGTGTTGTATTTTGAAATGGTATGTATATACGAGTACTGATTTGTATTTCAAAGTTATGTAATATTTTATTCGTTCCGCTGTGGGATTCGTGTTTACTATGATGATGTAAGTTCTTCTTCTTCTATTCTATTAGTTCTATCTTTTCTTCCTCACCCTCTACTTTCTTTCACTAACGTCTCGGAGTTTTCGACTCTCGAGGAGTCGAAAATTTCCAACCGTTACAGTTGGTATCAGAGCTTAAGTTAAGTGATTACCTTGGCTCTGTGGCATAACTCGATAGAAATGGGATTAGTAATATCCTAGATTGAGTTTGAGTGTATATATATGAGCGCGTAATTGTTATTCAATATAAAATGGTTTTATATTGTGGAGACTCATTGGTTGAGTGGCTTATGAATTCTGGACGATCAGTTTGATCCACTGTATCGATAAGGGTTACTAAACACTCGAATACGATGAACCGTCATGGTATGTTTTGAAAGAGGCTAAATGAAATAATTTTTCCCAAAATATATTTGTTTATAGAAGAAATATATATCTTGAAATTATTATAGTATATTGATTGTGTTGGTTGTTATTATAATCGAATAAGATTATAAAAGGGTGAAATGGTTATAAATGACCAATCAGAATTCATATGAATGTAATATATGAAATAGTTTGAAGTAAATATGAATTTAAATCAGATTTGGAATAAAAATAAGGAAATTTTAAGTTCCTGGGAGATTTTGAAAATGATTTTCAAATTGAAAATAATATAGTATTGAACTCATTTCGATAGCTGGAAAATAGATTCTGATGATGAATCTAGGCATCATCAGTGTTCATTTTCGAGTTCTAAGTGACGGATTACTACCAAAGGTTTTGTTTTTGAATTGTTTTAGAGAAAACAAGTTGTTTAGAAATTCAAAGGTTTTGAATTGGCATTACGATTTCAAATTGATTTGAAAGAAACCCAGGAACTTAAGTTCTGGAATTAAAATTTAACTAATGAAGTTAAATAAAATGAGATGGTAAAAATAAATTGAAATTTAACTTGAACCGAGTTAAATAAAATTGAATTGGATTAGAGATAATCTAGAATGGAACCAAATTGATAAGTCAATAATTTGGAATTTGATATTCGATTTGGAGTTGAGGATATGAACTGATTGGAGATCAATTGGAATGGACAACATTGGTATATGTTGAAGTAGTAGCAGATGAAAGGGATAGAGTTAAATGCCCGACAAAAAGGTACAAGTTTATATCATATATGAGTTTGGATTTTATGAGCTGAATTGGCAAGCCGCTTGGCTATTTTGATTTCCTTTTGGATTGGAGGAGGCCTAGAGAGGCGAGTTGTGGTTTGTCATATTGACCAATACAAAGGAGGTTATGGCGAAATTTTTCGAAAATTCCAGGCGTTAGAACATTCTCATGATTTATGGAAATTCAGTTAGCCAGAATGAATTAATAATTTAATTGAAAATTTAATGGTTCAGTTGAAACTGGAGTTGAGAAGTAAACTAAAAGATATTTGAATCTAGTTAGTAAAGTTGGTAGCATTTTCCTAGCTTAGCAATTTCGAGGACGAAATTATTTTAAGGGGGGAAGTCTGTAATGGCGCGTTTTGTTAGCTGTCGAATAATAAATTTATTTAATTATTTATATATCAATTTGGCGATATCGATAACTTAAAGTACAACGTTCGAACTTATAGTTTATAAATTATAATTAAAACGAACCTGAAACGTCGCGGCAGTTTGAAATTTGGCGATTCGAACTTCAACTGAATGTACATGATTCATTTTAAGCCGGATTTCTGTGAAACAAGAAATGTGTGGAGCTGGTGGAGTATATCTTTCTAGTAGAAGAGAAAAATCAGGATTTCGTTGTGGAGATTTTGAGATATGTCCAAATCAAATTTTAAAATAGTCGCTATGGAATCGTTTATCGACCATAACAGTTATTTCAAAATAACTGAATATCGGGTTTGAATTTAGACAAGGTTCTTTTGGGACATAGTGATAATTTAATTTTTTAGAATTTTACTGTAATTTTTAATTAATTAAATAAGCAACTTTTTATTTGGGGTATTTGGCACCCTGTATCAACATTTCGGGGTTTCACAATAAGAGTTAAACTACCGATATTTTTATATTTTTGGGATCGTGGTGAAATAGTCAACTTGACTACATTTTTATTTCTGTCCATAGCAGTTGTATGCGAAGAGAATTTTATATAACGGGGTACCCTACAACTCAAACACTATATAGCTGGAGACCAATCAAATAGTAAATTTATATTCACAATCCTTTGCATTCATGTGAAGCCTAACTTAGTAACTTTTTCTGAATTATAACGTTAAACATAAAAGAGAAAATCCAAACTTAGTTTACATCAAAAATAACGTAACATTGGCAAATTTTTGTGACCAAACCAAGACCTCGGATCCTTGAAATATCCTCCACCTTGCATTCTTTTACCTTGCATCCTTTTTCTGTGAATCACATGTAATGAACTGGACCTATCATCCTTAACTGGATATAAACAGCACACGTTCACTCTCTCTCAGTCTCACCATCATGTATATAAACGCAAGAAAGGGAATGAGCCACCACAAGTTCTTCTACAACAACATTTTGACCTTCATAAATCAAATAGAAAATCAAAATCAATTCTATAAAATCCTAAATCATATATATATATCTACAAATCCAAATACAAGCGTATTCGAGTCCCTGAAGTGTTGCTCTTCGATCCCATATGCTTTGTGTTGAACTCGATTCATCACTGGGCCGTGTCAATGTTCGTCAGGGAGTTAGGGTTCGGATTCATCAATGAATGGAGGAGTTTTAATCGGATTTGAGTGTGTATATGAGATTGTGGTGGCGAGGGGGTCGTCTTGGCAAAGTAGCGGGTGGTTTGGTGCAAAGACAGTTCGGCGTCGAACTGGAGCAGCGCCAGAACGCATGTCAGACGAAGCGAGCGAGTTCGAAGTCCAAGGTATGGGGTGGTGCGGATTTGGAAGAGGAACGCAATGGTGTGATTTGTTTTGAGAATCATTGAGAGAAGAAGGAGACAGGAGGGGTCAAAGGGGGGTCAACACGACGGGATTTGGGTTTTTCTTTTTACTGGAGCGGAATTAGTGGTTTGGGGAAGAAGCTAAACTTCGGGTGTAGGCTTTTGAGTTGGAGGCAGGCCGGTTATAATGGGTGAGAGGCCCAAGTAGTTTAATTCCAAGTTTATTTAAATTCTAATAGTTGTACAAACTTGTTGATATCGTAACTTGGTCATACGAGGTCAGTTTGACGAACTGTAAGTTGCGTTGGGATCATATGGACGAGAGCTTCACAATGAAGCTGACTGGAAGTGGATTCGAGCTCGTATGAATTTATGGGGAAATAAATTGTCCGACTGAATCATATAACGCAAACCGTTATTTAACGGCTAACGCGCAAAAGTGAGTAAATCTCACTAACTCTAAACAGTTTATAATTTCATGTTGTATTGTTAGAACTGTTAAAATTGTCTGTTTAACTGTGTGTTGATTGAACTGCTAGTCAGTTAGTTAAATTTCTATATTGATTCTGTTTAACAGAATATATCATATGGAACTGAAAGTGATGTTATCTATATTGTCTAACATCTGTGATGCAGTGAAACAGGTTGGAGGAATCCGAATGGATTCCTCAACAGTTATTTTATTGTTTTTCATATATTGTTATATGATGTGATATAAAATCTGTGGGCGATTATATGTGCTTGGACAATATTGAACATCGTGATTTGATATGATTGAATACCATAACATACCGAAATGTTGATAAGGGGATTTTCAATGTTTATATTGAAAATGAATCTTATTTATAAAATCGATAGGATTTTATAAAAGGAAAACATTTATTTAATTAGAAAATAAATAAATGAAAAAGGAAACATTTATTTAGAAAATAAATGAAATAAAATAGATACATTTATTTAGAAAATAAATGAATTAGAATATAAAGGAATATTTATTTTAGGAAATAAATAAAGGAACATTTATTTAGATTATAAATAAATGGAATAAAGGAATATTTATTTAGGGAATAAATAAAGGAACACTTGTTCGGAAAATAAATAGAATTATACAAGGATAGATTTAAACACGTGCTTCGCACACGGTATAACACGATATGGATTTAAATGAGATATTAAATAGGAAATCTGTTTTAAATAGATAAATTGAAGTAGATTAATTTATAAATAATGTTTTATAAATTAAATAAATTATTTATCGTTGATAAATGGAATATATATAAGTCTGGACTTATATAGAGAAGTAGAAACGTTATTAAAAGGACATTTATAAAGTGAAGAACCGTTACTAAAAGTAAATCTTTATAAATTGATAAACGTTGTAAAAAGTAAATCTTTATAAATGGATAAACGTTCTAAAAAGGAAATCGTTTGAAATGAATAAACGTTATAAAAAGGAGTTAATCGAATTTAGTTATTCGAAATGATTTATTCGAATTAGATATTTGAATAGAGTTAAACACATTAGAGTTATTCGAATTAGTTATTCGAATAGAGTTAAACACGTAAGAGTTAATTGAATATTAGTTATTCAATTTGAGTTAATCGAATTTAGTTATTCGAGAAGAGTTAAATCGAATTTAGTTATTCGAAAGGAGTTAATCAATTTGAGTTAAGTTAATCGATTAGAATTTAGTTCATCGAGTTAGAGTAAATCGAATATTAGTTATTCGAAGGTAAGTTATTCGAATTAGTTATTCGAAGGAGTTAATCAATTAAGTTATTCGAATGAGTTATTCGAAGGAGTAAATCAAATTAAGTTAATCGATTAGAGTTGCGTTAATCAATTTGAGTTAAGTTAATCGATTAGAATTTAGTTAATCGAGTTAGAGTAAATCGAATATTAGTTATTCGAAGGTAAGTTATTCGAATGAGTTATTCGAAGGAGTAAATCAAATTAAGTTAATCGATTAGAGTTGAGTTAATCGATTTGGGTTAAGTTAAGTTATCGAGTTAAGTAATCGAGTTAAGATTTATCGAGTTAAGTAACCGAGTTAAGAAATCGAGTTGAGATAATCGAGTTAAGAAAATCAAGTTGAGTTAATCGAATAAGTTATTCAATAAGAGTAAATCCATTTAAGTTAAATCGGATGTTAGTTATTCGATAAGAATTGACACATTTAAGAAAATCGAATATTTGTTATTCGATAAGAGTTAATGAAATAGAGCCAACCAAGAAGAGTTATTCGAATATTAGTTATTCGATAGGAGTTAATCGAAATAGAGTTTATCGAATATCAGTTATTAAAAAGGGAGAGTTACTCGAATAGAGATTACTCGAAAGAGAGTTATACGTCGAATTCGATTATAGCGAATTCAGGAAAGTACTATTTACTTTCCAGGGTTTTAAATCCAGATTTAGCTATTGATTTAGAAATTAGGTGTCTGTTAAATTATTCGAGTTAGGAGAGAAAGTTATAATTTAGGTTAGATATTGCAGAAGTAGGAATTGTAACGTTATAGTTATAATCAAACGTTTTCATATAAGAAGTAGATTCGTAACCTGAATCCGAGAATTTGCGTAAACAGATGATTGGAAAAAGTGAGTGACGAGCTTCATCTATTTCACAGTAAAGGACGTTGTTCAATTAAGGTCTGCGAGGTAATTATACCCCAACTTGATTGACTTCAGAATTGACAAAGGAATAGTTGTGGTTCGATCTAAAAGGTTGATTAGGAATAAAGTTAAAGAATAAGCGATAAATGGATTAAGCGTAACGATGTTTTATACAACGTTCATTGGAAATCCGTAAATGAGTTTTGGAAACGTTTTCCAAATATAGTCAGATATGTTTTCTAAACATAGAAAATGAAATGTTTTCATGATAATAATTTAAGAAATAGAGTTAAGCAAATTCAGAAACTGACTGGAGAGGGTAAGTTGAACGGTTTTCTAAGTGACGATCTGATGTTGGTTTCGACCTTCCGGATTGATACTTAGAGAATTGTTCTCATACTAGTTACAGTTAGGGACTGATAGTTGCGAAATAATAGTGATGTGAAAATAAGCCATGGAAATGTTTTCCAATGATTAATAACATATATTTTCTAAATATATGAAATAAGGAAATATGAACATATGATGATTGATCGATCGAATTCCCATTTGGAAATAAGATCGTTGTTTGTACACCGACATGTTTTCATTTGATAGTTAAATCACAGACTATCAAAGTTTTGACCATTTTTACGTTGTTATTATGGAGAGACTGGTTGGATTATTATCCGAAGAACCACTCCGTATCAGCATAAGCGTTGCGAATCAAGTACGCTGAAGATAATTGAAGACGGAGTGAAGTGCAAGGGCTATTGTGAAAAGCCTAGGTAGGATGGATTCACTGAATAGTGCCTTCGGTTTATTCAGTCCCAGAACAACGTATATGGACGAGTGTCTGACAAAGTATTCTTAACGAATCATATACGTTGATCTCTTTAAACGTTTTACGTTGGTGGCGGAGAAATTCGTTTCTCTTAGCTTTTATACCCGTGATGCCTTGAGAAATCGATAATGATTTGGCGGGTATGACGATGTGGCATTCAAAGTAATTGAAGAAATAATCTGTCAAAGTGATAAACGTGACCTCAAAACCGGAAAATAACAGAAGTTGGGCTAGGCAGCATGGCTAGTTGGGCCATACCCAAGCAGGGTGTATTATCACCATCTAGAGAATATTCAATTGTACTTCTTTATAATCTATTTCAATGCTATCCCTTATCGGGAAGGATGGTTACTGATCCCAACCATCGGTGATAATATATTCGTTATACTCAAGCTAAATGAGTGGACGGTCATGTGTGGCCGGGTTGCAAGACGTTCTTGTTGAACCCTAGTGTATCTCCTCTAGAGTACACTGATCGGAAGGTGCTCCCATACCTTGTCTGTTGGAATCCAATCTCCAATAAGCGCTCACGGTTTATTTGTATACTATGTTTATGGAACGTGAGATGCAAGCGTTCTGCTAGATTGATATCTATTTGTATTTAGACATTATTATAATATCAGAAAGATATCCTTTATTTAACCAAGTGTTGGATTTTTATTCACACCAGTCCCATGACTGACCCAGAGTTTATTTTGTTTGTTTTCCCTAAACTCTTGGGTGCCTAAATTTGTACGGGCAGCCAAGTAGTCGGGATTTTACAGATACACTTGGAGAGCTTGGAGCAGGAGGCTTCAGGATTATAGCTATTATTATTCCGCTGTGTTGTTAAGTGTTGTACTTTGAAATGGTATGTATATACGAGTACTGATTTGTATTTCAAAGTTATGTAATATTTTATTCGTTCCGCTGTGAGATTCGTGTTTACTCTGATGATGTAAGTTCTTCTTCTTCTTCTATTCTATTAGTTCTATCTTTTCTTCCTCACCCTCTACTTTCTTTCACTAACGTCTCGGAGTTTTCGACTCTCGAGGAGTCGAAAATTTCCAGCCGTTACAGAAAGGAGGAGTAAGTATTCGGCTATGGCACTGGTTGATGAGGAGTAGGTCTCGGTGGAAGAAGGAGATGAACACGAGAGGGCCGATATTAGTTAGATGGGCCGACGTGTTTAATGATTGACGAACCGTAAGTTGCATTGGGATCGTATGGACGGGAGCAACACAATGAGACTGACCGGGAGTGAATCCGAGCTCGTTACAATTTATGGCGAAATAAATTGTCCGACTGAATCAAATAACGCAAACCGTTATTTAACGGTTAACGCGCAAATGTGAGTAAATCTCACCAACTCTGAACAGTTTATAATTTCATGTTGTATTTTTAGAACTGTTAGATATTGGCTGATTGACTGTATGTTGACTGTTTGATTGAACTGCTAGTCAGTTAGTTAAATTTTCTATATTTGATTCTGTTTAACAGAATATATCATCTAGAACTGAAAAGTGATGTTATCTATATTGTTTAACATCTGTGATGCAGGGAGACAGGTTGGAGGAATCCGACGGGATTCCTCAACATTTATTTTACTGTTTTCATATATTGTGATATATGATGTGTTATATAATCTGTTATGGATTATGTGTGTTGGAATGATGTTGATCATTGTTATTCGATATCGTAAATATCATAAAAGACCCAGGGATGTAAAAAGGAGTATTTCAATGTATATTGAAATAAAAGAATTTTATAAAATCACAGGATTTTATAAAAGGAATTATTTATAAAACGAACACGGTTTTATAAAAGGGATATTTATTTAGAAAATAAATAGAAGTTACAAATAGGAAATATTTGTAACGGTAAATAGAAGTTATAAATAGGATATATTTGTAACGGTAAGTAAACGTTATAAATAGGAAATATTTGTAACGGTAAATAGAAGTTATAAATAGGATATATTTGTAACGGTAAGTAAACGTTATAAAAAAGGAAATAGTTGTAACGGAAAACGTAGTTTATAAAAAGAAGTTAATCGATGTTAGTTAATCGATTAGTGATAAAAGTAAAGAAGTTAATTGATGTTAGTTAAATCGATTAGAGTTAAAGTAAAGGGAGCTAATCGATGTTAGTTTAATCGATTAGAGTAGAAGAAAAAAAGGAGTTAATCGATGTTAGTTTAATCGATTAGAGTAGAAGCAAATGAGTTAATCGAATATAGTTTATTCGAAGAAAGTAAAAGGAGTTATCGAATATAGTTTATTCGAAAGGAGTTAAGTGAAATGAGTAAATCAATAGCGTTAGTCAAATAGAGTTAATCCAATAGTGTTAGTCCAATAGAGTTAATTGATAAGGGTTAGTCCAAAGGAGTTTAGTGAAAAGAGTAAATCGAATATAGCTATTCGATTGAGGGTTAAGTAAGGAAGTTTGTAAAAGGAATAAAGTGAACTTTGCTAATTTCAAAGTTAGAAATGTTGTTCAGTTAAGGTCTGAGAGGTAGTTCTACCCCAACTTGATTGGCTTTGTTTTTAACTAAGGAATAGTTAAGGTTCGGCAGTAAAGGAAATTGTTTGAGTTGGCATCGCGATGGTTTGTTTAAACATCTGTCTAAATCCAATGAAGAAGCTTTGGAAATGTTTTCGAAATAAGAAACCAGAAATGTTTTCTAATAAAGAAAACGAGAAATGGAAATGTTTTCCATTATTAATAACGTATATTTTCCCAATTTAGAAAATAAGGAATATTGAACGTAGGGAAACATGAGATAATAAATTAATGAACTAAAGAGATGAATGTTGAATGATGTTTGATCGATATAATTTCCATTTGGAGATAATATCATTGTTTGCACACCTATTTTTATTCGATAGTTAAATCACAGACTATCGAAGTTTTGACCATTTTAACATTGTTAATATGGAGAGACCGGTTGGATTATTATCCGAAGAACCACTCTGTATTGGCATAACCGTTGCGAATCATATATGCCAAAGGAAATTGAAGACGGAGTTATGAAAGGGCTATCCTGTTTACAGAATAGTGCCTTCGGTTCATCCTGTTCCTGGATGACTTGTATGGACGGATGTCTGATAGAGTATTTCCAGACGATCACATATATTGATTTCTCCAACCGTACCAAGAGTGGAAGCGGAGGAGGAAACTTCTTTTAGCTAACACAAAATGTATTATTGAGGACGTCAATCGGTGATCTAACGGATTTGATGATGTGACATTTAAAGTGAATCTGATGTGATGATAAAGCGTAGCTTCTAGCCTCATCATCCGGTAAATGACAGAAATCGGGCAGGCAGCATGGCTAAGTCGGACGCACCGAAGTAGGGTGTATAATCACCTGATCTAGAGTTTCATTTACTTCTAAAAATCTATTGTTGATGCTGTTCCATTCGGCAAACGGTTGCTGATCCAAGCTGTTGGTGATATACATTCGATACACTCAAGCGAAATGTGTGGTCGGTCATGTGTGGCCGGGTTGCAAGATGTTCTTGTTGAACCCAGTGTATTCCTCTCTAGAGGTACACAAGCGGAAGGTGATTCCATACCTTGTCATAGATGGAAATCCATTACCCAATACTTGCTTGCGGTTTTGATTGTATACTATATATGTAGAACGTGAGATGAAAGCGTTTCTACTAGATGATTATATATATTGTGGTTGATAGACATTATTATAATATCAAAAGGTTTTTGATATAAAGATATTTTGGATTCTCATAAGGGGAAAACCCGTTCCGTTATGCGGCGTGGTCTTATGAGATATCATTTACTTGTTCAACTGTTTTTAAACTGTTTTACTCATACCAGTCCCATGACTGACCCGGAGTTTACTTTGTTGTTTTCCCTAAACTCTTGGGTGCCTAAATTTGTACGAGCAGTCAAGTAGTCGGGATTTACAGATATACTGGAAGAGCTTGGAGCAGGAGGCTTCAGGATGTTATAGCTATAGTTATTTCCGCTGAGTTGTAAGTGTTGTACTTTGATAATGATATGTATATTCAAGTACTGATTTGTATTTCAAAGTTATGTTATGAAATATATTTATTCGTTCCGCTGTGAGATTCGTGTTACTCTGATGTTGTGTTCTTCTTCTTCTTCTATTCTAATTTTCTATCTTACCTTTCCTCACCCTCTAATTTCTTTCACTAATTACCAGGATTTTTCGGTGTTTTGGTTATCGACATCGTGTTTATGTCGATAACCAAAGTCGCTCAAAAATCCGGGTCGTTACATAATTGATATTGGAAGATATGGACCTAAATTTGGGCATAAAAATTGGAAATATATGAAGATGGGTTTGGAGCCATATGTCTTGTTGGATAATATAAATTTAGCCACGCATTAGAATATATGTAAATACAGAATTAGGTATAAAATGGAAATGTCTAAATATTGATTTGGGACGTAAATTTGAACATATGTGAATATGAATTTTAAGCATAAATTATGTGAAGGTGAGTTTGGGAATAACTTGCATTGAAAGGGGTGAATATGGACTTGGGGCATTAGTTGGAAAATTTGTGGGTTTGGGTTTATGCAATATATATATTTATACATATATGTATTTGCCTTAATTTACGATAAGGGGCATATAGTGCATAATTAAAAGGTGAATTAAAAAGAGGCATAAAGGTCTATAATTTGAATAGTGAATTAGACATAATTCAAATGGGGAAAACATGTAATAATTGCCTATAATGACATAGGTAGATTTGAATAAAGATGGAATGTTTCGTAATTACAATTTGGAATTATGATTGTACTTATGACATGAGGTTAGGTTACATTAGTGGTTGAAGTCTGCCCGGACCTGACCGGCATATCCAGCGGCCACTAATGTTGAAACTAATGTGGGAGGTCTAAGTACGTAAAAATGAACCAGGCTAAGACACGAGGTTAAACCCAACTATGGAATAAAACTGCCCGGACCCGACCGGCATATCCAGCGTCCACATGTTGTAGGCCTAATGTAGGAGGTCTTACCCGTTATAACCATAACTGGACATGGTGATGAATTGGACTACTTAACCTAATTTAGTCCATGAGGATTGTATGATTATGAACTTAAGCTCGGGTTAAGTAAAATTGGATGCGTAGTGGGTGGGTTAAGTAAATTTGAGGGGGTGGGTAATATTTACATATAGACCCACAAACTTAACCCAATAAGGTTATGCAATTAAAGACACCTAGTGGTATACATAACCAGTAGAAATAATAAGTTATGTAATTGGAAGACACCTTGTAGGGTAAGCACAACTTGTAGAAATGATAGAAAAATCTGCTAAGTAAACAACGATAAGTTGTAGGGACGGTGTAGATTGAATTTATGATTAAATGAGAAAGGATGAGGAAAACTGGTAAAATGAAATAAGTTATATTTAATCATAAATGGTAAGTGACATGTTAATTAGAAAACATGTGAATTGGATACGCTTAATTACATATTAAGTAAAACATGTTATTGTAATGATGAAATCTACAAGAAGATAAAATAGATTATAGAATACAGACCTTGGGCCATAATCTAGAGGATAACACGTTGTGGGCTTATTAATAATCTTAAATGGATTAAGTTATATGATTGAAATTAATAAGCAAGAGAAACTTGGTAATTTGAATAAGAATTCAATATGAATGGAAATAACCAAGTTAAATGGAAACCCAGTGAGGTAAGGCAAGTGCATAAAGAATGTTTAGACATAGGGTCTAACAACATATTAAAAAAGGCACTTGGACCGGTTCGTACGTTTGAGGGTGGATAACCCAACGGGGTAAATCATCGAGGTGTTATAAGACACGAGGGGAGCGCACATTCATCTGATTGTTTGACGGCTCCGAAGGACTGGAAGGGGAAGCACGCGACTTCTTGAAGTACGTAAGGTGCTCCTAGTAGTCCTCTATGCGGTGACAGATGTCTTAGGCTGTACTTGCAGGGATTAGCTCTGCGCGTAACTACTAGTTGGGTGGGCCTTACTGAAGATGTAGCTATGCAGTCAGAACGTTGTGATGAGGTGACACAAGGGTGGTTCGGCGGTTGCCTCACGAGGAGGTAGAAAGGGTCACAACCAACAAGGATAGTAGACCGTTAGATATCCGTCATCGGCAGCCAGCGGGATGCGAAAAGACTAGAGCTAACCCCAAGATATCATTTCGCCTTTCACTATCGAGGTACGGGGTTGAGGAGAGACGCCACGTGGATATTTAGATTGGTTGTTATTTGGGGCGTTCGCTTAGCTCTTATAGTCTTTACTAGTTCAGGGAGGGGCTGAGATAGGGTCATAGCCACCATGAAAAACAGACCCTAGGATTATCTGTACATAGAGGTTCATGAAAATAGGCCTGTACAGGTATGGATAAGCTCCCGACCGAGTTTCATGTTTCTTGTTTGGCCCTGCCATGGAACTCGGTGCACATTAGAGGACGTGCAATTGAGACATCGAGCTACAATTACAGTACGTAAGTGGGATAGTCTAGATACATGCATATCTACTCTTGGTGGTGTATCGTAGACTAGAGGGCATTATTCCGATATGGAATCTGATTCGATCGATGGTGGCATCCATACGCTTACATAGCATACTAATGACAGATCTGTGCAGAACGTAACATTGTTATATTGGGATCCGTACGTCTCTCCGGCGTAGGATGAGGAACTGCGTTCATTTCGGTGGAGACTATGTGAGTGGGTTACTATGGGGTGTATCTCAAAATTGAGAGACAGCTACATATATTGTATTGAGTGAATCCATGGGAAAGTAAATGGTACGACGCACGTATAAGTCTTGAGTGTTATTAACCCATGTAACCTAATGATCAAGAAAATGTAATAGAACGATATTGGTAGGGATCATTCCACTTCTGATATACTAGTATCTGTGCAGTACAGAGAAATGTGTTTAAGAAGTGCAGTATATTCTGTTCAAACTTATCTTGTTCAGTTCACACTTGCCCTTACTATTGTTATTTTTATCTTGTTCTTCCAATTTTTATATACCTGCCATGATACTTTTATTTGTTTATATTTAAATGTAACTGGACTCGCCAGACTTTATGTCTGATCCTTTTTGTTTCCTCTTCACTCTCTTCCGTTTCCCCCTAGGTTCTCGGGTTGGAAGTGCTTAGAGTTGATTTGGATTCTTTCAGCTTAGCTTGGGTTTTGGATATGGATGTACAACTTTGACTTATTGTCAACTCTCTTCTGGCTTTGCTTAGGAAATATGGTTTATGCTTTTGTACTCTGATATTTTTTGCATGACAGACTATTAAACATGTAATTGGTTATTTCAAACCTATGATGTAAACTCAGTATTTGGGACCATGATGTTATGATTTAAATAAAGTTTAATTCCGCTGCTATTTTACATGTCTGTCTTCTGATACTATATGCTCTTATTTACCTATAACGCTTCATGAAAGTTAATGCATTTCCTTAGTGAGTGACATTAACGGACGTAGGGTGTCACATAGATCAGATAATCTAATCTAACTCAAAATGAATCTTCCACTCAAAAGCAGGTAATATCAAAGTCATCCGTTCACAAACGGAAATATATACAACCATAACCAACGAACTAAGCAATAAATCATCCACTCATCCAAAAACACAATTTATGTACTAACAACTATGAATATCATTATATGAAATAACAACATTCACAATACTTCAAAAAGTTTGATGATTATCCCACCATCCATTTCGATCACAATTTCATTTTAACTAATTTCAAACAAGCATTCGAAATTAGACAAAAATTTACATAGCTCCAAACGAATCCAATCCAATTCGTACACTTAGCCTTCATGAATACGAACTCAATGCAACTCGCTTTGTCTCAATCTGATCAAGTATGAAAAATATATTACTGTTAAAAGTTTGTACAAAATTAAATGTCATAATCTTACTTTAATAACTAATTAATTTTACATAATCAAATTTATAACCCTTCTCCCTTAAATTAAACTCATGAAAACTACCTATTGTTGCACCCTTTTCGCCATGATTACACGTTTCTGCCGCCACCACTGTAATGTCCCATATTTCAGCGATATAGAAATTAATTTGTTTAATTATTTGAATATTGGTTTGGTAATTTAAAACGAGTTGAATTTAAATATTTAGATTTTTTATTAATATAATAATTAAATAATATATTCAATTCTGAAATAATCAGAATTAGCTGAAATAACAATATGGTGTGACTTGGGCAGTTCAAAATATATAATTCAGTTTAGAGTTGAATTATAATAACGAATATATTTAAATAACGACAGTTTGAACGTATAATTATATTGTAATTATAATCGAGCCCGTAACGTCACGGCAGTTCGCTATTTGAACTTCAAATGGATATACAGAATCCATTTTAAATCGGATTTCTGTGAAACAAGAAACGTTCGAAGCTGGTGAAGTATATTTTTCTAATGGAAGAGAAAAATCGGGATTTTGTCATGTAGATTTCGAGTTATGTCCAAATCAAATTTTAGAAAAGTCGCTATGGAATTCCTTTATAATTTATAGCGATTTATTTATATTATAAATGGATTTTTTTAATATAAATTGAATATCGACTCAACCGGGATTTGAATATCAAGTTATAAATCCAATTGGAGCTGTATGATATTCTATTGTGAATATATACGATAATATTTATTTTTATATATATTTATATATTTAAATGGGTTATTTAGAGCTTTAAAAATTGCAGTTTTGCAAGCGACCTCCGTTTTCGACGAAACTAATTTTGTTGGATCCGTAATATCAAATTATTGTTAGGTTCCAACTTTCGTGATTTTTGGAGTCAGTGTGTGGCCGTATGGATTTTTAATGTGAAAAACAATCAGTATTTTGATGGTTAAAAATACACTGTGTGAGCAAACGAATTCGGAATTCGATGGAACTAGTTTCATTGTGTCGGTAATGTCGAACTGTAGTTGTATGCCCAGTTTCATGAATTTTAGGTATCATGAGTGATCATAGGAATTTTTAAACAGTAAATACATATAGCAGTTGATTATAATTGAATATAATAATGAATATAACAATATTATAACTATCCTATAAATAACCCTCACTCCTCCTAAACCTAATTTCTATTTTTCCTCTGGTCAAACCAAATTCCGCCGTTCTCAAAATTCTTCCTACAGTAAAAATGGAGCTTTGGAAAATCGAAATAAAATCAAAGGAATTTCTTAAATCTTGAAGTTGGGTTCGTTAAGCTCCTCTTCACCAGAGCTTCTTCCTGATATATGTCTTATAGGGATCGACTATCATTTTCATCGCCTCAGTTCTTCCAGCATGGCTAGGGCTGATGACATGGAAAGCTAGGCGGAGCTAGGGTCAGAATGGAGTTCACCAGCGAACTCGGTAGGGTGAGGGGTCAGCTCGACATCGAAGGGATGGACTCAGGCAGGGTGCGGTGAAAGCAACATCAGGGTTCGCTCATTGAGCAACATGTCGAAGTTTGGCCGATGACACCGAAGTTGGAGCGGAGATGGTGGCAGGTGCGGTTTTTGATGGTGAACCGGATGGTGGTGGTTGCGAGGTTGGTTGATCGTCGAGGTGGGAGCGGTGGATGGTCAGAGCCGAGGTCAACCATTTACTGGAGCTCGACCATTTGAAGGTAACGGGGAAGAAAGGTCCGATGTTGGGCCTGATGGGTTTGTTGTGAGCCCAATTGAACAAGGAAATAAAATTTAATAATTTGTTAATGGGTGATAATTGTTTGGCTAGTAATGGCGATTTGGGGTTGGAAACGCAGCCAGGGGAGTTCGAACTGAGGAGTGTAGCTCTGTTTGTATTCCTGGAAGAAGGAGAGTTATTCATGTGTGGGTGGAATGTAGCAGTGGGCCAGAAATATTAGGGTAAGGGTCCGGTTCATTTTAATTAAGGTTAATTTAAAATAGGGTTCAAGCTTGTATAATTTATAACATTTGCATACATGATCGAAAATCAGCGAAACAAGATCCGTTAGGATTGTATGGACGAGTGCTTCATAATGGGACTGACTGGGAGTGGATTACAATTTATAGAAAAATAAATTGTCTGTCTGAATCAAGCGATGGTTATTATTATTAACGATGATTGTCCAATGTGAGTAAAACTCACTGTTAGCCTACTTGGTGAACCAGGCTACACAAAGAGAAAACAGTGAGAAAGCCACCAACCAGTCCGGATCGGAGGGAACCAACGCAGGAAAGAAGCAGGAGTCAAAGATGCAGACATCACATCAGTTAGGTTTGGAGAAGCATTTCAGTGACATCAGAAGAGAGCAAGCACCCTCATCAGATCGGACGAACAAGCACCCTCACCGGATCGGATCGGAGGCGGACGATCCGAACCCCTTTTTCTCTGAACCTGTGACCGTTACTACACACGTCTCCTGAAGACTCGGGCCAAACACGACCATTTCCTCCCACGATCTCCTACTAAATCGATGCGCTGTCACCATTTGGAGGCCTCCGAACCCGACTCTTATGGGATGGGTGCCATGCAGTTCCGAACTGGAGCCACTTCGAAGAGATTTTTCACCTATAAATACACCATCAAGAGGCATTGGAAAGGATCTTTTGGCAAATTCTTAGTTCTAACTTCCTCCATAGCCGAATTTCATAACTGCATTCAGATCAAAATCATCTCTTAAAGTACATTTTTGAGAGATTTGAGTGAGTTTATGCATTGTAATTGTGAAGTTGAGTGAGAATCATTGCTGTATTTGAATTCAAACCATCATTAAAAGAATAGAAAGTGGATGTAGGCTCTTCAACACCGAACCACTATAAATCGTGTGTTCTTCGTTGCTTTATAGTTCTATTTCATTAAAATCACAGCTAATTTGGGTGTTAGAACTAATTTTTGGTCTAACATTTTGGTGCTTTCACTGAGAACCTTTCGAATTATCATCCTTTTTGGGATTATCATTCTACTATTTGGACTTTCAAGTTCAAAGAAGTTAATCCCTTGTCTCTGACATCTTTCAGTACTTGTTGACTAACCGTTGAAGAATCGAGTATCATGACTAAGACCAAAGGAAAAGAAGTGCAAGGCGCTAGGGGAAACAATGCTAGAGAAGATCAACAAGCCATCGTGTTAACAAGGTCACGCGCTCAAAGCTCTGGAGCAGATCACTCCGATCAGGACGATCCTAACCGGATGGGAGGCGCCGATCCGAACCGGGTGGAAGGCACCGATCCGATCTAATCAGGTCGACGGCACTCACTCTCTCCATCCGAACTGCCTCGACCAGGCTACTGTGAACCGATCCAATCCGAATCAGAATGAAGGTGGAACTTCTACTCGAGCTCCCTCCAACGCTCCGGTTCCAGCTACGATGACTAATGTTCAGCCTGATCCATCTACACCAATTACTCAGGGAGATTTTTCACGTTTTCTTGACATGCTCCAGAGCACTAAAGACGCATTGGAAGCCCAAAGGCGTGACAACCTTCACATGCAGGAAAACATGATCACTATGGGTAGAGAACTACAAGAGCTCGGAGGCAGAAAACTCCTTCCCCAACACGCCGTCTTGCTACAGATGATTCGTCTTCTTCGGAGGAGGAATGCCCTCGTGAGAGAAGGCCGCTTGAACGACCTCAAAACCTCGATCAATTGACTTTTGGATCTTTAGGATCTCGAGAAGACGATGCTCGTGTATTGGGCCCTGATGACCCGAGCCTGCAATAGCCTATGTTGCTACCCATGCGCGGATCCCACGTCTTACCCAGGGATCCTAATATTACCAACCCCACACAGAAACAGCTTCTCCAACCTCTACCTCCTGAGATAGGCCGGGAGCACAGAGAGCAACGTAGAGTAGCTGCAGCCAGAAACATGAGGTTATTCCCTGACCAGGAAACCAGGGGTAATCCGAACATCAGATCTAGAGAGCCTGTGCAGACATTAACAAACGCCGATGTATGGGCAATGATGCGCCAGATTATGTCCGAAAGACGGTGGTATACTAATGAAGATTGGGGCATTGTACGAAGTCATACCCCTTTCATAGATGACATACTGAATTTCCAGTTCCCCCAATGATTCAACTTGCCTCAGATGGATCGATATTCAGGAAGAACAGACCCAGGGCAGCATCTGATGAGATATGCATGGTTCATGAATACGGCAGCAGCTCCAGATACCGTAAAATGCAAAGCTTTTCCAATCTATCTTGAAGATGTAGCCTTAATGTGGTTCACTCGACTCCCTCCTTGGCCGATATCAAATTTCACAGAATTGAGTGAGCGCTTCATGAATCAATTTCGACTCCATGCCCAAAAGTCCAAGACCGTCATAGAATTGTCACGGATTAAACAGGCACTTGGAGAATCTTTGAAGTCATATTTGGATCGCTTCAACCTGGCCATCACCGAAGTTAGCGATGCCCATGAGCCCACTATCCTGATGGCCCTGATAGAAGGGGTAGATCCTAACATAGAGTTCGGGGATTACTTAGCTGGAAAACCACCTCCTACTAGAGAATTGTTCTATGAAAAGGCTAATATCCGCTTAAGGCGAGAAGAGGCTAAGGAAAATCGGAAGAGAAAGTCTGAAGGGGCCTCGGAGGAAAGTATCCAGAGTAACATTGCTGTGAAACAATCTGGTGATAGTTCAGGGAAGGTGGAAGCAAATGTTGGCAACCAGAGTGGGGGTAATAACAGAAATGGGAACGACAATAGAAGGAACAGAAACCGCGGGAGTGGCTCTAATAAAAGACCCAGATTCCAGAATTTTGAAAATTACACGCCTTTAAATGATATGTTGGAGAACATTTATTTAGATACATATAGCATATTGCAGTACAAAAAACCCACCACCCAAAGATTCTACTGAGAAAGAGATTGCAACAGGAAAGTTTTGCTTGTTTTATGGTACCCACGGTCATTCCACCAATGAATGTCGTCATTTGAGAGATATTGTCAAAAAATTGCTGCGAGAGGGGAAGTTGGATGAGTATAAGGTTGCCCCAAGGGACAGGGGGCAAGAGGGATAAGCCCAGAACCAAGACCAGCCTGCTTCAAAACCCACAGCTCAGCAAAAAAGTAAGAGGATCGTCATTAACACTATTATGGCGGACCTCGCTTAGTTGGTCGTAGTTTTAAAGCAATGGACTAGTACATCAATGCCGCCAAGCATTTTGAGGTAGGAGAATGCAGTAGCCTCGAACACGTTACTCCAGTAAAACAACAAAAGATGATGTCAGACGATGTTGTATTCCGCAATAGAGATGATTCCGGAGTTCAATCTACAACCGACGATCCACTAGTGATTACCACAATAATTGGCTCTGCTTTAGTCCATAAAGTGTTAGTGGACAACGGAAGCTCGGTTAATATCCTCTTCAAGAAAGCTTTCGAACAAATAAGACTCGAAGCAAAAGACTTAAAGCCATGTGAAGTATGGATACGTGGCTTTAACGGAGCATCTATAGCTCCGATGGGTTTTGTGGAACTACCGGTCACGCTAGGGCAGCGAGATCGCCAGAGAGTAAGGATCCCGCCGTTTGTAGTTTTGGATGTGGAGTCACCTTACAATGCCTTCCTAGGCCGACCGACCCTTGCCGAATTTAGGGCATGTATTGCACGTTGGTGCTTGCTACTTAAATTCCTGACTGACTCAGGAGTTTGGGTGACCAAGCTACGGGACGAGCTTGTTACATGACAGAGTTAAAGATGTTAATGAAGGGGGTGAATATAGACGCTAAGGACGATTCCGCCCCTCGAAAGGAGGCCTCAGCATAGAAATTAAGGGGTGCTTCCCCAAAAGAGTCGCCCTCAGATGTGCTCGAGGATATAGATCCCAGAGAGGACAGAGAAGCCGGGGATAGGAAGGCAACTCCCAATGAAATAACAATAGATATACCTATTGATGAAATAGATCCAACAAAAGTACTGAAGATCGGCTCACAAATGGATCCAGCTAGAGCGAGGGAATTGACTGATTTATTAGAGGCAAATCTGGATGTGTTTGCCTGGACTCACGCTGACATGCGTAGGATTTCGCCTTCCATTATGAGCCACTCTTTGTGTAACAATCCAAAGCACCCACCAGTCAATCAGAAGAGACGGATGTTAGGCCCAGAGTAGTCGGAAGCTTTAAAAGAAGAATTAGAGAAATTAAAAGATAATGGATTCATTAAGGATTCAAAATATCCCAACTGGATATCGAATCCTGTCCTGGTCAAAAAGTCAAACAGGAAGTGGAGAACGTGTATTGACTTTTCTGATTTGAACAAGGCTTGCTCGAAGGATAGCTTTCCTCTCCCCATAATTAATCAACTAGTAGATCTGACGGCCGGACATGAGCTTTTATCCTTTATGGACGCCTATTCCGGATACAATCAAATTCCCATGCACATACCAGATCAAGAGCATACAAGCTTTATCACAGACTTGGGGTTGTATTATTACGTGGTAATGCCATTTGGGTTAAAAAATGCGGGAGCCGTGTATCAGCGCCTAGTCAACCGCATGTTTTACAATCAAATCGGGAAAACCATGGAAGTTTACGTAGATGATATGCTCATGAAATCCAAGCAATCTCCCGATCATATGAAGGACTTAGCAGAAATGTTTGGCATACAACGAAGGTATGGTATGAAGTTGAATCCCTTGAAGTGTTCTTTTGGAGTGGCTTCAGGCAAGTTCCTTGGCTTCATCGTGAGTTCCAAAGGAATCGAAATCAATCCGGACCAAATAGCAGCAATCCGGAATATAGAGAAGCCGCGAAAGATCAGGGATGTTCAAAGCTTAGCTGGGAAGGTTGCAACACTGGGAAGGTTCATGTCCAAAGCAATGGATAAGTGTTTACCTTTCTTCGATCTCATAAAACGAGGAAAGCAAAATTTTGAGGACTCCTGACTGTGTGGAGGCGTTCCAGAATCTATTAGACTTCTTAGAAAAGCCTCCAATATTATCAAAGCCTGTGGAACATTAGGATTTGTTCGTCTTCTTGGCGGTATCATCTCACGCCGTCAGCGTTGCATTAGTACGTGAAGAGGATAAAGTCCAGAAACCTGTGTATTATGTAAGCAAAAAACTAGCTGCTGTAGAACGTAACTATCCGAAGATAGAGAAGCTTGCTTATAGCCTTCTGACTGCTTCCTGCAAACTTCGCCATCATTTTCAGGCACACCCAATAGCTGTATATACCGATCAACCTTTAGGACAAGTCTTGTAGAAACCCGAAGCATCGGGGCGGTTACTTAAATGGAATATCGAGCTGAGTCAATTTGATTTGAACTTTCATCCACGAAGATCAATAAGGGGGCAGGCATTGGCTGACTTTATAGCTGAATTTATAATTCCTAAAGAGGAAACAGTGGGTGACAAGGTAGGTGCTTTGGATCGAGAGTTAGAGCTTAGTCCGTGGAAATTATATACGGACGGGGCCAAGAATGATAGAAAATCCGGCGCCGGAGTTGTTTTGGTAACTCCTGAAGGACGATCTATCTACTATTCATTACGGTTAGAGTTTGCTGCTACTAACAACGATTCCGAGTATGAAGCCCTGATTGTCGGGCTGAAACTCGTTAAAGATTTGGGAGTGAAGACACTAGATATATATTGTGATTCCAAGATAGTTGTATGTCAAGTTCGGGAAGAATTTGCTGCTAAAGGACCTCGACTCATCACTTATCTCAAAAAGGTAAAGGAGTTATTGGAAGGTTTGGAGCATTATAGCATAACACACATTCCAATAGCGGAAAATCAGAAAGCAGATCGACTGGCGAAGCTAGCAAGTTCCGATAATCCTAAAGAAACCGAAATGGTTCCGGTAAAGGTATTGGAATCATCGAATTTCGACCTAATTGAAGCAGAGCTAACCTTGGGAGTTGAAACAGAAAGAGAATCCTGGATGACATCGATTAAGAATTTTCTCAAGAATGGAACCCTCCCGTTAAAAAAGAGCGAAACACGAGCTGTAAGACGCAAGGCTGCAAGATACGTTTTATAGGACGACGTCCTTTATCGTCAAGAGTTTTCAATGCCCTTATTACGGTGTATCGCACACGACGACATTAAACATGTACTGAAAGAAGTGCTTGAAGGTGAGTGTGGAGATCACACTGGGGGACAAACCCTAGTAAAGAAAGTATTACGGTATGGATTTTTCTGGCTTACCGTGAATAAAGACGCGGCTGATTATTCACGACGTTGCGATAGATGTCAAAGATATGCCAAAGTTCCCAAAGTGCCTCCGACTCAGCTCAAGTCGATGGTAAGTCCGTGGTTGTTTGCCATGTGGGGAATTGACATTATTGGAGTGCTACCTATTGCCAAAGGAGGAGCTAAGTACGCAATCATTGCCGTGGACTACTACACAAAATGGGTGGAAGCTGAACCTTTAACAACCATCACAGCGAGGAAGGTGATCAATTTTGTGGTCAGAAACATTATTTGTCGATTTGGGATACCGAAGACCATTATAACTGATAATGGGATGCAATTTGACAGCATCGAGTTTAGAAACTTCGGTCGGAAATATAAGATTGATAAATGATACACTGCAGTAGCTCACCCGCAGTCAAATGGCCAGGTCGAAGCCATAAACAAGGTCATTAAATCAATTTTAAAGAAGCGGTTGGAGCAGGACAAAGCTAGATGGGTGGGCGAGTTGCCATTAGCTTTATGGGCCTACAGGACGACCTTTAGGACGGCTACTGGCCATACTCCCTATTCACTTTCCTTTCTGTCAGAAGCAGTGATCCTAATAGAATTAGAAGTCCCTTCTCATCGAGTTGCGTTTTATGACCCGATGACAAATAAAGCACTCCTCCTAGAATCTCTTGATATGATTGAAGAAAAAAGAGTTGAAGCCGACTTGCGTGCCTCGAGACATCGACATCAAATAGCACGTTATTATGACCGGAAAGTTCACCTCAAAACCTTTGAACCAGGAGACCTAGTACTGAAACGAGTCTTCCCGCCTTCGACCCAATTGGGTCCAAAATGGGAAGGGCCATACACCATCCAACGGAAGCTTGATACAGGAGCATTCAAGCTAATGACCGTGGACGGTGAGGAGGTTCCCAGAGCCTGGAATGCTCAGCACTTACGACGATATCTGAGCTAAATATGAAATGTCATCCCTTTTTGTTTTTATAAGCTATGTAAAAAGGCACGACTTGCCTTAAAAAGTCTGTTTATGTGAACAAAGGATTATGAAGCGGATGTAGGCTACGACTTAGCTGAACCACTATAAAAATATCGTGTGTCATTTACTTTCCTGCATTATTTATATCTTCAACAATTATTCTATCCTGACCAAGAAACACGAAATGTTAAATTAAATTTGGAAAGTTGGAGATGACCTATGTGCAGGAGCAAATAAAATGACTATTTGTACGATAAAACATAGAAGAATGGGAAGACGACATTCTTAACTCTAACTCTCAAAAATCGAGAGAGAGTATAAAGGACGGGAAGACGATGTCCCCTGAGGCGTGAAGGTGCACCCAGATGAGAGATTGCCTCAACGATACTCTAACCTGGTTATGAGATAGGAGAGTATAAAGTTGCTAGAAAGAATAGGCATCAAGGACAAAAGGAATATGGCCCCATCAGAGAATCGGGGGCAATTGGATTTTTTAATTTAATCAATCTTGAATAATTCTGGCTCAGTTATCCAAGATTAACTGGGGGCATATATGTGCATACATATTCTTCTCAACAATGACTTCATTATATAACTTTAATATGACATACTTTTGTATTTTCACTTAAGTGCTGAACTAACGACTATCAGACGTTGCAGGAAATAAACTATTTTTATTCACAAACGTATGAGTTTGTACAAGGAAAACAAGCAAAAAAAAAAAAAAAAGATGTGAGGGCCGCACTCGCTGCAACAGTTGCGGACCAATTAAATGCCAAAATACAACAAAGCACTCCGTCACTTGGGCTTTGGATCGGACTTGGATTTTTTGGCAGCTTTCTGAGTAGCCTTAGCTTCCTTTTCAGCATCACTCATAATGCTTTTGACCTTTTCTTCTCTGCAGTCGAAGTGCTAGAGTCAGTTTATTTTTTACCAGGAGTCAGAACACTGGAATCAAGAGAAGATTTTTTAGCAAGTTCCTCTGTAATTGACCTAGTTGAAAGCTTAATAAATAACCTTGATCCAGGATCCACCATTGTAAGGGGTTTAAGGCTTTCGAGGTTTAAGTCTTCAACTTTTAGCTGCATACGTTTGTCTTGTTCCGCTTTCATTTCAGCCAAAGTGATGTCATCAGTGCTTTTTGAATCCCCAATTATAGCCACATCGGGGTCTTCCTCATGCCCCTCGCTACCACCATCGTCTTTCAAGGCATCTATCATCTCATCATCATGAGAAGTGTCGGCCCTAGACAGTTCAGCTCCCCCTCCCGACTCTATAGTGGTAGCCTTATCCTGTTCTCCTTAAGCCTTTTCCATGGATTTTACCCCGGCGGTGGTTCCCTAGTGCACGCCGGTCTTCTCGGTCGGATCAGCACCTACAAAATGAGAAGCAACAGTTAGCAACTCAGGAGAAAATAACGGATCCTCCATCGATTGCCCAATTATGTGGTGAAAAGTGGAGACGGCCTTGACGAATTGAGGTGAAAAGGTAGAAATACCTTCTGATGATTTCTCAGTTGGAGTTATTGCCGTCTCTAACGCTGACTCGGGTATGGGAGATAAAAGAGATGCCTGAGGGATCCCCGGGTTAACAGGATCATATCCCTCGACTTCAGAAGCTTCAGCGGTAGTGGAAGAAGAACCAGCCTCAGGGATATTCTTTTGTTTGGCCATTCGCTTCTCCTCCTCCATAGCAGTGGCAATGAGGCGACGCCCCTCGGCCAGGCGTGCCGGCTCATCATCTCTTAGATATTTTTCCATAAGTTTATCCTTGTCGACGGAGTCTACCTTAAGTTCCTCTTTCTCCCATTCGATAATTTAACTCCATACGTGAACCAAGGTAGTTGGATAATCTTCAATCCAAGAGATATTTCGACGATGAATTATGTGCGCTAAGAATTCAATTTGTAATTCGCCAAAACCGTGCACTTCTCCCTGAGCCTCTGACAACTGTTTACAGGTCTCTTCAGTGGACTTAATAGCGTTTTCCACATTCCCCTCAGCTAGGGCAGCCCTATTCTCGGCTTTCATTAACTTGGATACCAAGTCAGCGTTTCGTTTCTCCAATCAGCATTTCTTATTGCTAACTCGGCTTTTTCTCGCTCAAGAGTATTGTAAGCCAGTTGCATTTTGACATTGTCTGACTTAGCATCTTCTGCTTGTTTCTTCAACTCCAAACGCTCTTGACTATGAGATTCCAGCAAGTCATGATAATGCTTCTGTAACTCCTCGAATTGCTGTTTGAAGTTGTTAGCATCTCGTTGAGCGATGACAACTTGAGCCTGTGTGTCCTCAAGGTCCTTCTCCAAATTTTTCAAGGACTTTTCGTCGGCATCTGCAGTCTTTTTCATCGAATTAACATATGTAATTAAAGTTCGGATGATTCTGGAGATATTATGTGAATACTTTAACATCTCCGAATATTGTTTCTCGACTGCATCAATCTTCGCTTTAGCCTCATCTTCCCACTTTGAGGAAATAGGCTCGAGAGCAGGTAAGAAACTCAGATTTTCAAAATAATGGTCTGGGAATTGCTTCTCCAGATATGCCCGCTTAACTTTAGACTCAGCATCCAGTGGTGGAGGTTTGTAGTATGTTAGCTCAGTGTCACTGTGTTTAGTGGGCACGATGGCTGTATCCCCCTTTTTAGGTCGCTTATCAGAAACCTTATGTTTGTCTCGTGAGTTGGTATGTTTCGGTGGACTTTTTTCCCGACTGTGTTTGTCTTGAGGAGAAGTTCGGTCTTTGGGCTGCGATGTGTCTTCTCCTCGATGATTCTGATAGCTTTTATATCGGTCTGGATCCGACCAGACGGGGGAGCGAGAGCACGTGGTGTGTGGCCGATAGGAATCATGAGGCCTTCTGTCCTCTCTACCCCGGCTTTCACGACGATCATGCTTAACATCGGAAGGGGGTCTAGTCAAGCTGCGACGTATTTTCCTGACATTGTAGTAGGGGCGAGACATTGTACCTGCGCAACAATGTAAGTGGAATTCAGAATCAGTGTTCACATGAGAAGTAAGTGCTGTGAAGTGTGGTGCTATTGTGTTGGGTGCATCCTAAGTGGTGTCCCCCCCCCCCCCGACAAACCTGAGTCCGAAGCCAGACCAGCGCGAGTGGGCTCTTTGGCCTCCACGGGAGTAGTCTCGTCTAAAGAAGTGAAAATTAAAGGATTTGTGCCAAAGTCCTCTGAAGTATAGATGGTTTCAAGTAGGGGGAGATCTCCTAAACCCTGAAGTGTTGAATCATCGGTGGTAGGGACATCTCCTTGAGAAGCGTCTATTGGAAGCTCTTTAGGGGACATTGACTTATCAGGAGAAATATCATCACCAGGGACGATATACCCTTCTCTGTGCTTTTCGGCTATGTTGGCCAACTCATCGTCCTGAGTTGAAGATGGAGAAGGTGAAGTCCGAAGATGTATTGTTGGACTTTTCGAGCCCTCACCCGTTTCAGGAATTATGTCCACTGGGAGGACGTATACATATGGACCCGACCCATGACCTATGCTACGGGTAATGGATAACAACCCGTGATGATGGAGGTACTCATCCTTAAGAACTTCATCGATGGTTAGAAATTTTTGATCGCCATTGAGAAGCTGATGCATCCGATTAAAGTACAATTGATCCGATATTTGTTTTGGGTTATCAACTGCAAACAAAAGAGAAAGCAAGTTAATGTATTGGCATGAACATTCAAAATTGAGTTCTAGAAAATCGATGCTTTACTTGATTTGGTCCATCTCCTGGCGCACCCCGGCTGTTGCCTGATACAAAACCATTCGAGCTTAGAATCGCCGGCCTTGTTGCTAAATGGAGCTAAAATAATTTTCTTTTTTGGGACTGATTCAAAATAGGAGAAAGAAGGAGTCTCTTGAGTCCGATGCTTGAAGTTATAGAAAAAGTGGACGTCGTCGAAAGTAGGCTCTGTACCTAAAATCTCTCTATATGCTATATATAAGGTATATAAGAAAGCATAAGAGTTGGGATGTAACTGCATGGGGGCTATTCGCGTCTTTCTCAGAAAGTCGACAACAAAAGGCAGAAACGGTGGAATAGCCCCAACCATACACATCAATCGGGTAACTGCCATAAATCCTTCCGGGGGATTGTGGGGACGATCAGCTTTCGATGGCACCAAGGTATCCCTTTTCAGTATCCCGTGCTTTAAACATATGCGAACAAGTCTGTCATCGTTGATTGTCGATTCAACAGAGTCTTTGGGTGACTCCAATATAATGGCAGACTCAAACTCATCCGGAGCTCGATTATCTCCAATCCCTCCTTCCTCTTCATCGCCCAGAGAAACTTCACTATCGGAAGGCGTTTCGTTGTTATGCGCTCGTACATCATAATCTGGGCCCTCATAGTCCCATTTAGGATCTGAGGAAGAAGATATGTCATCAATGGTAACTTTCTCAGTTTCCACAACTTCCATCTTCTTTGCTAACCTAGATGAACGTCTCTCGGCCATGATCGCTAGACTATTGAAGAAACAATAGCAAGGATTAGAGTAAAGTTGCCCGTGTCCCCCGTATGTGTATGTGAACTAAAGTGTGTGCTACGTGTAACAAAGATGCAAAGTAAACACATGAGAGCGTGATATAAAGATTCAAAAGAGTAATAATGTTTCAGGATAGTTCTTGATGTTTGTTATGTTCGTAAGGCGCTATACTAACTGTTCATCAAGTTGAAGGTTATACCAAGCGTTGATTAAGCTAGTTGGAAGAATTCTCGCACATTGAGTTGGACTATTTCGGTTCGGTTCGGATATGTGTATTGGGATCAGATCGGGGGGCATAGTCATGTTTCGGTCTGAAGAAGACGTTCACACCCAGTGAGTGAAACCGGATCGGTTCGTATGTGGGCTTTCGGAGCAGATCGGATCAGCTTGGATAATCCTTCTTCTCCTTGTCTCTCATTCCGATCCGACCCGATCAGATTGGTTTTGTTTTCCTTTTTTTTGCATTTTTCTGCTCTGACCCGATCCGATCTTGTAAACATCTTTCCCTTTCCTTCACTCCAACGTTTCTCCACCCGAACCGATCCTAGTTCCTCGCCTCTTCTTCATCTTCCCCATTTTCCATCTCACTTAATCAACACCAAAACCAACTCCATGTCAGAAGCCCCAATTAAAACCGAGCACTTACGTGCTCAAGTATACTATAGGATCCTAATTCCCTCTCTCAACGCCTCGAGGTGGTGACAGAACCACCAACGACGACGGCGAGGAGAGAGGAGGCCAAGGCGTCGAACCCAGGCAAAGGCCATGTCCAAATCGCTCGAAATTGACTATAAATTTTAACTGAAATCAGTTATTACAAGGATAATCGAAGTTTTTAACCTACTTACGAGTTCGATTTGAAGATTAACGAGAAGAATTATGGAGTTTTTGAAAGATAGGATTTTGGTGTAAAATACGATGAACAGGAGAAGTAAAATAAAAGGAGGAGGAAGGAGATAGGATGAGAGTTTATATATGTGTTTATGGTGACTACTCGTATTCCCAGTCTTCTCTACCCCGTTCGGACTGGGATTCAGGCCCATAAATGCGTTCTGGCCTGTTAGACCACTGTTAAACAATACAGGAGGGAAATCCATTCGGGTCAGATCCGAACCAAAAGGGATTATATACATTGACTTAGCACGCAGGTTGAATTCAAGGAAAAGCAAAGGAAAAGGTCACTTGGAGGAATCATTGAACATTAAAATGAGCTCTCAAAGTTGTTTGAAAATGAAGAAAGTAATTCATATGGTTTATGGATATATATAAGCAACAAAAGGCACGACTTTATGAAGCGATACAACTCTACAAGTGAATGGAAGCGGTCATTCAATGGTTTTTATTTAAAGGATGTTTTGTAAACTACTTCGAAGCACACTTTATCTTAAATAAGAGTGTACTTCGAGGGGGTAAAATGTTCGCCTACTTTGTGAACCAGGCTACACAAAGAGCAAACAGTGAGAAAGCCACCAACCGGTCCGGATCGGAGGGAACCAGCGCAGGAAAGAAGCAAGAGCCAAAGACGCAGACATCACATCGGTTCAGATCGGAGAAGCATTTCAGTGACATCAGAAGAGAGCAAGCACCCTCATCGGATCGGATGAACAAGCACCCTCACTGGATCGGATGAACAAGAACCCTCACCGGATCAGATCGGAGGCAGCCGATCCGAACCCCTTTTTCTCTGAACCTGTGACCATTGCTGCACACGTCTCTTGAAGACTCGGGCCAAACACGACCATTTCCTCCCACAATCTCCTACTAAATCGATGCGCTGTCACCATCTGGAGGCCTCCGAACCCGACTCTTATGGGATGAGTGCCACGCAGTTCCGAACCGGAGCCACTTTGAAGAGATTTTTCACCTATAAATACACCATCAAGAGGCATTGGAAAGGATCTTTTGGAAAATTCTCGGTTCTAACTTCCTCCATAGCCGAATTTCATAACCACATTCAGATCAAAATCATCTCTTAAAGTCCATTTTTGAGAGATTTGAGTGAGTTTATGCATTGTAATTATGAAGTTGAGTGAGAATCATTGCTGTATTTGCATTCAAACCATCAATTAAAAGAATAAAAAGTGGACGTAGGCTCTTTAAAGCCGAACCACTATAAATCGTGTGTTCTTCGTTGCTTTATAGTTCTATTTCATTAAAATCACAGTTAATTTGGGTGTTAGAACCAATTTTTGGTCTAACACTCACTAACTCTATTAGTTCATATTTTATAATGTATTTTTAGAACTGATAAATGATGATTGACATCTGTGTGTTGACTATTTGATTGAATTGTTGATTGATTGGTTGAAATTATAGATAACGATATATATATAAATCGTTAATCAAACATTGATTCTGTCTATCAGAATATTTCATAGTGAAATGAAATTGATGTTAATTATATTGTTTAACGTATGTGGTTGCAGGGAAATAGGTCGGAGGAATCCAACTGGATTCCTCAACATTTATTTTACTGTTTTTCATATATGGAGATATATGATGTGATATATAATCTGTTGTTGATGATGTGTGTCAGAGTGATATTGATCATTGTTATATGGTACGTTAAATACCGTAAGGGATAATGGAATGTTAAAAAGGAAATTTTCAATGTTATATTGAAAAGAAATATTTATAAAACCAAAGGACTTTTATAAAAAGAAACATTTTCAAAAAAATAAATTATAAAAGAAATAATTATTTAGAAAATAAATATAGAGAATTATAAAAGGAGATATTTGTAAAACATTTACAAACAGAATTGAAAAGGGAATGTTTGTAAAACATTTACAAATAGAATTGAAAAGGAATTGAAAAGGAAATATTTATTTGTTAAATAAATAAAATTTTAAAAGGAATATTTATTTGGAAATAAATAGGATTACAAAAGGGAATTAATGAGATATAATAGAGTTATCGATTAGAGTTAATTGAATAGTGTTAATCAATTAGAGTTAATCGATTTGAGTTGGTCGAGTCAGAGTTAATCGATTTGAGTTAGTCGAGGTAGAGTTAGTTGAATAAAGTTATCGATTAGAGTTAATCGAATAGTGGTAATCAATTAGAGTTATCGATTAGAGTTAATCGAATAGAGTAAATCAATTAGAGTTATCAAATAGAGTTAATTGAATAGAGTAAATCAATTAGAGTTAATTGAATAGAGTTGATCGAATTAGAATTTAACGAGTTAGAGTTAATCGATTAGAGTTAATCAAATTAGAGTTAATCGATTTGAGTTAGCCGAGTCAGAGTTAATTGATTTGAGTTAGTCGAATTAGAGTTAGTTAAATAGAGTTAATCGAATCAGAGTAAGGCGGATTAGAGTTATTCAAATATACTTTATTCGAAAAAGAGAGTTAATCAAATAAGTTTATTCGAAGTGAGATATCGAATATTAGTTATTCAAAAGGAGTTATCGAATATTAGTTATTCGAAAGGATTATCGAATATTAGTTATTCGAATGGATTATCGAATATTAGTTATTCGATAGGATTATCGAATATTAGTTATACGAAAGGATTATCGAATATTGGTTATTCGAAAAGAGTTATCAAATATTAGTTGTTCGAAGAGAGTTAATCGAGCATTAGTTATTCGAATAAGGGTTAGTCGAATATTAGTTAATTGAATAGGAGTTAATCGAATATAGTTTATTCGAATAAAGTTATAGGAGCTAATCGAATATAGTTTATTCGAATAGAGTTATAGGAGTTAATCGAATATAGTTTATTTGAATAGAGTTAAAGGAGTTAATCGAATATAGTTTTTTCGAATACAGTTAAAGGATTTATCAAATATAGTTTATTTGAAAGAAGTTAATCAAATATAGTTTATTCGAAAGGAGTTAAGTGATAAGAGTTAATGAGTTAAAGTTAATCAAGTTAAAGTTAATGGAGCTAGGGTTAATTGATTTGAGTTAATCGAGTTATATTTTGGAGTTAGATATTTCAGAAGTAGGGATTATAACGCTATAGTTAAAATCAATGTTTTTCAATAAAGAAGTGGATTCGTAAATAGATTCCGAGAGTTATGGAAGGAAGTGTTAAATATTTAGATGGTGAACTTTGTCTATTTTGAAGTTAGAAATATTGTTCAATTAAGGTCTGAGAGGTAATTTAACCCCAACTTGATTAACTTCGTTTTTAACTAAGGAATGGTTAAGGTTCGACAATGAAGATTGGTTAAGTGAATTTTGTTAATGAGTGTAAGGTTTTGAATTGGCATAGCGATATTTTATTTAAACATCTGTTTAAATCCAAAAGTAGGAGTTTTGGAAATGTTTTCCAAATAAGAGTCAGAATGTTTTCTAATATAGCAAATAAGAAATGGAAATGTTTTCCAATGTTAGTAACGTATATATTCTAAATTTAGAAAATAAGAAATGTTGAGTACATGGAAACAGGAATAGGGAAATGGATAATTGAATGACAAATTAAATTAAAGCAGATCAGTGTTGATTGATGATTTGCTTGGTAAGATTTCCATTTGGAAATACAACCGTTGTTTGCACACGTGTTTTTCTTTGATAGTTAACTCACCGACTATCGAAATTTTTGACCATTTTTCCGTTGTCAATACGAAGAGACCGGGATCAGACTCATTATTTGAAAACCACTCTGTATGGATGTTAGCGTTGCGATCAAATATAATGAATATAAGTGAAGATGGAGTTGTGCAAGGGCTGTCTTGTTTACAGAATAGTGCCTTCGGTTTGTCCAGTCCCAGGACAACCTGTATGGAAGAATGTCTGACAGAGTATATTTAACGGATCACGTAAGTTGATCTCTTAAAACGTACTTACATTTGGTGGCGAAGGAATTCGTTTCTCTTAGCTTTATACCCGTTGTATTTTTGGGGAAATAAATTTGTGATTTAGCGGGTATGACAATGTGACATTCAAAGTGAATAAATGTGTGATCTGTCAAAGATAAGCGTGGCCTCTAGCCTCACAACCGGGAAATGACAAAAATCGGAGATGCAGCATGGCTAAGTGGTTGGTTGCCAATTAGGGTGTATAATCATCTGATCTAGAGTTTCATTTATTTCTAAAAATCTATTGTCGATACCGTCCCATTCGGTAAATGGTTGCTGATCCCAACCGTTGGTGATATACATTCGATACACTCAAGCGAAATGAGTGGTCGGTCATATGTGGCTGGGTTGCAAAACATTCTTGTTGAACCCTGTGTATTCCTCTCTAGAGGTACACTATCGGAAGGTGGCTCCATACCTTGTCATAGTTGGTAATCCATTATCCAATAAGTGCTCGCGGTTTTGATTGTATACTATATATGTGGAACGTGAGATGAAAGCATTCTGCTAGATGATTATTATATTGTGGTTGATAGACAATATTATAATATCAAAAGAGTTTTGATATAAAGTTTATCATTTCTTTCAAAAGGGTTTTTGAAAGTTAAATCAAATGTTTTGGATTCTCATAAGGGAAAAGCCCGTTCCGCTATACCGCGTGGTCTTATGAGATATCGTTTATTGCTCAATTTATTTTTAAGTTGTTTTACTTATACCAGTCCCATGATTGACCCGAAGTTTTTTTGTTTTGTTTTCCCTAAACTCTTGGGTGCTCCAATTTGTACGAGCAGTCAAGTTGTCAGGATTTACAGATGCACTAGAAGGAGCTGGAGAAGGAGGCTTAAGTATCATTTTTATAGCTATTGTTTATTTCTGCTGTGATGTAAGTGTTGTACTCTGATAATGTTACTGTATACATATACTGATTTTATTTCAAAGTTATGTATCTATTATATATTGTTCGTTCCATTGTGAGATTCGTGTTTACTCTGATGTTGTATGTTCTTCTTCTTCTATTCCAAGTTTCTATCTTATCTATTCTCACCCTCTAATTTCTTTCATGGACTATCCGGTATTTTCGATGCTTGAATAGTCGACATAGTGTTGTATGCCGATATCCAGGATCGCGAAAACCCAGGTCGTTACAGTGGTATCAGAGCTTAAGGTTTAAGTAATTACCTCGGCTCTATGGCGTGACTCAGTAGAGATGGGGTTAGTAATACCCTAGATTGTGTTGAGTGTATATATACAAGTGAATGTATTTGTTATTGAAATAAAAATCGTTTTATATTGTGGAGATTTATTGATTGAGTTGTTTATGAGTTCCGGTCGATCAGTTTGATCCACTATATTGGTAGGGGTTTATAAACACTCGAATACGATGAACCGACACTGTATGTTTCGAAAAGAGGGTAAATGAAATAATTTTACCCAAAATATATTTTGATATAAACAAATTATAGATATTTGATATATTATTGTATATTGGGTGTGTTGGTTGTTGTTATAGTCGATAAGATTATAATTGGAATGGTTATAAAAAAAAACCAATCAGAATTCAGATAAGTGTAATATATGAATTGAAATGAATAAAATCTGAATTGAAATTACAACCCGGGAAAGTTGGAAAAGTGTTTGTAAGTGGATTGGATTAAATATATGAGAATTTTTAAATTCCTGGGAGATTTTAAATTGCTTTAATGCATTGTAAATGGTATTTTGAAATATACTTCAAAATAAAAATGTTCAAAAAATGAGTTTTAAAAGTGATATAGTATTGAACTCACTTCGATCGCTGGAAAATAAATCCTGATGATGACAGCTGCATCATCAGTGTTCATTTTCGAGTTGCTAAGTGACGAATTACTACCAAGGATTTTGTTTTTGAATTGTTCTATGAAAAGCAAGTTGTTTTGAATCCTAAAAAGGGATATCTGGTTTTAGAAATGCTAAACTATTTGAAATTCCCTAGGGAAGATTGTTTGAATAAAAAAAAATAGAAATTGTGAAAGCAAATTTGAAATTGAAATAAAGGCAGTTCAGTGGTAATTGAATTGAACTGGATTAGAATGGTATCGAGAAAAATTGGATTGGGGATATAGGAATTTGAAAAAGAATTTGGTTGGTATAAGCAGAGGCTTTGGTTTGGATATAAGTGAATGTTCGGGTTCGAGGATAAAACTGATTGGAATAATATTGATATATGCTGAATTGATAACAGGTGGAAATGATATAATGATATGCCCGACAAAAAGGTACCAGATTATATTTATATGGGTATGAGATTTATGAGCCAATTTGGCAAGCCGCTTGGCTATTTGATTTTCTTTTGGGTTGGAGATGGCCCAGAGAGGCGAGTTGTAGTTGTACCGATAGACCAATACAAAGGAGGAGCTGGCGAAATTTTTCAAAAATTTCGGGTGTTAGAAAATTTTTGTTGATAAGAATTAATTAATATTTTAATTGAAATTAAATTGGTTTAGTTGAAACTGAAAAAGAAGTAAACAAATAATTTTTAACCAGTTAGTAGGGTTTGTTTTCTACCTTAGCAATTTTGAGGATGAAATTATTTTAAGGGGGAAAGAATGTAATGTCCCGTATTTCAGCGATATAATAATTAATTTACTTAATTATTTGAATATTGGTTTGGTAATTTAAAACGAGTTGAATTTAAATATTTATATTTTTTTATTAATATAATAATTAAATAATATATTTAATTCTGAAATAATCAGAATTAGTTGAAATAGCAATATGGCGTGAAATTGGCAATTCAAAATAAATAATTCAGTTTAGAGTTGAATTATAATAACTAATTTACTTAAATAATGACAGTTTGAACGTATAATTATATTATAATTATAATCGAGCCCGTAACGTCGCGGCAGTTCGTTATTTGGCGATTTGAACTTCAAATGGATACATAGAATCCGTTTTAAATCAAATTTCTGTGAAACAAGAAACGTTCGGAGCTGGTGAAGTATATTTTTCTAATGGAAGAGAAAAATCGGGATTTCATCGTGTAGATTTTGAGTTATGTCCAAATCAAATTTTAGAAAAATCGCTATGGAATTCCTTTATAATTTATAGCGATTTATTTATATTATAAATGGATTTTTTTAGTATAAATTGAATATCGACTCAACCGGGATTTGAATATCAAGTTATACATCCAATTGGAGCTGTATGATATTCTATTGTGAATATATACGATAATATTTATTTTTAAATATTAAATTTAATAATTTTTAAATATATTTATATATTTAAATGAGTTATTTAGAGCTTTAAAAATAGCAGTTTTGCAAACGACCTCCGTTTTCGACGAAACTAATTTTGTTGGATCCATAATATCAAGTTACTGTTAGATTCTAAATTTCGTGACTTTTGGAGTCAGTGTGTGGCCGTACGGATTTTTAATGTGAAAAACAGTCAGTATTTTGACGGTTAAAAATACGTTATGTGAGCAAACAAAGTCGGAATTCGATGAAACTAGTTTCGTTGGGTCCGTAATGTCGAACTGTAGTTGTATGCCCAGTTTCATGATTTTTGGGTATCATGAGTGATCATAGGAATTTTTAAACAGTAAATACATATAGTAGTTGATTATAATTGAATATAATAATTAATATAAAAATATTATAACTATCCTATAAATAACCATAACTCCTAAACCTAATTTCTATTTTTCCTCTGGTCAAACCAAATTCCGCTGTTCTCAAAATTCTTCCTACAGTAAAAATGGAGCTTTGGAAAATCGAAATAAAATCAAAGGAAATTCCTTAAATCTTGAAGTTGGGTTCGTTAAGCTCCTCTTCTGGAGGGCTTCTTCCCGATATATGTTTTATCGGGATCGACTATCATTTTCATCACCTCAGTTTTTCCAGCATGGCTAGGGCTGATGACATGGCGAGCTAGGCGGAGCTAGGGTCGGAATGGAGTTCACCAGCAAACTCAGGAGGATGAGGGGGTCAACTCGGCATCGAAGGGATGGACTTAGGAAGGGTGCGGTGAAAAGCGACATCAGGGTTCGCTCGTTGAGCAATAGGTCAAAGTTTGGCCGATGATACCGGAGTTGGAGCGGAGATGGTGGTAGGTGCGGTTTTTGATGGTGAACTGGATGGTGGTGGTTGCGAGGTTGGTTGTTGGCCGAGGTGCGAGTGGTGGATGGTCAAAGCAGAGGTCAATTATTTACTGGAGCACGGCCATTAGAAGGTAACGGGGAAGAAAGGTCCGATGTTGGGCCTAACGAGTTTGTGGTGAGCCCAATTGAACAAGGAAATAAAATTTAATAATTTGTTAATGGGTGATAATTGTTTGGTTAGTAATGGTGATTTGGGGTTGGAAATGCAGCCGGGGAGTTCGAACTGAGGAGTGTAGCTCTGTTTGCATTCCTGGAAGCAGGAGAGTTATCCATGTGCAGGGGGAATGTAGCAGTGGGCTAGAAATATTAGGGTAAGGGTCCGGTTCATTTTAATTAAAGTTAATTTAAAATAGGGTTCAAACTTGTATAATTCATAACATTTGCATACATGATCGAAAATCAGCAAAACAAGATCCGTTGGGATCGTATGGACGAGTGCTTCATAATGGGACTGACTAGGAGTGTATTGGAGCCCGTTACAATTTGTAGCAAAATAAATTGTCCGTCTGAATCAAGCGATGGTTATCGTTATTAGCGATGATTGTCCAATGTGAGTAAAACTCACCAACTCTATCAGTTCATATTTTTATAACGTATTTTTAGAATTGATAAATGATGACTGATATCTATGTGTTGACTGTTTGATTGAATTGTTGATTGATTGTTTGAAATTATAGATAACGATATGTGTATAAATCATTAATCAAACGTTGATTCTGTCTATCAGAATATTTCATAGTGAAATGAAATTGATGTTAATTATATTGTTTAACAAATGTGGATGCAGGGAAACAGGTTGGAGGACTCCAACTGGATTCCTCAACATTTATTTTACTTTTTTTCATATATGGTGATATATGATGTGATATATAATCTGTTGTTGATGATGTGTGTTAGAATGATATTGATCAATGTTATATGGTACGTTAAATACCATATGGGATACTGGAATGTTAAAAAGGAAATTTCAAATGTTATATTGAAAAAAATATTTATAAAATCAAAGGATTTTATAAAAAGAAACATTTTCAAAATAAATAGATTATAAAAGAAATAATTATTTAGAAAATAAATATAGAGAATTATAAAAGGAGATATTTGTAAAACATTTACAAATAGAATTGAAAAGGGAATATTTGTAAAACATTTACAAAAAGAATTGAAAATGAATTGAAAAGGAAATATTTATTTGTTAAATAAATAAATTTTTAAAAGGAATATTTATGTGGAAATAAATAGGATTATAAAAGGGAATTAACGAGGTATAATAGAGTTACCGATTAGAGTTACTCGAATAGTGTTAATCAATTAGAGTTAATCGATTTGTGTTGGTCGAGTCAGAGTTAATCGATTTGAGTTAGTCGAGTTAGAGTTAGTTGAACAAAGTTATCAATTAGAGTTAATCGAATAGTGCTAATCAATTAGAGTTATTGATTAGAGTTAATCGAATAGAGTAAATCAATTAGAGTTATCAAATAGAGTTAATTGAATAGAGTAAATCAATTAGATTTAATTGAATAGAGTTGATCGAATTAGAATTTATCGAGTTAGAGTTAATCGATTAGAGTTAATCGAATTAGAGTTAATCGATTTGATTTAGTCGGGTCAGAGTTAATCGATTTGAGTTAGTCGAGTTAGAGTTAGTTGAATAGAGTTACATGAATTAGAGTTAGGCGGATTAGAGTTATTCGAATATAGTTTACTCGGAAAAGAGAGTTAATCGAATCAGTTTATTTGAAGCAAGATATCGAATATTAGTTATTTGAAAGGATTATCGAATATTAGTTATTCGAAAGGATTGTTGGATATTGGTTACTCGAAAGGATTATCGAATATTAGTTATTCGAAAGGATTATTGAATATTAGTTATTCGAAAGGATTATTGAATATTGGTTATTCGAAAAGAGTTATTGAATATTAGTTATTCGAGGAGAGTTAATAGAGTATTAGTTATTCGAATAAGAGTTTGTCAAATATTAGTTAACTGAATAGGAGTTAATCGAATAAAGTTTATTAGAATAGAGTTATAGTAGTTAATTTAATATAGTTTATTCGAACAGAGTTATAGGAGTTAATCGAATATAGTTTATTCGAATAGAGTTAAAGGAGTTAATCGAATATAGTTTATTCGAATAGAGTTAAAGGACTTATCAAATATAGTTTATTCGAAAGAAGTTAATCGAATATAGTTTATTCGAAAGGAGTTAAGCGATAAGAGTTAATGAGTTAAAGTTAATCGAGTTAAATTTAATGGAGTTAGGGTTAATTGATTTGATTAATCGAGTTATATTTTGGAGTTAGATATCTCAGAAGTAAGGATTATAACACTATTAGTTATAATCAATGTTTTTCAATAGAGAAGTGGATTCGTAAATAGAATCCGAGAGTTACGGAAGGAAGTGCTAAAGATTTAAATGGTGAGCTTTGTCTATTTCAAAATTGGAAATATTGTTCAGTTAAGGTCTGAGAGGTTCTTATACTCCAGCTTGATTGACTTCGTTTTTTACTAAGGAATGGTTAAGGTTCGACAATGAAGATTGGTTAAGTGAATTTAGTTAATGAGTGTAAGGTTTTGAGTTGGCATAGCGATATTTTATTTAAACATCTGTTTTAATCCAAATGTAGGAGTTTTGGAAATGTTTCCCAAATAAGAGTCAGAATGTTTTCTAATATAGAAAATAAGAAACTGAAATGTTTTCTAATGCTACTAACGTATATTTTCTAAATTTAGAAAATAAGAAATGTTGAATATATGGAAACAGGAATAGGGAAATGGATAATTGAGTGACAAATTAAATTAAAGTGGATCTGGTTTGATTGATGATTTGCTCGGTAAGATTTCCATTTGTAAACACGACCGTTGTTTGCACACATGTTTTTCTTTGATAGTTAACTCACCGACTATCGAACATTTTTCTGTTGTTAATACAGAGAGACCGGGATCAGACTCATTATCTGAAAACCACTCTGTATGGATGTTAGCGTTGCGATCAAATATGATGAAGATAAGTGAAGATGGAGTTATGCAAGGGCTAACCTGTTTACAGAATAGTGTCTTTGGTTTGTCCAGTCCCAGGACAACCTGTATGGAAGAATGTCTGACAGAGTATATTTAACGGATCATGTAAGTTGATCACTTCAAACGTATTTACGTTTGGTGGTGGAGGAATTCGTTTCTCTTAATTGTATACCCGTTGTATTTTTGGGGAAATCAATTTGTGATTTGGCGGGTATGAGGATGTGACATTCAACGTGAATAAATGTGTAATCTGTCAAAGATAAGCATGGCCTCTAGCTTCACAATGAGAAATGACAAAAATCGGGCAGTCAGCATGGCTAAGTGGTTAGCTGCTAATTAGGCTGTATTATCACCTATCTAGAGATATTCATTTCATTCTATAATATATTGCCGATATTGTCCTATTTGGGAAATGGTTGCTGATCCCAACCGGTTGTGATATACATTCGATACACTTAAGCGAAATGAGTGGTCGGTCATGTGTGGCTGGGTTGCAAGATGTTCTTGTTGAACCCAGTGTATTCGTCTCTAGAGGTACACTGTAGGAACGTGGTTCCATACCTTGTCATAGTTGGTAATCCATTATCCAATAAGTGCTCGCGGTTTTGATTGTATACTATATATGTGGAACGTGAGATGAAAGCGTTCTGCTAGATGATTATTATATTGTGGTTGATAGACATTATTATAATATCAAAAGAGTTTTGATATAAAGTTTATCGTTTCTTTCAAAAGGATTTTTGAAAGTTAAATCAAATGTTTTGGATTCTCATAAGGGAAAAACCCGTTCCATTATACGGCATGGTCTTATGAGATATCGTATATTGGTCAAACTGGTTTTACGTTGTTTTACTTATACCAGTCCCATGACTGACCCATAGCTTGTTTTGTTTTGTTTTCCCTAAACTCTTGGGTGCTCAAATTTGTACGAGCAGTCAAGTAGTCGGGATTTATATATGCACTAGAAGGAGCAGAAAGCTTCAGCAGCGTTTTTATAGCTATTGTTTATTTTCGCTGTGATGTAAGTGTTATACTCTGATAATGTTATTGTACACATATACTAATTTTATTTCAAAGTTATGTATCTATTATATATTTTTCGTTCCGCTATGAGATTCGTGTTTACTCTGATGTTGCATGTTCTTCTTCTATTCTAAGTTTCTATCTTATCTATTCTCACCCTCTAATTTCTTTCATGGATTATCTGGTATTTCCGATGCTTGAATAGTCGAAATAGTGTTGTATGCTGATATCCAGGATCAAGAAAACTAGTGTCGTTATAACCGTGAGTTCATTTCTCCATGAAACTTCAGACGAACACCTCCATTAGCTTCATTTACACTATCTCCCTCTTCCAAACACTATAACGGTGTGCATCACCCTCCAGCAAAAACCGAACTCCAGCCTCATCCATGCTCGACCTATGATAGGTGCGCGGTTACCTCATAATTTAACCCTGTCCGTAGCTCCTCTTAGGCTCAACCCTAGTTTGGCTATACCAAGAATAACGTATTCTAGAAAATATTGATACCCATAAAACAAGTTCCTCCTTTTAATATCTATGCCTAGTTAAAAATCTAGCATTTATAAGCTTAAATCTCCAAGCTTAACAATTTATTTGCTTTTATTTGATATGATGAAGAAATTATAATGTGGCTGCTCCTATTTTTCCATCTCAGCAAATGAAAAGAAGCGAAAGGAGAGGATAGAATTTAGGATGAAATTAGGATATTATATAGGCCAAAAAATTATTACATTTTATTCACACATTTTTACGTCTAATGTTTCACGCTTGTACAACCACACAATTCGCCTGATAATTGCAAAATTTAAAACCATACAATAATTCAATTTTCGGACCCAATGAAATATGTTTCGCCAAAATCCAAAGTCATTTGAAAAATGGATAATTTGATTTAAAATCGTTAAGCCAAACGCGTTTAATATAGCGTACGATTACACAACAACTCCGGTTGACATGAAGCTTGAAATCTTAAAATGGTTCACTATTCCGAATCCAATGAAACCTTTTTCGTTGAAATCTGAGACTGTTTGAAAATGACTATTTTAGTGTCTTAATCAAAATCAATTAAAATAAATTAGATTTCAAACATACAAATTCATTCAAAATAAATTATTATCTTTCATATTCAAATAAAATTTTACATAGCTTCAGAATAAACATATCTAGATTTTAAACTCAATATATTCAAACTTAAGTTAATTTAACTTCCAGTTCTCACTTTAAATTTAACTCAAGTCATAAAATGCCAAAAATTAATTGTTTTAACATTAAATCAATTAAATATTCCTGTTAAAAAAATCTAGGTTGTTTCAAGTATATGGAGAAATGAAAAATGGCTCCTTCCACCGCATTAATCTCCACCTAAACCAAGCTTTCTAATTGACAAGAAGCATGCTAGCCTTTATTTACTTCAACAAATCAACCTATAGCAAGCTATTCAATTATCAAATTTCAGAAATAAAAGTTACAGCAATAATTCTTTGTTGCATGTTAGGTTTTCTCAATACTGAAGGTTCCAAAAGGCTAAAACTCTTATTTCAACAACATGGGATGTTGTAATTCATTCAAAATCCAAGCATGACAAGTTGATAATAATGAAAATAATATAAATAGACATGAGTGTTATCCTTCTGTATTGTAACATATGCACTATTCTGGTTCTATCTATATTTATCATACTTTATTATGAGTTTTGCTATAATACCATATTATAGCACCCCATCTTGAGACCCAACCTAATAAAGAACATTAACTAGTAATATCATCTATTAGAGCAGAGAATAAGATGATTAGAAGTGACCATTTGGAATTTTGTATTAGACAAGTATCAAATACATTGATTAAGTGCATAGAAATTTATTTTCTTTCCACAAGTGGGTTGAAATTCTAAATTCATCTAACACAAAACTACAATGGCTAAGGATCATATTTAGAATAAGCTACAACATATCACATATAATAGATCATAGAACATTGTACATATAGGTACAATCGCGGAGTGCAACATATACATATATTATATGCTCAAATGGTTTCATATGAACCATTTACAAATACAACATGTCTCAAAATAATAAATTACTGTGACACGAATACTTAACTTTAAAAATAGCTTTAAGAGTGGTACTTCAAGTAGATACAACTAAACATAAATCAACAACAGTCTATGAACCTGAAACAACTTGGCCTGGCCTGAGTCTAAAATACACGGTTCAGTAGCTTAAAAATGTCTGATAACATTGGGTAAATGGAAAAGGATATTATATAAGAAAGAATACGATAAATACAGAAACATTATAGAATACATAAGATAGGACCACTAGCTCATAGTCAAAAGGATAAGTCACATATATTAGAACTACCATTTAAAGATATTTTGATTATGACAACCACATATGTTGATATTCTCGTATACTAACCATTATTACAAGAGAAATATCAAAGAATTGAATTCATGAGCATAAATTATTGAAGAACAGATTCCAAGAGCATCAATAGATATGTTTTATTTACTTAAGTATGTATTTAGTCACTAGATGTTTTTAAAATCTCTCCTGAATGATATATAGCACAAAACTTCATATATACACACATATATAATAGTGTGCATTGTGCATTCATCCTTAACAACATGCCTTTTTGACCGCTTTAAGTTGGTAATTAAACTAACTTGAAACGTTCTCAAAGACAGATTGCTAGGGGTAATAACACATCAAAACAAAAACAAATGAAGTTCTTATTACTTCACAATAATTTACATCAAATTAAATGATTTATTAGAGTACATATCAGAGTACAATGAGGAATAACTAGATCTTCAAAGGGTCCAAAATGCTCCTAATCCAGCTCCAGCTTAAATCCGGTGTTGCTCCAAAATAGCTCCAATCTACAACAACTCAACTACAAGGTGTCCAAGTGGAAATAAATACACCTAGAGTTTAGTGGGAAAAACAATAAACTCCGTGTCAGTCATAAGACTGGTGTGAGAAACTTGAAACAGTTGTTATTTTTTTTTAAATAAGGTAACTCATAAGCCCGCGTCATATAAACATGAAATGGGGCTTTCCCTTATTAATTCTAGTGTAGAAAATTCGTAACTCTTTTTAGAAAATAAAGCAGTCTAAGGCTCGTCACACATCAGACAATGCAAGTGCACACCCATGGGAATTTTTTTTCCTTTATGATAACCAAAAATGGGCGATACACTAAAACCATTTGATATTATTATTAATGCATAGTGTGGAAAAATCAATTAGCAAGTAAATGTATCAATCTTACCTTACATAATACCCAATCCTATTAGACACAGGTATGCAACTAAAATCGTATGGACTCGTGGTCGTAAATTAGATGACTACAATGATTAAGGAGAAGGATCTTCCATATTCAAAGGAAACACCTCTAAAGGGATATTCCCGGAGAGACAACTAATGAATCTTGTGCCAACAAAAGGCTAAACTATCTCTATATGCTGACTTGCTGGATGGCGACTCGAATATGACATTTCCCGGTCGTAACCAACCTTTAACCGAGCGCATGCTTCCATCATCCACATAAAGTAGAATTTCCACGTAAGAAAATACCTAGGATCCATACCATGGTATAACTTTTTTATCTAGAAGGGAGTGACCATACTCTAATAGGAATAACCTACATAACCTTGCCACATTCATCTTGTTTTAGGTCATTACTAGGTTGTGGCTTGATGAAGTTTCATTGCACAAAGCTACGCTTTACCCTAAAGCTAAGCTTTGCTCATCTACAGGCAATCCCTTGGCATGCCACATGGTCATGTCATAACATATAATTGATAATCACTAACTATATCACTTTTGAGCTCGTACGTCTCATAGAAGGGTGTTATGATAAGAGAACATATTATCTGCCACCAACAAAAATATGTTTAGTAAAGATCAATCAATACATTACAAAATACAATGTCAGAAACACACCCATCAAGTTCGTTCTGGGACTAAAGGAAACCGAATGCGCTTTATCCCTCGTCCAATAAAGGAAAGAAGCCCTTGAAAATCCAGTAATTCTCCAAGTACGTTCGTGCACTGCTATAATATATAAAATAAATCTCAAGATGGAAGCTACCCACTTGAGACCATCGACAAGAAATCCTCCCAATGTTAGGGTTTCAGGTCTTCAACCACCATCTTCAAAATCTCCATTTGTTCCATTCTATCGTATAATTATTCGAAATGGTTTTCGAATAGAAATCTTATCCTAGCCTTCCGAATAATAAGCGTTATTTAAAATGATATGAATATAGGATCCTAATAAGTCTCAACCCATCTTAACTTTTTAAACTTGCATTTTATTATTGAAAACACTTCATATATATATATATATATTTGAAAAGGTTTAACAAAGTTCGTACGAAGAATATTAGGTTAAAACCTTTCAAATCCAATTACTAAGTAAAAAGTGTTTCAAAAGCATTATAAATAGGCTTATTTAACTAGTTTGATAAAAATAACTTTAAAACTCTATAATTTCAATCCAAATCTCTTTTAAATCACTTAATGTGGTTTATCAACTTTTTTTCATATTTTTAATCATTTTTAAATAGCCTTTTTATTTATTTCTAAATTTGGTCATTGAACTGCACTATCGTGATTTTTGTTGAAAATTGTTTTGGACATATTTGGAAAATTATACATTGAAATTTGAAAATTCCGTTTTGATTTGAAAACTATTATTATTAGGAAGCAAACTTTCTCCGTTCTAAGAAAATCCAATTTAAAATGAATCAGCTATAACAGCTTGAAGTCTATGTTTGAAATCTGCGAACTACCAAAGCGCACAAGCTTTATTATAACTGTATTTTAGCTTTATATAAAAAATATTTTGTTTTACTTAAAATGTGTAGAAATCCATTTAAAATATATATAAGGTATTTCAAACAATATTTCATAATTTCAATTTTAAATTCAAATATTTATTTTTAATGAACGTTAAATTATTATTTAATTATTAAATATTATTATTTTTCAAAATTTAACTTTTTTGATACCTAAAGTTTCGAAAACTCAAATTAAATATTATACAGGCTATACGAAATATTAGGTTTGAGTTAAAACACCTAGTATACAGTTAAACTAAACTTCAATTCCAAAATGAAATTGATTTAACTGATTTAAACTTAACACACCGCTTTAAATCAAAATCTTGTTTAACAAAATTTCCATCTTTAGAAAAGTTTTTCGAAATCACTTCTATTTAATTTCTATCCAGTTTTGGATAAAAAATTCCAACTTTTATTTTTACGCTATATTTAAATGAATAAAATATTCACTTGTATCATCCAATAAGCATGAGACTTAACCAATACCCAGATATCTCCATATAAGTGGGTGTAACATGTGCAGTATGACATGCTATCACTACTAACAATCATTAAAACATCCATAACATCCATTCGTCCATCACATAGCATATATATCACAATATATATGTATAAGAGTTTGGTAATCAATGCTTACGTTTAGTCAATAACTAATTAACTATAAATTCACAGTAATCAACTAATCATCCATATTAAACAAAACAAGTGTAGAGTTTCTCATCGAGGTTTCCACTCGAACAGCCTTTACGGTAGGACGTCCTAGTTAACCACTACTACCTTGAAGCGCCTAGTTTGCTTTACCAACTTCCTTATAATATTGTATACATATTTATACAATATATAATTTATTATTTATTTTATATATAGGAGGAGGATGGGACATAGACGAGTAAGGTTAATGAGGTGGCGCATGAGAGGATGAGGGAATGAGTGTGAGGTAGAGGTGATGAATGGGGCTTTTGGGTGTTGTTTTATAGGAGGAGGGAGGGGAGATACAAGGTGTAAGGCGGGGAAGATAAGGGATGGATTTGGTAGGCCATAGGGGAGAAAAAGCAGGAGGGGAAGTCTGCTTTAGAGGAGGAGGGAGGAGTAGTTTTGGTCGAATTTAGGGAGGACGGTGAAGGAAAAAAGGAGGGATAGTGTAACAACCCGAATTTTCAGAACTAATTTAAAATTTTTATTTTAGATAGTTTAATGGATTTTGAATATTTAAAATGATTTATTTTAAATAATAATGACTAAAAATTTATTTTAAATCAAAGTTAGAACGTATAAATTTATTTTAATTACAAAACGAGCCTGTAATGGCGTGGTAGTTTGAAAATTCGATTTTAAGTTTCAACTGAATATACATAATTCAAAATAAATTAGATTTTAGTAAAACAAGAAATATTTAAATCTGTTTAATTATATCTTTCTGACAAATGTGAAAAATTCAAATTTTATAATATAAATAGAAAGTTATAGCCAGTTTAAAATTTAAAATAGTCTCTGTGGAATTTATATATATTTTATATAATATATAGCCCTTAAAAATAGCCATTTTGCAAGCCACCTCCGTTTTTGATGAAACCACTTTTGTTAGATCTGGAATGTCAAATTATTGCTATATTCCAATTTTCATAGTTTTTGGAATTAATATGTGAGTGTGGTGAATTTAAACGTGTTTGGTACTTTTAGTTTGAATTTAATCGATTGGAAATTGGCCATTTTTCAAACGGTCTCCAAATTCGGCAAAATTAGTTTTGTTAGAACCTTATTGTCAGAACATGCTAGATTTATTTTTCTAGATTTTTTGGAGTCAGTATGTGGCCCCAATAAATTAAAATGTACGTTGAAATCAATTTTGAACATTATATTAATTTATATTTTAATTTTGAGGAAAACTGAACGGAACAATCGAATTGGCTTACGGGACATATCCTATTCTGTCCGGAATAGGGGAATTTAGTTGTGGGCGACAGTCATTGAAATCGATTTGGAGTTCAAATGAAAAAGTAACTTTTTGGAAATTAAAATAATACATATTTATTTATATCCTCTCCCTCTCTCCACTTAGCAAAACGCACGAAGAAAAGAAATGATCATCGCTGCCACCCACCAACCTCGCTGCCACCGCCGACCAGTTCCCCCCTCCGATCCGCCTCCCTTCTCTCTCCTCTTTCCGTTGAAAACCCTAAGCCCCAAAACCGCCCAAATCAGCCCCCGTCGGACCCCGCTACCCTATCGCCGCCTCTTGCACTACCCCCGTCGCTCCAGCACCCCACACCGCCACCACCCAACTCTGGCCATATCTCCTTTATCTCCAAAAAAATCCAATTTACACTAATTTCCAGTTTTGCAAATAACACCATGACGATCTTCAGCCAATAACTCCCAAACCGTGTGCTTCTATCCAAAACTCCGCAGTATCAAAATCAAAGAGCACAATTTTCTCTTCGATTTGAGTATATAGAAATCATATTTTGGATTGCGGAGTTGTTTAGAAAAACACGTCCAAAGTTTGTTGTCTAAATACTATCTTTTCGCAAATTCTGGCGAAATGTAGCATATCAGGAAAAGTCCATTAGGCGAAAGTTGTCCAGAATTGCGCGCTTAGACTAGAGAAAAAGACGGCGTGAAGATTGGGGCTCGTTTGCGAAGTCTGGGAACAGAATAGCAATTTAGAACGCTAGAAAACAACGGTGGAGTGGATCCCAAAGTGAGAACTCCTTCTCACTCTAATTATTTTACAGTTAAATATATACTAGGATGCAGATGGGGTTTAGAAGCCCTCGACACTATTTATTGTACAAACCATGATTGTTTGGTTGGGTTGTATTGTGGAAATTTGGTTGTGTTGGAAATGAATTGTATTATGGTCTTGTGAATTGATCGTGATTGATATGTATGGCATGAGCCAGTATCAGGAGAGGGGTATTGCTGGACATTACTCCGGTTTTAATATCGGGTCATTATAATGCCGAAATTTTAACAAATAAATATTTATTCATTAAAAATATAATTTTTAATGTGTATATGAACTGTATAAAATATTCATATGTTGAAAAAAATATTCTATCGTTAAAATTATAATTTTTAACGTATAGATAAATGGCATAAAATTCTTATGAAATAAATATTCATTTACAAATCGGACGATTTTTTTATGTACACCCATTTAACTGATATGATTTGGGAAGATAAATGTTACATATCGCCCAAATGCACAAATAATATTTAGTATTTGTTGGTTGAAACCCCACACAGTTATTGGGAAGATATTTGTCACACACTAATCCCAATTGTTTAGTTATGTGTCAATCAATTGGTTGACAAACTATTATAAGCATTAGTTATTTATATTTAATGCTTATGCAATTGTGTAATGCACTTTGGATGATGGATGATGGTTTGTCATTATTGTTGTGTATATGTGTTACATGAAATCCATATAAATAAATTATATGGTAATTGATTGGGTCTGATTCCAATTCAAAAGGAACGAATATTTTAAAATAAGGAAATATTTTAAAATAATGAATATTTCAAAATAATATACAATAAGGGAATAAAATGTGAATTTGATGTCCGATTTTGGATGGATAAGAAAATATTGAAATGTACGTGAAGCGTGTTGATTAGACTTGTGCCATTTTAACGCGAACGATATTTATATTGATTTTATTCATTTTTATAATAAATATCGGAAAAGAAATGATTTCATAATCTGATTTTTGAAAATATTATCATTTTAATATTATAATGTTATGGAATATTCAATTTTGATTTAAAATTGAAAATGAAGTTAGAATCGTTTTAAAATGAATTTATAAACGATTTATAAAATATGTTTTAAATGGAAATCGATGAAATATATATATATATATATACATATACATACATATATATATATATATATATATATATAATGGCCTGAATAAAACGTGTCGCGCAGCGACCGTTCGCGAATTTCGACCATTGACTTCGAATTGACATTACGGAGATCCGACCGTTGGATTCTCCTAAAACCGAAACCATTGGGTTCGTATCGAAAAGGGCTTTCTAATGGATATAAGATAATTGAAATCTAACGGTTGGATTTGGAATTATGTCCAATCAAATTTGGAAAAGGTCGTTGTAAGTGCAGTTCGATGACCGTAAATGGAAATCGACCGAAAGGGACTTAATAAAATTATTAAAAATATTAATAATTTATGTAAAATCATATTAAATGATTTTTAAAGAATTGGGATGAAAAATACCATATTTGAAAAGATAAAAATATATTTTTATCGAAATGTGCTAGTTAATAACTAGAATAATAATCCAATTATATATAGAAATAAATAAATTGGATTTGAAAATGGGTTTAAAATAACCAAAATTTTCCAATATATAAATTGGAATGGATTTTAATAGAAATCATCTTCGGAAGATTTCGATATTGGATTCCATGATTATACGGATATTGTGGAGGAATTTGGAAGATAAATATGTATCGTTATTCCCCATACGATATGTGTTGGTTTCAGAATTTGATACTAAATATAAGCCGATATAGTTTCTGTTTAGAACCTTATATTTAATATCGAATTGGATTTTGGGTTTGTCGTGAATGGTATCTTCAGTAACACTGTTCTTAAGCCCCGTGTGAAAAGAATAAATCTTTTAATTAAGATTATTACAGTTTCCAATTATATTTAGTAATTGGAATAAAATGGAATGTGAATTGGGTTTATTGTGAACTGTTTTTTCAATGGCATTCGTTCTTTAACCCGATTAACAGTGAAATGTGATATGGAATTTATAAATCATTTTATTAAGATTTAATGAAAATTTTCCAAAGTAAAGTTTTCCAAATTAATAAAATAAATTGGGATTGAATGGAATTCTATTTGGTAATAATCGAAGTGAGCTTCTGTGGAGAAAGGTTATTAATATATATGTAATTTAAAAGGTTTTATCGTTATTCCATTTATTTTATTAGTCGGATACAGAAATTGATATCGATTATATATATTGATCTGTTTTCCATGAAGATTCCATGGTTAATGGAATGTGATTTTGGGTTTATCATGAACTGTGATTTAAATGACATTGGTTCTTTAACCCATTGAAAGATAGGATTTCATGTCTAACATTGTATTTCGAACTGTGTTGTTGATCTCTACTAAATATATATCAGTTTGGTGGTGGAGAATTTATTCCGTTGCTTAACACCCTTCTCTAAGACGTACGAGCTTAGAGGTTATGTATCGACAGAAATCAATGGTACGGTGTAGATTGTCGATGCGACATGTTTGATTTCCCAAAGTTAAATAATCATTAATAATGATTTTTAGAAGATTAAAACTAAGTGGAGTTTTAATGAATCTTTAATTAGAATGAAATGTAAATGTGATAATTTAAATTATCAAATTTGGGAAATGATCGAGAATGGAGTACCACCAGTTTTACTCCAAACGATAGTTAAATCTTTAATTAGATTTGAACGTGAAATGGTAATTAAATTTACCAATAACACTGTCGTGTTAGATATGGAGTATTACCAGTTTCGCTCCATTGGATGAATAGGTTGGGATTGGAAATACAAATAAATGATTAATTCAGTAAGGCTCGATAATCCGGACTAGTTTGGATAAACCTTAATTTGGTTTAGACTGATATCCAAAGGAAGATTAAAGTATAAATTTGAAGAATTTATCTTTGATAAAATTAATGGGAACCTTTCCCTAATGATGTGAATATTTGAATAAAAGAATATTCTGGATTGGAATGAGGCGTATGTTGTGTTTTTATAGCACTTCATTATAAGATACATGAATTATTCGGAAAGGCTATACCCATTCTGAATAATTGATTCGATGATAAGTCGGCGATGAAGACGGTGGTTGAATACCGGAGTTATTCACATCGTTTGGATGATTACTGATGTCTTGATTGGGATGTACACCCAAGACAAGGTAATATGTGGTGATCGTCTAGACGTACTTGGAGATCGACTGAATATGCGAGGACCTCTCTCCTATATTGGGCATATGGGACGAGGAATAAGGTGCCCTCGGTTTCGTTCAGACCCAGAACAAACTAGTAAACGGATGTGTGTCTGACATTGGATTTTATTCTATGTTAATCGATCTCTATTAAATATATATCTGTTTGTGGCGGAGAATTTATTCTCTTGCTTGACACCCTTCTCTGTGACGTATGAGCTCAGTGGTTATATATCAATAGATATAAGTCGCATGGCATGAATTTCCGGTGTGGCATACTGAGATGCAAATGATCATGGCTTCTATTGAAAAGCAGTGTCTTCTAGTTGATGATCAAAGAATGGCTTTAAATAGCATAAATTTGTGTATAGCGTTAATTCGTGAGCCTCACACCTCGGTATGAGTCAAAAACGGGATAAGGGACGCACGGAGGACATGATGTTTCCATTTAGCTATGGGTGTTGCCATGGTATGGAGCCTAGACATTTATATATTTTTACCTATATGGATGATGGATAGCGAGGCACCTCGGATATATCGGTTGCTATGGAGCCGATGGATAGTCCTATAGGACCGGGAAACATGTGTTCAGGTATAACTAATCCACTAAGTGTGGACCGGCCCTGCAGGAACCAAGGGTTCGCCAGTGTCCAAACCCTGAGGCATTTGCTAGAGTGTCTCGAAACCGTTGAGGATGATCCCTTGTCTCTACTCATAGATGGAATCCAATTTCTAATACGTGACATTTCGGTTTTAATTGCAGAACTAGTATAGCAACATAGTGGCATGGGATACTATGTCGTCTATGATTGATACATTTATGTTTGAAGTTGATTTGGACACTATACAATTATAGTAATATCAAAATGATTTGTTTTGAACGTACCAAGCATGTTTGGCTATTATAAGGGAAAACTCTATCCTCCGGCTTGCATTGCATTGTGTGATGGGACCTGAGTATTATAATAGCTTCATTTTTCAAAAAGCATTGCATTGTGTGTAAACTGTTTTGTGCACTTGTATTCATGAGGGTAAACCCGTTTCGTGTTATACAGCGTGGTCACTTGATTTACTTTATTTCCAACGCAAAGTTTTAAATAACCGTTTTAGTTCTCACACCAGTCACATGACTAACTTGGAGTTTATTGTTTTAACCTAAACTCTGGGTGCCCCTATTTTCCACATGGGAAGCTAGTAGTTTTGGTTTTGCAGATACTATTTTCACAGGAACCCGAATCTATAGCTGGAGCTATATTCAGAAAGATTTGTATCCGAGTATCTCTTTCAGTTGTGCTAGTTATTGTATTTTCTGCTACTCATTGTATTTATATATTAAAATTTCCACTGCTATGTATTTTAATCTCTAATATTTTTCTGATGTATATTATTTATTCATACTCTGTTATATTCTTGTACTCTGATGTAATTGTTGTAGTAAGCAATGAAATGTTCTTCAGTTTGTGTTTAGATATGTTTTATTCTCAACTCAATCCGGGCTTTCCCGTAAGGGTGAGTTTGGGTCGTTTCAGATAGGAGGAGAGAAAATGGATAGGAAGCCATGACTAGAGAAGGAAGAAGAAGTAAGGAAAGAAGAGAGGAGATGATGGAATATAAATGAAGGGGGAGGGCTCCTTTTTATAGGGAAAGAGGGTGCTTAAGAGAGTGATAACACATAAGATACATGTCCTTTTCCTATTGAAACCATGAAACCACGTATCAAAACCCATGGATGTATGGACATAGTTTTCATGTAACACATTTGTAACACTTATGATTGTTACAAATTTATAAAGCTTATTTGCATGGCTAAATATCAATACATAGTTTACTGGTCTTAATCAAAAGCTGGTATATATTGTCATTATAGTTTTAAATAAATATTTTATTATTCAAGGTAAATTTAAATTTAACCTATTTAAATTATAAATTCAACTAAATTAATTATTTAACCAATTGAAATTTCCAGATCATTACATTCTCTTTTCGTCCCCAAAATTGATGAGAGAGAACAACTAGAAAATAAGATATAAGATCTTACAGAAAACCAAGCTGGAATATCAATCCTGCATTTAGGATATTGCTTCATCTGCTTTCCTCTGTTTCCCAAGTGCAATAGTTAGGATTCCTACTCCATTGCACTTTGTCTGGATTTACGATCTTCCTTCTTAATCTCTTTTCATCCGATCAATGATCTCTAACGGTTGCCTTTCTACTGCCAAGTTTGGAGCAATTTCCTAGTCCTGCTGGGCAGCTTCTTCAATAATCTGATCAGGATCGTGAACATACTTCCATCGTGCGGTATATGGAAGACTTTGTGGACACCAGATAACCACTCGAGAAATTACACTTTATGAGCTAACTGCAGAATTTTCTCGTGAATAGAAAATGGTCTACTATATCGAGGTGCTAGCTTACCGGTTTTTTCAAACCTCAAGACTCCTTGCATTGGTGATATCTTCATAAATACCTCATCTCTAATTAAAAATTCCAAATCTCTCCTTCAATTATCCGTGTAAGTCTTTTGATGGCTTTGAGAAATTTTCAACTTCCTTTAATCAACTAAACCTTCTCTGTTGCATCACAAATAATATCTAGACCAAGCAACAATTTATCATAAGATTTGATCCAACAAGTAGCTGATTTGCATGGATGACCATAAAGAGCTTTAAAAGTCTCCATCTCAATACCTACTTGATAACTTTTATTATAGGAGAATTCAACCATGTATAAATAGTCTTCCCATAATCCACCAGAATTCGGAATGAAAGCTAGCAACATATCTTCAATAATTTGACTAATTGTTTCAGTTTGCCCATCTATTTGGGGATGGTATGTGGTGCTAAGATTTAACTTAGTATTTAACTTAGTACCCAAAGCCAATGAAATGCTTTCCTATTGCATATAGGGTTACTGTCACTTACTATACTACTCAGAATTCCATAAAAACAAAAAAATCTTTTACATAAATCTCTGCAAGACTTGTTGTCGTACTAGTGGCTTTGACAAGAATAAATTGCACATTCTTGGTTAATCAATCAACTATACCCAAATACCTTCGTTTCCTTTTTTGGTCTGAGGCAAGCCATCAATGAAGTCCATAGATATCTGATCCAACTTCCAACTTGGAACTTCCGAAGGTTGAAGAAAATCTGCCACCTTCTGCTGATCGCTCTTAGCCTGCTGACATGTTGCACATCTGTTGACATATTCATGTTGGAGAATGGAATGTTGATGATGTTTTGATGACAACAACATTGTTTTAATAATTATCATTATTGATTATAAAATATATACTAACACTTTTATCTAGAATATGTGTGTGTGTGTGTGTGTGTGTGTATATACAGGATTTATATACAGGAAATAGATATTGAAGACTGTACAGTTAAGAGATTCAAGATTTCAAACGAGAATCAAACTCATGAGTTTCAAGATATCAAGAGTACAAGAGCCCAATGTTATCAGAGTAATAGAGTCTAGTTAGTATGTAAAACTCAAAATAGCACTTAAACTCTGTTTTCAAATTATTTCTTTTCAAATTGTTTTTAAAACTACTTTCAATTTTTTTTTAAACTTATCTCAAATAAGTTTTTATCATCCAAGGATTTTAAACTTATGATTTCAAATATATGTTTCCTAATTTATAAGTTTCTTATTTTTTATATATTAAAACATTTATACAAATATTTTATATACTAAGTTTATGTTCAAATATTCTTATTTAACTCTAAGTTATCATAAATGTTTATATAGTTTGTATATCATTTATAAATAAAAATTTTAATCACGTGTTTAATTATATTTTACTATGATTTTATACTTGAAGAACTATATTCTAATAACTAGTTTTGTTTCAGGAATTTCCAGAATATATATATATATTAGTTTATATTCTTTAAAAATGATTTAAAATTCAAATTTATATGTCGACATATAAACGTCACAGTTTATTTGAAATTAAAAGTTGTTTCTTTTCATTCTAAAACATTTTAGAAACTGTTTTGTCTCATGAAACACTATATAAAGGCCTCATTTTCGTTTTTTTTATAGTCTATCATCTCCTTCTTCCCCACTTTACATACCACCATTATTCTTCTTAATTTTCTATGATTCTACACTCATACTTTGCCGATTTCAATAAAAATTATAACATTCTTCTTCTATTTTCAATCTCTATCAAATACTCTCTGTTTGGAAGTGCTACTCAAGATTTCTAGGGCAATTGTTATCGATAAGGAAAGGGTGTGTTCCTTGTAGCCCGTAAATCAAGGAAACGGAGCAGTGTTAACCTTGTAGCAGTGAATTCAAGGATGTTGAATCGGTGTTAACCTTGTAGCCGTGAAATCAAGGGTGTTGAATCGGTGTTAACCTTGTAGCCGTGAAATCAAGGGTGTTGTAATTGGATACTGATATTAATAAAACTCTGCACAATCCAGTGTTGTGCATGACTGGATGTAGAAGTAATTTGAACCAGTATAAAATTCGGTGTGTTCTTTTCTTTTCTACATTTTATTTATGTTTATATTTGCATCTGTGATTGTTTCTATTGTGATATTCATTATGTGATTCATAAAGTTGTTTAAGTAATTGTTTAATTGTTTAAGATTTCTATAAGTTCTTTAAACCACTACTCACTCTCCATCTAGTGTTAGTTTTGCTTAAAATCCTTGATTCTCATCCCTAACAATTGGTATTAGAGCACAGTTTCAAAGTTATCATAATCTGATTTTTTGAAAGTTTAAAGTGCAAATTTTTAACACTGTTTTTCATATGTATATGTCACAGAATCATCATGATGTTATTCTTTAAAATTACAATTAGTTATTTTGAAGAGTCACTTGATTCTTTGAGAAGTTGTGTTGTTTTGTAGGGGAAGAGTTACATTTAATGATTACTGTCCAAATAACACCAAGCTGACCATTCATCAATCAAGAAGAAAAAGATGGATGTGTAATTGAAAATCTACAATGAAATGAGCACCTGATCAATACAAAACTTTTGATTTCCTTCTACAATTTGATTCAATACTATTCATCTCTTCATCTGCTTCGCAATGCCATCGGTTTCATGCAAATCCGTCAAGAAATGGCCAAGTTATGATCAAACGAAGTTTTAGTGCATAAAGGGATAAAAAAACCAAAACTATCACAAAAAAGCGAGCCTGTCGCCATAGAGCAAATCAATTCAAAAAAATATGAATGTGTGATTAATGACAATGGAAGGACAACAAATAGAGGCTTGCAAAAAGAGTTAAGCTTTATAATAATTTCATAACTATCATTATATTTAGGAATACACATATATGCACATAGTCAGATATAGAAGTTTATCCCTTTTATGATTTTAGATATTTTTTTCATACATCTATACACCATAGTATATTTATCAACATACCAATCTAATTTTTTTCAAAAGGTTATTTTCTTATGAATTCAAATTTCTCTACTCTTTGCTTTGATTTCAAATATTAAAAGGACATCTTTTCAAATACGAAAATGTTAGTTCAAATTCTAGTTATCAACTTTGTCTATCTACTTATTTTCTTATATCTTGTTTAAATATATATATATATATAAAGGGTATAAATCAATAAAATTATATATTAATATGGTACACAGAAATAATATAGAATTCTCAAACATTTGATATTGTTATAAAATATAAATTTATATATGAAGTTTAAACATACATAGTTTAAATTATATTTTTTTCACTTATAATTTCATAACAATTTTGGGTTACATTATCACAAACACTATTTGTAACTTAATACTAATTTTTTTTCCTACTAAGATTTATAAAACGTGTATATTTAACGTAATATTTTGGTACAATATATATATATATATACGATTTTAATGTCTTAAATATGTAGTTTAAATATAAGAAGTTATAGTTCTGTAATTCACTTTATATTACCAGATTTCATCAAAATAATTTGTTATAACTATAGATTTCTTTTTAACTTTTAATATATAAATGGTTCTTTAGCAAATTAATATGTTTTGATTTTTAACGTTTAAATTTAAAATTGATTTATATCGAATGATTGATGTATATCTCAAAATAAATTAAATCTTAAGTCCTTTTTAAATTAGTTTTTATGCACACATTTGTTTAAAGTTTACTTCATATGATAAAATTTAATATTTCTTTTAAAAAGATCTTCAATATTTAAAATATTATTATTTATTTATTTATTTTTAAAAGGAAGCACACTACTAAGAATATTTAACTCAACATTTTTCATAAAACTATTCTAAATATTTTACTACCTATCATGAATATATTTTTAATTTCCACTAAACTCTTATCTTTACTATTCTTTCAATCTAGTTCATTATTATCATTAACCTAATTTTAAAAAATTAATGAATATTACCTTTGTTTGGTTGAGATAATAAATTAGGTATTACTTAAGAATATACTTTGAATATCTTTGAAACGACCCAAACTTCCCCATAAAGGAAAGTACGCATTGAATTGAGAACAAGGCAAATCATAACACAAAAGAACATTTCACTGCTTATTACAACAATTACATCAGAGTACAAGAATATAACAAAGTATGAATAAATAATATACATTGGAAAATATCGGAGATTTAAATTACATTTGTATAGCAGCGGAAAAATAATACAAAACATAACTGAAAGAAATACACGGATACAGAGCTTTCCGAATATCGCTTCAGCTATAAACCAGGATCCTGTGAATATAATATATGCAAAACTAAAACTACTAGCCGCCCTTATGGAAAATATGGGCACCCAGAGTTTAGGTTAAAACAATAAACTCCAGGCCAGTCATGGGACTGGTGTGAGAACTCAAAATAGTTATTAAACTTGATTTTAGAGTTAGGTAAATCACGGGAGGGTTTACTCCACATGAACCTTAGTTTAAAATAAAACAACGCAATGCTTTTTGGAAAAATGAAGCTATTATAAGACTCAGGTCCCATCACACAATGAACGCAGTCGGAGGATAAAGTTTTCCCTTATAATTGCCAAATATGCTTGATACGCGAAAACTTCATCTTTTATTATTACTATAAGTGAAGAAATCAACTTCGAATATAAATTTATCAATCATAGGCGACGTAGGTACCATTATAATATGTCACAATATATATATATATACACACAACTAAAACCGAATATCGTGTATTGGAAATTGGGTTTCCATCTATGAACCGAGGCAAGGGATTATCCACACTGATTTTGAGACACACTAGCAAGTGCCTCGGGATCGCACTTGTGGGCAACCCTTGGATCTACATGGCCGGTCATTGGTCGATGATTAGTTATACGATTAACTATATGTTAGTCGGTTCTATTGAACCACTAAAATGGGTCAATAATGTTGACCACTATAGAGCCACTAGGAACTCAAATCATATCTAAGGCACCACGCTTTCCATCAAATATTAAGGGACTTCCACATAAGTAAACAGTCTGGGCTCCATACCATGACATTACTTGTAGCTAGAATTAACATATGTCCATTTCCATGCAGTCACTATCCCCTTTTTGGTTCATACCGGGGTATGAGGCTCGCGAAGTAACGCTATACACAAAGTTATGCCTAAATTAATAAGATGTGCTTTGATCATCAACCACAAGGATCTTCTTTTCAACAAAAGCCTTGATCATTTGCATCTTAGCATGCCACATTGTTAGCCCATACCATACCATTGATTTCTGCCAATATATAACCTCTGAGCTCGTACGTCTCAGAGAAGGGCGGTAAGCAAGATAATAAATCATCTGCCACCAAACAGATATATATTTAGCAGAGATCAATGAATACAACATAATGGAATACAACGTCAGACATACCATCCATTTACAAGTCCATCCTATGTCTGAACGAAACCGGAGGCACCTTATTCCTCATCCCATATGTCCAATACAGGAGGGAGGTCCTTGCATATCCATCGATCTCCAAGTACGTTTGGACGATCACCACTTATTACCTTGTCTTGGGTGTACGGCCCAATCAACACATCAGTAATCATCCAAACGATGTGAAGAACTCCGTTCTTCAACCACCGTCTTCATCTTTGACTCTTGATCGTCATACTAATTATTCAGAATGGGTTAAACCCAGTCTTTCCGAATAATTCGCGTATTTTGTAATCAAGTGCTATAAAAACACATCATACGCCTCATTCCAATTCAGACTATTCTTTTAATAAAATATTCACATTATTGGGGAAAGGTTCCCATTAATTTATCAAAGATAAATTCTTTTAAATTTCATTCTTTAATCTTCTTGAAATTAACAAGATACATTAAAACACCAACTTGGGTTTAACCCCCAAAAATCATTACTTAATGATTACGAAAATTTAAGAAAGTAATCTTATGTTAAACAGGGTTAAAGAACCAATGTCATTAAAACACAGTTCACGAAAAACCCAAAATCATCTTCCATTAAATATGGAATTTTCATAGAAGTCAGGTCAATATATAATCGATAAATATTTCTGTATCAGACTAATATTATAAATGGAATAAAGGCAAGGCCTTTTAAATTCCATATATAGTAACAGTCTTCATTCACATAAGCTCATCTCGATTATTACCAAATCGAATTCCATTCAATTCTAATTTAATATATTAAATGTTACACCCTATGTCCATTAATGTCACTCACAAAGGGAATGCATTAACTTTCATGGAGCATTATTAGTGTATAGAACATAATATAACAAGAGAGATACAAATATTGGTACTTGAAAATTTTAAAACAACTTTTATTGCAGCGGAGAAAAGGTTTGATTACAACAACTTCATAAACCAAGTACACTTAATGTCCATCTTGATAAATTGTTTTCAAAGTACATAAAGTAAAAAAGCATAACCCCAAACACAAGTAGCCATAAAAGAGATGAGCTGAACTTTACTTTCAGCAATCCAAGCCACTTCCAAAAGAGAGTGAAAGAGATCCAAATTAAGCTCCGCTAGTACTAGTCCCAACCTAAGAACCTGGGGGAGGGGGGAGGAAGAAAAGAGGCGAAAACAAAGGGGGTCAGACATGAAATCTGGCGAGTACCATAACTTTAACAATACAATTATTAAAGTAATTAGGATAAGGCATAAGCTAGTAAAACAAGGAATGACTGTGAAGCAAGTGGGCAAGACAAAGCAAACAGAGGAATGTTTTGGGGTTAATTGCACTCCTAATCACTATAGGATAATTACTATACTGCACCAATGCTAATTACACCGCACCATTACTAGTCACCCTAAAAGTTAATCCCGCACACTAAAAATAATAATAATAATAATGGTAGTTTCGTGTACCCCTAGCTGCCTTCATAGGTGCCGTCTGCCCCTATCTCCATTAGTTGTACCCACTACTCTCCCCATTCTAATTACAATGTTTATTCATAATATGGTAGTTATACTCCTAGCCGTCTTCATAGGTGTCGTCTGCTCCTATCTCCGTTAATCGTACCCACTACCTTCCCCATTCGATCGGCTCCCTAACTCGTAGATACCCGTGCTGGTCCCACAGTGGGGTGTATCACTCCCCGAAGTGGCAACCCGATACCACTAAAGATGCATGGCTTATATATCTACACGATGCAACGTCTTACCTACCATCCCAGGCCCACGCACACACATGACCCCGTTGGACTTGCGTTGCCACGGCTAACCCGTTTTGACCTCTTACAATCAAACCCAGTAAGTGTGTCCCGTCCTCGATTTGGGTCGAGCTCACAAAGATACTTAATGGGTTGTTGGTTTGAAAAGGGTCCCCACACAAGCTTTCCACTTATGCTTGGTCCCCACTAGAATTTCCCACTTAACCCCTTCTTATTCATGTCTTCTTACATGTTTTCAACTTAGTTAAGTGTTTATAATTATATCCCACATGTCACCCATGTTATTCACTAAACAAATCAACATGTGTTATTGGTTAAGCTTGTCTTAACCCTATCCGCTTATTAGATCAATATATTATTGGTTAAGCTGGTCTTAACCCCATCCACTTATATCTTATTGGTTAAGTTGGTCTTAACACTATCCGCTTATCAAGTCAATATACATTATTGGTTAAGTTTGTCTTAACCCTATCAGATCAACACATATTATTGGTTAAGTTTGTCTTGACCCTATCCGCTTATTAGATCATTATATTATTGGTTAAGCTTGTCTTAACCCCATCCACTTGTCAGATTAATATATATATATATATTAATTATTGGTTAAGCTATTCTTAACCCTACCAACTTAACATGTTTTTTATGATTAAGTACATCTACATATACATCGGTTAAGAGAATAACTCCCTAAGTACCAACCCCGAAGACCGAAATCAACATCAGATTGTTACTCATAGAATTACTCACTCAACCAAATTTCTATTTGTCATTCATATTCATCTTTGCTCAGCATTAATTAATTATTAATGCACAGACGTCTCACATTAAGTCGATTGCTTGTGGCCGCTGGAAATGCCGGGCGGTTCCGGGCAGACTTCCACCACAAGCCAGACTTAACCTCGTGTCCAAGCATCTTTTAATTTATGCCTTTGACCTCTCACATTAGACTACCGATTGTGGTTGCTGGATTTGCCGGGCGGGTCCGAGCAGTCTTACACCATAAACGAGTCTAACCTCGTGTCTTAGGCATTTATTATTACACATTATTATTCAACCCCAATTTGAATTAATATCCCTATTTCAAATTGCCAATAACTTCCAATTTTAATCCATGTCCATAATTGTCACTTAAATTATGTCCAAAATTACTATGCATATAAATTAGGCCAATTAATGTCTCAAATTAATTATATGCCTTTATGCCATTTTATGCCAATTCACAATTATGCATATTTAATATTTTCCCATTATCCCCACGTCATTCGTACGTTGAACATGAAATATGTTAGACTCGCAAATAGTCTAACTCATAAAAAGGAAAGAAACATCACAACTTGCATAACACACAAAATAGATCTAACTAGCATAACATGGATCAAAACTGGCATGATTATGATTCATATTAACATAAATTTGCATAATCAACACTTGCATAGGCAATAGTCATAAAAGATAAATTTGTATAAACTATCTACTGTCATGGGTCTAAATGTATAGATCTAAACATGTAATTATAAACTTGCATATATGGTTATGGTTTTCCTATTACTTGCATATGAATTTCATATAAACTTACATTCAAACTAGCATATGATTCACATACAAAACTAGCATAGGAAATATAAATTTGCATAAGTATGTTACTGCCTTGGATCTAAATATAGATATAATATCAAAATGTGAACTTGCATATGGATCTAAACATAAAAATGTGAACTTGCATACGGATCTAAACACATAAACAAATGTCACACTTTTCGCTTATAAACTAGCATGTGTATATGCTTGATTCACATATGTTTTACATCCCAACTTGCATAAGATTCACGTATGTTTCAACATCCTAAACTTGCATACATATGTTTTAACATCGCAAACTTGCATAAGATTCGCATATGATTTAACACATAAATTTGCATAAAATTCATATAACATAAACTTGCATATGATTCACAAATTAACATATGTAAACTTGCATAAAATGAATCAAGTTAAACATGCATAATTGTACATATAAATAGATCTTCTAATCATACAACAATAAAACTGTCATATGTTCACAAACAGACAATAACATCACATGTTTCAACAGACATGTTCTCATAATCCAATTACAACCCATCATAATTAATTTATTAATTATATTGTGAAAGAAATAGCACTCACAATCAAAAGAACAGTCTTGTTTTTCTGGGATTCGTATTCTGAAACTGAATTGCTCGCCTTTGATGTAGACTAATTGTTATTCTAATTTGTATTTAGATTTGATTTTGATTCTTGCTTCTATCTTGCTTTTAAGTTGAAGAAGGAATGGTGGCTAAACTAGAACGATCATGGACGGCATGGTGGCTCCTTGGAATTAATTTGTATGATTTAGGGTTTCAGGATTATGGTTGCTTTTATAGAAGTTAAATCTTATGTGAGCCGTTAGATCGTTTTAGGAACAATCAGAGCCATCCAACTAAAGTAAGTGTCACTCAGCCAATCATAGCATGATACATAATCCCTAACACCTCAGAATTTGTCACAAAGCCAAGCAGAGAAGGCCATGTAAAAAAGACAATCCTTGACCAACAAAAAAGCGCCACATGCGCCACATGATGCATACACGTCTTATATATATATGTATGAATATATATATATATATATATTTCTTTTTATCTATCTTCCCAATTAACCATTTTCACACTAAACCACTTTTTGAATTGCGTTCACACTAAGCCACTTTTTAGCCATTCCCCTAAAACAAAAATATGGCGCTGGCGGGGATCGAACTCTGTACCTCTTGTATGCAGATCACATGTTCTAACCAAATGAGCTACTAAGCTTTTGCTTACAAAACTTAGAACAATGCTAAGCATTTTTTTACTCATTCTTCTTTTTCATGTTTTGCTGCTATATTTAATTTAAAGATATCTTCTTCATACGGAGTCCAATTTATGCAAACTCGGACTCTATCTCAAGCAGAATTCCGAGGTGAACGCAATGGTTCAACCCATTTCCCTTAATTCCCACATCTGAAATTAAGTATCCCTAAATTCGTTAATTTTGATATTTAAAATCACGGGGTGTTACATTCTTCCCTCCTTAAAGGATTTCGTCCCCGAAATCTCCAAGTTAAGGAGAATGCATATCCTAACATCCAATCATCCATCTACTCAACCATCAAACACAGGCATCCATTGCCCTTACAAGATTTCTAATGCTGTATGAATATATGCAAAAAATGCATGTATATGTTCCTTATCCAATGCAAAATCAAGCGGTCTACTGATTTAGTTGACTTCCTTAATGCAAATCATGATAGTGCCATGCGTCCATTATGTATGCGAAAGAATCTTATCGATACAAATTATTCCTACATGTGTGCACAACCATTCATCAAAATGCAGCATCCATGTGATAACACAACCATTATACATCCATTAATTTAAATATGCACACACATTTATATGCAACTTGAAGGTGATTGATCCGATCTAGTGCCTAATGTGTGTGTACATGCATCCACGAGCAACTACTAGCAACCACTTGCATCGATTTGCATCCACTAAACATAACATGTCTCAAACACATGTTTACAACCATATGGTTCTTCCTAACTAAAGATCGAAGATGTCATCGCAAAGATAATATTAAATGATAGGACAAGTATAAACAAAGCGGTAGAAAAAGGAGAAGTTAAAACATACCCTCAAAAAGGAAAGGGTACAGCGTACGCATTTTGTCTTCCGTCTCTCAAGTTGCGTCTTTTTGATCATCTCCCCATTGCACTTTGACCAACTTGACCTCTTTGTTGCGTAGTTATTATACCTCCGACCCAAGGATGCATGCAGGAGCTCGTCTAATCGTGGCATCTCCCTCTACTTCTACTTCTCTAAGCATGTTCGGATTCACTACTTCCGCGGTATCTTGTAACACTTCCGCAAATATGATACGTGAAAACATGTCATGAACATCACTAAGCTAGTTGCCTCTTTTCATGTCCTTCCAAAACCTAGGATACATAACCTCAAAAGATCTTCAAGGATTTTGTTCACCCCTTTCTGTCCGTTCACCCATCTGTGGGTGATATGTGATACTCGTACTTGCCGCCTTTTGCATATCACCTTTTCCTCTTGCACCGAAAACTGCTCCAAGCCCTGTCTCGCAAGCACCGATATACACTGTGAATGGCTTACTTGCATCTAGCAAAACTAAAACTAGAGCGGTCGTCAAAACGCTCTTCAAACGTTGGAAAGCATTGTCACAGTCAACATACCAAGCAAAAATCAAGTTCTTCTTCGTTAACCGAGTGAGTGGGGCTGATATCTTCGCGAAGTTCTTAATGAGCTTCCTATAATAACCAACCAGCCCTAAAAAGCTTCTTACTTCTGTTGCGTTCTTAGGATTCTTCCAATCTTGGGTTGCCACCACCTTTGCGGGATCCACAGCTATCCCTTCCTTAGAGACCACGTGTCCTAAGAACCTCACTTCTTTTCTCCAAAAATGGCGCTTGGAGAACTTAGCTTTAAGTTGATGCGGTCGTAGGGTCTCTAAGATTTCCCTAAGATTTAGGGCATGCTCTTCTTCACTTTTAGAGAAAAACAGGATATCATCCACAAAGACTATCATAAACTTGTTTAGAAACTCCCTAAACACCCTACTCGTTAAGTCAACAAAGTACGCGGGTGCATTCGTCAAACTGAAAGGCATTACGAGCCACTTGAAGAAACCGACAGGAGTTCTAAATGCAGTCTTATCTATGCTATCTTCAGCCACCCTTAGCTGATGAAACCCTGTACCCAAATCCAGCTGCGGAAAAAATGAAGCACCCACCAACTGATCGAATAAATCATCTATCCTCGGCAATGGGTGTCTGTTCTTCTTTGTTAGCTTATTCAACTCTCTATAGTCCACGCACAATCTAAGTGAACCATCAGCTTTCGTAGTAAAAACGAATGGAGTGCCCTACTTCGAAATACTCCTTCTTATGGACCCCTTCTCAAGCAATTCTTTCACTAGCTTATTGAGTTCTCTTCTCTCTCTCGAAGCCATGTGGCGCACTGGTAATGCAACTGGCTTTGCATTATCTACTAGGTATATTCGAAAGTCTATCTCACGCCTCGGGGGTAAACCTCGAACTTCATCTAAGACATCACAATATTCACGGACCACACGAACATATTCCAAATCATCATCGGATGCGTCAATGGATTCTAGGTAGCTAAGCATTACCGGACCTCAAGGGTCACAAGAAATATCGAGGGTCTTTCGACAACGAGTCAACAATCTAACTACCCTTCTTTCACAATCTAGGACGGCATCGTATCTAGCTAGCAAGTCCATACCTAGAATCAAGCCATAGCCCATGAAGCGAAGAACGAAGGTGTTGCATTCAGACCCAATGCCCAAGATAGACACTCTCAAATCCCAACAAATCATTGAAAGATGAGCCAAACCACCAATAGGATTTGAGACTACTATAGGATCTGTAACTAGACTAGTATTTAGGTGCAGTGTTTCAACTAACGAAGCAGATAAAAACGAGTGTGAAGCGCCAGAATTCAAACAAGGTTCGAACAGGATGATCAAAATGAAAAACCAAATTTCCAACCAAGATATATTTCTACATCTATCAGGTATGTCAGTCGTGAGGGAACGCGTCTGCCCTCCAGAAGATCCTGTACCTTGTTCTTACCTTTGCCTTTTGCTTCTTTGGACGATCCTAATAAGATGTCTTGTAATGATAATAGCTAGTCTTCTTCTTCTTTCTAACGTCTTTATTTAAGTAGTCAGGTATTTCACAAGTGTGGCCCTTCCTTTTCTCTTGGCCCCTTGTTATCCTTATCGCCTTTCTTTGGATCTACTTTATCATGTGTCCTTTCCATATCTCTCCTGCACATTCTCTGTTCGTGGCCTCCTACCAAATGAGGCTTCGTTCTTCATTAACCAAGCAGCTAATTGAACCTTCCTCCCGTCGTCTATCCTAAAGGTACCAACAAGTCCTCCACTTCCTCCTAGTTTTTATAGACGTCCCAGTCCCATAAAGTGGTTTTCCACCCATCATATGGAAGTTCTTACATATCTTAGAAAAAACATCTATATGCGTGGAGGAAGAAATTCAAAAAGGAAAGGCGAAGAGATTCAAAACAGAGAATTGAAGGAAAGATATATGGCTCTTTGGGGTTATGTTTTCAAAACAAACAAACTTTTCTCTTAAAAATACTCCCCTTAAAACATATTTTTGAAAGTATTTCTTTACAAAATGCTTTTGAAAATCAGTTTTTTCAAAATTCATATCTGTTCTGGTAACCTTCAGCTCTAATACCACGTGTAACACCACACGTCCATTAATGTCACTCACAAAGGGAATGCATTAACTTCCGTGGAGCATTATTAGTGTATAGAACAGAGTATAACAAGACAGATACAAGTATTGGTACTTGAAAAAATTAAAATAACTTTTATTGCAGCGGAGAAAAGGTTTGATTACAACAACTTCATAAACAAAGTACACTTAATATCCATCTTGACAAATTATTTTCACAGTACATAAAGTAAAAAGCATAACCCCAAACACAAGTAGCCATAAAAGAGATGAGCTGAACTTTACTTTCAACAACCCAAGCACTTCCAAAAGAGAGAGAAAGAGATCCAAATCGAGCATCGCTAGTACGAGTCCCACCCTGAGAACCTAGTGGGGGAGGAAAAGAGGCGAAAACAAAGGGGGTCAGACATGAAGTCTGGCGAGTACCATAACTTTAACAATACAATTATTAAAGCAATTAGGATAAGGCATAAACTGGTAAAACAAGGAATCGATGTGAAGCAAGTGGGCATGACAAAGCAAACAGAGGAATATTATGGTGTTAATTGCGCTCCTAATCACTATAGGATAATTACTATACTGCACCAATGCTAATTACACCGCACCATTACTAGTCACCCTAAAAGTTGATCCCACACACTGAAAAATAAAATAATAATAATGGTAGTTTTGTGTACCCCTAGCTGTCTTCATAGGTGCCTCCTGCCCATATCTCCACTAGTTGTACCCATTACCCTCCCCATTCAAATTACAATGTTTATTCATAATATGGTAGTTATACTCATAGCTGTCTTCACAGGTGTCGTCTGCTCCTATCTCTGCTAGTCATACCCACTACCTTCCCCATTCGTTTGGCTCCCTAACTCATTGATACCCGTGCTAGTCCCACAGTGGGGTGTACCACTCCCCAAAGTGGCAACCCGATACCACTAAAGATGCATGGCCTATATCTACATGATGCAAAAACGTCTTACCTACCAGCTCGGGCCCACACACGCACATGACCCCGTTGGACTTGTGTTGCCACCGCTAACCCATTTTGACCTCTTACAATCAAACTCAGTAAGCGTGTCCCGTCCTCGATTTGGGTCGAGCTCACAAAGATACTTAATGGGTTGCTGGTCTGAAAAGGGTCCCCACACAAGCTTTCCAACTATGCTTGGTCCCCACTAGAATTTCCCAATTAACCCCTTCTTATTCTTGTCTTCTTACATGTTTTCAACTTGGTTAAGTGTTTATAATTATATCACACATGTCACCCATGTTATTCACTAAACAAATCAACATGTATTATTGGTTAACCTTGTCTTAACTCTATCCGCTTATTAGATCAATATATTATTGGTTAAGCTGATCTTAACCCCATCCACTTATGTCTTATTAGTTAAGTTGGTCTTAACCCTATCCGCTTATCAAGTCAATATACATTATTGGTTAAGTTTGTCTTAACCCTATCAGATCAATACATATTATTGTTTAAGTTTGTCTTGACCCTATCCGCTTATTAGATCAATATATTATTGGTTAAGTTGGTCTTAACCCCGTCCACTTATCAAATTAATATATATATATATTATTGGTTAAGCTAGTCTTAAACTACCCACTTACCATGTTTTTTATGATTAAGTACATCTTAGTTCACAGATACATTGGTTAAGAGAATAACTCCTTAAGCACCAACGCCGAAGACCGAAATCAACATCAGATTGTTACTCAAAGAATCACTCACTCAACCAAACTTTTGTTTGTCATTCATATTCATCTTTGCTCAGCATTAATTAATTATTAATGCATAGACCTCTCACATTAAGTCGATTGCTTGTGGCCGTTGGATATGCCGGGCGGTTCTGGGCAGACTTCCACCACAAGCAAGACTTAACCTCGTGTCTAAGCATCTTTTAATTTATGCCTTTGACCTCTCACATTAGACTACCATTTGTGGTTGCTGGATTTGCCAGGCGGGTCCGGGCAGTCTTGCACCATAAACGAGTCTAACCTCGTGTCTTAGGCATTTATTATTACACATTATTATTCAACCCCAATTTGAATTAATATCCCTATTTCAAATTGCCAATAACTTCCAATTTTAATCCATGTCCATAATTGTCACTTAAATTATGTCCATAATTACTATGCATATAAATTAGGCCAATTAATGTCTCAAATTAATTATATGCCTTTATGCCATTTTATGCCAATTCACAATTATGCATATTTAATATTTTCCCATTATCCCCACGTCGTTCATACGTTGAACGTGAAATATGTTAGACTCGCAAATAGTCTAACTCATAAAAAGAAAAGAAACATCACAACTTGCATAACACACAAAATAGATCTAACTAGCATAACATGGATCAAAACTGGCATGATTATGATTCATATTAACATAAATTTGCATAATCAACACTAGCATAGGCAATAGTCATAAAAGATAAATTTGTATAAACTATGTACTGTCATGGATCTAAATGTATAGATCTAAACATGTAATTATTAACTTGCATATATGGATATGGTTTTCCTATGACTTACATATGAATTTCATACAAACTTACATTCAAACTAGCATATGATTCACATACAAAACTAGCATATGAAATATAAATTTGCATAAGTATGTTACTGCCTTAGATCTAAATATAGATCTAATATCAAAATGTAAACTTGCATATGGATCTAAACATGGATCTAAACTAGAACGATCATGGATGGCATGGTGGCTCCTTAGAATGAATTTGTGTGATTTAGGGTTTCTGGATTATGGTTGCTTTTATAGAAGTTAAATCTTATGTGAGCCGTTAGATCGTTTTAGGAGCAATCAGATCCATCCAACTAAAGCAGGTGTCACTCAACCAATCATAGCATGACACATAAGCCCTAACACCTCAGAATTTGTCACAAAGCCAATTAGAGAAGGCAACGTAAAAATGACAATCCTTGACCAACAAAAAGTGCGCCACATGCGCCACATGATGCGTACACGTCTTATATATATATATATGTATATGTTTTATATATATATATTTTCTTTTTATCTATCTTCCCAATTAACCATTTTCACACTAAACTACTTTTGGAACGGCGTTCACACTAAGCCACTTTTTAGTCATTCCCCTAAAACAAAAATATGGCGCTGCCGGGGATCGAACTCTGTACCTTTTGTATGCAGATCACATGTTCTAACCAAATGAGCTACTAAGTCTTTTGCTTATAAAACTTAGAACAATGCTAAACATTTTTATTTTCTCATTCTTCTTTTTCATGTTTTGTTGCTATATTTAATTTAAAGATATATTCTTCATACGGAGTCCAATTTACGCAAACTCAGACTCTGTCTCAAGCAGAATTCCGAGGTGAACGCAATGGCACAACCCGTTTCCCTTAATTGCCACATTTGAAATTAAGTATTCCTTAATTCGTTAATTTTAATATTTAAAATCACGGGGTGTTACATTAAATTGGAAAAACTTTACTTTGGAAAATTTCCATTTAAATCTTAACAGAAGATATATAAATTCCAAAATTATATTTTTTACTGTTCAATGGTTTAAAGAACGAATGTCGTTAAAAACACAGTTCACAATAAGACCAATTCACATTTCATTTTATTCCAATTACAAAATATAATTGGAAAATCTAATAACCTTAATTAAAAGAATTATAAATTCCAAAATTATATTTTCACTGTTCATCGGGTTACAGAACGAATGTCATTAAAAACATAGTTCACAATAAACCCAATTGACATGTCATTTTATTTCGATTGTAAAATATAATTGGAAGATCTAATAATATTAATTAAAAGATCTATAAATTCCAAAATTATATTTTCAGTAACGACCCGGAAAATCTGAACCAATTTAAAAATTTTAAATTGGCTATTTTGGTGGATTTTAAATATTTAAAATAAATATTTTAAATAATAGCGATGAAAAGTGAGTTTGAATCGATGGTTGAAAATAAATATAATTATTTCTAATTATAAACAAGGCCTGAAATGGCGTGGTAGTTTCAAAAATTGAATTCAAACTTTGCCTGAATGTACCGGGTGCAAAACAAAACAAATTTGAGTGAAACTAAAAATATTTAAATCTGTTAGTGAATATCTTTCTAACGAATCTGAAAAATTAAAGTTTCATAGCGGGAAGCAAAAGTTATGGCTAAATGAATTTTCAGAAAGGTCACTATAGAGTTTATATAGCCCGTGAAAATGGCCATTTTGCAAACGACCTCAGAATTGGACGAAACCACTTTTGTTGGATCCGGGATGTCAAATTGTTGCTAGGTTTCAAATTTCATATTTTTTGAAGCCAGTATGTGGGCATGGCAAAGGAAAAAGTGTTTGGTCGATTTCTATTAAATTGGATCGACCAGAAAAGGGCCATTTTTCAAATGGTCTCAGAATTCGACGAAACTAGTTTTGTTGGGACCGTATCGTTAAAACATAGCTAGATTTATTTTTCGGGGATTTTTAGAATTAGTTTGTGGCCCTGGCAAATTGAAATGTTTGTTCAAATTAAATATTGAATGTTTTGTATTTTAATTTGAAGGAAAATTGACTGAAACAGTCGAATGGGCCTACGAAACATATCCCATTGTGTTCGGAATGGGGGTAAAATGCTAGGGACGACAGTCGTTGGGTTTGGATTGGAGTTCGTGTGTGAAAGTGGGTATTTTCGAAATTTTAAAATATATAAATTAAAGAAAAAATTCTATTGGTCCACGCATCCTTCTCTCTCCCTGCTTTTACTCCAGGCGACGGCGGATTTCATTTGATCCCGTCTCTCCTCGTTTGCGCCTCCTACAAGCAAAATTAGCCCCCGCTCCAGTTGAAGTTTTTGAAGAGCTCCTCCTCCTCTTCAAATCCATACTTGATTCACCTCCCCTCGCTCTGTATTCAGCTCGCATCGACCTTGGGAAGTTTTGCCATTCGAGCTAGAACTCCTCCTCCCTGGCGCGCGCGAGTTCGACGCGGTTGGCCCCCCCTGGAGCGGATTTCGAAGCTCTTTTACGTGGCGAAGGCCGATCGACGTGTCATTGCGCGGATTCAACGAAAATTCGATACCTAGTTTTGAACATTTCAGAAAGGTATACGACTATTTTTATTTTAACTATTTAATAGCAGTTTAAAGCGCTACGGTTTTTGATTTCACTGTAAATATCATATCCTTTTCGTTTGTTGACGAAATTCAGTGAAACAAGAGACAGTGGACTCGTGTGGACGTCTTCTACATTCTAGAAGAGACCGCATATTTTTCTGAGTCTTCTGCTATTTTTGGTGGAGTGGAACCCAATGTGAGATTTCTAAATTATAAACGATAAATGACGATGTATAAATTATATAGTCGATGTATGAGTTATATTAGCGTTGTACACCTCTTGTATAAGCGTTGTATAAGTTGTACGTTCGATATATAAGTTATAATGCGTTGTAAAAATTATGTATGTGTTGAACAGAAGTGAAATATACTTATATATATATATATACGCCCCTCGTCCACAAACCATGGACGATATTTATTGGTTATGATTGGTGTGAAAATTGGTTGATAGCGAATGGTTGATTTGATTTGTTTGTGGTTTGAAATTGATTGATTGTGGTTGAAAAATACCCATTTGTGGTTGAGAATTATTTGTTTGAAACCACATAGGATTAGTCTGTGGAAATGAAAAAAAAAATACATGCCACCTGCGTGCGAACTAGATGCATGAAATCCCCATTATCAAAAGCTGCGAGGCTTTAAGGTAGAGCAAGGAGCCGTACTAGGGACGACCCCCGTTTTAACTACCCAGCCGTTATGCTGCCGAAATTTTCTGAAATATTCATGTGTTAGAATTATTTTCATTTGTTGAAATTATTTTCATATGTTGAAGCCTTCATGTGTTGAATAGAAATTCATGTGTTGAATGGTATTCGTATTTTGAAATAAATTGTTTTATAATAAAAATCATATTTTTATCATCTTTATGAACTATATAAAATAGTCATTTTTGAAATAAATTATTTTGAAATAAATTATTTTGCAATAAAAATCACATTTTTACTATATATATATACAAACTATAGAAGACCTTCATGTGTTGAATAGAAATTCATTCGTTGAATAGAAATTCATGTGTTGAATGGTATTCGTATTTTGAAATAAATCGTTTTATAATAAAAATCATATTTTTATCATTTATATGAACTATATAAAATAGTCGTGTTTTGAAATAAATTGTTTTGCAATAAAATCACATTTTTATTATATCAATGAATTGTTAGAAATAGTGAAGTGTTGAAATAAAAGTCAGTTGGATAAAAATATCATTTTTATCGAAGGTATGAAAAGAATATGGTTTTGAAATCGAAGAATCGATTATATATATATAATTAAAATAAATACGAAGCTTCAGTTCGTATTCTGAAACCGTGATTTCAAACGATTAGCGCGGGAGATCCGACCATCGGATTTTCCCAAAACCGAAACCGTTGGGTTCGCTTTGGAAATATCTTTCCAACGACACTAATTTTGTAAAGATCCAACGGTTGGATTGTCTAGAATGTTTAATTCAAATCTGAAGAAAAACAGCACCAGAAATGAGTATATTTATATATATATAAATATAATTAAATTAAATCGAATAACAACACTGCAGTTCGTATTTTGAAATCGAAACCTCAAACGATTGTACCAGGAGATCCAACCGTCGGATTTTCCCAAAACTGGAACCGTTGGATTCGTTTGGAAAAGATATTTCTAATGATATAAATTTTGTTAAGATACAACGGTTAGATTTTCAGATATGTGTAAATCAAATCTGAAGGAAAACAGCGCCACGGCCGCATTATGGCCTGAAGCGTCGTTTGAATAAATTAGCTATTTTTAAATAAATAAAAATAGCGATAAATCGTTATAAAATATTATAAAAGATATGGAATGTGAAGGTTAGAAATTAACTGAAGGTTAGCTAAGTTGAATGATTTCCTGGGTTTTGATCTGATGTTGGTTTCGCCTTCGGGGTTAATACTTGGGAAATCGTTCTCTTACTGATTTACGGTTAGTGACTAATGAATTGGAATAAGGCGTATGTTGTGTTTGTGTAGCAGTTGTAGATTATATACGCGAGTTGCTCAGAAAGACCGGGTTTATCCCATTCTGAATAACTGAATCGACGATGAGAAATCGAAGAAGAAGACGGTGATTGTAACACCCACCTCCGTTAAGGTCACTCACGAAGGGAATGCCTTAACTTTGGTGGAGCATTTTAGTAAACAGAACAGAAACTTACAAGACAGATAAAACAGTACTTGAAAATTTTATAACTTTATTTCAACCGAAACAGAAATAAGCTTGGTTACATCCTTTCAAATCACAATATCAGAATTCAAGTACAAAATATCAGTCTTGTACAAAAGCCTTCAGAATGCATAGTTTAAAATCATAATCCCCACAGAAGAAGACAAGCCATACTTAAGCACCTCAAGCGGAAGAAATCTGGATCAAGCTAGAGTATTCCCTTTTACAAAACCTGGGGGGAAACGGAAGAAAAGAAGGCGAAACAACAAGGGTCAGACATAAAGTTTGGCAAGTCCAGTGATTTTCAGCATATGAACAGATAATAATAATAATAATGACATGAAAGCAAAACTGGATAAGAGATGGCAGTAACATGAGCAGCAGAAAAAACAGCAGAAACAGAATGATGTAGACTAAGCCATGCTTCTTATTTATATCTTACTTCTCTGTACTAATACTAGTTTAACAGAATTAGGTGTCACCCTAATGTCTAAACTGAAATAGAAACAGGTACAGAATAATTTCCACAGAAAAGAATGCTAGTAATGGGCCTTTACCACCCGAACAGAAACAGACAGAAGCAGAAACAGATTAATCCCTACGGAAACAGAATGTAGAATTAGGTGTACACTGGTAATTTGGCCTTTACCACCCGAACAGACGGTACCACGCAGAAACAGACAGGTGTTGCCACCCAACAGAAACAGACGGTACCAACAGAAACAGACAGAACTAAGTGTACCCTAAAACCCTACCCCAAGCGATCGGCTCCCTAATACATAAATATCCTATGTCGGCCCCACAGTAGGGTGTATCACTCCCTAAAGTGACAACCAATTGGCACAGACCTATTTACAGATGTCACGGCGTCTTACATCCTCAGAGGCAGACCGGGATCCATGCACGCACATGACCCGGTTGGAACGCACCATCAACACCCCTCGCCATTATCAGAATGAACCTCTTATAATTAGTTCAGTAAGCATGCCCGGACCCTACCTACTGTTGGGTCAAAGTTTTGATACCAGAAAGGGTTACTGACTAATATGGGTCCCAAACAACAGATGACACAAGTAATTCCCCTCCTAACCTTGTGTCCCCAGACTAACAGATTTCAGATTGATTTGTTTACAAGTTCAGTCATATAGAGTTTAGATCAACTAGTTCACAGATCAGACAATCAAGTTAACAGGTTTTCTGACTAACGGATCAGATGTTCGGATTAACAGGCTTACAGATTAGCTGGTTACAGATTAACAGACTTACAAATTAACCGGTTACATATTATCTAACTTTGTATTGGGCCTATGGATTCACGAAACGGGTTTATCAGATTCATTGGTCCAATTGGTTTAACCTTACCCAACACGTTTTAGACATCATATTTATCTCAGATTTTCATTAATTAATTATCCTCTGATTTGTTACTTATACGTTCACAAAAAATACGGGGTGTTACATTCTCCCCTCCTTAAAGGATTTCGTCCCCGAAATCTTCAAGTTAAGAAGAATGTGTCCTACCATCCAACATCCATCTACTCAATCATCAATCACTGGCGTCCATTGTCCTTAGAAACTTCTAATGTTGTATGAACATATGCAAAGGTGTGTGTATATGTTCCTTATCTAACGCAAAGATCAGGCGGTCCACTGATTCAGTTGACCTCCTTAATGTGAATTATGCCAGTGCCATGAGTCCAACACGTATGCAATTTTTCCTATTTGATACATATCATTTCTATATGAGTGCACAACCATTCAGTCATATGCAACATCCATGTGCTGAGTCAATCATTTTGCATCCACAAAAATTGAAAAATGCTCACACATCCATACGCAGTATGAGAGTGTCTTCGAGCCGATCTAGTGCCTAGTGTGTGTATATGCATCCATGAGCAACCACTAGCAACCACTTGCAACCATCAAACATAACATGTCTCAAACACATGTTTACACCCATTAGTTTCTACCTAAAGTTTGAAGATTCAATCGATAGGATATAGTCAAATGATGGAAGTGAGTACAGATAAAACAAAAACTTGGTTCCCATTAGACATGGGTCCTAAGTATCGGCCCTGAAGACCAAAACCAACATCAAATTGACACCCAGAGGATTACCCTCTTTAGACAATGTCAAAACTGGAAATCTTAACCTTATCGGGAATATTCAGATATTTACAGATTACTGGTACAGATCAGGTTACCGAACTAAGCATGATAAAACCCAGAATGTATGCGTCCTACTTGACGTCTAACACAGATATCTCTCAAACCCCAATCTATCACAACAGATGAGTCATAACCCTTATGGGTCTGAGTCTACATCGGAATCAGAAATAATACTAGTATTAAAGTGCAGAGTATCGATTACAAAATCAAAATACCAGAATCAGAAATAGTCTTAACTCCATAATCAGATAAAGAAATTAAACCTACTATAGGAATTTTCCCTATTTCTATCCTAGCCACTAGCCTCAAGAGTGTTCGCCTGCCCTCTTTGCCCTCGTTTCTTCGGGCAGTCCCTAGTGAAGTGTCCCATCTCTCCACAGTTGAAGCAAGTGCCCTTCCTTTTTCTGCAATCCTTGTTCAGATGAGTCGAGCTTCCACAAGTAAAGCACTTTTTCCCCTTCTTATCTTCAGACTTCTCATCCTTCTTTTGTGTTTCCTTTTTGGGCCATGCTTTCTTATTATGTGGTTCTTCCTTCTTTGTCTCTTTCGGGCCCTTGTCTTCCTCGTGCAGTAGTGCCATGTCCACCAATTTCTCGTAAGTCGCACCCATGGGTACATGGGTCATGGCTAGGCTGTGCAGTGGCTCGTTCAATCCTTTAACAAAGCGGAGAGCCTTTTTATGCTGAGTGTTGACTAAATCCAATCCGATCCTAGCTAGTTGGTTGAACTGGTTGACGTATTCCTTGACCGTCATACTTTCTTGCTTAAGAGATAAGAACTTTTCCAGTTGTAAACTTCATTCAGCTTGCGAGAGAAATTTTGTCTCAAATCTTGTTCTAAAATCCATCCATGTCTCAACTGGCCTCTCGGCGTTAGTGACTTCCCACCAATAGGAAGCTTCGTCTTTGAGCAGCCATACCGCCAACTGTAGCTTCTGCCTATTGTCCACCTCGAAGATAACGAATAGATCCTCAGTTTCTTTGAGCCAGTTCCTCGCTTCTACGAATGATTCAGTTCCCTTGAAATCCTTTCCACCCATGGCCCTAAAATCTCTACAGATCTTTGAGGAAGCAATTGCACGAGGAGGGGGTGGAGGAGGGGGATCATTTGCTGGACCTGCGGCGGCGGTCCTAGCCTTAAGATATTGACGAAACCAACCGGGTACATGAACACCCTCTGGTGTCTTAGATGCTTCAGACATACTGAAACGAAAAAGGAAAGATTCAATACAAAAAGGACTGAAAGAAAGATATATGGCTCTTGGGGATCTTGTTTTTCAAAATAAGCTTTATTTTTGAAAATACTTCCTTTCAAAACCTTTTTGAAAATAGTTTTCAAAAACTTTTATCTAATCTGGTAACCTTTAGCTCTGATACCAAGTGTAACACCCCACCTTCGTTAAGGTCACTCACAAAGGGAATGCCTTAACTTTGGTGGAGCATTTTAGTAAACAGAACAGAAACTTACAAGATAGATAAAACAGTACTTGAAAAATTTATAACTTTATTTCAACCGAAACAGAAATAAGCTTGGTTACATCCTTTCAAATCACAATATCAGAATTCAAGTACAAAATATTAGTTTTGTACAAAAGCCTTCAGAATGCATAGTTTAAAATCTTAATCCCCACAGAAGAAGACAAGCCATACTTAAGCACTTCAAGCGGAAGATATCTGGATCAAGCTAGAGTATTCCCTTCTGCAAAACCTGGGGGGAAACGGAAGAAAAGGAGGCGAAACAACAAGGGTCAGACATAAAGTTTGGCAAGTCCAGTGATTTTCAGCATATGAACAGATAATAATAAAATGACATGAAAGCAAAACTGGATAAGAGATGGCAGTAACATGAGCAGCAGATAAAACAGCAGAAACAGAATGATGTAGACTAAGCCATGCTTCTTATTTATATCTTAATTCTCTGCACTAATACTAGTTTAACAGAATTAGGTGTCACCCTAATGTCTAAACTGAAACTGAAATGGGTACAGAATAATTTCCACAGAAGAGAATGCTAGTAATGGGCCTTTACCACCCGAACAGAAACAGACAGAAGCAGAAACAGATTAATCCCTACGGAAACAGAATGTAGAATTAGGTGTACACTGGTAATTGGGCCTTTACCACCCGAACAGATGGTACCACGCAGAAACAGACAGGTGTTGCCACCCAACAGAAACAGATGGTACCAACAGAAACAGACAGAACTAAGTGTACCCTAAAACCCTACCCCAAGCGATCGGCTCCCTAATACATAAATATCCTGTGTCGGCCCCACAGTAGGGTGTATCACTCCCTAAGTGACAACCAATTGGCACAGACCTATTTACAGATGTCACGGCGTCTTACATCCTCAAAGGCAGACCGGGATCCATGCACGCACATGATCCGGTTGGAACGCACCATCAACACCCCTCGCCATTATCAGAATGAACCGCTTATAATTAGTTCAGTAAGCGTGCCCGGACCCTACCTACTATTGGGTCAAAGTTTTGATACCAGAAAGGGTTACTGACTAATATGGGTCCCAAACAACAGATGACACAAGTAATTCCCCTCCTAACCTTGTGTCCCCAGACTAACAGATTTCAGATTGACTTGTTTACAAGTTCAGTCATACATAGTTTAGATCAACTAGTTCACAGATCAGACAATCAAGTTAACAGGTTTTCTGACTAACGGATCAGATGTTCGGGTTAACAGGCTTACAGATTAGCTGGTTACAGATTAACAGACTTACAGATTAACCGGTTACATATTATCTAACTTTGTATTGGGCCTACGGATTCATGAAATGGGTTTATCAGATTCATTGGTCCAATTAGTTTAACCTTACCCAACACGTTTTAGACATCATATTTATATCATATTTTCATTAATTAATTATCCTCTGATTTGTTACTTATACGTTCATAGAAAATACGGGGTGTTACAGTGATTGAAGACCGGAAATCTTCACCTCGGTTGGATGATAACTGATGTCCTGATTGGGAGGCATCCCGAAATACGGATAATGAGTGGTGATCGTCCAGACGTACGTGGAGATTGATGGGTATGAGAGGTATATAGTGCCTCCGGTTTCGTTCAGACCCAGAACGGACTTGTAAATGGACTGTGTGTCTGACATTGGAATTCGTTCTGTGTGACTGATAGCCATCAGTTGCATGGTGTGAATTGCCTCTGTGGCATGCTGAGATGCAGTGATCAGGGCTTCTGTTGAAAAGCAAAACCTTGTGGTTGATGATCAAAGCATCGCTTGCGTGGCATAACTTTGTGTATGACGTGAATTCGCGAACCTCACACCTCGGTATGAACCAGAAACGGGATAGGACCTCAGGGAGGATATGCGTTTCTTCCTAGCTAGAGGTGGTGTCAATGCTTAAACTGGCTGACATTTATATTATTTTTACCTATGTGGTTGTTGCTGTTGCGAGGCGCCTCGGTTATATCGGTCAATCTGGGACCGATGGAGTCATTCGTTTACTCATTTACGCCCCAAACGGCGGGGAAACACAGTGTTCAGGCATTTTAATCCACCTCGTTGGACCGACCATGTCGCTCCAAGGGCCCACCTGTGCCTGGGTCCTAAGGCTCGGGCTAGGCAGTCTCGAATTCGGTAAGGACTATCTTTTGCCTTGGTTCATGACGGAAATACAATTTCCAAATACGTGACTGTGCGGTTTTGATTATATATATATATATATATATATATATATATATATATATATATATATATGGCGACATGATATATGGTACCCATGCCGTCTATGATTGATAGTTATGATTGAAATTGTTTTTGAAACATATAAACACTAGTAATAATATCATGCTTTTGTTTTATTCGTATCAATCATATTTTGGCCATTATAAGGTAAAACTCTATCCTCCGGTTTGCGTTGCATTGTGTGATGGGAACTGAGTCTTATAATGGCTTCATTTTTATAAAAAGCATTGCGATGTTTAAAAGATTTACTTGTTTTAAGCACTGGCAATCCAATGGAGTAAACCTGTTCCGTGAAAGTGGCGTGGTCCTGTGATTAGCCATATTATAACTGTGTTAAGTAGATTTCTCATACCAGTCCCATGACTGACTCGTAGTTTGTTTCACTTGCAAACTCGGGTGCCCCTTTTTCTACACGTGCAGCCTTGTTTTCAGGTTTTAGCTAGCACTTTCTGGATAGCTGGAGCTAAAGATGGATTCTATCATTTATCTCTTTTTATGTTGTTTAGCTCCTGTTGTACATATTATGTTTTGTTTTCCGCTGTAGACATTTATGTATACCTGAACTGTATTTGTGCTAAGTATGATCCTGTATACTGTGTAACTCTGATGATTACGTTTACCCAGTGTATTATTTGTACATTATCTGGTGTATTTATTTATTTATGTTCTGCTATTATCTGTTTATGTGTTATATTCCAAAGATTACCCTTGCCGCCGTCAGTACGGGGAATGGGGTCGTCACAACGTGGTATCAGAGCTTTGGTTAAGCTTAGTTCTGGAATATAACATATTAACGAACTCGTCAGAAATAGAACCAGTCGTGTTCTAGGATGGGTAACTCAATACAGATAGGATCAATAATATCCTAGTATGAGTAAAGCAGAATGAAATACACCCTAGTAGACACATTTACATTCAAGTATTTGTCTCTATGTTTTGAAATATCTTTTCTATTGACCTGACACTTGATCTGCCATTTGCAGAAGTACTAGAAAATGAATGTCAGAATCAGAAGGAATGCAGAACCAGATATTGAGGCCCTATTCATTAAGTATCAAAATATGGATGGAATATCGTTCTCGGGCGAAGAATCTACCATGAAAACACAAGCTTGGATTCGTTCAGCTGAGAAAATCTTTGACGTTTTAAAGCTGAGAGATGACCAGAAAAGATTACTGGCATCCTGGGCACTCAAAGACGAAGCTTTGTTCCGGTGGGATTCGATTATTAAGGATAATCCAGAAGGTGATATCACCTGGGATAGATTTAAACTGATTTTCCTAGAAAGATTTACTCCTCCTTAAGCAACTGAGCGGTTATGTGATGAATTCTCTTATCTGATACAAGGAGATATGACCATTCCAGAATATCATAAGAAATTCAACGAACTTTCTCATTTTGCCCCTCATCTGATAAAAGACCCAAAGAGGAAGAATTTGAGGTTTATTCATGGCCTGCAAAGAAAATATCAGAATAGTGTAATGAGGATTGTGAAGCTTCCTTTTTTTGAAATGATATACATGGCTTACCAGTTTGAGGACCTAGAAAAGAAAGGTATGTTGCGTTACGAAGAGGAAGTTAGTTCTAGTAATAAAGGTGAGTCTGAAACTGATCGTCCTGAGGCCAGTACGATGCTTGAGGTGAGTAAGAAGCCCGAAGTCAATCGAAAAAGGGCCAGATCTAAGAAAGAATCAGTAACGACGGCCACATGCTCTAACTGCATAAGGAAGGACATTTTACCAAAAATTGTAGATCTTTGAAGAAAGATGGATTTAAGCCCGGTAAGAAGGCTCAAGAAATTAGAAAATGCCGGAAGTGCCATCACGGTGGCCATATTGAGAAGAATTGCCAGCTATTAAAGAAAGAATCTGAAGTTGTACATATAAATGAAGTAGCAAAAACTTCTGAGCCCTCAGCTAGTCAGGGAAGGCCTGATGCTTTAGAAGGCACGCTTAATGTCAAAAACATTCCAGTTAAAGAACTGTTTGATACAGGCGCATCACGAAGCTTTATTGCAAAGAATGCAGTTAAAAAGTTGGATTCGAAATTGATAAAGCTCAAAGAACCCATCACTGTCCATCATCCGGTTGGGTGTTCTCTCGATCTTAGCTGGATTTGTGCGGTGCCTGTCTCTTTTTCCTGTTATAAATTTCCTACCATCTCGATCGTCATGAATTTTACTGAGTTTGATCTTATTTTGGGATTAGATTGGTTAACCAAATATGAGGCTGAGGTTAAATGCGCTGAGAGAGTTGTTAAGGCAAAGGCCCAACCAGAGAACTATATAACCATATCATGTGAAGGCCCAAATTCAAATAGAAAAGATTTTTGGTCTGCTCTTGATGTTTCTTCTGTTCAAATAGAAAATATCCCTACAGTCATAGAGAATATTCCGTACCTCATAAAAGATATTCATGTTGTAAAGAATTATGCAGATGTGTTCGAAGAAGTTGTCAACTTACCTCCGCAAAGAGAAATTGATTTCAAGATCACTTTAATTTCAAACGCAAGGCCAATAGTGCACGCTATTCGGAGAATGACTCTAAAGGAGAAAGAAGAACTAGACAATCAAACTCGACAACTTGTATGGAAGGGTCTGATCAGACCTAGTTTTCTTGATTGGGGGGCAACAGTGGTGTTTATTCCAAAGTCTGACGGTACTCTACGACTATGTGTGGATTATCGTGATTTGAACAAGCAGACCATAAAGAATAAATATCCATTGCCGCGAATCGATGATTTATTGGATCGTCTGAATGGAGCACAAGTATTTTCAAGGATGGACCTAGCTACAGGCTTCCATCAGCTTCGTATTGCCGAAGAATGTATTCCTATGACATCATTCAGAGGTCCAGATTTATTCTATGAGTGGTTAGTAATGTCGTTCGGCTTATGTAACGCTCCAGCATACTTCGTCGATATGATGAATCGAGTGTTCAGAGGAGTTTTGAATAAGTTTGTTCTGGTTTTTATTGATGATATTCTAATCTTCTCTACGTCAAAGGCCGAACATGAAAAACATTTGGAACAAGTTCTGGAAATTCTAAGAAGGAATGTATTGAAAGCTAAACTGTCCAAATGTATATTTTGGCAAGATGAAGTAAAGTTTCTTGGCCACGTCATATCGAAAGAAGGAACTGTTGTGGATCCAAGTAAAATCATAGCTATTCGAAATTTGAAACAGCCCAATACTCCCACAGAAATCCGAAGTTTTCTTGGATTGGCTAGTTATTACCAGAAGTTCGTTAAAAGATTTTTCAAAGATATCTAGTCACTTGACAAAGCTTACAAAGAAGCACTCAAAATTCAAGTGGACTCCAGAATGTGAAGAGGCTTTTGAGGAGCTAACGCTAAGGTAAACAACGGCCCCAGTGCTAACAATTATTGACGGCAATCAGGATTTGAAAGTCTGGACAGATGCCTCTAGAGAAGGCCTTGGTGCAGTGTTAATGCAAAGAGGTCAAGTGGTTGCTTATGCTAGCCGTCAACTGAAGCCACATGTAAAGAATTACATAACTCATGATCTTGAGTTATTGGCTATAGTATTTGCTTTGAAAATTTGGAGGCACTATCTTTTGGGTGAGAAATTCGAACTGTTTACAGATCACCAGTCGCTAAAGTATCTGTTCACCCAGAAAGACTTGAATCTGAGGCAGCAATGTTGGCTAGAGTTCCTTGCAGCATACGATTTTGAGATTCTATACACTCCAGGGAATGCCAATGTCGTGGCTGATGCATTAAGCCGAAAGAATGTGATGATCGCTAGTTTTATTATCACGACTTCATTGATAGATAAAATATTTGTTCTTCAGAAGGATGATCACTTCACTCAGAAGATCAAAGAGATAATTCAGAAAGGCGAGCCCTCGAGTTTTCAGGTTGATAGTGATGGGATTCTAAGGCTAAAGGGTCGAATCTGTGTTTCTAACATTTTTGAGCTCCGAAAGGAAGTCCTGGATGAGTGCCACAAGTCAAAGCTTAGTATCCATCCAGGAGTAACCAAAATGTATAATGACATCAAACACACTTTCTGGTGGAGGTCAATGAAGAGAGACATTCCTTTATATGTTAGTCAGTGCCCTACATGCCAACTAGTCAAGAGCGGCCAACAGAAACTGGCAGGATTGTTGCAATCGCTGGACGTTCCAGGTTGGAAGTAGGAGCATATTTCCATGGACTTCATAGATGGTTTTCCTAGAACCAGATATGGAAATGACAGTATTTGGGTGATCGTAGATCGCTTCACGAAGACCGCCCATTTCATACCTGTCAGATCAAACAGGACTGCTCAGAGTCTGGCGCAGATATATTTCAAGGAAATTGTTAGACTACACGGAGTGTCGATCAGTATAGTTAGTGATAGAGATCCAATATTTACTAGAAAATTCTGGGAGGCATTTCAAGTAGAACTAGGAACGAAGCTGAACTTGAGCACCGCTTATCATCCTCAGACAAATGTTCAGACTTAGAGGGTGAATCGTATACTAGAAGATTTATTGCGGGCTTGTGTTCTAGTTTACGGTGGATCATGGGAAGACCATTTACATTTGGCTGAATTCTCATATAACAACAACTACCAAGCGAGCCTGACAATGTCACCACTCGAAGCATTGTATGGTAGACCGTGCCGATCTCCTGCTTGTTGGGTCGAACCCGGTAATAGACTTGTATTGGGACCGGATATGATCCGTGATGCTGCGGACAAAGTCGATTTCGTTAAGAAATGATTACTCGCCGCTCAAAGCTGACAGAAGAGCTATGCCGATAAGAGAAGAAGAGATATATCATTTGCCATTGGCGACTATGTATATTTGAAAGTATCGCCGATGGGAGGAGTTATCCAGTTCGGTAAAACTGGGAAGTTGGCACCTAAATTCATTGGTCCGTTTCCTATTCTTGAACGGATTAGAACTCTCGCTTATAGGGTTCAATTGCCTGATTGGTTGCCTAGAGTGTATGATGTATTTCACATATCTCAACTTCGAAAGCACGTTCATGATCCAGACTTGATCGTGGAAGAAGCAGCGCCACAGGATATTGAAATTACTCCAGAGTTGGCTGTGAGAAGAGAGTCGCTAAAGATTATCAGCAAAGAAAACAAAGAACTGAGGAACAAGAAGGTTCACTTAGTCAAAGTGCAATGGAGTGGAGATCCGTGAGATTGTACTTGGGAAACTGAGGAGAGCATTCAGAAAGCCTATCCTAAGTGTCGAGTGGATATCTCTGATTGACTCCGGTGCAAGGTACATTTATACTTTGCATTACCATTTAGTTCTCTACTTTGTTGTTATTTTCTTTTCATAGATGTGCACTTTTAATTCTATAGTCTGATTAATTTAAAGAGAATGCATGAATTAGTTTGTATGGTTTTGAAAAGTAAATGGAAAATTGATTGTTGTTTGGGTTGTGTGATGGTGAATTTGATTAATTAAATTATTAGGATGATAGTTAATTAAATAACACATTGAACTGATATAAAAATAGATAGAAATATATATGTGTGCATTATATATGCTTCAACAGGTAAATGGATTAGCTGTTGAGTAAAGAATTTATTTGCGTGCCCGACAAATAGGTAAACCTTAATGAGTTGGATGCGAATTATTATTATATCAACACCTGTGAATGCCATTGGATGCGGATTGCTGGTTGTTCTGTGTGTAATAATAAACGTCACCATAGGATAGTAACAATTAATTTTGAACTACACTACATGGCATACTTCTTGAAGATAGGCATACTTCATCATATACCACATAAGCATTTGGAGCTTGTAACACCTCGTGAATTCTATAAGATTAAGCTTCACAAATTAAAGTTCAATTAATTATAAATGAAAGAATTAAGGGAAACGGGTTACGCTTTTGCGTTCATCTCGGAATTCTGCTTGAGATAGAGTCCGAGTTTGCGTGAATCGGACTCCGTATGAAGGAGTTATGACCTTCAAAAGTTTCAGAATAAAATTTAAAATTCAAACAACTCGGTTTCAAGTTCAAAATTCAAAAAATAAGCTCAAACTGGGCTGGGCGGGAAAATTCCCGGCCAGAGACCAGGTCGACCACAGGGTCGACCATGTTGTCGACCTGGTCACCCCAGGTCGACCATAGTGTCGACCTGCGTGTCGACCTACCAACCTACCCGGTCGACCTGGCTGGCTGGGTCTGGCTCTGGCTCGAATTTCTGTTGCTCGTTGTGTCATTGGGGCTGACATGACACCTCTTGATTGGCTCTTTGGACTTTGTATGGTCTAAATTCCTTTTGTCTTCATCTGACGGCTCAAAACAATCTAAAAATCTATATATACACCCTAAGTCTCAACTAAAATTCACACAAAAAAATAAGACTGGAGTTGTCATGCTGCCGGGAAGGAATTGAACGTAGCCGTCAAGGGAAAGGAGCTTAGGGACGAATCAAATTAAGAAGAGAACTAAAGCTTAATCAAATTAATCAATGCAACGTAAATCTACCCAAAGGAACACATCTCAATTTCAGAACTCAGAATCCAAAATTCAAGATTCTGCATTCATTGTAAATATAGTGATCTTTCAGAATATGAATAAAATTGTGACGTGATTCGAAGTAAATGAAAATAAAATTGTGTTATTGTATAATAATGATATGAATTCTGTGTATTGTAATAATTTTGTCATGACTTGTATATTGATATTTGTGGCATAAATTGATTGATGCAAGCCTATTGGACATTTGTATATGAAAATAATAGCACTTGCAAGTTTGTGGCAAAAACTAGAATTTTATCCCTTTATGTTTATGTCTATGGCATGGACTATATACATTCTCTAAGTCTAAATTAAGGCTTATGTAAACAAGTTCTAGATTTGAGACCTTTTATGCCTACATGACTCAAAATCTAGGAACACGTTCTTATGTTTATTTGCAAGTATAATTGGATCTATGTTAAGTACCGTTTGGGTTACATAAACTATGCAAGTTCATGTTGAAATAGGCTATATGATTAGATGTTAAAATTGGATATTTTGGTGAATATACAACATGTTAGTTTTGTTGTTGACATTATGCCAAGTTAAACATGTTTAAACCCAAGTTTGTATAAGCTTAAACTATGCCATTTCATATGACACCTACTTAGTTATACTCTGATTTGAATGCAAGTTCGCATGACCCATAATTTATGTTAGTTGAATCGCTAAATTGCAAGTTCATGCGCCACACACCTTTATGTATTGTAAAATATTACATGTTCTTGATTTCCCCTTTTCTCGCGTTTATAAAGTTGGGATGAATTGTGTTGAGCACAACATTTGTTATAATGTTGCGAACGTACAGACGGGGGTAATAACGTTGGGTGTAAAACATGAAAAATATATGTTGGCATGTTTGGCACATGCCAACGACAATGACATTTAAGCGGTATGAATTGTTATACCCAAGAATAAAGGACATGACATTTACATATGAAATTGAGAAGTGATAAAATATGTAAATTTAGAAAACACGGTATGCTTAACCCGAGGTTGGATTGAGTTGTGACGTAAACCTGCCCAGACCCGCCCGGCTGTCCAGTAGTCACAACAATACCTATCCAATCTGGGTGGTTAAGCGTTGAGCCCAATAAGGACCCGAGGTTAGACTGAGCTACGGTGTAAACCTGCCTGAAACCGACTGGCACATCCAGTAACCGTAGCAATATTTGTCTAATGTGAGTGGTCGGTGCTTTAAGAGGCTAAGGACAGATGGTAGGGTTAAGTCAACTAAAAACACTTAACCAAATTCAACATGTTAACAAGAATTGATGGGTGAGGTTGGGTAAATACAGGCACTTAACCACTTAACATGTTTGACTGGAAAACCCTAGTAACGAGGGACCCGTTTCAGCAGTAACCCAAGTTAGGTATCATGATACCCTGAAACTAGGAAGGGTGGGGAACGATTACTGGGCTGATTGTAAGCGGTCAAAAACGACGGCGGTGGGTGCACAGTGTAGGTTCTAATGGGGTGCGGGCATGCACACACTCCGAAGCAGACAAACAGGGCACTGGGGCACCAGTAGTATAACCTATGTATTTTAGAATTGTGTTGGGGCCGCCACTATGGGTCTTGATACACCCCATGGTGGGACCAATATAGGTATTTATAATTCTTGGGGGTCGTATGACACATATGTTTATGCGAGTTGGGGCCGATCTTTAGAAAATGGGGATCACTTCACCCTCAGCATGGGGAGCCAGTTAGAATAAGCTCAAGTAGGTTTAGAGATATAGTGTGGGTGCGATAGTACATTTGATTCTAAACTACACCTCCTTAGCTTGTGATACTTTCCTGTTTTTAGTTTATATCTATCATGCCCTTTTTATTATTTACATAATGAAGAGTCAGTAGATTTACTCAGGCTTTATTTCTGACCCTATTTTCTTTTCGTCTTCTTTACTTTCGTTTCCCCCATGGTCCACAGGGAGGAAACAACCCAGCTTAGTCAGACTCTTTGCAAGCTTCAAGACAGTAGATGTATGGTTTGGATCTCTTTTGCTCGGATTATGGCTTTGGATATCAATATGGGGATTTTTGTTACTTTAATTATGTTTTATGCTTTTTAATAATCAAGATACTAATGAGGTTGTAATGTTGGAAGTATTTTGAGACAATTATGGAAATGTTTTGTATGAACACGTATTGATGAAATAAAAGGCTATTTGTTTTCCACGGTTTAAAATATTTGTGTTTATATCTGTCTTGTGTTTATCTACGACTTTTACTTATAAACCTCCACCAAAGTTAAGGCATTCCCTTTGTGAGTGACCTTAACGGTGGTGGGGTGTTTCACTTGGTATCAGAGCATAGGTTTACCAGATAAGACATTTTTTTTTTGAATTTGTTTTCGAAAGGAAGTTTAAAGAAGCATTTTTCAAGAAAAAATGTTATATTTAAAAAAAAGGCATAATCCCCCAAAGCCATGTGCACTGTCTCTCTCTCTCTCTATCCTTCGTTTAGAATCTTTCCTTTCTGTTTCAGCATGTCTGGAGACCTTAACCTTCCAGAAGGAGTACCGATACCCGGCTGGTTTAGGAGGTACTTAGTAGCAAGGGCCAATGGCGCAGGCCCAGCAGACATTCCTCCTCCAGTGGCCGTGGTTCCTCCTCCTCCTCCTCGTGGAAATGCCTTCGCAAAAAAATGTAGAGACTTCAAGGCTATGGGTGGAAAAGACTTTTATGGGATAGAGTCCTTTGTAGGAGCAAGAAACTGGCTAAAGGAGACCGAGGATCTGTTTGTCATCTTCGAAGTTGATGACAGGCAAAAGATACAGCTAGCAATGTGGTTTCTTAAAGATGAAGCTTCCTATTGGTGGGAGATTATCAAAGCTCAGAGGGCAGGGACAGAAGGCTGGATCCACTTCAGGGGGTCAAGTTCATGCGCTGGTGGCACCTCCACAGGAACGAGGTAGTAATACTTCTGTAAAAAGTGTAGTCTATCTTTATGATCATCTCGTTCTCACACTTTTTGACTCTGGCGCATCACACTCCTTTATTTCATCTGCCTTAGTATAATCTCTACATCTAGACACTAGTATGGTAGAGGATCCCTTAGTAGTTTCAAATCCAATTGGGGGCTCCGTTTACTCTTCAATGGTTTGTTTGGGTTTGAAAATCTCTATTCTCAGTGTTGAGTTTAGTTGTAATGCCTTTGTTTTGGGCTTCTTGGGATATGGTTTGATCTTAGGCATGGACTGGTTATCCAGTAATGGTGCCATTCTTGATTGTGAGAAAAGAGTAGTTAGACTCTTGACTCGGCTTGGTAACACTCTAGAAATTTCTTGTAATCCCTTGAGTGCTGTTATGCTTAGATATCTAGAGTCGCTTGAGGTTTCTGATGAGAATTTGCAATCAGTTAGAGTAGTCCAGGAATATCCGGATGTCTTTGAGGAGGTGAAGGGCTTACCTCCGAGGCGGGAAATAGACTTCCGCATATATCTTGTAGATAATGCAAAGCCTGTAGCTTTACCTGTCAGACACATGGCTCCAAAGGAGAGAAAGGAGCTCAGTAAGCAGGTTAAAGAACTTCTCAGAAAGGGGTTCATTAGACGGAGCATTTCGGAATGGGGTGCTCCAGTGGTGTTCGCAACCAAAGCGGACGGTTCGCTTCGCCTTTGCATCGACTATAGGGAGTTAAACAAATTGACCAAGAAAAATAGGCACCCTCTTCCCCGAATCGACGATTTGTTTGATCAGCTTGTAGGTGCGTCGGTCTACTCCCAACTTGATCTGGCAACTGGGTTCCATTAGCTAAGAGTAGCTGAAGACAGCATTGATAAAATGACGTTTAGAACCCCAAACGGTTTCTTCGAGTGGCTTGTCATGCCTTTCGGCTTTACAAACGCACCCGCTTATTTCGTAGACCTAATGAGCAGAGTGTTCAGAGAATTCCTCAAAAAATTTGTGGTTGTCTTCGTAGACGATATTTTGATCTTCTCAAAGAATGAGGAAGAGCATGCTCAACATCTGAAAGAAATCATGGATACTCTCCGAGCACATCAGTTGAAGGCCAAATTTTCCAAATGCTACTTTTGGAGAGAAGAAGTAAGGTTTCTTGGGCATGTGGTGTCCAAAGAAGGGTTGGCCGTGGACCCCGCGAAAGTAGTTGCGGTGCAAGATTGGAAGGCACCAAAGAACGCAACCAAAGTTAGATGTTTTCTAGGGCTGGCGGGTTTCTACCGTAAGTTCATTAAGGATTTTGCAAAAATCTCAGCTCCACTCACAAGGCTAACAAAGAAGAATCTAGCGTTCGCTCGGGACTTGGATTGCGAGTTTGCTTTCCAACGCTTGAAAAAGGGCTCTTACAACAACCCTTGTTCTGACTCTTCCAGATGGAAGCAAGATGTTCACAGTTTACACAGATGCATGCGGCACGGGGATAGGCGTTGTTTTGATTCAAAAAGAGAGGGTAGTAGCTTATGGTGGAAGGCAATTGAAAGTTCATGAAAAGAACTACCGAACCCATGATCTTGAGTTAGCCGCCATCGTCTTTGCACTTAAGTCTTGGCGCCATTATCTCCTAGGTGAGAAGTTTGAAATGTATACTGACCATAAATCGTTGAAATATCTTTTCTCGTAGAAAGATCTTAACTTAAGGCAACAAAGATGGATGGAGTTTCTTGCCTCGTATGACTCTGAGATTTCCTATACTCCGGGCAAGGGCAATGTAGTAGCAGACGCCTTGAGCAGAAAGAAGTTGACCCTAAGCCCGCTGTTTGTAGAAAGGAAAAGTTGGAGTATATAATCAGTTTTAATTTTAGGCCCTCCTCTGATTTCGTACCGGGTTTGTTAGCATCTCTTGAAGTGCGCCCTACTCTTTTGGATACAATAGGGACTGCACAACGTGAAGACCCTCATCTAGTTGAAGTGGTTGATAAGCTAATTAGGGGTGAGACTTCTAGTCACCTCAATAGGTACTCTATCGATGATTAAGGCTTGCTGAGAGCGATGGAAGACTATGCGTCCCACAAGCAGGGGAGTTGGTAAAGAAGGTTCTTGAGGAAGCACATCATTCCAAAATGACAATACACCCAGGCGGAGACAAAATATACAAGGACATAAAGAGAGTTTCTTTTGGAGCGGCATGAAGAAGGACGTGGCAGATTTCATTTCTAAGTGTATGATATGCCAATAGGTCAAGGCGGAACAGAAGAAGCCTGGAGGATTGCTTCATCCTCTAGAGGTTCCCCAGTAGAAGTTGGATAGTATTTCAATGGACTTCATTGATGGGCTGCCTAGGTCAAGAAGGGGCAATACTAGCATTTGGGTAATAGTGGATAGGCTTACAAAAAGCGCCCAGTTTTTACCTGTCAAGAGTAGAAGGACTGCCTCATCTTTAGCGTCTCTTTACCTTAGGGAGATACTTCGACTCCATGGGATACCCTCCAGCATTGTTAGTGACCGAGACCCAATCTTCACAAGCGAGTTTTGGCGGAGTCTGCAAGAAGCCGTAGGCACACAGTTATGTTTGAGCACGGCCTATCACCCCGAAAACGATGGCTAGATGGAAAGGGTGAATAGAGTTCTAGATGATCTTTTAAGACTTTGCGTTCTTGACTTTGGAGGGACATGGGAGGATCACCTTCCTTTAGTGGAATTTGCCTATAACAACAGCTACCAAGCTACCATAGGCATGGCACCCTTCGAAGCCTTATATGGAAGACCGTGCAAATCACCAAACTATTGGTGGGAGTCTACAGATAAGCTTATACTTGGGCCAGACATGATCAGAGAGACCTCAGAGAAAGTGGACTTAATACGAAGAAGGATGAAGACAGCCCAGGATAGACAAAAATCCTACGCAGACAAGAGAAGGACCGACATTGAGTTTGAGGTTAGGGACAGGGTTTTCCTTAAGGTATCTCCTTTAAGGAACATCGTTTGCTTTGGATCAACAGAAAAGTTAGCACCAAGATTTGTAGGGCCGTTTCCTATCATCGAGAAGGTTGGGAAGATGGCCTATAGATTAGAGCTACCCGAGAGACTGGCCGGAGTTCACAACGTCTTTCATGTTTCTCACCTCCGAAAGTGTTTGCATGAATCTGCGGAAGTGGTGGAACCTAGCATTCTAGAAGAAGCCGAAGTGGAACATGAAGCAACTGTGAGGAGAGTTCCAACCCACATCTTAGGAACTAAAGTGAAAAAGCTACGCAATCGCGAAGTCAAACTCATTAAAGTTCAGTGGAGTGACACCGAGGAAGACGCGACTTGGGAAACTGAGGACAGAATACGCGCTGCCTACCCTTTTCTTTTTGAGGGTACATCTTTGATCTCTCTCTCTTTTTCCTTAAGTTATGCTTTATCTATCTTTTTAGGTATATCTCCTCGGGCCTTTTCCTAACTCCTTAGGTAGAAAACAAATGGATGCAAACATGTATTTGAAAACATGTTATGGATGATGGCTGCAGATGGTTGCTAGTGGTTGCTCGTGGATGCATATACAAACACACCCTTGGTTTTAGATCGGCTCAGTCACTTCATATTGCATATGCATATATGTATTCTCATTTGTATATGGTTGAAACTTGAAATGCTGTCATATGGTTGTCGCATTTGTATGAATAGTTGTGCACTCATGTAGAATTATGAGTAGGAAAAATTTGCATACATAATGGATTCATGACACTTACATGATTCGCATTAAGGAGGTCAACTGAATCAGTAAACCGCCCGATTTCTGCATTAGTTAAGGACATGTACACTCACTATGCATATGATCATAAAGCATTAGAAGTCTTTTAAGGACAGTGGACGCCTGTGTTTGTTGGTTGAGTAGATGGACGGTTGGATGGTAGGATATACAGTCTTCCTAACTTGAAGATTTCAGGGACAAAATCCTTTTAAGAAGGGGAGAATGTAACACCCTGTGAATTCTATAACATTAAGCTTCACAAATTAAAGTGTAATTAATTCTAAATGAAAGAATTAAGGGAAACAGGTTATGCCATTGCGTTCGTCTCGGAATTCTGCTTAAGATAGAGTCCGAGTTTCGTGAATCGGATTCCGTATGAAGGACTTATGACCTTCGGAAGTTTCAGAATAAAATTTAAATTTCAAACAGCTCGGTTTCAAGTTTAAAATTCGAAAAATAAGCTCAAAATGGGCTGGGCGGGAAAATTCCCGCCCAGGGACCAGGTCGACCATGGTGTCGACCTGGTCATCCCAGGTCGACCATAGTGTCGACCTGGGTGTCGACCTCCCAATCGACCTACCCGGTCGACCTGGCTGGCTGGGTCTGGCTCTGGCTCGAATTTCTGTGGCTCGGTGTGTCATTGGGGCTGACATGTCACCTCTTGATTGGCTCTTTGGACTTTGTATGGTCTAGATTCCTCTTGTCTTCATCTGACGACTCAAAACAATCTAAAAATCTATATATACACTATAAGTCTCAACTAAAATTCACACAAAAAAATAAGATTGGAGTCGTCATGCTGCCGGGAAGGAATTGAGCGTAGTCGACAAGGGAAAGGAGCTTACGGACGAATCAAATTAAGAAGAGAACTAAAGCTTAACCAAATTAATTAACGCAACGTTAATCAACCCAAAGGAAGGCATCTCAATTTCAGAACTCAGAATCCAAAATTCAAGATTCTGCATTCGTTGTAAGTATAGTGATCTTTCAGAATATGAATAAAACTGTGGATTCGATGTAAATGAAAATAGAATTGTGTTATTGTATAATAATGATATGAATTCTGTGTATTATAATAATTCTGTCATGACTTGTGTATTGATATTTGTGGCATAAATTGATTGATGCAAGCCTATTGGACATTTGTATATGAAAATAATAGCACTTGCAAGTTTGTGGCAAAAACTAGAATTTGATCCCTTTATGTTTATGTCTATGGCATGGACTATATACATTCTCTAAGTCTAAATTAAGGCTTATGTAAACATGTTCTAGATTTGAGACCTTTTATGCCTACATGACTCAAAATCTAGGAACACATTCTTATGTTCATTTGCAAGTATAATTGGATCTATGTTATGTACCGTTTGGGTTACATAAACTATGCAAGTTCATGTTGAAATAGGCTATATGATTAGATGTTAAAATTGGATATTTGGGTGAATATACAACATGTTAGTTTTGTTGTTGACATTATGCCAAGTTAAACATGTTTAAACCCAAGTTTGTATAAGCCTAAACTATGCCATTTCATATGACACCTACTTAGTTATACTCTGATTTGAATGGAAGTTCAGATGACCCATAATTTATGTTATTTGAATCGCTAAATTGCAAGTTCATGCGCCACACACCTTTATGTATTGTAAAATATTACATGTTCTTGATTTCCCCTTTTCTCGTGTTTATAAAGTTGGGTTGAATTGTGTCGAGCCCAACATTTGTTGTAATGTTGCGAACGTACAAACGGGGGTAATAACGTTGGGTGTAAAACATGAAAAATATATGTTGGCATGTTTGGCACATGCCAACGACAATGACATTTAAGAGGTATGAATTGTTATACCCAAGAATAAAGGACATGACATTTACATATAAAATTCAGAAGTGATAAAATATGTAAATTTAGAAAACATGGTATGCTTTACCCGAGGTTGGATTGAGTTGTGATGTAAACCTGCCCGGACCCGCCCGGCTGTCCAGTAGTCACAACAATACCTATCCAATGTGGGTGGTTAAGCATTGAGCCCAATAAGGACCCGAGGTTAGACTGAGCTACGGTGTAAACCTTCCCAGAACCGACCGGCACATCCAGTAACCGTAGCAATATCTGTCTAATGTGAGTGGTCGGTGCTTTAAGAGGCTAAGGACAGATGGTAGGGTTAAGTCAACTAAAAACACTTAACCAAATTCAACATGTTAACAAGAATTGATGGGTGAGGTTAGGTAAATAAAGACACTTAACCACTTAACATGTTTGACTAGAAAACCCTAGTAACGAAGGACCCGTTTCAGTAGTAACCCAAATTAGGTATCATGGTACCCTAAAACTAGGTAGAGTGGGGCAAGATTATTGGGCTGATTGTAAGCGGTCAAAAACGACGGTGGTGGGTGCACAGTGTAGGTTCTAACGGGGTGCGGGCGTCCACACACTCCAAAGCAGACAAACAGGGCACTGGGGCACTAGTAGTATAACCTATGTATTCTAGGATTGTGTCGGGGCTGCCACCATGGGTCTTGATAAAACCCATGGTGGGACCAGCATAGGTATCTACAATTCTTGGGGACCGTATGACACATATGTTTATGCGAGCAAGAGCCGATCTTTAGAAAATAGGGATCACTTCACCCTCAGCATGGGGTGCCAGTTAGAATAAGCTCAAGTAGGTGCAGAGATATAGTGTGGGTGCAATAGTACATTCGATTCTAAACTACACTTCCTTAGCTTATGATACTTTCCTGTTTTCAGTTTATATCTATCATGCCCTTTTTCTTATTCACATACTGAAGAGTCACTAGATTTACTCAGGCTTTATGTCTGACTCTATTTTCTTTTCGTCTTATTTTCTTTCATCCCCCCCGGTCCCCAGGGAGGAAACAACCCAGCTTAGTCGGACTCTTTGCAAGCTTCAAGACCGTAGATGTATGGTTTGGATCTCTTTTGCTCGGATTATGGCTTTGGATATCAATATGGGGATTTTTGTTACTTTATTTATGTTTATGCTTCTTTAATAATCAAGACAGTAATGAGGTTGTAATGTTGGAAGTATTATGAGACAATTATGGAAATGTTTTGTATGAACACGTATTGATGAAATAAAATCCTGTTTGTTTTCCGCTGTTTAAAATATTTGTGTTTATATCTGTCTTGTGTTTATCTGTGACTTTTACTTATAAACCTCCACCAAAGTTAAGGCATTCCCTTTTTGAGTGACCATAACGGAGGTGGGGTGTTTCAGAGCTTGTGTGACGAGGTGGAAGATTTACCGTACGAGCGAGAGGCTTGTATGGCGATGACTATATTTTACAGGTTGAACTGATGACTGATATGGACCATATAAAATTGTAACGATAAATTGCCAGATTAATAAAAACCAAACACGGGGTCTGGAGTTGACAATAATCACGTCTCTCTAGTTATTAGATACGACACATGGATTATTTATTTCCCACATGGGACGAGGTGACGAGAATTTATTCTCTGAAGCAATTAAAAATACACACTCCCTCGGGCTTTGACAGGGTGACGAGAATTTATTCTCTGGAGTTATTATCTATACACGCTACCCTGTAAACACCAGAATATATCACTATAAATATGTGTATGATTTATAGGATTTATTGGGTACCTAATACGGCCCAATAAATTTCCAAACCCCTCCCCGTACAAAGGAGGTTATGGCGAAATTTTTTGAAAATTCCGGGTGTTAGCCAAATTTTTGAAGAATTTGAAAATTCTCAGAAACTGGAAAATTGGAGAATGGAAGCCAGATTGAACATAGAGTTGATTAATCAAACCACTTTCGACTTTGTTCCTTTTTGGAGACGAAAAGTTTTAAGTGGGGGAGATTGTAACGACCCAGAAAATATGAACCAATTTAAAAATTTTAAATTGGCTATTTTGGTGGATTTTAAATATTTAAAATAAATATTTTAAATAATAGCGATGAAAAGTGAGTTTGAATCGATGGTTGAAAATAAATATAATTATCTCTAATTATAAACAAGGCCTAAAATGAGTCTTATAATGGCTTCATTTTCATAAAAAGCATTGCGATGTTTAAAAGATTTACTTGTTTTAAGCACTGGCAATCCAATGGAGTAAACCCGTTCTGCGAAAGTGGCGTGGTCCTGTGATTAGCCATATTATAACTGTATTAAGTAGATTTCTCATACCAGTCCCATGACTGACTCGTAGTTTATTTCACTTGCAAACTCGGGTGCCCTTTTTTCTACACGTGTAGCCTTGTTTTCAGGTTTTAGCTCGCTCTTTCTGGATAGCTGGAGCTAAAGATGGATTCTATCATTTATCTCTTTTTATGTTGTTCAGCTCCTGTTGTACATATTATGTTTTTTTTCCGTTGTAGACATTTATGTATAGCTGAACTGTATTTGTACTAAGTATGATCCTATATACTGTGTAACTCTGATGATTACGTTTACCCAGTGTATTATTTGTACATTATCTGGTGTATTTATTTATTTATGTTCTGCTATTATCTGTTTATGTGTTATATTCCAAAGATTACCCTTGCCGCCGTCAGTACGGGGAATGGGGTCGTCACAACGTGGTATCAGAGCTTTGGTTAAGCTTAGTTTTGGAATATAACATATTAACGAACTCGTCAGAAATAGAACCAGTCGTGTTCTAGGATGGGTAACCCAATTAAGATAGGATCAGTAATATCCTAGTATGAGTAAAGCAGAATGAAATACACCCTAGTAGACACATTTACATTCAAGTATTTGTCTCTATGTTTTGAAATATATTTTCTGTTGACCTAACACTTGATCTACCATTTGCAGAAGTACTAGAAAATGAGTGTCAGAATCAGAAGGAATGCAGAACCAGATATTGAGGCCCTATTAATTAAGTATCGAAATATGGGTGGAATATCGTTCTCGGGCGAAGAATCTACCATGAAAACACAAGCTTGGATTCATTCAGCTGAGAAAATCTTTGACGGTTTAAATCTGAGAGATGACCAGAAAAGATTACTGGCATCCTGGGCACTCAAAGGCGAAGCTTTGTTCCGGTGGGATTCGATTATTAAGGATAATCCAGAAGGTGATATCACCTGGGATAGATTTAAAGTGATTTTCCTAGAAAGATTTACTCCTCCTTAAGCAACTGAGCGGTTATGTGATGAATTATCTTATCTGATACAAGGAGATATGACCATTCCAGAATATCATAAGAAATTCAACGAACTTTCTCATTTTGCCCCTCATCTGATTAAAGACCCAAAGAGGAAGAATTTGAGGTTTATTCATGGCCTGCAAAGAAAATATCAAAATAGTGTAATGAGGAATGTGAAGCTTCCTTTTTCTGAAATGATATACATGGCTTACCAGTATGAGGACCTCGACAAGAAAGGTATGTTGCGTTACGAAGAGGAAGTCAGTTCTAGTAATAAAGGTGAGTCTGAAACTGATCGTTCTGAGGCCAGTAGGATGCCTGAGGTGAGTAAGAAGCCCAAAGTTAATCAAAAAAGGGCCAGATCTGTGAAAGAATCAGTAACGACGGCCACGTGCTCTAGCTGCAACAAGGAAGCACATTTTACCAGAAATTGTAGATCTTTGAAGAAAGATGGATTTAAGCCCGGTAGGAAGGCTCGAGAAATTAGAAAATGCCGGAAGTGCCATCACGCTGGCCATATTGAGAAGAATTGCCGGCTATTAAAGAAAGAATCTGAAGCAGTACATATAAATGAAGCAGCAGAAACTTCTGAGCCCTCAGCTAGTCAGGGAAGGCCTGATGTTTTAGAAGGCACGCTTAATGTCAAAAACATTCCAGTTAAAGAACTGTTTGATACAGGTGTGTCACGAAGCTTTATTGCAAAGAGTGCAGTTAAGAAGTTGGATTTGAAATTGAAAAAGCTCAAAGAACCCATCACTGTCCATAATCCGGTTGGGGTTCTCTCGATCTTAGCTGGATTTGTGCGGTACCTGTCTCTTTTTCCTGTTATAAATTCCCTACCATCTCGATTGTCATGAATTTTACTGAATTTGATCTTATTTTGGGATTAGATTGGTTAACCAAACACGAGGCTGAGGTTAACCATACCATGTGAAGGCCCGAATTCTAATAGAAAAGATTTTTGGTCTGCTCTTGATGTTTCTCCTGCTCCAATAGAAAATATCCTTGTAGTCACAGAGAATATTCCGGACCTCGTCAAAGATATTCCTACCGTAAAGAATTATGCAGATGTGTTCGTAGGAGTTGTCAGCTTACCTCCGCAGAGAGAAATTGATTTCAAGGTAGCTTTAATTCCGAACGCAAGGCTAGTAGTGCATGCTATTCGGAGAATGACTCTAAAAGAGAAAGAAGAACTAGACAATCAAACTCGACAACTTGTATGGAAGGGTCTGATCAGACCTAGTTTCTCTGATTGGGGGGCAGTAGTGGTGTTTGTCCCAAAGTCTGACGGTACTCTACAACTATGTGTGGATTATCGTGATTTGAACAAGCAGACCATAAAGAATAAATATCCATTGCCGCGAATCGATGATTTATTGGATCGTCTGAATGGAGCACAAGTATTTTCAAGGATGGACCTAGCTACAGGCTTCCATCATCTTCGTATTGCCAAAGAATGTGTTCCTATGACAGCATTCAGAGGTCCAGACTTATTCTATTAGTGGTTAGTGATGCCGTTCGGCTTATGTAAAGCTCCAACATACTTCGTCGATCTGATGAATCGAGTGTTCAGAGGAGTTTTGAATAAGTTTGTTCTGGTTTTTATTGATGATATTCTAATCTTTTCTAAGTCAAAGGCCAAACATGAAAAAAATTTGCAACAAGTTCTAGAAATTCTGAGAAGGAATGTATCGAAAGCTAAACTGTCCAAATGTATATTTTGGCAAGATGAAGTAAAGTTTCTTGGCCACGTCATATCGAAAGAAGGAATTGCTATGGATCCAAGTAAAATCACGGCTATTCAAAATTTGAAATAGCCCAGTACTCCCACATAAGTCCGAAGTTTTCTTGGATTGGCTAGTTATTACCGGAAGTTCGTTAAAAGATTTTCGAAGATATCTAGTCACTTGACAAAGCTTACAAAGAAGCACTCAAAATTCAAGTGGACTCCAGAATGTGAAGAGGCTTTTGAGGAGCTAAAGCTAAGGTTAACGACGGCCCCAGTGCTAACAATTATTGACGGCAATCAGGATTTGAAAGTCTGGACAGATGCCTCTTGAGAAGTCCTTGGTGCAGTCTTAATGGAAAGAGGTCAAGTGGTTGCTTATGCTAGCCGTCAACTGAAGCCACATGAAAAGAATTACGTAACTCATGATCTTGAGTTATTGGCTATAGCATTTGCTTTAAAAATCTAGAGGCACTATCTTCTGGGTGAGAAATTCGAACTATTTACAGATCACCAGTCACTAAAGTATCTGTTCACCCAGAAAGACTTGAATATGAGGCAGCAACGTTGGCTAGAGTTCCATGCAGCATACAATTTTGAGATTCTATACACTCCAGGGAAAGCCAATGTCGTGGCTGATGCATTAAGCCGAAAGAATTTGATGATCACCAGTTTTAGTATCACGACTTCATTGATAGATAAAATATCTGCTCTTCAGAAGGATGATCACTTCATTCAGAAGATCAGAGAGATATTTCAGAAAGGTGAGCCCTCGAGTTTTCAGGTTGATAATGATGGGATTCTAAGGCTAAAGGGTCGAACTTGTGTTCCTAACATTTCTGAGCTCCGAAAGGAAGTCCTGGATGAGTGCCACAAGTCAAAGCTTAGTATCCATCCAGGAGTAACCAAAATGTATAATGACATCAAACGCACTTTCTGGTGGAGGTCGATGAAGGGAGACATTTCTTTATATGTTAGCCGGTGCCCTACTTGCCAACTAGTCAAGAGCGACCAACAGAAACTGGCTGGATTGTTGCAACCGCAGGGCGTTCCAGGTTGGAAGTGGGAGCATATTTCCATGGACATCATAGATGGTTTGCCCAGAACCAGAAAAGGAAATGACAGTATTTGGGTGATCGTAGATCGCTTCACGAAGACCGCCCATTTCATACCTGTCAGATCAAACAGGACTGCTCAGAGTCTGGCGTAGATATATTTCAAGGAAATTGTTAGACTACACGGAATGCCGATCAGTATAGTTAGTGATAGAGATCCAATATTTACTAGCAAATTCTGGGAGGCATTTCAAGTAGAACTGGGAACGAAGCTGAACTTGAGCATCGCTTATCATCCTCAAAAAGATGGTGTAACACACCACCTCTGCTAGGGTCACTCACAAAGGAAATGCACTAGTTTTGGTGGAGTATTATCTAGGTAAACATGCACAAAGATATCACAAGGCAGAACATAAATAAAGCAGCGGTAGAAATTAAAAACCAACTTTTTATTATTTCCAAGAAAAGAGTCAAAAGCTCATATATCCAAGATACAAATTATTCCATTACATCAAGTTCATAGTAAAGAAGCATAAACTTTAAAACAAAGTAAATTATTCCCCATAAATAGCAGAAGCAGCCATAGCATAGCCCAAGACCAAACCGTACATGAGCTGTCAGAAAGCAAGTTGAATCCAAGCTAAGAGCTAGTGTTTCCTCCCTGGGAACCTGGGAGGGGGGGGGGGGACGAAAGAAAAAGGGGCGAAAGAAAAAGGATCAGTCATAAAGACTGGTAAGCCCTAGTGACTTTCAGTATGAAAACTAGTAAAGGTAACATGATATGTGAAAACTGGAATTAAACATAAGGATGATAACAGAACTAGTTGGATAATTAAGATAACAAGATAAGTCAAGTCTGGCATCGCATGTTCAAGGTTCGCTGCACCAACTGTACTAGTATTCTAACCCATATCAAGTATTAACCATGAAATGATCACTTAGCCCAGTGTCACGAAGTGACCCATTATGGGGTCCTATGGTACGATCTACTAATCGATCGGCTCCCTACAAGTCCTAGCTCGTCATGTGTCTGTGTCATACGGCCCTATCCAGAAATGTAGTTACCTGTGCTAGGTCCACCATAGGGTGTATCAAGTCCTATGGTGCCAACCACCGACACGAATCAACCATGCACAGTGTAAATCTACGGGTGCCCAATGCTTGATTTTTCAACTCCGGACTACGTGCACGACCATAGCCCGCCTGAACCTATAATGGCGCACCTACTCAGCCGTCGTTCTGGTCGCTTACAATTAGCCCAGTAATCGTGCCCCACCCTGCCTAGTCCCAGGGTATCGTGATACATCTAAGTGGGTTACTGCTGAAAAGGACCGCGTAACTAGGGTTTCTAATGGGTTAAGTGTTGTCATTCAAATTCGTGACTTAACCCTATCCAGATCATGTATCAAGTTGGTTAAGTGTGTTCAAGCAGTTCATGACTTAACCCTATCAAGTCATCGTGTCGAGTTGGTTAAGTATGTTCAAGTGGTTCATGACTTAACCCTATCATGTGGCATTAATTCATTAGTGCACGCCAACTCTCACATTAGACTAACTGTTGTGGTTACTGGATTTGTCGGGCGGTTCCGGGCAGATTTACACCACAACATAGTCTAACCTCGGGTTTTTACGTGCGATATGACCAACTACCCACATTGGATCCTATTGTTTACAACCACTAGATTTGCCGGGCGGTTCCGGGCGGTTCCGGGTAGATTTACACTACAAACTCAACCCAACCTCGAGTTGGCCATTTTCAAGTTTATCTAACTGTCATGCCCACGTTCAAGTTTTCATGTTTAGATTCATGTCGAGTTTTTAAGTCATGTTTTATGTCAAATCGTGTCAAGTTCATGTCCATATTCAGGTTCAAGTCATAATAATGTTCATGTTCAAGTTTAAAGCTAATTCATATTTTACCTAATCTACCCAAATTGTATTCCCATCGCACGAAGGTTCGAATCGACACAAATAAATCTAACTAGGGAGTGACATAAAAAGAAATGGGTATAAGGTGGCAAGAGTGATTACTAGCATAGCATGATATGACTTGAAATAAAACATTACTGGCATATGAAATATTAGCCTCAAACATAAAGATTCCATATCTAGCAAGATAAGGTACTAGTCAAAATAACAGTTGTCACAAGGTGATAGTATAGTCATGGTAACGACTGTCATAAGGTGATAGTATAGTCATAGTAATGATTGTCATAAGATGATAGTATAGTCACGGTACGACTGTCATAAGGTGATAATCATAAACATGTGGCTAATAACAGATTCAACATGATAATAAGAGGGGGTTCTCTTTTTGATTTACAACATGAATATGCCCCAAATCGATGTCAAAGTAATATTCAAGAGTCAAGATCCAAGATGAACAAGAATGAATGTAAACAGTCATCAAACATAGGTCCAATTTCAATTTTACATCATATTCATAATACATTTACAGTTTAAATCTGAAAATAACTGGGGCTTACAGATCGTGGTTCGAGATTTAGAATAGGAGAGTCGTTTGTTGCTTAGTCAAGTCCTAATAGAAGTCCCCTAATCAGCAATTCCTTTAACGCAGTCTCAACGTAGTAAAAGCAGTCCCTCTCTCAAACTTTTCAACCAGAATCAGAGCAGCATAAGGTCAGAAAGAAATTTGGTGTAGAGAGACTAGTGTTAGGGGCTGTATTTATAGGGTCAGGTCAACGAATGTGGACAGAAATGAGTCCACATACATCAGAGTGAATCTAGCTTCAGAAATGGGATCGGGCACCAGGTCGACCCCCAGGTGGACACTATGGTAGACCTGGCCCTGGGTAGGTCGACTACATAGTCGACCCCCAGGTCGACCTGGTCCTAGGCGGGGTTTTTCCCGCCCAGTCCATTTGAAGGTTTGAAATTCGAATTTTGAATTCGAATTGAGTCTGTTTTGAATTTGAAAATTTCTGAAAACTTCGAATGGTCATAACTTGGTCATACGGATTCCGATTTTTGAAAACTCGGACTCGTTTCCAAGCAGAATTTCGAGACGAACGCAATGGCGTAACCGGTTTCCCTTTATTCTTATTTTAAAAATTAATTCTGCCTTGATTTATGGTTATTACACGTTATAAAAACACGGGTTGTTACATTCTCCACTCCTTCAAGGATTTCGTCCCCGAAATATCTAAGATAGGGAGGATGTGTCCTACCATCCAATCAACCATCTACTCAAAGAATCATCCACAGGCAACCATTGTCCTTAAAAGACTTCTAGTGCTGTATGAACATATGCAGAAAGTGTGTGTATATGAACTTTATCTAATGCAAAAGATCAGGCAGTTACTGATTCAGTAAACCTCCTTAATGCAAAATATGTTAGTATCATGAATCCAACATGTATGCAGATTTCTAGCATAATTTATAATCTCTACATGAGTGCACAGTCATTCATCCATATGCAACATCCAAGTGATAGCGTAACAAGTTCCATCCATGTACAAGTATAAACACCCATGCATATGCAACATGAAAATGTGACTGAGCCGATCTAGTGCCTAATGTGTGTCATGTATCCACTAGCAACCACTTGCAACCATTTGCAATCATCAACCATAACATGTTTCAATCACATGTTTACATCCATACGGTTCTACCTAAGTTTCTCAAGATAAGATCGAGAAGATAACAAGACAAACATAGATATTAGAAGCATGATACGAAAAGGTTTTCAAGGAAAAAGAGATCGAGAATGTACCCTCAAAAAGAAATGGGTAAAGCGCACATATCTTTTCTTTGGTTTCCCAAGTTGTGTCCTCTTGGGGTTCACTCCACTGCACTTTCACTAGCTTGACTTCTCGATTCCTTAGCTTCTTAATCTCCGTTCCTAAGATATGAATCGGAACTCGCCTCAATGTTGCTTCTTTCTCCACTTCCACGTCTTCAAGGATGCTTGGCTCAACCACTTCGGCTGACTCATGCAAACACTTCCGGAGATGCGAGACGTGAAAGACATTGTGTACTCCAGACAACTTCTCGGGTAAGTCTACCTTGTAGGCCATCCGTCCAATCCTCCCAATGATGGGGAACGATCCTACAAATCTTGGTGCTAGCTTTCCAACTGCTCCAAAACGAACTACATTGCGTAACGGAGAAACCTTTATAAAGACCATATCTCCGACTTCGAACTCTAAGTCTGTCCTTCTCTGGTCCGCATAAGATTTCTATCTATCTTGGGCCGTTTTCATCCATCTTCGTATCAACTCAATCTTCTCAGAAGTGCCACTTATCATGTCGGGCCCAAGTATAAGTCTGTCTGTCGTCTCCCACCAACAAGTTGGCGACTTGCATGGTCTTCCATATAGGGCTTCAAACTGTGCCATTCCGATGCTAGCTTGGTAACTGTTATTATACACAAACTCCATGAGAGGAAGATAGTCTTCCCAAGTACCACCAACGTCAAGAATGCATAGCCTCAGGAGATCTTCTAGTACCCTATTTACCCTTTCGATTTGTCCATCCGTCTGTGGGTGATAGGTCGTGCTTAAGTTCAGTTGTGTTCCCATTGCTTCTTGCAGACTATTCCAAAATTGGCTAGTGAAAATCGGGTCACGATCACTAACTATACTAGAAGGAACTCCATGCAATCGTACTATCTCTCGAAGGTAAATAGACGCTAGCCCTGATGCAGTCCTCTTGCTCTTCACCGGAATGAAGTGAGCGCTTTTCGTGAGTCTATCAACTATGACCCATATGCTAGTATTTCCCTTCCTAGACCTAGGCAGTCCATCCACGAAATCCATCGAGATACTCTCCCATTTCCATTGCAAAACCTCCAAAGGATGTAATAACCCACCGGGCTTCGTCAACTCGGCCTTTACTTGTTAGCACACCATGCACTTCAAAACGAACTCTGCCACGTCCTTTTTCATTCCATCCCAAAAGAAAATGCGTTTCATATCCTTATGCATCTTATCCCCTACGGGATGTATAGTCATCTTCGAGTGGTGCGCTTCTTCGAGAACTCTCCTTACTAAGTCTCCCACTTGTGGGACACATAACCTTCTATCGCGCCTTAGCCATCCCTTGTTATCTATGGCATACCTACTGAGGCGACTTGACGTCTCACCTCTAATCTGCTTGTCCATGATTTCAACTAACTGTGGGTCTTCCTTCTGTGAAGTCCCTACTTGATCTAGAAGTGTTGGTCTTAACTCAAGAGATGCAAACGTAGCAATCGATGACTCAATAGCTGGTGTAAAATCAAAGGTTGCTATAAACTCAAGGCTTTTCATTTCAACAAACAAGGGGCTCAAAGTCAGCCTTTTTCTACTTAGCGCGTCTGCCACCACATTACCCTTGCCAAGGGTATAACCTATATCAAAGTCATATGATGCCAAGAACTCGATCCACCGCTGTTGTCTTAGATTCAAGTCTTTCTGTGAGAAGAGGTACTTAAGCGATTTGTGGTTGGTATACAGCTCGAACCTCTCCCCTAGAAGATAATGGCGCCAAGCTTTAAGTGCAAAAACAATCGCGGCCAACTCCAAGTCATGCGTGGGATAGTTTTTCTCATGGACTTTAAGTTGTCTGCCCCCGTAGCATATTACTCTTCCTTCTTGCATTAGGACAACGCCTAACCCCATGCCGCACGCATCTGTGTACACGGTAAACATCTTACCTCCATCGGGTAATGCTAAGACTGGAGCGGTGGTGAGGGCTCTCTTAAGTCACTGAAAAGCAGCATTGTAACACCCCAGATTCTTGAATAATCGAATTAACTAAATTAAAGAACAAAAAAAATCTCAAACGTGAGAATTGTGGAGATTGGGTTGCGCCATTATGTTCGTCTCAGAATTCTAGTGAAGATAGAGTCCGAGTTTGCGGGAAACGAGTACCGTATGAAAGAGTTATGGACGAACGAAGTTTGGTGGCAAAGAAAAAAAATATAAATGCACTGGCGCACTTGGGAAGTGCGCCAGTACATATTTACACTGGCGCACCTGCCAAGTGCGCTCAGGCCAAGGCTGGAGCCTGCACAGCTTTCTGGTTCAGGCTGACCCGTGTTGTTGAGTCCATTCTGACTCCTTGCTGAGTCATTAGCGCTGACTCATCACCCTATCATAATTGAATGGTTTTGATTAACCCTAAGAACATCCGACGGCTTAAATTAATTCATAACTCTATAAAAAGACCCATAAACACAAACTCTAAATCAGAATTAAAACATAGACTATGGCCGTCATGCTGTTGTTTTGAGCCCTAGAGCAGCCACCACCAAATCAAAGAGATAGAATAACAACCAAATCAGAACTACTCAACCCTAACAGTGATTCTTCATCAAAGGAGCGCTAATTCGACTGCTTTTGAGTGGTGAGTTCGATAATCTTAGCAAAATAATTAGTAATTTAATTAGATTAAGTCATAACATGGATTTGTACGGATGTGATATGAAGTATTGATAGTATGTTGTAATGATGTTGTAGGATTATGATTGAAATTTCTATGATGTTATGTTGTGATGCAAAGTTATGTTGCTATCATCCATGTTGTAATTATATATATATATATATATATATATATCATATTTCTTATACTAGTTTGTGGTATTGATTCATATGATAATCCATATGTAGGAAAGTTTAGATGTTGATTCAAACATGAACCATATACAAGTTTAGGTAGAATTACATGTGACCTTACATGATTATGGCACCTAGTTTATGTGAGAATTTAATTGAAAGTTAGTCTATGACATGATACTTTACATGTTAGATATTAGTTTACACCATTATTGTGATGTATAAATCACATATGTGAATTTATGAGTTGGACATGAATCATGTTATGTTATTACCTATGCAAGTTTAACCCCTTTAGATATAGGTTTATGACATATGCTGTCTATGCAAGTTTGTGGCCATAATTTCATCAAGTTCACACCTTTAGTTTTGGATCTATGTTATACATGATGTTTATGCAAGTTTGTGGCCAATTTCTCATCAAGTTCACACCTTTAAATTTGGAACCATGACATAAGTTGTTATGCAAGTTGTAATTTTGGCCTATGCAAGTTTTAGAGGTAGAACATCAATCACATATGCAAGTTCACCCCTATGCTAGATCTATGCTTTAATTATGTAAATATGTGATGCTTTCTTTTAATTCATGAGTTAGACTATTCGAGTCTAACGTATATTTTTACGTTAAATGAACAAATGTACTACGTGGGGAAAAGGGGAATAATATTAAAAATATTTAATTGGCATAATTACCTTAAAAGGCATGAAATAAAATTGAGGTGAAATTGGTATGATTTTACATACAATAAATGGATGGACATAATTGAGTCAATTATGGACATCGCTAAATTTGGAATTGATTGTTAATTTGAATAGGGAAAGTAATTCAAATTGGGGGTGATTAATTAGGAGTAATTAATCGTCTAAGACACGAGGTTAGACTCTTTTGTGGTGTAAGACTGCCCGGACCCACCCGGCAAATCCAGCTGCCACAAATGTCAGTCTAATGTGAGAGGTCTTAGGCATAAACTAATTACGTAACAATTGTAAAGACACAAGGTTAGGCTCTTTTGTGGTGTAAGACTGCCCGGACCCCCCCGGCAAATCCAGATGCCACAAATGTCAGTCTAATGTGAGAGGTCTTTATGAGGTTACGGTCTTAATAAATTAAGAAACACTTAACCAGATAAGCATGTAGTAGGACATGAGGGGGTTAAGTGGGTGCCTTTGGTGGAATGTGGAATCTGGTGGGTGCCTTGGGTGGCATTTGGAAATACGATTAGAAACACTCAACCAAAATATGAAACATGTAATAGAAACATGAATAAGAAGTGGGGATGTACTAGAGGGGACCAAGCTTAGGTGGATAGCTTGTGTCAGGTAATGGGGGCCCGTTTCAACCAGTAACCCATACGTATCTTTGTGGGCTCGACCCAAGTCGAGGACGGGACACGCAAACTGGCATTGACTGTAAGAGGCCAAACCGGGTTAGCGGTGGCAACGCAAGTCCAACGGGTTCATATGCGTGTGTGGACCCGGGCTGGTAGGTAAGACGTTGTTGCATCATGTAGGTATAAGCCGTGCATTATTTGCTGTATCGGGTTGCCACTTTGGGGAGTGATACGCCTCACTGTGGGGCCAGCACGGGTATCTACGAGTTAGGGAGCCGATCGCTTAGGGGTAGTGGGTACACCTAGTGAAGATAGGGGCAGACGGCACCTATGAAGGCAGCTAGGGGTACACGAAACTACCAACATCATTATTAAGTCTGTAGGCGGGATCAAACTTAGGGTGACTAGTGGTGGTGCAGTATACTAGTGGCGGTGCGGTTTAGGAATTATCCCATAGTGTTGGTGTAGTGCAGTAATTATCTACAGTAGTTTAGGCGCGCTTTAACGATATCGTAATACATCTTATTTCCTCGTTTACTCTGTTATACTCAATGGTTCATGGTCATTTCCTTACTTTCCAACTTATGCCTTAGCCTAGTTACTTTGTTAATTATATTGTTAGAATTATCGCACTCGCCGGACTTTATGTCTAACCCCCTTTTTCCATCTCTTTCCCTTTCCCCCCTCCAGGTGCTCAGGTTGGAACTAGCACCAGTGGAGCTAGATCTTGGTCTGCTTTTAGAAGAATTCTTGGATCGCTGAAGTAAAGTTCAGCTTCTCTTTATTTATGGCTATTTTAATGTTGGGGATTATGTCTTTCAGTTTATGTACTTTGTTTTATCAAGATGGATATGATGTACTTGACTTTGATCTATGGTTTTGATGATGTAATCAAACATATGGGTTTATCCGCTGTAATAAAATAAAGTTTTAATTTTCAAGTACTGCTTTATATCTATCTTGTTGTGATTTTCTGTTCTATATTCACTTAAAACGCTCCACTGAAGTTAAGGCATTCCCTTTGTGAGTGACCTTAATGGAGGTGGGGTGTTACACGTGGTATCAGAGCTGAAGGTTACCAGAGCAGATATGAATTTTTGAAAAACTATTTTTCAAAACAATTTTTATAAAAAAGTACCTTCAAAAGTATGATTTAAGGAAAGTATTTTCAAAAGAAAATTATATTTTGGAAAGCATAACCCCAAGAGCCATATATCTTTCCTTCAATCCTTTTTGTATTGAATCTTTCCTTTTTCGTTTCAGCATGTCTGAAGCATCTGAGATACCAGAGTGCATTCATGTGCCCGGTTGTTTCCGTCAATATCTTGAGGCTAGGGTCACCGCCGCCGCAGGTCCAGCAAATCCTCCTCCTCCTCCTTGTGTCGATAATTTCACAAAGATATGTAAGGACTTTAGAGCTATGGGTGGAAAACCTTTTCACGGGACGGAGACATTTGTTGAAGCTCGTAACTGGCTAAAGGAGGTGGAAGAATTGTTTTGAATTTTTGAAGTGGATGATGGAAGGAAAGTCCAGCTAGCTGCATGGCTGATGATGGATGAGGCCTCATTTTGGTGGGAGGTCACAAATGGGGGTCGCCCAGTCGATACATGGCAAGATTTAGGCAGAGATTTGAGGCAAAGTTTCTCTCGCGGGCTGAAGAGAATCTATACATGGAAAGGTTCTTGTCACTGAAGCAAGGGAATTTATCGGTGAAAGAGTACATTAACAAATTCAACCAATTGGCAAGGTTTGGCTTAGACTTGGTGAACACTCCAGAAAAGAAGGCTTTAAGATTTGTTAAGGGTTTAAACGAGCCGCTCCATGGGTTAGTTATGACCCACATTCCCATGGGGGCTACCTTTGAGAGGTTAGTTGACATGACACTCATGCATGAAGAGGAGAAGGGCGCCAATGCTAATAAGGCACCCAAGAAGAAAGGGGATCAAAAGAAGTCGCAACAGCAACAACAAAACAAGAAAGGTGGCAAAGGAAATAATGCTAAGGGGAAGAAGAAATGCTTTAACTGTGGGACACCCGGCCATCTAAGCAAAGATTGTAGGAAGAAGAAGAAGACTGGTTGTTTCCACTGTGGCGAAGCGGGACATCTTATTAAGGACTGCCCAAAGAAAGGGCAGAGGGAAGGGTCTACCTCGGGAGGACAGGTGCAAGCTCTTATGGCACCCGGGCAGACAAGGGGACAAGTTCTCGAGGTCCCACCGCTGCAAGCACGAGGTAGAGAAATTTCAGTTGAAAGTTTAGTTTTTCTGTTTGATCATCCTGTCCGTACTTTATTCGATTCTGGCGCATTGCATTCGTTTATCTCTACATCATTAGTTGAAACACTGAACCTAGATACTAGTCTTGTTACTGATCCCTTAGTAGTCTCAAATCCTATTGGTGGTTCGGCTCATCTTTCTATGATTTGTTGGGATTTGAGAGTGTTTATCTTGGGTGTTGAGTTTGAATGCAACGCTTTTGTTATTGGCTTCATGGGCTACGGTTCAATTCTAGTTATGGATTGGCTAGCTAGATATGGGGCCATCCTAGACTGTGAAGGAGGGTAGTTAGATTGTTGACTCGTTCGGGAAAGACCCTTGATATTTCTTGTGACCCTAGAGGTCCAGTAATGCTTAGTTACCTAGAATCCCTTGACGCATCCGATGATGATTTACATTCTATTCCCATAGTCCGTGAATATGCTGATGTCTTCGATAAGGTGAGGGGTTTACCCCCAAAATGTGAAATCAACTTTAGAGTATATCTAGTGGACAATGCAAAGCCAGTTGCATTGCCAGTGCGCCACATGGCTCCAAGAGAGAAGAGAACTCAGTAAGCAAGTGAAAGAATTGCTCGAGAAGGGGTTCATCAGACATAGTATATCGGAGTGGGGTGCTCCAGTAGTATTTGCCACGAAGGCGAATGGGTCCCTTAGACTTTGTGTGGACTATAGGGAGCTTAATAAACTTACTAAGAAGAATAAACACCCACTGCCGAGGATTGACGATCTTTTCGATCAGTTAGTAGGCGCCTTAGTGTTTTCGCAGTTGGACTTAGCCACTGGTTTCCATCAGTTGAGAGTGGCTGAGGATAGCATAGACAAGACTGCCTTTAGGACTCCAGACGGTTTCTTCGAGTGGCTGGTGATGCCCTTCGGTTTGACAAACGCCCCCGCATACTTTGTTGATTTGATGAGTAGGGTGTTTAGGGAGTACCTTAATAGATTCGTGGTGGTCTTTGTGGATGACATCTTGATCTTTTCTAAAAGCGAGGAAGAGCATGCCCTACATCTTAGGGAAGTGTTGGAGACTCTTCGAGCGCATAGCTTTAAATCTAAATTTTCCAAATGTCACTTTTGGAGGAAAGAAGTGCGTTTCTTAGGGCACGTGGTTTCCAAAGAAGGGATAGTCGTGGATCCCGCAAAGATAGTGGCCATCCAAGATTGGAAGGTTCCTAAAAATGCTACCGAGGTGAAAAATTTCTTAGGGTTGGCTGGCTACTATAGGAAGTTTATCAAAGACTTCGCAAAAATATCAGCTCCATTAACACGCTTGACGAAGAAGAACTTAGTCTTCACGTGGGACGTAGATTGTGATGATGTGTTCCAACGTTTAAAGAGAGCTTTGACCACAGCCCCAGTCTTAGTATTGCCAGATGGGAGTAAGCCATTTATCGTTTATACAGACGCTTGTGGGATAGGACTAGGCGCAGTCCTAATGCAAGAGGGAAGGGTAATAGTTTATGGTGGAAGGCAGTTGAGAGTGCTTGAAAGAAATTACCCTACATATGACCTAGAGTTGGCCGCTATTGTTTTCGCGCTTAAGTCTTGGCGTCATTATCTTCTTGGCGAGAAATTCGAATTATTCACTGATCATAAATCGCTAAAATACTTATTCTCTTAGAAGGACTTGAACTTAAGGCAGCAAAGGCGGACGGAGTTCTTAGCATCCTACGACTTCGAGATAGCATATACCCCTGGCAAGGGTAACGTAGTGGCCGATGCCTTAAGTAGAAAATGATTATCCTTAAGTCCTTTGTTTGTTGAGCGGCGAAGTTTAGAGTTCATTTCTACGTTTGACTTTACACCTTCCATTGACTTCGTACCCGGTTTGCTAGCATCCTTAGAGGTTAGACCTACGCTTTTGGGACGGATTGGAAAGGCACAACGAGACGACCCACAGTTGGTTGAGTTAGTAGAAAAGCTCGAAGGAGGGGAGTCATCGAGCCATCTCCATAGGTATACCCTAGATGATAAGGGTTGGTTACGTAGGGACGGTAGAATTTGTATACCAAAAGATGATGACCTAAGGAAGACCATTCTTGATGATGCACATCGTTCGAAGATGACCATCCATCTCGGCGGGGACAAGATGTACATGGACATGAGCGAGTTTACTTTTGGGCCGACATGAAGAAAGATGTGGCTGAGTATGTCGCTAGATGCTTGGTGTGCCAACAAGTAAAAGCGGAGCAAAAGAAGCCCGGTGGATTGCTTCATCCATTGGAGGTCCCACAATGGAAGTGGGAAAGCGTCTCAATGGACTTATTGACGGATTACCGAGATCGAGGAAGGGTAATACGGGTATTTGGGTCATGGTAGACAGACTTACTAAGAGCGCCCATTTCATTCCCGTGAAGAGTAAGAGGACTGCTCCATGGTTAGCCTCCGTATATATTCGAGAAATAGTTTGTTTGCATGGTATTCCTTCTAGCATAGTGAGCAACCGCGATCCTATTTTCGCTATCGAATTTTGGAGAAGCTTGCAAGAGGCGGTAGGGACTCAGTTATGTTTGAGCACCGCATATCATCCTCAGATGGACGACCAGACCGAGAGGGTGAATCGTATTCTAGAGTACTTGTTGAGGTTATGTGTCTTAGATTTTGGAGGTACATGGGAGGAACATCTTCCGTTGGTAGAATTCGCATATAATAACAGCTTTCAGTCTAGCATTGGCATGGCACCATTCGAAGCTCTTTACGGACAGCCGTGTCGTTCGCCTACATGTTGGTGGGAAGATACAGATAAGATCTTGCTTTGGCCCGATATGATTAGAGAGACTTCGGAAAAGATTGATTTGATCCAAAGAAGGATGAAGACGGCGCAAGATAGACAGAAATCTTATGCGGACAAGAGGAGGTCAGATCTTGAGTTTGAGGTTGGGGACATGGTCTTTGTCAAAGTGTCTCCATTACGAAACGTCGTTCGCTTTGGGTCCATTGGGAAGTTAGCACCAAGGTTTATAGGGCCGTTTCCTATTAAGGAAAGGATTGGGCAGATGGCGTATAGAGTGGAGTTGCCCGAGAGACTTAGTGGTGTACACGACGTATTCCATGTATCACATTTGAGGAAGTGCTTGCACGAGACCGAGGAAGTGGTAGAGCCGAGCTTGCTTAGAGAGGTGGAGATCGAGCGTGATGCGACGATTCGACGAGCTCCTACGCGCATTCTTGGGTCGGAGATTATGAAATTGAGAAATCGAGAGGTCAAGCTAGTCAAAGTGCAATGGGGAGATGATGAGAGCAACGCTACTTGGGAGACGGAAGCGAAGATGCGTTCACTGTACCCTTTTCTTTTCGAGGGTATGTCTTTTAACTCATCCTTTATCGTTTATCTTGTACTTATTTTATCTTTAGTATGCCCTCTCGCTAGTATCCTTGACCTTTAGATAGGATAATCCTATGGTTGAAACATGTGTTTGAGACATGTTATGGATGATGGATGCACGTGGATGCAAGTGTTTGCTAGTGGTTGCTCGTGGACGCATATACACACATTTTAGGCACTAGATCGGCTCAGTCACTTCATATTGCATATTGCATATAAATGTGTGTACATATTTAAGTAATGGATGAATAATGGTTGTACCATCATATGGATGTTGCATTTTTGTGAATGGTTGTGCACACATGTAGGAATAATATGTATCGATAGGGTTCTTTCGCATACATAATGGACGCATGGCACTATCATTGTTTGCATTAAGGAGGTCAACTGAATCAGTAGACCGCCTGATTTTGCATTAGATAAGGAACATATACACACACTTCTTGCATATGTTCATACAGTATTATAAATTTTATAAGGATAATGGATGCCGTGTTTGATGGTTGAGTAGATGGTTGTTTGGATGGTAGGATATACATTCTCCTTAACTTGGAGATTTCGGGGGCGAAATCCTTTAAGGAGGGGAGAATGTAACACCCCGGATTCTTGAATAATCGAATTAACTAAATTAAAGAATAACAAATCTCAGACGTGAAAATTGTGGAGATTGGGTTGCGCCATTATGTTCGTCTCGGAATTCTAGTGAAGATAGAGTCCGAGTTTGCGAGAAACGAGTACCAGATGAAAGAGTTATGGACGAACTAAGTTTGGTAGCAAAGAAAAAAAAATATAAATGCACTGGCGCACTTGGGAAGTGCGCCAGTACATATTTACACTGGCGCACCTGCCAGGTGCGCCCAGGCCGAGGCTGGAGCCTGCACGGCTTTCTGGTTCAGGCTGACCCGTGTTGTTGAGTCCATTCTGACTCCTTGCTGAGTCATTAGGGCTGACTCATCACCCTATCATAATTGAATGGTTTTGATTAACCGTAAGAACATCCGACGGCTTAAATTAATTCATAACTCTATAAAAAGACCCACAAACACAAACCCAAAATCAGAATTAAAACATAGACTATGGCCGTCATGCTGTTGTTTTGAGCCCTAGAGCAGCCGCCACCAAATCAAAGAGATAGAACAGCAACCAAATCAGAACTACTCAACCCTAAAAGCGATTCTTCATCAAAGGAGCGCTAATTCGACTGCTTTTGAGTGGTGAGTTCGATAATCTTAGCAAAATAATAAGTAATTTAATTAGATTAAGTCATAACACTGATTTGTATGGATGTGATATGAAGTATTGATAGTACGTTGTAATGATGTTGTAGGATTATGATTGAAATATCTATGATGTTATGTTGTGATGCAAAGTTATGTTTCTATCATCCATGTTGTAATTATATATATATATATATATATATATATATCATATTTCTTATACTAGTTTGTGGTATTGATTCATATGATAATCCATATGTAGGAAAGTTTAGATGTTGATTCAAACATGAACCATATACAAGTTTGGGTAGAATTACATGTGACCTTACATGATTATGGCACCTAGTTTATGTGAGAATTTAATTGAAAGTTAGGCTATGACATGATACTTTACATGTTAGATATTAGTTTACACCATTATTGTGATGTATAAATCACATATGTGAATTTATGAGTTGGACATGAATCATGTTATGTTATTACCTATGCAAGTTTAACCCCTTTAGATATAGGTTTATGACATATGTTGTCTATGCAAGTTTGTGGCCATAATTTCATCAAGTTCACACCTTTAGATTTGGATCTATGTTATACATGATGTTTAAGCAAGTTTATGGCCAATTTCTCATCAATTTCACACCTTTAAATTTGGAACCATGACATAAGTTGTTATGCAAGTTGTAATTTTGGCCTATGCAAGTTTTAGAGGTAGAACATCAATCACATATGCAAGTTCACCCCTATGCTAGATATATGCTTTAATTACGTATATATGTGATGCTTTCTTTTATTTCATGAGTTAGACTATTCGAGTCTAACATATATTTTTACGTTAAACGAACAAACGTACCACGAGGGGAAAAGGGGAATAATATTAAAAATATTTAATTGGCATAATTGCCTTAAAAGGCATGAAATAAAATTGAGGTGAAATTGGTATGATTTTACATACCATAAATGGAAGGACATAATAGAGTCAATTATTGACATTGCTAAATTTGGAATTGATTGATAATTTGAATAGGGAAAGTAATTCAAATTGGGGGTGATTAATTAGGAGTAATTAATCGTCTAAGACACGAGGTTAGACTCTTTTGTGGTGTAAGACTGCCCGGACCCGCCCGGCAAATCCAGCTGCCACAAATGCCAGTCTAATGTGAGAGGTCTTAGGCATAAACTAAATACGTAACAATTGTAAAGACACAAGGTTAGGCTCTTTTGTGGTGTAAGACTGCCCGGACCCGCCCGGAAAATCCAGCTGCCAAAAATGCCAGTCTAATGTGAAAGGTCTTTATGAGGTTACGGTCTTAATAAATTAAGAAACATTTAACTCGATAAGCATGTAGTAGGACATGAGGGGGTTAAGTGGGTGCCTTGGGTGGCATGTGGAATCTGGTGGGTGCCTTGGGTGGCATTTGGAAATATGATTAGAAACACTCAACCAAAATATGAAACATGTAATTGAAACATGAATAAGAAGTGGGTTAAGTGGGATGTACTAGAGGGGACCAAGCTTAGGTGGATAGCTTGTGTCAGGTAATGGGGACCCGTTTCAACCAGTAACCCATACGTATCTTTGTGGGCTCGACCCAAGTCGAGGACGGGACACGCATACTGGGATTGACTGAAAGAGGCCAAACCGGGTTAGCGGTGGCAACGCAAGTCCAACGGGTTCATATGCGTGTGTGGACCCGGGCTGGTAGGTAAGACGTTGTTGCATCGTGTAGGCATAAGCCGTGCATTCTTTGCTGTGTCGGGTTGCCACTTTGGGGAGTAATACACCCCACTGTGGGGCCAGCACGGGTATCTACGAGTTAGGGAGCCGATCGCTTGGGGGTAGTGGGTACACCTAGTGGAGATAGGGGCAGACGACACCTATGAAGGCAGCTAGGGGTGCACGAAACTACCAACATCATTATTAAGTCTGTAGGCGGGATCAAACTTAGGGTGACTAGTGGTGGTGCAGTATACTAGTGGCGGTGCAATTTAGGAATTATCCCATAGTGTTGGTGTAGTGCAGTAATTATCCTATAGTAGTTTAGGTGCGCTTTAACGATATCGTAATACATCTTGTTTCCTCGTTTACTCTGTTATACTCAATGGTTCATGGTCATTTCCTTACTTTCCAACTTATGCCTTAGCCTAGTTACTTTGTTAATTATATTGTTAGAATTATCGCACTCGCCAGACTTTATGTCTGACCCCCTTTTTTCCATCTCTTTCCCTTTCCCCCTCCAGGTGCTCAGGTTGGAACTAGCACCAGTGGAGCTTGATCTTTGGTTGCTTTTAGAAGATTTCTTGGACCGCTGAAGTAAAGTTCAGCTTCTCTTTGTTTATGGCTATTTTAATGTTGGGGATTATGTCTTTCAGTTTATGTACTTTGTTTTATCAAGATGGGTATGATGTACTTGACTTTGATATATGGTTTTGATGATGTAATCAAACATATGGGTTTATCCGCTGCAATAAAATAAAGATTAATTTTCAAGTACTGCTTTATATCTGTCTTGTTGTGATTTTCTGTTCTATATTCACTTAAAACGCTCCACTGAAGTTAAGACATTCCCTTTGTGAGTGACCTTAATGGAGGTGGGGTGTTACAAGCATCACATTCTAGGTCCCATGCAAAAGGTAGGTTCTTCTTTGTTAATTTAGTAAGAGGGGCTGAAATCTTAGCGAAGTCCCTAATGAACTTCCTGTGGTAGCCCGCCAAACCGAGAAAGCTCCTCACCTCCGTTGCATTCTTAGGAATTTTCCAGTCCTGTACCGCAACTACCTTTGCGGGGACCACGGCTATGCCTTGCTTAGAAACTACATGTCCAAGGAACCGAACTTCCTTCCTCCAAAAATGGCATTTGGAGAACTTAGCCTTTAACTTGTGTGCTCTAAGCGTTTCCATGACTTCCTTGAGATGCCTAGCATGCTCTTCTTCATCTTTTGAGAAGATCAAAATATCATCCACGAAAACTACCACAAACTTGTTAAGGAAATCCCGAAACACCCAGCTCATCAAATCTACAAAGTATGTGGGTGCATTCGTTAACCCAAACAGCATAACGAGCCATTCGAAGAACCCATCCGGATTCCTAAACGCAGTTTTGTCAATGCTTTCCTCAGCCACTCTGAGCTGATGGAATCCTGTGGCTAGATCGAGTTGAGAGAAAACAGATGCTCCCACAAGCTGGTTAAACAGATCGTCGATTCTTGGTAGTGGGTGCCTATTCTTCTTTGTCGGCTTGTTTAACTCACGATAATCTACGCACAGACGAAGCGATCCATCCGCCTTAGTAGCAAATACTATCGGAGCCCCCCATTTAGAAATGCTTCGTCTTATGAAATTTTTCTCAAGCAACTCGTTGATTTGTTTACTAAGCTCTCTTCTTTCTCGCAGGGCCATGTGCCTAACGGGCAATGAAACCGGCTTGGCATTATCAACAAGATAAATTCGGAACTCTATCTCGCGTTTAGGAGGTAATCCCCTCACTTCATCAAAGTCATCTGGATATTCTTGGACCACTCTTACAGATTGCAAATTATCGTCGGACGAGTCAAGGGATTCAAGATAACATAACATGACCGGACCCTTAGGGTTAGAAGAAATTTCAAGGGTATTACCATGGTGAGTCATGAGCCTCACTACCCTTCGTTCACAATCAAGAATGGCTCCATAATCGGACAGCCAGTCCATACCTAGGATCAAACCGTATCCCATAAATCCGAGAACATAAGCATTACACATGAATTTTACGCTTAAGATAGAGATCCTCAAATCCACACACATCATAGATAAATGGGCGGAGCCCCCAATTGGATTTGAAACTATAACGGGATCCTCAACCAGACTAATACTTAGGTGCAGATTTTCAACAATATCAAAAGAAATAAAAGTATGCGATGCGCCAAAGTCAAATAAAGTTCGAACAGGAAAGTCAGAAATGTAAACAAGGCTTTCTACGGAAATATTACTACCTCGGTCAGGAGCTGGAGCGGTGTTGAGAGCATGCAACTGCCCTCCAGAAGGTCCTGCTCGCTGATTCTGCCCTTGCCCCTGCCTTGCTTCTTAGGGCAATCCTTACTGATGTGTCCAGTATCTCCACAATGAAAGCATTCACCCAACTTCCTCTTCTTACTTCTACAGTCTTTAGCTAGATGTCCAGTAATACCATAGAAGTTGCACTTCCTCGTCTCACGTGATTTGTTGTTTCTCTTGTTATTCTTATTATTCTTGTTGTTCTCCTTCTTGAAGTCAGCCTTCTTATTCTGAGTCTTATTAGGCTTAACCTCCTTCTTGCTATTCTTGTCTTCCTCATGGAGTAGAGCCATATCCACCAATCTTTCAATTGTCGCCCCCATGGGTATATGAGTTAGGGCCAAGCTGTGTACTAGCTCGTTCAATCCTCGAGCAAAGCGTACAGCCTTTTTCTGGGCTGTGTTGACCAAATCCAAATCGAACCGAGCAAGCTGATTAAACTTATTCATGTACTCCCTCACAGACATATCCCCTTGCTTGAGTTCTAGGAACCTCTCCATCTGAAGGTTCTCCTCTGCCGATGATAGGAATTTGAGCCCAAACCTTTCTCTAAAGTCTGCCTAAGTCTCAACTGGCCTGGTAGCGTTGGTGACTTCCCACCAAAATGCAGCTTCCTCTTTCAACAACCATGCTGCCAACTGAACTTTCCTATGGTCCTCCATATCAAAGATAATGAACAAGTCTTCTGTTTCCTTTAGCCATTTTCGTGCCTCAACGAAGGTTTCTGTTCCAACGAAGTACTTGCCGCCCATCGCTTAAAAGTCTTTGCATATTTTGGCAAAGGCGGTACCAGGAGGAGGAGGAACTGCGGCCACTGGGGGAGGAGGAGGAGGGATGTCTGCCGTGCCCGCGTTGTTGGCCCTGGCTTCTAAGTACCTTCGGAACCATCCAGGCACGGGTATTCCCTCAGGAAGGTTAAGATCGGCCATGCTGAAAAACGAAAATAAAAGATTCAAATGAGGAAACAAAGGGAAGTGCTAATGGCTTCTTGGGGAATAACCTTTTTAAACATAAAACTTTTTCTTGATAAATGCTTCTTTATAAATGGTTTTGAAAACAGTTTCAGAAGGTTTTTAAAACTTTTGCCCAGCCTGGTAACCTTCTGCTCTGATACCAAATTGTAACACCCCACCTCCGCTAGGGTCACTCACAAAGGGAATGCACTAGTTTTGGTGGAGTTTTATCTAGGTAAACATGCATAGAGATATCACAAGGCAGAACATAAATAAAGCAGCGGCAGAAATTAAAAACCAACTTTTTATTATTTCCAAGAAAAGAGTCAAAAGCTCATATATCCAAGATACAAATTATTCCATTACATCAAGTTCATAGTAAAGAAGCATAAACTTTAAAACAGAAGTAAATTATTCCCCATAAATAGCAGAAGCAGCCAGAGCATAGCCCAAGACCAAACAGTACATGAGCAGTCAGAAAGCAAGTTGAATCCAAGCTAAGAGCTAGTGTTTCCTCCCTGGGAACCTGGGGGGAAACGAAAGAAAAAGGGGCGAAAGAAAAAGGGTCAGTCATAAAGACTGGTAAGCCCTAGTGACTTTCAGTATGAAAACTAGTAAAGGTAACATGATATGTGAAAACTGGAATTAAACATAAGGATGATAACAGAACTAGTTGGATAATTAAGATAACAAGATAAGTTAAGTCTGGCATCGCATGTTCAAGGTTCGCTGCACCAACTGTACTAGTATTCTAACCCATATCAAGTATTAACCATGAAATGATCCCTTTGCCCAATGTCATGAAGTGACCTATTACGGGGTCCTACGGTACGATCTACTAATCGATCGGCACCCTACAAGTCCTAGCTCGTCATGTGTCCGTGTCATACGGCCCTATCCAGAAATGTAGTTACCTGTGCTAGGTCCACCATAGGGTGTATCAAGTCCTATGGTGCCAACCACCGACACGAATCAAGCACGCAAAGTGTAAATCTACGGGTGCCCAATGCTTGCTTTTTCAACACCGGACTACGTGCACGACCATAGCCCGCCTGAACCTATAATGGCGCACCTACTCAGCCGTCGTTCTGGTCACTTACAATCAGCCCAGTAATCGTGCCCCACCCTGCCTAGTCCCAGGGTATCATAAAACATCTAAGTGGGTTACTACTGAAAAGGACCGCGTAACTAGGATTTCTAACGGGCTAAGTGTTGTCATTCAAATTCGTGACTTAACCCTATCCAGATCAGGTATCAAGTTGGTTAAGTGTGTTCAAGCAGTTCATGACTTAACCCTATCAAGTCATCGTGTCAAGTTGGTTAAGTATATTCAAGTGGTTCATGACTTAACCCTATCACGTGGCATTAATTCATTAGTGCACGCCAACTCTCACATTAGACTAACTGTTGTGGTTACTGGATTTGCCGGGCGGTTCCGGGCAGATTTACACCACAACATAGTCTAACCTCGGGTTTTTATGTGCGATATGACCAACTACCCACATTGGATCCTATTGTTTGCAGCCACTGGATTTGCCGTGCGGTTCCGGGCAGATTTACACTGCAAACTCAACCCAACCTCGAGTTGGCCATTTTCAAGTTTATCTAACTGTCATGCCCACGTTCAAGTTTTCATGTTTAGATTCATGTCGAGTTTTCATGTCAAATCGTGTCAAGTTTATGTCCATATTCAGGCTCAAGTCATAATAATGTTCATGTTCAAGTTTAAAGCTAATTCATATTTTACCTAATCTACCCAAATCGTATTCCCATCGCACGAAGGTTCGAATTGATACAAATAAAACTAACTAGGGAGTTACATAAAAAGAAATGGCTATAAGGTGGCAAGAGTGATTACTAGCATAGCCTGATATGACTTGAAATAAAACATTACTAGCATATGAAATATTGGCCTCAAACATAAAGATTCCAAATCTAGCAAGGTAAGGTACTAGTCAAAATAACAGTTGTCACAAGGTGATAGTATAGTCATGGTAACGACTGTCATAAGGTGATAGTATAGTCATAGTAACGATTGTCATAAGATGATAGTATAGTCACGGTACGACTGTCATAAGGTGATAATCATAAATATGTGGCTAATAACAGATTCAACATGATAATAAGAGGGGTTTCTCTTTTTGATTTACAACATGAGTAGGCCCCAAATTGATGTCAAAGTAATAATCAAGAGTCAAGATCCAAGATGAACAAGAATGAATGTAAATAGTCATCAAACATAGGTCAAATTTCAATTTTACATCATATTCATAATACATTTATAGTTTAAATCTGAAAATAACTAGGGCTTACAGATCGTGGTTCGAGATTTAGAAAAAGAGAGTCGTTTGTTGCTTAGTCAAGTCCTAATAGAAGTCCCCTAAATAGTAATTCCTTTAACGCAGTCTCAACGTAGTAGAAGCAGTCCCTCTCTCAAACTTTTCAACCAGAATCAGAGCAGCATAAGGTCAGAAAGAAATTTGGTGTAGAGAGACTGGTGTTAGTGGCTGTATTTATAGGGTCAGGTCAACGAATGTGGACAGAAATGAGGCCACATACATCAGAGTGAATCTAGCTTCAGAAATGGGCTTGGGCACCAGGTCGACCACCAGGTCGACACTATGGTCGACCTGGCCCTGGGTAGGTCGACTACATAGTCGACCCCTAGGTCAACCTTTTCCTGGGTGGGATTTTTCCCGCCCAGTCCATTTGGAGGTTTGAAATTCAAATTGAGTCTGTTTTGAATTTGAAAATTTCTGAAAACTTCGAATGGTCATAACTTGGCCATACGTATTTCGATTTTCGAAAACTCGGACTCGTTTCCAAGAAGAATTTCGAGACGAACGCAATGGCGTAACCCGTGTCCCTTGATTCTTATTTCAAAAATTAATTCTGCCTCGATTTATGGTTATTACACATTATAAAAACACGGGTTGTTACAGATGGTCAGACTGAGAGGGTGAATCGTATACTAGAAGATTTATTGCGGGCTTGTGTTCTAGATTTCGGTGGATCATGGGAAGACCATTTACATTTGGCTGAATTCTCATATAACAACAGCTACCAAGCGAGCCTGATAATGTCGCCACTCGAAGCATTGTATGGTAGACCGTGCCGATCTCCTGCTTGTTGGGTTGAACCCGGTAATAGACTTGTATTGGGACCGGATATGATCCATGATGCTGCGGACAAAGTCGATTTTGTTAAGAAACGATTACTCGCCGCTCAAAGCCGACAGAAGAGCAATGCTGATAAGAGAGGAAGAGATATATCATTTGCCGGTGGCGACTATGTATATTTGAAAGTATCGCCGATGAGAGGAGTTATCCGGTTCGGTAAAACTGGGAAGTTGGCGTCCAAATTCATTGGTCTGTTTCCTATTCTTGAACGGATTGGAACTCTCGCTTATAGGGTTCAATTTCCTGATTGGTTGCCTAGAGTGCATGATGTATTTCACATATCTCAACTTCGAAAGCACGTTCATGATCCAGACTTGATCGTGGAAGAAGCAGCGCAACAGGATATTGAAATTACTCCAGAGTTGGCTATGAGAAGAGAGCCGGTAAAGAATATCGGCAAAGAAACCAAAGAACCGAGGAACAAGAAGGTTCACTTAGTCAAAGTGCAATGGAGTGGAGATCCGCGAGATTGTACTTGAGAAACTGAGGAGGGCATTCAGAAAGCCTATCCTAAGTGTCGAGTGGTTATCTCTGATTGACTCCGGTTCAAGGTACATTTACCATACTTTGCATTACCATTTAGTTCTCTACTTTGTTGTTATTTTCTTTTCATAGATATGCACTTTTAATTCTATAGTCTGATTAATTTAAAGAGAATGCATGAATTAGTTTGTATGGTTTTGAAAAGTTAAAGGCAAATTGATTGTTGTTTGGGTTGTGTGATGGTGAATTTGATTAATTAAATTATTAGGATGATAGTTAATTAAATCACACATTGAACTGATATAAAAATAGATAGAAATATATACATGTGCATTATATATGTTTCAACAGGTAAATGGATTAGCTGTTGAGTAAAGAATTTATTTGCGTTCCCGACAAATAGGTAAACCTTAATGAGTTGGATGCGAATTATTATTATATCAACTCCTGTGAATGCCATTGGATGCGTAGTGTTGGTTGTTCTGTGTGTAATAATAAACGTCGCCATAGAATAGTAACAATTAATTTTGAACTACACTACATGGCATACTTCTTGAAGATAGGCATACTTCATCATATACCACATAAGCATTTGGAGCTTGTAACACCCCGTGAATTCTATATGAAAGAATTAAGGGAAACGGGTTACGCCATTGTGTTCATCTCGGAATTCAGCTTGAGATAGATCCGAGTTTGCGTGAATCGGACGCCGTATGAAGGAGTTATGACCTTCGGAAGTTTCAGAATAAAATTTAAAATTCAAACAGCTCAGTTTCATGTTCAAAATTCGAAAAATAAGCTCAGACTGGGCTGGGCGGGAAAATTCCTGCCCAGGGACCAGGTCAACCATAAGGTCGACCATGGTGTCGACCTGGTCACCCTAGGTCGACCATAGTGTCGACCTGGGTATCGACCTGCCAGTCAACCTACCCGGTCGATCTGGCTGGCTGGTCTGGCTCTGGTTCGAATTTCTTTGGCTCGGTGTGTCATTGGGGCTGACATGTCACCTCTTGATTGGCTCTTTGGACTTTGTATGGTCTAGATTCCTCCTGTCTTCATCTGACGGCTCAAAACAGTCTAAAAATCTATATATACACCCTAAGTCTCAACTAAAATTCACACAAAAAAATAAGATTGGAGTCGTCATGCTGCTGGGAAGGAATTGAGTGTAGCCGTCAAGGGAAAGGAGCTTAGGGACGAATCAAATTAAGAAGAGAACTAAAGCTTAATCAAATTAATCAACACAACGTTAATCTACCTAAAGGAACGCATCTCAATTTCAGAACTTAGAATCCAGAATTTAAGATTCTACATTCGTTGTAAGTATAGTGATCTTTCAGAATATGAATAAAATTGTGATGTGATTCGATGTAAATGAAAATAGAATTGTGTTATTGTATAACAATGATATGAATTCTGTGTATTGTAATAATTCTGTCATGACTTGTGTATTGATATTGTTTCATAAATTGATTGATGCAAGCCTATTGGGCATATGTATGTGAAAATAATAGCACTTGCAAGTTTGTGGCAAAAACTAGAATTTGATCCCTTTATGTTTATGTCTATGGCATGGACTATATACATTCTCTAAGTCTAAATTAAGGCTTATGTAAACATGTTCTAGATTTGAGACCTTTTATGCCTGCATGACTCAAAATCTAGGAATACATTCTTATGTTTATTTGCAAGTATAATTGGATCTATGTTAAGTACCGTTTGGGTAACATAAATTATGCAAGTTCATGTTGAAATAGGCTATATGATTAGATGTCAAAATTGGATATTTTGGTGAATATACAACATGTTAGTTTTGTTGTTGACATTATGCCAATTAAACATGTTTAAACCCAAGTTTGTATAAGCCTAAACTATGCCATTTCATATGACACCTACTTAGTTATACTCTGATTTGAATGCAAGTTCACATGACCCATAATTTATGTTATTTGAATCGCTAAATTGCAAGTTCATGCACCACACACCTTTATGTATTGTAAAATATTACATGTTCTTGATTTCCCCTTTTCTTGCGTTTATAAAGTTGGGCTGAATTGTGTCGAGCCCAACATTTGATATAATTTTGCGAACGTACAAACGGGGGTAATAACGTTGGGTGTAAAACATGAAAAATATATGTTGGCATGTTTGGCACATGCCAACGACAATAACATTTAAGCGGTATGAATTGTTATACCCAAGAATAAAGGACATGACATTTACATATAAAATTGAGAAGTGATCAAATATGTAAATTTAGAAAACACGGTATGCTTAACCCGAGGTTGGATTGAGTTGTGACGTAAACCTGCCCGGACCCGCCCGGCTGTCCAGTAGTCACAACAATACCTATCCAATGTGGGTTGTTAAACATTTAGTCCAATAAGGACCCGAGGTTAGAATGAGCTACGGTGTAAACCTGCCCGGAACCGACTGGCACATCCAGTAACCGTAGCAATATCTGTCTAATGTGAGTGATCGGTGCTTTAAGAGGCTAAGGACAGATGGTAGGGTTAAGTCAACTAAAAACACTTAACCAAATTCAACATGTTAACAAGAATTGATGGGTGAGGTTAGGTAAATACAGACACTTAACCACTTAACATGTTTGACTAGAAAACCCTAGTAACGAAGGACCCGTTTCAGCAGTAACCCAAGTTAGGTATCATAGTATCCTGAAATTAGGCAGGGTGGGGCACGATTACTGGGCTGATTGTAAGTGGTCAAAAACGTTGGCGGTGGGTGCACAGTGTAGGTTCTAGCGGGGTGCGGGCGTGCTCACACTCCGGAGCAGACAAAAAGGGCACTAAGGCACCAGTAGTATAACCTAGGTATTCTAGAATTGTGTCGGGGCCACCACCATGGGTCTTGATACACCCCATGGTGGGACCAGCATAGTTATCTACAATTCTTGGGGGCCGTATGACACATGTTTATGCGAGTAGGAGCCGATCGTTAGAAAATGGGGATCACTTCACCCTCAGCATGGGGTGCCAGTTAGAATAAGCTCAAGTAGGTGCAGAGATATAGTGTGGGTGCGATAGTACATTCAATTCTAAACTACACTTCCTTAGCTTGTGAAACTTTCCTGTTTTCAGTTTATATCTATCATGCCCTTTTTCTTATTCACATACTGAAGAGTCACTATATTTACTCAGGCTTTTTGTCTGACTCAATTTTCTTTTCATCTTCTTTTCTTTCGTTCCCGCCCCCCTCAGGTCCACAGGGAGGAAACAACCCAGCTTAGTCAGACTCTTTGCAAGTTTCAAGACCGTAAATGTATGGTTTGGATCTCTTTTGCTCGGATTATGGCTTTGGATATCAATATGGGGATTTTTGTTACTTTATTTATATTTTATGCTTCTTTAATAATCAAGACAGTAATGAGGTTGTAATGTTGGAAGTATTTTGAGACAATTATGGAAATGCTTTATATGAACACGTATTGATGAAATAAAAGCCTGTTTGTTTTCTGCGGTTTAAAATATTTGTGTTTATATATGTCTTGTGTTTATCTGTGACTTTTACTTATAAACCTCCACCAAAGTTAAGGCATTCCCTTTGTGAGTGACCTTAACGGAGGTAGGGTGTTTCACTTGGTATCAGAGCATAAGTTTACCAGATAAGATAATTTTTTTTTTTGAAATTGTTTTCAAAAGGAAGTTTAAAGAAGCATTTTTCAAGAAAAAAATGTTATATTTTAAAAAAATAGGCATAATCCCCCAAAGCCATGTGCACTGTCTCTCTATCCTTCATTTTGAATCTTTCCTTTCTGTTTCAGCATGTCTGGAGACCTTAACCTTCAAGAAGGAGTACCGATACCCGGCTAGTTTAGGAGGTACTTAGAAGCAAGGGCCAATGGCGCGGGCCCAGCAGACATTCCTCCTCCAGTGGTCGCGGTTCCTCCTCCTCCTCCTCGTGGAAATGCCTTCGCAAAAACATGTAGAGACTTCAAGGCTATGGGTGGAAAAGACTTTTATGGGACAGAGTCCTTTGTAGGAGCAGGAAACTGGCTAAAGGAGACCGAGGATCTGTTTTTCATCTTCGGAGTTGATGACAGGCAAAAGATACAGCTAGCAGTGTGGTTGCTTAAAGATGAAGCTTCCTATTGGTGGGAGATTACCAATGCTCAGAGGGCAGGGAAAAAAGGCTGGATCCACTTCAAGGGGTCAAGTTCATGCGCTGGTGGCACCTCCACAGGAATGAGGTAGTAATATTTCTATAGAAAGTGTAGTCTATCTTTATGATCATCCAATTCTCACACTTTTTGACTCTGGCGCATCACACTCCTTTATTTCATCTGCCTTAGTAGAATCTCTGCATCTAGACACTAGTATGGTAGAGGATCCCTTAGTATTTTCAAATCCAATTGGGGGCTCCGTTTACTTGTCAATGGTTTGTTTGGGTTTGAAAATCTCTATTCTCAGCGTTGAGTTTAGTTGTAATGCCTTTGTTTTGGGCTTCTCGGGATATGGTTTGATCTTAGGCATGGACTGGTTATCCAGTAATGGTGCCATTCTTGATTGTGAGAAAAGAGTAGTTAGACTCTTGACTTGGCTTGGTAACACTCTAGAAATTTCTTGTAATCCCTTGAATGCTGTTATGCTTAGTTATCTAGAGTGGCTTGGTGCTTCTGATGAGAATTTGCAGTCAGTTAGAGTAGTCCAGGAATATCCGGATGTCTTTAAGGAGGTGAAGGGCTTACCTCCGAGGCGGGAAATAGACTTCCGCATATATCTTGTGGATAATGCAAAGCCTGTAGCTTTACCTGTCAGACACATGGCTCCAAAGGAGAGAAAGGAGCTCAGTAAGCAGGTTAAAGAACTTCTCGAAAAGGAGTTCATTAGACGGAGCATTTCGGAATGGGGTGCTCCAGTGGTGTTCGCAACCAAAGCGGACAGTTCGCTTCGCCTTTGCGTCGATTATAGGGAGTTAAACAAATTGACCAAGAAAAATAGGCACCCTCTTCCCCGAATCGACGATTTGTTTGATCAGCTTGTAGGTGAGTCGGTCTTCTCCCAACTTGATCTGGCAATTGGGTTCCATCAACTAAGAGTAGCTGAAGACAGCATTGATAAAACAGCGTTCAGAACCCCAGGCGGTTTCTTCGAGTGGCTTGTCATGCCTTTCGGCTTGACAAATGCACCCGCCTATTTCGTAGACCTAATGAGCATAGTGTTCAGAAAATTCCTCAACAAATTTTTGGTTGTCTTCGTAGACGATATTTTGATCTTCTTAAAGAATGAGGAAGAGCATGCTCAACATCTGAAAGAAATCATGGATACTCTCCGAGCACATCAGCTGAACGCAAAATTTTACAAATGCCACTTTTGGAGAGAAGAAGTATGGTTTCTTGGGCATGTAGTGTCCAAAGAAGGGTTGGCCGTGGACCCCGCAAAAGTAGTTGCGGTGCAAGATTCGAAGGCACCAAAGAACGCAACCGAAGTTAGAATTTTTCTAGGACTGGCAGGTTTCTACCGTAAGTTCATTAGGTATTTTGCAAAAATCTCAGCTCCACTCACAAGGCTAACAAAGAAGAATTTAGTGTTCGCTTGGGACTTGGATTGCGAGTTTGCTTTCCAATGCTTGAAAAGGGCTCTTACAACAGCCCCAGTTCTGACTTTTCCAGATGGAAGCAAGATGTTCACAGTATACACAGACGCATGCGGAACGGGGCTAGGCACTATTTTGATGCAAGAAGGGAGGGTAGTAGCTTATGGTGGAAGGCAATTGAAAGTTCATGAAAAGAACTACCCAACCCAAGATCTTGAGTTAGCCGCCATCGTCTTTGCACTTAAGTCTTGGCGCCATTATCTCCTAGGTGAGAAGTTTGAACTCTATACTGACCATAAATCATTGAAATGTCTTTTCTCGCAGAAAGATCTTAACTTAAGGCAACAGAGATGGATGGAGTTTCTTGCCTCGTATGACTTTGAGATTTCCTATACTCCGGGCAAGGGCAATGTAGTAGCAGACGCCTTGAGCAGAAAGAAGTTGACCCTAAGCCCGCTCTTTTTAGAAAGGCAAAGCTTGGAGTATATAGCCAGTTTTAACTTTAGGCCCTCCACAGATTTCGTACTGGGTTTGTTAGCATCTCTTCACATGCGCCCTACTCTTTTGTATACAATAGGGATTGCACAACGTGAAGACCCTCAGCTAGTTGAAGTGGTTGATAAGCTAATTAGGGGTGAGACTTCTAGTCGCCTCAATAGGTACTCTATCGATGAAAAAGGCTGGCTGAGACGCGATGGAAGACTATGCGTCCAACAAGCAAGGGAGTTGGTAAAGAAGGTTCTTGAGGAAGCACATCATTCCAAGATGACAATACACCCAGGCGGAGACATAATGTACAAGGACATAAAGAGAGTTTTCTTTTGGAGCGGCATGAAGAAGGACGTGGCAGATTTCGTTTCTAAGTGTATGATATGCCAACAGGTCAAGGCGGAACATAAGAAGCCTGGAGGACTGCTTCATCCTCTAGAGGTTCCCCAGTGGAAGTGGGATGGTATTTCAATGGACTTCATTGATGGGCTGCCTAGGTCAAGAAGGGGCAATACTAGCATTTGGGTAATAGTGGATAGGCTTACAAAAAGCGCCCACTTTTTACCTGTCAAGAGTAGAAGGACTGCTTCATCTTTAGCGTCTCTTTACCTTAGGGAGATAGTTCGACTCCATAGGATACCCTCCAGCATTGTTAGTGACTAAGACCCAATCTTCACAAGCGAGTTTTGGCGGAGTCTGGAAGAAGCCGTGGGCACACAGTTATGTTTGAGCACGGCCTATCACCCCCAAACCGATGGCCAGACGGAAAGGGTGAATATAGTTCTAGAGGATCTTTTAAGACTTTGCGTTCTTGACTTTGGAGGGACATGGGAGGATCACCTTCCTTTAGTGGAATTTGCCTACAACAACAGCTACCAAGCTACCATAGGCATGGCACCCTTCGAAGCCTTGTATGGAAGACCGTGCTAAACACCAACCTGTTGGTGGGACTCTACAGATAAGCTTATACTTGGGCCAGACATGATCAGAGAGACCTCAGAGAGAGTGGACTTAATACGAAGAAGGATGAAGACAACCCAGGATAGACAAAAATCCTGCGCAGACAAGAGAAGGACCGACCTTGAGTTTGAGGTTGGGGATAGGGTTTTCCTTAAGGTATCTCCTTTAAGGAACGTCGTTCGCTTTGGATCCACAGGAAAGTTAGCACCAAGATTTGTAGGGCCGTTTCCTATCATCGAGAAGGTTGGGAAGATAGCCTATAGATTAGAGCTACCCGAGAGACTGGCCGGAGTTCATAACGTCTTTCATGTTTCTCACCTCCGGAAGTGTTTGCATGAGTCTGCGGATGTGGTGGAACCTAGCATTCTAGAAGAAGCCGAAGTGGAACGTGAAGCAACTGTGAGGAGAGTTCCAACCCACATCTTAGGAACTGAAGTGAAAAAGCTACGCAACCGCGAAGTCAAACTCGTTAAAGTTCAGTGGAGCGACGCCGAGGAAGACGCGACTTGGGAAACTGAGGACAGACCTACCCTTTTCTTTTTTAGGGTACATCTTTGATCTCTCTTTTTCCTTAAGTTATGCTTTATCTATCTTTTTAGGTATATCTCCTCGGTCCTTTTCCAAACTCCTTAGGTATAAAAAAAATGGATGAGAACATGTATTTGAAAACTTGTTATGGATGATGGCTGCAAATGGTTGCTAGTGATTGCTAGTGGTTGCTCGTGGATGCATATACACACACACCCTAGGTTTTAGATCGGCTCAGTCACTTCATATTGCATATGCATATATGTATTCTCATTTGTATATGGTTGAAACTTGAAATGCTGTCATATGGTTGTCGCATTTGTATGAATAGTTGTGCACTCATGTAGAATTATGAGTAGGAAAAATTTGCATACATAATGGATTCATGACAATTACATGATTCGCATTAAGGAGGTCGACTGAATCAGTAAACCGCCTGATTTCTGCACTAGATAAGGACATGTACACACATTATGCATATGATCATGAAGCATTAGAAGTCTTTTAAGGACAGTGGACGCCTGTGTTTGTTGGTTGAGTAGATGGACGGTTGGATGTTAGGATATACATTCTTCCTGACTTGTAATTTCGGGGACGAAATCCTTTTAAGAGGGGGAGAATGTAACACCCCGTGAATTCTATAACATTAAGCTTCACAAATTAAATTGTAATTATTTCTAAATGAAAGAATTAAGGGAAACGGGTTACGCCATTGCGTTCATCTCGGAATTCTGCTTGAGATAGAGTCCGAGTTTGCGTGAATCGGACTCCGTATGAAGGAGTTTTGACCTTCGGAAGTTTCAGAATAAAATTTAAAATTCAAACAGCTCGGTTTCAAGTTCAAAATTCAAAAAATAAGCTCAAACTGGGCTGGGCAGGAAAATTCCGGCCCAGGGACCAGGTCGACCATAGGGTCGACCATGGTGTCGACTTGGTCACCCCAGGTCAACCATAGTTCGACCTGGGTGTCGACCTGCCAGTCGACCTACCCGGTCGACCTGGCTGGCTGGGTCTGGCTCGAATTTCTATGGCTCGGTGTGTCATTGGGGCTGACATGTCACCTCTTGATTGGCTCTTTGGACTTTGTATGATCTAGATTCCTCCAGTCTTCATCTGACGGCTCAAAACAATCTAAAAAATTATATACACCCTAATTCTCAACTAAAATTCACACAAAAATATAAGATTGGAGTCGTCATGCTGTCGGGAAGGAATTGAGCGTAGCCGTCAAGCGAAAGGAGCTTAGGGACGAATCAAATTAAGAAGATAACTAAAGCTTAATCAAATTAATCAACGCAACGTTAATCTACACAAAGGAACACATCTCAATTTCAGAACTTAGAATCCAGAATTCAAGATTCTGCATTCGTTGTAAGTATAGTGATCTTTCAGAATATGAATAAAACTATGACGTGATTCGATGTAGATGAAAATAGAATTGTGTTATTGTATAATAATGATATGAATTCTGTGTATTGTAATAATTCTGTCATGACTTGTGTATTGATATTTGTGGCATGAATTGATTGATGCAAGCCTATTGGACATTTGTATATGAAAAAAATAGCACTTGCAAGTTTGTGGTAAAAACTAGAATTTGATCCCTTTATGTTTATGTCTATGGCATGGACTATACACATTCTCTAAGCCTAATTTAAGGCTTATGTAAACATGTTCTAGATTTGAGACCTTTTACGCCTACATGACTCAAAATCTAGGAACACATTCTTATGTTTATTTGCAAGTATAATTGGATCAATGTTAAGTACCGTTTGGGTTACATAAACTATGCAAGTTCATGTTGAAATAGGCTATATGATTAGATGTTAAAATTGGATATTTTGGTGAATATACAACATGTTAGTTTTGTTGTTGACATTATGCCAAGTTAAACATGTTTAAACCCAAGTTTGTATAAGCCTAAACTATGTCATTTCATATGACACCTACTTAGTTTTACTCTGATTTGAATGCAAGTTCACATGATCCATATTTTATGTTAGTTTAATCGCTAAATTGCAAGTTCATGCACCACAAACCTTTATGTATTGTAAAATGTTACATGTTCTTGATTTCCTCTTTTCTCGCGTTTATAAAGTTGGGCTGAATTGTGTCGAGCCCAACATTTATTATAAGTTGCGAACGTACAAACGGGGGTAATAACGTTGGTTGTAAAACATGAAAAATATATGTTGGCATGTTTGGCACATGCCAACGACAATGACATTTAAGCGGTATGAATTGTTATACCCAAGAATAAAGGACATGATATTTACATATAAAATTGGGAAGTGATAAAATATGTAAATTTAGAAAACACGGTATGCTTAACCCGAGGTTGGATTGAGTTGTGACGTAAACCTGCCCGGACCCGCCCGGCTGTCCAGTAGTCACAACAATACCTATCCAATGTGGGTGGTTAAGAATTGAGCACAATAAGGACCCGAGGTTAGACTGAGCTACGGTGTAAACCAGCCCGGAACCGACCGGCACATCCAGTAACCATAGCAATATCTATCTAATGTGAGTGGTCGGTGCTTTAAGAGGCTAAGGACAGATGGTAGGCTTAAGTCAACTAAAAACACTTAACCAAATTCAACATGTTAACAAGAATTGATGGGTGAGGTTAGGTAAATACAAACACTTAACCACTTAACAAGTTTGACTAGAAAACCCTAGTAACGAGGGACCCGTTTCAGCAGTAACCCAAATTAGGTATCATGGTACCCTGAAACTAGGCAGGGTGGGGCACGATTATTGGGCTGATTGTAAGCGGTCAAAAACGACGGCGGTGGGTGCATAGTGTAGGTTCTAATGGGGTGTGGGCATGCACACACTCCGTAGCAGACAAACAGGGCACTGGGGCACCAGTAGTATAACTATGTATTCTAAAATTGTGTCGGGGCCGCCACCATGGGTCTTGATACACCCCATGGTGGGACTAGCATAGGTATCTACAATTCTTGGGGGCCGTTTGATACATATGTTTATGCGAGTAGGAGCCGATCTTTAGAAAATGGGGATCACTTCACCCTCAGCATGGGGTGCCAGTTAGAATAAGCTCAAGTAGGTGCAGAGATATAGTATGGGTGCGATAGTACATTCGATTCTAAACTACACTTACTTAGCTTTTGATACTTTCCTATTTTCAGTTTATATCTATCATACCCTTTTTCTTATTCACATACTGAAGAGTCACTAGATTTACTCAGGCTTTATGTCTAACTCTATTTTCTTTTTGTCTTCTTTTCTTTCGTTTCACCCCCTAGGTCCACAGGGAGGAAACAACCCAGCTTAGTCAGACTCTTTACAAGCTTCAAGACTGTAGATGTATGGTTTGGATCTCTTTTGCTTAGATTATAGCTTTGGATATCAATATGGGGATTTTTGTTACTTTATTTATGTTTTATGCTTCTTTAATAATCAACACAGTAATGAGGTTGTAATGTTGGAAGTATTTTGAGACAATTATGGAAATGTTTTGTATGAACACGTATTGATGAAATAAAAGCCTGTTTGTTTTCCACTGTTTAAAATATTTGTGTTTATATCTGTCTTGTGTTTATCTGTGACTTTTACTTATAAACCTCCATCAAAGTTAAGGCATTCCCTTTGTGAGTGACCTTAATTGAGGTGGGGTGTTTCAGAGCTTGTGTGACGAGGTGGAAGATTTACCATACGAGCGAGAGGCTTGTATGGCGATGACTATATTTTACAGGTTGAACTGATGACTGATATAGACCATATAAAATTGTAACGATAAATTGCCAGATTAATAAAAACCCCACATGGGTCTGGAGTTGACAATAATCACGTCTCTCTAGTTATTAGATACGGCACATGGATTATTTGTTTTCCACACGGGACGAGGTGACGAGAATTTATTCTCAAGAGCAATTAAAAATACACACTCCCTCAGGCTTTGACAGGGTGACGAGAATTTATTCTCTGGAGTTATTATCTATACACACTCCCCTGTAAACACCAGAATATATCACTATAATTATGTGTATGCTTTATAGGATTTATTGGGTACCTAATACGGCCCAATAAATTTCCAAACCCTTCCCCGTACAAAGGAGGTTATGGTGAAATTTTTCGAAAATTCTGGGTGTTAGCCAAATTTTTGAAGAATTTGAAAATTCTCAGAAACTGAAAAATTGGAGAATGGAAGCCAGATTGAACGTAGAGTTGATTAATCAAACCACTTTCGACTTTGTTCCTTTCGGCGACGAAATGTTTTAAGTGGGGGAGATTGTAATGACCCGGAAAATCTGAAACAATTTAAAATTTTTAAATTGGCTATTTTGGTGGATTTTAAATATTTAAAATAAATATTTTAAATAATAGCGATGAAAAGTGAGTTTGAATCGATGGTTGAAAATAAATAAAATTATTTCTAATTATAAACAAGGCTGAATTGGCGCGGTAGTTTCAAAAATTGAATTCAAACTTTAACCGATTGTACCGGGTGCAAAACAAAACGAATTTGAGTGAAACCAAAAATATTTAAATCTGTTAGTGAATACCTTTCTAACGAATCTGAAAAATCGAAGTTTCATAGAGGGAAGCAAAAGTTATGGCTAAATGAATTTTCAGAAAGGTCGCTATAGAGTTTATATAGCCCGTGAAAATGGCCATTTTGCAAACGACCTCAGAATTCGACGAAACCACTTTTTTGGATCCGAGATGTCAAATTGTTGCTAGGTTTCAAATTTCATAATTTTTGAAGCTAGTATGTGAGCGTGGAAAAGGAAAATGTGATTGGTCGATTTCTATTAAATTGGATCGACCAGAAAAGGGCCATTTTTCAAACGGTATCAAAATTCGACGAAACTAGTTTTGTTAGGACCGTATCGTCAAAACATAGCTAGATTTATTTTTCGGGAATTTTTAGAATCAGTTTGTGGCCTTGGCAAATTGAAATGTACGTTCAAATTAAATATTGAATGTTTTATATTTTAATTTGAAGGAAAACTAACTGAAACAGTCGAATGGGCCTATGAAACATATCCTGTTGTGTTCGGAATGGGGGTAAAATGCTAGGGACGACAGTCATTGGGTTTGGACTGGAGTTCGTGTGTGAAAGGGGGTATTTTCGAAATTTTAAAATATATAAATTAAAGAAAAAATTCTATTGGTCCACGCATCCTTCTCTCTCCCCGCTTTTACTCCAGGCGATGGCGGATTTCATTCGATCCCTTCTCTCCTCATTTGCGCCTCCTACAAGAAAAATTAGCCCCCGCTCCAATTGATGTTTTTGAAGAGCTCCTCCTCCTCTTCAAATCTGTGCTTGATTCACCTCCCCTCACTCCGTATTCAGCTCGCATCGACCTCGGGAAGTTTCGTCGTTCGAGCTAGAACTCCTCCTCCTTGGCGCGCACGAGTTCGACGCGGTTAGCACCCCTAGAGCGGATATCGAAGCTCTTTCACGTAACGAAGGCCGATCGACGTATCATTGCGACGGATTCAAAGAAAATTCGATACCTAGTTTTGAACATTTCAGAAAGGTATACGGCTATTTTTATTTTAACTATTTAATAGCAGTTTAAAGCGCTACGGTTTTTGATTTCATTGTAAAAATCATATCTTTTTCGTTTGTTGACGAAATTTAGTGAAACAACTGACAGTGGACTCGTGTGGACGTCTTCTACATTCTAGAAGAGACCGCATATTTTTCTGAGTCTTCTGCTATTTTTGGTGGAGTGGAACCCAATGTGAGATTTCTAAATTATAAATGATATGGAAAACAATGATGTATAAATTATATAGTCGATGTATGAGTTATATTAGCGTTGTACACCACTTGTATAAGCGTTGTACAAGTTGTACGTTCGATATATAAGTTATATATGCGTTGTAAAAATTATATATGTGTTGAATAAAAGTGAAATATACTTGTATATATATATATATATGCCCCTCGTCCACAAACCATGGACGATATTTATTGGTTGTGATTGGTGTGAAAATTGGTTGATAGCAAATGGTTGATTTGAATTGTTTGTGGTTTGAAATTGATTGATTGTGGTTGAAAAATACCCGTTTGTAATTGAGAATTATTTGGTTGAAACCACATAGGATTAGTTTATGGAAATGAAAAAAAATATACATGCCGCATGCGTGCAAACTAGATGCATGAAATCCCCATTGTCAAAAGCTGTGAGGCTTTAAGGTAGAGCGAGGAGCCGTACTAGGGACGACCCCGGTTTTAACTACCCTGCCATTATGCTGCCGAAATTTTCTGAAATATTCATATGTTAGAATTATTTTCATTTGTTGAAATTATTTTCATTTGTTGAAACCTTCATGTGTTGAATAGAAATTCATGTGTTGAATGGTATTCGTATTTATAAATAAATTATTTTATATTAAAAATCATATTTTTATCATTTATATGAACTATATAAAATAGTCGTGTCTTGAAATAAATTGTTTTGAAATAAATTATTTTGCAATAAAAATCTCATTTTTACTATATGTATACGAACTATAGAAGACCTTCATGTGTTGAATAGAAATTCATTCGTTGAATAGAAATTCATGTGTTGAATGGTATTCGTGTTTTGAAATAAATCGTTTTATAATAAAATTCATATTTTTATCATCTATATGAACTATATAAAATAGTCTTGTTTTGAAATAAATTGTTTTGTAATAAAAATCACATTTTTATTATATCAATGAATTGTTAGAAATAGTGAAGTGTTGAAATAGAAGTCAGTTGGGTAAAAATATCATTTTTATCGAAGGTATGAAAAGAATATGGTTTTGAAATCGAAGAATCGATTATATATATATAATTAAAAAAAATCGAATAACGAAGCTGCAGTTCGTATTCTGAAACCGTGATTTCAAACGATTAGTGTGGGAGATCTGTAACACCCCGAATTTTAGTTAATACTAAAATTCACTATTTACAGGATAAATAATCTCAGATGTGGGAATTAGGGGAAATGGGTTGCGTTATTGCGTTCGTCTCGGAAAAATACGCAAAATAGAGTCCGAGTTTTCGAAAATCGAAGTCCGTATGGCCCAGTTATGGCCCGATGAAGTTTGCAGAAAATTCAAAACTAAAACAGATTTAAAAATTTAAAATTTCAGATTGTGGGATGGAACAGGCGGGGTCAGGCGGGAAGATTCCCGCCCTACCCATGTCGACAGGGCTGTCGACAGGCCTGTCGACAGGGGTGTCGACTTGCCTGTCGACTTGCCTGTCGACAGGGGCGCGCCGTCCATTGAACCTGGGTGCACTAGGTTGCACCAGGTTGGGTTTCAGGCTGGCTAGGAGGGCTGGTTCTAGAGATTTCCGAAATCTAAGGGTCCTAATCTAATCTAGGGTTAATCTAAGGGCCTAAAACACTCACCTAATCTATAAATACACCCTAAACCCCCCTTAATCCTTACCAAAAATAGAAATGATGGCCTCATGCCGCCAAATTAAATCCTAAGAGGAGCCTCCACTAATTTATGAAGGAAGTTGCAAGCTAATCACTCTCTAATCAATCTTTAATCATCATTATCTTCATAGTTAGCAACTAATTCTACTTCATAAGGTTGCTAATCTTGAGTTTGGTGAGTTTCTATCACTTTAACATCAATTGTTAAAGTAAGTAGATTGGGTGTAATGAGACTTATGGTCTTAAATGCGGATTAGTGAGTTTGAATCATTTATTATGATATGTTACTCTATGTTGTTCTATGTTTATGCATGTTTGACAAGTTGGTTTATGCATGCTTAATAAGTTGATTTATGCATGTTTAACAAGTTGGTTTATGCATGTTTAACAAGTGGGTTTATGCATATTTAATGAGTGGAATTATGCATGTTTAACAAAGTGAGTTATGCAAGATATGTATATGCTTAAATGACATGATATGCAAGTTATGCATGTTTATGCAAGCATGTGAATGCTTATGCAAGTTATGTGTATGCTTAAATGCATGTTTAACATGTTATGCAAGTTATGAGAATGCCTATATGCAAGTTCAACATGTTATGCAAGATATGTGTATGATAATATGCAAGCTCATATGCAACATGTTATGCAAATCGTGTGTATGATAATATTCAAGTTTGGGTTATACGTAGTTGGGTTAATATATGCTCATATATGCAAGTTGACATCCTCTTAACCCATGACAAAGTTGTATGCTAAACCCATGATATTTGTGATGATCTTCCCCTTATTTATGTCATGAAATGAGAACGATTTACGTGGGGAACGATGGGGTTGGTAAATATGTTAATAAATGAATGATTGGGTATGATTAAGCATACCATAAAAATAAATTACCATAAGTGGGAATTTACCTATTGAGTTAGGTCTACCCCATGGGAATTTACCTATTGAGTTAGGTCTACCCATGTTATGGAAAACTTGATATTAATTAGGGATAATTAATATGGGGGTGGTTAATTAGGTGTAATTAATCGACTAAGACACGAGGTTGGACTCATTTGTAGTGTAAAACTGCCCGGACCCGACCGGCTTAACCAGTTGCTACAAATGTCAGCCCAATGTGAGAGGTCTTAGCCATGAATTGAATACGTGATTAAGGTAAAGACACGAGGTTAGACTCTGTTATGACGTAAGACTGCCCGGACTCTACCGGCTTAACCAGGCGGTCATAACAGCTAGTCTAATGTGGGAGGTCTTTATGCGAGATCACGGTCTTAATTAATTAAGAAACACTTAACCATATTAGCATGTAGTGGGACATGAGGGGTTAAGTGGGTGCCTTGGGTGGCATGTGGAAATTTTGTGGTTGCCTTGGGTGGCATGTGGAATCTATTGGGTTGCCTTGGGTGGCAATAGAAAATACGATTAGAATACTTAACCAAGTGGAAACATGTAATTAAACATGATTAAACGGTTAAGTGGGATACACTAGATATGTGACAAGCTTAAGTGGGTAGCTTGTTGGGGGCCCATTTCAACCAATATCCCAAACGTATCTTTGTGGGCTCGACCCATGTCGAGTGACGGGACACGCATATTGGGCTTGATTATAAGAGGCCAAAACGGGTTAGCGGTGGCAACGCAAGTCCAACGGGTTTCATATGCGTGTGTGGGCCCGGGCTGGTAGATAAGCCGTTGTTGCATCGTGTAGATATAAAGTCGTGCACCGTTGATAGTATTGGGTAGCCACTTTAGGGGAGTGATACACCCCACTGTGGGACCAGCACGGGTATCTACGGTAGGGAGCCGATCGATGGGGAGTAGTGGGTACACCTAATGAAGATAGGGGCAGACGGCACCTATGTAGGGGTACACGAAACTACTGGATAAGAATTACTGAGTACACCTAGTGGAGATAGGGGCAGACGGCACCTATGTGGTGGGCTAGGGGTACACGAAACTACTGGGGAAATTTTCTAAGTCCTTGGAAGGGATCAACCTTTAAGTAGGAATGACTGGTGTGGTGCAGTTAGTAATTATCCTTGGGTGGGTAGATGCGTCCTGACGGTTATCTTAGTTTATCCTAAGTCTACCAAGCTGCTTAGTGTAGCCATTCATCCCCAGATATTACCGTAGGTCAAGTTTATGTCTTCTCTGGTTACTTTAATGATTGTATTGTTAAAGTTATAGGACTCACTCAGACTTATGTCTGACCCCGTTGTTTTTATCTTTTTCCCAACCCTCAGGTCCTACGGTGGATCCTAGCGGTAGTAGAGCTTGATCGGATTGCTGTTCCAGTCTTTAGGAGCTTGGGTAGATGTAAAGCTCCAGTTATCCAGTTATCTTTTCTTTTGTTATGGCTATTGTATGAGAGAGTGGGATTATGTACTTCTTTATTTTGATGGATATTGTACTTGACTTTTATCGTGGTTTTATGATGTAACCAGACATGTTTATTTCCGCTGTTGTGAGATGATATTTTTAAATTTCAAGTACTAATTATATCTGTCTTGTTGTAATTTTTCTGTTCTATATTCACTAAAATACTCCACCGATGCTATGGCATTCCCTTAGCGAGTGACCATAGCGGGCGTGGGGTGTTACAAGATCCGACCATCGGATTTTCCCGAAACCGAAACCGTTGGATTCATTTTGAAAAGATCTTTCTAATGATATAAATTTTGTGAAGATCCAACGGTTAGATTTTTAGATATGTATAAATCAAATCTGAAGGAAAACAGCGCCACGGCCGCGTTATGGCCTGAAGCGTCATTTGAAAAAATTAGCTATTTTTAAATAAATAAAAATAGCGATAAATCGTTATAAAATATTATAAACGAAATGGAATGTGAAGTTTAGAAATTAACTGAAGGTTAGCTAAGTCGAATGATTTCCTGGGTTTTGATCTGATGTTGGTTTCGGCCTTCGGGGTTAATACTTGGGAAATCGTTCTCTTAATGATTTACGGTTAGTGACTAATGAATTGGAAAAAGGCGTATGTTGTGTTTGTGTAGCACTTGTTGATTATATACGCGAGTTGCTTAGAAAGACTGGGTTTATCCCATTCTGAATAACTGAATCGACGATGAGAAATCGAAGATGAAGACGGTGATTGAAGACCGGAAATCTTCACCTCGGTTGGATGATAACTGATGTCCTGATTGGGAGGCATCCCCAAATACGGATAATGATTGGTGATCGCCCAGACGTACGTGGAGATCGATGGGTATGCGAGGTATATAGTGCCTCTGGTTTCGTTCAGACCCAGAACGAACTTGTAAATGGACTGTGTGTCTGACATTTGAATTCGTTCTGTGTGACTGATAGCCATCAGTTGCTTGGTGTGAATTGCCTATGTGGCATGCTAAGATGCTGTGATCAGGGCTTCTGTTGAAAAGCAAAGCCTTGTGGTTGATGATCAAAGCACCGCCTGTGTGGCGTAGCTTTGTGTATAACGTGAATTCGCGAACCTCACACCCCGGTATGAACCAAAAACGGGAGAGGACCTCAGGGAGGACATGCGTTTCTTCCTAGCTAGAGGTGGCGTCAGTGCTTAAACTGGCTGACATTTATATTATTTTCACCTATGTGGTTGATGCTGTTGCGAGGCGCCTCGGTTATATCGGTCGATCCGGGACCGATGGAGTCATTCGTTGACTCATTTGCGCCCCAAAGGGCGAGGAAACGCAGTGTTCAGGCATTTTAATCTACATCGTTGGACCGACCCTGTCGCTCCAAGGGCCCACCTGTATCTGGGTCCTCAGGCTCGGGCTAGGCAGTCTCGAATTCGGTAAGGACTATCTTTTGCCTTGGTTCATGACGAAAATCCAATTTCCAAATACGTGACTGTGCGGTTTTGATTGTATATATATATATGGCGAAATGATATATGGTACCCACGCCCTCTATGATTGATAGGTATGATTGAAATTGTTTTTGAAACATATAAACATTAGTAATAATACCAAATGCTTTTGTTTTATTTGTATCAATCATATTTTGGCCATTATAAGGTAAAACTCTATCCTTCGGTTTGCGTTGCATTGTATGATGGGAACTGAGTCTTATAATGGATTCATTTTTATAAAAAGCATTGCGATGTTTAAAAGATTTACTTGTTTTAAGCACTGGCAATCCAATGGAGTAAACTCATTCCGCGAAAGTGGCGTGGTCCTGTGATTAGCCATATTATAACCGTTTTAAGTAGATTTCTCATACCAGTCCCATGACTGACTCGTAGTTTGTTTCACTTGCAAACTCGGGTGCCCCTTTTTCTACACGGGCAGCCTTGATTTTAGGTTTTAGCTAGATCTTTCTGGATAGCTGGAGATGAAGATGGATTCTATCATTTATTTCTTTTTATGTTGTTCAGCTCCTGCTGTACATATTATGTTTTGTTTTCCACTGTAGACATTTATGTATAGCTGAAATGTATTTGTACTAAGTATGATCCTATATACTTTGTAACTCTGATGATTATGTTTACCCAGTGTATTATTTGTACATTATCTGGTGTATTTATTTATTTCTGTTCTGCTATTATCTATTTATGTGTTATACTCCAAAGATTACCCTTACCGCTGTCAGTACGGGGAATGGGGTCGTCACAATTTCACTGTTAATTGGGTAAAATAACAAATGTCGTTAAAAACACAGTTCACAGTAAACCCAATTCACATTTCATTTTTTACCAATTACAAAATATAATTTGAAAATCTAATAATATTAATTAAAAGATTTATTCTTTTCATACGGGGTTTAAGAACAGTGTTATTGAAGACACCATTCACGACAAACCCAAAATCCAATTTATTTTATTAATTTAAAAACACTGGATTATTATTCTAGTTAATAACTAGTTCATTTTGATAAAAATATATTTTTATCTTTACAAAATTGGATTTTCACCCAAATTCATTCCAAATCATTTATTATGATTTTACATAATTTTTCCATATTTTTATTAATTTCATTAAGGCCCGTACAGTCGGTTTCCAATAATGGCCCCCAAACTGCATCCATACCAACCTTTTTTAAATTTGACTTGGACATGATTCCAAATCCAACAATTAAATTTCAAATTTCTTGTATGCATTTTAAAGCTCTTTTCGATACGAACCCAATGGTTCTGGTTTTAGGAGAATTCGACGGTCGGATCTCCCGTTACGCCGATTTGAAGTTAATGGTCGAATTTCGCGAGCGTTCGCTGCGTGGCGCGTTCAATTCAGGACAATTAAATATATATAATATGTATATTATATATATATATTATCGATTTCCATTTAACTCGTATTTATAAAATATTTATAATTTCATTTCGAAACGATTCCAATTTTAATTTCAATTTTAAATAAAAACTGAATATTCTATATCTTTATCGTATTAAAATGATAATATTTTCCAAATATTATATTTTGAAATAACTTCTTTTCAATATTAATTATAAAATGAATAGAATCGATCGATAAACCCGTTCGGGTTGAAAATGGCATTGGCTACTTAACTCGACTTCATATTTTTATATCTTTGCGTTCATTCAAAATTGAACATCAAAATCATAATCTTATTCTTCATTGGACATTGTTTTAGTTTATATATATATATATAATTCGTTCGGCGATTCCAAAACCATTTATTTCGTTGCATGTAAAAAGAATATTACAATAAACAAATATATATATTTCATTACATGTGCATTTTTATAGATTCCTATTTACATTAAAAAGAATATTTTTAATGAACAAATATATTTTTCATATATGTACATTTTTATAGATTCATATATATACAATAAAAAATGAATTTTTTTTATTGTTCAAAAATTCTATTCAATACATGAGTATTTTATTCACTTCATTAACATGTTAAAAATAATATTTTTATCTAAGAAAAATGTATTTTAACATATGCTTCTTTTATTCTTTATACATACAATAAAAATGTGATTTTTGTTGTTATAACATTTTATTTTAAAATATTCATTATTTAAAAAAAAATATTTAAAATTATTCTTTATACTAAAATGTTCTTCTCAATAAAATGTTCTTTTCATCAAAATATTCTTTTATTTTAGAAATGTTATTTTATTCTAAAATGATCTTTTATTCTAAAATGATATTTTACTCTAAAATGATATTTTATCCAACATTGTTTATAAAACATTATTTATTTCTGAATCGGAATGCGACTCAATCAATTATCATATAATTTTAGTTATATGGATTTCACACACCGCATGTATTCAACAATAACTGTGTGAGCATTAAAATAAGTAAATAACGCTCATCACAGCCTGTCAATCCATCGATTGACATACAATTAAATATCGGGACTAGTGTATGTCAAATATCATCCCAATATCCATGTGGGGTTTTCAAACAACAACAGTTTATTTAAATAAATCATTGGTTAATAAATTTAACCAATTTTCACTATTCAAATTATAAAAGAATATTTATAATTTAATTTCACTATCACATTAATATTAACATTTTTAATGTGTTAAACATTTCAACAACACAAACAACACACAATATAGTCAATTTAAATCAGCCATGGTTTGTGGGCGAGGGATGTGATCCAACAAGCACTATATACAATTTATAATGATTAAAACTGATATAAATCTACGCTGGCAATTCTATATATTTTTTAGTTATGAAAATAAATAAATAACTGTGCTGAAAATTTGGTGAGGAGTTCTCACCTTTGGTTTCCACTCCGTCATTCTTTAACGGACGATTTGGATTTCGTTCTGCTTCTCGTCAGTTCCATCGCAATCTATTTCACGCGGTATATATATATATATATTAAAAATCATATATTTATAATGCTATATATATATATTAAAATCATATTTTTTAAACTGTTCCATATATATATAAATCACATTTTTATTTCAATGCAATGTATACGAAAATCATATTTTTATTTTAATGCGATGTATATAAAAATCATATTTTTATTTCAAAGCTATTTAAATAAAAATCACATTGTTATTTGATGTTATTTATATTTAAAACAATGCCATTTCATTTTAAAACCATTCTATTTAAAAAAAAAAACTTATTTTTATTTAAAACTATGTCATGATAAAAATCACATTCTTATTAAAGTTATTTATAATTAAAACCATGTTATTTTCTTTTTATAAACAATGTTATGTTTTCCTTTTAGAAACAATGATATTTTTCCTTTTAAAAACAATGTTATGTTTCTTTTAAAAACAATGTTATGTTTCTTTTAAAAACAATGTTATATTTCTTTTAAGAACAATGATATGTTCTCTTTTAAAAACAATGTTATCTTTCCCTTTAAAAACAATGTTATGTTTCCTTTTAAAAACAATCATATTTTATATTTTATAAACACTGATATTTTATATTTTATAAACAATGATATTTTATATTAAAAATCATGCTATATTTTTTTTTTTAAAGTAATGCTAATTTAATGCTTACAAACAATGCTAATTTTATGATCAAAACAATTCGAATTTTATAATTAGAAACAATGATAATTTTATGATAAAAAACAATTCTAATTTTATTTCTAAAAAATTCTAATCTTATTAAAAACAAATTTATTTTTCTTTTTTAAAACCATGCGATTTTCATATTAAAAACAACGTTCTTTATATTTTCAAAACAATGTTCTTTATATTTTCAAAACTATATTCTTTATATTTTCAAAACAATACTACTTTTATATTTTGAAAAACAATGCTAACTAATTTTTATTTTTCGAAAAACAATACTAATTTATATATTTTTTATACTAATTATATAAAAAACTCACTTCAAATAACTAAACAATTAGTAGTTAAAAATTGATTACATTGATTAGGAGGGTAAAAACCCAGGCCCTTCTTCGTTTTAATAACCAGGACGCCAAAACCCATCATCGCGATTGAAGAATCCACCTTCGCCTTGATTTCGGACCACCGCCACCTGATCGAAGGTCACCCAGACCTTCACAGTTCCATCGCCAACCTACCCTAGCAACCCTCGCGAAGTCGAGGACTCCACCGTGCCAGAAAACCCCTTTAAAGTAGCCGTCTTCCCAAATGAAAATCTGTAACACCCCGTATTTTCTATAATCGTATAAGTAACAAATCAGAGAATAATTAATTTTTAAAATAGGAATCAAGGGAGACGGGTTGCGCCATTGAGTTCGTCTCGAAATCATGCTTGGAAACGAGTCCGAGTTTTCGAGAAACGGAGTCCGTATGAGGGAGATATGGCCCTCCGAAGTTTTAGAAAATTTCAGAATCAAAAACAGCTTGAAAATTCGAATTCAAACCCAGAAGCGGGCTGGGCAGGAGATTTCCCGCCCAGGACCCAGGTCGACTGGGTGGTCGACTGGGCAGTCGACCTACCCCTGATCAGGTCGACTGGGTAGTCGACCTCCCCCAGACCAGGTCGACCATAGTGTCGACCTGGGGGTCGACCTGCTCCCGAAACCCACTTTCTGAACCAGATGCATTCTGATGTATTTAGACTCGTTTTATGTCTAGATTCGTCCGCCTAATCCTATATAAACTCACCCCTCGCCTCATTCTCTCCACACCATTTCATTCTGTCTATATTCTGCCTCTGTTTTAATTAAAATAAAATGGCGTCGCTACTCTGCTGAAATCTGAACTGGAAATGGGACTAAAGCATCTTCTTCCCAACTGATTAAAATTAAAAGAGAACAACTGCAACTCTTCTTCTTCTTTAATCCAATCAAGGCAAGTACAGTTATTTTCCGCTATAAACTATAATTATAATTGTGATATGATTATAAATCTGAATATGAGGTTATGTATATTCTTATATGTCAGATTTGTTTTCCTGTGACTATTCTGTACTTCTTTCTTCTTTCTGTTCTATAGCCAGGCTACCACGAGCCTGCGCCAAATCTCATAAGAGATTAACGCACGAACGTTAAAAATAATGAATGATGGCATAAATGGGACATGGCTAATTCGTGACTGATTTAAGAAAAAGGACATAGGTTGTAGACTAGATTTAGATCTATGCATATTCTGTGAATTGGAAGAAGAGGAACCATTGTATGTTAACATGTGACTTGGGACATTGGACATAACGCATATTTTGAATTAAGATATATTATAATTTAAAGTTCTAGTTTGTTGGGCATATTGTTTATATAACAATTCATGACTTGAGATAAAAAGAGAATATGACTTAGGTGTGAAGATCTATATTAAGATTTGATAACTATTAAATGTGAATAACACCTAATTGGGAGATTTTTGAATATATGACATGCATTGAAATCGATGGCTATATTTGGTATAATTTATATGTGAATCTCTTGTACTAGGCAAGTTTAACTAAATTTGAGACATGTGTAATATGGTGAATTATGACCAAAATCTGTGCCATGTAAATTCAATGCAAACATGGGGTATATGATCATATTGTGAATCATGACAATTGTTTAGGCATGCAAACTTAGACCAAATTTACAATTAGGCAAGATATGTTGATGAAACTTTAAGGAATGATTAAATCTGTTATATTACTTAATCTGCTAGTTCTGTTATATTGCCTAACCTGCTAGTTCTATTGTATTGCCTAATTTGCTAGTTCTGCTACATTGCCTAATCTGCTAGATCTGTTCATCTGCTAAATCTGTCATCTGCTAAGTCTGCTGAAAATGCCTAATCTATTATATACTAAATCTGCTAAATTGCTTAATCTGCTAAATCCGTTAAGTCGCCTAATCTGCGAAATCTGTTATCTGCTATATCTGTTGAGTTGATATATTTGTCTGTTATTGACATAATCTGAATTGGCTATAGTTATGAATAATTGACATGTATATTAGGCATGGGCATAAATGGTAAATTATTAATTAATTGGCAGCAAAGATAAACATGGCTAACTCGAGGTTAGAATGAGTTTGTGGCATAATTCTGCCCGGAATCGCCCGGCACATCCAGTGGCCGCAAACAATAGGTTCTAATGTGAGAAGTTAGTCATAACGTGCTTGAAACCTGAGGTTAGACTCATTTTGTGGCAGAAACCTGCCCGGAACCAACCGGCCTAACCAGTAGCCGCAAACGGTCGGTCTAATGTGAGAGGTCTGGGCATTAATATTTAATTAATGAAAATCTGGACAAATATGGTGTCTAAAACGTGTTGGGTGGATAGGGTTAAACCAACTAGATTGATGAAATTAATAAACCCATTTCATGAATCTGTAGGCCCAATACAAAGTTAGACTACCTGTAAATTTGTTAATCTGTAACCGGTTAATCTGTAAGTCCGTTAATCTGTAACCGGTTAATCTATAAGTCTGTTAAATCCGTATATCTGATCCATTGGTCTGAAAACTTGTCTAATCTGTGAACTGGTTGATCTGAATTATGTATGTTTGAACTTGTTAACAAGTTAATCTGTTAGTCTAGGGACACAAGGTTAGGAGGGAAATTACTTGTGTCATCTGTTGTTTGGGACCCATATTAGTCAGTAACCCTTTCTGGTATCAAAACTTTGACCCAACAGTAGGTAGGGTCCGGGCACGCTTACTGACCTAATTATAAGTGGTTCATTCTGATAGTGGCGAGGGTTGTTGATGGTGCGTTCCAACTGGGTCATGTGCGTGCATGGATCCCGGTCTGCCTCTGAGGATGTAAGACGTCGTGACATCTGTAAATAGGCCTGTGCCAATTGGTTGTCACTTTAGGGAGTGATACACCCTATTGTGGAGCCGACACAGGGTATTTATGTATTAGGGAGCCGATCGCTTGGGGTAGGGTTTTAGGGTACACTTAGTTCTATCTGTTTCTGTTGGTACCGTCTGTTTCTGTTGGGTGGCAACACCTGTCTGCGTGGTACCGTCTGTTCGGGTGGTAAAGGCCCATTATTAATATTCTATTTCTGTCTGTTTCTGTTCGGGTGGTAAAGGCCCATTATCAACATTCTACTTCTGTCTGTTTCTGTTCGGGTGGTAAAGGCCCATTATTAGCGTTCTGTTTCTGTGGAAATTATTCTGTTCCTATTTCTGCTTAGACATTAGGGTGACATCTAATCCTGTATACTAGTATTAGTGCAGAGAAATGAAAAGTAATAGTATTCTGTTTCTTCTGTTTAACCTAATTACATCTGCCGCTCATGTTACTGTTATCTCTCATCCAGTTTTATTTGCATGCCATGATTATTATTATTTGTTCATATGCTGAAAGTCACTGGACTTGCTAGACTTTATGTCTGACCTTGCTTGTTTTTGCCCCTTTTTCTTCCGTCCCCCCCAGGTTTTCCAAGGAGGGAATACTTTAGTTTGATCCGGATTTCTTCTGCTTGAAGTACTTAGAGTGCTTAAAGTATGGCTTGACTCCTTATGGCAGCTTCTGTGGGGATTATGATTTTAAAGTTTTGTACTATGATGATTTTCTGAACAAGGCTGATATTTATGTACTTGAGTTTTTGGGAAAGATGTAACCAAACTGATTTCTGTTTTCCGTTGTAATAAAGTTATAATTTCTCAAGTATTGTTTATCTGTCTTGTAAATTTCTGTTATGTCTACTAAAACGCTCCACCAAAGTTAAGGCATTCCCTTTGTGAGTGACATTAATGGAGGTGGGGTGTTACACTAGGTATCAGAGCTGAAGGTTACCAGATTAGATAAAAAAGTTTTTTTGAAAACAATTTTCAAAAAGGTTTTAAAAGGAAGTATTTTCAAAAGTAAAGCTTATTTTTGAAAAACATAACCCCCAAAAAGCCATACATCTATCTTTTTCGTTCTCCGTTTTAAATCTTTTTCTTTCATTCCAACATGTCTGGGAATCTTAACTTCCCAGAAGGCATGCCAATACCCGGCTGGTTCAGAAGGTACTTAGAGGCTAGGGCCAACGATGTAGGCCCAGCGGATATTCCTCCTCCAGCTGCAGCGATTCCTCCTCCTCTGCCCCCTCTTCACGCAATTGCTTTTTCAAAGATCTGTAAAGATTTTAGGGCCATGGGTGGAAAGGATTTCAAGGGAACTGAATCATTCGTAGAAGCGAAGAACTGGCTCAAGGAAACTGAGGATCTGTTCGTTATCTTCGAGGTGGACGATAGGCAGAAGGTACAATTGGTGGTATGGTTGCTCAAGGACGAAGCTTCCTACTGGTGGGAAATCACTAAGGCTGAGAGACCGGTTGAAACATGGATGGATTTCAGAACAAGGTTTGAGACGAAATTCCTCTCGCAAGATGAACGAAGTCTACAACTGGAAAAGTTCTTATCTTTTAAGCAAGGAACTATGACGGTCAAGGAATACGTCAATCAGTTCAACCAACTGGCTAGGTTCGGACTAGATTTAGTCAACACCCAGCATAAAAAGGCTCTCTGCTTTGTTAAAGGATTGAACGAGCCACTGCACAGCCTAGCCATAACCCATGTACCCATGGGAGCGACTTACGAGAGATTGGTGGATATGGCACTGCTGCAAGAGGAAGACAACAGCAAGAAAAAAAAGGCAAAGAAGGAAGAACCACAGAACAAGAAAGCATGGCCCAAAAAGGAAACACAAAAGAAGGGCGAAAAGTCTGAAGATAAGAAGGAGAAAAAGTGCTTTACTTGTGGAAGCTCGACTCATCTGAACAAGGATTGCAGAAAAGGAAAGGGCACTTGCTTCAACTGTGGTGAGATGGGGCACTTCATTAGGGACTGTCCGAAGAAATGAGGACAAGGGCAGAGGGCAGGACCAACTTCTGGAAGGCAGGCGAACACTCTCGAGGCTAGTGGATAGGATAGAAATAGGAAAACTTTCTGTAGGAGGTTTAATTTCTTTATCTGATTTTTGGGTTGAAACTCTTTTCTGATTCTGGCATTTCAATTCTGATTCCGCTGTAGAATCAGACCAATAATGGTTATGACTCATCTAAGCATGCTAAGTTGGGTATCTGTGTTGAGCGTTAAGTTGGCTATGTCGCATACATTCTGGGTTTTTATCATGCTTAGTTTCTTAAGAATCATTTAGTAATCTGATCTGTACCGGTAATCTGTAAATATCTGAATATTTCTGATAAGCTTAAGGTTTCAGTTTTGACATTGTCTAAAGAGGGTAATCCTCTGGGCATCAATCTGGTGTTGATCTCGGTCTTTGGGGCGGATACTTAGGGAATTTGTCTCTCAACCAAGGTCTAATGGAAACCAAGTTTTTTGTTTTATCTGTACTCACTTCCATCATTCGACTGTATCCTATCGATCGAATCTTCGAACTTTAGATAGGAATCCTATGGATGTAAACATGTTTTTGAGACATGTTTTGTTTGATTGTTGCAAGTGGATGCAAGTGGTTGCTAGTGGTTGCCCGTGGATGCATATACACACACTAGGCACTAGATCGGCTCGAAAAACACTCTCATACTGCATATGGATGTGTGAGCATTTTAAATTTTTGTGGATGCAAAATGATTGATTCAGCACATGGATGTTGCATATGATTGAATGGTTGTGCACTCATGTAGAAATGATATGTATCAAATAGGAAAATTTGCATACATGTTGGACTCATGGCACTAACATAATTCACATTAAGGAAGTCAACTGAATCAGTAGACCGCCTGATCTTTGCATTAGATAAGGAACATAAAAACACACTTTTGCATATGTTCATACAACATTAGAAGTTTTCTAAGGACAGTGGGTGCTTGTGGATGATGGTTGAGTAGATGGATGACTGGATGGTAGGACACATTCTTCTCAACTTGAAGATTTCGGGGACGAAATCCTTTAAGGAGGGGAGAATGTAATACCCTGTATTTTTTGTAATCGTATAAGTAACAAATCAGAGAATAATTAATTTTTAAAATAGGAATCAAGGGAAACAGGTTGCTCCATTGCGTTCGTCTCGAAATTCTGCTTGGAAACGAGTCCGAGTTTTCGAGAAACGGAGTCCGTATGAGGGAGATATGGCCCTCCGAAGTTTCAGAAAATTTCAGAATCGAAAACAGCTCGAAAATTCGAATTCAAATTCGAATTCAAACCCAGAAGCGGGCTGGGCAGGAAATTTCCCGCCCAGGACCCAGGTCGACTGAGTGGTCGACTGGGTAGTCGACCTACCCCTGATCAGGTCGACTGGGTAGTCGACCTCCCCAGAACAGGTCGACCTGCTCCCAAAACCCACTTTCTGAACCTGATGCATTCTGATGTATTTAGACTCGATTTTTGTCTAGATTCGTCCGCCTAATCCTATATAAACTCACCCCTCGCCTCATTCTCTCCACACCGTTTCATTCTGTCTATATTCTGCCTCTGTTCTAATTAAAATAAAAATGGCATCGCAACTCTGCTGAAATCTGAACTAGAACTGGGACTAAAGCATCTTCTTCCCAACTGATTAAAATTAAAAGAGAACAACTGCAACTCTTCTTCTTCTTTCATCCAATCAAGTCAAGTACAGTTATTTTCCGCTATAAACTTTAATTATAATTGTGATATGATTATAAATCTGAATCTGAGGATATGTATATTCTTATCTGTCAGATCTGTTTTCCTGTGACTATTCTGTACTTCTTTCTTATTTCTGTTCTATAGCCAGTCTACCACGAGCCTGCGCCAAATCTCATAAGAGATTAACGCACGAACGTTAAAAATAATGAATGATGGCATAAATGGGACATGGATAATCCGTGACTGATTTAATAAAAAGGACATAGGTTGTAGACTAGATTTAGATCTATGCATATTCTGTGAATTGGAAGAAGAGGAACCATTGTATGTTAACATGTGACTTGAGGCATTGGACATAACGCATATTTTGAATTAAGATCTGTTATAATTTAAGTTCTAGATTGTTGGGCATATTGTTTATATAACAATTCATGACTTGAGATAAAAAGAAAATATGACTTAGGTGTGAAGATCTATATTAAGATTTGATAACTATTAAATGTGAATAACACCTAAGTGGGAGATTTTTTTGAATATATGACATGCATTGAAATCGATAGCTATATTTGGTATAATTTATATGTGAATCTCTTGTACTAGGCAAGTTTAACTAAATTTGAGACATGTGTAATATGGTGAATTATGACCATAATTTGTGCCATGTAAATTCAATGTATACATGGGGTATATGATCAAATTGTGAATCATGACAATTGTTTAGGCATGCAAACTTAGGCCAAATTTACAATTAGGCAAGATATGTTGATGAAACTTTAAGGAATGATTAAATCTGTTATATTTCCTAATCTGCTAGTTCTGTTATATTGCCTAATCTGCTAGTTCTGTTATATTGCCTAATTTGCTAGTTCTGCTACATTGCCTAATCTGCTAGTTCTGCTACATTGCCTAATCTGCTAGATCTGTTCATCTGCTAAGTCTGCTGAAAATGCCTAATCTGTTATATACTAAATCTGCTAAATTGCTTAATCTGCTAAATCCGTTAAGTCGCCTAATCTATGAAATCTGTTATCTGCTATATCTGTTGAGTTGATATATTTGGTCTGTTATTGACATAATCTGAATTGGCTATAGTTATGAATAATTGACATGTATATTAGGCGTGGGCATAAATGGTAAATTATTAATTAATTGGCCGCAAAGATAAACATGGCTAACTCTATGTTAGAATGAGTTTGCGGCGTAATTCTACCCGGAACCGCCCGGCACATCCAGTGGCCGCAAACAAATTTGTGGCAGAAACCTGCCCGGAACCAACCGGCCTAACCAGTAGCCAAAAACGGTCAGTCTAATGTGAGAGGTCTGGGAATTAATATTTAATTAATGAAAATCTGGACAAATATGGTGTCTAAAACGTGTTGGGTGGATAGGGTTAAACCAACTAGACTGATGAAATTAATAAACCCATTTCATGAATCTGTAGGCCCAATACAAAGTTAGACAACCTGTAAGTCTGTTAATCTGTAACCGGTTAATCTGTAAGTCCGTTAATCTATAACCGGTTAATCTGTAAGTCTGTTAAATCCGTATATCTGATCCGTTGGTCTGAAAACTTGTCTAATCTGTGAACTGGTTGATCTGAATTCTGTATGTCTGAACTTGTTAACAAGTTAATCTGTTAGTCTGGGGACACAAGGTTAGGAGGGAAATTACTTGTATCATCTGTTGTTTGGGACCCATATTAGTCAGTAACCCTTTCTGGTATCAAAACTTTGACCCAACAGTAGGTAGGGTCCGGGCACGCTTACTGAACTAATTATAAGCGGTTCATTCTGATAGTGGCGAGGGGTGTTGATAGTGCGTTCCAACCGGGTCATGTGCGTGCATGGATCCCGGTCTGCCTCTGAGGATGTAAGACGCCGTTACATCTGTAAATAGGCCTGTGCCAATTGGTTGTCACTTTAGGGAGTGATACACCCTATTGTGGAGCCGACAGAGGGTATTTATGTATTAGGGAGCCAATAGCTTGGGGTAGGGTTTTAGGGTACACTTAGTTCTGTCTGTTTCTGTTGGTACCGTTTGTTTCTGTTCGGTGGCAACACCTGTCTGCGTGGTACCGTCTGTTCCGGTGGTAAAGGCCCGTTATTAACATTCTGTTTCTGTCTGTTTCTGTTCGGGTGGTAAAGGCCCATTATCAGCATTCTACTTCTGTCTGTTTCTGTTCGGGTGGTAAAGGCCCATTATTAGCGTTCTGTTTCTGTGGAAATTATTCTGTTCCTGTTTCTGCTTAGACATTAGGGTGACATCTAATCCTGTATACTAGTATTAGTGCAGAGAAATGAAAAGTAATAGTATTCTATTTCTTCTATTTAACCTAAGTACATCTGCTGCTCATGTTATTGTTATCTCTCATCCAGTTTTATTTGCATGCCATGATTATTATTATCTGTTCATATGCTGAAAGTCACTGGACTTGCTAGACTTTATGTCTGACCTTGCTTGTTTTCGCCCCTTTTTCTTCCGTTCCCACCTAGGTTTTCCAAGGAGGGAATACTTTAGTTTGATCCGGATTTCTTCTACTTGAAGTACTTAGAGTGCTTAAAGTATGGCTTGACTCCTTATGGCAGCTTCTGTGGGTATTATGATTTTAAAGTTTTGTACTTTGATGATTTTCTGAACAAGGCTGATATTTATGTACTTGAGTTTTTGGGAAAGATGTAACCAAACTGATTTCTGTTTTCCACTGTAATAAAGTTATAATTTCTCAAGTATTGTTTATCTGTCTTGTAAATTTCTGTTCTGTCTACTAAAATGCTCCACCAAAGTTAAGGCATTCCATTTGTGAGTGACCTTAATGGAGGCGGGGTGTTACAAAATTAAGCAAACCGAGCAAATATACTAGATCATTACCATTCAATTTATAGAGCTTGGAATGCTCTTCAATTTCACGTTTTAGATTCCAAAAATTATTGCGTGGATTATGAGATTTTTGAGGAAGAATTTGGTGCGATATCGGCCATCGATTTTGTCTTTGGAGGCGGCTCAGAACTAAATGAATCAGGGTTCCAGAAATTCCATTTTATAGCCTTCTATATTTTATTAATATTTAATTAAATCCATTAATTACTTTATTATAGAATTTCACGTCTGCGCTCCAAATTAAACCCAACGAATGTCGCCCCTAATCAAATTCCCCCATTCCGGACACAATGGGATATGTTTCGTAACCCAATTTGACTTTTTCAGTCTGTTTTTATCAAAATTAAAATATAAATTAATATATATTAAATTTGAACATACATTTTAATTTACTTGGGCCATATACTAACTCCAAAAATAATAGAAAAATCATTTCTAGTTATTTTTTGATGATACGATCCAAAAAAAAAATTAATTTTGTCGAATTTGGAGACCATTTGAAAAATGGCCTTTTTCTGGTCAATCCAATTTGACTAAAATTGACAAAATACGTTTTCTTCTGCCACACTCACTTATTAATTCCAAAAATTATGAAAATTGGAATCTTGCAATAATTTGACATTACGGATCTAACAAAAGTGGTCACGTTGAAAATGGAGGTCGTTTGCAAAACATTTATTTTTTATATTAAAATATATGTATAAATTTCATAGCGACTATTCTGAATATTCAACTGGCCATAACTTTTTATTCCCACTATGAAATTTCAACTTTTCAGATTCGTGATGAAGATATAACTAAACAAATTTAAATATTTCTATTTTCACCAAAATATGATTTATATTGCATCCTATACATTCAATTGAAATACGAAATCGAATTATCAAACTACCGCGCCATTTCAGGCTCGGTTTATAATTAAAAAAGATATATTCGTTCTAACTTCGATTTAAAATAAATTTTTCGTCGTTATTGTAACACCCCATGTAACAACCCGGAAAATCTGAACCAGTTTGAAAATTTTATTTTGGCAATATTAGTGAATTTTGATTATTTAAAATGGTTTATTTTAAATAATGACGATGAAAAATTTATTATCGACGAAGTTAAAACAAATAAATTTATTTTAATTATATAACGAGCCTGAAATGGCGCGGTAGTTTGAAAATTCGATTTCAAAGTTCAAATGAATATAGAGAATTCAATATAAGTCAGAATTGAACGAATCAAGAAATATTCGAATCTGTTTAATCATATCTTTCTAACGGAAGTAAGGAACTGAGATTTCACTTTAGAAGTTGAAAGATATGTCCAGTTTAAAATTCAGAAAAGTCGCTGTGGAATTTATATATATTTTAATATATATAAAGGCCTTGAAAATGGCCATTTGGCAAACGACCTCGGAATTCGATGAAACCTCTTTTGTTGGATCCGGGATGTGAAGTGATTACTAGGTTTCAAATTTCATAATTTTTGAAGTCAATATGTGAGCGTGACAAAAGAAAACGTGTTTTGTCAGTTTCAGTCAAATCTGATCGACTGGAAAATGGCCATTTTTCAGACAGTCTCAGAATTCGACGAAATCAGTTTTGTTAGGACCGTATCGTCAATACGAAACTACAAAATATTTTTTTTGAAATTTTCTGAATCAGTATGTAGCCCCACTAATTTAAAATGTACTTTCAAATTGAATATATATAATTTGTATTTTAATTTTGATGGAAACCTATCGTAACGATCGAATCAGCCTACGAAACATATCCCATTTTGTTCGGAATGGGGATATTTAGCTAGGGGCGACAGTTGTTGGAGTTCAGTTGGAGTTCGTATGGATTAACGGGTATTTTAGAAATAAATGAATTAAATAAATTAAATAATAATTATAAAAGGGGGTCAAAACACTAGCATCTCGGTCAAAGCTATTCTTCAGCCGCCGAGGTGAAAACGAAAGGCCATCATCATCCGATTTTTGATCACCGAAAACTCCAAATGCAAATCGATTTAGCCGGGGGTTCTGAACGGAAATGGAAGGGATTTCTTCGAGCTTTGGAGTGGTGGTGGTGTCGTAGTTCCTCATCGCCTGAGCCGCTCGCAATTCGAGCAAGAAGCCGCCAACTTCGTCGTCGTTCTCCGGACAGAGGGGGCCACCGAGTTTAATGCGCCGCCGGTTAGAGGAAGGTCTCGCGGAGGCGCAGCTTGTGGTGGCGCCAGATCGTCGTCCATCGTCTCGTTCTTTGTGCAAAGTCAAGCCCTAGAAAGCGACTGATGGGTTTACACGGTCAACAGATGATCAGTGAAGAAGAAGGTTTATAAACCTAGTTAAGTTAATTAATGATTAATTAGTTATATTAATTATATAATTAGAGTGTTTAATGTTCAAACATCTATAACTTTCTCGTACAGCAACAGAATCGGACGATTTTTGTTGCGTTGGACTCGCATTAACGAGAGCTACGCCATAGAGTTGACTAGAACAGAAACCGGAGAAGCTGGAAATTTTCACTAAATTGAATGTCCAATTTAATTCAGTTAAAATAATCGTTATATAACAATTTCAGAACCGACCACTGTGAGAATTCTCTTAATTTAAATTTTCTTGTACAGTTATTTATATTATAACTGCATATCTGAACTGCTCCCCGTCGTCCACAGACCATGGACGACTTGTTTGATTGTATTCTTTGTGAAAATTGATCGTGATGCGAAATGAATTATATATATTAGGAGTGTATGAAATATGTATACGATGTGAAATAAATAAATAAATAAATATATATATATGAAAAGTGAAAATATTATATATAGTGAAAGTGAAAATATCGTATGTATTGGAAGTGAATATATCATATATATTGAAAGTAAAAATATTATATATATAGTGAAAGTGAAAATATTATATATAGTGAAAGTGAAAATATCGTATGTATTGAAAGTGAATATATCGTATGTATTGAAAGTGAATATATCGTATGTATTGAAAGTAAATATATCGTATATATTGAAAGTGAAAATATCGTACATATTGAATAGTGAAAATATTATATATATGAAAGGTGGAAATAATATATATATATATATATATATGAAATGAAAACGATATATATACAAATTTAAATAGAAAATGAATTCGAATTTAATTTAATAGAAAATGAATTCGAATTGAATTGAATAGAAATTTGAATTGAATTGAAATGAATTTAAAACGAATTTAAATGGAAAATTCAATTTGGATTTGAAATTGAAATGAAAGTTGAAATTGTTTTTGAAACGAATTTAAAATGATTTATAAAATTTGTTTTAAATAGAAATCGACAAAATGTATATTATATATATTATACATATAATATAGTGGCCTAAATAGAACGCGCCGCGTTGCGGCAGTTCGCGAATTTCGACCATTAACTTCGAACGGACATTACGGGAGATCCGACCGTCGGATTCTCCTGAAACCGGAACCGTTGGGTTCGTATCGAAAAGAGCTTTTTAACGAATATTAGAGATTTGAAATCTAATGGTTGGATTTGGAATCATGTCCAAATCAAATTTGGAAAAGGTCGCTGTAAGTGCAGTTCGATGGCCATTGGTGGAAATCGACTGTACGGGCCTTGATAAAATTATTAAAAATAGTAATAATTTGTGTAAAATCGTAAGAAATGATTTGGGAAGAACTGGGATGAAAAATTCCATATTTGAAAAGATAAAAATATATTTTTATCAAAACGAACTAGTTATTAACTAGAAAAATAATCCAATGGTTATAAATAAATAAATTGAATTTGAATTGAAATTATCTTTGGATATTTTTGATATTGGATTCCGTGATTATACAGATATTGTGATGGGAATTTGGAAGATATCGATATCGTTATTCCCGATATGATATCTGTTGGTTTCAGGATTTGATGTTGAATATAAGTCGATACTATCTCTATTCAAAACCTTATATTTAATGTCAAATTTGATTGATTGATTGTTTGGATTGTGCTCGACCAGTTTATGAGCAAAATATGCTTTTACATTTAGCATTGGGTTGGGTAGAAATATCTGTGTGCTAAAGCCTTGTGAAACACTTCACGATTTGACGATAAGGTGTTTAGCGATATTGTGTTCATTTCAAATTTAATGAATGATTATGAAATGATATTTTTCTTAAGTGAAAAGAAATGTATTCCCGATTTTGGACAGGGAATGTTTTATAAAAATGTTTTATAAAACAGAAAGGATTTCGAGGCCCAAAACCCGATGATTTCTAAAATGATTTAGAAATGTATTATGGTTTTACATTGTATTTCATCGCGTACTGATTAGTTGCTATTAATGATGTATCTGTTTGGTGGCAGAGAATTTATTATCTTGCTTAACACCCTTCTTTGAGACATACGAGCTCAAAGGTTATGTGATTAATAGTGACTGAATATATGCGTGAATTACTGATGTGAAGTACTATATTTTGAAAGTACTTGTGATTATTACGTTGTGAAATGATTTTCCCTACTTCGGGATATGAAATGATTTAGTATGTGGCTAAAGAGTCGGGTAACCCTGAGACTAAAAGTATGGGTGAGAGGGCGGTGTAGCCTGCTCCTATGTGGGGTAGGTGCATCGTTGGTGTAGCCTACTCCTATGTGGGGTAGGTGCACATTTATATATCGAGTTGCGAGGTGCGTACCCTTTGCCTTGTCGATGGGGAGCACGATATTTGGTTGCATACTTGTTTGTATGCATTGTTATGTTTTGGAAGTCATATTTCCAAACGATTTGATTTGAGATCCCGAAGTGAAATCTACTTTGATATAGAAAGTTAGATATATATATTTCAAATGATTTGAAATAAGAAATCGGGAATATAATCCAAAGGAATAATTTCTGTAAATTGAATTGGATTTGGAAAATCCAAGTGTAGTGATTAATCTAAGTGGGTAGATTGGGATATTGCATGTTGATTGATGCATAGTAGATCCATATATCTATATTGATTGTCGTCTATACACTGGCATTCATAGGTTAGACCCGTTCCGCATTAGCGACGTGGTCCAGTGATATGCCGTATTATTAAATAAGTTAATTATAACTGTTTAGAGTTTCTCACACCAGTCCCATGACTGACCTGTAGTTTGCTTTTCCCTTGCAAACTCGGGTGCCCCTATTTTCCACACGGGCAGTAGAGTGGTTTTATTTTGTAGATATATCGAGCAGGATTCTGGATCGAAGCTTAAAGCTGTGTCTAGTGCGATTATCGTCTTCCAATGTGTTATTCATTTATTTCCGCTGTGCACTGTATTACATTTATTGTAAAATCATCTTTCGCTGTATTGATTATATTTCGATATACTCTGATATTATGTGCTCTGATGTAACATTATTATGATGTTTATAAAAGTCTTCTGTTATTTGTTCTGATGTGTTGTATGCCCAGAGTTAGCGTATGCGGGATTCGAACAGTCTTGGTCGATTTAGCGATCGATTAGGTCCGGGCGAAATCTGAATCGTTACACATGGTATCAGAGCTTTGGTTAAACTCAAATCTTTGGGGTTAGAACTGAACAATAGACTCATCAGAGGTAGGATTAGTAATGTCCTATAAAAGAATCCTCATTAGAGATAGAATCAGTAGCATTCTAGAATGAGTGACTCGTTAGAGATGGGGTTAGAAATGCCCTAGAATGAGTCGAGAGTTATTTGTTTATAAATAACGTATTTGTGATTATATATATAATCTGGTTTTAGAAATATGATTTTAAATATATAAAGTTATATATTTGAAAAATCTAATCAATTAATTGATTGTTGGTTGTGTTGTTTGATTATTAGTTAACTAATAAAATCAACATTTGAATTGAAGGAACCAATTAGGCCAAATTGTATACAAATTGAACCAAATAGTAAACTGTATTGAAAATTGGTTGCAAATGCATGCATATACATGTACTTACATTGAACAGGTCATTGCAAGGAGGCTAGAGAAGAGAATAAAATTGTTTGCCCGACAAATAGATACATGTTTATCATAATTTACTGTTTTGTTTGGGTGATGATGATTTTATGAGTCGATTGGCTTGCCGCTTGGCTTTTTCTTTTTGAGATCAGAGGGCCTGTATGGCAATTTCGGGATTTTCCCGGTGCTCCCGGTGCAGGGGAGGTTATGGCGAAATTTTTCGAAAATTTAGGGTGTTAGCCAAATTTTTGAAAAATTTGAAAAATTCTCAGAAACTGAAAAGTTGGAGAATGGAAGCCAGATTGAAAGTAGTGTTGATTAATCAAACCACTTTCGACTTTGTTCCTTTTCAGGGATGAAAAGTTTTAAGTGGGGGAGATTGTAACAACCCGGAAAATCTGAACCAGTTTGAAAATTTAATTTTGGCAATTTTAGTGAATTTTGATTATTTAAAATGGTTTATTTTAAATAAAGATGATGAAAAATGTATTATCGACGAAGTTAAAACGAATAAATTTATTTTAATTATATAACGAGCCTGAAATGGCGCGGCAGTTTGAAAATTCGATTTCAAAGTTCAAATGAATATACAGAATTCATTATAAGTCAGAATTGAACGAATCAAGAAATATTCGAATTTGTTTAATCATATCTTTCTAACGGAAGTAAGGAACCGAGATTTCACTTTAGAAGTTGAAAGATATGTCCAGTTTAAAATTCAGAAAAGTCGCTGTGGAATTTATATATATTTTAATATACATAAAGGCCTTGAAAATGACCATTTTGGAAACGACCTCAGAATTCGACGAAACCACTTTTGTTGGATCCGGGATGTGAAGTGATTACTAGGTTTCAAATTTCATAATTTTTGAAGTCAATATGTGAGCGTGACAAAAGAAAACGTGTTTTGTCAGTTTCAGTCAAATCTGATCGACTGGAAAATGGCCATTTTTCAAACGGTCTCAAAATTCGACGAAATCAGTTTTGTTAGGAACGTATCGTCAATACGAAACTACAAAAAAAAATTTGAAATTTTCTGAATCAGTATGTGGCCCCGGTAATTTAAAATGTAAGTTCAAATTGAATATATATAAATTTATATTTTAATTTTGATGGAAACCTATCGTAACGATCGAATCAGCCTATGAAACATATCCCATTGTGTTCGGAATGGGGGTATTTAGCTAGGGGCGACAGTCGTTGGAGTTCAGTCGGAGTTTGTATGGATTAACGTGTGTTTTAGAAATGAATGAATTAAATAAATTAAATAATAATTATAAAAGGGGGTCAAAACCCTAGCATCTCGGTCAAAGCTATTCTTCAGCTGCCGAGGTCAAAACGAAAGGCCATCATCATCCGATTTTTGATCACCAAAAACTCCAAATGCAAATCGATTTAGCTGGTGGTTCTGAACGGAAATGGAAGGGATTTCTTCGAGCTTCAGAATGGTGGTGGTGTCGTCGTTCCTCATCGCCTGAGCCGCTCGCAATTCGAGCAAGAAGCTGCCAACTTCGTCGTCGTTCTCCGGACAGAGGGGGCCACCGAGTTTAATGCGCGGCCGGTTAGAGGAAGGTCTCGCGGAGGCGCAGCTTGTGGTGGCGCCAGATCGTCGTCCATCGTCTCGATCTTTGTGCAAAGTCAAGCCCTAGAAAGCGACTGATAGGTTTACACGGCCGACTGATGATCAGTGAAGAAGAAGGTTTATAAACCTAGTTAAGTTAATTAATGATTAATTAGTTATATTAATTATATAATTAGAGTGTTTAATGTTCAAACATCTATAACTTTCTCGTACAGCAATTGAATCAGATGATTTTTGTTGCGTTGGACTCACATTAACGAGAGCTACGCCATGGAGTTGACTAGAACAGAAATCGGAGAAGCTGGAAATTTTCACTGAATTGAATGTCCAATTTAATTCAGTTAAAATAATCGTTATATAACGATTTCAGAACCGACCACTGTGAGAATTCTCTCACTTTAAATTTTCTTGTACAGTTATTTATATTATAACTGCATATCTGAACTGCTTCCCGTCGTCCACAGACCATGGACGACTTGTTTGATTGTATTCTATGTGAAAATTGATCGTGATGTGAAATGAATTATATATATATTAGGAGTGTATGAAATATGTATACGATGTGAAATAAATAAATAAATATATATATATATGAAAAGTGAAAATATTATATATAATGAAAGTGAAAATATCGTATGTATTGGAAGTGATTATATCATATATATTGAAAGTGAAAATATTATATATAGTGAAAGCGAAAATATTATATATAGTGAAAGTGAAAATATTATATATAGTGAAAGTGAAAATATCGTATGTGTTGAAAGTGAATATATCGTACGTATTGAAAGTGAATATATCGTATGTATTGAAAGTGAATATATCGTATATATTGAAAAGTGAAAATATTATATATATGAAAGCTGGAAATAATATATATATATATATATGAAATGAAAACGATATATATACGAATTGAAAATGAATTGAAATAGAAAATGAACTCGAATAGAATTTAATAGAAAATGAATTCGAATTGAATTGAATAGAAATTTGAATTGAATTGAAATGAATTTAAAACGAATTTATATGGAAAATTCAATTTGGATTTGAATTTGAAATGAAAGTTGAAATTGTTTTTGAAACGAATTTAAAACGATTTATAAAATTCATTTTAAATAGAAATTGACGAAATATATATTATATATATTATATATATATATAATATAATGGCCTGAATAGAACGCGCCGCGCTGCGGTAGTTCGCGAATTTCGACCATTAACTTCGAACGGACATTACGGGAGATCCGACCGTCGGATTCTCCTAAAACCGGAACCATTGGGTTCATATCGAAAAGAGCTTTCTAACGAATATTAGAGATTTGAAATCTAACGGTTGGAATTGGAATTATGTCCAAATCAAATTTGGAAAAGGTCGTTATAAGTGCAGTTTGATGGCCATTGGTGGAAATCGACTGTACGGGCCTTGATAAAATTATTAAAAATAGTAATAATTTGTGTAAAATCATAAGAAATGATTTGGGAAGAACTGGGATGAAAAATTCCATATTTGAAAAGATAAAAATATATTTTTATCGAAACGAACTAGTTATTAACTAGAAAAATAATCCAATGGTTATAAATAAATAAATTGAATTTGAATTGAAATTATCTTTGGATATTTTCGATATTGGATTCCGTGATTATACAGATATTGTGATGGGAATTTGGAAGATATCGATATCGTTATTCCCGATATGATATTTTTTGGTTTCAGGATTTGATGTTGAATATAAGTCGATACTTCTCTATTCAAAACCTTATATTTAATGTCAAATTTGATTGATTGATTGTTTGGATTGTGCTCGACCAGTTTATGAGCAAAATATGCTTTTACATTTAGCATTGGGTTGGGTAGAAATATCTGTGTGCTAACACCTTGTGAAACACTTCACGATTTGACGATAAGGTGTTTAGCGATATTGTATTCATTTCAAATTTAATGAATGATTGTGAAATGATATTTTTCTTAAGTGAAAAGAAATGATATTTTTCTTAAATGAAAAGAAATGAATTCCCGATTTTGGACAGGGAATGTTTTATAAAAATGTTTTATAAAACAGAAAGGATTTCGAGGCCCAAAACCCTATGATTTCTAAAATGATTTAGAAATGTATTATGGTTTTACATTGTATTTCATCGCGTACTGATTAGTTGCTATTAATGATGTATCTGTTTGGTGGCGGAGAATTTATTATCTTGCTTAACACCCTTCTTTGAGACGTACGAGCTCAAAGGTTATGTGATTAATAGTGACTGATCATATGCGTGAATTACTGATGTGAAGTACTATATTTTGAAAGTACTTGTGATTATTACGTTGTAAAATGATTTTCCCTACTTCGGGATATGAAATGATTCAGTATGTGGTTAAAGAGTCGGGTAACCCTGAGACTAAAAGTATGGGTGAGAGGGCGGTATAGCCTGCTCCTATGTAGAGTAGGTGCATCGTCGGTGTAGCCTACTCCTATGTGGGGTAGGTGCACATTTATATATCGAGTTGCGAGGTGCGTACCCTTTGCCTTGTCGATAGGGAGCACGATATTTGGTTGCATACTTGTTTGTATGCATTGTTATGTTTTGGAATTCATATTTCCAAACGATTTGATTTGAGATCCCGAAGTGAAATCTACTTTGATATAGAAAGTTAGATATATATTTCAAATGATTTGAAATAAGAAATCGGGAATATAATCCAAAGGAATAATTTCTGTAAATTGAATTGGATTTGGAAAATCTAAGTGTAGTGATTAATCTAAGTGGGTAGATTGGGATATTGCATGTTGATTGATGCATAGTAGATCCATATATCTATATTGATTGTCATCTATACACTGGCATTCATGGGGGGTAGACCCGTTCTGCGTTAGCGGCATGGTCCCGTGATATGCCGTATTATTAAATAAGTTAATTATAACTGTTTAGAGTTTCTCACACCAGTCCCATGACTGACCTGTAGTTTGCTTTTCCCTTGCAAACTCGGGTGCCCCTATTTTCTACACGGGTAGTCGAGTAGTTTTATTTTGCAGATATATTGAGTAGCATTCTGGATCGAAGCTTAAAGCTGTGTCCAGTGCGTTTATCGTCTTCCGCTGTGTTATTCATTTATTTCCGCTGTGCACTGTATTACATTTATTGTAAAATCATCTTTTGCTATATTGATTATATTTTGATATACTCTGATATTCTGTGCTCGGATGTAACATTATTAAGATGTTTATAAAAGTCTTCTATTATTTGTTCTGATGTGTTGTATGCCCAGAGTTAGCGTATGCGGGATTCGAACGGTCTTGGTCGATTTAGCGATCGATTAGGTCCGAGCGAAATCCGTATCGTTACACCCCACCTCTGCTAGGGTCACTCACAAAGGGAATGCACTAGTTTTGGTGGAGCATTATATAGGTAAACATGCACAGAGATATCAAAAGACAGAACATAAATAAAGTAGCGGTAGAAATTAAAAACCAAATCTCATTACTTTCAAGAAAAGAGTCAAAACCTTATATATCCAAAGTACAAATTGTCATTATTCCATTACATCAAGTTCTAGATAAAGGAGCATAAACTTAAAATAACAAAAGTAAATTATTCCCCAAAGATAGCAGAAGTGCAGCCATAGCATAGCTGAAGACCAAACCGTACATGAGCTGACAGAAAGCAAGCTAAATCCAAGCTAAGAGCTAGCGCTTCCTCCCTGAGAATCTGGGGGGGAAACAAAAGAAAAAGGGGAGAGGAAAAAGGGTTAGTCAGTCATAAAGACTGGTAATCCCTAGTGACTTTCAGCATAAAAACTAGTAAAGTTAACCAGACATGAATAAACGGAGAGTAAACATAAGGATGATGATAAGTCTGGCATGATAACTAAGATAACAAGATAAATCAAGTCTAGCATCGCATATTCAAGATTCGCTGCACCAACTGTATGAGTATTCTAATCCATGTCAAGTATTAACCATGAAATGATCCCTTGGCCCAATATCATGAAATGACCCATTACGGGGTCCTACAGTACGATCTACTAATCGATCGACTCCCTACAAGTTCTAGCTCGTCATGTGTCTGTGTCATACGGCCTAATCACGAAATGTAGTCACCTGTGCTAGGTCCACCATAGGGTGTATCAAGCCCTAGGGTGCCAACCGTCGACAAGAATCAAGAACGCACAGTGTAAACCTACTGGTGCCCAGTGCCCGCTTTTTCAACTCCGGACTACGTGCACGACCATAGCCCACCTGAACCTACAATGGCGCACCTACTCAGTCGTCATTCTGGTCACTTACAATCAGCCCAGTAATCGTGCCCCACCTTGCCTAGTCCCAGGGTATCCTGATATATCTACGTGGGTTACTGCTGAAAAGGACCGTGTAACTATGGTTTCTAATGGGTTAAGTGTTGTCATTCAAATTCGTGACTTAACCCTACCAAATCATGTATCAAGTTGGTTAAGTGTGTTCAAGCAGTTCAAGACTTAACCCTATCAAATCATCGTGTCAAATTGGTTAAGTATATTCAAGTGGTTCATGACTTAACCCTATCATGTGGCATTAATTCATTAATGCACCCCAACCTCTCACATTAGACTAGTTGTTGTGGTCACTGGATTTGCCGGGCAGTTCCGGGCAGATTTACAGCACAACATAGTCTAACCTCGGGTTTTATGTGCGATATGACCAAGTACCTACATTGGATCCTATTGTTTGCAGTCACTGGATTCGTCGGGCGGTTCCGGGCAGATTTACACTGCAAACTCAACCCAACCTTGAGTTGGCCATTTTCAAGTTCGTTCTAGAGTCATGGCCATGTTCAAGTCTCATATCAAGTTCATGACAAGTTTCAAGGTAAGTTTCATGTCCATTTTCAGGTTCAAGTTATAACAATGTTCATGTTTCAAGTTCATAGTAAACTCAGGTTTGCCTAATCTACCCAATCGCATTCCCATCGCACGTAAACTCGAATCGATACAAACAAATCTAATTAGGGAATAACATAGAAAGAACTGGCATAAGGTGGCAAAAGTGATTACAAGTTAAGCATGGTATAACTTGAGATAAATGATTACAACCATACTGGCATATGGAATAGTGGTCTCAAATATCAAATCTAGCAAAATAGGGTGATAGTCATGGTAACAGTTGACATAAGATAATAACCCCAAACTTGTGAATAACAACTGTTTCAACATCACAGGCATGAATATTATGGACATTAAGGGTTTTGAATCTACAACATGTATAGGCCCCAAATCAATTTCATGAAAATATTCCTACAAGTCAAGATTCAAGATGAATAGATCCAAGGTGAACAAATAGTAGATCCAAAATAATAGATCCAAAATGAACAATGATAGATCCAAGATATACAATGATAGATCCAAGATAATTATCATACTTAGGTTCAATCTCGATTTTCAACATGTCCATATTAAGTTTAAAGTTTAGATCTAAAAGTAACTGGGGCTTACAGATCGTGGTTAGAGAATTAGAAAACAAAGAGGCGATGTTGAATCTCGAGTCTAACAGAAATCCCCCAAACAGCAATACTCTACACGTAGCCTTGTTGGAGAAGAAGCAATCCCTTTTCTCTAACTTTTCAACCAGGTTTTTAGCAGCATAAGTCCAGAGAGAATTTGTGTAGAGAGACTAGAGTTAGGGGATGTTTATATAGGGTCAAGCCAACGAATTTAGACAGAAATCAGACTAGAAACATCAAAGTGAATTCTGACTCAAAAATGGGCTCGGCAACCAGGTCGACACCTAGGTCGACTCTATGTTCGACCTAGTCCTGTGCAGGTCGACACTATGGTTGACCCCCAGGTTGACCTGGTCCTGGGCGGGAAATTTCCCGCCCAGTCCGTTCTGGGGTTTGAATTCGAATTCTGAGCTGTTCTGAACTTGAAAATTTCTGAAAACTTCGAAGGGTCATAACTTGGTCATACGGACTCCGATTTTCGAAAAATCGGACTCGTTTCCAAGCAGAATTTCGAGACGAACATAATGGCCTAACCCGTTGCCCTTGATTCTTATCTTAAAAATTAATTTTGTCTTGATTTATGGTTATAACACGTTATAAAAATACGGGTTGTTACATTATCCCCTCCTTAAAGGATTTCGTCCCCGAAATCTCTAAGTTAGGAAGAACGTATCCTACCATCCATCATCCATCTACTCAAAACATCATCCACAAGCAACCATTACCCTTAAAAGATTTCTAGTGCTGTCTGAACATATGCAGAAAGTGTGTGTATATGTACTTATCTATTGCAAAAGATCAGGCGGTTACTGATTCAGCAAACCTCCTTAATGCAAAATATGTTAGTGTAATGAGTCCAACATGTAACAACCCGGAAAATCTGGGCCAGTTTAAAATTTTTATTTTGGCCATTTTAGCGAATTTTGATTATTCAAAATGAATTATTTTATATAATATCGTCGAGAAATTTATTTTGAATAGAATTCGAACGTATATATTATACGCGTCGTCGTTAGAATATAAATATTTATATATAATTATAAATAGAATTAAAAATGGCACGGTAGTTCGATAATTCGATTTCAAAATTCAATTGAATGTACCGGGTGCAAAACAATCCGGATTTTAGTGAAACCAAAAATAATGGAATCTAGTAGTGAATATCTTTCCAACGAATCCGAAAAATCAAGATTTCATATCAGGAATCAAAAGATATGTCCAGTTGAAAATTCTGAATAGTCGCTATGGAATTCAGGCCCTTAAAAATGGACATTTTGCAAACGACCTCGGATTTCGACGAAACCAGTTTTGTTGGGTCCGTGGTGTCGAATTATTGCTAGGTTTCAAATTTCATAATTTTTCGAATCAGTATGTGAGCGTGGCAAAGGAAAACGCGTTTGACCAGTTTCAGTTGATTTTAATCGACTGGAAATTGGCCATTTTTCTAACAGTCTCGGAATTCGACGAAACTAGTTTTGTTAGGACCGTATCGTCAATACGAAGCTAGAAAATATTTTTCTGGAATTTTTCGAGTTAGTATGTGACCCCGGTAATTTGAAATGTACGTTTAAAATTCAATATAGTGATTTAAATGTAAATTTAACGGAAACTGATTGTAACAATCAAATCAGCTTGCGATACATATCCCATTGTGTTCGGAATGGGGGTAAAACGCTATGGACGATAGGCGGTGGGCCTCGTTTCGAGGTCGTATGTGAAAGTCAACTCTTTAGGATAAAATAAATATATTAATTAATAAAAAAAAATATTCTCCCTCTCCTTATAAACCGCTGGCCCCCCCTTTTTGTTCACTTCAGTAGGATCGAAAAAAAAAAAAAAAAAAAATCAATCGAGCTCGGAGATCGACCGACCACCGCCGCCGCATCCCCCTCCTCCGCCGCATCCCCCACCGATGACGGAAACCCCCCCACCTCGCGATGACGGAAACCCCCGCCCCCTCCATCTTCTCCTCCCGCTCCTTCTTCCCCGCCTGCCCCTCCCCTCCTCTGGCCAAAGACCGCACACCCCCCCCTTCCTATCGCGATGAACGAAGAACCCCCCCCCCCTCCGATGGCCACAGCGCCGCCTCAGCGCCCCCCTGTAAGTTATTTTTAATTTATTTATTTTTTTTTTTATTTTTTTTTATTTTTATAAAACAGAATTTAAAACAAGAAATGTTTAAAAGGAAAAAAAAAAAACTGATTTTGGTTTTAGGAGTTAAAACTGATTTTTGTTTTAAAAAGGAAAATAAATACTGATTATTTTTAAGTTTAAATACTGATTATATTTAAGTTCAAAAACTAATTTTGAAAAAGGTTTAAAACTGATTTTATTTTAAAACTTTAAGTTAGAAAAAGGTTTAAACTTTAAATAGAAAAGGTTTAAACTTTATAAAGATTTGATCTTTAAAATAGAAAAGCGAAGTAAAAATTCGATTTTTAAATATATGAAGTGATTATAAAAATATGTTTTTTAATTGAAAGTGAATAAATAAAAATGTGATTTTTATTTTAAAGATATCAAAATATAAAAATGTGATTTTTATTTTAAAGATATCAAAATATAAAAATGTGATTTTTATTTTAAAGATATCAAAATATAAAAATGTGATTTTTATTTTAAAGATATCAAAATATAAAAATGTGATTTTTATATATGTAGTGGCTACGGGCAATAAAGATGACGGAGATGCGATAGCGATGAAGATTTCTATCAAAGAAGTGCCGTGGAGCTAGGATAGCTATATGTGAGAATTTCTCACCTTTCAATTTCTTGTTCTAGTTATATATATATACTAGGATGCAGACGGTGCTTAGTAGCACCCGACACAATCGTCCACAGACCATGGACTTGTTTGTTTGACTGTTTGGTGATTGATTGCGATATTGGTTTGAATGTGGTTTGTGGTGTGAAAAATCGAATCGATAAATTGGTTAGGATTAGACGTGCGCCGTTATAAGGCGAAGGAGTAAGGCTAGGTTAGACCCTTACTCCAAGGTTTGTGGTTTGCATAACGAATTGATTTGATTGATGTGTGAATGGCGTGGGCCTTCACTAGACCGGGGATTAGGCTAGGCCTTGTCCCGTTTCTAGTATCGTGCCGTTATGCCGCCGAAATTTTCTAAAATATGTTAGAAAATAAAAATATCATTTTATTGTGTAAATGAATTGAATAGAAATTCATAGGTTGAAATAAAATGTTTTATCGTTAAAAATATAATTTTTAACGTGAATGTGAATAAATGAATAGTTATAAACAAATCGGCCGATTTGTTTGTATATACACTGATTTGACTGATATTGATTGGGTCGATAAATTTCACACATCGCCCAACTGCACAAATAAAATCTGTGTTTGATTGTTTGAAACCCCACACGGGTGTTGGGATGAAATTTGAAGTTCACTCATCCTGATTGATTAAATATGTCGATCGATTGATTGACAGGCTGTTATAAGCGTTAGGTATCTATATTTGATGCTTATACAGTGTAGTGCACTTTGGTTGATGGTTGATTATTTTTCAATGCTATGATATACATGTGTTGTATGAAAATCCATATAATTAACTTTATATGGTAATTGATTGGGCCTCATTCCAATTTGAAAAATAAAGAATATTATAAAATAAAAGTTCATGTGTTGACAGTACTCATTCATTGAGATTGGTCATGTGTTGAACGAAATATTTTGATAATAACAACTATTTTGAAAATAGAAATTTATGAAGCCGTGTTGATTAGATTGACGCCATTTTGACGTGAATCGATATTTATATCGATTTTATTCATTTCGAAATGAATTGAATTGAAAACGAATTCAAAATGAATTGAAAACGATTTCGAAATGAATTGAATTGAAAACGAATTCAAAATGAATTGAAAACGATTTCGAAATGAATTGAATTGAAAACGAATTCGAAATGAATTGAAAACGATTTCGAAATGAATTGAATTGAAAACGATTTCGAAATGAAATGAATTGAAAACGAATTCGAAATGAATTGAAAACGATTTCGAAATGAATTGAATTGAAAACGAATTCGAAATGAATTGAAAACGATTTCGAAATGAATTGAATTGAAAACGATTTCGAAATGAAATGAATTGAAAACGAATTCGAAATGAATTGAAAACGATTTCGAAATGAATTGAATTGAAAACGAATTCAAATGGAATTGAAAGCGAATTGAAATGAATTCAAATTGAATTGAAATTTGAATTGAATAGAAATGAATTTTGAAACGAATTTATAAAGAAGAATTCAATTTTGCTTTGAATTGAAATGGAAGTTGAAATAGGTTTTGAAACGATTTTAAAACTATTTATATAATTCGTTTTGAATAGAAATCGACGAAATATATATTATATATATTATATATATAATATAATGGCCTGAATAGAACGCGCCGCGCCGCGGCAGTTCGTGAATTTCGACCATTTATTTCAAACGGACATTACGGGAGATCCGACCGTCGGATTCTCCTAAAACCGGAACCGTTGGGTTCGTATCGAAAAGAGCTTTCTAATGAATGTTAGAAATTTGAAATCTAACGGTTGGATTTGGAATTATGTCCAAATCAAATTCGAAAAAGGTCGCTATAAGTGCAGTTCGATGGCCATTGATGGAAATCGACTGTACGGGCCTTGATAAAATTATTAAAAATAGTAATAATTTGTGTAAAATCATAAGAAATGATTTGGGAAGAATTGGGATGAAAAACTCCATATTTGAAAAGATAAAAATAGATTTTTATCGAAATGAACTAGTTTTGAACTAGAATTATAATTCTATTTATTTTTAAATAAATAAATTGAATTTGAAATGGTTTGGAAAATAACCAAAATTTCCAATGATCGCATTGGAATGGGTTTGAATCGAAATTGTCTTCGGAATATTTCGATGTTGGATTTCGTGATTATACAGATGTTGTTATGGAAATTTGAAAGATATAGATATTTATATCGTTATTTCAAATACGACATTTGTTAGTCGTAGAATTCGATATTGAATATAAGCCGATATATTTTCTATTCGGAGCCTTGTATTGAATATCGAATGTGATTTGGGTTTGTCGTGAATGGTATCTTCACTAACACTGTTCTTGAACCCAGTTGAGAAAAGATTAAATCTTTTTATTTAGATTTAATGAAGTGTACCAATTAAATAACATTTAATTGGAATTGAATCGATATTGATTTTTGGGTTTATCGTGGACAGTGTTTTAAATAACACTCGTTCTTTAACCCGATGATTAATGAATGTGATTTTGGGTTTATCGTGAACCGTGTTTTTAAATGACACTGATTCTTTAACCCAGTCAAAGATTAAAACTAAGTGGAGTTTTAATGAATCTTTAATTAGATTGAAATGATCGAAAATGGAGTATCACCAGTTTTGCTCCAGGCGATAGTCAAATCTTTAATTAGATTTGAACGTGAAATGGTAATTGAATTTACCGATAACACTGTGGTGTTAGATATGAAGTATTACCAGTTTTACTTCATGGGATGAATAGGTTGGGATTGGGAAATTAAAACAAATGATTACTTCGGTAAGGTTCGCTAATCCCGACTAGTTTGAATTGAGATTGAAAAATAGAATAAAGAATAAATTCAAGAGATTTATCTTGGATAAAATTAATGGGAACCTTTCCCTATGAATGTGAAATTTAGAAACTAACTGTCGGTTAGCTAAGCAGAATGGTTTTCTGGATATTGATCTGATGTTGGTTTCGGCCTTCGGGGTTAATATTTGGGGAATTATTCTCTTGATTAATTTACGGTTAGTGACTAATGAATTGGAATGAGGCGTATGTTGTGTTTGTGTAACACTTTTATAATATATACGCGAGTTATTCGGAAAGACCGGGTTTATCCCATTCTGAATAACTGATACGACGATAAGTCGAAGATGAAGACGATGGTCGAAGACCGGAGGTCTTCACGTCGTTTGGGTAATTACTGATGATCTTGATTGGGCTGTACACCCAAGAAGATGGAAACAGTTAGTGATCGTCCAGACGTACTTGGAGATCGATGGATATGCGGGGTACTAGGTGCCTCCGGTTTCGTTCAGACCCAGGACGGACTTGTAAATGGACTGTGTGTCTGACATCGGATTTCATTCTGTGTGACTGATATCGGTTGGATGCAAATGATCAAGGCTTCTGTTGAAAAGCAAAGTCTTGTGGTGATGATCAAAGCACGGCCTTTGTGGCGTAGCTTTGTGTAACGTTTACCTCGCGGGTTTCACACCCGGTATGAACCAAAAACGGGAGACGGACCTCAGGGAGGGCCTGCGTTTCCTCCTAGCTAGAAGTGGCGTCAGTGGTTTTACACGCCCTGACGAGTTTGACTTATGTGGTTGTTGCTGTTGCGAGGCGCCTCGGTTAGATCGGACGATCCGGGTCCGATGGAGTCATTCGTTGGCTCGCTTACGCCCCAAAGGGCGGCGAAACGTAGTGCTCAGGCATTTTTAATCCACTCCGTGTGGACCGGCCCTGTCGCTCCAAGGGTCGATGCGTTCTGATCCTGAGACTCGGGCTAGGCAGTCTCGAATCGGTTGAGGACTATCTTTTGCCTCGGTTTATAGACGGAAATCCAATTTCCAAATACGTGACTTTGCGGTTTTATTTGTAAACCTATATATGGCGACATAGTGGCATGGGACGCTCATGCCGCCTATGATTGATACTTATGATTTGAAGTTGTTTTATACACTATGCACTTATATAGTATCAAATGATTTGTTTTAAACGTATCAAGCATTCTTTGGCTGTTATAAGGGAAAACCCAATCCTCGGCTGCGTTGCATTGTGTGATGGGACCTGGGTCTTATAACAGCTTCATTTTTCTTTATTTAGCATTGCGCTGTTTGTTTTATGCACTGGTATTCTTGGGAGGAAACCCGTTCCGTGTTATACGGCGTGGTCCCTTGATTTACCTAGCTTTAAAAATAAAGATTAATAACTGTTTTAGTTCTCACACCAGTCACATGACTGACCTGGAGTTTATTGTTTTAACCTAAACTCTGGGTGCCCTTATTTTGACACGGGCAGCTAGTAGTTTCGGTTTTGCAGATTTATATTCACAGGATCCTGGTTTACAGCTGGAATGATATCCGGAAAGCTTTGTATCCGTATATCTCCTCTAGTTATGTATTGTATTATTTTCCACTGCTATGTATTTAAATGTAATTTAAATCTCTGATATTTCTGTGTAATATTTATTCATTTATACTCTGTATATTCTTGTAATCTGATGCATTGTTGTAATAAACAATGAGATGTTCTTCTGTATGCGTTCTGTTTTGTCGTGTTCTCAACGATAGGGCGTTTCGAACGGTCTGGATCGGTTTAGCGACTGGTTCGGACCGAGCGAAATTCCTTGCCGTCACACAACATGTATGCAAATTCCTAACATAATTTATAATCTCTACATTAGTGCACATAACATTCATTCATATGCAACATCCAAGTGATAGCATAACAAGTTTCATCCATGTACAAGTATAAGCACTCATGCATATGCAACATGAAAATGTGACTGAGCCGATCTAGTGCCTAATGTGTGTCATGCATCCACTAGCAATCACTTGCAAACGCTTGCAACCATTTGCAAACATCAACCATAACATGTTTCAATCACATGTTTACATCCATATGGTTCTACCTAAGGTTCTTAAGATAAGATCGAGAAGATAACAAGGCTAACATAGGTAGTAAAAGCATGATACGAAAGGTTTTCAAGTTTATAGGAAAAGAGATCAAGAATGTACCCTAAAAAATAAATGGGTAAAGCGTGCGTATCTTCTCTTCGTTTTCCCAAGTTGCGTCTTCTTAGGCTTCACTCCACTGTACTTTAACTAGCTTTACTTCTCGATTCCTAAGCTTCTTGATCTCTGTTCCTAAGATACGAATCGGAACTCGCCTCAATGTTGCTTATTTTTTCATTTCTACGCCTTTAAGGATGCTTGGCTCGACCACTTCGGCTGACTCATGTAAGCACTTTCGGAGATGCGAGACGTGAAAGACATTGTGTACTCCAGTCAGCTTCTCGGGTAAGTCTACCTTATAAGCCATCTGCCCAATCTTCTCAGTGATAGGGAACGGTCCTATGAACCTTGGTGCTAGCTTTCCACCCACTCCAAAACGAACCACATTGCGTAAAGGAGAAACTTTTATAAAGACCATATCTCCGACTTCGAACTCTAGGTCTGTCCTTCTCTTGTCCGCATAAGATTTCTGTCTATCTTGGGCCGTTTTCATCCGTCTTCGTATCAACTCAATCTTCTCAGAAGTGTCTCTTATTATGTCGGGCCCAAGTATAAGCCTGTCTGTCGTCTCCCACCAACAAGTTGGTGACTTGCACGGTCTTCCATACAAGGCTTCGAATGGTGCCATTCCTATGCTAGCTTGGTAGCTATTATTGTATGCAAACTCCATGAGAGGGAGATGGTCTTCCCAAGTACCACCAAAATGAAGAATGCATAGTCTCAAGTGATCTTCTAGTACCCTATTTACCCTTTCGGTTTGACCATCCGTCTGTGGGTGATAGGCCGCGCTTAAACTCAGTCGCGTACCCATTGCTTCTGGCAGACTATTCCAAAACTGGCTAGTGAAAATCGGGTCACGATCACTAACTATACTAGAAGGAACCCCGTGCAACTGTATTATCTCTCGAAGGTAAATAGACGCAAGCCATGATGCGGTCCTCTTGCTTTTCACCGGAATGAAGTGAGCACTTTTCGTGAGTCTATCAACTATGAGCCATGTGCTAGTATTTCCCTTCCTTGACCTAGGCAGTCCATCCACGAAATCCATCGAGATACTCTCCCATTTCCATTGCGGAACCTCCAAAGGATGTAATAGCCCACCGGGCTTCTTCAACTCAACCTTTACTTGTTGGCACACCATGCACTTCGAAACAAACTCTGCCACGTCCTTTTTCATTCCAGTCCAAAAGAAATTGCGTTTCATATCCCTATACATCTTATCCCCTCCGGGATGTATGGTCATCTTCGAGTAATGCGCCTCCTCAAGGACTTTCCTTACTAAGTCTCCCACTTGTGGGACACATAGCCTTCCATCACGCCTTAGCCATCCCTTGTCATCTATGGCATACCTACCGAGGTGTCTTGACGTATCACCACTAATCAGCTTGTCCATGATTTCGACTATCTGCGGGTCTTCCTTTTGTGAAGCCCCTACTTGATCTAGGAGTGTAGGTATTAACTCAAGAGATTCTAGCATAGCAGCCAATGACTCAACAGCAGGTGTAAAATCAAAGGTTGCTATAAACTCAAGGCTTTTCCTTTCAACAAACAAGGGGCTCAAAGTCAACCTTTTTCTATTTAGTGCGTCCGCCACCATGTTACCCTTGCCAGGGGTATAAGCTATATCGAAGTCATATGATGCCAAGAATTCCATCCACCTCTGCTGCCTTAGATTCAAATCTTTTTGCGAAAAGAGGTACTTAAGTGATTTGTGATCGGTGTACAGCTCAAACTTTTCACCTAAAAGATAGTGCCGCCAAGCCTTAAGCGCAAAAACAATCGTGGCCAACTCCAAGCCATGTGTGGGATAGTTTTTCTCATGAACTTTAAGTTGTCTGCCCCCGTAGCATATCACTCTTCCATCCTGCATTAGGACAATGCCTAATCCTATGCCGCACGCATCTGTGTACCCCGTAAACATCTTGCCTCCGTCGGGTAATGCCAAAACTGGAGCTGTAGTAAGGGCTCTCTTAAGCCTTTGAAAAGCAACGTCACACTCTATGTCCCATGCAAAAGCTAGGTTCTTCTTTTTTAACTTAGTAAGAGGGCCTGAAATCTTAGCGAAGTCCTTAATGAAATTCCTGTAGTAGCCCGCCAAACCGAGAAAGCTTTTCACCTCCGTTGCATTCTTAGGAATTTTCCAGTCTCGCACCGCAACTACCTTTGCGGGGTCCACAGCTATACCTTGCTTAGAAATTGCATGTCCAAGAAAATAAACTTCCTTTCTCCAAAAATGGTATTTGGAGAACTTAGCCTATAACTGGTGTGCTCTAAGCGTATCCATGACTTCCTTGAGATGCCTAGCGTGCTCTTCTTCATCTTTTGAGAAGATCAAAATATCGTCCACAAAAACCACCACAAACTTGTTAAGGAACCCCCAAAACACTCTACTCATCAAATCTATAAAGTATGCGGGTGCATTCGTTAACCCAAACGGCATGATGAGCCATTCGAAGAACCCATCTGGAGTCCTAAACGCAGTTTTGTCAATGCTATCCTCAGCCACTCTAAGCTGATGGAATCATGTAGCTAGATCGAGTTGAGAGAAAACAGATGCTCCCACAAGCTGGTCAAACAAATCGTCGATTCTTGGCAGTGGGTGCCTATTCTTCTTCGTCACTTTGTTTAACTCACGATAGTGTACGCACAGACGAAGCGAACCATCCGCCTTAGTAGCGAATACCACCGGAGCATCCCATTCAGAAATGCTTCGTCTTATGAAATTTTTCTCAAGCAACTCCTTAACTTGTTTCTGAGCTCTCTTCTTTCTCGTGGGGCCATGTGCCTAACGGGCAATGAAACTAGCTTGGCATTATCAACAAGATAAATTCGGAAGTCTATCTCGCGTTTAGGGGGTAACCCCTTCACCTCATCAAAAACATCTGGATATTCTCGGACCACTCTTACAGATTGCAAATTGTCGATGGATGAGTCAAGGGATTCTAGATAACACAACATGACCGGACCCTTCGGGTTACAAGAAATTTCAAGGGAATTACCAAGGCGAGTACTACCCTTCGTTCACAATCAAGAATGGCTCCATAATTGGATAGCCAATCCATACCTAGGATCAAACTGTACCCCATAAATCCGAGAACATAAGCATTACACGTGAATTCTACGCTTAAGATAGAAATCCTTAAATCCACACAAATCATAGATAAATGAGCGAAGCCCCCAATTGGATTTGAAACACTAACGGGATCCTCAACTAGACTAGTACTTAGGTGCAGATTTTCAACAATATCAGAAGAAATAAAAGTATGCGATGCGCCAGAGTCAAATAAGGTTCGAACAGGAAATTCAGAAATGTAAACAAGGCTTTCTACAGAAATATTACTACCTCGGTCAAGAGCTGGAGTGTGTTGAGAACATGCAACTGCCCTCAAGAAGGTCCTGCTCGCTGGGTCTGCCCTTGTCCTTGCTTCTTAGGGCAATCCTTACTGAAGTGTCCAGTATCTCCACAATGAAAGCATTCACCCAACTTTCTCTTCTTCCTTCTACAGTCATTAGCTAGATGTCCCGTAATACCACAAAAGTTACACTTCCTTGTCTCATGTGGTTTGTTAGCATTGCTGTTGTTGTTCTTGTTATTCTTGTTGCCTCCCTTCTTGAAGTCAACCTTCTTATTCTGAGTCTCATTAGGCTTAACCTCCTTCTTGCTATTCTTGTCTTCCTCATGAAGTAGGGCCATATCCACCAAGCTTTCAAAGGTCGCCCTCACGGGTATATGAGTTATGGCCAAACTGTGTAGTGGCTCGTTCAATCCTCGAGCAAAGCGTAGAGCCTTTTTCTGGGCCGTATTGACCAAGTCCAAACCGAACCGAGCAAGCTGATTAAACCTATTCACGTACTCCCTAACAGACATGTCCCCTTGCTTGAGTGCTTGGAACCTTTCCATCTGAAGGTTCTCTTCTGTTGACGATAAGAATTTATGCCAAAACCTCTCTCTAAAGTCTGCCTAAGTCTCAACTGGCCTGGTAGCGTTAGTGACTTTCCACCAAAATGCAGCTTCCACTTTCAAAAACCATGCTGCCAACTGAACTTTCCTAGGATCCTCCTGTAATAACCCGGAAACGCGAGCCAGTTTAAAATTTTTATTTTGGCAATTTTAGCGAATTTTGAATATTTAAAATGGATTATTTTAAATAATATTGACGAAAAATTTATTTTGAATATAATTCGAATGTATATATTATATACGTCGTCGTTAGAATATAAATATTTATATATAATTATAAAAGGAATTGAAAATGGCGCGGTAGTTCGATAATTCGATTTCAAACTTCAATTGAATGTATCGGGTGCAAAATAAACCGGATTTTAGTGAAACCAAAAACATTAGGATCTAATAGAGAATATCTTTCCAACGAATCCGAAAAATCGAAATTTCATAGCGGGAATCAAAAGATATGTCCAGTTGAAAATTCTGAATAGTCGCTATGGAATTCAGGCCCTTAAAAATGGAGATTTTGCAAACGACCTCGGATTTCGACGAAACCACTTTTGTTGGGTACGTGATGTCAAGTTATTGCTAGGTTTCAATTTTCATAATTTTTCTAATCAATATGTGAGCGTGGCAAAGGAAAACTCATTTGACCAGTTTCAGTTGATTTTAATCGACTGGAAAATGGCCATTTTCCAAACGGTCTCAGAATTCGACGAAACTAGTTTTGTTAGGACCGTATCGTCAATACGAAGCTAGAAAATATTTTTCGGGAATTTTTAGAGTTAGTATGTGACCCCAGTAAATTGAAATGCGCGTTCAAATTCAATATATAGAGATATATGTTGATCTTAACGGAAACTGATTGAAACGATCGAATCAGCTTGCGATATATATCCCATTGTGTTCGGAATGGGGGTAATACGCTATGGACGATAGGCGACGGGCCTCGTTTCGAGGTCGAAATAAAAAGTCAACTTTTTTTGAAATTAAATAATTAAAAAAAATCCTCTCTCTCCTCACCCTCTTTATTTCTCTGCCCCCCCTTCAGTTCGATGCAAAAAAAAAGAAAAAAAAGAAGAAGAAGAAGAGGGCGACGGAGAAGGAAAGGGGAGGAGCCGCCGCTCCTCCCATCGTCGTCGCCGCCAGGAGCCCCTCCCCCCCCCCCGTCTCCCCCTCCTCTTGCGCAACCCCCTCCCCTCCTCTCGAGCGACGCCCGAACTCCCCCCCCCCCAAGACCCCCAAATGACCACCGCAGCCATCCCTCCCCCTGAGCCTCACCACACCGCCACGGATCCCCTGCCACTACCACGGTCGCGCCTCCACTAGCCTCCACTACCACCAGCCTCGCTCTCCTCCCCGTTCAACATTAGTACAGTAAGTTTTTTTTCCCGTTTGATTTTATTTTGTTTTATTTTATCATAATAGGAAAATCTGAATTTCTATATAGCGAAAGTTTGAATTTTTAGAAAAGAAAAAGCTTAGAACTTTTGTATGAGGAAGATATAATTTATATGTGATAAGAAGATTAAAAATATAATTTTTATCATATGTAAAGGGTAAAAATATAATTTTCATATTATATAAATAATAAAAATATGATCTTTTATATGGTAGAAGGATAAAAATATGATTTTTACATAGTAGGAACTATAAAAATATAATCTTTATAAGATAGAGAATATAAAAATATCATCTTTGTATATGTAGCGAAATAAAAATCTGATTTTTATTATATATACGTTGAAATAAAGAGGTGATTTTTATAATGATGAAATCTTTATATTTGAAAGGGCGAAATCTTTTTTTATAGCAGTGTAAAAATAGAATTTTTATCCATATAATAGCAGTGTAAAAATAGAATTTTTATCTATTGAATAGCGAAGTAAAAATTCGATTTTTATATATTTAATAGCAAAGTAAAAATTCGATTTTTATATATTGAATAGCAAAGTAAAAATTGATTTTTATATATTGAATAGCAAAGTAAAAATTCGATTTTTTTGTATTGAATAGTGGAATAAAAATGCGATTTTTATCATGAGAATGGTTAAGGAAAAATAGGATTTTTAAATTGAAAGTGAACAAATAAAAATGTGATTTTTATTTTAGATAGCAATATAAAATTGTGATTTTTATATATGTAGTGAATACGGGTGACGAAAGTGACAAAGGGCGAGAATGACGAAGACTTCTACATTTGAAGTGTCCTGGAAGTGGGATAGATATTGGTGAGAACTTCTCACTCTTCAATTTCTTTTTGTAGTTATATATATATACTAGGATGCAGACTGTGTTTAGTAGCACCCGACACAATCGTCCACAGACCATGGACTTGTTTGTTTGGCTGTCTAGTTGGTTAGATTATTTGGGTTGAATTGAATTGTTTGGTGAAATGAAATTGATTTGATTGATGTGTGAATGGCGTGGACCTTCACTAGACCGGGGATAAGGCTAGGCCTTGTCCCGTTTCTAGTATCGTGCCGTTATGCCGCCGAAATTTTCTAAAATAAGTTAGAAAAATAAAAATATCATTTTTATTTTGTAAATGAACTGAATAAAAATTCATGAGTTAAGATAAAATATTTTATCGTTAAAAATATAATTTTTAACGTGAATGTGAGTAAATAAATAGTTATAAACAAATCGACCGATTTGTTTATATACACTGATTTGACTGATATTGATTGGGTCAATAAATTTTACACATCGCCCAACTGCACAAATAAAATCTGTGTTTATTGATTTGAAACCCAACACGGGTATTGGGATAAAATACGGCATACACTAATCCCAATAATTAGTTGTATGTCGATCGATGGATCGACAGGCTATTATAAGAGTTAGATATTTATATTTGATGCTTATACAGTGTAGTGCACTTTGGATGATGGTTGATTATTTATCGTTGCTATTATATGCATGTGTTGTATGGAATCCATATAATTAACTTTATATGGAAATTGATTGGGTCTCATTCCAATTTAGAAGATAAATAATATTATAAAATAAAGGTTCATGTGTTGACAGTACTCATCCGTTGAGATTAGTCATGTATTGAACGAAATATTTTAACAATAAAATTTATATCTTTATCATATAAAATTAGAAACTAACTGGAAAATAGATAAGATGAGTGACCTCCTGGATATTGATCTGATGTTGGTTTCGGCCTTCGGTGTTAATATTCAGGGAATCGTTCTCTTACTAGTATACAGTTGGAGTCTGATTTAATATCAAACGATAGATACCTTAATTTTTATAAAATATATTGAATAACAAAAATAGTCACATGTGGACAGTACTCATTCGTTGAGATTAGTCATGTGTTGACAAAAATATAGATTCATTTGTTGAATAGAATAACGAAGTTATTGAAATATATAAAGTCGTGTTGATTAGGGATGCGCTATTTTGACGCGAACGATATTTATATCAATTATATAAGAATTCGAATTGAATTGAATAGAAAACGAATTCGAATTGAATTGAATAGAAAACGAATTCGAATTGAATTGAATAGAAAACGAATTCGAATTGAATTGAATAGAAAACGAATTCGAATTGAATTGAATAGAAAACGAATTCGAATTGAATTGAATAGAAGACCAATTTGAATTGAATTGAATATAAAACCAATTCATAATGAATTGAATATAAAACGAATTCGAATTGAATTGAAAACGAATTCGAATTGAATTGAAAACGAATTCGAATTGAAAACGAATTGAAATGAATTCAAATTGAATTGAAATTTGAATTGAATAGAAATGAATTTTAAAACGAATTTATAAGGAAAAATTCAATTTTGATTTGAATTGAAATGTAAGTTGAAATTGTTTGTGAAACGAATTTAAAACTATTTATAAAATTCGTTTTAAATAGGAATCGACGAAATATATATTATATATATAATATATTGGCCTGAATAGAACACGCCGCGCCGCGGCAGTTCGTGAATTTCGACCATTTATTTCAAAAGGACATTACGGGAGATCCGACCGTCGAATTCTCCTAGAACCGGAACCGTTGGGTTCGTATCGAAAAGAACTTTCTAACGAATATTAGAAATTTGAAATCTAACGGTTGGATTTGGAGATACATCCAAATCAAATTCAGAAAAGGTCGTTGTAAGTGCAGTTCGATGGCCGTTGATGGAAATCGACTGTACGGGCCTTGATAAAATTATTAAAAATATCAATAATTTGTGTAAAATCATAAGAAATGATTTGGGAAAAATTGGGATGAAAAACTCCATATTTGAAAAGATAAAAATAGATTTTTATCGAAATGAACTAATTTTGAACTAAAATTAAAACCCATTTATTTTTAAATAAATAAATCGGATTTGAAATGGGTTGTAAATAGATTTGATTTGTGGGTTTATCGTGAACAGTGTATTAAACAACACTTGTTCTTTAACCCGATAATAAATAGAATATGATTTGGGTTTATCGGGAACTGTGTTTTAAATGACATTAGTTCTTTAACCCAGTAAAAGGAGTTTTAATGAATCCGCAATTAGATTAAAATGTGAATTGATAATCTAAATTTTCAAATTTGGCAATGAGCGAGAATGGTGTATCACCAGTTTTGCTCCAAAGCGATAGTTAAATCTTTAATAAGATTTGAATGTGAAATGGTAATTAATTTTACCGATAACACCGTGGTATTAGATATGGGGTATTACCAGTTTTGCTTCATGGGATGAATAGGTTAGGATTGGGAAATAAAATAAATAATTACTTCGGTGTGGTTCGCTAATCTCGACTAGTTTGAAAAACCATAATTTGGTTTGAAATGATATCCAAAGGAAGATTAAAGAATAAATTTAAAGAATTTATCTTTGATAAAATTAATGGGAACCTTTCCCTAAGAATTAAAATTTAGAAACTAGCTGTAGGTTAGTTAAGAAGAATGGTTTCCTGGGTATTGATCTGATGTTGGTTTCGGCCTTCAGGGTTAATATTTGGGGAGTTGCTCTTGCTGATTTACGGTTAATGACTAATGAATTGGAATGAGGCGTATGTTGTGTTTGTGTAACATTTGTTTTTAATATACGCGGGTTGTTCGGAAAGTCCGGGTTTATTTCCATTCTGAATAACCGATTCGACGATAAGTCGAAGATGAGGACGGTGGTCGAAGACCGGAAGTCTTTAGATCGTTTGGGTGATTACTGATGATCTTGATTGGGCTGTACACCCAAGATGAGGGAATCAGTTGGTGGTCGTCCAGACGTACTTGGAGATGGATGGATATGCGAGGAAAGTGCCTCCGGTTTCGTTCAGACCCAGAACGGACTTGTAAATGGATTGTGTGTCTGACATTGGATTTTATTCTGTGTTGATTGATTTCTATTAAATATACATCTGTTTGGCGGCGGAGAATTTATTCTTTTGCTTAACGCCCTTCTCTGAGACGTACGAGCTCAGAGGTTGTATATCGATGGACATAAGTCGCATGGCATGAATTGCCTGTGTGTCACGCTAAGATGCCATGATCAAGGCTTTTGTTGAAAAGCAGAGTCTTGTGGTTGATGATCAAAGCACGGACTACGTGGCTGCTTTGTGTATAACGTGAATTCGCGAGCCTCATACCTCGGTATGAGTTAAAAACGGGATAAGGACTACAGGGAGAGCACGACGTTTCTTTCTAGCTTTGGTGGTGTCAGTGACTTACCAGCCCTGACATTTATATACTTTTCACCTATGTGGTTGTTGGATGAGGCGCCTCGATTTTAGGTCTGTAAGGACCGGGAAACGTGTGTTCAGGAATAACTAATCCTCAAACGTAAGAGAGGACCGGCCCTGAAGATCCAAGGGTTGCCCAGAGTGCGTAGCCCTGGGACATTTGCTAGAGTGTCTCGAAAGCGGAGAGGAGCTTGCCCCTTGCCTCGACTCATGACGGAAATCCAATTTCCAATATGAGATATTTCGGCTTTATTTGTAGATCCTAATATGGCGACATAGTAGTATAGGATGCTATGTCGTCTATGACTTATATTTATAATTGAAATTGTTTTGACACTATACACTTATTATAGTATCAAATGATTTGTTTTAAACGTACCAAGCATGTTTAGCTGTTATAAGGTAAAACCTTATCCTCCGGCTTGCGTTGCATTGTGTGATCGGACCTGGGTCTTATAATAGCTTCATTTTTCGAAAAGCATTGCGTTGTTTATTCTATGCACTGGTATTCTTGGGAGGAAACCCGTTCCGTGTTATACGGCGTGGTCCCTTGAATTACTCTCCTTTAAAGTAAAGTTTTAAATAATTGTTTTAGTTCTCACACCAGTCACATGACTGACCTGGAGTTTATTGTTTTAACCTAAACTCTGGGTGCCCCTATTTCCGCATGGGCAGCTAGTAGTTTTGGTTTTGCAGATTTATATTCACAGGATCCTGGTTTACAGCTGGAATGATATCCGAAAAGCGCTGTATCCGTATATCACCTTCAGTTGTGCTTATATTTTTTTCCGCTGCTATGTAATTTATTGTAATCTCTGATATTTATCGAATGTAATTTATTCATTTATACTCTGTATATTCTTGTATCTGGTGGAATTGTTGTAATAACAATGAAATGTTCTTCCGTCTGCGTTATGATTTGTCCCGTTCTCAAATGATCAGGGGTTTCGAACGGTCTAGATCAGTTTAACGACTGATTCGGATCGAGCGAAATTCCAGGCCGTCACATTCATCGAAGATAACAAACAAATCTTCAGTCTCCTTTAGCCAGTTTCGTGCCTCAACGAATGGTTCAGTTCCAATGAAGTTCTTGCCGCCCATTGCTTTAAAGTCTTTGCATATTTTGGCAAAGGCGTTACCAGGAGGAGGAAGAACCGCGGCCACTGGGGGAGTAGGAGGAGGGATGTCTTCCAGGCCCGCGCCGTTGGCCCTAGCTTCCAAGTACCTTCGGAACCATCCAGGTACGGGTACTCCCTCAGGAAGGTTAAGGTTAGACATGCTGAAAAACGAAAAAAAATTCAAATGAGGAAACAAGGGAAAGTGCTATTGGCTTTTGGGGAATAGCCTTTTTAAACATAAAACTTTACTTGAAAAATGCTTCTTTATAAATGGTTTTGAAAATAGTTTTAGAAGGTTTTTGAAACTTTTGCCCAGTCTGGTTACCTTCTGCTCTGATACCAAATGTAACACCCCACCTCCGCTAGGGTCACTCACAAAGGGAATGCACTAGTTTTGGTGGAGCATTATCTAGGTAAACATGCACAGAGATATCAAAAGACAGAACATAAATAAAGCAGTAGTAGAAATTAAAAACCAAATCTCATTACTTTCAAGAAAAGAGTCAAAACCTTATATATCCAAAGTACAAATTGTCATTATTCCATTACATAAAGTTCTAGATAAAGAAGCATAAACTTAAAATAACAAAAGAAAATTATTCCTCAAAGATAGCAGAAGTGCAGCCATAGCATAGCTCCAAACCAAACCGTACATGAGCTGACAGAAAGCAAGCTAAATCCAAGCTAAGAGCTAGCGTTTCCTCCCTGAGAACCTGGGGGGAACGAAAGAAAAAGGGGCGAAGAAAAAGGGTAAGTCATAAAGACTGGTAAGACCTAGTGACTTTCAGCATAAAAACTAGTAAAGTTAACCAGACATGAATAAACAGAGAGTAAACATAAGGATGATGAAAAGTCTGGCATGATAACTAAGATAACAAGTTAAATCAAGTCTAGCATCGCATATTCAAGAATCGGTACACCAACTTTACTAGTATTCTAACCCATGCCTAGTATTAACCATGAAATGATCCCTTAGCCCAATATCATGAAATGACCCATTACGGGATCCTACAGTACGATCTACTAATCGATCGGCTCCCTACAAGTTCTAGCTTGTCATGTGTCTGTGTCATACGGCCCAATCACGAAATGTAGTCACCTGTGCTAGGTCCACCATAGGGTGTATCAAGCCCTAGGGTGCAAACCATCGACACGAATCAAGCACGCACAGTGTAAACCTACTGGTGCCCAGTGCCTGCTTTTTCAACTCCGGACTACGTGCACGACCATAGTCCGCCTGAACCTACAATGGCGCACCTACTCAGCCGTCGTTCTGTTTGCTTACAATCAGCCCAGTAATTGTGCCCCACCCTGCCTAGTCCCAGGGTATCGTGATACATCTAAGTGGGTTACTGCTGAAAAGGACCGCATAACTAGGGTTTCTAATGGGTTAAGTGTTGTCATTCAAATTCGTGACTTAACCCTACCAAATCATGTATCAAGTTGGTTAAGTGTGTTCAAGCGGTTCAAGACTTAACCCTATCAAATCATCGTGTCAAATTAGTTAGGTATATTCAAGTGGTTCATGACTTAACCCTATCATGTGGCATTAATTCGTTAATGCGCCCCAACCTCTCACATTATACTAGTTGTTGTGGTCACTGGATTTGCCGGGCGGTTCCAGGCAGATTTACACCACAACATAGTCTAACCTCGGGTTTTACGTGCGATATGACCAACCACCCACATTGGATCCTATTGTTTGCAGTCACTGGATTCGTCGGGCGGTTCCAGGTAGATTTACACTGCAAACTCAACCCAACCTCGAGTTGCCCATTTTCAAGTTCGTTCTAGAGTCATGACCATGTTCAAGTCTCATATCAAGTTCGTGACAAGTTTCAAGGTAAGTTTCATGTCCATATTCAGCTTCAAGTTCTAACAATGTTCATGTTTCAAGTTCATAGTAAACTCAGGTTTTGCCTAATCTACCCAATCACATTCCCATCGCACGTAAACTCGAATCGATACAAACAAATCTAATTAGGGAATAACATAGAAAGAACTGGCATAAGGTGGCAAAAGCGATTATAAGTCAAGCATGGTATAACTTGAGATAAATGATTACAACCATACTGGCATATGGAATAGTGATCTTAAATATCAAATCTAGCAAAATAGGGTGATAGTCATGGTAACAGTTGACATAAGATAATAACCCCAAACTTGTGAATAACAACTGTTTCAACATCACAGGCATGAATATTATGGACATTAAGGGTTTTAAATCTACAACATGTATAGGCCCCAAATCAATTTCATGCAAATATTCCTACAAGTCAAGATTCAAGATGAATAGATCCAAGGTGAACAAATAGTAGATCCAAAATAATAGATCCAAAATGAACAATGATAGATCCAAGATATACAATGATAGATCCAAGATAATTATCATACTTAGGTTCAATATCGATTTACATCATGTCCATATTAAGTTTAAAGTTTAGATCTAAAAGTAACTGGGGCTTACAGATCGTGGTTAGAGAATTAGAAAACAAAGAGGCGATGTTGAATCTCGAGTCTAACAGAAATCCCCCAAACAAAAATACTCTACACGTAGCTTTGTTGGAGAAGAAGCAATCCCTTTTCTCTAACTTTTCAACCAGCGTTTTAGCAGCATAAGGCCAGAGAGAATTTGTGTAGAGAGACTAGAGTTAGGAGCTGTTTATATAGGGTCAGGCCAACGAATTTAGACAGAAATCGGACTACAAACATCAGAGTGAATTCTGACTCAAAAATGGGCTCGGTAACCAGGTCGACACCTAGGTCGACTCTATGGTCGACCTGGTCCTGGGCAGGTCGACACTATCGTCGACCCCCAGGTCGACCTGGTCCTGGGTGGGAAATTTCCCGCCCAGTCCGATCTGGGGTTTGAATTTGAAATTTGAATTCGAATTCTGGGTTGTTCTGAACTTGAAATTTTTTGAAAACTTCGAAGGGTCATAACTTGGTCATACGGACTCCGATTTTCGAAAACTCGGACTCGTTTCCAAGCAAAATTTCGAGACGAACGTAGTAGCGTAACCCGTTGCCCTTGATTCTTATCTTAAAAATTAATTTTGTCTTGATTTATGGTTATAACACGTTATAAAAATATGGGTTGTTATAGTTATTATTTAAAATAAATAATTTTAAATATTAAAATCCATTAAAATTGCTAAAATAAAAAAAATTAAATTGGTTCAGAATTTCCAGGTTGTTACAATCTTTCATTGAAATACATATCATCATCAAATCATTCTGCATAATTATCATATTATCATTAAACATCTTAGTTCTATCACACCTCATTACTATAAATTACAATGCATGATAAAACCATTCATACCGCATGTTGCATTTCATTCAATAATCATTTCATTTTGTGTGCATATGACATTCCGTATTATAAACAACATACTGCACCTACTGCATTACATGTTAACTTTTTAATAAGTGTATTGTATCCGAAGTCTTGTTTTGTTATCTTAGAAATGTATAGGATTATTAATTAAAATACATAACATAACTTGATTGACATGTTTGGCTCGATTGATTTATCTGACTTGATTGACTTGTTTGGCTTTATTGATTTATTTGACTTGATTGACTTGTTTGGCTTGATTGATTTGTTTGACTTGATAGACTTGTTTGAATTGTTTGACTTAATTGACTTGTTTGATTTGTTTGACTTGAATAACTTGATTGACATGATTGAATTTGATTTGTGTGTTGATAGATTTATACATATATAGGTATTAAAAATTATGACTATACTCATCTTTTTCAGATTTCATCACCTCACTTTTATATAGTATTAGATTAAAGAGGAAGCTTAATAGGTTTTTAGGATAAATAGGAGTTACAAGAACTGTTTGACTTTATGCTTGAATTTGGTTTTATTGATTTGAGTGGATGTTTTGTGACAACAAAACTTAAATTGGTTTATTGGTTGGTTTAAAATATACAATGATTGTATTGATTATACTCTTGTATAGTTTACCTAGTAGAATTACAGCAGTATAGCCATAAATTTAGGGGGAGTTATAAGAAAATTATAGATTTTGAGAAAATTATAGATTTAGGGAGAGTTATAGATTCAGGGGTAGTTATACATAAATCTAATCACTTGGATTATTTTAGATTTAGATAGATATACTTTTGGTTGATGACAAAAGGGGAGAAATTATAAAATTGGTATAGTTTAAGAGGGAGTTAGAAAGAATTCATGGTGAAAGGGAGTGTAATCGAAGAGCGTAATCGAAGAATTAGACAGGTATGAATATTTTATAAACCAAGGTTGTCATCATCAAAAAGGGGGAGATTATTGGAGAATGAAATGTTGATGATGTTTTGATGACAACAACCTTGTTTCGATCATTATCATTATTGATGATAAAATATATACCAACACTTTTATCCTGAATATATATACATATGAATATGCAGGATTTATATACAGGTAAAAGATATTGAAGACTGCACAGTTAAGAGATTCAAGATTTCAAAGAAGAATCAAGAATCATGAGTATCAAGATATCAAGAGTTCAAGAGTCCAGGATTACCAGAGTAATAAAGTCTAGTTAATATGTAAAACTTATAATAGCACTTCAACTCTATTTTCAAATTATTTCTTTTCAAATTATTTTTAAAACTACTTTCAAATTGATTTCAAACATCTCTCAAATAACTTTTTATCATCCAAGGATTTTAAACTTATGATTCCAAATATATATATATCCTAATTTATAAGTTTCTTGTTTCATATATATTAAAACATTTATATAAATATTTAATATACTAAGTTTGTATTTGATTATAATTTCAAATAGTCTTATTTCAACTTTAAGTTTTCATAAAACCTTTTTGTTTATATAGTTTATAAATATCTATTTATAAATTCCTATATATATATATATATATATATATATATGTTTATAATTATATTATATAATTTTTATATCATTTATATATAAAGTTTCTAATCACATGTTCAAATTATATTTTACTATGATTTTATACTTAAAAAATTATATTCTAGTAACTAGTTTTATTTCAAGAATTTTTAGAATATATATATTAGATTAAATACTTTAAAAATGATTTAAAATTCAAATTTATAATGCATATGTCGACATACACATTTTTACATGTCAACATATAAATGTCACATTTTATTTCAATTTAAAAGTTGGGTCTTTTCATTTTAAACGTTTCATAAACGGTTGTGTCTCTTGAAACACTATATAAAGGCCTCATTTTCGAATTTTTATAATCTATTTCCTCCTTCTTCCCTACTTTACATACCACCATTATTCTTAACGATTATATCATTCTTCTTCTATTTTCAATCTCTATCAAATACTCTCTATTTGGAAGTGCTATTCAAGGTTTCTAGGGCAATTGTAATCGATAAGGAAAGGGTGTGTTCCTTGTAGCCTGTAAATCAAGGAAAAGGAGCAGTGTTAACCTTGTAGCCGTGAATTCAAGCGTGTTGGATCAGTGTTAACCTTATAGCTGTGAAATTCAGGGTATTGAATCGGTGTTAACCTTGTAGCCGTGAAATATGGGTGTTGTAATTGGATACTGATATTAATAAAACTCTGCATAGTCCAACATTATGCAGGACTGGATGTAGGAGTAATTCGAACCAGTATAAAATCTAGTGTGTTCTTTCCTTTTCTTCATTTTATTTCGGTTTATATTTGCATCTGTGATTGTTTCTGTTGTGATATTCATTCTATGATTCATATAGTTATTTAAGTAATTGTTAATTGGTTAAGATTTTTGTAAATTCTATAAAACACTATTCGCTCCCCTTCTAGTGTGATAACCCGTAACTACTAGCTGCCCGTGCGAAAAATACGGGCAGCCAGAGTTTAGGTTAAAACAATAAACTCCAGGTCGGTCATGGGACTGGTGTGAGAACTAAAACAGTTATTTATCTTTATTTTAAAATTAGGTAAATCAAGGGACCACGCCGTATAACACAGAACGGGTTTCCTCCCAAGAATACTAGTGCATAAAACAACAGCGCAATGCTAAATAAAGAACAATGAAGCTATTATAAGACCTAGGTCCCATCACACAATGCAACACAAGCCGGAGGATAGGGTTTTACCTTATAATAGCCAAAGAATGCTTGATACGCTAAATTTCATCTTTTATAACTATAAGTGTATAGTGTCAAAATAATTTTTGTCATAAATATCTATCGTAGACGCCATGGGTACCATATATCATGTCGCCCTAGTAGTTCTACAATTAAAACCGCAAAGTCATGTATTGGAAAGTTGGATTTCCATCTATGAACCGAGGCAAAAGATAGTCCTCTACCAATTCGAGACAATCAAGCCCATGTCTCATGCTACAGCCGCAACTGCACCTAGGAGCCATAGGGCCGGTCCACCGATGTGGATTAAAATGCCTGAACACTGCGTTTCACCGCCCTTTGGGGCGTAAATGAGCCAAATGACTCCATCGGCTCCACACAGTCACCGATATATCTGAGGCGCCTCGCAACAGCAACAACCTCCCAGGTGAAAAGTATATAAATGTTAGCTAGTTTAAGCACTGACACCACCACTAGCTAGAAAGAAACGCATGCCCTCTCTGGATCCTTCTCTCGTTTCTGGTTCACAACCGGGGTGTGAGGCTCGCGAATCAACGCTACACAAAGCTATCCCACACAGGCCTTGCTTTGATCATCAACCACAAGACTTTGCTTTTCAACAAAAGCCTTGATCAAATTGCCAATTAGGCATGCCACACAGGCAATTCACTCCATGCAATTTATATCCATCGATATATAACCCCTGAGCTCGTACGTCTCAGAGAAGGGCATTAAGCAAGAGAATAAAATCTCCGCCGCCAAACAGATATATATTTAATAGAAATCAATCACACAGACTAAAATCCAATGTCAGACACACAGTCCATTTACAAGTTCGTTCTGGGTCTGAACGAAACCGGAGGCACCTTGTACCTCGCATATCCATCGATCTCTAAGTACGTCTGGACGATCACCAACTGATTCCCTGCTCTTAGGTGTACAACCCAATCAAGATCATCAGTAATCACCCAAGCGATGTGAAGACCTCCGGTCTTCGACCACCGTCTTCATCCTTGACACCACGTCGTATCAGTTATTCAGAATGGGATAAACCCGGTCTTTCTGAATAACTCGCGTATATAATAAATAAGTGTTACACAAACACAACATATGCCTCATTCCAATTCAGAATATTCTTTTATTCAAATATTCTTATATTTTGGGAAAGGTTCCCATTAATTTTATCAAAGATAAATTCTTTAAATTTATTTTTTAATCTTCTTTTGAATATCAATTCAAACTAGTCGGGATTAGCGAACCACGCTGAAGTAATCATTTATTTTATTTCCAATCCCAACCTATTCATCCCATGAAGTAAAACTAGTCATACTTCATATCTAACACCACGGTGTTATCGGTAAATTCAAATACCATTTCACATTCAAATCTAATTAAAGATTTAACTATCGCCTAGAGCAAAACTGGTGATAGTCCATTCTCGACCATTTCAATCTAATTAAAGATTCATTAAAACTCCACTTGGTTTTAATCTTCCCAAAAATCATATTAATGATTGTTTAACTTGGGAAATCACATCCTATCTTTAACTGGGTTAAAGAACCAATGTCTTTTAAAACACGGTTCACGATAAACCCAAAATCACATTCAAATTAAATTCCAAACAAATATTATTTAATTGGTACACTTCATTAAATCTAAATAAAAAGATTTAATCTTTTTCTCAACTGGGTTTAAGAACAGTGTTAATGAAGACACCATTCACGACAAACCCAAATCACATTTGATATTAAATACAAGGCTCTGAATAGAAAATATATCGGCTTATATTCAATATCAAATTCTACGACCAACAAATATTTTATTGAAAATAACGATATAAATATATCTTTCAAATTTCCATAACGTTATCTGTATAATCACGAAATCCAACATTGACATATTCCAAAGACAATTTCGATTCAATTCCATTCCAATTCAATTATTGGAAATTCTGATTACTTCTAAAACCCTTTTCAAATTCAATTTATTTATTTCAAAAATAAATTGATTTTAATTCTAGTTCAAAACTAGTTCATTTCGATAAAAAATCTATTTTTATCTTTTCAAATATGGAGATTTTCATCCCAATTCTTCAAAAATCATTTCTTATGATTTTACACAAATTATTACTATTTTTAATAATTTTGTCAAGGCCCGTACAGTCGATTTCCATCAACGGCCATCGAACTGCACTTACATCGACCTTTTCCAAATTTGATTTGGACATAATCCCAAACCCAACCATTAGATTTATAATTTCTAATATTCGTTAGAAAGCACTTTTCGATACGAACCCAACGGTTCCGGTTTTAGGAGAATCCGATGGTCGGATATCCCGCAATGTCCATTCGAAGTCAACGGTCGAAATTCGTGATCTGCCGCAGCGCAGCGCGTTCTATTCAGGCCACTATATATGTAATATATATATTATATATATATCGTCGATTTCCTTTCAAAACGTATATTATAAATCGTTTTAAATTCGTTTTCAAAACGATTTCAACTTCCATCTCAAATTCAAATCAAAATTAAATTTTCCAATATAAATTCGTTTTATATTCATTTCAACTCGATTTCAATTCAAATCAATTTCAATTCAAATCGGTTTCAATTCAAATCGATTTCAGTTCAATTTCAATACGTTTTAAATTCAATTCAAAACGATTTCAATTCTATTTCAATATAATTCGAATTTCAATTCTTTTCAATTTAATTCGAATTTCAATTTAATTCGAATTTCAATTCATTTCAATCTAATTCGAATTTCAATTCATTTCAATTTAATTCGAATTTCAATTCTATTCAGTTTAATTCGAAGTTCAATTAATTTCAATTTAATTCGAATTTCAATTCTATTCAAAATATCAGATTTTGAAATCACTTTTGATATTTAATATAAAATGAATAAAATCGATATAAATATCGCTCACGTCAAAATGGCGTCAATCTAATCAACACGGCTTTTATTCAACACATGAATGTTTTCAATTCAACACATGAATTTATTTTCTAAATTGGAATGAGGCCCAATCAATTACCATATAACGTTAATTATATGGATTCCCTACAACACATATATATAACAGCAACGAAAAATCATCAACCATCATCCAGAGTGCACCACACAACTGCCTAAGCATTAAATATAAATAATTAACGCTTACACAGTCTGTCAATCCATCAATTGACATACGACTAGACAATCGGGATTAGTGTACGTCAAATATCATCCCAATAACCATGTGGGGTTTCAAATCAACAAACACAGACTTTATTTGTGCAGTAGGGCAAAGTGTAAAATTTATCGTCCCAATCAATATCAGTCTAATCAGTGTATATAAACAAATTGCCCGATTTGTTTATAAATATTTATTTTATATACACATTAAAAATTATATTTTTAAATATAAAATAATTTCCACTATAAAATATTTTATTTCATTCCACATCACAATCAAATTTCACAACATAGCAACCAAAAAAACAAGTCATCTATGATCTGTGGACGACGGGTGTCGGGTGCTGCTAAGCACTGTCTGCAACCTAGTATATATTTTAACTAGAAAATAAATAAAAGTGAGGAGTTCTCACCAACTAGCTAAACCAAATGCCAAGACTCTTCTTATGTAGAAATCTTCGTCGTGCTCGCCTTTTGTTAATTTCATTGTCCGTAGCCACTACATATATAAAAATCACATTTTTTTTATATTGTTGCTATGTAATCACATTTTTACACTGTTATTAAATAAATAAAAATTCTATTTTTATACCGCTACTATATAGATAAAAATTCTATTTTTATCTTTCTAGTAATATAATAAAAATTATATTTTTATCACTCTACATAAATAAAAATCATATTTTTATTACATCACACCATATAAAAATTATATTTTTACTTCGCTAAAGATTATATTTTTACTCTTTCTATAATATAAAAATCATGTTTTTAACTTCCTATTTATATAAAAATTATATTTTTAACTTCCTACTTATATAAAAATTATATTTTTATTAACAATACTTCATATCCTTTAAAAACTGAAATAAAAAATTCAATGCAAATTTACATTAATGCTTAAATAAATTCAATGGGAATTCATATTAAAATCATAGTTCAAAATTTGAATTTACTCACGAGGAAGTAGGAGGAAGATGCGGCGGCTTCAAGCGGAGTCCGGGGCTGCATCGACTAGGGTTTCTTCGGCGCGGATGTTTGCTAACCTGCGTTCTTTTCTCTCTTTTTCTTTTTCTTTTTTTTATATGAGGAAGCCTGCGCAACGCAAGGGAGAGGAGAGGAGGGGAAACGGCGTCGGAGGGGAAGGAGATGGCTGGAGGGGGGTTGTGCGCAGGTGGGGCGCGAGGTAGTGGCGGTTTGAGGGTTTGGTGGCGTCGCTGTTAAGGAAGGGGAAGAGGGTGCTCACGGATTGAATCGGGGAAGGAGGAGATGGGGAAGAAGGGGGTGATGGAGAAGAAGGGAGGTGGAGGAAGGAGGAGGTGGCGGGGCGTCGATGGGGTGGCGGAGGGTGGCGATTGGAAGGAGAAGGCCACGACAAGTTTTCAAAGGGGCATCGTTTTTTTTTTCTTTTTTGATCAACGATAAAAGGGGGGAGAGAGAGTAAGGATATGGGATTATATAATATAATATATATATTTAATTATTTTTAAATTCAAAAAGCAACTTCTTATTTCAAACTCGAAATCGAACCCACCGACTATTGTCCCTAGCTAATTACCCCCATTCCGAACACAATGGGATATGTATCGTAGGCTGATTCGATCGTTTCGATTAGTTTTCGTCGAAATCAAAATATAACTCAATATATTGAATTTAAACGCGCAATTAAAATTACCGGGGATACATACTAGCTTAAAAATTTTCTGAAAAATATCTTCTAGCTTCGTATTGACGATATGGTCCTAACAAAACTAATTTTGTCAAATTCTGAGATCGTTTGAAAAATGGCCATTTTCCAACCGATTAAAATCAACTGAAACTGGTCAAACGCGTTTTCTTTTGCCACGCTCACATATTGATTCAAAAAATTACGAATTTTGAAACCGAGTAATAATTTGACATCACGGATCCAACAAAAGTGGTTTCATCGAAAACCGAGGTCGTTTGCAAAATTTCCATTTTTAAGGGCCGAAATTCCATAGCGACTATTCTGAATTTTCAACTGGACATATCTTTTGATTCCCGCTATGAAATTTTGATTTTTTGGATTCGTTGGAAAGATATTCTCAATTAGATTCTAATATTTTTGGCTTCGTCAAAATCCGATTTATTTTGAATCCTGAACATTCATTTGAACTTTGAAATCGAATTTTAACACTACCGCGTTGTTTTCAATTTCTTTTATAATTTAAAAAATATATATATATATATATATATTCTAACGACGATCAATATAAATATATACTTCTAATTTTATTCATAATAAACTTCTCGTCGTTTTTATTTAAAATAATTCATTTTAAATATTCAAACTTCACTAAATTTGCCAAAATAAAAATTTTAAATTGGCTCGGATTTCCGGGTTATTACAATCTCCCCCACTTAAAACTTTTCGTCCTCGAAAAGGTACAAAGCCGAAAGTTGTTTTACAAATCAACTCAACTTCCAGTATTTTCATTACGGCTTAAGTTCTTCAACTATTCAGTTTCTAAGAACTTTTCAAATTTTTCAAAAATTTGGCTAATACCCTAAATTTTCGAAAATTTTTTCCATAACCTCCCCTGCACCGGGGAATTCGGGATATTTAATATAGCCTCCCATGGCCTTCTTCAATCCAAAAGAAAAAGAAAAAGCCAAGCGGCTAGCCAATCGGCTCATAAAATCATCCAAACCCAAGAAATACAATCAACATGTACCTATTTGTTGGGCAAACAATTTTATTCCTCTTCTATAGGCTCCTTGCTATGACCTGTTCAATGTAAGTACATGTATATGTATGCAAATGCGACAAGTTTTCAATTCAACTCACTATTTGATCAATTTGGCTAAATGTTCAACATTTTATTAATCAAACAATAATCAAACAACACAATCAACAATCAATTAGTTGGTTAGCTTTTCAAATTCATAATTTTGATATATAGCCAAAAATCACATTTTTGGTGCCAAATCACAACAATAGACCCTATCTAATTTTGGTTCTCACACCAGTCAATTGGAAATATATAGAAATCCCACTTTCGAAACGCGAAAATAAATTCTGATGATGACGCATCAATCATAAGAATCATGTCCGAGCGACTAGAGTGTGATTCTATATCTATCCAATATATTAAAACTTTGAATACCCGTAGATCAGACGTATACGCAAAATCTTTATATACTGGATTGTCCAAATTCAATATAAATAAAATATTCAAATACGTATACTTGAATTTAACTTTCAAAACAAAATTGTTTTCATTTGAAAAATATATTCTTCTCACTCGTTCTAGGATACTACTGATCCCATCTCTAACGAGTCATTCTAATTGGATATTACTAATCCAATATTTGATGAATTATTTCGTTTGGTTCTAATGTGTCTTGTTCTCTGAGCTTTGTAAACCAAAGCTCTGATACCACTGTAGCAGCCGACGAAATCCGGTAGGCTTTGCAACCATCCCTTCATCCCCCAAGCAGCAGGTAATACCCACCGTGGCATACAAGTGGTCCCCCAGTACGCTTGTTTTACGGCGACCCTCTCGATCCTCTCGGCCACTGCCTAACCAACCCCTGCAAGAGACATGTGGGGGTAAGAGTCTCCCGTTCGCCACCAAACTGTGAAGCGAGAACCCCCCATCATGACTGCAACAAGAATTGGTGATACTCCATTCTCGACCATTTCAATCTAATTAAAGATTCGTTAAAACTCCACTTGGTTTTAATATTCCCAAAAATCATATTAATGATTGTTTAACTTGGGAAATCACATCTTGTCTTTAACTGGGTTAAAGAATCAAAGTTTTTAAAACACGGTTCACGATAAATCCAAAATCACATTCAAATTCAATTCCAATTAAATATTATTTAATTGGTACACTTCAATAAATGTAAATAAAAAGATTTAATCTTTTTAACAACTGGGTTTAAGAACAGTGTTAATGAAGACACCATTCACGACAAACCCAAATCACATTTGATATTAAATACAAGGCTCTGAATAGAAAATATATCGGCTTATATTCAATATCAAATTCTACGACCAACAAATATCGTATTGGAAATAACGATATAAATATATCTTTCAAATTTCCATAACGCTATCTGTATAATCACAAAATCCAACGTCGAAATATTCCAAAGAAAATTTCGATTCAAATCCATTCCAATTCAATTATTTGAAATTCTGGTTACTTTTAAAACCCTTTTCAAATTCAATTTATTTGTTTCAAAAATAAATTGATTTTAATTCTAGTTCAAAACTAGTTCATTTCGAAAAAAATCTATTTTTATCTTTTTAAATATGGAGATTTTCATCCCAATTCTTCACAAATCATTTCTTATGATTTTACACAAATTATTACTATTTTTAATAATTTTATCAAGGCCCGTACAGTCGATTTCCGTCAACGGCCATCGAACTGCACTTGCAGCGACCTTTTCCAAATTTGATTTGGACATAATCCCAAATCCAGCTGTTAGATTTCTAATTTCTAATATTTGTTAAAATGCACTTTTTGATACGATTCCAACGGTTTCGGTTTTAGGAGAATTCGACGGTCGGATCTCTTGCAATGTCCATTCGAAGTCAATGGTCGAAATTCGCGAACTGCCGCAGCGCGGCGCGTTCTATTCAGGCCATTATATATATAATATATATATATTATATATATTTCGTCGATTTCGTTTCAAAACGTATTTTATAAATCGTTTTAAATTCGTTTTCGAAACGATTTCAACTTCCATCTAAAATTCAAATCAAAATTAAATTTTCCAATATAAATTCGTTTTAAATTCATTTCAACTCGATTTCAATTCAAATCAATTTCAATTCAAATCGGTTTCAATTCGAATCGATTTTTGTTCAATTTTAATACGTTTTAAATTCAATTCAAAACGATTTCAATTCTATTTCAATCTAATTCGAATTTCAATTCTTTTCAATTTAATTCAAATTTCAATTTATTTCAAATTTCAATTCGTTTCAATTTAATTCGAATTTCAATTCATTTCAATTTAATTCGAATTTCTATTCTATTCAGTTTAGTTCGAATTTCAATTCATTTCAATTTAATTCGAATTTCAATTATATTCAAAATATCAGATTTTGAAATCACTTTCGATATTCATATAAAATGAATAAAATCGATATAAATATCGTTCACGTCAAAATGGCGTCAATCTATTCGACAAGGCTTTTATTCAACATATGAATGTTTTCAATTCAACACATGAATTTATTTTCTAAATTGGAATGAGGCCCAATCAATTACCATATAAAGTTAATTAAATGGATTCCCTATAACACATGTATATAACAGCAACGACAAATCATCAACCATCATCCAGAGTGCACCACACAACTGCCTAAGCATTAAATATAAATAATTAATGCTTACACAGTCTGTCAATCCATCGATTGACATACAACTAGATAATCGGGATTAGTATACGTCGAAAATCATCCCAATACCCATGTCGGGTTTCAAATCAACAAACATAGATTTTATTTGTGTAGTTGGGCGATGTGTAAAATTTATCGTCCCAATCAATATCAGTCAAATCAGTGTATATAAACAAATCGTCCGTTTTGTTTATAAATATTTATTTTATATACACGTTAAAAGTTATATTTTTAAATATAAATTATTTTCCACTATAAAATATTTTATTTCATTCCACATCACAATCAAATTTCACAACATCGCAACCAAACAAACAAGTCATCCATGGTCTGTGGACGACGGGTGTCGGGTGCTGCTAAGCACCGTCTGCATCCTAGTATATATTTCAACTAGAAAATAAATAAAAGTGAGGAATTCTCACCAACTAGCTAAACCAAACGCCAAGACTCTTCTTATGTAGAAATCTTCGTCGTGCTCGCCTTTTGTTAATTTCATTGTCCATAGCCATATATAAAAATCACATTTTTATATTGTTACTATGTAATCACATTTTTACACTGCTATTAAATAAATAAAAATTCTATTTTTATACCGCTACTATATAGATAAAAATTCTATTTTTATCTTGCTAGTAATATAATAAAAATTATATTTTTATCAATCTACATAAATAAAAATCATATTTTTATTTCATCACACCATATAAAAATTATATTTTTACTTCGCTAAAGATTATATTTTTACTCTTTCTATAATATAAAAATCATATTTTTAACTTCCTATTTGTATAAAAAATATATTTTTAACTTCCTACTTATATTAAAATTATATTTTTATTAACAATACTTCATATCCTTTAAAAACTGAAATAAAAAATTCAATGCGAATTTACATTAATTCTTAAATTAATTCAATGGGGATTCATATTAAAATCATAGTTTAAAATTTGAATTTACTCACGAGGAAGTAAGAGGAAGATGCGGAGGCTTCAAGCGGAATCCGGGGCTGTGTCGACTAGGGTTGCTTCTGCGCTGATGTTTGCTGACCTGCGTTTTTTTTTCTCTTTTTTTTATATATATGAGGAAGCCTGCGCAACGCAAGGGAGAGGAGAGGAGGGGCAACGACGTCGGAGGGGAAGGAGATGGCTGGAGGGGGTTGTGCGCAGAGGGGGCGCGAGGTGGTGGCGGTTTGAGGGTTTGGTGGCGTCGAGGTTAAGGAAGCGGAAAAGGGTGCTCGCGGATTGAATCGGGGAAGGAGGAGATGCGGAAAGAAGGGGGCGATGGAGAAGAAGGGAGGCGGAGGAAGGAGGAGGTGGCGGGGCGTCGATGGGGTGGCGGAGGGTGGCGATTGGAAGGATGAGGCCACGACGAGTTTTCAAAGGGGCATCATTTTTTTTTCTAGTCAACGATAAAAGGGGGGAGAGAGAGAGTAAGGAGATGGGATTATATAATATAATATATTTATTTATTTATTTTTAAATTCAAAAAGCATCTTCTTATTTCAAACTCGAAATCGAACCCACCGACTGTCGTCCTTAGCTAATTACCCCCATTCCGAACACAATGGGATATGTATCGTAGGCTGATTCGATCATTTCGATCGGTTTTCGTCAAAATCAAAATATAATTCTGTATATTGAATTTGAACGCGCATTTAAATTTACCGCGGCCACATACTAGCTAGAAAAATTTCCGTAAAATATCTTCTAGCTTCGTATTGACGATACGGTCCTAACAAAACTAATTTCGTCCAATTCTGAGATCGTTTGAAAAATGGCCATTTTCCAGCCGATTAAAATCAACTAAAACTGGTTAAACGCATTTTCCCTTGCCACTCACATATTGATTCAAAAAATTACGAATTTTGAAACCTAGCAATAATTTGACAATCCGGATCCAACAAAAGTAGTTTCGTCAAAAACCGAGGTTATTTTCAAAATTTCCATTTTTTAAGAGTCGAAATTCCATAGCGACTATTCTGAATTTTCAAATGGACATATCTTTTGATTCCCGCTATGAAATTTTGATTTATCGAATTCGTTGGAAAGATATTCTCAATTAGATTCTAATATTTTTGGTTTCGTTAAAATCCGATTTATTTTGAATCTTGTACATTCATTTGAACTTTGAAATCGAATTTTCAAACTACCGCGCCGTTTTCAATTCCTTTTATAATTTAAAATAAATACATATATCCTAACGACGTTGAATATAAATATATACTTGTAATTTTATTCAAAATAAATTTCTCGTCGTTTTTATTTAAAATAATTCATTTTAAATATTCAAACTTCACTAAAATTGCCAAAATAAAAATTTTAAATTGGCTCGGATTTCCGGGTTATTACATCTAGTGTTTGTTTTGCCTTAAAATCCTTGATCCTCATCCCCAACAATTCAGATATATCCTTCTTAATAGTCTTCTATCAGAAGGCTCTCTTAATATCCCAATACATTTTTCTGATTCTCGGATGAAAGTAAGTTTGTATTTAAGTCATACATCCAGAACTTCCCATTTGAGCTCTTCTATATCCAAAACAAAAATTCTTCCGTTTAGCCGTAGAATTCTTTGATCATCCATTTTAACACTGAAATCCTCAGTTTTTGAATTTTTTTAAAGATCTCTTGGAGGAATTTATCCTTTTTCAACTTACTAGCGATCTCGTCAATAATCGTAGGAGTAATGACTAAGTAAGCAATCATGGCATGCTTCCTACTTAATGCATCGACAACAACATTGGCTTTCCCAGGAGTATATATAATATTTCAATCATATGATGCTAGAAATTCTAACCAACGCCAGTGTCTTAAATTCAAATCCTTTTAAGCAAACAAATACTTAAGGGATTTATGATCCATATACAATTCAAACTTTTCACCTAAAAGATAATGTCGCTAAATCTTCAAAGAAAATACCACTGCCAGCATTTCCAAGTCGTGAGTTGGATGATTCTTTTCATGGGTTTTAAATCATCTATCTATGTAAGCAACTATCTTCCCTTTTTGCATCAGAACTGCACCAACTCCTTTCTTACATGCATTAGTATAAATTGTTAATCCTTTATTTCAAATTATGATCATGAAAACTGGAGCACTACTTAACCTCTTCTCCAGTCCATAGAAAGCTTCACTGCATTTGGAAGTCCTTACAAACTTGGTATTTTTCTTTATTAGTCTTGTTAAGGGGTAAGTTATCTTAGGGAAATCTTTAATGAACTTCCGACAATAGCCAGCCAATCCTAGAAAACTCCAAACTTCTTTAGGGGTTGTAGGTTGTTTCCAATCTTGAATAGTTGAAATCTTATTGGTATCCACTAATATCCCATCCTATGAGACAAAATGGCGAAGAAATCTGACTTCCTTTTACCAAAAATGGAATTTTGAGAATTTTTCCCTCAACATATTGCTCTTAATATTTCCAAAGCTATTTTCAAACGTTGTGTGTGCTCCTCTTCAGTTTTAGAATATACAAGGATGTCATCAATAAAAACCAATACGAATTTATTCATCACTTCTCCAAACATGTTATTCATCAAATTCACAAACTAGGCGGGAGCATTGATTTACCCAAAGGGAATAACCAACCATTCATAAAAAGTATTAAGACCCTTGAAAGCCATTAAGTGAATGCAATATTCAACAATTTTTAACTGATTGAAACCTGTAGCTAAATCTATTTTAGAGAAGACTTTGGCTCCTCTTAATTGGTCGAATAAGTCATCAATTCTAGGTAAAGGAAACTTATTCCTAATAGTTTGTTTATTCAAATCTTGATAATCCGCACATTGCCTTAATCTCCATCAGCTTTGGAACAAATACTACCACAGAACCCCGGTTTGAGCGACTTGGTCAGACAAGTCCCTTCTTTAACAATTCTTGAGTTTGCTTCGACAGCTCTTCCTTTTCTCTTGGAGCCATCCTTATATTTGGGCAAATCACCGATCTTGCATTGGAAATAAGATCAATTCTGAATTTGATTTCTCTGTGCGGAGGAAGGTACTTAACATCTTCGAATATATATGGAAAATCTTTAACCATGGGAATAGTTTCAAAATTTGATTCAGAAGAATCTAAGGCATATAGAAAAATATGCCTTCTTATACTAGGATCATCGCAATGTATTTCTATAAAATTTGTAAACGTTATCTTTACTACTACTGTTCTCTTTACACAATCTAGAATAGCTTCATAATCCTCCAACCAATTCATTCTAAGCACAATATCAAATCCAGTAAAATCTAGGATGAAAAGGTCAAAAGGAAATATATGAAGAGAATAAGAAATATGGACTCGCTTAAAATATAGGCAAAGATTAGTGGAACCTCCTATGGGTTTTTCTATGCAAAAGGGCTTGTTTGTTGAACTTTCTTTTGAGTTTGAATTCCTCTACTAATTCTCTTGAAATAAACATGTGCTAGGCTCCGGTATCAAATAATACCCTGAAAGGATTATCTTTAGTGAAAATGCTTCCTTTTAGTATTCCTCTTCATTTTTCTTCCTTCAGAGCTGAAGGATCATCCTTGATTGTACATATTTCTTTGCCTCTTTGGCTTATGGTATTTACTTGCATGGTGTCCTTTTTCTTGACAATTAAAACAAGTGGATTTCTTTAGATGTTTTCCGTGAATCCTTTACTTTGGCTTCATATTACATTCATTCGTATAACGATCATTCTTCTTGTAGAGGTAACAAGCAATTTCTAGAGTTTTCTTTTCTTTGCATTAAATTGATTCTACTTCTGCTAACTTTCTTTTCTTCTCTGGTGGATTCTGCTCATCTAAATCCTTATAGCGATACCCTATATTAACTCTACAAAAGAACCTTTTACATGAGTGGTCATCCTATTTTAATACTTCTCATCCATACCTCTAATGAACTTTTTATTTATCTTCAATGGCGAATTACTCAACTCTGGCCCAAAAAGAGAAAATTCATTAAACTTCCTTACATAATCTTCAAAAGGCTTATACTTCCTGCTTCAACTTGAAAAAATTCTTGGCATAATTGGGACATTATAGCTAAAGGAAAGTAATGCTCCTCAAAGGCATTGTTAAAATATTCCCACGATATTTTCCTTTTAGCCTCTCCCTAGTAATGATTTCCCACCATATTAAAGCTTCATCCTGTAGTTTCCATGATGCCAAAAGTCATTTTCATTTATCTTCAAGATTTAGTCCATTAAATATCCTTTCACAAGACCCGTCATTCGTTGCTCGGGTGGTGTGGGAGTCGGGCTATAGGAATCCAAGCACTATGTGCGGGAAATTTCGATTCCATTGCAAACCACTTTGGGGGCTGGACATTAAGCATTTGTGAGCGACGACTACACAAAGCGGGGTAGACACACGACCTGTGGTTTAATTAAGTGAGTATCAATGTGTACTATGATCTTAAGGTTTCCTATGTCACTCAAAAAAATATCCTTTCACATGATCAGATCCAGGCTTGAGCTTCAATAATAGATTCAGTACTCTTGAATTTCTTTCCCCCCAAACCGCTAAAGTTCTTGTTTGGAATCACGAAATCTGGTTGAGATTGAAATGTGATAGCCGGCTCTACTATTGCAGTGGGATTCTAACGATAAGGAGTAATACTTTTCCGTTTACTATCTCATCTCCTTTTTCTGCTCATCTTTTACTATCTATAAATAGTAATAAAACGGTTTAGGCATTCAAATGAGTTACCTTAAGGATATGAAGACACTTATACACATGTAGGGACGGATTTAACTTTAATTTCTTTGGTTTAGTAATCTTTCCTTAGGGCATTACTAACCCTAATTCTAATGAGTTATACCCCATAGCTTTGTATAAAACAAAGCTCTAAAACCACGTTATAACGGGTCTAGGCTTTTTAACCGCTTTAAGTCGGTAATGAAACCAACTTGAAACATTCACCAGTAACGCCTACCGTGGCACATAGTGGTACTTTAGAACTTAATTGTACGGCTAGCCTCGTGACTCGCAACCACCCTTAAACAAAGACATATAGTGGTAAGAGTCTCCTGCTTGCCACCAAACACGAAGAGAGTATGCCCTATCATGCTACCCGCAGGTCAAACCAAATCCGATCCCGTTCTTTCTGAATAATAAGCGTTATTTTAAATGACAGGGGTATAGTATCTCAATTAAGTCTTCACCCATCTTAACTTTTGAAACATCCAATTATTTGAAAAAACTTCATATATATATATATATATATATATATATATATTTGGAAAGTTCTAACAAAGTTAGGATGAAGATTATTAGGTTAAAACCTTCCAAATCCAATTATTACATAAAAGAGTGTTTCAAAAGCATCGCTAAAAGGGTTACAAATAGGCTTATTTAACTAGTTTTGATAAATCTAACTTTAAAATTCTTTAATTTCAATCCAAATCTCTTCGAAAACATTTAATATGGTTTATCAAAAAATTCCCATATTTTAAATAATCTTTAATATCCTTTTTAGTTGATTTCTAAATGTAACGACCCGGGTTTTCGCGATCTTGGATATCGGCATATAACACCATGTCGACTATTCAAGCATCGAAAATACCGGATAGTCCACGAAAGAAATTAGAGGGTGAGAATAGATAAGATAGAAACTTAGAATAGAAGAAGAAGAACAACACAGCATCAGAGTAACATGAACCTCACAGCGGAATGAATAATATATAACATAACTTTGAAATATAAATTTGTACTTGAATATACATATCATTTCCAAAGTACAGCACTTACAACACAGCGGAAATAACCATAGCTATATAATTCTGAAGCCTCCTGCTCCAACTCTCCAAATATATCTGTAAATCCAGACTACTTGACTGCTCGTACAAAATTGGGCACCAAAGAGATTGGGGAAAATAAAACAAAATAAACTCCGGGTCGGTCATGTGACTGTTGTGAGTAAACTCAAATCGTTTGTTTAACTTTAAAAATCCTTTCAAAAGAAAGATTAATCTTAAGACCGATCCACACATAAACACGGATGGTTTTTACCTTACGATAACCCAAATCATTTGTAAAACAATATTATTCTGATATTATAATAATGTCTAACACAAGTAATATTAATCTAGTAGAAACGCTTGCATCTAACGTTCTACATATATAATATACAATCAAAACCGCGGACTCTTATTTGGGGAATGGATTCCAACTATGACAAGGTATGGATTCATCTTCCGCTAAGTGTACTCTAGAAGCGCTACACTGGAGTTCAACAAGAACATCTTGCAACTCGGCCACACATGACTTACCACTCATTTCGCTTGAGTGTATCGAATATATTGTCACCTTATAGTTGGTAAACCAGCATAACCATTCCCGGGAGATACATAATTGAAAGAAGTAACAAATATGAATATTCTCTAGATGATGACAATATACCCTACTTGGGTGCGGCCCACTTAGCCATGCTGCCTGCCCGATTTCTTTCATTTCCCAGTTTTTGAGGCTGGAGGTTATAACGTATCTTTCAACAGATTACTCATTCAATTACTTTGAATTCCACATCGTCATACCCATCAAACCACAAATTTATTTCCCCAAAAATACCATGGGTATAAGCTAAGAGAAACGAATTCCTCCGCCACCAATGTAAATACGTTTGAAACGATCAACTCACGTGATCCACCAGATATACTCTGTCAAACATTCTTCCATACAGGTTGTCCTGGGACTGGACAAACCGAAGGCATTATTCTGTAAATAGGATAGCCCTTGCATAACTCCGTCTTCAATTTATCTTCGATCTATTTGATTTGAAACGCTAACGCCCATACGGAGTGGTTCTCGGATAATAACCCAACCGGTCTCTCCGTATAGACGATGGAAAAATGGTCAAAACTTTGATAGTCTGTGATTTAACTATCAAAAGAAAACTTGTGTGCGAACAACGATATTATTTCCAAATGGAAATTTTATTATTCAATCAACATTCAACATTTATCCCTTTAAATTAATTTATCATTAATTTATTCACTTCCTTATTTCTCGTTTTCATATATTCATAAATCCTTATTTTCTAAACTTGGAAAATATATGTTATTAATCACTGGAAAACATTTCCATATTTATTCCCATTTCTTATTTCCTATTATTAGAAAACATTTCTGATTCTTATTTGGAAAAAAATTCCAAAACTCCTTCATTTGATTTAAACTGATGTTTAAATAAACATCGCTATGCCAACACAAACCATTATGCTCATTAACTAAATTCACTTAACCTACCTTTACTATCAAACTTTAACCATTCCTTAGTTAAGAAGGAAGTCAATCAAGTTGGGGTATAATTACCTCTCAGACCTTAACTGAACAACGTTTTAACTTCGGAATAGACAAAGTTTATCTTTTAAACCTTTAACAACTTCCTTGCGAACCTCACGGATTCTATTTACAAATCCACTTCTTTTATAAAAATATTAGTTATAACGATAACGTTATAATCCCTACTTTCAAAATATCTAACTTCAAATATAATTTTTATTCTTTAATTTGAATAAATAAACAAACACCTAATTTATAAATAACTAAATCTTGATTTAAACACCGGAAAGTATAAGTACTTTCCCAAATTCGATATTATCGAATTCTACGACTAATTCTCTTCGAATAACTAATATTCGATTAACTCACTTCGAATAACTAATATTCGATTAACTCCCTTCGAATAACTAATATTCGATTAACTTCTTTTGATTAACTCCTTCATTCTATTCGAATAAACTATATTCGATTAACTCACTTAACTCTATTCGAATAAACTATGTCTGTTTTAACTTTATTTCGAATAGATAATATTCGATTTAACTCCATTTGCTTGAATCTAGATCGCAGCGATCACAATGGTTACGCCTGATTCCCTCAGGAAACATCCGACCGCCATAAGCTATCTGCAACATTGCGAATTACGCTAGCAGTCGTACGAAATGGCAACTCATCCTGAATAACTATGTTTGACTAACTCTATCTCAAATAACTATATCCGATCAACTCTAATTGAATAACTAATATTCAGTTAAATCCTAATTCGATTAACTATGTTCAATCAACTCTATCTTGTTAACTCTACTGATTAACTCTATCTAATTAACTCTAACTGGTTAACTCCCTTTGAGTAACAAATATTCGATAATCCCTTTTTGAATAAACTATATTAGATTAATTCTCTTCTTCGAATAACCTAATATTCGATTTAACTCCTTTTCTTTGTTCGAATAAACTATATTCAATTACTCTTCTTTCGAATAGCCTATATTCGAATAACTCTAATCCGACTAACTTTAATTCAATTAACCCTAACTCGATTAACTCTAATCATTTATTCTAGTTCGATTAACTTTAATCAATTAACTCCTTCTTGATTTATTTAACTTAATTGATTAACTCTAACTCGATTAACTCTAATTCAATTAACCCTAATTCGATTAACTCTAATTGATTGACTCCAACTCGATTTGATTAACACATTTTTATTAACTCCTTTGATTTACTTTACTCCATATACAGTTTCAAATATCGATGTTGAAATCGATTCTTACTTCTTTATATAAGTCTTGACTTATATATTCTATTTGTCCAATGATAAATATTTTGTTTAATTTATAAAATATTATTTATAAACTAATCTTCTAAATTTACAGTTAGATCACTATTTAAAATTTTTGCTTTAAATCCATATCACGTTATACCTGTGTGCGAAGCACGGGTCTAAACTTTCCTGATGTAAAATTCTATTCATTTGCCAAATATTTCATTATATAACATTCTTTTCATTTTCCGATAAATTCCTTTTATATTTCTATTTATTTTCTAAATAAATATCTCCTTTTATAATTTATTTATTTTCTAAATAAATACTTTCTTATGTAACATTCTTTTCATAAATAATTCCTTTCAATGTTATTTATAAATAATTCCTTTTCATATAAAATCCATTGATTTTATAAGTAATTCCTTTTCAATTCTATTTGTAAATGGTTTACAAATATCTCCTTTTCTATTTGTTTTACAAATATATCCCTTTACAATTCTTCTTTGATTTTATATTTTTCTTTTATAATATTCTTTTCATTATATATATATGAAATCCATTGATTTTATATAAATAATTTATTTTCAAAATACACTTTGAAAATCCCCTTTTCTATATCCCAGTATTTCTTACGGTATTTAAAATACCAAACAACAATGATCGATATCATTTAACACACGTAATCAACACAGATTATATATCACATCATATATTACAATATATGAAAAATAGTAAAATAAATGTTGAGGAATCCAGTTGGATTCCTCCAACCTGTTTCCTTGCATCCATAGATGTTAAACAATACAATTAACATCGATTTCATTTCAATATGAAATATTCTGCTAAATAGAATCAATATTTGATTAATGATATATATATATATATATATATGTATATATGTATATGTATATGTATATATACCATTATCTATAATTTCAACCAATACATAAGCAATTCAACCAAATAGTTAACACACAGCAATAAACAGATAATTATTAGTTCTAAGAATACGTTATAGAAATATAACTGTTTAGAGTTGGTGAGTTTTACTCACATTGGACGATCATCGTTAATAACGATAACCATCGTTTGATTCAGACTGATAATTTATTTTGCTATAAATGGTAACGAACTCCAATCGACTCCCAGTCAGTTCCATTGGGTAGTGTCCATCCATTCCATCCTGTCGGATCTTGTTTTGTCAGATTCAAATAACATATGGCAAAGATATAAATTTTACAAGTTAATATACTATTTTCTTTTATATTTAAACTTAATTAAATTTATTTATGGGCCTTACCCATCCGATCATAGCCCAGCAAATTCAACCCGACATCACTGGTCCACTGCACAGTCCCTTCTTCCTCAGTTTAATACTCACGCTCTAGAAAATGATTCCTTCCATTTCCGACTTTCAAGCATCCACTGCTTCTTTAAACATCACTTAATTTACATCGATAACTACCATTAACCACTTAACGAGGCAGCCAAATCCTTCTTCACCAATGAAATGCCGCGACCCCAGTATCTCACTACCTCTCCATCAGTAAAATACAAACTCATTCCATAAAGAAACCATGGCCATTAACGAAAATTTCTACAACTCCAACTCATCGTTTACACCACTGTTCTTTGAACCAAGACCGCCAATGAACTTCTCTTCCACTCCTCTTCCAAACCATACCCAATACGTACAGCTCGCATTCTGATTCCCATTTCCGTCCTCAACTCGAAGGCACGACATCAAGTGAAGAACATCGACACAAAATGTCACGGAAACACACCGAACCAGCACACAAGGTGCATAAACACTCCAAGATTCCAAAAACAACCTCGAAAGCTTGAATTATAACTTGTTTCTTCCATAAAGTATAACCCTAGGTTTAATGCGTAAACTCAAGTCCTCCAAAACAACGATCGAGTTAATCAAAACATATAGCATTGTGAAGAGCTATATCTGAGGAGCGCAACACTATATTTTTCGAGATTTTTAAGTAGGCCTTTTGTTTGATTTTGATTTTCAAAAGTTGAAGATTTACAGAAGAAAAAGAAGAATGGCAGAAAAAATCTTGTTGACTAAGGAATTAGGTTTAGGTTGGTTTGGGGATTATATAGGATTTTTATAATATTTTTATATTAGATATTTAATTCATATCTAAGCAACCGTAACTTGTATTTATCTTCTAAAAATCTGTATGATCCAATACGATCCCCAAAAACCACGAAACTAGACATGCACCTAAAGATCGACATTACGGACATAACAAAATTGGTTTCATCGAATTCTGACTCCGTTTGCTCACAAGGCGTATTTTTAACCATCGAAATATTGACTGTTTCCCACATTAAAAATCCTTACGGCCACACACTGACTCCAAAAATCACAAAAATTGAAATCTACTAATAATTTAATATTGTGGATCTAACAAAATTAGTTTCATCGAAAACGGAGGTCGTTTGCAAAACTGACTATTTTTAAAGCTCTAAATAACCCATTTAAATAAATAAATATATTTAAAAATAATTAAATTATATATTTAAAAATAAATATTATCATATATATTCACAACAGAATATCATACAGCTCCAATTGTATATATAACTCGATATTTCAAAATTCCTAGTTTTATCGATATTCGATTTATATTTAAAATCCTTTCATAATATAAATATATTTTTATAAATTTCAAAGGAATTCCATAGCGACTTATCTAAAATTTGATTTGGACATAAATCAAAATCTACACAATGAAATCCTGATTTTTCTCTTCCATTAGAAAAATATACTTCACCAGCTCCGAACGTTTCTTGTTTCACAGAAATCCGATTTAAAAAGGACCCTGTATATTCAGTTGAAGTTCAAATCGCAAAATAGTGAATTGTAGCGCCATTTCAAGCTCGATTGTAATTATATTATAATTATACGTTCAACTGTCGTACAAATAATATATTCGTTATTCTAATTCAAATTCTAAGCTGAATTAAATATTTTAAATAATCCAATTCACATCATATTGTTAATTCCACTATTTTTGATTTTTTCTGAGTTAAATATATTATTCTATTATTTATATTAATTAAATAATCCATATAATTTAATTAAAAAACCTTTATATTACCAAACCATATTTTAAATAATTAAATTAATTAATTATTACATTGGAAAAATATGGGAAAATTTGGTCACTGAACTGCAATACCGTGATTTTTATTGAAAATTATTTTGGACATATTTGGAAATTTATTCATTAAAATTTGAAAATTCCTTTTTTATTTGAAAACTATTATTATTAAGAAGCAAACTTTTCTCGTTTTAGGAAAATCCGATTTAAATGAATCCTTTATAACAGTTTGAAATCTATAGTTGAAATACGCAAACTACCGTTGCATAACAAGCTCTATTTGACCCATATTTTAACTTTATATTAAAAACAATCTATTTTACTTCAAAAAAATTTAGAAATCCATTTTAAAAAAATGTAAGATTATTTCAAAACAATATTTAAAAATTTCAATTTGAAATTCAAATATTTATTTTTAGTGAATATTACATTATTATTTAATTATTAAAATATTATTATTTTTCAAAAATTTAATTTTTTGAACCCAAACTTTTCACAACTCAAATTAAATATTATACTAGCTATATGGAAATTCTGTAACACCCCACATTTTATGACAATTTAATAACTAAATAATGCCTATGTATATGCATATGCACAGACATAAATGTATATATGAAGAATAAAGTAAAGATTAATGCAAATAAAAATGTAATGCATGTATTAAAAGAAAGAAAGGATTGGTTGCATGTAGTGTAAATATTTTGCATGCATTGGTTTACAAATATTATGCACTAATAATAAAGGAGAAATAAAAGAAGAAGAAGATTCATGCAATGAAATATTGTAACAAACATGAAAAAGAGGAATAAGAGGAGAAAAATAACTACCATTGTTCTAAGCCTTGTTAACAATAGCCATAGTAGTCCAGTTGGTTAGAGCACGTGACTTGCATACAAAAAGTTTAGAGTTCGATCCTTGTCGCCATCATAATTTTGTTTTAAGGGAATGACTAAAATAACACATATTCATAAGAGAAAATATGTATAAACGCATATATAAGGAAAAATATACATATAAGAAAGTAAATAATATATGTATATATATATGAGAATATATATATATATATATATGTGCAAATATATATATATATATATATATATGTATGTATATATATACAAGAGATAAAATTCAAGACAAGGCTGCAATTAAAGAAATATGGAGAGAATCAAATAACGGTGCAACACCGTTTGAATTGGAAAACGAAACAAAAGTTGTGCATACATATACGCGTAAAATGATCATTAGAAGATTTTTATACACATAAGAACATTACGTGTGAATATAACAGATAAATAAATTCCAAATTTTCAAACATTCGAGAATCAAATTTCTACGCCAAAACATCTTGTGGAACCCATAGGGAGTCGACACCTCTGTAGGGGGGTCAACACCGAGGTCAACACCCCCCAGATCTATGCAGATTCATTAGTGTATCTGGACTGTTTTCTTAACTAGGTTCAATGCTGACTCAGCGTTGCGTGTATGATAAGATCCTGAACCCCTATAAATAGGCTAGTAGAGCTTAGCCTAAATCTCACATTCTCTGAGATAGCGTCTAAGTTCTGCCATTATTCCCCTCCACAAATTTCTTTAGAAAAATAAGATAACTAGTTTAGGAAAATTCTGAATCAAGTTCTGGAGGAAAAGAACGAAAATTAATAAGAAGGTGTTCTGAATCATATGCGAAGTAAGGTAAATTCTTAGATCTGGTCTATTCAGTTTTATTCCTCTTTCTTCCCATTTTCTTATAGTAAGAGTTGTGGATCCATGGTTTTTAGGTTCTAAATCCAGTTAGGGAAAACCACGGAATGCTAGATCTCGACCAGGTTCAGGAAATTTAAAGCAATTTTAGGTGAGTGGATTTAAGTTGTATCATTTTTGATAATGATATATTATCGTTTAACATTCCCCATTATTATGCAATGTAAGGTGATGAAATGCTAATAAGACATGTCGAAATATTAATATGTTATTACTATTTAATTACATGATTCACTTGTGGCATATCATGTACTTGGATTATTAGCTATAGAATTGAGAAAATGGCATGTTAACTTGTTAGATTTGAAAAGTTACATGGTTAAATGATTACAAGTTAGAATAGAATCAATTACATGGTAGAAAGAACATGCGACATAAAATGGGCTTAATATAATGACATGTAAAATATATTACACTAAATACTTGAAAAGAATAGTATGCCTAAACTTACAGTAAATAGAAAACTGTAACGGACCTAGACACGAGGTTTAATTCAACTTTTGGTAGTCTGCCCGGAACCGCCTGGCAAATCCAGCGTCCACAAGTTGTTAATTTAATGTAAGAGGTCTAGTGCGTAAATAAAACATGTGACGGTGCTAAGACACGAGGTTAAGCCAACTTGTGGAAGAAGTCTGCCCGAAAATGCTCAGAAAATCCAGCATCCACAAGTGGTAGGATTAATGTGAGAGGTCTAGTACATAAGTATATATATAAACATATATATATAAGGATAGAATTAAATGGCACTAGCTGTGATTAATGGAAATGAATAAGGAAATGAATAAGGAAATGAATGAAAGATAATTATAACAGCAAAAGAAATGGAATGAACGGGGAATGATAGTAACCTATTATAAATAAATTACATTAATGAGAATGTTATACAATAGGCAGGCTTGTCCTAGAGACAAGTGGCGATTATAACTTTGGTTATAATAAACAATAAGGAAATTGGATTAACTTATGTCATAAGATAAGTTGTACTTAATTGTAAATTAAATTATATGTGATAATGAGAATCTGAGATATGCTGATAAGGACAACCTAAGTTATATTTATGAAAAGGAAACTTGTTAGTAAACCTTTAATTAAGTTAATAAGTAAACTACGATAAGTTGTAGTGACAGTATAAGATGGAATTATGATTAAATAAGAAAGAATGAGACAAACTTATGAAATGAAATGAGTTATATTTAATCATAAATAATGCCTAACATGTCAAACAGAAAACATGTGAATTGAGATATACTTAATTACATATTAAGTAGAACATGTTATGGTAACTATGAAATCAAACAAGAATATAAAGGGATTATGGATTATAGACCTTGGATCACAATCTGTAGAATAACATGTTGTGGGCTAATTAATAGGCTTAAATAGGTTAAGTTATAAGACCGAAATTAATAACCAAGAGGAACTTAGTAACTTGAATAAGAAGTCACTATGGATGGGAATAACCAAGTTAAATAGAAACTTGATGAGGTAAAGCAAGCGCAGAAAATAATGTTTGCACATAGGGTCTAATAACATATTAAAGTGAGGCGCTTGCACCAGTCTGCACGTTTGGGGGTGAATAACCCAACGGGGTAGATCATCGTGGCGTCATGAGGCATAGGGGGAGCGCACGTTCGTTTGATTATTCTGTTGGCTCCGAAGGACTGGAAGGGGAAGCACACGGCTTCCTAAGATACGTAAGGTGCTCCTGGTAGTCCTCTTTGCAGTGACAAATGTTTAACTTATGCTCGCTGAGGTTGGGTCTGCGCGTTACTACCAGGTGGGTGGGATTTGACCGCAAAAGTAGCTTTGTAGTAAAAATGCTATGACGAGGTGACACTAGGGTGATTCATTGATCGCTTCAGCGGGAGGTGAGGTCAGGACCATCAAGGATAGTAAATCGTCGCGTACCCATCATCGACAGCCAGTGGGATGCAAAAACACTAGAGCTAAAACCAAGACATTATTCACCTTTCACTATCGAGGTACTTTGGATGAAGGGATACGCTAACTGGATGTTTAGATTGTTTGTTAGGGGCAAGTCACTTAGCTCTTGTAGTCTTTACTAGTTGAGGGAAGGCCGAGGTAGAGCCATAGCCATCATGAAAAATAGACCCGAGGGATATTTGTATTTTGAGGCCCTTAAAGGTGAGCCTGTATAGATATGGAAAAGCTCCCGACCGAGTTTCGTGTTTCTTGTATCGCCTTGCCACGGAGCTCTGTGCACATTAGAGGTTATGCGCGATTAAGGCATCGAATACGATTGACGATACATACATGGAAAAGTCTAGATACATGCATGTCTACTCTGGGTGGTGTATCATAGACTTGAGGGTATTACTCTGTAATGGAATCTGATTCGATCGAAGGTGGCAGTCCGTACGCTTACGTAGCATAGTAATGACAGATTTATGCGGAACATAACATTTTTATGTAGAGATCTGTATGTCACTCCGGCATAGGAAAAGAGACTACGTTCATTTCTGTGCCATTATGGTGGAGACCGTGCGAGTGGGGCACCATGCGGTGTACCTCAATATTGGGGGGTAGCTACATATTACTATATTAGGTTAATCCACTGGGAAGTAAATGGGTATGACGTGTGTGTAAGCCTTGAGTGTTGTTAACCCAAGTAACCTAATAAATAAGGAAATGTGATTGAATGGTATATTTAGGATTATCCGAAGTGTATAGCTTAAATCCAGTCACCAGAACTTGGTATTTTGACCCCCTCCTCATAATATACTCGCATATTAGATTTGTGTTAGAGATATGATAGCTTTGGATACTGGTTAGGAAGTATTATTACTATGGTAAGGCTATACTTTGATTATATCATACTTTATCCATTCCGCTGTGACATATTTTCTGAACTCTGATATATTTTATATCTCTGTTTTTTCTGCAGGATACCAGAGCAACCAACATGGGTTTCGATGGATTAGAATTTTGAAAAAAAAAATTGGTCTATCAGAATTCGGGTTTTTACATGTTCGGTTTGATTTAAAATACCTTCTATATTGCTAAATCTAACTTGAATTTGAAAACAAAATTGATTTAAACTTTAACATGCCATTTTATATCAAAACCTTGTTTATTCATACCATTCAAATCGAGTACAAACCATGCAACTCCGATCCAAATGGATAAGAACTCTCGACTGCCCACTAGCGAACTGGATTTCTGACCTTTGAACATCGACAATTAGCGTCTTTGAAGATAATCACTATCGTAAGTTCATGTGTCTAAATCCTACTTGTTTGTGTTTTTGGGTAGTAACACATCAAAATACAGGAAAAACATAGTAGAAAACATAAAATTCCCATGTTATTATAACAAGTTCAAAATACAACAGAGTCATACGGGAGAAGTACATGAAGTGATACATGAAAATATTACAATAACATATGTCCCGCGAGATGATACATGGACTAAATTAACAACATAAGCCATGGGAAACTAAAAGACTAGGGTCTGCAAAAGATAAGTCTAAAAGATCAACAACTCCATGATAAGCATATGTCCGGAATCCTAGCTCCAGCAGTTAACAGACTCATGATTTCATTGAGGCTAAACAACAAAAGCAGCGGAGGCATGAGCACTTTGATATGCTGGAAGCTAAGAGGAGAGAGGAAAGACAGAAGAGGAAAGCTGAAAAGAAGAGAGACAGAGGGAATAAAGGAAAAGGTAACTCTCGAAAGCATTACAAATCGGACAAGCTTCCAATGCCAGATCCTTACATGCCAGATATTCAAGCTACGGGTGATCAAGTTTCTTTAGCTTCTCCATCTGTTACCCCCAGTCCCGCTGATCATCAAACTATTATTGATAGACATCGTTATATCCCCGGACCAACGAACTTTGGCCTTGCTGATCGATTTTTGAGTTAGTGTTTAAGAGGAAAGTATTTCAATTAAGATATATATCCTTCCGATAAGAGAGACATTCTCAAAGAATTCAATAGTTTGAAGGGCAGTATGTTCAAACAGCTTGACATTGCCAAAAGTTAGCTCGAAGTCAAATTAGATATGATCAGAAGCCATGCCGAGAAGCAGTTGATCAAATGGAAACTCTTGCCCATGAACTCCAAAGAGTTAATGGAGTCAACATCGATCGAATCGCCACATTAGAGAGCGACAAAGCTGAGCTGATCAGGGTTATAAAATTATAGGAGAAAGTATTGCATCTTCTGCTCAAAGGGATACGGAGGTAGTGGGTTTAGAAGCTGAAATTAATAGGATCAAAGAGGAACTTGCTGCTATGAAACGAAAGGAAAGCGCGTTAGCGACACAGGTTTAAGAAGCTCGATCCGCTCAGCAACTTGCGGAATCCCATCTAGCCCTAACAAGGAGTGCTACCGCTATTGTTCAGCAAGAGAATATAACTCTCCAGCACAAGATTTCTTCTCAAAGTCCGGCCCTTGAGGCTCTATCAACCAATAATTAATTTCTTGAAGAAGATAGAGCTAAAACTATAGCCACTTACTAGAAGGTTAAGGCTAAGACTGAAGAGACCTTATTCAAATTCTATGTTTATAGCGTCATGGGCCGTGGTAGTTTGCATTATTTGAGAAAGGATTTCACTGAAACTTTAGCACTTGTCTGGGAAGAGGTAGTTAAGATTGATGAAGGCGATCGCAGTGAGGATTATCTTATTGAGGATCTCTTAGATGAAGAATCCCGCAAGGCCTTAGCTGCGGGGAAAATTTTGCTAAAGAAAAAGCATGGATTACTAAGTGACCAGGTCGGGCCTTTTGGAGAGCTAGTTCAGGATGCAATAAATGTTGATGCCCCTATTCTTCTTGCCAATCTTAAAGACTCTGGTTCACAAACTCCAATTAATCTTCGTACTGCTTTCAAAGACAAGGATATAACTATTGAGGAGCATAATGTTAAGGGAGGTATTTTTGAAGGTCATAACGAAGATGATAAGGATGACGAGGATAACGATGCCAAAAGGTTTCAGGTCAATGAGAACAGAGATCTTCAAGTGAGCCTTATAGCCGCAGGTAAAATTGAAATTATCCAAACTATGCCATACTTAAACTGCCTATGACCTTCACCTGGGACGTCCGCATTTTATGCTCATTGTTCATCTGTTTTAGGTATAATCTCACCGCCATCTTCTCCTGCTATAGGAAAGACAACAACGACTAAAGCTATTATAACTGTCTCAACTTTGATGTCAGTTCCTCTTACCCCAGCCATCACCCCTCCTTCTGGGAATGCATCCCTTCTTGCTTTTACCAGTCCGGGTTCCCAGGATACTCAGATTCCCGTAATTGCTAACTTGGGTGATGATGTTGACAACATCCCAAGTGAGGAGGATTCTAATGATACTGGTGAGACTCCGAATAAGGAGACTGAGGACCTAAAGAAGCAAAAATCCAAGCCCTCATTAGCTTTAGGACACAAAAGAAGAAAGCGCGCTGCTCATAAGAAAGGAATCATAACTTTGTCCTCCCAAAAGAGTCCTAACGGTCCAGTGGTCAAGGTTGGGAAACAACCTGCTAGTACTCCTCCTCCTTCCTCCACTGAGCCTTCTTTGAGGTCTGGCAATAAGAAGAAGTAGCATTCATGACAGCTTGTTTTATTTCCTTGATTACTTTCTTTTGCGTATCTCACTTAGATAGGTCGTATATGCGAGTGCCGGCCCGCGCTCACTACTTTATGCTTATTACTTTACGCACATTTATGTCTGAAACTTTTGTACTTGACTTGTGAATCTGTGATTTGACTCTGCTGTTGCAATGAAACTACGTTCTGTGTTCTGCTTGCTATACTTAAGCTTTTTGCTTTAGCTTAGTTGTACATTCTCGTTTTGAATTCCACACCTGTATTCTTTTCATGCTTACAACACAAGTTCTGTATATTATAAGTCCTTTGTTTTTGCTATGCCTGGTGTTGTAATGACCTTGTGGTACATTTTTCTAGACAATGATTTTTTCAATTATAGCACGGATCATTACTAGCTGGATCTACTTGATCAATTCTATTTAATTTTCTTGATTTTGATCGAGGCAGCACTTAAGACTTCTTTTCCGTGAATAATCCCTTTTTGTGTTTACCTCTATATTGAAGTCCTCGAGTTGGTCTTAGCCATTCCAAGGAATTCAACTTTGTTAATTGGAATAGTCCTTACAAGCGCCAAGCTTTTTGTTTAGTGTGAAGTCATGACGATCTTATGGTATGCTTATGCGAGCATTATTGACTTATCTTAATGCGGTGGTGGTGCCACCATAGCAAAGTTTGTCATGGACTTCTATAGGCTTGGTGTGATTGACCATATTTAGAATCTCTTGGTTATGATTAAAACTCTGGAAATTCCTGCCGTAGTGGCTAAGTTTATTGCTTTTTCCATCAAATTCGAGATTTCTTATTTTGCTTATTATCCAAGGATTTTAAACCTAGTTGACCAAACTCAAACCTTAAATGAAAAGAGCTTTTCGTTTTCGTGCCCCAGCTTGAGAGGTCTTATTTTTTTAATATATTCAATCGTATTTCCTGCTAACTTGGCGGTCTAGTCCCTTTGGCGATTAGATTTGAATACATGCCTCCATGGAGGTCCACCGTTGCAAAGTTTGTCATGGACTTCTATAGGCTTGATGTGATTGACCATATTTAGAATCTCTTGGTTATGATTAAAAATCTGGAAATTCCTGTTGTAATGGCTAAGTTTATTGCTTTTTCCATCACATTCGAGATTTCTTAGTTTGCTCATTATCCAAGGATTTTAAACCTAGTTGACCAAACTCAAACCTTAAATGAAAAGAGCTTTTCGTTTTCGTGCCCCTGCTTGAGAGGTCTTATTTTTTTAATATATTCAATCGTACTTCCTGATAACTTAGTGGTCTAGTCCCTTTGGCGATTAGATTTGAATACATGCCCCCAGGGAGGTCTGCGGTTTTTGCGCCTCTGAAGAGGTCTTTGTAAATCCGTTATTCGTTGTGACTGAACAATTTAGATGCTCGTCGAATTTGTCGGACACCTTTGAAAAGGTTTCTGAAGTCTGGCAGTAACCGAGTTTGGAAGACCCGGCTTATGGTCGGATACCCCCGAAGAGGTCTTTGAGTCCGTCAATAACTGAATTTGGAAGACTCGGCATCTGATCTGATGCCCCGAAGAGGTCTTTTGAGTCCGCCAATAAACGAATTTGGAAGACCCGGCTTATGGTCTGATGCCCCTGAAGAGGTCTTTTGATTCCGCCACTAATTGAATTTGGAAGACCTAGCTTATGGTCGGATGCCCCCGAAGAGGTCTTTGTGTCCGTCAATAACCAAATTTGGAAGACTCGGCATTTGATCGGATGCCCTCGAAGAGGACTTTGAAGCCCAGTGTTTGTCGCAGTCGGGTCAGGTGCTTCCTGACACGGATGATCAACTGGGTGCCCCCAGAGAGGTCTTTGGTTTCGGGGTTGTATGGTTTCAGGGAGCGGATGCTAGTTTGTTTATCGGATGTTATCATGATTTGTAGAGCTAGGGTCGTGAACCTTACAATCAAGAAGGTGCCCCTATGGTGAAACTTACACCTTTGGCTTTAGTCTGAATATTGCATCATTTGATAGTTCAGCTCCTACTGTTCCTTGTCTGCAAGGCTGCGCTTTACACCTTCGTATTTATTGCGAAGGATATTTAGAACACTAGGCGCTTGAGATATCCCAATCTGGTTATGCTACGACAGTCATCTGGCTTTGCTAGGTTATGGATGTGTCAACGTTCTTCTATGGGTCTTACAATCAAAATCGAATTTTAGCAACTTGTAAGAAATCAAGAATTTTCAAATGTACGATTTAGGCAAGCAAGGCAATTTCTTTCATTATTATGTACAAAGTATGTTGTTATACTTGCAGAGTATTTACAACTTTTTACAAGACACATAAAAGAAATTTTAAGGAAAGTATCAGCGAAGGTGAAAGATGTTCCGAACTCTAGGAATTTCAATTCCATTTGTCGTTTTTAGTTTAAAGGTCCCATCTAAGAGATTTTGACCTATTATGTAAGGTCCATCCCAATTGAGTCCGAAAACACTAGTCCCTGTCAGGACTCTTTTTAGAACATGGTCCCCAATTTCGAAGGTCCTTTGTTTGACTTTAGAATAGAAGTGTTTGGCAACCCTTCTTTGGTAAATAGCAATTCTGTAATGGCGCGTTTTGTTAGCTGTCGAATAATTAATTTATTTAATGATTTATATATCGATTTGGCGATATCGATAACTTAAAGTACAACGTTCGAACTTACAATTTATAATTATAATTAAAACGAACCTGAAACATCGCGGCAGTTCGCAGTTTGGCGATTCGAACTTCAACTGAATGTAAAGGATTCATTTTAAGCCGGATTTCTGTGAAACAAGAAACGTGTGGAGCTGGTGGAGTACATCTTTCTAGTGGAAGAGAAAAATCAGGATTTCGTTGTGTAGATTTTGATTCACGTCCAAATCAAATTTTGAAATAGTCGCTATAGAATCGTTTATCGACCGTATCGGTTTATTCGATATAACTAGATATCAGATTGGAATTTAGACAGGGTTCTTTTGCGAAATAGTGATAATTTAATTTTTAGAATTTTACTGTAATTTTTAATTAATTAAATAGGCAACTTTTTATTTGAAGTATTTCGCACCCTGAAATCAACATTTTGAAGTTTCAAAATATGAGTCCATCTACTGGTATTATTATATTTCTTGGATCGTGACACCTCACTGAGCACGACTGTACTCTTATTTCTGTCTGTAGCAGTCCGACATGAATGAAATCTTACGTGTCACGTTACCTAAAACTTAAAAAGAAAGCAAAGTATATGCTTTGTAAAAGGTCCACGTTAAAAACAAAGTATATGTTTTGTAAAAGGTCCACGTTGAAAACAAAGTATATGTTTTGCCAAGGCTCCACGTTGAAAACAAAGATATGTTTTGCCAAGGCTCCACGTTGAATGAACCCAAAGATTTCTGTACAATACTTAAGTACTAAGTCCCCCCTTGTATAAATAAATAGACCTGGAACCTCATTCGAGCTTCAGGAAGTGCCAAACTATCTGCCATGGCGTGAAAATAAAATCAAACACTAAAATAATAATACTTTTTCCTTCTAGCGTGAGCTAGGGTGTAGCTACCACATGATTCAAAAGAGTTTTCAAGGGTTTTGCTCTCGTTTTTGGATTCATCAAGGGAAGCGCGCCTGCTGCATCAGCATGGGAAGTTCCGTGTTATTTTTGGTTGGGTCTTCACCGTAAGAAGGGTGTGAGTGGCGAGCAACAGCGAGGATTGATGGAGCGTGATGTCTTGTTGGTGCATGGGGGAAGTTGTTGCCGTGATATAAAAGGAGGAGGCGTGAGGAGCAGCTGAGAAGCTTTGCGATAGTCAGATCATTGGGCGAAGGTGATTGATGGTGCCGAATGAATGGTAGGGGACGCGAGGCGCATGCATTTTTAATGACAGGAGGAATGAGTTTTAATGTGATGAAGAATGAGGGAGGTTTGAGGTGAAGAATCGGCCATGTTTTAGAGGAGGAGCGGGTTCGGTTATGTACAGGACAGGGAGGAGCAGCAGATGATGACGTGGCGGATAAGGATGATTAAGGTTAATTTATATAATTACTTAATGTTAATGACATCTATATTCAACCAAAACTTATATAATTCATAACTGGGTCATGCGTGAACGGAATTCAACGAAACTGGTCACGTTGGGACTGTATGGACGAGATCTACACATTGGAACTGACAGGAAGTCCATCAGAGCTCGTTACAATTTATGGCAAAATAAATTGTCCGACTGAATCAAATAACGCAAACTGTTATTTGACGGTTAACGCGCAACAGTGAGTAAAACTCACTAACTCTGAACAGTTTATAATTTCATGTTGTATTGTTAGAACTGTTAAAATTGTCTGTTTGACTGTGTGTTGATTGTTTGATTGAACTGCTAGTCAGTTAGTTAAATTTCTATATTGATTCTGTTTAACATAATATATCATATGGAACCGAAAGTGATGTTATCTATATTGTCTAACATCTGTGATGCAGGGAAACTGGTTGGAGGAATCCGACTGGATTCCTCAACAGTTATTTTATTGTTTTCCATATATTGTTATATGATGTGATATAAAATCTGTGGGCGATTATATGTGCTTGGACGATAATGAACATCGTGATTTGATATGATTGAATACCATAACATACCGAATGTTGATAAGGGGATTTTCAATGTTTATATTGAAAATGAATCTTATTTATAAAATCGATAGGATTTTATAAAAGGAAAACATTTATTTAATTAGAAAATAAATAAATGAAAAAGGAAACATTTATTTAGAAAATAAATGAAATAAAATAGAAACATTTATTTAGAAAATAAATGAATTAGAATATAAAGGAATATTTATTTAGGAAATAAATATAGGAACATTTATTTAGATTATAAATAAATGGAATAAAGGAATATTTATTTAGGGAATAAATAAAGGAACAATTGTTCGGAAAATAAATAGAATTATACAAGGATAGATTTAAACACGTGCTTCGCACACAAGTATAACACGATATGGATTTTAAGGAGATATTGTAGAAGTAGGAATTATAACCAGAGTGTGATAAAAGGATTAAACAAAGTAATTGGTTAGGTTAACCAAAGCAAGTTAGTCGAGTTAAACAAAGTAATTTGTTAGGTTAACCAAAGCAAGTTAGTCGAGTTAATCAAAGTAATTGGTTAAGTTAACCAAAGTAAATTAGTTAAGATAAACTAAGCGGTTAATCAAAGTGAATTAGTTAAGTTAAACTAATTGGTAAATCAAAGTGAATTAGTTGCGTCAAACTAAGTGAATTAGTCAAGTTAAACTAATTGGTTAATCGAAGTAAATTAGTTGGGTTAATCAAAGTGAATTAGCTGAGTTAAACTAAGTAAATCGGTTAGAGTAAATCAAAGTGAATTAACTAAGTTAAACTAAGTGGATTAGTTCAGTTAATCGAGACAAGTAAATCAAGTTAGGTTAAACCATTTGAGTTAACCAGTTAGGTTAAACCATTTGAGTTAACCAGTTAAAGTTGACCAGTTAAAGTTGACCAGTTAGAGTTGATCAGTTAGAGTTACTCAGTTAGAATTGACCAGTTAGAGTTGACCAGTTAGAGTTATCCAAGTGGAGTTAATCGAGTAGAGTTACCGAATATCACTTATTCGAAGTAGAGTTATCGAATATAGTATATTCGAGGGAAGAGTAATCGAATATAGTTTATTCGAGTGGAGAAATCAAATGTTATTCATTTGAGAAGAGTTACCGAATATTATTTATTCGAAGAGTAGTTATCGAATATTGGTTATTCGATGTTAGTTAATCCAAAGGAGTTATTCGAAGTTAGTTAATCCAAAGGAGTTATTCGAAGTTAGTTAATCCAAAGGAGTTATTCGAAGTTAGCTAATCCAAAGGAGTCATTCGAAGTTAGTTAATCCAAAGGAGTTAGTCGAAGAGTTAATCGAATTTAGTTATTCGAAATGAGTTATTCGAATTAGATATTTGAATAGAGTTAAACACATTAGAGTGATTCGAATTACTTATTCAAATAGAGTTAAACACATAAGAGTTAATTGAATATTAGTTATTCAATTAGAGTTAAATCGAATTTAGTTATTCGAAAGGAGTTAATCAATTTGAGTTAAGTTAATCGATTTGAATTAAGTTGAATCGAAATGGAGTAAATCGATTAGAATTAAGTTAATTGAGTTAGAGTAAATCGAATATTGGTTATTCGAAGGTAAGTTATTCGAATTAGTTATTCGAAGGAGTTAATCAAATGAGTTGATCCAAAGGAGTTAGTCGAATATTAGTTATTCGAATAGAGTTAAAGGAGTTATCGATTTTATTTTGATCGAAAGGAGTTATCGATTAGTAAATCGAAGGAGATTTTTGAATATAGCATATTCGAAAGAAAGAGATCGAATATTGTTTATTCGAAAGAGAGAGATTTCGAATATGAGTTATTCGAAGAGAGATAATCGAATATAGGTTATTCGAAGAAGAGTTAATCAAATAGAGATTACTCGAAAGAGAGTTATACGTCGAATTCGATTATAGCGAATTCGGGAAAGTACTATTTACTTTCCAGGGTTTAAATCAAGATTTAGTTATTGATTTAGAAATTAGATGTCTGTTAAATTATTCGAGTTAGGAAATAAATTTATAATTTAGGTTAGATATTTTAGGGGTAGGAATTATAACGTTATTGTTATAATCAAACGTTGTAATATAAGAAGTGGATTCGTAACCTGAATCCGAGAATTTCCGTAAACAGATGATTGGAAAAAGTGAGTGACGAGCTTCATCTATTTCACAGTAAAGGACGTTGTTCAATTAAGGTCTGAGAGGTAATTATACCCCAACTTGATTGACTTCAGAATTAACAAAGGAATAGTTGTGGTTCGATAGAAAAGGTTGATTTGAAATATAGAAGTAATAAGCGATTAATGGATTAAGCATAACATTCATTTGAAATCCGTAAATGAGTTTTGGGAACGTTTTCCAAATATAATCAGATATGTTTTCTAAACATAGAAAATGAAATGTTTTCATGATAAGAATTTAAGAAATAGAGTTAAGCAAATTCAGAAACTGACTGGAGAGGGTAAGTTGAACGGTTTTCTAAGTGACGATCTGATGTTGGTTTCGACCTTCCGGATTGATACTTAGAGAATTGTTCTCATACTAGTTACAGTTAGGGACTGATAGTTGCGAAATAATAGTGATGTGAAAATAAGCTATGGAAATGTTTTCCAATGATTAATAACATATATTTTCTAAATATATGAAATAAGGAAATATGATCATATATATGTATATGATGATTGATCGATCGAATTTCCATTTGGAAATAAGATCGTTGTTTGTACACCGACATGTTTTCATTTGATAGTTGAATCACAGACTATCAAAGTTTTGACCCTATTTACGTTGTAAATATGGAGAGACCGGTTGGATTATTATCTGAAGAACCACTCCGTATTAGCATAAGCGTTGCGAATCAAGTACGCTGAAGATAATTGAAGACGGAGTGAAGTGCAAGGGCTATTGTGAAAAGCCTAGGTAGGATGGATTCACTGAATAGTGCCTTCGGTTTATTCAGTCCTAGAACAACGTATATGGACGAGTGTCTGACAAAGTATTCTTAACGAATCATATATGTTGATCTCTTTAAATGTATTACGTTGGTGGCAGAGAAATTCGTTTCTCTTAGATTTTATACTCGTGATGCCTTGAGAAATCGATAATGATTTGGCGGGTATGACGATGTGGCATTCAAAGTAATTGAAGAAATAATCTGTCAAAGTGAGAAACGTGACCTCAAAACCTCACAACCGGAAAATAACAGAAGTTGGGCTAGGCAGCATGGCTAGTTGGGCCATACCCAAGCAGGGTGTATTATCACCATCTAGAGAATATTCAATTGTACTTCTTTATAATCTATTTCAATGCTGTCCCTTATCGGGAAGGATGGTTGCTGATCCCAACCATCGGTGATAATATATTCGTTACACTCAAGCTAAATGAGTGGACGGTCATGTGTGGCCGGGTTGCAAGACGTTCTTGTTGAACCCTAGTGTATCTCCTCTAGAGTACACTGATCGGAAGGTGCTCCCATACCTTGTCTGTTGGAATCCAATCTCCAATAAGCGCTCACGGTTTTATTTGTATACTATGTATGTGGAACGTGAGATGCAAGCGTTCTGCTAGATTGATATCTATTTGTATTTAGACATTATTATAATATCAGAAAGATATCCTTTATTTAACCAAGTGTTAGAGTTTTATTCACACCAGTCCTTGTTGCTTGTGCGCTTGGTACGCATGATAGGGGGTTCTCGCTTCGCGGTTTGGTGGCGAACGGGAGACTCTTACCTCTACATGTCCCGATAATGTGGGTTGGCCGAGTCGAGAGGCTGGCCGTAAAACAAGGTGCTGGGGTACCTCTGTAAGCCACGGTGGGATGATAGCTCACTGTCCAGCCGTTACAGTTGGTATCAGAGCTTAGGTTAAGTGATTACCTTGGCTCTGTGGCATAACTCGATAGAGATGGGATTAGTAATATCCTTGATTGAGTTTGAGTGTATATATATGAGTGAACGTATTTGTTAGTTAATATAAAATGATTTTATATTGTGGAGTTTTATTGGTTGAGTTGTTTGTGAATTCTGGTCGATCGGTTTGATCCACTGTATCGATAGGGGTTACTAAACACTCGAATACGATGAACCGTCATGGTATGTTTTGAAAGAGGGTAAATGGAATAATTTTACCCGAATATATTAATATAGTATATTAGTTGTGTTGGTTGTTAGTATAATCGAATGAGATTATAAAAAGATGAAATGGTTATAAATAACTAATCAGAATTCATATAAGTAAAGTATATGAAGTAAGACGAATTGAATCTGAAGTTAAATCAGAATTGGAATTAAAATAAGTAAATTTTAAGTTCCTGGGAGATTTTGAACTGTTTTCAAAATGGAAGTGTTTAGAAATGATTTTTTTTTTAAAGTGAAATAGTATTGAACTCACTTCGATTTGCTGGAAAATAGATTCTGATGAGTGTGGCCACATCATCAGTGTTCATTTTCGAGTTGTAAGTGACGGATTACTACCAAAGGTTTTGTTGTTGAATTGTTTTGAGAAAACAAGTGTTTAGAAATTCAAATGTTTTGAATTGGTGTTATGATTTCAAATTGATTTGAAATGAACTCAGGAATTTAAGTTCTGGAATTAAAATTTAACTAATGAAGTTAAATGGATTAAAATGGAAAAAGTGAATAAATAAATTTGAATTTAACTTGAACTAAGTTAAATGAAATTGGATTGGATTATAGAATAATCTGAAATGGGATTAAGTCGATAACTTATGAGTTGAAATTTGATATTATAGTTTGATTGGAATGACATTTATATATGTTGAAGTGGTAGCAGATGAAAGGGATAGAGTTAAATGCCCGACAAAAAGGTACAAGTTTATATCATATATGAGTTTGGATTTTATGAGCCGAATTAGCAAGCCGCTTGGCTATTTTGATTTCCTTTTGGATTGGAGGAGGCCTAGAGAGGCGAGTTGTGGTTTGATGTATTGAGCCGTACAAAGTAGATTATGGCGAAAATTTTCGAAAATTTAAGGTGTTAGAAATTTTTCAGAATTTTTGAAAATTTTATTTGGTCGGAAATGAATTAATAAAATAAATTAAAATTAAATAGGTCCAGTCGAAACTGAAATTTAGAGGTAAATAAATAAAAAAAAAAGGATTTTTAAATCTAGTTAGTAGAGTTAGTAGCATTTTTCTAACTTAGCAATTTCGAGGACGAAATTATTTTAAGGGGGGAAGTCTGTAATGGCGCGTTTTGTTAGCTGTCAAATAATTAATTTATTTAATGATTTATATATCGATTTGGCGATATCGATAACTTAAAGTACAACGTTCGAACTTATAATTTATAATTATAATTAAAACGAACCTGAAACGTCGCGGCAGTTCGCAGTTTGGCGATTCGAACTTCAACTGAATGTACAGGATTCATTTTAAGCCGGATTTCTATGAAACAAGAAACGTGTGGAGCTGGTGGAGTACATCTTTCTAGTGGAAGAGAAAAATCAGGATTTCGTCGTGTAGATTTTGATTCACGTCCAAATCAAATTTTGAAATAGTCGCTATAGAATCGTTTATCGACCGTATCGGTTTATTCGATAAACTAGATATCAGATTGGAATTTAGACAGGGTTCTTTTGCGAAATAATGATAATTTAATTTTTAGAATTTTACTGTAATTTTTAATTAATTAAATAGGCAACTTTTTATTTGAAGTATTTCGCACCCCGAAATCAACATTTTGAAGTTTCAAAATATGAGTCCATCTACCGGTATTATTATATTTATTGGATCGTGACACCTCACTGAGCACGACTGTACTCTTATTTCTGTCTGTAGCAGTCCGACATGAATGAAATCTTACGTGTCACGTTACCTAAAACTTAAAAAGAAAGCAAAGTATATGCTTTGTAAAAGGTCCACGTTAAAAACAAATTATATGTTTTGTAAAAGGTCCACGTTGAAAACAAAGTATATGTTTTGCCAAGGCTCCACGTTGAAAACAAAGATATGTTTTGCCAAGGCTCCACGTTGCATGAACCCAAAGATTTCTGTACAATACTTAAGTACTAAGTCCCCCCTTGTATAAATAAATAGACCTGGAACCTCATTCGAGCTTCAGGAAGTGCCAAACTATCTGCCATGGCGTGAAAATAAAATCAAACACTAAAATAATAATACTTTTTCCTTCTAGCGTGAGCTAGGGTGTAGCTACCACATGATTCAAAAGAGTTTTCAAGGGTTTTGCTCTCGTTTTTGGATTCATCAAGGGAAGTGCGCCTGCTGCATCAGCATGGGAAGTTCCGTGTTATTTTTGGTTGGGTCTTCACCGTAAGAAGGGTGTGAGTGGCGAGCAACAACGAGGATTGATGGAGCGTGATGTCTTGTTGGTGCATGGGGGAAGTTGTTGCCGTGATATAAAAGGAGGAGGCGTGAGGAGCAGCTGAGAAGCTTTGCGATAGTCAGATCATTGGGCGAAGGTGATTGATGGTGCCGAATGAATGGTAGGGGACTTGAGGCGCATGCATTTTTAATGACAGGAGGAATGAGTTTTAATGTGATGAAGAATGAGGGAGGTTTGAGGTGAAGAACCGGCCATGTTTTAGAGGAGGAGCGGGTTCGGTTATGTACAGGACAGGGAGGAGCAGCAGATGATGACGTGGCGGATAAGGATGATTAAGGTTAATTTATATAATTACTTAATGTTAATGACATCTATATTCAACCAAAACTTATATAATTCATAACTGGGTCATGCGTGAACGGAATTCAACGAAACTGGTCACGTTGGGACTGTATGGACGAGATCTACACACTGGAACTGACAGGAAGTACATCAGAGTTCGTTACAATTTATGGCAAAATAAATTGTCCGACTGAATCAAATAACGCAAACTGTTATTTGACGGTTAACGCACAACGGTGAGTAAAACTCACTAACTCTGAACAGTTTATAATTTCATGTTGTATTGTTAGAACTGTTAAAATTGTCTGATTGACTGTGTGTTGATTGTTTGATTGAACTTCTAGTCAGTTAGTTAAATTTCTATATTGATTCTGTTTAACAGAATATATCATATAGAACCGAAAGTGATGTTATCTATATTGTCTAACATCTGTGATGCAGGGAAACAGGTTGGAGGAATCCGACTGGATTCCTCAATAGTTATTTTATCGTTTTCCATATATTGTTATATGATGTGATATAAAATCTGTGGGCGATTATATGTGCTTGGACGATAATGAACATCGTGATTTGATATGATTGAATACCATAACATACCGAATGTTGATAAGGGGATTTTCAATGTTTATATTAAAAATGAATCTTATTTATAAAATCGATAGGATTTTATAATAGGAAAACATTTATTTAATTAGAAAATAAATAAATGAAAAAGGAAACATTTATTTAGAAAATAAATGAAATAAAATAGAAACATTTATTTAGAAAATAAATGAATTAGAATATAAAGGAATATTTATTTAGGAAATAAATATAGGAACATTTATTTAGATTATAAATAAATGGAATAAAGGAATATTTATTTAGGGAATAAATAAAGGAACACTTGTTCGGAAAATAAATAGAATTATACAAGGATAGATTTAAACACGTGCTTCGCACACAAGTATAACACGATATGGATTTTGAAGGAGATATTGTAGAAGTAGGAATTATAACCAGAGTGTGATAAAAGGATTAAACAAAGTAATTGGTTAGGTTAACCAAAGCAAGTTAGTCGAGTTAAACAAAGTAATTTGTTAGGTTAACCAAAGCAAGTTAGTCGAGTTAATCAAAGTAATTGATTAAGTTAACCAAAGTAAATTAGTTAAGATAAACTAAGCGGTTAATCAAAGTGAATTAGTTAAGTTAAACTAATTGGTAAATCAAAGTGAATTAGTTGCGTCAAACTAAGTGAATTAGTCAAGTTAAACTAATTGGTTAATCGAAGTAAATTAGTTGGGTTAATCAAAGTGAATTAGCTGAGTTAAACTAAGTAAATCGGTTAGAGTAAATCAAAGTGAATTAACTAAGTTAAACTAAGTGGATTAGTTCAGTTAATCGAGACAAGTAAATCAAGTTAGGTTAAACCATTTGAGTTAACCAGTTAGGTTAAACCATTTGAGTTAACCAGTTAAAGTTGACCAGTTAAAGTTGACCAGTTAGAGTTGATCAGTTAGAGTTACTCAGTTAGAATTGACCAGTTAGAGTTGACCAGTTAGAGTTATCCAAGTGGAGTTAATCGAGTAGAGTTGCCAAATATCACTTATTCGAAGTAGAGTTATCGAATATAGTATATTCGAGGGAAGAGTAATCGAATATAGTTTATTCGAGTGGAGAAATCAAATGTTATTCATTTGAGAAGAGTTACCGAATATTATTTATTCGAAGAGTAGTTATCGAATATTGGTTATTCGAAGTTAGTTAATCCAAAGGAATTATTCGAAGTTAGTTAATCCAAAGGAGTTATTCGAAGTTAGCTAATCCAAAGGAGTTATTCGAAGTTAGTTAATCCAAAGGAGTTAGTCGAAGAGTTGATCGAATTTAGTTATTCGAAATGAGTTATTCGAATTAGATATTTGAATAGAGTTAAACACATTAGAGTGATTCGAATTACTTATTCAAATAGAGTTAAACACGTAAGAGTTAATTGAATATTAGTTATTCAATTAGAGTTAAATCGAATTTAGTTATTCGAAAGGAGTTAATCAATTTGAGTTAAGTTAATCGATTAGAATTAAGTTGAATCGAAATGGAGTAAATCGATTAGAATTAAGTTAATCGAGTTAGAGTAAATCGAATATTGGTTATTCGAAGGTAAGTTATTTGAATTAGTTATTCGAAGGAGTTAATCAAATGAGTTGATCCAAAGGAGTTAGTCGAATATTAGTTATTCGAATAGAGTTAAAGGAGTTATCGATTTTATTTTGATCGAAAGGAGTTATCGATTAGTAAATCGAAAGGAGATTTTCGAATATAGCATATTCGAAAGAAAGAGATCGAATATTGTTTATTCGAAAGAGAGAGATTTCGAATATGAGTTATTCGAAGAGAGATAATCAAATATAGGTTATTCGAAGAAGAGTTAATCAAATAGAGATTACTCGAAAGAGAGTTATACATTGAATTCGATTATAGCGAATTCGGGAAAGTACTATTTACTTTCCAGGGTTTAAATCAAGATTTAGTTATTGATTTAGAAATTAGGTGTCTGTTAAATTATTCGAGTTAGGAAATAAATTTATAATTTAGGTTAGATATTTTAGGGGTAGGAATTATAACGTTATTGTTATAATCAAACGTTGTCATATAAGAAGTGGATTCGTAACCTGAATCCGAGAATTTGCATAAACAGATGATTGGAAAAAGTGAGTGACGAGCTTCATCTATTTCACAGTAAAGGACGTTGTTCAATTAAGGTCTGAGAGGTAATTATACCCCAACTTGATTGACTTCAGAATTGACAAAGGAATAGTTGTGGTTCAATAGAAAAGGTTGATTTGAAATATAGAAGTAATAAGCGATTAATGGATTAAGCATAACGTTCATTTGAAATCCGTAAATGAGTTTTGGGAACGTTTTCCAAATATAATCAGATATGTTTTCTAAACATAGAAAATGAAATGTTTTCATGATAAGAATTTAAGAAATAGAGTTAAGCAAATTCATAAACTGACTGGAGAGGGTAAGTTGAACGGTTTTCTAAGTGACGATCTGATGTTGGTTTCGACCTTCCGGATTGATACTTAGAGAATTGTTCTCATACTAGTTACAGTTAGGGACTGATAGTTGCGAAATAATAGTGATGTGAAAATAAGCTATGGAAATGTTTTCCAATGATTAATAACATATATTTTTCTAAATATATGAAATAAGGAAATATGATCATATATATGTATATGATGATTGATCGATCGAATTTCCATTTGGAAATAAGATCGTTGTTTGTACACCGACATGTTTTCATTTGATAGTTGAATCACAGACTATCAAAGTTTTGACCCTATTTACGTTGTAAATATGGAGAGACCGGTTGGATTATTATCCGAAGAACCACTCCGTATTAGCATAAGCGTTGCGAATCAAGTACGCTGAAGATAATTGAAGACGGAGTGAAGTGCAAGGGCTATTGTGAAAAGCCTAGGTAGGATGGATTCACTGAATAGTGCCTTCGGTTTATTCAGTCCTAGAACAACGTATATGGACGAGTGTTTGACAAAGTATTCTTAACGAATCATATATGTTGATCTCTTTAAATGTATTACGTTGGTGGCGGAGAAATTCGTTTCTCTTAGCTTTTATACTCGTGATGCCTTGAGAAATCGATAATGATTTGGCGGGTATGACGATGTGGCATTCAAAGTAATTGAAGAAATAATCTGTCAAATTGATAAACGTGACCTCAAAACCTCACAACCGGAAAATAACAGAAGTTGGGCTAAGCAGCATGGCTAGTTGGGCCATACCCAAGCAGGGTGTATTATCACCATCTAGAGAATATTCAATTGTACTTCTTTATAATCTATTTCAATGTTGTCCCTTATCGGGAAGGATGGTTGCTGATCCCAACCATCGGTGATGATATATTCGTTACACTCAAGCTAAATGAGTGGACGGTCATGTGTGGCCGGGTTGCAAGACGTTCTTGTTGAACCCTAGTGTATCTCCTCTAGAGTACACTGATCGGAAGGTGCTCCCATACCTTGTCTGTTGGAATCCAATCTCCAATAAGCGCTCACGGTTTTATTTGTATACTATGTATGTGGAACGTGAGATGCAAGCGTTCTGCTAGATTGATATCTATTTGTATTTAAACATTATTATAATATCAGAAAGATATCCTTTATTTAACCAAGTGTTAGAGTTTTATTCACACCAGTCCCATGACTGACCCGGAGTTTATTTTGTTTGTTTTCCCTAAACTCTTGGGTGCCTAAATTTGTACGGGCAGTCAAGTAGTTGGGATTTTACAGATACACTTGGAGAGCTTGGAGCAGGAGACTTCAGGATTATAGCTATTATTATTCCGCTGTGTTGTTAAGTGTTGTACTTTGAAATGGTATGTATATACGAGTGCTGATTTGTATTTCAAAGTTATGTTATATTTTATTCGTTCCGCTGTGAGATTCGTGTTTACTCTGATGATGTAAGTTCTTCTTCTTTTTCTATTCTATTAGTTCTATCTTTTCTTCCTCACCCTCTACTTTCTTTCACTAACGTCTCGGGATTTTTGACTCTCGAGGAGTCGAGAATTTCCAGCCGTTACAAATTCTGAATTTTCCCTCTCGACTTCTTTTTTCAAGGAAATCCAATGCTTCAAGTTGCAGCTTCTCATTCTCTTGTTGGTTGAAATGAATTCTATGGTGAGTGTGAACCTCCTGCTCTACCGGAATCATTGCTTCGGACCCAAATGCATGGGAGAATGGAGTGCGCCCAGTCGCAATTTTATGAGTCATACAATATGCCCATAGTGCAAGAGGAAGCTCTTCTGCCCAACCACCTTTAGCTTTCTCGAGGCGTTTCTTGACGGTTGAATTTATGATTTTATTCACTACTTCAACTTGCCCATTGGCCTGCGGATGAGCAACAGCCGCAAAACTCTTTTTAACCTTGTACTTGGTGCAGAAATTTTTGAATTCAACACTTTCAAATTGAGTCCCATTGTCCGTGATTATTTTCTGTGGCACACCGAATCTACAGATAATATTTTTCAAGACAAAGTTGATAACTTTCTTTGAGGTAATAGTGGCCAGTTGTGACAACCCACATCCATTAATGTCACTCACTAATTGAATGCATTAAGTTTCGTGAAGCGTTATAGGTAAATAAGAACATAATAGCATAAGACAGACATGTAAAATAGCAACAGAATTAAAAACTTTATTTAAATCAAAACATCATGGTCCCAAATACTGAGTTTACATCATAAGTAACTAATTACATTAATAATCTTTCTTGCCAAAAATATCAGAGGACAAAAGCATAAAACCATGTTTCCCTTGCAAAGCCATAAGAGAGTTGACAAGAAGTCAAAGCAATACATCTATTTCCAAAATCCAAACTAAGCTGAAAAAATCCAAATCAACTCTAAGGACTTCCACCCTAAGAACCTGGGGGGTAACGGAAGAGAGAGAAGAGGAAACAAAAAGGGTCAGACATAAAGTCTGGCGAGTAGAGTTACTTGTAAATATAGATAAATAAAAGTACCATGGCAGGTATATAAAACTGGAAGAATAAGATAACAGTAACAATAACAAGTGTGAATTGAGCAAGATAAGATGAACGTGATATATTGCGCTTCTTAAATACATTTCTCTGCACCATGCAAATACTAGTATACCAGAAATAGAATGATCTCTATTAATATCGTTTCATTACATTTTCTTGATTATTAGGTTACTTGGGTTAGTATAACCCAAGACTTATCCGCGCATCATACCCATTTACTTTCCCATGGATTCACCTAATACAATATATGTAGCTATCTCTTAATATTGGGATACACCCCATGGTGCCCCACTTGCTCGGTCTCTACCATAAAGAAGGCAATCCCTCGTCCTACGCCGGAGTGATGTACGGATCTCTATATAACAATGTTACGTTCCACATATATCTATCACTAATATGCTACGTAAGCGTACGGACTTCCACCATCGTTAGAATCAGATTCCAAATCAGAATAATGCCATCTAGTCTACGATACACCACTCAGAGCAGATATGCATGTATCTAGACTGTCCCACATATGTACTGTAAGTGTAGCTCGATGCCTCAATCGCATGTCCTCTAATGAGCAAAGAGTTCTGTAACACCCCACTCCCGCTATGATCACTCACTAAGGGAATGCCATAGCATCGGTGGAGTATTTTAGTGAATATAGAACAGAAAAATTACAACAAGACAGATATAAATAGTACTTGAAATTTTAAAACATCATCTCATAACAGCGGAAGTAAAACATGTCTGGTTACATCATAAAACCACAATAAAGGTCAAGTACAATATCCATCAAAATAAAGAAGTACATAATCCCACTCTCATACAATAGCCAAACAAAAGAAAAGATAACTGGATAACTGGAGCTTTACATCTATCCAAGCTCCTAAAGACTGGAACAGCAATCCGATCAAGCTCCACTACTGCTAGGATCCACCGTAGGACCTGAGGGTTGGGAAAAAGATAAAAACAACAGGGTCAGACATAAGTCTGAGCGAGTCCTATAACTTTAACAATACAATCGTTAAAGTAACCAGAGAAGACATAAACTGATATACGGTAACATATAGGGATGAATGGCTACCCTAAGCAGTCAACTAAACGAAGATAAAGGATAAAGACGCATCTACCCTCCCTAAGGTAAATTACTAAACTGCACCACACCAGTCGTTCCTAACTTAAAGGTTGATCCCACCCAAGGACTTATAAAATTTACTAATTAGTACCTGCGTACCCCTAGGTGACCAAGTAGGCGCCACGGGGCCCTACAATCCACTAGGTGTACACACTACTTCCCATTCGATCGGCTCCCTAACGTAGATACCCGTGCTGGCCCCACCGTGGGATGTATCATTCCCCAATGTGGCAACCTGATGAAACTAAAGGTGCACGGCTTATATCTACTCGATGCAACAACGGCTTACCTACCAGCCCGGGCCCACTCACGCATATGAAGCCCGTTGGACTTGCGTTGCCACCGCTAACCCGTTTGCCTCTTACAGTCAAGCCCAGTATGCGTGTCCCGTCCTCGACATGGGTCGAGCCCACAAAGATACGTATGGGTTACTGGTTGAAATGGGCCTCCACAAGCTACCCACCTAAGCTTGTCCCTTTTTCTAGTATATCCCACTTAACCCTTTAATCATGTTTTAATTACATGTTCTATTTTGGTTAAGTATTCTAATCGTATTTTCTATTGCCACCCAAGGCAACCACGAGATTTTCTCATGCCACCCGAGGCACCCACTTAACCCCTCATGTCCCTCTACATGCTAATGTGGTTAAGTGTTTCTTAATTAATTAATTAAGAACGTAACCTTTGTAAAGACCTCTCACATTAGACTGTCTTTTATGACCGCTGGTTAAGCCGGTTGGGTCCGGGCAGCCTTATGTCATAACAGAGTCTAACCTCGTGTCTTTACATTAATTACGTATTTATTTTGTGCCTAAGACCACTCACATTGGGCTAACATTTGTAGCAACTGGTTAAGCCGGTTGGGTCCGGGCAGTTTTACGCTACAACTGAGTCCAACCTCGTGTCTTAGTCAATTAATTACACCTAATTAATCACCCTCATAATTTTATATTAATTATCCCTAATTAATCAAGTTTTCTTAACATGGGTAGACCTAACTTAATAGGTAAATTCCCATGGGGTAGACCTAACTCAATAGGTAAATTCCCAACACATAGTATGGGTACACCTAACCAAATAGGCAAATTCCCATACTATGTTTATTTATTTTGTGTTATGCATAATTATATTAATTTCACACAATCTTATTAACTTATGCATTTAATTACCCCATCGTTTCCACGTAATTTCGTTCATGATATAACACATATAAAAGGTGTCAACTTGCATATGAATGAACATGTTTCAAAGGTGCCATCTTGCATATTAACAAACACATAACTTGCATATGAACTTGCATAACATGTCACATAACTTGCATATAATATGTCACATAACTTACATATTCATTTTGCATAACAAACTTGCATATTAGCTTATAGACTTGCATAATGTGTCATCATGAACTTGCATATTAATAAACATGTAACTTGCATATTTACATACATGTAACTCGCATATTAACAAACATGTAACTTGCATATAAAGAAACATGTAACTTGCATATTTACATACATGTAACTTGCATATTAACAAACATGTAACTTGCATATTAACAAACATGTAACTTGCATATTTACATACATGTAACTTGCATATTAACAAACATGTAACTTGCATATTAACAAACATGTAACTTGCATAGCATATTACCATGAACTTGCATAACATGCATATGATTACATAGCCCACAACTTGCATATTTAGCATCATGCAAACATAACATACATCATATTAAACTTGCATAAGCTTACATACTCAACATGCATAAACATAAGATTAATGCTAACATCATATCATATGATTCAAAGCTCATTAACCCACATACAAAACCATAAATCTCATCACATCTCATCTAATTAGTTTACCAAAAGATCATCAAAGTGATAGAAACTCACAACTAGCAACTTTGAACACCAAATGAAGAAGATTAAGATGCTAAGAAGGGATTAGAAGTTGATTAGAGAGTGATTAGTATGCAACCCTCTTCATAAAATTAGTGGAGGCCATGAGAGCTAGCATTTTGCCATAGTTTAGTCACTAGGTTTAATTATGAATGAATTAGGGTAGGTTAGGGTCTTATTTATAGATTAGGCAAGTGTTTTAGGCCATAGGATTAACCCTAGATTCAATCCAAGCCATCAAAGCATGTCTTGGGGAAGAAGTCAAGTGTAGGAACCATCTAGGGCCTTTAGATTAAAGATGGACCATGAGAACCATTCAAATGCAAAATCTGCACTTGAGCGAATCGGCCCACGGGTTGACAGCCAAACACCCTGGATTAACCCCTAGTCGACCCAGCAGGCTCGGGTCGACTTCAAAAATCGGCCGGTTCGGTTATTCCCCTCTCCCAATTCGCTGTTTTGAGCATTTTTGCATATTTATTTATTAAATTTTCAATTATATATATATATATATATATCAATATATATATATATATATATATATATATATCTACACAACCCATTTCACTTAATTAAGTATACTTTAATTTGGGAATTTTCGCGAAACTTCGCGAGGCCATATCTTGGTCATACGGACTCCGATTTTCGAAAACTCGGACTCTATTTCGCGTATTTTTCCGAGACGAACACAATGGCATAGCCCGTTTCCCTTGATTCCCATTTTAGAATTAAATTCTGCCTCGATTTATGTTATTACAGGTTATTGAAAATACGGGTTGTTACATTCTCCCCTCCTTAAAGGATTTCGTCCCCGAAATCTTCAAGTTAGGAAGAACGTATCCTACCATCCAATCATCCATCTACTCAAAGCATCATCCACGAGCAATCATTGTCCTTACAAGATTCTAAATGCTGGATGGATATATGCAAAAGTGTGTGTATATGTACTTACCTAATGCGAAAATCAGGCGGTTACTGATACAGTAAACCTCCTTAATGCAAACCATGATAGTGCCATGCATCCAATATGTATGCGAAACCCTATTGACACATACAAATTTCTACATGCGTGCACAACCATACACAAAAATGCATCATCCATATGATAACACAGCCATGATACATCCATCAATCTAACTACCACATCCATTTATGCAATATGCAACATGAAGTGACTGAGCCGATCTAGTGCCTAATGTGTGTGTATATGCATCCACGAGCAACCACTAGCAAACAATTGCATCCATATGCATCCATCAACCATAACATGTTTCAAACACATGTCTCAACCATAGGTTTTACCCTATCTAAAGGTCATAGGTATTAGCGAGAGGATATACTAAAGATAAGATAAGTACTAGACAAGCAATAAAGGAGAAGTTAAAAGACATACTCTCAAAAAGAAATGGATACAAAGAACGCATCTTTGCTTCCGTCTCCCAAGTAGCATTGCTTTCGTCATCTCCCCATTGCACTTTAACTAGCTGAACTTCTCTGTTCCTCAACTTCCTAGTTTCTGACCCAAGGATGCGAGTAGGAGCTCGTCGAATCGTCGCATCACGCTCTACCTCTACATCTCTAAGCAAGCTCGGCTCTACCACCTCCGCGGTCTCATGTAAGCACTTCCTCAAATGTGATACATGGAATACATCATGAACACCACTAAGTCTGTCGGGCAACTCCACCCTATATGCCATCCGTCCAATCCTTTCCTTAATAGGAAACGGCCCAACAAATCTCGGTGCTAACTTCCCTACGGACCCAAAGCGAACAACATTTCTCAATGGAGATACTTTGACAAAAACCATGTCCCCAACCTCAAACTCAAGATCCGTCCTTCTCCGATCCGCATAAGATTTCTGTCTATCTTGCGCTGCTTTCATCCTTTTTCGAATTAAATCAATCTTCTCTGAAGTCTCTCTAACCATATCCGGCCCAAGCAAGATCTTATCCGTAGATTCCCACCAACATGTAGGAGATCGACAAGGCCTTCCATAAAGAGCTTCGAAAGGAGCCATACCAATACTGGACTGAAAGCTGTTATTATATGCGAACTCCACCAAAGGAAGATGTTCTTCCCATGTACCTCCAAAATCCAAGATACAAAGCCTCAAAAGATCTTCTAAGATACGGTTCACCCTCTCGGTCTGACCGTCCGTCTGAGGATGATATGCGGTGCTCAAACACAACTGAGTCCCTACCGCCTCTTGCAAACTTCTCCAAAACTCACTAGTGAAAATAGGATCTCGATCACTCACAATGCTGGATGGTACGCCATGCAATCTAACAATCTCTCTAACATAGACTGAAGCAAGCCATGGAGCGGTCCTCTTACTCTTTACGGGTATAAAATGGGCACTCTTTGTAAGTCTGTCTACCACAACCCAAATTCCCGTATTGCCCTTCCTCGATCTCGGTAACCCGTCGATGAAATCCATCGAGACACTATCCCACTTCCACTGTGGAACTTCCAATGGGTGTAGCAACCCACCGGGTTTCCTTTGCTCCACTTTAACTTGTTGGCACACTAAGCATCTAGCCACATACTCGGCCACATCTTTCTTCATACCGGCCCAAAAGAAAACTCTCTTCATGTCTTGGTACATTTTGTCTCCACCGGGATGAATAGTCATTCTTGAACGATGTGCATCATCCAAAATAGCCTTCTTCAAACCCTCATCTTGCGGTACACAAAGTCTACCGTCTCTATGCAACCATCCCTTATCATCTATGGTGTATCTACCCAAATGGCTGGACGACTCCCCTCTTATAAGCTTCTCTACCAACACAACCAACTGTGGGTCGTCTCGCTGAGCCTCGCCAATCCGTCTCAAAAGAGTAGGTCTAACCTCCAAGGATGCCAACAAACCAGGTACAAAATCAACAGAAGGTCTGAAGTCAAACAAAGAAAGAAACTCCAAGCTTCGTCGTTCCACGAACAATGGACTCAAAGATAGCCTTTTTCTACTTAAGGCGTCTGCCACCACGTTACCCTTACCAGGGGTATACGCTATCTCGAAATCATAGGATGCTAAGAACTCCATCCACCTTTGCTGTCTTAAGTTTAAATCCTTCTGAGAGAATAAGTACTTCAATGATTTATGGTCGGTGAACAACTCGAATCTCTCACCAAGAAGATAATGGCGCCAAGACTTAAGTGCGAAAACAATCGCGGCCAACTCTAGATCATGGGTAGGGTAATTCTTCTCATGCACTCTCAATTGTCTCCCTCCATAGGCTATTACCCTTCCCTCCTGCATCAAGACTGCGCCTAATCCTGTTCCACAAGCATCGGTATAAACAACAAACGGCTTACTCCCATCTGGAAGCACTAAAACTGGAGCGGTGGTCAAAGCTCTCTTTAACCGTCGGAAAGCATCATCACAATCTACATCCCATGAGAAAACCAGATTCTTCTTCGTCAAGCGGGTTAATGGGGCTGATATCTTCGCGAAGTCTTTGATGAACTTCCTATAATATCCTGCCAACCCCAAGAAACTTCTTACCTCGGTAGCATTTCTAGGAACTTTCCAATCCTGGATAGATACTATCTTTGCGGGATCCACAGCTATCCCTTCCTTAGAGACCACATGCCCTAAGAATCGCACTTCTCTTCTCCAAAAATGGCATTTAGAGAATTTAGCTTTAAGACTATGCGCTCGAAGAGTCTCCAACACTTCCTTGAGATGTAAGGCATGCTCTTCTTCATTCTTGGAAAAGACCAAGATGTCATCCACAAAAACTACTACAAACTTATTCAGATACTCTCTGAACACTCTACTCATGAGATCAACAAAGTATGCGGGGGCGTTTGTCAACCCAAATGGCATCACTAGCCACTCATAAAAACCATCCGGAGTCCGGAAAGCAGTCTTCTCTATACTGTCCTCCGCCACTCTTAACTGATGAAACCCTGTAGCTAAGTCCATCTGCGAAAATACTGACGCGCCAACCAACTGATCAAAGAGATCATCTATCCTCGGTAATGGGTGTCTATTCTTCTTCGTGAGCTTATTAAGTTCCCTATAATCCACACAAAGTCTGAGGGACCCATCCGCCTTCGTGGCAAACACTACTGGAGCTCCCCACTCCGATATACTTTGCCTTATGAACCCCTTCTCAAGCAACTCCCCTACTTGCTTATGAAGTTCTCTTCTCTCACGAGGAGCCATGTGGCGTACTGGCAAAGACACTGGTTTGGCATTATCCACCAAATAAATTCGGAAATCTATCTCCCGCTTCGGAGGCAAACCCTTTACTTCTTCAAACACATCCGGATATTCCCGGACTACTCTGACAGAACACAAACTTTCGACCGAAGCATCGAGCGATTCAAGATAACTTAGCAAAACAGATTCCATGGGATTGCAAGAGATCTCGAGAGTGTTACCCAAGCGGGTCATGAGCCTGACAACTCTCCTTTCGCAATCAAGAACGGCACCATTACTGGATAACCAGTCCATGCCCAAGATCAACCCATAGCCCGTGAAGCCCAATACAAAAGCATCACATCTAAACTCAACGCTAAGTATAGAAATCTTCAAACCCAAACATATCATAGACAGATATATGGAGCCCCCAATTGGGTTTGAGACAACCAAGGGATCATCAACTAGACTGGTGTCTAAGTGCAGTGACTCAACTAACGATGATGAGATAAAAGAATGCGATGCGCCAGAGTCAAACAAAGTACGAACTGGATGATCAAACAGAAAAACCAGACTTTCAACGGAAATAGTTCTACCTCTCTGCTGAATCGGTGGAACTGAGAGAACCTGAACTTGCCCCCCTGACTGAGGTGGTGCTATAAGAGCTTGCACCTGGCCTCCTGAGGTAGACCCCGTCTTCTGCCCCTTCTTTGGGCAGTTTTTCACAAGATGCCCTGCTTCACCACAATGAAAGCAACCGGTCTTCTTCTTTTTGCGACAATCCTTACTGAGGTGTCCTGGTGTTCCACAATTGAAGCACTTCTTCTTCGTCTTCTTTTTGTCACCATTGCCTTTTCCGCCCTTGCCTTGTTGTTGCTGTTGCGGTTTCTTCTGATCCCCCTTTTTCTCTGGTGCCTTAGAATTCTTATCATCCTCATGCATAAGTGCCATGTAGACAAGCTTCTCAAAAGTGGCCCCCATAGGAATGTGAGTCATAGCTATTCCTTGCAATGGTTCGTTCAAGCCTCTAACGAACCTCAAAGCCTTCTTCTCCGGTGTATTCACCAACTCTATGCCAAACCTTGCTAATTGATTGAATTTGTTGACATATTCTTTCACCGTGAGATTCCCTTGCTTCAAATTCAAGAACTTCTCCATAAACAGATTCTCTTCCGCCCTTGAGAGAAACTTAGCCCCAAACCTTTGCTTAAAATCTGCCCAAGAGTCAACAGGGCGTTCTCCATTAGTGACCTCCCACCAGAATGAGGCCTCTCCCTTCATTAACCAAGCCGCCAACTTGACTTTCTTTCCCTCTTCCACTTCAAAGATATCTAGCAACTCTTCCACTTCCTTAAGCCAATCTCTAGCCTCTACGAAAGTCTCTGAACCAAGAAAAGGTTTTCCTCCTATAGCCTTGAACTCCTTGCAAACCTTAGCAAAATTATCCACTCTAGGCTGAGGAGGAGGAGCGGTTGTCTCTGGTGTAGTAGCATTGGCCGGACCCGCAGCCGCGGCCCTAGCCTCTTGCAACCTCCTATACCATAGTGGTATAACTAAACCCTCCGGGATGTTAAGATCTTCAGCCATGCTGAAACGAAAGAGGAAAGATTCAAAAGGGAGATTCCGAAAGATAAAGATATGGCTATTGGGGATTATGCTTTTCTTTTTCAAAAACTTTTTCTCTTAGAAGACATGCTTTTAAAAATCCTTTCTTCGAAAATACTCTTAGAAAGTAGTTTTTCTCAAAAAATTTATCTGTTCTGGTAACCTTAAGCTCTGATACCACGTGTAACACCCCACTCCCGCTATGATCACTCACTAAGGGAATGCCATAGCATCGGTGGAGTATTTTAGTGAATATAGAACAGAAAAATTACAACAAGACAGATATAAATAGTACTTGAAATTTTAAAACATCATCTCATAACAGCGGAAGTAAAACATGTCTGGTTACATCATAAAACCACAATAAAGGTCAAGTACAATATCCATCAAAATAAAGAAGTACATAATCCCACTCTCATACAATAGCCAAACAAAAGAAAAGATAACTGGATAACTGGAGCTTTACATCTATCCAAGCTCCTAAAGACTGGAACAGCAATCCGATCAAGCTCCACTACTGCTAGGATCCACCGTAGGACCTGAGGGTTGGGAAAAAGATAAAAACAACAGGGTCAGACATAAGTCTGAGCGAGTCCTATAACTTTAACAATACAATCGTTAAAGTAACCAGAGAAGACATAAACTGATATACGGTAACATATAGGGATGAATGGCTACCCTAAGCAGTCAACTAAACGAAGATAAAGGATAAAGACGCATCTACCCTCCCTAAGGTAAATTACTAAACTGCACCACACCAGTCGTTCCTAACTTAAAGGTTGATCCCACCCAAGGACTTATAAAATTTACTAATTAGTACCTGCGTACCCCTAGGTGACCAAGTAGGCGCCACGGGGCCCTACAATCCACTAGGTGTACACACTACTTCCCATTCGATCGGCTCCCTAACGTAGATACCCGTGCTGGCCCCACCGTGGGATGTATCATTCCCCAATGTGGCAACCTGATGAAACTAAAGGTGCACGGCTTATATCTACTCGATGCAACAACGGCTTACCTACCAGCCCGGGCCCACTCACGCATATGAAGCCCGTTGGACTTGCGTTGCCACCGCTAACCCGTTTGCCTCTTACAGTCAAGCCCAGTATGCGTGTCCCGTCCTCGACATGGGTCGAGCCCACAAAGATACGTATGGGTTACTGGTTGAAATGGGCCTCCACAAGCTACCCACCTAAGCTTGTCCCTTTTTCTAGTATATCCCACTTAACCCTTTAATCATGTTTTAATTACATGTTCTATTTTGGTTAAGTATTCTAATCGTATTTTCTATTGCCACCCAAGGCAACCACTAGATTTTCTCATGCCACCCGAGGCACCCACTTAACCCCTCATGTCCCTCTACATGCTAATGTGGTTAAGTGTTTCTTAATTAATTAATTAAGAACGTAACCTTTGTAAAGACCTCTCACATTAGACTGTCTTTTATGACCGCTGGTTAAGCCGGTTGGGTCCGGGCAGCCTTATGTCATAACAGAGTCTAACCTCGTGTCTTTACATTAATTACGTACTTAGTTTGTGCCTAAGACCACTCACATTGGGCTAACATTTGTAGCAACTGGTTAAGCCGGTTGGGTCCGGGCAGTTTTACGCTACAACTGAGTCCAACCTCGTGTCTTAGTCAATTAATTACACCTAATTAATCACCCTCATAATTTTATATTAATTATCCCTAATTAATCAAGTTTTCTTAACATGGGTAGACCTAACTTAATAGGTAAATTCCCATGGGGTAGACCTAACTCAATAGGTAAATTCCCAACACATAGTATGGGTACACCTAACCAAATAGGCAAATTCCCATACTATGTTTATTTATTTTGTGTTATGCATAATTATATTAATTTCACACAATCTTATTAACTTATGCATTTAATTACCCCATCGTTTCCACGTAATTTCGTTCATGATATAACACATATAAAAGGTGTCAACTTGCATATGAATGAACATGTTTCAAAGGTGCCATCTTGCATATTAACAAACACATAACTTGCATATGAACTTGCATAACATGTCACATAACTTGCATATAATATGTCACATAACTTACATATTCATTTTGCATAACAAACTTGCATATTAGCTTATAGACTTGCATAATGTGTCATCATGAACTTGCATATTAATAAACATGTAACTTGCATATTTACATACATGTAACTCGCATATTAACAAACATGTAACTTGCATATAAAGAAACATGTAACTTGCATATTTACATACATGTAACTTGCATATTAACAAACATGTAACTTGCATATTAACAAACATGTAACTTGCATATTTACATACATGTAACTTGCATATTAACAAACATGTAACTTGCATATTAACAAACATGTAACTTGCATAGCATATTACCATGAACTTGCATAACATGCATATGATTACATAGCCCACAACTTGCATATTTAGCATCATGCAAACATAACATACATCATATTAAACTTGCATAAGCTTACATACTCAACATGCATAAACATAAGATTAATGCTAACATCATATCATATGATTCAAAGCTCATTAACCCACATACAAAACCATAAATCTCATCACATCTCATCTAATTAGTTTACCAAAAGATCATCAAAGTGATAGAAACTCACAACTAGCAACTTTGAACACCAAATGAAGAAGATTAAGATGCTAAGAAGGGATTAGAAGTTGATTAGAGAGTGATTAGTATGCAACCCTCTTCATAAAATTAGTGGAGGCCATGAGAGCTAGCATTTTGCCATAGTTTAGTCACTAGGTTTAATTATGAATGAATTAGGGTAGGTTAGGGTCTTATTTATAGATTAGGCAAGTGTTTTAGGCCATAGGATTAACCCTAGATTCAATCCAAGCCATCAAAGCATGTCTTGGGGAAGAAGTCAAGTGTAGGAACCATCTAGGGCCTTTAGATTAAAGATGGACCATGAGAACCATTCAAATGCAAAATCTGCACTTGAGCGAATCGGCCCACGGGTTGACAGCCAAACACCCTGGATTAACCCCTAGTCGACCCAGCGGGCTCGGGTCGACTTCAAAAATCGGCCGGTTCGGTTATTCCCCTCTCCCAATTCGCTGTTTTGAGCATTTTTGCATATTTATTTATTAAATTTTCAATTATATATATATATATATATATATCAATATATATATATATATATATATCTACACAACCCATTTCACTTAATTAAGTATACTTTAATTTGGGAATTTTCGTGAAACTTCGCGAGGCCATATCTTGGTCATACGGACTCCGATTTTCGAAAACTCGGACTCTATTTCGCGTATTTTTCCGAGACGAACACAATGGCATAGCCCGTTTCCCTTGATTCCCATTTTAGAATTAAATTCTGCCTCGATTTATGTTATTACAGGTTATTGAAAATACGGGTTGTTACAAGTTCCATGGAACGGCTAAACAAGAAGCACGGAACTTGGCCGGGAGTTTTTCCATACCTGTACAGGCCTGCCTTTAAGAGCCTCCAAATACAGATATTCCTAGGATCTGTTTTCCATGGTGGATACGGCCCCACCTTGGCCCCTTCCTCAACTTGTAAATACTACAAGAGCTAAGCGACCGCCACTAATAACAACCAATCTAAACATCCATGTGGTGTCTACCCTCAACCCTGTACCTCGATAGTGAAAGGTGAAATGGTATCTTGGGTTTAGCTCTTTTCTTTTCGCATCCCGTTGGCTGCCAATGACGGATATCCGATAGTCTACTATCCCTGTTGGTCGTGACCCTCTGCCTCCTCATAAGGCAACCACCGAACTACCTAGTGTCACCTCGTCACAACATTCTGACTGCATAGCTACATCTGTAGTCAAGGCCTACCCACTTAGTAGTACGCGCAGACCCAACCTCTGCGAGTACAGCCTAAGACATCTGTCACCGCACTGAGGACTGCTAGGAGCACCTTACGTACTTCAGGAAGCTGCGTGCTTCCCATCCTAGTCCTCTGGAGCCGTAATAACAATCAGATGAATGTGCGCTCCCCTTGTATCTTATAATGCCTCGATGATCTACCCTGTTGGGTTATTCACCCTCAAACGTATGGACTGGTCCTAGCACCTTTCTTTAATATGTTGTTAGACCCTATGTTTAAACATTCTTTTACACGCTTGCCTTACCTCACCAGGTTCCCATTTAACTTGGTTATTTCCCGTTCGTATGAATTCTTGTTCCCATTTACTAAGTTTCTCTTGTTTATTAATTTCAATCATATAACTTAGTCCAATTAAGTTTATTAATAACCCCACAACATGTTATTCCCTAGATTGTAGCCCAAGGTTCGTAATCCACAATATATTTTATATTCTTGCTTGGTTACATCATTTCAATAACATGTTCTCTTTAATACGTTATTAAGTATATCTCAATTCACATGCTTCCTAATCACTTACCATTTATGATTAAATATAACTTATTTTACAAGTTTTCCTCATTCTTTCTCATTTAAACGTAAATTCAATTTACACCGTCACAACAACTTGTCATTGTTCACTTAGCAGATTATTATGCATATTTAATTCTGTAACACCCCACCTCCGTTAATGTCACTCACAAAGGGAATGCATTAACTTCAGTGGAGCGTCATAAGTGTATAGAATAGATAAATTACAAAACAGACAAAATTTAAACAGTGGAAAATAAATAAAACTTTACTTTATTGATAAAACAGCAACTTGGTAAAACAACTTGTGCAAAAATTGTTTTCCAGCACCAAAACACCAATACCCATTATAACAAAGCATCTGTCTTGTTTAACAAAATAAAGAAGCAAGAAATGACAATGATATTCCCCAATAAAGCATGAGCCAGCCATAGCTATGGAAAGGAGAGTCCAAAGAAATACATCGTCTATCATTGAGCTTGGAAAGCAAACCGAGCTAAGTGGTAACATTCCCTCCTTGTGAACCGGGGTGGGGGTGGGAGAGGAGGGGAACGGAAGAAAAGAGAGCGAAACAAAACAGAGTCAGACATAAAGCCTGGTAATTCCAGTGACTTTCAGCATGTAAATAGGTAAATGCATCATGATATGAATAAACTGGATACCAGTCATAACCATGATAATGAGCATAGCAAGACAACAAATGATGATCGTTAGATATGACAAGGTAAGTTACACTGAATGCGCTTTGGTTCTTTCTTTGATTTCCTATTTTCTCTGCACCATCCAACTAGCATCCTAACTAGTGTCTTTTATAGAACGATTCGCCCTACTAGTGTCCCAACTAGTATCCTATGAAAAAGGATCTGTATCCCCTACTAGCGTCCCAACTAGTATCCTATGTTATATAATAAGGTGATCCCAACCCCGCAATTATTGTAGCCTTCAGGTGTACATCTAGTATGAGGATCTTACCTCAATCAGCCTAATTGCCATGAAGATGTTAGATGTACCCTTACTATCCTATCTATCGGCTCCCTACTTGTATTAATTTTCCTTGTGTCTATGGCAATCGGCCCTCTCTTGCATGTAGATACCATGTGCTGTCCCACCATAAGGTGTATCAATCCCTATGATAGCAACCCGACATGATTCAAGATGCACAGTGTATAACTACTGGTACCCAGTACCTACTTTTTCCACTCTGGAGTATGTGCACGCCCGTAATCTGTTGGAACCTGCACTGACGTACCCCCTGCCGCTATTTTGACCGCTTATAATCAGCCCAATAATCGTGCCCCACCCTGCCTAGTTCAGGGTATCATGATACATCTATGTGGGTTACTACTGAGATGAGTTCCTGTTACTAGGGTTTCCTAGGGTCTATTCGTATCCCCCCCCCCCAAATTGGCTAAGTGTTATCCATCCATTCAGGTTAACTTAACCCATCCACACGTCATGTCATGTTGGTTAAGTATTTCTCATTAACTTAACCCTTCTCAAGCATCATGTTGTAATTGGTTAAGTGTTTTTTCTATTAACTTAACCCTGTTCGTTCATCATATTATATTGGTTAAGTGTTTCCCCTTAGCTTGACCCCATTTGTTCATCATGTTATATTGCTTAAGTGTTTCCCATTAACTTAACCCCACTCATTCGTTATGTTACATTGGTTAAGTGTTGCCCTTTTGTGTTAACTTAACCCTACCACTTGTCATGTTACATTGGTTAAGTGTTTCCCTCTTGTGTTACTTAACCCTACCACTTGTCATGTTACATTGGTTAAGTGTTGCCCTCTTGTGTTACTTAACCCTACCACTTGTCATGTTACAGTGGTTAAGCGTTGCCCTATCACACATCGTGTTATATTGGTTAAGTGTTACGCTCTTGTGTTGACTTAACCCTACCATTCTTAGCATGTCCGTTCATTAGCATAAATTCATTCATTAATGCCTCAACCTCTCACATTAGAACTGTTGTTTGCGGTTGCTGGATGTGCCAGGCGGTTCCGGTCAAACTTCTACCGCAAACTCATTTTAACTTTGGGTTTTGGGCTTAATGCGCTAACCTATCACCTTAGATCTATATTGTTGCAGTCACTGGATGTGTCGGGCAGTCCCGGGCAGTCTTACACCACAACTCAATCTTACCTCGGGATAGACACGTTCATCTTTAGCCAATTTACATATTTACTATACATGTCCAAGTCTAGATTTTATATGCTAATTACCCCAAATTCAAAAAACTAGTCATGTTCCAATTCCTAAGTTATGCCCAAGAAATTCAATTACAAGTTATTACTCAAAATAGGTTACACCCAATCTTCCCAAATTTGCAATAATAGTCATGCCCCAAAATTGCAATATACATTATGCTTGGCGTCCCAACCAATAGTTATGCCCAATCTAGATTTAATATTCCAATTTACAGTTTCCGCCCAATCTAGATTTAATATTTCAATTTACCCCAAATTCGCAACAAAAAATCTATACCCCAAATCACAACTTACAAATTATGTCCATCAATTTCACCGAATATGTTATGCCCAATTATTTCGCCAAATACATTGTGCCCAATATTTACCCAAAATATTCCTCGTATTCCAATCGTTCGTATTTCGCGATTTCAGCCTAGGTTCGAAGGTAACCTAGGTTCATAAAAGAAAAAGTAAATAGGGAAAGAGAGAGAAGGAGCATAAAATAAGAATAGGCATAAAAATAGGCATGTGACAACTGACCTAATGCAAGAGATTTAGATCCAACAAAGATATATTCTTAAATAAACTGATACAATCATTATCGCAAGAATAAGAATAACATCACGAACCTAAGAGGATTATAAACCTGATGTACAACAAAGATAGGCCTAATTTAATCAATAAAAATAACCTCTAAGGCATGTAAATACATAGATTCAATAGAAGGATAGGGATATATCTGAAAAGATTATCTTACAATCAGGCATAGACTTTGATTCATTTTATTACATGTCAAGATTACAATTAGGTATTCAAATCTGAAAATAACGTGAACTTACATTGCTAGGATTAAGAAAAGATATTTGAATCGTTGTTGTTGTAGCAAAACTAATCTTCTAATTTGATTTGAGGCTCTCTAATTTTCTTCTTGAATTTAGGTTGAAGAATGACGGCTTGGCTAGTTTGGGGATGAACGGCATGATGGCGCCATAACCTTTGAGGAATAGAATTAGGGTTGGGTTATGAGTGTATATATCAATGTCTAGGATTATTAACAGCTTTTAGATCAACATAGGGTCCATCCAAACCATCCAGTCCAAGAGAATGCGTCATCAGGCCAATCAGAAGTCGCCACATAGCCCTACGACTCAGAAATTCGTCACTGCCTCGTCAGCCAGATAAAAAATGAAGTATTTCACCCATATCTGGTGGGGTCGACACTGGGGTCGACACCCCTATGGGGAGGTCGACAACTATGTCGACACCCCTATAGGGGGGTCGACACCCTCTAGCGAGAATTGTCCCGCCCAGCCTATTTTTGGCTGATTTTGAATTTGAACCCATTTTTGACTTTCTGGACCTGTTTCTGAAGTACTGAACCCAATATATACATATATACATACATACATACATACATATATATATATATATGTCATTCTCCCCTACACGCATACAAACGTCTAAGGCTTATAACTTCTTCATATAGTGTCTGATTTTCGCAAACTCGGACTCTATTTCAAGCAGAATTCTGAGACGAATGCAATGGCGTAACCCGTTTCTCTTAATTCCCACTTTTAAATTTAAGTATTCTTTAATTCGTTACTTTAATATTCACTGAAAATACGGTGTGTTACATTCTCCCCTCCTTTAAAGGATTTCGTCCACGAAATCTCTAAGTTAAGAAGAATGTATCCTAACATCCAACATCCATCTACTCAATTATCAATCACTGGCATCCATTATCCTTAAAAAGATTTCTAATGCTTTCATGATCATATGCATAGTGTGTGTACATGCCCTTATTTAATGCAAAATCAGGTGGGCTACTGATTCAATTGACCTCCTTAATGTGAATTATGTTAGTGCTATGAGTCCATCACGTATGCAATTACTCCTAATCATATTTTATAACTTCTACATGAGTGCCCAGTCATTCATACAAATGCAACATCCATATGATAACACATCAAGTTTCAATCCATATACAAATACATATATGTATATGCAATATGAAAGTAAATGAGATGATCTAGTGCCTAATGTGTGTGTATATGCACCCATGAGCAACCACTAGCAAACACTTACATCCACTTGCATCCACCAAACATAACATGTCTCAAACACATGTTTACATCCATTGGCTTGTACCTAAGGATCGAGGATAAGACTGAGAGGATATACTTAAAAGATAATGACTAGCATGCAAATAAACTTTACAGAAAAAGAGAGATCAAGGATATCACCTCAAAAAGGGTATGATGCGCGTATCAAGTCTTCGGCCTTCTAAGTCGCATCTTCTTGAGCTTCACCCTCATTGTGCTCTGACTGTCTGAACTTCACGATTGCGTAGCTTCTTAATTTCTGTTTCCAAAATATGAGTTGGAACTCATTTCACTATCACCTCTCGTTCCACCCCTTCTCCTTCTAGTATACTCGGCACTACAACTTCTGTGATGTCATGCTAAAAAGGTCTTTCAAAATTCACTAGAGGGTATTCTATGTGGAAGAACTATCTCTTGAAAATAAACAGATGCTAACCATGTTACCAGGTGTAGTTATTAAGGTGATTAGAGGTCTCTTCACAACTTAACTTATCCATTCCGTCATCTATTTGAGAGTCTTTTCTTTGTGAAGTATCTATTTGATCCAAAAGCGTAGGTCTTACTCCTAGCGACGCCAACTACTAACTTAACCAAAGGTTTTAAAATCAAAGGTTGATATATATTATGAACTTTTCCTTTTCACATAAAGAGGACTTGAAGTAAGCCTTTTTTCTTCTTAAGGCATCCGCTACAACCTTACCCATCCTTCTTATATCAAAATGGCGCCTAGTCCCATGCCGCATGCATCCATGTATACCGTAAACCTTTTACTACCGTAAGGTAAAAGTCAAAACTGGGGCCGTCGTAAGATCCCTCTTCGATCGTTGGAAAGCGACATCATAACAAATACCCCAAGAAAAGGTTAGATTCTTCTTCGTTAATCCAGTAGGTGATGCTAATATCTTTGCAAAGTTCTTAATGAACTCCTTATATTATCCCACTAGTCCAAGAAAGCTTCTTACTTCTGTTGCATTTCCTGGGACCTTCCAGTCATGCACCGCAAATACTTTTGCAGGATCTACTGCTGTAACACCCCGTATGTTGAATAACTTGTTATAATATAAATAAGGGCAGAATTAAATTTTAATAGCTGAATCAATGGAAACGGGCTATGCCATTGCGTTCTTCTCGGAAAAATACGCGAAATAGAGTCCGAATTTTCGAAAATCGGAGTCCGTATGAAGAAGATATGGACGAATGAAGTTAGGCAGAAAAACCGAAAACAAGCCAGAATGCACTGGCGCACTTGTGAAGTGCGCCAGCACAAAAATACACTGGCGCACTTGGGAAGTGCGCCCGTGTCGAGCCAGAAAACTGCACAGCTTTCTGGTTTGACCCTGGCTGGCCTGGTGCACCTGTTTTGGTTCTCTGGTCTGTTCTGCTGACCTGTGACGATTTTTGATGGTTTAGATCTAAACTAGGGTTAATCTAAGGGCCTAAACTACATCCTAAATCTATAAATACACCCTAAGACTACCCTAATCCATACTAAAAATAGATACAACGTCATCATGCTGTCAAAATGCAACTTAGAAGGAGCCTCCACAAATTAGAAAGGAAGATAGCTTCTCAAATCAACTTCTAATCAACTCTAGCAACTAAATCTTCTTCATAGGAGTGCTAATCAACAAGTTGTGAGTTTCTATGCCTTTAGCAAGCAATTGCTAAACTAATTATGATAGGATGTAATGAGGTTATGTTTATGAATGTGGATCAATGTAAGTTATGTTATCATATGCTATGTGCTCATGATGCTAGTTATGCAAGTTTTATGCTATATGTCCATGATGGTAGTTATGCAAGTTTTATGCTATGTGTTCATGATGCTAGTTATGCAAATTACTATGATAAACATTGATCCATTATGACAACATGTTATGCAAGTTTGGTGTTTGATTATATGCAAGTTCATATATGACATGTTATGCAAGTTTGGTGTTTGATTATATGCAAGTTCATATATGACATGTTATGCAAGTTTGGTGTTTGATTATATGCAAGTTCATATATGACATTTTATGCAAGTTTGGTGTTTGATTATATGCAAGTAACATGTGCAAGTTTACACCTTTGTATGATATGCATACATATGCAAGTTTACCCCGTTGTATTTCATGCATATATATGCATGTTTACCCCTTTTTATGATATGAGTAACATATGCAAGTTCATCCCTTTTTAGACCTATGACATGTATGCAAGTTTATCCCTTTATGATAGGTCTATGACATGAACATCTATGCAAGTTACCCTCTTTATGACATATGTGATTCATGCAAGTTTGGGTTGATTATTTATGCTAGTTGGGTTTGATGCTATGGTCATATATGCAAGTTGACACCTTTAAAACCCATGTTGATGCTAATGTTCTGCTAAGTTGAACCCATTGTATTTGTGATGAATCTTCCCTTTTAAGTATGTCATGTTAGCATATTACGTGGGGAACGATGGGGTTAATATTCATGTTAACAAAATTGTGGTGAAATTGGTATGATGTTGCATACCATAAGTGGATGGACATAATTCAGTCAATTATGTACATCATTAAACTGGAATTAATTAGGGAAAATTAATTCAAAATATGGGGGTGATTAATTAGGTGTAATTAATCGACTAAGACACAAGGTTGGACCCTTTTGTAGCATAAGACTGCCCGGACCTGACCGGCAAATCTAGCGTCTACAAATGATTGGCCCAATGTGAGAGGTCTTAGGCATAAACTAAATACGTGACAAGTGTAAAGACATGAGGTTAGACTCCGTTATGGCGTAAGGCTGCCCGGACCCGACCGGCAAATCCAGCTGCCATAAAAGTCAGTCTAATGTGAGAGGTCTTTACAAAGGTTACGGTCTTAATCAATTAAGAAACACTTAACCAGACAAGCATGTAGTGGGGCATGAGGGGTTAAATGGGTGCCTTGGGTGGCATGTGGAAATCTAGTGGTTGCCTTGGGTGGCAATAGAAAATACGATTAGAATACTTAACCAAAGTGGAAACATGTAATTAAACATGATTAAAGGGTTAAGTGGGATACACCAGAGGGAGCAAGCTTAGGTGGGTAGCTTGTGGGGGCCCATTTCAACCAGTAACCCATATGTATCTTTGTGGGCTCGACACATGTCGAGGACGGGACACGCGTACTGGGCTTGACTATAAGAGGCCAAAACGGGTTAGCGGTGGCAACGCAAGTCCAACGGGTTTCATATGCGTGTGTGGACCTGGGCTGGTAGGTAAGACGTTGTTGCATCGTTTAGGTATAAGCCGTGCATCAGTGTTGGTATCGGGTTGCCGCTTTGGGGAATGATACACCCCACTGTGGGACCAGCACGGATATCTACGTTAGGGAGCCGATCGCTTGGGGAGTAGTGGGTACACCTAATGGAGATAGGGGCAGATGACACCTATGTGATCAGCTAGGGGTACACGAAACTACTAGTTAAATTTTCCAAGCCCTTGGGTGGGATCAACCTTTAAGTTAGGAATGACTGGTGTGGTGCAGTTTAGTAATTATCCTTGGGTGGGTAGATGCGTCTTTACCGATATCTTCGTTCTTCCTATGTCTAGTTGGTTGCTTAGTGTAGTCATTTATCCCCAGTCGTTACCGTACCAAGTTTATATCATACCCTAATTACTTTAATGATTGTATTGTTAAAGTCATAGGACTCGCTCTGACTTATGTCTGACCCCGTTGTTTTTATCTTTTTTCCCCCCCTCAGGTCCTCAGGTTGGGCCTAGCACTAGTGGGCTTTGAACAGATTGCTTTATCTATCTTTTGGAGCTTGGACCGTTGATGTAAATCTCAGCTTATCTTTTCTATTATGGTTATTAGTATGTCGTGGGATTATGTACTTATGTTTTTATCGAGATGGATATTTTGTACTTGACTCTTGTTGGTTTTTGGTATGTAACCAAACATGTTTACCTTCTGCTGCAATGAAATGATGTTTTAAATTTCAAGTATTACTTATATCTGTCTTGTTGTAATTTTTCTGTTCTATATTCACTTAAAATACTCCAACGAAGTTAAGGCATTCCCCTAGTGAGTGACCTTAGCGGGTGTGGGGTGTTACACGTGGTATCAGATCTGAAGGTTACCAGAACAGATAATTTTTTTAGAAAAACTATTTTTCTAAAAACATTTTTGGAAGAAGTATTTTCAAAAACATGTCTTTTAAGAGAAAAGTTTTTGAAAGAAAAGCATAATCCCCAATGGCCATATCTTTATCTTTCGATTTCTCCGTTTTGAATCTTTCCTTTTTCGTTTCAGCATGGCTGAAGATCTTAACTTTCCGGAGGGTGTAGCAATACCAGTATGGTATAGGAGATTAATGGAGGCTAGGGCCGCCGCTGAGGGTCCAGCAAATGTTCCTCCACCACCAGTTGCACCCGATCTTCCTCCTCCTCGCGCGGATACTTTTGCTAAGACTTGCAAGGAATTTAAGGCTATGGGAGGGAAACCTTTTCAAGGATCAGAAACTTTTGTGGAAGCTAGGGATTGGCTTAAGGAGGTGGAAGAGTTGATAGATATCTTTGAGATGGAAGAAGGAAAGAAAGTCAAGTTAGCTGCTTGGTTAAAGAAGGGAGAGGCCTCGTTCTGGTGGGAGGTCACTAATGGAGAGCGCCCTGTTGACTCTTGGGCGGATTTCAGGCAAAGGTTTGAGGCAAAGTTTCTCTCACGTGCGGAAGAAAATCTTTATATGGAAAGCTTCTTGACATTAAAGCAAGGAAACTTATCAGTGAAGGAATATGTCAACAAGTTTAATCAGCTAGCAAGGTTTGGCATGGACATGGTGAATACACCGGAGAAGAAGGCTCTTAGGTTCGTTAAAGGCTTGAATGAACCGTTGCATGGATTGGCTATGACTCACATCCCTATGGGGGCCACCTTTGAGAAGCTAGTAGACATGGAACTTATGCATGAGGAAGAGAAGGGTCCCAATGCTAATAAGGCACCCGAGAAGAAAGGAGATCAGAAGAGACCTCAACAGCAACAGCAAAACAAGGGTGGGAAAGGCAACGGTGGAAAGGGAAAGAAGAAGTGCTTCAATTGCGGGACACCAGGCCACCTAAGCAAAGATTGTCGGAAGAAGAAGAAGACTGGCTGCTTCCACTGTGGCGAAGCAGGGCATCTAGTGAAGGACTACCCTAAGAAGGGGTAGAGGATGGGATCTACTTCAGGAGGACAGGTGCAAGCTCTTATGGCACCAGGTCAGGCAAGGGGGCAAGTTCAGGCTCTCGCAGTTCCACCGATTCAGGAAAGAGGTAGAACTATTTCCGTTGAAAGTCTGGTTTTTCTGTTTGGTTATCCTGTCTGTACTTTGTTTGACTCTTGCGCATCGCATTCGTTTATCTCATCATCATTAGTTGAGTCACTGCACTTAGACACCAGTCTAGTAGATGATCCCTTGGTTGTTTCAAACCCAATTGGGGGCTCCACTTATTTGTCCATGATATGTTTGGGTTTGAAGATTTCTATACTTAGCGTTGAGTTTAGATGTGATGCTTTTGTTTTGGGCTTCACGGGCTATGGGTTAATTTTGGGCATGGACTGGTTATCCAGTAATGGTGCCGTTCTTGATTGTGAAAGGAGAGTTGTTAGGATCATGACCCGCTTGGGTAACACTCTCGAGATCTCTTGTAATCCCATGGATTCTGTTATGCTAAGTTATCTTGAATCGCTTGACGCTTCGGTCGAGAGTTTGCGAACTGTTAGAGTGGTCCGGGAATACTCGGATGTGTTTGAGGAGGTGAAGGGCTTACCTCCGAAGCGGGAGATAGACTTTCGAATATATCTGGTGGACAATGCTAAGCCAGTATCTTTGCCAGTGCGCCACATGGCTCCTCGTGAGAGGAGGGAACTCCATAAGCAAGTAGGGGAGTTTCTTGAGAAGGGGTTCATAAGACGAAGTATATCGGAGTGGGGTGCTCCAGTAGTTTTTGCCATGAAGGCGGATGGGTCCCTCATACTTTGTGTAGACTATAGAGAATTCAACAAACTTACAAAGAAGAATAGACACCCATTGCCGAGGATTGATGATCTCTTTGATCAGTTGGTTGGCGCCTCAGTATTTTCGCAGTTGGACTTAGCCACGGGGTTTCATCAGTTGAGAGTGGCTGAGGATAGTATAGAGAAGACTGCCTTTAGGACTCCGGATGGTTTCTATGAGTGGTTGGTGATGCCCTTTGGTTTGACGAACGCCCCTGCATACTTTGTTGATTTGATGAGTAGGGTGTTCAGGGAGTACCTTAATAAATTCGCGGTGGTCTTTGTGGATGACATCTTAGTCTTTTCTAAGAGTGAAGAAGAGCATGCCCTACATCTTAGGGAAGTGTTGGAGACTCTTCGAGCGCATAGCCTTAAGGCTAAATTCTCTAAATGTCACTTTTGGAGGAAGGAGGTGCGGTTCTTAGGGCACGTGGTCTCCAAAGAAGGGATAGCTGTAGATCCCGCGAAGGTAGTGTCCATCCAAGATTGGAAGGTTCCGAAGAATGCTACCGAGGTGAGGAGTTTCTTGGGGTTGGCTGGCTACTATAGGAAGTTTATCAAGGACTTCGCGAAGATATCAGCCCCATTAACTCGCTTGACAAAGAAGAATCTAGTCTTCACATGGGACGTAGATTGTGATGATGCGTTCCAACGGTTAAAGAGAGCTTTAACCACAGCTCCAGTCTTAATGTTGCCAGATGGGAGTAAACCATTTGTTGTTTAAACCGATGCTTGTGAGACAGGACTAGGCATAGTCTTAATGCAAGAGGGAAGGGTAATAGCCTATGGGGGAAGGCAGTTAAGAGCGCATGAGAAAAATTACCCTACACATGATCTAGAGTTGGCCGCTATTGTTTTTGCGCTTAAGACTTGGCGCCATTATCTTCTTGGCGAGAGGTTCGAATTGTTCACTGACCACAAATCGTTGAAGTACTTGTTTTCTCAGAAGGATTTGAACTTAAGACAGCAAAGGTGGATGGAGTTCTTAGCATCCTATGATTTTGAGATAGCATATACCCCTGGCAAGGGTAACGTGGTGGCAGACGCCTTAAGCAGAAAAAGGTTTTCCTTGAGTCCATTGTTCGTGGAACGACGAAGCTTGGAATTTATCTCGATGTTTGATTTCAGACCTTCCGTTAACTTTATACCCGGTTTGCTAGCATCCTTAGAGGTCAGACCTACTCTTTTGGGACGGGTTGGTGAGGCACAGCAGGACGACCCACAGTTGGTTGAGTTAGTAGAGAAGCTCATAAGGGGGGAGTCGTCCAGCCATTTGAGTAGGTACACCCAAGATGGTAAGGGGTGGTTGCGTAGAGACGGTAGACTTTGTGTACCGCAAGACGAGGGTTTGAAGAAGGCTGTTCTTGATGATGTGCATCGTTCAAAGATGACCATTCATCCCGGTGGGGACAAGATGTACCAAGACATGAAGCGAGTTTTCTTTTGGGCCGGTATGAAGAAAGATGTGGCCGAGTATGTCGCTAGATGCTTGGTGTGCCAACAAGTGAAAGCAGAGCAAAAGAAACCCGGTGGGTTGCTTAACCCATTGGAAGTTCCGCAATGGAAGTGGGATAGCGTCTCGATGGATTTTATCGATGGGTTACCGAGATCGAGGAAGGGTAATACGGGAATTTGGGTTGTGGTAGACAGACTTACTAAGAGCGCCCATTTTATACCCGTGAAGAGTAAGAGGACTGCTCCATGGCTAGCTTCAGTCTACATTCGAGAGATAGTTTGGTTACATGGTGTACCTTCTAGCATAGTGAGCGATCGAGATCCTATCTTCACTAGCGAGTTTTGGAAGAGCTTGCAACAAGCGGTAGGTACTCAGTTGTGTTTGAGCACCGCATATCATCCTCAGACGGACGGCCAAACCAAGAGGGTGAACCGTATTCTAGAAGACCTTTTGAGGCTATGTATCTTAGATTTTGGAGGTACATGGGAAGAGCATCTTCCATTGGTGGAGTTCGCGTATAATAACAGCTTTCGGTCTAGTATTGGTATGGCTCCATTCGAAGCTCTTTATGGAAGGCCTTGTCGGTCACCTACATGTTGGTGGGAATCTACGGATAATATCTTGCTTGGGCCCGATATGGTTAGAGAGACTTCGGAAAAGATTGATTTGATTCGAAGAAGGATGAAAGCAGCGCAAGATAGGCAGAAATCTTATGCGGATAAGAGGAGGACGGATCTTGAGTTTGATGTTGGGGACATGGTCTTTGTCAAAGTATCTCCATTACGGAATGTTGTTCGATTTGGGTCCGTTGGAAAATTAGCACCAAGGTTTGTAGGACCGTTTCCTATTAGGGAAAGGATTGGACAGATGACATATAGAGTGGATTTGCCCGAGAGACTTAGTGGTGTACATGACGTATTCCATGTGTCACGTTTGAGGAAGTGCCTACATGAGACCGCAGAGGTGGTAGAGCCGAGCTTGCTTAGAGAAGTGGAGGTAGAGCGTGATGCGACGATTCGACGAGCTCCTACTTGCATCCTTGGGTCAGAGACTAGGAAGTTGAGAAATAGAGAGGTTCAACTAGTCAAAGTGCAGTGGGGAGATGATGAGAGCAACGCTACTTGGGAGACAGAAGTGAAGATGCGTTCATTGTACCCTTTCCTTTTCGAGGGTATCTCTTTTAAATTCTCCTTTATCGCTTATCTTTTACTTATCTTATCTTTAGTATGTCCTCTCGTTAGTACTTTTGACCTTTAGATAGGGTAAACCTATGGTTGAAACAAGTGTTTGAGACATGTTATGTATGATGGATACATGTGGATGCAAGTGTTTGCAAGTGGTTGCTCGTGGATGCATATACACACACTTTAGACACTAGATCGGCTCAGTCACTTCATATTGCATATTGCATATAAATTGTGTGTATGTAGCTAGTTGATGGATGTATAATTGTTGCGTTATCATATGGATGATGCATTTTTATTGTGAATGATTGTGCACTCATGTAGATATAGTATGTGTCGATAGGGTTCATTCGCATACATATTGGATGCATGGCACTATCATGGTTTGCATTAAGGAGGTCAACTGAATCAGTAGACCACCTGATTTTGCATTAGGCAGGGAACATATACACGTTCATACGTCATTAGAAATTTTAAGGACAATGGATGCCAGTGTTTGATGGTTTAGTAGATGGTTGTTTGGTTGGTAGGATACGTTCTTCTTGACTTAGAGATTTCGGGGACGAAATCGTTTAAGTAGGGGAGAATGTAACACCCCGTATGTTGAATAACTTGTTATAATATAAATCAGGGCAGAATTAAATTTTAATAGCTGAATCAGGGGAAACGGGCTATGCCATTGCGTTCTTCTCGGAAAAATACGCGAAATAGAGTCCGAATTTTCGAAAATCGGAGTCCGTATGAAGAAGATATGGACGAAAGAAGTTAGGCAGAAAAACCGAAAACAAGCCAGAATGCACTGGCGCACTTGTGAAGTGCGCCAGCACAAAAATACACTGGTGCACTTGGGAAGTGCGCCCGTGTCGAGCCAGAAACCTGCACAGCTTTCTGGTTTGACCCTGGCTGGCCTGGTGCACCTGTTTTGGTTCTCTGGTCTGTTCTGCTGACCTGTGACGATTTTTGATGGTTTAGATCTAAATTAGGGTTAATCTAAGGGCCTAAACTACATCCTAAATCTATAAATACACCCTAAGACTACCCTAATCCATACTAAAAATAGATACAACGTCATCATGCCGTCAAAATGCAACTTAGAAGGAGCCTCCACAAATTAGAAAGGAAGATAGCTTCTCAAATCAACTTCTAATCAACTCTAGCAACTAAATCTTCTTCATAGGAGTGCTAATCAACAAGTTGTGAGTTTCTATGCCTTTAGCAAGCAATTGCTAAACTAATTATGATAGGATGTAATGAGGTTATGGTTATGAATGTGGATCAATGCAAGTTATGTTATCATATGCTATGTGCTCATGATGTTAGTTATGCAAGTTTTATGCTATATGTCCATGATGTTAGTTATGCAAGTTTTATGCTATGTGTTCATGATGCTAGTTATGCAAATCACTATGATAAACATTGATCCATTATGACACCATGTTATGCAAGTTTGGTGTTTGATTATATGCAAGTTCATATATGACATGTTATGCTAGTTTGGTGTTTGATTATATGCAAGTTCATATATGACATGTTATGCAAGTTTGGTGTTTGATTATATGCAAGTTCATATATGACATGTTATGCAAGTTTGGTGTTTGATTATATGCAAGTAACATGTGCAAGTTTACACTTTTGTATGATATGCATACATATGCAAGTTTACCCCTTTGTATGTCATGCATATATATGCATGTTTACCCCTTTTTATCATATGAGTAACATATGCAAGTTCATCCCTTTTTAGACCTATGACATGTATGCAAGTTTATCCCTTTATGATAGGTCTATGACATGAACATCTATGCAAGTTACCCTCTTTATGACATATGTGATTCATGCAAGTTTGGGTTGATTATTTATGCTAGTTGGGTTTGATGCTATGGTCATATATGCAAGTTGACACCTTTAAAACCCATGTTGATGCTAATGTTCTGCTAAGTTGAACCCATTGTATTTGTGATGAATCTTCCCTTTTAAGTATGTCATGTTAGCGTATTACGTGGGGAACGATGGGGTTAATATTCATGTTAACAAAATTGTGGTGAAATTGGTATGATTTTGCATACCATAAGTGGATGGACATAATTGAGTCAATTATGTACATCATTAAATTGGAATTAATTAGGGAAAATTAATTCAAAATATGGGGGTGATTAATTAGGTGTAATTAATCGACTAAGACACGAGGTTGGACCCTTTTGTAGCATAAGACTGCCCAGACCCGACCGGCAAATCCAGCGGCTACAAATGATTGGCCCAATGTGAGAGGTCTTAAGCATAAACTAAATACGTGACAATTGTAAAGACACGAGGTTAGACTCTGTTATGGCGTAAGGCTGCCCGGACCCGACCGACAAATCCAGCTGCCATAAAATACAGTCTAATGTGAGAGGTCTTTACAAAGGTTACGGTCTTAATTAATTAAGAAACACTTAACCAGATAAGCATGTAGTGGGGCATGAGGGGTTAAGTGGGTGCCTTGGGTGGCATGTGGAAATCTAGTGGTTGCCTTGGGTGGCAATAGAAAATATGATTAGAATACTTAACCAAAGTGGAAACATGTAATTAAACATGATTAAAGGGTTAAGTGGGATACACTAGAGGGACCAAGCTTAGGTGGGTAGCTTGTGGGGGCCCATTTCAACCAGTAACCCATATGTATCTTTGTGGGCTCGACACATGTCGAGGACGGGACACGCGTACTAGGCTTGACTATAAGAGGCCAAAACGGGTTAGCAGTGGCAACGCAAGTCCAACGGGTTTCATATGCGTGTGTGGACCCGGGCTGGTAGGTAAGACGTTGTTGCATCGTGTAGGTATAAGCCGTGCATCAGTGTTGGTATCGGATTGCCGCTTTGGGGAATGATACACCCCACTGTGGGACAAGCACAGATATCTACGTTAGGGAGCCGATCGCTTGGGGAGCAGTGGGTACACCTAGTGGAGATAGGGGCAGACGGCACCTATGTGGTCAGCTAGGGGTACACGAAACTACTAGTTAAATTTTCTAAGTCCTTGGGTGGGATCAACCTTTAAGTTAGGAATGACTGGTGTGGTGCAGTTTAGTAATTATCCTTGGGTGGGTAGATGCGTCTTTACCGATATCTTAGTTCTTCCTATGTCTAGTTGGCTGCTTAGTGTAGTCATTTATCCCCAGTCGTTACCGTACCAAGTTTATATCATACCTTAATTACTTTAATGATTGTATTGTTAAAGTCATAGGACTCGCTCAGACTTATGTCTGACCCCGTTGTTTTTATCTTTTTTCCCCCCTTAGGTCCTCAGGTTGGGCCTAGCACTAGTGGGCTTTGATCAGATTGCTTTATCTATCTTTTGGAGCTTGGACCGTTGATGTAAAGCTCAGCTTATCTTTTCTATTACGGCTATTAGTATGTTGTGGGATTATGTACTTATGTTTTTATCAAGATGGATATTTTGTACTTGACTCTTGTTGGTTTTTGGTATGTAACCAAACATGTTTACCTTCTGCTGCAATGAAATGATGTTTTAAATTTCAAGTATTACTTATATCTATCTTGTTGTAATTTTTCTGTTCTATATTCACTTAAAATACTCCATCGAAGTTAAGGCATTCCCCTAGTGAGTGACCTTAGCGGGTGTGGGGTGTTACAACTGCTTTCCCTTCTTTGGACACCACATGTCCTAGAAACCTTACTTCTTCTCTCCAAAAATGATATTTTGGAGAACTTCGCCTTAAGTTGATGTGCTTGAAGTGTATCCATGACTTCTCTTAAATGCAAAGCATGTTCTTCCATTTTCTTTGAGAAAATCAAGATATCGTCCATGAGGACTACTACAAACTTATTAAGGAACTCCCTAAACACCCTACTCATCAAGTCAACAAAATAAGCGGGTGCATTCGTCAAACCGAAAGGCATGATTAGCCACTCAAAGAAACCGTCAGGGGTCCTAAAAAGCAGTATTGTCTATATTATCCTCAACTACTCTTAGCTGATGAAACCCTGTAGCCAAATGTAGTTGGGAGAAAACAGGCACACCTACAAGCTAGTCAAACAAATCATCTATTCTTGGAAGTGGGTGCCTATTTTTCTTTAGTCAGCTTGTTTAATTCTCTATAATCCACGCATAGGCGAAGTGAACCAACCGCCTTAGTAGCGAACACTACTGGAGCACCCCTTCAAAAATACTTCGCCTAATAAACCCCTTCTCAAGCAACTCTTTAACTTGCTCGCTGAGCCCTTCCTTTCCCTTGGATTCATGTGTCGTACAGGTAATGCAACTAGCTTTGCATTGTCAACTAGATATATGCAGAAGTCTATCTCGTGATTTAGGGGACAAACCCCTAACCTAATCAAAACATCTGCGTACTTATGGACTACTCCAACGGATCGAAAATCATCGATAGATGCATAAAGTGATTCTAGGAAGCTAAGCCGAACTGATCCCTTAAGATCGCACGAAGTCTCGAGGGTATTCCCGAGACAAGTCAAAAGTCTAACTACCCTCCTTTCACAATTACTAGCTAACCAATCCATGCCTAGAATCAACCCATAGCCCATGAAATCAAAAACATAAGCATTACACTTAAACTCAATATTTAACATAGTTATTCTCAAATCCTTGCAAACCAAAGATAAATGAGTCGAACCACCAATTGGATTTAAGAGAATAATGGGATCTTCTACTATACAAGTACTAAGGTGCGGAGACTCAACTATGGAAACAGATAGAAAAGAATGTGAAGCGCTAGAACCAAACAAAGTTCTAACAGGATGATTGAAAAGAAAAACTAAACTTTCAACAGAAACGTTCCTACCTCTCTTAGGTACACTAGTAGTGAGAGCATGCAATTGCCCTTTAGAAGATTATATCCTTCGGGAAATCCTTGATAAGATGCCCTGCTTCACCATACGGAAAACAACCACCTGTCTTCTTCTTCCTACAATTAAATGACCCGCTATACCACAGAAAAGACACTTCCTCTTGTCGTGGGATCTATTATTTCTTCCACCCTTCTTATACTCCAATCCCTTGTTTTTTATTCTTCCACTTTGGCCCCTTTCTTTTCACCTTTCTCCTTCTGCGTGGATTAAGCCATATCAACAAGCTCCTTATCCTTGGGCTTGTGCTACTTAGCCCAAACTCCCTTATTATTATCCTTACTATCCTTGTGTAGCTTGTTGACAAGTTTCTTGAAACTACCTCCATCGCACGGCAACCTACAAAGCTTGAAAAGAAGATTAGCCGCAAGTGAAACTACTGCGGCTACAGATGGAGGTTGGGTACTACTTCGCCCTCGACATGTTCCATATGCCTACAAAACTAGGGTGAAAAAAAAGGAAAAAAAGATTCAAATAAAGAATCGAAAGATAGTGCATATGGCTTTGGGGAATATGCCTTTTAAAAACAATACTTTTCTCTTAAAAAACGCTTCTTAAAACATGTTTTAGAAAACACCCCTTTTAAAATATGCTTTTGAAAAATCTTTTATCTGTTCTAGTAACCTTTAGCTCTGATACCACGTGTAACACCCCACCTCTGTTAAGGTCACTCATAAAGGGAATGCATTAACTTCAGTGGAGCGTCATAAGTGTATAGAACAGATAAATTACAAAACAGACATAATTTAAACAGCGGAAAATAAATAAAACTTTACTTTATTGATAAAACATCAACTTGGTAAAACAGTTTGTACAAAGATTGTTTTCCAACACCAAAACATCATTACCCATTACAACAAAGCATCTGTCTTGTTTAACAAAATAAAGAAGCATGAAATGATAATGATATTCCCCAATAAAGCATGAGCCAGCCATAGCTGTGGAAAGGAGAGTCCAAAGCAATACATCGTCTATCTTCGAGCTTGGAAAGAAAACTGAGCTAGGTGGTAATATTCCCTCCCTGTGAACCTTAGGGGGGGGATGGAAGAAAAGAGAGCGAAACAAAACAGAGTCAGACATAAAGCCTAGTAAGTCCAGTGACTTTCAAAATGTAAATAGGTAAAGCATCATGACATTAATAAACTGGATACCAGTCATAACCATGATAATAAGCATAGCAAGATAATAAATGATGATCGTTGGATATGAAAAGGTAACATACACTTAATGCGCTTCGGTTCTTTCTCTGATTTCCTATTTTCTCTGCACCACCCAACTAGCATCCTAACTAGTGTCTTTTATAGAACAATTTGTATTCCATATTAGTGTCCCAACTAGTATCCTATGAAAAAGGATCTGTATCCCCTACTAGTGTCCCAACTAGTATCCTATGTTATATAATAAGGTTATCCCAACCCCGTAATTGTGGTAGCCTTTAGGTGTACATCTAGTATGAGGATCTTACCTCAATCAACCTGATTGCCATAAAGATGTTAGATGTACCCTTACTACTCGGTCGATCGACTCCCTACTTGTATTAATTTTCCTTGTGTCTGTGTCAATCGGCCCTCTCTTGTGTGTAGATACCCTGTGCTGGTCCCACCATAAGGTGTATCAATCCCTATAATAGCAACCCGACATGATTCAAGATGCATAGTGTATAACTACTAGTACCCAGTGCATGCTTTTTCCACTCCAGAGTACGTGCATGCCCGTAATCCGTTGGAACCTACACTAACGTACCCCCTACCGCTATTTTGACCGGTTATAATCAGCCCAGTAATTGTGCCCCACCCTGCCTAGTTTAGGATACCGTGATACATCTATGTGGGTTACTGCTGAAATGGGTCCCCATTACTAGGGTTTCCTAGGGTCTATTCGTATACCCCCCAAATTGGCTAAGCGTTATCCATCCATTCAGGTTAACTTAACCCATCCACACGTCATTTCATGTTGGTTAAGTGTTTCTCATTAACTTAACCCTTCTCATTCATCATGTTGTAATTGGTTAAGTGTTTTCTATTAACTTAACCCTGTTCATTCATTATATTATATTGGTTAAGTGTTCCCCTTTGCTTGACCCCATTCGTTCATCATGTTATATTGGTTAAGTGTTTCCCATTAACTTAACCCTACTCGTTCATCATGTTACAGTTATTAAGTGTTGCCCTTTTGTGTTAACTTAACCCTACCACTTGTCATGTTACATTGGTTAAGTGTTTCCCGCTTGTGTTACTTAACCCTACCACTCGTCATGTTACATTGGCTAAGTGTTGCCCTCATGTGTTCCACCACTTGTCATTTTACTTGGTCAAGTGTTGCCCTCTTTTGTTACTTAACCCTACTACTTGTCATGTTACATTGGTTAAGCATTGCCCTATCACACATCATGTTATATTGGTTAAGTATTACCCTCTTGTGTTAACTTAACCCTACCATTCTTAACATGTCCGTTCACTAGCATTAATTCATTCATTAATGCCTCAACCTCTCACATTAGAACTATTTCTTGCAGTTGCTGGATGTGCCGGGCGGTTCCGGGCAGACTTCTACTGCAAACTCATTATATCCTCGGGTTTTGGGCTTAATGAGCTAACCTCTCACATTAGATCTATACTGTTGCAGTCGCTGGATGTGCCGAGCGGTTCCGAGCAGTCTTACACTGCAACTCAATCTAACCTCGGGTTAGGCACGTTGGTCTTTACCCAGTTTGCATATTTACTATACATGTCCAAGTCTAGATTTTATATGCTAATTACCCCAAATTCACAAAACTAGTACTATTCCAATTCCCAAGTTATGCCCAAGAAATTCAATTACAAGTTATTACTCAAAATAGGTTACACCCAATCTTCCCAAATTTGCAACAATAGTCATGCCCCAAAATCGCAATATACATTATGCTTGGCATCCCAAACAATAGTTATGCCCAATCTAGATTTAATATTCCAATTTACAGTTTTCACCCAATCTAGATTTAATATTTCGATTTACCCCAAATTCGAAACAATAACATTTATACCCCAAATCACAAGTTATAAATTATGTCCATAAATTTCACCGAATATGTTATGCCCAATTATTTCACCGAGTACATTGTGCCCAATATTTACCCAAAATATTCCCTGATTCACAAAACTAGTACTATTCCAATTCCCAAGTTATGCCCAAGAAATTCAATTACAAGTTATTACTCAAAATAGGTTACACCCAATCTTCCCAAATTTGCAATAATAGTCAAGCCCCAAAATCGCAATATACATTATGCTTGGCATCCCAAACAATAGTTATGCCCAATCTAGATTTAATATTCCAATTTACAGTTTTCACCCAATCTAGATTTAATATTTCGATTTACCCCAAATTCGAAACAATAACATTTATACCCCAAATCACAAGTTATAAATTATGTCCATCAATTTCACCGAATATGTTATGCCCAATTATTTCACCGAGTACATTGTGCCCAATATTTACCCAAAATATTCCCCGTATTCCAATCGTTCATATTTCGCGATTTCAGCCTAGGTTCGAAGGTAACCCAGGTTCATAAAAGAAAAAGGAAATAGGGAAAGAGAGAGAAGGATCATAAAATAAGAATAGGCATAAAAATAGGCATGTAACAACAGACCTAATACAAGAGATTTAGATCCAACGAAGATAGATTATTGAATAAACTGATACAATCATTATCGCAGGCAAAAGAATAACATCACGAACCTTAGAGGATTATAAACCTGATGTACAACAAAGATAGGCCTGATTTAATCAATAAAAATAACCTCTAAGGCATGTAAAGACATAGATTCAATAGAAGGATAGGGATAAATATGAAAATATTATCTTACAATCAGGCATAGACTTCAATTCATTTTATTACATGTCAAGATTACAATCACGTATTCAAATCTGAAAATAACGTGAACTTACATTGCTAGGATTAAGAAAAGATAATTGAATCGTTGTTGTTGTAGCAAAACTAATCTTCTAATTTGATTTGAGACTCTCTAATTTTCTTCTTGAATTTAGGTTGAAGAATGACGATTAGGCTAGTTTGGGGATGAACAGCATGATGGCGCCATAGCCTTTTAGCAATAGAATTAGGTTGGGTTACGAGTGTATATATAGATGTCCAGGATTATTAAGATCCTTTATGTAACACCCCACATCCATTAATGTCACTCTCGAAGGGAATGCATTAACTTTCATGGAGTATTATTAGTGTATAGAACAGAATATAACAAGGCAGATACATATATTGGTACTTGAAAAATTAAAGCAACTTTTATTGCAGCGGAGAAATAGTTTGGTTACAACAACATCAAACACTACACCATAACGGCCAATTGGTAACTCTTATTTTTTTTCAATTGCCAACACTTATATGTGTTGTAGACTAGGGACACTAATATATGTTGCGGTAGCAAAAATGTGTCACCAAAAATGTGCCAACACTTTTATGTGTTGTTATGCTTGGTCAACTCTTCTTTTCTTAGAGCAAACGGTAAGTCACCAAACATAACCCTAATCGTATGCTCAACGCTTAGTCCTCAACACTTATTCCTTCCAGGCCGCAACATATGCAAATAACCATAATGGAATTGGAAGATTGAAATCTACGATTAGCTCATCAACATCAGAGACACGGCGGCTAGGAACTCGAAGAATTGAAATCTGCGATTAAAAGAATGGACTTCGAATTGGGGCTTCTAGGAATTGGGGATTCTAGGAATCGCAGCAGCTTCTATGAATCACGATAAAAGGCAAAAACAATGGTATAATGAATATCATTTTCTTCGATTTGGGATTTAGTTCATGCTTTGATTTACTTGAGCATGCTTCGATTTACTGGGGATTTAGTTCTTTCAAATCTGTGGTTACTAGGAATTCATTTAGGATAATTGTTTTACATTTCACAATGTAAAACAAAACACTTGTTTTAATTTGCACGACCGTTCAGGAAAAATGGAAATGTCAGTAAACTAAATAATGATAATCAACTTGTTGTGGTTAATGTGAGTTCTAATCCTTTTGGTATGCTGAATGCTGAGGTTAGTAAAGACAGTATGGCGAAGTTTAGCGAATTTACTTTGATGAAGTGAGGTATGGAGACTATTTTGAAATGTGCTGAGTATAAGCTTTGTTGATTCTAGTAGTATTTTGTCGCAATTTGGTTTAGTGAGTTTGGTGCATTTGGTATACGTAGCTCTGTTGGTATAGTGATTTAGGTGCACTTGGATTTTGGTAGTACACTTAGCACAGTCTCGTATAGTGTTTTGGGTGTACTAGTTTTCTACTTCTGCCATGATGGTGGCTATAGTTTTGGGGTAGTCGCTCATTTTGGTAAATGGTATGATGGTTATTTCAGGCATTGGTGGAATTTTGGTGCTTAACTATTGGTGCTTTGAGTGTTATGAAGGCAGTATCATTACTGTTCAGTGGGTTTTTATGTGATCTGATGGTTTATGTGATGCAATGTGGTTTTTATGTGATTTTGGGGTAGTCGCTCATTTTGGTGAGTGGTTTATGTGATGCAGTAGGTAAAATGTTCATGTGAAGCTGGATCTTCAATGCTGCAATGGTGCTATGGATTAGTGTGTTATGCTGCTTCAGACTATTATTTGGGAGATCGTAAATGTTCATATGAATTTTGTAATTTGATGTACAGTGTCGAGTTTTTTTATGGTTATGAATGTAATTTTGTTACTCGACACTATATAGTCAAGTGTAAGAGTGATGTATAGCTAAGCACACTTTGTGTTGATATATTGTAATTGTCTGTAGTATGAATAAAGTTTACCTTGCCTTTCAAATTAACTTTTACTTAACATTGTTGTGATTTACCATGCATGATCATACTTTAGTTGTATTTGTATCATTTTGCAGTGATATCAACCAGTTCAGCTGTTGAAGCATTGAGCATCCTGAAGCATTGAGCCATCTTCAGGCAAGTTTTAGTAAACTATTAAATAGCTTACAACATTACTTGTGCCGTTGGATCAACGATACTAGAATACATACAGGTAGTTTCTTAGAAACTTGAAATGGTTTCCGATTAACCTCACAACATATAATTCGAGCATATTAATTGTGCATGCATTTTCACTTTTCAGATGCACTAAGGCGACATTTGAAAAGTAAAAAATTATGCATAATTAATACATTGCTTATTTTCGTAACATATGTTGTGAGGTCAAGGAATGGTTTTCTGCTACTTTGAGCTTACAGAAGTAGCCAATTTGCAAGATTTTCTTTGAAAAAAAAAACTTCTAATACTATTTGTGTATGTAAGATTTTGATAAAATCTTGTATTGTATTCACAAATAGAAAAAAGGGTTTCTAGGACAACATCATCTAGAAAAATTAACTCACAGTTTAAATAAGACCTCTGTTAATTATATTGTCTTCAGTAAATCTCTTCTTTTAGCAAATTACCACAGCTGGATGAAAACCGACAGTTTTTCCTTAGGTTATCTCTTTTAAGAGTGTGGCATAGGGAAAATCTGTTGGATGAAAAATAATAAACAAGCTCATATTTGATAAAGGAAACAAATCCTTTCCTTGAGCAAAGGAGACACATATCCTTTCACGTTTAGTGACCTTGTCCTTTTTACATGTTTTTCTGAAAGATGTTAAATTCCAATTCCTAAAAGGTTAAAAGATAAAAAAACTCAAATTAAAATAAGATATAAGACTAACAAATTTGCAAGCTATAGTTTTGGGGTAGTCGCTCATTTTGGTAAATGGTATGATGGTTGTTTTATGCATTGGTAGAATTTTGGTGCTGAACTATTGGTGCTTTGAGAGTTATGAAGGCAGTATCATTATTGTTCAGTGGGTTTTTATGTGGTGTGATGGTTTATGTGATGCAGTGGGGTTTTTACGTGATTTTGGGGGTAGTCGCTCATTTTGGTGAGTGGTTTATGTGATGCAATAGGTAAAATGTTCATGTGAAGCACGATCTTCAATGTTACATGGTAATTTGCGTGCTATAGATTAGTGTGTTATGCTGCTTCGGACTATTATTTGGGAGATCATAAATGTTTATATGAATTTGGTAATTTGATGTGCAGTGTTGAGTTTTTTTTATGGTTATGAATGTATTTTTGTTATTGTTTTTTTCTCGACACTATATAGTCAAGTGTAAGAGTGATGTATAGCTAAGCACACTTTGTGTTGATATATTGTAATTGTCTGTAGTATGAATAAAGTTTACCTTGCCTTTCAAATTAACTTTTACTTAACATTGTTGTGATTTACCATGCATGATCATACTTTAGTTGTATTTGTATCATTTTGCAGTGATATCAACCAGTTCAGCTGTTGAAGCATTGAGCATCCTGAAGCATTGAGCCATCTTCAGGCAAGTTTTAGTAAACTATTAAATAGCTTACAACATTACTTGTGCCGTTGGATCAACGATACTAGAATACATACAGGTAGTTTCTTAGAAACTTGAAATGGTTTCCGATTAACCTCACAACATATAATTCGAGCATATTAATTGTGCATGCATTTTCACTTTTCAGTTGCACTAAGGCGACATTTGAAAAGTAAAAAATTATGCATAATTAATACATTGCTTATTTTCGTAACATATGTTGTGAGGTCAAGGAATCGTTTTCTGCTACTTTGAGCTTACAGGAGTAGCCAATTTGCTAGATTTTCTTTGAAAAAAAACTTCTAATACTATTTGTGTATGTAAGATTTTGATAAAATCTTGTATTGTATTCACAAATAGAAAAAAGGGTTTCTAGGACAACATCATCTAGAAAAATTAACTCACAGTTTAAATAAGACCTCTGTTAATTATATTGTCTTCAGTAAATCTCTTCTTTTAGCAAATTACCACAGCTGGATGAAAACCGACAGTTTTTCCTTAGGTTATCCCTTTTAAGAGTGTGGCATAGGGAAAATCTGTTGGATGAAAAATAATAAACAAGCTCATATTTGATAAAGGAAACAAATCCTTTCCTTGAGCAAAGGAGACACATATCCTTTCACGTTTAGTGACCTTGTCCTTTTTACATGTTTTTCTGAAAGATGTTAAATTCCAATTCCTAATAGGTTAAAAGATAAAAAAACTCAAATTAAAATAAGATATAAGACTAACAAATTTGTGACAAGCTGCATTCAAGGATAACTACATCCAGGGGTACCCGTGCTGCCATGCATAGGGCCCTAAATTGCAGTATAATTTTTCAAGCTTAATGTAGTTGAATAATTATGATGTTATTCATCCACTCAATAAATTTTTTAGTATGTCAATGCATAATTCTCCTCTTTCATTTTTTGAGCATGTAGAACAAAACAAAGAGGAATACTTGTGGCAGTGTCTTCTAAAATATCGAGCCTAATGGATTAGCATTATGTATATTTTTTAAATGAATCGACAATCCAAAAGTGATGAAATAAAATCTGAAGTCATTTTTTAAGGACTAACTTGTGATTAATTTAAATGAGTTGCTTTAGAGTCCGTTTTACACAACATTGGACTTGGTTTCAAATCTGGCTATACCATATTGTCATTCGTTATAATGTTTATCTATATCAACATCCACCTTGCATATTGTTAAAATTTCCAATTTGGCAATGGGTATATAAACCTTGAAGTTTATTCCTCGTAGAAAAGACATGAAACCCTTTTTTAGCTGATAGTCATTAGTCAGAGAGAAACACATACTATTCAAATCCTTTTGTTTAGAACCATAACATTTAGGATCAAATCATTCATTTTAGGAGGACTACTCATATAATTTACGGTTAATAAATAGGGTTGAAGGTACAATTTCTTCCATATAGGTGATCTGAATCAAATACTTCCCATAATAGACTAGTTTTGACATTTATGATACGGTTTCTGCTTAGTAATAACTATTACCAAATCAGTAAACATAAAAATGTAAAGTATACATCTGCGCGTTTTGGAACTGTGCTCAAGCTTGCTGCATAAGCTTATTTGCTTACAGCTTTCTGAAACAAGCTTGCAGCAAGCGCGAGCTTGCAGCAAGTGGAAGCACAAGCTTGCATGTGCAATCGACATGTATACAATGTACCAAAACCATAATCACATTAATACTCTTCAATCCAAGGTGCATTTAACAACCAATGGTATTCTAGTTTTGCTATTTTATTGTTTGTAATATGATTCACTCACAATTGAGTTTGCGAGAGGATAGAGTCGAGCTTACTAGTCCTATTAGATACATATGTAGAAATACCAAGTCCTATTGGACACGTATGATATTCAATTTATATGGATCTAAATTAAGGTTTTCACACCTTGATACTATTGTTGTTTATTTATTTTTTGTAGATGTCTTCATACTCAAGACCTTCGACTGATTACCATGATTACTTCCTAGTGTATACAGACGATTCAGACGATCCTTCTCAAATTGTTTGTTCAGCCAAATCTCGTTTGGCAACTCCATTTAGCATCTACGAGAGAATAGATTCGAGCTTACAAAGAGATTTGGCATTATTAAATTTTTAGAATGATATGGCACCACCTACCAGATCGACAACACCAACAAGATTTCAATCCCTGCCAACATTCAATATTGGAGAAGTACAATCTCAAAGGTTGCTATGTCGTCGCAACATTGAACCAATATTCAAAACATGCTATTTGAATAAAAACGATGGATGTCAATATTTTATTTGTGCAAACACTAGAAGTCTTAGAGACTGTGGATTCATCCATTGGATTGATGAACCATTATGTGATCGTGGTGTGGAATTTGCGTTGGAGGTTCTTGAAGAAAACAGAAGGCTTAAAAACAAGCTTAAATTGCAAGGTTTCATCGAGTTCAATAAACAAAAGATGTGTCAAAATTAAGAAGGTATGATTTTGAACTTATAACATTTACCACTATTTGAAACTTAAATGATGCTATTTAATCAAATGCACGCAAGATGCAGTGAAATGGAGAAAAAGATAAATTTTGGTGGTACAAGCTATGCAAATTTTTGGATGTAAGGTTCGTTATATAGCTGGATTTTCGCATTTGGTACTTACAGACTTAAAATATGAAAAACTTCTTGAATTTTGTTGATTATGTATTGTTTTTACTATGGAATTGGATATTGTATATGTGTTGAATTTAGTATCTTTATGTAATATAATTTTTTTGTTAGTTTGTACTTTGTTGTTGTCACGAATGTGGATTTTTTTCTTATGGATTTCGTTACATGTTGTTATGTCGAGATAATATCATAGCTGAATGCATATTAAATAGAGCTTATGCAATCTGATATGCAAATATGAGTGTTAGCAATGAATATGCTTGTAACTCTTATAAGTGTTACCATATCTTACAGTTCCAACATTTATAAGTGTTAGCAATGAATATGTTCGTAACACATATAAGTGTTACCATATCTTATAGTTCCAACATTTATAAGTGTTAGCAATGAATATGTTTGTAACACTTATAAGTGTTAGCAATGACTATGTTTGTAACACTTATAAGTGTTAGCTCTGTTTATAACACTTATAAGTGTTACAGGAAATTCCTCACAGGCAGTTGGTGACATATAAAAGTGTTACATAAATTATTTGTAACACCTATACTTGTTGGGAATCCACTGTTTTGGTGTAATTAAAAACCAACAATAAAACCAAGTACACTTAATATCCATCTTGACAAATTATTTTTTGAGATATAAAGTAAAAAGCATAACCCCAGCATAAGTAGCCAAAAAAGAGATGAGCTGAACTTTACTTTCAACAATCCAAGCACTTCCAAAAGAGAGAGAAAGAGGTCCAAATCAAGCTAAACTAGCACTAGTCCAACCCTGAGAACCTGGGGGAAAGGGAAGAAAAGCGGCGAAAACAAAGGGGGTCAGACCTAAAGTATGGCGAGTCTAATAACTTCAACAATATAATTATTAAAATAATTAGGACAAGGCATAAACTGGTAAGAACAAGGAATGACTGTGAAGCAAATGGGCAAGACAAAACAAACAAGAGAAATATGCTGGCGCTAATCGCGCTCCTAATCACTATAGGATAATTACTATACTGCACCATTACTAGTCACCCTAAAAGTTGACTCCTCCTATTGAACATAACAGTCATAATGGTAGTTTCGTGTACCCCTAGTTGTCTTCATAGGTGCCGCCTGCCCCTATCTCCACTAGTTTTACCCACTACCCCCATGCGATTGGCTCCCTAACTCGTATATACCCATGTTGGTCCCACAGTGGGGTGTATCACTCCCAAAAGTGGCAACCTGATACCACTAAAGATGCACGGCTTATATCTACACGATGCAACAACGTCTTATCTACCAGCCCGGGTCCACGCACGCACAAGACCCCGTTGGACTTGCGTTGCCATCGCTAACCCATTTTGACCTCTTACAATTAAACCCAGTAAGTGTGCCCCGTCCTCGATCTAACTCGAGCCCACAAAGATACTTAATGGGTTACTGGTTTGAAAAGGGTCCCCTATGCTTGACACAAGATTTCCACCTATGCTTGGTCCCCACTAGGATTTCCCACTTAACCCCTTCTTATTCATGTCTTCTTACACGTTTCAACTTGGTTAAGTATTTCTAATCGTATTTCACATGTCACCTATGTCAACCACTTAACCCCCATGTCCCACCACATGTTTATCTTGGTTAAGTGTTAATTAATTCATTATAACCATAACCTTATGAGACCTCCCACATTAGACTATCGTTTGCGGTTGCTGGATTTTTCGGGCGGGTCCGGGCAGTCTTATACCGCAAACGAGCCTAACCTCGGGTCTTTACAATTGTTACGCATTTAATTTGTGCCTTCGACCTCTCACATTAGACTACCGTTTGTGGTTGTTGGATTTGCCGGGCGGGTCCGGGCAGTCTTATACCACAAACGAGTCTAACCTTATGTCTTAGGCGTTTATTATTACACATAATTATTTCACCCCAATATGGATTAATTATCCCTATTCAAATTGTCAATAATTTCCAAATTAATCTATGTCCATAATTGTCACCTAAATTATGTCCATACTTTTCAGGTATATAAATTATACCAATTAGTGTCTCAAAATAATTATATGCCTTTAAAGCCATTTTATGCCAATTCACAATATGTATACTTAATATTTTCCCATTGTCCCCACGTCGTTCGTACGTTTAATATGAAGTATGTTAGACTCGAAAATAGTCTAACTCGTAAGAAAAGAAACGTCACAACTTGCATAACAAATAAAATAATAATTATAACATAAATTTGCATAGCCAATAACTTGCATAGGCAATGAACATATAGAACATAAATTTGCATAAACTATGTACTGCCGTGGATCTAAATATAGATATAAACATGAAATTGTGAACTTGCATATATGAATATGGTTTTCACCTAAACTTGCATATGTGAATATAGTTTTCACCTAGACATGCATATGTGAATATAGTTTTCACCTAAACTTGCATATGGATTCCTACAAACTTGCATATGAATTTAAACATGTAAACTATTATCACATGTTTTACATATAAACTAGCATATGTATATACTTGATTCACATATAAACTTGTGTGTAATTCGCATGCAGACTTGCATAAGATTCACATACAACTAGAATATTTTACATCCCAAACTTGCATATAAACCGATGTCATAAAATGAATCAAGTTAAACATATGTGATTGGACATATGAAATAGATCTACTAACATAAGTTAACACAACTGTCATATGTTCAGCAACAGACAATAACAAAGTTTAAGTAACATCACATGATTCAACAGATATGTTCTCATAATCCTAATTATAACTCATCATAATTAATTTATTAATTATTTTGTGAAAGAAATTGTACTGACAAAGACGGATTAGAGAAGAGAATAATTCGTTCGTCGTTTGTATTAGAACCCTGACTTGTAATTCCTAAGCTTTAAGAAGAACTATTCTAGCAGCAGCACGGATGCCAAGAGATTAATTTAGTTTAGGTTTAGAGCTTGAGTCTATGCGTGCTTATATAGAATTTTAAATCAATATAAGCCGTTAAATTATCATAGGAGCAAATCAGAACCATTCAGACTAGATAGAGTTATCCAGAATTGCCACATATGCCCTAGTGACTCAGCAACAGGTCAGAAAAGAATCAGCAACAAGTCAGAATTGTCATAGTTCAAATCTGCCCGAGGGGGTAGGTCGACCCCTAGGTCGACCTGTATAGGGGAGGTCAACCCCTGGTCGACCTGGCCTGGGGCGGGAAAAATCCCGCCCAGCCCGCTTCCTTGTTTGAATTTGAATTTTGAATTTCATTCTGAACTGTTTTTAATTTATTTAAATTTTTGAAACTTCTGAGGGCCATAACTTCCTCATACGAAGTCCGATTTACGAAAATCAAAATTTCGAGACGAATGCACTGGCGTAACCCGTTTCCCTTAATTCTCACTTTAACAATTAAGTATTCTTTAATTCGTTCTTTTAATAGTCACAGAAAATTCAAGGTGTTACATTCTCCCCTCCTTAAAGGATTTCGTCCTCGAAATCTCCAAGTTAAGGAGAATGCATATCCTAACATCCAATTATCCATCTACTCAACGATCAAACACCGGCATCCATTGCCCTTACAAGATTTCTAATGTCGTATGAACATATGCAAAAAGCGTGTGTATATGTTCCTTATCCAATGCAAAATCAGGCGGTCTACTGATCCAGTCGACTTCCTTAATGCAAATCATGATAGTGCCATGCGTCCATTATGTATGCAAAAGAATCCTAATGATACATATTATTTCTACATGTGTGCACAATCATTCATCAAAATGCAGCATCCATATGATAACACAACCATTATACATCCGTTAATTTAAATATGCCCACATTTATATGCAATATGAAAGTGATTGAGCAGATCTAGTGCCTAATGTGTGTGTACATGCATCCACGAGCAACCACTTGCAACCATCAATCATAACATGTTTCAAATACATGTTTACGTCCATTTATTTCTACCTAAGGATAAAGAATAAGACCAAGGAGATATACTTAAAAGATAGATATAAGCATGAGTAAACTTATGGAAAAAGAGATCAAGGAGGTACCCTCAAAAAGAAAAGGGTAGGCTACGCGTATTTTTCTCTCATTTCCCCAAGTCGCGTCTTCCTACGCGTCACTCCATTGAACTTTAACAAGCTTGACTTCATGGTTGCGTAGCTTTTTGACTTCCATACTCAAGATACGAGTTGGAATTCTTCTCACGGTCGCTTCTCGTTCCACTTCTACTTCCTCTGGTATACTTGGCTCCACAACTTCCGTAGACTCATGTAAGAACTTTCGTAGTTGAGAAACACGAAAAACATTATGAACTCCAGCCAGTCTTTCGGGTAGCTCTACTCCATAAGCCATCGTCCCAATCCTTTCAGTGATAGGAAATGGTCCTACAAATCTTGGTGCTAGCTTTCCTACGGACCCAAAGCGAATGACATTCTTCAAAGGAGATACTTTAAGGAACACCCTATCTCCAACCTCAAACTCAAGGTCAGCCCTTCTTTTGTCTGCGTAGGACTTCTGTCTATCTTGTGTAGCCTTCATCCATCTTCTTATCAAGTCCACATTTTCTGAGGTTTCTCTAATCATGTCTGGCCCAAGTATGAGCTTGTCTGTAGACTCCCACCAACAAGTTGGTGATCGACATGGTCTTCCATATAAAGCTTCGAAGGGCGCCATGCCTATGGTAGCTTGGTAGCTATTGTTGTAAGCGAATTTCACTAAAGGAAGATGATCCTCCCATGTCCCTCCAAAGTCAAAAATGCACAATTTCAAGAGGTCTTCCAATACTCTGTTCACCCTTTCCGTCTGACCATCGGTTTGGGGGTGACAGGACATGCTTGAGCATAATTATGTGCCTACAGCCTCTTGCAAACTCTTCCAAAACTTGCTTGTAAAGATAGGATCTCGATCGCTCACTATGCTGTAGGGTATCCCATGGAGTCGAACTATCTCTTTAAGATAAATGGATGCTAAGGACGAGGCAGTCCTTGTACTCTTAACAGGTATAAAATGAGCGCTTTTAGTGAGCCTTTCCACTATTACCCAAATACTGGTATTGCCCCTTCTTGACCTAGGCAACCCATCAACAAAGTCCATCGAAATGCTATCCCACTTCCACTGTAGGACCTCCAGAGGATGAAGCATACCACCAAGCTTCTTCTGCTTCGCTTTGACTTGCTGGCATATCAAGCACTTAGCGACGAACTCAGCTACATCCCTCTTCATGCCATTCCAAAAGAAAACCCTTTTTATATCTTTATACATCTTGTCTCCGCCAGGGTGTATGGTCAGCTTAGAATGGTGTGCTTCTTCGAGAACCGTCTTCACTAAATCCCTTACTTGTGGGACGCATAGACTTCCATCCCGTCTCAACCAACCCTTATCATCGATGGAGTATCTATTGAGGTGACTAGAAGTCTCACACCTAACTAGCTTATCCATCATATCAACTAGCTGAGGGTCTTCTCGTTGCGTGGCACCTATTGAGTCCAAAAGTGTAGGCCGCACCTCTAGCGATACTAACAGACCAGGTACAATTTCAGAGGAGGGTCTAAAGTTAAAGTTTGCTATGTACTCCAAGCTTTGCCTTTCTACAAAGAGAGGACTAAATGTCGGCTTCTTTCTACTCAAGGCGTCTTCTACCACATTGCCCTTGCCCAGGGTACGAAATCTCAAAAGCATATGAGGCCGGAAATTCCATCCACCTCTGTTGTCTTAAGTTAAGATCTCTCTGTGAGAAAAGGTATTTTAATGATTTATGGTCAGTAAACAATACAAACCTTTCTCCTAGTAGGTAATGACGCCATGACTTTAGAGCGAAAACAGTGGCAGCTAGCTCCAAACCATGAGTTGGGTAGTTCTTCTCATGTACCTTCAATTGCTTTCCACCATAACAAACTACCTTGCCTTCTTGCATCAAGACAACGCCCAACCCTGTACCGCATGATTTAGTGCATACGGTAAACATTTTTCTCCCACCAAGCAATGTCAGAACTGGGGCTGTTGTTAGAGCCCTTTTCAAATGAGGGAAAGCAATTTGGCAATCGAAATCCCAAGCGAAAGTTAGGTTCTTCTTTGTCAATCTTGTGAGTGGGGCTGAGATTTTTGCAAAGTCTTTAATGAACTTTCAGTAAAATCCTGCTAACCCGAGAAAGCTTTGGACTTCGGTTGCATTCCGTGGAACCTTCCAATCTTGCACTGCAACTACTTTTGCGGGGTCTACAGCTATCCCTTCTTTGGACACCACATGTCCAAGAAACCACACCTCTTCTCTCTAGAAATGGCATTTGGAGAATTTGGCTTTCAACTGATGTGCACGGAGAGTATCCATGACTTCCCTTAAATGCAAAGCATGCTCTTCTTCATTCTTCGTTAAAATCAAAATGTCGTCTACGAAGACCACCACAAACTTATTAAGGAACTCCCTGAACACCCTGTTCATCAAGTCAATGAAGTAATCGGGTGCATTTGTCAAGCCGAAAGGCATGACAAGGCATTCGAAGAAATCATCCGGTGTTCTGAATACAGTCTTATCAATGCTGTCTTCAGCCACTCTTAGCTGATGAAACCCGGTAGCTAGATCTAGTTGGGAGAAAATCGACGCACTTACAAGCTGATCAAACAAGTCGTCTATTCTTGGAAGTGGGTGCCTATTTTTCTTGGTCAGCTTGTTTAGCTCCCTATAATCAACGCATAGGCAAAATGAACCATCCGCTTTGGTTGCGAACACTACTGGAGCACCCCATTCAGAAATACTCCGCCTTATAAACCCTTTTTCGAGCAACTCTTTGACTTTCTTACTGAGCTCTTTTCTCTCCCTTGGAGCCATGTGTCTAATGGGTAGAGCTACGGGTTTTGCATTGTCAACAAGGTATATGCGGAAGTCTATCTCCTACTTCGGAGGTAAGCCCTTCACCTCTTCAAATACATCTGAGTATTCACGGACTACTCTAACAGACTGCAAGTTTTCAACAGATGCATCAAGAGATTCTGCGTAGCTAAGCATAACATAATGTATGGGATTACAAGAGATTTCGAGAGTGTTACCGAGGCAAGTCATAAGTCTAACCACTCTCTTTCACTATCGAGGATGGCACCATTACTGAATAACCAATACATACCTAGAATCAACCCATAGCCCGTAAAGCCAAGAACGAATGTGTTGCATTCAAACCCAACGCTCAAGATAGACACTCTCAAATCCCGACAAATCATTGAAAGATGAGCCGAACCACCAATAGGATTTGAGACTACTATGGGATCCGTAACTAAACTAGTATTTAGGTGCAGTGTTTCAACTAACGAAGCAGATACAAATGAGTGTAAGCGCCAGAATCAAACAAAGTACGAATAGGATGATTAAACAGAAAAACCAAACTTTCAACAGAAATGTTTCTACCTCTCTCCTGTCCTGGCGCCATGAGAGCATGAACCTGCCCTCTTGCTTGTCCTGGTGCCTTGAGAGCCTGAACCTGCCCTCCAGAAGTAGCTCCTGTCCTCTGCCCTTGCCCTTGTCTTCTCGGGCAGTCTTTAATCAGATGCCCTGCCTCACAACAGTTGAAACAGTCAGTCTTCTTCTTCGTCCCATAGTCCTTGCTCAAATGGCCTGGTGTTCCACAATTAAAGCACCTTTTCTTTCCTTTGCTATTTTTATCCTTACCACCTTTCTTAGGTTGCTGTTGTGACTTCTTTTGATCCCCTTTCTTTTCTGGTGCCTTATTAGCATAAGCGCCTTTCTCCTCTTCATGCATAAGCGCCATGTAACACCCCGCCTCCGCTAGGGTCACTCGCAAAGGAATGCACTAGCTTTAGAGGGGCATTATTGGTAAACATGCACAGAAATATCACAAGACAGAACATATAAAATAGCGGAAGTAAAATCGAACTTTCATAAACATTAATAATTAAGGTCTAAAGCCTTTTACATCAGAGTACATCAAAACCTGTCTTGCAATAATAAAGAAGCATAACAACCTTTTCATAAATTATTCACCAAAGTAAAGCGGTGAGGCAGCCATAGCCAAGAGAAGACCAAGCTATACATCGAGCCATACATGATGACCTTCAACAGAAAAAGTCCGAACTAAACAACATCATTTCCTCCCTGAAACCTGGGGGGAAACGGAAGACAAAGAGGCGAAAGAAAACGGGGTCAGTCATAAAGACTGGTAAGTCCTATCTACTTCCAGTATAAAAACAGGTAAAGGTAACATGACATGCATAAACTGAAAGTAAACATAAGGATAACTACAAGATAGATAAACCAGGGTAGCCGGTTGAACTACTGCGGCAAGGTAAACTAAGGTATCATGATAAACTACGGTGTTATGATAAGTCAAGGTATCACATCGTCAGATTTCTATCGAGTACATTATCCCAAGGTATCTACCCCGTCTAACATCCCACGGTATCTATTATGTATATTCTTCCTAGTTCTAACATGTATATTTGCTCTGCACCTCTCGTACTAGTATCCCTACCCGCGTCATGTGTTAACCATGAATGTCCCGTGCTCAAAGTCGTGTAATGGTCCATGTCAACCTAATATCGCATATATAGGTTACTCAAATCATACGTTTCTTTCCATGTATATAAGTTCAGTCCTTTGCCGTACCTCGTACGGGCTTCCTCATGTCGTATTATCCTTGAAATCGTTTGGACTGTCACCCTTGTTCTATCTAGGCTCTTCCGTATGAATCATCGTTTGAACTACTAGGACTTACGCCACCTAGCACCACTAGGGATTACGCTTACCTATTGCACGCTTTCGTATTTCGGTTTGGGTTAAACCACCTAGGCCACTAGGGATTACGCTAACCCTCAACCGCGCCCTTTTTCCCACGCATTCATCGTGAATCGTTTTTCTATAACTGGATGCACATGTATCACATTGTGCCATCCGAGTCCTGTCACCGGCGAAAACAAGAAATACAGGACTCGGTCGGGAGCTTTAGATTTATCTGCCGATGCAGATGCTAAGGTCTGCTTTTCTACACGTGGCTATGGTCCCACGAGACCCCTCCCTCAACTAGTGAAAGGCAACACAAGAGAAAATCTTGCATGAGAACTACACTCCGGCCAGCCCACATCCTACGGCCTACCTCACCCATAATTAGATAGCAATTATGGTCTGTTGGGTGTTCCCTGCCTTTCCGTACGTACACGCTTGACTCAAGATGGTAGATGATCGACGAACTTGCTATCTCGGGCACCTTATGTATTCGTCGACTCACTGCTATCCACCACAGTCTTTAGGTCGCTCGCATAGCAACCAAGGCATATTCTTGGTTCTTCTACCGCAGACCTCAACCTCTCGTGAGCCTAGTATAATGACCTGGCAGCTCACAGAGGGATCCCAAGAATATCCTCACGTTCCCTGAAGCCGCTGCTTCGTTACCCAGTTCGTTGGAGCCTTTATCTAAATCAGATAGCCTGGTCCTACACGCATACTTAAATGTTGACCTAACGTATCGGGTTACTAATCTATCTAAAAATGGTCCAAATTTCCTTGACTAAGAATTATTACTTAGTTTCCCTTAACTAAGGTTTACCACTTAGCCTTATTTCCATAATCCTTGTTAACTATGGTTATTTACCTAATCCTCCGAATTAGGGTTTATCTAATGGGTTAAGTGTCACTTAAGTTCATAACTTAGCCCGTCTACAAACCATGTCAAAATTGGCTAAGTATCCAAGTCCAAGACTTAACCCTACAAACCATGTGTCAAGTTGGTTAAGTATATCAAGCAATCCATGACTTAACCTCGTCTAATTATCATTTTAGATTGGTTAAGTATACATTAATTTGACCCTATCAAATTACCGAGTCAAATTGGTCAAGCGTATTCGAAGCGATTCGTGACTTAGCCTTATCATGTTTTCACGTTAGATTGGTTAAGTATAGGTTAACTTAACCTCATCAAATTAACAAGTTAGATTGGTTAAGTATAGGCCACTTAACCTCACCAAATCATCGTGTTAAATTAGTTAAGTGTTTAACTTAACCCCATCCGATTACCATGTTTAGATTAGTTAAGCCTAATCTTAACCCCATCCATTAACTGTATTATACGGTTAAGTGTCTTTAAGAAAATTTACTTAACCTTATCACGTTATCGTGTTGGATTAGTTAAGTGTTGGTTAACTTAATCCCGTCCGCTAGTCGTGTAAAAATGGTCAAGTGTCATTAGGCAAATCAAGTTACTTAACCTACCCAAGCTTATCATGTTTTGTTAAGTATCATTAGCCTAATCAAATTACTTAACCCATTTGTCCATATCAAATTAACTTAACCCTATTATGTGGCATTAATTTAATTAATGCACCCTCAACCTCTCACATTAGACCTTGTTGTGGTTACTAGTTAAGCCGGGCGGGTCCGGGTAGGTTTACACCACAACCTAGTCTAACCTCGGGTCTTAAGCGCGACATGACCAACTTCTCACATTGGGTCCTATTGTTTGCAACTACTAGTTAGGCCGGTCGGTTCCGGGTAGTTTTACGTTGCAAACTCAACCCAACCTCGAGTTGGCCACAGTTATATTATCTAAGTTCATCATGTTTCCAAAACATGTTACAAGTTTTCAAGCATTTGGGTAGACCTAACTTAATAGGTAAATTCCCAAAGGGTAGACCTAACTTAATAGGTAAATTCCCAAGCTCATGTTTTTATGCATACTTACATGCCAACTTCCATGTTATCTTTCAAGTCATATTTTCAAGTATAAACACATGTCATAACCAAGTTAAGGTTTCGCGACATGTTCATGTTTAGCTAACTACCCAAAATCGTGTTTTCCCAACGCAAGCAAAGCGAGTCAACATAGTAGGTATACTATGGCTACATGTAGACCCCTAAACATGCACGATGCCACTAAAGGGATTGGCTCCAAACATGCATGGCGTCATAAGGGGGTTTGGCCTTAAAACATGCATGATAGAGTCATATAGGGATTGACCATAAGCATGCATACTATCATATAGGATTTGGCCACAAACTTGCATAATATCATAAGGAGGTTTTTGCCACAAACATGCATGAAACATAAGGGGTTTGTGTTCATATGCATGCATAAGCCCCAAGGTCAAGTATTTGGCTATGTTTCACAAGTCAAATGGTTCCCCAAAGGTTCATGCTAATCTTCCATAGACAAAGATCCAAACTTGCAAGATAAACTAGGCTAAACATAACATGAGTGACATGATTAAGTTGCTACATCTTAGTCTAAGGTCATAAATCATAGAAAAGGGACAAAGTTAGGTTCACATACATGCATACTTATGTTTTATCTCATTTTATCCCATGCCAACATTAAAACTACCGTTTTGATCCAAAAGTAGCTAGAACTTACTTAGTTAGGCCTAGGGAAAGAAGCATGAATCATCTTGGCTAAGAAAGGTGCCTCCTTTGTAGAAAAATCGTCATGGAACTCGCATAGAAATGTTGATTCGGCCTTGATTTGGTGTAGCAAGCTTGCACCTTTTGATTTGAACTTGATTTGAGTGCATAGGCTCTAGGGATTGGAGATGGAGGCCATGATCAAAATTGATTTTGGCAGCACTTAGTTGCTAGGTTTGATTTTTAGGGATTTAGGTTAGGTTTAGGGTCTTTTTATAGAGATTAGGATAGTTTTAGGCCCTTAGATTAACCCTTGGACCAACCTGAACCGTCAGATTACAAACCAGGCCCAAAAACCTAGCCAAGATAGAAAATAGGTGCACCAGATCAGAATCAGCCGACAGGGCAAGTCGACAGCCCTGTCGACATGCCTGTCGACTTGTCTGGGCGGGAATTTTCCCGCCTGGCCCCATTTCTGCATGTTTCGAAATTCAAATTTCCCGAAAACTTCTTTGGGCCTTAACCGGGTCATACGGACTCCGATTTTCGAAAGCTCGGACTCTATTTCGCGTATTTTTCCGAGACGAACGCAATGGCATAGCCCGTTTTACTTGATTCAGAATTTAAAATTAAATTATGCCTTGATTCTCGTTTTAACATGTTATCGAAATACGAGTTGTTACATTCTCCCCACCTTTTAGGATTTCGTCCCCGAAATCTCCAAGTTAGGAAGAACATATCCTACCATCCATCATCCATCTACTCAAAACATCATCCACAAGCAACCATCGTCCTTAGATGATTTCTAATGCTGTATGAATACTTGCAAAGAGTGTGTGTATATGTTCCTTAGCTAATGCTAATGATCAGGCCTGAAAAATCTTTTGAATGCAAAAATATGTTTAGTGCTATGAATCCATCATGTATGCAAATAGTCCTAGTCATATACACTATATGCGTGCACAAACATTCAACCATATGCAACATCCGCATGATAACACATTCAATTTCATCCATAAACAAGTATAAATACTCGTGCATATGCAATATGAAATGTGACCGAGTCGAGCTAATATCTAATGTAAATTCGTGCATCCACGAGCAACCACTTGCAACCATTTGCAACCATATCAACCATAACATGTTTCAAATACATGTTCACGTCCATAGGGTTCTACCTAAGATTCCCTGAAACAGGGTCGAGAAGATAAACAAAACAAACTCCGTACGGGGTTTGTAACAGAGACAGGACCGAGAGGATATCCATAAAAGATAGCCTACAAGCAAGCTCAACAGAAAAACAGGGATCGAGGATATATTCCCAAAAGAGATATCATGCACATATTTAGTCTTCAGTCTCCTGAGTCGCATTACCTTGAGCTTAGTTCCATCGTGCCTTGACCGCCCCTTTTACTTCCCGATTTCGCAGCTTCTTATTTCCTGTTTCCATAACATGAGTTGGAACTCATTTCCTCGTCGCCTCTCATTCCACTTGCACTTATTCTCCTTCTAGAATACTTGGCGCAAACAGGACTGCGTACACATTATTCCATGCGAGCCCTCAAAATTCACTAGTGAATCCTGGACCTTATACCATAAGGTATTCCACGTAGAAAAACTTTCTCTTGAAAGTAAACAGATGTCAATCAGGTTATCATGCGCACTTACTAGGGTAATTCCCATAACCCATACATAAGCGAAGTAAACCATCCGTCTTATTAGCGAACACCATTCGATCGGGTTTCTAATTTCCAACAAAGGCATCTAGGGATTCTAAGTAACTAATCATTACAGAACCCAAAAGGTTACGCGATACTTCAAGGGTATTACCAAAGCAAGCCAAGAGTCTAACTACCCTCCTTCTAAAACCGAGAGTGGCACCCCTTACTGGATAACCACTTCATCCCTAGAATCCATCCACAACTTATAAACATAAGCATTATTTCCAAGTTCAACACTTGATATAGACATTCTCAAATCCAAACAAGCCATGAGTAAATGGACCGATCTTCCAATAGGACTTGAGACAAAAACGGGATCCTCTACTATGCTAGTACTAAGGTGCAGAGACTCAACTATCGAAGCGGACTTAAAAGATGCGGTGATCAAAACAAAGTCCCGACAGGATGATAGAGAAGAAAAGCTAAACCTTTAACAAGATCGTTACCCTCCTTCTGAGGTACCCTAGAAATGAGAGCATACTATTTCCCTCCGAATGATCTTGTCCTTGTCCCATGATACTTAACTATCTGCCCCGTTTCACTATGCCAAAGGTACCCTCTCGTCATGGGTTTCATTGTTCATCTTTCTCCCTCCTTTGAGGACTAAGCCATACCAACACGTTGCTCACCCATAAGCTCATATCCTTTATCCTCTTTCTCACTATCCTTTCTTGTATAACTCTGCAATGGTCTCTCGAGAACCACCTCCATCGTACCGGAAACACTTACGCAGCTAGAAAGACTAGTCGCAGTCAAAACCACTGTGACTACAGATGGAGGAAAGAAAGGAAAAGAGATTCAATCAAGGAAACAAGGATAATGCTAATGGCCTTCGGGGAATAGCCTTTTTCTTTTTAAAAGAAAATTTTCTTGAAAAATGCTTCGTTGTAAACGATTTTCAAATAGTTTTCAGAAGGTCTTTAAAAACTTTTGCCCAGTCTGGTAACCTTCTGCTCTGATACCAAATTGTAACACCCCGCCTCCGCTAGGGTCACTCGCAAAGGAATGCACTAGCTTTAGAGGGGCATTATTGGTAAACATGCACAGAAATATCACAAGACAGAACATATAAAATAGCGGAAGTAAAATCGAACTTTCATAAACATTAATAATTAAGGTCTAAAGCCTTTTACATCAGAGTACATCAAAACCTGTCTTGCAATAATAAAGAAGCATAACAACCTTTTCATAAATTATTCCCCAAAGTAAAGCGGTGAGGCAGCCATAGCCAAGAGAAGACCAAGTTATACATCGAGCCATACATGATGACCTTCAACAGAAAAAGTCCGAACTAAACAACATCATTTCCTCCCTGAAACCTGGGGGGGAAACGGAAGACAAAGAGGCGAAAGAAAACGGGGTCAGTCATAAAGACTGGTAAGTCCTGTCTACTTCCAGTATAAAAACAGGTAAAGGTAACATGACATGCATAAACTGAAAGTAAACATAAGGATAACTACAAGATAGATAAACCAGGGTAGCCGGTTGAACTACTGCGGCAAGGTAAACTAAGGTATCATGATAAACTACGGTGTTATGATAAGTCAAGGTATCACATCGTCAGATTTCTATCGAGTACATTATCCCAAGGTATCTACCCCGTCTAACATCCCACGGTATCTATTATGTATATTCTTCCTAGTTCTAACATGTATATTTGCTCTGCACCTCTCGTACTAGTATCCCTACCCGCGTCATGTGTTAACCATGAATGTCCCGTGCTCAAAGTCGTGTAATGGTCCATGTCAACCTAATATCTCATATATAGGTTACTCAAATCATACGTTTCTTTCCATGTATATAAGTTCAGTCCTTTGCCGTACCTCGTACGGGCTTCCTCATGTCGTATTATCCTTGAAATCGTCTGGACTGTCACCCTTGTTCTATCTAGGCTCTTCCGTATGAATCATCGTTTGAACTACTAGGACTTACGCCACCTAGCACCACTAGGGATTACGCTTACCTATTGCACGCTTTCGTATTTCGGTTTGGGTTAAACCACCTAGGCCACTAGGGATTACGCTAACCCTCAACCGCGCCCTTTTTCCCACACATTCATCGTGAATCGTTTTTCTATAACTGGATGCACATGTATCACATCGTGCCATCCGAGTCCTGTCATCGGCCAAAACAAGAAATACAGGACTCGGTCGGGAGCTTTAGATTTATCTGCCGATGCAGATGCTAAGGTCTGCTTTTCTACACGTGGCTATGGTCCCACGAGACCCCTCCCTCAACTGGTGAAAGGCAACACAAGAGAAAATCTTGCATGAGAACTACACTCCGGCCAGCCCACATCCTACGGCCTACCTCACCCATAATTAGATAGCAATTATGGTATGTTGGGTGTTCCCTGCCTTTCCGTACGTACACGCTTGACTCAAGATGGTAGATGATCGACGAACTTGCTATCTCGGGCACCTTATGTATTCGTCGACTCACTGCTATCCACCCCAGTCTTTAGGTCGCTCGCATAGCAACCAAGGCATATTCTTGGTTCTTCTACCGCAGACCTCAACCTCTCGTGAGCCTAGTATAATGACCTGGCAGCTCACAGAGGGATCCCAAGAATATCCTCACGTTCCCTGAAGCTGCTGCTTCGTTACCCAGTTCGTTGGAGCCTTTATCTAAATCAGATAGCCTGCTCCTACACGCATACTTAAACGTTGACCTAACGTATCGGGTTACTAATCTATCTAAGAAATGGTCCAAATTTCCTTGACTAAGAATTATTACTTAGTTTCCCTTAACTAAGGTTTACCACTTAGCCTTATTTCCATAATCCTTGTTAACTATGGTTATTTACCTAATCCTCCGAATTAGGGTTTATCTAATGGGTTAAGTGTCACTTAAGTTCATAACTTAGCCCGTCTACAAACCATGTCAAAATTGGCTAAGTATCCAAGTCCAAGACTTAACCCTACAAACCATGTGTCAAGTTGGTTAAGTATATCAAGCAATCCATGACTTAACCTCGTCTAGTTATCATTTTAGATTGGTTAAGTATACATTAATTTGACCCTATCAAATTACCGAGTCAAATTGGTCAAGCGTATTCGAAGCGATTCGTGACTTAGCCTTATCATGTTTTCACGTTAGATTGGTTAAGTATAGGTTAACTTAACCTCATCAAATTAACAAGTTAGATTGGTTAAGTATAGGCCACTTAACCTCACCAAATCATCGTGTTAAATTAGTTAAGTGTTTAACTTAACCCCATCCGATTACCATGTTTAGATTAGTTAAGCCTAATCTTAACCCCATCCATTAACTGTATTATACGGTTAAGTGTCATTAAGAAAATTTACTTAACCTTATCACGTTATCGTGTTGGATTAGTTAAGTGTTGGTTAACTTAATCCCGTCCGCTAGTCGTGTAAAAATGGTCAAGTGTCATTAGGCAAATCAAGTTACTTAACCTACCCAAGCTTATCATGTTTTGTTAAGTATCATTAGCCTAATCAAATTACTTAACCCATTTTTCCATATCATATTTGGTTAAGCCTCATTAATCAAATTAACTTAACCCTATTATGTGGCATTAATTTAATTAATGCACCCTCAACCTCTCACATTAGACCTTGTTGTGGTTACTAGTTAAGCCGGGCGGGTCCAGGTAGGTTTACACCACAACCTAGTCTAACCTCGGGTCGTAAGCGCGACATGACCAACTTCTCACATTGGGTCCTATTGTTTGCAACTACTAGTTAGGCCGGTCGGTTCCGGGTAGTTTTACGTTGCAAACTCAACCCAACCTCGAGTTGGCCACAGTTATATTATCTAAGTTCATCATGTTTCCAAAACATGTTACAAGTTTTCAAGCATTTGGGTAGACCTAACTTAATAGGTAAATTCCCAAAGGGTAGACCTAACTTAATAGGTAAATTCCCAAGCTCATGTTTTTATGCATACTTACATGCCAACTTCCATGTTATCTTTCAAGACATATTTTCAAGTATAAACACATGTCATAACCAAGTTAAGGTTTCGCGACATGTTCATGTTTAGCTAACTACCCAAAATCGTGTTTTCCCAACGCAAGCAAAGCTAGTCAACATAGTAGGTATACTATGGCTACATGTAGACCCCTAAACATGCACGATGCCACTAAAGGGATTGGCTCCAAACATGCATGGCGTCATTAGGGGGTTTGGCCTTAAAACATGCATGATAGAGTCATATAGGGATTGACCATAAGCATGCATACTATCATATAGGATTTGGCCACAAACTTGCATAATATCATAAGGAGGTTTTTGCCACAAACATGCATGAAACATAATGGGTTTGTGTTCATATGCATGCATAAGCCCCAAGGTCAAGTATTTGGCTATGTTTCACAAGTCAAATGGTTCCCCAAAGGTTCATGCTAATCTTCCATAGACAAAGATCCAAACTTGCAAGATAAACTAGGCTAAACATAACATGAGTGACATGATTAAGTTGCTACATCTTAGTCTAAGGTCATAAATCATAGAAAAGGGACAAAGTTAGGTTCACATACATGCATACTTATGTTTTATCTCATTTTATCCCATGCCAACATTAAAACTACCGTTTTGATCCAAAAGTAGCTAGAACTTACTTAGTTAGGCCTAGGGAAAGAAGCATGAATCATCTTGGCTAAGAAAGGTGCCTCCTTTGTAGAAGAATCGTCATGGAACTCGCATAGAAATGTTGATTCGGCCTTGATTTGGTGTAGCAAGCTTGCACCTTTTGATTTGAACTTGATTTGAGTGCATAGGCTCTAGGGATTGGAGATGGAGGCCATGATCAAAATTGATTTTGGCAGCACTTAGTTGCTAGGTTCGATTTTTAGGGATTTAGGTTAGGTTTAGGGTCTTTTTATAGAGATTAGGATAGTTTTAGGCCCTTAGATTAACCCTAGGACTAACCTGAACCGTCAGATTTCAAACCAGGCCCAAAAACCTAGCCAAGATAGAAAATAGGTGCACCAGATCAGAATCAGCCGACAGGGCAAGTCGACAGCCCTGTCGACATGCCTGTCGACATGCCTGTCGACTTGTCTGGGCGGGAATTTTCCCGCCTGGCCCCATTTCTGCATGTTTCGAAATTCAAATTTCCCGAAAACTTCTTTGGGCCTTAACCGGGTCATACGGACTCCGATTTTCGAAAACTCGGACTCTATTTCGCGTATTTTTCCGAGACGAACGCAATGGCATAGCCCGTTTTACTTGATTCAGAATTTAAAATTAAATTCTGCCTTGATTCTCGTTTTAACATGTTATCGAAATACGAGTTGTTACACGCCATGTCATCCAGTTTCTCAAAGGTAGCCCCCATAGGAAAGTAGGTCATAGCTAACCCATGTAGCAACTCATTCAAACCTTTAACAAATCTTAGGGCCTTCTTTTAAGGTGTGTTCACCAAGTCTAAGCAAAATCTCGCCAACTGAATGAACTTGTTGACGTACTCATTTACTGATAAATTCCCTTGCTTCAACGCCAAGAACCTCTCCATGTATAAATTCTCTTCTGCTCGTGAGAGAAATTTCATCTTGAACCTATGCTTGAAATCCATCCATGTCTCCACTGGACGCTCCCCATTCGTGACCACCCACCAAAACGAGGCTTCGTCCTTCATTAACCAAGCAGCTAATTGGACCTTCCTTCCATCTTCTATCTCGAAGATACCAAACAAATCTTCCACCTCCTTAAGCCAATTTCGAGCTTCAACGAACGTCTCTGACCCATGAAAAGGTTTCCCGCCCATTGCCCGAAAGTCTTTGCATATTTTCGAAAAAGTATCAACGCGGAGAGGGAAAGGAGGTGGAGCGGCTGCAGTTGGGGGAGGAGGAACGTCTGTTGGGCCTACAGCGGTGGCCTTATTCTCTAGATACCTTCTGAACCAGGCTGGTATCGGTATGCCCTCAGGTATCTTGGGTATCCTAGACATGCTGAAAAGAAAAAGAAGAGATCCAAAATGGAGAATCGAAGGAAAGATATATGGCTCTTGGGGGTTATGTTTTTAAAACAAACTTTTCTCATGAAAATACTCTCCTTTAAACATATTTTTGAAAGTATTTCTTTATAAAATGCTTTTGAAAAACAGTTTTCCAAAATCTCTTATCTGTTCTTGGTAACCTTCAACTCTGATACCACGTGTAACATCCCAGGTCCATTAATGTAACTCTCAAAGGGAATGCATTAACTTTCATGGAGTATTATTGCTGTATAGAACAGAATATAACAAGGCAGATACATATATTGGTACTTGAAAATTTAAAACAACTATTATTGTAGCAGAGAAATAGTTTGGTTACAACAACATCAAAAACCAACAGTAAAACCAAGTACACTTAATATCCATCTTGACAAATTATTTTCTGAGTATATAAAGTAAAAGGCATAACCCCAACATAAGTAGCCATAAAAGAGATGAGCCAAACTTTACTTTCAGCAATCCAAGCACTTCCAAAAGAGAGAGAAAGTGGTCCAAATAATGGTCCACTAGCACTAGTCCCACCCTGAGAACCGGGTGGAAAGGGAAGAAAAGAGGCGAAAACAAAGGGGGTCAGACATAAAGTCTAGCGAGTCCAATAACTTAAACAATATAACTATTAAAGTAATTAGGATAAGGCATAAACTGGTAAAAACAAGGAATGACTGTGAAGCAAATGGGCAAGACAAAACAAACAAGAGAAATATGTTGGCGTTAATCGCGCTCCTAATCACTATAGGATAATTACTATACTGCACCATTACTAGTCACCCTAAAAGTTGACCCCGCCTATTGAACATAATAATCATAATGGTAGTTTCGTGTACCCCTAGCTGTCTTCATAGGTGTCGCCTGCCCCTATCTCCACTAGTTGTACCCACTACCCCCATGCGATCGACTCCCTAACTTGTAGATACCCATGTTGGTCCCACAGTGGGGTGTATCACTCCCCAAAGTGGCAACCCGATACCACCAAAGATGCACGGCTTATATCTACACGATGCAATAACGTCTTATCTACCAGCCCTGGCCCACGCACCACATGACCCCGTTGGACTCGCGTTGCCACCGCTAACCCGTTTTGACCTCTTATAATCAAACCCAGTAAGCTGTCCCATCCTCGATCTAACTCGAGCCCATAAAGATACTTAATGGGTTACTGGTTTGAAAAGGGTCCCCCATGCTTGACACAAGCTTTCCACCTATGCTTGGTCCCCACTAGGATTTCCCACTTAACCCCTTCTTATTCATGTCTTCTTACATGTTTCAACTTGGTTAAGTGTTTTTAATCGTATTTCACATGTCACCCACTTAACCCCCATGTCCCACCACATGTTTATCTTGGTTAAGTGTTAATTAACTCATTATAACCGTAACCTTGTAAGACCTCCCACATTAGACTACCGTTTGCGGTTGCTGGATTTGCCGGGCGGGTCCGGGCAGCCTTATACCACTAACGAGCCTAACCTCGTGTCTTTACAATTGTTACACATTTAATTTATGCCTTCGACCTCTCACATTAAACTACCGTTTGTGGTTGCTGGATTTATCGGGTGGGTCCGGGCAGTCTTATGCCACAAACAGTCTAACTTCGTGTCTTAGACATTTATTATTACACATAATTATTTCACCCAAATATGAATTAATTATCCATATTCAAATTGTCAATAATTTCCAAATTAATCTATGTCCATAATTGTCACCTAAATTATGTCCATACTTTTCAGGTATATAAATTATACCAATTAGTGTCTCAAATTAATTATATGCCTTTAAAGCCATTTTATGCCAATTCACAATATGTATATTTGATATTTTCCCATTGTCCCCACGTCGTTCGTACGTTTAATATGAAGTATGTTAGACTCGAAAATAGTTTAACTCATAAGAAAAGAAACATCACAGCTTGCATAACGCATAAACTAGATCTAACTTGCAAATAAGAATTATAACATAAATTTGCATAGCCAATAACTTGCATAGGCAATGAACATATAGAACATAAATTTGCATAATCTATGTACTGCCATGGATCTAAATATAGATCTAAACATGAAATTGTGAACTTGCATATATGAATAAGGTTTTACCTAAACTTGCATATATGAATATAGTTTTCACCTAGACTTGCATATGTGAATATAGTTTTTACCTAAACTTGCATATGGATACCTACAAACTTGCATATGAATTTAAACATGTAAACTAATTTCACATGTTTTACATATAAACTAGCATATGTATATACTTGATTCACATATAAACTTGTGTAAAATTCGCATACTGACTTGCATAAGATTCACATACAACTAGCATATGATTTACATCCCAAACTTGCATATAAACTGATGTCATAAAATGAATCAAGTTAAACATGTGATTGGACATTCGAAATAGATGTACTAACATAAGTTAACAAAACTGTCATATGTTCAGCAATAGACGATAACAATGTTAAAGTAACATCACATGATTCAACAGACATGTTCTCATAATCCCAATTATAACTCTTCATAATTAATTTATTTATTATTTTGTGAAAGAAATTGTACTCGCAAAGACGGATTAGAGAAGAGAATAATTCGTTCACCATTTGTATTAGAATCCTGACTTGCAATCCCTAAGCTTCAAGAAGAAGAACTATTCTAGCAGCAGCATGGAGGCTAAGAGATTAATTTAGTTTAGGTTTAGAGCTTGAGTCTATGCATGCTTATATAGAAGTTTAAATCAATATAAGTTGTTAGATTATTATAAGAGCAAATCAGAACCATTCAGACTAGATAGAGTTATCCAGAATTGCCACCTATGCCCTAGTGACTCAACAACAGGTCAGAAAAGACTCAGTAACATGTCAGAATTGTCATAGTTCAGATCTGCCCGAGGGGGTAGGTCGACCCCCAGGTCGACCCCTAGGTCGACCTGTATAGGGGAGGTCGACCCCCTGGTCGACCTGGCCTGGGGCGGGAAAAATCCCGCCCAGTCTGCTTCCTTGTTTGAATTTGAATTTTGAATTTCATTCGGAACTGTTTTTACAACAACAACAACAACAACAACAACAACAAAGCCATATATCCCAAACTAGTTGGGGTTGGCTAGATATGGAACCCAAAATAAAAATAAAAGTAAAAGAAATAATACTGATAATAATATATATACGAGTTTAAAATAACCATACAAATAAAAAGACGTCTGAAAAAGTTTTTTTTTTAAAATTGAGATAAAATCTAAAATAGTAATAAAAAAAGTAAAAAGGTTCAACAAAAGTGAAATAAAGTCTAAAATAATCCAATAGATTTATAAAAAAACCTAAGGTTCTGGTACATGGATAGCCAACTTCCATGCACTCCTATCCACTACCAGCTCCTCAGATATACTCCAATTACTTAAATCCCTCTTTATTATCTCCTCCCATGTCATTTTAGGTCAACTTCTACCTCTCTTTGGGCCTTCGGTGCGGCCCATAATTCCAACGCGCACAAGAGCATCGTGTGGTCTACGTTGGATATGGCCAAACCATCTCACGCGGTATTGGACTAACTTCTCCTCTATAGGTGCAACTCCAAGTTTTTCCCGAATATCCTCATTTCTAATCTGATCTCATCTGGTATGCCCACAGCTCCACTGTAGCATCTGCATCTCTGCTATACTTATCTTCTGAACGTGTTGCCTTTTAGTAGGCCAAAATTTTGAACCATATAACATTGTAGGCCTGATTGATGTCCTATAGAATTTTCCTTCAAGCTTCTGAGGAATCTTCCTGTCACAGAGAATGCCAGATGCTAGTCGCCATTTCACCCATCCTGCTTGAATTCTAAAACTACCATCCTTATTGATCTCCCCATCAAACTACAACATAGATCCTAAGTATCGAAACGATTCCTTCTTGGGTAATACTCTACCGGCCAGGGTGACCTCTCCATCATCTGAGCTGACTTTGCTAAACTCACACTTCATATACTTTGTTTTAGTCCTGCTAAGCTTAAAACCTTTTGATTCCAAGGTCTCCCTGCACGACTCCAGTTGTCGATTAACCCTTATTCTACTCTCATCAATTAGCACAACATCATCGGCAAAGAGCATACACCAAGGGATCTCCCTTTGTATATCTTTTGTGATTTCATCCATCACTAATGCAAAAATATAGGGGCTCAAAGCCGAACCTTTATGTAACCTTATGTTAATTGGAAAGTCTCTGGTCCCACCATCGCATGCCCTGACACTAGTCACAACCCCCTCATACATATCCTTGATAAGGGTAATATACTTTGATGGCACTCTCTTCCTTTCTAGTGCCCACCACATAACCCTCCTTGGCACTCTGTCATAAGCATTCTCCAAGTCAATAAAAACCATGTAGAGATCTTTCTTCTGCTCCCTGTATCTCTCCATAAGTTGCCTAACTAAGAAAATCGCCTCAGTGGTTGACCTTCCAGGCATAAAACCAAATTGATTCCTAGAGACACTTGTCAGCCTCCTCAAACGCTGCTCACAAACTCTCTCCTAAAGTAGAATTGTTTTTAATTTATTTAAATTTCTGAAACTTCTGGGGGCCATAACCTCCTCATACGAAGTCCGATGTACGAAAACACGGACTCTATTCCAAGCAGAATTTCGAGACGAACGCAATGGCGTAACCAGTTTCCCTTAATTCTCACTTTAGCAATTAAGTATTCTTTAATTTGTTCTTTTAATAGTCACAGAAAATTCAGGGTGTTACACTTTAGATCAACATAGGGTCCATCCAAACCATCCAGTCCAAGAGAATGCGTCATCAGGCCAATAGAAGTCGCCACGTAGCCCTACGACTCAGAAATTCTTTACTGCCTCGTCAGAAAGATACAAAACAAAGTATTTCACCTAGATCTGGGGGCAGGGGGTCGACACCCCTATGGGGGGGTCGACACCTATTTCAACACCCCTTAAGGGGGGTCGACACACTCTGGTGGGAATTTTCCCACCCAGCCTGTTTTTGGTTGATTTTGAATTTCGAACCCATTTTTGACTTTCTGGATCTATTTCTGAAGTACTGAACCCAATATATATATATATATATATACATATATTCCCCCCTACACGCATACAAACTTCTAAGGCTTATAACTTCTTCATACAGTGTCCGATTTACGCAAACTTGGACTCTGTTTCAAGCAGAATTCCGAGACGACCGAAATGGCATAACCCATTTCGCATAATTCCCAATTTTAAAATTAAGTACTCTTTAATTCGTTACTTTAATATTCACAGAAAATACGGTGTGTTACAAATTCTATCATTTCTATAAGTTATGCTTACTCTACAAGGGTGTCTTTAATTACATAATTTTATTATATTTTCCACCGGTGATGTATACCACTAGGTGTCATTAATTACATAACCTTATTGGGTTAAGTTCGTGGGCCTATATGTAAATATTATCCAACCCCCTCTATTTTACTTAACCCACTACCCATCCAATTTTACTTAACCCTAACTTAAGTTCATAACCATACAATCCTTATGGATTAAATTAGGTTAAGTAGTCCAATTCAGTACCATGTCCAATTACGGTTATAATGGGCTAGACCTCCTACATTAGGCCTACAACGTTTGGATGCTGGATATGTCGGTCGGGTCCGGGCAGTCTTATTCCAAAGTTGGGTCCAACATCGTGTCTTAGCCCAATTCATTTTACACACTTAGACTTCTCACATTAGGTTCGACATTAGTGGATGCTAGATATACCGGTCGGGTCTGGGCAGACTTCCACTACTAATGCAACCCAACCTCGTGTCATAAGTGCAATTACAATTCCTAATTGTAATTACTAGACATTCCATTTTTATCCAAATCTACCTATGTCATTATAGGTGATTATTTCTCTTTTTTCCCTATATTTAATTATATGCCCAATTCACTATTCAAATCATAGACTTTTACACCCCTTTTCAATTCACCTTTTAATTATGCACCATATGCTCTTTTTCCCAAGTTATAAGTCAAAGCATATACATATACATATATATATATATATATGTGTGTGTGTGTGTGTGTGTGTGTGTGTTATGCACAAACCCAAATCTACATATTTTCCAATTTATGTCCCTAGTCCATATTCGTCCATTTCAATACAAGCTATACCCAAATCCATATTCACATATTTTCCAATGTATGCCTAAAATTCATATTCACATATGTCCTAATTTATGTCCTAAATCAGTACTTACACATGTCCCTAAATTATGTCTTTCCCGAACGTTTCCAATTTCGCATGTTCGCATTTTTCAGCGTTAGGCCTAGGCTCGAAGGTAGCCTGGCTATATAAAAAAAGGAAAAAAGGGGAGAGAAGAAAATCAAGAATAGGCATAATAATGAATAAATAATAAACTGATGGAAATAGGCATAAACTGAATATGCATATTATGAGAAAATTTAATATGGTGGCGATATGAACATATAAAAGCAATCAGTTAATTATGTCAAAATAAAACTGATTAGGCACCGATTCAAAATCTAGTTTTTATATACATATCAAGATTACTATTTAAATATTCAAATCTAAAAATAACATGAACTCACAGTGAACAGATTTAAGGAAACGAAGCCAATTTACTGCGAAGAACATGTTGAATAAGCTGTTGTAGCCAACGCTAAATTTGTTGTAGCAATCTTCGAATATATATAATCTTCTTTGAATTGATTTAGAAGAAGAAAGGCCATTTTAATTTTCGTTGCAGCAGAGCTTCGTCGTCAGCATTATTTTTAGATAAATAAAACCTAGTTCTAGTGTCCTTTATATAGGAGTAGCGGAGCAACCAAGACCTTCAGATTGGACCAGAAGCCATCAGAATCATCCATGTCAGAGAAGCTTACAGATCCCCGGGTGGGTCGACCCTCTTCAGGTGGGTCGACCCCGGGATCGACCCCCATGAGCCTGGGTCGACCCCTAAGTCGACCCAGCAGGGTCATGGGTCGACTTCAAAATGTCGGCCCTTCCTCGATTTGCGCGTTTTGGATTTCTGGTTTTGCTGATTTTTGAATATTTTTGAGTTTTATATGTGTGTGTATCTTTCCTATATGCATAGAAACTTCAAACCTTAATAACTTCTTCATACAGTGTCCGATTTACGCAAACCGGGTGTCTATCTTGACTAGAATTCCGAGACAGACGCAATGGCACGATCCATTTTACTTAATTCGGAATATTTATTTATTTTTTTCCTTAATTCATTGTTAACAGTGTATTTCACACTAATTATTCTTTAATTCGTCACCTTAAGTGTCGTTAAAATTCCGAGGTGTTACATTCTCCCCTACTCAAAGGATTTCGTCCCTGAAATCTCTAGTCAAGAAGAACGTATATCCTAACATCCAACAATCATACATCCATCTAGCAATCATAGGCATCCATTGTCCTTAAGGAATTTCTAATACTTTTATGAACATACATAATAGTGTGTGTATATGTCCGTAAACTAATGCGAAAGATCAGGCGGTCTACTGATTCAGTTGACCTCCTTAATGCAATGTATATTTGTGCCATGCAACCAAAATGTATGCAAATCATCCTATTCCATGTAAGTTCTATATGTGTGCACAACCATCCATCCAAATGCAACATCAATGTTATGATAATCCATAAAAAAATTAAAAAAATGTACACACATCAATATGCAATACGTGATTGAGCCAATCTAGTGCCTATTTTGTGTGTATATGCATCCACGAGGAATCACTAGCAACCACTTGCATCCATCAAACTTAACATGTCTTAAACACGTGTTTACATTCATTAGTTTTTTACCTAACGACTCAATCGATAGGAGATATTAAAACGATAGATACAACTATTATTTCAAAGCTTGGAAAAAGAAGTTAAGGACATATTCTCGAAAAGGAAAGGATATGAAGCGCGAATCTTGTCTTCAGCCTCCCAAGTAGCGTTCTTGCGACCCTTTCCCCATTGCACTCTTACTAGCTTCATTTCTTTTTTGCACAATTTCTTAACCTCTGATCTAAGTATGCAAGTCGGAACTCGTCCTATCATTGCTTCCTTCTCTACTTTCATTTCCTCCAGCAAGTTTGGCTCCACTACCTCGAACTCTATACATTTTATCACCGCTTGGATGAATTGTCATCTTAGAATGATGGGCTTCCTCAAGGACTGTCTTCAATAGGTTTCCCATCCCGATATGACTCACTTATGAAACCTCTTCTCAAGTAGCTCCACTACTTGCTTATGAAGTTCCCTCTTCTCTTTTAGAGTCACATGTCGCAAATCATCGATAGATATACCAAGAGGTTCTAGGAGACTAAGCATGAAAGACCCCTTTTGGGTCATAAGAAACCTTGAGAGTCTTTCTATGGCAAGTCAGAAGTCTAACGACCCTCCTCTCACCGTCCAGAATGGCTTCATATATGTTAAGCCATCCGTCCTAGAATCAAACCATATCTTATGATATCATGAACATATGCGTCGCAATCAAACTCGACACCTAACACAGAGTTTCTCAAACCCCGACAAATCATTGATAAATGAGTCGTACCTCCACTGGGGTTTGAGACAATAACGGTATCCAAAACCATACTAGTACCTAGGTGCAGAGGCTCAACTAAAGAATCAAATATAAAAGAATGCGAAGCGCCAGATAAAGAATCCTAACAGGATGATCAGAAATAGAAATCAATCCCTCTACGGAAACTTTCATACCCCTAACATGTCCATCAGCTATGAGAACATTAGCTTGACACCTAGAAGTTCCTGCCTCGGGCCTTGTCTTTATCTCTTCGGGCACTCCTTAATGAGGTGTCCTGCCTTACCAAAGTGGTAACAAACGCCTTTTTCTCTTTCTGCAATCCTTTTCCAGATGACCCACCATTCCAAAATTATGGTATTTCCTCTTTTCTTCTTTAGGTTGTGCTCCTTAGCCCCAACTCCCTTATTATCCTTTTTACCATCCTTGTGCAACATGCTAACAAGCCTCTTAAAAGTTGCCTCCATCGCACGGAAATCCTTATGAGGCTTGAGAGAAAATAAGACGCAGGCAAAACCATTGCGGCTAAAATGGAGGTTTTATTTTATAGCTTTGGGAAATATGCTTTTCAAAAATGGACTTTTATTTTAAAATACTTTGTTTTTGGGACCTTTTTGAAAACCATTTTCAAAGTATTGTATCCGATCTTATAACCATATGCTCTGATACCAAATGTGACACCCCACGTCCGTTAATGTCACTCACTAAGAGAATGCATTAAGTTTCGTGAAGCGTTATAGTTAAATAAGAACATAATAGCACAAGACAGACATGTAAAATAGCAACGGAAAATTTATTTAAATCAAAACATCATGGTCACAAATACTGAGTTTACATCATAAGTAACTAATTACATTAATAATCTGTCTTGCCAAAAATATCAGAGTACAAAAGCATAAAACCATATTTCCCTTGCAAAGCCATAAGAGAGTTGACAAGAAGTCAAAGAAGTACATCTATATCCAAAATCCAAGCTAAGATGAAAGAATCTAAATCAGCTCTAAGCACTTCCACCCTAAGAACCTGGGGGGAACAGAAGAGAGAGAAGAGGAAACAAAAAGGGTCAGACATAAAGTCTGGCGAGTCCAATTACATTGAAATATAAATAAATAAAAGTATCATGGCAGGTATATAAAACTGGAAGAACAAGATAACAGTAACAATAAAAAGTGTGAACTGAGCAAGATAAGACAAAAAGGTTATATTGCGCTTCTTAAATACATTTCTCTGCACTGCGCAGATATAGTATATCAAAAATAGAATGATCCCTACTAATATCGTTCCATTACATTTTCTTGATTATTAGGTTACTTGAGTTAGTAGAACTCAAGACTTATCCACGCATCTTACCAATTTATTTCCCCATGGATTCACCTAATACAATATATGTAGTTATCTCTCAATATTGAGATACACCCCATGGTACCTTACTCGCACGGTCTCCACCGTAAAGAACGCAGTCCCTCATCCTACGCTGGAGTGATGTACGGATCTCTATATAACAATGTTACGTTCCGCATATATTTGTAACTACTACGCTACGAAAGTGTATGGACTGCCACCATCGATCGAATCAGATTCCTTATCGCAATAATGCCCTCTAGTCTATGATACACCACTCATAGCAGATATGCATATATCTAGACTGTCCCACATATTTGATGTAAGCGTAGCTCGATGCCTTAATCGCCCGTCCTCTAATGTGCACCGAGTTCCATGGCAGGGCTAAACAAGAAACACGGAACTCGGCCGAGAGTTTTTCCATACCTGTACAGGCCTACCTTTAAGAGCCTCCAAATAATGATATTCCTACGGTCTGTTTTCCATGATGGATATGGCCCCACCTCGGCCTCTCCCTTAACTAGTAAGACTACAAGAGCTAAGCGACCGTCCCTAATAACAACCAATCTAAACATCCATGTGGAGTCTACCCTCAACCCCTTACCTCGATAGTGAAAGGTGAAATGGTATCTTGGGGTTAGCTCTGGTCATTTCGCATCCCGTTGGCTGCTGATGATGGATATCCGACGGTCTACTATCCTTATTGGTCGTGACCCTCCGCCTCCTCGTGAGGCAACCACCGAACTACCCTAGTGTCACCACGTCACATCATTCTGACTGCATAGCTACATCTGTAGTGAAGGCTCACCCACCTAGTAGTTACGCGCAGACCCAACCTCTACGAGTACATCCTAAGACATCTGTCACCGCAGAGAGGACTACTTGGAGCACCTTACGTACTTCAGGAAGCCGCATGCTTCCCCTTCCATTCCTTTGGAGCCATCATAACAATCAGATGAATGTGCTCTCCCCTTGTATCTTATAATGCCTCGATGATCTACCCGTTGGGTTATTCACCCTAAAACGTACGGACTGGTCCTAGCGCATTTCTTTAATATGTTGTTAGACCCTATGTCTAAACATTCTTTTACGCGCTTGCCTTACCACACTAGGTTCCCATTAAATTGGTTATTTCCGTTCATATTGAATTCCTATTCAAATTTACCAAGTTTCTCTTGCTTATTAATTTCAATCATATAACTTAGTCCTTTTAAGTTTATTAGTAAGCCCACAACATGTTATTCTCTAGATTGTGGCCCAAGGTCTGTAGTCCACAATCTTTTTTATATTCTTGCTTGGATACATCATTACAATAAAATGTTCTCCTTAATACGTTATTAAGTATGTCTCAATTCACATGTTTCCTAATCACTTACCATTTATTATTAAATATAACTTATTGATTTTGCAAGTTTTCCTCATTCTTTCTCATTTAAACATAAATTCAATTTACACCATCACTACAATTTATCGTTGTTTACTTAGCAGATTATTACGCATATCTAATTCTATCATTTCTACAAGTTATGCTTACCCTAAGGGTGTCTTTAATTACATAACTTTATTATATTTTCCATCGGTTATGTATACCACTTGGTGTCTATAATTACATAACCTTATTGGGTTAAGTTCGTGGGCCTATATGTAAATATTACCCACCCTCTCTATTTTACTTAACCCACCCACTATCCATCTAATTTTACTTAACCCTAACTTAAGTTCATAATCATACAATCCTTATGGATTAAATTAGGTTAAGTAGTCCAATTCTTTACCATGTCCAATTATGGTTATAATGGGCTACACCTCCCACATTAGGCCTACAACGTATGGATGCTGGATATGTCGGTCGGGTCCGGGCAGTCTTATTCCATAGTTGGGTCTTACCTCGTGTATTAGCCCGATTCGTATTTACACACTTAGACCTCTCATATTAGGTTCAACATCAGTGGATGCTAGATATGCTGGTCAGGTCCAAGCAGACTTCCACTACTAATGCAACCTAACCTCATGTCATAAGTGCAATTACATAATTGTAATTACTAGATATTCCATTTTTATCCAAATCTACCTACGTCATTATAGGTGATTATTTCTCTTTTCCCCATATATAATTATATGCCCAATTCACTATTCAAATCATAGACTTTTACAACCCTTTTCAATTCACCTTTTAATTATGCACCATATGCTCTTTTTCCCAAGTTATATGTCAAGGCATATATATATATATGTGTGTATATATATATATGTTATGCACAAACCAAAATCTACATATTTCCAATTTATGTCCCTAGTCCACGTTCGCCTATTTCAATACAAGTTATACCAAAATCCATATTCGCATATTTTACAATGTACGCCTAAAATTCATATTCACATACGTCCCAATTTATGTCCCAAATCAGTACTTACAAATGTCCCCAAATTATGTCTTCCCCAATTGTTCCCAATTTAGCATATTCGCATTTTTTCAGCCTTAGGCCTAGGCTCGAAGGTAGCATGGCTATATAAAAATAAAAAGGGAAAAAGAGGGAGAGAAGAGAATCAAGAATAGGAAAAATAACGAATCAATAATAAACTTATAGAAACAGGCATAAACTAAATAGGCATATTATGACAAGATTTAACATAGTGGCGATATGAACATATAAAAGAAGATCTGATAATTATGTCATAATAGAACTTATTAGGCACTGATTCAAGATCCAGTTTTTATATACATATCAAGATTACTATTTAAATATTCAGATCTAAAAATAACACGAACTCAGAGTAAATAGATCTAAGGAAATTGATCCAATTTACTGCGAAGAACATGTTGAATAAGTTGTTGTAGTCATCGCTGAATTTGTTGTAGCAATCTTCGAATATGTATAATCTTCTTTGAATTGATTTAGAAGAAGAAAGGCCATTTTAATTTTCATTGTAGAAGAGCTTCACCATCAGCATTATTTTTAGATAAATAAAAACTAGGTCTGGTGTCCTTTATATAGGAGTAGAGGAGCAAACAAGACCTTCAGATTGGACCAGAAGCTATCAGAATCGTCCAAGTCAGAGAATCTTCCAGATCCCCCGTGGGTAGACCCCCCTTTAGGTGGGTTGACCTCGGGGTCAACCCTTAGGATAACCCAATAGGGTCTTGGGTCGACTTCAAAATGTCGCCCCTTCCTCGATTTGCACGTTGGATTTCTGGTTTTGCTGATTTTTGAATATTTTTTAATTTTATATGTGTATATATGTTTCCTATATGCATGTAAACTTCAAACATTAATAACTTCTTCGTACATTGTCCGATTTACGCAAATCGGTTGTTTATCTTGACCAGAATTCCGAGGCGGACACAATAGTGGGTCTGTTTTACTTTATTCTGAATATTTAATTCAGTATTTCCATAATTCATTGTTAAAAGTGTATTTCACACTAATTATTCTTTAATTCGTCATCTTAAGTGTCGTTAAAGTTCCAGGGTGTTACACCAGTGGCTCTGCTTCAGCCCACTTGGTGAAATAGTCAACGACTACAATGGCATACTTCATGTTTGACTTGGCTGTAGGTAAAACTCCGATTAGATCGATGCCCTAAATGGTGAATGACCATGGACTGACCATTTGGGTCAATTCTGTAGATGGCGCTCTTGGAATCTTTGCAAATCTTTGGCATCTGCCACACTTTTTAGCGTAGGTCATAGCATCCAGGTTCACATCAGGCCAAAAATAGCCATATCGCAGTACTTTCTTGGCCAATGTCTGTCCGAATGTGTGTCCCCCATATTTACCCTCATGTAATTCTGCTAAAATTTCTTTGGATTCTTCTTTAGTCACACATCGAAGAAGGGGTGTAGAAAAGCCTCGTTTGTACAATCTTCCATCTTGGATGAGATATAATGGAGCTTCACGCAGAATTTTTCATCGCTTCTTAGAATCCTCTAGAAGTGTTCCATTTAGGAGATATTCTTTGAATGGAGTCATCCATGAGACTAGCTCTTCATCAGTCTGCATAACCCAATCGACATTCGCATCTTTGATACTAGATTTGAAATAACTTCAATAGGAACCAACCCCAATATTTGAGCATCTCCAGAACTGGCACATTTGGTAAGTAAATCAGCTTTCATGTTTTCCTCTCTTGGAATATGGAATATTGTGTAGTAATCAAGGCCATCGAGAATTTCCAAAGCTTTAGAGAGATAAGTAGGAATATTTCCACCATTGGCTCGAAATTATCGTCGGACTTGACACACTACTACCTGCGAATAGCAAAAAATCTGTAGTGATTTCAACTTCGATTCTTTCGCCAGCTTTAATCTTGCAATTAGAGCTTCGTACTCGGCTTCGTTGTTAGTTGATGGGAATTCCAATCTTAAAGCGTAGCATAAAAGATGGCCTTCGGGAGATTCTAAAACCACTCCTACCCCTAAGAAATAATCATTCTTGGACCAATCAATGAACAACTTCCATCTCACAACAGTTTCAGCTGGTTCCTCCTTTTCTTCCCCTCTATCGGTGAATTCAACGATGAAATCGGCTAAAGTCTGCCCATTTATAGCCCTTCGAGGGTGGTAAGTAATGTTGAATTGGCTACGCTCAATATTCCACTTCAACAGTCTTCCCAAAGTTTCTAGCGGAAGAGGACTTGTTTTAGCGGTTAGTCGGTAAAAACTTTGATGGAGTGGGATGGAAATATGGCCTTAACTTTTTTGAGGCGATGAGCAGACAATATGCAAGCTGCTCCAACTTAGGATGGTTCAGCTTTGCCCCAGCAAGCCTTTGCTGATATAGTAAACTGGCCATTGAACCTTCGCATCCTCCCGGACAAGTGCAGCGCTTAATGCGTGAGATGAAACATCCCAGTATAGGAATAGTTCTTCTCCATCTTTAGGCTTTGACAGCATCGGTGGTGAGTCCATGTGTTTGATCAACACTTCAAAGGTTGTTTGGCATTTAGGATTCCATTTGAAAATTTTCTTTCCTTTCTTCAAAGCATCAAAGAGTGGAATACACTAATCCGTGGCCTTAGAGATATACTGGTTAAGCGCAGCTACTTTCCCATTCAGACTTTGAAACTCTCTCTTTGTTCTAGGAGCTCGCATTTCTCAAAAAGCAATGACTTGAGCGGGATTGGCCTCTATGCCCCTGTCATTGACAATGAATCCGAGGAACGTACCCGATGTGACTCCAAATGAACTATTGAGTGGGTTCAACTACATCCCATACTTCCTGAGGATATGGAATATTTCCGCCAAATTCTCTAAGTGATCACCAGCTTTCTTTGATTTGACCAGCTTATCGTCTACATAGGCTTCGTTGTTTTCCCAATTTGAGATTCGAACATGGAATTCACAAGGCGCTGGTAAGTTTCTCTTGCATTTTTTAGTCCGAATAGCATGACCTTGTAGTAGTATAAGCCCCTATCTGTTATGAAACTCGTGTTCTCTTCATTTGGCTTATAAATCATTACTTGATTGTATCTAGAGTAGGCGTCCATAAAAGATAATAGTTCATACCCTACTGTTGCATCAACAAGATGATCAATTCTTGGCAATGAGAAATTATCTTTGGGACACGCCTTACTGAGATGTGAATAATCGATGCATACCCTCTATTTTTCGTTGGACTTTTTAACTAAGACCGAATTAAAGAACCGATTAGGGTATTTGGATTCTCGCATAAAATCATTCTTGAGCAACCAATCCACTTCTTCTTTTAACACTTTAGACCTTTCGGGTCCTTGAGTTCGTCTATTTTGTTTTATTGGAGTCAAATTTGGACTAATATTAAATTTATGTACTATATTATCAGATGAGATTCCATACATATTAGAATGTGTCCAAGAAAAAACATCCAAATTCTCTTTTAAAAACATAGTTATATCTTTTAGCAACTTTAGGCCCAGCTGATAACCTATTTTCAATACTTTGTCAAGATCTTTGTCAGGAACTGGAAACAAATTTGTGGCCTTAGCTGGTGCCGCTCTAGCTCCCCCGCACTGGCTTTTCTCGGGTCCATTTCTTTATGACCTCCGTTGTGCTCGCCAGTGCAAGGGCCCCGCCCTATTTGCTATAAGGCGGTGTCATGAATACAGAGCAGAGCCTCTGCATTCTTCCCTATCTCCTTTTTCTTGACTTTGACTAGCTCCACCATGTAGCTCTCTCTGGCCGCTTTTTGATCTCCCTTTACCATGCCAACTCCATTTTCTGTTGGAAATTTCATGGTCATACACCGTGGGGCTAGCACAATTTTGAATCCAGCCAGAGTAGGCCTTCCAAGAAAAGCGTTATAGGCTGAAAGCTCATCAACTATCACAAAGGTTTGCATCATAACAACTTTTCGGTCTTCTTCACCAAGTTCAACTAGCAGATCTACCACTCCAATTGGTTGTGTTAGTTGCCCCGTGAATCTTGTTCTGACATGCTCGGACATCTGACATAGGGATATTCATCTTATTGAAAGCATTAATGAAAAGCACATTGATAGACGCCCCACTATTTACCAGAACCCTTCTAACCATAGATGATCCTATGTCAACGGTGACCACCATCAGATCAATCGTCGGTGTTAGTAGCCCTTCTGAGTCCCTATCTCTAAATACTACGTCTTCTCCTAATGTTTTCGGGAGCTTAATGGGAAATGAATTATTGAGGACCACGTAGCTTTCTTCCTATGGAGGGTTATTCAGCTCATCAGCATATTTCGTACAATCCCCTCGGCTTCTTCCAGCTAGGTGAGGGCCACCCAAAATTGTATAGATTACCGGCTTTGGGTTGACAGGAGTTGGAGCTTGTTCTGATGGGGGATTGCTTTTCCCTTGTGTATTCTGAGAACTTTTTACATACTGCTGCAACCTGTTCTTCCTTATTAGTTCCTCAATAAGGTTCTTTAAATGTATGCACTCGTTTGTATTGTGGCCTGGCTGATTACGGAACCTACAAAACCTCCCCAATTTCATGCTAGTATCACTAACCTTCACAGGCTTTGGCGTTGGGAAGTTTTGGTGTTCTTTGCAGTCATGTAGATATTCTCTACGGTGTCATTAAGTGGGGTCAACTTTGAGTTTTAAAAATAGCTGAATTTCTTGTTATCTTTGCTATCATTACACCTTTTCCGGCCCCCATAATGTTTTCTAGCCACCTTACCCATTATCTCCTTTCTTTTCGGGTTGCACACTGCTTTCAGGGACATCTGGGGCATAGGCTGGATCTTCTTCGATGCATATATACTCTATAGCTTTATTGTACAGCTGCTCGAGGGTGCTTGGCTTTTTCTTCTTGATCCACTGCCCAAGTTTAGTATTTTTGCTTATAACTCACTGTAAAGCCATCAAGACCAAGCGAGGCTAATGATTTCCGACTTCGGTTGCAGTAGCGTTGAACCGAGTGAGGATGGACTTGATTGGTTCTCCTAGCCTTTGCTCTACCTCATTCAGCTCCATAACATCCCGTACCTTAGTTGCTTGGAGTCTAAAATGTTCTCCAAATAGCTTGGCTAGGTTAGCGAAATCATCCACAGATTTTGGTGGTAACATTGTGAACCAAAGGGAAGCCACCCCCTCTAGGTAAGTTAGGAAGTACAACATTTTAGCTCATCTGTGGCACGTGCCCCGTCCATATGTTGGTCGTACTTGAATAGGAACATATTGGGGTCACTGGTCCTATTATAGGCCTGTACCACTAGAGGTTTGACCTTATTCAGATACAGGGCCATTTTGATTCTCTCAGTGAGTGGAGTCTTAGTAGGAGCGAATCCCCAATCTTCTTCATCATCCTCCTTTTTCAAGCTTTTCTTCATGATCTTGCAAAATATGTCCAATATGAGTTCCTCTTCGTTGTGTTTCTCCACGGGGCGGACAACATCCTCCTTACTAGATGTTTTCCTAAGCAAATGGTCATGGTTCGGATTCCTAGGCCATATGCCTCCCTCTTAGGGAAGTGCCCCTTTGTTGGTGCCATGCATTTGTCGAGAGGTTGCTTCCTCGGAATGGTTACGTGCATGCGGTTTTGCCTCTTCACGGTGAGGACTATTAGGATCAACAACCTCTTGAACAGATTTGTCCTCATTCGGACTTGAAGAAGAAGAAGAACCTGCATTTTTCGTCTGAGCAGGTTTAGCATGGGTGGCATTAGCGTAAATTTGTTGTTGTGGCTTGAATAGCGAACATGGCTTCAAGCTTCTTCAACATAGCATTGGTCGAGATACCAATTTGACTTGTCAATCCCACGACAACCTCATCCAATTCTTTCCTAGTTACTGCAGCTCCAGCTCTAGAGGTCTCACCAACTTCAAATTGTTTGGTGGGTGGTGTAATTTCATTGGAGAGATTGTCGGTCTCTTCAACGGTCTTACTAACAGTTTTCTTGGTCTACCCACAATTTCAAACAAGGCTTAACTTTAAAGAGAGTTTGTTGATTAGCACGAACTTTAGGTTTGGAAGATCTATAGGAGGAACGAGCCCCAAACTTTATCACCACAAATGACTTAGAGAAAGGAAATGTGAACGTGGCCCCACGGTGGGCGCCAACTGTTTAAGTAAAAAATTGAACAAACACCAAAGGTACTTAAAAAGTACTTCACTAAATGGTTAGAAATGGGAAAAAGGAGCAACAATCACTGAAAGTAAGTAAAAAAACAAGGATTTTATAGTGGTTCGAACACTTTGACAAGGATTCTTATCACCAATTCGAGATTTACAAGGCTAGAATCATCTCTAAGTATATTCATTTTTTCTTTTACACATGGATTTCACTTTGATCTTTGCAAATCAGTAGAGAAATGGTTAAATCTCTCTAAATGCAAGGAATATGAAGGAAGACCTTCAATCTCTAAGACACTTAGGTGATTTTGAAGGATTCCATGGCGGATTAGGCTCTAGATCCTTGCTTGGAGATGCTTGATGATGTTAGAATCACTTGGAATAGTGGAGAAAGAAATTGGGCAGTCCTTCAGGGTCTTGGAAATTCATCCCCATTAAAGTGAAGATCATAGGGTATTTATAGGAGAAGTTGGAATGAAGTGGTGAGTTGAAACTTGTATGTGCAAACTATGGGTCGCTCATGCAGGTAATTACGAAAATGCCACTGCTAGTTGTTGCCAACTGTAACCAACTGTTTGTTTGATAGAACGCTCATGAAGTTCAACCGACCTTGGGATGTGCGACCAGCATCTGCTCGACCCACCAATGATGCGCAATCCCTTCTCATATGAGCGTGCTCGACCGACCCTTTACGTTTGAGTGACTTCATTGCAGACAAGGCCATGGATGTGCGACCCTGGGATGCTCGAGCCCTACTGTTGTTCGATCGACCCTATGATGCATGACCTATGAACATTCTTGACCCTTCTGTTAGATCGCTTGTCTTATATTGTTGTGCGAGCTGACATGTTGTGCAAGTCATCATGACGCCCGACTCGTATTCGTTCGACCCACTATTGTTGTTTGATCAAACCACTGTGTGAACGACCTACATGTGCCTTGAGTGAACATCTCCAATATTTTACTTTAAATTCGATCAATCGATGTATGTGTGATTTTGATGGATAGCATTTGCCCCTCAGAATTTGTATTTTTGATTTGAATAAAATGACAAGCTCTGAAATGATTAAATGTAGCATCATTCAATAGACTAAATTTAGTTTCTTACGGATCGTTCACTCACGACATCACTAAGTCGTTCTTGCATAAGCCATTATGGGTCATTCGCGACAGAGTACAAGTGGCTAAGCCTGCGTACACTTCATTGGGTCGAGCGAGCCGATTCGTCTTCCCCGCTCTGTATTTGCCTCTTCCTCCTCATTTTTGCAAGTCATTTATTTTTTTTAGGAGCACAATTTAATGGCGTCCAGTCCTTCATCCTAAAATTTCCCTCGTCCTCCCTCTTAGAATTGGATTCAAATTGGACTTTCAATCACCACAAGTCGTAGTGTTGTAAGGCTCGTTCGATCCTTGCAGTAAAATCAAATCGACTTCAAATCAATTTTGAGAAACTAGCTTTCTTGGGTTTGAATCATCTTACTACTCGGAGGTGGTCTTCTTTTTCATTTCGTATTAATCTGGTCTGCAAATAGTTATGGTCTAAGATGTTGAACCGAGATATCTTGGACACAATTTAAATTTGAATTGGATTTTTGGGCTATAATTATTGTAATTTATGATGGATTGAATTGTACTGGGGATAAGGATGAATGTTTGAGGATTTAAATTGCGTAGGATTCCCCAAAATTCGGTTTGAATTGAGTGCACATAAATTGTTTGACTAAGTGCTTGAAACACAAAGCTTTATCTATTTTGCTGATTCGCCCATACATTTGGGTCTAACCGTCTCATAGTCTATGTTCGAACTTGAATTCTTGCTGCATTTTTTACTGTTACGACATCTTTGAATTGCTTATTTGCCCATACATTTAGCCAACTCTTGAGCTTATTCTTGTTTCATTTTTCACTATTACGACAGCTTTGAATTGCTTTCTGTTGGGTTATCGTAGGTTAAAAACATCTGTATTTACGTATGGATTTGGTCTTACGATTATCCTTTTCTTTTGAAAAGAATTTTGACTTTAAAATCAAGTTGGATGAAACCCTTAAACTTAGTAAATTTTCTCATGCTAGTTCACCAAACTGATCCTGGCATTTGCGTTGCTTGGGTCAGACCGAGTTTATAGGTTATCGGATGTTGTGAAGTCTAGAGACGAGCTGGAAAAGTGCATATGTATGATATCTAGTATTATTCCGTTGTGTATTGTATATAAGGACAGATTAATATAACTGTCCAGATGTGTTGATGTACTCGGATGATTGTAAGTTTTATTACAAGCTCTTAATAAAGGTTTATTTCTATACTACATTTTGTTTTGCTGCGATGTGAGACTATGTGTTGCGTTGGTTCTTCTTCTCATTCTTCTACTCTAACTTTCTTTCTTTATTATATCACCTTATAATATTCTTTATTTTAGCCTTCTGGGTTTTAGATACTCGGGTTTGGGAGTGTACATACAGGTTTATTTACTAGTGTTTGAAGTTCGAGCGTCCTAATTTCAGGGATGCTACAGTTGGTATCAGAGCAATAGTTTAGTAATAACCTAGGCTCTGTGGTGAAACTCAATAGAGATGGGGTTAGTAATACCCTAGATTGAGTTAGAATGTGTGTGTGTATATATATATAAGAGAGAGCGTATTTGTAGATTTTATATACAAAAATGTTTTGTATAGTGTTATTTGATCGGTTCTAATTGAACTAGTAATTGACGCAATATTTCTTTATAAAGAGGGTAAGTGAAATAATTTTTCCCAAAATATATTTTCGTATAGAAAAGAAATAATTTTAATTATTTGAGATACTGGTTTGTTGATTGATTTGAATGGAATTCAAATTGAATTGTGAATCTAAATGGATTAATATAATCAAAAGAATTTGTGTATGGGAATTTTAGTATGGAATAAAGTAAATCCGAGTTTAACTAAAGATAAGTCAAATAAAATTGATAAGGAAAATGGAATGATTTGGATATGTTGATTGTTAATTGTTTGTTAAATAATAGATTAGTTGGATAAAAATTTATCAACAATTAAGAATGAATTGAAAAATCAAGAAAATAAATTTCGAGTATAATAAATTTGAGAATAGAATCAAAAATGAAACAAACCTAGATGATTTAATCATGTAATTGTTATTTGCAATATATTGAGTTAAGTGCAGGCTGGAAGGGAGGAAGAGCTTTTAGTTACTTTTCTTGATGATTACAGTATTGGTTTCCCGACAAATAGGTAAACCTTAATCATATTGATTGGGTGATTGATTTTATACCCCTGATTTGGGCAGCCGCCTGGCATTTATTTTCTTTTGATCGAAGTGAGGCCCGGAGTGGCGAGTTGTAGGTTTTTTGATCAAACCGTGATGAGGACGTGTTGGCGAATTTTTTGTGAAATTTTAAGACTTTGAATATTTTTATAATATTTTAATATTATTTTTTTGAAAATAATTGGGTTTGTGCATTCTTCTTACTTAGTAATTTCGGGGACGAAATTCTATTACAAAGGGAGAATTTAATGACCCCAATTTTTCATCTATTTGTATTCGAATATTTAAATCTATTTTAAATATTATATTGGAAATATTAATCGAATTTTAATACTGAATTCGTCTATTAAATGACAGTTGAATGTTTATATTTTATATTTATAATTAAAACGAACTTGTAACGTCGTGGTAGTTCGTAATATTGTGTTTTGAACTTCAACTGAATATACAAAATCCGATATAAGTCGGAATTCTGTGAAACAAGAAATGTTTGAATCTATTTGATTATAATTTTCTAATGAAAGAGAATAAACGGAATTTCATCTTATATTTTGTAAATTATGTCCAAATTAAAATTTAAAAACAGTTGCTATAGAAATCGATGATAAAAGATAAAATTTATTTAATAAAGATAAATGGAATATTCATATAATTTGAATAAAGTTTAACTCAAAAATGTTTAAGTTAGGTTACAATTCCATATTTGTTTATATTTGGAGTGATATATTATTTTATTTGGATATATATATATATGACGATAATAATTTATTATTATTAGGTTTAATTATTTTCATATTTATTTATATTTTATCGATATTATATAAGCCTTAAAAATAGCTATCTTTCAAACAACCTCTGTTCTCGAAAAAAAAGAATTTAATTGAAATATGTATGACTATTTATTGCAAGATTTCCAATGTGAACCCAATTGGAGTTGTTTTATTAGCGGACGATATTTAAATGTGAACCGATAAATGTATTGGAATTAAAATAATGCCCTTGTGCAAACGGAGTCGAAATTCAATGAAATTGATTCACTGGATCTAGAACGTCAAGATGTAGTAGTGTGTTTGTTTTCATTACATTTGGAGTTCGCATGTGCGGTGCGTATATTTAACATGCCATGTAAATAGTAGTTTATCATTTAATTAACCGCATAAAATAAAACGTACCAAAATAAGGAAAATTATATAAATAGATAAATATCTAAGTAATTCAAAACATTTCTTCCAAGTTAAGTCACACATACCTTGCCTACCCTAAAAGAGATATCCATGCAACCCCTAAAACCATATGCACAACTACCCTATACCATACCTACCATCTGCATATATGTATTCCCATCAACACAGAACCCACGTCTTTCCAAAGAACATGCACTGAAGTGAAAACCACACTAGTGATGTTACCTATGTAGACCTATTCATATTGCCTATAATAGGCTACAAATGTACCTATCCTGTCTAAGCCAATCAAAAACTAAAACCTTCCTGGCAAAGCCATATGCACTGGCATGTAAAGTGTAAGAAGTGTTGGATAGGTAAGCATCCTGTAGTAAGAGGAGTAGTTATGGACCCTGTAGACCATCCCCATGGAGGTGGGGAAGGGAAAGCCCTAATTGGTTGAAAAAAACCCATAACTCCTTGGGGTTATCCTACGCTAACCGTAAACCCGTGCACAACTACTGCAATTTAAAATCGTTTTTATCCTCACATTCAAGCTTATATATACATGTATACGGCGTATCTTTCGTCCCCTTTCATTCTTTCAATTCAGCAAGAACGAAACTGTACCCCTGTCTACACCATTTTAATTTAAATATCTTCAAAACTTTTTGTTTTGGCCCTGGGTCATTAAATAAAGAATAAATGAGAAGGGATGAGTTCAACAATGTTGAGAAGGGGACTGGTGCGCGGTTCGTGGTTATGAGTATTGTATAGCAGCAAGAAGAGAGGAGTGGGGTTGGTCGAGTTCACGCCGGAGGTCGGAGGAAGTTAGCGCATGCCAGTGGAAAAGGAGTTGTTGCAAGAGGGTGGGAAGCCTTGTTGTGTGTGTGGAAGCATAAGTGCGGAGGTTTTTTCTAGGAGAGGTTTGCACGAGGCCGGAAGGATGTAACGTTGGGGAGGGAGAACTACACGTGAATATAGGGAAGGAAATGAGAATGGGTTGTGTGATTATGTTGGGCCGGTTTGTATTAACAAAAAAACGTACTGGGAAGAAAAATGGTACATAAAGTTTTATGGAGAAGGAAGACGTGGAAGGGGTACATGGCTTTCTCAAAAATAAAGGGGTGGGCTATCATTTTTCGTGATAGGCTTGCAGGCCATATTATATAATAATAAAAATAGATGGAATAAACCGGAAGGAATGAATGGAGCAATGGTTTTACTGTGAGAAAGCAAACATTGAGACATGGAGGAAGAGTGGTACAATAGGACGTGGGCTATAAATGGGCTTGGGAAGTTTGAGTATTCAAAAAAAAATGTGTCAAAATTGTACTTCGATCATTAGTAAAGCAGAGGATATAGGAAGGGCAACAAAATTAAGAAATTATGGTAGCAGAAGGCAACGTGGGTATTTATTCATGAACGAGGTATAGTAACAAAATATCTCAAAAAATAAATGTGGAAGAAGTATGCAAATGTGCCTAATCTCCAAAATGAACACGACGTAAATTCTTAATCCAATTGTTAGAGTAATTAAACGAATAACTAGTGTAATTAGTGTATAATTAAGAAATTAATTATATAATTGTAATAATGAATATTACAACATTAATATCTTGTGATTTCATTGTTGGAATGGAACAAAACAAATGGCATTGGAACTATATCAACGAGCGCTACAATCTGAAGCTGGTTTGGTCAGCACCAGAAGCTACCGGAATTTTTGATAAAATTAAACGTAGATATAATTTTATTAAAACAAAATCGTTTCGTCCACAGAATTAAACCAAGGTGAGTAAAACTCACTCAGTTGTCCCACATATAATTATTATAAGTCGGGTTTAATGTTTGTGTGCTATGTTTGCTGATTGTTGGAAGATTGTTTGGATATATGCTGATATTTTTATATAACCTGTTAAATTAAACGTTCATTTAATTTAGTTGAAATAAATCCTTGTTTTTAATGATTGTTTCCAATTGAGGTAACTTGCCTTGTTTATTACGTTTATAATAATATAAATGTATTAAATTTAATTGGATGCTTGAATTCTTATTAAGTTGACCGTTATTAGTTAAGTTCATTATTATTCATGTTTATTATAGCAGATAATATATTATCATATTGAATGAATTGTTTTATTTGAGATAACCAATTTGGATGCGGGGAAAAACAAGTTGGAGGATCCAACGGTTTCCTCAAATTTATTGTTTATTTTTATATAATCATTATATGAGCTGTTTAATCAGTATGACTGGATTATTGATTGATCTTTGGTCATTGAATCTGTATTAGATGTTTGTTTTGTTATTGACAAATGGGCAATATAGGTTGAGAGATTAATAGCAGATTGCCTATAAGTATACATCGTTTTATAGAAACTAATTTGATGTCAGGTGAATCGTTATAAATGAAGTTATAAAATTTATTTTTAGCTGAAGATAGACTTTGAAACATATTGTTTTGATGAAAGTTTAAAAAAAAAAATATTTATCATTTAAGTTTATGTGTAATTATTAACTGATATTATGACGCTGATTCTTTTATTAATAAGATCGACGAGCAAGTGAGCAAGAAATTAACGTAGTGATTAATAACCAAGATTAATTGTTTAAGAAATAAATAAAATTGGATTATATCAAAATTGAGTATTTATTTATTTATATAATAATCAAAATAAATGGGGTTTACTTAAACTAATTATATTATTAATTAATTTAAATGGAAGGGCTAATTCAGGTTGACTAAAGATTTAATCATGTTTAGAGTTGAACAAGTTAACGTCATTACTGAAATTGATTTATTAAATTAGTTTATTAATTTAATGGAAATGGTGATGGTGTAGTAAACCATTATTGGTTTTAATAAATGTTAATATTGGATTATTATTTAAATTAATAATAATCAAGGTAGTAATCTTGGGATTTAAATTATATTAATGGAGGTTTATGAAACTGTAAAGCCTACGTATAGTTAAATGATATTTTAAAGTGATTTTATATTATTAATAATATAAGTTAAGTTTGAGTGAATGTTTAAATCGAATTCTTATTGGTCTATTTAACTAAGTGTTATAAAATCCAAGAATTGGACGAAATTATAAAAGCCAAGTTTTATTAAAATGTGATATAAGTGATTTCAGTTATCAAAATGAATTATTAAAGGTATAAACTTTAATATGGTCAGTGAATGAAATAAAAGGGAAAAATATGAAATTAAAAAATTGGAACCTAACTGGAGATCGGTTGAGTTAAATCATTTTATGTGTATTGATCAGATATTGGTTTCGGCCTTTGGGGTTGATAATTAGGGAATTATTTTCTTACTGATATACTGCTAGGGACTGATGAAGGTTTGAAATGGAGATCAAAAACTATAAACCCAATTTTGAATTTAAGTGGCTAGGCGAGATAAGTTATAAGGATGTGATCTAAATTCGCTATATTTAATAAGAGATGAGGTTTATCGAGATATAATTGAAATGATTTTTGGAGTAACCTTATTAGAATTTTATAAAAGATTCTATTTTGGAATGAAGGATTGTATATAATGTTTCATTTTAAAATTTTTATTAACGAATTAAAATTTGAAAAGTCCTAATGACGCTGTGTAATAAACCAATGGATATGTTTTATTTTTATGATTGTTAACTAATCGGCTATCGAAATCTGGCCTAATAGGTTGTTTTGTACGGAAAGACAGGGATCGGTATTCGAAAACCATTATGAACTAGAAAATACGAAAATTGGAAGACGTTGGTCGAGATAGAGCAATCGAAGACCATGATCTTTATAAAACGTTAGAATTATCTAAAAATCTTTGGTTGATCCCTAGAGATATATTGCGATTTTATCGTGGTTGAAACCTACGGATTACATGGAATACTCGCTATTGATCTATATGGTGATTCTTAGGATGTGGTAGAAGGGTGCCTTCGGTTTGTCCAGTCCTAGGACAACTTGTATGGACGAGTGACTAATAGAGCATTTCCAAAGGATTGCTTACATTGAATTCTACAAACATACTTCTATTGGTGGCAGAGGAATTCGTTCTTACTACATAGACACCCAAAGTAGTTTTGAAGACATCATTTAGTGATGTAATGGATATGACAATGTGACATTCAAAGTGAAAGGTGGCCAGATGTTCAAAGAAGTTAATCATAACCTCAAGCCTTATCAACCGCGAAATGACAAAAATCATGAAGGTTGCATGGATAAGTGGGTCGCTCCAAATTAGGGTGTAATGTCACCATCTAGAGAATATTCATTTTTGTTCTTGTTTCGCTTCTGTATTTCCTAGGAACGGTTATATTGGGTCCAACCGTAGGTGACAATATATTCAGAACATTCAACCGAAATGAATGGCCGGTCATGTGTGGCCGAGTTGCAAGATGTTCTTGTTGAACTTTAGTGTATCCCCTCTATAGTACACTGCTTGGAAGGTAGTTCCATACCTTGTCATAATCGGACTCCAATCTCCAATAAACGCCCATGGTTTTAATTTTATACTATGTATGTAGAGCATGAGATGCAAGTGTTCTGCTAGATGGTTATTTCTTTGATTTAGACATTATTATAATATTTGAAGAGATACGATTTAAAAAAATTGAGTTATCATAAGGTAAAAACCGTTTGCATTTATGTGTGGAGTTGGTCTAATGATTATCCTTTTCTTTCGAAAAGAATTTTGAATTTAAAATCAATTTGGATGAAACCCTTAAACTTAGCGTGTAACAACTCCCCCGGAATGGGCCTAAATTTTGCCCCAGAAAAGGCCCATCAAATCTTAGAACCATCCTAAATGGGTCGTTGGTTCCTGTAAGGATTTACATTTGCACAGATAACATATATACATACATTTTGAATGGAAATCTCACACAACGGAAAGAGAAAATATAATACTGAAATAAGATATAATACTTTATAAAAAAATCACAGAATTCTAACACAACAGTCAACTTTACATCTGTTCTATGGGTGCATCAATAAATTCATTCTCAAATGTTTCCATAAGAAGTACAATAATAACAACTAATAATAGCATAACGAATTCGTCTTCGTCTTCAGCTCCCATCTTGAATTCGTCCATGAATTTTACCCCATCTACTGACCTGATGGATATGTTAAGGAGAGGGGTCAGAACATAAAGTTCTGTGTGACAGAAACATGGTGTTTACTTAAAGTCTATACCCTATAGATTTAGCAGGTTACATATGTCAAGGTATGTCTACGCAGCACACAACATTCACACAAAGACCAAGTGTCTAACCAATAAGGTGGATATCCAAGTCAATCGCTCATTAGTGTTTTTTTGTTAAAGACACAATGAGGTGGGTATTCTCAGTCACTTATGTCTCTATTAAAGGTGGATTCTTATGATCTCATATAACCCTGAGGCGGAACTTAGCCCCTTAAGACCCCGTCCTAGTACGTCAACGTTCGTAAATCTATACTCTTGATTGTAATATGAGAAGTAGTATTGCGAATTTACTACTTAACTGATATTACAGTGGAACACCTATGTCGCTTAACACTTCCCTTAGACAGTTGGTGAGCATGCAATGGCCACATGTCTTTCATATACCAATCATGTCCCTAGTTGAGACCCTATAAGCTTCTAGAGGAAGTCGACATTCCGTGTGAACTACCCTACTCCATTTCCACTGATGCCTAACTACTTTTAGAAAGCAGGACCTAAAGACTTACTTCAAATCTAATAAGGGTAGGTCACATGGCTTTGGTTCTTCTCCAAGGAATGAACCTTCGGAGTGATCCTAGTCCTAACCACTTAATACCCAAATTCAACAAGAAGTGAGTCAGCCACTTAAGAACTTCTCAAGGCGTAGTAAACCTGCTTATTTTCACACCCAATAGACTTATATATTTATGTAGTTATATGTATATACACACACTAGACCTCTCACGTTAAACCATATACTTGTAGATGCTGGATATATCAGGCGGTTCCGGGAAGGCTTCTACTACAAATAAGTTTAACCTTATGTCATAGTGTACTAAGTTTTGAATGACCCATGATCCCAAACCTCTCATATTAGTTGGGCCTACTTGTGGTTGCTGGATTTGCTAGTCGGTTCCGGACAGGCTTCCACCACAAATGGAACCTAACCTCGTGTCCGTGTGTCACTATTAATATATATCTAAAGTCGTTCTATACGCACACACAAGCAATCAATTATATATATGGGCACATTTCAAATTCGAATCCTATCCTTATCGCATTTATTACGTTGATTGCGCTATATTAATATTATAATTATAACGCATAAATAACGCTTAATGTTCGTATGAACGAGAGAATGTTCTATCGAGACAAAAATTGTCAAGTTGCCTAAATTAAGGTATACAAGTTAATTTTCATATCTTGATCGCTACATTTTAGGCATGATGGCATAATAACAGATAGCAGTAAATGGAAATACAACATACATACAAATTTCAACTTGCATCCTAGGCTTGTTGGAATTATTTCAATAATGGATCAAGAATAGAGTATAACAACACATATAATATATACATGTATGTTTATAAGTTCTACTTTATCTAATTAACCCCTTTTTGGTGTTTTGGACATAAAAACGTTTACATTTGATATATTTCAAGTATGAATACTTTTGGATTCAAAAAAGAATCCAAACCTAATAAAATCATGAAATAACCAAATTTAAATCTTTTTAGGTTACAATCAAATGTTTACATAAGGGTGGATTACACAAAGTAGAAACATCAACAACACCCCTTCCATTCTTAATCAATTATTAAGACCCAAATCCACAACCCAAATAACATGTAAATTCTTATGCATATATAAAATAGAGGATTTTGGATTTTTTTTGAATTGATATTATCGATTTCCAAATCCTCTTAGGCATAGCCACCAACATGTTAATCAATTAAAAAATAGAATATGCCTAAGAACATGATATTCCACTCACCGATCTAAGGAAGAACAAATAGGATTCTTGTTTTAGATTCAGATCCGTTGTAAACGTTTTCCAATAGTCCTAATATATATGTAAGAAACATCTTTTAAAATATACACACACACACACATTGTTACTATATAAACATTCGAAAATGGCTGAAGCAGATCCTACTAATGTGGGTATTGGATTTTCATCAGAGAAAGTGTCAGATCCACCTGATCCAGCTATAGTAAACCCATCAAACAGATCAGAAAAAACAATAGCAACATGGGGAGACAAGGTTAGGGTGGATTCAAATTCGGCAACATTACAAGATTTCAAATTGGTGGAAAAGATAAAGAAATATGATGTAACTGACGAATAAGTGGTATTGCCAGAGGCCATTATTGATAGATCTAAAGCTAGGAATAACACGTTAATCAGCAAGGTATATGAACTAGCACCCTCTTATTTTCAGTTTAAGAGCTATATAGATTGTATATGGAAACCTAAAAGGTAGTATAAACTACAAGTACAAACTGAAAATTACATGGTACAATTTCCAGATGCTACTGATTTTGAAAGTGTTATGGAAAATGGACCATATACACATCAATCTATATACATTATAATGCAAAAATGGAAACCAGGCACGGAGATTTATACAAACAATATCAAAAAAATGCCAATCTGGTCTTTAATATGAAACTAGAGCATTGGGATGATGAAGCCTTAAGTAGAATAGCAAATGCTATAGGAGAGCCTTTGAAGCCTGATGTTATCACTACTGAAATGACAAGGATGAAGTACGCGTGAATTTTAGTTAATATCAACCCTACAAATGAGTATAAAGAGGAAATCATAGTAAGGTCAAATATGGATGAAATCTCAAAAATAAAGCTCGTGTATGAGTTTAAATTTTACATATGCACATACTGTAATGTATTTGGTCATAAAACTGAAACATTTATGCATAAACCAAAAGCAGTGTGGCAGTGAAAACAAACACAAAATGAAGGGGAAAAGCAAGCAAGTAATGAACAGGAAAGTCAAACAATTATCATGCAAGAGAAAAACAAACAAATAACAAATGATGAGAAAGGAAAATCAGGAAAGAAGAAAATACCTCCAAGAGGAAAAAAAGAAGGAAGTGGTAACATATGAAACAGGAAGACCAGAGAACCCCACAACATCAAATGCATATGAAGTGTTGGACACTTAAGAAGAAGATGCGCAAAATAATGGGAATAAAACAGCACCTGAAAATGAGCAAGACAAAGATGAAGCAAAATTCATTCAAACTATAGCTAAAAGTATAGGAGATAAAGCACAATTACCAGAGGGAAAAAATTTAGGAGCTATCATGGTTAAAGAAAACCCTGAATATCCGAAAGAGAAAATGAAAGAAACCCCCATACAAGAAAGCAAAAGTAATCCCCCTAAAAGAATTACAAGGGATTCAGCATCAGGTAAATGGCAATTATTTCTTGGAATGTAAGAGGAATTAATACTAATTTCATGATGAATTAAGTATTAAATTTCCTCAATAAGGAAAAACCAACTATAGTTGGTTTACTGAAAAATAAACTGAATAATGAAATGATTGACAAATTTATGTTGATGATGAATAAGAATAAGGAATGTAATCATAACAATGATTATGGTGCAAAAGGAGAATAATGTGCTTATGAGATAAAAGATGTTGGCAAATGTTAGTCACTGATAAAATTTCACAACGTATTACTTGCAAAGCAACTAACAAAGGTGGTTTCGCCATGTATTTAACCATTATATATGCCAAGAATCTGTTTTCAGATTGGGAAACACTATGGCAACAATTGACAGATATGCATGAACAAATTGATGAAGCATGGATGCTCATAGGAGATTTTAATAATGTTTTGAAACCCAAAGATTTGAAAGGAGGACTGCCAGCTCCTTTTTCTTATGTCAGAGGTTTTACAAATTGTCGAACAGCATGTGAGCTTGTCGAAACCAAGATACAGGGATATAATTTCACTTGGAGAAGAGAAGGAATTGCAACAAATACTGATAAAGTGTCGATAATTATGGATAATCTTCAAAAATGCCCAAACTTTTATGTCACTCCTTTATGAAGTGTCATAAGTGATCACACCCCCAATCATCATTAAATTGCGTACAAAAAAGGAACAAGATAAAGGAAAACCATTCAAATATATAAATACTTGGCATAATATTGAAGGATATGAAGAACAAGTAAGTGCAGCACTCAATCATAATGCATGGGGAAATCCAATTCCAAGATTAAAATATAAGCAAAAATTGGTCAGGACAAATTTGAAAGCATGGAATAAATTCAGACCAAAAAGTAATAATAATATAATTAATCTGGAGAAAAATTCATGGATAAGCTATTGCAAACTGATATGCATCCTGAAGATGTTTTTTTTTTTTTTTGAGGGAATGATAGAAGCAAATGCAAAGCTAAAAACACAATTACACACAACATATAGGGATGCAAAAATCAAAAATCAGCTGCCTAAATGAAGGGGATAATAATACAAGATTTTTTATGCTAAAATGTCGATGAGGACATAGAAATAATATTCAAGCATTGATAGATGAAAATGGGGAAGTCTTATATGATGTAATGTTAATATAGGAACAAGAAGTCCAGTATTATAATGACATGTATAACACAGAAGAAGTGCAATGTAAGCAATTTGAAGACATCAATTGTAGAAAGATGGTTAATGAAAAAGGCAGGAAATACATGATAAAGCAAGTAACTGAAAATGAAATAAAAGAAGATGGTTTTTTAGTGAAGGATGAAAAATCACCAGGAACAGATGGATTGTCATCTAAATTTTACAAATTGCATTGTAATCAAATCAAAGATAATCTTTTCTCTGCCATAAATTACATGTTGAAAAATCCTGAAATGCCCAAAGGTTTAAATCATACTTTCATAACTCTTGTCCCAAAAATTGATAAATCTCAATCATTTCATATTATAAAACTACTGCTTGTTGCAACATGCTTTTAAAATTATAATAAAAATTATTTGCAATAGAATAAAGCTTATATTGACACATCTAATTTTCGAAGCTCAATCTACTTTCATGCTAGGTAGAAATATAGCAGAAAATATTCTTCTATCACATGAGCTAATCGTAAATTTCAAGAAAAGAGGCATTGAAAAGTTTTGCATTAAGGTGGATCTTCAAAAATCCTATGACAGAGTGAATAGAAATTTCATATGTTACATAATGCAAAAAATGGGTTTTCCTCAATAACTAATAAAGCTGATTAGAAAATACATACGCAAACCAACTTTTTCTATTAACATAAATGGAATTCCAATAGGATATATAACATCTAATAGGGGGATAAGACAAGGTGACCCTCTGTCTCCTTATCTATTCACAATTACTATGGAATACATGTCTCTAAAACTAGAGGAAGCAGCTACAAGAAAGCATATAAATCCTATAACTAACATGCAACCATGCATCTCACAGTTATTATATGCAGATGATGTGATGATATATGAAAATGCTGATTTGAAGAGTGCTCAATACATAAGGGATTAGCATATAGAATGGGTGAATATGCTAGACTGAAATTCAACCAAACTAAAACAAAGTGTATTTCAACACAAGTTACAACAACAAAGATGATATATTACAAGCGCTGGACTACAGGAGGGATATCTACCAGTAAAATATTTAAGAGTTCCTATGTCAAGTGATTACCTTCATTATGCAGAATGTTCAAATTTATTTCAGACAACGTTGGACAAATTTGATAGCTGGATAGTAATTTTCTTTCAATGGCCGGAAGGGCTGAATTAGTACACACTTTTATAACACATATGGTGTTGTACTAGTTGCTAGTGTACTACATACCAAAAACAACTGTCAGAAAAATAGACAGTCTTTGTGCAGACTTCTTTTGGGAAGGGAAAATGCATAAAATAGCATGGAGTAAATTATGTAGACCAAAGGAAGAAGGAGGTATAGGAATTAAAATCTTTGAAGAATTGAGAAAAGTGGCTACTCTCAAACTCATACATAAAATGTTTTCCACAGAGAATTTATAGTAAAAGTGGATGAAGGAAAATATTGCAGCAAGGAAAATGGACTATTAATATCAACAATAACATGTCATGTACATTTAAAAACATGCTGAGACACAAGACAAAGGCTCTATAGTGTATCAATAGATACATTGCTAATGGGAACTATACACATATATGGACTGACCCATGGATAAATAAAAAAAATTAGTAAATATTTTGGAATAGGATAGATTTCATATAAGTAAATGCAGAGACAAAAAATTGGCTTAAATAATAAATAGTGATCAGTAGAATGCTACAAAGTACGCAGAGACAAGAGAAGTAGAAGCTGAATTAGACAAATTCATGTACATGAAAATCAGGTTGAATACTACTGGAGATGGAAGGAAACTCAAAATTTCTCTTCTGCACAAACGTAGGACAACATCAGAAATAAATATGACATTGTGAAGTAGAGATTAATCATATAGAATTCTATCAACAGTAAAAGGATGGCATGTTGTGCATATAGAATCATTTTCCAGAGGGTAAATACAAAGGACAAACTCATCACTTGGGGTATGAACATTGAAGACAAATGTGTACTGTGTGAAGAACTACCAGAAACAATAGACCATATTTTTTTCAATTGTTCGTATAGCATATACACATGGACTCTAATATAAATGAAAATAGGTATACATGAGAATATAGATACTCCCCAATATCTCTAGAATGAGATTCAGCGCTACTGTAAGCCGAAGGACAGAAGCATCTATCAGCTGCGGTAGCAACCGTAGTCACTATAACCTATCACATTTAGCAAGAAAGGAATAAACGAATTTTTAAATAGAAGAAAATGAATAAAATTGAAGTAGCAAAAATCATTTAAGTAGAAATTGATAACCTGATGCGCAAATCAAGGAAGAAGAAGATGAACAACAGTTCATTTAGTCTCATACTACAAAATTGAGGAATCGAGCGGTATGATAATGATTAGAGCAATACCCTAATTTTTCGCCCAATTATGAGGAAGTCGATATGGTTTTTTCCTTTGTTAATTTTGAAGGCTAACGTATAAAGGAGGAGCAAGTGGGCTGTATTGATTTATGGGCCGAGATTTAATTTATTTATTCTATTTTTTTACATGACGAGCCCATTATATTATTAATCTAATATTGTGCATATATGAGATTGAGGTGCTAGTTTGATGTCGTACACTTTTTCCCTGTTAGTCTGATAGGGTTTTTAAAGGAGATCGACGAACCAACTAGGTGTTCTTTAACGTCATTAATAAAGAACAAATTTTCAAAAAAAAAAATTCTAGAATTCATACTAAAATCTATATGAATTTAGAGAAGAGAGAAGATAAGAATAAAGGTTAGAGGAATAGAAGAGAAATTCCTAACCTTTTCTAGAATTCAGCAATGATAGAAGGACAATATGGGGGTAGAGATAAAAGAGTGGCTAGGGTTTTGTCGTGTGATATGAGGGACTATATATAGTCGCTTGTGTAAGCGTAGGCCGGTAGATTATTCATATGCAATCGTGGCCATATATTTATATATATTCCCTTAGAAAACCCTAAGCAAACATAGATTCAATGGGCTTCTCAGCCATTAAGTAGTTGACCAACGATCGACACCCCTTATAGGGAGCCGTTGACCTCCTTATCGCTGGAACGCCCAATGAATTTATGTGGTGCTGAGGTGTCTAGTTCAATAATACGTTACTTTATTTGCTAATCTCTTTCCTTACTTTTGAAATTCAAATTCTCCCTTATTTATTTTAATATATATTTTGGACATATATATATATATATATTACTCATCTGATTATATATATGTATTCTGCGTTTTACTGTCCAATTTCATTCGCTTGGAACTTCTTCATACATTGACCGTTTTCAGCATATTATATCTGAAAATGATTTAGAATTTCACCATGAACTGAAATAAAAGATTTTCATAGACAAATTTCTAAAGCTACCAAATCTCATTTTCCAGCCTTATTATTAAAAAAATTATTTTTATTTAATGTTTATGTCTTTTACAGGGTGTTACATTCTCCTCCCTTAAAATATATTTCATCTCAAAATCTGTTTGAAGGGGAGAAGAGCACAACTCGCATGAAACATCCATGTTATTTTTAGTTCATCCATAAGCATCCATGACTCGCAGTGTTTATGAACTGCAGACACATGAAAGTGAGATCTTTCCTACCATGTAGGTGTAATAAGTGATGCAATATTTATACAAACAACCTAATCATGCATATATTTCTATATGAGTGCGCTTGTGCAATGGTGTTGCATCCATTTCTTAACATCCAATCTAGCAATCACGATGCATCCATAAACGTTATCTTGAGGAAAATTACCCGAGAAAAGGTCTAGATGAGTCTGTCCCATCTTGTCCCCGGTATATCGTGTGCTTTCTGCGGGATCGTTTCCCCACCGCAGTAGGACGAGGCGAACAGTTTTGTTGTGGAGTCTCTAGATTCCATGCTCTATAATCCTTGCAGTGGTAAAGGGCACCCTGGACTCCAACTAGAGTTTTTCTATGTCCCCAATTATCAAGCTCGAGTCTGATAGAAGAATCTTGATGGCATCTCCTTAGATGAGCTACATGAAAAACATTATGGATTCCCGATGGATGCTCTGGGAGATCCACACGATAAGACAAAGATCTTATCTTCTCCATGACAGGAAAAGGCCCAATAAATCTAGGAGCCAACTTCCCAGTCTTCCCAAACCAAACAGTCTTCTTGAGAGAGGATACTTTTATGAATATTAAGTATCCAACATTAAACTCAAGTTACCTCCTTTGCTTATCGGCATATGATTTCTGATGGTTTGGGGCATCCTTCATCCTCTGCCTAATCAAGGATATCTTCTCTGTGTAATCACGGACGAAGTCTGGTCCGACTAGAACTTTGTCAATAGTTTCCCACCAAAAAGTTGGCGATTGCACGGCCTTCCATAAAGCGCTTCAAAAGGGGCCATACCAATCGTCGTTTGGAAACTATTGTTATAAGTTAAACCTACAAGTGGTAGGCGGTGTTCCCAGACTCCTACAAAGTCGATGATGCAGGTTCTGAGAAAGTCTTGCAAAATACGATTTACTCTTTCTTTCTAGCCATCATTTTATGGAGGATAGGCTGAGTTTAGATTAAGGATTGTTCTCAATGCTACTTGCAGGCTTCTCCAAAATTTGCTTGTGAAAATGGAATCTCTATCTGTAACACCCCGGATTTTTCCGTTAACAGTAAATTAACAAATTAAAGTATAATTAAATTGTAACAGAAAAATTAAGGGAAACGGACATCACCATTGCGTTCGTCTCGGAATTCTGCTTGAGATAGAGTCCGAGTTTGCGCAAAACGGATAACGTATGAAGAAGATATCTTTAATTTAAATATTACAGCAAAACATGAAAAAAGAGAAGTAAGGAGAGGACAATAATTATTATTATTCTAAGACTTATTAATAAAAGCCTCTCTAGCTCAGTTGGTTAAGGCATTGGATTTGTAGCATGGAGGTCGGGGGTTCGAACCCCGGCGGCGACATAATTTTTATCTCTGTTTTAGAGAGGGCCAACTGAGCATGCAAATACATGTACGTATACAAATTCAAATTTTGAAAGGATAAGAACGTACATATAAGGAAATAAAGAAAATATATGTATATATATATGAGAATATATATATATATATATGCAAAAATATATGTATACAATAGATAAAATTCAAATAGACTAAAACAGCTCAATTTAAAGTTTAATTTTTGAAAATCGAACCCAGTCCCTCCTGGCTGACCTGGTCGGTGTGTGGTCGAATTTCTGTGGGTTGCTTTGTCATTAGGGCTAGGTGGCAAGTTTTAATTGGTCTCTCTATCTAATGAATGGCTACGATCTAACCTAGCAACATCAATGGTTCTAATCAATTCCTAACCTCTATATAAACAACCCTAGACTAAACCCTAATCTATTCATTCAAATTAAGAGCATAGCCGCCATGTTGCTGAGGAACGACTAAGAGTAGCCGCCATCTAGAGAGAGGGGATTAGGGAGAAAGTTCTAAAGCCTAAAGCAATTCAAGCAACCTAAAGCTAATCAATTCAACAAAGGAATCATATCTCTTAATTAGAGAATTTGCCGCAACCATTGTAAGTAGAGTATTACTTTGGTATGAACAAATGATTGTGTAGATATGTATGCTTGAATTGTGGCAATGAAATTCGTATTTGTGCGATTTATATACTTTTGGATATTCTGAATTATGTCATTCAATTATAAAGAACTACATGCGGTAGTTCTATGCAAATATACGTTTGGAATATTGCGCAAATTATGTAGTCTATGTTGAAGCTACATGTATGTAGTTGATTGAAATTCATGCAAGTTTGGGGCTTTGTTATTATGCCATCATGATGTCTATTTTTGTGCATAAATCATTTTGCAAGTAATTGAGACAAGTTTGGTTGTTATAGTTCATATGAAACTATGTTGGAATTTTGACACCATAATCCATGTATTAAGTCATGCTTTTGCAAAACTTATGAATATGGCTAGGCTATGAATGATATTGGGCATAATTGAAATTCATGATTAAGTCTATCTTGTTTAAAAGAATTATATGATGACATATGTGAGACATGGCTAAGTTAGACACAAAAATCCCTTTTTGCAAGTTTAAAGCAAACACCATGATTAGGAAAGATTTATGCATAAGAATATTTATACCGTCGTTATGTGATTAGACTTAAATCATGATTAAGTTGAACTATGCTTTTGTGTTAGTAACAAAGTATCCCCTTTGTAAACATGTAGAAACCTTATGAACATGACTTGTTTATATTTATGCCATGAACAAATTTAACTATACCTATGCCATGTTTATGCTAGAAGTATTTATGCCTTGCTTACGTTTGACATTATGCCATGTTTATGCTAGAAGTATTTATGCCATGTTTGACATTATGCCATGTTTATGCTAAAAGTATTTATGCCATGCTTATGTTTGACATTATGCCTAAGTAAAAATATAGGTTCATGGGTCAATAATAATATCTCAATTACAAGTTCACATGCTTTGATTCATGTCACCTATGTTACCACTATGCAAGTACACCAGTTTCTATTATGTATTTCCAACGTCATATGCAAGTTCATGCGCTCACCTTCCCCTCTTTGTGTATGTAATCACGCTTTAAGCCTCCCCTTTTCGCATGGCTAAATTGGGCTTTAAAAGGCTAAGCCCAATATATATAAACGGACGTGTAAAACGGGGGAAAATAACGTTGGGTTAAAATTACTAATGAATGAAAACTAAAGTAAAAGGGCCCAAATTCAAGTATGGGTTGGGCCCATGATTGGTGTAACCTTTACACCATTAACTTAATAATGGGCCGCAAATATTTACATATAAGAAATAAAGAAGAATGACAAGATATATAAATGTAGAAAATACGATATGTTTAACCCGAGGTTGGATTGAGTTGTGATGTAAACCTGCCCGGAACCGCCCGGCTGTCCAGTAGTCACAACAATACCTGTCCAATGTGGGAGGTTAAACATGGAGCCCAATAAGGACCCGAGGTTAGACTGAGTTGTGGCGTAAGACTGCCCGGAACCAACCGGCAACAGGCAACCACAGCAATACATGTCTAATGTGAGAGGTTAGGGCCTTAATAAGACAATTAAGGCTGAATCAGGATTGTTAGGATTAAGTGGACTAAGACTTAATCAAAATGGAACATGCTAAACTAAACGGACTGGTGGGGTTAGGTTAGAAAACACTTAACCAACTTAGCATGTTGGCTAGAGATAGAAAACCTAGTAACGGGGGACCCTTTTCAGCAGTAACCCTACACGGTGTATCATGATACCCTGAAACTAGGCAGGGTGGGGCACGATTACTGGGCTGATTGTAAGAGGTCAAAAATCGACGGCGGTGGTGTAGCAGTGTAGGTTCTAACGGAGTGCGGGCGTGCACACACTCCGGAGCAGAAAAATAAGGCACTGGACACCAGTAGCATACCTGTGCATTCTAAGGTTGTGTCGGGTTGCCACTATGGGACTTGATACACCCCATGGTGGGACCAGCATAGGTAACTACAGACATCGGGGGCCGTAAGACACATGTAACTATGCGAGTAGGAGCCGATCATCATGGAATGGATCACATCACCCTGATTATGGGGTGCAAATTGGAAACTAGTTTATATGGGTTCAGAGATTAACATGGGGTACGATAGTATATTCGACCCTAGACAACTTAACCAAGTTTATAGTGTTTGCCCACTTCCTGTTTACTTATCATACCCAGTTCTTTATTCATAGACAAAGTAGTACTAGACTTACTCAGGCTTTATGTCTGACTCTATTTTTCTTTCGTCTTCTTTCTTCCGTTTCCCCCCCCCCCAGGTCCTCAGGGAGGGAACACAGCAGCTTGACCTACCTCAACATCCAGCTTGAAGAAGAGAAATGTATTGCTTGGACTTTCCTGTTTTGAACTATGGCTTTGGACAATCCACTATGGGGCTTTGGCAGTTTGTCTATGTTTTATTTATGCTTCTTTAAAAATAATGTACTCAAAACAGATTATGAAGTGTTATGTTATGTTTTTGGAAAGGATGTTGTTGTAACACGTATTTGACTTTATGAAATAAAGTTTGTTGTTCTTCCGCTGTTTACAAATATGTGTTCTTATATCTGTCTTGTATATCTGTGACTTGTACTTATAAACCTCCACCAAAATTAGGGCATTCCCTTTGAGAGTGACCCTAACGGAGGTGGGGTGTTTCACTATCACTTACAATACTCGATGGTACACCACGTAATATGATGATCTCTTTGACATGTAAGTGGGCTAACGAGGCCGCAGTCCTTGTCTTCTTGACTGGTATAAAATGGGTGCTTTTGGTTAAACGCTACCATAACTCAAATGGCCTCATTACCCTTTTGGCATCCACGAAGTCCATGTACAAAGTCCATGGAGATATGATCCCACTTCCACATAGGTATTTCTAAAGGTAATAATAACCCTCCGGGCTTCCCTTGCTCTGCTTTTACTTTTTGGCATGTCAAACATTTTGCCATGAACTCAGCTATATCTCTCTTCATTCATTCCCAATAGAGATTCCTCTTTATATCTTTGTACATTTTATCCCTACCGGAGTGTATGGTCACTTTTGACGTATGGCACTCCTCTAGAATTTCTTTTCTCAAACTTTTTTCCTTAGGGATGTAATGTCGTCCATCCCAAAGTAAACTTCCATCATCGTCGATCGAATAATTAACCAAATGGGGAAAGGTCTCCTTCTTTCCCACTTTCTCTTTTATTCTTCTTAACTCTTTGTCACTATCTTGTGTACCTCGAATCCTCTCTTTTAGAGTAAGTCTAATTATCATAGATCCAAGAAAACCATTGGAATTAGTTGGCGAGGGTTGCAAATTAAAATTAGAGAGGAACTCTAATTGTTTCCATTCTGAGATTTCATTCAAGGTTGCATGTTTCCTACTTAACACATCCGCCATAACATTCCCTCTTCTCGGGGTATACTGAATCATGAAATTAGATGAGGAAAAATATTCCATCCACCCACTACAACAAAATGACCTTTTTATGACGTTTAAAATTGTCATAAAAACTTTCTATGACGATTTTATAAACGTCATATATCAACATGTTATTAAAAGTCTGGTAGATATTATGATGTGTAATTTTTGCAATAGAAAACGTACTTTTGTTGCCATCTTAAACAGGCCATATTGGTGCACCTGCTTTTCTATAGCTTGTGAAGCATGCTATGGAAAGTTTTTATGACGCATCGAAACTTCATTTAAATGGTGTAATATGTAGGCATTCCTTGTTGTTACGGAATATGAACAAGTCATTGAAAGTTTTGATGACACATCAAAACACGCTATGGAAAATTCAGTACTATTTACTACAACATTGTTTTGTTGCTATAAAAAACATTCAAAACGTTCTATTGCAACATTTTGTTACCATAACATTCAAAGTTTACAATTTATAATTCTAATAATATATTATAACAATTCAAAAAATAAAACATATTTAACACATTAAACTGAGTACACAAACGAAGTCATAAGTCAAATCACAAAATATATATACCCATAATATTTCATACATGGTAAATTCAAACATAAATGTTGACAATACATACGACTAAAGCAAACCAAAACGATACATACTAAAGATATTCGTGAACATCGACTGCTAATATCACAAGCACAGTCTAGCACCAATCCCTTTGCTCCACGTGACTGGCCACCCTCATGCAATCACCTACTACTTCACCACCAACACCTCCCCCAGACCATCAGCAGCAGCATACCGCCCTACATTCGACCACATCCATTTTTCCTTGCACACACCCCTGCATTCGACCATAGCCATTCTTCCTTGCACAGCCATTCTTCCTTGAGTGAAGATCAGTTCCTAAATAACAAAATATAATGCATCAGTCTCTTGCACACCCCTTATCTGGGTATACTAAAGGCACTAAAGATACCTTGGACTGAAGCAATTCCAAGTAACAATTATAGTGTATAAACAAGGGCTGAAAATGGAATATGGGAAAGAAAATACCAAACAATTATACTTCTCATCTCTTTTATCCTTTGAACCTTTGACTTGTCCAACAGGTAAGATTATTGAGAGTTATTGCGACACAAAATCCTATAAAGAGTTACTTCATGTTTTTTACATCAAAATGTGACAATTTGATAAGGTTTTATCCAATTGTTGTAGATCCTAACATTGTAAACTATCAAAATAAGTAACCACTTTATTTAGTTAATAGATATGACCGAGTTAGTAATAATTATAATTCAATCATTTAGTTTGTCAATTTATTTGTGGACTGATGGAAAGTATAAAGATGAGATAAGCGGTGACCTAAAAACTGGATTTTGATGTTTACCGATCTACTTTTGAAAAATAATAGGTATGCATAATAGTTCAAACACTATCTAATAAGTATGTTGCAAGCCTGCGAAGTTAAGCAAACGGATTGGAACTATTAAGTAGAAATGAGTAACAAAAGATTACAGTTTATAGAAAATATGATAGGCACAGAAAAAGAAAATATTAAAACAATTCAAGTTTGAAAATTTTGAATCGTTTATTAGACAATATGTAAGTTCAATAATATCACCATAAATACTTAAATAAAGATAATTAATAGATCAGTAACAAATCAAACTATGATAACTGAAAGGTGAGATAAGAGAATAAAATAGAATGGATTATAACTAACCTTGAATGCAACAAAATGTGTGCCATCAACATTAGTAGCCATAGTTATTCAATGTTGCATGTGCACCATCAACCTCCAAAGTTGCAGATATGATATAATTTTGCTGTATGCAATGGTAATTAAATGTGTGAACATAATATGAAATTTTACATGTAATATCCGAAAATCAAGTGCACATGATTGAAACTTGGTTTGGGGAAGGCCAGAATAGTTTCAAGGACAATGCCATATATACCACCTTTATTAGTAAATGATAGGAAAAGAACTGAATTGAAACAAATACGCTAATGGAAAATGAAGATAACATGAATAAAATAGATTAAAGTATGAAATCTATTTCGTAATGCTAAAAAAGTTGACAATAGTTCTCGACTACAATGTAAAGTTGGTTGAAACAGTTGATAATGGATTTTTATGTGTGCTTTAACCTTCGCATTTCACGTTGTTTTCAACTTATGTCTAATATTATAACTATGAGTTATAACTAAGCATAAAACAATAGTAGGAGGGAAATTTTTAAGAAATTGGGTTTTTGAAAATTACAAATATGCAGCAACTATGGATAGATCATTGTAATCCACTAAGAAAACATGAGACAAACGAATAAACAGTAACACAGTTGAAAATTTCAAACATTTAAACTTGATGATCACTATATAAGCATCCTCAACTTTCTCTCTTGTTAACTAAAAGAAGTTTTTAACTTGTATATTTGTGACAGAGAATCAAATGTAATATGGCATGAAATGAATGAATTGAAAACAAATAAAGAAATAGTAGCAGTTGCATAAACAAAATTCCACATTTGTTTGGCATATTGTTGCGATGTTAAAAAGAACACATACATTAGTTTCTAACTTTGAACAAAAATATTAAAATAACTTAATGGTACTCTTAGTCAAGTACTTGATTAGTTCAAGATACATATCATATGATACGGACACATTCAATTCTTAATGTAGAGTATCTAACTCACATTCAGTATACTCATTTATTACATTTATTGATTTAGAATGATGAGTTCGATGTTCTTGACTCTACTACACATCAAGCCAACCTTGAATTTGCACAAACTTCTAATTGTTTAAAAAATAACAGTATAAATAGCAAAAAAAAAAAAATATAGCATAAAAGAGTAAAGCAATCATGTTAAATGACAACAAATATAATCAGGAATTACGGCGAGAACAAAATATCGATCACTGCAAAAGCATGATTAATGGATCAAGGAAAATGTGCAACATATCATGAACACCATGTGAGAAGCACATATGGAAAATGAATAGTTTATCAATAAATATAAATGTTTTTTTATATGTGTGGGAGAGAACTAAATGCGCTATAAATAATGAATGTAAATAAAAGGAGTGCTGCGCATATAGGGTACTGAAGCGAGCAACATGTGGATGAAGTGAACCTTTAACCAATAAATAGGAATGATAAGTGTATATATAAGACCGGACAAATAAATAAGTAAATTGCTTTAAAAAAAATATGTTTCAGTAGTAGTTAATAATTTTTATACATGCACAAACGTACTAATTCATTCATTAAGGCCTAAATTAATAAAATTAAGCATGCATTCCAATATAGAGACAAATAATCATGTAAAATGAAAATAAGTATGAACACGAACACCCATGTCTGAAATTTATATACATGAACACCCATGTCTGAAAGTCAATATTTTGAAATATAGCAAATGAGTTAAATGTGAATAAAATTCATATACCAACCAGTAGGGTTTGAAATTTATATAGATGGTAACATTTGAAATAGTCTCACGTACATACTGCTAACAAAATTTTGGTTTTACATAGAAATGGTAGGAAATGACAGTATCAATAGAGCTGCAAACCACATACATACTGCTACAACAAAACAGTATGCAAGCTTACTGCTAATCAAATCCTACACATTAACAAATGACAATTAGTATGGTTGAAGTACACCTAAGAAAAATATTGCAGTATATAGCTTGTTATTAAAAGAAAATCAAGCCACAAAAGGATATAATTAAAAGGTGGTGGATTGCTGGGTTCATTAAGTATATTAGATGGAAGTAATTGAAACAGAATTAAGAGCAAAATCATTGTGACGGTGGCAAATATCCTTATTGCAATAAAATATAACCGCGGAGCGAAGTAAATGCTCTTTGTATGATCATCAAACTTGGTTGCATAGCGAGTAGGTAGGATAGTTTCTTCACAGAAACCGAACAAACCTAACAGATTAAAGTACCTATCCAGAACAAGCAGTAAAAAAACATAAGAGAAATAAAGCACATACTTGATATATAAAGGCGATGAAGTACCAAACCCTCATAGTAATAAATTCATCAGATTTACCGAGGAAGCGTCCTATTAAGGATGTAAACCTAAAATTTAACCAGCATAAACCCCTATATGTAAGTGCTACAACAAAGAGATAAACCCTAATCTGAATTGACTCTAACGTAAATAGGACAGTATACAATGATTCGCATGAAATCAAAATAATACATTATCTAAAATGAAATTAACAGCAAATAGAGGAATTACCTGATGTAAATTGATGACAGTCGAAATCAAACGAAGTTGCTAAGGGGATCGAGAGAAATTTGCTATGGACTCTGATGACAAACAATGTGACATTGAGTGACAAGGGGAACAAGAAATTGGAGGTAACGAATGATTAGAAGGAGAAAAGGAAGAACGATTAGGGAAGGAGAAGTTTGCGGTGGAGCCAGAATAAAGAGGAATCGTGTTAATTGGGAATGAAGGAGAAAGAGAGTAAAGTGATTTTAGAGCGGCAACGAAAAAAAGAATGGAGGGAAATGCCAAAAATTCCCGCGTTAGTAATAATGACGTGAATGGTAATAATAAAGACACCTATACACGTTATCCTCCATCCTTGTTAGCCACTAACCACTTAACTATGGCAAGACAAACTCTCTTGTCATCCTTACTTCCTATTAATATAGCTTTTTCTTGTAGTGACTGTTGTTGTCTCAAGTTTAGATCACGTTGAGAAAATAAATAATTTAGAGATTTATGGTCGGTAAAAAGTCCAAATTTCTTCCTTAAAAGATAATGCCTCCAAATCTTAAGGGCGAACACTACTGCGGCTAACTCAATGTCATGAACTAGGTACCTCTTTTCTGGATCCTTGAGTTGTCTACTAGCATAAGCAACTACTCTTTCTTCTTGCATAAGGACCGCCCCTAAACTATTCCCACATGCATTACTGTAAACTGTAAACAATTTAGAACCATCAGGTATAATTAGGACTACTGTGCTAGTTAATACTCCCTTTAATTTCTTAAAGGCTATATCACATTCATTACTCTAAGAAAACACCAAATTCTTCTATGTTAATTAGGTTAAAGGAGTAGCAATCTTTGTAAAGTCTATAACGAATTTTCGATAATATCTAGCTAATCCAAGGAAGCTTCTTACTTACATAGCATTTCGAGGTATCCTCTATTCTTTGATTGGCTCGATCTTTGTGGTGTCTACGGCCAAGCCTTCACCTGACAAAATGAGTCCTAAAAATCTTACTTCTTCCCTCCAGAAATGTCACTTCAAGAATTTTTCTTTCAATTAGTTCTCCCTTAATATCCCTAAAACTTGTCTTAAGTGATTTTCAAGCTCTTTACGATCTCTTGAAAATATAAGGGTATCCTCTACGAAGACTATCACAGTCTTATTTAGAATGCCTCTGAACACTCTACTCATGAGGTCAACAAAGAAGGTGGGTGTATTCTTCAATCCAAAGGGCATAACTTCCCACTGGAACAATCCATCTAGCGTCCTAAACGCAGTTTTGTCCTTACTGTCCTCTGCAATTCTTAATTGATGAAATCCAATAGCAAGATCTAATTGGGAAAATACTCAGGCTCCTCCCAAGTGGTCAAAAAGGTCATCGATTCTAGGTTAGGGTACCTATTCTTCTTGGTCAACTTATTGAGTTCCTTATAATCCACATAAAGTCTTAAAGATCTGTCTGCTTTGGTGGCAAACACAACAGGTGCACCCCATTCTAAGGTACTTCATCGAATGAAACCATTTTGTAATAATTCTGAAATCTACTTATCCAACTCCCTTATTTCCTTAGGCGCCATGTGCCTTAAGGGTAGTGCTACAGGACTGGCATCCTTCTCTAGGTCAATACGAAAAGAGATCTCTCTATGGGGTGGAATTCCGGTGACTTCCTCAAAAACATCCAAGAACTCACAAACTATAGGGACCGAAGATGGTTGTAACGTCCTTGATTTTTAGTGATTTAATAATTAATTAATTTAATTATTTTTATATAAATGTTTGGGAATTTAAATGGTTTGAATTTAAATAATTTTGATTATTTAATTAATAAAATAATGTGATAATAAAATTTAATCACAGGATAAGTTGGAAATAACTGGATTCTCAATATTATGTAAATTGGATAATTTAATAGATTTAATTCAGTCCAGAATTGAATTATTTATAACGAATCTATTATTTAAACAATGGTTGAATGTATTAATTATAATATAACTACAAATGAGCTCATAACGTAGCAGCAGTTTGTAATATTTAGTTTTAAACTTCAGTATAATATACAGAATTCGTTTTAAGTTGGAATTCTATGAAACAAGAAATGTTTGAATTTATTAAACTGTATTTTTCTAATGGAAGTGGAAAGTCGATATTTCGACTTATAGATTGTGAGTTATGTCCAAATAAAATTTAAGGAAGTCGATATGGAATGGTTTATAAGCCATAATGACCATTTAATTATAATAAAATATTGGTTTTGAATTTGGATAAGATTTTTGAGATGTATATTTAATTTAATTTATAGAATTTTTCAGTAATTTTTATTTTGGAAAATAAGCAACTTTTCGTTTGAAGTAATTTACACCCTTTATCAGCATTTTTGAGATTTCACGAGATAAATTAACTTGTCTATCTTATTATACTTCTGGGAATGTGGCATATTTCTCATCACAAATATATTTTTATTTTTGTCTGCATCGGCTCGTAATCAAACAGAGTTTTATGTAATAGTGTACACCAGATGTATATAACGCACGTGAGGTTATCTTCATAATGGTCCATCTCCCACTCTTATCTTTGTTTAAATCTCTCTGTACATTTTTCTCTTAGCACTTAAAATAAACAACTTGCTCAAACCCACATCCTTTTTCTATTGATTTTTGGTTAGTTTTTTTCGTTTCTAGGTTACTTAGTCTTTACGTTTACTAGTACAGAACTTCCACTAATCTCAGTACCACCCAATTACTACGAATGTACGTTGCAAACCTATCTAGATATCACAAACAACCTAAGCTTTCAAATCCAAAATAACTTATGAAGAGAAAACACATGGTAGCAGCTATTCTATGACCTAAAACTTGTCCACAAAGTAAAATAGAAAAACGCGAGCCTATCCTACACTCTATTATCCCCCAATATGTGTATGCAAAGTATCCAAACTTTATTAATACACGAGCAGTAACTCGTTCCTTTTCTTTCCTGATGGTTGAAAGCCCAAAATAATGGCTTTCAAAAAATTTAATAAATCAAACTTTCCACTAAAAAGCTTAAAGAGAGATCCATTGGCATTGCCTTATAGAAAGCTTCCAGTGAGGCTCGTTTTGAAGTAGCGGTATTGATTTCGGTTGCACAAAAATGTTTGCAGTACATTAGAATGGGGAAGTGGAGGACGCATTTCAAGGGTTTGTGCGCAATGGAAACTAATGGTTGTTAATGGAAGTATTCACGGAGGGGGAACTTGCGGTTAAACTAATAGCGGGAATGTTGGTCGTGGGTAGATCAGAATGTACGGGTTTGGGCATTTTTGGGTGCATGTGTAGGAGAAGTGGGATTGTTCACATATGAGAAGTTTTATAAATCAAATGAGAAAAAAAAACTTGAAGATGGACGCAAGTGAAGTGAGGGAATTGTTTACAGGGGGTCACAAAGTGTATATGACGAAGAATAATGCGGTGGAGATGGAAGGTGAGTTAGAAATACGCTAGCCTAGGTAATTTGGATTCATAATTTTGCTCGTTCGAGTCTACGTTTGCACACATATGGGAAAAATGAAATGCTGCGTTGAGTATTGTGCTCAGAACTACATGAAGAAGGAGGACCTACGGCGGAAAGTTAGGGTGTGGAGGAAGGAGACTAGGTGAAGTTCAAGTTTCAGTATGGAGTTGCTAATATGTTTCGAGAATGTGGAGTGGCTTACTAAAGATTGTGGTGGTGTGAATGCTAGTGTGTGTAGGCTTGTGATTTGAAAGGTTGGACATTGAAAAGGGGTACAAGCAAAAGAAAAGGAGGATAGAAGTAGCCATCAAGTGTAAAAATGGTGGAGGAAATAATATTTGCAAGAGCTTGGGTTTCTAAAACTGGTAAAGGGGAATATGAGCATAGTTTAGTGCCTGGAATGAGGACTAGCGATTATTTGTCTAGAGTCAAAAGATGACGCAAGGACGAAGAGTTCAAGCGAGCTGTATAAGTTAGGTACGTGGGCGGGTGTAAATAAATATGCAAGGCCCAATTATATAATAATACTAGGATTAATTCCAATTTTAATAACGTATTAACTTGTATCATCCTATCTTGCTCATACATTAGAGAAAATTTAAAAAATATGATTCGTTGGAATTGTAGGATCACAGGCTAAACGATGGTTCTAGTCTGGAGTTATTTGGAGCTCATTTGAATTTATAGAAAAATAAAACGTTCGACTCAAATCATAGACCGAAAATCGTTATTTAAGGATTAATGACCAAGGTGAGTAAACTCACTAACCCTACCAGTTTTAAAATTTTACAAACGTTATTTAATAATGATAAAAATGATTGAATGTTGTGTGTGATGGTTGTTTGGATGATTTGTTAATAAATTAGTTGAAACAATATATATATATATATATACATACATATATAAGTTGTTAGTTTAATATTGATCATGGTTATTATTATATTTCAGATTAAATATTCATGTTAATTAACATATGTGGATGTAGGGAAACAGGTTGGAGGGATCCAATTGGATTCCTCAATAATTATATTGTTGTTTTTCATATATTGCATTATATGATGTGATGAATAATATATGGTTGACTATTGTGTGTTTAGGGTGGTTGAACAATATTGACCTGAAATGATTGGTATTAAAATGCCATAAAAATATATGGAAAAGAATTCGAGTTTAAAAAGGGAAAATCTATTATTTTTTATTTTTAAATAATAGAAACTGAATATTGATTTGACTAGAATATAATAACATGTTTAAATTATATAAACAAGTAGTTGGGTTTATAAACGATATTTATAAATGGAATGAAATAATTGTTATTAAATAAATTGGAAATATAAATTCAAGAATGAAAATAAAAAGGAAATTGGGAATCGTTTCAAAAAGGGAACGATGGAATTTATATCGAGCTCGAAATGTAAATAGAATTGAAATATGTCCATGAGGATTTATAATTAAAATTAGACTTTTTCGAATATTTTAAAGAATTTTTTTTAGATATTATATATTTTATAATTTTGATTTTCGAAAAGGTAGTATAATATTTGATTTAAAATCAATAATTTATAATCGATAATGTAATCAAGATTAAGCATATACTTGATATGAAATTAACAAGAAGTTTACTTGTGAATGAAAAGTATGAAGTGGAATATGATTATGAAATTATAAAACAACTCGATAAATGGATTTGAACCTGTAATGGCATTTGTAAATAAATTCAAGTCTTGTTTGATAAAATGAGTTTTGTTTTTTGTAAAGAAATAATATTCACATTTTAAAGTGAATAATAATTTAAAGGCAAATGTTTTATAGATTTAAATGTAGTTAAGGAAATTAGAAACAAATTGGAGACTAGTTAAGTTGAACAGCTTTCTGGGTATTGATCTGATGCTGGTTTCGGCCTTCAGGGTTAATACTTAGGGAGTTGTTCTCTTACTAATTTACGGTTAGGGACCGATGGACAGTGATGCATGAATAGGATATGGAAATGTTTTCAAATGTTAATAACGTATATTTTCAAAATTAAGGAGTTGTGAATATATGGAAATGCTTTTCAAGAAATCATTTGAGGTTAAGCGTGTTGGGAAAATATTTGAGTAAAGATATTAAAGGGAAATTAGGAAATGAAATGATGATTGATCGAAAAGATTTCCATTTGGAATACGACCGTTGTTTGTTTGTAGTTTTCCCTTTGATAGTTAAATAACCGACTATCAAAGTTTTTGACCATTTTTCCATTGTCAATACGGAGAGACCGAGATCAGATTTACTATATGAAAACAACTCCGTATGGACATTATCTTTACGAATAAAATATGATGAAGATAACTGAAGACGGAGTTTTTGCAAGAGCTGTTCTGGCGATCCTAGGTAGAAATTGCAAAAGATGGATTTACAGAATAGTTCCTTCGATTTGTCCAGTCCCAGGGCAACGTGTATGGATGAATGTCTAACAGAGTACATCTAATAGACAGCATAAGTTAATCGCTTCAAACGTATTTACATTGGTGGCGGAGGAATTCGTTTCTCTTAGCTTTATACCCGTGGTATTTTTGGGGAAATCAATTTGTGATTTGGTGGGTATAACGATGTAGCATTCAGAGTAAATGAAGGTGTGATCTATAGAGATACGCTTTGACCTCAAGCCTCATTAACCGGGAAATGACAAAAATCGGGCAGGCAGCATGGCTAAGCGGGTCGCACCCAATTAGGGTATATTGTCACCATCTAGAGAATATCCATATTTGTTACTTTTTTAAATTTTTTATCTTCCGGGAAGAGTTATGTTGGTATACCAAACATAAGACGACAATATTTCAGAACATTCAAGCGAATTGAATGGTCAGTCGTGTATGGCTGAGTGACAAGATGTTCTTGTTGAACTCCTTTGTATCTCCTCTAGAGTACATTGATCGGAAGGTGGTTCCATACCTTGTCATAGTTGGAAATCCACAACCCAATAAGAGCCCGCTGGTTTTAATTGTTTATTATGTATGTATAGCGTGAGATGAAAGTGTTTTGCTACATTGCTATTTACATGATTTAGACACTATTATAATATCAGAAAAATATTGATTTTAAGAAAACTTTTGGGTTATCTTAACTTAAAACCATCTGTGTTTATGTGTGGATTGGTCTTAAGATTATCTTTTCTTTCGAAAAGGATTTTTAAAAGTTAAACCAAATGGTTGGAGTTTATTCACACCAGTCCTATGACTGACCCAGAGTTTATTTTGTTTTGTTTTACCCTAAACTCTTGGGCTCCTAAATTTGTCTGGGCAGTCAGGTAGTTAGGATTTTTTAAATATACTTGGAGGACCTTAGAGCCGGAGGCTTCAAAACTAGACATATATAGAGAGAGTATATTTCCACTACGATGTTATGTGATAATGATATGTATATATTGTTACAAGTTGTATTTACAAAGTTATGTTATATAATATATTTTATTCATTCCGCTGTGAGATTCGTGTTACTCTGATTCTGTTCTGTTGTGATCTTCTTCTTCTTCTATTCAAATTTTCTACCTTTCTATTTCTCACCCACTAACTTCTTTTTATTAATGATCTGGCATTTCCGATATTTGAACAGTCGACATGGTGTTTATGCTGATTTTTAAGGTCAAAAATCCTTGGGTCATTACAGTGGAACCAGAACTGAAGGTTAAGCGATTACCTTGGCTCTATGGCGTAACTCGATGGAGAAGGGGTTAGTAAAACCCTAGATTGAGTTGAGTGTATATATACGAGAGAGTGTATTTATAGATTGTACAAAAATGATTTTTTATTGTAGAGATTTATTAGATGAGTGGATTATGAATTTTGGATCAACAGTGGGGCACGACAAGGTTGATAGGGGTTTCTAAACGCTCGAATACGATAAACCAAGACAGTATGTTTTTGAAAGGAGGGTAAATGAAATAATTTTACCAAAATATATTTTGATATAAAATAATAGTATATATTGGAAGAATTATTATATATATTGGATGTGTTGGTTGTTATTATAATCGAATAAAATTATTATTGAGTTATTCGTAAATAACTAATCCGAATTCGTATTACATAGTATGAAGAATTAAATCTGGAATTAAATCAGAAGTTGGAACTAAAATTCCAGAAACTGGTTTGGAAAGTGATATAGTATTGAATTCACTTCGATTGCTGGAAAATAATTTTGATGATGACTTCAGCACAATCAGTGTTCATTTTCGAGTTTCTAAGTGATGGATTACTGCCAAAGATTTTGTTTTTGAATTGTTTTGAGAAAATAAGTTATTCATAAATTCAAATGTTCTGAATTGCTATAATTATGTTCGATTTCAAAATGATTCGAAGTAAAACCCCGCATTTTAAATCTAGAAATAAAATTTAACTTATGAAGTTTAATTAATTGAACTGGTAAAAGTAAATGAATAAATTAGAATTTAACTTAAATTGAGTTAAATAAAATTTGATTGAATTAAAAATAACCTGGAACTGAATTGAATTAGTGACTAAGAGTTTGAAACTGAGAAAGTAGTTTGGGTTTGAAATGGAATTCAGTTTGGATGTAAGAGACTTATTGGTTGAAGACAAACTGATTGGAGATCAGTTGGGCACGCTTGCGTATATGCTGACTTGATAGCAAACGAAAGAGATAGAGTTGTATTCCCCAGAAAAAGTACAAGTTTATATTTTAATTGGATAAGAGATTTATGAGCAAGTTTGGCAAGCCACTTGGTTATTTGATTTTCTTCTGGACTGGAGAAGGCCTAGAGGGGCGAGTTGTAGTTGTACCAATTGAGCCATGCAAAGGAGACACTGGCAGAATTTCTTGAAAATATAGGGTATTTGGAAATTTTCAGAATTTTTGAAAATTTTCGCTTATAGAATTAAATTTAATATTTTAATTGAAATTAATTAATTCAGAGGAAATTGAAATTAGGAAACAAAATAATAAATTTTAAGCCAGTTAATAGGGTGATAGCATTTTCCAGCTTTGTAATTTTGAGGACAAAATTCTTTTAACGGGGAAGGAATGTAACATCCCAGATTTTTATTGATTTAGTAATTAATTAATTTAATTATTTTTATGTAAAGGTTTGGGAATTTAATTGGTTTAAATTTAAATAATCTTTATTAGTTAATTAATATAAATAACGGGATAATAAAATTTAATCATAGGATAAGTCGGAAATAGCTTGATTGGCAATATTGTGTAAATTGGATAATTTAATAGATTTAATTCAGTCCAGAATTGAATTATTTATAACAAATATATTATTTAAGCACAGTTGAATGTATTAATTATAATATAATTATAAACGAGCTCGTAACGTCGCGGCAGTTCATAATATTTAGTTTTGAACTTCAATGGAATATACAGAATTCATTTTAAGTCGAAATTCTATGAAACAAGAAACATTTGAATCTATTAAACTGTATTTTTCTAATGAAAGAAAAAAATCGAGATTTCGTCTTATAGATTGTGTGTTATGTCCAAATCAAATTTTAAGAAGGTTGCCATGGATTATTTTTAAGCCACAACGATCATTTAATTATAATAAAATATTGGTTCCGAATTTGGATAAGATTTTTGAAACGTATATTTAATTTAATTTATAGAAATTTTCTGTAATTTTTATTTTGGAAAATAAGCAACTTTTTGTTTGAAGTAATTTACACCCTATATCAGCATTTTTGAGATTTCACGAGATAATTTAACTTGTCTATCTTATTATACTTCTAGGATTGTGGCACATTTCTCGTTACAACTGTATTTTTATTTTTGTCTGTAGTGGGTCATAATCAAACAGAGTTTTACGTAACAAGGTACGCCAAACGTATATAACGCACGTGAGGTTATCTTCATAATGATCCATCTCCAACTCTTATCTTTGTCTAAATCTCTTTGTGCATTTTTCTTTTAGCACTAAAAATAAACAACTTACTCAAAGCCACATTTTTTCTATTGATTTTTGGTTAGTTTTTTTCATTTCTAGTTTACTTAGTCTTTAATTTTACAAGTACAGAACTTTCACAAATCTCAGTTGTAATAACCCGGAAATCTGAGCCAATTTAAAATTTTTATTTTGGCAATATTAGTGAATTTTGAATATTTAAAATGAATTACTTTAAATAATAACGACGAGAAATTTAATTTGAATAGAAATAGAACATATATATTTATATACATCGTCGTTAGAATATAAATATTATTTATAATTATAAAAGGAATTGAAAATGGCGCGGTAGTTCAATAATTCGATTTCAAAGTTCAAATGAATGTACCGTGTGCAAAATAAACCGGATTTTAGTGAAACCAAAAATATTTGAATCCATTTGACAATATCTTTCCAACGAATTCGAAAAATTGAAACTTCATAGCGGGAATCAAAAGTTATGCCCAGTTGAAAATTCAGAATAGTCGCTATGGAATTCTGGCCCTTAAAAATGGGAATTTTGCAAATGACCTCGGTTTTCGATAAAACCACTTTTTTGGATCCATGATGTAAAATTATTGCCAGGTTTCAAAATTCGTAATTTTTTGAATCAATATGTGAACGTGGCAAAGGAAAACGCGTTTCACCGGTTTTAGTTGATTTTAATCGACTGGAAAATGGCCATTTTTCAAACGGTCTCAGAATTCGACAAAATTAGTTTTGTTAGGGCCGTATCGTCAATGCGAAGCTAGAAATAATTTTTCAGGAATTTTTATAGCCCGTATGTGACCCCAGTAAATTGAAATGTGCATTCAAATTCAATATATAGAGTTCTATTTTGAGTTGGCGGAAACTAATCGAATCAGCTTACGATACACATCCCATTGTGTTCCAAATGGGGGTAATTAGCTATGGACGGCAGTCGGTGGGTTAGATTTCGAGTTCGAAATAAAAAGTTGCTTTTTTAAATCAATAAATAATTAAATATATATTTTTTATATAAAACCCCCTTCTTCATTCTCTCTCCCCGACGCTAATAAAAAAAAGGAAAGAAAGAGGGGCGGAGCCCCGTCGTGACCACCTTCCGCCGCAACCAGGTCCATCGCTGCCTGGCCTAACGTCGTCCCCCTGCCACCGATGCCCCTCCGCCTCGCACCCCTCTCTCTCTCTTTAAAGCCCGAACCCAACCCCCAAACCAGCGATTTAGCTAACCCTAGCCACCTCAGACGCTGCCGCCGCCGCCATGGGCCAACTGCACCTTCCCCCGACCTTCCACCGACTCGGCGCCGCCCTCTCGACCCATACCTCCGACGTAAAACCACCCTTCTCAGAAAGACCCAATTTTTATATTTCTTTGTATTCGCCAAGAACCCTCTGGTCTGCAGTAACCTCCGGCGCACCGCCATCGCTCCCCTTTCCGACTATGGGCCCATTCTTCCTCTCCGTTAAACAATGTGAGATTTTATTTTGGTTTTGTTATTTATTCATGTCGGAAAAATTTGATTTTCGTTTGTATGAAAACAATAAAAAGAAGTGATTTTTGAACAATAAAAAGAAGTGATTATTATATATATATGGCGAGAAAAAGATTTGATCTTTCATGAGAGAAAGTTTTGATCTTTAACGAGATAAAGGAATGATTTTTTAGCATTAGAAAGATTGGATTTTTATAAATATAAAGTAATGATTTTTAATAGATGGAAAGATTTGATTTTTTTATCGTGGAAAGATTTGGTTCTTATCGTGTAAAGAATTGATTTTTAATCAATATAAAAATTCGATTTTTATTGTGAGGTAGCGAAGATAAAGATTCGATTTTTTTATAATGTTTTCATCGTCATAAAAATACGATTTTTATGTATAGGGTTTCGAAGAAAAAATATCGTTTATATTATATGAATAACAAAATAAAAATGTGATTTTAATATGTAAAGCGTAATGATAAAAATGTGATTTTTATATGTGTTGTGGCTACGAACAATGAAAGTGACAAAAGGCGAACACGACGAAGATTTCTACACAAGAAAAGTCATGGCGTTTGGTTTAGCTAATCGGTGAGAACTCCTCACCTTTAATTTATTTCTAGTTTGAAATATATACTAGGATGCAGTCGGTGTTTAGTAGCACCCGACACCTGTCGTCCACAGACCATGGATGGCTTGTTTGTTTGATTTCTGTGTTGTGAAAATTGATTGTGTGATGTGAAATGAAATAAAATATTTTATAATAAAAAATATTTTATATTTAAAAATATGATTTTTGACGTGTATATAAAATAAATAGTAATAAACAAATCGGACATTTGTTTATATACACTGATTTGACGGATATTGATTGGGACGATAAATTTTACACATCGCCCAACTGCACAAATAAAATCTGTGTTTGATTGTTTGAAACCCCACACGGGTATTGGGATGAAATTGGGCATACACTAATCCCAACAATTAGTTGTATGTCGATCGATTGATTGACAGACTGTTATAAGCGTTGAATATTTATATTTGATGCTTATACAGTGTAGAATGCACTCTGGATGATGGTTGATTATTTATCGTTGCTATTATATACATGTGTTGTATGGAAACCATATAATTAACATTATATGGTAATTGATTGGGCCTCATTCCAATTTGGAAAATAAGGAATAATATAGAAAGAAAATTCATGTGTTGAATAGAATAAAAATATATATTCATGTGTTGAATAAAAATAAAGATTCATGTGTTGAAGAAAATATCCATTTGTTGAATAGAATAACCTAGTTATTGAAATATATAAAAGCCGTTTTGATTAGATGACGCCATTTTGACGTGAACGATATTTATATCGATTTTATTCATTTTTATAATGAATATAGAAAAGAAAGTGATTTCAAAATATAACGTTTTGAAAATATTACGTTTGTATATCGATGATGTGGAATATTCAATTTTGATTAGAAATTGAATATGAAGTAGAAATCGTTTCGGAAACGAATTTAAAACGATTTATAAAATACGTTTTGAAAGGAAAACGACGAAATATAATATATATATATATATATATAATGGCCTGAATAGAACGCGCCGCGCTGCGGCAGTTCGCGAATTTCGACCATTGACTTCGAATTGATATTATGAGAGATCCGGCCGTTGGATTCTCCTAAAACCGGAACCGTTGGGTTCGTATCGAAAAGAGCTTTCTAACAAATATCAGAAATTAGAAATCTAACGGTTGGATTTGGAATTATGTCCAAATCAAATTTGGAAAAGGTCGTTGTAAGTGCAGTTCGATGGCCGTTGATGGAAATCGACTGAACGGGCCTTGATAAAATTATTAAAAATAGTAATAATTTATGTGAGATTATAAGAAACGATTTGTGAAGAATTGGGGTGAAAAACTCCATATTTGAAAGGATAAAAATAGATTTTTGTCGAAATGAACTAGTTTTGAACTAGAATAACAATTTATTTATTTTTAAATGAATTTGATTTGAAAGGGTTTTAAAAGTAACCAGAATTTCCAATAATTGAATAGGAATGGATTTGAATCGAAATTGTCTTTGAAATATTTCGATGTTGGATTTCGTGATTATACAGATATTGCTATGGAAATTTGAAAGATATATTTATATCGTTATTTCCAATACGATATTTGTTGGTCGTAGAATTTGATATTGAATATAAGCCGATATATTTTCTATTCAGAGCCTTGTATTTAATATCAAATGGGATTTGGGTTTGTCGTGAATGGCGTCTTCATTAACAATGTTCTTAAACCCAGTTGAGAAAAGGATTAAATCTTTTTATTTAGATTTAATGAAGTGTACCAATTAAATGATATTTAATTAGAATTGAATTTGAGTTGATTTCTGGGTTTATCTTGAACAGTGTTTTAAAATAACACTTGTTCTTTAATCCGATAATTAATGGAATGTGATTTTGGGTTGTCGTGAATGGTATCTTTAATAATACTGTTCTTAGACCCAACAGAGTTAAGAAAATCAGAAACTAACTGGAGATTAGTTAAGTTGAATGGTTTCTTGGGTATTGATCTGATGTTGGTTTCGACCTTCGGGATTAATACTTAGGGAATTGCTCACTTGCTATTTTAAGGTTAAAGGCTGATAGAAAGAAATGTGATTTTGGGTTTATCGTGAACCGTGTTTTAAATGACATTGATTCTTTAACCCAGTTAAAGATTAAAACTAAGTGGAGTTTTAATGAATCTTTAATTAGATTGAAATGATCGAGAATGGAGTATCACCAGTTTTGCTCCAAACAATAGGTAAATCTTTAATTAGATTTGAATGTGAAATGGTAATTGAATTTACCGATAACACCGTGGTGTTAGATATGAAGTATTACCAGTTTTACTTCATGGGATGAATAGTTGGGATTGGGAAATTAAAACAAATGATTACTTCGGTAAGGTTCGTTAATCCCGGCTGGTTTGGATAAACCATAATTGGGTTTGAATCGATATTCAGAAGAAGACTAAAGAATAAATTTAAGGAATTTATCTTTGATAAAATTAATAGGAACCTTTCCCTAAGAATGTGAAATTTGGCAACTAACTGAAGATTAGTTAAGATGAATGGTTTCCTGGGTATTGATATGATGTTGGTTTCGGCCTTCGGGGTTAATATTTGGGGAATTGTTCCCTTACTATTTTACAGTTAGTGACTGATGAATTAGAATGAGGCGTATGTTGTGTTTGTGTAACACTTATTTATTATATACGCGAGTTATTCAGAAAGATCGGGTTTATCTCATTCTGAATAACGGATTCGACGATTAGTCGAAGATGAAGACTGTGGTTGAAGACCGGAGGTCTTCACGTCGTTTGGATAATTACTGATGATCTTGATTGGGCCGTAGACCCAAGAGGAGGGAATCAGTTGGTGATCCTCCAGACGTACTTGGAGATCGACGGATATGCAAGGTACAAGGTGCCACCGGTTTCGTTCAGACCCAGAACGGACTTGTAAATGGACTGTGTGTCTGACATTGGATATCATTCAGTGTGATTAATGAATATCGGTTGCATGGAGTGGTTTGCCTGTGTAGCATGCTAAGATGCAAATGATCAAGGCTTCTGTTGAAAAGCAGAGTCTTATGGTTGATGGTCAAAACACGGCCTATGTGGCACAGCTTTGTGTAGCGTTGATTCGCGAGCCTCACACCCCGGTTGTGAACCAGAAATGGGAGAGGACCTCAGGGAGGACATGCGTTTCTTTCTAGTTAGAAGTGGCGTCAGTGGTTTGACACGCCCTGACGAGTTTGACTTATGTGGTTGTTGCTGTTGCGAGGCGTCTCAGATATATCAGTGACTATGTGGAGCCGATGGAGTCACTCGTTGACTCATAGACGCCCCAAAGGGCGGGGAAACACAGTGTTCAGGCATTTTAATCCACATCGGTGGACCGGCCCTGACGATCCAAGGGCCCACCTGAGTATGGGTCCTGAGACACGGGCTAGAGCGTCTCGAAACGTTGAGGACTATCTTTTGCCTCGGTTCACAGATGGAAATCCAACTTCCAATACGTCACTTTGCGGTTTTGATTGTATAACCTATATATGGTGACATAGTGGTACGGGGCGCTTATCCTGTCTATGATTGATACTTATGATTTGAAGTTGTTTTATACACTATGCACTTATTATAGTATCAAATGATTTGTTTTTAGTGTATCAAGCATTCTTTGGCTATTACAAGGTAAAAACCCTATCCTCCGGCTTGCGTTGCATTGTGTGATGGGACCTAGGTCTTATAATTGCTTCATTTTTCTTTATTTAGCATTGCGCTGTTTGTTTTATGCACTAGTATTCTTGGGAGGAAACCCGTTCCGTGTTATACGGCGTGGTCCCTTGATTTACCTAACTTTAAAAAAGATTAATAATTGTTTCAGTTCTCACACCAGTCACATGACTGACCTGGAGTTTATTGTTTTAACCTAAACTCTGGGTGCCCTTACTTTGACACGGGCAGCTAGTAGTTTTGGTTTTGCAGATTTATATTCACAGGATCCTGATTTACAGCTGGAATGATACTCAGAAAGCTCTGTATCCGTGTATTACTTCTAGTTGTGTATTGTATTATTTTCCGCTGCTATGTAATGCATTGTAATCTCTGATATTTTATAATGTATATTATTTTTTAATACTCTGTATATTCTTGTAATCTGATGGAATTGTTGTAATATACAATGAAATGTTCTTCTGTTTGTGTTCCAATTTGTCGTGTTCTCAAAACAATCAGGGGTTTCGAACGGGCTTGGTCGGTTTAGCGGCTGATTCAGATCGAGCGAAATTCCCGATCGTTAGATTTGGTATCATAGCTTTGGTTTACAGAGCTAGAGGACAAGACACATTAGAACCATACGAAAGAATTTATCAGAGATTGGATTAGTAACATCCAATAAGAATTACTCGTTAGAGATGGGATCAGTAGTATCCTAGAACGAGTGTGAAGAGTTTATTTTAAAAGTGAAAACAAATTTTGTTTTGAAAATTTAAATCAATTATTCGTATTTGATTATTTATTTATATTGATTTGGACTATCAGGTATATAGAGATTTCAATATACGTTTCTTCCACATGTATTGGAAGCCTCCAATATACTGGATGGATATAGAATCACACTCTAGTCGCCCGGGGATGTGTAACAACCCGAAAATCTGGGCCAGTTTAAAATTTTTATTTTGGCAATTTTAGCGAATTTTGATTATTTAAAATGAATTATTTTAAATAAAAACGACGAGAAATTTATTTTGAATATAATTCGACGTATATATTATATACGTCGTCGTTCGAATATAAATAATTATATATAATTATAAATAGAATAGAAAATGGCGCGGTAGTTCGATAATTCGATTTCAAACTTCAATTGAACGTACCGGGTGCAAAACAATCCGGATTTTAGTGAAAACGAAAACATTAGGATCTAATTGATAATATATTTCCAACGAATCCGACAAATCAAAATTTCATAGCGGGAATCAAAAGATATGTCCAGTTGAAAATTCTAAATAGTCGCTATGGAATTCAGGTCCTTAAAAATAGACATTTTGCAAATGACCTCGGATTTCGACGAAACCACTTTTGTTGGGTCCGTGATGTTAAATTATTGCTAGGTTTCAAATTTCATAATTTTTCGAATCAATATGTGAGCGTGGCAAAGGAAAACGCGTTTGACCAGTTTCAGTTGATTTTAATCGACTGGAAAATGACCATTTTTCAAACGGTCTCAGAATTCGACGAAACTAGTTTTGTTAGGACTATATCATCAATACGAAGCTAGAAAATATTTTTCGGGAATTTTTAGAGTTAGTATGTGACCCCAGTAAATTGAAATGCGCGTTCAAATTCAATATATAGAGTTATATGTTGATTTTAACGAAAACTGATTGTAACGATCGAATCAGTTTGCGATACATATCCCATTGTGTTCGGAATGGGGGTAATTAGCTAGGGGCGACAGTCGGTGGGCTTGATTTCGAGTTCAAACGGAAAGTCGACTTTAAGGTGAATTAAATAATTAAATAAAATAAAAAAATAAATATATCCCTTCTCCTACATCCTCTCTGCCCCCCCCCCCCCCGGTATCATTTCACAACTTAAATCAAAAAGAAAAAGAAAAAAACGAGGGACCCATCGTCGATCCGCCGCCTGCTTCGTCCACCGCCGCCCTCGTCTCGCACCTCCTCCCCTTCTTCTTCTCCGACGTCGCTTCTTCCCCCCCCCCCCCTCGCGCAGTGCCCCAAATTGAAGCCATCACCCTCCATCCTCGCGCAGCACCACCACCGGACCCCACGCCTACCCCACCTCGACCAGCCTGCGCCAGACCCCCACCACAGCCACCTCCGCCTAGCACCACCGCGAGATCCTCCTAGCTCCACCAATTCCGACAGTAAACCCCCCCCCTCCGGCGGTTATAAATGTGAGTTTTTAATTATTATTTCTCCATTGTTTTGTCTATTTTCTACAATGTAAATTAAGCAAAAAGATTACCATTTTATAAACACAAAGATTGATTTTTAATTTGTTCAAAGATTTGTTTTTTTATTTGTCAAAGATATGATTTTCATCATATTAAAGTAATGATTTTTCCTTTATGAAACTATAATTTTTGAAATAGAAAGGCGATATGTTTATAAATGAAAGTTTGATTTTACTCGTAGAAAAGATTAGATTTTTAACTAGAAAAAAAGAACGATTTTTATTTTAGAAAAGGTATGGTTTTTAAAAATAAAAAGATAGAATTTTTGGCGCAATAAAGATTTGATTTCTAGCTCGGAAAAGGCAAAATCTTTATTTATATAGCATAATAAAAATTCGATTTTTATATATTGAGTAGCATAATAAAAATTCGATTTTTATATATTGAATAGAATAGTAAAAATTCGATTTTTATATATTGAATAGAATAGTAAAAATTCGATTTTTATATATTGAACAATGAAGTAAAAATTCGATTTTTATATATTGAACAGCAAAGTAAAAATGTGATTTTTACATATGTAGTGAATACGAGCAACGAAAGCGACAAAAGGCGAGAACAACGAAGACTTCTACAAAAGAAGAGTCGAGATGGTTGGATGGCTATCGGTGAGAACTTCTCACCTTTCAATTTCTTTTTCTAGTTATATATATATATACTAGGATGCAGACGGTGTTTAGTAGCACCCGACACCCGTCATCCACAAACCATGGATGGCTTGTTTGTTAATTGTTTGGTTGTGTAGTTAGTCAGAATATTTGGTTTGAATTGAACTGTTGGGTGAATAGTAATTGATTTGATTGATGTGTGAATGGCGTGGGCCTTCACTAGACCGGGGATAACGCTAGGCCTCGTCCCGTTTCTAGTATCGTGTCGTTATGCCGCCGAAATTTTCTAAAATAAATTAGAAAAGTAAAAATATCATTTTATTGAATAAATGAACTGAATAAAATATTTTATCGTTAAAAATATAATTTTTAACATGAATGTGAATAAATAAATATTCATCTACAAACCGGACGGTTTGTTTATGTACACCTATTTAAAGGACATTGATTGGGACGATAAATTTTACACATCGCCCAACTGCACAAATAAAATCTGTGTTTGATTGTTTGAAACCCCACACGGGTATTGGGATGATATTTGATGTACACCAATCCCGATTGTTTAGTTGTATGTCGATCGATTGATTGACAGACTGTTATAAGCGTTGAATATTTATATTTGATGCCTATACAGTGTAGAATGCACTTTGGATGATTGTTGATTATTCATCGTTGTTGATATAAACATGGGTTGTAGAAAATCCATATAATTAACATTATATGGTAATTGATTGGGCCTCATTCCAGTTTTAAAATAGAAATATTTGAAAAAGAAATATTTGAAATAGAATATTTGAAAATCGAAATATATGAAGCCATATTGATTAGATTGACGCCATTTTGACGTGAACAATATTTATATCGATTTTATTCATTTTATAATGAATATCGAAAGTGATTTCAAAATCTGAAATTTTGAAAAGAAATGAATTCGAATTGAATATATAACGAATTTGATTTGAATAGAAAACGAATTTGATTCGAATAGAAAACCAATTTGAATTGAATCGAATAGAAAACCAATTTGAATTGAATCGAATAGAAAACGACTTTGGAATTGAATTAAATTGAAAATGAATTCAAATTGAATTGAAAGCAAATTGAAATGAATTCAAATTGAATTGAAATTTGAATTGAATAGAATTGAATTTTAAAACGAATTTATAAAGAGGAACTCAATTTTGATTTGAATTGAAATGGAAGTTGAAATTGCTTTTGAAACGAATTTAAAACTATTTATATAATTCGTTTTAAATAGAAATCGATGAAATATATATTATATATATTATATATATAATATAATGGCCTGAATAGAACGCGCCGCGCCGCGGCAGTTCGCGAATTTCGACCATTTATTTCAAATGGATATTACGGGAGATCCGACAGTCGGATTCTCCTAAAACCGGAACCGTTGGGTTCGTATCGAAAAGAGCTTTCTAACGAATATTAGAAATTTGAAATCTGACGGTTGGATTTGGAATTATGTCCAAATCAAATTTGAAAAAGGTCGCTGTAAGTGCAGTTCGATAGCCGTTGATGGAAATCGACTGTACGGGCCTTGATAAAATTATTAAAAAGAGAAATAATTTGTGTAAAATCATAAGAAATGATTTAGAAAGAATTGGGATGAAAAACTCCATATTTGAAAAGATAAATATAGATTTTTATCGAAATGAACTAGTTTTGAACTAGAATTATAATTCTATTTATTTTTAAATTAATAAATTGAATTTGAAATGGTTTTGAAAATAACCAGAATTTCCAATGATTGCATTGGAATGGGTTTGAATCGAAATTGTCTTCGGAATATTTCGATGTTGGATTTCGTGATTATACAGATGTTGCTATGGAAATTTGAAAGATATATATATATTTATATCGTTATTTCCAATACGACATTTGTTAATCGTAGAATTTGATATTGAATATAAGCCGATATATTTTCTATTCAGAGCCTTGTATTGAATATCAAATGTGATTTGGGTTTGTCGTGAATGGTGTCTTCATTAACACTGTTCTTGAACCCAGTTGAGAAAAGATTAAATCTTTTTATTTAGATTTAATGAAGTGTACCAATTAAATAATATTTAATTGGAATTGAATTCGAATTAATTTTTGGGTTTATTGTGAGCAGTGTTTTAAATAACACTTGTTCTTTAACCCAATAATTAATGGAATGTGATCTTGGGGTTTATCGTGAACAGTGTTTTTAAATGACACTGATTCTTTAACCCCGTTAAAGATTAAAACTAAGTGGAGTTTTAATGAATCTTTAATTAGATTGAAATAATCGAGAATGGAGTATCACCAGTTTTGCTCCAGGCGTTAGTTAAATCTTTAATTAGATTTGAACGTGAAATGGTAATTGAACTTACCGATAACACTGTGGTGTTAGATATGAAGTATAACCAGTTTCACTTCATGGGATGAATAGGTTGGGATTGGGAAATTAAAACAAATGATTACTTCGGTAAGTTTCGTTAATCCCGACTAATTGAATCGAAATTCAAAAGGATAGATTAAAGAATGAATTCAAGGAATTTATCTTGGATAAAATTAATGGGAACCTTTCCCTATGAATGTGAAATTTAGAAACTAACTGTCGGTTAGCCAAGCAGAATGGTTTTTTGGATATTGATCTGATGTTGGTTTCGGCCTTCGGGGTTAATATTTGGGAAATTATTCTCTTGATTAATTTACGGTTAGTGACTGATGAATTGGAATGAGGCGTATGTTGTGTTTGTGTAACACTTATTTAAAATATACGCGAGTTGTTCGGAAAGACCGGGTTTATCCCATTCTGAATAACTGATACGACGATTAGTCGAAGATGATGACGATGGTCGAAGACCGGAGGTCTTCACATCGTTTGGGTGATTACTGATGATCTTGATTGGGCTGTACACCCAAGAAGATAGAAACAGTTGGCGATCGTCCCGACGTATTTGGAGATCGATGGATATGCGGGGTACTAGGTGCCTCCGGTTTCGTTCAGACCCAGAACGGACTTGTAAATGGACTGTGTGTCTGACATTGGATTTTGGTCCGTGTGATTGATCTCTATTAAATATATATCTGTTTGGCGGCGGAGAATTTATTCTTTTGCTAAACGCCCTTCTCTGAGACGTACGAGCTCAGGGGTTATATATTGATGGATATCAAACGCATGGAGTGAATTGCCTGTGTGGCTTGCCTAAGTGGCAATTGATCGAGGCTTCTGTTGAAAAGCAAAGTCTTGTGGTGATGATCAAAGCACGGCCTTAGTGGCGTAGCTTTGTGTAACGTTTACTTCGCGAGTTTCGCACCCCGGTTATGAACCAAAAACGGGAGAGGACCTCAGGGAGGGCATGCGTTTCTTTCTAACTAGGGTGGTGTCAGTGACCTACCAGCCCTGACATTTATATACTTTTCACCTGTGTGGTTGTTGCTGTTGCGAGGCGCCTCGGTTTGATCGGACGATCCAGGTCCGATGGAGTCATTCGTTGGCTCATTTACGCCCCAAAGGGCGGGGAAACGTAGTGTTCAGGAATTTTAATCCACATCGGTGGACCGGCCCTGTCGCTCCAAGGGCCCACCTGAGTCTGGGTCCTGAGGCTCGGGCTAGAGAGTCTCGAATCGGTTGAGGACGATCCCTGGCCTCGGTTCATAGACGGAAATCCAATTTCCAAACACGTGACTTTGCGGTTTTATTTGTAAACCTATTTATGGCGACATAGTGGCATGGGACGCTCATGTCGCCTATGATTGATACTTATGATTTGAAGTTGTTTTATACACTATGCACTTATTATAGTATCAAATAATCAGTTTTAAACGTATCAAGCATTCTTGGCTGTTATAAGGTAAAAACCCTATCCCCCGGCTTGCGTTGCATTGTGTGATTGGACCTGGGTCTTATAATAGCTTCATTTTTCTTTATTTAGCATTGCGCTGTTTGTTTTATGCACTGGTATTCTTGGGAGGAAACCCGTTCCGTGTTATACGGCGTGGTCCCTTGATTTACCTAACTTTAAAAATAAAAACTAATAACTGTTTTAGTTCTCACACCAGTCACATGACTGACCTGGAGTTTATTGTTTTGACCTAAACTCTGGGTGCCCTTATTTCGACACGGGCAGCTAGTAGTTTTGGTTTTGCAGATTTATATTCACAGGATCCTGGTTTACAGCTGGAACGGTATCCGGAAAGCTTTGTATCCGTATATCTCTACTAGTTGTGTATTATATTATTTTCCGTTGCTATGTATTTAAATGTAATTTAAATCTCTGATATTTCTGTGTAATATTTATTCATACTCTGTATATTCTTGTAATCTGATGCATTGTTGTAATAAGCAATGAAATGTTCTTCCGTCTGCATTCTGTTTTGTCTTGTCCTCACAGTAATTCGTCCTTTCTCATCTCTTCGGAGACCGGGGAAGTTTCGGGTCACTACAGTTGGTATCAGAGCTTTGGTTTACAAAGCTCAGAGAACAAGGCACATTAGAACCATGCGAAAGAATTCATCAGATATTGGATTAGTAAAATCCAATGGGAATGACTCGTTAGAGATGGGATCAGTAGTATCCTAGAACGAGTGTGAAGAGTATATTTTTAAGATGAAAACAATTTTTGTTTTGAAAATTTAAATCAACTATTCGTATTCGATTATTTATTTTATTGATTAGGACAGTCCAGTATATAAAGATTTTACATATACGCCTTGCAAACGTGTATTTGAAGTTTTAATATACTGGATAGATATAGAATTACACTTTAATCGCCCGGAGATGATTTTGATGATGGAGCTCCATCATTAGAATTTATATTCGAGTGACGAACGTGTAATATCTATATATTTCCTATTGAATGGTGTGAGAACCAAAAATTAGATAGGGCCTATTGTTGTGATTTGGCATCAAAAACCTGATTTTTGACTATGTATCAAAGTTATGAATTTCAAAAGCTAATCAACTAATCGATTGATGTTTGTGCTGTTTGTTTAATTGTTTGATAATTTTGAACCATTTAGTTCATTTGAAACAAATATTGAGTTATAATTGAAATTTAGTCGCATTTGCTTGCATATACTTGTACTTACATTGAACAGGTCATAGCAAGAAGGCTAGAGCCAGAGAATAAAATTTGTTTGCCCGACAAATAGGTACATGTTTACTACATAATTTACTGTTTTGTTTGGGTGATGATGATTTTATGAGCCTATTGGCTAGCCGCTTGGCTTTTTCTTTTTCTTTTTGAGATTTGAAGGACCGGGGAAGCTATTTGAGATTTCTTGATGCTCCCATTGCAGGGGAGGTTATGGCGAATTTTTTCGAAAATTTAGGGTGTTAGCCAAATTTTTGAGAAATTGTAAAGGTTTTTAGAAACTGAAAAGTTGAAGAACTTAAGCCGTAATGAAAACAATGAAGGTTGAGTTGGTTAGAAAACAACTTTCGGCTTCGTTCCTTTTCGAGGACGAAAAGTTTTAAGTGGGGGAGAATGTAACAACCCGAAAATCTGGGCCAGTTTAAAATTTTTATTTTGGCAATTTTAGCGAATTTTGATTATTTAAAATGAATTATTTTAAATAAAATCGACGAGAAATTTATTTTGAATATAATTCGACGTATATATTATATACGTCGTCGTTAGAATATAAATAATTATATATAATTATAAATAGAATAGAAAATGGCGCGGTAGTTCGATTTCAAACTTCAATTGAACGTACCGGGTGCAAAACAATCCGGATTTTAGTGAAACCGAAAACATTAGGATCTAATTGATAATATCTTTCCAACGAATCCGACAAATCAAAATTTCATAGCGGGAATCAAAAGATATGTCCAGTTGAAAATTCTGAATAGTCGCTATGGAATTCAGGTCCTTAAAAATAGACATTTTGCAAATGACCTCGGATTTCGATGAAACCACTTTTGTTGGGTCCGTGATGTTAAATTATTGCTAGGTTTCAAATTTCATAATTTTTCGAATCAATATGTGAGCGTGGCAAAGGAAAACGCATTTGACCAGTTTCAGTTGATTTTAATCGACTGGAAAATGACCATTTTTCAAACGGTCTCAGAATTCGACGAAACTAGTTTTGTTAGGACCGTATCGTCAATACGAAGCTAGAAAATATTTTTCGGGAATTTTTAGAGTTAGTATGTGACCCCAGTAAATTGAAATGCGCGTTCAAATTCAATATATAGAGTTATATGTTGATTTTAACGAAAACTGATTGTAACGATCGAATCAGCTTGCGATACATATCCCATTGTGTTCGGAATGGGGGTAATTAGCTAGGGGCGACAGTCGGTGGGCTTGATTTCGAGTTCAAACGGAAAGTCAACTTTAAGGTGAATTAAATAATTAAATAAAATAAAAAAATAAATATATCCCTTCTCCTACATCCTCTGTGCCCCCCCCCCCCCCCCCGTATCATTTCACAACTTAAATCAAAAAGAAAAAAGAAAAAAACGATGGACCCATCGTCGATCCGCCGCCTGCTTCGTCCACCGCCGCCCCAGTCTCGCACCTCCTCCCCTTCTTCTTCTCCGACGTCGCTTCTTCCCCCCCCCCCCTCGCGCAGTGCCCCAAATTGATGCCATCACCCTCCATCCTCGCGCGGCACCGCCACCGGACCGCACGCCTACCCCACCTCGACCAGCCTGCGCCGGACCCCCACCACAGCCACCTCCGCCTAACACCACCGCGAGATCCTCCTAGCTCCACCAATTCCTACTGTAACCCCCCCCCCCCTCCGGCGATTATAAATGTGAGTTTTTAATTATTATTTCTCCATTGTTTTGTCTATTTTCTACGATGTAAATTAAGCAAAAAGATTACCATTTTATAAACACAAAGATTGATTTTTAATTTGTTCAAAGATTTGTTTTTTTATTTGTTAAAGATATGATTTTCATCATATTAAAGTAATGACTTTTCCTTTATGAAACTATAATTTTTGAAATAGAAAGGCGATATGTTTATAAATGAAAGTTTGATTTTACTCGTAGAAAAGATTAGATTTTTAACTAGAAAAAAAGAACGATTTTTATTTTAGAAAAGGTATGGTTTTTAAAAATAAAAAGATAGAATTTTTGGCGCAATAAAGATTTGATTTCTAGCTCGGAAAAGGCAAAATCATTATTTATATAGCATAATAAAAATTTGATTTTTATATATTGAATAGCATAATAAAAATTCGATTTTTATATATTGAATAGAATAGTAAGAATTCGATTTTTATATATTGAACAACGAAGTAAAAATTCGATTTTTATATATTGAACAGCGAAGTAAAAATGTGATTTTTACATATGTAGTGAATACGAGCAACGAAAGCGACAAAAGGCGAGAACAACGAAGACTTCTGCAAAAGAAGAGTCGAGATGGTTGGATGGCTATCGGTGAGAACTTTTCACCTTTCAATTTCTTTTTCTAGTTATATATATATACTAGGATGCAGACGGTGTTTAGTAGCACCCGACACCCGTCATCCACAAACCATGGATGGCTTGTTTGTTAATTGTTTGGTTGTGTAGTTAGTCAGAATATTTGGTTTAAATTGAACTGTTGGGTGAATAGTAATTGATTTGATTGATGTGTGAATGGCGTGGGCCTTCACTAGACCGGGGATAAGGCTAGGCCTCGTCCCGTTTCTAGTATCGTGCCGTTATGCCGCCGAAATTTTCTAAAATAAATTAGAAAAGTAAAAATATCATTTTATTGAATAAATGAACTGAATAAAATATTTTATCGTTAAAAATATAATTTTTAACGTGAATGTGAATAAATAAATATTCATCTACAAACCGAACGGTTTGTTTATGTACACCTATTTAAAGGACATTGATTGGGACGATAAATTTTACACATCGCCCAACTGCACAAATAAAATCTGTGTTTGATTGTTTGAAACCCCACACGGGTATTGGGATGATATTTGATGTACACCAATCCCGATTGTTTAGTTGTATGTCGATCGATTGATTGACAGACTGTTATAAGCGTTGAATATTTATATTTGATGCCTATACAGTGTAGAATGCACTTTGGATGATGGTTGATTATTCATCGTTGTTGATATATACATGGGTTGTAGAAAATTCATATAATTAACATTATATGGTAATTGATTGGGCCTCATTCCAGTTTTAAAATAGAAATATTTGAAAAAGAAATATTTGAAATAGAATATTTGAAAATCGAAATATATGAAGCCGTATTGATTAGATTGACGCCATTTTGACGTGAACGATATTTGTATCGATTTTATTCATTTTATAATGAATATCGAAAGTGATTTCAAAATCTGAAATTTTGAAAAGAAATGAATTCGAATTGAATATATAACGAATTTGATTTGAATAGAAAACGAATTTGATTCGAATAGAAAACCAATTTGAATTGAATCGAATAGAAAACCAATTTGAATTGAATCGAATAGAAAACGACTTTGGAATTGAATTAAATTGAAAACGAATTCAAATTGAATTCAAAGCAAATTGAAATGAATTCAAATTGAATTGAAATTTGAATTGAATACAAATGAATTTTAAAACGAATTTATAAAGAGGAATTCAATTTTGATTTGAATTGAAATGGAAGTTGAAATTGCTTTTGAAACGAATTTAAAACTATTTATATAATTCATTTTAAATAGAAATCGACGAAATATGTATTATATATATTATATATATAATATAATGGCCTGAATAGAACGCGCCGCGCCGCGGCAGTTCGCGAATTTCGACCATTTATTTCAAATGGATATTACGGGAGATCCGACCGTCGGATTCTCCTAAAACCGGAACCGTTGGGTTCATATCGAAAAGAGCTTTCTAACGAATATTAGAAATTTGAAATCTAACGGTTGGATTTGGAATTATGTCCAAATCAAATTTGAAAAAGGTCGCTGTAAGTGCAGTTCGATAGCCGTTGATGGAAATCGACTGTACGGGCCTTGATAAAATTATTAAAAAGAGAAATAATTTGTGTAAAATCATAAGAAATGACTTAGAAAGAATTGGGATGAAAAACTCCATATTTGAAAAGATAAAAATAGATTTTTATCGAAATGAACTAGTTTTGAACTAGAATTATAATTCTATTTATTTTTAAATTAATAAATTGAATTTGAAATGGTTTTGAAAATAACCAGAATTTCCAATGATTGCATTGGAATGGGTTTGAATCGAAATTGTCTTCGGAATATTTCGATGTTGGATTTCATGAGTATACAGATGTTGTTATGGAAATTTGAAAGATATATATATTTATATCGTTATTTCCAATACGACATTTGTTAATCGTAGAATTTGATATTGAATATAAGCCGATATATTTTCTATTCAGAGCCTTGTATTGAGTATCAAATGTGATTTGGGTTTGTCGTGAATGGTGTCTTCATTAACACTGTTCTTGAACCCAGTTGAGAAAAGATTAAATCTTTTTATTTAGATTTAATGAAGTGTACCAATTAAATAATATTTAATTGGAATTGAATTCGAATTAATTTTTGGGTTTATCGTGAGCAGTGTTTTAAATAACACTTGTTCTTTAACCCAATAATTAATGGAATGTGATCTTGGGGTTTATTGTGAACAGTGTTTTTAAATGACACTGATTCTTTAACCCTGTTAAAGATTAAAACTAAGTGGAGTTATAATGAATCTTTAATTAGATTGAAATAATCGAGAATGGAGTATCACCAGTTTTGCTCCAGGCGTTAGTTAAATCTTTAATTAGATTTGAACGTGAAATGGTAATTGAACTTAACGATAACACCGTGGTGTTAGATATGAAGTATAACCAGTTTCACTTCATGGGATGAATATGTTGGGATTGGGAAATTAAAACAAATGATTACTTTGGTAAGTTTCGTTAATCCCGACTAATTGAATCGAAATTCAAAAGGATATATTAAAGAATAAATTCAAGGAATTTATCTTGGATAAAATTAATGGGAACCTTTCCCTATGAATGTGAAATTTAGAAACTAACTGTCGGTGAGCCAAGCAGAATGGTTTTTTGGATATTGATCTGATGTTGGTTTCGGCCTTCGGGGTTAATATTTGGGAAATTATTCTCTTGATTAATTTACGGTTAGTGACTGATGAATTGGAATGAGGCGTATGTTGTGTTTGTGTAACACTTATTTAAAATATACGCGAGTTGTTCGGAAAGACCGGGTTTATCCCATTCTGAATAACTGATACGACGATTAGTCGAAGATGATGACGATGGTCGAAGACCCGAGGTCTTCACATCGTTTGGGTGATTACTGATGATCTTGATTGGGTTGTACACCCAAGAAGATAGAAACAGTTGGCGATCGTCCAGACGTATTTGGAGATCGATGGATATGCGGGGTACTAGGTGCCTCTGGTTTCGTTCAGACCCAGAACGGACTTGTAAATGGACTGTGTGTCTGACATTGGATTTTGGTCCGTGTGATTGATCTCTATTAAATATATATCTGTTTGGCGGCGGAGAATTTATTCTTTTGCTTAACGCCCTTCTCTGAGACGTACAAGCTCAGGGGTTATATATTGATGGATAACAAACGCATGGAGTGAATTGCCTGTGTGGCATGCCTAAGTGGCAATTGATCGAGGCTTCTGTTGAAAAGCAAAGTCTTGTGGTGATGATCAAAGCACGGCCTTAGTGGCGTAGCTTTGTGTAACGTTTACTTCGCGAGTTTTGCACCCCGGTTGTGAACCAAAAACGGGAGAGGACCTCAGGGAGGGCATGCGTTTCTTTCAAGCTAGGGTGGTGTCAGTGACCTATCAGCCCTGACATTTATATACTTTTCACCTGTGTGGTTGTTGCTGTTGCGAGGCGCCTCGGTTTGATCGGACGATCCGGGTCCGATGGAGTCATTCGTTGGCTCATTTACGCCCCAAAGGGCGGGGAAACGTAGTGTTCAGGAATTTTAATTCACATCGGTGGACCGGCCCTGTCGCTCCAAGGGCCCACCTGAGTCTGGGTCCTGAGGCTTGGGCTAGAGAGTCTCGAATCGGTTGAGGACGATCCCTGGCCTCGGTTCATAGACGGAAATCCAATTTCCAAATACGTGACTTTGTGGTTTTATTTGTAAACCTATTTATGGCGACATAGTGGCATGGGATGCTCATGTCGCCTATGATTGATACTTATGATTTGAAGTTGTTTTATACACTATGCACTTATTATAGTATCAAATAATCAGTTTTAAACGTATCAAGCATTCTTGGCTATTATAAGGTAAAAACCCTATCCCCCGGCTTGCGTTGCATTGTGTGATAGGACCTGGGTGTTATAATAGCTTCATTTTTCTTTATTTAGCATTGCGCTGTTTGTTTTATGCACTGGTATTCTTGGGAGGAAACCCGTTCCGTGTTATACGGCGTGGTCCCTTGATTTACCTAACTTTAAATATAAAAACTAATAACTGTTTTAGTTCTCACACCAGTCACATGACTGACCTGGAGTTTATTGTTTTGACCTAAACTCTGGGTGCCCTTATTTCGACACGGGCAGCTAGTAGTTTTGGTTTTGCAGATTTATATTCACAGGATCCTGGTTTACAGCTGGAACGGTATCCGGAAAGCTTTATATCCGTATATCTCTTCTAGTTGTGTATTGTATTATTTTCCGCTGCTATGTATTTAAATGTAATTTAAATCTCTGATATTTCTGTGTAATATTTATTCATACTCTGTATATTCTTGTAATCTGATGCATTGTTGTAATAAGCAATGAAATGTTCTTCCGTCTGCGTTCTGTTTTGTCTTGTCCTCACAGTAATTCGTCCTTTCTCATCTCTTCGGAGACCGGGGAAGTTTCGGTTCACTACAGGATGATTCTGACGATGCCGCGGCGTCATCAACATTTATATTCGAGTGTCGAAAGTGGGATTTCTATATATTCCCATAGACTGGTGTGAGAACCAAAATGTAGTTAGAATATATTGTTGTGATTTGGCATCAAAAATGTGATTTTTAACTATATATCAAAATTATGAGTTTGAAATGATAACCCACTAATTGATTGATGGTTGGGTTGTTTATTTACTGTTTAGATTAATTGAATGTTGAACCTTTCGCCAAATTGAACCAAATAGTGAATTGTATTGAAAATTTATCGCATTTGCATGCATATACATGTACTTACATAGAACAGGTCATAGAAAGGAGGCTAGAGCAGAAGAATAAAATTGTTTGCCCGACAAATAGGTACATATTTATTGTATTTCTTTGGGTTTGGATGATTTTATGAGCCGCTTGGCTTTTCTTTTTCTTTTGGATTGAAGAAGTCTATCGGAGGCTATATGAAATATCCCGAAGTCCCCGGTGCAGGGGAGGTTATGGCGGAATTTTTCGAAAATTTAGGGTTTTAGCCAAATTTTTGAAAATTTTGGAAAGTTCTTAGAAACTGAAAAGTTGAAGAATTTAAGCCATAAAGAAAATAATAGAAGTTGAGTTGATTAGTTAAACAACTTTCGGCTTCGTTCCTTTTCGGGGACGAAAAGTTTTAAGTGGGGGAGATTGTAATAACTCGGAAATTTGAGCCAATTTAAAATTTTTATTTTGGCAATTTTAGTGAATTTTGAATATTTAAAATGAATTCTTTTAAATAATAACGATGAGAAATTTAATTTGAATAGAATTAGAACGTATATATTTATATACGTCGTCGTTAGAATATAATTATTATTTATAATTATAAATGGAATTGAAAATGGCGCGATAGTTCGATAATTCGGTTTCAAAGTTCAAATGAATGTACCGGGTGCAAAATAAACCGGATTTTAGTGAAACTAAAAATATTTGAATCCATTTGACAATATCTTTCCAACAAATCCGAAAAATTGAAATTTCATAGCGGAAATCAAAAGTTATGCCCAGTTGAAAATTCAGAATAGTCGCTATAGAATTCTGGCGCTTAAAAATGGGAATTTTGCAAACGACCTCGGTTTTCGACGAAACCACTTTTGTTGGATCCGTGATGTCAAATTATAGCTAGGTTTCAAAATTCGTAATTTTCTGAATCAATATGTGAGCATGGCAAAGGAAAACGTGTTTGACCGGAGTTGATTTTAACGACTGGAAAATGGCCATTTTTCAAACGGTCACAGAATTCGACGAAATTAGTTTTGTTAGGGCTGTATCGTCAATGCGAAGCTAGAAATAATTTTTTAGGAATTTTTATAGTCCGTATGTGACCCCAGTAAATTGAAATGTGCATTCAAATTCAATATATAGAGTTATATTTTGATTTGGACAGAAACATATCGAAACGATCAAATTAGCTTACGATACATATCCCATTGTGTCCGGAATGGGGGTAATTAGCTATGGACGACAGTCGGTGGGTTCGATTTCGAGTTTGAAATAAAAAGTTGCTTTTTGAAATCAATAAATAATTAAATATATATATTTTATATAAACCCCCCTTCTTCATTCTCTCTCCCCGACGCTAATAAAAAAAGAAAAGAAAGAGGGGCGGAGCCCCGTCTCGATCGCTTGCCGCCGCAACCAGGCCCACATCCGCCTGGCCTAGCGTCGTCCCCCCGCCATCGATGCCACTCCGCCTCGCACCCCTCTCTCTTATAAAAGCCTGAACCCAACCACCAAACCAGCGATTTAGCTAACCCTTGCCACCTCAGACGCTGTCGCCACAGCCATGGGCCAACTGCACCTTCCCCCGACCTTCCACCGACCCGTTGCCGCCCTCTTGTCCCCTCCTCCGACGTAAAACCCCCCTTCTTAGAAAGAACCAATTTTTATATTTCTTTGTATTCGCCAAGAACCCCCTGGTCTGCAGCAACCTCCGACGCACCGCCATCGCTCCCCTTTCAGACTATGGGCCCATCCTTCCTCTCCGTTAAACAATGTGAGCTTTTATTTTGGTTTTGTTATTTATTCATGTCGGAAAAATTTGATTTTCGTTTGTATGAAAACAATAAAAAGAAGTGATTTTTGAACAATAAAAAGAAGTGATTATTATATATATATGGCGAGAAAAAGATTTGATGTTTAACGAGAAAAAGATTTGATCTTTAACGAGAGAAAGTTTTGATCTTTAATGAGATAAAGGAATGATTTTATAGCAAGATTGGATTTTTATAAATATAAAGTAATGATTTTTAATAAATGGAAAGATTTGATTTTTTATCGTGGAAAGATTTGGTTCTTATCGTGCAAAGAATTGATTTTTAATCAATATAAAAATTCGATTTTTATTATGAAGTAGCAAAGATAAAGATTCTATTTTTTATAATGTTTTAATCGTCATAAAAATACGATTTTTATGACTAGGGTTTCAAAGCAAAAATATCGTTTATATTATATGAATAACAAAATAAAAATGTGATTTTTATATGTAAAGCGTAATGATAAAAATGTGATTTTTTATATGTGTAGTGGCTACGAACAATGAAAGTGACAAAAGGCGAACACGACGAAGATTTCTACACAAGAAAAGTCTTGGCGTTTGGTTTAGCTAGTCGGTGAGAACTGCTCACCTTTAATTTATTTCTAGTTTGAAATATATACTAGGATGCAGACGGTCTTTAGTAGCACCGGACACCCGTCGTCCACAGACCATGGATGGCTTGTTTGTTTGATTTCTGTATTGTGAAAATCGATTGTGTGATGTGGAATGAAATAAAATATTTTATAGTGGAAAATATTTTATAGTTGAAAATATGATTTTTTACGTGTATACAAAATAAATAGTAATAAACAAATCGGACATTTGTTCAAATACACTGATTTGACTGATATTGATTGGGACGATAAATTTTACACATCGCCCAACTGCACATATAAAATCTGTGTTTGATTGTTTGAAACCCCACACGGGTGTTGGGATGAAATTGGGCATACACTAATCCCAATAATTAGTTGTATGTCGATCGATTGATTGACAGGCTGTTATAAGCGTTGAATATTTATATTCGATGCTTATACAGTGTAGAATGCACTCTGGATGACGGTTGATTATTTATCATTGCTATTATATACAAGTGTTGTATGGAAACAATATAATTAACATAATATGGTAATTGATTGGGCCTCATTCCAATTTGGAAAATGAGGAATAATATAGAAAGAAAATTTATGTGTTGAATAGAATAAAAATATATATTCATATGTTGAATAAAAATAAAGATTCATGTGTTGAAGAAAATATTCATTTGTTAAATAGAATAACGTAGTTATTGAAATATATAAAAGCCGTGTTGATTACATAACACCATTTTGACATGAACGATATTTATATCGAATTTATTCGTTTTTATAATGAATATAGAAAAGAAAGTGATTTCAAAATATAACGTTTTGAAAATATAATCATTTGTATATCGATGATGTGGAATATTCAATTTTGATTAGAAATTGAATATGAAGTTGAAATCATTTCGGAAACGAATTTAAAACGATTTATAAAATACGTTTTGAAAGGAAATCGACGAAATATATATAATATATACATATATTATATATAATAGCCTGAATAGAACGCGCTGCGCTGCGGCAGCTCGCGAATTTCAACCATTGACTTTGAATTGATATTACGAGAGATCCGGCTGTCGGATTCTCCTAAAACCGGAACCGTTGTTTCGTATCGAAAAGAGCTTTCTATGAATATTAGAAGTTAGAAATCTAACGGTTGGATTTGGAATTATGTCCAAATCAAATTTGGAAAAGGTCGCCGTAAGTGCAGTTCGAATGTCGTTGTTGGAAATCGACTGTACGGGCCATGATAAAATTATTAAAAATAGTAATAATTTATGTAAAATCATAAGAAATGATTTGTGAAGAATTGGGGTGAAAAATTCCATATTTGAAAGGATAAAAATAGATTTTTATCGAAATGAACTAGTTTTGAACTAGAATAACAATTTATTTATTTTTAAATGAATTGGATTTGAAAGGGTTTTAAAAGTAACCAGAATTTCCAAGAATTGAATTGGAATGGATTTGAATCGAAATTGCCTTTGGAATATTTCGATGTTGGATTTCGTGATTATACAAATATTGCTATGGAAATTCGAAAGATGTATTTATATCGCTATTTCCAATATGATATTTGTTGGTCGTAGAATTTGATATTGAATATAAGCCGATATATTTTCTATTCAGAGCCTTGTATTTAATATCAAATGGGATTTGGGTTTGTCGTGAATGGTGTCTTCATTAACACTGTTCTTAAACCCAGTAGAGAAAAAGATTAAATCCTTTTATTTAGATTTAATGAAGTGCACCAATTAAATGGTATTTAATTTGAATTGATATCTGGCTTTATCGTGAACAGTGTTTTAAATAACACTTGTTCTTTAACCCGATAATTAATGGAATGTGAGTTTAGGTTGTCGTGAACGGTATCTTTAATAACACTGTTCTTAGACCCAACGGAGTTAAAGAAAATCAGAAACTAATTGGAGATTAGTTAAGTTGAATGGTTTCTTGGGTATTGATCTGATGTTGGTTTCGGTCTTCGTGGTTAATACCTAGGGAATTGCTCACTTGCTATTTTACGGTTAAAGGCTGATAGAAAGAAATGTGATTTTGGGTTTATCGTGAACCGTTTGATACTTTAATCCAGTTAAAGATTAAAACTTAATGGAGTTTTAATGAATCTTTAATTAGATTGAAATGATCGAGAATGGAGTATCACCATTTTTGCTCCAGGCGATAGTCAAATGATTAATTAGATTTGAACGTGAAATGGTAATTGAATTTACCGATAACACCGTGGTGTTAGATATGAAGTATTACCAGTTTTACTTCATGGGATGAATAGTTGGGATTGGGAAATTAAAACAAATGATTACTTCGGTAAGGTTCGTTAATCCCGGCTAGTTTGGATGAACCATAACTGGGTTTGAATTGATATTCAGAAGAGGATTAAAGAATAAATTTAAGGAATTTATCTTTGATAAAATTAATGGGAACCTATCCTTAAGAATATGAAATTTGGCAACTAACTGAAGATTAGTTAAGATGAATGGTTTCCTGGGTATTGATCTGATGTTGGTTTCGGCCTTCGGGGTTAATATTTGGGGAATTGTTCTCTCTTTTTTTTACAGTTAGTGACTGATGAATTAGAATGAGGCATATGTTGTGTTTGTGTAACACTTATTTATTATATACACGAGTTATTCAAAAAGACCGGGTTTATCTCATTCTGATTAACGGATTCGACGATTAGTCGAAGATGAAGACTGTGGTTGAAGACCGGATGTCTTCACGTCGTTTGGATAATTACTGATGATCTTGATTGGGCCATTAACCCAAGAGGAGGGAATCAGTTGGTGATCCTCCAGACGTACTTGGAGATCGACGGATATGCGAGGTACAAGGTGCCACCGGTTTCGTTCAGACCCAGAACGGACTTGTAAATGGACTGTGTGTCTTACATTGGATATCATTCAGTGTGACTGATGAATATCGGTGCATGGAGTGGTTTGCCTGTGTAGCATGCTAAGATGCAAATGATCAAGGCTTCTGTTGAAAAGCAGAGTCTTATGGTTGACGATCAAAACACGGCCTATGTGGCACAGCTGTGTGTAGCGTTAATTCGCGAGCCTCACACCCCGCTTGTGAACCAGAAACGGGAGAGGACCTCAGGGAGGATATGCGTTTCTTTCTAGTTAGAAGTGGCGTCAGTGGTTTTACACGCCCTGGCGAGTTTGACTTATATGGTTGTTGCTGTTGCGAGGCGCCTCGGATATATCGGTGACTATGTGGAGCCGATGGAGTCACTCATTGACTCATTGACGCCTCCAAAGGGCGGGGAAACGCAGTGTTCAGGCATTTTAATCCACATCGGTGGACCTGCCCTGATGATCCAAGGGCCCACCTGAGTCTGGGTCCTGAGACACGAGCAAGAGCGTCTCGAATCGGTGAGGACTATTTTTTGCCTCGGTTCACAGATGGAAATCCAACTTCCAATACGTCACTTTGCGGTTTTGATTGTATAACCTATATATGGCGACATAGTGGCATGGGGCGCTTATGCCGTCTATGATTGATACTTATGATTTGAAGTTGTTTTATACACTATGCACTTATTATAGTATCAAATGATTTGTTTTTAGCCTATCAAGCATTCTTTGGCTATTATAAGGTAAAAACACTATCCTCCGGCTTGCGTTGCATTGTGTGATGGGACCTGGGTCCTATTATTGCTTCATTTTTCTTTATTTAGCATTGCGCTGTTTGTTTTATGCACTAGTATTCTTGGGACGAAACCTGTTCTGTGTTATACGGCGTGGTCCCTTGATTTACCTAACTTTAAAATAAAGATTAATAACTGTTTTAGTTCTCACACCAGTCACATGACTGACCTGGAGTTTATTGTTTTAACCTAAACTCTAGGTGCCCTTACTTTGACACGGGCAGCTAGTAGTTTTGGTTTTGCAGATTTATATTCACAGGATCCTGATTTACAGCTGGAACGATACTCGGAAAGCTCTGTATCCGTGTATTACTTCTAGTTGTGTATTGTATTATTTTCCGCTGCTATGTAATGTATTGTAATCTCTGATATTTTATAATTTATATTATTTGTAAATACTTTGCATATTCTTCTAATCTGATGGAATTGTTGTAATATACAATGAAATGTTCTTCTGTTTGCGTTCCAATTCGTCGTGTTCTCAAAACAATCAGGGGTTTCGAATGATCTTGGTCGGTTTAGCGGCTGATTCGGATCGAGCGAAATTCCCGATCATTACATTTTGTATCAGAGCTTCGGTTTACAGAGCTCGAGGACAAGACACATTAGAACCATACGAAAGAATTCATCAGAGATTGGATTAGTAACATCCAATATGAATGACTCGTTAGAGATGGGATCAGTAGTATCCTAGAACGAGTGTGAAGAGTATATTTTAAAAGTGAAAACAAATTTTGTTTTGAAAATTTAAGTCAATTATTCGTATTTGATTAATTATTTATATTGATTTGGACTATCAGTTATATAGAGATTTTAATATACGTCTGATCCACGTGTATTGGAAGCCTCCAATATACTGGATGGATAAAGAATCATACTCTAGTCGCCCAGGGATGATTCTGACGATGCCGCGGCGTCATCAACATTTATATTCGAGTGTCGAAAGTGGGATTTCTGTATATTCCCATAGACTGGTGTGAGATCCAAAATATAGTTAGAATATATTGTTGTAATTCGGCATCAAAAATGTGATTTTTAACTATATATCAAAATTATGAGTTTGAAATGATAACCCACTAATTGATTGATGGTTGGGTTGTTTGATTACTGTTTAGATTAATTGAATGTTGAACCTTTCGCCAAATTGAACCAAATAGTGAATTGTATTGAAAATTTATCGCATTTGCATGCATATACATGTACTTACATTGAAAAGGTCATAGCAAGGAGGCTAGAGCAGAAGAATAAAATTGTTTGCCCAACAAATAGGTACATATTTATTGTATTTCTTTGGGTTTGGATGATTTTATGAGCCGATTGGCTAGTCGATTGGCTAGGCGCTTGGCTTTTTATTTTTCTTTTGGATTGAAGAAGGCCATGGGAGGCTATATGAAATATCCCGAAGTCCCCGGTGCAGGGGAGGTTATGGCGAAATTTTTCGAAAACTTAGGGTGTTAGCCAAATTTTTGAAAATTTTGAAAAGTTCTTAGAAACTGAAAAGTTGAAGAACTTAAGCCGTAAAGAAAATAATGGAAGTTGAGTTGATTAATGAAACAACTTTCGGCTTCGTTCCTTTTCGGGGGCGAAATGTTTTAAGTGGGGGAGATTGTAATAACCCGGAAATCTGAGCCAATTTAAAATTTTTATTGTGGCAATTTTAGTGAATTTTGAATATTTAAAATGAATTATTTTTAAATAATAACGATGAGAAATTTAATTTGAATAGAATTAGAATGTATATATTTATATACGTCATCGTTAGAATATAAATATTATTTATAATTATAAAAGGAATTGAAAATGGCGCGGTAGTTCGATAACTCGATTTCAAAGTTCAAATGAATGTACCGGGTGCAAAATAAACCGGATTTTAGTGAAACCAAAAATATTTGAATCCATTTGACAATATCTTTCCAATGAATCCGAAAAATTGAAATTTCATAGCGGGAATCAAAAGTTATGCCCAGTTGAAAATTCAGAATAGTCGTTATGGAATTCTGGCCATTAAAAATGGGAATTTTGCAAACGACCTCGGTTTTCGACGAAACCAGTTTTGTTGGATCCGTTATGTCAAATTATTATTAGGTTTCAAAATTCGCAATTTTCTAAATCAATATGTGAGCTTGGCAAAGGAAAACGCGTTTGACCGGTTTTAGTTGATTTTAATCGACTGGATAATGACCATTTTTCAAACGATCACAGAATTCGACGAAATTAGTTTTGTTAGGGCCGTATAGTCAATGTGAAGCTAGAAATAATTTTTCAGGAATTTTTAGAGTCCGTATGTGACCCCAGTAAATTGAAATGTGCGTTCAAATTCAATATATAGAGTTCTATTTTGATTTGGACGGAAACTGATCGAAACGATCGAGTCAGCTTACGATACATATCCCATTGTGTTTAGAATGGGGGTAATTTGCTATGGACAACAGTCAGTGCATTTGATTTCGAGTTCGAAATAAAAAGTTGCTTTTTGAAATCAATAAATAATTAAATATATATTTTTTATATAAAACCTCCCCTTCTTCATTCTCTCTCCTCGACGCAAATAAAAAAAGGAAAGAAAGTGGGGCGGAGCCCCGTCGCGACCGCCTGCCGCCGCAACCAGGCCCACAGGCGCCTGGCCTGGCGTCGTCCCCCTGCCACTGATGCCCCTCCGCCTCGCACCCTCTCTCTCTCTCTTATAAAAGCCCGAACCCAACCCCCAAACCAGCGATTTAGCTAACCCTAGCCACCTCAGACGCTGCCGCCGCCGCCACGGGCCAACTGCACCTTCCCCAACCTTCCACCGACCCAGCGCCGCCCTCTCGAACCCCACCTCCGACGTAAAACCCCCTTCTTAGAAAGACCCAATTTTTATATTTCTTTATATTCGCCAAGAACCCCCTAGTCTACAGCAACCTCCGGCGCACCGCCATCGCTCCCCTTTCCGAGTATGGGCCCTCCTTCCTCTCCGTTAAACAATGTGAGCTTTTATATAGGTTTTGTTATTTATTCATGTCGGAAAAATTTGATTTTCATTTGTATGAAAAGAATAAAAAGAAGTGATTTTTGAACAATAAAAAGAAGTGATTATTGTATTTATATGGCGAGAAAAAGATTTGATCTTTAACGAGAGAAAGTTTTGATCTTTAACGAGTTAAAGGAATTATTTTTTAGCATTAGAAAGATTAGATTTTTATAAATATAAAGTAATGATTTTTAATAAACGGAAAAATTTGATTTTTTATCATGGAACGATTTGGTTCTTATCGTGCAAAGAATTTATTTTTAATCAATGTAAAAATTCGATTTTTATTATGAAGTAGCGAAGATAAAGATTCGATTTTTTTTCTAATGTTTTCATCGTCATAAAAATAAGATTTTTATGTATAGGGTTTCAAAGCAAAAATATCATTTATATTATATGAATAAAAAAATAAAAATGTTATTTTTATATGTAAAGCGTAATGATAAAAATGTGATTTTTATATGTGTAGTGGCTAATAACAATGAAAGTGACAAAAGGCGAACACGACGAAGATTTATACACAAGAAAAGTCGCGGCGTTTGGTTTAGCTAGTCGGTGAGAACTCCTCACCTTTAATTTATTTCTAGTTTGAAATATATACCAGGATGCAGACGGTGTTTAGTAGCACCCGACACCCGTCGTCCACAGATCATGGATGGCTTGTTTGTTTGATTTCTGTGTTTTGAAAATCGATTGTGTGATGTGAAATGAAATAAAATATTTTATAGTGGAAAATATTTTATAGTTAAAAATATAATTTTTAACATGTATATAAAATAAAAAGTAATAAACAAATCGGACATTTGTTGATATACACTGATTTGACTGATATTGATTGGGACGATATATTTTACACATCGCCCAACTGCACAAAGAAAATCTGTGTTTGATTGTTTGAAACACAACACGGGTGTTGGAATGAAATTTTACACTAATCCCAATAATTAGCTGTATGTCGATCGATTGATTGACAGGCTGTTATAAGCATTGAATATTTATATTCGATGCTTATACAGTGTAGATTGCACTTTGGATGATGGTTGATTATTTATCGTTGCTATTATATACATGTGTTGTATGGAAACCATATAATTAACATTATATGGTAATTGATTGGGCCTCATTCCAATTTGGAAAATAAGGAATAATATAGAAAGAAAATTCTTGTGTTGAATAAAATAAAAATATATATTCATGTGTTGAATAAAAATAAAGATTCATATGTTGAAGAAAATATTCATTTGTTGAATAGAATAACCTAGTTATTGAAATATATAAAAGCCGTGTTGATTAGATGACACCATTTTGACGTGAACGATATTTATATCAATTTTATTCATTTTTATAATGAATATAGAAAAGAAAGTGATTTCAAAATATAACGTTTTGAAAATATTACATTTGTATATCGATGATGTGGAATATTCAATTTTGATTAGAAATTGAATATGAAGTTGAAATCGTTTCGGAAACGAATTTAAAACGATTTATAAAATACGTTTTGAAAGGAAATCGACGAAATATATTATATATAATGGCCTGAATAGAACGCGCCGCGCTGCGGCAGTTCGCGAATTTCGACCATTGACTTCGGATTGATATTACGAGAGATCCGGCCGTTGGATTCTCCTAAAACTAGAACCGTTGGGTTCGTATCAAAAAGAGCTTTCTAACGAATATTAGAAGTTAGAAATCTAATGGCTGGATTTGGAATTATGTCCAAATCAAATTTGGAAAAGGTCGCTGTAAGTGCAGTTCGAATGCCGTTGATGGAAATCGACTGTACGGGCCCTGATAAAATTATTAAAATAGTAATAATTTGTGTAAAATCATAAGAAATTATTTGTGAAGAGTTGGGGTGAAAAACTCCATATTTGAAAGGATATAAATAGATTTTTATCGAAATGAACTAGTTTTGAACTAGAATAATAATTTATTTATTTTTAAATGAATTGGATTTGAAAGGGTTTTAAAAGTAACCAGAATTTCCAATAATTGAATTGGAATGGATTTGAATCGAAATTGTCTTTGGAATATTTCGATGTTGGATTTCGTGATTATACAGATATTGCTATGGAAATTTGAAAGATATATTTATATCGTTATTACCAATATGATATTTGTTGGTCGTAGAATTTGATATTGAATATAAGCCGATATATTTTCTATTCAGAGCCTTGTATTTAATGTCAAATGGGATTTGGGTTTGTCGTGAATGGTGTCTTCATTAACACTGTTTTTAAACCCAGCTAAGAAAAAGATTAAATCTTTTTATTTAGATTTAATGAAGTGTACCAATTAAATGGTATTTAATTGGAATTGAATTTGAATTGATTTCTGGGTTTATCGTGAACGGTGTTTTAAATAACACTTGTTCTTTAACCCGGTAATTAATGGAATGTGATTTTGGGTTGTCGTGAACGGTATCTTTAATAATACTGTTCTTAGACCCAACGGAGTTAAGAAAATCAGAAACTAACTGGAGATTAGTTAAGTTGAATGGTTTCTTGGGAGGAAACCCGTTCCGTGTTATATGGCGTGGTCCCTTGATTTACCTAACTTTAAAATAAAGATTAATAACTGTTTTAGTTCTCACACCAGTCACATGACTGACCTGGAGTTTATTGTTTTAACCTAAACTCTAGGTGCACTCACTTTGACACGGGCAGCTAGTAGTTTTGGTTTTGCAGATTTATATTCACAGGATCCTGATTTACAGCTGGAACGATACTCGGAAAGCTATGTATCCGTGTATTACTTCTAATTTTGTATTGTATTATTTTCCGCTGCTATGTAATGTATTGTAATCTCTGATATTTTATAATGTATATTATTTGTTAATACTCTGTATATTCTTGTAATCTGATGGAATTGTTGTAATATACAATGAAATGTTCTTCTGTTTGCGTTCCAATTTGTCGTGTTCTCAAAACAATCAGGGGTTTCGAACGATCTTGGTCGGTTTAGCGGCTGATTCGGATCGAGCGAAATTCTCGATCGTTACATCAGTACCACTCTATTACTACGAACGTATGGTGCAAACCAAGCTTTATATCACAACAGCCTATGCATTCAAATCTAAAATAACCTATGAAGAGAAAACACATGGTAGCAGCAATTCTTTGGCCTAAAACTTGGCCACAAAGTAAAACAGAAAAATGTGAGTCTACCCCTACTACTATACTATCCCTTAATAATGCAAAGTATCCTATCTTTATAAATACATGAGTAGTAACTCATTCCTATTCTTTCCTGTCGGCTGAAAGCCCAAAATCATGTATTTTGAAAATTTTAATAAACCAAACTTTCCACTAAAAAGCTTGAAGCGAGATCTGTTGATATTGCCTTGTAGAGAGCTTCGAGTAAGGCTCATTTTGAAGTAGCGGTGACGATTTCAGTTGCATGAAAATATTTGTAGAACATTATAATAGGGAAGTGGCGGACGCATTTCAAGGGGGTAGCGTGCGATGGAAACTAATGGTTGGTGATGGAAGTATTCGCGGAGGGGGATTTTGTGGTTTTAAACTGGCAGTGGGGATGTTGGACGTGGGTAGATTAGAATGTATGGGTTTGGGCATTTTTGGGTGCTGCGTGGGAGAAGTGGGACTGTTCACATTTGAGCAGTTATTTAAAAAAATAAAAAAAATAAAAATAAGAGAAAAGAAAAACGTGAAGCTGGGCGCAAGTGAAGTGAGGGAACTATTTACGGGGGTCACGAAGTGTATATGAGGAAGAAAAATGTGCTGGAGAGGAAGGGTAAGTTTAAAATGAAATACATTGGCTTGGGGCATTTGGATTCATGATTTTGCTCGTTCGGGTCTACGTCTGCACATGTATGGGAAAAATGAAATGCCGCATTGAGTAGTGTGCTTAGAACAGGACGAAGAAAGACGGCCTATAGCGGAAAGCCAGGGTGTGGGGGAAGGAGACTAGGTGAAGCTCAAGTTTTAGTGTGGAGTTGCTAATATGTTTCGAGAATGTGGAGTGGCTTACTGAAGCTTACAGTGGTGTGAATGCAACTGTGTGGGAGGTTGTGATTTAAAATGTTGGATGTTGGAAAGGGGTACATGCAAAAGTAAACGAGGGCGGAAGTAGGTTGCAAGTGTAAAAATGGTGAAGGAAATAATATTTGCAGGAGCTTGGGTTTTTAAAACTGGTAATGGGGAAGATGAGCACAGTTTAGTGCGTGGAAGGAGGACTGGCAGTTATTTATCTCGAATAGGAAGATGATGCGAGGAGGAAAAGTTCAAGCGGGCTGTATAAGTTAGGTACATGGGCCGGTTTAAATAAATATGTCAGGCCCAATTATATAATAATATAAGGATTAATTCAAATTTTAATAACATATTAACTTATATCATCCTATCTTGCTCATACTTTAACGAAATTTAACGAAATAGGATTCGTTGGAATCGTACGATCGAAGGCTACACGATGGTTCTAGTCTAGAGTGATTTGGAGCTCGTCTGAATTTATAACAAAATAAAACGTTTGACTCAAATCGTCGACCAAAAATCATTATTTAACGATTAACGACGAAGGTGAGTAAACTCACTAACCTTGTCTAGTTTTAAAATTTTATAAATATTATGTAATATTGACAAAAATTAATGAATGATGTGTGTGATGGTTGTTTGGATAATTTGCTGATAAATTGGTTGAAACAATATATATAGTTATCCATATATAAGTTGCAAATTTAATACTGATCATCATTATTATTATATTTCAGATTAATTATTCATGTTGATTAACATCTGTGGATGCAGGGAAACAGGTTGGAGGGATCCAACTGGATTCCTCAACAATTATAGTGTTGTTTTTCATATATTGCATTACATGATGTGAATAATCTGTGGTTGATTATTGTGTGTTTAAGGTGGTTGAACAATATTGACCTGAAATGATTGGTATTAAAATACCGTAAAAATATATGGAAAAGAATTCGAGTTTAAAATGGTAAAATATATTATTTATTATTTTTAAATAATAGAAACTGAATATTGATTTGACTAGAATATAATAACTTGTTTAAATTATATAAACAAGTAGTTTGGTTTATAAACGATATTTATAAATGGGATGAAAAAATTGTTATTAAATAAATTGGAAATATAAATTCAATAATGAAATTAAAAAGGAAATTGGGAATCATTTCAAAAAGGTAATGATGGAATTTATATCGAGTTTGAAATGTAAATAGAATTGAAATAAGTCCATAAGGATTTATAATTAGAAATCGACTTTATCGAATATTTTAAAGAAATTATTTTTAGAAATTATATATTTTACAATTTAGGATTTCGAAAAGATAGTATAATATTTGGTTTGAAATCAATAATTTATAATCGATTATGTAATCAAGATTAAGTATATACTTGATATAAAATTAATAAGAAGTTTACTTGTAAATGGAAAGTATGAAGTGGAATATGATTATGAAATTATAAAATAACTCTATAAGTGGATTTGAACCTGTAATGGCATTTATAAATAAAAATCAAGATTTATTTGATAAAATGAGTTTTGTTTTCTATAAAGAAATAATATTCACATTTTAAAGTGAATAGTGATTTAAAGGCAAACGTTGTATATATTTAAATGGAGTTAAGGAAATTTTAAACTGACTGGAGACTAGTTAAGTTGGACGACTTTCTGGGTATTGATCTGATGTCGGTTTCGACCTTCGGATTTAATACTTAGGGAGTTGTTTTCTTACTAATTTATGGTTAGGGACTGATGGATAGTGATGCGTGAATAAGACTTGAAAATGTTTTCCAATGTTAATAATGTATATTTTCGAAATAAGGGAAATAAGGAGTTGTGAATATATGGAAACCCTTTTCAAGAAATCGTGAGAGGCTAAGCGAGTTGGGAAAATATTTGAGTAAATATATTAAAGGAAAATTGGGAATTGAAATGATGATTGATCGATAAGATTTCCATTTGGAAATACGACCGTTGTTTGTTTGTATGTTTTCCTTTGATTGTTAAATTACTGACTATCAAAGTTTTTGACAGTTTCTTCATTGTCAATACGGAGAGACCCGAATCAGATTTATTATCTAAAAACAACTCCGTAATGACATTAGCATTATGAATCAAATATGATAAAAATAATTGAAGACGGAGTTTATGCAAGGGATGTTCTGGCGATCCTAGGTAGAAATTGCTTTAGATGGATATATAGAATAGTGCCTTCGGTTTGTCCAGTCCAAGGATAACGTGTATGGACGAATGTCCAACAAAGTATATCTAATAGATCAGATAAGTTGATCCCTTCAAACATATTTATGTTGGTGGTGAAGGAATTCATTTCTCTTAGCTTTATACCCGTGGTATTTTAGGGAAATCAATTTGTGATTTGGCGGGTATGACAATGTGACATTCAGAGTAAATGAAGGTGTGATCTATAGAGATATGTTATGACCTCAAGCCTCATCAACCGGGAAATGAAAAAAATCGGGCAGGCAGCATGCCTAAGTGGATCGCACCTTGTAACAACCCTGATTTTTGGAAATGGGTTGTAATAGCTCAGAAAATTTTTGGCGCTTAGAAAATGAGTTTAATTAAGATTTAACGTTAAAAATGAATATTTATGTCTAGAATTCAAATTAGAATTTGGGATTTTATCCAATGTTTACCGAGCTTAAGTATAAATCTCTTTAAATTTCTTACAGATCAGCATTCATTTGAATTTATTTTTAATATATAATTCTTTTCATGGATTATTTCAAATAGGAACGTTCGTCTAATAAATGTGATTTAAACTATTAACTAATTCGAATTTTATTTGAAGGTTCGAAAATGAATTTTTGGAAATAAATCCAAGTTGAAATATAAATCTCGTACTTTGATTTGAGGAAAATCTAATATAGGCGGTATGATTTGATTCGAAGCTAGTTTTAAAAATTTAGTCGTTAGAGTATAATTTTTGTTTATATTTGCAATATAGTTGACATAATAAAATAAAGAAATGAATTGCATATGCATAGGTACCTCATTCAGGCTAATTTGATTTAACTGTTTAATGTATTTGCTTGGTTGAATTTGGTTTTAAATTAAGATATAGACATATATTTGGAACCCTGAATATACTAGTATTGTGGTGTATACTTAGAGTATTTTAAGGGTATCTCTACTTGAACAATACAACCGTTTAAGTAATTATTGCCACTTGTTAAAGCTAGCTGAAAGTGGTTGCCATCTGTTCACCTGGTTCTGGATTCTTCTACATGTGTCCTTTGTCATTTGGTTTCACCTTCCCCTTCATTATATTGAACTACAGCCGTTGTTTCAGGGAGGGACTTTTTCCAAAATCTATATTTCCCAAAAAAAATACTGCTGGTTATTTTCAAATGGATTCCATGGTCGTCGTCTCTTTCTCCTTCGCTCCACCAATTGGCTTCACCGTCCCCCACTAATTTGAAGCCGGTCGCTACCTCCTCCTTCACTCTATAGTTACGCAAGTTTTCACCGTCGCCTTGAAGTCCCGCTGCATCTGTCTTTTGGAAACTAGGGCCGTGCCTTTCCATCAACCGCTCCGCCACCATGGAGCCAACGGTCAGCTCTGATCTCCTCCAACAAGGCTGCTGGTTGCTCTACAAATTCGTGAGTTATTTTGGCTTTCGATTAATGATTAATGACCATATCCAGTGATGATTTTATTTATATATATATATATATCCTGTGAGTGTTTCTTTTTTATTTTACTTGAATCAAAGATGCTTTGTTTTAAACTTTGGCGGAATTGGATATGTTTGCTTATTGAATACAACAGATTTGCTCCTATTTTGAGACCCTTTTGGATATTGATTTATATAAATGCGGATGACTCTAACTAAGATTCACTTTGCTCTCTTTGATATTTATCCTTTATAGAGTATGCGGTATATGTGGATAAAAGAACAAATCAATCAACTTTACCTATAGATATTTAATTCTTCTGCCAGTACCGTATGTAGCTGTTAGTTAGCTGATCTTTACAATAGTTATTATATTAAGGTCATGTTATAAGTTACATACTTAGAGAGTTTCATGATTTGTTATGTTATATAGTTTTTTTAATATATCTAATGCATGTAAGAAAACGTTCTTACCAGAAGGACGAAGTGCTCAGTAAGTCATTTTGGTTTTCAATGAAACTTCACACGTGGTTAGTAATTCACCGCAAATTGATTACATTGCTTTAATGTCACAAAAGAATATTAAGACTACAAGAAAACATTTTTTTGTTAAAATGAAGATTTAAAACATTTATACAAATTGTAGTGTTATGAGTTTTCCTTGAAAGGAATGCTTAAAGCAATTTGATTGACATATTTGGATGATGAATAAGAACCAATTTGAACACTAGGAGATATATTAGAACGCAAATACCCCCAGGAGAAAAATAGGAGATGCTTACCCATTGTATATTGCACTAATTTCATAATCATGGAAAAAAAAACATGAACATGTTGTATGCACCAATTGTATCCATCTTCATCATATGTCTTTAAAAGTATCAGAAGTTTAATAGTGAAATAGACAACTGTACATGTTGTATACTAAAGCTAAATCAGCATAAGTTTAACCGAATGTTTTCATTTTCAAGATAGGTTGGGGCATCCATCTCAGTGCAGTACGATGACATGATTTTGCACATTCAGTTCTTTCCCTTGTACTAAAACTATGATTAGATTACAAGTCATAAAAATAAAATGAAAATCTTCAAGCATAATCATATAATTGTATGAACCATTAGTTCACTTAATGCTATGTATATTTGTCATTATCAAATTTACATACTTTTTCTTGTATTTGTCAGTAGAGAACATTCAAAACATAAGATTTAACTATGACCAATGTTTCATATACCACTTATTATTAAAAAAACTGTAGTAGGCTATGCATACATGTCAGTCATATTCTGATTCGTGTTTTGTGTTTCTAAATCAGTACGATTAGTCCTTCGTGTGTTTCAAAAGGTTATGTTTGGGGTATTTGACGAGTACGGTTTTAAAAATACACTACTTTATGACAGTGTAGTATCATTTCAGTTCGCGTCTATTTGGAAACGCGTTTGTTGCAAGATGGAATCTTGAACCATGGTGTAAACGTATTATATGTGTACACACACATCTATATGGACCATATTCATGGTAGATACAATTATATAATGCATGGACAAGTTCCAGGTAATTGGTTGATTGTTATAATAATTGGTTGATATGCTAGTTATGGAGTATTACTTCATATTTTTTACACTGTTTTCAATCTGACATTTGTACATTAGTAAGGATCATTCCCAAAGTAGGAACCAAATTATAAATAGCATGGATAAGTCACAGGTACCTATACCAGCTACTCCTAATCATTATTTATAGTAATTTATTTGTTCATTATCATTATAATGATTGGGTATTTTATTGGTTGGACATGTACGTAACAACCCGCATTCTACGTATCTAGGATCGTAGAATATTTATTTCTTTTTCGTATGAAGTCGTGTGGTCATGTAACTTTGGGAGACGGCTATTGTGGTCATTTCCCATGTTCACGATTTTTGCCGATTTTTAAATGATCGTTTTGCCCCTAGCCGATACTATTTTGGCCATAACTTTTGATTGGTAAGGAGTTTGACCTGAAACCACTTCCATTAGATTCGTTTGATGGTTTACCTTTCTGTAGAGTGGTCATAATAGCCAAACGGACTTACCATTTGGGAGATATGGCTGAACTAAGGTTTAGAAGGTGAAAAATAGCTCAAATGGGATTAACCGGGTGATTAGCAACTTGACCCATAACCCATTTCGGGATTAGGGTTGTGTGAGGGCTGAAAGGGTTAGGAAAATCATTTCATTTCAGTTTTCTCAGCCGCCACAAACCTCCTTAAGCTCTAGCCATGGCCTCCACTCTCTAAATCTCTTCAAAACATCTCCAAATCACCTACAACTTGAAGATTGGGATTAACAACATCAAATCAAGGGAGATCTTCACCAAATCAAGATTAGAGCTGCTGGAACACATTAGACTTCGACCCAAACATAGAATCATTTCAGATCTATAGTTTACTTTGTGGCAAAGGTGAGTGATTTGCATTGTTTTTCACTAATTATGGTGATTAGCGAAGATTAGCGAAATTATGGCTCAGAAAAATCTAAAAAAATTTCTAAAATTCTAAAACATCATTTTATGCCCCCTAATATGACTTTGGGTTAATTTCGACTAATTTTGCAAATCCCGGGATTTAGGGGATTAAGGGGTGATTAGTGATAATTAGCGAATTTATGCATGATTAAAATCTGGAAAAATATTCAGAAATTCTTAAATATTTTTTTAGACCTCTATTAGAAAATTTGGCTAATTTGGATAAGTTTTGCTAATTATATACCCAAACATGATTAAGAGGGATTAAGGGAAAATATGGGGGTGTTGACCATGTTTGATCCATTTTGACATGTCATATAGTTGTTTTGGTGTTTGAGGTCACTTGTACATGCTGCTATGACTGTATGGTATGCTTTGTGATTGTTTAGAATAGTTAGAATGGTCGAAAACGCCGTCGAGAGGCGTATAAACTATCGCTGGAAATTGCAGGAAAATGCGGGAAACCGGACCGGATCGTATAGCCCGACCGGACCCGATCGTGGTTAGACCCACGAACCCGAACCGATGCAGTGCCATGCCCCAAACTGAAGTACCTCGACCCGGCTCGCGAATGGGCATCACGACCCGATCCGATGGAAGCTTCATCACATTCCGACCTGAAGCATGGCCACGATCCGAAGGGGGAGGAGCATCACGACCAAAGGGAAGCGCCACGAGACATGGACCACGACCCGATCCGATGGGGTTTCTACTACCCGATCCACGTAGGTCATTCCGATCCGATCCACTGAGGTATGATGAAGGCCGATCCGAACCGCTATGACATGAAGGCGACGATCCGATGTTGATAGCCACGACCTGAAGTAAAGTGAATTGAATGAAGAACGATCCACAGGAGAAGGCCAAAACCCGAGATGCAAAGGTAGTCCAAATGAGAAGTTAGAGCTCAGGATCCAGTTGGGAACCAAGAGTTCACTTCATGAGTTGGGCTTTGTTGCGGAACGTGTGCAAAGGGGTTATCGGTATCCGTAACCTTGGTTTACTATTGACAAATAGATTCGGGGCTTGTAGTGATAGTTGTACGGGATTGGATTCCGTCATGGCCCAAAGGATTAGGTAACCAAGGTAGTGGAGATCGTATGCTTTACACACTGAGTGAGGGATGTGAGAATTATTGTTATGCTTGATTGTTTGACATCACTATGACATGCACTTCCCCACCCCCGTATTTCTTACACTGTATGTTGGTGGCACCTTAGAGTATTGTACGGTATGTAGTGTTAATTCTTTGGTTGCAGGTCCAAGTTCAGGTATGATTGGATTATACCTGTTATTGTTTTGTTTTGTTGCTTATCGCTCATACCAGACTTTTGTTTGACCCAGAGTTTTATGTCTCTTCTTATTACTCTGGGTGCTCACACGAGCAGACTAGAGACAGGTTAGCTGGTGATGCACGAGTAGCTGATCTGGAGGCGAGCAGGAGGCTTTCACGTATGATATATATAGATATTCTCCCTGTCTCGTTGGTGGCCACTACTTTGGGCATTAGTAGTGTACCTTACTTTTTATCTTTTTGAGACAGTTTTTAAAAGTTGTAATAATGTTGGCTTTGGATCATAAGTTGTACTTTGGATTTTCCGCTGCTATGATAGTTTGTTTTCAGCTTATGCACTGTCTCACATGTTTTATGTCAAGTATGTTGTTATTATATTTTGTTCTATGTGCTGTGAGACATATTACAGGTTCTTTGTTAGTTCATTCTCTTCTTTCTTTTCTTCTGACGACCGTTCCGTGCTAACTGGACATGTGTACAGCGCACTTTTGGAGTAAATGTCGTTTGGTGTGGGGCGGGCCATCACATTTGGTATCAGAGCTCTAGGTTGCGAATTAACCTAGGGAAGTCATCAGAATAGTTAGTATACGTATACGAGAGCGCGTATTTGTGATTATTTTGGTTTTAAAAAGCTATATATATACTATTAGTATAGCTAAGGATGAAGTTGCACTGCACTAGCACCACTATGGAGATGGTTAATCGTTTTCTCTTTACAGATTGAACGATGAGCCGATACGTAAGGGGTACCGGTAGAGGAGCCAATAATGGGAATGCTCCTCACATGAGGACGATGTTCACTGGCCTCATGAGAGAGATGCTTAGAGATGTTCAGAGGGTAGCTCCCAATGGTGGTAATGGTGGTGGTCCAGTAGTGCAGACACCTAGGGCCGATTTCGCCAAGCTAAATAAGGATTATACTAGTCTTGGTGGGAAGCCGTTCCATGGAACGGAGTCGGCCACGGATGTTCAGGATTGGTTGGATAGCTGTGATCGTATCTTCGACGACTTGGGTATGGAGGATGCGATGAAGAGAAGGCTAGCGTCACGTCAGTTGCAAGGGCGAGCAATGAATTGGTGGAATGCTGTTAAGACAGCCACTCTAGAAGATCAGGTTACTTGGGATCAGTTTAAGGCTCGCTTTAGCGACAAGTTTATCCCAGCTGCTCAGAAGTCGGTATTGTTTAAGAGATTCTTGGAACTCAAGCAGAATGGTAGGGCATTCTCGGACTATATTGCTAAGTTCGACACCTTGTCGAAGTATGGTTTATCTCTTATCGATACTCCTGATAAGAAGAATGAGAAGTTCATTACTGGTTTGGATGGATACTTGGGGGAAAGGCTTATTAACCACATCGATGAGACGTTTGAATCGATTGTGGGGAAAGCATTAAGGTCAGAGAGTCTTTATCCTAAACCAAAGACTGAGGTTGCTATTGCATCTGCAGAAGGGCCAAAACCGCAAGCAAGCAGTGGAGGAAAGAACAACTCTCAGAACAAGAGAAAGCAGAACCAATCTAAGGATGGCCAGAAAAAGAGCAAGAAAGATGTTGAGTGCTTCAGCTGTGGTAAGAAGGGCCATTATGCTAAAGAATGTCGGGTTAAGCCGGCGGATAGGAAGTGCTACAACTATGGCCAGGTGGGACATCATAAGGATAAGTGTCCACAACCTCTTAAAGAGAAGCAGATTGTGAAAGCATATGCTATCAACGTTGTTCCTTCTTCGTCGAATGCCCCAACTGCGGCGGAGAAAGGAAAGAATTTCATCATTCAAGGTATGCTTTCTATTTATGATGTACCAGTTCGAGTTTTGTTCGATAGTGGGGCTTCCCATTCCTTCATATCTAGTGACCTGGTAGATAGGTTGGGACTGGAACCCGAGATAGTCGATAGACCGTTGGTTGTGACGAACCCGATTGGTGGTTCGACTAACCTTAGTATGATTTGCCAAAATTTGGTCTTATCGAGTCATGGATGTATGTTTGTTTGTGATTTTTTTTTTTTTTGGGCTTTACTGGGTTTAGCATTATTTTGGGGAGTCGATCTACTCTAAAGGAATAGGGTGGTATTAGGTACCGACCTAGTGATGGTGGTAACAACTGGAGTTAGGGAAGCTGAGAGGTTATCGTTGTCTCTGGGAGGCAAATGAGTGCTCCAGTGCTTAGTTGTTTTGCTAGTATCACTTCACATGGATTGTCCGAATTCGGAGGAGATGTTCCTTGGGTGCTTGTCTGATATTGGTTTAGGCCTTTGGGGCTTATGCCTGGGGAATGTCAAGTTCGACTAGGATGGTTTGCGTGAGAGATAAGTAGTTGTTGTGTTTTTCATTGGATGATATCTTGGTTTGCTCGAGGAGTAATGGGCAGCTGTGACAGAATAAGACTATTCAGTGGTATGGACTGCCCCGAGTTAGACTCGATAGGATTATGAGATGACTCGAGTGGGACTCGAGAAAGACGCAAAGTAATGGATTGTTTAGGACCTTGTGTTGATGATCTTTTTGAAGAAATAGGATGTATTCGTCGATCATGGAAGATGCAACGAAGATTAGGACGATTCAAGTTGGATTTGAACTCGTAAAAGAAAATGGGTGTTCGTTGATCCTGGAGATGCATAGAATAGGGAGACTACTCACATTGGACTAGGGTCTGTAGGTAATGGATACTCAAGACTGGGTCTGAGTATATGGGTAATACATTGACTCGAGTTGGACTCGAGAAGGCTGCAAGGAATTGGATTGGCTCGAGTTGGACTCGAGAGGGCAGTAAGATAATGGATAGACTTGGTTGGGACTCGAGTGTTTCAGGCGGACTAAAAGCAGGGGTATCTGGGGATGCCCACTTACCTTGGATCCGTTGGACGTGATCTAGTTATCCTTGGAGGATAAACGTACGTTGGACGTACAGTAGTCCATTTGGAGGCAGATTTTCCATTAGTTATTGATGTTGGTTGGACCAGACATACAGGTATTGACGTATTCATGGCTTTAGCAGGTGATAGACAGGATTTGTTTGATGGATGCTATGGTTGTTGTGTTTGTTCTTACCTTTCTTCTCTTGAGTATCACTTGTAGGATCCTGTTGAATGGAAATAGATAAGTTCGTTGATCATGGTGATAAGACGGGTGTAAGATACTTTACGTTAGACTTGAAGTATGTTGGGCATTGTGGAGCGTCCGTTGTCTTGGAGATTCAACGGATATAGGAGTTTCAGTTGGACTTGAACTCGTAGGTAGAGTACCTAGATTCATTGGATGAGTCTAGTTCACCTTTGGAAGGTGAATGTACGTTGGACGTGCAATATGAATATGGGTAGGGTACCTGGATTCATTGGATGAATCTAGTTCACCTTTAGAAGGTGAATGTACGTTAAACGTACAGTGCGGATATTGGTGTAGTGCCTAAGGTCATTGGATGGGTTTAGTCTGCCTCTAGGAAGTGAATGTACGTTGGACGTGCAATACAAATGTAAGAAGGACTCAAGTTGGACTTGAAATGACATTTGGAATGTAGTTGAAAATTTGGCGTATAGGGTTGGATTACCTAAGAAAAGACAGTATAGACGAATGCCATAGTATCGGACTGGGTGCGATAGCAGATGCATTGAGTAAGAGACATGCCAGTTTAGAGGCTATTTTTCTGGAATGGAAGCAACTAGAGTATATCACGGAATATGACTTCAGACCTAAGTGTGAATTGGATTCAGAAACGCTAGTAAGCTTGACGATTAGATCGATCTAGATTAAGTGGATCGGTTCCAGTTAGAGGGACGATCCCAACCTATTAAAAGTTACCTTTAGGGTAGAAATGGGAATCGATGGCGAGAGAACAACTGTACTTGGGAAGTAGAGAATTACATAAGAAAGTCGTATCCAAAGCTCTTTGCCTGGAGAGATTTTAGCGGCGATGATTCTTCCCTTGTTAGTAAACCGCATGTTAGGGCAGAATGGTTCTGTTTGTTTTGCATGTTTGATTGTTGTGTATGGTTGGTAAGCATGCGGGATCCTTTGTATGTTTTGGGTTGAAGAATTTCGGGGACGAAATTTCTTAAGGGGGGGGGGGGGGGGAGAATGTAACAACCCGCATTCTACGTATCTAGGATCGTAGAATATTTATTTCTTTTTCGTATGAAGTCATGTGGTCATGTAACTTTGGGAGACGGCTATTGGGGTCATTTCCCATGTTCACGATTTTTACCGATTTTTAAATGACCGTTTTGCCCCTAGCTGATACTGTTTTGGCCATAACTTTTGATTGGTAAGGAGTTTTGACCTGAAACCAATTCCATTAGATTCGTTTGATGGTTTACCTTTCCGTAGAGTGGTCATAATAGCCAAAAGGACTTACCGTTTGGGAGAAGTGGCTGAATTAAGGTTTAGAAGGTGAAAAACAGCTCAAATGGGATTAACCGGGTGATTAGCAACTTACCCATAACCCATTTCGGGATTAGGGCTATGGGAGGGCTGAAAGGGTTAGGAAAATCATTTCATTTCAGTTTTCTCAGCCGCCACAAACCTCCCTTAAGCTCTAGCCATGGCCTCCACTCTCTAAATCTCTTCAAAACATCTCCAAATCACCTACAACTTGAAGATTGAGATTAGCAACATCAAATCAAGGGAGATCTTCATCAAATCATGATTAGAGCTGCTGGAACACATTAGAATTCGACTCAAACAGAGAATCATTTCAGATCTATAGTTTACTTTGTGGCAAAGGTGAGTGATTTGCATTGTTTTTCACTAATTATGGCTAATTATGGTGATTAGCGAAGATTAGCGAAATTATGGCTCAGAAAAACCTAGAAAAATTTCTAAAATTCTAAAACATCATTTTATGCCTCTGATATGAATTTGGGTTAATTTCGACTAATTTTGCAAATCCCGGGATTTAGGGGATTAGGGGGTGATTAGTGATAATTAGCGAATTTATGCATGATTAAAATCTGGAAAAATATTCAGAAATTCTTAAATATTGTTTTAGACCTCTATTAGAAAATTTGGCTAGGTTTTGCTAATTATATATCCAAACATGATTAAGAGGGATTAAGGGAAAATATGGGGTTTTGACCATGTTTGATCCAATTTTACATGTCATATTATTGTTTTGGTGTTTGAGGTCACTTATACATGCTGCTATGACTGTATGGTATGCTTTGTGATTGTTTAGAATAGTTAGAATGGTCGAAAACGCCGTCGAGAGGCGTATAAACTATCGCTGGAAGTTGTAGGAAAATGCAGGAAACCGGACCGGATCGTATAGCCCGACCCGACCCGATAGTGGTTAGACCCACGAACCCGAACCGATGCAGTGCCATGCCCCAAACTGAAGTACCTCGACCCGGCTCGCGAATGGGCATCACGACCCGATCCGATGGAAGCTTCATCACGTTCCGACCTGAAGCATGGCCACGATCCGAAGGGGGAGGAGCATCACGACCGAAGGGAAGCGCCACAAGACATGGACCACGACCCGATCTGATGGGGTTTCTACGACCCGATCCGTGTAGGTCATTCCGATCTGATCCAGTGAGGGATGATGAAGGTCGATCCGAACCGCTGACACGAAGGCGACGATCCGATGTTGATAGCCACGACCTGAAGTAAAGTGAATTGAATGAAGACCGATCCGGAGGAGAAGGCCAAAACCCGAGATGCAAAGGTAGTCCAAATGAGAAGTTAGAGCTCAGGATCTAGTTGGGAACCAAGAGTTCACTTCATGAGTTGGGCTTTGCTGCGGGACGTGTGCAAAGGGGTTATCGGTATCCGTAACCTTGGTTCACTATTGACAAATAGATTAGGGGCTTGTAGTGATAGTTGTAAGGAATTGGATTCCGTCATGGCCCAAAGGATTAGGTAACCAAGGTAGTGGATATCATATGCTTTACGCACTGAGTGAGGGATGTGAGGATGATTGTTATGCTTGATTGTTTGACATCACTATGACATGCACTTCCCCACCCCCGTATTTCTTACGCTGTATGTTAGTGGCACCTTAGAGTATTGTAAGGTCCAGGTTCAGGTATGATTGGATTATACCTGTTATTGTTTTGTTTTGTTGCTTATCGCTCATACCAGACTTTTGTCTGACCCAGAGTTTTATGTCTCTTCTTATTACTCTGGGTGCTCACACGAGCAGACTAGAGACATATTAGCTGGTGATGCACGAGTAGCTGATCTGGAGGCGAGCAGGAGGCTTCCACGTATGATATATATAGATATTCTCCCTGTGTCGTTGGTGGCCACTACTTTGGGCATTAGTAGTGTACCTTACTTGTTTATCTTTTTGAGACAGTTTTTAAAAGTTGTAATAATGTTGGCTTTGGATCATAAGTTGTACTTTGGATTTTCCGCTGCTATGATAGTTTGTTTTCAGCTTATGCACTGTCTCACCTATTTTATGTCAAGTATGTTGTTATTATATATTTTTCTATGCGCTGCGATACATATTACAGGTTCTTTGTTAGTTCATTCTCTTCTTTCTTTTCTTCCGACGACCGTTCCGTGCTAACTGGACATGTGTACAGCGCACTTTTGGAGTAAATGTCGATTGGTGTGGGGCAGGCCGTCACAATGTACCTCATGGCTACCATAATAAGTTCCGTATTTAGGCAAGAAAAAAATATTGACTTGCTTTGTCTATTATAATGATTGTTTTATACACTATGGAAAGTATTATTTTATGTTGTAGATGCCTTAAGTATATACTATTCTGAGAAAGATACCTCTGTCGTCTATTGAATTTGGAGCAGAGCATGGTATTCACTAAGCTTCTTTATTGATATGTCTTCTTCAGAATCAATAAATTCGTTGGTAACATTATTTCGACTGTTTGCACTTATGCAAGGCATTTACTCGCTTATGTATTTGTCTTGAACCCTGCACCGACTTGTTCGAACCAACACTACTTTGCTTTTCCCTTATGAATATGTGGAAAAAAAGGAAGGAAAAAATTTGTAAAGGTTTGTTTTAAAATTTATGTATACATTATAAATATTATTTTTCCGCTATACAAAAATTGTATAACTTTGATATTGGTACAAAAAAATTTTAAGCTGCAATTATTGTGTGTTGTGATTCTGTGTTAATTCCGCTTAAACCATGTAAGCTGATAACAGTCCGTTGTTTTGAACATTTCGAGTTAGCTCATCTACCGACTTGGGACGGTCAAAATGTCGGGCTGTTACACACCCAATTAGGGTATATTTTCACCATCTGGAGAATATTCATATTTTTTACTTCTTGAACTTCTATATCTCCCGGGAATGATTAAACCATAAGGTGACAATATATTCGAAACATTCAAGCGAAATTAATGGCCCGGTAGTGTGTGGCTGATTTACAAGATGTTTTTGTTGAACTCCAGTGTATCTCCTCTGAGTACACTGATCGGAAGGTGGTTCCATACATAATCATAGTTGGAAATCTGTTACCAATAAGAGCCCGCGGGTTTTAATTGTATGTTATGTATGTAGAGCGTGAGATGTAAGCGTTCTACTAGATTGCTATTTACTTGATTTAGACATTATTATTATGTAAGAAAAGTATTGATTTAAAGAAACATTTTGGGTTATCGTAAGATAAAACCCATCTGTGCTTATGTATGAATCGGTCTTACGATTATCTTTTCTTTCGAAAAGGATTTTGAAAAGTTAAACCAAATGGTTGGAGTTTACTCACACCAGTCCCATAACTGATCTAGAGTTTATTTTGTTTTGTTTTACCCTATACTCTTGGGTGCCGAAATTTGTACAGGCAGTCAAGTAGTCAGGATTTTTCTGATATACTTGGAGGAGCTTGGAGCAGGAGACTTCAACACTAGACATATATATATAGAGTTTATTTCTACTGTGATGTTATGTGAAAATGGTATGTATATATTGTTACAAGTTGTATTTCCAAAGTTATGTTATATAATGTATTTTATTTGTTCCCCTGTGAGATTCGTGTTACTCTGATTCTGTTCTGTTGTGATCTTCTTCTTCTATTCTTATTTTCTATCTGTCTGTTTCTCACCCTCTAACTTATTTCTATTAATGATCCGGTATTTCCAATATTTAAATGGTTGACACGGTGTTTATGTTGATTTTCAGGGTCAAAAATCCTTGGGTCGTTACAATGGTCCTTCAGGGCTATGAGAAATGGAATACAATATTGCTTTATCCTTGTTCCTAACGTTACTAGGAATATTTAGGCCATGTCCTCCTCGACCCCTAAGACGAACGGTTCCCTTGTTGCAATCTTGGATGAACCCATAAAATGATAGCCAATCAATACCTAGGATAAGGCCATACCCCATAAAATCCAATGCATACGCTTCGCAAAGGAACTCGACATTGTTAACCTCCAATACTATGTCCTTGCACAATAATTCAAGATACTTAGATCCTCCGTTTGGGCTGGCCACCTCTATCGAACTATCAGAGATAGACATGGGAAGGTTCAACAGATTAACTAATCTCTTAAAGATAAAAGAATGAGTCACTCCGGAATCGTACAAGGTGTATGCAAAATTTCCTAAAACAGAAGTTATACTTTCCCGTGTGTGACACCCCACATCCATTAATGTCACTCATTAAGAGAATGCATTAAGTTCCGTGAAGCGCTATAAGTAAACAGAAACAATACAAGACAGATATAAAATAGCAGCGGAATTAAAAACTTTATTAATCATAAAGCATCGTAGTTCAAAACATGGTAACATCATATGTCTGAAATGCATAAAACCCCGTACATCATTAAAACTTTTGTCTTGTACTTAAAATATCAGAGTACAATAATAAAATAAGCATAATCCCCTAAGCATAACCATAGTAGAGATTCAAGAAATCGAGCAACAAATCTAAGCAGCTCCAAGCAAGATGAAAGTAGAGAATCCAAATAAAGCCCGAGTATTCCCACCCTGAGACTCAGGGGAAACGAAAGAGAGAGAAGAGGTAATAAAATGGGTCAGACATAAAGTCTGGCGAGTCCAGTTACTTTTAGCATATAAATAAGTAAAAGCGTCATGACAGGCATATAAACTAGAGAGTGAGATAACAGTGTCATAAGGCAGGTATAACAGGATAACAGAACTGGATATGTTGCGCTTCTTAAGTACTTTTCTCTGCACCAATACTAGTATAACAGATATGTAACAGGATTACATACTCCCTAATTGCTTAACAGAAACAGAATGATCCCAACAGAAAAATAATGGTAGTTTTAGGTATACTCTAGTAACGGTTTTTAACCCAAACAGAATTAACCGGTACCTAAACAGAAATAACGGGTGTTAACCTAAACAGAAATACAGGTACCCCATAGAAACAGACAGGACTAGATGTACCCTAATTACTACCCTTCCCCAATCGATCGGCTCCCTATCCCGTAAATACCCTATGTCGGCCCAACAGTAGGGTGTATTACTTCCTAAAGTTGCAACCTATAAAAGGACACAGACCTATTTACTAGTGCTACAACAACTTATTTTCCCAGATGCAGGCCGTACTCATGCACGCACATGAGTCCGTTGGAACGTGCCAGTACACACCTCCTCTCATACGAACCTCTCTTACAATCAGTTCAGTAAGTGTGCCCTGACCCCCACCTAGAGCGGGGTCCCTCTTTAATACCAAATTGGGTTACTGACTAATATGGGTCCCACACAACAGATGACACAGGCCAACTGTTACAGATCTTGTGTCCCCAACTAACTAGGATTTTGACAAGTTATGTCTAATAGATTTAACAGATTCACATAACCCCCTACAGATTTATGGGTTAAACTTTATAAGCTAACGGGTCTATATAACCCCAACAGATTTAACAGGTTAAGTTTTCTAAATTAACAGGTTCGTATAACCCCCATAGATTTAATAGGTTTACTTAAACCCACAGATTTAACAGGTTTACTTAAACCCACCAATTTAACAGGTTTACTTAACCCCGCATACTTAATAGGTTTACTTAACCCCACAGATTTAACAAGCTCATGCAATCCTTATGGATTCAAACAGGTTAAGTATTACAAGTTCATTACCACACATTCATATATGGTTATAATGCGCTAGACCTCCCACATTAAATCTACCACTTGTGGATGTTGGATATGCCAGTCGGGTCCGGACAGACTTCTTCCACAAGTCGGACTTAACCTCATGTCTTAGCACTGTCACGTGTTTATGCACTTAGACCCCTCACATTAGATTTAACATTGTGGTCGTTGGATATGCCGGTCGGGTCCGGGCAGACTTCCACCACAAGTGTAATCTAACCTCGTGCCTAAGCGTGGTTACAGTTTTCTAATTGTTGTAATTCTAGGCATCTGCATTCATTAACAAGTATTCCTATTTCATTATAGGTTTTCATGCTCCTTTCCCAAGTCATACTCATCATGTGTTATATGCCCAAATTAAGATCTTTAATCACAGTTTGGCTTATGCTCCAAATCCATATTCATGCTTTCAATTCAAGTTCTGCCCCAAATTTCCCAATAAAATTCATGCCCCAATTTTAACGGAATAAACAAGCTTCACGGATTCTTTACAGTTCCAACAACATGTTTCGCTTAATCTTAAATTAAGCCTAAAGATTTTTATGTCCCAAACCATAAGTCATAATTTACGATATAAATCATGCCCCAATTTTTAGTCCAATTTCACAATATACTTTATGCCCCCAGATCCCAATCGTGATTCAAAGTACAAGTTATGCCCCTAAATTACCATTTCCAATCGTTCCCAATTTAACCCAATTTTGTTCGTACACATATTTCAGCGATATCGACCAAGGCTCGAAAGTAACCCGGCTATAAAAAATAAAAAAAGGGAGTGAGAGAGAGAAGGCCAGAATAGGCATAAAACCAACACTAACAGAAATGTGCATATGATAGCAGAAATAGGCAAATAATAACAGATATGATGAACAGATATAGGCATATAAGAACAGATTTAATGAACAGAAATAGGCATATAAGAATAGATCTAATGAACGTGTAATAAAAGGACTGATTATGCATAGTGTCATGATCATAAACATGCATGATGAGATCTAATCGGTGAATTAGATATACAAATATAGAAGATTTGATATGATTCCAATAGTCACAGGCTTGGATCTAATTCACAGGCATGTCAAGATTGCATTTTAATTATTTTTATCTAAAAATAACGTAGACGCACAGAGAATAGATCTAAGAGACAGAAGAATAGTTGTAGATGTTGAATCACAGATCTCCAAACTTGAATAACTTTATTTGATTGTTGAAGAAGAAAAGACTTTATTATTTTGGGTAGAGGCAGCATCTAGTTCTCCATTGTTTTAGATGTGGAGAAACAAGAGAAATAGGGTCTTATTTATAGCCTAAGGTCAATGAATCTAGTCAAGAAAGGATTCCACGTTCGAAAACTGAATTTTTCCCAAATCTATATGGGGGTCAACCCCTCCCCCTTTGGGTGTTGACCCCGTGGTCGACACATGTGTCGACCCCTGGGTCGACGCAGCGAGTCTTGGGTCGACCCCCAAAATGGGGCGGTTCGGCTATTCCCCCTCCCAATTTGCTGTTTTGATTTTTTTTATATTTTAATTTGTTTATATATATATAATCCTGTTGTGTGTATACAGACTTCTAGGCTTAATAACTTCTTCATATGGTGTCCATTTTACGTACTTGGTGTCTATCTTAAGCAAAATTCCGAGATGAACGCAGTAGCACAGTCTGTTTACTTAATTCCCAAAATCACTAAGTTAAGAAGAATGTATATCCTAACATCCATCACCCATCTAATCATCCGCCAATCACAAGAATCCATTGTCCTTAAATATTTCTAATGCTTATATGAACATATGCAAAGGTGTGTGTATATGTCCCAATACAAATGCGAAGATCAGGCAGTCTACTGGTTCACTCGACCTCCTTAATGCAATGTGTTTTAGCGCCATGAATCCAACATGTATGCAAATAATCTTCTTATAACATGTAAGTTCTATATGTGTGCATAGTCATTCATCCAAATGCAACGTCCATATGATGATACACCCACATTCATCCATTAGAAGAAGAAAAATGCCCTCGTGTTTTTCTTCATTCTCGGGCCACACTCTCTTGTTTTGTGTTTCCTCAACCTGAGCCTCTTTCTTTTCACCTTTGACTTCTTCATGCATCAAGGCCATATCAACGAGCCTTTCAAAAGTTGCTCGCATCGGAATATGGGACATAGCTAACCCATGGAGGGGTTCATTTAGTCCTCTAGCAAACCGCAAAGCTTTCTTATGCAGGGTATCTACTAGCTCCAACCCAAACCTCGCCAGTTGATTAAATTTGTTAACATACACTTTGACAGTCATGCCTCCTTGCTTGAGCACCAAGAACCTTTCCATTTGCATACTTTTCTCAGCTTGAGAAAGAAACTTCATTTCAAACCTTTGTCTAAAATCATCCCAAGTCTCCAATAGACGCCCTGCTTCCGTCACTTCCCACAAGAACGAAGCTTCATCTTTTAGTAGTCAGGCGGCTAACTGAATCTTCCTACGATCGTCCACTTCAAAAATTCTAAATAGACCCTCTGTCTCTTTTAGCCAATTCCATGCCTCTACAAAAGTCTCGGTTCCACGGAATGGCTTTCCTCCTATAGCATAGAAATTTTTGTAGATCTTGGAGAAATTATCTACACGCAGAGGAGGAGGAACATCGGGTGCAGCTGGGGGAGGAACGTCTGATTGACCACCAGCAGGCGCCGTGGCCTCTAAATACCTACGGAACCAGCCTGGTATCGTAACGCCCTCAGGAATATTAGGTTCCCCAGACATGCTGAAAAGAAAAGGAAAGGGATTCAGACAAAGGATCGAAAGATATTACATATGGCTTTGGGGAATATGTTTTTCAAAACAGGCTTTTCTTTTGAAAATGCTTTCTTTTAAAACCTCTTGAAAATGATTTTCAAAATCTTTTATCCGTTCTAGTAACCTTCAGCTCTGATACCAAGTGTGACACCCCACGTCCGTTAATGTCACTCATTAAGAGAATGCATTAAGTTTCGTGAAGCGTTATAGGTAAACAGAAACAAAAAACATTACAAGACAGATATAAAATAGCAGCAGAATTAAAAACTTTATTTATCATAAAGCATCGTAGTTCAAAACGTGGTTACATCATATGTCTGAAATGCATAAAACCATGTACATCATTAAAACTTCTATCTTGTACTTAAAATATCAGAGCACAATAATAAAAGAAGCATAATCCCCAAAATATAGGCATAGTAGAGAGACAAGAAATCAAGCAATATATCTAAGCAGCTCCAAGCAAGATGAAAGTAAAGAATCCAAATCAAGCCCGAGTATTCCCACCCTGAGAACTTGGGGAGGGGAATGGAAGAGAGAGAAGAGAAAATAAAACAGGTCAGACATAAAGTCTAGCAAGTCCAGTTACTTTTAGCATATAAATAAGTAATAGCATCATGACAGGCATATAAACTAGAGAGTGAGATAACAGTGTCATAACGTAGGTATAATAGGATAAACAGGATAACAGAACTGGATATGTTGTGCTTCTTAAGTACTTTTTTCTGCAACAATACTAGAATAATAGATATGCAACATGATTACATACTCCCTAATTGCTTAACAAAAACAGGATGATCCCAACAGAAATATAATGGTAGTTTTAGATGTACTATAGTAACGGTTTTTAACCCAAACAGAATTAACCGGTACCTAAACAGAAATAATGGGTGTTAACCCAAACGGAAATACAGGTACACCACAGAAACTGACAGGATTAGATGTACCCAAATTACTACCCTTCCCCAATCGATCAACTCCCTATCCCGTAAATACCCTTTGTCAGCCCCACAGTAGGGTGTATTACTTCCTAAAGTGGCAAACTACAGAAGGATACAGACCTATTTACTGGTGCTACAACGGCTTATTTTTCTAGATGCAGGCCATACTCATGCACGCACATGTAGCATTCCAACAACACAAAATAGTATGAATCTAACTAAGCATGTGTAATACAAATTTTTCTTGAACAATATAAACTTAATCAAGCATATCAATGTGAACTTGTACTGGAGTTAGATCCAATTAACATAGATCTTAAGCATATGAACAGGAATTTACATAGATCTTAAACATATGTATTAACTTGGATCTAAACATGTAAGCATGTAGATCTAAACATATAAGCATATATGAACATGACTTAGTTTATGAACATGTACATATCATAAAAGCAAGCATGTAGATCTAAACATATAAGCATATATGAACATGACTTAGCTTATGAACATGTACATAACATAAAATCATCGCCAAATTAATATACAATATGATAGGTCCAATTGTATAAATCACAATAGTCTCATAGGCATAGTTAATTTCAGATTTGTCACAAGGCTAAACATGAATCAGAATCACAATTAGGCACAGTTCTAGATTCGGTTTATTTCAAGTCATGTCTTTTATATATTTCAATCTGAAATATAACTGAACTTACAGAAAAAGAACAGTTCTTGTATTCTGGATCTGATTTCTGAATTTGTTAAGCTTTTCCTTTGATGTAGACTATTGATGTTCTTCTAATTGATTTCAAGTTGAAGAAGATATTCTAGTTTTAAGAAGATGGAGGCTACACTAGTTCAGAAAGAGACAACATGACGGCTTCATAGAATGTGTTTATGTGTTTTAGGTTTAGGGTTTGAGTTGATTACATAGAAGTCTAGGATTAATTCTAGCCTTTAGATCGGTCTAGGAGAAATCAGAGCCATCCAAATCAAAGAAATGTGTCACTCAGCTAATCACAATACGACACATAAGCCCTAATACATCAGAATTCATCACCGGGCCAATCAGAGAAGGCCACATCCGCTCAGAACTACAGAAATCATCATAAGAATTAGATCTCGGAAGGGGTCTACCCCCCTTAAGGGGTGTTGACACCTATGTCTACCCCCTAAAGGGTGGTCGACACCTATGTCTACCCTCCTTAAGGGGGGTAGATACCATTTGAGCGGGATCATTCCCACTCACTCGTCTTTGACTTATTTTGGTTCTGGAGATGATTTTTTGTGTATAAATATACTTCCCTGTGCGTATACAAACTTCTACGGCTTATAACTTCTTCATACGTTGTCCGATTTACGCAAACTCGGACTCATCACAAGCAGAATTCTGAGACGAACGCAATGGCGTAACCCGTTTCCCTTAATTCCCACTTTTAAAATTAAGTATTCTTTAATTTGTTACTTTAACATTCACAAAAAATACGGGGTGTTACATTCTCCCCTCCTTTAAAGGATTTCATCCCTGAAATCTCTAAGTTAAGAAGAATGTAACCTAACATTCAACATCCATCTACTCAACCATCTATCACGGGCATCCATTATCCTTAAAAAGATTTCTAATGCTTTCATGATCATATGCATAGTGTGTGTACATGCCCTTATCTAATGCAAAATCAGGTGGTCTACTAATTCAGTTGACCTCCTTAATGCAAATTATGTCAGTGCTATGAGTCTATCATGTATGCAATAATTCCTAATCGTACTTTATAACTTCTACATGAGTGCTCAATCATTCATACAAATGCAACATCCATATGATAACACATCAAGTTTCAATCCATATATATACACGTATATGCATATGTAATATGAAAGTGACTGAGCCGATCTAGTACCTAGTGTGTGAGTATATGTATCCACAAGCAACCACTTGCAACCATCAATCATAACATGTTTCAAATACATGTTTACATCCATTGGTTTCTACCTAAGGATCAAGAATTGGACCAAGAGGATATACTTAAAAGATAAAGACTAGCAAATGACTTTACAGAAAAAGAGAGATCAAGGATATACCCTCAAAAAGGGTATGATGCGCGTATCTAGTCTTCAGTCTTCTAAGTCGCATCTTCTTGAGCTTCACTCCATATTGCTCTGACTGTCTTAACTTCACGATTGCGTAGCTTCTTAATTTCTAGTTCCAGAATATGCGTTCGAACTCATTTCACTGTCGCCTCTTGTTCCACCTTTTCTTCTTAAAGTATAATTGGCACTACAACTTCTGCCATGTCATGCTAACATTTCCTCAAAAGGTCTTCCAAAATCCGATTCACCCTTTCTGTTAGAGGATGATAAGCGGTGCTCAAACATAACTACGTACTCATGGCTTCTTGCAAGCTTATTTATTAAAGTGACTAGAGGTCTCTTCTCTACTTAATTTATCCATTGCGTCAGCTATCTGAGAGTCTTTGCTTTGTGAAGTCCCTATTTAATTCAAAAGCGTAGGTCTTACTCCTAGCGATGCCGACAACTGACTTAACCGAAGGTTTTTAAATCAAGGTTTGATATGTATTCTAAACTTTTCCTTTTCACATAAAGAGGACTTGAAGTCAACCTTTTTCTTCTTAAGGCATCCGCTATGAACTTACCCTTACATAAAAATGGCGCCTAGTCTCGTGCCGCATGCATCCGTGTATACCTTAAGCCTTTTGCTATCGTAAGGTAAAAGTCAAAACTGGGGCCGTTGTAAGAGCCCTCTTCGATTATTGGAAAGCGATATCACAACCAATATCCCGAGTAAAGGTTAGATTCTTCTTCATCAATCTTGTAAGTGGGGTTGATACCTTCGCAAAGTCCTTAATGAACTTCCTATATTAGCCCGCTAGTCCAAGAAAGCTTCTTACTTCTGTTGCATTCCTTGGGACCTTCCAGTCTTGCACCGCAACTACTTTTGCGGGACTTACTGCTATTCCTTCTTTGAACACCACATATCTAAGAAACCTTACTTCTTCTCTCCAGAAATGGCATTTTTGGAGAACTTCGCCTTAAGTTGATGCGCTTGGAGGGTATCCAAGACTTCTCTTAGATGCAAAGCATGTTCTTCCTCACTCTTAGAGAAAACAAAATTGTCATCTGTGCACAAGCGAAGTGAACCATCCGCCTTTGTGGCAAAGACAACTGGAGCACCCCTATTCAGAAATACTTCACCTTATGAACCCTTTCCCAAGTAACTCTTTTACTTGTTTGCTGAGCCCTTCCTTTCCCTTGGAGCCATGTGTCGTATAGGTAATGCAACTGACTTTGCATTGTCAACTAGATATATGCGAAAATCTATCTCACGTTTTAGGGGACAAACCCCTAACTTGATTAAAAACATCTGCGTAGTCATGGACTATTCTAACGGATCGCAAATCGTCGATAGATGCTCCAAGTGATCCTAGGTAGCTAAGTCAAACTGATCCCTTAGGATCACACGAAATCTCGAGGGTGTTCCCGAGGCAAGTCAAAAGTCTAACTACCCTCCTTTCACAATTACTAGCTAACCAATCCATTCCTAGAATCAACCCATAGCCCATGAAACCAAAAACATAAGCATTACACTTAAACTCAATACTTAATATAGCAATTCTCAAATCCTTACAAACAAAAGATAAATGAGCCGAACCACCAATTGGATTTGAGACAATAATGGGATCTTCTACTATACAAGTACTATGGTGCAGAGACTCAACTATGGAAGCAGATATAAACGAATGTGAAGCGCTAAAATCAAAAAAAAAAGAGTACTAACAGGATGATCAAAAAGAAAAACTAAACTTTTTCAACATAAACTTTACTACCTCTCTCTCAGGTACGCTGGTGGTGAGAGCATGCACTTGCCCTCCTGAAAATCCTGTCCTTTGTTCTTGTCCTTCTCCTTAATTATATGACCCGTTATACCATAATAACGGCACTTCCTCTTGTCTTAGATTTTTCTATTCTTTCTTCCTTTGTGAACCAAGTTCATATCCATGAGTTTCTCATCCTTGGGTTGTGCTCCTTAGCCAAACTCCCTCATTCTCATTTTTGCCATCCTTGTGTCGCTTGTTGACAAGTCTCTTGAAAGCTGCCTCCATCGCACGGAATACCCTACAAAGCTTGAAAGAAAATTAGCCGCAGGTGAAACTACTGCGTATATATGGAAGTTGGGCACTTCTTCGCCCTTTGACAGGTGTGGTAATCTCATCAAGCCTACGGAACCATGCCGCGATGAGGTTACCTCTCAGAAAGCTAGGAGCCCCGGGGACTCAGTAAAGAAGGAAAACAAGGATTCAAACAGAGGATCAAAAGGTAATGCATATGGCTCTAGGGAATATGCCTTTAAAACAAAACTTTTCTTTAGAAAATGCTTCTTTTAAAACCGTCTTGAAAATAATTTTTCAAATCTTTTATCTGATCCGGTAACCTTCGGCTCTGATACCAAGTGAAACACCCCACGTTCATTAATGTCACTCATAAAGGGAATGCATTAACTTCAGTGAAGCGTTATAGGTAAGAGATGCAGATAAATTGCAAGACAGGCAAATAAAGCAGCGGAAAATAAAGTCATTTTACAAGCAACATAGTTCATTCAAGCTTTTACAACAATTGACTCAATCATACTTAAAAGTATTACATAAAACTTCTGTCTTGATTCAAAAACTACCAAGTATATAAGAAGCATAAACATAGCAAAGTAGCATAAGTCCCCAAATTAAAGTGCAATCACAGCCATAGCCAAAGATAAGAGGTTTCAAGCCATACATCACAGAATCTCCAAGCTTGGAAAGAGAAACGGTCCAAACTAAGTTGAGCTATACCCTCCCTGACTACCTGGGGGGAGAAACGGAAGAAAAGAAGATGAAAGAAAACAGGTCAAACATAAGTCTGGTAAGTCTAGTGATTTTTCAGCATGTGAACAAGATAAAATCTCATGACATGAATAAACTGAAAATAGGACAATACCATAAAACAAGATAACTTATGACAAGATAAGGCAAGGTAAACTGAATGTGCTTCTACTCTTTCTCTGCTTCGCTATTAACCTGTTATCCTGATTTCTATATCTCTACACCACCTAACTAGTGTCCCAACTAGTAATCTGTATAAAATAATAATATTACAACGTGATCCTAATCCCCGCAATTGTGGTAGCTTTCAGGTGTACATCTAGTAGGAGGATCTTACCTTAATCAGCATAATTGCCATAAAGATGTACCCTTACTACCCAATCGATCGGCTCCCTACTTTTATTAATGTTCCATGTGTCTATGTCAATCGGCCTTTTCTTGCGTGTAGATACCCTGTGCTGGTCCCACCGTAAGGTGTATCAATCCTTATGATAGCAACCCAACACGATTCAAGATGCATAGTGTACAACTATTGGTACCCAATGTCTCCTTTTTCCCGCTCCGGAATACATCCACGCCCGTAAACCGCCGGAACCTACACTGACGTACCCCCTGCCGCTATTTTGACCGCTTATAATCAGCCCAATAATCGTGCCCCACCCTGCCTAGTTCAGGGTACCATGATACATCTGTGTGGATTACTATTGAAATGGGTCCCCGTTATTAGGGTTTCCTACTGGTTAAGTTTTCGTGCCTATTTATACAAATATTACCCACCTACACGAGATGTACTGAACCCTCCCACCGATTCAAGCATGTTTATTTAACGGTTAAGTTTGTGGGCCTATATATACTAATATTACCCACCTACACGAGATGTAATTAACCCTCCCACCGATTCAAGCATGTTTATTTAACAGTTAAGTTTCTGGGCCTATATATACTAATATTATCCACCTACACGAGATGAAGTTAACCCACCCACTGATTAAAGCATGTTTATTTAACGGTTAAGTTTGTGGGCCTATATATACTAATATTACCCACTTACACAAGATGTGACAAGAGAAACTTCAGCTAAGATTAAGGTTGTCCAACAGCGAATGAAGGCTGCCCAAGATAGGCAGAAAAGTTATGGTGATAAGAGGAGGAGGGAATTAAAGTTCTCCATTGGCGACTTGGTGTTTATCAAGATTTCTCCGTTGAAGAGCGTGATACGGTTTGGCAGGAGAGGCAAGTTAGCACCAAGATTTGTTGGTCCATTCCTAGTTCTTGAGCAAATTGGGAATTTGGCATATGAAGTTGAATTACCAGACAAGATGGCAGGAGTTCACAACGTGTTTCATGTTTCCCAGTTAAGAAAGTTCATGTACGACCCAGATGTGACTATTTCACCTGATCAGTTGGATGATATCGAAGTTGAACCCGAGGCGGTTGGGAACCGCAAGTCTATGCGTATTGTTGGGAATGATACGAAGCAACTTCGAAGGAAAGCGGTGAATCTAGTCAAAGTTCAGTGGGGCGAGAATGAGAATGACTGTACTTGGGAGACAGAGGAGAGCATTAGGAAGACTGTAATGACCCGCATTGTCAGAGGTATTATAATTAATTTATTTAATTATATAAATAATGATTTAGGGAATTAAATCGTCGTTAATTAAATTATAGTGAATATTTAATTAAATTAAATAATAGAATAATATATTTAATTCAAAAATAATCAAAAATATTGGAAATCACAATATTTTGTGAACGGGGTCGTCCCTTAGATTTAATTCAGCTTAGAGTTGAATTATATGGACGAATATATTCCATCGACGTCAGTTTGAACGTATAATTTTATTATAATTAAAATCGAGCTTGAAATGGCGCTGCAGTTCGTAAATTGGCGATTCGAACTTCAACTGAATATACAGAGTTCGTTTTAAATCGGATTTCTGTGAAACAAGAAACGTGTGGAGCTAGTGGAGTATATCTTTCTAGTGGAAGAGAAAAATCGGGATTTCGTCTTGTAGATTTTGAGATATATCCAAATCAAATTTCAGAAAAGTCGCTGTGGAATTCCTTTATATTTTGCAACGCTTTATTTACGTTATAAAAGGGTTTTCGATATAAATTGAATATCGAGATAATCTGGAATCTGAAATATCAAACTGTAAATTCTGATATGATATTCTGGAGCTGTACGATATCATATGTGGAGATATACGATAATATAAATTTATTTATATTTAATTTAATTATATTTAAATATATTTATATATTTAAATGGGTCATCCAGAGCTTTAAAAATAGCCAGTTTTGCCAACGAAGTCGGAATTCAACGAAACCAATTTTGTTGGATCCACAATGTCAAATAGTTGTTAGATTTCCAGTTTCGTGATTTTTAGAGTCACTGTGTGGCCGTACGGATTTTTAGAGTGAGAAACAGTCAGTATTTCGATAGTTAAAAATACGTTGTGTGGGCATACTAAGTCGGAATTCGATGAAACCAGTTTCGTTGGGACCGTAATGTCGAACTCTAGCTACATGTCCAGTTTGGTGATTTTTGGGTATCATGTGTGATCACACGAATTTTTAGAAGTCAGAAACGAGTTAACAATGGAGAATATACCGGGAATATTTCCTCTATGAAAATATCTAGATATTTGTCTTAGTTATAAATACCCCATTCAAACTTTTCTAAACCTAATCCCATTCTCCTAACAATGTGCCGTTACTTAGAATAAAATTCACAGCAAAATTCTTCCTTATAAAAATCAAAACAATCCCAAACAAAATCAATAAATCCTAAAACATACATATCTATTATCCTCTTAACTTGTGCTTCGATCCAATGTTGGTTTCAAACAGCTCGACGCTAATTTTTCTGAAGTCATTCTATACAGCGTCGATTTGGGTTCGATGCCGTACTTTGTGAGTGGCGACGGAGGACCCGGGGTGATGATGGGTGAACTCGGGAAGGCAAGGCACACGTATTGGCTTAGTTTGAGGGGTTCCGTGCTAAAGAATGTCGATCGCCTGTACCGTGTGGCCTTCGAAGGGTTCCGACGCACTTTGATTTACAGTGTCGAGTAGGGTGTTGAGGGTATGAAGGGGAAGTGCTTCGAATGAGAAGTTTAGTGTTGGTTTCGGTTTGAAATTTCATCAAGGAAGTAAGGAGAGGTAATGGGAGGACCACGTCGTGAGTTTGCTGTGTGAGGAGCGGTGATACACGATGGATTTGGAGAAGAAAAGGAATAGTGGGCTGGGCTTTTGAAAGTGAAATTGGGCCGATATTTAAAGGTGAAGCCCATCCGAATTAATCAAGTTTTATTTTATATTTTAAATCGATGTACAAACTTGTTTATTCGATAACTTTGTCATACCTAATCATAATTGCGAACGGTTTGTCGCGTTGGGACCGTATGGACGAGAGCTTCACAATGAAGCTGATTGGAAGTGAATCCGAGCTCGTATGAATTTATGGCGAAATAAATTGTTTGATTCAAATCAAATAATAGTTTATCGTTCTTTAACTATGAACTGCCAATGTGAGTAAAACTCACCAACTCTGAACAGTTATATTTTTATAATGTATTTTTAGAACTGTTAATCATCTGTTGATTGCTGTGTGTTGGTTGATTGATTGAACTGCTAGTCAGTTAGTGGAAATTTTATATATATATATATATATATATAAACTGTTAAATATTTATACATTGATTCTGCTATCAGAATAATTTATATTGAACTGAAAGTGATGATAATCATATTATGTAACATCTGTGGATGCAGGAAAACAGGTTGGAGGAATCCGACTGGATTCCTCAACAGTTATTTTATTGTTTTTCATATATTGTAATATATGATGCAGTTTATAATCTGTGGTTGGTTATATCTGTTTGGATGGTATTGGTCATCGTGATTTGATGTGTTAAGTACCATATAATATCAGAATGGGAAAAGGAGATTTTCAAAGTGATATTGGAAACAGAATATTTATAAAACTGGAATATTTATAAATAAGTAATGTTTATAAATTGGAATATTTATAAATAGGAGATATTTCGAAAGGAAATAATTTCAAACCATTTTCTTTTTGAATGGAAAGGCCTGTGTGGCGGGTTTGGGGATTTTTCCGATGCTCCCGATACAAAGGAGGTTATGGCGAATTTTCCCGGAAATTTAAGGAGTTAGAATATTTTAAAGAATAAATGTGAAAACCAAATATAAAAGGAATTATTTATTTAGGAAATAAATAAAGAGTTAAAAGGAATTATTTATTTAGGAAATAAATAAAGAGTTAAAAGGAATTATTTATATAGGGAATAAATAAAGAGTTAAAAGGATTTATTTATTTAGGAAATAAATAAAGGTAAAAGAATTTATTATTTATGAAATAAATAAAGGTAAAAGGATTTATTTATTTAGGGAAAAACTAAAGTAAAAGGATTATTTATTTGTTAGAATAAATAGGATAAAAGAGATATTTATTTGTTAAATAAATAGGATTTAAATCAAAGGAATATTTATTTGGAAGATAAATAAAACTAAGTCAAAAGAATATTCAGAAAAATAAATAGAATTAAAAAGGAAAATATTTATAACAGAATAGGATGTTATAAAAAGGAAATCATTTTAAGTGGAGAAACGTTATTAAAAGAACATTCGTAAAGTGAAGAACCGTTACTAAAAATTAAATCTTTATAAATGGATAAACGTTATTAAAAAGGAGTTATCGAATTAGTTATTCGAATAGAGTTAAATCGAAAGGAGTTATCGAATTTAGTTATTCGAAAAGGAGTTATCGATTTGTTAAATCGAAAGAAAGGAGTTATCGAATATCGTTTATTCGAGAGGAGATTATCGAATATCGTTTATTCGAGAGGAGATTATCGAATATAGTTTATTCGAAGGAGTTATCGATTATTAGTTAATCGAAGTGAGTTATAGAATATTGGTTAAATCGAAGGAGTTATCGAATATAGTTTATTCGATGGAGTAAATCGATTAGAGTTAAATCAAATGAGTTGATCGAATATAGTTTATTCGAATAAAGTAAATGAGTTAATCGAATATAGTTTATTCGAATAGAGTTAGAGGAGTTATCGAATATAGTTTATTCGACAGGAGTTAAGTGAATAGTTAGGTTAAACTAAGTGAATTAGTTAGGTTAAACTAAGTGAATTAGTTAAGTTGATCAAAGTGAATTAGTTAAGTGAATTGGTTAAGTTAACCAAAGTGAATTAGTCGAGTTAATCAAAGTGATTAGTTCAGTTAATCGAGATAAGTAAATCAAGTTAGGTTAATCGAGTTGAATTAGTCAGTCGAGTTAATAAATTGAGTTAGTCAAACCAAGTAAAACCAGTTAGAGTTGATCGGTTAGAATTAACCAGTTAGAGTTAATCAATCAGAGTTAATCAAATAGAGTTAAGTAAAATTAGAACTGACTAGAGATTTGTAAATTGAATGGTTTTCTAAGTGCCTATCTGATGTTGGTTTCGTCCTTCGGGATTTATACTTAGGGGATTGTTCTCATACTAGTTCACAATCAGGGACTGATAGTTGGGGAAGAGTAGTGATTTGTAAATAAGCAGATGAAAATGTTTTCCAGCGTTAACGTATATTTTCTAAACATAGAAAATAAGGAAATATGAATATATATATATAGATATATATGACTGATGATTGATTGATAGAATTTTCATTTGGAAATAATATCGTTGTTTGCACACGTGTTTTCTTTGATAGTTAAATCACAGACTATCAAAGTTTTGACCATTTTAACGTTGTTAATATGGAGAGATCGGTTGGATTATTATCCAAAGAACCACTCTGTATTGGCATAAGCGTCGCGAATCATATATGCCAAAGATAATTGAAGGAGGAGTAAAATGCAAGGACTGTTGTATAAGTCTTAGATAACAGTGACTAAGATGGATATACGGAATAGTGCCTTCGGTTTGTCCAGTCCCAGGACAACTTGTATGGAAGAAGGTCTGACAGAGTATATCCAATGGATCGCGTAAGTTGATCTGTTCAAACGTATTCACGTTTGGTGGCGGAGGAATTCGTTTCTCTTAGCTGTATACCCGTGTTATTTTTGGATAAGTCAATTTGTGATTTGGCGGATATGACGATGTGACATTCTAAATGAATGAGGATGACTTGTATGAATGAATGTCTGAAAGAGTATTTCCAGAAAGGTCACGTACATTGATTTCTTCAACCGTACCAAGAGTGGAAGCGGAGAAGGAAACTTCTTTTAGCTGACATGTAATGTATGGTTGTAGATGTCAATTAGTGATTTTCGATGGATCTGACAATGTGGCATTCGAAGTGAATCTGATGTGATGATAACGCGTAACTTCTAGACTCATCATCCGGTAAATGACAGAAATCGGGCATGCAGCATGGCTAAGTCGGTCGCACCGAAGTAGGGTGTATAATCACCTATCTAGAGAATATTCATTTGCTTCTTTAATCTATCAATGCCGTCCCATATACATACGCGAACGGTTGCTGATCCCAATAGTTGGTGATATACATTCGATACACTCAAGCAAAATGAGTGGTCGGTCATGTGTGGCTGTGTTACAAGATGTTCTTGTTGAACTCCAGTGTATCGTTCCTAGAGTACACTGATCGGAAGGTGGTTCCATACCTTGTCATAGTTGGAAATCCATTACCCCATACGTGCTTGCGGTTTTGATTATATACCATATATGTAGAACGAGAGATGAAAGCGTTTCTGCTAGATGATTATTATATTGTGGTTGATAGACATTATTGTAATATCAAAAGGTTTTGATATAAAGATATTTTGGATTCTCATAAGGGAAAAACTCGTTCCGTTCTGCGCTGTGGTCTTATGAGATATCGTTTACTTGTTCATATACCTGTTTAAACTGTTTTACTCACACCAGTCTCATGACTGACCCGTAGTTTACTTTGTTGTTTTCCCTAAACTCTTGGGTGCCTAAATTTGTACGGGCAGTCAAGTAGTCAGGAATTTACAGATATACTTGGAGAGCTTGGAGCAGGAGGCTTCAGGATCATATAGCTATTGTTTATTTCCGCTGTGTTGTAAGTGCTGTACTCTGATAAGTGCTATTATATACATAACCGTTATATTTCAAAGTTATGTTATCTATTATATGTTATTCGTTCCGCTGCGAGGTTCGTGTTACTCTGATATTGTGTTCTTCTTCTTCTTCTTATATTCTAAGTTTCTATCTTATCTATTCTCACCCTCTAATTTCTTTCATTAATTACCGGGATTTTTCGATGTTTTGGTTATCGACATCGTGCTTATGTCGATAACCAAATTCGCTCGAAATCCGGGTCGTTACAAAGACGTATCCAGAACTCTTCGCCTGGTAAGATTTCAGTTTCGATTTAGTCTTTCCACATGCTAGGATAGGTTTTTTTATCTGTTTTGCATGTTTGATTGTTGTATATGATTGGTAGGCATGCGGGATCCTTTGTATGTTTTGGGTTAAGGAATTTCAGGGATGAAATTTCTTAAGGGGGGAGAATGTAACGACCCGCATTCTATGCATCATAGGATCGTAGAATTTTTATTTCATCGCCATAGAGGGTCGTATGGTCGTGTAACTTTGGGGGACGACTATTAGGGTCATTTCCCATGTTCATGATTTCTGCCGATTTTTTTTAAATGACCATTTTACCCCTAATTGATCTTGTTTCGGCCATATGTCTTGACTGGAAACGAATTTTGACCTGAAACCACTTCCATTGGGCCCGGATGATGGTTTACAATTCCGTAGAGTGGTCACATTAGCCAAACGGACTCACCGTTTGTGAGATATGGCTGAAACAAGTTTCAGATGGTGAAAAACAGCTTAATTGGGCTTAACCGGGTTATTATCAACTAGGCCCAAAGGGGAATTTCGGGATTTGGGGTATTAAAGGGTTGTTAGGGTTTAGAGAACACTCTTTTTCTCACTTTCACAGCCGCCACTTTCATTCTAGGAACCCTAGTAATGGCCTCCAACATCTAAAACACCCCCAAATCACCTTCTAATCGCTAGTTAAGCCAAATCTACATCAAATCAAAGAGGATTAGCACAAGAATCGAGGTAGAACTGCTGTATAGCCTTCGGAATAGCGCCATAACAGAAATTTATTTCAGATCTAAAGTTAATTTGTGGTCAAGGTGAGTGATTTGCATAGTTCCTCACTAATTATGGTTAATTAAGAGTAATTAGTGATAATTAGCGTATTTATACAAGTTAAAAATCTAGAAAAATATTTATAAAATTCGAAATGATGTTTTAAGCCTCTGTTAGAAAGTTTGGATAATTTGGTTAAGTTTTGCTAATCATACCATTAGTTATGCCTAAACATGATTAAGGGGAAATATGGATTTTTTGCTATGTTTGATCCATTTTTATACATCATATTGTTGTTTTGGTGTTTGTGGTTGATTATACATGTTGCTATGACTGTATGGTGTGCTTTGTGATTGATTAGAAATGTTAGATTGGTCGAAAACGCCGTCGTATGGCGTAAAACAGTCGCTGGAAATGTGCAGAGTTTCGGATCGGATCGGATTATAGGGCTCGGATCAGATCGGTGGATCGGGCAAGGGGAATACGAACCGGATCGGAACTTGGCACTAGCTGGGCCTTGGCAAGAAGGAGGGTCATTTGCAAAGAGTTGGAGTTGGGTTGGGAATCAGATCAGAGCTGAGTAGGGGATCAGATCGGAAGCAAGGGCGTGGAGATCGGGTCAGACTAGAGCTAGGGAGCGGGATCGGATCGGAGGACCAAGCTTGGAGCTGGAGCTGGAGTGAAGCACCGAACCGGATCGGGACCCATGAGCACCGAACCGGATCGGGACCCATGAGCACCGAACCGAACTGATTGAATGAAAAAGGGGAGCACCGAACCGAACCGACTGAAGTGGAATGATGGGAACTACCGAACCGAACCAACCCGAAGTGGAACACCGAACCGAACGGGAAGCCTAGGAGTGATGTATTCGAATCGAACTGACTGAAGTAAGCCGAACTGAACCGGATTGGAGCTGCGATTACGCGATGACTCTTCTGAAGACCAACTCCAATTCAACCAAAACCCGAGATGCAAAGGAAGCCCAAATGGGAAGTAGAACTCAGGATCCAGTTGGGAACCAACGAGTTAACTTCATGAGTTGGGCTTTGCTGCGGGACGTGTACTAAGGGGTTGTCGATGTCTATGACTTTGGATCACTATGTGTAGGGGGTACGTGAACGGATTCAGGACCACAGTTGTCTAGGTACGACTAATGGGCTATAGACCAATGAAATGGAGTCATTTATAAAGATTTAGTCATGACTCCGTGGGGTAAGCTTGGTGGTAGCAGTAGTCGTACAAGTCAAACTCCGTCACTACTTCGATGGGTCTAGTGGTTGAGAGTGGTGGACATCTATGCTTTATGCACTGAGTGAGAGACGTGAGGATGGTTGCCATGCTTGATTTGTTTGTCATCACTATGACATGCACACCCCCACCCCTGTATTCTTCGTACCATGTGTTAGTGGCACCTTAGAGTATTGTACAGTATGAAGTGCTAACTTTTTGGTTGTAGGTCCAGGTTCAGGTATGGTTTAGTATACCTGTTATTGTTCTGTTTTGCTGCTTATCGCTCATACCAGACTTTTGTCTGACCCAGAGTTTTAAGTCTCTTCTTATTACTCTAGGTGCTCTCACGAGCAGACTAGAGACAGGTTAACTGGTGAAACACGAGTAGTTGTACCGGAGACGAGCAGGAGGCTTCCACGTATGATATATAGATAGATATCTTCCATGTGTCGCTGCTGGTCACTACTTTGGACATTAGTAGTGCACCCTTCCTTTCTTTTGCTTTAGAGACAGTTTTAAAGTTGTAATAATGATGATGCGGAACATAAGCTGTATTTGGATTTTCCGCTGCTATGATGTTTAGTTTCAGCTTATGCACTGTCTCACCTGTTTTATGTCAAGTATGTTATTATTATATTTTATTCCTTGCACTGTGAGACATTCTACAGGTTCTTGATTAGTTCAGTCTCTTCTTTCCTTTCTTTGGCGACCATTCCAGGCCAGTTGGGCATGTGTACGGCGCACTTTCGGAGGAAATGCCGACTGGTGCGGGGCGGGCCGTCACACTTTAAAGCTCACATCTCCTTGTTTTAAATTGAAAAACTTTTCATACATCTTGGACATTCTTGCCGCCGACATATATCGCTCTTCAAAGACCTTTTTGAATTTTTCCCATGTATAGTCATCTTTTGGTTCCTCTTGTGTGATGGTTTCCCACCAAACTAAAGCTCCATCTTCAAGCTACCTTGTAGCTATAACCCTTTTCCTTTCATCATTTAGGTGCAAACCCTCAAAAATTCTTTCATTTGATCTCATTCAAGCTTGTACTTCAATAACAGACTCGGTTTCTTCGAATGCTTTGCCTTCGAGTTTGGTGAAGTTCATATAAGATTTGGCAAGTAACTTTGAATTCGTACTTGCCTCTGAGTTTCACTAACAACAGCTGGGCCACACACGTTGTTAGTGGTATTTCTTTGTACCCTACATCGTCCTCCGCGGTTACTCATTTCTAACAGATCTGCTATAGTAAGAAAGCTCAAATTAAGCTATATGGATGAGATTTTTTAGGAAAAAACAATAAAGATAGATAGGAACTAAAGGTGTATGGGTTTCTCTCTCTCAGATCTGCACTCATTTTAGGGTATTACTAATCTCATCTCTAATGATTTATCCAACGGTTATACCCTTAGAGCTAGCCTTCTGCTCTGATATCAAGATGTGACAGCCAGAAAATTCATACCACTTGGATCAGAGATGTGTGGTTTATACCCAATCTAAATGGTATGAATTTTCGGGTCATCACATAAAATTTTTACTTTTACAATTTTTTCCGAAATCACTTCAATTTCATTTCTATCTAGTTTTGGATAAAAAAAATTCAACTTTTATTTTTACGCTATATTTGAATGAATAAAGTATTCACATATAATATTTGATAAGCATGAGATTTAACCAATACCTAGATATTTCCACATAAGTGAGTGTAACATGTGTAGTAGAACATAGTATCAATACTAATAATCATTACAATATCCATAGCATCCATTTATCCATCACATAGCATATATTACAGTATATATGTATAAGCGTTTGGTAATTAACGCTTACACTTAGTTAATAACTAATTAACTATAAATTTAGTGCAATCAACATATCATCCACAATAAACAAAACAAGTGCAGAGTTTCTCACCGAGGACTCGACCCAACCAATCTTTACGGTAGGACTTCCTAGTTAACCGCTACTTCCATGAATCACCTTGTTTGCTTTATTGACTTCCTTATAATATTATACATATATTCATACAATATATAATTATATATACATAGGAGGAAGAGGGGATGTGGCCGAGTGGGGGTGACGAGTGGCGCAAGGGAGGAGGAGGGAATGGCCGTGAGGAAGATAGGGTGCAGAGGGCTTTTGGGTGCAACTTTCTAGGATGAGAGGGGAGCATTAGGAGGTGCACGGAAGGAGAGGGAAGGAGCGGATTTGGTGGGCCGTAGGGGAGGAAAAGGAGGAGGGGAGGTCGGATTATGGAGAAGGAGGAGAGGTCGGATTTTGGAGGAGGAAGGAGGAGTAGTTTTGGTCGAATTTAGGGAGGATAGGGAAAGAAAAAGGAGGGAGAGGAGGAGAGAAAACGACTAGGAAGCTATGGATTAGAGAACGAAGAAGTAAGGAAAGAAGAGAGGAGATGAGTGAACATAAATGAAGGAGGACGACTTCTTTTATAGAAAAAGAGGGTGCTTAAGAAGTGACAACACATAGGACACATGTCCTTTTCCTAATGAAACCATGAAACCACTTATCAAAACCATGGATGCATGGACATGGTTTTCATGTAACACATCTGTAACGCTTGTGATTGTTACAAATTTGTAACGCTTATTTATGTGGCTAAATATCAATATATCGGTTACTGATCTTAGTCAAAAGCTGATATATTTTTTCAATACATTTTACCGTTGTGTTTTATAGTTTTAAACAACAATTATTCAAAGTGAATTTAAAGTCAACCTATTTAAATTATAAATTCATCTAAATTAATTATTTAACTAGTCGAAATATCTAGATCATTACACACCCGGCTGAGTGCACTCATTCAGCCGACTAAATACTAGGTCGCTCATATTTTTATATGAATGGTCAGCCAGCTGAATGGGTATATTCCACCAGTTGAAAATAATGAAAAATATTATTATGCTTCTTTGCTGCCTTTATTTTTAATCAATTTAATCAGTTGAAAAAATTTTTCAGCCAGTTGAATGACTATTTTCTAAAAGGGTGCTTCTCTTCAACAAAAAGATACAACTCTTAATCAAGAGCTATATCCATTTCCATTAACCAAAACTATATCGTAAAGAGAAACTACTCTTAATACTATAAATATTAACTCCAAAATCATTAGTTTTAATCAAGTAATTTGATTATCTAATTCTTTCTATGTACTTACTTTCTGGTTTTCAATTGCACTCAAGTTGAAACATCTTGTAACTAATAATCATCGTTCTGGTCCATATCCTTCGCATACAATACAGTATATTTCATCAAGGAGAGGATTATAAGAATGTTGTAATTAAAGTGACTTATTTATGCTAAGAAAAACATTTGAATACAAGAAAAACCCCATAAGGAAATCCTTCCAATAGTTAACCCCTTCACGAACAATCACAAATGGACGTACGTGATTATCACGGGAGGCAATGAATACTCGGTGCTGTAAGCACCGGCACAATGAGGTAGCGAGGTAAAAAAAGGATGAGTGTTTTGGAGCATTTGACACAGAGTTTGGCAAAGTTGAGGAAAACACTACATGACTAGTTGCGGGATTCTCACGAATAGTTCATGGGCATGCAGGCAGAAGCTTGGTTACAACAACCAGCTAAACCGCTTGCTGCTTTCAGATTGTTCACATCACTGCCTAAATCCAAGCAATCATCCTCATTGTTTAGAGAATCATTTCCAGAAATTATACCTGAACCAATAGGCTTGTTGGTAGTATCAAAAACCAGTGAAACTCTGTCATTTGACCAACTTTCAGCAGTTGTAACTCCACCAGCAAGAAAACTATTAACCGAAGAATCAACAATATGGTGAAACCAGGTAGTGGCCCACTAGGAATAGCTGCAACATCCTTCACCGGGGATTGTAACTCACGACGGAGGCCAAGATCAGCAGGCAAATCTCAGACTTCACTATTGCTTACAGAAGCCGATTTAGTATTTGAAAATATTCGCCCAGATCTAGTGACGCTTTTCGCAAAGCGAGGTTTAGATTTTCGATTCCTCGGCGTCGGATTAAAGGGGGATGGATAAAAAAAGGAGCGAGTAAAATGGAGGAGGACAGGGTGAGATTTAGCTGCATTAAGCCGAGGTGGAATAGGGACAAACGAAAGAGGATGACCAAGAAATTCGCTGCTGAGATGAAGGCAATAGCGTGTGATATTTAGTATTCTTCCTTACTTGGACTATTTAAAAAAAAAAAAAAAAAAATAATTAAAAGTGATACGTTTGAAAATTAGAATATTTTTTCTAAAAAAATTCAAAATCTTGAAAGTTCAAAAATTAGAAACATAAGAAGTGATCATGGTGATAAATTTGAAAATGAAGCTTTTGAAAAAATTGCCGTAAAAAGGAATTTATCATAATTTTTCCTTTCCTAGCACACCACAACAAAAAAGAGTTGTAGAATGGAAAAATAAAATGGTACAAGAATATGCAAGAACTTTATTAAATGGATATAACTTACCAAAGCGTTTTTGGGCAGAAGTTGTAGCAACTACATGTTATGTCATAAATCGGGTTTCCATTTGACCATTAACGAAAAATACTCCATATGAACTTTTTAATCAAAGAAAACCAAATATTTCTTATTTCAAATAGGAAAATTCAATTCGAAATTTGATGAAGGAATCTTTGTAGGATACTTAGAACGAAGCAAAGCTTATTGAATTTTCAATAAAAGAAAAAACAATTGAAGAAGCACTTCATATTTCACTCATAGGAATTTTAAAACTAATAACAATTTTGAGGATGATAAGATAATGTCTAAGACAGTCACAAATACTCACATCCAAATAATTTTGAAGAAGATGAAAACATAATTTATAATAGATAATTTGTAATAGAGAAAATGAAGACATTATTTATAATAGAGAAGATAAAAACATTAATCGTAATAGAGAAGACGAAAACATTATTCATAATACTTAAAAATGTAGAAAACATTATTAGTAATGAAAATATTATAAGTTCTTCTCTGAGAATTTTAAGAAATACACCATTACAAAATATAATAGGAGAAATTGATTCAAGTATCAGTACTAGAAATCAACTTAATCATGTGGGACATGTAACATTTCTTTTTAATGTAGAACTTAAAAATGCAAAAAAAAGCTTCAACTGATGACTATTGGATGATAGCTATGCAAGGAATACTAAATCAATTTGAATGAAATGAAAATTGGGAACTCATTCCTAAACCAAATGATCAGCCAGTCATTGGTACTAAACGGGTTTTCAAAAACAAAGCTGGCAAACAAGGTAATGTGACCATAAATAAAGCTAGACTAGTCACATAAGGATATAATCAAGAAGAAGGGATTGGCTATGAAGAAACATTTGCTCTAGGTCCTCAACCGAAGCAATGCATATCTTACTAGATTTTGCATGTTTTCATAATTTCAAACATTTTCAAATGGATGTAGAAAGTGCTTTCTTAAATGGCTATGTAAAAGAAATTGTTTACGTTGAACAACCTCCATTATTCACATATGAAAATTTTCCAAACCATGTCTATAAATTGAAGAAAGGTTTATATGGTCTAAAACAAGCAACTCGTGCGTGGTATGAATGTCTTAAGTTCTATTTAATAAATTGGGGTTTTCAAATTGGAAAGGTTGATCAAACATTTTTATCAAAAAAACTAAAAAGTATATCTTAATTATTTAAATATATGTTTTTGATATTATATTCAGTTCTACAAATGAAAATTTATGTCAAAAATTCTCTAATATAATGACCAAAGGGTTTGAAAGGTCATACATATGTGAATTACTATATTTACACAGTTTACAACTGGAATTTTTATTAATCAAGAAAAATATTTTAATAATCTGACTCTTTGCTTTGGTTTGGAAAATATATCGGCCAAACCAACTCAGATGAGTATATCAACACACCACGACAGAGATGAAAATAGTAAAAATATCGATCAAAAGGCATATCGAAGCATGGCCATATCATTATCATACTTAACTGCTAGTCGTCCGGATATAATGATGAATGCTTGTTTATGTGCACTATTTCAAGTAGATACAATGGAATCACATCTACAAGCAGTGAAACATATATTACGTTATATTAGCAAAATCAAAAATTTTGGACTTTACCATCCAAAAGAATGTATGTTCGAGCTAGTAACACATAATGATGTTGACTTTGCAGGATGTTGGACGAATCGAATAAATACGAGTGGAACATGTAGATTTACCAAAAAATCATTAACATCTTGGTTCAGCAAGAAATAACATAGTGTTTCACTCTCGACATGTGAAGCAGAATATATTCTGCTACTTTGGCATGTGCTCAAGACATATAAATGCAACAAACAATTCTAGATTTTGGTATTAATTTATCTAAACCTACGACCTACTATGATAATACAAGTGCTATTTAACTACCAAAAAAAGGGCCAATCATTCACAAAAAAAACAAATAAATATTTGACATCGTTTTCTTCGTGATATTATTTAAAAAGATGAAACAAAATTAGATTTTATTTCCTTTGAAAATCATCTGGATATATCTTTACAAAACCATTAAATGAAAATATATTTATAAAATTAAGATGAGAACCAGGAATTTTACCATTAAAATATTTATAAATAATATCTTAGATTTCATAATATATTAATTGTTTCATATAACCTTAGCATGTATTTTTAAATGTTATATAGGCTTAAAACTTAATTGCAATAATTTGTTTCCAAATTTATAATGTGTACTATTTTTAGCACTTAACTTCAAGCATTTTAACTTAAAAATTTATTATTCATCTTGTTTTGGCCACTCGTCTATTTATGGCCTTAAAACTCTCAAATGCCATAATTTTTTAGCAAACTATTTTCTCCACACGTTATATAAACCCTGTGCTTTTTCACATTTTTAAATAAACTCACTCTCTTCTTACAATGTCATCCAAAAGTGATTCATCTAATTCAACAGTCGACTTTTCTTCTCCGTTATCAGATTCAACTTCTTAACCAACACCTTGTTATAAGCACTCACGCTTCATTCCTTCAAACATTCACACAGGATATACTATAGACAAGAAGAAGGAAAAAGGTTCTCTATTTTCTCCATCGACCAAGGAGAAGATTAACGATATTCACCACTATCAATGGGAAACACTGGAATTACAGCGAGAAATTTATATGAATAAAAGGTGAATGCAAAACGACTGGGATTCTCATAATGGATTGAATTAAGATTCTATGGATCTTTATGTAGCATTCACCAACCAATATCTTCTTCTCACTGTAACCAGTGGGAACCATCACCTTAACGTCCACCAATCTCTACGAACTGATGGGAAAGTGAAAATAGGATGTCACCAGACGATAATAGCAAAACTGAAACTCCCAAATATAAAACCCCAAGTCCATCGAAGTGATTCGTAACCATGGATGTATCGTATGCTATTTTTTTAATGTTACTTGATCTATTTCCCTTTTAAATTATAACAATGTAAACTTCATTGAATTTTATAAGTTTCGGGAATAAAAATAAGTGGACATATACTAGAGTAAATTGGTTGAATATTCAACCCGGAAAAAAAATTCACCTAAAATTCAAATGGCTGACACCTATGAATTCATTCAGTTGAATACAAACCAGACTGAACTATTTCCTTATGGAACAACTTTGTACCAATTTAAAAATCTAAATTCCATTTTCAACCGTTTAATACAAGCTAGATCCATTTTTTGAACAGGTTACCCCTCGAAATCCAATACATTTTTGTCATCTATGTAGCCACTTTCCCCCTCTTCTTCGCTTTTACTTAGAAAATTTCTAAAAGCCCTAGCCCCCATTTTCACCTTCTCACCATCTACTACCTAAATTCAAAACGAATCATTATATATTCCTCCATGACAGAAGAAACAAAAGCAAACACCTACAGGACCGACAGAGCAATAAAATCGAAAGTGCCACTACACCAAAAAAGCAATTTTGCCACAGCTTTGGGTTGTGGCTAATGAGTTTTGCGAGGACCTAAGGCCATGGAAAAATAGGTCATGGGAAATTATTGCCATGGCCCAGAGCTGTGGCAGAATTTATTTTTGCCACGGCCCGTAGCACATAGACATGGCAAAATAACCATAAGTTGTGCACATTGATAAAGTCCCGAATGTAGGATGATCATGAATCACCCATAACATCCTAGCCCTCAATGCAAACTCTGAACAATTGAATGAGTCAAATGCAATGAATCCTTTTGATAACTGCTTTAACTTGTCTATCAATGGGTGTAACTAAATATCAACATCCTTTCCTGGTTGTTTTGGTCTGGAAATCAACAACGTCAACATTGAGAACTCTCATTTCATGCATATGGATGGAGGAAGATTACATGGTACTATATTATAGCCAACAACTATAACGGCTAAATGGATATTCATATGGATTGAAACCATCTATTGTTATTCCAAGCATGACATTTCGTGGTTTAGCAACAAAAGTTTGAGCAAATGAGTCTATAACCTTCCATTCGGAAGTGTCACGTGAATGGTGCATTATATTTGAATCAGACTTGATCGAGCATGCCAACTCATAAGATCTTATATCCATGGTATGGTATATAGTCTCCATAATCTAGAAACTAAAGGGAAATGTCTCAACACCTTTTGGTACTTTGATAACTCTTTTCTCGTCGTTAAATGTTGTCCTATATCTTGGTTAGTTGCAAATTCTACAAGAAACTTTGCTTGCATCATCTTTCCACTATAAAATGAAGCCATTAGTGCATGCATCATAAGTTGTGTAATCCATTCCAACTTGTTTAATCGACTTCTTTATGTCGGAGTATTTATTGGTAGTGTGTTACCTAATGAAGACAATAGAGTCGTTAGAGTGTGAACACATTTTTATCATATTTAGCATGCTTTGTCATTATTTACTAGCCGTTAGGCTCATGCATACTTGGTATATTTAATACTAGCCGTTATGCTCATACATATTTGGTATATTTTGTACTAGCCGTTGGACTCATAGCACTATATATATGTGCACTTTGTATCATGTTTTGCATCAATAAAAATTGCAATTGTTCCTCTCTAATAACTCTCCTCCTCATCCCTTAATATGGTATCAGAGCAGGCGGAAGCCAGAATGAGCAAGGAAACCCCAGTTCGAACTGAGGGGGCATAATGAAGACAATAGAGTCGTTACAATAGAGCCGTTAGAGTGTGAACACGTTTTTATCATATTTAGCATGCTTTGTCATTATTTACTAGCCGTTAGGCTCATGCATACTTGGTATATTTAATACTAGCCGTTATGCTCATACATATTTGGTATATTTTGTACTAGCCGTTGGGCTCATAGCACTATATATATGTGCACTTTGTATCATGTTTTGCATCAATAAAAATTGCAATTGTTCCTCTCTAATAACTCTCCTCCTCATCCCTTAATATTACCTACAGGGAATAAAGTGCAGTCACACCATTGTCAGAAAAACCGTATTGATTTTCAAGCTGTTCAGTTTCACAATGGAATATAATTTTATTATCCCTTTAGGACATGAAGGATAAAATTGCTCTTTTGCACACTCAAAAAGCAATTTATACTTTCCACTTTGATTGGTCGACCAATCGACATCAACTGTAGACCATTCCTTAATATTATCATGCAGCGAACTGAAAGGGTGAAGACGATGAAATCTATCTACATCGTTGAACAAGTCTTCCATCCTAAGATGTTCAGACTCATCAATAATTATGGCTTGACTAACAAATTGTTTTTGTTTCTCTGTCGACTCTTCTCCATGAAAACGCCAAACGGTATATGATTAGAGAATTCCCCATCTGAGCATATGATAATGAATGTCATCTTATTTAGTCTTCATTTTCATTATTTTGCACTGTGTGCAAGGACAAGAGTAGACTTCCTTATTACCACCATTTTCTACAATGAAATCAATAAACTTCTGAACTCCTTCAATATATCATGGGGTTGTTTGATCAAATTCTTGCATCCACTATTTGTCTTTACTTGAAGACATAGTGTCCTGCTATATCATACAATGCGATTTTACGATAACAATTTACTTCAAAAATAGAGAAATACTTAAATATGGTAGAATGTTTAGCCTTAATCAATGAGGATATGGTAAGCCTAATGAAATTTACTACAGCCCAATTAGTGTGAACGATATCCCAATAGTTAGGTTAGTTACAACCGATTACTTAAACATATTCGTAGATGCTAAAATGATACATTTGCAAAAGGAAAACATTTATTTTACCAATTGTGTGGTTATTCCTATTCAAGCTTGGTCAACTTTGTGGTTAGCTCACGTCCACGGATAATTATCCTTTAACAATTACAACAGCCCTTTCCTATGACTTTACTCTCCTAACACTTGGCACATTCTCATCTTTCTCTTTTTTTTTGGGTGACATAAATATTTTATTTCACCTCAATACATGTTTCTACGGGTCAATCGCACTTAAGTATGTATGAATGAATGTGTATGAACAAGCCTGTATATGCTTTTGTGGGTCGAGCGGGCTTGCTTGGTTGGCCGAGTACAGATAGGGTCGAGCCCATTCATTTTCCTTACATTATATTGCCTCCTTCCCTTCGTTTCTATGCTCCATTTATTTATTTTTGAAGGAAATCTCTTTAATGGCAGCTGCGTCTTCTTGAAAAAATTTGCCTCTAAACATAGTAATTTCACTCTTTTTCTAATTGAATCAGCACCGTTGATCACTTGGAAGCTCAAACTCTCTAGTGATACCCACTCTAGCTGCAAATTCCATCGATTCTGAACCAAATCAGAATAACTCCTTTTCGATTTGAAGTGTTGTGCCTTCAGCAGGTGATTTTCCTTTGGTTTCACATTGGTTTTGAGTTGAATTGGTTTGTGGAAAGGCTAGGGCTCGAACTGAAATGACGTGGGGTACGGTTTGGATAAATTCAAATTTTTTGGTGATTTTTGGGTTTGTAATGACTGGAAATTGGTATGGATCAAATCAGACTGGGTTAGATGTTGTGTGCGAATGATTGAGGAACTCGACTTGTGCAGGATTCCCCAAATTTTGATTTAAATTGGGTGCACACAAGTAGTTCGACGAAATGCTTGAAACATGACATTGTGTAGCTATAAGTTTGTTTGAATAATCTGAGTCTTAGAAACCTGTATGTATTTACTTTGATGATGTCTGGAATCTCTTGTGCGAACCGATTATAATTTATCAATGATGACCATAGTTAATACGAACTCCTTTGTTGTTGATGATGCATGAACTCATTAAAACAATTTCTGGTTTTGGTGCTAACTCATGCTTCATCGACTTGCTTTGATGTTGCACCAATATGGAAATTTTGGAATAAAATTTACATGTTAACCACTGCTTAAACTAGTGTCTATTGCTTTCATTTTTGGTAATGATCTTGGTAGAGTAGCTTATATGCATGTCTGAAGCGCACGGTTTTAACCAAGCTTAATAATATTACAATTCCCTTCACGGCTACGACCAGTTTGGGACTTGAAACTTTGCACATATCGACCAATATTCGGACTCATATTCACTATATTTGCTTTAATACCACATCCTGTTTTCACTGATTGCATTGGCCTACTGAAATAGTTTCTAGACTCTTGAATTTGAAGTATTCGCATAATCTTGTCTTGTGAATTTGATCAATCAAAAGTCTTTAACATAATTATGCAATCCCTTAACTTGTATGCCCGACTCGAACTGGTCGATCATGCTCAACTCAGTTGGTTTCGAGCGTGCTTGACCCTCATGGGGTCGATCGCGCTCGATCCCACTAGTTTAAGCCTGCTCGATCCCCATGGGGTTGATCATGCTCGAGCCCGCTGGGTTCAAGCCTGCTCGACCCACATGGGGTCGGTCATGCTCAACCATTGGGTTCGAGCCTGCTCGACCCTCATGGGGGTCGGTCATGCTCAACCTTGTTGGGTTCGAGCCTGCTGGACCCTCAGGGGGTCGGTCACGCTTGACCCTACATGGTTTTGAGCATGATCAACCACGTCAAGCTCGACTCGGTTTGGGCCCGAGCATGTTCGACCTTCATTGGATCAAGATGGCCTTATCATTTGGAGATCAATCTTGTTGATTGCAAAGCATTTTTGTTGTGCTGTACCTATGGCATTTAAAACTCTCATACGTTTTGAGCTATTAATTTGTTGTCAATTGCTCAAACCGATAATAGGTTAGCGTAAAAAGTTAGGAATGTAGGATAGCTTAGATGGAATGATATACTTGCGCAGAGTTTCTTTTATCTGATCGTTTAAAATTACGTTAAACATTCTCTACGTGAATATATTCATTCCAAAATATACTTTCAATGATACTTAGAATCAGACAATCAGTACGTGCTGATTTCAAATCCCAAGCCTCATTTTATAATAACATTTTAAATCCCTCTTTGAGTTAAGAGGCGTGCACCTGTGATTCATTTTCAAATATAACTATTTGTAGAAATGGTAACTAGACAGCTGTCTCGCCAAAACCCTGAGGAAGCGACCATGTCTAGTGAAGTTAGAACTTCTGCTCAAGTTACCGCAACTACATCAGCTATTGTCCAGAGAGTGAATGTTAATCAGAATTTTCCTCAACCTCGGCCACTCGCCAATATACCTCTCGAAAGGCATGAAACAACTCTTTCTTTTAGTTAATATCAGCAATTGTGTAAACAATTTAGAATCTCAAAGAAGGATGTGGCCAAATTTCTAGGAAAGGGGGACTTTGCAGACCTTCCATCGGTTGGGTATGTCGCAGTTAATCGTTACATGCTGTTGAGTGGGTGATTCTTCTCTTCAATCCTTACTTAGAATTAATCCTCTGGCGCTTGGCCATTGCCCCATATCAGTTTCACCCGAATGGTTATTTTATTTTAATGGGGCTTTATGTACTTTTCATGAGGGTCAAATAGCATGCGCCCACCTTTCAGGAAATATTTTCTCTGTATTATTTTAGAAGGAGGAAGAAGGATTGTCCCTTGATTATTTTTGTTGAAAGTCAGGGCTCTAAAATTATTATTGATCTGGTTTCCATACCAATATGTCTTCGTTCAGTGTCCCGACAACTTTTGTGGACGTTGGATGGAAGGAGGTAAATACACTTATTTATATGTCTTTTGATTTCTTTCTCCTTCTAAATTTCAATGCTCAAATCTATAGAAGTTCCTTATGATCAAGATACTGCCCTTGACTAAGCTCTTCTTGATTCTTTAAGGGTTGTTAGTGAGAATGAACAGAGTAGAAATTCTTGGTTACAGAAGAATTCCTACGCCGATGTCATATGCTTCATTCTTGGGGATCTCTAGCGATAGACTCGGCTAATAAGAAAGATACCGCTAGCAAATCTCCAGCTAAGAATGCTAATTTAGAGAAGTTCTCTGATCCTGCCGGAAGTAGTAAGACACCTCCCAAGTCTAAATTGACCCTTATTGAGGAAGATCGTTCAAACAATGTGAGGGTAAGTGTCTTATGATCTCATCTAACTAAACTAAGAATGAAACCACTGCCCCAGACCTTATGAAAGAAATCGAGCAGGTTGAGGAGGATGAAACTGCTTCAAAAACCATTTCAGACTTGATGAAGGAGACTGAGCAACCTGGAGGGTCTGGAGTAACTTCTAGGGACAATTTAGGTATTGAGAATTGTGATGAGAATCTTGTTATTCAAGATAGTCAAAGAGAAGGTATTTCAGACACTTTTAGGAACCATAGTGACCTTAACTCGGCTAGAGATCTCATTCAAGGTGATATTGTTGTCCAAACACTTAAACCCCAGACCACAAATACATGAATTAGTATACTCGGAGCTCCCATCTCCAGACCAGGAAACTCGTAGATCTAGGGATCGACTTAGAACTGTCACTTAAGATTAGTTCTTATTAGATATACATTAGCAGATTCTTTTACTTATGCTATATGTTTCCAATGCTCTACATAAGTCCCCTTTTAACTTGCTTCAGTATTTTCTAATTTAAGTACTGAGATTTTGCTCTCCCCTTTTTTTAGATTTAGAAATGTTTCATTCATTTGCGGACAATTTTGAACAAAGCACCAAGCATTACAATCCAAAGCATCTTCTAAGACCTCGGTCCTCACAGTACCCAAAGCAATCTTACCAATCTCATCGTTCTCAAAATTCGCAACCTCCTCGTCTACCTCAGCAAATCCCTAAGCTCCCGGAGGCTGACGAGCAAAGGAGGAGGAGGCATCTCCAAGATAAAGAGGATGAGGAGGAAAGGAAACGACGTGCTTGGCTTAGTAACGAATATGAGCATCCAGATGTGCTAGAAGCAATGAAGAGGAAAGAAGAATAAAAGCAAAAAAGAAAAGAAGAAAAGAAGAGAAACAGGGGTGATAAAGGCAAGGGTGACTCTCGGAAGCTTCACAAGTCGAATAAACTTCCAGTGTCAGACTTTCCAATTCCGGATATTCAGACTACTTGCGATCAAGTGTCTTTGGCTTCTCCATCTGTTACTCCAACTCCTTCTGACCTTCAAACGATTATAAACAGGCCTCGTTATATTCCTGGACCGGCCAACTTTAGCCTCGCTGACTGATTCCTAGGCTGGTTTCTAAGAGGTATGTATCTCAATTTAGACATATACCTTTCTAACAAATGGGACATTCTCGAAGAATTCGATAACTTGAAGAGTTGTATGTTTACACGATTTGACACGGCCAAGAGTCAGCTCAAAGTTAGGTTAGAAACGATTAGAGGCCATGCTGAGAAGCAATTGAACCAATGGCATGCTTTTGCATATGAACTCCAAAGAGAAAACAGAGTCACCATCGATCGAATTGCCACATTAGACAATGACAAAGCTGAGCTGGTCAGGGTTCTCAAGTCATAGGAGAAAATTATTACCTCTTCTTCTCAAAGGGATACATAGCTAGCAAGTTTGAGATTAATAGGCTCAAAGAGGAGCTTGTCGTTGCGAAACAGAAGGAAAGCACGCTAGTAACGCAGGTTCAAGAAGCTCAATCTTCTCAACAACTTGCGGTATCTCAACTAGCTATAGAAAGGAGTGCTTTCGTTACTTATCAACAAGAGAATGTGACTCTCCAACATAATTTTCTTCTCAAGGTCTGGCTCTTGAAGCTCTAACTAAAATATTGAATTCCTTGAAGAGGATAAGGCCAAAACTGTGGCCGCTTACAAGAAAGTCAAGGCAAAGACTGATGCTACCATATTCAAATTTTATGTCTATAGCGTCATGAGCTGTGGAAGTTTACACTACTTGGGTAAGGATTTCGCTGAAACTTTAGCTCTCGTCTGCGAAGAGGTACTTAAGATTGACGGAGGAGATCATAGTGAGGATGATCTTATTGAGGAACTCTTAGATGAAGAATCTCACAAGGCCTTAGCTGAGGGGAAGATTTTGCTAAAGAAAATGCGAGGAATGCTAAGTGACAAGGCCGGGCCTTATAGGGAGCAAGCTCGGGATACAACTAACATTAATGCCCCCGTTGATCCCACTAAAATCGAAGCTTCTGGCTTGCAAACTCCGATTAATCCTCCTGCTGCTCTCAAAGAAATGGAAACAGTTACCAAGGAGCATAATGGAGATGAAGAGGAAGATGACAATGACACAGACAAATTGGAGGTTGAGGAGCACAGAAACATTCAAGTGAATCTTGAAGCCACAGATAAAACTGAAACTGTCCAAGCTATGCTATACTTAGAATCCCTATGCCCTTTACCTAGGATGACTACATTCTACACTTTTTGTCCATCTGTTTTAGGTTTAATCTCACCACAATCTTCTCCTCCTGCAGGCAAGACAACAACAACCGAGGCCATTACTACCGACTCAACTTTAGTATCATCTCCTTTAATTCCAGTAATCACTCCTCCTCCAGGTGATCCATCCCTACTTGCTTTTACAACTCCGGGATCTCAGAATACTCAGATTGTCGCAATCTCCAACTTGGGTGATGACACTGACTATATTCTCAATGACGAAGACTCTGACCATACTGGTAAGACCCCAGAGAAGGAGACTGAGGATCCAAAGAAGCAGAAAGCCAAACCCTCATCAACTCCGAAATGTAAAGAGGGAAAGTGCACTATCCAGAAGAAAGGAGTTATTACTTTATTCCTCCAAGAAAGTCCTATTGGTGCAGCCGATACACCTCTTCCTTCCAACAAACCACTTCTAAGGTCTGGTGATAAGAAGAAGAAATAGTGCTCGAGGCCAGCTTGCTTTACTTTCTACTATCTCTTTTTATGCATTCCTTTCAGACCGGTTGTATATGTGAGTGTCGGTCCTTTCTCATCACTTTATGCTTATTACTTTACGCACATTTATGTCTGAAACTTTTGTACTTGAATTTGTATATGTTGTTGATGTGATGAAACAATGTTTTGAGTTTTTCATGTTGTACTTAAGCTCTTTTCTTTAGCTTTATTGTACTTTCTTTTTTTGCATTCCACACCCGTTTCTTTGCACATTTACAATACAAGTTATTTTATATCATAAGTCCTTTGTTGTTGTAATGCCCAGTGATATAACAATCTTATGGTATGTTTTGTAAATAATGGTTTTTCCAGTTGTGACTATACTACTTTCATACCACAGAACATTACTAGCTGGGTCTAATTGATCAACTTCATTGAATTCTTTTGGTTTTGGCTAAGGCGGCACTCGATACTTCTTCTTTGTAAGCAACCACTTCTTACTTCTTCTATCTACTACTTTGTTGAAGTCTTCGAGCTTGGCATAGCCATTTCAATAGATTCAATTTTGTTGATCGAAGTAATCCTTACAACCCCAAAGCCTTTTGTTTGTTGTAAAGTTGTGACGAGCTTATGGTATGCTTTTGTGAGTATTATTGATTTATCTTAATGTAGTGGTGATTCCCCCATACCAAAGTTTGTCACGGACTTTTATAGGCTTGGTGTGATCGACCATATTTAGAATCTCTTGGTTAAGATTAAAACACCGAAAATTCCAGCCATAGTGGCTAAGTCTATTGCTTTTGCCATCAAATTCGGGATTTCCTAGCTTTCTCATGAGCCAAGGATTTTTAACTTAGTTGATCAAACTCATGTCTTTAATAAAAGAGGATTTTTGTTTTTGTTCCCCTGCTTGAGAGGTCTTATATTTTTGGGCCCAATGCTTATCTTCTTCCGACTAGTTATTCAAACATAGGAGATACTCACTAGGATGATGTATTCTAGCGTCAGTGATTTCATTGGCTGCCTTCTGAGAGGTCTTTGAAATTCGTTATTCGTTGTGCCCGAATAATTTAGACATGTGTCGAATTTGTCAGACGCCCTCAAAGAGGTCTTTTGGCCAACGTTCTTCACATTCGGGATGACCAAATGCTACGCAAATGATTGGAAGCCTCCGAAAAAGTCTTTTGAATCCACTAATCGAAAAGTCCGAAATAATTGGACTCCAACCTGGTCGGACGCCCATGTAGAGGTCTTTGAAACCCAATGTTTGTCGCAATCGATTCTGGTTCTAACGATCGATTAGAGTGCCCCAGAAAGAGGTCTTTTGCCCCGAAGGGGTCTTTTGGGGCCTGTAAACCGTTGAGTCTGTGATCAGTAGACACTAACAGATCAACCAGATGCCTCCAAAGAGGTCTTTGTAACCCGTTGATTGTTGAGTCTGCGATCAGTAGACCCTAACAAACTGATCGGGCGCTCGAAAGGGTTCTTTAATTAGCTTCTTTATGAAGGGCTCGGTTATTGCGTGGTTTCACAGGGCAGAAGCCAGTTCCATTGCCAGATGCCTGTCGTAACAAGCTAATCTAGTATGGAGCTAGGGTCATGAGTCTCCCTTTTCAGGAGTTTCCCTTTGGTGAACCTTGCAATTTTTCTTGTCTTTAAATTTGACGTTGCACCATTTAACTGTCTGAATTTCGGTGGCTCTTATTTTTCCGGGCAAGGTAGTGCATTACACCTTCGTATTTGCTACGAATGGTGTTTGTGGCGCACATTGCTTAAGTTGTCCCTACTAGGATTTGCAGTAGAGGTCACCGAACTTTGTTCAAGTTGTTAGTAGTCCATCATCTGATGGCCCACAAGCAAAAATCATTTTTAGCAACTTTGAATCAAAAGTTTGCACATAAAAAATATTTAGGCAAGCAAATTTACTTCTTCATTCATATGTACACAAAATTTAACTACATTGCATAGAAAATATTTACAACTTTTATAAGAACACGAATGAAAAGTTAAGTGTAGTAGTGCCGTAAATGGATGTTGTTCCATGCCCTTGGGACCATTGCTCCGTCTGTTGTCTTCAATTTGAAAGTACCATCCAAGAGTTTCTGACTATAACAAAGAGCCCTTCTCAGTTAGGTCCGAAAACTCCTATCTTGGTTATTATCTTTTTCAACACCAGATCTCCCACTCTGAAGGTTCTCTGTCTAACTTTTGAATTATAGTGCCTAGCAACCCTCCTCTGGTGGGCAGCGACTCTAAGTTCTGCTTTAGTTCTCCTTTCCTCAAATAGGCCAATTGCTTTGAGCTATGGCTTCTCATTCTCTGCCTGTTTAAAGTGAATTTTGTGGTGAGTAGGTACCTCTAGCTCTTCCGGAATCATAGCTTCAAATCCAAAGGCAATCGAGTATGGAGTATGCCATGTCGCATTTTTATGAGTCGTGCGATAGGCCCATAGTGCAAGTGGAAGCTCGTCTACCGAACTACCCTTGGATTTTTCAAGACACTTCTTGATAGTTGATTTTATGATCTCGTTCACTGCTTCGACTTGCCCGTTGGTCTGCGGATGGGAAACTGCTGAGAAACTCTTTTGAACCATGTACTTGACATAGAAGCTTTTGAATTCTTCGCTTTCAAATTATGTTCCATTGTTTGTGATTATCTTCTGCAGCAAACTGAATCTGCATATGATGTTCTTCAAGACGAAGTTGATCACCTTTTTCGATGTGATGGTGGCCAATGGCTCTGCTTTAGCCCACTTAGTGAAGTAATCGACAGCTACAATGGCGTATTTGAAATTGGACTTTGCTATAGGAAGTATTCTAATTAAATCAATGCCACATACTGCAAGTGGCCATGGACTGACCATCTGAGTCAATTCTGTAGACGGTGCTCTACAAATCTTGGCAAACCTTTGACATCGATCACACTTCTTGGTGTAAGTTGCGCACTCCAAATTAATGTCGGGCCAGAAATAACCATATCGCATAATTTTCTTGACTAACACTTGTCACCCAGTATGACCTCCACACTCTCCTTTATGAAGTTCCTCTAAGATGGCCCTAGATTCCTGTTTAGTCACACATCGGAGCAAAGGCGTAGAGAAGCCCTGTCTGTATAGACGATCGTCTTGGATGAGATACAAAGATGCTTTCTGGAGCAATTTCTTTGTTTTCTTTGAATCATCTGGGAGCTATCCTGTGAGGAGATAGTTTCGGATCGGAGTAATCCATGAGTCTGGCTCTATGGCGGTCTCCATGATCCAATCCATGTCATTATCATCATTGCTAGGATTTGAAAGGACTTCGATAGGAACTAGTCCCAACATCTAAGCATCTCCTGTACTAGTAAGTTTGGAAAGTGAATCTGCTTTCATTTTCTCTTCTCTAGGAATATGAGATATCACGTGGTACTCCAGGTCATCGAGAAGTTCCATGGTCTTGGATAGATAAGCTGGAAGATTTCCTCCTTTGGTTTGGAACTCTCCTTGAACCTGTGATACCACTAGTAGGGAGTCGCTAAAAATTTGTAAGGCTTTCATGCCTAGCTCTTTTGTGATTTTTAGCCCAACTATTAGTGCCTCATACTTTACCTCGTTGTTGGAGGCAAGGAATTCTAGCCTTAGAGCACAACATATTGATCGGCCTTCAGAAGTTTCCAGAACTATCCTTGCCCTGGCACAATAATCATTCTTAGCTCCATCGGCAAACAACTTCTATTTGGTAATTGCTTCAATAGGTTATTCTCTCTCCCGACTATCTGTGAACTCTAGATGAAATCAGCTAAAGCTTGCCCATTGATTGCTCTTTGAGGATGGTAAGTGATGTCGTATTGACTAAGTTCAATATTCCACTTTAACAATCTTCCCGAATTTTCTGGGCGGAATAGGACTTGCTTTAGAGGTTGATCCGTAAGGACTCTAATATAGTGGGATTGGAAGTATGGTCGGAGTTTCTTTGAGGCAATGAGTAGACTGTACGCAAGCTTCTCCAATTTAGGGTAATTCAGTTCTGACCCGATAAGTCACTTACCAATGTAATACACAGGCCATTGAACCTTATCGTCTTCTCGAACTAGAGTTGTGCTTAAGGCGTGAGATGAAACCACCAAATATAGAAACAAGATTTCTCCATCTTGGGCTTTGATAACATAGGCGGTGATTCCATGTTTTTAATTATCTCCTCGAAAGCTGCTTGGCATTCGGGAGTCCATTGGAAATCTTTCTTCCCCTTCTTTAATGCATCAAATAATGGAATACGCATGTCTGCCACCTTTGAAATGAACCGATTCAACGCAACTACTTTGTCGTTTAGGCTTTGAAGTTCTTTCTTTAATTTAGGAATGCACATCTCTCGCAAAGCTGAGATTTGAGGGGGATTGTCCTCGATGCCCTGGGCATTGACCATAAATCCAAGAAATTTCCCTGACATGACTCCGAATAATCATTTGAGCGGGTTTAATTTCATCCCATACTTGCTGAGAATGTGAAACATTTCACCGAGATTCTCTAAATGATCTTCTTCTCTCTTGGATTTAACCAGCATGTCGTCAACATACTCCTCCATGGTTTTACTAATTTGTGCTTTAAACATTCTAGCTACAAGACGTTGGTAAGTTGCTCCCGCATTTTTCAATTCGAACGGCATGACCTTGTAACATTATAGGCTAAGATCCGTTATAACGCTCGTGTTTTCCAGGTCTAGCTTGTGCTTCATTATTTGGTTGTATCCCGAATAAGCGTCCATGAAGGATAGAAGCTCATGCCCTATGGATGCATCGTCTAGCTGATCAATCCTGAGTTATGAAAAACTGTCCTTCGGGCATGCTTTATTGGGATCGGGGTAATCGATACACACACGCCATTTACCATTGGATTTTTTTAACAAGTACCGGATTAGAGACCCAGTTTGGATATATGGATTCTCGTATGAAGTCATTCTCGAGTAACCTATCCACTTCCTCTTTGAGTGCTCTAGATCTTTTGTGTCCTTGAGTTCGTCTTTTTTTTACTGGAGTCATACTTGGATCAATATTTAATTTGTGTACTATTACATCAGTAGAAATTCCACACATATCAGAATGATTCCAAGCAAAAACAGCCAAATTTTCTCTTAAAAACGTAGTTAAATATTTTTGTAGCTTGAGACCCAGCTGAGAACCTACTTTCAATACTTTATCTAGATTATCGTCATGAACTGGGATTAAAGTTGTGGCCTCAGATGGAGCTGCTCGGTCCTCCCCTATATTGGTCTTCCTTGGATCCATCTCTTCTTGGGCCTCTCTATATTCACCAGTACAGGTCCCCGCCCTAACTGCAATAAGGCAGTGTCACGAATGCAAAGGGGAATCCATGCATTCTTTCCCATTTCCATCTTCCTGGTTTCAACCAACTCTGCCATATAGCATTCTCTAATCGTTATGATCACACTTAATCACACCAACCCCCCTTTTAGTCGGAAATTTCATTGTTAGAAACCATGGAGCTAATGTAATTTTAAAGTCAGTCAGGGTTAGCCTTCCGAGGAATGCGTTGTGAGATGAAAGTTTGTCCACCATGACAAAAGTTTGCATCATTGCAACTTTCTTTTCTCCTTCGCCAAGCTCAACGAAGAGATCTATCACGCCCACTGGTTGAGTATGTTGCCCGGTGAATCTGTGTATTTTATTTGGGCAGGCCCGCATATCTGTCATAGGAATTTTCATTATACAGAAGGCATTGATGAAAAGCACATTGGTGGATGCTCCACTATCAACAAACACCCTTTTTACTGTAGCGGGACCAATGCCGACGGTAACAAGCATGGGATCAACTGTTGGCGTTAGCAACCCATCAGAATCCCTATCCTTGAACACCACATAATTGCTAGAAGTCTTCGCGATCTTTGTCGGAAATGTGTTGCTTAGGACCATGCAGTCTTCTTTTTTGAAGGGCTTTTCAATTCATTAGCATATTTTTTTCATATCTCCCGAGCTTCCTCCAACTGGATTAAGACCTCATGAGATTGTGTTAATGATTGGCCAAGGATTAACATGTGTTGGGGCTCTCTCTCCAGATCTAGACTGGTCCTTAGGAGTGTTTTGTCCCTGAACAGCCGGAGCATTTTGCGTACTTCTGACAAACTACTGTAGTTTGTTTTTCCAAATTAGTTCCTCAACCAAAATTTTCAAGTTCCTACACTCATTCGTGTTATGATCCGGCTGGTTGTTGAAGACGCAAAGCTTCCCGAACTTATATTAAAGTCTTTGAGCTTTACTGACCTCGACTATGGATAATCTTCGGTATCTTTAGTTGAAAGAAACACATTTTCCAAAGTATCCGTAAGCGTGGTCAATTTCGAGTTCTTAAAAAAGCGATGCTACTTGTTATTCCGATTATCCTTAGCATCATTGCTTCTCTTATGACTTCCGGAGCTCTTTTGGTTATATGGAACACCATTCTCCTTTTTTGACAGAGCATTACTCCCCTCGGCTATATGCATGTCATAGGACGGGTCATCTTCCACGTCGATATATTCCTCAGCCTTCGCGTAAACCCTCTCCAAGGTTTTCGGCCTTTTCATTTTGATCCATTTCCTGAATTTTGATTTCTTAATGATAGCGCCCTTTAACGCCATTAGAACCAATCGGGGCTCCAAATCTGCCAATTCCGCCGCTGCAGCATTGAATCAGGCGAGGAAAGCTTTAATCGACTCCCCCATCCACTACTACATGTCATTCAAGGACTTCACATCTTTGACTTTTGTAGATTGTAGCCTAAACTGCTGCCTAAATTTCTTAACCAAAGTAGAGGAGTCATCTATCGACCTCGGAGGGAGATTTGTGAACCATAGCGAAGCTATCCCCTCCAAGTATACAGTGAAGTAGAGACACTTAAGTTCGTCTGTGGCCCTTGCCCCATCCATATGTTGGTCGTATTTGTAGAGGAACAAGTTAGGATCTCCGGTTCCATTATAGGTTTGAATTGTTGGAGGATTGAATTTCTGCGTGAACTTGGTGAACTTGATCCTTTCCATGAGTGGAGTTGAACTCCCACTCTCTTTTTTTGTCTTTTCGATCAATGCTGCCTGTGACGGCCCGCCCCGCACCAGCCGGCATTTCCAATGAAAGTGCGTTGTGCCGATGTCCAACCAGCACGGGACGGTCGCCAAAGAAAGGGAAGGAAATGAAACTTAACAGTGGACTAACAAAGAACATGTATAATGTCTCACAACACATGGAATAAAATATAATAATAACATACTTTGACATAAAACAGGCGAGACAGTGCATAAGCTGAAAATTAAACATCATAGCAGCGGAAAATCCAAATACAGCTTATGTTCCACATCATCATTATTACAACTTTTGAAAATTGTCTCTAAAGCAAAAGAAAGAAGAGGTACACTACTAATGCCCAAAGCAATGACCATCAACAACACATGGGGAATATATGTAGATAATATGTAGGAGCCTCCTGCTCGTCTCCGAATCAGCTACTCGTGCATAACCAACTAACCTATCTCTAGTCTGCCCATTTAAGAGCACCCAGAGTAATAAGAAGAGATATAAAACTCTGGGTCATACAAAAGTCTGGTATGAGCGATAAGCAGCAAAAACAGAATGATAACAGGTATACTAAACAATACCTGAACGTGGACCTGTAACCAAAGATTTAGCACTACATACGTACAATACTCTAAGGTGCCACTAACATATAGTGTGAAGAATACGGGGGTGGGGGTGTGTATGACATAGTGATGGCCAACAATCAATCATAGCAACCATCCTCACATCTCTCACTCAGTGCGTAAAGCATACGATATCCACCACTTTGATCAGTAGACACGTCGAGGTAGTGACGGAGTCCGACTTGTATAACTATTGCTACCACCAAGCTTGCCCCATGGAGTCATGACTCAATCCTTACAAATAACCCCACCTCATTGGTCTATAGCGAATAGTCCTACCTAGGCCAATGTGGCCCTGAATCCGTCCACATACCCCATACTCCATAGTGATCCAAAGTTATAGACATCGATAACCCCTTAGCACACGTCCCGCAGCAAAGCCCAACTCATGAAGATAACTCGTTGGTTCCCAACTGGACCCTGAGTTCTACTCCCTATTTGGACTTCATTTGCATCTCGAGCTTCGGTCGAATTGGAGTTGGTCCTCAGAAGAGTCATCACGTAATCGCAGCTCCAATCTAGTTCGGTTCGGCTTGCTTCAGTCAGTTTGATACGAATACATCGCTCCTAGGCTTCCCGTTCGGTTCGGTGTTCCACTTCAGTTTGGTTTGGTTCGGTAGTCCCCTTCCATTCAATCGGTTCGGTTAGGTTCTCATGGATCCCAATCCAGTTCGTAGCTTCACTCCAACTCCAAGCTTGGTCCTCCGATCCGATCCCGCTTCCTAGCTCTAGTCTGATCCGATCTCCACGCCCTTGCTTCCGATCTGATCCCCCTACTCAGCTCTGATCTGATTCCCAACCCAACTCCAACTCTTTGCAAATGGCCCTCCTTCTTGCCAAGCCTCGGCTAGTGCCAAGTTCCGATCCGGTTCGTATTCCCCTTGCCCGGTCCACCGACCCGATCCGAGCCCTATAATCCGATTCGATCCGGTTCAAAACTCTACACATTTCCTGTAACTTTTCCAGTGACTGTTTTATGCCATGCAACAGTGTTTTTGACCATTCTAACTCCTCTAAACAATCACAAATCAATCCAAACAGTCATAGCAACATATAGAGTTGACCACAAACACTAAAAAAACAATTTGATAGGTTAAAACGGATCAAACATAGCCAAAATCCCATAATTTCCCTTAAGCATGTTTAAGCAAAACTAATGATAGGATTAGTAAAACTTAACCAAATCAACCAAATTTTCTAACAGAGGCCTAAAACAATATTTCGAAATTTATGAATATTTTTCCAGATTTTAATCATGTTTAAATTCGCTAATTAACAATAATTACCCTTAATTAACCATAATTAGTGAGGAACTATGCAAATCACTCACCTTTGCCACAAATAAACGTAAGATCTGAAATGATTCTTTGTTATGGCACTGTTTCCAAAGCAATACATCAGCTCTATTCCCAATCCTATGCTAATCCTCTTCAATTTGATGTAATTTAGCCAAATCTTCAATTAGAAAGTGGTTTAGAGGTGTTTTAGATGTTGGAGGCCATTACTAAGTTGAGAGAGATGATAAGTGGTGGCTAAAAATTGAGAAAAGGGAGTTCTCTAAACCTAACAGCCCTTAAATACTCCAAATCCCGAAATCCCCCTTTGGGTCTAGCTGTTAATTACCCAATTAAGCCCGGTTAAGCTGTTTTTCACCTTCTAAACCTTAATTCAGCAATATCTCCCCAACGGTAAGTCCGTTTTTCACATATGACCACTCTACGGAAAGGTAAACCATCATCCGGACCTAATGGAAGTGGTTTTAGGTCAAAACTCCTTTCCAATCAAAAGTTATGGCCGAAACAAGATCAACTAGGGGCAAAATGGTCATTTAAAAATCGGCAAAAATCATGAACATGGGAAATGACCCCAATAGTCATCTCCCAAAGTTGCGTGACCATACGACTTCACATGAGAAAGAAAGAAATATTCTACAATCCTCTGATGCATAGAATGTGGGTCGTTACATTCTCTCTCCCCCCCCCCCCCCCCAAAGGAAATTTCGCCCCCGAAATTCCTTAGTTAAGAAACAAGAAAAGGATCCCACGTGCCTATCAACCATTAACAAAACAATAAAGCATACAAAACAACACAACAAGCCTATCCTAGCATGCGGTTTACTAATAAGGGAGTACTATACCGATATAAAAACCTTACCAGGCAAAGAGTTCTGGATACTTCCTCATTATGTTCTCCTTTGTTTCTTAAGTACAGTCTTCCCTATCACCACCCCAATGAACTTTGACTAATTTCACTACCTTCCTTCGAAGCTGCTTCGTATCGTTCCCAACAATACGCATAGGTCTGCGGTTCCCAACCGCCTCGGGTTCAACCTCAATATCGTCCAACTGATCCGGTGTAATAGTCACACTAGGGTCGTGCACAAACTTCCTTAACTGGGAAACATGAAATACATAATGAACTTCCGCCATCTTCTCTGGTAATTCAACTTTATATGCCAAATTCCCAATTTGCATGAGAACTGGGAATAGACCAACAAATCTTGGTGCTAACTTGCCTCTCCTGCCAAATCGAATCACGCTCTTTAACGGAGAAATCTTGACAAACACCAAGTCACCAATGGAGAATTTTAAATCTTTTCTCCTCTTATCAAGGTAATTCTTCTGCCTATCTTGGGCAGCCTTCATTCGTTGTTGGATAACCTTAATCTTATCTGAAGTTTCTTTTATTACATCTGGTCCAAGCACAAACTTCTCACCAGTTTCTAACCAACATTACGGTGAGTTGCATGGTCTTCCATACAAAGCCTCAAATGGAGCCATACCAATACTGGATTGATAACTGTTATTATAGGCAAACTCTACCAGATGTAAATGGTCATCCCATGATCCACCAAAATCCAATATACAAGCTCTTAAGAGGTCTTCTAATACATGATTCACCCTCTCTGTCTGACCGTCGGTTTGAGGATGATATGTGGTACTGAGATGTAGTTCTGATCCTAAAGCCTCTTGTTAGCTCTTCCAAAATCCACTACTAAATAACGGATCTCGATCACTTACAATGCCTTTGGTATTCTATGAAATCTCACTACCCATTTCATATATAGCTCAGCTAACTTAGCTGCCGTTCTATTCGATTTAACGGGTATAAATCTTGTACTCTTGGTCAATCAGTCCACAATCACCCAAATGCTATCATGGGCCGATCTAGTCCTTAGTAACCTATCAATGAAATCCATTGAGACTTGTTCCTATTTCCATTTTCGAACTTCTAGTGGTTGCAACAAACCACTAGGCTTCTTTTGCTCAGCTTTAACTAGTTGGCAATTCATGCATTTGGATATAAACTTCCCAACGTCTCTTTTCATCCCTTCCCAGTAGCAAGTCTGCTTCATGTCTCGATACATCTTGTTACCACTGGGGTGTATAGTCAGTTTTGAGTGATGACATTCTCTAATCACTTCATCTCTCAATCCACTGACATTGGGTACAACTAGTCTTCCATTCTTTCTAAGCCATCCATCTCGATCAAGCCCATACTTGTTCATCTCTTTGTCGATTCCCATCTCTAACTTTGAAATGATCTCCAATAGGTTAGGATCGTCCCTCTGGCTGGAACCAATCCTCTCAATCAAAGTGGGTCTGATCGTCAAACTTGCTAATATTTCTGGATCCAATTCGCACTTTGGTCTGAAATCATACCCCGCGATGTACTCCAATTGCTTCCATTCCAGAAACATAGCCCCTAAACTGGCATGTCTTCCACTCAATGCATCAGCTACCACATTTCCCTTTCCTGGTGTGTATGCGATATCGAAATCGTAGGAAGCAAAGAATTCTAACCACCTTTGCTGTCGGAGATTTAGATCCTTCTGAGAGAAAAGATACTTTGACGGTTTATGATCGGTAAACAACTTGAATCTTTCTCCCAAGAGATAATGTCTCCACATATTCAATGTGAACATGATCACTGCCAATTCCAAATCATGGGTAGGATATCTTTTCTCGTGTGGTTTTAGTTGCCGATTTGCATAAGCTACAACCCTACCTCCTTGCATCAGTACAGCACCTAGTCCGGTACCACATGCATATCCATATACTGTTATCTCTTCATTCCCCTTAGGAGTGACTAAAACTGGTGCACATGTCAACTTTTCCTTTAGACTCTTGAATGCATTCTCGCACTGTTCGTCCCAGACGAAAGTTTGATTCTTCTTGGTCAACGGAGTCAACGTTGCTGCTATCTTGGAGAAGTCTTGGATAAACTTACGATAATATCCAGCTAATCCCAAGAAACTACTTACGTCTGTTGCATTCTTGGGCGTAGACAAGTCTTGCACCGTAGCCACCTTCGCGGGATCCATGGCAATACCATTCTTTGAAACAACATGGCCCAAGAATCTCACTTCCCTCCTCCAGAAGTGACACTTAGAAAACTTTTCTTTCAATTGGTGTTTTCTCAACACCTCCATCATTATCCTCAAATGTTCCTTGTGTTCTTCCTCTGTCCTTGAATAAACAAGTATATCGTCCATGAACACAAGAACAAACTTATTCAACTGATCTTTGGATACCCTATTCATAAGATCCACAAAATACGCTGGTGCATTGGTCAACTCGAATGGCATGACCAACCACTCATAGAATCCAGACGGCATCTGAAATGCCGTTTTAGCTATACTCTCAGCTTAAACTGTAAGCTGATGAAAACTTGTCGCGACATCCACTGGGAGAACACTCTCGCGCCACTCAACTGATCAAACAAATCATCTATCCGCGGTAGAGGATACTTATTCTTCCTCGTCACCTTGTTCAACTCGCGGTAGTCCACACACAAACGAAGGGAACCATCTGCCTTGGTGGCAAACACAACTGGTGCTCCCCACTCAGAAACACTTCTTCTGATAAATACCTTCTTCAAAAGATCATTTACTTGCACCCCGAGCTCTCGCTGCTCCCTTGGTGCCATACGACGAAGTGGCATCACTATAGGTCCAACATCTTTCACTAAATCAATACGGAACTCAATCTCTCGGTGTGGTGGAAGTCTGGTCACTTCCTCGAAGGCGTCCGGATACTGGCCTGCCATGGGCACATCTGACAACTCATCATGTGGGATGTCGAGGGAATTTAGAAAACTAGCCATTACCCCATCACTAGGTAGACTACCAAACACTACCCTCCGCCCATCATCTGCTCTAACTGTCACCAAAAAGCCCTCACAGTCTACCACCACCCCGTATCTTTGGAGCCAATCGACTCCCAAAATAATGCCAAACCCAGTAAAACCCAAAACAAAGTAATCACAAATAAACATGCAGCCATGACTCGATAAGACCACGTTACGACAAATCATACAAAGGCTAGTCGAACCACCAATCGGGTTCGTCACTGCTAAAGGTCTATCGACTATCTCGGGTTCCAATCCCAACCTATCTACCAGGTCACTAGATATGAAGGATCGGGAAGCTCCGGTATCAAACAATACTCGAACAGGAACATGAAAAACAGAAAGCATACCTTAAATGACGACATTCTTTCCTTTCTCCGCCGCAGTTGGGGCATTCGACGAAGAAGGAACATCGTTGATAGCATATCCTTTCACAATCTGCTTTTCTTTAGGGGGTTGCGGACAATTATCCTTGTGATGTCCTACTTGGCCAGAGTTGAAGCACTTCCTATCCGCTGACTTGGCCCGACATTCTTCGGCATAGTGGCCCTTCTTACCACAGCTGAAGCACTCAACATCTTTCATATTCTTTTTCTTCTGGACATCCTTGGTCTGATTCTACTTTCTCTTATTCTGAGAACCATTCTTGCCTCCACCGCTTGCTTGCGGCTTTGGCTGCTCTGCAGATGCAACCTCAGTCTTCAACGTAGGGTATAGACTTTCTGATCTCAAAGCTTTCCTTACAATCGATTCAAACGCCTCATCGATGTGGTTAATAAGCCTTTCCCCCAAGTACTAATCCAAACCAGTTATGAACTTCTCGTTCTTCTTCTGGGGAGTGTCGATAAGAGATAATCCATACTTCGATAAAGTATCGAACTCTGCGATGTACTCCGAGACTGCCCTATCATTCTGCTTAAGCTTCAGAAATTTCCTAAACAACTCTGATTTCTTGGCAGCTGGGATAAACTTATCACTGAATCGGGCCTTAAACTGATCCCATGTAACTTGATCCTCTGGAGTAGCTGCCTTCATAGCATTCCACCAATTCATTGCCCATCTGTGCAGCTGACGGGATGCTAACTTCCTCTTCATCACATCCTCGATACCCAACTCTTTGAAGATATGCTCACAGCTACCCAACCAATCTTGAACTTCTGTTGCCGATTCCGTACCATGGAATGACTTTCCACCAAGACTAGTGTAATCCTTGCAAAGCTTGGCGAAATCGGCTCTAGGCGCCTGCACCACTGCACCACCACCATTAGCAACATTGAGAACTGCCCTCGGAACGTCCCTAAGCATATCTCTCATGAAGTCAGTGAACATAGTCCTCATGTCAGGAGCATTCCCATTATTGGTTCCTCTACAATCACCCCTCGTATATTGGCTCATCGTTCAATCTGTAAAGAGAAACGATTAACCATTCTCTTTATGGTGTCAGTGCAATGCGATTTCATCCTGAGCTATACTAATAGTATATATATAGCTTTTGACAACCAAAAAAATCACAAATACGCACTCTTATATACGTATAATCTCTCCCTGGTGTCTTTCCCTAGGTTAACTACGCAACCTAGAGCTCTGATACCAAATGTGACGGCCCGCACCGCACCAGCCGACATTTCCAATGAAAGTGCGTTGTGCCGATGTCCAACCAGCACAGGACAGTCGCCAAAGAAAGGGAAGGAAACGAAACTTAACAATGGACTAACAAAGAATCTGTAGAATGTCTCACAACGCATGGAAAAAATATAATAATAACATACTTTGACATAAAACAGGCGAGACAGTGCATAAGCTGAAAACTAAACATCATAGCAGCGAAAAATACAAATACAGCTTATGTTCCACATCATCATTATTACAACTTTTGAAAATTGTCTCTAAATCAAAAGAAAGAAGAGGTACACTACTAATGCCCAAAGCAGTGACCATCAACAACACAGGAGGAATATATGTAGATAATACTAGGAGCCTCCTGCTCGTCTCCGAATCAGCTACTCGTGCATAACCAGCTAACCTATCTCTAGTCTGCCCATTAAAGAGCACCCAGAGTAATACGAAGAGACATAAAACTCTGGTTTAGACAAAAGTCTGGTATTAGCGATAAGCAGCAAAAACAGAATGATAACAGGTATACTAAACCATACCTGAACCTAAACCTTCAACAAAAGAGTTAGCACTACATACTGTACGATACTCTAAGGTGCCACTAACATAGAGTGTGAAGAATACGGGGGTGGGGGTGTGTATGATATAGTGATGGCAAACAATCAATCATAGCAACCATCCTCACATCTCTCACTCAGTGCATAAAGCATACGATATCCACCACTTTGATCACTAGACCCATCGAGGTAGTGACGGAGTCTGACTTGTATAACTATTGCTACCACCAAGCTTGCCCCATGGAGTCATGACTCAATCCTTACAAATGACCCCACCTCATTGGTCCATCGCCAATAGTCCTACCTAGGCCACTGTGGCCCTGAATCCGTCCACATACCCCATACTCCATAGTGATCCAAAGTTATAGACATCGATAACCCCTTAGCACACGTCCCGCAGCAAAGACCAACTCAGGAAGATAACTCGTTGGTTCCCAACTGGACCCTGAGTTCTACTCCCTATTTGGACTTCCTTTGCATCTTGGGTTTTGGTCGAATTGGAGTTGGTCCTCAGAAGAGTCATCGCGTAATCGTAGCTCCAATATAGTTCAGTTCGGCTTGCTTCAGTCAGTTCGATTCGAATACATCGCTCCTAGGCTTCCCGTTCGGTTCGGTGTTCCACTTCAGGTTAGTTCGGTTCGGTAGTCCCCTTCCATTCAGTCGGTTCGGTTCGATGCTCATGGATCCCGATCCAGTTCGGTACTTCACTCCAACTCCAAGCTTGGTCCTCTGATCTGATCTCGCTCTCTAGCTCTAGTCTGATCCGATCTCCACGTCCTTGCTTCCGATCCCCCTACTCAGCTATGATCTGATTCCCAACCCAACTCCAACTCTTTGCAAATAGCCCTCCTTCTTGCCAAGGCTCAGCTAGTTCCAAGTTCCGATCCGGTTCGTATTCCCTTTGCCCGGTCCACTGATCCGATCCCTATAATCCAATCCGATCCGGTTCGAAACTCTGCACATTTCCTGCAATTTTTCCAGCAACTATTTTATGCCATACGACAGCATTTTCGACCGTTCTAACTCCTTTAAACAATCACAAATCATTTCAAATAGTCATAGCAACATATAGAGTTGACCACAAACACTAAAACAACAATTTGATAGGTTAAAACGGATCAAACGTAGCCAAAATCCCATAATTTCCCTTAAGCATGTTTAAGCAAAACAAATGATAGGATTAGTAAAACTTAACCAAATTTTCTAACAGAGGCCTAAAACAATATTTCGAAATTTATGAATATTTTTCCAGATTTTAATCATGTTTAAATTCGCTAATTAACACTAATTACCCTTAATTAACCATAATTAGTGAGGAACTATGCAAATCACTCACCTTTGCCACAAATAAACTGTAGATCTGAAATGATTCTCTATAACGGCACTGTTTCCAAAGCAATACAACAGCTCTATTCCAAATCCTATGCTAATCCTCATCAATTTGATGTAATTTAGCCAAATATTCAATTAGAAAGTGGTTTAGAGGTGTTTTAGATGATGGAGGCCATTACTAAGTTGAGAGGGATGATAAGTGGCAGTTGAAAAATGAGAAACGGGTGTTTTCTAAACCCTAACAACACTTAAATACTCCAAATCCCCCAAATCCCCCTTTGGGCCTAGCTGTTAATTACCCAATTAAGCCCGGTTAAGCTGTTTTTCACCTTCTAAACATTAATTCAGCCATATCTCCCAAACAGTAAGTCCGTTTTTCATATATGACTCTACGGAAAGGTAAACCATCCTCCGGACCTAATGGAAATGGTTTTAGGTCAAAACTCCTTTCCAATCAAAAGTTATGGCAAAAAAAAAATCAGCTAGGGGGAAAATGGTCATTTAAAAATCGGCAAAATCATGAACATGGGAAATGATCCCATTAGTCGTCTTCCAAAGTTGCATGACCATACGACTTCGCATGAGAAAGAAATAAATATTCTACGATCCTCTGATGCGTAGAATGCGGGTAGTTACACTTCCTTTCATAATCTGTCGGACCATATCCTCGATATTTTCTTTCTCATTACATTGATCTGCGGGGCGGACGCCGTCCCCTTTACCGTATGCTCGCTTACGCGAATGGTCTCGGCTACGGATCAGGGGCCCGGAACCTCCCTCTTGGGGAAGTGCCCCTTTGGCGGATCTTGTCGCTTTATGAGAAGTTGCTTTCTCGGTATGGATCCGTGCGGGCGACTTCGAATCTTCAAGATTAGCTTTGTATGAATCATCTATCTCTTGAATGGATTGGTTTAGATTTGGACTCGTAGCTGTGGAGTTAGCAACTTCCGCACGCGTGGCGTTGGTAGTAACATTTGTTGTGGCGGCCTGAAGAGCGAACATAGCTTCCATTTTCCTCATCATAGCATTTGTTGAGATTTCCATTTGACTTGTCAAGCCTGCAATAGCTTTATCAAACTCTTCCCTTCTTACACCAGCCCCGGCTCTAGAGGATCCACCAACTTCAAATCGGTTGGCAAGTGGTGTATTCTCATTGGCAACATTGTCATTTTCTTCGACGGTCTTACTCGCAGTTTTCATAAGTATATTTGAAAGCACATAACTCATCCATAGTTCCATCCACAATTCACATTCATTCATCATGAAAGTATCCAATATTTTTGCAAATAAATTCAAACTAGCAAGAAAGTTCAAACATCAATAAAAATATGAATAATTCATCCTAAGATTTTTGTGCTATATCATGGACTATTTGTGAATTTGTAGCCTCTATATCAAATGCTGTAGTTACTGGAAAATAAATCTATAAATAATGTACCTTTTATTTGCCCTTGTCCTCTCACATTGGAGCTTACCACTTATTGGTCTTCTCTTTCAAAAATAGCCACCATTCCTTTCTGCGTGAATTATGGATAATTTCCTTTTAATATGGCCTTCCTTTCCATAAATGCAACACTTATAAATGGCAATATTTTTTTTCCATTGGGCACTCAGGTTTTATGTGTACTTTTCCACAATGATAACATGTTATCACTTTCCTTCTAGTCTTAGCTGTAGCAGTTTTACCTGCTTCTCAACTCCAGTGTTTTTCCTTTCCCCCTTTTTTCCTCTACCTTGTCATTTCTGAGATTCATATATCTTCCCCTTTCATATCAGTTTTGTTTATATTCTGATAGCCCCTTATGTAGATTATCCTGTTTATCATCCCTTAAAACTCACATGTCCATATTCAGGGTTCATTTGATCCTCATGTTAGTTGTTGTTGTCCACTGCCCACCATGATGTTCCAAGTATGGTTGAGGTTTGGGTAATTCAATTCCTAATGCTTTCCAAAGTGAACACACACAGACATTAATACATATATTCAGCCATACACATACATGTAATACTTTTGCAATTCTGGTTGATGTATATACTATGCATTATAAAATAAAACAACATATCTTTTATGTTTTCCTTGGCTACTAGTATTCCAAAAATGAATCTGCTTCTTTTCTCGAAAGCAATTTTTACATTTTATTATATATATATATATGTGTGTGTGTGTGTGTGTGTGTGTAACTAGTTCGTATTGCAAATATTTTGCAATTATCACAAGTTCATTCATTTATTTCGAAGACATGTTTTTATTTATCTTTTGTACTCACATATTGGTGTATACAATCAGTTTTACACAATTACTTCATCTTCGATTTTGGACTGACCAAAATTTTGCCTTGTATACCATGCTCAATTTTTCCATGCTTCTTAATGATGGATGTGTATTTATTTTCTTACTCTTTACACAATCCAATTTTTTTTTCCTTCCACAGGTTAAATTCTTATCTGCTTAATTTTCTTGTGCATATATTTATAGCAAATCTTATGTATATATGTCTATCCCTCTATTTTGCATTTAAAAGTTCACTCCTTAAATTATGCTAAACACATAAGTATCTGTTTAAATCAAAATTAAATCAGATATTTAATTAAACTTATTTATCAGTGTCTTATTACATGACCAAGACCCTGTATTTTATCATACACATCTTCCAGATTTTTGGATTGCTTAAAATTATGTTCTATACATGCTTATTTATTTTTAAATGTCAAAATCCTCCCATTTCACTTTGGGTTCCCGAAAACGACTAACATACATAAACACTAGTAAATTCTCATGTCTTACATTCCCATATAGGCTGTTCAGGTAATTGAACTTAAACAAAATTGTTATTTCATTCCAGTATCAAGACATTACATTCTTAAGATTTGATAACTCATCTTTTATATATATAAAAATAATTTCACACTTGAATAAGTATATTAAACATAGCCAGTTAAAATTTCCATTTAATTGTACATATACGTTCAACTCTTTGGTATTTTCTTACATGAAATTTAAAGCATGTACCAATCTTTACTAATTATTCTACATACTAGTACCCTACCCCCTTTCATTTATTTTACCAAATCAGGGTACACTGTTTACATATATATAAATCTTTTCCCGTAAAATATTAACAAAACATTATAACAAAATCATTCATATGTTTCCGTATTGCTTGACTAAGTATTTATAAATGTAAATATATCCTTCTCCTCAGAATTTAAACTGCAACAAAATTTTCTACAGTACCTACCCATTTTTATAATGGATTTGACCAACCTGTAATTTAACCATTAAGATTTTTTTCCTTTAGCTAAAAAAACTTTAATTAGCTATTTTCCAGGAATTATATCACTTTTAGTTTTCATCCAGCTAACCATATATATCACCTACCTGCATACGTAAAAAGTTGCATGTCTTTCTAGTGATATACTCCTTCCTGGCTCAATCAAATTTAAGCCAGTTCTATTACCAGCAACTTTTCAAAATACCCAGGGTTTAACCCATACATCCCTTATTGCAAATAAACAAATGCATTTGCAGGTTTTTACCATGAAAAGGGTTTTCACACATCAGGCATCATTAAAAATGAAAGTGAAGTTTTCTGTCCTATTTAAAGTGCCATTTTCAACCAAATAAACAAACATGCATCCATACATCCATACCTAAGCAAACAATGAATCCATCAAACAAATTTAATAATAATTTTTTTTAATTGTTCTAGCTGCATATTTTACAACCACATCTCTGATACCAAAATGGAATGACCTTACTTTTAACTAGAATTTTTGGTATGCTTTTTTTTTTTAAAAAAAGTGTCCAAATGGTTTTCTAATTTTAAAGCTATAAGCCAGAGCCATTCTTCCTAATCAAAAATCCAGGATCTAAAAATTTTCCAATATAAAAATATTAGTTCATATAGAAAATGTTTTGATATATATATATATATATATATATATATATATACGATGACATATATATCCCTCTTGCTTTAAATTAGAGTAGAAAGAAAGCAAGAGATCCATTGACCTCATTATAGATCAACGTTAAACACATATTTAAAACTGATACTTTTATGTCTACAAAAGTGGTACTTTTGCAACAGATGACTAAAATGATACTCTTGTACATACAAAAATGATACTTCCTTGACTACAAATAAAATTGATATTCTTATGACTACAAAATGATACTTGTAAAAATGGTACTTATAAAAGTGATATTCTTGTGCATGTAGAAATGATCCTTTCAAAATAAACTAATAAGAAATGATACTCTTATGTAAACATAAATGATACTTTTAAACCATGAGTATAACATGTACATATTCATTTTCTAGTCTCTGGTGCATGGGTCCACATTGCACCCCTGGTTAGCCCTTCTCTGATTGAACTAAACCAATTATGTCCATGTGCAGCACTTTTGTATTTAAGTTTTCTGGAATAGTGCACCAACAAACCAGTTTATAAACTTGTACATGTACACTTCTCTTTTCTAAAATGACTCCAGAATGACTAATACAAATAAACTAGTATTTTTCATCACTTAAACATATTTTGTCCAAACACAAGTTTTAATAGGTGAACTCGGAAATTATATAGTTCAATATATCCTCAAATAAACCTTGAATTTAACTAAAAACAATTACAAAACCATAAAATCATATGACTTCTTAAACATCCATACATTTAACATTTTTATTACATAATCTCAACAATAAGATATATCTTGAAATTCATGTAGATAAAACATTTCTAGAACTCCTTTCTTAAACTAAGCTAGGCATGCTAATTTATTTTCCCTTCAAGCCATGTCTTTAATCTTTTACTTAGTATCTTCATTTCCTGGAAAAGCAATGGAGGCTGCCTCATTATAAATGAGACACCCTATATGCCATGAGCAAAATAGGGTCAGACTTGTTTGTCTGGTACGAACAATCATTAAAACATAGTTTAAATGATAAACTAGGGATAAAAGTCATGAAAATTCTGTTTAGCATTATATTTGATCAAATATGCAGGCCTTGTGTTAATGTGCAGGTGCACATACCTTTTATACAAAATCAATGAGTGTTTAAAACAAATATCATATAAAGAGCACAACATCACATCAATCATTAGTCAAACAGGTTAGAACCAAAATCATGAAGCCGTTTAACCTGTATGCTTGTCATTAGGTGTTAGGCAAAAATTGCTCCGATACCAAACTTTTAGGGTTTTGTGCACAGTGGAAGTTTGACAAAATGCCCGAAAAACAGGATCTTTTCACCCAATCACTTGAAGATGAATTTGATTGAAAATAACAACATAACAAATCAAAAATAATAACAATACACTAATATTCCTCCCAACCACCCTCTTTATAGATTAACCAAAAACAAATTTTGTTTACACTCAATGGACTACAACCAAAAATAAACAAAATACAATGAATCAATAAACTTATTGAGATAAGCAAAGAATATCTTGATGACTACAAATATTGTTGGAGAAGAAGAGCAATGAAGAACGACGACAAACCCTTGGACAATCTAGAGGCACCAACTACGTCTTTCAGCAGTAAATAGGAATAGCTACCCTCAACCCAAATTTCTACTTCTTCCTCTCCAGGGCGCAAGCCCATGGAGGCACACAACCTCATCAGATATTCTCACATGGTTTCTTCTTCTTTGTTGATTATCACAATCTAACCAACAAGGCTGCATATATATAGGAGAATAGAAAGCCTAGACAAATATCCAAGTTGCCCCTTCAAAATATCTCCAAAATACAACCATTCATTTCTTTCCTTCTATGATCAAATAAATCAATTAACCAATAAATCAATCAATCAATCAACCAATTAGTCAATTAATTAATCAATCCAATCGATCAATCATTTAATTGATTACATCCTCTTCATAAAATATTTGAATCAAAAAAATTCAACACTCCACCTTAATTCAAATATCACATATCTCCAACAATCCACAAACAAGTCAACCTAGCTCTTTCAATAATACCTACTCTCAATTAAAACCAACCTCGATTTCAAGGCAACGAGATATACCCCAGTCGATTTGAAAGGACTATGACCAAACCTCAATTACAAACACAACCCACCGCCTGCAAAAGATGCATCTACCATCTAAGCTACACCATGAAAAAACCAACGGTCTAAAAAGTGCTTGCAATACCATAAGATCTTCATCATCTTTGTGGATTTCAAAACTCGACATCCGTCTTCCGTTTGACATGATCTCTTTATCTCCGGGATCCCTCGAGCATCATCAACATCTAGACCCTTGTCGATACCATAATCCTTCACCTTAGGACCATAAGCAGTGACCATATTAACCTCTCCACCTTGTGTGGACTAGGTTCTTCAACCGTCACTCGCCTTCTTCTTCGTCTTCTTCCATCTGCCCTCATCCATATCAGAGGGATTCTTCACATCTCCATCAATTGGACCATTGAGGCATGGAACATCCACCATTGTAGGCTCCCAAATCCCCTCAATATCTACTAACAAAAATAGTCGTCCACGAAAGCAGCATCATCTCCAACATTTACAATCTTCAATACAAGATCACTCCAAGCTATGCGATGAACTGAGCTCTGGTATCAAACAGTTAGGCAAAAATTGCTCTGATACCAGACTGTTGGGCAAACACTTGCTCCGATACAAAACTGTTAGGGTTTTGTGCATAGCGGAAGTTTGACAAAATGCCCAAAAAACATGATCTTTTCCACCCAATCACTCGAAGATGAATTTGATTGAAAATACAACATAACAAATTGGAAATAATAGCAGTACACTAATATTCCTCCGAACCACCCTCTTTATTGACTCACCAAAAAAAAAAAATTGTTTACACTTAATGGATTACAACCAAAAATAAACAAAATACAATGAATTAATAACCTTATTGAGATAGGAAAAGAATATCTAGATGACTACAAATATTGTTGGAGCAGAAGACCGATGAAGAATGACGACAAACCCTTGGACAATCTGGAGGCACCAACTGCGTCTTTCAGCAGTAAATAGGAATAGCTACCCTCAGCCCAAATTCCTACATCTTCCTCTCCAGGGCGCAAGCCCTTGGAGGCACACAACCTGACCAGATATTCTCACATGGTTTCTTCTTCGTTTTTAATTGTCACAATCTAACCAAGAAGGCTGCATATATATAGGAGAATAGAAAGCCTAAACAAATATCCAAGTTGCCCCTTCAAGATATCTCCAAAATATAACCATTAACTTGTTTCCTTCTATGATCAAATCAATCAATTACCCAATAAATCAATCAATCTACCAATTAGTCAATTAATTAATCAATCCAATCAATCAATCATTTAATTGATTACATCCTCTTCATAAAATATTTGAATCAAAAAAATTCAACATTAGGTTCATCCATGTCATAATATCCAGGCAAGTTCCTTATTCATTCATGGATTATCAATTTATATCCTAGTGTGCACAACCCATTTTCTAAATCAATGAGTATTTTAAAGCAGAGGTGGCATAAGAATTATATCATTATAATAACAATTCATCAATCCTAAGAAACTAATATGATTAAGCCATGCAAACAGTACACTTGCCACTACGTTTCTCATAAAATCCAGGAAAGCTCAAGTTCCTGCGTATGTCTTATCATTCTTTTTATTCATGGTTTAACAATTTATTCTCTGGTCTAACCTGCATTAGGGATCACTAGGACACATTATAGTAAACTAATTAACATCACTACACAAAGATCCCAGGACCAAGTTAGGCCATTAACTCAAGTACAAGTCTTCCCACAGTCTTCTTGACCAAAATATCTTAATTAAGTTATTAACTGTTCACCTTCATATCTTGTTATTCAAATAAATGAATAAAACATAACACTTATACAACCATTAATCACATGATAGTCCATAGGACTTGCAAACATTCACTCGATAAGGGATCAATCATTTATCCAGCCAATAAATCATCATATTGCATCTGTGTTATAATATTTCAATCATAGAACATCACATAACATTTCATATAGTTGGCAATCAGTGTTCATAGAAGGATTAAAATACCCATTCAGCCATTGCATAAATCAGACATTGGGTTTTTCCTCAAGACAGATAAATACTTGTTCATTGCATCTGATACTGATTTATGTTATTTGGGATGTTTTATTTTTCAAAAATCACTATGATTGAACTAGTTCCAGGAAGGGGAAGCCCAGTTGAATCATAGATCTTAGCATTTGATTGAGAGCTCAGAACATAGAGAATCTATTGCACTCTCAATCATTCAAACTTGAGCCTCAGCACATATACATATGTATATTACAGCGCCTTATTTCATTTTCATAATTTATAACATGGATCAATACCATTTACAACAAATCAAGAATAAATAGTTTGGAGTTTGAAACATTTTACTGCTAATAAATCAGTATGATATGAGTTTATATCATGGAAAGCAATAAAACCTATGTATTAAAATTAAACAACTCAGACAAGATCCATAGAAAAAGGTTTTAACAAAGTTTCTTAACCCATTATTTCAGTCCACAAATATAAGTGATATAAGGGCATTGGCTGCCTTCCTATGCAGGACTTAATGCCATATATTTTTAGGTGAGATTGCTCACCTAAATCTTATTGCCTTAGTCTCTTCTTTAATCCCTTAATTCTGATCTGATATGGTCCATGCTCCCTCCTAGAAGCTACTGCCATCACTCCATTTGTCTTAGTTTTATTGAGGACTAAAATAGCTTATCAGCCCAAATTCCCAATTTCCATCTCTACTGCCATGATCTATTTTTACAGTTTGTTTTGTGAGGGAGAAAAGTGACTAACTCATTTTCTGCTATACTTTTGTTTATTTATAGCCAGCATTCTAGGGTTTTAGATGGGGGCTCTACCCAATTTACCCTGGGCAAATACTACATTACATTTCCTTTTCAAATTTAAAACATAAGAATTTTGTTGCTATGGTTGGTGCATTTAATTTCAAAGGAAAAAATATACCTTACGATTTTCCGCTCTTGCCCCTGATCATGCTTATGGCATGTTCCTGGATAAATAAAACATTTAACATTTTCATCCTATTTTACTTTTGAGACTAGGGATGGAAAATGGTTTAGACAGGGCCTGTTGCTTTTCAAAAATAAAGTAACTGCTTTTATTTCAAAAGAAAACATTTTCCCCTCTTATTTCATGTCATGACAAAAATGAGGACTCAAGCCCCTTTTCTAAATTTGCTTATTCACATATATTGTAACATGCCTCACTATATTTATGTGTGTGTATATATATAAATATATATCAGGCCTTCCCTTTACTATTTATTTATCCAGGTTATTTAATTTAATTTTCCTGAAAAATACCATATACATATATAGATACCTTTCATTTTATTTTTCCAGGGAGTATTGCTCTTCCTTGTGTATATCCTGGTGTACATGTGCCCACATACACACATGCACATAACCCAACACCTTACCACTCCCTATTCCAACTAGTAAATCATTTTTAAATATAATTAAAATAATTTTTGTTAAATTTTTTGGGTCATTGCACTGATGTTAAAGCACATTTCAACAATAATACATAATTTAACTATAAAATATAATTAATAAGTTTTAAGTATAATTTACTAATTACTAATCATTAACAATAATACATTTAACAAGTGTTGTAATAGACAATAACTATTTTAATAAGTGATGTAATAGCAAAGATTTTTGGTATGGCCTAAGTTTAATATTTTAAAAGTGTTTTTTAAGACATCAATTGTTTAATAAATCGATGTCTGAGAAACCAACAACACCACTCTAAAAATTATCGATGTTAAAAAACATTTTGACATCGGCCAAATTTACGATCGATGTTAAAACTGTGATGTCTATTCTATTTTTTCCTGTAGTGAACACCCCCATTTCGTCTTTGGGACCACCTAAAGATCCATTTCAACGAACTACACTTGCAAGAGTCATGAAATTGGAGGAATTAATGAGGGATGTACTGCAAATGGTTGCTTAAATTCCAGTCTTGCAAGTAAGGATGAATAAAGAGCAAGGGAAGATTATGATAAATTTGCAACGGATTGTAATGGATAATCAAATCAATCCGATCATTATCGAAGATGATAATCAAATGGTAGAAGAAGAAGAGGAAGAAGAAATGGAAAAAAGAAGAGGAAGAAGAAATGCTTAACAAAAATATTGACGAAGACGATAGCGTTATTTGCATAGGCGAAGTGTGCTTTGACAAGGATGGGACTGTAATTGAAATAAAGAGGGAATTTTTTCTTCATTATCCTCATTGCCCAATTCACAAATCTCAAATTGTTAAGAAACACTAAACCTTTAACGATTTCGTAGTTTGTGTGTAATATATAAATACAAGTGCGAACCCGTGCTTCGCATACGGGCTCGAGTTATACTTTTGTTGTTATCCTTCATTTTTTGATCATTTTAGTTTCGGAATGTTACTTTGATAAATTTAACTTGCGAGGATATTAGAATGAACCTATACTATGTATATAGCCCATTTGTATAAGTAACAGAAATATCAGTATGACAATTTATAAAATGTATATTAATGGACGGCACGTAAATGTGTAAAAAGTTTAAGCCTACATGTGATATTTTACGATGAAATGGTCGTTGGCTGCTTCCATGAATAACTTGTTAGTTCTTGAAATGATTGTTTTGATGACAACAACTTTGTAACTTATTATAAAATATGCATGCTAACATCTTATGTTGAGATATACATGTATATGTAGGAAATTTATAGACATATATTGAAAATGAAGACTATACAATATAAAAATTCAAGATTGAAGACTCATGAATATAAAAAATTCAAGAGTTCAAGATATCAGGATAAGTAATAAAGTCTAGATTTTTTTATTAAAACATCAGCACTAAAATCTTTATTTCAATTTTCTCATGGGATGGAACCCACTACCAATCCAGTTTATGATGGGAATCGAGGGTTGACATGATGAAATACTCTGCAAACTCACAAAACTACGTCAAAATGATTTTCAAAAATTCTTTTTTTTATCTAACTGACAAATACTGTAAAATGCATCTTGGCAGAGATACCACGCACATGGGACTAACCTATTAAAAAATTGTCAGCTAGTCATTTCGTTTTTTAAGATTTACGAGAAAATACAGTACATATTTGTTTGCTCTAATATCTGATCCCAAAATATAAATGTGTGATAATTTTAGTAGTGGTTGTATTTATGATTGGTAGTAGAAATACATTGGAATATGATAATTTTTGACAAAGTTAACTTTACTATATCACCTGATTAAAATTTATACAATTACCACGCAACTGGGAGGTAGGAAGTGAAGACAAATATCCAGTATAATGGAAAAGGCCATTAGCATATTGATTTTTAATTCACAGTAGGCAGTTAGACCAATAACTGTTGTAACGACTGATAACACGCTAAAAATCATTAAATAGTTCTTACTGAACACGCATATAATTGAATAGGATAACATGATTTCCAGGAAAAGAGTGGCTTAGATATAGAATAAACTAACACATGACATTTATAATTGCAACTATCTTATGATTCAGCTGACAGCCAATGCATACAATTTTCCATTACATATACAAATAGAATAAGTTTACATCATAATGTTGATCTTGAAATTTTTACAACAAAGTGCAATAAATAGTTAAAAACAAAATATAGATACTTTAAAATAGAGTGAGATATCTTGTTCTTCGTTGTAGGAATACTAAAGTGTTGTCTTTTAGGCAGTCCACTGTAAGTGCTAATGTTGAAACCATTGCAACAGCTAATGTTGAAACAGTTTTCACCCATCTCTATCAATTCTTCATTGCCTTCTCCATGCGGTACCACTGCAAGAGCAAATATTGAAACAGATTTCAACCCCCTCATCGTCAGCATTATCTAGTCATTACGAAGCAATTGTACTGAAGGAAAACAACAGACGATCAATCAAACAAAGCATAATTTCAGGCAATCCATTCGATAATTATATGCAAATATAAAATGCAGTGGATGTTAATTTTATGAAGTATAAAGGTTGTTCGCTTTGCTTAAATGAAGTTTGAAGTTCTAAGGTTTAGAAGATTAATCATTCAATTCATTTGTCACATGGGAGCAGCTCCCCTATTTCTAATCAACTTTTTTACTTTGAACTTTTTTACTTATTCCTAATTTTTTTCATTACATATAAGTTAAAAACAACTAATGATTGCATAGAATTATCTCAATCTACATATGTTGAATGTGCGAGGAAAAGGGATAAATGTGAAGTAAAAAAATTTGAAAGGAATAAAATATAAATTTGGAATTATGGCAAACAAAACTGTGATAGTACCTTGTGATTTTATGAGTTATATATTTGCAATTAAGAGGATATTGAAGATCTGCAACAAATTTCAAGTTAAGTAGATATTTCTCATAGGATTACTATTATGGAAGGATCATCAAAAAAAGTTGACTCAAACAATAATAAAATTCCAAAACTATTTCTATGAATCTAGCCAATATTTCTAAAACCAGACGATTAATAAACTCGAAATAGTCAAATTAAAAAGTTTAGCCATATTAAGACAAAAATGTAATATAAACTAAAACGTACGAAATATCTTCTCAATGGACCTTTATCCTAATAACAATGCCAAAAAATTCAAATGCTTGTAAAGTTGCGCCAAGAAGAGCTAAAAATGGATAGATATTAATCTACCTTTTTTGAAGAAAGGCTGTTTTTCTTCTGCATCAAGGTTGAAATAAAAATTTAAATCTTAACGCATAAAACTCTGGTAATAATGAATACTGAATTTTAAGGAAAAAATGCCTCAATTAATATACTTCTAAGTATTTGTACATAATTTGATTGAAAAATTCCTTTCCATGCCTCGATGCTTATTAACTTGAATTTTAAAAAATGCATTCAGTACACACACATAATTAATTATATGTGTGTTTACATAATCAATGGTATTTCTCTCTTTGAGAAAACATGTATCTAATATCACGAATATATTTTACGGTACAAAAAACAACTTACTTATTACAGGCTGAAACTTTTATAACAATAGTTATAAACATATAATATGCTATCTTTATCCATCATAATCTACATGTACAAAAATAATTTTCTTATTTTTTTAGTTTCCTCATACAAATAAACTGGCAGTATATATTGATTGATATTGTAAAGATTAAAAAAATTGGAAGCTATATGCTTAATTTGATGACTTGGTTGCTGTTACATCAAAGTAGTAGTAGGTCGAAGTAAAATTTTACAAAAGTAGAAAGTATGATTCGCAATTTATATCAAATTGATATGCATCCACTGTCCAACTATCCATAGTGCAATGGAAAAAAGGAAAAAAATATCATTTACATTGGAGCCATAAACACTGCTGATGTGATTTTAAATGTCAATCTGGCCAGTAAAAAAATGAAAATGCAGAGTAAATAAATCATCTATACGGGAACTATAATTGTAATTGCTGTGATTTGAAATACACTGTAACGAAATGAAAGATATATAACCATCAAAAAATAATTATTATTATGTGTGATAATTATACTATAATCTGCATCGAAATATACCACATAAAATGTTTGTTTTAATTATATCAATATCCTTTTAATTAGTAGATCTCCCGTAAGCTAGCACAACTAAAATTAATGAATAGGCTTCACTTACAATCAGCTGATTCCCGAAGTCGAATATTTTTATCAATATTATTATTTACATCACTCCCTGTATTTGAAAAGATTGTTTAAGTGAGCACTTCCACCTACAAATTATATCCGCATCAGGAAACTCCATTGAAAGCAAAAGCTATATTTTATTGTCAATAACATAGTGCCATTACTATAGAGATGATAGTGAAATTGTAAAAATTATGCATACTTGACCAATCATTACATACCTGTAACCTTGCTGCAACAATCATAACCAATGAGCTTCAATCCTCTGTTCTTGAAAATCCAACTGGTCTGTGATGTCTGTAATGTGCAAATGTAAGCAAAACATTGGCATATAGATATTGCAATTTGCAAAACGGTTAGTAATAAAATAAAAATTTATCAGCACTAATTAAACAATTATTTATTTATGATATCAAATATATCCAACAAAATTTGTAATCTGTGACTCTTCATAAACTAAGACAAAGTATACCGCATTCTAAGAAGCATCGAAAAACATATATACTACATACCAAAAAAGGATAATTCAGATATCTAACACAATACACAAATTACATAGTAATTTGGGTATAAAAGCAAGGATTTTCAGACTAAATAATGACTAGCTGGTATATTTTGCTGTAAAACTTACGTTTTAAAAAGATTAACAGGTAAAATCCATTACTAAATTTCTACAGTACACAGAAGTCCAAGGAGTTATAGTTTAACTGATTATTGTTTGTTCAGTAAGTTCAAAAGATTATGTACAAGTGTGTATCATTAGGACATCAACAACAAATTGCAGCATACATTTCATTTACCATGCACATGTGTACAACAACAAATTAAAAATACAAACACTTGTTAATTAATATTCAATCGTTTTTTATGTAAATAAAACTTATCGTTTGACATGCCATTTGATTGTAAAGGAGATACTTCAATGGTCCGGTTTTTCTTTTCAAATGAGAGTAGTATCGACCATTTCATTGTCAGTTATACATTTAAAAAAATAACACATGCATAAATTGCACATTATAATTCAATGATTGGACAAAGAATTGCTATTTAATTGGCTCAGAACAATTGTTGGTTTAAGTGTTTTAAAACATAAGATAATTTTAAATATGAGTTATGTTATGTTATCGATCAGTTATAAGATAATTCATGTACTTATAATTTTATATGCTTATTAGTAATTCCTTGCAACAAAAAAATGACTTAGTGGAATTTGTTATTATATTGTTCAACTGACAAAAGAATTGCAAAATAAGACGACGATGATCATAATTGGCAACTATGCCGATTTTACTTGTTACAAAGCAGATAAAACTTGCAGCTTCTATTAAAGGTAGGCTACAACAATGAGTTTAAAAAAATTAAAAACATATAGTATAGATAAAACATTCCACATAAAATATTTAAAAAATATTCAATGTAAAAGGTGTTTTCTTTAAAAAGTTTCCATACGATAAAATGTAAATGCCAAAATAAGTATATTTAAATCTTTTTGGAAATATTAATGGAACAATTACTGAAAATGCTTTTAATTTCCTGAAAAAACCAACATAATTCCCTTATGATTGTTGAAAAGTACAGAGTTTTCTAAATAAACCTCTGCTTTAATAGTACATAATTTTCCGAAAGTTGTTTTAGGAAGTATTTACAAGTATTTCAGGAAACATATCTATTAGCCTCATGAGTATTTTCACTAAATGCTCCGCAGATTATATCTTATTTAAAGACTATCATGTACTTATAATTGTTTAGCAATCACAGAGTAACCTGTTGGGTCAATAAACATATGTATATTTCCCTGTATATTTCATCTGGCAGTAGTCTAACAAAATAGGCATATAAACAAACAAAAATTTTATGTTTTTTATTGTATTGTAACAAAATTTTGGCAATGTCTCTTTCTGATGATTTCAAGTTTTTAGTTATTTTAGCCTCAAATGACTGTAGAAAAATACGATAGAGATATATTTAACATTGATTTGTGTATGCTTTATTTTTATCCTCATAATTCTGTAAATTCGGAATGCTAAAGTGAGTTAATGCTGAATTATAAGAAAGTACGGTGTTGCATGTATAGGTTAAGTAATCATTAAAAAAATCTCAAAAGTGATAACTAAATAACTCATAGTTAGTGAGAATTAAATCCCAAGAATGATCCACCCACTAAGCAAAGTACGAAAATATAATTTCCTTTGAATTGTACTCCCTAACATCATTCCCTTTCTTTCGATTTATACCCGTTCCTAACAAAATAGTCACCATTTTTCTTTTTATTTTGTACCCAGTTTTATTCTTGATGAATGACTACTGTGTTTAATCATTTCTCATTGAATATAAGATTGCTGAGGTGCAAACTCCTGTACAAATAGATAAAATATAGAGAATGTCCATGCCCAACAATTTAGTGAAGGGTCATCATAAAATCTCCATACTCAAGCTGATTTTGATAATTAACTTTCACTACTTTGTTCTAAGTAACATCTTTATGATGATTCAAAAATCTTATTAAGATAAATTAAAATAGATAGCCATTGAAATAAAAGAAAAGGCAGCCTTGATAATATGTACTTTTTTATCTATAGGTTCTGTCAAGACCATGGTTCGAAAATTCGGTTTTGGTTTCGGTCATTTGAAAATTTACTAGTTTCGGACAGTTTCGACAGTTTCGACGTTTTCGGTTTTTGTTTCGGTTTTGGTCCAAAAACCATTCTTTTATATTTTTAGTGAATAAAGTTAGTGATAAACATTGCTGACTCTTACCAATTGACTCAGCCCAACCATGACTGGGATATTTAATAATATTCAAGCCCATACAAATCTTAACAGCACAAAAATTAAACCAAAGCCCATACCAAACTTAACCCTAATTACCCAATGCTTTAGCAAACGGACGCAGCCACAAATCAAACAGCGGTAGAAAGAAAGAAAAATGAAAATATGAAGCGGGAAAAGAAAGAAACTGTCGCTGCGAGACCGAAGAGGAAGATCGAACAAGCCTGCTATGATCGAGTTGGTGCTTTTTGTGTGCTCGAAATTGCTGTGCTTGAATTTGCTGAGATCAACGACTTTGCTAAAGGCTAGAGTTTACTTTCTTCAATTAATCAATGCTTTATGTTTTCCTTGTCGTCCCTTCTTCTTCTTCCGTGAATGATTTTTCTTTTTTTTGCACTATTTTGACCGAAACGAGATTTTTCCATCTTTCCGTCTCGGTGGGTGTCGGGATCGGCACGAGATCGACGGGATCTCGCTGTTTCGGACGAGTTTTCAAACCATGGTCAAGACATTTGCGCCGTGCTTGAGCATTAGCCAAAGAATCCCCATAGCAATTTAAGGGGTCATAATCATTTTTTCTCAATAATTAGAAGCAAGTTAGAACTAAGTAGACCGTTCAGTTTGTTATCTTGTGAAAATTTCTAAATACATTTTTGTTGTTGTGCGTTGGTTTTTTGTTCTAAACACAGAAAAGTAAATCTTTTGATTCTTTATGCCATTGAATTAAAGAAAACCAACTTACGTCAATTTGGAACAATGGCCACATGCAAAAGCTCTTAGCACATAACTACGAATCAGTCAATCAATAAACTTGATAAACAAACATAAATCAATTTAAAAAAAAATCTGTTTTTTTCGTGATAAAACACTTAGCAGTTTAGTTTTTTTTCTTCATATGTTGGCATCCTATTATTAAAAGCCAAGTTTTATGAGCACTTTCTTTGAACAACATTAATTACATAATTCAAAGATTGGATATAGAGAGTGTAGTGTATAAACATTAATATACATTACACAAAATCCAAAACTATATGATCCACTTAATGATAGAAATATTTTGGAGAAAAAAATACTAATGAAGAATGAAGGCTGGATTTTTGTATGGTTGTTAATTTTCATTTTGTTAAAGCTAGAATTTTTTTCATATATAAGGGGCTTGTTTATTCTAACCCTTTTATGAATGACATCTAATAGTAAGTCGAGCAGCATTAATATTCCAACTTTAGATAATTAAGAGTATTGCTTAATATGTTGTGGTATTTGTTAAATAAACATGTAAAACACCCTAACAGTGGGAATGATTAGAGCATTGCTTTCTTTCATGTAAATTAATAATCAAAGTAAACCACATGAAAAACTTAAAAGGGAAAAAGTAATATGGGTTCCAAAAATATACCTCTTGATATCATGAAAAAAAATTATGGAGGAAAAACTACTAACGAAAAATTAATGCTTCATTATTATATAGTCGTTACTTTGCAGTTTGCTAGGTTTAGTAATTTGTTGCACAAAAAGAGACTTGCTTCAGTGAAAAAAATATATTCAATAATAAGTTGAGTAACATTAATAATCTATCTTTAAATAATTTATTACATTGTTTTAATTGGTGTGTTGTCTTTCTAGAGTAAACATACAAATGCTGTAAGGGGTGATCAATCCCTTGCAGCGGAAAAACCTGAATAGGATCTTGCACTGATGTGATAGAACAAACAGCTTGAAATGAATCTCAATCACAGATAAAAATAATAGAGAACACACAAATTTATAGTGATTCCACTATCGCAAGATAGTGTACGTCCACTTCAATGGGGAAGAGATTTTATTAATATATTCGAGAGATTACAAAGTCTTTTTTAATGTAGAGCAAAAGAAATGAAGAATACAATGATCTCACCTCTCATAGCATCCTTTATGTTTCTCTTTAAATAGAGAAAAAATTACTTGGAGATAAAACAATTGATTTATGTAAAATAAATCAATTTATGGAAAACAAATATCTCATTATTAATTGTCATATGATTGATTGATAAGTTCCCTTTTCTCCATCAATCAATCCTATTAATTAATTGTCATATGATTGATTGATAATTTCCCTTTTCTCCATCAATCAATCCCATTAATTAGTTGTCATATGATTGATTGATAAGTTCCCTTTTCTCCATCAATCAATCTCTTTTGCAATTTTAGTCTCTTTCCGTTTCTTTTCTTCATAAAACATGGCAACTAATTAAATGACAAACATTTCCAATATCCCCTATTCATTAATATTCATTCCATTTCTTTCCATTCATTCCTTGCACAAAACAGGTAACGAGATTACCATGCATATCTCCATAATTAATTAGATATGGAAATATTGTATCATTAAATGCCAATAATCTCCACCTTGATACAACAAAGTTCCTGCTAAAGCCACCCCTCATTGCACTTTGTCAGTGAACTCCGGCAAGGCCACCGCCCACCAACAAAGTGTTGGAAGCATTCAAAAAACAAGGTAGACATTGTGCAACCAACTCCTATCTCTTCATACAAGAAGAATACCACATCTTCTCTTGACTTCAACCAAGTCACTCTCTTCTCCATTGTGCCACCATGTGGCACCAAGCACTTCATCAAGTGAATCAAGTTCGAGCAATGCTCGAACTTAGTAGCAGGTAATGCCTTCGTAAACATGTCTGCTGCATTTACATTTGTGTGAATCTTCTAAAGACGAACTAACTTCTCCTCATTCATAGAGATAAGGAAAGATTCTCTTACCTCTATATGCTTTGTTCTAGAGCTGAAAGCCAGATTTTCAGCTAAATGAATTGCGCTTTGACTATCACAATTCACCAAACAAGCATCTTGCATGAAGCCCAAATCACACAATAACTTCTTCAAATAAAGTGCCTCCTTAGCTGCCTCAACTGCAGCTATCAGCTCTGCCTCTGTAGTAGACAAAGCAACTATAGTCTGCAACCTCGCTCTCCAACTAATAGTTGTTCCACCAAGTGTGAACACATAGCCTGAGGTTGACTTCCTTCTATCTCTATCTCCGACATAGTCTGAATCACAGAATCCAACCAAGTTGATATCCTTATTTCTACCGCAAAAAACAAGCCCATAATCTGATGTTCCTCTAAGATATCTAAAAATGTACTTCACTGCCTCCCAATGCGATTTTCCTGGATTTGCCGTGTATCTACTAACTAATCCAACAGCTTGAGCAATGTCAGGTCTAGTGCACACCATAGCATACATCAAGCTACCTACTGCACTGGCATAAGGCACCTTCTTCATATAGGCCTTGTCCTTTTCTGAGATCGGAGAGCCCTGATTAGAAAGCTGTTTATGCAAAGGCATGGGTGTACTGATAGCCTTTGCACCATCCATGCTAAACCGAGCAAGCACCTTTTGAATATATTCCTTTTGAGTAAGTCTCAAAAGTCCAAGCTTTCTATCTCTTTGGATTTCCATACCCAAAATTTTCTTTGCTTCTCCAAGATCTTTCATATCGAATTCCGCTTTTAATTTCAATTTCAATGCATCAATTTCAGCTTTATCCTTGGAAGCAATCAACATATCATCCACATACAAAAGTAAATACACCCAATTATTATTCTTTAAATGCTTAAAATAAACACATGCATCTTTAGTACTACGATTAAAACCATGTGAAAGCATAAAAGAATCAAACCTTTTGTACCATTGTCTAGGCGACTGTTTTAGACCATAAAGAGATTTCTTCAACTTGCATACTCGATATGACTTTCCATCTACAATAAATCCTTCTGGCTGCTTCATGTAAATGGTTTCCTCCAAGTCACCATGCAAGAATGTTGTCTTCACATCAAGTTGTTCTAACTCCAAATCGTAAGCGGCAACTATTGCAAGTAGGATTCGAATTGAAGTTTGTCTAACAACTGGAGCAAATATTTCATCATACTCTAGCCCCTTTCTTTGTGAAAACCCTTTGGCTACTAATCTTGCCTTGCATCTACCATCATCTTTTACCTTGAACACCCACTTGCAACCTATGGCCCGGCTTCCTTGAGGTAGTGGTACCAAATCCCAAGTCTTGTTCTTTTGCAAAGACTGTATCTCCTCTTCCATAGCGCAATTCCACTTCGATTTATCACTCGACTTCATGGCTTCTTCAAGGCTCAATGGTTCATCATGAATTACATGTAAAGCATACTCAAATTGATCATCAAGGCTCAAATTTGCATATTGCCAATCTCCATATCTAATTGGAGCTCTCTTTTGTCTCTGACTAGCCCGAATGACTATATCGCCCGACTCTCCTTCATCTCCACCTTGAACTCCTCCTTGAGCTCCACCTTGAGCTGAATCATCTCTAGCTTCATGACCATCACCATCACTACTAGAGGAAATATGTGGACTATCATGTGATGTATCTTCAACTGCTCCATCACTATTATCAATAGTGATAGCTCTACTTTGGGTTTGAAAACTGGGAATCTCGGTCTTTTCAGGCTTCTCATCAACTGAGTCTGAACCCTCTGATAAACCTTCCAAAGGTTTGAACATTGCTGACTCATCAAAAGTCACATGTATGGAATGTATAACTTTCTTCGTAATTGGATTCCAAATTCTATATCCTTTTATGCCATCTGTATAACCAAGAAAAACACATTTGGAGGCCCTAGGCTCCAACTTGTCATGTCCTGTATTGTGAACATAAACTGGACATCCAAATATACGAAAATAACTTAATAAAGTGTTTTTACCTCTCCATACTTCCTCTGGAATCTTCCCTTCAATGGCTGAGCACGGAATCCGATTAATAATATGTGCTGCAGTCGAAATAGCTTTAGCCCAAAAACCCTTAGACATGCCCGCAGTCAATATCTAGCAACGGGCCTTTTCAAGTAGAGTCCTATTCATTCTCTCAGCAACCCCATTGGATTGCGGATCACCAGGTGTAGTAAAATGTCTTCTAATACCACGCTGTCTGCAGTAGTCGAGGAACTCTTTAGAGACATATTCGCCACCATTGTCGGATCTAAGAATCTTCAGTTTCCTTCCTGTTTGGTTTTCAACAAGAGCTAGCCAAACCTTAAACTTCTCAAATACTTCCGACTTAGCTTTCATTACATACACCCAAACCTTATGCGAGTAGTCATCAATGAAGGAAACAAAATAATATGCTCCACCAATAGAAGCTGTAGAGTATGGCCCCCAAACATCTGAATGCACATAATCAAGTACCCTCTTAGAAGTATGCATGCCATCGCCAAAAGAAACTCTGGTTTGCTTTGCCAATACACACTCCTTGCAAAAGTTCAACTTGTTGAAGATTTCTCCTTTGATCTTTTTCTTCTTACAAAGCAACTCTAAGTTCTTCTACGAAGTATGACCTAATCTCATATGCCAAAGCTTGGTAGCATCCAAACTTTTAGAACTATCGACTCCAACACATGATTCTCCATGGACAGTGGTACCCATTAGCAAATACAGATTTTGCACCATAACACCCTTCATCAATACAAGTGCCTCTCTAGAAACTCTAAACCATCTTTGACAATGGTTATTTTGCATCCCAGTGATGCCAATTGGCCTAATGATATCAATGACTTCCGAAGACCTGGGACATAGCGAACATTTGAAAGTGTGCGAACAATCCCATCATACATGCGAATGCGAACTGAACCAACTCACATAGACTTGCATGTAGCATCGTTCCCCATAAGGATAGAACTTCCTTCTTTGGCATCAAAGGAAGAAAAATAATCCTTATTAGGAGTCATGTGAAATGATGCTCCAGAATCTAGAATCCAGTGGTCAGCAACATCTGATACAACCGCTGTCAATAAGTCGCTACCGCCTTTCTCCATCGCAATAGATGAAGAACCATCAGTCTTCTTCTCCAACTCTGGACAGTCTCTTCTCCAATGGCCTGGTTTCTTACAATTATAGCACTTTACATCTTTAGACTTACTCCGCGAATTAGGCTTCCTAGAATTGGAACGCCCTCTATTATTCTTCCCTTTCTTCTCTGCTCTTCCTCTTTCTGCAAATAAGCCTGAACTACTACTTCCTCCATTACTATCACCAACACCAAAGTCTTTCATCTGATATCTCAACTCTTCACTGAGCAAACCTGTCTTCACATCATCTAATTTCAATGTGTCTCTACCATAGATAAGGCTGTTAGCAAAACCAGTGTATCGCTCTGGAAGTAAACACAACAGAACCATTGCTTTTTGTTCTTCATCAATCTTCAACTCAACAGACTTCATCTTCATCAACAGGTCATCAAACACACTTAGGTGTGTCTTAATTGAAGAACCTTCCTTCATTTTAAAGAAAGTTTTCAATAGGATCAGGCGGTTGGTTAGGGATTTCTTCATGTAGAGGTCCTCCAACTTCTTCCAAATGCCTCTAGCTGTTGTCTCCTGACTGATTTCAGAAATTACATTTTTTCCCATAGCAAGCTGAAGAGTAGTAAAGGCCCATTCTTCCATCTCTTCTAATTCCACTGATGAAATATCAGCAGGCAATGTCTCTATATCAAATACTACTCGATGAACGCGATTTCTTCTCAAAACCGCTTTCATCATCCACTGCCATTTTTCAAAATCTCCTTCACCATTCCACTTCTCTATCGTCAACTGTGATCCTGACGCCACATAGGAGCCTCTGACGTATGGAGCAACTACTGGCACTGACGTATTATTTTTCTTATTTTCATCTCCTCCTATCATTATACCAAACACCTTCTTTGTGAATCTAGCTCTGATACCAGTTGTAAGGGGTGATCAATCCCTTGCAGCGGAAAAACCTGAATAGGATCTTGCACTGATGTGATAGAACAAACATCTTGAAATGAATCTCAATCACAGATAAAAAAATAGAGAACACACAAATTTATAGTGGTTCCACTATCGCAAGATAGTGTACGTCCACTTCAATGGGGAAGAGATTTTATTAATATATTCGAGAGATTACAAAGTCTTTTTTAATGTAGAGCAAAAGAAATGAAGAATACAATGATCTCACCTCTCATAGCATCCTTTATGTTTCTCTTTAAATAGAGAAAAAATTACTTGGAGATAAAACAATTGATTTATGTAAAATAGATCAATTTATGGAAAACAAATATCTCATTATTAATTGTCATATGATTGATTGATAAGTTCCCTTTTCTCCATCAATCAATCCCATTAATTAATTGTCATATGATTGATTGATAATTTCCCTTTTCTCCATCAATCAATCCCATTAATTAGTTGTCATATGATTGATTGATAAGTTCCCTTTTCTCCATCAATCAATCCCTTTTGCAATTCTAGTCTCTTTCCGTTTCTTTTCTTCATAAAACATGGCAACTAATTAAATGACAAACATTTCCAATATCCCCTATTCATTAATATTCATTTCATTTATTTCCATTCATTCCTTGCACAAAACAGGTAACGAGATTACCATGCATATCTCCATAATTAATTAAATATGGAAATATTGTATCATTAAATGCCAATAAATGCATCTGAAAGTGTGGGAGAATTAAGAGCGTTGCTTGCTTTCTGCATGTCAAATTTTCTACAATGTAAAAAGTTGAAAAACCATGGAATTTCATAAGTAGGAACATTTTCCCAATCATATAACCATTATCATCAATACGTGGATGGGATTAATGTGTTTTTCAAACTACAAACAGATGCATCGAGACTGGGGATAGAATGAATACAGTTCTCTATATTTCTTCCACAATTTTATACATGGTAGATATCCTTAATATGTAACAAAAAAGCAACCTAACTATTAAACAAAGGAAGTCTTCCTTTAAATTTAAAAACTTACATTAAGCTTCGTTATCAAAAAAAAGTTCTTCAAACTAAATAGTTATAAAGTATAAAATTTAAAATCTAAGGCCAATGTATTTCACCTAAAATGACATTACATTTGGATCAGCTGACGAACTTTCTAGCTCAACCAACCATATAAATCTTCTTAATGGCAGTAAAAATTAATTTAGATAAATCCCTCATCAACCGCACGCTAAGTTGAAAACTGAGACAAAGTTTCCTTCACTTTAATTAATCTGTAGATGAAAAAAGAGGACATATAAATAAATATTCCATTCTACTACAGAAGGAAATTTATTTCTTATACTAAAATCAACCAAATCCAAAATAATACAAATTATTAACAACAACACCTCTTGTACAGAAAATGGCTATTTGATTTAAAAATGACCAAAGAAGAAAAATAAGGTAGAAATAAGATATGGAATCAATTGGAAATAAAGAGTGCATGTAAATGCTAACCATTTTTCTTTCACATTTTACATGTGTATGTTTAGTGTAAGTCTTAAACCTTTTCAACCATTTATATGAGAGAAAGTTCAAGAAAGAAAGATTTTCATGTTGATTATTTTTCATTTCCATCAATAAGACAATGAGATCAGCTCTCTCAGGTAAAAGAAACATCATCACTTCTACTTCCCATTCATAGTAAAATAAAGCTAATAAAGCAAACTTCAATCCACCAAAGTATATGTGAATTATATTCGTTGAGAGGGATTTTCCAAGTTGCCACTTCTAGAATCCAGCCATGTACAACTAAATAAACTTTAATTAAACTCATAAATAAGAATAATATATTTCAATGTAATGGTTTGGTGGAAATAGTTGGAAAGTTATGTTTTAAAAATTAAATTGATACGGATAAGCTACCTAATATTACAAAACTAATTATGTATGATAGGATATGGAAAAAACACATGTTATTTAAAACCTCTGTGCAGATTTTTATATAATTCACCTCTACTTCGTACATTCATTACATGCTTGCAATGTTAAACCATTATCTTATTATTTAGTGCAAAGGTTTAAATGTTGTTTTATTTTAAATCTACAATGGATATTGAATACTGTTTTCATACAACCGAATTGATGAAAATTCAAGCAAAACTTTAAAATTCTATTTCTTGGGCACAACAATTTAGTGAAGATAGTTGCAAAAGCACAATGGTCAACCCCCAAAAATATAGCATACGCCATGAATGTTCGTTACTTGATGAAAGAAAAACTCTCAAATTAGAAGTGTGCTGCATGTTCTGCCATAGGAATAGAGCAAAATATTACCCAATCTCATATTGCAAGCATTGACATTCCATGATATATATGAGTGGTTTAACATAGCAAAATCGCATCCTTAATAAATGTTATGACCCCAAACATGCATAAAAGTGTGTAGTTGAGTTCATATGTGCATAGGAATTTTTTTTAACGTTTCATTTTTTTTTAAAGAAGCCGATATGTAATCTATTGTAACAGGCGGCTCCTTATTGACTAATACAACATAAACGCCATAAGGAAACCATATATAACATGCGTCAATTTACAAATGAAGCATAAATATATCCAGGAATGAAGAGCAAATTATCAACGTACATGAGTATGAGCATGAAAATTAATTGCGAAGTTGTAAGAGCTAACCTTGCAATGGAGGCCAGGTGAATATATGATGGCTAAACAGCTCTACTTCAATCTGCAAAAACCAAGTCCTCCGTGAGTGGAAAGGAAAAATAATGTGTTAGACTGGCTACCCAAAATTGTAAAAAAATCTAACCGCAGCAGGAGTAGTTAAACCTAAATGGCCTTTTAGAAGAAACATATTAGATCCCATTATTGATATTAGATTCTAAAAAAAAAAATCCAAGCAAGCAGAAGCCTAATTTGGGAAAAAAATCCTTGATTAGATTTAAAAAACTGTAATGCATATGAATCTTGAAAAAAAAAACTCAATAACAGGACATTAGCCAGCTGCTATATCGAGTAAAAACCGAATAAATCCAGAACTAAACTTAAATTTGATTTTATTTTCCTTTTTCTCCCTCTCAACCAATTGGAAATTGTCTCAACAGGAAAACTTGGAATTAGAAAATGTAGTGGTAAGAGGGGAGAGGGGCCGAACAATCATAGAGATGGTGAGAATCATGCAGATGAAATACTATACCACAATTACCACAGACACGTGCACTATGATAAAAAAAAGAGAAAATACTTGCCTTAGAGATAGTGAAGGAGGCTAACAGAGGCCGCAACCCACCCCAAGCACGGAGAATCAGGAGATGAAGGGAGTAATCCACAACGGACTGGGCATGAAGACGTCCGTAAGAAGGAGGCAAAGAGAAAAAGGGAGAAGGCAGCATGCGCTGTTGCTAGATCTGTTATGAAGCAATCCTCCAATTTTTTGTTTTCTTTTTTCGTTTTCTGAAGCAGGCAGAATTGGCGTATAATTAGATAAGTGTAAACAACGGAAGAGAAAGAAGGAGAAGGAATAGAGCAAGACGACAAAAATTGAGAGAAATATGTTTTACTTCAAGATTAGTGTCTGGCATAATAATGAAAGAGAACGAAGGAAGAGAGACTCGGAATGGGAAGGAAGTAGAAGGACGCGACTTTTGGAACTGAGCAGTACTAAACGACGAATGTACGAAAGGAAAAAATACAATGTGTGACTTTTCGTTTTTAGAAAGTTGAGAAGTGCTGAGAGCTTTCTATTTCCTACTCGGTTATTATAATATAGTGTAGATACAAAAGCTAACAATGTAAAAAATAAATCGTAAATTAAGTTGGTGTACAATAAACTGCGGTGCTATATTTCATAAAACGTACATCCTAATAGCATGTGTATTAAATTAATAAGGGACGCAGGAAGAACGTATGGTATAGTAGGTATAAATTTTAACAATAAATCCATATCTTGATGGAGATATATTTTGAACTTTACTTTAAGCTTGTTGCGTCGATGTTGCAAACAACGACCACGACAACATGATCCAACTTTAATACAAAGTACGGTTGATAGATGACTTGATCAACTGGAACAACGATGGAGCCCTATGGACAGGAAAATTAATTTAAGTATACACATATGCCACGACAACCAATGTAGTGTAGGGAGCAATGAACAACGTAATGGTAGGCAACAAATATATAGATGTATGGTTCAAACAGATATACATACAATTTAATGGTAAGTCAAAGATAGAAACATATATACTATTTATTCAATTCAAACTATCGTTGGAATATATGAATATAAACTAGTGTACAATTGAATCCAACTAACATATGAATTTAAGTGCGCAATCGTGGTTCGCACACGGACGTTGCATAATACACGTACTTTCAAGATTACATATAGGTATGGAAGAAAAAACAAAGAAAAAATACATTACATTCAATGTAACTTCAAGTTGGATGATTATACAATGCCAAATTCAATGCCTCAAATGAATTCATGTTTTAAATGCAAACACTAATTAATGCGTAATCTCAACTAACCCACAAACATGGAAAAAAACATTTCCAAGCCATAAAGTACTTTATGTCTTTGATTTATTTCACAACAACATACGACTGAGAAATGTAGACATGCAGATTACATTCAAGCCTATGATTAGTTATCAATCTGTTCTCATTGAGAATGTAAACAATTATTTAAACAACAATTTATGCACTGATGCAACCCCAGCAACAATCAATTCAAGTAGTAGATTCAAAAAGCAATAACCTAATAATAGCTAACTTCAATTTGATTTCTATTAATCTAACGTTTAATGAAAGGAGGGACTGTCAATACATAGGAGTTCTAATCCTAGTTGAACACACATGGAAATTATATACTTGCTTGGTGAAACTGATGCATTGTCTCAGAAAAAAATTGATATTCTCTGAATGAAACTGAAGTACTAGAAACAAAACATTTATTACACTTTAAGATGTTTATCAAAAGTCACTGATGTAGTTAAGTATATATCCTAAAACATTTACATCTAATGCGTATATCCTTTAAATAGGATCTGAGGCTCAATATCTATGTGAGTCTTACACAGACCGTTGCTTCCATGTGTAAAGTGAATGATCTCAATAACTATACTATCATTTACGTTGGTAGATATTTAACTGATGATAAAAAATTCAAACCAAAGAATTATAAAACATTATAAGTGTATACCTTAACAAAGATAAAGGGCATGTGCTGGTTCATCTTATTGTAGTGTATGACAACTCGATGAACAGTTTCAGGTATGTATCAAAGTGCCAAATTATGGCGAAGTTCATCCTTCTCAAAATCTGAAAACTTATACCGCTTATATCATATATATGCCAGATTCATCTTGAAATTTTCGAATGTTCAGAAATTAAACACTTGATTTTTAAATGAATGTACTACTCTTTGTTAAATTTTCGAGAATTTTCTTTGATTATACTGTAACCTAAAACCATCCCAAAACCTGCTATATTACTTTTATTCCCACCATAAGTGTGTTACCAGATGTTTCTGAAGTATGGATCAGGCTGAAAATATTTATCATGAGTTTAAGCAAGCAATACAAAGAAAAGAATAAAACCATGAATCAATTAGTGAAGGTATTCCCCCAAAATGAGCATATAGGAGTTTTTAGAACCCTTCCAGGTAAATTCGAAAATTATAACCTGTTCCATCCGTGTAAACTGAACAACGCTAGAAAACTTACCAGCTGGCAGCAATTTTGACTGCTGATCGAAGAGGTCGACGAAAAGGAGGCACGCATCGCCAAGGGCGTAACTACTTTGAGACCGGTGGGTTTCATGCCCCCCCCCCCCCCGCCCACCCAAACAAAAAAAAAGAATTCAAAAGAAAAAATTGATGGAAAATGGAAAATTTTAAAGAAAAATGAATCATTTTCATCAAACTCTGGTGTACGTTGCCCCCCTAATGTTTTGACCCCTGCAATGTTGAATTTCTGGTTCCGTCATAGCGCATCGCCCAGCGAAAACGGGTAGAAGTGGTAGATCAAGAAGCGAACAGGTGGAGGAGGCGTGTCATGAATGAGGGCAGGGTAGAACGACCATGAGTGTTTGGGGAAGAGAAAATGCAAAGGGGAACGAATAGTCTATGGGTAGGAGAAAGGCGAATACAAGAGAAGTGCAGATTAATCTCAGAGGAAAAAAGCGGAGAATTTGAGAGTAGAAGAGAGGAATACGTGAAAGAAAAGGACGGTTCAGTTTCAGTTAAGCTGAGAGAAAGCTATGAGCGCTCCAATGTTAACTCAGTAATTACAATATAGTATAGATAAATTGCATTTGTATGATTTGTTTGTAAATATGTTTGATTGATTAATTGTATTGCTTATGTGAATTATTTACACTCTTGTTATATTAGTTAGATTTAGTGTTATAGTTTTAAGAAAATTATATATATATATAGAATATGTCAATAGGATCATGGATAGTATAAATTTAAGAGGAGTTTAGTTTAGTTTAGTATGGTTTTTGTTGATGACAAAAGGGGAGAAGTTATAAAATAGAGTATAGTTTAAGGGGGCATCCTTACCCAGAATATATATATGCAGGAATTATATAAAGGTGATATAGAAGACTGTACCATTTAAGAGATTCAAGATTTCAAAGGAGAGACAAGATTTCAAAGAGATTCAAGACTGATGAGAATTAGGATACCAAGATTTCAAGAGTTCAAGAATATGAAAGTAACAGAGTCTAGTTAACACGTAAAACTCCGGTTAGTACTTTCAAATTTTGTTTTCAAAATCTGATTTCAAATTATTTCTAACTATTTTCAAATTGATTTCAAAATTATTTCAAACTCCTTTGTAAATGATTTCAAATTATTAAAGGTTTTTTACTTATGTTTTCAAATATATATGTTTATTATATAGTTAATAAATATTACAATGTTTTACAATTATGTTATATATGTTTATAATTATAATATAGTTTTATATGTATATCATATGTTTAATATGTTTTTATACTTAAGAAAATATGTTTTAAACAACTATTTTTGATTCAGGAATTTTCAGAATATATATATATATATATATATATATATATATATATATATATATATATATATACTGATACAAATAGTTTAAACGTGATTTAAAATTTGAAAAATTACATATATGTCAACATACCACTTTTGACATGTCGACATATAACCGTCACATTTTCAAATTTCAAAGAAGTGTCTTTTCATTATATGAAACGTTTCAGAACTGTTGCAACCATTGGAACTCTATATAAAGGGCTCATGTTCGAATTTTTAACTAGCTTATCTTCTCCATCTTCATCCTTACTCTTACCACCATTGTTCTACTTTAATTTCTTGATTTCTACACTCGTACTCTGCCGATTTATTATAAATTATATCATTCTCTTTCTATTCTCAATCTTTATCTAATATTCTCTGTTTGAAAGTGTTATTTAAGAGTTCTAGGATTGCTTGTAATTATCTAGGAAAAGGTTTGTTCCTTGTAGTCTGTAAATCAAGGAAATAGAATGGTGTGAACCTTGTAGCCATGAAATCAAGGGTGTTGAATCGGTGTGAACTTGTAGCCGTGAAATCAAGGGTGCGGAATCAGTGTTAACCTTGTAGCCTTGAAATCAAGGGTGTTGTAAAGTTGATACTAGTATTAATAAAACTCTACGCAGTTCAGCGTTGCGTGGGCCTAGACGTAGGAGTAATCCAAAGCAGTATAAAATCTGGTATGTTCTTTCCTTTTCGACATTTTATTTCTGTTTATATTTGCATATGTGATTGTTTCTGTTATGATATTCATTCTGTGATTCATATAGTTTTGTGAATAATCGTTAATTGTTTAAGTTTTTCATAATCTCTTTAAAACACTATTCACCCCCTCCTTCTAGTGTTAGAATTGCTTTAAGATCCATGATTCTCATTCCTAACAACTTTGGTATTAAAAAGTTGCATAAGCAACTTTTTTGCTTGTTGTTTTTGCTCTGGTGCTTTGCATTGCTTCTTTCATGGCTATATTAATTATTTTAGGCAAGTTTTTGGTGATGTTTTCTTAATGCTTTGATCCTATTTAGACAAGCCAATATTATACTCAAATCCGTATTTCAAATTTGTAGTTTTTTGTGTTGATTTCGAATAATGTTTTCTTGTAAAAATTCACGTATTTGTGACACAATGCATGTTTTATAAAATGTTTTCTATAAGAAACTTATAAATATAATTTTCACTATTTCTGAGACAAAGATGTTTCCTTGGATTTGTTTTTAAAATAAAACCATCTTCAGGCCATATAGTATACGATATTTTCAATATATATAGTTTTGAAAGAAAACATTCAGATGAATTTCAAATTGTTTTATTAAGCTCGTTTTCTTAGATTCCATGTTTTCAATATATAAATTCATACGTTTTTGCACCTTTGGGAAGATGATAAATAGATTTAGATGTTACAATCAACCACATGGTATAGGACACAAAGTTAATTATATGATTAATTCTAGGCTTGTTAATTGAAGCTATTTTTGTTTCTCAATGTGAAGTAAGCTAACTTGTAGTGATTGAAACATGTGGTACAGGGTGTTATTTTCACTTTTTGAGTTAATATTGGGAGATTTGTGACACTTACTTTGTTGTTCCAGTACTAGGGGTTATTGGGTCCTATATGTATTTGAATATACATATGTGGCTATTTGGTGAAGGTCGTTGGGCCAGAATAAAGGTTGTCGGGTCTCTTATTCAATTATCGAGCAGTCGAGTTTTGATAGAGGGTTATACTATCTCTCAATAAATATTGTCAGGCTGACGGGTCTCTTAATATATAATTACTTTGCAGGCTTCGACCATTTATTTTAATGCATGTGCAATTTGATGTTTTGGATTCACTTCATAATGTCTTTGTTACTTAGTTTCTAATGCATACTTTGGATCCAATTTATGGTGGTTTGTTGATGTTGAAATTCTCTTATAGCCTAAGAGTTATTTTGGTGCTTATTTATACATAGTGTTCCCTTCTAAGTTGAATAAACTCTCACACGAATTTTATATGTTGACATTTGATGGAGTTATTTTGTTGTTCTTATTTTTTTGGAAATTTTATCTCTATGCCTAGCTTTGATGCTTTGCACCCTTTGTTGGAAGTAAACTTTCATTTGTTGTCATTTATGTTGTTCATGAGATCATATATGTTGTTTAGCTGTAATTCTCATGAGCTATCTGTTGATTTGGGCTTAGCTTATTCCTTTTCTATAAAAAGGAATTCTCATCTATATGAATATTTAATTCACTTATCATTTTATAACTGATATATTTGAGCTAGATTGACCCGTGTATTTATACACGAGTCAGAACGAATTGTTTCGGGTTATTAGCTCGTTGTTGTTTCATGTCCAGCTGCTTTTACCTTGTATTATCTCTTTTAAAGCTATTAACCAAGTCGTAAAGATGAGTGTTCATGTCATATGTAATTACTGGGAACATGATGTATATGTATATGGTTCATGTAAAACTATTCAAGTGTGTAGCACGTGTACATGTTATATTCTGTTATTGTACCTATATGTATTTTGTTCTGCGATCTGTTATCTGTGATGTATTGCAATTTGTTCTGAATGCGATCTTTAGCCATAGTATCTTGATATTAGATGAATTGAGTGTGTCGTTCCACTTGCGGTAAGGAAGAAAAAATTTATACCCCCATTTGACATATCCGATATTAATTTAATGTAGAATTTTAGATGGTCACTCATAACTATCCCTATTCTCATCTCAAATGGAAGGTGTTACTCGTTAATGCTTTTTATTAGGATAGGTCTCGGGGTGGGGGTTCTATAGCATGGTATCAGAGCAAAATTTAGAACAAAGTATGACAAACACATAATAGAACCGGAATAGTACATGTTACAACATGAAAGGATAACACTGGTGTTTACTTACATCATTTCCATTGATACGCTTAACCGGTGTTCCCTATCATCTGAGTTGTGTGTAAATATTAGTATCGGAAAACATCTAAGAATGTATTTCCTTCCGTAGTATTCCATGGGTTGAGTTTGATTATCTATAGGTTATCTTTATAGACGTTTCCATCCCTTTTATATCATTTTGGTGTTCAAATCTTGAGTTTAAAATTTTGATGAAATTTAAATCCTATCCTCTTAAGTATAGTTGATGGCTGAATTAAATAAAGTAAAATGGGATAAGTAAATAAATCAAATTCAAGATAATATAAGCGAAATTCATATTGGAATAAATGACTAAAAAATTGAAAATTAATCAAAGTGCGCAGCGGAAACAAGTAAATTGTTTTGGCTATGCTAAATTTTAATAAATTCATAAGTGGGACTAAAAGGATGGAATATAAATGATTAAATTTTGATTAAGAATTATTGAGTAGTGAACTTAAATCAAATTATAAACTAGTGAGATTTAGTGTTGGATGAATTTATTTAAAGTAAATCAAGAATATTGATAATAATGAAAGAATAACTACAACCATGTGTAAACAAAAAATATGTGATTGTCTATAGTGTTGAATTATTTGTTGGGCATTTTTAAGAGTTCTGGTCGATATGTCTGATCAACGTTATCGATAAAATAAAAACAATAAAATATAAAAATAATGAAGTTAGTCTATGATTACCAATATAAAATTAAATATTCAGCTATAACGCACCTTTGCCTGATTTTTTGAAGTATCATCTTCAAATTCTGGAACATAATCTTCGCTTTCCTCATCAAGCATTCTCGATTTTGCTTTATTTTTTTCCAAATTCATTTCTCATTCCAGAAACTAATATTGGCATCCCAAGTTTTTCAAAAACACTATTCTTCTGTGAGGCATTTTTGTCTCTCTCCCTTTCGTACTCTGTAAGCGGTGGAGGTGGCGGAGGTGATAGATCATCATTCTAAAAGTAATTAAACAAGACAATATTGTAAATATTAGAAAAATATGTAGTTCATATATTAGAAGATCAAATTGTAGTCTTCTTACCAGAAACTCATTTTCTTCTTCATCATGTGGTGAATTATAGAAATCCAATTTACTCCTGACACCTTTTGAGTTGATATTCAAAGTTGCATCCCTGACTTCAGTTGGATTTTCCTTCTCTGGTAACTTCATCGAACTACTGACTCTAGTTGATTTCTTGCTGACCCCCCTTTTTCTTCTTCATACGTGGACTCGCAGCGGTTTTGCTGATCACTTCTTGATTGTTCGTAACTAGATTATTTAGTTGTGTCGACTTTCTAGGAGTACTAAAGACTTCAGTCTACTTGTTGTTGATAGGTGGACTCACAGCAGCTTCGCTGATCAGTTGGGAATTATTTAGTCGTGTCGACTTTCTAGGAGTAAAGAATTGATCGGTCTGCTGCTTCTTTTTTTGCTACCTGCTGCAGATGGTGAGCGGTGACAAACTGCTGTTTCTGTGATTTCGAAGCTGCAACATATAAGTTCTTTATTATTCTACTAAGTGCAATAAAAATCAAATAAGTCCTAAATGAAAAACATATTCAGCAAAATGACCAAATTCATCAAAATAGTACAAATGAAAAGACATGTTTATACCTAGAAACAGATTCTTCCTTGGGCATACGATGACATGTGGTTGCGTTTGTTTAATTGGCTCGGTACGATCCTCGACGACAGTGTCGACATAGAAATCAATGTAATCACCATTATTTTTTATTTGCATCATAAACAACAGCTCTACATCATCGGCCACCAATTTCCACCCACTCGTTGGACCTTTCCATGCATATATTCCTCCAATTTCGTTTGTACTCTAGCTCTTCCTTGACAAACTCCATCAGTACTATGTACGAAAACCTATCCAGATCAACTGCTTTGAGAATAGCCTCTTCTCCACCAACATATCCATTCTTCCCAAATTTTCCCTTGTGGTGGAACCTAAGATTTGCCTCCATCCTACACAAAATGGAGAAATTAACATTAGATTGAAATAATTGCAAAATAAAATAAACCTACTGCATTATAAAATAAAACAGCCACTTCACTAACATGTAATATATGCAGAAACAATAAAAAAGATACAAAAAGAAGCCTCAAATATGATAATCGAGGCCTAAATTTACACACATGTAATTTGGACATGCATGTATTCTATGGTAATCGACGCCTAAATAGGAAGAAACATGTAATTTGGACATGCTTGTATTATTTTGTAATCAAGGCTTAAATTTACACACAAATAACATGCAGCCATCTGAACTTAGGAAGTTCTGCCCATATTTTTTCCTCGTTCATCACTAATTTACACACAAATAACATACACAAATATTATTTAGCCATGACTGTAAGGCAAAAAAAACAATAATATCATATAAGCACTACTCAACATAAGTTTGTTACAAAATAAATATAATAATAAAATCAGGAACATGATTACACCTGATTACACAAGTAAATCCGTAAATTAGGCAACACAACAATCAAATTAGAAAATACTTGAAATATACATTGAGTGATACCTAAAGCACCAGATTAAATCGAAGCCCTAACTGAAATTTGAGACCCAAAAGAACCCCAATTGAAGACCTAATTGAAACACAGAAGCCCTAATTGAACTTGAACTTGAACTTGCCGTAATCGAACCCCAATTAAGCATGTAAACTTGAACTTTTAGCCCTAACTGAAATTTTGAGTGAGAGTCTTTGACAGGTTGAACGGCGTATTTTGTTAAGTTTTCAATTGAAACCCATGAAAATTTTGCTAAATTTTTTGCTGCTTTGTTTTTTGTTTTTGCTTCCCGCATTAAAGATTATTTCAAGTCACGCGGATTGCCAACGTGGACCATTGGATCGTAATCACCTGGATTGATAAATTTATCCATGTGGCTACTGCAATACCTTGGATTTTCTCTGGTAACACTTTGAAGCATGTGTTGCAATAGACAAAAAACAACATACCTATAGTTACATTATAGCTAGCAACACCTTGGATTTTCAATGCGGTAGACCATCTATGGCCTAGTGCAGCTTTGCAATCAAATAGTAAGAAGAATCATTATAAATTTGGTGGCTTAATGTTAGAATAAATAGTATATGTTATGTATGTTAATATATATTACGTAAATAACATATATTAATGATAGAAGATTTGTCATCAATTATTTATATTAATATATATATATATATATATTATATATGGTAATATATATATATATATATATTAATGATAGAAGATTTGATATGTGTTATTTATGTTAATATATATATATATATATATTACATATGGTAATATATATATATATATTATTTATGTTAATGTTTATCTGATTGCAATAATTCCTGTAAACATTTGCAGCCCTAAACTATTATATAAAGGGGCTGAGAATAATGAAATGGCAAGCAAATATCATTTGCAGATATCATTTGCAGATATCATTGATAGAGATGGAATGTCTAACTACAGTCCTTTCCCTACTCATGTTGACACTAAATATAAACTTAGTGCTACTAAGGATACCTCGCATGAGGATCCTACTAAGTACCGTCGTCTTGTTGGTGCTCTTCAGCATCTTACCTTCACAAGGCCTGATATTTCTTGTGAAGTACAACAGGTGTGCCTTCATATGTATGATCTGAAAGTTAAGCACAAATCTGCTCTCAAGCGCATTTTGCGCTATATTAAGGATACATTATCTTATGGTTTACATCTGTATAAGTCTCCTATTGACAAACTCATCACCTATACAGATGCTGATTGGGGTGGATGCCCAGATATTAGAAGCTCCACCTCAGGTTATTGTGTATTTCTTGGAGATAACCTTATTTCTTGGTCCTCTAAACGTCAGCCTACATTTTGTCTCATTTTAGTGCAGAAGCTAAGTATAGAGGAGTTGCTAATGTTGTCTCGGACTCATGTTGGATCAGAAATTTGTTATTAGAGTTGCATATTCCCATTCAGAAAGCCACCTTGGTTTATTATGACAATGTAAGTGCAGTCTACTTACCTGGTAATCCAGTTCAGCATTAACGCACTAAACACATTGAAATGGATATTCACTTTGTCCGTGAAAAAGTAGCTAAAAGCGAAGTTCGAGTCCTCTATGTCCCGTCCCGTTATCAAATTGCTGATATTTTTACAAAAGGTTTCCGCGTGTACTATTTGACGAATTTCGGAACAGCCTCAACATCCGACAACGGCCTACTTCGACTGCGGGGGAGTGTGAGAATAATTTATACGTTATTAATGTTAATATATATATATATATATTTCAAAATAACATATATTAATGATAGAAGATTTGTCATCAGTTTTTATGTTAATATATATTACATATGGCAATATATATATATATATATATATATGTTAATGACAGAAGATTTGACATGTGTTATTTATGTTAATATATATATATATATATTACACATGGGAATATATATATTATTTATGTTAATGTTTATTTGATTGCAATAATTCCTGTAAACATTTCCAGTCCTAAATTCTTATATAAAGGGGCTGAAAATTTTGAAATTGCAAGCAAAATTGAATTCCTTTACTTAATATTATTCAAATTGAATTAATAAGTTGTCAAGTGGAAATAATGTTTTAAAAAAAAACTTAAGAGACTAAATATAAAGCATTTTGAGTATAAAGGTTTGTTTAAATAAGAAACCATCTTAAACGTGAGTAATATTTTTGAAGTTCACTCTCATACTTGAAGTTTAAAAGGTGATTGCAACCATCAAGATGTAAATAATAAATGACATGACTATTTGATTCTATAATCTAAATAGCAGCCATTGTTGGGTAACTAATACAAATCTTATTGCCAGGCAGCGTCAATTTTTGATTAAATGTTAGAAAAAGTTGAGTGCGTATTACAATTATATGCTATATGAAAGATATATTATAATACCTAAAATCTTATGTGTATATAATTCAAGATGAGAATTAAAACTTTTGTAAATCATGCATTTACATTTTCTAACTCAATTGTGCTAAGTTGAGTGAATTGGAAAAGAGTATTAAAAGTTTCAAGCACTAGGCGTTTGGTAACTTAAACTCAAAATTTTCAAAGATAACAAATTTAAGATGAGTAATTAGAAAGTAAAAATAAATGTGTTATCACAAGAAAATTGCGAGGACGCGATTTCTTTAAGGGGTGTCTTTAACAAGCCTAGTTTTTGGGTGCCTAGGGCAAACGAATTATAACATATTTTGTGATTTTAACATCCAGAAGAATAAAATACAAGTCAATAATTTAAGCTGAGAAAATAAAGAAATAGAGAATTATAAGAAATTGTGTGTACTAGAAAGAGTTGAATCCATTTAGTGTAATAAAAAAAATTATTCCAATCCATGTTTGTTAAATAAATTTCAGATGAAAACAATAAAGCTAGTGCAATATTGTACTATTGTGCTTAATGAATTATTTTTCCAAACGTAATAATTTTGTGAAAGTATTGCTGAATAATATTTTGGTGAATATTGAAAATATATAATATTGTTTAGCAATTAATATGTAAGTGTAAAATATAATTTCAAAATGAAGTGTTAATTTTTTTTAATGAGATCATTAAAATTTTGTAAATTGTTTATGAGAAATGTATGTTGTAGAAATCGTAAAATAAAATAAAAGTTGTGCTTAAAACCATGTTTGAAATGATAAATTGAATTTATAGAGTTGTAATATAATATTGAATAGTTTTAAGACAAAATAAAATTGTAGATTGATGTTAAAAGTGAATTTTGGTAATGACAGCAATATTTGTGAATTTTTTGTTGCTATTAAAATAAGAAATATGAATATTGATTGAGAATAAATGTTTGAAGGATTAAAAATATTTTAGTAAAGTTGGTAAAGCGATTTTGTTTACAATAATCGAGATTTATCAATTTTGTTGTTTAAAATATGTTAGTTTTGTATTTAAGAAAGGAGAAATATTCATTTTTACAAAAATGTAAATATTAATGTAATTGCATGTAAATTAATATTAAAATGAGTTGAAAATATTTTATTACTTGTTTGTATAATTTTGTAGAGTTTTTACAATGCTAAGTATAATAAAGAAATTATGAAAATGTGTTAAGTTATGTTAGTTTGTGTTGCATTGATAAGAGTAAATTAGTAATACTTTGAATTAGTAACACTAGTTAATTTGGGTTATTCGGTTTGTAAATCGAAATCCCAATAAAGAAATTTGGAAGGAGAGGAAAAGAATGTACGTACTTTCTTTTTCTAGCTCACTTTTCTTCATCCTGAAAGTTGTTACAGAGAAAACCATAACTCCCTCTTCCTCTCTTTAGTTCCTAAAAACTAAATCTCTTACCAATTAAAAGTGTAAAGGAGAAGAGAAGGACCTAGTGTATCAGAAAACTAACCTTTTCTAACAATCTTTTCATTCCATTCTCTGGAAAATTGAAAATCATAGGTTACAGTAGCTTTCCCTGTTGTATGTCAAAGTTCTCCATCCTGACAGGATTCTAATGCTTAAACTCCTACTTTGCATACAAATTTAGGCTAAATCATTCAAAATCCAAGCAAGGTGAGTTGTTACACTCACTCATCTAGTTTACATATAATTTTACTTGAAGTTGCCGGAGTTTGATGGAAAAATCGAATTACTGTAACTAGAAATTGTTTCAGTAAAGTTATAGTGCAAATTATTTTTGAGCCCAACTTTGAATTGTTGTGTCTTGCTCATTTCATATATAAATCATGCCAATGTTAAATTTGGTGATACAAAATCACAAATTGATTGGAACAAATTTGCAAAGAATGAAAAGTAAATATTTTTATAATGGGAATGCATTGATTGCATTTGATGAGGTGGTAGAGAAATAAATGAAGGGATTAATTTCTTCCATCTATACTAAAGAAACAGATTGATTTACTTCCTATGTTTGCACATTTGTTGTTATGGTAATTTGCCTCCATTATATTATTACCATATGTTGGTAATTTAATTGATGACTCACATAGATTTGCACTGGCTATATATTGAGGGGTAGACTTTAGTGTAAACCCATCCTGGCTTGGAGCCAGCGATCCCCAATGGTGTCTCTTCTTATTAAACCTGATTGAGGTTTGGATATGTAAACTCTTATTTTGTAATCTCTTGTAATTCTCTCATGTGGAATAAAATCTCTCTCTGTTGGACTGGACGTACACTATCTCGAGGATAGTGGAACCAGTATAAATATTGTGTATCTTTGTTTGTCTGCTATAGTTATTTACTATTTTGTTGATGTAATAGAATAATTGCTATCAGATTAGATTGGTGTTCAATTGGCAAATCTAGATCCTATTTATTGCGCTTCCGCATATGCTCAATTTTTGCATAACAGATTGGTATCAGAGCGAGGCGATTTATTTTAAATTGTGCATCAATTATTTATACAAAGGTTGGTAGATTCAGTGGTGATTATGCTATTACTATTTTGGAGAAAAGGAGACTTTGGTGGAGGAGATTATGTCGAGAGTGAAGAACATTCCAATCTGGGAACTTTGATGTGATATGGAGTTTATTGTGAAGAAGCCCTCTGATATGGATGAGTGAAGATGGAAGAAGACGAAGAAGAAGGCGGGTGATGGTTGAAGAACCTAGTCCACAGCAAAGTGGAGAGGTTAATATGGTCACTGCTTATGGTCCTAAGGCGGAGGATCATGGTATCGACAAGGGTCTAGATGTTGATGATGCTCGAGGGATCCCGAAGATGAAGAGATCATGTCAAACGGAAGACGGATGTCGAGTTTTGAAATCCACAAAGACGATGGAGATCTTGTGGTATTGCAAGGATTTTTTAGACCGTTGGTTGATGCACGGTGCAGCTCAGGTGGTAGATGCATCTTTTGCAGGCGGTGGGTTGTGTTTGTAATTGAGGTGTGGTCGTAGTCCTTTCAAATCAACTGGGTGTATCTCGTTGCCCTGAAATTGTGGTTGGTTTTAATTGAGAGAATAATTTTTTGGTCTTGGTGGTGTTGAGATTACTTTGGAATCTGCCTTTTTTATTTTGGATATTTGCAACATTTTGTTGGCGGGCGGGGACGTAGTCTGAGCTCGTTAACAATTGTGTGATGGGGGTGGCTTTGCTGGAACCCATTTGATAAATATTCATTTTTTGGTATATCTCGTTGTGAGATTTTGATTGAAGGTGCAGTTCTGTTGAAGAGTTTTATGATGAGAAGAGAATTTGACTCTAGGTGGGGTGCTGAAGATATGTGATTTTGCATCAAGGTGGAGTGTTAAATTTGGTGATACAAAATCACAAATTGATTGGAACAAATTTGCAAAGAATGGAAAGTAAATATTTTTATAATGGGAATGCATTGATTGCATTTGATGAGGTGGTAGAGAAATAAATGAAGGGATTAATTTCTTCCATCTATGCTAAAGAAATGGATTGATTTACTTCCTATGTTTGCACATTTGTTGTTATGGTAATTTGCCTCCATTATATTATTACCATATGTTGGTAATTTAATTGATGACTCACATAGATTTGCACTAGCTATATATTGACGGGTAGACTTTAGTGTAAACCCATCCTGGCCTGGAGCCAGTGATCCCCAATGGTGTCTCTTCTTGTTAAACCTGATTGAGGTTTGGATATGTAAACTCTTATTTTGTAATCTCTTGTAATTCTCTCATGTGGAATAAAATCTCTCTCAGTTGGACTGGACGTACACTATCTCGAGGATAGTGGAACCAGTATAAATATTGTGTCTCTTTGTTTCTCTGCTATAGTTATTTACTATTTTGTTAATGTAATAGAATAATTGTTATCAGATTAGATTGGCGTTCAATTGGTAAATCTAGATCCTATTTATTGCGCTTCCGCATATGCTCAATTTTTGCATAATAGCCAAATATTTTTCAAATGATAGCATAGATGTTAGACTATATGCATGTCAATTTTTCGGTCATTCCAACCTTATAGCTACTTGAAATATATCTCTGAAGTTAGGTTCCAACAAGTTCTCGTTTGGGAGAAATTTTCCATGACTAAGCATTTAAGGGTCGACACTAGTGTCCACCCTATGCCATCAAGGTTGACTCTAAGGTCGACCCCCTTACTAGCAAGGTCGACCTAGGTGTCACCTTAGTATTGAAAAGTTGTGCAAGCAACTTTCTTGCTTTCTGCTCTTGTTCTGGTGCTTTGTAGTGATTTTTTCATGGCTATACTAATGATTTTGGGCAATTTTTTGGTGATGTTTTGTTAAGGCTTTTATCATTTTGACAATCCAATATTATACTTAAATCCGTACTTTGGATTTGTAGGATTTATGTTGATTTCGAGTGATGTTTTCATGAAGAAATTTTGTGTATTTCTGGCTCTATGCACATTTTGGAAAATGTTTTCTATTAAAAACTTATAAATATAATTTTCACTGTTTCTTTAAGATAAAGATGTTTCGCTGTATTTATTTTTTGAAAATAAACCCATCGGAATGCTATATAATATACGATATTTTCAATATATGGTTTTCAAAGAAAATATTCCGATGATTGCCAAAATATTTAATAAAGCTCATTTTCTCAAATCCTATATTTTTAATATATAAACTCGCACGTTTTCGCACCTTCGAGAAGACGGGAAATTTATTTAAACGATATAATCAATCATGTGGTATGGGACGTGTAGGTAATTATATCAATTAATCTAGACTCGTTGATTGAAGTTATTTTTGTTTCTCAGTTTGAAGTAAACTTTCATGTGTTGTCATCAATGTTGTTCATAAAATCATATATATTGTTCAGCTGTTAGTATCTCTATCCTCTGATTTAGGCTTAATGTGACGGCCCGCCCCGCACCAACCGACATTTACTCCAAAAGTGCACTGTACACATGTTCAGTTAGCACGGGACGGATCGTCAGAAGAAAAGGGAAGAAGGAAATGAACTAACAAGGAACCTGTTGAATGTCTCACGACGCATGGAACAAAATATAATAATAATAATATACTTGACATAAAACATGCGAGACAGTGCACAAGCTGAAAACTAAACCAACATAGCAGCGGAAATCCAAATACAGCTTATTACAACTTTCCAAATTTACTGTCTCTAAAACAAAAGAAAGGTAAAGTAGAAGATGCACGACTAATGCCCAAGCAGTGATCTTCAACAACACAGAGAGAATACTATATATATCATACGTGGAGGCCTCCTGCTCGCCTCCGAATCAGCTACTCACGCATCACCAGCTAACCTGTCTCTAGTCTGCTCGTGTGAGCACCCAGAGTAATAGGAAGAGACATAAAACTCTGGGTCAGACAAAAAGTCTGGTATGAGCGATAAGCATCTAAACAGAACAATAACAGGTATAATCCAATCATACCTGAACCTGGACCTGCAACCAAAGAGTTAGCACTACATACTGTACAACACTCTAAGGTGCCATTTCAAATGGTGTAAAGGTAACGGGGGTGGGGGTGTGCATGTCATAGTGATGGCAAATAATCAAGCATAGCAACCATCCTCACATCTCTCACTCAGTGCGTAAAGCATACGATATCCACTACCTTGTTCACCTAATCCTTTGGGCCATGACGGAATCCAATCCCGTACAACTATCACTACAAGCCCCTAATCTATCTGTCAATAGTGAACCAAAGTTATGAATACCGACAACCCCTTTGCACACGTCCCGCAGCAAAGCCCAATCACGAAGTGAACTCATTGGTTCCCATCTGGATCCTGAGCTCTAACTTCCATTTGGACTACCTTTGCATCTCGGGTTTTTGGTCAATACTGCATCGGTTCGGATTCCTCCTTGGCATCGGTTCGGTTCGGATTGCCTCATCACCTCGGATCGGATCGAGTTCCTCAAGTCCCTCCATGATGCACCGGATCGGGTCGGGTCGTGCTCCATGCTCCAACTTGTGGTGATTCGGATCGTAGCCAAGCTCCAGATCGGTTCGGATACAACCCAGGTCGTACTTAACATCTTGGTTCGTGACAAGTTCCTTCGGGTCGGATCGGAGGATGCCATCGGGTTCGGGTCGGAGAAGAATACTCCACGGGCGGTTCGGTTCGCGAGTTGCACCTCCTTGGCCACCTGTTCACGAGCTTCCAGGCGGATCGGGTCGGTCTCCATCACCACAAGCGGATCGGGTCGGATCGTGGAGAGTGGTTCGGTTCAGATAAAGGGGATCTGATCCGGTCCCTGTCTGCAGTTCCTGCACTTTGTCCAGCGAGTTGTTTACGCCATTCGAAGGCGTTTTCGACCATTCTAATTGTTCTAATCAATCACAAAGCATACCATACAGTCATAGCAACATGTATAAACATCCACAAACAACAAAACATCAATATGGTAGGTCAAAACGGATCAAACATACACAAAAACCCCTATTTCCCCCTTAATCGTGTTTAAGAACAACTAACAGTATGATTAGCAAAACTTAACCAAATTACCCAAATTTTCTAACAGAGGTCTAAAACAATATTTCAGAATTTCTGAATATTTTTCCAGATTTTAATCATGCATAAATTCGCTAATTTCCACTAATCACCCTTTAATTCCCCAAATTCCGGGATTTGCAAAATTAGTCGAAATTAACCCAAATTCGTATCAGAGGGATAAAATGATGTTTTAGAATTTTTCTAGATTTTTATGAGTTATAATTTCGCTAATCTTCGCTAATTACCATAACTAGCCGTAATTAGTGAAAAACAATGCAAATCACTCACCTTTGCCACAAACAAACTTTAGATCTGAAATAATCTCTGATTTGGATCCAATCCCTATGTGATCCAGCAGCTCTCTCTCTGATTTGGTGCTACCCTCCCTTGATTTGATGTAGTTTTGCTTAATCTTCGATTAGAAAATGATTAGAGACGATTTGGGATGAAATTAGAAGGTGGAGGCCATGGCTAGGGTGAAAGACATGTTTGTGGCGGCTGGAAAATGAAATAAAATTCGTTTTCCTACTGTTTTCAGCCTCCCCATAACCCTAATCCCGAAATGGGTTATGGGCCTTCTTGCTAATCACCTCAATTAGGCCCGGTTAAGCTGTTTTTCATCTTCTAAACTTTGTTTCAGCCATATCTCCCAAATGGTAAGTCTGTTTCTCACATGTGACCACTCTACGGAAAGGTAAACCATCAAACGAATCTAATGGAAGTGGTTTCAGGTCAAAATTCCTTTCCAATCAAAAGTTATGGCCGAAACAAGATCAGCTAGGGGCAAAACGGTCATTTAAAAATCGGCAAAAATCATGAACATGGGAAATGAATCTAATAGTTGTTTCCCAAAGTTACATGACCATACGACTTCATATGGGAAAGAAATAAATATCCTACGATCCTCCGATGCGTAGAATGCTGGTTGTTACACTTAACTTATTCCTTTTCTATGGAAAGGAATTCCCATCGATATGACTTTATATTTCACTAATTATATTATTACTATGTTTAAACAAGACCGACCCATGTATTTATACTCGGACCAAACCGTTTTTTTTTTTTTTTGGTTATTAGCTTGTTGTTGGTTCGTGTCTAACTGCTTTTACCTCGGATTATCTCTTTTGAAGCTATTACCCAAGTCGTGAAGTTGAGTATTCATGTCATGTGTATATTATTCATTTGGAACATGATATATATGTATATGGTTCATATAAAATCATTCGAGTATGTAGCACATGTACATGCACTACGCCATAGATGGCCTACGCCAACCCCAGAGAAATGACGCAGTAGGTGCCAAATAGTGTTGCTGCAGGCAAAAAATGATCTGTGGCAACACTTTTTTGGGGTTGCCTTTTGCCGCGTTGCCTTAGAGTCAAAGGCAACACATTTTCGATCCTAAGGCAACATCAGCACAGTTGTTGCCGCATGTACTAAATTTACAAAAATGTGGGACCCACTATAATCTGTGACCCGTGTTTACGGGATCGCCACGAAAATCTGTAGCCCGGGTCCACGGAATCCAGTTGTGGGGCCCACATGCATAAATTTATGGCAACAATTTTGCCACCCAATGGCAACACTATATCATAGCTATGGCAACATTTAACATCACATACTGCAACATTATATCATATATATGGCAACATAACATCAAACTGAAATTTACAAAGAACTTTTTATTTCAAATTAACCAGGGAACACTAGTACGCAGTCAACTACAAAATAACAAAACGTAGCCACTAAGTTCAATTTTACAAACATTTCAAAAACAAACACACAGCAAGTCCTAAATTCATGTTTACATAAAACTAAAACAGTTTCAAAATATAGCACAAGCCTTCAATGCGTTCAATGCCTCTACTGCATCGTACCTCTAGTGCCTTCATTAACAAAAGTTCTTGAAAATCCTCATCACTGCCTCCTTCACCTGCATACATAAGTTGCATTTCAGCACAAAATAAGAGGTATGCATGCCTGAATTGCATTTCAGCACAAAGTATGGTCATAGTATAACTGAGTTTCCTTTCAGCACAAACTGAGTTTCATAACTGAATTCCATTTGCATCAGTATAACATAGTATACTGATCTAAACAATGTGTATAAAAGTGTACTGATCTAAACAATGTGTGAGTTACATAACTGATCTAAACAATGTGGATACAAGTGTACTGATCTAAAACATAACTGAGTGACATAACTGATCAATGTGTATACAAGTTTATACTGATCTAAACAATGTGTATACAAGTGCATACTAATCTGCAATGTGGCAAAAATTATCACTAATCTACAATGTGGCAAAACTTAAAATTATACCTGAAAACTACCCATGCATGCTATTTCATGTTACTTCACTGCTCTACATTGCCATAACAACACACAAAAGAACTCCAAACATGATCCAAGATATAGCTAAAGCTTTTGCAAAGAATTTTTCTTCTGTCTCGTGTTTTCCACAGTCAATGCACATTAGGGCCAACTCTTCCTTCAAATCTGCCACCAATTCATCGGCTTTTACCCTCTTTTGCTTTTGCTTCTGCAGCTTTTCTTCAATTGTCTTCTTTTCCATGAGCAATTGCAATATAGTCTTTTCTTTTTCCATCAATTTAACACTAGTATCATCCAATTCAGAATTGTTGTTGATTTCGTACACTTCGTCATGCCACATAAAATACCCGCAATCGCCAATCTGCACATACATTAAATTCTCGAGTAAAATCCGCAACCAAAAAAAAAAAAAACTAATTTATACTTACCGGCCACATGGAGCAACCAAAAAACTTCTTCCCCGCATTCGACCCCACCTTTACAGTCCTCAACTTTGCTGGGATATTGTGGTGGCAGTTCTTTTTCGCAGCCGCTGTTGACAAATTTGAAGTTGAAATTGATGTCCGCATCATGCAATATTCAGTGATATCCGCAGTCCTGAAACATCAATTACATTCCTGAAACATCAACATAAAACAAATTTGTGACTGACGTGTACTCTTATAAGTACCAACAAAGATTGCATAAATGTGGATATGATAAATGCACTGTGTACTATATGACATCTAACAAGGCTAAATAAACAAACACTTACGATTAAGGGCCTTGGGAGCGAAAGTGCCTCTCTGAATTTGGCATTGTCCCATAGTGCCCAGTGGAACATTATCCGACGAACTTTTGTGCTCAAAAGCATTGTCACATTCTACCTCCATTCCCCGGACAATGTTCCACCAGGCAGTATGGTGGACAACAAAATCTAACACCCAAAGAATTACGATTTCTACTTGTGCTCACAAGGTGGAATGATAGGCACAACCCAAAGAAGTACTTTTGTGAAACAACATATTTAACGATGTAGGTTTGAGGAAAAAAAGACTTAAATGGCTAGGGTATCCCTTAATGTTAAGCCTAAAACAGATTAGCCTAAAAAATGAATGTACAGATTGACGAAGTACAACACTATGGATCATCGAAAAAAGGTAAGTTAAGATCAAAAAATTCGTTTACAGTACCTTAGGGTAATGAAAGTAGATCAACAGCGAAGCAATTTCATGCAAAATCGGATCTTTATTTGGTAGCGAACAACGTAATTAGTGGTTGCCTCGTCGAATTTTGTTGCAGTGATAACTAAAATGATAGGAGAAGGAAGAAGAGGTTTTTTTTGAGAGGAAGGCGAATTTAGGGAAGAAGAAGGGCAACAAGAATTGGGATTCCCTGCGATATGAATTGGGATTTTAGTTTAGGGTTCGAACGATTTAGGGTTGAAAGTGGAAAAGTGAAAACAACGATAATTATTTTATTATTTTTTAGCGGTAAAATGAAAATTTAGGGAAAGATAGTTCGGTCAATTTTCTCAAGTGAAGACAACGCGAATTATTTTACAGCGGGAAAATGAAAATTTGGGTAAAAGATCGCTGCTGTGGTGAAGGAAATTAGATTGATGTGGATCACTAATCTGGACCGTTGGATATTGTTGACGCGGATTACTAATTTTATTCACGTGGCTACTGCAACACATGTTGATATCTATGGTAACACATTGAAACGTGCGTTGCAATAGACAAAAAACATCATAGCAATGACAACATTGTTGCTAGCAACACCATGGGTTTTCGTTGCGATAGGTCATCTATGGCGTAGTGATGTTGTATTTTGATGTTATGCCTATATGTATTATGTTTTGTGATATGCTATAGTGATTTGTTGTAATTTCTTCTGAATACGATCTTTAGCCATCATATCTTTATATTAGATGAATTGAGTGTGTCGATTCACTTAAGGTAAATAAGAAAATTTTATACACACTCAATTGACATATTCGATATTCATTTTATGTAGAGCTATGGATGATTGCTCATAATTTTACACACTCAATTGACGTAAACCTCATAACACCTGGGACTAAGGGTGGAATCAGTTCAGTACCAGAACTTTGTATTCAAAGTCATTACCGTACCAACTTTATATGGTAATAGAAAAATCATATCATTACCGACCAAAGAAATCGGTTACCGACAGTTCAGTTTACGGTTGGTAGAGGTTGGTAATAAGTTTTTGTCATTCAGTAGTAGTATGAGATCTTTTTGTTTACAATATTTCACGTTAAAATATTAAAATTGATTTTTCTTGTTATTATATTATTATTTATCTATTTTATTTTAGATAGTCAAACATGCACGAAAACTTTATGGATGAACGAAAATATCATATAAATTATACCGTTTCTAAGATATATGATAAAAATTGCATTGAATCTTGTATCGTAATAGTATTTTCTTAGGTACTACTAAATCATTACATATTAGAAGTTCTTTGTTATGTAATAAACATATATGATGGAATATAATAACATATATATGTATTGTTTAAGATATGGGGTAGGTATGGTAATTACCATTGTTAATGCTCAATTAGCATTACCGTACCGTATATTTTTATGTGGTTTGACATACCATACCAATCAAATTGGTTACCGATTGTTCGGTACCACTTTCGTTGGTAGCGGTTGGCAATGGCTGGTAAGTAGTAACATGGTAAAAATGTCCAGCCCTACCTGAGACTTTGATCGAATGAATGTGCACTAATTCATCTGTACTTAATTTTAGATAAATGAATGTGCACTAATTCATCCGAGCTGAATTTTAGATAAGCATACACCGTGTCCTCAAAATAAACAAATGTACATGCATGATAGGTGTTTGAATGTAGAACCGCCACGTGTATTGCTTACCAACATCCACATCGCCACTTATAGTATATGCTTAAACCTAATTACACATTATACACAAAACAAGATATTATAATTTAAGTTAGACGAGTAGGTTAGCTAAAATCACAATTTAGAGTTTGGTTGCCTATGTTTCATGTGTTAACGTTTCATTTACTTTACTTTGCAAAATTCTTTTAGTCCCTCCTTGAAATCCAACAATTTATTTTTTATTAGGGGTGATTTGGTTGTAGATGATATAGTGTCTTGTATTGTGTGCCACAATTAACCCATATTGAAAAAAGAATAATCTGATATCGTGAAAAATAACAAAAACAAAATGAGTATACATATTTATTGTTTTATTAAGGTTGAGTATCATATCATACGCGCTTAACGTAGATTGATCGTTCAAAACTATTTATTATTATAAATATTTATTCACTTTTAGCATTTTAATAATTGATGGTATTGAATATGGTTTATGTTATGCTTGCTAATTAGCGGACATGATACATATTTAATATCCATCCACAAAAGCGGATATTTAATATTTAATCTATATTCAAAAGCATCCGTTAAAAATCTTCTGGAACTAATTTTCTAACAATATTATATAAAGCAATTGCTCTTACACTTATATTTTAACTATTATCAGCCTTGACTTCAATTGAATCATAATTAAACAGTGACCAACAATTTATTAACAGTGACACCATACGCATGGCATGAGGTTAAAAAAAGAACACAAGAAAAAAAAAAAAAGTCAAATATATTAAAATGTGTTTTCTTTTATAATCTCAATATTAAATTTCATGCCAATTTCATTCACACCAGCTACCCAGACACATATCTTAATAATATCCCGCACATTCCTGAAAATAGCCCAACCCACTTACGTCTAAAAGATATTAAAACAGTGCTAAAATCTAAACTTTCTTCTCCTCTTTACGAACTCTTCTGATATACAAACAACCGCCTCGCCTCTATTTATGTCGGTATCCGTGTGAACCTCCACACAACCTCTATTGACCTTTTGCCCTTTCAACCTCAACAAATCGCATATTGCAAAACCGACCCTTTCCAGGTTACTTTAGGCGGCGGTGGTAATTACGAACACGTTGGTGAATTCGATTTGGCCAGCTACCACCGGGTCTTCCATTCCTTCCACCTCTCTATATATACGTATCTCATTTCCAATATTCAAAGGGTTCGTTTGTAAAAAAAGCAAAAATAAAATAAAATAAAATAAATAGATTGTACGTATTAGTCAGTACATGTGCAACAACAACAACGTGGCGAACCAAGGCGACTCACCCGACGACATAGACCGCTTCTTCTCCAACGTCGACGATGCTGAGCGTGGCGCCGAGGTTGGGGACGAGGGCCACGTGGCTGGGTACGGGGGGCATGATCGGGATTTCACCGCGATGGTCTCCGCTTTGACGCACGTGATGGGAAGCGATAGTGCACCACAGATTGCCGGCGGCGTTAAGAGGGAGAGGGAAGATGTTGCTGGGCCGGGTGGTGGGCCGGAGTCTGCGGGGAAATATTATAAGGGGTTTGGGGGCTCCGTCCATTTTCAAGGGGAAGCGTCTTCTACACATTTGGTTGGTGAGTTCTCTTTCTTTCTTCTTCTTTTATTGTTTGCTTAGAATGTGTTTCCATCTATGCCTATGATGAAAAATAGCATAAGTTGAACTATAATCAAGCCTTAATGATAAGTTTCATACACAAATGCATGCCTTGAGGAGCTCAAAATGAACAAAAGAAACAAGTACTTGCACATAAAATTTAGAAGCAGAAGATGATAAGTCTGAAACATTAATGTATGTTTTTGTTTACTAGCAATCTGAGCCATTAGTGACCCTTTTGTCCATAATATGATATTTGATAGAAGATGAGTTTAAATCAATAACACAACAAATTGCTTACCTTGTTGGATTTTATGGCCTTTATTCTTTGTCAATCTCAAATGATGGAATTAAGGTGAAATTTTGTTTTTTAGCTTATGTATTTGCAACATTTGAAGTCAGAGATAAACACTAGCTTTTAGCATGCCCTTATCTTGTCGCAAAGGGTACCTTCTTAGGACCCATGCCTTCCAAAAGTGATAATGTATTAATATCTTACTTTCTCCTTCCACAAGCATCTAGGATTCTAAATATCTGACTTAATTTTTTTTTTCCCCCTTCTTCTAACAATACTAGCGTTCTCTCTCCTCTTGAAGAAAAGCTCAATTTTTAATTGAGAAAATGAGTATCAAAAGTATTAAGTCTCGAAAATACGCCAAAAGCATAACACATGTTAAGAATCTTTATACCAAGAGGATAAAAGTTGTTCATCATATCATTTTCGATAGGACACTTTTCCTCTGTCTCCATATTAGATGCCGGCGTGTGCATTCCAGTAATTGATTTCTTAATTACCGTCCTCAATTTTTTTTGATGTTCACGTATATGAGTTAAATAATTATAATTTGTGCATATAATTTGATTGTGATCGTGGACAGGAAAAACTGAATAAAGAGTTTAGAGGAATTTATGGATTTTTATTGTGATCGCGCGTTTCTTTCTATAAATGTTAAAGAATATTAGCTAATTTAAGATCCATCTAGATTGACTTTTAAATAAGCTATGCTTATTTTTCTAAAATCAAAATGCATTGGTTTTGAATTTAAAAACTCTAAAATTGCTTATATGGTGATATATGATTGCTAATTGCTCTTCTATACGAACTATAATAATTTAGTACGATAACACTGACCTACACGTGTAGGTAGCTAAAAGCATTATTTTAATTATTATAAAAATTGTTGATATCGTCACTCAATCAATCTTTTTCTCTTGGGAGTTCTATGTTTGAACACCTGTCTTTTATATCTTGTACTACTTTACCGCATTTCACATGTGTGTCCAAATTGGAAGCTTATTATGTGTCATGGTCTTTCTTTATCCATGAAATCACATACCTTCACTCTTGTGGACTGTTAGGTAAACAATCATAGTTGAAAAACTCTAAACATAAAGGAATACCAGAATTTGTGTACAACAATTTAAATGTTATTGTCTACTAAATGGTATTCGGTGAACCCATGAGTAATTATTGAATGTATAATATGTATTTTAGTAATCACATACCGTCTTCTTTGGGGATAGCTTATGATGTTGATTGCTAGAAATAATGATTTCTTTTGTTCTTAATTTTATTTTTCAAGACCAATTTTATTTTATCAATGTTGTTTATTGATTTGTATCTTTAAAAAAAAACATAATAAATAGCATGGTTGTCATTGCCAATAAATTCAAAATTGGAATACATTTGAAAGCTAAAATTGAAACCGACAATATTAAATAAGAAATAGAGATTAAAATATACCTAAAAAGCAACAGAAATCAAGATAGAAAAGGTTAGTAAACGAAAGAAAAGAAAAGAAATGAGATTATAATCAATGTTAGTGAACATAGTTAATTAAAAAAAGCGAACTTTTGTATAATGCCTCATTTTAAGTTTTAAAATGTGTTGCCATCTCTTTTGGAAACAATTTTTTTTTTTTTTTACCGAAGGAAAAAAAAAAAATCTTGTTTTTGAATTTCAACATACTTTTTAGAAAATTTTGAAATTACTTGCAACTTTAATTTTGAAAAAAATATATTTGATCATAGAAATATGGAATTAAAGTTCAAATTTAACTTTCTTAAAAATCATTTTTGTTAGCATTAGAAATAAAGGTGTAATTTAAGCCATGTCTTTTATGAAGTTTTTCATGTACGAAACTTAAAAATAAGATTGGATGTTTTGTTCCAACGAAATGTCACAACTTTAATTGAAAAATTAATCAAGAATTAATATATCATTATAATTTAGACTCCAAAATTTAAGTTGCTAACTCATGATGAATTTTATGAAGTAGTATCACACATGCCCTCCTAATTTTTTAGGGTAGGATACTCTAATGCTGCATGGAACACCACAAATACGCAATCAACAAGAATATATTTGCTAGATAAGTTTTAATTATCAACATCCTCCCTGAATTTCAGAGGATATCAACACAAAACACTCTTAAAGAAAGGAATTTTATTTTTGTTCGAACAAAAGTTATCAATTTGGAGGGGGCAAAAAAAGGCACTATAAATTTTTATTGGTAATTTTTATTCTAATCCACGGTTTTAATAAGTTAATCCACCATTTTAGTTTAATAAGTTAATCCACAACTATTTTGTAAGTTAATCCACGAGTGGATTAACTTAAAGATTTCACCCTATTATGTATCTAACAATCGATTTTGTGCATCTTGTTTCACAATTCTGTGTTTTTTCACAGTTCCCATATCAGATTAATAATAATAATCCAACTAGTCTAAAATCAAGATCTCATACCAGATTAATTATGTGAAAAATATACACATTATATCGTAATGTGACGTAGATAACATATAAATCTACTGTATGCAACATGTTTCTTATATAAATTATAGTGACATGTCAATTTATAAGATTTTCATTTGGTAATCAAGTTCTCTTGCTAGGATTATTATTAAGATGCAATCATCTCCCTCATCAAGATGTAAACTGCTTCTCTTGTTAGATATATTTCTATCATCTTTTCAAGATTTCAGAAAATAACTAACTACAATTATTTGTGATAATGGTAATATTTTTTATAAAAAAAATTGTATACAATTAATCAACTTCAAAAAAAAAAAAAAAAAAAAAAGCCAAACTACTTACTGTTATATTGAATTATTCCGTTTAACGCTTAAGCTTGGATTTAGATGCTAAGATTCCAAAACCGAGAAGACGACGGAAAACGCACGGAAGAAGATTGAGAAGGAAGAGATTAGAGAATACGTTTTTTTTTTTTTTTTTTTTTTTTTTTTTTTTTTTTTTTTTTTTTTTTTTGATGTACTGATTAAAATTTAAATTTTAGTAAAAGCCACATATCCAATCAAATATGGTGGATTAACTTACTAATATTGTGGATTGTAATAAAAATTACCATTTTTATTTGAAAATATTTCCAAAGTTTGGCTATTTTTGAAAACAAGTCCAGAGGATTTTGAATAATAATTTACTGGTTGTTTTAAATATATAGCAATTTACAAGTAAAAGTGTTTGATGTAATTTGCCTTATTAGTAAAATTGTTTTATCCAGTTTAGTTGAAATTGCTTCATAAGTCATAAATAACAAATAGTCAATTCTCAGATTTTTATTTACTGGCTACTTTCCTAAACTATTTACAAAGGTTCTCAAACTCTAAAATTAAAATATGGAACTTGTAATCATTTTTGTTTACTTGTAAGTTGTATAGTTGCCCAGCAAGCTTATGATTTATGTTTATTGTTATCGAGAGTAGAGTTGCATTCCTCTTGGGTCAACAAAATTAGTTATAACTATAAAATGCAGCCATTTGCCGTTATGCACAGTTAACTACAATACATGCACTTTCTAACATGTATTTCCAATGCAACAGACCACAGCCCGCAACAAATTCAGCCACATCCGAAACCTGAACCGCCATCGCCATCGGCATCACAGAACCCGACGACCGAAACGGATCAATCTCCCCGCCGCCGATACCGTGGGGTCCGCCAACGCCCATGGGGCAAGTGGGCCGCCGAGATCCGCGACCCGCACAAGGCGGCCCGTGTCTGGCTAGGCACCTTTGAGACCGCCGAAGCCGCTGCACGTGCGTACGACGATGCCGCTCTCCGCTTCAGAGGCAACCGTGCCAAGCTGAACTTTCCGGAAAACGCCAGACTCCACTTACAGCCTCCACAGCAACTATCAACCGCCACTGCCGCTGTTCCCAGGCAACAGTCTTCACCCGTACTGTCTTTTCCAGGTGATTATCTGGAATATTCCAGACTGCTGCAGGGTACCGGGGAATATCAAGGTGGGCTGCAACCCGGGTCCATTTTGGATCAGATATTGTATGCCACTTCTAGTGCGGGTTCGGTTCCTTCAATATCGTTTACTTCTTCAGCATCGCCGGCCTCTTCTTCTACTGCTAGCAGCAGCAGCAGCAGCAGCACATCGTATTATAGCGCACAGTTTCAGAGACAGCCTTGGGATCATTCTAGAAGATATCAGCAGCCGCCGCCACCTCCTCCTAAATGATTTGCTGATTTTCTTTTTCCTTTTCTTGCATGAGTTTATACATAGTTTATCCACGAACTATGATTTTTTTTTTTTTTTTTTTTTTTTTTTTTTTTTTTGGAATAAATACTTAGATATACCTTTTTTTTTTTGTTTGGAGGAGGGCCGGGGGGTTGGTTTGGTTGGTTTCATTTGTTATTCACTTTGTTTTAGCAAGCAGTGTGCACTTTGTAAACTTAGCGTTAGACAAAAGGATCAAAAGGACAAAACTTGTACTACAAACATAAAAGACTGCAGTTGATGGTGAATGCTACCGCTACGTTTTATTTATTTCCTTGCAGAATTTTGTGGCTTGCGCCTGTGCATTTATTCATGTAGAATTTTATTGAGAATTCTTTGTTATTGTATTTTAGCATCAAGTGTTGCTGGTGAAGCAATGATCGCTCTCTTGAAACTATAACTTGAACTCCATTGTTGGAAGACTTCAGCATCACACCACTGCTTGTTTTCCTTCTGAACTTTCAGAAAATTATAGTTTCTTCTATTGGATCTTTATGTACCAGTTCTAAATTGATTACTGAATTAGGTAATTTCAGCCCGTAAGTTGAAATATTACAACGCCACCTGGTTTGACTACTTCAATATTGTCCATCTAGTCTCATAACCAGATCAAAACGTGGTGGGTCAAGGTTTAACGTCGAAACCATGTTTTTTTTTTTCTTCTGCTTTAAAATTAAAATGTACCTAAGCAATATGCAAAAATTATAATAGTAATGCTATTTACATGCGCTATATTTGAACTTAAGATTACAACCATCAACATAAGTACATGTGTTTACAAAGAAGAGCAATGCACAACGATAGTAGTTCAATAACAGGACGAACGCTTCAAGGAACATTATGAATAACGGCGGCTATGTCATCGACAATCATCGCTAGGGCCGTCACCAATCGATACAAATAACTGTTATTCTATGCAGTATTGATTAACAAACATCGGCTTCGGTGATGACTTTGTCAAACCTATTAACAATGGCTAGCCAACACAAATCGTTGGACATGTGTCAAGCTATATGTGTGTCACGCTTTAACCATAGGTGTATCGCAAGTCATTCCTTGACTTGGATCTAATAAATCATCGCTTGTCGTAGGTACCTTGAAACATTCATTTTACATTCCAACTGCTTTTTCGACCATCCCACCATACAAATACATGTATATCTCTATTTACATTTACATCATATACAAAACATATAAACCCAATTATAAACGTATAAACATAGCATAATATCATATTTGTCACACGTAATAAAATTTACATTAATACATCCATATTTACATCAATATTCCACCAGATAAAACAACTATACTGTCAAATTCTTTTTTCATTAAACAAAATGAACATCAAATACCAATAAATCCATCAAAGTATCTCATACTCATTATCAAATTTCAATTATAACAGTCAAACATATCTACTCGTCATCTCCATCATTAGTATCATCATCCTCTGCTGACCCAGGAAAAATCATGTTCTTGGCAGTATGCGATGCGATCCGCTTATCTAGCATAGTACTTAGTCCACTCCGACGCCAATCTTGCATATAAGTTATTTGAGCTTTGCAATCTTCTCATGCTCCTCTAGCATAGTACTTATCGCTGCCGCCTCTAGGATAAAACATCCTCGAGTTAGAATAACTGATTTGCTTACACAACAAATCAATTAGATTTGCACTTTCGAAAATTAACTGCTCAGTTTTTCTGTAAGAAATTTTAATGACGGCTAACGAAGAGAATGTTGTTCAGTTATGAATCCTCGTCTAAAAATGAATTGTTATAGACGAAAAAATAAATTGTCGAATGGTTTACTGGGTAGTGGGAGAGTCGGCTGAAAAAGTGGATCAAATTATTAACCGTGTCAAACAAAAATCGGCTCAGAAATTTATCGTGCCATAAAAGAAACGCTTCGAAAAATGCAATGTTTTGCGGTCCACAAATATAAGTGTCCACACCACAAGCACAAGCCCAAACCCAAACCAGGCCGGGTCGATCGCACATGCGTGTATGGTGGTCATGATGCATGGTCTCCCTCCTCACAACAATGCATGTATTGGGAGCCCCAAGGCCCCAAAACGTCTTGTAAGAAACAAATATAAATACTTTGCTTCTTTCACATAGTCTCAACATGTGGGACTATTCACATATAAGAGTCATTCTTACGCTTATTCTATTTATTTTTTTAAATAATTCACCCTTCGGTTTCTAAAACAATTTCCACCAATCCCCCACTTGAATTTAAAAAAAATATTTTTGAGCAGTTTCTAAAAACGTAAGATTGTGCGTAAACAAAGGTGTCTTCTGACTTGAACCTTTGCATAGCGGATAAGATTCAGTTTTTACTAGAGTGACACGTAGTCTTGAACTCTATTCCTGACATCAGACCACACACAACATTTTCTATAGTGCAATCAAATAAGCCCGTGCATTTATGGTCGTGTACGTCTATCCTAGTCTAGTGAACGCTCTAGAAGTTTTGCCCAAAACTCCATAGAAAACGACCATATTTCCACATTCACATAGATGAGTCTATCAAGAGCACTCCTGAACGTAGCTATTCTACTCCAAATAGAGTACTACCATCTCATTAAAAGTTTCTATCAACTCATCCTCTAATCACTTCAGGAATACATGCTTCTTGGTTTATTAAATATCATGTTCAACCACTATCACTACAAAACTTGTTTTTACCCATTGAACCTAGTTCTTGGGATCTCCAGTCATTAGGTTGGGTTACCATTGTGCTTAACTCAACAATCTAAGGGCAATAGTCCCATTCTTTTAGAAGTATTAAGGACTTTCTCTCTGGACAGTCCTTTCGTCAATGGATCTGCCAAATTTTCATCACTGCGTATGTGATTCACTCTAACAGTACCTGAAGAGAGTAGCTCTCTAACAGTACCGTGCTTACGACGTATCTGTCGTCTCTTACCGTTATAATAATGGTTCTGAACTTTTGCAATAGCCGCGGTACTATCGCAATGGATCAACACAACTGGTATCGGTTCTTCCCATAAGGTAATCACAGCTAGCAAATTTCTCAAATACTTTGCCTCTTCACTAGTTGTAGCTAGTGCTATCATCTCAGACTCCATAGTAGACTGAGCCGAAATAGTGTGTTTCTTGGAATTCCAAGAAATAACCCCTCCAGCGATGCCAAAATATGTAGCCACTGGTCGCCTTAGAATCATCAGAAAAGTTATTCCAGTCTGCATCAGAATATCCTTCAAGTACAGGTGGAAACCTTTCATAATATAATCCAAGGTTCATAGTTCGTTTAAGGTATCTCATGACCCTTTCAATAGCATGCCAATGTTGTATACTAGGTCTATTGGTAAACCTGCACAATAATCCCACGACATAGGCAATGGCAGGTCTAGTACAATCAGTGGCATACCGAAAGCTGCCAATGATGCTTCCATAATCAGACTATCTTACACCGTCACCAGTGTTTTTAAATAACTTTACACTGTGGTAATATGGTGTACAAGCAGGTTTATAGTCAAAGTAATTGTATTTTTTTTTGGTATCTTCTCAATTAATGATATTGATCCAAAGAAAGTCCATTTTCTGACCTAGTAATATTTTTAATACCAAGGATTACACTCGCCTCACCTAGATCTTTCATATCAAAGTTGGTACTTAATAAGGATTTAACATGGTTTATGGCATGAATATTTGACCCAAAAATGAGTAGGTCACCTACATAAAGGCATATAATAGTGCAAATGTCATTCTCAGATTTGTAATAAATGCATTTATCACTTTTATTAACTTTAAAACCATGTGAAATGATTAAGTTATCAATTTTTTCATGCCATTGTTTAGGTGCTTATTTTAAACCATATAATGATTTATCTAATTGCATACTTTATGTTCTTGACCATGTACTACAAATTCTTCAGGTTGTCCATATAAATCTCTTTGTCTAATTCACCATTTAAAAATACGGTTTTAGCATCCATTTGGTGTATTAATAAATTATGAATGGAAGTAAGTGAGATTAATATCCAAATGGATGTAATTCTGATTACAGGTGAAAAAATGTTGAAGAAATCTATATTTTCACTTTGCTTAAAATCTTTAGCTACTAGTCGTGCTTTATATTTATCAATAATGTCATCAGGTTTTAATTTCTTTTTAAGTGCCCATTTACAACCTATAGATTTACAAGCAGAGGGTAAATCTACCAAGTGCCAAGTCTTATTGGATTCCAAAGAATCCATCTCATCATTTATAGCCTCTTGCCAAAAGTCGACATCTAAAGAAGATAAGGCCTCTTGGAGGTTTATGGGATCCTCCTCTATAGTAAATGCACAAAAATCTAAACTAGAAAATTTTATGGTTCTTGCTCTTTACTTCTTATAGGTTCAGCTTCAAAATTTCCATTAAGTTTTGTTCTAATAGGTATACTTGAAGTGCCCCTACTATTCCTTAATTTAAAAGGAAATTTTGTTTCATAAAAATCGGCATCATTTGATTCAATGATATTATGTGTATTTATGTCATAAAATCTTTATGCTTTGCTATTAATAGCATAGCCTATAAATACACATTCATATGCTCTACTTGCCAATTTTATTCTCTTAGGGTCTGGAATGCGAACATATGCTAAACAACCTCAAGTTGTAAATAAGAGAGATTGGGTTTATAATTCTTTAAAATTTCATAAGGTGAAATTTTATTCTTAGATTTAGGGACTCTATTCATAACATAGCATATGGTTAATAATATATCCCCCCACCAATGTTTTGCTGCACCAGAATTTAGTAAAATGGCAACTACTAATTTGGTAAAGGCCCAATTTTTTCTTTTAGCTTTACCATTCATTTCAGATGAATAGGGTGTAGTTCCCTCATGTATTATACCATGTAGTTTATAGAAATCCAGAATTGAAGTAGATTCATATTTTGTTCCTCTATCGCTAGAAATCTCTTAATTTTCTTATTTGCTTGATTCTCAATTTCAGTTTTGAATGTTTTAAACATGTCAAATGCATCACTTTTATTTTTCATAAGGTAATCATAGGTGAAATCAGAACAATCATCAATAAAAGTGATAAAATCGCGATGTTTATAGTTAGTCAAAGTGTCATCAAGCTCACATATGTCAGAGTGAACCAAGTCTAAGGGTTTAGATATTCTATCAGCAGATTTATGAGGTTTCTTTGTGATTTAAGATACAGAGTTCACATTTATTAAGTTCAGATTCTGATATTTTAGGAATCATATCTAATGTGGACATGTTATGAATAATGTGTTTGTTAACGTGACATAATCTAGAGTGCCAAATACTAAAATCACACAACATATAAGCAGAACTGGTCACTTTATTAGATTCAACATTCAATTTAAACATTTCCTCACAAGCATAACCCTTTCCCACAAAAGTTTCCATATAAGTTAAGGTATACAAATCAGCCCCAATAACTTGAGTAAAGCCAGCCTTATTAAGAAGAAAGCCAGAAACCAGATTCTTCCTCATCGCTGGAGTATGCATAACATCTTTTGGAATCACAGTCTTTCCAGAGGTAAACTAGACTTCCGCATTGCCAATCCCTGCAACTTTAGTGGTATGAGAATCTCCCAACAACACTTTCTGATCATTAGCAGCTGTGTATGTAGTGATATACCCTTTTGATGGGTGCGACCCACATAGCCATGTGGCATACCCGATTTTGTGCCATTTCCCGGTTGAGGCTTGAGGTCATACTTACTATTTTGGAACATCTGGTCACCATTCACTTTGAATGCCACATCGTCAGATCCGCATGATATCACTAATTGACGTTCACAAAAATACTTTAGGTGTTAAGAAGGTGTATTCTTCACCACCAACAGAAATACGTTTGGTGAAATCAACGTACGTGATCCCTTTGGAAATACTCGGTCAGACACTCGTCCATACAAGTCATATAGGAACCGGATGAACCGAAGGCACCCTCCTACCACATCCAAGGAATCACCCTATAGATCAGTAGCGAGTGGTCCTTGCAATCCGTAGATTCCAACCACGGCAGAATTACCATCAAAACCCTCTGACTGCTGACCAGAGAAATTTATTAAGTAGTCCTTCCGCTTATGAAGATCCACGGTCTTTAATTGCTCCGTCTTCAATCAGCATCTTCGCGTGGAATGGTTTTTCAAATATAAAATTCGACCCCGGTCTTTCCGTACCAACAATTTTATAGGCCAGATTTGATAGTCGGTTATTTAACTATCAAATAAATAACCATGAGAATAAAACGAGCTTAATGATTTAGTATGCTGCATCACTTGGCCTTTTTAATTAAAACATTAACGAATGGTAAATTAAACTTGTAAATCTTTCAACATTTCAACACAGTATTTACTTCTTATTTTTATATAATAATGTTCTCAAAACCACTTCTTTAAAATACTTAGAAAAATATCTTATAACATATTATATTTCCATTTACCTTTCTTTTCAAAACATTTGCTACTTCACTCTTCATTGTTTAAATTCGAAAATCAATTCAACTTATTATTCATAAATTAACGCTACGAAATATCTTTTGTTTCATTATTTCAAAACAACAACCAATGCTTACTCTTATAGAATAAAACTCAGCTTTATATATCCTATATTTTTATTTTACTTTGGAATCATCATTATATATATATATATATATATATATATATATATATATATATATTCTCACATCTTTCTAATTTCCTTTACTTCGGATCTCTCATCATATATTCTCTAATTTTCACCAAACATTACATTATTATTTCTCTAATGCAAATAATAAATTATTACTGATCACTTACTAATATCATCTTCAGATAATCCTGAAGTCGTTCAAGTTGGGGCATTTTAATTACCTCTAAAACCTTAATCAACAATGTTCTTATATTAAGATAGATATGAGTTGGAATCCAAATCCCAATATTTCATTCTAATATCAATAAAATTCCATTTAACTATTTTATTCAAAATACGGTTTCAGAAAACCTTCTTATCTTTTTGAAAATCTCTTCCTTGAATATAACCATTATTTCTTATTTTAATAATTAAGTAATTTCTTGTAAAACACCACCTTTTAACCTCTACCTCTTTAAACAAATTCATTTTTATAATTCAGATTTGTTTACAAAATCCTATGTCCCACTACTTTTACCCAATTCACTTTTACCAATTCTTTTACTCATCCATTCAACCATTCCTCCCTTGAAAATCTTATATCAATTTCCCCCTTTTTTCTTAATTCCATTATTAAGTAACGTTAATTTAAAATTAACGCTTTACCACCTCAGCTCTATTCATAAACCTCATTTACATAATTCTGGCTTAATATAAACCCTTTTTATATTAACTTCCTTTTTCTTAATTCAATTAATTAAGTAACCTTTATTTTAAGCTATCGTATTCGCTTAAAATTTCTTTTATAACTTTGTTATAAAATCTTAGGTTTAAGTTAAAAACTCGTTCATAAACTCCTTTTATAGTTCAATTAAATTTCATTTCAACTTCGATTACTTTTTAAAGAATTTCAATTAAAAAGAAATTTCCTAAATTATTATTAATTAAAATAATAATTTACTTCAATCATTAACTACTTCAGTAGTTAATTTCTTTATTAACAAAAATAAATAGTAAATTCCTTTTTAAAAATCTTATTAAAATTTAAAATGAATATTCGTTAAACTATTTCGTTATATTAATTCAAAACAAACTAATTTAATAATCAATCCCATTTAAAACGGTCGACTTATTAACTCGAAACACGGTTATCTAGTTAACCGATTCCAATTAGTTCTCACTTTAAATTAATTAATAATATAATTAATTTAAATAATTCCATTTAACTGTTTCTTAACATAACAATTATTCAAACCAAACCGTTAGGTTAATTTTCTATTCCCAGACTTATAACTGTGATTAACATCATATTTTACTTTATAAATCAATTAATAATTAATTATAAACTTAAATAATAAATAATAATTATTTATTTCCTTTTAATAAATTTTTATTCAAAATAAAATCTATCTCCAGTTATAAAATAAATTTTACAACTTCAGTTCTATCGATTCACCTGATGGTAAATCAATATAAACAAAACAATTTATTCTTTGGCCATTTACTACCGGTTACTCAACCAATATTGCCCATGGTTAAACAGAACAAAGGTTGAATTTCCAGTCAACTATCAATAATCAAATTAATCACCCATTCAGGACAATTCATATACTGATAATATGAAAATAAATAATATTTAATATATTTAAGGAATTCATTTGGATCCCTCCAACCTGTTCTTTCCTGTATCAAAATCGGTTATCTCAAATCAGATCATTCAATTCCATTTAACTAATAATTTCTATAACAGTAAATAACGACTATTTAACATCAACAAATTTCAAACAATTCAAACAATTAAACACGTTTATTTTATAAACGTGGCCAACAAGGTAAGTTACCTCAGTTGGTTCCCATCGTTAAAATAACGATTTAGTTTTAATACTAAAATTAAACAACAATTTAATTTCATCGGTTAAATCAACAAATGAATATATAATTAACCAACAATCAACCATTAGCAACTAGAGCACACAATTATAAAACCCGACTTATAAAAAATATAAGTGGGAAGAACTGAATGAGTTTAACTCACTTCGATTTGATTCACAATTGAAATGGTTTGATTATGGTTAAATTATACAGTTGTTTAATTTAACTAACATTCCCTGCTAATTCCAGTCCTGTCCAAAACTGTTCCATGATGTAGATCTCATCAAGATGATCGTAAAACATGCTTCTTCCTGCTGCAATGTTCGATCAGCCCAAGTCTGATCTGTTATCAATTATGATAGGTATAAATAAATCTTGATTTTAGTTAATATTAATTAACACTTAATTAAAAGTTTATTAACTTAGCTATACTCGATTAGGGAATAACAAGCCAATTCTTAATTAATGCTTTTCCTAATCTCTTGCAGGCTAGTTCCTTTCGATTGGCGGGAATCCGTTACTTGAACGAAAATAGATCTTGTGGAATCATATTGAATATTTAACAATACATTTCGTACCCTGCTAAAAAACTAATCCTTGTTTACCAAACTGTTCCAGGCTTCCCATTGTTTTCAACAGTAACCCCGTATATACCTTTTGGTTGTCTTTGGATTCCATCTTCAAATCAACATTTAATTAATTCACATTATTAATCACACTTAGTATAAGTTAATTACTTAATTAAACAAACTGTTAACCAATTTAGAACCCGATCCAATTCATTCTCCTTCCGGTTTTTTCATTTCCATCACACTCTTCGGTTCCATGTACTTTCCATTACAACTGAACATACTTCAATACCTTGGGTTCCAAATCGATCTCCTCACACACCGCCAGAACTTCATCTTAAGCCACTCACATTTGCGATGGAGCCTCCTCCGCCACCACCCAAAACCGCAGTCGACTCGATCACATCAGGAGGCCAGAATCCCCCATGAACCGCCAATACTTCTCGAAACAATAGCGGCCACCATGATTAACTAGATCTGATCATGACCGATCAAACTAAAGGCCTCACAGTCCTCTTTGATTTTGTAGAAGAAAGATTTGAGAATTTATTAATGGATTTAGATATTTCAGAGCATGAATTCGCGAATTACAAGCCGTTCATTTTTGTTTTGACGCGGCGAAAATAATTTCCAGTGTTGACCGCACAAAATAGTTTGACTAAAATTAGGTTTTTACACGTTAGGGATATATATAGTATAAAGAATAATATATTTTATTATTTTATAAAACTTCATCTTGAAGTATCATTTTAAAACAAACCCATACGACCTCCATTTGAAATGAAACTCCTAATTCTAGCATAAAAAAATATTCTGGACCCGACGGGACGGATTTCGCTGAACTCCAAGGTCGTTTGTGAAAAGTCCTTAATAAATCACAGGCTAAAAATCACGTATTTAAATTTCTATCACAGAATAAATCCAATCAACTTTAAGCTTAGAAATTCTACTAGATCTTTTCCTTATGGATCCAATGAAATTTGTTTCATTAAAATCGGATTTCATTTGGCCAGCCGATTATTCCTTTAAAGTTACCCCTGTCTAAATTGACTAAAATAATATAATTGATTAAGGCGTTTATCGTTGCCATGATCAAACGGCAAGTCCAATTGACATGAAAATTGAAATTTTATAATATTTAATTAATACAAATCCAATGGTACAACTTTCGTCGCATTCCGAGACTGTTTCCCGGTATGCTATTTTTATATGCCAAACAACGCCATTTTGAACACCAAAATATTCGATGTCCAAAAATAACAAACTATCTACCTATTCTGACAATAAACATCGATACGAACTTTACGAAATTGGTTTCATGACTTAATTTGATCGTCTTCTCAAGTTACACTCAAATTCCCCTCTATTAAATTAAATTAAATAAAATTAATTACGTGTTATAGAAAATGACTGGGCGTTTACGACTGTCGTTGTTACACCCCGAATTTTTAATGATACTAAAGAAGACAAATTAAAGAATAAATAATTTAATATTAATAATTAAGGAAAACTGATTACGTCATTATGTCCGTCTCGAAATTCTAGTCAGGATATATACCTAGTTTGCATAAAACAGATACATATGAAGAAGTTACGGACGATAAAAAGTTGAAAACCAAAACCGGGTATAACTGGCGCACTTGCCAAGTGCGCCAAGGTAATTTTGCATTGTCGCACCTGTAAAGTGCGCCCAGAACAGTTTCTGGTTATTCGGGCCTTTTTCGAGTGAGTGACGACCCGTGACCTGACCCAATTTCATTGGGGGTGAGGTGGCATCCGAATTCCGTAACCCAACAGCTATAAATATATCTCATACCCTTTGTTTTCTTCAAAGAAAAGCAGTGGTGGCCGGACTCTGCTGGATTCTGAACTGAATTACGATCTCTCATCTTCTTCTAAAGCATATCAAATTCTGAGATTCAAACATAGACTCAGCACCTTTTCTATTATCTTAGCAATCCAATCACAATGAGTTCTAGTTACTTTTAGGTTTAGATAATAATAATGAATTATGAAAGACTGTGATTTTGATACGTTGTAGACTTTAAATCTATGTTATTGTTAGATCTTATGCTACGTCATGATATATCTTTCTTCGGATCCAATTCAAATTGTTCTACTATGTTATCATTATGGATCGTGGGTTGTAACTTTTATGATATGCTATGATGCAGATGTATGTAGATCTATTCTATGTGATCTAAAATTATCATGTTAGACCTGTTCTATGTAATCTAAAATTGTCACCTTATGATTCATGTTAGATCTATCCTATGTGATCTAAAATTGTCACCTTATGATTCATGTTAGATCTATCCTATGTGATCTAAAATTGTCACCTTATGATTCGTTTTAGATCTATCCTATGTGCTCTAAAATTGTCACCTTATGTTTCATATTAGATCTGTCCTATGTGATCTAAAATTGTCACCTTATGATTCATGTTAGATCCATCCTATGTGATCTAAATTTTTCACCTTACGATTCATGTTAGATCTATTTTATGTGATCTCAATTGTCACCTTATGTTAACATGTTAGATCTATTTTATGTGATCTAAATTGTCACCCTATGTTATCATTTTAGATTTAAATCGATTGGACATCTAAAATGGCTAATTTAGATATTATGACATCATAGTTCATCAGTTTTATGTCCACCTTGTTTTGATGACAATTTCATGTCCATGCTAGTATGTATGTTCACCTTATTATCATACAAGTTTATGTTTATGCCAAGATGATCATTTTAGTATATTCCCATTATTTTCCCTATTATCATTTATGACTAGGCTATTGTCTAGCCTAGGCAAGTTGCCAATTTTGTGAGGGCGCTAGTTAAGGGACGAGGGAAAAAGGAATAAAAATGGCATATTTTGAATATGAACATTTATGGACATGTAATTCAAATTACTGGGCAAAATAGGTATTGACACCTATAAACGGAAAGGATTAATTAATTGGTAAATTAATTAAAATTGGCATAATTTGAATTTGAACATTTATAGACATGTAATTCAAATTATTGGGAAAAAATAGGTATTGGCACCTATAAAAGGAAAGGGTTAATTAATTGGTTAATTAATTAAAAATGGAATGTCTAGTAACTACAATTAGGAATTGTAATTGAACTTATGAAACGAGTTAGGTTGCATTAGTCGTGGAAGTCTACCCAGACGCGACTGACACATCCAGCAGCCACTAATGGTGAACCTAATATGGGAGATTAAGTACGTAAATACGAATCGGGCTATGACACGAGGTTATGCCCAACTGTAGAATAAGCCTGCCCGGACCCGACCGGCATATTCAGCATCCACATGATGTATGCCTAATGTGGGAGGTCTGGCCCATTATGAAACCACAAAAGGACATGGTAAAGAATTGGACTACTTAACCTAAGTTAATCCATAGGGATTGTATGAACTTAAATTTAAGTTGGGGTTGAGTAAACATGGTTGAGGGGTATGTTAAGTAAATCTGAAGAGTGGATGGGTAATAGGCCCACAAACTTAACTCGTTAAGATTATGTAATTAAAGACACATGATGGTATACATAATCAGTGGGAATAATAAAGTTACGTAATTAAAGACACCTCATAAAGTAAACATAACTTGTAGAAGTAATAGGGTTATGTAATTAAAGACACCTATAGATAAGCATAACCGGTAGAAAAAAATAAGGCTATGTAATTAAAGACACTTAGTGGTATAAATAGTCAGTGAAAACCTAGTGAGGGGATACAAGATAAAGGGGAGAGTTTGTATCATATTGTGTGGGACCCGTTTCAGTCAGTAACCTGGAGTAGGTATCAAACAAAGTATTCCGTACTAGGCGGAGAAGGGGCACACTTACTGACTGATTGTAAGAGATCCAAACGTGGAGGACGGTGTGGGCGGCGCAAACCGACCGAGCCATGTGCGTGCATGAGCCAGGCAGAAGGGGATAAGACGACTGTGACACTTGTAGATATAGTTGTGCACATTGTTACGAAGAGGGGTTGCCACTTTTGGAAGTGATAATTTCTACTATGGGGCCAGCACAAGGTATCTACGAGGGTTAGGGAGCCGATCGATCAGGGTAGTTGTTAGGATACATTTGGATGTATACCTAAGTCTACCACCTTATAGTTAGAGGGATCATCTCTTTCTGGATATACTAGTAACAGTGCAGAGTAATCACTAGTAGGGCATGCACACCTTATCTTGCTTACCTTGTCACACCTGCCATTTGTGTAGTGATCTCCCTTATCCACTTTATATGCCTATCATGTTACTTTTATTTATCTACTGCCTAAAAGTAACTAGACTCGCCAGACTTTATGTCTGACCCTTTTTGTTTCTCCTTCTTTCTCCCCTTCCCCCCCTCCCAAGGTTCTCAGGGAGGAAACACCCAGGCATTGTCAGGATTCAAATATCACCTTGCTAGAAAGTATTTCTGATGTATGGCTCAAGTTCTTGTCTCTATTATGGCTTAACTCTTTCATTTGGGGAATTATGCTTTTTATTTACTTATGTACTCTGATGATGCAAGACAGAAGTTATTTTATTGTAATGGTTTTTGTGACTTATGAAATTGTGGACCACAATATTTTTATTGAAATAAAAAAAAAATCCGCTCCTATCTTATTTATATCTACCTTGTAATTATTCTATTTCTGATTACATATAACGCTTCACGGAACTTAATGCATTTCCTTAGTGAGTGACATTAACAGACGTGTGGTGTTACACTTGGTATCAAAGTTGAAGGTTACCAGATTAGATAAAAGTTTCTGAAAATTATTTTCAAAAAGGTTTTAAAAGAAAAGTTTGTTTTGAAAAACATTCCCAAAAAACCATATGTAGTATCCTTCGGTCCCATTTCTAAATTTCTTCCTTTTCCCTTTTTCAGCATTTCTAAGGAACAAAACATCCCTAATATCCCAGAGGGCATCACTATACACGGATGGTTCCGTAGGTATTTGGAGACCACGGCGCTGGCTGAAGGCCAAAGAGACGTTCCTCCCTTAGCTGCACCAGTCATTCCTCCTCCTCCTCCCCTTCCAAAAGCAGATAACTTCGCCAAGATCTGCAAGGACTTCCGTGCTATTGGCGGGAAGCCATTCTATAGGTATAAGACATTCGTGGAAGCTCGGAATTGGCTTAAGGAGACTGAGGACATATTCGTAATCTTTGAAGTGAAGGACCGAAGAAAGATTTAGTTAGCTGCTTAGCTATTGAAGGACGAAGCCTCATTTTGCTGGGAAGTCACCCAAGCTGGACGTCCGGTGGAAACTTGGGAAGATTTTAGATATAGGTTTGAAATGAAATTTCTTTCCCAAGCTGAAAGCAGCATGCAGATGGAAAGATTCTTAGCACTCAAATAAGGAAACTTGACGGTGAAAGAATATGTGAAAAATTCAACCAGCTAGCAAGATTCGGGTTAGAGTTGGTGGATATGCCACACAAAAAGGCTTTGCGGTTTGCTAAAGAGCTGAATGAGCCCCTGCATGATTAGCTATGTCCCATATTCCGATGGAGGCCACCTTTGAAAAACTTGTCGATATGGCCCTGATGCATGAGGAGGACAAGGGAGAAAAGAAGGAAACAAAAGCTAAGGGAACATCGCAGAATAAGAAGGTGTGGCCCAAGAAGGGGCAGCAACAACAACAACAATAGCATAAGAAAGGAGGGAAAAATGCTAAGGGCAAGGATAAGAGAAAATGTCACCATTGTGGGAAGGAAGGTCATCTGATTAAAGACTGTAAGCGAAGGAAGAATTCTTGCTTCCACTGTGGAGAGGCCGGACACTTTGTTAAAGAGTGGCGGAAGAAATGGGGAACACAGGGACAAGGTCAAAGGGCAGGAAATTCTGGAGGGCAGGTGCATGCTCTCGCGGCCAATGGTCCTGATAGAGGTGGAAAGATTTCTGTGGAAGGTTTAATTTCTCTTTCAAACCATCCCATTAGAACACATTTTGATTCTGGTGCCTCACATTCATTTATATCAAGTTCTGTAGTTGAATCTCTGCACCTAATTACTGTTATGGTAGTAGATCCCGTAGTTGTTTCAAACCCCATTGGTGGTTCGGCTCATTTATTGATGATTTGTCGAGGTTTGAAAATAACCGTGTAAGGTGTCGAGTTTGAATGCGACGCGTATGTGCTCAGGTTTATGGGCTATGGGTTGATTTTGGGAATGGATTGGCTTACCACTTATGGTGCCATTCTGGATTGTGAGAATAGGGTTGTTAGGCTTCTGACTTGTCATGGGAGAACCCTCGAGATTTCGTGTGACCCAAAAGGGTCAGTTATGCTTAGTTTCCTAGAGTCTCTTGATGCATCTATCGACGATCTGCAATCTGTTCCAGTAGTCCGAGATTTTTCCGATGTTTTTGATGATGTTCGGGGTTTACCTCCAAGGTGCGAGATCGACTTTTGCATATATCTGGTGGACAATGCAAAGCCAGTTGCATTACCAGTGCGCCACATGGCTCCAACGGAAAGGAGGGAGCTGAGTAAGCAAGTTGGGGAGCTACTTGAGAAAGGGTTTATCAGACGAAGCTAAATTGGGTGCTCCAGTGGTATTTGCAACTAAGGCGGATGGTTTACTTTGTTTGTGTATTAATTATAGGGAGTTGAATAATTTCACTAAGAAGAATAGGCACCCGCTTCCGAGGATTGATGATTTATTTGATCAGCTTGTTGGTGCCTCGGTATTTTCCCAGTTAGACTTGGCCATAGGGTTCCATGAGTTGAGGGTGACTAAGGACAGCATAGATAAGACTACCTTTAGGACTCCGGACGGTTTCTTTGAATGGCTAGTTATGCCTTCTGGGCTGACGAATCACTACTACAATAGTGGGCATATTCGACACTAATTTGTGTGTGTTGCATGAAAAGTGTGGCAAAAGCTATGCATTCTTTGATCTTCTACAATAACATTCATTTGTTGTTGCATTAGATGTGAACATAGTGTTGCGGTTGGAATTCTTGTGTTGTGACGTGCAACACCAATTCAAAGTGTTGCATTATATAAATACATGTCAGGTCAGCGATCCACGTAATTAGTTTAAATAAATAAATAACCGTAGATGTTGATTAATCCAACGACTCAAGCCGATCCTTTCAACACCAGTTGAAAGTGTTGCATTACCAAAATACATGCAGGTCAGCGATCCGCGTTATCAGTTTAAACAAATAAATAACATTAGATGTTGATTAATCCAACGGTTCAAGCCGAACCTTGCTACAGCTTAGTGAAAATTTGGCGCGATAGTTTCCCATTCACGAAATACTTCCCCCCAAAACAAATTTCTCCCGTACTCCTCCTTCTGTCTGTTTCTCTCTCCATGAAATCCGTCCAAGAACACCTCCGATTGGTACTCTTCCTCAGGTTACAAACTATAAACCTTCGATTGCTCCTATTTTACAAACTTTACACCTCCAATTTGGATCATTTAGGACAATTACAGGTAGTTAGGGCATCATCATTTCGGTTTTATTTAGTTGTATTTCATCTCTGACTTATTTTGGTCTACGTTCAAATTCTCTGGGTAATTTGGGCATACCGATTGCCTTAAATTAGGGTTTTGTACTTGAAGTGTTGTATTTATATGTTTGCATATGTTGAAATTGTGCAAGTTCTGTATTTTTATGTTTACCAAACCATTGATGTACTGATAAATAATGCTTATTTTGAAAGGTGGAAACAAAATTTAGAGGACAAAAGAGATCCAATTTAAATTTTAAATGTCTATTTCTGTTTGTAGTTAAATAATGCCTATTTCTCTTCCTACATCGTATGACTACGAAGATACCCTAGGCATGGGTGATCTACGACTGTCAAACCCATCATCACCGGAAACTCCTATTGATTTTTATATAGACATGCAAGAAATGCACTACGATGATTTGCGTGAGTATGAACTAGAGCAAGAAGAACTCCGAAGACAATGGCAAGAAAAAGAACGACGTGAAGAAAGGGAGATGCGATGACATAGTCGTGCTGCCTTGCGTCGTCAGCATCAAAACAACCAACTGGTTAATGAACAGCAAGCGGACTCACCAATCATAATGTGTGATTGTGGGTATGCCGCTGTAGAAGATGTTATTTCGATTGAATTCAACATTGGTCGTCGTTATTTTAGATGTCGTGTTTATCCCACAAGGTGTACATATTGGCAGTGGATTGACCAACAGTGTCCAAGTTGAGCCGCTGAGTACGCAAATGAATTACAACATCAACTTACAACGCTGCAAAATCAAGTTATTGGATTTTGAACTGACATTAGAAGACTTAATGGCCAGCTTCAAGGGCTAAATATTAGAAGACAAAATTAAATTATTGCATCATTCTTTGTATTTGGTACAACTGTTGTAACGATCCAGAATTTTTAACCAATTTAAAATTGGAATTTTTATTACTTAATTTAAATTTGAATTTGATATAAATATATATGGTTAAGAGTATTTAATAATTTTGTTAAGTTATATGATATATTTTACTTTAATTATAAATGAGAATGATTATTAATGAGTTTGGATTTATTGATACTATTTGTCGTTCGATCGAATTTGTCAAACCATAACACAAATTAGTAGCATTAGAATTAAGTGTTGCCTTTAGTTTTCATAACCTTTAAAAGAAAGTGCTACCAAAAGTTCTTTTTTTCTTCTTAAGACAAAGTGTTAAGACACATGTCTTTATGCATGCTCCCTTTCATGCATGATTGCCACTTGCCCCCCTTATGTGTCTTTACCTCCTTACTCCTCCTTTCCTATATGAGGAGGCTCTTTCTCCATTTTTTACCATTTCATTTCCATTTCCTCCTTTCCACCTTCTTCTTAAAGCATATGGCCATTGTTTCCATGTCATAAGTCTTCCTCTTTTCCACCACCATCTTGCCAAAGTTCGTCATTCTCCTCCTCCTCTTATAACATAAAGAGAGATTAGTGTATATTATATTATATATATTTTGGTAAAGAAGACATTGTGCTAAAATGCTGTCCGACGGTTTGCTTAGCTAGGCTTGCCTAATGTGAAGATTCGAAAAGCTATTAGGTGAGAACTCTTTAACCACAGTTTATATATTTAATTAGCAGCTAGACTAATTTAAATATAGTGATGAATTATTATTGGTTGATGATGATTGATATTTGTTGTGGCGGATGATGGATGTGAAGTTTAGAACACGCACTATTAAGCGTTAGTGTTATAACGCTTGTGCACAATAATGATTTATTGAATCATATTGATGATGGTTACTATTGATGTTTAAATGGTTGCCGATGTTGTTTTGCACACACTATGACACAACAAGTATGTTATCACATTGGTGATTGACAAATCTCCTTCATAATTAATAGCAATATCATTATGGAAATTGAAGGTTAATAATTGGAAAAGACCATATGTATGAATTCATATATATTGTTAAAGTCCTTTAAATAAATAAATAAATATTGAAACGTTCTAGGATGACAAAGAGGATAGTGTCTAGGCTTGGGTTTGGAAATAAAGTTTCATGCTTTCCCTGGCTATCCCTAACTGATCCGACGAATGGGAAGGTAAATTTGAAGTTATTTGAATTTAGAAATATATTGGAATTTATGAAAGTTGAATTTTAAATCCAAAATAATTTGGAAATTAAATTTAAATGATTTTAAAAGGGTTATATAAGGATATAATGGTTTTCTAAGATATTTTGAAGTATCATAGAATAATGGTTATTATGGTCAAAATAGAGCTTGTCGCATAACGGCAATTTATGTATTTTAGTTACAAACTGTAAACGCTTATAACTTTTGCAATCTAAATCGGATTTCCAAGAAACGAAAAATAATCGATTTATATTAACAAGAGCTTTTAAATGAGTGAAAGCAGATTTTAAATTCGAGTTATAATTTTAAAGTTATGTTTAAAACCATTTTTGAAAAGATCGTTGTAAGAGAAGCTATCGACAAAAACCATAAAAAGCCATTTTTTTTATGTTTCTAAAAATATAGAAAAAATGGTAAAATCATTATAAATTATGTAAAAAAAATGTTTTGGATTGTAAAGTTCAAGTTTTGACTAAGAAAAGCGATGTTTTGATCGAAGTAATTAAGATAACTGTTTTGTAACGCTTTTGAAAACACTATCGTAACGCTTTCTTTGAAAACAATCTATTTTGAAGTTTTTAACTTGCAAACTATTTTCCAAACTACAAGTAATCATTTTTAAATGATATGTGGAATGTTTTCAAAGGTTCAAAAGTAATGGAAATATTTTATGGAATTTAAATTGATATTAATATGGGTTTTCAATTTTAAATAATTGGATATGGTTGGAGATAAATTTTCGGATGTTTGATATTAATCTGATAGATGATGATTCTTACTATTTGAGGAATTTAAAAGGTACTTCACCATTATTCCGCTTATAGTGTGAGTTGGATATCGAAATTAATATTAAGTATAAGTTGATGGTATTTCTATCCAGATCTAATGTCAAAGAGTTGAATAAATCTTTTAATTAAGATACGAGTTTCCTAAGTTGACTGGGATAAGTTGGATAGAAATAATCTTCAGATATTTGATATGAAATTCTGTGGTGTACATGTATACTATTTGAGGAATTCGGAAGATATTATTAGATCATTATTCCACTTATTGTATTCATTGATTATGAGAATTGATATCGAATATAAGTAGATACAATTTCTGTGTAACTTATGTTCAATTTTAATTGATTTGGGTTTTGTCGTGAATCATATCTTCAATAATATCATTCTTGAAACCCAGTGAGATTGATTTATGGAAATTCATATCGTAATTTGAGGATTTAATCAGATCTTTGATTTGAGGAAATTAACAGTGAGGAATTGGAAAGAAAGTATAATCTTTTAGTTAAGATTAAAGAATGGAATGTTGGAAAATCAATTTAATTGGAAAATAGGGTTGAAATGTTGGGTAAGGGTTTTCAAAGAAAACTGGATTTTTGATAATGAGTTATCAAACGGAAAATTAGTTAAGGCTTTGGGGCTAGATTATCTTGGATTTAAGGGTTGTGTTTTAAAGAAGAAGGGTTAAATATGGATTTTGTTAAAGATAACTTGAGAATAGATTTAAAGAAGTTTAATTTAACGAAATCCAAAATGGAAGGAGATTTGGTAGAAAGCCTGTGTGTTTCATGATTGTGTTTTTAATTGTGCTTATTATTTGGAAAGACCGGGATCAGAATTATGTCTGAGAACCATTCCAAGTAATAATACGACGTTGTGGAGCAATTAAAGACATTGGAGGAGACATTGAAGACCGGGACCCTTCATATCGTAGGGACAACTTGCTGAATGTCTCGAATGGCTGGCTCCCATTCGCAGATGAATTTTATATATCCGCTAAGTGGCAAGAAGCCCAAATGAATGTGAAGGAATTCTGGATTGTTGTTTCGTTTAGACCTAGAACGGACGTGTATGGATTGTGTGTCTGACATTGTAATTGACTGCATAGCACTGATCTTTATTAATATATATCTGCTTGGTGGCGGAGAATTTATTCTCTTGCTTAACACCCTTCTCTAAGACGTATGAGCTTAGAGGTTATATATTGATAGAAATCAGTGATGCATAGTGAATGGACAATGTGGCATACTTAAGTTATGTGATGAGCTATGGATGATCAAAGCATGGCTTATTTAAGCGTAGCTTTGTGTATATCATGACCTCGACGAACCTCACACCCCGGATTGATGGTAAACCGGTGGTCAGATTTTTATGTTTGTTTCGTATGTTCGGTGCACCGGGATGTGATGATGAAAGGGTATTGCGAAGAACCCAGTCTGGGACGCTATTTGTTGGGTACTCCGATTCATGTATGTTGGGTTAGTATAACGGAGTCCGAGTCTGGACGTTATCCGCGAGAACTGGGATGATGCGCTCAAGAAAGTTTGTGAGCCCACGAATGATCTTTCATACCAGGAACCATCATGTTCGAAACCCAATCTCCACTACGAGCCCGTATGGTTTTGATTGTATAGCCTGCTGGTTACCAGCAGGATTGTCAGTATAATGGGAAGGGGCATTATGCTGGCTAGGATTAATACATTTATTTGCAAAAAGGTTTTTCACACTATATATAGTAGTAAAAGAGGATTTTCACGTATGAAGGCATTTTTGGTTATCATAAGGCAAAACTCGCCCATTTGGTGTGCGCTTGCATTGTGTGATGTAGGACGAGCTTATGATTGCTTCATTTTTTCAAAAATTCATTGTGGATTTCTATGCACTGGTATTCACATAGAGTAAACCCGTTCCGCATTAGCGGCGTGGTTCGGTGAATTACCTAACTTTAAAATAAACCCTAAAGACAACTGTTTTGAGTTCTCACACCAGTCCCATGACTGACCTGGAGTTTATTGTTCCCACTCCTAAACTCTAGGTGCCCATAATTTTTACACGGGTGGCCTAGTAGTTTGGTCCACGGATTTAGCCTTGGATTTAGTTGGAGCAGGATTCCGGTTTAATTGGAGCTATTATGTTTGGAGCATTCGCATTCTTCCGCTGAGTTTAGTATCTTTTCCGCTGTGTAACCAATGTACTCTGATGTACTTCTTATAACTCTGATGTAATATTATTTTAATGATAATGGAAAAGTTGTTTTTATTTGGTGCAAATGTGTAAGTCCCCTAACAATCCGTCTTTATGAATAGTTCATGTTGGTTTAATTACTGATGAAAACCGAGCAAAAAGCCGGGTCATTACATAGTGGTATCTGAGCTTTGGTTTATACATGGAAATGGGGTACGACACATTTGAACAAATGGAAAGACTCATCAGAGTTATATATCTCATTAGAGATAGGGTTAGTAATGCCCTAGAATGAGATTTTGGTGTATTATATTTGAGAGAGCATTTGAAAATATGAAATGAGTTTTGAAAAGTTTTAATTTAAAGAAACAAACATATTTTGGAAATATATGGTTAATTATAACCTGGATACTTAATCAAATGATTAAGGTTAAGTTTACATTTTGTGATTATAATTGCATATAAAATACTTCTTATGGCATGGTAATTAAGCCCCTTCCATTGATCAGGAAAACGATCCGAGTACAAATGCCTTTTGGATTTAATTTCACTATTGGGGATTTTGAAATATCAATAAACTTGGGCCAAATTTGTTAAGGTAACTAATTAATATAGTTAGAAATTAAAAATTAGAATTTGAGTATTGTATTCGATGTTGAGGTTGGACTATCGGGTATAAGAAGATTTTGAATATACACCTAGCCAACGTATATACGAAGTCTTGAGTATACTAGATTGATATAGAATCACACTCAAATCACTTGAAGATGATTCTATTGATGACTGCAGCATCATCAGTATGTATTTTCGAGTTTCGAAAATGGGTTGACTATATGATTCCGATTAAAACATCAATATATACTTAAATCCATTTAGATAAGTGTTTGAAATTGTTTGGTAAATTGATATGAACTTAAATAGAAAAGTGAAAATTTGATTGGGTTGTAAGAATTATACCAGGTACACTTGTTAGTAAGGGATAAGCCAGTAAATTAAGTGGCGGGTAAGCTGGATTTTTCAACAAAATTTCCTTATAGGAACAAAGATGGAGCTTGATTTATCAGGTACTGAATGGTGGATGACCTTAAATCAAGAAAGGAAAGCTCATAATCGAAAAGAAAAGGAAGAAAGCCTTAGATTGGGGAAATTCAAAGGTATCTATTGTTATAGATGTAATCAAGAAGGACATTTTGCTGTTTTATGCCCAGAAAGAATACAAAAGAAAACCATTCGAGAAGACATAATTTGTTTCAAATGCAAGAAGAAAGGACATTTTATACGTAAGTGTCCTAAAACAAAGAAGAAACCCATGAACCTATCAAAAGAAAATAAGTGTTATCGATGCAGCAAAGTAGGGCATGTAGTCTAGGATTGTCAGTTAAAGAAGGGAGGAAGACCAGCTAAAGCAACACCACCGGCAGTCATAAGTGAAGAAGAAGGAATGCAAGAATTATGTAATCAAAGCAAGCTCTTTGACTCCTAGGGAATTATCTTTGAAAAGTTGGATGCATGAATAAATATATGTATATGATGTTAATTATATATAAAAATATAACTTCTTTTATAAATCTTTTTAATATATTCTATCATATATCCAAACAGATCTTATTCTAATGAAAATGTTATTGAATTTAATTAAGAGCGTAGATAGGAAGATTGGAATTATCGACGATTTTGGACAAGTCAATAAGTTCTAAAGTATATTGTGGCAACAAAAGGAACTATTTAAGTAAGCATAAATACCTTGTGAATTAAGTTTCACAATTTGATTAAAGGATTTTGCAAGCGGGAATTGTAAGAAGAAATTACCTAAACTGAAACGTTTAGACAAGCTGAGTTCGGAGATGATCAAGTTTTTCGTGTAACGAATAATAGTAAATTTTGGAAACTGAAAAGGAATAAGTTTCATAACCTTTGCATTTGTAAGATATGATCTAAGAGCATAATTTAAAACTCTGAATTTTTTGAAAGTAGTAAATGGTTCAGTATAAGTAATTGGCCCAGTAAACGATGAATCGAATATAATAGGTAACTGGAGGTTATCGTAGGAGGACATGTAGATGTGGTTTTCTGTTAATACATGTGAGAACATGGAGCTTTGGTATAAAGAATTTTAATCTTGATTATGTCGAATAAGTAGTTACGATTCCCTTTCCTTTTCGAGGACGAAAAGTTTTAAGGGGGGTGAATGTAATGATCCAGAATTTTTAACCAATTTAAAATTGGAATTTTTATTACTCAATTTAAATTTGAATTTGATATAAATACATATGGGTAAGAGTATTTAATATTTTTCATAAGTTATATGATAGATTTTACTTAAATTATAAATGATAATGATTATTAATGAGTTTGGATTTATTGATACTATATGTCGTTCGATCGAATTTGTCAAACCATAACACGAGTTAGTAGCGCTAGAATTAAGTGTTGCCTTTAGTTTTCATAACATTTAAAAGAAAGTGCTACCAAAAGTTCTTTTTTCTTCTTAAGACAAATGTTAAGACACATGTCTTTATGCATGCTCCCTTTCATGCATGATTGCCACTTGCCCATCATGTGTCTTTACCTCCTTGCTCTTCCTTTCCTAAATAAAGAGGCTCTTTCTCCATTTTTTACCATTCCATTTCCATTTCCTCCATTCCAACTTCTTCTTAAAGCTTGTGGCCATAGTTTCCATGGCATAAGTCTTCCTCTTTTCCACCACCACCTTGTCAAAGTTCGTCATTCTCCTCCTCCTCTTATAATATAAAGAGAGATTAGTGTATATTATATTATATATATTTTGGTAAAGAAGACGTTGCACTGAAATACTGTCCAACGGTTCGCTTAGCTAGGCTCGCCTACTGTGAAGATTTGGAAAGTTGTTAGGCGAGAACTCCTTAACCACGATTTATATATTTAATTAGTAGCTAGACTAATTTAAATATAGTGATGAATTATTATTGGTTAATGATGATTGATATTTGTTGTGATGGATGATGGATGCGAAGTTTAGAACACACACTATTAAGCGTTAGTGTTATAACGCTTGTGCACAATTATGATTTATTGAATCATGTTGATGATGGTTGCTATGGATGTTTAAATGGTTTTTGATGTTGTTTTGCACACACTATAACACAACAAGTATGCTATCACATTGGTGATCGACAAATCTCTTTCATAATTAAAAGAAATATCATTATGGAAATTGAAGGTTAATAATTGGAAAAGATCATATGTATGAATTCATATATATTGTTAAAGTCCTTCAAATGAATTAACAAATACCGGAACGTTCTAGGATGACAGAGAGGATAGTGTCTAGGCTTGGGTTTGGAAATAAAGTTTCCTGCTCTCCCCGGCTATCCCTAACTGATCCGACGAATGGGAAGGTAAATTTGAAGCTATTTGAATTTAGAAATAAATTGGAATTTATGAAAGTTAAATTTTAGATACAAAATAATTTGGAAAGTAAATTTAAATGATTTTAAAAGGGTTATACAAGGATATAATAGTTTTCTAAGATATTTTGAAGTATCATAGAGTAATGGTTATTATGGTCAAAATAGAGCTTGTCGCATAACGGCAATTTACGTATTTTAGTTACAAACTGTAAACGCTTATAACTTTTGCAATCTAAATCAGATTTCCAAGAAACGAAAAACAATTGATTTATATTAACAAGAGCTTTTAAATGAGTGAAAGCAAATTTTAAATTCGAGTTCTAATTTTCAAGCTATGTTTAAAAACATTTTTGAAAAGATCGTTGTATGAGAAGTTATCGACCATAACCATAAACAACCATTTTTTAATGTTTCTGAAAAATGTGGAATAAATGGTAAAATCATTATAAATTATGTAAAAAATGTTTTGAATTGTAAAGTTTAAGTTTTGACTAAGAAAAGCGATGTTTTGATCGAAGTAATTAAGATAACTATTTTGTAATGCTTTTGTAACGCTTTTGAAAACACTATTGTAACGCTTTCTTCGAAAACAATCTATTTTGAAGTTTTTAACTAGTAAACTATTTTCTGAGCTACAAGTAATCATTTTTAAATGGTTTGTGGAATTTGTTCAAAAGTTCAAAAGTATTGGAAATATTTTATGGAATTTAAATTGATATTAATATGGGTTTTCAATTTTAAATAATTGGGCATGGTTGGAGATAAATCTTCGGATGTTTGATATTAATCCGGTTGATGATGATTCTTACTATTTGAGGAATTTAAAAGGAAATTCAACATTTTTCCGCTTATAATGTGAGTTGGATATTGAGATTAATAATAAGTATAATTTGATGGTATTTCTATCCAGATCTAATGTTAAAGAGTTGAATAAATCTTTTAATTAGGATACGAGTTTCCTAAGTTGACTGGGATAAGTTGGGTAGAAATAATCTTCAGATATTTGATATGAAATTCTGTGGTGTAAATGTATACTATTTGAGGAATTTGGAAGATATTATTATATCGTTATTACACTTATAGTATTCGTTGATTATGAGAATTGATATCGAATATAAGTGGATACAGTTTCTATGTAACTTATGTTCAATATCAATTGATTTGGGTATTGTCGTGAATCATATCTTCAATAATATCATTCTTGAAACCCAATGAGATTGAGTTATGGAAATTCATATCGTAATTTGAGGTTTTAATCAGATCTTTGATTTGAGGAAATTAAAAGTGAGGAATTGGAAAGAAAGTATAATCTTTTAGTTAAGATTAAAGAATGGAATGTTGGAAAATCAATTTAATTGGAAACTAGGGTTGAAATGTAGGTTAAGGATTTTCAAAGGAAACTGGATTTTTGATAACTAGTTATCAAACGGAAAATTAATTAAGGCTTTAGGGCTAGATTATCTTGGATTTAAGGGATGTGTTTTAAAGAAGAAGGGTTAAATATGGATTTTATTAAAGATAATTTGAGAATAGATTTAAAGAAGTTTAATTTAACAAAATCCAAAATGGAATGAGATTTGGTAGAAAGCCTGTGTGTTCTGTGATTATGTTTTTAATTGCGCTTATTATTTGGAAAGACCGGGATCGAAATTATGTCTGAGAACCATTCCAAGTAATAATACGACTTGTGGAGCAATTAAAGACATTGGAGGCGACATTGAAGACCGAGACCCTTCATATTGTAAGGACGACTTGCTGAATGTCTCGAATGGCTGGCTCTCATTCGCAAATGGATTTTATATATTAGCGAAGTGGCAAGAACCCCGAACGTATGGGAAGGAATTCCAGATTGTTGTTTCGTTCAGACCTAGAATGGACATGTATGGATTGTGTGTCTGACATTGTAATTGACTGCATAGCACTGATCTTTATTAATATATATCTGCTTGGTGGCAGAGAATTTATTCTCTTTCTTAACACCCTTCTCTAAGACGTATGAGCTTAGAGGTTATATATTGATAGAAATCAGTGATGCGTAGTGAATGGACAACGTGGCATACTTAAGTTATGTGATGAGCTATGGATGATCAAAGCATGGCTTATTTAAGCGTAGCTTTGTGTATATCGTGATCTCGATGAACCTCACACCCCAGATTGATGGTAAACTGGTGGTCGGATTTTTATGTTCATTTCATATGTTCGGTGCACCGGGATGTGATGATGAAAGGGTACTGCGAAGTCCCCAGTTTGGGATGCTATTTGTTGGGTACTCTAACTCATGTATGGTGGGTTAGTATAACGGAGTCCAGGTCTGGACGTTATCCACGAGTACTGGGATGATGCGCGCAAGAAAGTTTGTGATCCCACAAATGATCTTTCGTACCAGGAACCATCATGTTCAAAACCCAATCTCCACTACGAGCCCGTACGGTTTTGATTGTATAGCCTGCTGGTTACCGGTAGGATTGTCAGTATAACGGGATGGGGCGTTATGCTGGCAAGGATTAATACATTTATTTACGAAAAGGTTTTTCACACTATATATAGTTGTAAAAGAGGATTTTCACGTATGAAGGCATTTTTGGTTATCATAAAGCAAAAATTGCCCATTTTGTGTGCGCTTGCATTGTGTTATGTGGGACGAGCTTATGATAGGTTCGTTTTTTCAAAAAGTAATTGCGGATTTCCATGCACTGGTATTCACATAGAGTAAACCCATTCCGCATTGGCGGCGTGGTCCGATGAATTACCTAACTTTAAAATAAACCCTAAAGACAACTGTTTTGAGTTCTCACACCAGTCCCATGACTGACCTGGAGTTTATTGTTCTCACACCTAAACTCTGGGTGCCCATAATTTTTACATGGGCAGCCTAGTAGTTTGGTTCGCAGATTTAGCCTTGGAGTTAGTTGGAGCAGGATTCTGGTTTAACTGGAGCTATTATGTTTGGAGTATTCGCATTCTTCCGCTGAGTTTAGTATCTTTTCCGCTGTGTAACCTATGTACTCTGATATACCTCTTATAACTCTGATGTAGTATTATTTTAATCATAATGGAAAAGTTGTTTTTATTTAGTGCAAATGTGTAAGTGCCCCTAACAATCCGTCTTTATGTACGGTTTAAGTTGGTTTAATTACCGGCGAAAACAGAGCCAAAAGCTAGATCGTTACAACTGTATCGTCTTTCCATCACATGTATAGTCTTTGTATCTGTACTATTTTGCTTTCGTGCAATTATATAATGTTATGAATTTGTGCTCAGTATCCTTAGTTGCTTGTTTCTTGTATTCTCCTGATAACTCAGTTCCAAAAGTTAGTGATAATTCATATCAAAACAATCGTCTTTGTATCATCACGCTGATTATATATATTTGTAAATTATTAACTTGTTTTGTTTTTATTTCTAATTTAGTCAAACATTACAGGGTAGCCCTTGTTCGTGTCTTGAAATTCTTACTGGTATCAAATTTAGTCTTACTAGGCCGTGGTTAGATTGTGGCAATGGATAGCGAGTAATACATATGGATAGGACTTCCGAGATCGAGTGCAGAATATGTAAGAGGGATAAGAGATTTTCTAAGAAATGCATTTCCCATTTATAAAGTAGGTGATGAGATGAAGTGCCCCTGCCAAAAATGCACATAACGTAATTGGTATTGTGAAAATGTCATATACGATCATCTTATTTTTAATGGCCCTTCTCCATTACATACCGGGTGGATTTGTGAAGTTTCACAGACAAAATTAATAGGTGTTGACGACCATATGGATTATGCAACGAAAATGCATTTTGAGGATAATTTAGATGTAATGTTCAAATGTGTGGGGTATAAGAGCCATGATGCATTTTGAGGATAATTTAGATGTGATGTTCAAATGTGTGGGGTATAAGAGCCATGATGTTCAAATGTTCAAATGCATTTTGAGGATAATTTTGAGGATTAGGGAAGACGATGGATGCTCGCTATCCTGATTTTTCATCAGAAAATTGTAATGTTATATTGGGTCTAGCATCAGATGGATTTAGTCCACATCGTTCAATGAATTCAAGTTATAGTACATGACCAATTGTGTTGGTAAATTACAATCTTCCACCTTGGTTATATATGAAACAAGAGAATTTGATTCTTTCAACATTAATATCTGGTCCAGATTCTCCAAAGAACAGTATTGACGTATATATGCAGCCTTTAATTGGAGAATTGAAAGCATTATGGAATGTTGGCGTCGAAACGTATGATTCCTTGATTGATGGGAATTTTAATTTACGTGCAAGTGTCTTATGGACCATTAGTGATTTTTTGGGATATGCCATGTTGTCAGTTGGAGCAAGAAGGGGAAACTAGCGTGTCCAGTATTCCATTACGAAACTTCTTCAAATTATTTGAAGTATAGCAACAAAATGTGTTATATGCACCATAGAAAGTTTCTTGATCCGACACATAAGTGGAGACTGGATAAGAGGAGATTTAGTGGCGAAACTGAAATGGGGAGCATTCCAGAAATATTATCAGGAACTGATATTGAAGAGTTATTGCAGGGGTTCAAAAATAAGTTTGGGGATAAGATGTAGAAACCTGGTAAAAGTGACGGCACTTTAAAAAAAGGTCAATACTGTTTGACCTACCATATTGGTGTCATAATCCCCTTCGACATAACCTGGATGCCATGCACATAGAGAAGAACATATGCGACAAAATATTAGGTACTTTACTTAATATAGGTCGCATGTCGAAGGATCACCTAAACGCTCGTTTGGATTTACAGGAATTGGGCATAAGGAAGACTCTTCATCCTGTTGAATGTGGTGGCAGAAAGCATGTTGAAATTAGAGCTACAATACTTGATATGACAAATAAGGAAAAAGAAATCAATTGCTCTGTATTGAAGAACGCCAAACTGCCCTACGGTTGTGCCTTGAATGTTAGTCGGTACGTGCATATAAAAGAGAGAACGGTCGTGGGATATAAGAGCCATGATGCTCATTTCATACTCCACTATTTGTTACAATTTGCCGTGAAGAAAGCATCAAAACCTGAAGTTGCATTATCAATGATCAGATTTAGTGCATTCCTTAGAGGACTATAGAGCAAGGTTATCGAAGTGGATGATATCAAGAGGCTGCAAGAAGAAATTGTCGAGATACTTTGTCATTTTGAAATGATTTTTCCATGGGCTTTTTCGATATAATGGTACACTTGCTTGTTCATTTATGCAGATAAATCGAATACGGCGGGCCTGAACATCTTAGATGCATGTATCCAATTGAGCGATATCTAGGAAAGTTGAAATCTTATGTGCGAAACAGAAACAGACCGGAAGGTTCAGTTGCGGAAGGTTATTTAGCAGAAGAGTGTGTGACCTTCTGTTCAAGATTATTAAGCGTTGATGAAGGAACAGAAAACACGTCGATTGGTATTGGAAGATGTCCAACAGATTTGGAATATCATATTGGAACAAAGAAGAATAAATATGGAAAGATGTTCAATTTGAAAGATGCAGATTGGAAGGCAACGCATTGCTATATTATATTCAATTCCGGTAATTAAGAAATTGAGAGTTTGATCGAGTAAGTTCTTAAGTTCCTATATCATTTTCCTTAACTATAAGTTAACACCTGCATTTCGTAGTTTTTGACCTTAATTATTATTTAGGGTTCATCGAGCGATTATGGATGGTCATGCAAATCCAAGAAGATTCAAGAGGGAACGAGAACATTTCAAAGAGTTTAGGAATTGGCTTAAAGAAGAGGTTCTGAAAAAGGACAAAATAGTGGTGTATTTTTGACTGCCAAAACTACCAGCTTTGCAAGTTCCAAAGACCAAAACCTAATGGTGGGTGATGTCAATTACTACGGATCAATCGAAGAAATTTTTGAGCTTGATTATTGGGGAGCTTTCACAGTGGTCCTTTTTAAATGTTGCTGGTACCAAGAGGAAAAAGATCGATATGGTCTTACTCGAGTAAATTTTAGCAAGTTTCATAAAACTGATCCTTATGTCCTATCTTCGCAAGTGCAGCAAGTATTTTATGTGGAAGATACAGTTGAAAAGAACAGCCATTACGTTATTAAAAAATTGCCGAGAGATTGGTGTGATACTGAAAATCAGAATGCAACGGAAGAAGACATAAACAATACGGATTCACATGATATGGGCATAGATGGTGAACTAGAACCAGAAATTGTTGATGGGGGATTGGATTAGGGATGATGTCCCCGTAATACAACTAGAAACAGAACTAGAAGCAGAAGTTCCTGATCCTGTTCCGTCTCGTTAGGATAAAAATTACTCTTTCTTATTGCTTTAATTTTGTCTAGTTTATGATGTATTTGGCACTATTTGTTTTAGATGGAAATTATTATCTTTGATGAATGTATTTGGCACTCTTTTCTCATATTGCAATGTACACTGTTCACATCTTTTATGATTTAATGTCTTTCTTTACTGTCATCTAAATTGGTTATAGACCAAAATGTTATAGTTGTTGTTTTTTGCCCACTTTAACATGCATGTACCTTGTTCTAATGTATTCAGTTTGTACAGGATGGATGAACTTATTAATATCCTACTGCACCATGGCGGACAGTTTCGAAGGACATGTTACGTCGGTGGAGAATCCTTTGTAGTAACAAAATATGATGTAGACCGCTTTTCTTACAGTGTGCTTATAGATTTTGTTAAAGATTGTCTCCATTACACTGATGTAGGAGGAGTATATATCAGCCAAGGAACGAGGGGTGGATGGCAACTAACATTGAACGACAAGGATGTAAACGAGTATGTATAGGGCTGCAATAAGCAAGAAGTGGGTTTTTACATCGATAACAACATTGACAAAGACAGTGAGCCGTTGATTCAACTGCAGCCGCATGTAATCATACGGCCAAGGAAAAACATAATTGAAGGTATATATGTATATGCGATATATATAGATCCATTCTTATATATATATATATCTCTGTGTGTGTGTAAAGAACTATGAAGGAGGCCATCGTTATTATTTTTATTGTTCCAGGTTCTGCTCAGAAGTCGCTTGCAAAGCGCAAGTATATTACTGCATATAGACTTTAGCAGCAATACAAAATGATGAAAAACAACCCAACTCAAGTGGGTCAGAAGAAACCATCACCAGAGCCTGATATGAATAATAATGAAGAAGATGTTACTGTGACAGACAAAGGAACTAGGAGGTAATTAAATGTAGAAAGTGAAACAGGTAATGATGATGATACCCGAGGGAATGAAGCTGATGTTCAGGTGTTTTTCAGTTTTCATTTCAGTTTTATTAGTCCGGATGAAATCTTATTCCGACCATGAAGGCTGCAGCTAATTCAAGTAACTAATTGTTCTTTGTGCATGCATTCTGTCAAAATAGCAAGAACTATTTATTCGTTGACTCTATTTGGTTAATTAGCTTAAATTTATCATCAATGGTGAGTAATAATGCTAATCTGCTTGCAGTTCTCACAACCATCAGTTTTGACGAAGTATGAACAAGAGCGAATCGCGTGAATGCAAGAAAATGATGCAGTTAGTAGATCACTTGGGGTGCCTTCATTGGTTAGTTGTATGCAAGAGGCTGCCGCACGAAATAAGAAAGATAAAGGTAAAGATGTTGCTGGACATCATGAATACATCCCAGAAAACACCATATTACAACTTTAATTTTACAACGGTGCATAAATCACCGTTGTAATAGAGCATTTATTACAACGGTGCAAAACGCACTGTTGTAATAAATGTTTTTTACAACGGTGAAATTATCACTGTTGTAAAGAACATATATATTACCATATCACAACTTTAATTTTACAACGGTGCATTAATCACTGTTGTAATAGATTCTTTTTTACAACGGTGCATTAATCACTGTTGTAAAGAGCATATATATTACCATATTACAACTTTAATTTTACAACGGTGGCGTCCACCGTTGTAATAGATCCCTTTTTACAACCTTGCAAAACTCACTGTTGTAATAAACATATATATCACAACTTTTCATTTTATTCGTTGTAATTGAGATGCCTAGTGCATACTTCATGTTTATAATATCTATATTTAGTAACTAATTATATTGAAACTTAATAATAATAATTAATAATAAACTTGGGAATCAATAATATTTGTCAATTATTTTTAAATAATTAATAGTTAATAAGTAGTAATTTTTTTTAATAGTTAATATATGTTAACTAGCTACTTTATTAATTAATAGTAACATAAGTTTGTAATAAGTATTCCTCTCGATTATAATTAACTTAAATTTTTTTGGGTCTGTGCCTATCTACCTGTTTTTGGATGTATGTACACAAGCCATGAGTTTATGGGTACATGCATCCTACTTTAAGCATGTATTCCTTGGCGCACATGTACCATTCCATAGAAAACACATTACCTATGTATTACTTTTTAATTTTACTCAGTTTCTAGAATATGGCATCTTAGACAGTCAAACATATGATAATTGACTACTCTTTTTGCATAAGAATGGTCCCTGTTCTGTACACTATCAACATGCCTTTAAAAAAAACTATTGATATAAGGTTGTAGTTTGTTGGTTGTACAAGTAATTGATCGACATGTCTGTATTTCGGTTCAGCAAAGAAAAACACTGGCTTTTCTTCTTACATCCAATGTAAGTATGAAATAAATTATAAGATGTCAATAATTGTTGTTCTTCCAATGCTGTTTGCTTATGCTTTGTTCAAGTAATCAATGACAATTGAGTCAACTATACCGCATGTTCCAATCTATCATGTTCTCTATTTTGTTCTAAATAAATTCAAAATAAGCGTACAATCAAAACAAGCATGTCTAATTATTAAGTAAAAAGGTCCTAAGTTGACATAGTATATACTTAACAAAATTTCCATAAACACAACGTACATATCAGCGTACATAGTACATACTTAACAAAATTTCCGTTGGTTCTTCAATTAAACGTGCCTTTTGACATCGGTTCTTCCATCGTGTTCCATAGTATTCCGAATTTCCTTTTCCATCGTATTCCACCGCAAACCCTAATTCCCCTTTCGATCCACTTCACATCGCCGCTTCACATCACATCGCCACTGCTCGATCGCCGCTGCTCAATCGCCACTGCTCGATCGCCGCTACTCAATCGCCACTACCCGATCGCCTACGTATCTCACTGGTAAATTTTTATTCATTGTCTCAATTGCATGTGACAATGCTCCTGTGTCATACTGATTGTAACAATTTTTATTCGGTTCACAGTATAATTTTTATTCGTTGTCTCAATTGCATGTGACAATCGCTACTGTGTCATACTGATTGTAACAATGCTCCTTTTAGGTTGAACTTTGTATATAATTTGATGACAAACCTCAATTGCATGTGACAAATTACCATGGCAAACCTCAATTGCATGTGACAATGCTCCTTTTAGGTTGAACTTTGTATTCAAACATCTATATATTTCTTCGTCTAACTGTAATTCCTGTCAATTTGCAGTCACACTCGTTTTGGACCTGAAATATGAAATTCGATCATATATATGCATATACACGTGCGCATATGTATAAACATGTATTTGGTCATAAGTTGAGTTTGTATATTTAGTTTATGATATTGACTTTTTGAATTTTTACGGGTTTGGGTATTTGTCATAAACAACCAGTATGTTAGAATGACCAAAGTTTGTTCGCTTGCATTTCATACTTTGTACTGCGGTACTGACTTTGTATACACTATTAAAATCTGAAGTGGAGATGTGTATTTGGGAACACATATACTGTCTAATACCATTTGCTGTCTTAATGAAGCTTTGTCATCCTGAATAACACACTAAAATACAAGCCTACAATAGAAACAAGAATAACACACTAAAATACACCAAAATAAACAGCAAAAATCATTTGCTGTCTTGATGAAGCTTTGTCATCCTGAAGCTTTTACCATTCATATTCATAGGATCTGCAAGAACAACAAACATAGTATGAGATATTTAATTTAACTATAAAAAAGGTTGAGCATACATTTCATAAACACAGCTCCTAGTCCGCTGTTAACTTCAGAAAATGGATTAAATGAGTAATTTTTTTGTGAAACCTCTTAAAAAGTGCAGCAGTTTATAATTTACATCTAATTAATGAAATGCAAGTTCAACTCATTGGATAATACTCCAATAACTAAATTATAATATCTCATGTTTCATTTATCCTTTTAATTAGATGTTTCATTTGGATGTTTCATTTGGAAAACAAATTAACTGTTTCAGAAAACATCGGATTATTATCAAATGATATTTCATAACCAATGCTAAACTCTGTTTGGCTGTTTCATTTGGATGTTTCAGTTTAGTTTACATCTATTTGGATGTTTCATTTGGATGAAACATTGGAAAACAAATTAGTTGTTTCATTTGGATGTTTCAGAAAACATTGGATAGAAAACATTGGATAATACTCCAATGATTTCAGAAAAAATCTAATTCATTTGGATGTTTCATTTGGAAAACAAATTAGCTGTTTCATTTGGAAAAAAAAATCCTGAACTAACACAACAGCCAAATTGAATAGTTCTTCTCAAAAGTTCTGTCAATTTTGGTACATGTTCTTCTCACAATTGAACCAAAACTGCAAATCCTAAACTAACAATAGCTAAACTAAATAGTTCTTCTCATATTAGTGTTTTTCTGCTTGAACTGATGTCATTAGGGTATGAAGTTTTAGATCTGAATCTCTAACTTAACATCTCAAATTAATAAATGTACAACATCCAAGCAAAATTATAAAGCTGAAGAACATGTATCATTTCTAGTATAAAAAAATTAAACTTCATTTTAACATATATTACTAACATTAAACCGAACCTTCAAAGACCAGAGCAGATAGTACCTCCCTTGCCTCATGGCTGAGAGACCCTGAAATATAAATTCAAACATCGTGTCACAAATCAAAGTAAATAGAAACATGTTCAATCATTTTTCTTGTTCTGTACAAGGCATAATTTTTAGTGCAATTCAGTTTAATTGAAATTCAGAATTTGAATAATATGAGTCATATGACTTACAGAAGAACTATTCAGTTTAAGTGCAATTAGATGCCCATGTCACAAATCAAAGTATGCTCACCCCTATGTGTGATGGTCTTTTATTTGTGTTTATTTTGATGATATATACATTATTATGCAAATACGTTGTTTTAGAGGGTGGGTCGAAGTATGATAGGTGATGCATAAGAGGGGTAGATAAGGTGGGTGCGTATAACCAAGTTGTACAATAATGTTGAGCATAAGTCTTTATAGTAGGTCCGAAAATTAGAGGCGTTGTTTTACCAAGATGGACAAAGCATGGGTCAATCTACCAAGGTTTCATCATTTTGGCTATTACTTCCATAGTTATAAGTAGTGTGATGCTAAGGGCACATCATTTTCCTCTTACTAATACCACGAATAAAAATAATAAGTACAATAAATTTGATGTACTTCCTAATACCATTATAAACAAATATAAGTATTTATGAATGAGTTTGGTGTTAGGAAGAATGTAGTATAAAATTTTGGTATTAGCAAGAAGAAAACGAGGTGCCCTAGCATCACACTATAAGTATTTAAGAAGGAGTATTAATACATTTTTTGTTTTGTAGAATGACAAGCGAATATAGGCAAGCTGTGGAAAATTTTGTATATGGGCATGTTGCGAGTGAAGGGAATCCCAAAAAAATTAGATGCCCATATCGTGATGGTAGGAATCTAATTTGGCAAACATCAAGGGAAGTTGTGTCACACTTGATTTGTTTTGGAATGGACCCAACCTATGATATATGGATTTTTCATGGAGAAAAACGGCCATCACAAAATAATAGTGAGACAGATACTTATAGAATGTATGTTGATGCGCAAATCTATGATGAGGAGGTAGAAGCCAATGTTGAAGCAAAACATGGGGAAGGTATTGAGGAAATGATGGAGAATGCCGAAATTCCTTTGTATCCCGGTTGTGCAAGCCACACAAAGTTGTCTGCTACAGTACTTCTTTTCAAGCACAAAGCGCGAAATGGTATATCGGACACGGCTTTTACAGAGCTTCTTAAACTTCTAAAGGATATGTTGCCTAAAGAAAACATGCTTCCTGATTCTACATATGCAACAAAGAAGTTGCTTAAGTCATTTGGTTTAGGCTATAAGCAGATACATGCATGTGTAAATGATTGTTGTTTATTTAGAAAAGAGCTTGCAAATAGTGATTTCTGTCCTAAGTGTGGTAAGTCTCGCTGGAAAAAAAACAAGACTACTAAAGATGGGAAGCAAACCAAAATACCTATGAAGGTTTTGAGATACTTTCCACTGATACCAAGACTGAAAAGAATGTTTGCATCCCCAGAAACATCAGAACAACTAAGATGGCATAGCAGTCATAAGAGTGATGATGGTAAATTGCGTCATCCAGTGGATTCTACTCAGTGGGCTACGATTGATAGAATGTATCATTCTTTTTCTTCCGATCCACGAAATTTAAGGCTTGGCATTGCATCTGATGGCTTTAATCCTTTCGGTGATTGGAATTGTGGATATAGTTGTTGGCCATTGTTTCTTGTTGCTTACAACTTTCCTCCGTGGCTTTGTATGCACAAAGATAATATGATGCTATCTTTGTTAATTCCTGGGTCACGACAACCAGGAAATGACATTGATGTATACTTGCAACCACTTATTGAAGATTTGAAAAAATTGTGGGATAAAGGGGTGAAAGCGTACGACGCTTACAGTCGTAGTGAATTTAGATTACATGCTATTCTTATGTGGACAATCAATGATTTTCCAGCTTACGGAAATTTAGCTGGTTGCCCTGTAAAAGGTAAGAGAGCATGTCCAGTTTGTGGTGTCAATACCTGCTCAATATGGCTACCATTTAGTAAAAAGTGTGCATACATGGGTCATAGACGATTCCTTGAACCTAACCATGAGTATCGTCAACGGAAAAACTTATTTGATGGAACTATAGAGAATAGAGAAAGGCCTCAAATACAAACTGGTGTTCAAATCTTTGATGATGTTCAAGATATTATTAATGATTGGGGGAAAAAATTAAAAAAGTAAGAGAAAGGTGAAAGGAAAAGGAAAAGGAAAACTATGATGAAAAAAGGATGTACAATGTGGAAGAAGAGGTCCATTTTCTTTGACTTGCCTTATTGGAAGGTGAAATTTAACTAGAAACACATTGCTTTCCATTTTCTATTCATGTTTGCTACTTAGTACTTAATTAGTTGTGTTTTGTCAATTTTTAGGCACTTCCTTTGCGGCATAATCTAGATGTGATGCATATTGAGAAAAATATTGGTGAAAGTATTATTGGTACATTGCTTGATATCAAAGGAAAATCAAAAGATGGCCTCAATTCACGCCAAGATCTAGAAGCAATGGGCATTAGAAAAAAATTGCATCCTATAGACATTGGAAATAAAGTATTGCTCCCAGCCGCACCGTGCACCTTATCCGATCAAGAAAAAGAGATCTTTTATAGTAGAATGAAGAACTTGAAAGTGCCTGATGGATATAGCTCAAATATTGGAAAATGTTTTGCAAAAGAAGACAAGATATCAAACCTTAAGTCTCATGATTATCATGTTTTGATGCAACAACTATTGTCCGTTGCATTAAGAGGACTTCTACCTACAGGGATAAGGAATGCACTACTACGACTATGTTCATTTTTTAATGACATATGCCAAAGAGTGCTTGATAGGGATAAATTAGAATTAATTGACTATCAAGTTGCATTAACACTATGTGATCTAGAGAGGTTCTTTCCCCCTTCCTTTTTCGATATCATGATTCACTTAACAATACATTTAGGGAGAGAAGCAAGAATTTGTGGGCCGGTCCAATATCGATGGATGTATCCATTTGAGAGGTAATATTTATTATAAATAATTGACGGTTAAAAGTATCTATAGTTATGAAAGTAACTTGTTTATTCATTTTGGTTATAGATATATGAAAATATTAAAAGGGTACGTTAAAAATCAAGCACGGCCTGAAGGGTGCATTGCTGAGCGCTATGTTTCCGAAGAATGTATGAAATATTGCTCTGGATATATTAAAGATGCATTACAAATTGGAGAGAGGAAAAACCGAAATGAAGTGGAACAAAATGATTTTATACTTGAGGGGCGTCCTATTTCCAAAGGAAAACCTATTACAGTCGATGAGGAGGTGATTAATGCTGCTCATCGATACGTTTTGTTTAATACGGAAGAAGTAGAGCCGTATATAGAGTAAGTATAAGTCCAACTTAACTATGACATACAAAATAAATTAGATCCTTAATTACATTTATGTATGCAGAATGCACAAAGAGGAGCTAAAATGTTTGCATCCTCATCTTGCTCAAGACGATTTGGAACTGTCAAAATTGCAATCGAAGACTTTTAGTTTTTGGTTCGGAAAAAAGGTTGATAGCTATATCTTAAAAAACTATTAATGATGAAAGTAATAGATCAACATAAATCTTTATTTAATATATTGTATTTGTCCAGGTTAGAGATGATAGACGTATATCCAATGTCAGCAACATAATAAAATGGCTTTCATACGGACCTCGTTCGCAAATAATTTCTTATTCTGGCTATATTGTTAATGGTCGACGTTTTCATACGAAAGACTTTGAGAAGGCGACACAAAATAGTGGTGTTTCCATTGAGTCAAGTACTGTTTGTGTAGATAGGTCTATTGAAAAAATAATATATTATGGGGTCTTGCGTGAGATTTTCTTGTTGGATTATCGTCAATTTCAAGTTGCCTTGTTTAAATGTGATTGGGCAAATATGTATCGTGGAGTCAAAGTTGAAGATGGATTTACATTGGTCAATTTGCATCAATTTCAAAATAAGTTTGAAAGCGACCCGTTTATCTTAGCAACACAAGCGGTTCAAGTTTTCTTCTCTAGAGAAGGTAGTTCTTCAAATTGGTATGTTGTGTTGAGAGCGCCCTCTAGAGGGTTTCATGAATTGGAAAAATACGACGAGGATGAAGAATCAACTAGTAAACCATTAGATGAGTCACAACTTGATGATAGAGACGTAGATAATGGGGATGAAAGTTACGTAAGGGAGGGTTGTAACGGTATTTTGGTATGTTATAAGCATATTTTATTGATTTTTTATTTTATGCATGTTCATATATACCATAAAATGTGTTGTTAGAATGAAAAAAAAAGAAAAAAAAATCTGATATAAGATTGACATCTTAGCGTGTATCAAAATAACTTTATTTTCTATTTTATGTTCTTTGCATGTGTATTTTATTTTGTACGTGGTTGTTACAAAGTAGTGCTATATTTAGTGTGATGTTCTAATCCTTTGTAAATCGTTTTGTTTTTTTATAGGTCGACGAGGAAGATTGATCTTGTATTATCGGCGAGGAAGATGGTGCTAGACAAAGGAGAGGTATTCAAGTACATATTGCATTTTTTACCACATGTTTTTTTTTAAGTTCAGCTATAGAAGTTCAAATATTAAAATCAACTTGAATGTATGTACAAATCTTAAATATGGATCTTTTGGATATGTGATTTATGATTTAAATTTTATTTTGATTTAAAGTTTGAACTTTGCTTTTTACAATTTTTATCCCATTGAAAATTTGGCATTTCAAATAGATAAAAAAAAATGTAAACAAAAACTTGTGTTTCCTGCCTTTTATTATTATTTCTATCTGTGAAAATTGGCTGAATAAATTTGCAAAATGTAGAGAAATGTTAAGTTATTAAAATATATGTTTTTACAAAACTATTTTATTAACTAATTTTTAGAAAATTCAATATTTAAAGGTATTTTTTCACAAAGAGAACTAAAATCAACATAAAGAATACTGATTAAAACCATCAGAAAAAAAGAATCCATAATTTAAATATCGCAAACACCAGAAATACGGGATACCGAACCAATGTTTCAAAATATCCTGAACTAAGACTGAGAAATACTTGACATTGTTGCAGATAGGTTGATTCCACAAATCTAATTTTGAACGACATGTGAAAAAATTGGAAAACAAAATTGAAAATAAATTTGATGTCTAAAACTGAGTTGCGAACAAACACTAAAGGCCTAATATTGTATCTGGATCAATTCAACACTGAGGAAGAGTGAAGGGAAAAATACAATTCTAAAGGAAAATAGAGAAAATGTGAAACAAGAAAAGGTAAAAGGACAAATGACACACTCCAAATGGAAGTGCAACAAGCGTACAAAGCAAAATAATTAGTATTAGTGGCACACGCTTCATGTTTGTAGGAAAAACGATTTATGAAAACATAACACGTTTAAATAATCAATGTCTAATTTTACTTATAATATGGACTATTTTGAACAAGGATTTTTTTTTACATATAGTTAGAAATAGACATAGAAAATTCAAATCGGATCTCATCGTTTATGATTCGATTTACATTTCGATTAAGCGTGCTCTATGTAGAGCTTAAAATCTTACAGATATACACACCATGAAGGTAGCTTAGCAGTTGTTTATAAATGTGCACCATCTCCATCCGCATATTGGTTTTTCCACACAGAACCTGCCTTTCTGTAAGTTGCCCTTTGTATGTTTGTCAAGTTATTTCCTCTGCATTGTTCTAGGTAAAGCTTTACAGCTACGTATTTTCTCCATATCACCCTCCCTCCTACTGCACAAGTCAATTAAACGTTAAGCTATAGAATGACACTCTACTTATGTAATGTGTTCGGTATCTCAAACAATGGACTAAACAACAATCATACGATGAATGTAATGTGATATAATCATTGTAAGTCCAGCTATTCCTATATATGCGGTAACAGTAATAATAAGAATAAGAAAAAGCTCCAGGAACAATAAGTTAATATAATGTGAGTTGTAGATTGCAAACTTGCATTAAGTTAATATAATGTGAGTTGTATGGCAAGTGCTTCACGCGTGATTTATTTGTTTATATGACTTGTATGTTTAACCTATTAACAATAATTTATATGTATATTTTAATGTCATAATAATATGTTTTTGTTTAATGTTGTAATATCTTATGATTTTTAAATGTGAATGTTCATTTCAATTAATTAATGAAAAATGAATATGTGCATAAAAATTCTTTATTAGATCAGCAGATGAATATGTGCTTAAAAAATGTGCATAAAATGAATATGTGCAAGTAGTTTTCAATAGCTAAAATGAATATGTGCATAAAAAATGGTCCTCATGTGTAGGTAGATGTACTTGCGGAGAAGTGGACTCCGTCTCCACCTCATGCCCTTGCCACTTGTGGCTACTTGATCAGCAGATCGGCATCAAGGCTCCTTTATTTCCTTTTTGGTGTCAAGGTGGAATCTAGTGTAGATTTGTCATAATAATTCGATGGATATTTTAATAACCAAATACTCCTTAACGACAATTTTGTGAGTCTGATATAACGATTGGAAAACCCAAAGAACCGGCAGCCACTGATTTGGAAAATCCATTCCTCGGTTACGTTTCAAACGCGATAAGCACATTTACTCCCTACATTTTGATTAAAGACTCTATTCAGCAGCACCTACCAGTATTTATATGCCTTCCGTACGTACATTTTAAACTGAGCACTGGCAAAAAAAAACATTTTTATGTCACTTTTATTTTACCCACTTGTACCCTTGCCATTGCTCAGTGCTCAGTGCTCAGTTTAAAATATAATCATTTCACTGTAGTCGCTTGTATTTTGATGAACAACACAGTTCGTCTTATGATGTTCATGTAATGCTCAGTTTAAAATATATTGTATGTTCAGCCATTGAAAAATGACTTAAGATTTTTATTTTTTAGCTATTGAAAACTGACTTAAATTTTTTATTTTTTAGAGCTCAAAAATTGCAAGCAAAAGAGCAAAAAAGCAAAGTTTAGCTGTACTTGCAGCTGTTCGTGCTGCTGATGAAAGACCGGTTGGGATTAGAATCAACGAACACCCAGATGGACCACTTCCGTTGCTTCGTGAATTAAATATTGCTATAAGACGATCTCCTCGAAAACATGCTGAATACCCAATATGCACAATTCGCAAACATGGAAGCAACCTTGGCCACACTGCAGAAGGGATGCAGTCCCCTCCTCCTTCCAGTAGCATCCCCGTCGACACTACAAACCAGATACAACCCCCTCCTTCCAATAACAGCCCCTTCGACAATACAAACCCAGCACAGCCCCCTGCCCGTCAACTACACTTCCATGAAACTCCAGCCAACGATGATTCCAGTCCAAACGAAATTCAACCCGATTCTACTGAAGATCAAAGATTGAAGCAAGCTAGAAGAAAGAGAAGCAGAACGATGATGAAATCATTAGCTATGATACCGGATGAGAAGCCGGAAGTTGAATTTAATGAACGCGGACAAGCAATAGGTGCTAATTCCAAACATTTGTCGTCGTATATTGGTACTCTAGCAAGGGCGATGGTGCCTTTTACCATTAGCACATGGAGGAACGTCGGTGACGATTTGAGGGATGATCTGTGGACTTGTATAGAGGTACGTACTGATATTTGACTTGTATACCATATGTCGGCTTTCAATAGTAAATTATGGCTTTCAATAGTAAATTCTGTGAATGATAAATTCTGGCTTGTGTACGATTTGAGGGATGATCTGTGAATAATAAATTCTGGCTTTCAATAGTAAATTCTGGCTTTAAGTTGTATTTAATTTTACTGATTCTATGTTATTTATGTTAGGGAGTACTTATATGTCTCAATATTAAAAGCAACATATTATATGCCTGCTATAGTTCTCTTTATAATGACATATGCATTATGCACATTGCAATACTGTTACATATTATATGTCTCAATATTCAAAGCAACAAATTATATACCTGCTGTGGTACAACATTGCATTTTGCAATACTGTTAGAGACTAATCTGCTGTTTTTTTTTTTTTTTGTGTGTGCACGCAGTCAAGATTCAAGGTAGATATGGTGTATAAGGATTACTTGTTAATGATAATAGGACAGCGGTGGAAGGAGTCGAAATCAAGGTTAGTTGCAGCTATCAAAAAAGCGTCTCAAAATCCCGACTCTACCGATACTTTAGCAAGCCTAAAACCGTTCAATATAAAGAGCGATGACGAGTGGAATGCTTTTGTAACTGAAAAATTGTCAGAAAAGTTTGAGGTGGTTATTTTTCTCTTACTGAGTTTAACTGTTAAATATATTACATTTTCCTATATCATATTTACTGAATTGATTTTATAGGCAACAAGCCAAAGATTCAAAAGCATTAGAGAAAAGAATAAAGTTCCACACACCATGAGCAGAAAAGGTTATGCAAGATTGGAAGAAGAAATGGTAAAAAAAATATTGTTAAAGCAACTATTATATGTTATCACATGAAAAATTCTGAAGCTGTTAAGCTATTTTTGCAGAAAAAGGAAACGTCAACATCTACTATCACTAGAGACGAATTGTGGTGCAAAGGCCACACTAGAAAAGATGGAAAACCTCCGAATTCAATTGCTGCCGAATGCATAGTAAGAATAAGTTCAAATATACAATATCAGAAACTGTTGCTATTGTTAACGTAGTTTTAATTTTAATTTCTGAATTTTGGTTGTTTTTTAATTTGTAGTCTAAGATAAACGAGCATCATAATGCCGCAAGTCAGGATTCTCATGGAGCAACATCAGTTACTCAAGATGGCGTGTCGAAGCTTTTTGGTCAGGAGCATGGAGGACGTGTAAGAGGGCTTGGTTTTGGGGTTGTACCATCTCAGCTTCGTATTCGGGGTAGCTCATCAGGTGAAGTACATGCATTGCGAAACCAAGTTAGTGGATTGGAGACCAAAGTATAGGAGCTCACTACGATGTTGATGGTAAGTGTTAATTAGAAATTTATTTTAACGGCGATTTTTCCTGTTAATTAGAAACCAAGTTATTGTCGGTTTCCGGTTCCGTTCCGGATATTTCGGAATTTCCGGTAAATTCCCGGTTTGATAATTGCGGTGTGGTTTTCTCATGCTGATTTTCCAGATTGACCCATGTTATTCCATTATAATGCTCCGGTTACGTCGATTATTTGACCAATTGCATTTTCTTTTCGTAGCCAACGGTACCAATCAGTAGTGGGTAATGTTTTAAAACAACTCGGAAAAAACAGTGTGACCAGACCCAGTGCCACTCTAACCCAAACTATTTATCTAGGGGTTTCTGCCATGTATATATATATTCCTCAGAAATCCATTTATCCAGCAGTTTACAGAGCCTACTCGAACATTTTCCTCCTCTCTCTTTATGGTCCTGTTTCTAAACCTTTAGCATTGTTTTTTGGAACAAATATCTGCTTCCAGCTTTCATCTTAAATTGCAACTGTTTGTTGCAAGGTTTATTATCATTAGGATTTAGGCTAAAAGCCTTTAGATCCGATTTTTCAACACTCTGCAGAATTCTAGGTATTATGGTAAGCAAAATTTATATTATTCATCAAGCTTGGTTAATTAGTTTTTGGCGTGATTTGTGCTATGTAGAGAAGAATCGTTCGGATTCTCATTGGTTTGTTGTCAAATGGAAATAAGATTTTAACCAGCTACGTCCGACTGATTTCTTCTATCAATTAAATTGAAGTTTATTTAATTTTTTCAACGTTCATCAATTTATTCCTACTCTTTGATTCGGGATCTGTCGGCTATTTCCTATTAGTTCCGGCATTATGTATGAAATAAAGTTATTTTTGTTTGCCTTTGATTTTTTATATTGAAATAAGAATCATTTCAATTTTTTATATTGCAAGACGATGCTAAGATGGTATGAGTCTGAATTCAGTGTGGATATATTCTTACATTGGCCTTCAATCTGATTGCCTTCGATTTGCTTTGTGTTATTTAACTTATTTCGGAGAGTTTTCAAATTAATACCTTAATTCTTCATAGTATGGTTGTATTAAACAAATACTCCTATTTGTGATTTTCGGGATCTGCTGGTGCTGGGTTGCTGATCAATAAACATAGGCTCCAAAATTTTAAAAAGAACCAGCAATCGCCTATGGGCTGTGGCATTTTGCTGCCGTAGCATGGAGCCAATAATAAAAACTTCACCAGAGGTAGAATGCCTTGGATTATTCTCATGATCCTTTGCCACGATATCTGGTTACATTTTAACACTTTTTTCTTTTAATTCTTAATCTCCCAGGTTAAAGAAATAAGACATGGCCGTTTGTACAATGTTTGTTCTTGGACATAACCCATTATGTCTCTACAATTGAAAAAAAATATTAAAAAAAGAGCAAAGCAAAATGCCTTTTTTTTTCATAATGTGTTTCAAATTTACGGCTTCCCAATTGTGCTAGTTTTATATGACCAAAATCATATTTTGTGCTAATTTTATATGACCTATGTATATGCAATCTTTACAGGATCTAAAAGAAAAGCAAGCTAATGCGGGAAATCCAGCAAATCCTGATCCTAATACGCCTCAGGTACCCTTTTTTATTAGTATAATTGATAAAAAGATGTAACATTTCATTGAAATGCTTTTACCGAACTGTGAAATTTTAGGGTGATTTTAAGGACAGTAAATGGAGGGGGGTTGGGTACTGTTAAACTAAATTACCGCGCATTAGAAGCTGAAGAACTTTTTAACGTAAACTAAATTCAATTTGGAATAACCTTTGTGTTTATACTGTTATCTAAAACATGCTAAAATTGGGGTACTTTATTTTTGAAAGTGAGGTGTTCATCTTTTATTATTATTGTATTCATACAACAGTAAAGGAAATTTCTCATTTCTAGATCTTACTTCACATAGTTAATCACTTCCAGTCATATATAAGTGTAGTCAACTAATAATCTATCAAAGTACTCATATCTATACCCACACTAGATTAAATTCAGAGAGTTTGCACAGAGTTTATTCACAAAAGATCCACTGTTTTCATATTTCGTCCAGTTTTTGACATGAAGAACAATTAGTTACACATACATATTCACAAACATATATGCATATATATATGTGTGTGTGTGTGCGCGCGCGCGCGCCTGCATCATACTATATTCAATCACTAAGGGTTTAAAAAGAAAGAGTTTGCAGATGTATTACTGTGTTTTTCTATTGTGTTCACTATCTTTACCATTCTCAGGTTTTATAATTACATTCGTAGAATAAACAAAAATAAGGAAATTATTTGTAAAATAAATAAAGATAACAATCCATTACACATAAATTTCATAGATTCAACTCATCCACTCTTTGTTCCCAGCTTAGAAAGACGCTTCTGGTGGTGTTGTTTTGTCGTTAAATCTATTGCATTGTTCTCACAATACAACTGGCAGTAACAGAAACTGCTCCACTCAACAGCCATCAAATTAACTTAAACTTAGTCGTGTGTCTTGTCTTTGATTATACATAAGCCTTTGATTATACATAAGTGCTTACTGTCTATGATGCATAAGCCTTGGATTATACATAAGTGCTTACTGTCTTTTGTATTTAGTTCCATGTATTTATTTGCCTCACTTTCTGTTTTTAGTTTCCAGTTCAGATTTTCTAGATTTTTTTTGTTTGCAGTCACACCGTGGAAGCAATACCTTGGCAGTTCAACTGTCTAAACAAAATGGAAAGCATGCACCTGAAAATGGAAAGCAGGCACCTGAAAATGGAAAGCAATCAGCTGAAAATGAAAAGCATCCATCTGAAACTGACGGCAGCAAAACAGAAAAACAGTCTAAGCAGAAAAATCCGGTCAGAAAAACAGCAGTGCAAGCTGATGGAAATGAGGGCAGAAAGTGTAAGATATTGAATTGGGAAAAACAAGTTGTTGCGGAAGGAAGAGTGGCATCCACTGATCCAGAAGCTTTGGTGCACTTTAAAAAACTTGGATCGCAAGGCTGGAAAGTTTGGATTGACGTGGCGGTGGATCCAGAAGCATTCTTGTGGAAGACGAATTCCGCAATGACTACTATTGGAGAAGCTGTTGGATCAACTGTGGCCTGGAATAAAAATTACGTTGCCTTCAGCTAGAGTGCTTTCGTAGGGTATGCTTTCGTAGACATTCCATCTTTCTTATGTACATATTGGGTTAAATCATGCATGTATTATGAATCGGTTATGTTTTTGGTGACACGGTTATGTTATGTATATATTGGGTTATGTTTTTGGTGACACGGTTAAGTTGGTGATGTACTACGTACTTGCGTGTTATGTTGATCGAATATTATGTTAAGTAATATATATAAATGATTCTGTGTACTAATATTTGTTGCATTGAAATGTGAATCATATTATCAGTAATATATATGAATTTGTTTTACTAGTCAGGTCCATGCAAATTACAACAGAAAAAAAAGTTGTAATAAGTCATGTTACAACGGTGTGAAAATGTTGTAATATTAATAAATTCACAACGGTGGAAAAATGTTGTAATATCAATGAAATTACAACGGTGCAGACATGTTGTTATATAAATGAACACAACATTATTACAAAATCTATAACAACGGGGATAAAAGTTGTAATATAGTTTATTACAACGGTGATAAAAGTTGTTATACGTATACTCTAACTGTACTATAGTATATACGACAACTTGTAAAAAAATTTATTACAACGGTTGATAACTGTTGTTAAATAATCCTATTACAACGGTGCTGCAACGGTGCAGAAAAGTTGTAATAAAAAATAATATATTACCACGTCTGCATACACGACGGTGGGGGCACCGTTGTAAAATGATATTACAACGGTGTTGCACCGTTGTAATAGGGTGAATTTGTTGTAGTGTTAAGATTAAAGAATGGAATGTTGGAAAATCAATTTAATTGGAAAATAGGGTTGAAATGTTGGGTAAGGGTTTTCAAAGAAAACTGGATTTTTGATAATGAGTTATCAAACGGAAAATTAGTTAAGGCTTTGGGGCTAGATTATCTTGGATTTAAGGGTTGTGTTTTAAAGAAGAAGTGTTAAATATGGATTTTGTTAAAGATAACTTGAGAATAGATTTAAAGAAGTTTAATTTAACGAAATCCAAAATGGAAGGAGATTTGGTAGAAAGCCTGTGTGTTTCATGATTGTGTTTTTAATTGTGCTTATTATTTGGAAAGACCGGGATCAGAATTATGTCTGAGAACCATTCCAAGTAATAATACGACGTTGTGGAGCAATTAAAGACATTGGAGGAGACATTGAAGACCGGGACCCTTCATATCGTAGGGACAACTTGCTGAATGTCTCGAATGGCTGGCTCCCATTCGCAGATGAATTTTATATATCCGCTAAGTGGCAAGAAGCCCAAACGAATGTGAAGGAATTCTGGATTGTTGTTTCGTTTAGACCTAGAACGGACGTGTATGGATTGTGTGTCTGACATTGTAATTGACTGCATAGCACTGATCTTTATTAATATATATCTGCTTGGTGGCGGAGAATTTATTCTCTTGCTTAACACCCTTCTCTAAGACGTATGAGCTTAGAGGTTATATATTGATAGAAATCAGTGATGCATAGTGAATGGACAATGTGGCATACTTAAGTTATGTGATGAGCTATGGATGATCAAAGCATGGCTTATTTAAGCGTAGCTTTGTGTATATCATGACCTCGACGAACCTCACACCCCGGATTGATGGTAAACCGGTGGTCAGATTTTTATGTTTGTTTCGTATGTTCGGTGCACCGGGATGTGATGATGAAAGGGTATTGCGAAGAACCCAGTCTGGGACGCTATTTGTTGGGTACTCTGATTCATGTATGTTGGGTTAGTATAACGGAGTCCGAGTCTGGACGTTATCCGCGAGAACTGGGATGATGCGCTCAAGAAAGTTTGTGAGCCCACGAATGATCTTTCATACCAGGAACCATCATGTTCGAAACCCAATCTCCACTACGAGCCCGTATGGTTTTGATTGTATAGCCTACTGGTTACCAGCAGGATTGTCAGTATAATGGGAAGGGGCATTATGCTGGCTAGGATTGATACATTTATTTGCAAAAAGGTTTTTCACACTATATATAGTAGTAAAAGAGGATTTTCACGTATGAAGGCATTTTTGGTTATCATAAGGCAAAACTCGCCCATTTGGTGTGCGCTTGCATTGTGTGATGTAGGACGAGCTTATGATAGCTTCATTTTTTCAAAAATTCATTGTGGATTTCTATGCACTGGTATTCACATAGAGTAAACCCGTTCCGCATTAGCGGCGTGGTTCGGTGAATTACCTAACTTTAAAATAAACCCTAAAGACAACTGTTTTGAGTTCTCACACCAGTCCCATGACTGACCTGGAGTTTATTGTTCCCACTCCTAAACTCTAGGTGCCCATAATTTTTACACGGGTGGCCTAGTAGTTTGGTCCACGGATTTAGCCTTGGATTTAGTTGGAGCAGGATTCCGGTTTAATTGGAGCTATTATGTTTGGAGCATTCGCATTCTTCCGCTGAGTTTAGTATCTTTTCCGCTGTGTAACCAATGTACTCTGATGTACTTCTTGTAACTCTGATGTAATATTATTTTAATGATAATGGAAAAGTTGTTTTTATTTGGTGCAAATGTGTAAGTCCCCTAACAATCCGTCTTTATGAATAGTTCATGTTGGTTTAATTACTGATGAAAACCGAGCAAAAAGCCGGGTCATTACATAGTGGTATCTGAGCTTTGGTTTATACAGGGAAATGGGGTACGACACATTTGAACAAATGGAAAGACTCATCAGAGTTATATATCTCATTAGAGATAGGGTTAGTAATGCCCTAGAATGAGATTTTGGTGTATTATATTTGAGAGAGCATTTGAAAATATGAAATGAGTTTTGAAAAGTTTTAATTTAAAGAAACAAACATATTTTGGAAATATATGGTTAATTATAACCTGGATACTTAATCAAATGATTAAGGTTAAGTTTACATTTTGTGATTATAATTGCATATAAAATACTTCTTATGGCATGGTAATTAAGCCCCTTCCATTGATCAGGAAAACGATCCGAGTACAAATGCCTTTTGGATTTAATTTCACTATTGGGGATTTTGAAATATCAATAAACTTGGGCCAAATTTGTTAAGGTAACTAATTAATATAGTTAGAAATTAAAAATTAGAATTTGAGTATTGTATTCGATGTTGAGGTTGGACTATCGGGTATAAGAAGATTTTGAATATACACCTAGCCAACGTATATACGAAGTCTTGAGTATACTAGATTGATATAGAATCACACTCAAATCACTTGAAGATGATTCTATTGATGACTGCAGCATCATCAGTACGTATTTTCGAGTTTCAAAAATGGGTTGACTATATGATTCCGATTAAAACATCAATATATACTTAAATCCATTTAGATAAGTGTTTGAAATTGTTTGGTAAATTGATATGAACTTAAATCGAAAAGTGAAAACATGATTGGGTTGTAAGAATTATACCAGGTACACTTGTTAGTAAGGGATAAGCCAGTAAATTAAGTGGCGGGTAAGCTGGATTTTTCAACAAAATTTCCTTATAGGAACAAAGATGGAGCTTGATTTATCAGGTACTGAATGGTGGATGACCTTAAATCAAGAAAGGAAAGCTCATAATCGAAAAGAAAAGGAAGAAAGCCTTAGATTGGGGAAATTCAAAGGTATCTATTGTTATAGATGTAATCAAGAAGGACATTTTGCTGTTTTATGCCCTGAAAGAATACAAAAGAAAACCATTCGAGAAGACATAATTTGTTTCAAATGCAAGAAGAAAGGACATTTTATACGTAAGTGTCCTAAAACAAAGAAGAAACCCATGAACCTATCAAAAGAAAATAAGTGTTATCGATGCAGCAAAGTAGGGCATGTAGTCTAGGATTGTCAGTTAAAGAAGGGAGGAAGACCAGCTAAAGCAACACCACCGGCGGTCATAAGTGAAAAAGAAGGAATGCAAGAATTATGTAATCAAAGCAAGCTCTTTGACTCCTAGGGAATTATCTTTGAAAAGTTGGATGCATGAATAAATATATGTATATGATGTTAATTATATATAAAAATATAACTTCTTTTATAAATCTTTTTAATATATTCTATCATATATCCAAACAGATCTTATTCTAATGAAAATGTTATTGAATTTAATTAAGAGCGTAGATAGGAAGATTGGAATTATCGACGATTTTGGACAAGTCAATAAGTTCTAAAGTATATTGTGGCAACAAAAGGAACTATTTAAGTAAGCATAAATACCTTGTGAATTAAGTTTCACAATTTGATTAAAGGATTTTGCAAGCGGGAATTGTAAGAAGAAATTACCTAAACTGAAACGTTTAGACAAGCTGAGTTCGGAGATGATCAAGTTTTTCGTGTAACGAATAATAGTAAATTTTGGAAACTGAAAAGGAATAAGTTTCATAACCTTTGCATTTGTAAGATATGATCTAAGAGCATAATTTAAAACTCTGAATTTTTTGAAAGTAGTAAATGGTTCAGTATAAGTAATTGGCCCAGTAAACGATGAATCGAATATAATAGGTAACTGGAGGTTATCGTAGGAGGACATGTAGATGTGGTTTTCTGTTAATACATGTGAGAACATGGAGCTTTGGTATAAAGAATTTTAATCTTGATTATGTCGAATAAGTAGTTACGATTCCCTTTCCTTTTCGAGGACGAAAAGTTTTAAGGGGGGTGAATGTAATGATCCAGAATTTTTAACCAATTTAAAATTGGAATTTTTATTACTCAATTTAAATTTGAATTTGATATAAATACATATGGGTAAGAGTATTTAATATTTTTCATAAGTTATATGATAGATTTTACTTAAATTATAAATGATAATGATTATTAATGAGTTTGGATTTATTGATACTATATGTCGTTCGATCGAATTTGTCAAACCATAACACGAGTTAGTAGCGCTAGAATTAAGTGTTGCCTTTAGTTTTCATAACATTTAAAAGAAAGTGCTACCAAAAGTTCTTTTTTCTTCTTAAGACAAATGTTAAGACACATGTCTTTATGCATGCTCCCTTTCATGCATGATTGCCACTTGCCCATCATGTGTCTTTACCTCCTTGCTCTTCCTTTCCTAAATAAAGAGGCTCTTTCTCCATTTTTTACCATTCCATTTCCATTTCCTCCATTCCAACTTCTTCTTAAAGCTTGTGGCCATAGTTTCCATGGCATAAGTCTTCCTCTTTTCCACCACCACCTTGTCAAAGTTCGTCATTCTCCTCCTCCTATTATAATATAAAGAGAGATTAGTGTATATTATATTATATATATTTTGGTAAAGAAGACGTTGCACTGAAATACTGTCCAACGGTTCGCTTAGCTAGGCTCGCCTACTGTGAAGATTTGGAAAGTTGTTAGGCGAGAACTCTTTAACCAAGATTTATATATTTAATTAGTAGCTAGACTAATTTAAATATAGTGATGAATTATTATTGGTTAATGATGACTGATATTTGTTGTGATGGATGATGGATGCGAAGTTTAGAACACACACTATTAAGCGTTAGTGTTATAACGCTTGTGCACAATTATGATTTATTGAATCATGTTGATGATGGTTGCTATGGATGTTTAAATGGGTTTTGATGTTGTTTTGCACACACTATAACACAACAAGTATGCTATCACATTGGTGATCGACAAATCTCTTTCATAATTAAAAGAAATATCATTATGGAAATTGAAGGTTAATAATTGGAAAAGATCATATGTATGAATTCATATATATTGTTAAAGTCCTTCAAATGAATTAACAAATACCGGAACGTTCTAGGATGACAGAGAGGATAGTGTCTAGGCTTGGGTTTGGAAATAAAGTTTCCTGCTCTCCCCGGCTATCCCTAACTGATCCGACGAATGGGAAGGTAAATTTGAAGCTATTTGAATTTAGAAATAAATTGGAATTTATGAAAGTTAAATTTTAGATACAAAATAATTTGGAAAGTAAATTTAAATGATTTTAAAAGGGTTATACAAGGATATAATAGTTTTCTAAGATATTTTGAAGTATCATAGAGTAATGGTTATTATGGTCAAAATAGAGCTTGTCGCATAACGGCAATTTACGTGTTTTAGTTACAAACTGTAAACGCTTATAACTTTTGCAATCTAAATCGGATTTCCAAGAAACGAAAAACAATTGATTTATATTAACAAGAGCTTTTAAATGAGTGAAAGCAAATTTTAAATTCGAGTTCTAATTTTCAAGCTATGTTTAAAAACATTTTTGAAAAGATCGTTGTATGAGAAGTTATCGACCATAACCATAAACAACCATTTTTTAATGTTTCTGAAATATATGGAATAAATGGTAAAATCATTATAAATTATGTAAAAAATGTTTTGAATTGTAAAGTTTAAGTTTTGACTAAGAAAAGCGATGTTTTGATCGAAGTAATTAAGATAACTATTTTGTAATGCTTTTGTAACGCTTTTGAAAACACTATTGTAACGCTTTCTTCGAAAACAATCTATTTTGAAGTTTTTAACTAGTAAACTATTTTCTGAGCTACAAGTAATCATTTTTAAATGGTTTGTGGAATTTGTTCAAAAGTTCAAAAGTATTGGAAATATTTTATGGAATTTAAATTGATATTAATATGGGTTTTCAATTTTAAATAATTGGGCATGGTTGGAGATAAATCTTCGGATGTTTGATATTAATCCGGTTGATGATGATTCTTACTATTTGAGGAATTTAAAAGGAAATTCAACATTTTTCCGCTTATAGTGTGAGTTGGATATTGAGATTAATAATAAGTATAATTTGATGGTATTTCTATCCAGATCTAATGTTAAAGAGTTGAATAAATCTTTTAATTAGGATACGAGTTTCCTAAGTTGACTGGGATAAGTTGGGTAGAAATAATCTTCAGATATTTGATATGAAATTCTGTGGTGTAAATGTATACTATTCGAGGAATTTGGAAGATATTATTATATCGTTATTACTCTTATAATATTCGTTGATTATGAGAATTGATATCGAATATAAGTGGATACAGTTTCTATGTAACTTATGTTCAATATCAATTGATTTGGGTATTGTCGTGAATCATATCTTCAATAATATCATTCTTGAAACCCAATGAGATTGAGTTATGGAAATTCATATCGTAATTTGAGGTTTTAATCAGATCTTTGATTTGAGGAAATTAAAAGTGAGGAATTGGAAAGAAAGTATAATCTTTTAGTTAAGATTAAAGAATGGAATGTTGGAAAATCAATTTAATTGGAAACTAGGGTTGAAATGTAGGTTAAGGATTTTCAAAGGAAACTGGATTTTTGATAACTAGTTATCAAACGGAAAATTAATTAAGGCTTTAGGGCTAGATTATCTTGGATTTAAGGGATGTGTTTTAAAGAAAAAGGGTTAAATATGGATTTTATTAAAGATAATTTGAGAATAGATTTAAAGAAGTTTAATTTAACAAAATCCAAAATGGAATGAGATTTGGTAGAAAGCCTGTGTGTTCCGTGATTATGTTTTTAATTGCGCTTATTATTTGGAAAGACCGGGATCGAAATTATGTCTGAGAACCATTCCAAGTAATAATACGACTTGTGGAGCAATTAAAGACATTGGAGGCGACATTGAAGACCGAGACCCTTCATATTGTAAGGATGACTTGCTGAATGTCTCGAATGGCTGGCTCTCATTCGCAAATGGATTTTATATATTAGCGAAGTGGCAAGAACCCCGAACGTATGGGAAGGAATTCCGGATTGTTGTTTCGTTCAGACCTAGAACGGACATGTATGGATTGTGTGTCTGACATTGTAATTGACTGCATAGCACTGATCTTTATTAATATATATCTGCTTGGTGGCAGAGAATTTATTCTCTTTCTTAACACCCTTCTCTAAGACGTATGAGCTTAGAGGTTATATATTGATAGAAATCAGTGATGCGTAGTGAATGGACAACGTGGCATACTTAAGTTATGTGATGAGCTATGGATGATCAAAGCATGGCTTATTTAAGCGTAGCTTTGTGTATATCGTGATCTCGATGAACCTCACACCCCAGATTGATGGTAAACTGGTGGTCGGATTTTTATGTTCATTTCATATGTTCGGTGCACCGGGATGTGATGATGAAAGGGTACTGCGAAGTCCCCAGTTTGGGATGCTATTTGTTGGGTACTCTAATTCATGTATGGTGGGTTAGTATAACGGAGTCCAGGTCTGGACGTTATCCGCGAGTACTGGGATGATGCGCGCAAGAAAGTTTGTGATCCCACAAATGATCTTTCGTACCAGGAACCATCATGTTCAAAACCCAATCTCCACTACGAGCCCGTACGGTTTTGATTGTATAGCCTGCTGGTTACCGGTAGGATTGTCAGTATAACGGGATGGGGCGTTATGCTGGCAAGGATTAATACATTTATTTACGAAAAGGTTTTTCACACTATATATAGTAGTAAAAGAGGATTTTCACGTATGAAGGCATTTTTGGTTATCATAAAGCAAAAATTGCCCATTTTGTGTGCGCTTGCATTGTGTTAGGTGGGACGAGCTTATGATAGGTTCGTTTTTTCAAAAAGTAATTGCGGATTTTCATGCACTGGTATTCACTTGGAGTAAACCCATTCCGCATTGGCGGCGTGGTCCGATGAATTACCTAACTTTAAAATAAACCCTAAAGACAACTGTTTTGAGTTCTCACACCAGTCCCATGACTGACCTGGAGTTTATTGTTCTCACACCTAAACTCTGGGTGCCCATAATTTTTACATGGGCAGCCTAGTAGTTTGGTTCGCAGATTTAGCCTTGGAGTTAGTTGGAGCAGGATTCTGGTTTAACTGGAGCTATTATGTTTGGAGCATTCGCATTCTTCCGCTGAGTTTAGTATCTTTTCCGCTGTGTAACCTATGTACTCTGATATACCTCTTATAACTCTGATGTAGTATTATTTTAATCATAATGGAAAAGTTGTTTTTATTTAGTGCAAATGTGTAAGTGCCCCTAACAATCCGTCTTTATGTACGGTTTAAGTTGGTTTAATTACCGGCGAAAACAGAGCCAAAAGCTAGATCGTTACAACTGTATCGTCTTTCCATCACATGTATAGTCTTTGTATCTGTACTATTTTGCTTTCGTGCAATTATATAATGTTATGAATTTGTGCTCAGTATCCTTAGTTGCTTGTTTCTTGTATTCTCCTGATAACTCAGTTCCAAAAGTTAGTGATAATTCATATCAAAACAATCATCTTTGTATCATCACGCTGATTATATATATTTGTAAATTATTAACTTGTTTTGTTTTTATTTCTAATTTAGTCAAACATTACAGGGTAGCCCTTGTTCGTGTCTTGAAATTCTTACTGGTATCAAATTTAGTCTTACTAGGCCGTGGTTAGATTGTGGCAATGGATAGCGAGTAATACATATGGATAGGACTTCCGAGATCGAGTGCAGAATATGTAAGAGGGATAAGAGATTTTCTAAGAAATGCATTTCCCATTTATAAAGTAGGTGATGAGATGAAGTGCCCCTGCAAAAAATGCACATAACGTAATTGGTATTGTGAAAATGTCATATACGATCATCTTATTTTTAATGGCCCTTCTCCATTACATACCGGGTGGATTTGTGAAGTTTCACAGACAAAATTAATAGGTGTTGACGACCATATGGATTATGCAATGAAAATGCATTTTGAGGATAATTTAGATGTGATGTTCAAATGTGTGGGGTACAAATTTGGTCAAAATCCCAAGGACTTTGTAGTAGAACCAAATCCAGAGGCCAAGAAATTTTATCGGCATGTTAAAGAAGGAAAAAGTCGTTATATCCTGCCTGCACTAAATTTTCTCGACTAAGCTTCTTGATCAAGCTTTATCGTTTAAATTGTGCTTATGGAATTAACGAGTCTGCGTTTGGGGAATTACTAAAGCTTATAAAAGAAGCCTTTCATGATGCCCAGCTGCCTTTGTCTTCCTACGCTGCAAAGAATGTCATTAAGAACTTAGGCTTAATTACCATAAAATACATGCCTGTCCAAACCATTGTATGTTATATTGGGCAGAGAATAAAGATAAAGAGACTTGTGACATTTGTGATTTTTCGAGGTGGGCTGTAAAAGAAAAGAAGACATCGTTGATAATAATGATCCACCAAAGTCGATTCCCAAAGTGCCGGCAAATGTTATGAGGTACTTTCCTCTAAGACCAAGGTTACAAAGGATGTTTATGTGCAAAGAATTTTCGAAACTTATGAGATGGCACCAAGTGGAACGAAAAAAAGACGGAAAACTACATCCGGATGATGGTGTGGCATGGAAGATGATGGATGCTCGCTATCCTGATTTTTCATCAGAAAATTGTAATGTTATATTGGGTCTAGCATCAGATGGATTTAATCCACATCGTTCAATGAATTCAAGTTATAGTACATGGCCAATTGTGTTGGTAAATTACAATCTTCCACCTTGGTTATATATGAAACAAGAGAATTTGATTCTTTGAACATTAATATCTGGTCCAGATTCTCCAAAGAACAGTATTGACGTATATATGCAGCCTTTAATTGGAGAATTGAAAGCATTATGGAATGTTGGCGTCGAAACGTATGATTCCTTGATTGATGGGAATTTTAATTTACGTGCAAGTGTCTTATGGACCATTAGTGATTTTTTGGGATATGCCATGTTGTCAGTTGGAGCAAGAAGGGGAAACTAGCGTGTCCAGTATTCCATTACGAAACTTCTTCAAATTATTTGAAGTATAGCAACAAAATGTGTTATATGCACCATAGAAAGTTTCTTGATCCGACACATAAGTGGAGACTGGATAAGAGGAGATTTAGTGGCGAAACTGAAATGGGGAGCATTCCAGAAATATTATCAGGAACTGATATTGAAGAGTTATTGCAGGGGTTCAAAAATAAGTTTGGGGATAAGATGTAGAAACCTGGTAAAAGTGACGGCACTTTAAAAAAAGGTCAATACTGTTTGACCTACCATATTGGTGTCATAATCCCCTTCGACATAACCTGGATGCCATGCACATAGAGAAGAACATATGCGACAAAATATTAGGTACTTTACTTAATATAGGTCGCATGTCGAAGGATCACCTAAACGCTCGTTTGGATTTACAGGAATTGGGCATAAGGAAGACTCTTCATCCTGTTGAATGTGGTGGCAGAAAGCATGTTGAAATTAGAGCTGCAATACTTGATATGACAAATAAGGAAAAAGAAATCAATTGCTCTGTATTGAAGAACGCCAAACTGCCCTACGGTTGTGCCTTGAATGTTAGTCGGTACGTGCATATAAAAGAGAGAACGGTCGTGGGATATAAGAGCCATGATGCTCATTTCATACTCCACTATTTGTTACAATTTGCCGTGAAGAAAGCATCAAAACCTGAAGTTGCATTATCAATGATCAGATTTAGTGCATTCCTTAGAGGACTATAGAGCAAGGTTATCGAAGTGGATGATATCAAGAGGCTGCAAGAAGAAATTGTCGAGATACTTTGTCATTTTGAAATGATTTTTCCATGGGCTTTTTCGATATAATGGTACACTTGCTTGTTCATTTATGCAGATAAATCGAATACGTTGGGCCTGAACATCTTAGATGCATGTATCCAATTGAGCGATATCTAGGAAAGTTGAAATCTTATGTGCGAAACAGAAACAGACCGGAAGGTTCAGTTGCGGAAGGTTATTTAGCAGAAGAGTGTGTGACCTTCTGTTCAAGATTTTTAAGCGTTGATGAAGGAACAGAAAACACGTCGATTGGTATTGGAAGATGTCCAACAGATTTGGAATATCATATTGGAACAAAGAAGAATAAATATGGAAAGATGTTCAATTTGAAAGATGCAGATTGGAAGGCAACGCATTGCTATATTATATTCAATTCCAGTAATTAAGAAATTGAGAGTTTGATCGAGTAAGTTCTTAAGTTCCTATATCATTTTCCTTAACTATAAGTTAACACCTGCATTTCGTAGTTTTTGACCTTAATTATTATTTAGGGTTCATCGAGCGATTATGGATGGTCATGCAAATCCAAGAAGATTCAAGAGGGAACGAGAACATTTCAAAGAGTTTAGGAATTGGCTTAAAGAAGAGGTTCTGAAAAAGGACAAAATAGTGGTGTATTTTTGACTGCCAAAACTACCAGCTTTGCAAGTTCCAAAGACCAAAACCTAATAGTGGGTGATGTCAATTACTACGGATCAATCGAAGAAATTTTTGAGCTTGATTATTGGGGAGCTTTCACAGTGGTCCTTTTTAAATGTTGCTGGTACCAAGAGGAAAAAGATCGATATGGTCTTACTCGAGTAAATTTTAGCAAGTTTCATAAAACTGATCCTTATGTCCTATCTTCGCAAGTGCAGCAAGTATTTTATGTGGAAGATACAGTTGAAAAGAACAGCCATTACGTTATTAAAAAATTGCCGAGAGATTGGTGTGATACTGAAAATCAGAATGCAACGGAAGAAGACGTAAACAATACGGATTCACATGATATGGGCATAGATGGTGAACTAGAACCAGAAATTGTTGATGGGGGATTGGATTAGGGATGATGTCCCCGTAATACAACTAGAAACAGAACTAGAAGCAGAAGTTCCTGATCCTGTTCCGTCTCGTTAGGATAAAAATTACTCTTTCTTATTGCTTTAATTTTCTCTAGTTTATGATGTATTTGGCACTATTTGTTTTAGATGGAAATTATTATCTTTGATGAATGTATTTGGCACTCTTTTCTCATATTGCAATGTACACTGTTCACATCTTTTATGATTTAATGTCTTTCTTTACTATCATCTAAATTGGTTATAGACCAAAATGTTATAGTTGTTGTTTTTTGCCCACTTTAACATGCATGTACCTTGTTCTAATGTATTCAGTTTGTACAGGATGGATGAACTTATTAATATCCTACTGCACCATGGCGGACAGTTTCGAAGGACATGTTACGTCGGTGGAGAATCCTTTGTAGTAACAAAATATGATGTAGACCGCTTTTCTTACAGTGTGCTTATAGATTTTGTTAAAGATTGTCTCCATTACACTGATGTAGGAGGAGTATATATCAGCCAAGGAACGAAGGGTGGCTGGCAACTAACATTGAACGACAAGGATGTAAACGAGTATGTATAGGGCTGCAATAAGCAAGAAGTGGTTTTTTACATCGATAACAACATTGACAAAGACAGTGAGCCGTTGATTCAACTGCAGCCGCATGTAATCATACGGCCAAGGAAAAACATAATTGAAGGTATATATGTATATGCGATATATATAGATCCATTCTTATATATATATATATCTCTGTGTGTGTGTAAAGAACTATGAAGGAGGCCATCGTTATTATTTTTATTGTTCCAGGTTCTGCTCAGAAGTCGCTTGCAAAGCGCAAGTATATTACTGCATATAGACTTTAGCAGCAATACAAAATGATGAAAAACAACCCAACTCAAGTGGGTCAGAAGAAACCATCACCAGAGCCTGATATGAATAATAATGAAGAAGATGTTACTGTGACAGACAAAGGAACTAGGAGGTAATTAAATGTAGAAAGTGAAACAGGTAATGATGATGATACCCGAGGGAATGAAGCTGATGTTCAGGTGTTTTTCAGTTTTCATTTCAGTTTTATTAGTCCGGATGAAATCTTATTCCGACCATGAAGGCTGCAGCTAATTCAAGTAACTAATTGTTCTTTGTGCATGCATTCTGTCAAAATAGCAAGAACTATTTATTCGTTGACTCTATTTGGTTAATTAGCTTAAATTTATCATCAATGGTGAGTAATAATGCTAATCTGCTTGCAGTTCTCACAACCATCAGTTTTGACGAAGTATGAACAAGAGCGAATCGCGTGAATGCAAGAAAATGATGCAGTTAGTAGATCACTTGGGGTGCCTTCATTGGTTAGTTGTATGCAAGAGGCTGCCGCACGAAATAAGAAAGATAAAGGTAAAGATGTTGCTGGACATCATGAATACATCCCAGAAAATGCTGGTGAAGACGTCCTTGATGATTCATCAGATTCTGAGGTATAAAGAAGTTATTTGTTTATTACTTATTGTCTTTGCCTTTATGAACGTTAAAAATCTTGAACTTCGACTTAAATGTAGAGAATCAAAATTGTTAAGTCAAAGGATCCTTTATCTGGACCGAGAACTCGTGCGCGAACAAATGCAGCCATTGAAATTGAGAAGGAAGTGATGAAGCGCACCCCCTCCAAAGAAAGCTGGCTCCAACAAGGATTTGATAATGACACACACTCCCACTCCAAATAAACTCAGTAACCAGGAGAAATTCAAAGAAACATTAAAGAACTTGAAGAACCCTACACCGTCTTTTTCAGGAGTTTTAAAACCTACAACGTCTCGTCCATTCGTTTTAAAACCTACATGTAGCAAATTGTTCAAACAAACAACCAATTCATGCGAAGCTGTTGGTTCAGTTGCTGCCTATTTAGCGATGCGGAACATCAAAAGTAGAATATTGAAGCGCCTCTAACAATGGAAAATCTTACTGATCGATTAAAGCAGGAATGGATTGCACAGGAAGATGAAGCAAGTACAATATAATTTTTCTTTATCTGTGCACTGCACTGCACTGTTGAGTGTGTCTTTTTTCTATTCACATTTTTGAACCTGGTAGGTAAAGTACAAGGTCCAAAAAAAACTAGAGGGAAGTCAAAAATGATCAAGGTGCATGTTAGAACCCCGGATGATAAAGTAGTCATTGAGTTGAATGAGGATCGTCAGCCAGTATCTGATAATATTACAGAGTTAAGCAATTTTCTTGGTACACTAGCAAAGGATAATGTGTCTCTTACTTACATCAATTGGCATGTTGTTCCTGATCAATTAAAGCGACAAATGTTGGATTATGCTCTGGTAAAATCTAATTTCTTTAACCATATACAGTTCAACTGACTTCCTAAATGTTAGGTTTTAATTAATTAGTTTGTCTTCTGAGTTTTGTGATTGATATATTGTAGGCTAGGTATGTCATATCGGAAAAAGGACACAAGTGGGTCTTGAACATGCTTAACGACTCTTGGAGGCAGTACAAGTCTCGCATCAAAGCACGGTATTATAAAAAAATATTTAACTGATGAGGAAAAGCTTGCATATAGGCCCAGTACAATTCCGTTGGAGGATTTTAAAATGCTCTTGGAATACTGGGGGGATGAAGCAGTTCAGGTACGACTTTAATGATATTCACATTTGTATAATTTTTAGTAGTTCACGATATCCTGGTTAATGCTAATCTTTTCTTTAGTAGTTCACATTATCCTTGTTTAGTGCTATTTTTTTTGGATTTCCAGGCCCTATCTGATACTAATTCCGTGCATCGTAATTCGTTAAGTGAGACACATACCATGGGACCCAAAACTCGTGCAGTAGCCAAAGAAAAGATAGTATATGTTTTTTGAACTTAAGTTATTTTTTATTGTGATTGAGTTGAATTGACCACATGATAATTCTAATTTATTATATCATTGAATTATTGGTAATCCTAATAATTGATAGAGAGAGAAGGACCTAGAAAAAGCCTCCCTATCCGCTGCCTTGGTTTATTTGGAAACATATAAACGAGAACCGGGTAGAAGTTACAGGACTAACACGGGTGAACTAAAGTCCAAATACGTGAGTACATATATAATTAGATACTGAAATAGCAATACTTGTGTCAGTATAATTGGCACATTGTACGTTTGTTGGAGCTACTTATTAAATCGAACACATAGTTAGTTTGGAAGAGAACCAATTCTGTTAATAAATTCATTCTTGCCAGCTGCCTATTTATCTATATGCTTGCCTGGTTTTCATTTTGTAGGAGAAGGTTCAAGCAATGGTGGATGCAGGAAACATTACTGAGGCAGAAGCACTCGTTTCTGGTGGGAAGAGCCACACGTGGAACTGGCTTGTAGGAAGGCGAGGTAAATTGGTTGAAAAGTCTCCAACAACTCCTGGTTCTTCGGACAGTTATGTGCAAGAGCTAACAAAAAAAACAAGGCAAGAGCTTGAGGCTGATTTGGAAGAAAAGGTGAATAGAAAAGTGAAAGAGAACGTGTCATGGGTATTAAAAAAGCTAGGTGAAGCAAATCCAGATCTTAGTTTAGATGTCGGAGACCTTTTGTCACCACAACAAGTGATGAAGATGCTGACATTTGTACTCCTTCAACCACGGCAACTGACTAAAGTATTTGGATGGTATGTGTTAGCTCTTGTGATATATTCGGATTGTTCTTTTAAATGATGGCACTTGTGGTATGTGTTCGTAATGGCACTTGTGGTATGTTTTGGTGATGGCACTTGTGGAATATGTTTGTGATGACACTTGTGAGTTGGTATATATAATTGGTTGGTCTGACTGTGGTGATGAATGTTTAGGGAGGATTTGTTGTATGAATATTTTGGTATATATGTATGAATGTAGTACAATGTTATGGTTTGAATATATGTACTGCAGAATCTGTAATTACAGGGTTGTATTACAGCTGCAGCTGATATTTTTTGGTGTCGCATTTGATTTTTTACCATTGCAGTTGATGTCTTCTGGTGTTGCGTTAGACTGTGCTGTGGTGTTGCATTAGACTGTGCTGTGGTGTTGCATTAGAATGTACTGTGATGTTGCATTAGACTGTGTTGTGGTGTTGCATTAAGTGTAATATTATTAATTCCACAATGGTACGGCACGTGGGACCCACAGCTTACGTGGTGCCACGTGGATAATTGGCGTGGCATGTGACACAAGTGCAGCTGACGTGGCGAACTGACGTGGCATGCGACACATTGGCAGCTGACGTGGAAAGTCCATATGGACCCCGCTATCATGACCTGGAAGCCAGGCTCTGGCTTTTACTTAAGGCAACACTTTATGTTGTTGCATTACATGCATACACTGTTGCAATAGGGCAAAAGCTCTACTTAAGGCAACGCTTTATGTCCGTGGTCGTAGATGGGAAAAAGCATTGCCTTAGATGGCTAATGCAGCGGCAGCAGATGCCACGCCCCCTGGTGTTGCCTATTTGAAAAAAGGGCCTACGGCAACGCTTTGTGGATCAACGGCCACAACAAAATAGCGTCGAATATGCCCACTTTTGTAGTAGTGAATGCACCTGCCTATTTTGTCGATCTGATGAGTAGGGTGTTTCGGGAGTTCCTAAATAAATTTGTGGTAGTCTTTGTTGATGATATTTTGGTCTTCTCCAAAAGCGAAAAAGAGCATGCCCAGCATTTGAGAGAAATTTTGAAAACTATCCATGACCATCGGCTTAAAGCAAAGTTCTCCAAATGCCATTTTTGGAGAAAAGAGGTGAGATTCTTAGGGCATGTGGTCTCCGAAGAAGGGATAGTTGTAGATCCCGCGAAGGTGGTTGCAGTGCAAGATTGGCAGGTTCCTAAAAATGCAACCGAGGTGAGAAGCTTTCTTGGGTTGGCAGGTTACTATAGGAAGTTCATTAAGAACTTCTCAAAGATATCAGCCCCACTTAGCAGGCTGACGAAGAAGAACTTGCCATTTTCATGGGATATAGACTGTGACATTGCTTTCCAATGACTAAAGAGGGCTCTGAAAACAACCACAGTCTTGACCTTACCTGACGGAAATAAAGTGTTTACCGTTTACACTGATGCATGTGGTACAGGGCTTGGTGTGGTCCTAATGCAAGAAGGGAAAGTAGTGTGTTATGGGGGTAGACAGCTGAGAGTTCATGAGAAGAACTACCCCACCCATGATATTAAGCTAGCTGCCATAGTGTTTTCATTAAATACATGGCGTCATTATTTACTTGGAAAGAAGTTCGAGTTATACACCGATAATAAATTTCACAAGTATCTGTTCTTGCAGAAGGATCTCAATTTAAGGCAACAACGGTGGATGGAGTTTCTAGCTTCTTATGATTTTGAGATTCCTTATACCCCTGGCAAAGGTAATGTGGTGGCAAATGCACTAAGTAGGCAGAGGGCGGCCCTGAGTCCTCTGTTTGTGGAAAGAAAGAACTTGGAGTTCATATCAGCTTTCGATTTTAGACCCTCTATCGAGATTTTTCCTGATTTGTTCGCATCCTTGGAGATACGACCGACTCTTATGGACCAGATAGGAGCTTCGCAACAAGGTGACCCACAGATTCTTAACATCATGGATAAGCTCAAAAGAGGGGAGACTTCTAGTCTCCTCAGTAGATATGCCATAGATGAAAAGGGGTGGTTGCGACGAGATGGAAGGCTTTTTGTTCCTCAAATTGGAAGCTTGATAAAGGAAGTCCTAGAAGAAGCCCACCATTCTAGGATGACCATTCATCCAAGCGGTGATAAGATGTACCGGTACATGAAGAGGGTTTTCTTTTGGGCTAGGATGAAGAAAGATGTGACCGAATTTGTTTCTCAATGTTTAGTTTGCTAGCAAGTTAAAGCTGAGCAAAAGGAGCCTGGTGGTTTACTTCATCCGTTGCAGGTTCCTCAGTGGAAATGGGAGAGCGTCTCTATGGATTTCATAAATGGTTTGCCTAGATCGAAGAAAGGCAACACCAGTATCTGGGTTGTGGAAGATGGACTTACTACGAGCGCTCACTTTATTCCAGTTAAGAGTAAGAGGACGGCATCATGGTTAGCAGCAATTTATGTCTGAGAGATAGTTCGTCTTCATGGAGTTCCTTCCAGCATCGTGAGCGATCGTGAACCCATCTTTACCAGCGAATTTTGAAGGAGCTTGCAAGAAGTATTACACAGTTGCGTTTAAGCACCGCTTATCATCCTCAGACCGATGGGCAAACAGAGAGGGTGAACAAAATCTTAGAAGATCTTTTAAGCTGTGTATCCTAGACTTCGGAGGGACTTGGGAAGAGTATCTTCCTTTAGCAGAATTTGCCTATAACAACAGCTATTATGCCAGCATCTGCATGGCACCCGTCGAAGCATTGTACGGACGACCCTATAGATCATAACTTGTTGGTTGGAATCTACAGAAAGATTATTACTTGGACCAGATATGGTTAGAGAAACGTCCGAAAAGATTGACCTTATTCGACGGTGGATGAAGACAGCTCAAGATAATCAGAAATTCTATGCAGAAAAGAGAAGGACTGACCTCGAATTTGAAGTAGGAGACTTGGTTTTTATCAAGGTATCACCTCTGAGTAATGTGGTCCGCTTCGGATCGCTACGGAAGTTGGCACCTAGGTTTGTGGGACCATTTCCCATAGCCGAGAGGATTGGCCAAATGGCCTACAGAGTAAAGCTTCCTAAAAATCTATCTGGTGTTCATGATGTTTTTCATGTTTCTCATATGCGGAAGTGCTTGCATGACACCGTGGAAATTGTTGAGCTAAGTATATTGGAAGAGATAGAAGTGGAATGAGAGGCGATAATCAGGTGAGTTCCTTCCCGTATTTTGGGATTAGAAGTTAAGAAGCTACGCAATAAAGAGATCAAGTTGCTAAAGGTTCAATGGGGAGATAACCTAGAGGATGCGACTTGGGAGACCGAAGATAAGATTCGTGCTTCGTACCCTTTTCTCTTCAAGGGTATGTTCTTAACTTGTTTTTCCAAAAGATTTATCAGTACTTGTTTCTGTCATTTGAGTACATCCTATCCATAGTATATTCGACCTTTAGATAGGAATCCTATGGATGTAAACATGTGTTTGAAACATGTTATGTTTGATGGATGCGAATGTTTGCTAGTGGTTGCCTGTGGACGCATATACACACACATTAGGCACTAAGATCGACTCAGTTACTCTCATACTGCATATGGATGTGTGTGCATTTTCTTTTCTTTTATGGATGGAAATGGATGAACTAGCATATGGATGTGGCATTTGGACGAATGAGTGCGCACGCATGTAGAGCTTATATGTTATAATAGGCTTATTTGCATACATATTGGATTCATGGCACTAACATACATTGCATTAGGGAGGTCAACTGAATCAGTAGACCGCCTGATTTTCGCATTAGTGTTAGGACATATACACATACTTTTGCATATTCATGAAAGCATTAGAAATTCTTAAGGACAATGGATGTCAGTTATTGATGGATGAGTAGATGGATGATGGATGGTAGGATATGCATTCTTCTCAACTTGGAGATTTCGGGGATGAAATCCTTTAAGTAGGGGAGAATGTAACACCCCGAATTTTTAACGACATTAAAGAAGACAAATTAAAGAATAAATAATTTAATATTAAAAATTAAGGGAAACTGATTACGTCATTATGTCTATCTCGAAATTCTGGTCAGGATAGACACCTAGTTTGCATAAAACGGATAACATATGAAAAAGTTGCGGACGATAAAAAGTTGAAAATCAGAACCGGGTATAACTGGTGCACTTGCCAAGTGCGCCAAGGCAATTTTGCACTGGCGCACCTGTAAAGTGCACCCAGAACAGTTTCTGGGTATTCGGGCCTTTTTCGAGTGAGTGACGACCCGTGACCTGACCCAATTTCATTAAGGCTGAGGTGGCATCCGAATTCTGTAACCAGCGGCTATAAATATATCTCATATCCTTTGTTTTCTTCAAATAAAAGCAATGGCGGTCGGACTGTGTTGGATTCTGAACTAAATTAGAATCTCTCATCTTCTTCTAAATCATATCAAATTCTGAGATTCAAATACAGACTCAGCACCTTTCTATCATCTTAGCAATCCAATCACAGTGAGTTTTAGTTGCTTTTAGGTTTAGATAAATAATAGTGAATTATGAGTGACTGTGATTTGGATATGTTGTAGATTTTAAATCTATGTTATTGTTAGATCTTATGCTACGTCATGATAGATCCATTTCTTTGGATCCAATTCAAATTATTCTACTATGTTATCATTATGGATCATGGGTTGTAACTTTTATGATATGCTATGATGCGGATGTATGTAGATCTATTCTATGTGATCTAAACTTATCATGTTAGATCTGTTCTATGTGATCTAAAATTGTCATCTTATGATTCATGATAGATCTATCCTATGTGATCTAAAATTGTCACCTTATGATTCATGTTAGATTTATCCTATGTGATATAAAATTGTCACCTTATGATTCGTGTTAGATTTATCCTATGTGACCTAAAATTGTCGCCTTATGATTCATGTTAGATCTATCCTATGTAATCTAAATTTGTCACCTTATGATTCATGTTAGATCAATTTTATGTGATCTAAATTGTCACCTTATGTTAACATGTTAGGTCTATTTTATGTGATCTAAATTGTCACCCTATATTATCATGTTAGATTTAAATCGATTAGACATCTAAAATGGCTAATTTAGATACTGTGACATCATAGTTCATCAGTTTTATGTCCACCTTGTTATGATGACAATTTCATGTTCATTCTAGTATGTATGTTCATCTTATTATCATATAAGTTTATGTTTATGCCAAGATGATCATTTTAGTATATTCCCATTATTTTTCCTATAATCGTTTATGACTAGGCTATTGTCTAGCCTTGGCATGTTGCCAATTTTGTGAGGGCGCTAGTTAAGGAACGGGGGAAAAAGGGAAAAATGCCATAATTTGAATATGAACATTTATGGACATGTAATTCAAATTATTAGGCAAAATAGGTATTAACACCTATAAAATGAAAGGATTAATTAATTGGTAAATTAATTAAAAACGACATAATTTGAAGATGAACATTTATGGACATGCAATTCAAATTATTGGGCAAAATAAGTGTTGACACCTATAAAAGCAAAAGGTTAATTAATTGATTAATTAATTAAAAATGGAATGTCTAGTAATTACAATTTGGAATTGCAATTGTACTTATGACACGAGGTTAGGTTACATTAGTGGTGGAAGTCTGCCCGGACCCGGCCGGCATATCCAGCAGCCATTTGTGGTGAACCTAATGTGGGAGGTCTAAGTACATAAATACGAATCGGGTTATGACATTAGGTTATGCCCAACTGTGGAATAAGTCTGCCCGGACTCGACCGGCATATCCAGCATCTACATGTTGTAGGCCTAATGTGGAAGCTCTGGCCCATTATGAAACCATAATGGACATGGTAAAGACTTGGACTACTAAACCTAAGTAAATCCATAGGGATTGTATGAATTTAGTTTTAAGTTAGGGGTGTAAACATGGTTGAGGGGTGGGTTAAGTAAATCTGAAGAGGGGATGGGTAATAGGCCCACAAACATAACCCGTTAAGATTATGTAATTAAAGACAACTAGTGATATACATAATCGGAGGAAATAATAAAGTTATGTAATTAAAGACACCTCTTAGGGTAAACATAACTTGTAGAAGTAATAGGGTTTTGTAATTAAAGACGCCTATAGGTAAGCATAACCGGTTGGAAGATTAGGGTTATGTATTAATGACACCTATAGGTAAGCATAACCGGTAGAAATAAATAAGTCTATGTAATTAAAGACACCTAGTGGTATACATAGTCAGTGAAAACCTAGTGGGGGATACAAGACAAAGGGTAGAGCTTGTATCATATTGTGTAGGACCCATTTCAGTCAGTAACCCGGAGTAGGTATCAAACAAAGTATTCCTTACTAGGCGGAGAAGGGGCACGCTTACTGACTGATTATAAGAGATCCAAATGTAGAGGACAGTGTGGGCGGCAGAAAGGGGTAAGCCGATCGTGACACATGTAGATATGGTTGTGCACATTGTTACGATGAGGAGTTGCACTTTAGGAAGTGATACCTCCTATCGTGGGGCCAGTACAAGGTATCCACGAGGGTTAGGGAGCCGATCGATCAGGGTAGTAGTTAGGATACATTTGGAAATATGCCTAAGTTTACCACCTTATAGTTGGAGGGATCAACTCTTTCTGGATATACTAGTAACAATGCAGAGTAATCAGTAGTGAGGCATGTACATCTTATCCTGCTTACCTTGTCACACCTTCCATTTATGTAGTGATATCCCTTATCCACTTTATATGCCTATCATGTTACTTTTATTTATTTACTGGCTAAAAGTAACTAGACTTGCCAGACTTTATGTCTGACCCTTTTTGTTTCTCCTTCTTCCCCCCCAACCCCCCACAGGTTCTCGGGAGGAAACACCTAGGCTTAGTCAGGATTCAGATATCACCTTGCCAGGAGCTATTTCTGAAGTATGGCTCAAGTTCTTGTCTCTACTATGGCTTAACTCTTTCATTTGGGGAATTATGCTTTTTATTTACTTATGTACTCTGATGATGCAAGACAGAAGTTATTTTATTGTAATGGTTTTTGTGACTTATGAAACTCTGGACCACGGTATTTTTATTGAAATAAAATTTTAAATTTTCGCTGCTATCTTGTTTATATCTGTCTTGTAATTATTCTGTGTCTGATTACCTATAACGCTTCACGGAACTTAATGCATTCCCTTAGTGAGTGACATTAATGGACGTGTGGTGTCACAGTCGTTGTCACACCACATATAACATCAGTTTGCCATAAAATTTAGTACTATACAATAGTTTAACGTTACGGTTCCAATGAAACTAATTTTATTGAAAACAGAGACCGTTTGAAAAATGGCTATTTTAACGCTCATAAAATATAAATAAAATATTAATTAAATTCCAGAATAATCAAATAAAATTATTATTATCGTAAATATCCAAATAAAACTATCATATGGTTTCAAATATAAACTAGTATGGATTATACAGCTCGATATCAACATTTTTGAGTTTAAAATGGTATCCAAAATATCAAAATACTTATAATTTAATTAATCAACGTTATCGTTTATTAACGATTTCCATGGCAACTATTTTAAAATTTGATTTAGCCATAACTAACAATCTATAACACGAAATATGGATTTTTCTCTTTCATTAGAAAATTATAATCAACAAGATTCCAATATTTCTTGTTTCATAGAAATCCAACTTAAAACGGTTTCTGTATATTCAGTTGAAGTTCAAAACTCAATGTTACAAACTATCGTGCCATTTCGAGCTCGTTTTATATTATATATAAATTAACATAGAACTTTGTTTTAATAAATGAATTAAATATTAAAAATCCATTAATATTCCAAATAAAATATTTAAAAAGATAATTTAAATAAATTATTTGACTGCCAAAAATACGGGACATTACAGCAACAAATTGATTAAAGCTGACTTGACAATTCTTAATGATTAAACTGTCATAAATTGGAGTATGAAATGTTTAATCCTTCCAACCAGCCTCTCTTCCTTATTAAGGACCAACTATCCTCTCTTCCTAACTTCATTATTTTTTTTCCCAAACAAGATCTGAAAAGCTGGTTCTTTTGCGTGGAATCTCTACAACAGAACAGATCTATTACAACGGGCAATGCCCGTTATAATTGTGGTTTTATACTGATCAGCCCGTTCGCTATATTAGGCCATGTTATAATATGTCCTCTTTAACAAAGGGCAATGAAGGTTGTAAGAGGCGGTTGTAATAGACTTTTTACAGCGGTCTTTGCCCGTTATATTAGGCCATGTTATAACACGTCACCTTTTTACAATGGTCTTTGCTCATTGCAATAAACTCTATAACAACAATGAATGCCTGTTGTAAAAGTTGAAACTTGCCACAGGCCCAATAGTACAAATACTATAAAGAAATATTTACAAGAATTGAATATTTAACATAGAATTATTTTTAAACAAATAACAAATATTTATTCAAATAAATATTTATTACACTTTTGAATAGTATATATATTGTTTCCTCACTATTACACAATCACTTATACATACACTCACTTCCTCGCTACATTTCATTCGTACACATACTTTTTATATGGGACATATATACCCAATACCTGATATACTTTGAAACTGCGCATGCACCGATTTCACCAAATAGAGCCTATATACACATGAATACTGATGAGCGAAGTTGGGCCTGAGTAATTTGGAATGTTTATACACCTATGAATACTATTGCAGTAGCCAAAACTCTACACACCACAGGAGTATGTACATTGTTAAAACCTTCAACACACTATTTATCCTCAAACGATCAAAGGATAACCTATAACGGTAAGGATTAAAATGTCATCGTCAATGCTCATGCATGCAAAATGAAACTATGCTAGTCAGTGCTTATGGACACTGAAAATCTTATTTGAGATAAACTGATCATGAAAAAAAAAAGTTAGAAACTGGTTAAGCAAAATTAGAATAGGTAAAATGTGAAAACCAACAATTATAAATCAAATACAGTGAAATCAATTAAGGGAAAGGAAGGAACAGTGCAAATGAATAACAATCTGGCACAAAATTGATGGAAAGAATGCTCACGTGCATGAAAATGAATTTCACCACATACCTGGCAACTGAATAAGAAGCATGCAATAATACCTGGCAACTGAATAAGTTTTTTTTAAGTTTAAGTGAGGATCAACATTACTTGAGAATAAATCTTTCTAGCCCCTTCCAATAGAGACATCTCTGCATCAAAAGTAATGACTGCTTCCAATATCTCAGGCGTGCAGACAATACGAACAAACCTACAGAATTTTTAAGCTCAAGTGAGGATCTAGAGATTATCTTGTGCAAAAGGTACATGCTTAATTTGTACAACATCAATCCATACTTTATTTGTCTGCTGGTGAACTATTCTCTTTTGGATTAACCTTTTTAGATATACCAAATATATGATAACGCAGTAGTAGATAAACCTGTAAGATCTAAAAATTTGTACGCAGCAGTAAATATACCAAATAACATGCTTTTTTTTATAAAAAAAATTCTAAATACTTTAGATTAAAACCTATAAAGAGTTCCTTTATTAAACCTATTTGCAGCATTCTTCCCTTTTTCAACTTCAATCCATACTGACTCAACTGACTGACTACCCTACTCCTTTGCAACCTTCAAATGTATCCAAAATGGTTTCAAGAATCCAGGCGCAATCTTTTCAGTTTTCCGATCATCGGAAACAAATAATATGCACCTGCAAAAATTCATTTTGTTTCTTATGTTACAAAGTCTTACTAGCAAAGAAATATTACAGTATTACTCCGAACAGAAGATCATAAAATAAGGTATTCACCAATAGCTTATAAGCGTGAAAAATAGTTTATGAGCAACATTCGAAGTATGTTGCGACAACTAATTATTTGACTTATTTCATGTATGAAAGAAAAATTTGCTTGTGATTTATTTCGCATTGTACAATCAAAATTAATTCAGTGAGTTACTTTATCTATCCAAGAACTTCTATGCTTGGTTACTCATTCACTTAAAACTGCATCAGATGCAAATGTCAAATCTTCATCTATAGTTATATAAAGGATTGTTCTTTTAAATTCAGCTAACATAACTGAAACTAAAACACAAAAAACGCAACCATTAATCAGAACACTACATCTAGTAATAATGGATTGAACATGTGTTAGTAATGTTTGTAATTGTGTAAAGAAATCTTAATTAACATAAGTTATTTATACTTGGGCTTAGTTGAGTTGGTTATCCTATTCTCCTTACTAATTGTTTTGGAAGTATCAAGAGGGAAAGTGTGTATTTTTTCCTAGAAGCTTCTCTTCTTCCTGGATCTTCTATACTGATTGAAAACATTTTTTTTTTGAAAATTGATACGCTTTTATTAACAACTGAAATAACATTACATAAGAAAACCTAATACAAATGCATAAATAGAGAAACATAAAAGAAAATCAGATGGAAAGGAAATATGAAGTAAACTTAAGTAATGTGAACTTCAGATCGTGGGTACGCCAAACTCCCCTGTTACGCAACATGATCCATATGTAGTATCCCTGAAACAACACCACTTCTTTTGCAAATATAGACTATATTTTGATTCGTGTGTATTAACTGCAATCCAAAGCTGCAACATGTGCCTTCATCTTTGCAGTAGTACTAACTGATTCAACTTTACACTTGCTCTTACTACTTGCATAATTGTTGTTATACATTCCAATTTATAAACCAGCGTAATACGAGAGCCCTTTGAACCATCGTGAATTCCTATATCCTGATTCCCACATCATAAATTGGTACATATGATAGAAACCCGGTTGTAGAAAGACGTGAGAAAATGGAATAAGGGTTATTGAAATCTATCATCTTAAACATATCGGTTCAAATACATGCATGAAAACTAAGATGTAAATTGATTATCCAAAGCAAATAACCAGTGTCTGAAAGCTTAATGGTTGTAGTTGATAAATTCCAGAGTGAAGCTTGTAAGGCATATCTTTGAATCGATGAAAACAATGTTAACAACACTGACTTAGGAACTTTCAGATCTAAAATAGAACCACTATCACAGCGTTTTCCCATTGAAACATATGGTTTAGGGGTTTGATTGTACATAGCGAACTCCAGCTTTTATCTTTTGTTCACCATAAAAATATCCATTGAATTCGGCTTCTCCATTGTAAACAGATTGGACCAAAAAAAGTGTATATGAAACTCCACTGGGAAAGTAACACAATAATCTCCCATATCTAATAATTAAAAACTAGGAATGGATTCATACCATTTTTAATTCGAACAAAGAACTGTTACACGAATATGAGCATCCTTTGGATCGGTTTGAAAATTAAGATTGGCCTGATAAATCAAAGAAGTTGGCAGTGGATCTGAGAGCGGCGACGGTCGATTTGAGGGCCGCGACGGTTGACCCGATGGGAGGCGGCGATTAACTGAAAGATCTGGGGTTTTCTTTTTATCTCACTTCCGACAATGAGAAAATGAGAAATAACGATTGGAAAGGGAGCAGCGACTTATGAACGCATAATTGGGTAATTTAGGGTTGAGTGAAAGTTGGTTTGCGAAAATTGAAAATTTCGATAAAAGAGGGTGGGAAATAAGAATGCCGTGCTAACTAAATTTAAAGGATAACCTATAATAATTTTTATTAAATTCAAAATACGGTTGGATGTATTATATGTGTATTTTTAGTCTAAATGGACAGTCCAATGAATGATATTACAACACCACCTACCGCATGAAATTACCATACACACGCGTCGTTTGATGAAGCAACACATACACATATTTGGAGATGCAATAGAAACACACACACACAAAAAAATGTAAATATTTAAACCCCTACCAATAAAACACTTCCTACATAAAGATGCAACAATTGCTTTCTTTCTTGTACAATCCATTCTTCCTGCGTATTACTAGTTATTATTGATTAATTATTAGGATAACTTAATAATTAAATACTAGTTATTACATATATGTTATTATAGTAATTATAAATCAACCGTTACTAATTATTGGATATATTACTAAATAGTAAATTAACCAATAATAATTAATTGTTAATTAATGAACTATGGTGATTACTAAATAACAATTATTAAAATTATAAACTAATTAAATATACTAAATATTTAGCTTTGATTGTTGAATATTAATTATTAAAATTAAATTATTAATTATCTATTATTAATAATTAATCATAAAAAAATATTAAATAATATTGTGAATTATTTATTGACAATCATTAATTATTATAAATTTCAAATAATGTTTTATATAAGTTGATATTTATAATTAAATTACTATATATAAATTTTTGAGTAAATATTACTTGTTATTAATTGCAAATCATAAATAATCAGTTATAATAAATTAATAATTATTAATTATTTAGTAGTAAGTATTAATTATGAGTGTTGTCAAATTGGCACCATTTACAACAGGAATTTTGTAACCATTGTAAAATTAGCACTTATTACAATGGGCACTGTTATAACGTTGTAAAATTGGCATTTATTACAACGGGCACGAGAGGAACGTTGTAATAGCTTATTACAGCGTGCAGTCATAGCGCGTTGTATAAAGAGCGTTGTAAGGACATCCATTACAACGATCAAAAATGGGCCGTTGTAGTAGCTTTCTATTGCAACTGGCACCAAACGCCCGTTGTAAAAGTGACGTTGTAATAGGGTATTTTTGTTGTAATACTTCACCAAGTGTTGTGTATGTAAGAAATTTGTTCACGTATTTGCTCTTCTCTTCCCTATATTGTTATGTACTCTACGATTCGTCAATATTACTCAATTATTTCAAGTTTCCACTTTTCATCTAGGTCAAAATGGCTAATTGAGAATTCGATGATAAAACCATGGTTCAAATGTACGATGAAAATGAAAGGAATAAGCAACCAGCCAAAGATGATGAATTTGTGCCCGAAACACAATTGGGAGTCCAAGTGGAAGCTGCAGAAGTCGAGTCCGAACTCTTTAGTGCCACGCAACCAAACGTTGCAGTTCAGCGTATTGGACCAGTTCGAAAATCCCTCCATGCTCGGTTAAGGGAAGTGATTGCACAACAGAGCCCCGATAGGTCAAATTCTAGCATGACGGGTCGTTCAGTCCTTTGCTATTGCGAAGTTGAATGTAATGTGCTTGTTTTTAAAAGTCAAACGAATGCAGATTGTCGCTTTTATGGATGTAAAGCGTACATTGATGCACATTAGCCAAGTATTATAATGTTGTACTTTTTTTCATGGATCGATCCACCATTGACGGAGAGGGGTGTCTGCTACGCACTTGAGATGCAAGCTGAGGTTATTCGCTTGGAAAGAATGAATGTTGCAGCAAAGGCTGAAATGTTGTATGAGTAATATGGTTCACCTCGAAACTATGGGTTATAGTTATGTTGTATTGATTCGTACTTCTATTGTATTGGTCGTAGCTATGTTGTACTGGGTCATAGTTATATATTTGTATTCAAAGTTATGTTGTATTGGGTCGTAGTTATATGTTGTGTCGAACGATGGTTGTATGCTTTGTTCTTTAATTTGTTGTATCGAACGATGTTTGTATGCAAGTTATATCCTTTCTTCTACCATATCTAGTTTGTTTGTAATAGGTACTCAAAATGGATGGAAGCGGTTTGTAATAAATACTTGATCAACAAACTCGTTAAGCTAGTGTTACAACGTTTCGTTATTCATAAATTACCGAGTACTGAACAATGTTTGTTGATTGTATGTAAACTTGTTTAAACTGCTTTTAAAATGTTTAAAATGATTTTTAATTAGTCGCCAACATGCCCCGATCAAAACAGGCTTATTCTGTACTTAAGTTTGAAACATGACTAAATCCGTTATTGTTTTCCAAAGCATGCCTAAACATGAAAATTATCCCAAAAAATAAATTAAAAAAATACATTATTTGTTTCTTCGAATTTGTATGTTAAACTTGTTTTTCAAACGAATTGTTTTTTCTGCTTTTTTCTCCTCTATTGTGCATTGCGAAATACATAATGGAAACCAAGAATGCAAAACTTTTCTCTAAACCGAAGGGACTCCATAGGATTGCGTTTAGCTGATATCAACTCTTTGCTATAGTGTAGAGGGTAAAAATTGTTGAGTGCATGAACGTAACGTAGATATTGTTAGATCGAATCACAGTATATCATTGTTTTCATTATTTGTTGTTTATTTGCATTTACGGTGTTTGATATTCATTTCGTACTGTAATTCGAATAGGCTAGTTAGGGGATTGTTAAAGGGACTCCCCATTTGGCTAAGAGGAGCACCAATTTTTATTTATTGTATAATTGTTGCGGGGAGGACAAAATAAATTAATCTCCCCTTAAACATATAAATTAAAATTCCGATATTAACCCCCTATAACCCTCATTAATATAAACCATAAAACTTAAACCTTAATTAATGCTTACAGTTTAATGTTGCACATAAAAATAAAAAAATGGATATAGCTAATGCAATGGAGACACAAGAAAGTTTCGTGTGTGACCAGAAAACATTGGATCAGTTAATTAACTGTAATTTCATATTGGAATTGGTATGATTAATTTAAAATAAATGTAGAAACAAAAATTTTGATTTAATATACTGTATCGAGTTTGTGTAATTGAGATGCTTAGTAATTCACATATTTGTTACTTGCACTGAATTTAGTAAATTAGGGTTTAACATAAGTCACGAGCCAAGGACAGTTAGGTCTCTTTTTCTTTTTTATAAAATAAACCAGACCCACCCTTTACTAAAAAAAAAAGTTGGAGTGCCTTTAAAACTATCCTCCACTTAACTAAATGTGGATTCCCTTTAACAATTCCCACTAGTTGTTGATACTTATTTGATGGTTAATCATCATTGGTATTCTGCATAACAGCCATGCACAAGCAAACCGATTGCTAAGAAAGCTCGTTCCCTGTACTTGCAAAATCAAATTGTAGGAAGTTTTTTAAAAAAACATGTTTTTAAAATATTTCATTACTGAAGGTGTTATTTGAAGTAAAATCTTTATTAATAATTGGGTTGAAAACTCGTATATTTTGTTGGACCGGGAAATTTTAAAATTATCCTTCATTTAAATTAAAAAATTATCGCATAAAAATAAGATCTGTGCGGTTTATTTTATTTTTTCTCTTCAAAACTTTATTTATATATGCGGCCCTTGAATAATAGGTCAATAACAATCTACTTACGACAAAAAGGTCTAATCATCGAATCCTTTTATTCTTGTAAATGCAGAATGGAGAGGGAATCCAACGGTGTGAACAATTATTTGTCAACTGTGTCTATGTTTTGGCTCCAAATACACTTTTCTTTCGTTACATGTCTACAGTATTATTTAGTGAATTTTCCCCACAAATATTTCTTAAATATCCATTTTTTTGAAAAGAAAGTTACAACAGGGATGAATTCGTCTGTACCCAACTCCGGTATTCTCATGTGCGGATCAATCTTATCCATTGATTTGCACAAAATCAATCTAATGGTTTTGAGTGGATTATAGGATCCGTTCATTAGATTATTAATAATATGTGTGGATGCTGTGTGATGGTGATTTGTTGGCACATGAGAACACCGGAGTTGGGTACAGAAGAATTGATCCCGTTACAACATACTATCTTTTGACATTTAACTGAAAATAAAAGAAAAAAAAACGATATCAAATGCTTAGTTTGAAATTATGTAACTGAAGGATTGTCTTGGACGAGTTCTAGTTTTACTTCGTTAAAAAAGGACAATTTGCACCGCTAAATACAAGTTGAACGTTAATTATTGTTGACCATCACAGATATACGTAAATTAAGTTTAGTTTTGTATACAAATTGTTTATGACTTCGCAGCTTTACCACCTCTCCCGTGTTCCCTGCAAATAAAGAAATTTAATTGGCATGACTTTGATCCAATTTTGCACATTTACCATTTACTACATATATGCAGTAACTTTTGTCCAGCTTAATAAAAGGAAATATTCATGAACATTTTTCGGAAATTTTAATTTTAGAAGTGAAAAGTAGAGAAAAGGACAAATTTTGAAAAAAAAATTTAGCTAAATGCATTAAGTTTGTTTCTAGGTTAGTGAAAAAATAAATAAATAAATTGAAGTATGGTGCTAAATATAATTAACACTTTACGTAGTGTAGTACTGAAGATAATGCAAGTTGCACTTAGCATTTCAGTGTAGTGTAAAGACTGAATATTATACTAGTTGTACTTAGCATTTTCCTTTGATTCATTTTTTTTTTTTTTTTAATATTTGTCCTTCAACCTAAAAATGGAACTTGGCGTTCTTCAATTTAATTTTTTTTTCTTGCTGATTACCTCATTTCAAAATACATTAATTCTTTTTTTTTTTTGGTCTTTTGTACATGAGTGAAGAAACTTTCTTGAAATTATTTTCTTTATTTTTATTTTCATTTAATTAAATCTACGTTACAATTTAATTTGAACATAATATTGAAAAAATTTCAAACAATTTAATTATTAAGTTTGCAGTTTTTAGTATAAACATAGGGTTTTTAGGCACAATGACAAACTTAAAAATAAATAGCAAAGCAAATCATAAAGGCTAATTCTATTCATACACCCATAATTTTTTAATACACACCATGAAATGAAATGTAATAGTAAACACCGAAAATTTCTTTTCGCACACCATGTCATTTACAAAATTACCCTTTTATTTTTTTTTATCATCTTCCCTCTTTGACCTTAAAAATAAATGAATTTATTGCAATAAATTTACCTAAATTTCAAAAAAAAAAAACTTCAAATTTTAACATTAGTGTTGTAAATTATTTGATTGTTTTTATTTTAAAATCAGCTCCGTTTTTAAATGATAGAACACATTTGAATTAGAGTGTTTAATTGTAAAAGCTGCCTAAATTAATATTTTAGGTTTTATTAACTTCATAAAATTCCATAGATTTAATCATATATTATTGGTTTTGAATTTTTAATTAGATGCATTAGGAGGAAGGGTTGAAAATGCAATTAAGTATAAGGGTAATATAGTCATGATTTTTCTTATTAAAACATTGGTGTATGTTAAGATATTATAGGTGTATAAATTAGGGGTAGGCATAAACCGCACCGCAATGCGGAAACCGCCCAGACTGAACCGCAAAATCGGTGCGGAAAACCGCACCAAATTCTCTCTTTAAAGCAAACAACCCAAACCGAACCGCCTCGCATGGTACGGTTCGGTTGCGGTTTGAACTTTTACCGGACCGTATTAAACCGAACCGAACCGCATAGCTACACCGACAATGTTATGATAAAAAAGTTAACAAATTCATATCTAACTTTTAATTGAACGCTATATATTCTATTTTCAACGTATTATGTAGTTATATTAATTAAAGATAACACTATGTGTTTTAATCTTCAGATGACACAACGTCATAAAATCGTAAATTGTTTGTTGAAGAAAGTAATTTTCTTGTTTCATATTTAATACGGGTTCAAACCAAACCGAATCAAAATCAAACCGTATTACATCGAAACCGAACCGTTTGAACGGTTAATATAATGGTTTGTATTTTTGATCAACAGTTTGATGCGGTGCGAAAGCGGTTTGAACTTCAAACCGCACTGAACCGAACCGCGTCCACCCCTAGTATAAATAAAATTTGTCAATCATAAAAATATGTAAATATTTAGAAATATGTGTATATTTACGTTATATTGGTTTGTTGATTAGTTAACCAATCTACCGTTCCAAGGTAGGTAGTTTAGATAGCACCTTCACCTAATTTTATGATCTTGTTTTATATTCGTCCATAAGAGAGACCTTATGTTAGACGTTCTGCTTTTAAAAGTTTGGTTCCAAGATAAACAACAATATATATATAATATCTAAATTCCGGCAATGCTACATGCTTGCAGGATACGTACGCATCCTAAACGTGTTTGGTCCCTTTTCAAATTTCATATTAAATTGAGATTTTGATCCCTCCTTGATTGCATGAGTTCGTATATTCAGCCCCAATAGACCATTGACATTTATATTAATACTGTTGAATTAAGTGGGTCTGATGCTAAAAACACCTCGGTTTGTTCTTTCTAACACCATGATTTGTTAGCCAAAAGCACAAAACATGGTGCTTTTAGCATCACACCACCATGTGGAACTAAAAACACCCAGGTTTTTGCTTTTGGTTATCATGCTATGATGTTAAGAAGCACATATTATGGTGCTTTTAGCGGTACACTTTAATTAAAACATTACAATTAGTAATTAGGATTTACTTATAGATCGAAAGTCTCAACTCAAATTAATCAACAAATATAATTTAGGTTGACCGATTTAACTTGATTTTGATAGTTTGATCGATTTAATTTGATTTTGATGCAGATTGGTTTATGATCGATTCGCAGAAAAATTAGTTTGGTCATCGTTTTATTAAATTAGCTGAATTTTTAATATATTTTCAGGATTAATAATTTTACAATAAATATTTTAGATTAGTTTAGTCATATGGATAACTTTTGTTTCTTGTATATACGTAAAACTTACCTTTAGAAAGCAAAGTAATGCAGAATAAGAATATTTCGATCATACATTTATGTTTTATTTCAAATTAGGATGAATGATCAGTAAACAAAGATATGAATTATTTTTTGTTCAGTTAGACCGAATTTGGTTTAATTTCTTTTTTATATATAAATTTTGGATTGGTTCAATCATTTTGTTTATTCAAATAAAACAAATCAATAGAGGGAAGAATTTCAAGAAAAGGCATCATTTGACTAAAAGCCAATACATCTTTGTTTAATCTTTACACGTTCAGTTCGTATAAGACATGCTTGCTATGCCCCCATTAAGCGTTTACAAACAGGATCCCCCCAACGACTTTTTTGGTCAACTTTATGACTCATCGAAATCATTTTCAACAAAATACAATTACAGTTTCTCTTTTTGAAACATTTTCTTAGGTGGCAAGCGTGCTTTTGTTATTTTATTCCAATCCCTCACACAAGGAAGAAACCAAATTTCGTTTGTGCTCATAAATGGCAAAATGTACATTGAGTTTAGGTTTCAATGCACACGCACTTTAAACGTGTGCTGGTTAATAAAGCTAGAGTGAACGGAACCCTTTGCAACTTCTCCTTTTACATAAGGCCCTAAAGAATGTAAAAGATTCAGGATTGCCCCCAAAGTCCAGCTTGATCCGAGACTATCAGACATTTGATCCGTGTTCGTACGGCTCTCATTTAGAACAACTATTAGAATAAGAAAAAAAATATACGAAAATGATTTGTCTGACAATTTTCAATGATTTTTGGTAGGTTAAACATTGTCCGTACTTTGTTCGGTTTGTGCAGTGTTCATACGCGGATCCACGTTAGTTTGGATTTTATAGAAGATGAATATTACATGATTTTGTTTCATCCACACTCTAGTTAGTTGACACCAATAATTACGTGGCCCACTAGTTGTTGGATTGCTATTTTGCAATATGCGATTTAATTATTTGTCAAAATGGTTTTCTCCATGATGGTAGACATGAGCACTTTATAATTATGTTTTACGAGGATCAAAGACTATTATACTTGTTTTACGCGTGGGCATGCTTTTAGTTAATAAGAAACGATGTTGTTAAAACCGTTTATTTGTTAAATTCTAATTTTCACTCATATCAAAATTAGCTAGTATTTGTAAAAATGCATTCTAAATTTGTAAAAAAAAGTCTGACTGTTATACCATATTTTTTAAGTAGTATATAAAGACAAAGACATGTGCAAGCATGGTCATATACATGTTTTAATTTGCTCGTGAATTATATTTTTAGAAATTGTCTATAATCAGTACATTAAAAAGAAAATAATTTGCATGAATATTTAATTTTATTTTTACATGAAATTATGTGTGATTAGTTAAAACTTTATCTTATGTTGCAATATTTAATTTTGTATTGGTTTTAATTTTGATTTGTGTTGTTAATTAATAAATAAAGATGGTGTTAAAAATATTTGTTGTATAGATCCTATTTTTGAGTGATAGTAAGATTTGTTAGCAAGTATAGAAATGCGGTTGAATTTGTACAGATATTCAATTGTTAGATTATATTTTTAAATGGTATATAGAGCATTTACGATGTTTGGTATTATTAATTGTTTATTTATTTGCATTTACGATGTTTGGTACTCATTTAGTGCTGTAATTCGAATGGGCTAGTTATTGGCACTTACGAATCTGAAAATCCAAAGAAGAAGTGGAATAGTTAACTTCATGAAATGAAGGTCTCTACATCCGGTTATCACAGAAAACCCTAATTCGAAAATTGGGTTTACAGAAAATTAGAAATAGGGCTAGGAAAGTTTACCAGTTTGTATTCCGATTACAGGTTTGATTGTCAAATCCGAATCCAGCACTTTGTTGTTCCCTTAAAACAGATTTGCTCCCCCTACGGCGCGGTCGGGTTGAAATGAGCAACTGTTTCCCAAGGTGAAACGGAATCTGGTTCGCAAGGCTGCGCTGGCGATGCGAACGACGACGAACTCAAGAGAAGAATTAAGAACAGTACGGGAGGGAGAAGATGGTCAGAGATTTTATTTTTCGGTGAAGGAAACTGTTCTGACTCCATCTTTATATATATCTGAAACGGGTGACGATTTGAATCAATGGACGCATCGTTCGGGCTCGGGCTCGGGCTCGGGATCGGGTACGGGTGCGGGGTGGTGCGGTGCACCACCCCTTGGTCTTGCATCCCTCTATTTCACCTCTCTCATATCCTTGTAATTAATATAGGGTAACTACCCTAATATATAAGGACCTATAACCCTTAGTCTTACAAGATATGGGACTATTACCCTACAACTCATTTATTTCTAACACATCCATCAATGGGGACTAGGTTTCTCCAATCGTTGCTCTTCCTTAACTTGAGATTTTCTATCACTTCCCCTTTCTTATGCTTCTTTCTTCTCTCTTACATTAAACCAAATTGAACGAAGTTTCTAAAAAAGCATGTTTTTAAAATATATCATTTCTAATGTGTTATTTAAACTTAAAGCAAGACATACTGTTCGACATATTGAATCTTATCGTTATTATATGATGGTAGAATTCAGAGAAAATCCAAGGGTAAAGAGCGGTTATTTATCTATTGTGTCTATGTTTTGTGTTTAAATAGATTTTTCTTTTTTTACATCTCTACACTATTATTTAGCTAATTTTCCCCACAAATATTTCTTAACCATTTTTCTGAAAAGAAATTTACAACATACTATCTTTTGATATTTAACTGAAAAATAAAGAAAAACGATATCAAATGCTTATTTTGGAATTGTGTAACTGAAGGATTGTCTTGGACGAGTTCTAGTTTTACTTCATTAGAAAAAGACAATTTGCACAGTTAAATACAAGTTGAACGTTAATTATTGTTGACCATCGCAGATATACGTAAAATAAGTTTAGTTTTGCATAGAAATTGTTTATGACTTCGTTGCTTCACCAACTCTCCCACGTTCCATGCAAATTAAGAAGCTTAATTGGCATAGCTTTGATCCAATTTTGCCCTTTTTACCTTTTGCTCCATATATGCATTAGCAGTAACTTTTGTCCAGCTTAATAAAAGGAAATATTCATGAACATCTTCCGTAAATTTTAATTTTAAAGTAAAAAATAAAGAAGGACAAATTTTGAATTTTTTTAAAGCTAGATACATTAAGTTTGTTTTTTAGGTTGGTCAACGCATTTTGAAAAATATTAAATTGGAGGACGGTGCTAAATATAATTAGCATTTTGCACAGTGTAATACTAAAGATAATGCTAGTATCACCTAGCATTATCAGATATCAAATTTTATTCCCATGCGTAAAAAATCCTTTTCAAGATATATTAAAAGTTCGATTAATTTTGTAAATTAATGAACAAACTAATTTTTCTGTGGATCGATCATAAATCAATCCACATCACAATCAAGTCAAATCGGTCAAACCAAATTATTTTGGTTGATTAACTTGATTTAATCAGACTCTTAATCTATAAGTAAAGGGAAAGTCTATTTGAACACAACAAATAGACACAAATAAGAGGACGCAAAATCTACACCATTGGATCTTTCCCTGAATTCCACTTCTCCACGTAAAGACAAAATGATCCAATAGTCAAGATTTTATGTCTCTACGTTTGTGCCTAGTTTTGTGTCCCAATAGACGCCCCATGAGTAAATCTTAAGTACTAATTGTAACGTTTTAATTAACGTGTGTCCACTTAATCAGATAATATTAGTATAAATGTCAATGGTCCATAGAGGGTGAATATACAAACTCATACAATCAAAGACGGGACCAAAATCTCAATTTAATATGAAATTTGAAAAGGGATCAAACACGTTTAGGATGCGTACGTATCCTGCAAGCATGCAGCATTGCTAGAATTTAGATATCATATATATTGCTGTTTATTTAGGAACCAAACTTTTAAAAGTAGAACGTCTAACATAAAGGCTCTCTTATGAACGAATATAAAACAAGATCATGAAATTAGGTGAAGGTGCTATCTAAGCTACCTACCTTGGAACGATAGATCGGTTAACTAAGCAATTTAATTTTGAACTTTAAAACAATGAACAAACCAAACTTTATAACATAAATATACACATATTCATAAGAGAATTTTCTTTTAAAGGAAGAACTTTGCAGAAAATAAAAAAATGTAAGAAATATGGAAAATTTCAAAATTACAGAGAATGACACATTTACACTAGAAGTGGAATTCAGAAGGTCCACTATCATTTTTTCATTTACACTAGCATTTGTTCTTCTCACTAAATTTTAAACTTTCCATAACTTTTACCCTTTTTTTGTTATGTTTGTCCTCCTCTCTATTTTCAACCATAGATTTTTATATATTTAAAGATTTTATGTTTTACTATTCTATTTATTTTTAATACATGGGTAATTTTTATACAGCAGACGTTTATACTAAAAACTGCAAACTTAATAAATAAATTGTTTGAAAATTTTCAATATTTGTTCAGATTAAATTGTTTGAAAAGTTTCGGTATTTGTTCAGATTAAATTGTAACGTAGATTTACTTAATGAAAATAAAAACAAAGAAAATAATTTCAAGAAAATTTCTTCATTCATGCATTAAAAAAAACAATAAATTAAAACACAATAAATTCTATATGCTTCCTAATACCGCATTGAAAACGGATGAATGATGATCCACTGCCGCCGAAGTAACATACGTACGACGTTTAACCATCGTTCGGAAACACTGTTTACGACAAGAAAACGTCATTTAATCAATGTCATTCATGTCAAATTGATAACACTCGGTGAAATCTTAAATCAAACTGAAATTAGGGTTTAAAACTTGCTTAATTGAGTTGACTGGAGATGAGACGATGATGCATCTGCAGCTTTCTTCTTCCTCAACATTCACGGCATTGAACGATTTCACGACGATAAGAGTTAAATGTAGGGTTTTTTGAAAGAGGGAGAACGGGCAAATTGAAGCTGAGGGGGGGAAATAGATATAAACCATGGTAGCCCCTATTTTTTAATGTGAGGTATTAGGAATAGTAAAAGAGTAATTTTTGTGGTATTTTTCCGTTGTGGTAATAGAAAGAGGAAATTGGGATGTCCTTAGTATCACACTTAATAAATAGAGGAACATCAAGTTTCATTTTTAGACTGATGGACAAATGTTAGAAAAAAAAATTAGACTAGAAGAAAATGCTAAGCACAACTAGTATTATATTCAATCTTCATACTATACCGAAATGCTAGGTGATACTACTATTATCTTCAGTATTACACTATGCAAAATGCTAATTATATTTAGCACCGCCCTTCAATTTAATATTTTCAGCGTTACAAGGGGATGCCGTTTACATTACCAAACATTTTAGGGATATATGGCTTATTTTCACTAAAATAATTGTATATATTTAGCACGTTCAAGATAAAATGATATGTATGAATATTTAATTATATTTTTGTACTAAAATCATTTGTAATTAGTTTGAAGTTTGTCTTAAGGTTCCAATATTTAAAAATATTAGTCTTAATTTATGTATGTACTTTAATTAATAAAAAACGATGTTGTTAAGACCGTTTATTTGTTAGATTCTATTTTTTACTAATACTAAGATTAGTCATTATTTGTTAAAATGCATTCTGGAGTTGTGAAAAAAGTCAGATTGCTATATCATATTTTTAAGTAATATATAAAGAGAAAGACATGTGCGAGCTTGGTCATAATACATGTTTTGCTCATGAATTATATTTTTAGCAAATGTCTATAATTAGTATATTAAAGGGAAAATAATTTGCACAAATATTTAGTTATATTTTTACGTATATATTATGTGTGATTAGTTAAATTTTCATTTTAAGTTGCAATACTTAATTTTTTTATTAGTTTTAATTTTGATTTGTGCTGTTAATTGATAAATAACGATGGTACAAAGAATATTTATTGTATAGATCCTATTTTTAAGTGACAGTAAGATTTGTTATCATGTGTAGAAATACAGTTTGAATTTGAAAAAATATTTAAATTGTTTAATCATATTTTTAAGTGATATATAAAGCTAACATATGTAGGGGTATTTTTGGAACTTCACAATCAGACCAAATGTTTGCGCTTTCAAGACAACTGTTGGTTAAGATAGTTCATATTTTAAGTGATAACAAGATTTGTTAGTATGTGTAGAAATGCAATTTGAAATTGTAATAACGTTTAATGATTAGATTATATTTTTAAGTGACATATAAAGCTAACATATGTAAAGGTATTTTTGGAACTTCATAGTCGAACCAAAATTTGCGCTTCTGAAACAACTACTGATAAAGATATGATAAAATGACAAAAGCATTGAAAGTAAGCAAGATCGAAAGGTCTCATAATATATGCGACAACATCGAGCAAATATAATAAAAAGAATTCTATAATTTATAACCTACTTATTATACAAATTTCAATATTTAGAAATGTAAAGTCAAGCAAAACATCTAAGAAATAGTAGTAAATTTAAAACATTATTTCAATCCAACACACTCCACATATTAGAAGTCTTCTCTCTTGAAACCAGTATTCCCTTATTTTCAGATTTTGATATAAGAAACAACCTACATATAAATATAAATATTTATTATAAAATAAGAAAAGAACAAAAGCAAGCACAAAGGGAAGACATTTTTATAGATTTAGATTGATAATACAATATAAATAAGCTCACTATTTATAGACCCTACATATACTAGTAATTACAATAATGTCCTTTCGCATTTAGCATACTCATCTTTTTTTACTTGCATATACTACAATACTCTCCTTTGAATATGTGTATGCAAAGATGATGAGATTAATTACCCCGTTAAAATTATTCTTTTAGGAAGAAAAACCATAAATAAAGAAAGCAGTACTATTTTATTTTATCTTTAAGCAATACGTTTTACAACGTTACAATGACGGTTGATGCTTCCGTGCCTCGTTAAAAACATTGCTAACAAAAATCTAGTGGGAAAATATAATAACGAAGAGAAAAGTTGCATTATAGATAATTTTATATGCTCTCCTTGATTCATAACACATTATTTAATTAGCTTGTTGATGCAGACGACACATGCCAATTTTATAAATCATCTTCCGTAATATTGATTTGGAAGTGCCTTTTAGAATAGTTCTACGAGATTTTCTTAAGACGGAATTTGTTTCATTTCTATCTTATTGTCTTCTTGCAGCTCATGTGTGAAGAAAAATTTAAGAGAAATGTGCTACATTTTATCATTCTTTATATCATCTGTTTGAATCTGAGCCAGGCAAGCTGCACTGTCTTCATAAATAATAATTGGTTCTTCTGTAATTGAGGGAAGTTATCACGTACTTTGTATATGCTCAATAATGATCTTAACCAAATACATTATCGATTTGCTTCATGTAGTGCTAGTATTTCAAAATGATTGGATGATATTGCTATTAATGTTTTCTTCGTAGATCACGATAAAATAACCACATTACTGTCATAAAATGCATACCCAGTTTATGATCTTGCTTTAGAAAAGATAACCAACATCAGCATAACTACCTAGAATCGTATTATTATCTATGTTATAATAAAATAAGACTAAATTTTTAATTCTACGAAGATATCTAGTGATATGTTTATATCATTTCTGAATATTTTTGTTGGTGCTGAACTATATCTTGTTAGAAGATTTACTAAGAATGCAATATCCAGCCTCATGCATTGAGCAGAATGTAATAACACACCAACACACTGAGATATGGTACTTCTAGGCCAAGTATTCTTTCATTATTTTCAATCGGATGGTAAGGATCTTTTTTAATATTTGTGGATCAGATAACCATAAGTGTATTAAGTGGAAATGATTTATCTATTTGAAAACGCATCAGGATTTTCTCAACATAATTCGACATATAGATTAGTATGTAATTTGTATTATGCTCAAACGATAGAACAAAACAATAGTTATGTCAAGATATATCATTTCAAATTATCTCTTCAAGTAAATTATTGTTTCCTCGGTTTCTTCTTTTAACGAACAATAGTTTTTGCATCATTTGAATTTATCAAACGGTTGACGGCTAAAATTGCCGTCATTCCCAAAGATTCTCTAAATTCAAGAATTAGCATTTCACGTACGAAAATTTAAAGTCCGGAAAGCAAAAATAACATAGTGATTTATAGTGGTTCAGTCCATAAGGAACCTACGTCCACTTTGAAGGTGCTTGAGGATATTTTTGATTATTAAGGGTTACAAGTACATATCATCATCATAAAAATGTTGACTAAATATTTGGAAGTCATATTTCCAATATTCAGTGTCTAGGGAGAAAAATAAAGTTCTTCTTCTTCCTTGAGTTCTAGGTAGCCATTAATGGCCTTGTATAGCCAAATCAGCAAAAATCCAACCCTTGTGAAGAATGAGCAAGATGGTATTTATAGGTGGTGGATTAGGTTGGAGTAAATGAGATTTGGAGACCACAGAAGTAGCAGATTTCGTTTCCATGGAAGGCGACCTCCTTGATTTCCTATTCCTCTAAAGTGTGTTGAAAAATTTCATATCCCCCCAGGGGAAATGAATTTTGTATCCCTAGGGATACAAAATTCGTATCCCCGGGGGTACGATAGTTTCGTATCCATTGGGGATACGAGATTTTGTATCCCTTTAGGGTTATGAATTACGTATCCCAGGGGATACGGTGAAGGGGCTGAGCTTAAGGGTTGCGAAGTGGGGGTGCCAAAGACAGAGTGATTCAAAACTTGGTGGTGCAGGCTCTTGGATGTGGAGAAAGGAGGGATTCAAAATACCGGGTCCGGCCCGAGGGATACGAAACCTCGGTACGGCACGAGGGATTCGAAACCCCAGTTTCGGCACGAAGGATTCAAACTTCAGTGTCGGCATGAGGGATTCGAAACCCCTGATTTCGGCATGGGGGATTCGAATTCCTTGGCTTGAGGTGTAGGGAGTGGAAACCAAAGGGATTTGAAGTCTGGCTCAAGCTTCTGAATTCGAAATTATGACACAGAGTATATTTTGGGGATACGAATTTTGTGTTTTGAGGTGCTGCGAGGTCTACGCTAACACGACTTCTCTTGGGCTTGAATCCTTAGTGTTTTGGCAACACTTCGGGCTCTAGTGCCATGTGACGGGTCGAGTCGTATGGGCCTGGTATGCTTTGGGAACCAGACCAAAAGGCCGGTTAACACTTACCCCCCAAAGGACGACTTGTCTTGACATGATGGCTTTGAGTTGAAACTATCGTTTCTAGAAGCTGAAAAGATCTCCAAGCTGCTCTGATTGCATGGTCGTGGCCATTTCGTTGAGCGTGTCGCGAATTCTTATTCTTCGGTAGCTCCTTTTTATCATCTAATTCCTGTTTGCTTATGAAATCATACGTTAGTCATCGACTCTCATTTGCGCCAAAACTTAAACTAGTCGCTGTCGACGTAGAGTCGTGCGTACACTTACATATTTTCATGTGATTTTACACAATGCATCAGAGTTTTAAAATAGAACACGAATAATGAGTGTGTTATTGGTTTACGACTACGCGAGTTGGATTTCATCAATGATATCGAATAATGGATTTGATCGTTTGTCGCACGTTCTAGAGTCGCTTTGGCTTACAAGCATACGATTGGTCAGCGAATCGAATCGGTGTCGATCGCTGTAATGTCGAAAACGCGTGCCCATGGTCATAACCGGAAATTTTATTCTAGAGTTTATTTTTTTAAAGAAGTTTCACATCCCAAAGGGGGATATGAAATTTTGCATTCCAGTGGGGTACGAGATTTCATGTCCCTAAAGGGATGTGAAACGTTTGATGGGCTCGGCCCGTTATGCACTCCTATTATAAAAGCTGAAATTTGACTTCCTCCTCTTCTTAACCTTGACCATTTTCGCATCCACAGAACTCGTGAACTCTGACTGATTTCGAACAACCAATTGGGACTCAAAATCATGCCTTAATTATGTGGATCGAACCCAAATTCATCTTTCAAGAGTGACCAAAACTGGTTTTCGACGAACTCGATCCTTGAATTTAACTCGAAACGACCCTCACATCGATCTCAATATCAATACATGAGGGGGTTAACGTCCGGTTGTGAATTGAGATCGAGATTGGTGCTCGAGAGGGTCGATATCGAATCACCCTCATTATAGTCGAATTTGGAGTTCGATTCTGGAAGGAGTCAGGGAACACGAAACAGAGGTGATGGAGGGCGGAGGAGGAAGAAAGAGGCCCAGGGAAAAGTCATATCCCAGGGATGCGAAAAATCGTGTCTTAGAGATGCGAAATTTCACATTAGAGGGATGCGAAATTTTGCGTCGAAGGGATGCAAAATTTCGCACCCAAGAGGTGCGAAATTTCGCACTTTGAAGGAATGCAATTGTCTGTCTTGTGGAGGGATGCGAAAGATTAACTGGCCATGGTGTGTCGGAGAATGGAAGCAGAATTTGATAAAGAAAGAGGGAAGCAAATTTTTTTGAAAGGGGTTTCGAATTTCATCATGGCCCCGTGGATGCGAATTTTGCATCCTTGAGACTTATGCAAATTCGATCCTCTGTTTTCAGCCCATCTCGTATTCGGGAAACCTGTTAACCATGAACGACGTTTTCGCGGCGCTACCTGATTGAATCAGACCTAGGTTTAAATGAATGTTGACGAAAGCTTATGGTTCAGACTTACGCATAGGATTAAAGCATAAAATCAAACTACGAGTACATGACTGAGCAACCAGACTTTATATTTTTTTTCGACTTCAATCATGATGTAGCCGTGACTCGATGCGAACTTGACGACATTGGTTGATGACGACGATAGTTATAGTTCTAAGAACTTATGATTGTCGTCGTGCCCCAAGTTTTTTAAATTATAATTGTATTATAATATCACTGCACATAAATGTTAGTTCACACCAACACGAGGGGTACAGGTTTTTGAATGTGATGTCTAATGCAACTATATTGAAAGTATAACTAGCAATGGAAACATGATCGTCTAAGAAACAATGGATTTTGGAAGCCGAATCTTCTCAGCACTCACCTTCCCAGTCTGGGCCATCAAGCAGTATCGACTCGAAGGACAACAGGCTTGAGTCTTTGGCAGAGTCCACTCTTTCCCAACCCATGGGTTCTTTGAAGGCAGCTGACTAAGGGGTGAAGTCGAAAGGACCATAGCAGATGGTCCAGCACCCGACTGATCCGGCGGTATAGGAAAGGATTGGAGCAATAGAGGAGAAAACCGAAGAAGAAGAGGACGTGGATATTTTGGGGAAGGCACTCTTAAGGTACCGGATTTGGTGGCATGCGCAGTCATAGTTGTCAACCCGCTGGATTCGGTGTTCTCGCATATGGATAAAGCAGTAGTGAGGCACATGCGTAAGTGGTGTAGCATACCTTGGGAATATGTTTGCGTTCCTCAAGAGGGTGACAAGGATCATGCACCTCCAAAAGGATACACTGCCTGGAATAGGCATTCATGTGCCTCTAAGTGCATGCCCCGTCCTGTGACTTTATCCGGGATATGCTAAGCTACTTTTGCTTTGTGCCCGTGCAGCTTCATCTGAATGCGTATGCCTTTCTCCTTGGTACCTGCGTTCTCTTCAGGGAATACCTGTGCATTGAACCTACCAAAGAAGACATTCGATATCTTTTGCAACTGAAGAGGAGAACAAGTAGTGCACCTTCTCTGTTCTATTTGGAAGCATTGCCCAACACTCGGTTCATTCTAAGGAAATGGAGCAGACTTAGTGTGTTTAAGCATGATTGGTTCTTCGTCCGGCATCCCCTCGGATTTGCGAGTCGAATTCTGGTCGGAAGTAAGCATCTCTTCCTACTTAGGGTTTATAGTTAGTCGAATCATAAGCTCAAGATTAACATTGTACTTGTGTGACAAGGATTCCTGCAACACTCACGATCAGTGTGTACCGAGTACATTTTGAAGTTTTGAAGGATATTCCCAAAAAATCCCGCGCCATTGGTAACCTCCTAGATGAGCGACTGCTTCATCGAGTGGGATTTCTTCCTACCAATCATACAATGATCCAGCTGACTATCGCCGGAGGCGAGCTGGAGGTGAAGAGAAAGTGGAATCTGAGGGAGAAGGAAGTTCTATGGGCCACAAAAGGAAGTTGCTCCCTATCATGTCCAAGTAACGCAAGGTTGCGAAGACTCAGGAAGCAACCGGTAGGAGCTGCGCTGGTGCTGAGGAGGTTGTTGTTAGAGATGAGAGCCTGCCACCCACTCCTGTCCCGTCTATGAAAATTGAGATGAGGACGGAAGCGTTGCCCATGTCGGCTTCTCCAATACCACCTTTAAAACCACCGTGTCGCGGGAGATGGTGGGCCAGTTTGATGAATTTAATAAGATCCCGTTGGATGTACCATTGTCTTGGCCTAGCGGTACAAGTTTAGAAAGCTTATAGCTAACTGTTGGGGAGATCACTCCTTCAAGCGGGCCTAAATCTGGTCTGTGGAGAGATCACTAAGACGCACACTCATAAACACTTCATGACACAACATATGTTTGTGCGCTCGAAGTGTTCGACTCTAACCTTGAATCTTTCTTGTGCAGGTGAGATGGTGCGGGAAAGTGATAGGAACCGAGGTCAAGGATCTGAAGGCCACCGACCTAAGAGGAGAATGATTATTAGCAGTTTTAAGAGTGGTACTGATCTGTTTGTTGATCCCCATCACTCTTATGACCGTGGCGGTGATCATCATCACAAGGATCGATCTCGAAGTTAGGAATCCACCCACCCATCATTAGGCTGTCTGACACAGATTCCAGGCTGGACATAACGACCTCGAAGCAGCCATCATCTACAGTCCCTGTTTAATTCCAACCTCAGCACCAATGACCACCCCCAAAGGTAAGGAGTTGGCGATCAAGGATAAAAGATCTAGGAAGATAGGAGTGTCGAAGAAGGGTACTTAGTTTCCCGACATGTCGGAGAGTCCAAAGTTCACTCCTGAATGGAGGAAGGAGGTACCGAGGGTGGAGTTCCCCGGGTTCTACTTTGAGAAGCTGAAGTGGTTGACGACTATCCATTAGATCCTCCGGACTATAGATAAAGACGCAGTGAGTAAAGTATATGATGTCTTCTTCCAGTGCAGGAAATGTATAGGTACACGGGGCACCTCACAGAGCTAATTTTCAAGAAAAATAGAAACCCAAAACTTGGAGCCTACCTTCAACGCTGAGTAGAAGAGTGTCTGTAATCGGGAACATGAGTATGGTAAGTCGAGTCTTCGAACTGTACCTGTTTCTACGTGTATGAGTAACATGTTCTAGTGCTAACTTCTCGTTGCTAAAACAACATAATTGAAGTGGGACTACAAGAAAGTCGAAGATGAAGCGGCGCAAGCTTGAGATTCATATAGGGATATAGTGGCCTATGTCTCGTTTGAGAACATGGCCTTGAAGCAAGATAATGAAGCGACATCAAGGAGAAATATTGAGATGGAAAAAGAGAATGAGGAGTTGCGTCAGCTTCTCATGGATTTTGAGGCTCTTAATGAGGAAAACAAGAGAATGAGTGGGCTCATCAATTGATGAAAGAGAATGCTAAACTTAAGAAGCTGCTAGAATGGAGAGACGCTGAAATTTCTCATGCTACGAAGGCGAAGGCTGATGTAGAGGCCACAAGAAGGGATGTGCTGCCCCAGAAAGACAGTATAAAAGCTGAGCATTAAGTGGAGGTGGAGTAGCTGAAGGAAAGCATCGAGGATGTCGAGGCCAGGGTGGTAGAATCTCTAGAGCCATACGTCTGGGGTATGTATGTAAAAGTGCTTTGATTCTACGGAATCTCATGGGTCGACGATGATCACCCCTGGACTATGGCCCTGACTTGGGAAAGATTATTGCGATTTGAGGCTTAGAGGCTACATGTTGAGGCGATTGATGAGTTTGAATTCATGGAAAGCCACCTGACCGAGGATGAGCTTATGGTGTTGCAAGAAGGGAGGAGATTGCTGCATGAATACACCAAGAAAGCGAGGTTAGCAGAACTTGCTACTGCTAAAGGAAAGTTTGCGACTACCGAGAGCGTGATTGTTACTCATGAGTTTGGGGGAGGAAGTTCCTAGCCCCCAGAACCACTGAGTATAACCTCGATTTCCTGGGGTTAGGACTAGGAAGCTCCTTTTAAGCAACAATCGAGGGCACAATGCCCAATGCTCCTGCGCCGCAAATGTTTGGAGGTAAAGTCTCTTTATCACGAATACTTGGAAAGGATGTAAGAACTAAATCAATGCAAACTAACTTGTCTTCTTTATTCGTAATGATTTGGAGAAGAAGTAACAACGGGCTTCACCCCCACACTCTCCTTACTACATGAGGCTAGACCGGGATTGCAAGGAATTCAATTTAGACAAGGAGGTAGTTCCCTGGACATATTTCTGACGTGGAGATAAGGGCTAGTGTTTATAAGGACCTTCTTTCTGATGAATGGGAGCTAACAAATGTGGAAGTGATCTAGGTGACTGGGCTGGTGGATGCAAGTGTGCAAAAATTGCACAAGTTGGTCGAGTCATAGAAGGGTAAACTTCTCTATGTCCGAAGAGTAGGAGGAGAGGAAGGCCAACAATGTAGCCCTGTAGGAAGCCCAAGAGGAGGCCAACTCGAATGCTGAGGAGAAGGCCAAAGCTAAGGTGGCAAGGAAAAGGGTGACCGACGAGGATGAGAAAGAGAGGGCCGATGATGAGGCCAAGAAGAAAAAGGACGATGAAGTCCGATGAGGTATTTAAAAAGCTACAAGCAGATGCAACCAAACAACTTAAGGCAGGGAAGTTGGCTGAGGAGAAGGCTGCAAGGGAAGCTAAGAAAAAAGCTGAGCTTGAAATGAAGAAGGCCAAAGAGACCGAGAAGAAGAAGGGTACTAAGGCAATATTAGCCCTTGCCACAGACGTCACTCCCAAACCTCTGCAAGTCATCCCACCCATAATAGGTGACATTACTGAGATCACGTGTGGCGAGCATGACGTTGGGAAATCCAAGTCGGTATCCCATGAGTCTACCTCTCTAATCAAGGGTGTTAATCGGCATTTGCGTCCAGTTACCAGAAGTAGTCCAGGCCCGCACAATTCGGCCCATCGTATGGTTCAGCATCCCAGGAGTGTTGCCAACATCCTCAGGGATCAAGCTAAAACAGAATCGCACAAGAATAGTCATCGCAGCTCACCAGACCGCTCTCAAACAATAAAAGTCACGAGTCAAGCGAATAAACTCAATGTTATGTGATCATATCAAGCAAGTCATGGTTCCAGTACCAGAAGATTCGAGTCGGGCCACTGGTAGAATGTCATCTGTAACACCCCGTAGTTCTATGACATTAAGTTTCACAAATTAAAGTATAATTAAATTTTAGAATAAGAATCAAGGGAAACGGGTTACGCCATTGCGTTCGTCTCGAAATTCTGCTTGAGATAGAGTCCGAGTTTGCGTAAATCGGACTCCGTACGAAGGAGATATGACCTCCGGAAGTTTAAGAATTTATTTAAAATTCAAACAACTCGAAAATCGAATTCAAAATTCAAAAATAGGACCAGACCCGGGCTAGGCAGGAAAATTCCTGCCCAGGGCCCAGATCGACCATAGTGTCGACCTGGTTGGCCCAGGTCGACCATAGGGTCGACCATAGTGTCGACCTGGTCGACCCAGATCGACCATAGGGTCGACCTCTCCTGTTGACCTGGTCAGGTCTGGCTGGCCTGGTCTGTGTTCTGGTCGAATTTCTGGGCCTGGTCTTGTCACTAGGGCTGAGTTGTCTTCTTTTGATTGGCTTCTCTTTAGAACAGATGGCTTTGATTAAACCTGGCTTCATCGATGGCTCTAATTAACTTGCAACTCTATAAAAACACCCTAGGTCTCCAACTAAAATTCATACAAAAATAAGAACTTGAGCCGCCATGATGTCAGAAGAAAACTAAGGAGAGCCTCCGCTCAAAAAGAGACGAACAACGATTCAAGAAACAAAAGTCTAATCTAATTTCTACGCAACGTTTTCTTCTCCAAGGGAAAGCTTTGCAAATTCAGAATAACAGAAACCAGAAAACATGTTTCAGCGCCCGTTGTAAGTATAGTGGTTTTCTGAATATGAATAGAAATTGCGATGTGATTCGATGTAATTGAAATTGGGGTTTTACTATTGTAAAATATTGATGTAAATTCTGTATATTGCGTTGATTATGTCATATTTTGTATTGGATGTTTGTGGCATAAATTGGTTGATGCGAGCCTATTGACATTTGTATATGAAAATAGATATCACTTGCAAGTTTGTAGAAAAAAAAACTAGAATTGACATCTTTATGTTATGTCGTTAACATGGTTAGCATACATTCTTTTTAGGCCTAAGTTGAGACTCATGTAAACATGTTCCAAGTTTAAACCATTTATGCCTACACGACTCAAAACCTTTGTATACATTATTATGTTTATTTGCAAGTGATAATTGGGTTTATGCAAGTACCTTTTGGTTACACAAATTATACTAGTTTCATATTGAAATAGGCTACTTGATGTAAAGTTAGTTTACACCTTTGGGTTATGTCAAAAAGTGGACATTTTTATGCTAGTTTGGTGTTTGACATTATGAAACACCCCACCTCCATCAAGGTCACTCACAAAGGGAATGCCTAGTTTATAAGTAAAAGGCCACAGATAAGCTCAAGACAGATATAAATACACATATTTTAAATAGCGGAAACCAAACAGACTTTTATTTCATCAATACGTGTTCGAAGCAAAACATTCCATAATTGTCTCAAAATACTTCCATCATTACAACCTCATAACTGTCTTGCCTATTAAAGAAGCATAAAACATAAATAAAGTGACAAAAATCCCAAAGTGACATCCAAATCCATAGTCCGAGCAGGAGAGATCCAAATCATACATCTACGTTCTTGGAGCTTGTAAAGAGCCTGACTGAGCTGAGCTGTTTCCTCCCTGTGGACCTGGAGAGGGGGGAATGAAAGAAAAGAAGTTGAAAAGAATATAGGGTCAGACATAAAGCCTGAGTAAATCTAGTAACTTCTCAGTATATGAATAAGAAAAGGGGCATGATATATATATACTGAAAATAGGAGAGTGTCACAAGCTAAGGGAGTATCAAATGTACTATCGCACCCATACTATATCTCTGCACCTACTTGAGTTTATTCTAACTGGCACCCCATGGTGAGGGTGAAGTGATCCCCATTTTCGAAAGAACGGCTCCTACTCGCGTTAACATGTGTCATACGGCCCCCAAGAATTGTAGATATCAATGCTGGTCCCACCATGGGGTGTATCAAGACCCACGGTGGCGGCCCCGACACAAATCTAGAAGGCATATGTTATACTACTGGTGTCCCCAGTGCCCTGGTTGTCTGCTCCGGAGTGTGTGCACGCCCGCACCCCGTTAGACCTGCACTGTGCACCCACTACCGTCGTTTGATCGCTTATAATCAGCCCAGTAATCATGCCCCACCCTGCCTAGTTTCAGGGTACCGTTGATACCTAACTTGGGTTACTGCTGAAACGGGTCCCTCGTTACCAGGATTTTCTAGTCAAACATGTTAAGTGGTTAAGTGTCTGTATTACCTAACCCCACCCATCAATTCTTGTTAACATGTTGAATTTGATTAAGTGTTATAGTTGACTTAACCCTACCATCTGTCCTTAGCCTCTTAGGAGCACCTGACCACTCACGTTAGACAGGTATTGCTACAGTTACTGGATATGCCAGTCGGTTCTGGGCAGGTTTTCACCGTAGCTCAGTCTAACCTCGGGTCATTATTGGGCTCAATGCTTAGCCACCCACATTGGATAGGTATTGTTGTGACTACTGGATAGCCGGGCGGGTCCGGGCAGGTTTACATCACAACTCAATCCAACCTCGGGTTAAGCATATCGTGTTTTCTAAATTTACATATTTTATTATTTCTCAATTATATATGTAAATGTCATGTCTTTTATTCTTGGGTATAACAATTCATACCGCTTTAAATGTCATTGTCGTTGGCATGTGCCATACATGCCAATATATATTTTCAATGTTTTACACCCAACGTTGTTACCCCCGTTTGTTTGCAACATTATAACATGTGTTGGACTTGTCACACTTCAGCCCAATTTTATAAAAGTGAGAAAAAGGGAAAATCAAAAACATGTAATATATAAAGGTGTGTGGCGCATGAACTTGCAATTTAGCGATTCAACTAGCATATAATATGAGTCATGTGAACTTGCATTCAAATCAATGTATACCTAAGTAGGTGACATATGAAATGGCATAGTTTAGGCTTACACGAACTTGTGTTTAAACATGTTTAACTTGGCATAATGTCAAACACAAAACTAGCATGATGTATATTCACCAAAAGGTCCAATTATAACATCTAATCACATAGCCTATTTCAACATGAACTTGCATAGTTTATGAAACACAAACGATACTTAACATAGATCCAATTATACTTGCAAATAAACATGGAAGTGATATCATAGGTTTTGGGTCATGTAGGCATAAAAGGTTTCAAGTCTAAATCATGTTTACATAAGCCTTAACTTAGACTTAGTGAATGTATAAGGACCATGTCATAGGCATAAACAAAAAGGGATCAATTTCTAGTTTTTGTCACAAACTTACAAGTGCCATTGTTTTCATATAAAATTGTTCAATAGGCTTGCATCAATCACTTTATGCCACAAACATCAATACACAAGTCATGATAGAACCATCACAATTAATAAAATTTATACAATACAATAACTGAATTCTATTTTCATTTACATTGAATCACATCACAATTTTTATTCATATTCTGAAAGGTCACTATACTTACAACGAATGTAGAAGCTTGAATTCTGGATTCTGAATTCTGAAATTGAGATGCGCTCATTTGGGTAGACTAATGTTGCGTCGATTAATTTGATTTAACATTTATCTTCTTCTTAATTTGATTCGTCTCTTAGGCCTTTCTCTCTTGACGGCTATGTTCAATCCCTCCCTGGCAGCATGACGACTCCTTTCTTATTTTTTTGTGTGAATTTTCAGTTGAGACTTAGGGTGTATTTATAGATTTTTAAATTGTTTTGAGCCCTCAGATGAAGACAGGAGGAATCTAGGCCATATAATGTTCAAAGAGCCAATCAAGAGGTGACACATCAGCCCTAGTGACACTGAGGGCCACAGAAATTCGAGCCAGAGCTAGACCTAGCCAGCCAGGTCGACCAGGCAGGTCGACACCCAGGTCGACACTATGGTCGACCTGGGGGGGACCAGGTCGACACTATGGTCGACCTGGTCTCTGGGCGGGAATTTTCCCACCCAGCCCAGTTTGAACCTGAAATTCGAATTTTGAATTTAAAACTGAGCTGTTTGAATTTTAAACCTTATTCTGAAACTTCCGAAGGTCATAACTCCTTCATACGGAGTCCAATTCGCGCAAACTCGGACTCTATCTCAAGCAGAATTCCGAGACGAACGCAATGGCGGAACCCATTTCCCTTAATTCTTTCATTTAGAATTAATTACTCTTTAATTGGTGAAGCTTAACGTTATAGAATTCACGGGGTGTTACATTCTCCCCCCTTAAAAGGATTTCGTCCTCGAAATCTTCAAGTTAGGAAGAATGTATATCCTACCATCCAACAGTCCATCTAATCAACCAACAAATGCCGGCATCCACTGTCCTTAAAAGACTTCTAATGCTTCGGGATCATATGCATAGTATGTGTACATGTCCTTATCTAATGCAGAAATCAGGCGGTCTACTGATTCAGTTGACCTCCTTAATGCGAATCATGTGAGTGTCATGAATCCACTATGTATGCAAAAAAAATTCCTACTCATAATTCTATATGAGTGCACAACCATTCATACAAATGCGACGACCATATGACAGCATATCAAGTTTCAACCATATACAAATGAGAATACATATATATGCATATGTAAAATGAAGTGACTGAGCCGATCTATAACCTATGGTATGTGTATATATGCATCCACGAGCAACCACAAGCAACCACTAGCAATCACTAGCAACCATTTGCAACCATCATCCATAACATGTTTTCAAATACATGTTTGCATCCATTTGTTTTCTACCTAAGGAGTTAAGAAAAGGACCGAGGAGATATACCTAAAAAGATAGATAAAGCATAAATTAAGGAAAAAGAGAGAGATCAAAGATGTACCCTCAAGAAGAAGAGGGTAGGCAACGCGTATTCTGTCCTCAGTTTCCCATGTCGCGTCTTCCTCGGCATCGCTCCACTGAATTTAATGAGTTTGACTTCGCGGTTGCGTAGCTTTTTCACTTCGGTTCCTAAGATGCGGGTTGGAACTCTCCTCACAGTTGCCTCACGTTCCATTTCGGATTCTTCTAGAATGCTAGGTTCCACCACTTTCGGAGGTGAGAAACATGAAAGACGTTGTGAACTCCGGCCAGTCTCTCGGGTAGCTCTAGTCTATAGGCCATCTTCCCAACCTTCTCGATGATAGGAAACGGTCCTACAAATCTTGGTGCTAGCTTTCCTGCGGATCCAAAACAAACGACGTTCCCTAAAGGTGATACCTTAAGGAAAACCCTGTCCCCAACCTCAAACTCAAGGTCGGTCCATCCTTTGTTGGCGTAGGATTTCTGTCTGTCTTGGGCTGTCTTCATCCTTCTCCGTATCAAGTCCACTTTCTCGGAAGTCTCTCGAATCATATCTGGCCCAAGTATAAGCTTATCTGTAGACTCCCACCAACAAGTTAGTGATTTGCACGGTCTTCCATACAAGGCTTCGAAGGGCGCCATACCGATGGTAGCTTAATAGCTGTTGTTGTAGGCAAATTCTACTAAAGGAAGGTGATCCTCCCAAGTCCCTCCAAAGTCAAGAACGCAAAGTCTCAAAAGATCCTCTAAAACTCTATTCACCCTTTCCGTCTGGCCATCGGTTTGGGGGTGAAAGGTCATGCTCAAACATAACTGTGTGCCTACAGCTTCTTGCAGACTCCGCCAAAACTCGCTTGTGAAGATAGGGTCTCGGTCACTAATGATGCTGGAGGGTATCCCATGGAGTCGAACTATTTCCTTGAGATAAAGAGATGCTAGAGATGCGGCAGTCCTTCTACTCTTGATAGGTATAAAGTGGGCGCTCTTAGTAGCCTATCCACTATTACCCAAATGCTAGTATTGCCTCTTCTCGACCTAGGTAGTCCATCAATGAAGTCCATTGAAATGATATCCCACTTCCACTGTGGGACCTCTAAAGGATGAAGTAGTCCTCCAGGTTTCTTCTGTTCCGCCTTGACCTGTTGGCAGGTCATGCACTTAGAGACGAAATCTGCCACGTCTTTCTTCATGCCGCTCCAAAAGAAAGTCCTTTTTATATCCTTGTACATCTTATCACCGCCAGGGTGTATAGTCATCTTGCAATGATGCGCTTCCCCGAGAACCTTCTTTATCAACTCCCTTGCTTGTGGTACGCATAATCTTCCATCTCGCCTTAGCCAACCCTTATCATCGATGGTGTATCTACTGAGGTGACTAGAAGTCTCACCCCTAATAAGTTTATCAATCACATCCACAAGCTGAGGGTCTTCACGTTGTACAGCCCTATTGAGTCTAAGAGAGTAGGGCATACTTCGAGAGATGCTAACAAACCCGGTACAAAACCTGAGGAGAGCCTAAAGTTAAAACTGGCTATATACTCCAGGCTTTGCCTTTCCACAAAGAACGGGCTTAAGGTCAGTTTCTTTCGGCTCAACGCATCTGCTACCACGTTGCCTTTGCCGGGAGTATAGGAAATTTCAAAGTCATACGAGGCAAGAAACTCCATCCATCTTTGCTGCCTCAAGTTAAGATCCTTCTGCGAGAAGAGATATTTTAACGATTTATGGTCAGTGTATAATTCAAACTTCTCACCTAGGAGATAATGGCGCCAAGAGTTAAGCGCAAAAACGATGGCAGCTAACTCAAGATCGTGGGTTGGGTAGTTCTTTTCATGAACTTTTAATTATCTTCCACCATACGCTACTACCCTCCTTTCTTGCATTAGAATAGCGCCTAGTCCCGTTCCACATGCATCCGTGTATACTGTGAACATTTTTCTTCCATCTGGTAAAGTCAGAACTGGGGCTGTTGTGAGAGCCCTTTTTAATCGTTGGAAAGAAAACTGGCAATCCAAATCCCAAGCGAATGCCAGATTCTTCTTGGTTAGCCTTGTGAGTGGGGCTGAGATCTTCGCGAAATCCCTAATAAACTTTCGGTAAAAACCGGCTAGCCCAAGAAAGCTTCGGAATTCCGTTGCATTTCTTTGTGTCTTCCAATCTTGCACTGCCACCACTTTTGCAGGGTCCACGACCAACCCCTCTTTGGACACTATATGCCCCAGAAATCTTACTTCTTTTCTCCAGAAGTGACACTTGGACAATTTGGCTTTTAGCTGATGAGATCGAAGAGTTTCCATGATTTCTTTCAGATGCTGAGCATGCTCTTCCTCATTCTTTGAGAAGATTAAGATATCATCTATGAAGATAACCACAAATTTGTTGAGGAATTCTCTGAACACCCTGCTCATTAGGTCTACGAAATAAGCGGGTGCATTTGTCAAGCCGAAAGGCATGACAAGCCACTCGAAGAAACCGTCTGGGGTTCTGAACGTCGTTTTATCAATGATATCTTCAGCTACTCTTAGCTGATCGAACCCAGTCGCCAGATCAAGCTGGGAGAAGACCGTCGCACCAACAAGATGATCAAACAAATCGTCTATTCGGCGAAGAGGGTGCCTATTTTTCTTGGTCAATTTGTTTAACTCCCTATAGTCGACGCAAAGGCGAAGCGAACCGTCCGCTTTGGTTGCGAACACCACTGGAGCACCCCATTCCGAAATGCTCCGTCTAATGAACCCCTTTTCGAGAAGTTCTTTAACCTGCTTACCGAGCTCCTTTCTCTCCCTTGGAGCCATGTGTCTGACAGGTAAAGCTACAGGCTTTGCGTTATCCACAAGATATATGCAGAAGTCTATTTCCCGCCTCGGAGGTAAGCCTTTCACCTCCTCAAAGACATCCGGATATTCCCGGACTACCCTTACTGATTGCAAATTCTCATCAGAAGCATCAAGTGACTCTAGATAACTAAGCATAACAGCATTCAAGGGATCACAAGAAATTTCTAGAGTGTTTCCAAGCCGAGTTAAGAGTCTAACTACTCTTTTCTCACAATCAAGAATGACACTATTAATGGATAACCAGTCCATGCCTAAGATCAAACCATATCCCGAGAAGCCCAAAACAAAGGCATCACAACTAGACTCAACGCTGAAAATAGAGATTTTCAAACCCAAACAAACCATTGACAAGTAAGCGGAGCCCCCAATTGGATTTGAAACTACTAAGGGATCTTCTACCATACTAGTGTCTAGATGCAGATATTCTACTAAGGCAGATGAAATAAAAGAGTGTGATGCGCCAGAGTCAGAAAGTGTACGAACTGTATGATCATAAAGATAGACTACACTTTCTATAGAAATATTACTACCTCGTTCCTGCTGAGGTGCCACTAGCGCATGAACCTGACCCCCTGAAGTGGATCCGGCTTTCTATCCCTGCCATTTCTTCTTTGGGCAGTCCTTAGCTTGGTGCCCAGTCTCTCCACAATGAAAGCAACCACCCATCTTCGCTTTTCTTTTCCGGCAGTTTTTTGATATATGGCCCACAATGCCCCAGAAATTGCACCTTCTCTTCTCACGGGGCTTATTGTTCTTTCCTCCTTTCTTGAAGTCTGTTTTCTTTGTTTGTAGACCCTCTTTCTTCTCTTCCCCCTTAGTTTCTTTCTTGCCGTGGTCTTCCCGTGTAGCAATGCCTTGTCCACCAAGCTTTCATAAGTCGCTCCCGTGGATACATGGGTCATGGCAAGGCTGTGTAGAGGCTCATTCAAACCCTTGACGAAGCGAAGTGCCTTCTTGTGTTGGGTGTTTACTAAGTCTAGCCCAAATCTGGCCAGCTGATTAAACTGATTAACATACTCCCTGATTGTTATACTTCCCTGTTTCAGAGTTAGAAATTTCTCCCTTTGCAGGCTTCTTTCAGCTTAGGAGAGGAATTTCATCTCAAACCTTGTCCTGAAGTATTCCCATGTTTCCACCGTCCTCTGAGCATTGGTAACTTCCCACCAATAGGAAGCTTCATCCTTAAGCAACCATACCGCTAATTGTATTTTTTCCTGTCATCAACTCCAAAGATGACAAACAGATCCTCAGTCTCCTTTAGCCAGTTTCTTGCCCCTACAAAGGATTCTGTCCCATAAAAGTCTTTTCCACCCATAGCCTTGAAGTCTCTACATGTTTTTGCGAAGGCATTTCCCCGAGGAGGAGGAGGAGAAACTACGGCCACTGGAGGAGGGATGTCTGCTGGGCCCGCGCCATTGGCCCTTGCTTCTAAGTACCTCCTAAACCAGCCGGGTATCGGCACTCCCTCTGGAAGGTTAAGGTCTACAGACATGCTGAAACAGAAAGGAAAAATTCAAAACGAAGGATAGAGAGAGATAGATAGGGCACATGACTTTGGGGGATTTTGTCATTTTATAAATATAACACTTTTTCTTGAAAAATGCTTCTTTAAAATTTCTTTTTGAAAACAATTTCAAAAACTTTTATCTTATCTGGTAAACCTATGCTTTGATACCAAGTGAAACACCCCACCTCCATCAAGGTCACTCACAAAGGAAATGCCTTAACTTTGGTGGAGGTTTATAAGTAAAAGGCAACAGATAAACTCAAGACAGATATAAATACACATATTCTAAACAGCGGAAACCAAACAGACTTTTATTTCATCAATACATATTCAAAGCAAAACATTCCATAATTGTCTCAAAATACTTCCATAATTACAACCTCATAACTGTCTTGATTATTAAAGAAGCATAAAACATAAATAAAGTGACAAAAATCCCAAAGTGACATCCAAAGCCATAATCCGAGCAGGAGATATCCAAATCATACAACTACGTTCTTGGAGCTTGTAAAGAGCCCGACTGAGCTGAGCTGTTTCCTACCTGTGGACCTGCGGGGGGGGGGGGGGGGGGGGGAGGGGGGGAAACGAAAGAAAAGAAGACGAAAAGAAAATAGGGTCAGACATAAAGCCTGAGTAAACCTAGTAACTCTTCGGTATATGAATAAGAAAAGGCGCATGATAGATATATACTGAAAATAGGAGAGTGTCACAAGCTAAGGGAGTGTCGAATGTACTATCGCACCCATACTATATCTCTGCACCTACTTGAGTTTATTCTAACTGGCACCCCATGGTGAGGGTGAAGTGATCCCCGTTTTCGAAAGATCGGCTCCTACTCGCGTTAACATGTGTCATACGGCCCCCAAGAATTGTAGATACATATGCTGGTCCCACCATGGGGTGTATCAAGAACCATGGTGGCGGCCCCGACACAAATCTAGAAGGCATAAGTTATACTACTGGTGTGCCCAGTGCCCTGGTTGTCTGCTCCAGAGTGTGTGCACGCTCGCACCCCGTTTGACCTGCACTGTGCACCCACCGCCGTCGTTTGACCGCTTATAATCAGCTCAGTAATCGTGCCCTACCCTGCCAAGTTCCAGGGTACCGTTGATACCTAACTTGGGTAACTGCTAAAACGGGACCCTCGTTACCAGGATTTTGTAGTCAAACATGTTAAGTGGTTAAGTGTCTGTATTATCTAACCCCACCCATCAATTCTTGTTAACATGTTGAATTCGGTTAAGTGTTATAGTTGACTTAACCCTACCATCTGTCCTTAGCCTCTTAGGAGCACCTGACCACTCACATTAGACAGTATTGCTACGGTTACTGGATATGCCGGTCGGTTTCGGGAAGGTTTACACCGTAGCTCAGTCTAACCACGGGTCATTATTGGGCTCAATGCTTAACCACCCACATTGGATAGGTATTGTTGTGACTACTGGACAGCCGGGAGGGTCCGGGCAGGTTTACATCACAACTCAATCCAACCTCGGGTTAAGCATATCGTGTTTTCTAAATTTACATATTTTATTATTTCTCAATTATATATGTAAATGTCATGTCTTTTATTCTTGGGTATAACAATTCATACCGCTTTAAATGTCATTGTCGTTGGCATGTGCCATACATGCCAATATATATTTTCAATATTTTACACCCAACATTGTTACCCCCGTTTGTTCGCAACATTATAACATGTGTTGGACTTGTCACACTTCAGCTCAACTTTATAACTATGAGAAAAAGGGGAAATCAAAAACTTGTAATACATAAAGGTGTGTGGCGCATGAACTTGCAATTTAGCGATTCAACTAACATATAATATGAGTCATGTGAACTTGCATTCAAATCAATGTATACCTAAGTAGGTGACATATGAAATGGCATAGTTTAGGCTTACACAAACTTGTGTTTAAACATGTTTAACTTGGCATAATGTCAAACACAAAACTAGCATGATGTATATTCACCAAAAGGTCCAATTATAACATCTAATCACATAGCCTCTTTCAACATGAACTTGCATAGTTTATGAAACACAAACGATACTTAACATAGATCCAATTATACTTGCAAATAAAGATGGAAGTGATATCATAGGTTTTGGGTCATGTAGGCATAAAAGGTTTCAAGTCTAAATCATGTTTACATAAGCCTTAATTTAGATTTAGTGAATGTATAAGGTCTATGTCATAGGCATAAACAAAAAGGGATCAATTTCTAATTTTTGCCACAAACTTAAAAGTGCCATTGTTTTCATATACAATTGTTCAATAGGCTTGCATCAATCACTTTATGCCATAAACATCAATACACAAGTCATGATAGAACCATCATAATACATAGGATTTATACAATACAATAACACAATTCTATTTTCATTTACATCGAATCACATCACAATTTTTATTCATATTCTGAAAGGTCACTATACTTACAATGAATGCAGAATCTTGAATTCTGGATTCTGAATTCTGAAATTGAGATGCTCTCCTTTGGGTAGACTAATGTTGCGTCAATTAATTTGATTTAACTTTTATCTTCTTCTTAATTTGATTCGTCTCTTAGGCCTTTCTCTCTTGATGGCTATGTTCAATCCCTCCCTGGCAGCATGACGACTCCTTTCTTATTTTTTTGTGTGAATTTTCAGTTGAGACTTAGGGTGTATTTATAGATTTTTAAATTGTTTTGAGTCGTCAGATGAAGACAGGAGGAATCTAGGCCATACAATGTTCAAAGAGCCAATCAAGAGGTGACACGTCAGCCCTAGTGACACAGATGGCCACAGAAATTCGAGCCAGAGCTAGACCTAGCCAGCCAGGTCGACCAGGCAGGTCGACACCCAGGTCGACCTGGGTTGGCCAGGTCGACACCATGGTCGACCTGGGTTGGCCAGGTCGACACCATGGTCGACCTGGTCTCTGGGCGGGAATTTTCCCGCCTAGCCCAGTTTGAACCTGAAATTCGAATTTTGAATTTAAAACTGAGCTGTTTGAATTTTAAACCTTATTCTGAAACATCCGAAGGTCATAACTCCTTCATACGGAGTCCGATTCGCGCAAATTCGGACTCTATCTCAAGCAGAATTCCGAGACGAACACAATGGCGTAACCCATTTCCCTTAAATCTTTCATTTAGAATTAATTACACTTTAATTTGTGAAGCTTAACGTTATAGAATTCACGGGGTGTTACACATTATGCCTAGTTATATGTGTATAAAACCATGTTTAAACAAGTCTAAAAGTATACCATCTCATGTGACACCAATTTAGTTATATCCTTATTGAATGCAAGTTCACATAACCCACAATTTATGTTAGTGAAAGCGCTATGTTGCAAGTTCATGCGCCACACACTTTTATGTATTCTAGAACAATTCATGATTATGTGCTTCCCCTTTTTATGTTTATGAGTTGGGCTGTGATGTTAAGCCCAACATATGTTATGCTGCATACATACAAATGAGGGAAACAAACGTGGGGTTTAAAATAAAATACAAGTATTGGCATGTATGACACATGCCAATGACTAGTGATATTTGAAGCGGTATAAATTATACCCAAAATTAGTGAATTTGGATAATTGGGCCATAAACATTTACATATAAAAATGAAAAGTGACAAATATGTAAATCTAGAAAATACGAGTATGCTTAACCCGAGGTTGGATTGAGTTGTGATGTAAACCTGCCCGGATCTGCCCGGTTGTCCAGTAGTCACAACAATACCTATCCAAAGTGGGTGGTTAAGCATCGAGCCTAATAATGACCCAAGGTTAGACTGAGCTACGGTGTAAACTTGCCCGGAACCGACCGGCACGTCTAGTGTAGCAATATCTGTCTAATGTGAGTGGTCAGGTGCTCTAAGAGGCTAAGGACAGATGGTAGGGTTAAGTTAACTAAAACACTTAACCAGCTTAACATATTAACAAGACAAGACTTGTAGGGGTTAAGTAACTAAGAAAACACTTAACCAATTTAACATGTTAACTAGACTAGAAGGTGAGGTTAAGTAAAGTTAATATACTTAACCGATTTAAAATATTAACTAAACTAGAGGGTGAGGTTAAGTAAATTTAGAATACTTAACCATTATAACACGTTAGCTAGATAAGTAGGTAAGGTTAAGTAAATACCCTTAGCCAATTTAATATGTTAGCTGGACTAGAGGGTAGGGTTAAGTAAACTTAGAACACTTAACCATCACAGTGTGATAAATTGAATAGGGTTAAGTTGAAACATGAAGGGACAATACCTAACCATTAGAACATGTTAATTAAACAGATGTTAGGGTTAAGTTAACTAAGGGAACACTTAACCGTTATAACATGTTAGTTAAAACAGACGGGTAAGGTTAGTTTAAAAGGGACACTTAACCAATACAAGATGAATAGGTAGGGTTAAGTAATAAGAAATACTTAACCAATATAACTTGGTTTGTGATAGGGTTAAGTCAATATGGAATACTGATAACACTTAGCCAGTTTATTATGACAAAGGAATGGGTTGAGCTAACCTGGATTGACTAATGACACTTAACCAATCCAACTTGACGAGAAAGAAAGCTAAGTAGTAAACCCTAGTTAAGAAACAATTGAGAACGGGAGCTAAGTAGAAATCCCCAGTTAAAGAAACTAAGTGATAAACCTTAGTTAACAATATTTATGGGAAAATAAACTAAGTGGTAAACCTTAGTTGAGAACAACTAAGTAATAATTCTTAGTCAAGAAAATTGAGCCGGTCCATAATAGATGAATAACCTTATATGGTAGATCATCGCTTAACAAGTACATGAGAAGGAGCAAACATTTATCCGATTTCGAAAAAGGCTCCAGCGGACTGGGTTTAGAAGCACGTAGCTTCGGGGAACGTGAGGGTACTCTTGGTATCCCTCTATGAGGCTGCAGATGATCCGCCTGGGCTCACAGAGGTTAAGGTCTGCGTCAAAAGAACCAAGGGTATGCCTTGGTTGCAATTTAAGGCAACCTAAAGACTAGGATGGACTAGCGTGATTCGACGAGACCAGTAGCCCTGTGATAGCGACTCGTCGTCTACCTGCCATCTTGAGTCAATCGTAGTGCGCATGCGGAAAGGCAGAGAACTCCCAATAGACCATATACTTGCTATCTAGTTATGGTTGAGGCCGGCCAATAGGAAAGTGGGGCATAGGTGGCAGGATTATAGTTCTCGTGCATGATTTTCTTGGATTGCCTTTCATTAGTTGAGGGAGGGGTCACGTGGGACCATAACCACTGGTAGAAAAACAGACCTTAGCATCTGCATCGGTAGATATCTGAAAGCTCCCGACCGAGTTTCGTGTTTCTAGAATAGCCCTGCCACGGGACTCGAGTCGCACATTTCAGGACATGTGCATCAAGACAGCGATAAACGATTCGCGACACATACGTGGGGAAAGTCTGGGAACATATACCACTCTAGTTAGCGTGTCCTAGACTAGGGGCATCGTTCGACAGGTAGCATAATCCCTAGTGGACCTAGGTGGCATAAATCCTGAATCCGAGAAGTATTAGACAAGTCGCATAAACCTTAGTTGAATCTAGGGAATGCTCGATAGAAAACCCTAGGTTAAATCTAGGTAATAAATAAATGTGCGCCTGTTGGAAACCACGGTTACAGGGACTGGGATCACATTATCATTTTATATAGATTACTAGTTGGGATACTAGTTAGGTGTTGCAGAGATTAGTATGGGGTGCGATAGTAATTTCGATTCTAAACTGCTTTGTCTTAGTTTATGATATTTTCCCATTTTCAGTTTATGCCTGTCATGTCCTTTTCCTTATTCATATACCGAAGCACCACTAGACTTACCAGGCTTTATGTCCGACTCTATGTTTTCTTTCGTCTTCTTTTCTTCCGTTTCCCCCCAGGTAGTCAGGGAGGGAATAACTCAGATTTGTATGGACCTGTTACTCTTTCCAAGCTTGAAGACTCTTGGATGTGCAGCTTTGGACTCTCTTTTCCACCGCTATGGCTGGTAATGTTTTATTGGGGAATATCATTATATATTTATGCTTCTTTATTTTGTTAAACAAGATAGATACTTTGTTGTTGGAAAACTAACTTTGTACAAGCTGTTTATAAATGAAATAAAGTTTTATTCACTTTTCCACTGCTTTATTTATCTGTCTTGTAATTTATCTGCATCTTTTACCTATAATACTTCACAGAACTTAGTGCATTCCCTTTGTGAGTGACACTAACAGATGTGGGGTGTTACACGTGGTATCAGAGCCAGGTTACCAGATCAGATAAAAGATTTGAAAAATTATTTTCAAAACGGGTTTAAAAGAAGCATTTTCAAAAGAAAAGTTTTGTTTTAAAGGCATATTCCCCAAAGCCATATGTACTATCTTTTGATTCTCTGTTTGAGTCCTTGTTTTCTTCTTTCTTGAGTCTCTGGGGCTCCTGGCTGTTTGGGAGGTAACCTCACCGAAGGGCGAAGTAGTGCCCGACTTCCATCTATAGCCGTAATAGTTTCACCTACGGCTAGTTTTCTTTCAAGCTTTGTAGGGTTTTCTGTACAATGGAGGCAGCTTTCGGGAGATTTGTCAACATGATTACACAAGGAAGAGGATGAGGAGTTTGGCTAAGGGGCACAACCTAAGGATGAGGAATTCATGGATATGGACTTGGCTCACGAAGGAGGAAGGAATTATAAAGCCTAAGACAAGAGGAAGTAGCTTTTCTATGGTATAATAGGGCATATAATTAAGGACAGGGGCAAGGATGAGGGAAAGGATTTCCAGGAGGACAAGTGTGTGCTTTCACCACCAGAATGCTTCGGAGAGAGATAGTAAAAGTCTCCATTGGAAAAGTTTAGCTTTTCATTTGATCAACCTGTTAATACTCTTTTGATCTTAGCGCTTCGCATTCGTTTATACCTGCTTCCATAGTCGAGTCTCTGCACCTAGGTACTTGCATTGTAGAAGATCCCAATTAGTCTCAAATCCAAATTGGTGGTTCGGCCTGTTTACCTTTGGTTTGTAGGGATTTGAGAACGGCCACATTAATGTTGAATTTAAGCATAATGTTTTGGTTCCATGGGATATGAGTTGATCCTAGGCATGGGTTGGTTGGCTAGTAATTCTGAAAGTTAGACTTTTTGACTTGCCTTGGAAATACCCTCGAGATTACGTGATCCTAAAAGGATCAGTTAGGCTTAGCTATCTAGAATCGCTTAATACATTTATCGATGATTTGTAATCCGTTAGAATAGTTCATGAGTACGCAGATGTTTTGATTAGGTTAGGGGTTTACCCCTAAAACGCGGGATAGAATTCCGCATATATCCAATTGACAATGAAAAGCCAGCTATCTGATCAACGACAGTTTTGGAAATGGAGGTCAAGAAGTTTCACAATCGTGAAGATTAACTAAATAAGGTACGGTACAGAGAAGCTCAAGAAGATGCGACTTAGAAGATTGAAGACCAGATACGTGCATCATACCCTTTTTCTTAAGGGTATATCCTTTCTCTAGGAGTTTTATGCCTACTTGTTTCTAGCTTTTAAAGTATATCCTCTAGGACGTATCATCGATGCTTAGGTAGAAGCCAATGGATGTAAACGTGTATTTGAAACATGTTATGATTGATGGTTGCAAGTGGTTGCTCGTGGATGCATATACACACCATATGCGCTAGAACGACTTAGTCACTTTCGTATTGCATTCGTATATATGTATTTGCTTAACGGATTTAACTTGACATGTTAACATGTGGATGTTGCACATGGATGAATGGCTCTGCACACATGTAGTATATACATAACTAAGGATGATTGCATACATGATTGGACGCATGGCACTGACATAATTCGCATTAAGGAGGTCAACTGAATCAGTAGACCGCCTGATTTTGCATTAGATAAAGACATATACACACACTATGCATATGAACATGAAAGCATTAGAAATATTTGTAAGGACAATGAATGCCTATGATTGAATGGTTGAGTAGATGGGTGATTGGAAAGTAGGACACATTCTTCCTACCTTGAAGATTTCGGGGACGAAATCCTTTTAAGAGGGGGAGAATGTAATACCCCGTAGTTCTGTAACATTAAGTTTCACAAATTAAAGTATAATTAAATGTTAGAAGAAGAATTAAGGGAAACGGGTTACGCCATTGAATTTGTCTCGAAATTCTGCTTGAGATAGAGTCCGAGTTTGCATAAATCGGACTCCGTACGAAGGAGATATGACCTCTGGAAGTTTAAGAATTTATTTAAAATTCAAACAGCTCGAAAATCGGATTCAAAATTCAAAAATAGGACCAGACCCGGGCTGGGCAGGAAAATTCCTGGCCAGGGCCTAGGTCGACCATAGTGTCGACCTGGTTGACCTAGGTCGACCATAGGGTCGACCATAGTGTCGACCTGGTTGACCCAGGTCGACCATAGGGTCGACCATAGAATCGACCTCCCCTGTCGACCTGGTCAGGTCTGGCTGGCCTGGTCTGTGTTCTAGTCGATTTTCTGGACCTGGTCTTGTCACTAGGGCTGAGTTGTCTTCTTTTGATTGGCTTCTCTCTAGAACGGATGGCTTTGATTAAACCTGGCTTCATCGACGGCTCTAATTAACTTGCAACTCTATAAAAACACCCTAGGTCTCCAACTAAAATTCACACAAAAATAAGAACTTGAGCCGCCATGATGTCAGAAGAAAACTAAGGAGAGCCTCCGCTCAAAAAGAGACGAATAATGATTCAAGAAACAAAAGTCTAATCTAATTTCTACGCAACGTTTTCTACTCCAAGGGAAAGCTTTGCAACTTCAGAATAACAGAAACCAGAAAACAAGTTTTAGCGCCCGTTGTAAGTATAGTGGTTTTCTGAATATGAATAGAAATTGTGATGTGATTCGATGTAATTGAAATTGGGGTTTTACTATGTAAAATATTGATGTAAATTCTGTGTATTGCATTGATTATGTCATATTTTGTATAGGGTGTTTGTGGCATAAATTGGTTGATGCGAGCCTATTGACATTTGTATATGAAGATAAATATCACTTGCAAGTTTGTAGAAAAGAAAAAACCAGAATTGACATCTTTATGTTATGTCGTTAACGTGGTTAGCATACATTCTTTTTAGGCCTAAGTTGAGACTCATGTAAACATGTTCCAAGTTGAAACCTTTTATTCCTACACAACTCAAAACCTTTGTAAACATTATTATGTTAATTTGCAAGTGATAATTGGGTTTATGCAAGTACCTTTTGGTTACACAAATTATACTAGTTTCATGTTGAAATAGGCTACTTGATGTAAAGTTAGTTTACACCTTTGGGTTATGTAAAAAAGTGGACATTTTTATGCTAGTTTGATGTTTGACATTATGCCTAGTTATATGTGTATAAAACGTTTAAACAAGTCTAAAAGTATGCCATCACATGTGACACCAATTTAGTTATACCCTTATTGAATGCAAGTTCACATGACCCACAATCTATGTTAGCGAAAGCGCTATGTTGCAAGTTCATGCGCCACACACTTTTATGTATTCTAGAACAATTCATGATTATGTGCTTCCCCTTTTTATGTTTATGAGTTGGGATGAAATGTTAAGCCTAACATATGTTATGCTGCGTACGTACAAACGGGGGAAACAAACGTGGGGTTTAAAATAAAATACATGTATTGGCATGTTTGACACATGCCAATGACTAGTGACATTTAAAGCGGTATAAATTATACCAAAAATTAGTGAATTTGGATAGTTGGGCCATAAACATTTACATATAAAAATGAAAAGTGACAAATACGTAAATCTAGAAAATACGAGTATGCTTAACCTGAGGTTGGATTGAGTTGTGATGTAAACCTGCCCGGACCCGCCCGGCTGTCCAGTAGTCACAACAATACCTATCCAATGTGGGTGGTTAAGCATCGAGTCCAATAATGACCCGAGGTTAGACTGAGCTACGGTGTAAACCTGCCCGGAACCGACCGGCACATCCAGTAACCATAGCAATACCTGTCTAATGTGAGTGGTCAGGTGCTCTAAGAGGCTAAGGACAGATGGTAGGGTTAAGTTAACTAAAACACTTAACCAGTTTAACATGTTAACAAGACAAGACTTGTAGGGGTTAAGTAACTAAGAAAACACTTAACCAATTTAACATGTTAACTAGACTAGAAGGTAAGGTTAAGTAAAGTTAATATACTTGACCAATTTAACATATTAACTAGACTAGAGGGTGAGGTTAAGTAAATTTAGAATACTTAACCATTATAACACGTTAGCTAGATAAGTGGGTAAGGTTAAGTAAATACACTTAGCCAATTTAATATGTTAGCTGGACTTGAGGGTAGGGTTAAGTAAACTTAGAACACTTAACCATCATAGTGTGATAAATTGAACAGTGTTAAGCTGAAACATGAAGGGACAATACCTAACCATTAGAACATGTTAATTAAACAGATGTTAGGGTTAAGTTAACTAAGGGAGCACTTAACCGTTATAACATGTTAGTTAAAACAGATGGGCAAGGTTAGGTTAAAAGGGACACTTAACCAATACAAGATGAATGGGTAGGGTTAAGTAATAAGAAATACTTAACCAATATAACTTGGTTTGTGATAGGGTTAAGTCAACATGAACTACTGATAACACTTAGCCAGTTTATTATGACAAAGGAATGGGTTAAGCTAACCTGGACTGACAAATGACACTTAACCAATCCAACTTGACGAGAAAGAAGGCTAAGTAGTAAACCCTAGTTAAGAAACAATTGAGAATGGGAGCTAAGTTGAAATCCCTTGTTAAAGAAACTAAGTGATAAACCTTAGTTAACAAGATTTATAGGAAAAGAAACTAAGTGGTAAACCTTAGTTGAGAACAAATAAGTAATAATTCTTAGTCAAGAAAACTGAGCCGGTCCATAATAGATGAATAACCCGTTATGGTAGATCATCGCTTAACAAGTACATGAGAAGGAGCAAATGTTTATCCGATTTCGAAAAAGGCTCCAGCGGACTGGGTTTAGAAGCACGTAGCTTCGGGGAACGTGAGGGTACTCTTGGTAACCCTCTGTGAGGCTGCAGATGATCCGCCTAGGCTCATAGAGGTTAAGGTCTGCGTCAGAAGAACCAAGGGTATGCCTTGATTGCAATTTAAGGCAACCTAAAGACTAAGATGGAACAACGTGATTCGACGAGACCAGTAGCCCTGTGATAGCGACTCGTCGTCCACCTGCCATCTTGAGTCAATCGTAGTGCGCATGCGGAAAGGCAGAGAACTCCCAACAGACCATATACTTGCTATCTAGTTATGGGTGAGGCTGGCCAATAGGAAAGTGGAGCATAGGTGGCAGGAGTATAGTTCTCGTGCTTGATTTTCTTGGATTGCCTTTCATTAGTTGAGGGAGGGGTCACGTGGGACCATAACCACTGGTAGAAAAACAGACCTTAGCATCTGCATCGGCAGATATCTGAAAGCTCCCGACCGAGTGCCGTGTTTCTAGAATAGCCCTGCCACTGGACTCGGTCGCACATTTCAGGACATGTGCATCTAGACAGTGATAAACGATTCGCGACACATACGTGGGGAAAGTTTAGGAACATATACCACTCTAGGTAGTGTGTCTTAGACTAGGGGCATCGTTCAATAGGTAGCATAATCCCTAGTGGACCTAGGTGGCATAAATCCTGAATCCGAGAAGTATTAGATAAGTCACATAAACCCTAGTTGAATCTAGGGAACGCTCGATAGAAAACCCTAGGTTAAATCTAGGTAATAAATAAATGTGCGCCTGATGGCAACCACGGTTACAGGGACTGGGATCACGTTATAATTTTATATAGATTACTAGTTGGGATACTAGATAGGTGGTGCATAGATTAGTATGGGTTGCGATAGTAATTTCGATTCTAAACTGCTTTGCCTTAGTTTATGGTATTTTCCCATTTTCAGTTTATGCCTGTCATGTCCTTTTCCTTATTCATATACCGAAGCACCACTAGACTTACCAGGCTTTATGTCCAACTCTATGTTTTCTTTTGTCTTATTTTCTCCCGTTTCCGCCCTCCAGGTAGTCAGGGAGGGAATAGCTCAGATTTGTATGGACCTGTTACTCTTTCCAAGCTTGAAGACTCTTGGATGTGCTGTTTTGGACTCACTTTTCCACCGCTATGGCTGGCTAATGTTTTATTGGGTAATATCATTGTATATTTATGCTTCTTTATTTTGTTAAACAAGATAGATACTTTTTTGTTGGAAAACAATCTTTGTACAAGCTGTTTATAAATGAAATAAAGTTTTATTCACTTTTTCGCTGCTTTATTTATCTGTCTTGTAATTTATCTGCATCTTTTACCTATAATACTTCACAGAACTTAGTGTATTCCCTTTCTGAGTGACACTAACGGATGTGGGGTGTTACAATATCCATCAGTATCCATCCGTATACGAGCCGTCAGCGGGTCCGCGCACAGCGTCGGTGGGGGTCCGGGGCCCCACAGTCCCGATTCATTCGATTTTCGCTAACAAGTGTATTACCCAGAATCACCAGATCAACTCAAAGTTAAGGTTCAACCACAACTTCCAGGATCTTCGTATCCCTCAAAACTAAGCCACATACGCGTTGTCATACCCTGCTCTTCCCATGCCCAACGCTCACGATTTCAACATAAAATTCATACCTCACCAGGTACGAATTTCGTCATCCCTCGGGGTACGAATCTCGTACTCCTACAGTAGGGTACGGATTTCCTCGATATGGTGGAAGGGGGTCCGAATTTCTGAGGATGCTGCATTAGGGATACAAAAATAGGCTTTGTGGTCCCCTGCTCCAACCAACTCCCACCTAACCACTCCACTATAAATATCCCCTCACTTCCTAAATGAAAGAAGTTAGTTTAAGCTCTTTCCCAAGCTTTGATGGCTTCATCTTCTTCCCTAAAGCCTTATAAGCACCTTCCTTCATCATGCAAGGAAAAAGGCACATGTGCTTGGACCAATGAGCGTACTCATGAACGTTTAACCATGTTTTTGGACATTACACCACCTTTGGATATTTTCGGACCTCTAAGACATTGTTGACCAAGTCTACACCTCTTCCACTCAACGAAGAAGAAGAAGGTCTCGTTCCCCTCGCCACAGATTCCGAACATCGGACCCCAAACCTTGGATCCCGAACCTCGGACTCCGAACCTCAGATCTCGAACATTGGACCCGGTCTCGACTCCGCTTCCATCGACCTTGAGTCCTCTTCCCTCGGATCCCTCGGCTACGCTACAACATTAGCAACTACTCGACTACTCTTGCTCAGCAAGGAAGCTCGATAACAAGGACTAATAGGATATTGTTAATCATTATAACTTCTTATAATAGACTTATTGTACTTTGTTGTAATGGAATAAAACCAGTACAACCTTCAAAGTGGATGTAGGCTCTGACGGGTCGAACCACAATAAATAACCGTGTCCTTTACATTCCCGCATGTTATGACTGCATCTCTTATACTTCTCTGCTCTGGACATTTAAGTTTCAAATTTTCAGAACTCTCGAATGTTGACGAAAATTTTAGACGCCAACAAAGGGTAAGGGGTAAGATGTGGAGGCAACTCCGAGAGGAAGAGGACAAAGACTGGTTGTAACACCCCCCCCATTTTATGACAATTAAATATTTAATAGTGCATATGTGTATATATATGCATAGACATAAATATATAAAAGAAGCAACAATAAGAGTCATATGATTTCATGTAATAAATAGATGCATTGACAAAGAAGAAAAGATTAATGCAAGTAAAAATGCAACGCATGCGTTAAAAGAAAGAAGAAATCGGTTGCATGCACTGTAATTATGTTGTATGCGATGGTTTATGTAACTCCCCGAAATACCCCAATCTCCGAAGAGACGAGAAACAACATATCGCTTTGAGAACAACACACATCAGAGCATAAACAATAGAACATTTCATTGCTATTACAACAATTTACATCAGAGTACAAGAATACGTCAGAGTATGAATAATATTACACTTGGAAATACAATATCAGAGATTAAAAAACATAGTAGCAGAAATTAAATGTATAAATATAATGTACAGCGGGAATATATAGACTAGCACAACTGAAAGAAATACACGGATGCAAATCTTTCAGAATATAGCTCCAGCTGTAAATCAAGGATCCTCTTAAAAAGAAGTATCTGCAAAAAACAAAACTACTAGTTGCCTATGTGGAAAATATGGGCACCCAGAGTTTAGGTAGAAACAATAAATTCCGAGTCAGCCATGGGACTGGTGTGAGAACTAAAACAGTTATTAAATCTTTACTTTAAAAGTTAGGAAATCATGGGACCACGCCGTATGACACGAAACGGGTTTACTGCACATGAATACGAGTTTAAAACATGAAACAATGCAATGCTTTTTCTAAAATGAAGCTACTATAAGACTCAGGTCCCATCACATAATGCAATGCAAGCCGGAGGATAGAGTTTTACCTTATAATAGCCAAACATGCTGGGTACGTTTAAAACAAATCATTTTGATAATACTATAAGTGCATAATGTATCAAACAACTTCAAATATAAATGCATCAATCGTAGACAACATAGCTACCATATACTATGTCTTCATATGGGTTTACAATTAAAATCGCATGATGTTGTACTGGAAATTGGATTTCCATCATGAATCAAGGTAAGGGATGGTCTCTTAACCGATTTGGATGACCTCTAGCAAGATGACCTAGGAATCACACTCTCGTGAACCTTGGATCCAACAAAGTCGGTCCACACTTACTTTAGTGGACTGGTTATTCCTGAACACACATTTCTCGGTCCTATCGGACCTATCACTTGGCCAGTAGCGACCAATATCCGAGGCGCCTCGCAATCCATCATCCACATAAGTAAAAATGTCCGGGCTCCATACCATGACACCATTTCTAGCTAGAAAGAAACGTCATGCACTCCTTGGGTACCTTATCCCTTTTTTACTCATACCGGGTGTGAGGCTCGCGAATTAACGCTATACACAAAGCTATGCTAATTAAAGCCGTGTTTTGATCATCATCCACAAGACTCTGCTTTTCAACAATAAGCCTTGATCATTTGCATCTCAGCATGCCACGCTGACAGTTCATGCCATATAACTGATGTCCATCAATATATAACCTCTAAGCTCGTACGTCTCAGAGAAGGGTGTTAAGTAAGAGAATAAATTATCCGCCACCAAATTGATATATATTTAATAGAAATCAATCAATATAGAACGAAATCCAATATCAGTCACACATCCATTTATAAGTCCGTTCTAGATCTGAATGAAACCGGAGGCACCTTATTCCTCGTTCCATATGTCCAACACAAGAGAGAGGTCCTCACATACCTGGTCGATCTCCAAGTACTTCTGGACGACCACCACTTATTACCTTGTCTTGGGTGTACGGCCCAATCAAGACATCAGTAATCATCCAAACGATGTGAAGATCTCCAGTCTTCAACCACCGTCTTCATCATCGACTTTTGGTCATCGTATCAATTATTCAGAATGGGATAAACCCAGTCTTTTTGAATAACTCGCATATTTTATAATCAATAATAAAGTGCTATAAAAGCACATCATACGTCTCATTCCAATTCAAAATATTCTTTTATTCAAATATTCACATATTTAGAGAAAGGTTCCCATTAAATTGATCAAAGATAAATTCTTTCAAACTTATTCTTTAATCTTCCTTTGGATATCAATTTCAAAAGATTTTATTATATCCTTTAACAATTCTAAACCAAATTAAGGTTTATAAATCTAGTCGGGATCGTCGAGCCTTACCGAAGTTTTCGTTTCTTATTTATTATCCCAATCCCAACCTATTCATCCCATGGAGCAAAACTGATAGTACCCCATATCTAACACCCATAGTGTTATCAGTAAAATTAATTACCATTTTACGTTCAAATCTAATTAAAAATTTAACTATCGCCTGGAGTAAAACTAGTGGTACCCCGTTCTTGATCATTTCATGGATTCAATTAATTTAATTATTCCTTTCTCATTTCAATCTAATTAAAGATTCTTTAAAACTCTAATTCAGTTTTAATCCTAAAAACCACTACTTAATGATTATTCAAACTTTAGGAAATTAATCTTATCTTTAACTGAGTTAAAGATAAGATGTTATTAAAAACACAGTTCACAATAAACCCAAATCCTCTTCCATCCAAATGGAATCTTCACAGAAATCATAATAGTATATGATCGATATAAATTTCATACTATAAACGGAATTACGACAAAGCCTTTTAAATTCCATATATAGTAACGGTCTTCCTTTATAGAAGCTCATCTCAATTATTACCCAATCGAATTCCATTTAATTCCAATTTAATATATTAAATTGGAAAACTTTACTTTGGAAAATTTCCATTAAATCTTAATAAAAAGATTTATAAATTCCAAATCATATCTTCACTGTTAATTGGGTTAAAGAACTAATGTTATTTAAAACATTGTCCACGATAAGCCCAAATCAATTTTTCATTTCAGTTCCAATTAAATTAATTGGTAAACTCCTTTAAATCTTAATTAAATGATTTATTCCATTCTCAACTAGGTTTAAGAACAGTGTTATTTAAGACACCATTCATGACAAACCCAAAATCCAATTTAATATTAAATACAAGGCTCTGAATAGAAAATAATATTGGCTCATATTCAATATCAAATTATGAACCTAACGGATATCATATTGGGAATAACAATATCTGTATCTTCCAAATTCCTCAACAATATCGGTATAATCACGGAATCCAATACCGAAATATTCCGAAGATTATTTCAACTCCCATCCATTCCAATTCATACATTGGAAAATTCCGGTTATACTAAAACCATTTACAAATCCAATTTATTTGTTTCTAAAAACCATTATATTATTATTCTAGTTAATAACTGGTTCATTTCGATAAAAATATATTTTTATCTTTTCAAACTTGGAATTTTTCATCCAAAATCTTTCCAAATCATTTATTATGATTTTACACAATTTTTTCATATTTTTAATAATTTTATTAAGGCCCGTACAGTCAGTTTCCAATAATGGTCGTACAGTCGGTTTCCAATAATGGCGACATCCATAACGACCTTTTCTAAAATTGATTTGGACATATTTCCAAATCTACCATTAGATTTCAAATCTCTTATATTCATTGGAAAACTCTTTTCGATACGAATCCAACGGTTCTGGTTTTAGGAGAATCCGACGGTCGCATCTCTCGTTACGTCCATTTGAAGTTAATGGTCGAAATTCGTAAACGGTCGCTGCGCGGCGCGTTCTATTTAAGCTATTATATATATATATATAATATCGTCGATTTCCATTCAAAAGGTATTTTATAAATCATTTATAAATTCATATTAAAATGATTCCGACTTCAAAGCTATTATATATATATAATATCGTCGATTTCCATTCAAAAGGTATTTTATAAATCGTTTATAAATTCATATTAAAATGATTCCGACTTCAATTTCAAATTTAAATCAAAATTGAATATTTCATATCATTAAAATATTAAAATGATATTATTTTCAAAATATTTGATTTTGAAATCCATTTCTTTTTCGTATTCACTATAAAATGAATAAAATCGATCGATAAACCTGTTTTGGTTAAAATAGCGTATATTAACTTAACTCGACTTCATATACTTCAATATTTTCGTGTCCATCCAAAATAAGACATCAAAATCATATTTTTATTATTTACTGAATATTATTTAAAAAATTCGTTATTTTAAAATATTCTTTATTTCTGAATCAGAATGTGACTCAATCAATTACCATATAATTTTAGTTATATCGATTTCATACATTACATGTATTCAACAATAACGATTAATAATCATTAACCATTCAAACATCATCCAAAGTGCAATTTTCAACTGTACAAGCACTAAAATAAACAAATAACGCTCATCGCAGTCTGCCCATCAATTGATCGACATACAACTAAATATTGGGATTAGTGTACGTTAAATACCATCACAATACCCATGCGGGGTTTTCAAACAACAACAGTTTGTTTAAATAAATCATTGGTTATAAATTTAACTAATTTGAATTAATTTTCCACTTAGCCAATTTTTCTGTTTAAATTATAAATGAATATTTATAATTTAATTTCAACTACCACATTATTATTAACATTATTTTTAATATGTTAATCATCACAACATCAAAAACAAAACACAATACAATCAAATAAATTGTCCATGGTCTGTGGACGAGGGAGGTGAGCTAACAGACATCGTATACAATTTATAATGATTAAAAACTGATAAAATTCTACATTGGCAATTATATATATTTTCATATATGAATACAATAACATGATAAAAATAATTTAGTGAAAGGGAGTTCTCACATTGGGTTCCACTCCGTCCTTCTTTAAGGGATTATTTTATTTCTAATAAAATTAAACTGGTCATTTAATTTTATCAAAAACTTCAACTTGCTCCATTTCCGTTCTGGTCAGTTCTGAAATGTAGTGTACGTTGCCATGGTAACATGGTAACTTGTTTCCCTAAATTTTGACATCGTATTTACATTAATAGCTTAATTAATATATAATTAATTAACCTAATATTTCCCTTAACTTTGTTATCTTCTTCCAGCGGAACTCGTTCATCGTCCAAAACTAGGTCTGACCAATGCGCCTCCACCGTACCCCTGTACCTTGATCGCTCAGAGCGACATTGTGTGCCTCTGCGCCACGCACCTCCACCAACAACTACCGCCAGCTTGGTGGTCCCCAGGCCTCCAATTTGCGGTTCGAACGACGCAGGTTCAAGCACGAATCCCCCCCAGTTCTACACGAAACTCGATCATACCGGTCTAGATTTAAAGCCCTTACATAGCTCATCAATTTCCCTTTACAAAGTTTTGGATTTTATTGCGTGGATTTTAAGAGAATTAGGAGAGAAGATTGGAACCAATTCCGCCGTTCACTCATCGTTGGCGGCTTATTTTCGAAAAATAAAAATAGGTTTATCTGGTTGGCCAGTAAACACATATATATATATATATATTTATTTATTTATATTTAATAATATTTAATTTCAAATTTACTGGTTTAACCTCACAAACTCCAAATCAAACCCAACGACTGCCGCCCCTAGCTAAATACCCCTATTCTGGACTCCATGGAATATGTTTTGTTAGCCAATTCGACTGTTTTGGTATATTTTTTTCAAAATTAAAATATAAATCAATATATATTGAATTTAAATGCACATTTTAATTTACCAGGGCCACATACTGACTCCAAAAATTCCAAAAAAAATAAATCTAGCTATGTTTTGACGATATAGTCTTAACAAAACTAATTTCATCGAATTTGGAGACCATTTGAAAAATGGCCATTTTTCTGGTCAATTAAATTTAAACTAAATTGGCCAAACACGTTTAAATTTACCACGCTCACATATTAATTCCAAAAATTATGAAATTTGAAACTAACAATAATTTGACATTCCAGTTCCAACAAAAGTGGTTTCATCGAAAACAGAGATCGTTTGCAAAATGACTATTTTAAGGGCTATATATTATATTAAAATATATATAAATTCCATAACGACTATTTTAAATTTTAAATTGGACATAACTTAAAATTTATAAATTGAAATCTCAATTTATCACCTTCGTTAGAAAGATACTATTAAACAGATTCAAATGTTTCTTGCTTCGTCCAATTCTAACTTATATTGAATTATGTATATTCGATTGAAATTCAAAATCGAATTTTCAAACTACCACGCCATTTCAGGCTCGTTTTATAATTAAAATAAATTTATACATTCTAACTTCGATTTAAATAAATTTTTAGCCATTATTATTTAAAATAAACCATTTTAAATATTCAAAATACATTAAAATAGCTAAAATAATTTTTTTAAATTGGCTCAGAAATTCCGGGTTATTACAGTTTACAAATATTATGCACTAATAAGAAAAGAAAAATGAAAGAAAAAGATGCATGCAAAATGATAAGGTTACATGCAATGGTTTAAATAAAAAGGAGGAATAAGAAAAGAACAAAGACCACCATTTATCTAAGCCTTGTTAGCAAAAGCCTAAGTAGTCCAGTTTGTTAGAGCGTCTGGCTTTCATGAGGGTGGCGCAGGTTCGATCCCCACAGGTGCTATATTTTTATTTCAAAGGAACGACTAAAATAACACATGTTCTAAAGAGAAAATATGTATAAACATACATATAAGGAAAATTATACATATAAGGAAGTACAAAAATATATGTATACATGAATATGAAAATATATGTGCATATATGTGCAAATATATATATATATATACACACACACACACGCACAGATAAGGAATTCAAGAAAGGGCTGCAATCAAAGAAATATGGTTAAAATTAAATAACAGAATAACACTGTTTGAATTTTGAAAATGGAATAAAAGTTGTGCGTATATATATACGTGCAAAATGGGCATTTGAAGTTTTGTATACGTATAAGAAGATTATATATAAATATAATGTTTAAATGAATCAAAGACAGTATAATAGGATATTAATCAAACGTTTAAAACTGAAAAAGTTAAAACTGTAAACATCTACCTAAAATTGCTCGTAGGACCCAAGGGGGTCGACCCTGGGGTCAACACACCCATAGGGGGTTCGACCTAGGGTCGACACAACCATGGGGGGATGACGACCCACCCCAAATCTGGGTAGATTCGTTAATGAATCCGGACTATTTTCTTAACCATGTTCGTTGTTGACTCAACACTGCATGTACGATAAGATCCTGAACACCTATAAATATGCTAGTAGAGCCTAGCCTAAATCTCACATTTTCTGAGAGGTTGCCTAAGCTCTGCCATCCTTCTTCTTCCTCAAATCTCTTCAGAAAAATAGAATAATTTGTTTAGGAAAATTCTGATTCAAGACCTGTAGGAAAAGCATGTATAGTAACAAATAAGTTGTTCAGAATTCTATTCGAAGTAACGCAAATTCTTGGATCTGGTCAATTTGATTTTCTCCTCTTTCTTCCCTTTTTCTTTTAGTTGAGAATTGTGGATCCATGGTTGTTTAGGTTCAAAATTCAGTTAGGAGAACCATGGAATGCTAGATTTGGGCCGAATTCATGAATTGGAAAGCAATTAGTGAGTGGATTTAAGTTATACCTTTTTGATAATGGTATGTTCATCGTTTGACATTCCCTGTTAACATGCAATGTAAATCTACTTGAATGTTAATATGTTGAAATGTAGACCTATTGAAATGTGTAAACCTATTAAAATATGTGGAAACGATTACTGTTATATACATACATGTTCTAATAACTTGTTAATTGGATACTGTAAGTTAAGTTACATTGAAATTGGTACAATTACATGTAAATATGTGACATATTATGTACTTGAACCCTTAACTGTAAGGATTTGGGATTATTATATCTAAAATTGTTAGATTTAAATGATTACTTGATTTTTGGTTACATTTTATTATTTTAAAGTGGAGTTAATTGCATGTTAGGAAGAACATGCGACATGATAATAAGTTAGAATGGACTTAATATGATATTAAATGTGACATGTAAAAATAGATTACAGTAAAATTTGGAAGAATGAATATGCCTAAATTTACAGTTAATAGAAAATTAAAACCGCTCCTAGACACGAGGTTAAATTCAACTTATGGTGGAAGTCTGCCTGGAACCGCCCGACAAATCCAGCATCCACAATTTGTTAATTTAATGTGAGGGGTCTAATGTGTAAATATACATGTAACGGTGCTAAGACACGAGGTTAAGTCAACTTGTGGAAGAAGTCTGCCCGGAACCGCTCGGCATATCCAGCATCCACAAGTGGTCGGCTTAACGTGAGAGGTCTAGTCCAAAAACATATATATGAATATATGTATATGAAAGGATGGTAATAAATGGCACTAATTGTGATTAATGGAAATGAATGAAAGGGGCAACAGTAAAAGAAGTGGGATATATGCAGAATGATAATAATCTATTATTAATAATCTTGAAGGAGAAAAAGGAAAGATAAGTAGTAGGCTTATCCTAGGGACAAGTGGAAATTATAACTTAGGTTATAATAAATGATAAAGAAAATGAGATAAGTTATGCAATGAGATAAGTTGTACTTAATTGTAAATTAAGTTATCTGTAAAATCAAGAATTTGAAATCTATTGATAAGAATAAAATGAATTGTAATAAATGGAAAGGAAACTAATTAGTTAACCTTAGCTGAAAGAACTAAGTTAATTAGTAAACATCGACAAGTTGCAGTGACAGTGTAAGATGAAATTATGATTAAATAAGAAAGAACGAGGTGAATATATGGGATGGAATAAGTTATATTTATTCATAAATAATACGTGACATGTTGAGCAGAAAACAGGTGAACTGAGGTGAAGTATACTTAATTACTTATTAAGTAGAACATGTTATTGTAACCATGGAATCAGACAATGAATAATATATAGTGATTATAGATTATAGACCTTGAATTACAATCTAGAGAATAACATGTTATGGGCTTATTATTGAACTTAAAAGGGTTTAGTTATATAACAAAAATTAATAAGCAAGAGGGGTCCATTCCTTAGAGATATAAGGGGCTCGAAAAGGACTTGGTTACTTGAATAAGAAGTTAATATGATTTGAAATAGCCAATTTGAATGGAAACCTGATGAGGTAGAGTAAGTGCATAATTGAATGTTTAGACATAAGGTCGAATAAAACATTAAACTGAGGCGCTTGGACCAGTCTGTACGTTTGAGGGCGAGTAATCCAACGGGGTAGACCATCATGGTGTCATGAGGCATGAGAGGAGCGCATGTCCATCTGATTATTCTGCTGGCTTCGAAGGATTGGAAGAGGAAGCACGCGGCTTTCTGGGACGTGGAGGGTACTCCTGGTAGTTCTTTGTGCGGTGGAAGTGTTTAGGATATGCTCACAGAGACTGGGTTTGCGCATAACTATCCGTTGAGTATGCCTTGACTACAAAAGTAGCTTTGCAGCCAGAAGGCTGTGACGAGATGACACTAGGGTGATTCAGCGATCGCCTCGACGGGAGGCTGGATAAGGACTAACATTGGATAGCATATCGTCGGGTACCCGTCATCGAGAGAAAGTGGGTTGTGGAAAGACTAGAGCTAAAACCAAGAAATCATCAACCTTCCACTATTGAGGCAAGGTGGCTGAGGGACACGCCAATTGGATGTTTAGATTGTTTGTTAGGGGCACATCACTTAGCTCTTGCAGCCTTTACTAGTTGAGGGATGGGCCTGGGTGGGGCCATAGCCACCGTGAAAAGAAGACCATACCGAATATTTGTATTTTGAGGTCCTTAAAGGCAGGGCTGTAAAGATATCTGAAAAGCTCCCGACCGAGTTTCGTGTTTCTGATACAGCCCTGTTACGGAACTCGGTGCACAGTAGATAATACGTGCGGATACATGCATACCATTTTTGGATGTGTTGTATATAACGGTGTTGAATACACAATTATATGATTTTTGTTTGATGATAAAAACCAAATATATATTAATATAAATGTGTTTGTTATTGTACAGTTATATAACATCGGAGACAGGAATATAATATTTATATTTAAATAAAATACGACTGTATAGAATTACATACATTCACACAGTATTTTATTCAAATAAAATATTATATTTCAACATTCAAATAGTACAAATTATATGTTTCCACTATTTGTACACATTCATATTACACACGATATTGTACTTATATATAAACTGAATATGTTAGAAAAATTTGTTTGAACACAATAAAAATAATATTTTATTTCAGTCAAATGTTTAATACAAACTTCAGTACATTTCTCTCATAACATACATAGTTCTTCTCTATAGCACTCACACTCAGTCATACATCGCAGTCACTAACCTGAACCTGTACACTCCGGGCTAACCCGAGCATTTACAAAACACCGGGTCAGTCTGGTGAACCAGAGTGAGATAAACTCGCACGGTAATAAGGTAAATAATCCAACCATGATTTTAAAGTTCAAAATCTTTTCAGAAGAAAGGATAATCGTAAGATCAAATCCACACATAAACACGGACGGTTTTTACCTTACGATAACCCAAAACATTTTTAAAATCAATATATTTTCTGATATTATAATAGTGCCTAAATACAAGTAAATATCAATCTAGTGGAACGCTTGCATCTCACGCTCCACATATATAGTATACAATCAAAACCGCAGGCGCTTATTGGAGATTGGATTCCGACCTTGACAAGGTATGGGACCACCTGCCGATAGTGTATCTCTAGAGGCGAATACACTGGGTTCAACAAGAACGTCTTGCAACCCGGCCCTCACATGACCGACCACTCATTTCGCTTGAGTGTATCGAATGTATATCACCAACGGTTGGGCTCAAACCACCGTTTCCCGGAAAGGGACAGCATTGAAATAGATTCAAGAAGAAAAAGGAATTTCTCTAGATAGGTGATTATACACCCTAATGGGAGCGACCCACATAGCCATGCTGCCTGCCCGATTTCTGTCATCTCCCGGTTGATGAGGCTTGAGGCTACGCTTAATCAGCACATCATATTTACTTCAAATGTCACATCGTCAGATCCATCAACAATCACTAATTGATGTCTACAACAGTACATTACGTGTTAGCTAAAAGAAGTTTCCTTCTCCGCTTCCACTCTTGGTACGGTTGGAGAAATCAATATACATGACCTTTCTGGAAATACTCTGTCAGACATCCATCCATACCAGTCATCCAGGAATAGGATGAACCGAAGGCACTCTCCCACTGCATTCTAGGAATCACCCTGAGAATCAGTAGCAAGAAGTCCTTGCAATCCGTAGATTCCAACCACGACCGAATCACAGTTTATCTCTGGTTGCAAGTCAGAGATTTTAAGTAATCCTTCCACTTATGAAGATCCACGGTCTTCAATAGCTCCATCTTGAATCAGCATCTTCAACGTATTCGTATTTGCTGGACGGAATGGTTTTCGAATATAGATTCGATCCCGGTCTTTCCGTACCAATAATCGCATGGGCCAAATTTTGATAGTCGGTTATTTAACTATCAAATAAAACAAACATTCATCCATAAAAGAAAATGGATTTACTGATTCAATACTCAGTATCATTTAGCCTCTTTAACGAACTGTCCGTTAATTATATTCTTCAATTTTCTCAATATTTGAAACATCGCTTTTACTTCTTATCCAAAATAAGAATATTCTTCAGATTCAGTTTATTCAATCTTATAAACTTTTCGAAAACAGTTTATAATATCATTAACGGAAATCATAACTTATTGTCTCCTCAACCATTCTCGTTTATAAACTAATATCGTTCTTGGATAATCCTGGAGTCATTCAAGTTGGGGTATTTTATTTACCTCTCAGACCTTGACCAACAACAATCATATCTTCAGAACAAATAGAAGTTTATTAACCATACGTTCCTTTGAAAATCTGATTTTCATCTCGACCAAACTTCGATTCTATTAGAAATAGAATCCTTATGAAAATTATAATGTTACAAATTATTTCAACAATACATGTCCATTTGTTTAAAACCACATAAACAAAACTTTTTATAAATCTCATATTAATACTTTATACATTTGTTATATTGATATACCTTTCAAAGTCTTATATTTATCGAGACAATTTAACTTATCATCTGAAACAACATCACAGATTTCATTTCAAAGCCATTTTACTTTCACTTATCACATTCTCTTTAAATAATACTCGACTACCTATTTGTTATCTAAAATCATATGATAATCCTTTAAAAACTTATGTCTAAAACAGTTCACCCCATTTATAACCGGTGTTACAAAACACATTTACAAACCACTTGTCAAAATCTTTTGCAAATTAATTACGATAACTTACCATTCTCTTTCACTTTCACATTGTTAACTGCATTCAAAAATCCCATTTCCAATTCATTATCGACAATTAACATTCGTTGTCGTTATTTAAATCTCATACTTCATTTACTCTCGCCAGCAGATACTATTCCGAACCTCGGAATATCACATTCCGATCTTCGGAATAACACTCATTTCGATCAATTATTCCGAACCTCGGAATAACACATTTCCGAACCTTGGAATAAGCCTCGCTTCCATTTACATAACTGAATCTCATTCATAAATGTCATTTATAAATTCATAATCGTACTTTCAACTTTGATTTCTTTTAAATTATGAAATCCCCTTTCCAAATCGTTATTCCTTTCAAATCTGTCAATTTGTCAAATCTTATTCACGAAATGTTATTTAATCGCATTTCGTATTCATTTGAAACACCAGTTGTTAAAACGATTGTTTATCACAAAATATCAATCTTTAAACTCTTTTATAAATTCTCGTCTATCCATGATTCAATTATTCCATTTTGATGTTTTGAAATCCATTCAAACTTCTTTTACGACTGTTAAGGCCTTTATCAAACCATTTTGGTATTTAAATAACCAATCCGAAAGTTTATATCATTTAAACATTTATTCAATAATATCTTACATTTCTATTTGTTATATCTTATATATTTATAAAATTGGTAAATTTAACTCTGACCGTTATTTTTTTACCAAAAATCGTAGTTTGAATTCACATAAAAATATATTCATATCTTTGAAATCATTCAAAATCCATTTAACATTGATCTCGACAAATCATCTCTTTTGATTGACGGTACTAAAGAGACTAACGGTTACTATAGTACTAAACCATGAAATATAAACCAATTTCACAAGCAACATGATCATATTGATAAACGTTACCAATATCAACTGTTATTTCCTGTAAAACCATGGGTTACCGCAAATTCAAATTATTCAGTCCAATATTCGTTTTCATCTAGACAGATGAAACAAAACAGTTTAATAACAACAGTCAATAATAACTGTAACAGTCAATACTAGGATAATAACAGCAGTTCAAGCTTTCAACTATTTGATCATAACGTTTATAGTGTTATAAACGTAACCACTGAGGTAAGTTACCTCACTTGGATTTAATCGTTAGAAATAACGATTAGTTAAATTAAACGAATGTTTAATTTAACTGTTCCAGTCAAGATATGGATATAAAATCAACAACGAACAAACAAACAACCAACCATAGCACACAATTATAAAACCCGACTTATATAAAATATAAGTAGGGGGGAAACTGAGTGAGTTTAACTCACCTTGGGTTCCATCTGATGTTAAAATGGTTCGTTTCATCGGCTCCCACCTGCGTTCAACTCCGTCCGTCCCAATTCCATTATGTTACGCTCATCGGTACGGATTATCCAATCCATTACTGTATGACCAAGGTATAAATTACATACATTATTTACTTATTTAAATTAAAACAAAAATAGTATTCTATCGTCATTATATACTTAAGTTGTTAATTAAACCATGCGTTAGGCATGTTCAACATTTATTCAAGGCAGCCACTTTATATTATCCGACTAGGCACATATACTTGGTTAGGTACATATATAATCATGGTTAAACAAAACTTTATATCTTTCTGACTGTTTAGTATTTAAAATAATTTAGGCATACCATATCATTAGGTACATAATATTAATAACATGGTTTGGCAACGTACTACCTCATTACCTAATCGGTTGGTTTAAGAATGGGTATTCTTTTATATGGTATTAGGCATAATTCTTTTCCACCCTACTATCATATTTAATAGGGCTTGGCAGTTCATATGATTATGCTATTTTAAATTACCCGGTTAGGCACTCTATAAATATGGTTTATGCATATTAAAACTTATCGTATATCATGCGTTAAGGCCATGTAGAGCCTTCTTCTCGTTTTCCACACTTGAAGCTTCCTCCTCCTTTTCTAAGTTTCTTTCAGTCCATCATTTTCGGAAAGCATCTCCTGTCTTCTACATCAAAACTCCAGGTACCTTCGAAACTTACACAGGGGCTTCCTCCTTCGTTTTCATGACTGTCCCCTTCTCCATCCCCCTTTCCTGCTCCTGACCTCCCTTTCCCGGATCTAAAAGACCCAGCGCCACGTAAGCCAACTTTCCCCACTCATAAAGCCACGCTCCAGTAAATGATAGTTTGAATGAAAACTCCAAACGGTAACTTCCCTTTTTGCATGCCGCTCCCTACTCCATTTCAATGTCACTTCCACTTCTTTCTTTAAACTAAAAACTCCATTCCACCACCTCTCCTTTTCATGCGCAACCCAAGTGAACCCATGCGCCCCTTCCCATGTTTCACCGCCTCAACTCACCCATCCCACCATGAACACACACTGCCATATCATCTCCGTTCAACCCCACAACACGCCCACCACAGTGAACCGAGTAGCACCAAACTCAGTCACGATGACAAGCTCACGTCCTTCTTCAAGCTTACTTTTACGACTCTCGACTAAACGAAGTGGCCATGGAGGTTTTATTGTATTCTTGCACTGATGTGCGGTTTGCAGAAGATTGGATTTAAGAAAGATAAAAACAGAGAGGACTTTGTATTGATTTTGGTTTGCTGAGGAGGTGCCGTTGTTCATTACAGGCAAAAGAAGAAAAGAATGGAGCTACAGAAGAAAAGAATTGAGCATCAGTGTATTTATAACAGGAGTTTTCGTGGTGGCCACGTTTGTTTAAACCATAGGTTTGCAGAGAAACGAATAGGATAGGTGGTGTTTTCGAAAACGTGAATTGCACGGTAGAAGCAACAGATTGGCGGCCAAGTTAGTATTTGGTTTGGGATCAAGCAAAGTTAGTGGATTGGACGCAAGAGATTGGATAGTGTGGCATGCAAGTAAACTGGAACGTGGAAATGAAGTATCGGCCTTTGTGTGGCACGCAAGAAAATAATAATATACATACTGGTTACTTCAACAGAAAAGCTTGGGCACAGTAAAAGGATATGTGGGAACGCAAGAAAGAAAAGGGTATGCTACAGTGAAGGTAGTGAAGGTGTGGGATGTTTTTATTACTATTATAATGCACAAAGTTTCGTCGTGGAGAAATCATGTTAAAAAAACACCACATACGATTTCCGTTTTCTGATAAAAAGGCTAATCTTAGTGTAAAAAGGTATTCCGAACCCAATGGGACAAGTTTCGTCGAAATCCGAGATCGTTTGAAAAAATTTCCTTTATAAAACCGGAAATCAACACGCGTTTCAATTTTTCATGATTAAACGGTAAGTCTAATCAACTTGAAACCTTGAAATCCTACAAAAATTTGTCGATACGAAACCAACGGCACCAGTTTCGTCGCATTCTGAGACTGTTTTCCCGGTAGGCTATTTTTAGGCGTACCGCAATGCCATTTTGGGCACCAATTTACCCGGTCTTCAAAAATAACAAACTATATACCTATCCTGACTCTAATCGACGATGCGAACTCAACGGGACTAGTTTCGTGGCCTAATTTGATCGTCTGCTCAAGTTACATTATTAAATAAATTAAATATTTATCGGCAAAAATATGGGACATTACAAGAACATCACAAATTCAGCAAAAGATCAATAAGAACAACATTGATTCAAGTAGCATAAAGATGCACAAGTAAAACATGATGGCAAATCCGTGCAAGGGAGTGCATGTTCAATGCAACAATGGTTCGAGAAATACAATTCAGCAACAACATTCCAGAACAGCAAATACTGGAACATATGATCAAATAGCATATTAGTTTGTCAAGCAAACATGTGGGGTTTCAACAAGTTCATAGCACCAACTTGCTCATGGATGGTGCACAAGCAGGGATGTTCTCAATGTCATAGCAGCATATGTAACACAAGCTCAACTGTGCATATGAATCAAGTGTGTACAAGACAAGATACTCAAGTGCTCATAATAAGTCAGACCAGCATGTTTATACATGTTCAAGACATGATGCGATAGTATAATGATCATGGTGCAGCCATAAAGAAAGTGGTGATTTATATATAGCACAGCAGTTTAAAGATAATTTAACCAGCAAGACATGTCACAAGGTGTTATGGAAAAACAAACATGGTCTCAGCCATTCATGGTACAGCAAGTATATTGTGTACGTGCATGTCAGTGCACACATGAACATACATACACAAGGGATCTTAGACCAAAACACAAGTGCATAAAGATTCTACATGCAAACAAGAATGAATATTAGTATATTGATTTCAGGCATGAAATCATCTTTTATCACTTTCTGAAATCATGCATGTTCAAATACTCAAAACAGGATATACAATCTGTGTTTGCCAAAGCCAGTTTGACAAGTGAGAAATTAAACATGCAGGAAGGTCAAATGAATAAGGGATAAATAAAACAAGGAATTTTACATGTTCACACAAGGGCTGCCAGACTTAAATTTCCAGATAAGCAATTCAAGGCATCAATATTTGAAAATGACAGTGATCAAAAAGAGAAAAGCTTTTAATTTGTTTCCAGAAAAATCCAAGTACTTTTGGCATTAAATCAAAGCAGCAAAGAGGGAAACAAATCATGGAATGAATCTGCTATGTCAGTCTATATCTAGAAGTTTGTTTTTCAATCAAGAATAAAATACGACTGTTTCCAGAAATTAAATTGTCCAGCTAAAAGGGAATGTAATTTTTGCAATGACATTACTTCTCAGAAATCACAATTGTCAAGGAAATCAGTATTACATTTTTGGCAATGTTTTCAAATCTGTTTCCAATTTGGCACAAACAAATATCAGCAAGAATCATTCCAAAAATTTAGCATTTTTAAGGCAATTATTCAATCGAACCAAAAGAGGAAACATGGGTTAATCAGCCAAGTCAGAATCGTGAAATCAGAGAGCTTATAGGATTTCTTTACCCTATATTACACCACTTCATCACTGGCGAATATATAGGGAACCCAGAAACAATAAAGATCGAAACAAAAATCAACTCGCAAGAAATTCAAAGCAAGAAAATTCAGAAAACTCACGGTTTTCGATCACAGAACAAAAACCCCAAATCGGTGACAAGAGAGAGAGCCAAGCACCATTCATTCAAGCTTCAGAGATCTTTTAAAAACATAAAGTAATCAATCGCAATTCGATTTGGGGTGAATTTGATAAAACCCTAGTTCGGCCGCCATATTCCATTCTCAAGAATACAAAAGGAGATCGGGCAAAAGAAAAGAGGAGTGGGCCGATCTACATAAAAGTGGCTAAGCCAAGTTTTAATTTAAAAGGGAGATATTTTTTTTTGGCTTAGTTGTTAAGGGGGTTCTCTTTTATTCTTCTTGTTGTATTTTTATTTTGTTTGTAAACCGTTCAATCAGTTTTCTAGAGTCTGTAAAATTCTAGGGAGATCCAGTTAGGGGATTAACTGGCAGTTACTAGAGTCTGTAAAATCTAGGGTTACGTATTACGGGTGTGTAATTCGGGAAAATCTGGTCGAGAGGATATCGGTCAGCCTACGGTTTTGAGCGTAGGGTTAGGACAGGAGCAGGCGCTGCGAGTGTACATGGTCTTGTATGCGGGATCTGTTTACAACACCTAGTAGAAACCTTAGGAATGCAGCAGTAGACAGGATTTTGCTGAAGCTGGGTATCTCTGTGTGTTATTTCTTTTCTGTTTTTTATTTCTACTGCAATCTGTGATCTGTTTATTATTTAATATTCCATCAGTTTTTTAATTCATCAAAAAACTGTGAAAAACCCTATTCACCCCCTCTAGGGTTATTCTTGATCCAACAAGTGGTATTAGAGCAGGTATTTTCATTAACTTTAGAGTCATGGATAACCCTAGTAATCAGTCTGCCGAGAGTCAGTCCAGTAATATTCCACTTATTTTCAATGGAACGGATTTTTTAAACAGGAAATTAAAAATGAAAATTTATTTAAAATCTGTTCATATTAAATATTGGAATATTATTATTAATGGAGGAGATCGGTCAGATAAAAGTGTAAAGCTGTCAATACTCGTGCTATGAACATTATTTTTTCTTGCCTTATTATTGATCAATTTAAACTTGTCTCATGTTGTTTAACTGCGCAGGAAATATGGAGAACTCTCGAAGCAAAATATGGACGAAATGACAAAAATTGCTCAAAACCCCACAAGGATAACTCAAGTTCAGAATTTTTCCTAACTGGATTTACCAAGGATGAATCTGAAGATGGAGACTCAACAGACAATGAGATAAGAGATTACTCATATGAAGATTTGGTTCATTTTTGTACTGAATTAACAAAAGTTGTTGATAGTCTCAAATCTAAAAATAAAACTCTGAAATCTGAAAAACTTGAGTTGATCACCAAAAATAACATTTTGGAATTAAAGCTTGAAAATATCAGAAATTTAGAAAATTCTGACAGCAAAAATTGTTTCAATTTCAAATCTGATTTAATTCGTCAAAATGAAGATCTGGAAAACGAAATCATGCTTTTAGAAGAAAAGGAGAATGAACTAATTTGTAGAAACAATATTTTGCAAAAGTAATTAGATAATCTCAAGACATCTGAAAATTCCAAATTTTTGAAAGAGAGAGCCTATTGAAACTGAATCTATTTTGAAAGAACTTGGAAACGAGATCGAAAGGTCTAAGAAATTTGAATCCGAAAAACAAAAACGATTTGAATCTGAGATCTCTGAGTCCCAAGCGAAAATCGAATTACTTGGATCTGAAAATTTGGTTTTGAAACAACGTGAAATTGAAAGAAAGATCACTAATAATCGATGTTCTGATTTAATTAAAAAAACAATGATCTTAAATCCAAAATTCAACTATTAGAATCAACTTTGGATAAATTTTCTAATGGGGAAAAATCATTGAATATGTTGTTGCAAAATCAAGTTTCTATTGGAAATAAATATGGTATTGGCTTTGGGAAAAATAATGTTTTTGAAAATGTCAATTCAAATGGTTTCAAAAATCCCTTAAGTGGCTTCAAGATGGATAGTTTTGAAAAGTTAAACTCTGGAAATTTCAAAAGTTTGTTTAATCACAAACATGATAAGAAATTATTTGATAACAGTCCATGTAATCCATTTTGGACCCCAAAAAGAAATAAAGTGAATTCATATAAATTCAAAAGATTTGGGTCCCTAAAGGAACTTTGGTAAATTCTGATGGATTGTTATACAAATAGATATGGGTACCAAAAAGTAAGAAAACAATTGAGAGTGGTTTTACAAATTTTGTTAGACCACTTGATCCTATGAATTTTTAGGTACCGGAGGAGGCTGATGAACTGCTTTGCTAAAAGGAAATTGAATTCAAGCTATTCCATATTTCTCTATCATTCACAGTTTCTTGGCCCAAGTTTGTGTCGAGTTAGAGATTCATTTGCTTACACCGAAATCTAGTATTATGTCTAGACTCAACTTTGTAAATATTCTCTGTTTTATTTTTTCTCTATTTATCTCTCCTTCTACCTTTTTTTTTTCTTTTTTCGTTTTTTGTTTTGAATTATCACTGTCATAACTTTGTAACTTATTGGGCTTCCTTAACTTGTAGTTGCAGAATTTATATTTTTCTGGAAGTTCGCTTCATTTGTATAAAACTTTGATGTGTTTAATCATTTCCAGATCTTGAATTTATTTTTGTAAATATCTGCAACTGTTTTGAAGTTTATTTTCTGTTTATTGAATTCATAACAGTGTTGATGTATTCTTGTCATATCTTGAACATTGTTGATCTGAATTCTAAATTTTTGAAGATTTGAATATTTAATGAAATTTCACACACTTATGCTGTTTTGAGTTTCTTCTAATCCATTTTAGAATAACTCAATATATCATACTCATTACAACACTTTGTTATTTATCAGTTGTGATAATTTCTGAAATTTTCAGATTGGCTTGAATATTTCAAATTGTCTTGGCTTATTGTTTACATCTTAAAATTCATAGTTATTCATGATCATCTGGTTTTCATCTTTGTTTGTTTGAGATCATCTGAAATTTCTGATATTTCGAATCTCACACACCTCTCAGATTTGAAATTATTAATCCTGTGTGATTGATTCATTGTATCTCATGATTTACATTTGTTCAAGTGATTTTGATTAAACCATTATTTTTGGATCATGAATTATTATTCAAAATTGTTGTAAATAATCTGAAATTACTCTTATATTTGTCAAAAATTCTTGTGAAAAATTCTTTGAAAATCCGGTCTTAAATCTCTTTGTTTTTCATGATTATTTGATTTGAATATATGTTTGTTTAAAATCATTTGAAATTATTGATTCATTGAATATCTAAAATTTACATTCTGGTATGATTGATTCACTAAATCTTAAGAGTTTCATATTTCTCAAATGATTTCAAATAAATGGTATTTTTATTCATTAGATCATGAATCATCTTATGTGACCGTCATCTTGACAAGTCTGATATGAATCTGATTTTTGTGCTGCTCAGATATTGTTCTTGAAAATATTTTTTGGTGACGGCTTGTTTTGGTATCAAATATATACCATGCTCTGAAAAATGAAACTAATTTCCTTGATTTGTTAACTGTATCTGCCTAGGCCTTGTGATTAAGATTCTGTTGTCTGAGATATCCTTATTCATCTCCATTGTCATTTTTAAAAAATCTTCATTAATAGAGACATCAAGTGATGTCAGTTTAGAAGTGCTGATTTGTTTATTCTCATCATGTATATATTTCTTAACCCCCCATGTCTTGTATAGATCTTCATTTCCCTCTTGTAATTTTTTCAATTTTAAAATTATTTATTGATTATTCATTCAGAAATTGAAATCAATATCCGAATTGAACTGTATTTATAATTCATCAAAATTATTATTAGACTTGAAATTGTGATGAATTTTGACTGCAGTATATTTCACAACAAGATGAGATTTTATTAAGATTTTCATGATAGTTGAATATTTATTATAATATCTTTGAACTGGCAATTATTTCACGACCATCTTCATTATCTACCATCTTTCTGCCATCTATGATAATTCTATATTAATGTGGGGAGTTTAATATTTTTTTAAAAACCTTTTTGTATAAACAGTGAAAATATTTGTGATAAAAATTGGACTATGTTATTTTTTCAAAATTGGTGACAATTGAAATTTTTCAATGATCCCAATACAATCGAGCATATTTCATTATATAATTAATTTAGAAATTTATTTCATAGTCCATTTCTGTGCTTACCACATTTCTGTCATTCATATTGGTTGTATATACCGAGGAGTTTTTCCATTTATAGCTAAAAATGGTAAAATATAAAATTAATATATAAGTGTGTCTCTAACCTTATTTAAAAATCCAAGCTCTGGTCATGCATGATTAAGAGACAACTTATAATTTAAGCTGCGACTGACCTCATTTAAAAATTCAAGCTCTGGTTATGCGTGGTCAGTGTGCTCTTAAATAAAAGATAAAAGAAAAGGAAATGATATGCTAAATTGAAATTAAATAGAAATCCTCCTTGGTGTTTATAAAACCAGCCTACCAATCCATATTCTAATCTGTGAAATGTGTTAATATCTTATGAAGTATTATGATTTGTCGATTGATAGCTACTGGGATTTGAGACTATCTGATTTTGTCACTTAAGTTGAATTAATAAATATAGTCCAAATCCATCATTGTTTTTTGTGCTTTACTTTTATAAAAATTCTTTTGAAAATAATTGAAATTCATATTTTGTAACTCTCTCCATTTTATATAAAATTCATCATAAATCCGTCATTCTCTACAATGTGAAATATGCCACATGTTCCCAGAATATTATGATTTTTTGTTTGACAAATTGAGATTTATAACTATTCTTCCTCTTAAGCTGATATTGTATTTGTTAGTCATTCTTCATCTATATTTTAAATTCTGTATCCATTTGATGATAACAAAACGGGGAGAATGGATTGAGATTTTGATTTATGAGTGAATGTTTTATAATATTTTTAATTTTGAAAATCCATTCATTTTTCATGTTTCTTCACTGATGCACAGTTATAGGGGGAATTTCTGTTGTAGGGGGAGCTTTCAAATAGGGGGAGTTCAGTTCTTCACTCTCAAACACATTTATTATATTCAAATTCTTCATATTTGTTTGTCATCATCAAAAGGGGGAGACTGATGTATATAATGGTGTTGTATACACAATTATATGATTTTTAATTGATGATAACAACCAAATATATATTAATATAAATGTGTTTGTTATTGTACTGTTATATAACATCATAGACAGGAATATAGCATTTATATTTAAATAAAATATGACTGTACAAAATTTCATACATTCACACAGTATTTTATTCAAATAAAATATTGTATTTCAACATTCAAACAGTACAAATTATATGTCTCCACTATTTGTACACATTCATAGATATTACACACGATATTGTACTTGTATATAAACTGAATATGTTAGATAAATTTGTTTGAACACAATAAAAATAATATTTTATTTCAGTCAAATTTGTTTAATACAAACTTCAGTACATTTCTCTCATTACATACATAGTTTTTCTCTACAGCACTCACACTCAGTCATACAATTTTATGTATACATTCAGTTACACTCATTTACAGATGCTTTTGTATTTTTTTTCACTGTCAACTTCTGTTTTCAGTCTTCACAGCATCTTCACTGTCAGTCCAGTCATCACCTGCTTACATGTCACATGAAACACACACAGTACACTACAATAGAAATAAATCTGAATACATGTGAATATAAATTTTATTTTTAAATTTTCCTCAGTTTTCTGGTGTGTTTCTCATCATTTTTCATGACTTAATCTGATCTGTGTCTAGCCAGTTTGTATATGTATAGTACAGGGACATGAAATCTTGTTTGATGGCTGCAAATAAACACGTGTATAAATATACATGTGTGCACTGCCTCGCCAATCGGCCGAGCAACCGAGGAGTAGCCATGTGGACCATCTCGACTTAGTGCATGTGTACACTACAAGCACCAGTACACAAATACATAGCAGCCAAGAAGTGAACAGTAAAGGTCGAGCTCATATAAGTGAAATGCTAAGCATAGTCAACATGTGCAAGCATATATAACAGTATGGATGCAATCAGGTGCGTGACTACAGCATGTCGAGGTACAGTTGTATCTAAAACAGGCCAAAGAAGAATATCACAAATTCAGCAAAAGCTCAATATGGAACAACATTGATTCAAGTAGCATAAAGATGCACAAGTAAAACATGATGGCAAATCTGTGCAAGGGAGTGCATGTTCAATGCAGAAATGGTTCGAGAAATACAATTCAGCAACAACATGCTAGAACAGCAAATACTTGGATCATATGATCAAACAACATTTAGTTTGTCAAGCAAACATGTAGGGTTTCAACAAGTTCATAGCAGCAACATGCTCATGGATGGTGCACAAGCAAGGGATGTTCTCAATGTCATAGCAGCATAGGTAACACAAGCTCAACTGTGCATATGAATCAAGTGTGTACAAGACAAGATACTCAAGTTCTCATAATAAGTCAGACCTTCATGTTTATACATGTTCAAGACATGATGCAACAATATAATGATCATGGTGCAGCCATAAAGAAAGTGGTGATTTATATATAGCACAGCAGTTTAAAGATAATTTAACCAGCAAGACATGTCACAAGGTGTTGTGGCAAAAGAAACAAAAGAGGAAACACGGGTATCATTCATTCAAATTATTTAATATTCCGTATTAGCAAGGAAATCACAATTGGCAAGGAAATCAGTATTACATTTTAGGAAATGTTTTCAAATCTGTTTCCAGCTTGGAACAAACAAATATCGGCAAGAATCATTCCAAAAATTTAGCATTTTTAAGGCAATCATTCAATCGAACCAAAAGAGGAAACACGGGTAAATCAGCCTAGTCATAATCCTGAAATTAGAGAGCTATCATAGGATTTTTTTTTTATCCTATATTACACCACTTCATCAATAGTGAACATATAGAGAACCCAAAAACAATAAAGATCGAAACAAAACATCAACTCGCAAGAAATTCAAAGCAAGAAAATTCAGAAAACTCACGATTTTCGATCGCAAAACAAAAACCCCAAATCGGTGACGAGGGAGAGAGAGTCAAGCATCATTCATTCAAGCCTCAGAGATCTTTACAAAACATCAAGTAATCAACTGCAATTCGATTTGGGGTGAATTTGATGAAACCCTAGTTCGACCGCCATATTCCATTCTCAAGAATACAAAAGGAGATCGGGCAAAAGCAAAGAGGAGTGGGACGGTCTACATACAAAGTGGCTAAGCCAAGTTTTAATTTAAAAGGAAGATATTTTTTTGGCTTAGTTGTTAAGGGGGTTCTTTTTATTCTTCTTGTTGTATTTTTATTTTGTTTGTAAACCATTCAATCAGTTTTCTAAAGTCTGTAAAATTCTAGGGAGATCCAATTGGGAGATTAACTAGCAGTTACTAGAGTCTGTAAAATCTAGGGTTATGGATTACGGGTTTGTAATTCGGGAAAATCTGGTCGAGGGGATATCGGCCAGTCTACGGTTTTGAGCGTAGGGTTAGGACAGGAGCTGCGAGTGTACATGGTCTTATATGCGGGATCTGTTTATAATACCTAGTAGAAACATTAGGAATGCAGCAGTAGGCAGGATTTTGCCGAAGCTAGGTATCTCTGTGTGTTATTTCTTTTCTGTTTTTTTATTTCTACTGCAGTCCATGATCTGTTTATTATTTAATATTCCGTCAGTTTTTTAATTCATCAAAAAACTATGAAAAACCCTATTCACCAGGATGGTTTATCGTAAAGGTTAAGGTAGCGAGTACGATTGATGATATGTACATGAGAAGGTCTAGATGCATGCATATCTGCTCTGGGTGGTGTATCATAGACGATAGGGTATTATTTCGTGTCAAGACCGAGCTTGGCTGAGAAGTTTGGTTATGAAGATCCATACATCGCTCTGGCGTAGGACGAATAGTTGTATACGCTTCCATGGCATGACGGCGTAGACCATGCGAGAAGGGCACCATGGGAGGAACCTTTATACTGGGGGGTATTATATATACTATATTAGGTTAATCCACTGGGAAGTAGATGGGTACGACGTGTGTGTAAGCCTTGAGTGTTGTTAACCCAAGTAACCTATTAAATGAGAAAATGTAACTGAACGATATATGTAGGATTATCCAAAATGTGTAGTTTAAATCCAGTCACCAGAACTTGTGTTCTGACCCCCTCCTCCTAACATACTCACAGGTTAGATTTGTAGCAGAGATATGACAGCTTTGGATACTGGTTAGGCAGTACTATTATCTGGGTAAGGCCATATTTTGATTATATTTTATCCATTCCGCTGTGAGATGTTTTCTAAGCTCTGATGTATTATATATCTCTATCGTTTCTGCAGGATACCAGACAAATCAACATGAGTTTCGATGGATTAGAATTTGGGGAAAAGAACCGGCTATCGGAATTTGGTTTGTTATACTGGTGAAGACATGCCTAGTGTTGAATCTGCTAAAAAGAAGAAAAGAGGCAAGGACGGGTCACCCAAGTGATTGTTATAGGTCTTTTGATTATGTAGGCCGATAGTATATGCGAGTACATCCCTTGCTTTTGGAGATATGATGTGGTTTTCATGTATATCATGCTGTTAGAAAGAAAGATAGACAGTTGTAGCTTGTTTTAGATGTGAATGAAAGCTTTTGGTTGACTTTTCTTATATGATATGTTATGTTAAGTGCTAAAACTTTCGTCTACGCTTTCCAGTATTTATACTTGCGTAAATGTACCATTGTCACACTTGGACATACGTTGTCTAAGGCTTCACTCTTGAGATTCCCAAGTCGTGTGAAGGTTGTATATGCTGAGCGCTCTTGGGATTTCCTTTGGTCGGGAGTTCTGAGTCGTGTAGAGTTTGGATTTGGCGTCTTTCCTCTCGGTATCTCCCTGAGGTCATTGATGCTGAGCCGTGAGAAGGCGTGGACGTCGTTGGTTCATCCTTTAGACTCTACTGTTGTTTTCGTTCGGGTTAGAGTTCGAGGGCGTCATTGGTTCACCAGTTTGATACCCGGATCCAAGCCCTTCGGATCGTATGGAGTCAAGCAAGTAGTCGTAATCACACTCTTCCGGTTGTTGGGTTGCCACTAAGGCCGGAGACCTAGGGCAAGGATAGATACTCAAATCAACGAGCGTCTTGAGTTATTTATACTCGGCCACGTCACTGATTCTGGACTTGAGTCGAGTTATTTATACTCATCCTCGTCACTGATTCATGACTCGAGTCGAGCTATTTATACTCGACCCTGTCATTGGTTTGAGACTTGAGTCGGGAGGATCAATTCCAAGCTTTAGGGTGTCGATCCAGTGTTGTGCGCATGTGCATGCAAGTCGACTGTAATAGTTGCTCAAACATGCTAAGTAGGAAATAAATACACCAAGCAAATGGATAATTTAAACTTTCTTTACTGATAACTTTGGTAGTAATGACCTTTACTTTACAGTGCCTTGAATTTGAAGAAAACAAAACATTGTTGGAAGTATGTAAATCTGTACACTAGATTAAGTGAAGCAACGATGGAGGTGTTTGCTGTTCCATGCTCTTGGGAGTTCGGCACCATCAACGGTCGTTAGCTTGAAGGTTCCATCCTCGATCCTCCGCTGTATGACTTACAAACCTTCCCAGCGAGGACTAAAACCAGTCGGTGTAGGAAAGACCTGCTTCAAGACGACATCGCCAATGTCAAAGTGCTTCAAACAGACTTTGGAATTGAAGTATCGGGCGACTCGCTGGCAGTAGGAGGTGGCTCTTAGTTCGGTTTCATCTCTTTTATCTTCAAGTATGTCGAGTGACTCCAAGAGGAGGTCTTGGTTGGTCTTCGGATCGTAGTAAATGACTCAAGAGATTGGAGTTTAAGCTCAATGGGAATGATAGCTTCAGATCCATATGCAAGAGCAAAAGGAGTGTGGCCAGTCATTGACTTACGGGTGGTCCGGAAATCCCAAAGGGCTAGCGGGATCTCATCTACCCATATGCCTCTGTCCTTTTACGAATGCTTCTTGATAATGGATTTGATCGCTTTGTTGATCACCTCGACTATCCCATTGGCTTGAGGTGAGCTACTACTAAGAATTTCTTCTTAATGTTGTTACATCGGAAGAAGGTCTTGAACTCAACGCTTTTGAATCAGGTCCCATTGTCAAAAATGATAGCTTGGGGGACAACAAAACGAGTGATGATGTTGCGGACGACAAAGTTAATCACCTTCTTAGTAGTAATCATAGTAAGAGGCTCGGCCACTGCCCATTTGGTGAAGTAATCATCCGCGATGGTTGCATAGCGCACACCGCCTCTGGCCATTGGAAGAGTAATGATAATGTCTATTCCCCACATGGAAAATGACCAAGGATTGACCATATGGATTATCTCGGTATGCGGGGCCCTTGGAATTTTATAGAACCATTGGCATTTGTCGCACTTATGACCATAATCAGCTGCATCTTGATCAAGTGTCGGTCAGAAATAACATATCAGAGAATCTTCCTTTCCAGAGTTTTCTCCCAGTATGGTAACTGCAATCGCTTTCGTGTACGTATAATAGTACACAGTCAACATCGCTTTGGGCTACATACTAGAGTAATGGAACATAGGCTCCCCTTCGGTACAACACTCTATCCTGATTGATAAAGCAAGACGACTTATGAATGAGTGCTTATCTTTCCCTGGAGCGATCAGGGAGGACTACGTGAAATAGGTTGTTCCTCATCGGAGTCATCCAAGACTCAGGTTTGGACTCAATCTTCGTCGTTGCCAGCGAATCAGTTTGCATTTGATCGATGCTCAAGGAGTAGAATACTTAGACTAGGTGAGTCCTAAGAGCTGTGCATCCCCAAAGCTTGCCAGCGTGGCTAGTGATTCAACTTTCTCAATTTGCTTTCGAGGGATGTACGTGATGATGTAGTGGTCAAAATTGATGAGTAGTTCGTGGAACCGAGCTAGGTAGGAGCAAGTCGTGCCCCCTTATCTTGATATTCAACCTGCACCTGGCGTACGATGAGCTATGAATCGGAGCTGGATAGCCTTGATGTTGAGTTCAATTGTTATTCTGAGTCCAGCAATCAAGGCTTCGTATTAGGCATCGTTGTTGGTGGGTGGGAAGTCGAGCTTCAAAGCGTAAAAGATCGAGCATTCCTTAGGAGTAATAAATACAACTCCTGCGTCAGAACACAGACTGTTAGATGATCCATCCACGAATAATTTTCCATTGAATGTTGTAACAACCCGTGTTTCAGTCAATTACCTACTATAGTAAACAATTAATTAAAATAAAATATTAAGGTAATAACTAAGTTGAATAAATCCTAACTTGGTTACTAGACTTAATTATTTGAGTGTTTTGTGGCTTGATGGTGGAATTTAATCACACTTTAGTGATTAAATTGAGGCATGGATAATTAATTGTGAAGTTTGAGCTAAAAGGTGTAAGGTTTAATTTTATGAGCAATTGGATATTTGAAATGAAATATTAACAAATGTTGATATAAGTTTTAGTAATGAAATAAAGTTCTTAAGTTATAATTATTGAGTTAAAACAATTTTAATATGGTTTGATAATAAAAATTTTAATTACTTGTTTAACAAAACGATTACTGGAATTTTGGGTATAAACATGTAACATTGTATAAACTGCAAAAGGTTAAAATTATTGTAAATTAATAAAAGTGTAAAGTGTGTGATTTGTCATATTTAATGAACTATTATACCAGAATTGAGTCATTTGTAATATTTATTTTTATTTGTGTCACAAAGATTACATAGATGTTTGCAAAATGTCTAATTATGTGAAACTTGTGTAAGTTTGTTGTAAAGTTGTAAGTTTTATGAAAAAAATGAAGCTTTTTTGATAATAGGTTTTAAAGTGTGTTAAAATGTTGTCAACAAAAATTATTAACATTGTTTGATACTGAACAATGAATTTTGTAAGTATTTATGGAATAAAACATGGTTATATAGGTTAAACTAGAGCTAAATTGGCCTAAATGTGTGCTTAAGGGCTTAATAGTCACTTAAGATCTTAATTGGTAAGTAATGGGCCTAATTACCCATCAAACCTAGGGAAAATTTTGGAGAAAGAAGGATACGCACATTTCATTCCTTCATTCTCCAGCAAAAACAAAAAGGAAGTAGATAAGAAAACTTCAACCCTCTTACTCTAGATATTTCTAAGGCCTCCAAACCATCTCAAATCGCTAAATTGTTGTAGATTAATTGTAAAATAAAGGTAATCCATCCTATACTTGAATCTAATTCAAATTTTATCATTGTTTATTGAAGATGTTTGATTTAGAGAGAAAAACCCTTTTGTATGTTTCAGCTCCTCCTTCTATAGGTAGAAAGAAGGCATCTTCCTGACAAAAGATCTCAAATTCAGTGCAATAAACTTCTAATTCGCTGTAAATCGCAATAGAGTTCAGTAAGCTAGCTTTTACCAATTTTTATTTGATTTTATGAAATCCTATACTTGTTGCTTTTGAGTTCATTGAATTTTGTTTTTCTGAAAATGTCCAATAGTAAAACAGGCATATCTCTCTCATTTCTTATCCGATTGAGCTCAATTTTTTTCTGTGGAAACTAGATTCAATAAGGAACAACTCTTATTTAGGTTATATTTTGATATTTTGCTGTTTGATGGACCTGAAATCGAATTGTAAACAGAAGTACAATTCTACCTCGTTTTCTAAAAATAGGCTATAGTAAAATAGTGCGTTTCTTGTTCGATTGAGGTCAAAAAAATTTTGTTTGAAAGATGATCAATAAGGAACAATTTGCCTTCAGGTTGAATTTTAATATTCCATCGTTTGATTGACCTGAAATAGGTTTGAAAACGGAAGAACAATTCTATCATTGACAGAATTTTTCAAGCTTGAATCTGAAACGTATTTGATCATAACTTCTTCGTTTCTTATCCGAATTTAATGATCTTTATACCGTTAGAAAGCTTAGACTTAGTAGAAAAAATTTCTTTAGTATTTTCATACTTTGAAGTTTGTTATGTTAAAATTTGAATTCTTTACAGTAGAGATGAAATTAGTATAATGTTTAATTTTTCGGATTTGATGATATTTTGTCGTTTCAACAATTCCAGTTGCATTCTTTTAATGAAACTTGATGTTATTAGATAGCAATGATGTCTATTGATAGCTCAGATTTAAGGAAATTTGTGATTTAAATTTGTTCTAAATCTCATTTAAATTTAAACATTGGTTAATATAGACATTGAGTATCCTTGATGATTTCAAATAGTTTCAATTCTAGCTAAATTTTAGTGAATTCTTAAAAACAATGGTTTGGAAAATAAATGTTCCTAAATTATTTTAAAATATTTTTTATCAAATTATTTAGTATTTTGAAATATTTTTAAATAGGTAATCTATTTAAATAAGGGTTTTTCTTTATAAAGCTTATGTATATGTTTCTTAAAACAGTTTGAAAGTCCTATTTTCTCTATAAAATTATTTTACATATATATATATATATATATATATATATATATACACATACATACATTAGGTTATTCTTCGGAATTTCGGCCTATAAGAATGAGAATTAAACGATTTAGTAAAAACACATGGTATGGGACATGTGTTTTCATTTTATCTGTTAATACCGGACTTGTACGATCGAAACCCTTTTGATGCGATGTCTTGCATGCCAAATTTTGGCGAAGGCCATTGGTTCTAGAACTACTCAAATGGAGTATGCTCGATGATGAACCAACCACGATGCTATGTAAACTTGCCAATTACATGAGGCAAGCCATTTTATGATGAATTTATGATGTTTTGATATTTATGAATTCATGATGTTTTGATGTTTATGAATTTATGATGTTTTAGATGAATTTTTTTACTTGTCAATGAGATGAGACAAGTTAGATCGCCACTTAGTACTCATCGTAAAGAGAGAAAGATGAGACGAGTTTTATCTTTACACTCGCCAATGAATGATGTAGTGTATAATTGATGATGTTTTCTAGTGTGGTATTAACTAATGGCTAGAAAACTGTTGGGTGTAAACGTATGGTATGGGACATACGTTGACGCCTTATGGGTTCCTAACCGAGAGGTTGAAACACATTCAAGATGATTACTAGTACTATGACTGAGTACACGATTGGAGTCATCACGATGAGTTTGACTATAGCCATCACGATGATCACGATGTTTGTGACTCCAATCACCATGATGTTATTACTCGGATTTTGTGACCAAGGGCATCACGATGTTTCAGCTATAGTCATTAAGATGTTTATGATGTTTATGGCCTAGTCATCACGATGGAAGGTACCAAGATGTAGTACTAGTCAAGAAGTTAAGCACGTGAAGTTTTATATGATGTTTTGATGTTTTGAATTCACCTTTTTGATGATGACGTTTGAATAAGGCCATGAGTATGAAAAAGACCAACTTTATAGTATGTTTTATGGTGATTCGAATATGATGTTTTGAACCCTTTTTTGATGCTATCAAGATAGATTTGAGACATTTTTATGATTTTACCGATGAAATGAGGTATAAATTATGATATCTTTTATAATGAGCATTAGAAATGGATTTGAGGTATATTTATATTTATACCGATGCGATGAGGTATAATAATTAAGAAGTTTCTATTTGAGGAGTTTTATAATATATTGAATTGTATTAGGATTGAATATATGCCAATGAGACAAGGCGTATTTATAAGTGTATATCATTTATTTAAAGATTACGTATGCATGATTACATTGTTACCCTTCTTTGTGGAGATAATTAATTCTTTAGAAGCTTTAATCGATGTTTAATTGGCACTGCCAAGGATATGAGGCGAAGGCGAAAAAAATTGGGCCTTGCCTTCATGACCTAGTTTGTAGACATTCTATATGCGTAAGTGTTGTTTTTTGTTTCTTGAGCACAGTTATAACTTAGCTATCTCTTATGTTTCATGAAGAGATTTTGTTCTTTTCATAAAGAGTTGTCCCTATATGGCAAGGTATCCTTTTCATAAGAGGATATTACAGCTGTCAATCGCGCAACCTTATCTAGTGATCTAGTATGCTAATGAATGTAACTAGACTAATTTGAGTTTTACTATGATCACGAAGTTTAAATTGTCCTAATAAATTTTCCTTTGTGGCACAACTTTACTCATTCCATTTATTTATATTATAAATAGAAGAACCATGTCTAAATAAGGTATATTGCATTCCTTTATGCAATCATGATGAATCTTTGACATATCACCCTAGAGATACTTGATGATATACATTAGTAATCATGAAACGACCTTCCCTTTACCTCTTATTATCATTACCTTTATTGATGATAAGTTCAAGCCTACCTGACCCGTGTGTTTTCACTCGGGTCAGACCGAGTTTGTTTCAGGTTTAGCTCCTCTCTTGGTCTTAGTTGGTTCTTGGTTCTATCTTTTGAGATTGACTCATCACTTTGGGATTGTTCATATTCTTGTGACATATTGTCGAGAGTTTATTCTTTACTTTTCGTATATTGAGTGGTCTCCATATCACTTTATTTTATTATATTGAGATGTATCATTGTATATGTAAGCATGTATATACATGTATATGTATTTTTTACTGTTCTGAGATGATATATTCATTTAGTTATAGTGTTTTGTTCTGATAGATCCATAACCATCTATAGCTTTGTCTCAAGTATTTAATGAATACGTCGATCCACTTGATAGAAAAATAATAATAATATAGCATTTGTCGGCATGTTCAGTAGATAGTTGAGACAAGGTTATAGTTGGTTGCCCCTAACCAGCCCTATTCTCCGCATTAGCAGACAAAATTACCATGTAATTCTCTTTGTTAATGTAGGTCTCGGGGTGGGGCATTACAGTTGGTATCAGAGCGAGGCTTTCAGAACGAAATACAATAAATACAGAACAGAAACATGTACAATGATACATCCAAATATAGCACGAGTGTTACTAACCCTTTATCTTTGAGCTTCAGTTCCTATTTGATTCGTTGGGAAGATAATTTGGGATACGTCAAGGAATACATGTATTCCGTAGTATTCCAATTAATTCAATGATATCTTATCTTAAGAATAATTCCAAGGAACAGTTCCATTTGAGTCCTTTCACTCATTCATATTGAAGAAGTTATGAATGATCTTGATGTTCTGTCTTGAGTTGTCCTTGAGAATTGCGAATTAGATTGAGGGAATCTTCAATATTCGATTTGATGTTTGAGGATCATGGGATTTGTTCCTTATGATTTGTCTTTTCATGCATATTAGTATAGAAATTTTCTATCTAGAATCCTTGCTAGAATTTTCGTTGTTTGAAATGAGTGGCTCAGGTGTTGCTATACCTCCTTCGATGTTATATATTATATTACTTTTTAATATCCTAATCATTCATATTTTTGTTTCTATTATTGAAAAAAAATCATAATTTTGAAATCCTTGAGCTTACCTTTTTGGTGTCGAGATGATGATGATATATCTCGAATATCTATCTTGATGCCTTTGTGTTTGAGTCCATTAGGATTTATCACCCTTTGGGTGATTGAATGTGGTGTTTTGGGTCCTTTCTTCTCTTTAGCCGATGCCTAACATTTATTCTATGACTCGTAGATTTCTTTCAATCCACAAAAAAATATTGGACTGTTTTTCTAGCTTGACTTTTCGATGACTTCTATAGACTACGAGTTACGTGGAATAGCATGATCTTTACCTTACCTCGTACTCGAGTGATTCTCCTACGTAATTCGATATACTGCGGGGAATGACGAACATTATAATTTATTCTAACGTTCTTTGAATCTAGTATTCAAAAAAAAATATCTCGATGACTACTTTTTGTGATTCTGATTTTCTGAGTTGAATCTAAATGGAACTGTATCTAATTAGCAATAACAAGCAAAAAACGTGAGAAGAAGTAAAGTAGAGACGAGATTTAGAGTGGTTCAGCCGTTAACGAGGCCTATGTCCACTATGAAGGCGGTTTCCTGTCTTATAATGAGAATTACAAAGTACATCAATTCTCTGACCTCATACATTTCTATATCTACTCAATATACCCTCATTTATGTGTTTTGATCTAGAGAATTATACAGGAGAATAATAGAGTTTGAGGAGAAGAAGGATGGATGAATGATTGAGAGAGTAGATGCCTTCACTCTAAAATGGTACTTGACGCCATGACCAGATCTGTGGTTGAGTTTGAAGTTTAGCAGCACTTCGTGGTTTTTCCAAAAAGCCCCCTTTAAACGTGGGTAGCTATCGTGTATTTATAGGTGAACTCCTCTTGGTAAATGATCTGGAATCTGTTTATCCTGACTGTGGGTCATTCATTCAGCTAATTACAACCATGCCACTGGACAACTGTAGCCAGTTGTCTATATCATATTCAGTGTTATGCGCGGACGACTTGCTGAGTTTCTCGAATAGCTGAGCGGGTCCTTAAGTGCGGGTGCGGATGCTTTGGGAGATTTCGTAAGAGCGGAGTGTGGAGCTGAGATCGATCCTCCTTTGTTCCTTGCGCGATCGCCCTTCTTGAACCAAGGACGCTCGTCCTCTTGTTGCCTTTGCATGTGCCGCTTGGCTTTATGGTTATACAAAGCGGGTAACCTATCTTATTTTAGCACCTGAGCGGTTCTCTTGATGTGCAACCTTCATTTTTGTCAAGTCGCGCTTCTCATGGCCCGGTTGCACTGGTAGACTTGACCTGCATTGGGCTTGATATTTGGATCCTGCTTAGTGCGGTTGTGTTATGTATGACCGACGCTGATAAGACCCGCCTTGTACCCCTCTGATCAATGTGTGTATGGTTTTTTTGGGATTAACACTTGCCCCTCGAAGTCCGTGATTTCTTTTTGGTAAGGAATTATGGGCTTCGATATATTTGATCGCGCATTGGGTGGTAGGTTTATCCAAGTTGTTCATGCAAGGGCTGGGGCTGCTTTGTTGTAGCTGACTGGTATTGTCTTTCCCTGCGGGCGAGAGGCTCGTTGTACTTTCTTGATTACTGTGTGAATGGCTGAATCTTGGGATGCCAATTGGGACCTGATGAGACACTTTCGTGTAGTCAGATACTAGGCTGACGTGGCGTAAATTCTCTGGATGAATACCCTCAGGTCTCCCTTATTCACCTTTAACCTGCTTCATTTCATTTTTGCATCTCTAAAGAAATCTTTGGTCACAGCTGCGCTTCCTAGAGGGTTTTCAATCAGGTAATCTATGCTTGACATTTCTGCCTTGATTCTTCCTCAAAAGGCTTTAGCTTTCTCATTTTACCATTTTGCTCTTTGCCTGCAGTAGCATCTGTTTATCTTGAGTGATCTTCTCCGAGAAGCCATGATCCTTCTAGGTAAAAATTTATAAAGCGCGAATACCCTTTCTGTACCTATCTTGTAGCGACCCGAACTTCCCCGGTCTCCGAAGAGATGAGTAAGAACGAATTACTGTGAGGACAAGACAAAATAGAACGCAGACGGAAGAACATTTCATTGTTATTACAACAATTCCATTAGAATACAAAAATATACAGAGTATAAATGAACAAACTACATTCGATTGGTATCAGAAATTACAATAAATTACATAGCAGCGGAAAAATAATACAAAGCACAACTGAAGGTGATATACGGATAAAGAGCTTTCCGGATATCATTCCAGCTGTAAACCAGGATCCTGTGAATATAAATCTGCAAAACCAAAACTACTAGCTGCCCGTGCGGAAAATAGGGGCACCCGGAGTTTAGGTTAAAACAATAAACTCCAGGTCAGTCATGTGACTGGTGTGAGAACTAAAACAGTTATTAATATTGATTTTAAAGTTAGGTAAATCAAGGGACCACGCCGTATAACACGGAACGGGTTTCCTCCCAAGAATACCAGTGCATAGGACAAACAGCGCAATGCTAAATAAAGAAAAATGAAGCTGTTATAAGACCCAGGTCCCATCACACAATGCAACGCAAGCCGGAGGATAGGGTTTTCCCTTATAACAGCCAAATCATGCTTGATACGTTTAAAACAAATCATTTGATACTATAATAAGTGTATAGTGTCAAAACATTTCAATCATAAATATCAATCATAGGCGGCATAGCTACCATCTACTATGTCGCCATACTAGTTCTACAATTAAAACCGAAATATTTCGTATTGGAAATTGGATTCCGTCATGAGTCGAGGCAAGGGGCAAGCTCCTCTCCGCGTTCGAGACATTCTAGCAAATGTCTCAGGGTTACACACTCTGGGCAACCCTGGATGCGGCTGGGCCGGTCCTCACTTACGTTAGAGGATTAGTTATTCCTGAACACACGTTTCCCGGTCCTTACAGACCTATAATCGAGGCGCCTCATTCCAACAACCACAAAGGTGAAAAGTATACAAATGTCAGGGCTGGTAAGTCACCGACACCACCAAAGCTAGAAAGAAACGTCGTGCTCTCCCAGCGGTCCGTATCCCGTTTTAAACTCATACCGAGGTGTGAGGCTCGCGAATTCACGTTATACACAAAGCTGCCACGTAGGCCGTGCTTTGATCATCAACCACAAGACTTTGCTTTTCAACAGAAGCCTTGATCCATGCAACTTAGCATGCCACACAGGCAATTCATGCCATGCGATTGATATCTATCGATATATAACCTCTAAGCTCGTACATTTCAGAGAAGGGCGTTAAGCAAGAGAATAAATTCTCCGTCGCCAAACATATATATATTTAACAGAAATCAATCAACACAGAATAAAATCCAATGTCAGAGACACAATCCATTTTCAAGTTCGTTCTGGGTCTGAACGAAACCGGAGGCACTTTCCTCGCATATCCATCCACCTCTAAGTACGTCTGGACGACCACCAACTATTTCCATCCTCTTGGGTGTACAACCCAATCAGGATCGTCAGTAATTGCCCAAACATTGTGAAAACTTCCGGTCTTCGACCACCGTCTTCACCTTCGACTTATCATCGAATCGGTTATTCAGAATGGGTATAAACCCAGCCTTTCCGAACAACCCGCGTATATTAAAAACAGTGCTAGAAAACACAACATACGCCTCATTCCAATTCTGAATATTCTATTATTTAAATATTCACATCTTTTGGGAAAGGTTCCCATTAATTTTATCCAAGATAAATTCTTTAAAATTTATTCTTTAATCTTCCTTTGGATGTCATATCAAACCAAATTATGGTTTTCTAAACTAGTCGAGATTAGCGAACCACACCGAAGTAATTATTTATTTTATTTCCCAATCCCAACCTATTCATCCCATGAAGCAAAACTGGTAATACTCCATATCTAATACTATGGTGTTATCGGTAAAATTAATTACCATTTCACGTTCAAATCTAATTAAAGATTTAACTATCGCTTTGGAGCAAAACGGGTGATACTCCATTCTCGCTTATTTCCTAAATTTGATAATTTAGATTATCCATTCACATTTAAATTTAATTGCAGATTCGTTAAAACTCCTTTTACTGGGTTAAAGAACTAGTGTTATTTAAAACACAGTTCACGACAAACCTAAATCACATTCTATTTATTATCGGGTTAAAGAACTAGTGTTATTTAAAACACGGTTCACGACAAACCCATTTCAAATCCAATCAAATATACTAGAAATTCCGATTATTTAAAACCCCTTTTTAAATCTAGTTTACTTATTTAAAAATAATTGGGTTTTAAATTTAGTTCAAAACTAGTTCATTTCGATAAAAATCCATTTTTATCTTTTCAAATATGGAGTTTTTCATCCCAGTTTTTCCCAAATCATTTATTATGATTTTGCACAAATTATTGATATTTTTAATAATTTTATTGAGGCCCGTACAATCGATTTCCTTCAACGGCCATCGAACTGCACTTACAGCGACCTTTTTCAAATTTGATTTGGACGTATCTCCAAATCCAACCGTTAGATTTTGAATTTCAAATATTCGTTAGAAAGCTCTTTTCGATACGAACCCAACGGTTCCGGTTTTAGGAGAATCCGACGGTCGGATCTCCCGTAATGTCCGTTTGAAATAAATGGTCGAAATTCACGAACTACCGCGGCGCGGCGCGTTCTATTCAGGCCATTATATTATATATAAAATATATATAATAAATATTTCGTCGACTTCTGTTTAAAACGAATTATATAGATAGTTTTGAGTTCATTTCAAAAACATTTTCAACTTCCATTTCAAATCAAATCAAAATTGAATTCTTCCTTATAAATTCGTTTTAAAATTCATCTCTATTCAATTCAAATTTCAATTCAATTTGAATTCATTTCACTTCGTTTTAAATTCAACTCGAATTCATTTTATATTCAATTGAAATCAAATTCGTTATATATCCAATTGAGTTCAAAATCGTTTTATATTCAATTCATTTCGAAATCGTTTTATATTCAATTCATTTCGAAATCGTTTATATTCAATTCATTTCGAAATCGTTTTATATTCAATTCATTTTGAAATCGTTTTATATTCAATTCATTTCGAAATCATTTTATATTCAATTCATTTCGAAATCGTTTTCAATTCAATTCATTTCGAAATCGTTTATATTCAATTCATTTCGAAATCGTTTTATATTCAATTCATTTCGAAATCGTTTATATTCAATTCATTTCGAAATTGTTTTATATTCAATTCATTTCGAAATCGTTTTCAATTCAATTCATTTCGAAATCGTTTATATTCAATTCATTTCGAAATCGTTTTATATTCAATTCATTTCGAAATCGTTTTATATTCATTTCGAAATCGTTTTCAATTCAATTCATTTCAAAATGAATAAAATCGATATAAATATCGTTCACGTCAAAATGGCGTTAATCTAATCAACATGGCTTCATATATTTCTATTTTCAAATATTCTATTTCAAATATTTCTATTTCAAATATTTCGATTTCAAATATTTCATTCAACACATGACTAATCTCAATGGATGAGTACAGTCAACACATGAACCTTTATATTTTAATATTCTTTATTTTCTAAATTGAAATGAGGCCCAATCAATCACCATATAATGTTAATTATATGGATTTTCATACATCACACACATATAATAGCATTGAAAAATAATCAACCATCAACCAAAGTGCACTACACTGTATAAGCATCAAATATAGATATCTGACGCTTATAACAGCCTGTCAATCAATCGATCGACATATTTAATCAATCAGGATGAGTGAACTTCAAATTTCATCCCAACACCCGTGTGTGGTTTCAAACAATCAAACACAGATTTTTATTTGTGCAGTTGCGCGATGTGTAAAATTTATCGTCCCAATCAATGTCCTTCAAATAGGTGTACATAAACAAACCGTCCGGTTTGTAAATGAATATTTTATTTTATTCACTTCCACATTAAAAATTATATTTTTAACGATAAAATATTTTATTTCAACACATGAATTTCTATTCAGTTCATTTACACAATAAAAATGATATTTTTATTTTTCTAACATATTTTAGAAAATTTCGGCGGCATAACGGCACGATACTAGAAACGGGACGAGGCCTAGCCTTATCCCCGGTCTATTGAAGGCCCACGCCATTCACACATCAATCAAATTCACCAAACAACCAAATTTCAACCAAATCATCTAACTAATTTATGCAACCAAACAAACAAGTCCATGGTCTGTGGACGGTTGTGTCGGGTGCTACTAAACACCGTCTGCATCCTAGTATATATATACATATATATAACTAGAAAATAAATTGAAGAGTGAGAAATTCTCACCGAAAGCTATCCAATCATCTTGACTCTTCTTTGAGAGAAATCTTCATCGTTATCGCATTTTTGTCATCTTCGTTGCTGTAGCCACAAAAAATCGAATTTTTACTTCTTTATTCAATATATAAAAATCGAATTTTTATTATGCTATTCAATATATAAAAATCGAATTTTTATTATGCTATTCAATATATAAAAATCGAATTTTTATTATGCTATTATATAAAAAGATTTCGCCTTTTCAAAAATATAGATTTGCCTTTCTATAATATAAAAAATATATTTTTTTTTGAAGTAAAAATCATATTTTTACTTCACTACTCATCTCAAAATATCGTCTTTTCATATCTAAAAATATCATCCTTTCATATTTAAAAATATCGTCTTTTCGTATTTAAAAATATCGTCTTTTAAAAAAAATCAATCTTTATTTTGCTACACATATATAGATGCTATTTTTAATATTCCTATCATGTAAAAATTATATTTTTACTTCTCTACATAAACAAAATCATATTTTTACATCTCCTATATAGTAAAGACTATATTTTTAATACTTTAAAAATATAAAAATCATATTTTTAATTGAATAAAAATCTTTTCTACCTCTTCCTTATATAAAAATCATATTTTTATAAATAAAATATAATCTTTTCAATTCTAAAAATCAAATCTTTATATATACTTTATTTTCAGCTTTTCTAAATGCCAATTCATATATAAAAATACTGATTTTTTTTCTGTTTGCTAACCATATATAAAAGAAATAAATAAATAAAATTAAAAAAAATAAAAAAACTTACTTTTCCAATCGGGGGGGGGGGGGGGAGGGAGGGGGGGTTTCATTGCGCCTGAGGTGGTCGGAGGTGCTGGCGAGGCTAGGGGGCACCTGAGGCGGCGGACTGTGGGCCAGGGGGTGCGGTTTGCTGTCGACGCGGGGAGGACGTGGGTTGGGGTTCGCGATGGGTATCAGGGGGTTCGTCGGAGAAAAAAGGGCGGCAGATTTAAGGGGGGTGGATGTCGTCGGAGGGGGTGAGCGGGACTAGGGAGAGGACAGTCGAGGGTGGAGGCGGCGGTGGGGCGCCACTCCGGCGAGGGGGAGGTGGTGCTGGCATCGATCGCCAGGAGGAGTCGCGGTCACCATTTTTTTTTATTTTGTTTCGATCTGATTTACAGGGGGGGGGGCAGAAGATAATAAAGGGGAAGAGAGGAATATTTTTATTTTATTTTATTATTTTTAATTCAAAGAAGTTGACTTTTACATACGACCTCTAACGAGGCCCACCGCCTGTCGACCGTAGCGTTTTACCCCCATTCCGAACACAATGGGATATGCTTTGCAAGCTGATTCGACCATTTCGATCAGTTTCCGTTAAAATAAACATATAACTCTATATATTGAATTTGAACGCGTATTTCAATTTACCGGGATCACACACGAACTTTAAAAATTCCAGAAAAATATTTCCTAGCTTCGTATTGACGATACGGTCCTAACAAAACTAGTTTCGTTGAATTCTGAGACCGTTGGAAAAATGGCCATTTTCCAGTCGATTAAAATCTACTGAAACTGGTCAAACGCGCTTTCCTTCGCCACGCTCACATATTGATTCGAAAAATTACGAAATTTGAAACCTAGCAATAATTTGACACTGCGGACTCAACAAAAGTGGTTTCGTCGAAACCCGAGGTCGTTTGCAAAATTCCCATTTTTAAGGGCCTGAATTCCATAGCGACTATTCATAATTTTCAACTGGACATATCTTTTGATTCCCACTATGAAATTTTGATTTTTCGGATTCGTTGGAAAGATATTACCAATTAGATCCTAATGTTTTTGGTTTCACTAAAATCCGGATTGTTTTGCACCCGGTACATTCAATTGAAGTTTGAAATCGAATTATCGAACTACCGCGCCATTTTCAATTCTATTTATAATTATATATAATTATTTATATTCTAACGACAGCGTATATAATATATACGTTCTAAATATATTCAAAATAAATTTCTCGTCGATATTATTTAAAGTAATCTATTTTAAATATTCAAAATTCGCTAAAATTGCCAAAATACAAATTTTAAACTGGCTCAGAATTTCGGGTTATTACAATCTTCCCCACTTAAAACTTTTCGTCCCCGAAAAGGAACAAAGTTGAAAGTGGTTTGATTAATCAACTCTATGTTCGATTTGGCTTCCATTCTCCAACTTTTCTGTTTCTGAGAATTTTCAAATTTTCAAAAATTTGGCTAACACCCTAAATTTTCGGAAAATTTCGCCATAACCTCCCCTGCACCGGGAGCCACGGGAAAATCCCGAAATTGCCATACAGGCCTTCTGATCTCAAAAAGAAAAAGAAAAAGCCAAGCGGCTAGCCAATAGGCTCATAAAATCATCATCACCCAAACAAAACAGTAAATTATAGTAAACATGTACCTATTTGTCGGGCAAACAAATTTTATTCTTCGGCTCTAGCCTCCTTGCTATGACCTGTTCAATGTAAGTATATGCATATGCAGGCAAATGCGACCAATTTTCAATAATATTCAATATTTGGTTCAATTAGGCATAAAGGTTCAAAAATTATCAAACAAATAAACAAACAACACAAACATCAATCAATTAGTGAATTAGAGTTTCAAATTCATAATTTTGATACATATACAAAAAATCATGTTTTTGTAGCCAATTCACAACAATGTGTTCTAGCTATATTAGTTTTGGTTCTCACACCAGTCTAATGGAAATATATAGAAAATCACACCTTCGAAACACGAACATAAATATTGATGATGCGATCGCTATCATCAATATCATCTCCGGGCGACTAGAGTGTGACTCTATATCTATCTAATATATTAAGACTTCGAATATACGTTCATGACGCGTATATGCAAAACCTTTATATATTGGATTGTCCATATACAAAATAAATAAATATTCAGATACGTATAAAATGGTTTAAATTTCAAAACAAAATTGTTTTCATTTGAAAAATATACTCTTCACACGCGTTCTAGGATACTACTAATCCTATCTCTAACGAGTCATTCTAATTGGATATTACTAACCCAATATCTGATGAATTCTTTCGTAAGGTTCTAATGTGTCTTGTTCTCGAGCTCCGTAAACCAAAGCTCTGATACCAACTGTAGCGACCCGAACTTCCCCGGTCTCCGAAGAGATTAGAAAGAACGAATTACTGTGAGGACAAGACAAAATAGAACGCAAACGGAAGAACATTTCATTGTTATTACAACAATTCCATCAGAATAGAAGAATATACAGAGTATAAATGAATAAATTACATTCGATTGATATCAGAAATTACAGTAAATTACATAGCAGCGGAAAAATAATACAAAGCACAACTGAAGGTGATATACGGATACAGAGCTTTCCGGATATCATTCCAGCTGCAAACCAGGATCCTGTGAATATAAATCTGCAAAACCAAAACTACTAGCTGCCCGTGCGGAAAATAGGGGCACCCAGAGTTTAGGTTAAAACAATAAACTCCAGGTCAGTCATGTGACTGGTGTGAGAACTAAAACAGTTATTAATATTGATTTTAAAGTTAGGTAAATCAAGGGACCACGCCGTATAACACGGAACGGGTTTCCTCCCAAGAATACCAGTGCATAGGACAAACAGCGCAATGCTAAATAAAGAAAAATGAAGCTGTTATAAGACCCAGGTCCCATCACACAATGCAACGCAAGCCGGAGGATAGGGTTTTCCCTTATAACAGCCAAAGCATGCTTGATACGTTTAAAACAAATCATTTGATACTATAATAAGTGTATAGTGTCAAAACATTTCAATCATAAATATCAATCATAGGCGGCATAGCTACCATCTACTATGTCGCCATACTAGTTCTACAATTAAAACCGAAATATTTCGTATTGGAAATTGGATTCCGTCATGAGTCGAGGCAAGGGGCAAGCTCCTCTCCGCGTTCGAGACACTCTAGCAAATGTCTCAGGGTTACGCACTCTGGGCAACCCTGGATGCGGCTGGGCCGGTCCTCACTTACGTTAGAGGATTAGTTATTCCTGAACACACGTTTCCCGGTCCTTACAGACCTATAATCGAGGCGCCTCATTCCAACAACCACAAAGGTGAAAAGTATATAAATGTCAGGGCTGGTAAGTCACTGACACCACCAAAGCTAGAAAGAAACGTCGTGCTCTCCCAGCGGTCCGTATCCCGTTTTTAACTCATACCGAGGTGTGAGGCTCGCGAATTCACGTTATACACAAAGATGCCACGTAGGCCGTGCTTTGATCATCAACCACAAGACTTTGCTTTTCAACAGAAGCCTTGATCCATGCAACTTAGCATGCCACACAGGCAATTCATGCCATGCGATTGATATCTATCGATATATAACCTCTAAGCTCGTACGTCTCAGAGAAGGGCGTTAAGCAAGAGAATAAATTCTCCGCCGCCAAACATATATATATTAAACAGAAATCAATCAACATAGAATAAAATCCAATGTCAGACACACAATCCATTTTCAAGTTCGTTCTGGGTCTGAACGAAACCGGAGGCACTTTCCTCGCATATCCATCCACCTCCAAGTACGTCTGGACGACCACCAACTATTTCCATCATCTTGGGTGTACAGCCAAATCAGGATCGTCAGTAATTGCCCAAACGATGTGAAGACTTCCGGTCTTCGACCACCGTCTTCACCTTCGACTTATCATCGAATCGGTTATTCAGAATGGGTATAAACCCAGCCTTTCCGAACAACCCGCGTATATTAAAAACAGTGCTAGAAAACACAACATACGCCTCATTCCAATTCTGAATATTCTGTTATTTAAATATTCACATCTTTTGGGAAAGGTTCCCATTAATTTTATCCAAGATAAATTCTTTAAAATTTATTCTTTAATCTTCCTTTGGATGTCATATCAAACCAAATTATGGTTTTATAAACTAGTCGAGATTAGCGAACCACACCGAAGTAATTATTTATTTTATTTCCCAATCCCAACCTATTCATCCCATGAAGCAAAACTGGTAATACTCCATATCTAATACTATGGTGTTATCGGTAAAATTAATTACCATTTCACGTTCAAATCTAATTAAAGATTTAACTATCGCTTTGGAGCAAAATGGGTGAGACTCCATTCTCGCTTATTTCCTAAATTTGATAATTTAGATTATCCATTCACATTTAAATTTAATTGCAGATTCGTTAAAACTCCTTTTACTGGGTTAAAGAACTAGTGTTATTTAAAACACAGTTCATGACAAACCCAAATCACATTCTATTTATTATCGGGTTAAAGAACTAGTGTTATTTAAAACACGGTTCACGACAAACCCATTTCAAATCCAATCAAATATACTAGAAATTCCGATTATTTAAAACCCCTTTTTAAATCTAGTTTACTTATTTAAAAATAATTGGGATTTAAATTTAGTTCAAAACTAGTTCATTTCGATAAAAATCCATTTTTATCTTTTCAAATATGGAGTTTTTCATCCCAGTTTTTCCCAAATCATTTATTATGATTTTACACAAATTATTGATATTTTTAATAATTTTATTAAGGCCCGTACAATCGATTTCCTTCAACGGCCATCGAACTGCACTTATAGCGACCTTTTTCAAATTTGATTTGGACGTATCTCCAAATCCAACCGTTAGATTTTGAATTTCAAATATTCGTTAGAAAGCTCTTTTCGATACGAACCTAACGGTTCCAGTTTTAGGAGAATCCGACGGTCGGATCTCCCGTAATGTCCGTTTGAAATAAATGGTCGAAATTCACGAACTGCCGCGGCGCGTTCTATTCAGGCTATTATATTATATATAAAATATATATAATAAATATTTCGTCGACTTTTGTTTAAAACGAATTATATAGATAGTTTTGAATTCGTTTCAAAAACATTTTCAACTTCCATTTCAAATCAAATCAAAATTGAATTCTTCCTTATAAATTCGTTTTAAAATTCATCTCTATTCAATTCAAATTTCAATTCAATTTGAATTCATTTCACTTCGTTTTAAATTCAACTCGAATTCGTTTTATATTCAATTGAAATCAAATTCGTTATATATCCAATTCATTTCGAAATCGTTTTAAATTCAATTCATTTCGAAATCGTTTTAAATTCAATTCATTTCGAAATCGTTTATATTCAATTCATTTCGAAATCGTTTTATATTCAATTCATTTCGAAATCGTTTTATATTCAATTCATTTCGAAATCGTTTTATATTCAATTCATTTCGAAATCGTTTTATATTCAATTCATTTTGAAATCGCTTTCAATTCAATTCATTTCGAAATCGTTTATATTCAATTCATTTCGAAATCGTTTTATATTCAATTCATTTCGAAATCGTTTATATTCAATTCATTTCGAAATCGTTTTATATTCAATTCATTTCGAAATCGTTTTCAATTCAATTCATTTCGAAATCGTTTATATTCAATTCATTTTGAAATCGTTTTATATTTAATTCATTTCGAAATTGTTTTATATTCAATTCATTTCGAAATCGTTTTCAATTCAATTCATTTCAAAATGAATAAAATCGATATAAATATCGTTCACATCAAAATGGCGTTAATCTAATCAACACGGCTTCATATATTTCTATTTTCAAATATTCTATTTCAAATATTTCTATTTCAAATATTTCGATTTCAAATATTTCGTTCAACACATGACTAATCTCAACGGATGAGTACAGTCAACACATGACCCTTTATATTTTAATATTCTTTATTTTCTAAATTGAAATGAGGCCCAATCAATCACCATATAATGTTAATTATATGGATTTTCATACATCACACATATATAATAGCATTGAAAAATAATCAACCATCAACCAAAGTGCACTACACTGTATAAGCATCAAATATAGATATCTGATGCTTATAACAGCCTGTCAATCAATCGATCGACATATTTAATCAATCAGGATGAGTGAACTTCAAATTTCATCCCAACACCCATGTGGGGTTTCAAACAATCAAACACAGATTTTTATTTGTGCAGTTGGGCGATGTGTAAAATTTATCGTCCCAATCAACGTCCTTCAAATAGGTGTACATAAACAAACCGTCCGGTTTGTAAATGATTATTTTATTTAATTCACTTCCACGTTAAAAATTATATTTTGAATGATAAAATATTTTATTTCAACTCATGAATTTCTATTCAGTTCATTTACACAATAAAAATGATATTTTTATTTTTCTAACATATTTTAGAAAATTTCGGCGGCATAACGACACGATACTAGCAAAGGGACGAGGCCTAGCCTTATCCCCAGCCTAGTGAAGGCCCACGCCATTCACACATCAATCAAATTCACCGAACAACCAAATTTCAACCAAATCATCTAACTAATTTATGCAACCAAACAAACAAGTCCATGGTCTGTGGATGGTTGTGTCGGGTGCTACTAAACACCGTCTGCATCCTAATATATATATAACTAGAAAAGAAATTGAAGAGTGAGAAATTCTCACCGAAAGCTATCCAATCATCTTAACTCTTCTTTGAGAGAAATCTTCATCGTTATTGCATTTTTGTCATCTTCGTTGCTGTAGCCACAAAAAATCGAATTTTTACTTCGTTATTCAATATATAAAAACCGAATTTTTATTATGCTATTCAATATATAAAAATCGAATTTTTATTATGCTATTATATAAAAAGATTTCGCCTTTTCAAAAATATAGATTTGCCTTTCTATAATATAAAAAATATATTTTCTCGAAGTAAAAAATCATATTTTTACTTCACTACTCATCTCAAAATATCGTCTTTTCATATCTAAAAATATCATCCTTTCATATTTAAAAATATCGTCTTTTCGTATTTAAAAATATCGTCTTTTTAAAAAAATCAATCTTTATTTTGCTACACATATATAGATGCTATTTTTAATATTCCTATCATGTAAAAATTATATTTTTACTTCTCTACATAAACAAAATCATATTTTTACATCTCCTATATAGTAAAGACTATATTTTTAATACTTTAAAAATATAAAAATCATATTTTTAATTGAATAAAAATCTTTTCTACCTCTTCCTTATATAAAAATCATATTTTTATAAATAAAATATAATCTTTTCAATTCTAAAAATCAAATCTTTATATATACTTTATTTTCAGCTTTTCTAAATGCCAATTCATATATAAAAATACTGATTTTTTCTGTTTGCTAACCATATATAAAAGAAATAAATAAAATTAAAACAAATAAAAAAACTTACTTTTCCAATCGGGGGGGGGGGGGGGGGGTTCACTGCGCCTGAGGTGGTCGGAGGTGCTGGCGAGGCAGGGGGCGCCTGAGGCGGCGGACTGTGGGTCAGGGGGGGTGCGGTTTGCTGTCGACACGGGGAGGACGTGGGTTGGGGTTCGCGATGGGTATCAGGGGGTTCGTCGGAGAAAAAGGGGCGGCGGATTTAAAGGGGGTGGATGTCATCGGAGGGGGTGAGCGGGACTGGGGAGAGGAGAGTCGAGGGTGGAGGCGGCGGTGGGGCGCCACTCCGGCGAGGGGGAGGTGGTGCTGGCGTCGATCGCGAGGAGGAGTCGCGGTCACCATTTTTTTTATTTTGTTTCTATCTGATTTACAAGGGGGGGGGGGCCGTAGATAATAAAGGGGAAGAGAGGATTTATTATTATTATTTTTAATTCAAAGAAGTTGACTTTTACATACGACCACTAAACGAGGCCCACCGCCTGTCGACCACAGCGTTTTACCCCCATTCCGAACACAATGGGATATGCTTCGCAAGCTGATTCGACCATTTCGATCAGTTTCCGTTAAAATCAACATATAACTCTATATATTGAATTTGAACGCGTATTTCAATTTACCGGGGTCACACATGAACTTTAAAAATTCCAGAAAAATATTTCTTAGCTTCGTATTGACGATACGGTCCTAACAAAACTAGTTTCGTTGAATTCTGAGACCGTTGGAAAAATGGCCATTTTCCAGTCGATTAAAATTAACTAAAACTGGTCAAACGCGTTTTCCTTCGCCACGCTCACATATTGATTCGAAAAATTACGAAATTTGAAACCTAGCAATAATTTGACACTGCGGACTCAACAAAAGTGGTTTCGTCGAAATCCGAGGTCGTTTGCAAAATTCCCAATTTTAAGGGCCTGAATTCCATAGCGACTATTCAGAATTTTCAACTGGACATATCTTTTGATTCCCGCTATGAAATTTTGATTTTTCGGATTCGTTGGAAAGATATTAACAATTAGATCCTAATGTTTTTGGTTTCACTAAAATCCGGATTGTTTTGCACCCGATACATTCAATTGAAGTTTGAAATCGAATTATCGAACTACCGCGCCATTTTCAATTCTATTTATAATTATATATAATTATTTATATTCTAACGACGGCGTATATAATATATACGTTCAAAATATATTCAAAATAAATTTCTCGTCGATATTATTTAAAATAATCTATTTTAAATATTCAAAATTCGCTAAAATTGCCAAAATAAAAATTTTAAACTGGCTCAGAATTTCGGGTTATTACATATCTTTAAAAGACAAGGGCCATCCAGTGCTTTTCTTTGGAATATCGATGCTTGGTATTTGTTCGTAAATTATTTGGCGAAATGCCCTAGGTTTCTCTGGTTGAAACATTTCATCTATGCTAGAGTCTGACCAAGATGTTTCTCTTTCTGTAGCTGTTATTTGTGTTTGTACTGACCTTTTCTGAAGTAGGTCGCCTAAGGATGGAATTTCTTACGTCTAGGAAGCTCAGGAAGAAAACGGCGAGGAGGGCTGGTAGCAAAAAGATGTCCCGGGGTAAGGAGATCTTTAGTGCGAATGGTGCTCATAGTTATTTTTCACTGAATGGGCTTTCTGACTCAGATATGCAGACTGCTGTTAGTAACGTGGTCTCTTCATCCATCATGTTAGATCCTGCATTTGTACCAGAGCCTCTTCCTGTTCCCAACCCTTGTCATCCTGATCTTGCAGAGGATTTTGTGGCCCAGCGTCTAGCTAATTCATGCTCTGGTGTGTACATAGACCCCTTTGACAGATGGATTATTGTAGATACGATGGATGTCATGAAGGATACAATATTGGCCGAATTCAATCAGTTGGAACCATGTCCGCATCTGGTTGAAGGTCCCATTGTGATAGTCAGAGACTACATTGTGGAGGAAATGGGTGGTTGGCAATCCCTGGTCGAAGACCATCAGCAGTCAAATAGGGAGAATCTTGAACGACTTCATGCTTTGGAGGAAGATAGGCACAGACTTGTCGAGGCCCTGGAGTCTAGGGATAGGAACATTTCCTATCTTATCTGAGTATTTGTGGCCTGCCAATGCTTCACCTGTTTTGATTTTGATTTTCAGATGATACTTTTTGGTCTGGCTTGTATATGCGGAAGCCAGCCTCGCTTATTCTCGTACGTTTTAGTTCATGACTATTTTAGGATTTTTTTTTGGAATTTATCGTACTATGGTTTTCTGCTACGGGATTTGTTTATCTTGCGCGCGGGTGCGTCGTACGTTGCACCTTTGTTTTCTGATTTACACAATCGCCCGGGCGCTTTGTTAATCGTACGATTGCGCCCGATTTTCTATTGTTATTATTACGGTTAGGATTTAGTTATCTTTTTAGGTTTGTCGCTTATCGAAGGCTGTTACGCATTTGTGTTATTATAAGCGCGTTTGGTGTCTTTTATTTATTAGTATTCATTATCGAGATTGGTTTTGAATACGTGCCACCGGGGATGGCTTGGGTTAAAAAAATTCGATCTATTTTAGGCCCCTTTTGATTGTTTTAGTTATTCAAATGGGTCCTAGAAAGGATACCCCCGCATTGCTAGGATTTCTAATACCCCCTTTCGGCTTGGACTTCTGCTGTTGTAGTCCATCCTTGGCCTTGTTTGACTTGATTAATCAACAAAGAACAAGGATGGCCACCGACCTTTCTGTTGGGTTTTTTTTGTGCTGGTCCTTCCAACATGTTTAATCCTTCCCCATTTTATGCTTCATTCGAGGAACGGACACTAATTCATCTCATCGAGCTTTCGACTCAAAGGGAAGAATTCGTGTTTTTACCTATCAAGGTAGGCGCCCTTTGAAATCGACAATTTTTCCGTTTTGGAACATGTCAGTTTTTCCGACTTTTTGCCTTACCTTAGGACACAGACATTGGTTTACCTTATGGAGTTTTTTTTCCTCAAGTTCGAAACTCATGTCCAGCACCTAGGAAAAGGTCACCTAAGAAGGAACTTCTTCGGTGGGCTTAGCAATTTTAACCACGGAACTTTTTGAGTTGCTCCCCCTTCAATGTTGATTCCTAGGAGATGGGAATCAATCCTTCCTACTGGATTTAACTCTGGTTTTAAGGAATTCATGTCCTATTCCTAGGAGAAAACCTCTTTGGGATTAGCAACTTCATCCGAGGGACAGATTTGGTGATTTTTCTGTATCTTCAGAGAGGTCTGGTGGCAGCCCTTTGAATGAGTGTTTGCCAAGTATTTAGCATATTCCATAATAAGAGGCGCATTCCTTCGTTTGGCTGTTTGTCTCAGAACAACTAGTTCCCTTTGAGGCAATGAACCTATTCCTCTTGTTTGACTTTGCTTGATGTTTGCGATTCCCGAACTGCTTTGTTTAGTGCATGACCTGAGATTTTGCGCTACATCACCGCTGTGTATGGCAGATTGCTCCTACTTCACCTACGTTTCGAGGAACTATTCTTCCTTTAGCATAAATCAATAAGTATGTCATTCAAGTAGGCACATAATTAATTTCTGATGCACACAATTTTGTAGGTAATCCATTGCTCAACATGGGCATAGTGATCAATAAAGCAAGTTAAAAAAATTTCGCTAACAAGATAAAATCAGGGAAATGAGGTAAGATAATGAGAGCTTTAGTTTAACGCTCCATTGTTGAGGTATTAGTGGTTGGTCTCTCTAATGAGCATCCTCCTCGAATTGGTCCGGGCCCTTTCCTTTCTAAGGTGTGCTACCCCTTGTTTGAGAAGAGTTGGGATAGCTCTTATGATCTCGTACATATTATTACAACCGGCCCTTCCTGATCAACCCCTCGACTACCGATTTTAAGTGCCTGCATTCATCGATATCTTTGCCCCGGCTGTTTGTGGAAATAACAAAATTTTCCTGAATTCATGGCGGCATTTCTAACGGGTCTTTGTTTCAAGATTGGATATCTTTCGGTGCCTCTAGCTGCCATGAATATGTTTCCCACGGAATCGTTAAGGGGTGAATTCAGAGTTCTTGAAAAAGCGTAGCTTCTTCCTTGCTCGACCATCTTCTTCTTCGCTGCTCCTTTTTTGATTATCCGAGTTGCCTTGGACCTTTCCATTCTTCTCTGCATATGCATTTATCTCTTCAGTACTTGCATATTTCTCGGCTTTGCTAAGTAACCGTTCGAGTGTACTTGGTTTCTTTTTCTTGATCCATCGTCCTAACTTGGTTTTCCTACATATGCCCTTTTTGAGAGCCATTAAGACCATGCTAGGTTTGGGATCCTTGACTTTAGCCAATGCAACATCAAAGCGAGTGAGAAAAACTCTGATGGGCTCTCCTGGTCTTTGCTGTAGTCCGTTTAGCTCCGTAGCATCATGAGCTTCTAACGCCTAGGATCTGAACTGCTCATTGAATAGCCTGGCCAACGTCACGAAATTGTCCACAGATCGCGGTGGCAGCTTTGTGAACCAAAGATAAGCCACTCCTTCTAGGTAATTTGGAAAATATAGGCATTTGATTTCGTCAGTAGCGCATGCTCCATTCATGTACTGGTCATATTTACACAGAAATATATTGGGGTCAGTTGTCCCGTCGTAAGGCTGCAACGATGCAGGTTCGAACCTTCGTCGGTATACAATTTTCTTAATCCTCTCGGTGAGTGGGATTTTAGCTGGGAAAGATTCCCATTCTTTTTGGTCATCCTTCCTCCTATGGCTTTCTTCCACAATTGCTTTCACCGTTCCTGATATGTACTCTCGCTTGTTGGTCGGATCCATGAGTTGACCACCTTTTTTCACCATTAACCCTCAATCTAGAAGTGCCTTCGTGGACTGGGGATAAGAAATCTGGGCATCCTTCCGGCATGGACGTCTTGATGGCAGCAGGACTGTCTTCCCGCTCCGCGATTGCATCATCAAAGTAATCGTTCGCATGTGCTTTGCCCCCCTCGTAGTTCGGATTGGTGCGACGCGCAATTCTTGGAATGGGATCCCACTATCTTGAGTGTGAAGGGGGGAATTATGTTTCTGATCCATGATTCGTCTGAGTCAGCGAGGAACAAGTGGCGCTTAGAGAAGCTTTTGCGGTAGCGGCTTGGATAGTGAGTATCGACTCGAGCTTCTTCATCATTGCGTTGCTTGCGATAGTTATCTGACTCGTTAATCCTATCACCGCTTCCTCCAACTTTTCCCTGGTTACAATTTCTTTGATTTCCGGTGGCTTCCCTTCATCGGAGTCGCCATCCAGTGGCATGACGGTGTTGATGCCGCTGCTGGGGTAGTTGCCTTCATTGGCGGTTCTCCTTAGCATGCTCATGATTGTAAGCACGGTATCTCTCGGAAAATCTTATAAGATCTGAAATGGAAAAAGGAAAAACACGACCCCACGGTGGGCGGCAAAATGTTTACACCAAAAATGGTCTAAACACCCAAGGTACTAAACTGAACTTCACCAATTTCGTAAGAAATAAATGGAACCGTGTCTAATTAGTAATAAAAAGTAAAAAATGCGAGAAAAAGCAAAGTAGAGATGAGATTTAGAGTGGTTCAGCCATTAACGAGGCCTACGTCCACTATGAAAGCGATTTCCTGTCTTATAATGAGAATTACAAAGTACATCAATTCTTTGACCTCACACATTTCTATATCTACTCAATATACCCTCGTTTATGTGTTTTGATCTAGAGAATTATACAGAAGAATAATAGAGTTTGAGGAGAAGAAGGATGGATGAATGATTGAGAGAGCAGATGTCTTCACTCTAAAATGGTACTTTATGCCATGGCCAAATCTGTGGTTGAGTTTGAAGTTTAGCAGCACTTCGTGGTTTTTCCAAAAAGCCCCCTTTAAACGTGGGTAGCCATCATGTATTTATATGTGAAGTCCTCTTGGTAAATGATCTGGAATCTGTTTATCCTAACTGTGGGTCGTTCATTCCGCTAATTACAACCATGCCACTGGACAACTGTAGCCAGTTGTCTATATCATATTTAGTGTTATGCGCGGATGACTTGCTGGTGTCTCGAATAGCTGAGCGGGTCCTTAAGTGCGGGTGTGGATGCTTTGGGAGATTTCATAAGAGTGGTGTGTGGAGCTGAGATCGATCCTCCTTTGTTCCTTGCGCGATCGCCCTTCTTGAACCAAGGACGCTCGTCCTCTTGTTGCCTTTGCATGGTGCCGCTTGGCTTTATGGTTATACTATGAGGTTGCTCAAGCTCGTGCAAAGCGGGTTACCTGTCTTATTTTAGCGCCTGAGTGGTTCTCTTGATGTGCAACCTTCATTTTTGTCGAGTCGCGCTTCTTATGGCCCGGTCGCATTGATAGACTTGACCTGCATTGAGCTTGATATTTGGATCCTAATTAGTGCAGTTGTGTTATGTATGATCGACGCTGATAAGACCCGCCTTGTACCCCTCTACCTAATGTGTGTATGGTTTTTTAGAGATTATCATTTTGTGTGCCTTTGTGTTCTTTTACGAACGTGAGGTACCATCAAAATTTGGAGATGTCGACTGAAAATTTCTATGAACCACTTATCCTAAAGAGATTTCAGGAAAAATTAATTAAATTATCAACCAAAACTTTGGTTTCGAGCTTGTCTAGCTTTCCTTTGAATGATGAGATTAAGATGTTGAGTACATACACTTTCAAGAAAATGCGAGGAAGCAATTTTTTTGTGGGGGGGAAGTCTGTAGCAACCCATGTTTCGGTCAATTACTTACTATAGTAAACAATTAATTAAAATAAAATATTAGAGTAATAACTAAGTTGAATAAATTATAACATGGTTACTCGACTTAATTATTTGATTAATTTGAGTGTTTTATGGTTTGATGATGGAATTTAATCACACTTTAGTGATTACATTGAGGCATGGATAATTAATTGTGAAGTTTGAGCTAAAAGGTGTAATGTTTAATTTTATGAGCAATCGGGTATTTGAAATGAAATATTAACAAATGTTGATATAATTTTTAGTAATGAAGTAAAATTTTTAAGTTATAATTATTGAGTTAAAACAATTTTAATATGGTTTGATAATAAAAATTTTAATTACTTGTTTAACAAAACGATTATTGGAATTTTGGGTGTAAACATGTAACATTGTATAAACCGCAAAAGGTTAAAATTATTGTAAATTAATAAAAGTGTAAATTGTGTGATTTGACATATTTAGTGAACTATTATACCAGAATTGAGTCATTTGTAATATTTATTTTTATTTCTGTCACAACGATTGCATAGATGTTTGCAAAATGTCTAATTATGTGTAACTTATGTAAGTTGTAAAGTTGTAAGTTTTATGATAAAAATGAAGCTTTTTGGACAATAGGTTTTAAAGTGTGTTAAAATGTTGTCAACAAAAATTATTAATATTGTTTGATACTGAACAATGAATTTTGTAAGTATTTATGGAATAAAATATGGTTACATAGGTTAAACTAGAGCTAAATTGGCCTAAATGTGTGCTTAAGGGCCCTAATAGTCACTTAAGATCTTAACTGCTAAGTAATAGGCCTAATTACCCATCAAACCTAGGGAAAATTCTGGAGAAAGAAGGATACATACGTTTCATTCCTTCCTTCCCCAGCAAAAACAAAAAGGAAGAAGATAAGAAAACTTCAACCCTCTTGCTATAGATATTTCTAAGGCCTTGAAACCATCTCAAATCACTAAATTCTTAAAGTTTAATTGTAAAATAATAGGTAATCCATCCTATACTTGAATCTAATTCAAATTTTATCATTTTTTTATTGAAGATCTTTGATTTAGAGTGAAAAACCATTTTGCATGTTTCAGCTACTCCTTCTATAGGTGGAAAAAGGCATCTTCCTACCAAAAGAGCTCAAATTCAATGCAATAAACTTCTAATTCGCTGTAAATCGCAATAGAGGTAAGCAAAAATGCTTATAGTAATATAGCTTTTACCAATTTTAATTTGATTTGATGAAATCCTATAGTTGTTGCTTTTGAGTTCATTGAATTTCGTTTTTCTGAAAATGTCCTATTGTAAAACAGGCATATTTCTCTCGTTTCTTATCCGATTGAGCTCAAATTTTTCTGTTGAAACTAGATTCAATAAGGAACAACTCTTATTCAGGTTATATTTTGATATTTTGCTGTTTGATGGACCTGAAATCAAATTGTAAATAGAAGTACAATTTTGTCTCGTTTTCTAAAAATAGGCTGTAGTAAAATAGGCATAACTTTTGCGTTTCTTATCCGATTGAGGTCAAATTTTTTTGTTTGAAAGATGATTCAATAAGGAACAATTTGCCTTCTGGTTGAATTTTGATATTTCATCTTTTGATTGACCTTAAATGGGTTTGAAAACAGAAGAACAATTCTATCACTGATAGAATTTTTCAAGCTTGAATCTGAAATGTATTTGATCATAACTTCTTCGTTTCTTATCCGAATTTGATGATCTTTATATCGTTAGAAAACTTAGATTTAGTATAACAAATTTCTTTAATGATTAATTTCATATTTTAAAGTTTGTTATGTTAAAATCTGAATTCTTTACAATAGAGATGAAATTAGTATAATGTTTAATTTTTCTGATTTGATGATACTTTGTCGTTTCAACAATTTCAGTTGCATTCTTTTAATGAAACTTGATGTTATTAGATAACAATGATGTCCATCAATGGACTAGCTCAGATTTGAGGAAATCTATTATTTAAATTTGATCTAAATCTCATTTAAATATAAACATTGGTTAATATAGACATTGAGTATCCTTGAAGATTTTAAATAGTTTCGATTCTAGCTAAATTTTAGTGAATTCTCAAAAACAATGGTTTTAAAAATAAATGTTCCTAAATTATTTTAAAATATTTTATATCAAATTATTTAGTATTTTAAAGTATTTTTAAATAGGTACTCTTTTTAAATAAGGGTTTTTTATAAAGCTTATGTATATGTTTCATAAAACCGTTTAAAAGTCATATTTTCTCTATAAAATTATTTTTCATATATATATATATATATATATATATATTATACACATTAGGTTATTCTTCTGAATTTCAGCATACAAGAATGAGAATTAAACGATTTAGTAAAAACACAGGGTATGGGACATGTATTTTCATTTTATCGCTTAATATCGGACTTGTCTGATCGAAACCCTTTTGATGCGATGTCTTGCGATGCCAAGTTTTGGCGAAGGTCATTGGTTCTAGAACTAATCAAATGGAGTATGCTCGATGATGAATCAACCACGATTCTATGTAAACTTGCCAGTGACATGAGGCAAGCCATTTTATGATGAATTCATGATGTTTATGAATTCATGATGTTTTGATGTTTATGAATTTATGATGTTTTGATGTGTTAGATGAATTTTTACTTGTCAATGAGATGAGACAAGTTAGATTGCCACTTAGTACTCGTCATAAAGAGAGATAGATGAGACGAGTTTTATCTTTAAACCCGCCAATGAATGATGCGATGTATAATTAATGATATTTTCTAGGGTGGTATTAACTAACGGCTAGTAAATGTTATGTGTAAACGTATGGTATAGGACATATTTTGACGCCTTATGGGTTCCAACCAAGAGGTTGAAACACATTCAAGAAGATTACTAGTACTATGACCGAGTACACGATTGGAGTCATCACGATGAGTTTGACTATAGCCATCACGATGTTCATGATGTTTGTGACTCCAATCACCACGATGTTATTACTCGGATTTTGTGACCAAGGGCATCACGATGTTTCGGCTATAGTCATTTAGATGGATGATACAAAGATGTGGTACTAGTCAACAAGTTTAGCACGTGCAGTTTTCTATGATGTTTTGATGTTTTGAATTTACCTTTTTGATGATGATGTTTGAATAAGGCCTTGAGTATGAAAAAGGCTAACTTTATATTGTGTTTTATGGTGATTCAAATATGATGTTTTGAACCCTTTTTGGTGCTATTAAGATAGATTTGAGACATTTTTATGATTTTACCAATGAAATGAGGTATAAATTATGATATCTTTTATAATGAGTATTAGAAATGGATTTGAGATATATTTATATTTATACTGATGCGGCGAGGTATAATAATTAAGAAGTTTCTATTTGACGAGTTTTATAATATATTGAATTGTGTTGGGATTGAATATATGCCGATGAGACGAGGCGTATTTATAAGTGTATATCCTTTATTTAAAGATTATGTATGGATGATTACATTGTTACCCTTCTTTGTGGAGATAATTGATTCTTTAGAAGCTTTAGTCGATGTTTAATTGGCACTGCCAATGATATGAGGCGAAGGCGACAACGAATTGGGCCTTGCCTTCATGACTAGTTTTTAGACATTCTATATGTGTAAGTGTTGTTTTTGTTTCTTGAGCACAATTATAACTTATCTTTCTCTTATAGTTTCATGAAGAGATTTCGTTCCTTTCATAAAGAGTTGTCCTTATATGGCAAGGTATCCTTTGCATAAGAGGATATTACAGCTGTCAATCGCGCAACCTTATCTAGTGATCTAGTATGCTAATGAATGTAACTAGACTAATTCGAGTTTTACTATGATCACGAAGTTTAAATCGTCCTAAGAAATCTTCCTTTGTGGCACACCTTTACTCATCCATTTATTTATATTATAATTAGAAGAACCATGTCTAAATAAGGTATATTTCATTCCTTTATGCAATCATGATGAATCTTTGACATACCACCCTAGAGATACTTGATAATATACATTAGTAATCATGAAACGACCTTCCCTTTACCTCTTATTATCATTACCTTTATTGATGATAAGTTCTAGCCTACCTGACCCGTGTGTTTTCACTCGGGTCAGACCGAGTTTGTTTCAGGTTTAGCTCCTCTCTTGGTCTTAGTTGGTTCTATCTTTTGAGACTGACTCATCACTTTGGGATTGTTCATATTCTTGTGGCATATTGTCGAGAGTTTATTCTTTACTTTTCGTATATTGAGTGGTCTCCATATCACTTTATTGTATTATATTGAGATGAATCATTGTATATGTAAGCATGTATATATATGTATATGTATTTGTTACTGTTCTTAGATGATATATTCATTTAGTTATAGTGTTTTGTACTAATAGATCCATAACCATCTATAGCTTTGTCTCAAGTATTTAATGAATACGTCGATCCACTTGATAGAATAATAATAATAATATAGCATTTGTCGGCATGTTCAGTAGATAGTTGAGACAAGGTTATAGTTGGTCGCCCCTAACCAGCCCTATTCTCCGCATTAGCAGATAGAATTACCATGTAATTCTCTTTGTTATTGTAGGTCTCGGGGTGGGGCGTTACAAATGTCTTGGGGCTCACTGTCTACTAGAGGTGGCTCTTCGGGAATAATGAACTCTGCTATGAGGTCTGGGAGGGCTTGTCCGAGAATGGCTCAACGAGGAATCAAAGTAATCTCAAATTGGCTCACTTCTATATTCCGCTTCAAAAAGTCGCCCAGATGCCTTAGGTTATTGCAGGACCTTTCCTAGTGGCTAGTCAGTGCAAAATTTGATTGGATGGGACTGGAAATTTAGCCGTAGCTTCTGGGAAGAGACAAGTAGGAAGTAAGTAAGACTTACAAGTTTTGGATAATTCTTCTATTCTCCTATCAACCTCTTGATGATGTAGTAAAAGGGTTGCTAGACACGATCTTCTTCATGCACAAGCATCGATCTTATTGCTTGCATGGAAACAACCAAAAAGAGGTATAAGTCTTCGTGATCCACGGGTTTTGACAAGGTATGTGATCTCTCTAAATGACTCAAGAGGTCCTAGAACACAATAAACACTTCCCTTTTCTAAGCAAGTCAAAAAATAGAATGCAATTGTCAGTAGTTTTAGAGATGGATCGACTTAGGGCGGCTATTTTTTTCATTTAAGCTTTGAACATCCTTGATTCTCTGAGGGGCTTGGATAACCCGAATAGCTTGGATTTTTTTTATAGATTTGCTTTGATGCCTCGTGAATTGACAATGAAGCCTAGAAAATTTCCTAATGCAATGTCAAAAGAGTGTTTCAAGGGACTGACCTTTATGCCATATTTACGAAGGACACCGAACATTTCTGTGAGGTTGTTGAAATGGTCATTCGATATTTTCATTTTCATGAGCATATCATTTACGTAAACCACCATGGATTTCCCGATCTGGTCTTTGAACATGCGGTTGACCAATCGCTGGTAAGTGGCTCCAGCATTCTTGAGGCCAAAGGGCATGGCGATATAGTAGTAGAGCCTAAGGTCTGTTACAAGTGAAGTATGCTCCTGATCTGGAACGTAAATAGGAGTATGATTGTAGCCTCAGTACGCGTCCATAAAGGATAGAATCTGGTAGCCGGTGGTTGAATCAACTTGTTGGTCGATCTTCATTAGTGGGAAACCATCCTTTGGGCATGCTTTGTTTAAGTAAGAGTAGTCGACATGCGTTCACCATTTTCCATTTTCCTTCTTGACCAAGACCAGATTGGAGACCTATTCGGTGTATAGGGTATCACGGATAAAGCCTTTATCAAGTATCCTATCCACTTTCTTCTTAAGTGAAGTCGATCTTTCAATTCCCAAGATCGAGCGCTTCTGTTTAACTGGAAGTTGCTTCATGTTGATACTGAGCATGTGACAAGCGATTTCTAGGTTGATGCCACACATACTTGTGTGGGTCCAAGCAATTATGTCGAGGCTGGACCTTAAAAATTCCATGAGCTCTTCCTTTATTATAGGGTGGTGCTGTGATCAAATCTTCAAGACCTCTATTGGATCAGTTGGGTTGATCGAAATGTCGACAGTTGATTCCACCCAGGTAGCCCTCTCGAAATCAGGCTCTTCATCTTCCTTTGGATAAAGATCGTCAGAAAGGCAGTAGTGACGTCTGATTCAGGACCCAGACTCCCGTGGTAGCTATCTACTGGTAGTGTTGGTGCAGAGTGAAGGCTCTACACTCTTTTCTTTCTCCTTCTTCATGGCATCCTTCCACTCTATGAGGTAACAAGCCCTTACTGTAGCTTTATCAGCCTTGACGGTTCCGGTCCCATTCTCGGTTGGAAATTTCATAAGAAGGGACCATGGTGCCATACAGACTTTGAACTCCTGGTGTTCGAGAAAGACGTTATAAGGAGAGATGACATGAATGAAAACATTGGTGAGGATACAGACTCTGCTTCAATCCCCATCAATGATCTCGACCATTAAGTCTAACATTATGACCGTTTCGTTAGAAGATCCATTGAATCCATGAAGAGTGGCACGACTGGGATTCAAGTCTTTGGCCTCAAGTTTCATCTGGTTATAGGTCGACATGAAGATTATGTTGACAGAGCTTCCAGAATCGATGAGGATCCTTCATACATAGGTTGGGCCTATATGTGCGGAGATAACAAGGGGGTGTATGGTTAGGATTTCAATTCCCGTAGACTCTCTCTCGCGGAAGACAATATCATCCAACATCGTCTTCTGAGGCTTGGCAGGGATAGACTCATCCAGAGTGGAGCATGCTTTGTAGCTGGCATATTTGATAGACTTGGCATATTCCTCCGTACATCAAAAGCATTCTCATTTTTCGGTAAGGCCGACCGTAAATGGTGCTTATCACAATGCCTCATGGTCTTTGGTTGACCCTAGGGCCGCATTGGTAGGAGAAAGAACGAGTGTTGAAGGGCCCGTTATTACTTCTGGAGGTGTACGACATTGAATATACTTCTCCAAACGTTTCTCTCGGATGATCTTCTTTATAACATCCTCGAGGTAGCGAAAGTCGTTGGTGTTGTGTCTGAACATATCGTGGAATCTACAGTACTTGTTGGAGTTCCTCTTGCGTCCAGTAGATTCCCTTGTGTTCTACTTTTTATATTGGATGGTATTACAGGTTTCTAGGTAGATGGCCTCCATCTCTCAGTCAAGCGGAGTGTATTTCCTGTAAGTGGGATAGGACTCGTACTTCTTGGGGTTCGCAGAAGCCTAGTTGTTGATGTGACCACCAGGTTTTCCATTGTTTGGTTTGGGCTTAAACGGGATCAACCCTTTGCCCTTTTCGAAATATTCTTCAACCTATTTTCCCTTAACACTATTTACGATGGTGCCAGAGTGTGGGTTATTAGGGTGGCCACCCTGAGCATCCCTGTTGCGCCGTGCTTCCTCGTGATACAGAAATTGGCCGGCCTTCGCATAGAAATCTTCCAAAATTTTAGGTTGCTTTCTATTGATCCACGCTCTAAACTCCTAGATAGGAAGGATGCCCTCAACAAGCTGGATAAGAACTATACATGACTCTGGATCATCAACCTCACCAAGGGCAGTGTAGAAACAGTCGAGGTAGCTTTTGAGGGTTTCTGTTGGGCCCTGAAAGAGCTTGGAAAGAATAAGAGTATCCTTCATCCTGGGTACATGCATTATGAACTGTTTTACCATTTCGAAAGTTGTTTGATCGAAGGTGGAGATAAGTTGATTCGGGAGTCGAGTAAACCAAAGCAGAGTTGTGTCTTCCAAGAAAACCGGGAAGCATTTGCACTTGACGACATCAATGGCCGGACTGGAGTCCATATTGTTGGATCTATATTAACCCTAGAGGGGGAGGGGGGTGAATAGGGTTTATTACAATTTATTGCTGAGTTCAAATCTTACGTGATATTAAAATAATCATAGAACAGATAATAACAGAGTAAATCAATGCAGAATGTAAATGACATAGATTTTACCCAGCTTTGGCAAATCCTTCCTACTGCTGCATTCCTAAGGTTTCTACTAGATATTAGTCAACTATTACAATGCTTACAACACTTGTAAACTCGCGACAATTCCTAGCCCAAATGTCCTAACCCTACAATCAAAACTTATCCCCAAGTTTCTACTAGGTGGTACACAAAAGGCGTCACAATCTCGGTCTAGTTGCACTAACTCTACGCTCAAAACCCTATATCGATTTTAACCCCAAAATCGAATTTTTCCCTGTTACAAACCTTGCAACAAAAAACCTAGTTTTACGGAATCTTGAAAACTATTGAATGGTTTACAAATGAAATTAAAAAATAATTCAAGAATGAAACAATTTAAAACCCTAGCCTGTAAAACAAAGAAAACTTAGTCAAAGTGAAGTATGTTAGCCCCTTTTTATTTGTTAAGTCCAATTCCTCTTTTCTCCATAAAAAATGGCGGCTGATCTGAAAATCTAAACTAGGGTTTCTTTTGCCCAAATCAAAAACGTGACTTTGAATTGATGAAAAGATATAATCTCGGATGAACTTCGAGTTGTATTGTTTTATGATGCTTCAATTTGAGATTTCTATCTGGCTTTTGATCACAAACTAAAGTGTGTAAATTTTTATTTGAAATGATTTCTGCTTGATTTGTGTTCCTAGTTTTCGATCATCGCCTGTGATGAATTGTGTGATGATTATATAGGATTATCAAATCCTTAGTTCTCTCTGATTTCATTTAATGACTTGGCTGATTTTCTTGTGATCCTCTTGCGTGATTTCCTTCTTTTTTGCCATGTTTGTATTTGTTACTGTGACTTGATTGTGTGAGAATCCTTGGAAACTAATTTCTGGACAAATAACTTTGTTCACTTTTGGTCCTTGCGTGATTTGTTGTCTTGCCTTGATTAAAATGGATAGGTCTTGATTTTTCTCGTGAAATCTCTGTGAAAACAAACTTGTCATACACACTTGGATTTGTAAAAGAGGAAACCTTGCTAAAAATGTTGATATCCATGATAACCAAACTTGATTGATTCTTGGCCCATAAATAGCTTGTTGAATTCCATTTCAAAGTGAATGCTGAATTTAACTTATGCCAATATTGTTTCAAAGATTTGCCTGTGCACATTAAATCAATTCCAGATTTCTTGCATGCCAAAAAAACTTGTTCAAACCAAAAAGTAACTCTTGCCAAAACAAATGATGTGAATTCAGGAAACAAGTGGAATTTTTTCTTGCCCCAAAAACTATTTGTGAATATCTTCCCTTGAATAAGATCCCTGCGTGATATACATGAAAGGATCTGCTCAATTTAGTATATACAAAAAAAAATCTTGCCGAAATTAGTTGATTGCATTTTAAAAACTTTGGCTTTGAATTGGCTCTAATTCTTGCAACATAATAATCCCTTTTTCCTTTGTCCCTTATGAATTAATCTACCATGATTTGTGTCTTAGTCCATATGTTTTTACTTTGTCATTCATGCTACGACATTTGTTTGAACTTCACTATACTTGTATAGTTGCTGCTTATTGCTCCACAGCCATACATGTATATTTGCTTACACTTGACCTGCTCTAGGATGCACGAAAATATTTTGTTGCCACTTATCACTATGCACTAAACTGTAGACGTATACATGTGTATAATGCATATAATATGCTACACTGTTTTGATGGTCATTTCTGATTTGCACTTGAAACAGATGCATCACTGATTTGGGCTGTTACACCATGCTCTGTTGTATTTGTTGTTCCTTGATTTTGCTTGTAGGCTTTGTGACTTTTTCTTACATTCTGGCCATTACTTTATTTTGCTCGTCCACATATGCATGTTGATTATTTATGTGCACTGAGTTGAGTTGGTCCACGTGGAAGCTCTTTAGTTGCTATACTGCATTTTGATTGGCGAGGCAGTGCACATGTGTATATTTATACACGTGTGTATATGTAGTCATTCAGAATAATTTTCCTGTCCCTGTACTGTAATATGTGTATATACATACAATGTATGTGTATACATGTATAGTTCGCATGTAGATTGTATATATGTGAGCACTACAGATGATTTGTCTACCTTTTCGTATTTACAGTGTATCACTGTGAATATCACAAGCTTCCTAGACACATATGGATATGCAGATAAATCAGATCAAGTCATGAAAAATGATGAGAAACACACCAAAATACTGGCAAGTAAAATTTTAAAATAAAAAATTATATCTGCTAGAGCTTGAAATATTATTTCTATTCCAGATACTCTGTGTGTGTTTCTGTATGTGACAGTTGTGGATAACTGGACTGACTGAAAGTTGTTAAGACATAAGACTTTGTCAGTGAATGTATGAGTGAAGTTGTATAACAAAGTGATTGAGAGTTGTAGTGAGGAACATTGTATGAAACTGAATGTGTATGAATTGTATATCAGTGAAATTGTAAAAATAGTGGAGTTATAAAATTTGTACAGTTTGAATATTGAAATAAAATATTATATTCAAATAAAATAATGTTCCAATATTTGAATTCTTGTACATTCGTATTTTATTTAAATATAAATATTATATTCATGTCTGTGATGTAGTATAACAGTATAGTAACAAACACATTTATAATAATATATATTTGGTTGATATCATCAAACAAAAATCATATATTTGTTATATACGACAGCATTATGTACAACAATCTCCCCTTTTAATGATGACAAACAAATAAATAGATTTTGAAAATAATAAATGTATTTGAAAGTGAATATTGAACTCCCATTATTTGAAAGCTCCCCCTACAATAGAATCCCGCTACAAATATGCATGAGTGAAAAAATGAAATTGAACAGAATTTTCAACATTAAAATATTTATAAAATATTCACTCATAAATCAAAATCTTAACCCATTTTCCCCTATTGTTATCATCAAAAGGATCTAGAAATTAAAATAGTGATGAAAATCGACTAAAAATAAAATTTAACTTAAGAGGAAGAACGATCATCATAAATCTCAATCAATCAAACAAAAATAATAATATTCTAAGAACTAGCAGCAAATTTCACATTTTAGAATGATGAATTTACGACAAAGTTTATATAAATGGAGAGAGTTTTAAAAAGTATTAATTCCAATTATTTTCAAAAGAATTTTTTATAAAAATGAGCATATAACAGTGATGGATTTGGACTACGATCATATATTCAATTTAAGTGACACAATCAAATAATCTCAAATTCCAATAGCTATCAATCAACAAATCATAATACATCATAAAATATTAACACATTTCACAAGTTAGAAAAAAAATGATTTGATAGGCTGGTTTTTATACACCAAGGAGAATTTCATATAAATTTTTATTTATTTGAATTATTTTCTTTCCATTTTCTTTAATTTAAGAGCACACTAATCACACATAACCAGATCTTGGATTTTTAAATAAGGTTAGAGAAACACTTATGAATATTATATATATATTTATCTTCTTTGTTTAGAAAGAAAAACTCCTCAGTATATAAAACCAATATGGATGATAGAAATGTGGTAGGTACAGAAATGCTTTGTGAAGTAAATTTCTAAATTAATCATATTATGAAATATGCTCAACTGTACCAGAATCATTGAAAATTTTCAATTATCACTAGTTCTGAAAAATAATACAGTCACATTTCCATCACAAATATTTACGCTATTTATTCAAGATGATTTTTAAAATATTAAACTCTCCACATTAGTATAAAATCATGATGGATAACAGAGTGAAGATAGAAATAGAAGATGGTCGTGACATTATCCCCAATTCAAAGATATTATAAAACATGTTCAATCATCATGAAAAATTAAATAAATTTTCCTCTTGTTGTGAAATGTACTATAGTCACAACTCATCACAATTACAATAATTTGGTAATAATTTTGATGAGTTCTAAATACAGCTCAATTTGGTTATTGATTTCAATTTCTAAATTAATAATCAACAAACGATTTTAAAATTGAAAAATCAATTACAAGAGGAAATTCAAAAGACATACACATGGAAAAAACAATATATATAGGATGAGAATAAGATCATTTTTTTTCAGGCACTTCTAATCCGATACCACTTGCTGTCTCTACTAGCGGAGATTTTAATATGACACAGGTGGCTAATAAGGATATCTCAGAGACTAATTTTACATTCTACCACTCAACATAGAATTTAAAAAATTACCAATCCCAAACAGTTAAATCAATTACATCAACCAGAGCAGTGAACTAGTTTTAGCAAAAACAAATAGTCATCAAAATATTTTCAAGACGATTTCTTTTATCAAAGTAGTAGATGAATATTTACAAAAATAAGCAGTCATTATAAAATACTGTTTCAAATAAATATCATAGCAGGACAAAATCAATTTCAAAGCAGACTTGTCAAGACGTTGTTTCATAGAAATTTCCGATGGTCACAAAAAAGCAGTTCATGATCCACGACAAAAAATATAGTTTATTTTAAACCATTTGAAGGAATATGAAAATCTCCGGATTCAATGAATCGATCACACCAGACGATAAATTTTAGATTCGAGATGTGTGTGAGATTCAAGAAATCAATCATTTCAAATGATTTCAAACAAACAAATATTCAAATCAAATGATCATGAAATGACAATGAGTTTCAATACCTGTTTTTCAAAAGAATTTTTCAAAATTACTTCTAACAAGAATAGGGGAACTTTTCAGATTATTTACATCAAGTATGGAAGATATTCATGATCCAAAAATAAAAATAATTTATTTTAAATCACTTGAATCAATGTAAAGTTTTGAGATACATTGATTCAATCACACAAGATTAATAATTTCAAATCTAATAGGTGTGTGAGATTCAAAATATCAAAATTTCTGATGATTTCCAACAAATAAATTTCAAATCAAATGATCGTGAATACTGATGAATTTCAAGATGTAACACTGGTTTCAAGTCAATTCAAAATACCCAAGCCAGTCTGGAAATCAATGGAATTATCACAACAGAAAATAAAAGTGTGCTGTAATGAGTGTCATATTTCTAGCCTTTCCAAAATGAATTAGAGGAAACTCAAAACAGCAGAGGTGTGCAAAATTTCATTAAATATTTAGATCTTCAAAAAATTTAGAATTCAAATTAACAGTGTTCAAGATATGATATGAATCCTTCAACACTGTTAGGAATTCAAAATTCAGAAAATAAACTTCAAAACAATTGCAGATATTTACAAGTTTAAATTAAAGATATTCTGGAAATGTTTAAAACATCAGAGTTTTATTCAAATGAAGCGAATTTTCAGAAAATCATGAATTCTGCAATTTGAAGTTGAGAGATCCCAGAATAAAACAATATAATATTGCAGTGTCAAATCAAAATATCATAATAAAAAAGGAATAGAAGGGGCAGAAGGAGGAATAAACAAAGAAGAATAAAAATAGAGAATACTAACAAAGATGAGTTTAGAGGTCATACCTGAAATTGACGTGAGGAAATAAATCTCTAACTCAAAACAATCTTGCTAAGGAACTCTGAATGTATCAAAGATATGAAACAACTTGAATGCAGTTTCTGTTTTGCAAAGCAGTTTCTCAGCCTCCTCCAGTACCCAAGAGTTTTTAGAATCGAGTGGTCCAACAAAATTTGTAAAACCACTCATAGTTTTATTCACACATTTTGGTACCCAGACTTGTTTATACAACAACCCATCTGAACTTACCTTTTTACCCATGGGAACCCAAATCTGATTGAATTTAGTCTAAGTTGTTTTATTTCCTCTTGGGGTCCAGGATTGTTTAATTGGATCGTTATACAACAACTTCACATCTCGTTTATGATTTAAAAATCCTTTGAAATTATCAAATTTTAAATTTTCAAAATGATTATTTTCAAAGTAGTTTAAAGGATTTTTAAAATCATTTGAATTATGATTTTCAAAAACATTAATTTACTCAAAGGGAATACCATATTTATTTCTAATAGAAACTTGATTTTGCAACAACATATTCAACGATTTTTCCCCATTAGAGAATTTTTCCAAAGTTGATTCTAATCGTTGAATTTTGGATTTAAGATCACTGTTTTATTTGATTAAATATGAACAATGATTATCAGTGATCTTTCTTTCAGTATTATGTTGTTTCAAAACCAAATTTCAGATTCAAGTAATTTGATTTTGGCTTGAGACTCAGAGATTTCAAATTCAAAAAGTTTTCGCTTTCAAACTCAAGTTTTTCAAAATTCTTGAATTTCACAATTTCATTTTCTAACAAAATCAAAATCAAATCAGTTTTCAACAAGCTTTCTTTTTCAGCAATTTCATGTTTGGAAATTTTGGTAGCCTTAAAATTTTCAAATTCCTTTGGTAGAAGATTGTTCGAACTTAATAACTCAATCTCGTTCTCTTTTAAGATCAGAATTTCATTCTCAAGTTTCTGAATATTTTTATTGAGATGAACGAGATCGGTTTCCAATTTCAAACAATTTTCACAATCGGAATTTTCTAATTTCATAACATTTGAAAGTTTTGATTCCAAACAGTTAATTTTGCTCATCAACTCATAATTTTTAGATTTTAAAGATTTGTTTTTCCAGTGGAGATTGTCAACAATTTTATAACAACCCAAAAAATCAGAACCAATTTAAATTTTTTATTTTAGCAATTTTAATGAATTTTGGATATTTAAAATGATTTATTTTAAATAATAATGAGTAGAAATTTATTTTGAATAGAATTAGAATGTATAAATTTATTTAAATCAAATTTAGAATATAATTATATATTTTAATTATAAAAGGAATTGGATATGGCGCGGTAGTTTGAAAATTCGAAGTTCATAATTTTTGGATTTGATATGCGAGCGCAGTAAATTTAAATGTGTTTGGTAATTTAAATTTGAATTGGATAAACTAGAAAATGACCATTTTTCAAACGGTCTCCAAATTCGATGAAATTAGTTTTGTTAGGAACGTATCGTCAAAACATAGCAAGATTTATTTTACTGTAATTTTTGAAGCCCGTATGTGGCCCTGGTAAATTAAAATGTACGTTTAAGTTGAATATATTATGTTTATATTTTAATTTAAAGGAAAACTGATTAAAATAGTCGAATTGGCTTAAGAAACATACCCCATTGTGACCTAAATGGGGGTATTTAGCTAAGGGCGACAGTCGTTGGGTTGGATTTGGAATTCGTGGCAAAAATTGAAATTATAGGAATTGAAAATAATAAAAAAATAAAATAAATTTCTACAAAAAATGTAACACCCCACCTCCATTAAGGTCACTCACAAAGGGAATGCCTTAACTTCAGTGGAGCGTTTTTGGTAAACAGACACAGAATATCACAAGGCAGATATAAAAATTTTTGCAGCGGAAAATAAACAACTTTGTTAAATCACCAAAATACTTTGTTACATAATACCATGAGTCATAAAACCCTTACAACAAAACACTACTGTCTTATATTATCAGAGTACATAGGTATTTAAAAGATAAACATCATTCCCCATATTAAAGAGCAAGCCATATAAGAGACAGAGACTTGAGCCATATTTCAGAAGTAGCTCCTAGAAGATGATATCCAAATCCTGACTAAAACTGGGTGTTTCCTCCCTGAGAACCTGGGGGGGAGGGAACGGAAGAAAAGAGGCGAAACAAAGTAGGTCAGACATACGTCTGGTGAGTCCAGTAACTTTTAGCTAGTAAATAAATAAAGGTAAACATGACAGGCATACAAAGTGGATAAGAGGATTCACGGTACAGATGACAGGTATGATAGGACAAATAAGGTAAGGTGTATGCATGATTCATTACTAACTACTCTGCACTACTGCTAGTCAAATCAAGATGGGATAATCCCTTCCACTAATCATAATAACGATAACGATGGTGGTAGTTTCGTGTATTCCTAGCTGTTGCCATAGGTGCCGCCTGCTCCTGTCTCAACTAGTTGCAACCATTACCCCCTTCCCCACTATAAATTGGTAGACTTAGGGCACACGTCTGAGTATACCCTAACCATTACCCTAATCGATCGGCTCCCTATTCTGTAGATACTCTGTGCTGGTCTCACAACTAGGGGATATCACTTCCCTAAAGTGGCAACCCAAGGTGTGCACAGTTATACCTACTGGTGTCACGGTCGTCTTGTCCCCCTCTGCCCGGCCCATGCACGCACATGTCCCTGGTCGGTTTGCGCCGCCCACACCATCCGTCTCGTTTTGGATCTCTTACAATCAATCAGTAAGCGTGCCCCTTCCTCACCTAGTACAGAGTTCTTTACTTTGATACCCCTCCGGGTTACTGACTGAAATGGGTCTCACACAACATGATACAAGCTCCCCTATACGTCTTGTATCCCCATTAGGTTTTCTACTGACTATGTATACCCTAAGGTGTCTTTAATTACATAGCCCTCAATTAGTTATGCGTACCTATTGGTGTTTTTAATACATAACCCCTATTCTACCTATCGGTTATGCGTACCTATAGGTGTCTTTAATACATAACTCTATCTATTCCCACTAGTTATGCGTACCCCTAAGGGTGTCTTTAATACATAACTTTACTTTTCTGCCCCGGTTTTGTATACCATTAAGTGTCTTTAATTACATAACTCTTTTTATCCGGTTAAGTTTGTGGGCCTATATATATTAATATTACCCACCTACCCTTCAGTTATACTTAACCCTCCCATTGATTTAATCCTATTTATTTAATGGTTAAGTTTGTGGGCCTATATATATTAATATTACCCACCTACCCATCAGTTGTACTTAACCCACCAACTGATTTAATCTTGTTTATTTAATGGTTATGTTTGTGGGCCTATATATATTAATATTACCCACCTACCCATTTATCAATTTATTGGTTAAGCTGGTCTTAACCCTTTCACTTAGTTTATGATTAGGTTCTTCTTAGTCCACAGGTACATTGGTTAAGAGAATAACTCCCTAAGTACCAACCACGAAGACCGAGATCAACATCAGATCGTTACCCAGAGAATCACTCACTCAACCAAACTTCTGTTTTTCATCCATATTTGTCTTTAATCAGCATTAATTAATTATTGAGACACCTAATCGTATTTCACATGCCACCCAAGGCACCCACTTAATTCCACATGCCACCCAAGGCACCCACTTAACCCCTTATGTCCCGCTACATGTTTATCTGGTTAAGTGTTTCTTAATTCAGTAAGACCGTAACCTTATAAAGACCTCCGACATTAGACTGGCATTTGTGGCAGGTGGATTTGCCGGGCGGGTCCGGGAAGTCTTACACCACAAAAGAGCCTAATCTCGCGTCTTTACAACTGTCACACATTTAATTTATGCCTAAGACCTCCCACATTAGACTGGCATTTGTGGCAGCTGGATTTGTCGGGCGGGTTCGGGCAGTCTTACACCACAAAAGAGCCTAACCTCGTGTCTTAGACGATTAATTACACAAAATTAATTATTCCCGAATTTGAATTAATATCCCTATTCAAATTATCAATCAATTCCAAATTTAACTATGGCCATAATTGACTCAATTATGTCCATCTATTTGTGGTATGTAAAATCATACCAATTTCATCACAAATTTATTTTATGCCATTTAAGGCATTTATGCCAATTCTCAATATTAAATCTTCAGACTTTAATTGCTTAAACATTCCTCTTTTGATTAATTAAGTTAATTAATTAATCCTTTCCTTTTCACAGGTGTCATTATCTATCTTATTAACAATTTGAATTTCCTATCCATAAATGGTCATATTCAGATTATACCATTTTTACCCAATTTTACCCTTGTCATAATAGGTAATTATATATATGTTTCCCTACTAGAATCATGTGCCCAATTTACATAATCACTATGTAAATTATGCCTATTACAAATTCCCCCTTTCCCCGTTTCTTAGCTAGCGTAACAGTTTGCGTTTTTGGCATCATCGAGGCTACAAAATAGTCTCGCCATAACAATAAAGTAAAGGGAATGACAAGGTGATCGTTTTCAGTACAATTTTTGGCATAATCATGACAACTAGGGAAAAAGACACGATAACTTCACATATAATTATGATTCACCACATAATTTACAACTTGCATACATTCATGATTTTGCAACATACCTACTTGCATAGGTTCATGATTCTCAACATAATTAACAACTTATATAGGTTCATGATTCATAACATGACAACTTGCATGATTCATAACATATCCTCTTGCATAGGTGACTTACATAGGTTCATGATCCACAACATAACAACTAGCATAGGTTCATGAATTAACAAATTAACAACTTGCATAGGTAACTTACATAGGTTCATGATTCCTAATATAACAACTAGCATAGATTCATGAATTAACGACGTAACAACTTGCATAGGTTCATAGTTTCTAAATATAATAACTTGCATAACTTCATGATTCACAACAATAATGAACTTGCATCATTTCATGATTCACAACAATAATGAACTTGCATAATTTCATGATTCACAATAATAAGGAACTTGCATCATTTCATGATACCGACTTGCATAGATTCATGAATTCATCACACAATAACTTACATAATTTCATGATCCACAATAACAATAAACTTGCATAACTACAAACAACATATACACAAATCATAGTCTACCACAATTCACTTTTATTTATATAAGCCTAAAAGTGACTAGAACTCACCGAAAATGGGGTCTTGAGTTCTGGGATCTGAATTCTATAATTGATTAGCGTTCCCTTGTTGTAGACAATTTCGTTGTTGTAGTTTTAGGCTTGATTTGGATTGAATTGTTGTCTTTAATTTGCTTCTAGTTGGTGGCGGCTACTCTAGGGTTTGGAGTGACAACATGATGGCCATTGATCTAATTTTGATTTGATTTTAGGGTTTGAGTCTACACATGTTTATATAGAATTTCAATTTAATTATAGCCGTCGGATGACGCTAAAGTTAACCACAACCATTTAGTCCAGATTAGAACTATCCAGAAATCCTAATGACTCATTAACTAGTCAGAAATGACTCAGCACTGACTCACTGTTCGAATCAGAGCCTCGGAAATCTGTGCAGGCTTTTACCTCGGCCTGGGCGCACCTGCCAAGTGCGCCAGTGCAACTTTGCATGGGCGCACTTCCTAAGTGCGCCAGTGTAATTTTGTTCTGGCGCACTTCCCAAGTGCACCAGTGCATTCTGGCCCGTTTCTGGTTTTTCTGCCTAACTTCGTTCATCTATATCTTCTTCATACAGTATCCGTTTTACGCAAACTCGGACTCTATCTTAAGCAGAATTCCGAGACGAACGCCATGGTGCGACCCGTTTCCCTTAATTCCCACATTTGAAATTAAGTATTCTTAAATTTAGTTAATCCGATTATTCAAAAATTCGGGGTGTTACATTCTCCCCTACTTAAAGGATTTCGTCCCCGAAATCTTCAAGTTATGAAGAATGTGTCCTACCATCCAATCACCCATCTACTCATCCATCAAACACAGGCATCCATTGTCCTTAAAAGATTTCTAATGCCATATGAACATATGCAAAAAGTGTGTGTATATGTTTCTTATCTAATGCAAAATCAGGCGGTCTACTGATTCAGTTGACCTTCTTAATGCAAACCATGATAGTGCCATGTGTCCATTATGTATGCGAAAGAATCCTATCGATACATATTATTTCTACATGTGTGCTCAACCATTCATCAAAATGTAGCATCCATACGATAACACAACCATTGTTCATCCATTAACCTAAATATGCACACACATTTATATGTAATAAGAAAGTGATTGGAGCCGATCTAGTGCCTAATGTATGTGTAAATGCATCCACGAGCAACCACTAGCAAACACTTGCATCCACTTGCAACCATCAAACATAACATGTCTCAAACACATGTTTACATCCATGGATTTCCTATCGAAAGGTCGAAGATTCGGTTGATGGGATACAAACAAATGATATAACTAAAACAAAAGCTCTGTTCCCATTTGACACCGGTTAAGGGAATAATTCCCTAAGTCTCAGCCCTGAAGACCGAAATCAACATCAGACTGACACCCAAAGAATTAACTCCATTAAACAATGTCAAAACTGCAGATCTACTTCATGCTTCGAGTAGAAACCCCTATCCTTCTGAAATATTCAGATACTTACTGACTAATGGTACAGATCAGATTATAGAATGATTCTCAGAAGGCTAAGCATAACAGACCCTTGCGGGTCACAAGAAACTTTGGGGGTCTTCCCATGACAAGTTTGAAACTTAATGACCCTCTACATAGAATGCTGGTCCATTTAGAACCAACCCATAGCCCATAAACTTGAGCACACAAATTTCATATTCAAAGTTTTGATGCCTTAAACAGTTAATTTCAACCCCTTACAAATCACCAATAAATGAGCTGAACCACAAAAGGGGTTTGAAACAACTGCGGGATCGGAATCAAGACTAGTACTAAAGTGCAGAGTCTCAATTACAGAATCAAAAAGAGTGTTAACTTCATAACCAGATAAGGAAATTAAACCTTCTACATAAATTTTCCCATCCCTATCCTATCCATTAGCCGCGAGAGCATTCGCCTATCCTATCAAAGGAAGAGATTTTAGACAAAGGACCGAAGGATACTACATATGGCTTTTCGGGGAATGTTTTTCAAAACAGGCTTTCCTTTTTGAAAATACTTTCTTTTAAAACCTTTTTGAAAAGTATTTTCAAAACCTTTATCTAATCTAGTAACCTTCAGCTCTGATACCAAGTGTAACACCCCACCTCCATTAAGGTCACTCACAAAGGGAATGCCTTAACTTCAGTGGAGAGTTTTTTATAAACAGACACATAGTATCACAAGACAGATATGAAAATTTTTGCAGCGAAAAATAAAAAAACTTTATTAAATCACCAAAATACTTTGTTACATAATACCATGAGTCATAAAACCCTTACAACAAAACACTTCTGTCTTATATTATCAGAGTACATAGGTATTTAAAAGAAAAACATCATTCCCCATATTAAAGAGCAAGCCATATAAGAGACAGAGACTCGAGCCATATTTCAGAAGTAGCTCCTAGAAGATGATATCCAAATCCTGACTAAACCTGGGTGTTTCCTCCCTGAGAACCTGGGGGGGGGGGGGAACAGAAGAAAAGAGGCGAAACAAACAAGGTCAGACATACGTCTGGTGAGTCCAGTAACTTTTAGCCAGTAAATAAATAAAGGTAAACATGACAGGCACACAAAGTGGATAAGAGGATTCACGGTACAGATGACAGGTATGACAGGACAAATAAGGTAAGGTGTATGCATGATTCACTACTAACAACTATGCACTGTTACTAGTCAAATCAAGATGGGATAATCCCTTCCGCTAATCATAATAACGATAACGATAGTGGTAGTTTCGTGTATTCCTAGTTGTTGCCATAGGTGCCGCCTGCTCCAATCTCAACTAGTCGCACCCACTACCCTCCCTTCCCCACTATAAATTGGTAGACTTAGGGCACATGTCCGGTATACCCAAACCATTACCCTAATCGATCGTCTCCCTATTCTGTAGATACTCTGTGCTGGTCTCACAACTAGGGGGTATCACTTCCCTAAAGTGGCAACCCAAGGTGTGCACAGTTATACCTACTAGTGTCACGGTCGTCTTGTCCCCCTCTGCCCGGCCCATGCACGCACATGTCCCCGGTCGGTTTGCGCCGCCCACACCATCCGTCTCGTTTTGGATCTCTTACAATCAATCAGTAAGCGTGCCCCTTCCCCGCCTAGTACGGAGTTCTTTACTTTGATACCCCTCCGGGTTACTGACTGAAATGGGTCCCACACAACATGATACAAGCTCCCCCTATGTCTTGTATCCCCACTAAGTTTTCTACTGACTATGTATACCCTAAGGTGTCTTTAATAACATAGCCCTCAATCAGTTATGCGTACCTATAGGTGTCTTTAATACATAACCCCTATTCTACCTATCGGTTATGCGTACCTATAGGTGTCTTTAATACATAACTCTATCTATTCCCATTAGTTATGCGTACCCCTAAGGGTGTCTTTAATACATAACTTTACTTTTCTGCCCCGGTAATGTATACCATTAGGTGTCTTTAATTACATAACCCTTTTTATCCGGTTAAGTTTGTGGGCCTATATATATATTAATATTAGCCACCTACCCTTCAGTTGTACTTAACCCTCCCACTGATTTAATCCATTTATTTAATGGTTAAGTTTGTGGGCCTATATATTTTAATATTACCCACCTGCCCATCAATTGTACTTAACCCACCCACTGATTTAATCCTTTAATGGTTAAGTTTGTTGGCCTATACATATATTAATATTACCCACCTACCCATTTATCAATTTATTGGTTAAGCTGGTCTTAACCCTTTCACTTAGTTTATGATTAGGTTCTTCTTAGTCCACAGATACATTGGTTAAGAGAATAACTCCCTAAGTACCAACCCCGAAGACCGAGATCAACATCAGATCGTTACCCAGAGAATCACTCACTCAACCAAACTTCTGTTTATCATCCATATCTGTCTTTAATCTACATTAATTAATTATTGAGACACCTAATCGTATTTCACATGCCACCCAAGGCACCCACTTAATTCACATGCCAACCAAGGCACCCACTTAACCCCTCATGTCCCACTACATGTTTATCTGGTTAAGTGTTTCTTAATTCATTAAGACCGTAACCTTATAAAGACCTCCCACATTAGACTGGCATTTGTGGCAACTGGATTTGCCAGGCGGGTCCGGGCAGTCTTACAGCACAAAAGAGCCTAACCTCGTGTCTTTACAACTGTCACGCATTTAATTTATGCCTAAGACCTCCCACATTAGACTGGCATTTGTGGCAGCTGGATTTGCCGGGTGGGTCCGGGCAGCCTTACACCACAAAAGAGCCTAACCTCGTGTCTTAGACGATTAATTACACAAAATTAATTACTCCCGAATTTGAATTAATCTCCCTATTCAAATTATGAATCAATTCCAAATTTAACTATGGCCATAATTGACTTAATTATGTCCATCTATTTATGGTATGTAAACTCATACCAATTTCATCACAAATTTATTTTATGCCATTTAAGGCATTTATGCCAATTCTCAATATTAAATCTTCAGACTTTAATTGCTTAAACATTCCTCTTTTGATTAATTAAGTTAATTAAATAATCCTTTCCTTTTTATAGGTGTCAATACCTACCTTATTAACAATTTGAATTTCCTATCCATAAATGGTCATATTCAAATTATACCATTTTTACGCAATTTTACCCATGTCATAATAGGTAATTATTTATATGTTTCCCTACTTGAATCATGTGCCCAATTTACATAATCACTATGTAAATTATGCTTATTACAAATTCCGGTTTTCCCCGTTTCTTAACTAGCGTAACTGTTTGCGTTTTTGGCGTCATCGAGGATACAAAATAGTCTCGCCATAACAATAAATTAAAGGGAATGACAAGGTGATCGATTTCAATACAATTTTTGGCATAATCATGACAACTAGGGAAAATGACGTGATAACTTCGCATATAATTATGATTCACCACATAATTAACAATTTGCATAGATTCATGATTTTGCAACATAACAACTTGCATAGGTTCATAATTCTCAACATAATTAACAACTTATATAGGTTCATGATTCATAACATATTGCATAGGTGACTTACATAGGTTCATGACCCACAACATAACAGCTAGCATAGGTTCATGAATTAAAAACTTAACAACTTGAATAGGTAACTTACATAATACATGATTCATAACATAACAACTAGCATAGATTCATGAATTAACGACGTAACAACTTGCATAGGTAACTTACATAGGTTCATAGTTTCTCAACATAATAACCTGCATAACTTCATGATTCACAACAATAATGAACTTGCATCATTTCATGATTCACAACAATAATGAACTTTCATGATTCACAATAATAAGGAACTTGCATCATTTCATGATACCGACTTGCATAGATTCATGAATTCATCACACAATAACTTACATAATTTCATGATCCACAATAACAATAAACTTGCATAACTACAAACAACATATACCCAAATCATAGTCTACCACGATTCACTTTTATTTATTTAAACCTAAAAGTGACTAGAACTCACCGAAAAAGGGGTCTTGAGTTCTGGGATCTGAATTCTATAATTGATTAGTGTTCCCTTGTTGTAAACAATCTCGTTGTTGTAGTTTTAGGCTTGATTTGGATTGAATTGTTGTCTTTAATTTGCTTCTAGTTGGTGGCGGCTACTCTAGGGTTTGGAGTGACAACATGATGGCCATTGATCTAATTTTGATTTGATTTTAGGGTTTGAGTCTACACATGTTTATATAGAATTTAAATTTAATTATAGCCGTCAGATGACCCTAGAGTTAACCACAACCATTTAGTCCAGATTAGAAATATCCAGAAATCCTAATGACTCATTAACTAGTCAGAAATGACTCAGCAATGACTCACTGTTCGAATCAGAGCCTCGAAAATCTGTGCAGGCTTTTACCTCGGCCTGGGTGCACCTGCCAAGTACGCCAGTGCAACTTCGCATGGGCGCACTTCCAAAGTGTGCCAGTGCAATTATTTTCTGGCGCACTTTCCAAGTGCGCCAGTGCATTCTAACCCGTTTCTGGTTTTTCTCCTAACTTCGTTCGCCTATATCTTCTTCATGCGGTATCCGTTTTACGCAAACTCGGACTCTATCTCAAGCAGAATTCCGAGATGAACGCAATGGCGCAACCCTTTTCCCTTAATATCCTTAAATTTAGTTAATCTGATTATTCAAAAATTCGGGTGTTACAAAAAACCCCCAACCCTAATATCCTTCAGCACGCCGCCATACCCCTTTCCAACGGCTGATTTTCTTCATTCCCTTTCCCCTTTTGATTCGATCAATAACTCTGAAAATTTATCAAACAAAAACTAAAGAGTTTTCTAAGAGCTATAATTCTATATGGGTTTGATGAACTGTTGTGGCTTGGATTGCTCGGATTTGGGGCATGAAGTCGCCCGTGTCGAGCTTGATTTGGGGGATGACGAGGTATGCGAGCAGGCCATGGTCCCTGGCATTGGACGGCGGCGGCGAGCTCTCAAATGTGGTGGCACTGGATTGTCAGCAGGTGGACCAGGGTGAGGGCAGTGTTGGGTTGTTTCAGGCGACGGTGGGTTGAATTACAACAGAAGGAGAATGAAGTAGATGAGGATTAGGAAAGTAATTAGTGGATAATTTTATATAAATTATTTATTTATTATGTCAATTATGTAAATAATGTATTATATACAATATATTTTCCATATGAGGTACAAATTGCGTGAAACTGGATCTGTTGCGATCCTGAGGACGAGAGCTTCACAACAAGACTGACTGGGTCCAGTTTGAATAGAATTTTGGGCAGATTTGAATCCAAAGCATTTAGAAATTCAGAAATATAAATGGTGGAGTAGAAACCGGCTGTAAGAACTCCTTCTCACTCTCATTATTTACAGCAAAATATATACCAAGGTGCAGATGGTGCTTGGCAGCACCCGACACCATTGATTGTACAAACCATGATTGTTTGTTTGGATTGAATGGACTGTGTTGTGTTTGTTGATTGTGATGAATAAAATATTTGAATAATAAAAATATCATTTTTACTATATATAAAATATTCATGTATGGAATAAAATATTTGAATAATAAAAATATCATTTTTATTGTATATATAAAATATATAAAATATTCATGTATGGAATAAAATATTTAAAGAATACGAATACAATTTTCATTGAATATATAAATGGTTATGACTTGGAAATAAATATTCATTTACAAATCGGACAATTTGTTTATGTACACCCATTTAACAGATATTGATTGGGATGATAAATTTTACACATCGCCCAACTGCACAAATAATGTTCAGTATGTGTTGTTTGAAAACCCCACATGGGTATTGGGATGATATTTGACGTATCCCGATATTTAGTTGTCTGTCAATTGATGGGTTGACAGGCCGTGATGAGCATTAATTATTTATTTTTAACGTTTATACAGTTGTAAATTGCACTCTGAATGATGGTTGACTGTGTATGATTATGGTTGTGTACACGCGTATATGAAATCCATATAAATAAAATTGTATGGTAATTGACTGTGTCTGATTCCAATTCAGAAAGAACGAATATTTTAAAATAATATTAAGTAATGGATCAAAATATGATTTGATGTCCGATTTTGGATGGATATGAAAATATTTAAATATATAAAGCCGTGCTGATTAAATTAACACCATTTTGACGTAAACGATATTTATATTGATTTTATTTATTTTTATAACGAATATCGAAAAGGAAGTGATTTCAAAATCTAATGTTCTGAAAATATTATAATTTATATATTAATGATATGGAATATTCAATTTTGATTTGAAATTGAAAATGAAGTTGGAATTGTTTTTAAAACGAATTCAAAACGATTTATAAAATATGTTTCAAATGAAAATTGATGAAATATATATATTATATAGCCTGAATTGAACGCTCCATGACTGTTTGCGAATTTCGACCATTGACTTCAAATTGACATTACGGGAGATCTGACCGTCCGATTCGCCTAAAACCAGAACCGTTAGGTTCGTATCTAAAAGAGCATTCCAACAATATAAGAGATTTGAAATCTAACGGTTGGATTTGGAATTATATCCAAATCAAATTTGGAAAATGTCGTATTAAGTGCAGTTCAGTGACCGTTTTTGGAAATCGACTGTACGGGCCTTGATAAAATTTTTAAAATACAAATAATTTGTGTAAAATCATAATAAACGATTTGGAAAGAATTTGGGTGAAAAATTCAACGTTTGTAGAGATAAAAATATATTTTTATCAAAATGAACTAGTTATGAACTAGAATTATAATCCAATATTTTTAAATAAATAAATTGAATTTAAAATGGTTTTAAAAATAACTAGAATTTCCAATATATGAATTGGAATGGATTTGAATCGGAATTATCTTCGGAATATTTCGATATTGGATTCCATGATTATACAGATATTGTAGAGGAATTTAGAAGATATATATATCATTATTCCCAATATGGTATTTGTTGATTTCAGAATTTGATATTGAATATAAGCCGATATAATTTCTATTCAGAGCCTTGTAATTAATATTGAATTGGATTTTGAGTTTGTCATGTATGGTGTCTTAAATAACACTGTTCTTAAACCCCATGTGAAAAGAATAAATCTTTTAATTAAGATTATTTGAGTTTCCAGTTAATTAACATTTAATTGGAGTAAAATGGAATGTGAACTGCGTTTTTAATGACATTTGTTCTTTAACCCGATTTACAGTGAAATATGATTTGGAATTTATAAATCTTTTTATTTAGATTTAATGGGAATTTTCCGAAGTAAAGTTTTTCAATTTAATATATTAAATTGGAATTGAATGGAATTCGATTTGGTAATAATCGAAATGAGCTTCTGTGGGGGAAGACTATTAATATATATTGAATTTAAAAGACTTTGTCGTAATTCCATTTATATTATTGGCGAAGACATAAATTGATATCAATTATCTATTGATTTGTTTTTCCGTGAAGATTCCATAATTAATGGAATGTGATTTGGGTTTATCGTGAACTGTGTTTTAAATGACATTAGTTCTTTAACCCAGTTAAAGACAAGATTACATGTCCATCATTGTATTTCGAACTGTATGGTTGATCTCTGCTAAATATATATTTGTTTGGTGGCAGAGAATTTATTCTCTTGCTTAACACCCTTCTCTAAGATGTACGAGCTCAGAGGTTATAAATAGGCAGAAATCAATAGTACGATGTAGATTGTCGATACAACATGTTTGATTTTCCAAAGTTAAACAATCAATAATATTTATTTTTGGGAAGATTAAAACTAAGTGGTGTTTTAATGAATGTTTAATTAGATTGGAATGTGATAATTTAAATTATCAAATTTGGGAAATGATCGAGAGTGGAGTATCAACAGTTTTGCTCCAAGCGATAGTTAAATCTTTAATTAGATTTGAATGGGAAATGTTAATTAAATTTACCGATAACACCGTGGTGTTAGATATGGAGTATTACCAGTTTTGCTCAATATGATGAATAGGTTGGGATTGGGAAATTAAAATAATGATTACTTCGGTAAGGTGCGCTAATACCGACTAGTTTGGAAAACCTTAATATGGTTTGAATGGATATCCAAAGGAAGATTAAAGAATAAATTTAAAAGATTTATCTTTGGTAAAATTAATGGGAACCTTTCCCAAAGGATATGAATATTTAATAAAAGAATATTTAGAATTGGAATGAGGCGTATGTGGTGTTTTATAGCACTTGTTTCGTTCAGAAATGGATATCCCTCCTGTATTGGACATATGGGATGAGGAATAAGGTGCCTCCGGTTTCGTTCAGATCCAGAACGAACTTGTAAATGGATGTGTATCGGACATTGGATTTTATTCTGTGTTGATTGATCTCTATTAAATATATATATCTATTTGGCGGCGGAGAATTTATTCTCTTGCTTAATGCCGTTCTCTGAGACGTACGAGCTTAGAGGTTATATATCGATAGACATCAGTCGCATGGCGTGAATTTCCTGTGGGGCATGCTGAGATGCAAAGGATCAAGGCTTCTATTGAAAATCAGTGTCTTGTGGTTGATGATCAAAGCATGGCTTTAATATAGCATAGCTTTGTGCATAACGTTAATTCGCAAGCCTCACACCCTGGTGTGAATCAGAAACGGGAGGGACTTCAGGTAGGACATGCATTTCTTTCTAGCTAGAAGTGGTCTCATGGTATGGAGCCCAGACATTTTTACTTATGTGGTTGTTGGATTGCAAGGCGCTTCGGATATATCGGTTACTACGGAGCCAATGGATATTAAGTCATTTGGCTCATTTATGCCCCATAGGGCGGAGAAACGTATTGTTCAGGAATTATCAATCCTCAAACGTAAGAGAGGACCGACCCTGAAGATCCAAGGTGCAGTTGCGACTGTAGCCTGAGACATGGTAGGCTAGATTGTCTCGAATGAGCACAAGATGATCCCTTTGCCTTGGTTCACAGATGGAAATCCAATTTCCAATACATGACATTTTAGTTTTGATTGTAGATCCTAGTATTGGCGACATGATAGATGGTACCCATGCCGCCTATGATTGATACATTTATATTTGAAGTTGTTTAATACACTATGCATCTATAACAGTATCAAATGATTTGTTTTAAACGTACCAAGCATGTTTGGATATTATAAGGGACAACCCTATCCTCCGACTTGCGTTGCATTGTGTGAAGGAATTGGATCTTATAATAGGTTCATTTTTCCAAAAAGCATTGCGTTGTTTATTTTATTCACTATTATTCTTGGGAGGAAACCTGTTCCATGTTATGCGGCGTGGCCCCTTGATTTACCATATTTCTAAAGTAAAGATTTAATAACTGTTTTAGTTCTCACATCAGTCACATGACTGACCTGAAGTTTATTGTTTTAACCTAAACTCTGGGTTCCCCGATTTTCCACACGAGCGGCTAGTAGTTTTGGTATTGCAGATTATTTCTTTTCCAGGATTTTGGGTTTACAGCTAGAGCTATATTCGGAATGCTCTATATCCGTGTATTTCTTTCATTTGTGTTATGTATTAATTTTCCGCTGCTTTGTAATTTGATTCTCTGATATTTATCAAATGTATATTATTTGTTCATACTTTATATATTCTTGTACTCTGATGTTAACTGTTGTAATAAGAAATGAAATGTTCTTCTGTTTGTGTTCTGATTTGTTGTGTTCTCAGATAATCCGTTCTTTCTCTTCTGTTCGGAGACCGGAGAAGTTCGGGTCGTCACGGTTTGGTATCAAAGCTTTGGTTTACAGAACTTGAGAACAAGACACATTTGAACCAAATAAAAGAATTCACCAGAGATTGGATTAGTAATATCCATTGAGAATGACTCGTTAGAGGAAGGATCAGTAGTATCCTAGAACGAGTGCGAAGAGCGTTATTTTTAAAATAAAAGTAAAAACAAATTTTGTTTTGAAGATTTAAATCATTTCGTACGTATTTGAATATTTATTTTATATCGAATTTGGACAATCGAGTATATAAAGATTTTGCATATACGCCTTGCAAACGTATATTCGAAGTTTTAATATACTGGATAAATATAGAATCACACTCTAGTCACCCGGGCATAATTCTGGTGATTGACGCGTCATCATCAGCAATTATGTTCGAACTTCGAAGGTGGGATATCTATATATTTCCAATTGACTGGTGTGAGAACCAAAGTTAGATAGGATTTTTTTTGTTGTGATTTGGCATCAAAAATGGGTTTATATATATAAGTTATTGTGTTTGAAACGGTAATCAACTAATTGATTGCTGATTGTGTTGTTTGATTATTAGTTTGATTAATTAAAATTTTGAACCATATAGCCAAATCGAATCGAATATTGAACTGAATTGAAAATTGACTGGAATTGCATACATGTATATATATATATATATATATATATATATATATATATATATTGAACAGGTCATATCAAGGAGGCTAGAGCAGAGGAATAAAATTGTATGCCCGACAAGTAGGTACATGTTTACAAATTTATTGGGTTTGGATGATTTTATGAGCCGATTGGCTTTTTCTTTTTCTTTTTGGATGATGAGGGCCCTGCGTGGCTAGTTCCGGTTTTAAATGTCTTCCCGTACAAAGAAGGTTATAGCGAAATTTTAAAAAAAAATTAGGGTGTTAGCCAAATTTTTGAAGAATTCGAAAATTCTTAGAAACTGAAAAGTTGAAGAATGAACGTTAGATTGAAAGTTGAGTTGATTAGTTAAACAACTTTCAGCTCCGTTCCTTTTCGAGGTCGAAACATTTTAAGTGGGTGAGATTGTAATAACCTAGAAAATCAGAACTAATTTAAATTTTTTATTTTAGCAATTTTAAAGAATTTTAGATATTTAAATTATTTACTTTAAATAATAACAACTAGAAATTTATTTTGAATAGAATTAGAATGTATAAATTTATTTAAATCGAAGTTAGAATATAAATATTTATTTTAATTATAAAAGGAATTGAAAATGACGTGGTAGTTTGAAAATTCGATTTCAAATTTCAAATGAATGTACAAGATTTAAAATAAACCGGATTTTGGTAAGACCAGGAATATTTGAATCTGTTTGAAAATTTCTTTCCAACGAATGTGAAAAATCCAGATTTCATAACGGGAATAAAAAGTTATGTCCAGTTGAAAATTCAGAATAGTCGTTATAGAATTTATATAATATATAACCCTTAAAAACAGTGATTTAGCAAACGACCTACAATTCTCGACGAGACCACTTTAGTTGGATCTAAAATGTCAAATTATTGTTAGGTTTCAAATTTCATAATTTTTGGAATTAATATGTGAGCGCAGTAAATTTAAACGTGTTTGGTAATTTAAATTTGAATTGGATCAACCAGAAAATGACCATTTTTCAAACGGTTTCCAAATTTGACGAAATTAGTTTTGTTAGGACCATATCGTCAAAACATAGCTAGATTTATTTTTTTGTAATTTTTGGAGCCTGTACGTGGTCTCGGTAAATTAAAATGTGCGTTTAAATTAAATATATGATGCTTATATTTTAATTTTTAAAAAACTAATTAAAACAGTCAAATTGGCTCGAAACATACCCCATTGTGTCCGGAATGGGGGTATTTAGCTAGTGGCGACAGTCATTGGGTTAGATTTGGAGTTCATGGCAAAAACTGATATTATAGGAATTAAAAATAATAATAAAAAATTTCTATAAAAAAACCCCCCAAACCTAATATCCTTCAGTGCGCCACCATACCCCTTTCCAATGGATGATTTTCTTCAATCGCTTTCCGCTTCCGTTCTCTCAATCCATTCAATAACTCCGAAAATTTATCAAACAAAAATTAAAGAGTTTTCTGAGAGCCATAATTCTATATGGGTTTGATGAACTATTGTGGTTTGGTTTGTTCGGATTTGGGGCATGAAGTCGCCAGCATCGAGCTTTATTTGGAGGATGACGAGGTGTGCGAGCGGGCTAGGGTCCCTGGCGTTGGACGGTGGCGGCGAGCTCTCGAATGTGGTGGCACCGGATCGTCAGTAGGTGGACTAGGGTGAGGGCGGTGGTTGGTTGTTTCAGGCGATGGTGGGTTGAATTACCCCAGAAATAGAACGAAGAAGATGAGGATTAGGAAAGTTATTAGTGCCTAATTTTATTTTAATTATTTAATTATTATGTCAATATCTTTTCAATATAAGGTCCAAATCGCGCGAAACTGGATCCGTTGCGATCGTGAGGATGAGAGCTTCACAATAAGATTGACCAGGTCCAGTTTGGAGCACGCTAGAATTTTGGGTAGATTTAATTCCAAACCGTTTAGAAATTCAGAAATAAATCTGGAAGAGTGGAAACCGACTGTGAGAACTCCTTCTCACTCTCATTATTTACAGTAAAATATACACTAGGATGTAGAGGATGCTTAGTAGCACCCGATACCATTGATTGTACAAACCATGATTGTTTTTTTGGGATTGAATGGACTGTGTTGTGTTTATTGATTGTTATGAATAAAATATTTGAATAATAAAAATATCATTTTTATTGTATATATAAAATATATAAAATATAACATGTATGGAATAAAATATCTGAATAATAAAAATATTATTTTTATTGTATATATATAAAATATTCATGTATGGAATAAAATATTTAAACAATAAAAATATAGTTTTTATTGAATATGTAAACCATATAAAATGGTCATGGGTTGAAAATAAATGTTCATTTATAAATCGGACGATTTGTTTATGTATACCCATTTAACCGATATTGATTGGGACGATAAGTTGTACACATCGCCCAACTACACAAATAATGTTCAGTATGTGTTGTTTGAAAACCCCACATGGGTGTTAGGATGATATTTGACATACACTAATCCCAATATTTAGTTTATGTCAATCGATGGGTTAACAAGTTTTGATGAGCATTATTTATTTATTTTTAACGCTTATACAGTTGTAAATTGCACTCTGGATGATGGTTGACTGTGTATGATTATGGTTGTGTATACGTGTGTGTGAAATCCATATAAATAAAATTGTGTGGTAATTTACTGTGTCTGATTCCAATTCAGAAAGAACAAATATTTTAAAATAATGAATATTTAAAAATAATATTCAGTAATGGATCAAATTATGATTTTGATGTCCGATTTGGGATTGACACGAAAATAATTAAAAATATAAAACTATGTTGATTAAATTAACGCTATTTTGACGTGAACGATATTTATATCAATTTTATTCATTTTTATAATGAATATCGAAAAGGAAGTGATTCCAAAATCTAATGTTTTGAAAATATTATCATTTATATATTAATGATATGGAATATTCAATTTTGATTTGAAATTGAAAACGAAGTTGGAATCATTTTTAAAACAAATTTAAATCAATTTATAAAATACGTTTTAAATGAAAAACGACGAAATCTATATTATATATATTTTGTATATTATATGGCCTGAATAGAACGCGTCGCGCCGCGACCGTTCGCGAATTTCGACCAATGACTTCGAATTGACGTTACGGGAGATCCGACCGTCCGATTGGCCTAAAACCAAAACTGTTAGGTTCGTATCGAAAAGAGATTTCCAACGAATATAAGATATTTTAAATCTAATGGTTGGATTTGGAATTGTGTCCAAATCCATTTGGAAAAGGTCGTTGTAATTGAAGTTCGATGATCGTTTTTGCAAATCGACTGTACGGGCCTTGATAAAATTATTGAAATACTAATAATTTGTGTAAAATCATAATAAATGATTTGGAAAGAATTTGGGTGAAAAATTCCATGTTCATAGAGATAAAAATATATTTTTATCAAAATGAACTAGTTATGAACTAGAATTATAATCCATATTTTTATATAAATAAATTGGATTTGAAATAGTTTTAAAAATAACCAGAATTTCCAATATATGAATTGGAATGGATTTGAATCGGAATTATCTTCAGAATATTTCGATATTGGATTTCGTGATTATACGGATATTATGGAGGAATTTGGAATATATATATACCGTTATTCCCGGTATGATATTTGTTGATTTCAGAATTTGATATTGAATATAAGCTGATATAATTTCTATTCACAGCCTTGTATTTAATATTGAATTGGATTTTGGGTTTTTCATGAATGATGTCTTAAATAACACTATTCTTAAACCCATGTGAAAAGAATAAATCTTTTAATTAAGATTATTTGAGTTTCCAGTTAATTTACATTTAATTGGAATAAAATGGGATGAGGATTGGACTTATTGTGAACTGTGTTTTTAACAACATTCGTTCTTGAACCCGATTTACAGTGAAATGTGATTTGGAATTTATAAATCTTTTTATTTAGATTTAGTGGAAATATTCCAGAGTAAATTTTTCCAATTTAATATATTAAATTGGAATTGAATGTAATTCGATTTGGTAATAACCGAAGTGAGTTTCTTTGGAGGAAGACTGTTAATATATAAGGAATTTAAAAGACTTTGTCGTTATTCCATTTATACTATTGGTCGGAGACAGAAATTGATATCGATTATATATTGATTTGTTTTTCCACGAAGATTTCATAATTGATGGAATGTGATTTGGGTTTATCGTAAACGGTGTTTTAAATGACATTAGTTCTTTATCTCAATTAAAGACAAGATTACATGTCTATCATTGTATTTCGAACTGTATGGTTGATCTCTGCTAAATATATATCTGTTTGGTGGTGGAGAATTTATTCTCTTTCTTAACACCCTTCACTGAGACGTACAAGCTCAGGGGTTATAAATAGGCAGAAATCAATAGTACAGTGTAGATTGTCAATGCGACATGTTTGATTTTCCAATGTTAAATAATCATTAATATTGATTTTTTGGAAGATTAAAACTAAGTGGTGATTTATTGAATGTTAATTAGAATGGAATGTGATAATTTAAATTATCAAATTTGTGAAATGATCGAGAGTGGAGTATCACCAGTTTTGCTCCAAGCGATAGTTAAATCTTTAATTAGATTTGAACGGTAAATGGTAATTAAATTTACTGATAACACCGTGGTGTTAGATATAGAGTATTACCAGTTTTGCTCTATGGGATGAATAAATTGGGATTGGGAAATTAAACAAATTATTACTTCGGTAAGGTGCGCTAATCCTGCCTAGTTTGGAAAACCTTAATATGGTTTGAATGGATATACAAAGGAAGATTAAAGAATAAATTTAAAGGGTTTATCTTTGATAAAATTAATGGGAACCTTTCCTAAAGGATATGAATAGTTAAACAAAAGAATATTCAAAATTGGAATGAGGCGTATGTGGTGTTTTATACCACTGTTATATTATATATGCGAGTTATTCGGAAAGGCCGGGTTTATACCCATTCTGAATAACTGATTCGACGATAAGTCGACGATGAAGACGGAGGTGGAAGACCGGTCTTCACATTGTTTGAATGATTACAGATGTCTTGATTGGGCTGTACCCCTAAGACAGGGTAATAAGTGGTGATCGTCCAAACGTACTTGGAGATTGACAAGATATGCGAGGACCTCTTTCCTGTATTGGACATATGGGACGAGGAATAAGGTGCCTCCATTTTCGTTCAAAACTAGAACGAACTTGTAAATTGATGTGTGTCTGACATTGGATTTTATTCTGTGTTGATTGATCTCTATTAAATACATATCTGTTTGGCGGTGGAGAATTTATCCTCTTGCTTAATGCCCTTCTCTGAGACGTACGAGCTCAGAGGTTATATGTCGATAGACATCAGTCGCATTGCGTGAATTTCCCGTGTGGCATGCTGAGATGCAAAGGATCAAGGCTTCTGTTGAAAAGCAGCGTCTTGTGGTTGATGATTAAAGCACGACTTTAATATAATATAGCTTTGTGTATAACGTTAATTCGTGAGCCTCACACCCCGCTGTGAACCAGAAATGGAAGGGACTTCAGGGAGGACATGCGTTTCTTTCTAGCTAAGAGTGGTGTCATGATATGGAGCCCAGACATTTTTACTTATGTGGTTGTTGGATTGCGAGGCGCCTAGGATTTATGGGCTACTACAGAGCCGAAGGATATTGAGTCATTTGGCTCATTTACGCCCCATAGGGCGGGGAAGCGCATTGTTCAGGAATTACCAATCCTCAAACGTAAGAGAGAACCGACCCAGAAGATCCAAGGTGCAGTTGCGACTGTAGCCTGAGACGTGGTAGGCTAGATTGTCCCGAATAAGCATAGGATGATCCCTTTGCCTTTGTTCACAGATGGAAATCTAATTTCCAATACGTGACATTTTGGTTTTGATTGTAGAGCCTAGTATTGGCGACATGATAGATGGTACCCATGCCGCCTATGATTGATACATTTATACTTGAAGTTGTTTTATACACTATGCACCTATAATAGTATCAAATGATTTGTTTTAAACTTACCAAGCATGTTTGGCTATTATAAGGGAAAACCCTATCCTCTAGCTTGCGTTGCATTGTGTGATGGGGCCTGGGTCTTATAATAGCTTCATTTTTTCCAAAAGCATTGCACTGTTTATTCAATGCACTAGTATTCTTGAGAGGAAACCCGTTCCGTGTTATACGGCGTGGTCTTTTGATTTACCTTATTTCTAAATTAAAAATTTAATAACTGATTTAGTTCTCAGACCAGTCACATAAATGACCTGGAGTTTATAGTTTTAAGCTAAACTGTGGGTTCCCCTATTTTCCACATGGGCTGCTAGTAGTTTTGGTTTTGCAGATTTTTTCTTTTTCAGGATCCTGGATTTACAGCTGGAGCTATATTCGGAACGCTCTATATCTGTGTATTTCTTTCAGTTGTGTTATGTATTATTTTTCCGCTACTTTGTAATTTAAATCTCTAATATTTATTAAATGTATATTATTTGTTCATACTCTGTATATTCTTGTACTTTGATGTAAACTGTTGTAATAAGCAATGAAATGTTCTTCTGTTTGTGTTTTGATTTGCCGTGTTCTCAGATAATCCGTTCTTTCTCTTCTCTTCTGAGACCGGGAAGTTCGGGTCATCATAATTTTTGTTTAATCAACACACATAAAACCCAAATCTTCATAACAAATTTTTTTTGTCTCATCGTTTGTTGAATCTCATCGTCTAGTCTACTTTAATTTTTATCTATTTTTCATTCCAAGCATAAATCTAAATCTGAGTTGATCTTTTATGATTTTGAGCAGTTTTTGTTTATTTCATACAACTTGTCGAGAGTTTTCCAAAAATCCTACATGGTTAAACAATGAGAGATAAATTTTAATTGATCATTACCAAGATAGGAATAAATAATATGCATAGCATGAGCATTAAAAACCTTATTCCTCTTATCTAACATATCTCCCAAATTTTCAGTAATATTCCAATAATCAAAATTTACGGATTTTAAATAGAATTTGATTTTGATTTCCAAAATGAAAATTCTATTCCATTGAAAATAATGGGAATATCACTGGACTAACTCTCAGTAGACTGACAACATCTCCAGAGTTAATAAAATACCAAGCTCTGATACCAATTGTTGGATTCAGATTAACCCTAGAGGGGGGTGAATAGGGTTTATTACAATTATCGCTTAGTTCAAATCTTACGAGATAGTAAAATAATCACAACACATATAATAGCAGAGTAAGTAAATGCAGAATGTAAATGACACAGATTTTACCCAGCTTCGGCAAACTCTGCCTACTACTGCATTCCCCAAGGTTTCTACTAGATATTAGTCAACTATTACGATTCTTACAACACTTGTAAACTCGCGACAATTCCTAGCCTAGTTGTCCTAACCCTACGCTCAAAAATTATCCCTAAGTATCTACTAGGTGCTACACAAGAGGCCTCACAATCTCTCTAGTTGCACTAACTCTAGCACAAAACCCTGTACCGATTTTAACCCTAAAATCGGATTTTTCGCTATTACAAACCCTGTAACAAAAAACCTAGTTTTATGTGCTCTGGAAAACTGTTGGACCGTTTACAAATGAAATTAAAAAATAATTTAAGGATAAAACAATTTAAAACCCTAGCCCTTAAAACAAAGAAAACTTAGTCAAAGTGAAGTATGTCGGCCCCTTTTAATTTGTTAAGCCCAATTCCTCTTTTCCCCATAAAAAATGGCGGCTGATCTGAAAATCCGAACTAAGGTTTCTTTCGCCCAAATAAAAAATGTGACTTTTAATCTTGAATATACTTGGAGTGGTACTGTTCTCCGATGCTTTGATTTGGGATTTCTCTCTCTGGCTCTTGATCGAAAACTAAAGTGAGTAAATTTTTATTTTGAAATGATTTCTACTCTTGGATTTGTGTTCTTGGTTTTCAACCATCGCCTGTGATGAATTATGTGATGATTATATAGGATTATGAAATCTTTAATTCTCTCTGATTTCGTTTATGCTAATTTTCTTGTGATCCTCTTGTGTGATTTCCTTCTTTGTTGCCATGTTTATATTTGTTGTCGTGACTTGATTGTGCGAGAATCCTTGGAAATGAATTTCTAGACAAATAACTTTGTTCACTTTTGGTCCTTGCGTTATTTGTTGTGTTGCCTTGATTAAAATGGATCGGTCTTGATTTGTTCTCATGAAATCTCTGTGAAAACAAACTTGCTATACACACTTAGATTTGTAAAATAGGAAAGCTTGCTAAAAATGTTGATATCTATGATAATCAAACTTGATTGGTTCTTGGCCCATAAACTGCTTGTTGAATTCCATTTCAAAGTAAATGCTGAATTTAACTTATGCCAATATTGTTTCCAAGTTTTGACTGTGCACATTAAATTAATTCCAGATTTCTTGCATGCCAAAAAAACTTGTTCAAACCAAAATGAAACTCTTGCCAAAACAAATGATGTGAATTCCGGAAACAAATGGAATTTGTTCTTTCCCCAAAAATTGTTTGTGAATATCTTCCCCTTGAATAAGATCCATGCGTAATATATATGAATGGATCTGCTCAATTTAGTATATACAGAATAAAAATCTTCCTGAAATTAATTGATTTCATTTTACAAACTTTGGCTTTGAATTTGGCCTAATTCTAACAACATAATAATGCCTTTTTCCTTTGTCCCTTGTGAATTGATCTACCATGATATTTGTCTTTAGTCCATATGTTTGAACTTGGTCATTTATGCTACGACCTTTGTTTGAACTTCACTATACTTGTGTAGTTGCTGCTTGTTGCTCCACTTCCACACATGTATATTTCCTTGCACTTTACCATGCTCTTGGATGCATGAAAATATTTTATTGCCACTTGTCATTCCTTCTTTTAACAATTTTGGACACCATTCTCTGTATTTTTAAAAAAAACTTTGCACCTGCTTGTGAAAAAAAATTCTTGTATTCGGAACATGCTGCTATGTACCTAGAATCAAATTAAAATTGTTTTCTATCTGCTAGTGTGTACTTGAATCATTGTTGCATTTTTCATGCATGCTTCCTTATGTAATAGTTAAGTTGCTGTTCATGCTTTTATGCCCAAAATCCATTGCTATGTAGATATGCTTCTTGATCTTGTTGATTGACGAGTTAAACCATGCTACTAGCTCCACCATTTTGTTGTAACTCGACTACTCCATCACTATGCACAGAACTGTAGGTGTACACATGTGTATACTGCATATAACATGCTACACTGTTTTAATGGCCATTTTTGATTTGCACTTGAAACAGATGCATCACTGATTTGAGCTGTTTCACCATGCTCTATTGTATTTGTTGTTCCTTCATTTGGCTTGTAGGCTTTGTGACTTTTGCTTACGTGCTTGCCATCACTTTATTTTGCTCATCCACATATGCATATTGATCATATATGTGCACTGAGTCGAGTTGGTCCGCATGGCTGCTCCTCAGTTGCTATACTGCATTTTGATTGGCGGGGCAGTGCACGCATGTGTATTTATACACGTGTGTATATGTAGTCATTCAGAATAATTTTCCTATCCCTGTACTGTAATATGTTTATATACATACAATGTATGTGAATACATGTATAGTCCACGTGTAGATTATATATATATATATATATATATATATATATATATATATATATATATGAGCACTACAAAGATTTGTCTACCTTGTGGTATTTATAGTGTATCACTGTGAATATCGTAAGCTGCCTAGACACATATGGATGTACAGATAAATCAGACCAAGTCATGAAAAATGATGAGAAAAACACCAAAATATTGAGGCAAATAAATTTTTAAAGTAAAAAAAAATTATATATGCTAGAATTTGAAATATTATTTCTATTCCAGATACTCTATGTGTGTGTTTCTCTATGTGATAGGTGTGGATGACTGGACTGACTGAAGGCCATGAAAACAGAAGACTGAAGACTGTATCAGTGTGTTAGTGAATGTTTGAGTGAAACAGTATAACTGAGTGACTGAGTGTTGTAGTAAGGAACATTGTATGAAACTGAATGTGTATGAATTGTATATCCGGGAAATTGTACAAATAGTGGAGTTATAGAATTTGTACTGTTTGAATGTTGAAATAAAATATTATATTCAAATAAAATAATGTTCCAATATTTGAATTCTTATACAGTCGTATTTTATTTAAATATAAATGTTATATTCCTGTCTGTGATGTAGTGTAGCAGTATAGTAACAAACACAGTTATAATAATATATATTTGGTTGTTATCATCAAACAAAAATCATATAATTGTTATATACAACAACGTTATATACAACACATATGACATTTGCAACGACTTTAGAAGTCATAGGAGTCTGTTTTTTCCCCGTAACATGCTAGTTGAGGCATATTAAATCATAGGGGCCACTCGGTTTCATGCAGGGGCCTAGTTAAGGGGTTACGTCTCATGTTGGTTTCCCACATGTCGTTGATGTTACCACGCGTCTCTCTCATGATCCTTTGGATCATGTCAGGGAGATACATAGGTTAAACCTCTGCTGGAATCCAGCGATCGTGGTTCACCTCAGAGGTTCTAGGCCGTGGACGTCTTCGGGGATCAACATCGGGACCATCCTTATCCATATCATCAGCTTCATATCCTTGATTCTGGTATGGATGATGAGGCCGGGCCTAAGCCTGTTGGTTCTGATTTTGGAGAACTTGGGCCTGTTGGGCTGCTTGGCGCATACGCTTTAAGTATATAGCGACAACAGTTGAGTCTGTCGAGGAGGGGGTCAGTTACTAGGACCTGGTTCATTACTAATAACCAATTGAGAATGCTCACGCTGATGCGTCACCTCGATGAAAGTTGCAGTAGTTCCATTACCGTTTCCGTTGTTGTTTCCATTGAGACTAGTGTTGGCAAGGGCATTGGCATTAGCAGTCGTCCTCCTTCTTTAGCTTAGCCCTGAGCATAAGAAGAGGAACTTTCCGAGGGATTGAGCTGCGGCCGAGCGCTGTTCTGGTTTAGCTTAAGACGAGGAACGTGACGTTGACTTTCCTCACGTTGGTGCATTAGAAAAATGTTTGTCTTCAACGTGTCGTTGAGCTCTCAAGTTCTATCCTTTTATTTTTTATTAAATGCGAAGAGCTACACTTGGGTTGCCCGAGCATCGAGATCAGTAGGAGGAACGATTTCCATATCGGCCGTGTTTTCCTCTTAGGGATTCGAATTATATATCCTAAGGCATATAATAAAGGAGACTGAGCTTAATGGATGCGAAGTGGGGAGCCGAAGCAAAAGAGATTCAAAACTTGGAGGTGCGGGCTTTTGGGTACGGAGAAATGAGGGATTTAAAATCCTGTCTTTGACACAAGGGATTCAAAACCTTGGTGTTGGCACAAGGGATTTGAAACCCCGGTTTCAGCATGAGGGATTCGAAACTTCAGTGTCGGTATGAGGTATTCAAAACCGTCGGTTTCGGCACGACGGACTCAAATTCCTTGGCTTGAGGTGTAGGGACTCAAAACCCAGAGAGATTCGAACTGTCTGACTCGAAGCAGCTAGATTCGAAATTATTAAATGGAGTATATTTTGGGGATACAAATTTTGTGTTTTGAGGTGTTGCGAGCTCTACTCTCATACGACTTCACTCGAGGTTGATTCCTTAGTGTTTTGGCTACACTTTAGGTTCTGGTGCTACGTGCAGGCCGAGTCGTGTGGGTTTGTGATGCTTTTGGGAAACGGACCAAAAGGCTGGCTAAAACAAATTTAATAGGAATTTGAATGAAGTGGTTAAAAATATAATCATTGCGATTATTAATTGAAGAAATTATACTGGTAAACATTTATGGTCTGAAATAAAACATTTAGATGATAGATTTCAATAAAATAGAAGATGATAACAAAATTAGAATACAAAATCTTACTATTGATCTATATATATAATTAATAAGAGGGATTGAAATATAAAAAATTGTTAATTTTAATAATGAATTGAATGAAGGTTTGATAAGAATAGAAAACACAAGCCTATATATTTAAAATTTACATTTAATAAATTTTATTTCAAGTAAGAGAAAATATTTATTTACTATGTAAAAGTTATGCAAATAAGTTTAATGAAGATTTTTGTTTAAAAAAGGATAAATTAATTCTAATAAATGAATTAAATGTAAGAATGTTTTTGTTCTAATGTACATTATTTCAAAAATATAAGAACAAATTTAATATTGTATAAGTTGATTATTTTAAGTATAAAGATGTTCCTATTTATGATTTTTTATTAATGAATAAACGTTTTAATGAAAATAAATATACATTTTAAGAATGGAATAAATGAATTAAAGAATATGATTTTATTAATGTAAAAGACGATAGGAAATAAGTGAGGATATTTATCATAAATTCTATTAACGACATAGACTGAAATAGAATAAATAGAGTAACATCTATTATGGTAAATGTTAGTGATATTAATAAATATTTTAGATAAATGACTGCTAAATTATTAAATTAGTATTCATGAGTATTGTTTGTATACAATAATTTTATAATATGTTTGAATTAGTATAATTAGAATACAACTCTTTTGTTAACCTCACGGTAATTAGAATCCATTTTAGAATTTAGTGCTAAAATTAATTACTATTAGATTAATTTGAACCATTCACGTTAAAACGAATTGAAAATAAATGTAATCAAAGGTTTGAAAAAGGGAAACATATGTTTATGTCCAATACAAAAATAAACATAAAAAATCGATTGAGTATAAATTAATATATAGTAGTTAAAAAGGTATTAATTGCTAGCCCTCATGTAATTTCTTTATATTTGATTTATCTTTTGTTTTACCATTTCATGTAGCCTTCTTTTTAAACTTCCACCTTCAATTACTTTCTCATTGATAACCTATCACCTCGTTTTGTTTTCTCCACTTCCCATTTTTGTCTGCAATGATCTGTTTCCCTGGTTTATCTTCTTCTTCAAGTTATTTTCCTCTCTCTCCATATTTATTCATTTCTTGAAGCTTGCATTCATTTGCCTTTTTTCTTTTCTCATTCCTTTAACCTGTCATCCGTTTTTCCTTTTCGTTTTCTTTTCCAAACCTTCTTCTTTAGATATTAATCTTCTTCTCTTTTCAAATCTTCTTTTTGTTTCACTTAAAAAAATTTCTCTAATTATTAATCTTCGTCTATTTAAAATTTATTTTTTCTTTCTTTCAGATCATTTTTCTTGAAGTTTTCCCTTCAAATCTTGAACTTTCCTTTTTCAATTCTTTCAAATCTAGATATTTACATACTTCTTTATCGCTTCCATAGAGAAACGCACTTTTACATGTTCTTAACTCTAAAGGAAATTGCTGAGGAGAGATTCCTTCTTTAGGGTACCCCCGGGAACAGATCCAATAAAGACAAAGTGTCACCTGTAGCTTAGAGGATTAGAGCAGGTAGCTATGAACCACGGTGTCGGGGGTTCGAATCCCTCCTCTCACGCAATTGGCCCAAAGGGAAGCATTTTCTCTTGGGGAGGAGGGAGGGGGGTTAAGAAAATCATGATCGGGATAATAGATACAAAGCTATTGAACTTGACCATCACACGCGCACACACACACACATACATTATAATAAAACAAGACAGAAAAAGCAAAGTAGAAAGTAAGGAAGATGTAGAGGATCCTTACGTGATTAGAAAGAGAAAGCTAAAAGGTGAGTGTTATTACTCAAGACTCATTTTTATGTGAATTTAATTAATTGAGTTAACAATATATGTATATGTATATATATATATTTGAAATTCGTTAGTTTATTGAATTTCAAATAGATGATTTAGATTAATATGGACACTGATACTGTTCTATTTAACATCCGACATTAAAAATTGAAACGATTAGATGTTAGTTGATTAGTTATTATATGTTTTATAGTTAAATTAAAATTAAATTGAAGTTTACTGTATTAGATTTGAATTGATTTAATCGGAATATTTCATCATTTTAACTGAAATTGGAAAATTGAATTTGAATTGCATATGTGTATTATATATGGAGTTGGAATAAACTGAATTAAATGAATATGAAATTTATTGTTTTAAAAGATAATATGATATTAAAATTTAAAATTTTGGATATTCAACCACACACATATATGATTGTTGTGATATATGTTAACTATATCCTAACTATATGCCTGAATTTATTAATTTTATGACGCATGACATTGCGTTATCTGTTGTGATACATCACTTTCACCTATTGTTGATTATTGAACAATATTACTGTAACAACCCAGAATTTTAATAATTGAGTTTTTAATTAATTTTAAATATTAACTATATATTTAAGGAATTTACTGACTTGAATTCAAATATTTTCTGCGATTGAATCTATCCGAATAATGAAATATTGATTTCAATTCTAGAATTTGTACGAATAAATCCGATTTGGAATCTGCTATGAATTTGAATGGTTTAAAATAACTTAGATAAATTTGATGTGACTAGAATGATAATGAGAAATTTTTATCATTGAAATTTAAATGATTAATACCATTTAATTATAAGTTATTTTAATCAACGGTCGAACTTAGTAATTTTGTAGACTATCTCAGATTTGAACGAAACTAGTTTTATCGGATCCAGGATGGGGAAATATTGTAAAATGTCAAGTTTCATAACGATCAGACTTATATGTGATCATATGTGCTAGAAATGCACATAAATTAATTTAAAAAGTTAAAATAATATGATTGTCTAACCCGTTAGAAATCAAATCAAATTCAGCCTTTTAAATTTGTATCAATATGACTTGATTTATTTAAGTGTTGCTTGGGGATTTTGGTTAGCTTAAATTATTAGAAACATGAGTTTTTTCTTAGATGTATATATATATAGTACTATGATCTCCTTAGAAAATTAGACACCTCACAAAACAAGTACAACTTCCTCATTCAATTCAGTTCCCGACCTCAAAATGAGGCTCAGTAGTTTTATCAAATGGAATGGAAGCATTTGTATCTCTTTGAAGAGATCATAACTCTTCATGAAAAGAGATAACTTTTCAGATAATATGACCATTAGAGCAGATTTAGTTGACTGGTTCCAATTAAGTTGACTAAATTTGAAATTTAGTCGACTCAATTTTAATTTAATTGACTAAACCAGTTTAGTTGAATATGCTCATGCAAATGTGCATGTTGTGCATTCAACACAGGGTCAGTTGACTGACTAATACAGTCCAATCGACTGAACAATACAGTCCAGTCGATTGAACTATATTGAAATACACAGTGCACATATTTAAAAATATTTTTAAATATAAAAACATGTTTGTGTTATGATATTAACTATTAGAGGACAGATTTTAACAATAACATATATTGCTAAGAGTCAAAACTCGAACAATAGAAAACCACACACCAATTTTGAAGTCTCATCTTCATTGCAGTTTAAATCAATACGTATGAATCTCTTTTTGTCTCTCTAATTATCGTCGAATCTTCTTGTTGAAAGATAAGCTCTGTGACAACCTACCTTTTCGTATGTTTTTAAATCAGCTATAAACCACCAATGTCCAATTCAAACTGCTAAAAAAGTTAGATATCAATGGGTTTTGTTCTAAAGAAATAAAATTCAAAAGAACGAATATAGAATCTCGCAATGGAATGATTAAAATATAATAAACAAATATCATAAGTACATAAACTAGTTCATGAAGCCATTTACATTTGATTTCACTTATATACAATACACAGAATTATATAAATTACCAGACAGAATAGGACATTGTTGATATAATAATAAATAAGATCTTCGACTCCATCTTCGCCTTTAGAAACAATGATCTTCGATAAACCGAAATACTTGGTCTGACCCAAGCGTAATGTAAACAAAACACTCGAGTCAGGATAATTATTCTTATGCATGTAAAATCGACTAAAATGAAATGCTTAGGTGAGATATACAAGTAATTTAACATAAGAATATTCTCAAGATCCCGATATTATATTTTATCTTATTAATTGCTTGTTTCGATTATCGACTTTGTTATCATTTCCAAAATCAATTCAATATTCAAATTCAGACCTCAAATCCCAATTCAACTTTATATGTTTGTTTGACTTCAATATTTAATTCATATATCAAGAAATTTCATTTTCAAACCTTCAATCCGATTTATATTTTCATATCACACTTATCTTTAAATATTTATATTCAAGTAATTTGGGTTCAATTTGCTCCGATTGGAAATAGACATTAAATCAACTAATTCTATGACTAAAGTAGTAAAATTTAATATACACACACACACATATACAATAGTTTAAATAATTAGTTAATAAACGGTTAAATATAAAATAATTAGAAATAAGAAAGAAAATTTAATATAAAATATTTTATTTGAAATAATTACAAATAAATAGTCAAATGTAAAATATTTTAATTAAAATCATTATAAATGAATAGATATAATATAAACTGCAACACCCCACACTTTTCTAATCCCGAATTTTGACAAAAATCGAAACTCAAACCCATCCAAGCATGGAGAGTATAAATCTGGATCCTGCAATTAATTAGCATGAGCATAATCAGTGTAAAATAAAACTAATTTAGAGAGGAAATGAAATAAGATAATAAATACCGATTAAGGTGACTACCTTAAGGAATATCACCACATCGATATCGAGAACGTGAGAACGAGAACTAAAACCAAGCTTGAACACTTGCTAAGACCTGTCTTCCTCGAGATAAACCTGAGAGTTATTATGAGGAGGGAGGGTCAAAACAACAAGTCCTGGTGAGTAGAAAATGTATAACATTGTCTACAATACACAAATTTACTCCGTTTGGTCGAAACCAAAACATACGTCTAAAAGGGCTAGAGATTCTAACCTAAACAATTTAGAATTTGTGCACAATGACTAACTATAAAACCCAAGGCAATACTCTACACTTAGCGATATTGCAATATAAAGATAGAATGTTTACGCGTAAGTATGTTGTAACACCCCGTGAATTCTATAACATTAAGCTTCACAAATTAAAGTGTAATTAATTATAATGAAATAATTAAGGGAAATGGGTTACGCCATTGTGTTCGTCTCGGAATTTTTCTTGAGATAGAGTCCGAGTTTGCGCGAATCGGACTCCGTATGAAGGAGTTATGACCTTCGGAAGTTTCAGAATAAAATTTAAAATTCAAACAGCTCAGTTTGAAATTTGAAAATCGAAAAAAACAGGTGCAAACTGGGCTGGGTGGGAAAATGTAATAACCCGCAAAATCTGGGCCAGTTTAAAATTTTTATTTTGGCAATTTTAGCGAATTTTGAATATTTAAAATGAATTATTTTAAATAATATCGACGAGAAATTTATTTTGAATATAATTCGAACGTATATATTATACGCGTCGTCGTTAGAATATAAATATTTATATATAAATATAAATAGAATTGAAAATGGCGCGGTAGTTCGATAATTCGATTTCAAACTTCAATTGAATGTACCGGGTGCAAAACAATCCGGATTTTAGTGAAACCAGAAATCATAGGATCTATTTGATAGTATCTTTCCAACGAATCCGAAAAATCAAGATTTCATATCAGGAATCAAAAGATATGTCCAGTTGAAAATTCTGAATAGTCGCTATGGAATTCAGGCCCTTAAAAATGGACATTTTGCAAACGACCTCGGATTTCGACGAAACCACTTTTGTTGGATCCATGATGTCAAGTTATTGCTAGGTTTCAAATTTCATAAATTTTCGAATCAATATGTGAGCGTGGTAAAGGAAAACGTGTTTTGACCATTTCAGTTGATTTTAATCGGCTGGAAAATGGCCATTTTCCCATCGATCTCAGAATTCGACGAAACTAGTTTTGTTAGGACCGTATCGTCAATACGAAGCTAGAAAATATTTTTCTGGAATTTTTCTAGTTAGTATGTGAACCCGGTAATTCGAAATGTACGTTTAAAATTCAATAAAGTGATTTAAATGTAAATTAAACGGAAACTGATTCAAACGATCGAATCAGCTTGCGATGCATATCCCATTATGTTCGGAATGAGGGTAAAACGCTAGAGGCGACAGGCGGTGGGTTCGATTCTGAGGTCGATAGGAAAAGTTACCTTTTGGCGAGAAATAAAATAATTAAATAATAATAATAAAAAAATACCTTTCTCTCCTCAACGAGCCCCCCCCCCCCCCCCGTTCCAAATCGTTTCAAAAGAAAAAAAAATGCGATCGAACCCTAAATCCTCCAGCCGTCGGCCTCCACGCCACCGCCGCTGTTTCCTCTCCACCCTCCCCTTTTGCTCCTCCTCCGTCACCTCGATGCGACGCAGACCCCCCCTGCATCGAAGAACGCGAGCAAGACCTCACGCCGTTCGAGGCGTTTTCTGGTGGCCATGGGTGCATCGAACTCGACGCTGCGGGGAGGTGGAGAAAGCTCAGACGACGCCGCTTCAGGTGGACCTAGTTGATCGGACTCCGGTCACTTCTGGGAGGCAGCGACGGTCGATCCCCAAATCGACAGTGGGTTCCAGAACAGAAAAAGACGATTTTTATTATTAAATAAAATTGTTTTTGAAATATATTTTTCTTTATATTTAACAGCGTATGTAAATCTGGTTTTAAATATATTTCGTAATATTAAAAATGTAGTCTTTTTATTATGAAATATTTTTAAATTAAAAATAAGATATGAATGGCGGTATAAAAAAAAGGGAATTTTGCATTTGTTTTTGAATAAAAATGTGACTTCTATTTTTAATACATCAATATATAAATGATGATGTTTTAAATTATGAAATGGCATAATTATTTTCATATTCAAAAATATATAAATGGCTTAGTTTTAAAAATAAAAATATGTTTCTTTTAAAAATGAAAATGATATTGTTTTTGAAAATAAAATGTAGTTTTTTTATAACATATATGAGATTGTTTTTATAATATATATAAGATTGGTTTTATAAAATATAAACTTTGAAATAGAAAAAGGTTTAATCTTTTAATAGAAAAAGATTCGAACTTGCAAAAATAAAGATCATTTTTTTAAAAAAAGAGAAAAGACGGAATTTTTATTAGGTAGAAGGAGTAAGATATAATTCTTATATTTTTAAAGCAATAAAAATATAATTTTTACATCATGGGAATAATAAAAATATAATCTTTATATTTAATAGCGAAGTAAAAATTCAATTTTTATATAAAGTATAACGAAGTAAAAATTCGATTTTTATATATTGAATAACATAGTAAAGATTCAATTTTTATATAAAGTATAACGAAGTGAAAATTCTATTTTTACAAATATGAAATAGCGATGAAAATTCTATTTTCACAATATGAAGTTAGCGATAAAAATATGATTTTTATATAATAGAGAATATAAAAATGTGATTTTTATATATATAGTGACTACGGGCAACGAAGACGACGAAGATGCGATAGCGAAGAAGATTTCTATAAATGAAGTGCCGTGGAGCTAGGATAGCTATAGGTGAGAATTTCTCACCTTTCAATTTATTTTTCTAGTTATATATATATATACTAGGATGCAGACGGTGCTTAGTAGCACCCGACACAATCGTCCACAGACCATGGACTTGTTTGTTTGGCTGTGTTGTTAGTTAGATTGTTTGAGTTGATTTGAATTGTTTGGTGAAATGAAATTGATATGATTGATGTGTGAATGGCGTGAGCCTTCACTAGACCGGGGATAAGGCTAGGCCTCGTCCTGTTTCTAGTATCGTGCCGTTATGCCGCCGAAATTTTCTAAAATGTGTTAGAAAAATAAAAATATCATTTTATTTAAAGAATGAACTTAATAGAAATTCATATGTTGGAATAAAATGTTTTATCGTTAAAAATATAATTTTTAACGTGAATGTGAATAAATAAATATTCATTTACAAACCAGACGGTTTGTTTATGTACACCTATTTGAAGGACATTGATTGGGACGATAAATTTTACACATCGCCCAACTGCACGAATAAAATATTTGTTTGATTGTTTGAAACCCCACACGGGTGTTGGGATGAAATTTGAAGTTCACTCATCCTGATTGATTAAATATGTCGATCGATTGATTGACAGGCTGTTATAAGCGTTAGATATCTATATTTGACGCTTATACAGTGTAGTGCACTTTGGTTGATGGTTGATTACTTCTCAATGCTATGATATACATGTGTTGTATGAAAATCCATATAATTAACTTTATATGGTAATTGATTGGGCCTCATTCCAATTTGAAAAATAAAGAATATTATAAAATAAAAGTTCATGTGTTGACAGTACTCATCCTTTGAGATTGGTCATGTGTTGAACGAAATATTTTGATAATAAAATTTTCATCTTTATCAATATAAAATAAAAGTTCATGTGTTGACAGTACTCATCCTTTGAGATTGGTAATGTGTTGAACGAAATATTTTGACAATAAAATTTACATCTTTATCAATATAAAATAACGGTTCATGTGTTGACAGTACTCATCCTTTGAGATTGGTCATGTGTTGAACGAAATATTTTGATAATAACAACTATTTTGAAAAAGAAATATTTGAAATAAAATATTTGAAATAGAAATTTATGAAGCCGTGTTGATTAGATTGACGCCATTTTGACGTAAACGATATTTATATCGATTTTATTCATTTTGAAATGAATTGAATATATAACGATTTCGAAATGAATTGAATTGAAAACGATTTCGAAATGAATTGAATTGAAAACGATTTCGAAATGAATTGAATTGAAAACGAATTCAAAATGAATTGAAAACGATTTCGAAATAAAATGAATTGAAAACGATTTCGAAATGAATTGAAAACGAATTCAAATTGAATTGAAAGCAAGTCGAAATGAATTCAAATTGAATTAAATTTGAATTGAATAGAAATGAATTTTAAAACGAATTTATAAAGAAGAATTCAATTTTGGTTTGAATTGAAATGGAAGTTGAAATTGCTTTTGAAACGAATTTTAAAACTATTTATATAATTCGTTTTAAATAGAAATCGACGAAGTATATATTATATATATTATATATATAATATAATGGCCTGAATAGAACGCGCCGCGCCGCGGTAGTTCGTGAATTTCGACCATTTATTTCAAACGGACATTACGGGAGATCCGACCGTCGGATTCTCCTAAAACCGGAACCGTTGGGTTCATATCGAAAAGAGCTTTCTAACGAATATTAGAAATTCAAAATCTAACGGTTGGATTTGGAGATACGTCCAAATCAAATTCGAAAAAGGTCGCTGTAAGTGCAGTTCGATGGCCATTGTTGGAAATCGACTGTACGGGCCTTGATAAAATTATTAAAAATAGTAATAATTTGTGTAAAATCATAAGAAATGATTTAGAAAGAATTGGGATGAAAAACTCCATATTTGAAAAGATAAAAATAGATTTTTATCGAAATGAACTAGTTTTGAACTAGAATTACAATTCTATTTGTTTTTAAATAAATAAATTGAATTTGAAATGGTTTTGAAAATAACCAGAATTTCCAATGATTGCATTGGAGTGGATTTGAATCGAAATTGTCGTCGGAATATTTCGATGTTGGAATTCGTGATTATACAGATGTTGTTATGGAAATTTGAAAGATATATATTTATATCGTTATTTCCAATACGACATTTGTTAGTCGTAGGATTTGATATTGAATATAAGCCGACATATTTTCTATTCAGAGCCTTGTATTGAATATCAAATGTGATTTGGGTTTGTCGTGAATGGTGTCTTCACTAACACTGTTCTTGAACCCAGTTGAGAAAAGATTAAATCTTTTTATTTAGATTTAATGAAGTGTACCAATTAAATAATATTTAATTGGAATTGAATTGATATTGATTTTTGGGTTTATCGTGAACAGTGTTTTAAATAACACTCGTTCTTTAACCCGATAATTAATGAAGGTGATTTTGGGTTTATTGTGAACTGTGTTTTTAAATGACACAGATTCTTTAACCCAGTCACAGATTAAAACTAAGTGGAGTTTTAATGAATCTTTAATTAGATTGAAATAATCGAAATGGAGTATCACCAGTTTTGCTCCAGGCGATAGTTAAATCTTTAATTAGATTTGAACGTGAAATGGTAATTGAATTTACCGATAACACCGTGGTGTTAGATATGAAGTATAACCAGTTTTACTTCATGGGATGAATAGGTTGGGATTGGGAAATTAAAACAAATGATTACTTCGGTAAGGTTCGTTAATCCCGACTAGTTTGAATTGATATTCAAAAATAGATTATAGAATAAATTCAAGAAATTTATCTTGGATAAAATTAATGGGAACCTTTCCCTATGAATGTGAAATTTAGAAATTGACTGTCGGTTAGCCAAACAGAATGGTTTTCTGGATATTGATCTGATGTTGGTTTCGGCCTTCGGGGTTAATATTTGGGGAATTATTCTCTTGATTAATTTACGGTTAGTGACTAATGAATTGGAATGAGGCGTATGTTGTGTTTGTGTAACACTTATTTAAAATATACGCGAGTTATTCGGAAAAACCGGGTTTATCCCATTCTGAATAACTGATACGACGATAAGTCGAAGATGAGGACGATGGTCGAAGACCGGAGGTCTTCACGTCGTTTGGGTGATAACTGATGATCTTGATTGGGCTGTACACCCAAGAAGATGGAAACAGTTGGTGATCGTCCAGACGTACTTGGAGATCGATGGATATGCGGGGTACTAGGTGCCTCCGGTTTCGTTCAGACCCAGAACGAACTTGTAAATGGACTGTGTGTCTGACATTGGATTTTAGTCTGTGTGATTGATCTCTATTAAATATATATCTGTTTGGCGGCGGAGAATTTATTCTCTTGCTTAACGCCCTTCTCTGAGACGTACGAGCTCAGGGGTTATATATTGATGGATATCAAACGCATGGAGTGAATTGCCTGTGTGGCATGCCTAAGTGGCAATTGATCGAGGCTTCTGTTGAAAAGCAAAGTCTTATGGTGATGATCAAAGCAAGGCCTTTGTGGCGTAGCTTTGTGTAACGTTTACCTCGCGTGTTTCACACCCGGTATGAACCAAAAACGGGAGAGGACCTCAGGGAGGGCATGCGTTTCCTTCTAGCTAAAAAGTGGCGTCAGTGGTTTTACACGCCCTGACGAGTTTGACTTATGTGGTTGTTGCTGTTGCGAGGCGCCTCTGATTGATCGGTCGTTCTCGAACCGATGGAGTCATTTAGTTGGCTCATTTACGCCCCAAAGGGCGGGGAAACGTAGTGTTCAGGCATTTTAATCCACATCGGTGGACCGGCCCTGTCGCTCCAAGGGTCACTCGAGCTCTGATCCTGAGACATGGGCTAGATTGTCTCGAATCGGTTGAGGACTATCTTTTGCCTCGGTTCATAGACGGAAATCCAATTTCCAAATACGTGCCATTTGCGGTTTTATTTGTAAACCTATTTATGGCGACATAGTGGCATGGGACGCTCATGTCGCCTATGATTGATACTTATGATTTGAAGTTGTTTTATACACTATGCACTTATAATAGTATCAAACGATTTGTTTTAAACGTATCAAGCATTCTTTGGCTGTTATAAGGTAAAAACCCTATCCCCCGGCTTGCGTTGCATTGTGTGATAGGACCTGGGTCTTATAACAGCTTCATTTTTCTTTATTTAGCATTGCGCTGTTTGTTTTATGCACTGGTATTCTTGGGAGGAAACCCGTTCCGTGTTATACGGCGTGGTCCCTTGATTTACCTAACTTTAAGAATAAAGATTAACTGTTTTAGTTCTCACACCAGTCACATGACTGACCTGGAGTTTATTGTTTTAACCTAAACTCTGGGTGCCCCTATTTTGACACGGGCAGCTAGTAGTTTTGGTTTTGCAGATTTATATTCATAGGATCCTGGTTCACAGCTGGAACGATATCCGGAAAGCTTTGTATCCGTATATCTCCTTCTAGTTGTGTATTGTATTATTTTCCGCTGCTATGTATTTAAATGTAATTTAAATCTCTGATATTTCTGTGTAATATTCATTTATACTCTGTATATTCTTGTAATCTGATGCATTGTTGTAATATACAATGAAACGTTCTTCTGTTTGCGTTCTGTTGTGGTTTGTTCTCGAACTATCCGACGCTTTCCTTTACGGGGAAGTTACGGGTCTTTACACGTGGTATCAGAGCTTTGGTTTACCAAGCTCAGAGAACAAGACACATTAGAACTATACGAAAGAATTCATCAGATATTGGGTTAGTAATATCCAATGAGAATGACTCGTTAGAGATGGGATCAGTAGTATCCTAGGACGAGTGTGAAGAGTATATTTTTTAAAAAAAAAATGAAAACAATTTTTGTTTTGAAAATCTAAATCAATTATTCGTATTTGATTATCTATTTATATTGATGTGGACAATCCAGTATATATAGATTTTGCGTATACGTCTGATCCGCGTGTATTCGAAATTTTAATATACTGGATAGATATAGAATCACACTCTAGTCGCCCGGAGATGATTCAAATGATGAGGCATCATCATCAGTGTTTATATTCGAGCGACGAAAGTGAGATTTCTATATACTTCCTATTGATTGGTGTGAGAACCAAAATTAGATAGGGCCTATTGTTGTGATTTGGCATCAAAAATCTGATTTTTGACTATGCATCAAAATTATGAATTTGAAACTCTAATTCACTAATTGATTGATGTTTGTGTTGTTTGTTCATTTGTTTGCTAATTTTGAACCATTATGCCTAATAGCATCAAATATTGAGTTATATTGAAAATTGGTCGCATTTGCTTGCATATGCATATACTTACATAGAACAGGTCATAGCAAGGAGGCTAGAGCAGAGAATAAAATTTGTTTGCCCGACAAATAGGTACATGTTTACTACATAATTTCCTGTTTTGTTTGGGTGATGATGATTTTGTGAGCCTATTGGCTAGCCGCTTGGCTTTTTCTTTTTCTTTTTGAGATCTGAAGGACCGGGGAAGCTATTTGAAATTCCCCGATGCTCCCGGTGCAGGGGAGGTTATGGCGAAATTTTTCGAAAATTTAGGGTGTTAGCCAAATTTTTGAAATTTTGAAAATTCTCAGAAACTAAAGAGTTGGAGAATGGAAGCCAGATCGAGCGTAGAGCTGATTAATCAAACCACTTTCGACTTTGTTCCTTTTCGGGGACGAAAAGTTTTAAGTGGGGGAGATTGTAATAACCCGCAAAATCTGGGCCAGTTTAAAATTTTTATTTTGGCAATTTTAGCGAATTTTGAATATTTAAAATGAATTATTTTAAATAATATCGACGAGAAATTTATTTTGAATATAATTCGAACGTATATATTATACGCGTCGTCGTTAGAATATAATTATTTATATATAAATATAAATAGAATTGAAAATGGCGCGGTAGTTCGATAATTCAATTTCAAACTTCAATTGAATGTACCGGGTGCAAAACAATCCGGATTTTAGTGAAACCAGAAATCATAGGATCTATTTGATAGTATCTTTCCAACGAATCCGAAAAATCAAGATTTCATATCAGGAATCAAAAGATATGTCCAGTTGAAAATTCTGAATAGTCGCTATGGAATTCAGGCCCTTAAAAATGGACATTTTGCAAACGACCTCGGATTTCGACGAAACCACTTTTGTTGGATCCGTGATGTCAAGTTATTGCTAGGTTTCAAATTTCATAAATTTTCGAATCAATATGTGAGCGTGGTAAAGTAAAACGTGTTTTGACCATTTCAGTTGATTTTAATCGACTGGAAAATGGCCATTTTCCCAACGATCTCAGAATTCGACGAAACTAGTTTTGTTAGGACCGTATCGTCAATACGAAGCTAGAAAATATTTTTCTGGAATTTTTCTAGTTAGTATGTGACCCCGGTAATTCGAAATGTACGTTTAAAATTCAATAAAGTGATTTAAATGTAAATTAAACGGAAACTGATTCAAACGATCGAATCAGCTTGCGATGCATATCCCATTGTGTTCGGAATGAGGGTAAAACGCTAGGGGCGACAGGCGTTGGGTTCGATTCTGAGGTCGATAGGAAAAGTTACCTTTTGGCGAGAAATAAAATAATTAAATAATAATAAAAAAAATACCTTTCTCTCCTTAACCAGGCCCCCCCCCCGTTCCAAATCGTTTCAAAAGAAAAAAAAATGCGATCGAACCCTAAATCCTCCAGCCGTCGGCCTCCACGCCACCGCCGCTGTTTCCTCTCCACCCTCCCCTTCTGCTCCTCCTCCGTCACCTCGATGCGACGCAGACCCCCCCACCTGCATCGAAGAACGCGAGCAAGACCTCACGCCGTTCGAGGCGTTTTCTGGTGGCCATGGGTGCTTGAACTCGACGATGCGGGGAGGTGGAGAAAGCTCAGACGACGCCGCTTCAGGTGGACCTAGTTGATCGGACTCCGGTCACTTCTGGGAGGCAGCGACGGTCGATCCCCAAATCGACAGTGGGTTCCTGAACAGAAAAAGGTGATTTTTATTATTAAATAAAATTGTTTTTGAAATATGTTTTTCTTTATATTTAACAGCGTATGTAAATCTGGTTTTAAATATATTTCGTAATATTAAAAATGTAGTCTTTTTATTATGAAATATTTTTAAATTAAAAATAAGATATGAATGGCGGTATAAAAAAAAAGGGAATTTTGCATTTGTTTTTGAATAAAAATGTGACTTCTATTTTTAATACATCAATATATAAATGATGATGTTTTAAATTATGAAATGGCATAATTATTTTCATATTCAAAAATATATAAATGGCTTAGTTTTAAAAATAAAAATATGTTTCTTTTAAAAATGAAAATGATATTGTTTTTGAAAATAAAATGTAGTTTTTTTATAACATATATGAGATTGTTTTTATAATATATATAAGATTGGTTTTATAAAATATAAACTTTGAAATAGAAAAAGGTTTAATCTTTTAATAGAAAAAGATTCGAACTTGCAAAAATAAAGATCATTTTTTTTAAAAAAGAGAAAAGACGGAATTTTTATTAGGTAGAAGGAGTAAGATATAATTCTTATATTTTTAAAGCAATAAAAATATAATTTTTACATCATGGGAATAATAAAAATATAATCTTTATATTTAATAGCGAAGTAAAAATTCAATTTTTATATAAAGTATAACGAAGTAAAAATTCGATTTTTATATATTGAATAACATAGTAAAGATTCAATTTTTATATAAAGTATAACGAAGTGAAAATTCTATTTTTACAAATATGAAATAGCGATGAAAATTCAATTTTCACATTATGAAGTTAGCGATAAAAATATGATTTTTATATAATAGAGAATATAAAAATGTGATTTTTATATATATAGTGACTACGGGCAACGAAGACGACGAAGATGCGATAGCGAAGAAGTTTTCTATAAATGAAGTGCCGTGGAGCTAGGATAGCTATAGGTGAGAATTTCTCACCTTTCAATTTATTTTTCTAGTTATATATATATACTAGGATGCAGACGGTGCTTAGTAGCACCCGACACAATCGTCCACAGACCATGGACTTGTTTGTTTGGCTGTGTTGTTAGTTAGATTGTTTGAGTTGATTTGAATTGTTTGGTGAAATGAAATTGATATGATTGATGTGTGAATGGCGTGGGCCTTCACTAGACCGGGGATAAGGCTAGGCCTCGTCCCGTTTCTAGTATCGTGCCGTTATGCCGCCGAAATTTTCTAAAATGTGTTAGAAAAATAAAAATATCATTTTATTTAAAGAATGAACTTAATAGAAATTCATATGTTGGAATAAAATGTTTTATCGTTAAAAATATAATTTTTAACGTGAATGTGAATAAATAAATATTCATTTACAAACCAGACGGTTTGTTTATGTACACCTATTTGAAGGACATTGATTGGGACGATAAATTTTACACATCGCCCAACTGCACGAATAAAATATTTGTTTGATTGTTTGAAACCCCACACGGGTGTTGGGATGAAATTTGAAGTTCACTCATCCTGATTGATTAAATATGTCGATCGATTGATTGACAGGCTGTTATAAGCGTTAGATATCTATATTTGACGCTTATACAGTGTAATGCACTTTGGTTGATGGTTGATTACTTCTCAATGCTATGATATACATGTGTTGTATGAAAATCCATATAATTAACTTTATATGGTAATTGATTGGGCCTCATTCCAATTTGAAAAATAAAGAATATTATAAAATAAAAGTTCATGTGTTGACAGTACTCATCCTTTGAGATTGGTCATGTGTTGAACGAAATATTTTGATAATAAAATTTTCATCTTTATCAATATAAAATAAAAGTTCATGTGTTGACAGTACTCATCCTTTGAGATTGGTCATGTGTTGAATGAAATATTTTGATTATAAAATTTACATCTTTATCAATATAAAATAACGGTTCATGTGTTGACAGTACTCATCCTTTGAGATTGGTCATGTGTTGAACGAAATATTTTGATAATAACAACTATTTTGAAAAAGAAATATTTGAAATAAAATATTTGAAATAGAAATTTATGAAGCTGTGTTGATTAGATTGACGCCATTTTGACATAAACGATATTTATATCGATTTTATTCATTTTGAAATGAATTGAATATATAACGATTTCGAAATGAATTGAATTGAAAACGATTTCGAAATGAATTGAATTGAAAACGATTTCGAAATGAATTGAATTGAAAACGAATTCAAAATGAATTGAAAACGATTTCGAAATAAAATGAATTGAAAACGATTTCGAAATGAATTGAAAACGAATTCAAATTGAATTGAAAGCAAATCGAAATGAATTCAAATTGAATTGAAATTTGAATTGAATAGAAATGAATTTTAAAACGAATTTATAAAGAAGAATTCAATTTTGGTTTGAATTGAAATGGAAGTTGAAATTGCTTTTGAAACGAATTTTAAAACTATTTATATAATTCGTTTTAAATAGAAATCGACGAAGTATATATTATATATATATAATATAATGGCCTGAATAGAACGCGCCGCGCCGCGGCAGTTCGTGAATTTCGACCATTTATTTCAAACGGACATTACGGGAGATCCGACCGTCGGATTCTCCTAAAACCGGAACCGTTGGGTTCGTATCGAAAAGAGCTTTCTAACGAATATTAGAAATTCAAAATCTAACGGTTGGATTTGGAGATACGTCCAAATCAAATTCGAAAAAGGTCGCTGTAAGTGCAGTTCGATGGCCATTGTTGGAAATCGACTGTACGGGCCTTGATAAAATTATTAAAAATAGTAATAATTTGTGTAAAATCATAAGAAATGATTTAGAAAGAATTGGGATGAACAACTCCATATTTGAAAAGATAAAAATAGATTTTTATCGAAATGAACTAGTTTTGAACTAGAATTACAATTCTATTTGTTTTTAAATAAATAAATTGAATTTGAAATGGTTTTGAAAATAACCAGAATTTCCAATGATTGCATTGGAGTGGATTTGAATCGAAATTGTCGTCGGAATATTTCGATGTTGGAATTCGTGATTATACAGATGTTGTTATGGAAATTTGAAAGATATATATTTATATCGTTATTTCCAATACGACATTTGTTAGTCGTAGGATTTGATATTGAATATAAGCCGACATATTTTCTATTCAGAGCCTTGTATTGAATATCAAATGTGATTTGGGTTTGTCGTGAATGGTGTCTTCACTAACACTGTTCTTGAACCCAGTTGAGAAAAGATTAAATCTTTTTATTTAGATTTAATGAAGTGTACCAATTAAATAATATTTAATTGGAATTGAATTGATATTGATTTTTGGGTTTATCGTGAACAGTGTTTTAAATAACACTCGTTCTTTAACCCGATAATTAATGAAGGTGATTTTTGGTTTATTGTGAACTGTGTTTTTAAATGACACGGATTCTTTAACCCAGTCACAGATTAAAACTAAGTGGAGTTTTAATGAATCTTTAATTAGATTGAAATAATCGAAATGGAGTATCACCAATTTTGCTCCAGGCGATAGTTAAATCTTTAATTAGATTTGAACGTGAAATGGTAATTGAATTTACCGATAACACCGTGGTGTTAGATATGAAGTATAACCAGTTTTACTTCATGGGATGAATAGGTTGGGATTGGGAAATTAAAACAAATGATTACTTCGGTAAGGTTCGTTAATCCCGACTAGTTTGAATTGATATTCAAAAATAGATTATAGAATAAATTCAAGAAATTTATTTTGGATAAAATTAATGGGAACCTTTCCCTATGAATGTGAAATTTAGAAATTGACTGTCGGTTAGCCAAACAGAATGGTTTTCTGGATATTGATCTGATGTTGGTTTCGGCCTTCGGGGTTAATATTTGGGGAATTATTCTCTTGATTAATTTACGGTTAGTGACTAATGAATTGGAATGAGGCGTATGTTGTGTTTGTGTAACACTTATTTAAAATATACGCGAGTTATTCGGAAAAACCGGGTTTATCCCATTCTGAATAACTGATACGACGATAAGTCGAAGATGAGGACGATGGTCGAAGACCGGAGGTCTTCACGTCGTTTGGGTGATAACTGATGATCTTGATTGGGCTGTACACCCAAGAAGATGGAAACAGTTGGTGATCGTCCAGACGTACTTGGAGATCGATGGATATGCGGGGTACTAGGTGCCTCCGGTTTCGTTCAGACCCAGAACGAACTTGTAAATGGACTGTGTGTCTGACATTGGATTTTAGTCTGTGTGATTGATCTCTATTAAATATATATCTGTTTGGCGGCGGAGAATTTATTCTCTTGCTTAACGCCCTTCTCTGAGACGTACGAGCTCAGGGGTTATATATTGATGGATATCAAACGCATGGAGTGAATTGCCTGTGTGGCATGCCTAAGTGGCAATTGATCGAGGCTTCTGTTGAAAAGCAAAGTCTTGTGGTGATGATCAAAGCAAGGCCTTTGTGGCGTAGCTTTGTGTAACGTTTACCTCGCGTGTTTCACACCCGGTATGAACCAAAAACGGGAGAGGACCTCAGGGAGGGCATGCGTTTCCTTCTAGCTAAAAAGTGGCGTCAGTGGTTTTACACGCCCTGACGAGTTTGACTTATGTGGTTGTTGCTGTTGCGAGGCGCCTCTGATTGATCGGTCGTTCTCGAACCGATGGAGTCATTTAGTTGGCTTATTTACGCCCCAAAGGGCGGGAAAACGTAGTGTTCAGGCATTTTAATCCACATCGGTGGACCGGCCCTGTCGCTCCAAGGGTCACTCGAGCTCTGATCCTGAGACATGGGCTAGATTGTCTCGAATCGGTTGAGGACTATCTTTTGCCTCGGTTCATATACGGAAATCCAATTTCCAAATACGTGCCATTTGCGGTTTTATTTGTAAACCTATTTATGGTGACATAGTGGCATGGGACGCTCATGTCGCCTATGATTGATACTTATGATTTGAAGTTGTTTTATACACTATGCACTTATAATAGTATCAAACGATTTGTTTTAAACGTATCAAGCATTCTTTGGCTGTTATAAGGTAAAAACCCTATCCCCCGGCTTGCGTTGCATTGTGTGATAGGACCTGGGTCTTATAACAGCTTCATTTTTCTTTATTTAGCATTGCGCTGTTTGTTTTATGCACTGGTATTCTTGGGAGGAAACCCGTTCCGTGTTATACGGCGTGGTCCCTTGATTTACCTAACTTTAAGAATAAAGATTAACTGTTTTAGTTCTCACACCAGTCACATGACTGACCTGGAGTTTATTGTTTTAACCTAAACTCTGGGTGCCCCTATTTTGACACGGGCAGTTAGTAGTTTTGGTTTTGTCGATTTATATTCACAGGATCCTAGTTCACAGCTGGAACGATATCCGGAAAGCTTTGTATCCGTATATCTCCTTCTAGTTGTGTATTGTATTATTTTCCGCTGCTATGTATTTAAATGTAATTTAAATCTCTGATATTTCTGTGTAATATTCATTTATACTCTGTATATTCTTGTAATCTGATGCATTGTTGTAATATACAATGAAACGTTCTTCTGTTTGCGTTCTGTTGTGGTTTGTTCTCGAACTATCCGACGCTTTCCTTTACGGGGAAGTTACGGGTCTTTACTGAAAATTCCTGCGCAGAGACCAGGTTGACCATAGGGTCGACCATGGTGTCGACCTGGCCACCCCAGGTCGACCCGCTAGTCGACCTACCTGGTCGACCTGGCTGGCTGGGTCTGGCTCGAATTTCTATGGCTCGGTGTGTCATTAGGGCTGACATGTCACCTCTTGATTGGCTCTTTAAACTTTGTATAGTCTAGATTCCTCCTGTCTTCATCTGACGGCTCAAACCAATTTAAAAATCTATAAATACTCCCTAAGTCTCAACTAAAAATTCACACAAAAAATAAGATGGGAGTCGTCATGCTGCCAGGAAGGAATTGAGCATAGCCGTCAAGAGGAAGAAGCTTAGAGACGAATCCAATTAAGAAGAAGATAAAAGTTTAATCAAATTAATCAACGCAACGTTAATATACCCAAAGGAGCGCATCTCAATTTCAAAATTCAGAATCCAGAATTCAAGATTCTGCATTCGTTCTAAGTATAGTGACCTTTCAGAATATGAATAAAAACTGTGACGTGATTCGATGAATTTGAAAATAGAATTGTGTTATTGTACGAATTCTGTGTATTGTAATAATTTTGTCATGACTTGTGTATTGATATTTGTGGCATAAATTGATTGATGCAAGCCTATTGGACATTTGTGTATGAAAGTAATAACAATAGCAAGTTGTGGCAAAAACTAGTAGTTGATCCCTTTATGTTTATGTCGATGGCATGGACTATGTATAGTCCCTTAGTCTAAGTTAGAATTTATGTAAACATGTTCTAGATTTGAGACCTTTTATGCCTACATGACCCAAAACCTATGAACACATTCTTATTTTTATTTGCAAGTATAATTGGATCTATGTTAAGTATCGTTTGGGTTTCATAAACTATGCAATTTCTTGTTGAAATAGGCTATATAATTAGATGTTAAAATTTGACATTTTGATGAATATACAACATGCTAGTTTTGTGGTTGGCATTATGCCAAGTTAAACATGTTTAAACCCAAGTTTGTATAAGCCTAAACTATGCCATTCCATATGGCACCTACTTAGTTATACTTTGGTTTGAATGCAAGTTCACATGAACCATATTATATGTTAGTTGAATCGCTAAATTGCGAGTTCATGCGCCACACACCTTTATGTGAAATATTACATGTTCTTGGTTTCCCCTTTTTCTCACGTTTATAAAGTTGGGCTGAATTGTGACAAGCCCAACACATGTTATAATGTTGCAAACGTACAAACGGGGGTAATAACGTTGGGTGTAAAACATTAAAATATAAGTTGGCATGTTGGCACTGCCAACGGCAATAACATTCTAGCGGTATGAATTGTTATACCCAAGAATAAAGAACATGAAATTTACATATATAATTGAGAAGTAATAAAATATGTAAATTTAGAAAACACGATATGCTTAACCCGAGGTTGGATTGAGTTGTGATGTAAACCTGCCCAGACCCGCCCGGCTATCCAGTAGTCACAACAATACCTATCCAATGTGGATGGTTAAGCATTGAGCCCAATAAGGACCCGAGGTTAGACTGAGTTACGGTATAAACCTGCCCGGAACCAACCGGCACATCCAAGTAACCGTAGCAATACCTGTCTAATGTGAGTGGTCAGGTGCTCTAAGAGGCTAAGGACAGATGGTAGGGTTAAGTCAACTATGAACACTTAACCATATTCAACATGTTAACAAGAATTGATGGGTGGGGGTTAGGTAAATACAGACACTTAACCACTTAACACGTTTGACTAGAAAACCCTGGTAACGAGGGACCCGTTTCAGCAGTAACCCAAGTTAGGTATCATGGTACCCTGAAACTAGGCAGGGTGGGGCATGATTACTGGGCTGATTGTAAGCGGTCAAAGCGACGACGGTGGGTGCAACAGTGTAGGTTCTAAGGGGGTGCGGGCGTGCACACACTCCGGAGCAGACAAACAGGGCACTGGAGGCACCAGTAGTATAACCTATGCCTTCTAGGATTGTGTCGGGGCCGCCACCATGGGTCTTGATACACCCCATGGTGGGACCAGCATAGGTATCTACAATTCTTGGGGGCCGTATTACACATGTTTACATGAGTAGGAGCCGATCTTTAGAAAATGGGGATCATTTCACCCTCAGCATGGGGTGCCAGTTAAAATAAGCTCAAGTAGGTGCAGAGATATGGTGTGGGTGCGATAGCACATTCAATTCTAAATGACACTTCCTTAGCTTGTTACACTTTCCTGTTTTCAGTTTATATCTATCATGCCCTTTTTATTATTCACATACTGAAGAGTTACTAGATTTACTTAGGCTTTATGTCTGACTCTATTTTCTTTTCATCTTCTTTTCTTTCGTTCCCCCCTAGGTCCACAGGGAGGAAACAACCCAACTTAGTACTCTTTTGCAAGCTTCAAGACCGTAGACATATGGTTTGGATCTCTTTTGCTCGAATCATGGCTTTGGATATCACTATGGGGATTTTTGTTGCTTTTATTTATGTTTTTATGCTTCTTTAATAAGACAGAAATGAGGTTGTAATGATGGAAGTATTTTGAGACAATTATGGAAATGTTTTGTTTGAACACGTATTGATGAAATAAAAGTCTATTTGGTTTCCGCTATTTAAAATATGTATTATTATCTGTCTTGTGTTTATCTATGACTTTTACTTATAAACCTCCACCAAAGTTAAGGCATTCCCTTTGTGAGTGACCTTAACGGAGGTGGGGTGTTTCATATGTAGCCTTATAACCACCATTAACTAATTAACAAGAGGACAACTAACTTCAGACTATCACACAAGGAGGGTATTTATTTATATATATCTACTTAAAACCTCGCTACCTTTGTAAGGTAAGGGTTGGTTCTTACGATCACTTAATATGTAAGGTAATGGTGGATTCATACGATCAGTTAATACCCAAGGCGGACCTTGGTCACTTAATACTTTATATGGTTGTTTATTATACCATAATATTAATTAGAGGACACTAACTACTAAGTCCTTCTAATCTAAGGCTTCCGTCATTCACGCATATAACATGCCTGCGACAAGAGATAGTAAGCAATCACTTATTACCTAAAAGATAAGCAGACGACATCTCGCCATTTAAGACCTTCCCCCGGTGGGCCCCTTGTTACTATCTTGTTGGTCTTATTAGATAATTCCCTTTATCTGTTAATTCTTCCTGCATGGTAGGTAGACGTTACGTATCTCATTTAATACCAATTCCCAAAGTGAACCCATAACAGCCCGCATTTTATGTATCGAAAGATCGTAAAATATTTTTATTTTATTCCTTGAGATTTGGATCATATTTAAGTGTTTTATCATAGACCTATACCTCGATAAGTGCATTTTTATGTGAAACACCCTATGATCTATTTTAGCAAGTTTAATTTGGTAATTCTATGCTATTTCATGTGTATATGCAAGTTAGATCTATAGTTTTGTTCATATTTACATTAATGGAGATTTCGGGGAATTTCACATAATTATTGATGAAACGACCAAACTGGTGATGTTAGTGGTTTCATTCCATGTTCATGATTGTGTTGAATGGATTGATGAGTTGGTTTCGTCGATTGCGTTGATTGGCAAAGTTTTGGTCGAAATTGGAGTCGCATTTGGGAAGTGCAGGTTTTGGGTCAAACAAGGCCTAGTCGGTCGTTCATAGTGGTCGGTCGAACCGGGGATATTTGACTGGGTCGGTCTTGATGTGGGTCAGTCTGTCTAATTTCGGTCGGTCGGTCATTCGTGAAATATAGGGGTGAAGTGGATAGGTTGGGTCGGTCGCTCCTGCTCAGGTCGGTTACCATAGGTCAGTCGGACTTAGTGATGAAGGCCTGGATGAGGTGGGTCGAGCACACATATGGTTGGGTCGAGCGAACCATAGGGGGTCGGTCGAGCGAGCCATAAGGGGGTCAGTCTGTCGTGTACAACAGGGTCATTTCTGAAAATTTTATTTTTTGGCATGACTCATATTTGAAGGAAAGAGCTTGAAATTGTTTTTTTGGGAAACCCACCGAACCCTAGCCGCAACGCAGTAATGTAATTTTCTTGGTGATGATGTGACTTCGAAGTAAATTCAACTAGGAAGGATCGAAGTGTTGAAAGTTGTTCATTGATCGGTGTAAAACAACGAATGAGTTGACAAGTCAAAGGTTGTGAGTTGGTGGATAATGGTTGCTAAAGAAGGTTGCTTAGGCTATGAAAAGTCATCGAGTTGGACGACTAATAGATCAAAAGGCCAAGAGATTATCATTGTTGTAAATTCTAGTAGGATCAAAGCAGGGGTACGATGGGGGCGTTCAAAAGACCGGTTGTAAATCGAGCACCCTGGGTATCGTTGAAAGGTCTCTTGTCAAAGTTGGACATACATACGTATCATTTAAAGGCGTATGGAGTTTATGCTAGAACTGGGGCTACCATTAGCCCATGACATTTGGCAAGGTTGGACGTCATACGATTAACGATGGTTTCAAGCTAGGATTGGCGGTGATAGCCAGAGTCTGTCATAGATGATTGGTCACTTTGTTTGAAACATCTCATATAGTTTGTCCAACATCGAAGTTGATGTTCCTTGGGTGCTTGTCTGATATTGGTTTAGGCCTATGGGGCTTGTTCTCGAGGAACGTTGAATTTGATTAGGATGGCTTACATGAGATGCACATAATACGGATGTTATGAGTGCTTTACCATGATTGAACGGGTGTTCTGGTTCCCATGTATGAATGGTTGAATTGTTTATGGTATAGGCTATCACTGTCCGATTTGGGGAAGATAGGGTTGAGTTCTTCTCTGGTGTTGTTGGTAGGCTAGTATGTTTATCTATCCATCCTCATATACTTTAGTGTTGAAGTTTGTTAGTTTTTTTTTATCGCTCACTAAGACTGTTGTCTGACTCATGGTTTTGTGTTTCCACTTATTACCTTGGGTTGTTCATCAGGTTGTGGATGGGAAGACAAAGTAGTAGGTAACAGGTGATTAGTGAGGACGATGATGCTTTCAAAGGCGAGCAGGAGGCTGGCGTATTACTTTTACTACTATTTAGTATTTCTATTTTCGCTGCTTGAGTTGCTTTATGTACGTAGTTGATATTTCCTATGATGTTGGGAAACTTTTCAGGATATTGTGAAAGTTTGAAAAGTTTGCTATATGATGCATCATAACCATTACTGTTGTATATGTTCTATTATATTTCGTCCTTGCGATGTGAGTTCTACGACAGGTTTCGATGTTGTTTACCTACTCTGATGATCGTCCATAGCTGTCTGGCACAACTTTCAGCGCATTGATCCTCTTGTTTTGTGCAGGGTTATGGGAGATCGTCACACTAGGTATTAGAGCTCTGGTTAAAGATTTAAGCCAAAGTTCGAAGACGTAATTACATATAAGAGACGTACTTGTAGATTTCAGTTGGATGCTTACTATATATATATTTGAATATATAGTATTAGCAGTTGTATTCTTTAGTAGTTTTTCTTGGAAGTAACTAATTTTTCTAAATTGCAGATTTAGAATGAGTAGATGACCATCAAGACACGCTACTAGGGGTGCTAATACTAAAGGGCGAAATGGTGGCTAACTAGACTACGCATCCTTGTTCGAGGCCATGGCGGCGACGATCATGAATAGGTTCCCTGCTCCAGTGGCGGCTACGGTTGGTGTTGGAGTTCCAGTGCCTAGGGATGTAGAATTTGCAAAGTTATGCAAATACTTTTCTTCATTGGGAGGAAGACAATTCAAGGGCACTGAACCAGTTTAAGAAGTTGAGAGGCAGATGGATACTTGTGTTAGGATCTTCAAGGACTTGGGCATTGATGATGCAACAAAGAGAAAGCTTGCATCAAGGCAGTTGGAGGGTAGAGCAATGGACTGGTGGAACTCTCCCACACTTGAGACCCCTAAAGAGGATATTTCATGGGAGTTGTTCCAAGCTAAGTTTGAAGCAAAGTTTATATCCACCGTGCAATATTCTATTTTGTTTTAGAGATTCGTAGAGCTTAAACATAATGGTCGCCCAATTCTTGACTATGTTTTTGACTTCTAGGCTTTGTCGAAGTATGCTCGTTCATATGTGGATACTCCTTATCAGAAAACGAGAAGTTTGTCCTGGGGTTGGATGAATACTTTGGGAATCAGCTTGTGGATCACCTTGATGATAGCTTTGAGAAGATCTTCGAGAAGGCTTGGAGGCATGAAAGTCTGTTTTCTAAGAAGATGTCTATTGTTGCACCTAAGGAAGAACTAAAGCCACAGAAGGATGGTAATAATAAAAAGAGGAAACAACAACAACAGAAAGGGAAGAATGACCAAGAGAAGCCTAATATTGAGGTGGTTAGCTTTAACTGCCAATAGAAAGGCCATTTTGCTAGTGAGTGCAAGAATCCCAAAGCTAAGAAGAAGTGCTTCAAATATGGGAAGCCTGGGCATGAGAAGAAGGACTGTCCAGAATCGGCTAAGGGCAAGCTGGTTGTTAAGGCTTATGCTTTGAAGCCGTGCCAAATTATTCGAGAGCTCCTACTAAAGAGGAGAAGGGAAAGGGTGTCCTCATGCAAGGTACTCTTTCTGTCCGGGGTGTTTCTGTTCAGTTTTGTTCGATACTGGAGCATCACGTTCTTTCATTTGCAATGAGCTTGTGTGCCGCTTGGGTTTGGAATCCGAGATTTGTTATAGATCGTTCATAGTGAGTAGTCTAGTTGGGGGTTTGTCCAATGTTTGCATGATTTGTCGTGGTCTAGTGTTGTCGAGTCATGGTTGCTCTTTTATGTGTGACTGCTTTGTTCTTAACTTCGCTGGGTTTGGGATCATCTCGGGCATGGATTGGCTCCAGAGGTATGCGGCAAGAGTGAATTGCGAGAAGCTAGAGGTGAGAGTCGGGGATATGGAAGGACAAAAGGTGTTGATTAGATGTAAGCACGAAGAGGATGTCCTCGTGAGCTATCTATATTCGCCTAGGATTCCATAGGAAGACTTGTCCTCTGTGCTGATTGCTAATGAGTATGCGGATTTCTTTGATAAGGTGAATGGATTTTCGCCGCATCGTGAGATCGAGTTTAGGATCGATTTGGTCGAGGGTGCTAGATCCATCGTTATTCCTATTAGGCGGATGGCGCCTAAGGACTACCGAGAGTTGGAAGTGCAAGTTCGTGACCTTCTAGGAAAGTGATTCATTCGGAGAAGTGTTTCCGAATGGGGTGCACTGGTCATGTTTGCAACCAAGGCAGATGGCTCGTTAAGATTGTGTATGGACCATCTTGAGCTGAACTAGGTGACTAAAAAGAACATGTATACGTTGCCAAGGATTGATGACTTGTTCGGTCAGCTTCATGAGGCCAAAGTGTTTTCTCAGATGGATTTGGCAACGGGATTTCACCAGTTGAGGATGGCTAAGGATAGTGTGCCAAAGAATGCTTTTAGGACACCATCCGATTTTTTCGAATGGTTGGTGATGCCATTCGGGTTGAAGAACGCGCTAGCGTATTTTGTGGATCTTGTGAACAGGGTTTTAAGAGATCAGTTGAACAAGTTTGTGCTTGTATTCATGGATGACATTATGGTTTACTCTCGGAATGAGGAAGAACACAAGACGGACTTGAGAGTCGTATTGGAAATTTGGTGAAAGCATCAGCTGAGAGCTTGGTTTTCGAAGTGTCACTTCTGGTAGAGTGAAGTGAGGTTCCCAGGCCATGTTTTTTCTGGAAATAGGATAGAAGTGGACCCTGTTAAGGTGGCAACAATCCAGGAGTGAGATAGGCCTAAGAATGTGATGGATGTTCGGAGTTTCCTTTGGTTGGGTAGTTGTTACCGATGGTTTATCAAGGATTTTCCAAGGTAGTTGCACCATTAACATGGTTGACAAAGAAGAACCAAGTGTTCACATGGGATGAGAAATGTGAACAAGCGTTCAGAATCCTAAAGGAGAGATTGACGAGTGCTCCTGTGTTGACCATTCCAAGTGGGAATGAAGAGATGGTAGTGTACACCGATGCATGTGATAGTGGACTTGGAGCAGTGCTAATGCAGAAGGATAAGGTTGTGGCTTACGTGAGTCGATAACTAAAAACGCATGAGAAAAACTATCCAACTCATGATTTGGAGTTAGCGGTGATTGTGTTTGCTCTGAAGATGTGGAGACACTACCTATTAGAGGTTCAATTCGAGTTGTTTACGGACCATAAGTTATTGAAGTATCTTTTCTCCCAAAAGGATTTGAATCTTCGGTAGCAACGATGGTTAGAGTTTCTAGCGTCGTATGGTTTTGGTATAGCGTATACTCCTGGCAAAGGCAACACGGTTCCAGATGCGTTGAGTAGAAGTCATGCAAGTTTAGGAGCGATGTTTTCAGAATGGAAGAGCCTCAAATATTTGGCAAGGTTCGATTTCAAGCCTAGATGCGAATTGGAACCTGAAATGTTGGCAAGCTTATCGATAAGACCCACTCTTATCGAAAGGATTGGCAAAAGTCAAAAGCGAGATATAAAGCTTGTCGATTTTACCCAGAAGATGGAAACAGAAGATAAAGAGTTTGAAGTCGGTTGAGAAGATTGGCTTCAAAAGCAAGGGCGATTAGTTGTTCCTGACATTAGTGGATTGAGAGATGAAATTCTGAGAGAATGTCATCACTCAAAGTTGACGATTCATCCCGGTGGTAATAAGATGCATCAAGACATGAAGTGGGTATATTACTGGGAGGGGATGAAGCGAGATATTGGAAAGTTCATTTACAAGTGCATGAACTGTCAGTTAGTGAAAGCTGAACAGAAAAAGTCGAGTAATTTTCTTCAGCCATTGGAAGTTCCTACGTGGAAGTGGAAGCATATATCGATCGACTCCCTAGGACTAGGGCAGCAAATGAAGGAATTTGGGTCATCATGGATCACAACTAAAAGTGCAAGATTCATTCTTCTCAAGTTGATTAGGACAGTATCAAAATTGGCTGAGCTTTATGTGAAATGGATAACTCAATTCTATGGTATCCAAAAGAGTATAGTGAGTGACCGAGATCCATTGTTTACGAGTGGATTTTGGAAGAGTTTGCAAGAAGCTTTGGGAACCGAGTTGCGTATAAGTACGGCTTACCATCCCCAAACTGATGGCCAAATCGAGAGGGTCAACCGAGTTTTGGAAGTTCTCCTAAGAGCTTATGTGTTGGATTTTGGGGGATCATGGGAGGACTATATGCATCTAGTTGAGTTTGCATATAACAAACTACTAGTCTAGCATTGGGATGGCACCGTACGAGACGTTGTATGGAAGAATGTGTAATTCTCCGGTATATTGGTTAGAAACTGGAGATAAGTTGTTACTTGGGCTAGAGATAATTAGAGAGACCTCGAATTGTATCGAGATCGTTCGACAATGAATGAAGGAAGCTCAAGATTGTCGGAAGAGCTATGCTGATAAGCATCATAAGGACTTGGAATTTGACGTTGGCGACATGGTTTTCGTGAAGATTTCGCCATTAAAGCATGTAGTTCGATTTGGAAGTAAAGGAAAGTTGGCTCCTAGGTTCATTGGATCATTTCCGATAGTCGAGCGAATATGAAAGTTCACGTATAGATTGGAGTTACCCAAGAAGATGTAGAGTGTTCATAATGTGTTCCATGTATCATTTCTGCGAAAGTTTGTGCATGATTCGAATGTGGTGGTATTTCCAGAGCATTACGAAGATCTAGAAGTAGAGACCTTATTTGCGAAACCTCGTAAGCCACTTCATGTTGTGGGGAATGACACGAAACAGCTTAGGAGGAAGACAGTTAAGCTAGTCAATGTTCAATGGAGTGAAAATGGAGACGATCGTACATGAGAGACGGAAGAGAACACGAGGGCGACTCATCCAGAACTCTTCATCGGTAGGACCCTTTGATATCATATCATCATTATATCGTTGTATCTTGTTGTTGTTTGATAGAATTCCGCTTGCTAGGATAAGGCTATGGATGCATGGCTTGATGGTTGCTAGTTTGGATGATTGAATTAGCTTCTCATGGATGATAAACATGCAGAATTGTGGTGGTTGCTTTTGTTTGCTTGGAATTTTGGGGGCAAAATTCTTGGGGGGGGGGGGGGGGGGCGGAGAATGTTACAGCCTGCATTTTACATATCAGAAGATTGTAAAATATTTTTATTTTATTCCCTGAGGGTTGGATCATTCTCATGTTTTGATATATTGCTTATGGGGATATGAGACGTGTCCACAATTTTTAGCAATTTTGTTTATGACCATTTCCCCCCTGTCACTCTTGTATAGGGAATAACTTTTCACTCAGGTCATGAGACCTGTGCCGTTGGAAAGCTGGAAAGGAATTGATGATTGCCTTTCCGTAGAGTGGTTACGTTAAACATTTGCGTAGCGGTTTGGGAGGAACAACTGTTTTAAGGTTTTTAATTAGTTGTTCAGATTTTAGGAGCCTAATGCGCTGATTTGTGAGTGGCCCATTTATGGGCTGGTGGAAACTATAAAATAGAGGGTGAGAGGTATGGGAAATAGTTTACTTCCCCATTCTCTAATTAGGTGGCCTTGATCTCCTCCTTCCTCTAACAACTTTCCACTATTAAAAATCAAAATCCAAGGAGGGAAATCATAGGTCTACACCGTTGGAGGTTAGATCTACATTAATTGAAGCAGAAGTTGATCGGATCAAGGGGTATGGTGCGAAGTGCTTGCTGTATGAATTCTTATTTCATCAATTTTAACTTGTTTTGGAGAATCGGTCAGTGATTTACTTCTCTCACATGGATTCAATGAAGTATATGAATGTGTTTTTCATCATATTTAAGTGTTTTATCATAGATCTATACCTTGATAAGTGCATTTTTATATGAATCACCCTACGATCTATTTTAGCTAGTTTAATTTGGTAATTTCTATGCTATTTCATGTTAATATGCAAATTGGATCTATAATTTTGTTCATATTTATATTTATGGTGATTTTGGTGAATTTCACATAATTGTTGATGAAATGGCCAAATTGGCTATGCTAGTGGTTTCATAACATTCACGATTGTGTTGAAAGGATTGGATTAGTTGGTTTTGTCGACCGCATCGATTGGCGAAGTTTTGGTTGAAATTGGAGTCGCATTTGGGAAGTGCAGGTTTTGGGTCGAGCAAGGCCTGATCGATCGTTCATGGTGGTCGATCGAACCGAGGAGGTTTTCTTGGAGGAAAAGAAATGGGGTTGGGTCAGTTGGGTATCACTCCGGGAGGATCTGTTGCGCCTAGCTCTAGTCGGTCGTGCAAGGGGGAGATTTAACAGGGTTGGTCTTGATATGGGTCGGTCGTTCCTATCCGGGTCGGTCGGTCGTTCGTGAATTACGGGTGTGAAGTGGATAGGTTGGTTCAGTCGCTCCTAGTCGGGTCGGTCACCATGGGTCGGTCGGACTTAGTGATGAAGGCCTGGATGAGATGGGTCGAGCACACATATGGTTGGGTCGAGCGAGCCATAAGGGGGTTAGTCGTTCACAACGGGGTCATTTCTAAAAAAATTATTTTTCGGGTATGACTTAGATTTGAGGAAAAGATTTTGAATTTTGTTTTTCAGGGGAAACCCCCCAAATCCTAGACGTAGCACAGTGATGTAATTTGGCTCGATGATGGTGTGACTTCGAGGTAAATTCAAGTAGGAAGGTTCGAAGTGTTGAAAGATGTTCGTTGATTGGTGCAGTACAGCGAATTAGGTGACAACTCAAAGGTCGTGAGTTGGTGGATAATGGTTGCTCGAGAAGGTTGCTTGGGCTATGAAAATTCGTCGAGTTGGACGACTAAGAGATGAGAAGGCCAAGAGATTATCTTTGTTGAAAGTTCTAGCAGGGGTATGATCGGGGCACCCGAAAGACCGGTTGTAGGTCGAGTACACAGGGTATCGTTGAAAGGCCTAGTTGTTAGGTTGAACATACATATGTATCGTTGAAAGGCATATGGATTTTATGCCAAAACTAGGTTATCATTAGCCCTTGACATATGGCAAGGTTGGTTGTCATACGATTAAGGATGGTTTCGAGGCAGGATTGGCGGTGATAGCCAGAGTCTGTCATGCATGATTGGTCGCTTTGTTTGAAACATCTCATGTAGATTGTCCAACGTCGAAGGAGATGTTCCTTGGGTTCTTGTCTGATATTGGTATAGGCCTCTGGGGTTTGTGCTTGAGGAATGTTGAATTCGATTAGGATGGTTTACATGAGATGCACATAATCTGCATGTTATGAGTGCTTTACCATGATTGAACGGGTATTCTGGTTTCCATGGATGAATGGTTGAATTATTTATGGTAAAAGCTATCACTGTCTGATATGGGGAAGATAGGGTTGAGTTCTTCTCTTGTGTTGTGGGTAGATTAGTATGTTTATCTATCCATCCTCATATACTTTATTATTGAAGTTTATTATATGTTTTATCACTCACAAAGACTATTGTCTGACTCAAGATTTTATGTTTCCTCTTATTACCTTGGGCTGTTCGGCCGATTGTGGATGGGCAGACTAAGTAGCAGGCGATAGGTGATTAGTGAGGACGATGATGTTGTGCGAAGGCGAGCGGGAGGCTGGCGTATTACTTTTACTACTATCTAGTATTTCTGATTCCGCTGCTTGAGTTGCTCTATGAGTGTTGTAGTGAGGCTTTATGTACATACTTGATATTTCCTATAATGTTGGGAATCTTTTCAGGATGTTGTGAAAGTTTGAACAGTTTTCTATATGATGCTTTACTACCACTACCTTTTGTATATGTTCTATTATTTTTTATCCTTGCGTTGTGAGTTCTACGACAGGTTTCGATGTTGTTTACCTACTCTGATGATCGTCCATAGCTTCCTAACACACCTTCCAGCATATTATTCCGCTTGTTTAGTGCAGGGTTTATGGGCGGTCGTCACAAAACCCATAACCTAATCATTTACTACATGGAGGAAGCAGACTAACGTGCGAATTACCAAGTTCGTACCCAATAGCCATTAAATGGGGAGGCGAGCTATGCGATCACTTAATAACCTTTATAGTGTGGATCTAACAACTTAAGACCTTTACCCCGAAACAAGCAAGGCTTTGAATTTTCCACTTTCCAAGGTTTCCCCCTTTGGGACTGGAGGCGGAAACCTCAGTCTTTAGATAAACGTTGTTTTGGGAAATAACCCTCGTTACTAAGTCAACTATCGTTACGTAATTAATTATTGTCATGGGTTCCTATGGTTGATGATATCTCACATCAGTTGAACATATATCTGATTGCTAGAAGTGCAAATTTCTGTCGAATAAGGAAACTTATTTCGCATCGTTAACCTACTATGTCCAATTCCTACTTCAAATTATAATAATTCTATATTTACTAGGAATTTATAACTCCATATCTTAGGATGTTAATATATAGGTTTACTTATTGGACTTAGCATTTACTATGCTAATCAATCCCTATTAATTCCCCTTTTTTTATTCCTTTTGTCATTGTTAATTGGTTATTTTCTACTAATGACCCTAACGATCATATTTTCTAAGGCATCAATTAACCTATTAAATGCCATTTATAACACTAACCATCATATTTTCCTAAGGCATTTATTGTGTTCATGCATATGTATTATTGTTTTTTACTAGATTCTGTGATTGGAGTTACAATCCTTGTTCCTAACACAATTCAAATTATAACCATTTGGCATGTTTATCCTATTCAATTATTTCCCCAATCAAAGAGATGGTTACAAGTTCCCAAATTTTATTTATGACCTTGTTTATAGAAAATAAAATTCATTTAATGCTACAACGGTCATAATACCTATTTTCGTTTATTGTGGGTTATATTTCTCTATATATTCACATAAAATTGGACTATTCAAATATACAAAAATACCAAACATTTACTATAATAATATATTTGCATTATTTACGTAGATTCAAATGAATATGGACATATATATATGTATATGTATATATATATATATATATATTTCTTTAAGTGCATTTAATGTAGTTACTTTATTTTATTTCATTATTATAAACCATTTATATTTTGTCCTAAAGTAACAACCAAAACAAACATTTTTATGTTTAATATTGTTTAAAATTCAAAATTTTATAAAAGGTTAGTAACTATAGTTATTGTAAAATTGCCATTAAATACTTAAAGATAAAATATGAACATATTTCAAATCCCACGAAATAAGAATTATATATTTTTGGAACGGTTGTTGCAAACTACGTACAATTATACGTTAATTCATATATTCACTCCTAATTGTTTTGTACATATTTTTTGCTCGCTTGAAACAATATCCTTTTTATTAAAAAGAAGAAAAAGGTCATTTCTACAATAACCAAGTAAATCCCTACAATCTCAAACATAAACATGCATAATCTTTTAATCTAAATTTACATAAATGTCAAATCAACACCAAAACCGAGGATCAGGAATCAAACTACAATTTTGACAATGGTTTTGTGACTAATATCTAGATATATGGTGTATACAGTAACCACAACAACCTAAATATAATTGTAGGCAATAAAATAAACTAGATAAGCTACAAATTTCCAGTATTCAAACCACAATCTATTATTTCAGATTTGACAAAAACGGTAAACAAATCTGATAAACGTTTAGGCATACATCTAAGATCTATTACAAACAAAATAAATAAGTTATTATGAACGATGTATATATGTTTCCCACTCACTTGAAAGCTATCAAAATCTGAATCTGAATAAGTTTTTAGGCCCATAATTACAAAAATATTACATATTTACAATTAATATGAAAAGGGCTTTCTTTCAGATTTGTAGATTTGCAAGAAAATAGGAAACACGGAAGAAATATAAATGAAAGAAAGCCTAATAATAGCACCATCTCCTTTGCATATAAATATGATTCAAATCTTTTTCAATCTATGTTTTTTTTGACTACATATATATTTAGATTTGATTTATAAGAGGTTTTGAAGAAGAGGGAAATGATAGAGCTTCGCTACTGCCTTCATTATTGTGTGTAAAAGGATGGGGTTTAACCTTTTATTTATAGGGATCAGAATAGTCCTAGACAATTAGTTTAACTTTAATTAAGATCCATCAGTTATTATAATTTATATATAATAAAATACTTGTTTTATATAACAATTTTATGACTTTTTTTTATGATAACAAACACACACACATATATATTATTATAAATGTGTTTACTATTGTACTATCCCTCTATATCACAAACAGAATATAATATTTATATTTAAATAAAATACTACTGCATAAGAATTTAAATATTCAAACAGTATTTTATTGAAATATATTATTTTATTTCTACATTTGAATAGTACAAATTTCATAATTCCACAATTTGTACATCTTAGTAATACAATACATTTCAATGTCAATTTCTTTTGTTACATCTGCTCCTCAATACAAAGTTTCACTCAATTGTATAGATATACATTTCATTCTATCACATATTTGACATTCACTCTCTGTTATATATACATTGACTCACTGACACATTTATCCTTTTTCTGATCACTGTTTCTTCTGCTTGCTTCTGTCAGTCTATTCAACTGCTTACCTATCGTAGAAGAAACATATAGAAATTTGGAACAAAAATACTTTAAATTATAGCAGTTATAATTTTATTTTTAAAATTTATTTGTCTTAGAATTTTAGTGTGTTTTTCGTTATATTTCATGACTTGATATGATTTATATGGACATCCATCTATGTCTAGATAGTTTGGGATATTCACAGTGATACACTGTAAATACCACAAGGTAGACATCATCTGTAGCGCTTACATATATATGCACTCTGCACGTGCATTATACATGTATACACATACATGTGTACATATATGCACATATTTCTGTTCAAGGGTAATATGGTCAAATCAGTGAGTGGGCATAAACCAAGAAATTCAGTAGAAATGCAGACACAAATACATATATGTATACACATCTGTGCATATATATATATGTGTGTGTGTATGTATATACATAGAAGGAACCATGGTTCAGCATAAATTTTTAATGGCACAGGTGTGCAAGCTCTAAGCAAAAGTACCCAAGATGCAATGCAACACGGAAAAACAGTGTACACAAGAAAACAATGTGCATACCAAAACAAATGAACAAGCAAAAAGCTCAAACATAGCAAATTCATGATGCATCGGCAAGTGGCCAAACCAGGATGGCACTTACAACAAGACTGAGCAATGGTACAACAGGGAGATTCAAACTCATCGACAAACTGCATGCATACATGTGTGTGTTACTATAGTGTTTTAAATGGTGATGGAGCAAACAAAATACATGCAAGTTGGACCAGCATGTCGAAGCTCAAGCGCAAATGAATGTATATCTTCATGTGCATGCAAAATATATGATTCATGGTCAGATGAAACCTGCAAGTGTTCAACAAATGTTCGAGCTCACTATGGTAGCAACACATGGATACCTCAAATAAACAAGAAACATCTCAAGCATTTCAAATGCAATAAAATGAAAATAAAAACAGTAGAAAAGGACGAGAGGAGCATCAAAACAGAAATTTCTGCCAAGTACAAATTGTTAACGTCACACATTCAAATATGGCAAGTTCTTATTGCATAAAGCATATTATAGAGACCAAAAGTACAATTTCGGAAAGTATTCAAATTCAAATTATTAGGTTGAAATTATCAAGAATGCCAATGAAAACAACTGTAAGAGGAAAACAAAACGAACAGATATGGCAAGAAGCAATTATAAGGCAAAAATAATCGCAATAAATAAATGTTGAATATCAATTTGAATAATACTTTGGAAACACACACAGCAGACACAAGGCATAAATGAAAAACAGTGGGCCAAATGCATGGCATCATGATATCAGAAAATTATTTAAAATCAAAATCAAAGTTATCAATGCATGGACAAGATGATCTTGTACAACAAAAGTGACAACGAACACTATGTTGTTTTGAAGGCTTGAAATATGCACAAGGAGAATCATTCAAATTTAAAATCATGTACATATATAAAGTTGTCAACGGATGCTTTCGGATACGGATAGTGCCATATCTGTATCCAAAAGTATTTTCGGATATCGGATATCTGTATGCGTTTAATTTTTGGATATTAGATATCTGTATCCGCTTAATTTTCAGATACAGATGGATATCAGATATTTATCCGCTTTGCCAGTAATTAATAAATTTAATGGTATAAACAAAAAAGTTTGGATCAATTTAAAATAATTTGTATACTAATGTTAATAAAAAAAGCAGGAAATAAATAAATATGATGATGAAACATTGTTTTATAACCAAAAATATTCCAAAATTAAGCACTAAAACTAATGTTTTTCACCGAAAATGGACAAAAATTTATATCATAGTAACATCCAACAAATACAAAATATTTATAAGCTCTGCTTTTTCTATTTTTGAGTTATATATTACATCAACTGGTCGGATGGATATTTTTCGGATATGGGTACCACTATAACCATATCCGTGTCTGAAAAGCTTTTTGAATATTAGATACTAGTATCTGAAAAGCTTTTCAGGTATCGGATATCCATATCCACTTTTCGAATAATGCCAGATAACGGATATTTTTCATATTTTCGGATACGGAGACGGACGGGTATCAGATTTTTCGAGTATTCATTGACAGCCCTAACATATATATACACAACTGGGTGTATATATATGTTTCTCTCCACAGATATATATGCAGAAATACCAAGACAAATTAGCCTTACACTGAGGATAAAATCATAATTAATATCTTTCTTGTGATTCACGCGAGTCAACTTTGGGCAAAAATGGTTTCCAGAATTTTTGCAAGTTTTTTGAAGCAATGAAAGCATTTTTTCAGAAATACAAAGGGATGTATTAAAAGCCAAAGAAACATTTTTTGGACATAAATCTTTAAAGATTGCAATTCACAAGAATCACTATTTCCAGAATTTAACAAGTTATTTTAGGCAGAAAACAATTTTGTTTTGTTTCCTGAAAACATATTTTTTGGAGCATGAAAATTCGCAGGGAATTTTTATAAAGGTAAGAAATCATTTTTCTCTTGCGTACTGGATTCAACAACGCAAAACTCAGCAAGAATCATTTCATATTATTTCCATATTTTCATCCACCAATTCATGACAACTTACAACGCAACAATCATGCAAGCAATTGGCCAAGTCATTCGTGAAATCAGAGTTAGTTTAGCATTTCTTAAACCTATATAAATTTCACTGATTCATCATAGGCAACCATCAAAATTCAATCAAAAAAAATCAATCAACAAAAAATCAAGATAAAGCAAAATTTATTCAGAATACTCATATTTTTTTCATTTGCCGGAGACCAAATCATTCATAAGCAAGAACAACATCATCCAAAGATAATCAAAGAACAAATTTTGCGTTAATTCGAAGTGGTGATTTGGGATTCACAAAACTCTAATTTTTAGAGTGACCGACATTGTTTTTAGGACAAAACAATTCAAAAGGAATAAAGAAAGGGGCCAACCCATCTTATTTTATTTACAAAGGGTTGTTTGTTTTTTATTTTATCATAGTTTTTTTATTTTGTTGTACACCAATTCTGTTTGTTTTCTAGTTTGTCCATAAAACTAGGAGTTCACTAGTTTGTTTGTAAAACTAGGATTTATTAGCTATAGGTCTTATAGTTAGGGTTTAAGGATTACGGGTTTGTATGTAACCACCCAAAATTTCTGAACCAATTTAAAAATTTTATTTTAGCAATTTAATAGGGTTTTGAATATTTAAAATGATTTATTTTAAATAATAACAACTAATTTTTTTTAAATTGAAGTTAGAATGTATAAACTTATAATAATTATAAAACAAGCCTGAAATGGCGTGATAGTTTGAAAATTCGAATTTTAATTTCAACTGAATGTATAGGATTCAAAATAAATCGGATTTCAGTAAAATCAGAAACTTTAGAATCTGTTTAATTATATCTTTCTAACGAATGTGAAAAATAAAGATTTCACTTTATAAATTGTAAGATATGTTCAGTTTATAATTTAGAATAGTCGTTGTGGAATTTATATATACTTTATTATAATATATAACCCTTAAAAATAGCCATTTTGCAAACAACCTCCATTTTCATTGAAACCACTTTTGTTGGATCCGAAATGTCAAATTATTGTCAAGTTTTAAATTTCATAAATTTTGGAATTAATATGTGAGCGTGGTAAATTTAAACGTGTTTGGTAATTTTAGTTTGAATTTAATCGATTGGAAAATGGCCATTTTTCAAACGGTCGCCAAATTTGATGAAATTAATTTTATTAGGACTGTATCATCCAAACATAGCTAGATTTATTTTTCGTTAATTTCTGGAGTCAGTATGTGGCCCTGCTAATTTAAAATTACGTTTGAATTCTATATATATTGATTTATATTTTAGTTTTGATCAAAACTGGTCGAAACAGTCGAATTGGATTACGAAATTTATCCCATTGTGTCCGAAATGAGGGTATTTAGCTAGGAATGATAGTTTTGGGTTTTGTTTGGAGTTGGGATGAAAAATGTAACACTCCACATCCATTAATGTCACTCACTAAGGGAATGCATTAACTTCCATGGAGTATTATAAGAGTATAGAATAGAATATCACAAGACAGATATGTAGATGGTACTTAAGAAAATTCAAACTTTATTCATTGCAGCGGAAAAGCAAAACATGTTTGGTTACACATCAAAATCACATACTAGAATCAAGTACCTAAATATCCATCTTGAACAAAATTATTATCAGAGTACATAAAACTAAAATCATAATCCCACTCCAAATAGCCATAACGAAAAGAGATAAAGATGAGCATTATTCTTAACTATTCCAAGTGCTTCAAGAAGAAAGAAATCCAAGTCAAGCTTCAGCGTTGTAATGACCCGAAAATCCGGTCCAATTTGAGCTGACCAAAAACACAAGTCCAACCCCAAATTAAACTGAAAATCAGGAAATTAATAGAAAGAAAATAGAGGATGAGGATAGATAAGATAGAAACTTAAAATAGAAAAAGAAGATAAACACAACATCAGAGTAACCCGAATCTCACAGCGGAACGAATAACATATAATATATGTAACATAACTTTGAAATATACATCTGTACTTGAATATACATATCATTATCAAGTACATCACGTACAACACAGCGGAAATAAACAATAGCTATATGATCCTGAAGCCTCTCGCTCTAGCTCTTCAGGTATATCTATAAATCCTGACTACTTGACTGCCGGTACAAAATTGGGCACCCAAGAGTTTAGGGAAAACAACAAAATAAACTCTGGGTCAGTCATGTAGTCAGGATTTACAGATATACCTGAAGAGCTGGAGCAGAAGGCTTCAGGATCATATAGCTATTGTTTATTTCCGCTGTGTTGTAAGTGATGTACTTGATAATGATATGTATATTCAAGTACAGATGCATATTTCAAAGTTATGTTACATATATTATATGTTATTCGTTCCGTTGTGAGATTCGTGTTACTCTGGTGTTGTGTTCGTCTTCTTCTTCTATTCTAAGTTTCTATCTTATCTATCCTCACCCTCTATTTTCTTTCTATTAATTTTCTGATTTTCAGTTTAATTTGGGGTTGGACTTGTGTTTTTGGTCAGCTCAAATTGGACCGGATTTTCGGGTCATTACAGTTGGTATCAGAGCTTAAGTTAAGTGAATTACCTTGGCTCTGTGGCGTGACTCGGTAGAGATAGGGTTAGTAATACCCTAGGTTGAGTTTGAGTGTGTATATACGAGTGAACGTATTTGTAGATGGTATAGAAATAATTTTATATTGTGGAAATTTATTGGTTGAGTAGTTTATGGGTTCTGGTCGATTAGTTTGATCCACTGTATCGGTAGGAGTTTATAAACACTCGAATACAATGGGTCGGCACGATATGTTTTGAAAAGAGGGTAAATGAAAATAGTTTACCCAACGTATATTTTGATATATATTGGATATTTTGGTTGTTATTATAAACGAGTAAGATTATAAGTAAAATGGTTTTGTAAATAACCAATCAGAATTCATATAAGTGAAATACGTGAAATCAGATGAGTTAAATCTGAAATTTTAATCAGAAATTGAATTAAAACTCTGGAGAATTGGATAAGTGTTTGTAAATGGATTTGGATTAAAAATAAGGAAAATTTAAGATCCTGGGAGATTTTAAATTGTTTTACAAGCAGTGTGAATTATATTTTGAAATGAATTTCAAAGTGGAAATGTTTAGAAATGGTTTTATAGTATTGAACTCCCTTCGATCGCTGGAAAATAGATTCCGATGATGACAGCTGCATCGTCAGTATTCATTTTCGAGTTGTAAGTGACGAATTACTACCAGAGATACTTTTGAATTTATTTAGGGAAAGACAAGTTGGGTTGAATTTCAAAATGGGATTTATAATATAGAATTGAATATAGAAATTCAAAGGGAGTTTGAATATATGAAATTCAATGGAATTGAAATAGAGTTTGAATATACAAATTCAAATGGAATTTGAATATAGAATTCAAATGGAATTCAAATATAGGATTTGATTATATAGAATTTGAATATAGAATTCAAATGGTATTTAAATTATAGAATTTGAATATATAGAATTTGAATAGAATTTGATATATAGAATTTGATATATAAATTTGAATAATAGAAGTGATATAAAATTTGAATAGAATTAACTAAGTCGAAGAGGAATTGTTTAATCGAGTTTTGAATTTTAAGTTGAACTTTGAAAGGTGAATTGGATTTGTAAATGGATATTCAAAATCAAATATAGAACTTAAATTTGAAATTTGGATTCAAATTAGTTAATAAGCAAGTTAAAATATATTTGAACATGTCATGTTCAAATATAAAAGTGAAATAGACTAAAGAGTTAATTAACAAATTGAGTTAAAACGATCAGGTATAGTTAAAATTGATTGGGCGGGTATAAATATATATGAGATAGGTATGGATAAGGTATGAAGGTATATAAATAGAATGCTCGACGAAAAAGGTATGTATTTAATTCATATATGAGATTTTATGCGTCATATCAGCTAGCCGCTTGGCTTTTTCTTTTTCTTTTGGATTGGTGAGGGCCATAGGAGGCTATTTGAAATATCCCGATGCTCCCGGTACAAAGGAGGTTATGGCAAATTTTTCCAGGAATTTAAGGAGTTAGAATATTTTTAAGATAATTTGATAGTGAGAATTCAACGTATCAGTATATATATAGAAGTCGATAAGGAAACGAACTTAGAAATAGAATAGTAAAATAAAAAAGGAAGACTAAGAATAAAATTTAGTAAGAATAGAAAGAGGAAGCGTATACGTGTTTAAAAGTGAATAAGTAGTTGTATGGTATTGATTATTCGAGTAAGTAGTCATATCTGTTTTGACGTTATAAATGTTATTCAATCAAGGTCTGAGAGGTAGTTATACCCCAACTTGATTGATTTCATTATTAACAAATAAATAGTAAGATTTCAGGCTCGAAGATCAATGTTGAATAAGAGTTAGTTAAATATAGTATTTGGGTTGTCGTAACGATGTTTTACATAACATCCGTTTTAACCCAAATAAGTGTAAGCTTGGAAATATAATAAAAAATATTTCCTTAGTATAGAAATAAACGAGATCGAAAAAGAATAAGTAATTGGAATATTTTCCAATTATAAATAGCATATATTTTCTAAAGTTTAGAAAATAAAGGAAGGCGATATTCGGAAATGTTTTCCAAATAACATAAAAGGCCAATATGGTTATTGAAAATATTTGGTTAACAAATATTGATAAAGAAATAGAGAAGTGATTTAACTAACGAAATATTAATTAAGGGCTCAGTGACATGTTCAAAAAAGAAATTTTGATTTTTGAAAAGAGTAAACTGTTTAAAAACTCCCAGGGGAAGAATGTTTGAATTAATAACAAATTTAATAGAAATTTGTGAAAGCAAATTTGAATTAAAGTAAAGCCAGTAAAGTGGTAACTGAGGTTGAATTAGAATGATATCAAGACAAATTGGATTGTGAGATTCAAATTTGAAGTGTAATGTGATAATCAAGTTAAGAGTTGGGAATCGAGAAGAAACTCGAGTTGAAATGATATTTGGCTCGGATATAAGCGAATGGTTGTGTCATGGATAAAAGCAGATTGGAATTTGATTGGGATGACACTTGAATCTGCTGGATTGATAACAAGTGGAAAGGATATAATGATATGCTGATAAAAGGTACAAGTTTATATTTCTATTGGATATAAGATTTATGAGCCGAATTGGCAAGCCGCTTGGCTGTTTGATTTTCATTTGGGTTGGAGATGGCCCAGAGAGGCGAGTTGGGATTTGACGTATTGACCAGTACAAAGGTGGTGCTGGCGAAATTTTTCGAAGAGTTAAGGCATTAGAAATTTTTTAGGATTTTTGAAAATTTTCATTGATAAGAATTAAATAATTTTTTAATTGAAATTAAATTTGTTCAGTTGAGACTGGAGTTAAAGAGGTGAACAAATGAGTTCTTACCAGTTAGTAGGGTCGTTCTTTACCTTAGCAATTTCGAGGATGAAATTATTTTAAGTGGGGAAGATTGTAATGACCCGCATTGGCAGAGGTATAATAATTAATTTATTTGATTATTGAAATGGTGGTTTAGAGAATTTAATGGTCGTGGAATTAAATAATGATGAATATTTAATTAAAATAATAAATTAAATAATATATTTAATTTTGAAATAATCAGAATTGGCTGAAATGACGATATGGTGTGAACCAGATCATCTATGATATTTAATTCAGCTTAGAATTGAATTAGAATAACGAATATATTTAAATAATGGCAGTTTGAACATATAATTATATTATAATTAAAATCAAGCTTGAAATGGCGCTGCAGTTCGTAAATTGGCGATTCGAACTTCAACTGAATGTACAATATTCGTTTTATGCTGGATTTCTGTGAAACAAGAAACGTTTGGAGCTGGGGAAGTATATTTTTCTAGTGAAAGAGAAAAATAGAGATTTCGTCGTGTAGATTTTGATTTATGTCCAAATCAATTTCTAGAAAAGTCGTTATGGAATTCCTTTATAATTTGCGACACTTTATTTATGTTATAAAAGGGTTTTTCAATATAATTAAATATTGGAATCGAATTTAGACAAACCCTCCTAGACGTAGTGATAATTTAATTTTTAGAATTTTATGATAATTTTTAATTAATTAAATAAACAACTTTTTATTTGGAGTATTTTGCACCCTTAATCAGTGATTTTGGGGTTTCACAATTTGAGTTAACCTGCCGATATTTTTGGGATCACGGCACATTACTCGATTTAATGATATTTTCATATCAGTCCGAGAACAAACAGAGTTTAGCAAAATAGGGTACTCTTAAGTGTAAAATAAATATCCTAACGCTACACTTCGTTCCTTGTACCAAACAGAAGCCATGAACCACCTCCTCAAACCGTCCGTTTTTGTAGTCCTTAAAAAAACAGAAATTGTGGCCTACAAATTATCCAGTTGTTCTAAATCCAACCTAATTCTATAAATACGCAAATTCCTAATACCTATTCTTTTTCCTCCGATACAATTGCAGCCGCCACAAAGAATTTCCTTAACACAAAAATCGCGAGAAACAAATGCAAGAAGAAAAGAAAAATAAATAAAACTGAATCATTTTTATATGTATATATTTTGGATCCTCGAATGATCCTCTCTATTCTATCATAAGGTTCAAGGAGTTCGAACTCCTTCTTCTTCCCTGAAAATCAGCTGACGCGAGCTACTATTGGAGGTGCGAGAAGTCTCTCGAGGGTATCAAGAGAAGGACGTTATGCTTCAGAAAGGGAAGCTTCTGGGTTGCATTATGTATGGGCGAACTAGAGCAAATGTAGAAATGGAAGTATGAAAGGTTTTCTCAAAATGGTGAATGGCATGCTACAGGCGATAGGAATTTTTAGTAATAGGAAAATCAAATGAAGGAAGAAGGGGGGACTGTTAAAAACGTGGGTGTTCGAGTACTTCAATTTGAGTTGGAGTGAAACCAGAAACGAAGAGAGAAATTAAGGTGGTTCGAATTCTTGAAATGATGGAAGTAGGAGCCATGTATGGGGACCGTCAGGTTTGTGTTTGAGGATGCGGTTGGAAGAAGAAGTGTAGTAATGGGTCAACGGTTGTGGTTCAAGTATGGGGTTGGGCTTTATACAGTGAGGCCCAGATTTGTATAACTTAAGTTTTTATTTAAATTAAGTAATCGTATAACGTATAAGTGATGTAACTTTTCCATACGATATCAGAATTGGACGAAACAAGATCCGACAGGATCGTAGGGACGGTGGCTACACCATGGAACCGACTGAAAGTGGATTGGGGCTCGTATGAATTTATGACGAAATAAACTGTTTGATTCAAATCAAACAACAGTTTATCGTTCTTTAACGATGAACTGCCAAAGTGAGTAAATCTCACTGACTCTGAACAGTTTATAATTTCATGTTGTATTTTTAGAACTGTTAAATATTGGTTGATTGACTGTGTGTTGACTGTTTGATTGAACTGCTAGTCAGTTAGTGAATTTCTATATTGATTCTGTTTAACAGAATATATCATATGGAACTGAAAGTGATGTTGATTTTATTGTGTAACATCTGTGGATGCAGGGAAACAGGTTGGAGGAATCCGACTGGATTCCTCAACGGTTATTTTATTGTTTTCATATACTTTGATATATGATGTGAATTATAACCTGTTGTTAATCGTGTGTGTATGGACGATATTGGACATCGTAATTTGATATGTTAAACACCATAACATACCGGGATTTGGATAAAAGGGGAATTTGTCAACGTGAATACTGAAAAGAGAATATTTATAAAATCAGAGGATTTTATAAAAGAGAATATTTATAAGTAGAATATATATAAATAGAAATCTTTATAAATGGAATATTTATAAATAGGAAATACGTTTAGGTGGAATTAAAATGAAGGCAAATCTTTATAAATGGAATATTTATAAAGTGAATTATTTATTGTTAAATAAATAAGATAAGATAGTGGATTATTTATTTGTTAAATAAATAAGATAAGATAATGGTTTTTTATTTGTTAAATAAATAAGATAAGATAATGGATTATTTATTTGTTAAATAAATAAGAGATATTAAATGAGATATTTATTTGTTAAATAAATAGAGGATTATAAAAGAAACATTTAGAATAAATAAATATAATAAAATAAAGGAGATATTTATTTGTTAAATAAATAGAATGAGATAAAAGGGTTATGTTTATTGGGATAATAAATAGGATATTTAATGAATTATTTATTTAGTAAATAAATAAGATACATTAAAGAGAATATTCATTTAGGAAATAAATAAGGTATTATAAAGGAAATAATTAGAGTAGAATAAATAAAGATATACATGGAAATATTTGTAAACCAATTACAAATAGGATTAAAAAGGAAATAGTGTAAAACCATAATCAAATAGATGATAAAGGAAATATTTGTTTAGAAAACAAATAGATTATAAAGGAAATATTTATCTTTGGATATATATATATAAGTCTGAACTTATATATGAAGTAAACAGATAAAAGGAACATATTGATTTATAAATGATATTTATAAATTAAGTTAAATATTTATCAGTTGGATAAATAGAATATATAAGTCAGGACTTATATGAAGAAGTAAGAATCGATTTCAACATCGATGGTTGAAACTGAATAAGGACAAAGAGTTAATCAGTTAAGGTTAACAAGTTAGAGTAAAACCATTAAGGTTAACCAGTTAGAGTAAAACCATTAGGGTTAACCAGTTAGGTTAAACCAAAGAGTTAAACCAGTTAGAGTTAAACAGTTAGAGTTAAATCGAACTAGAGTTATTCAAATGGAGTTAACCGAATTTAGTTTATTCGAATAGAGTTGAAAGGAGTTATCGAATTAGTTATTCGAAAGGAGTTAAGCAAGGAGTTAAGTAAAAAGAGTTAATCGATTAGGGTTAAATACATAGAGTAAATCGAATTTAGTTTATTCGAAGAAAGGTTAATCGAATCTAGTTATTCGTAAGAGAGATTATCAAATATAGTTATTCGAAGGGAGGAGTTATCGAATAGAGATTTATTCGAATGAGAGTTACGTAAGGAAGTGTTAAAGAGTTAAAAGATGAACTTATCCTATATCGAGATTTGAAATGTTGTTCAGTTAAGGTCTGAGAGGTAGATATACCCCAACTTGATTGACTGCGTTTTTAATTTAGAAATGGTTAAGGTTCGAGAGTGAAAGTGGTTAAGTGAATTTAGTAAATAACTATAGTGGTTCGAGTTGTCGTCGCGATGTTGATTTAAACATCTGTTAAATCCAAGTAAAGAAGATTTGGAAATGTTTTCCAAATAGAATCAGAAACATAATCAAATATTAAAATTGGAAATATGGATTAGTTATGGAAATGTTTTCCAGTGTTAACGTATATTTTCTAAACATAGAAAATAAGGAAATATGAATATATATATATAGATATATATATATGATTGATGATTGATTATCTGGAAATAATATCGTTGTTTGCACACGTATTTTTCTTTGATAGTTAACTCACCGACTATCGAAGTTTTTGACCATTTTAACGTTGTTAATATGGAGAGACCGGTTGGATTATTATCCAAAGAACCACTCTGTATTGGCATAAGTGTTGCGAATCATATATGCCAAAGATAATTGAAGACGGAGTAAAGTGCAAGGGCTATTGTATAAGTCTTAGATAACAGTGCCTAAGATGGATGTACTGAATAGTGCCTTCGATTCATCCTGTTCCTGGGTGACTTGTATGGATGAATGTCTGACAGAGTAGTTCCAAAAAGGTCACGTACATTGATTTCTTCAACCGTACCAAGAGTGGAAGCAGAGAAGGAAACTTCTTTAGCTAACACGTAATGTACTATTGTACACGTCAATTTGTGATTTTCGATGGATCTGACAATGTGGCATTCGAAGTGAATCTGATGTGATGATAAAGCGTAACCTCAAGCCTCATCATCCGGTAAATGACAGAAATCAGGCAGGCAGCATGGCTATGTAGGTCGCACCTATTAGGGTGTATAATCACCTGATCTAGAGTTTCATGTACTTCTAAAAATCTATTTTTGATGCTGCCCCATTCGGGAAACGGTTGCTGATCCCAACCGTTGGTGATAAACATTCGATACACTCAAGCGAAATGAGTGGTCGGTTATGTGTGGCCGGGTTGCAAGATGTTCTTATTGAACCCAGTGTATTCCTCTCTAGAGGTACACGAGCGAAAGGTGGTTGCATACCTTGTCATAGTTGGAAATCCATTACCCAATACATGCTTCGGTTTTGATTGTATACTATATATGTAGAACGTGAGATGAAAGCGTTTCTGCTAGTTGATTATTATAGTTGTGGTTGATAGACATTATTATAATATCAAAAGGTTTTTAATATAAGGATATTTTGGATTCTCATAAGGGAAAAACCCCTTCCGTTATACGGCGTGGTCTTATGAGATATCATTTACCTGTTTGAATTGTTTTAAACTGTTTTACTCACACCAGTCTCATGACTGACCCGGAGTTTATTTGTTTGTTTCCTTAAACTCTTGGGTGCCTAAATTTGTACGGGCAGTCAAGTAGTCGGGATTTACAGATATACTGGAAGAGCTGGAGCAGGAGGCTTCAGGATCATATAGCTATAGTTTATATCCGCTGTGTTGTAAGTGCTGTACTTTGATAATGATGTATATTCAAGTACAGATGTATATTTCAAGTTAGGTTATATATATTATATGTTATTCGTTCCGCTGTGAGATTCATGTTACTCTGATGTTGTGTTCTTCTTCTTCTTCTATTCTAAGTTACTATCTTATCTATTCTCACCCTCTGTTTTATTTCTATTAATTTCCAGTACAATTTGGGTTGGACGCGTGTTATTTAGTCAGCTCAAATTGGACCGGATTTTTTGGGTCATTACAAGCGTTTTCTCCCTGAGAACCTGGGGGGCGGGGGGAACGGAAGAAAAAGAGGCGGAAACAAGAAGGTCAGACATAAAGCCTGGCGATTCCAACTACTTTTAGCATGGAAATAAGTAAAGCAATATGACAGGAATAAACAAGATGGAAAGTATAACCATGACATAAGGTAAAGATGAATAACAGGATGAATACAAAGGAATGTCTAGTGCGCTTCCCAGATTTCTTACTTAGTTTAATTCTCTGCACCACCTACTAGTAATTCTTAACGAAATGATCCCAATCCCGCAATTGGTAGCACTCAGGTGTAACATCTAGTAAGAGGTATCTGCCCCATACAATCCTTGAAAGTCCCAGAATAGTGTACAACCTCTCCACAAACGAAGCAAGCAATCTTCCTTTTCCTGCAGTCCTTGACCAAGTGACCCTCTCACCTACAATTATGGCGCTTCCCCTTATCCTTAGCCTTGTCGTTTTTTCCCACCCTTCTTCTGTTATTGTTGCTGTCCATTCTTGGGCCATACCTTTTTCTCATCCTTGGGCTGCGCTCCTTAGCCCTAAATTCTTTATACTCCCTTTTACCCACGTTTGTGTAACAAGCTAACAAGTCTTTCGAAAGTTGCCTCCATTGCATGGAAATCATTACGAAGCTCGAGAAAATTAACCGCAGGTGAAACCACTACGGCTAAGGATGGAGGTTAGGCACTTCATTGCCCTTCGACATGTGCTAAACATGCTTACGGCATCATGCCAGAATGGGGACACCTTTCAAGAAGAATCGGTTCCCCAGACAAAAAGGGATAAAGGAATCAAGTGGACAATCGAGAGATATTACATATGGCTTTTGGGGAATGTTTTTCAAAACATGCTTTTCTTCTGAAAACGCTTTCTTTTAAAACCTTTTTGAAAATAATTTTCAAAAACTTTATCCAATCCGGTAACCTTCATCTCTGATACCACATGTAACACCCTACGTCCATTAATGTCACTCACTAACGGAATGCATTAACTTCCATGGAGTATTATAAGAGTATAGAACAGAATATCACAAGACAAATATATAGACGGTACTGAAGAAAAATCAAACTTTATTCATTGCAGCGGAAAAGCAAAACATGTTTGGGTACAACATAAAAACCACATACTAGAATCAAGTACTTAAGTATCCATCTTAAACAAAATTATTATCATAGTACATAAAAGTAAAATCATAATCCCACTCCAATTAGCCATAATCAAAGGAAATAAAGATGAGCATTACTCTCAACACTTCCAAGCGCATCAAGAAGAAAGAAATCCAAGTCAAGCTTCAGTGTTTTCTCCCTGAGAACCTGGAGGGGTGTGGGAGGGGAAAAGAAAAAAGAGGCGAAAACAAAAAGGTCAGACATAAAGCCTGACCAGTTGTAACGACCCATATTTTTGACCGTTTAAAATCGACAATAAGCCACACATGTCGACCCAAACAAATCGCAAATGCAGGTAGTTATTGGGAAAAGAAGAAAAAGAAAGAAAGAAGAGAAAGATAATTAACAGAATCTCACAGCGGAAGGACAACATATAATAAACAAATAGCAGTTAAAAGCAGTTGAAATATATATACATTGGCTATAACCTTCAATGATTATCAGAGTTACATATACATACAGCTGTACATAATAAGCAGCGGAAAAATAATGCAGCGGATATACATATGTATAGATAATAGATATACCAAATCTTCGTCTTCGATCTCCAAAGCACAGTCATCTTCAGTAACTGCAAAGTCTGCTGACCCGAGCGTATTGCATAAAAGAAAACACAACAAAACACTCGGATCAGCACTAAATCATCTCATATTAGTCCAATCAAAATATGAAATAACATCAGTGTCATGGTACAGTAACTCAAGAGATGTTACGGGATTTTCCATCTCTCAAGGATCCGTTAAACTAATACATAGATAATATAATACGCTATTATGATAGTGTCTACTCAGTAAAGTATAAATACTGAAAATAGCGTAAGCGGGATTACCATATTACCCTTACGCAGTTTATAGGCATCAACAGTCTATACAGTACCGTAAATTCACCGTACTGGTGTTATCAGAGGGTACTCCATAGAAGGCAATGCTAAATCAAAATCGTATGGGCTCGATATGGATATATATGACAAGGCACTCGAGGCAATGCCCAGGGTAGGATTCTACCAATTGCACTCCCGGACCGGTGGTAACGCATAACAGCCACTACCGCCCACCTCGGAACACACTCCCAGAGTCAAAAATGGGCCCAAATCATCATCATCATAGTCATAGAAATAATATCGAAGAAATGTGTCCGATCAAAGGTGCTACCTCAGTTAGTCACGGTATAGCTCCTGTTTTAGTCATTTCAATTCTGACCCGAAGGTCAGGGCTATTTCGTCCTCGATCATCTTCTTCGATACAATAATCGACTCCAAGTTATCATATCTCGTTCTGGATACGTCCAAACGTTCACAGTTGTCAAAGTGGTATCGACACCAACAGAGAGTATGCCTTATGTCGACTCCGGTCTCCTTGCCAACCAAACGTTTACATTTTTCACACCGGTCAGTGCTTTTACCTTTCACAGGAGTTCGTGTTTCATATCAAAATATCATGTTTCGAAATCATTTTTCATATTCTAAATAGAGTATTACTCAAACAGAAATTTCCATTTATTCATAACATCTTGATCTAATTCCAACTTAAATAATTTTTTAAATATCAAAATAGTCACAATATTTTCAAATAGTTTAAATGTATGATTAAAATAGTTTTGAAATAATAGTTAGAAATACAATAGAGTTAGTCAAATTTATTAAAATATATAATTACAACATTAAAATAATTCATAAAATAAATAATTAATTATAAAATAAATAATTTATTTAGAATAATTTATAAAATAAATAGTTACAAAGAAAAATTTTGCTATTAAAATAGTTTGAAAAAGTTTGAAATACTATTGTTGGAATTTAAAATCGTTCGATCAATTTCGATTACACTTGAAATTCCATTCAACTTCAAGTATATAAATTCAAATTCACAATTTCAATCGATTTCATTTCAAGTTACATTCGTTTCAAATTCGCCAATTCAATTCAGATGGTTAACCCTAACCCGTGTTCCCATTCCAACAATTTCAATTTATTACAAATAAATCGAATTCGATTCCAATCCGTATTCTCATTCCAGATTCAATTCATATCACGCATCGAAATTTCAAATTCATTTCTTCGTTTCAAAGTTCTTCCTCATAACGAATATTGAGTTTACAATCAATATTTAATCCAAATTAAGATTGATTTACCGTACGTCTCAAAAGCCGCCAAAACAAGTCAATTTCAATAAATTCAAATTTAAAAACAAATTTCACTCGATATTTAACTATAACTACAATACAATTTTATTTCCCTTTTCATTTGTATTTCGACTTCGAATTCAACGGAAAAGAAATTATAAACATCGCTTATTGTTGTTAAACAATAAATTTCAAAATTCAAAATTTCATTTAACCGACCGGTGTCCGTATATCCTTTTCTATCCTATGGCCAAGTGATTTTTATTTTAATTTCTCGATATTCGGGATGGATCTATCATTTCCATCCAAATTGGGGTCACAGAGATTTATCATTTCACTCTGTGTTCTTAATTCATTTTTATCGATAAACCCCGGGTTTATTCGATGCCCGCAACATCAAGGGTAAATGGGACTCATCGTCAATAACATATACCATCATGAACCGAATAAATGAACAATCCAGATAATATTCATCAACAGTCAAATCAACAAGGCATCCATCACATCATTTCATTCAAACGGTAAATTGAATCATATTACTGATCAACAATTGCTCGAAATTTAAATTAGAAATTTAAATAACTAATTATCGATTTTATTTGCATGTAACACCCTGGCATGTCAATTTCAAACAATCATTCACCAAATCAATCACAACCATACATCCAATTCATTCCATACATTAATTCGATAAATATGAGATTAATTCAGTATTTCATGAGTGGTAAAACACTCACCTTTGTGTTAAAATTTGAATCGGACGTCCAGAAAGGCCCAAAATTCGACAGTCTCCAATGGCAGTGAAATTAGTGTCAAAACGTCCGCAACTCCGCCACGATCCCAACGCAACAAATGGCGTCCAAATCCGAGTTAAAACGAAGGAGATATCGGTGTTTTATCATACAAATTTTAAATATATAAAATTTAATAATTAAATTCTCTCACCCTTTAATTCTTTGACACGTCATCAGGCCCCAACATCTTCCCTCTCCCCTTTCCAAATTCGCTACAGTAACCCGCCGTGAAGAACCCACCAAACACAGAACCTTTGACCATTGATTCCCACCAACTCCGACTTCCAGAGATCGAGCGGCCATCACCACCCGCAAGCACAGCAAAATCCGCGCCCAACCATGCCTCCGCCTTCAATTCCGGTGATCCCTACCTCGCTGGCGACGATGACAAACGCAGCGGTTTTTGAACCCTAGAACGTGAAATTCCATCACCTCACCGACTTCCAGACCATGCCGTCACCACCATTCTCATCCCCAAGACCAACTCTACTAAACCCATATCACAAAATCCCCGATTAACCTCCGAATCAAAAACCCCCAAATTTTGACTTTAGGGTTACGAAAACAGAAGCTTTGACCGCGATTTCTGGTCAATCCGCTCAATGCATGTCGAAACAAATTGCAGATCTACGATCTACTCATCGAGAGCTTCGAAATGACATATAATAAGCTAGGGTTTGAAGACTTTTGATTTTCAAGTTGAAATTTTTATTTTAGATCTAGGGTTTTGATTTTTTTCTCAACCATTAAAGAAGAAAATGATGGAGAAGGAGTGGAAATGGGCTGATGGGGTTAATGGGCTTCAATTTATATCCGATTGTAAGGCCAAACTGATAAACACACACCCAGTTACCGTATATCAATTCAAACGTACATTTTACATTACCGGGCCCACATACTGACCCTGAAAAATCCGGAAAAATTATTTTTGGTTATGATTTGACGATACGGTTCCAACGAAACTAATTTCGTCGGATTCTGAGGCCGTTTGAAAAATGGCCTTTTTCGGGTCGATCCAATTTAACTATCAACTGACAGAACGCGTTTTCTCTTACCACGCTCACATATTAATTCGAAAAATTCTGAAAATTGAAACTTAGCAATAATTCGACATTCCGGATCCAACAGAAGTGGTTTCGTCGAAAACAGAGGTCGTTTGAAAAATGACTATTTTACAGGCCCTTATAAATTCTATAGCGACTATTCTGAATATTCATTTGACCATAACTTTTGATTTCTGTTACGGAATTTCGATTTTTCGGATTCGTTGGAAAGATATTATCAAACAGATTCAAATATTTCTTGTTTCGCTGAAATCCGATTTGTTTTGAATCCTGTGCAGTCAGTTGAACTTTGAATTTAAATTTTCGAACTGCAGGGCCATATAAATAATTATATAAATTCCACAGCGACCTTTTGAAATTTTGATTTACTCATAAATCGCAATTTATCCGACGAAATTTTAATTTTTCACATTCGTTGGGAAGAATCGTCAAACAGAGTTATATTTTCCCGGGTCGTCCCAATTTCGATTTAAAACGAATTCTTTATATTCAATTGAAATTTAAAAATCGAATTTTCAAACTGCCGCGCCATTTCAGGCTCATTATATAATTAAAATAAATTTATTCGTTTTTAACTTCGATTATAATAATTTTTCCCGTCGTTATTAATTAAAATAAATTACTTTAAATATTCAAAATTCTATAAATTAACCAAAATGACATTTTCAAATTGGTTCAAATTTTCAGGTCGTTACATTCTCCCCCACTTAAAAATCTTTTCGTCCTCGAAAAGAGAACGAGCCGATATTAAGTGCATATTTATTTCAAATCCATTTCTAAAATTAATATTTCCAAAACAAGTATAGTTATGGAACTCGTAAATTTTTCTAACTCCCGAAATCACGGAAAATTTCGGCAGCATCCCCTCTGTACGGAGAGGTCCGGGAAGAATCCCAAAATACATATGACTCAATATACATCTCATCCAACGATGAGGCATCCCAAAATGGGGAAAAACAAAATATAAAACCACAAAACCATATACCACAAGTACGTACCTCATTTAGCGTTTATTTTGCAGTTTTTATTTACCTTTGCATTTAGTATTTAGCGCAAGCGAGCTTCAAAACGAAATGCGACTTCTTACACCTGCCAAAACTTACATATACATGAGAATCAATCATATATACAATATATAGCAATTTTATACAACTTACACAACATATATCGACTATTTAAATTCCAAAACCAGGATATTCATAACAGGCCAGCGAACAAATTGGAGTTTTTTTTTTCACCCCTTAGATGCTAGAATTTGACTGAAGCACACTAGGCAAAAGTTGTAGAATTTATTTCAGGCTTTCCGAATTGTCCGGACTCGTCGAATTCGGATAATTCGTTCAAAAGTTATGGCAGTTTTAGCGAAGGCGAACATCTCAGCCTGTACACAGAAAAATGCAGATTTGAGTTGTTCAACCCAGTTTTTTAACCCTTTAAACAGCCAAATTTCAACAAGCATATGAAGGAAAAAATTTAGTTCAGATCTAGGCCTTTCCGAATTGTACTCGCACGTTAAAATCCGATGTTTCGTTAGGAAGTTATGGTCAAACAATATTGATATATACTTCGGTTTTTAATTTTCTACACATACAACTACGACTAAAACTCGCATTTCAGCCTAGTAAACATAGGAATTTCGATGGGCGTTATTAACGAAAGTTTTAGCTCAGTTTCTCAGGTTTCCAAAAAGTCCGGAATCGTTAAATTCCGATCATCCATTCAAAAGTTATGGCTATTCTAGTACAACCTATCGAACACTTCAGATTTTTCGCACGAACGTCGACTTATATAATTGGAGTTTCATCTTCCGGATTCTAAAACTTTTATAAATTTTTATCACTTTACACTAGTTATCACTCTTTACTCGAGGAATGGTTTTGAGACCATTAGTAACTTAACCATCAAAATGAATTATTCCCCTTATACTCATCATATGATTTCCCTTCCAATACTTAAATATGTTTATTCATTTCAATTATATTAATGTATTTTATTTCAATTACCTCTTTCCACTTCATCCATTGAATCCTTTACATTTACTCCATTATCCCAGCAATGAATTCACATCCAATTGCTTATTTCACTCCAATAAATTTCGATACATTACTCGTTTCTTTTCAAGCATTAAATTTAGTCAAAACTTGATATCGTTTTACTTCCCGAACTAACTTGACTTTACTGAACCATTAGTTCATTTCCATGGATTGATTCTCCAAATTGCATTACTTATTCTTTTCCTAAGTGCTTTATTCTCAACGATCTTTGCACGACCACTTGAGTTAACTCTCATCGAGTCAATTCACTTATTTATTCGACTTTCAAATCTTGGTTCGAATTAAGGATGGTTCATAACTCAAACTTATACTTAGTGTCATTCTTATATTTCCCTAAGCATCGATTTAATTAAGTTTGAGTTTCACACCTTCGGATTTCAAACCTTAGCAAACCTCAACCAGTAGATTTGGTTATCACTTATTTATGCAACGATTTACCTCATAGTCGTTCGTATAAATCAAAGTATACTTACTCATTCCAATCACCTGTATGGATTCTAAATTGTCTTATTCAATTTCCCTGAGTTGGTTACTTTTACTAAATCTATATAACTCAGGTTAAGTTTTACTTATTCTCCTTCTATCTCCTTTCGGTATTCCAAAATTCAAATTTATGGTCCACATGACTCAACTTAACTTATTATTCCGATCGACAATTGGTTTATATTCCATTCATATTCATTATTCATACCTATTAAATACCAAAGTCATGAGTTGTTACTTCTTTATTTATGCAAATAAATCCCCATTCCATTGTCTATACTCAAATTTCCATTCAACATAATGCCTTAATTAATATTTTTAAGTTGGGTTTTATTTATTTCGTGGCAAATTTCAATTTCCTCTAACACTCTTACCAACCAAACTTAGGATTTTGTTTTAAACCTCATTATCATCGATATTTAAGAGTTCCGTGGTGACCCCTTAGTTCTTAAGTCCATTCTAGAATTTCAAAGTCTAAATTCCAATGAATTGAGTTACTTTAGTACTTAAAACAATATTATTAGCCAAAATGAACTTAAATACTTTGATTATGGGTTTATAGACTAAATTTAAAATAATATATGTACTTCAACTATTCTACAAAACCATACCATATAAAACTTAAATCCAAAACCAAAATTAGTAAAGAACATATGAAATTTCAAATTTAAATAACATAAACATAATACTTTTATATATTCTTTATTTTATATGGAATATAAATCCAAAATCCCTTGTCAAACTGGATATGAAAATACTGAGTGGTCTCCCCCGCTCAGACGCTTCAGAATAATCGTCAATAATGCGTGCACTCATTACCGAGGTTATTTCCGATGCCCGAGAAGGGATTACACACTTTAATCCTTAAAAGTCCTTTAGAAAACTATTTCTCAAAACTATTTCTATAATATGTTATTATTTTAAAATTTTTGGCGAAACTACTTCAAATGCACCCAGGATCAAGTTTCAAGTTCATTTTTATTTTAATCGCAAATCATTCTTAACCACTTAAATTTCCCATTAGTTTATTATTGAGTCAACCCAAGTGGATAATAGCTTAATATTATTACCTATTAAGGACCAATGCTTATACACTAAAACCAATAATAACATACTTAATATATATAAAAATATAATCGAAAACTTATTATGTCAATTCATTCTATTCGACTATTTATAAGTTCCTATCGATTATATGGCGTCCCATATGTCGACCAAAACCCATAAATATTCAATAGAACAGATCAACACAAATAAAATCATTATATATCAATATACAAGTACGCTCTCTCATATATACACTCAAACTCGTTCTAGGGCACTACTAACCCTATCTCTAACGAGTTAATTCCCAACAGAGCCAAGGTTATCGCTAACTAGTGCTCTGATACCAACTGTAACGACCCATATTTTTGACCGTTTAAAATCGACAATAAGCCACACATGTCGACCCAAACAAATCGCAAATGCAGGTAGTTATTGGGAAAAGAAGAAAAAGAAAGAAAGAAGAGAAAGATAATTAACAGAATCTCACAGCGGAAGGATAACATATAATAAACAAATAGCAGTTAAAAGCAGTTGAAATATATATACATTGGCTATAACCTTCAATGATTATCAGAGTTACATATACATACAGCTGTACATAATAAGCAGCGGAAAAATAATGCAGCGGATATACATATGTATAGATAATAGATATACCAAATCTTCGTCTTCGATCTCCAAAGCACAGTCATCTTCAGTAACTGCAAAGTCTGCTGACCCGAGCGTATTGCATAAAAGAAAACACAACAAAACACTCGGATCAGCACTAAATCATCTCATATTAGTCCAATCAAAATATGAAATAACATCAGTGTCATGGTACAGTAACTCAAGAGATGTTACGGGATTTTCCATCTCTCAAGGATCCGTTAAACTAATACATAGATAATATAATACGCTATTATGATAGTGTCTACTCAGTAAAGTATAAATACTGAAAATAGCGTAAGCGGGATTACCATATTACCCTTACGCAGTTTATAGGCATCAACAGTCTATACAGTACCGTAAATTCACCGTACTGGTGTTATCAGAGGGTACTCCATAGAAGGCAATGCTAAATCAAAATCGTATGGGCTCGATATGGATATATATGACAAGGCACTCGAGGCAATGCCCAGGGTAGGATTCTACCAATTGCACTCCCGGACCGGTGGTAACGCATAACAGCCACTACCGCCCACCTCGGAACACACTCCCAGAGTCAAAAATGGGCCCAAATCATCATCATCATAGTCATAGAAATAATATCGAAGAAATGTGTCCGATCAAAGGTGCTACCTCAGTTAGTCACGGTATAGCTCCTGTTTTAGTCATTTCAATTCTGACCCGAAGGTCAGGGCTATTTCGTCCTCGATCATCTTCTTCGATACAATAATCGACTCCAAGTTATCATATCTCGTTCTGGATACGTCCAAACGTTCACAGTTGTCAAAGTGGTATCGACACCAACAGAGAGTATGCCTTATGTCGACTCCGGTCTCCTTGCCAACCAAACGTTTACATTTTTCACACCGGTCAGTGCTTTTACCTTTCACAGGAGTTCGTGTTTCATATCAAAATATCATGTTTCGAAATCATTTTTCATATTCTAAATAGAATATTACTCAAACGGAAATTTCCATTTATTCATTACATCTTGATCTAATTCCAACTTAAATAATTTTTTTAATATCAAAATAGTCACAATATTTTCAAATAGTTTAAATGTATGATTAAAATAGTTTTGAAATAATAGTTAGAAATACAATAGAGTTAGTCAAATTTATTAAAATATATAATTACAACATTAAAATAATTCATAAAATAAATAATTAATTATAAAATAAATAATTTATTTAGAATAATTTATAAAATAAATAGTTACAAAGAAAAATTTTGCTATTAAAATAGTTTGAAAAAGTTTGAAATACTATTGTTGGAATTTAAAATCGTTCGATCAATTTCGATTACACTTGAAATTCCATTCAACTTCAAGTATATAAATTCAAATTCACAATTTCAATCGATTTCATTTCAAGTTACATTCGTTTCAAATTCGCCAATTCAATTCAGATGGTTAACCCTAACCCGTGTTCCCATTCCAACAATTTCAATTTATTACAAATAAATCGAATTCGATTCCAATCCGTATTCTCATTCCAGATTCAATTCATATCACGCATCGAAATTTCAAATTCATTTCTTCGTTTCAAAGTTCTTCCTCATAACGAATATTGAGTTTACAATCAATATTTAATCCAAATTAAGATTGATTTACCGTACGTCTCAAAAGCCGCCAAAACAAGTCAATTTCAATAAATTCAAATTTAAAAACAAATTTCACTCGATATTTAACTATAACTACAATACAATTTTATTTCCCTTTTCATTTGTATTTCGACTTTGAATTCAACGGAAAAGAAATTATAAACATCGCTTATTGTTGTTAAACAATAAATTTCAAAATTCAAAATTTCATTTAACCGACCGGTGTCCGTATATCCTTTTCTATCCTATGGCCAAGTGATTTTTATTTTAATTTCTCGATATTCGGGATGGATCTATCATTTCCATCCAAATTGGGGTCACAGAAATTTATCATTTCACTCTGTGTTCTTAATTCATTTTTATCGATAAACCCCGGGTTTATTCGATGCCCGCAACATCAAGGGTAAATGGGACTCATCGTCAATAACATATACCATCATGAACCGAATAAATGAACAATCCAGATAATATTCATCAACAGTCAAATCAACAAGGCATCCATCACATCATTTCATTCAAACGGTAAATTGAATCATATTACTGATCAACAATTGCTTGAAATTTAAATTAGAAATTTAAATTAAATTTAAATAACTAATTATCGATTTTATTTGCATGTAACACCCTGTCATGTCAATTTCAAACAATCATTCACCAAATCAATCACAACCATACATCCAATTCATTCCATACATTAATTCGATAAATATGAGATTAATTCAGTATTTCATGAGTGGTAAAACACTCACCTTTGTGTTAAAATTTGAATCGGACGTCCAGAAAGGCCCAAAATTCGACAGTCTCCAATGGCAGTGAAATTAGTGTCAAAACGTCTGCAACTCCGCCACGATCCCAACGCAACAAATGGCGTCCAAATCCGAGTTAAAACGAAGGAGATATCAGTGTTTTATCATACAAATTTTAAATATATAAAATTTAATAATTAAATTCTCTCACCCTTTAATTCTTTGACACGTCATCAGGCCCCAATATCTTCCCTCTCCCCTTTCCAAATTCGCTACAGTAACCCGCCGTGAAGAACCCACCAAACACCGAACCTTTGACCATTGATTCCCACCAACTCCGACTTCCAGAGATCGAGCGGCCATCACCACCCGCAAGCTCAGCAAAATCCGCGCCCAACCATGCCTCCGCCTTCAATTCCGGTGATCCCTACCTCGCTGGCGACGATGACAAACACAGCGGTTTTTGAACCCTAGAACGTGAAATTCCATCACCTCACCGACTTCCAGACCATGCCGTCACCACCATTCTCATCCCCAAGACCAACTCTACTAAACCCATATCACAAAATCCCCGATTAACCTCCGAATCAAAAACCCCCAAATTTTGACTTTAGGGTTACGAAAACAGAAGCTTTGACCGCGATTTCTGGTCAATCCGCTCAATGCATGTCGAAACAAATTGCAGATCTACGATCTACTCATCGAGAGCTTCGAAATGACATATAATAAGCTAGGGTTTGAAGACTTTTGATTTTCAAGTTGAAATTTTTATTTTAGATCTAGGGTTTTGATTTTTTTCTCAACCATTAAAGAAGAAAATGATGGAGAAGGAGTGGAAATGGGCTGATGGGGTTAATGGGCTTCAATTTATACCCGATTGTAAGGCCAAACTGATAAACACACACCCAGTTACCGTATATCAATTCAAACGTACATTTTACATTACCGGGCCCACATACTGACCCTGAAAAATCCGGAAAAATTATTTTTGGTTATGATTTGACGATACGGTTCCAACGAAACTAATTTCGTCGGATTCTGAGGCCGTTTGAAAAATGGCCTTTTTCGGGTCGATCCAATTTAACTATCAACTGACAGAACGCGTTTTCTCTTACCACGCTCACATATTAATTCGAAAAATTCTGAAAATTGAAACCTAGCAATAATTCGACATTCCGGATCCAACAGAAGTGGTTTCGTTGAAAACAGAGGCCGTTTGAAAAATGACTATTTTACAGGCCCTTATAAATTCTATAGCGACTATTCTGAATATTCTTTTGACCATAACTTTTGATTTCCGTTACGGAATTTCGATTTTTCGGATTCGTTGGAAAGATATTATCAAACAGATTCAAATATTTCTTGTTTCGCTGAAATCCGATTTGTTTTGAATCCTGTGCAGTCAGTTGAACTTTGAATTTAAATTTTCGAACTGCAGGGCCATATAAATAATTATATAAATTCCACAGCGACCTTTTGAAATTTTGATTTACTCATAACTCGCAATTTATCCGACGAAATTTTAATTTTTTACATTCGTTGGGAAGAATCGTCAAACAGAGTTATATTTTCCCGGGTCGTCCCAATTTCGATTTAAAACGAATTCTTTATATTCAATTGAAATTTAAAAATCGAATTTTCAAACTGCCGCGCCATTTCAGGCTCATTATATAATTAAAATAAATTTATTCGTTTTTAACTTCGATTATAATAATTTTTCCCGTCGTTATTAATTAAAATAAATTACTTTAAATATTCAAAATTCTATAAATTAACCAAAATGACATTTTCAAATTGGTTCAAATTTTCAGGTCGTTACACCAGTCCAGCTACTTTTAGCATGAAAATAAGTAAAGCAATATAACAGGAATAAATAGGATGGAAAGTATAAACATGACATAAGGTAAAGCTGGATAACAGGATGAATATAAAGGAATGTCTAGTGCGCTTCCCAAATTTCTTACTTAATTTAGTTCTCTGCACCACCTACTAATAATTCTTAACGAAATGATCCCAACCCCGCAATTGGTAGCACTTAGGCGTAACATCTAGTAAGAGGTATCCGCCCCATACAATCCTTGAAAGTCCACTTGTCCATAATAGATACTAGATGTACCCACAATACCCCTAATCGATCGGCTCCCTAACTTGTAGATATCTGTGCTGGTCCCAGCTTAGGGTGATCACTCCCTAAGTGGCAACCCGTGGGTGCATAGCTTTATACCTACTGATGTACAGTGGCTAAATCTTCTAATGTCGGGAACACCTTGTGCATGCTTAACGAACCCATCGGAACCTACACTGCTACGCCCTTGCTTTTATTTACCGCTTATAATCAGCCCAGTCAGCGTGCCCCAACCCTTCTTAGCTCAGGGTTCCCGATACCACTAAGTGGGTTACTGTCTGAAATGGGTCCCTACTGCTACTAGGTTTTTCCCCAGGGTTTATCCTAACCCAAACCTATATTGGTTAAGTGTTGTCTATCAACCTAATTAACTTAACCCCATCCACTTATCTAATCAATATGCATTATTGGTTAAGCTTGCCTTAACCATATCCACTTTGTTCATGTATTATTGGTTAAGTTGTCATCTTATGTAGGATAACTTAAACCCACCCACCTAACATGTTTTAGGTATCATATTCATCTTTGATCAACATTAATTAGTAATTAATGTTCAGACCTCTCACATCAATTCGATGGCATGTGGTTGCTGGTAGTGTCGGGCGGTTCCGGGTAGACTTCTACCACAAGCCAGACTTAACCTCGTGTCTAAGCATCTTTTATTTATGCCTATAACCTCTCACATTAGACTGACTGTTTGTGGTTGCTGTTTAGGTCTGTTGGTTCCGGGTAGGCTTCTACCGCAAATAGAGTCTAACCTCATGTCTCAGCATGCTTATCTTATCCAATTTATTCATTTGTAGTTTAAGCAAATTTTAGGCTAATTATGTCAATTACCCAAAATTCCGAATTTCATATCATGCCCAACAATTAAAATATATTATTCCAAATTTAACATTTGTTATGCCCAAACCAACCCAATGTATATTATGCCAAATTTCCCATCATTCCCTAAGTTACCGTTCGTACGTTCATCTCTATGAGATTTGGCCTAGGCTCGAAGTAGCCCGGCTATAAAACCCAAAAAGGGAAGAAGGAAGGGATAAGATAAAGAATAGGCATAATAATAACAATAGGCATAAGTATGAACTGATCATAAAGATATGATAAAACTGATAAAACTGATGATAATATCAACATGGGCATATAAGAATCATGAACCTGATGTTATAGGCTAAGATAGAATTGATGAGATTCTATCTTATTATCATGTATAGTTACCAAATCCAATTTATAACATGTCAGAATTGCTTTAGCATTATTTTAATCTAAAAATAATCAATGAACTCACAAATATTGATTAAGGAAGAGAATTAGGCATTGTAGTTGTTGTAGATTCGATCCCCTTTACAGAAATCCTTCACTTTGATTTGTTGAAGAAGAAGGACTAGTTTAGGTTGAGGCAGCATGGAGGCGCCATCAATTAGTGTAGTGAAATTAGGTTTAGGTCTAGGCATGTTTATAAAGGTGTAGTGAGTTAATTAGGGCCATTACATTAGATCAGGAGCCATAGGAATCGTCCACGTCATCCGACCAATAGAAAATAGCCATGCTGTAGAAAAAAGATCATTACCCAAGCCATGTGTGCAACATGATGTCCAGCAGCAGGGTGTTGACACCCACGCATCATATATATATATATATATATATATATATATATATATATATATATATCCTTTTTAACCATTTTTCCAATTAATCCTCCAATTAACGCTTTTCACACTAAACCGCTTTTTAATTGAACTGCGTTCACACTAAACCACTTTTTAGTCATTCCCCTAAAAAAAAAATATGGCGCTGGCGGGGATTAAACTCAGAACCTCTTATATACAAGTCACATGTTCTAACCAAATGAGCTACTAAGTCTTTTTTTTACAAAACTTGGAACAATGGTATCCATTATTCTTTTCACATTCCTCTTTTTCATGTTTTGTTGCAATATTTAATTTGAAGATATCTTTTTCATCCTAAATCAGTTTTCTGCAAACCATAGGTCTAAATTGACTAGAAAATTGCCTTGAACGCAATGACGCTAATTTCATGACCAAATTTCTAAAGCTTCTCAAATTTTCATTTTTATTTCTATTTAATTGTTCGCATGCATTTCTTCGCATTTCATGTATTGCATTTAATTTCTTTTATTAATCTTTTTCCTTCATTTCACTATATGAACTTATTACATACAATTTTATTGTCATTATTTAATTTTTCTCTTAAATATATATATATATATATATATATATATGTATGTATACATATTTCCACATTTTTAATTTCATTAAAAATGTGGGGTGTTACAAAAAACTTCTTATTTAAAAAGTAAATGAATTAAAATATTATATATATAACGTTAAATTTTAGAAACCCTCATTTTCTATTTGCGCTGCCAACCCTAATGATCGATGGTCAATTTCTTCAGATCTTTCCCCCTAAAATCATCCAATCCGCGCAACCATCACAAACACTTCCAAAAGAAAAATTAAAGAGCTAAGTAAGATCTCAAAAGTGAACGGTGATTATCATTTTTTAATTCGAGATTTGTGAGTATTCGTGATCCAAAGTCCGGACGTTCGTGAGGAGTTTCTGGGAGGAGGGGTAGTGTGAGCTAGGTGTGGTTCGGCGCAGTGGGAGGTGGTGTGGAGGCGCACCACGTGGTGATGGTCGATGGCCTCAGGCAGGCGCACCACGTGGTGATGGTCGATGGCCTCAGGCAGGCGCAGGTGGCAAACGATGTGAGAAGTAGGGTTAGAACTTTTTCGTGAAAACCTGTAGGGGTTATTCGGTGGGAAAATAATTAACCGGGGAGGGGGGATTATATTAAAATAGTAATTAAGGAAATTTTAAATCCTTAAATTGTTTTAATTTTAGTCAAACCATGGATTAATGATAACTCATCCAAATGGAAACAGAATCGAACAAAACTGAGTTCGTTAGACACGTGTTGAAGAGAGCTACATTTTAGAACTGACTAGGACAGATTATGAGCTAATTACAGTTTCTAGGAAATTTAAATGTCTAGTTTATCTTGACTTAAAATACAATCCTCCAATAAAGACTGGTGGAGTAGAAACAAAAGGTGAGAATTCTCTCACTAAAATTTTTGTACCATTTATTTATTTTATAACTGAAAATATATAAGTTGTCACTATGGATTTTCATATAGTTATTTATTTTCAGAGTTCAACACACGAATTCCCACAAATCACATAAATTGGAAGCGATGTATGGATATTAGCGACACTCACATTTCATACACCGCGAATGGTTACTTGTGGCGCCGTAAATGGCATTAGGTTGTTGAGTATTTATTTGTATAAATGATTTGGTGATTTGTGTATTGTGATTGTAACGATTAACATATTAAAATAATGTTAATATTATTGTGGTAGTTGAAATTAAAATTATAAATATCCATTTGTAGTCTAAACAGTTAAATTGGAATAAATATCCATTTATAAGTTGGACGACTTGTTTATGTATACCTATTTATGTGACATCGATTGGGACGATAATTTTACACATCACCCAAGTGCACAAATAATTAGTATTTGTTGTTTGAAAACCCCACACGGGTATTGGGATGATATTTCACATACACTGTTGGAGAATGGAGTTTTGATGACAACAACCTTATTTCAATTATCATTGATTATAAAATTTATGCTAACACTTTTTGTATAGAGTATATATATATGTGTGTATGTGTGTGTGCATGAATTATATACCGGAAATATTACTGAAGGCTGTACAGTTATAAAGATGATAGAGATTCAAAGATCAGAGAAATTGTAACACCCCGTATTTTTAAGATAACAAAATATAAATAACTTAATATTCAGAATTAAGTAAAACAGACTGCGCCAATGCGTTCATCTCGAAATTGTGATCAAAATCGACACCAGATTTGCATAAATCGGACACCGTATGAGGAAGTTATTAAGGTTCGAAGTTTGTATACGCGCAAGAAGAATGTGTATATATATATTAGGCTCAGAAATTCAAAAATGGGTCCAGAAATTTGAAAATCGGTTCAAAATACAAAATTTCAAAAGGCGGCAGATTTCCTAGCCAGGTGGGTCGACCCCCTCAGGGGTGGATCGATACCAGGGTCGACCCCCTTAAGGGTGGGACGACACCAGGGTCGACCCACTCAAAGGTCGGTCTACCCACCTGCGATACATTTTAGCAAATTAGGGTTTTGTGATATTTTGACGATTCAGATGGCTTTTGGGCAAATTTAAGGGTCTGGTAGCTCCATACTCCTATAAGTAAGACCCTAGACCTAACCTTAAACTCATAATTCGGTATCTATGCCGAAGCTTTTCCATTGCACACACACTCTCTCTCTTCTCAAATTTATTCTGAAAATTAAAATTCTAGCCTAGGAAAATTATGAATTCAGATCTGGTAGAGAGAATCAACACCAATATAAAAGATTATTGAATCATGAAAGCAAGGTAAACTTCTTGACCCAATCTATTCAATTCTTCCTATTTCTTTCTCTTTCTTTTCGATCCACATTATTAGGTTTCAAATCAAATTAAAGAGGAAGGGAAAAACCATGGGTGATAGAACGAATCAGATCCAAAATTTGGAAAAAGCATGAAAGGTAAGTGGGTTTAAACTATAGTTCTAGATAATGTTATGACTATAGTTTAGCATTCCCTTTTTAATAAATTGTGAAATTGCTAGTTTAATTTTAAATTGCTGTTATAACAAGTTGAGACGTTAATCAGGAAATTCATATGTTGAATCTGTTAAATTGGGGAAATGATTAGCACGATATAACGTCAAATTGTAAATATGAATAATTCATATATTGAATCAGTTGAAATGTTGGAATGTTTACATGTAATAATATTAATTTGAACATGTCGGAAAAATTCATATACTGGATTTGTTGGAGTGCTAAAAAGTTTACATGTAAATTTGTCCCAATTATATACTGAGAATAATTGGAGTAAGTATATGACTATATGGATTCATGTTAACACAGAATCGAATAAATATGGGTTCGGGGCATCGACCAACTTATGTTTAAAGATCCTAAATTGGACCATAAGCATAGAAAAATGATTTGGGTGCAAATGGGATCATATGTAAAATATGGATTAGCATAATTCTAATAATATGAATTTAGAAATATAACCCATCATGAATATAATTGGGTAAATGGGCATTACCTATAAAGGCATAGGTTTAAATAATTGATTAATAATGAATGCCTAGGATTACAAATTGAAATTGTAGTTGTATTTATGACACGAGGTTAGGTTGCATTAATGGTGGAAGTCTGCATGGTCCCGACCAGCATATCCAGTAGCCACTAGTGTAGAACCCAATGTGAGAGGTCTAAGTGCTCAAATACGAGACGGGCTATGAAACGAGGTTAAACCAAACTTGTGGAAGAATTCTACCCGGATCCAACCGGCTTATCTAGCATCCACAAGTTGTAGGCCTAATGTGGGAGGTCTAGCCCATTATAAAACATAAATGGACATGGTGATGAATTGTGCTACTTAACCTAATCTAACCATAGGGATTGTATGAAAATGAACTAAAGCTAAGGTTAAGTAAAAATTAGCTGGACAGTGGGTGGGATAGGAAAATCTAAGGGGGTGTGTAATATTTATATATAGGCCCAAAAACTTAGCCCGATAAGGTTATGTAATTAAAGACACCAAGTTGTCTACATAACTGGTAGAAATAATAAAGTTATGTATTTAAGGCACCTTTTAGGGTAAGCATAACTTGTAGAAATGATTATAACCTGTTATAAATAAATAACATTAATAAAAATATTCTATAATATGTAGACTTGTCCTAGGGGCAAGTGAAGATTATAACATAGGTTATAATAAACTAATAAGGAGATGGGATAACTGGCGAAATGAAATAAGGGACACTTAGTTGTATATTAAGTGATCAGTAAATGGGGAAAGCCAGAAACCAGTTAAGAAAAGGTGGAAAATATATGAAATATAGGAAGTTGTACTTAATTATAAATTAAGTAATCTGTAAGCTTGGAAGTCTGAAACCCCGTTGATAAGAATGTTTAGGCTTGTCCTAGGACAAGAGGAAATTATAGCATAGGCTATAATAAATGGGCCGAGAAACTTATTAATGGACCTTAGTTATTGGAACTAAGTTAATAAGTAAAAAAAAGATAAGTTGTATTGACAATGTAAAATGAAATTATGATTAAATGGGAAAGAATGAGGAAAACTTATGGAATGAAATAAGTTATATTTAATCATAAATGGTGAGTGACATGTTAATTAAAAAACATGTGAATTGGATATACTTTGTTACATATTAAGTAAAACATGTTATTGTAATGATGAAATCATCAAGAATATAAAAAGGGATCGTGGATTATAGACCTTGGGCCACAATCTAGAGAATAACATGTGGTGGGCTTATTAATAAACTTAAATGGGTTAAGTTATATGACTGAAATTAATAAGCAAGAGAAACTTGGTACTTTTAATAAGAATTCAATGTAAATGAGAATAACCAAGTTAAAAGGAAACCTGATGAGGCAAGGCAAGCACGTAAAAGAATGTTTAGACATAGGGTCTAATAACATATTAAAGTGAGGTGCTTGAACCAGTCCGCACATTTGAGGATGAATAACCCAACAGGGTAGATCATCGTGGTGTTATAAGACACGAGGAGGAGCGCATGTTCATCTAATTGTTCTGATGGCTCCAAAGGACATGAAGGGGAAGCACGCATCTTCCTGAGGTATGTAAGGTGGTCCTAGTAGTCCTTCGTGCGGCGGCAGATGTCTTAGGCTGTGCTCGCAGAGGTTGGGTCTGCGCGTAACTACTAGAAGGGTGAGCCTTGACTGCAGATGTAGCATGCAGTCAGAATGCTGTGACGAGTTGACATCAGGGTGGTTCGGCGGTTGCCTCATGAGGCGGCAGAGGGTCACGACCAACAAGAATAGTAGACCGTCGGACACCCGTCATTGGCAGCCAAGATACCATTTGACCCTTTACTATCGGGGTAAGGGGTTGAGGGGAGATGCCACATGGATGTTTAGATTGTTTGCGTAGGGGCGGTCGCTTAGCTCTGGTAGTCTTTACTAGTTGAGGGAGAGGCCGAGGTGGGGCCATAGCCACTACGAAAACAAACCCTAGGTATATCTGTGTAGAGGCTCTTTAAAGACAGGCCTGTACAAATATGGAAAAGCTCCAGACCGAGTTACATGCTTCTTATATTGCCCTGCCACGGAACTCGGTGCACACTAGAGGACGTGCGATAGAGGCATCGAGCTACAATTGAAGATACGCATAGTGGACAGTCTAGATACATGCATGATGGCTTTGGGTGGTGTATCGTAGACTTGAGGGCATTACTTCGGTATACAGTCTGATTCGAATGAAGGTGGCAGTCAGTACGTTTACGTAGCATAGTAATGATAGATATATGTGGAACGTAATATTATTATCTGTATGTCATTACAACGTAGGATGAGGGACTGCGTATATTTCGATAATGTTACGGTGAAGACCATGCGAGTGGGGTACCAAGGGGTGTACCTTAATATTGGTGGTAGCTACATATATACTATATTAGGTTAATCCACTGGAAAGTAAATGGGTACGACGTGTGTGTAAGCCTGAGTGCTGATAACCCAAGTAACCTAATAAATAAGAAAATATGATTTAACGGTATATGTAGGATTATCCAAAGTGTATAGTTTAAATCCAGTCACCATAACTTGTTATCTGACCCTCTCCTCATAACATACTCGCAAGTTAGATTTGTGGTAGGAACATGATATCCTTCGATACTGGTAAGGCAATATTATTAATACGGTAAGGTTATATTTTGATTACATTATATTTTATCCATTCCGCTGTAAGATAATTTGTGAGCTCTGACATGTTTTATGTCTCTGTCTTTTTTGCAGGATACCAGAGAAAAACAATCCGAGTTTTGATAGACTGGAATTTTGAAAAAAATTCAGTCCGTCGGAATTTAGGTTGTCACATCTAGAATCAGAGCTTAGGTTTAGGATTCCTATATAAATAGTGAGTGAACGTATTTGTTTTTTTGAAATATAAATATATTATATATACGTAGATCCGTAGAGGAACCCACTAAATAGAAAGAGTATAATATGGTAAGAAATAGGATGCTTGTCTTATACACTATAGGAAAGAATATGGAAATTTGAGACCCTTAGGTAATTTGGGTGGAGAATGTACATTATACTTTGTATGGATCAAAAGTGAATCCCATAGATTAGTATTTTGGTTTAGTGGGTTTGGCACTAATACCTTATAGATTAGTAAAGATTAAAAAGAGAAAAATGGATTAGGAATATATATAGTTGAGAGAATTGATATTGGGGAATGTCAAGGAAAGCCTGAAAAGTTGGAAACCCGCTTTGAGTCTAACCCCATTGTTAACTTTTATGAACTTGAGATTATAATTTTTTTGGTAAAATGGTTCATGGTGTTTTCAAGTTTTAATCTTAAAAGTTATAATTTTAAAATATGTAAAGAAGTACACATATTGAGTTTTAAAGTAAAATTCTCTCAGTAAAAGGTGCATATTATAGAGCATGTATAGTTCGCTAGTTTTTCTTGTTATATTTCATAGAAGAATTTTTAATCAAGAAAGTTTTGAAGCCTCTATTCTTTTGACAATTATTTTTGATAAATTTTTTTAAAAGAGAATTTTGTTGGGTGGACAAAATAAGTTGTAGAAAATAAGAGTAGAGTGGATGTTGGCACCTTGTAGTAGGAGACCGAACTGACCTTATAGGTAAGACCAAGTCATAAACCCGATTGAGAAAATAGTTGTTCGAATCTACTCCAATATCGTGATTTTAAAAAAAAAATTGATGATCTACATTTTGTTAAAAAGATGACATGTTTTTGTGGTTGGGCAAAAGTAAGTTTTCATGAGGAAAATGAAAATTTGACACTTTTGAATTTTTGGAAGAAAATTGAAATAAAAAAGAAAGGCCAAACCATGTTTTAAAAGTATGGAGTAGGCAAGGGTTAGTGCCTACGAAAGATAGGAAAAGTTTTGGAGGCTATACAGTTAATAGCAAAAATTATCTTGGAATAATAGTGAGTTCCCGTAAATGTGTAAGCATTGAGTGGCCTAGGGTGTTGCTTATAATAATTGTTGGTACACAGCTAGGACTAGTAGTGACTACTGGACAGGAAAGGGCAAGTAAGTGTTAAAATCATGTTTCTAATTTCCATGTTAGGGGCAAAACCCGTTACTACATTTCTGTAGGGATTGTTCCGTTATTTTGTTGGGTAGTTAGGGTAACATCTAAACCTATCATAGATCCCATAGTTTGAAGTTTTCTGTCTGAGGGGAGGACATAGTCCCAAGATTCTTGGCCCTTAGTAGTAGCTGCGTAGGGTGTCTATTCTCTTATTTTAGTTGGAAGACTAGAAGCTTATTTAAATTTTAATCTAAGATCAGATAATTAAATAAGCCAAGAAAAGAAAAGGTACAACTAAAAAGGAAACAGAGATTCCGTATAGCAACAAAAACGAAAAATTATGAGAAAAGATGGATAAAGATAAAACTTTCCAAGATAAGATGAAAAAGGAAATCAGTGAAAAAGGAAAATTTTCTTATGGGGGCTACGCTTGGATAGGAAAATAGGGAATCTTTATAAATAGTAACGTAAAAATCCAAGTACGGTTAGAATAAGGTAGAAAAAGAAAAGTGGGAGATGTGGAGTTTTCATTTTTCCACCTTTTTATAACATAAGAAATTGAATTTAAAAAATTATATTTTTCTAAAATTCGAAAAATAAAGTTCGTTGGTAGGATTATAGATGCAACAATTGGATGAACTATGCTCTTATTCAGTAAGTGTGTGGGAAAATTTGGATGAAAAAGCTTTTTGATTTTCAAAATATTGCATTCATATAGAACTGCCATTATATTTGGGATCTGAACATCATATTTTAAAAGGATTTTTGAAAAAGTTGCATACACATAAGAGGTACCGCTTAGGCATGCATGCATTATTGTGTTGTACTTCACTTTGCACAAGTGCACACTGTTTGCAAAAATTGGATGCACACATGATGGATGTATATTATGCGATGGGTTAATTGATTTTACCCTTATTAAATTTCGGGGATGAAATTTCCTAAGGGTAGGAGAACGTAACACCCCATATTTTTAAGAAAATAAAATATAAATTACTTAATATTGATAATTAAGTAAAACGGACAGAGCCGTTGCGTCCATCTCGAAATTCTGATCAAAATCGACACCTGGTTTACGTAAATCGGACACCGTATGAAGAAGTTATTAAGGTTCGAATTTTGTATACATGCAAGAATATATATATATATATATATATATTAGGTTCATAAATTTAAAAATGGGTCCAGAAATTCGAAAATCGGTTCAAAATTCAAAATGTTAGAAGGCGGTAGATTTCCCGGCCAGGTGGGTCGACCCTCTCAAGGTTGGGTCAACACCAGGGTCAACCCCCTCAAGGGTGGGTCGACCCACTCAAAAGTGGGTCTACCCACCTGCGGCAGATTTTGGAAGATTAGGGTTTTTTGATATTTTGACGATTCAGATGGCTTTTGGGAAAATCTGAGGGTCCTGGTTGCTCTATACTCCTATAAATAAGACCCTAGACCTAACCCTAAATCTCATAATTCGGTATCTACGATGGAGCTCTTCCATTACTCACTCTCACTCTCTCTCTCTTCTCAAATTTATTCTGAAAATTATAATACTAGCCTAGGAAAATTATGAATTCAGATCTGGAAGAGAGAATCAACATCAGTATAAAACATTATTGAATCATGAAAGCAAGGTAAACTTCTTGATCCAATCTATTCAATTCTTCCTATTTCTTTCCCTTCTCTTTTAGGGAAAATAGTCGATCCACGTTATTAGGTTTCAAATCAAAATAAAGAGGAAAGGAAAAACTATGGATGATAGTACGGATCAGATCCAAAATTTGGGGAAAGCATGAAAGGTGAGTGGGTTTAAACTATAGTCTTTAGATAATGTTATGACTATCGTTTAGCATTCCCCTTTTAATGAATTCTGAAATTGCTAATTTAATTATAAGTTGCTGTTTTAACAAGTTGAGATGTTAATCAGGAAATTCATATGTTGAATCTATTAAATTGGGGGAATGAATAGCATGATATAATGTCAAATTGTTAATATGAATAATTCATATATTGAATCAGTTGAAATGTTGGAATGTTTACATGTTATAATATTATTCATATGTTGAATCTATTAAATTGGGGGAATGATTAACATGATATAACGTGAAATTGTTAACATGAATAATTCATATATTGAATCGGTTGAAATGTTGGAATGTTTACATGTTATAATATTAATTTGAACATGTGGGAAAAATTCATATATTGGATTTGTTGGAGTGCTAAAAAGTTTACATGTAAATTTGTCCCAACTATATATAGGGAATAATTGGAGTAAGTATATGACTATATGGATTCATGTTAACATAGAATCGAATAAATATGTGTTTGGGGCATCGACCAAATTATGTTTAAAGTATCTTAAATTGGATCATAAGTATAGAAAAATGATTTGGGTGCAAATGGGATCATATGTAAAATATGAATTGGCATAATTCGAATAATATGAATTTAGACATATAACTCATCATGAATATAATTGGGTAAATGGGTATTAACACCTACAAAGGCATAAGTTTAAATAATTGATTAATATGAGTGCCTAGGATTACAATTAAAATTTGTAGTTGCCCTTATGACACGAGGTTAGGTTGCATTAGTGGTGGAAATCTGCCCGGACCCGACCGGCATATCCAGTAGCCACTAATTTTGAACCTAATGTGATAGGTCTAAGTGCGCAAATACTAGACGGGCTATGACATGAGGTTAAGCCCAACAAGTGGAAGAAGTTTGCCTGGACCTGACCAACATATCCAGCATCCACAAGTTGTAGGCCTAATGTGGGAGGTCTAGCCCATTATAAACCATAAATGGAGATTGTAATGAATTGGACTACTTAACCCAATCTAATCCATAGGGATTGTATGAATATGAACTAAAGCTAGGGTTAAGTAAAAATTGGTTGGACAATGGGTGGGCTAGGCAAATCTAAGGGGGTGGGTAATATTTACATATAAGCCTGCTAACTTAACCCGATAAGGTTATGTAATTGAAGACACCTAGTGGTATACATAGCTGGTATACATAATAAAGTTATGTAATTAAAGGCACCTTTTAGGGTAAGCATAACTTGTAAAAATGATAATCTCCTATTATAAATAAATAACATTAATGAAAATGTTGCATAATTGATAGACTTTTCCTAGGGACAAGTGAAGATTATAACTTTATAATAAACTAATAAGGAAATGGGATAACCGGCGAAATGAGATAAGGGACACTTAATTGTAAATTAAGTAATCAGTAAATGGGGAAAGCCAGAAACTAGATGAGAAAAGGGGGAAAATATATGAAATATAGGAAGTTGTGCTTAATTATAAATTAAGTAATCTGTAAGCTTGGAAGTCTGAAACCCCGTTGGTAAGAATATTTAGGCTTGCCCTAGGGACAAGATGAAATTATAGCATAGGATATGATAAACGGGTAGAGAAACTTATTATTAGACCTTAGTTAATGGAACTAAGTTAGTAAGTTAAAAAAACGATAAGTGGGATTGACAATGTAAAATGGAATTATGACTAAATGTGAAAGAATAAGGAAAACTTATGGAATGTTATAAGTTATATTTAATTATAAATGGAGAGTGACATGTTAATTAGAAAACATGTGATTTGGATATATTTTATTACATATTAAGTAAAACATGTTATTGTGATGATGAAATCAACAAGAATATAAAAAGGGATCATGGATTACAGACCTTGGGCCACAATCTAGAGAATTACATGTGGTGGGCTTATTAATAAACTTAAATGGGTTAAGTTATATGATTGAAATTAATAAGCATGAGAAACTTGGTAATTTAAATAAGAATTCAATGTGAATGAGAATGACCAAGTTAAAAGGAAACCTGATGAGGTAAGGCACGCACGTAAAAGAATGTTTAGACGTAGGGACTAATAACATATTAAAGTGAGGCACTTGAACCAGTCCGCACGTTTGAGCATGAATAACCCAACGGGGTAGATCATCATGGTGTTATATCGCATGAGGGGGAGCACACATTAATCTAATTGTTCTGATGGCTCCGAAGGACAGGGAAGGGAAGCACGCGGCTTTCTGATGTACGTAAGGTGCCCCTAGTAGTCCTTTGTGCAGCGACAGATGTTTTAGGCTGTGCCCGCAGAGGTTGGGTCTGCGTGTACTACTAGGTGGGTGGGTCTTGACTGCAGATGTAGCTATGCAGTCAGAATGTTGTGACGAGATGACACCAGGGTGGTTCGGCGGTTGCCTCATGAGGAGGCAGATTGTCACGACCAACAAGGATAGTAGACCGTCGGGCGCCCGTCATCGGCATCTAGTGGGATGTAAAAAAACTCGAGCTAAACCCAAGATACCATTTCACCCTTCACTATCGAGGTAAGGGGTTGAGGGGAGACTCCACATGGATGTTTAGACATAGGGGTGGTCTCTTAGTTTTGGTAGTCTTTACTAGTTGTGGGAGGTGCCGAGGTGGGGCCGTAGCCACTATGAATACAGACCCAAGGTATATCTGTATAGAGGCTCTTTAAAGACGGACCTGTATAGATACAGAAAAGCTCCCGACCGATTTTCGTGCTTCTTGTATCGCTCAGCTATGGAACTGGTGCACATTAGAGGACATTCAATTGAGGCATCGAGCTACAATTGAAGATACACGTGGTGGACAATCTAGATACATGCATGTCGGCTCTAGGTGGTGTATCGTAGACTTTAGGGCATTACTCCGACATGGAGTCTGATTCAAACAAAGGTGGCAGTCGCTACGTTTATGTAGCATAATAATGATAAATATATACAGAATGTAATATTGTTATCTGTATGTCACTGTAACACCCTGTATTTTCTTTGAACGTCAAACTAACAGATTAAAGTATACTTAACTTTTAGAAGAAGAATTAAGGGAAATGGGTTACGCAATTGCGTTCATTTCGGAATTCTGCTTGGAATAGAGTCCAAGTTTTCGTAAATCGGACTTCGTAGGAGTAAGTTATGGCCCTCAGAATTTTCAGGAATTTAAATAAATTAAAACAACCCAGATTTAAATTCAAAATTCAAACGAAAATAAAGAAGCGGCCTGGGCGGGATTTTTCCCGCCCCAGGCCAGGTCGACCGGGGGGTCGACTTGGGGGTCAACCTACCCCCTCACCCGGATCCAAATTGTTACGATTTTCTAACCTGTTGCTGAGTCTTTTCTGACTTGCTGCTGAGTCACTAGGGCATATTAGCAATTCTGGATAACTCTATCTAGTCTGGACGGTTGTGATTGCTCCTAGGATGATCTAATGGCTCACATAAGTTTAAACCTGTATAAAAGCAACCCTAGTCCTCAACCCTAAATCACACAAATTCATTCCAAGGAGCTACCATGTTGTCCATGATCGTCCTAGCCTAGCCGCCATTTCTTCTTCAACTAGAAAGCAAGTTAGGAGCTACGAATCAAATCAAAATTAGATAGTCTTCGTCAAGGGATTGCTTTTAAGTTTCAGAAAATAGATTCCAGAAATACAAGAATCATTCTCTTTTTGTATGTTCAAGTTACTTTCGGATGTGAATTCTTAATTGAAATTCTTGGTATGTAATAATCTGGATCCAAGCTATACTTGATTATGAGATAACCCTCTCAGATTTATCAAATCTAATCTATTAGATTTATGCCTGCGATGTTATTCAAATCTAATCCATTAGATTTATGCCTGATGTAAGTAATCCTTTAATTTGAATTTGTGCTTATATATCCTTTGGCAATCATTATTGACTATGGAATTGGTCCAATCATATATATCCTTGTTGTATATCAGAATTGTAATCCTGTTTAAGTTCATGATATAACTCTTGTCAAACCTATACATCTGTGATGGTTCATAATGATATTCATATCATATCTATATGCCTGCAATGTATTCTATGCAAAACTTGTCAATTCGGTATATCAAATTTATTGGACCAATAGTTCTTATCGTCGTATGCTTATTCTTATGCCTCTTATTTTCTATATTGTTTCTCCGCTTATTTCATGAATCTTGCGTTGAATCTCGAAATACGTACATTATGAATGCGGGGGTAATTGGGTATAACATGAAATTGACATTTATTTGGCATAATTTAGAACATGTATTATGGCATGACTGCTAAGATGGAACTTGGGGTAATTTGACATGAATAATGGAATACGTAATTTGACATATTGAACCTAGAATTGGCATGAACGACAAAGTATGAAATTTGGCATGAAAAACCTAGTTTTGGGCATAAACTGTAATTTGGAATATTAAATCTAGCTTGGGCTTAACTATTGATTTGGGACGCCAAACATAATGCTTAGTGATTTTGGGCATGACTATTATAGCAAGTTTGGGAAAGACTGTGTGTAACGTGTTTTGAGTAATAACTTGTAATTGACTTAATCGGGCATAACTTGAGAATTGTAACATGACTAGTTTTTGTGAAATTTGGATAATTAGCAAAAAAAATCTAGACTTGGACATGTACTGTAAATATGTAAATTAGGGAAGAGATAAACGTGCCTAACCCGAGGTTAGATTGAGTTGTGGTGTAAATGTAACAACCCTGAATTTTAGGGCAAATTTAAAAATTCATTTTAAGTTGTTTTAATGAGTTTTGGTTGTTTAAAATAATTTATTTTGAAAAATTAAATATATTCATTTTAATGTAAATACGGAGCGTATACAATTTGCATGTAATAGAATTTATTCTGTAATGTAATGTAATGTGGGAAACATTAAAACAAAAGATTCAATAAATATTCTAGCAAGTTGACAAAAAGGAAGGTAAAAATTGAAAAATGCAAATTATGACAATTTTTAATTTTATTTCAATCAATGAATGCAGTATTAATGAAACAACGAAGAGAGGAGGTCACTAAAAACAAAGGCAAGAAAAGAAATTAATAGGATTAAGGTAAACGAATCAAACAGTAACCATTTGGTATTGATATGGTAACCTTCTTGAATCAATATAATTAAGTATCGTAGTTATTGTATATTAAAAATGTTAATTTGAAGTTATCAAAATTATTTATTGGAAATGAAGTATTATTTTATTTCATTGGAATGTTAGCTATACGTAGCTTTCTACAAGTTATCACGATTTCATAAATAAATGTGTATCTTTTGAAAAATATATTTCATTGTAATTCCTAGCAAGAAAGAAAGTCCATTTTTTTATTTTATTTCTTGGTTAAAAAAATAATAATTATTTATAATGTTAACCATTCAAAGATATACGTTAGTGCATTAAAATGTACAAATCCATATGAATGAATTAAATAATTGTAAATGAGGTAATAATAATAGTTTAAATGTAGAATGAATTCATACGCAAGGACAATATATAAATCAAATAATAAATGGATATAATAGAAAATTATGGTGACGACAACTCAAAGAAGCTTATGAAACAAAAGTTTACTTGCATGTATTGAAAGCATTACATCTTTATTCATAATTAAGTATGTAAATTTTCAATCAATAATTTCATTTATTAGGTATGTTAATAATTTTATTTGTTCCAATATGTTATTTATGAGTTCATGGTTTGACTTGATTGGGATACCATAAATTTTAAAAAGATTTAAGAAGAGAAAAAATGCAATTTATGGTTTATAGAACACTACAAGCTAAGACATGTCAATTTTAACAGGGGGATGATTGCCGAAAAAAATATGATATTTTTGACACTTAATTAATTTTATTTTACCAATTTTGGTACAACCTCAAACTGTAGGGTTCATTGAACAATTATTTCAATGGACGTTATTTAAGAAAATATGTGACTATATTGTAAATGAATAAAAATCATGCATACTTCTAACCATTTTCTCTCATTTATTATTGGTAGTCCAATTTATATATTACCTTAATTATGATATTGGATATTTATGTTTGAAATTTTAAAAGACACATACAAACATTCTAACCATTAGCATTAAACAATTAATGACGCATTCATTTCTTTTCGCCATTTGCTTTTGAAATTTAAATGACAAATAAGATGCCACCTCAGCCTTAGTCAACAATTTATTTTCCATTGAAACGTACAACGTGGAGATTAGCGGGCCTTAACTAAAATTTAGGAATAAATTAATAATTCCCTCCACTATATAATATATTTTCTTCTCCACAAAGCCTCATTTCTCTTCTTCCACAAAATATAATAGCCGCCACACCATCTTTTTCAATGGCCAAAACACAATGATCTTTCTCCTCTTTTCTCTTCTAATCCATCAACCAAAATCAAAAAGTAACCTCTGCAAAATCATTTGATACACCAAGACCCTTCTAACCAATGGTCTGATTATTCTGATTAAAGGAGGGTAACGTTTTTCATGTAAAATTTATTAATTATATAATTAATTATATATTAAAGAAGTTGATGTAACAATTACAAATTTTAACAAAATTCAGCGAAACGATAAACACTGGGATCGTGAAGTTGAGATCTACGTGATGGAACAATTTCTGAATTCCTTTGGATTTTTAAATCTGCTTAAAGCAAGGTGAGAAATTCTATTCTTTTTATTATATAATTAAAATCTGTTAGTCATAATTGTAATATTGTTCATACGCTATAATACTCTGTTGATTTTCATACTTGATTTGATCTGTGTTTGGGGTTTCCTGTAGATCTGTCAAAATTAACATACGCGTTCACTTCGATAAATACAAAAATAAATTAAATCTTTATGATTAGAAATCTTGGCATGTACGTGATTTGATTCAAATTGTTTGATGTTATTATGACGATATGATATTTTGTTGTATTAAAGTTGAAAATATAAGATTGTCATTTTTATTGAATAATATATATATATATATATGGTCATTTTGTTGAACTAGAATCAACAAAATATGAAATTGTCATTTTATTGAAGTGGATCAATAAAATATATATAGTCACTTTGTTGAGATATATGCTTGTAAAATTTAAATAAAATCTTTAACATGTTATGTATGTAAAATATGTATGTAAATAAAAGTGTTAGTCATTTAGAAACCATGTATGTATGCAAAATAACATTTCGTTGGAAAAAAATAATACCATTTTGGTTAGAATATGACAGAAAAAAAATCATTCATGTTGGACTACAATTATCATTTTAGTTAAAATGTTCCATTAGATTAAAATCACCGTTTTGTTAGCAAATGTTCATTTAGAATGAAAACATTGTTCTTATCAATAATGTTTATACAAAATAAAAATAGATATTTTTATGTCACGTTTATACATAAGAATTGTAGGTAAGTTAGATTAGGCATTTTTGTGTCATGTTTATACACAAGATTGTATACAAAATAAAAATAGACATTTTATTGTCATTTTTATTGCATTAAAGATGGACGAAATAGATGTGTCATTTTTGTTGTATTAAAAATGGACCAAACAAGTGTGTCATTTATGGAGTATAAAGAAAATTTGACAAAATAAACATGTTATTTGTTTAGCAAATTACACATGTCATTTATTTAGTAGATTAAACATGCCATTTTCATAAGAAATGTTTATGTATATTAAATTAGACATTTTTGTTATAAAATGTGATGTTAGATTAAAATAGACATTTATGTTATGATTAACAATTCGTCATTAGTGTTTTATCAGAAGTCATAGAAAATGTGAGAATACATAACATACTGTATATGACAATAGAAACCATAGAAATTGTTAACATGTAAAGTATCATTTTTATATGACAATATGAACCATAGAAATTGTTAACATATAAAATATTCTTTTATGTATGATTAGAACACATAAGGAAAGGAAAACAAATAAAATTTTCTTTTATTTGTCATTAGAGTACATAAGGAAAGGTTATAGAGATAAAGGTGCTATGTTATTTGAAAACTAGATGGAAAAGAATGATAAAAACATTTATTTTTATCATTTAAATAGAATGAGCATATTAATAGTGGAAACTTCATTTATATCTTGTACGTAAATAAATAAAAGTGTGATTTTGACATGTAATGAAAAATTACATTTTTATGTAATAAAAAGACTTGAAATTAATACCGCATAGAAAATTACATTTTTTTTCAAGACATGAAATTTATACCGCATAAATAAAATTACATTTTTATATGTAATTAAGAAAATAGAATTTATGTGAAAAAAATTCATTTTTTTTATATGTAATTAAAGAATGAGAATTTGCATTGTAAAGACAATTACAATTTTAGTATAAAAATTTACATTGCAAATTAAAGGCAAGATTTGACAGGTCATATAAATTACATTTTTGAAGTAATTAAGAAGATGTGTTTTCCAAACGTTATCAATTTTGAATTAAAGGAATGTTTTTATTTTATATACAATTGATGGAATTAATTGACATTGATTTAGAAAGATTACGTCTTTATTGTCTAAAAGTTACAATAAAAGGATTCAATTAAAAATATTATATCTTTGGTGTCAATATGTTAAAGAAAAAAATGTATGATTTCAAAATTGAAAATCTTGAAAAGATTGTTTTTAGAAAGTCACAAAAATAGGGAAAGTTACAATTTTTATTAAATACTTGAAATCAGGATAGTTAGAAATAAAGAATACCTTAGAATTAGGATTCTTTAAGGGAAAGGATAATTTAAATAATGACCTGTTTTGGAAAAAATTAATTATAATTATAAATTATAATCGTGCTTGGACACGAGGTTAGGTTACATTTGTGGTAGAAGCCTGCCCGGACCCGACCGGCATATCCAACAGCCACAAATGTTGAACCTAATGTGAGAGGTCCAAGCGCGCAAATACAAATTGGGCCAAGACACGAGGTTAAGCCTAACTTGTGGGATAAGTCTGCCCGGAACCGACCAGTCTATCTAGCATCCACAAGTTGCATGCCTAATGTGAGAGGTCTGGCCCATATTAAAAATACAAATAGTTAAATAGAAGATGAACATTATTTTCACCGTCATGTTTAAAGAAGATAAAATTACATATTTTATGTAATTAGATTAAAAAAAAAAATTATATTTTCATTAAAAGAAAGAAAGAAAATTACATATTTTACGTAACAAAAATAAGAAATTTACATTTTTTTCCTGTGAAATTAAGATTAAAGGTAAAAGTTACATTTTTTGTGTGTAATTGGAATAAATAAAGAAAAGTTTACATTTTAATGTAAATTAGATTAAAAAGGGAAAATTCCATTTTTCATGCAGGTAGATTAAAAGTGTGAAATTACATTTTTGTGTAATTGGATTTTAACTAAAAAGAATAAGGATATGAAATTTATATGTTAATGAATTAGATTTTCATTAAAAAGATTAAAGATATGGAAATTTAATTTTCATGTAAATAGATTAGCACACAAAATTATCGTTTTGTTTGTAATGGAAAATTATTACTTTTGGTTTTCATTGAAAAGATAATAAAATTATAAATTTTGTTACATTGAAATAAACAAACAAAAATACTCATTCTTGTAGAAGTAAAAATGGATGAAAAAAAAATATTCGTTTATTGAAATTGAAATGAAACACAAAAATGCTCATTTTTGTTGAAATTGGTATGATAAACAAAATATACATTTTGTGTAATTCGAAAGATGAAACAAGAAAATGTACATTATTGTGTATAAGATGTGTATATGTATGAAAATAAATGGTGTGTACATTGTACGTTAATATTGTATGTACGAATAGGAATATTTTTTGTTAGCAAAATGTAATGAAATAAAATACATTTCAATACACATTATAAACATTTCACTAGGTTGTGAAACAAAACATTCACTACTTGTTATATAATTACGTTAATGAAATGGAATTTGAATTATTTTTATATATATAAAAATAAAGATAAATCGTTACAAATTACTAATAACGATATGAAATGATTTCCAACTTATATATATACGAGAATTATTTGGAAAGTCCGAGTCTATCTCATTCCAAATAATTTAAGGGACATTTCAAATTCAGGTTTTGAAGACAACGATAGAAGACCGACGATCTTCATATCGAATGGACGACGATTGCTGATGCCCGTGATTGGAGTAGCTACCTTGAAGGGGCTAAGTGGTGGTCGTCTGGACGTAGTGTTGATTTGTACGGATTTGGCTTTCGCTAAGACCCAGAGCATAAGCTTATAAATGGTTGTGTGTCTGACATTGAATTTTTTTTATGTATATTGATTTCTATTAATATACAACCGCTGGTGGTGGAGAATTTATTCTCTTGCTCAATACCCTTAGAGGTTGTGTATTAATAGTTATCAATCGCATGGTGTGAATTGTCAACGTGACACGCTAAGATGAAGATGATCAAGGCTTTGTTGAAAAGCAGGCCTTGTGGTTATAATGTTACTTCGCGAGCCTCACAACCCGGTTGAGTCTAAAACGCGAGAAGGGAACGCATGGAGAGCATCACATTTCTTTCAAGCTAGAAGTGGTGTTTGGGCTTTAACACGGCCTGACATTTTACTTATGTGGATGATGGAATGAGGCGCCTCGGATGATAGGTTCTATAGGACCGGGAAACGTGTGTTCTGGAATTGCTAATCCACGAAGCTGTATGTGTGGACCGGCCTTGCAGCTATCCAAGGGTTCACTACGGGGGATCCTGAGACATTAGCTAGAGTGTCTCGAATCGGTAAGGAACTCCTCCCTAGCCTTGACTCATGATGGAAATCCAAACTTCCAATATGAACCCACGGATTTGATTGTATTACTAGTATGGAAGCATAGTATTATGGTATCTATGTGTCCTAGGATTGATACATTATGATTGAAATGTTTTTGAAAACTTATATACACTAATAATAATATCAAAATCCGTTTTAATCGTACCAAGCATGTTTAATCACCATAAGGTAAAACTCTATCCTCTGGTTTGCGTTGCATTGTGTGATGGGACTTGAGCCTTATGGTGATTTCTTTTTTCCAAAAAGCATTGCGTTGTTTTGACGATTTACTTTAATTTATGCACGACAAACCATTGGAGTAAAACCCGTTCCGCGTTAGTGGCTTGGTCCTTGGATATGCCTTATTGCTATTAGTTAAATTAGTTAAGAATTCTCACACCAGTCCCATGACTGACCCGTTGTTTGTTTCCACCTTTGCAAACTCGGGTGCCCTCTTTACCGCATGGGCAGTCGAGTAGTTTGTCTGCAGGTCCTTATCTCGAGCAGGATGCTGGATTGAAGCTTAAAGCTGTGTCCAGAGCATAGTTATCTTTCGCTGTATCTATTTTATTGTTTCCGCTGCAATGTATTAAAATATTGTAATTTACCTTCCGCTGTAATTTATCAATGTACTCTGATATTCTGTACTCTGATGTTACGTTACCATGATGTAATAAAAGTCTGTTGTTATTGTTCTGATGTTGTTGTATTCCCAAAGTAAGAGTATCCAGCAATTTCCCGCAAGGGTTATTTTTGGGTTGTTTCATTTTGGTATCAAAGCTCTGGTTAGCTCAAATCTTTGGGATACAACTCATTAGAACTGAACAAAAGACTCATCAGAGATTGGATTAGTAATATCCAATAAGAATACGCATTAGAGATAGGATCAGCAGTATCTTAGAATGAGAAAACTCATTAGAGATGGGGTTAGTAATGCCCTAGAATGAGTTAGGAGTGCCAAGCTTATAATTAACGTATTTGTAATTATACATTTTAGAAAATACGACTTTTAATACATAAAAGTTATATATATTTTAAAAGCTAATCAACTAAATTATTGATGAGTGTGCAGTATAATTATTAGTTCAACTAATAAAATTATTTAAACCAAGGGAAAGAAAATATAAATTAGTTACTTAATTAATCAACTTTTAGCTTCGTTCCTTTTCGAGGACGAAAAGTTTTTAAGTGGGGGAGACTGTAACAATCCTGAATTTTAGGGAAAATTTAAAAATTTATTTTAAGTTGTTTTAATGAGTTTTGGTTGTTTAAAATAATTTAGTTTGAAAAATTAAATATATTCTTTTTAATGTAAATACGGAGCGTATACAATTTGCATGTAATAGAATTTATTCTGTAATGTAATGTAATGTGGGAAAAATTAAAACAAAAGATTCAATAAATATTCTAGCAAGTTGACAAAAAGGAAGGTTGAAATTTAAAAATGCAAATTTGACAATTTTTAATTTTATTTCAATCAATGAATGCAGTATTAATGAAACAACGAAGAGAGGAAGTCACTAAAAACAAAGGCAAGAAAAGAAATTAATAGGATTAATGTAAACAAATCAAACAGTAACCATTTGGTAATTATATGGTAACCATCTTGAATCAATATAATTAAGTATTGTAGTTATTGTACATTAAAAATGTAAATTTGAAGTTATCAAAATTATTTATTGGAATTGAAGTATTATTTTATTTCATTGGAATGTTAGCTATATGTAGCTTTCTACAAGTTATCACGATTTCATAAATAAATGTGTATCTTTTGAAAAATATATTTCATTATAATTCCTAGCAAGAAAGAAAGTCCATTTTTTTATTTTATTTTATTTGGTTAAAAAAAAGTATTTATAATATTAACCATTCAAAGATATATGTTAGTGCATTAAAATGTACAAATCCATATGAATGAATTAAAGAATTGTAAATGAGGTAATAATAATAGTTTAAGTGTAGAATGAATTCATACGCAAGGACAATATATAAATCAAATAATAAATGGATATAATAAAAAATAATGGTGACAACGACTCAAAGAAGCTTTTTTACTTGCATGTATTGAAAGCATTACATCTTTATTCATAATTAAGTATGTAAATTTTCAATCAATAATTTCATTTATTAGGTATGTTAGTTTTCAATCAATAATTTTATTTGTTCTAATATGTTATTTATGAGTTCATGGTTTTACTTGATTGGGATACCATAAATTCAAAAAAAATTAAGCAGAGAAAAAAAATGCAATATATGGTTTATAGAACACTACAAGCTAAGACATGTCAACTTCAACAGGGGGATGGTTGCCGAAACAAATATGATATTTTTGACACTTAATTAATTTTATTTTACCAATTTTGGTACAACCTCAAACTGTAGGGTTCATTGAACAATTATTTCAATGGACGTTATTTAAGAAAATATGTGACTATATAGTAAATGAATAAAAATCTTGCATACTTCTAACCATTTTCTCTCATTTATTATTGGTAGTCCAATTTATATATTACCTTAATTATGATATTGGATATTTATGTTTGAAATTTAAAAAGACACATACAAACATTCTAACCATTAGCATTAAACAATTAATGACGCATTTATTTCTTTCCACCATTTTCTTTTGAAATTTAAATGACAAATAAGATGCCACCTCAGCCTTAGTCAACAATTTGTTTTCCATTGAAACGTGCAACGTGGAGATTAGCGAGCCTTAACTAAAATTTAGGAATAAATTAATAATTCCCTCCACTATATAATATATTTTCTTCTCCACAAAGCCTCATTTCTCTTCTTCCTCAAAATATAACAGCCGCCACACCATCTTTTTCAATGGCTGGAACACAATGGTCTTTCTCCTCTTTTCTCTTCTAATCCATCAACCAAAATCAAAAAGTAACCTCTGCAAAATCATTCAATACACCAAGACCCTTCTAACCAATGGTCTGATTATTCTGATTAGAGGAGGGTAACGTTTTCCATGTAAAATTTATTAATTATATAATTAATTATCTATTAAAGAAGTTGATCTAACAATTACAAATTTTAACGAAATTCAGCGAAATGATAAACATTGGGATCGTAAAGCTGAGATCTACGTGATGGAACAATTTCCGAATTCCTTTGGATTTTTAAATCTGCTTAAAGCAAGGTGAGAAATTCTGTTCTTTTTATTATATAATTAAAATCTGTTAATCGTAATTGTAGTATTGTTCATAGGCTATAATACTCTGTTGATTTTCATACTTGATTTGATCTGTGTTTGGGGTTTCCTGTAGATCTATCAAAATTAACATCCGCGTTCACTTCGATAATTAAAAAATAAATTAACTCTTTATGATTAGAAATCTTGGCATGTACGTGATTTGATTCAAATTGTTTGATGCTATTATGACGATATGATATTTTGTTGTATTAAAGTTGAAAATATAAGATTGTCATTTTTATTGAACTAAATATTTATATATGGTCAATTTGTTGAACTAGAATCAACAAAATATGAAATCGTCATTTTATTGAAGTGGATCAATAAAATATATATAGTCACTTTTTTTAGATATATGCTTGTAAGATTTAAATAAAATCTTTAACATGTTATATATGTAAAATATGTATGTAAATAAAAGTGTTAATCATTTAGAAACCATGTATGTATGCAAAATAACATTTCGTTGGAAAAAATATACCATTTTGGTTAGAACATGACAGAAAAAAAAATCATTCATGTTGGACTAAAATTATCATTTTAGTTAAAATGTTCCATTAGATTAAAATCACCGTTTTGTTAGCAAATGTTCATTTAGAATGAAAACATTGTTCTTATCAATAATGTTTATACAAAATAAAAATAGATATTTTTATGTCACGTTTATACATAAGAATTGTAGGTAAGTTAGAATAGGCATTTTTGTGTCATGTTTATACACTAGATTGTATACAAAATAAAAATAGACATTTTTGTGTCATTTTTATTGCATTAAAGATGGATGAAATAGATGTGTCATTTTTATTGTATTAAAAATGGACCAAATAAATGTGTCATTTATGGAGTATAAAGAAAATTTGACAAAATAAACATGTTATTTATTTAGTAAATTACACATGTCATTTATTTAGTAGATTAAACATGCCATTTTCATAAGAAATGTTTATGTAGATTAAAATAGACATTTTTGTTATAAAATGTGATGCTAGATTAAAATAGACATTTATGTTATTATTAACAATTTGTCATTAGTGTTTTATCAGAAGTCATAGAAAATGTGAGAATACATAACATACTGTATATGAAAATAGAAACCATAGAAATTGTTAACATGTAAAGTATCATTTTTATATGACAATAGGAACCATAGAAATTGTTAACATATAAAATATTCTTTTATGTGTGATTAGAACACATAAGGAAAGGCAAACAAATGAAACTTTCTTTTATTTGTCATTAGACTACATAAGGAAAGGTTATAGAGATAAAGGTGCTATGTTAGTTGAAAACTAAATGAAAAAGAATGATAAAAACATTTATTTTTATCATTTAAATAGAATGAGCATATTAATAGTGGAACTTCATTTATATCTTGTATGTAAATAAATAAAAGTGTGATTTTGACATGTAATGAAAAATTACATTTTTATGTAATAAAAAGACTTGAAAATTATACCGCATACAAAATTACATTTTTTTTTCAAGACATGAAATTTATACGGCATAAATAAAATTACATTTTTATATGTAATTAAGGAAACATAATTTATATGAAAAAAATTCATTTTTTTATATGTAATTATAGAATGAGAATTTTCATTGTAAAGACAATTACAATTTTAGTATAAAAATTTACATTGCAAATTAAAGGCAAGATTTGACAGGTAATATAAATTACATTTTTGAAGTAATTACGAAGATGTGTTTTCCAAACGTTATCAATTTTGAATTAAGTAATGTTTTTGTTTTATATACAATTGATGGAATTAATTAACATTGATTTAGAAAGATTACGTCTTTATTGTCTAAAAGTTACAATAAAAGGATTCAATTAAAAAGATTATATCTTTGGTGTCAATATGTTAAAGAAAAAAAATGTATGATTTCAAAATTGGAAATCTTGAAAAATTGTTTTTTGAAAGTCACAAAAATAGGGAAAGTTACAATTTATATTAAATACTTGAAATCGGGATATTTAGAAATAAAGAATACCTTAGAATTAGGATTCTTTAAGGGAAAGGATAACTTAAATAATGTCCTGCTTTGGAAAAAATTAATTATAATTATAAATTATATTTGTGCTTGGACACGAGGTTAGGTTACATTTGTGGTAGAAGCCTGCCCGGACCCGACCAGCATATCCAGCAGCCACAAATGTTGAACCTAATGTGAGAGGTCCAAGTGCGCAAATACAAATTGGGCCAAGACACGAGGTTAAGCCCAACTCATCGGATAAGCCGTCCCGGAACCGACCAGCCTATCCAGCATCCACAATTTGCAGGCCTAATGTGAGAGGTCTGGCCCATATTAAAAATACAAATAGTTAAATAGAAGATGAACATTATTTTCAACGTCATGTTTAAAGAAGAGGAAAGTACATATTTTATGTAATTAGATTAAAAGAAGAAATTTATATTTTTATTAAAAGAAAGAAAGAAAATTACATATTTTGAGTAATTAAAACCAAAAGTAAGAAATTTACATTTTTTTCTTGTGAAATTAAGATTAAAGGTAAAAGTTATATATTTTTTGTGTAATTGGAATAAATAAAGAAAAGTTTACATTTTAAAGTAAATTAGATTGGAAAGGGAAAATTCCGTTTTTCATGCAGGTAGATTAAAAGTGTGAAATTACATTTTTGTGTAATTGGATTTTAACTAAAAAGAATAAGGATATGAAATTTATATGTTAATGAATTAGATTTTCATTAAAAAGATTAAAGATATGGAAATTTAATTTTCATGTAAATAGATTAGCACACAAAATTATCGTTTTGTTTGTAATGGAAAATTATTTACTTTTGGTTTGCATTGTAAAGATAATAAAATTATCAATTTTGTTACATTGAAATAAACAAACAAAAATACTCATTCTTGTAGAAGTAAAAATGGATGAACAAAAATATTCGTTTATTGAAATTGAAATGAAACACAAAAATGCTCATTTTTGTTGGAATTGTTATGATAAACAAAATATACATTTTGTGTAATTCGAAAGATGAAACAAGAAAATGTACATTGTTGTGTATAAGATGTGTATGTGTATGAAAATAAATGGTGTGTACATTGTACGTTAATATTGAATGTACGAATAGGAATATTTTTCGTTAGCAAAATGTAATGAAATAAAATACATTTCATTACACATTATAAACATTTCGATAGGTTGCGAAACAAAACATTCACTACTTGTTTTTTTTGAGGCAAAAATGTGTGATCTTCAGAAGAAAAGAGAGCACACACATATATATATATAAAAATAAACCTAGATACAGAGTCTGTCAATAGTACATAAAAAATAAGATATAACCTAACACGACTCTAGGAATGTATAGGATTATAGATAGATGAGCTCCGGATAAACCACCGCCCATCGACCCCAATATCGAATTCCGGCAAAGCCACCACCCGATATTGGACTCTATCTACTCCAATACAATATCTCATACTCACTATGTAATAGGAAAAAATGAAAATAACATCGAGCAAACTCTCTAACAATAAGTCTAGAAGACTACAAATACGATGTGAATCTTCCATCCAAACAGGTAAACTCTAAGCTCCACCAGATAATCCAACACTTGCATACCATGAATCCATCTATCTAATCAGCTCCACGACAATATCAACAACCTGAATCTGCATAATCTTAACAAACTATTAGTATTTCATCACACATATATAAACGGGTATATGAACACATATAGACATAATATATATGTTAGCAAAGACATATATTTATATTTATACGAATATATTGTATATATAAATGTGTGAATGAAGATAAGAGAGACTAACAGGTAAAGATAAACATAAAGATAAACATCGAAATCAATAACATAAGCGTAATCTATTACAAAAAAACTGTTGATCATAGAAAATAATTTCAAATTCGATCTAACCTTATTCAAAAACCTCACAAAACCCAATTCCTTAAATAGTTTATATTGTGAATTCGACATCCATCCCAGACAGAATATCACTATCTTAAGGATTAATTTATCCTGAGGCATTGAAACAGAATGAAAAAATCTCTGATTCCTTTCAAACCATATGAACCAACTTGTAATAGAAACAACAGAATCCAAAATATATTGCTGTCTTGAGTTGTAAACAAATTTATAAAAACCCCAATAATCAGCACAGCTACTAAAATTATTAGGCCATGCAAAAGTAAATAACCTTAATACCATGTTAAAAACAAAATTTGTAAAAGTACAATTGAAAAATAAATGATCTACATCTTCATTCCTAAGATTACAAAAACCACACTTCATATCTAAAATAATTTTCTTTTTCTTTAAAAGTTCAATGGTATTAAGCTTCCTATGTATAATTAACCATGTGAGGAACTTTGCTTTAGGAGGGGAATTAGCCTTCCAAATATACTTAATGGTATAATTAGAGACCCCCGAAAAATTTATAAATTTGTACATAAAATATACAGTATAAACTGAGCTTTTACCCATATCCCATCTAATAAGATCGCTATTCTCATCAAAGTGATATAATGCTAACTTAGCTCTGAGTAAAGCTAATTGTCTTAACATTCCTTCTTCCAAAATATTATTAAAAGTAAAATCCCATGAGGGATCCAAATCACTTCTATAAACCTCTTTAATTAAAGCATTTTTGAAACCGTAATTATTATAAAGTTCACTAAATTCTATTTTTAGCGGTATCCGGGAAATCCATACATCGTGCCAAAAGAAAGTAAGATTTCCGGAATGAGTAATCAACTTACACCCTAAATTGAAAAAATCAAAACACTTTAAGACGGATTTCCAAAAGTAAGATAGCCTCTTATACCAACTAACACTAGATCCCACAATGTATTCCCCTCCAGAATAGTAAAATTTGGAAATAATAACGTTAATGAAATAGAATTTGAATTATTTTTATATATATAAAAATAAAGATAAATCGTTACAAATTACTAATAACGATATGAAATGATTTCCAACTTATATATATACGAGAATTATTTGGAAAGTCCGAGTCTATCTCATTCCAAATAATTTAAGCGACGTTTCAAATTCAAGTTTTTGAAGACAACGATAGAAGACCGATGATCTTCATATCGAATGGACGACGATTGCTGATGCCCGTGATTGGAGTAGCTACCTTGAAGGGGCTACAGTGGTGTTCGTCCACACGTAGTGTTGATTTGTACGGATTTGGCTTTCTCTCAGACCCAGAGCATAAGCTTATAAATGGATGTGTGTCTGACGCTGAATTTTGTTCTATGTAAATTGATTTCTATTAATATACAACCGCTGGTGGTGGAGAATTTATTCTCTTGCTCAACACCCTTAGAGGTTGTGTATTAATAGTTATCAATCGCATGGTGTGAATTGTCAACGTGGCACGCTAAGATGAAGATGATCAAGGCTTTGTTGAAAAGCAGGCCTTATGGTTATAACGTTACTTCGCGAGCCTCACAACCCGGTTGAGTCTAAAACGGGAGAAGGGAACGCAGGGAGAGTAGCATGTTTCTTTCTAGCTAGAAGTGGTGTTTGGGCTTTAACACGGCCCGACATTTTACTTATGTGGATGATGGAATAAGGCGCCTCGGATGATAGGTCCTATAGGACCGGGAAACGTGTGTTCAGGAATTGCCAATCCACGAAGCTGTATGTGTCGACCGGCCCTGCAGCTATCCAAGGGTTCACTGCGGGGGATCCTGAGACATTAGCTAGAGTGTCTCGAATCGGTAAGGAGCTCCTCCATAGCCTTGACTCATGATGGAAATCCAAACTTCCAATACGAACCTACGAATTTGATTGTATTACTAGTATGGAAGCATAGTATTATGGTATCTATGTGTCCTAGGATTGATACATTATGATTGAACTGTTTTTGAAAACTTATATACACTAATAATAATATCAAAATCCGTTTTTATCGTACCAAGCATGTTTAATCACCATAAGGTAAAACTCTATCCTCTGGTTTGCGTTGCATTGTGTGATGGGACTTGAATCTTATGGTGATTTCATTTTTCCAAAAAGCGTTGCGTTGTTTTGACGATTTACTTTAATTTATGCACGACAATCCATTGGAGTAAAACCCGTTCCGTGTTAGCGGCGTGGTCCTTGGATATGCCTTATTGCTATTATTTAAATTAGTTAAGAATTCTCACACCAGTCCCATGACTGACCCGTTGTTTGTTTCCACCTTTGCAAACTCGGGTGCCCTCTTTTCCACACGGGCAGTCGAGTAGTTTGTCTGCAGGTCCTTATCTCGAGCAGGATGCTGGATTGAAGCTTAAAGCAGTGTCCAGAGCATAGTTATCTTCCGCTGTATCTATTTTATTGTTTCCGCTGCAATGTATTAAAATATTGTAATTTACCTTCCGCTGTAATTTATCAATGTACTCTGATATTCTGTACTCTGATGTTACGTTACCATGATGTAATAAAAGTCTGCTGTTATTATTCTGATGTTGTTGTATTCCCAAAGTAAGCGTATCCGTCGATTTCCCACAAGGGCTATTTTCGGGTCGTTTCAGTAAAACTGCCCTGAGCCGCCCAACACATCTAGTAACCACAACAACACCTATCTAATGTGAGAAGTTATTGCATCATGCCTAAGAAAACCCGAGGTTAGATTGAGTTGTGGTGCAAAAATGGCCGGAACCGCCCGGTACATCCAGTAACCGCAACAACACATATCCAATGTGAGAGGTTGGTGCATTAATAAATCAATTAATGCTAATGAACAAGATGAATGACTAGGGTTAAGTTAATGAGAAACACTTAACGAATATAACTAGATGAATGACTAGGATTAAGTTAATAGGAAACACTTAACTGGTATAGCATGATGAATGGGTAGGGTTAACTAATAAGAAACACTTAACCAATATAGCTTGATTTATGGTAGGGTTAAGTTAACACAAGAAGGCAACGCTTAACCAAAGTAACATGACAAGTAGGTGGGTTAAGTTAACTTTAATTGATTGATGACATTTAACCAGTATAACTTGGTGAACGAACGGGGTTAAGTTAATAAGAAACATTTAACCAATAGGACACGATGAATGGGTGGGTAAAGTTAACATGAATGGACAACACTTAATCAATATGACATAATGTGTGGGAGGGTTAAGTACATATCGGGTTAGTGGGTAATATTAGTAAATATAGGCCTATAAACTTAACCATTAAATAAACATGCTTGAATCAGTAGGAGGGTTAAGTACATATCGGGTTGGTGGGTAATATTAGTAAATATAGGCCCACAAAACTTAACCATTAAATAAACATGCTTGAATCAATGAGAGGGTTAAGTACATATCGGGTTGGTGGGTAATATTAGTAAATATAGGCCCACAAACTTAACCAGTAGGAAACCCTAGTAACAGGGACCCATTTCAACAGTAACCTATATATATGTATCATGGTACCCAGAACTAGGCAGGGTGGGGCATGATTACTGGGCTAATTATAAGCGGTCAAAACAGCGGTAGGGGCTACGTCAGTGTAGGTTCCGACGGTTTACGGGCGTGCACATACTCCAGAATGAGAAAAAGTAGGCACTGGGTACCAGTAGTTATACACTGTGCATCTTGAATCGTGTCGGGTAGCTATCATAAGGATTGATACACCTTATGGTGGGACCATCACAGGGTATCTACACGCAAGAGAGGGCCGACTGGCACAAACACAAGATAAATTAATACAAGTAGGGAGCCGATCAATATGGTAGCAAGGGTACATCTAACACATTCATGGCAACTAGGCAGATTGAGGTGGAATCCTCATAATAGATGTACACCTGAAGGCTACCACAATTGCGGGGATTGGGATCGCATTATCATATTATCATTTTATACAGATTACTAGTTGGGACACTAGTTAGGTGGTGCAGATATATAGAAATCAGAATAACAGGGTAGTAATGAAGCAGAGAAAAAGTAGAAGCGCATTCAGTTTATCTTGCCTTATCATACCTTATGCTTGTCATATGTTATCATGTTATCCCTGTTATCACGGTATTGTCTTATATTCAGTTTATCTTGCCTTATCATACCTTATGCTTCTCTTATGTTATCATGTTATCCCTGTTACCTTTTTATTGTCTTATATTCAGTTTATTCATGTCATGTTGCTTTTACCTGTTTACATGCTGAAAGTCACTGAGCTTACCAGACTTACGTCTGACCTAGTTTGTTTACGCCTCTTTTCTTCCGTTCCCCCCCCCCCCCCAGGTTCGCCGGGTGGGAATATTACCACTTAGCTCAGTTCTCTTTCCAAGCTCGAAGATAGTCGATGTACTTCTCTCTTTTTCCACTGCTATGGCTGGTCATGCTTTATTAGGGAATATCATTGTCATTTTATGCTTCTTATATACTTGGAAGTTTTTGAATCAAGATAGAAGTTTTATGTAATACTTTTAAGTATGATTGAGTCAATTGTTGTAAAAGCTTGACTGAATTAAGTTGTTTATAAAATGACTTTATTTTCCACTACTTTATTTGTCTGCCTTGTAATTTATCTACATCTTTTACCTAAAGCGCTCCACCAAAGTTAAGGCATTCCCTTTGTGAGTGACCTTAACGGAGGTGGTGTGTTTCGGTCTCTAAGACGTAGGATGAGGGACTACGTATATTTCGATAAAGTTATGGTGGAGATCGTGCGAGTGGGGTACCATGTGGTGTACCTTAATATTAGGGGTAGCTACATATATTCTATATTAGGTTAATCCACTGGAAAGTAAATGGATACGACATGTGTGTAAGCCTTGAGTGATGATAACCCAAGTAACCTAATAAATAAGAAAATATGATTTAACGGTGTATATAGGGTTATCCAAAGTGTATAGTTTAAATCCAGTCACCAAAACTTGTGTTCTGACCCCTCCTCATAAAATACTCGCAGGTTAGATTTGTGGCAGGGATATGATAGCCTTGGATACTGGTTAGGCAGTATTATTAATACGGTAAGGCTATATTTTGATTACATTATATATTATCCATTTCCGCTGTGAGATAATTTCTGAGCTCTGACATGTTTTATGTCTCTTCCTTTTCTGTAGGATACCAGAGCAAACCAATCCGAGTTTCGATAGATTGGAATTTTGAAAAAAATTCGGTCCATCAGAATTCGGGTTGTCTTAGAAATTTTGAAGACTCATGAGTAATCAAGATTTCAAGAGTTCAATATCAATATAGTTATAGAGTCTAAATTTTGCAAGACTATAAATAGCACTCCAGGTTCAAATTCAAATTCTAGTTTTCAAATTCTAATTTTCAAATTCTGATTTTCAATCCTCAATCCTCTCTATTTTGTTTTTCTATTTTATTCTCAATCCTCTATATTTTGTTTCTATTTTTATTCTTCTTGGTTTTTCAAAATTAAATTTTTTATATACTTTATATAGTTTAAAACCTTATAATTTTAAAAATATATTTATTTATTTTAAAATGTATGTTTTCATATGATTTTCTGTCATATAATATTAATTTACAACACTAGAATTTTACTCATGAATTTCCAGAATTAGTTTATATCAAAATACTAGAATAATGTTTTGAAAATGAAAAATACACATGACTATGTCGACATAGCAAAAAGTGTTTGTCGACATATAAGTGATACTTTTTCTAATTTTGAAGGAAAGTGTCTTTTCACTATTTCAAATGCTTCAGAACCATTGCAACCCTTCATACTATATAAAAAGAGGTTGAAACCGAATTTTTTAATATATCTTCATCTCTAACTTCATCCTCTCTCTCTCCACCATTATTCTTAATCATTTTTATGGTTTTTACACTTATAGTCTACCGAATTCAATTCTGTTTTGATAAACCTTCTTCTATCTGCATTCTCTACTCTTTACTCTTTGAATCAAGTGGTATTGAAGAGATGTAGGGCTGTTTTGTAATTGGTTGGGTTGAATAAACCTTGTTGTGAGTCAAAGAGGAGTTGGTGTGTCCTTATAGGCCATGAAATCAAGGAAATAGGAGTCAATGTGTTCTTATGAGCTGTTAAATCATGAAAGTATGAATCAGTGTCTCCTTATGAGACAGGGAGGGTGTAACTTGTAACACCCCACCTCCGCTAGGGTCACTCGCAAAGGGAATGCACTAGCCTTGGTGGGGCATTATCTAGGTAAACATACACAGAAATATTACAAGACAGAACATATAAAACAGCGGAAGGAGAACCAAATTTTATTGCTTTAAAAATCTAGAAAGGTCTAAAGCCTTTTTACATCAAAATGCCATTAAATCCATTACATCAAAATCTGTCTTGCAATAGTAAAGAAGCATAAAACCATAGTCATAAATCATTCCCCAATAAAGCAGCAAAGCAAGCCATAGCCAAGAGAAATCCAAGTAGTAGATGAAAGAGCCTTGGAGCTTGGTAGGATCCAAACTAAGCTGTATTCCCACCCTGTGAATCTGAAGGGGGGGGGAACGGAAGAAAAAGAGGCGAAACAAACTGGGTCAGTCATAAAGACGGAGGAAGTCCTAGTGACTTTCAGCATAAAAACAACTAAAGATAACATGGCATGAATAAACTGAAAGTAAACATAAGCATGATGACAAGGTAAGCTATAGGCACGATGAATCAAGTATAACACCCCGTGCTCCATATCAAGAGTATCATCACAAGTTTCCTACCAAGTATCACATTGCAAGGTTTCTACTAAGTATAACATCGCAAGATTGCTAAGCTTCACCTTCCACTATTTTCTTTGATTTCCTATATTCTCTGCACCAACTATACTAGTACCCCAACCGGTATCGTCCTTTCCATGTATATGTACAGTCCCTTGCCACATATCGTACGGGTTTCATCACATATTTCTATACTACCTCAACGTAGTGCCACCATTCTTGAAATCATTGGGACCGCCACCCCTGTTCTGGCTAGGTTTCCTTATCATGAGCTATCGCGTGTTCAACTAGGATTTATGCCACCTAGGACCACTAGGGATTATGCAACCTATTGAACGTTTTCTTGATTCGATTAAGGTTTATGCCACCTAGGACCACTAGGGATTACGCTACCTAACGAATTCCACGTAACGATCTATTAATCGATCGACTCCATATAAGTCCTAGCTCGTTCATGTGTCTGTGTCATACGGCCCAATCACGAAATGTAGTCACCTGTGCTAGGTCCAACATAGGGTGTATCAAGCCCTATGGTGCCAACCATCGACACGAATCAAGCACGCACAGATAAACCTACTGATGCCGAATGCCTGCTTTTTCTGCTTCGGAGTGTGTGCACGCCCGCACTCCGTTAGAACCTACACTGGTGCACCCACACAGCCGTCGTTCTGGTCTCTTACAATCAGCCCAGTTTCGTGCCACACCCTGCCTAGTCCCAGGGTACCATGATACATCTAGTGGGTTACTGCTGAAAAGGACCGCGTAACTAGGGTTTCCGTTCAGTGGGTTAAGTGTTGTCATTTAAATTCGAGACTTAACCCCATCAATCTAGCATGTCAAGTTGGTTAAGTGTTGTTATTCAAGTTCGTGACTTAACCCGCCTACTGTCATGTCAAATTGGCTAAGTGTTGTCGTTCAAGTTCATGACTCAGCCCTACGAATCATCTGTCAAGTTGGTTAAGTATATTCAAGCGGTTCATGAATTAACCCTATCAAGTCATCGTGTCAAATTGGTTAAGTATATACAAGCGGTTCTTGACTTAACCCTATCAAGTCATCGTGTCAAATTGGTTAAGTATATTCAAGTGGTTCATGACTTAACCCTATCAAGTCATCGTGTCAAATTGGTTAAGTATATTCAAGCGGTTCATGACCTAACCCTATCAAGTCATCGCGTCAAATTGGTTGAGTATATTCAAGCAGTTCATGACTTACCCCTATCAAGTCATGTCTCAAATTGGTTAAGTGTTGTCTTTCATGTTCATGACTTAACCCTATCATGTGGCATTAATTCATTAATGCACCTTAACCTCTCACATTAGACCTGTTGTTGTGGTAACTGGATATGCCGGGCGGTTTCGGCCAGATTTACACCACAACTGAGTCTAACCTCGGGTTTCAAGCGCGATATGAACAACTACTCACACTGGATCCTATTGTTTGCAGCCGCTGGATACGCCGGGCGGTTTCGGGCAGATTTACACTGCAAACTCAACCCAACCTCGAGTTGGCCATTTTCATGTTCATTCTAAGTGTCATGACCAAGTTCAAGTTTCATGTCAAGTTCGTGTCAAGTTTTTAAGGCAAGTTTCGTGCCAAGTCGATGTCAAGTTCGTGTCCATATCCAGGTTCAAGTTACAACAGCGTTTATGTTTCAAGTTTTGCCTTTTATCAGGTTCATAATTCATGTTCATAACCAATTCATGTTTTGCCTATTCTACCCAAATCGTATTTCCATCGCACGTAAACGTGAATCGATACAAATAAACTCAAACCTCAGAATAAAGGGAATAACATCAAAACTATGATAAGCAAAAGAGATGAGCATAAAGCAATAAAAGCATGACATAACTTGAGATAATTGGTTACAACATCACTGGCATAAAGGATTTCAAATCTAGCAAGATAAGGTGATAGTCAAGGTAAATGCTGACATAAAAGAATAGGCATGCGAAAGCAAGCCAAATACAAGGATAATGGATCCATTGGTTTCGGCGTACCTAATAGCGAATAAACTAAGCAAGTCACACCCTCGGTATAAGATCCAAGAAACTGCAAATTCGGTATACAACATGGGTTTCAATCAACTATAATAGTTCCAGGTAATTAACCCCAATAGTCATAGTCATGGTCATAGGTAGAAATATCATAATTAAGAATCCTAAGCGATTAATCACAGTAGTCATGGTTAATTATCCAAAATAGTTCTAGGCAATGGTCATAGACAATCAACAATAATAGTTTCAAAGTCGTTGTCATAGATGATGGCCTTATGTTCATAATCATAGTTATTAATTCTCATAGTCAAGAGTCATAGTTGATTAGCCACAATTGTCCTTATCATAGTCATAGGCAACAGTCTTACGTTCACCATCATAGGCATAGGCATAGTCTTATTAGTCATAGGCGGTCTTATGTTCACCGTCATAGTCATAGGCATAGTCATATTAGTCATAGGCAGTCTTATGTTCTCAATCATAGTCCTTGTCCATTAACAATAGTTTCAACGTCATAAGCATGTTAAGTTTATAGACATGAGAGAGTTTGATTTACAACATGAATAGGTCCAAAACAATATTCACGAAAGTCAAGATCCAAGACGAACAAGAATAGATACGAATCAATCACCATACATAGATCCAATTCCAATTCACAACATGGATATTAAGTTTACAGCTTTTATCTAAAAGTAACTTGAACTTACAGTGCGTGGATCGAGAATTAGATAGCAAAATTTGATTGTTGAATCTCTATTTGATCGATCGTGTTCTAATTGAAATCCTCCAATTTGCAAATCCTTAAGCGTAGTCTTGATGGAGAAGGAGCAGCCCTTTTTCTTCATTTTCTCTTATTATTTTGATTATCTTAGAAGCAGCATAAGGACAGAAAGAAATGGTGTGGAGAGAATGAGGCTAGAGGGCTGTTTATATAGGGTTAGGCAGACGAATCTGGTCAGAAAACGAGTCTAAATACGTTAGGATGCATCTGGTTCAAGAAGTGAATTCAGTAGGCAGGTCGACCCCTAGGTCGACACTATGGTCGACCTGGTCCCTGGGAGGTCGACACTATGGTCGAACCCCCGGTCGACACTATGGTCGACCTGGTCCCTGGGAGGTCGACCCCCAGGTCGACCTGGCATATGGGCGGGAATTTTCCCGCCCTACCTGCTGCGGGGTTTGAATTCGAATTTCGAGCTGTTTTTGATTCTGAAAATTCCTGAAACTTCGGAGGGTCATATCTACCTCATACAACTCAGATTCTCGCAAACTCGGACTCATTTCCAAGCAGAATTTCGAGACGAACACAATGGCGCAACCCATTTCCCCTGATTTTGACTTTAAAATTTAATTTTGCCTTGATTTCTTGTTTTAACATGTTATAAAAATACGGATTGTTACATTCTCCCCTCCTTAAAGGATTTCGTCCCCGAAATCTTCAAGTTAAGAAGAATGTGTCCTACCCTCCAATCATCCATCTACTCAATCATCAATCATAGGCATCCATTGTCCTTAAGAGATTTCTAATGCTGTATGAACATATGCAGAAAGTGTGTGTATATGTTCCTTATCTAATGCAAATGATCAGGCCTGATTGATCTTTTTAAATGCAAAATATGTTTAGTGTCATGAATCCAATGTGTATGCAAATAGTCCTAGTCATATAAACACTATATGTGTGCACAAACATCCATCCATATGCAACATCCACATGATAACACATTCAATTCCATCCACAAACAAGTATAAACATTCATGCATATGCAATATGAGATGTAACTTAGCCGATCTAGTGCCTAATGTGTGTTCATGCATCCACGAGCAACAACTAGCAACCACTTGCAACCATCAACCATAACATGTCTCAAACACATGTTTACATCCAATTGTTCCTACCTAAAAGATATAGTCGAACGATAGTAGCAAGTAAAAACTTTGTGCCCATTAGGCAGTGTCAAAGCTGGAAATCTATGTCACATATATACTGAATAGGAGAAGAACTCCCTAAGCACCAGCCCATATCCTATAAAACCCAAAAAGTTTAGTCAACCTAACGGACATCCTCAAACCCCAACATATATCACAACCAGATGAGTCATACTCCTTATGGGGTTTGCAACATAAATAAGATCGAGAATAGGACCGAGAGGATATACATAAAAGATAGTTTGCAAGTAAGCTCTACAGGAAAAGAGGGATCAAGGATATACTCTTAAAAAGAGATATGATGCGCGTATCTAGTCTTAAATCTTCTAAGTTGTATTTCCTTGAGCTTAACTCCATTGTGCTTTGATCGTCTTTAACTTCACAATTTCATAGTTCCTTAATTCTTGTTCCCAGAATATGAGTTGGAACTCATTCCACTGTCGCCTCTCATTCCACTTTCGCTTATTCTCTTTCTAGTATACCCGATTCAAACATAACTGCGTACTCATGGTTTCATGCAAGCTCTCCAAAATTCACTAGTGAATCTTGGATCTCGTTTACTTATTAAAAGGTATTCCACGTAGAAGAACTATCTCTTGAAAACAAACAAATTCCAACCATGTTGCCAAATGTACTTACTAAGTTGATTTTCCATAACTCATGCATAAGCGAAATGAACCCTCCGCCTTAGTGGTGAACACTACTCGAGTGGATCAATAAATGTATCAAGAGATTCTAGGTTACCAAACATGGCGGAACCCTAAGGGTTACACTAGACTTCGAGGGCATTACCAAGGCAAGTCGAGCGTCTAACTACCCACTTTTCATACTCGAGAATAGTACCATTTCTGGATAACCATTCCATCCCTAGAATCAACCCATAGCCCAAAGATATAAGCTTTACTTTTAAACTCAACACTTAGCATAGACATTCTCAAATCCAAATAAGTCATGAATAAATGAGCCGATTCACCAACATGATTTGAGACAAAAATGGGATCCTTTACTACGCTAGTACTAAGGTGCAAAGACTCAACTATCGAGGCAGAATTAAAAGGATGTGATGTATAAAAACAAAGTTCCTACGGTATGATAGATAAGAGAAGCTAAACTTTTAACAGAAATGTTACCACCTCTCTTAGGTATGCTAGTAGTGAGAGCATACAATTGCTGTCTCGATCTTGTTCTTTGCCCTTGTCCTATGATACTTAACTACATGTCCCTTTTTACCATACCAACGATGTTCTTTCTTATCATGGATTTTATTATTCTTTTACTTTGACCTCTTCCCTTTCACCTTTTCCTCCTTCGTGGATTACGCCTTATCAACAAGTTTCTCATCCTTAGGCTTGTGTTCTTTATCCTCGTTCTTACTATCCTTGTATAGCTTGTTGACAAGTTTCTCGAAAGCTACCTTCATCGCATGGCAACCCTACAAAGCTTGAAATAAGATTAGTCGCAGATGGAACTACTGCGGCTCCTGATGGAGGTTGGGCACTTCTTTGCCCTCCTACATGCGTGGTATGCCTACAAACTATGGTGAAAAAGAAAGAGAGAAGAGACTCAACGAGAGAATCAAAAGATAGTGCATATAGCTTTAGGGAATATGCCTTTCGCAAAACAAAATTTTTCTTGAAAAATGCTTCTTTGTAAATGGTTTTGAAAATAATTTCAAAAGGTTTTATAAACTTTTGCCCAGTCTGGTAACCTTCTGCTCTGATACCAAATGTAACACCCCACCTCTGCTAGGTTCACTCGCAAAGGGAATGCACTAGCTATGGTGGAGCATTATTCAGGTAAACATACACAAAAATATTACAAGACAAAATATATAAAACAGCGGAAGGAGAAGCAAATTTTATTGCTTTAAAAATCTAGAAAGGTCTAAAGCCTTTTTACATCAAAATGCCATTAAATCCATTACATCAAAATCTGTCTTGCAATAGTAAAGAAGCATAAAACCATAGTCATAAATCATTCCCCTATAAAGCAGCAAAGCAAGCCATAGCCAAGAGAAATCCAAGCAGTACATGAAAGAGCCTTGGAGCTTGGTAGGATCCGAACTAAGCTGTATTCCCACCCTTTGAACCTGGGGGGGGTGGAATGGAAGAAAACGAGGCGAAACAAACTGGGTCAGTCATAAAGACTGAGTAAGTCCTAGTGACTTTCAGCATAAAAACAAGTAAAGATAACATGGCATGAATAAACTGAAAGTAAACATAAGCACGATGACAAGGTAAGCTATAGGCACGATGAATCAAGTATAACACCCCATGCTTCCTATCAAGACTATCATCACAAGGTTCCTACCAAATATCACATTGCAAGGTTTCTACTAAGTATAACATCGCAAGATTTCTAAGCCTCACCGTTCCACTATTTTCTTTGATTTCCTATATTCTCTGCACCAACTGTACTAGTACCCCAACCCGTATCATCCTTTCCATGCATATGTACAGTCCCTTACCGTATATCGTATGGGTTTCATCACGTATTTCTATACTACTTCAACGTAATGCCACCATTCTTGAAATCGTTGGGACCGCCACCCTTGTTCTGGCTAGGTTTACTTATCATGAGCTATCGCGTGTTCAACTAGGATTTATGCCACCTAGGACCACTAGGGATTATGCTATCTACTGAACGTTTTCTAGATTCGGTTAGGGTTTATGCCACCTAAGACCACTAGGGATTACGCTACCTAACGAATTCCACGTAACGATCTATTAATCGATCGGCTCCCTATAAGTCCTAGCTCGTTCATGTGTCTGTGTCATACGACCCAATCACGAAATATAGTCACCTGTGCAAGGTTCACCATAGGGTGTATCAAGCCCTATGGTGCCAACCATCGACAGGAATCAAGCACGCACAGATAAACCTACTAATGCCCAATGCTTGCTTTTTCTGCTCCGGAGTGTGTGCACGCCCGCACTCCGTTAGAACCTACACTGGCGCAACCACACAGCCGTCGTTCTGGTCGCTTACAATCAGCCCAGTAATCGTGGCCCACCCTGCCTAGTCCCAAGGTACCATGATACTCTAGTGGGTTACTGCTGAAAAGGACCGCGTAACTAGGGTTTCTGTTCAGTGGGTTAAGTGTTGTCATTTAAATTCGAGACTTAACCCCATCAGTCTAGCATGTCAAGTTGGTTAAGTGTTGTCATTCAAGTTTGTGACTTAACTCACCTACGTGTCATGTCAAATTAGCTAAGTGTTGTCGTTCAAGTTCATTACTCGGCCCTACGAATCATCTGTCAAGTTGGTTAAGTATATTCAAGCGGTTCATGACTTAACCCTATCAAGTCATCGTGTCAAATTGGTTAAGTATATTTAAGCGGTTCATGACTTAACCCTATCAAGTCATCGTGTCAAATTGGTTAAGTATATTCAAGCTGTTCATGACTTAACCCTATCAAGTCATCGTGTCAAATTAGTTAAGTATATTCAAGTGGTTCATGACTTAACCCTATCAAGTCATCATGTCAAATTGGTTAAGTATATTCAAGCGGTTCATGACTTAACCCTATCAAGTCATGTCTCAAGTTGGTTAAGTGTTGTCTTTCATGTTCATGACTTAACCCTATCATGTGGCATTAATTCATTAATGCACCTTAACCTCTCACATTAGACCTGTTGTTGTGGTAACTGGATATGCCGGGCGGTTCCGGGCAGATTTACACCACAACTCAGTCTAACCTCGGGTTTCATGCGCGATATGACCAACTACTAACACTGGATCCTATTGTTTGCAGCCACTGGATTTGCCGGGCGGTTCCGGGCAGATTTACACTGCAAACTCAACCCAACCTCGAGTTGGCCATTTTCATGTTCATTCTAAGTGTCATGACCATGTTCAAGTTTCATGTCAAGTTTGTGTCAAGTTTTCAAGGCAAGTTTCGTGTCAAGTCGATGTCAAGTTCGTGTCCATATCCTGGTTCAAGTTACAACAGCGTTTATGTTTCAAGTTTTGCCTTTTATCAGGTTCATAATTCATGTTCATAGCCAATTCATGTTTTGCCTATTCTACCCAAATCGTATTTCCATCGCACGTAAACGTGAATCGATACAAATAAACTCAAACCTCAGAATAAAGGGAATAACATCAAAACTATGATAGGCAAAAGAGACGAGCATAAAGCGATAAAAGCATGACATAACTTGAGATAATTGGTTACAACATCACTGGCATAAAGGATTTCAAATCTAGCAAGATAAGGCGATAGTCAAGGTAAACGCTGACATAAAAGAATAGGCATGCGAAAGCAAGCCAAATACAAGGATAATGGATCCAATGGTTTCGGCGTACATAATAGCGAATAAACTAAGCAGGTCACACCCTCGGTATGAGATCAAACAAATTGCAAATTCGGTATACAACATGGGTTTCAATCAACTATAATTAAGAATCCTAAGCGATTAAACACAGTAGTCATGGTTAATTATCCAAAATAGTTCTAGGCAATGGTCATAGACAATCAACAGCAATAGTTTCAAAGTCGTGGTCATAGATGATGACCTTATGTTCATAATCATAGTTAATAATTCTCATAGTCAAGAGTCATAGTTGATTAGCCACAATTGTCCTTATCATAGTCATAGGCAACAGTCTTACGTTCACCGTCATACGCATAGGCATAGTCTTATTAGTCATAGGCAGTGTTATGTTCACCGTCATAGTCATAGGCATAGTCATATTAGTCATAGGCAGTCTTATGTTCTCAGTCATAGTCCTTGTCCATTAACAATAGTTTCAACGTCATAGGCATGTTAAGGTTATAGACACGAGAGAGTTTGATTTACGACATGAATAGGTCCAAAGCAATATTCACGAAAGTCAAGATCCAAGACGAACAAGAATAGATACGAATCAATCACCATACATAGATCCAATTCCAATTTACAACATGGATATTAAGTTTACAGCTTTTATCTAAAAGTAACTTGAACTTACAGTCCGTGGATCGAGAATTAGAAGCAGAATTTGATTGTTGAATCTCTATTTGATCGATCGTGTTCTAATTGAAATCCCCCAATTTGCAAATCCCTAAGCGTAGTCTTGATGGAGAAGGAGCAGTCCTTTTTCTTCCTTTTTTTCTTATTATTTTTATTATCTTAGAAGCAGCATAAGGACAGAAAGAAATGGTGTGGAGAGAATGAGGCTAGGGGGCTGTTTATTTAAGGTTCGGCAGACGAATCTGGTCAGAAAACGAGTCTAAATACGTCAGGATGCATCTGGTTCAAGAAGTGGGTTCGAGAGCCAGGTCGACCCCCAGGTCGACACTATGGTCGACCTGGTCCCTGGGAGGTTGACACTATGGTCGACCCCTAGGTCGACACTATGGTCGACCTGGTCCCTGGGAGGTCGACACTATGGTCGACCCCCAGGTCGACCTGGCCTATGGGCGGGAATTTTCCCGCCCTGCTTGCTGTAACACCCCACCTCCGCTAGGGTCACTCACAAAGGGAATGCACTAGCTTTGGTGGAGCATTATTTAGGTAAACATACACAGAAATATTACAAGACAGAACATATATAAAACAGAGGAAGAAAAACTAAATTTCATTTCTTGAAAATCTAGTAAGGTCTAAAGCCTTTTACATCGAAATGCCATTAAATCCATTTCATCGAAATCTATCTTGCAATAGTAAAGAAGCATAAAACCATAGTCATAAATCATTCCCCAAGTAAAGCAGCCGTAGCCAAGAAAGGTCCAAGCCATATATGATGATCTTGAAGCCGAAAGAAGTCCAAACTAAGTAGTAGTGCTTCCTCCCTGAGAACCTTGGGGGGGGAACAGAAGAAAAAGAGGCGAAACAAAATGGGTCAGTCATAAAGACTGAGTAAGTCCTAGTGGCTTTCAGCATAAAAACATGTAAAGATAACATGGCATGAATAAACTGAAAGTAAACATAAGCATGATGACAAGGTAAGCTACAGGCACGATGAATCAAGTATAACATTGCAAGGTTTCTACTAAGTATAACATCGCAAGATTTCTAAGCTTCACCATTCCACTATTTTCTTTGATTTCGTATATTCTCCGCAACAACTGTACTAGTACCCCAACCCGTATCATCCTTTCCATGTATATGTACAGTCCCTTGCCGTATATCGTATGGGTTTCATCACGTATTTCTATACTACTACAACGTAGTACCACCATTCTTAAAATCGTTTGGACTGCCACCCTTGTTCTGGCTAGGTTTCCTTATCATGAACTATCGCGTGTTCAACTAGGATTTATGCCACCTAGGACCACTAGGGATTATGCTACCTATTGAACGTTTTCTAGATTCGATTAGGATTTATGCCACCTAGGACCACTAGGGATTATGCTGCCTAACGAATTCCACGTAACGATCTATTAATCGATCGGCTCCCTACAAGTCCTAGCTCGTTCATGTGTCTGTGTCATACGGCCCAATCATGAAATGTAGTCACCTGTGCTAGGTCCACCATAGGGTGTATCAAGCCCTATGGTGCCAACCATTGACATGAATCAAGCACTCACAGATAAACCTACCGATGTCCAATGCCTGCTTTTTCTGCTCCGGAGTGTGTGCACGCCCGCACTCCGTTAGAACCTACACTGGCGCACCCACACAGCCGTCGTTCTGGTCGCTTACAATCAGCCCAGTAATCGTGCCCCACCCTGCCTAGTTCCAGGGTACCATGATACATCTAGTGGGTTACTGCTGAAACGGACCGCGTAACTAGGGTTTCCGTCTGGTAGGTTAAGTATTGTCATTAAAATTTGAGACTTAACTCCATGGTCTAGCATGTCAAGTCGGTTAAGTGTTGTCATTCAAGTTCGTGACTTAACCTGTCTATGTGTCATGTCAAATTGGCTAAGTGTTGTCGTTTAAGTTCATGACTTAGCACTACGAATCATGTGTCAAGTTGGTTAAGTATATTCAAGCGGTTCATGACTTAACCCTATCAAGTCATCGTGTCAAATTGGTTAAGTATATTCAAGCGGTTCATGACTTAACACTATCAAATCATCGTGTTAAATTGGTTAAGTATATTCAAGCGGTTCAGGACTTAACCCTATCAAGTCATCGTGTCAAATTGGTTAAGTATATTCAAGCGGTTCAGGACTTAACCCTATCAAGTCATCGTGTCAAATTGGTTAAGTATATTCAAGCGGTTCAGGACTTAACCCTACCAAGTCATCGTGTTAAATTGGTTAATTATTTCAAGTAATTCATGGCTTAACCCGCCCATGTAACATGCAAAGTTGGTTAAGTATTATCTATATGTTCCAATCTACTTAACCCTGCCACATGTCATGTTAAATTGGTTAAGTGTCATTAGTCTAGTCATATTACTTAACCCACCCGTTGTTCTGATTAACTGTTACGTTGGTTGAGCCTACACTTGTAAGTTTTACATGTTCTTAACTCATACAGGTTAGGTCCACATTTACATGCAAAATTTCCATGTTATCCCACCTAACCCTCTAACCATACCCACGTCTTATTATGGTTAGTATTACTTAATTCATTCATTATGACGAACGAATCATGACCTCTCACATTAGACCGTGCACTTTATGGCCACCGGATTTGCCGGGCGGTTCTGGGCAGATTTACACCACAAACTTGGTCTAACCTCGTGTCATAAATCGTTACGCCAACGATTTGGCCTTCGACCTCCCACATTAGAATGACACTTTGTGGCTACTGGATTTGTCGGGCGGTTCCCGGCAGATTTACACCACAAGCCGAGTCTAACCTCGTGTCAAAGGTTCATTAATGGTCATATTTCCCCCGAAATCCCAATATCAGTTCATATGTTTAACATATAGAAATGTTCATGTTCGTGTTCAAGTCAATTATCCAATACACAGTCATTTTCATGTTTCAAATTCCCAACTTTACATATCAATAAACATATGCCCAAGTTCCAAAATTACATGCTAGTATATATGTGTGTGTGTGTGTATATATATATATATGTGTATATATATATATATATATATATATATATATATGGATATATATACCCAACTCTAGTCAGTTTACGTATGTCCAATTCTTGCCTATTTACATGTATGCAATGTTTATGCTATTTCACCCATATCGAGTTCTAGCCAAAATTGCATGTATCATGCCCAAATAAACCCAAATCATGATTCATGATGTAGCTATCCCAAATTGTAATCTTTTTATTACAACACACGCCAACCACCCAAGTTCATAATACGTATTTATGCCAATTATCAAATTTACAATCGCTTTTATATTCAAATCCCCAATTCTACATATGCCCAATCGTAAGCCAAATCTTTTGATTTAATTTACATAGGCCCGAACTCGTGGTTTAATTTACATGCCAAATTACATACATGTTATATATACCAAATCTCATGTTACATTACATAGATCCTATTTGTGCCAAATTCCATGTATATAATATTTATGCAAATTTGTTCATAACAAGATTATACCAAAATTTATAGAACAAGCCCAAACTTGCAAATACAATGATAATATCTAATTTCATGTTGCCAATTATTACAGCATATTCATATAGGCAATAATCCCATAATTTCCTTGTGTACATATCGTACGCAAATCGCGATTTTAGGACAAGGTCCGATATTGACCAAGGTTCATGAAAAGAAAATAAATTGGGGGAGATAGAAATTGAATAAAAATAAGATCAGAGGAAAACATCATCATAGGCATAAATATTACAACTTGATGATAACTTCATCACGAATCAAGAAAATTGCTGACTAGATCATAAACTTGTCATGAACATAAAGATAGACAAGTCCCAAAACAGAAGATTCAAAGAGCAACAGAAATAGATCAGAATCGATAAACATACTTAGATCCAATTCCATTTTATTTCATGCCCATATTATAATTAAATGTCTAAATCTAAAAACAACTAGAACTTAAAGAGCATGGCTAGTGAATTAGGAAGTGAAATTGTCATAGAACGTGGTAGTAGTGTTGATTTATTGTCTTGAATCATTGTACAAGCTTTAATCTTCGAATTGGATTGAGTTTGAATGCTTGTTCTTTAATTTGGGGGCGGCGGCCATGGTTCAAGAGGGAGTTCAGCAGCATAATAGTGTAAGAATGATTTGATATGAATTAGGTTAGATCTAAGGGTGTTTTAATAGGTGTGGCAACTAGTTTAGGCCCTTAGATTAACCCTAGAATCAATCTGGACCGTCAAAACACGTCTCAGGCTTCAAAAATGAGTTCTGGGTCAAACCAGGCTAACCAGGTCGACCTGTAAGGTAGGGAGGTCGATACTATGGTCGACCCGGGGGGTAGGTCGACCCTATGGTCGACCTAAGGGGGGGAGGGGGTAGGTCGACCCCCGGTCCAGTCTGCCTGAAAACTGCTAAAACTTTTACAGGCCATAACTTCTTCATCCGAACTCCGATTTTCAAAAGCTCGGACTCTATTTCATGTAAAATTTCGAGACGAACCCAATGGCGTAACCCCTTTCCCCTGATTCTGAATTTAAAATTTAATTCTGCCTTGATTTCTTGTTTTAACATGTTATAAAAATATGGGTTATTACATTCTCCCCTCCTTAAAGGATTTCGTCCCCGAAATCTTTATGTTAAGAAGAATGCGTCCTACCATCCAATCATCCATCTACTCAATCATCAATCACAGGCATCCATTGTCCTTAAGAGATTTCTAATGCTATATGAACATATGCAGAAAGTGTGTGTATATGTTCCTTATGTAATGTAAATGATCAGGCCTGATTGATCTTTTTAAATGCAAAATATGTTTAGTGCCATGAATTTAATATGTATGCAAATAGTCCTAGTCATATAAACACTATATGTGTGCACAAACATCCATCCATATGCAATATCCACATGATAACACATTCAATTCCATCTATAAACAAGTATAAACACTCATGCATATGCAATATGAAAATGTGTCTGAGCCAATCTAGTGCCTAATGTGTTTTATGCAACCACGAGCAACCACTTGCGACCACTTGCAACCACTTGCAACCATCAATCATAACATGTCTCAAACACATGTTTCACCCAATTGTTCCTACCTAAAGATGTAGCCGAATGATAGAAGCAAGTAAAAACCTTGTGCCCATTAGGCAATGTCAAAGCTGGAAATCTACGTCACATATATACTGAATAGGAGGAGAACTCCCTAAGCACCAGCCCATATCCTATAAAACCCAAAAAGTTTAGTCAACCCAACGGACACCCTCAAGCCCTAAAATGTATTACAACCAGATGAGTCATACTCCTTATGGGGTTTGCAACCGAAATAAGATTGAAAATAGGACCGAGAGGATATACATAAAAGATAGCATGCAAGTAAGCTCTATAGGAAAAGAGGGATCAAGGTTATACTCTTAAAAAGAGATATGATGCGCGTGTCCAGTCTTCAATCTTCTAAGTCATATTTCCTTGAGCTTAACTCCATTGTGCTTTGACCGTCTTTAACTTCATAATTTCATAGTTCCTTAATTCTTGTTCCCAGAATATGAGTTGGAACTCATTCAACAGTCGCCTCTCGTTCCACTTTCGCTTATTCTCTTTCTAGTATACCCGATTCAAACATAACTGCGTAATCATGGTTTCGTGCAAGCTCTCCAAAATTCACTGGTGAATCTTGGATCTCATTCACTTACTAGATTGTATTCCACATAAATGGTTTATCTCTTGAGAATAAACAAATGCCAACCATGTTGCGAAGTGTACTTACTAAGGTGATTTTCTATAACTCATGCATAAGCGAAATGAACCATCCACCTTAGTGGCGAACACTACTCGGGATCAATAGATGTATCAAGAGATTCTAGGTAACTAAGCATGGAAGAACCCTAAGGGTTACCCTAGACTTCGAGGACATTACCAGGGCAAGTCAAGAGTCTAACTATCCTCTTTTCATACTCGAGAATGGTACCATTTCTGGACAACCACTCCATCCCTAGAATCAACCCATAGCCCAAAAACATAAGCATTTCTTAGCCTAGACATTCTCAAATCTAAACAAGTCATGAATAAATGAGCCGATTACCCAATAGGATTTGAGACACAAAAATGGGTTCCTTTACTTCGCTAGCACTAAGGTGCAGAGACTCAACTATCGAAGCAGAATTAAAAGGATGCGATGTATATAAAAACAAAGTTCCCACGGTATGATAGAAAAGAGCTGCTAAACTTTTAACAGAAGCGTTACCACCTCTCTTAGGTATGCTAGTAGTGAGAGCATACAATTGCACTCTCGACGATCTTGTTCTTTGCCCTTGTCTTTATCCTATGATACTTATTACATGTCCCTTTTTACCATACCAACGATGTTCTTTCTTGTCATGGGTTTTTATTATTCTTTCACTTGGCCTCTTTCCTTTTACTTTTTTTTCCTCTTCGTGGATTAAGCCATATCAACAAGTTTCTCATCCTTAGACTTGTGTTCTTTATCCTCGTTCCTACTATCCTTGTATAGCTTGTTGACAAGTTTCACAAAAGCTACTTCCATCGCACAACAACCCTACAAAGCTTGAGATAAGATTGGTCGCAAGTAAAACTACTGCGGCTACAGATGGAGGTTGGACACTACTTTGCCCTTCGACATGTGGCGCATGCCTACAAACTATGGTGAAAAAGAAAGGGAGAAGAGACTCAAGGAGAGAATCAAAAGATAGTGCATATGGCTTTGGGGAATAGTCTTTAAATAAAAAAGAATTTTTCTTGAAAAATGCTTCTTTGTAAATGGATTTGAAAATAATTTCAAAAGGTTTTAAAAACTTTTGCCCAGTCTGGTAACCTTCTGCTCTGATACCAAATGTAACACCTCCCCTCCGCTAGGGTCACTCACAAAGGGAATGCACTAGCTTTGGTGGAGCATTATCTAGGTAAACATACACAGAAATATTACAAGGCAGAACATATATAAAACAACGGAAGAAAAACCAAATTTCATTTCTTTAAAAACTAGTAAGGTCTAAAGCCTTTTTCATCGGAATGCCATTAAATCCATTACATCGAAATCGGTCTTGCAATAGTAAAGAAGCATAAAACCATAGTCATAAATCATTCCCCAAGTAAAGCAGCCATAGCCAAGAAAGGTCCAAGCCATATATGATGATCGTGAAGCATAAAGAAGTCCAAACTAAGTAGTAGTGCTTCCTCCCAGAGAACCTGGGGGAAACGGAAGAAAAAGAGGCGAAACAAACTGGGTCAGTCATAAAGACAGAGTAAGTCCTAGTGGCTTTCAGCATAATAACAGGTAAAGATAACATGGCATGAATAAACTGAAAGTAAACATAAGCATGATGACAAGGTAAGCTACAGGCACGATGAATCAAGTATAACATTGCAAGGTTTCTATTAAGTATAACATCGCAAGATTTCTAAGCTTCACCATTCCACTATTTTCTTTGATTTCCAATATTCTATGCACCAACTGTACTAGTACCCCAACCCGTATCATCCTTTCCATGTATATGTACAGTCCCTTGCCGTATATCGTATGGGTTTCATCACGTATTTCTATACTACTTCAACGTAGTACCACCATTCTTAAAATCGTTTGGACTTCCACCCTTGTTCTGGCTAGGTTTCCATATCATGAACTATCGCGTGTTCAACTAGGATTTATGCCACCTAGGAACACTAGGGTTTATGCTACCTATTGAACGTTTTCTAGATTCGATTAGGATTTATGCCGCCTAGGACAACTAGTGATTATGCTACCTAACGAATTCCACGTAACGATCTATTAATCGATCGGCTCCCTACAAGTCCTAGCTCGTTCATGTGTCTATGTCATACGGCCCAATCATGAAATCTAGTCACCTGTGCTAGGTCCACCACAGGGTGTATCAAGCCCTATGGTGCCAACCGTCAACACGAATCAAGCATGCACAGATAAACCTACTGATGCCCAATGCCTGCCTTTTCTGCTCCGGAGTGTGTGCACGCCCGCACTCTGTTAGAACCTACACTAGCGCACCCACACAGCCGTCGTTCTGGTCGCTTACAATCAGCCCAGTAATCGTGCCCCACCCTGCCTAGTTCCAGGGTACCATGATACATCTAGTGGGTTACTGCTGAAACGGACCGCGTAACTAGGGTTTCCGTCTGGTAGGTTAAGTATTGTCATTAAAATTTGAGACTTAACTCCATCGGTCTAGCATGTCAAGTCGGTTAAGTGTTGTCATTCAAGTTCGTGACTTAACCCGTCCGTTGGTCTGATTAACTGTTACGTTGGTTGAGCCTACACTTGTAAGTTTTACATGTTCTTAACTCATACCGGTTAGGTCCACATTTACATGTCAAATTTCCATGTTATCCCACCTAACCCTCTAACCATACCCACGTCTTATTATGGTTAGTATTACTTAATTCATTCATTATGACGAACGAATCATGACCTCTCACATTAGACCGTGCACTTTATGGCCACTGGATTTGTCGGGCGGTTCTGGGCAGATTTACACCACAAACTGGGTCTAACCTCGTGTCATAAATCGTTACGCCAACAATTTGGCCTTCGACCTCTCACATTAGACTGACACTTTGTGGCTACTCGATTTGTCGGGCGGTTCCGTGCAGATTTACACCACAAACCGAGTCTAACCTCATGTCAAAGATTCATTAATGGTCGTATTTCCCCTAAAATCCCAATATCAGTTCATGTGTTTAACATATAGAAATGTTCGTGTTCGTGTTCAAGTCAATTATCCAATACACAGTCATTTTCATGTTTCAAATTCCCAACTTTACATATTAATAAACATGTGCCCAAGTTCCAAAATTACATGCCAATATATATATATATATATATATGGATATATATACCCAACTCTAGTCAGTTTACATATGTCCAATTCTTGCCTATTTACATGTATGCCAAGTTTATGCTATTTCACCCATATCGAGTTCTAGCCAAAATTGCATGTATCATGCCCAAATAAACCCAAATCATGATTCACGATGTAGTTATCCAAAATTGTAATTTTTTATTACAACACACGCCAACTACCCAAGTTCATAATACATATTTATGCCAATTATCAAATTTACAATCGCTTTTATATTCAAATCCCCAATTCTGCATATGGCCAATCGAAAGCCAAATCTTTTGATTTAATTTACATAGGCCCGAACTCGTGGTTTAATTTACATGCCAAATTACATACATGTTATATATACCAAATCTCATGTTACATTACATAGATCCCATTTGTGCCAAATTCCATGTATATAATATTTATGCAAATTTGTTCATAACAAGATTATACCAAAATTTACAGATCAAGCCCAAACTTGCAAATACAATGATAATATCCAATTTCATGTTGCCAATTATTACATCATATTCACATAGGCAATAATCCCATAATTCCCCTATATACATATCGTACGCAAATCGCGATTTTAGGCCAAGGTCCGAAATTGACCAAGGTTCATGAAAAGAAAATAAATTGGGGGAGATAGAAATTGAATAAAAATAAGATCAGAGGAAAACATCATCATAGGCATAAATATTACAACTTGATGATAACGTCATCATGAATCAAGAAAATTGCTAAATAGATCATAAACTTGTCATGAACATAAAGATAGACAAGTCCCAAAACAGAAAATTCAAAGAGCAACAGAAATAGATCAGAATCGATAAACATACTTAGATCCAATTCCATTTTATTTCATGTCCATATTATAATTGAATGTTTAAATCTAAAAACAACTAGAACTTACAGAGCATGGCTAGTGAATTAGGAAGTGAAATTGTCATAGAACGTTGTAGTAGTGTTGATTTATTGTCTTGAATCATTGTACAAGCTTTAATCTTCGAATTGGATTGAGTTTGAATGCTTGTTCTTTAATTTGGAGGCGGCGGCCATGGTTCAAGAGGGAGTTCAGCAGCATAATAGTGTAAGAATGATTTGATATGAATTAGGTTAGCTCTAAGGGTGTTTTTATAGGTGTAGCAACTAGTTTAGGCCCTTAGATTAACCCTAGAATCAATCCGGACTGTCGAAACACGTCTCAGGCTTCAAAAATGAGTTCTGGATCAAACCAGGCTAACCAGGTCGACCTGTAAGGTGGGGGGGTCGACACTATGGTCGACCTGGGGGGTAGGTCGACCCTATGGTCGACCTGGGGGGAGGGGGGGGGTAGGTCGACCCCCTGGTCCAGTCTGCCTGAAAACTACTGAAACTTGTACAGGCCATAACTTCTTCATCCTGACTCCGATTTTCGAAAACTCGGACTCTATTTCATGTAAAATTTCGAGAATAGTGCAATGGCGTAACCCGTTTCCCCTGATTCTGAATTTAAAATTTAATTCTGCCTTGATTTCTTGTTTTAACATGTTATAAAAATACGGGTTGTTACACCTGCTGCGGGGTTCGAATTCGAATTTCAAGCTGTTTTTTATTCTGAAAATTCCTGAAACTTCGAAGGGTCATATCTCCCTCATACGGACTCCGATTCTCGCAAACTCGTACTCGTTTCCAAGCAGAATTTTGAGACGAACGCAATGGCGCAACCCGTTTCTCCTGATTCTAAATTTAAAATTTAATTCTGCCTTGATTTCTTGTTTTAACATGTTATAAAAATACGGGTTGTTACATAACTGACTATTGAAAGAGTAATAAAACTCTGCACATTCCAGCGTTGTGCGGGACTGGACGTAGGAGTGATCCAAACCAGTATAAAATCCATTGTGTTCTTTCTTTTTCTACATTTTTATTTATGTTCATTTTGCATTTTTGTTTGAATTTGTGTCTGTATTTGTGTTTTTGTTGTTTGATTCATTCCATAATTCTCTTTAGTTTTAAGTTTTGGTTAAATTCTTACAAACACTATTCAGCCCCCTCTAGTGTTTGCTTTGCCTTAACGATCCATTTCGCGGTCCCTCACATACACTAATCCCAATATTTAGTTGTATGTCAATCGATGGGTTGACAGACTTTGCTGAGCGTTAATTATTTATTTTAATGCTTATACAGTAATAGAATGCACTCGGAATGATGGTTGAATGTTTAATGATTATTTATCATTATTGTTGAATACATGTGATGCATGAAATCCATATAACTGAAACTATATGGTAATTGATTGAGTCGCATTCCGATTCAGAATATGAACTAATATTTTAAAATAATATTTGGTGAAATAATCAAAAATATGATTTTGATGTCTCATTTTGGATGGATACGAAAATATATGAAAATATGAAGTCGGGTTAAGTTTAGAAACACTATTTTAACTCGAACTAATTTTTATATCGATTTTATTCATTTTTATAATGAATATCGAAAAGAATTGATTTCAAAATGTGATATTTTGAAAATATTATCTTTAATATTATAATGTACTGAATATTCAATTTTGGTTTAAAATTGAAATGAAAGTTGAAATCATTTGAAAAAGGATTTATAAACGATTTATAAAATATGTTTAAATGGAAATCGACTATATATATTATATATATTTAAATGGCTTGAATTGAACGCACCGCGCAGCGACCGTTGATGAATTTCTACCACTAACTTCAAATTGATGTAACTGGAGATCCGACCGTTGGATTCTCCTAAAACCAGAACCGTGAAGTTCGTAACGAAAAGGTCTTTCCAATGAATATATAATATTTGAATTCGAATGACTGGATTTTAAATTATGTCCAAATCAATTTTAGAAAAGGTCGCTATGGATGCAATTCGGTGCCCGTTATTGGAAACCGATTGTAAGGGCCTTAATAAAATTATTGAAAATATGGAAAAATTGTGTAAAATCATAATAAATGATTTGGAAAGATTTTAGATGAAAAATTCCATATTTGAAAAGATAAAAACATATTTTTATCGAAATGAACTAGTTATTAACTAGAATAATAATCCAATGTGTTTAAAATAAAAATATTAGATTTGTAAATGGTTTTGAAACAACTAGAATTTTCCAATGAATGAACTAGAATGGATTTGAGTGGAAATAATCTTTGGAATATTTCAATATTGGATTACGTGATTATACGGATATTGTTGAGGAATTTGGAAGATATATATATCGTTATTCCTAATACGATATCCGTTAGTTTCAAATTTGTTATTGAATTTAAGATGATATAATTTCTATTTAGAGGCTTGTATTTACTATCAAATTGGATTTTGGGTTTATCATGAACAATGTTTTAAATAACATTGATTCTTTAACCCAATTAACAGAGAAGATATGATTTGGAATTTATAAATCTTTGTTCTAAGATTTAATGGAAATTTTCCAAAGCAAAGTTTTCCAATTTAATATAATAAATTGGAATTGAATGAGATTCGATCTGGTAATAATCGAGATGAACTAATGTGAAGGAAGACTAATACTATTTATGGAATTTAAAAGGCTTTGCCGTTATTCCATTTATATTATTAGTCGAATACAGAAATTAATATGGATTATATATTGATCTGTTTTCTGTGAAGGTTCAATAGTTAATGGAAGATGATTCGGGTTTATCGTGAATTGTGTTTTAAATGAACCCAGTTAAAGATAAAATTAATTTTCCTAAAATTGAGTAATCATTAAGTGATGATTTTTAGAGATTAAAGGAGTTTTAATGGATCTTTAATTAGAATGGAAAGTGAATGAGGTAATTAAATTTATCAAACAAAAGAAATGATCCAGAATGGAGTACCACCAGTTTTACTCCAGTTGATAGTTAAATCTTTAATTAGATTTGAATGTGAAATGGTAATTAAATTTACCGATAACACCGTGGGTGTTAGATACGGAGTACTACCAGTTTTACTCCATGGGATGAATAGGTTGGGATCGGAAATTAAAATAAATGATTACTTCGATAAGGCTCAATAATCCCGACTAGTTAATAAACCTTGTTTTGGTTTAAATGGCGAAAAGATTTTAATAAAATCTTTTGAAATGGATATCCAAAGGAAGATTAAAGAATACATTTAAAAGGATTTATCTTTGATAAAATTAATGAATCTTTCCCTAAAAATGTGAGTATTTGAATAAACAAATATTCTGAATTGGAATGAGGCGTATGTTGTGATTTTATAGCACCTGATTATTGATTATAAAATACGCGAGTTATTCGGAAAGACCGAATATATCTCATTTTAATAACTGATACAATGATTAAATATCGAAGATGAAGATGGTAGTTAAAGATTGGAGATCTTCACATAAAATGGATGATTACTGACGTCTTGATTTGGCTGATCCCCCGAGACAAGGTAATAAGCGGTGATCATCCAGGCGTACTTGGAGATTGATGGGATCTGCAAGGGCCTCTCTCCTGTATTCGACATATGGAATGAGGAATAAGTCTGACATTGGATTTCATTCTGTGTTGATTGATTTCTATTAAATATATATCTGTTTGGTGGCGGAGAATTTATTCTCCTGCTTAACATCCTTCTCTGATACGTACGAGCTTAGAGGTTATATATTGATAGACATCAGTTGCATGGCGTGAATTGTCAGTGTGGCATGTTGAGATGCAAATGATCAAGGCTTTTGTTGAAAAGCAGATTTTTGTGGATGATGATCAAAGCACGACTTTAATTAGCATTGTGTATAGCATTAATTCGCGAACCTCACACCCCAGTGTTAACCATAAATGGGAGAGGACGGTAGGGAATGCATGCGTTTCTTTCTAACTAGGAGTGGTGTCATGGTATGGAGCCCAGAAATTTTACTTATGTGCTTGTTGGAAAGTGAGGTACCTTGGATTTGAGTCGCTAGTGGCTCTTGATGGTCGACATACTGACCAGTTTTTATGCCCCATAGGGCAGGGAAACGTATTGTTCAGGAATTACTAATCCACTAAAGTAAGTGTGGACCGGCCCTGCCGCTCTGGGTGCACTTGCGAATGAGTCCTGAGGCATGGGCTAGAGTTTCTTGAATTCAGAAGGAAGATCCCTTGCCCTGGTTCATGATGGAAACCCAATTTCCAATACGACATTGTGAGGTTTCGATTGTAAAACTAGTATGGTAGCATAATATATGATACCTATGTCGTCTATGATTGATACATTTATATTTGAAGTTGATTTTGACACTATGCACTTATAGTAATATCCAAATGATTTGTTTTAAATGTACCAAGCATGTTTGGCTATTATAAGGGAAAACTCTATCCTCTGGCATGCGTTGCATTGTGTGATGGGACCTGAATCTTATGATAGCTTCATTTTCAAAAAAGCATTGCATTGTTTTATTTTAAACTGAGATTCATGTGGATCAAACACTTTCTGTGTTATAAGTCGTGGTCCCATGATTTTCCCAACTTTTAAAGTAAAGATTTATTAACTGCTTTAGTTCTCACACTAGTCCCATGACTTACTCGGAGTTTATTGTTTTAACCTAAACTCTGGGTGCCCATATTTCCACATGAGCAGCTAGTAGTTTTGGTTTTCATAGGTACTTTTTTTCACAGGATCCTGGATTCAACCGGAGCTATTTTCAGAAAGCTTTCTATCCGTATATCTTTTTCAGTTGTGGTTGTAGATGATTTCCGCTGTACATTATTCTTATAATTATTTTTCTGCTGCATTGTAATAGAAATCTCTGATATTTTTCAATGTATATTATTTATTTATATCCTGATATTCCTGTACTATGATGTAAATTGTTGTAATAGTAATGAAATGTTCTACAGTTTGTATTCTGATGCGTCGTGTTCACAAAAGCAATCTGCTGTTTTCCATCTCTTCGGAGTTTGTGACACCCATGTCTGTTAATGTCACTCACTAAGGGAACGCATTAAGTTTCGTGAAGCATTACAGGTAAACAGACACAGAATATTACAAGACATATATTAATAAGATAGCAGCAAAAATTTATATTTTTATTTCAAACATAATTCATACATCATGGTCCAAAATACCATAAGTCACAAAAACTATTACAATAATATAACTTCTATCTTGTACCATCAGAGTACATAAATATATAAAAAGCATAATTCCCCAAGAAAAAGAGCTAAGCCATAGTAGAGATAAAAACTTGAGCTATACTTCAAAAGCAGCTCCAACAAGATGATAACCGAGTCTTAACTAAGCTTGAGAATTCCCTCCCTGCGAACCATTGGGGGGGGAACGGAAGAAAAAAGAGGAAACAAAAAGGGTCAAACATAAAGTATGGCGAGTGCAGTTACTTTTAGCAAGTAAATAAATAAAAGTAGCATGATAGGAATACAAAATGGATAAGAGAGAGAGATTACTACAAAAAACAGGTATGACCAGGAAACAGTATAGGGTGTATAAGCTTCTAATGATTACTCTAAACTATTACTAGTATAACCAGAATGAGATGATCCCTTCCACTCTCTAATGATAGACTTAGGCATATATCCAGATGTATCCTAACTACTACCCTAATCGATCGGCTCCCTAATCCACGTAGATACTCTGTGTCGGCCCCACCGTAGGATGTATCACGTCCTAAAGTGGCAACCCTTCGCGGATATGCACAGCCCCATATCTACAGGTATCACGGTCGTCTTATCCCCCTCAGCCCAGTTCATGCACACACATGGCCCGGTCAGTTTGCGCCGCCCACATCGAACTCCACATTTGGATCTCTTACAATCTGTTCAGTAAGTGTGCCCCTTCTCCGACCTACTTTGGAGTACTCTACTCGATACCTGCTCCAGGTTACTAACTGAAACGTGTCCCAAACAATATGATTCAAGCTCCCCCCTTTGTCTTGTATCACCCACTAGGTTTTTCCACAGGTTATATTTACGATAAAGGTGTATTTAATTATATAACCCTAATCTTTCTACCAGTTATGCTCACCACTAAGTGTCTTTAATTACATAACCTTATTGGGCTAAGTTTGTGGGCCTATATTTAAATATTACCTACCTCCTCAGACTTGTTTAACCCACCCATTGTTCAACCAATTTTACTTAACCCTAACTTTAGTTCATAATCATACAATCCCTATGGATTACATTAGGTTAAGTAGTCCAATTCGTTACCATGTCCATTTATGGTTTTTAATGGGCTAGACTTCCCACATTAGGCCTACAACTTGTGGATGCTGGATATGCCGGTCGGGTTCGGGCAGACTTCTTCCGCAAGTTGGCCCAAACCTTGTGTCTTAGACCGATTCGCATATTTGTGCACTTAGACCTCTCACATTAGTTTCAACAATAGTGGTTGCTGGATATGCTGGTCGGGTCCGGGCAGACTTCCACCACTATTGCAACCTAACCTCATGTCATAAATGCCATTACAATTTCTAATTATAACCCTAGATATTTCACTATTATCCAATTCTTACCTACGTCATTATAGGTTATAGGTTCCATGCCCATTTATATCCAATTTTTGTACAAAGTGAATTATATGTCCATATTCACATTCATTAACCAAGTTATGCCAATTATAATATCCCCTCCCCCGTTCCGTAACTAATGCATTCACATAATTTTGGCGGCAAACCTAGGCTAAAATGTAGCCTAGCCATAAACAATAAGAGGGGAAAGGCGATAGGAATATGATAAAAATGATTGTCCTAACATAACTGGCATAAACATATACAAACATGGTGATAAGGTGAACATATAAGCATAGATCCAATGAACTTGTGGCAGTTAACTAGTTTTAACATAGAAAAGATGTTAAGATAAACATGATAAGATCTAAATTTAAATGTTCAACGGGTTTAGATCTAATATGGTAAGCACAAGGGGATCTAACAATAAACTAGATCTGATTAATTATTTAGATGTCCATATAATTCAGATCTAATGGTTAAAAGTAGATCTAACACAAATAAGGTTTAAGATCTGTATCATAGAATGTCATCGAATTCACTATCAATCTGATAATATAAAGATTGAGATCCAAGTTATAACTAATTCAGAATGTCATATGTCATAATTTTCAATGTATCTAGTATAATTTAGCCATAGGAAAAAATCCAAACTAAAGTCATATCAGGTTTACTTTTAAATATTTAAATCTAAAAGCAACTAAGAACTTACAGTGTTTGGATAAGAAGATAGAACTAGAAAAAAAGCTTGTTGAGATGTGGATCTACACTTGAATCTCTAATTGATTTGATTGTTGAAGAAGATAAAGAATTTAGTTCAAACACTAATTGCGTTTGGCCATCATTGATCTCCAGTGTAGAAAACAAGAGAAATGGACCTCTATATATAGCTGCCAGCCTCCAGAAACTGATAGCCACCTCAGCCTTAGGGGGGTCGAAACCCCCTTTATGGGGTCAACCCCACTTAAGGGGTCTACTTCCTTGCTATGGGGTCAACCCCCTACTAAGGGGTCGACACCGCTGGGGCGAGAATTTTTCCGCCTACAGGATTTTCGAAATTTGAACTGAAATTTGAATTCCGGGTCCCTGTATATATAATCCTCGTATGCAAACTTCAAACCTACATAACTTCTTCATACGGTATCCGTTTTATGCAAACCAAAATTCTATTTTGACCAGAATTTCAAGACGGGCCCAATGGTGCAGTACGTTTCCCTTAATTCTGAATATCAAATTAATTATTATTTAATTTATCCTATTTTAATATCGTTAAAATTACGGGGTGTTATAGAGATCGAGGGACTTCAGATCATTAAATTGTAATTCGGGGAAAATTGATCTTGGGGATAAAGATCAGTCTATTGTTTTGATCATAGGGTTAGAACAAGAGCAGGGTTTGCGAGTTTACAGGGTTTTGTAAATAGGATTTGTTTTAATAAATGGTAGAAATCTTGGGAATGCAGTAGCAAGCAAGGTTTGCCGAAGCTAGGTAAAATCTGTGTTATTTATTTTTTGCATTTATTTTCTCTACTACATTATATGTTGTTATAATTTTTAATATCTCATTAAAATCCAATAAATCCTATTCATCCCCTCTACGGTTAATCTAGATCCAAAAAGTAGTACCGGAGCTTGTTATTTTCATTAACTCTAGAGTCATGGTATTCCCTAGTTGGCAACCCAATGAGAGTCAGTCCAATAATATTCCAACTATTTTTAATAATACATGTTTTTTAAACTGGAAATCGGAAGTGGAATCCTATTTAAAATATGTTAATATTAAATGCTGGGATATTGTTGTTAATGGGTATGATATTATCGATACCAATGAGACTAGATTTAAATCTCGTGCTACTCATATTTTATATTCGTATATTGATGATGACCAATATAACCATATCTCCCATTGTTTGACTGCACATGAAATCTAGAATACTCTCGATAAAAAGTATGGAAGAATCGACAACAACACCTCAAATCCCCAGATGATAAACTCAGATTCAGATCTATGCTTGAAAGAAGAAATAGATGAAAACTCAGGCAGATCAAACGATGGGGGCTCAATAGATGATGAGATAGGAAATTTCTCATACGAATATTTAGTTCATATGTGTTCTGATTTAACTAAATCTATTGGTAAACTCCAACGGAAACATAAACCCTGAAATCTAAAAATCTTGAGTTGACTAGCAAAAATAATCGTTTGGAATTGAAAACATCAAGATTGCAAAAATTGTTTGAACTTAGGAAACAATTTTTTCATCTCAATAAAAATATTCAAAATCTTGAGAATGAAATTCTGATCTTAAAAGAGATTGAGTTATTAAGTTCGAACAACTTTTAGCAAAAGGAATTGGATATTTTAAAGACATTTGAAAATTTCAAACTTGAATTTTTTGGAAAGGAAAATTTGTTGAAAACTGAATCTATTTTGAAAGAGCTTGAAAGTTAAATTGAGAAATTCAAGAATTTTGAAAAACGTGAGTTTGAAAAGCGAAAACATCTTGAATTTGAAATCTCTGAGTCCCAAGCCAAAATTAAATTACTTGAAAATGAAAATTTGGTTTTGAAATAATACGATGCTGAAAGGAAGACTACTAAGAATCATTGTTCAGATTTAATAAAAGAAAATGGTGATATCAAATCCAAAATTCAATGATTAGAATAGATTTTGGACAAATTTTTCAATGGGGATAAATCATTGAATATGTTGTTGCAAAACCAAGTTTCTATTGGAAATTAATATGGTCTTGGTTTTGGGAAAACAAGTGATTTTGAAAAATAGAATTCTTGTGATTTTAAAAATCCCTCAAATTGCTTCAAGAAGGATCATTTTGAACTCTCAAATTTTCAAATGGCTGTTGAATCACAAACGAGATAAGAATTTTCTTGGTAACATACCATTTAAACATTCCTGGATCCCAAATAGAAATAAAATGTTTTTGACTAAATTCAAACAGATTTGGGTTCCTATGGGTACAAAGGTAAATTTGGATGGATTGTTATACAAACAAGTTTGGGTACCTAAAGTCATAAACACATTCCATAGCGTTTTTACAAATGTTGTTAGACCACTTGATCCACTAAATTGTTAGGTATCGGAGGAGGCTGAGGAACTGCTGTGCAAAAGTAATTTGAACTCAAGTTATTCCATATTTATGTATCATTTAGAGTTCCTTAGAAAAGATTGCTGGGTTAGGGATTCATTTTCTCACATCGAATTCAGGTATGAGCTCTAGACTCACATTATTTTGGGCATATTTTTATACTCTTCTTGTCTTTTCCTCCTTCTTCTCCTATTTCTTTTTGTATATTGCTCTCTCACTACCATTTTTATTTTTATTTTTTGTAATTCTTAACTTCAAATTGCAGAATTCTTGGTTTTCTAGAAATGTGCTTCATTTGTATAAAAGTCTCATGTTTTAATTAATTTCCAGATCTTGAATTTATAATTGTAAATATTTTTGCAATTCTGTTGAAGCTTAATTTTATTTATGAATTCCTCACGGTGCTGAAGCATTCTTGTTATATCTTGAACACTGTTAACTTGAATTCTAAAATTTTGAAGATCTGTAAAATTAATGAAATCTCACACACCTTTGAATTTTTGAGTTTCTTCTAATTCATTTTGGAAAGACTTGAAAAATACTATACTCATTACAACACGCTCTTATTTTTCAGCTGTGACAATTTCATTGGTTTTTAGATTGTCTTGGTTATTCTAAATTGAAAATATTTTTGAATCAATCTTTGTGCTGCATCTTGAAAGTCAATTTTATTCATGATCATTTGGGATGAATATTTGATTGTATGAAATCATTTGAAATTGTTAATATCTTGAATCTCACACATGCTTAGATTTGAAATTATAATCTTATGTGATCGATTCTTTGAATCTTGAAATTTCGCATTCCCTCAAGTGATTTCAAATAAACCGTATTTTTAATCTTGGATCATGAATCATCTTTTGTTCTTATTAGAAATAACTGTGAAAAAATCTCTTGACAAGTCTTCCTTAAAATTAATTATTGTGTTGCTCTGATAAAAGGAATCATTTTGAAAATGTTTTAATGACTGCTTGTTTGGGTAAAAGTTGTTTTTGGTATCATCTCTACTCTAATAAATGGAACTGAATTGTTAGATTTAACTACTTGGGCTTGGTTATTGGATATTGTTGTATGAGATACCTTTGTTAGCCACCGGGGTGGTATCTGAATCCTCGTTGATGGAGATAACAAGTGCTATCAGATTAAAAGTGCTAAAAAAAATTATTGATCTGATTCTCATCCTGTATATAATTTTTTAATCCCTCTTGTATTGTATAAATATTTTTGAATTTCTCTTGTAACTGATTTTTCAATTTTAAAATCATTTATTGATTATTTATTCAGAAACTGAAATCAATAATCAAATTGAACTGTATTTCAAACTCATCAAAATTATTATCAGATAACTAAGGTTGTTATGAGTTATGACTATAATATATTTCACAACAAGAGGAAATTTTATTTAAATTTTCATGATGATTGAACAGTTTTATAATACCTTTGAATTGGCGTTTATTCCACGAGCATCTTCTTAGTCTATCACCTTTCTACCATCCGTCATGGTATTATATTAACGTAGAAAGTTTAATATTTTTTTAAAATCATCTTAAACTTACAGCTTCAAATTAGCGATGGAAATATGAGTATATTATTTTTCAGAAACATAGACAATTGAATTTTTTTTCAAGAATCCCGGTATAGTTGAACATATTTCATAATATGATTAATTTAGAAATTTATTTCACAATCATTTCTATACCTACCATATTCCTATCATCCATATTGGTTTTATATACTGAGGAGAATTTTAAAAAGGAAAATAATAAAAATATAATGTACATAAGTGTTTCTCTAACCTCATTTAAAAATCCAAGCTCTGATCATGCATGGTTAAGAGATTTCTTATAATTTATGCTGCAACTGACCTTATTTAAAAAAATCTAAGATCTGGTTATGCGTGGTTAGTGTGCTCTTAAATGAAAAGAAAATGAACGTGAAAATAATTTGATATAAATAAAAATATATTTGAAATTCTCCATGGTGTGCAAAAACCAGCCTATTAGTTTATTTTCTAATTTGTGAAATGTGTTAATATTTTATGATATATTATGAATTGTTGATTGATAACTAGTGGGATTTGAGACTATTTGATTGCATCACTTAAATTGAATTTATAATCGTAGTCCAAATCCATCAATGTTTTGTGCTCATTTTCTGAAAAAATTAATTGAAAATAACTGGAAATCATGTGTTTTTAAACTGTCTCCATTTTTATAAATTCATCGTAAATCCATCGTTCTGCAATGTGTAATCTACCATTAGTTCTTAGAATATTATGATTTTTGTTTGGTTAATTGAGATTTATGAAGAATATTCTTCCTCTTAAGCCAATGTTATATTTTTAATCAATTTTCTCATCACTGTTTTAATTTATGTATCCTTTTGATGATAACAAAAGGGGGACAACAGGGTAAGATTTTGGTTTATGAGTGAATATCTTATAAATATTATAATATTGAAATTTCAATTGATTTATTCATTTCACTCATGCGCTTATCTAAGGGGAGTTTTGTTGTAGGGGGAGCATACATATAGGGGGAGTTCAACAATTCACCGTCAAACACATATATAATATTCAAAATCTTATTATTTGTTTGTCATCATCAAAAGGGGGAGATTGTTGTATATAACAATTTTATGATTTTTGTTTGATGATAACAAACGTATGTGTATATATGTATATTACTATAAATTTGTTTGCTATTGTACTATTCCACTACATCACGGACATAATATAATATTTATATTTAAATAAAATACTACTGCACAAGAATTTAAATATTCAAATAATGTTTTATTAAAATATAATATTTATTTCTACATTTGAATAGTACAGATTTAATAACTTCACTGTTTGTACATCTCAATAATAAAAAAAATTAATGTCAATTTCTTTTGTTACATATGCTCCTCACTACATAGTTTCACTCAGTTTTATACACTTACATTTCACTATCTCACTATTTTACATTCACTCTTTGTTATATGTACATTGACTCATTAACACATTTATCTTCTGTCTGATCACTGTTTCTTTTGCCTACTTCTGTAAATCCAGTTAGTTTCTTACGTGTCGCAGAAGAAACATATAGTAATCTGGAACAAATATATTTTAAATTCTAGCAGTTATAATTTTATTTTTAAAATTTATTTGCCTTAGAATTTTGGTGTGTTTCTCATCATATTTCCTTATTTGATCTGATTTATATGGACATCCATTTGTGTCTAGACAGCTTGTGATATTCACAATGATACATTGTGAATACCACAAGGTAGACATCATCTGTAACGCTCACATATATGTATTCTGCACGTGCACTACACGTGTATACACATACATGTGTATGTATACACACATATTTCTATGTAGAGGCAATATGGTCAAATCAGTGAATGGGCATGAACCAAGAAATCCAGTACAAATGCAGTCACAAACACGTATATATATGCATCAGTGCATATATATTTATGTGTGTACAAAGTAGGAACAATGATTCAACATGATTTTTTAATTGCACAAGTATGCAATCTCAAAGAAAAAGTACCCAAGATACAATGCAACATGGCAAAACGGTGTGCACAGATAATCAATGTGCATTACAAAATAGTGTGCACAACAAAACAAATAAACAAGCTCAAACATGGAAAATTCATGATGCAAAAGCAAGTGGTCAAACCAGATGGCACTTACAACAAGACAGAGCAATGGTACAACAGGGAGGCCCAAACTCATCGACAAACTGCATGGACAAATGTTTGTGTGACTACAGTGTTGTGCACGTTGATGGAGCAACCAAAATACATGCAAGTTGGACCAGCATGTCGAAGCTCAAGCTCAAATGAAAGTACAAGCAACATCAAAGTCAAAGTGTACACAACATGTACAATATCATACCATAAGGTTTAAGTTCTAGTTAATGATCAAGCTAGCTCAGAAAGACCAAAGCAGCAAAATAACAATGAAAATATACAAATGGATGTATGTATGTATGGATTGCATAGTAAATCCGTGGACATATGAATGTATATCTTCATGTGCATGCAAAATATATGATTCAATGTCAAGTGCAACTTGCAAGTGTTCAACAAATGTTTGAGCTAATTATGGTAGCAGCACATGGATGCCTCAAACATACAAGGAATTGCTCAAGCATTTCAAATGCAATAAAATGGAAATACAGACATTAGCAAAGGACCAGAGGAGACTCAAAACTGAAATTTTAGCCAAGTACAAACTGTAAAGGTCACACATTGAAATATGGTAAGTTATTATTGTAGAAAGCGTAACACAGAGACCACAAGTACAATTTTGGCAAGTATTCAAATTCAAATTATAGGGTCAAAATTATCAAGAATGCCAGTGACAATAGCCGTGAGAAGAAATCAAAAGGAACAGAGATGGCAAGAAGCAATTATAAGGCAACAATAATCACGCAATAAATATATCTTGTATATCAATTTGAAAAATATACTGGAAACACACACAGCAGACAGAAGGCATTAATGAAAAATAGTGGGTCAAATGCTTTCCCAAGTACATCATGATCTCAGAAAATTGTTTACAACGAAAATCAAATGTTAACGATATTTTTCGTTAACACTGGAGATAGGTCTGCGGAAGTAGACCTAAAGGGAAAACGGGGTCATTTAACTTTCTCAAGTCTGAGTTAGTCCACCATTTCTAAGATATCAAGGTTTCCGAGCCTGAAAGATTAATTACTCTTCCCTCAACGGGGTGAGCTTCACGCTTAGGCGACTCAAGAACCAACAGTTATGTTGGGACAAGGGTTCTTAAGCATAATCCTCGATAAAGAGGCTAAACAGATTGTAGGAAGAGGTTCTGCAAAAATTCTGCGGAAGGGTCTAAATTCGAGTGGGAACTTGTGACGGTGTAGGATGGCTATAATAGGTTGTGAAGGAAATAGCTAAGAAATCACATAAGAAACTCATGAGAAAATTTTCTAAGTATCAATTCACTCTTTTATTGATATTTGATTTGGTGTACATGAGCGATTACAATAGAAATCCTCAAAATGATTTAGGAATTAGGGTTTACTTTAAAGAAAAAGAGTACAAGAATGAGAAATGAGAAATCGGTCCCAAAAATGAGATCACTGGGGTCTTATTTATTGATATACCGGGGCCCTTTTTGCTACTGAGCTAGTAGAAGCCTTTGTAGGTCACTTTTCCCTTTGGTTCCGGAAGTTTTGGCTCTCGGTCGCTTTTACCTTTGGCTCCGAAGGCTTTGTTTATGACTTTTAAAGGTGCTGGTTCTGGCCCTTGGGTGGATGGTTCTAGTCTTTTATTGGTTCCATGTCTATCTTTTTGAATTTCTGCTAAGCCTGGGCGGTGTGAATAGCTTTCAGATGGTTTCGACTTCCGGATGTGGGCTTTCGGTTATTGATTCTCAGTTTTGCTATTTTGTGGAGCTTGCCTTCATGGTTCAGGTGAATGGTTTCCAGATTCACCACCCTGGTTGTTATTGACACTAAGAAGAATATTGTGGATAGCTTGCCTCTTCTTGAGGTTTCAGTTTGCCTTTCGATAGTGTTATGAAGTGTTCCTTGGTTTTCCGGAGAGTTGCTTCCAGTGCTTTATTTGTTGCTTTCTTGAGTAACCTCTCAGTGACCATCTAATGGGGGTCTCGGTAGCTAGTTCTCAGATAATTCTCCTATGCTTCAAATTCTGTGCCTATGACGCTTTCGCCTCTTGATGTATCAGTATTAAGCAAGTTAATACCGATAATCCTTTCGTCCTTCTAGGTTTCGGTTTGTTGGATTCCAGGTCTCTCCCCATTGGCTTCCCATTTTTGGTGACCTTCCATTGTTTACCCATTGTGTCGGAATCATCCTACCAGTACCCTTTCTTTGTATAGGTTTTGATTTCTTTTCTTTAATGATGGTGCCGATTGCAAAGCTTTCGGATTGTTCCCATATGCTTTTGGCTTTACCTTGTGCTTGGTTTTTGCTTACGGAGGATTCCTTTATGCTGCTGGTGGTCCGTTACCCCTTCACCGCTAGCCTGCTTTGGTGCTCTAGCTTGGTACTAACATTCCCCCTAGTAAAGGGATAATTTCGACTTTCCAGTCAAACTTTGATGTCCTTTTGGTGCTTTGGCTCCCTGTCTCTTGATCTTCCTTCATCAAACCCGATTATTGGCTCTTGTCTGTACGGCTTGGATTAACGGTAATTTGAATATTTACCATCGCTTCTTCTTCCTCATTTTTACTTGCGATATTAATTACTCAAACTAGATTACTGTTCATCTGGAATTACTAAAGCTCTTTAGAAAATTTCTGATTCAATCCCTGGTGAGTACTCTTACTTTTAGTTACGAGCAGAAATAATCAGTTGAATCAATTAGGTTTTTGCGTGTTAAATGCAAGCTATTTAATCATAGGAGATTTAGGTTATGATTCATGGTGAACTACACGAATGCTCTTTTTTCACAATGTTATTTTTTGGAGGTTTGAGATGTACAATTTCATAAGAAAGCCTATTTTATAGCAAAAAAGTGAAGTTTATGCGTTCGATGCCGGTGAATTTATCACCAAAATTACCGATTTGATCGTTCCAACTTTACTGACACCAATCCCAACATTTAGGTAGTATATAAGTGAAGGATTGGCCCAAAAATTTTGACTCATCCAAAAGTTCTGTCGAAGAGATGATTCTTTCTCCGGATTTGGTGTCGGTAAAGTTTATGAGATTCATTGTCGTAAGCTTCTGACTTTGGTTTCATGTGCCAGTCCCGAGGGCCAATCAGGATTTCGGTGATGACTTAAGCTCATTTTGGTTCCATTTTGACTATTACCAGTATCCTTTAACCTTCCCGACACTGTTATCTCACTTCATTTTGTTTTCGGGGCTGTGATGATTAATCTTGTCATCATTAAGGGCCTGATTACTCTTAAGTGAACACAAACTTGGCATGGACTCTGCCTAGATAAATACTTATGACTATCTTAATATGAAATGATTTGGGTATCTAGAATTAATAAGTTTACATGTTATCTACCCATTTCATAATAATGAATGGGGTAGTAATATACGTGTTTATGAAACTATATTACCTGGCAGCACTATGTCCGATAAAAAGATTCTAGTCAATCCAAGCCTGGCGTCCCCAGCACCTTTCAAAAGAAGAAACCATTCGTTTTGAAGAAATCTTTAATTACTACTCAGTATGAAACAAAATCCATCCTTAATAACTTTGGGATGTCTGATGTAGATGTTATTCTTGTCACTAATCGGGATAATATCACGAATCTTCCAGAGGGTTACTTTGCATATTAAACCATATGTATCTGGCATGGGGGTTTCTTCCGCTTTCCGACTTTTATATCTTGACTCTTACGGGACTTGGAAATAGCACCTATCCAACTTCTGCCAAACACCTATATTTTCTTCTATGTCTTGAAGTTTTGACACTTGAATCGGGTCAGACTTCCCTTACTTCTAATCTTATTTAGCATTTATTCAGTTTTTGAAAGGCTGACTCGCCTATTTTACATGCTAACCCTTTGAAGAAAATCATTAGTGGTAGCATTAGTAAGATTATACACTAGGAAGAGCAATTCTTCTTCATCAAATGCCCTGGTAGCTTTTGGGCAGCTTTGCGGATTTTGTGAGTTCCCTTATTTTTCGTGGGCAATCATACTTGTAACACCCTGTACTTTTCGTGAATATTAAAATAACAAAATTAAGAACACTTAAATTTTTAGAATAAGAATTAAGGAAAATGGGTTTCGCCATTGCGTTCGTCTCGGAATTCTGCTTGAGATAGAGTCTGAGTTTGCGGGAATCGGACTCCGTATACAGAAGTTATGGAGGTTAGAAGATTTCTAGTATAAGTAGAAAATAAATTAAAAATAATAATTAAATAATCAATTCAGTTCGAAATTCAAAAACTCAGAAATCGACTGAGCGGGAAATCTCCCGCTCAGGGGTGTCGATCCCCTTGGGTGTCAATATGGGAGTCGACCCCCTATAGGGGTGTTGACATGGGTGTCGTCCCCCCTATAGGGGTCGACCCCTGCCAACTATGCTGGACAATGACGATTTTCTTAGTCATAGAGCTACATGGCGACTTCTGATTTGCCTGATGATGCATTTTCTTAGACTAGACGTCTCTGATGACTCCTAGGCTGATCTAAATGCCCATATTAATCCTGAACTTCTATATAATCACCCCAAAACCTCAACCATAGACCTCATTTTATGAAGTCGGCATGTTGTCCATGTCTAAGCTAGCCTAGCCTTCATCTTCTCCAAACTAGAAATCAAGTTAGAAAGCTCCAAACCAAATCCAAACTAGATAATCAAACGTCTACATCAAGGGTTAAGCTTAGCATATAGAAATCATGACTATAATAATCGGATCTAGAACTATGCATAATTCTGATTCGTTCTTATCCTTTTCCCAATTCTGAATTGATTAGCCTATGAGACTGTTGTGATTGACGTAATGAAACCTATCTTGCCTATGGGACTATTGTGATTGACATAATGAAACCTATCTTGCCTATGGGACTGTTGTGATTGACATAATGAAACCTATCTTGCCTGTGAGACTGTTGCGATTGACATAATGGAACCTATCATGCCTATGAGACTGTTGTGATTGATATGATGGAACCTATCACGTTGTACATCCTATGCCTATGAGACTATTGTGATTGATAATGGAACTTATCATGTTGTACATCAAAATTAGTGATTCTCTTAAGTCCAATTCTATCTAATCTTTATACCTATGGTGTAAATTTCTTAGCTTGCCCGCACTTAATGTTAATGTACAACATTCCTATTGGAAATATGATTCTTGAATTGGGTACACCTTTACATGCCTATTTTTCCTTATGTCAATTCTTATGCTCCTTCTCTATTTTTCCCTTTTTTATTTTCTTTTATGAATACTAGGTTCATTCGGAACTTAAATTGAATCTCGTTGTACGTGCGATTATAACGCGGGAAAATTAGGAATAATTTAATTAAGTAAATTTTGGGCATAACAAGTGAATGTGGCATAAAACTTGTACTGACTACACTTGAAGAATATTGACATAAAAATACCAAAACTTGGACACATGACAAATATGTAAATTGGCAAAAGATGAACATGCCTAACCCGAGGTTAGACAGAGTTGCAGTGTAAGACTGCCCGGAACCGCCCGACACATCCAACGACCACAACAATATAGATCTAATGTGAGAGGTTAGCGCATTAAGCCCAAAAACCCGAGGTTAGAATGAGTTGCGTGGTAAGACTACCCGGAACCGCCAAGCACATCCAGCAACCGCAACAATATAAATCTAATATGAGAGATTGGTGCTTTAATGAATAAATTAAAGCTAAAGGACAGACAGGCTAAGAATTGTAGGGTTAAGTTAATTAAGGCAACACTTAACCAATACAACATGTAAATTAAACAGATGGTGGGGTTATGAAACACCCCACCTCCGTTAAGGCCACTCACAAAAGGAATGCCTTAACGTTGGTGGAGCATTATAGGTAAATGACACAGATAATTTACAAGACAGATATATATAAGCAGCGGAAAAACTAACTTTATTTCAAATGTGGTTCATAACAAAACATTACAGCAAACTGTTTCAAACCAACTTCCAAATCACTACATCAAAATCTATATCTTGATTATTACATAAAGAAGCATAAAACACAATAAAATTGCATAAATCCCCAAGTAGTAGTGTGTCCAAAGCCATAACTAAAGATAAGAAGTTCCAAGCTATACATCACAGAGTCTTCAAGCTTGGAAAGATGAACGGTCCAAATTAAGCTGAGCTATTCCCTCCTTGGGTACCTGAAGGGGGGGAATGGAAGAAAAGAGACCGAAAGAAAATGGGTTAGACATAAATCTGGTAAGTCCAGTGATTATTCAGCATGTAAACTGATTAGAGAACCATGATTTGAATAAGCTGGACATAAGACAATAATACGGAAATGAGGTAACGTAGGATAAGGTAAGATAAACAGGGTAAGATAAACAAGGCAAGATAAACTAATCATACTAATGCACTCATGTCCATATTCTCTGCACCTACTAGATATTTCAACCATTATCATGAGTTCAAACCCAGTGATTCCCTTTCATTGATCGGCTCCTACTCGCACACGTTTACCACTTGTGTCATACGACCCCGCTCGATTGTGTATACCTGTGCTGGTCCCACCATGGGGTGTATCAAATCCTATGGTGGCAACCCGACACCATTTAAGATGCACAATGTATAACTAATGATGCCCAGTGCCTGCTTTTTCCATTCCGGAATACATGCATGCCTGTACTCCATCGGAACCTACACTAATGCACCAACCGCCGTCGTTTTGACCGCATATAATTAGCCCAGTAATCGTGCCCAACCCTGCCTAGCTCAGGGTACCATGATACATCTATGTGGGTTATTGCTGAAATTGGTCCTCATTACTAGGGTTTCCTAGTCAACATGTTAAATTGGTTAAGTGTCCAAGTTAACCTAACCCCTCCCATCAGTTTAGTTAACATGTTGCATTTGTTAAGTGTTTCCTAAATTACTTGACCCTACCATTCCTGACTTAGCTTTAATTCATTTATTAAAGCACCAACCACTCACATTAGACAGGTATTGCTGTGGTTACTGGATGTGCCGGTCGAGTCCGGGCAGTTTTACACCGCAACTCAGTCTAACCTCAGGTTTCTTTGGGCTCGATGCACTAACCTCCCACATTAGATACATATTGTTACGGTTGCTAGATGTGCCGGGCGGTTCCAGGCAGTCTTAACCTAACTCAATCTAACCACGGATTAGGCATATTCGTCCCCGAAATCTTCAAGTCAAGAAGAACGTATATCCTACCATCCAATCGTCCATCTGCTCAATCATCAAACACAGGCGTCCATTATCCTTAAAAGACTTCTAATGCTTCATGATCATATGCATAGTGTGTGTACATGTCCTTATCTAATGCAAAATTAGGCGGTCTACTGATTCAGTTGACCTCCTTAACGCAAGTCATGTCGGTGCCATGAGTCCATTATGTATGCAATCATCCCTAATCATACTTTCTACATGAGTGCACAATCATTCATACAAATGCAACGTCCATATGGTAACACATCAAGTTTTAATCATATACAAGTACATATATGCATATGCAATATGAAAGTGACTGAGCCGATCTAACACCTAATGTGTGTGTTTATGCATCCACGAGCAACCACTAGCAACCACTAGCAACCACTTGCAACCACTTGCAACCATCAATCATAACATGTTTCAAATACATGTTTGCATCCATTGGTTTCTACCTAAGGATCGAGGATAGCACTGAGGAAAAATAATAAAAGATAGATACGAGCATGAACAACTTAAGGAAAAAGAGATCGAAGATGTACCCTCAAAAAGAAAAGGGTAGGCTGTGCGTATCTTGGTCTCAGTCTCCCAAGTCTCGTCTTCCTCAACATCACTCCATTGAACTTTAACAAGTTTGACTTCGCGGTTGCGTAGCTTTTTGACTTCTGTACCCAAGATACGAGTTGGAACTCTTCTCACAGTCGCATGTCATTGTACTTCTACGTCCTCTAATATGCTTGGTTCCACCACTTCCGCAGACTCGTGTAGGCACTTTCGTAGGTGAGAAACATGAAAGACATTATGAACTCCAACCAATCTTTCGGGCAACTCTGCTCTGTAAGCCATCTTCCCAATCTTTTCAATGATAGGAAACGACCCTACAAATCATGGTGCCAACTTTCCTGCGGACCCGCAGCGAATGGCGTTCCTCAAAGGAGATACTTTAAGGAAAACCCTATCCCCAACCTCAAAATCAAGGTCGGTCCTTCTTTTATCTGCGTAGGACTTCTGTCTATCTTGGGCGGTCTTCATTCTTCTTCGTATCAAGTCCACTTTCTCTGAAGTCTCTCTAATCATATCTGGTCCAAGTATGAGCTTGTCTGTAGCCTCCTACCAACAAGTTGGTGAATGGCATGGTCTTCCATATAAAGCTTCGAAGGGTGTCATGCCTATGGTGGCTTGGTAACTATTGTTGTAGGTAAACTCCACCAAAGGAAGGTGATCTTCCCATGTTCCTCCAAAGTAAAAATGCATAGTCTCAAGAGGTCTTCTAATACCATGTTCACCCTTTCCATCTGACCGTTGGTTTGAGGGTGATAGGTCGTGCTTAGGCATAGCTGTGTGCCTACAGCCTCTTGCAAGCTCTTCCAAAACTCGCTCGTAAAGATGGGATCTCGTTCATTTATAATACTGGAGGGTATACCATGGAGTTGAACTATCTATTTAAGGTAAATGGATGCTAAAGATGAGGTAGTCCTTCTACTCTTAATAGGTATAAAATGAGCGCTTTTTGTGAGCCTATCCACTATTACCCAAATACTGGTATTGCTCCTTCTTAGCCTAGGCAGCCCATCAATAAAATCCATTGAAATGCTATCCCATTTCCACCGCAGGACTTCTAGAGGATGAAGCAAACCACCAGGCTTCTTTTACTCTGCCTTGGCATATCAAACACTTAGCGATGAATTCAGCTACATCCCTCTTCATGCCATTCCAAAAGAAAACTCTTTTTACGTCTTTATACATTTTTCTCCACCTGGGTGTACGGTCAACTTGGAATGATGTGCCTCTTCGAGAACCTTCTTCACCAAATCCCTTGCTTGTGGGACGCAAAGCCTTCCATCCCGCCTTAACCAACCTTTATAATCGATGGAGTATCATTTAGGTGACTAGAAGTCTCACCCTTAATTAGCTTGTCCATCACATTAACTAGCTGAGGGTCTTCATGTTGCGCATTTCCTATTGAATCCAGAAGATTAGGCCGCACTTCTAGCGATGCTAACAAACCGGTCACATGATGATGGAGGGTCTAAAGTCAAAATTGGCTATGGACTCCAAGCTCTGCCTTTCAACAAAGAGAGAGCTTAAGGTCAGCTTCTTTCTACTCAAGGCGTCTGCTACTACATTGCCATTGCCAGGGGTATAGGAAATCTCAAAATCGTAGGATGCCAAGAATTCCATCCACCTCTGTTGCCTCAAGTTAAGATATTTCTACGAGAAAATGTACTTCAATGATTTATGGTCAGTATATAATTCAAACTTCTCACCTAGGAGATAATGGCGCCAAGACTTAAGCGCAAAGACGATGACAGCCAACTCTAGGTCATGGGTTGGGTAGTTTTTGTCGTGTACTTTCAGCTGCCTGCCTCCATAAGCTACTACCTTCCCTTCTTGCATCAAGACAGCACCTAGTCCCGTACCACATGAATCCGTGTATATGGTAAACATCTTGCTCCCATCCAGCAATGTCAGAACTGGGTCTGTTGTTAGAGCTCTCTTTAATCATTGGAAAGCAATATCGCAATTCAAATCCAATTGAAAGTTAGGTTCTTCTTCGTCAACTTCGTAAACGGAGCTGAGATTTTTTCAAAGTCTTTAATGAACTTTCGGTAAAAGCCCACTAGCCCAAGGAAGCTTCGTACCTCGGTCGCATTCTGTGGAACCTTCCAATCTTGCACCGCAACTACTTTTGCGGGGTCCACGGCTAACCCTTCCTTGGATACCACATGTCCAAAAAATCTTAATTCCTCTCTCCAGAAGTGGCATTTGGAGAATTTGGCTTTCAACTAATGTGCTCGAAGAGTATCCATGACTTCTTTTAAATGCTGAGCAAGCTCTTCCTCACTCTTTGAGAAAATCAAAATGTCATCTACGAAGACCACCACAAACTTATTGAGGAACTCCCTGAACACCCTGCTCATCAAAATCAATGAAGTAGGTGGGTGCGTTTGTCAGGCCGAAAGGCATGACAAGCCACTCGAAGAAAGTATCCAGAGTTCTGAACGCGGTCTTATCAATGCTGTCTTCAGCCACTCTCAGCTGATGAAACCCGGTAGCTAAATCTAGTTGGGAGAAAACCGATGCACCTACGAGTTGATCGAACAAGTCATCTATTCTTGGAAGTGGGTTCCTATTCTTCTTGGTCAGCTTGTTTAGCTCCCTATAGTCAACGCATAGGCAAAGCGAACCGTCCGCTTTAGTTGCGAACACTACTGGAGCACCCCTTTCAGAAATACTCCGCCTTATAAACCCCTTCTCAAGCAACTCTTTAACTTGCTTGTCGAGTTCTTTCCTCTCCCTTGGAGCCATGTGTCTAACGGGTAAAGCAACGGGTTTTGCATTATCAACGAGGTATATTCGGAAGTCTATCTCCAGCTTCAGAGGTAACCCTTTAACCTCTTCAAAGACATCCGAGTATTCACGGACTACTCTAACAGACTGCAAATTCTCAATAGACGCATCAAGAGATTCTAGATAGCTAAGAATAACAGAGTTCATGGGATTACAAGACATTTCAAGAGTGTTATCGAGGCGATTCATGAGTCTAACCACACTCCTTTCACAATCGAGGATGGCACCATTACTAGATAGCCAATCCATGCCTAGAATCAACCCATAGCCCGTGAAGCCCAAAACATAGGCATTGCATCCAAACCCCAAACTTAGTATAGAAATTTCCAAATCCAAACAAATCATTGAAAAATAAGTTGAGCCCCTAATTGGATTTGAAACAACCAAGGGATCCTCTACTAAACTGGTGTCTAGGTGTAGAGATTCAACAGAAGCAGTAGATATAAAAGAGTGCGATGTGCCAGAATCAAAGAGTGTACGAACAAGATGTTCAAAAAGATAAACTAAACTCTTAATAGAAACATTTCTACCTCGTCCTTGCAGAGGTTCCATGAGAGCGTGAACCTGCCCTCCAGAAGTAGATCCAGCTCTCTACCCTTGCCCTTGCTTTCTTAGGCAGTCCCTAGCCATGTGTCATGCCTCGCCGCAATGGAAACAGCCACCCATCTTCCTTTTCTTCTTCCTGCAGTCCTTAACCAGATGTCCAGGAATGCCAAAAAAATTACACTTCCTCTTGTCACGGGTTTTGTTGTTCTTCCCGCCCTTCTTGGAATCTGTATTCTTGCTCTGTGATCCTTCCCCTTTCTTATCCCGAGGGGCTTCCACCTTTGTCTCCTTCTTGCCAACCTTATCTTCTTCTTGTAACAGTTCCATGTCCATCGGTCTCTCATAAGTCGCACCCATAGGTATATGGGACATAGCTAGGCTGTGCAGTGGCTCATTCAACCCTTTAATAAAGAGGAGAGCCTTCTTATGTGGAGTGTTCACTAACTCCATTCCGAACCTAGCCAATTGATTGAGTTGGTTAACATATTCCTTGACCGACATACTTCCCTGTTTGAGAGCTAAGAACTTCTCCATATGTAGGCTTCGTTCAGCTTGTGAGAGGAATATCATTTCAAACCTCATTCTGAAATCTATCCAAGTTTCAACTGGTCTTTCAGCGTTTGTAACTTCCCACCAACAGGAAGATTCATCTTTGAGTAATCACATGGCCAACTATATCTTCTATCTATCATCCACTTCGAAGATATCAAACAAATCCTCAGTTTCTTTGAGCAAGTTTCTTTATTCCACGAAGGATTCATTTCCATTAAAATTCTTTCCACTCATGGCTCGAAAGTCCCTACATATTTTTGAGAAAGCATTTGCATGAGGAGGAAGAGGAGGAACCGCAGCAGTTGGGGGAGAGGGAACGTCTGCTGGGCCTACGACATCAGCCCTAGCCTCTAGGTACCTTAACCAGCAAGCTACCAACATGCCCTCTAGAAGGTTAAGATCCCCAGACATGCTGAAATGATAAAGGAAAGATTCGAAACAAAGGATAAAAAGATAGTGCATATGGATTAGGGGGATTATGCCTCTTTTTTAAAAAAAATAAAACACTTTTTCGCGAAAATTGCTTCTTTAAATTTCTTTTTTTGAAAAACAGTTTTCAAAAAATTTATCCGATCTGGTAAACCTTTGCTCTGATACCAAGTGAAACACCCCACCTCCGTTAAGGTCCCTCACAAAGGGAATGCCTTAACGTTGGTGGAGCATTATAGGTAAAAGACACAGATAATTTACAAGACAGATATATATAAGCAGCGGAAAAACTAACTTTATTTCAAACGTGGTTCATAACAAAACATTACAGCAAATTGTTTCAAACCAACTTCCAAATCGCTACATCAAAATCTCTGTCTTGATTATTACATAAAGAAGCATAAATGACAATAAAATTGCATAAATTCTCAAGTAGTAGTGTGTCTAAAGCCATAATCAAAGATAAGAAGTTCCAAGCTATACATCACATAGTCTTCAAGCTTGGAAAGATGAACGGTCCAAATTAAGCTGATCTATTCCCTCCATGGGTTCCTGAGAGGGAGGGGAAACGAAAGAAAAGAGAGCGAAAGAAAATAGGTCATACATAAGTCTGGTAAGTCCAGTGATTATTCAGCATGTAAACTGATTAGAGAACCATGACTTGAATAAGCTGGACACAGGACAATAATAAGGAAATAAGGTAACATAGGATAAGGTAAGATAAACAGGGCAAGATAAACAAGGCAAGATAAACTGATCATACTAACGCACTCATGTCCATATTCTCAGCACTATTAGATATTTCAACCATTATCATGAGTTCAAACCCAGTGATTCCCTTTCATTGATCGGATCCTACTCGCACGCTTTTACCACTTGTGTCATACGGCCCCGCTCGATTGTAGATACCTGTGCTGGTCCCACCATGGGGTGTATCAAATCCTATGGTGGCAACTCGACACAATTCAAGATGCACAATGTATAACTACTGATGCCCAGTGCCTGCTTTTTCCATTCCGGAGTACATGCATGCCCGTACTCCGTCGGAACCTACACTGACGCACCAACCGCCGTTGTTTTGACCGCATATAATCAGCCCAATAATCGTGACCCACCCTGCCTAGCTCAGTGTTCCATGATACATCTATGGGTTACTGCTGAAATGGGTCCTCGTTACTAGGGTTTCCTAGTCAGCATGTTAAATTGGTTAAGTGTCCAAGTTAACATAACCCAACCCATCAGTTTAGATAACATGTTGCATTGGTTAAGTGTTGCCTTAATTTCATAACCCTATCATTCCTGACTTAGCTTTAATTAATTTATTAAAGAACCAACCACTCACAATAGATAGGTATTGTTGTGATTACTAGATGTGCCGTTCGGGTTCGGGCAGTTTTACATCGCAACTCAGTCTAACCTCGGGTTTCTTTGGGCTCGATGCACTAACCTCCCACATTAGATATATATTGTTAAGGTTGCTGGACGTGCCAGGCTGTTCCGGGCAGTCTTACACCGCAACTCAATCTAACCTCGGGTTAGGCATATTCGTCTTTTCTAAATTTACATATTTACCTCTTTATATTTATATGTAAATTATTTTCATTCAAGTCAAGCCCAGCTTTCCTTTACAAATCAAGTTCATAAATTTTAGGTATGAAAATTTATAATACTTTATGCCATAAAACATTTACATGTTCATGAGCCAAATATGCCAATTATATATAATTTCATATTTTCCCCAACGTTGCCCCCGTTGAACGTTCGCATGAATTACGTAAAATGTTAGGCTCGATACATAGCCTAACTTATACATAAAAGGGGGAAAAGAGGAACATATAATAATTCCAACATCACAAAAATATGGACCTAACTACATATGTGTCATATGAATATGGCATAGAACAATATATACTTAATTATGAACTTGCAAATTTAGATCTACTCAACATGAATCATGAAATAGGGGTTTTACATAGAACTACATAAACTTAACATTAGGCATGTAATTGTGAACTTCACAAATTAGTTGGATCTAACCTAACATGAACCTAATCATATTAGCATGTAGTTTTGGGTCATAGAGGTGAACATGGTTGAACTTGCATAAAATTCCCAAATTGACATATAACATATAGATGTCATTACCAAATCATGCGACATAAAATGTCATCGTCCAATTATACAACATAGTATGTCATTGCCTATTTACACAATATGATATCCATCGCCAAATTATACAATATGGAATTCATTGCCAAATCACACAATATGATATCCATCGCCAAATTTATACATGTCATCACCAAATTGTACAATATGATATCCATCGCCAAATTATAATATGTCATTGCCAATTGTCATTGCCAAAATATACAACATAATATGTCATTGACGAATTATACAACATATGGATCTATTTCAAAGCATTTAACAGTTATCATTATATTACATACAACATGATAACAAACATGATAAGAGTCATTGTCTTAATCAATCTAGTTATAACAAAAAGGATAGGCATAGATTTACATTAGGCGATGTTCTACATCCAGTTATTTAGTCACAATTCTAATATCAGTTAGGTCTAAATGATAACTAGACTTACAAAAAGGAGGCTAGTCTTGAGTTCTAGGATCTGTATTCTGAATTTGAATAGCTCTCCTTTGTTGCAGATATTGAATTATCTTAGTTGAATTAGATTTGATTTGCAATTCCTACTTGCTTTCTAATTGAATGAGAATGGCGGCTACTCTAGGTTGAGTGTGGACAGCTTGACGATCTTAGGAATATTTTTGTGTGGCTTTAAGGTTTAGATTTAGGTTGCTTATATAGAAGTTTGATTTAATAGGAGCCGTCAGATTAACCTAGAGCAAATCAGAGCCATTCAAACCTAAGAGAACCAACCATAATGTGCCACGCAAGACCTAATGATACAGCAATTCTTTACAGGAAAAACACATCAGATTTCAGATTTGACCCCAGGGGGTGGTCGACCCCAAGGTCGACCTGTATGGGGGAAGGTCGGCCCCCTAGTCGACCTGGCCTTAGCCGGGAATTTTCCCGCCCAGTCCGCTTCTGCTTCTGATTTTGAATTTTGAATTTTCTGAACTTTACTCTGAGTTGTTTATTTTTAAATTCTGGATCTTCTGAAGGTCATAACTCCTTCATACGGATTCCGTTTTACGCAAACTCGAACTCTATCTCAAGCAGAATTCTGAGACGAACGCAATGGCGTAACCCGTTTCCCTTAGTTCTCAAACTTGAAATTGATTATTCTTTAATTCGTTACTTTAATGTTTATAGAAAATACGGGGTGTTATAGGTTAGGTTAATTTGAGAACACTTAACCGTTATAGCATGTTGATTAGGAAACCCTAGTAGTGGGGACCCGTTTCAGTAGTAACCCACATAGATGTATCACGGTATCCTGAAATAGGCAGGGTGGGGCACGATTCCTGGGCTGATTATAAGCGGTCAAAATAGCGGCGGGTGGTGCAGCAGTGTAGGTTCCGACGAAGTATGGGCGTGCACGTACACCAGAGTGGAAAAAGCAGGCACTGGGCATCAGTAGTATACACTGTTCATCTTGAATTTGTGTTGGGTTTCCACCGTAGGAATTGATACACCCCATGGTGGGACCAACACAGGTATCTACAATCAAGCGGGGCCGAATGACACAAGAAATAAATGCATGCGAGTAGAAGCCAATCGGAAAAGGGATTACTTTGTTATGAGCACATGATGGTAGTTGAAACATTCGTTAGTAGGTGCAGAGAAATGGAAATGAGTACGATAGTATATTCAGTTTATCTTGCCTTACATTATGTTATCTTATTGCTGGTATTGTCCTATATTCAATTTATTCATGTCATGATCCTTTTATCTATTTACATGCTGACGTTTCCCTCCCCCCCCCCCCCCCCCCCCACCCCGGTCCGTAGGGAGGGAATACTTCAGCTTAGTGAAGACCTATTCCAGCTTGAAGAGAGTAGATGTATTGCTTGGATTCTCTTTTCCTGGTCTATAGTTGTGGTTACACTTTTATTGGGGATTTATGCTGCTTTACTATTGTTTTATGCTTCTTTATGTACTTGGAGTTTTAAATCAAGGTATATGTTTTATTGCAATAATTTAGAAGTTGGGTTTTGAGACAATGCTTGTAATGTTTTGACTGAACCACGTTATTTAAGAAATGATTTCAGTTTTCCGATGTTTATATGTTTGTCTTGTAAATTATCAATGCCTTTTACCTAAAATGCTTCACCAAAGTTGATGCATTCCCTTTGTGAGTGACCTCAATGGAGGTGGGGTGTTTCACTTGGTATCATAAAAATGGTTTACCAGATCAGCTAAAAGTTTTTGAAAACTATTTTTCAAAAAGAAGTTTAAAGAAGCATTTTCAAGAAAAATGTTGTTTTATTTTAAAGGCATAATCCCTAAAGCCATATGCATTATCTTTCTATCCTTAGTTTTGAATCTTTTCTTTTTGTTTTAGCATGTCTGGGTATCTTAATCTTCCCGAGGGCGTATCGATACCTAGCTGGTTCAGAAGGTATCTGGAGGCTAGGGCTAATGACGTAGGCCCAATAGACGTTCCTCCTCCCCCAGTTGCAGTCCTTCCTCCTCCTCCTCCGCGTGTGAATGCTTTCTCGGAGATATGTAGAGACTTTCGAGCTATGGGAGGAAAGAACTTTAATGGGACTGAGTCATTTGTGGAAGCAAGAAACTAGCTCAAGGAAACAAAAGATTTTTTTGTTATCTTCGAAGTGGACAATAGGCAGAAGATACAATTGGTTGTATGGTTACTTAAGGACGAAGCCTCTTACTGGTGGGAAGTTACTAATGATGAGAGACCAGTTGAAACTTGGGAGGATTTCAGAATGAGATTTGAAATGAAGTTCCTCTCGCAAGCTGAACGGAGTCTACAGATGGAGAAGTTCTTAGCACTCAAACAGGGAAGCCTATCGGTTAAGGAATACGTCAACCAATTCAACTAGCTGCCTAGATTCAGACTGGAGTTAGTAAACACCCACATAAAAAGGCTCTCTGATTCGTTAAAGGGTTAAATGAGCCGCTGCATAGCCTAGCTATGTCCCATATACCTATGGGTGTGACTTTTGAGAGACTGGTGGATATGGCATTGTTACAGGAAGAAGATAAGGATGGCAAGAAAGAGGCAAAGTTGGAAGAACCTCTAGACAAGAAAGCGGAGGGATCGTAGAATAAGAAGACGGATTCCAAGAAAGGCGGGAAGAATAACAAACCCCGTGACAAGAGAAAGTGTAAATTTTGAGGCATACCTAGACATCTGATTAAGGACTGCAGAAAGAAGAAAAGGAAGATGGGTGGTTGCTTTCAATGTGGCGAGACATGACATATGGCTATGGATTGCCCAAGAAGGCAAGGGAAAGGGCAGAGGACTGGATCTACTTCTGGAGGGCAGATTCACGCTCTCATTGCACCTCCGCAAGAAAGAGGTAGAAATATTTCTGTTGAGAGTTTAGTTTATCTTTATGATCATCCAGTTCGTACTCTTTTTTATTCTGGCGCATCGCACTCTTTTATATCTATGCTTTAGTTAAATCTCTGCACTTAGATACCAAAATAGTAGATGATCCCATGGTTGTTTCAAATCCAATTGGGGGTTCGACTTATTTGTCAATGATTTATTTGGATTTGGAAATTTCTATACTAAGCATTGGGTTTAGATGTAATGCTTATGTTTTGGGTTTCACGGGAAATGGGTTGATTCTAGGCATGGATTGGTTATCCAGTAATGGTGCCATCCTCGATTGTGAAAGGAGAGTGGTTAGACTTATGACTCACCTTGGTAACACTCTCGAAATCTCTTGTAATCTCATGAATTCTGTTATGCTTAGCTATCTAGAATCTCTTGATGCATCCGTTGAAAACTTGCAATCTGTTAGAGTAGTCCAAGAATACTTGGATGTCTTTGAAGAGGTGAAGGGTTTACCTCTGAAGCGAGAGATAGACTTCCGCATATACCTTGTTGATAATGAAAAACCTATTGCTTTACCCGTTAGACACATGGCTCCAAGGGAAAGGAAAGAGCTCAGCAAGCAAGTTAAAGAGTTTCTTGAAAAGGGGTTCATAAGGCGGAGTCTTCCTAAATGGGGTGCTCCATTGGTGTTTACAACCAAAGCGGATGGTTCACTTCGCCTGTGTATGGACTACAGGGAGCTAAAAAAGCTGACCAAGAAGAATAGGCACCCACTTCCTAGAATAGACAACTTATTCGACCAGCTCGTAGGTGCCTCGGTTTTCTCCCAACTAGATCTGGCCTCTGGATTTCATCAGCTAAGAGTGGCTGAAGACAACATAGATAAGACCGCGCTCAGGATGGTTTCTTCGAATGGCTTGTCGTGCCTTTCGGCTTGACAAACGCACCCGCCTATTTTGTAGACTTGATGAGTGGGACGTTCGAGAGTTCCTTAATAAATTTGTAGTGGTCTTCATGGGCGACATTTTGATTTTCTCAAAAAGTGAGGAAGAATATGCTTTGCATTTAAGGGAAGTTATGGATACTATTCGAGCACATCGGCTGAAAGAAAAATTCTCCAAATGCCATTTTTGGAGAGAAGAAGTATGGTTTCTTGGACATGTGGTGTCCAAAGATGGGATAGCTGTGGATCCCGCAAAAGTAGTTGCGGTACAAGATTGGAAGATTCCACGGAGTGCAACCGAAGTACGAAGTTTTCTCGGGTTGCGGGCTTTTACAGAAAGTTCATTAAGGAATTTGCGAAGATCTCAGCCCCACATACTAGGTTGACGAAGAAGAACCTAACTTTTGCCTGGGATTTGGATTGTGATGTTTCTTTCCAACGATTGAAAAGGGCTCTGACAACGACCCCAGTTCTGACATTGCCTGATGGGAGTAAGATGTTTATGGTATACACAGACGCATGCGGTACCGGACTAGGCGCTGTCTTGATGCAAGAAGGCAAGGTAGTTTGTTATGGGCGGAGGCAATTGGAGGTACATGAGAAGAACTACCCAACTCATGATTTAGAGCTAGAGGCCATTGTTTTCACTCTTAAGTCATGGCATCATTACCTGCTAGGAGAAAGGTTTGAATTGTTTACTGACCATAAATCGTTAAAGTACCTTTTCTCATAGAAAGATCTTAACTTAAGACAACAAAGGTGGATGGAATTTCTTGCCTCAAACGATTTTGAGATTGCTTATACCCCTGGTAAGGGCAATGTGGTAGCAAACGCCTGAAGTAGGAAAAACTGACCTTAATTCCTCTCTTCGTAGAAAGGCAAAGCTTGGAGTACATGGAAAACTTTGACGTTAGACCCTCCTTTGAATTTGTAACTGGTTTGTTAGCATCGCTAGAGGTGCGGCCTACTCTTTTTGACTCAATAGGAATCGCGCAATGTGAAGACCCTCAGCTAGTTGATGTGGTGGATAAGCTAAATAGAGTGAGACTTCTAGTCACCTCAATAGATACTCCATCGATGACAAGGGTTGGTTGAGACGGGACGGAAGACTATGCGTCCCACAAGCAAGGGATTTGGTGAAAGTGGTTCTCGAAGAAGCACACTATTCTAAGTTGACTATACACCCAGGTGGGGACAAGATGTATAAAGACATAAAAAGAGTTTTCTTCTGGAATGGCATGAAGAAGGATGTAACTGAGTTTGTCTCTAAATGCTTGATATGCCAGCAAGTCAAGGAAGAGCAGAAGAAGCCTAGTGGCCTGCTTCATCCTCTAGAGGTCCCACAATGGAAATGGGATAGCATTTCGATGGACTTTATTGATGGGTTGCCTAGGTCAAGAAGGGGCAATACCAGTATTTGGGTAATAGTAGACAGGCTCACTAAAAGCGCTCACTTTATACTTGTTAAGAGTACAAGGACAGCCTCATCGTTAGCATCCATTTATCTTAAAGAGGTGGTTCGACCGCATGGAATACCCTCTAGCATAGTAAATGATCGAGATCCTATCTTTACGAGCAAGTTTTGGAAAAGTTTGCAAGAGGCTACAGGCACACATCTATGCTTAAGCACTGCCTATCACCCTCAAACCGATGGTCAGACGGAAAGGGTGAACAAAGTATTAGAAGATCTTTTGGGATTGTGCATTCTTGATTTTGGAGGTACATGGGAGGATCATCTTCCTTTGGTGGAGTTCGCCTACAACAATAGCTACCAAGCCACCATCGGCACGAAACCCTTTGAGACTTTATATGGAAGACCATGCCGATCACCAACTTGTTGTGGGAGTCTACAGACAAGCTCGTACTTGGGCCTGACATGACCAGAGAAACTTCAAAAAAGGTGGACTTGATACGAAGACGAATGAAGACCGCACAAGATAGACATAAGTCCTACGCTGATAGAAGAAAGACCGGCCTAGATTTTGAGGTTAGAGACAGAGTTTTTCTTAAAGTATCTCCTTTGAGGAATGTCGTTCGCTTTGGGTCTGTAGGGAAATTGGCACCAAAATTTGTGGGGCTATTTCCTATCATTGAGAGGATTGTGAAGATGGCTTATAAAGTAGAGCTCCCAGAAAGATTGGCTGGAGTTCATAATGTTTTTCATGTCTCTCATCTGCAGAAGTGCTTACATGAGTCTGCAGAAGCTGTGGAGCCGAGCATACTAGAGGAAGTAGAATTGGAGCGAGAAGCGACGGTGAGAAGAGTTCCAAGTTGTATCTTGGGTACAGAACTTAAAAAGCTATGCAATCGTAAGGTCAAGCTAGCTAAAGTACAGTGGAGTGACGCTGAAGGAGATGCGACTTGGGAGACTGAAGACAAGATACGCGCATCATACCCTTTTCTTTTTAAGGGTACATTCTTGATCTCTTTTTCCATAAGTTTATGCATGCTTGTATCTATCTCTTAAGTATATCTCTTCGGTCCTATTCTTAATCCTTAGGTAGAAACCAATGGATGTAAACATGTATTTGAAACATGTTATGATTGATGGTTGCAATTGGTTGCTAGTGGTTGCTCATGGATGCATATACACACATATTAAGTACTAGATCGACTCAGTCACTTTCATATTGCATGTGCATATATGTATTTGTCTGTGGATTGAAACTTGATGTGCTATCATATGGATGTTGCATTTGTATGAATGATTGTGCACTCATGTAGAAGTTACAAAACATGATTAAGAATAATTGCATATATGATAGACTCAGAGCACCAACATGATTCACATCAAGGAGGTCAACTGAATCAATAGACCACTTGATTTTGCATTAGATAAGGACATGTACACACACTATACATACGATCATGAGAGCATTAGAATTCTTTTTAAGGACAATGGATGCCTGTGATTGATGGTCGAGTAGATGGATGTTGGATGTTAGGATACAGTCTTCTTAACTTATAGATCTTGGGGACGAAATCCTTTAAGGAGGGGAGAATGTAACACCCCGTAATTTCTGTGAATATTAAAATAAAAAAATTAAGAACACTTAATTTCTTAAAAGAGTAATTAAGGAAAACGTGTTATGCTATTGCGTTCATCTCGGAATTCTGCTTGAGATAAAGCCCGAATTTGCGTGAATCGGACTCCGTATGAACAAGTTATGGAGGTTAGAAGATTTCTAGTGCAAGCAGAAAATAAATTAAAAATAATAATTAAATAATCAATTCAGTTTGTAATTCAAAATCTCATAAATAGGCTGAGCAGGAAATCTCCCGCTCAGGGGTATCGACCCCCCAAGGGGTGTCGACATGGGTAGTAATCTATCACTTCTCTTTTCTCAAAAATATTTTCCTGGTGTTTTAAACAACTTCTCTTTTCTCAAAAATCAAATATTCCTTTTCGAAACTCAAAAACGACTTATTTCCTCCAAACAATTCAAAAATAAAATCTTTGGTAGTAATCCGTCACCTAGAAACTCGAAAATGAACAATGTTGATGTACGAATCATCATCGGAATTATTTTTCCAGCTATTGAAGTGAGTTCAATGCTATGTCACTTTTCAAAACAATTCTTAAACACTTCTATTTTGAAATTATTCAAAACATCATTCCCACCATTTAAAAAACATTTTCAAATTCACCAGGATCTTAAAATTTCCATATATTAAATCCAAAACCATTACAATACTTTTCCAGTTTTCCAGAATTATAATTCCAATTCTGTTTAAATCCAGAATAAATTCATCTGAATGTATACATAACATTTATGTTAATTCTGGTTGGTTATTTATAACCATTTCAAACCATTTCAATTTATAATCTTATCCGATTACAATAACAACTAACACATCTAATATTTATTATGATAATTCCAATATATATGTTTCTTTTATATCAAAACATACTTTGGGTAAATTATCTCATTTACCCTTTTTCAAAACAATATTATGCCGACTTATTGTATTCGAGCGTTTAGAAACCCCTATCGACCTTGTGGTGCCCCACTGCCGATCCAGAATTTATAATTCACTCAACCAATAAATCTCCATAATATAAAACTACTTTATATCAATATACAAATACGTTCACTCGTCTATATACATTCAACTCAATCTAGGGTATTATTAACTCTATCTCCACCAAGTCACGCCACAGAGCTAAGGTAATTACTTAAACTTTAGCTCTGATACCACTGTAACGACCCAAGAATTTTCGACCTTGAAAATCGACATAACACACTAATGTCAACTATTCAAGCATCAGAAATACCGGACCATTAATAGAAAAAAGTTAGAGGGTGAGAATAGATAAGACAGAAAATTAGAATAGAAGAAGGAGAAGAAAATCACAACATCAGAGTAAATACAAATCTCACAGCGGAATGAATAAATATATTTCATAACATAATTTTGAAATAAAACAGTATCTGTACACAATACCTTTATTAGGGTATAACACTTACAACACAGCGGAAATAAACAATAGCTATATAATCCTGAAGCCTCCAGCTCCAGCTCTTCTAGTATCTGTAATATCCCGACTACTCGTACAAAATTGGGCACCCAAGAGTTTAGGGAAACAAAACAAAATAAACTCTGGGTCAGTCATGTGACTGGTGTGAGTAAACTCCAACCACTTGTTTAACTTTTAAAATCCATTTAAAATAAAGAATAATCGTAGGACCGACCCACACATAAACACAGATGGTTTTTACCTTATGATAACCCAAAACATTCTTTTATAATCCATAATCTTTTGATATTATAATAATGTCTAAATCAAATACATAGCAATCTACTAGAACGCTTTCATCTCACGCTCTACATATATAATATACAAATCAAAAATCATGGGCTCTTATTGGGTAATGGATTCCAACTATGAAAAGGTTTGGAACCACCTTCTGATCGGTGTACTCTAGAAGCGATACACTGGAGTTCAACAAGAACATCTTGTAACTCAGCCACACATGACCGGCCATTCATTTCGCTTGAATGTTCCGAATATATTGTCACCTTACGGTTGGTATACCAACATAACCGTTCCCGGGAGACACAAAATTGAAAGAAGTAACAAATATGAATATTCTCTAGATGGTGACAATATACCCTAATTGGGTGCGACCCACTTAGCCATGCTGCCTGCCCGATTTCTGTCATTTCCCAGTTGATGAGGCTGGAAGTCATAACATATCTTTTAATAGATCACTCCTTCGTTTACTTTGAATGCCACATCGTCATACCCATCAAATCACAAATTGATTTCCCTAGAAATACCACGGGTATAAGCTAAGAGAAACGAATTCCTCTGCCACTAATGTAAATACGTTTGAAACGATCAACTTGCACAATCTACCAGATATACTCTATCAGACACATCTATTCAAGTTATCCTGGGATTGGACAACCCGAAGGCGCTATTATGTAAATCCATCTTATGCAATTTCTACCCAGGATTTACTGAATTACCCTTGTATAACTCCATCTTCAATTATCTTCATCATATTTGACAACGAAAATGGTCAACATCTTTGATAGTCGATGATTTGACTATCAAAGGAAAACATGTGTACAAACAACGGTCATATTCCCAAATGGAAATCTTACCAACCAATCATCATTTCATTTCCCAATCTCCCATTTATCATTTCCATATATTGATAAATTTCTTATTTTCTAAAATTAGAAAATATACGTTATTCACTTTGGAAAACGTTTCCATTTCTGATTCGCACATCAATATACTCCCATCTCTATCAGTCACTAACTATAAAATAATAAGAGAACAACTTCCCAAACATAAACCCCGAAGGTCGAAACGAACATCACATCGATACCTAGAAAGCCATTCAACCAGTCAGTTTCTAATTTCAGTAATTCCATTTAAATTCCTAATTCAAACCCCAAATTCCCTTATAATATTTTATTTGTAGAATTATTCATATAAATCTCCTTTTTATTTCTAACACTTAAATCTCATTTATAATTCCCTTTATATAATTCTATTTATTCTATATAAACCCTTTTATGTATTTCAATTTATTTTATATAAATCGTTTTATATAATTCTATTCATTTTGTATAAATCCTTTTATAGAATTCTATTCATTTCCCAAATATTTCCTTAATTATATTTTCTAATATTTGTTTTCCAAATATTACCTTTTATCATATCCTATTTATTTCATATATAAATATTTCATTTTCAATATTCACTTTGAAAATTTCCTTTTTACAGTCCATCATTTCATATGGTATTTAAAATACCAAATAACATGTCCAGTGTCATCATAATCAATCATAGATTATATATCACATCATATATTGCAATATATGAAAACAAATAGTATTGTAAATATTGAGGAATCCAGTTGGATCTCTCCAACCTGTTTCCCTGCATCCACAGATGTTAAACAATATAATTAACATCGATTTCATTTCAATATGAAATATTCTGATAAATAGAATCAATATTTGATTAACGATTTATATATATCGTTATCTATAATTTCAACCAATAAATCAGCAATTCAACCAAGCAATAAACATACAACAATCAATCATCATTTATCAATAATATATTATATTTGTAAAAATATAAACGGATAGAGTTAGTGAGTTTTACTCACATTGTTCCACATTTGATTATTCTGCTTTTATTTCATTTAAAATCAAATAGGTGTTTGATTTTATCATGAACTATCAGTAGCTCTGTTCTCAGGGAAAACCATTCCACTGTAGCTCTCATCACTATGATTCCAATGGTACCAAATTCGTCAGATTCTGATAACATATATAAGAGTTACGTATTCTATAAGTTATGCGTTATTAAATTTAATAACTAAACTTAAATCATTTAAAATACTGGGCCTCACCACTAAATTTAAATCTGTCAGCCCATTTTCCAGACCCACTCAGCATGCATATGCCCATTCAAAATTTTACCGCCCATGCTCACATTATCCCATTCTCAGAAACAAATCATCCCACTATTTCGAACTTCCCATTTTCAATACCAAACAACGCCTTTTTTCCTTTTTATTTTTTTTTTATTTTTTTATTTTGGGCGTTTTCCTTTTGTCAGCCTAGTAACTTCAGATGCGTATCTTGAATTAATAGCAGTTCTTTAATTTTAAAATGTGTTGCTATCCCATAATCGAATGCCATTTTTTTCCTTCTGCTTTTTTTCTTTGTCTCATTGGGCTTGACGCTTACGCACCGGCCCACCAAACCCAATATTTACATGAATAGTCCTCTTATTTGCTTGTCCACCTTCTATGGTAATTAAAGCATCATTCTATTCGCATGAATTGCCTTGAAGAACCCACCTCGTCTCATAAAGCTATGCTTCACTACCCCTTCTCTACCCTGCTGTCACAATGCCAAGCCCAAATACCTAACCCACTGTCCAATGCCGCTGCACTACTCGAACATTTGCATGCAACTTTCCACCATTTGAAACTTTGGTTACCATTATCTACCTACTGTTTCTCCTTCTCTCCTTACAAACGCCATCTCCCAGTAACTTTATTCAACAGACCTCCCCACTTTTCCTGAACTATACACTACTCCATCTTCTCAAAAAGATTTAAAATGTGCTGCTCCCATTTACTACCACTTCATCCTCCCATTTGGTTTCAATGAACCCGCTAACATCTTACTACTACTCTTCACGGCAGTTAATGAGACCACCACCGATGAACTCAGCTTTCCGTCCAGCACCTCGCTACGCTGGAGTTCAGCTCAAACTCCCTCCAACCTTCATATACACAACGACATTCCATTCTCTCCTTCACGCTTACATACCCTCTACTCCAACCGTTTCCCATAACCAATGCCATGCACCCATGTCCCCTAACAGTAACGCAAGTCTCTCACGTGGAAAGCAACCACTCCTCTCCTATGTGCCATCCTTATTTCAAGGTCTTTTCGGCCCTTATGCGACACCGGCTACCCTACCCTTCTACTAATTTGCGTGAGAAACCCCCTTCCTTTTTGTTTCCTCTCAGGTCACCCAAAATCCACATTGTTTGTTCTCAGGAAAAGGCATGTTTCCAGTATTGTTTTGAATTGCAATACCATGGTTTTAAAAATCCCCTTAAAGCTTCAAAGTACTACTATTTGTTTTAATTTTAGAGGAGTCATGAAAAGCTTCTAGTTTGTAATTCATTTGAGGAACCTAAATAAAAGGAGTGTGTGCCTGTTTATTTATAAAGTTAGAAAGCTTAATGCTTCAGTAAAAGTACCAGACAGCAAACGTGTGTGTGATAAGGGTATAGGTTCAGATCTGGAAATTAGGAGGAAGAGGAGACAGTAGGAGAAAAGAAAATGGGGACGAAGCAAAGAAAAGAGAGAGAGAAAGTTTTACAACTAATTCTTCCATACCACTACTGTTGCCTTCGTACAAATATATAGCCACTTGCATTACACTATTTCTGCAAGTTACTGAATCCTTAACAAACTTTTTGGCGCCATGCCACTAAAAATAAAATAAAAAGAAATACATCAAAAGTAAAAGAGAACGTGCTGCTAATTTCCACTATCACGCAGCACTATTAGTTAGTTTCTGAATCGCACAGGCAATTGAATTCTCCTTTTGGGTCTTGCACTGTCATTGGAGTTCTTACCTTGTGCATGTATGTCTGTAGTGTGCATATCATCACCTACCCCTTCCAGATCGACCTTGTCCTCAAGGTCGCGATAATTAGCTGGCAGAGCATCCGGCAATGGTTGAGTTGGTGAGATAGCTGGGTTTGGGCAGTGTTTAAGTAAGGAGACATGGAAGACGGAGTGTATGCGAGATTCGGGTGGCAATTGAAGTCTGTAAGCTACTGGTCCGATTCGCTCAAGTATTTGAAACGGTCCAAAATATTTCTTGGATAATTTATTATGATTGTTCATCAAAGTCTTTTGTCGATACGGTTGGAGTTTTAGAAGGACCCAAGAGCCAACATCAAACTGTTTGTCGCTTCTATGCTGATCCGCGTGATTCTTCATTCGAGTTTGTGCTTTCAGGAGGTTAGATTTGATAAGGCGCAGCAAGTTGTCCCTTGATGTAGCCCAGTCATTCAAAGCGGGTAGGTCTGTTGCAGATGTAATATAATCACCAAGAATCGGTGGTGGTCGTCCATAAACATCTTGAAAAGGGGACATGCCCAGTGAGGTGTGTTTGGTGGTGTTGTACCACCATTCGGCCCATGGTAGGCATTTGATCCATTTAGTTGGGACGTCATTCACAACTGTGCGCAAATATGTTTCTAGGCAACGGTTCACAACTTCGGACTGGCCATCGGATTGTGGATGGTAGGCGCTGCTCATGCGCAACTTTGTGCCGTGAAGTCGAAACAACTCTTTCCAGAATAGGCTAGTAAATAGCTTGTCTCTATCAGACACGATGGAGCGTGGAAATCCGTGTAACCTGACATACTCTTGCAGGAAGTATGCTGCAAGCTGCGAAGCTGAAACTGAAGTAGGAAGAGCACAAAAATGTGCATACTTGGATAGCCGATCTACTATCACCCAAATTGACGTGCGTCCATTTGCCGGCGGAAGATGTGTGATGAAGTCCATGGTGATATCCTCCCATATGTTCGCTGGAATGGGCAACGGCTGTAGCAAGCCCTTACATGGGGTATTGTCAGGTTTAACTTGGAGGCACACTTGACATTGTTGGATATAAGCTTGGACTCTTGCTGCCAACTTTGGCCAATAAAAATTGCTCGCTACCCTAGCCACCGTGGCTTTAATCCCAGAGTGTCCCCCCACTTTAGATGCGTGTAATTCAGTGATGATTGCAGTTTTCAACTCCGCATCATCGGGAACATACAAACGATTTTCCCAAAACAACAAATTATGTCTTAACTAAAATTTAGGATTTGAACAGGTACCTGCTCGTATTTGTGCGATAGTGGACTGAGCTGAAGTATCTTTCTGCAGTGCGGCTTCAATATCAGTCAATAGAGGAAAGGTTGGGCCTGAAATTGCCGCCATGGTTGCTTCATTAGTGAATCGTGAGAGGCCATCTGCGACTGCGTTTTGTTTGCCCGGTCGATAGTTGATTGTGAAATCAAATCCAAGAAGCTTTGTCAGCCACTTTTGCTGCTCCAGCGTTTGAATGGTTTGTGACGTCATTTCCCTGATGCTTTGATGATCTGTAAAAATTTGAAAGAGGCGACCTAACAAGTAGTGTCGCCATTTTTTTATGGAAGAAGTAATTGCAAACATCTCTCGAGAATAAGTGGAAGTTTTTGGAGGTGGCGAGGAAGTTTAAGGCTATAGAAGGCGATTGGGTGGTCGGATTGGGCTAGGACAGCTCCAATTGCAATGGCCGAGGCATCGGTTGTTACAGTGAATGGTTGGGAGAAATTGGGAAGAGAAAGGACGGGAGTTTGGGTAACAGCAGTTTTGAGATGGTTAAAGGCTGATAAGGTTTCTGAGGTCCATTCGAATGCATCATGTTTCAAGAGGTCCGTTAGTGGGCCTGTTATAGCAGCATAGTTTCGGATAAAGCGTCGATAGTACCCGGTGAGGCCCAGAAATCCACGCACTGCTGTTACGGATGTTGGAACTGGCCATGTGATCATCGCTTCAATTTTAGTAGGGTCGAAGCGGACCCCTTGAGCAGAAATAATATGGCCGAGGTATTCTAATTCAGGTAGGCCGAAACAACATTTGCTCAAATTTGCAAAAAACTGGTGTTGGTCAAGTATTTGTAGGGTTGTAGTGAGGTGGGTTAAATGATCGGTCAATGATGAACTATATATGAGAATGTCATCAAAAAAAAACAAGGATAAATTTACGTAAGTGAGGATGAAATATGGTGTTCATAGTTGCTTGAAAAGTGGATGGTGCGTTGGTTAAACCAAATGGCATCACCAAAAATTCATAATGGCCTTCATGAGTACGAAAAGCGGTTTTGTGGATGTCGGGTGGGTGGACGCGAATTTGGAAATAAATGCTTCGAAGATCTAATTTGGAAAAAATCGTTGCGCCGTAAAGTTCATCTAATAGTTCATCAACCGTTGGGATTGGAAACCGATCTTTGATAGTAATTGCGTTAAGCGCTCGATAATTGACGCAAAATCGCCATGAGCCATCTTTCTTTTTAACTAAAAGAACTGGTGAGGAAAATGGGCTAGTGGATGGTTGAATAATTTTGGAGGTTAGCATGTCTTGGATTTGACGCTCGATTTCGTTTTTTTGAAAATACGGGTATCGGTATGGTTTGATGTTTATCAGGTTTGAATTGGGCGCTAGGTTTATGTGGTGGTTTAATTGATGGTTAGGAGGTAAAGTGGTGGGTGGTTTGAAAATATGGGAATAAGTGGTTAGTATGTTTTGAATTTGAGGTTCATTGTTGTATGTTGATAGATGGTCGGGTGGGCTTGAAAGTGGGTTAAATTGGAGGAACAGGAAGGTTGAAATAGAGGAAGTCACCTCCAATCGTTTCAGCTGATTTAATGAAATTGGGGATGGCTCACAATTTCGGTCCAGCCCAGTTAGACAGATGGGTTTTCCATTTAATTCGAAACACATTGTTAATCTCTTGTGGTCCATAGTGATGGGCCCAAGTTGCTCCAACCATTATATACCAAATACTGCGTCTGAGCCAACAATCTCCAACAGATAAAAATCAACTGAGAAATTATGTTTTTGAATTTCTATATCGACAGACTTGTAGTAACCCAGGCTGCGCAATTTCTCTCCGTTCCCCATTGTAACGGTGAAGGAGGTAGAATTGTCTGTCACAAGGCCTAAGAATTTCGCTGTCTTTGGATGTAGATAATTATGCGTTGAGCCTGTATCCACCAAAATCGAGATTTGGTTGCCATTAACGAGATCTGGAAGTCGCATAGCTCTTGGATGGGATGAGCCAGTTAAGTCATGGAATGAGATTTCCTGAGGGGAATCGGTTTGTGGTTCAGCTGTGGTAGTTAGATCAGGTGGTGATGATGGTTCAGAAACATCATTGGATAGGTCATGTATTTCATCGAAATTCACATCGGGAAGAATCATAAGAATATGAGTTGGTTTACGTCGATGACCAAACTAATATTTCTCGTCACAATTAAAGCATAATCCCTGCTGCTTCCTAACATTCATTTCAGCCTGTGACAATTTTTTGATGGGAATTTGTGGTTTGGGTTGTTGTAGTTGAGGTGTTTGAGGAATTGATTGTGTGGTGGATGGGTTGTTGTATGGTTTCGAAAATGACTGGTTGGTTTTTGAGTATGGGAATTTGGCTGAATCTGTGAATTTCTTTTCTATAAGTTGGCTCCATCGATGGCGTCAGAAATATTGGTTGGCTTGAGGATGTATAGTTCGTTTTGTATGTTAGTTTTGAGGCCGGAGATAAAGCATTGGAGTATGGAGTCATTGGAGAGTGTAGTAATTCGATTACACAGATTTTCGAAAGTAGACTGATAATTTTCGATAGTAGTTACCTGTTTAAGCTTAAACAATGTTGCTTGCGGATTAAGAAATGTGGATGGTCCAAATCTCTTCTCTATCGCCTTGGTCAAAGCCGCCCAAGTAGAGATTTGATTGTTGCGATGCATCCATTGGAACCATGATAATGCTTGGCCTTGCATATGGAAGCTTGCGAGATCCACTCTTTGGTCTTCGGGTGTAGAGTAATAAGCGAAGAACCGATCCGCCTGAAATATCCAATCGTGTGGATTGTTGCCATCAAATGTTGTGAGTGAACATTTAGGGGTTCTAGTGGGTGTCGGTGTAGATAATAATGGTGGTTGGCGGCTGTTTGTAGAAGGTTGGTACGTGGCAGAGGTTGGGTTTGTGGGTGAATGGATCTGAGGATTGTCTAGCTTGCGGTTGATATCAGCTAGGGCAGATTTAATGTCAATGTTATCGGCTGTCAAGGTTTCGAGCATGGCACTATGTGAGTTCTGGGTGCTTGGATGGCGATTTGATTGGTTTGAATGGTAGTGATAGTGTTTTGATGGTCAGTGAGCTGCTGGAACGCGTCGTCGATTCTTGTCATTGTGATAAGATAGGTGGGTTGTTTGAAGAGAGGAGGAGTAGAGAATCAATCGGTGAAAGCACCAAATTGATAAGGGTATAGGTTCAGATCTGGAAATTAGGAGGAAGAGGGGACAGTAGGAGAAAAGAAAATGGGGACGAAGCAAAGAAAAGAGAGAGAAAGTTTTACAACTAATTCTTCCATACCACTACTGTTGCCTTCGTACAAATATATAGCCACTTGCATTACACTATTTCTGCAAGTTACTGAATCCTGAACAAACTTTTTGGCGCCATGCCACTAAAAATAAAATAAAAAGAAATACATCAAAAGTAAAAGAGCACATGCTGCTAATTTCCACTATCACGCAGCACTATTAGTTAGTTTCTGAATCGCACAGGCAATTGAATTCTCCTTTTGGGTCTTGCACTGTCATTGGAGTTGTTACCTTATGCATGTATGTCTGTAGTGTGCATATCAGTGTGGTAGGACAGATTTATTTACTTTGATTCACTGCGTGAATAGATTGATGGAAACAACGGCAGCTTTACTTATGCATTAAGAAATAAATATGTATTTATATATATACATTAGTAGTTGATTAAGTCGTACCGACGATATTCTATGCATACACGTGATGCGTTGAGGGTTCCTGCTATTTGTATGCAGCGGTTTTTTGTACTTTATTTTTATTTTTACTTAGCATCATTTCTATACTTTATTTTTATTTTTACTTAGCATCATTTCTCCCAATATTTTTACTTCGCATCATTTTTATTTATATATACAGTGTTTGTTCACGAAATGTAATTAAAAAATAGAAGGAAAAGTTTCTCAGGTAGATATCAAAATACAAAGAAGTAATTGCCATATTTTCATGTGTTAGTACACGGGAAAACAAAATAAAGAAAATGACGCAGGTAGCAAGAACACGAATGTTGCGTCCAATAATGCGAACACAGCACTGACGAGGGGATTTGAACGACATGTGACTTGATCGACTTAACACTAGAAACAAATAAATTTAAATATTTAGAATTTTTAAATTCAAATCAATTAGATTACCGAACCATATATATTACAATTACCAAATAAATTAATTGTTAAATCCAAAAAAATTCGGGATGTTACATTTACGGAAATGGACATAAGGGGAAACGAGGTTATTTATCTTTCTCGAGTCTGAGTTAGTTCATCGTTTCCTAGATATCAAGCTTTCCAGTCCTGAGATATTAGTTACTCTTCCTTCAATGTGGTGAGCGTCACGTTTAGGCGACTCAAGAACCAACAGTTATCTTGGGACAAGGGTTCCCTAAGCACAACCCTCGATAAAGATGCTAAACGGATATAGGAAATAGCTAAGAAATAGCCAAGAAATCACATAAGAATCTCATGAGAAAAATATGCTAAGTATCAATTCACTCTTTTATTGATCTTTGAATTGGAGTACATGAGCGATTACAATAGAAATCCCCAAATTGATCTAGGAATTAGGGTTTACTCAAAAGAAAAGGAGGAATGAGAAAGAGAAATTGGTCCCTAAAATGAGAACCATAAGGTCTCATTTATAGACAAATCGAGGCCCCTTTTGCTATTGGGCCAGCAAAAGCCTCTGTCGGCCGCTTTTCCCTTTGGTTCCAGAAGTTTTTGTTCTCGGCTGCTTTTACTTTTGGCTTCAAAGGCTTTGTTTTTTATTTTTGAAAGTGCTGATTCTAGCTTTTGGGTGGATGGTCCCGGTCTTTGGAGTCTTGTGTTGATGCCATGTCTATCTTTTTTGTATTGCTACTATGCCCGACGGTGTGAGGCTTTCTGAAGGTTTCAGCTTCTGGATGTGGGATTCCGGTTGTGGATTCTCGATATTGCTATTTTGTGGAGCTTGCCTTCATGGTTCAAGTGAATGTTTGCCGGGTCCGCCACCCCTGCCGGTATTGACACTAAGCAAATTAGTGTGGATAGCTTGCCTCTCCTTGAGGTTTTGGTTTGCCTTTTTGTAGATTTCTAAAGTGTTCCGGAGGGATGTTTCCGATGCTTTATTTTTTGCTTACTAGAGTAACCTCTCAGTGACCATTTAATGGTGGTCTCGATAGCTAGTTCGTGGATAATTCTCATTTGCTTCAAATTCTGTGCCCTAGATGCTTTCGCCCCTTGATGTATCGGTATTAAGAAAGTTAATACTGATAACCCTTTCGTCCTTCTAGGTTTCAATTTGTAGGATTCGTGGTCCATCTCCATTGGCTTCCGTTTTTGGGTGACCTTCCGGTTTTTATCCATTGTGTCGGAATCATCCTACCGGTACCCTTTTTGTATAGGTTTTGATTTCTTTTCTTCAGTGATGGTGTCTGTTAAGAAGCTCTCGGATTGTTCCCTTATGCTTTTGGCTTTACCTTATGCTTGGCTTTTTCTTACGGAGGATTCCTTTATGCTGGTGGCGGTCCGTTACCCCTTCACCGCCAGCCAGTTTCGATGCTGTAACTTGGTAATAACATCAAAGTGATCAATGCATGGACAAGATGATCTTGTAAAAGAAAAGTGACAAGGAAAACTGTGCTGGTATGAAGGCCTGAAATGTGCACAAGGGGAATCATTCAGATTACCAATGATATACATATACATACACAACTGAGTGTATATATATTCTCTGCATATATATATATATATATATATATATATATATATATATATATATATATATATATGTAGATATACCAAGACAAATCAGCCTTATAGTGAGGACAAAATCATAGCTAATATCTTTCATGTGATTCACGCGAGTCAACTTTGAGCAAATGCATTTCCTGAATTTTAGCAAATTTTTTGAAGCATTGAAAGCATTTTTATTCCATAAATACAAAGGGATGTATTAAAAGCCAGAGAAACATTTTTTGGTTATAAATCTTTCAAGATTGCAATTCACATGAATCACTATTTCCTGAATTGAGCAAGTTATTTTAGGGAGAAAACAATTTTTTTTTTGTTTCATGAATTTTTTTTTTGAGCATGAAAATTCGCAGGAATTATTATAAAGACAAGAAATCATTTTATTGCCTTTTGAAATCAACGATACAAAACTCGGCAAGAATCATTTCGTATTGTTTTCGGATTTTCATCAACTAATTCACGGCAATTTGCAAATCAACAATCACGCAAGCAATCCGTTAAGTCATTCGTGAAATCATAGTTAGTTTAGGGTTTCTTAAACCTATATAAACCATGCCGATTCATCATAGGATACCATTGAAATTCAATCAAAAAAATCAATCAACAAAAAATCGAGAGTAAGCAAAATCAATTCTGAATACTCACATATTTTTTCGATCGCCAGAGACCAGATCATTCACATGCAAGAACAACATCATCCAAAGACAATCAAAGAACAAATTTTGCAGCAATTTGAAGTGGTGATTTGGAATTAAAACCCTAATTTTTAGAGCAGCCGACATTGTTTTGAGAACAAAACATTTCAAAAGGAATTAAAGAAAGGAGGTAGGCCCATCTTATTTCATTCACAAAGGGGTGTTTGTTTTTTTATTTTATCTTAGTTTTTTTTTGTTGTACACCAATTCAATTTGTTTTCTAGTTTGTCAATTAAACTAGAGGATTCTAGTTTGTCTAAAAATAGGAGTTTTCTAGTTTGTCCATTAAACTAGGCGTTTACTAGTTTGTTTGTAAAACTAGGGTTTACTAGCTATAGGTCTTATAGTTAAGGTTTATGGATTACGAGTTTGTAATTTGGGAAAAATCCGATCTTGGGGATAAAGATCAGTCTAGGGTTTTAAGCGAGGATTAGAATAGGAGCAGGGTTTGCGAGTTCATTGGGTTTTGTAAGTGGGGTCTGTTTTAACACCCAGTAGAAACCTTGGTAATGCTGTGGTAGGCAGGGCTTACCGAAGATGGGTAAAATCTGTGTTATTTATTTTCTTTGCTGCATTCCATGCTGTGATAAATTTTAATATCTCATAAAAATCCAATAAACCCTATTTTCCCCTCTAGGATTAATCTAAATCCAATAATACCCTCGAAAACCTTGCCATCACTAGGCAAAATCGACCAACTGCACGATTGACTACTAGTTCGATCGCTTTGGGTCATTCTTGCCCACTGTGGGCTAGTTATAAACGATATATATTTATTATATTTTTTTTTATTTATTTTCCATTTTCTGTCCGTTTTCGTATTTCGTCTGTTACTTTTTCACACAAACTCCGTTCATGAAGTCCCAAACATAAAAGTTGTCAAGAATTCCGTCACGAACGTAACAGTGCTGGTTTTGTTGTCAAATGCCATCATTTGAAAAAAACATTCAAGTTCGAAGCCTAATTAAATAACTAAACTAACTATTACCAAAATTCCGGGTTGTCACATTCTTCCTCCCTTATACGAAATTTCATCCCGAATTTCACCAATGACTAGCTCATGGCGTTGGAATCTAATTATCCTAAACTAGACAACCAATTAATGTTCATCCAATTTTGCTACCACGTGAGCATTCGCACAGTGTACATAATGCATCGCAGCCATAAAACATGTATGCATAATGATTCTAACTTTGATCTTCTTGTATGTATGCCTTTTTTATTTTTAAAACAATTTTGAAAAACATGATACAAAACATCCTAAATATACCGGCAGTTCTATATGAATGCAAAATTTTTAAATATTTTGATCCATAACTCTCACACTTCTACGAATAAAGATGCTAAGCAACCAATTTTGCATCCAAATCCTACCATCCAATTCGTTAACGTATCTAATTCGTTTCTTATTTATTTATCGTAAGCCTGAAAAAGGAAATCAAAGCGAAGAAATTTAATATTCCATCTGCTTATAAATATTTCAATCCCGTCCTATAGTGGAATTTTACCTCAATGACCCCCAAATACTTAAAAATCTCCATCTATTGACTACAAAGGGGGCTTATCGCAAGCTCTAGAACGTAAAACAAGGTAATTAATAACTCAAGCATGCTACCGACAAGGTATTGAAAATTTGTTTCTTGCGTTAAAATAGCCTTTTCCTTGTCAATGTTAACATTTTTAATGCAACATCATTCCTAATGCACCGCCAAGACGCTCAAACAAATCATCCAAAACATTCCTTATGATTTACACGTGATTAAAAATCGAAAATTTTCTATTCAAACAAATTTCTGCTTGAAAAATTCTTTATGTAAAACTTGAATTCCTTTTTGGTGATGTTCACTTTCCATATCGAATTTGTATAAAAACAAAATTTCGATAACGTACGCTTTACTATATTTAAACCATCTATCTTTATACAAACATATGTTTAAACATACGTAAACAATCGTACCCAAATCTATGTTTATACACAAATCGTATTTTATGGGAAAGAAAGAACATACAAAAACATGAAAATTTAATAAAGGAAAATGATTTTTTCATTTTTTTCAAACAGCATTTTGCAAAGAGTTAAAAATATATTTTGCGAAAACTTAAATGACCCAAATCACACGTTCGCGTTGAAGCAAGTTGATCGTGCAAAAATGCAAAAATCGAGAAAACAGATTTTTTTCTTAAAAGGAACAACCGACAATAAATGTACGTGTGATGAAATAATGCAAAAGCCCATCCTTTCCAAAACTTGTTTACTGTGAAATTCTATACTTTCCATCCCTAAGACAACTGTTAATTAAATAAGAAAATGAGATTCTACTCAAAATAAATAAGCATGAATGCAACAAAATATTTTAAACACAAAATCTCATTAATTGTCATGTGATTTCAAGAAACGTTAACAGTCATAGGCATGAACTACCTCAAGGACAAGAGAAAAGCTCCAAAAAAGAAAATAACAAAGACAACAACACTGAAACTCCAAAACATTGCGTATAAACAACGAGAATCTTGCTTCATGGTTGGAGCTCAAACCATTTCCACGACATTCAACTAGTCATATCATGGTAGCAAAATGCTTAATCTCGTGTTGTAGACACTTCTGGTGTTGTTAGTGGTTTCTACATCACCTTCTTTACTAAGAGCGAATTAACAATGATAAAAGAAACCACCACAAAACTGGCATTCATGGTTATTCACCTAACATTGTTTAAAGACAAGAGTGGATAGGTGAAAACACTTAAATCAACTCCATGAAATAGCACAAAAGGAGAACAAACTGAATCAAATATGATGCGTACTAAACGATGGTTAACGCATCGATCAAAGAAAATATTGATTCCCACATCATAAGACAAATCTAGTCAAAACTTCCTACCTTTGGATCAATGTGCTAAATGAATCTCACATCAATATGGGTAGTTCGAATAAAGCTTTACGAACTCAAAAACTGACATTAAGGAAAAATAGATTTGCTGCAAAATCTCCAAATCTGGTCTAACCTAGGACTATGTAATTCCGTGTACAACACAGATGCCTCTAAAATGCTATTGAGATTCTCAGGTAAGTCATCCAAAGACAGTTTAATGTTCACCTTTGAAACGACGATTATCTTCATAAAAAACTTATTCCAACAAGATATGGATGATGAAGATGTAGCACAATAATGACCCTACACAAAATGTTGAAGAAAAGGACGGATGCAAGTCCAATTGCTACGACTAATTCTCTTAACCTTAAAGTGATGAAACCTTATGCTAAATATGATCCAAACAAATGGTCTCCCCCCCCCCAACGAATGAGATAGAAAGATCGGATAGTGAGAATATGTATTGTGGGATAAGAAACGGTCGGAGAGAAGAAATTGGGTTTAAATACTGGAGTACTAGTGGGGCAAGATCTAATGCGCAAATTAGCATGAAAAAGGAGAAGATGAGGTGACAACAAATAAAGTGAAGAAGAATAGAGATATGGTTTGACTAGATGTGGAAGGAAGGACAAAAGAAAGAGGTTTAAGGAGGGAAATTTGGAAGCAACTTTTACACCAGAGTCTTGAGTTCAAGTTGTACCAAAACTCGTCAACTAGTTGACCACTCTAGGTATAACGCTAAACGGTCAACTACTAAACGGGCTTTGCGCAAAGGTTGAACCTGACCATATAAGATCAGATTAAAATATTAATCTCCCCATGTCATCTTTTAAGATTTGATGCGAATGCAAAAAATACTTGTCCTCATTACAACGATATCATAGACAACAGTCAAACTTCGAACCGTCTCCAAAAATTCAAAGTATTCTCAACAAAAGGCTTTGACCACACAACATGAATTCTAAAAAAACTCAGCTAGAAATGCAAAATAAATAAAATGGACTTTCTCCTTACCTAGCTGTCAAACGAATCGAATGATTTTCGAAATCAAATACCCCAAAATGAATAAAAAAATTTCTTTGTGTTTTTTCCAAGAAAAGCTTTTTAAAACTTATCGAATTAAATTTCTATACTTATAAACTGAGGGTCTCATAATATAGGTCTATTTATTAATTTATATTACTATTTATATTACTACTTGAAAAAACCATTCCATGTTCTGGATCATCGAGAAATTAATTCTTGCAAAAAGGTTGTTTTTATTAATTTCCATAAACCATTCGAGAAGAGGAGTATTGAAAATCACAAGAAATATATAATGATAGATTTAACTTTTGAGGCGTATTCCTTGTCACTTTTAACTTACTTCTTTCTATCAAAACAAATTGTTTTTAAAATTATCACAAAACCAATGATCCAAATTACGGTTAGATTTATAGTTCTAAAGATTATCTGTTAAACAATTTCTGGAAAACCATAGTTTAAAACTTCTAAAACCTCTTTTTATTTCAAAAACAGCTTTAAAAACATAAGTTTCTCTGAATTTTGAGACCAATGATTCAAAAAAATAATTCCATCAAAAGATTATCTGGATTCGTTTTATGAAATTTCAAATAAGCATATCTCGTAATTGTAATTCCGGACTATGATGACACATTTACGTGAATCTTCCATTTAATATCCAGAAAAGGTCATTGACTAGAACTTCCAAACAAGACCAACACAAAAACTTGTGACTATCCCAGTTGTAGCTAGCTTTTTATCCAGTTATCAAGATCAAATCCATGGAATCCACCACATGTCACCCTCAAGTTCTTCAAAACAAAATTGCTAACACACCATGAGGTAAATCAGGTCGGCCGAATACTCAAACTTGAAATACTTCGAACTCCAAGTCATTTTAAAACCTATAATTAAGCCCAGGACTAAATCCTCGTCGAAATAATTTAAAGTTGAGTAAAGAAAGACAAAGTAAAAATAAAAAAGAAAAGAAAATATGCTCTTTCACTAATCCTAATTTATTTATTCCTATGATCGTCTAAACCTAAGCTCTGATATCAAATGTAACACTCCACACTTTTTCCGAGCCTGAATTTGGACAGAAATCGAAACTCAAACATGCCCAAGAACGAAGCGTATAAATGCGGTACCTGCAATTAATGAGCATGAGCGTAATCAGAGTAAAATAAAATAAATTCACATCTACCTTGAGGCATATCACCACATCGATATCGAACACGAGAGGATGAGAGTTGAAGCCAAACTTGAACACTTGCTAAGATTGGTCTTCTCCTAGATAAACCCGAGAGTTGATATAAGGAAGGGGATCAGAACAACAAGTTTTGGTGAGTAGAAAATGTATAACACTATCTACGATACGCAAATGTACTTTGTTTGGTCAAAATCAAAACATACATCTAAAAGGACCAATAATTATAACCTAACCCATTTAGAATTCACGCACGGCGACTAACTACAAAAACCAAGGTAATACTCTGCACCTGGCAATATCATAATACTAAGATATAACATTTACGCATAAGTATGAAGCCTTATAACCACCATTAACTAAATGAGAGGCAGGAAACTAACTTCTAACTATCAAACAAGGAGGGTACTAATTTATATATAGCCGCTTAGACCTCACTACCTATGTAAGGTAATGGCAGATTCTTACGATCACTTAATACCCAAGGCAAACCTTTTGGTCACTTAATACCTTATAGGGCAATTTATTCTACCATAATATAAATTAGAGGACACTAGCTACTAAGTCCTACTAATCCAAGGCTTCCTCTATTCAAGCATATAACCATGCCCTGCATAAGACAGGAGGTAGCAAGTGGTCACTAGGGTTGTCATTGGTTCATGTTGGTTCGGGTCAAGTTGGGTTCTGGTTGACATATAAACGAAACGAATCAACTTGTTTATTAAATGGGTCATTTTATTCAACCCGACCCGTTTATAAATGGGTTGACATGACCCGACCCGTGTAACCCGTTTAGTCATATCGAGTCGTGTCGGGTCTGTTGACCCGTTGGCAAATATTGTCCACTAATATAAATAGCAAAAGAACGAAATCACTAACAGACATCACTATTATATAATCACCAAAAGGCAGCAAGTCACAAAATCACCATTAGGCAGCACATATAAAGCATGAAATCACCATATTCAAAAACCATTCTTCATACATAAGAACATATGAGCATACTGCATACATAAATGACAAACTATATGGAAGAGAAATAGCTGTTACAAGTAAAATATAACTAATAGCATACAAGAATAAATTAGTAAAATATAGCAGCTTGCACAAGAATATATTAGCATAAATTACAATATGCATAAAATACCAACACTAACAGCATACATAAAAGACAAACAATATGGAAAACATAAAATAGATAATAGGGTTTGACTGGTCAAAATCGGGTTAGCAGGTCAACACTAAACCCAACCGTTCATAAAAGGGTCGAATTCGGACTGAACAGAAAATGAATCACTAAGTAAATGGGTCAGGATAACCTGGTAATTTCTATGTGAGTTTTGGATTGGATTTCGAGTCGTGTACGAAATTGACAATCCTAGCAGCCACTTATTACCTATAGGGTAGGTTGACAAATATTTCCCACTTCAGACCTTCCTCCGATGGTCCCCCTTGTTACTATCTAGCTAGACTTATTGGATAATTCCCTTAATCGCTTAATATTTCTCACGGGATAGGCATACCTTTGGTACCTCATTTAATTCCTATTCCTAAAGCAGACTGTAACCCAGCCACTTACTACCTAGAAGAAGTGGACTAACGTGGGAATTACAAAGTTTGTACACAATAGCCATAAAATGGGGAGGCAAGCTACGCGATAACTTAATACCCTTTAAAGAGTGAATCTATCTACTTAAGACCTTTATACTGAAACATGCTACATTGTGAATTACTTTTTTCCAAGGTTTCCCCCTTTTGGGACTGGAGGCGGGAACCTCACTCTTGAGACAAACCTTGTTTTGGGAAGTAATCCTCATTACTCAGTCAACTATCATTACGTAATTAACTATCGTCATAGGTTCCTATGATAAGTGATATCTCACATCAATTGAACATATATCCGACTGTTGGTAGTGCAGAATTCTATCAAACAAAGAAACTGACCTCGCATCATTAACCTACTAAGTCCAAATACTACTTAACCTTGTAGTAATTCTAGATTTACTAGGAATTTATAACTTCCTATCTTTGGATATTTAGCTATAGGATTACTTACTGGACTTAGAATTTACTACGCTAACCAATCCCCGTCAATTCCCCTTTTCTATTCCTTTTAATTTAATTAATTGGTTATTTGCTACTAATGACCCTAACGGTCATATTTCCTAAGGCATCAGTTAACCTGTTATATTCCATTTATGAGACTAGCGATCATATTTTCTTCAAGCATTTATTGTCTTATTTACATCAATCCCATTTTAATTCTACTCTTTATATTGTAACTCCATTTATTACTATTTTTTAATTCACCTCATTTATTGTTTATGTATTCATGCATTTATATATGCTTATTATATATTAGATTGCTCGATTGGAGTTACAATCCATATTCCTAACATAATTCAAATCGTAACCATCTGGCATATTTATCCTATTGAACTATTTCCCCAATCAAAAAGATGGTTATAACGTTCCTTATTTTATGTATGACTTATTTATAGAAAATCAAATACATTTAATGCTACAATGGTAATAATACCTATTTCCATCTATGTGGGTTATATTTCTATATACATTCCTGTAAGTGGAACTATTCAAACATACAACAATAACAAACATTTGTTATAATGATATACTTGCGTGATTTGCGTAGATTCGAATGCATATGAATATACATATATATATGTATATATATATAACCTTAAGTGCATTTAACGTAGTTACTTTAATTTATTTCATTATTATTAACCATTTATGTTTTAGCCTAAACTAACGAATAGAAGAAAAAAAACCTTTTTACGTTTAATATTGTTTAAGATTCAAAATCTTATAAAAAGGTTAATAACCATAGTTCGTAAAATTGCTCTTAAGTAATTAAAGAGAGAATATGAACATATTTCAAATCATAAGAGAAAAAATATATGTTTTTGGAACTGTTGTTGCAAACTACGTACAATTATATGTAAATTTACATGTTCATTCCTAATTTTTTTCACATATTTATTGTAGATTCTAAACAATGTCTTTTTGATTAAATAGAACAAACGGGGTATTTCTACAATAGACAAGTAAAACCCTTGCAATCTCAAACATAAACAGGCACAATCTTTTAATCTAAATTTACACAAATCTCAAATCAACACCAAAACTAAGGATTTGGAATAAAACCATAATTTTGACAATGCTTTTGGGACTAATTTCCAGATCTATGATGTATACAATAACCACAACAATCTAAATGTAATTGTAGGCCATAAAATAAACTAGATAAGCCTACAAATTTCCAATATTCAAAACACAACCTATTATTTCAGATTTGACAAAAACAATAAACAAATCTGATAAACTTTTAGGCATACATCTCAGATCTATAACAAATTAACTAAAAAAATTATTTTAAATGAAATATATAATTTTCTCACTCACTTGAATGCTATCAGAATCTGAATAAATCTTTAGACCATCAATTCCTAAAATCTTACAGATCAACAATTACTCTAAAAATGGGATTCTTTCAGTTTGGTATATTTGGAAGAAAATAGGAAACATGGAAGAAATCTAAATGGAAGAAAGCCTAATCGTAACACCATCTCCTTTTCACATAAATATGATTCTTATCCTCTTCAATCCATATTTTCTTTGATTATATATATTTTGATTTGATTTAGAACGGGTTTGGAAGAAAAGGGAAATCGCAGAGCTTTGCTGCTGCCTTCAGAATTGTGTTATACCCTTTGTTTATATGGATTAGAATGGTCCCAGATCATTATATTAACTTCAGTTAAGATCTATCCCTTATTAAAATTTATATATAATAATATACCTTAAAGCACATAACCATTGTAGGGAAAAATCGACCAGAGGGGTTGACCTCTTTAGTTCATTTTGACCCAGTGAGGGTCGATTATAAATGATATATATATTATATTTTTCTATTGATTTATTTTCCATTTGTTTTCGTATTTCGTCCGTAACTTTTTTATACCAACACCGTTCGCGAAGTTCCAAACATGAAAGTTGACTAGAATTTCTTCATGAATGTAACGCTATAAGTTTTGTGTTTAGATTCCATTATCTGCGAAAATTCCATTTTCGGAGCCTAATTAAATAACTAAATTAAATATTACCCAAATTCGGGATTATTACATAAAAATTTTAAATTAAATTAATTATAAGTTGATGTAACACCCCGCATTTTTATTATAATTAAAAATGTGTAAAAATATGTGTATATGCATAGATAGGTAAATAATGGTGATGTATAAATTAGTCCGATTACAGTGTACGTAATAGAGAAGACAATAAAATAAGGATACTTAATTTAAATATCAGGAATTAAGTAAAACGGACATCACCATTGCGTTTGTCTCGGAATTCTGCTTGGAATAGAGTCCAAGTTTTCGAAAATCGGACTCCGCACAAAAGAGTTATGGCCTTCAGAAGATTCAACAAAAATTCAAAATTTACATAGGAAAATACCCAGGTAGGTCGACCTGGGGGTCGATCTTAGTGTCGACCTCCCCCTTGATTTTTCCAAATCTGGGCAGTGACGATTTTGATGTGCTGGACGGACCGGATGGCTTCTAGGGCGATCTAGTGGCTCTAAAACACTCTCTACACCTATAAAATAGTGCCTATACCTAACCTAATTCATAAATAATTCCTTCTGACGCTTCCATGCCACTAAACTTCAACTAAACATGGACGCCGCCTCAAAACCCTAAATTAATTTGCAAGTTCTTCATCAGCTTTGGAGTTTAATCAAATCAAGAAGCAAAGTTCTTCAACAACAATTCATGCTATTCACCAATAATCAAATAAGAAGATTAAATCAGCGTTCTACATCAATAACAAATCGCCTGTTTCTCTAATCCAGTCAAAGTGAGTGGATTTGAACTATATTTGTTGTATAATGTTGCTTCTATCGTTTACCATTCCCCATAATGAATATGATGTTAATTTAATAAGATCTGTTATTTTATTTATGCCTACGTTTGAGTTCTCTCCTTTTTATCCTTTCCCCTTTTATTTTTGGATCTACGTTATCTCGTACCTAGACGAAATCTTATTATACAATACGCACGATTGGAATATGGAGATATTGGAATATAATCTGTAATTTTGGGGTTTGTGGCATAACAATTGTTATTGCATATATTGGGCACAATATATTTTATGTAGTCGAGGAATATAATCTATAAGGTTGAATTTATGTAAGTTTGACATAATTGTCATTGGATATGGAATTGGTATAATTCAATATTAACAACATGTAATTGGATTACATGGATTGGTGAAATTTATTTGTGACTTGAAAAGTAAGCCTAGGGGGTGAATTAGATTATATGTATGGACGTGGGAATTTTGGGATACATATTGGGAAAATATTGATTATATGAAATCGGGGTATAATTGGATATTGGAAATTGGCATGTTTGGGTATGAATAACATGGAATTGGTGAATTTGGCTATAATTGGATAATTTGGGTAATATGAAATTTGGCTAACTATTATGTAATTCGTGTAGTGAATGACAAATTGGAAATAGGCATAAAAAGGAAATGTAATTAAGTTGAATTTGGAACATATGACATGAATTTGGGGTTTGGGTGAAAGACGATTGTTAATGAACGCCTATGACACGAGGTTAGACGCGTTCGTAGTGTAAGACTACCCGGAACCGCCCGGCAAATCCAGCAACCACAAGCGAACGTCTAATGTGAGAGGTCAACGGCAAGAACTAGAGGCGTAATAGTTTATGACATGAGGTTAGGCGCGTTTGTGGTGTAAGACTGCCCAGAACCGCTCGGAAATCCAGCAGCCACGAAAGGACGTCTAATGTGAGAGGTCATACATCATTACGGCATTATAAATAAATTAAGAAATACTAACCATAATAAGACATGTGGGTGACATGGGTATGGTTAGAGGGTTAAGTGGGTAATATAAATGACATGTAAAGCATAACTAATGTGGACTTAACCGTTGTGAGACATGTGATGTAAGACAAAACCAAGATAGACTTAACCGTAGTAAAACATGTGTAAGACTTGGAAACTGTAATTACAAGGGGGTTAAGTGGGACATGTGTGACATGTGAAATAGCATTTAGATATGCTTAACCAAGTGGGACCCGTAACGGTATCATAAATTAATTGAATTGGGTATAGTCTAAGTAACGGGTTAAGTAAAAGGAAGGGTGAAGTCAAATCTAAAATTAATGACACAGTAATGGGGGAATGATAATTACCTATTATAAACTTGAGTTGCGGTGATGTAAAATTAAATAATAGGCAAACTTGTCATAGGGACAAGGGAAGGTTATGACTTAAGATGTAATACAAGACTTAAAGGGTGGGACGATTTATACTATGAAATAAATCAAATCTAAAATTAATGACAAGAAATTGGGAATGATAAATAACCTATTATGAATAAACTTGAATAAGGCAAGAAAGGATAATAGGTGGAAATTATAGCTTATGGGACAAGACAAGTTATAGGAAACGATAAGGAAGACGAGATAACTTATATGTAAAGATACACTTAAATTAAGTGGTTCGGAAAGGGGAAATGTGAAAATAAAAATGATATAAGTTATATGAGTGGAAAAGAAGTAAACTAGAATCATATATGTTGGTTGGGTCGAGTAATTCTCTGGGTGCCAGTCTGATGTTGATTTCGGTATTCGGGGCTGGTGTTTAGAGGGTTATTCTCCTAATCAGTATGTATGTGGGATAAGGCATACTTAACTATGAATTAAGTATAACATGTTTTCGTAACCCAAAAAGGGAATAATTTATGAGATTGGAAAATAACATGTTGTGGGCTTATTAATGGACTTAAGTGGGTTAAGTATAAATGGAATTAATAAGCAAGGGTAACTTGGTGAATACGAGGAAAAAGGGAAGCTAATGTGAATAACCAAGTTAAATGAGAAAGTTGATGAGGTGGCACAAGCGTGAAATAAATGGTTAGACTTAGGGTCTATTGGCATATAAAACTAAGGCGCTTGAAGCAGTCTGTACGTTGAAGGATGAATAACCCAGCGAGGTAAGTCAAGATGGTGTTATAAGGCACGAGGAGAGCGCACATTCGCTATTTTGGTGGCTCCAACGGACTGGACGGGGAAGCACGCGGCTTCCTGAGACGCTAAAGGTGCTCCTGGTAGTCCTCTGTAGTGGTTTAGCTTTGGTCTAGGGTTACAGAGTTTGGGTCTACGCGGAACTACCAGGTGGGTGGGCCTTGACTGCACGAGTAGGGGGCAGTCAAAATGTTGTACGCAGTGGCATTAAGGGTTGTTCGGCGATTGCCTCAGGCGGAGGTGGAGGGTTTAGACCAAACGATAGCAAGATCATCGGACGCCTGTCACCAGCAGCCTAAGGACTGCGAAAAGACAAGAGCTAACCCCTAGAGATCATTAACCTTTGCTATCAAGGGATGGGTGCGGGAAGACCCCACATGGATGTTTAGATTGCTTGCTTGTTAGGGGTGGTCGCTTAGCTCGTGTGGTCTTTACTAGTTGAGGGAGGGGCTGAGGTAGGGCCATAGCCACCATAGAAAAACAAGACCCGAGGGAAATCTGTACATTGTACAGTCCTAGAGGCGGGCCCGTACAGATATGGAAAAGCTCCCAACCGAGTTCCGTGTTTTCGAGTGTAGCCCTGCAACGGAACTTGGGTGCACAAGTAGAGGTTATGTGCAGTAGAAACATCGAGTACGATTGATGATATGTATGTGGGAAAGTCTAGGTACAACCATGTCTTCTCTGGGTGGTGTATAGTAGACCAGATGGCATTATTCGGTGATGGAACCAAACTCGATCGAATAGTTCGAGGATAGCAGTCAGTACGCTTACGTAGCACAGCGATGGTGGTTCTATGCGGATATAGCATTGTACGTTACTATGGCATAGGATGAGGGATTGTGCATGTTACTATGGCAATACAGAGGAGACCGTGGGAGTGGGGTATCACGGGGTGTACCTCAGTTTGGGGGTTGCTACATATACATTATATTAGGTTAATCTACTTAGGGGTAGATGGGTGCAACGTGTGTGTAAGCTTTGAGTGCTTATAACATGTATAACCTGATAAATAAGAAAGTATAATTGAACGGTATATGTAGGATTATTCAAGAAGTGTAGTTTAAATTCATTCACACAGAACTTATATTCTAGCCCCTCCTCATAACATTCGCTGGTTAGACAGAGACTTACAACTTTGGGAATACTGATTTAGCAGTATTGTGATTAAGTTAAAGCTATGTTTTAAATATATTATATTTTACTCCTTCCGCTGTGAGGTGTTTTCCGAACTCTGACATATTTCTTTCTCTGTCCTTTTCTGCAGGATACCAGAGGAACCAACTCGGGTTTCGGTGGACTGGATTTTTGGAAAAAAATCGGTCCATCGGAATCCAGGTTGTTACAGTTGAGGTAGTTAATATAAAATAATACTAACTCAAACATTTCTATAATCCAGTCCGATTTAATTTGATCCAACATCAAACATTTCCAAATCTGGCTTAATATCCATTTTAGTTTCATATTCAATTCAACCATTAAAGTTCAAATTAGTAATATTAAACCTTTACATTTAATATTTTGTTAAGTCCCATTTTATCTATTAAACCAATAAATTAAATCTTAAAATCAGCGTCTTCCTAAAATCGAATCAAATATTTAATTAATTCAAATCAAATATTTATTAAATCAAACAAGTTTAAACCTTTATTTAAACTCAAAATTTCATTAAATCAATTCAAATCTTTGAGTTAAAAAAATTAAATTTAAATTAAATCTTAAATAAAATCATCAAACCAAAAATTAAATTTCAATCTTTTGCTAAATAATTTCTTTCAATAAATTATCAATTCAAGTTTAAATTTCTAAGTTCAACTTAAATTTAAAAATTCCCAATTAAATTTCTAAGTCATTTTATCAAATCAATAATCTGGTTACATATATAATTCTAACCTCTGTCTAAATTTCCATAAAAATTCATATGATGTCAGAAACTTGTAGATATGATAACAGTGATGATAAATAATCAAACAATAAACATACAACAGTCACTATAATGGCAATACAAAAATTAAACACTATCATCATTATGTAGTTATCAACTAATATTTCATGTTGGCTATCAAATGCCATTTCATGTAAATTTTGACTATCATTTCATGTAACAAATCAACAAGTGAAAAAATTATCAAATAATTCAAATCAATATCAGCCAACAATTCATAAATTTATGACTAACAGATTTACTAACTTAAACTTTGACACCCCACGTCCTTTAATGTCACTGATTAAAAGAATGCATTAAGTTTTGTGAAACGTTAAAGGTAAACATAAAAGGAAGCATTACAAGACCGGCATAAAATTGCAGCAGAATTTAAAACTTTTATTAAGCATAAAACATCGTGGTTCAAAACATGGTTACATCATAAGTCTGAAATACATAAAACCCAGTACATCACTTAAAACTTTTGTCTTGTACTAAAACCATCCGAGTACAATAAACATGAAAAGAGCATAATCCCCTAAAGCATAGCCATAGTAGAGAAGATATGAAATCAATTCGTACATCTAAGCAGCTTCAAGCAGAATCCTGATCAAGCTTGAGTATTCTCACCCTGAGAACCTTGGGGGGGGGGGGTAGAAGAGAAAGAAGAGGAAACAAAATGGGTCAGACATAAAGCCTAGCGAGTTTAGTTACATTTAGCATATAAATAAGTAAAAGCATCATGACAGGCATATAAACTGGAGACATAGATAATAGCATATAAAGTAGGTATGACAAGGTAATAGGATAAACAGGATAGAATAAGTAACGCTTCCCTAACACTTTTCTTTCTCTGCACCAATACTAGTATCATATGAAAAATATGATCCCAACAAGTATAAGATGGTAGACTTAGGCATAATCCTGGTGAGAGGTTTGACGCCATACAATAACAAGCAGCCTAACTGAACATACCTAAGTTACCCCTAAGGATAATAACGGGCTCCTAAACATACCAGAGTCTAGATGTACCCAAATGACTACTCCCAATCGATCGGCACCCTACTCCGTAGATACCCTATGTTGGCCCCAAAGTAGGACGTATCACTTCCTAAATTGGCAACCCTTATCTACTAATGTCATGGCGTCTTAGCCTCCTCTAGTCCGGACCCATGCATGCACATGACCATGTCATAATGCGTCGCCCACACCGTCGCCTTTTTTGGATCTCTTACAATCTGCCCAGTAAGCATCCCCCGACTCCGACCTACTTTGGAGTACTCGTTTGATACTTATATATGGGTTACTGACTGAAACTGGTCCCACATACAAGATGATACAAGCTTCCCTTGGGATTTCATCCCTACTACTAGGATTTCCAAAGGTTAGGCCCTACCAGTGTAACAAGATTGCATAACCCCACATGTTATGCCTTGCCAGTGTACAAAGATTGCCTAACCCCACAGGTTAAGTTAGTGGGCCTATATATAAATATAACCCACCACCCGAAGATATACTTAACCCTCCCACTGTTTCAAGCAAGTTTATTTAACCCCTACTAAAGTTAACATTTTCATGTAATCCCTATGGATTCAACCAGGTTAAGCATTCAAGTTCATTGTCGTTTATTCATTTATGGTTATAATGTGCTAGACCTCCCACATTAAGCCTACAACTTGTGGATGTTGGATATGCCGGGCGGGTTCGGGCAGACTTCTTCCACAAGTCGGACTTAACCTCGTGTCTTAGCCCGTTACGTGTTTATACACTTGGACATCTCACATTATATTCACCAGTTGTGGTCGCTGGTTATGTCGGTCGGGTCCGGGCAGACTTCTACTACAAGTGTGATGTTACCTCGTGTCTAAGCGCAGTTAAAGTTTCTAATTACTGTAAATCTAGGCATTTTCACTATTTAACAATTATCCCTATTTCATCATAGGTTTTCATGCCCCTTTCCCAAATCATATTCATCACGTACCATATTCCCCAAATTAAGATCTAAATAAAAATTTGATTTATGCCCCAAATGCATATTCATGTATTTAATTCAAGTTATGCCCCAATTTCCGAATACAAGTTATGCCCCAATTTTAACGTTTTCCCCTCGTTCCTAATTTTGCATATTCATATATTTATGAGATTTGCCTAGGCTCTAAGGTAGCCTGGCTATAAAACAAAAAGGGAAAAGAAGAAGGGAAGAGAACAAAAATAAACATAATAGCAAGATAGGCATAGCAACTAATAAGCATATAGTGATAGAATTGGGCATAGTAACAAGATAGACATATAGGAACATACTGATTTACATGTGATAATAGAACTGATTAGGCATAGTGACATGATCATAAACATGCATGATGAGATCTAATCAGTGAATTAGATATACAAATAATGGAAGATCTGATATGATAAATTGTCATAGGCTTAGATCCAATTCATAACATGTCAAGATTAACTTAGATACATAGGTTATGGCTGATTTGATATAATTCAAATAGTCATAGGCTTAGATCCAATTCATAGACATGTCAAAATAAATTTTAAGCATTTATATATAAAAATAACATAGACTCACAAAGAATGGATCTAAGAAAACTGAGGAATGTTGAATCAACGATCTTTGAATATGTATGAATCGCCGTTGCTGAAGAAAAGCCTAATTTAATCTGAGTTGGAGTAGCATCTCACTGTCACCAATGATTTAGATGAATAAAACAATGGGTTTAGGGTCTTATTTATATCCATTAGCTAATGAAAAAAGCCTAGAATTCAGTACATGTTCAAAAACAGGAATATGCCCCGGATCTGGGTGGTGTCAACACCCTGTGTAAGGGTCGACATAGGTGTCGACACCCCTATGATGGGGTCGACCCCTAGGTCGACACCCAAAGCGTGAAATTTCCCACCTACTTCCACTACATGATTTTGAATTATTTTTAAATTCTGAAACGTCTAATTTATATATAATTAGCTTATACATGTGTAAACTTCAAACCTTAATATCTTCTTCACACGACATCCATTTTACACAAACTTGGAGTCTATCTCAAGCACAATTCCGAGATGAATGTAATGACATAGTCTGTTTCACGTAATTCTAAATATTTATTTAAGTATTTCTAAATTTATCAATATAGTGTCTTATAAATTACGGGGTGTTACATTCTCCCCTACTTAAAGGATTTCCTCCCCGAAATCTCTAATTTAGGAAGAGTGTATCCTAACATCCGTCATCCATCTACTCATCCACCAATCACAGACATCCATTGTCCTTAAAAGTTTTCTAATGCTTATATGAACATAAGCGAAGGTGTGTGTATATGTCCCTATACTAATGTGAAAAATTAGGCGGTCTACCAATTTAGTCGACCTACTTAATGCAATATATGTTAGTTCCGTGAATTCAATATGTATGCAATTAATCCTATTATAACGTGTAAGTTCTAAATGCATGCACAGTCATTCATCCAAATGCAACATCCATATGATTATACAACCACTTTCATCCATCAAAAACAGAAGAAAAATGCACATACATCCATATGTAGTATGAGAGTGATTGAGCTGATCTAGTGCCTAATGTATGTGTATATGCATCCACGTGCAACCACTAGCAAACACTTGCATCCACTTGCATCCATCAAACATAATATGTCTCAAACACATGTTTACATCCATTGGATTTCTACTTAAAGGTCGAAGATTCGATCGATAGAATATACTTAAATGATAGAAACAAGCATGAATAAAAGCCTTGGAAAGGAAGTTAAGAGCATACACTTGAAAAAAAAGGGCATGAAGCATGAGTCTTGACTTTAGTCTCCCATGTTGCATCTTCTTGGTTATCTCCCCACTAAACTTTCATCAACTTGAACTTGTGGTTGTGTAGCTTCTTAACTTCTGATCTAAGAACATGGGTAGGAACTCATCTAACGGTTGCCTCTGTTCTACCTCTACTTCCTCAAGCATACTTGGCTCAACTACTTCTACAGTATCATGCAAAAACTTCCGTAAATGAGAAACATGGAAAACATCATGAACGTCGGAAAGTCTATTTGGTAGCTTTACTCTATAGGCCATTTGGCCAATCCTTCATATTATGGGAAATGGCCCTATAAATCTTAGTGCCAATTTCCTTACAGATTCAAAGCGAACCACATTCCTCAAAGGTGATACCTTGATGAAAACCATGTCTCCTACCTCAAACTCAATGTCAGTCCTTCTCTTATCTACGTAGGACTTCTGCCTAACCTGAGCTGTCTTCATTCACTGTCTAATAAGATCAATCTTTTCAGAAGTTTCTCTAACCATATCTGGTCCAAGTAGAGGTCCTTCTGTAGATTCTCACCAACAAGTCAGTGATCTAGAAGGTCGTCCGTATAATCCTTCATAGGGTGCCATGCCAATACTAGCTTGATAACTGTTTTTTAGGCGAACTCTACTAAAGGAAGATGCTCTTCCTTAGTCCCTACAAAATCTAGGATACACAGCCTTAAAAGATCCTCATGGATCTCTATTAACCCTTTTCGTCTATCCATCTGTCTGAGGGTGATAAGCGGTGCTCAAACACAACTGTGTACCTAATGCTTCTTGAAAGCTCCTCCAAAATTCACTGGTCAAAATGGGGTCACGATCACTTATGATACTGGAAGGTACTCCATGAAGACGGATTATCTCACGAACGTAAATTGCTACCAACCATGCTGCCATCCTCTTACTCTTAACTAGAATGAAATGAGTGCTCTTAGTAAGTCTGTTTGCTATAACCCAAATACTGGTGTTTCCTTTCCTAGACCTAGGCAAACCATCAATGAAATCCATCGAGACGCTCTCCCGCTTCCAATATGGACGTCCAAAGGATGAAGTAAACCACCGGGCTTCTTTTGCTCATCTTTGACTTGTTGGCAAACCAAACATCGGGAAACAAACTCTACCACATCTTTCTTTATCCCAGCCCAAAAGAAAACCCTCTTCATGTTTCTATACAACTTATCACTAACTGGATGAATAGTCGTCCTAGAATATGGGCTTCCTCAAGGACTGTCTTCAACAAAATCCCAACTCGGGGAACACAAAGCCTTCAATCTCGTCGCAACCACCTTCTATCATTTGTGGAATATCTACTAAGGTGACTAGAAGTCTCACCTCTACTGAGGCTATCCAAGATGTCTGAAATGTGTGGATCCTCTCGTTGCGAAGTTCCTATTTGATCCAAAAGAGTAGGTTGCACCTCTATTGATGCCAACAAACCGGGTATAAACTCGGTGGAGGATCTAAAATCAAAAGTCGATATAAACTACAAGCTTTTCCTCTCCACAAATAGAGGACCTAAGGCCATCCTCTGCCTACTCAGTGCGTCTGCCACCACATTACCCTTGCCAGGGGTATAAGTGATTTCAAAGTCATAGGATGTTAGGAACTCCATCCACCTTTGTTGCCTTAAATTAAGATCCTTCGGTGTGAACAAGTACTCGAGAGATTTATGATCGGTGTACAACTCGAACTTCTCTCCAAGTAGATAATGGCGCCAATCTTAACCGCAAATACTGTGGCAGCTAACTCTAAGTCATGGGTAGGGTAGTTCTTCTCATGAACTCTTAGTTGTCTACCTCCATAACATACTACCCTTCCCTCTTGCATCAGAACTGCACCAAGCCCTGTACCACATGCATCAGTGTACTGTGAACGCTTTGTTACCATCGGGCAAGGTCAAGACCGGGGTTGTTGTTATAGTCCTCTTCAATCATTGGAAAGCATCATCACAATCTACATCTTAGGAAAATGTCAGATGCTTCTTTGTTAGCCTAGTGAGTTGGGCTGATATTTTTACGAAATCCTTAATGAACTTCCTATAATAGCCTGCTAACCCCAGAAAACTTCTCACCTCCGTTGCATTCTTTGGACCTACCAATCTAGAACGACTACTACCTTTGTGGAATCTACTGCTATCCCATCTTTAGATACCACACGCCCTAGAAATCTCACTTCCTTTCTCCAAAAATGACATTTGGAGAATTTCGCCTTAAGCTGGTGCGCACAGAGCGTTTTCAAAACCACCCTCAAATGTCGGGCATGCCTATCCTCCGTCTTTAAGAAAAATCAAGATGTCACCAACAAAGACATAACAAACTTGTTTAGAAACTTCCGAAACACCCTACTCATCAGATCAACAAAATTGGTGGGTGCATTCGTTAACCTAAAAGGCATAACGAGCGACTCGAAGAAACCATATGGAGTTCTGAAAGCGGTCTTGTCTATGCTGTCCTTGGCCACCCTCAACTGATGAAATACCGTGGCCAAGTCTAACTGGGAGAAAACAAATGCACCAACAAGCTAGTCAAATAGATCATCTATCCTCAAAAGTGGGTGCCTATTCTTCTTGGTGAGTTTATTTAACTCTCTATAGTCCACATATAAGCAAAGAGAACCATCCGCCTAAGTTGCGAATACTACCGGAGCATCCCATTTAGATATGCTTCGCCTAATAAACCCTTTCTGCAGCAGCTCCCATACTTACTTGCTAAGCTCCCCCCGTTCTCTTGGAGCCATATGGCGCACAGGCAATGCAACTGGCTTTGCATTGTCCACCAAATATATACGGAAATCAATCTCGTGCCTCGGGGGTAAGCCCTGAACCTTCTCAAAAACATCAGGATACTCACAGACTACTGATATAGATCGTAAACCATCGATAGATGCATCAAGCGACTCTAGAAAACTAATCATGACAGACCCTTTGGGGTCACAAGAAATCTCGAGGTTCCTCACATGGCAAGTCAAAAGTCTAACGACTCTCCTCTCACAATCCAGAATGGCACCATACATGGCTAGCCAATCCATCCCTAGAATTAAACTATAGCCCATGAAACCAAGCACATATGCTTCTGTTAGATCCAAAATTGGCTCTAACACCCAAACGAGTAATGATTCTACCGTAATGAAATAAAAAAAATGGAGAAAACACACAATTTATAGTGGTTCGGGGTTAAATAGCCTATGTCCACTTTCTACTCTTTGAATTGATGTCTTGAATGCAAGTATAACAACGATTTTCACTCAATTCTCATTTATACAATACATTGATTCACTCAATTTCCTTTACAATATGATTCAAAAGATGATTGTAATCTGAATAAGTTGATGAAATTCGGATAGTAAAGGAGTCTGAGTTCTGAAAATGCCAAAAGATCCTTCCAATTGCCTCTTGATGGTGTATTTACAGGTGAAAAATGCTCCTGGGATGGCTTCGGTTCGGATCCACGTAGCCTCCATCCCATCGCTTTCGGGTTCGGATGGGATATGGGAGTGACAGCACATCAGTTTAATGGAAAACATGGGTAGAACGTGGGCATAACCACTCCGGATTTCAAGGGAATGTGGGTGAAGCTATCGTGACTCTGGGTTCGGATTGAGGGTGCTAGCATTCAGGGGATCGGATCGGTTTTGGTGGAAGAATAGAAGGGCAGATTGAGTATGCAAAGAGAAAGGAACAGATCGGGTCTTTCCGCTCCGAACCGGTTATGCCCCCGTGGCTTTGTCTTCTGCTTCAAAATCGTCTTGGCTTGACAACTGGGATCTGATCCGAACCGGACTTCTAACAGGGTACATTTCTTGGTCAATATTCTTCACTTAAATAATCCTTTAACTTTTTGTAGCCTAATACACAAAGTAGGCTAACATTTTGCCCCCTCGAAGGACGCTTCTATTGAAGATGGAGCGTGCTTTGACATTATCTGTCCATTGTTTTCTGAGTTAGAATCGTTGAATGGTCTCTCCCATTCGTTTGTAGAAACGCGTTGCTTCTTAAAGTCATATCTCTTATTGCCTATATATACACCATAGAACATTCCAATTTCTTTCTTCACTTCAAATAACTATAGGAACTCCGCTTGATGTCCAATAGCTCTTTCAGGTAAACTTTAGTACATATATTTTTCTTTGAGTTTTCATTCGTTTATTAAATCAATACTTGCAGTTATTTTGCGGTTCAAATCCGATTCACTTGGTTTTTCCTATTATCAGCGTCGTTACGTCAATGGGACAAATCATCGTGGGCCTGTCTTCCGGTCCGATCGAAATGGAGGGACACGTTGGTAGGAATACAAAAGGACGCTCCACTTTTATATAAATTCATCATTTTCGTTTCTTTCTTCCTTCTTTTATTTCTATCGTTTTTTCCCGAAATCTGCACCAAAGAAAAACAAAATCCTAGCTCCTAATATCTTAGGAATTCTCCTTTAATTATGAAATCAATTACTTAGGTGGGGTCAAAAACTTCGATTAACTCCCTTTTGACTTAATTTTAGTTTGAATTCACAGATTGTTTATGCGATTTCAGCGTGGAGTTTAGTTGACGCCGCGCCTTTCTCCTCCTCGCCACCATCGTTGATGGCCTCATCATCATCTCGAGGCGGTTGTGGAGGAGGATTGGAGCTAATGTAGGTCATGCCAACACATATGCACTTTAGCTTTGATTTTGTTTTTGGCATGAAACTGGATTTGGTACTGATGAAGGAATAGAGGAGATGAAGAAGGAGAAGAGAGAAAGGAAAGGGATTAGTAAGAGGTGGATTGATTGGTGCCAAAGCACTGGGGATAGGGCATGGAGCATCAATCGGATCGGGAAACAATGCGATGGATGGTGTAGATAAGATTAGGATTTTTGGGGGTTTACTGAGTCGGTTCGATCTGGCGTTAGCCGATTCGAGTAGATTCTCCCTCTCGAAGCTGGCTCTATCTCCTCAAAGGTTCCGAACCGATCTAACACAGTTCAACCCAGAGCTCCGAATTGATCCACTTCCAGCACAGATCCGCTCCGATCTACCTCGAAAGTGCATGCTCCGAACCAGTACGGTTCAACACTACATAACCGATACAAAGCATTAAGCTTTGTTTTGAAACATAACCACACCATGAACAACTCAACAAATACTAAACATGACTTCCATCTCTATGGACAGTTAGGATAGAGCCCTATTTGATGTACTTTTCGGAATGTTCATATGCACACATAATGGCACTGTCCGTCTTTACGTTGCATTTCTTTACACACTTGTACACTTTAGCTCACACACGTGCACAGGGGGATACGGGCTATTTTACTCTAACTTATGTTATTGCTCCTTCAGTAGTTTAGCGACCATGGCAGAGAGATGTTCATCTAGGTTAGCAGAAAAGAGAGAAGTCGCTGAAACTTCTGAGAAACTCACTCTCGATAACATATCCTCTCCCTTAGACCCTAAATGGGACGATGAGGGCCCAGATTATGAAGTGAAAGCACATAGTAGTGAAATATCTTTTGATAGTGAAGTTTCTCTTGGTGATGAAGAGGAAGGAGGGATAGGAGATGATCGTGCTCCCGATGAGTTTGAAACTGCCACTATATTGGAGTTACCCAAAGATTCTGTTGAGATGATGATTGATGATGATAGACTCATCCGAATATGTCTAAAGCATGGAATATTAAAAAGAGATACCCTGCTGCCATCGAAAACAGATCGCCCCGACAATCCACCAGAAGGATTTATGGCAATTACCCGATTGATGTGTCTAGTTGGGGCTATTCCACCGTTTCTGCCTTTTATCGTCGATTTTCTGAGACAGATGCTGATTGCCCCCATGCAATTACATCCCAACTCTTATGCTTATTTATACACTTTGTATATAGCATACAAAGAAGTTTTAGGTATAAAGCCTACCTTCGAGGACGCCAACTTTTTTTATAATTTCAAGCATCGGACTCAAGAAACTCCCTCCTTCTCATATTTTGAATCAGTCCCAAAAAGGAAAATGATTACTTTTCCATTTAGCAGCAAGGCTGGCGATTCTAAACTTGAATGGTTTTATATCAGACAACAGTCGAGGTGCTCCAGGAGATGGACCAAATCAAGTAAAGCACCGAATTTCTAGATTTCAAATTTAAATGCTCATGCCAACACATTAGTCTGCTTTCCTTTTCATTAACAGTTGATAACCTAAAGCAAATATCGGATCAATTATACTTTAATCGTTTGCATCGGCTTCTTAATGGTGATCAAAAGTTCCTAACCATCGACGAAGTTCTTAAGGATGAGTATCCCCATCATCACGGGTTACTATCTATTAACCGTAGTATAGGTCATGGGACAGTTCCATATGTGTACATAACCCCGGTCGACATTATTCCTGAGACGGGAGAGGGCTCGAAAGGTCCAACAATACCTCTTCGGACTCCACCTTCTCCATCCTCAACTCAGGACGATGAGTTAGCCAACATAGCCGAAAAGCACAGAGAAGGTTGTGCCATCCCTAATGATGCTATTTCTCCTGAGAAGTCAACATCCCCTAAAGAGATGCCAATAGTCGTTTCTCATGGAGATGCTCCTACTACCAACGATTCCACATTTAAGGGTTTAGGAAATCTTCCCTTGTCCGAAACTATCTATACTTCAGAGGACTTTGGCACGAATCCTTTAACCTTCACTTCTTCAGAGGAGACTACTCCCGTGAAGGCAAAAGAGCCTGCTCATGCTAGTCTGGCTTTAGACTCGGGTTTGTTTGGGGGGGGGGCACCACTTAGGTTGCACATAACACATTAGCACCACACGTCACAACACTCATGTCTTATATAAACATTGATTCTGAACTCCACTTATATTGTTATATAGGTACAATGTCTCGCCCTTACTATGATGTTAGGAAAATTGGCCGTAGTATGTCTAGACCTCCTTCCGACACCGAGCATGATCGCTGTGAGAGCCGAGGTAGAGATGACAGAAGCCCTCATCATTCCATCGACCACACACCTTACGCTCTCGTTCTCCTGTCCGGTCGGATCCAGACAGGTATAACAGCCACCAGAGTCGTCGTCAGGAAGACACATCGCAATCCAAAGGTCGAACTTCTTCCCAAGACAAATATAATCGAGAAAAAAGTCCACCGAAATACACCGATTCAGGAGACAATCATAAAGCTTCTGAGAAGCGATCTGAAAAAGGCGATGCAGCCATCGTCCCTGCTAAGCGGAAACACATTGAACTATCATACTGTAAACCCCCACCACTAGATGATGATTCAAAAACTAAACTGGCATATCTGGAGAAGCAGTTCCCGGATCACTACTTTGAGAATCTAACTTTCGTACCCGCACTTGAGCCTATTTCTTCAAAGTGGGCAGATGAGGCTAAGGCAAAGATTGATGCAGTTGAGAGATAATACTCAGATATGTATAAGTATTCATGCAATCTCTCCAGAATCATTCGGGCCTTAATTACAGACGTTGATGCAATGAAGAAGGCTGCAGATTCCAATGAGAATTTTTTGAAAAATCTGGAGAAGGGCATAGAAGATACACAGGCTCAACTTGTCACTGCTCAACGAGATGGCAACAACTTCAAACAATAATTTGAGGCATTACAAAAGCATTATCATGACTTGCTGGAATCTCACAGTCAAGAACGTTTGGAGTTGAAGAAACAAGCGGAAGATGCTAGGTCAAGCAGTGTCAAAGTGCAACTGGCTTACAATACTCTTGAGCAAGAAAAGGCCAAATTAGCGAGGAAGAACGCCGAGTTGGGGAAACAAAATGCTGACTTGGAGTCTAAGTTAATGGAAATCGAGACTAGTGCTGCCTCAGCTGAGGGGAATGTGGATAACACTATTAAGTCTACTGAAGAAACTCATAAACAACTATCAGAGGTTCAAGAAGAATTGCACGGCTTTGGCGAACTAATGATTGAATTCTTTGCACGCATAATTCGTCGCTAAAACATCTCTTGGATCGAAGACTATCCGACTACATTAGTTCGCGTATGGAGTCAAATCATCGAATGGGAAAAAGAGGAACTTAAGGTAGACTTTGTTGATGAAGACAAACTCATGGAGAAGTATCTGAGAGATGATGAACCGACACGTCTGGACGAGGGTCATCGCCTTATTGCCGCTGCCATGGAGGAGGAGAAACGTCTGGCTAAACAAAAGAATATCCTTGAAGTTGGTTCTTCTTCTGCTACCGCCGAAGCTACTGAAGTCGAGGGATATGATCCCGAGAATCCGAGAATTCCTAGAGCATCTCTTTTATCTCCTATACCCGAATCAGCGTCAGAGACGGTAACCGCCCCAATTGAGAAATCATCAGAAGGTATTTCCACCTTCTCACCCTAATTCATCAAGGCCGTGTCCACCTTTCATCACATCATTGGGCAATCGATCGAGGATCCTTTATTTTCTCCTGAGTTGATAACTGTTGCTTCTCATTCTGCAGGTGCTGAACTAGCCGAGAAGACCGTTGAGCCTCAAGGAGCCACCATTGGGGAATAATATGTGGAAAAGGCTCAGGTAGGACAGGATAAGGCTACCTTCGTCGAATCCGGAGGGAGAGCTGAACTGCCAAAGGCCGAAACTTCTCATGATGGCGAAATGATAGATGCTTTGAAAGACGACGATGATAATGAGGGGCATGAAGAAGATCCCGATGTTGCTATAATTGGGGATTCGAAAAATGCTAATGACATGACTTTGGATGAAAGGAAAGCCGAACAAGACAAGCGCATGCAGTTGAAAGTCGAGGAACTAAACCCCGAAAGCCTTAAGCCCCTTGCAGTGGTGGATGCTGGATCGAGGTTAGTTGTTAAGCTTTCAACTAGGTCAATTACAGAAGAGCTTGCTAAAAAATCTTCTCTTGGTTCCAGTATCCCGACTCTTGGGAAGAAATCTACCGATTCTAGTAATTTAACAACAGAGAAGAAGAAACCAAAGCATCTGATGTCTGATGCTGAAAAAGAAGCTAGAAATGCTCTTAAGGCTACCAAAAAGTCCAAGTCTACTCCAAAGCCCAAGTGATAATGCGCTTTGTTTATATTCCCCTAGTTCGCTATTGTTGTAGCGAGTGCGGCCCTCGCATCTTTTGCTTAACTTTCTTGTACGGACTCACATGTTTGTAAATAAAGTAGTTTGTTTCTTGCAATGTCTGATATTCGTAAATTTAGCATTTAAGTAAAAATGCGAATGAATAGCATGTCGTATCACAGTTATATAATATAGTTAAAATTAAGGGGAATATGTGTACATATATATGCCCCCACTCAATCTTGGATAACTGATTAAGACTTATTCAAGATTGATTAAATTCAAAATACAGCTGCCCCCGATTCTCTGACGGGGCCACATTCTTTTCATCTTGATGCTTATTCTTTTTAGCATATTTATACTCTCCTGTCTCATAACCAGGTTAGAGTATTACAGAGGCAATCTCTTATCGAGGTGCACCTTTACACCTCAAGGAACGTCGTCTTCCCGTCCTTTATACTCTCTCTTGTTTCATGAGAGTTAGAGTTAGGAAAGTCATCTTCCCATTATATGCATCTTATCATGCAAACGGTCATTTTGTTTGCTCCTGCACATAGGTTATCTCCAATTTTTGAAATTTAATTTAACGTTTTGTGTTGCATCGTCATGACAGAATAATGGTTGAAAATATAAATAATGTAGGAAAGTAAATGACACACGATATTTCTATAGTGGTTCAGCTAAGCCATAGCCTACATCCACTTCACAATCCTTTGCTCATATAAACAAACTTTTTAAGGCAAGTCATTCCTTTTTACATAGCTTATAAAACAAAAAGGAAGATATTTCATATTTAGCTCAGATATCGTCGCAAGTGCTGAGCGTTCCAAGCTCTGGGAATCTCTTCACCGTCCACGGTCATTAGCTTGAATGCTCCTGTATCAAGCTTCCGTTGGATGGTGTATGGCCCTTTCCATTTTTGACCCAATTGGGTTGAAGGCGGGAAGACTGGTTTCAATACTAAGTCTCCTGGTTCAAAGGTTTTGAAGAGAACTTTCCGGTCATAATAACGTGTTACTTTCTGGATAGCTGTGATTTTGCTTGGATCCACAGCAATTCCTTCTTTCGATACGACGTGGCCTAGAAATTTCACTTCATCTTGCTAGAATATACATTTAGACAATTTGGCTTTCAATACATTCCTTCTCAGAATTTCTAGAACCTGTTCCAAATGCTTTTCATGTTCGGCCTTGGATTTAGAGAGGATTAGAATATCATCAATAAAAACCAGAACAAATTTATTCAATACTCCTCTGAATACTCTATTCATTAGATCGACGAAATAGGCTGGAGCGTTACATAAGCCGAACGACATTACTAACCACTCGTAGAATAGGTCGGGACGTCTGAATGCTGTCAAAGGAACACACTCCTCGGCGATACGAAGCTGATGGAAACCTGTAGCTAGGTCCATTCGTGAAAATACTTGTGCGCCATTTAATCGATCCAACAAATCATCAATCCGCGAGAATGGATATTTATTCTCTATTGTCTGCTTGTTCAGATCACAATAATCCACACATAGAGGTAGAGTACCGTCAGATTTTGGGACAAACACCACTGCTGCTCCCCAATCAAAGAAACTAGGCCTGATCAGACCCTTCCATACGAGCTGTCGTGTTTGATTGTCTAATTCCTCTTTCTCTTTCAAGGACATTCTTCGAATAGCGTGAACTACCGGCCTTGCATTCGGAATTAAAGCAATTTTGAAATCAATTTCTCTTTGCGGAGGTAAGCGAACAACTTCTTCAAACACATCTGCATAGTTCTGGATGACAGGAATACCTTTTATGAGGTCGGGAATATTCTCTGCAACTCTAGGGATATTTTCTATTTGGCCTGGAGAAACATCGAGAGCTGCCCAGAAATCCTTTCTGTTAGAATTCTGACCTTCACAGGGAATGGTTATATAATCACCTAATTTTATCTTCGCCTTTACGACTCTGTCGGCGCATTTAACTTCAGCTTCATATTTGGTCAACCAGTCTAACCCCAAGATAAGATCAAAATCTTTAAAATTCATGACGACCGCAATGGTAGGAAACCGATAAAGAGAAATGGAAACCGACACTCCACAAACCCAACTGAGATCAATGGAACCCCCAACCGGATTCTGGACAATCATTGGTTCCTTGAGCTTCTTCAAATTCAAAACCAGCTTCTTAGCTGCATTCTTTGCAATAAAGCTTCTCAACGCGCCAGTGTCAAACAGTACTTTAACAGAAATGTCTTTGATAGTTAGCGTGCCTTCTAAAACATTTGGCCTTTCTTGAGCAGACGAAGATGTACACTCTTCGGCTATTTCATTTACCTGAGCTTCCTTGGTTGTTTTTAACAGCCGGCACTCTTGTTTTACATGACCAAACCGATGGCATTGATTGCATCTTTTACATTCCTGGAGCTTCTTGCCATATTTAAACCCATCATTCTTTTTTTTCATCAGAGATTTGCATTTTCCTTGCAAATGTCCTTGCTTATGGCAGTTATTGCATATGGCAGTCGTTGCTGGTTCTTTTTCAGATCTGGCCCTTTTCCGATTGACTTTGGGCTTGTTACTGACCTCAGACATCGTACTGGCCTCCGTACGATCAGTTTCAGACTCAACTAAGAGCTGACCTCTTCTTCGTAAGGCACCATACCTTTCTCGTCGAGATCTTCATACTAGTAAGCCATGTATATCATTTCAGAAAGGGGGAGCTTCACATTCCTCATTACACTGTTCTGATATTTTCTTTGCAGGCCATAAATAAATCTCAGATTCTTCCTCTTTGGATCTTGAATCAAATGAGGTGCAAAGTGAGAAAGTTCATTGAATTTCTTATGATATTCAGGGATGGTCATATCACCTTATATCAAATAAGAAAATTCATCACATAATCGCTCGGTTGCTTCGGGAGGAGTAAATCTTTCTAAGAAAATCACTTTGAATCTGTCCCAGGTGATATCACTTTCTGGATTATCTTTAATAACTGAATCCCACCAAAACAAATCTTCTTCTTTGAGTGCACAAGACGCCAGTAATCTTTTCTGATCGTCTCTCAGCTTTAAAGCCTCAAAAATTTTCTCTGTAGAACGAATCCAAGCTTGTGTTTCCATAATGGACTCTTTGCCTAAGAATGGTGATCCACCCAGATTTCGAAATCTCTTGAATGGAACTTCTATATCTGATTCTGGCTGTGGGAGCATAACTGGCTCATTAGCTGGTCGAGTCATGCGATTATTTCTTCTGTTCCTGTCACTCATTTTCTAGTACGTCTGCAATTAGCAGACAAAGTGTCAGGTCATAGAAAAGATATTTTAAAATATAGAAACACATACTTCAAATGTAAATGTGTCTATCGAGGTGTAATTCCATTCTGCTTTACCTATACTAGGATATTACTGATCCTATCTGTATAGAGTTACTCGTCCTAGAACACTACTGGTTCTATTTCTGACGAGTTCGTTCATATGTTATATTCCAGAACTAAGCTTAACCAAAGCTCTGAGACCAAATGAGACGACCCCTAACCCCGTACTGACGGCGGCAAGGGTAATCCTTGGAATATAACATAGAAACAGATAATAGCAGAACAGAATTAAACAAATACATCAGATAATGTACAATAGAATACACTGGATAAACGTAATCATCAGAGTTACACAGTATACAGGATCATACTTAGTAAAAATACAGTTCAGCTATACATAATGTCTACAGCGGAAAAACAAACATAATGTACAATAGGAGCGGAACAACATAAAAAGAGATAAATTATAGAATCTATCTTCAGCTCCAGCTATCCAGAAAGAACCAGCTAAACCTGAATACAAGGATGCCCGTGTAGAAAAAGGGGCACCCGGTACAGTCCGACAAAGTCTGAATTCAATTTTTGAAACTTAAGCGCCATTTCATGCCTTGTTTATAATTAGAATTAATTATATTCTTTTTCAAACGTCGATTCAAACTCACTTTTCATTGCTATTATTTAAAATATTTATTTTAAATATTTAAAATCCACTGTTTTAGCCAATTTAAAATTTTTAAATTGGTTCAGATTTTCTCGGTCATTACAGTTTGGATCCATTCTTGTGACTGAATTATACCAGATCTATTGTAAATTGTTAATCTATGACATTCTGAATTAGTTATGACTTGTATCTAGATCTTTATTAGGACAGATCTACTTTTATTATAGATCTAGCTTATGATTTAGATCACTTTGTGCCTATCATATTGGATCTGAACTAGTTGGACATCTAAAATTATTATTTACATCTTATTGTGCTCATTATGACATTCCTACTGTGTTAGAACTAGTTTAATTATCACAAGTTCACAGATCTATTCTTATATGTCCACCTTATCAATGTGCCATTATATATTTAAGCTAGTTATGTTAGAATAATCACTATTGTCATCTTCCCATCACCTATCCCTTTTGTTGTTTATGGCCAGGCTACTTCCTAGCTTAGGCATTCTGCTAAATATATGCAAATGCGTTAGTCAGGTAATGGGGGGAAACATTGAAATTGGCATTTGGACATATAATTCACTATGAATATAATTGAGGAAAAGGGCATGAAACCTATAACCTATAATGACAAAGGTAAAATTGGCTAATAATGAAATGCCTAGGCTTACAGTAATTAGAAACTATAATTGCGCCTAGACACGAGGTTAGATTACACTTGTGGTGGAAGTCTACCCAGAACCGCCCGGCATATCCAACGACCATGAGTGGTGAATCTAATGTGGGAGGTATAGATGCATAAATAGAAGACATACTAAGACACGAGGTTAAGCCCATTTTGTGGAATAAGTTTGCCAGGACCTGCCCGTCATGTCCAGCATCCACAAATGGTGGGCTTAACGTGGGAGGTCTAACATACTGCAACCATAAATGAAAATATGGTAATAAAACTTAAATACTTAACCTTGTTGAATCCATAGGGTTTGTATGAACATGAATTTAAATTGGGGTTAAGTAAATTTGGTTGAACAATGGGTTGGTTAAGTAAATCTAAGGGGGTGGGTAATATTTACATATAGGCGCACGAACTTAACCTGATAGGGTTATGTAATTAAAGACATCTAGTGGTAAGCATGACCTGTGAAAATGTTGATGTTATGTGACTAAAGACACCTTTTTAGGGAAAGCATAACTTGTAGAAAAGCTAGGGTTATGTGGTATACATAACCGATAGAGATCCTAGTGGGGATACAAGACAAGGGGGAGAGCTTGTATCTTATTGTGTGGGGGACCCGTTTCAGTCAGTAACCCTTAATAAGTATCAAAACGAGTACTACGCCCTAGGTCGGAGTGGGGCACGCTTACTGGGTTGATTGTAAGAGATCCAAACGTGGAGGACGGTGTGGGCGGCGCAAACCAACCGGGTCAGTGCGTGCATGGGCCATGCAAAAGGGGATAAAACGACCGTGACACCTGTAGATATGGCTGTGCATATCAGTGAAGGGTGCTACTATAGGACGTGATGCATCCTATGGTGGCGCTGGCACAGAGTATCTACACGGATTATAGAGCTGATCAATTAGGGTAGTAGTTAGGGTACATTTGGACATATGCCTAAGTCTATCATTTGATAGTTGTTGGGATCATACCATTTCTGGTTATACTTTTATCAGTGCAGAGAATCAGAGTAATCATTTGGGAGGCATATACACTCTATCATTTTTACCTTATCATACCTGCCTTATATAGTGTTATCTTTCTTATCCATTTTATATGCCTGTCATGCTCCTTTTACTTATTTACTTGCTAAAATTAACTAGACTCGCCGGACTTTATGTCTGATCCTTTTTGTTTCCTCTTCCTTCTTCTGTCCCCCCATGTTCTCAGGGTGGGAATACTCAGGCTTGACCGCGATTCTGCTTACATTTTTCTAGAGCTGCTTAGATGTATGGCTCAAGCTCCTATCCTTGTTGTTATAGCTATATTTTGTTGGGAAGTTTAACTTCTTTTATGTACTCTGATGTTTTAAAGTACAAGACAGTAGTTTTTATGTTGTAATGGTTTTGTGTATTTTAGACATGTGATGTTTTTGAACCACGATGCTTTATGATAAATAATGTTTTTAATTCAGCTGTCATTTTATATCTATCTTGTAATATTTCTATTTCTTTTTACCTATAACGCGTCATGAACTTAATGCATTCCTTTTGTGAGTGACAATAACCGATGTGGGGTGTCACACCTCATCTTTCAGCAGCCAAGCGGCCAACTGAATCTTCCTATGATAATAAACTTCGAAAATTCCAAACAAATCCTCCGTATCTTTATGCTAATTCCTTGCCTCTATGAAAGTTTCGGTTCCTCGGAATGGCTTTCCACCCATAGCACAGAAATCTTTGTAGATCTTAGAGAAATTATCTGCTCGCGGAGGAGGAGAATGAGAATCATCTGGTCCATCTTGGGGAGGAACGTTTGCTTAACCAACGGCAGGCGCCGTGGCCTCTAGATGCCTATGGAACCAATCCAGTATCGTAACGCCCTCAGGAATATTAGGTTCCCTAGACATGTTGGAAAGAATGGTAAAAGGGATTCAAATAGAGAATCAAAAGATATTATGTATGGCTTTGGGGAATATGTTTTTCAAAACAGACTTTACTTTTGAAAATGCCTTCTTTTGAAACCTTTTTTGAAAATGATTTTCAAAAACTTTTATCCGATCTGGTAACCTTCAGATCTGATACCAAAAGTGACATCCCTCATCTGTTAATGTCACTCATTCAGAGAATGCATTAAGTTTCGTGAAGCATTAAAGGTAAACAGAAACAGAAACAGAAACATTACAAGACAGATATAAAATAACAGCGGAATTTGAAACTTTTATTAAGCAGAAAACATCGTGGTTCAAAACATAGTTACATCATAATTCTGAAATAAATAAAACCTAGTACATCACCTAAAACTTCTGTCTTTTACTAAAACCATCAAAGTACAATAAACATGAAAAGAACATAATCCTCAAAAGCATAGCCATAGTAGAGAAGATATGAAATCAAGCAGTACATTTAAGCAGCTTCAAGCAGCACGAAATCAGAATCCTCGTCAAGCTTTAGTATTCCCACCCTGAAAACCTTGGGCGGAGGGAACGGAAGAGAAAGAAGAGGAAACAAAATGGGTCATATATAAAGTTTAGCAAGTCTAGTTACTTTTAGTATATAAATAAGTAAAAGCATCATGACAGGCATATAAACTGGAGAGATTGATAATAACATATAAGGCAGGTATGACAAGGTAACATGATATACAGGATAGAATAAGTAGCGCTTCCCTATCACTTTTCTTTCTCTGCACTAATACTAGTATCGTATGAACAAGATGATCCCCAAAAAGTATAAGATGGTAGATTTAGGCGTACTTCTAGTGAGAGGTTTAACCCAGGCAGCCTAACTGAACATACCGGAGTTACCCCTAAGGATAATAACGGGCTCCTAAACATACCAACGTCTAGATGTAACCTAATTACTACCCCAATTGATCAGCTCTCTACTCCGTAGATGCCCTATGTTGTCCCCACAGTAGGACGTATCACCTCCTGAAGTGTTAACACTTCGTCTTTTGGACGTGCATAACCATATCTACCAATGTCATGGCGCCTTAGCCTCATATAGTCTGGACCCATTCACAAACATGACCCTGTCGGAATGCGACGCCCACACAGTCCCCTTTTTTCGATCTCTTACAATCAGCCCAGTAAGCGTGCCCCGACTCCGAACTAGTTTGGAGTAGTCCTTTGATACTTATATATGGGTTACTGACTGAAACGGGTCCCATACACAAGATGATGCAAGCTTCCGCCTAGGATTGCATCCCCACTACTAGGATTTCCACAGGTTATGCCCTACCAGTGTAACAAGATTGCATAACCCCATAGGCTATGCCCTACCAGTGTAAAAAGATTGCATAACCCCACCGGTTAAGTTTGTGGGCCTATATATAAATATTACTCACCACCCCAAGATATACGTAACCCTCCCACTATTTCAAGAAAGGTTGTTTGACCCCTACTCAAGTTAACATTTTCATGTAATCCCTATGGATTCAACCAGCTTTAGTATTTAATTTCATTACCATTTATTCATTTATGGTTATAATGTGCTAGACCTCCCATATTAAGCTTACAACTTATGAATACTGGATATGTTGGGCAAGTCCAGGCAGACTTCTTCCACAAGTCCGACTTAACCTCGTGCCTTAGCCCGTTACATGCTTATGCAGTTAGACCCCTCACATTAGATTCCCTACTTGTGGTTTCTAGATATGTCGGTCTAGTCCGGGCAGACTTCTACCACAAGTGTAATCAAACCTCGTGTCTAAGCGCAGTTACAGTTTCAAATTACTGTAATTCTAGGCATTTTCACTTTTTAACAATTATCCCTATTTCATTATAGGTTTTCATGCCCCTTTACCAAGTCTTGCACATCACCTACCATATACCCCAAATTAAGGTCTAAATCACAATTCGATTTATGCCCTAAATCCATATTCATGTATTTAATTCAAGCTATGCCCCAGTTTCCCAATACAAGTTATGCCCCAATTTTAGCGTTTTCCTCTCCTTCCCAATTTCACACGTTCGCAAATCTCTGCGGTATGCATAGGCTCGAAGGTAGCCTGACTATAAAATAAAAAGGGAAAAGAAGAAGGGAAGAGTACAGAAATAAACATAATAACAAGACAGGCATAGCAACTAATAAGCGTATAGCGACAGAATTTGGCATAGTGACAAGATAGACATATAGGAACAGATCTGACGTACATGTGATAATAGAACTTATTAGGCATAGTGATATGATCACAAACATGTATGACGAGATCTAACTAGCGAATTAGATATACAAATAATGGCAGTTCTGATATGATAAACAATCATAGGCTTAGATCCAATTCATAAAATGTCAAGATTAACTTAGATACATAGGTTATGGCAGATCTGATATGATTCAAATAGTCATAGGCTTAGATTCAATTAATAGACATGTCAAAAATAACTTTTAAGTGTCTATATCTAAAAATAACGTAGACTCACAGAGAATGGATCTAAGAAAACCGAGGAATGTTGAATTAGCTATCTTTGAATACGTATGAATTGCCATTGCTAAAGAAAAGGCTAGTTCAATATGAGTTGGAGCAGCATCTCACCATCGCCATTGATTTAGATGAATAAAACAAGGGGTATAGGGTCTTATTTATAGCCGTCAGCCAACGAACTGTAACACCCCGTATTTTCTGAGAATATTAAAGTAACGAGTTAAAGAATGATTAGTTACAAAATGTGAGAAATAGGTCAAATGGGATGCACCATTGCGTTAGCCTCGAAATTCTGCTTGGAATAAAGTCCAAGTTTTCGAAAATCGGACTTCGTATGAAGAAGTTATAGCACTCGGAACTTTCAGAAATTTATATAAAACAACTCAGAAAATTAAATACCAAGGCAGGTCAACCTGGGGGTCGACCTACCCTAGGCCAGGTCGACCAGTGGGTCGACCACACTATATACAGGTCGACCTGGGGGTCGACCTCCCCTTCGGGCCAGATCTGAAAATTGACATGTTTCTTCCTGTGACGATTTGCTATGTCATTAGGGCTTGTGTGGCACGTTCTGAGTTCTCTTAGGTTTGAATGACTTCGATTTGCCCTGGATTTATCTGAAGGCTCCTATTAAATCAAACTTCTATATAAGCAACCTAAATCTAAACACTAAGCCACACAAAAATATTCCTAAGACCATCATGCTATCAACAATAAACCTAGAGTAGCCGCCATTCTCAATCAACTAGATAGCAAGTAGGAATTATGAATCAAATCTAATTCAACTAAGAGAATTCAATGTCTACAACAAAGGAGAGCTATTCAAATTCAGAATACAGATCCCAGAACACAAGACTGGTCTTCTTTTTATAAGTCCAGTTATCATTTAGACCTAAATGATATTAGAATCGTGACTAAATAAATGGATGTAGGGCGTCGCCTAATGTAAATCTATGCCTATCCTTTTTGTGAAAACTGAATTAATTGAGACTATGATTCTTATCATGTTAAGTTGTATGTAATTTGATGATAAATGTTAAATGCTTGGCAATGAATCCATATGTGGTATAATTTGGCAATGACATATATATTATGTAATTTAGCGATGACATATAATGTTGTATATTTTGGCGATGACATAAATTGGCGATGGCATATTATTTGGCGATGGCATATCATGTTGTATAACTTTGGCAATGACATATCATGATGACTCCTATATGTTGTATGTCAATATGGGAATTTTGCTATGTTTATGCAAGTTGTTAGGCTAAGACATGTATTTTGTTTCGATTCACATTTAGATCTATGAAAATTGGATTCAAAAATTAAAGCTCATATTTACATGCCTTGTTAAACTTGTGTAAAACCATATGCTTAGGATTCATGTTTGTTGGATCAAAGATAAAAGTTCATATTTACATGCTTTGTTAAACGTGTGTAATTCCATATGTTTAAGATTCATGATTATTGGATCCAAATTAAAGTTTACATTCACATGTCTAGTTGAACTTCGCTTAAGGTTTATGTTTATTAGACCCAAAATAAAAGTTTGCATATACGTGCCTATTTGGGTTTGGGTAATTTCGTATGTTTAAGACCCATGGTAATTAGTTCAAAAATGCATGTTTACCTTTATATGACTAATTGGAATTGTGTAGTTCTATGTAAACTCCCATCCATATGCTTATGGTTCATGTTGATTAGGTTCAAAATTGCAAGTTCATAATTAAACATATATTTATTCTATGCCAAATTTATGTGACATATGTTGGATACATATTATGCTTGTCTTGAATGCTACGTGTCCCTTCCTTTTCCCCACTTGATTTTGAGTTAGGCTAAATTGTGAAGCCTAACATTCTATGAAATTTATGCGAACGTTTAGCGGGTGTAACGTTGGGAAAACCATGAAGTTACATGTTATTGGCATATTTTAAATGATTGGTGGCATTGAAATGATATAATTTATATACCTAAAATTATGAACATGATTTAGAGAGAAATTGGGCACGACTTGAATGATAATAATTTACATATAAATATAGAAGGAAAATATGTAAATTTAGAAAAAGACGAATACGCCTAACCCGAGGTTAGATTGAGTTACGGTGTAAGACTGTCCGGAACCGACCGGCACATCCAGCAAACGTAACAATATATATCTAATGTGAGAGGTTAGTACATCAATCCCCAAAGAAACCAAGGTTAGACCGAGTTGCAGTGTAAAACTGCCTGGACCCGACCGGCACATCCAGTAACCGCAACAATACCTGTCTAATGTGAGTGGTTGGCGCTTTAATGAATGAATTAAAGCTAAGACAGGAATGGTAGGGTTAAGTTAATTAAGGTAACACTTAACCAGCATAACATGAATGACTAGGGTTAAGTTAATAGGAAACACATAACCAATATAGCATGATGAATGGGTAAGGTTAAGTAATAAGAAACACTTAACCAATGTAACTTGATTTGTGGTAAGGTTAATTAATAAGAAACACTTAACTAATATAACTTGATTTGTGGTAAGGTTAAGTTGAAACAAGAGGGCAACACTTAACCAATATAACTTGATTTGTGGTAAGGTTAAGTTAAAACAAGAGGGCAACACTTAACCGATATAACTTGATTTGTGGTAAGGTTAAGTCATAACAGAAGGGCAACACTTAACCAATATAACTTGATTTGTGGTAGGGTTAAGTTAACACAAGAAGGAAACACTTAACCAAAGTAACATGACAACCAGGTGGGTTAAGTTAACTGGAAATGATTGATGACACTTAACCAATACAACATGATGAACACGTGGGGTTAAGTTAACAAGAAAACACTTAACCAATATAACTTGATGAACGGAAGGGGTTAAGTAAATAAGGAACACTTGACCAACATGACACGATAAAAAGGGGAGGGCTATGTACATCATGTGTATGTGGGTAATATTAGTAAATATAGGCTCACAAAACTTAACCGTTTAATGAACATGCTTGAATCGATGGAAGGGTTAAGTACATCTCGTGTAGGCAGGTAATATTAGTAAATATAGGCCCACAAAACTTAAGCGTTTAATAAACATGCTTGAATCGATGGGAGGGTTAAATACATCTCATGTAGGTGGGTAATATTAGTAAATATAGGCCCACAAAACTTAATCGTTAAATAAACATGCTTGAATCAATGGGGAGGGTTAAGTACATATCGGGTTGGTGGGTAATATTAGTAAATATAAGCCCACAAAACTTAAACCACTAAATAAACATGCTTGAATCAGTGTGGAGGGTTAAGTACATGTCGGGTTGGTGGGTAATATTAGCAAATATAGGCCCACAAAACCAATAAGGAAACCCTAGTAACGGGGGCCTATTTCAATAGTAATCCACATAGATGTATCATGGTACCCTGAACTAGGCAGGGTGGGGCACGATTACTTGTCTGATTATATGCGGTCAAAACAGCGGCAGAGGGTACGTCAGTGTAGGTTCCGACGGTTTACGGGCGTGCACGTACTCCGGAGTGAGAAAAAACAGGCACTGGGTACCAGTAGTTATACACTGTGCATCTTGAATCGTGTCGGGTCGCTATCATAAGGATTGATACACCTTATGGTGGGACCAGCAAAAGGTATCTACACGCAATAGTGGGCCGATTGACATAGACACAAGAGAAATGAATATAAGTAGGGAGCCGATTGATAGGGTAGTAAGGGTACATCTAACATGTTCATGGCAATTAGGCTGATTGAGGTGGAATCCTCAAGATAGATGTACACCTGAAGAATACCACAATAACGGGGATTGGGTTCACATTATCATTTTATACAGATTTCTAGTTGGGACACTAGTTAGGAGGTTGCAGAGATAGAAATAAAAATCAGAACAATAAGGTAGTAGTAAAGCAGAGAAAGAGTAGAAGCGCATTCAGTTTATCTTGCCTTATCATACCTTATGCTTATCCTATGTTACCTTATTTCTTTGTTATTGTCTTGCGTCCAGTTTTTTCATGTCATGGTTTTCTTACCAGTTTATATGCTGAATAATCATTGCACTTATCAGACTTATGTCTGACCTAGTTTTGTTTTGCCTCTTTTCTTTCGTTCCTCCCCAGGTTCACAGGGAGGAATTGTTACCACTTAGCTCAGTTTTCTTTTCAAGCTCGAAGATGGTCGATGTTTGGCTTTGGACTCTTTCTTCCACTACTATGGCTGGTTCATGCTTTATTGGGGAATATCATTGTTATTTTTGTGTTTCTTTTACACTTGGAAGTTATTAAACCAAGACAGAAGTTCTATGTATTACTTTTAAGCATGATTTGAGAAAATTGTTGTAAAAGCTTGACTGAACCATATTATTTATCAAATGACTTTATTTTCCGCTGCTTTATTTGTTTGTCTTGTAATTTATCAGCATCTTTTACCTAAAATGCTCCACCAAAGTTAAGGGCATTCTCTTTTTGAGTGACCTTAACGGAGGTGGGGTGTTTCACTTGGTATCAGCGTTGAAGGTTACGGATCAGATAAAAGATTTGAAATATTATTTTCAAAATGGTTTTAAAAGAAGCATTTTCAAAAGAAAAGTTTTGTTAAAGGCATATTCCCCAAAAGCCATATGCATTATCTTTTGGTCCTTTGTTTGAATACTTGTTTCCTTCTTTCCTGAGTCTCCGGGGCTCCTGGCTTTCTGGGAGGTAACCTCATCCTGGCATGGTTCTGTAGGCTTGATGAGACTATGACACCTGTCAAAGGCCAGACAAGTGCCCAACTTCCATCTATAGCCGTTGTAGTTTCACCTATGGCTAATTTTCTTTCGAGCTTTGTAGGATTTTCCTTGCGATGGAGGCAGCTTTCAAGAGACCTGTCAACAAGTTACACAAGGATGGCAAAGATAAGAATGAGGGAGTTTGGCTCATGTATATAGACTTGGTTCACAAAGTAGGGGAGGAAAGAATAGTAAAACCTAAAACAAGAGGAAGTATATTTATTATGGTATAACAGGTCGTATAATTAAGGGCAAGGGCAAGCACAAACGACAGGATTTTTAGAAGGGCAAATGCATGCTCTGACCGCCAGCCTACCTGAGAGTGGTAGTAAAGTTTCTGTTGAAAAGGTGTAGTTTTGCTTTTGATCATCCTGTTAGTACTCTTTTGATTTTATCGCTTCACATTCGTTTATGTCTGCTTCCATAGTTGAGTATCTGCACCCTAGAGCTTGTATAGTAGTGGGTCCCATTATTGTCTCAAGTCCAAATTGTGGTTCGGCTCATTTATCTTTGGTTTGTAAGGATTTGAGATACTTATGTTTTTGGTTTCATGGGCTATGGGTTGGTTCTAGGCATGGATGGGTTAGCTAGTAATTGTGAAAGGAGGGTAGTTAGACTTTCGACTTGCCTCGGGTATACCCTCGAGATTGCGTGCGATCCTAAGGGATTAGTTTGTCTTAGCTACCTAGAATCACATTATGTATCTATCGGCAATTTTCAATCCGTTGGAGTAGTCCATGAGTACGCAAGATGTTTTGATTAGGATAGGGGTTTTCCCCCTAAAAACTCTTTACAGACTTCCGCATATATCTAGTTGACAATGTAAAGCCCGTTATGCGATCAACGATAGTTTTGGAACAAGATTGGCGAGGATAGCCAGAGTCGGTTAAGTGCCCAATTGTTTGGTTGTTTTGCTAGATCATCTCACATAAATCATCCAAATTCGGAGGAGGTATTCCTTGGGTGCTTGTCTGATATTGGTTTAGGCCTTTGGGGCTTGTACTTGAGGAATGTCGAGTTCGATTAGGATGGTTTGCGTGAGAAATAGATGGTTGTCGCAGGTGCCTTAAGTAAGACTGACCTTAAGAAAGGTAAAAAGTACATAGAAACCTTTAGCTTTAGACCCTCAGATTTGTGACATGATGGATAAGCTAAGTAGAAGAGAGACCTCTAATCATCTTAGTATATACACTTGGTATCATGGTTAACACCTGTTTATCTTGGAAATGTAGTTCAACTACATTGGATACCCTCGAGCATAGTAAGTGATTGAGGTCCTATCTTTACTAGTGAGTTTTGGAAATGGAGGTCAAGAAGCTTTGCAACTGTGAAGTTAAATTAGTTAAGTGGAGTGAAGCTCAAGAAGACGCGATGTGGGAGACTGAAGTTAAGACATGCGAATCATACCCTTTTTCTTGAAGGTATATCCTTGGTCTCTTTTTCTAGGAATTTTATGCATGTTTGTTTCTATCTTTATAGGAATATCCTCTAGTTCATGTCTTCAATCCTTAGGTAGAAGCCAATGGATGTAAACATGTGTTTGAAACATGTTATGATTGGTGGTTGCAACTGGTTGCTCGTGGATGTATATACACACATTGGGCACTAGATCGGCTCAGTCACTTTCATATTGCATATGCATGAGTGAATTTTAATACATATAAACTAAAACTTGATGTGTTATCATATGGATGTTGCATTTGTATAAATGATTGTGCACTTATGTAGAAGTTATAAAGTACAATTAGGAATAATTGCATACATGATGGACTCATGGCATTGACATAATTAGCATTGAGGAGGTCAACTGAATCAGTAGACCGCCTGATTTTGCATTAGATAAGGACATGTACACACACTATGCATATGATCATGAAGGCATTAGAAATATTTTTAAGGACAATGGATGCCTGTGATTGAATGGTTGAGTAGATGGATGTTGGCTGTTAGGATATACGTTATTCCTAACTTGAAGATTTCGGGGATGAAATCCTTTAAGGAGGGGAGAATGTAACACTCCATATTTTCTGAGAATATTGAAGTAATGAATTAAAGAATTATTAGTTACAAATGTGAGGAATAGGTGAAACGGATTGCACCATTGCGTTCGCCTGAAAATTTTGCTTGGAATAGAGTTCAGGTTTTGAAAATCGGACTTCATATGAAGAAGTTATGGCCCTCAGAACATTGAGAAATTTATATAAAACAATTCAGAAAATTAAATACCACGGCAGGTCGACCTGGGGGTCGACCTACCCCAGGTCAGGTCGACCAGGGGGTCGACCTCCCTTTATAGAGGTCGGCCTGGGGGTCGACCTCCCCCTCGGGGCAGATCTAAAAATTGACGTGTTTCTTCCTGTGACGATTTGTTATGTCGTTAGGGCTTGTGTGGCACGTTCTGGTTGGTTCTCCTAGGTTTGAATGGCTTTGATTTGCCCTGGGTTGAGCTGACAGCTCCTACTATATCAAACTTCTATATAAACAATCTAAATCTAAACCCTAAGCCACACAAAAATATTCCTAAGACCGTCAGGCAGTCAACACTCAACCTAGAGTAGCCGCCATTCTCAATCAACTAGAAAGCAAGTAGGAATTACAAATCAAATCTAATTTAACTAAGAGAATTCAATGTCTACAACAAAGGAGAGCTAATCAAATTCAGAATACAGATCCTAGAACACAAGATTGGACTCCTTTTTGTAAGTCCAGTTATCATTTAGACCTAAATGATATTAGAGTTGTGACTAAATAAATGGATGTAGAACATTGCCTAATGTAAATCAATGCCTATCATTTTGGTTAAAACTGAACTGATTGTGACTATGATTCTTATCATGCTAAGTTGTATGTAATTTAATGATAAATGTTAAATGCTTGGCAATGAATCCATATGTGGTATAATTTGGCAATGACATATATGTTGTGTAATTTAGAGATGACATATTATGTTGTATATTTTGGAGATGACATAAATTGGCGATAACATATTATTTGGCGATGAAATATCATGTTGTATAATTTTGTCGAGGACATATCATGATGACTTCTATATGTTGTATGTCAATTTAGGAATTTTGCTATGTTTATGCAAGTTGTTAGGCTAAGACATGTATTATGTTTAGATTCACATTTAGATCTATGAAAATCGGATTCAAAAATTAAAGCTCATATTTACATGCCTTGTTAAACTTGTGTAAAACCATATGCTTAGGATTCATGTTTGTTGGATCCAAGAGAAAAGTTCATATTTACATGCCTTGTTAAACCTGTGGAATTCCATATGTTTAAGATTCATGATTATTAGATCCAAATTAAAGTTTACAATCACATGTCTAGTAGAACTTGTGCAATTCTATATGCTTAAGGATTATGTTTACTGGACCCAAAATAAAAGTTTTCATATACATGCCTATTTGGATTTGGGTAATTTCGTATGTTTAAGACCCATGGTAATTTGATCAAAAATGCAGGTTCACCTTTATATGACCAATTGGAATTGTGTAGTTCTATGTAAACTCCCATCCATATGCTTATGGTTCATGTTGATTAGGTTCAAAATTGCAAGTTCATAATTAAACATATATTTATTCTGTGCCTAATTTATGTGACATGTTTTGGATCCATATTATGCTTGTCTTGAATGCTACGTGTCTTTTCCTTTTCCCCTCTTGATTTTGAGTTAGGCTAAATTGCGAAGCCTAACATTCTATGAAATTTATGCGAACGTTTAGCGGGGGTAACGTTGGGAAAAACATGAAGTTACATGTTATTGGCATATTTTAAATGATTAGTGGCATTGAAATGGTATAATTTATATACCTAAAATTATGAACATGATTTTGAGAGAAATTGGGCAAGACTTGAATGATAATAATTTACATATAAATATAGAAGGTAAATATGTAAATTTAGAAAAAGACGAATACGCCTAACCTGAGGTTAGATTGAGTTACGGTGTAAGACTGCCCGAAACCGCCCGGCACGTCCAGCAACCGTAACAAGATATATCTAATGTGAGAGGTTAGTGCACCAGGCCCAAAAGAACCCGAGGTTAGACTGAGTTGCGGTGTAAAACTGCCCGGACCCGACTGGCACATCAAGTAACCGCAACAATACCTGTCTAATGTGAGTGGTTGGTGCTTTAATGAATGAATTAAAGCTTAGACAGGAATGGTAGGGTTAAGTTAATTAAGGTAACACTTAACCAACATAACATGAATGACTAGGGTTAAGTTAATAGGAAACACTTAACCAGTATAACATGATGAATGGGTAAGGTTAAGTAATAAGAAACACTTAACCAATGTAACTTGATTTGTGGTAAGGTTAAGTAATAAGAAACACTTAACTAATATAAATTGATTTGTGGTAAGATTAAGTTAAAACAAGAGGGCAACACTTAACCAATATAACTTGATTTGTGGTAAGGTTAAGTTAAAACAAGAGGCCAACACTTAACCAATATAACTTGATTTGTGGTAAGGTTAAGTCAAAACAAGAGGGCAACACTTAACCAATATAACTTGATTTCTGGTAGGGTTAAGTTAACACAAGAAGGAAACACTTAACCAAAGTAACATGACAATTAGGTGGGTTAAGTTAACTGGAATTGATTGATGAGACTTAACCAATACAACATGATGAACACGTGGGGTTAAGTTAACAAGAAAACACTTAACCAATATAACTTGATGAACGGAAGGGGTTAAGCAAATAAGGAACACTAAACCAACATGACACGATGAAAGGGGAGGGTTAAGTACATCTCGTGTAGGTGGGTAATATTAGTAAATATAGGCCCACAAAACTTAACCATTTAATAAACAAGCTTGAATCGATGGGAGGGTTAAGTACATCTCGTGTAGGTGGGTAATATTAGTAAATATAGGCCCACGAAACTTAACCATTAAATAAGCATGCTTGATTCAGTGGGAGGGTTAAGTACATATCGGGTTGGTGGGTAATATTAGTAAATATAGGCCCACAAAGCTTAACCGTTAAATAAAAATGCTTGAAACAGTGGGGAGGGTTAAGTACATATCAGGTTGGTGGGTAATATTAGTAAATATAGGCCCACAAACTTGACCAATAAGGAAATCCTAGTAACGGGGGCCCATTTCAGCAGTAACCCACATAGACGGTACCCTGAACTAGGCAGGTTGGGGCACGATTACTGGCCTGATTATGAGCAGTCAAAACAGCGGCAGGGGGTACGTCAGTGTACGTTCCGACGGTTTACGGGCGTGCACGTACTCTGGAGTGGGAAAAAGCAGGCATTGGGTACCAGCAGTTATACACTGTGCATCTTGAATCATGTCGGGTCGCTATCATATGGATTGATACACTTTATGGTGGGACCAACCTAGGGTATCTACATGCAAGAGAGGGCCAACTGACACAGACACAAGAGAAATGAATGCAAGTAGGGAGTCGATCAGTAAGGTGGTAAGGGTACATCTAACATGTTCATTGCAATTAGGCTGATTGAGGTGGAATCCTCGCGATAGATGTACACCTGAAGGCTACCACAATTACGGGGATTGGGATCACGTTATCATTTTATACAGATTTCTAGTTAGGACAATAGTTAGGAGGGTGCAGAGATCGATATAAAAATCAGAACAACAAGGTAGTAGCGAACCAGAGAAAGAGCAAGAGCGCATTCAGTTTATCTAGCCTTATCACACCTTATGCTTATCCTATGTTACCATATTTCTTTGTTATTGTTCTGCATCCAGTTTATTCATATCATGGTTCTCTTACCAGTTTATATGCTGAATAATCATTGGACTTACTAGACTTATGTCTGACCTAGTTTTGTTTTGCCTCTTTTCTTCCTTCCCACCCCAGGTTCACAGGGAGGAAATGTTACCACTTAGCTCAGTTGTCTTTTCAAGCTAGAAGATGGTCGATGTTTGGCTTTGGACTCTCTCTTCCACTATTATGGCTGGTTCATGCTTTATTGGGGAATATCATTGTTATTTTTGTGCTTCTTTTACACTTGAAGTTATTGAATTAAGACATAAGTTCTATGTATTACTTTTAAGCATTATTTGAGAAAATTGTTGTAAAAGCTTTACTGAACCATATTATTTATAAAATGACTTTATTTTCCGCTACTTTATTTGTCTGTCTTGTAATTTATCTGCATCTTTTACCTAAAATGCTCCACCAAAGTTAAGGCATTCCTTTTGTGAGTGACCATAACGGAGGTGGGGTGTATCACGAAAAAAGCGTAGAATTTTATCTACGTTCACAAACAGGAATTTGCCTTTGATCTGGGGGTGTCGACACCCCTGCATAGGGGTCGACATGGGTGTCGACGCCCTTATGATGGGGTCGACTCCTAGGTCAACCACCCAAATCAGGAAATTTCTCACCTACTTCCATCACATGATTTTGATTTTTTTTGAAATTTTGGAATGTTTAATTCATATATAATTAGCTTATACATATGTGTAAACTTCAAACCTTAATATCCTCTTTATACGATGTCCGTTTTATGCAAACTCGGAGTCTATCTCAAGTAGAATTCCAAGACGAACGCAATGGCGCAATCTGTTTCACTTAATTCTAAATATTTATTTAATTATTTCTAAATTTATCATTATAATGTCTTATAAATTACGAGGTGTTACTAAAACTCGTGAAACTAACAGGAGATTAATTAAGATTTTTTTTAAATTAACAATGCAATCATTTATTAACTAAACAACAAGACATAAATCAATTATTATTACTATTATATCATATGATGTTAATTTCCAGCATACAAATATTAATCGTAGAAGAATCTCACCTTTCATGCTTTTGGATTACGACAGGCTATGAGATGCACTGATACGGATAATCAAACACGTATGCAGATTCATGATTTCAAACAAGCCCTCGACCCGATACACAAACTAGACATCAATAAATCAATATGATGGAGATCGAAAAGTGCAAGAACAAGACACTTTGTTTTTTCTCTTTGTCCTTTGTTTTTATTTCCGTTGTAAATGTATATGGAGAACAAGCTTGCAGGGAAATTGTTGCATAAAGTTTTGGTGCAGGCTATTGACACGCTGAGGAAAGTGCTTTGGTTTAGTGCCTACGCGCGTGGCGAACGAGCTACTAGCATTTTTTTCTTGTTTCCTGTTTTGTTTTTTTTAATGTCGAAGCATCGGATTTAAAAGATGGGAAGATGCATACGTATTGAAGAAAGATGAGAGGTGCGGGTTTGTATGAATGAAAAGAAATAAAAGGGAGAGAAGTAGGCATAATGAAATGACGTGTGGTTGTTTGAAGGGTAGGCAAAAGGTTTCTCAATTTTTTGTTATTAATGTATATAGACATTTCATTCCCTTCCCATAATGACTTGCGTGCCTAACATTACCCTTTTTAAGTAGTGGATGCGTTGTAAGGAAGCATGGCTTTGTAGCTCCAGGAAAGTGGTGAGGTTAACGCACAAAGAAAGTGATTAATACGAAAAGTGAGCACGTGAGGACTAGTCAATATTGTGGACTAAAAGAAAAGGTATTTCAACATAAATATGTTTTTTCCCGAATGTATGTATACATACATACATACATACATACATACATATATATGTCAAAATAGACGCGCGTGGAAAACACAGATGAAATGCATATATCTGACATTTTTCATGTTTGTGTATTTTTATTGATAAAATCGTGCATATGTGGTCCGAGTATCTGAATTTCACAAAATGAAAAATGACATTCTCTTCAGTACATAGTCTAGTATTTTTAGTTCGAATTCGCTCAAATTCCGACAAAGTTTTATTCGTAGAGATTTATTAAATGTTTAACTAAATTAAAGCAAACAGAACAAACTTGCATATTTTTCTACAAAATTCATTCCTCTTCTACGTCTAATTAGATGCATCTCAAATATTAAACACGGAACTTTATTCAAATTATAATTTTTTATTATTATTTATGATATATAGGTTGCTGCTATCGCAAATCAAACATCAAAAATTGAATCAAACGGAATGATCGAACTTTGACGTTTTCAGCATATAATTGTTTAGATCACTTCTATAAGAATATAAAATCTTAAGAATTTACATTTCACTTTAAATCGATTCAGCGTTTTAGTTTCTAAACAAATACATTCTAAATTAAATTTGTCATTTAAATATTCTAAATACACATACAATTTGATAATTATATTCATTGTTATAAATCACCCTTTATCTTATTGTAAATTATTTTTTATTTGAAATAAATTGAAATCATTTATTAATAACATCTTAAATTTTATTTTAAAATTGTTTTAAATTCTATAATTAAATCTAATTCAATAACTTAAATGGTTTAAATTTACAGAATGTTACAATCCCACCCCCAACTCAAAAAAAAAAATCTTCGAAAAGAAACGAAATAAGAAACCGAAACCAGTAATTAAATGATATGCCATTCATATGCATATCAAATTCAATTATTTTTTTAGTCATAAAATGTTGCTTTCGATTAGCATCGGTAAACCGATCACTCTAGTGCGGACTTCTAATTTGACTTCTTGATTAGAAACTTGTTTTCTCTTTGCATAGCAATAAACTATGATAAAGAATTTCAGATTCATATAAAAAATTCTTATCAGTGTTCGTCGTCGAGAATCAAGCGAACATTTCTATTTAGAATCAAAATCGTATATTCAAACTAAATCAAAACTATTGTGCGAAAAGAATGGTTTTTGCACAGTCAACATTATAGTTCGTTAGTTTCTTAGTTATACCAGTGTATTTAATTAAAGTGCCTTCAATTTATATACATATTTTAAACTTCATAAGAAAATTGTTTTAAAAGTATTTCCCTTATATCAAAAATACTTTATATAAAAAATAATTTTTGATAACTCGATAGTATCACAAGTCCATTAACGTTCTTCAAGAATATGCTAATACGTTAATCAGGCAAAAAATAAAAAAATCTCGAAGTAATAATTATACTCATTTCAACATCTAATGAAAATATTTGAAAGCATTAAAAATATATAAGTGAAGTACTAACCGATGCCAACCGAAGGAACTATTCATGAGTCGTAGATACACAATAGTTACTCCTGGGTCCTCATGAAACATCCGTACCCATAGGAAGTCTCTTCCGTGCGAATTTCGCTATGAACAAATTAAGAAATGAATCAATAGGATAGAATAACCTGAGACCATCATGGAATGCAACCCTTAAGGTCACTCTATCACCAGGTCGAGAGGGAAATGCGCCGCAGCCATAGGTAATTAGGCAATCACTGCCTTGCACATTTCGCCATAGTACCTAAAAATAATCGCGTGGATCATAGTCTACATCTAGTAAAATAGGTGATTACATCTCTATTACCTATAGACCTTAGCGATTACTGTCCTATGAATTGCGCCATGTGGACCGCAAATACATAATAGTTGCGCCTGGAACCCCTAGGAAACATCAGCATCCATAGGCCTTCGCAACCATGTGGATTTTGCTATCGTATAATGACCATAGGTCGCAGTAGACACAATGGTTATGCCTGGTTCCCCCAGGAAACATGCACTGCCGTAGCTCTACGTAGCCCTATGAATTTCTCAATGCAGCTGAGTTCAAAGGAAACCCATGAGTATTTTGTCTGAACAACCATAATCAAAGAAATATCAGTAAGTGTTCCTAATAGGTAGTACCTCGATTTTCAATGGAAGGTACTCCCATATCTTTGATTTGAAATTATATGATACCACATATAGTATTCATTTCACTCCGCATATATCATACTTATATAAAATTTCATTTACATAAGATTTCTCAAATCCTATTTCAACGTATCGTTCTTGTACAAATTTCATTATATATAAGATTTTCATTTCATACCAATTACCTTTCAAGTCTTTATTTTTTGAATTAACTTCATTTTATATAAATCATTTATATATAAGTTTTCGAACTTATTAGCAGAATATTTATTTAATCAAAGGTTCTTAAAATTTAATCAGCTTTGACATCAGTTCAGTTTCAAAATCATATATGATTTCAACAAATCATTTCCTCAAATCGAATACTTTTAAGTTTTAAAATTTCCAAAGCTAATAGTTTTAGAATATAATTCCAAATTTATATTTCAAAAGTTATATTTAGATAAAATCAAATTTCTTTCCAAAAAATCATTTGTAAGTAATTAATTTTAAAACTTACCATTTCATTTCAAGGTCCTATACACTTCTGAATCGTACATAGTTAAATTTACAAAATATTTACTAGGATTTTAATATTTCTCAAATAGATTACGTTATAACTCTTTAAAACTAGGTTCATACTCAAACAAGTTATCTTTTGAAAGGTTTTTTTATTGCAAAAGGTTTGCAAGTTATGTTCCTAATGGTAAAACAATTATAAATCCAATATAATTCAAAACAGGCCCAAAAATTAATTTCATACCAGTATAGTACAAAATAGTATTATTTATTTTCTTAGCAAAATATTAATAGTTTGAAACTTGTTTAAGTTACCTCTTTTTTTTAACTTAATAAAACTATATTTATATCCTTTCAAATATCCTCTGCTATTTAAAAACACTTTGCTGTGGAACTTAAATCTCAATTTGGAAGTATTCAAATATTCAAAATAGTCAAACGAATCAAATTTCAATTTTAAGAATTGGAAATCAACAAATAATGTATCAATCAACCAATCCCATATATATGGTGCATATGATCGTCATAGCTGTTACACTGCCTTGTAGAAAGGCCGTCCAAAGTTTAGATGATCGCTATCGCAAGCTATAGACATCGGGAGTCATGTCTAACTAATAACTAATATTTAGGTCAGATCGAACAAATGACGGTCCAAAAAACATTTTGCTCTTTTGATCGAACAGAAAGTAGATGAGCCGGATCGCATGTTCCCGGTTCGAACAGAATCCGGCCCGTCCGTTCGATCTGACCATCCTTCAATCCCACGAAGGAAGTTTCTCCCATGTTCCCACTATTCCCAGAGGAGCCAGAGCTCTTGCCACATGTCCCACGAACCAATCCTACTTGACAACAATCGTTTAGAAACTACTCCCATTATCACTTATGATTCTAGTTCAAGTGCCATATCATCCTAATCGTTCCTGCATATTTTTCAGAACCAGTGCCTATAAATACTCGACCCATAGACTAAGCAAAGGACCTTTTGACAATTAGAAGATTGAAACCCCATATCAAGACCACCATTACTACTTGATCCAAACCTAATTTAAAGATAGTTGGTTGATTTCCCTTATTTTCGAGAAGATTTTGATTGTATATTGAGTGATTAAGAATTTAAAGCAATGTAATTGTAATTCTTTGTTGAACAGATGAATTATAAAGTGGACATAGGATTGTTAACACCAAACCACTATAAATCTTATGTGTTTGTTAATTATTTCTCATTTCCATTTTATATTTCTTCATTAATCTCTATAAATCTTAGTTAATTGGGTGTTAGAACCATTTTTTGGTCTAACATTTTGATGCTTTCACAGCGAATTTCAGAATTCTCAGTCGTTATTATATTATTTATCTACTATTCGGATTGCCAAGTCCATTGAGATTGTTAACATTTTATCATCCTCGGTAATCTCAGTCATTACAGTTTCAACAAGAGACAAAGCTCATCAAGCCTCTCGTAGAGCGTCAACCAGAGATGCGCAACAACCTAACTCACAGATAGTGCAAGCATAGGGTCTTGGATCGAGCGAAACTGGCCTGAGCCGTCCCAAATTGGACTCGACCCGATCCGACCCCCTAGTTCGATCCGATCCCACAATTCGATCCAATCCCATAGTTGACACAGTTGCTCCAAATCCCGATCAAGCCCCTTCCACAACATGCGTAATGAGAGATAAATTTGCACGTCTATTCAGCAAGCTAGTTGAAACTACTACAACCTTGGATGCACAAAGGCGAGATAATGTTGCATTAAGAAGTGATGTAGATATCATGACTAGATGGTGGGAAGAGTTCCAAAGGAAGAGGAGACCATCCCTACCACTTTGTCAAATGACAAAAGACTCGTTTTCATCTGAGGAAGGTGGATGGCGACCACGCCAGAGGAGATCTTATGAAAGGCCTGAAGACCTTCGTTAACTCTGATTCGTATCATTACCTTCCTAGGAAGATGCAGAAATTTAGCTCGGCCCTAATGATCCTAGTTTGGCTGAACTTATTCCAGTGCTAACCTAATCTCGATCTCCCCCAAGGGAAAATGCACTTTCCAAACTTCTCCTACTCCCGAATCTCCTCCCACTCGTCCTGTGATTGACTGGGTTCGTAGTGGGTTGGGAAGTACCACCCAGACGGCTGCTCAGGCATTGTTACCCATGATGGGAACATAGATCGTTCGATAGGCCGAGAGTACCGAACCAGAACATGTGATGACCAATGCAGAGGTAGAAGTAATCATAAGGAAAATAATGCACGATAGAAGGAGCTACACTAATGAGGATAGAGGAATAGGACATAGCCATTCTCCCTTTACCGACGACATTTTAGAGGCCTGGTTTTTAAAGTGATTTAATTTGCTTGCTATAAGCTATTATTCACGAAGAACAAACCCATAGCAACATTTTATGCAATGCGCGCGGTATATGAATGCAACGATGGCTATGGTTGCCATTATGTGTAAAGCCTTCCCAATATATCGTATGGGAGTGGCGATGATGTAGTTTATTAGGCTTCCTCCCTGGTCCGTTCCAAACTTCAAAGAGCTGAGTGAGAAGTTCTTGACTTAGTTTTGGTTGCACACCTCGAAGTCTAAGTACATGATGGAGATTTTGGTGGTTAAGCAATCCCTCGGAGAAACTTTGAGGGGGTATCTCGACTGCTTCAGTATGGTTGTCACCAAAGTGACCAAACCTAACCCGAAGACTATTCTGATGTCAATAGTCGACGGTGTGGATAAGGATTTAGAGATTATTTAATGAAAAGGTAAATGTGTGCCTACGACAGAAAGTCGCATATCTGAATCAAAAGAAAAGGTCTAGCGATGTTATGAAGGAAGAAATTCAGAGTAATATTGCAGTGATACAATAAGGCGACAATTGCAGAAAAGTTGAAGTTAATGTTGGGAACCAAAACAGGAAGAGTGATCGTCAGCAAAAGAGTGGGAATAATGGAAAGCAGAATTAGAAAGGGAATGCTGAGAAGCGACCCCAGTTCCAATCATTTGAGAGTTACACGCTTTTGAATGATACTTTGGAGAATATATGTTTCGATACGTGTAATGTGATGCAGTACAAGAAACTGCTTGCGTGAGATTTGATGGAGAAAGAACGTGAGACTGGGAACTGTTTATTCCATGAAATGCTTGGTCATTCGACTAATGAATGTCATCACTTGAGAGATGCGATTAAGAAGTTACTGCGAGAGGGAAAGCTTGATGAGTATAAGGTAGCCCCGAGGGACTGGGGGCAAGGAGCTCCAGTTCCATCCCCGTATCAAGATCTAGGACCCCTAGAGTCACTGCCCAGCAAAAGGCAGAGGGGATTTTCTTCAATATAGTTGTCGGGGGACTGCATCTAGTAAGATTTAGTGCAAGGAAATTGGAGCGATATGTAAAATGTAGCAAAGCATAAGGAGATTAGGGAATGCAGTACCCCTGAAGATAATTTTTCAATAAAGCAACAAAATACGATGAAGGATGATATCATTTTCCATTACAGAGAAAGTTTAGGGATAGAAGCCCCAAGAATTGGTCTGTTGGTGATATCGGCCATTATTGACCCTGCGATCATGCGGAAGGTCCTTCTTGATTGTGGGAGTTCTGTCAGTATTTTATTTAAAAAAGCCTTTGATCAAATGAAGTTCGAGTCGAGAGATTTGAAGCCATAAACATGATGGATAAGTGGTTTCAATGGTTCAACCACTGAACCAGTTGGTTTAGTAGAATTTCATGTCGAGTTAGGTGAGGGGGATCGTCGAAGAGTACGAATCCTCTCATTCCTTGTGAAGGACATTAATTTTCCTCACAGTGCCTTCCTAGGTCGACTGACCCTAGCAGAATTCGGGGTCAGTATAGCTCCTTGGTGTTTTCTCCTGAAGTTCCCGAATAAAGCTGGAGTGGGAATGGTCAGAGGTTATTAGGTGATAGGAAGAGCGTGCTATTTGCCAAAATGGAAGGAGGTCCGCAATGGGGAAGGAGAAGAACCGCAAAAAGCTACCTCTTCATCCAAGGAGGCAACAACATAACAAATAATGGATACATCCCAACTAGGATCACCCAGTCATCAATTCGAAGACATTGATCCCAAAGAAGATGAGGAGTTGGGATGTAGAAGAGAAGCACCTAACAAAGATACGATAGAAGTTTCGATCAGTAACGATGACCCGGCTAGGGTCTTGAAGATTGAATCCCTTTTATATTCCCTTTGGATGAAGGAATTGACTGATTTTCTCAAGGAAAACTTGGATGTGTTTGCCTAGTCTCGTGCTGATGTGTGTAGGATATCTCCATCGAATATGAGCCATTCTTTGAGCATCGATCCAAAGTATGTTCCAACTAAAAAGAGAAGACGCATGCTTGGCCCGGAGAGGTCAGTAGCTTTGATGGAGGAGTTCAAAAAGTTGAAGGGAAACGGATTCATTTGTGATGTAGCATACCCCGAATGGATTCCAAATCCGGTCCTTTGAAGAAAGCTAACAGAGAGTGGTATACATGCATTGATTTCTCAGACTTAAACAAGGCATTCTCAAAAGACAACTTTCCACTTACGCGCATTGATCAACCGACAGATTCAGTGGTTGGACATGAACTTCGCTCATTTAAGGAAGCATACTCTGGATATAACCAAATTCCGATGCATGTTATGGGTCAGGAACATACCAGTTTCATTATGCACCTTGGTTTATAATGCTATGTAGCAATGACTTTCGGTCTAAAGAATGCTGGGGCAACGTATCAACGATGGTTAACTGTATGTTCCATATTCAGATAAGAAAACCAGTGGAGGTATATGTAGATGACATGCTTGTGAACTCAAAGCAGTCGGCCAATCATGTTAGAGACTTGGCAGAAATGTTAAATATCCTCCAACAACACTGGATGAAACTTAACCCTTTGAAATGCTCATTCGGCATTACGTCCGGGAAGTTTTTGGGTTTCATTACCAGTTCGAATGGGATTGAAATCAATCCAGACTAGATTGCAGCAATCAGTAACATTCGAGAACCTCCAAGGATTAAGGATATACAAAGCTTGGCAGGAAATGTAGCAACTTGGAGCAAGATCATCTCTAGAGCTACCAACAAGTGCATTCCCTTCTTCGAATTAATAAAGCAAGGGAAGCACAACTTTGAGTGGACTCCAGATTGTGTCATGGCTTTCCAAAATCTATTAAGTCACTTAGAGAGGACCTGATATTCACCAAGCCTTTAGATAATGAGGAATTGTTTGTATACTTAGTCGTATCATCACATGCAATCAGTTCAACGCTTATCTGCGAGGAGGATAAGATTCAGAGACCAGTCTATTATGTGAGCAAGAAGTTGACAGGACCAGAACGCAAATATCCAAACATTGAAAAGATCGCTTATAGTTTGGTGATCGCTTCAAGGAATCTCCATTATTTCTAGGATCACCTAATCATGATATACATCGACCAATCACTACAACAGTCCTTCAGCGACCCGAGGCATCAAGTAGGTTACCTAAGTGAAGCATCGAACTGATTCGCCTCAACCTCATATTTCTTCCCACAAAGTCAATATGAGGGAAAAAATTAGCTGAATTCATAGCCGAATTCACAACTACGTAGGAAGATTCATTGGATGATAACTCAAGCCCTCTTGAAACTAAACTGGAATCGAGCATCTGGAAGTTGCATACAGACGGTGCACCCAATGATCGACATTCTGGTGTTGAGGTTGTATTGGTAACTCCTGAGGGTTGATCGATCTATTATGCATTAAGGTTGACCTTTCTCGCTACTAACAATGATTTCGAGTATGAAACCCCGATTGCTAGGATGAAGCTCACGAAGAAATTGTGAGTAGCTGCATTGGATATTTTCTATGACTTTCAAAATGTTGTGTTTTAGGTTCGGAAAGATTACGAGACAAAAGGGCCATGGCTCGCTGCTTATTTGGAATGGGTAGACGAACTATTGGATGGCTTCAAGTACTATATTATTTCCCACATCCCGTAGGAGGAGAATCAGAAAGCAGACCGGTTAGCCAAGATTGCAAGCTCTGACAACCCAGAGGAAATGAAGTTGGTTCTAATTGAAGTCCTGAATGCTCCAAGCCTCGATCATATGGAAGTTTATCAAACATCGGAAGCCAAGCCTGAAAGAGAGTCATGGATGACACCTATAAAGAACTTTCTACAGCATGGAATACTTCCAGAAAGGAAGAGGGAAATGCACGCCATTGTCCGCAAAACTTCAAGATACATCATGCAGCAGGGACGCTCTATAGAGGGGGATTTTCTGTTCCTTTACTCCTGTGCATCGCAAATGACGATGTGAAGTGCATATTGCGAGAAGTAAATGAAGGTGATTGTGGCTCTTCATTGGGGAAAACCTTAGCAAAGAAGATATAGTATGGATATTTTTGACCAACTGTAAATCGAGATGCGACTAATTTTTCGTGATGCTGCGATAAATGCTAGAGGTTTGCTATGATTCATATAGCTCTACCTAGCCAATTCACCCAAATGGTGAGTCCTTGGCCATTTGCAATATGGGGAGTAGACATTATCGGTTATCTTCCGATATCCAAAGATGGGGCAAATATGCAATCATGGCAGTGGATTACTTTACGAAGTGGAATGAAGTAGAACCATTGACCACCATCATAACCAAGCAGCTGATCTACTTTATCTTCAGAAATATCATATGTCGATTTGGGATACCACACACTATCATTACTAATAATGGGACCCAATTCAATAGTACTGAGTTTAAAGATTTTTGTCGACATCACATAGAGAAGAGATACATAGCAGTTGCGCACTCGCAATCAAATGGACAAGTGAGAGCTATGTACAAGATCAATAAGACTATTCTGAAGAAATGGTTGGAACAAGCAAATGCCAAGTGGGTTGACGGATTTCCATTAGCTCTTTGGGCATATCAAACTATCCATAAGTCAGCAACTGGACATATACTTTTGCACTCTCATATGGTTCAGAAGTAGTCGTCCCCGTAAAACTTGGAGTCCCTTCTCACAGAACGATGTATTATGATCCTTTGACTAATGAATCTTTTCACATAGAGTTGGTCGATATAATCGATGAGAAGAGAGAAGAAGCAGAATTGCATGCTTCAGAACATAGGCATTAGGTTGCTCGATACTATAATCGAAAAGTATGATCTAGAACCATCGAGCCTGACGACTTGGTTCTGAAGCATGTCTTCTTGACCCCTATTTTCATGGGCCCAAACTGGTAAGGACCATACGTCATTCATCGAAAGCCTGATAATGGAGCTTTTAGGTTAACGACCATTGATGGGAATCATCTTATAAGAGCATGCAATGTCAAGCATCTATGACAATATTTTACTAAGCTTTTATTGTGTCTTGGATTATGTAATGAGGTGGGATTTGCCTGAAGCTAAATTTATAAACAAAAGCTCTTTCCATGCTCTCCAATTGTGTGTGTTCATTTAATTTAGCTTTGTGATTCGATCTGCTTATACTAAATGTGAAAGAAGGGAGTGGTTATCTCCCTAACAAAGTCCACTTGTTCGTCTTTGAAAGTTAACTTAATTCCATGGCCAATTGAACTTGGGTTAGCCATGGTCGAGCTCAATTTTGATGCTTGACATCGTAATCCTCACTATGTGAAGTAATGTGAGGAGATGATGCTTAAATGACATATAAAACTCTTCCCTACTTTGAGGGGGAGAGTATAAATAACAGGGTGGAACTCGACCATCTCCGAAGGTAAATTTTTCCTTTGAATGGGTGTAAAAGGGCACGACTCGAACAAGTGTGACCCAACCAATTGTCTAATTAATTTCATTCTCAGAGTTTGGAATGTAAATTGACTAAATTCGAGTACGATATCGACACTCAAATCGAAAAAAATTCCATTTTACGACTTAAAATGTAGACTGGATGCCAAAGCAAATGACATGACCATTTGAGCAACCAATTCTAACTCTCATGACTCAAGAGTGAGATAAATTTAGGATAGGCATGAAATGGTGCACCACGGCATAAGACTGCCTTAACCTACAACTCTAACTTGAATCCACGACATGAGAGTATAAAAACATTTGGATCAAATATCCAAAGAACTTAGCCCCTACCCGACATAATTCTTGGGGGAATGAGCATAGACTTAGCCTGAATTTCCCTCTAAAGATGAGGGCAATGGCTTATAATTCAAGGTTAATTGCGGCCATATACACTATATCTCCAAGCTACGTGATTGCATGTCCAAAATTTAAAATCACAGATACATTGAATGGAAAGTGAATAATAGACACAAACTATTACTTCATTAATTGCATATTTGTACAAAATGATAACTACTTTACTAATTTCTTGCTTTGTACATAATGATAAGGAAAAAGGCAAGGGCTGCACTTGCAACAATTACAGTAGACCGGTGGAAAACTAAAAGAAACAAGTTTGAAAACATTTAGGACTATGTTTTGGACTTCTTAAGCTCTCTGAGCTTCTTCTGCTCCTCCTTTTCAGTCTCGTTAAGTATACATTTCTTCTTTTGTTTCTTTCCAATTGAAGATTCTTCAGGTTCAGGAGTAGGCTCGGAGATTAGATCCTGTAATGAGGGGAAATCAGTGCAAGCTTTCGTGATAGAAGGGAGGACCTCACTAAGGGGATCCGTGAGAATAGGCATGGATAAGGTCTTTATTTTGGCTTGTAAGTGGTTGCCCTCATTTCTCTCCTTCATCTCAGCTGGTGTCAGCTCCCTGGTCTTACTGGACTCCTCATCATAAATGACATCGTCATCGCCATCCTTTCCATTAAGATCTCTCGACGCAACTATAATCTCTCCTCTCTTTTGGGCATCATCACCAGGAAGCACTACAGGCTCATCAGTTGGCTTTGTCTCCTCCTCCTTAGAAACATCAGCATGGTTCGTACCTAAATTAGGGAGAGCAATGTTTATTAGCTTCAGAGAAAGAATAGACCTCTCAATAGGAAGCCTCACAACACGACGACACACCAAGAAAGCTTTAGAAAATTATGGAAATACCTTTAACTGACTGATCTCCAGGAGTTGTGGGAGTCTTAGACTAAGTAACGGGGGAGAGGATTGTGTGTGTAATAAGCCCTGGATGTTTAGGGTCGTTACTCTCTATATCCCCAACCTTGGGCACGGTAGAAGAAGAGCTAGACCCACCTTTAGTGGCATCTTTTCCCTTAGCCTGATGCTTTACGGTTTCCTCAGCTTCCTTTACCAACCTCCTTCCTTCTGCTAGACGCTCAGGTTCATCCCCCCTCAAGAATATTCTCATTAGTTCTTCTTCATCCACAGTTTCAACCTTCATCCTACATTTCTTCTCATCAACAAGCTTGCTTCGTGCATCAAATAGCATCGTGAGATAGTCCTCCACCCATGATATGTCATGAGTTTGAAGGATTTGTGCAAAGAAAGACTATATAAAATGTCCCACGCCGTCCAGATCTTATTTGGCTTCAGCTAGTTGTTTCTCCATTACAACCTTATTAACTTCAAACTATGCCTTATGGAAGCAGACTCAAAAGCAGTGTTAGCATTTTCCTTAGCCTTTCTTGCCCTATCCTCAGCTTTTGCCAGCTTAGCTTTTAGATTGTTAGTCTCCTTCTCAAATTCAGCCTTCTCATGCTCGAAGCAAGTGCAAGATAACTTAAAATCATTATTTTCAGCCGTTACACTTAGCATTACTCCTTGATGAATGCACGTTCTTTTCTATTGACATCGAGCTCGTTAGGGAAGCGCTGTAACAATTCATCATGCACCTTCTTATACTTCTTAACATCGCATTTCGCAAATGCATGCTTAACATGGGCATCTTCGCACTCTTTCTCAACAGCCCTCCTAGCCAAGATGTCAGGTTCTGATTTTTTTTTTATGATTGTCTAAATACACTTAGAGGTTTTGTATAATTTCGGATAGCTTCCGGATGAACTTGCAAGTTTTTTTGTACTATTGATTGAAGAAGTCCATCTATTCCTTGACACTATCAGAATAATGTGCAGGGACTAGTTGGAGGTCAGGCACAAAACGCATGTTCTCGAAGAGATATTAAGGCAACTTCTCCTTTATAATTTTTACCCTCTATGAAGATGAGGCATTAAGAACCACAGGCTTTGACTTAGAAATATCAATGGACTTGTGCTTAAATAATAAGATAATTGCATTGTCCTTATCTTTGGATTTTTTTCCATGGGGTCGGAATGCTTCTTGGGATGCTTGTCTTGAGGATATGGCTCTTTTGGAGGAAGCCAGGGCTTTGGGAATCAGTTTATCCACTTCATAGTAGCCTTGGTAGCTTTTAGCCTATTAGAATCGGAACGGGCCGCAGATCGAGAGTGCAAAGAGGGACAATACTTTTGTTGATAACGCCTTCTATCATCTCCTTCGTGGTCATCTCTATAGTCATGCTAGACGTTGAAATAAGACTTCGAGAGACTGCTACGGAGCTTTCTAGGGTCATAACTTTGAAGAGACATCGTCCTTGCAAGTTAACACGAGCCAATATTAAAATCAGGAAATCGTATAACACATAGGTTCTGTGATGTGTGTCCTAAGTTATCCCAATGATGGACGGGAGCTAGGACTTTGGCAAATAGGTGTCGTCTTGGAGCGACCCAAACTCGTCCTTATGGGAAATCCTGGATTGAGTTGAGAACATGACAAATCAGAACACAAACAGAAGAACAATTCGTTGCTGTTACAACAATTTACATCAGAGTACAAGAACATAACAGAGTATGAATAAACAATATACATCAGAAAAATATCAGAGATTAAAATACATTACATAGCAGTAGAAAATAATACATAACACAACTGAAAGAAATACATGGATACAAGGCTTCCCTAATATAACTCCAACTGTAAACCAGGACCCTCGAATAGAAATATCTGCAAAAACCCAAATACTAGCTGCCCGTGTGGAAGATAGGGGTGCCTAGAGTTTAGGTTAAAACAATAAACTGTGAGTCAGTCATATGACTGGTGTGAGAACTAAAACGGTTATTTAAAACTTTACATTAAAATTCGGTAAATCAAGGGACCACACCGTATAATACAGAATGGGTTTCCTCCCAAGAATACCAGTGCATAAAACTTTACATTAGGACTCATGTCCCATCACATAATGCAACGCAAGCCAGAGGATAGAGTTTTACCTTATAATAGCCAAACATTCTTGATACATTTTAAAACAATTCATTTTGGTACTACTATAAGTATATAGTGTCAAAATCACTTCAAATATAAATGTACCGATCATAGATGGCATAGTATCCCATGCTACTACATCACCATACTAAGCTCTACAATCAAAACCGAAATGCCACATATTCGAAATTGCATTTACGTCATGAGTCAAGGCAAGGGATGTACTCCTCGCTAGCTTTGAGACACTCTAGCAAATGCCTCAGGGCTCGGACACTGGCGATCCCTTGGATCCTCCAAGGCCGGTCCATACTTAGTAAATTAATTATGCTTGAACACACGTTTCCCGGTCCTGTAGGACCTATCCATCGGCTCCGTAGTAACCGATATATTCGAGGTGCCTCGCTATCCACCATCCACATAGGTAAAAATATATAAATGTCTGGGCTCCATACCATAACACCACACACAGCTAGAAACAAACGTCATTTCCTCTTTCAGTCCCTTATCCCATTTTTAACTCATACCGAGGTGTGAAGGTCGCGAATTAACACTATACACAAAGCTATGCTATTTAAAGCCATGCTTTGATCATTAACCACGAGGCTCTGCTTTTCAATAGAAGCCTTGATCATTTGCATCTCGGCATGCTACACAGGCAATTCATGCCATACGACTGATGTCTATCGATATATAACCTCTAAGCTCGTACGTCGTAGAGAAGGGTGTTAAGCAAGAGAATAAATTCTTCGCCACCAAATAGATATATATTTAATAAAGATCAATCAACATAGAATAAAATCCATTGTCTGACAAACATCCATTTACTAGTTCATTTTGGGTCTGAACGAAATCGGAGGCACCTTGTTCCTTGTCCCATATGTCCAATACAAGAGAGAGGTCCTCGCATATCCGGTCGATCTCCAAGCACGTCTGGATGATCACCACTTATTACCTTGTCTCAGATGTACAGCCCAATCAAGACATCGGTAATCATCCAGACGATGTGAAGCCCTGCGGTCTTCAACCTCCGTCTTCATCTTCGACTTATCATCGAATCATTATTTAGAATGGGTATAAACCCGGCCTTTCCGAATAATCCACGTATTTTATAAACAAGTGCTATAAAAACACAACATATACCTCATTCCAATTTAGAATATTATTTTATTTAAATATTCTTATTTTTCATGAAAGGTTCCCATTAATTTCATCAAATATAAATTCTTTTAATTTTATACTTTAATCTTACTTTGGATCTCAATTTTAAACCAAATTGAGGTTTATCAACTTGTCGGGATTATCGAGCCTTACCGAAGTAATCATTTATCTATTAATCCCAACCCCAAACTATTCATCCCATGGAGCAAAACTGGTAATAATTCATATCTAACAGCACGGTGTTATCGGTAAATTTAATTACCATTTCGTGTTCAAATCTAATTAAAGATTTAACTATCACCTCAAGTAAAACTGGTGGTACGCCATTCTTGATCATTTCCCAAATTTGATAATTTAAATTATCACATTCACATTCCAATCTAATTAAAGATTCATTAAAACACCACTTTGTTATAATCTTCCAAAAATCAATATTAATGATTACTTAAATTTGGGAAATCCAACATGCCAGATTTACAATCTAGACCGTACCATTAGTCTTTGCCAATATATAACCTATGAGCTCGTACGTCTCAAAGAAGGGTGTTAAGCAAGAGAATAAATTCTCCGCCACCAAACAGATACATATTTAGCAGAGATTAACAAATACAATTTGAAATATAATGTTAGACATGTAATCCTGTCTTTAACTGGGTTGAAGAACTAATGTCATTTAAAACACATTTCACGATAAACCCGAAGTCACATTCCATTAATTATGGGGTTTTCACAGAAAACATATCAATATATAATCGATATCAATTTCCATATCTGAATAATAATATAAATGGAATAATGACAGAGCCTTTTAGATTCCACATATATTAACAGTCTTCCTCCATAGAAGCTCACCTCGATTATTACCAAATTGAATTCCATTCCATTCCAATTTAATATCTTAAACTGGAAAACTTTACTTTAAAAAATTCCATTAAATCTTAATAAAAGATTTATAAATTCCAAATCACATTTCACTGTTAATTTGAGTTAAAGAATGAATGTTATTTTCAAACACAGTTCACGATAAACCCAAAATCAACCTTCAATTCAACTCCAATTAAATGTTAATTAACTGGTAAACTTTTCTAAATCTTAAATAAAAGATTTATTCTTCTCTCAGCTGGGTTTAATAACAGTGTTGATGAAAACACCATTCACGATAAACCCAAAATCCAATTTAATTTTAAATATAAGGCTAAGAATAGAAATTATATCGGCTTATTCAATATTAAGTTCTGAAACTAATGGATATTGTATCGGGAATAACGATATCTGTATCTTCCAAATTCCCATAACCATATATGTATAACCACGAGATCCAATATTGAAATCTTCCGAAGATTAGTTCCATCCAAATCCATTCCAATTTACTTATAGGAAAATTATGGTTATTTTTAGAACCATTTCAAATCCAATTTATTTCTTTAAAAATATTGGATTATTATTCTAGTTAATAACTAGTTCATTTGATAAAAATATATTTTTATCTTTACAAACATAGAATTTTTTATCCCAATTCTTTCCAAATCTTTTATTATGATTTTACACAAATTATTATTATTTTTAGTAATTTTATTATGGCACTTACAATCGGTTTCCAATAACAGCCACCGAACTACATCCATAACGACCTTTTCCAAATTTGATTTGGCCATAATTCCACATCCAACCGTTAGATTTCAAATCTCTTATATTTGTTGGAAAGCGCTTTGCGATACGAACCCAACGGTTTTAGTTTTAGGAGAATCCGACGGTCGGATCTCCCGTAATGTCAATTTGAAGTTAGTGGTTGAAATTCGCGAACGATCGCGGCGCGGCGCATTCTATTCAGGCCATTAATATATATAATCAATATATATATATATATATATAATATACATTTTATTCAAAATGTATTTTATAAATTCATTTTAAAAACGATTCCCACTTTCATTTCAATTTCAAATCAAAATTGAATACTCCTTATCATTATAACATTTAAATGACAATATTTTCAAAATATCCGATATTGAAATAATTTCCTTTACGATATTCATTATAAAAATGGATAAAATCGATTTAAATATTGTTCGCGTAAAAATAATGCACAACTAATCAACACAGCTTCATACATTTCAATATTTTTTTGTCCATCCGAAATCGGACATCAAATTCACATTTTAATCCTTTATGGAATATTATTATAAAATATTGTTTAAATATTTTATTTAACACATGAACTATTTTATTCAACATATGAATATTTTATTTAACACATGGATATTTTATTCGACACATGAATATTTGATATGGTTTATACATTCACTAAAAATGATGTTTTTATTGTTTAAATATTTTATTCAACACATGAATTTGCATATATATTTTTCACATCACATATATATTTTATTCACATTTCATGTATATATATATATATTTCACATTACATATATTTTTTATTCACATTTCATATATATTTTTTATTCACATTTCATATATATATTTTATTCACATTTCATATATATATTTTATTCACACTTCGTATATATAGTACAAAACAATACGGTCAATCACACCACAGTTCAATCCAAACAAACATCCATGGTTCGTAAAAACATAGTTTCAGGTGCTACTAAACATGGTCTGCAACCTAGGGTATATTTAACTATAAAATAATTAGAGTGAGAGAGAGTTCTCACTTTTGTTTCCACTCCGTCAGTCTTTAACTGATGGTTTCAGTACAGTTTGGATTTAAATTCGCTGTAAAGTCCAATTTGCTCCGTTTTCATTCTAATCAGTTCCATGGTGTAGAGTTCGTTGTGACGATTCCAAAGGTTCCAAGTTTGCAATTTTCTGACGACGTATGCAAAAGTTATAAAGGTTTAAAGATTAATTACATTATTATGTTAATTAAATAATCATTAAACACTAATTAACCTCCTAATCCTTACCCTTTCTTCATGTAAACATGTGGACAACATCGAATTGAGCTCGCCCTAAACCCTAGCTCATAGCGCCGCCACGCCATCGCCGGAGCCACATCAATCACCACCAATCGAATCCCATTCCCGCTGCCTTCTTCCACCAAAAGAGTCAGCCTACTCGTTGGTGCCTGGAGCCCCAAAATTAAGCTCAAACTCGACACCTATTTGTGGCGATTCCGACCGACTCACGCGCCCTATTATGATCATGGCCATTGATGTTTTTGAGCAAGGAGGCCCGAACATTTTTGCTGTTAGGGGATTCAATGATGGATGAACGAATCGCCAGAAATAAGGAAGGAAGGTGAAGAACTTTTGGGTCGTTCGTTCCAATAGGGTGGAGGTGGAAATTTGCCTGGCTTTGACCAATTACGAATGTTTGACCGCCTCTTAGGGTTTAGATAGGAAATGGCTTACATATAATAATAGTTATTATTATTCAATTCAAATTTTACTTCGTTGTGGCTCTAAACTCCAAATCAAACCCAACGACTGTTGCCCCCAGCCAAATACCCCCATTCCAGACACAATGGGATATGTCCCATAAGCCAATTCGACTGTTATGATCAGTTTTCATCAAAATTAAAATATAAATTAATATTACGTTCAAAATTGATTTTAACGTACATTTTATTTTACCGAGGCCACATATTGACTCCAAAAATTCCAAAAAAATAAATCTAGCTGAGTTTTGATGATATAGTACTAACAAATCTAATTTCATCGAATTTGGAGTCCGTTTGAAAAACGGTCCTTTTCCAGTCAATTAAATTCAAGCTGAATTGACCAAACACATTTAAATACACCGCGCTTACATATTAATTCCAAAAATTATGAGAATTGGAATCTATCAATAATTTGATATTCCAGATCCAACAAAAGTGTTTTCATCGAAAACGAAGGTCGTTTGCTAAATGGCTCTTTTTAAGGGCTATATATTATATTAAAATATATATAAATTCCATAGCGACTATTTTAAATTTTAAACTGCACATAACTTTTTACTCTCGTTATGAAATATGGATTTTTCACATTCGTTAGAAAGATATAATTAAATAGATTCAAATATTTCTTGTTTTATTAAAATCCGATTTATTTTAAATTCTATACATTCAATTGAAATTTAAAATCGAATTTTCAAACTACCGCGCCATTTCAAGTTCGATTTATAATTAAAATAAATTTGTACGTTCTAAATTTGATATAAATAAATTTTTTAAGTTATTATTTGAAATCAATCATTTTGAATATTCAAAATCCACTAAAATTGCTAAAATAAAAATTTTAAATTGGTTCTGAAAATCCGAGTTGTTACAATCTCTCCCACTTAAAATATTTTCGTCCTCGAAGAGCAACGGAGCTGAAAGTTGTTTAACTAACCAACTCAACTTTCTTTCTGGCTTTATTCTTCAACTTTTCAATTTCTAAGAATTTTCTAATTTCTCAAAAATTTGGCTAACACCCTAAATTTTTGAAAAAATTCGCCATAACCTCCTTTGCACAGGGAGACCTTTAAAACCACAACTGACCTCATATGACCCTCATTAATCCAAAAGATAGAGGAAAAGCAAAGCGGCCAGCCAATCAGCTCATAAAATCATCAAAACCCAATAAATTAGTAAACATGTACCTATTTGTCGGGCATACAATTTTATCCCTCTTCTTAGCTTCCATGCTATGACCTGTTCACACATATATATGTACATGTATCCAATTTCAATCAATTTTCAATTCAGTTCAATATTAATTCAATTTAGCTAAATTTACCATTCATTTTCTTATGCGTTTTATCGTTCCAATATTCTTATTTAGTTGAACTAACAACCACACATCACAACCAACAATCAAGTTGTTGATTAAATTTTCAAATTCATAACTTTGATATATATGTATATATATATATATTCAAAAACATGTTTTTACTGCCAATTCACAACAATAAAGCCATCTAAATTTTGTTCTCACACCATTAAATTGGAAATATATAGATATCACACTTTCGAAACTCGAACATAAATACCGATGATGATGCATCATCATCATAATTATCCCCGGGCGACTAGATTATGTTTCTATATCTATCCAGTATATTGGAGGCTCCGAATACACGTTAGTTACGCGTATATTCAAAATCTTCATATACTTGATTGTCCAAATTCAATTTAAAATAAATATTCAAATAGGAATAATAATATTTAATTTTCAAAACAAAGTTTGTTTTCATTTTTATTTTAAAAATAACACTCTTTGAAACTCATTCTATAATATTATTGATCCCCTCTCTAACAAGTCATCCTTATTAGATATTACTAATCCAATCTCTAATGAATTCTTTCGTTTGGTTCTAATGCGCCTTATTCTCAAGCTCTATAAACCAAAGCTCTGATACTAAATGAAGCAACCCAAACTCGCCTTTATGGGAAAGCCTGGATTGAGTTGAGAACGTGACAAATCAGAACATAAACAGAAGAACATTTCATTGTTATTACAACAATTTACATTAGAGTACAAGAATAAAAGAGAGTATGAATAAACAATATACATCAGAAAAATAACAGAGATTAAAATACATTACATAGTAGCGGAAAATAATACATAACACAACTGAAAGAAATACAAGGATACAGAGCTTTCCGAATATAACTCCAGTTGTAAAATAGGACCCTGGAAAAGAAATATCTGCAAAAACCCAACTATTAGCTGCCCGTATGGAAAATAGGGGCACCCGGAGTTTAGGTTAAAACAATAAACTCCGAGTCAGTCATGTGACTGGTGTGATAACCAAAACAGTTATTTAAAACTTAACATTAAAATTTGGTAAATCAAGGATCCGCGCCTTATAACAAGGAACGGTTTTCCTACTAAGAATACCAGTGGACAAAACAAATATGGCAATGCTTTTTGAAAAAAATGAAGCTATCATAAGACTCAGATCCCATCACATAATGCAAGCAAGCCGGAGGATAGAGTTTTACCTTATAATAGCCAAACATGCTTGATACGTTTTAAAATAATTCATTTTGATATTACTATAAGTATAAAGTGTCAAAATCACTTCAAATATAAATGTATCAATCATAGACGACATAGTATCCCATGCTATTATGTTGCCACACTAGGGGTCTACAATCGAAACTAAAATGTCACGTATTGGAAATTGGATTTCCGTCATGAATTGAGGCAAGTGATGTACTCCTCGCCGGCTTCGAGACACTCTAGCATATGCCTCAGGGCTCGGATGCTAGCGAGCCCTTGGATCCTCCAAGGTCGGTCCACACTTAGCAGACTAATTGTGCCTGAACACACATTTACTAGTCCTATAGGACTTATCCATCGGCTCTGAAGTTGCCGATATATTCGAGGCGCCTCGCTATCCATCAACCATATAGGTAAAAATATGTAAATGTCTGGGCTCCATACCACGACACCACCCATAGCTAGAAAGAAACGTCATGTCTTCCTTGGGTCCCCTATCCCTTTTTAACTTTTACCGAGGTGTGAGGCTCGTGAGTTAATGCTATATACAAAGCTATGCTATTTAAAGCCATACTTTGATCATCGACCACAAGACTCTGCTTTTCAACAGAAACCTTGATCATTTTCATCTCAGCATGCCACACAGGCAATTCACGCCATGCGACTGATGTCTATCAATATATAACCTCTAAACGTGTACATCTTAGAGAAGGGTGTTAAGCAAGACAATAAATTCTCCGCCACCAAACATATATATATAATAGAGATCAATCAACACAGAATAAAATCCAAAGTCAGATACATATCCATTTACTAGTTCGTTCTGGGTCTAAACGAAATCGAAGGCACCTTATTCCTCGTCCCATATGTCCAATACAGAGAGGTCCTCGCATATCCGGTCGATTTCCAAGTACGTTTGGACGATCACCACTTATTACCTTGTCTTGGGTGTACAGCCCAATCAAGACACAGCAATCATCCAAACAATGTGAAGACCTCCGGTCTTCAATCACCATCATCATCATCGACTTATCATTGAATCATTATTCAGAATGGGTATAAACCCGGCCTTTTCGAATAATCCACGTATCTTATAAACAAGTGCTATAAAAACACAACATATACCTCATTCCAATTTAGGATATTATTTTATTCACATATTCTTATCTTTCATGAAAGGTTCCCATTAATTTCATCAAATATAAATTCTTTTAAATTTATACTTTAATCTTACTTTGGATCTAAATTTTAAACCAAATTGAGGTTTATCAACTAGTTGGGATTATCGAGCCTTATCGAAGTAATCATTTATTTATTAATCCCAATCCCAACCTATTCATCCCTTAGAGCAAAACTGGTAGTACTCCATATTTAACACCACGGTGTTATTGGTAAATTTAATTACCATTTCACATTCAAATCTAATTAAAGATTTAACAATCGCCTGGAGAAAAACTGGTGGTACTCCATTCTCGATCATTTCCCAAATTTTATAATATAAATTATCACATTCCCATTCCAATCTAATTAAAGATTCATTAAAACTCCACTTAGTTTAAATCTTCCAAAAAATCAATATTAATGATTATTTAACTTTGGGAAATCAAACATGCCACATTTACAATCTAGACCGTACCATTGATCTTTGCCGATATATAACCACTGAGCTCGCACGTCTCAAAGAAGGGTGCTAAGCAAGGGAATAAATTCTCCGCCACCAAACAGATCCATATTTAGCAGAGATCAACAAATACAGTTCGAAATACAATGTTAGACATGTAATCCTGTTTTTAACTGGGTTGAAGAACTAATGTCATTTAAAACACAGTTCACGATAAACCCAAAATCACATTCCATTAATTATGGAATTTTCATAGAACACAGATCAGTATATAATTGACATCAATATCCGTATCCGATTAATAATATAAATGGAATAACGACAAAGCCTTTTAAATTCCATATATATTAACAGTCTTCCTCAACAGAAGCTCACTTCGATTATTTCCAAATCGAATTTCATTCCATTCCAATTTAATATCTTAAATTGGAAAACTTTACTTTATAAAATTCCATTAAATCTTAATAATTTTTTTATAAATTCCAAATCACATTTCACTATTAATTTAAGTTAAAGAACGAATGTCTTTTTAAAACATATATCACGATAAACCCAAAATCAACCTTCATTTCAACTCCAATTAAATGTTAATTAACTGGTAAATTTTTCTAAATCTTAAATAAAAGATTTATTCTTCTCTCGGCTGGGTTTAAGAATAGTGCTGATGAAGACACCATTCACGACAAACCCAAAATCCAGTTTAATATTAAATACAAGGCTCTGAATAGAAATTATATCGGCTTATATTCAATATTAAATTCTAAAACTAACGGATATCGTATTGGGAATAACAATATCCGTAACTTCCAAATTCCCATAACCATATCTGTATAACCACGGAATCCAATATTGAAATATTCCGAAGATTATTTCCATTCTAACCCATCCAATTTATTTATTGGAAAATTCTGGTTATTTTTAAATCCATTTCAAATCCAATTTATTTCTTTAAAAATATTGGATTATTATTCTAGTTAATAACTAGTTCATTTTGATAAATATATTTTTATCTTTACAAACGTGGAATTTTTCATCCTAATTCTTTTCAAATCATTTATTATGATTTTATACAAATTATTACTATTTTTAATAATTTTATTAAGGCCCTTACAATTGGTTTCCAATAATAGCCATCGAACTGCATCCATATCGACCTTTTCCAAATTTGATTTGGACATAATTCCAAACCCAACCATTAGATTTCAAATCTTTTATATTCGTTGGAAGGCACTTTTCGATACGAACCCAACGATTCTGGATTTCGGAGAACCCGACGGTCTGATCCCCCGTAATGTCAATTCGAAATTAATGGTCGAAATTCGCGAACGGTCGTGACGCGGCGCGCACTATTCAGGCCATTAATATATATATATAATATATTTCATTCAAGACGTATTTTATAAATTTGTTTAAAAAACGATTCCTACTTTCATTTCAATTTCATATCAAAATTGAATACTCCTTATCATTATAATATTTAAATGATAATATTTTCAAAATACCCGATTTTGAAGTAATTTCCGTTTCGATATTCATTACAAAAATGAATTAAATCGATATAAATATCGTTTGCGTAAAAATGGCACATAACTAATCAACATAACTTCATACGTTTCAATATTTTTGTGTCCATCCAAAATCGGACATCAAATTCACATTTTAATCCTTTATAGATTATTATTTTAAAATACTGTTTAAATATTTTATTCAACACATAAACATTTTGTTCAACACATGAATATTTTATTCAACACTTGAATATTTTATTCAACACATGAATTTTTTATGTGGTTTATACATTAACTAAAAATGATGTTTTTATTGTTTAAATATTTTATTCAATACATGAATATTTTTCACATCACATATATACTTTATTCACATTTCAACTATCTATTCTATTCACACTTCAAATATATATATATATATATATATCACATCACATATTTTTTATTCACATTTCATATATATATTTTATTCACATTTCATATATATATTTTATTCATGCTATTACAACACAATACAGTTAATCACACCACAGTTCAATCCACACAAACATACATGGTTCGTACAAAAATAGTGTCAAGTGCTACTAAACACCTCTGCAACCTAGGATATATTTAACTATAAAATAGTTAGAGTGGGAGAGAGTTCTCACTCTCGTTTCCACTCCATCAGTTTTAACTGATGGTTTCAATATAGTTCGGATTTAAATTCGCTTTAAATTCCAATTTGCTCCGCTTTCGTTATGGCCAGCTCCAAGGTGTAGAGTTCATTGTGACGATTCCAACGGTCCTGAGTTTGCAATTTTCTGACAAAGTATGCAAAAGTTACAAAGGTTTAAAGATTAATTACATTATTACATTAATTAAATAATGATTAAACACTAATTACCCTCCTAAACCTCACCCTCTCTTCATGTAAATATTTGGACAACATTGAATTGAGCTCTCCCTAAACCCTAGCTCACAACGCCGCCATGCCATCGCCGGAGCCAAATCAATCACCACCAATTGGACCCCCTTCCTGCCACCTTCTACCACCAGAAGATTCAGCCGACTCGGTGGCGCCTGGAGCCCCATAATTAAGCTCAAACTCGACACCTATTTTTGGCGATTCCGACCTACTCAAACCCCATCAATGATCATGGCCGTCGAAGTTGTTGAGCAAGGAGGCGCGAACACGGTTTCAATGATGGATGAACGAATTGCCAGAAATAAGGACAGAAGGTGAAGAACTTTTGGGTCGTTCATTCCAACAGGGTGGAGATGGAAATTTGCCTGGCTTTGACCACTTTCGAATGTTTGAACGCTTCTTAGGGTTTGGATAGGGAATGGCTTATATATAATAATATTTATTATTATTCAATTCAAATTTTACTTCGTTGTGGCTCTGAACTCTGAACTCAAATCAAACCCAACGACTGTCGACCCTAGCTAAGTACCCCCATTCTAGACACAATGGGATATGTCCCATAAACCAATTCGACTGTTACGAACAGATTTCATCAAAATTAAAATATAAATTAATATTACGTTCAAAATTGATTTTAACGTACATTTTAATTTACCGAGGCCACATACTGACTCCAAAAATTCCAGAAAAATAAATCTAGCTATATTTTGATGATACGGTCCTAACAAAACTAATTTCGATGAATTTGGAGAACGTTTGAAAAATGATCATTTTCCAGTCGATTAAATTCAAACCGAATTGACCAAACACGTTTAAATCCACCGCGCTCACATATTAATTCCAAAAATTATGAAAATTGGAATCTAGCAATAATTTGACATTCCGGATCCAATAAAAGTGGTTTCGTCGAAAGCGGATGTGACGGCCCGCCCCGCACCAACCGACATTTACTCCAAAAGTGCGTTGTACACATGTCCAGTTAGCACGGAACTGGTCGTCAGAAGGAAAGGGAAGAAGGAAATGAACATACAAAGAACCTGTAGAATGTCTCATAGCGCATAGAACAAAATATAATAATAACATACTTGACATAAAACAGGAGAGACAGTGCATAAGCTAAAAACCAGAACTAAGCATCATAGCAGCGGAAATCCAAAATATAGCTTATTACAACTTTTCAAACTGTCTCAAAGCAAAAGTAAGATAAAGGAGGTACACTACTAATGCCCAAGTAGCGACCACCAACGACACAAGGAGAATATCTATATATCATACGTGGAAGCCTCCTGCCCGCCTCTGAATCAGCTACTCGCGCATCACCAGCTAACCTGTCTCTAGTCTGCTCGTGTGAGCACCCAGAGTAATAAGAGGAGACATAAAACTCTGGGTCAGACATAAAGCCTGGTATGAGCGATAAGCATCTAAACAGAACAATAACAGGTAGACAAAACATACCTGAACCTGGACCTACAACCAAAGAGTTAGCACTACATACTGTACCACACTCTAAGGTGCCATATCAAACGGTGTAAAGATACGGAGGTGGGGGTGTGCATGTCATAGTGATGGCAAACAATCAAACATAGCAACCATCCTCACATCTCTCACTCAGTGCGTAAAGCATACGATATTCACCACTTCGATCACCCATCCTTGCTACGATCACTTTGCCCCATGAAGTCATAAATGGCTTCACTGCACTGATAACGTAGCCACTAATCCTTCGCTATGTCCACTTGCCCCATGGAGTTATTCACCCCATCTGTGCTGGCTCAAAGCCTTACCAATCCTTACTATGTCCACTTGCCCCATGGAGTTATTCACCCTATCTGCGCTGGCTCATAGTCTTACTAATCCTTTACTATGTCCACTTGCCCCATGGAGTTATTCACCCCATCTGTGCCGGCTCATAGTCTTACTACGCATCACTTTGCCCCTCAAGTCATAATGACTCTACTGCACTGATAACGTAGTCTTGCTACCATCACCTTGCCCCTCGAGTCGCAATGACTCTACTCAATGATAAGTAGCCCATCATTCATTTTCAGTGGTGAATCGAAGTTATGAACGTCGACAACTCCTTAGCACACGTCCCGCAGCAAAGCCCAATCATGAAGTGAACTCATCGATCCTCAAATGGATCATGAGCTCTAACTTCCCATATTGGACCACCTTTGCTTCTCGGGTTATTGGTCAATACTGGGTCGGGTCGGGTTCCCCCTTCAAGTTATCGGTTCGGGTCGGGTCCCCCGCGTTGCATCAGTTCGAGTCTTCCTCTATACCAGTTCGGGTTGAGTCCAATCCATCGCGTCGGTTCGGGTCGGGTGTCTTTCTTTAGGTCGGGTCGGGTGTCCCACCTCGGGTCGGGTCGGGTGCCATCTCCCCTCCAGTTCGTGCTTCCGCTCCAATCCGCTCCCTCATTCTTCACGTGCTCCGATCCGATCCCTCCTTCTTTATCCGATCCGGTCGCTTCTCCTTTATCCGATCCGATCCCAGTTCAGTTAGAGTGGCCTTCCTTTTTGCCAATTTTCTCAAGTGTCAGGTTCTGATCCGATCGAATCCCTTGCCCAGTTCAACATATCCGATCCGAGCCCCCATATCCGATCCGATCCGAAACCTACACTGTTTCCTGAAGCTTTTCCAGCAAGTGTTTACGCCGTTCGACAACGTTTTCGACCATTCTAACTATTGAAATCAACTACAAAGCATATCATACAGTCATAGCAACATGCATAATCAACCACAAACATCAAAACATCAATATGATAGGTTAAAATGGATCAAACATACCCAAAATCCCATATTTCCCCTTAAGCATGTTTAGGTGAAACTAATGATAGGATTAGCAAAACTTAACCAAATTAACCCAAATTCATATCAGAGGTCTAAAACGTCATTTAAGAATTTATGAACATTTTTCCCGAATTTATTAGTGTACAAACTCGCTAATTAACACTAATTACCCTTAATTAGCCATAATTAGTGCAAAACTATGCAAATCACTCACCTTAGCCACAAATAAACTAAGATCTGAAATAAATATCTGATTTGATGCAAATCCCAATGCTGAACAGCAGCTCCAATGTTGATTTGGTGTAGATCTTCCTTGATTAGAGGTTGCTAAGCCAAATCCTTGACCAAAAGGTGATTTGGAGGTGATTTAGAGGTTGGAGGCCATCTTTAGGGTTCCCTGGAGATAAGTGGAGGCTAGAAAACTGAAATGGAATGATTCTCTACTTCATTTCAGCCTCCCCATAACCCTAATCCCGAAATGGGTTATGGGCCTACTCACTAATCACCCTATTTGGCCCGGTTAAGCAGTTTTTCACCTTCCAAACCTTATTTCAGCTATATCTCGTAAACGGTAAGTCCGTTTGGCTATTATGACCACTCTACGGAAAGGTAAACGATCAAACGAATCCAATGGAAGTGGTTTTAGGTCAAAATTCTTTTTCAATCAAAAGTTATGGCCAAAACAAGATCAGCTAGGGGCAAAATGGTCATTTAAAAATCGACAAAAATCATGAACATGGGAAATGACTCTAAGGATGTTTCCCAAAGTTACATGACCATACGACTTCATATGGGAAAGAAATAAATATTCTACGATCCTCCGATGTGTAGAATGCGGGTTGTTACATTCTCCCCCCCTTAAGAAATTTCGCCCCCGAAATTCCCTAACCAAAACACATAAAGGGTCCCGCATGCCTATCAATCATAAAACAACAATCAAACATGTAAAACAAGTAAAACAAGTCTATCCTAGCATGCGGAATAACTAAATTGCAAGGTAAATCTTACCAAGCAAAGAGTTCTGGATACGCCTTCCTAATGCTCTCCTCTGTCTCCCAAGTACAATCATTCTTGTTCTCGCCCCACTGAATCTTGACTAGCTTCACCGCCTTCCTTCGAAGTTGCTTTGTATCATGCCCCACAATGCGAATCGGCTTGCGGTTCCCAACCGCTTCGGGTTCCACTTCGAAGTCCTCTAACTGATCAGGTGAAATAGTCATATCTGAGTCGTGAACGAACTTCCTTAGTTTGGAAACATGAAATACATTGTGAACTCCCGCGATTTTCTCTGGTAAGCCAACTCTATATGCCAAATTCCCGACTGGTTCAAGAACAGGGAATGGGCCAACAAATCTTGGTGCCAACTTGCCTCTCTTGCCAAATCGTATCATGCTCTTCAACGGAGAAATTTTGACGAACACCAAGTCACCAACGGAGAATTTTAAGTCTCTTCTCCTCTTATCAGCATAACTCTTCTGCCTATCTTGGGTAGCTTTCATTCGTTGTTTAATGATCTTGATCTTATCAGAAGTTTCCCTCACCACATCCGGTCCAAGCACAAACTTCTCGCCAGTCTCTATCCAACATGATGGTGAGTTGCACGGTCTTCCGTACAAAGCTTCATATGGAGCCATACCGATACTGGATTGGTAGCTATTATTATATGCAAACTCTACTAGATGCAAATGGTCATCCCATAATCCACCAAAATCCAATATACAAGCTCTCAAGAGATCTTCCAATATACGATTCACCCTCTCCGTCTGACCGTCGGTCTGAGGATGATATGCGGTACTGAGATGTAATCATGACCCTAGAGCCTCTTGTAAGCTCTTCCAAAACCCACTAGTGAACAACGGGTCTTGGTCACTCACAATGCTTTTAGGTACTCCATGAAATCTCACTACCCACTTCATATACAATTCTGCCAACTTGGCTGCCGTTCTTGTCGATTTGACTGGTATAAATCTTGCGCTCTTAGTCAATCGATCCACAATTACCCAAATGCTATCATGTCCCGATCTGGTCCTTGGTAAGCCATCGATGAAATCCATCGAGACTTGCTCCCATTTCCATTCGGGAATTTCTAATGGTTGCAATAACCCACTAGGCTTCTTTTGCTCGGCTTTAACTAGCTGGCAATTCATGCATTTGGATATAAACTTTCCAACGTCTCTTTTCATCCCTTCCCAGTAGTAAGTCTGTTTCATGTCTCGATACATCTTATTACCACCGGGATGTATAGTCAGTTTTGAGTGATGACATTCTCTAAGCACTTCATCTCTCAAACCATTTACGTTGGATACAACTAGTCTTCCATTCTTTCTAAGCCATCCATCTCGATCAAGCCCATACACATTCCTCTCCTCACCGTCGATATCCATCTCTAACTTGGAGATGATTTCCAATAGATTAGGATCGTCCCTCTGGCTGGAACCAATCCGCTCTGTCAAAGTGCGTCTGATCGCTAAACTAGCTAGCATAACTGGATCCAATTCGAACTTTGGTCTGAAATCAAACCCCGCGATATACTCCAGTTGCTTCCACTCAAGAAACATAGCCCCTAAGCTGGCATGTCTCCTACTCAAGGCATCGGCTACCGCATTACCTTTCACAGGCGTGCATGCGATATCAAAGTCATATGAAGCCAAGAACTCTAACCATCTCTGCTGTCGAAGATTCAGATCTTTCTGAGAGAAGAGATACTTTAACGATTTATGATCGGTAAACAACTCAAATCTTTCTCCCAAGAGATAGTGTCTCCACATATTCAGCGCAAACACGATCGCTGCTAATTCCAAATCATGGGTAGGATACTTCTTCTCATGCGGCTTTAGCTGTCGACTAGCATAAGCTACAACCCTACCTCCTTTCATCAATACAACACCCAGTTCAGTACCACAAGCATCTGTATATACCGTCATCTCTTCATTCCCCTTAGGAATGACTAACACTGGCGCACGCGTCAACTTCTATTTTAGACTCTTGAATGCATTCTCTCACACTCCGTCCCAGACGGAGGACTGATTCTTCTTAATCAACTGAGTCAACGGTGCTGCTATCTTGGAGAAGTCCTGGATAAACTTACGATAATATCCAGCTAATCCCAAGAAACTTCTCACATCTGTTGCATTCTTGGGCGTAGGCCAATCCTGTACCATAGCCACCTTCGCAGGGTCCACGGCAATACCACTCTCTGAAACAATATGGCCCAAGAATCTCACTTCCCTTCTCCAAATGTGACACTTAGAGAATTTCGCTTTCAATTGGTGTTTCCTCAACACCTCCATCACTATCCTCAAGTGTCCCTTGTGTTCCTCCTCTGTCCTTGAGTAAACAAGGATATCATCTACGAACATAAGAACAAACTTATTCAACTAATCTCTGAATACTCGATTCATAAGATCCACAAAGTAGGCTGGTGCATTGTTCAACCCAAATGGCATGACCAACCACTCATAAAATCCAGACGGCGTCCTAAATGCCGTTTTCGAAACACTCTCATCCACTACTCGTAGCTAATGAAATCCTGTCGCGAGGTCCAACTGGGAGAACACTCTTGCTCCTTCCAGTTGATCAAACAAATCATCTATCCGCGGTAGAGGATACTTATTCTTCCTCGTCACCTTATTCAACTCGCGATAGTCCACACACAAACGAAGGGAACCATCTGCCTTAGTGGCAAACACAACTGGTGCTCCCCACTCGGAGACACTCCTTCTAATAAGTCCCTTCTTCAAAAGATTGTTGACTTGCACCCCTATCTCTCGCTGCTCCCTTGGTGCCATAAGACGAAGTGGCATCACTATAGGTCTGGCATCTTTCACTAAATCAATACGGAACTCAATCCCTCGGTGTGGTGGAAGCCCGGTCACCTCCTCGAAGATGTCCGGATACTGGCCAACCATGGGCACATCTGACAACTCATCCTGCGGGATGTCGAGGGAATTTACAAAACCAGCCATAACCCCATCACTAGGTAGACTACCAAACACTACCCTCTGCCCATCATCCGCCCTCACTGTCACCAAAAAGCCCTCACAGTCTACCACCACCCCGTATCTCTGGAGCCAATCGACTCCCAATATAATGCCATACCCAGTAAAGCCCAAAACAAAACAATCACAAACAAACATACATCCATGACTCGATAAGACCAAATTCCTGCAAATCATACTAAGGCTAGTCGAACCACCAATCGGGTTCGTCACAACCAATGGTCTATCGACTATCTCGGGTTCCAGTCCCAACCTATCTACCAGGTCACTAGATATGAAGGAACGGGAAGCCCCAGTATCAAACAAAACTCGAACTGGTACATCATAAATAGAAAGCATACCTTGAATAACAACATTCTTTCCTTTCTCCGCCGCAGTTGGGGCATTCGACGAAGAAGGAACAGCATCAATAGCATATGCTTTCACAATCTGCTTCTCCTTAAGAGGTTGCGGACATTTATCCTTGAAATGTCCCACTTGACCACAGTTGAAGCACTTCTTATCCGCTGTCTTGGCCCGACAATCTTTAGCATAATGGCCCTTCTTATCACAGCTGAAGCACTCAACATCCTTCTTGTTCTTTTTCTGGCCACCCTTAGATTGGTCCTGCTTCCTCTTATTCTGAGAGTTATTCTTGCCTCCACCGCCTGCTTGCGACTTTGGCCCTTCTGCAGATGCAGCCTCAGTCTTTGACTTAGGGTAAAGACTCTTTGATCTCAAAGCTTTCCCCACGATCGATTCAAAAATCTCATCGATGTGGTTGATAAGCCTTTCCCCCAAGTATCCATCCAAACCAGTGATGAACTTCTCATTCTTCTTCTCAGGAGTGTCGATAAGAGATAGTCCGTACTTCGACAAGGTGTCAAACTCAACAATATAGTCAAAAACTGCCCTTCCGTTCTGCTTGAGTGCCAAGAACCTCTTGAACAACACTGACTTCTGGGCAGCTGGAATGAACTTCTCGCTAAAGCGAGCCTTGAACTGAACCCAAGTAACCTGATCCTCTGGAGTAGCTGTTCTAATGGCATTCCACCAATTCATCGCTCGCCCTTGCAGCTGACGAGACGCTAGCCTTCTCTTCATCGCATCCTCAAGATCCAAGTCATCGAAGATACGGTCACAGCTATCCATCCAGTCTTGAACATCTGTGGCCGACTCCGTCCCGTGGAAAGACTTCCCACCAAGGTTAGTGTAATCCTTGCACAACTTGGCGAAATCGACCCTCGGTGCCTGCACTACTTGACCACCACCATTTCCGAGATTGGGAGCTGCCCCTTGCACTTCTCTAAGCATGTCTCTCATGAGGTCAGTAAACATCGCCCTCATGTTAGCAGCATTCCCATTATGGGCTCCCCTATCAGCACCTCTAGCATACCGGCTCATCGTCAATCTGTAAAAGGGAAACGATTAACGACCCCATAGTGGTGCTAGTGCAGTATGACTTCATTCTTATACTACCAATAGTATATATATAGCTTTTGAAAACCAAAGTAATCACAAATACGCGCTCTCATATACGTACTATCTCTCCTTAGTGTCTTTCCCTAGGTTAACTACACAACCTAGAGCTCAGATACCAAGTGTGACGGCCCGCCCCGCACCAACCGACATTTACTCCAAAAGTGCGCTGTACACATGTCCAGTTAGCACGGAACGGGTCGTTAGAAGGAACGGGAAGAAGGAAATGAACATACAAAGAACCTGTAAAATGTCTCACAGCGCATAGAACAAAATATAATAATAACATACTTGACATAAAACAGGAGAGACAGTGTATAAGCTAAAAACCAGAACTAAGCATCATAGCAGCGGAAATCCAAAATATAGCTTATTACAACTTTTCAAACTGTCTCAAAGCAAAAGTAAGATAAAGGAGGTACACTACTAATGCCCAAGTAGCGACCACCAACGACACAAGGAGAATATCTATATATCATACGTGGAAGCCTCATGCCCGCCTCTGAATCAGCTACTCGCGCATCACCAGCTAACCTGTCTCTAGTCTGCTAGTGTGAGCACCCAGAGTAATAAGAGGAGACATAAAACTCTGGGTCAGACATAAAGCCTGGTATGAGCGATAAGCATCTAAACAGAACAATAACAGGTAGACAAAACATACCTGAACCTGGACCTGCAACCAAAGAGTTAGCACTACATAATGTACCACACTTTAAGGTGCCATATCAAACGGTGTAAAGATACGGAGGTGGGGGTGTGCATGTCATAGTGATGGCAAACAATCAAACATAGCAACCATCCTCACATCTCTCACTCAGTGCGTAAAGCATACGATATTCACCACTTCGATCACCCATCCTTGCTACGATCACTTTGCCCCCATGAAGTCATAAATGGCTTCACTGCACTGATAACGTAGCCACTAATCCTTCGCTATGTCCACTTTCCCCATGGAGTTATTCACCCCATCTGATCTGGCTCATAGCCTTACCAATCCTTACTATATCCACTTGCCCCATGGAGTCATTCACCCCATCTGCGCTGGCTCATAGTCTTACTAATCCTTTACTATGTCCACTTGCCCCATGGAGTTATTCACCCCATCCGCGCTGGCTCATAGTCTTACTACGCATCACCTTGCCCCTCAAGTTATAATGACTCTACTGCACTGATAACGTAGTCTTGCTACGATCACCTTGCCCCTCGAGTCGTAATGACTCTACTGTACAGATAAGTAGCCCATCATTCATTTTCAGTGGTGAATCGAAGTTATGAATGTCGACAACTCCTTAGCACACGTCCCGCAGCAAAGCCCAATCATGAAGTGAACTCATCGATCCTCAAATGGATCCTGAGCTCTAACTTCCCATATTGGACCACCTTTTCATCTCGAGTTATTGGTCAATACTGGGTCGGGTCGGGTTCCCCCTTCAAGTTATCGGTTCGAGTCGGGTCCCCCACGTTGCATCAGTTCGGGTCTTCCTCTGTAGCATTTCGGGTCGGGTCCAATCCATCACGTCGGTTCGGGTCGGGTGTCTTTCTTCAGGTCGGGTCGGGTGTCCAACCTTGGGTCGGGTCGAGGGCCATCTCCCCTCCAGTTCGTGCTTCCACTCCGATCCGCTCCCTCATTCTTCACGTGCTCCGATCCGATCCCTCCTTCTTTATCCGATCTGATTGCTTCTCCTTTATCCGATCCGATCCCAGTTCAGTTAGCGTGACCTTCCTTTTTGCCAATTTTCTCAAGTGTCAGGTTTCGATCCGATCGAATCCCTTACCCAGTTCAACATCTCCGATCCGTGCTCCCATAACCAATCCGATCCGAAACGTGCACTGTTTCCTGAAGCTTTTCCAGCAAGTGTTTGCGCCGTTCGACGACGTTTTCGATCATTCTAACTATTGAAATCAACTACAAAGCATATCATACATTCATAGCAACATTCATAATCAACCACAAACATCAAAACATCAATATGATAGGTTAAAATGGATCAAACATACCCAAAATCCCATATTTCCCCTTAAACATGTTTAGGTGAAACTAATGATAGGATTAGCAAAACTTAACCAAATTAACCCAAATTCATATCAGCGGTGTAAAACATCATTTAAGAATTTATGAACATTTTTCCCGAATTTATTAGTGTACAAATTCGCTAATTAACACTGATTACCCTCAATTAGCCATAATTAGTGCAAAACTATGCAAATCACTCACCTTAGCCACAAATAAACTAAGATCTAAAATAAATCTCTGATTTGATGCAAATCCCAATGCTAAACAACAGCTCCAATGTTGATTTGGTGTAGATCTTCCTTGATTAGAGGTTGCTAAGCCAAATCCTTGACCAAAAGGTGATTTGGAGGTGATTTAGAGGTTGGAGGCCATCTTTAGGGTTCCCTGGAGATAAGTGGAGGCTAGAAAACTGAAATGGAATGATTCTCTACTTCATTTCAGCCTCCCCATAACCCTAATCCCGAAATGGGTTATGGGCCTACTCACTAATCACCCTATTTGGCCCGGTTAAGCAGTTTTTCACCTTCCAAACCTTATTTCAGCCATATCTCCCAAACGGTAAGTCCGTTTGGCTATTATGACCACTCTACGGAAAGGTAAACGATCAAACGAATCCAATGGAAGTGGTTTTAGGTCAAAATTCCTTTCCAATCAAAAGTTATGGCCAAAACAAGATCATCCAGGGGCAAAATGGTCATTTAAAAATCGACAAAAATCATGAACACGGGAAATGACTCTGATGGATGTTTCCCAAAGTTACATGACCATACAACTTAATATGGGAAAGAAATAAATATTCTACGATCCTTCGGTGCGTAGAATGCGGGTTGTAACAGCGGAGGTCGTTTGCGAAATGGCTATTTTTAAGGGCTATATATTATATTAGAATATATATAAATTCCATAGTGACTATACTAAATTTTAAACTGGTCATAACTTTTTATTCTCATTATGAAATCTGGATTTTTCATATTCGTTAAAAAGATATAATTATACAGATTCAAATATTTCTTGTTTTACTGAAATCCGATTTATTTTGAATTCTGTACATTCAATTGAAATTTAAAATCAAATTTTCAAACTACCGTGCCATTTCAGGTTGGATTTATAATTAAAATAAATTTATACCTTCTAACCTCGATTTAAATAAATTTTTAGTCATTATTATTTAAAATAAATCATTTTAAATATTCAAAATCCACAAAAATTACTAAAATAAAAAATTTAAATTGGTTCTGAAAATCCGGGTTGCTACAAGTCTTCCTCGTCTTAGTAGGTGTGACTTCCTCCTCGGTAGTAGAAAAGAAAGAACCAATGCCGATATCTTAAGAGAAATATATAGTATATGGTAGAGGAAGATCACCCAAGCCTTGAAATTGACACACATACTTCTCTTGGCGGGAATCATGGGTTTGTAATTTAGTTGGAGGTGGGGTCTTGGGAGAAGGCTGCTTCTCTGTCTTTTGGAAAAATACCCCTAGGCTCTTCCTCGGTAGTCTTTTTTAAAAGCTCCTTTGTGAATACGTTTATGGAAGAGAACTCTTGAGTATTTCACGGTCGCATTCTCAGGGGATTTCTCACTCTCCCTCTCCCAGTTGAGGTTCCTGACTGCAACTACAACATCTTTGCTCTTCGGGGACTCCCTAACCTCAGATGATACTAATGTCTGACCCATAACTGGGGGCACACTTTCAGTCCCCACTGACGTCGGAGGAATCTGAGCTGGAGGAATATATATAGGAGCACGACCTCCACCAATTCCCATTCTTCGCTGCGGGATAAGAAAATGATATAGGTGAATAAAATCATCCTCTAAGAAGCTCCTAACACTTAATAGTGTTGTGGGGGCATCAGTAAAGCATTCAAACGATCCTGATACACTTGACCTTGCAGTTTCTTCAGATTCACAACTGACAATGAAAAAGACGGTCAGAAAACCTATAAGCAAGGTTAAAGGAACGAAATCAGAATGAAGCCATCTCTTAGCACACCTAGCTTGATGTCGAATGTAGTACCAATTGGGCCTTATATCACCCACATTACTAAATCCCTCATTGATAATTTTCCAGACGCGAATTCAAAATAGAGGAAGGAGGGAGTCCCATCTTTCCGATGCTTGAAGTTATAGAGAAATGTTAGACCTTCATTTGTAGGCTGCACTCCTAGGACTTCCATATAGGCTATTTACAAGGTGTACAAAATATGAATTGTAACAATCCGGATTTTCAGAACCAATTTTAAATTTTCATCTTAGCTATTTTAATGGATTTTGAATATTTAAAATGATTTATTTTAAATGATAACGATTAAAATTTATTTTAAATTGAAGTTAGAACGTATAAATTTATTTTAATTATGAAACGAGCCTGAAATGGCGCAGTAGTTTGAAAATTCGATTTCTATTTTCAATTGATTATACATAATTCATTATAAGTCAGAATTGGATGAAACAAGAAATATTTTAATTTGTTTAACTATATCTTTCTAACGAATGTAAGAAACTAAGATTTCATAATACAAATTGAAAGTTATGTCTAGTTTAAAATTTAAAATAGTTGCTATGGAATATATATATATATATATATATATATATATAATATGGCCCTTAAAAACAGCCATTTTGCAAACGACCACTACAACAAAAACATCATTTCGCAACTGTCAAAAACAGTTGTAATAGATCTATTACAACTGTCACCCGTCAGTCCTTATATCCAGAGTTGTAATAGCATAAAAAATTTTATAACTGTTTGTGACAAAATAGATAAACATAAACAATATAGTATAAACAAATTATATAGTATAAACACATTTTGCAAAATAGATAAACATAAACAATGTAATGAGATTAACAATATAGTATAAACAAATCAAGTATTACATTATAAAAAAATTATATCACAAATGATTACACTATATAAATTATTTCTTTCAGTTACAAAAAACAAATCTAAACAGCATTCCTTAGTATAAAAGTACAACTCAAAAACAAACTACAAATTTAAGCTTTAAACTAAGCTCCTCTCTATCAACGTTAAGGTCAACATCTCATGTTCATTTCCATTCTTGTTTGACTTCCGGTGTTGTTCCTGACACTTTCGTTGATGTGAAAGGCTTATTTGACTCATATCGGCAATCACCAAATGTTGTCTTTTGATCTTTGTCAGTGGTTGCCTCGATGCTCTTGGAAATCAATACCTAAAAAGAAATTAAAACAAGAACACTAAGAGATTGTAAATTGAAAATAGGAAAGGAATTGCTTAAAAATGAAATAAGAGTGCAACAAAAATATAAAAATAAAATAAACAAGAAAAAAACAAACCAAAATTAAAGGCACTCACAAGTCAAAACCTAGTAAACAAAACAAAATAACACATCACATACGTAGTTGAAGTTCAACGTTGCCATTCATGATAATTTGATTTTAATCGCCTTTTGCGGTTTTACCAATAGTAGTTCAGTCATATTTCTGGATCAATGAAAAATAGGCATACCAAGATAACAAAAGGTTTCACAAAAACATTCATTTCTACTTCTGTTATTGTCTCTAACCTTCTAAGTTTGATTTTTTAAGTTGTTTTAGATTTGTAAGTTAGTTTCATAACTAAACTATGACATGGGTTGTGGGTACCTTTAACGTCCACATGCGATTAACATCCTACCAACAATTCGATATTTCCAATCAATTTATCTATCCTGCCAAACAATTAACGTCCACATGCATACATTCTCAAACCACCAATTCCACCAAACTGTTTGATGATATTTAGGCTATTGATATGTATAAATAAATTGCAAATGGATTTAAATATAGAAGCGAGTGAAAATTTCTTACCTTAATGCCGTTGAGAATTCTGAAGCAGCACAACACCAACTCAGAGTAATTCTTTGGCATTGCAAGGGATACACGCCAAGCCTGGAAATCCATCTGTTGTTTGCTCTTCTAACCATCGCCATCCTTCGCAAACAATAGCTTCTCACTTGAACGCACCCAACAGCCATCACATGACAGGCCCATCAACAAGCTGCATTCGACATACACCAAAAACTACTAGTTCCCATACCCAGATACATATAATATCAATTTAAAACCCCGTAAATTTCCTGCAAGTTTGCAATTCCAACTAATTCAATACACAACCAAGACAACCAGCTGCATTCCACGTGGAAAACCACCAAAACATCGCGTTTTGCAGTCTAGATCGCACACATCGATTAACCGAGTACAACGATTAGAAATGAAGCAACCAAAAATTCAAACTCAGGAATAAGATAGAAATAAACTCTTTCAAAGCTCGAAGCAGTACTTATTCAAATTGAGGAATAAACTTATTCAAACCAAAATGATACCGAATCAAAGCTGAAAATTAACTGATTCAACCTCACAGCATCACCACTGCCTAGACCACCCAACACCCCTATTGATCTTCTTCAACCTCACAACATCACCACCTCCGAGAAATCACAACATCTCTTCCCATCGGCCCTCTCCTTTGCACGCATCATAGAAATCGCGATATCTCTTAATAAATGTTGATTGTACTGAAATTGTCGGAGGTCGGATCTGCGTGGTGCGTGAGCCTAAAAGCAGACAGTTGTCAGGAACTGGATTTTGGGTTGCAGATTTGGGAAGTACGAGTCGATGCCAAGGTCGCTGCAGGTGATGACTTCGATAATCATGTGAAGTTGTAGTTGCGGTTGTTTAAGAGCCCACAGCCGGAGCATCAACGGAGAAACGACGCTGGATCTCATGGCTGAGCGCAATTTCTGAACAAGAACAAGAACTGAAGCCCTCATATTTATGCTTACGAGGCTTCTAAGTTTTCAATTGAAGAAGATTTGTTTTAAGGTAAAACTTGTTTAGATTTGGAGGCAGACTATTATTTTGGATCTGAGCATGATTAAAAAATAGGAGAAGAAAGGAAGGCATAATAAGGTAGGGGTGAGCATTATTTGGTTAAACCAAATAAACCAACCGAACCAATTTAGTTTGGTCGGTTTGGTTTTGAAATTAGATTGGTTTGTAATTGGTTCGGAAAAATATTTAGTTCGGTTATCGGTTTAACCAAATTAACCAAACTTTTATTATATTTTCAAAATTATCTATATTATAGTAAATATTTTAGGTTAATTTGGTTATCTAAGTAAATTTTAATAATCACATATGCATCATAGTTACTTTTGGGATGCATAAGAATCATAAATAATAATATTTTAATCATATATTTATAATTTATTTTAAACTATAGTTAATATTATGAACATAAAGTCTAAAATATTTTTAGTTTGGTTAAATCGGATAACCAACCGAACCAACCAATCTTAATTTGGTTGGTTTGGTTTGGTTTTCATTTTTATCGGTTTTAGTTTGGTTTGACAATTTTCATAATCGGATAAACCAAACCAACCAAACGCTCACCCTTATAATAAGGTGTTTTAATCGAGGAGCCAGGTAGTGGAATGAGCGGATTGATAAAGCCGAATAAAAAAATAACGGTGGATGAATAAAGTGGAGCGAGGTGGAGCCAGAATTTTTAGAAAACGAAGCGGTAAAAATTTTTGGTTTAAAGGGAAATTTTCATTTGCCGCCAAGTTAGAAAATAATTTCAATTCCGAGGGAAAGAGATGAAGTCAAAATTTCTGCAACATAAATAAAACCGTAAAATGCAATAACTAACAAGTTTTTTATATATTTTTTCCAATTATTTTATCTTTACTTAACAACGTTTATAAATATTTTAAATAACATTGAGGATATACCGATTGTAAGAAATTTGGACAAAATCGATCAAACACAGACCAATTTTTTTTTTTTCTCAAACAAATTTTGTTTTCTCATGTTCTAAATGAAAATCGAACGATCTCAAAAGGATGTCTTTCAGCTACAGACAAGAATGGACAATAGCCATTCGATCAAAATTTACAGCCCTACTTATTACATCTTAATTATACTTTAATATTTGTGATTAAAAGTAAATTATTACGTATGTATTACCGATTATCAACTATAAAATATTTAAAAGCAATAATTAGGAGCTAATTACTATTTATTAATTATTAAGTACTAGTTTTTAATAATTAATAATAATTATTGATTCATAAGGTTAGTATTAAATATTAATCATTCTTAAACATTAATATTGCTAATAATTAATTATTAAATATTAAGTATATAATTTTTTGATTAATAATATTTCTTAGAAAACTTTTAAATTATTAATTCGTAATTATTAGTAATGGATTATTAAAAAATAAAATAAACAATACTCTTAATTACTGGTATTAATTATTAAAACTAAATTCATATTTATGAATTATCTAATATATAATTACGGTATAACAGTTATTTTAGACTTTGATATTAATTTTTAATAATATTTTTTATTGATTGTTTAATTAATAATTATTTAGCATTGCTGTTAATTATAATTATTTGTCTGATAAAAGGGAAAAGTTTAATAGCCAAATATTATAACTGACAAAAAAAGAAGAATGGTTTAAAACAAACATCTTCTACAATTGACAAAAAGAATTGTATTAGACATCTATTACAAGTGGCAAAAATGGATTGTTATTAAAAACAAATAGTTTTTACAACTGACATAAAGAGTTGTAATGGACATCTATTACAACAGACAAAAACGAAGAGTTGCTAAAAACGGACATCTTTTACAACTGACAAAAAGAGTTGTACTAGAAATCCTATTACAAAGGACACAAATGGAGAGTTGTAAAAAATAAGTATCCATTAAAAGTGACCTGCAGAACAGTTGTAATAGGCATCTATTACAACTAGCGAAATGAAATAGTTGTTGAAAAGTAATCTATTACAACTTACTAGATAAAACAGTTGTAAAAAACCTCTATCGCAACTGATATTTTGTGACAGTTGTAAAATTACAGTTGCAGTAGGGTCTTTTTGTTGTAGTCGACCTCCGTATGCGATGAAACCACTTTTGTTGGATCCGGAATGTCAAATTATTGCAAGATTCCAATTTTCATAATCTGTTGAACTAATATGTGAGCGTGGTGAATTTAAACGTGTTTGGTAATTTCAGTTTGAATTTAATCGGCTGGAAAATGACCATTTTCAAGCATTCTCAAAATTTGATGAAATTAGTTTTGTTAGGATTGTATCATGAAAACATAGATAGATTTATTTTTCTGGAATTTTTGGAGTCAATATGTGGCCCCGGTAAATTAAAATTTACATTTAAATTAAATATATATTGATTTATATTTTAATTTTGATGAAAACTGATCGAAATTGTCGAATTTGCTTACAAAACATATTCCATTGTGTCTGGAATAGGGGTATTTAGCTAGGGCGATAGTCGTTGGGTTTGAATTGAAGTTCGTGGCGATAACTAAGTAATTTTAGAATTAAATGAATTAAATAAAATAATAATTATATATAAATACCCCTTTGTTTTTCCAAACCCTAGCCAATTCAGTGCGTCATCATTCCTGTTCAAGGGCTAAAATGCTCCTATTTTCTTCCAGTCTTTACACCAAATCCATGCTGAATTATTCATGAATTATAAAACGAAATTTAGAGAGCAACTTGAGATCTTTAATCCCATATGGGTATGATCGAATCTAACTATGTGAGTTGTCCGAATTCGCATGGAAATGGCTGGTGTTCGCACTGAATTCTGGGCTAAGGGGTATTTCGAAAAGGGAGGAGATCTTGGCGCAGGGGATGGAGCATTGGTGGTGTCGGATAGAAGAACGACGGACTGTGTGGCGGCGCGTGATCAACCCTAGGTGATGATGGAATTGGGTTTCACGGGATTGATTTTGTACAGAAGGGATTATGAAAAGATAAAGAAGAAGGGTATATTAATTTAATTAATTAAATTATTAATTATCTCGAGTAATGTAATTAACAGAAATATGGTCGTATCTCCTTCATACGAGGTCCAAATTTGACTATTCAAAATGCGTTGGACTCGTCTTGACGAGCACTTCAACATGGAACTGACAAGAAGCGATTTGGAGCAAATTGGAATTTAGGGTAAATTCAAATCCAAATCACTCAGAAATTCAAAAATAAAACTGGTGGAGTGGAAACCAATGTGAGAACTCTTTCTCACTAAATTATATTTTATCACGTTATTGTATTTATGTATAAAGATATATAGAATTACCAGTTTAGATTTTTATCAGTTTTAATCATCATAAACTGTACACGGTGCCTGTTAAATCACCTCCCTCGTCCACAGACCATGGACAATTTAAATTAACTGTATTGTGTGTCGTTTGTGATGTTGAAATGTTTAACGTATTAAAAATAATGTTGACATTAATATGGTAATTGAAATTAAATTATAAATATCCATTTATAATTTAAACAGTGAAAATTGGATAATTAGAAATATAATTCAAAACGAATTAGAATTGGTTAAATTTGTTAACAAATAATTTATTTAAATAAAATGTTGTTGTTCGAAAACCCCATACGGGTCTGGGGATGATAATTTATTCACATCTCCCCTGAATTTAATTATATGTCAATAGATGGATTGACATGCTGTGGTGAGCATTATTTATTTATTTTAATGCTTACACAGTTGTAAAATTTCACTATGGATGTGAATGTACTGTTTAATTATTATTTATCACTATTGTTGAATACACGATGTATAAAATCCACATAACTGAAATTATATGGTAATTGATTGAGTCGCATTTCGATTCAGAAATAAAGAATGTTTTTACAATAAAAATCACATTTTTATTGTATATACAAAATATTAAGAATATTTATGCTTTGAAATAAAATGTTTTTATAACAAAAATTACATTTTTATTGTATGTATGAATCATAAAAATATTCATAGTTGAAATAAAATGTTTTTACGATAAAAAATACATTTTATTGTATGTATAAATCATAAAAATATTCATAGTTGAAATAGAAAAAATTTACAATAAAAATTAAAGTTTTATTGTTTGTATGAATCATAAAAATATTCATAGTTGAAATAAAATGTTTTTACAAAAAAAAAATTACATTTTTATTCTATGTATGTATCATAAAAATATTCATAGTTGAAATAAATTGTTTTTACAATAAAAATTACTTTTTTTATTTTACGTAGGAATCACCAAAAAGATTCATGTATGAATTAAAATGTTCTAACAATAAAAATAACATTTTTGTTCTATGTGTGAATGCTTAAAAATTACTTGTAAAGAAATATATATTTGTTCATTAAAAATATTCTTTTTAATGTGAATATGAAGCGTATAAAATTTACATGTAATGAAATATATTTTTGTTTATTAAAAATATTCTTATTTTACATGTAATGAAATAAATGGTTTTGGAATCGCCGAATGAATAATATATATATATAAGTTAAACGAATCACGCATGGTAGTTCTCGTTTTGGAATCGTAACTTTTAACGATGATACCGAGAGATCCGACTGTCCGATTCTCCAAAACAAGAACCGGTAAGTTGGTATCGAAATGAGCTTTCCAATGAATATAAGAGATTTGAAATCTAATAGTTGGATTTGGAATTATGTCCAAATCAAATTTGAAAAAGGTCGCTATGGATGCAGTTTAGTGGCCATTATTGGAAACCGACTGTACGGGCCTTGATATAATTGCTAAAAATATGGAAAAATTATGTAAAATCATAATAAATGATTTGGAAAGAATTGGGGTGAAAAACTCCACGTTTTTAAAGCTAAAAATATATTTTTATCAAAATGAACTAGTTGTTAAGTAGAATAACAATCCAATATTTTTAAAGAAATAAATTGGATTTGAAATGGTTTTAAAATAACCAGAATTTTCCAAGGAATAAATTGGAATGGATTGGAATTGAAATAATCTTCGGAATATTTGGATATTGGATTCCGTGGTTATACAGATATTGTTATGGGAATTTGGAAGATACAGATATCGTTATTCTCAATACGATATCCGTTAGTTTCAGAATTTGATATTGATATAAGCCGATATAATTTCTATTCAGAGTCTTGTATTTATTGTTAAATTTCATTTTTGGCCTGTCGTGAATGGTGTCTTCATTAACACAGTTCTTAAACCCAGTTGAGAAAAGAATAAATCTTTTAATTAAGATTTAGGGAAGTTTTCCAATTAATTAATTTTTAATTGGAATTGAATAAAAGAATTGGATTTTGAGTTTATCGTGAATGGTATCTTAAATAACACTATTTTTAAACCCCGTGTGAACAGAATAAATCTTCAAAATTAAGATTATTAGAGTTTCCAGTTATATTTAGTAATTGGAATGAAATGGAATGCGAATTGGGTTTATCGTGAACTGTTTTTTTAACGACATTCGTTCTTTAACCCTATTAATAGTAAAATGTGATTTGGAATATATAGTTCTTCTTATTAAGATTTACTGGAAATTTTCCAAAGTAAAGTTTTCCAATTTAATAAAATAAATTGGAATGGAATGGAATTCAATTTGGTAATAATCGAAGTGAACTTATGTGGAGGAAGACTGTTACTATATATGGAATTTAAATGGCTTTGACGTTATTTCATTTATATTATTGGTTGGATATGGAAGTTTATATCAATTATACATATTAATCTGTTTTACATGAAGAATCCATAATTAATGGAATATCATTTTGGGTTTATCGTGAACTGTGTTTTAAATAACATTTGTTCTTAAACCTAGTTAAAGATAAGATTAATTTCTTAACTTTGAATGATCATTAAGTAATGATTTTAGAGATTAAAACTGAATTAAAGTTTTAATGAATCTTTAATTAGATTTAAATGAGAATGTGATAATTTAAATTATCAAATTTGAGAAATGATCGAGAATGGAGTACCACCAGTATTACTCCTGGCGATAGTTAAATCTTTAATTAGATTTGAACGTGAAATGGTAATTAATTTCACCGATAACATCGTGGTGTTGGATATGGAGTATTACCAGTTTTTCTCCATGGGATGAATAGGTTGGGATTGGGATAATAAAAGAAATGATTACTTTGGTATGGGTCGATAATCCTGACTAGTTTATAAAACTTAGTTTGGTTTGAATTAATATCCAAAGGAAGATCAAGGAATAAATTTAAAAGAATTTATTTTGATAAGATTAATGGGAACCTTTCCCTAAAGATGTGAATTTTTGAATAAAAGAATATTCTAAATTGGAATGAGGCGTATGATGTGTTTTTGTAGCACTTTATTATTGATTATAAAATAGGCGAATTATTCGAAAAGATCGAGTTTAACCTATTTTAAATAATTACTGCGACGATTAAAAGTCGACGATGAAGATGTTGGTTTAAGACCGGAGATCTTCACATCATTTGGATGATTACTGATGTCTTGATTGGGCTGTACACCCAAGATAAGAAAATAAGTGGTGATTGTCCAGACGTACTTGGAGATTGACCGGATATGCGAGGACCTCTCTCCTGTATTGGACATATGGGACGAGGAATAAGGTGCCTCCGGTTTCTCTTAGACCCAGAACGAACTAGTATATGGATGTGTGTCAGACATTGGATTTTATTCTATGTTGATTGATCTCTATTAAATATATATCTGTTTGGTGACGGATATCTTATTCTCTTTCTTAACACCCTTCTCTGAGACGTACGAGCTTAGAGGTTATATATTGATAAACATCAGTGTATGGCGTGAATTGTCAATGTGGAATGCCAAGATGCTAATGATTAAGACTTTTGTTGAAAAGCAGATTCTTGTGGATGATGATCAAAGCACAACTTTAATTAGCATAGCTTTGTGTAGCGTTACTTCGCGAGCCTCACACCCCGGTATGAACCAGAAATGGGAGAGGACAGCAGGGAGGACATGCGTTTCTTTCTAGCTAGGAGTGGTGTCACGGTATGGAGCCCAGACATTTTTACTTATGTGGATGATGGAAAGCAAGGTACCTCGGATTTGAGTCCCTAGTGGCTGTTGATTTACGCCCTACAGGGAAACGTATTTTTCAGGAATAATCCACTAACATAAGTGTGGATCGGCCCTACAAGATCCAGGTGCAGTTGCGGCTGTATCCTGAGGCTAAGGCTATAGAGTCTCGAACTCAGTAAGGATGATCCCTTGCCTTGGTTTATAGATGGAAATCCAACTTCCAATACAACATTGTGCGGTTTTGATTGTAAAACTGGTATGGTTGCATAATATATGGTACCTATGCCGTCTATGATTGATACATTTATATTTGAAGCTGATTTTGACACTACACACTCATAGTAATATCAAAATGACTTGTTTTAAATGTATCAAGCATATTTGGCTAGTATAAGGGAAAAATCTATCCTCCGGCTTGCGTTGCATTGTGTGGTGGGACCTAAGTCTTATAATAGCTTCATTTTTCAGAAAGCATTGTGTTGTTTTAATTTAAACTAAGATTCATGTGGAGTAAACCCGTTCCGTGTTATACGGCTTAGTCCCATGATTTCCCACTTTTAAATTAAAGATTAGTAACTGTTTTAGTTCTCACACCAGTTTCAAGACAAACTCAGAGTTTATTATTTTAACCTAAACTCTGGGTGCCCATATTTTCCACACGGGCAGTTGGTAGTTTTGGTTTTGCAAATTTCTTTTCACAGAATCTTGGTTTATAGCTAGAGCTATATTCAGAACGCTCTGTGTCCATGTATTTCTTTCATTTGTGTTATGTATTATTTTCCGCTGCATTGTGAATTTAAATATCTAATATTGTATATCCAATATGTAATATTTATTCATACTCTGGAATATTCTTATACTCTGATGTAAATTGTTGTAATAACAATGAAATGTTCTGTTGTTTGTGTTCTGATGCGTCGTGTTCTCAACTCAATCCGGGCTGTGAATACACTGTCAGATGAAGCTGCAAGGGAGTTATTTTAACTCATCAGGGAAAATCGACAATGAAAGGGTGAAACGGAGGAATTCTCCCGATCGAGCTATGCAATTAAAGCCCCGCTAAAGCCTCGTAAAATCCCCATTGTAGCTCGTAGCGCTCTTCGACCACTACGCTATTTCAATTTAGCGCTGATGAACAACAGATCCGCTTTTAGCCTTGCTATTTCCCGTTGCATCCGCTAAATCAAGTTTTTTAGCACCCACTTTAGCAACATTAATATATCGAGTTTGATTTGACTAATTCTCTTTTTAACAAATTCAATAAATTTAATGTAAAGAGCTAATTTTAAGACATAATTATTCAACATATCATAGAAATCTATTATAATAATTAATTCTAGCATGTGTAACCACGATATTATTTGATTTTGTTATATAAGATTAATTGATGTTAGTTTCTTATACATATATATTGTAAGAATGATAATTAATTAACTTTAAATTTTATGTTTCACATATAATGAACCTTTCTTCCCCTCCGCTATATCCCTGCTATTTTCCCGCTTTATCCCCACTACACCTTTTTGTACCTCTGCCGCTATAGAACCGCTAAGCGCTTTAACTGCCCAACGACCGAGCACATCTGTTAACTTATCACCATGTATCCCTTTGGAGGATTGTGAGGTATATCTAAGATGTCGGCGACTCAAACGTCATCCCAAGATATCCCATGTTTCAGACATAATCGTTGAAGTCTTGACTCAAAGTAGTGGATTCCCAAGAGTCATGAGGCTTTTTCTGAAAAACGTCATCGTTGAATGTGTCGGGAGCTCTATTGTCTCCTACTCCTCCAACCTCCTCGTCCATAGAAATTTCTTCATCAGAGGATTCTACCTCCCTATCGATATCAACTTCAAATTTTGGATCATTATCTTCAGAGTTAGAATCTAACGAAAGAATATCGGGATTGGATGCAGCCTATGAAGCATTTCCTTTTTCAGATTCAGAATATTTGGTGGGTTATCTCCTAGATATGCTTGTTGTACTATCCAAGAAACGTTGAAGATTAGAGTCAAATAACCTGTACCCCTGTATGTGCGTGTGCTAGTGTGTGCGGTGCAAGTGTGTTAAATTGCATAAAATAAAGAAGTGATGGAAGCATGTAAATGTTTGATACACGTTGCAGTGTCACGAAGAGTTATGTCTTTATACCCAGAATTTCTGTGTAGGTGTGCTATGCTATTTAAGTCTAGGTTCTATAGGCTCTAACCTAATTGTCTGTGAGAATGAATGTTATATTGGTTTTAATCAATCTATATAATGGGTTGGAGTTATTGCATTTCCATGATCATCGACTTAAATACATATATATACGTGTGTGAGTTATGTTGATTGCTTGAAATGATTAATCAAAAGAAGAAACAACTCAGATCAAAGTCTCTGGTTCGAGAACCCCCGGTCGAACGGATGCAAAACAAAGTAGTTCAGATCAAAATACTTCAATTTGCTAGGTTAGCTCTCATTATTGAAAAAAATTAAATTCAAAGGAACTCAACTTGAGTGGTGATTCAGATTGAAGGCCTTGGATCAAATAGCCACGGATCGAGTTGTTCCGGGTTGAGAATTTTTGATCCAAGCCCTTATATTTTCTTTGAGCTCCCTTTCTCATGATCTCCGGAACTCCATCGACCTAAAACCATCCTACGGATAGAATAGCCTGTTCGACCAAGGATGACCTGAGCCAATCCGAATCTGCTTTTCCCCTTCTTCTTCTCCACTCATCTCATTAAGCTTTTTCAGCAAACATCAACGGCCTCTCACACCGAAACCTCCATCGTCCATGTGCCACCATGGAAAGTTTAAAGCCACTATATGGAGACTTTGACACCCAACGGAGTGGAGACAAACTCCAACGCTCATCCCATTCTGCTCACCATGAATTGGACCCAAATTATTACACAAATGGAGGAAAATCTTTTGAATCCAAGATTAAACCCATGTGAATTCCTAGATTAAGATACAAGTTACATGAATTGAATGAGTTAACAACCTACAATTGGATGGGATTCGAGATTCGAATGGAGTCTGCTAAATTCGGGAATTAGGGTTTGATGGTTCGAAATGGTTCGGAAGTGGGAAAAGTAAAGTAAATGGTAAAAATATGGGTGCATTGACTTATATATTGCATGAATAAGACTATTCGACTTCCTTGAAAATACGATACACATATATTTTTTGGAGCAGACATAAAGAGCATGGGAAGTGGATCAGGTTGAGCGTACTCTAAGTCGAACTATTCGATCCAAAGCTTGAGGAATTTTTTTGATCCAAAAGTAGAAAACCAGAAGAAAAATTGGGAGAAAATATGTAGTAGCCATGACAATTAGTTCATGCTATTGGTGATATGACATATACCATGGTCTGATTAAATCTTAGTAATTAGGAGAAATTATTTGGAAAGGCTTGTATATGTACGAACATATACGAGAATCAACGAAATAGCACATTTTAAATGGGTAATCCTGACCCTTTGACTCAACAAGGGTTTGAAGGATTTACCTGTACATTTATCTACACTCCAATTGAAGGTCCTAATTTGACGATTGCAATAAAGACAATTACGTGTATGGTCTTCTATTTATACATGGCACAAGGAATCAAGAGTCATGACTTCCAGAAAGACACAACTGTTGACTATTGCTTATTCAAGAATGGATATCTTAACAAGTTCAAAGCACATCTCATCTACGATAATATGTACTTTGGGGAGCAAAATGTTAACCTGCCTTGTAGCAAGGTCGTCCAAAGTCTAAATGATTGTGATCGCAAGCTATAGACATCAAGAGTCGTGTCTAACCAATAACCCAGCTTCGAGTCGGATCAATGGAAAGACGGTCCAAAAAACTCCGTACCTATCGGGTCGAACATAACGTAGATGAGTTGGATCGCGTGTCCTTGGTTTGAACAGAATCCGACTTGTCTGTTTGATCCGACCATCCTTCGATCCCACGAAGGAAGTTTCTCCTATGTTCGCACAATTTCCAGAGGATCCGGAGCTCTTGCCACGTGTCCCACGACCCAATCTTGCCTGGCTACAAATGTTTGGCAACTGCTCCCATCATCTCCTATATTTCCGATTTGAGTGCTACAACATCCTAACCGTTCCCGCTTATTTTTCACAACCAATGCCTATAAAACTCAACCTGGAGGCTAAGAGAGGGACGTTTTGACACTTAGAGGCTATAAACCCCATATCTAGACCACCATTACTAATTGATCTAAATCTAGTTTGAAGATATTAAAGTGATTTTCCTTATTTTCAAGAAGATTTTGATTGTATATTGAGTGATGGAGAATTTCAACCATTGTAATTATAATTCTTTGTTGAATAGAAGAATCGCTCGTAAATGCCGAACCACTATAAATCTTGCGTGTTTTTTATCATTTCTCATTTTCATTCTATATTTCTTCATCAATCTCTGCAAATCTTAGTCAGTTAGGTGTTATAACCATTTTTTGTTCAAACGATGTCAATCAGTATGAAAACTCAAGAACCAAACACTAGGCTTATTTTAGATCATTTCAATTAGATGTAGACATATATCCTTCTAATATCAATTTATATTTTGGGATTTATATCAAAGCCATTTCACAAGAGTAAATCGGGTGGCATAGTTAACAAAGTGACCTCCCCTACTTTGAAACTCGAAAACCAATGTCGATGATGCGACCCTCATCACCGAAATCACTTTCCAGTGACAAAAGCGGGTTCAGGACTTCAATTTCTTTTAAATCTCTTTTAAAATCATTTCAGATTCACTTTGAAGTCAAATTGAAATCATTTTGAAAACACTTCATATTCAAAAGATACTTTCAAATAATATTAATTTATGTTTTCAAAATCTTAAACCTTTCAAAAATCTCAGAATTTAAATTCCCAACTATCCAGTTTGAAATTCCTTTCGGCTATAAATCCCAGTTATACAAGTCCTTACTTATATATACTTCTTTAGACTTTCATATTTTTGTTGGACTTAAATAAATAATTTTCAGTTACAACTTCTTATTAATCAAATTTTAATACACATTTCGTTATTAAATCAAATCTTGATTCATATGCATTACATTATTATTATTTTTCCTTTCAACTAACCATAAATATATTATCGACAATGACAAAGAAAAATATAATATTTAGGATAATATGATTTCTAGATCCAAAAGTTCATTACTTTAATAAGTTTAAATTAATAACAATTTCACTAAAGCTTTAAATCATGAAAATCCAAGATTATAATAACTAACTCATTATATAATTATTTCAATTTAATCAAATCAATAATTATAATAATTATTCAAAATTTCAAAATATATTTACCAAAATACAAATATGCCATGTCAATACACTTAGCTCATTCTAGGGCACTTCTGATCCTATCACTAATGAGTATATCACACAGGCTAAGGTTTATCATTAAATCAAAGCTCTAATACCAACTGTGATGGTATATGTCCTTCCGGTGGCCACCGCCGGTACCTCAGACGCTAGTTTTATGACCGGCCTCTCGACTACAACAACCTAAACCAAGACGTGTTCGGGTAAGAGTCAATTCTTCGCCATAGATCACAAGGCGAGAACACTCTATCGTGCACAAAAGAAACCAGCTTTAATACTAATTGTGACAGCCTGTAACAACTTGGGTTTTTGACTGTTCAAATCGACAATGATCCTCACATATCAACTTAAACAAATCTAAAATACATATAGTTATTGGGATTAGTATAAGGAAAAGAAGAAAGAAGAAAACAATCATAGAATCTCATAGCCGAAGGACAAAATATAAGAAATAAATAGCAGTTCATGAAGCTATTAAAGCATACATTGGATTATATTTTAAACCAATTATCAGAGTTAATTATCATAAACATACCAATATTTGCAGCGGAATAATAATAATACGTCTGTCAAGCTCCATCTTCATCTTCAGAATAGTGTCTTCAATTACTGAAAAACTCAGGCTGACTCGAGCACAAACAAAAGACAAAAACACTTGGATCAGAACTAAAATATTCTCATATTAGTTAAATCAAATTCATGTGATAATATGAGTGCAATAACTTAAGAGATGTTATGGGAATTTCCATCTACTAAAGATCAGTTAAACTAGATAACATATAATACAATATGCTATTATAATAGTGTCTACGGTTAAATATAAAATATTAAAATATCGTAAGTGGGATTACATTTTTACCCTTACACCGTTTATACTACCGTAGTCTATACAGATACTGTAAAGTTAACTGTAAACCAGTGGCTATCAGAGGATACTCCATAAGCACGGTACAAATCAAAATCGTAGGGGCTCAATCAGGATAATATGACAAGGCACACGAGGAATGCCTAGAGTAGGAATATACTAGTTGCACGCCGGGACTAGTTGTAACGCATAGCTGCGACTACCACCCACCTTGAACAACACTCCCAAATCAAGGATGCGCATCAAATCAAACCAATCAAACCAAGGGACAATAGTAATAAAGGAAGAAGTGTTGTCGATGGAGGTAGCTAACCCCACTTGGTCCGGTATAGCCGTGTTTTGTCATTTTATTTACGACCCGAAGTTCAAAGATATCCATCATCATTCTTTTACTTCATTCCAGTAGCGTTCACCAAACCAACCTACTTCAGTCTGGATTCTCCACTACATACAGAGTTGTTAAAGTGGTTTTTGGTATTGGCAGAGAGTAAGAAAATATCCGATCCCGGTCTCTTTAACAACCAAACGTTTACATTTTTCACACCGATCAGCTCTTTTCATTTCAAAGAGGTTCATACTTCATATTCAAAATATCAGATTTTTCTTAAAAATCATTTCATTATTCAAACTAGAATATCATTCATATTAAAATCTCCACTTAAAAACCAAACTTACAATCTTGAAACAGTTCCAATTCCAAATAATTTGACCATTTAAAATAGTAGAAAAGTATGTTAAAATAATTTAGATATATATATAAATAGTTAGGAAATAAATATTTATATAATAGTAGTTTAAAAAATAAAATAGTGTTTATCAATTTTTTTATAAAATACATATATATGTAGTAAAATATAAAGTAGTTGTAAAATAGATAATTGGTTATTAAAATAGTAAATATATAAGGAAAAATAGTTTATAAAGATTGTACAACATAAATATATGTCAAATTGTATAGTATGCAAATTAAAATAAATATTTAGTAAAATAGCTTATAAAATTGTTTAAAATATTATAATTGGAATCCTTCTCAATAACTTGAAGCCATGTTTCAATTTCAAATCAATGCAGCTCAGTTTCAGTATTTCAATTCGATTCAACCTTTATTTTTCCCTCTTTTTTTTCAAACCAATTCAATTCAGATAATCTGATTTAAATTTTTAAACTTTAACATAGAATTCTCATTTGGAATCATTTCAATTTGTAGCAGATCTAGGATTCACAAATCAAATAATACTTTAAATAAGGTTAATTTAAAGTAAATTCTAAAGATAGATAATTGTTTATATTTTTAAATAATTCAAGTCAATAGGTTCAATTCATGCTAAATTACAAATATTTAGCTTCGATTTACAACAAAATAATAGTATTAATAATAATCATTTAACTTTAAATTCCAAAATTTTAAAGTTCAATTTTACAGGAAATCAATTCGTAAAATCTCATTTACTGCTTTTAAAACAATATTTCAAAATTCAAAGTTTAACAAAATTTATTTAACCAATCAGTGTCCGTATATAATTTTCTGTCCTATGGCCGAATAATACATAAAAGTTAATTTTAGTATTTTGGGAAAGGATATATATCACTTCAATACAAATCAGGGCATAGGTATTTATAATTTCAACCTATGTTCTTAATTCATTTTTAATGATTAATCTCAGGTTTATTTGATGCCCGTAACATCTAGGGTAATGGATGTGATTAATCGACAAAATCAATAAGCATATATAAACAATGTTGATAACAAGATGAATTTCATATCAATACATCAAATATAAAAGTCTAAGGCATCCATCAAAATCAATACATCTAAACAGTTCAATATTATATCAGTTTACTAGCTATTAGGTATGAGGTCTTTTTAGTGGAAATTAGATTCTAACTGTACAATTTATAGCAACAGTTAAATTAAATATACCGTATAAGCCGATTAACACAAATAAACATTTAAACAATCAAATAGCAAACAATACAATCATATCATAACATAAATTTAATTTAACTAACAATCAAATATTTTATTTAGGTGTGAGTGGGTTTAACCACCCACCTGTGATTTCAAACGAGATTGAAATCCAATTTAAGCCCCCAAATTAAACAACATCAGAATCAGTCCAAACCAGCGGTATCACAAAGAGCTCGTCGATACGATTCCAACGGTTCTAACCGTGCATCATTCTGAATTCGTATGAAGAAGTTATTCAAGTTTTATCACTATGAATTCAAATTAAAAATAAAATCCCTCAACCTTTAGCATTGCACCACGTTAGCACTTCAGAAATGCGCTCCCTTCTTCCTTCGTTCGTGAAAAAAAGTTGCTCTAGGAACCATAACCTACTCTTATTCAAAAGCAACAAATCACGCACCCCAAATCACAAACCGGCTCACGATCAATGAGTGCCATGCGATGTGCCTCTCGAACCTCCACCTTCAGCTAGAAAATGATGTCAATCAACTGCGCCAATGCCTCGAAATTTGCGCCTAAAAGCACTGCCTTTCTCGATGAATTCTGACGAAATTTTCAACTTTTAATATCAATCAACCGTGTGGATTGAAAGCTATCGCAAAGCTCTATGATTTTTGTTTTGGAATTGTTCTATTTCAGGTTTTGTATTGCAAGATATTAATCATGAAAGATTTGAAGATTATGACCATCAAAATTCTTTGGGCGGTGGCCAAAAATTTTAGATTAGGGTTTCAAAGAATAATAATAATAGTTTTTGATTTGTGTGTATTTAAGACAAAAAATGGGACTGTTTCAAAATCAAGCCTGGTTACTGCTAACACTAGGTTTTAACGTCTTCTGAACGCGGTGGAACAGGTTTCAAAGCCCAATCCCTAAATCTCTAGTTGTTTCTTCTAAAACTTGATTATTTAATTAAATTATATACATAAATTCTACACGATTTAAATTATTATGATCTAGCGATAATTCCAATGGCTACGAAATTTTAGATCTAACAATAATTTGAAATTTTAGATCTAATAAAATAAATTTTATCGAATTCTGAGATTGTTTGCAGTAGTGTCAAATTTCACGTAATTATTAATAAAATATTCAGTTTTAACTTATCTACTTTAGAATTGAATTCAATAGTTTATAATCTCTAATCAAATCAAAAATAGAATTCAAATAAATTTCGTATATAAATTTTTTTTCTATGTGAATTTCAATATTAATTGTCTAAATACTCCAATTTTTGTATTTAAATTATAATTTGCACAAATCAGAATATTTCAATATTAGGTTTCAACTTTCATTATGAATCAATATAAACAAATTAGAAAATTTAGTAGCATTTAATATAAGTTACTACTGTCAAGCTAAGCTGAACATTAAAGTTAAATTATAAATTTATTCACAAAATTTAATAGTAAAATCCAAATCTCTGTATTTAACAGTATATACCAAATCATAGTTATATATACAACCAATTCAGGTTATTACATTTTATAATTGTAGAAATTTATTACATATTCAAACGATTTACATTATTCATATCCATAAATTAGAATTATCAATATAAAATAAATCTCAAAATTAGTTAATCCATTTTATGTTTTTAATCCAATATAGATTTCAAATTCCATTATAAACAGTTTATCAACACTGTCATATCATACACAGCCATTGAGAATCAACTCTCAATAAATCAAGTTAAGTTCATATTTTAACAATCTATAACAAAAAAAACATTAATTTTAATGTTTGAAACAATTTTATTCAGAATCACATTAAACTAAATATTTTAAATTGTCGCAAAATCTCGGGATGTTACGCAACCCACCTTCTCGTATGGTTTTAAATTAACAATAATCCACCTATTTCTGAGTTAAACCTTTCAAAAAATGGATTATCAATGTGTATTGTTATAAAGAAATAAAATTTAAAAGAACGAACACAGAATCTCTCATCAAAAGGATTAAAATATAATAAAAAATACCATTAGTACATAAAGTAATTCATGAAGTTGTTTACATTTGATTACCCTTTTACACAATACACAAAATTATACAAGTCACCATACAGAATAAGACAATGCTAATATAATAATAAATAAGGTCTTCGGCTATATCTTCCCCTTTAGAAACAATGAACTTCGAGTGTAATGTAAAACAAAACACTGGAGTAATGATTAATATTCTTATGCAGTTAAAATCAACTAAAAAGAAATGATTAGGTGAGATATACAAGTAATTTAACACAAGAATATTTTCAAGATCCCAACATCATATTTTATCTTATTAATGGGTTTGTTTCGACTATTGACTTTGTTATCATTTACATAATCCATTCAATATTAAAATTCAGACTTTAACTTTATATTTTGTTCAACTTCAGTTTCTAATTCATATTTCTAGAAATTTCATTTTCAAACCTTCAATCCGAATTAGATTTCATATAACACTTTTCTCAAAATATTTATATTCACGTAATTTGGGTTCAACTGCTTGAACTGGAAATAGACAATAAATCAACTAATTCTATGACTAAAATAGTAAAATTTAATACACACACACATATATATATATACACGCACAATAGTTTAAATAATTAGTTAATAATTTTTTTAATACAAAATAATCAGAAATAAGATAACAAATTTAATATAAATATTTTAATTAAAATAATTACAAATAAATAGTTAAATGTAAAATATTTTAATTAAAATCATTACAAATAAATAGATAGATAGATATAATATAAAATGTGTAAATTAAATTAATTATAAGATGAATTTGTTAATATAAATAATATTAATTCAAACATTTTATAATCTAACCCAATCCAATTCAATTCGATCCAATATCAAACATTTCCAAATCTGGCTTAATATCCATTTAAGTTTCAAACTCAATTAATTTATCCGACCATTAAATCTCATATTAGTAATATTAAACCTTTACATTTAATTTTTCACTAAGTCCCATTTTATCTTTTAAACCAATCAGTTAAATCTTGAACTCGATATTTTCCAAAAATAGAATCAAATATTTCATTAATTCAAATTAAACTTTTTAAATCAAACAAGTTTAAACCTTAATTTAAACTTAAAATTTCATTAAATCATTTAAAATCTTTGAGCTAACTAATTAAATTTAAATTAAATCTTAAATCAGATCATTAAAAATAAATTAAATTTCAATCATTTGCTATATAATTTCTTTCAACAAATCATTAGTTAAAGCTTAAATTTCTAAGTTCAACTTAAATTTAAAAGTTTCCAATTAAATTTCTAAATTGGTTTACTAAATCAAGAATCTGGGTGTGTGTGTGTGTGTGTGTATAATTTCATTCCATGTCTATATTTTCACAAAATTTCATATGATGTCGGAAACTTGCAGATACGATAGTAGGGGTTATAAATAAGCAAACAACAAACATACAACAATCACCATAATTGCAATACATAAATAAAACACTACCAACATCATGTAACTATCAACTGTTATTTCATGTAAATTATCAAATGTCATTTCATGTAAATTTTGACTATCATTTCATGTGACGAATCAACAAGCCAAGAAATTGTCAAATAATTCAAATCAATATCAACCAGCAATTCATAAATTTACAACTAACAAATTTAACAGCTAAAATTCATGAAACTAACAGGTAACTAATCAAGCAGTTTTTTTAAATTAACAATCATTACACCATAATGGTCATTTGGTAATTCCTATTTTTTCAATTGCCAACACTTATTTCTGTTACAGATTAGTGACAATAATAAGCGTTGCTATATTAAAAATATGTTACTAAAAACACAATTTTAAATTATTTTATCGGTAACGCTTATTTGCATTGGTAAGCCTGGTTCTAGAAGGCAAAATTGTAAACACCCACCTGTTTTCTTCTGTAACCCTATACTTTTCCTATCTCAATCGCTTTTCAGCATTTCGGCCGTGTTAAAATGAATTACAAAGCCACGAAATAAGGTGATTTAGGGAAGGGATATCAATTAAAAAGCGGGAACAAGGATTTGGGTTTCGATTTTGATTACAAAGCAGGAAAATGGATTTCGATTTCAAAGCAAGGAGTTCGAGGTCAGATTCAAGTACGAGGTCGGCGAAACTCGGTTTCAAGTAGGTGATTTCCGCCATTTTTGCTATCATTCTATTTGATGATTGTTTATTATCTACTGTTAATGGATACCATACCAAACTGAATTCATTATCGATTGTTTATAAATTTCCAACTAAGTTTAACTCAGCACCAAACAAATTTATAAACTCGGTTGGAACTGAATTTATAAACCCATTTTCTACTGAGTTTATAAAATAAATTGGAATTGAGTTTGTAAACTCAGTTCGAAACTGAGTTTGCTCAATGTTTTATATGAGATTTTAGTTAACTAGAAAGGGAATGCTTTTTGGTTGTATTGTATAGTTTGTTTTCGTTTTTGTTCTAAATATTGAAAAATAATTTTGTGAATAGTTTCTTGTAAAATTATTTTTTAGAACTATAGTATACTATTATGTTGAAGACACTTTAAAATAGCCATTGTGTAACGACCCAGAAAATCTGAACCAATTTAAAATTTTTAAATTGGCTAAAATAATGGACTTTAAATATTTAAAATAAATATTTTAGATAATGGCGATGAAAACGGAGTTTGAATCGACATTTGAAAACGAATATAATTAATTATAATTATATATAGAATTGAAAATGGCGTGGTAGTTCGATAATTCGATTTCAAACTTCAATTGAATATACCGGGTGCAAAACAATCCGGATTTTAGTGAAACCAAAAATATTTAAATCTGTTAGTGGATATCTTTCTAACGAATCCGACCAATCGAAATTTGATAGCGGGAATCAAAAGATATGTCCAGTTGAAAATTCTGAATAGTCGCTATGGAATTCAGGCCCTTAAAAATGGACATTTTGCAGATGACCTCGGATTTCGACGAAACCACTTTTGTTGGGTCCGCAGTGTCAAGTTATTGCTAGATTTCAAATTTCATAATTTTTCGAATCAATATGTGAGCGTGGCAAAAGAAAACGCGTTTGACCAGTTTTCGTTGATTTTAATCGACTGGAAATTGGCCATTTTTCAAACGGTCTCAGAATTCGACGAAACTAGTTTTGTTAGGACCGTGTCGTCAATACGAAGCTAGAAAATATTTTTCTAGAATTTTTCTAGTTAGTATGTGACCCCGATGATTTGAAATGTGCGTTTAAAATTCAATATAGTGATTTAAATGAAAATTCAAAAGGAAACTGATTGTAACGATCAAATCAGCTTGCGATACATATCCCATTGTGTTTGGAATGGGGGTAAAACGCTATGGACGACAGGCGGTGGGCCTCGTTTCGAGGTCATATGTAAAAGTCAACCTTTTGTGAAATTTAATAATTAAATAATAATAAAAAAAATATACTTTCCCTCCTTATCTCCCGCTTGCCCCCCCCCCCCGGTTCATTTGATTACAACCAGAGAAAAAAAAGAAAGAAAAAAAAACCTAGCGATCAATCGACCCGCCGCCCCCCCCCCCTCGTCGCGACGCCGACGAAGAGCCCCCCCCCCCCCCCCGCCCCGTCGCGACGCCGACGGAGAGCCGCCCCCCTCCCCCCGTCTCGACGTCTGCGAAGAAGCCGCGCCACCCCCCCCCCCCCTTGAAGCCCTCGACCCTCTCGCGAAGACGCCGCCATCGACGAACCGCACCACCTCGAAGCTCCTCCGATCTTCTTTCCCCCCCTCTCGGTAAGTTTTATTTTATTTATCTATTTTATTTTAATTCTGATTTTATTTAAAAGATTAAACTGATTATTTTTAAAAGTATTAAAAAAAACTGATTTTACAATTCTTAAAAACTGGAATTTTATAAAAGAAATTAAAACTAATTTTTGTTTTTAAAATAAAGTAAAAACTGAATATTATAAAAGAAATTAAAACTGATTTTTGTTTTTAAAATGAAGTAAAAACTGATTTATTTATAATGTTAAAACTGAAATTTTTATAAAGTTAAAAACTGAAATTTAAAAAAAAAAAAGTAAAAACTGCATTTTTAAAAAGAAACTGAAAACTGGATTTTTAAATAATGTAAAAACAGATTTTATAAAAGGAAAAAAAAAACTGATTTGTTAGAACTTTAAAACTGAATTTTTAAAAGATTTTAAAAACTGTTTTTTTTAAAAAGAAACTAAAAACTGCATTTTTATAAAAGAGAAAAACTGATTTTATTTTGAACTTTAAAATAGGAAAAAGGTTTAATCTTTTAGTAGAAAAAGATTTGAACTTGCAAAAGTAAAAATCATATTTTTATATGTTGAAAGTCGAAGTAAAAATCATATTTTTATATGTTGAAAGTCGAAGTAAAAATCATATTTTTATATATTGAATAGCGAAGTCAAAATTCGATTTTTATATATTAAATAACATAGTAAAAATTCTATTTTTACATGTGTAGAGAATACGGGCGAAAGCGACAAAAAGGCGAAGATTTCTATAAGTGAAGTGTCGTGCAGTTGGATAGCTACTGGTGAGATTTCTGATTTAAAATATATTATATATGTGTGAAATGAAAGTGAATAGCTATATATAAATTGCTATATATATATATATATATATATATATATATATATATATATATATATATACGCCCCCTCGTCCACAAACCATGGACGATATTTATTGGTTGAAATTGTTGTGAAAATTGAATGATTGTTTGGGATTGTTTGTGATGGATATTGGTTGATTGTGGTTGAAAAATACCCGTTTGTGGTTGTGAAATATTTGGTTGAAACCACTTAGGATTAGTTTGTGGAAATGAAATAAATATATACATGCCGCCTGCGTGCGAACTAGATGCATGATTCCCATTGTCAAAAACCGCGAGGTTTTAAGGTAGAGCGAGGAGCCGTACTAGGGACGGTGCCGGTGTAACTACCCTGCCGTTATGCTGCCGAAATTTTGAATAATATTTGTGTGTTTGAATTATTTTCATATGCTTAAACTATATTTATTCATTGTATAGAAAACATTCATGTGTTGAATTGATATTCATTCATTGTTTAGAAATTCATGTGTTGAATGGAATTTATATTTTGAAATAAATCGTTCGATAATAAAAATCACATTTTTATCTATATATAAAAACTATTGAAAACGTTCATGTGTTGAATTGATATTCATTCGTTGTTTAGAAATTCATGTGTTGAATGGAATTCATATTTTGAAATAAATCGTTCGATAATAAAAATCACATTTTTTATCTATATATAAAAACTATTGAAAACGTTCATGTGTTGAATTGATATTCATTCGTTGTTTAGAAATTCATGAGTTGAATGGTATTCATATTTTGAAATAAATTGTCCGATAATAAAAATCACATTTTTATCTATATATAAAAACTATTGAAAACATTCATGTGTTGAATTGATATTCATTCGTTGTTTAGAAATTCATGTGTTGAATGGTATTCATATTTTGAAATAAATTGTTTTATGATAAAAATCCCATTTTTATCACCAACTTGAACTATATAGAAAAATAGTGTTTTGAAAAGAATTGTTTTACAATAAAAATCACATTTTTATTGTATGTAAGAAATCGTTGAAATGGGAAGTGTTAAAAATAGCCACTTGTTCAAAATAAACATATATGAGTTGAAATATTCATTAATTAGCTAATGAAATGATTTGCACCTATTTATGTAACATTAAAATGAATGGAGTTTTTTTAACCAAATAGAAATCAAATATGAAGTCGAATAGAAATTGATAAATGATAAGAACTGTATATATATATGTACATGCAATATTCATTGAACATGTTATAGCAAAGGGGCTAGAGAAGAGGAATAAAAATTTGTGCCCAACAAATAGGTACACATTTACTAATTTGTTTGGGTGATGATTTTGAGCCTGTTGGCTAGCCGCTTGGCTTTTTCTTTTTCTTCTTGAGATTAGAAGGACCGGGACGCTATTTGCGATTTCCCGACGCTCCCGGTGCAGGGGAGGTTATGGCGAAATTTTTCCAAAATTTAAGGATTTAGAAAAATTTTTGAAGTAAAAACGATATTGAAATCGTTGAATGAACTATATTTATATAAATATATAAATATAAATAAAATTAAAACGAAACGAAGCCGTGCAGTTCGTATTTTGAAACCGTGATTTCAAACGACTAGTGCGGGAAATCCGACCATTGGATTTTCCCGAAACCTCAACCGTCGGGTTCGCCTTGGAAATATCTTCCCAACGGCACCAACTTTGTAGAAATCCAACGGTTGGATTGTCTGGAATGTTTAATTCAAATCTGAAGAAAAACAGCGCCAGAAACGATTATATTTATTTATATATATAAATATAATTATATTTAATCGAATAACGACGCTGCAGTTCGTATTTTGAAATCGAAAATTCAAACGATTGTACCGGGAGATCCGACCGTCGGATTTTTCCCGAAACTGGAACCGTTGGGTTCGTTTTGAAAAGACCTTTCTAAAGATGTAAATTTTGTGAAGATCCAACGGTTAGATTTTCAGATATGTGTAAATCAAATCTGAAGAAAAACAGCGCCACGGCCGCCTTATGGCCCGAAGCGTCGTTTTGAATAAAATGGCTATTTTAAAATAAATAAAAATAGCGATAAATAGTTATAAAATATCATAAGCAATATAGAATGGAAATAAACTGAATTTGCTTGATTTATGTGATGTTTGATGGTTGAATGTGTTTGGTGTGAAAATTACATTAAAGGACGAAATTGGTGTTGTCGAATAATTTAACCATTGAAATAAATTGAATTGAAATTCTAAATATACGTGAATTATTTGAGAAGGCCGAGTTAATTCTCATTTCAAATAATTGATCGACGATTGAAAGTCGAAGATGAAGACGATGGTCGAAGACCGGAGATCTTCACCTCGTTTGGATGGTAACCGAGGTCCTGATTGGGAGGCATCCCGAAATATGGATAATGAGTGGTGATCGTTCAGACGTACGTGTTGATCGAAGTGTTTGCGAGGTATTTAGTGCCTCCGGTTTCGTTCAGACCCAGAACGGACTTGTAAATGGACTGTGTGTCCGACATTGGAATTTGTTCTGTGTGATTGATAGCCATCAGTTGCACGGTGTGAATTGCCTGTGTGGCATGCTAAGATGAAGTGATCAGGACTTCTGTTGAAAAGCAAAGTCTTGTGGTGATGATCAAAGCACCGCCTGTGTGGCGTAGCTTTGTGTATAACGTGAATTCGCGAGCCTCACACCCCGGTATGAACCTAAAACGGGAGAAGGACATCAGGGAGGGCATGCGTTTCTTTCTAGCTAGGGTGGTGTCAGTGACCTACCAGCCCTGACATTTATATACTTTTCACCTATGTGGTTGTTGCTGTTGCGAGGCGCCTCGGTTTGATCGGACGATCCGGGTCCGATGGAGTCATTCGTTGGCTCGTTGACGCCCCAAAGGGCGGGGAAACACAGTGTCCAGGAATTTTAATCCACATCGGTGGACCGGCCCTGACGATCCAAAGGCTTGACTGAGTACTTGCCTGGGACACGGGCTAGAGCGTCTCGAATTCGGTAAGGACTATCTTTTGCCTTGGTTCATGACGGAAATCCAATTTCCAAATATGTGATCGTGCGGTTTTGATTGTATGGATATATGGCGACATGATATATCGTACCCATGCCGTCTATGATTGATAGTTATGATTTGAAATTGTTTTCAAAGCATATAAACACAAGCAATAATATCAAATGCCTTTGTTTTATTCGTATCAAGCATATTTTGGCCGTTATAAGGTAAAAACTCTATCCTCCGGTTTGCGTTGCATTGTGTGATGGGAACTGAGTCTTATAATGGCTTCATTTTTATAAAAAGCATAGCGATGTTTAAAAGAAAGATTTGTTTTAAAGCACTGGCAATCCAATGGAGTAAACCCGTTCCACGAAAGTGGCGTGGTCCTGTGATTAGCCAATTATATATATGTGTTGAGTGGATTTCTCATACCAGTCCCATGACTGACTCGTAGTTTGTTTCACTCTCAAACTCGGGTGCCCATTTTTCTACACGGGCAGCCTTGTATTCAGGTTTAGCTGGTTCTTTCTGGATAGCTGGAGCTGAAGATGGATTCTATCATTTATTCTTTTTATGCTGTTCAGCTCCTATTGTACATATTTTGTTTATTTCTGCTGTAGACATTTATGTATAGCTGAACTGTATTTGTACTAAGTAAGATCCTGTATACTGTGTAACTCTGATGATTATTTTATCCAGTATATTTTGTTGTTCATTATCTGGTGTATTTATTTAATTCTGTTCTGCTATTATATGTTTCTGTGTTATATTCCAAAGATAACCTTGTTTCCGTGAGAACGGGAAATCGGGTCGTCACAACGTGGTATCGGAGCTTTGGTTAAGCTTAGTTCTGGAATATAACATTTGAACGAACTCGTCAGAAATAGAACCAGTAGAGTTCTAGGACGGGTAACTCAATACAGATAGGATCAGTAATATCCTAGTATGAGTAAAGCAGAATGAAATTTCACCTCGATAGACACATTTACATTGAAGTATGTGTTTCTATATTTTAAAATACCTTTTCTGTGACCTGACACTTGATCTGCCATTTGCAGAAGTACTAGAAAATGAGTGACAGGAACAGAAGAAGTAATCGTATGGCTCGACCAGCTAATGAGCCAGTTGTGCTCCCACAGCCAGAATCCGATATAGAAGTTCTATTCAAGAGATTTCGAAATCTTGGTGGATCGCCATTCTTAGGCAAGGAGTCCATTATGGAAACACAAGCTTGGATTCGTTCTGCAGAGAAAATCTTTGAGGGTTTGAAGCTGAGAGATGATCAGAAAAGATTACTGGCGTCTTGGGCACTCAAAGAAGAAGCTTTGTTTTGGTGGGATTCAATCATTAAAGATAATCCAGAAGGTGATATCACCTGGGACAGATTCAAAGTGATTTTCCTGGAAAGATTTACTCCTCCCGAAGCAACTGAGAGATTATGTGACGAATTTTCTTATCTAATACAAGGTGACATGACCATTCCGGAATATCATAAGAAATTCAATGAACTTTCTCACTTTGCTCCTCATCTAATTCAAAATCCGAAGAGTAAAAATATGAGATTTATTCACGGGCTGCAAAGGAAATACCAGAATAAAGTATTGGGGCATGTGAAGCTTCCTTTTTCTGAAATGATATATATGGCCTATCAGTATGAAGATCTCCATAAGAAAGGAATGTTGCGCGACGAAGAAGAAGTCTGTGGTAGTGACAAAGAAGAGTCGGAAACTGATATTCTTGAAGCCAGTAAGAAGCCCAGTGCCAAGAGAAAAAGGGCTGAATCTGGGAAAGAACCAGTAACAACTGCTATTTGCTCTAACTGCAATAAGAAAGGACATTTGTCGATAAATTGTGGGCCCTTAAATAAAAGAATCAAAGCTGGATCTAAGGCCACTAAGAAACAAAAAAACCCCCATGGGAAAAGGAAATGCCATAAGTGTCACCAAGCAGGTCATATTGCACGGGAGTGCCAACTCTTAGAAAAATCTGAAACAGTGCACATCAATGAATTGGCAGCGATTTCCGAGCCCTCAGCTAGTCAAGAAAGGGCAGATGTTTTAGAAGGCACGCTCAATGTCAAGAACATCCCAGTTAAAGTACTGTTTGATACTGGCGCGTCACGAAGCTTTATTGCAAAGAGTGCAGTCAAGAAGTTGGATTTGAATTTGAAGAAACTCAAAGAGCCAATGACGGTACGAAATCCAGTGGGAGGTTCCATCAATCTCAGTTGGGTTTGTGCAGTACCCGTCTCTTTTTCTTGCTATAAATTCCCTATTATCTCTGTCGTCATGAACTTTGATGAATTCGATCTTATTTTGGGATTGGATTGGTTAACCAAATATGAAGCAGAGGTTAGATGCGCCGAGAGAGTTGTTAGAGCTAAGATTAAATCCGGGAGTTATATAACCATTCCCTGTGAAGGTCAGAATTCTAGTAGAAAGGACTTCTGGGCAGCTTTGAATGTTTCTCCAGCCCAAATTGAAAATGTTCCTGAAGTCACAGAGAACATTCCTGACCTCATCAAAGACATTCCTGTCGTCAAGAACTATGCGGATGTGTTCGAGGAAGTTGTTCGCTTACCTCCGCAGAGAGAAATAGATTTCAAAATTGCTTTAATTCCAAATGCAAGGCCGGTAGTTCACGCTATTCGAAGAATGTCCTTGAAAGAGAAGGAGGAATTAGACAATCAAACACGACAGCTAGTATGGAAAGGTCTGATAAGGCCTAGTTTCTCTGATTGGGGTGCAGCAGTGGTGTTTGTCCCAAAATCTGACGGTACTCTACGGCTATGTGTGGATTATCGTGATTTAAACAAGCAGACAATAAAGAACAAATATCCATTGCCGCGGATTGATGATTTGTTAGATCGATTAAATGGAGCACAAGTATTTTCATGAATGGACCTAGCTACAGGTTTCCATCAACTTCGAATTGCCGAAGAGTGTGTTCCAATGACAGCGTTCAGAGGCCCCGACTTATTCTACGAGTGGTTAGTAATGCCATTCGGCTTATGTAACGCTCCAGCTTACTTCGTCGATCTGATGAATAGAGTATTCAGAGGAGTTTTGAATAAATTTGTTCTAGTTTTTATTGATGATATTCTAATCTTCTCTAAATCAAAGGCCGAACATGAAAAGCATCTGGAACAAGTATTAGAAATTCTCAGACGGAATTTATTAAAAGCCAAGTTTTCCAAATGTATCTTCTGGCAAGATGAAGTGAAATTTCTGGGCCATGTCGTATCGAAAGAAGGAATTGCTGTGGATCCAAGTAAAATCACAGCTATCCAGAATTGGAAACAGCCCAGTAGTCCCACTGAAGTCCGCAGTTTTCTCGGATTGGCTAGCTATTACCGGAAATTCGTTAAAGACTTTTCGAAGATATCTGGTCACTTAACGAAGCTTACAAAGAAGCATTCTAAGTTCAAATGGACTCAAGAAAGTGAGGAGGCTTTCGAAGAGCTGAAGTTAAGATTAACGACAGCTCCAGTGTTAACCATTATCGATGGCAACCAAGATTTAAAAGTCTGGACTGATGCGTCTAGAGAGGGCCTTGGCGCAGTGTTAATGCAAAGAGGTCAAGTGATTGCTTATGCTAGCCGTCAACTGAAACCGCACGAGAAAAACTATGTAACTCATGATCTTGAGTTATTGGCTATCATATTCTCTTTGAAAATCTGGAGACACTATCTTCTGGGCGAGAGGTTTGAACTGTTTACAGATCACCAGTCATCAAAGTAACTGTTCACTCAGAAGGATTTAAACCTGAGGCAACAACGTTGGCTGGAGTTTCTAGCAGCATATGACTTTGAAATTATATATACTCCAGGAAAAGCCAATGTCGTGGCTGATGCATTAAGCAGAAAGAATGTAATGATCGCCAGTTTTATTATCACGACTTCATTGCTAGATAAGATATCTGCTCTTCAAGAGGATGATCACTTCATTCAGAAGATCAGAGGGATAATTCAACAAGGCGAACCCTCGAGTTTTCAAGTTGATAATGAGGGGATTCTAAGGCTCAAAGGTCGAATATGCGTTCCTAACATTCCTGAACTTCGAAAGGAAGTATTGGATGAATGCCACAATTCAAAACTCAGTATCCATCCGGGAGTAAGCAAAATGTATAATGACATCAAACGCACTTTCTGGTGGAAGTCGATGAAAAGGGACATTTCCTTATATGTTAGCCGATGCCCTACTTGCCAGCTAGTAAAGAGTGACCAACAGAAATTGGCTGGATTATTACAACCACTGGAAGTTCCTGGTTGGAAGTGGGAGCATATTTCTATGGATTTCATTGATGGTTTGCCCAGAACCAGAAAAGGAAATGACAGTATTTGGGTGGTCGTGGATCGTTTCACGAAGACCGCCCATTTCATACCTGTCAGATCAAATAGAACCGCTCAGAGTTTGGCGCAGATATACTTCAGGGAAATAGTTAGACTACATGGAGTGCCGCTCAGTATAGTCAGTGATAGAGATACAATATTCACTAGCAAATTCTGGGAAGCATTTCAAGTCGAGCTGGGAACGAAGTTAAACATGAGCACCGCTTATCATCCTCAGACAGACGATCAGACTGAGAGGGTGAATCGCATTTTAGAAGATCTATTGCGGGCTTGTATTCTAGATTTCGGTGGATCATGGGAAGACCATCTGCATTTGGCCGAATTCTCTTATAACAACAGCTACCAGGCAAGTCTGACAATGTCGCCATTCGAAGCATTGTATGGTAGACCGTGCCGATCTCCTGCTTGTTGGGTCGAGCCTGGAAATAGACTTGTGTTGGGTCCTGATATGATTCGCGAAGCTGCCGACAAAGTCGATTTTATTAAGAAACGATTACTCGCCGCTCAAAGCCGACAAAAGAGCTATGCCGATAGAAGAAGAAGAGATATATCCTTTGAAGTAGGTGACTATGTATATTTGAAAGTATCGCCGATGAGAGGAGTTATCCGGTTCGGTAAAACTGGAAAGTTGGCACCCAAATTCATTGGTCCGTTTCCTATTCTGGAACGGATTGGGACTCTCGCATATAAAGTCAAACTGCCTGACTGGTTGCCTGGAGTGCATGATGTATTTCATATATCTCAACTTCGAAAGCACGTTCATGATCCAGACTTGATCGTGGAAGAAGCAGCTCAGCAGGATATTGAAATTACTCCAGAATTAGCTGTGAGGCGAGAGCCGCTAAAGATCATCGGCAAAGAAACCAAAGAGCTGAGAAACAAGAAGGTTCACTTAGTCAAAGTGCAATGGAGTGGAGATCCACGAGATTGTACTTGGGAAACTGAGGAGAGCATTCAGAAAGCTTACCCCAGATGCCGAGTAGATATCTCTGATTGACTCCGGTGCAAGGTACATTTGTCATGCTTTGCATTACCATTTAATTTTCTATTCTGTTGCTATTTTCTTCCCATGGATGTGGATTGTTTATTCTATACTCTGAAAATTAGAAACAAATTGGTTGTTGTATTGTGGGATTGTAGATTTATCAAACCACTTTCGACTTTGTTCCTTTTCGGGGACGAAAAGTTTTAAGTGGGGGAGATTGTAACGACCCAGAAAATCTGAACCAATTTAAAATTTTTAAATTGGCTAAAATAATGGACTTTAAATATTTAAAATAAATATTTTAGATAATGGCGATGAAAACGGAGTTTGAATCGACATTTGAAAACGAATATAATTAATTATAATTATATATAGAATTGAAAATGGCGTGGTAGTTCGATAATTCGATTTCAAACTTCAATTGAATATACCGGGTGCAAAACAATCCGGATTTTAGTAAAACCAAAAATATTTAAATCTTTAGTGGATATCTTTCTAACGAATCCGACCAATCGAAATTTGATAGCGGGAATCAAAAGATATGTCCAGTTGAAAATTCTGAATAGTCGCTATGGAATTCAGGCCCTTAAAAATGGACATTTTGCAGATGACCTCGGATTTCGACGAAACCACTTTTGTTGGGTCCGCAGTGTCAAGTTATTGCTAGATTTCAAATTTCATAATTTTTCGAATCAATATGTGAGCGTGGCAAAAGAAAACGCGTTTGACCAATTTTCGTTGATTTTAATCGACTAGAAATTGGCCATTTTTCAAACGGTCTCAGAATTCGACGAAACTAGTTTTGTTAGGACCGTATCGTCAATACGAAGCTAGAAAATATTTTTCTAGAATTTTTCTAGTTAGTATGTGACCCCGATAATTTGAAATGTGCGTTTAAAATTCAATATAGTGATTTAAATGAAAATTCAAAAGGAAACTGATTGTAACGATCAAATCAGCTTGCGATACATATCCCATTGTGTTCGGAATGGGGGTAAAACGCTATGGACGACAGGCGGTGGGCCTCGTTTCGAGGTCATATGTAAAAGTCAACCTTTTGCGAAATTTAATAATTAAATAATAAAAAAAAAATATACTTTCCCTCCTTATCTCCCGCTTGCCCCCCCCCCCCCGGTTCATTTGATTACAACCAGAGAAAAAAAAAGAAAGAAAGAAAAAAAAAACCCTAGCGATCAATCGACCCGCCGCCCCCCCCCCCTCGTCGCGACGCCGACGAAGAGCCCCCCCTCGTCGCGACGCCGACGGAGAGCCCCCCCCCCCCCGTCTCGACGTTTGCGAAGAAGCCGCGCCCCCCCCCCCTTGAAGCCCTCGACCCTCTCGCGAAGACGCCGCCATCGACGAACCGCACCACCTCGAAGCGCCTCCGATCTTCTTTCCCCCCCTCTCGGTAAGTTTTATTTTATTTATCTATTTTATTTTAATTCTGATTTTATTTAAAAGATTAAACTGATTATTTTTAAAAGTATTAAAAAAAAACTGATTTTACAATTCTTAAAAAATGGAATTTTATAAAAGAAATTAAAACTGATTTTTGTTTTTAAAATAAAGTAAAAACTGAATATTATAAAAGAAATTAAAACTGATTTTTGTTTTTAAAATGAAGTAAAAACTGATTTATTTATAAAGTTAAAACTGAAATTTTTATAAAGTTAAAAACTGAAATTTAAAAAAAAAAGTAAAAACTGCATTTTTAAAAAGAAACTGAAAACTGGATTTTTAAATAATGTAAAAACAGATTTTATAAAAGGAAAAAAAAAAAACTGATTTGTTAGAACTTTAAAACTGAATTTTTAAAAGATTTTAAAAACTGTTTTTTTTTAAAAAGAAACTAAAAACTGCATTTTTATAAAAGTGAAAAACTGATTTTATTTTGAACTTTAAAATAGGAAAAAGGTTTAATCTTTTAGTAGAAAAAGATTTGAACTTGCAAAAGTAAAAATCATATTTTTATATGTTGAAAGTCGAAGTAAAAATCATATTTTTATATGTTGAAAGTCGAAGTAAAAATCATATTTTTATATATTGAATAGCGAAGTCAAAATTCGATTTTTATATATTAAATAACATAGTAAAAATTCTATTTTTACATGTGTAGAGAATACGGGCGAAAGCGACAAAAAGGCGAAGATTTCTATAAGTGAAGTGTCGTGCAGTTGGATAGCTACTGGTGAGATTTCTGATTTAAAATATATTATATATGTGTGAAATGAAAGTGAATAGCTATATATAAATTGCTATATATATATATATATATATATATATATATATATATACACGCCCCCTCGTCCACAAACCATGGACGATATTTATTGGTTGAAATTGTTGTGAAAATTGAATGATTGTTTGGGATTGTTTGTGATGGATATTGGTTGATTGTGGTTGAAAAATACCCGTTTGTGGTTGTGAAATATTTGGTTGAAACCACTTAGGATTAGTTTGTGGAAATGAAATAAATATATACATGCCGCCTGCGTGCGAACTAGATGCATGATTCCCATTGTCAAAAACCGCGAGGTTTTAAGGTAGAGCGAGGAGCCGTACTAGGGACGGTGCCGGTGTAACTAACCTGCCGTTATGCTGCCGAAATTTTGAATAATATTTGTGTGTTTGAATTATTTTCATATGCTTAAACTATATTTATTCATTGTATAGAAAACATTCATGTGTTGAATTGATATTCATTCATTGTTTAGAAATTCATGTGTTGAATGGAATTTATATTTTGAAATAAATCGTTCGATAATAAAAATCACATTTTTATCTATATATAAAAACTATTGAAAACGTTCATGTGTTGAATTGATATTCATTCGTTGTTTAGAAATTCATGTGTTGAATGGAATTCATATTTTGAAATAAATCGTTCGATAATAAAAATCACATTTTTTATCTATATATAAAAACTATTGAAAACGTTCATGTGTTGAATTGATATTCATTCGTTGTTTAGAAATTCATGAGTTGAATGGTATTCATATTTTGAAATAAATTGTCCGATAATAAAAATCACATTTTTATCTATATATAAAAACTATTGAAAACATTCATGTGTTGAATTGATATTCATTCGTTGTTTAGAAATTCATGTGTTGAATGGTATTCATATTTTGAAATAAATTGTTTTATGATAAAAATCCCATTTTTATCACCAACTTGAACTATATAGAAAAATAGTGTTTTGAAAAGAATTGTTTTACAATAAAAATCACATTTTTATTGTATGTAAGAAATCGTTGAAATGGGAAGTGTTAAAAATAGCCACTTGTTCAAAATAAACATATATGAGTTGAAATATTCATTAATTAGCTAATGAAATGATTTGCACCTATTTATGTAACATTAGAATGAATGGAGTTTTTTTAACCAAATAGAAATCAAATATGAAGTCGAATAGAAATTGATAAATGATAAGAACTGTATATATATGTACATGCAATATTCATTGAACAGGTTATAGCAAAGGGGCTAGAGAAGAGGAATAAAAATTTGTGCCCGACAAATAGGTACACATTTACTGATTTGTTTGGGTGATGATTTTGAGCCTGTTGGCTAGCCGCTTGGCTTTTTCTTTTTCTTCTTGAGATTAGAAGGACCGGGACGCTATTTGCGATTTCCCGACGCTCCCGGTGCAGGGGAGGTTATGGCGAAATTTTTCCAAAATTTAAGGATTTAGAAAATTTTTTGAAGTAAAAACGATATTGAAATCGTTGAATGAACTATATTTATATAAATATATAAATATAAATAAAATTAAAACGAAACGAAGCCGTGCAGTTCGTATTTTGAAAACGTGATTTCAAACGACTAGTGCGGGAAATCCGACCATTGGATTTTCCCGAAACCTCAACCGTCGGGTTCGCCTTGGAAATATCTTCCCAACGGCACCAACTTTGTAGAAATCCAACGGTTGGATTGTCTGGAATGTTTAATTCAAATCTGAAGAAAAACGGCGCCAGAAGCGATTATATTTATTTATATATATAAATATAATTATATTTAATCGAATAACGACGCTGCAGTTCGTATTTTGAAATCGAAAATTCAAACGATTGTACCGGGAGATCCGACCGTCGGATTTTCCCGAAACTGGAATCGTTGGGTTCGTTTTGAAAAGACCTTTCTAAAGATGTAAATTTTGTGAAGATCCAACGGTTAGATTTTCAGATATGTGTAAATCAAATCTGAAGAAAAACAGCGCCACGGCCGCCTTATGGCCCGAAGCGTCGTTTTGAATAAAATGGCTATTTTAAAATAAATAAAAATAGCGATAAATAGTTATAAAATATCATAAGCAATATAGAATGGAAATAAACTGAATTTGCTTGATTTATGTGATGTTTGATGGTTGAATGTGTTTGGTGTGAAAATTACATTAAAGGACAAAATTGGTGTTGTCGAATAATTTAACCATTGAAATAAATTGAATTGAAATTCTAAATATACGTGAATTATTTGAGAAGGCCGAGTTAATTCTCATTTCAAATAATTGATCGACGATTGAAAGTCGAAGATGAAGACGATGGTCGAAGACCGGAGATCTTCACCTCGTTTGGATGGTAACCGAGGTCCTGATTGGGAGGCATCCCGAAATATGGATAATGAGTGGTGATCGTTCAGACGTACGTGTTGATCGAAGGGTTTGCGAGGTATTTAGTGCCTCCGGTTTCGTTCAGACCCAGAACGGACTTGTAAATGGACTGTGTGTCCGACATTGGAATTTGTTCTGTGTGATTGATAGCCATCAATTGCACGGTGTGAATTGCCTGTGTGGCATGCTAAGATGCAGTGATCAGGACTTCTGTTGAAAAGCAAAGTCTTGTGGTGATGATCAAAGCACCGCCTGTGTGGCGTAGCTTTGTGTACAACGTGAATTCGCGAGCCTCACACCCCGGTATGAACCTAAAACGGGAGAAGGACATCAGGGAGGGCATGCGTTTCTTTCTAGCTAGGGTGGTGTCAGTGACCTACCAGCCCTGACATTTATATACTTTTCACCTATGTGGTTGTTGCTGTTGCGAGGCGCCTCGGTTTGATCGGACGATCCGGGTCCGATGGAGTCATTCGTTGGCTCGTTGACGCCCCAAAGGGCGGGGAAACGCAGTGTCCAGGAATTTTAATCCACATCGGTGGACCGGCCCTGACGATCCAAAGGCTTGACTGAGTACTTGCCTGGGACACGGGCTAGAGCGTCTCGAATTCGGTAAGGACTATCTTTTGCCTTGGTTCATGACGGAAATCCAATTTCCAAATACGTGATCGTGCGGTTTTGATTGTATGGATATATGGCGACATGATATATGGTACCCATGCCGTCTATGATTGATAGTTATGATTTGAAATTGTTTTCAAAGCATATAAACACTAGAAATAATATCAAATGCCTTTGTTTTATTCGTATCAAGCATATTTTGGCCGTTATAAGGTAAAAACTCTATCCTCCGGTTTGCGTTGCATTGTGTGATGGGAACTGAGTCTTATAATGGCTTCATTTTTATAAAAAGCATAGCGATGTTTAAAAGAAAGATTTGTTTTAAAGCACTGGCAATCCAATGGAGTAAACCCGTTCCACGAAAGTGGCGTGGTCCTGTGATTAGCCAATTATATATGTGTTGAGTGGATTTCTCATACCAGTCCCATGACTGACTCGTAGTTTGTTTCACTCTCAAACTCGGGTGCTCCTTTTTCTACACGGGCAGCCTTGTATTCAGGTTTAGCTGGTTCTTTCTGGATAGCTGGAGCTGAAGATGGATTCTATCATTTATTCTTTTTATGCTGTTCAGCTCCTATTGTACATATTTTGTTTATTTCCGCTGTAGACATTTATGTATAGCTGAACTGTATTTGTACTAAGTAAGATCCTGTATACTGTGTAACTCTGATGATTATTTTATCCAGTATATTTTGTTGTTCATTATCTGGTGTATTTATTTAATTCTGTTCTGCTATTATATGTTTCTGTGTTATATTCCAAAGATAACCTTGTTTCCGTGAGAACGGGAAATCGGGTCGTCACACATTGTTGCTAACAACCATTTTTTAGAGTTAAATTCATGGTGAAATTTTGTGAATTCGAAATTTTTTTGGTACAATATTTTGAACAATAACCTTGTCTCACAGTAGCTACGTAGCATTATTTCAATATTTTTAACCTATGAAGGCTAAAATTCAACTATGTAACAGGGGAAAATTATATATTGAATTCCTGTTGTATTTCATATTTCTTTAAGTATGCTTTGGCTCTCTGGGTATCATTCAAAACTCAATGGATTAAACTCAACAGAAATACAATTATAAGAACTTAATTACATAATATTGGTACATGTGCGTATTAGATCTGCTTGCTGAAACGACCCAAACTCGCCCTTACGAGAAAGCCCAGATTAAGTTGAGAACACGACAAATCAGAACACAAACAGAAGAACATTTCATTGCTTATTACAACAATTACATCAGAGTACAAGAATATAACAGAGTATGAATAATTAATATACATTTAATAAATATCAGAGATTCAAAATTACAATGCAATGGAGAAATAATACATAACACAACTGAAATAGATACACGGATACAGAGCTTTTCGTATATGGCTCCAGCTATAAATTAGGATCATGTGAATATAATATATGCAAAACCCAACTACTAGCTGCCAGTTTGTAAAATAAGGGCACCCATAGTTTAGGTTAAAACAATAAACTCCAGGTCAGTCATGTGACTGGTATGAGAACTACAGCAGTTATTAAATCCTTACTTTAAAAATAAAGTAAATCAAAGGACCATGCCGTATAACATGGAACTGGTTTCCTCCCAAGATTGCAGTGCGTAAAACAAATAGTGCAATGCTTTTTGAACAATGAAGCTATTATAAGACCCAGGTCCCATCACACAATGCAACACAAGCCGGAGGATAGAGTTTTCCCTTATAATAGCCAAACATTCTTGGTACGTTTAAAAACAAATCATTTAGTACTATTATAAGTGCATAGCATATAAAACAATTTCAAATATAAATATATCAATCATAGGCGGCACAGGTACCATCTATCATGTCACCATACTTGGCTCTACAATCAATACCGAAATGTCACGTATTGGAAGTTGGATTTCCATCATGAACCAAGGCAAGGGATCGTGCTTACCGAATTTGACACAATCTAGCCTACCATGTCTTAGGATACATCCACAACTGTACTAACTGCAGAGCCGGTCCACATTAAGTGCAAGGTGGATTCATAACTCCTGAACATGCGTTTCCCCGCTCTATAAGGCGTAAATCTGGTCAGTATGTCGACCAGAACATCCATCGGCCCCGTAGTGACCGATATAATCAAGGCGCCTCTCTATTCATCAAGTAATATGCAACATACACATAAGTCAAATGTCTGGGCTCCATACATTGACACCACTCCTAGCTAGAAAGAAACGCATTGTCCTCCCTGCGGTCCTTCTCTCGTTTCTTGTCCATACCGGGGTGTGAGGCTCGCGAATTAATGCTACACAAAGTTATGCTATATTAAAGTCGTGCTTTGACCATCAACCACAAGACTCTGCTTTTCAACAGAATCCTTGATCCTTTGCATCTCAGCATGCCACACAAGCAATTCATGCCAAGCGAGAGATGTCTATCGATATATAACCTCTGAGCTCGTACATCTCAGGGAAGGGTGTTAAGCAAGAGAATAAATTCTCCGCCACCAAACATATATATATTTAACAGAGATCAATCAACATAGAATAAAATCCAATCTCAGACACACATCCATTTACAAGTTCGTTCTGGTTTTGAACGAAACCGAAGGTACCTTATTCGTCGTCCCATATGTCCAATACAGGAGAGAAGTCCTTGCATAACCGGTCGATCTCTAAGTACGTCTGGACGATCACCTTTATTATCTTGTCTTGGGTGTACAACCCAATCAAGATATCAGTAATCATCTAAACGATGTGAATACCTCTAGTCTTCAACCACCGTCTTCATCATCGACTTATCGTCGAGTCAGTTATTCAGAAAGGATATATACCCGGCCATTTCGGATAACTCGCATATATAATAAACAAGTGCTATAAAAACACAACATACGCCTCATTCCAATCCAGAATATTCCGTTATTCAAATACTCTTATACTTTGGGAAAAGTTCCCATTAATTTTATCAAAGATAAATTTTTTTAAATTTATTCTTTAATCTTTCTTTGGATAACAATACAAACCAAATTAAGGTTTTTCCAAACTAGTCGGGATTAACGCACCTTACCGATGTAATTATTTCTTTTATTTCCCAATCCCAATCTATTCATCCCATGGAGAAAAACTAGTAATACTCCATATCTAACACCATGGTGTTATCGGTGCTTAGAGTAAAACTGGTGCTACTCTATTCTCGATCATTTCCCGAATTTGATAACATAAATTATCACATTCTCGTTTCAATCTAATTAAAGATTCATTAAAACTCCATTTAGTTTTAATCTTCCCAAAAATCAATATTACTGATTATTTAACTTTGGAAACACAAACATGCTGCGTCGACAATCTACACCATGCTATTGATTACCTCTAGGCTCGTACGTCTTAGAGAAGGGTGTTAAGCAAGAGAATAAATTCTCCACCACCAAGCAAATACATATTTAGCAGAGATCAATCTTACAGTTCGAAATACAATGTTAGACCTGCAATCCTCTCTTTAACTGGGTTAATGAACCAATGTCATTTAAAATACATTTCATGATAAACCCAAAATCACATTCCATTAATTACGGAATCTTCACAGAAAATAGATCGATATATATATATATATATAATCGATATCAATTTGCATATCCAACTAATAATATAAATGGAGTAATAGCCAAGCCTTTTAAATCCCATATATATTAACTGTCTTCCTCCACAGAAGCTAATTTCGATTATTTTCAAATCGAATCCCATTTCATTCCAATTTTTTATTTTAAACTAGAAAACTTTAGTTTGGAAAATTCCTTTAATTTTAGAATAAAGATTTATGAATTTCGAATCACATTTCATTTTAAATTGGATTAAAGAACGAGTATCATTAAAACACAGTTCACATTCCATTTTATTCAAATTATTAAATATAATTGGAAACTCTAATAATCTTAATTAAACGATTTATTCTTTTCACATGGGGATTAAGAATAGTGTTATTTAAGACACCATTCACGACAAATCCAAAATCCAATTCTTTTATTCAATTCCAATTAAATATCAATTAACTAGAAAACTTCACTAAATCTTAATTAAAAGATTTATTCTTTTTCTCAACTATGTTTAAGAACACTGTTACTGAAGATGCCATTCACGACAAACCCAAAATCTCATTTGAAATTAAATACAAGGCTCTGAATAAAAATTATATCGGCTTATATTCAATATCAAAATTTGAAACCAACACATATCGTTTTGGGAATAACGATATATATCTTCCAAATTTCCATAACAATATCTGTATAATCACGGAATCCAATATCGAAATATTCCGAAGATGATTTCCATTCAATTGCACTCCAATTCATATATTGGAAATTCTTGTTGTGTTAAAACCCATTCTCCATCCAATTTATTTATTTAAAAATAAATGGATTATAATTCTAGTTTATAACTAGTTAATTTCGATAAAAATATATTTTTATCTTTTCAAATATGGAATTTTTCGTCCCAATTATTTCCAAACCATTTATTGTGATTTTACACAAATTATTAATATTTTTAGTAATCTAATTAAGGCCTTTCAGTCGATTTCCATAAAAGGTCATCCAACTGCACTTATAGCGAACTTTTCTAAATTTGATTTGGACGTAACTCCAAATCCAACCATTTGATTTCAAATCTCTTATATTCTTTGGAAAGCTCTATTCGATACGAACCAAACGGTTGCGGTTTTAGGAGAATTCGACGATCAGATCTCTTGTAATATCAATTCGAAGTCAATGGACGAAATTCGCGAACGGCCGCAGTGGGGCGCGTTCTATTCAGGCCATTAAATATATATAATATATATTACATATATTTCATCGATTTCCATTAACGTATTTTATAAATCATTTATAAATTCGTTTTAAAACGATTCTAACTTCATTTTCAATTTTAAAATAAAATTGAATATTCTATATCATTATAATATATAAATGATAATATTTTCAAAATATCACGTTTTGAAATCATTTCCTTTTCGATATATATTATACAAATGAATAAAATCGATACAAATATCATTCACGTCAAAATGACATTAATCTAATCAAAATGGCTTCATATATTTAAATATTTTCGTGTCAATCCCAAATTGGACATTAAAATCATATTTTGATCCATTTGAATATTATTTTAAAAATATTAATTATTTTAAAATATTAATTATTCGTCATTTTAAAATGTTCGTTAATTTAAAATATTCGTTCTTTCCAAATTGGAATCAGGCACAGTCATTTACCATACAATTTTATTTATATGGATTTCATATACATATGTACACCACAATAATTAAACACAGTCAACCAACGTCCAAAGTGCATTACACATCTGCATAAGCATTAAATATAAATAATTAATGCTTACAACAGCCTGTCAACCAATCGATTGACATATAACTAAACAACTGGGATTAGTGCATGTCAAATACCATCCCAATACCCGTGTGGGGTTTCAATCAACACACACATATTTTATTTGTGCAGTTGCGCGATGTGTAAAATATATCATCCCAATCAATATCAGTTAAATGAGTGTACATAAACAAATCGTCCGATTTGTAAATGAATATTTATTTTCATTCATATACTCATTAAATAATTTATTTTTAATGATAAAATATTTATTTCAACACATCAACATTTTATATAGTTCATTCATACAATAAAAATGATATTTTTGTTGTTCAAATATTTTATTCCATATAGTCAATAAACACAATACAGTTCATTCAATCCAAACAAACAATCATGGTTTGTACAATCAATGGTGTCAGGTGCTGCTAAGCACTGTCTGCATCCTAGTGTATATTTTACTGGAAAATAAAATTAGAGTGAGTAGTTCTCACTTTGGGTTCCACTCCTCCAATTTTTATTTCTGATTTTCTAAACAGTTTGGATTTGCTCTAGTGTGTTGCATTCTTTACCGTAAGTCCAACGTAATCTTTTCATGTAGTTTATATTAAAAATCACATATATAATAACATTTCATATATCAAAAATCACATTTTCAATCAATGATATTTATATTTTTTTGGGAAAAAAAATCACATTTTTATTTAACAAAAATCATTCCTAACAAATTACATTTTATTAATGCTAATTTATTTTTAAAAACTGAAAATAAATCAATGCTTTATATGTATAAAAATTTCATTTTTAAATTACATTTTAAACCAAAGCTATTTTATAAAACCCATATTTTTGTTTATAATGTGATTTTATAAAAATCATATTTTTAGACAATTTTATATATTTTAAAAACCAAATTTTTTATACTATGTTTATTATTTTAAAAATAATGCTATTTCTATTTTTATTTTTAAAGCTATCACATATTTTTATTTTTAAAGCTATTGTATATTTTTATTTTTAGAGCTATTGTATATTTTTATTTTTAAAGCTATTGTATTTTTTTATTTTTAAAGCTATTGAATATTTTTATTTTGAAAGCTATTGTATTTTTATTTTTAAAGCTATTGTATATTTTCATCTTCAAAGCAATTTCTTTATAAAAATTACATTTTTATTTTACTATATATATAATAAAAATCGCATTTGTATTTACAACTCAATAATTAATCTTAACTAATATAATTAATAAAATGATTAATTTAAATTACCTTTTCTTTTCACTGTAAATCACATTTTAATTCTTATTTCTCGTCTGTTACACCTAAACCCACATCTCGATTTGAAAACTTCCCTTGCGCCGCTACCAGAGATCATCGGAAGTGGATTCGAGGGCTCCACCTCGTCGGCCACCATCTCTAGGAGGGACGACGAACTCGAGCTCCCTGTGGCGGCGTAATTTCGGCTTGAACTCACTTACTTTGAGCTAATGATTTAGCTACAATAGGCCTTAATTTTTATCACCACAGTCGATCGCCTACTTCCCACTTTGCTTAATAATTTTCTCGTTGATGATCTCTTGAAACGATCGATGGATTCGGAGTTTAAGGAGCAAAAAAAATCAAATGCTTCAGCCCTCGATTTTGTTTGGAGCCACGGTTTTCAGAGAGAAAGGGTTTAACCGCGAAAATGAGGAACTAGGATTTGACCTAGCTTTGACCATATATTTATAAATATATTATAATATTAATTAATTCGTAAATATCCAGTTTACCGCTACGAACCCCAAATCAAACTCAACGACTATCGCCCCTAGCTAATTAACCCCATTCTGGACATAATGGGATAAGTTTCGTAAGCCAATTAGATCGTTTCTATCAGTTTTAAACAAAATTAAAATATAAATCAATATATATTTAATTAAACATACATTTTAAATTACCAAGCCATATACTGACTCCAAAAATTCGAGAAAAATTATTTTAGCTTTATTTTAGTGATACGATCCTAACAAAACTAATTTCATCGAATATGGAGACCGTTTGAAAAATGACCATTTTCTGGTCGATCCAAATTGACTGAAATTGACAAAACATGTTTTCTTTTGCCACGCTCACATATTAATTCCAAAAATTATGACTTTTGGAATCTAGCAATAATTTGACATTCCGGAACCAACAAAAGTGGTCTCGTTAAAAATAGAGGTTGTTTGCAAAATGGCTATTTATAAGGGTCATATATTATATAAATTCCATAGCGACTATTCTGAATTTTCAACTGGACATAACTTTTTATTCCCATTATGAAATCTGGATTTTAACATTCGTTGGAAAGATTTTGTAACACCCCGTATTTTCTGAGAATACTAAAATAACAAATTAAAGAATAATTAATTTCAATTTTAAGAATTAAGGGAAATGGGTTACGCCATTGCGTTCGTCTCGAAATTCTGCTTGGAATAGAGTCCAAGTTTTCGAAAATCGGACTACGTATGAAGAAGTTATGGCCTTTGGAAGATTCAACAAAAATTTAGAATTTACAAAGAAATATACCCAGGCAGGTCGACCTGGGGGTCGACCTACCCAGGGAGGTCGACCTAGGGGTCGACCTGGGTCATAGGTCGACCAGGGGGTCAACCTCCCTCCTATAGGTCAACCTGTTTTGGCCCATATCCGATTTTCTTTGGCTTGTGACGTGGTTTTGGCTGTTCTGATGGTCTGGATTGGTTCTAGGTTAATATCTAAGGCCCTAAACACTTATGTTCTCCTATAAATACATCCCTAAGCCAAAATCTAAATCTCTTACATTATTCTCTAGCCTCCATTGCTCTCTCCTTCTCTAAAAATAAATCAAAGGCATCGCTACTCTGCTGAAACCTAAGCCAGAACTAGTACTTCTTCTTCTTCCAATCTGAATAGGATTAAAAGAACAATTATTCTACATCAAAGGCGAGTTATTTAGTTTCAGAATACAGATTCCAGAAAACAAGACTTTCCTTTATTTTGTAAGTTCACGGATACTTTCAGATTTAGACAACCAATTATAATATGGACATGGAATAAAATGAATTTGGACCTATGCTTGATTTTCTATATGGATCTATGCTTAGCCTTTGTGAATCTATGACTTTGGGTTGCTTCTTATCGATCCAATCGAACCTATACAAGCTGTCGAACCTAGTTTATTATTCAAGCCTTTCATGTCCATAATATTGTTCATAATCAGATCTATATGCCTGCAATGGTTCTAAATCAGTTTATTCAGTTATGCTGTAATTCTATTAGATCTGTAATTCTTGTGTTTTGGGACTATCATCTTGTGCCGGTTATTATGCCTATCATTGTCATATTATTCCTATTTGTTCCTTTTTATTTGTGAATCTATATTGACCTATAATCTAGGTTGAACCGCGATATACGTACGATGGGAATATGGGGAAGGTTTGGGTTGTTGGGGCATAAACATGAGATTTACAATATTGGCATAACAAAATTGGGGAAAGTAACTGAACATAACATATTTGGTGAAGTGGTTGGGCAAAACTTGTAATTGACATTGGGGCATTGTTATCATTATAACTGCAAGTTTGGGTTAGTTGGCTTGTAAACCAAGTTTTGGCCATACACTGTAAACTAGAATATTAAAACTAGATTGGGCTTAACTATTGATTTGGAATGCCAAATATATGACATTGTGATTTTGGGAATGACTATTATTGCAAGTTTTGGGAAGACGGGGTATAGCCTATTTTGACTAATAACTTGAAATTTCATGTAATTGACATATTTGGCTCATAACCATGTAAATGGTTTATGGAATGTAACGGTATAATTTATATACCAAAGATTATGAACATGATTTAGAAGGAAAGTGGGCCATGACAATAATTGATTTATAATCTACATACAAATATGAAGGTTAAACATGAAAATTACATGGCATAGATTGGTTCATGTAATGGTATATTTAGTATACCATTAATTGTGAGCATAATTAAAAGGATAATTATGGCATAATTAAATTGGGAATAATTTACATGTGAATTTGTCATAAATAAGAAATATGTAAATTGTAGGAAAGATGAATATTCCTAACCCGAGGTTAGATTGAGTTGTGGTGTAAAACTGCCCGGAACCGCCCGGGTATCCAGTAACCACAACAATACATATCTAATGTGGGAGGTTAGGGCATTGAGCCCAATAAGAACCCGAGGTTAGACTGATTTGCGGTGTAAAACTGCCCGAACTGACCGACACATCTAGTGACCGCAACAATACCTGTCTAATGTGAGTAGTTGGTGCTTTAATGAATGAATTAATGCTATTGACACGTGCTAAGTATGAGACAGTTAGGTTATTTGATACTTAACCAATATGACATATGGGTGGGTTAAGTTAAACATGAATGGACAAAGGACACCTTACCAACAAGACATGATATAGAATAGGGTTAAGTTAACTAAGGGAACACTTAACTGTTATAACATGTTAACTAAACAGATGATAGGATTAATTTAACTAAAGTAACACCAAAATATAAAATGACTTGTGGTAGGGTTAAGTAACGCAAGAAGATACACTTAACCAATATATAATGACATGTGGTGGGGTTAAGTAATACAAAAGGAAAACACTTAACCAATTATATAACATGATGTATGAAAAGGGTTAAGTTAACACGAGAGGGCAACACTTAACCAATATAACATGATTTAAGGTAGGGTCATGTTAACACTAGAAGGAAACACTTAACCAACATGACAAAGCGAGTGGGTGGGTTAAGTTAACTTGAATTGATTAATGACACTTGACCAATATAACTTGATGAACGAATGAGGTTAAGTTAAATGGGAAATACTTAACCAATATAACCTGATGAATGAATGGGGTTGAGTTAATAAATCACGCTTAACCAATCCAACATGATAAGCGAGAAAGGTTAAGTTAATAAGAACCACTTAACCAACATGGCATGACGAGTAGGAGGGTTAAGTACACGTCGGGTTGGTGGGTAATTGTAAAGACCCGTAAATTCCCGCTCTTTGGATCTATCATAAACCACACAAGTCTGACCCAGAAATTTGAAATCCACGAATACTTTAACTTTGGGAATACAACAACATCAGAACAATAACAGTAGACTTTTATAAACATTACCATGATGTTACATCAGAGTACAAAACATATCAGAGTATATTGAATAAAATTACAGCGGAAGATAAATTACAGTATTTTAATACATTGCAGCGAAAATAAAATAACTAAGGTAGCGGAAGACAACTATGCTCTGGACACAGCTTTAGGCTTCAATCCAGAATCCTGCTGGAGATAAGAACCTGTAAACAAACTACTCGACTGCCCGTGTTGAAAGAGGGCACCCGAGTTTGCGAAGTGAAACAAACTACGGGTCAATCATGAGACTGGTATGAGAATTCTTAACTAATTTCACTAATAGTAATAAGACAAATCCAAGGACCATGCCGCTAATGCGGAATGGGTTTATTCCAATGGATTGTCGTGCATAAATTAAAGTAAATCGTCAAAACAACGCAATGCTTTTTGGAAAAATGGAATCACCATAAGACTCAGGTCCCATCACACAATGCAACGCACACAAGAGGATAGATTTTTACCTTATGGTGATTAAACATGCTTGGTACGATAAAAACGAATTTGATATTATTATAGTGTATATAACTTTTCAAAAAACCAGTTCAATCATAATGTATCAATCCTAGGACACATAGATACCATAATACTATGCTTCCGTACTAGTAATACAATCAAATCCGCATGAGGTTGTATTGGAAATTGGGTTTCCATCATGAGTCAAGGCTAGGGAGGAGCTCCTTACTGATTCGAGACACTCTAGCTAATGTCTCAGGATCCTCCGCAGTGAACCCTTGGAAAGCTGCAGGGTCGTCCACCATAGGAGTTGTAGATTAGTTATTCCTGAACACACGTTTCCCGGTCCTGTAGGACCTATCATCCGAGGCGCCTCATTCCATCATCCACATAAGTAAAATGCCGGGGCGTGTTAAAGCCCAAACACCACTTCTAGCTAGAAAGAAACGTGCTGCTCTCCCTGCGTTCTCTTCTCCCGTTTTAGACTCCGCCAGTGTGTGAGGCTCGCGAAGTCACGCTATACACAAAGCTGTGCCTAAACAGGCTATGCTTTGATCACCCCACAAGGCCTGCTTTTCAACAAAGCCTTGATCATATGCATCTTAGCATGTCACATCATCACTCCATATCACACTACCAATCCTTTGCCGAAATATATGAAAGGGTTTATGCAAGAGAATAAATTCTCCGCCACCAAACATTCATACATTCGACAGCAAATCAATAAATACAATATAAAGGAGTATAATGTCAGACACACATTCCATTTATAAGCTTATGCTCCGGGTCTGAGCGAAAACCAAATCCGTACTAATCAACACTACGTCCGGACCGCCACCACTGTAGCCCCTTCAAAGTAGCTACTCCAATCACGGGCATCAGCCGTTGTCGTCCATTCGATGTGAAGATCGCCGGTCTTCAATCACCATCTTCAACTCTTCGACTTTCATTCTTCATATGATCATTTGAAATGATATTGAACTCGGACTTTTCAAATAATTCTCGCATATATATATAATTTAAAAATCATTTCATATCGTTGATATTAATTTATAACGATCAACCTTTATTTTTATTTATATAAACGACGCTCCAAGTCAAAAGGACGACCTTGGCGCTGTTTTCACCCAAATTTGTTTTACATATTTCTCTAATTCTAACCGTTGGGATTTAACACAATTCATAACGTTGGAAAGATCTTCCCAAGGTGAACCTAACGGTTACAGATTTGGGAAAATCCGACGGTCGGATATTTCGGTATAATCAATTAAAAGTACCAATCTATAAAGTGAACTACCACGCTCTATTCGTTCAATTTAAATTTGTTTATGTATATGATTATATATATACTTACAATTTCTTCGGCCATTTCATTATTGTGGTAATCATGACAAGTAAAGATATATGACATAACACACAATAACGTTTATTTTAACTCACATACACAACCTATACGTGCAATGTATACTTTTTTACTATTTTCAATCTACACAAACATGCAATTTCTTGTGCGTCATTTCTAATTCAACAAAAATGATTATTTTGTGTCATTCTTTTCTTTACAAGAAAAATGATATTCTTGCTTTAATATTTACACATGAAAATATAAATTTCATGTCTTTAATCTTTTATGGAAAATCTAATTCATTGAAATATGAATTTCATCGTTATAATCTTTACTGAAATTCTTTTACATGAATACGTAAATTTCATACCGTTATCCTTTTTAATAAAAATTCAATTGATTAAAATGTAAATCTTCTTCTTTAAGTTCTAATTACATGAAAATGTAAAGTTCTCCTTCTCTTATTCACAATAAAATGTATACTTTTCTTCTTTAATCTTATTTACATTAAAAATGTAAACTTTTCTTCTAAATCTTTTTTTTGCAATGAAATCAAGGTCCCCTTTTTTTAACCAAAAATCAATTGAATGTTTTCTTATTTATATAAAAAAATGAAACTTTCTTTTATTTACAATCAAAAGTGAAACTCTCTTATTTTAACAAACAAAAAGGTGGAATCTTTTATTTAACAAACAAAAGAAGAAATCTTTCATTTACAATGTAAAAATTCCTTTTTAATTACATTAAAAATGCAATTAATATTACAATGTAAGAGTCTCCATTTTAATTACATTAAAAATTCCTTCTTTTAATTACATAAGAAATGTAATTAATATTTCAATTTCAAATTCTTTTCCTTTCATATTAACATAAAAAGGATATTTTATGTTAAATCAATTCTAACATTTTCAACAAAGCAAATAAAAAAAGATAACTTTGTTTTTTGTTGACAATTCAATTTCAACAAAAACATATAAAAGTGAGATACTTGTTTTGTCGACAATTCTAATTCAACAAAACACAAATAAAAGTAATATATTTGTTTTGTTGTCAATTATAACACAGCAAACAAATAAAAAGTAATGTTTTGATCAACTCAACATTTTATAACTAAAATGTTATTTTTCTTTACTTTAACATTTATATAATTAAAATGTTATTTTAACATTTCATAATTAAAACGTTGTTTCTCTTTTACAAGACATTTCTTCATAAAATTAATTACATGTCATTCTCTAATAAAGGTGATGGTCCCTAATATCATATGAAAGAATATTCTATATGTAAACATCTTTCTATGTATTCTAATATCATATAAAATAATGGTTTATATGTTAACATTTCTACGAATTCTAACGTCATGTGAAGATGATATTTTATATGCTAACCATTTCTATGGATTCTAATTTCATATAAAAAATGATATTATGTATATTCACATTTTTCGATGACTTCTAATGATATAAAAAAGTAAATTTTATATATTTACATTTCCTGTGAACTCTAATGAGATATAAGAAGTATATTATATTTCTCTTACCTTATCTAATGTTTCATATCATAAAAAAATTGTGATTTTTGTCACTACTTCTTTATATTGACAAAAATATGATTTTGTGTCGCTACTTCTTATATTGACAAAAATATGATTTCAACAAGAATGAATTTTTTTGTATTTTATATTTCTAATTCACTAAAATGACAATCTTACATTTACATTTCTAATGTAAAATAAAAGAATATTTATTTATCTTAACATGTCTTATTTTAATGTTCCATACACATTAGAATGTAAATTTCCAATATAATGTACAATTTTTTTTCATATAAAAAATATGTAATTTTAATCTACATGCAAAATCTCATTCTAATTTACATTATAAAAAGTTAATTTTTAATTACAGTGCAAAATCTACTTTTTGTTTACATCATAAAAATGTAAATTTTCTATACTATGCTAATTCTCATTTTTATTTACATATAAAAATGTAAATTTTCTTTATTTTGCTAATTCTCATTTTTATTTACATATAAAAATGTAAATTTTCTTCATTTTCAATATAAATTGTCATTCTAAAAAAATTGATTTTTATTTGCATCATAAATTTCATGTTCTATAATTACATATAAAATGAAATTTTATTCGCATCATAAATTTCATATTCTATAATTACATATAAAATGAAATTTTATTCGCATCATAAATTTCATATTCTATAATCACATATAAAATGAAATTTTATTCGCATCATATATTTCATATTCTTACTATTTATAATTTACACAATTGTAAATTTTGAATGCAACAAAACTAAAGGAACCAATCGTATATATTTTTATGTAAATCTCAATAATGAGATTTTGATCACATTAACAAATCTACAATAATAGAGCTGAAACAAGAGAAAATAACCGCTCAACATCAGATCTAAATGATTGATCTGGAATCATACATACATACAAACCATCATTCATAATATTATCACATTTCAGATTTACTTCATTCTCTATTCAACCATTAAATAACGATGAATAATTTAATTTAGTAATTATTTAAAATAGAATCTCACCTTACTATTGCACGAATCTACAATCAACAGAGAGTCAGAAAATGTTCCAATCAATTTTAGCAAAGTCTATTCGTCGTCACGGTTCCGTCGGATCTGAAATTTTCAGATTCGGTGTTTGTGTGAATTAACTATAAATAATTAAATTAACAATTGCTTTTCACAACTGCCGCTGTAACGGACAGAAGCGTGGCAAAATCTGAAATTGTTCATACCTTAAGTTCTTAGTCTGTTCAAAATTTTGATTCAAGATTTCTCTCTCTGTAGTTGATGGTTTTGCGAACGGTTCACGGCAAAACGCCCGGCTACGAGAGATCTACAAGCTCAGAAAATAAGGTGATGGATGGTGGCACATGGGAGGTGCGGTTTGGGTGCAAAGGCTGCGGGTTGGCGGTGCTCGTTCTTCACCTACGGTCGATGAAAAGGGATGAAACTTGTCGGAGATTAAAGAGAGTGAGAAGAGCTTCAAAAAGTTGTACTACGGCCTAAGCTAATTCTTTGAGGATTGGGAGAATTTGGAGAGGAAAATTTTCAGCCATGGGTTTGTGCGTGCGGCTGTAGAACGACAGGGAAGAAGAAAGCCCGTACTTTGCTTCTTATTTATATTATTATTTAATTAGGTTATTATCTAATTATCCAACAAAGATCCGTTTACCCACTCATTCTGTTTTCAGCCCAACGACTATGTTTCCTAGCTAATAACCCCTATTCCGAATCCATCTAACAATGTCCCGCAGGCCCAAAAGGTCATCTCAGCCCCCGTTTTTCAGATTTAAAATTATTCTTTTATTTTAATATTCAAACGTATATAAAAATTCACCGGGGCCACAATTTAACTTTAAAAATTCCTGAAAAATATTTTTGGTTATGTTTTGACGATACGAATCCAAAAAAAATATTTTCATTGAATTCTGAGCCTATTTGGAAAATGACTATTTTCAAGTCAATTAAAATTGACCGAAATTGACAAAACTGAAATCTTTTTGCCAACGCCACAAATTAATTCTAAAAATTATGAAAAATTAAACTTAACTATATTCTGACATTCCGAATCCAACAAAAGTGGTTTCGTCGAAAACAGCGGTCGTTTGCAAAATGGCTATTTTTAAGGCGTATATATAAAATATTAAAAATACATTTTTAAACAAATAATTTCCGAAACTCGAAATATATAAGTGTTTACTATTTTTCAATGCAGAAATGTTTCTGAACTCAAAGGAAGTGGTTTCGAGTCCAAATTCCTTCGTATGCAAAAAGTAACATTTTTGACCTATATAAATTTCATAGCGACCTTTCTAAATGTTAATTTGGGCATAACTTTTGATTCCCGCTCTGGAATTTCTATTTTTCAGGTTCATTAGAAAGATATTTTTAAATAGATTTCGATATTTTTGGTTTCACTAAAATCTGTTAAATTTTGCATCCTGTACGATCAGTCAAAGTTCAAGTTTGACTTTTCAAACTACAGCGCTATTTCTAACTCCTTTTATAATTATATTTAAATTATTCATTCTAGCTTCGATTTAAATAAATTTTTAATCATTATTATTTTAAATAAATAATTTAAAACCCATTAAAATTACTTAAAATAAAATTTTAAATTTACTCCAAAATTCAGGGTTGTTGCAGTAATATTACTAAATATACAGGCCCACAAAACTTAACCATTATATAAACATGCTTGAATTCGTGGGAAGGTTAATTATACATCGGGTTGGTGGGTAATATTAGTAAATATATAGGCCTACAAAACTTAACCACTATATAAACATGCTTGAATTCGTGGGAAGGTTAAGTATACGTCGGGTTAGTGGGTAATATTTGTAAATATATAAGCCCACAAAACTTAACCATTATATAAACATGCTTGAATTCGTGGGAAGGTTAAGTATACGTCAGGTTGGTGGGTAATATTAGTAAATATATAGGCCCACAAAACTTAACCATTATATAAACATGCTTGAATCGTTGGGAGGGTTAAGTACATATCGGGTTGGTGGGTAATATTAGTAAATATAGGCCCACAAACTTAAACAGTAGGAAACCCTAGTAACGAGGACCCATTTCAGCAGTAACCCACATAGAAGTATCATGGTACTCTGAGCTGGGCAGGGTGGGGCACGAGTACTGGGCAGATTATAAGCGGTCAAAACAACAGTAGGGGGTTCGTCAGTGTAGGTTCTGATTGTTTACGGGCGTGCACGTACTCCGGAGTGGGAAAAAAGCAGGCACTGGGTACCAGTAGTTATACACTATGCATCTTGATTCGTGTCGGGTCACTATCATAAGGATTGATACACCTTATGGTGGGACCAGCGCAGGGTATCTACACGTAAGAGGGGGCCGATTGACACAGACACATGGAACACTTATACAAGTAGGGAGCAGATAGATAGGGTAGTAAGGGTACATCTAACATCTTCATGGCAATTAGGCTGATTAAGGTGGAATCCTCATAATAGATGTACACTTGAAAGCTACCACAATTGCGGGGATTGGGATTACGTTGTAGTATTATCCTTCATACAGGTTACTAGTTGGGACACTCATTAGGTGGTGCAGAGATATAAAAATTAGAATAATAGGGTAGTAGCGAAGCAGAGAATAGTTAACATGCGATGTTATACTTAGTTTATCTTGCCTGTTGCTTATCCTGTGTATCCTATGTTCCTTATCATCATGCTTATGTCTTTATTCAGTTTAATTCATGTCATGTTGTTCTTGCTTGTTCATATGCTGAAAGTAGCTGGACTTACCAGACTTATGTCCGATCTAGTTTTGGTTCGCCACTTTTCTTCTGTTCCCCCCACCTCAGGTTCTCAGAGAGGAAACACTTCTGCTTAGATTGGATTACTTGTTGCTTCAAGATCATCACGTATGCTTTGGTTTCAGTCTCATTTCATCTATGGCTTGCTTTACTCTATTGGGGAATACATCTTTGTTATTTTTAGGCTTCTTTTATTCTTGGAAGTTAATAAATCAAGACAGAAGCTCTATGTATTACTTTTAAGTATGATTTGAGAAAATTGTTTTAAAAGCTTGACTGAATTAGGTTGTTTATAAAATGAATTTATTTTCCACTGTTTTATTTGTCTATCTTGTAATTTATCTACATCTTTTACCTATAATGCTCCACAGAAGTTAAGGCATTCCCTTTGTGAGTAACCTTAACACAGGCAGGGTGTTTCACTTGGTATCAAAGCTGAAGGTTACCTGATCAGATAAAAGATTTGAAAAATTATTTTCAACGGTTTTAAAAGAAGAATTTTCAAAAGAAAAGTTTTTATTTTAAAGGCAAACTCCCCAAAGCCATATGCATTATTTTTTGATCCTTTGTTTGAATCATTGTTTCCTTCTTTCCTGAGTATCCAGGGCTTCTGACTTTCTGGGAGGTAACCTCATCGCGGCATGGTTCCGTAGGCTCAACGAGACTATGACACTTGTCAAAGGGCAAATAAGTGCCTAACTTCCATCTAAAGCCGTTGTAGTTTCACTTACGACTAATTTTCTTTCGAGCTTTGTAGGTTTTTCCATGCGATGGAGGCAGCTTTAAAGAGACTTATCAACAAGTTACACAAGGATAGCAAAAATGAGAATGAGGGAGTTTGGCTAAGGAGCGCAACCCAAGGATGAGGAACTCATGGATATAGACTTGGTTCACAACGAAGGTAAAAAGAAAGAGGTGTAAGTGGAAGAATCAGGAAAAGAAGGAAGGAAAGAATAGAAAAACCTAAGATAAGAGGAAGTATCTTTATTATGGTATAACGGGTCAAATAATTAAGGACAAGGGCAAGAACAAAGGACAGGATTTTCAGGAGGGCAAGTGCATGCTCTCACCGCCAGCGTACCGAAGAGAGAGGTAGAGATTAGTTTATCTTTCCAATCCTCTTGTTAGTACTCTTCTTGACTTTAGCGCCTCACATTCTTTTATATCTACTTCCATAGTTGAGTCTCTGCACCGTAGTACCTATATAGTTGAAGATCCCATTATTGTCTCAAATCCAATTAGTGGTTCAGCTCATTTATCTTTGGTTTGTAAGTATTTGAGGATATCTATCGTAAGTATTGGGTTTAAGCGTAATGCTAATGTTTTTGGTTTCATGGGCTATGGGTTGATTCGAGGCATGGGTTTGTTAGCTAGTAAGGAGGGTAGTTGGACTTTTTACTTGCCTCGGGAACACCCTCGAGATTTCGTGCGATCCTAAGGAGATCAGTTAGGCTTAACAACCTAGAATCACTTGATGCATCTATCGACGATTTGTGATCCGTCAGAATACCCCATGAGTATGGGGATGTTTTGATTAGGTTAGGGGTTTTCCCCCTAAAACTCCAGATAGACTTCCGCATATGTCTAGTTGACAATACAAAGCCAGTTATGCGATCAGTGATAGTTTTAGAGCAAGATTGGCGAGGATAGCCAGAGTCGGTTAAGTGCTCAATTGTTTAGTTGTTTTGCTAGTATCATCTCACATAAATCGTCCAAATTCGGAGGAGGTATTCCTTGGGTGCTTGTCTGATATTGGTTTAGGCCTTTGGGGCTAGTACTTGAGGGATGTCAAATTCGACTAGGATGGTTTGCGTGAGAGATATCGACCCTCAGATTTGTGACATGATGGATAAGCTAAGTAGAAAAGAGACCTTTAATCATCTTAGTATATAAACTTGGTATCATGGTTAACATCTGTATATCTTGGAAAGATAGTTCGACTACATTGGATACCCTCTAGCATAGTAAGTGATCGAGGTCCTATCTCTACTAGTTGGTTTTGGGAAATGGAGGTTAAGAAGCTACGCAAATCATGAAGTTAAGACAGTCAGAGCAATATGGAGTGAAGCTCAAGAAGATGCGACTTAGAAGACTGAAGACTAGATACGCACATCATACCCTTTCTGGGGGTATATCCTTGATCTCTCTTTTTCTGTAAAGTTTATATGCTAGTCTTTATCTTTTAAGTATATCTTCTCGATCCTATCCTCGATCCTTAGGTAGAAGACAATGTATGTAAACATGTGTTTGAAACATGTTATGTTTGGAGGATGCAAGTGAATGTAAGTGTTTGCTAGTGGTTGCTCATGGATGCATATACACACATTAAGCAATAGATCATCTCAGTCACTTTTCAAATTGCATATGCATGAGTGAATTTTTATATATATGAATTGAAACTTGATGTGTTATCATATGGATGTTGCATTTGTATGAATGATTGTGCACTCATGTAGAAGTTATAAAGTACGATTAGGAATAATTGCATACATGATGGACTCAAGGCACTGACATGATTCGCATTAAGGAGGTCAACTGAATCAGTGGACCGCCTGATTTGGCATTTGGGTAAGGACATATACACACACTATGCATATGTTCATGAAAAACATTAGAAACCTTTTTAAGGACAATGGATGCCTGTGATTGAATGGCTGAGTAGATGGATGTTGGATGGTAGGATATACATTCTTCTTAACTTGAAGATTTCGGGGACAAAATCCTTTAAGGAGGGGAGAATGTAACACCCCATATTTTCTTAGAATATTAAAATAAAAAATTAAAGAATAATTAATTTCAAATTTAAGAATTCAAGGAAACGGATTATGCCATTGCATTCGTCTCGAAATTCTTCTTTGAATAGAGTCCAAGTTTTCGAAAATCGAACTTCGTATGAAGAAGTTATGGCCTTCGGAAGATTCAACAAAAATTCAGAATTTACATAGAAAAATACCCAGGCAGGTCGACTTGGGGGTTGACCTACCCAGGGAGTTCGACCTGGGTCATAGGTCTACCAGGGGGTCGACCTGGGTGTCGACGTCCCCCTATAGGTTTACCTGTTTTGGCCCAAATCCGATTTTCTTTGGCTTTTGACGTGGTTTTGGTTGTTCTGATGGTCCAGATTGGTTCTAGGTTGATATCTAAGGCCCTAAACAATTCTGTTCTCCTATAAGCACATCCCTAAGCCAAAATCAAAATCTCTTACATTATTCTCTGGCCTCTATTGCTCTCTCCTTCTCTAAAAATAAATCAACGGTGTCGCTACTCTTCTGAAACCTAAGCTAGAACCAGTACTTCTTCCTCTTCCAATCTGAATAGGATTAAAAGAACAATTAGTCTACATCAAAGGCGAGCAATTCAGTTTCATAATACAGATTCAAGAAAACAAGACTTGCCTTTATTTTGTAAGTTCACGACTACTTTCATATTTAGAAAACCAATTATAGTTTTGACATGGAATAAAATGAATTTGGACCTATGCTTGATTTTCTATTTGGATCTATGCTTAGCCTTTGTGAATCTATGACTTTGGGTTGCTTCTTATCGATCCAATCGAACCTATACAAGCTGTCGAACCTAGTTTATTATTCAAGCCTTTCATGTCCATAATATTGTTCATAATCAGATCTATATGCCTGCAATGGTTCTAAATCAGTTTATTCAGTTATGCTGTAATTCTATTAGATCTGTAATTCTTGTGTTTTGGGACTATCATCTTGTGCCAGTTCTTATGCCTATGATTGTCATATTATTCCTATTTGTTCCTTTTTATTTGTGAATCTAGATTGACCTATAATCTAGGTTGAACTGCGATATACGTACGATTGGAATATGGGGAAGGTTTGGGTTATTGGGGCATAAACATGAGATTGACAATATTGGCATAACATAATTGGGGAAAGTAACTGAACATAACATATTTGGTGAAGTGGTTGGCCAAAACATGTAATTGACATTGGGGCATTGTTATCATTATAACTGCTAGTTTTGGTTAGTTGGCTTGTAAACCAAGTTTTGGCCATACACTAAAAACTAGAATATTAAAACTCGATTGGGCTTAACTATTGATTTGGAACGCCAAATATATGACAGAGTGATTTTGGGTATTATTGCAAGTTTGGGGAGACGGGGTATAGCCTATTTTGATTAATAACTTGAAATTTCATGTAATTGACATATTTGGCTCATAACCATGTAAATGGTTTATGGCATGTAACGGTATAATTTATATACCAAAGATTATGAACATGATTTAAAAGGAAAGTGGACCATGACAATAATTGATTTATAATTTACATATAAATATGAAGGATAAGCATGAAAATTACATGGCATAGATTGGTTCATGAAATGGTATATTTAGTATACCATTAATTGTGAGCATAATTAAAAGGATAATTATGGAATAATTAAATTGGGAATAATTTACATGTGGAATTTGTCATAAATAAGAAATATGTAAATTGTAGGAAAGTTGAATATGCCTAACCCGAGGTTAGATTGAGTTGTGGTGTAAAACTGCATGGAACCGCCTGGCTGTCCAGTAACCACAACAATACATATGTAATGTGGGAGGTTAGGGCATTGAGCCCAATAAGAACACGAGGTTAGACTAATTTGCGGTGTAAAACTGCCCGGAACCGACCAGCACATCCAGTGACCTCCACAATACCTGTCTAATGTGAGTGGTTGGTACTTTAATGAATGAATTAATGCTATTGACACATGCTAAGTATGGGAGGGTTAGGTTATTTGATACTTAACCAATATGACATATGGGTGGGTTAAGTTAAACATGAATGAACAAAGGACACCTAACCAACAAGACATGATATAGGACAAGGTTAAGTTAACGAAGGGAACACTTAATTGTTATAACATGTTAATTAAACAGATGATAGGGTTAATTTAACTAAAGTAACACCAAAATATATAATGACTTGTGGTAGGGTTAAGTAACACAAGACGATACACTTAACTAATATATAATGACATGTGGTGGGGTTAAGTAATACAAGAGGAAAACACTTAACCAATTATATAACACGATGTATGGAAAGGGTTAAGTTAACACGAGAAGGAAACACTTAACCAATATAACATGATTTGAGGTAGGGTCCAGTTAACACCAGAAGGAAACACTTAACCAACAAGACAAGACAAGTGGGTGGGTTAAGTTAACTTGAATTGATTAATGACACTTGACCAATATAACTTGATGAACGAATGGGGTTAAGTTAAATGGGAAATACTTAACCAATATAACATGATGAATGAACAGGGTTGAGTTAATAAATCATAGTTAACCAATCCAACATGATAAGTGAGAAAGGTTAATTCAATAAGAACCACTAAACCAACATGGCATGACGAGTTGGAGGGTTAAGTACACGTCGGGTTGGTGGGTAATATTACTAAATATATAGGCCCACACAACTTACTCATTATATAAACATGCTTGAATTCGTGGGAAGGTTAAGTATACGTCGGGTTGGTGGGTAATATTAGTAAATATATAGGCCCACAAAACTTAACCATTATATAAACATGCTTGAATTCGTGGGAAGGTTAAGTATACGTTGGGTTGGTGGGTAATATTAGTAAATATATAGGCCCACAAAACTTAATCATTATATAAACATGCTTGAATTCGTGGGAAGGTTAAGTATACGTTGGGTTGGTGGGTAATATTAGTAAATATATAGGCCCACAAAACTTAACCATTATATAAACATGCTTGAATTCGTGGGAAGGTTAAGTATACGTCGGGTTAGTGGGTAATATTAGTAAATATATAGGCCCACAAAACTTAACCATTAAATAAACATGCTTGAATCGGTGGGATGGTTAAGTACATATTGGGTTGGTGGGTAATATTAGTAAATATAGGCCCACAAACTTAAACAGTAGGAAACCCTAGTAACGAGGACCCATTTCAGCAGTAACCCACATAGAAGTATCATGGTACCCTGAGGGTGGGGCACGAGTACTGGGCAGATTATAAGCGGCCAAAACAACGGCAGGGGGTTCGTCAATGTAGGTTCCGATTGTTTATGGGTGTGCACGTACTCCGGAGTGGGAAAAAAGCAGGCACTGGGTACCAGTAGTTATACAATGTGCATCTTGATTCGTGTCGGGTTGTTGTCATAAGGATTCATAAAAGTTATGGTGGGACCAGCGCAGGGTATCAACACGCAAGAGGGGGCCGATTGACACAGACACATGGAACATTTGTACAAGGACGGAGCCGATCGATAGGGTAGTAAGCATACATCTAACATCTTCATGGCAATTAGGCTGATTGAGGTGGAATCCTCATAATTGATGTACACTTGAAAGCTACCACAATTGCGGGGATTGGGATCACGTTGTAATATTATCCTTCATATAGATTACTAATTGGGACACTCATTAGGTGGTGCAGAGATATATAAATCAGAATAATAGGGTAGTAGCGAAGCAGAGAATAGTTAACATGCGATGTTATACTTAGTTTATCTTTCCTGTTGCTTATCCTGTGTATCTTATGTTCCTTATCATCATGCTTATGTCTTTATTCAGTTTAATTCATGTCATATTGTTCTTGCTTGTTCATATGCTGAAAGTAGCTGGACTTACCAGACTTATGTTTGACCTAGTTTTGTTTCGCCTCTTTTCTTCCGTCCCCCCCCCTCCCCCAGGGGGTTCTCAGGGAGGAAACACTTATGCTTAGCTTGGATTACTTGTTGCTTCAAGATCATCACGTATTGCTTTGGATTCAGTCTCATTTCAGCTATGGCTTGCTTTACTCTATTGGGGAATAAATCGTTGTTATTTTTATGCTTCTTTTATTCTTGGAAGTTAATAAATCAAGATAGAAGTTCTATGTATTACTTTTAAGTATGATTTGAGAAAATTGTTGTAAAAGCTTAACTGAATTAAGTTGTTTATGAAATGACTTTATTTTCCGCTGCTTTATTTGTCTTTCTTGTAATTTATATGCATCTTTTACCTATAATGCTCCACCGAAATTCCCTTTGTGAGTAACCTTAACGGAGGCGGGGTGTTTCAGATATTTTCAAACAGATTCAAATATTTCTATTTTTTTCTAAAATACGGCTTATTTTGAATCATGTACATTCATTTCAAAGTTGAAATCAAAATTTTAAACTACCATGCCATTTCAGGCTTGTTTTATAATTAAAATAAATTTATTCGTTCCAATTTCGATTAAAATAAATTTTTAATTGTTATTATTTAAAATAAATCATTTTAAATATTCAAAATTCATTAAAATTGCTAAAATAAAAATTTTAAATTGGTTCCGGTTTTTCGGGTTGTTACACTTGAAATGTCATAGTTTATTTTTTGGCTTACTTGAAATGCCATAGTTTTTTCGATTAACTAAAATACCTTAGTTTTTTGGTGTTTGATCTCATAATTCTCCGAGCTTCATGTTATATACACACACACACACAGCATAACATATCGATTCTTGAATACCCTTGTTTAAAATAAATGATAAGGCTTAGGAGTTGAAATTCAAGCTATTGACCATGTTTTTATACCTTTTTCCCACTATTTATGTACTATTTTGTGATTGTATTTCATGTTTCTGTACTTAAAATATTTATAAGTAACTTTGTTAAAATTTTCCTTCTAACTGTAGTTTAGATTTGTTAGTTCAAAATTGTATTATATTCTTCATCTAGGATGATTCATTGAAATCTATTTACACTATAAAAAAAAAATTTACTTTTAACAATAATAGATAACAACATTTTTAGTTGGTTGCAGTCGTTGAACATCTTGTAAATAAGAAAAAAACTAAATACAGCTGTGAAAAACGTTGTTTTAGCTAACCCCACCAAACAATTAAAGGCAGGCTTTAAAATAATTTGGAGGTCACATTCTTTCCTTATTTTACGTTTGTGTATTTCATTTCCCCTTCCATTTTCACTTTCCCTCTTTTCCATTTCGACTTCAATTGGCCTGCTTCAGAAATCGCATATTCCATCATCCTCTACGTTTGATCACGCTTAAGCATATCTCTTGTTGGCTCTTTTCGCACGTCGAATAAGCATACTATTGCCCTAAATAGCCTGAACCGGTGAGATTTTGTATTCTTAACCTTAGTTTTCAGTTCGACGATTATAACAACATTGTAAACTTGCATCTATAATTGTTTACACGTTCGACGATTTCGTAATTCATGAATTATAATAGTTAGGATTTACTTGATTTTTTTGTCTGTAGTTATTGCATGTGTTCTATGTTGCTGCAATTCACGTTATCTATCGCCAGAAGATTATGAGGCATACTAGATCAATTGATGATTTAATTAAGGCAAGTCATAATTCTTTTCCCTCGGTCACGATTCTTTTCCCTTGGTCGCGACCTACATTTTTTATTCTGTACTCAAACATTATTGTGTGGCTATCGGACATGGTTTTCTTCCAATTTGCACTGACACCGGTTGTGAACAGTAACTCATATTGTTGACATGTTTTCAGGTCAATCGTTTTGAGCTATGCAGAATTAATCATTTGGATCTACTATTTCCCAGTTTAGAAGGTAATTGTTTCTAAGTCAGTTGAAATGTGGGTATAAAAGATATAATTGCCTTATTCAGTTGAAATTTCATGACTGATCTTCTGTGGCATGTCAACCTCTGTCCCTACTATTCTTTAACATGCTAGTGAATGCCTAAATATTAACTTCCAGCCTTCCCGATAGCAATGTTTTACTTCCAATTTGCTTTAGCAGAGTTCATTCTGTCTTAGTTGTCAAAGGTTAAAAACAAGACTTCATCTTTTTTGATTATAACCTCGTGATTGTAATTTAGTTAGTGTAAGAGTCATAAATATAAATAGTTGGAGTTTATTATAGTTCATGTATTTTTATAAGGAAGTCTGCTAATTGATTTATTTACAATTTGCTATATGAGTTGTTGCTTTATATCGTTAAGTTGGTTTCATAATATTGTGTTTTAGCATGCCGACGTAGTACAGATTGCTTGTTGATAACATAGTACTAGCACTTCAAGCATGAATTGAGTCAGATGAATCTAACGTTAGAGGTCTATTTTGTAACTTATATGCTACCTGTAACATCTACAAGTTTGGGTACGCAATTTGATGCATGATTTTGTTCTCTACAGGATGTTCTATTATTTTCTTTGAATCAAGGCATAATAAGAAGGACCCAGTTGTGATTTGGCTAACAGGTGGACCGGGTTGCAGTAGTGAGATAGTTGTGTTCTATGAGAATGGGCCTTTCAACATTGCAAATAACTTATCACTTGTCTAGAATAATTTTGGTTAAGATCAGGTACTATCAACGATATTCTGTTTTAAATTTATTAAATGATCACTACTTTGTCAAAGTAAATTTTTTGATCTGCTCAATTGACCAATATATTGAAACAATAGATATGAGAAGTACATAGTTACCGAATTTCTTTGGAACATAGAACCCCATATTTTGTTTTTGTAATGTAAAATTGACTTCACGATCAACCTAACTAAACTTTTTCTTATGTCTCTCTTTCGGTTCTAACTTGTAGTTTAGTCCTAGATATATTTTCTCTTATCTTCACTTGCTTAACATTGAGTTTAACTGGATTTTTTTAAAAGATACTATATGGAATGAATAATTTTTTCAAATTCCATGCTCATCTATTTAAATTTCAATTCATCATTAGCATTTTGGCATATAGTTTTTTTATTTTAAAATAGTTGCTTATAGAATATGAAATTGGATTGGAGTCCATTTAACTATGATTTTTCAAGACTTACACTAGTATCGAAATATCGAATTGTTACATATATAGAGCTTAGTACCTAGAATATTATGTTTATACCCAATGTATGCTCTCTTTCAGTCTTTATCCTTGTGTGTGTGTAATATGTGTGTATACATACATACGTTCAAACATACGTATATGTATGCATGTGTGTGCGTGTGTGTTTATATGTATATGTGCATATATCTGTGTGTATCATGTATGCACATGGTCTTTTTTGTGACTTTGAGCTAAATTATTCTCTTGTGAGTAGCATTTGAAAGATTAAGCTTATTCCTCGTCTTAAAAATATAAATGGATAAATGTTAATGATGTCCACAAAGATATATGCACAGGAGAATAATGGATAAATGTTAATCTATGTGTTTTGTGTATTGTTTTTCTAGTTAAAAAAATAAGTGGATAAATGTTCAGTTTTAGTAATTTGTCTTTTTTGTTCACTATACATATTGCTGATATATGATTAAAAGTTATGCAAGCTCATAGTATCAAATGTTAAGTTTTAGTAATTTACCTTATTTTCTTTAATATATGTATTGCGAAATTATAAAGTTATGCAAGCTCATAGCCGTAAATTTGTTCATACAGGTGAATGGTGAGGGATATATAAATCTTGGCGGACTTCTTAAAGTAACAACTGGTTTTGGTTCTACTAGCACACATGTTAATGATGTCCATATGGAATGTTTGAAATATGAGTTTAGTTTCTGTGGTGTCTGGATATGTGACCGGGATAATAAAAGTAGGTGGCATGCATTTGAACTGGATAATCAAGAGACTATCGACCTTTCTGTTTCCAATACCCAACATCCAGAACTCTGTGTAAATACTCAGGTTATTGATATCTCAAATTCTTTGATTACATTATCTTAATATATGGGCGAAACTAACAAATTTCAGTTCAATCCTTAGAAATAAAATAGTGTAGGTTTTATTCTTTGTGTTAACATTAGCAGTATAATAAATTTATTTTCTGGCATTCAATGGTGTAATAAATTTTTGTGGAACTTTGGATCAGCTCTTTATTTTTAGGTTTAGGAACGAAAAACTGACTATAAAAATATGTTTTAAATGATATATTCTTGTTCTTTAAAATTAAATCTAAAGATTTTGAACTTAATCTCAAGTTCCTATAAGCAAAACTACATTATTTTTTTGGAAACATTGCAAATATTTGCAATTTGGTTGAAACTAAAAAACAGAGATGCATTTTAAAACTTGATTCTGAGGATGGCTAGATTTGTAATTTGAAATTTAAAGTGAGTGTTTTACAATAGTTCCCTAATTGTATTTTATGGCATTTTGTCTCCAAATTTTTCTTTATATAACAGTTTACTACGAAATACAGTTTTCCATTCAAGTGCATGCTATATGCATTCATTCTTTATTTTAATTGCAAATATACTATAATTTTATGAGCGATGCATTTGTGAATTCAAATGGTTTATAATTATTTGTGGTCGTGTAGAATATCCATTTGAATTTTTTTTACATTACTGATGTAGGCTTAGGTATTGCCCGAGAACATTTTCAAACATCTAAAATAAATTTCAGACGTCTGAAATGGTCTCAGGGTGTTGGCCGAAATGCATTGCAGACGTCTGAAACCTATTTTCAGACATCTGAACCATGTCAGACATCTGAAACCTATTTTCAAATGTCTGGACCAAGTCAGACGTCTGAAAATAAGTTTAGATGTCTAAAATTTGTTGTTGTTTCTATGAAGGAGTACACTGCTGAAAAAAGTGGTTGCTTCTTTTTCAGGTTAACCCAGGCAGTACCCTCTCCGACAAAGGAGCAAACAACTAAAAAAAGTATATGCCTATTTCCACCAAACCCCTTTCAGTAAGTTCCTTGTTTACAGTACTGTTTATTAAAATATAAAGAATGTCACCATAGTAGGATGTAGTAATAATACTGTCTCATAATCTCTCATATAAAGAATGTCACCATAGTAGGATTAACAAAATACATAAAAATACAGAACATAACTAAACTTCTATAATAATAATAACAATAAGATTTATAATAATAGTAAATTAATGAAGAATTATAAAAAATTAAATAAACTTATAAAAATTAACTAACTATTATAAAAAATTAATAAGTTTACTAATCTTATAAAATTTGGAAGTTTGGTTTATAAAAGTTAACTAAGTATATAAAATATTAACAAGTATTCTATAATAATAATAGCAATAACTAAAATTTAACTATCTATTATAAAAAATTAACTAAGTTTACTAATCTTATAAAAATTAAGAAGTTTGTTTATAAAAATTAACTATGTATACAAAAATATAAAATATTACCAAGTACTCTATAATAATAATAATAGAAATAATTAACAATTAACTAACTATTATAAAAAATTAATTAAGTTTACTAATCTTATAAAAAATTAAGAAGTTTAGTTTATAAAAGTTAACTAAATATATTAAAATATAAAATATTAACAAGTATTCTGTAATAATAATAGCAATAATTAATAATTAACTAACTACTATAAAATTAACTAAATATTATAAAAATTAACTAAGTTTACTAATCTTCTAAAAATTAAGAAGTTTAGTTTATAAAATTTAAATAAGTATATAAAAATATAAAATATTACCATGTATTCTATAATAATAATAACATTAATTAAACATTTACTAACTATTATAAAAATTAACTAACTATTATAAAAAATTAACTAAGTTTACTAATCTTATAAAAATTAAGAAGTTTAGTTTATAAAAGTTAACTAAGTATATGAAAATATGAAATATTACCATGTATTCTATAATAATTAGAGCAATAATTAAAAACTAACAAATTATTATAAAAATTAATTAGCTATTATAAAAAATTAACTAAGTTTATTAATCTTAATAAAATTAAGAAGTTTAGTTTATAAAAGTTAATTAAGTATATAAAAATATAAACTATTACCATGTATTCTATAATAGTAATAGCAATAATTAAAAATTAACTAACTATTATAAAATTTAACTAACTATAATAAAAAATTAAATAAGTTTACTAATCTTATACAAATTAATAAGTTTAGTTTATAAAAGTTAACTAAGTACATAAAAATATAAAATATTACCAAGTATTCTATAATAATAATAATAGCAATAATTAAAAATTAACTAACTATTATAAAAAAATAACTAAGTTTACTAATTTTATAAAAATTAAGAAGTTTAGTTTATAAAAGTTAACTAAGCTTATAAAAATATAAAATATTACCAAGTATTTTATAATAACTATAACAATAATTAAAAATTAACTAAGTATTATAAAAAGTAACTAAGTATTATAAAACTTAACTAACTATTATCAAAAATTAACTAAGTTTACTAATTTTATAAAAACTAAGAAGTTTAGTTTATAAAGTTAACTAAATATATAAAATATAAAATATTACCAAGTATTCTACAATAATAATAATGGAAATAATTAGAAATTAACTAAGCATTATAAAAATTAACTAACTATTATAAAATATTACCAAGTATGCTATGTTGTTATCTTCAACTTGCTACATCTTGTATTCTTTTTTCTTCTTATCGAGCATTGTTTTCTTGTTAATGTGTAAGCATGACCAAATGCTAACATGAACACATGTGTATAGGTATTGGAGAGGGGAATCGTTGTGCATTTGGCTATATTCAAAATATCGTTGAAGCGCTTCTGAAGATCCCTCAACAATAAGACCGCTTATGGGAACTGATTACGAAGAAAGTGGTAACTTTATGATGTTTATTTTGTTGGTATTCGGCGCAAACTTGTTTTATGGATATTTTTTTTAATTATAGATACTGTGACTTTGTTCGATGGATATTGTGTAAATTTAGTTTATGGTGTTATTTTTGTTTATAGAAATTATGTAAACTTGGTTTACTGATGACCTGATCTTAGTGTATGAATATTGTGATATATAATTAGTTGGTTGTTTGTGTATGAATATTTTGTTATATAATTAGTTGGTTGATATATATTTACATGCTGTTGATATGTATGTGGATGAATATTTTGATACTAGAATATGTAAATGTTGTGATAGATGTAACAAAAACGTTGTGACATGTGGCAAAACGTTGTAGAATAAGGAACATGTAAACTTCCAGAAATGTTGTGATATATGGCAAAACGTTGTAGAATAAAGAACATGTAAACTTCCAGAAATGTTGTGATATGTGGAAAAATGCTCTCAAAAAGTGAAGATGACAACATTTTTGAAACAATATAAAATGTTGTATAAACATAAGAACAACACAATCTGAAAGGTTGTGGTATGTCAGTTTTCTACAACGTTTTTGAATGTATCGTGATATATCGATGACCTATAACAAATTGTTGGTAGACATCATTTTTTCAACGCTGTCAATACGAACCTTTGTTGCAGTGATATGTTATAATTTCGGAATTTTTATATAGAATTTATAGTCTTTATTTAATATTAAAAGATATTTAATTGGGCTTTTAGTCAATTTTTTTTTAAAGTATAATCTCGTTTTCATCTTTTCAATTTTTTTCATATGCAACAATGTATATGATATAAGCAATTTCTATTTGGATTCATGTATATGTTGAGCAACCACCATTTAAATCCCACAGCGAATAAAAATTTATCATCATTTAAATCCTTTTTTCAAAATAAAAGACAAAATTACAATTTATTTTAATATTTTTTAGTTTACTTTTATCGAATTAATATAAAAAAAATCAAATATAACAGTTTTATAAGGTACTTACAAGCAGCGCCAGTTATGATATTTATGATGCCCAGTGCGATTCGTTAAATGATGCCCTATTATAAAAATATTTACTAAGAAACCCTCTTAATTATTTGACTATCTTTTCAGGTTTTTCCTATTAGAACTTCCAAATGGTAGTTATCTTGAAACAATACAACTAGCTTTTATTATTGTCAATTAGAAAATATGATTTCCATGAAGAAAATCAATATTTGCAGTAAGATAAAAATATATGATTTGCTATAGCACTTTGTTCATCAAAATTATAAAAAGAAATTGTTTTCTTAATATAACTATCATTTAGAAATTCTAATATATTGTTCCTAAATTCAAATTCTTCTTCAAACTCCTAATAAGAAAACAATCATTTTTCTTCATTTCTTGTTTGAAATCACATAACAAATTAGGAGTACACTGCTACGATCATCTTCTAATTTACTTGTTCATTTTTATTTTGATGTGTTATGCTAACGAATTGCTGATTAAATTATAAAATCTTAAGACTATGTAAATTATAGGGCATAGAATAAACAATGATTTAAAGCATACAAAAGACCTAATTCTAGCCATTAACAAATTATTAGAATTATATTTAATACTACATAATACATCTATATAGCATACGAGATTAAGATGGAAGTTTTGAACTTGAACAAAATGATGACAGATGGCTTAGATTGGCATCAAAGTATATAGTTCAAATAATATTAGTATTGTAAATCACTGGTATCTTATTGGAATAAAGTCAGACCTGGTATGCATATATTATTACAACCACTGCCATGTAATTCTGTTAACATTTTTTGATTAAACATGATAATTTGTGCTTTTAGAAATCAGATGTCCAAGTGATTACAACCACACTTAATACATGCCTCAACTAGCAAAATTTTGCACCAGCTTGTTATATATGGACCCAAAAAAATTAAAGAAGAAAACAAAAAAAATCAACAAAAACAAATATATGGTAGCGAATCCTGACGATTCAGGAATTTGCCTACTAAAAACTTAACTGAAAGGGGTACGAAGAAAGCACCGATGGATTTTAGTTTGCTTAAGAAGTGATTAAGTCTGACCACTACATGTCACAGCTGATGATGATTTCCACCCAGATCATTTGAATACATAAACAAAAATATAAGAAAGAAAGAAATGAAAATTGAAAAAACTGAGTGGTGGCTACCTAAGAACGGTTGTAAATCTATTAACCGACTTATATTTAGACATCCATGAAATCTTATTCTACTATAAGAGTGTGTGGTTATGGTCATGCGTGAATTATTAGATTCCAAATATAATGAAAAATTAAACTAAAATAGGATAATTCAGAAATTAGGGACACTTATTTCAAAGTTCAATCTCTCAAATTCTTCTTCTTATCGCAGCAATTTGTTTCTTCCTTTGGTAATTTGCTAGTGCGGCTCTGAAATTCTGGTTTCTTTTTCGTTTCTTCCCTCATGGCTTTCTTTCTTCTGCCTTCGCTAGATTTTCCTTATGCGTTTCACACACCAGCCGTTGTTTTTATACCCTCGCATTTTTGATTCCCCGTGCAATGGCTCAACTAGCACTGGGCCAGGACCGACTCAACTTATAAGTGTCAAAAGGTGTCCTTATAATAATAAAATAAGATGATTCTCTCTTTTATTAAACAAAATTTATAACATTTTTTCTTCAAGTTTAAAACGTTTCCTGCTCCACCATTATATTTTAAGTTTGAATTCTGTATGCGTATCAAATAAAAATTTGTGTGGGAATCATTTAAATACCAATAAAGTTCTCAGGTCAACAATAAGAACTAATATTTGTTATTCCTATATCTTCATTTTTTTTTAGAGAAATGAAAAATAAATAAAATCAACCACCCTTTTCCATTCTCTTTTTTGTTCTACATTTTTTTTTACATCTTTAGGATATTTACAAGTTCCATATAAAATACTATGTAGTTTAGTTTCATCGTACGTGCTTTTTCTCTCTCCTTTTTGTCTGAATGTTTTCATTTAAGCCTTCCTGATCTTTTTGTTTCAAGTGTATATATGAAGCAATATCCACTTCCAAGTTTTATAGAATGTATTAGCTTATTGCACTAATCACTTTGGTATTCTTCATGACTCGCACAATAATATGAGATAGAGATATTAATATCCAGTTAATTATGATACAGGTCTATTCATCCAAGCTCTAGACCATCGTTGACCCCTAGCTTTCTTTCTTTCTCCCCTGCCTTGAACAACATTACGTCGCGAGTCTAAATTGAAACATGAGTTTTTTGTTCGAACGCTTTTGTTTTCTAGATTTTCAAGGTTATTGATGTAACACCCCATAATTTTATTAGACACTATAATGATAAATTGAAGAATACTTAATTAAATAATTGGAATTAACTAAAACAGACTACGTCATTGCGTTCATGTCGTAATTTTGCTTAAGATAGACACCAAGTTTGCGTAAAACGAACAATGTATGAAGAAGATATTAAGGTTTGAAGTTTGTATACGCATAAGATATATATACACACACACATAACCAAGTCAAAACCATTCAAAATAATTCAAAAATAGAACCGGGAACTCAGGGGGGAAATCGACCCTTTAGGAGTCGACATACCCTAGGGGTGTCGACCCATGGGTCGACACTACAAGGGGCTTGTCGACACCCATGTCGACATGCCCCCAGATCCGGGCGAAATACATTTCTGCATTAGTGGACTTAATTCTTGGCTAGATTCGTTGACCCTAGGCTATAAATAAGACCTCATGCTCATTGTTTTATTCATTCCAAAATAATGGAGAACTAAATGTTGCCTTTGCCTAGATTAAAATATCCTATACTTCTTCAACAAACATTCAAGTACAGAGATCTGTTCTTCAATAGCTACAATCAAGTCTCCTGTTCTTTAGATCCAATCACAGTGAGCCTACATTATTTTTAGATAGAAATAATTAAAATGAATTTTGACATGCCTATAAGTCTGGATCTAAGCCTATGACTATTTATCATATCAGATCTGCCATTATTTGTATATCTAATTCACTGATTAGATCTCATCACGCCTGTTTATAATCAAGTCACTACGCCTAATCAATTACGTTATCACATGTTCATTAGATCTGTTCCTATATGCCTATCTTGTCACTATGCCAAATTTTGTCACTATATGCTTATTAGTTGTTATGCCTATCTTGTTATTATGCTTATTTATGTTCTCTTCCCTTCTTCTTTTCCCTTTTTATTTTATAACCTGGCTACCTTCGAGCCTAGGCTTATGCTGGAATATGCGAACGCGTGAAATTGGGAATGAGGGGAAAACGTTAAAATTCCAGCATAACTTATATTGGGAAATTTGGGGCATAACTTGAATTTAAAACATGAATATGGATTTGGGGCATGAACCAAAAATATGATTAAAGACCTTAACTTAGGGCATATGGTACATGATGAAGATGACTTGGGAAAGGGGTATGAAAACCTATAATGAAATAGGAATAATTATTAAAGAATGAAAAGGCCTATTTACAGTAATTAGAAACTGTAACCGCGCTTAGACACAAGGTTAGATTACACTTGTGGTAGAAGTCTACATGAGCCCGATCGGCATGTCCAGCAACCACAAGTGGGGAATATAATGTGAGGAGTCTAAGCACATAAATACGTGACGGTGCTAAGACACGAGGTTAAGTTCGACTTGTGGAAGAAGTCTGCTCGGACCTGCCCGGCATGTCCTGCATGCACAAGTTGTAGACTCAATGTGGGAGGTCTAGCGCATTATAACCATAAATGAATGAATGGTAATGAACTTGAATACTTAACCTATGTGAATCCATAGGGATTACATGAACATGTTAACTTGAGTAGGGGTTGAGTAAACTAGCTTGAAACAATGGGAGAGTTAAGTATATCTTGGGGGTAATATTTATTTATATAGGCCCAGAAACTTAACCTGTTGGGGTTATGCAATCTTGTTACTCTGGTAGGGCATAACCTGTGGAAATCCTAGCAGTGGGGATGCAAGCATGGGGGCAGCTTGTATCATCTTTTATGCGGGACCTGTTTCGGTCAGTAACCCGTATAGGTATCAAACGAGTACTCCGAACTAGATCGGAGTCGGGGCACGCTTACTAAGCTGATTGTAAGAGATCCAAAAGAGGGGATGGTGTGGGCAATGCATTCCGACGAGGTCATATGCATGCATGGGTCCGGACTAGGGAGGCTAAGACGCCGTGACATTGGTAGATACAATTGTGCATATCCTAAAAACGAAGGGTTGCCATTTTAGGAAGTGATATATCTACTATGGGGCCAACACAGGGTATTGCAACAACCCGAAAAATCTGAATTAATTTAAAATTATTATTTTGGCAATTTTAATGAATTTTGAATATTTAAAATGAATTATTTTAAATAATAACGACGAGAAGTTTATTTTTGAATAGAATTAAAACGTATATATTTATTTGAATCGACGTTAGAATATAAAATAATTATTTTAATTATAAAAGGAATTGGAAATGGCTCATTAGTTTGAAAATTCGATTTCAAATTTCAAATGGATGTACAGAATATAAAAGGAATTTTAGCGAAACCAGAAATATTAGAATCTATCTGAAAATATCTTTCCAACGAATCTGAAAAATCCAAATTTCATGTCGGGAATAAAAAGTTATGCCCAGTTGAAAATTCAGAATAGTCGCTATAGAAATATAGCCCAAAAAAGTCACATTTTGCATACGAAACCACTTTCATTGAGTTCAAAATGCCATTCGCAACTCCGAAAGTATAAGCTTCGATGTATTCCGAGATCCGGAATAGTGGCAATTGGATGGGGTTTTCGGTTATCAATACATAGCCCTTAAAAAGTGAAATTTTGCATATGAGCTTAGAATTCAACGAAATGAATTTTTCTGGATTCATAATGACAAATCATTGTTGAGTTCCAAAATGCACGTCGAACGGAGTTAGTATGTGGCCATGCGAGCTAAAACAGTTCAGGGTAAAATAGGCAGTCATTTCACAAAGGAACATTATTGAGACGATCTCAGAATTCGATTACATTTTTTCTAGATTCGTATCGTCTAATAATGATTAAATCCAAAAGGGCATGATTTTTGAAGTTAGCGTGTGGGCGTGTAAGAAGAAAGGCGTGCTAAAATCGCATTTTTGAACAATATCTAAGCATCTTTGACAATTTCAACAGATGGTCAAACGAATTCGGAGTTCGACGAAACTTGTTTCATTGGACTCGTCTTCACGTGTACTACATCGTGTCTGAAATCCGTGGCAAACGGAGATCGTTAGCAGTCGGACGGTCGGATGGAAAAAGAGATAAATAACCACTTTCTCTCTTTCTTCCCTTCATTCTCTTCCTCCCTCCTTTCTTTCTCAAATTCCCATTAATGGGCTTCAAATCCCAAACCGCCACCGCCCCTCCCTCCCTCAGCCACCGCCGCACCACGTCAGGCCGCCACACCCCCTCCGGCCACCGTCCTCCTCCTCCTCTTCTCCCTCCTCTTCTCTTTCTCTCCCTCCCTTCACAAACCTAAACCCTAGACCCTAACACCATCACCACCTGCATCCTTCCATCGCCCAGTCAGCCCCCTCCACCGCCTGCACCACCTAGCTCAGGGACGTAGGTCCGCTACACTCAAAAACACATTTTTCACAAATTTCCCGTTATGCAAATAACACCCTATTACTATTTCGCCAATAACTCCCAAACCGTGCATTTCTGGCCAAAACTCCACAATACCAAAATTGTAGAGCGCGATTTTCTCTTCGATTTGGTATATGGAATTCCTATTTTGGATTGTGGAGCTGTCCGGAAAATACGTCCAAAGTCTGTTGTCCAAATGATGTCCGGCGAAATGGCATATTTTCGGAAGGAAGACCACTAGGCGAAAGTTGTCCGGAATAGCGTGTTTAAGCTAGAAAAAAAGATGGTGTGAAGTTTGGAGCTCATTGCAAATTCTGGAACCAGAACAGCAAATCCAGGCAATAGAAAATATGTTAGTTTTCTTCTCTTTAAAGCTTCTATGGTTTTTGACGTATGAAGTATGTAAAGTTATGATTTTTATTTATATAAAGTTATGATTTTTAATTACATAAAGTTATTGTAATGTCCTGTATTTTTAAGAGGTAATAATTAATTTATTTAATTATTTAAATAGTGATTCAGAGAATTTAATGGTTGTTTAATTAAATAATATTGAATATTTAATTAATCTAAATAATAGAATAATATATTTAATTCCGAAACAATCGAAAATAGTGAATTGACAATATAATGTGAACTGGACAACATAAAATATTTAATTTAGCTTTGAATTCGAATTAGAATAATGAATATATTATTTGAACTACAATTGAACGTATAATTCATATTATAATTATAATCGAGCTCGAAATGGCGCGGCAGTTCGCTATTTGGCGATTCGAACTTTAAATGAATATACAGAATCCGTTTAAAGTCGGATTTCTGTGAAACTAGAAACGTTCGGAGCTGGTGAAGTATATATTTCTAATGGAAGAGAAAAATCAGGATTTGGTCGTGTGGATTTTGATTTATGTCTAAATCAAATTTTCAAATAGTCACTATGGAATTCCTTTATAATTTATAATGATATATAAAAGGAATTTCATTATAAATCGAATATCGATTTAATCGGGATTTGAAATATCGAGCTAGAAATTCATATAGGAATATTCTAGAGTTGTATGATATTGTAGTGTGAATATAGGCGATAATATTTATTTATATAAATTTAATTTAATTATTTTTAAATATATTTATATTTAAAATCGGGTTATTTAGAGCTTTAAAAATAGCAAATTTTGTAAACGACCTCCGTTTTCGATGAAACTAAATTTTTTGGATCCGCAATATTAAATTATTGCTAGATTTCAATTTTCGTGATTTTTGAAGTTAGTATGTGACTGTATGGAATTTTAATGTGAAAAACAGTCAGTATTTTGATGGTTAAAAATACGCTGTGTGAGCAAACGGAGTCTGAATTCGACGAGACAAGTTTAGCTGGGTCTGTAATGTCAAACTATAGCAACATGTCAATTTCCATGATTTTTGGATATTGTATGTAATCATAGGAATTTTTAACAATAAAAACAAATAGTAGTTGCTTAAAAATAAATATAATAATGAATATAAAAATAATATATTTCTTCTATAAATACTTCTCCAAATTTTCTAAACCTAAACCAATTCATTCCTCTGGTTAATCATAATTCCGCCTCTAGTTTATTCTCCATAAACAAAACGCGACTTCTAAACTCCTTCTAAAATCAAATTAAAGTTTATAAATTACAATATATATGTATTTTGATTGCTGAGAAGCTAATCTTCCTGCCTATGTGAATTTTAAAGGGCTCGACATATTTTTCTCGTTTGGTTATTTTCCAGTGTGTGTGTTCTAGAAAACTAGGGTTCGATTTATACGTCAAGGGAGGCAGCGATTAAACAAACTAAGATCATATTCGTTTTTGCGTGGTGATTTTGCAAGTTATTGCAAATTCTTGTGGAACACGGTGGATATTTGTGTCAGAAGTTTTAACGAGGCAGTGGGAAGTTAGTGGTTGGATGCCTTTTGTTTCGTTAGTTCGAGCTCTGATGTTTGGATATACGATGGAGGAGAGTATGATAAGATAAAGATTAGTGAAGGCGGTTGTTAAATTCGCGAAGGAATGAAGGTGGGATGGATGTAGGAAGATGCGAAAATGTCATCTGTAAATAGGAGGAGCAGCGTCTTGGACTACCGTGGGGAAGAAATGAATTTTTCCAAGTGGGTCGGTCTGTTAGTAATTGGGCCGGTTGAAGGTAAAGGGGTAAGGCCCAAAAATCAAATAAATTAAGTTTGCTTTAATTTAAATATCGAATAGACTTATAGTTTTAGTATCTGTTGCACATTGTGTTAGAATCTGACGAAACCAGATTCGTTGGGATCGTATGGACGGTGACTACACAAGGAACTGACTGGGAGTGAATTGGAGTTCATTACAATTTATAGCGAACTAAATTGTCTATTTGAATCAAGCGACAGTTATCGTTATTTAACGATGATCGTCCAATGTGAGTAAAACCCACTAACTCTATCAGTTTATATTTTTATAAATATAATCTAGTAATGACAAATGCTGATTGACTGTTGTATGATGATTGTTTGGTTGGAATGCTTATGTATTGGTTGAAATTATAGATAACGATATATATAAATTGTTAATCAAATATTTATTCTGTTTATCAGAATATTTCATATCGAAATGAAATCAATGTTATTATATTGTTTAACATCTATGGATGCAGGGAAACAGGTCGGAGGAATCCAACTAGATTCCTCAACATTTATTTTACTATTTTTCATATATTGTAATAATGATGTGATATATAATCTGTTGTTGATTTCACATGTTTGGATGATATTGATCATGGTTATTTGGTATTTTAAATACCATAAGAAATACTGGAATGTATAATGGGAATTTTCAAAGTGTATATTGAAAAGAAAATAATTATAAAATCAAAGAATTTTTATAAAAGGAAATATTTATTTGTTAAATAAATAGAATTAAAAAGGAAATATTTATATAGAATAAATAGAATTAAAAGGAAATATCTATATAGGATAAATAGAATTAAAAAGGAAATATTTATATGAAATAAATATGATATTGAAGAGGGAAACATTTATATGAAATAAATAGTTCATATATAGGATATTGAAAAGGGGAATATTTATATGAAACAAATAGGATATTAAAAAGGAAATATTTGGAAAATGAATAGACTTTTATAGAAAGAGAATTTTACATTATGAAGGTTTAGACTCGTGCTTCGCACACGGGTGTAACATGATATTGATTTAAAGTAAATTTTTTGCAAATAAAATATTATAAAGGAATTTAGGGTTTGAATTAGGAATTTAAAATGGAAGTACTGAAATAAGAAACTGACAGGAAATTAGTTAAGTTGGACAGCTGTCTGTGTATTGATCTGATGTTGGTTTCGGCCTTCGGGGTTAAAACGTAGAGGGTTGTTCTCTTACTAGTTTACAGTTAGAGACTGATATATGTGAAAAGATAGTGATGTGTGAACCAGAAATGGAAACGTTTTCCAAAGTTAATAACGTATGTTTGCTAAAATTAGAAAATAAGGATTTGATGAATATATGGAATGAGAAATGGGGAAATGAATAAATGTTGACTGATGATTGATCGATATAATTTCCATCTGGAAAAAATATCATTGTTTGCACACATGTTTTTCTTTGATAGTTAAATCACCAACTATCGAAGATTTTGACCATTTCCGTTGTTAATACGGAGAGACGGGGATCAGATATATTATCTGAAAACCACTCCATATAGCAATAGCGTTGCGAATCAAATATGATGAAGATAATTGAAGACGGAGTTATGCAAAGCTGTCCTGTTTACAGAATAGTGCCTTCGGGTTGTCCAGTCCCAGGACAACTTGAATGGACGAATGTCTGACAGAGTACGTCTGGCAGGTCGCGTAAGTTGATCTTTTCAAATGTATCTACGTTGGTGGCGGAGGAATTCGTTTCTCTTAGCTTATACCCATGGTATTTTTTGGGAAATCAATTTGTGATTTGACGAATATGACGATGTGGCATTCAAAGTCAATGAAGAAGTGATCTGTTAAAAGATACGTTAAAACCTCAAGCCTCATCAATTGGGAAATGACAGAAATCGGTCAGGCAACCTGGCTAAGTGGGTCGCACCCAAGTAGGGTATATTGTCACCATCTAGAGAATATTCATTCTTGTTACTTCTTTTAATTCTGAATCTCCCAGGATCGGTTATGTTGGTATACCAACCGTAAGGTGATAATATACTTGGAACATTCAAGCGAAATGAATAGCCGGTCATGTGTGGCCAAGTTGCAAGATGTTCTTATTGAACTCCAGTGTATCGCTTCTAGAGTACACTGATCGGAAGGTGGTTCCATACCTTATCATAGTTGGAATCCATTACCCAATAAGAGCCCGCAGTTTGATTGTATATTATATATGTAGAGCGTGAGATGAAAGCGTTCCACTAGATTGCTATTTATCTTATTTAGACATTAATATAATATCAGAAGAGTATTGATTTTAAAGAAATGTTTTGGGTTATCATAAGGTAAAAACCATCCGTGTCTATGTGTGGATTGGTCTTACAATTATCATTTCTTTGGAAAGGATTTTAAAATTAAACAAATGGTTGGAGTTTACTCACACCAGTCACATGACTGACCCAGAGTTTATTTTGTTTTGTTTTCCCTAAACTCTTGGGTGAACAATTTTGTACTGGCAGTCAAGTAGTCGGGATTTACAAATACTTGAAGAGCTGGAATAGGAGGCTTCAAGATTATATAGCAATTGTTATTTTCGCTGTGTTGTAAGTGTTATACTCTAATAATGGTATTGTATACAAATATTGTTTTATTTCAAAGTTATGTTATGAAATATATTTATTCGTTCCGTTGTGAGATTCGTGTTTACTCTGATGTTGTGATGCTCTTCTGCTTCTTCTATTCTAATTTTCTATCTTATCTATTCTCACCCTCTATTTTCTTTCATTAAGTATCCGGTATTTCCGATGCTTGGATAGTCGACATTGAGTTTATGTCGATTACTCAGGATTGCGGAAAACCAGGTCGTTACAGTTGGTATCAGAGCTGAAGGTTAAGTAATTACCTTGGCTCTATGGCGTGACTCAATAGAGATGGGGTTAGTAATACCCTAGATTGAGTTTGAGTGTATATATATAAGCGTGTATTTGTTATTTGATATAAAATGGTTTTATATTGTGGAGATTTTTTGGTTGAGTTGTTATGGGTTCTGATCGATCAGTTTGATCCACTGTATCGGTAGGAGTTTCTAAATACTCAAATACGATGGGTCGACACGATATGTTTTGAAAAGAGGGTAAATGAAAATAATTTTACCTAAAGTGTATTTTGACATAGGGAATATATATATATATTGGAATTATAATATATTGGATATATTGGTTGTGATTATAATCGAATAAGATTATAAAATGTGAAATGGTTATGTAAATAGCCAATCATAATTCATATAAGTGAAATACGTGAAATCAGAAGAATTAAATCTGAATTTTAATCAGAATTGGAATTAAAACCCTAGAAGGTTATAAAATTATTTGTAAATGAATCTGGGTTAAATATATTTGAATTTTAAAATCTAGGAGATTTTAAATTTGTTACATGCATTGAAAAGGATATTTTGAAATGGATTACAAAATGAAAGTGTTTAGATATGGTTTTGAAAGTGATATAGTACTGAACTCATTTCGATAGCTGGAAATTAGATTCCGATGATGATCGTGACATCATCGGTGTTCATTTTCGAGTTGCCAAGTGACGGATTACTACCAAAGAGATTGTTTTCGAATTATTTTAGGAAAAAGAGTTGTTTTGATATTCCGAAATGAAATTTGATTTTTGAAAAGCAAAGTTCTTTAGAAACTCCCAAAAACGGATTTTTTGAATTAAAACAAATTAGATGGAAATTTTTGAAACTAAATTGAAAATCAAGAATGGTAATTGAGATTGATAATGGAAGTTGGCTTGGATAAACGAATGGTTGTGTTGGAGATAAAAGTGATTTGAGTTTGATTGGGATGATATTGGTATATGATGAATTAGCAGCAAATGGAAAGAATACAATGATATGCCCGACAAAAAGGTACAAGTTTATATTTATATGGGGTATGAGATTTATGAGCCTGTTTGGCAAGCCACTTGGCTATTTGATTTTCTTTTGGGTTGAAGAAGGCCTAGAGAGGCGGGTTGGAGTTTCAGCTATTGACCAGTAAAAAGGAGGTGCTGGCGAAATTTTTCAGAAATTTCGGGTGTTAGAAAATTTTCAGAGTTTATGGAAATTTTCGTTAGTAGGAATAAATTAATAATTTAATTGAAATTAATTGGTATAGTGAAACTGAAGTTAAAGAAGTAAAAATAATTTTCGACCCAGTCAATAGTGCTTGTTTTCTACCTTAACAATTTCGAGGACGAAATTATTTTAAGGGGGGAAGAATATCCCGTATTTTTACGAGGTAATAATTAATTTATTTAATTATTTGAATTGTGATTCAGAGAATTTAATGGTTATTTAATTAAATAATATTGAATATTTAATTAATCTAAATAATAGAATAATATATTTAATTCCGAAATAGTCGGAAATAGTGAATTGACAATATAATGTGAACTAGACAATTTAAAATATTTAATTTAGCTTAGAATTTGAATTAGAATAACAAATATATTATTTGAACTATAGTTGAATGTATAATTTATATTATAATTATAATCGAGCTCGAAATGGCGCGGCAGTTCGCTATTTGGCGATTCGAACTTTAAATGAATATACAGAGTTCGTTTAAAGTCGGATTTCTATGAAACAAGAAACGTTCGGAGCTGGTGAAGTATATTTTTCTAATGGAAGAGAAAAATCGGGATTTCATCGTGTAGATTTTGATTTATGTCCAAATCAAATTTTCAAATAGTTGCTATGGAGTTCCTTTATAATTTATAATGATATATAAAAGGAATTTCATTATAAATCGAATATCGATTTAATCGGGATTTGAAATATCGAACTAGAAATTCATATAGGAATACTCTGGAGTTGTATGATATTCTAGTGTGAATATATACGATAATATTTATTTATAAATATATAATTTAATTATTTTTAAATATACTTATATTTAAAATGGGGTTATTTAGAGCTTTAAAAATAGGAAGTTTTGCAAACGACCTCCGTTTTCGATGAAACTAATTTTGTTGGATCCGTAATATTAAATTATTGCTAGATTTCAATTTTTGTGATTTTTGAAGTTAGTATGTGGCCGTACGGGATTTTAAAGTGAAAAAAAGTCAGTATTTTGACGGTTAAAAATACGCTGTAAGCAAACGAAGTCGGAATTCGACGACATAATTTTCGCTGGGTCTGTAATGTCAAACTATAGCTACATGTCAGTTTCCATGATTTTTGGATATTGTATGTAATCATAGGAATTTTTAACAATAAAAACTAATAGCGGTTGCCTAAAAATAAATATAATAATGAATATAAAAATAACTCATTTCTTCTATAAATACTTCTCCAAAATTTCTAAACCTAAACCAATTCATTCCTCTGGTCAATCATAATTCCACCGCTAGTTTATTCTCCACAACCAAAACGCGACTTCTAAATTCCTTCTAAAATTAAATTAAAGTTTATAAATTACAATATATATGTATTTGGATTGCTGAGAAGCTACTCTTCCTGCCTATATGAATTTTAAAAGGCTCGACATATTTTTCTCGTTGGGTTATTTTCCAGTGGGTGTTCTAGCAAACTAAGGTTCGATTTATATGTCAAGGAAGGAAGGGATTAAACCAATTGAGATCATATTCGTGTTTGTGTGGTGATTTAGCACGTTATTGTAAATTCTTGTGGAACACGGTGGATATTTGTGTCGGCGGTTTTAACGAAGCAGTGGGAAGTAAGTGGTTGGATGCTTTTTCTTTCGTTAGTTCGAGCTTTGATGTTTGGATATACGATGGAGTAGAGTATGATAAGAGAAAGATTGGTGAAGGCAGTTGTTAAATTCGCGAAGGAATGAAGGTGGGATTGATGTAGGAAGATGCGAAAATGTCATCTATAAATAGGAGGAGCAGCGTCTTGGACTGCCGCAGGGAAGAAAGGAATTTTTCCAAGTGGGTCGGTCTGTTAGTAATTGGGTCGGTTGAAGGTAAAGGGGTAAGGCCCAAAAATTAAATAAATTAAGTTTGCTTTAATTTAAATATCGAATAAACTTGTAATTTTAGTATATGTTGCACACGGTGTCAGAATCTGACAAACCAGATCCGTTGGGATCGTATGGACGGTGATTACACAATGGAACTGGCTGGGAGTGAATTGGAGTTCGTTACAATTTATAGAGAAATAAATTGTCTATCTGAATCAAGCGACAGTTATCGTTATTTAACGACGATCGTCCAACGTGAGTAAAACTCACTAACTCTATCAGTTTATACTTTTATAAATATAATCTAGTAATGATAAATGCTGATTGACTATTGTATGATAATTGTTTAGTTGGATTGCTTATGTATTGGTCGAAATTATAGATAATGATATATATAAATTGTTAATCAAATATTGATTCTGTTTATCAGAATATTTCATATCGAAATGAAATTAATGCTGTTATATTGTTTAACATCTGTGGATGCAGGGAAACAGGTCGAAGGAATCCAACTAGATTCCTCAACATTTGTTTTACTGTTTTTCATATATTGTAATATATGATGTGATACATAATCTGTTGTTGATTATGTGTGTTCGGATGATACTGATCATGGTTATTTGGTATTTTACAAACCATAAGAAATACTAGAATGTATAATGGGAATTTTCAAAGTGTATATTGAAAAGAAAATAATTATAAAATCAAAGAATTTTTATAAAAGGAAATATTTATTTGTTAAATAAATAGAATTGAAAAGGAAATATTTATATAGAATAAATAGAATTAAAAAGGAAATATTTATATGAAATAAATATGATATTGAGAAGGGAAACATTTCTATGAAACAAAAAGTTCATATATAGGATATTTAAAAGGGGAATATTTATATGAAATAAATAGGATATTAAAAAGGAAGTATTTGGAAAATGAATAGAGTTTTATAAAAAGAGAATTTTACATTCGGAAGGTTTAGACCCGTGCTTCACACACGGGTGTAACATGATATTGATTTAAAGTAAATATTTTGCAAGTAAAATATTATAAAGGAAGTTGGGGTTTGAATTAGGAATTTAAAATGGAAGTATTGAAATTAGAAACTGACTGGAAATTAGTTGAGTAGACCAGTTGTTTGTGTACTGATCTGATGTTGGTTTCGGCCTTCGGGGTTAATATGTAGGGGGTTGTTCTCTTACTAGTTTACAGTTAGAGACTGATATATGTGAAAAGATAGTGATGCATGAATCGGAAATGGAAACATTTTCCAAAGTTAATAACGTATATTTTCTAAAATTAGAAAACAAGGATATGATGAATATATGGAACGAGAAATGGGTAAATGAATAAATGTTGACTGATGATTGATCGATGGAATTTCCATCTGGAAATAATATCATTGTTTGCACACATGTTTTCCTTTGATACTTAAATCACCAACTATCGAAGATTTGACCATTTCTGTTGTCAATACGGAGAGACCGGGATCAAATATATTATTTGAAAACCTTTCCTTATGGTAGTAGCATTGCAAATCAAATATGATGAATATAATTGAAAATGGAGCTATGCAAGGGATGTCCTGTTTACAGAATAGTGCCTTCGGGTTGTCCAGTCCCAGGACAACTTGAATGGACGAATGTTTGACAGAGTATGCCAGGCAGGTCACGTAAGTTGATCGTTTCAAAAGTATTACGTTTGTGGCAGAGGAATTCGTTTCTCTTAGCTTATACCCATGGTATTTTTAGGGAAATCAATTTGTGATTTGACGAATATAACGATGTGGCATTCAAAGTAAACGAAGGAGTGATCTATTAAAAGATACATTATGACCTCAAGCCTCATCAACTGGGAAATGACAGAAATCGGGCAGGCAGCCTGGCTAAGTGGGTCGAACCCAAGTAGGGTATATTGTCACCATTTAGAGAATATTCATACTTGTTACTTCTTTCAATTCTGTATCTCTGGGGAACAATTATGTTGGTATACCAACCATACGGTGACAATATGTTCAGAACATTCAAGCGAAATAAATGGCTGGTCATGTGTGGCCGAGTTACAAAATGTTCTTGTTGAACTCCAGTGTATCGCTTCTAGAGTACACTAATCTGAAGGTGGTTCCATATCTTGTCATAGTTGGAATCCATTACCCAATAAGAGCCTGCGATTTTGATTGTATATTATATATGTAGAGTGTGAGATGAAAGCGTTCCACTAGATTGTTATTTATCTGATTTAGACATTAATATAATATAAGAAGAGCATTGATTTTAAAGAAATGTTTTGGGTTATCGTAAGGTAAAAACCATCCGTATTTATGTGTGGATTGGTCTTACGATTATCAATTCTTTAGAAAGGATTTTAAAAGTTAAACAAATGGTTGGAGTTTACTCACACCAGTCACATGACTGACCCAGAGTTTATTTTGTTTGTTTTCCCTAAACTCTTGGGTGCCCAATTTTGTACTGGCAGACAAGTAGTCAGTATTTACAGATACTTGAAGAGCTGGAGCTGGAGGCATCAGGATTATATAGCTATTGTTATTTCCGCTGTGTTGTAAGTGTTATACTCTAATAATGGTATTGTATATAGATACTGTTTAATTTCAAAGTTATGTTATGAAATAAATTCATTCGTTCCGCTATGAGATTCGTGTTTACTCTGATATTGTGATGCTCTTCTCCTTCTTCTATTCTAATTTTCTGTCTTATCTACTCTCACGCTCTATTTTCTTTCATTAATTATCAGGTATTTCCGATGCATGGATAGTCGACATTGAGGTTATGTCAATTAATCAGGATCGCGAAAACCCGGGTCGTTACAGTTATGATTTATAGTTATGTAAAAATATCATTTTTTGTTCAGTCAAAAATAGGTTTTTTATCGTAGGAAGGAAATATTTTTAGCAAGATTAAAAATATGATCTTTAACTAGTGTATGGCTTGGAAATGTTTTTAGAAAGATAAAAATATGATTTTTAGCCTATGTGTGCTATTTATAAAATAGACAAGTTATGAAATAATTATTCGATAGCTAAAAATATGATTTTTTTTAACTGCATGTTATTTACGAAATAGACATGCAGGATTCCTAGAGAATTTAAGATTAACAATTAACTAACGGAGTGGAAACCCAAGGTGAGAACTTCTCACTTTTATTTTTTTTTCTAGTTAAAATATACGCTATGATGCAGACGGTGCTTAGCAGCACCCGACACCCGACGTCCATAAACCATGGACGACTTGTTCGTTTGTTTGGTTGTGTTGTAAAATTTGATTGTGTGATGTGAAATGGAAATAAATATTTTATAGTTAAAAATATAATTTTTAACGTGTACATGAATAAAGTAAATATTTATAAACAAATCGAGTAATTTGTTTATGTACACACATTTGACTGATATTGATTGGGACGATAAGTTTTACACATCGCCCAACTGCACAAATAAAATTCATTATTTGTTGATTGAAACCCCACATGGGTATTGGGATGAAATTGGACATACACTAATCCCAATAATTAGCTGTATGTCGATCGATTTATTGACAAGCTGTTGTAAGCGTTAAATATTTATATTTGATGCATATGCAGTGTAGAATGCACTCTGTATGATGGTTGACTGTGTTTGATTGTTGTTGTATACATGTGTGTATGAAATCCATATAATCAAATTATATGGTAATTGACTGTATCTGAATCCAGTTCTGAAAGAAATTGTTGTATACATGTGTGTATGAAATCCATATATTCCAATTATTTTTAAATAAATAAATTGGATTTGTAATGGTTTTAAAAATAATCAGAATTTCCAATATATGAGTTGGAATGGATTTGAATCGAAATTATCTTCGGAACATTTCGATATTGGATTTCATGATTATTCGAATATTGTGGAGGAATTTGGAAGATATACATATCGTTATTCCAATACGGTGTTTGTTGATTCCAGATTTTGATATTGAATATGAGCCGATATATTTTCTATTCAGAGCCTTGTATTTAATATCAAATGTGATTTTGGGTTTGTCGTGAATGGTGTCTTCATTAACACTACTCTTGAACCCAGTTGAGGAAAGATTAAATCTTTTTATTTATATTTAATGAAGTATACCAATTAATTAATATTTAATTGGAAATGAATTGAAATTGGTCTTTGGGTTTATCGTGAATGGTGTTTTAAGTAACACTTGTTCTTTAACCAAGTTGTTAGTGGAATGTGATTTTAGGTTGTCGTGAATGGTATCTTTAATAATACTGTTCTTAGACCCAATGGAGTTAAGAAAATCAGAAACTAACTGGAGATTAGTTAAGTTGAATGGTTTCCGTGGTGTTGATCTGATGTTGGTTTCGGCCGTCAGGGTTAATACTTAGGGAATTGTTCACTTGCTAATTTACTGTTAAAGGCTGACTGAATAGAATGTGATTTTGGGTTTACCATGAACCGTGTTTTAATGGACATTGGTTCTTTAACCCAGTTAAAGACAGGGAAAAGATTTTGGGTTTTCGTGAATGGTATCTTTAATAATACTATTCTCAGACCCAATGGAGTTAAGAAAATCAAAAACTAAATGGAGATTAGTTAAGTTGAATGGTTTCTTGGGTATTGATCTGACGTTGGTTTCGGCCTTCAGGGTTAATACTTAGGGAATTATTCACTTGCTAATTTACGGTTAAAGGCTGATGGAATGGAATGTGATTTTCGGTTTATCGTGAACCATGTTTTAAAGGACATTTGTTCTTTAACCAAGTTAAAGGAAGGTAGATTAAAGAATAAATTTAAAGAATTTATCTTTGACAAAATTAATGGGAACCTTTCCTAAGTATAAGAATATTGGAATAAAGGAATATTCTGGATTGGAACGAGGCGTATGTTGTGTTTTTATAGCACTTGTTTATTATATATGCGATTTATTCAGAAAGACCAGTTTATCTCATTCTGAATAACTGATTCGATGATATGTCGAGGATGAAGATGGTGGTTGAAGACCAGAGGTCTTCACATCGTTTGGATGATTACTGATGTCTTGATTGGACTGTACACCCAAGGCAAGGTACCAAGTGGTCATCGTCCAGACGTACTTGGAGATCGGCCAGATATGCAAGGACCTCTTCCCTTTAATGGACATATGGGGGAGGAATAATGTGCCTCCGGTTTCATTCAAACCCAGAACGAACCTGTAAATGGATGTGTGTCTGACATCGGATTTCACTCTGTGTGATTGATATACATCGGTTGCATATCGTGAATTGCCTGTGTGGCATGACGAGATGCAAATGATCAAGGCTTCTGTTGAAAAGCAGAGTTTTGTGGTTGATGATCAAAGCACGGCTTTGATATAGCATAGCTTTGTGTAGCGTTAATTCGCGAGCCTCACACCCCGATGTGAACCAGAAATGGGAGAAGGACCTCAGGGATATGGACATATGCTGGTTTCGAGCTAGGAGTTGTGTTTTGGGTTTTACATGCCTGGACATTTTACTTATATGGATGAGAGATAGCGAGGCGCCTCGGTTATATCGGTCGATCCGGGGCCGATGGAGTCATTTGGCTCATTTATGCCCCATAGGGCAGAATAGCATATCGTTTACGGTATTATTAACCCACTATGTGTGGGCCGGCCCTGATGACCCATGGGTCACTCGAGCTCTGATCCCGAGGCTCGGGCTAGACAGTCTCAAAGCTGTAAGGACGATCCGTTGCCTTGGTTCATAGATGGAAATCCAACTTCCAATACGACATTTTGCGGTTTTAATTGTAAACCTATATATGGCGACATAGTGGTATATGGAACTTGTGTTGTCTATGGTTAATACTTATGATTGAAATTGTTTTGACACTATACACCTATAGTAATAATAAAACATGAAATTTTACTACCATGCATTCTTGGCTATTATAAGGTAAAAACTCTATCCTCCAGCTTGCATTGCATTGTGTGATGGGTCCTGAGTCTTATAATAGCTTCATTGTTCTTTATTTAGCATTGCGTGGTGTTTTTATGCACTGGTATTCTTGGGAGGAAGCCCGTTCCGTGTTATATGGCGTGGTCCCTGGATTTGCCTAACTTTAAAATAAAGATTTATAACTGTTTTAGTTCTCACACCAGTCACATGACTGACTTGGAGTTTATTGTTTTTACCTAAACTCTGGGTCCCCCTATTTTCTACATGATCAACTAGTAGATTTTGTTTTGCAGATTTATATTCACAGGATCCTGGTTTACAGCTGGAATGATATTCGGGAAGCTCTGTATCTGTATATTCCTTTCAGTTGTGTTTTGTATTATTTTCTGCTGCATTGTAATTTGTAAATCTCTGATATTTTTCTGATGTATAATATTTATTTCTACTATGTATATTCTTGTATTCCGATGGAACTGTTGTAATAAGCAATGAAATGTTCTTCCGTTTGTGTTCTGATTGATCTTGTTCCCAAGGCAATTCGGGCTTTCCTTCACGGGGGAGTTCGGGTCGCTTCATTTGGTATCAGAGCATTGGTTTACAAAGCTTGGAAAACAAGACACGTTAGAACCAAACGAAAGAATTCATCAGAGATTGAATTAGTAATATCCGATAGGAATGACTCGTTAGAGATAGGATTAGTAATATCCTTGAACGGGTGTGAAGAGTGATAATTTTTAAATAAAATTGAAAACAAGTTTTGTTTTGAAAATTTAAACTTTATTGTTCGTATTTGAATATTTATTTTAAATTGAATTTGGACTATAGAGTGTGTGGTGATTTTGGATATACGTCTGATCCACGTGTATACGGAGCCTTAAATATACTGGATATAAAATCACTCTCTAGTCTCCCGGGGATAATCCTGATGATAGCAGCTGCATCATCGGTATTTATGTTCGAGTTTCGAAAGGGGATATCTATATATTTCCAATTGGCTGGTGTGAGAAACAAAACTAGATAGGATTATTTGTCATGACTTGGCACCAAAAACACGATTTTCTGTATATGTATCAAAATTATGGATTTGAAATGATAATCAACTAATTGATTGATGATTGTGTTGTGTGATTATTTATTTACACCAACATGTGAATGTAAGGTAAATTTAGGCCAAATTGAACCAAATATTGAACTATATTAAAAATTATTTGAAAATGCATGCATGTACATATATATGTGTGAACAGGTCATAGCAGGAAAGCTAAGCAGAGGAAAAAAATTGTTTGCCCGACAAATAGATACATGTTTATTGTATTTCTTGGGGTTTTTGATGATTTTATGAGCCGATTGGCTAGCCGCTTGGCTGTTTCTTTTTCTTTTTGAGATGAGAGGGCCTGTGCGGTGGTTTGGGGATTTTCCCGTGCTCCCATAAAAAGGAGGTTATGGAGAAATTTTTGGTGTTAGCCAAATTTTTGAAGAATTGGAAAATTCTTAGAAACTGAAAAGTTAAAGAATGAACGCCAAATTGAAATTTGGGTTGATTAGTAAAACAACTTTCAACTTTGTTCCTTTTCGAGGACGAAAAGATTTTAAGTGGGGGAGATTGTAACAACCCGGAAAATCTGAACCTATTTAAAATTTTTATTTTGGCAATTTTAATGAATTTTGAATATTTAAAACGGATTATTTTAAATAATAACGACGAGAAGTTTATTTTTGAATAGAATTAAAATGTATATATTTATTTGACTCGACGTTAGAATCTAAAATAATTATTTTAATTATAAAAGGAATTGGAAATGGCGCGATAGTTTGAAAATTCGATTTCAAATTTCAAATGGATGTACAGGATTCAGAATAAAACAGATTTTAGCGAAACCAGAAATATTAGAATCTATTTGAAAATATCTTTGTGACGAATCTGAAAAATCCAAATTTCATAGCGAGAATAAAAAGTTATGCCCAGTTGAAAACTCAGAATAGTCGCTATATAAACATAGGCCAAAAAAGTCATATTTTGCATACGAATGATATTGGACACGAAACCACTTCCATTGAGTTCAAAATGCCGTTTGCGACTCTGAAAAGTGTAAGCTTCGATATATTCCGAGATCTGGAATAGTGGCAATTGGATGGGGTTTTCGGTTATCAATACATAGCTCTTAAAAAGTGAAATTTTGCACATGAGTTCAGAATTTGACGAGATAAATTTTTCTGGATTCATAATGACAAATCATTGTTGAGTTCCAAAATGCACGTCGAACGGAATTAGTATGTAGCCGTGCGAGCTAAAACAGTTCAGGGTAAAATAGACAGTCATTTTACAAAGGAACATTGTTGAGACGATCTCAGAATTCGATTCCATTTTTTTTGGATTCGTATCGTCTAATAATGGTTAAATCCAAAAGGGATTGCTTTTTGGAGTTAATGTGTGGGCGTGCAAGAAGAAAAGGCGCGCTAAAATAGCATTTTGAACAATATCTGAGCATTTTTACAATTTTAACGGATGACCAAACGAACTCGGAACTCGACGAAACTTGTTTCATTGGATTCGTCTTCACGTCTACTATGTCCTGTCTGAAATCCGCGGCAAAACGGAGATCGTTAGCGGTCGGACGATCGGATGGAAAAAGAGATAAATAACCACCCCTCTTTCTTCCTTCATTCTCTTCCTCCCTCCTTTCTTTCTCAAATTCCCATTAATGGGCTTCAAACCCCAAACCGTCGTTGCCCCTCCTTCCCACCCTCAACCACTACCGCACCACCTCAGGCCACCGCACCCCCTCCGGCCACCCTCCTCCTCTTCTCCCTCCTCTTCTCTTTCTCTCTCTCCCTTCACAAACCGAAACCCTAGACCCAAATACCACCACCACCACTAACGGCCCCACAACCACCACCTGCACCCTTCTGCCACCCAGTCAGGCCGCTCCGCTGCCTACGGCCACCTAGCTTCGGCCGTGGGCCCCGCTACACTCAAAAACCCATTTTTCACAAATTTCCCGTTTTGCAAATAACACCCTGTCACTATTTCGCCAATAACTCCCAAACCTTTCATTTCTGGCCAAAACCCCAACGCAAAATCGAAGAGCACGATTTTCTCTTCAATTCGGTATATCGAAGTCCTATTTTGGACTACGGAGCTATCCGAAAAACACGTCCAACGTCTGTTGTCCAAATACTATCCAAATACTGTCTTTTCGCGATTTCCGGCGAAATGACATATTTTCGAAAGGAAGACCACTAGGCGAAAGTTGTCCGGAATGGCGCGTTTAAACTAAAAAAGGACGGTGTGAAGATTGGAGCTCGTTTGCAAATTCTGGAACCAGAACAGCAAACCCGAATGATAGAAAATATGTGAGTTTTCTCCGCTTTAAAGCTTATATGGTTTTTCACGTATGAATTATGTAAATTTATGATTTTTATTTATATAAAGTTATGATTTTTATTTATATAAAATTATGATTTTTATTTATATATACTTATGATTTTAAATTACATAAAGTTGTGATTTTTAGTTATGTAAAAATATCATTTTTTGGTTAGTTAAAAATAGGATTTTTATCGTAGGGAGGAAATATTTTAAGCATGATTAAAAATATGATCTTTAAATAGTGTATGGCATGGAAATGTTTTTAGAAAGATAAAAATATGATTTTGAGCCTATGTATGCTATTTATAAAATAGACAAGTTATGAAATAATTATTCGATAGTTAAAAATATGATTTTTAACTTATGCATGTTATTTACAAATTAGACATGCGGGATTCCTGGAGAATTTAAGATTGACAATCAAAGATTGACGAAGTGGAAACCCAAGGTGAGAACTTCTCACTTTTATTTTATTTTCTAGTTAAAATATAAACTATGATGCAGATGGTGCTTAGTAGCACCCGACACCCGTCGTCCACAAACCATGGACGACTTGTTTGTTTGTTTGTGTTGTAAAAATTGATTGTGTGATATGGAATGGAAATAAATATTTTATAGTTAAAAATATAATTTTTAACGCGTATATGAATAAAATAAATATTTATAAACAAATCGGACGATTTGTTTATGTACACACATTTGACTGATATTGATTAGAACGATAAATTTTACACATCGCCTAACTGCACAAATAAAATTCATTATTTGTTGATTGAAACCACACATGGGTATTGGGATGAAATTGGACATACACTAATCCCAATAATTAGTTGTATGTCAATCAATTGATTGACAAACTGTTGTAAGCATTAAATATTTATATTTGATGCTTCTGCAGTGTAGAATGCACTCTGGATGATAGTTGACTATGTTTGATTGTTGTTGTATACATGTGTGTATGAAATCCATATAATCAAATTATATGGTAATTGATTGTGTATGATTCTAGTTCAGAGAGAATGAACATTTTAAAATAACGAATATTTTAAAAATTAACGAACATTTTTAAAATAATATTCAGTAAAAGATCAAAATTTGATTTTGATATCCGATTTGGGATGGACACGAATATATTTAAATATATCTAGCCGTGTTGATTAGAGATGCGCTATTTTGACGCGACTGATATTTATATTGATTTTATTCATTTTTATAATGAATATCGAAAAGGAATTGATTTCAAAATATAAGGTTTTGAAAATACTATCGTTTATATATCGTTTATATGGATATTCAATTTTGATTTGAAATTGAATATGAATTTGAGATCATTTTGAAAATGAATTTAAAATGAATTATAAAATACGTTTTAAATGGAAATCAACGAAATATATATAATATATATATTATGTATATATAATGGCCTGAATAGAACGCGCCGCGCCACGGCAGTTCGCGAATTTCGACCATTGACTTCGAACGGACATTACGGGAGATCCGACCGTCGGATTCTCCTAAGCCCGGAACTTGAGTTCGTATTGAAAAGATCTTTCCAATGAATACAAGAAATTAGAAAACTAATGGCTAGATTTGGAATTATGCTCAAATCAAATTTGGAAAAGGTCGTTGTAAGTGCAGTTCGATGACCGTTTATGGAAATCGACTGTACGGGCTTTAATAAAATTATTAAAAATATCAATAATTAGTGTGAAATCATAATAAATGATTTGGAAAGAACTGGGAAGAAAAATTCCATATTTGAAAAGATAAAAATAGATTTTTAACAAAATGAACTAGTTATGAACAAGAATTATATTCCAATTATTTTTTAAAAAATAAATTAGATTTGAAATGGTTTTAAAAATAAACAGAATTTCCAATATATGAGTTGGAATGGATTTGAATCGAAATTATCTTTGTAATACTTCTATATTGGATTTCGTGATTATATGGATATTGTGGAGGAATTTGGAAGATATATATATCATTATTCCGATACGGTATTTGTTGATTCCAGAATTTGATATTGAATTTAAGCCGATATATTTTCTATTCATAGGCTTGTATTTAATATCAAATGTGATTTTGGGTTTGTCATGAATGGTGTCTTCATTAACACTATTCTTGAACCTAGTTGAGAAAAGATTAAATCTTTTTATTTAGATTTAATGAAGTATACCAGTTAATTAATATTTAATTGGAATTGAATTGAAATTGGTCTTTGGGTTTATCGTAAATGATGTTTTATAACCCGATTGTTAATGGAATGTGATTTTAGGTTGTCGTGAATGGTATCTTTAATAATATTGTTCTTAGACCCAATGGAGTTAAGAAAATTAGAAACTAACTGGAGATTAGTTAAGTTGATGGTTTCCTGGGTATTGATCTAATGTTGGTTTCGGTCTTCAGGGTTAATACTAAGGGAATTGTTCACTTGCTAATTTACGGATAAAGGCTGATGGAATGGAATGTGATTTTGGGTTTAACGCGAACCGTATTTTAAAGGACATTGGTTCTTTAACCCAGTTAAAGATAGGATAAGATTTTGGGTTATCGTGAATGGTATCTTTAATAATACTGTTCTTAGACACAATGGATTTAAGAAAATCAGAAACTAACTGGGGATTAGTTAAGTTGAATGGTTTTCTGGGTATTGATCTGATGTTGATTTCGGCCTTCAGCATTAATACTCAGGGAACTATTCACTTGCTAATTTACGGTTAAAGGCTGATGGAATGGAATGGAATTTTGGGTTTATCGTGAATCGTGTTTTAACGGACATTGGTTCTTTAACCCAGTTAAAGACCGGAAGATTAAAGAATAAATTTAAAGAATTTATCTTTGATAAAATTAATGGGAATCTTTCCTAATGTATAAGAATATTTGAATAAAGGAATATTCTGGATTGGAACGAGGCGTATGTTGTGTTTTTATAGCACTTGTTTATTATATACGCGGGTTATTCAGAAAGACCGGCTTTATACCATTCTGAATAATTGATTCGAAGATATGTCGAGGTTGAAGACGGTGGTTGAAGACTGGAGGTCTTCACATCATTTGGATGATTACTGATGTCTTGATTGGGTTGTACACCTAAGACAAGGTAATAAGTGGTGATCGTCCAGACGTACTTGGAGATTGACCAGATATGCGAGGACCTCTCCCCTACATTGGACACATGGGGGAGGAATAAGGTGCCTCCGGTTTCGTTCAGACCCGAAACGAACTTGTAAATGGATGTGTATCTGACATCGAATTTCACTCTGTGTGATTTATATACATTGGTTGCATAGCGTGAATTGCCTGTGTGGCATGCTGAGATGCAAATAATCAAGGCTTCTGTTGAAAAGTAGAGTCTTGTGGTTGATGATCAAAGCACGACTTTGATATAGCATAGCTTTATGTAGCATTAATTCGCGAGCCTCACACCCTGGTGTGAACCAGAAACAGGAGAAGGACCTCAGGGAAATGGACATATGCTGGTTTCTAGCTAGGAGTGGTGTTTTGGGTTTCACACGCCTGGACATTTTACTTATGTGGATGAGGGATAGCAAGGTGCCTTAGTTATATCGGTCGATTCGGGGCCGATGGAGTCATTTGGCTAATTTATGCCCCATAGGGAAGATTAGCATATCGTTTACGGTATTATTGAATCGCTAAGTGTGGGCCGGCCCTGATGATCCAAGGGTCACTCGAGCTTCGATCCTGAGGCTCGGGCTAGACAGTTTCGAAGCGGTAAGGACGATCCCTTGCCTTGGTTCACAGATGGAAATCCAACTTCCAATACGACATTTTGCAGTTTTAATTGTAAACCTATATATGGCTACATAGTGGTATGGGCACTTATGCTGTCTATGATTGATACTTATGATTGAAATTGTTTTGACACTATACACTTACAGTAATAATAAAACATAAAATTTTATGAACCAAGCATTCTTGGCTATTATAAGGTAAAAACTCCATCCTCTGGCTTGCGTTATATTGTGTGATGGGACCTAAGTCCTATAATAGCTTTATTGTTCTTTATTTAGCATTGTGCTGTGGTTTTATGCACTGGTATTCTTGGGAGAAAACCAATTCCGTGTTATACGGCGTGGTCCCTGGATTTGCCTAACTTTAAAATAAAGATTAATAACTGTTTTAGTTCTCACACCAGTCACATGACAGACCTGGAGTTTACTGTTTTAACCTAAACTCTGGGTGCCCCTATTTTCTACATGGGCAGCCAGTAGTTTTTGTTTTGCAGATTTATATTCACAGGATCCTGGTTTACAATTGGAATGATATTCGGAAAGCTCTGTATCCGTATATTCCTTTCAGTTGTGTTTTGTATTATTTTCCGTTGCATTGTAATTTGTAAATCTCTGATATTTTTCTGATGTATAATATTTATATATACTATGTATATTCTTGTTTTCTGGTGGGGTTTTGGTAATAAGCAATGAAATATTCTTCTGTTTGCGTTCTGATTTGTCTTGTTCCCAAGGCAATCCGGGCTTTCCTTCACGGGGGAGTTCGAGTCGCTTTAGGTATCTACGGAGTTACGATACCGATCGATTAGGGTAGTAATTAGGGTACATCTAGTCTCACTTGTTTAGGAGCCGTTATTATCCTTAGAGGTAACACCGGCATGTTCTGTTGGGCTACGTTTTATTGTATGGGGTAAAACATCTCACTAGAAGTACACATAAGTACACCATCTTGTTGTGGATCATCTTGTCTATATACTAGTATTTATACAGAGAGAGAAGAAAAATGTTAGAGAAGCGTTGTACATGTATGTTCAGTTCAGTTTATCATGTTTACCTTATCATACCTTCCTTATATGATGTTTTCTCTCTTATCCAATTTATATGCCTGTCATGATGCTTTTACTTATTTATATGCTAAAAGTAACAGGACTCGCCAGACCTATGTCTGGCCTATTTTGTTTCCTCTTCTTTCTCTTCTGTTCCCCCCCAAGGTTCTTAGGGTGGGAATACTCAAACTTGATCATGATTCTTCTTTCATTTTGCTTGGAGCTGCTTAGATGTATTGCTTGATTTCGTATCATGTCTACTATGGCTATGTTTAGGGGTTTATGTTATTTTCATGTTTACTGTAATCTGATGAATTTATTATAAGACAGAGTTCTAAATTGATGTACTAGGCTTTATGCATTTCATACTTTAGATATAACTATGTTTTGGATCATGATGTTTTATGTTTAATAAAAGTTAATTTTGATGCTATTCTATATCTGTCTTGTAATGTTTCTGTTTTTGATTACATATAACACTTCATGAAACTTAATGCATTCTGTTAAAGAGTGACATTAACGGACGTGGGGTGTCACATTTGGTATCAGAGCTGAAGGTTACCAGATTGGATTAAAGATTTTGAAAATTGTTCTCGAAAAGGTTTTAAAAGAAAGCATTTTAAAAAGAAAAGTCTATTTTGAAAAACATATTCCCCAAAGCCATAGGAAATGTCTTTCAATTCTCTGTTTGAATCCTTTTTCCTTTTCTTTTCAGCATGTATGGGGAACCTAATATTACTAAGGGTGTTATGATACCAAGCTGGTTCTGTAGGTATCTTGAGGCCACGGCGCCTGCTGGAGTTCAAGCAAACGTTCCTCCCTCAACTGCACCTGTTATTCCTCCTCCGCCGCCGCATGCTGAAAATTCTCTAAAATATGCAAAGGTTTCTGTGCTATGGGTTGAAAGCCATTCCGAGGAACCGAAACCTTCGTAGAAGCAAGGAATTGGCTTAAACAAACGAAAGATTTGTTTGGAATTTTCGAAGTTGACGATCGTAGAATGATCCAGTTGGCCGCTTGGCTGCTGAAAGATAAGGCTTCGTTCTAGTGGGAAGTGACGCAAGCAGGGCGTCCAATAGAGACTTGGGATGATTTCCGATAGATGTTCGAGATGAAGTTTCTTTCTTAAGCCGAGAAAGGTTTGCAAATGGAAATGTTTTAGCGCTCAAGCAAGGAGGCATGCTTGTCAAAGAGTATGTTAACAAGTTCAATCAACTGGCGAGGTTTAGGTGTGAGCTAGTAGGTATCCCCGCATAAGAAAGCTTTGAGGTTGGCTAAAGGTTTGCGCTACCTATGTCTCATATTCCGATGGAAGCCACTTTTTTGAAACTCGTTGATATGACATTGGTGCATGAGGAAGATAAAAGTGAGAAGAAAGAAGCTAAGGTTGAGGAAACACAAAATAAGAAATTGTGACCCAAGAAAGGACAATAACAACAACAAAAGAAGGGAGGAAAGAACGACAAGGCTAAAGATAAGAGGAAATGTCATAATTGTAGACTTGAGGGTCATTTGATCAAGGACTGCAAAAGAAAGAAGAATGTTTGTTTCATTTATGGATAGGCCAGAGACTTTTCTAAGGAGTTCCTGAAGAAGCAAGGACAAGGTAAAAGGGCATAATTTCTGGAGGTCAGGTGCATGCTCTCATGGCCAGTGTGCCAGATAGAGGTAGGAAAGTCTCCGTTGAAGGTTTGATTTCTTTTTCCATTCATCATGTTAGAACTCTTTTTGATTCGGGCACTTCGCATTCTTTTATATCTGATTTTGTGGTTGAGTCTCTACACCTTAGCACTAGTATGGTTATGGATCCCATTGTTGTCTCGAACCCCATTGGTGGTATGGCTCATATGTCTATGATTTGTCGAGGTTTGAGAATATCCGTGTTGGGCGTCGAGTTTGAGTGCGACGCATATGTGCTCGATTTCAAAGGTTATGGTTTGATTCTAGGGATGGATTGGCTAGCCATGTATGGTGCCATTCTAGATTGTGAGAGGAGGGTTGTTAGACTTTTGACTTTCCATGGGAGCATCCTCGAGATTCCTTGTGACCATGAGGAGTCTGTCATGTTTAGTTTCCTAGAGTTACTTGATGCATTTATCGATGATCTACGATATGTACCAGAAGTCTGTGCGTATCCTGATGTTTTTGATGAGGTTCAGGCTTACCTCTGAGGCAGCAGATTGATTTCCATTTATACTTGGTGGACAATGCAAAGACAATTGCATTGCCTGTGTGCCATATGGCTCCAAGAGAAAGAAGGAAGCTCAACAAGAAAGTAGTGGAGTTAATTGATAAAACGTTTATTAGGTGAAGCATATATGAATGGGTCGCTCCGGTAGTATTCGCAACTAAGGCGGATGGTTCGCTTCGCTTATGTGTGGACTATAGAGAGTTGAATAAACTCACTCAGAAGAATAGGCACCCACTCCCAAGGATAGATGATATGTTTGACCATCTTGTTGTTGCATCAGTTTACTCTCAATTAGACTTGGCCATGGGGTTCCATCAGTTGAGGGTGGACGAGGACAATATAGACAAGATTGCCTTTAGAACTCCAGATGGTTTCTTCGAGTCGCTCGTTATGCCTTTTGGGTTGACGATTGCACCCGTCTATTTAGAGGATCTAATGAGTAGAGTATTTCAGGAGTTTCTAAATAAGTTCATTGTGGTCTTTGTTGATGACATCTTGATTTTCTCGAAGAGCAAGGAAGAGCATGCCTTACATTCAAGAGAGGTTTTGAAAACACTTCGTGCATACTAGCTTAAAGGCAAAGTTCTCCAAATGACATTTTTGGAAGAAAAAAAAGAAGTGAGATTTCTTGGGCATATGGTTTTTAAAGATATGATAGCAGTAGATCTCGCGAAGGTAGTTACAGTTCAGGATTGGCAGATCCCAAAGAATGCAATAGAGGTGAGAAGTTTTCATGTTTTAGCAGGCTATTATAGGAAGTTCCTTCAGGACTTCGCAAAGATATCAACCCCACCCACCAGGATGACGAAGAAGAACCTGACATTTTCATGGGATATAGATTTGTGATGATGCTTTTTAGCGATTAAAGAGGGCGCTGACAACAGCCTTAGTCTTGACCATGCCCGATGGGAACAAAGTGTTCATAGTATATACTGATGCATGTGGTATAGGGCTTGGTGCGGTTCGATGCAAGAGGGAAGAGCAGTACATTATGAAGGTAGACAGCTAAGAGTTCATGGGATATAGATTTTCACTTAACACTTGGCGCTATTATCTACTTGGAGAGAAGTTCGAGTTGTGCACTGATCATAAATCCCTCAAGTACTTATTCTCGCAGAAGGATCTTAATTTAAGGCAACAAAGATGGATGGAGTTCCAAGCGTCCTATGACTTTGAGATTGCTTACACCCCTGGCAAGGGTAATGTGCTAGCAGAAACATTGAGTAGGTAGAGGATGTCCTTTAGTCCTCTGTTTGTGGAAAGGAAAAGCTTGGAGTTTATATCGACTTTTGATTTTAGACCCTCCATCGAGTTTATACCTGGTTTATTGGCATCATTAGAGTTGCGACCTACTCACCAGATATGGGCTTCACAGCGAGAGGATCAATAGATTTAAGACATCTTGGATAGATTCAGTAGAGGAGAGACTTCTAGTCACCTCAATCGATATTCCACAGATGATAGAGGGTTTTTGCGACGAGATGGAAGGCTTTGTGTTCCCCGTATTGGGAGTTTTTTTAAAATAGTCCTTAAAGAAGCCCATCACTCTAAGATGACTATTCATCCAGGCGGTGATAAGATGTATAGAGACATGAAGAGGGTTTTCTTTTGGGCTGGGATGAAGAAAGATGTGGCAGAGTTTGTTTCCCACTGTTTGGTTTGCTAACAAGTCAAACCTAAGCAAAGGAAGCCCGGTGGTTTACTTCATCCTTTGGAGGTCCCACATTGGAAGTGAGAGAGCTTCTCGATGGATTTCGTTAATTGTTTGCCTAAATCGAGAAAGGGCAACACCAGTACTTGGGTTATAGTGGAAAGACTTGCTAAGAGCGCTCATTTCATTCTGGTTAAGAGTAAGAGGATGGCAACATGATTGGAAGCAATTTACGTTCGTGAGATAGTCCGTCTTCATGGAGTACCTTCCAATATTGTAAGTGACTTTGACCCTATTTTCACTTGTGAATTTTGGAAGAGCTTGCAAGAAGCTTTCGGTACACGGTTGTGTTTGATCACCACTTATCATCCCCAGACCGATGGACAGAAGGAAAGGGTGAATAGAGTCCTTGAGGATCTTTTAAGACCGTGTATCCTAGACTTCGGAGGGACTTGGGAAGATCATCTTCCTTTAGTTGGTTTGCTTACAACAATAGTTATCAAGCTTGTATTGGCATGACACCCTTCGAAGCATTGTATTGACGACCCTGTATATCACTAACTTATTGGTGGGAGTCTACAGAAAGACTTCTACTTTGACCAGATATGGTTAGAGAAACTTCAGAAAAGATTGATCTTATTAGAAGGTGCGCGAGGACAGCTCAGGACATGCATAAGTCCTACGCAGATAGGAGAAGGACAGATATTGAGTTTGAGATAAGAGACATGGTTTTCATCAAGGTATCTCCTTTAAGGAATTTGGTTCGTTTTGGATCTATAGGGAAATTGGCACCAAGGTTTGTGGGGCCATTTCCCATAACAGAAAGGATTGGCCAAATGGCCTATAAATTGAAGTCGCCTGAGAGATTGTCCGGCATTCATGATGTTTTTCATGTTTCCCATTTACGGAAGCGTTTGCATGATACTGCATAAGTAGTTAAACCGAGTATGCTTGAATAAGTAGAGTTAGAACGGGAGGCGACAATTAGACGAGTTCCTGCCCATATTCTTGGATCAGAGGTTAAGAAGCTATGCAATCGAGAGGTCAAAGACAAGATTCGCGCATCATACCCTTTTCTTTTTGGGAATATGTTCTTAACTTCCTTTCCAAAGATTTTATTCATGCTTGTTTCTATCATTTAAGTATATCCTATTGATCAAATCTTTGACCTTCAGGTAGGAAGCCCATGGATGGAAACATGTGTTTGAGACATGTTATGTTTGATGGATGCAAGTGGTTGCTCGTGGATGCATATACACACACATTAGGCACTAGATCAGCTCAATCACTCTCATACTGCATATGGATTTTTGTGCATTTTTCTTCTTTTTATGGATGAAAATGGGTGTATCATCATATGGATGTTGCATATAGATGAATGACTACGCATACATATAGAACCTACATGTTATAGTAGTATTATTTGCATACATATTGGATTCATGACACTAACATACATTGCATTAAGGAGGTCGAATAAATCAGTAGACTGCCTGATCTTTTGCATTTGCATAGGGAAATATACACAACATTTGCATATGTTCATATAAGAATTAGAAATCTTTTAAGGACAATGGATGCCTGTGATTGGTGGATGAGTAGATGGATGATGGATTTTAGGATATACATTCTTCTTAACTTAGAGATTTCGAAGTCGAAATCCTTTAAGAAGGGGAAAATGTAACGCCCCGTAATTTTATAAGACACTATAATGATAAATTGAAGAATACTTAATTAAATAATTGGAATTAAGTAAAACAGACTGTGCTATTGCGTTTGTCTCGGAATTCTGCTTAAGGTAGACACCAAGTTTGTGTAAAACGGACATCGTATGAAGAAGATATTAAGGTTTGAAGTTTGTATACGCATAAGATATATATATACACACAGACACACATAACCATGTCAAAACTAATCAAAATGATTCAAAAACAAAAGTTGGAAGTCTGAGGGGAAATCAACCCGTTGGGGTTCGACATACTCTAGAGGTGTCGACCCATGGGTCAACACCATAAGGGGGGTGTCGACACCCATGTCGACACGCCCGCAGATCCGAGTGAAATACATTTCTGCGTACATAGACTAAATTCTTGGCTAGATTCATTGATCCTACGCTATAAATAAGACCCCATTATCATTGTTTTATTCATTCTAAAACAATGGAGATATAGATGCTGCCTCTGTCTAGATTAAATTAGCCTATTCTTCTTCAACAAACATTCAAATTCAGAGATCTCTTCTTCAGTAGCTACAATCAAGTCTCATATTCTTTAGATCCAATCAGAGTGATTTTATGTTATTTTTAGATAGAAATAATTAAAATGAATCTTGACATGCCTATAAGTTTGGATCTAAGCCTATGACTATTTATCATATCAGATCCATCATTATTTGTATACCTAATTCACTGATTAGATCTCATCATGCCTGTTTATGATCATGTCACTATGCCTAATTAGTTCTATTATCACATGTTCATCAGATATGTTCCTATATGCCTATCTTGTCACTATGCCCAACACCATATGCTTATTAGTTGCTATGCCTATCTTATTATTATGCTTATTTCTGTTCTCATCCCTTCTTATTTTCCCTTTTTATTTTATAGCCAGGCTACCTTCGAGCCTAGGCATATCGCTAAAATATACAAATATGTGAAATTGGGAACGAGGGAAAACGTTAAAATTGGGGAATAACTTGTATTGGGAGATCTGCGGCATAACTCGAATTGAAAACATGAATATGGGTTTGGGTCATAAACCAAAACTGTGATTAAAGACCTTAACTTGGGGGCATATGGTACATTATGAAGATGACTTGGGAAAGGGGCATGAAAACCTATAATGAAATAGGAATAATTGTTAAAGAACGAAAATGCCTACATTTACAGTAATTAGAAACTGTAACTGCGCTTAGACACGAGATTAGATTACACTTGTGGTAGTCTGCCCGAGCCCGACCGGCATACCCAGCAACCACAAGTGGTGAATCTAATGTAATGAGTCTAAGTGCATAAACACGTGACGGTGCTAAGACACGAGGTTAAGTCCGATTTGTGGAAGAAGTCTGCCCGGACCTGCTCGGTGTGTCTTGCATCTACAATTTGTAGACTCAATGTGGGAGGTCTAGCGCATTATAACCATATATGAATGAATGGTAATGGACTTGAATACTTAACCTGTGTGAATCCATAGGGATTACATGAACATGTTAACTTGAGCAGGGGTTAAGTAAACTTGCTTGAAACAGTGGGAGGGTTAAGTATATCATAAGGGGTGGGTAATATTTATATATAGGCCCACAAACTTAACCTATTGTGGTTATGCAATCTTGTTACTCTAGTAGGTCATAACCTGTGGAAATCCTAGTAATGGGATGCAAGTCTAGGGGGAAGCTTGTATCATCTTGTGCGTGGGACCCATTTCAGTAAGTAACCCATATAGGTATCAAACGTGTACTCCGAACTAGGTCGGAGTCAGGGCACACTTACTAAGTGATCCAAAAGTGGGGATGGTGTGGGCGGCGCATTCCGATGAAGTCATGTGCGTGCATGGGCCCGGACTAGGGAGGCTAAGAGGTTGTGTCATTGGTAGATATGGTTGTGCACATCCTGAAAATGAAGGGTTGCCACTTTAGAATGTGATACATCCTGCTGTAGAGCCAGCATAGGGTATCTATGGAGCTACGAAGCCGATCAATCTAGGTAATAATTAAGGTACATCTTGTCTTGACTGTTTAGGAGCCTGTTATTATCCTTAAGAGTAACACCTGTATGTTCAGTTGGGTTGCCTATTATTGTATGGGGTAAAACATCTCACTAGAAGTACGCCTAAGTCTTCCATCTTATTGGGGGTCACCTTGTCTAGTACACTAGTATTGTTGCAAAGAGAGAAGAAACGTATTAGAGAAGCACTGTACATATATGTTATGTTCAGTTTATCTTGTTTACCTTGTCATACCTGCCTTATATGTTGTTTTCTACCATATCCAATTTATGTGCCAGTCATGATGCTTTTACTTATTTATATGCTAAAAGTAACAGGACTCGCCAAACTTATGTCTGACCTATTTTATTTCCTCTTCTTCCTCTTCCGTTCCCCCTTAAAGCTTTTCAGGGTGGAAATACTCAAGCTTGATGAGGACTCTTCTTTCATTCTGCTTGGAGCTGCTTAGATGTATTACTTGATTTCATATCTTGTATACTATGCCTATGTTTTAGGTATTATGCTCTTTTCATGTTTATTGTACTTTGATGAATTTAGTTCAAGACAGAAGTTCTAAATTAATGTACTGGGTTTTATGCATTTCAGACTTATAATGTAAATGTGTTTTGAACCATGATGTTTTCCGTTTGTTAAAAGTTTTAAATCCCGCTGCTATTCTATATATGTCTTGTAATGTTTCTGTTTCTGATTACCTATAACGCTTCACGAAACTTAATGCATTCTGTTAAATAGTGACATTAACGGACGTTGGGTGTCACATTTGAAAGTGATGTTATATGTATGTCTTCACTAGTGTTTAGTTAGCCCAGATGGGATATACTAGTTTAAAATGCTAATGTGCTTCACAAATATTAATTATTGGAGCGATGCAAAATTGTGAGTATATCTCTTTGTTAACTAAGCCCAATATACACATGACTATAATCCCACATAAAATTGTTGGTATATATGTATATGTAAATGTTGTTGCTTAGATTTTAGTTTTCAATCTTCTTGTGTTTCTTGCTAGTTTTGTAGTTCTGTTTCCAGAATTGTGTATTCATTTGTTTCAGTTTGTTGTCAAGAAAAAAAATAAAGTCCATGGCATTCTTCCAAAAAAAAGAGAAAGGAAAAAACATCCTGTTTTCTATTCACAGTTGTGCATTTTATACATAACATTATGTTATGTTGCACTCTTCACTTAAGCCACTCCCTCTATTCCTCCTTCATTTCAAAATTGTATCATAAATGTATTTTACAACAACTAGTCTTCAACAAAATTTAGATTGGCTATTATGATATCCCATAGCTTCATACATCAACTCAGCAACCAACTAGCTATTGAGCCTCCAAGCAAACAGAGTGATCCAAGGTAATATTTATACATAGCATACGTTATGCACTACACATGTGAAGTAGATAATCATCTCTCAATTTATAGGATAATAAAAATAAAAAATATTTGTATTGAGCTTAATTGATATGATTTATTTTTTACTATGCAGAATATGTTAATGATTGATGTTTCTATAACTCTATGTGTGTTAAATCTGCCCACAACTAATTTATCCTCGGAATAATATTAAGGTGAGTTAGTTTTACCTAAACAATGAGAAGATAAAATTGTGGAAGATGAAGTAGATAATCATCTCTTTGCTTATAGAATAATAATGGTTAACAAAGTTGGCATTTAACTTTTAGCTATATAAGTTTCACAATCATATCTTAGCTTAGATTTTAATCACACATTTTATGATAGATGTCTTCTTTAAAATGAAATATATTATATGGTTAAAATAATAGATTTTTTATTTTTTATTTCGCTGTGGCGGGCTCCACGGCCTCATGACAGCTTCTTTCTTTACATGGGTATGTTAATTATTGGTATCTAACCAAACTTATCTTAACTACTAATTGGTACACAGGAAAAAGAGTTGCAATAGTGTATAATAATCATTTATGTGGCAATAAGTTGACATTCAGAAAACTTAAAAAACAATAAGAAGAAAACTAAAATAAAATTCCTAACTACAAAGTTGTGTACCTAACAACTCATGTAAACTACATCCAATTGTTCTGTTATTTAATATGTGTGAAACAAACCTAACACGATTGTTATGCATGTTGTTTAGAGGTATAGTTGCAGTTAAGGCTTTAGAATGAAAGTCTATAAGTCTTACATTTGAATATTACAAAAGGATTTGTGGTGATTTATGAAACGAAACCACATAGATAGTAAAGGGGCATCCTGACGGTATAGGAATCTAGTTGTAAGACAATGGAACATGAGTATCTAAGTCCTGGATTTGAAATGTTACTCAAAATTTGTTAGTCAACGAAGCACCTCATGCTATACATTACACATATGAATATAATAAAGTTGCTTGACTTATCTCAAATTGTTTATGTACTTGTTTGACAGTTGAATGGGTAGATCGGATGACACAGTTTTATCCATTATTTGTTCTTTCCCTTAAATTAATGCATTCAAGTTTCTAATTGATTCAAGTTGCAACAACTCAGTTACCAACTGGGTTCAGTTTCTCAGTTGGCAACTGAGTTGCGCATTTTGCAACTCAGTTGCAAACTAAGCTTGCAACTTAGTTGCATACTAAGTTTGCAACTCAGTTTTACAAACTAACTCAATTTTGCAACTGAGTTGCGTAGCTCAACTCAGTCGCCGATTGGTTCATACAACTCAGTCGCCAACTGAGTCGTACAACTCGGTCACTGAACTGAGTCAAACTCAGAGTATCCAATTGAGTTTTTCGAACAGTTAGCAACTTAGTTTGAATTTGAATGGTTTGTATCCTTGTGAAGTTAGATTATATCTTTTATATGTTTAAAGGACTTACATCCTTTGATTTCCTATTGTCATTGAAAGGTTGTCGCACACATGCCTTCTTTTACATATTCATTTTATCACTGTCGCATGCGAAGTGTAGGCTAGTAGCACCTAGTCGACATTGCTTTGACTTTTGTATTCATGTCATTACATTTATTGTTTGTGTAATAATGTAGCCCTATTTTTTGTTCTTACTTTGAGGATTTTTATTCTAGGTTATTGAAGAGTTGTTATCAATTAAAATTGTACAAATGTTCTTGTTCTTATTAAAGAGTTGTTATCATTGCATTGTCAAGGTACTATTTTTAACACTTACAATATATGTACTTCACTTATTGCTAATGGCTATTAATGAGACTTGAGATAGAAGTTATAGTTGTGGAAACCTCTTGATAATTGATATTTACATATTGAACTCCATTAGAAAATCATTATGTTGATATCTTGAGTTTGTAAATTTTAGAACTGAGTTTCTGAGTTTTGCCTGGTTGCAATCCATCTTATGTTATTTTATGAATAACCTTCTATAGCATAAATTTGAAATGAGATTCAATTTATATGGTTCTAAATTAAGGTCTTTACTTCTTTATACTGTTGTTGTTTATTTGTTTTCTGTAGATGTCCTCCTACCCAAGATCTTCAACCATTATCGTGATAACTTACTATGGTATTGTCCATAAGTGTTTTTAGACAATTCGGGCGATCCTCCTCAAATTGTTTATTCTCCCGAATCTCACACACCAACTCCATTTAGTTTCTACGAGAAAATAGAGTCGAGCTTAGAAAGATATTTGGAATTATTTAGTGTTCAGAATGATGTGGCACAGCCGACCAGATCGGCAACACTAACTATATTGCCACCCCTGCCAACATTCGATGTTGGAGAAGTACAATCTCCAAGGTTGCTTTGTCGTTGCAACATTAAAACAATATTAAGAGCATGTTATTTGAATAAAAACGTTGGATGTGAGTATTTTACGAAACGACCCAAACTCGCCCTTACGGGGAAGCCCGGGTTGAGTTGAGAACACGACAAATCAGAACACAAACAGAAGAACATTTCATTGCTATTACAACAATTTACATCAGAGTATAAGAATATGCAGAGTATGAAAAAATAATATACATTTGATAAATATTAGAGATTTGCAAATTACAATGTAGCGGAAAATAATACAAAACACAACTGGAAGAAATACACGGATACAAAGCGTTCCGAATATAGCTCTAGCTGTAAACCAAGATCCTGTGAATATAATATCTGCAAAACCGAAACTACTAGTTGCCTGTGTGGAAAATAGGGGCACCCAGAGTTTAGGTTAAAACAATAAACTCTTGGTCAGTTATGTGAATGGTGTAAGAGCTAAAACAGTTATTTAAAAATTTATTTTAAAATAGAGTAAATCAAAGGACCACTCCGTATAACACGGAATGGGTTTCCTCCCAAGAATACCAATGCATATAACAAAACAACGCAATGCTTTTTGGAAAAATGAAGATATTATAAGGCACAGGTCCCATTACACAATGCAATACAAGTCGTAGGATAGAGTTTTACCTTATAATAGCCAAACAGGCTTGGTACATTTAAAACAAATCATTTTGATACTATTATAAGTGTATAGTGTCAAAATTAACTTCAAATATAAATGTATCAATCATAGATGGCATAGCACCCCATCCTACTATGTCGCCATACAAGTTCTACAATTAAAACCGAAATGTCACGTATTGGAAATTGGATTTCTGTCATGAGTCGAGGCAAGGGATGTATTCTTAACCACTTCAAGACACTCTAGCAAATGTCTCAGGACTACACACTCTGGGTAACCCTTGGAACCTACAGTGTTGGTCCTCCCTTACGTTTGAGGATTAATTATTCCTGAACACACGTTTCCCGGTCTGATAGGACCTATCCATCGGCTCCGTAGTAACCGATAATCGCCTCGCTATCCATCATCCACATAGATAAAAAATATAAATGTCTAGGCTCCATACCATGACACCACCCATAGCTAGAAAGAAACGTCATGTTCTCACTGCGTCCCTTATCCCTTTTTGACTCATACCGAGGTGTGGGACTCACGAATTAACGCTATACACAAAGCTATGCCCTTTAAGGCCGTGCTTTGATCATCAACCATAAGACTCTTCTTTTCAAAAGAATCCTTGATCATTTTCATCTCAGCAAGCCACACAGGCAATTCACGCCATGCAACCGATGTCTATCCATATATAACCTCTGAACTCGTACGTTTCAGAGAAGGGTGTTAAGAAAGAGAATAAATTCTCGACCACCAAACGGATATATATTTAATAGAGATCAATGAACACAGAATAAAATCCAATGTCAGACACATATCCATTTAATATTTCATTCTGGGTCTGAACGAAATCGGAGGCACATTATTCCTCGTCCCGTGTCCAATACAGAAGAGAGGTCCACGCATATCCGGTCGATCTCTAAGTACGTCTGTACGATCACCACTTATTACCTTGTCTTGGGTGTACCACCCAATCAAGACATCAATAATCTTCCAAACGATGCGAAGATCTCCGGTCTTCAACCACCGACTTCATCGTTGACTTATCGTCGAATTAGTTATTCAGAATGGGTATAAACCCGGCCTTTTCGAATAACTCGCGTATATAATAAACAAGTGCTATAGAAACACAACATACGCCTCATTCCTATCCAGAATTATCTTTTATTCAAATAATCTTATACTTTGGGAAAGGTTCCCATTAATTTTATCAAAGATAAATTCTTTAATTTTATTCTTTAATATTCCTTTGGATATCAGTTCCAACCAAATTTAGGTTTATTCAAACTGGTCGAGATTAGCGCACCTTACCTAAGTAGCCATTTGTTTAATTTCCTAATCCTAACCTATTCATTCCATGGAGAAAAACAGGTAATACTCCATATCTAACACCACAGTGTTATTAGTAGATTTAATTACCATTTCACATTCAAATCTAATTGAAGATTTAACTATTGCTTGGAGCAAAACTAGTGAAACTCCATTCTCGATCATTTCCGAAAGTTCATAATTTAAATTATCAATTCACATTTCAATCTAATTATAGATTCATTAAAACTCCACTTAGTTTTAATCTTCCAAAAAATCAATATTAGTGATTATTTAACTTTGGAAACACAAACATGCCGCATCAACAATCTACACCATACTATTGATTTCTGCCAATATATAACCTCCAAGCTTGTACGTCTTAGAGAAGCGTGTTAAGCAAGAGAATAAATTCTCCTCCACCAAACAAATATCTATTTAGTAGAGATCAACCATACTGTTCGAAATATAATGTTAGACATGTAATCCTGTCTTTTACAGGGTTAAAGAACTAATGCCATTTAAAACACAGTTCAGGATAAACTCAAATCACATTCCATTAATTATGAAATCTTCACGAAAAACAGATCAATATATATAATCGATATCAATTTTCGTATCCGACTAATAATATAAATGGAATAACGACAAAGCCTTTTAAATTCCATATATATTAACAGCCTTCCTCCACAGAAGCTCACTTTGATGAATATCAAATCGAATTCCATTCAGTTCCAATTTAATATATTAAATTGGAAAACTTTACTTTGGAAATTTTCCGTTAAATCTTAATAAAAAGATTTATAAATTCCAAATCACATTTCACTGTAAATCAGGTTAAAGAACGAATGTCAATAAAACATAGTTCACAACAAACCCAATTCACATTCCATTTTATTCCAATTATTATATATAATTTGAAACTCTAATAATCTTAATTAAAAGATTTATTCTTTTCACACTGGCTTTAAGAACATTGTTATTTAAGACACCATTCACGACAAATCCAAAATCCAATTCTTTTATTCAATTCAAATTAAATCTTAATTAATTGGAAAACTTCACTAAATCTTAATTAAAAATTTATTCTTTCCTCAACTGGGTTTAAGAATAATGTTAATGAAGACACCATTCATGACAAATCCAATTCAATATTAAATACAAGGCTCTGAGTAGAAATTATATCGGCTTATATTCAATATCAAATTCTGAAATCAACAAATATCGTATTGGGAATAACGATATATATATATATATATATATATATATATATATATATATATGTCTTCCAGATTCCTCCACAATATCCGTATAATCACGGAATCCAATATCAAAATATTCCGAAGAGAATTTTGATTCAAATCCATTCCAATCCATATATTGGAAATTCTGGTTACTTTTAAAACCATTTGAAATACAATTTATTTATTTAAAAATATTGGATTATAATTCTAGTTCATAACTAGTTCATTTTGATAAACATATATTATTATCTTTACAAACATGGAATTTTTCATCCGAATTCTTTTCAATTCATTTATTATGATTTTACAAAAATTATTAATATTTTTAATAATTTTATCAAGGCTCACACGGTCGATTTCCATAAACGGCCATCGAACTGCACTTACAGCGAAATTTTCCAAATTTGATTTGGACATAATTCGAAATCCATTCGTTAGACTTCAAATCTCTTATATTCTTTGGAAATATCTTTAAGATACGAACCCAATGGTTACGGTTTTAGGATAATCCAATGGCTGGACCTCCTGTAATGTCCATTCGAAGTCAATGGTCGAAATTCGTGAAAGGCCACGGCGCAGCGCATTCTAATCAGGCCATTTAAATATATATATATTATATATATTTCGTTGATTTCCATTTAAAACGTATTTTATAAATCATTTATAAATGCTTTTTTAAAACGATTCCAACTTCATTTTCAATTATAAATCAAAATTGAATTTTCCATATCATTATAATATATAAATGATAATATTTTCAAAATATCAGATTTTGAAATCATTTCCTTTTCGATATTCATTATAAAAATGAATAAAATCGATATAAATATCGTGCACGTCAAAATGGCGTTAATCTAATCAACATGGCGCTTTATATATTTAAATATTTCCGTGTCCATCCCAAATCGGACATCAAAATCATATTTTCATCCATTACTGAACATAATTTTAAAATATTAGTTATTTTAAAATATTCATTATTCGTCAATTTAAAATATACGTGAATTTGAAAGATTCGTTCTTTTTGAAATGGAATCAGACACAGTCAATTACCATATAATTTTATTTATATGGATTTCATACACACATGTACACAACAATAATCAAATAGAGTCAACCATTATCCAGAGTGCATTACACAACTGCATAAGCATTAATTACAAATAATTAACAATTACAATAGCCTGTCAACCAATCTATCGACATGCAACTAAAAAATTGGGATTAGTGTACGTCAAATATCATCCCAGTACCCGTATGGGATTTCAATCAACACATGCAGATTTTATTTGTAAAGTTGGACGATGTGTAAAATATATCATCCCAATCAATATTAGTTAAATGTGTGTACATAAACAAATCATCCGATTTGTAAATGAATATTTATTTTCATTCATATACTCGTTAAAAATTATATTTTTAATAATAAAATATTTATTTCAACAAATGAATATTTTATACAGTTCATTTATACAATAAAAATGATATTTTTATTGTTCCAACACTTTTAAAAAAAATTAGCAGCATAACGGCGCGATACTAGAGCCGAATAAGGTCTAGCCTTATCCCTCGCCTTATACTGGCTCGCGCCATACGCATACCAATTCTATTCAATTCGTTTCATATCCCAAACCAAATTCAAACAAATCAATCAATCCAAAAATCAACCAAACATCCATGGTTTCAAACAAAGGTGTCGGGTGCTTCTAAGCACCGTGTGCATCCTAGTATATATATATATATATATATATATATATATATATATATATATATATAACCAAAAAATAAAATTAGAGTGAGAAGTTCTCACCTTCGGGATCCTCTCCTCCAGTTTTATTTCTGAATTTCACAACCACTTGGATTTACCTGAAATTCCAACGCAATCTTTTCCACATTGTTCATAGTAATAATCACCCTTTTAATATATTGTTTATATATTTAAAAATCGCATTTTTATACTGGTGTTGATATTATAAAAATAACATTTTTATACTGATCTTTATATTATAAAAATCACATTTTTATACTGATGTTTATATTATAAAAATCACATTTTTATAACTCAGTTTTCTATATAAAAAATCATATTTTTATCCTCATAAAAATATTTCAAGCATACAATAAAAACCATATTTTTATCTTACCATTTAAATAGTAAAAATCATATTTTTATTTCCCTTCATATATAATAAAAATCACATTTTTATTTCGCTTCCTATATAATAAAAATTATATTTTTATTCTAATGGCATATTTAATTAAAAAATAAGATTTTCCTATAATTAAAATCCTGTCTTTTTATAATTAAAAATCTAATCTTTTTGTAATTAAAAATCTAATCTTTTTATAATTAAAAATTTATCCTTTTTAAAACTAAAAATCATATTTTTATCATTGTCAAAAATTCTATATTTCCATCGTCAAAAATCGTACCTTTATATGATTAAAAATCATAACTTTCCTATCATAAAAATCATATTTTTATTAGCATAAAGATCCTACTTTTATTTGCATAAAGATGTTATTTTCTAAACTAAAGATTATAGCTTTTATCGTATGAAAATAAAATTAGGAAAACTCACAAATTTTTTATGGTTTCGATTGCCGGAGAGCTTGTCGGTGGTGCTGGTCTACGGCGGTGGAGGGTGGCGTAAGGGGGTGCGGCCTCCTATGCGGCGGAGGATGGTGGGCCAATGGCTAGGGTTTCTCGGATTTGGGCGACGGGCTTTAAATTAGAGGGAGGGAGAGGGGAAAGAAGAGACAGCGGGGAGGAGGGGTGCACTTGAGGTGGTGGAGGCGGAGGGGGCACAACAGCGGTGCGATTTGGGGGGCGACGGGTGAGGCAAGGCGCGACAGAATTGGTTTGGGGGGGCGTGTTTTTCTTGAACGAGGAAATGAAAAAGGAGGGGGTGTTAGGGTATAATATATATATTATATTAATATTATTTTATTGTTTAATTTTCTTTAAAACTCAACATCTTAGCGAATTCCAACGATTATCATCTCTAGCCAATTACCCTCATTCCGGACACAATGGGTTATGTCCCGTAAGCTAATTCGACTTTTACGATCAATTTTCATTTAAATTAAAATATAGATCAATGTATATTGAATTTGAGCGCACATTTTAATTTTCCGGAACCACATACTGACTCCAAAAATTCCAAAAAACTAAATTTGGCTATGTTTTGACGATACGGTCCTTACAAAACTAATTTCGTTAAATTTGGAGAACGTTTGAAAAACGGTCATTTCCAGTCAATTAGATTCAAACTAAAATTACCAAACACGTTAAAATTCACCACGCTCACATATTGATTCCAAAAATTATGAAAATTGGAATTTGACATTCCAAATCCAACAAAAGTGGTCTCGTCAAAAACGGAGATTGTTTGCAAAATCGCTATTTTTAAGGGTCATTTATTATATAAAATTCCATAGCGACTATTCTGAATTTTCTATTGGACATAACTTTTTATTCCTGTTATGATATCTGGATTTTTCACATTGGAAAGATATTTTCAAACATATTCAAATATTTTTGGTTTCAATGAAATCCGGTTTATTTTGAATCCTGTACATTCATTTGAAATCGAATTTTCAAACTACCGCGCCATTTCAGGCTTGTTATATAATTAAAATATATTTATTCATTCTAACTTCGATTTAAATTAATTTTAGTCGTTATTATTTAAATTAAATCATTTTAAATATTCAAAATTCATTAAAATAGCTAAAATAAAAAAAATTAATTGTTTCTGATTTTCTGGGTTGTTACATTTTATTGGTGCAAACATTAGAACTCTTAGAGATTATGGATTCATCCATTGGATTGATGAACCATTATGTGATCGTGGTGTAGAATTTGCATTGGTGGTTCTTGAAAAAAAGAAAGGCTTAAAAAGGAGCTTAAATTGCAAGATTTCGTTGAGTTCAGTAGACAAAAGATGTGTCAAAATTAAAAAGGTATTACTTTGAGCTTATAACATTTACTACTATTTGAAACTTAAATGATGTTATTTAATTAAATGCACGTAGGAAGTAGTAGAAGAAACGTCGAAAAAGATAAAATTTGGTGGTATAAGCTATGCATATTTTTGGATGTAAGGTTTGTTATATGGCTAGAGTTTCGCATTTGGTACTTCTAAACTTCAAATATGAAAAAGGTCTTACATTTGCTAATTTTATATTATTTACTATGGAATTGGATATTGTATATGTATTGAATTTAGTACCTTTATGTGTTGAATTATTTTTGTTAGTTTATGCTTTGATTCTATTACATGTTGCTATGTTGGGATAATATCATAGCTGAATGCATATTATATAGAGCTTATGCTATCTTATATGCATATATAAGTGTTGCATGTTACCAACGCTTATAAGTGTAGCAAATATAATGTTACCAAAGCTTATAAGCATTGTGAATGAATACAATGTGTATTTGTCAATGCTTATAAGCGCTTGAATGAATATTTTCCAACACTTATAAGTGTTAGAAGTATTCCCGAACCCCTACAGTGACATGCATAAGTGTCACTGAAATTACTAGTGACGCTTATACTCGTTGGGATTCCCTTGTTTTGTTGTAGTGAATCCAAGCATTTATCAACCAAACAACGCAAAATAAATTAAAAAATACTATTATATTATATGCTGCTAATTGCCAGCATACGAATATTAATCATGAAAAAATCTCGCCTTTCTTTTTTTTGGATTGCGACGGGATACAAGATGTACGGATGCGGATAATCAAACACATCTTCGGATTTACGATCTCAAACATGATCACGACCCAATGCCTAAGCTAGACATCGACATATCAATACGATGGAGATCGAAATGTGCAAAAATAAGACAACCGTTTTTTTCTCTTTCTTGTTTTTTCCTTGTTGTAAATATACATATAGTCCAAGCTTGAAGGGAAATTGTTGCATGAAGCTTTGGGGCAGGCTATTGACAAGGAGAGGGAAGTGCTTCAGTTTGGTGCCCACGTGCGCAGAGGAAGATGGGAGGTGCAACTTTATATGAATGAAAACAAAAAGAAAGGGAAAGGAGCGTGCATAATGGAAATGACGTGTGGTTGTTTGAGGGGAAGGAAAAAGGTTTATCAACTTGTTGTTATTATGTATAAAGGCATTTCATTCCCTTCCGATACTGACTTGCATGCCTAATGCCACCCTTTTTTAAGCAATGGATGCTTTGTAAGGAAGCATGGCTTTGTAGCTTCAGGAAAGTGGTGAAGTTAATGCATAAAAAATGATTAATGAACATGTGAAGACTAATCAATATTATACTTTAAAAGAAAAGGTATATCAACATAAATATGTTTTTATTTCTAGATGTACATATATAGAAATTTATGCTAAAGTAGACTCATGCGGAAAACACAAATGACATACACATAACCGACATTTTTCATGTTTGCGCATTTTTATCAACAAAATCAAACATAATTGGTCCGAATGTCTAAATTTCATGAAATAAAAAATGACATTCTCTTTAGAATACAATCTAATAATTTTAATTCGAATTCGCTCAAATTCTGACAACATTTTTTTCATAGCGATTTTTTATTGCTACCACAAATCAATCATTAAAAATCGATTCAAATAGAACAACTGAACTCTAACGTTTCAACAAATAATTGTTTAGATCACTTTTATATGAATATAAAAAAAATCTGAAGGATTAACATTTCATTTAAAATCGACTCCATGTTTTCGTTTCTAAATAAATACATTCTAAATTAAATTTATTGTTTATTATTCCACATACACATACAATTTGATAATTATTTTCATTATAATAAATCACCATTTATCTTATTATAAATTATTGTTTATTTGAAGTAATTTATTAATAATACCATAAATTTTATTTTAAAATGGTTTTAAGTTCAATAATTTAATTTAATTCTATAACTTGTACGGTTGAAATATACGGGATATTACAAGCTCATTGTCATGAATCTAAACCATGATTCAGCATTCTCCCCGTTTTTGATTGATTACAGCCTGTAAATGAAGATACAATATACGACGATTTACATAATATAAATTTCATACTTACTCTCCCTAATATACGAGGTTTCATATTTTTTCCTACATGAGATGGTTAGTGTACTTAAAATTTATCCCCCTTTGTCATTGACAAAAGGAACTTATAATTTCTAGAATAATAAGACATAACCGTATAACAGTAGATTACAAAGCATATCAGAGATTATTCTAGATATAGACTTTAAAATAACTAATATTATTACTCCCTCTTAATATTTGTTTTATCTAAATTTATATACCCCGTTGTCAATATTTGCAATTTTCTCCCTCTTTGTCATCAAAAATGGTGAAAATAATAATTGATTTTGGATCATATAATAATTTAGATTGTTTTACAATTTGTTTTAAATATCAATCCCAAAATGAATAAAATAATGAATTAGATATACTTTATTTGTTGCATTTCCATTAATTGTAAATGTCCATTTTGCATTGTATATAAGGAACATTTGCAGTGTCAAATTTATGTCATCTTTTGATCTTTTTGGATACTTGCAAATTTTTTCATATATTGTGGTACCCACTTTCTTCGTTAGGACATAAGGGGACAGATGGAAGGTAACCACATCCAAAAGGGTATAATGGAATCATTAAAAATAAAGTTTTCATTAGTAACAAGTAAATTGAAATAATTATTGGTACATTTCTCTTTATTATTCCAATTGATGGAAATTCAAAAATTAGAATTTTATATTCATATTCTATTTTTATAATTTTGAACTTCTATAAATATTATAAACATTACTACTCATAAAAGCACTTGAATTTCTACAAAATTTGGATCTAGAATTTATTTGAATTTTAGTATTAGCACTAATATTTTTATTATACATGAAAGTGTATTTAGTATAATATTTACTATCAATTTTAATATATCCTAGACCACTTCTGTCTTGTTAAGGTCTAGAAATGGATAAAATCATGTTTAAATCATTTTGATCGTTGTTAAATTTTGCAAAATCTGTTTATACTTTTTAAATTTGGTTTTAAAGTTGCAACTGTCATTTTCAAAAGAAATTTTGCTATTTTTCAAAACATCAATTTTCTTATTTAATTCAGAATTCTCCATCTTTAACGTACTGTTCTCATTTTCAAGAATATCAATTCATGATTCTATATTATCTAAAGATGATTGTAATAAACTATTTTGGTTTTTCAAATCATGAATTTCTTTTGAAAGATTTTCTTGGCAAAGCTCACATTCTTTAACTAAATCTAAATTTTTATCGTTTAAAGCACTATTCTTTTTCTCAAGAGATGACAGATTAGAATTAGTCTTATTTAAAGAATTGTCCAAAGATATAATTTTATTTTGCAAAAAAAAAAAAACATTTTCCTTTATAGATTGCTATTATTATCAATTAATCTATCGTTTTCTTTTATAAGGAAATTAGTTTGTAAAACAAGTTCTTTAAGAGAAGTTTCAAAAATCTTTTTTTGTTTTACTAAAAAATCATTTTGTTCATTTAATGTATCATATTTTAGTTTATTATTTTTTAAATTTCTCCAAAAGAAAACAATTGATATTTTGCAATAATTTGAAATCTTTAAGTAAGTTTCCAAGTGATGCTAAAAGATCATTATAAATAGAATCATTACGTACTAATTTAGATTTGAGTGTAACTATGTTGCACTTGTGCTGGGATTCTATATCTTGTTGTTTTCTTTTTGGAATTTTCTTTGTTTCTATCTTTGAATTCTGAGTGGATCTTCTCTTTCTAGCCATTGTTCTAAGATATTGTTATAATCAACATAACACCAAGCTTTAATACAAAACGAAAAGACGAATAGAATCGAGTAATATAGAAATATGTGTAATAGACTGAGTGCAGAAGATATAATAAATAATATGCAAGCATAAAAATCAATACAAATGACACCAGAAATTTTTATACTAGTTCGGGGTACCGTCCTACATCCCATCCCAGACTCCTTCTGGAGTTTTGACTAATAAAAACCCTTAGTTAACCCGGAAGAATATGTATTATGACACCTGAGCAACAGAATAGGATTTTGCCTCAGCAGCCAAGAGGACTTTCACACTTTTGAGCAGCAGAATAATACTTTCACCAATATAAAAGAAAGTTTGATTATTTGTGTTCTTAATAACACGGATATGTCACTTTACAGTAAACCCTTCCTGTAATATTTTCCTCCAGTATATGTGTATGCATGTTTATGTGTGTGTGTGTGTGTATATATAGAGAGAGAGGGAGAGAAAGAGAGAGAGAGATGAAGACTTAAAGTTCGAATTCAAGCAATAGAAAGTCTGAGAATGTTTTGAAAGTATATAGAGAGTAATCACAATAGATTTAGAAATATTAGATTGGATTATATGTGTGGTTTGTGAATAAAATATTTATATATAGTAATTGAATAGTTACATCCATTTATGAAGAGATTCAATTGAATGAAAGCATCTATATCTCTTTGAGGAGACCATAGTTCTTTATAAAAGAAGGTGACTTTTCAGAAAATATGATCGTTATAGCAAATTTAGTTGGCTGAATTTTAATTCCGTTGACTAAATTTGAAATTTGATCTATTAAATTTTAATTCAGTTGACTAAATTTGAAATTCAGTCCACTCAATTTTAATTCAGTTGACTAAACCAGTTTAGTTGAACTTCCCATGCTCGTGCATATGTGCATGATGTGCATTCGACACAGGGTTAGTCGATTGAACTATACTGAAATGCACGGTGCACATATTTAAAAAGATTTTAAATATAAAACATGTTTTTATTATGATATGAACTACTTGAGGATAGATTTTAACAAAAATATATACTACTAAGACTCAAAACTCATAAAATACGGAAATATGCACCAATTTTGAAGTCTTGTCTTCAATGTAGTTTAAATTAATGCGTATGAATCTCTTTTTGTCGCCCTATTATCGTCGAATCTTCTTGTTGAGAGATAAACTCCTTGTCATGAATCAAAACCATGAGCCAATTGCATAGTAGAGAGAAAACATAGGCATATTGTTGAATTAGGACTAACCTTACTTGCTCAAGCATCTTTACTATTAAAATTCTGGTTGAAGCATTTATTTCGTCTATTTACTTAATAAACAAAATGGCAACTAGAATTTTGTCAATTAATGAGTTTTAGATTCATAACAAGAAAGAAGAGAAGCTCAAAGAAAAAGTGATATAGGTTTATTATTTATTTAATTGTGTTTTAGTTGTTTTATATATTGTTAAAATCTATCCTGAAATATCACAACACAAATTATACAAAAGAATATATATTATATATTGGCACACAAGTGCCAAAACTATGCCTTTGTGCACAGACCAATCGACTAGTCGATTTTATACTAGTTGAATAGTATGGAACAAAGTGCACAAATTTGAGCACTTGTGCATAAATATGAATATATATATATGTATATATACGTATATTTGAATTTCCATCAGTTGAATTGTCATTTTCTACCAGTCAACTGGTTATTTCAAACTGCCATTTCTAGCGAAGAGAAACTTCTTTTCCTAAAGAAATTCAACCTAATTTCAAGGGAAATGGTTACTTCTTTTGATTGAAACTCTTCACAAATAGTTGCTACTCTTCGTATACTATTTATGCACTACAAACATCGCTATCAAAATCATTGATTCACATTCTAATTTCTGATTCTATTCTCTTTATACTCTGTACATTCAAAAGCTCTCAAAACTACTTTCATTGCTTTGAATCATTGATTCTACATTCATACTGCTTAATTTAAAAGTGATCTACTTCCTTTATATCTTCACAATCAGTTCATATATTTGAGGATAAGATTATAGGAATTGTGTACTCAAACTATGACTAATCGATGTTACTTAGAACACATGTATTGTCGAAGCTTCTGTTGTATTTGTGAAGCCCTGTTCTGCTACTCAGGAAAGAAGCCCTCTTTAGATGCTAAGGCGAAATCATGTTGCTGCTCAGGTCCCTATTTTGCTGCTCAGGTGTTTGTAAGCTTGTTCCTGCGGGTGAAGTGAGGATATTGCTTAGTGAAATTTCAGAAGGAGTATAGGATTGGATGTTGGACAGTTCTCTGAATCAGTATAAAAATCTCTGGTATCATTTACATTATTTACTACATTTATTTACTAATTGTGATATCTTAATATTTATCTCATTAATTATTTACTTGCATAACTATATCAAATATCGTATATCACATTATCTAAGCGTCCGCACATACATTTGATTCCATATTACTCGATACTACTCTAGCACTCTTTTCAATTGGTATCAGACTCTGATATTCTAGAGATCGTAACAACATCGCAGAATAAATGGCGATTAAGAAATCTAGTCAAGGAATTAGAAATTGGAAGTACAACAAAGTAGAATCAAAGGAGCAAGCAAGCAAATATCTCACGGCTAAAGTCAGATCACAATCAGTATTTGTAGATTAATTTTATAAAGATATTTTGATAGACCATGAAAATTTATTGAAAGATTTTAAAACTTTAAATAAACTTAATACAGTTATTTTATTTCTAAGTTAAAAGATTTTGAGTAAGAAAATTCCGAATTAAACGAGGAAAACAAACTTTTAGTAAAACAAACTAAATGTTTTGAAACTACCTTATAAGAGCTTGTTTTTCAAAAGGATTTTGTTCAAAAAGAAAATGAGCGGCTAATAGGTATACACAATAATCATTTAAAGGAAATTGATGTTTTATAAAATAAAATAAAAATACATCTTTAAAAGATTCTTCTAGTTCTTTACTTTTGTCTCTTGAAAAGGAGAATGAAGCTTTAACTAAAAAGAATTTAGAATATCAAAAGAATATGAAATTTTAAAAGTTAGTAATAACATTTTGCAAAAAGCAATCTCTGAATCAAAAGAAAATTTTGAAATTCTTTAATCATCTTTAGATAATTCAGAATCTCAAACTTGTCATCTTGAAAATGACAATAGTACTTTAAAAAGGGAGAATTTCTGAATTAAAAAAGGAAATTGATGATTTAAAAGATAACAAACTTTCCTTTGAAAATGTAGATTGTGACTTTGGAATCAAATTTGAAAAATGTACAAGCAAGTTCACAAAATTTAATAAAGATCAAAAGGATTTAAATATAATCTTATCTACTTCTGAACCTTTACATGACAAAAGTGGTTTAGGATATGATAAAACTAATCATATAAATTGTACTATATATGCTTTTGTGTACAATAAAATATCACTTCTAGTACTAAAGCGCGAGTAAATCCAAGAGTCAATTTTTGTAAAAATTCAAATACTTCTATGACTATAGATATTTACAATAAATCTAGAAGTATGAAAACAAATATCAATAGAAATTATTTAAGTATTTAGGTTCATGTAAATTGGAAAACAGTTGAAAATATATCAATGATTATTTTGATTCAGTAGTTAATAATGAAAAATTTATTTTTAAAGGTTCCACTAAACCCTCTTGGGTATGGTTACCTTCCATCTAACCCCTGGACCTTAACGAAGGAAGTGGGTACCAAAGAAATGACCTTCTCTTTGTTGTGGTGTAGTTGTGTTATATATTGTTAAAATATATTCACAAATATTACAACACAAATTACAAAAAAGAATATATATATATTATATATTGGCACACAAGTGCTAATACTGTGCCTTTGTGCACAGACCGGTCGACTGGTCGATTTTATACCAATCGAATGGTATGGAACATAGTGCACAGCTTCAAACACTTGTGCAGAAATATATATATATATATATATATATATATATATATATATTTGAATTTTCACCAGTTGACTGATCATTTTCTACCAATCGACTGGTTATTTTCAACTACCAATTCCAGCGAAGAGACACTTCTTTTCATGAAGAGTTTCAACCTAATTTCAAGATAAACGGATGCTTCTTATAAAACTATTCACAAATAATTGTTTCTCTTCGTATACTTTTTATATACTACCAACATCACTTTTAAAATCATCGATTCTCATTCTAATTTCTTACTATATTCTCCTTATACTTTGTGCATTCAAAAGCTGAAGCGACCCGAACTTCCCCGGTCTCCGAAGAGATGAGAAAGAACGAATTACTGTGAGGACAAGACAAATCAGAACCCATACAGAAGAACATTTCATTGTATATTACAACAAGGCATCAGATTACAAGAATATACAGAGTATAAATGAATAAATATTACATAGAAATATCAGAGATTTAAATTACATTAAATACATAGCAGCGGAAAATAATACAATACACAACTAGAAGGGATATATGGATACAAAGCTTTCCGGATATCGTTCCAGCTGTAAACCAGGATCCTGTGAATATAAATTTGCAAAACCAAAACTACTAGCTGCCCGCGTCAAAATAAGGGCACCCATAGTTTAGGTTAAAACAATAAACTCCAGGTCAGTCATGGGACTGGTGTGAGAACTAAAACAGTTATTAATCTTTATTTTAAATCATTAGGTAAATCAAGGGACCACGCCGTATAACACGGAACGGGTTTCCTCCCAAGAATACCAGTGCGTAAAACAACAGCGCAATGCTAAATAAAGAAAAATGAAGCTATTATAAGACCCAAGTCCTATCACACAATGCAACGCAAGCCGGAGGATAGGGTTTTTACCTTATAATAGCCAAGAATGCTTGATACGTTTAAAAACAAATCATTTGATACTATTATAAGTGCATAGTGTATAAAACAACTTCAAATCATAAGTATCAATCCTAGGCGGCATGGGTACCATATATCATGTCGCCATACTAGTTTTACAATTAAAACCGCAATTGTCACGTATTTGGAAATTGGATTTCCGTCTATGAACCGAGGCAAAAGATAGTCCTCAACCGATTCGAGACGCTCTAGCCCGTGTCTCAGGAACAGAACGCATCGTCCCTTGGAGCGATAGGGCCGGTCCACCGATGTGGATTAAAATGCCTGAACACTGCGTTTCCCCGCACTTTGGGGCGTAGGTGAGCCAACTAAATGACTCCATCGGACCCGGATCGTCCGATCAAACCGAGGCGCCTCGCAACAGCAACAACCACATAAGTCAAACTCGTCAGGGCGTGTAAAACCACATACGCCACTTCTAACTAGAAAGAAACGCATGCCCTCCCTGAGGTCCGTCTCCCGTTTTTGGTTCATACCGGGTGTGAAGTTCGCGAATTCACGTTACACAAAGCTATGCCACACAGGATGTGCTTTGATCATCACCACAAGACTTTGCTTTTCAACAGAAGCCTCGATCAATTGCCACTTAGGCATGCCACACAGGCAATTCACTCCATGCGTTTGATATCCATCAATATATAACCCCTGAGCTCGTACGTCTCAGAGAAGGGCGTTAAGAAAGAGAATAAATCCTCCGCTGCCAAACAGATATATATTTAATAGAGATCAATCACACAGACTAAAATCCAATGTCAGACACACAGTCCATTTACAAGTTCGTTCTGGGTCTGAACGAAACCGGAGGCACCTAGTACCCCGCATATCCATCGATCTCCAAGTACGTCTGGACGATCACTAACTGTTTCCATCTTCTTGGGTGTACAGCCTAATCAAGATCATCAGTAATCACCCAAACGACGTGAAGACTTCCGGTCTTCGACCACCGTCTTCATCTTCGACACCACGTCGAATCAGTTATTCAGAATGGGATAAACCCGGTCTTTCTGAATAACTCGCGTATATATTATAAAAGTGTTACACAAACACAACATACGCCTCATTCCAATTCAGAATATTCTTTTATTCAAAATATTCCTATAAATTGGGAAAAGTTCCCATTAATTTTATCCAAGATAAATTCTTTAAATTTATTCTTTAATCTCCTTTGAATATCAATTCAAACTAGTCGGGATTAGCGAACCACACCGAAGAAATCATTTATTTTATTTCCCAATCCCAACTTATTCATCCCATGAAGTAAAACTGGTTATACTTCATATCTAACACCACGGTGTTATCGGTAAATTCAATTACCATTTCACGTTCAAATCTAATTAAAGATTTAACTATCGCTTGGAGTAAAACTGGTGATACTCCATTTTTGATCTTTTCAATCTAATTAAAGATTCATTAAAACTCCACTTAGTTTTAATATTCGACTGGGTTAAAGAGTCAGTGTCTTTTAAAACACGGTTCACAATAAACCCAAAATCACATTCATTAATTATCGGGTTAAAGAACGAGTGTTATTTAAAACACTGTTCACGATAAACCCAAAAATCAATATCAATTCAATTCCAATTAAATATCATTTAATTGGTACACTTCATTACATCTAAATAAAAAGATTTAATCTTTTCTCAACTGGGTTCAAGAACAGTGTTAGTGAAGACACCATTCACGACAAACCCAAATCACATTTGATATTCAATACAAGGCTCTGAATAGAAAATATATCAGCTTATATTCAATATCAAATTCTACGACTAACAAATGTCGTATTGGAAATAACGATATAAATATATATCTTTCAAATTTCCATAACAACATCTGTATAATCACGAATTCCAACATCGAAATATTCCGAAGACAATTTCGATTCAAATCCACTCCAATGCAATCATTGGAAATTTTGGTTATTTTCAAAACCCTTTTCAAATTCAATTTATTTATTTAAAAATAAATAGAATTATAATTCTAGTTCAAAACTAGTTCATTTCGATAAAAATCTATTTTTATCCTTTCAAATATGGAGTTTTTCATCCCAATCCTTTCTAAATCATTTCTTATGATTTTACACAAATTATTACTATTTTTAATAATTTTATCAAGGCCCGTACAGTCGATTTCCTTCAACGGCCATCGAACTGCACTTACAGCGACCTTTTTCGAATTTGACTTGGACGTATCTCCAAATCCAGCCGTTAGATTTCAAATTTCTAATATTCGTTAGAAAGCTCTTTTCGATACAAACCCAACGGTTCCGGTTTTAGGAGAATCCGACGGTCGGATCTCCCGCAATGTCCGTTTAAAATAAATGGTCGAAATTCACGAACTGCCGCGGCGCGTTCTATTCAGGCCATTATATTATATATATAATATATATTTCGTCGATTTCTATTTAAAACGAATTATATAAATAGTTTTAAAATCGTTTCAAAAGTAATTTCAACTTTCTTTTCAATTCAAATCAAAATTGAATTCTTCTTTATAAATTCGTTTTAAAATTCATTTCTATTCAATTCAAATTTCAATTCAATTTGAATTCATTTCAATTCACTTTCAATTCAATTCGAATTCGTTTTCAATTCAATTCATTTCGAAATCGTTTTCAATTCAATTCATTTCGAAATCGTTTTCAATTCAATTCATTTCGAAATCGTTTTCAATTCAATTCATTTCGAAATCGTTTTCAATTCAATTCATTTCGAAATCGTTTTCAATTCAATTCATTTCGAAATCGTTTTCAATTCAATTCATTTCAAAATCGTTTTCAATTCAATTCATTTCGAAATCGTTTTCAATTCAATTCATTTCGAAATCATTTTCAATTCAATTCATTTCGAAATCGTTTTCAATTCAATTCATTTCGAAATCGTTTTCAATTCAATTCATTTCAAAATGAATAAAATCGATATAAATATCGTTCACGTCAAAATGGCGTCAATCTAATCAACACGGCTTCATATATTGATATTTTCAAATATTCCATTTCGAATATTTCTATTTCAAATATTTCTATTTTAAAACTGGAATGAGGCCCAATCAATTACCATATAAAGTTAATTATATGGATTTTCATACAACACATGTATATAATAGCATGGAAAAATAATCAACCATCAACCAAAGTGCACTACACTGTATAAGCATCAAATATAGATATCCAACGCTTAAAACAGCCTATCAATCAACCGATCGACATATTCAATCAATCGGGATGAGTGAACTTCAAATTTCATCCCAACACCCGTGTGGGGTTTCAAACAATCAAACACATATTTTATTTGTGATGTTGGGCGATGTGTAAAATTCATCGACCCAATCAATGTCCTTCAAATAGGTGTACATAAACAAACCGTCTGGTTTGTAAATGAATATTTTATTTTATTCACTTTCACTATATTCATTCTCACGTTAAAAATTATATTTTTAACGATAAAACATTTTATTCCAACATATGAATTTCTATTATTCATTTACACAATAAAATGATATTTTTATTTTCTAACTTATTTTAGAAAATTTCGGCAGCATAACGGCACGATACTAGAAACGGGACGAGGCCTAGCCTTATCCCCGGTCTAGTGAAGGCCCACGCCATTCACACATCAATCAAAATCACCAAACAACTAATTCAAATCACATCATATAACTAATCTATGCAACCAAACAAACAAGTCCATGGTCTGTGGACGATTGTGTCGGGTGCTACTAAGCACCGTCTGCATCCTAGTATATATATATAATTAGAAAAAGAAATTGAAAGGTGAGAAATTCTCATAGATAGTTATCCAATCATCTTGACTCTTCCTTGATATAAATCTTCTTCGTTCTCGCCATTCTTGACACCTTCATTGCCGCAGTCACTACATATGTAAAAATCGAATTTTTTACTTCGCTATTCCATATATAAAAATCATATTTTTTTATTTCGAAGTTCAATATATAAAAATCATATTTTTATTTCGAAGTTCAATATATAAAAATCATATTTTTATTTCGAAGTTCAATATATAAAAATCATATTTTTATTTCGAAGTTCAATATATAAAAATCATATTTTTATTTCGAAGTTCAATATATAAAAAATCATATTTTTATTTCGAAGTTCAATATATAAAAATCATATTTTTATTTCGAAGTTCAATATATAAAAATCATATTTTTATTTCGATAACTACATATCTTTTTTTTTTAAAAAATCTATCTATATAAACCAGATATTTTTAATGTGATGTTATCCTAAATAAAAATCGCATTTTTATTTTCAGATTTACCATATGAAAATCGAAACTTTTTATAATAAAATTCATAACTTCTAAATAGATAAAAATCAGATTTTTCTTATGCTAAATCTAATTAAAAACTGAAAATAAAATTTAACAAGTAAGTAAAAACTCACTTTTGTTTATCTTCAGAGGATGGGGGCGTTAGGGCTCCGAGAGGAGGAAGGGGGAGGCTCGTGGAGTGCTCCGCGAGGTGGAAACGTTGAACGTTGGTCTTCATTTCATAGGAGGAGAGAGAAACGAGGGCGGTGGGGTTGGTAGGGGTTGCGTCGGGGTCTGCAGGTTGCGCAGGGGGAGGGGTTGTTGCTTGTGGTCGGCGGCGACAGGTCTTGGTGTCGGAGGTGGGCCCAGCGTGGCTTAGGGTGCAGAAGTGGGCAGCTAGGGTTCGGGGGGTGTCACACGATGGAAGAAGAGAGAGAATAGAGGAGGAGAGGGAGTTGGAGGCGAGAGGGGGAGGAGCAGATCCAGGCGGCGCCGCTGCTGGGGGGGGGGGGGCGGGCTCGATTCCGTCAATTTTTTTTTTCTCTTTTTTTTCTGAACGAAGAAATATAGAGGGGGCCAGAACGGGTTAAAGGGGGAGGAGAATATATTTTTTTATTTAATTAATTATTTTAATTGCATACAGTTGACTTTTACATACGACCTCTAAACGAGGTCCACCGCCTGTCGTCCATAGCGTTTTACCCCCATTCCGAACACAATGGGATATGTTTCGTAGGTTGATTCGATCGTTTGAATCAGTTTCCGTTGAATTTACATTTAAATCACTATATTGAATTTTAAACGTAGATTTCAAATTACCAGGATCACATACTAACCAGAAAAATTTCAGAAAAATATTTTCTAGCTTTGTATTGACGATATGGTCCTAACAAAACTAGTTTCGTCGAATTCTGATACCGTTAGAAAAATGGCCAATTTCCAGTCGATTAAAATCAACTAAAACTGGTCAAACGCGTTTTCCTTCGCCACGCTCACATATTGATTCTAAAAATTATGAAATTTGGAATCTAGCAATAACTTGACACTGCGGATCCAACAAAAGTGGTTTCGTCGAAATCCGAGGTCATTTGCAAAATTTCCATTTTTAAGGGCCTGAATTCTATAGCGACTATTCAGAATTTTCAACTGGACATATCTTTTGATTCCCGCTATGAAATCCGGGTTTTTCGGATTCGATAGAAAGATATTATCAATTAGATCCTAATATTTTTGGTTTCACTACAATCCGGATTGTTTTGCACCCGGTACATTCAATTGAAGTTAGAAATCGAGTTATCGAACTACCGCGCCATTTTCAATTCTATTTATAATTATATATAAATATTTATATTCTAACGACGACGTATATAATATATACGTCGAATTCAATTCAAAATAAATTTCTCGTCGATATTATTTAAAATAATCTATTTTAAATATTCAAAATTCGCTAAAATTGCCAAAATAAAAATTTTAAACTGGCCCAGATTTTCCGGGCTGTTACAATCTCCCCCACTTAAAACTTTTCGTCCCCGAAAAGGAACAAAGTCGAAAGTGGTTTGATTAATCAACTCTACGTTCGATCTGGCTTTCGTTCTCTAACTTTTTAGTTTCTGAAAATTTTCAAAATTTCAAAAATTTGGCTAACACCCTAAATTTTCGAAAAATTTCGCCATAACCTCCCCTGCAACGGGAGCATCGGGGAATTTCAAATAGCTTCCCCGGTCCTTCAGATCTCAAAAAGAAAAAGAAAAAGCCAAGCGGCTAGCCAATAGGCTCATAAAATCATCATCACCCAAACAAAACAGTAAATTATGTAGTAAACATGTACCTATTTGTCGGGCAAACAAATTTTATTCTTCGGCTCTAGCCTCCTTGCTATGACCTGTTCAATGATATACATGTATATGCAAGCAGATGCGACCAATTTTCAATATCATTCAATATTTGATTCAATTAGGCTAAATGGTTCAAAATTGTCAAACAAATAAATAAACAACACAAACATCAATCAATTAGTGAATTAGAGTTTCAAATTCATAATTCTGATACCTGTACAAAAATCATGTTTTTGATGCCAAATCACAACAATTAGCCCTATCTAATTTTGGTTCTCACACCAGTCTAATGGAAATATATGGATATTACACGTTCGTCACTCGAATATAAATTCTGATGATGATATATCAATCATCAGAATCACTCCTGGGCGACTAGAGCCTAATTCTATATCTATCCAGTATATTAAAATTTCGAATACACGCGGATCAGACGTATACGCAAAATCTATATATACTGGATTGTCCACATCAATATAAATAAATAACCAAATACGAATAGTTGATTTAGATTTTCAAAACAAAATTTGTTTTCATTTGAAAAATATACTCTTCACACTCGTTCTAGGATACTACTGATCCTATCTCTAACGAGTCATTCTAATTGGATATTACTAACCCAATATCTGATGAATTCTTTCATATGGTTCTAATGTGCCTTGTTCTCTGCTTTGTAAACCAAAGCTCTGATACCAACTGAAGCGACCCGAACTTCCCCGGTCTCCGAAGAGATGAGAAAGAACGAATTACTGTGAGGACAAGACAAATCAGAACCCATACAGAAGAACATTTCATTGTATATTACAACAAGGCATCAGATTACAAGAATATACAGAGTATAAATGAATAAATATTACACAGAAATATCAGAGATTTAAATTACATTAAATACATAGCAGCAGAAAATAATACAATACACAACTAGAAGGGATATACGGATACAAAGCTTTCCGGATATCGTTCCAGCTGTAAACCAGGATCCTGTGAATATAAATCTGCAAAACCAAAACTACTAGCTGCCCACGTCAAAATAAGGGCACCCAGAGTTTAGGTTAAAACAATAAACTCCAGGTCAGTCATGGAACTGGTGTGAGAACTAAAACAGTTATTAATCTTTATTTTAAATCATTAGGTAAATCAAGGGACCACGCCGTATAACACGGAACGGGTTTCCTCCCAAGAATACCAGTGCGTAAAACAACAGCGCAATGCTAAATAAAGAAAAATGAAGCTATTATAAGACCCAGGTCCTATCACACAATGCAACGCAAGCCGGGGGATAGGGTTTTTACCTTATAATAGCCAAGAATGCTTGATACGTTTAAAACAAATCATTTGATAATATTATAAGTGCATAGTGCATAAAACAACTTCAAATCATAAGTATCAATCCTAGGCGGCATGGGTACCATATATCATGTCGCCATACTAGTTTTACAATTAAAACCGCAATTGTCATGTATTTGGAAATTGGATTTCCGTCTATGAACCGAGGCAAAAGATAGTCCTCAACCGATTCGAGACGCTCTAGCCCGTGTCTCAGGAACAGAACGCATCGTCCCTTGGAGCGACAGGGCCGGTCCACCGATGTGGATTAAAATGCCTGAACACTGCGTTTCCCCGCCCTTTGGGGCGTAGGTGAGCCAACTAAATGACTCCATCGGACCCGGATCGTCCGATCAAACCGAGGCGCCTCGCAACAGCAACAACCACATAAGTCAAACTCGTTAGGGCGTGTAAAACCACTGACGCCACTTCTAACTAGAAAGAAACGCATGCCCTCCCTGAGGTCCGTCTCCCGTTTTTGGTTCATACCGGGTGTGAAGTTCGCGAATTCACGTTACACAAAGCTATGCCACACAGGCTGTGCTTTGATCATCACCACAAGACTTTGCTTTTCAACAGAAGCCTCGATCAATTGCCACTTAGGCATGCCACACAGGCAATTCACTCCATGCGTTTGATATCCATCAATATATAACCCCTGAGCTCGTACGTCTCAGAGAAGGGCGTTAAGCAAGAGAATAAATCCTCCGCCGCCAAACAGATATATATTTAATAGAGATCAATCATACAGACTAAAATCCAATGTCAGACACACAGTCCATTTACAAGTTCGTTCTGGGTCTGAACGAAACCGGAGGCACCTAGTACCCCGCATATCCATCGATCTCCAAGTACGTCTGGACGATCACTAACTGTTTCCATCTTCTTGGGTGTACAGCCCAATCAAGATCATCAGTAATCACCCAAACGATGTGAAGACTTCCGGTCTTCGACCACCGTCTTCATCTTCGACACCACGTCGAATCAGTTATTCAGAATGGGATAAACCCGGTCTTTCTGAATAACTCGCGTATATATTATAAAAGTGTTACACAAACACAACATACGCCTCATTCCAATTCAGAATATTCTTTTATTCAAAATATTCCTATACTTTGGGAAAAGTTCCCATTAATTTTATCCAAGATAAATTCTTTAAATTTATTCTTTAATCTCCTTTGAATATCAATTCAAACTAGTCGGGATTAGCGAACCACACCGAAGAAATCATTTATTTTATTTCCCAATCCCAACCTATTCATCCCATGAAGTAAAACTGGTTATACTTCATATCTAACACCACAGTGTTATCGGTAAATTCAATTACCATTTCACGTTCAAATCTAATTGAAGATTTAACTATCGCTTGGAGTAAAACTGGTGATACTCCATTTTAGATCTTTTCAATCTAATTAAAGATTCATTAAAACTCCACTTAGTTTTAATATTCGACTGGGTTAAAGAGTCAGTGTCTTTTAAAACACGGTTCACAATAAACCCAAAATCACATTCATTAATTATCGGGTTAAAGAACGAGTGTTATTTAAAACACTGTTCACGATAAACCCAAAAATCAATATCAATTCAATTCCAATTAAATATCATTTAATTGGTACACTTCATTAAATCTAAATAAAAAGATTTAATCTTTTCTCAACTGGGTTCAAGAACAGTGTTAGTGAAGACACCATTCACGACAAACCCAAATCACATTTGATATTCAATACAAGGCTCCGAATAGAAAATATATCGGCTTATATTCAATATCAAATTCTACGACTAACAAATGTCGTATTGGAAATAACGATATAAATATATATCTTTCAAATTTCCATAACAACATCTGTATAATCACGAATTCCAACATCGAAATATTCCGAAGACAATTTCGATTCAAATCCACTCCAATGCAATCATTGGAAATTTTGGTTATTTTCAAAACCCTTTTCAAATTCAATTTATTTATTTAAAAATAAATAGAATTATAATTCTAGTTCAAAACTAGTTCATTTCGATAAAAATCTATTTTTATCCTTTCAAATATGGAGTTTTTCATCCCAATCCTTTCTAAATCATTTCTTATGATTTTACACAAATTATTACTATTTTTAATAATTTTATCAAGGCCCGTACAGTCGATTTCCTTCAACGGCCATCGAACTGCACTTACAGCGACCTTTTTCGAATTTGACTTGGATGTATCTCCAAATCCAGCCGTTAGATTTCAAATTTCTAATATTCGTTAGAAAGCTCTTTTCGATACAAACCCAACGGTTCCGGTTTTAGGAGAATCCGACGGTCGGATCTCCCGCAATGTCTGTTTAAAATAAATGGTCGAAATTCACGAACTGCCGCGGCGCGTTCTATTCAGGCCATTATATTATATATATAATATATACTTCGTCGATTTCTATTTAAAACGAATTATATAAATAGTTTTAAAATCGTTTCAAAAGTAATTTCAACTTTCTTTTCAATTCAAATCAAAATTGAATTCTTCTTTATAAATTCGTTTTAAAATTCATTTCTATTCAATTCAAATTTCAATTCAATTTGAATTCATTTCAATTCACTTTCAATTCAATTCGAATTCGTTTTCAATTCAATTCATTTCGAAATCGTTTTCAATTCAATTCATTTCGAAATCGTTTTCAATTCAATTCATTTCGAAATCGTTTTCAATTCAATTCATTTCGAAATCGTTTTCAATTCAATTCATTTCGAAATCGTTTTCAATTCAATTCATTTCGAAATCGTTTTCAATTCAATTCATTTCGAAATCGTTTTCAATTCAATTCATTTCGAAATCGTTTTCAATTCAATTCATTTCAAAATGAATAAAATCGATATAAATATCGTTCACGTCAAAATGGCGTCAATCTAATCAACACGGCTTCATATATTGATATTTTCAAATATTCCATTTCGAATATTTCTATTTCAAATATTTCTATTTTAAAACTGGAATGAGGCCCAATCAATTACCATATAAAGTTAATTATATGGATTTTCATACAACACATGTATATAATAGCATGGAAAAATAATCAACCATCAACCAAAGTGCACTACACTGTAAAAGCATCAAATATAGATATCCAACGCTTAAAACAGCCTGTCAATCAACCGATCGACATATTCAATCAATCGGGATGAGTGAACTTCAAATTTCATCCCAACACCCGTGTGGGGTTTCAAACAATCAAACACATATTTTATTTGTGCTGTTGGGCGATGTGTAAAATTTATCGACCCAATCAATGTCCTTCAAATAGGTGTACATAAACAAACCGTCTGGTTTGTAAATGAATATTTTATTTTATTCACTTTCACTATATTCATTCTCACGTTAAAAATTATATTTTTAACGATAAAACATTTTATTCCAACATATGAATTTCTGTTATTCATTTACACAATAAAATGATATTTTTATTTTCTAACTTATTTTAGAAAATTTCGGCAGCATAACGGCACGATACTAGAAACGGGACGAGGCCTAGCCTTATCCCCGGTCTAGTGAAGGCCCACGCCATTCACACATCAATCAAAATCACCAAACAACCAATTCAAATCACATCATATAACTAATCTATGCAACCAAACAAACAAGTCCATGGTCTGTGGACGATTGTGTCGGGTGCTACTAAGCACCGTCTGCACCCTAGTATATATATATAATTAGAAAAAGAAATTGAAAGGTGAGAAATTCTCATAGATAGCTATCCAATCATCTTGACTCTTCCTTGATATAAATCTTCTTCGTTCTCGCCCTTCTTGACACCTTCATTGCCCGCAGTCACTACATATGTAAAAATCGAATTTTTTACTTCGCTATTCCATATATAAAAATCATATTTTTTTATTTCGAAGTTCAATATATAAAAATCATATTTTTATTTTGAAGTTCAATATATAAAAATCATATTTTTATTTCGAAGTTCAATATATAAAAATCATATTTTTATTTCGAAGTTCAATATATAAAAATCATATTTTTATTTCGAAGTTCATCATATAAAAAATCATATGTTTATTTCGAAGTTCAATATATAAAAATCATATTTTTATTTCGAAGTTCAATATATAAAAATCATATTTTTATTTCGAAGTTCAATATATAAAAATCATATTTTTATTTCGAAGTTCAATATATAAAAATCATATTTTTATTTCGAAGTTCAATATATAAAAATCATATTTTTATTTCGATAACTACATATCTTTTTTTAAAAAAAAATCTATCTATATAAACCAGATATTTTTAATGCGATGTTATCCTAAATAAAAATCGCATTTTTATTTTCAGATTTACCATATGAAAATCGAAACTTTTTATAATAAAATTCATAACTTCTAAATAGATAAAAATCAGTTTTTTCTTATGCTAAATCTAATTAAAAACTGAAAATAAAATTTAACAAGTAAGTAAAAACTCACTTTTGTTTATCTTCAGAGGATGGGGGCGTTAGGGCTCCGAGAGGAGGAAGGGGGAGGCTCGTGGAGTGCTCCGCGAGGTGGAAACGTTGAACGTCGGTCTTCATTTCATAGGAGGAGAGAGAAACGAGGGCGGTGGGGTTGGTAGGGGTTGCGTCGGGGTCTGCAGGTTGCGCAGGGGGAGGGGTTGTTGCTTGTGGTCGGCGGCGACAGGTCTTGGTGTCGGAGGTGGGCCCAGCGTGGCTTAGGGTGCGGAAGTGGGCAGCTAGGGTTCGGGGGGTGTCACACGATGGAAGAAGAGAGAGAATAGAGGAGGAGAGGGAGTTGGAGGCGAGAGGGGGAGGAGCAGATCCAGGCGGCGCCGCTGCTGGGGGGGGTGGGGGCGGGCGCGATTCCGTCAATGTTTTTTTTTTCTCTTTTTTTTCTGAACGAAGAAATATAGTGGGGGCAAAACGGGTTAAAGGGGGAGGAGAAGATATTTTTTTTATTTAATTAATTATTTTAATTGCATACGGTTGACTTTTACATACGACCTCTAAACGAGGTCCACCGCCTGTCGTCCATAGCGTTTTACCCCCATTCCGAACACAATGGGATATGTTTCGTAGGTTGATTCGATCGTTTGAATCAGTTTCCGTTGAATTTACATTTAAATCACTATATTGAATTTTAAACGTAGATTTCAAATTACCGGGGTCACATACTAACCAGAAAAATTTCAGAAAAATATTTTCTAGCTTCGTATTGACGATATGGTCCTAACAAAACTAGTTTCGTCGAATTCTGAGACCGTTAGAAAAATGGCCAATTTCCAGTCGATTAAAATCAACTAAAACTGGTCAAACGCGTTTTCCTTCGCCACGCTCACATATTGATTCTAAAAATTATGAAATTTGGAATCTAGCAATAACTTGACACTGCGGATCCAACAAAAGTGGTTTCGTCGAAATCCGAGGTCATTTGCAAAATTTCCATTTTTAAGGGCCTGAATTCCATAGCGACTATTCAGAATTTTCAACTGGACATATCTTTTGATTCCCGCTATGAAATCTGGGTTTTTCGGATTCGATAGAAAGATATTATCAATTAGATCCTAATATTTTTGGTTTCACTACAATCCGGATTGTTTTGCACCCGGTACATTCAATTGAAGTTAGAAATCGAGTTATCGAACTACCGCGCCATTTTCAATTCTATTTATAATTATATATAAATATTTATATTCTAACGACGACGTATATCATATATACGTCGAATTCAATTCAAAATAAATTTCTCGTCGATATTATTTAAAATAATCTATTTTAAATATTCAAAATTCGCTAAAATTGCCAAAATAAAAATTTTAAACTGGCCCAGATTTTCCGGGCTGTTACAAAAGCTCTCAAAACTACATTCATTGCTTTGAATCGTTGATTTTACATTCATACTTGTTGGTTCAAAAGCAATGTACTCCCTTTAAATCTTCATGGTCACTTCATATATTTGAGGATAAGATTATAGGAAGGGTGTACTCAAACGGTGACTAATCCATGTTACTTATAACACATATATTGTCAAAACTTCTATTGTATTTGTGAAGCCCTATGTGATGACCCAAACTTCAGTAGAACGAAAGTAAGGATAATCATAGGAGCATAACAGAATTTAAAACAATAACAGATCACAGTTACATAGCAGAACATATAAATCATTTGCAGCGGAAATGAAGTGTCACCACAAACATCATCATAGAACGTCAGAGTACGCAGTACAGGATACACTCAGCAGAACAGATGTCTAAAACAGGGAAAGAAATAAAGTCTCAATCTCCCAGATTACATCAGTACCCAATAGTGTCTCAAATATCAAGAAGAAAATAAGAGATAAAGGGAAAAGATCTTCCAACATCTTCAGCAGCAAGCTTGAGTCCAGAAAGCATCCCTACCTGAAACCTGTCAATTGGCTGCCCGTGTGGAAAAGAGGGCACCCGAGTTTGCAAAGTGAAACAAACTACGAGTCAGTCATTGGATTGGTATGAGAAATCTTACTAGCTTAATAATATGGCTAATCACTGGACCACGCCGCTATCGCGGAACTGGTTTAATTCCTTCGGATTGCCAGTGCATAAGTTTTATAAATTTTTAAGTCAAAAACAACGGAATGTTTTTTAGAAAATGTAATCATTATAAGCCTCAGGTCCCATCACACAATGCAACGCAAACGGAGGATAGAGTTTTACCTTATAATGATAAAAGATGCTTGATACATAGAAAATAACATTTTAATATTATTATTAGTGTCTAATATGTTTCAAAAATACTTCAAAGTAAATGTATTAATCCTAGATGGCATAGTACCCCATCTTACTATGTCGCCATATACATATTTACAATCAAGACCCTAATGTCGTATTGGAGGCTAGTTTCCATCATGAGTCCAGGCTAGGAACGATCTCCTAGCCGATTCGAGACACTCTGGCAATGTCTTAGGATTCGGACGCTGGCGAACCCATGGATCCTGCAGGGCCGGTCCACAAATATTTTAGTGGATTAGTTATGCCTGAACACACGCTTCCCGATCCTATTGGACCTATAAATTGGCCATTGCGACCAATAAAAATCCAAGGCGCCTCATTCCATCAACCATAAAAGTAAAATGTCAGGTCGTGTTAAACCCAAACACCACATCTAGCTAGAAAGAAACGTGTGCAATCCCTGCGTTCCCTTGCTCCGTTTTTGACTCTACCATGGTGTGAGGCTCGCAAGGTAACATAATACACAAAGCTATGCCTAAGTAGAATATGCTTTGATCATCATCCACAAGGCTCTGCTTTTCAACAAAAGCCTTGATCAATTGCATCTTGGCATGTCACACTGACAGTCCATACCATGCGATTGATAACTACCAATATATAACCTTCGAGCTCGTGCATCTTAAAGAAGGATGTATAGCAAAAGGATAAATCCTCCGCCACCTAAGAAATATATTAACAGATATCAATTAAATTACATGGCACGAAATTCAATGTCAGACATGTATCCATTTACAAGTCCGTTCTACGTCTGAATGAAACCGGAGTCAACTAAGTGCTCGCATATCCGAACGATAAACAAGTACGTCCGGATAACTACCATTTAACCCTTTATTGATAGCTAGCCAATGTCAGGCATCAGTAGTTATCCTTTCAACGTGAAGATCGCCAGTCTTCATTCGCCGTCTTCGATATCTTTAAATCGCTGTAAAATTATATGAAATGAGCTGAACTCGGTTTATTCAAATAATTTTTCGAATTATTATCATTTAAACCATTTAATATTGCGAATATCGATATACAACAATTTATCGCTATTTTTATTTATTTAAAAATAGCTCTATATTGTTGAATGACGTTTGGGTCAATAAACATTTTAACATTCAAAACCATTCTTTTATTTCATATGAAATGTCGATAAAGTGTAAAATAAAATGCGACACTATAATCTATTCTTTTATTTACATCTAAAATGTAAATAAAAACATGACCTTTTATTTCTATGCTTTTCAATTATATCAAATTCCAAATAAAAATGTGACCATTTAATTCATGGCCTTATTTACATCTAAGATGTAAATAAATGTAACCTTTTATTATAATGTTTTGTTTGCAACTAAATTTGCAAACGAAAAATGCGACTTCTTCCTACGGTGTTTTTTTGCATCTAAATATGCAAATAAATTATAATCTTTTAACTATGTTGTTTATTTGCATCTAAATATGCAAATAAAATATAATCTTTTAACTATGTTGTTTATTTGCATCTAAATATGCAAGTAAAATATAATCTTTTAAATATGTTGTTTATTTGCATCTAAATATGCCGATAAAATATAATCTTTTAACTATGTTGTTTATTTGCATCTAAATATGCAAATAAAATATAATCTTTTCACTATGTTGTTTATTTGCATCTAAATTGCAAATAAAATATAATCTTTTTTTTAATGTTTTGTTTGCAACTTAATTTATGAACAAAAATGTAACCTTTTAAATCACATTTTTATTTATATCCAATATACAAAATAAAAATATAATATTCATTCTAATGTTTATGTTTACATCTAAAATGAAAGCAAAATGTAATTTTAATTCTAATGTTCTGTTTGCATCTACAATTGCAAACAAAAATAAAATTTTAATTATAATGTTTTGTTTGCATCTAAAATTGCAAAAAAAAATATGATTTTAATTCTAATGCTTTGTTTACATCTAAAATTGAAAAGAAAAATATGATTTTAATTATAATGTTTTGTTTGCATCTAAAATTGCAAACAAAAATACGATTTTAATTATTATGTTTTGTTTACATCTAAAATTGCAAACAAAAATATGATTTTAATTCTAATGTTTTGTTTGCATCTAAAATTGTATTATGTTTTGTTTGGATCTAAAATTGCAAACAAAAATATGATTTTAATTCTAATGTTTTGTTTGCATCTAAAATTGCAAACAAAAATATGATTTTAACTATAATGTTTTGTTTGCATCTAAAATTGCAAACAAAAGTACGATTTTGATTATTTTGTTTTGTTTGCATCTAAAATTGCAAACAAAATATGATTTTAATTATTTTAATGCATATTTGCGTTAGAAAATGCAAACAAAAAAATATTTTATATTTCAAAGTGTATTTGCATAAATAATGCAAATAAAAGAACATTTTACATTTCTATGTATATTTGCATAAAAGAATGCAAATAAAAGAACATTTTATATTTCTATATATATTTTCATAAAAGAATGCAAATAAAAGATCAATTATACTTTCTATGTATATTCGCATAAAAGGATGCAAATAAAAGATCAATTATATTTCTATGTATATTTGCATAAAAGGATGCAAATAAAAGATCAATTATATTTTCTATGTATATTTGCATAAAAGGATGCAAATAAAAGATCAATTATATTTTCTATGTATATTTGCATAAAAGGATGCAAATAAAAGATCAATTATATTGAAATGGCGATTCTATTCCAAATCAATAATTTTACCAAATGATTTAATTTATCGGTTTGGCGATTCTAGTCCAAATCAATAATTTTACCAAATGATTTAATTTATCAATTTGGCGATTCTAATCCAAATCAACAACTATACAAAATGATTTAATTTATCGATTTGGAAATCCTAATCCAAATCAATAAATAAACAATAATGATTTATCTTATATTGAACACAAACAAATATGTGTTTATACATCACCCACAAACAAATAAAACATCCACAATACCATCACATAATAGATCTGAATTATACACATTCAATCATCACATAATAATTAAATTAAATAATTAATTAATTAATATAAAAGAAGAATTCTCACAGTCGTGTCGCAAACTGGTCTGAAATTCAAATAGCTCGAAATTGTCCATTTTTAGTCTAGTAATGTAGATCTTGTCTCTACGATTGCAACGCTTTAGAAATCGTGTTATTATGAGTTCATATGAATTAGTTACGGTTATATTTAGATTGATAATTTTTAAATAAGATTAAATAAAAAAACTTAAGAAATTAACCTTCTTCATGTTGTTCAAAGTCACGGCCGTTAGTTTCAGAAATAAGCTCGATCTTAGGGTTGGTTTTCCCTTTCGATCTACATCACTAGAGAACGATCGGAGTACATCACGACCAAGGCTAAGGGGCGGCGCACCCACGCTGGCGAAGGGGGCCCACTCGATCGAGTGTATTAGGGGTGGCGGCGGTCTCAAATCCGTGGGTTTGAGGATCTGTAACTCGGGCTACGTACCACCTGAGATCGATCAAGCCATATGGAAATGAAGAACAAGAAAATCTCTTCAAAATCTTGAACTGGAGCGAGGAATTTTATTGAGAGGATCGGTGGACTTTAAGGGATGGAAAGAAGAGCACGGTGGCCATGGATTTTGTATGAAGGCGGCGGCAAGAAGAAAGATGAATAGTGTTTTTAAGGTTTCTTTGAATTATTTATAATATTTTAATGTGACTTTTACAAATAAAACCATACCTCTTTAAATTAATCTGATTTCAGTCCAACCGAAGCTGACTCAAGCCAATAGCCCTAATTCCGGATCCAATAGGCTAGGTCATGTCAGCACAAACGACTGTCTTTGGCCTAAAATCTTTAATTTATTATTTAAATCATTTAAATAATAAATTTGATCGTCTATTTAAATCCACCGGGGCCACATACGAACTCAGAAAAAACAAAAAAAAAATTGGCTTTGTTTTTACGGTACGGTCCTAAAAAAATTAATTTCGTCGAATTCTAAGACTGTTCGAAAAATGGCTAGTTTCAAGTCGATCAGATTTGACTGAAATTGACAAAACACATCTTTGTTTGCCACGCTCACATATTAATTCGAAAAATTATGAAAATTGAAACCTAGCAATAACTTGACATTACAAATCCAACAAAAGGGGTTTCGTCGAAAACGGAGGTCGTTTGAAAAATGGCCTTTTATACGGGCTATACATTATACTACAGCGACCATCTTGAATATTCAATTTGCCATATCTTTTGATTCCCGCTATGAAATTTCGATTTTTCGGGTTTGTTGAAAAGATACTTTCGAACAAATTTGGGTATTTTTGGTTTCACTAAAATCCTTTAAATTTTGAATCCGGTACATTCGGTCAAAGTATAGGTTTGACTTTTCAAACTACCATACTATTTATAATTTCTTTAGAAATCAAAATGAATACTTTTGCTCTAACTTCGATTAAAAATGAGTTTTTATTCATTATTATTTAAAATAAATTATTTTAACTATTCAAAATTTACTGAAATAGCCAAAATAAATTTTTTAAATTGGTTCGGATTTTCCGGGTTGTTACAATCTCCCCCACTTAAAATCTTTTCGTCCTCGAAAAGGAAATAATGATAAAGTAGGAAATAAACAGAAAATGCAAGGTATTGTAAATGTACCTCAACATAAAAGCTATTCGGAGATGTCCCATCTGCACTAGGGTAAGCCTGTTTGATGTTATCCTCAGTCTCCGAAGTACAGTCTCTAGGATCCCCGCTCCACTGCACCTTGACCAGGTGGATCCTCTTATTCCTCAACTCTCGGGTTTCTTTTCCCACAATCTTCACTGGCTCCCTTCTCACTGCTAGGGCCGGGGTAATCTCCAAATCTTGTTATGTTGCTTCCTCCATAACTAAATCTGGATCGTGAACATGCTTCCTGAGTTGGGACACATGAAATACATTGTGGACCCCTGGCAACCAGTCAGGTAGCTGCACTCTATAGGCGAGAGTTCCAATCCTTTCGAGAATAGAAAATGGACCAATGAATCTCGGCGCCAATTTCCAAGTCTTTCCAAATTGAATTACACCTTTCAGTGGGGAAACCTTCAAGTATACAAGATCACCAACAGAGAATTCTAAATCCCGAGTGTCTGCATAGCTCTTTTGTCGGCTTTGGGTAGCAAGCAAACGCTTCTTAATAAAGTCAACTCTTTCCGAGGCTTCGCAAACTATGTCGGGACCCAAAACCAATCGATTTCTGGGTTCTACCCAACATGCTGGAGATATGCATGGCCTGCCATATAATGCTTCAAATGGCGACATCTGCAGGCTTGCTTCGTAGCTATTATTATAAGAGAATTCGACCGAGTGCAAACGATCTTCCCATGACCCTCCAAAATCTAAGATGCATGCTCGCAACAAGTCCTCCAATATATGGTTCACCCTCTCAGTCTAGCCATCTGTCTGAGGGTGGTAAGCAGTGCTCATATTCAGCATAGTCCCTAGCTCTTCTTGGAAAGATTCCCAGAACTTACAAGCAAGTATCGGTTCGTGGTCACTGACAATGCTGCTGGTAACTCCATGCAGTCTGACAATCTCTCTGAAATAAAGCTGTGCGAAACTTCGAGCTATTCTATTGGATTTGACAGGAATGAAATGGGCAGCCTTTGTGAGGCGATCTACAATCATCCATATGTTGTCATTGCCCTTCATAGTCCGGGGTAAGCCATCAATGAAGTCCATAGAAATTTCGTCCCATTTCCAACCTGGAACCCCTGGCGGTTGCAATAGACCTGCTAGCTTTTGTTGATCGCTCTTGACTTGTTGGCAGGTGTGACATCTAGAAACATAAATGGAGATGTCTCTCTTCATCGCCTTCCATTAGAAAGTACGCTTAAGATCATGGTACATCTTGCTTACTCCAGGATGGATGCTGAGCTTAGACTTGTGGCATTCATCCATAACTTACTTTTTTAGCTCGGGGATTTCTGGAATGCATATCCGCCCTTGCAGTCTGAGGGTCCCTTTGCTGTCTATTTGGAAGCTTGGCGCTTCGCCCTTTCGAACTCGCTCGCTGATCATCTGAATAAATCTATCACCTTTCTGGAGATAAGAGATCTTATCGATCAAAGTAGGGGTAATAATGAGATTGGCAAGGATAAGCTTGGTGTCGGCCGTATTCTTCCTACTGAGAGCATTTGCCACAACATTGGCTTTCCCTGGAGTACATAGGATGTCCAGGTCATAGGGTGCCAGGAATTCAACCCAACGCTGTTGCCTCAGGTTCAAATCTGTTTAGGTGAATAGACGCTTCAAGGATTTGTGATCCATATATAGCTCGAATTTCTCCCCAAGAGATAGTGCAGCCATATCTTTAGAGCAAATACTATGGCCATTAGCTCAAGGTCATGAGTGGCATAATTCTTCTCATGTGGTTTTAATTGATGGCTAGCATATGCGACAACCTTGCCTCTTTGCATTAGCACTGCACCAATACCTTAAATAAAGAAAAGAATAACATGTTAAAATAAAATTTGACATTAGAACAATGCCATTTCTGACATATTTATTTAGATGAAAAGGACAACCCTTCTCTAGAAACGTCTGTCCAAACTTTCAAATCCTGATTGCCATCAATAATGATCAATATAGGAGTAGTGATTAATTTCTGTTTCAGCTATTGGAAAGCTGCCTCACATTCGGGTGTCCATTTAAACTTGGTATGCTTCTTAGTCAGCTTCGTCAACTGACAAGATGCTCTCGAGAAATCCTTAACGAATTTTTGATAATAACCAGCCAGCCCTAAGAAACTTCTGACTTCAGTGGGCGTGTAGTGGGCTGCTTCCAATCTTTGATGGCCGAGATCTTTCCTGGATCTATAGAGATGCCTTCCTTAGATACAACATGGCCGAGGAATTTCACCTCTTCTTGCCAAAATATGCACTTGGAGAATTTGGCTTTCAGCACATTTCTACGCAAAATCTCCAAGACTTGTTTTAGATGTTTTTCATGTTCAGCAGTGGACTTAGAGAAGATGAGATATCGTTAATGAACACCAGCACAAATTTATTTAGAACATCTCTGAAGACTCTATTCATCAGATCTACGAAGTATGCTGCAGCATTACATAGACCGAAGGGCATTACTAACCATTCATAAAATACATCTGGTCCTCTGGAAGCTGTCAAAGGCACACATTCTTGGGTAATGTGTAGTCAGTGGAAACCTATAGCTAGGTCCATCCTAGAGAATACTAATGCTCCGTTCAAGCGGTCTAGAAGATCATCAATGCGGGGCAGTGGGTATTTATTTTTCAGAGTCTGCTTATTTAGATCACGGTAGTCCACACATAACCTGAGGGTACCGTCTGACTTTAGGACGAAAACCACTGCTGCACCCCAGCTTGAGAAACTAGGTCTGATCAAACCCTTCCACAAAAGCTGCTTGGTTTGATTGCTCAGCTCTTCTCTTTCTTTTGGTGACATTCTTTGAATGGGACGCACGACGGCCCTTGCATTAGGGACTAAGTCAATTCTGAAATCGATTTCTCTACGCAGAGGTAAGCTATATATTTCTTCGAACACATCCGCATAAGTCTCTAACAATAGGAATATCCTCAATAGAAGAAGGGGTGACTTCTAGAGAAGACCAGAATTTCTTCCTATCTGTGGCTGAGCCGTGGCAGGGAATAGCAATGATGTCTCCAAATTTTGTTTTGATTCTAACTAATATTTCAGCACAAAGTAACTCATCCTCATATTTCGCTAGCCAGTCCATTCCAAGTATGATATCATACCCGGAGAAATTCATGATAATCCGATTAAAAGGAAATTGGAAGTGGGACTAAGAAACAGGCACTCTACAACATTGACCAAGAATAAGCGAACCCCCTATTGGACTATGTGCTCTAATTGGTTCTTTGAGTTTTCTCAGTTTCAATTTAAGCTTTTTAATCGTATCAACAGATATGAAACTTCTAGATGCACCCGTGTCAAACAAAACAGTGATAGGAATATTTTTAATGTTAAGTGTACCTCCTAAAACATCAGGTGTACCTGCTTCGGAAGAAGTCGGTGCAGCTACTCCGTCATAGACACATGCCACCTGAGATTTCTTGAGCAAAGGGCAATCCTTAATGAGGTCTCTAGGCTTGTGGCAGTTAAAACATTCCCTTGGGCCACAGGAATTATGTCCACTACTCTGACTCGGTCCAGACTCGTTCCTTTTGGGCCTCTTTGGAACTCGGCACTCGTAGTCAAAATGTCCAATCCTTTGGCAATTAAAGCACTTGACTTTAGATCTGTCCCTCTTCTTCTTTTTCTCTTGAGGCTTGGCAGTGGAAGAGATGCCCGCCTCTATTTTCTTGTCCCACTCATTTTTGTTGGCTTGATTCTTTTCTTTCTCTTGTTGGGAACCATTCTGATCAATTTCTTCAGATCTGCAAGCCATCTCAATTACCTTAGCAAATGGGTGCTCGATGTGTGCAGTCACCCTGTTATGATACCTCCTTGCCAAACCATTGATATACCTTTTATTTTTCTGTATCGGGTCTTGGATTAATTCTGGGGTGTATCTGGAAAGCTCATCAAATTTCTTAACATACTCTGAAATAGTCATGCTCCCTTGTTGGAGGTGGGCGAAATCATCGTGAAGGCGCTCAACTTCGTGGGGTGGAATGAACTTCTCATTGAATAGCTCCTTGAATTTTCCCCAAGTCACATCAGCCTCGTTACCCCTAACCATAGCTATTTCCCACCAAATTTGGGCCTGGCCTTTCAGAAACCAAGTTTCCATAAATCGTTTTCTGTGGTCCTCGAGCTCTAAACCTTCCAAAATCTTTTCCATCATCTTAAGCCATGCTTGCGACTCCATCACCGTCTCTTGGCCAGTATAATGCACACCTCCTATATTCTTTATTTTCTTAGCCACTTTGTCAAGATCGAAAGCACGTGGGGTTGGTGGTGGTGTCTCAATTTCTGGGGTGGACTGTTCTTGTTCTTGGGCTGTAGGAGTCTCATCTTGGGCGGGTCCTCGTGCCCCACCTCTGCCTCTTCGTGCTCTTGTACGTGCTCTGGTACTCATTTCTCAAGCAGTCTGTATCATCAAGGGAAGAGTCAAACCAAGAGAAATGATAATTTTCAAAGAAAAGTTTTTTTTATAGAGACATGTGATGACATGATAATGATGTAATGACTGATTAATATGTGTTATTCTGTTTCATTCTAAGACATTACAAATCCTATCTCTAATGAGCCACTCGTCTTCGAATAATACTAATTCTATTAAGACAGATTGTTCTAAAAATGTTATACTCCAAATACTAAGGTTAACCTTTAGCTCTGATACCAAATGTGACGACCCAAACTTCCGTAGAACGAAAGTAAGGATAATCATAGGAGTATAACAGAATTTAAAACAATAACAGATCACAGTTACATAGCAGAACATATAAATCATTTGCAGCGGAAATGAATTGTCATCACAAACATCATCACAGAACATCAGAGTACGCAGTACAGGATACACTTAGCAGAACAGATGTCTAAAATAGGGAAAGAAATAAAGTCTCAATCTCCCAAATTACATCAATATCCAATACTGTCTCAAATCTCAAGAAGAAAATAAAAGATAAAGGAAAACGATCTTCCAACATTTTCAGCAGCAAGCTTGAGTCTAGAAAACATCCCTACCTGAAACCTGTTAATTGGCTGCCCGTGTGGAAAAGAGGGCACACGAATTTGCAATGTGAAACAAACTACGAGTCAGTTATGGGACTGATATGAGAAATCTTACTAGCCTAATAATATGGCTAATCACTGGACTGCGCCGCTATCGCGGAACGGGTTTAATTCCATTGGATTGCCAGTGCATGAGTTTTATAAATTTTTAAGTCAAAAACAACACAATGCTTTTTAGAAAATGAAATCATTATAAGCCTCAGGTCCCATCACACAATGCAACACAAAAGGAGGATAGAGTTTACCTTATAATGATCAAAAATGCTTGGTACGTAGAAAATAACATTTTAGTATTATTATTAGTGTCTAATATGTTTCAAAAATACTTTAGAGTAAATTTATTAATCCTAGACGGCATAGTACCCCATCCTGCTATGTCGCCATATATAGATTTGCAATCAAGACGGTAATGTCGTATTGGAGGTTGGTTTCCATCATGAGTCAAGGCTAGGAACAATCTCCTGACCGATTCGAGACACTCTAGCAATGTCTCAGGATTCAGACGCTGGCGAACCCTTGGATCCTGCAGGGCCGGTTCACAAATACTTTAGTGGATTAGTTACACCTGAACACATGCTTCCCGATCCTATTGGACCTATAAATTGGCTATTGCGACCAATTAAAATCTGAGGTGCCTCATTCCGTCAACCACATAAGTAAAATGTTGGCCGTGTTAAACCCAAACACCACTTCTAGCTAGAAAAAAACGTGTGAACTCCCTGCGTTCCCTCTACCGGGGTGTGAGGCTCGCGAGGTAATGTAATACACAAAGCTATGCCTAAATAGGCTATGCTTTAGGCATAGCTTTGATCATCATCCACAAGGCTCTGCTTTCCAACAAAAGCCTTGATTAATTGCATCTTGGCATGTCACACAACAGTCCATAACATGCGATTGAGAACTACCAATATATAACCTTCGAGCTCGTGCGTCTCAAAGAAGGGTGTATAGCAAAAGGATAAATCCTCCGCCACCTCAGAAATATATTAATATATATCAATTAAATTACATGGCACGAAATTCAATGTCGGACATGCATCCATTAACAAGTCCATTCTGCGTCTGAACAAAACCGGAGTCACCTAAGTGCTCGCGTATCCGGATGATAAACAAGTACGTCCGGACAACTACCACTTTAACCTTTTATTGGTAGCTAGCCAATGCTAGGCATCAGTAGTTATCCTTTCGATGTGAAGATCGCCAGTCTTCAATCGCCGTCTTCGATTTCTTTAAATCGCCGTAAAATTATTTGAAATGAGTTGAACTCGGTCTTTTCAAATAATTTTCCAAATTATTATCATTTAAACCATTTAATATTGCTAATTTCGATATATAACAATTTATCGCTATTTTTACTTATTTAAAAATAGCTCTATATTGTTGAATGACGTTTGGGTCAATAAACATTTTAACATTCAAAACCATTCTTTTATTTCATATAAAATGTCGATAAAAAGTGTAAAAAAAAAATGCAACACTATAATCTATTCTTTTATTAACATCTAAAATGTAAATAAAAACATGACCTTTTATTTCTGCTTTTCAATTATATCAAATTCCAAATAAAAATGTGACCATTTAATTCATGGCCTTATTTACGTCTAAGATGTAAATAAATGTAACCTTTTATTTTAATGTTTTTGTTTGCAACCAAATTTGCAAACAAAAAATGCGACATCTTTCTACGGTGTTTGTTTGCATCTAAATATGCAAATAAAATATAATATTTTAACTATGTTATTTATTTGCATCTAAATATGCAAATAAAATATAATCTTTTAGATACGTTGTTTATTTGCATCTAAATATGCAAATAAAATATAATCTTTTAACTATGTTGTCTGTTTGCATATAAAAATGCAAATAAAATATAGTCTTTTTACTATGTTGTTTATTTACATCTAAATGTGCCAATAAAATATAATCTTTTAACTATGTTGTTTATTTGCATCTAAATATGCAAATAAAAAATAATCTTTTAACTATGTTGTTTATTTGCATCTAAATAGGCAAGTAAAATATAATCTTTTTTTTAATGTTTTGTTTGCAGCTTAATTTACAAACAAAAATGTAACCTTTTAGATCATATTTTTATTTCTATCCAATGTACAAAATAAAAATGTAATATTCATTCTATGTTTATGTTTACATCCAAAATGCAAGCAAAATATAATTTTAATTCTAATGTTCTGTTTGCATCCAAAATTGCAGACAAAAATATGATTTTAATTATAATAATTTGTTTTTTTTATTTGCATCTAAAACTGCAAACAAAAATATAATTTTAATTCTAATATTTTGTTTGCATCTAAAATTGCATAAAAAAATATGATTTTAATTATAATGTTTTGTTTGCATCTAAAATTACAAACAGAAATACGATTTTAATTATTGTGTTTTGTTTGCATCTAAAATTGCAAATAAAAATATGATTTTAATTATTTCAGTGCATATTTGCGTTAGGGAATGAAATAAAAATATATTTTATATTTTAAAGTGCATTTGCATAAAGAATGTAAATAAAAGAACATTTTACATTTCTATGTATATTTGCATAAAAGAATGCAAATAAAAGAACATTTTATATTTCTATGTATATTTGCATAAAAGAATGCAAATAAAATATCAATCATACTTTCTATGTATGTTTGCATAAAAGGATGCAAATAAAAGATCAATTATATTTTCTATGTATATTTGCATAAAAGGATGCAAATAAAAGATCAATTATATTTTCTATGTATATTTGCATAAAAGGATGCAAATAAAAGATCAATTATATTTTCCATGTATATTTGCATAAAAGGATGCAAATAAAAGATCAATTATATTGAAATGGCGATTCTATTCCAAATCAATAATTTTACCAAATGATTTAATTTATCGATTGGCGATTCTAGTCCAAATCAATAATTTTACCAAATGATTTAATTTATCGAATTGGTGATTCTAATCCAAATTAATAACTTTACAAAATGATTTAATTTATCAATTTGGAAATTCTAATCCAAATCAATTAATAAACAATAATGATTTATCTTATATTGAAACACAAATAAATCTGTGTTTATACATCACCTACAAATAGATAAAATATCCACAATACCATCACATAACAGATCTGAATTATACACATTTAATCGTCACATATTAATTAAATTAAATAATTAATTAATTAATATAAAAGAAGAATTCTCACAATCGTGTCGCAAACTGGTCCAAAATTCAAATAGCTCAAAATTGTCCCTTTTTAGTCTAGGAATGTAGAACTTGTCTCTACGATTGCAATGCTTCAGAAATCGCATTATTCTGAGTTCATATGAATTAATTATGGTTAAATTTAGATTGATAATTTTTAAATAAGATTAAATAAATAAATAAAAACTTAAGAATTCAACCTTCTTCCTGTTGTTCAAAGTCACGGCTGTTAGTTTCAGAAATAGGTTCGATCTTAGGGTTGGTTTTCCCTTTTGATCTACAGCACTAGAGAACGATCGAAGTATACCATGACCAAGGCCAAGGGGCGGTGCACCCATTCTGGCGAGGGGACCCACTCAATCGAGTGTATAAGGGGCAGCGGCGGTCTCAAAACCGTGGGTTTGAGGGTCTGTAACTCGGGCTACGTACCACCTGAGATCGATCAAGCCGTATGGAAATGAAGAGCAAGAAAATCCCTTCAAAAGCTTGAACTGGAGTGAGGAATTTTATTGAGAGGATCGGTGGATTTTATGGGATAGAAAGAAGAGCACGGTGGCCATGGATTTTGTAACATCCCGTGTTTTCTGTTAACAAAAGCTAACGAATTAAACAATACTTAATTCTAAATGTGGGAATCAAGGGGAACGGGTTACGCCATTGTGTTCATCTTGGAATTCTGGTTGAGATAGAGTCTGAGTTTGCGTAAATTGGACTTTGTATGAAGAAGTTATGGCTGTCGGAAGTCCCCAGAAATTCGAATTTAAATTCAAAAACGAATTCAGACTCAGAAATGGGAAGGGCGGGAAATTTCCCGCCCAAGGCCAGGTCGACCATGGGGTCGACCTTAGTGTCGATCTCCCCTATACAGGTCGACCTTAGTGTCGACCTGCCCCCCCCCCCTTTTGAAAGATGACGATTTTGTGACTCAGTGCTGAGTCATTAGGGCTGAGGTGTCACACAATCTTGACTGGATGGTCTTGATTGATTCTAGGTAGATCGGATGGCCTAAATTAATCCTAAATTCTATATAAACACATGTAGACTAAAACCCTAAAACCTAATCAAAATTAAAACCATGGTCGTCATGCTATCACCTTGCAACCTAGAATAGCCGTCAACAACTAGAGGAAAAGTAAAGCTAATCAACTCAAGTCTATAACAACAACAACAACGAATTTGTCTACTTCAAAGGCGAGCTAAATCAATTTCAGAACTCAGATCCCAGAATTCAAGACCTTCTTTGAGTTGTAAGTTCTTTTTTTTTAATAAGATAATCAATAAGTTAATTGGGTTGAGTTATAAATTGGATTATATGGCTATGTTTGTGAGACATTGGGAAAATGTGATATTTTGTAAATGTATGCTAGTTGTTCATAATGATAATTTTGTTATGGATCCCTTTTCATATGCCAAATCACCTATGTTCAACTTGATTCACGTTTGACATCATTTTATATGCAAGTTTGGGTGTAGATTATATGCTAGTTTCTACATGAATTATACACCAGTTTACATGTGAATCAAACAAAGTGACTACATGCAAGTTTAGGTAGAAATTGGATTCATATATATGCTAGTTCACCCCTTTAGATTTAGATCTATGACATACATAGTTTTATACAAGTTTGTGACTATGGCTTATGCAAGATTTGGTTGAAAACTATATACATATATGCAAGTTTACCCCTTTAGATTTAGATCTATGACATACATAGTTTTATGCAAGTTTGTGACTATGGCCTATGCAAGTTTTGGAATGAAAATTATATTCATATATGCAAGTTTTAGGTGAAAAACTATATTATATACATGCAAGTTCACACCTTTAGGCCTATATGTTTAGATTCATGACAATACAAAGTTTATGCAAGTTATGTTGTAATCCTTATTTGCAAGATTATATCCATTTTGTGTGTTATGCAAATTTGCGGTGTTTCTTCCCTTTTATATGCTAGACTAATTGCTAGTCTAATATACATGTATGTCATTATAAACGAACGAACAACGTGGGGATGATGGGGGTAATATTGAACATACACATATTGAGAATTGGCATAATGGCCTTGGAAAGGCATATAATTAATTTAAGACATTAATTGAAAAAATTGGCATTTATCGACACAATTGAGACAATTATGGACATAAGTATATTTGGAATTCATTGACAAATTTGAATAGGGATATTAATCCAATTTGGGGTAAAATGAAGATGTGTAATAATAAATCGCCTAAGACACGAGGTTAGACTCTTTTGTGGTGTAAGACTGCCCGGACCCCCCCCCCCGACAAATCCAGCAGCCACAAACGCCAGTCTAATGTGAGAGGTCGAAGGCATGAACTAAACGCGTAACAGTTGTAAAGACACGAGGTTAGGCTCGTCTGTGGTGTAAGACTGCCCGGACCCGCCCGGCAAATCCAGCTGCCACAAATGCCAGTCTAATGTGGGAGGTCTTTACAAGGTTACGGTGTTAATGAATTATGAAACACTTAAACAGATAAACATGCGGTGGGACATGAGGGGGTTAAGTAGGTGCCTTGGGTGGCATGTGGAGTTAAGAGGGTGCCTTGGGTGGCATGAGAAATACGATTAGATGCACTTAACCAAGATTGAAACATGTAAGAAGAGATGAATAAGAATGGGTTTAAGTGGGGAAAACCTTAGAGGGGACCAAGCATAGGTGGAAAGCTTGTGTCGTGCATGGGGGCCCTTTTCAAATTAGTAACCCATTTAGTTTCTCTATGGGCTCGACCCAAGTCGAGGATGAGATACATGTACTGGGTTTGATTGTAAGAAGACAAAACGGGTTAGCGGTGTCAATGCAAGTCCAATGGGGTCAAGTAAGTGTGTGACCCCGAGCTGGTAGTAAGACATTGTTACATCGTATAGATATAAGCCGTGCATTTTTGGTGGTATCGGGTTGGCACTTTGGGGAGTGATACACCCCGCTGTGGGGCCAGCACGGGTATCTACGAGTTAGGGAGCCGATCGAATGGGGGTAGTGGGTACACCTAGTGGAGATAGTGGCAGGTGGCACTATAAAGGCGGCTAGGGGTACACGAAACTACCATTTCATTATTAAGCTTGGTAGGCGGGATCAACTTTTAGGGTGTTTGGTGTGATGCAGTGTAGTAATTATCTTATAGTGATTAGGTGCGCCTTTAACGTTATTCTTGTTCATCTTATTTCCTTTGTTTTCTCTGTCGTACCCATTTGTTCACAGTCATTTCCTTATTTTTCAGCTTATGCCTTATCCTAGTTACATAATGATTATATTGTTAATGTTATTGCACTCGCCAGACTTTATGTCTGACCCCTTTGTTTCCACCACTTTTCTCCCTTCCCCCTCATCCCCCCAGGTGCTCAGGGTGGGACTAGTACTAGTAGAGCTTGGTTTTGGATAGCTTTATCTCTTTCTTCGGAAGTTGCTTGGGTCGTTGAAGTAAAAGTTCAGCCTATCTTACTTATGGCTATTTTAAATTGGGGTTATGTCTTCCATTTTCATGTATTCTGATTTAATCAAGATGGATATTATGTACTTGACTCTAGTCTTTGGGTTTTTTTTGATGATGCAACCAAACGTATTTGTTTACCGCTGCAATGAATGATGTTTTAAATTTTTAACTACTGTTTTATATCTGTCTTGTTGTTAAGTTTCTGTTCTATACACACTTAAAACGCTCCATTGAAGTTAATGCATTTCCTTTGTGAGGGACATTAATGGACGTGGGGTGTCACACGAGGTATCAGAGCTGAAGGGTACCAGAACAGATAAGATATTTTGAAAAACTATTTTTCAAAAACATTTTATAAAGAAATACTTTCAAAAGTATGTTTTGAGGAGAATATATTCAAGAGAAAAGTTTATTTTAAAAACTTTACCCCACGAGCCATATATTTTTATTTCGAATTCTTCGTTTGAATCTCTTCATTTTCTTTTCAGCATGTCTGGAATTCCCGATATACCGAGGGGATACCGATACCAGGATGGTTTAGAAGGTATCTGGAAGCTAGGGCCCATGTCGCAGGCCCAGCAAATGCTCCTCCTCCTCCCCGTGTTGACACTTTCGCAAAGATATGCAAGGACTTTTGGGCAATGGGCGGGAAACCTTTTCATGCATCGGAAACGTTTGTTGAAGCTCGAAATTGGCTAAAGGAGGTGGAAGAACTGTTTGGAATCTTTGAGGTAGAAGATGGAAGAAAGGTCCAGTTAGCTGCCTGATTAATGAAGGATGAGGCCTCGTTTTGGTGGGAGGTTACTAATGGTGAGCGTCCGGTTGATACATGGCCGGATTTCAGGAGTAGGTTTGAGGCGAAGTTTCTCTCACGGGCTGAAGAGAATTTGTACATGGAAAGGTTTTTGGCATTGAGGCAGGGGAATCTATCAGTGAAAGAATACGTCAACAAGTTCAATCAGTTGACAAGATTTGGCTTGGACTTGGTGAATACACCCGAAAAGAAGGCCCGGAGATTTGTTAAGGGTTTGAACGAGCCACTACATGGGTTAGCTATGACCCATATCCCTACGGTGGCCACCTATGAGAGACTAGTTGACATGGCACTTATGCATGAAGAGGAGAAAGGCGCCAATGCTAATAATGCACCTGAGAAGAGAGGGGATCAAAAGAAACCACAACAGCAATAGCAGAACAAGAAGGGTGGTAAAGACAACAATGGTAAGGGAAAGAAAAGATGCTTTAACTCTAGGACACTAGGCCATATAAGCAAAGACTGTAGGAAGAAGAAGACTAGTTGTTTCCACTGTGGCGAGGCAGGACATCTGATTAGACCGCCCAAAGAAAGGGCAGAGGGCAGGGCCTACCTCTGGAGGGCAGATTCAGGCTCTGATGGCAGCAGAGCAGTCAAGGGGGCTGGTCTAGGCTCTCGTGGTCCCACCGCTACAAGAACGAGGTAGAACGATTTCCGTTGAAAGTTTAGTTTATCTTTTCAATCATCCTGTTTGCACACTCTTTGATTCTGGCGCATCGCACTCTTTTATATCCACTGCTTAAGTTGAGACACTACACCTAAACACCAGTATCGTAGAGAATCGCTTAGCTGTTTCAAATCCAATTAGGGGGCTCAGCCTATTTGTCGATGATTTGTTTGGATTTGGATATTTCTATACTTAGCGTTGGGTTTAGATGTAATGCTTATGTTTTGGGCTTCATGAGCTATGGGTTAATTTTGGGCATGGATTGGCTATCAAGTATCCTAGATGGTGAAAAGAGAGAGGTTGGGCTTCTGACTCGCTTGGGCAACACTCTCGAAATCTCTTGTAATCCCATGAATTCTGTTATGCTAAGTTATCTAGAATCGCTTGACACGGTGCTGAGAATTTGCAGTCTATTAGGGTGGTCCGTGAATACTCGGATGTCTTCGATGAAGTTCGAGGTTTACCCCCAAGGCGTGAGATAGACTTTCAAATATACTTAATGGATAATGAAAAGCCAATTGCATTACCAGTGCGCCACATGGCTACGAAAGAGAGAAGAGAACTCAGTAAGCAAGTGAAAGAATTTCTTGAGAAGGGGTTCATAAGAAGAAGTATTTCGGAGTGGGGTGCTCCAGTCATTTTTGCTATAGAAGCTGATGGTTCACTTAGATTATGCGTGGACTATAGAGAGCTGAATAAGCTAACAAAGAAGAATAGGCACTCGTTACCGAGGATAGACGATTTATTTGATCAATTAGTGGGAGCTTCGGTTTTTTCGCAACTGGATTTAGCTACAGGTTTTCATCAGCTAAGGGTGGTTGAAGATAGCATCGATAATACTGCATTTAGAACTCTTGACGGTTTCTTCGAGTGGCTCATCATGCCTTTTGGCTTGACGAATGCACCCGCATACTTTGTTAACTTTATAAGTAGGGTGTTTAGGGAGTTTCTGAACAAGTTTTGGTAGTCTTTGTAGATGATATTCTGATTTTCTCGAAGAATGAGGAAGAGCATGCTTTGCATTTGAGGGAAGTCATGGATACTCTCTGTGCACATCAGTTAAAAGCAAAATTCTCCAAGTTCAACTTCTGGAGGGAAGTAGCAAGATTTCTTGGGCATGTGGTGTCCAAAGAAGGGTTAGCTATAAACCCCGCAAAAGTAGTTGCGGTCCAGGAATGGAAGGTTCCAAAGAATGCAACCGAAGTCCGAAGTTTTCTTGGACTAGCAGGCTTTTATCGCAAGTTCATTAAAGATTTTGTGAAAATCTCAGCTCCACTTACAAGGTTAACGAAGAAGAACCTGACTTTCACTTGGGATTTGGATTGCGAAGTCGCTTTCCAACGATTGAAGAGGGCTCTGACAACAGCCCCAGTTTGGACATTACCAGATGGGAGCAAGATGTTTACGGTATACACAGATGCATGCGGTACGGGACTAGGCGTTGTTTTGATGCAAGAGGGGACGGTAGTAGCTTATGGTGGAAGGCAATTAAAAGTGCATGAGAAAAACTACCCAACCCACGATCTAGAATTAGCAGCCATCGTTTTTGCTCTCAAGTCTTGGCGCCACTATCTCTTAGGTAAGAAATTTGAGTTGTATACTGACCATAAATCGTTGAAATACCTTTTCTCGCAGAAAGACCTCAATCTAAGGCAGCAAAGGTGGATGGAGTTTCTCGACTCATGCGACTTTGAGATCTCCTATACTCCTGGTAAGGGCAATGTAGTGGCAGACGCCCTAAGTAGAAAGAAGCCGACCTTAAGTCCTCTCTTTTTAGAAAGGCAAAGTTTGGAGTATATAGCAAATTTTGAATTTAGACCCTCTGTTGATTATGTAACTGGCTTGATGGCAATGCTAGAAGTGCGGCTTACTTTGTTGGACTCAGTAGGAACTACGCAACGTGATGGCCCTCAACTAGTTGATGTGATAGATAAGCTGATTAGAGGAGAGACTTGTAGTCACCTCAATAGGTACTCCATCGATGATAAGGGTTGGTTGAGACAGGATGGAAGACTATGCGTCTCGCAAGCAAGAGATTTGGTGAAGATGGTTCTGGAAGGAAGCACACCATTCCAAGATGACCATACACCCCGGTGGAGACAAGATGTATAAAGATATCAAAAGTTTTCTTTTGGAATGGCATGAAGAGGGATGTAGCTGAATTTGTTTCGAAATGCATGATATGCCAGCAAGTTAAGGCGGAGCAGAAGAAGCCTGGCGGTTTGCTTCATCCTCTAGAAGTGCCGCAATGGAAAATGGGAAAGCATCTAGATGGACTTTGTTGATGGGTTGCTTAGGTCAAGAAGAGGTAATACCAGTATTTGGGTAGTAGTGGACAAGCTCACAAAAGCGCTCATTTTATACCTGTCAAGAGTAAGAGGACCGCCTCGTCCTTAGCCTCCATTTATCTTAAGGAGATAGTTCGACTCCATGGGATACCCTCCAGCATAGTGAGTGACCGAGACCCTATCTTTACAAGCAAGTTTTGGAGGATTTCGCAAGAGGCTGTAGGCACACAGCTATGTTTAAGCACAGCCTATCACCCTCAAACCGATGGTCAGACAGAAAGGGTAAACAGAGTACTAGAAGATCTTTTGAGGCTGTGCATTTTTAACTTTGGAGGATCTTGGGAGGATCATCTCCCTTTGGTGGAATTCGCTTATAACAATAGCTACCAAGCCACTATAGGCATGACACCCTTCGAAGCTTTATATAGAAGGCCATGTCGATCACCAACTTGTTGGTGGGAGTCCACAGATAAACTTATACTTGGGTCGGACATGATTAGAGAGACTTCAGAGAAGGTGGACTTGATACGAAGGAGAATGAAGACTGCCCAAGATAGACAGAAATCCTATGCAGACAAGAGAAGGACCGACCTTGAGTTTGAAGTTGGGGATAAGGTGTTCCTTAAAGTATCTCCTTTGAGGAATGTCATCCGCTTTGTGTTCGTAGGAAAGTTGGCACCGCGATTTGTAGGACCATTTCCTATCATCGAAAGGATTGGGACGATGTCCTACAGAGTAGAGCTACCCGAAAGACTGGCTAGAGTTCATAATGTTTTTCATGTCTCTCAGCTACTAAAATGCTTACATGAGTTGACAGAAGTTGTGGAGCCAAGTATACTAGAGGAAGTCAAAGTGGAACAAGAAGCGACTGTGAGGAGAGTTCCAACTCGTATCTTGGGGATGGAAGTCAAAAAGCTATGCAACCGTGAAGTTAAGCTTGTCAAAGTTCAATGGGGAGATGCCGAGGAAGACGCAACTTGGGAGACTGAGGCCAAAATATGTGTAGCCTACCCTTTTCTTTTTGAGGGTACATCTTTGATCTCTTTTTCCTTAAGTTTATTCAAAGCTTGTATCTACCTTTTTAGTGCATCTCCTCGGTCATATTCTTTGTCCTTAGGTAAAGACCAATGGATGTAAACATGTATTTGAAACATGTTATGATTGATGGATGCTAGTGGATGCAAGTGTTTGCTCGTGGTTGCTCGTGGTTGCATATACACACACATTAGGCACTAGATCGGCTCAATCACTTTCATACTACATATAAATGTGTGTTTATTTAGATTAATGGATGTATAATGGTTGTGTTATCATATGGATGATGCATTCGGATGAATGGGTGCGCACACATATAGAAATAATATGAATCAATAGGTATCTTTTGCATACATAATGGATGCATGGCACTATCATAATATGCATTAAGGAGGTCAACTGAATCAGTAGACCGCCTGATTTTGCATCAAATACGGACATGTACACACACTGTGCATATAAACATGAAAGCATTAGAAGTATTTTAAGGACAATGGATGCCTGTGTTTGATGGTTGAGTAGATGGACGATTGGATGGTAGGATATGTATTCTTCGTAACTTGAAGACTTGGGGTCGAAATCCTTTAAGGAGGGGAGAACGTAACACCCCGTGTTTTCTGTTAACATAAGCTAACGAATTAAACAATACTTAATTTTAAATGTGAGAATCAAGGGGAACAGGTTACGCCATTGTGTTCGTCTCGGAATTCTGGTTGAGATTGAGTTCGAGTTTGCGTGAATTGGACTTTGTATGAAGAAGTTATGGGCAGGGCGGGAAATTTCCCGCATAAGGCCAAGTCGACCAGGGGGTCGTCCTTAGTGTCGACCTCCCCTATACAGGTCGACCTTAGTGTCGACCTGGGGGTCGACCTGCCGCCCCCCCCCCCCTCCGGGCAGATCTGAAAGATGACGATTTTGTGACTCAGTGCTGAGTCATTAGGGCTGAGGTGTCACCTTATCTTGACTGGATGGTCTTAATTGATTCTAGGTTGATCGGATGGCCTAAATTAATCCTAAATTCTATATAAACACGTATAGACTCAAACCCTAAAACCTAATCAAAATTAGAACCATGGCCGTCATGCTATCACCTTGCAACCTAGAATAGCCGTCAACAACTAGAGGAAAAGTAAAGCTAATCAACTCAATTCAACTCAAGTCTATAACAACTACAACAACAAATTTGTCTACTTCAAAGGGGAGCTAAATCAATTTCAGAACTCAGATCCCAGAACTCAAGACCTTCTTTGAGTTGTGAGTTCATTTTCTTTAATAAGATAATCAATAAGTTAATTGGGTTGAGTTATAAATTGGATTATATGGCTATGTTTGTGAGACATTGGAAAAATGTGATATTTTGTGAATATATGCTACTTGTTCATAATGATAATTTTTTTGTGGATCCCTTTTCATATGCCAAATCACCTATGTTCAACTTGATTCACGTTTGACATCATTTTATATGCAAGTTTAGGTGTAGATTATATGCTAGTTTCTACATGAATTATACACCAGTTTACATGTTAATCAAACAAAGTGACTATATGTAAGTTTAGGTAGAAACAGGATTCATATATATGCTAATTTACCCCTTTAGATTTAGATCTATGACATACATAGTTTTATACAAGTTTGTGACTATGGCTTATGCAAATTTTGGGTGAAAACTATATGTATATATATATATATATATATATATATATGCAAGTTTACCCCTTTAGATTTAGATCTATGACATACATAGTTTTATGCAATTTTGTGACTATGGCCTATGCAAGTTTTGGAATGAAAATTATATTCATATATGAAAGTTTTAGGTGAAAAACTATATTATATATATGCAAGTTCACACCTTTAGGCCTATGTTTAGATTCATGACAATACAAAGTTTATGCAAGTTATGTTGTAATCCTTATTTGCAAGATTATATCCATTTTGTGTGTTATGCAATTTTGCGGTGTTTCTTCTCTTTTATGTGCTATACTAATTGCTAGTCTAATATACATATATGTCATGATAACCGAACGAACAACGTGGGGACGATGGAGGTAATATTGAACATACACATATTGAGAATTGGCATAATGGCCTTGAAAAGCATATAATTAATTTGAGACATTAATTGGAAAAATTGGCATTTATGGACATAATTAAGACAATTATGGACATAAGTATATTTGGAATTCATTGACAAATTTGAATAGGGATATTAATCCAATTTGGGGTTAGTGTAATAATAAACCGCCTAAGACACGAGGCTACACTCTTTTGTGGTGTAAGACTGCCCGGACCCGCCCGACAAATCCAGCAGCCATAAACGCCAGTCTAATGTGAGAGGTCGAAGGCATGAATTAAATGCGTAATAGTTGTAAAGACACGAGGTTAGGCTCGTTTGTGGTGTAAGACTGCCCGGATCCGCCCGGAAAATCCAGCTTCCACAAATGCCAGTCTAATATGGGAGGTCTTTACAATGTTACGGTGTTAATGAATTAAGAAACACTTAACTAGATAAACATGCGGCGGGACTTGAGGGGGTTAAGTGGGTGCCTTGGGGGGCATGTGGAGTTAAGAGGGTGCCTTGGGTGGCATGAGAAATACGATTAGATGCACTTAACCAAGATTGAAACATGTAAGAAGACATGAATAAGAATGGGGTTAAGTGGGGAAAACCTTAGAGCGGACCAAGCATAGGTGGAAAGCTTGTGTCATGCATGGGGGCCCTTTTCAAACCAGTAACCCATTAAGTTTCTTTGTGGGCTCGACCCAAGTTGAGGAAGGGACACGCGTACTGAGTTTGATTATAAGAGGTCAAAACGGGTTGGCGGTGGCAACGCAAGTCCAACGGGGTCATGTGCGTGTGTGGCCCCGAGCTGGTAGGTAAGACGTTGTTGCATCGTGTAGATATAAGCCGTGCATTTTTGGTGGTATCGGGTTGCCACTTTGGGGAGTGATACACCCCACTGTGGGGCCAGCACGGGTATCTACGAGTTAGGGAGTCGATCGAATGGGGGTAGTGGGTACACCTAGTGGAGATAGTGGCAGGTGGCACTATAAAGCCGGCTAGGGGTACACGAAACTACCACTTCATTATTAAGCTTGGTAGGCGGGATCAACTTTTAGGGTGTTTGGTGTGGTGCAGTATAGTAATTATCTTATAGTGATTAGGTGCGCCTTTAACGTTATTCTAGTTCATCTTATTTCCTTTGTTTACTCTGTCATACCCATTTGTTCATAGTCATTTCCTTATTTTCCATCTTATGCCTTCTCCTAGTTACTTAATGATTATATTGTTAAATTTATTACACTTGCCAGACTTTATGTCTGACCCCTTGTTTCCACCTCTTTTCTCCCTCCCCTCCCCCCCCCCCCCCAGGTGCTCATGGTGGGACTAGTACTAGTGGAGCTTAATTTTGGACAACTTTATCTCTTTCTTTGGAAGTTGTTGGATCGCTGAAGTAAAAGTTCAGCCTATCTTACTTATGGCTATTTTATGTTGGGGTTATGCCTTCCATTTTCATGCACTCTGATTTAATCAAGATGGATATTATGTACTTGACTGTAGTCTTTGTTTTTTTTTTTTTTGATGATGTAACCAAACCTATTTGTTTACAGCTGCAATGAATGAAGTTTTAAACTTTTAAGTATTGTTTTATATCTGTCTTGTTGCTAAGTTTCTGTTTTGTACACACTTAAAACACTCCATGGAAGTTAATGCATTCCCTTTGTGAGCGACATTAATGGACGTGGGGTGTCATAGATTTTGTATGAAGGCGGCGACTAGAAGAAAGATGAATAGTATTTTTAGGGTTTTTTGAATTATTTATAATATTTTAATGTGATTTTTACAAATAAAACCATACCTCTTTAAATTAATCCGATTTCAGTCCAACCGAAGGTGACTCTAGCCAATAGCCCCTATTTGGGATCGAATGGGTTAGGCCTGGTCAGCCCAAATAACTGTCTATGTCCTGAATCTTTAATTTATTATTTAAATCATTTAAATAATAATTTTGATCGTCTATCTAAATCCACCGGGGCCACATACGAACTCAGAAAAGTTATTTCTGGCTTTGTTTTGATGATATGGTCCTAATAAAATTAATTTCGTCGAATTCTGAGACTGTTCGAAAAATGGTTATTTTCAAGTCGATCAGATTTGACTGAAATTGACTAAACACATCTTTGTTTGCCACGCTCACATATTAATTCGAAAAATTATTAAAATTGAAACAAAGCAATAATTTGACATTCCGAATCCAACAAAAGTGGTTTCGTCGAAAACGGGAGTCGTTTGAAAAATGGCCTTTTATACGGGCTACACATTATACTACAGCGACCATCCTGAATATTCAATTGGCCATATCTTTTGATTCCCACTATGAAATTTCGATTTTTCGGATTTGTTGAAAATATATTTTCAAACAAATTTAGATGTTTTTGGTTCCACTAAAATTCGTTAAATTTTGAATCCAGTACATTCGGTCAAAGTACAGGTTTGACTTTTCAAACTATCATATTATTTCTAATTTCTTTAGAAATCAAAATGAATACTTTTGCTCTAAATTCGATTAAAAATGAGTTTTTATTCATTATTATTTAAAATAAATTATTTTAACTATTCAAAATTTACTGAAATAGCCAAAATAAAAAAATTAAATTGGTTCGGATTTTCCGTGTTGTTACACCCTATTCTTCTGCACAGGCAAGAAGTCCTCTTCGGCTTCTGAGGCGAAACCATATTCTACTACTCAAGTCGTCAATTTGCTGCTCGGTGTTTGTAAACATGTTCCTCTGGGTGAAGTGAGGGTATTTCTTAGTGAAATTCCAGAAGGGGTCTGGGCCTGGACGTGGGTGGTGCTCCGGACTAGTATAAAAATCTCTTGTGTCATTTACTTTATTTACTGCATATACTTACTATCTGTGATATCTTAATATTTATCTCATTAAATATTTACTTGCATAACTATATAAAATATAGCATATCACATTATCTAAGCTTCCACACATACATTTGATTCAATATTACTCGATACAACTCTAGCACTCTTTTCAAATTTTATATGTTTATTGTCCTTTTAAAAAACTATTTAATGTCAAACCAGATGACAACAGTTTCAAAACCTTCGGTTGTTTATATTTTTCCTACTTAAGGCCATATAATAATAATAATAATAAACTTGATTATAAGTCAAGACCATGTACATTTGTTGGCAACTGTGGCAATCAAAAGGGTTACAAGTTCATTGATGAAAATGGAAAAAAATTCATAAGTTGACATGTAATATTCAATGAGAATATTCTTCCTATTGGTAGTGCTAACACAAAAACTTCCACTAAAGCGTATAGTCCAAATATTTTTATAACTTTTTTACCAAATATTTCTGAAGTGTGGTAGTCGGAAGATATTATTGGGGCTGCTGATGCTCAACATTGTAATTATCCACAGTCAAACGCTGAGCAATCTGAGCCTCTCAGCCTCACTGTAACGACCCGGAAAATCTGAACCAATTTAAATTTTTTAAATTGGCTAAAATAATGGATTTTAAATATTTAAAATAAATATTTTAAATAATATCAATGAAAAGTGAGTTTTAATCGACGTTTGAAAATGAGTATAATTAATTATAATTATAAACAAGGCCTGAAATGGCGCTGCAGTTTCAATAATTGAATTCAAACTTTGTCGGACTATACCAGGTGCAAAACAAAACGGATTTGAGCGGAACCAAAAATATTTAAATCCGTTGGTGAATACCTTTCTAACGAATCTGAAAAATCGAATTTTCATAGCGGAAAGCAAAAGTTATGGCCAAATGAATTTCCAGAAAGGTCGCTATGGAATTTATATAGCCCGTGAAATTGGCCATTTTGCATACGACCTCGGAATTCGACGAAACCACTTTTGCTGGATCTGGGATGTGAAGTTATTGCAAGGTTTCAGATTTCATAATTTTTGAAGCTAGTATGTGAGCGTGGCAAAGGAAAACGTGTTTTGGTCGATTACAGTTAAATTGGATCGACCAGAAATGGGCCTTTTTGCCAACGGTCTCAGAATTCGACGAAACTAATTTTGTTGGGACCGTATCGTCAGAACATAGACAGATTTATTTTTTTGGAATTTTTCGAATTAATTTGTGGCCCTGGCAAATTGAAATGTACGTTCAAATCGAATATTGAATGTTATATATTTTAAATTGAAGGGAAACTGACTGAAACAATCGAATGGGCCTACGAAACATATCCCATTGTATTCGAAATGGGGGTAAAACGCTAGGGATGATAGTCGTTGGGTTTGGATTGGTGTTCGTGTGTGACAAGGGGTATTTTCGGATTTTTAAAAATATATAAATAAACAAAAAATCTGATTGGCCAATAATTTTTCTCTCTCCCCGATTGCTTCAGGCGCGACGACGGAAGGAGATCGAACCTTCTCTCTTCGATTTCTCAGCAACCATTCAATGAAAAATCGTGATTCTTAATTCATTTCAAAGCTCTTCGTCTCCTCTTCAAATCCATCTAAGGTTTGCTAGTTATCATCAAGTGTGGAGGGAGATACGGGTCCTCAAAGTAACGACTTTGGAGCGCCGCCGAGCCTTCAGGGCGCCACCGAACGGAGCGAAACCATCGGCACCGGGAAGGTGGTTCGAAGCTCTTCGATGCTGTGTGAGTTGATTCTCCTATCGCGCAACAGTTTGATCGAAAGATCAAAATCTAGTTTTGAACCATCGTGAAAGGTGGGTCCTTTATTACATCTGAACTTTGAAAAATCATATCTTTTTCATTTCTTGACGAAATTCGATGAAACAGGAAACATCGTGACCGTGTAGAAGAGACCACATATTTTTCTGAACCTTCTACGATTTTTAGGGAAGCGTCAAAGCAATGTGAGATTTCTAATTTATAAACGATATGGAAAATGACGATGTATAAATTATATAGTCGATGTATGAGTTATAGAAGCGTTGTACACCTCATGTATAAGCGTTGTATAAGTTGTATGTTCGATGTATAAGTTATATATGCGTTGTAAAAATTATATATGTGTTGAAATAGAAGTAAATTGCTATATATATATATACGCCCCTCTTCCACAAACCATGGACGATATTTATTGGTTGTGATTGGTGTGAAAATTGATTGATAGCGAATGGTTGATTGGAATTGTTTGTGGTTGATATTGATTGATTGTGGTTGAAAAATACCCATTTGTGGTTGAGAAATATTTGGTTGAAACCACACAGGATTAGTTTGTGGAAATGAAATAAATATACATGCCGCCTGCGTGCGAACTAGATGCATGATCCCCATTGTCAAAAACCGTGAGGTTTTAAGGTAGAGCGAGGAGCCGTACTAGGGACGATCCTGGATTTAACTACCCTGCCGTTATGCTGTGTAACGTCCCGCATTTTTGTCGGTTCGTATTTGAATATTTATATCAGTTTAAATATTGAATTCAGAATATAAATGGATTTATATATTAATTAAAACGAAGTTGAACGTATAAAGATATATATTAATTATAATCGAGCCCATAACGACGCTGCAGTTCGTAATTTAACGTTCTGAACTTCAACTGAGTGTACCGGACTCGTTTTGAATCGGATTTCTTTGAAATGAGAAATGTTGGAATCTGTTGAACTGTATCTTTCTAACAGAAGTGAAAAACCAAGATTTCGTCGTATAAACTGCAAGATATGTCCAAATCAAATATTCGAAAAGTCGATGTGAAATCATATATCGACCGTAACAGTTATTTGATTATAACTTGATATCGGGTGCAAATCAGGACAGGGTTCTTTTAAGGCGCAGCGATAATTTAATTTTTAGAATTTTACTGTAATTTTTAATTAATTAAATATGCAACTTTTTATTTGGAGTATTTAGCACCCTGTATCGATATTTCGGGGTTTCAAAATATGAGTCAATCTACCGGTATTACTATATTTTTGGGACCGTGATACATTGCTCGTCTCAACGGTATTTTTATTTATATCCGTGACCATTCATACATGTATATAATTTTATATCACATGGTATATTTAACTTAGTCTTCACAAATTCAAATAAAAGGAAATAAAGAAAAAAATTATATACCTCACGAAGTCAGTCAAAGAACGCCCATAGTTTTAAAAACGTCAACCCCTATACTATCCTACTTAGAATTCACGCAAAGAACACAGCAGAAATTACTTTCAATGGGATGGCCTAACTCAAATCAAAAGAAGAAAGAGAGAGCCTATCCTACTGAGCAATAAACCATACCCTAAGTTAGCCTATATCCTTACGCCTAAGGAAGAAACAAGGAACCTGCACTCTTTCCTGGTTTTCTTCACCAAATTAAATGAACACCTTACACCTAAGTTTCACTAGGCTAAAATATAAGTTACGTGCAACCCTAATACACACGACATGCCTACTTGTACCACCTAATGCTTAAGACTTAAGCCTCCTCAACTATAAATTAAGCATTCTACCTAGTCAATTTCCTCGTCAGCAAACCGTGCTTTCTCTCTCATTTTCACTCCAAACCAGCATGTTTTGTGCCACTCGAACAAACTTCTGGCTTTCAAAAGAAAAAAAGAAGGGGCGTGATAGTTAAGGAAGGTGCGGATCTGATGGGGATCCAAGTTCAAAAGGATAAGGTCGAGACGGTTAGGATCTGGAGGGGACATCACTGACTTACCGGATCACTGTCGGGTTATTAATGAAAGGGTGCGGTGATTGTTCACAGGGGAGCGTGTTTGTGAGTGGTTCTAGTTGATGTTTTATTGGCATGCAAGATGAAGTGTGCAGAGGGTTTCGAAACTGTGAGGGGGCATGGAAGGATCAACGTGAGCAGTGGAGGGTAGTTGTGTTTGCATGGCATCTAGTGGCGGCGGAGTTCGTCAGAGTTTGGCGAGTGGGTGGCTTCGCAGTTGACGGGGAGTATAGGAATGGCGGACTGCTGTGGGCCATACATACACTGGAACAGTGTTAATCAAATGAAGCAAGACTTTTTCCCATTTCGAACGTGATGAAGGAAACATGCGGAGAGGTAATATATAAGGAGGGGAAGGCGCCTGCGTTATTATACAAACAAGCGAAATAGAAGTGGCAGGCGTGATTAAGTTTGACATGGGGAGAACAGTGCTGTTTCCTGAGTTGTATTTGTTGGGAAATATAGTAGTGAATGAATGTGGGGTGGAGGTACTCGAATGTGGAGATGCGGTGGGCATGTGCATTCTTCATGCGGATTGTACAGAGGAGGTTCGAAAGTGAGGAAACGTGAATGGTGGAAAACGCCGGTACTGGAGATGGAAATATTGTTTAATGGTAGAGTGGAGGCCAGGTCCTTCAAGCGGTTGACGCAGCTGTGATGTGAACGTGAGTGTAGGAGATAGGGATGTGAGACAGGGGGTGTGTGGTAGAGTGGGACTGTGGGAGCACTGACGCATGCATAAAGGCCATGATGGGATGACGTTGGAATTATCAGTACTTGGAGAACTGAGGAACACGTGCATGATGAATATAGGCTATTCGTGTTTAACGTGGAGTGAAGTATTAGAAAAGGAAGTTGAAAAACCATGTTGTTGTGTGTGAGTTAGTAAGTACGGTTGAAGATTTTAGACGTGAACAAAAAGGTGGCGGACCCAATAGTGTTGGGTGCAGACTTTGGATGGCACACCGATGAACTCCACTGTGATGAGCCGACCACATAAATGGCGAAGAGTAAATAAAAAGGGGCTAGTGGACGTGCTGAAAGATGGAAGTGGAGTACTGCGTTCTTGCAGTTTAAAATGGCACGGTGATGTCTGTAAAGCGTTCAAGTGGTTTGGCAACTGAAATGTTCGGCCCCTGTACCATGTAGCTGGCGCATTTGAGTCCGACTCAGATAATGTTGTGGTGGGAGTGAGTGCAATAAAGCGTATCATGATGAAAGCTTAGTCAAAGGAAGGATATGTGACACTAATGGGAAAGAAATGGTAGGGTGAAGATGTTGAAACGCGAGGAGGTGGAGTAATGCATGTTATGATTTATTGGTCTGAGGAGTTGCGTGTACTCATGAAAATGGGAGTGTTAGATGTAGCAAATGGTCATGAATATGCGGCACAGGTCCAAGTAGATGAAGTTGGGTATGATTTGTACAGAGAGTTGTAAAGGAGAACGTTGGGAGGAAAGATTGGATGGGAGAGGTGACGTGCCGTTAGCGTTTGAAAGAAGGAGCAGTTTCATACCATTTTCAAACAACAAAGCTAGCTGGAGCGATTTGCGTCTCGTCAAGGATTATAGCGGGACTAAATCGTCGGATCAGATCTATCGACCGACGCAAATCGTTAATTAACGGTTAACGCGCAAGGTGAGTAAATTCACTCACTCTGATCTATTTAAAATATTTTAATTATATTTTAATATTTGTTTGAATGTTGTGTGATGGTCGATTAGCTAGATTACAAGTAAATATATATACCGTTACATATGTACACATCATCGGTTGGACACTGATCCCATCAATTTGAATATCCCATAGTATAGAGTTAGTGTAAATCTTGTTGACTGACATTTGTGGATGCGGAAACCGGTTGGAGGAATCCGACCGGACTCCTTGATAATTATATGTACTGTTTGTTTTGTATGAACCCGAATTATATTTAAACCCCACATGAAAATTGATGTTGAACGGAAATTCAACACCTGTTTCGATAAATCAATAAACGATATCAATTTAGAAGGTGACGTCAGTCGACCGTAAACCCATCCTTTGTTAAGGAGTTGATTGGCCGTCAGGCAAATCAACGAAGTTAATTATAAAAATTATATTTTTATAATTAAAAAGAAGATTTAAATTTATGATAGAAGTTCTATTATAAACCAGTATTTTAGAGTTCATTTTATAAAATAAATAAAAACGATTGTTGGCATTTAAATGAGTTTATAAAGCAGAAATTATCCGGCGATTTAATATTTGGATAATAATATTATTAGATTAATTATATTAATCTAATGTTAAGAAGTAATTAAAATCAGTTAACGAATTTACTGATGGAATGAAGTTGGTTAAATCAACTGTTATTTGGGAAAATAATTATTAGGTTAATTGGCCTTCAATTAATCTAATGAAACAGTTTAGAAATAAATTAATCCAAAGTAATAAGATTTAATTACCTTTTGGTTAAGAAGTTATAAATAGAACTGTGGAATGGAGAAAGCGAAGAGTAAATGTTTAATATAAATAATCAAACACCAGAGATTTCAAAGTAACGATATGGGGTTATAAAACCATAGTTAAAAATAAACATGAAAGTACGTTCGGATAGATATTATAAGAAATAAGGGATTAGAGTGCAGACTTGTATCGGTTCTAAGGTAAGGACGTTGTCGATCAAGGTCTGAGAGGTAAACAGAATACCCCAACTTGAACGGCTTCGCTATTACAGAGGAACGATATCAGTTTGTAATGGAAAGAGATGTCAAGATTTTCGTAACGGAAAGAGATGTCAAGATTTTTGTATAAAAGGAATATGGCAGCGTATGCAAGTCTTAGAATTATAGCGATAAAATAATGCTGTTGATAAGATAAATGTGACTGTTATGTCAAGATTAGTTATAACAAAGAATATTACAGCGTATGACAAGTTGAACTATAGCAATAAAATAACGCTGTTGATAAGGTAAGTGTGACTGTAATTAGTTATAAGGAGAATATTACAGCGTATGACAAGTTTAGAACTATAGCGACAAATTAACTGCTGTTGATTTGACTTAAGCATGACTTTTATATATAGCGGCACTTCCTAGGAAATGTAACAGTTTGGTTTAAAATCCACTTATTCTAGAGTAATAAGTAACGATGTTTGTTCAAAGAAATATAAGAAAGAATTTAGAAAAAGAATTGGGGAATCGTATTTGGAACGGATGACAGCATTTCGATGTTCGAAATGTAATTAGAATTAAACCATTAGGATTTGTAACTAGAATTCGACGATGTCGAATGTATTAAAAGTAAACTATTTTTAGGGATTATAATCTGATATAATAATTAACATTTAGTTGTAAACAAATAAATGTTAAAGAGGATAGGAGTCAGTACTTAGTTTAAACTTGATATCGATTTGATAAGAAGTTGACTTAGAAACAGAGTTTACAAAGTGGAATAGGAATATATAAAGTATGAAAGAGATTTCGATAAACGGGATCATGGTATTGATTTATTTGATAAAGATGTTCAGATTTCTATAATAGAAATGATATTCACATTTCAAAGTGAATAATGTTTTAAAAGTGAACGTTGGGCCGATTAAAAAGTTAAAATGAAATTGGAAGTATTTTCCAATGCAAATAGGGTAGATTGTCCAAGGGTAGAAAATAAAGAATGTGAAATTATGAAAATAGTTCAAACGTTAATAATGTATGTTTTCTGGAACATGAAAGAATAAGAGTTTATAATAACTGGAAATGTTTTCCAAGAAGTATGGAAAGGCTAAAACGGGATTTGAGAAATATCTGGTAAGATATGAGAATTCGAATAATAAAGTCGAATGTTAAAATTTAAAAATACCCGTGGTTGTGTGATGATAATTATACATTAGAATGAATGTTGTTTTTACTTCGATAGTTAAATAACCGACTATCGAAGTGTTTTGACCATCGTGTCAATACGGGGAGACCGGTTGGATATGTTATCTGAGAACCACACCGTATAGGCATAAGTGTGCGATTAGATGTGCTGAAGATAATTGAAGACGGAGTTAAATGCAAGGGTCGTCCAGTTCTAGAATGATGTTTATTTGTTTGTCCAGTCCCAGGGCAACTTGTATGGACGAGTGTCTGACAGAGTATTTCCAACGGTCACGCCGTTGATTTTATGAATATACCAAGTTGGTAGGGAGAAGGTGACTTCTCTTTATTCTACACCCAGTGTGCATTTGTGTAATCAATGTGTGATTACGGATTTGACGATGTGACATTCAAGGTGAATGGTGATCAGATGTTCTGAAGATAGACGTAGCCTCTAGCCTCACAACCAGGAAGTGACAGAAGTTGGGCTAGGCAGCATGGCTAGTTGGGTCATCCCCAAGCAGGGTGTATTGTCATCGATCTAGAGAAAATTCATATTTATACTTCTTTTTGATTCTGTATCTTCGGATGACGGTTGGATGGCCTACAACCGTGGTGGCAATATATTCGCGACACTCAAGCTAAATGAGTGAGCGGTCATGTGTGGCCGGGTTGCAAGACGTTCTTGTTGAACCCTGAGTGTATCCCCTCTAGAGTACACTATTAAGAAGGTGCTCCCATACCTTGTCTGTTGGAATCCATTCTCCAATAAGCGCCCTGCGGTTTATGATTTTATAACATATATATGTGGAACGTGAGATGCAAGCGTTCTGCTACTTGGATATTTATGTGCTTAGACATTATCATAATATCACTGGTTTTGACATCAAAGTATTCTGGATTATAGTAAGATAAAAACCGTCCATGTTTATGTGTGGGCTGGTCTTACTATTATCTTCTTGTTTTGAAAAGGATTTTCAAAGTTAAACAGTATGGTTGGAATTTACTCACACCAGTCCCATGACTGACCCAAAGTTTATTTTGTTTGTTTTCCCTAAAACTCTTGGGTGCCCAAATTTGTACGGGCAGTCAAGTGTTTCAGGCTTTGCAGATTCACTTGGAGGAGCTCAAAAGCAGGAAGCTTCACCATTAGTTATGTAGATTTATTTCCGTTGTGATATGATGTATTGTACTCTGATAATGGTATGTATATACAATACAGTTTTGTATTCAAAGTTACGTTATATAATACATCTTATTTTGTTCCGCTGCGAGTTTCGTGTTACTCTGATTCTGTTCAGTTGTGATCTTCTTCTTCTTCTATTCTATTAGTTCTATCTTTCCTTTCTCACCCTCTAAATTCTTCTATTAATGTCCTGGTGTTTTCGATGCTTGAATAGTCAACAGTGTGTTTTTATGTTGATTTTCTGGGTCGAAAATCCTGCCGTTACATGCTGCCGAAATTTTCAATAATATTCATGTGTTAGAATTATTTTCATGTGTTGAAACTATATTCATGTGTAGAATAGAAATTCACGTGTTGAAAAATAATCGTGTCTTGAAATAAATTGTTTTATAATAAAAATCATATTTTCATCATCTATATGAACTATATAAAATAATCGTGTTTTGAAATAAATTATTTTATAAAAAATATCATATTTTCATCATCTATATGAACTATATGAAATAGTCATGTTTTGAAATAAATTGTTTTACAATTAAAATCTCATTTTTATTATATACATGAATTGTTGAAAATAGTGAAGTGTTGGAATAAATGTTTGTTAGATAAAAATATCATTTTTATCGATAGTGCGAAGTGAAAATGGTTTTGAAATCGAAGAATGGAATATATAGAAATATATATAATTATAATATATCGAATAACGAAGCTGCGGTTCATATTTTGAAACCGTGATTTCAATCGATTAGTGCGGGAGATCCGGCCATCGGATTTTCCTGAAATCACAACCATTGGGTTCGCCTTGGGAATATCTTTCCAACGGCACCAACTTTGTAAAGATCCAACGGTTGGATTGTCTGGAATGTTTAATTCAAATCTGAAGAAAAACAACGCCAGGATCGATTATATTTATATATATATATATATATAATTAAATTAAATCGAGTAACAACGCTGCAGTTCGTATTTTGAAATCATAACTTCAAATGATTAGTGCGGGAGATCCGACCGTCGGATTTTCCCAAAACTGAAACCGTTGGATTCATTTTGAAAAGATCTTTTTAATGATATAAATCTTGGGAAGATCCAACAGTTAGATTTTCAGATATGTGTAAATCAAATCTGGAGAAAAACAGCGCCACGGCCGCGTTATGGCCCGATGCATTGTTTGAATGAATTGGCTATTTTTAAATAAATAAAAATAGCGATAAATCGTGATAAAATATTATAAACGATATGGAATGGAAATAAACTGAATTTGCCCGATTTATTTGATATTTGATGGTTGAATGTGTTTGGTGTGGAAATTACATTAAAGAACAAATTTGGTGTTGTCGAATGATTTAACCATTGAAATAAATTGATTTGAAATTCTAAATATACGTGAGTTATTTGAAAAGGCCGAGTTAATTCTCATTTCAAATAATTGACCGACGATTGAAGGTCGAAGAAACGAAGACAGTGCAAGACCGATAATCTTCACGTCGAATGGAGGGTGCTACTGATGCTCATGATAGTAGTAGCTACTTTGACGGGGTTGAAGTAGTAGCCACCCGGACGTACATGTTGATTGTACGGATATGCGAGGTATTGAGTGCCTCCGGTTTCGTTCAGACCCAGAACGAACGTGTAAATGGACTGTGTGTCTGACATTGGATTTTGTTCTGTGCTGATTGATCTCTATTAAATATATATCTGTTTGGCGGCGGAGAATTTATTCTCTTTCTTAACGCCATTCTCTGAGACGTACGAGCCAAGAGGTTATATATCGATAGAAATCAGTCGCACGGAGTGAATTGCCTGTGTGGCACGCCTAAGTGATAGATGATCAAGGCTTCTGAAAAGCAAAGTCATGTGGTTGATGATCAAAGCATAGCCTGTGTGGCATAGCTTTGTGTATAACGTGAATTCGCGAGCCTCACACCTCCGGATGGACCAAAAACGGGAGAAGGATCCAGGGAGGACATGTGTTTCTTTCTAGCTAGGGTGGTGTCAGTGACCTACCAGCCATGACATTTATATACTTTTCACCTGTGTGGTTGTTACTGTTGCGAGGCGCCTTGGATATATTGGTCGATCTGGGACCGATGGAGTCATTGGGCTCATTTACGCCCCAAAGGGCGGGGAAACGCAGTGTTCAGGCATTTTAATCCACATCGGTGGATCGGCCCTGTGGCTCCTAAGGCTTGACTGAGTACTTGCCTGAGGCTCGGGCTAGAGAGTCTCGAATTCGGTGAGGACTATCATTTGCCTCGGTTCATGACAGAAATCCAATTTACAAATACGACACCGTGCGGTTTTGATTGTATATATACATTTGACGACATGATATATGGTACCCATGTCGTCTATGATTTATAGTATGATTGAAATTGTTTTTGAAACCTATATACACTAGCAATAATATCAAATGATTTGTTTCGCTCGTATCAAGCATATTTTGGCCATTATAAGGTAAAACTCTATCCTCTGGTGTGTGTTGCATTGTGTGATGGGAACTGAGTCTTATAATGACTTCATTTTTATAAAAAGCATTGCGATGTTTAAAAGATCTATTTGTTTTAAAGCACTGGCAATCCAATGGAGTAAACCCGTTCCACGAAAGTGGCGTGGTCCTATGATTAGCCATATTTGAAAATGTGTTAAGTAGATTTCTCATACCAGTCCCATGACTGACACGTAGTTTGTTTCACTTGCAAACTCGGGTGCCCCTATTTCTACATGGGGCAGCCTTGTATCCAGGTTTCAGCAGGCTCTTTCTGGATAGTTGGAGCTGAAGATGGATTTTATCATTTATCTCTTTTTATGCTGTTCAACTCCTATTGTACATATTATGTTTTCTTTTCCGCAGTAGACATTTATGCATAGTTGAACTGTATTTTGTACTAAGTACGATCCTTTATATTGTGTAACTCTGATGATTACTTTTACCCAGTATATTCTATTGTTCATTATCTGGTGTATTTATCTATTTATGTTCTGTTATTATCTGTTTATGTGTTATATCCCAAATATTACCCTTGTTGCCGTCTTATCGGGAATGGGGTTGTCACAAACGTGGTATCAGAGCTTTGGTTAAGCCTGGAATATAACATATGAACGAACTCCTCATAAATAGAACCAGTAGTGTTCTAGAACGAGTAACTCATTACAGATAGGATCAGTAATATCCTAGTATGAGTATAACAGAATGAAATACACTTCAATATACACATTTACATACAAGTATATGTCTCTATGTTTCAAAATTACTTTTTCTGTTGGCCTAACACTTTGTCTGCTATTTGTAGACATAGAAAATGAGTGGCAGAAGCAGAAGAAATAATCCTATGGTTCAACAAATTAATGAGCCAGTTGTACTCCCTCAGCCAGGATTAGATATAGAAGCTCTATTTAAAAGATATCAAAATCTGGGAGGAGTATCATTCACGGGCAATGAATCTATTATTCAAACTCTGGCTTGGATGAGTTCTGCTGAAAGAATTTTTGAAAGTTTCCAGCTGAGAGATGACCAGAAAAGATTAGTGGCATCTTTGGCACTCAAAGAAGAAGCTTTAATCTGGTGGGAAACAATCATTAAAGATAATCCAGAAGGTGATATCACCTGGGATACGTTCAAACAAATTTTCAATAAAAAAATTATTCCTCCAAAAGTAACTGAGCGGTTATGTGATGAATTCTACTATTTGATACAAGGGGATATGAATATCCCAGAATATCATAAGAAATTCAATGAACTTTCTCACTTCTCCCCTCATCTAATACGCGATCCAAAGAGGAAGAATCTGAGATTTATTAATGGTCTTCAGAGGAAATACCAGAATAGTGTGATGGGCCATGTGAAGCTTCCTTTTTCTGAAATGATATACATGGCTTATCAATATGAAGATCTTGATAGGCGAGGCCTTTTTGTCGACGAAAAGGAAGTTAGTACTAGCAGAAAAAGGAGATCTGAAACTGATAGCCCAGAGACAAGTACACAAGCTAAGGCCAGTACGACGTCTGGGGCAAGAAAGAAACCTATAGTCAATTGAAAGAAAGAATACTGAAAGGCGAGACCTTGAGTTTTCAAATAGATGACGAGGGAATCCTAAGGTTGAAAGGCCGAATCTGTGTGCCAAACATTGCAGAACTTCAAAGAGAAGTATTGGATGAATGTCACAAAGCCAAGCTCAGTATCCATCCGGGGGTGAGCAAGATGTATAATGCTATCAAACGCACTTTCTGGTGGAGATCTATAAAATGAGACATCTCCTTATATGTTAGCCAGTGTACTACTTGTCAGCAAATCAAAAGCGATCAGCAAAAGCTGGCTGGATTGTTGCAACCTTTAGAAGTGCCGGAGGGAAAATGGGAACAGATTTTTATGGATTTCATCGATGGTTTGCCCAGGACTAGAAAAGGAAATGACAGTATTTGGGTGATCGTAGATCGTTTTACGAAGACTGCCCATTTCATACCTGTCAAATCGAATAGAACTGCTCAAAGTCTAGCGCAATTTTATTTCAAGGAAATTGTTAGACTGCACGGAGTTCCCATGAGCATCGTTAGTGATCGTGACCCGATTTTTGCCAGTAAATTCTGGGAAGCATTCCAAGCATAATTGGGAATGAAACTAAACTTGAGCACCGCTTATCATCCTCAAACTGATGGCCAAACTGAGAGGGTGAATCGTATTCTTGAAGATCTATTGCGGGCTTGTATTCTTGATTTTGGCGGATCGTGGGAAGACCATTTGCATTTGGCCGTATTCTCATACAACAACAGTTACCAAGCGAGCCTGACAATATCACCATTCGAAGCATTTTATGGTAGACCGTGCTGATCCCCTGCTTATTTGGTCGAACCTGGTAACAGACTTGTATTGGGGCCAGATATGATTTGCGATGCTGCAGATAAAGTCGATTTCGTTAAGAAACGATTACTAGCCGCCCAGAGCCGACAAAAGAGTTATGCAGATAAGAGAAGAAGGGATATATCATTTGCCGTTGGCGACTATGTATATTTGAAAGTATCTCCGATGAGAGGAGTTATCCGGTTTGGTAAAACAGGGAAATTGGCGCCAAAATTCATTGGTCCGTTTCCTATTCTTGAACGGATTGGAACTCTCGCATATAAGGTTCAATTGCCAAATTGGTTGCCTGGAGTGCATGACGTATTTCACGTATCTCAACTTCGAAAGCACGTTCAAGATCCAGACTTGATCGTGGAAGAAGCAGCGCAACAGGATATAGAAATTACTCTAGAACTAGCTGTGAGAAGAGAGCCGCTAAAGATTATCGGCAAAGAAACCAAAGAACTGAGGAACAAGAAAGTTCGCTTAGTCAAAGTGAAATGGAGTGGAGATCCGCGAGATTGTACTTGGGAAACTGAGGAGAGCATTCAGAAAGCCTATCCTAGATGCCGAGTGGATATCTCTGTTTGACTCCGGTGCAAGGTACATTTACCATACTTTGCATTACTAATTAGTTCTCTACTCTATTGCAATTTTCTTTCCATGGATGTGTACTTTTAATTCTATAGTCTGAATGATTTTAAAAGAATATAGGAATTGATTTGTGTGATTTTGAAAAGTTAAGAACAATTGGATTGTTGTTTGTGTTGTGTTATAGTAAATTAGATTAATTAAATTATTGAAATGATAGTTAATTTAATTAATAATAGAATGAATGGTAGAATTTATTCGATTAAATCACGCATTGAACTGATTAGAAAATAGATAGAAATATATACATGTGCATTATATATGTTTGAACAGGTAAATTGATTAGCTGTTGTGTAACGACCCGCAAATCTGAGCTATCTGAGTTGACTAAATACAACACACGTCCAACCCAAATAACACAGAAATACAAACCATTAATAGAAAGAAGATAGAGGATGAGAAATAGGAAGAAAGAAATATTAGAATAGAAGAAAAAGAATACACAACATCAGGGTAAAACATGAACCTCACAGCGGAATGAATAAAATATATTATATAACATAAGCTTTGAAATACACATCTGTTTTGTACATATATACATACCATCATCAGAGTACACATAACATTTGATCCAGCGGAAGTAACTCTAAATAACTAACGTTGAAGCCTCCTGCTTCAAGCTCCTCCAGGTGTATCTGTAAAAACCTGAAACACTTGACTGCCCATACAAATTTGGGCACCCAAGAGTTTAGGAAAAACAAAACAAAATAAACTCTGGGTCAGTCATGGGACTGGTGTGAGTAAACTCCAACCACTTGTTTAACTTTCAAAACTCTTTTCGAAAGAAAAGATAATAGTAAGACCAGCCCACACATAAACATGGACGGCTTTTACCTTACTATAACCCAAAACACTTTGATACGAAAATCCAGTGATATTATAATAATGTCTACATCAAGTAAATAACCAAATAGCAGAACGCTTGCATCTCACGCTCCACATATATAGTATAAAATCAAAAACCCGCAAGGCGCTTATTGGAGATTGGATTTCCAACATGACAAGGTATGGAACCACCTTCCGACTGTGTATCTCTAGAGAGGAATACACTGGGTTCAACAAGAACATCTTGTAACCCGGCCCACACATGACTGACCACTCATTTCGCTTGAGTGTATCGAATGTATATCACCGACGGTTGGGATCAGCAACCGTCTCCCGACTGGGACAGCATCGAATAGAATAAGAAATTAAATGAACCTCTAGATAGGTGATTATACATCCTAATGGGTGCGACCCACATAGCTATGCTGCCTGCCCGATTTTTGTCCTTTCCCGGTTGTTGAGGCCTGAGGCTACGCATACTTACCATTCATCGATAACACAATCACTTTGAATGCCACATTGTCAGATCCGTTAATCACTAGTTGAGTTTGCACAAATATTCTGGATATTATGCTAAGGGATAAATCCGTTGCAACCATATATATTCATACAGACCAACCCATTTGATCATTGGAAATACTCTGTCAGACATTCGTCCATTTACGTTCGTTCTGGGATTGAACGAAACCGAAGGACTATGTCTATAAATAGAAAAGCCCTTGCACTTTACTCCGTCTTCAATATATTCAGCATACTTGGTTCGCAACGCTAATGCCGATACGGAGTGGTTCTTCGGATAATAATCCAACCGGTCTCTCCATATTGACAACGATGGTCAAAACTTCGATAGTCTGTGATTTAACTATCGAATAAAAACAAGTGTTCATCCAAACATATCAAACAAATCACTGGGCTCTTTAATTAATATTTCATTAATTAAATCTCTTTTCCATTTCCTTATCAATATTTGTTACCCAAATAATTTCAATAATCATCTTGGCCCGTTACGCTATTTGGAAAAAACATTTCCCAATATCCACTTCCTTTATTTTCTATATATTAGAAAAATCTCTATTTGCAATTGGAAACAATTCCAATCACTTATCTCTATCCCTTTTTGTTTACAACGTTCGATTTTTATATTCACTTTCCTATCGAATTCAATACGTCGATACAATGATTTCTAATTATCAAAATATCTTAAAAATATTCTAACTTCTTAAATTTCCGGAAAATTTCGCCATAACCTCCCCTGTATCGGGAGCATCGGGAAATTTCAAATAGCTTCCCGGTATCTTCCTCAATCAAAAGAAAAAGGAAAAGCCAAGCGGCTTGCCGATACGGCGCATAAAACCTCATATATGAATTTAACATGTACCTTTTTGTCGGGCACATAAATAAAAATCTTCATATACTCCATCATGTACCTGTCTAACACATGTTCACCTGTTTTCAATTCAATTCAACACTATCTAATCGTTTGAATTCAGTTTTGCCCATTTATTCTTTAATTAGTCATTTTGCCTGTTTCACTTCTTTGTTGAACATAACATGTTCAAACAAAAATTTAACTCGTTCATAACTAAATTAAATTTCAATTTCAATTCTAGTTTCCTTTTCTATTTCGAATATAAATTTCAAATCGAATTTTTCTTATTCAAACCCCAATATCTATTCAACCTCTCATTTACTAATTACTATTCGAATTAGTTAATTCTATTCAACAATCAAAATCTGATTTCTGTTTCAAAAATCAATTCATTACTCCACCTGAGTTCACATATATTCTATGACTCAAATCTGAAATTTTCTAAATAGAAATTCGGATTTTATTTGCTTAAAATCCTTTTATAAAATGAAATAAACTGTTATGGTTTAAAACGATTTTGGCGCTGTTTTTCTGAAAATTTGATTTTGACATAACTCAAAATCTATACGACGAAATTCATATTTTTCTCTTTCATTAGAAAACTATTATCAAACCGGTCCTTGACGTTTCTTGTTTCAAAGAATTCTGACTTCAATTGAGTTCTATATACTCGATTGAAGTTCGAATCGCTATTTTACGAACTGCAGCGCTGCGGCGAGTTCGTTTTAATTATATTTATATATATAAACCTTTAAAAATGAATTCAACTCCATTTAACTCTATTTGAATTTCTTGATTCAAATTCCAATCTCACCTTTTATTTGAATTCTATATTCAAATTCCAATTCCTTTTCTATTTGATATTCAAATTCAATACTTGAATTTCTATTTGAATTCCCTATATTCAAATTCTATGTTTGAATTCATTTGAATTCTCTTATTCAAACTCTATATTTAAATTCCATTTGAACTTCTATATTCCAACTTCTATATTTGAATTCTATTGAAATTCAAATATTCAAACTCCTTTTTAAATTCTATATTCAAAATTCCATAGTTTAAAACCCATTTGAATTTCATATTCAAATCCCATAGATTAAATCCTATTTGAATTCAATTTGAATCTCTTATATTCAAATTTCATTTCCCATTTGAATTCTAATATTCAAACTTATTTTTAACACCATTTGAATTTCTTCACTCAAATCCATTTGAATTCCCTTGAATCCAAATTCCATTTCAAAACCATTTGGATTTCCTATTTTGAAATCCTATTTGAAATTCTATTTCCAATTCTACTTTGAAAATCCTATTTCAAAGTTTATTTCCAATTTCTATTTTGAAATTCTACATTTAAATCTCTATTTGAATTCCTTTATTCGAATTCCTTTGAATTCAAATTTTATTTTAATTCCTTGAATTCAAATTCTATTTTTCATTCTAATTTCGTCTATTCAAATTCTATTTGAACTTCTATTTGAATTTCTAATATTCAATCTCCTTTTAAAATTCAAATATTTAAACTCCTTTTCTAATTCTACTATTCAAATGTTATACTCAAATTTCATTTGAGTTATATATTTAAAAATTTCATTTCACATCCTATTTTGAAATTTCATTTCAAATTCCAATTTCACACTTGTATTTCTATTTCTGAATTATCAAATGATAATTCTTTTCACTTCATTTATAACTTCGTTATAAAAGAACTATTTATAAACTTCGTTTAAAAAGAAACTACTTGTTTTATTTTTCAAAACAAGTTTATATTTTTATTCCATTAAAAATTCAAATTCTATTTAAAAATAGAATTTTCCCTTTTAAATCTCAAATATCCTTCCACGATATTTTAAATAAATTAACATTTAGCCCAGTGATATTTAAACACACAAAGCAACGAATTATTTATTTTTCTAACACATCATATATAACAACATATATGCAAACAAATAAACAAACAGATAATATATTTTTGAGGAATCCAGTTGGATTCCTCCAACCTGTTTCCCTGCATCCACAGATGTTAGCACATAAATAATACCCATTCTGCTTCGTGGCAGAATATCGCGGTATAGAAGGTCATCCACTAATCATAGCGTGGGGCGTATAGGGTAATCATCCGCTATGAAACTGCGGGCATCCGCTAATGAGACTGCGGGAATCCAACCAATCAATCAACCCAATATATATAATAGCCTAAATAACTAATATATATAAAACAAGCAGAAAAATCCAAACAAGCAACAACAATTATTTTTAATGAATAAAAATAATTCTAAAGGTGAGTGAGATTTACTCACCAGATTTTCCATTTGTCGAATATCCGTTTTAAATTCCATATCTCGCTTTTATGAATCATCTCAAATGAAATTTACCTAGCACATACGATTATTCGATTTAATTTAACGATTAAACGGTTACTCATTTAAATTAACTTCTACCAAATAAATAAATAATTAAATTCTGGTGTTTATATTTCATAAAATGTATACCTTAAATCCTGAAGCCAATCTCGGAAAAATCATTGGTTTCACTCTACTTGAACATCCCAAGATTTTACCCATTTCCTACTTCGACTTTTCATCGACCATCTTTCCGACAATCCACCATTCCTCGACATTACCCACCACCACTGCCACTACATCAAAATACTGTACCTGGTTACCTCAACACCACTGCAATGTCTCATAAATTGGCCCAGCATTTACTATCCTATAGAGAACCTTCCGTACTCCCTTCCAGTTCGCATGTACGGATCCAGGAATCCCCTTTCCTTCACGTTCTTCTACTTGTAATCGCAACATCCATTCTTCGTATCGCACCCTATTTCACAGTCGCACCCTTCCAGATTATCACCAATACTCCACCGCGGTTTTTTTAACAGCTTCCGCAACCTCCAAACTTCTAGTATCGCACCTCCTATACCCATCGCAACTTCCCAATCCAACAGATTTTTATTCGGATCCTACCCCAGTCGCTACAACCTCAACATCGACTTCACAACGTCGACCCCTCAAATTAACCCAATTCGAGCTCCTATCGCACTCTCAAAACCACATCAGACTTCATCGAAGCAGCAATTAACGCGAGCGTTCCCAATCTCGAGTTGAGCTTCAGAGAAACCTTAGGTTCCCATCGCGACTTGATTTTGCCCTTTTTCTTTGCCGAACAACCTTAAATTGATTCAGAGGAGTGTGGTGGCTTTAATTGAGGCATTCGATTATTCTAAAGGAAATAACGAAAGAGGGAAGATAGAAAAAAAAAATGAGGGTATTGCGTTTATTTATAGACGCAAGAGCAGACATAAGTACAAAGGCCATCAAAATCCTGTTTCCCTTTGTATCGAAGCTGGAAGACAGAATATTGTGCTCAAGAGAAACAGTAGGTCTGTGAAACGAAATGTTAGGGTCGGCTTAAGTAACAGATAGGGTGGCTGAATTAATTATGAAAACATTTTGATTTGATTTCGAGGTGATCTTATACTTATTTACGGATAAAAATATCTTGCGGTAAAGAACACAAACCGAGGCGCAACGACTAACATTCCTAAGGCTTTAACCGCTACCATGAACACAACGGAACAGGTTTCAAAGTCTAATTCGATCGTCGGGAAAGGATATAAATTCAAACTGACGATTAAAATTAAATTCAATTTAAAATATACATCGATTTCAAATAAATAAATTTAACGATGATAAACAATTATTATCATTCTAGTCAAATACAAAATCTACATTAATTGACAGAATCATTTCGATTCAAATTCAATTATATTTTTATTCACTTCTAACTGCGAATTCAATTACATTACGTTTTCATATTACGACTATTCAATATGAAATCGTATATTGATTTTTAAATTGATAAATTCAATATTAAAATTCATTTATATTCCTAGTTAAATATTTAAAACTAATTTAAATATTCATTATATAACATCTAAAAATCCGGGACGTTACATTCCTTCCCCCTTAAAAGAATTTCGTCCCCGAAATTACTAAGGTAGAAGAAATGCTACAAACCCGTTAACTTTTCAAAACCCACTTTGTTATAACTCAGTATTTCATATTCTATAACTCAAGTCCCATACAACTTTAGCTTTTCATGGAAATATTTAATTTCAGTTCATTTAACTGGTTTCCATCATTTCTATTCATTTAACTTGCCTAAGTTAAATTTAGATTTCAGAATTCAAATTCCTGGGTTTTCCTTTCAAATCCTTCTAAAATCACGTAAATTTATAACTAATTCAAATTCAAAACATTTGAATATTTTCAAACTATTTGTTTTCTTCCAAACAAATTTCCATCAAAATTTTTCTAAGGTAGCAATCCATCACTTAGAAACTTGAAAATGAACACTGATGATGTTGCAATCATCATCAGAATTATTTCCCAGCCACCGAAGTGAGTTCAGTGCTTTATCTATTTCAAAATCCATTCAAATATGATTTTTATTCAAACGGTCTTTTCAAAACAAAGATATATTCTTTTCATGTACTTCGGAAATATTTTCAAACTTCCTAAGATTTAAAATTTCAACTCCTGGTTCTGAGTTCCATTTTGATTCATATACAAATTCAGTTTGGTTATAAATAACCATTTCAATTTTTATAATCTTATCTGATTATAATGATATCAATTAACGCATCCACATATATAACAATTTCAAAAATTATTCAAATAAAATTTTAGGTAAAATAATTTCATTCACCCATTTTAAAACAATATCGTGTTCAATCTTCTGTTCAAGCGTTTAGAAATTCCTATCGACTCCGTGGCGTCCCACTATTCGATCAGAATTCATAAACCACTCAACAGACTAGCCAACACAATATAAAATAACTTTTATATCAGTTTACAAATACGCTCTCTCGTATATATACACTTAACTCATTCTAGGGTACTACTGACCCTATCTCTAATGAGCACATGCCACACAAGCCTAGGTGTTCGCTCAACCTAAGCTCTGATACCAACTGTAACGACCCGCAAATCCGAGCTATCTGAGTTGACTAAATACAACACACGTCCAACCCAAATAACACAGAAATACGAACCATTAATAGAAAGAAGATAGAGGATGAGAAATAGGAAGAAAGAAATATTAGAATAGAAGAAAAAGAATACACAACATCAGGGTAAAACATGAACCTCACAGCGGAATGAATAAAATATATTATATAACATAAGCTTTGAAATACACATCTGTTTTGTACATATATACATACCATCATCAGAGTACACATAACATTTGATCCAGCGGAAGTAACTCTAAATAACTAACGTTGAAGCCTCCTGCTTCAAGCTCCTCCAGGTGTATCTGTAAAAACCTGAAACACTTTACTGCCCGTACAAATTTGGGCACCCAAGAGTTTAGGAAAAACAAAACAAAATAAACTCTGGGTCAGTCATGGGACTGGTGTGAGTAAACTCCAACCACTTGTTTAACTTTCAAAACTCTTTTCGAAAGAAAAGATAATAGTAAGACCAGCCCACACATAAACATGGACGGCTTTTACCTTACTATAACCCAAAACACTTTGATACGAAAATCCAGTGATATTATAATAATGTCTACATCAAGTAAATAACCAAATAGCAGAACGCTTGCATCTCACGCTCCACATATATAGTATAAAATCAAAAACCCGCATGGCGCTTATTGGAGATTGGATTTCCAACATGACAAGGTATGGAACCACCTTCCGACTGTGTATCTCTAGAGAGGAATACACTGGGTTCAACAAGAACATCTTGTAACCCGGCCCACACATGACCGACCACTCATTTCGCTTGAGTGTATCGAATGTATATCATCGACGGTTGGGATCAGCAACCGTCTCCCGACTGGGACAGCATCGACTGGAATAAGAAATTAAATGAACCTCTAGATAGGTGATTATACATCCTAATGGGTGCGACCCACATAGCCATGCTGCCTGCCCGATTTTTGTCCTTTCCCGGTTGTTGAGGCCTGAGGCTACGCATACTTACCATTCATCGATAACACAATCACTTTGAATGCCACATTGTCAGATCCGTTAATCACTAGTTGAGTTTGCACAAATATTCTGGATATTATGCTAAGGGATAAATCCGTTGCAACCATATATATTCATACAGACCAACCCATTTGATCATTGGAAATACTCTGTCAGACATTCGTCCATTTACGTTCGTTCTGGGATTGAACGAAACCGAAGGACTATGTCTATAAATAGAAAAGCCCTTGCACTTTACTCCGTCTTCAATATATTCAGCATACCTGGTTCGCAACGCTAATGCCGATACGGAGTGGTTCTTCGGATAATAATCCAACCGGTCTCTCCATATTGACAACGATGGTCAAAACTTCGATAGTCTGTGATTTAACTATCGAATAAAAACAAGTGTTCATCCAAACATATCAAACAAATCACTGGGCTCTTTAATTAATATTTCATTAATTAAATCTCTTTTCCATTTCCTTATCAATATTTGTTACCCAAATATTTTCAATACTCATCTTGGCCCGTTACGCTATTTGGAAAAAACATTTCCCAATATCCACTTCCTTTATTTTCTATATATTAGAAAAATCTCTATTTGCAATTGGAAACAATTCCAATCACTTATCTCTATCCCTTTTTGTTTACAACGTTCGATTTTTATATTCACTTTCCTATCGAATTCAATACGTCGATACAATGATTTCTAATTATCAAAATATCTTAAAAATATTCTAACTTCTTAAATTTCCGGAAAATTTCGCCATAACCTCCCCTGTATCGGGAGCATCGGGAAATTTCAAATAGCTTCCCGGTGTCTTCCTCAATCAAAAGAAAAAGGAAAAGCCAAGCGGCTTGCCGATACGGCGCATAAAACCTCATATATGAATTTAACATGTACCTTTTTGTCGGGCACATAAATAAAAATCTTCATATACTCCATCATGTACCTGTCTAACACATGTTCACCTCTTTTCAATTCAATTCAACACTATCTAATCGTTTGAATTCAGTTTCGCCCATTTATTCTTTAATTAGTCATTTTGCCTATTTCACTTCTTTGTTGAACATAACATGTTCAAACAAAAATTCAACTCGTTCATAACCAAATTAAATTTCGATTTCAATTCTAGTTTCCTTTTCTATTTCGAATATAAATTTCAAATCGAATTTTTCTTATTCAAACCCCAATATCCATTCAACCTCTCATTTACTAATTACTATTCGAATTAGTTAATTCTATTCAACAATCAAAATCTGATTTCTGTTTCAAAAATCAATTCATTACTCCACCTGAGTTCACATATATTCTATGACTCAAATCTGAAATTTTCTAAATAGAAATTCGGATTTTATTTGCTTAAAATCCTTTTATAAAATGAAATAAACTGTTATGGTTTAAAACGATTTTGGCGCTGTTTTTCTGAAAATTTGATTTTGACATAACTCAAAATCTATACGACGAAATTCATATTTTTCTCTTTCATTAGAAAACTATTATCAAACTGGTCCTTGACGTTTCTTGTTTCAAAGAATTCTGACTTCAATTGAGTTCTATATACTCGATTGAAGTTCGAATCGCTATTTTACGAACTGCAGCGCTGCGGCGAGTTCGTTTTAATTATATTTATATATATAAACCTTTAAAAATGAATTCAACTCCATTTAACTCTATTTGAATTTCTTGATTCAAATTCCAATCTCACCTTTTATTTGAATTCTATATTCAAATTCCAATTCCTTTTCTATTTGATATTCAAATTCAATACTTGAATTTCTATTTGAATTCCCTATATTCAAATTCTATGTTTGAATTCATTTGAATTCTCTTATTCAAACTCTATATTTAAATTCCATTTGAACTTCTATATTCCAACTTCTATATTTGAATTCTATTGAAATTCAAATATTCAAACTCCTTTTTAAATTCTATATTCAAAATTCCATAGTTTAAAACCCATTTGAATTTCATATTCAAATCCCAAAGATTAAATCCTATTTGAATTCAATTTGAATCTCTTATATTCAAATTTCATTTCCCATTTGAATTCTAATATTCAAACTTATTTTTAACACCATTTGAATTTCTTTACTCAAATCCATTTGAATTCCCTTGAATCCAAATTCCATTTCAAAACCATTTGGATTTCCTATTTTGAAATCCTATTTGAAATTCTATTTCCAATTCTACTTTGAAAATCCTATTTCAAAGTTTATTTCCAATTTCTATTTTGAAATTCTACATTTAAATCTCTATTTGAATTCCTTTATTCGAATTCCTTTGAATTCAAATTTTATTTTAATTCCTTGAATTCAAATTCTATTTTTCATTCTAATTTCGTCTATTCAAATTCTATTTGAACTTCTATTTGAATTTCTAATATTCAATCTCCTTTTAAAATTCAAATATTTAAACTCCTTTTCTAATTCTACTATTCAAATGTTATACTCAAATTTCATTTGAGTTATATATTTAAAAATTTCATTTCACATCCTATTTTGAAATTTCATTTCAAATTCCAATTTCACACTTGTATTTCTATTTCTGAATTATCAAATGATAATTCTTTTCACTTCATTTATAACTTCGTTATAAAAGAACTATTTATAAACTTCGTTTAAAAAGAAACTACTTGTTTTATTTTTCAAAACAAGTTTATATTTTCATTCCATTAAAAATTCAAATTCTATTTAAAAATAGAATTTTCCCTTTTAAATCTCAAATATCCTTCCATGATATTTTAAATAAATTAACACTTAGCCCAGTGATATTTAAACACACAAAGCAACGAATTATTTATTTTTCTAACACATCATATATAACAACATATATGCAAACAAATAAACAAACAGATAATATATTTTTGAGGAATCCAGTTGGATTCCTCCAACCTGTTTCCCTGCATCCACAGATGTTGGCACATAAATAATACCCATTCTGCTTCGTGGCAGAATATCGCGGTATAGAAGGTCATCCACTAATCCTAGCGTGGGGCGTATAGGGTAATCATCCGCTATGAAATTGCGGGCATCCGCTAATGAGACTGCGGGAATCCAACCAATCAATCAACCCAATATATATACAATAGCCTAAATAACTAATATATATAAAACAAGCAGAAAAATCCAAACAAGCAACAACAATTATTTTTAATGAATAAAAATAATTCTAAAGGTGAGTGAGATTTACTCACCAGATTTTCCATTTGTCGAATATCCGTTTTAAATTCCATATCTCGCTTTTATGAATCATCTCAAATGAAATTTACCTAGCACATACGATTATTCGATTTAATTTAACGATTAAACGGTTACTCATTTAAATTAACTTCTACCAAATAAATAAATAATTAAATTCTGGTGTTTATATTTCATAAAATGTATACCTTAAATCCTGAAGCCAATCTCGGAAAAATCATTGGTTTCACTCTACTTGAACATCCCAAGATTTTAGCCATTTCCTACTTCGACTTTTCATCGACCATCTTTCCGACAATCCACCATTCCTCGACATTACCCACCACCACTGCCACTACATCAAAATACTGTACCTGGTTACCTCAACACCACTGCAATGTCTCATAAATTGGCCCAGCATTCACTATCCTACAGAGAACCTTCCGTACTCCCTTCCAGTTCGCATGTACGGATCCAGGAATCCCCTTTCCTTCACGTTCTTCTACTTGTAATCGCAACATCCATTCTTCGTATCGCACCCCATTTCACAGTCGCACCCTTCCGGATTATCACCAATACTCCACCGCGATTTTTTTAACAGCTTCCGCAACCTCCAAACTTCCAGTATCGCACCTCCTATACCCATCGCAACTTCCCAATCCAACAGATTTTTATTCGGATCCTACCCCAGTCGCTACAACCTCAACATCGACTTCACAACATCGACCCCTCAAATTAACCCAATTCGAGCTCCTATCGCACTCTCAAAACCACATCAGACTTCATCGAAGCAGCAACTAACGCGAGCATTCCCAATCTCGAGTTGAGCTTCAGAGAAACCTTAGGTTCCCATCGCGACTTGATTTTGCCCTTTTTCTTTGCCGAACAACCTTAAATTGATTCAGAGGAGTGTGGTGGCTTTAATTGAGGCATTCGATTATTCTGAAAGAAATAACGAAAGAGGGAAGATAGAAAAAAAAATTAGGGTATTGCGTTTATTTATAGACGCAAGAGCAGACATAAGTACAAAGGCCATCAAAATCCTGTTTCCCTTTGTATCGAAGCTGGAAGACAGAATATTGTGCTCAAGAGAAACAGTAGGTCTGTGAAACGAAATGTTAGGGTCGGCTTAAGTAACAGATAGGGTGGCTGAATTAATTATGAAAACATTTTGATTTGATTTCGAGGTGATCTTATACTTATTTATAGATAAAAATATCTTGCGGTAAAGAACACAAACCGAGGCGCAACGACTAACATTCCTAAGGCTTTAACCGCTACCATGAACACAACGGAACAGGTTTCAAAGTCTAATTCGATCGTCGGGAAAGGATATAAATTCAAACTGACGATTAAAATTAAATTCAATTTAAAATATACATCGATTTCAAATAAATAAATTTAACGATGATAAACAATTATTATCATTCTAGTCAAATACAAAATCTACATTAATTGACAGAATCATTTCGATTCAAATTCAATTATATTTTTATTCACTTCTAACTGCGAATTCAATTACATTACGTTTTCATATTACGACTATTCAATATTAAATCGTATATTGATTTTTAAATTGATAAATTCAATATTAAAATTCATTTATATTCCTAGTTAAATATTTAAAACTAATTTAAATATTCATTATATAACAGCTAAAAATCCGGGACGTTACATGTTGAGTAAAGAATTTATTTGTGTGCCCGACAAATAGGTAAACCTTAATGAGTTGGATGCGAAATATTATTATATCAACTCCTGTGAATGCCATTGGATGCGAAATATTATTATATCAACTCCTGTGAATGCCATTGGATGCGGAGTGCTGGTTATTCTATGTGTAATTAATAAATGTCGCCATAGGATAGTAACAATTAATTTTGAACTACACTACATGGCATACTTCTGGAAAATAGGCGTACTACATCATATACCACATAAGCATTTGGAGCTTGTGTGACGAGTTGGAAGATTTACCATACGAGCGAGAGGCTTGTATGGCGATGACTATATTTTACAGGTTGAACTGATGACTGATATGGACTATTTAAATTCTAACGATTAAATTGCTAGATTAATAAAAGCCCCACACGGGTCTGGAGTTGACAATAATCACGTCTCTCTAGTTATTAGATACGGCACATGGACTATTTATTTCCCACACGGGACGAGGTGACGAGGATTTATCCTCTGGAGCATTTAAAATACACACTCCCTCAGGCTTTGACAGGGTGATGGGAATTTATTCTCTGGAGTTATTATCAATACATGCTCCCCTGTAAACACTAGAATATGTCACTATAAATATGTGTATGCTTATTAGGATTTATTGGGTACCTAAAACGGCCCAATAAATTTCCAAACCTCTCTCCGTACAAAGGAGGTTATGGCGAAATTTTTCGAAAATTCCGGGTGTTAGCCAAATTTTTGAAGAATTTGAAAATTCTCAGAAACTGAAAAGTTGGAGAATTGAAGCCAGATCGAACGTAGAGTTGATTAATCAAACCACTTTCGACTTAGTTCCTTTTCGGGGACGAAAAGTTTCAAGTGAGGAAGATTGTAACGACCCGGAAAATCTGAACCAATTTAAAATTTTTAAATTGGCTAAAATAATGGATTTTAAATATTGAAAATAAATATTTTAAATAATAGTAATGAAAAGTGAGTTTGAATCGACGTTTGAAAACGAGTATAATTAATTATAATTATAAACAAGGCCTGAAATGGCGCTGCAGTTTCAATAATTAAATTCAAACTTTATCGGACTGTACCGGGTGCAAAACAAAACGGATTTGAGCGGAACCAAAAATATTTAAATCTGTTAGTGAATACCTTTCTAACGAATCTAAAAAATCGAATTTTCATAGCGGAAAGCAAAATTTATAGCCAAATGAATTTTCAGAAAGGTCGCTATGGAATTTATAAAGCCCGTGAAATTGGCCATTTTGCATACGACCTCGGAATTCGACGAAACCACTTTTGTTGGATCCGGGATGTGAAGTTATTACTAGATTTCAAATTTCATAATTTTTGAAGCTAGTATGTGAGCGTGGCAAAGGAAAACGTGTTTTGGTCGATTACAGTTAAATTGGATCGACCAGAAATAGGCCTTTTTGCAAACGGTCTCAGAATTCGATGAAACTGGTTTTGTTGGGACCGTATCGTCAAAACATAGCCAGATTTATTTTTCTGGAATTTTTCGAATTAATTTATGGCCCTGGCAAATTGAAATGTACGTTCAAATCGAATATTGAATGTTATATATTTTAAATTGAAGGAAAACTGACTGAAACAGTCGAATGGGCCTACAAAACATATCCCATTGTGTTCGGAATGGGTGTAAAACACTAGGGACAACAGTCGTTGGGTTTGGATTGGTGTTCGTGTATGACAAGGGGTATTTTCGGATTTTTAAAAATATATAAATAAACAAAAAATCTGATTGGCCAATAATTTTTCTCTCTCCCCGATTGCTTCAGGAGCGACGACGGAAGGAGATCCGAACCTTCTCTCTTTGATTTCTCAGCAACCACTCAATGAAAAATCATAATTCTTGATTCATTTCAAAGCTCTTTGTCTCCTCTTCAAATCCATCTAAGGTTTGCTAGTTATCGTCAAGTGTGGAGAGAGATACGGGTCCTCAAAGTCAACGACTTTGGAGCGCTGCCGAGCCTTCAGGGTGCCACCGAACGGAGCGAAACCACCGGCGCCGGGAAGGTGGTTCGAAGCTCTTCGACGCTGTGTGAGCTGATTCTCCTAACGCGCAACGGTTTGATCGAAAGATCAAAACCTAGTTTTGAACAATCGTGAAAGGTGGGTCCTTTATTACATCTGGACTTTGAAAAATCATATCCTTTTCGTTTCTTGATGAAATTCGATGAAACAGGAAACATCGTGACCGTGTGGACGTCTTCTATATTTTTGAAGAGACCGCATATTTTTCTGAACCTTCTACGATTTTTAGCGAAGCGTCAAAGCAATGTGAGATTTCTAATTTATAAACGATATGGAAAACGACGATGCATAAATTATATAGTCGATGTATGAGTTATATAAGCATTGCACATCTCATATATAAGCGTTGTATAAGTTGTACGTTCGATGTATAAGTTATATATGCGTTGTAAAAATTATATATGTGTTGAAATAGAAGGGAATTGCTATATATAAATATATATATATATATACGCCCCTCGTCCACAAACCATGGATGATATTTATTGGTTGTGATTGATGTGAAAATTGATTGATAGCGAATGGTTGATTGGAATTGTTTGTGGTTGATATTAATTGATTGTGGTTGAAAAATACCCATTTGTGGTTGAGAAATATTTGGTTGAAACCACATAGGATTAGTTTGTGGAAATGAAATAAATATACATGCCGCCTGCGTGCGAACTAGATGCATGATCCCCATTGTAAAAAACCACGAGGTTTTAAGGTAGAGCGAGGAGCCGTACTAGGGACGGTCCCGGTTTTAACTACCCTGTCGTTATGCTGCCGAAATTTTCAATAATATTCATGTGTTAGAATTATTTTCATGTGTTGAAACTATATTCATGTGTTGAATAGAAATTCACATGTTTAAAAATAATCGTGTTTTGAAATAAATTGTTTTATAATAAAAATCATATTTTCATCATCTATGTGAACTATATAAAATAATCGTGTTTTGAAATAAATTGTTTTATAAAAAAAATCATACTTTCATCATCTATGTGAACTATAAAAAATAGTCGTGTTTTGAAATAAATTGTTTTACAATTAAAATCTCATTTTTATTATATACATGAATTGTTGAAAATAGTGAAGTGTTGGAATAAATGTCTGTTAGATAAAAATATCATTTTTATCGATAATGCGAAGTGAAAATGGTTTTGAAATCGAAGAATTAAATATATAGAAATATATATATAATTATAATATATCAAATAACGAAGCTGTAGTTCGTATTTTGAAACCGTGATTTCAAACGATTAGTGTGGGAGATCCGACCATCGGATTTTCCCGAAATCACAACCGTTGGGTTCGCCTTGGGAATATCTTTCCAACGGCACCAACTTTGTAAAGATCCAACGGTTGGATTACTGGAATGTTTAATTCAAATCTAAAGAAAAACAGCGCCAGGATCGATTATATTTATATATATATAAAAATATAATTAAATTAAATCGAGTAACAACGTTGCAGTTCGTATTTTGAAGTCATAACTTCAAACGATTAGTGCGGGAGATCCGACCGTCGGATTTTCCCAAAACTGAAACCGTTGGATTCATTTTGAAAAGATCTTTTTAATGATATAAATCTTGGGAAGATCCAACGGTTAGATTTTCAGATATGTGTAAATCAAATCTAGAGAAAAACAGCGCCACGGCCGCGTTATGGCCCGATACATTATTTGAATGAATTGGCTATTTTTAAATAAATAAAAATAGCGATAAATCGTGATAAAATATTATAAACGATATGGAATGGAAATAAACTGAATTTGCTCGATTTATTTGATATTTGATGGTTGAATGTGTTTGGTGTGGAAATTACATTAAAGAATAAATTTGGTGTTGTCGAATGATTTAACCATTGAAATAAATTGATTTGAAATTCTAAATATACGTGAGTTATTTGAAAAGGTCGAGTTAATTCTCATTTCAAATAATTGACCGACGATTGAAGGTCGAGGATATGAAGACAGTGCAAGACCGATAATCTTCACGTCGAATGGAGGGTGCTACTGATGCTCATGATAGGAGTAGCTACCTTGATGGGGTTGAAGTAGTAGCCACCCGGACGTACATGTTGATTGTATGGATATGCGAGGTATTGAGTGCCTCCGGTTTCGTTCAGACCCAAAACGAACGTGTAAATGGACTATGTGTCTGACATTGGATTTTGTTCTGTGCTGATTGATTTCTATTAAATATATATCTGTTTGGCGGCGGAGAATTTATTCTCTTGCTTAACGCCATTCTCTGAGACGTATGAGCCAAGAGGTTATATATCGATAGAAATCAGTCGCACGGAGTGAATTGCCTGTGTGGCACGCCTAAGTGATAGATGATCAAGGCTTCTGTTGAAAAGCAAAGTCATGTGGTTGATGATCAAAGCACAGCCTGTGTGGCATAGCTTTGTGTATAACGTGAATTCGCGAGCCTCACACCTCGGGATGGACCAGAAACGGGAGAAGGATCCAGGATGGACATGTGTTTCTTTCTAGCTAGGGTGGTGTCGGTGACCTACCAGCCCTGACATTTATATACTTTTCACCTGTGTGGTTGTTGTTGTTGCGAGGTGCCTTGGATATATCGGTCGATCCGGGACCGATGGAGTCATTGGGCTCCTTTACGCCCCAAAGGGCAGGGAAATGCAGTGTTCAGGCATTTTAATCCACACCGGTGGACCGGCCCTGTGGCTCCTAAGGCTTGACTGAGTACTTGCCTGAGGCTTGGGCTAGAGAGTCTCAAATTCGGCGAGGACTATCTTTTGCCTCGTTTCATGACGGAAATCCAATTTCCAAATACGACACCGTGCGGTTTTGATTATATATATACATATGGCGACATGATATATGGTACCCATGCCGTATATGATTGATAGTTATGATTGAAATTGTTTTTGAAACCTATATACACTAGCAATAATATCAAATGATTTGTTTTGCTCGTATCTAGCATATTTTGGCCGTTATAAGGTAAAACTCTATCCTCTGGTGTGTGTTGTATTGTGTGATGGGAACAAAGTCTTATAATGGCTTCATTTTTATAAAAAGCATTGCGATGTTTAAAAGATATATTTGTTTTAAAGCACTGGCAATCCAATTGAGTAAACCCGTTCCGCGAAAGTGGCGTGGTCCTGTGATTATCCATATTTGAAAATGTGTTAAGTAGATTTCTCATACCAGTCCCATGACTGACTCGTAGTTTGTTTCACTTGCAAACTCAGGTGCCCCTATTTCTACACGGGCAGCCTTGTATTCAGGTTTCAGCAGGCTCTTTCTGGATAGCTGGAGCTGAAGATGGATTCTATCATTTATCTCTTTTTATGTTGTTCAGCTCCTGTTGTACATATTATGTTTTCTTTTCCGCAGTAGACATTTATGCATAGTTGAACTGTATTTTGTACTAAGTACGATCCTGTATACTGTGTAAATCTGATGATTACTTTTACCCAGTATATTCTATTGTTCATTATCTGGTGTATTTATCTATTTCTGTTCTGTTATTATCTATTTATGTGTTATATCCCAAAGATTACCCTTGCCGGCGTCTTATCGGGAATGGGGTTGTCACACTCACCAACCAAGAATCTGCCACAAAAGAAAACAGGAGTACTTGTGAGTCAAGTGAAAGTGGAGGATGCAGAGACACTGACAATGCAACACACTCTAATATATCTGCACAATCAAATCATGACCACCGACCTTTAAACCCACCACTCACTCAATCTGGCGATCGTATGATAACCAAGTCCAAAAAAGGGTAACTTCAAACCAAAGATCTACATTGCTGCAATTGTTTTAGAAGAACCACAAAGCTACAATGATACTTTAAAAGATAAAAATAGGAGGACAACTATGAATGAAGAATATAATGCCCTCATCGACAATACACTTGGGAACTTGTCTACCCTCCAAATAATGCAAACATTATTGTGTGCAAATGGACTTATAAGTTGTAGAAAAACCTAGATGGTACTATAAATAGATATAAGGCTGGATTGGTGGATAAGGGTTTCACTCAAGAGTATGAATTTTGACTTCAATGAGAACTTTTCACCAATGGCCAAACCTACAACTATCAGGCTTACTCTCAATATTGCTTTGAGCAACAACTGGAAAGTCAGACATCTAGATGTCAATAATACCTTTTGAATGACATACTAAGGTAAGAAATTTATATGCAGCAACCACAGGGGTACAGTTAAAATCTAGATCACATATGCAAACCCAAAAGAGCAATATATAGTCTCAAACAAGCTCGAAGGGTCTATTTTGGCAGCTTAAAGTCATCCCTATCTACAATGGGTTACAATGCATCCAAATCTGACTCTTCACTATTTACTAAATTTACAAAGGTATTAACTATATATTCTAATATAAGTTGATGACTTAATTATTAAATATAGGGGTAAAAAAGAAGTCAGACTTTTAACAAAATATCTGGACAAACAGTTCTTTATCAAAATCTTATGAGAGCCATAATATTTCTTGGGCATTGAAGTCAAAAGGAAGTCAAATAACTCAGAAATACAGATCTGCCAGAGAAAATACATTTCTGAGTTATTCACTAAAGCTAAGATGATTGAAGCCAATCCACAACCATTCCTTTTGATCTCTAACCAACATTATTCTAAAAACATAGGAGAAGCTGTAAACAATACAAAACAATATAGAAGTGTTGTAGAAGCATTACAACATGCGACTATAAAATACATAATATATGTTTTAGGTTAACAAGTGGTCTCAATTTTTGTAGAACCCACTTGATGAACATTGGATGGCAGTTAAGAGGATATCAAGATATCTAAAGGGTATAATTAATCATGGTCTCTGTTTTAAAGCTAGCAAGACGCTAAATGTCACTACCTTCACTGATTCAGACTGGTCTGCTAACCCAGAAGAAGGGAAATCAGTGTCAGGATACTACATTTATGTAGGTAGAAGTATAATCTCATTGAGCTCTAGAAAGCAAACTAATATATCCAAATCTAGTGCAGAAGCTTAATATTGAAGTGCAGCATATGCAACTGCTGAGATACTATGGCTACAATATGTACTCATGGGATTACTGTTATCATCAAAACAACCAAAAATCTGCTATGATAACCAAGGTACTATTTATATGATTGCTGACCCTATACAACATGCTAGAACAAAGCATATCGAAATTGATATCTACTTTGTGCATGAATTGGTATAAGAGAAAATATTACAAGTCAACTTTATACCATCTTTCCATCAGAAAGAAGATATACTTACAAAAGCCCTTTCAACCAAAATTTCTTTCAACTTAAAGATGAACTCGGAGTTATTGATTAAAGCGCTTGCCATACTTTGATCCAGTGTGCCATCATCATCTTGCAGCCAACACAACACTTCAAATTTTTTCAAAATCTTCAAGCACAAATCTAAAGTTCAAAACCCTAGATTTGTACTTTTTATTGCAGAATTTGATGGTTTGATCTCAATTATCAGCGCTCACTATTAATCACTTTCTCTATCAAAATCATGAAGTTTCTAACCATTTGAATGCAAATTAGGGCTTCATAGAAAATCCAAGCCTAATTTGAGGTGGGATGTAAAAAAGAGAATGACTGTGACTTCCTATTGTGTCTCGAGTTTTATTTCCTTTTGTTTTCTGCTATTGGGTTTTATTGGTGTACCCCACCCAAACCGCTGCATTATATATTTTTCAATGTAGAGAACTTTGTATTATTCTAAACCATTATTTCCAGCAATACAAAACACTTTTATTCTCTTTATTTCATTTCTACCAATAGTTTAACCAGATCATACATTTCTGATTAATGAACAACCTTGTGGGGCATGAGGACAGACCAAGGCATGAGTGCGTACAAGTGTGATGCCATATAATTAGGTTATAAGACATCCACAAATGATCTGATGACGGAATGTATGATGTTGGACGATAGACTCGCATCATGTTATCGTATTATTTTGTAGTATGTGGAATGTAGAGTGTGGCTCACTTACAAGACTTATGTTCGATTCACTCTTATCTTCATTCAAACAAATGTACCCAGGTCGATGGTGTTTAAGAGTTAAGATGGTATCGGAGACAATGATTCTTGTATGTATTGTATAAATGAGGTCGAATGGTATTGTACTTGGATTTGATTATGTTTGTAGGGTTGCGATTGTACCTGTATGTATTTAAGCGTTTGTAATTGACGTTCCGACCATATTGTAGTAATGTTACCGGATTAATTATCATATTATATTTAATTTTTTCCATTGTGAAACTTTGAGAATAGATGGTGTTATGTTAAATTTAGTATCTCCTATCTGTTTATGTCTACATTGTTGTTTATATTATATCAGAATCTATACAGGTCGCACTTTGGTTTTTAAATGTCGGCAATGGTTCAGGCATCAGATCAGATGGTTATGGGGACAAGTATTACATGTAGTCACAATAATAGCTTGTAATTAGTTGACGTAAGGGATTTAGAAACATAATAATTTTTGTGTTGATGTACAATGTTTGAATTATGTATTTTAATATTTCATTTTGCAATAAAGGAGTCACTAGAAAATAATTATAGCAAATGGAAATAAGAGGGGAAGGAGGTGCGAGGGAAATATTGTGGACACACAATTAACATTTAAATATTTCAAATTTGAGCTTGTTGATTGACATGTTTCAACGGTTGGGATAACTTCATCAATCATTTATAATTCATTGAGGTGAATATGTAACCTAATCAACTTTGTATGATATATAAGTAATAAATTAGTTCGCCAATATAGTGTTGCATAGTGGAATGGCGTGCTCCTGCCTGGTAAGAGATCAGGAGTTTGAGGTCTACTATGAACACTATGTTGGCATATTAACCAATTTTCAAAAAAAAAGTAATAAATTAGTTTAACTTAAAAAATTATTTTAGTTTTGAACGATTGAGGGTCCGCTTTTCAAATTTAACACTCAAACAAAGTTATTGGTTATGTTGCACTCTTCAAACTTTAAGCATTTATTTGGATGAAAACCATGTTTATGTATCATGTAAAGAAAAAGGGATGAAAAATTAAGCTCACCACAATGCAAGGAAGTAAGAAAAGGGTAAAACAATTACATTTTCCTTTAAAAAAGCAGAAAAATATTATTAAATTTATACATCAAATGGATTGTTTTCTGCTTTATTAATTTATTTCGTGCATTGGAAAATACACAATGAAAACCTACAGCACAGAACTTATTACAAACTAAATGTTTGTTGAACACACAACGTAAATCATAAATGATGGCAGATCAAATTTTTGAAGTGACCCGAACTTCCCTATAAAGGAAAGCCCGGATTGAGTTGAGAACACGACAAATCAGAACACAAACAGAAGAACATTTCATTGCTTATTACAACAATTTACATCAGAGTACAAGAATATACAGAGTATGAATAAATATTATACATCAGAAATATATCAGATATTTACAAATTACAATGCAGTAGAAAATAATATAAAAAAAACTGAAAGAGATACACGGATACAGAGCTTTCCAGATATCATTCCAGCTGTAAACCAGGATCCTGTGAATATGATATCTGCGAAACCCAACTACCAACTACTAGCTGACCATGTGGAAAATATGGACACCACGAGTTTAGGTTAAAACAATAAACTCCAGGTCAGTCATATGACTGGTGTGAGAACTAAAACAGTTATTTAAAACTTTACTTTAAAATCAGATATATCAAGGGACCACGCTGTATAACATGGAATGGGTTTCCTCCCAAGAATACTAGTGCATATAACAAAACAGCGCAATGCTTTTTGGAAAAATGAAGCTATTATAAGACCCAGGTCCCATCACATAATACAACGCAAGCCGAAGGATAGGGTTTTTCCTTATAATAGCCAAACATGCTTGGTATGTTAAAACAAATCATTTGATACTTATTGCAAGTGCATAGTGTTTAAAACAACTTCAAATCAATCCTAGACGGCATCGGTACCATATATCATGTCGCCAATACTAGGCTCTACAGTCAAAACCGCAAATGTCACTTTTAGAAATTGGATCCGTCTGTGAACCAAGGCAAGGGATCGCCCTTACCGCTTCGAGACGCTCTAGCCCATGTCTCAGGTCAGAGCTCGAGTGGCCTTTAGATCGTCAGGGTCGTTCCACACTTAAGTTAGTGGATTATAATTCCTGAACAATGCGTTTCCCCGCCCTATAGGGCGTAAAATTGGTCTGTATAAAGACCATACCATCCATCGGCCCCGCAGTTCCGATATATCTGAGGCGCCTCGCTCTCCATCATCCACATAAGTAAAACATATGGGTGTGCAAAACCCAGACACCACTCCTAACTACAAGGAAACGCATGCCCTTCCTGAGGTCCTCTCCTGTTTCTGGTTCACGCCGGGGTGCAAGGCTCACGAATTAACGCTACACAAAGCTCTGCTATATTAAAGCCATGTTTTGATCACCAACCACAAAACTCTGCTTTTCAATAGAAGTCTTGATCATTTGCATCTTAGCATGCCATACTAGCAATTCACGCCATGCAACCGATGTCCATCAATCACACAGAATGAATTCCAATGTCAGACACACATCCATGCAAGTTTGTTCTGGGCCTGAACGAAACCATGGCACCTTATTCCTTGTCCCGTATGTCCAATACAGGAGAGAGGTCCTCGCATATCCGGTCGATCTCCAATTACGTCTGGAACGATCACCACTTATTACCTTGTCTTGGGTGTACAGCCCAATCAAGATATCAGTAATCATCCAAACGATGTGAAGACCTCCAGTCTTTAACCACCGTCTTCATCGTCGACTCATCCCCGATTCAGTTATTCAGAACGGGATAAACCTGGCCTTTTTGAATAACTCGCATATATAATAAACAAGTTCTATAAAAACACAACATACTCCTTATTCCAATTCTGAATATACTTTTATTTAAATATTCATATCTTTTGGGAAAGGTTCCCATTAATTTTATCAAAAATAAATTTTTAAAATTTATTCTTTAATCTTTCTTTGGATATGAATTCAAACTAAATTATGGTTTATCCAAATTAGTCGGGATTAGTGATCCTTACCAAAGTAATCATTTGTTTAATTTTCCAATCCCAAACTATTCATCCCATGAAGTAAAACCGGTAATACTTCATATCTAACACCACTGTCTTATCGGAAAAATTAATTACCATTTCACGTTCAAATCTAATTAAAGATATAACTGTCGCTTGGAGCAAAGCTGGTGATACTCTATTCTCGATCATTTCTTGAATTTGATAATTTTAGTTACCAGATTCACATTTCAATCTAATTAAAGATTCATCAAAACTATAATTCTGTTTTAATCACCAAAAATCATTAGTTAATGATTTTCTTCAAAGTTAAGAAATTAATCTTATCTTTAACTGGGTTAAAGAATTAATGTTATTAAAATCACAGTTCACAATAAACCCAATTCACATTCCATTTCAAATCCAATTAAATGTTAATTAATTGGTAATTCTTCTCTATATCTTAATTAAAAGATTTATTCTTTTCACATGGGGTTTAAGAACAGTGTTACTGAAGACCCCATCCTATCAGTCTCCAACTGTAAATTAGTAAGAGAACAATTCCCTAAGTATTTATCCCGAAGGCTGGAAACAACATCAGATTAATACCCAAGAAACCATTCAACTTAGCTAATCTCTAATTAGTTACTAATTTTCTTAACTCCATTGGGTTTAAGAACAGTATTATTAAAGATACCATTCACGAAAAACCCAAAATCTCATTCCATTGTTAACCGGGTTAAAGAACAAGTGTTACTTAAAAAACCATTCACGATAAACCCAAAAACCAATTACAATTTAATTCCAATTAAATATTAATTAATTGGTAAACTTCATTAAATCTTAATTAAAAGATTTATATCTTTTCTTAACTAGGTTTAAGAACAGTGTTCTGAAGACACTGTTTACGACAAACCCAAACTCCAATTTGATATTAAATACAAAGCTTTAAATAGAAAATATATCAGCTTATATTCAATATCAAATTCTGAAACCGACAAATATCGTATTGGGAATAACAATATATATCTTCCAAATTCCTCCACAATATCCGTATAATCACGGGATCCAATATCGAAATATTCCGAAGATGATTTCGATTCAAATCCTTTCCAAATCATATATTGGAAATTCTGGTTATTTTTAAAGCCATTTCCAATCCAAAATATTTATTTAAAAATAATTGGATTATAATTCTAGTTAATAACTAGTTCATTTCAATAAAAATATATTTTTATGTTTTCAAATATGGTATTTTTCATCCTATTTCTTTCCAAATCATTTATTATGATTTGGCATAAATTATCGATATTTTTAATAGTTTTATCAAGGACCGTACAATCGAATTCCATAAATGGCCATCGAACTACATTTACAACGACCTTTTCCAAATTTGATTTGGACATAATTCCAAATCCAATCGTTAGATTTCTAATTTCTTGTATTCACTAGAAATCTCATTTCGATACGAACCCAACGGTTCTGGTTTTAGCAGAATCTGACGGTCGGATCTCCCGTAATGTCCGTTCGAAACAATGGTCGAAATTCGTGAACTGCCGCGGCGCGTTATATTCAGGCCATTATATATATATATATATTATATTATATACATTTCGTCGATTTCCATTTAAAACGTATTTTATAAATCATTTTAAATTCGTTATCAAAATGATTTCAACTTCATATTCAATTTCAAATCTAAATTGAATATTCCCTATCATCGATATATAAAAGGTAGTATTTTCAAAACATTAGATTTTGAAATCGCTTCCTTTTCGATATTCATTATAAAAATGAATATAATCGATATAAATATAGTTCACATGAAAATGGCGTTAATCTAATCAACACAGCTTTATACATTTAAATATTTTCGTGTCCATCCCAAATCGGACATCAAAATCAAGTTTTGATCTTTTAAAGAACATTATTTTTAAAATATTCGTTATTTTAAAATATTCGTTATTTTACAATATTCATTCTTTCTGAACTGGAATCAGACACAATCCATTATCATATAATGTTGATTATACAGATTTAATACAACACATGTATAGAACAACAATAATAAACAATCAACCATCATCCAGAGTGTAATCTACACTACATAAGCATTAAATATAAATATTTAACGCTTACCACAGTTTGTCAACCAATCAATCGACATATAACTAAACGATTGGGATTAGTATACGTCAAATATCATCCCAATACCCGTGTGGGGTTTTCAAACAACAAATGTAGATTTTATTTGTGCAGTTGGGCGATGCGTAAAATATATCGCCCCAATCAATATCAGTCAAATGGGTGTACATAAACAAATTGTCTGATTTGTAAATGAACATTTATTTATTCATCTACACCTTAAAAAATTATATTTTTAATGATAAATAATTTATTTCAACATTGGAGTATTTTATACAGTCCATTTCATATCACAAACAATATTCACAACACAATCAAACAAACAAGTCATCCATGGTCTATGGACGACGGGGAGCAGTTTATATATACAGTTATAAAATAAATATCTGAAAAGAAAATTTTAGTGAGGAGTTCTCACCTTTGGGATCCACTCCTCCAGTTTATTTCTAAATTTCAGTATAGTCAGGATTTGCCCAAAATTCCAACGCCGTCTTTTCCACGCTGTTTATAGTAAAAATCACATTTTTATTATGATGACTATATATTAAAAATCATACTTTTATTTTGCTACATCATAATAAAAATTTCGTTAAATCTACATTATAAAAATCTGACTTTTACAATGCTACTTTTTATATAAAAATTATATTTTTATATCGCTACTTCATTATAAAGATCAAATTTTTATATAAAGGTTTTCATATATCAAAAATCCTATCTTTTTTTAATTAAAAATCATATTTTTAAACGATGCTATTTACATTTTAAAATCACATTTTTAAGCAGTGTTATTTCTATTTAAAGGTCACATTTTTATATCGCTATAAAAATATAAAAGATAACATTTTTATTACAAAGGCATATATAAAAAATTATATTTTTACTTCAAAATCATTTCTACAAAAATCATATTTTTATTCATGCTAGTTATATTTCTAAAAATCTCATTTTTTATACTTCTACATATTTCTAAAACTGAAAATAAAACAATGTATATTTATATTTTTAAAACAAGGTTTATTTATGTTTTAAAAACAATAATATATATGTAAAAATTCCATTTTTAAAACAATAATATTTTTATATATAAAAAAACAATGCTTTACACATTTAAAAACAAGATTTTTGTCAATGCTTTTTCAAATTTTAAAATCAGATTTAAAACAATTAATGAATTAATTAATTAAATTTTAATCACCCACAACACAAAAATAAAGCGCTAACATATATGTTGTCTTCTTCGTTCCATGCATTCCTCAACAAAACCCGTCCCTTTACTGTAATGCCACGAACCCATCATCGACGCCAATTATTCACCCACCGCACCACCCACAAGCAACCGGGACCCAATCGGACTTCACCACCTCGTCCGGCGTTGCGAACCGCGTCTTCCCTTAGCCCAGCGTTGAACTCGATGCAGCCTCCTCCCCAAAAACTACGCCTGAATGATGCGTGTTTGTGGGAAGAAATCGAACGAATCGAGCCATTATACCTCATCAACGCATCTCGAAGAGCACGTCAATTTCTCTTTTGATGTGATAAATTTCATTGAAGGGATCTTGAGAAAATCGAACAATTTTGATCGTTTGTTCCATCTGAGGGCAGCGGAAATTTATGGGAATGTTAGGGTTAGAATTATATATATATATATATAATTATTATTTTAAATTCCAAATATACATGTTTATCGGTTCGGACTCCAAATCAAACTCAAAAACTGTAGCTCCTAGCTTAAATACCCCCATTCTGAACACAATGGGGTATGTTTCGTATGCTAATTTGCTTGTTACGATCAGTTTCCGTTCAAATTAAAATATAATTCAATATATTTTCAATTTAAACATAAATTTTATTTTACCGGGGCCATAGATTGACTCTAAAAATTACAGAAAAATAAATCTGGCTATATTTTGACAATATGGTCCTAACAAAACTAATTTCATCGAATTTGAAGACCATTTGAAAAACGGCCAATTTTTGGTCGATCCAATTCAACTGAAATTGACAAAATACGTTTTTTTTTGCCACGCTCACATATTGATTTCAAAAATTATAAAAAATGTAATCTAGCAATAACTTGACATTCTGAATCCAAAAAAGTGGTTTCTATCAAAAATGGAGGTCGTTTGCAAAATGGCTATTTTTAAGGGTCATATTTCCATAGCGACTTTTCTGAATTTTCTGCTGGGCATAACTTTTTATTCCCGCTATGAAATTTGGATTTTTCAAATTCATTGGAAAGATATTTTCAAATAGATTCAAATATATCTATTTTACTAAAATCCAATTTGTTTTGAATCATGTACATTCATTTGAAATTTGAAATAGAATTTTCAAACTACCGCACCATTTCCAATTCCTTTTATAATTAAAATAAATATATACGTTCCAATTCTATTCAAAATAAATTTCTTGTCGTTAATATTTAAAAAATCATTTTAAATATTCAAAATTCATCAAAATTGCCAAAATAAAAATTTTAAATTGGTTCTAATTTTCCGCGCTGTTACAGTCTCCCCCACTTAAAATCTTTTCATCCTTGAAAAGGAATGGAGCTGAAAGTTGTTTTAATAATCAACTCAACTTTCAGTTTGGCTTTCAATCTTCAACTTTTCAGTTTCTAAGAATTTCTAATTTTTCAAAAATTTGGCTAACACCCTAAATTTTCAAAAAATTTCGCCATAACCTCCTTTGTACGGGGAGCATCAAGAAAATCCCCAAACCGCCACACAGTCCCTCTCATCTCAAAAAGAAAAAGCCAAGCTGCTAGCTAATCGGCTCATAAAATCATCTAAACCCAATAAATTAGAAAACATGTACGTATTTGTCGGGCATACAATTTTATTCCTCTGCTTAGCTTCCCTGCTATGACCTGTTCAATATATATACATGCACATATGTATGCAATTTCACACAATTTTCCATTCAGTTCAATATTTGTTCAATTTGGCTAAATGGTTCAAAATTTTAATTAATCAAACAACACAACCAGCAATCAATTAGTTGATAAATTTTCAAATTCATAACTTTGATATATATACACAAAAACATATTTTTGATGCCAATTCACTACAATAATCCTATCTAGTTTGGGTTCTCACACCAATCTAATGGAAATATATAGATATCCCACTTTCGAAACTCAAACATAATAACTGATGATGTCATGACAATCATCAGTACAATCTCCGGGCGACTTGAGGGTGATTCTATATCTACTCAGTATATTTGAAACTTCAAATACACGTAAATTACGCGTATATCCAAAATCTCCATATACTAGATTGTCCAAATCAATATAAAATAAATATTCAAATACATATAATATGATTTAAATTTTCCAAACAAAAATTGTTTTCATTTTTATTTGAAAAACAACACTCTTCTGACTCAGTCTAGGATACTACTGATCCCAACTCTAACGAGTCATTCTCATTGGATATTACTAATCCAATCTCTGATGAATTCTTTCGTTTGGTTCTAATGTGCCTTGTTCTCGAGCTCTGTAAACCAAAGCTTTGATACCAACTGAAGCAACCCGAACTTCCCCGTAATGGAAAGCCCGGATTGAGTTGAGAACACGACAAATCAGAACACAAACAGAAGAACATTTGATTGCTTATTACAACAATTTACATCAGAGTACAAGAATATACAGAGTATGAATAAATATTATACATCGGAAAAATATCACAGATTCACAAATTACAATGCAGCGGAAAATAATACAAAACACAACTGAAAGAGATACACGAATACAGAGCTTTCCAGATAACATTCCAGTTTTAAACCAGAATCTTGTGAATATGATATCTGCAAAACCCAACCACTAGCTGCCTGTATGGAAAATATGGACACCTAGAGCTTAGGTTAAAACAATAAACTCCAGGTCAGTCGTGTGACTGGTGTGAGAAATAAAACAGTTATTTAAAACTTTACTTTAAAATCAGATATATCAAGGGACCACGCCGTATAACACGGAATGGGTTTCCTCCCAAGAATACCAGTGCATATAACAAAACAACGCAATGATTTTCGGAAAATGAAGCAATTATAAGACCCAGGTCCCATCACACAATGCAACGCAAGCCGGAGGATAGGGTTTTCCCTTATAATAGCAAAACATGCTTGGTACGTTAAAACAAATCATTTGATACTTATTGTAAGTGCATAGTGTTTAAAACAACTTCAAATATAAATGTATCAATCCTAGACGGCATCGGTGCATATATCATATCACCAATACTAGGCTCTACAGTCAAACTGCAAATGTCACGTATTGGAAGTTGGATTTCGGTCTATGAACCAAGGCAAGGGATCGTCCTTACCACTTCCAGACGCTCTAGCCTGAGTCTTAGGTTGGAGCTCGAGTGACCTTTAGATCGTCAGGTTCAACCCACTCTTAATTTAGTGGATTATAATTCCTGAACAATGCATTTCCCCGCCCTACGGGGCATAAAATTGGTCTGTATAAAGACCATACCATCCATCGGCCCCACAGTTCCGATATATCCGAGGCGCCTCACTTTCCATCATCCACATAAGTAAAACATCTAGGTGTGCAAAACCCAGACACCACTCCTAGCTAGAAGGAAACGCATGCCCTTCCTGAGGTCCTCTCCCGTTTCTGGTTCACATAGGGGTGCAAGGCTCGCGAATTAATGCTACATAAAGAAATGTTATATTAAAGTCGTGCTTTGATCATCAACCACAAAACTCTGCTTTTCAATAGAAGCCCTGATCGTTTGCATCTTAGCATGCCACACTGGCAATTCACGCCATGCAACTGATGTCCATCAATCACACAGAATGAAGTCCAATGTCAGACACACATCCATACAAGTCTGTTCTAGGCCTGAACAAAACCGGAGGCGCCTTATTTCTTGTCCCATATGTCCAATACAGGTTAGAGGTCTTCGCATATCCGGTCGATCTCCAAGTACGTATGGAACAATCACCACTCATTACCTTATCTTGGGTGTACAGCCCAATCAAGACATCAGTAATCATCCAAACGATGTGAAGACCCCCGGTCTTCAACCACCGTCTTCATCGTCGACTCATCCCTAATTCAGTTATTCAGAATGGGATAAACCCGGTCTTTCTGAATAATTCGTGTATATAATAAACATGTGCTAAAAAAACACAACATTCGCCTCATTTCAGTTCTAAATATTCTTTTATTTAAATATTCATATCTTTTAGGAAAGGTTCCCATTAATCTTATCAAAGATAAATTCTTTAAAATTTATTCTTTAATCATCCTTTGGATATCAATTCAAACCAAATTATGGTTTATCCAAACTAGTCGGGATTAGCGATCCTTACCGAAGTAATCATTTATTTAATTTCCCAATCCGAACCTATTCATCCGATGAAGTAAAACTGGTAATACTTCATATCTAACACCACGGTGTTACTGGTAAAATTAATTACCATTTCACGTTCAAATCTAATTAAAGATTTAACTATCGCTTGGAGCAAAACTAGTGATACTCTTTCTTGAATTTGATAATTATAGTTATCAGATTCACATTTCAATCTAATTAAAGATTCAATAAAACTCTAATTCAGTTTTAATCTCCAAAAATCGTTAGTTAGTGATTTTCTTCAAAGTTAAGAAAATAATCTTATCTTTAACTGGGTTAAAAAATAATGTAATTAAAAACACAGTTCACAATAAACCCAATTCACATTCCATTTCAAATCAATTAAATGTTAATTAATTGGTAATTCTTCTCTATGACTTAATTAAAAGATTTATTCTTTTCACACAGGGTTTGAACAGTGTTACTGAAGACCCCATCCCATCAGTCTCTAACCGTAAATTAGTAAGAGAACAATTCCCTAAGTATTAATCCCGAAGGCTGAAACCAACATCAGATTAATACCTAGGAAACATTCAGCTTAGCTAATCTCCAATTAGTTTCTAATTTTCTTAACTTCGTTGGGTTTAAGAATAGTATTATTAGATATACTATTCACGACAAACCCAAAATCTCATTCCATTGTTAATCGGGTTAAAGAACAAGTGTTATTTAAAACACCGTTCACGATAAACCCAAAAACCAATTTCAATTTAATTCCAATTAAATATTAATTAATTGGTAAACTTCATTAAATCTTAATTAAAAGAATTATATCTTTTCTCAATTGGGTTTAAGAACAGTGTTACTGAAGACACCGTTCATGACAAACCCAAAATCCAATTTGATATTAAATACAAGGCTCTGAATATAAAATATATTGGCTTATTTTCAATATCAAATTTTGAAACCGACAAATATCGTATTGGGAATAACGATATATATATCTTCCAAATTCCTCCACAATATCCGTATAATCACGGGTTTCAATATCGAAATATTCCAAAGATAATTTCGATTCAAATCTATTCCAATTCATAAATTGGAAATTCTGGTTATTTTTAAAACCATTTCCAATCCAATTTATTTATTTAAAAATAATTGGATTATAATTCTAGTTAATAACTAGTTCATTTCGATAAAAATATATTTTTATCTTTTCAAATATAGGATTTTTCATCCTAATTCTTTCCAAATCATTTATTATGATTTTACACAAATTATAGATATTTTTAATAATTTTATCAAGGCCCGTGCAGTCAATTTCCATAAACGACCATCGAACTACACTTACAACGACCTTTTCCCAATTTGATTTGGACATAGTTCCAAATCCAACCAGATTTTTAATTTCTTGTATTCCGTAGAAAGCTCTTTTTGATACGAACCCAACGGTTCCGATGTTAGGAGAATTCGACAGTCGAATATCCCGTAATGTCTGTTCGAAGTCAATGGTCAAAATTCGCGTGTTGCCGCGGCGCGGCGCGTTCTATTCAGGCCATTATATATATATATATTATATATTTCATCGATTTCCATTTAAAACGTATTTTATAAATCGTTTTCAAAACGATTTCAACTTCATTTTCAATTTCAAATCAAAATTGAATATTCCATATCATCGATATAAATGGTAGTATTTTCAAAACATTAGATTTTGAAATCGCTTCCTTTTCGATATTCATTATAAAAATGAATAAAATTGATATAAATATCATTCATGTCAAAATGGCATTAATCTAATCAACACAGCTTTATATATTTAAATATTTTCGTGTCCATCCAAAATCGGATATCAAAATCAGATTATGATCTTTACTGAATATTACTTTTAAAATATTCATTATTTTAAAACATTCGTTATTTTAAAATATTCATTCTTTCTGAACTGGAATCAGATACAGTCAATTACCATATAATGTTGATTATATGGATTTCATATAACACATGTATAGAACAACAATGATAAACAATCAACCATCATCCAGAGTGTATTCTACACTGCATAAGCATTAAATATAAATATATAACGCTCACCCCAATTTGTCAACCAATCGATTGACATACAACTAAGCGATTGGGTTTAGTGTACGTCAAATATCGTCCCAATACCCATGTGGGGTTTTCAAACAACAAACACAGATTTTATTTGTGCAGGTGTGCGATGTGTAAAATATATCATCCCAATCAATATCAGTCAAATGGGTGTATATAAACAAATAATCTGATTTGAAAATGAACATTTATTTATTCATATACACGTTAAAAATTATATTTTTATTGATAAATAATTTATTTCAACACAGGGATATTTTATACAGTCCATTTCACACCACAAACAATTTTCATAGCACAATCAAACAAACAAGTCGTCCAGGGTCTGTGGACGACGGGGAGCAGTTTATATATGCAGTTATAAAATAAATAATCGAATAAAAAATTTTAGTGACGAGTTCTCACCTTTGGGATCCACTCCACCAGTTTATTTCTGAATTTCAGAAAAGTCTGGATTTGCCTGAAATTCCAACGCTATCTTTTCCATGCTATTCATAGTAAAAATCATATTTTTATAATGATAACTATATATTAAAAATATTATTTTTATTTTGCTACATCATAATAAAAAAAATTATTTTATTTTAAATCTACATTATAAAAATCAGTCTTTTACAACGCTAGTTTCTATATAAAAATTTTATTTTTATATCGCTACTTTATTATAAAGATCAAATTTTTATATAACGCTTTTCATATATCAAAAATCCTATCTTTTTTTATTAAAAATCATATTTTTAAATGACACTATTTACATTTTAAAATCACATTTTTAAGCAGTGTTATTTCTATTTAAAGATCACTCTTTTATATCGCTATATAAATATAAAAGATAACATTTTTAAAAAAAATATTTCAAAACAATTTCTATAAAAATCGTATTTTTATTCATGTTAATTATATTTCTAAAATTCTCATTTTTTATACTTTTATATATTTGTAAAACTGAAAATAAAACAACGTACATTTATATTTTTAAAACAAGGTTTATTTATATATTAAAAGAAACATTTTTAAAACAATAATATATTTGTAAAAAATCCATTTTTAAAACAATAAATTTTTTATATATAAAAAAAGCAATGCTTTACACATTTAAAAACAAGATTTTTGTCAATGCTTTTTCATATTTTAAAATCAAATTTAAAACAATTAATGGAGTAATTAATTAAATTTTAATCATCCACAACACAAAATAAAGTGCTACCATACATGTTGTCTTCTTCGTTCCAGGCATTCCTCAACAAAACTCGTCCCTTCATTGTAACGCCATGAACCCATCATCGACGCCAATCATTCACCCACCGCCCACCCATAAGCTGCCGGGACCCAATCGGACTTCGCCACCTCGTCCGGCGTTGCGAACCGTGTCTCCCCTTACCCCCAGCGTCGAACTTGACGCAGCCTCCTCCCCGAAAACTGTACCTGAACGATGCGTGTTTGTGGGAAGAAATCGAACGAATCGAGCCTCTATACCTCATCAACGCCATATTGATGGAAAGCTCTCGAAGAGCATGTCAATTTTCGCTTTTGATGTGATGAATTTCATCGAAGGGATCTTGAGAAAATGGGAGGAAAAAATCGAACGATTTTGATTGTTTGTTGCATTTGAGGGCGGCGGAAATCTATGGGAGGGTTAGGGTTAGAATTTAATATATATGTATATAATTAAATTATTATTTTAAATTCATAAAATACATGTTTATCGGTTCAGACTCCAAATCGAACTCAACGACTGTCGCCCTAGCTAAGTACCCCAATTCAGAACACAACGGGATATGTTTCGTATGCTAATTCGCTTGTTACGATCAGTTTCCATTCAAATTATAATACAGTTCAATATATTTTCAATTTGAACATACATTTTATTTTACCGGGGCCACACACTGACTCTAAAAATTACAGAAAAATAAATCTAGCTACGTTTTGACGATACGGTCCCAACAAAACTAATTTCGTCGAATTTGAAGACCATTTGAAAAATATCCAATTTCTGGTCGATCCAATTCAACTGAAACTGACAAAACACGTTTTCTTCTGTCACGCTCACATATTGATTTCAAAAATTATGAAAATTGGAATCTAGTAATAACTTGACGTCCTGAATCCAACAAAAGTGGTTTCATCGAAAATGGAGCTCGTTTGCAAAATGACTATTTTTAAGGCCCATATTTCCATAGCGACTATTCTGAATTTTCCACTGGGCATAACTTTTTACTCCCGCTATGAAAATTGGATTTTCCAGATTCATTGGAAAGATATTTTCAAATAGATTCGAATATTTCTAGTTTCACTATAATCCGATTTGTTTTGAATCCTGTACATTCATTTGGAATTTGAAATTGAATTTTGAAACTATTGCGCCATTTCCAATTCCTTTTATAATTAAAATAAATATTTATATTCTAACTTCGATTTAAACAAATGTATACGTTCCAATTCTATTCAAAATAAATTTCTTGTCGTTATTATTTAAAATAAATCACTTTAGATATTCAAAATTCATTAAAATTTCCAAAGCAAAATTTTTAAATTGGTTCTGATTTTCGTAGTTGCTATAATTGTGGTACAATGTTATATTCATTATTTGGATATTTCGTCTTTAACGTTCATTTGGCATCGTAATTTTATTAGCCAAGCTATTAGTACTTGTTTAGTGTTTCATAGTCATTGGGTATTTCGTATAATGGACATAAAATGTAAGTAAAGTAATTGCTAAGATTGTTTTTCTTTTATTTATATACAATCCAATTATGAAAATTAGGTTTAAGGGCTTATAATTTCAATATAATAAGTTTTAAGGATCTAAAAAGTTAGTTTTAAGGGTGTTACTATTCATACCCCAGTTTATACTTTCGGTCACCAAAACTAAAAGCACCCCAAATATCTCAAATTTCCTCTATTGGCCACCGTCTAAATTAATAACCTAAAAATGGAGAGGCCACCAGCACCTTCCTCTACAAAAAAATGCTTCCTACCTCACTTACATCATGCATTTTTGTCTTTTGAGTTATTTGATCGAACATCTTGCATCATATTATCACAACCGTCATGTTAATCGTCTAATTTATCATCATTCAAATACTCAATCTATCAAAGGACAAAAAAAGTTAATGTGTTTATTTGTAAAAGAAGATATGTAATTATACGAATAAAAACCCTACAAGTAAAAACTTACATTGTCATTCTTTATTACAACGTCATCAAATTTAATGTCTTCCAAACTTGAAATTTCCAACAGAGCGGAAAAATATTCTAAAACACGATGGAAATCCCAAACCATTAAAAAAACCTAACATGTTCGATAACATAATAGAAAACAATTAAAATCAAGCAATTATAACATCTTTTTTATCTTCATCTTTCATTTATACTAGGCACAATAGAATATCTGCTTTGTTAGGGTTTAGGGTTTGAAAATTGTAGAGAAGTACGTATTTTTCTTACGAGAAGTATGGTGGTGAATAATTGAGTGAAAGAATAATGTATGGTGGCCAGAAGAATATAAAAAATAATCATTTGTATTAAATTTAGAAAGGTGGCCGAAAGTGTAAACTGGGTTGTGAATAGTAGCACCCTAGTTTTAATGACAACTCATGCAAAAAATATATATCAATTTTTCATTTTTAGTTATACATGAATAAAATGTAAACAACGTGATCATAGACAATATTCGTTGAATCTGTGAAGCTTATTAATGGCGACAAGAAATTCTTTCTCTATCTTTCTTTTCTTCGTATTCACCCCCTCGAACATAATCTGACCTCTCCACTCTCGACGTTCCATTTCTTTTCAGCTCCTCTCTCCTTCACCTTGCTTTCTCCATCGTGAGCTTCTCTAAGATCCATAACTTTTTCCCAGATCTGCCACCAGATTCGAAACCCGATGCACCTAGTTTCCTCTATCATTCTCATTCTCCCTCCTCGAATCTGACCTACAATCCAAACCTTCCAACATCCTACGTCTTTGTTGTGTGGTGTCAACCCTAATTGGATTCTGCCTCCGAATTGGTTCCTATTCTAGTGTTGCGACTTTGAAGTTAATCTTCCAGTAGCGTTCAACGCTAGGAGACCAGGCGAATCTGTTCCCACTTGTTGCCTGGAGAACTTAAGTCCGGTGCCTGTCAGACCCTTGCCACGCAGTGTGTAACGAACCAGAATTTTCGATGTTTTAAAAATATAAACTAATTTGGATTTTGTAATCAATAATTAAATTCGGTTTATAATTTGAAATCTAATCTAGTTCATTTTGGAAAACAATTTTTCTGTATGTAATTTTAAATTTAAATTTTTGAATTTAAATAGTTTGTTAGATTTTAAATGTTATTACTATTTTAAAATTAATTGAAATATTTTTGAGAATCAATTATATGGTTGTATTATTTCATTTTATGTTTATTTTAATTTATGAAGATTGGATTTATTTTAAAACAATAATTTACGCATTGTTTTGGAAAAATAAATGCATAGTGTTTGTGTATATATGGTATAATATGGTATGTGTATTAAGGAAAATATTTGTTAATTGTTGGTTTGCCACTTGTTATATTGGAAAAAAAACATTTTTAAACACTTGTCCGTTCCCCTGTTTTGATTTTAACGCATGTCCTCCACTTGTTTGCACCGCACTTCTTCATTATTTCTTTATCCCCGATCAATTCGTTTCATTCATCATTTTATTGCTTTCGTTCATTCCTTTCACCCAAATTCCTTTGTTACCCAGATTAAATTCTATGGCCACCGCTCCACAAATTGGTCACCGCTCCTCCATCTCATTCCTCCCACCTCCGTTGCGCCGTTGTTTGCCCTAATCCATCCTCCACTTTATTTCTTCACCCAAATTCAGTTCAAAAATAGAAATCAGACCACCACCTCTACTCCCGCTTGCCTTTGAGCAGCGCCTCGCCACCGAAATTAGCTCCGCCTCCTTTACCACTTTGTCCTTGTCACTTAACCTTACTTTTGGCCCTTCCCTCTCCTTCGATTGAAGATGCTCCACTGGCTACCAGTCTCTTCTCCGACCGTCAACCAATAACAGTCGTCATTCTCCCAAAATCTGATGCCCTTACAAATTTGTTTGCTTTCACCACAGTCTTCGGCAACTAATGGCTCCACGACAACGCTGCATGCCTTAACTCGTCTCCACCGCAATTCGCACGAAGCCACCATCTTGAACCCAAATACGTTTGCTCCTGCCACCGTACAGTAGCTCCTGTTCTCGTGTCGCTAACCTAAGGTAAGTTTTCTTACGATTAAACCTGTTTACAAGTTCATTACTTAAGATTCCTACGAGTATAATTGGTTGAGACCCATTGTTTGCTACTATTTTCGTCGACTGCCTTGCTCTTTGTCACCTGACACTCATTTTGTGTGTGCTCGTCTTAAGTTTTAAATGCTGCTACTTTGTGTTGGTGCCACATGCTCACTATTGTGATCTATGTTAGGACTACCATTCATTTGCATGCACAACTGATGGGTAGATATCTATCAATATATAGTGGAGACAAACTGCACCCTATTTTTCATCTCTTGCTATTCATGAATACATTGGGTTGTTATCATTTAAAGGCAAGGTTTATATAACTTTATAATCCAGTCTTGCTTGGTTGAGTACTTGTGTTAATGAGTTTGTGTATGACAGTTTAGGCTACCCTGTTTTTGTTTTCTATTTTACTAGATCCATTTATTTTTCCTTTTCTTATTTTGCTGCGTGCCTTAGCTCTTCATTTCGAGGACCCATGTAATGAGATTTTTTACAAATTATCGTTGAAGGACTAAATATGTTTATAAGTAGTATGAAACATTATATTCATAAATAAAATTATTTACATCGTATTCAAAAATAATTGTGATGGCCTGCCCTGCACCAGCCGACATTTCCAATGAAAGTGCGTTGTGCCTATGCCTGACCAGTACGAGATGGTCGTCAAAGAAAGGAAAGAAGGGAATTTGAACTAACAAGGAACCTGTAGAATGTCTCACAGTGCATGGAATAAAATATAATAATAGTATACTTGACATAAAACGGGTGAGACAATGCATAAGCTGAGAACTAAACCATAATCATCATAGCAGCGGAAATTCAAAATATAGCTTATGTTCCACATCATCATTATTACAAATTTGGAGAACTGTCTCTAACGCAGAATAAGAAAGATACACTACTAATGCCCAAAGTAGTGACCAGCAGCGACACAGGGAGAATATCTATATATATCATACATGGAAGCCTCCTGCTCGTCTCCGATATAGCTACTCGTGCATACCACCTAACCCGTCTCTAGTCTGCCCTTTAAGAGCACCTAGAGTAATAAGAAGAGACATAAAACTCTGGGTCAGACAAAAGTTTGTTATGAGTGATAAGAAGCAAAACAGAACAATAATAGGTATACTAAACCATACCTGAACCTGGACCTGCAACCAAAGAGTTAGCACAACAAGATGTACAATACTCTAAGGTGACACTAACATATAGTGTAAAGATGTGGGGGGAGGGGTGTGAATGTCATATTTATGTCAAACAACCAAGCATAGCAACCATCCTCACATCTCTCACTCAGTGCGTAAAGCATACGATATCCACTGCTTTGATCACCCAAATCCTTGCTATGATCACTCTGCCTCATGGAGTCATGGCGACTCCACTACACTGATCCATAGCCACTAGTCCTTGCTATGTCCACTCTGCCCCATGAAGTCATGAAGACTCCACTGCATTGGCTCATAGCCATGCTACGACCACTCTACCCCATGGAGTAGTAACTACCCCACTGCACTGATACGTAGCCTAACATACATCTTGGTGGTGAATCAAAGCTATAGACGTCGATAACTCCTTAGCACACGTCCCGCAGCAAAGCCCAATCATGAAGTTAACTCATTGGTTCCCGTCTGGATCCTGAGTACAAACTTCCCATTTGGACTACCTTTGCATGTCGGGTTTTGGTCATCATCTCCGTTCGTGATTCTTCAATTCGGTTCGTTGGCTGTCCAGACTCAAAGATTGGATCATGATTTCCCCTTGGCCATCGGCTTGTGGTGCCTCCTTCAGCTCGTGGCTCGTGACATCATGCTCCAACATCGGTTCCCAGCTCGTGATCTGCCTCCTCCAGCTCATGGTGACCAATTCGGCCCGTGCAACATCTAGGTGATTCGTCCTATTCCTCACGGTCGGGGTGTGGGGTTCGTGATCATCCTCACGATTGGGGTGTGAGGCTTCGTCATCTTCCTCACTGTCGAGGTGTGAGGTTTCGTGATCATCCTCACGATCGGGGTGTGGGGTTCGCCATCTTCCTCATGGTTGGAGTGTGAGGGTTTGTGATCATCCTCACTATCGGGGTGTAGTTCAAGAACGGGTATGACCAATTCCCTGCAACTCTTTCCAGCCAGCTATTTACGTTATACGATAGCTTTTTCCACCATTCTAACTATTCTAAACAACCACAAAACAATCCAAATAGTCATAGCAACATGTTTAATCAACCATAAACACTAAAACAACAAATAATCATGTCCACATGGATCAAACATACCAAAACCCATGTTTTTCCCTTAGTCATATTTAAGCACAACTAATGATAGGATTAGAAAAACTTATCCAAATTAACCCAAATTTCTAATAGAGCCCTAAAATAATATTTTAGAATTTTACAAATTTTTCCAAAATTTAATTACGTACAATTTCGCTAATTACCACTAATCACCCCTAATTAGCCGTAATTAGTGAAAAATGATGCAAATCACTCACCTTGGCCAGAAACAAAGTATAGATCTAAAATATTATCTATTTTGGGTCGAATTCTAATGCAACACAGCAGCTCCAACTCTGATTTGGTGTTATTTTAATCTTCAATTAGAAAGCGATTAGGAGCGATTTGGGATGAAATTAGAAGGTGGAGGTCATGGCTAGGGTTAGAGAAATGTTTTAGGCAGCTGAAAAATGAAATAAAAATTGTTTTCCTACTATTCTAAGCCTCTCCATAACCCTAATCCCGAAAGGGGTTATGTGCCCTCTTGCTAATCACCCTAATTAGGCCTGGTTAAGCTGTTTTTCACCTTCTAAACCTTGTTTCAGCCATATCTCCCAAACGGTGAGTCCGTTTGGCTAATGTGACCACTCTATGGAAAGGTAAACCATAATTCGGATCTAATCGAAATGGTTTCAGGTCAAAACTCCTTACCAATAAAAAGTTATGGACAAAACAAGATCAGCTAGGGGAAAAACGGTCATTTAAAAATTGGCAAAAATCATGATCATGGGAAATGACCCCAATAGTCGTCTTCCAGAGTTACATGGCTCTACGACTTCGCATGAGAAAGAAATAAATATTCTACGATCCATAGATGCGTAGGATGTTACAATAATAATAATAATCATGATGATGATGATGATGATGATGATAGTGAGATAGGAGAACTTGCAGATCTTATTTTAGTTAAATTTTCAATGTACTGTCTTACTTTTACTTTATGCATCTACCCTTCACTAGTATGTTTTTACTTTAGATGACGCAACCAATACATTGACCTGACCACCATACTCGAGCTAACCATATTACTTTGGAGTTCAAATGTTTAAAAAAAATTGTCTGTATTAATCACTTTTTGTTGAGCATATTTTATGCATAATTCATATGTGTTGCACGTGTTGTGAACCATCTAATGTTTCTCCAGTATTGCATGCCATTTTGAAACCATGAATTAACTTGGAACACACTACATTATGCATTACACTTACAGTACATACCGGTTTGCTTTGGCACTACGACAGTAGTAGTTATGCATTCCTCTGTAGGGTATAAGAAGCCGCACCAGGTAGCTTGCATATTTCAGATGTTACTAAGCTTACCCCCGATTAATGCACCAATTTACATGCCCTTGTAGTTAATGTATTTTGAGCCCTCAAATTTCTTGCCTTGAGAAGCGTATATATTTTCATGCGTGCATCTTAATATGTAGAAACTGAATGTTGATGTTGTAACATGGTATCACCGCTTACCCATTTTAATGGAACTTGTGTTGTCATATTGGAATGTTGCATGTTATTAAATAAGACCTGTTTTCATTAGTTCACCAATAGTTGGAAAATTCTTAAAAACAAATTTTATTCACATGTGGGTTTTTTGTTGTTATTCTTGCATGTCGTTATTGGCGTTCGCATTCCTTGAAACTGGGTACTTGCATACTGCTTTGTGTGTGTTCATAACGTTAGATTTTGCCAATCTATATTATTGTAGTTCACTGTTCATTATGTTCCCATTAATCTTGATTAACAATTATATTCATGTGTTTATCAAAGTATGCTGACTTGAAATAAGTTTAATCCTGACTCGAGTGTTTTATGTTTTGCATGGACCGTTCGGGCCAGGTCTAAGTGTTCCAGGCATAAGAATATGCGGTTCGATAAGCTGAAGAGGAACGTGAAGACGCGGGACGCTTGTGCGCGCACTCAACCAAACCGTAAAACCTTATTTTATGAACTGATGTACATATCTCATATTTTTCTTCTGTAGTACAAATATTTTGTGTAACTCTGAATTTGTATATAAAATTTACTGTGAGATATACTGTTGCATATTTTTCTGTATGTGATTCTGTGTGTTATTTCTGATTAAACCCTGTAAGCTAATAACAGACTATTTTTGAACGTTCGAAGTTGGTTTAAATACCGACTTGGTGCGGTCAAAATGGCAGGTCCTTACAAAGTCGTATCAGAGCCAGGTTTGACAAAGCCTAGCTTATCCGGTTTAAAAACTCATTAGAGATAGAGTAGCAATACTCCAGAATGAGTGGAATTGGCACAAGAATTGCTGTAAAGAGAGCGTATTTTGAAAAATAAAAATTATTTTGAAATTTAATAAATTGTTTTAGAAGCTTAATTGTTTTGAAAAATAATTTAAAATATGAGTTTTGAGTATTTATTGATGCCGAGGTTGGACTGTCGGGTATATACGGGTTTGTAATTTACGCCTAGCTAACATATACACGAAATCCAATATATACTAGATAGATATAGAATCACATACTAGTCGCGTGAGGATAATTTTGATGATGATTGCAACATCATCAGAAATTTATTTTCAAGCTTCAAAAATAGGTTGACGATATGGTTCCGATTTAAACGTCAAGAAATACTTAAAACCGATTAGAAAAGTGCTTGAAAATTCTAACGGAATGTTTGGATATAAATTAATATGAATTAGTATAGATAAGAAAAATTAGGAAAAATTTATATCTTTGAGAATTGTTTGAAATATGTAAATTAATTTGAAAATGAATTATAATGAAATTGGAAATATTTTGAATTAAAATTTGAGCAAGTAATAAGTGTTTGAGATATAAAATCTGCTTCTTCGTGGGTTGTTGTGTTTCGCTTTCTTTGATTTGCCGTCATCTATTGCCTATCTTTATCAATTAGAACCGTTCATGCTCGGAATTTATGAAAACTGTCAAATTGTTCAATCCTGATCCCATTCGAAATCCATCATTGATTTATCGCGGTTGTCGAGATTTTACGTGTAAGTTAAGGGAATAAATAAAATTGAATATAAATCAAATACTCGAGAAATACTTGCAGCGAGAACAAATGATTATTTAATTTTAGGAAGTGATAGCTAGTAAAGTATACATGATGAATGAACGAATAAAATTAAAGAATGTTAAAAATCATTGAAATGAAATAAGAAACGTGTATTCCAATTAAGATAAATTGTGGAATAAGATGAAGAAAGTCATAACAAAGAAGATCGTGTGATAAACTTGAGAACTGGATTCCGGAAATTTTTGATATTGATTTCTAAGGTTTTGAAAAAAACTAGTAGTATATACTAGTATTTTCGAAATGTTTGAAGCAACTTTCTGAAATATTTTTTAAATGAAAATAGGAATGGAGCCCATTTTGTTGCTAAGGAATAATTTCAATGATAATTTTTCGTCATTGGAATTTATTTTCGAGTCTCAAAGTGGGGATGACCACTTTGGTGGCTTTGTTCAAACAAAATTTGATTTGTGAAACATGATGAGGTATGTAAATAGGTATATTTTGAATAATTGAAAGAAAAATCTGGAATTAAATCTCGAATATGAGTTGAACGATATGCATCCTATTGTATTAGAATAATATAATATGTATGCCTCGAATGAATGTCTCGAAGAAAACTATCGAATCTAAATTTCAAAAAAAACTGAGTAGAAGTCGATTTTTTGGCTTACTGAATAAATTTGAATATTGTAGGCAAGATTTGAATTTTGATTTATATTTATAAGCTCAAAAGAATTTGAATGAAAATTTGAATAATACATCCAATTTGGAGTTTAATTGAAATCGAGATTTGGGTTTTGAACTTGATGAAAATCGAAAATGAAAAGGAAACTCAAGCAAGGGGGCTAATTTGAACCTTGGGTCTGACTCGAAATGTAAATGAATTGAATTTGAGGTTAAAGCGAGTTTAGTCTCGAAATTGACAATGGTTAAGAAATTGGAATTTGGATAATTGATTCGGATTTGATTGTTTGTGAAAGTAGTATTCATTTTAAAACTATTTTATTTGAAATTATAGTATTAGATTTATTTATATTATTTAAATTATTTTATTACAAGCTTAATTATCTTTGTTTTCAAACTTACTTTTCCAAAAACCTATTTATTTCAAACCATCTGCAAACATATATAATCGTTTAACTTATTTTCCAAAGCTATCTATTTATTTAAATCTATTGTATATCAATCTAGTTATTTTACAAAGCATATTTATTTCAAACCCAGTTTAAAATCTATCTATTTATTTAAGTTAATTTCACATTAAGCTGTTATTTTTCCAAAATTACTTTTATGTAACTTAGTCATTTTGATAGAAATATATCTCAATTCGAACAAATTAAGATCTGAAATGACCGAATATATAGATTCAATTGAATACCCATAACCGTAATGGGAAACCCAAATTGAGTATGAATGTTGTATGAATCAAAATTGAAAATGTGGATTTAAATTTAGAAATGATATCGAATACTTGAATCGCTTTGATATAAATTTAATATGATCGTGAAAGGAAAATTTGAAGATTACAACATATGAATATTTTGGTATGAAATTTGAAACTTATATACAAATTATATAAGTATGAGATTCGAAAATGATTGATTTGGAATATAACCAATGTGAAATTGATAATCTTATATAATGGATTTATATGAGCATATTTGAAATGAGGTTTGAAAAATTTATGTAAATGGATATTTATATAAATCTGATTTGAAATGACGTACTATCTGTATAGTACATATGTTTTCGAACTTAGGATATGGAAGTACATTCTGCTTGATATCCGCATTGTGGCCACATCGTGGATTCATTCTATCGATTCATCTTATCTTGATTAGGTTTCCGGAAATAATACTCGAGTAATCCTTTGAATTCCATGGGGTAACCCATGGTTTTATGAACTCAACTGCATAACGGAATTCACAGGGCTGGGAGCGCCTACAGAGACGGATGTTTCCTAGGGGATCCAGGCGAAAACATTGTGTTTGCTGTGACTTATAATCGATTTGTGTTGGCGTAATCCGCAGGGCTGGGAGTGCCTATGGGTATAGATGTTTCCTGGGGGATCTAGGCGTAACCATTGTGTATCTACGGTTCACACAGCGTAATTCATAGAGCAGAGTTTGCTCAAAGGTACGGATGTTTTTTGGGGGATCCAGATGAAACCATTATGTATCTTCGATCTGTGGCTGTGTTCTGTGTCATGACGTAATTCGTAGGGCAGTGATTGCTCAAGGGTACAGATGTTGTCTAGGGAACCAGAATTAACCATTGTGTATCCGCGATCCATGATTCGATTTGTTTGGATTGTAGTTTCCATATCTATTTTCTAAAAGATTTTAAAGTATTTTCACTAGAAGTTGAAATAAGTATATATTTAGTACTTGGATATTTTTAATCATGCGTTGGATCCATTTATGCTTAAATATCTGTAAGAACAAAGATAAACTTGTTCTACTTCGAGTTATCAAGTGTTTTCGAACTTTAAATAACAAATCAATAATTGAAAATTTAATTTTATATAACTTCAACAAATAAACTATGGAAGAGAGTTTTTGAAGAATTTGCAAGTGCACATTTTTGAAATATATAACAAAATCCCTTTTTCTAACTATCCAAAACGAGAATTGCGAATTTGAATTTATGTTTTTTATAACTGAATTGATGTTTTAATACAAGAAGAGTATTTGTATGTAAATAAAATTAATAGTAAGTGAGTAGGAAGATTCTATATAATTGTAAAAACGTGAAATGAGACGATTCCCTAATGAATTCAATTTGATTGGAAAAATTTATGGATTGTGTAAATTAAAGAAAATTTGGAAGATACATTTATAGGTAAATATGAGTTAACTAAATAAAATCGATATAATGGAGTTTGACGACTAGTTAAGAATTTGTATATAAATTCAATAAGGCTGTATGGACAACTAAATGACTGGTATGGAAAATCTATTGATGTAGGCGAATTTAATATGAACGACAAGAATATGGGATGATAATGTAAGAAATAGTGAAGTGTATGGTTTGGGATAAATGAGATTAATATGGATGTTGTGTTAACTTTAGCACTGTAAATAAATTTTTGCTCATGTACATTAATATTGACATACCATACTTACCTATGTTTTATATATATATTGAATTTACTATGTATCCATGATTCTCATTATTTGTTAAGTGTTTTAGTAGGAAGCCATGGCGTGCGCTTCGCATGAGAGCTCGTTTTTACGATAGATGCTAAAAATTAAGCAAACATGCTTATAAACGCTAACATAAGGTACACATCTCGCATTTAATATCGTTTTTGGGGTTTTGTGTTGATTTTCCCCTATTTAGGGATGCCCCATTGTACATATGAGATGTATATTTTGTAATTTTTTTTGTTTTGTGTACGGGAAAATTTTCTGATCGAACCATGCAGGGGAGATGCTGCCGAAATTTTCCGAAAATTCGGGTATTAGAAAATTTTCATGTCCTAAAATTTTATAACTTTTTTCTTCTAATAAGTTGTAATAATGAATAATTTGAATATAATTTGAATAGAAACAAATATTCGGAAAATATAATATCATCCCTTCGCTTGTTGATGCATTTAGTTTTTCTTTGACCTGCCCTCACCTTTCATTTATCATTTGAATCATGCAAGCTTAAATTTTTGAAACTGTCCTATTGTTATTCCCAGAATTCTTTCCTCACATCAAACAAACCACGGACAAGTGGGATTTTATTAAGAAATGTCGACGACTTGAAATCCCGATATTATAAGATGTGTAGAAACAAAAAAACTATTCGGAAGTATTTGTAAATTATTACGATTATGAAATGATTTATAACTTCGGGATATAAAATGAAATGATTTATTACCGAGATTCGAGAAACCCATGACTAAAGAAAGGTATATACTCATGCTTTGTATTCGGTGTCCGATGTCTGGATGTTAACTAGGAGATGCTTAGCGTTATATCGATACGTGCGCAGGTCGTGCCTCGTGGCCTTGTTATAAGGCAGAACCTCTCGACTTAAAACATAAATGTTCTATGTTCTTTATCGTAAAATATTTGAAATTTCGAAATGATTTTAGTTTTGAAATCCCGAAGCAAGTATGATTCAATATGAAAAAGAAATATAGGATTTCAAACGATTTGAAAATAAAACGGGGTGATAAGTGGAAGAAATTATACCATATTAGATTTCCTAATTTTAAAATTCTATGTATTTGTGTGACGATCCCAAATCCCCATGACACGATGTTAAGGATAATCACTGGAATATAACACATTAATCATCATTAGCAAATCACAGATAATAGCATAAATGAGAAATAGAATAATTTACACACATATGACAGCGGAATCATATAGATATCACCACATCAGAGATCATAGTGCAGGATACAACTTAGTGCATAATAATACATAATCAGTCATCATTGCCAGAGGCAGAATCATACATAAAGAGTACACAAACTAAACATCGGTCTACATCGCCAGTGGCGGAATCATAATACATATACAATAATGGCGGAAAAAATCATAGTCATCACGGTGTAGTCAAGCCTCACCATGAGCCAAAAGTGCACCAGATACCTGTAACTAGGCTGCTCATGTGAAAATGAGGGCACCCGAATTTGCAAGGTGAAACAAACTACGAGTCAGTCATGGGACTGGTATGAGAAATCTACTTAACTTATTAACAACAATAATAAGGCAAATCAAAGGACCACGCCACTTTCGCGGAACGGGTTTACTCCAATGAGTGCTAGTGCATGAAATAAAGTAAATGATTAAATCATCGCAATTCTCTTTATAAAATGAAGCCATTATAAGACTCAGGTCCCATCACACAATGCAACGCAAGCCGGAGGATAGAGTTTTACCTTATAATGGCCAAAAATGCTTCATACATATAAAACAAAAGTGTTTGATATTATTACTAGTGCATATATGTTTCAAAAGCGATTTCAATCATAAATATCAATCATAGGCGGCATAAATGACCCATACCACTATGTCGCCATACTAGTAATACAATCACATCCGAAATTTCGTATTGGAAATTGGATTCCATCATGAGTCGAGGCAAGGGGCAAGCTCCTCTCCATTCGAGACACTCTAGCAAATGCCTCGGGACCGCACACAGCAATCCCTGGATCCTCCAAGGCCGGTCCTCTCTTACTTTTGAGGATTGGCAATTCCTGAACACACGTTTCCCGGTCCTTGTAGACCTATAATTGAGGTGCCTCGTATTCCAAGAACCACACAGGTGAAAAGTAGATATAAATGTCAGGGCTGGTAGGTCACTGACACCACCATGGCTAGAAAGAAACGTCGTGCACTCCTTGGGTCCTTCTCCCGTTTCTGACTCATACCGGGGTGTGAGGCTCGCAAATTCACGTTATACACAAAGCTACGTCACACAGACCATGCTTTGATCATCAACCACAATACTTTGCTTTGCAACAGAAGCCTTGATCATATGCCACTTAAGCGTGCCACACAGGCAATCCACTCCATGTGACTGATTTCTATCAATACATAATCTCTGAGCTCGTACGTCTCAGAGAAGGGCGTTAAGCAAGAGAATAAATTCTCCACTGCCAAACAGATATATATATATATATTTAACAGAGATCAATCAGCACAGAACAAAATCCAATGTCAGACACACAGTTCATTTACAAGTTCGTTCTGGGTTTGAACGAAACCCGAGGCACCAAATTCCTCGCATATCCGCACGATCAACAATACGTCTGGACGGCTACTACTTCAGCTCCTTCAAGGTAGCTACTCCAATCACGAGCATCAGTAGTGCCCATCCATCCAATGTGAAATCGTCGGTCTTCAACCGTCTTCAACTCTTCGACTTCTCACCGTCGATCGATTATTTGAAATGAGAATGAACTCGGCCTTCTCAAATAATCCACGTATATTTAGATTTTCAAATCAATTTTTCAACTGGTTAAATTATTCACCACTCACATTTCTGTTTCTTAGTATAATTTTCATGTTAAACACATTCAACCATCACATATCAAGCAAACACAACAAAATTGGGTTATTTCCACTCTATATCGTCTATAGTATTTTATAACGATATATCTCTATTTTTATTTATTTAAAACGGTCATATTTAATTAAACGACGTTCCAGGTCGTGCCTAGGCACTGGCGCTGTTTTTCACTAAATTTGTTTTACACATATCTGAAAATCTAACCGTTGGATCTTCACAAATTTTATATATTTCAAAACGAATCCAACGGTTTCAGTTTCGGGAAAATCCGACGATCAGATCTCCCACACTAGTCGTTCGAAGTTACGATTTCAAATTACGAACTGCAGCGTCGTTATTCGATTTAATTTAATTATATTTATATTTATTTATAAATATAATCGATTCTGCCGCTGTTTTTCTTCAGATTTGAATTAAACATAACAGACAATGCAACCGTCGGATCTTTACAAAGTTGGTGCCGTTGGAAAGATATTTCCAAGGCGAACCCAACGGTTGCGGTTTTGGGAAAATATGATGGTCGGATTTCCCGCACTAGTCATTTGAAATCACGGTTTCAAAACATGAATTGCACGGCCATGATTTGCTTTAATTTTATTTATATTTATATATTTATATAAATATAGTTCATTCAAAAATTCCTATATCGTTTTCACTTCAAATATTTCACTAACGCCTTTAAATTTTGGAAAATTTCGCATTAACCTCCTTTGTACGGGAGGGGCTGGGAAAATTCCCAAATAGCCACACGGGCGTCTCATCTCAAAAAGAAAAAGAAAAAGCCAAGCGGCTAGCCAACAGGCTCATAAAATCATTACCCAAGCAAAATAGTAAACATGTACCTATTTGTCGGGCACAAAATTTTATTCCTCTTCTGTAGCCTCTTTGCTATAACCTGTTCAATAAATATGCATGTACATATATGCAATTCTTATCACTTATCATTTTCCATTCAACTTCATATTTGATTCAATTTGGTTTAAAAACACCATTCATTCTAGTGTTGCATACATAGGCAAAAATCATATCATTAGCTAATTAATGAATATTTCAACTCATGCATATTTATTTGAACAAGTGGTTATTTTTAACACTTCACATTTCAAAAATGATAATTTTGGCGAACTAAAATATATTTCAACACATGACTATTTTATTTAGTTCCTATGCATGTTAAAAATAATATTTCTTTCACAAATATTTATTTCAACGCTCGCATATTTTTAGCAAATCACATATATGATAAAAATGTTATTTTATCATTTAAAATATTTATTCAACACACGAATGTTTTTAACACTTCATAATTTCAATAAAAATGTAATTTTTATTGTTCGATGTTTTTATTCAACAAATGAACTTTTCCAACACACACACTTCTCAACACATGAGCATCTCCACACATGGATATTTTATATATTTTGTTCATATAAGAAAGATGAAATTTTTATTGTTGAAACTATTTATATATAAGGAGAATATTTTACTTACTTCATATATATTATAAAAATGTGATTTTTATTGTTTAAACATTTTATTCATTCACATTTGAATTTAATTTTCACACATCACTTCTCAACACATGAGCATTTCCACACATGGATATAGTTTCAACGCATGACTTTGGTTTCATTGTATGAAAATAATTTCAAAATATGAAAATAATTCTAACACATGAATATTATTCAAAATTTCGGCAGCATGATGGCAGGGTAGTTAAAACCGGCACCGTCCCGAGTACGGCTCCTCGCTCTACCTTAAAACCTCGCGGTTTTTTACAATGGGGATTCATGCATCTAATTCGCACGCAGGCGGCATGTTTTATTTTCATTTCCACAATTATTTCCAATTTGTTTCAATCACCAATGGATATTTTTTAACCACAACCAAACAATATCAACCACAAACAATCATTCAACCATTCGCATTTTTCATCCAATATTTCACAACAATAAATATCGTCCATGGTTTGTGGACAATGGGAGAGTGTATATATATATATATATTATTTCTATATTTCACTTGCATTTCAACACATATATCAATTATACTATGCATGTATAATTCATACTTCGCTCATATAGCTTACACAACGCATGTACGTGAGGTATACAACACGTGTATAATTTATACTTCGCTCGTATGATTTATACATGACATTTTCCATTCAATTTCATTTAATTTAGATTTCTCACATTGGTTTTCGGAGTGCTAAAAATCGTAGATGGCTCAGAAAAATCCGTGGTCTCTTCTATGTATTAGAGAGCCTCCTTGCGGTCCCGATGTTTCCTGTTTCATCGAATTTCGTCAACACACCATAAAGATATGATTTTTCAAAGTTTAAATGTGATAAAGGACTCACCTTTCACGATGGTTCAAAATTAGGTTTTCAGTTTTTGCGAAAACCGAGGCACGATACGATGATCAGGGGGTACAGCGTGGAAGAGGGAGGAGAGGGGAGTCGATCGGTGGTGGTTGGGGCCAGCTCGGTGGTCGGATTTGGTCGGGGCAGCGGCGGAAAGGGCTGACGTTGGAGGAGGTGGTTCGGGCGCTAGGGTCGATGATAGGAGGCGTGATGGGTATTGATTTGAAGAGGGGAGGAAGGGCTTTCGAGATTGGGTAGCGGCGCTGGCTATCGTCGCCTGTGGCAGCGGGATTTTGGCCGGGAAGATCGGAGCGCGAGTCGCCGTCGAGAGCAAAAGGAGTATCGGGTTTTTTTTTTTTAAATTATGAAATGAAATTTCCTATTGGCCGATGGTTTTATTATATTTTAAAATACTATTTCTCCACACGGACACCAATTCAAACCCAACGACTGTCACCCCTAGCTAAATACCCCGATTCCGGACACAATGGGATATTTTCGTAGGCCAATTCGACTGTTACAATCGGTTATTTTTCAAATTAAAGTATAAAACATTTTATATTCAATTTGAACGTACATTTCAATTTGCCAAGGCCACAAACTGATTCGAAAAATTCCAGAAAAATAAATCTAGCTATGTTTTGATGCTACGGTCCCAATAAAACTAGTTTCTTCAAATTCTGAGATCGTTTGAAAATGGCCCTTTTCTGGTCGATCCAATTTAACAAAAATTGACCAAACATATTTTCTTTTGCCATGCTCACATACTAGCTTCAAAAATTATGGAATTTGAAACCTAGCAATAGTTTGACATCCTGGACCCGACAAAAGTGGTTTCGTCGAATTCCGAGGTCGTTTGCAAAATATCTATTTTCAAGGGTTATATATTCTATACAGCGACCTTTCTGAAAATTCATTTGGCTATAACTTTTGATTCCCGCTATAAAACTTCGATTTTTCAAATTCGTTAGAAAGATATTCATTAACAGATTTAAATATTTTGGTTTCACCAAAATCCGTTATATTTTGCACCCGGTGCAGCTAGTTAAAGTTTGAATTCAAATTTTCAAACTGACTCACTATTTCTAATTCACTATTTCAATGAAATATTCTATTTCAATTGTTCAAATTCCTTTGAAATAACCATTTTAAATTTTTTAAATTGGCTAGTGTTTTCCGGGTTGTTACAATCTCCCCCACTTAAAACTTTTTGTCCCCAAAAAGGAAACAACAGTAAAGTAGGAAACAAAATGTAAATGCAAATTATTGTAAAGGTATCTTGCACCGGAGTTAGTCAGACATGTCCACTCTACATTTGGGGTAAGCTGGCTTAATGCTCTCCTCAGTCTCCCAAGTACAGTCTCTAAGATCACTACTCCACTGCACTTTAACTAAATGAACCTTTTTGCTTCTTAGCTCTCTAGTTTCTTTGCCAACAATCTTTAATGGCTCTTTTCTGACTGCTAATTCTGGAGTTATTTCCAAGTCCTGTTGCGTTGCTTCTTCTACAACAAGATCCGGATCATGCACATGTCTTCTAAGTTGAGATACGTGAAACACATCATGCACTCCAGGAAACCAATCTGGTAATTGAACCCTATAAGCAAGAGTTCCAATTCGTTCAAGTATAGGAAAGGAACCAATAAATCTCGGTGTTAACTTCCTAGTTTTGCCAAATCTGATTACTCCTCTCATCGGAGAAACTTTCAAATAAACATGGTCACCTACAGCAAATGTCAAATCTCTTCTTCTAGAATCTGCGTAACTTTTCTGTCGGCTTTGCGCGGTTCTCAATCGCTTTTTGATGAAGTCGACTTTATCAGACGCTTCTCTAATCATATCGGGTCCTAACACAAGTCTGTTGCCAGGTTCTACCCAACATGCTGGAGATCTGCACGGTCTGCCATATAATGCTTCAAATGGCGACATTCCCAAACTTGCTTGATAGCCATTGTTATATGAGAATTCTGCCAGATGTAAGTGATCTTCCCATGACCCACCAAAATCAATTATACAAGCCTGCAATAAATCTTCCAGAATTATATTCACACACTCAGTTTGGCCATCTGTTTGAGGGTGATAAGCAGTGCTCATATTCAGTTTCGTTCCCAATTCGGTCTGGAATGCCTCCCAGAATTTGCTAGAAAATATTGGGTCTCTATCACTAACTATGCTGATGGGAATTCCATGCAGCTTAACGATTTCTTTGAAATATATTTGTGCTAGACTTTGAGCGGTTCTATTGGATCTGACAGGTATGAAATGGGCAGTCTTTGTGAAGCGATCTACGATTACCCAAATGCTTTCATTACCTTTCCTGGTTCACGGCAAAGCATCTATGAAATCCATGGAAATCTGTTCCCATTTCCAACCTGGGACTTCCAATGGTTGCAACAATCCAGCTAGCTTTTGTTGGTCGCTCTTGACTAATTGACAAGTAAGGCATCTGCTAACATATAAAGAAATGTCCCTCTTCACTGCCTTCCACCAGAAAGTGCGTTTGATATCGTTGTACATTTTACTTACCCCAGGATGAATGCAAAACTTGGATTTATGGCATTCATCGAGCACCTCTCTTTTGAGCTCAGGGATGTCGGGACACATATTCTTCTATTCAATCTCAGAACTCCCTCACTATCCACTTGGAAACTGGAGCCTTCGCCCCTTCGAATCCTTTTTATCATCTATTTCACAAAATTGTCGTTTTTCTGAAGAATGGATATTTTATCAATCAATCCTGGCGTAATTATAAGATTGGCAATGATTGCGGTTTTTCTACTAAGCGCATCCACTACAACATTAGCCTTTCCCCGTGTGTACAGGATATCTAGATCATACGCTACAAGAAATTCTAGCCAACGCAGCTGTCTCAAATTCAGATCTTTCTGGTTGTATAAATACTTCAATGATTGATGATCTGTATACAGTACAAATTTCTCGCCCAATAAATAATGCCTCCAGATTTTCAAAGCAAAAACGATAGCTAGCAACTCAAGATCATGAGTTACATAATTCTTCTCATTCGGTTTCAGTTGGCGACTTACATAAGCGACTACTTGGCCTCTTTGCATTAACACTGCACCAAGACCTCTAATAGAAGCATCTGTCCAAACTGTCAAATCCTGATTGCCATCGATAATGGTTAATACTGGAGCAATTGTCAGTTTCGATTTCAATTCCTGGAAAGCTTCTTCACAGTCGGAAGTCCACTAAAATTTCTCATGCTTCTTCGTGAGCTTTGTTAACGGACCGGATATCTTCGAAAAATCCTTAATGAACTTTCGATAATAACTAGCCAACCCCATAAAACTTCTAACCTCTGTGGGTGTAGTGGGTTGTTTCCAGTCTTGAATTGCAGTTATTTTGCTCGGATCTACAGAAATCCCTTTCTTTGACACGGCGTGGCCAAGGAACATCACTTCTTCTTGCCAGAAGACACATTTTGAGAATTTGGCTTTGAAGACGTTCTTTCTTAGAATCTCCAATACTTGTTCTAAGTGTTTTTTATGCTCAGGTTTTGATTTGGAGTAGATTAAAATATCATCGATGAATAGGAGGACAAATTTATTCAGAACTCCCCTGAGCACTCTATTTATTAGATCGACAAAGTATGCTGGAGCATTGCACAGGCCGAACGGCATTACTAACCATTCATAAAATATGTCCGGACCTCTGAAAGTTGTCAAAGGAACACACTCCTCTGCAATTCTCAATTGATGAAAACCCGTAGCTAGGTCCATTCGGGAAAATACTCTCGCCCCATTTAATTGGTCTAGCAGATCATCGATGCAGGATAAAGGGTATTTATTTTTGAGCGTCTGTTTGTTGAGGTCTTGGTAATCAACACACAATCGAAGAGTATCGTCTGACTTTGGGACAAACACCACAGATGCACCCCAACTAGAAAAGCTAGGTCTGATCAGACCCTTCCACAACAGTTGGCGAGTTTGATCGCCTAATTCTTCTTTTTCCTTTGGAGTCATTCTTCTGATTGGATGTACCACTAGTCTGGCATTGGGAATTAGATCGATTCTGAATTCTATTTCTCTTTGCGGAGGTAAGTTTTCTACTTCTTCAAACACATCCATATAGTTTCTAACAACAGGAATCTTTTCTAAGGAAGTGGGGACAACTTCTAATGTAGACCAAAATTCCTTTCTATCGGGATTAGAACCATGACAGGGTATAAATATATGTCTAAGCTTTGTTCGAATTTTTACTATCCTTTCTGCACACTTTACCTCAGCTTCGTGTTTCGTTAACCAATCTAGCCCGAGAATGATATCAAATTCAGGAAAGTCCATAACGACCAGATCAAAAGGAAACTTGTAGAAAGAATAAGAGGCTGGCGCTTTACAATATGCACTGAGAATAAGAGATTCTCCTATCGGATTATTTACTTCAACCGATTCTTTCAGCTTTCTTTGTTTTAACTTTAATTTGTGAAGTGTGTTACTAGCAATAAAACTACGTGATGCACCCGTGTCAAATAATACATAAACATGAATATTTTTAATTGTAAGGGTACCTCCCTAAAAATCGGGTTTACCTGCTCCATCGAAAGCAGTCGGCGGGTTCGTCCTGTCATACACGTGAGCTACTGCAGCCTTCTTAAGCAAAGGACAGTCTTGGACGAGATGATCCATCTTGCGGAAATTAAAGCAAGAGCAAGGGTTCTGAGAGCCTTGGCTTGAACCTTGAGAATTTGTCTTATGCCTCTTGGGGGCTGTGCAAACATTAGAGTAGTGCCCCACCTTGCCATAATTTTAGCAGTTTCCTTTTGGCAGCCTGCCTGTCTGTGGTTTCGAGGATGCCGCTTGGCTTGACTCCGCTTGATTCACAACGGGCTTGCGTTTATTTCTGGCTTGGCTTTTAGCACGATCCTGTTCCAGGTGCCTTTGATCCAAGTCTTTGTAGTTGCACGCCATTTCCACCAATTCATTAAACCCCAGCTTGATGTGGGCCATGGCTCTATCATGGTACTGTCGCTTCAGCTCGAGGATGAACCTCTTATTCTTGGACTTTGCGGTAGCGACGAGCTCTGAAGCATAGCGGGATAATTGTGTAAACTTATTCAGATAATCTTGCACCGAGAGATCCCCCTGCCGGAGGTTTGCAAAGTCGTCGTGCATGCGCTCAAGGGCTTGCTCTGGGACATACTTTTCTTTGAATAGTTCTTTGAATTCGTCCCAGGTTCTACCAGCATTTCTATTTCCGACGGTGAGAGCTTCCCACCGTAGTTCAGCTTCTTCTTGTAGGAGCTAAGCACCCATAAAAGATTTATCTTGATCACCAAGCCTTAGGCCTTCTAGTATATTTTCGCATGTTTTCAGCCATGCAAGGGCCTCTATTACTGTGCCAGTTCCAAAGAAGGTTTTGCCTCCTAGGTTCTTGTACCTCTTAGCCACGCGGTCCAGCTCGAATTGTTGAGCGGCCAGGGGTTGTATCAAGGGTCCTTCTTCAACTGGGACTTCTCCTCGTCCTCTGCCACGGCCAGCTCGGCCTCCTAGCAGCGGCTGCTCGGGTAGCCATTGTTCAAGTTTTGTATAAGCAAGAAAAGAGTCAGCCTACAGAAATGATAATTTTATTGTATGGTTAAATAGAAAACTTAAGGAAAGATAACGATGGACCGATCAAATTGTTTTTGCTATTTTGCTTGGCTCATTCTAGGACATTACTAGTCCTATCTCTAATGAGCTACTCGTCTTAGAATACTACTGATTCTATTTTGACGAAGTGTTTAATGCGTTAGACTCCAGAACTAAGGTTAACCAAAGCTCTGATACCAACGGTGACGATCCCAAAACCCCGTGACACGGTGTTAAGGATAATCATTGGAATATAACACATTAATCATTATTAGCAGATCATAGATAATAGCATAAACGAGAAATAGAATAATTTACACACATATGACAGCAGAATCATATAGATATCACCACATCAGAGAGCGCAGTGCAGGATACAACTTAGTGCATAATAATAAATAATCAGTCATCATCGCCAGAGGCGGAATCATACATAAAGAGTACACAAACTAAACATCAGTCTACATCGCCAGTGGCGGAATCATAATACATATACAATAATGGCGGAAAAAGTCATAGTCATCACGATGTAGTCAAGCCTCGCCATGAGCCAAAAGTGCACCAGATACCTGTAACTAGGCTGCCCGTGTGAAAATGAGGGCACCCGAGTTTGCAAGTGAAACAAACTACGAGTCAGTCATGGGACTGGTATGAGAAATCTACTTAACTTATTAACAACAACAAAAAGGCAAATCAAAGGACCATGCCACTTTCGCGGAACGGGTTTACTCCAATGAGTGCTAGTGCATGAAATAAAGTAAATGATTAAATCATCGCAATGCTCTTTATAAAATGAAGCCATTATAAGACTCAGGTCCCATCACACAATGCAACGCAAGCCGGAGGATAGAGTTTTACCTTATAATGGCCAAAAAATGTTTCATATGAATAAAACAAAAGTGTTTGATATTATTACTAGTGCATATATGTTTCAAAAGCGATTTCAATCATATATATCAATCATTGGGGGCATAAATGACCCATACCACTATGTCGCCATACTAGTAATACAATCACATCCAAAATTTCGTATTGGAAATTGGATTCCATCATGAGTCGAGGCAAGGGGCAAGCTCCTCTCCGTTTGCGACACTCTAGCAAATGCCTCGGGACCGCACACAGCAATCTCTGGATCCTCCAAGGTCGGTCCTCTCTTACTTTTAAGGATTGGCAATTCCTGAACACACATTTACCGGTCCTCACAGACCTATAATCGAGGCGCCTCGTATTCCAACAACTACATAGGTGAAAAGTAGATATAAATGTCAGGGCTGGTAGATCACTGACACCACCATAGCTAGAAAGAAACGTCGTGCACTCCTTGGGTCTTTCTCCCGTTTTTGACTCATACCGGGGTGTGAGGCTCGCGAATTCACGTTATACACAAAGCTACATCACACAGACCATGCTTTGATCATCAACCACAAGACTTTTCTTTGCAATAGAAGCCTTGATCATATGCCACTTAGGCGTGCCACACAGGCAATCCACTCCATGCGACTGATTTCTATCAATACATAACCTCTGAGCTCGTACGTCTCAGAGAAGGGCGTTAAGCAAGAGAATAAATTATCTACCGCCAAACAGATATATATTTAACAGAGATCAATCAACACAGAACAAAATCCAATGTCAGACACACACTCCATTTACAAGTTCGTTCTGGGTTTGAACGAAACCGAAGGCACCAAATTCCTCGCATATCCGCACGATCAACAATACGTCCGGACGGCTACTACTTCAGCTCCTTCAAGGTAGCTACTCCAATCACGAGCATCAGTAGCGCCCATCCATCTAATGTGAAGATCGTCGGTCTTCAACCATCTTCAACTCTTCGACTTCTCACCGTCGATCGATTATTTGAAATGAGAATGACCTCGGCCTTCTCAAATAATCCACGTATATTTAGATTTTCAAATCAATTTTTCAACTGGTTAAATCATTCACCACTCACATTTCTGATTCTTAGTATAATTTTCATGTTAAACACATTCAACCACCACATATCAAGCAAACACAACAAAATTGGGTTATTTCCACTCTATATCGTCTATAGTATTTTATAACAATATATCGCCATTTTTATTTATTTAAAACGGCCATATTTATTTAATTAAACGACGTTTCAGGTCGTGCTTAGGCACTGGCGTTGTTTTTCACTAAATTTGTTTTACACATATCTGAAAATCTAACCGTTGGATCTTCACAAATTTTATATCATTAGAAAGATCATTTCAAAACGAATCCAACGGTTTCAGTTTCGGAAAAATCCGACGGTCGAATCTCCTACACTAGTCGTTCGAAGTTACGATTTCAAATTACGAACTGCAACGTCGTTATTCGATTTAATTTAATAATATTTATATTTATATATAAATATAATCGATTCTGCCGCTGTTTTTCTTCAGATTTGAATTAAACATTCCATACAATCCAATCGTCGGATCTTTACAAAGTTGGTGCCGTTGAAAAGATATTTCCAAGGCGAACCCAACGGTTGCGGTTTCGGGAAAATCTGATGGTCGGATTTCCCGCACTAGTCGTTTGAAATCACGGTTTTAAAACACGAACTGCACGGCCACGATTCATTTTAATTTTATTTATATTTATATATTTATATAAATATAGTTCATTCGAAAATTCCTATATCGTTTTCACTTCAAATATTTCACTAACGCCTTTAAATTTTGGAAAATTCCTCCATAACCTCCTTTGTACGGGAGGGGCTGGGAAAATTCCCAAATAGCCACACGGGCGTCTCATCTCAAAAAGAAAAAGAAAAAGAAAAAGCCAAGCAGCTAACCAACAGGCTCATAAAATCATCACCCAAGCAAAACAGTAAACATGTACCTATTTGTCGGGCACAAAATTTTATTCCTCTTTTCTAGCCTCTTTGCTATAACCTGTTCAATAAATATGCATGTACATATATGCAATTCTTATCACTTATCATTTTCCATTCAACTTCATATTTGATTCAATTTGGTTTAAAAACACCATTCATTCTAATGTTGCATACATAGGCAAAAATCGTATCATTGGCTAATTAATGAATATTTCAACTCATGCATATTTATTTGAACAAGTAGTTATTTTTAACACTTCACATTTCAAAAATGATAATTTTGGCGAAGTAAAATATATTTCAACACATGACTATTTTATTTAGTTCCTATGCATGTTAAAAATAATATTTCTTTCACAAATATTTATTTCAACGCTCGCATATTTTTAGCAAATCACATATATGATAAAAATGGTATTTTTATCATTTAAAATATTTATTCAACACATGAATGTTTTTAACACTTCATAATTTCAATAAAAATGTAATTTTTATTGTTCAATCTTTTTATTCAACACATGAACTTTTCCAACACACACATGAGCAACTCCACACATGGATATTTTATATATTTTGTTCATATAAGAAAGATGAAATTTTTGTTGTTGAAACTATTTATATATAAGGCGAATATTTTACATACTTCATATATATTATAAAATTGTGATTTTTATTGTTTAAACACTTTATTCATTCACATATGAACACATCACTTCTCAACACATGAGCATTTCCACACATGGATATAGTTCCAACACATGACTTTAGTTTCATCGCATGAAAATAATTTCAACATATGAAAATAATTCTAACACATGAATATTATTCAAAATTTCGGCAGCATAACGGCAGGGTAGTTAAAACCGGCACCGTCTCGAGTACGGCTCCTCACTCTACCTTAAAACCTCGCGGTTTTTAACAATGTGGATTCATGCATCTAATTCGCATGCAGGGGCATGTTTTATTTTCATTTCCACAATTATTTCCAATTTGTTTCAATCACCAATGGGTATTTTTCAACCACAACCAAACAATATCAACCACAAACAATCATTCAACCATTCGCATTTTTCATCCAATATTTCACAACAATAAATATCGTCCATGGTTTGTGGACGAGGGGAGTATATATATATATATATATATATATATATATATATATTATTTCTATATTTCACTTGCATTTCAACACATATATCAATTATACTATGCATGTATAATTCATACTTCGCTCATATAGCTTACACAACGCATGTATATGAGGTATACAACATGTGTATAATATATACTTCGCTCGTATAATTAATACATGACATTTTCCATTCAATTTCATTTAATTTAGATTTCTCACATTGGTTTTCGTAGTGCTAAAAATCGTAGATGGCTCAGAAAAATCCGCGGTCTCTTCTACGTGGTATAGAGCCTCCTTGCGGTCCCGATGTTTCCTGTTTCATCGAATTTCGTCAACACACCATAAAGATATGATTTTTCAAAGTTTAAATGTGATAAAGGACTCACCTTTCATGATGGTTCAAAACTAAGTTTTCAGTTTTCGCGAAAACGGAGGCACGATACGATGATCAGAGGGTACAACGTGGAAGAGGGAGGAGAGGGGAATCGATCGATGGTGGTTGGGGCCAGCTCGGTGGTCGGATTTGGTTGGGGCGGTGGCGGAAAGGCCTGACGTTGGAGGAGGTGGTTCGGGCGCTAATGCCGATGATAGGAGGTGTGGTGGGTATTGATTTGAAGAGGGGAGGAAGGGCTTTTGAGATTGGGTAGTGGCGCTGACTATCATCGCCTGTGGCGGAGGGATTTTGGCTGGGAAGATCGAAGCGCGTGCCGCCGTCAAGAGCAAAGGAGTATCGGGTTTTTTTTTATTTTTAAATTATGAAATGAAATTTCCTATTGGCCGATGGTTTTATTATATTTAAAAATACTATTTCTCCACACGGATACTAATTCAAACCCAATGACTGTCGCCCCCAGCTAAATACCCCCATTTCAGACACAATGGGATATGTTTCGTAGGCAAATTCGACTGTTACAGTCAATTAATTTTCAAATTAAAGTATAAAACCTTTTATATTCAATTTGAGCGTACATTTCAATTTGCCAGGGCCACAAACTGATTCGAAAAATTTCAGAAAAATAAATCTAACTATGTTTTGATGCTACGGTTCCAATAAAACTAGTTTCTTCGAATTCTGAGATCGTTTGAAAAATGGCCCTTTTCTGGTCGATCCAATTTAACAGAAATTGACCAAACACATTTTCTTTTGCCACGCTCACATACTAGCTTCAAAAATTATGAAATTTGAAACCTAGCAAAAGTTTGACATCCTGGACCCAACAAAAGTGGTTTCGTCAAATTTCGAGGTCGTTTGCAAAATGTCTATTTTCAAGGGCTATATATTCTATACAACGACCTTTCTGAAAATTCATTTGGCTATAACTTTTGATTCCCGCTATGAAACTTCGATTTTTTAGATTCGTTAGAAAGATATTCATTAAAAGATTTAAATATTTTTGGTTTCACCAAAATCCGTTATATTTTGCACCTGGTGCAGCCAGTTAAAGTTTGAATTCAAATTTTCAAACTAACTAACTATTTCATTGAAATATTCTATTTCAATTGTTCAAATTCCTTTGAAATAACCAATTTAAATTTTTTTTAAATTGGCTCGTATTTTCCGAGTTGTTACAATTTGGTTTTAACAACTTCTCCATTTCGAGGACGAAAAACCTTAAGGGGGAAGATTGTAACGAACCAGAATATTTGACGTTTTAAAAATATAAATTAATTTGGATTTCGTAATCAATAACTATATAAATTCTGTTTATAATTTGAAATCTAGTTTATTTTGGAAGTAAATTTAAATTTGAATTTTTGAATTTAAATAGTTTGTTAGATTTTAAATGTTATTACTATTTTAAAATCAACTGAAATATTTTTGAGAATCTGTAAATTGGTTGTATTATTTTATTTGATGTTTATTTTAATTTATGAAGATTGGATTTATTTTATAATAATAATTTAAGCATTGTTTTGGAGAAATAAATGCATAATGTTTGTGTATATATGGTATAATATGGCATGTGTATTAAGGAAAATATTTGTTAATTGTTGGTTTGCCACTTGTTATACTGAAAAAAAAAACATTTTTAAACACGTGTCCCTTCTCTTGTTTTAATTTTAACGCGTGTCCTCCACTTGTTTGCACCGCACTTCTTCTTCATTTCTTTATCCCCGTTCAATTCGTTTCATTCCTCATTTTAGTGCTTTCGTCCATTCCTTTCACCCAAATTCCTTTGTTCCCCAAATAAAATTCTATGGCCACCGCTCCCCAAATTGGTCACCGCTCCTCCATCTCGTTCCTCCCATCTCCGTCGCGCCATTGTTTGCCCCAATCCATCCTCCACTTTATTTCTTTATCCAAATTCAATTCGCAAATAGAAATCAGACCACCACCTCTACTCCCGATCGCCTATGAGCAGCGCCTCGCCACCGAAAATTCGCTCCGCCTCCTTCACCACTTTGTCCTTGTCACTCGTGCTTACTGTTGGCCCTTCCCTCTCCTTCGATTGAAGATGCTCCATTGACTACCGGTCACTTCTCCGTCCGTCAACCAATACCAGTCGTCGTTCTCCCAAAATCCGATTCCCCTGCAAATCGTTCACCTTTCACCGCAGTCTTCGGCAACTTACTGCTCCGCGCAACGCTGCATGCCTTAACCCGTCTCCACCGCAATTCGCCCGAAGTCACTGCCTTGAACCTAAATCTGTTTGCTGCTGCCACCGTACATCAGCTCATGTTCTCGTTTCACTAACCTAAGGTAAGTTTTCTTACGACTAAACCTATTTACAAGTTCGTTACTTCGGATTCCTACGAGTATAATTAGTTGAGACCCGTCGTTTGCTGCTGTTTTCGTCGACTGCCTTGCTCTTTGTCACTTGACTCTCATTTTGAGTGTGCTCGCCTTAAGTTTTAAATGCTGCTAGTTTATGTTGGTGCCACACACTCACTGTAGTGATAGATGTTAGGACTATCATTCGTTTGCATGCACAACTAATGGGTATATATCTATCAATATATAGTGGAGACAAACCGCACCCTATTTGTATGTCTTGCTATTCATGAATACATCGGGATATTATCATTTGAAGGCGGGGTTCATATAACTTTATAATCCACTCTTGCTTGGTTAAGTACTTGTGTTAATGAGTTTGTGTATGACAGTTTAGGCTACCCTGTTTTTTCTTTTCTTTTTCTATTTTACCGGAACCATTTTTTTCCTTTTCTTATTTTGCTGCATGCCTTAGCTCTTCATTTCGTGGACCCATGTAATGAGATTTTTTACAAATTATCATTGAAGGACTAAAGATGTTTGTAAGTAGTATGAAACATTAGATTCATATATAAAATTATTTGCATGGTATTCAAAAATAATAGTAGTAGTAGTAATAATAATAATAATAATAATAATAATAATAATAAAAGTGAGATGGGAGAACTTGCAGATCTTATTTTGGTTAAATTTTCAATGTACTGTCATTACTTTTACTTTATGCATCTACCCTTCACTAATATGTTTTTACTTTAGATGAACGCAACCAATACATTGACCTGACCACCATATTCAAGCTAACCTTATTACTTTGGTGTTCAAATGCTTAAAAAAAATTGTCTGTTTTAATCACTTTTTATTGAGCATATTTTATGCATGATTCATATATGCTGCACGTGTTGTGAACCATCTAATGTTTCCCTAGGATTGCATGCCATTTTGAAACCATGAATTAACTTGGAACACACCACATCATGCACTACATTTATAGTAACTGGTGTGCTTTTGGCACTAGGACAGTAATAGTTATGTATTCCTCTATAGGTTATAAGAAGCCACACCATGTAGCTTGCACATTTCAGATGTTACTAAGCTTACCCCCTGTTAATGCACTAATTTGCATGTCCTAGTAGCTAATGTCTTTTGAGCCCTCAAATTTATTGCCTTGAGAAACGTATATATTTTCATGCATGCACCTTAATATGGAGTAACTAAATGTTGATGTTGTAACATTGGATCATCTCTTACACATTTTAACGGAACTTGTGTTGTCATATTGGAATGCCGCATGTTATTAAATAAGACATGTTTTCTTTAGTTTACCAATAGTTGGAAAATTCTTAAAAACCAAATTTTATTCACATGTGGGCTGGTTGTTGTTATTCTTGCATGTCGTTATTAGCGGTCGCATTCCTTGAAACCGGGTACTTGTATGCTACTTTGTGTGTCTTAATAATGTTAGATTTTTACAATCTATATCGCTGTAGTTCATTGTTCATTATGTTCGCATTAATCGGGATTAACAATTATATTCATGTGTTTATCGTAGTATGCTGACTTGAAACAAGTTTAATCCTAACTCGAATGTTTTGTGTTTTGCATGGAACGCTCGGGTCAGGTCTAAGTGTTCCAGGCTCAGAGATATGTGGTTCGCTAAGATGAAGAGAAACGTGAAGACGCGGGACGCTTATGCGTATGCTCAACCAAACCGTAAAACCTTATTTTATGAATTCATGTACATATCTCATATTTTGCTTCTGTTGTACAAATATTTTGTATAACTCTTATTTTGTATATAAAATTCACTGTGAGATATATTGATGTATATTTTTCTGTATGTGATTCTGTGTGTTATTTCTGATTAGACCTTGTAAGCTAATAAAAAACTGTCGTTTGAACATTCGAAGTTGGTTTAAATACCGACTTGGAATGGTCAAAATGACAGGTCATTACACGGTGGTTTTGGTTGTATTTGTTGAGGCTATTCAGTTCGTCTTCAACCTTGGGTGTGGTCTTATGTTGGGGTATTAGACTTGTGACTTAGATATAGTTACCAATCAGCGTGGAGCTTCCATATTATCAGTTTGGTCGAGGACAATTTGCAGCTTTGCGACTCCATCGTGGTTAATATATCACAGGCATCTCTCTTCCTTTCTACGATCAACTTAGTAGTTGTGGGGTCAATTGAGCATCGTTTCTAGCTGAGTGAACCATTGAGAAATAGCGAGGTACTATGGTGAAGTCATGATATGTATTGCTACTGCTTTTGTTTTAGATTGAATGTATAGTGCGGTTGACGTCTTGATGGCTTGTTAATGGTGTTGCTTGGACTTGGATGGTTTGTCATGCATTTTTGAGAGGGTTGTTCTTTTTGTTGTTTTAGGTGATGGTGATATGTTGCTATTGGGGTTGTTTCCATTGGAGCAAGTCCACTGTAGTATGCACTGCTATGTGAGTTCCTCAGGGTATTATTCTATGTCATATTGGTTTATGTTGTTTGACAGTGAAAGACTTTCTTTGTTTGCTGGCATGCATGTGAAGCTCACGCTCGAAACTTGCTATTTTTATGAGCTCTTCCTTCTTGCCAGTATGCTCTTGCCTACTTGTAATGGTCTTTGGTGACTTCAATGCTATGGAAGTTTTTTTGGTCGCATCTAGTGTAGCTCGGCTGCCGCGCATGTCACTTCTCATGTACGCTGTTCTCCTTTTATTTTCAACTATACCTTGTATTTTTTGTACTTTGTATTAGTTGCAGTATGTCCTGTGTTACACGAATGTAATTGATATACTATGTGTAGAAGGAAAGTAATATGTCAGTGTCTCCCTGTGTGTAGCTGTAGTTAGTAGTCTAATAAATTAGCTAGCTCATGTACTTATTAGAGTAGTGGACGACCCATTATAAATGCAGCGGTAGACGGACCACCTTAAAAACCGATTTGTAGAGGATTGTTCACTAACAATCAGCTGTAGTATATTGTATTTTTATTATTAGTTATAATAAAAGGTGTTTTCGATCACCTTAAAAATCGGCTGGCTTTGCCAAAAAATACTAATAAACAATAAATGATAAATCGAATTTATCGCTATTCCTCTATAATTGAAAATGATAAATAGATATATCATCTTGCCCATATCGGCGACGCACTAAAACTGTTGTTGATATCACAAATGCTGAAAAGCATCGTAGATTCATATCTTCTCCATCCCTTATTCCTTTTCATTTATTTTAAAAGTTATATTAGTTTGTGATGCTACAGACTATAAATTTAACATTCATGCCGTTAGATTTTGTTTGAAAGACACTTCAGATTAATTTCGACACTGATTTCGCAATATTAATGTTTCGGCTCTATTACATCATAGGATATGATTTGCGTTAACTTACAACATTCATTTGTTTAATTAAATGAGTGGTGAGGTCACATAACATTTTAAAAAATATGTATAAACAACGTGTCGGAAGCTAGAGTTGCACAAAGTATGAGTTGGGCCGGGTAAGACCAAATACTTCATCTGATTTGCATATGTATGGGTTTAATATGGTTCAACCTGTATCCGACAATATATGAAGTTGGATATGGTTTGGGTTGCATGAAACTAATAAAAAACAAGAATATGAGAGAATTTCTAAAAATAATAAGATTAAAATATTCAGCATAATAAATTGGATTTTAGCTAGCATTGATTCACTATAACACATATTATATTATAATTTTATTGTAAAACACATCATATGAAATTAATTTACAGATAGTAGAGCAAGTGTTTCATTCAAAATACATTAAAATGCTCTTTAAAATATCTTTGTCAAAGTCTATCTAGTTTGGATTGACATAAAATATTCTTTTCACTACTAGAATTGTACAGTATAGCAACGGTTGGTTTCAATGGCCTTCAATGACCATTGACCAACGACTTCTAATGAAAACCAAATTTTGGTATTTTCTTCCGGAGTAAAAAAATAACCCGTTGGAAGACGTTGGCGACCGTTGGTTTTAAATCTGTTGGAAGTCGTTGATACCCTTACACGGGTTGAGCAGAAAATTGGCCGAGCCTTCTTCCTCTTCCCCATTCTTCTGTTTACACAAGAATTATCCTTTTTCCCGCAAATCTTACCCCCCTTAATTCTGAAATCGATCACACCATGCCGTCAACCTCTTAGTGTCTCTCCAACTCATTCAAGGCACTCTCCCCTCCTCTCTAATCTCCTATTCTCTCCGATTTCAGGGTATGAATTAACCCTAATTTTGTTTAATAAACTAGGTTTGGTAATGTAAGAATAATTAGAGTATATTTGTGTGTCTAGTGCTGTTAATTAGTTGCTAATATAGGGTTTAATCATTTAAGTTGCTAATCTTGGTTTTTATTTATAAATTAATTAGTTGTTAATCTAAGGTTTAATTAGTTTAATTAGTTGTTGTTTATGAGTTTGTATTTATAAACTTATTTGATTATGTTTCTAATTAAGGGTTTAATTAGTTCAAGTTGAATATATATAAGCATATATATAGTAATGTATGTATATATATTTGGTAATCAATCATGTATATGTTTATTTGGTTGAGCCCCAATTCATTGAAAATGATATTTAATTTGTCGAAAATGTGTAGTGGAAATGGAAATATTTAAGTTTATGTTTTATAAAAATTTAGTGAAAATGACATTTAATTTTGTATATAACGTACGGTTATATAGTTCAATTTAATGTTGAAAATATACGTATATGTGATAAAATTCATATACGTACAATTCATAGTTGTTAAGGCGCTAAGGCGCACAAAGGTGCATGACTTATGCCTTGGCTTTTTTGAGCCCGGGGATTTTTTGTGCGACTTTTTAAAAAAATGCGCACCACATATATTTTAAAAAAAAACCTGCAACAGATCGTAAACTCGCAACTTCGATTTCACGAATTTTTGAAGTTGAAATTCAAAATCGAAGTTGAAAAAAAAAACCTAAAATCACGAAAAAAACCAAATGTTATATTCATAAAGCCTTAGAGAGCTTTTTTGGCCCCGTCTGATAAGTATTTTATATAATCGTTATGTGAATGTTCGTTTTATTAACGAAAAAAACATTTATATTCATAATATAAAATATTTGTTGGATTTGTCCTTTTGTTTTGGACAAGTTACGAACACAATAACGAAATTAAATCTCATACATAATTTCATTTTAAAAGGTTCTCAAAATTTTGAAAGCACTTCATTTATGTTCCCTGTGTACATGCAATTGTGTATTGTTTAGGGAACTAAAGGGAAGTGCTGTCGAAATTATGTTGAATCGTTTAAACTGAAAATATTTACGTGATTTAATTACATTATTGTATTTGTAATGGGGGGTAGGATAACCCACAAGTAAATGATCAATTAAGAAAACATGCGTTCAGGCCTAAAATTGTTTTAACAATATGTAAATGCAAATTTTATCGTCATAATTAATACGTAAAAGAAATGTTTTCATTAAAATACAATCTTAGCATTTGAGCTTTTCGAATGAAACTAGGTATTTAATATTTTATCATGAGACTGATACGAATTTGTGACTGCATATATAAATTATAAGGGAATTTTGAGAATGCGATTGGACACAAAAATTATGAAACTGTTTCAACTGTTGATGTTATAAAAATAATAAAAATGGTTGTCTGCTTAGAAAATGTATTTTCAACTACTTGAAAAATGGACTTTCATCTGCTTAACTAAACATTATACTATATGACCTTTTTGGTTTTGCGTTATTTTATCATACTTTCTAATTTTATATGTACTTAGGAAAAATGGACGATTATTTTAATGATCGAAGCTGGATGTACAAACGAAGAGAAACTGATGGCACAATAAATAAATAATTTATTAATGGTGTCAGCATGTTTATTGATTTCGCTTTAAGTAATAAAGGAAACGACGTCGAAATCCATTGTCCATATAATAGATGCAAGTTATTGAAGCATTTGACACCGAAAATGGTTAGAGTTCATTTGCGTCAGTTCGGTTTTGTGCTGAACTATTTAGTTTGGGATTGTCATGGAGACCGTTAACATCTACTTCTATACAAGTTGAGGAGGTAGTGAATAATGAAATTGCTATGATGAATCTCATAGAACAAATAGTTGAAGATGCTGCACATTTTATGTTCCCGGTTAAACAATTTAATGATAACGATGGTAATGATGACAATGGTAATGATGAAGAAGAACCAAATATTGAAACCCAAAAAATATATTATTTATTAGATGCCGCGAAAATACCCCTTTGGGAAGGTTGTGAAAGCGAAACCCAATTATCAGTAACTGCTGAATATATTGCAATGAAATCTAAATACAACCTCACAGAAGTTGGATTTATAGCTGTTGTACAAGCTGCGAAGCGGCATATGTCTCCCAATAATTTAATGTGTGAAAATCATTATGAAGTAAAAAAATGATGTCGGCCTTTGGTTTATCGTATCAAAAAATAGATACATGTCTAAAGGCTTGCATTCTATTTCGGAAGGAAGATATCAACCTTAAAAATTGTAGAATATGTAATCAGAACAGATACAAAACAAGAAAGAAAAAGGGAAAGGAAGTCTCGTATAAACGTATGGATTATTTACCTATTATTCCTAGACTTCAAAGGTTATATGCGTCTTCTGTAACCGCGCAATATATGAGATGGCACAATGTGAGAACACAGGAAGAAGGTACGTTAACATACCTATCCGATGGAGAAGCATGGAATCATTTTGACCAAAAGTATTCCAATTTTGCATCTGAGAGTCGTATTGTTAGACTTGGTTTATGTATGGATGGGTTATCATCGTTTTCTCAATTTGGTTCTAAATATTCATCCTGGCCAGTACTTGTAATACCTTATAATTTACCTCCGTGGATGTTTACGAAAACTCCTTATATGTTTCTCACAATTGTCGTCCCTGGTCCTGATGATCCGACACAAGAAATCGATGTTTATTTTCAACCGTTCATTGAAGAACTAAAAAATTTGTACTATAAAAGAATAGAAACATATAATGTTTCCCAAAAAAAAAACTTCTGTATGCATGCTCCTCTATTATGGACAATTAGTTATTTTCCTGCTTATGCAATGCTTTCAGATGGGAGTATGGCCGGTCGTCTAGCTTGTACGTACTGTATGGAAGAAACAAGAGAATTTTCTTTACCTTTTGAAAAGAAAATTTCATGGTTTAACTGTCATAGATGTTTTCTTCATATTAATCATCCTTTTAGAAGAGATAAGATTTTTTTACAGCTAATAGACATGAAACTTTTCGACCACCTAAAGTATGGACAAGTGCAGAAATTTATGAACTTGTACGAGATTTTCCCATGATTCATGAAACCGGAGTATAGATAGAAATTCAAGATAAATTAACGATTCATAATTAGTGGAAACAAAGCATATTTTGGGAGTTGCCTTATTGGAAAGATCTTTTGATTCGTCATAATATTGACGTGATGCATAATGAGAAAAACGTGTTTAATAATGTAATCAATACAATTTTGAATGTCAAAGGGAAGACGAAAGATGATTTGAAATCAATACGTGATATTGAAGTAATATGTAATCGTCCGGAACTTCATATAAGGCCAAATGACAGAAAAAACCAAAAGCGTGCTATGAACTGGATAGTAATCAAATTAAAATATTTTCAAAATGGATGGAAGGATTAAGATTCTCGGCTGGTATATCTTTCAATCTTCATACATATGTTGACTATAAAAACAATAAACTAAGCGGGATGAAAAACCATGACTGTCATGTTATGATGGAAAATTTATTGCCCGTCGCTTTCAAAGAACTATTGCCCGTAAAAGTTTGGACTATTGTAACAAAGCTTAGTTTGTTATATAAAGAGTTTTGTTCATCTACATTAAAAATCATCCGTCTACGTAAACTAGAGGAAGAAATCCCCATATTGCACTGTAACTAAAAAAAAAAAAAAATCCTTTAGTTTTTTCAATGTTATGGAGCATTTACCAATTCATCTTCCATCAAAAGCACGTCTTCGAGGGCCTGTGCAATACGGGTGGATGTATCAATTTAAAAGGTATATTAATATTTAATTAACTAAATTTTGGTTAATGAAATGAATGAAAAAAATAATTTATAAAAATTCTAAATAGGTATTTAAATCATCTAAAGAAAAAAGTGAGGCAAAAAGCTCAAGTTGAAGGTTCTATTTTCAAATCATACATCGAAGAAGAAGCTTCATTTTTTTCTCTCTTATTATTTTAGTGATCATGTGAACATATCATTTGCACGTATTGCGCGTAATGATGAAGACATTGATCAAGATGACTGTCGAGCGACTTTATCTATTTTTAAAAAACATGGTCGGCCTTTGGTAGATGTGTAGAAGAATAGCTGAATAATAAAGATTACAATGCAGCACACACATATATTCTTCTCAATTGCACCGAAGTTGCGTCGTTCGTTAGGTAATGAACTTATACATCTTTGTATATATGTATAGTATCTTTAACCATATATGTAGCGTTTGTCCTATAATTGCAGCATTTATGAATCACAGTATCCAAACGGTGATATCATCAAAGAATTCGCTAGTTGGTTTACTAATTATGTTTTTGATCCAACAAATTGTATAGTGGACGAAGGATTGAAACATTTGGCAATGAGACAAAAAAAAAATGTCAAGACATATTAATATTCTTTGTCGATGGATATAAACTTAGCACTAAAGAATATGTGCTAAAAAATTAACTGATAATAGCGGTGTATTTGTTAAAGTTAGTATGATCCAAACGACCATATATACGATTTTTATAGCGTGCTAAACCAGATTCTGCAATTGACATATTTCACACGACCCACAGACGAAGTATTTTTGTTTAAATGCAACTGGTTCAACAACGTTTCAGGTTCTGGAATCAACGTGCACCCACAATATAATCTTATAGAAGTAAGACATACTTCCCATTATTATATGTACCATCCTTTTGTAGTTGCCAAACAAGCTCTTCAAGTATATTATGCTCCTTATCCCTCTATTAGAAGAGACAAAATAGATTGGTGGACTGTTTTCAAAACAAAGACAAGGTTTACATTTGACGGACGTAATATTCCCGACAACCAAGCTTATCAAGCAAAAGTCGAAAAAAATACAGAAATAGTAATTACCGATGATCAAATAGATTTTTGTAACGACCCGCAAATCCGTGCTATCTGAGTTGACTAAAAACACCACACGTCCAACTCAAATTGCACAGAAATACGACTCATTATTAGAAAGAAGATAGAGGGGGAGAATAGATAAGATAGAAAACTTAGAATAGGAGAAAAACGAAGATCACAACTCACAGCGGAACGAATAGAATATATTATATAACATAACCTTTGAAATACAAATCTGTTTGTTACATATATACATACCATCATCAGAGTACACATAACATTTGACTCAGCGGAAGTAACTCCAAATAACTAACGTTGAAGCCTCCTGCTTCAAGCTCCTCCAAGTGTATCTGTAAAAACCTGAAACACTTGACTGCCCGTACAAATTTGGGCACCCAAGAGTTTAGGGAAAACAAACAAAAACAAACTCTGGGTCAGTCATGGGACTGGTGTGAGTAAACTCCAACCACTTGTTTAACCTTCAAAACTCTTTTCGAAAGAAAAGATAATAGTAAGACCAGCCCACACATAAACATGGACGGCTTTTACCTTACTATAACCCAAAACACTTTGATATCAAATCCAGTGATATTATAGTAATGTCTACATCAAATAAATAACCAATTAGCAGAACGCTTGCATCTCACGCTCTACATATATAGTATAAAATCAAAAACCGCAGGGCGTTTATTGGAGATTGGATTCCAACTATGACAAGGTATGGGACCACCTTCCGATAATGTATCTCTAGAGGCGAATACACCTGGGTTCAACAAGAACATCTTGTAACCCGGCCCACACATGACCGACCACTCATTTCGCTTGAGTGTATCGAATGTATATCACCAACGGTTGGACTCAAACCACCGTTTCCCGAATGGGCGGAATCGATAGATTTAGAAACAAACGGAATTTCTCTAGATAGGTGATTATACACCCTAATGGGAGCGACCCACATAGCCATGCTGCTTGCCCGATTTTTGTCCTTTCCCGGTTGCTGAGGCCTGAGGCTACGCATACTTACCATTCATTGATAACACAATCACTTTGAATGCCACATTGTCAGATCCGTTAATCACTGGTTGAGTTTGCACAAATATTCTGGATATTATGCTAAGGGATAAATCCGTTGCAACCATATACATTCATACAGACCAACCCATTTGATCATTGGAAATACTCTGTCAGACATTCGTCCATTTATGTTCGTTCTGGGACTGAACGAAACCGAAGGCACTATTTCTATAAATAGAAAAGCCCTTGCACTTCACTCCGTCTTCAATATATTCAGCATACTTGGTTCGCAACGCTTATGCCGATACGGAGTGGTTCTTCGGATAATAATCCAACCGGTCTCTCCATATTGACAACGATGGTCAAAACTTCGATAGTCTGTGATTTAACTATCGAATAAAAACAAGTGTTCAATCAACATATCAAACAAATCACTGGGCTCTTTAATTAATATTCATTAATTAAACCACTTCTCTATTTTCTCTATCAATATTTGTTAACCAAATATTTTCAATAATCATCTCGGCCTCTTATGCCATTTGGAAGACGTTTCCAAATATCAACTTCTTTTATTTTCTATATATTAGAAAAATCTCTATTTGCAATTGGAAACAATTCCAATCACTTATCTCTATCCCTTTTTGTTTACAACATTCGATTTTTTATATTCACTTTCCTATCGAATTCAATACGTCGATACAATGATTTCTAATTATCAAAATATCTTAAAAATATTCTAACTCCTTAAATTTCCGGAAAATTTCGCCATAACCTCCCCTGTATCGGGAGCATCGGGAAATTTCAAATAGCTTCCCGGTATCTTCCTAAATCAAAAAGAAAAAGGAAAAGCCAAACGGCTTGCCGATACGGCGCATAAAACCCATATATGAATTAAACATGTACCTTTTTGTCGGGCACATAAATAAAAATCTTCATATACTCCATCCCATATCTGTTTAACACCTGTTCACCTGTTTCCAATTCAATTCAACTCAATCCATTCGTTTGAATTCAAATTTGAATCGTTTGAATTCGGTTTCGCTTAATTATTCTTTAATTAGCCCTTTTGCCTATTCCACTTCTTTGTTTGAACATAACATGTTCAAATAAAACGCTTAACTTGCTCACAACCAAATTGAATTTCAATTTCAATTCTAGTTCTCTTTTCTATTTCGAATATAAATTTTCAAATCGAAATCACTTATTTAAGGCCCAATATTAACTCAACATCTCATTTACTAATTACTATTCGAATTAGTTAAATCTATTCAAAAATCTGATTTCTGTTTCAAAAATCGACTCATTACTCCACTGGAGTTCACATATATTTTATAACTCAAATCTGGATTTTTCTAAATAGAAATTTCGATTTTTATTTGCTTAAAATCCTTTAATTTAATTAAATAAACCGTTATGGTTTTATAATGGTTCTGGCGCTGTTTTTCTGAAAATTTGATTTTGACATAACTCAAAATCTATACGACGAAATTCAGATTTTTCTCTTCCATTAGAAAACTATTATCAAGCTGGTCCTGACGTTTCTTGTTTCAAAGAATTTCGGCTTCAATCGAGTTCTATATATTCAATTGAAGTTCGAATTGCCAATTTACGAACTGCAGCGCTGCGGCGAGTTCGTTTTAATTATATTTATATATATATATATATATAAAAACTTTTAAACTTCTAAACTTCTTTAAAATGAATTCAACTCCATTTAACTCTGCTTGATTCAAATTCAAATCTCACTTTTATTTGAAATTCTAAATTCAAATTCCAATTCCTTTTCTATTTGGTATTCAAATTCAATATTTGAATTTCTATTTGAATTCCCTTATTCAAACTCTATATTTAAATTCCATTTGAACTTTCTATATTCCAATTTCTACATTTGAATTCTATTGGAATTCAAATATTCAACTCCTTTTAAATTCTATATTCAAAATTCCATAGTTAGAAACCCATTTGAATTTCATATTCAAATCCCATAGATTAATTCCTATTTGAGTTTAATTTGAATCTCTTACATTTAAATTTCATTTTCCATTTGAATTCTAATATTCAAATTCATTTCCACACCATTTGAATTCTAATATTCAAACTTATTTTAACACCATTTGAATTTCTTCACTCAAATCCATTTGAATTCCCTTGAATTCAAATTCCATTTCAAAATCCTTTGGATTTCCTATTTTGAAATCCTATTTGAAATTCCATTTCCCATTCTACTTCGAAAATCCTATTTCAAGGTTTATTTCAAATTCTATTTTGAAATTTCATATTCAAATTTCTACTTGAATTTTCTGTATCCAATTCCATGTTCAAATTCAACACTTGAATTTCTATTTCAAATCTCAATTCAAATTTCACATTTAAATTCCATTCAAATCTTTATTCAAATTTCACATTTGAATTCTTCCTTGAAATACTATATTTCAAATTCTATTCAATTCTTCTTTGAAATTCTATATTTCAAATTCTATTTTGAAATTCTACATTCAAATCTCTATTTGAATTTCTTTATTCGAATTCCTTCGAATTCAAATTTTATTTTAATTCCTTGAATTCAAATTCTATTTTTCATTCTAATTTCGTCTATTCAAATTCTATTTGAACTTCTTATTTGAATTTCTAATATTCAATCTCCTTTTAAAATTCAAACATTCAAACTCCTTTTAAAATTCAAATGTTGTACTCAAATTTCATTTGAGTTATATATTTAAAAATTTCCTTTCACATCCTATTTTGAAATTTCATTTCAAATTCCAATTTCAAACTTGTATTTCTATTTTTGAATTATCAAATGATAAATCTTTTCACTTCATTTATAACTTCGTTATAAAAGACTATTTATAAACTTCGTTTATAAAGAACTACTTGTTTTATTTTTCAAAACAAGTTTATATTTTTTTTTATTCCATTAAAAATTCAAATTTCTATTTAAAAATAGAATTTTCCTTTTTAAATCGCCAATATCCTTTTTACGATATTTTAAAATATCATTACTTAAGCCCAGTGATATTTAAACACACAAAGCAACGAATTATTTATTTTTCTAACACATCATATATAACAATATATATATGCAAACAAATAAACAAACAGATAATATATTTTTGAGGAATCCAGTTGGATTCCTCCAACCTGTTTTCCTGCATCCACAGATGTCAGCACATAAATAATACCAATTCTACTTCGTGGCAGAATATCGCGGTATAGAAGGTCATCCACTAATCATAGCGTGGGGCGTATAGGGTAATCATCCGCTATGAAACTGCGGGCATCCGCTAATGAGACTGCGGGAATCCAACCAATCAATCAACCCAATATATATATATATATATAGCCTAAATAACTAATATATATACACAACCAGAAAACATTCACACAAGCAACAGACAATTACTTTTAATGAAATAAAAATAATTCTAAAGGTGAGTGAGATTTACTCACCTCGATTTATTTGTCGGATATCCTGTCACAGCTTCGAATCTATTCGAATAAATCTCTTTGGTACCTACGATTATATATTTTAATTTATCAACTAAACTTTTTCTTTTTCTTTTTAACTTGAGCAAATTAATTTCCATAATTTGTATATTTTAAATCAACTATCCACTAAATAAATAAATTTTCTACGTATTTAAAAATTCCGAATCAACGCATACCTTACTGCTATTCTAACCATGAAGCTACTCGAAAATCATTGAACGATTTTGCTGAGAAAAACCCCTAAATTGCTGACCTTTTCCCTTTGGCATTAAATCGAACACTTCGCCTTCACTCACCAATACTTTGTTGTCATCTACAATCAACAGCCAAGCTGTCGTCCCACCACCAAAACATCCTCGCGTCCCCTGTCGAACACCACATCGCACCATCCTTGTATTCAGATATCGACCTCATCCCCTTCACAAAGTCGCAGTCCCCACGTCAGATCGAACTCCTCAATCACTACAGCACCGAACCCTAGACGCGCTTCGTAATCTGCTGCCATCCCCGACGATCACCATCGCGAGTCCAAATCACCTGAACCCTAACCTCAAATCGTCTTGCCCGTGATGTCGAGCTACAGCAGAACTCGAAATCTGCATCCCTCCTATTTTATGAGCATCGAGTCCTCAAGGGCTCGGATTTCAAATCGCGAAGGTGAATTCAAAAATCGATTTTATTCTAGGATTTTGAAATCGATTTCAGAGGTATAGGCTACGGGGTTTTCACTCGATTTTGATTTTGCTGAGGAATGGAAATAGCCAAAGGAAAGTTACGATATATATATAATAGTGGGAAGGAGACAATTCGTACTCGACATTAAAATTGTGCTTTACTTTGCAACGAAGCTGGGAAGCAGAATTTGTGGCTCGAGAAAACATTATAGGTCTGCGCTGGGAAGGTGGAGGTCTGCGTGAAGGATAGGTCGGCTGAGGAACATTTGATTTAAACTTTGAAATGATTTTTATAAAATAAAATACTCTAAAATATCTTTTGGTCCATACTTAACATTTTGAACCGCTTTTAAATCGCATCGAACGGCATTTTCAGCGTTATTCGTTACCCTGAACTTAACGGGACGAGTTCTGAAATTAAGTTCAACTGTATAGAAGAGAACAATTTTAAACTAACACTTTAATTAAAAATATAAATAGATTTCAACATTTACTTCCATCGATAATAAATTATTATCGTTTTAATTCAACCTAGAATTTATATTAATTGACCGAAGTGTTTCGATTCAGTATTAAATTCTGAATTCAATTATATTACGTTTTCGTATAACAACTATTCAATATATTCAAATTAGATTGTATATTGATTATTTAATCGATAACCCAATAAAATACCATTTATATTATAAATTCAATATTTAAAACTATATTAAATATTTAAAATAAATCGATGAAAAATCTGGGTCGTTACATTCTTTCCCCCTTAAAATAATTTCGTCCTCGAAATTGCTAAGATAGGAAAAATGGTACAAACTCATTACTTTTCAAAATCTAACTTATGTTGAAACTCAACTCCTCATATTTCTACAAATTAACTCCAACCAAAACTTTTGGTCTTCACACATTTGATTCGAATGATCTACGATCAATCCATTTATATCCAATCTATATTCCGTTAAACCTATTCAAATTGATTCTAATCAATTCACTCACTTCGACCCATTTAACTTGTTTAAGTTAAATTTCAATTCCAGAATTCAAATCCCAGGGTTTTCATTTCAAATTCTTTTGAAATCACTTAAACATGTACATATATTTATTTCCATCCCAAATTCAAAACATTTGAATATTCAAACCAATTTGTTTTCTTTCAAACAAATTTCCATCAAAACTTTTCTAAGGTAGCAATTCATCACTTAGAAACTCGGAAATGAACACTGATGATGTTGCAATCATCATCAGCATTATTTCCCAGCCACTGAAGTGAGTTCAGTGCTTTATTATTTCAAAATTCATCTAAAATGATTTTCTTTATTATTTTAATATACTTTGAAAAATATTTTTCAACTTCCCAGGATTTTGAATTCTTAATTCTGGTTTGAATCCAATTTTAATTCAACTCATTTGTATATTTAATTCTTGTACAAATTCTATTTTGGTTATATATAACCATTCAAATTTTATAATCTCGTTTGATTATAATCCTAACAATCAACACATCCATATATCATAATAAGTTCAGAAAATTATTCTTTCTATATCAAAATAGAATTTTGGGTAAAATTATTTCATTTACCCATTTAAAAACAATATCATGTCGTATTTTCTGTTCAAGTGTTTAGAAATCCCTATCGACTTCGTGGCGTCCCACGATTCGACCAGAATTCATAAACCACTCACAGACTAGTCAACACAATATAAAATAGCTTTTAAATCAAATAACAAATACGCTCTCTCGTAGATATACACTCAACTCATTCTAGGGTACTACTGACCCTATCTCTAATGAGCACATGCCACATGAGCCTAGGTGTTCGCTCAACCTAAGCTCTGATACCAACTGTAACGAACCGGGGATTCGAGTAGGCTTTTCAACCATCCTCTCCTCCCTCGGCACTGGGCTAACCTCCCAGCGTGGCTTACAGAGATACCTCAGAACTGCTTTTACGGCCAGCCTCTTGACTCGACCAACCCACATTGTCGGGAGATGTAGGGGTAAGAGTCTCCCGTTCGCCACCAAACGCGAAGCGAGAACCCCCTATCATCCGTACCAATTAAGCAACCAGCTCTGATACCAACTGTAACGACCCGCAAATCCGTGCTATCTGAGTTGACTAAAAACACCACACGTCCAACTCAAATTGCACAGAAATACGACTCATTATTAGAAAGAAGATAGAGGGGGAGAATAGATAAGATAGAAAACTTAGAATAGGAGAAAAACGAAGATCACAACTCACAGCGGAACGAATAGAATATATTATATAACATAACCTTTGAAATACAAATCTGTTTGTTACATATATACATACCATCATCAGAGTACACATAACATTTGACTCAGCGGAAGTAACTCCAAATAACTAACGTTGAAGCCTCCTGCTTCAAGCTCCTCCAAGTGTATCTGTAAAAACCTGAAACACTTGACTGCCCGTACAAATTTGGGCACCCAAGAGTTTAGGGAAAACAAACAAAAACAAACTCTGGGTCAGTCATGGGACTGGTGTGAGTAAACTCCAACCACTTGTTTAACCTTCAAAACTCTTTTCGAAAGAAAAGATAATAGTAAGACCAGCCCACACATAAACATGGACGGCTTTTACCTTACTATAACCCAAAACACTTTGATATCAAATCCAGTGATATTATAGTAATGTCTACATCAAATAAATAACCAATTAGCAGAACGCTTGCATCTCACGCTCTACATATATAGTATAAAATCAAAAACCGCAGGGCGTTTATTGGAGATTGGATTCCAACTATGACAAGGTATGGGACCACCTTCCGATAATGTATCTCTAGAGGCGAATACACCTGGGTTCAACAAGAACATCTTGTAACCCGGCCCACACATGACCGACCACTCATTTCGCTTGAGTGTATCGAATGTATATCACCAACGGTTGGACTCAAACCACCGTTTCCCGAATGGGCGGAATCGATAGATTTAGAAACAAACGGAATTTCTCTAGATAGGTGATTATACACCCTAATGGGAGCGACCTACATAGCCATGCTGCTTGCCCGATTTTTGTCCTTTCCCGGTTGCTGAGGCCTGAGGCTACGCATACTTACCATTCATTGATAACACAATCACTTTGAATGCCACATTGTCAGATCCGTTAATCACTGGTTGAGTTTGCACAAATATTCTGGATATTATGCTAAGGGATAAATCCGTTGCAACCATATACATTCATACAGACCAACCCATTTGATCATTGGAAATACTCTGTCAGACATTCGTCCATTTATGTTCGTTCTGGGACTGAACGAAACCGAAGGCACTATTTCTATAAATAGAAAAGCCCTTGCACTTCACTCCGTCTTCAATATATTCAGCATACTTGGTTCGCAACGCTTATGCCGATACGGAGTGGTTCTTCGGATAATAATCCAACCGGTCTCTCCATATTGACAACGATGGTCAAAACTTCGATAGTCTGTGATTTAACTATCGAATAAAAACAAGTGTTCAATCAACATATCAAACAAATCACTGGGCTCTTTAATTAATATTCATTAATTAAACCACTTCTCTATTTTCTCTATCAATATTTGTTAACCAAATATTTTCAATAATCATCTCGGCCTCTTATGCCATTTGGAAGACGTTTCCAAATATCAACTTCTTTTATTTTCTATATATTAGAAAAATCTCTATTTGCAATTGGAAACAATTCCAATCACTTATCTCTATCCCTTTTTGTTTACAACATTTGATTTTTTATATTCACTTTCCTATCGAATTCAATACGTCGATACAATGATTTCTAATTATCAAAATATCTTAAAAATATTCTAACTCCTTAAATTTCCGGAAAATTTCGCCATAACCTCCCCTGTATCGGGAGCATCGGGAAATTTCAAATAGCTTCCCGGTATCTTCCTAAATCAAAAAGAAAAAGGAAAAGCCAAACGGCTTGCCGATACGGCGCATAAAACCTATATATGAATTAAACATGTACCTTTTTGTCGGGCACATAAATAAAAATCTTCATATACTCCATCCCATATCTGTTTAACACCTGTTCACCTGTTTCCAATTCAATTCAACTCAATCCATTCGTTTGAATTCAAATTTGAATCGTTTGAATTCGGTTTCGCTTAATTATTCTTTAATTAGCCCTTTTGCCTATTCCACTTCTTTGTTTGAACATAACATGTTCAAATAAAACGCTTAACTTGCTCACAACCAAATTGAATTTCAATTTCAATTCTAGTTCTCTTTTCTATTTCGAATATAAATTTTCAAATCGAAATCACTTATTTAAGGCCCAATATTAACTCAACATCTCATTTACTAATTACTATTCGAATTAGTTAAATCTATTCAAAAATCTGATTTCTGTTTCAAAAATCGACTCATTACTCCACTGGAGTTCACATATATTTTATAACTCAAATCTGGATTTTTCTAAATAGAAATTTCGATTTTTATTTGCTTAAAATCCTTTAATTTAATTAAATAAACCGTTATGGTTTTATAATGGTTCTGGCGCTGTTTTTCTGAAAATTTGATTTTGACATAACTCAAAATCTATACGACGAAATTCAGATTTTTCTCTTCCATTAGAAAACTATTATCAAGCTGGTCCTGACGTTTCTTGTTTCAAAGAATTTCGGCTTCAATCGAGTTCTATATATTCAATTGAAGTTCGAATTGCCAATTTACGAACTGCAGCGCTGCGGCGAGTTCGTTTTAATTATATTTATATATATATATATATAAACTTTTAAACTTCTAAACTTCTTTAAAATGAATTCAACTCCATTTAACTCTACTTGATTCAAATTCAAATCTCACTTTTATTTGAAATTCTAAATTCAAATTCCAATTCCTTTTCTATTTGGTATTCAAATTCAATATTTGAATTTCTATTTGAATTCCCTTATTCAAACTCTATATTTAAATTCCATTTGAACTTTCTATATTCCAATTTCTATATTTGAATTCTATTGGAATTCAAATATTCAACTCCTTTTAAATTCTATATTCAAAATTCCATAGTTAGAAACCCATTTGAATTTCATATTCAAATCCCATAGATTAATTCCTATTTGAGTTTAATTTGAATCTCTTACATTTAAATTTCATTTTCCATTTGAATTCTAATATTCAAATTCATTTCCACACCATTTGAATTCTAATATTCAAACTTATTTTAACACCATTTGAATTTCTTCACTCAAATCCATTTGAATTCCCTTGAATTCAAATTCCATTTCAAAATCCTTTGGATTTCCTATTTTGAAATCCTATTTGAAATTCCATTTCCCATTCTACTTCGAAAATCCTATTTCAAGGTTTATTTCAAATTCTATTTTGAAATTTCATATTCAAATTTCTACTTGAATTTTCTGTATCCAATTCCATGTTCAAATTCAACACTTGAATTTCTATTTCAAATCTCAATTCAAATTTCACATTTAAATTCCATTCAAATCTTTATTCAAATTTCACATTTGAATTCTTCCTTGAAATACTATATTTCAAATTCTATTCAATTCTTCTTTGAAATTCTATATTTCAAATTCTATTTTGAAATTCTACATTCAAATCTCTATTTGAATTTCTTTATTCGAATTCCTTCGAATTCAAATTTTATTTTAATTCCTTGAATTCAAATTCTATTTTTCATTCTAATTTCGTCTATTCAAATTCTATTTGAACTTCTTATTTGAATTTCTAATATTCAATCTCCTTTTAAAATTCAAACATTCAAACTCCTTTTAAAATTCAAATGTTGTACTCAAATTTCATTTGAGTTATATATTTAAAAATTTCCTTTCACATCCTATTTTGAAATTTCATTTCAAATTCCAATTTCAAACTTGTATTTCTATTTTTGAATTATCAAATGATAAATCTTTTCACTTCATTTATAACTTCGTTATAAAAGACTATTTATAAACTTCGTTTATAAAGAACTACTTGTTTTATTTTTCAAAACAAGTTTATATATTTTTTTTATTCCATTAAAAATTCAAATTTCTATTTAAAAATAGAATTTTCCTTTTTAAATCGCCAATATCCTTTTTACGATATTTTAAAATATCATTACTTAAGCCCAGTGGTATTTAAACACACAAAGCAACGAATTATTTATTTTTCTAACACATCATATATAACAATATATATATGCAAACAAATAAACAAACAGATAATATATTTTTGAGGAATCCAGTTGGATTCCTCCAACCTGTTTTCCTGCATCCACAGATGTCAGCACATAAATAATACCAATTCTACTTTGTGGCAGAATATCGCGGTATAGAAGGTCATCCACTAATCATAGCGTGGGGCGTATAGGGTAATCATCCGCTATGAAACTGCGGGCATCCGCTAATGAGACTGCGGGAATCCAACCAATCAATCAACCCAATATATATATATATAGCCTAAATAACTAATATATATACACAACCAGAAAACATTCACACAAGCAACAGACAATTACTTTTAATGAAATAAAAATAATTCTAAAGGTGAGTGAGATTTACTCACCTTGATTTATTTGTCGGATATCCTGTCACAGCTTCGAATCTATTCGAATAAATCTCTTTGGTACCTACGATTATATATTTTAATTTATCAACTAAACTTTTTCTTTTTCTTTTTAACTTGAGCAAATTAATTTCCATAATTTGTATATTTTAAATCAACTATCCACTAAATAAATAAATTTTCTACGTATTTAAAAATTCCGAATCAACGCATACCTTACTGCTATTCTAACCATGAAGCTACTCGAAAATCATTGAACGATTTTTCTGAGAAAAACCCCTAAATTGCTGACCTTTTCCCTTTGGCATTAAATCGAACACTTCGCCTTCACTCACCAATACTTTGTTGTCATCTACAATCAATAGCCAAGCTGTCGTCCCACCACCAAAACATCCTCGCGTCCCCTGTCGAACACCACATCGCACCATCCTTGTATTCAGATATCGACCTCATCCCCTTCACAAAGTCGCAGTCCCCACGTCAGATCGAACTCCTCAATCACTACAGCACCGAACCCTAGACGCGCTTCGTAATCTGCTGCCATCCCCGACGATCACCATCGCGAGTCCAAATCACCTGAACCCTAACCTCGAATCGTCTTGCCCGTGATGTCGAGCTACAGCAGAACTCGAAATCTGCATCCCTCCTATTTTATGAGCATCGAGTCCTCAAGGGCTCGGATTTCAAATCGCGAAGGTGAATTCAAAAATCGATTTTATTCTAGGATTTTGAAATCGATTTCAGAGGTATAGGCTACGGGGTTTTCACTCGATTTTGATTTTGCTGAGGAATGGAAATAGCCAAAGGAAAGTTACGATATATATATATAATAGTGGGAAGGAGACAATTCGTACTCGACATTAAAATTGTGCTTTACTTTGCAACGAAGCTGGGAAGCAGAATTTGTGGCTCGAGAAAACATTATAGGTCTGCGCTGGGAAGGTGGAGGTCTGCGTGAAGGATAGGTCGGCTGAGGAACATTTGATTTAAACTTTGAAATGATTTTTATAAAATAAAATACTCTAAAATATCTTTTGGTCCATACTTAACATTTTGAACCGCTTTTAAATCGCATCGAACGGCATTTTCAGCGTTATTCGTTACCCTGAACTTAACGGGACGAGTTCTGAAATTAAGTTCAACTGTATAGAAGAGAACAATTTTAAACTAACACTTTAATTAAAAATATAAATAGATTTCAACATTTACTTCCATCGATAATAAATTATTATCGTTTTAATTCAACCTAGAATTTATATTAATTGACCGAAGTGTTTCGATTCAGTATTAAATTCTGAATTCAATTATATTACGTTTTCGTATAACAACTATTCAATATATTCAAATTAGATTGTATATTGATTATTTAATCGATAACCCAATAAAATACCATTTATATTATAAATTCAATATTTAAAACTATATTAAATATTTAAAGTAAATCGACGAAAAATCTGGGTCGTTACAATTTTGGACCTCTAATCGATGAATCGAATGCATTAGTTGATGTATTTGAGACTACGGATGAACCATATATGGAGGAGGAAATAGAGTCAGAATCTGAAAGTGATGAGGACGACTAACCAATAATCCTCATTTTCGATAGGTAATTTTATGTTTATTTTTATATAGTAAGAATCAAATTCATATTTAATAGATATTTCTTATGTTAACACAATTTAATCGATATTTCTTATGTTTGATTTAAAAATATGCATGATGGCCCTCATGGACCTCGATATCCGACATTGTTAAGGAGGCCATATGGCAGGATTTTTTGGTACGTATGTATGATATAACATTTATTAGGTTAAGTTGTTATGCTCCTATTTGATAAGTTCATATGTATGCTATTTGAAAAAAAGAATGCAGGGTTCGGTGGATCTCCAGGAGACGGATTTGGATCTTGTCAAGCGCCACTAGAATAGTAAAATGGCAAGAAATTACAGAGAGTCAATGAACACCTTAAAATCAGGGGGGAAAAGACCGTTTGGATGGACAAAACGATTTGGGATAAGCTATATACTTATTGGAATAATAATGAGGAGTTTCTGGTAAATTTACTGCATATTTAATTTAAATTATTGTATTCAATTAATATGTGATTTAGAATAATATATATTTTTTAAATTTAAATGTATAGGCCCAATCTGAGAGAAATGCAGCTAACAGAAGCAAGAATCCGGTAGGTGGGTTCAAGTCATTTCAGCACCATTGCGAGGATCCGTATATTTTGTAATTGCACAGTTTAAATTTTAATTTATAACTTGTTAAGATTAATAGTTGATTTAAATTTAAGTTTTAATTTACACATACATATTATATATATACACACACACACATATGCTTATTTAAGGAGAGAGCGCATATAGCTCCTGTGTCGTAGTGGGATGTTTTCGAGCATACGCATGCATTGAGTCAGACTAACGACACAGGCTCAGTTTCGTGCAGTTGGGACCATGATGATAAGGCGCGTGAGAGATATGCAAGTATAAAATAGTTAAGTTAGACTTATAATTTAATTAAAATAGTGCTATCTAAATTCATTTGTTTTTTTTTTTGTTTAACAGGAGAAATTTCAGGTACAAATGGCGTAGTTACTGGAATCTACTGGGAGGAGTGAGTTGATCAAGAACGATGAAAACATGATATTTAATGTTGTCATGGATTCACCTACCCGGAACAGACGATATGGTTATGGAAATCTAGAGGTAGTACTAAAATTTATAATAAAAACTCAAATGTATTCGAAATGATACTATGAAATACTGAAAAGCTGAAATTATATATAGATTAGAACATCTCAGCAGAGGTATCAGAGGGCTCAGGACAAGGGAGAATTCGCACAGCTGAAAGCACAGATTGCAGAGCTTCATGAGTGTGATCGTCGCCGAGAAGAGCAGATGGAGCTGCTAAACCGGCGGCCGGCGGAGTTCATTGCCCGGTACGGTACGCCACATTTATCTTCTGGTGGAGAGAGTTGATCAGGTTAGCTTGTTTTGATGACATATATGTTTTGAGAGTGGGTGGGGCTTGCTACATGATGATGGTTGTATATATTGGTTTGGACATGATGTTATGATGGTTTGGTGATGGTATGGTTTGGACATGGTGTTTGTTATGAAAGGTTTGGACATGGTATGTAGAATCATGTTGTTTTGGCAACGTTTGGTTGTTGTATATATGTAACTTTTGGTTAATGTTGTGTGTTATGTGTTTTATTTTTCTTTTTTCATGTGTTTGGTTGTATATGTGGTTGAGATTGAGTTGTATGCTCGAAATGGAACAGTTTTCATGATTATATATGTTGTGTGTCGCTGGAAGTGGCAATTCTGAAATCTTGAAAAAAAAAAATGCCCAGATTTCCAACGGTGAGCAACGAAAATCAATGGTTTAAAAGTCTATCATATTCAACGGTTTTCAACGTCTTCCAATGGCTTATTTCCAACGGATTTCAACCATTTTCATCGTCCCTTTAGCCAGAAAGAAAGGACGCGTGGTCAAATATATCAATTGGAAGCCGTTGGAAAAGGACATTGGTTGTATTGGAAGTCGTTGGAAACCGTTGGAAACAAGACATTGGCTGCGGAAGTCGTTGGAAGCCGTTGATTCGTATACCAACGGCCTTTCCATATATTGTTTGGATTTCAAATTGTAAGTCATATCCGATCTGAACTACAGTTGATTTTACGGGGTTGGATCGGATTGAATATAGGTTGTGTGCAACCCTACTTTTAAAGCGATATATACAGGTTCTAAGGTAGGTAGGTACCCAGCACCCTCACCTAATTATATGATCTTGGTTATATTCAAACATAAGAGACCTTATGTTAGACGTTCTACTTTTAAAAGTTTGGTTCCAAAATAAACAACAATATATGACATCTAAAATCCGGCGATGCTACATGCTTGCAGGATACGTACGCATCCCAAACGCAACCTTTTTCACTTTGCAAATTATATATTAAACTGCCATTTTGGTATGACTGGATTTCATGAGTTCAAATATAAATATTCATGCTAACCTTATTGTCATCATGCGTCCAATCTCTGTCACATTTATATTAATATCATCTAGTTAAGCGGGTCACACACTTTAGTTAAATTATTACAATCAGTAATTAAGATTTACTAATAGACCGATAGTCGGAAGATCGATCTTTGTTTAAACATTCATTTTAATCAATTTGATTTGATTTTAATATAAATGTGTTTATATTGAAACCGCAAAAAAGTTTGTTCAGTTATAGATTTAGCCAAATTATCCGAACTTTTCGTATATTTCTTACAAGCCCTAATTTTATAATATATTTCTTAGATTAGATTAGTGATAGGTACTCATTGTATCTATCATATATACGTCAAATTTACTATATAAAAGCAAAAAGAGTGTTAAATTTACTATATGTCAAAATTTGCTGTTAAATTGAATAATAACGGAACCAACCAAACTAAATTTAGTTGCTTTAGTTTAATTTTTGTTTCTAATGATTTTTGTGTAGTTTAGTTATTTTTGTGAAAAATAGACTGAAAAACAAACTTAACCAAAAATTTGATGAAAAATATACAAAATTTGAATTTTAGTCAGTATGATATATTTTAGTACAAAAAAAGGAAATGACGGGGGTCTGAATTTCTTTTTTTACTAAAATATGTAAATCTTCCTAAAACCAAACTTCTTACGGTTTTCCAGCAAAAAGGCATCACTTGATTAAAAGTCAATACATAGCTTTTTATACGTGCGTCTACCATGTCCCATTAGTTAAGTGATTAGGAACAGAATCTCCTCAACTCTTTTTTTCGTCAACTTTATGACCCACTGAAATCGTTTTCCACAAACAAAGTACAATTTGTGTTTTCTCTTTTTCAAGAATCTCCGTGGCTGGTAAGTGCGCTTTTGTTATTTTATTCCAACCTTTGACGAGAAGAAGAAACCAAGTTTGTTTATGCTTATCAATGGCAAAATGTACACTGAACTTTGTTTTTCAATATACACACATTTCAAACGTTTACTGCTTAATAAAGCTGGATTGCAGTGAACCCTCCACCATCATATCTACTTTTGTCTCCATACACATGATTTTCGTTTATAACATCAATTACACAAAGAGAATGTACATAAAAATATGTTTATTTGAAAATGTTCTGTATATTTTTAATGTTCGATCATTGATGGTAGTTGTTCAATTAGTTCAAATAATATTTGAACTTTAACATTTATTTGGTCTATAAAAATTCAAATATCTTATAAAAGAGGATTAACGTTCCGTTTGGATTGACTAAGATTAATTTTTTTTTTTTTTTTTTTTAAGTTTCACGTCTACTTCAACTTTCAAAATATCAAAAAACTACTTATGCAAGTCACAATGTACTGGTTTTTATTTTGAAAAATTGAAGAAAAAACTTAGGTAGTGTTTGGTTTATTTATGTTTTGAGTTTTTAATTTTCGGGATCAATTATGAAGTTTGGAAGATTTAAAGCATAACAGAGATGATGAATCAAAGGCGCAGGAAGTAACAGAGGAGACCGCGGGATGGTGGATAGATGGATTTGTTATAATTCTTCCATCGTTTCTTACAACATGGAAAACAATAAAAAGTTGTTTTTTGTTTTGTGTGTTAACTTCGTTTTGTAAAACAATCATTTTTCATGATATGTGTGCGTCACCGGCATTAATGTATGTGCGAAAACTCAAAATTAAAAATTGTAAACCAAAGACACCCTTGTTTTTTAGTTGACTTACATGAGCCGCCCTAAGGAATTCCTTCGCCCGTTGCTACCACCCGTTTCCACCGCTAATTTTGTGGCCCAGCGCTTCTTGGGTAATCAATTTGCAGTATGGTACTTTTAATAAATGTGGTACTTTATTACTTATTAAAGTTCGTTTTCTCCATATTGGTAGACAGGGGCACTATACAGTTGTTTTTTATATGGTAAAAGGACAAACATGTTGAAAACAAGTATGAAAGCATGGGTCCAAAGCGCTCAAAAGACATCCGACACCAATATGCAAATATAAAAAACCTGTACCTTTATGACCTTCCTATTATACAAATTTTAATATTGTAAGATTTAATGTCAAGCATTACGATCTAAGCAGCGTTAGTAAATTTAGTACATTATTTCTATCCGACACGCTACACACGTTAGAAGTTTTTTATAGTCGGAATTCGGATCCTCTTATTTTCAAAATTAACGTATGAATTTCGAACTTGTTGGATTTGAACTTATGTAGTTCACGAACGAGTATGTATGCTAAAGTGCTGCTAAACAAGTATAACTCGAAACATTCCTCATGTATATCAGTATATATGTATGTATGTGTGTGTTTACACACACACCCAATAGCAAATTAGTAATTGTGTTATTGAACTGTGTATTGATTGAGTTAAAATAGATCCTAATGCATATATAAGCAAAACTATGTGCAATAATGTAGTGAATCATTTTCTCTTCATCAATAATAAAATCATGTTGCCATGATTAAACAATTATACAAGAATTCTATTTTGGTATCAGAGCTCACGGCCCAAATGCAATACCACACGAAGCCAGTTTACCAATTATAGTTCCTCGCTTAAACTAATCACTGAAAGTATTTTTTTATTACTATCTCGTCGGAAAAGATTCAACATCCAAGAAGTTTGGCAAGATCAAGATTTTATACATGTTGTTGCATTTTTTTCACACCAATTTTGTATTAAATTTCAACCCATCAATGTCCCACCTGTCGAATTAGTGCACCGCCTCAAGACCCATTAAATTATCTTTTGTATCCGGGCAGCTTCTATTAGACCAAAACTCATCCTTCGTCAAATTGTTGATTCCAAGGACCATATATTTCAACCATGGCTTATGAAAACAGTGCATTAGCCCAATCAAACAACAATTCTTCCAGAATATCATTACCTAAAGACGAAGAGATAACCAACACACGGCTTCGGTTCGTCTAGACCCAGTATTCCACGTTTCCATGGACTCAGCCAATAACAGTCCCCTAATTTGTCCATTTTACAATTAAATCCATAATTATTTCGAGGGTTTAACTACAAAATAAAGAAAATTAGGAGGTCGGGTGCATGGGAACGTGGAATATTGGGTTCAGGTGATCTCTGCCCCAACACACAGTAGTTTCAGTGTACGATCTGATTAAAACAATCATAAGCCCACAAAGTCAGCAGATTACAGTACAACTGGATGAAAGCAACTTCTTGTTATGGAGATTCCAAATTGAAACAACACGCACTACATCATATATGCTGATTAAGCTGTGTTTTTAGCCGTATCTAAACCAGTTAGATACGGTAACAAGCCGTATCAAAAAATGATGTGTTAAATTATTAGATACAGCTGTAAACCGTATCTAATTGTAATAACATACAACTATTGGCCGTATCTAAACGATTAGTAGATACGACTATAAACCGTACCTTATATATATATATATATATATATATATATATATATATATATATATATATATACATATATACACACATAAGGATAAGATCAGGAGCACCCCAAATAGTGCAGCACCACTTTAGCCCCCTGAATTTCACCACACATTCCCGTTTATCTCTCCTCCCACTAATTCTCTCTCCACCCACTAACTTAATTTACAATAAACATGTGACTCAAACTGAGGTGCAAAGGGAAGGCTAAAAAATGGGGTGCTCTGTGTTGGGTACAACAATGTGTTGTATGATTTTTGTTTGATGATAACAAACATATAATATTATTTAAACGTGTTTGTAACTCTACTATTTTATATTTCATTTCATAGAAATAAATAATTATTGAATAATATACTATTATACACAGTTCACAGTATATTTATTCAATTAAATATTTTATTTCAAAATATGAAATAGTACAACATTATAACTCCACTATTGTATATTCACGATTATAATATTTTACATGGAATTGTACTAACTGAATTAATTTGAATATGATATACAAATTGATTTGAACACAATAAAATAATATTTTATTTCAGTCAAATTTGTTTATTACAAATATTAGTACAATCTTCTCATACAGTACATTTGTTCCTCACTACATCACTCATCACTCAGTACATATTCACTCGTTCATTTATTTCCATATTCACTGACACTGACACTGATACACTGAATCTTCACATGCTCCAATCCAATCCAGTCTCTTCATACCTGTCACAAATAGAAAAACAGACACAGTACATTGTAATAGAATTGAAATTGAATACGTGCAAATATAAATTTATTTTAAATTTTATTTGCCTCAGAATTTCGGTGTGTTTCTATAGCCCAGAATTTTGGAACCAACTTAAAATTTTTATTTTAGAAATTTTAATGGATTTTGAAAATTTAAAATAATTTATTTTAAATAATAACAATTAAAAATTTATTTAAATCAAAGTTAGAACGAATATATTTATTTTGATTTTAAAAGGAGTTAGAAATAACGCTGCAGTTTGAAAATTTGAACTTTGACTGAGTGTACAGGATGCAAAATAAATCGGATTTTGGTAAAACCAAAAATATTTAAATCTGTTTAAAAATATCTTTCCAACGAATCTGAAAAATTGAAATTTCATAGCGGTAATAAAAAGTTATGCCCTGTTTAAAATTCAGAATAGTGGCTATAGAATTTAATATAAGTAAAATTAGGCTCACATCCCTATTTTAGTTTTAAATTAAGCGCACGTCCCCCTCATACTTTCAATGCATATCCGGTCCCTAGAATTAAGGTGTCACTCCTTTTTTTAATCTTCTTTCGCATGCTGCCATGCCTACTTCGCTTTTTACCCATTTGACCAAAAAAAATGCGGCAGTGACTTAAAAAAAAACATTTCAAAAAATAGGAAATATTCCCAGAAGCATTCAAAAAAAAAAAAATAAAAAATAAAAAATAAAAAATAAAATAAAAAGAAGTTGCATACTTCTGTGCAACTATTGCCAATAGTAGCATACATATATGCATATATTCATACAGTGTATTTATGTTGAAAATCTGGACCAATATACGCATACATGTATGCAACTATTACCAATAAACTGCATACCTGTATGCATACAAAGTTGAACTAAGATTCATGTGTTATGAATAGTTGCATACATGTATGCGACTATTCTGTATATATGCATGCATGTGTGCAACAAATTCAAAGGGGATGAAGGCTTCTGAATATGCACATTTATGTATGCATGTATTCTGTACAAGAACATAAATGTGTGCAATAATGTCTAAAAACGGCGAATGCTTGAAAAAACAGACCAAATTTGAATATATGCATAAAAGGATGCATATAATGTTGTTTAGCTGCATACATGTATGCATTTATACTGCAGTTGGACGCAACACTGAAATATAAGCATGAATGTATGCAACTATTCAAAAATAGGTGCATCTTTTGATGCAAAACCTGTTGTTTCGCTGTTTTGTGTAATTTTGAGTTTTGACGTGGTTTGTAATTGTTTTAAAACCTAAATTTTTCGGCATGTACATGTTTTATTTAATAATGATTTTTCATGATTTTTTTAATATATTTTTTGATGATTTTACCAAAAATAGGGACCTAATTAACATGAAAAGTTAGACCGGATGTGAGCCTAATTTTGAAACTTAATAGGGACCTGTGCCAAACGGACCATTAATATAATATAAGCCAGTATAAATAGCCATTTTGCAAACGACCTCCGTTTTCGATGAAACCACCCTACTTGGATCCGGAATGTCAAATAATTGCAAGATTCCAATTTTCACAATTTTTGAAATTAATATGTGAGCGTGGTAAATCAAAACGTGTTTTGTCAATTTCAGTCAATTTGAATCAACCAGAAAATGACCATTTTTCAAACGATCTCCAAATTCGACGAAATTAATTTTGTTAGTATCGTATCGTCAAAACGTACCTAGATATAATATTTTGAGTCAGTATGTGGCCCCGACAAATTTAAATGTACGATCAAACTAAATAATTAAATGATTTATATTTTAAAATAAATAATGTGGGCTGAAACGATCAAATGGGTTGATGAGACCTAGTCCATTGCGTCCGGAATGGGGGTATTTGGCTAGGGGCGACGATCGTTGGGTACAATTTGGAATACGTGGCATTAAACAAAAATTATCTAAATTAAAGGAATAATTAAATAATAAAATACTGTATAAATACGGTTGGGGTACGGAACCCTAATTCTAAAATGACAGCCGCCGTTTCTATGAAACCAACGGCATAAAAGGTCCGAACTTTCTTCGATTCTTTCTCTCAACCTATTCTATAATTCAAGATGATACCAAAGCGGAAATTAAAGAGAAAAGAACGAACTTCGATTCTATACGGTCAAGATCAGTTTTTGTTTCAAAAATCGAGAGAATTTTCTATCCAAAGGGGGCGCGTTAATGCACGAAATTCGGAGCACCAGATGGTGCGAGTTGGCCGGCGAGTCAGGCATTGGCGGAGGAGACCATCGCGCTCCTCGTGGTGGCGGCAGATGAAGTCCCGGCGGCCTCCAAACGTGTGCGCAAGTGGCTTGGAGAAACGAGAATTTGGTTCGGTTTAATCGTGGAAGGAAGAAGATGGATTAAAGGTTAATGATGATTATAATATAATTAATTATTAAATTATATAATTAATGAATTCAAATGTTCAAAATGCCTTAACTTTGTCATATTAAATCAGAATCAAACGAAATCAGTTACGTTGGATCCGCAGCATCGAGATCTACATGGTGGAACAGTTAGAAACTGATTTGGTGCTTGTCTTAATTTTGGCAGAATGGAAAACCTTCGGTGAGATTTCTTGATTTAAAAAATATATATATAGAAATATATATATATTTAAATTTATTTTGATTGTTATATTTAATATACATGCTATATAAAACACTTATAGGCGTTGTGTAAAATTGAGATTGATTTATTTTGGTTGTGATGAATTGTTAGATCAAAACATATGTTGTTCGTTAAAATATTGTCTTTACCAATTTAGTTTAGAATAAAAATATTCATGTGTTAATTATATTTTTGTTAGTCAGAATTTGTCATCCTTAGCATGTTCATGAATAATAAAATAATCATTCATTAATAAAAACATGTTGACAATAAAAAAAAATACATTTTTATTGTGTATATAAAATATCCACTTGTTAAAATAGAAATATCATTTTATTAGAAATGCAATGTTAAAATAGAAATATCATTTTGTTAGAAATGCCATGTTAAATAAAATGTCATTTTGTTAGTTATTGTCATGTTAAATAAATATATCATTTTTGTTAGAATCATGTCATGTTAAATAAAAATAACATTTTGATTAGAAAATGTCAAGTGAAATAAAAATGTCATTTTTGTAGAAATAAAATAGTTGAAACAAAAATTAACATTTTTGTTGAAATAAAATAGTTAAAACAAAATATTCATATTTGTTAAATAGAAAAGTGTCAAAAACAAAAACTATGTTTTTGTCAAATATATTTGTGTCAAAAACAAAACAACATTTTTGTTAAACATATTTGTGTCAAAACAAAATATCATTTATGTTGAATCATATTTGTGTCAAAACAAAATATCATTTTTGTTAAACATATTTGTGTCAAAACAAAATATCCTTTTTGTTGAATCGTATTTGTGTCAAAATAAAATATCGTTTTTGTTGAATCATATTTGTGTCAAAACAAAATATCATTTTTATTAAACATATTTGTGTCAAAGCAAAATATCATTTTTGTTGAATCATATTTGTGTCAAAACTAAATATCATTTTTGTTAAACATATTTGTGTCAAAAAAAAATATCATTTTTGTTGAATCATATTTGTGTCAAAACAAAATATCATTTTTGTTAGACATATTTGTGTCAAAACAAAATATCATTTTTGTTGAATCATACTTGTGTCAAAACAAAATATCATTTTTGTTAAACTTATTTGTGTCAAAACAAAATATCATTTTTGTTGAATCATATTTGTGTCAAAACAAAATATCATTTTTGTTAAACTTATTTGTGTCAAAACAAAATATCATTTTTGTTGAATCATATTCGTGTCAAAACAAAATAACATTTTTGTTAAACATATTTGTGTCAAAACAAAATATCATTTTTGTTCAATTGTATTTGTGTCACATAACAATATCGTTTTTATGTTGAACTAGAATTGTTACAAAAATATCATTTTTTTATGTTGAATTAGAATTGTCAACAACTTAATAATATCATTTTTAATTGTGATGTTGAACTAAAATTGTCGATAACATAAAAATATCATTCTTATGTGTTATGTTAACATTGATTTTGTATACAAATAAAAGTAGTCATTTTATTTGTTATGATAAAGATAGAAATTTGTATGCAATTAAATTTACATTTTTTTCATTTGTCATTTTAAATAGAACTAACTGCATGCAAATAGAAACATTTCCTTTTATTTGTCATGTTGAGATTAGAAATGTATGCAAATAAAATATCCCTTTTTATTTGTCATTAAAGAGCATAGAAAATGTTATGAAAAATAAAACATTATTTTTATTTGTCCCTAGAAACATAGAGAATGTTAAGTTAATTAAAAATATCATTTTGTTAGAATCATGTTCTGTTAATTAAAAATGTCATTTATTTAGAATAATATCATGTGAAATTAAAATGTCATTTTATTAGATAATGTCATGTTACAATAAAGATGCCATTTTGTTAGGAAATGTTATGTTAAAATATGTCAACAGTAAAATTTACATTTTTATAGTGCATGAAGATATGATTAAAACGATCATTAGTTAGAAATTCAAAATATGTTAAAGATTAAAACATTTTCATTATTATGTTAGCAATATTAGAAAATTGGTCATATGTTAAAAATATGATTTGTGCTAGATTAAAACATTATCATAATAATGTTAATATTAATATGGTAGTGCAAATTGAATTATAAATATTCATTTATAATTTTAAACAGTAAAAATTTGCTATATAGAAAATAATTCAAACCGAATTATAATTGGTTTGATTTATTAACCAATGATTTATCTAAATGAATTGTTGTTGTTTGAAAACACCACACATGTATTGAGATGATATTTGACATACACTAGTCCCACTATTTAGTTATATGTCAATCGATGGAATGACAGTCTGTGATAAGTGTTATTTATTTATTTTAATGCTCATATAGTTGTAAATTTCACTCTGGATGTGAATGGAGTGTTTGATGATTATTTATCATTATTGTTATATACATGCGATGTATGAAATCTATATAATAGAAATTATATGGTAATTGATTGAGTTGCATTCCGATTCAAAATATCTTTCATATAAATAATATTTTAAAATAAAGAATCTTTTAAAATAAAAAATATTTTAAAATAAGGAATATTTTAAAATAATATTCAATGGAGAACAAAATTATGATTTTATGTCCATCTTTGAATGGACACAAAAATATAAAAATATGAAGCCGATTTAAGTAGCAAACGCCATTTTTACCCAAACGGGTTTATCGATCGATATATTTCATTTTATAATGAATATCGAAAAGTAGTGATTTCAAAATCTAATATTTTTAAAATATTAATATTTTAATAGGATAAATATATAGAATATCCAGTTTTGATTTAAAATTGAAAATGAAGTTAAAGTCGTTTTAAAACGAATTTATAAATATTTTATAAAATACGATTTAAATGGAAATCAACGAAATATATATATTATATATATAATGGCCTGGATAGAACGCGTCGCGCAATGACCGTTCATGAATTTCGACCACTAACTTCAAATTGATGTAACGGGAAATCCGACCCTCGGATTCTCCTAAAAGCAGAACCGTTTGGTTCGTATCGAAAAGAGCTTTCTAATGAATATAAGAGTTTCGAAATCTAACGGTTGGATTTGGAATTATGTCCAAATCAAATTTGAAAAAGGTCGCTATGGATGCAGTTCGATGGCCGTTATTGGAAACCGACTATAAATGCCATAATAAAATTATTAAAAGTATGGAAAAATTATGTAAATTCATAATAAACGATTTGAAAAGAATTTGGATGGAAAATTCAAATTTTGAAAAAATAAAAATATATTTTTATCGAAATGAACTAGTTATTAACTAGAATAAATCTTTAAATTAAGATTTAATAAAGCTTTCCAATTAATTAATATTTAATTGGAATAAAATAATATAAATTGGATTTTGGGTTTGTCATGAATGGTGTCTTCAATAACACTGTTCTTAAACCCCGTATGAAAAGAATAAATCTTTTAATTAAGATTATTAGAGTTTCCAATTATATTTAGTAATTGGAATAAAATGAAATGTGAATGGGGTTTATCGTGAACTGTGTTTTAAACGACATTTGTTCTTTAACCCAATTAATAGTGACAATATAATTTGGAATTTATAAAAAAATTTATTAAGATTTAATGGGAATTTTCCAAAGTAAAGTTTTCCAATTTAATATATTGAATTGGAATTCGATTTAATAATAATCGACATGAGCTTCTGTAAAGGAAGACCGTTATTATACATGGAATTTAAAAGGCTTTGCCGTTATTCCATTTGTATTATTAGTCTGATACAGAAATTTATATTGATTATATATTGATTTGATTTCTGTGAAAATTCCATATTTAATGGAAGATGATTTTGGGTTTATCGTGAACTGTGTTTGAAATGACATTGGTTCTTTAACCTAGGTAAAGACAAGATAAATTTCTTAAAGTTGAATAATCATAAAGTAATGATTTTTATATATTAAAACCAAACTGGAGTTTTAATGAATCTTTGAAAAGAAGATTTAAGAATAAATTTAAAAGAATTTTATTTTGATAAAATTAATGGGAACCTTTCCTTAATAATGTGAATATTCATTTAAAAGAATATTCTGAATTGGAATGAGGCATATGATGTGTTTTTATAACTTAATTGTTGATTATAAAATACGCGAGTTATTCGAAAAGACCGGGTTTAACCCATTCTGAATAATTACTATGACGATTAAGATTCGAAGATGAAGACGGTGGTTGAAGAACAGAGGTCTTCACATCGTTTGGGTGATTACTAATGTCTTGATTGGGAGGCATCCCAAGACAAGGTAATAAGTGGTGATCGTTCATACGTACTTGGAGATCGATCGGATATGCGAGGACCTCTCTCCTATGTTGGACATATGGGACGAGGAATAAGGTACCTCCAGTTTCGTTCAGACTCAGAACAGACTTGTAAATGGATGGTATGTCTGACGTTGTATTCCTTTCTACTGTATTCGTTGATCTCTGCTAAATATATATTTGTTTGGTGACGGAGAATTTATTTCCTTGCTTAACACCCTTCTCTGAGACGTACGAGCTTAGAGGTTATATATTGGTAGAAATCAATGGTATGGTATGGATTGACAATGTGGCATGCTAAGATGCAAATGATCAAGGCTTATTATTGAAAAGCAGAGCCTTGTGGTTGATGATAAAAGCACAACTTTATTTAGCATAGCTTTGTGTAGCGACACTTCGCGAGCCTAACACCCCAGTATGAACCAGAAACGGGAGAAGGACCCCAGGGAGAACATACGTTTCTTTCTAGCTAGAAGTGGTGTTTGGGTTTTACAAGCCCAAATATTTTAACTTATGTGGATGATGGAAGGTGATGTACCTCGGATTTGAGTCCCTAGTGTCTATTTATTTACGCCCCATAGGGCGGGGAGACGTATTGTTCAAGCATTACTAATCCACTAACATATTTGAGGACTGGCCCTGGCGCTCCAGGTGCAGTTGCGACTGAGCCTGAGACATGGGCTAGATTGTCTCAAATTCGGACGATCCCTTGCCTTGGTTCATGATGGAAATCCAACTTCCTATACGACCTATACAGTTTTGATTGTATAACTTGTATAGAGATATAGTATATGGTAGCTATGCTGTCTATGATTGATACATTATGATTGAAATGTTTTTGAAACTTATAGACACTAATAATAATATCAAATCCATTTTATCGTATCAATCATTTTTGACCATTATAAGGTAAAACTCTATCCTCTAGTTTGCGTTGCATTGTGTGATGTGACTTGAGTCTTATAATGGTTTCATTTTTCTAAAAAGCATTGCGTTGTTTAACGATTTACTTTATTTCTTGCACTGGAAATCCAATGGAGTAAACCGGTTCCGCATTAGCGGCGTGGTCCTATGATTAGCCTTATTATTATTATTAGATTAGTTAAGTAAGATTTCTCATACCAGCCCCATGACTGACTCGTAGTTTGTTTAACTTGCAAACTCGGGTGCCCTCTTTTCTACACGGGCAGTCGAGTAGCTTATTTTGCAGATATATTAAGCAGGATTCTGGATCGAAGCTTAAAGCTATGTCCAAAGCATGATAGTCTTTCACTTTGTTAGTTTATTGTTCCGTTGCATTGTATTACAATTATTGTAAAGTAATCTTCCGCTGTATTATTTTCGATGTACTTTGATATTCTGTACTCTGACGTAACATTATTATAATGTTTATTAAAGTCTTCTGTTATTTATTATGATGTGTTGTATGCCCAAAGTTAGTGTATCCGGCGATTTCCCGCGAGGAGGATTTTCGGGTCATTATAGTTTCTCATCATTTTTCTGACTCAGTCTGAAATGCAAGAACAGAAGAATTATTCTAAATGACTTCATGTACACATGTGTATAAATATACATGCATGCACTGCCTTACCAATCAAAATGCAGCATAGCAACTGAGGAGCAGCCACGTGGACCAACTTGACACAATGCCAATATATGATCAACATACATATGAACAGAAATGAAGACATGGGTCAAGCATAGTTAACCAGCATATGTCAACATGAAAGCAACAATTCAGCGTGCACAAATGCAATAGTGCAGACTTCAAGCAACTCTAGTTCAAATCCATACAAGTGAATGTCTAGCAAAACCCCAAATTACAAAGATTAAAGACAGAAACAATCGACACTGCACAACTGGACATAATCATGAACATGGAACTAGGGAATGCAAATATATGAATTTATGGTGCAAGGAAACATGCAAAAAAAGGCCAATAAAATGTCATAGTAGTGCATAGGAGATATCAAGTTACCAAAAGTGTTCAAAGATTTCATAAAGTCGAAGCTACAACCAAACATGCACAGTTCTAACAAGGAATACAAGCAAATTGGGTCAAAGCCCAAACTCTCCGGATTCGAATACATGTATGGGGCATTACTGGTTTAAGGAAGAAAATAATGGCAGCATGATCAAAGCAGTTCAACCAGACATAAGAAAATGGTGGAGCTCAGCAGAACCAAAGCATGCAACTTAAACGAATACAAGTGTTCTAAACACAAGGCCACAACAACAAAACAAATAGCACAAGTATGCTTATGGTACAAATAATTCAAGAATAGCATCAGCTCAACATTCATCTCAATCAAAATATAGTATCTGTTCTTATCAAATAAGTGCTTCAAGGAAAAGGCGTGATCGTGTAAAGTACCCATTCATATCGAATTTTTTATATGAAGCAGTATGAAGATGATCAGGGCAGTATCTGTTCAATGGAAAATTATATGACTCAAAAGTCGAAGTGTCTGATTCAAAGAAAATCATCAAAGTCCATAAAAATGAACATACGATTTTTAAAATCAGTATGGAAAAAATCAAAGTCCAGATTTCAACAAGCAAGCCGTTCCATAATTCACGTAAATGATTCCACCATAAAAATATATACGGTTCTGTTTGAAGGAGGACCAATTCAAAATTGAAGATTCATCGCACAAGATATTTCCAGAAAGTTAGAAAATTTCAAAATCCACCAAAGTTATTTCCATAAAAACAAAGAAGTTTACAGCATTTTTTAAATGGATATTTTCATGGAAGAAGCCACGCAAATTCAAAATTAAAAATCCAGAAATCACGCAATATATACTCATGAACAATTCAAAGCCGTGGATTCTAAATGGCCCCAAAATTCACGAAAATATCATGACTAAATCAGATCAAGTTATTCACGAAATCAGAGCACAAATATCGGATTTTTAATCCTATATAACACCCAATCATCATCGGCTTTCAATCCATCCTAGTTCAAGCACAATTAAAGAGAATTTCAAATTGAAAAATCATACCAATATTACTTGGATCTGAATCGAGTGGAACTGCTAATTGAAGAACATCAAAGAGAGCAGTGGCTCCAAATTCAAGGAGAATTAAAACCATAGATCGCTATTGCCATCCCCATTTTTTTCAGAACCTACGAAGTTGTGATTTGGACAGAAGAAAAACCCTAGCTAAATCCGGTCCGCCATTTTCAGAGAGAAATGATAAAGGAACCAAACAATTGAAGTGTTTGAGTCAGGAAGAAAAGTGGCCGGCCAAAATAACTAAGGGCAAAAGGATTTTATTATTTACAAACTAGGGTTTAGCTTGTATTTTAAATTGTTTTTAGATTTTCAATTTGTAATCAGATTAGAGTTTTCTAGCTTGTCTCTAAAACTAGGGAGACGAATTACGGGATTGTAATTCGGGGAAATCTGGTTTTGGGAGTAGAAACTAGTGCAGGGTTTTGAGCGTAGGATTAGTGCAACTAGAGCGAGATTGTGAGGCCTTTTTGTGTAGCTCCTAGTAGAAACTGGGGATAAGTTTTGAGCGTAGGGTTAGGATAAAGAGGCTAGGAATTGTCGCGAGTTTACGGGTGTTGTAAGCTTCATAATTGTTGACTAATACCTAGTAGAAAACCTTGGGGAATGCAGCAGCAGGTAGGGTTTTGCCGAAGCTGGGTATATCTATGTGTTATTTATTTTCCGCGTTTACTCTGATTATTATCTGTGTTTGATATTATTTAATTACTCGACAAAAACTGCTATAAACCTTATTCACTCCCCTTTAGGGTTAATTTAGATCCTACACTCTGAAGCGTACCTCATATAGGTATATATATATATATATGTATATGTATATATATATATATATGTATGCATATGTGTGTATATATATATATATATGTATGCATATGTATATATAAGCAGAAACTGCAGTACATATTATTTGTAACATAAAGCATATATAACACAATTTATACACAGGATACACTAATTCACAATTGTAACTGTAAATGAAACAACTGTATGAAATATTTCATTACATACAATATATAATGATACATGCTATTTGATTACATTATAATAAATAAGATACACGTTGTTTCACTACAATAAAGAAGATACATAATGTTACATTACAATAAAGAAGATATGTACCGTTTCATAATTACATTACAATAAAGAAGGTAAACTTCAGCGATCAACCACTCTTCGCTTTTCAACTTTAGCGATCGATCACATCGATCCGCATCTAATGCATTCACCAAGCTGAAGGTGTAACTTTCTGGTTAAGAATTTAATAGGTGATTCACCAGGTGGGTGCAATTTAGCTAACGCATTAGGGTCGAGTATTTATCCTAACTTATGCATTTAACTAAGTGTCAAGACTAGCAAAGGGGATAATATATCAAGTGCCATATGATGCTTCACTAAACCTTAGAAAAAAAGCATTTGACACTTGATATTATCCCCTTTGCCAGTCCTGGTGCTTAGTTAAATGAATAAGCTAGGATAAATACTCGAACCGGCGTCGTGAGCTAAAGTGTAGCCACCTGTTGAATCACCCAGTAACCCTTAACCAGAGAGTTACAGCCTTCAGCCTGGTGAGGCTTCACTGGTAGATCACCCAGTAAATTCTTAACCAGAATGCATCATCTTCGTCTATACATGCAACCTAATTTGCATTAAACAATAATGAGTCAAAATATACATATACAACACACACATACTCTGCACAACAACATTATGAACATACAAGCAAGAAGAACATAGTCAAGTCATGGATGAATACAGCAAATCAGTGCACAAGCACATGCACATACTTGATGCACATAATGTTATATACATGTGTACAAAGCAACTTGGTTCAAAGCAGTAAGTCATAAATGGAAAAGCAGTTCAGGTGGAGTAGCAACAACAATAACACATACACACATACTCACACATAAAAAAACATATTTCCGCAAGACTAAGTACTGACTTGAATGCACAAGATAACAGAACTAGCAAGCAAGAATGAAGTATCTGTTCTTATCAATTTTTAAAGTGTCCAAACCACATAGAAGAAAACATCAAATACATGCAGCTCATTCAACAACTAGTATGCATTAGTTCTCAAATCATACCACATGATTTTTTTTGGCACAAGCCAGAAATGACACATGCACTTCAGATCAGCAAGGATCAGTGTACATTGTGCAATAATACACAGAAATGAGCAGAGCAACACAAGTAGAAGTGTCTGAATTCAATATAAACAAATACAACACAAGTAAATGATAATACACTACCGCACTATAAAATTGGGGTATACCCAGTGTAAACAAAATAGCAGCATGAATTCTAGGTAGACAAGCACATGCAAATATCTATCATTCATATTTTTGAACTAAGGCATGTAAATTCAAATTAAACCCAATTTAAACCCAATTCGAATTCAGATTAAACCCAATTTAAACCCAATACATATTTAAATTTAATCATGATATAGTACTCACCTCCAGTGGCGACGAGAAGGGTAGACAACGGTGGACTGAGGCTTCGCCGGTCAGCTGAACGCAGCCCGAGCTGACGATAACCCATGGACTGCGGTGGATGGCTTATTGACAAAGGAAGTCGGTCAAGTACCAAAACCCTATTTGGGTATTTGGTGGTCATCATTGCAAAATAAAAAGAGGGATAATTCGACCGAAAGTTTTGATGTGTCAAAACTCGATTGTGCCAGAATGGAAGTAAGGAGGGAATTTTTTTATACATATTTCATACGGTCCGAAGCTGTATCAAATGAACCGATCCGGCGCTTCATCGATGGACGGTCAGATTTAGGGTGTTTGGGAGGATGTGGATCGCAAAATGTAGTTTGATACAGATCTAAGCACTATCAAATTTGAAACTGCTTATAGCCGAATTGTATATCTGCATCCCTGTGTGCCAAATTCGCCGATATGGTGTAGTGATGGCTTAGAAGAGTTTATTCATGGAACAAGAACTATACCACCTAAATTCATAGACGATGATAAAGAAAAACATATCATCAATAAAGAATATGTGATATACTGAAGACATGATCATTTGGTTTACGCTTGGCTGATATACTAGAGTCAAGATCTATTAGCCAAAATTTATGGTTAACATCCCAAAAATGGTGTATTCAATTAGATTCCTTTGTTTGAGTAAGGATTGGATTAAACTTGGAGACTACTTCCATAAAATAGCTTTTGTTAAGTGCTTCTGGTAACTTCTGGAAGTGGATTCCTGTAAAAAATAGGACAATGATAAGATATTAGTGGAGCAAGGGGTTGGAGACCTTTAGATGATAGCTTGAGTTTCTCATAGGATATTTGTCAGTTGATGTTATTCATTCAGTTATTGTATGTACCTTTCGATCAGTCTTTTAACCTTTGGTATGGTAATCTTAAGTTCTCAGTATGCGCGTGTTAAGTAACCAGGTAGTTATATTAAACATCCTTTCGGTTGGATGGAAAACAGGTCTTTCGAAGTGGATGTTGAGTTTCTACAAACTCATGTCTAGGCCCATCAAAGTTGACCCTAACCCTATTACTCGATCCATTAGCCCTAAAAATAAAAGGACCGTGTTTGACCCATTTAAAAATTTAATTTATTTGACCCAACCCGTTCGGCCATTCTAATTAGTGGTACATGGATCCAGCCCTCCTAAACCACGTAACCCATTTACCCTTTGTTATTTTAGACTTAGCAACCCTAGTTTTATTTCATTCCCAAATTGTGATAAAAAAAGGTCTTCGACAAAGAGAGGTGCTAGATTTTGGACAAAGGGAAGGGCAGCCGTAGATTGGAAAGCACCGAATTCGCAACCTTATTTGAGGCAATTATTCCTAACAGGTTTTCAAACTAACGAAGTAGCAAACTTGTTAGAAATTAAGATTTTTTATTTCATCAATTTTAGATTTTAATGCATTGTTGACGAACGACATCCTTGCATTAGACTTTCAATGTGTAGGAGCACCTAAAGTTATGTTTCACCCTTATTATTTTCAATTTTATGTTGCTAGGGGTATTCAGTATTCTTGTTTTAAGGCTAGAGGCTGCAATCTTTTTATTTGTTTTTGTTGGTCTTTAGATTCATGGACCCATGGTCTATGCATTTTGGTGGTATTACAGGGCGGTAGTTGTGTTAGACTTACAGGGCTGGAGTAGAAGAACCTTTGGGCTTACAGTTGATGGCATGTTTTGTAGGATATAATATATAATGCTTTAGGTGTATTACTTATTTAAATTATACTGAACTATTATTATGGTAAGATTTTCTTTGTAATACCTCAAAAAATCAATAAATATTTAGTTTATATACTAACAACATTATAATAGAATATAATTGATGAAACCATCTAGAAATCAAAGCTACCAAAAGGGAATACTGAAAAGGGGTGATTAAAGATTAAATCTTAGAGTATAGGATTGCAGCAGGCCTAGACTTAGAAGTAAACAAATGTTTATATATTCTATATGAGACTCATATACAATAGAATTTTATATTAACCATCTACTATAAGTTATAGCAGTTATATTGTTAGAAGGAAACTATAATTATGATTTGATTCTGGTGTGCTCGTTCATATTTAAGCAGAACATTTATTTAATATATTTGGATAAATGATCCTAGTCATTGTTTCTCACTACCATGTTAATTGTATCATATGAATTTTTCTTTTCTACTAGCAAGCAGACTATGGTCACAGTTATCATAAACAGCTGATTTATGTTATTATGCGGTTACAATTAATAGCATTTTGTAACTAATGTTTTCTTGTGATTTTAGGGTGGTAGATTATGGATTCAACTGAGCATGATAACGTCGTTGTGGAGGATACGGAGAATGAACCTAATTCTGTAAATAGTTCTGTATTTATTAAAATTTAATGTCGTAGTTTCTAAATTGCTACAGTTTTCATTAACTTGCTACCATGATAAAAAAATGATGGTAAAGTTTTGTACAAATTAGACAATTGTTGAACACAATACCATAATTCATGTCTTCTAGTTCTAACAAGGTTTTAAATTGCATGTAAGGATAGCAACATTCAATAGGTGTGCTTGTAGTGATTGAAAGTAGTATATATCCTTGTATTTTATATTAACTTAACTGACTATAATAGAAATTTGACAAACTTATAGTTTTACATATTATTATTATGTAGCATTTGGTTGACATCAACTAGCATGCGGGGACCTTTTTGCAGATATCTTTGTGGATATATAACATGATTTCTTTTGCAAGAGAATTTGATGTGCAGATTTTGAAAGCGTATCATTACTGATGTTGGATAACATGAAGTTCTTGGTTGGAGTGAAATTCGTGGAGAATGAAGATGGACACTGCTTAAGTGTAAGAATGCTTCTGCTTATGTTCTAGACTATAGGCGGTGGTGTTTTTTAGTTGGGCTTAGTGTCTGTCTGTTTTCTTCTATGTTTTCCCGTTTCCTGTATCTTTATCTGATGTGTAGTATAAATAGATGTGGAAGTAAATTAGTCATTTTGGTGAAGCAGTCTCCACAGGCGGGTGGGACTATTTTGTGGCTTTGTTTGGTAATTGTACTGCTGTCTCATTCTTGTATGTATTGTTTGTTTCATGTTTCCAGATTTTCTTTGATCTGTTAGGTTTATATGTTGCATTGATGTGCTCTGGTAGTGCAAATGAAATAATTGTATCTAAAGCAAACTGTAGAATTCAAGATAATGAAGTTTGTGAAGCAGTTTGATATAAATTTGTAAATTGACACAAAAAGAAGAAAGTAAGAATTGTAAATGAAAGTGTTGAGATTATTTCAGAATTGTATTTCTTCTCATTACAATACAAAAGAAAAGAGATTATTTTTATATCTTTAGTAAATGTGTCGGGTCGAGTTGACCCTTTAACTAAATGGTTCGGGTCGGGTTGACCCTTTTATTAAATGGCTTAGATGGATTGGGTTTTTTTATTGCTTTGATTAAGTCGGGTCAAATTCTACCTGACCCGACCCATTTGACGGACCTACTCAGGTAAACTTAGGAAGCCATCATTTGGTTTCGAGTTTGTAAGATTTACATGATGTCAGCAGGGTTGATGATAAGTTTATTGGTTGTTAGAATGGAACCTTGGATCTTTACTTGGCCTGATTACCATAGGTAACCATCAATAGATTATAAATTGTATGGTTTCAGATGATTCAATGTCGAAGTAAATACTGTTAACTTATTCTGGTATTTGGACCTTTCATAGAATTTCTAATGTTGTTTCATTATGGGATGTATCAGAGATGAAACATGCGTGGTTAAGACATAACAATAAACTAACAATAAAATAACTACGACTGTGTTACCTCAATTTCTTGGCAAATACTCTTTATTTATGACTTCTGCAGTTACAGACTTTTCCCTCAATTTGATTTAGGAATTAAGGTTTACAACTCAAACTTACAAGTAAAATATTGAGAATGAGAAAATTAGATCCCAACTCTAGACTCCTGGGGCCATATTTATAGGTATTGGCCTTCCTATCTACATATGGGTTTCGTCTTGGCTATTCTATGGAAGTGCATGCGAAGGTTTAGCCAAGGCGCCTCCCGTTGTCTCTTGAAGGATTAGGGTGATGCCAATGTTACTTGTTCGAATAAAGCGCTTCCAAATACTAAAGCCTTGGATAATTGCTGGAGAAGTGAGCTTGAAGGAGCATTCAACACTGCTTATGGCTCTGACTTGCTTTGTTCTTTGAAGACCTCTTGTGATAATCAATTGGTGGGGGATTAGGCTTTCTAGCATACTCCCTTCGGGTAGTCCGAAAGGTATACTAAGCTAAGCTTTATACACTTGAAGATGCTAGGTCTAGTAACTGATCCCTTCAGGTTATGCCGACAGGGGCTTTTCCTAGAGGGACAAAACTCCTAGCTTCATTCCTAATGTTTTGAAGTAACTACTGTGGATTCTATGCCCTTCAAGTTTCACTGACAGGGGCTTTTTCCGTCAAATGGAGTCTTTTACTTCTACATTTCCATCCATGAAAGATATTATGATGAGATAATATTGTCTTTGTTGCAGGACGACCATTCTCTACATCCTTTCACTCTTGTTTTGGCTTTCATTTTCTCCTGATTTTTTGTTCTAATACTTGCCCCTCTGCTAGTGAAGGAGTGTTCTTGACTTGTAAATTCAGCTGCTCCGATTTTCGACGCGGTGACATCATTCCTGCCTCTTGGCATTCTCATCTGAACATTTAGATCAACGACTACTCTTTCTTCTCCTTTATCCTCCATCTTTATAAATAGACTACATTTCCCTCTTTCCTTTCTTGTTACTTGAAAATATCATCTCAAAACCGTAAGCACCAAAGTTTAAAGAATTCAAAATTTCAAACTCGTTTGAATCACTAACTTCAGGTAAATGCTTCATTTTTCATATTGATTTTTGTAATCGATCTACGGATTTTGACTTATTTGGGGATTTTGATCCTCTTATTATTCGATAATCGATTTAGGTTTTATTCAATCAATGGACTCGATTGTGAAACTCAGAGGAATTTTGTGAATTTCGATCGTAATTTGACAACTTTTGATTTCAATCCAAATTTCTAACTTTTTTGTTACATTTTATGTATCAGATTGAAATTTCATTAGGGTCAAATTACAGTTCATTGAGTACTTTGAGTACGTACAGGCTGTGTGCTTTGGTCTTAATAATCAGGATATAATTAAGTGATAGGTTGCCAAAGCCCAAAGCATGCATCTTTCGAAAGCACTTCTATTTGGTTGTTTTGTCAATTGTCTCATAGTGTTTTCGGAAGAAATTATACATGGAGCATTCATTTTTGAGCTTTTAAATGTTGTGACTCTAAATTATGAAACAAAACCACTTGGAAGAACTATGGGTAAAAAGAAAGGTGTCCAGAAGGCTTCTCCCAAGGAAGTCCCCACCAACAATGAATACTCTTCACCTCCTCCCGAAATACTGAGGAAGAGGCCTAAAAAAGTTGTTGTTTCATGATGGTCTCTGATCATAACTCAAAAGGAAGTGGATGCCATCCTAGAAGATTTCCTTATCTCTGACGTAGAACCTATTCCACTACCCTAAGGATCCTCCATCGATAATCCATCAGAAGTATTTTTCGCTTACACTACCATCCACATCTGGCATGGTGGATTTTTTTCTTTTTCCTGATTACTTGTCACACTTCCTCCACCAAACCTAGTTTCTCTTATCCAGTTATCTCCAAACAGGTATACTTATATGCTGTATTTTGGAGATGATACCTTGTGAATCTGGAGGCCCATTTCTGAGTCCTTCAGTTCTCTATAATCTTCTTAGGTTGGCCAAAATTAGTAAGACCAATCCTACTTTGTATCGGTCCAATCACTGGAAATATATGATTTTTGACCCTAACAACAAATAGATGGATTGGGAAGTGCAATTTTTCTTTATTATACGCCCTAACAGCATTAGCATGAGGTTAAGAAAGCTTGGTAAGGAATTTTACTCACAACACCAAGGTTGTTATTTTTTTCTTAAAATATATCTAACAATTATTTTGTAGAGGATGTGCTTAAACTTTCCCAGGATAATATGGATCAAATAATAAATGATCTCAGGGTGGTCACGGAAAAGTTGAGAAGGAGGGCTACGTTTTTTATAGTGGCCAACCTTCAGAAATAAAACCTTCCTCACAAAAAGGAAAGGGTCATTAGGGCTTCTCCTATGATTGTTTCCCATCGAAAAGGAGCCTCTATCTGGATCGAGGTGATCCTGTGAAATTCACCACTTCATCATCGATTCCAGCTACTCCCGGAGGATGAGTTTCCATTCATTCATTTTACTATTACTGGCATTCATTTTCTCATCGCATTCTATTAACTTATTTCAATATCTTTTCATAGGGCTTTGTATGCTTCCCCCGTTATTAACATGCGTTCTCCTTTTTCTTTAGAGTCAGAAGCCTCATCCATGTCCAAAATGCTTTATAATGTTCTAAATGCCTCTCTGGAGAATATCTGAAAAGTCTCTTTTGAAAAACCTGCTTCAAAGAGGGATAAAATCTCCTTGGAGCCCATGGTCAATATTTCCGATCAAGAGGGTGACGGTAGAGAAACCTCCTTGACTCAGGAAAACACAATTTCTCCTGCTTGCAATGCTTAGCCTTTTCTTAAATGCAATATTGGGTAATGAATTAATTTCTAAACATAACACTGGTTGAAACTTTTGTTTTTGATATTAGGCATTGTTGTAGTGGAGTTTCCACTTCTTCCCCTTACTTCCATCACCAACGTCTCTTCCGCCTCCTCCTCGAGCCTTTCGGCAAGCTTTGTCGAGGAGGTGAGGTCGACTTTTAAATCTCCATTGCTTAATTCTTTCGATAACTTTCCTTCTTCTTGGACAGATTAATCTATCATTCTCCAAGTCCTTCAAGTAAGTAACAACCTTAGTTTTAGTGATTACCTACTATAAGTGTTAATAACTTATAAATAAATATTAATGTGGTAATTGAGTTGAACTTATCAATTAAATTGGTAAACTAGCTTAATCGACTGAGTTGATGATTAAAAATGCGTATCTTGGAATTTATTGTGGTAAAATTAGCAATTAATCATTTTTGATGATTAATTCGAGATTTGGATGTTATTAAGTAGTAAAAATATGGTTTAGTTGAATGTTGGTGTTACTGGGTGAATATTGAGGGGAAATTGAAGGTTGGTGGCTTATGAAACCAAGTTAGTAAGATTCAAGGTTTGTTTCTAATACGAAGCGCTAGGAATAAATTTTGATCTTGCAAATTGTTAAATAAGTAATTTAACAAATTACACTCTAAAATAAGACTTAATAACAGCGTCGTATAAAATCTTGGTGAAAATATATGTTTGGAATTATTTTTGATTTAAAGCAAATGTAGTTTTGTAAATTTAATCATAAGTTCCTGCATTAAGTGTATTTTAAGAATTGATATAAGTATATAGTATATATATATATATGTATACGTATGTGTGTGAAATTAGTTGCAAAATAACATAGAAAAAATAATTTTATGCCAATTTGGACGATACGTGTGTTTGAAACGATTAAATTCTTAACTATATTCATTTTTGGGTAAATTAAATTTTAAATGTCCATTTTTATGTAAAATGTAAATCTTGTGCAAATTTAGTGAAAATGGTGTTAAAAAGTGTTTTAAAACATGTAAAAAGCAATTTGATAATGTTCTAGTTGAGGCTTTGATTGAATTTTGTAAGTTTAGTAGTAAACTTGGGTCATTTGTGAAGAAAATGCTTTAAAACATGTGTAAACATAGCCATAGGCCGTGTAAACATTGCCATAAGGACTTAATTACCTTCATTAAGGCTAAATCTTGAGTTAATTACTTAATTAAGTTAATGGGCTTCATTACGGATTAGAGAATTCACTGTAAAAAGAAACAACGTACTTCCATCTTGAGTTAGATTTCCAACAAAAAAATGAATCACTCGATTTGGCTAAGTGGTTTAGCAGTTATGGCCGAAATAAGGAAGAGGTAAAAATTTAAAAGGGAAGTGGAGTTTTTAGGTTAATAGGTGGTGTAACGACCCAAGGATTTTCGACCTCGAAAATGAACACCAAACACATTGTCGAATATTCAAGAATTGGAAATAGCAGATCATTAATAGAAAGAAGTTAAAGGGTGAAAAATAGAAAGAAAGAAAGTTAGAATAAAAGAAGAAGAAGATCACAACATAACGGAATCAGAGTAAACATGAATCTCACAGTGGAATGAACAAAATATATTATATATCATAACTTTTAAAATACAAATTTAAGTAGTATATATACATACCATCTCAAAGTACAACATGTAACAACAGAACGGAAATAACTCTTTATATCTAGTGCTAAAGCCTCATGCTCCAAGCTTCTCCAAGTATATCTGAAAAATCCCGACTACTTGACTGCTCGTACATATTTGGGCACCCAAGAGTTAGGGTAAAACAAAACAAAATAAAATCTGGGTCAGTCATGGGACTGGTGTGAGCAAACTCAAATCACTTGGTTTAACTTTTCAAAATCCTATTCAAACAAATGATAATCATAAGACCGATTCACACATAAACAGGGACGGTTTTTACCTTACGACAACCCAAAACATTCTTTTAAAATCAATACTTTTCTGATATTATAATAATGTCTAATACAAATAAATAACAATCTAGCAGAATGCTTGCATCTCACGTTCCACATATATAATATACAATTAAAACTGTGGGCTCTTATTGCAGAACGGATTTCCAACTATGACAAGGTATGGAACCACCTTCTGATCAGTGTACTTTAGAGAGGAAACAATGGAGTTCAACAAGAACATCTTGCAACTCAGTCACACATGACCGACCATTCATTTCGCTCGAATGTTCCGAATATATTGTCACCTTACGGTTGGTATACCAACATAACCGTTCTCGGGAGATACAAAAATGAAAGAAGTAACAAATATGAATATTCTCTAGATGGTGACAATATACCCGAATTGGGTGCGACTAACTTAGCCACGCTGCCTGCCCGATTTTGTCATTTCCTGGTTGATGAGGCTTGAGGTTATAGCATATCTTCTGACAGATCACACCTTTATTTACTTTGATTACCACATCATCATACCCGCCAAATCACAAATTGATTTCTCTAAAAATACCACGGATATAAAGCTAAGAGAAACTATTTTCTCCGCCACCAAACGTAAATACATTTGAAGAGATCAACTTATGCGATCTATTAGATATACACTATCAGACATTCGTCCATGCAAGTTGATCTGGGACTGGACAAACCGAACGCACTATTCTGTAAATCCAACTTATTCAATTTCTACCTAGGATCACCAAAACAACCCTTGCATAAACTCCATCTTCAATTATCTTCAGCATATTCGATTCACAACGTCAATGCCATACAGAGTGGTTTTCGGATAATAAACCTTATCCCGGTCTCCCTATTGACAACAGAAATTGGTCAAAAACTTTGATAGTTGGTTATTTAACCATCAAAGGAAAACATACATACAAACGATGGTCGTATCTCCAAATGGAAATCTTACCGATCAATCATCAATCACCAATCAACACCGAACCCCTTTAATTAAATTTACCATTAAATTATTCATTTCCTAATTTCCTTTCAATATCTTTACCCGAATATTTCTCCAACTCGCTTGACTTCTCACGATTCTTAGCAACATCTCCATCTATTTTAAACTATTTATTTTCTATATTTCAGAAAATATTTCTCATTAACATCGGAAAAACATTTCCATTTCTTATTCACGCATCTTAACTTTTCTACATCCATTAGTCTCCAACTGTAAACAAGTAAGAGAATAATTCACTGAATATCAATCCCGAAGGCCGAAACCAACATCCGATCGACATTCAGAAAGCCGTTCAACTTAACTAGTCTCCAGTCAGTTTCTACTTTCCTTAATCCCATTTCTTAATTCCTTATCAAATTATTGCTTACGCATCTCTCGGATTCAGTTTACGAATCCACTTCTTTAACGGTAATCATTTGATTATAATGATAACGTTATAATCTCTGTTTCTTAAACATTTAACTTTAAAATATAACTCTTATTCATTTATTTTAAGACATAAATAATTTATTAATAAGTTAAATAAATAAATAAATCTTGATAAAAATCTGAAATTAAATATCACTTTCCTGAATTTGATATAATCGAATTTCAACTTATAAATCCTTTTCAAATAATCTATATTTGATTAACGTTCCGAACTTCGGAATAAACTCACCGGTTCAGGTCGACTCGGTTTCTAAATCCACTTTTGAAATTATCACTTCCAACATTTACCAATTTCCTTTTATCACCATTTTAATTTGCAAACCATTTTCTTTTAAAACATTATTCACTTTAAATGTGACTATTAGTTCTTTATAGAAAATCTGGACTTGCTATATCAATTAAATCTTGATTTAAATAGTCAATACCAATTATAGGTTAAAATTCCATCTATCTAGCTATTTATAAATTAATATTCCTATTTCACTTCATAACCTCTGTTTATAAGTCAATTTCTCATTTATTATATATCAAGTTTATAAATTAATCTCGTTTACACTATTGATTTTAAATTGATTGGTTCTAAATCAAATATTTATTATTTTTCCAAATTCTAAATTATATAAGACATAATAAATTATATTTATAATATTTGATATCTACGAATTCAGATTACAAATCCTTATGTATTTGTTTCGATTCTCTATACATTTTGAACATTGAAATAATTTCAATGTTTTTCTTTCTAAACGATTTCCCTTTCCTTTTTTAAATATACTCATTTTTTTGAATTTATATTTTCAAACTATTTAATTATAATCATTTCGCCTCTTTTATAAATATAGTCATAAATCAAACTACTTGTTTTATTTTAATTGAAATAAGTTATTATTTTCTAATCCATTCGAAATTCAATTTCTATAAAAAATAGATTTTTTCCTTTTCTAAACCCAAATTCTTATCTAATATATTTTGTGATATTTAAATACCAATTATTTCAGGTCAGTGTTATTCAAACATCCCAAAACACACAAAAATCAATCACAAATCATTTTTCACATCATATAATGCAATATATGAAAAACAACAGTACAATTATTGAGGAATCCAGCTGGATCCCTCCAACCTGTTTCCCTGCATCCATATATGTTAATCAACATAAATAACACTAATATCATACCAATATGAAATTATTAAATCAGTATTAACCAACGGCTTCATGCATGTAACCATCAACCAATTTATGTGTAAATCATCCCAACAACCATCACACGGTATTCAATCAATATTAAATAACATTTATAAAAATATAAAACTGGACAGAGTTAGTGAGTTTACTCACCTTGGTCGTTAATCATTAAATAATGATTAACGTGCGATGGATTTGGTCAGAAGTTTTATTTTGCCCAAAATTGTATCGACCTCCAACTCGCTTTAGACCAGTTCCATTGCGTAGCTTGCGACCATATGATTTTAACGTGACAAACGGTTCGAAAATCTGATATTAATGAAATATTTCGTTTATAAGTTAGTACATAATTTAAATGGTTAAACTTTAACAAGTTTGATTATTAGAACTTAATTATTCTTGTCCAGTCGAATAACATCTCTTAAAACCCGCGTTCGCTCACCCTGGCCCCCTTCCCCAATCATACTGTTCGGCCCTTCTCCAAAAACTATAGTGGTCGATCTCCTTTGTTTTTTTTATAAAACTTGGGCTTAAGAAAATTTGAAACGGCCCATCTCCAAATCGATTTAGCTTGCATGAAACAGTGGTCTTCCTCTCATAACTTTTAACCGCAACTATCCTGTACAAAATTCCATTGTTTTGCTAATGGCCATTACGAACCTTCCATCACCATCTTCCTCCCCCTACACCACATTATTTGTGAAACGGCCACCGTTCAGCTCGCCTTTTCGAGCTCCACCATGCTGCACACTCCCCCTCCAACTTGCAACCTCCAACCATGTCTCGATCTCGGTCAGAACTAGTATGCTACAAGAAAAGTATCGAATTTTTTTCTTCCCGAATATCACCAAAAATTGCCACTCGACGCACCTAGCTTATAGAAACCCCATGACCTTCATGCTAGAGCCAAACTCGGCCTTAGTTGATGGTGGATTAATGACCTAGTTGCGTTGTCTTGTATTCAAGGTTTGACTGTCAGCTATGGAAGGGGATCACCAAACAAGAAAATGGAAACAAACAGATCACGGATGCCTCATGTGCCATAGCCACCTGAACCTGGCCTCTCCTCGGAGAAATAGAAGAAAATGGAGGAAACAACAAACTCGCTGCCACCTTCTTCCGTGGGTCGATCAGGCGGTGAGCACGCTACTGTAAATGTAGCAAATTGTATATATAACATTGTTAATAATTTAAGTGGAAGGTAGAATTCGTTTTGATTCTTAGCGTAGTGTATAATTTATCTTGATTTTTTAGTTGTCGTAGGCATAAGCAATGGTTTTTATCAAATGAAAGCAATCTGGGGAAGACGAGGTATATTTATAGCTTCACGATACCTTGATGGCTAAGGAGTAGGAAATAGGTAGTTCAACATGCACATGCCAAGTTGATAATATAATACAGTTCTGTATGCTTCAGTATGCTTTCCCATATTTTAGCTTAGATAGGTGACAATATTGAAAACTCATGGCAGGATTGGGCATGCAGTTTTTCTTGAAACCATACGCTTTATAGTGGTTATCTCCTAGGCAGCCGGTAGGCGTAGACATTTTGTTCTTAGGTTCGCAGTTTGACTATATCTTATTATCTACGTTGTGACCAAGCTGTTGAATTGTTATTGAGATATGGTTTCACGTCTATGTTGAAATATTTAAGTTGCATGATTTGAAATTGTGGCTCATGTTAGATTTTCTATTTTAGCTGGAATTACGGACAGGCGCACATGTAAACATTGTAAAATAATCCTTTTTGTTTTTAGTTAGAAAAGTTTATATACCCTATTATGAAAACTCTGTTTTTGTACCAGCCGCTACAGACAAAAATAAAATTACTATCGTGTCGAGCAATGTGTCACGATTCCAAAAATATAATAATATAGACAAGTTAATTTTTTTTTTTGAAAGCAAAAATGTGTGATCTTCTAAAAAGAAGAGAGTATACATATAAAAATATATAAATAAAAAAGAGTCTACAATTACAAGACTACAAATAGAAGTATACCAATAAACCAAAAAAAGTGACTCAAGATACGACTATATGTATGTATAGGATAATAGATAGATGAGCTCCTGATAAACCACCGCCCATCATGCTACACTATCGAATTCCAGCAAGGCCACTACCCATAGTGAAGTATATCTACTCCTATACATTAAACTAGTCACACCAAACTAAATATAACAAATATAATATCTCATAACAACACAAAAGCTCGCCAAATCTGTGCTCTAGACAACTCCAAAGCATATAACAACTATCAACCAAAACATCTTCCCAGAAAGCTCCTCGGCTAAAATCCACTACCTGCTACCTGAAAGAAACTAGCCAAAACCATAATCAACCATCACACATATACATGAATATATATATATATATATATGTATGTATATATATCTAAGAATATATATAAATATAACCATACATATATGTGATAAAATAAAAATAAACATAAAAAGAAAAGGTGACAACCAAGGTAGCACTAAACAACAGAAATCAACAACAAATGCAAATACTATTGCGACCAAAATATCTATTAATTCTAATATACAAACTCAAATTAGATCTAACCAATAATCAAATATTTCTCAAACCTAAATCTCTATTTAGCTGAAAGTGAGAATTAGATATCCAATCTAGACAGAAGGTAACAATCGTAATGATTAATTTATCTATAGACTCAGAAATAGAATGAAACACCCACTAATTTCTGTCCAACCAAATGTACCAACCAATAATAGTAACTAAAGAATCCAACAAATATCTTTGTCTCAAATTAAAAACAAATCTAACACAATTCCAATAATACTCACAGTTACTAAAAGAACAATGGTCACTAAAAGCAAAAATCCTTGAAGCCATAATTAAAATATAATTAGTAATAGAGCAAGAGAAAAATAAATTATCAACATTCTCATCCAAATACCACAAAAACTACACTTAACTTCAAAAATAATATTTTTCTTCTTTAAATGCTCAACCGTAATAAGCTTCTTATGAATAATCAACCACACAAGGAATTTAGCTTTAGGCGGAGAATTAGACTTCAAAAGAAACTTAAATAAAAACAAAGAAACACTAGTAAAATTAAGAAATTTATACATTGATTTAGTAGTGTACACTTGACTCTTATCCAACCTCCAACAAATATAATCACCATTATCATCCAAATTATATAGACAAGTTAATTTATTTTGTGAAATCCCAAAATGCTGATTTAGGGTGTAGAATACGCTAAACGGAAAATAGCTTATTTTTCCAAAATAAAAACTACAGAAAAATCCTAAAATTTAAATTTAGTACACGTCTCAAAAATCTTTTCCAAATTCGAAACCAATGATTTATTATATTAAATAAATCATTTTGGCATACAAACGATTGCAGAGCGACTATTTGGAAATTTGATTTGGACCTAACTCACAATTTAAAAGACGTAATCCCTATTTTTCACTTCTATTAGAAATATATAGCTCAACCGATTCAAACGTTTCTTGTTTCATAGAATTCCGACTTATAATGAACCCCATATATTCATTTGAAGTTCAAAACTCAATATTACGAACTACCACGACGTTTCGAGCCAGTTTAAAATTATATTATAATCATAACGTTCAAATGTCATTTAACTAATAAAATCGTTATAAAAATTCAATTCAAGACTGAATTAAATCTATTAAATAATCCAATTCACACAATATTGCCAACACAACTATTTTCGATCATTTAGGGAATTAACTCTATTATTCTGATATTTATATTAATTAAATATTCGAAATATTTCAAATTCGAATTATTTAAATTACTCAACCACTATTTAAATAATTAGATAAATTAATTATTAAATTGCTAAAAATTCGGGACATTACATTCCTTTCCCTTTAAAAGAATTTCATCCCAGAAATTTCTATGCTAGAAAATTGTTATCATCCTATTAACTAGATTAAAAATCTTTTATTTTACTTCTTAACTTTAGTTTCAACTAACCCAATCAATTTTAGTTAAAATATTAATATAATCCTATTAACAAATATTTTCAAAAATCTATGAAAATTTTCTAACATCTTAAATCCTCGAAAAATTGCGCCGGCATCTCCTTTGCATGACTTACTCGGTACAACTACAACTCGCCTCTCTGTGCCTTTTCCAATCCAAAAGAAAATCAAATGGCCAAGTGGTTTTCCAATGAGACGACCCCAAATCTCGTACCGACGGAGACAAGGGTAATCTTTGGAATATAACACAGAAACAAATAATAGCAGAACAAAATTAAATAAATACACTAGATAATGAACAATAGAATATACTGGATAAAAGTAATCATCAGAGTTACACAGTATACAGGATCATACTTAGTACAAATACAGTACAACTATACATAAATGTCTACAGCGGAAAACAAACAAAATATGTACAATAGGAGCTGAACAACATAAAAAGAGATAAATGATAGAATCCATCTTCAGCTCCAGCTATCCAGAAAAAGAACCAGCTAAACCTGAATACAAGGCTGCCCGTGTAGAAAAAGGGGCACCCGAGTTTGAAAGTGAAACAAACTACGAGTCAGTCATGGGACTAGTATGAGAAATCTACTCAACACATATATAATATGGCAAATCACAGGACCACGCCACTTTCGTGGAACGGGTTTACTCCATTGGATTGCCAGTGCTTTAAACAAATCATTCCTTTAAAAACAACGCAATGCATTTTACAAAAATGAAGCCGTTATAAGACTCAGTTCCCATCACACAATGCAACGCAAACCGGAGGATAGAGTTTTTTCCTTATAACGACCAAAATATGCTTGATACGAATAAAACTAAGGCATTTGATATTATTGATAGTGTCTATATGTTTTGAAAACAATTACAAATCATAACTATCAATCATAGACGACATGAGCGTCCCATGCCACTATGTCGCCAAATATATATACAATCAAAACCGCATAGTCACGTATTTGGAAATTGGATTTCCGTCATGAACCAAGGCAAAAGATAGTCCTTACCGAATTCGAGACGCTCTAGCCCGCCCCTCAGGATCAGAGCTCGAGTGACCCTTGGATCGTCGAGGCCGGTCCACCGATGTGGATTAAAATTCCTAAACACTGCGTTTCCCCACCCTTTGGGGCGTAAATGAGCCAACGAATGACTCCATCGGACCCGAGTTGTCCGATCAAACCGAGGGGCCTCGCAACAGCAACAACCACATAGGTGAAAAGTATATAAATGTCAGGGCTGGTAGGTCACTGACACCACCCTAGCTAGAAAGAAACGCAGGCCCTCCCTGATGTCCTCTCCCGTTTCTGGTCCATACCGGGGTGTGAGGCTCGCGATTTCACGTTATACACAAAGCTACGCCACACAGGCGGTGCTTTGATCCTCACCACAAGACTTTGCTTTTCAACAGAAGCCCTGATCACTGCATCTTAGCATGCCACACAGGCAATTCATGCCATGCGACTGATGTCCATCGATATACAACATTTGAGCTCGTGCGTCTCAGAGAAGGGCGTTAAGCAAAAGAATAAATTCTCCGCCGCCAAACAGATGTATATTTAACAGAAATCAATCAACACAGAATAAACTCCAATGTCAGACACATAGTCCATTTACAAGTCCGTTCTGGGTCTGAACGAAACCGGAGGCACTAAATACCTCCCAAACCCATCGATCACCACGTACGTTTGGACGATCACCACTCATTATCCATATTTCGGGATGCCTCCCAATCAGGACCTCGGTTACCATCCAAACGAGGTGAAGATCTCCGGTTCTTCGACCATCGCCTTCATCTTCGACTTTCAATCGTCGGTCAATTATTTGAAATGAGAATTAACTCGGCCTTTTCAAATAATTCTCGTATATTCAGAATTTCAAATCAATTTATTTCAATGGTTAAATTATTCGACAACACCAATTATGTTCTTTAATGTAATTTTCACACCAAACACATTCAACCATCAAAAGCCACATAAATCGAGCAAATTCAGTTTATTTCCATTCCATATCGTTTATGATATTTTATAATGATTTATCGCTATTTTAATTTATTTTAAAATAGCCAATTTATTCAAAACGACGCTTCGGGCCATAGCGCGGCCGTGGCGCTGTTTTTCTTCAGATTTGATTTACACATATATGAAAATCTAACCATTGGATCTTCACAAAATTTACATCATTAGAAAGGTCTTTTCAAAACGAATCCAACGGTTCTAGTTTCGGGAAAATCCGACGGTCGGATCTCCCGGTACAATCGTTTGAAGTTTCGATTTCAAAATACGAACTGCAGCGTCGTTATTCGATTAAATATAATTATATTTATATATATATATATATGAATATAATTGTTTTTGGCACTGTTTTTCTTCAGATTTGATTTAAACATTTCAGACAATCCAACCGTTGGATTTTTACAAAGTTGGTGCCGTTGGAAAGATATTTCCGAGGCGAACCCGACGGTTGCGATTTCGGGAAAATCCAATGGTCGGATCTCCCGGTATAATCGTTTGAAATCACGTTTTCAAAATGCGAACTGCACAGCCACCTTTCGTTTTAATTTTATTTATATTTATATATTTATGTAAATATAGTTCATTCAAAAATTCCTATATTGTTTTCATTTCAAATATTTCACTAATGCCTTAAAATTTTGGAAAATTTCGCCATAACCTCCTTTGTACGGGAGGGCTGGGAAAATTCCCAAATAGCCACACGGGCATCTCATGTCAAAAAGAAAAAGAAAATGCCAAGCGGCTAGCCAACATGCTCATAAAATCATCACCCAAACAAAACAATAAATGTGTACCTATTTGTCGGGCACAAAATTTTATTCCTCTTCTCTAGCCCCTTTGCTATAACCTGTTCAATAAATATGCATGTACATATATACAGTTCTTATCATTTATCATTTTCTATTCAACTTCATATTTGATTCCATTTGGTTTAAAAACACCATTCATTCTAATGTTACATGTATAGGCAAAAATCATATCATTAGCTAATTAATGAATATTTCAACTCATATATATATTTTTGAACGAGTGGCTATTTTAACACTTCACATTTCAACAATTCGTGTATATAATAAAAATGTGATTTTTATTGTAAAACGGTTCCTTTCAAAATACTATTTTATATATTTCATATTGGTGATAAAAATAGGATTTTTCTTATAAAACAATTTATTTCAAAATATGAATACCATTCAACACATGAATTTCTAATCAACGAATGAATATCGATTCAACACATGAAGGTTTTCTATAGTTTCTATATATAGTTAGAAATGTGATTTTTATATTTAAAACGCGAATACCATTCAACACATGAATTTCTAATCAATGAATGAATATCGATTCAACACATGAAGGTTTTCTATACAATGAATAAATATAGTTTTAGCAAATGAAATAATTCAAACACATGAATATTATTCAAAATTTCGGCAGCATAACGGCAGGGTAGTTAAAACAAGGACCGTCCCTAGTACGGCTCCTCGCTCTACCTTAAAACCTCGCGGTTTTTGACAATGGGAAACATGCATCTAGTTCGCACGCAGGCGGCATGTATATATTTATTTCATTTCCACAAACTAATCCTATGTGGTTTCAACCAAATATTTTTCAACCACAAACGGGTATTTTTCAACCACAATCAATCAATATCAACCACAAACTATCCCAAACAACCATTCGCTATCAATCAATTTTCACACCAATCACAATCAATAAATATCGTCCATGGTTTGTGGACGAGGGGCGTGTGTATATATATATATATATATATATATAGCAATTCACTTTTATTTCAACACATATATAATTTTTACAACGCATATACAACTTATACATCGAACGTACAACTTATACAACGCTTATACATGAGGTGTACAACGTTTATATAACTCATACATCGACTATATAATTTATACATCGTCGTTTTCCATATTGTTTTTAAATCAGAAATCTCACATTGGGTTCCACTCCACCAAAAATAGCAGAAGGCTCAGAAAAATATGCGATCTCTTCTAAAATGTAGAAGACGTCCACACGGTCACGATGTTTCCTGTTTCATCGAATTTCGTTTACATATGAAAAAGATGTGATTTTTTCAAAGTTTGCAATACTTTTAAGGTGTTAAAATCACGAAGGTTTAATTCAGCCGCATACCTTCTTTAATAGCTCAAAATTGGGTTTTGAAATCTCATTCAAACCGCGAAGTGTTGCCACGATCAGATCATCCAGCGTCGAAGAGCTCCGAGAGAGCTTCCCTGCGCCACCAGCCTCGTCCAGTTCGATGGCGGTTCCGGCCCACGGCGGCGACTCAAAGTCGACCACTTCAGAGGCACGATTCGCGACGCTGGCGGGGCTTGGGGGGTCGAGGCCTGGTCGGATGTGAAGAGGGGAGGGAGGCGAGTCGGATCCGGGTGGTGGCGGTCGCTGGCGTGGGTTGTGGTGGCGTCGGGGGAGGAGAGAAGGTGGAGTATCGGGGTTCGTCGGTCCCTGAGAGGGAACGAGGGTTTTTTTTTTCTCCAATTCTGATTTGCCCACAATTTTATATAGGGTTTAAAAATCCAAAAATAGGGTTTTTTGCTCACGGATCCCAAATCAAACCCAACGAGTGACGCCCCCAGCTAATTACCCCCATCCCGGACACAATGGAATAGGTTTCGTAGGCCATTTTGACTGTTACCGTCAGTTATTCTTCAAATTAAAGTATAAAACCTTTAATTTTCAACTTTGAACGTACATTTTAATTTGCCGGGACCACAAACTGATTCGAAAAATTCCAGAAAAATAAATCTGGCTATGTGGGGACGATACGGTCCCAACAAAACTGATTTCGTCGAATTCTGAGATCGTTTGCAAAAAGGCCCATTTTTGGTCGATCCAATTTAACTGTAATTGACCAAAACACATTTTCCTTTGCCACGCTCACATACCAGCTTCAAAAATTATGAAATTTGAAACCTAGCAATAACTTCACATCCCGGACCCAACAAAAGTGGTTTCGTCGAATTCCGAGGTCGTATGCAAAATGGCTAATTCCACGGGCTATATAAATTCCATAGCGACCATTCTGAAAATTCATTCGGCCATAACTTTTTCTTTTCGCTATGAAAATTCGATTTTTCAGATTCGTTAGAAAGGTATTCACTAACAGATTTAAATATTTTTGGTTTCACTAAAATCCGTTTTGTTTTTGCACCCGGTACAGTCCGACAAAGTTTGAATTCAATTTTTGAAACAGCAGCGCCTCTTCAGGCCTTGTTTATAATTATAATTAATTATATTCATTTTCAACTGTCGATTCAAACTCAGTTTTCATCTCTATTATTGAAAATATTTATTTTAAATATTTAAAATCCATTATTTTAGCCAATTTAAAAAATTTAAATTGGTTCAGATTTTCTGGGTCGTTACAATCTCCCCCACTTAAAACTTTTCGTCCCCGAAAAGGAACAAAGTCGAAAGTGGTTTGATAAATCTACAATCAAACAACACAACGGCCAATCCAAGCTTTTTCAACCTTTAAAAAATATACGGATCAACTTCTATTCTTTTTTTTTTTAAAATCATTCGGACTATAGAATTTAAAAGTTCACATCCATGGACAGAAAATAACAATAGTGTAGAGAATTAAATGGTAATGCAAAGTATGGTAAATGTACCTTGCACCAGAGTCAATCAGAGATATCCACTCGGCATCTAGGATAAGCTTTCTGAATGCTCTCCACAGTTTCCCAAGTACAATCTCGCGGATCTCCACTCCATTGCACTTTGACTAAGTGAACCTTCTTGTTCCTCAGCTCTTTGGTTTCTTTGCCGATAATCTTTAGCGGCTCTCTTCTCACAGCCAATTTTGGAGTAATTTCAATATCCTGTTGAGCTGCTTCTTCCACGATCAAGTCTGGATCATGAACGTGCTTTCGAAGTTGAGATATGTGAAATACATCATGAACTCCAAGCAACCAATCAGGCAGTTTGACCCTGTAAGCGAGAGTTCCTATCCGTTCCAGAATAGGAAACGAACCAATGAATTTGGGTGCCGACTTTCCAGTTTTACCGAACCGGATAACTCCTCTCATCGGCGAGACTTTCAAATATACATAGTCGCCCACAACAAAGGATATATCTCTTCTTCTCCTATCGGCATAGCTCTTTTGTCGGCTTTGAGCGGCGAGTAATCGCTTCTTAATAAAATTGACTTTGTCGGCGGCTTCTCGGACCATATCTGGGCACAACACAAGTCTATTACCGGGTTCAACCCAACAAGCAGGAGATCGGCACGGTCTACCATACAATGCTTTGAATGGCGACATTGTCAGGCTTGCCTGGTAGCTGTTGTTATAAGAGAATTCAGCCAAATGCAGATGGTCTTCCCATGATCCACCGAAGTCTATAACACAAGCCCGCAATAGATCTTCTAAAATACGATTCACCCTCTCAATCTGACTGTCTGTCTGAGGATGATAAGCGGTGCTTAAGTTCAACTTCGTTCCCAACTCGACTTGAAATGCCTCCCAGAATTTGCTAGTGAATATTGCATCTCTATCACTGACTATGCTGAGCGGCACTCCATGTAGTCTAACAATTTCCCTGAAGTATATCTGCGCCAGACTCTGAGCAGTTCTGTTTGATCTGACAGGTATGAAATGGGCGGTCTTCGTGAAGCGATCTACGATCACCCAAATATTGTCATTCCCTTTTCTGGTTCTGGGCAAACCATCAATGAAATCCATAGAAATATGTTCCCACTTCCAACCAAGAACTTCTAGTGGTTGTAACAATCCATCCAATTTCTGTTGGTCGCTTTTGACTAGTTGGCAAGTAGGGCATCGACTAACATATATCGAGATGTCTCTTTTTAACGACTTCCACCAGAATGTGCGTTTGATATCGTTATACATTTTATTCACACCCGGATGGATACTGAGCTTAGATTTGTGGCATTCATCAAGCACATCTCTTCTGAGTTCAGGAATTTCTGGAACGCAAATTCGTCCTTCTAACCTCAGAATCCCTTCGCTGTCTAGCTGGAAATCCGAAGCATTGCCTTCACGAATTCGCTGACTCATTCCTTTGATAAATTGGTCGTCTTCTTGGAGAGCCGATATCTTATCAATCAACGAAGTCGCAATGATAAAACTGGAGATCATCTCATTCTTTCGGCTTAACGCATCGGCCACGACATTGGCTTTCCCTGGAGTGTATATAATTTCAAAGTCATATGCTGCAAGGAACTCTAGCCAACGTTGCTGCCTCAGATTCAAGTCCTTCTGTGTGAATAGATACTTTAATGACTGATGATCTGTAAACAGTTCAAATCTCTCACCCAGTAGATATTGCCTCCAGATTTTCAAAGCGAACACAATAGCCAATTACTCAAGATCATGAGTTACGTAGTTTTTCTCGTGCGGCTTCAGTTGACGGCTAGCATAAGCAATCACTTGGCCTCTTTGCATTAACACTGCGCCAAGGCCTTCTCTAGAAGCATCAGTCCAGACCTTTAAATCATGGTTGCCATCGATGATGGTTAGCACTGGAGCAGTTGTTAATCTCAACTTTAGCTCTTCGAAAGCCTCCTCACTTTCTGGAGTCCATTTGAACTTAGAATGCTTCTTTGTAAGCTTCGTTAAATGACCAGATATCTTCGAAAAGTTTTTAACGAACTTCCGGTAATTGCTAGCCAATCCGAGAAAACTGCGGACTTCAGTGGGGGTACTGGGTTGTTTCCAATTCTGAATAGCTGTGATTTTGCTTGGATCCACAGCGATTCCTTCTTTCGATACTACGTGGCCCAGAAATTTTACTTCATCCTGCCAGAAGATACATTTGGAAAATTTTGCTTTCAATACATTTCTCCTGAGGATTTCTAGCACTTGTTCCAAATGTTTTTCATGTTCGGCTTTTGATTTAGAGAAGATTAGAATATCATCAATAAAAACCAGAACAAATTTTTTCAATACTCCTCTGAATACTCTGTTCATTAGATCGACGAAGTAAGCGGGAGCGTTACATAAGCCGAACGGCATTACTAACCACTCGTAGAATAAGTCGGGGCCTCTGAACGCTGTCATTGGAACCCCCGACCGGATTCTGGACAGTCATTGGTTCTTTGAGCTTCTTCGCATTTAAATTCAACTTCTTGACTACACCCTTTGCTATAAAGCTTCGTGACGCGCCAGTATCAAACAGTACTTTAACTGGAATGTTCTTGACATTGAGCGTGCCTTCTAAAACATCATCCCTTTCTTGACTAGCTGAGGGCTCGGAAGTTTCTGCTACTTCATTTACTTGAACTATTTCAGGCTTTCCGAATTGCGGGCAGGCCTTTAAAAGATGACCCGACTGATGACATCCACCACATTTTTTATTCTCTTGAAATCCCTTCTTGGGTGGGAACTTATTCTTTCTTTGTTGGTTCCAAGATTTGCAACTTATCACCAAATGTCATTTTCTATTGCAGCTTGAGCACGTGGCGGTTGTTATTCGCTCGTTCCCAGATTCAGCCCTTTTTCTCTTGGCACTGGGCTTCTTGTTGACCTCAGACCTCGTACTGGCTTCTGGAATATCAGTTTCCGACTCTTCTTTGTCACTACAACGAACTTCTTCTTCGTCGCGCAACATTCCTTTCTTATGGAGATCTTCATACTGATAAGCCATGTATATCATTTCAGAAAAAGGGAGCTTCACATTCCTCATTACACTATTCTGATATCTCCTTTGCAGGCCATGAATAAATCTCAGATTTTTCCTCTTTGGATCTTGAATCATATGAGGAGCAAAGTGAGCAAGCTCATTGAATTTCTTATGATATTCTGGGATGGTCATGTCACCTTGTATCAGATAAGAAAATTCATCACATAATCGCTCCGTCGCTTCAGGAGGAGTAAATCTTTCCAGGAAAATCACTTTGAATCTGTCCCAGGTGATATCACCTTCTGGATTATCTTTGATGATTGTTTCCCACCAGATTAAAGCTTCTTCTTTGAGCGCCCAAGATGCTACTAACCGTTTCTGGTCATCCCTCAGCTGGATACGCTCAAAAATTCTTTCGACAGAACTCATCCAAGCTTGAGTCTGAATAATAGATTCATTGCCCGAGAACTGTGCTCCGTTCAGATTTCGATATCTCTTTAATAGAGCCTCAAGATCGGGTTCTGCATTTCTCCTGTTTCTGAAACTCATTTTTCTAGTACTTCTGCAATTAGCAGATCAAGTGTCAGGTCGTAGAAAAGATAATTCAAAATAAAGAAACAAATACTTCAAATGTAAATGTGTCTATCGAGGTGTAATTTCATTCTGCTTTACTCATACTAGGATATTGCTGATCCTATCTGTATAGAGTTACCCGTCCTAGAACACTACTGGTTCTATTTCTGACGAGTTCGTTCAAATGTTATATTCCAGAACTAAGCTTAACCAAAGCTCTGATACCACGTTGTGACGACCCTTGTCTCCGTCGGAGCGGGATTTCGGGTCGTCACATCCAAACAGGCTCAAAACTCATCAAACTCATATAAAATATAAACTTGTACCTTTTTGTCGGGCATCCAACTCTATCTCTTCCATTTGTCATCCATTTAGCATATACAAGTATTTCCAATTGATCACCAATCAATTTATCCTTATATCCAATCATTCACTTATACCCAAGATGAATTCTGTTTCAAACTCCAATTTTGATTTTGGTTTCAAATTTTTACCTACCAATCCAATTCCTATTCAAAATTTCAATCTCAGCAATCCAACTACTAAACCAGGTTAAGTTACATTCCCATATTCTATTTACTAATTTATTCCTCAAACTAAATATCTACAAGTAATCTGATTTTATTTCAATAACATTTTTATCCAATTTTAATTTCTACTTAACTGGTTTTAGATAAATTTCTATTTACTTTAACAAGTTTCTATTTAATTTGTTTTTAATTCAATATTCTCTTCCTAGGGTTTCAAACAGATTAGTTTATCTAAAATCCAATATTCCTTTCCGGAATTCAAAACAAATTGTTTTCTCGAAACAATTCAAAAACATCTTTGGTAGTAATCTGTCACTTAGAAACTCGAAAATGAACACTGATGATGTGGCCGACATTATCAGTGTTATTTTCCAGCGACTGAAGTGAGTTCAATGCTATAGAACATTCAAAATCCATTTTTTTAAAAAAGTTCCATTTTGACATTATTTCAAAGTATCGTTCACACTGTTTTTGAAAAACATTTCCAAAATTCCTAGGAACTTAAAATTCCCATATGCTTAACTCAAATCCATTTACAAACACTTCTATAATTTTTGGGAATTTTAATTTTAATTCCAATTTTATTTTTAAATTTAGCTTTAATCATCTAATTTAATATATTAAACTTATATGAATTCTATTTGGTTATTTATAACCAATTCAATTATAATCTTATTCGAATATAATAACAAGCAACACATCCAATATACTATAATATTTCAAATATCTATAATTTTTTACATCAAAATATATTTTGGGTAAAATTATTTCATTTACCCTCTTTTCAAAACATACTATGTCGGTTCATTGTATTCGAGTGTTTAGAAAGCCCAATCGATACAGTGGATCATATTGATCGACCAGAATTCATAAACTACTCAACTAATAGATCTCCACATAATAAACCCAATTTTATATAATTTACAAATACGCTCTCTCGTATATATGCACTCAACTAAATTTAAGGTATTACTAAACCCATCTCTATTGAGTTACGCCACAGAGCCAAGGTAATGACTTAACCTTCAGCTCTAGTACCATTGTAAGGACCCAAGGATTTTCAACCCCGAAAATCGACACCAAACACAATGTTGAATATTCAAGAATCGAAAATACCAAATCGTTAATAAAAAGAAGTAAGAGGGTGAGAAATAGAAAGAAAGAAAGTTAGAATAAAAGAAGAAGAAGAAGATCGCAAGACAAAAGAATCACATTAAACACAAATCTCACAGCGGAACGAATAAAATATATTATATAACATAACTTTGGATATATAAATTTAAGCTATATTTAGACACACCATCTCAATGTACAACACATAACATCACGGCGGAAATAACTCTATATATCTAGTGCAGAAGCCTCCTTCTTCAAGCTCCTCCAAATATATCTGAAAAATCCTGACTACTTGACTGCCGTACACATTTAGGCACCCAAGAGTTTAGTGTAAAACAAAAAAAAATAAACTTTGGGTCCGTCATGGGACTGGTGTGAGAAAACTCAAATCACTTGGTTTAACTTTTAAAAATCCTTTCAAGGAAATGATAATCGTAAGACCGATCCACACATAAACACGGATGGTTTTTACCTTACGATAACACAAAACATTCTATTAAAACCAATACTTTTCTGATATTATAATAGTGTCTAATACAAATAAATAACAATCTAGCAGAATGCTTGCATCTCACGTTCCACATATATAATATATAATCAAAACTGTGGGCTTTTATTAGAGAACGGATTAACAACTATGACAAGGTATGGAACCACCTTCCGATCAGTGTACTCTAGAAGGGATACACTGGAGTTAAACAAGAACATCTTGCAACTCAGCCACACAGGACCGACCATTCATTTCGCTTGAATGTTCCGAATATATTGTCACCTTATGGTTCCAGGAGATACAAGATACAAAAATAAAAGAAGTAACAAATATGAATATTCTCTAGATGGTGACAATATAGCCTAATTGGGTGCGACCCACTTAGCCATGCTGCCTGCCTGAATTTTGTCATTTCTCGGTTGATGAAGCTTGAGGTTATTACGTATCTTTTGACAGATCACACCTTTGTTTACTTTGAATGCCACATCATCCTACCCGCCAAATTACAAATTGATTTCTCCAAAAATAACACGGGTATAATGCTAAGAGAAATGAATTTCTCCGCCACCAAATGTAAATACGTTTGAAGAGATCAACTTACGTGATCTATTAGATATACTCTGTTAGACATTTGTCCATTCAAGTTGTCTTGGGACTGGATAAACCAAAAGCACTATTATGTAAATCCATCTTATTCAATTTCTACCTAGGATCACCAAAACATCCCTTGCATAAACCCCATCTTCAATTATCTTCGCCATATTCGATTCACAATGTTAATGCCATACGGAGTGGTTTTCAGATAACAAAACTGATGACCGTCTCTCCGTATTGACAACGGAAATTGATCAAAAACTTTGATAGTCGGTTATTTAACTATCAAAGGAAAACATATATACAAACAATGGTTGTATTTCCAAATGGAAGTCTTACTGACCAATCATCAATCAACACCAAGCCCCTTTAATTAAATTTACCATTAAATTATTCATTTTCCAATTTCCTTTCAATATCTTTACCCAAATATTTCTCTAACTCGTTAGACTTCTCACGATTCTTGGCAACATCTCCATCTATTTTAAACTATTTATTTTCTATATTTTAGAAAACATTTCTCATTAACATCGAGGAAAAATTCCATTTCTTGTTTATGCATCTTAACTCTTCTGCATCCATTAGCCTCCAAATGTAAACTAGTAGGAGAACAATTCCCTAAATATCAATCCCGAAGGCCGAAACCAACATTAGATCGACACTCAGAAAGTCATTCAACTTAACTAGTCTCCCGTCAATTTCTAATTTCCTTAATCCCATAGTTTAATTCCTTATCAAATTATTGCTTACACATCTTTCAGATTCAGCTCACGAATCCACTTCTTTAATGGTAATCATTTGATTATAATAATAACATTATAATCTCTATTTGTAAAACATTTAAATTTAAAATGTAACTTTTATTCATTTATTTTAATAAATAAATAATTTATTAATAAGATAAATAAATAAATAAATCTTGATGAAAATTGGAAAGTAAATATTACTTTCTTGAATTCGATATAATCGAACTTCAACTTATAAATCCTTTTCGAATAATCTATATTCGATTAACATTCCGAAGTTCGGAATAAACTCACCTTTTTAGGTCAACTTAGTTTACAAATTCACTATCACTTCCAACATTTACAAGTTTCCTTTTATCACCATTTCAATTTACAAAGCATTTGCTTTTAAAACATTATTCACTTTAAATGTGACGACTAATTCATTGCAAAAAACTAGACTTATTATATCCAATAAATCTTGATTTAAATAGTAAATACCAATTACAGGTTAAAATTCCATCTATTGGGCTATTTAAAAATTCATATTCCTATTTCAGTTCATAACCTCCGTTTATAAGTCAATTTCTCGTTTATTATATATCAAGTTTATTAATAAATCTCGTTTACATTTTCTATTTTAAATTGATTGGTTCCAAATCAAATATTGATTATTTTTCCAAATTCTAAATTATATAAGATATAATAAATTATATTTATAACATTTGACAATGTCGAATTCAGATTACAAATCCTTATGTATTTGTTTCAGTTCTCTTTACATTTCGAACATTGAAATAATTTCATCGTTTTTCTTTTTAAACGATTTCCCTTTCCTTTTTAAATATACTCATTTTTTAAATTTATATTTTCAAAATATTTAGTCAGAATCATTTCGCCTCATTTATAAATATCGTTATAAATCAAACTACTTGTTTTATTTTAATTAAAACAAGTTATTATTTTCTAATCCATTCGAAATTCAATTTCTAAAAAAAATCCTTTTCAAAACCCAAATTCTTGTCTAATATATTTTGCGCTATTTAAATACCAATTATTTTAGGTCAATGTTATACAAACATCCCAAAACACACAAAAATCGATCACCGATCATTTGTCACATCATATAATGCAATATATGAAAAACAACAGTATAATTATTGAGGAATCTAGTTGGATCCCTCACACCTGTTTCCCTGCATCCACATATGTTAATCAACATAAATAACACTAATTTCATACCAATATGAAATTATTAAATCAATATTAACCAATGACTTCATGTATATAACCATTAACCAAGTTATTTGTAAATCAGCCCAACAACCATCACACGGTATTCAATTAATATTAAATAACGTTTAAAAAATTGTAAAACTGGATAGAGTCAGTGAGTTTACTCACCTTGGTCATTAATCGTTAAATAACGATTAATGTTCAATGGATCTGGTCAGACATTTTATTTTGCCTAAAATTGTATCAACCTTCAACTCGATTTAGAACAGTTCCATCGTATAGCTTGCGACCATATGATTCTAACATGACAAACGGTTCAAAAATCTGATAATATATAAACGAAATATTTTGTTTATAAGTTAGTATATATTTTAAATGGATGAACTTTAACAAGTTTGATTATTGGAACTTAACCTTTCCTGTCCAGTCCAATAACATCTCTTAAAAGCCACGTTCTCTCACCCTGGCCCCCTTTCCCAATCATACTGTTCAGCCCTTCTCCAAAAACTATAATGGTTGATCTCCTTTGTTTTTTTTACTTTTTATAGAACTTGGGCTTAAGCAAATTTGAAAGGTCCCATCTCCAAATCGATTTGGCCTACGTGAAACAATGGTCTTCCTCTCCCAACTTTTATCCACAACTATCCTATACAAAACTCCATTGTTTTCCCAATGGCCATTATGAACCTTCCATCACCATCTTCTTCCCCCTGCACCACCATTCTCCATGAAACGACCGCCGTTCAGCTCACCTTTTTGAGCTCCACCATGCTGCACACTCCCCCTCCAACTCGCAGCCTCCAACCATTTCTCGATCTCGGCCAGAACTAGTATGCTATAGGAAAAGTAGCGAATTTTTTTCTTCTCGAATATCACCAAAAAATGCCATTCAATGCGCTTAGCTTGTAGAAACCCCATGACCTTCATGCTGGAGCCAAAATTGGCCTTAGTTGACGATGGATTAATGACCTAGTTGCGTTGTCTTGCATTTGAAGTACGATTGTCGTCTTTGGAAGGGAATCACCAATCAAGAGAACGGAAACAAGTAGACCACGAATGCCTGCTCGTGTGCCATAGCCATCTGAACCCGGTCTCTCCCTGTAGCAAGCTTAGAAGAAAATGGAGGAAACAACAAACTCGTTGCCACCTTCTTCCATGGGTCGATCAAGCGGTGAGCACGCTACTGTAAAAGTAGCGAATTGCATATATAGCATTATTAATAATTTAATTGAAAGGTAGAATTCGTTTTGATTTTTAACATGGTATATAATTTATCTTGATTTTTTTAGTTACCGTGGGCTTCAGCAATGGTTTTTCTTGAATGAAAGCAAATGGGAGAAGACAAGGTATATTTATAGCTTTATGATACCTTGATTGCCATGGAGTAGGAAGCATGTAGGTTCAGCATGGACATGCCTAGTTGATAATATAATACAGTTCTGTATGCTTCAGTGTGCTTTTCCATATTTTAGCTTAGGTAGGTGACAGTATTGAAAACTCATGGCAGGCTTGGGCATGCAGTTTTTCTTGAAACCATACGCTTTGCAGTGGCATCTCCTAGGCAAAGGGCAGGCGTAGACATTTTTTTCTTTGGTTGCAGTTTGATTATATTTTGTTATCTGTGCTTTGACTAAGCTGTTGAATTGTTATTGAGATATGGGTTCACATCTATGTTGAAATATTTAGGTTGCAAGGTTTGAAATTGTTGCCCATGTTAGATTTTCTATTTCAACTGGAATTTTGGACAGGTGCACATGTAAACATAGTGAAATAATTCTTTTTGTTTTTTGTTAGAAAAGTTTATATACCTATTACAAAAACTCTTTTTCTGTACTAGCTGCTACGGACAAAAATAAAAATACCGTCGTGTCAAGCAATGTGTCATGATTCCAAAAATGTAGTAATATAGACACGTTAATTTATCCCAAAATGCTAATTTAGAGTGTAGAATACGCTAAACGAAAAATAGCTTATTTTTCCGAAATAAAAATTACAGAAAAATCCTAAAAAGTAAATTAAGTATACATCTCAAAAATCGTGTCCAAATTCGAAACCAATGATTTATTATATTAAATAAATCATTATGGCTTATAAACGATTCCATAACAACTATTTGGAAATTTGATTTGGACCTAACTCACAATTTAAGAGACGAAATCCCTATTTTTCACTTCCATTAGAAAAATATAGCTCAACAGATTCAAACGTTTCTTGTTTCATAGAATTCCGACTTATAACGAACCATGTATATTCATTTGAAGTTCAAAACTCAATATTACAGACTACCGTGACGTTTCAAGCTCGTTTTAGATTATATTATAATTATAACGTTCAAATGTCGTTTTAATAATAAACTCGTTATAATAATTCAATTCAAGACTGAATTAAATCTAAATTATCCAATTCACACAATATTGCCAATACAACTATTTCCCATCATTTTGGGAATTAACTTTATTATTTTGATATTTATATTAATTAAATTTTCGAAAATTTTCAAATTCGAATCCTTTAAATTATTAAACCTCTATTTAAATAATTAGATAAATTAATTATTAAATCGCTAAAAATCCAGGACGTTATAGGTGGTTTGGCCCAAGGTGTTTTTTAGTGGACCTAGTATTGCTGGAGGCTGCAAGGGAGGGTCAGAGCATTGGTGGTCGCAAGAAAGGAGGAGGTGCAGAGTTAAACGTGGAAAAGGGTGAAAGGTTCGACCGGGAGAAGAAGAGGAGTTTGTGTATTTTGATTTTTTTTCATTTTTTTTATTTGGTTTGATTTTTTTTCTTTTTTAAGCTTCAATAAGATTAGAGGGAAGAGAAGAAATAAGAGGAAGTGGAAAAGTGTTGAGAAGGGAAAGCTACAAGTGAAAGGAAGCAGCAAATGCTTCACAAGTGTGTAACATGCAAAAGAAAATTTAACAAGTGTCAAAGGGATTAGTTTAAATTTAACAAGTGTAATTTTCCAATTTTAGAACTTCCATTTCATTTATAAAATATGAATATACACATATAATTTGATTATACGTAGATACAAGTTAAACCACATACAGTAGAATACACATGATATAGACAAACAAATGTTGACTATTTTTGCACATTTACGGCTTAAAATTAAGAATTTGGGAAGAAATGTTTGAACTTTCAGAAACGAAAGTATTGTACTTTTTAGAATACCATCTAATATTTTTAGGTAATATTCGCTTGAATTTCGACAATGTTTCATTCTTAATGATTTATTGAATGTTCAATTAAATTGACGCAAATGAAACAAACTTACGTATTTTTCTACGAAATCCATTCCTCTGCTACATCTAGTTAAACGCATCTCAAATATTAAAATTTGTAATTTAATTCCAATTTTAAAGTTTAATGCGAAAAATGATGTATCGGTTGGGTACATATAACATCATGCTTTTTCTTACTATTTAAGTCAGTAAAAAAACCAACTCAAATCGTTCGAAGGACCAGATTATTTTAATGATGAGGTTTAATAAAATCATATCATAGACAGATAACAGACACGAATTAGCAAAATAACTCATAGTGGAATAAATAACTTAGTAGTTCATGAAGCTACTAGACACAAAATCTCAAAGTAAATTATACATAATATCAAGGCCACAATTTAATACATTAGAAAATTTTAGATACATAAATGCCAAGAACATAAACAAGTGATGAAAATGGAATAACTGAATCACCAAGGTAGAAATAGCAGATAGATAATAAGCTAAATCTCCAATGGATCTCCAATGCTCAAAAGATGAATCGCCAAGGTTGGACTCCTCAGTCTGACTAGAGCATCAAATCAAATCAAAAAAAAAAAAAAAAATTAAACACTCAAGTTAGGATTAACATGTTTAATAGTAAATCAACTTCAAGTGATATGCTCAAATGAAATGCGCAAGTAACTTAATGAATGTTTGGGATTCCGTACTTTAAGGATCCGTTAAACTAGATATTATATAATATACTATGCCAGTAGTGTCTATTGTTAAATATAATATTCAAAATTGCTTAAGCAGGATTGCATTTTTACCCCTACACTATTTTACAATATGATAGTCTATATAGATACTGTAAAGTCCACCATAAACTAGTGGCTATCGGAGGGAATTCCATATGTACGGTAAAATAAAAGTCGTAGGGGGCTCGATCAGGATAATATGACAAAGTAAACGAGGCAATACCTTAGGTAGGATTCTTCCAATTGCACTCCCGGACCGGTGGTAACAAATAGTCGCAACAACCGCCCACCTTGAAACACGCTCCAATAATCAAAGTAGCCCCAAATTAAGTACAAAGCAATAGAGATGGTATCGAAGAAGTGCATTTGATAGGAAGTGTGGTCTCTCTTAATCACAATATAGCTAATGTTTTAGTCATTTTAATTATGACCCGAAAGTCAAGGCTATCTTTCATCATTTTCTTTCTTCCTTCCAGTAGCGTTCGTCAAAACTAACCTACTTCATTCTGGATTCTCCACTACGTACACAGTTGCTAAAGTGGTTCTTCGTATTGACTAAAAATATAACAGTATTCGGTCCTGGTCTCTTTAACAACCAAATGTTTATTTCATACCACAATCATTTACATTTAAAAAACATAGTTAAAATATCAAAAACAAAATAATAACCATATTGTCTTATATTCAAATAATTATGTCTAGATATGTCGATGTCATAAATCATAATTCAAATCATGTTTAAACTTTTAACAGTATATTCTTGATTTGAACTTATTTAAAAACAATATTCAAGTTGGGTTCAGTTTCATTACTTAAATCACATTCTTCAAATTTCACGTTTTCTATTGATCACATCAAAATTATTTTAAATTAATTAATTTAATTAGTTGATTATAAATATTTTATCTTCAATTATATTTATATTCAAAAATCTACTTAATAGATTATTATCTGACACATTTATTAAGTTTCAAAATCATAACAAATTTGTAAGTCCATTCATTTTGAAAGGCAAGTAAAATTTTATTCTCACTAAAATAAATTACGAAGAATTACAAATTCAAAAGCCCATTGATTAATTTAACTTTATATCTAAAATCATTTTATCATAACTTGACAAATTCAATTTTAATTATGTCGGTTAACAATTCAAGTTATCATTAATTTCTAATTTCTCATATATTTATATTTTATAAAATCTATATATATATATATATATATATTTAAAATTTAAATAATAATTATGCTGCATTAAAAGATTCATTAATTTTCATACAAAATAATTTATATTATTTATATTTTCAAACTAAATAATATTATAATTTAAAATCTTATTTTTTTAAACATATGTTAACTTATATATATATAAAGTTTATAACATATTTTTTTAAAATCAAAATTTACAACTTTATTTGATTTTCAAAATAATATATATATATATATATATAATTATAAATTTAGCTTTCTAAAATACTTTGTCAAATCTGATTCTTTTTATAAATTCAAAAAATACATTCAAAATAGACCAACAGTGTCCATATACAATTTTCTATGTAGGCCAAGTAATAAGGATATATCATTTCAATCCATTTAATTTAAATTTACCGGTATTTACCATTTCAACCCACATTCCATTTCAGTTTAGTTTTAAATTCATAAATTTATACAATGATTCGAGTATGTGTCATTTTGACCCATAATGCTTTTTTAATCTATAGTGAACTTGCAGCATAAGAACAAACAATATAACATTTCAAACGCACCATCCACATCTGAATAAATCATCACAATCAATTTCGTGTCGTATATGCCAAAAGTGTGCATGTCACATGTGCACAAACAAATAATTCAGTTTTCTAAAGCAATCCTAACATTTCACATCATTTCAAATGATATTAATTTACACATTAAAAATGTTAATCGTTAGTGGTGATTCTCACGTTGCATAGCAAGACAAAAATAGACGATATAGGCTAAAATAGACACAAAATTTGACATAAAAGCTGATGTAGCACGATTGAATAAATGAATTGAATCACAGCTTGAATCAACCCAAACTCAAATCAAACATTGCAAATCAACAATCTTCTATTTATTTATAAAATATATTTACATTCGTGTAAATATATATACATTTGTATTGTATGCTTCAAACCAAAAAATCTCTCCATTCGACCACACGTAGGATTGAACTCAAGACATCACACTTCTCATCTTTAAGCATGACCTCTTAAACTACACCCTTTTTTGGTTTCGAACTCAACACAAAAATATACATTCAGACTTCTACAACAACTTAGATTTTTATCAAAATTTAATAAAAACTGAACAAAGTTTTGGTCACTATAAAACTAATTTTTGGACCATTTATCATCAGAATTTGAGATGTCTAAATATAAAATCTTTTGAAAATTCTCTTCTCTTCAATCGAAAAGAAGAAAACTGAATTTGGATAAAATATGAAGAAGATACGACCGAAATAAAGACAAACAATTTTTGGATCAAAAATTTGAACCCAAAAATGCGTTTGAAAGACTAGCAGTTTCAACTTGGAAAAATTCAATATCTAAAAATGTGTTCAGCACAAAAATTGTAGCTATTTCAATTTTACATGATTTGAAAATAAAGAAAAAGTGAATTTGGATTTCCTAACAGCCAGTTACGGCCTTCACTACACAAGTCAAAATCTAAAAAAAAAGGAAAGAGGATTTAGGGTTTTTAAGTGGGATATGCTCGCTGGAGGTGGAGGAAGGTCGGCTAGGTATGGTGGTGGTGACTATCGGATTTGGCATCATGAGATGTATTCCGAGAATTCTAGAAGGTGGAGGATGGGTTTGATTTGTCGTGAATTCAAAGATGAAAAGGAAGAAGTATTCGTGATTTCATGTGATTGGTTTACCTTGAAACTTTTGATTTTGACTTAGAAAATAGAATTGAAATTTTCAGATCCGAATATGAATATGAAACCATGAAAAAGATCGGAAAGAGGAAGGAGAATGAGGAGTTTCTAAAGAATGATGGAGGTAGAGAAAGATATGCACTATTTTTTCTATTCGAGAAGCGGTTACATAATTTTAATTGATAATTTAGTATGGGCCTTAAAGATTTAGTAACCCACTCAAATTCAAACCAATGAAATGTCAATACATATATGAATTAATTGCAGACAAATTAGATATGGTTTAAATACAGATAAATTATACATATAACTACATCGTTCATTTTTGCGTGGTTTTACAGTTATAAATGCAAATTATAGCCAAACGAAATTGAATTTCAACAAACCAGAAAATTATAGATGCTTAATATTCAATATAGATTCATAAAAAAGGATGAATTCAAATTTTAATAAATTTTATGTTTTGACAAAAATGCGAGTTTGACTAAATTTTACACAAAACTATTTTTTTTTTTTTTTTTGGGAAAATTTTATATTTTAATAGATTTGAAACATCAATATTTTCATTAATTTGATTTCATTATTTTAATTTAAGTTGTTTAGATCTACTTAAATTTAGATAGCACAAGCTGAGTCATTTAAAAAATTACATTCAAAATTGACAATTGTTTAATTCGATTGCTCAATTGATACTTATTACTGTTCATTTACAAAATCAAACTCATCTATTTCATTCAGTTTAGAATAAATTGAAGTTTTAAATATTAAACTTTTAAATTCCAATCAATTTATTAATTACAAACCTATGAAAATTTCAGGTTTTTATAGCATACCAATGACATAAATGGATTTTACTGTAGCAAACGAACTTAGACGCTTTCTTATATAAATTATTCCGAAAATAAAGTCCATATACACAAATTAAATATGATTTCAATTCTCAAGTTAAATTTCAGGTATATATTTCAAAATCAAGTTCAAATATTCAAACAAATTAGATTTCAATATGGTATAATGTTAAAATAAAATGCTTAAATTCAAACTCACTGTTTTTAGAATGTTGAAATTGTTGGTTCGTTACAATTGGTAACGTTTTTGACTAACTTCAAGGGGTTATGGTATTTTATAATATGGACCTAGCTATCGAATTTCACTAGTTGAATGTTGTTAAAAATAATCTTTAACCTTATTTAGGGGGTTTGACTTTTTCGTTGAGTGGTTGTACATGCCTTTCGGGCTAAATACTACACCTGTATATTCCATCAACCTTATGAATCGTGTTTCCAGAGATTTTCTTAATAAGTTTGAGTTAGTCTTTGGCAACGACACTCCTATTTCTTCTAAGTCTAAGAGGCACATGGACATCATTTTAAAGTGGCGTTAGCGATATTAAGGTGGCATGTTCTAAAGGCAAAGTTTTCCAAGTGTCATTTTTGGATGTAATGATCTAAAGTTTTGTCGTTTTGAATTGCGAGTTTTTAATTTAATTTAAATATTCAATTAATGGATTTATTTAACATAAACAGCTCTCTTTTAATTTCCAATTGATAATAGAAAAGTCATTTTAAAAGATCGATTCAAATTTTTGTACAACTAAGATTATATATGTAATTTTTTTAAAGCATATAAATTGCTTAAATGTTTTAAATTACAATAATAATATTTTAAAGGTATTTGAAAAATAATAAATTATTTAATTTGAATTTCGAAAGAAATAAGGTATGTTTTAAGTATGTACATTGTGTCTATGTACTTGTTCTTTGCTACATTGTTATTATTAAGGTATATGTATTACATTAACACTACTAAACATAAAGTTATACAACGGAGGGGGCAACAGTAGCCAACGAATCTTTGACAACGGTTTCCAATGGTAGGTACTTTATGGATTTCTTAAAGAAATAAAAAATAAACGTTGGTATCCATCGGAAACCATTGGTTTTGTACCTGTTGGCGGCCATTGAAGCCATTGCTAAGTCGCAAAGATATTGCCAGAACTACTACTTTTTCATTACGGGATTGCAATTTTTTACCCCAAACCCTCCGCCCTTCTCAGATTTTGCCTCCCACCGCCTCACCATCCGCCCTAGCCTCTCCAACACTTGGAAGCCTCACTCTCCTCCTCTCTAGGCTCCAAATCTCTTCCAAACAAGGTATAAAACCTAATTACCTTCTAATAACATTTTCTAATTTACGGTTAGTTTGTTAAATTGAATGTTTGTATTGCTTGTTGTATGTATAGTGTAGTTGATTGAGGCCTAACTCTTGTTATTAATCTATATATTGCAAGTTTATGTAGATTGTATCACAGTAGAATTATGTGCATATATGTTGTATATATAAGCGATTTTGGACTAGTTTGGAGATGTTTAGTGGGAATGGACATAATTAAATTTATGCTTTCTAGAAATTCATCGAAAACGATATTTAATTTTATAACGTACGGTTAGTTTGATTGAGTTTTGAGCATATATGATAAACTCCGTATATATATAGCTAGATATTGGAGTTAAGTTGTTTAAGGCTTATTTGGTTTAAAATTTGCTGCTTAACGTCGACGATTGATAAGAAGAGCACCAATCGTATAAGTTGATGTACACATTTTTATTACTAAATTACTAGAAACTACAGAAGTAGATATATTTTTTTAATATGAAAATTTCCATGATTTCATATATGTCAAACGCCAATTTTTTTAATAAGTTAAAGAATGTAATATATTATATTCATAAACCCTTAAAGTGTTTTTCGACCTCGTCTGATAAGTATTGAATGTGATCATTGTGTGGATATTCGTGTTGTTAATAGAACGGACATCTATATTCATCGTATACAATATTTATTGGATTTGTCCTTGTACTTGACAAGTTACGAACACAATAACAAAATTAAATCTCATAAAGCATTTCATTACAATTGATTCTCAAAATTTCAAAAGTGCTCCTTTATGTTCCCCGTGTGCATGCAATTGTGTATTGTTCAGGGAGCTAAAGCGAAGCACTGCCCAATTTTGTTTTACGCAATTTAATTATGTTATTGTATTCATAATGGGATGTAGGATGGTCCATCAACAAATTGTAAATGATCAATTAACATAACCTTTAGCAATAAAATTGTTTTTATAAAATGTCAATGCAAATTTTATCATACTTTTTAATTGTCTACTTAGGATAAATGAACAATTATTTTACTAATCGAAGTTGGATGTATAAACGAAGCGAAACGAAAAAGAAATCTATTGTCCATGTAGTATATGCAAATTGTTAAAACATTTGATACTAAGAATGGTTAGAGTACAGTTGCACCAGTACGGTTTTGTGCTGAAGTATTTGGTTTGGGATTGTCATGGAGAATGGTTAGCATCTACTTCTATACAACTCGAGGAGGTATTGAATAATTAAATTGCTACGACGAATCTCATAGAACATATGGTTGAAGATGTTGCACATTCTATTTTCCCTGTTCCACAATTTACTGATGATGATGGTAATGCTGAAGAAGAACCGAATATTGAAGCCAAAAAAATATGACTTATTAGATGCTGTAAAAAAAACATTTGGGAAAGTTGTTCAAGTGGAACTCAATTATTAGTAATTGTTGGATACATTGCGATGAAATCTAAAGACAACCTCAAAAAAGTTGGATTTACAGCTATTGTACAGGATGTGAAGCGGCATATGCTTCTCAATAATTTAATGTGTGAAATTCATTATAGAGTAAAAAAAAATGTTGTCGGCTTTTATTTTACTGTATGAAAAAATAATACATGTCTAAACGGTTGCATGCTGCTTTGGAAGGCAGATACCAACCTTAAGAATTGTAAAATATGTAACCAGGAAAGATACAAGTCAAGAAACAAAAAGGGAAAGGAAGTCCTATATAAACATATGCACATTTACCTATTACTCCTATACTTCAAAGGTTTTATGCATCTTAACAGCACAACATATGAGATGACACATTGTGCGAACATAGGAAAAAGGTACGTTCACACACCCAGTAGATGGTGAAACATTGAAGCATTTTGACTAGAAATATCCCGATTTTGCCTTCGAGAGTCGTAATGTTAGACTTGGTTTATGTACGGATGGATTTATACCATTTTCTCAATTTGGTGCTAAATATTCTTCTAGGCCTATAATTGTCACATCTTATAATTTACCTTCGTGGATGTGTAAGAAAAGCTCCTTATATGTTTCTCACAGTTGTCGTCCCTGATCTTGATGATCTGACCCAAGAAATTGATGTTTATTTACAATCTTTGATTGATGAACAAAAAACATTGTGGTACGAAGGAGTGGAAACATATGATATTTCGCTAAAAATAAATTTTGCATGTATGCTTCTTTATTGTGGACACTCAATGATTTTCCTGTGTATGTAATGCTTTCAAGTTGAAGTACGGCCGGTCATCTTGCTTGTCCTTACTGCATGAAAGAAAAACGAGCATTTTCTTTATCGCATGGAAAGAAAATTTTATGGTTGACTATCATCGATGTTTTCTTCATATTAATCATCCTTGAGATAAGAATATTTTCAAAGTTGATAGGCATGAAACTTTGAGACCACTTACGGTTTGGTCAAGCGAAGATATTTATGAACTTGAAGAGGATTATTCAAAGATACACGAAACTGGAGAAAAAATTGAAATTCAAGGTAAATCATCAATCAACAATTGGTGCAAACAATGCATATTTTGGGAGTTTCTGCCGGATATAAATTAACCCTAGAGAGGGTGTAAATAGGGTTTATTGTAGTTTGCGGAATATAAAAATTATCGCAACACATATCACAGCAAAATGAATAAATATAGAAAATAAATAATAGAGAATTTACCCAGCTTCGACAAACCCCTACCTATTGTTGTATTCCCCAAGGTTTCTAGTGGGTGTTAAGAACAATATCCTGCATACAACACATGTACACTCGCGACCCCTCACTATTATTCTAATCCTATGATCAAAACCCTGCAATGATCTCTATCCCCAAGATCATATTTTTCCCTAACTACAAACCCCGTAGCTAGAACCCTGGTTTAATGAAAACTAGAAAAAAAATATAGATCGATTACAAAAGAAAGAATAACTTAAAACCATTAAGAACACAAAAACCTGTTTAAAAAATTATGGCATATAAAATAAAAAGACCGACCCCTTTTCTTATGCTATGACACTTAAAAAAGTAGGCATCCTCTTTCAATGGTGATCGAATTCAAAATTAGGGTTTTGCTTCTCCTTTTAAATCATGACTTCAACGTTCTTTGATTGAAATTTATTCTCTGATGGCCAATCTCTATTGATTTCTGGTTGGGGATTTGGATTTGAAATATCGATCGAAATAATTCGAGGTTGTAAATTTTTTGATTTGAATTCCCTTAGTTGTTTCGATGCTCACGCCTGTGATGAAATGGGCGCTTATATAGGGTTCAGAACCCAAAATGTTCTCTGATTTCGTACATTGATTTGGTTAGATATTTGCGTGAATATCATAAGCAGTCTAGACTCAAATAAATGTATATATATCAGACTAAGTCTAGAAATATGATGAGAAATACTCAAAATAGTAAGACAAGTAAAATTTAAAATAAATTTATTTTTGTCTACAATTAATTCAATTTTTATTCCATTTTACCGTGTGTGTTTCTGTGATAGGTGTACATGTGAGTGGACTGGATCTGAAGAAGCTGAAGACTTAGTGTGTGTCAGTGTGTGCATATGAAATTCTATGTATAACTAAGTGAAACATGAGTGAAATGAGTGTTGTAGTGGGGAATGAATGTAATGAATGTAAATTTGAATTGAATGTATTATATCACAATGAAATGTACAATAGTGGAGTCAGAAGTTTGTACTATTTCAAATATTGAAATAAAATATTTATTTGAATAAAAACACTATTTGAATATTAAATTCTTTGCAATAGCATTTTATTCAAAGTAAATGTTTATTTCTATATGTGATGCAATATAGAATAGTACAGATATAAACACATTTATATAATAATATACATGTTTGTTTTCATCAAACAAAATTCATATTGTCATACTCAACAATCTCCCCCTTTTGATGATGACAAACATACACAAAGATTTTGAAAGTGATAAATGTGTTTGAATATGAAATATTGTACTCCCCCTATTTGTATGCTCCCCTTACAACTAAACTCCCTTATATATGTGTATATGAGAGTTTTACAAAACAATTGAATTTTCAATAGTAAAAATATTCTTGAATTATTCACTCATCAATCAAAATCTTAACCATTCTCCCCTTTTTGTTATTACCAAAAGGATAATCGAAATCAAAATAGTGACGAATATTGACTAGAAATATAAATTCAAATCAAGAGAGAGAATATATATTGTAAACCCCATTTAATCAAACTAAAAAATAACATTCTTCAAACTAGAAGCAAATTTCACTTTTCAGAGTGAAAATTTTATCAAATGGAGAGAGTTATAAAACTTAACGAATACGAATTCCCAAAAAATTCAAATAAAATTTAGAGTTAAGCACAAAATAGCGATGGATTTGGACTATATTTATAAATTCAAATCAAGAGAAAAAAGTCAAATATCGCAAATTCCAAAACAATTAAACAAAAAATCATAATATTTCATAACATAGCAACACATTTCAGAAAATGGATAGATAGGTCGATTTTTCCATAGCGAGGAGAATTATATATATATATATACATATATACACACACACACACACATTTTTTCTTTCCTTTTTTAGGAACTCACTAACCACGCATAACCATAACGACTTTTAAATGGGATTAGTAATAACTTAAATTATAAGGTTCTCTAACCACGCATGACCGCGAGGTTTTTTAAGTGAGATAAGAGTAACACTTATTTTATAAAAATTCCCTCATTATATAAAACCATAATAAATGATAGAAATATGGTAAAGATAGAGATTGTAACACCCTGTAATTTTAAACGACATTAAAGAGGATAAATTAAATAATAATTAATTTAACATTCAGAATTAAGGGAAACGGACTACCTCATTGCGCCCGTCTCGAAATTCTGGTCAAAATAGACATTTGGTTTGCGTAAAACGGACACTATATGAAGAAGTTATGTAGGTTTGAAGTTTTGTATACGCATAGAAGAATTTCTTTTTATATATATATTTATATAGGTTCAAGAAAATCAAACTTCAGTTCAAATTTCAAAAATTACGTTGGTAGCAAATTTCCCGCCCCATGGGTGTCGACCCATAAGCAGGGGTGTCGACCCCATAAGGAGGGGTCGACCCCATAAAGGGGGGTTGACCCCTTCGGATGAGGTGGCAGTCGGTTTAGAGGGGTTGGCAACTATATATAGAGGTCCATTTCTCTATTTTATACATTAAGAATCCATGGAGGCCAAACTCTACCGGTGATTGAACCGAACCGAATTATCTTCTACAACTATCAACTAAAGCAAAACAAACTTAGAGATTCAAGTGTAGATCCATCCTCTGCTATGTTCTACCTTTTCTTTTTATTCCAACATGGTGAGTTAGTTACTTTTAGATTTAAATGATTAAAAGTAATTTGTGACATGAGTGTGATTTGGATATATAAATTCATGTAACCGAATCATATTGAATCTATCATAATTTGTGAACCTGTAATATTCTTGAATCCTAGGCCTTATCATGCTAGATCTATTTTATAGATCTAATTCTTTGTGGTTAATTCATCATGTTACATATGTGGATCTTACCCTTTTTTCTCAGTTTGTGGTTAATTTGGAATTATCATTATCCAGACAGTTAAACCTTTGTTTAGATCTAGATCATCAAGTTGTGATTAATCGAGGTCGGTCATTATTGGACATATGAATTCTTATTTGGATCTTTTCATCCTAAGTATGTTAGATCTAGTTTATCGTTACCTTTTTTACTAGATCTATTTTTATGTCCACCTTAATATTATGCTAATTACATTTCTATGCCAGTATATATGATTATGTCACTTTTGTTAGAATGATCATAACTGTCATTTTTCCCATCACCTTTCCCTTTTTATTGTTATGACTAGGCTACTTTCTAGCCTACGCATGCTGCCAAAAATTATGTGAATATGTTAGTTAGGGAACGGAGGAAAATATTAGAATTGGCATAACTTGAATAACTTGAATATGGATTTAGGCATATAATCCATTATGAATAATTGGGTAAACGGGCATTAAACACCTAAAAAGACATAGGTCTGATTAATTTATTAATAATGAATGTCTAAGATTACAATTAGAAATTGTAATTGCACTTAAGACACGAGGTTAGGTTGCATTAGTAGTGGAAGTCTGCCCGGACCCGATCGGCATATCCAGCAACCACTAATGTTGAACCTAATGTGAGAGGTCTAAGTGCGCAAATACGAGACGGACTATGACATGTGGTTAGGCCCAACTTGTGGAAGAAGTCTGCCCGGACCCGACCGACATATCCAGCATCCATAAGTTGTAGGCCAAATGTGGAGGTCTAGCCCATTAGAAACCATAAATGGACATGATAATGAATTGAACTATTTAACCTAATCTAATCCATAGGGATTGTATGGTTATAAACTAAAGTTAGGGTTAAGTAAAATTGGTTGAACAGTGGGTGGGCTAAGAAAATCTGAGGGGGTGGGTAATATTTACATATAGCCCCGCAAACTTAGCCTAATAAGGTTATGTAATTAAAGACACATAGTGGTAAGCATAACCAGTAGAAAGATTGGGGTTATATAATTAAAGACAGGGTAAATATAACCTATGGAAAAACCTAGTGGGGGATACAAGATAAGGGGGAGAGCTTGTGTCATATTGTGTGGGACCCGTTTCAGTCAGTAACCTGGAGTAGGTATCGAGTAGAGTACTCCAAACTAGGTCGGAGAAGGGGCGCGCTTACTGAACTGATTGTAAGAGATCCAAACGTGGAGTTCGATGTAGGCGATGCAAACCTACCGGGCTATGTGCATGCATGAGCCGGCCGAAGGGGATAAGACGACCGTGACACCTATAGATATGGATCTATGCATATCAGCGTAGGGTTGCCACTTTAGCGCGTAATACATCCTATAATTGGGCATCATAGGCCGACACAGAGTATCTACGGGGATTAGGGAGCTGATAGACTAAGGGTAGTGATTAGGATACTTTTGGACATATGCCTAATATAACACCTTAAAGCGGAAGGGATCATCTCATTCTGGATATACAAGTAATAGTGTAGAGTAATCATTAGAAGTGTATGCACCTTATCTTATTACCTTGTCATACCTGCCTTTTGTGTAGTTATTTTCCCTTGTCCACTTTATATGTCTGTCATGCTACTTTTATTTATTTACTTGCTAAAAGTAACTGGATTCGCCAGATTTTATGTCTGACCCTTTGTGTTTCCTCTTCTTTCTTCCATTCCCCCCCCCCCCCAGGTTCGCATGGAGGGAATTCTCAAGCTTAGTCAAGACTTGATTATCATCTTGTTGGAGCTGCTTTTGAAGTATAGCTCAAGTTCTTGTCTCTACTATGGCTTAGCTCTTTTTCTTGGGGAATTATGCTTTTTATATATTTACGTACTCTAATGGTACAAGACAGAAGTAAAATTATTGTAAGGTTTTTGTGACTTATGGTATTTTGGACCACGATGTATGCTTTATGTTTGAAATAAAAATTTGAATTTCCGTTGCTATCTTATTTACATATGTCTTGTAATATTTTGTGTCTGTTTACCTATAACGCTTCACGGAACTTAATGCATTCCCTTAGTGAGTGACATTAACGGATGTTGGGTGTCACACTTGGTGTCGGAGCTGAAGGTTACCCGATTGGATAAAGTTTTTGAAAATTATTTTCAAAAAGCTTTTAAAAGAAAGTATTTCCAAAATAAAAGTTTGTATTGAAAAACATATTTCCCCAAAGTCATATGTAATATCATTCGGTTCTTTGTCTAAATCTCTTTCCCTTTTCTTTCCAGCATGTCTGGGGAACTTAACATTCCTAATATCCCGGAGGGCGTCACGATACCAGGTTGGCTCCGTAGGTTTTTGGAGGCCAAGGCGCCTGCCGAAGGCCAAGGAAACATTCATCCCTGAGTTGCACCTATTGTTCCCCCTCCTCCTCCTCCGCATGCAGACAACTTCTTTAAGATCAGCAAAGATTTCCGTGCTATGGGAGGAAAGCCACTCCATGGAACCGAGACATTCATGAGACAAGGAATTGGCTCAAGGAGACTGAGGACTTGTTTGTAATCTTTGAAGTAGAGGATCGAAGGAAGATTCAGTTAGCTGCTTGGCTACTGAAGGATGAAGCTTTATTTTGGTGGGAAGTAACCTAAGCAGGTCATCCATTGGAAACTTGGGATGACTTTAGACAAAGGTTCGAAATGAAATTTATTTCCCAACCTGAGAGAAGCATGCAAATGGAGAGATTCTTAGCACTCAAACAAGGGAACTTGACGATGAAAGAGTATGTGAAAAATTTAACCAACTGGTAAGATTTGGACTGGAGCTGGCAGACACTCTGCATAAGAAGGCTTTGCGGTTTGTTAAAGGGCTAAACGAACCCCTTTTGGCTTAGCCATGTCCCATATTCCAATGGGATCCGTCTTTGAAAGACTTGTTGATATGGCCTTGATGTATGAGGAAGAGAAAGGGGAAAAGAAGGAGATTAAAGCTGAGGAAACAACACAAAATAAGAAGATATGGCCCAAGAAAGGAAAACAACAACAACAAAAATAGAAGAAAGGAGGAAAGAATGACAAGGGTAAGGAGAAGAGGAAGTGTCACAATTGTGGACATAAGGGTCATTTGGCAAAATACTGCAAAAGAAGGAAAAATTCTTGCTTCAACTGTGGAGAGGTCAGACACTTTGCTAGGGAGTGCCCGAAGAAACAGGGACAGGGTCAGAAGGCAGAAACTTCTGGAGGGCATGGTCATGCTCTCGTGATCAGTGCTCCTGACAGAGGTAGCAAATTTCAATGGAAGGTTTATTCTCTCTTTCAAATCATCCTATTAGAACACTTTTTGATTCTGGTGCTTCACATTCATTTATATATAGTTCTGTGGTTGAATCTCTGCACTTAATTACTAGTATGGTAGTGGATCCTGTAGTTGTCCCAAACCCCATTGGTGGTTCGGCTCATTTATCTATAATTTGTAGGGGTTTGAGAATATCTATGTTAGGCTTCGAATTTGAATGTGATGCATATGTGCTCGGGTTCATGGGCTATGGGTTGATTCTATGGATGGATTGGCTGACCACATATGGTGCCATTTTAGATTGTGAAAGGAGGGTCATCAGACTTCTGACTTGCCATTGGAGGACCCTTGAAATTTCTTGCGACCCCCAAGGGTCTGTTATGCTTAGCTTCCTAGAGTCTCTTGATGCATCCATATATGATCTACAATCTGTTTCGGTAGTCCGAGATTATTCTGATATTTTTGAGGAGGTCCGGGCTTACCTTCGGGGCGCGAGATCGATTTTCGTATATGCCTGGTGGATAATGCAAAGCCAGTTGCATTACCAGTGCGCCATATAGCTCCGAGGGAAATGAGGGAGCTGGATAAGAAAGTAGGGGAGCTACTTGAGAAAGGGTTTATCAGACTAAGCATATCTGAATGGGGTGCTCCGGTTATATTCGCAACTAAGGCGGATGGTTCGCTTCGTTTGTGTGTCGACTATAGAGAGTTGAATAAACTCACCAAGAAGAATAGGTGCTCGCTCCCGAGGATTGATGATTTATTTGATCAGCTTGTTGGTGGCTCGGTATCCTCTCAGTTGGACTTGGCCATGGGGTTTCATCAGTTGAGGGTGGTTGAGGACAGCATAGATAAGACTGCTTTTAGGACTACGGATGGTTTCTTTGAATGGCTAGTTATGCCTTTTGGGTTGACGAATGCACCCGCCTATTTTGTCGATCCGATGAGCAGGGTGTTTAGGGAGTTCCTAAATAAATTTTTCATAGTCTTTGTTGATGACATTTTGATCTTCTCCAAAAGCGAAGAAGAGCATGCCCAACATTTGAGAGAAGTTTTGAAAACTCTTCGTGACCGTCAGCTTAAGGCAAAGTTCTCCAAATGCCATTGTTGGAGAAAGGAGGTGAGATTCTTAGGGCGTGTAGTCTCCAAAGAAGGGATAGCTGTGGAGCCCATAAAGGTAATTGCAATACAGGACCGGCAGATTACGAAAAGTGCAATAGAGGTGAGAAGCTTTCTGGGATTGGCCGGTTACTATAGGAAGTTCATTAAGGACTTCGCAAAGATATCCACTCCTCTCACCAGGCTGACGAAGAAGAAATTGGTATTTTCATGGGATATAGATTATAATGTTGCTTTCCAACGTTAAAGAGGGCTCTGACAACAACCCAGTCTTGACTTTGCCCGATGGGAACAAAGTGTTTACGGTTTACACCGATGCATGTGGTATAGGGCTTGGTGCGGTTCTGTTGGAAGAAGGAAACGTAGTGTGTTATGGGGGTAGACATTTGAGAGTTCATGAGAAGAACTACCTCACCCATGATCTAGAGCTAGCTGCTATAGTAATTGAGCTAAAGACATGGCGTCATTATTTACTTGGAGAGAAGTTCAAGTTATACACCGATCATAAATCTCTCAAGTATCTATTCTCGCAGAAGGATCTTAATTTAAGGCAATAAAGGTGGATGGAGTTCTTAGCTACTTATGATTTTGAAATCGCTTATACCCCTGGCAAGGTTAATGTGGTGGCTGACGCACTAAGTAGGCAGACGATAGCCTTGAGTCCTCTGTTTGTGGAAAGGAAGAGCTTGGAGTTCATAACAACCTTTAACTTTAGATCCTCCATCGAGATTTTGCCTAATTTTTTTGTGTCGTTAGAAATACAACCAATTCTTATGGATCATATAGGAACTTCGCAGTAAGGTGACCCATAGATTTTAGACATCATGGATAAGCTCATAAAAGGGGAGACTTGTAGTCAACTTAGTAGATATACCATAGATGAAAAGGGGTGGTTGGGACGAGATGGAAGGCTTTGTGTCCCTCAAACGGGAAGCTTGATAAAGGCCGTCATAGAAGTGTTGATACACAAGATTTTGATTAATGACAACATAGAAATAGAGATCATTGACGAGCTGAATTCACATTTATCAAAGTGGAAATCAATAAAGATCATAGTGAAGATCAATGGAAATCATGACATGGAGCTAAGATTATATATATGTAGGTATGGAGTCGTGTTAGATTTATGTTAAAATCTATCCTCAAAGTATAACACGAATGCACAAAACAATTTAGAAATTGAAATTAGCTGGGGCTGAAATCTGTATATTTGAGGAATTGAAAAGTCACAGAAAAAGCCCAAACGGTCCAGGCTTCGACCGGGAAAGAGTGCAGAGTGATATAGACTATGGACCGAGGTCCTCCGATCCACAGCCAGAAAACGGTCGACCACCCAAAAAGGACCTGTCGACCGGTCCTGTTGTCTTTTGTGCATAACGGCTATTTTTTTCAAATTCCTGTCGACCTGTTAATTTCGACCTGTCGACCTTTTTTCTTGCTGTAATTTTTCTGAAAGGATGCTTCTTTTTGTGAAGAGATTTCTATTCAATTTCAAGGGAAATGGACACAACTCTTTATAGAAACTCTTCATGAAGGAATGCAACTATTCTACACTATAAATAGACTTGAAATCATACTTTCAAAACACCGATTCTTGCTCTGATTTCTGATCTTACTTTCTAAATACTCTTGCATTCTAAAAAGCTCCCAAATTCAAGTTACTTATTGAATCCTTGATAATATTTCTCATATTTTGATTCAACAAGCAACTTAACTTCCTTCAAATCTTCGCATTCAATTCATATACTTGAGGATAAGATTATAGGAAGGTTGTACTCAATCATTGACTAATCAGTGTTGAAGAAAGAACACATTCAAGGTCAAACTCTTGTAATTGTCTTGTGGGTAAGCTTGTAGCCCGTGAAATCAAGTTGGTAAGCTTGTAGCCCGTGAAATCAAGTGGGTAAGCTTGTAGCCCGTGAAATCAAGTGGGTAAACTTGTAGCCCGTAAATCAAGTAGTTGTGAACCTGTTCCTCCGGGTGAAGCGAGAGTGTTGTTTAGTGAAAAGCCGAAGAGGAGCTTCGGGACTAGACGTAGGACTGGAGGTCCGAACCAGTATAAAAATCCTGGTGTCGTTACTCTACTTTACTTTACTTTACTGCATTTATAATTATTTGTGATATATATATTGTTTCGAATATTTATTCGCATAACTATTGAATAGCTTAAGTTATCACATACATTCCGCATAGCCATATTATAGATCCTGCACAAGTCGTACACATCCGACATTTTTCAAGAAGAAGCCGACCATTCTAAGATGACCATTCATTTAGGCGGAGATAAGATGTACAGTTACATGAAGAGGGTTTTCTTTTGGGCTTGTATGAAGAAAGATGTAGCCGAATTTGATTCTCAATGTTTATTTTGACAGCAAGTTAAAGCTGAGCAAAATAAGCCGTGTAACACCCCACGTCCATTAATGTCACTCACAAAGAGAATGCATTAACTTCCATGGAGGTTTTAAGTGAATATAGAACAGAAAAATTACAACAAGACAGATATAAGTAGTACTTGAAAATCTAAAACTTCATTTTATTGCAGCGGAATTTAAACATGTTTATTACATCATAAAACCATAATCAGAGTCAAGTACAATATCCATCTTCATAAAACAAAATACATAATCCCATTACACAAATAGCCATTAAAGAAGCTAACAAGCTGGACTTTACTTCAACGGTCCAAGCTTTCCAAGGGAGATAAAGCAATCCAATCAAATCCACTAGAGCTGGGCCCAACCTGAGGACCTGAAGGGGAAAAAAGGATAGAAATGGAGGGGGTCAGACATAAAGTCTAGCGAGTATGATAATTCTAACAGTACTATTATCAAAATAAGTAGGCTAAGGCATAAGCTGGAAAACAAGGAAATGTCTATGAACTATTGGGTATGGAAAAGCAGATAAAGATAACGTTAAAGGCACACCTAATTACTAACAAACGATTACTACACTGCACCACACCAATTACTACACTGCACCACACCAGTCACCCTAAAGGTTGATCCCGCTTGCTTCACACAGAAACTATATAAATAGCCTTGCGTACCCCTAGCTGACTACATAGGTGCCGTCTGCCCCTATCTCCACTAGGTGTACCCCACTACCCACTTTCGATCGGCTCCCTACTCGTAGATACCCGTGTTGGCCCCACAGTTGGGTGTATCACTCCCCTAAAGTGGCAAACCGATACAACTGGAGAATGCACGGCTTATACCTACACGATGCAACAACGTCTTACCTACCAGCACGGGTCCACACACGCAAATGAAACCCGTTGGACTTGCATTGCCACCGCTACCCCGTTTTGGCCTCTTATAGTCAAGCCCAGTATGTCTGCCCCGTCCTCGACTTGGGTCTAGCCCACAAAGATACGTTTGGGATACTGGTTGAAATGGGCCCCCATAAGCTACCCACCTAAGCTTGTCACCACTAGTATATCCCACTTAACCCTCTTAGTCATGTTCATTTACATGTGTGTTTGGTTAAGTCTTACTAATCGTATTTCACATGCCACTAAGGGCACCCACTATATTCCTCATGCCACCCAAGGCACCTACTTAACCCCCATGTCCTACCTTACATCTTTATCTGGTTAAGTATTTCTTAATTCATTCAGGCCATAACCTCATAAAGACCTCTCACATTAAACTGGCATTTATGGCAGCTGGATTTGCCGGGCGGGTCCGAGCAGTCTTACACCATAAAAGAGTCTAACCTCGTGTCTTTACAACTGTTATGCTTTAGTTTGAGCCTAGGACCTCTCACTTTGGCTGACATTTGTGACTACTGGATTTGTCGGGCGGGTCCGGGCAGGTTTACGTCACAAACGAGTCCAACCTCGTGTCCTAAGCATTGATTATCACTTATAATCTTTTACCCCAGTTTTGAATATATCCCCATTCAAATCATTAATTATTTCCAATTTTAACGATGTCCATAATTGACTCAATTATAGCCATCCACTCATGGCATGCAAAATCATATCAATTGCACCCCAACTTCTTTTTATTGAATCCTTAATATTACCCCTACCCCACGTTGTACGTTCGCTTATTCAACGCAAAGTATACGTTAGACTCGAATAGTCTAACTCATAGCACAAAGATAAATTATCACAACATATAGACAAATAAAATAAATCTAATCATAATAGGGGTGAAACTTGCATAAACTACACATGTTAAGGATCTAAAGGTGTCAACTTGTTAAATGTCACAATTTATACATGATATGATCATAACCCAAATTTATGTATGAACTTGCATATGGGGTTTTATGCAACATAATGATGGTGTGAACTAGCATCTAATACATAGAATTCACATATGTCATAGCATAATTCTAGATGTCATAATTCTAAATCTAAATAGATGTCATGGCATATGTTCATAACCTTTACTAATCAATCTAAACTTGCATACAAGATTGGTCATCAACATAGCCCAAATAATATCAACATTATGACTTGATTAACATGAACTAACTAGCATAGACAATAACATCATGACTTTATAACATGTATGATTCATCACAATTTAGCATAGAAAACTACAACCTATATAATATCATCATAGCATGATTTACAACATGTAGGATATCATCATCACATAACATAGGATTTACAACATACATGATAGCATAAGGTTTACAACAACATCTATGACAATCCACATCATTCACTTATAATCCATTCATGTCTTAATCTAATTAGTTTAATAATAATCTTTTTAAGATCATCATACTCACAATTTAGAGAAGAAAGAGAGTCTTGATTTGCCTTAGAGTTGAGTAGAATTAGGATTTTGATTAGCTTTTCTTCCTTCTTAGTTGGCGGCGGCTACACTGAGTTCCATGGTGACGGTATGACGGTGGCTATTCTATTTTTCATGTGAATTAGAATGAGATACTACCTAGGTATTTATAGAGTTTAGGATTTATTTAGACCGTCAGATCAACTCAAAACTAAATTGAACCGTTTAATTTGCCAACTCAGCCCTAAAGACACATCAGCAGCTCAAGATTGGGCTCAGTCAAAACCCTAGCCGCCTGGACAGGTCGACACCCAGGTCGACTCCCCAGTCGACCTGGGGGGGTGTTGACTACCCAGTCGTCTCCCCAGTCGACCTGGGGTGCTAGGGGGGAATTTTCCCGCTTAGCCAGTTTGACTCCGCATTTTAAATTTTAAATTTCTGAAATCTGTTTTGAATTTTCTGAAACTTCCAATGGCCATAACTTCTTCATACGAAGTCCAATTCACGCAAACTCGGACTCTATTTCAACCAGAATTCCGAGACGAACACAATGGCGCAACCCGTTTCCCACAATTCTCACGCCTGAGATTTTTTATTCTTTAATTTGTGAATATTAATATTAACAGAATTACGGGGTGTTACATTCTCCCCTCCTTAAAGGATTTCGACCCCGAAATCTTCAAGTTAAGAAGAATTTATATCCTAACATCCAAACAACCATCTACTCAACCATCAAACACAGGCATCCATTGTCCTTATAGACTTCTAATGCTTTCATGTTCAAATGCACAGTGTGTGTATATGTCCATATCTAATGCAAAATCAGGCGGTCCACTGATTCAGGTGACCTCATTAATGCAAACCATGATAGTGCCATGCGTCCATTATATATGCAAAAGTTCCTTAATGCTATATATTATCTCTATATGCGTGCACAATCATCATCTGAATGCAGCATCCACATGATAATACAATCACCATACATCCATATTACTAAATACAGCCATTTATATGCAATATGCAGTATGAAGTGACTGAGCCGATCTAGTGCCTAATAGTGTGTGTATATGCGTCCACAAGCAACCACTAGCAAACACTTGCATCCACTTTGCATCCATCATACATAACATGTCTCAAACACATGTTTCAACCATAGGATTATCCTATCTAAAGGTTAAGGATACTAGCGAGAGGATACTCTAAAGGTAAGATAAGTGCAAGATAAGCGATAAAGGAGAAATTAAAGGACATAACCTCGAAAAGAAAAGGGTACAACGAACGCATCTTCGCTTCTGTCTCCCAAGTAGCGTTGCTCTGATCATCTCCCCATTGCACTTTGACTAATCTGACCTCTCGATTTCTCAGCTTCTTGATCTCCGACCCAAGAATGCGCGTAGGAGCTCGTCGAATCGTCGCATCACGCTCGATCTACACCTCTCTAAGCAAGCTCGGCTCTACCACCTCCGCGGTCTCGTGCAAGCACCTCCTCAAATGTGACACATGGAATACGTCGTGTACACCACTAAGTCTCTCCGGCAACTCCACTCTATACGCCATCTGTCCAATCTTCTCCTTAATAGGAAATGGCCCTACATACCTTGGTGCTAACTTCCCAACGGACCAATAGCGAATGGCATTCCGTAATGGAGACACTTTGATAAAGACCATGTCCCCACCTTCAAATTCAAGATCCGTCCTCCTCTTATCCGCATAATATTTCTGCCTATCTTGCGCTGCTTTCATCCTCCTTCGAATCAAGTCGATCTTCTCCGAAGTCTCCCTAATCATATCGGGCCCAAGTAAGATCTTATCCGTAGATTCCCACCAACATGTAGGTGAACGACAAGGTCGTCCATAAAGAGCTTCGGAAGGTGCCATGCCAATGCTAGACTGAAAGCTGTTATTATATGCGAACTCCACCAATGGAAGGTGCTCTTCCCATGTACCCCCAAAGTCTAGGATACATAGCCTCAAAAGATCCTCTAGAATATGATTCACCCTCTCGGTTTGGCCGTCCGTCTGAGGATGATATGCGGTGCTCAAACATAACTGAGTTCCTACCGCCTCTTGTAAGCTTCTCCAAAATTCGCTAGTGAAAATAGGATCGCGGTCGCTCACTATGCTAGAAGGAACACCGTGCAACCGAACTATTTCTCGGATGTATACAGAAGCTAACCATGGAGCAGTCCTCTTACTCTTCACGGGAATGAAATGGGCGCTCTTAGTAAGTCTATCCACTATAACCCAAATCCCCATATTACCCTTCCTCGATCTCGGTAATCCGTCAATAAAGTCCATCAAGATGCTTTCCCACTTCCATAGTGGAACCTCCAATGGGTGAAGCAACCTACCGGGTTTCTTTTGCTCCGCTTTTACTTGTTGGCACACCAAGCATCTAGCGACATACTCGGCCACATCTTTCTTCATGCCGTCCCAAAAGTAAACTCGTCTCATGTCCATGTACATCTTGTCCCCGCCGGGATGAATGGTCATCTTCGAATGATGTGCTTCGTCAAGAATAGCCTTCCTCAAGTCCTCGTCTTGAGGTACACAAAATCTACTATCCCTACGTAACCAACCCTTATCATCTAGGGTATACCTACGGAGATGGCTTGATGACTCCCCTCCTTTGAGCTTTTCTACTAACTCAACCAACTGTGGGTCGTCTCGCTGTGCCTCACCAATCCGTCCCAAAAGCGTAGGTCTGACCTCCAAGGATGCTAGTAAACCGGGTACAAAGTCAACGGAAGGTCTAAAGTCAAACATCGAAATGAATTCTAAGCTTCGCCGCTCAACAAACAAAGGACTTAAGAATAATCTTTTTCTACTTAAGGCATCGGCCACTACGTTGCTATCTCGAAGTCGTAGGATGCTAAGAACTCCATCCACCTTTGCTGCCTTAAGTTCAAGTCCTTCTGAGAGAATAAGTATTTTAAAGATTTGTGGTCAGTGAATAATTCGAATTTCTCCCCAAGAAGATAATGACGCCAATACTTAAGCACGAAAACAATAGCGGCCAACTCTAGGTCATGTGTGGGGTAATTCTTCTCATGCGCTCTCAACTGCCTTCACCATAGGCTATTACCCTTCCCTCTTGCATTAAGACTGCGCCTAGTCCTGTCCCACAAGCGTCAGTATAAACGGTAAATGGCTTACTCCCGTCTGGCAATACTAAGACTGGGGCTGAAGTCAAAGCTCTCTTTAAACATTGGAATGCATCATCACAATCTACGTCCCATGTGAAGACTAAGTTCTTCTTCGTCAGGCGTGTCAATGGAGCTGATATCTTTGCGAAGTCTTTGATAAACTTCCTATAGTAGCCAGCAAACCCCAAGAAACTTCTCACTTCGGAAGCATTTTTAGGGGCCTTCCAATCTTGGATGGCCACCACCTTCGCGGGATCCACAGCTATCCCTTCTTTGGAAACCACGTGCCCTAAGAACCGTACTTCCTTCCTCCAAAAGTGACACTTAGAAAATTTAGCTTTAAGGCTATGCGCTCGTAGAGTCTCCAACACTTCCCTAAGATGTAGGGCAGGCTCTTCTTCATTCTTAGAAAAGATCAAGATGTCGTCTACAAAGACTACCACGAATTTGTTAAGGTACTCCCTAAACACCCTACTCATCAAATCAACAAAGTATGCGGGGTCGTTTGTCAAACCGAAGGGCATCACTAGACATTCATAGAAACCGTCCGGAGTCCTAAAGGCAGTCTTGTCTATGCTATCCTCAGCCACTCTCAATTGATGGAAACCAGTGGCTAAGTCCAACTGCGAAAACACTGAGGCACCAACTAACTGATCGAAGAGATCGTCAATCCTCGGCAGTGGGTGTCTATTCTTCTTAGTAAGCTTATTAAGTTCTCTATAGTCCACACAAAGTCCAAGGGACCCATCCTCCTTCGTGGCAAATACTACTGGAGCACCCCACTCCGATATACTTCGTCTTATGAACCCCTTCTCAAGCAACTCCTTCACTTGCTTATCGAGTTCCCTCCTTTCACGAGGAGCCATGTGGCGTACTGGCAAAGATATTGGTTTCGCATTATCCATAAGATATATTCGAAAATCTATCTCCCGCTTCGGAGGTAAGCCCTTTACCTCCTTAAGCACATCCGAATATTCTCGGACCACTCTAACAGATCGTAGATTCTCCACAGATGCGTCAAGCGATTCTAAATAACTTAGTATAACGGAATCTATGGGATTACAAAAGATTTCAAGAGCGTTACCAAGGCGAGTCATGAGCCTTACTACTCTCCTTTCACAATCAAGAACGGCCCCATTTCTGGATAACCAATCCATTCCTAAAATTAGCCCATAGCCCGTGAAGCCAAACACATAAGCATCACATCTAAACTCAACGCTAAGTATAGAAATTTTCAAATCCAAACATATCATGGACAAATAAGCTGAGCCCCCAATTGGATTCGAAACAACTAAGGGATCCTCTACTAAACTGGTGTTTAAGTGTAGTGATTCAACTAATGATGAAGAGATAAACGAATGCGATGCACCCGAATCGAATAAGGTACGGATAGGATGATCAAACAGAAAAACTAAGCTTTCAACAGAAATGGTTCTACCTCGTTCTTGCAGCGGTAGGACCGCGAGAGCCTGAACCTGTCCCCTTGCCTGCCCTGGTGCTATAAGAGCCTGCACCTGTCCTCCCGAGGTAGACCCTTCCCTCCACCCCTTCCTTGGGCAGTCCTTCACTAGATGTCCCGCTTCACCACAATGAAAACAGCCAGTCTTCTTTTTCTTTCGGCAATCCTTGTTGAGATGGCCTGGTGTCCCACAGTTAAAGCATTTCTTCTTTCCCTTGCCATTATTGCCTTTACCACCCTTCTTGTTTTGCTGTTGTGGTTTCTTCTGATCCCCTTTCTTCTCGGGTGCCTTATCAGCTTTAGTGCCTTTCTCCTCGTGCATGAGTGCCATGTCTACAAGCTTCTCAAATGTGGACCCCATAGGGATGTGGGTCATAGCCAACCCTTGCAATGGTTCATTCAATCCATTAACGAACCTCAGAGCCTTCTTCTCTGGTGTGTTCACTAAGTCTAAGCCAAACCTTGCTAACTGATTAAATTTGTTAACATATTCTTTCACTGATGAGCTTCCTTGCCTCAATGTCAAGAACCTTTCCATATATAGATTCTCTTCTGCCCTTGAAAGAAACTTCGCCTCAAACCTACGTCTGAAATCCGCCCAAGAATCAACAGGACGCTCCCCATTAGTGACCTCCCACCAGAACGAGGCCTCTCCCTTCATTAACCAAGCTGCTAATTTGACTCTCCTCCCTTCTTCCACTTCAAAGATTTTTAGCAATTCTTCCACCTCCTTAAGCCAATCTCTAGCTTCCACCAATGTTTCTGACCCTTGAAAAGGTTTTCCACCCATAGCCTTAAATTTTTTGCACATCTTTGCAAAAGTATCAATGCGAGGAGGAGGAGGAGCGGGTGCAACTGGTGGTGGAGGAACATTGGCTGGACCTGCGGCGGCCCAAACCTCCAATAACCTTGTGAAAACCCGTAACTTCCCCGTAAAGGAAAGCGTCGGATAGTTCGAGAACAAGCCACAACAGAACACATACAGAAGAACATTTCATCGTATATTACAAACAATGCATCAGATTACAAGAATATACAGAGTATAGATGAATAAATATTACACAGAAATATCAGAGATTTAAATTACATTTTAATACATAGTAGCGGAAAATAATACAATACACAACTAGAAGAGATACACGGATACAAAGCTTTCTGGATATCATTCCAGCTGTAAACCAGGATCCTGTGAATATAAATCTGCAAAACCAAAACTACTAGCTGCCCGTGTCAAAATAAGGGCACCCAGAGTTTAGGTTAAAACAATAAACTCCAGGTCAGTCATGTGACTGGTGTGAGAACTAAAACAATTATTTATCTTTATTTTTAAAGTTAGGTAAATCAAGGGATCACGCCGTATAACACGGAACGGGTTTCCTCCCAAGAATGGTAGTGCATAAAACAAACAGCGCAATGCTAAATAAAGAAAAATGAAGCTGTTATAAGACCCAGGTCCTATAACACAATGCAACGCAAGCCGGGGGATAGGGTTTTCCCTTATAACAGCCAAGGAATGCTTGATACGTTTAAAACAAATCATTTGATACTATTATAAGTGCATAGTGTATAAAACAACTTCAAATCATAAGTATCAATCATAGGCGACATGAGCGTCCCATGCCACTATGTCGCCACATATAGGTTTACAGTCAAAACCGCAATGTCGTATTGGAAGTTGGGTTATCATTTATGGTATGAACTGAGGCTAGGGGCAAGATCCTCTACCGATTTGTGACTCTCTAGCCCGAGTCACCGGAACAGCCGCAACTGCCCCTTGGATCGTCAGGGCCGGTCCACCAATGTGGATTATAGTGCCTGAACAATGCGTTTCCCCGCCCTTTGGGGCGTAAGCCTGGCCCGTCAGCCGACCAGAAGCATCGGCCGAAACCGATATCATGAGGCGCCTCACTTTTCAGCAAGTAATAATAAGCAACATCCACATGAGTCGAACTCGTCAGCCAGTTCAAGCACTGACGCCACTCCTAACTAGAAAGAAACGCATGTCCTCCCTGATGTCCGTCTCCCGTTTTTTATTCATACCGGGTGTGATACTCGCGAATCAACGTTACACAAAGCTACGCCACAAAGGCCGTGCTTCGATCATCAACCACAAGACTTTGCTTTTCAACAGAAGCCTTGATCATTTGCCACTTAGGCATGCCACACAGGCAATTCACTCCATGCGATTGATATCCATCAATATATAACCCCTGAGCTCGTACGTCTCAGAGAAGGGCGTTAAGCAAGAGAATAAATTCTCCGCCGCCAAACAGATATATATTTAATAGAGATCAATCACATGGACTAAAATCCAATGTCAGACACACAGTCCATTTACAAGTCCGTTCTGGGGCTGAACGAAACCGGAGGCACCTAGTACCTCGCATATCCATCGATCTCCAAGTACGTCTGGACGATCACCAACTGTTTCCATCTTCTTGGGTGTACAGCCCAATCAAGATTATCAGTAATTATCCAAACGACGTGAAGACCTCCGGTCTTCGACCATCGTCTTCATCTTCGACTTATCGTCGAATCAGTTATTCAGAATGGGATAAACCCGGTCTTCCCGAATAACTCGCGTATATTTTAAATAAGTGTTACACAAACACAACATACGCCTCATTCCAATTCATCAGTCACTAACCGTAAATTAATCAAGAGAATAATTCCCCAAATATTAACCCCGAAGGCCGAAACCAACATCAGATCAAAATCCAGGAAACCATTCTGCTTAGCTAACCGACAGTTAGTTTCTAAATTTCACATTCATAGGGAAAGGTTCCCATTAATTTTATCCAAGATAAATCATTAAAATTTATTCTCAAATCTTCTTTTGAATTTCGATTCAACTAGTCGGGATTAACGAACCTTACCGAAGTAATCATTTGTTTTAATTTCCCAACCCCAACCTATTAATCCCATGAAGTAAAACTGGTCCTACTTCATATCTAACACCACGGTGTTATCGGTAAATTCAATTACCATTTCGCGTTCAAATCTAATTAAAGATTTAACTATCGCCTGGAGCAAAACTGGTGATACTCCATTCTCGATCATTTCAATCTAATTAAAGATTCATTAAAACTCCACTTAGTTTTAATCGTTAACTGGGTTAAAGAATCAGTGTCATTTAAAACACGGTCCACGATAAACCCAAAATCACATTCCATTAATTGTCGGGTTCAAGAATGAGTGTTATTTAAAACACTGTCCACGATAAACCCAAAAATCAATATCAATTCAATTCCAATTAAAAATTATTTAATTGGTACACTTTATTAAATCTAAATAAAAAGATTTAATCTTTTCTCAACTGGGTTCAAGAACAGTGTTAGTGAAGACACCATTCACGACAAAACCCAAATCACATTTGATATTCAATACAAGGCTCTGAATAGAAAATATATCGGCTTATATTCAATATCAAATTCTACGATTAACAAATGTCGTATTGGAAGTAACGATATAAATATATATCTTTCAAATTTCCACAACAACATCTGTATAATCACGAATTCCTACATCGAAATATTCCGAAGACAATTTCGATTCAAATCCACTCCAATGCAATCATTGGAAATTATGGTTATTTTAAAAACCATTTTCTAATTCAATTTGTTTATTTAAAAAAAAAATAGAATTATAATTCTAGTTCAAAACTAGTTCATTTCGATAAAAAACTATTTTTATCTTTTCAAATATGGAGTTTTTCATCCCAATTTTTTCCAAATCATTTCTTATGATTTTACACAAATTATTACTATTTTTAATAATTTTATCAAGGCCCGTACAGTCGATTTCCATCCACGGCTATCGAACTGCACTTACAGCGACCTTTTTCAAATTTGATTTGGACATAATTCCAAATCCAACCGTTAGATTTCAAATTTCTAATATTCGTTAGAAAGCTCTTTTCGATACGAACCCAACGGTTCCGGTTTTAGGAGAATCCGACGGTCGGATCTCCCGTAATGTCCGTTTGAAATAAATGGTCGAAATTCGCGAACTGCCGCGGCGCGGCGCGTTCTATTCAGGCCATTATATTATATATATAATATATATAATATATATTTTGTCGATTTCTATTTAAAACGAATTATATAAATAGTTTTAAATTCATTTCGAAAGCAATTTCAACTTCCATTTCAATTCAATTCAAAATTAAATTCTTCTTTATAAATTCGTTTTAAAATTCATTTCTATTCAATTCAAATTTCAATTCAATTTGAATTCATTACAATTTGTTTCCAATTCAATTCGAATTCGTTTTCAATTCAATTCGAATTGGTTGTATATTCAATTCAATTCAAATTCGTTATCTATTCAATTCAATTCGAATTCGTTTCTTTTGCTATTCAATTGAAATCAAATTCGTTTTCCATTCAATTCGAATTCGTTTTCAATTCAATTCGAATTGGTTTTATATTCAATTCAATTCAAATTCGTTATCTATTCAATTCAATTCGAATTCGTTTCGTTTGCTATTCAATTGAAATCAAATTCGTTTTCCATTCAATTCGAATTCATTATATATTCAATTCATTTCTAAATCGTTATACATTCAATTCATTTCGAAATCGTTTTATATTCAATTCGTTTCGATTTCATTTCAAAATATGCGTTTTCGAAATCACTTTTCAATATGCATTTTAAAATGAATAAAATCGATATAAATATCGCTCACGTCAAAATGGCGTCAATCTAACCAACACGGCTTCATATATTTCTATTTTCAAATATTCTATTCAACAAATGAATATTTATTCTTGTCAACACACGACTAATCTCAACGAATGAGTACTGTCCACGTGTGATAATTTTTGTTAAGTTATTTCGTTCAACACATGACTAATCTCAACGGATGAGTACAGTCAACACATGAACCTTTATGTTATAATATTCTTTATTTTCTAAATTGGAATGAGGCCCAACCAATCACCATATAATGTTGATTATATGGACTTTCATACACCACACGTATATAATAGCATTGGAAAATAATCAACCATCAACCAAAGTGCACTACACCGTATAAGCATCAAATATAGATATCTAACGCTCATAACAGCCTGTCAATCAATCGATTGACATATTTAATCAATCAGGATGAGTGAACTTCAAATTTCATCCCAACACCCGTATGGGGTTTCAAACAATCAAACACATTTTTTTTTTCGTGCAGTTGGGTGATGTGTAAAATTTATCGTCCCAATCAATATCATTCAAATCAGTGCATATAAACAAATCGGCCGATTTGTCTATAAATATCTATTTATTCACTTTCACGTTAAAAATTATATTTTTAACGATAAAATATTTTATTTTAACATATGAATTTCTATTCAGTTCATTTATTCAATAAAATTGATATTTTTATTTTTCTAACATATTTTAGAAAATTTCGGCGGCATAACGGCACGATACTAGAAACGGGACAAGGCCTAGCCTTATCCCCGGTCTAGTGAAGGCCACGCCATTCACACATCAATCAAATCAATTTCATTTCACCAAACAATTCAATTTCAAACCAATTTATCTAACCAACTACACAACCAAACAATTAAACAAACAAGCCATCCATTGTCTGTGGATGACGGGTGGCGGGTGCTACTAAACACCGTCTGCATCCTAGTATATATATATAACTAGAAAATTTAAATTGAAAGGTAAGAAGTTCTCACCGATAGCTATCCAATCTTCACGATACTTCAAAAGTAGAAATCTTCGTCGTTCTTGCCCTTCTTCACTTTAGTCGCCCGTAGCCACTACATATGTAAAAATCGAATTTTTACTTTACTATTCAATATATAAAAAATCGAATTTTTACTTTGCTATTCAATATATAAAAAATCGAATTTTTACTTTGCTATTCAATATATAAAAATCGAATTTTTACTTTGCTATTCAATATATAAAAAAAATCGAATTTTTACTTTGCTATTCAATATATAAAAAATCGAATTTTTACTTTGCTATTCAATATACAAAAATCCAATTTTTTTACTTCGCTATATGGATAAAATTCCATTTTTATCACGCTATTATCTATATAAAGATTTCGCCTTTTTACATATGAAGTTTTCGCCTTTTCAAAAATTTCATTATAAAAAATCACATTTTTATTTTGCTACCTATATAAAGATGATATTTTTAATATTCCTATCATGTAAAAATTATATTTTTACTTCTCTACATAAACAAAAATCATATTTTTATATCATCTATATAGTAAAGACTATATTTTTAATACTTTTAAAAATATAAAAATCATATTTTTCTCTAGAAAATCATATATTTTCCACATTAAAAATCGTATATTTACTATATGAATACCATACTTCGTTCATAGAAAATAAATAAACAAATTAAATTAAAGAACTTACTGTGTTTTCAGCGAGAGGGGGCATGGCTAGTTCATCGGCATTCTCGAGGCGGAGGTGAAGTTGCCGGAGTCGTTCAGGTGGGTGGCGGGGTTGTTCAGGCCCAGGGGGGCGCTGATCTGCATTGGAGGGGGGGGAAAATTGATTAGGGTGGGGTCTACCGTGGCGATGGGTGGTCTGTGCCAGGAGGCGGCGGGTTGTGGGTGGAGGGCTTTGGGGGGCTGCGGTCTACCGCGGAGGAGGAGAGCGCGAGAGGACAGATAGGGGCGGATCGAGAAGAGGGGGCAGCTGGAAGAAGAAGGGGGCGCGGTGGCTTCCCCGCCTGCGGCGGCGGCGCTGACCCCCCCTGGAGGCGGCGCGTCGTCGATTTTCAGAGGGAGCTTTTTTTTATTTTATTTCTAACCTAAATTGAAAGCTAACGGGGAGAGAGAATATAAGGGGGGGTTTATAAAATTTTATATTATTTAATTTATTTAACTCCTAAACGCAACTTTAAATTTCGGACTCGAAATCGAACCCGCCGACTGTCGTCCCTAGCGTTTTACCCCCATTCCGAACACAATCGGATATGTATCGTAGGCTGATTCGACTGTTTGAATAAGTTTCCGTTGAATTTACATTTAAATCACTATATTGAATTTTAAACGTACATTTCAAATTACCGGGGTCACATACTAACTAGAAAAATTCCAGAAAAATATTTTCTAGCTTCATATTGACGATACGGTCCTAACAAAACTAGTTTCGTCAAATTCTGAGATCGTTTGAAAAATGGCCATTTTCCAGTCGATTAAAATTAACTGAAACTGGTCAAACGCGTTTTCTTTTGCCAAGCTCACATATTGATTCGAAAAATTATGAAATTTGGAATCTAGCAATAACCTGACATCACAGACCCAACAAAACTGGTTTCGTCGAAATCTGAGGTCGTTTGCAAAATGTCCATTTTTAAGGGCCTGAATTCCATAGCGACTATTCAGAAATTTCAACTGGACATATCTTTTGATTCCCGCTATCAAATTTCGATTTTTCGAATTCGTTGGAAAGATATTCACAATTAGATCCTAATGTTTTTGGTTTCACTAAAATCCGGATTGTTTTGCACCCGGTACATTCAATTGAAGTTTGAAATCGAATTATTGAACTACCGCGCCATTTTCAATTCCTTTTATAATTATATATAATTATTTATATTCTAACGACGAACTATATAACTATATACGTTTGAATTATATTCAAAATAAATTTCTCATCGATATTATTTAAAATAATTCATTTTAAATAATCAAAATTCGCTAAAATTGCCAAAATAAAAATTTTAAACTGGCCCAGATTTTCGGGCTGTTACAATCTCCCCCACTTAAAACTTTTCGTCCCCGAAAAGGAACAAAGTCGAAAGTGGTTTGATTAATCAACTCTTCGTTCGATCTGGTTTCCATTCTCCAACTTTTCAGTTTCTGAGAATTTTCAAAATTTTCAAAAATTTGGCTAACACCCTAAATTTTCGAAAAATTTCGCCATAACCTCCCCTGCAATGGGAGCATCGGGAAATCTCAAATAGCTTCCCCGGTCCTTCGGATCTCAAAAAGAAAAAGAAAAAGCCAAGCGGCTAGCTAATAGGCTCATAAAATCATCATCACCCAAACAAAACAGTAAATTATGTAGTAAACATGTACCTATTTGTCGGGCAAACAAATTTTATTCTCTGCTCTAGCCTCCTTGCTATGACCTGTTCAATGTAAGTACAAATATATGCAAGCAAATGCGACCAAATTTCAATACAATTCATTATTTGATACAATTAGGCGTAATGGTTCAAAATTAGCAAACAAATAGGCAAACAACACAAACATCAATCAATTTGTGAATTAGAGTTTCAAATTCATTATCTTTGATACATATACAAAAAATCATGTTTTTGATGCCAATTCACAACAATGTGTTCTAACTATATAAGTTTTGGTTCTCACACCAGCCTGATGGAAATATATAGATATCACACCTTCGTCACTCGAAAATAAATACTGGTAACGCTGCAGCATTATCAGAATCATCCTTGGGCAACTAGAATGTGATTCTATATCTACCCAATATATTAAAACTTTGAATATACGTTTGCAAGGCGTATATGCAAATTCTTTATATACTGAATTGTCCAAAATCAATATAAATAAATTATTCAAATACGTGTAAAACGATCTAAATTTCAAAACAGAATTGTTTTCATTTGAAAAATATACTCTTCACACTCGTTCTAGGATACTACTGATCCTATCTCTAACGAGTCATTCTAATTGGATATTACTAATCAAATATCTGATGAATTCTGTCGTTCGGTTCTAATGTGTCTGGTTCTCGAGCTCTGTAAACCAAAGCTCTGATACCAACTGTGAAAACCCGTAACTTCCCCGTAAAGGAAAGCGTCGGATAGTTCGAGAACAAGCCACAACAGAACACATACAGAAGAACATTTCATCGTATATTACAACAATGCATCAGATTACAAGAATATACAGAGTATAGATGAATAAATATTACACAGAAATATCAGAGATTTAAATTACATTTTAATACATAGCAGCGGAAAATAATACAATACACAACTAGAAGAGATATACGGATACAAAGCTTTCCGGATATCATTCCAGCTGTAAACCAGGATCCTGTGAATATAAATCTGCAAAACCAAAACTACTAGCTGCCCGTGTCAAAATAAGGGCACCCAGAGTTTAGGTTAAAACAATAAACTCCAGGTCAGTCATGTGACTGGTGTGAGAACTAAAACAATTATTTATCTTTATTTTTAAAGTTAGGTAAATCAAGGGACCACGCCGTATAACACGGAACGGGTTTCCTCCCAAGAATATCAGTGCATAAAACAAACAGCGCAGTGCTAAATAAAGAAAAATGAAGTTGTTATAAGACCCAGGTCCTATCACACAATGCAACGCAAGCCGGGGGATAGGGTTTTCCCTTATAACAGCCAAGGAATGCTTGATACGTTTAAAACAAATCATTTGATACTATTATAAGTGCATAGTGTATAAAACAACTTCAAATCATAAGTATCAATCATAGGCGACATGAGCGTCCCATGCCACTATGTCGCCACATATAGGTTTACAATCAAAACCGCAATGTCGTATTGGAAGTTGGGTTATCATTTATGGTATGAACTGAGGCTAGGGGCAAGATCCTCTACCGATTTGTGACTCTCTAGCCCGAGCCACCGGAACAGCCGCAACTGCCCCTTGGATCGTCAGGGCCGGTCCACCGATGTGGATTATAGTGACTGAACAATGCTTTTCCCCGCCCTTTGGGGTGTAAGCCTGGCCCGTCAGCCGACCAGAAGCATCGGCCGAAACCGATATCACGAGGCGCCTCGCTTTTCAGCAAGTAATAATAAGCAACATCCACATGAGTCGAACTCGTCAGCCAGTTCAAGCACTGACGCCACTCCTAACTAGAAAGAAACGTATGTCCTCCCTGATGTCCGTCTCCCGTTTTTTATTCATACCGGGTGTGATACTCGCGAATCAACGTTACACAAAGCTACGCCACAAAGGCCGTGCTTCGATCATCAACCACAAGACTTTGCTTTTCAACAGAAGCCTTGATCATTTGCCACTTAGGCATGCCACACAGGCAATTCACTCCATGCGATTGATATCCATCAATATATAACCCCTGAGCTCGTACGTCTCAGAGAAGGGCGTTAAGCAAGAGAATAAATTCTCCGCCGCCAAACAGATATATATTTAATAGAGATCAATCACACGGACTAAAATCCAATGTCAGACACACAGTCCATTTACAAGTCCGTTCTGGGGCTGAACGAAACCGGAGGCACCTAGTACCTCGCATATCCATCGATCTCCAAGTACGTCTGGACGATCACCAACTGTTTCCATCTTCTTGGGTGTACAGCCCAATCAAGATTATCAGTAATTATCCAAACGACGTGAAGACCTCCGGTCTTCGACCATCGTCTTCATCTTCGACTTATCGTCGAATCAGTTATTCAGAATGGGATAAACCCGGTCTTCTCGAATAACTCACGTATATTTTAAATAAGTGTTACACAAACACAACATACGCCTCATTCCAATTCATCAGTCACTGACCGTAAATTAATCAAGAGAATAATTCCCCAAATATTAACCCCGAAGGCCGAAACCAACATCAGATCAAAATCCAGGAAACCATTCTGCTTAGCTAACCGACAGTTAGTTTCTAAATTTCACATTCATAGGGAAAGGTTCCCATTAATTTTATCCAAGATAAATCATTAAAATTTATTCTCAAATCTTCTTTTGAATTTCGATTCAACTAGTCGGGATTAACGAACCTTACCGAAATAATCATTTGTTTTAATTTCCCAACCCCAACCTATTAATCCCATGAAGTAAAACTGGTCCTACTTCATATCTAACACCACGGTGTTATCGGTAAATTCAATTACCATTTCGCGTTCAAATCTAATTAAAGATTTAACTATCGCCTGGAGCAAAACTAGTGATACTCCATTCTCGATCATTTCAATCTAATTAAAGATTCATTAAAACTCCACTTAGTTTTAATCGTTAACTGGGTTAAAGAATCAGTGTCATTTAAAACACGGTCCACGATAAACCCAAAATCACATTCCATTAATTGTCGGGTTAAAGAACGAGTGTTATTTAAAACACTGTCCACGATAAACCCAAAAATCAATATCAATTCAATTCCAATTAAAAATTATTTAATTGGTACACTTTATTAAATCTAAATAAAAAGATTTAATCTTTTCTCAACTGGGTTCAAGAACAGTGTTAGTGAAGACACCATTCACGACAAAACCCAAATCACATTTGATATTCAATACAAGGCTCTGAATAGAAAATATATCGGCTTATATTCAATATCAAATTCTACGATTAACAAATGTCGTATTGGAAGTAACGATATAAATATATATCTTTCAAATTTCCATAACAACATCTGTATAATCACGAATTCCTACATCGAAATATTCCGAAGACAATTTCGATTCAAATCCACTCCAATGCAATCATTGGAAATTATGGTTATTTTTAAAACCATTTTCTAATTCAATTTGTTTATTTAAAAAAAATAAATAGAATTATAATTCTAGTTCAAAACTAGTTCATTTCGATAAAAATCTATTTTTATCTTTTCAAATATGGAGTTTTTCATCCCAATTTTTTCCAAATCATTTCTTATGATTTTACACAAATTATTACTATTTTTAATAATTTTATCAAGGCCCGTACAGTCGATTTCCATCCACGGCTATCGAACTGCACTTACAGCGACCTTTTTCAAATTTGATTTGGACATAATTCCAAATCCAACCGTTAGATTTCAAATTTCTAATATTCGTTAGAAAGCTCTTTTCGATACCAACCCAACGGTTCCGGTTTTAGGAGAATCCGACAGTCGGATCTCCCGTAATGTCCGTTTGAAATAAATGGTCGAAATTCGCGAACTACCGCGGCGCGGCGCGTTCTATTCAGGCCATTATATTATATATATAATATATATTTCATCGATTTCTATTTAAAACGAATTATATAAATAGTTTTAAATTCGTTTCAAAAGCAATTTCAACTTCCATTTCAATTCAAATCAAAATTGAATTCTTCTTTATAAATTCGTTTTAAAATTCATTTATATTCAATTCAAATTTCAATTCAATTTGAATTCATTTCAATTTGTTTCCAATTCAATTCGAATTCGTTTTCAATTCAATTCGAATTGGTTTTATATTCAATTCAATTCAAATTCGTTATCTATTCAATTCAATTCGAATTCGTTTCGTTTGCTATTCAATTGAAACCAAATTCGTTTTCCATTCAGTTCGAATTCGTTTTCAATTCAATTCGAATTGGTTTTATATTCAATTCAATTCAAATTTGTTATCTATTAAATTCAATTCGAATTCGTTTCGTTTGCTATTCAATTGAAATCAAATTCGTTTTCCATTCAATTCGAATTCATTATATATTTAATTCATTTCGAAATCGTTATACATTCAATTCATTTCGAAATCATTTTATATTCAATTCGTTTCGATTTCATTTCAAAATATGCGTTTTCGAAATCACTTTTCAATATGCATTTTAAAATGAATAAAATCGATATAAATATCGCTCACGTCAAAATGGCGTCAATCTAACCAACACGGCTTCATATATTTCTATTTTCAAATATTCTATTCAACAAATGAATATTTATTCTTGTCAACACACGACTAATCTCAACGAATGAGTACTGTCCACGTGTGACAATTTTTGTTAAGTTATTTCGTTCAACACATGACTAATCTCAACGGATGAGTACAGTCAACACATGAACCTTTATGTTATAATATTTTTTATTTTCTAAATTGGAATGAGGCCCAACCAATCACCATATAATGTTGATTATATGGATTTTCATACACCACATGTATATAATAGCATTGGAAAATAATCAACCATCAACCAAAGTGCACTACACCGTATAAGCATCAAATATAGATATCTAACGCTCATAACAGCCTGTCAATCAATCGATTGACATATTTAATCAATCAGGATGAGTGAACTTCAAATTTCATCCCAACACCCGTGTGGGGTTTCAAACAATCAAACACAGATTTTTTTTTCGTGCAGTTGGGTGATGTGTAAAATTTATCGACCCAATCAATATCAGTCAAATCAGTGCATATAAACAAATCGGCCGATTTGTCTATAAATATCTATTTATTCACTTTCACGTTAAAAATCTTATTTTTAACGGTAAAATATTTTATTTTAACATATGAATTTCTATTCAGTTCATTTATTCAATAAAATTGATATTTTTATTTTTCTAACATATTTTAGAAAATTTCGGCGGCATAACGGCACGATACTAGAAACGGGACAAGGCCTAGCCTTATCCCCGGTCTAGTGAAGGCCCACGCCATTCACACATCAATCAAATCAATTTCATTTCACCAAACAATTCAATTTCAAAACAATTTATCTAACCAACTACACAACCAAACAATTAAACAAACAAGCCATCCATTGTCTGTGGATGACGGGTGTCGGGTGCTACTAAACACCGTCTGTATCCTAGTATATATATATATATATAACTAGAAAATTTAAATTGAAAGGTGAGAAGTTCTCACCGATAGCTATCCAATCTTCACGATACTTCAAAAGTAGAAATCTTCGTCGTTCTCGCCCTTCTTCACTTTAGTCGCCCGTAGCCACTACATATGTAAAAATCGAATTTTTACTTTGCTATTCAATATATAAAAAATCGAATTTTTACTTTGCTATTCAATATATAAAAAATCGAATTTTTACTTTGCTATTCAATATATAAAAATCGAATTTTTACTTTGCTATTCAATATATAAAAAAAATCGAATTTTTACTTTGTTATTCAATATATAAAAAATCGAATTTTTACTTTGCTATTCAATATACAAAAATCCAATTATTTTACTTCGCTATATGGATAAAATTCCATTTTTATCACGCTATTATCTATATAAAGATTTCGCCTTTTTACATATGAAGTTTTCGCCTTTTCAAAAATTTCATTATAAAAAATCACATTTTTATTTTGCTACGTATATAAAGATGATATTTTTAATATTCCTATCATGTAAAAATTATATTTTTACCTCTCTACATAAACAAAAATCATATTTTTATATCATCTATATAGTAAAGACTATATTTTTAATACTTTTAAAAATATAAAAATCATATTTTTCTCTAGAAAATCATATATTTTCCACATTAAAAATCGTATATTTACTATATGAATACCATACTTCGTTCATAGAAAATAAATAAACAAATTAAATTAAAGAACTTACTGTGTTTTCAGCGAGAGGGGGCATGGCTAGTTCATCGGCATTCTCGAGGCGGAGGTGAAGTTGCCGGAGTCGTTCAGGTGGGTGGCGGGGTTGTTCAGGCCCAGGGGGGCGCTGATCTGCATTGGAGGGGGGGGGGGAAATTGATTAGGGTGGGGTCTACCGTGGCGATGGGTGGTCTGTGCCAGGAGGCGGCGGGTTGTGGGTGGAGGGCTTTGGGGGGCTGCGGTCTACCGCGGAGGAGGAGAGCGCGAGAGGACAGATAGGGGCGGATCGAGAAGAGGGGGCAGCTGGAAGAAGAAGGGGGCGCGGTGGCTTCCCCGCCTGCGGCGGCGGCGCTGACCCCCCCTGGAGGCGGCGCGTCGTCGATTTTCAGAGGGAGCTTTTTTTTATTTTATTTCTAACCTAAATTGAAAGCTAACGGGGAGAGAGAATATAAGGGGGGGTTTATAAAATTTTATATTATTTAATTTATTTAACTCTTAAATGCAACTTTAAATTTCAGACTCGAAATCGAACCCGCCGACTGTCGTCCCTAGCGTTTTACCCCCATTCCGAACACAATGGGATATGTATCGTAGGCTGATTCGACTGTTTGAATAAGTTTCCGTTGAATTTACATTTAAATCACTATATTGAATTTTAAACATACATTTCAAATTACCGGGGTCACATACTAACTAGAAAAATATTTTCTAGCTTCGTATTGACGATACGGTCCTAACAAAACTAGTTTCGTCAAATTCTGAGATCGTTTGAAAAATGGCCATTTTCCAGTCGATTAAAATTAACTGAAACTGGTCAAATGCGTTTTCTTTTGTCACGCTCACATATTGATTCGAAAAATTATGAAATTTGGAATCTAGAAATAACCTGACATCACGGACCCAACAAAACTGGTTTCGTCGAAATCCGAGGTCGTTTGCAAAATGTCCATTTTTAAGGGCCTGAATTCCATAGCGACTATTCAGAAATTTCAACTGGACATATCTTTTGATTCCCGCTATCAAATTTCGATTTTTCGAATTCGTTGGAAAGATATTCACAATTAGATCCTAATGTTTTTGGTTTCACTAAAATCCGGATTGTTTTGCACCCGGTACATTCAATTGAAGTTTGAAATCGAATTATCGAACTACCGCGCCATTTTCAATTCCTTTTATAATTATATATAATTATTTATATTCTAACGACGAACTATATAACTATATACGTTTGAATTATATTCAAAATAAATTTCTCATCGATATTATTTAAAATAATTCATTTTAAATAATCAAAATTCGCTAAAATTGCCAAAATAAAAATTTTAAACGGGCCCAGATTTTCGGGTTGTTACAAACCTCCTATACCATCCTGGTATCGTTACACCGTCCGGAAGGTTAAGATCTTCAGCCATGCTGAAACGAAAAAGGAAAGATTCAAAATGGAGAATTCGAAAGATAAAGATATATGGCTATTGGGGATTATGTTTTTCTTAAAAACTTTTCTCTTTAAATTACTCATCAAGACATGTTTTTGAAAACACTTCTTCCAAAAATACTTTAGAAAAATAGTTTTTCTAAAAAAAATTATATGTTCTGGTAACCTTAAGCTCTGATACCACGTGTAACACCCCACGTCCATTAATATCACTCACAAAGGGAATGCATTAACTTCCATGGAGGTTTTAAGTGAATATAGAACAGAAAAATTACAACAAGACAGATAATAAGTAGTACTTGGAAATCTAAAACTTCATTTTATTGATGCGGAATTTAAACATGTTTATTACATCATAAAACCATAATCAGAGTCAAGTACAATATCCATCTTCATAAAACAAAATACATAATCCCATTACACAAATAGCCATTAAAGAAGCTAACAAGCTGGACTTTACTTCAACGGTCCAAGCTTTCCAAGGGAGATAAAGCAATCCAATCAAACTCCACTAGAGCTGGGCCCAACCTGAGGACCTGGAGGGGGAAAAAGGATAGAAATGGAGGGGGTCAGACATAAAGTCTAGCGAGTATGATAATTCTAACAATACTATTATCAAAATAACTAGGCTAAGGCATAAGCTGGAAAACAAGGAAATGTCTATGAACTATTGGGTATGGAAAAGCAGATAAAGATAACGTTAAAGGCACACCTAATTACTAACAAACGATTACTACACTGCACCACACCAATTACTACACTGCACCACACCAGTCACCCTAAAGGTTGATCCCGCTTGCTTCACACAGAAACTATATAAATAGCCTTGCGTACCCCTAGCTGACTACATAGGTGTCGTCTGCCCCTATCTCCACTAGGTGTACCCCACTACCCACTTTCGATCGGCTCCCTACTCGTAGATACCCGTGCTGGCCCCACAGTAGGGTGTATCACTCCCCTAAAGTGGCAAACCGATACAACTGGAGAATGCACGGCTTATACCTACACGATGCAACAACGTCTTACCTACCAGCTTGGGTCCACACACGCAAATGAAACCCGTTGGACTTGCGTTGCCACCGTTACCCCGTTTTGGCCTCTTATAGTCAAGCCCAGTATGCGTGTCCCGTCCTCGACTTGGGTCGAGCCCACTAAGATACGTTTGGGATACTGGTTGAAATGGGCCCCCACAAGCTACGCACCTAAGCTTGTCACCACTAGTATATCCCACTTAACCCTCTTAGTCATGTTCATTTACATGTGTGTTTGGTTAAGTCTTACTAATCGTATTTCACATGCCACTAAGGGCACCCACTAGATTCCTCATGCTACCCAAGGCACCTACTTAACCCCCATGTCCCACCTTACATGCTTATCTGGTTAAATATTTCTTAATTCATTCAGGCCATAACCTCATAAAGACCTCTCACATTAGACTGGCATTTATGGCAGCTGGATTTATCGGGTGGGTCCGGGCAGTCTTACACCATAAAAGAGTCTAACCTCGTGTCTTTACAACTGTTATGCTTTAGTTTGAGCCTAGGACCTCTCACATTGGGCTGACATTTGTGACCACTTGATTTGCCGGGCGGGTCCGGGCAGGTTTACGTCACAAACGAGTCCAACCTCATGTCCTAAGCATTGATTATCACTTATAATCTTTTACCCCAGTTTTGAATATATCCCTATTCAAATAATTAATTATTTCCAATTTTAATGATGTCCATAATTGACTCAATTATAGCCATCCACTCATGGCATGCAAAATCATATCAGTTGCACCCCAACTTCTTTTTATTGAATCCTTAATATTACCCCTACCCCACGTTGTACGTTCGCTTATTCAATGCAAAGTATACGTTAGACTCGAATAGTCTAACTCATAGCACAAAGATAAATTATCACAACATATAGACAAATAAAATAAATCTAATCATAATAGGGGTGAAACTTGCATAAACTACACATGTTAAGGATCTAAAGGTGTCAACTTGTTAAATGTCACAATTTATACATGATATGATCATAACCCAAATTTATGTATGAACTTGCATATGGGGTTTTATGCAACATAATGATGGTGTGAACTAGCATCTAATACATAGAATTCACATATGTCATAGCATAATTCTAGATGTCATAATTCTAAATCTAAATAGATGTCATGGCATATGTTCATAACCTTTACTAATCAATCTAAACTTGCATACAAGATTGGTCATCAACATAGCCCAAATAATATCAACATTATGACTTGATTAACATGAACTAACTAGCATAGACAATAACATCATGACTTTATAACATGTATGATTCATCACAATTTAGCATAGAAAACTACAACCTATATAATATCATCATAGCATGATTTACAACATGTAGGATATCATCATCACATAACATAGGATTTACAACATACATGATAGCATAAGGTTTACAACAACATATATGACAATCCACATCATTCACTTATAATCCATTCATGTCTTAATCTAATTAGTTTAATAATAATCTTGTTAAGATCATCATACTCACAATTTAGAGAAGAAAGAGAGTCTTGATTTGCCTTAGAGTTGAGTAGAATTAGGATTTTGATTAGCTTTTCTTCCTTCTTAGTTGGCGGCGGCTACACTGAGTTCCATGGTGACGGTATGACGGTGGCTATTCTATTTTTCATGTGAATTAGAATGAGAGACTACCTAGGTATTTATAGAGTTTAGGATTTATCTAGACCGTCAGATCAACTCAGAACTAAACTGAACCGTTTAATTTGCCAACTCAGCCCTAAAGACACATCAGCAGCTCAAGATTGGGCTCAGTCAAAAGCCTAGCCGCCTGGACAGGTCGACTCCCCAGTCGACCTGGGGGGGGGGTCGACTACCCAGTCGACTCCCTAGTCGACCTGGGGTGCTGGGCGGGTATTTTCCCGCCTAGCCAGTTTGACTCCGAATTTTGAATTTTAAATTTCTGAAATCTGTTTTGAATTTTCTGAAACTTCCGATGGCCAGAACTTCTTCATACGAAGTCCAATTCACGCAAACTCGGACTCTATTTCAACCAGAATTCCGAGACGAACACAATGACGCAACCCGTTTCCCACAATTCTCACATCTGAGATTAGTTATTCTTTAATTTGTGAATATTAATATTAACAGAATTATGGGATGTTACAAGCCACGTGGTTTACTTCATCCTTTGGAGGTTCCACAGTGGAAGTGGGAGAGCGTCTCCATGGACTTCATAGATGGTTTGCCTAGATCAAAGAAAGGCAATCTGGGTAGTAGTGGACAGATTGACTAAGAGCGCTCATTTCATTGCAGTGAAGCGTAAGAGGACGACATCATGGTTGACAGCGATTTATGCTCGTGAGATATCCGTCTTCATGGAGTACCTTCCAGCATCGTAAGCATCATGACCCCATCTTTACCAGTGAATTTTGGAGGAGCTTGCGAGAAGCATTAGGTACACAGTTGTGTTTGAGCACCGCTTATCATCCTCAGACTGATGGACAGACGGAGAGGGTGAACAGAATTCTAAGGGATCTTTTAAGGCTATGTATCCTAACTTCGGAGTGACTTGGGAAGAGCTCCTTCCTTTATTAGAGTTTGCCTATATCAACAGTTATCAAGCCAGCATCGGCATGGCACCCTTCGAAGCATTGTACGGATGACCTTGTAGATCACCAACTTGTTGGTGGAATCTACAGAAAGATTATTACTTGGACCAGGTATGGTTAGAGAAATGTCTGAAAAGATTGACCTTATTCGAAGGCAGATGAAGACAGCTCAAGATAGACAGAAGTCCTATGCAGAGAAGAGAAGGACTGACATCTAATTTGAAGTGGGTGAATTGGTTTTTATCAAAGTATCACCTCTGAGGAATGTGGTTCTCTTCAGATCGGTAGGGAAGTTGGTACCTAGGTTTGTGGGACCATTTCCCATAACCGAAAGGATTGGCCAAATGGCCTATAGAATAAAGCTTCCAAAAATCTATCCAGTGTTCCTGATGTTTTTCACGTTTCTCATCTGCGAAAGTGCTTGCATGACACTGTGGAAGTTGTTGACCCAAGTATATTAGAGGAGATAGAAGTGGAACGGGAGGCGATAGTCAGACAAGTCCCTACCCGTATTCTTGGATCAGAAATTAAGAAGTTTCGCAATAAAGAAATCAAGTTGATAAAGGTTCAATGGGGAGATAACCCAGAGGACGCGACTTGGGATACTGAAGAAAAGATTCATAATTTGTACCCTTTCCTTTTCGAGGGTATGTTCTTAACTCCTTTTCCAAAGATTATCTACGCTTGTTTCTATCATTTGAGTATGTCCTGTCAATAGTATTCTCTACCTTTAGATTGGAGCCCTGTGGATGTAAATATGTGTTTGAGACATGTTATGTTTGACGGATGCAAGTGAATGTAAGTGGTTGCTAGTGGTTGCCTATGGATGAGTATACACACACATTAGGCATTAGATTGGCTCAATCACTCTCATACTGCATATGGATGTGTGTGCATTTTCTTTTCTTTTAACGGGTGAAAATGGATGTGTTAGCATATGGATATTGCATTTGGATGAATGAGTGTGCACACATATAGAACTTACATGTTATATAGGATTATTTGCATACATATTGGATTCATAGCACTAACATACATTGCATTGAGGAGGTTGATTGAATCAGTAGACTGCCTAATCTTCACATTAGTATTGGGACATGTACACACACCTTTGCACATGCTCATATAAGCACTAGAAATCTTTAAAGGCAATGGATGTCTGTGATTGATGTATGAGTAGATGGGTGATGGATGGTAGGATATACATTCTTCTTAACTTGAAGATTTATCCTTTAAGTAGGGGGAATGTAACACCCCGTAATTTTAAACGACATTAAAGAGGATAAATTAAATAATAATTAATTTAGCATTCAAAATTAAGAAAAACGGACTGCCATTGCATCCGTCTCGAAATTCTTATCAAAATAGACATTTGGTTTGCGTAAAACGGACACCGTATGAAGAAGTTATGTAGGTTTGAAGTTGGTATACGTGCAGAAGAATTATATATGTGACGGCCCACCCCGCACCAGCCGACATTTCCCCTGAAATGCGTTGTACCAATGTCTGACCAGCACGGGACGGTCGTCAGAAGAAAAGAAAGAAAACGAACGAATCAACAAAGAACCTGTAGTACATCTCATAGCGCATGAAACAAAAATATAATAATAACATAACTTGGTATAAAACATGTGAGACAGCGTATAAGCTGAAAATTAAACCATCATAGCAGCGGAAAATCCAAATACAGCTTATGATCTAGATCATCATTATTACAACTTTTTAAAACTGTCTCTAAAGCAAAATAGGAAGTTACACTACTAACGCCCAAAGTAGTAACCAACAACAACACAGGGAGAATATATGGGAATAATATGTGTTAGCTTCATGCTCGTCTTCGGACAACTAGTCGTGCATAACCAGCTAACCTGTCTCTAGTTTGCTCGTTTAAGAGCACCTAGAGTAATAAGAAGAGATATAAAACTCTGGGTCAGACAAAAGTCTGGTATGAGCGAGGAGTAGAAAGAAAAAAAAACAGTAACAGGTATACATAACCATACCTGAACCCGGACCTGCAACCAAAGAGTTAGCACAACATGATGTATAACACTCTAAGGTGACAGTAACACATAGTGTAAATATAATGGGGAGGGGGTGTGCATGTCATGGTGATAGCAAACATCAAGCATAGCAATCATCCTCACATCTCTCACTCAGTGGGTAATGTATACGATATCCACCATTTTGATCACCCAATCCTTTGTTACAATCACTCTGCCCTATGGAATCATGATGGCTCCACTACACTGATCTGTAACCACTAATAGTTTCTATGTCCACTCTGCCCCATGGATTCATGACAACTCCACTGCATTGGCTCATAGCCCTGCTATGATCACTTTGCCCCATGGATTCATGACAACTCTACTGCACTGATTCATGGAAAATATCCGTCTCTCAGTGGTGAGTCAAAGCTATAGACATCGATAACCCCTTTGCACACGTCCCGCAGCAGAGCCCAACTAATGAAGTTGACTTGTTGGTTCCCATATGGATCCTGAATAACGACTTCCCATTTGGACTACTTTTGCATCTTGGGTTTTGGTCTTCTCCGGATTGGTTCGGAATATTGCTCCATTCGGTTTGGTTCGGTCCTCCTAAAATAGTACGGTTCGAAATCATCACTGTCAGGTCGGGTTGGCTTCCCCATCCAGGTCGGTTCATGACTCCTGCTCCAAATCATCGGATCGGTTCGGTGGTGCAACCATGGTTCGTGGTCCAATAAGCGGTTCGGGTCGTGCTCCCTAGAGTGGTTCTGGATCGGTTCTTGCTCCTTCCACCGGTTCGGGTCATGCCACCATGCCAAGGTCGTTGCTCCAATTCAACTCGGTTCGAGGAGGTAGTTCGAGTCGGGGACTTTTGTTGTGAGCAATTCATAATACATAAGGCACGAGCGGGTCGGTTCGTGCTTCCTCCCCCCCGATCCGATCCGGTTCCTGCACTATTTCCTGCAACTCTTCCAGTAAGCAATTTATGCCGTACGACGGCGTTTTCACCAATCTAACTTTTGTATGCAATCACAAATCATTCCAAACAGTCATAGCAACATGTAGAAACGACCATAAACACCAAAACAACAATCATAACATGTCAAAATGGATCAAACATACCCAAATTATATGTTTTCCTTTTAATCCCCTTAATCATGATTTAACCGTACGATTAGCTAAACATGTCCAAATTAACCCAAATTTCTAACAGAGGCATAAAATAATATTTTAGAATTTTACAAATTTTTCCAGATTTTTCCATAATTTCACTACTTATCATTAATCACCCCTAATTAGCCGTAATTAGTGAAAAACAATGCAAATCACTCACCTTAGCCACAAATGAATTATAGGTCTGAACTTTACTACTTGTTTGGGTCGAATCCCTATGCAACGCAGCAGCTCCAACTCTGGTTTGGTGTTGATTTGCCTTGATTTCATGTAGATCTTCTTAATTAGTGATTAGAAGGCGATTTGGGAGTGATTTAGAAGGTGGAGGCCATTGCTAGGGTTCAAAGGATGAAAGTGGCGGCTGTAAAAACTGAAATGAAATGTTTTCCCTAACCCTATCAGCGCTCCCATAACCCTAATCCCGAAATGTCTTATGGGCCTAGCTGCTAATCACCTTAATTAGGCCTAGTTAAGCTGTTTTTCACCTTTTAAACCTTATTTCGGCCATATTGCCCAAACGGTAAGTCCGGTTGACACATATGACCACTCTACGGAAAGGTAAACCATCATTTGAATCCAATGGAAGTGGTTTCAGGTCAAAAGTCCATACCAATCAAAAGTTATAGGTGAAACAATATTCGCCAAGGGAAAACGGTCATTTAAAAATCGGCAAAAATTATGAACATTGGAAATGACCCCAATAGTCGTTTCCCAAAGTTACACGACTATACGACCTCGTATGAAGATGAAATAAATATTATCCTAGGATGCGTAGAATGCGAGTTGTTACACTCTCCCCTCTTAAGAAATTTCACCCCCGAAATTCCTTAACTAAGAAAACTACAATCGGTCCCACATGCCTATCAACCATTTACAAACAACCAAACATACATAGCAACATAACAATTCTATCCTAGCATGCGATTTACTAACAATGGGATAATTAAATGGTCATTAAAATCTTACCAGGTAAAGAGTTCTGCATACAACTTCCTTGTGCTCTCCTCTGTTTCCCATGTGCAGTCATTCCACCGGACATTGACTTGTTGCACTGTCTTCCTTCGAAGTCTCTTTGTATCATACTCGACAATATGAATCGGCCTGCGGTTCCCAACCGCCTCGGGTTCTACTTCGATGTCATCCAACCGATCCGTTGAAATAATCATATCGGGGTCATGCACGAACTTCCTTAAATGGGAAACATGAAATACGTTATGAACTCCTACCATCTTGTCAGGTAATCCAAATTTATATGCTAAATTCCCAATCTGCTCGAGAACTGGAAATGGACCAACGAATCTTGGTGCTAACTTGTCTCTCCTACCAAATCGAATCACGCTCTTTAGCAGAGAAATCTTGACGAACACCAAGTCGCCAACATAAAATTTTAAATCTCTTCGCCTCTTATTAACATAACTCTTTTGCCAATCTTGGGCAGTCTTCATTCGTTGTTGGATAACCTTGATCTTGCTTGCGATTTCTCTTATCACATCTGGTCCAAGCATAAATTTCTCATCGGTTTTTAACCAACATGATGGTGAGTTGCACGGTCTTCCATATAAAGCTTCGAATGAAGCCATACCAATACTGGAATGATAACTATTATTATATGTGAATTCCACTAAATGCAAATGGTCATCCCATGATCCACCAAAATCCCATATTCAAGCCCTCAAGAGATCCTCCAATATAAGATTCACCCTCTCCGTCTGACCGTCAGTTTGAGGATGGTATGCGGTATTGAGATGTAATTCTGACCCGAAAGCCTCTTGTAAGCTCTTCCAAAACCCACTAGTAAACAACGGATCTCAGTCACTCACAAAGCCTTTGGGTACTTCATGAAATCTCACTACCCACTTCATACACAGTTCCGCTAACTTAGCTGTCGTTCTATTCGGCTTGACCGGTATGAACCTTGCACTTTTGGTCAATCGATCTACGATCACCAAAATGCTATCATGTCCTGATCTAGTCCTTGGCAAACCATCAATGAAATCCATTGAAACTTGTTCCCATTTCCATTCGGGAATTTCCAACGGTTGCAACAAACCACTAGGCTTCTTTTGCTCGGCTTTAAATGTAATGACCCATATTTTACACATCATAGGATTGTAGAATATTTATTTCTTTCCCATGTGAAGTCGTATGGTCATGTAATTTTGGGAAACGTCTATTAGAGTCATTTCCCATGCTTATGATTTTTGTCGATTTTTAAATGACCATTTTGCCCCTAGTCGGTACTGTTTTGGCCATAACTTTTGATTGGAAAGGAATTTTGACCTAAAACCACTTCCATTTGATTCGTTTGATGGTTTCTCTTTCCGTAGAGTGGTCACATTAGCCAAACGGATTTACCGTTTGGGAGATATGGCTGAAACAAGATTTGGAGGGTGAAAAACTGCTTAACCGGGCCAAATCGGGTGATTAGTGAATAGGCCCATAACCCATTTCGGGATTAGGGTTATGGGAGGGCTGAAATGAGATGGAGAATCATTCCATTTCAGTTTTCTAGCCTCCACTTATCACCAAGGATCCCTAAAAATGGCCTCCAACCTCTAAATCACCTCCAAATCACCTTTAGGTTAAGGATTTGGCTTAGCAACCCCTAATCAAGAAGGATCTTCACCAAATCAACAAAGGAGCTGCTGTTTGGTATTGAAATTCGCATCAAATCAGAGAATCATTTCAGATCTTAGTTTATTTTGTGGCTAAGGTGAGTGATTTGCTTAGTTTTGCACTAATTATGGCTAATTAGGGGTGATTAGTGTTAATTAGCGAATTTAAACATGATAAAATTCTGAAAAAATGTTTATAAAATTCGGAATGATGTTTTAGACCTCTGATATGAATTTGGGTTAATTTGGTTAAGTTTTGATAATCCTATCATTAGTTTCACCTAAGTATGCTTAAGGGGAAATTTGGGATTTTGGGTACGTTTGATCCATTTTATATGCTATGATTTATGTTTTGATGTTTGGGATCAACACTACATGTTGCTATGACTGTATGGTATGCTTTTTGGTTGTTTAGAAGTGTTAGATTGGTCGAAAACGCCGTCGAATGGCGTAGAAACAGTCGTAGGAAAACATGCAGGAAATGACCCAGAATCCGGATCGGATCGGTGGAGGGTAGAGCGACTCGAACCGTTCCAGCATGGGCGTTACGATCCGTTTAAAGGAGTAAGTCACGACTCAGCTAGGTGGCACGATCCGGTGGTATAAGCACGATCCGAACCAACAAGTATTTCCGATCCGAACCAGAGGAGGGTGGGGAGCTCACGAGTCGATGGGTACTAGGCGAGACGATCCGACCCGATCAGAAGATACGACCCGACCCGGATGAAGCAACCCGATCCGATCTGAAGTCGTGACGCCGATCCGAATCAGGAAGAGGAGCCACGAGCTGGAGGACCACGACCCGATCCGATGCAAGAGGCGCGACCCGATCCGAATGCAAAGGCCGATCCGATCCGATGAAGAATGTGAAGGCTGATCCGATCCGATTCGATTGTGATGACCAATAACCCGAGATGCAAAGGTAGCCCAAATGGATGTTAGAGCTCAGGATTCCGGAACCAGTTGGGAACCAATGAGTTCACTTCATGGTTGGACTTTGCTGCGGGACGTGTGCTAAGGAGTTGTCGATGTTCATAACTTCGATTCACCACTAAAAAGGAATGATGGGCTACTTATCAGTGCAGTAGGGTCATTATGACCTGAGGGGCAAAGTGATGGTAGCAAGACTACGTTATCAGTGCAGTAGGGTCATTACGACCCGAGGGGCAAGGTGATGCGTAGTAAGGCTATGAGCCAGTGCAGTGGGGTTCTTATAACTCCATGGGGCAGAGTGGACATAGTAAGGATTAGTAAGGCTATGAGCCAGTGCAGTGGGGTTCTTGTGACTCCATGGGGCAAAGTGGACATAGCGAAGGATTTGTGGCTACGTTATCAGTGCAGTGAAGCCATTTATGACTTCATGGGGCAGAGTGATCGTAGCAAGGTATGTTGGGTGATCGAAGTGGTGAATATCGTATACTTTACGCACTAAGTGAGAGATGTGAGGATGGATGCTATGCTTGATTGTTTGCCATCATTATGACATGCACACCTCCCCCACCTCCGTATCTTTATACCGTTTGATATGATACCTTAGAGTGTTGTACAGTATGTAGTGCTAACTCTTTGGTTGCAGGTCCAGATTCAGGTATGTTTTAGTCTACCTGTTATTGTTCACTTTAGATGCTTATCGCTCATACCAGGCTTTATGTCTGACCCAGAGTTTTATGTCTCTTCTTATTACTCTGGGTGCTCACACGAGCAGACTAGAGACAGGTTAGCTGGTGATGCGCGAGTAGCTGATTCGGAGGCGGGCAGGAGGCTTCCACGTATTATATATATATATATATATATACACATTCTCCCTGTGTCGTTGGTGGTCGCTACTTGGGCATTAGTAGTGTCCCTCATTTATCTTACTTTTGCTTTGAGACAGTTTGAAAGTTGTAATAAGCTGTATTTTGGATTTCCGCTGCTATGATGTTTAGTTCTGATTTTCAGCTTATGCACTGTCTCTCCTGTTTTATGTCAAGTATGTTATTATTATATTTTGTTCTATGCGCTGTGAGACATTCTACAGGTTCTTTGTATGTTCATTTCCTTCTTCCTTTTTCTTTTGGCGACCCGTTCCGTGCTAACTGGACATGTGTACAGCGCACTTTTGGAGTAAATGTCGGTTGGTGCGGGGCGGGCCGTCGCACTTGGTATCAGAGCTCTAGGTTGCGGAGTTAACCTAGGGAAAGACACCAGGGAGAGATAGTACGTATATGAGAGCGCGTATTTGTGATTACTTTGGTATTTCAAAAGCTATGTATATATACTATTAGTAGTATAAGAATGAAGTCGCACTGCACTAGCACCACTATGGGGTCGTTAATCGTTTCCTTTTTACAGATTAACGATGAGCCGAGAGACGAGGGGTGCTGGTAGAGGGACCAACCAAGGGAATGCCGCTGACATGAGGGCTATGTTTACCAACCTCATGAGAGACATGCTTAGAGAAGTGCAAGGGGCAGTTCCCAATCCCGGAGCTGGTGTTGGCCCAGTAGTGCAGGCGCCTAGGGTCGATTTCGCCAAGTTGTGCAAGGATTACACTAATCTTGGTGGAAAGCCGTTCCACGGAACGGAGTCGGCTACATATGTTCAGGACTGGATGGATAGCTGTGACCGTATCTTTGATGACTTGGGTCTTGAGGATGCGATGAAGAGAAGGCTAGCGTCTCGTCAGCTGCAAGGGCGGGCGATGAATTGGTGGAATGCCATTAGAACAGCTACTCCAGAAGATCAGGTTACCTGGGATCAGTTCAAAGCTCGCTTTAGCGAGAAGTTCATTCCAGCTGCCCAGAAGTCAGTATTGTTCAAGAGGTTCTTAGAACTTAAGCAAAATGGAAGGGCAGTTTCTGATTATATTGCTGAGTTCGACACTTTGTCGAAGTATGGACTGTCTCTCATTGATACCCCTGAAAAGAAGAATGAGAAGTTCATCACTGGTTTGGATGGGTACTTGGGGGAAAGGCTTATCAACCACATCGATGAGACTTTTGAATCGATCGTGGGAAAAGCTTTGAGGTCAGAGAGTCTTTACCCTAAGTCAAAGACTGAGGCTGCATCTGTAGAAGGGCCAAAGCCGCAAGCAGGCGGTGGAGGCAAGAATAACTCTCAGAATAAGAGGAAGCAGGACCAATCTAAAGGTGGCCAGAAAAAGAGCAAGAAGGATGTTGAGTGCTTCAGCTGTGGGAAGAAGGGCCATTATGCTAAGGAATGTCGGGCCCAGCCAGCGGAAAGGAAGTGCTACAACTGTGGTCAAGTGGGACATCAGAAGGATAAGTGTCCGCAACCTCTTAAGGAGAAGCAGATTGTGAAAGCGTATGCTATTGATGCTGTTCCTTCTTCGTCGAATGCCCCAACTGCGGTGGAGAAAGGAAAGAATGTTGTTATTCAAGGTATGCTTTCTATTTATGATGTACCAGTTCGAGTTTTGTTTGATACTGGGGCTTCCCGTTCCTTCATATCTAGTGACCTGGTAGATAGGTTGGGACTGGAACCCGAGATAGTCGATAGGCCATTGATTGTGACGAACCCGATTGGTGGTTCGACTAGCCTTAGTATGATTTGCAGGAATTTGGTCTTATCGAGTCATGGATGTATGTTTATATGTGATTGCTTTGTTTTGGGCTTTACTGGGTATGGCATTATATTGGGGGTCGATTGGCTCCAAAGATACGGGGTGGTGGTAGACTGTGAGGGCTTTTTGGTGACAGTGAGGGCGGATGATGGGCGGAGGGTAGTGTTTGGTAGCCTACCTAGTGATGGGGTTATGCTAGTTTTGTAAATTCCCTCGACATCCCGCAAGATGAGTTGTCAGATGTGCCCGTGGTTGGCCGGTATCCGGACGTCTTCGAGGAGGTGACCGGGCTTCCACCACACCGAGAGATTGAGTTCCGTATTGATTTAGTGAAAGATGCCAGACCTATAGTGATGTCACTTCGTCGTATGGCACCAAGGGAGCAGCGAGAGCTCGGGGTGCAAGTCAGCAATCTTTTGAAGAAGGGATTTATTAGAAGGAGTGTCTCCGAGTGGGGAGCACCAGTTGTGTTTGCCACTAAGGCAGATGGTTCCCTTCGTTTGTGTGTGGACTATCGCGAGTTGAATAAGGTGATGAGGAAGAATAAGTATCCTCTACCGCGGATAGATGATTTGTTTGATCAGCTGGAAGGAGCAAGAGTGTTCTCCCAGTTGGACCTCGCGACAGGATTTCATCAGCTTCGAGTAGCAGATGAGAGTGTTCCGAAAACGGCATTTAGGACGCCGTCTGGATTTTATGAGTGGTTGGTCATGCCATTTGGGTTGACCAATGCACCAGCCTATTTTGTGGATCTTATGAATCGAGTATTCAGAGATCAGTTGAATAAGTTTGTTCTTGTGTTCGTGGATGATATCCTTGTTTATTCAAGGACAGAGGAGGAACACAAGGGGCACTTGAGGATAGTGATGGAGGTGTTGAGGAAACACCAATTGAAAGCGAAATTCTCTAAGTGTCATTTTTGGAGAAGGGAAGTAAGATTCTTGGGTCATGTTGTTTCCGAGAGTGGTATTGCCGTGGACCCTGCGAAGGTGGCTACGGTACAGGATTGGCCTACACCCAAGAATGCTACAGATGTGAGAAGTTTCTTGGGATTAGCTGGATATTATCGTAAGTTTATCCAGGATATCTCCAAGATTGCAGCACCATTGACTCAGTTGACTAAGAAGAATCAGTCCTTCGTCTGGGACGGAGTGTGTGAGGATGCCTTCAAAAGTCTAAAGGAGAGGTTGACGCGTGCGCCAGTGTTAGTCATTCCTAAAGGGAATGAAGAGATGACGGTATACACAGATGCTTGTGGTACCGGACTGGGTGCTGTATTGATGCAAGGAGGTAGGGTTGTGGCATATGTTAGTCGACAGCTAAAGCCGCATGAGAAGAAGTATCCTACCCATGATTTGGAATTGGCAGCGATTGTATTTGCGCTGAAGATGTGGAGACACTATCTCTTGGGAGAAAGATTTGAGCTATTTACCGATCACAAATCGTTAAAGTATCTCTTCTCTCAGAAAGATCTGAATCTCCGTCAGCAGAGATGGTTAGAGTTCTTGGCTTCGTATGATTTTGATATCGCGTATACACCTGGGAAGGGTAATGCGGTAGCCGATGCCTTGAGTAGGAGACATGCCAGCTTAGGGGCAATGTTTCTTGAATGGAAGCAACTGGAGTATATCGCGGGGTTTGATTTCAGACCAAAGTGCGAATTGGATCCAGTTATGCTAGCTAGTTTGACGATCAGACCCACTTTGATAGAGTGGATTGGTTCTAGCCAGAGGGACGATCCTAACCTATTAGAAATCATCTCCAAGTTAGAAATGGGAGTTGATGAGGAGATAAATGTGTATGGGCTTGATCGAGATGGATGGCTTTGGAAGGATGGAAGACTAGTTGTGCCCAACGTGAATGGTTTGAGGGATGAAGTGCTTAGAGAATGTCATCACTCAAAACTGACTATACACCCCGGTGGTAATAAGATGTATCGAGACATAAGACAGACTTACTACTGGGAAGGGATGAAAAGAGACGTTGGGAAGTTTGTATCCAAATGCATGAATTGTCAGCTAGTTAAAGCCGAACAAAAGAAGCCTAGTGGGTTGTTGCAACCATTAGAAATTCCCGAATGGAAATGGGAGCAAGTTTCGATGGATTTCATTGATGGCTTACCAAGGACTAGATCGGGACATGATAGCATTTGGGTAATTGTGGATCGATTGACTAAAAGCGCAAGATTTATACCAGTCAAATCGACCAGGACGGCAGCCAAGTTGGCAGAATTGTATATGAAGTGGGTAGTGAGATTTCATGGAGTACCCAAAAACATTGTGAGTGACCGAGACCCGTTGTTCACTAGTGGGTTTTGGAAGAGCTTACAAGAGGCTCTAGGGTCAAGATTACATCTCAGTACCGCATATCACCCTCAGACCGACGGTCAGACGGAGAGGGTGAATCGTATATTGGAAGATCTCTTGAGAGCTTGTATATTGGATTTTGGTGGATCATGGGATGACCATTTACATCTAGTAGAGTTTGCAGATAATAATAGCTACCAATCCAGCATCGGTATGGCTCCATATGAAGCTTTGTACGGAAGACCGTGCAACTCACCATCATGTTGGATAGAGACTGGCGAGAAGTTTGTGCTTGGACCGGATGTGGTGAGAGAAACTTCCGATAAGATCAAGATCATTCAGCAACGAATGAAAGCTGCTCAGGATAGGCAGAAGAGTTGTGCCGATAAGAGGAGAAGAGACTTGAAATTCTCCGTTGGTGACTTGGTGTTTGTCAAGATCTCTCCGTTGAAGAGCGTGATTCGATTTGGCAGGAGAGGCAAGTTAGCACCAAGATTTGTTGGCCCATTCCCTGTTCTTGAATTAGTCGGGAATTTGGCATATAGAGTTGGTTTACCAGAGAAAATGGCAGGAGTTCACAATGTATTTCATGTTTCCCAACTGAGAAAGTTCGTTCACGGCTCAGATGTGACTATTTCACCTGATCAGTTAGAGGACTTCGAGGTAGAACCCGAGGCGGTTGGGAACCGCAAGCCGAATCGTATTGTGGGGCACGATACGAAGCAACTTCGAAGGAAGTCGGTGAAGCTAGTCAAGGTTCAGTGGGGCGAGGACGAGAATGATTGTACTTGGGAGACAGAGGAGAGCATTAGGAAGGCATATCCAGAACTCTTTGCCTGGTAAGATTTACTTCGTAATTTAGTTTTTCCGCATGCTAGGATAGACTTGTTTAGCTTGTTTTGCATGTTTGATTGTTGCTTTATGATTGATAGGCAAGCGGGAATCTTTGTGTATGTTTGGATTAGGGAATTTCGGGGGCGAAATTTCTTAAGGGGGGAGAGTGTAATGACCCATATTCTACACATCATAGGATTGTAGAATATTTATTTCTTTCCCATGTGAAGTCGTATGGTCATGTAATTTTGGGAAACGTCTATTAGAGTCATTTCCCATGCTTATGATTTTTGTCGATTTTTAAATGACCATTTTGCCCCTAGTCGGTACTGTTTTGGCCATAACTTTTGATTGGAAAGGAATTTTGACCTGAAACCACTTCCATTTGATTCGTTTGATGGTTTCTCTTTCCGTAGAGTGGTCACATTAGCCAGACGGATTTACCGTTTGGGAGATATGGCTGAAACAAGATTTGGAGGGTGAAAAACTGCTTAACCGGGCCAAATCGGGTGATTAGTGAATAGGCCCATAACCCATTTCGGGATTAGGGTTATGGGAGGGCTGAAATGAGATGGAGAATCATTCCATTTCAGTTTTCTAGCCTCCACTTATCACCAAGGATCCCTAAAAATGGCCTCCAACCTCTAAATCACCTCCAAATCACCTTTAGGTCAAGGATTTGGCTTAGCAACCCCTAATCAAGAAGGATCTTCACCAAATCAACAAAGGAGCTGCTGTTTGGTATTGAAATTTGCATCAAATCAGAGAATCATTTCAGATCTTAGTTTATTTTGTGGCTAAGGTGAGTGATTTGCTTAGTTTTGCACTAATTATGGCTAATTAGGGGTGATTAGTGTTAATTAGCGAATTTAAACATGATAAAATTCTGGAAAAATGTTTATAAAATTCGGAATGATGTTTTAGACCTCTGATATGAATTTGGGTTAATTTGGTTAAGTTTTGATAATCCTATCATTAGTTTCACCTACGTATGCTTAAGGGGAAATTTGGGATTTTGGGTACGTTTGATCCATTTTATATGCTATGATTTATGTTTTGATGTTTGGGATCGACACTACATGTTGCTATGACTGTATGGTATGCTTTTTGGTTGTTTAGAAGTGTTAGATTGGTCGAAAACGCCGTCGAATGGCGTAGAAACAGTCGCAGGAAAACATGCAGGAAATGACCCAGAATCCGGATCGGATCGGTGGAGGGTAGAGCGACTCGAACCGTTCCAGCATGGGCGTTACGATCCGTTTAAAGGAGTAAGTCACGACTCATCTAGGTGGCACGATCCGGTGGTAGAAGCACGATCTGAACCAACAAGTATTTCCGATCCGAACCAGAGGAGGGTGGGGAGCTCACGAGTCGATGGGTACTAGGCGAGACGATCCGACCCGATCAGAAGATACGACCTGACCCGGATGAAGCAACCCGATCCGATCCGAAGTGGTGACGCCGATCCGAATCAGGAAGAGGAGCCACGAGCTGGAGGACCACGACCCGATCCGATGCAAGAGGCGCGACCCGATCCGAATGCAAAGGCCGATCCGATCCGATGAAGAATGTGAAGGCTGATCCGATCCGATTCGATTGTGATGACCAATAACCCGAGATGCAAAGCTAGCCCAAATGGATGTTAGAGCTCAGGATCCCGAAACCAGTTGGGAACCAATGAGTTCACTTCATGGTTGGACTTTGCTGCGGGACGTGTGCTAAGGAGTTGTCGATGTTCATAACTTCGATTCACCACTAAAAAGGAATGATGGGCTACTTATCAGTGCAGTAGGGTCATTATGACCTGAGGGGCAAAGTGATGGTAGCAAGACTACGTTATCAGTGCAGTAGGGTCATTACGACCCCAGGGGCAAGGTGATGCGTAGTAAGGCTATGAGCCAGTGCAGTGGGGTTCTTGTAACTCCATGGGGCATAGTGGACAAAGTAAGGATTAGTAAGGCTATAAGCCAGTGCAGTGGGGTTCTTGTGACTCCATGGGGCAAAGTGGACATAGCGAAGGATTTGTGGCTACGTTATCAGTGCAGTGAAGCCATTTATGACTTCATGGGGCAGAGTGATCGTAGCAAGGTATGTTGGGTGATCGAAGTGGTGAATATCGTATACTTTACGCACTGAGTGAGAGATGTGAGGATGGATGCTATGCTTGATTGTTTGCCATCATTATGACATGCACACCTCCCCCACCTCCGTATCTTTATACCGTTTGATATGATACCTTAGAGTGTTGTACAGTATGTAGTGCTAACTCTTTGGTTGCAGGTCCAGATTCAGGTATGTTTTAGTCTACCTGTTATTGTTCACTTTAGATGCTTATCGCTCATACCAGGCTTTATGTCTGATCCAGAGTTTTATGTCTCTTCTTATTACTCTGGGTGCTCACACGAGCAGACTAGAGACAGGTTAGCTGGTGATGCGCGAGTAGCTGATTCGGAGGCGAGCAGGAGGCTTGCACGTATTATATATATATATATATACACATTCTCCCTGTGTCGTTGGTGGTCCCTACTTGGGCATTAGTAGTGTCCCTCATTTATCTTACTTTTGCTTTGAGACAGTTTGAAAGTTGTAATAAGCTGTATTTTGGATTTCTGCTGCTATGATGTTTAGTTCTGATTTTCAGCTTATGCACTGTCTCTCCTGTTTTATGTCAAGTATGTTATTATTATATTTTGTTCTATGCGCTGTGAGACATTCTACAGGTTCTTTGTATGTTCATTTCCTTCTTCCTTTTCCTTCTGGCGACCCGTTCCGTGCTAACTGGACATGTGTACAGCGCACTTTTGGAGTAAATGTCGGTTGGTGCAGGGCGGGCCGTCACATTAACTAGCTGGCAATTCATGATTTGGATATAAACTCCCCAACGTCTCTTTTCATCCCTTCCCAGTAGTAGGTCTGCTTCATGTCTCGATACATTTTGTTACCATCGGGATGTATAGTCAGTTTTGAGTGATGACATTCTCCAAGCACTTCATCTCTCAATCCATTGACATTGGGTACAACTAGTCTCCCTTTCTTTCTAAGCCATCCTTCTCGATCAAGCCCATACTTGTTGATCTCCTCACTATCGATACCCATCTCTATCCTGGAGATGATTTCCAATAGGTTAGGATCGTCCCTCTGACTGGAACCAATCCACTCAATTAAAGTGGGTCTGATCGTTAAACTTGCTAGCATTTCTGGATCCAATTCGCACTTTGGTCTGGAATCATACCCAGCGATATACTTCCATTCTAGAAACATAGCCTCTAAACTGGCATGTCTCCTACTCAATGCGTCGACTACCGCATTGCCCATTCCTGGTGCATATCCGATATCGAAATCATAGGAAGCCAAGAATTCTTGTAACACCCCGCCTCCGCTAGGGTCACTCGCAAAGGAATGCACTAGCTTTAGAGGGGCATTATTGGTAAACATGCACAGAAATATCACAAGACAGAACATATATAAATAGCGGAAGTAAAATCAAACTTTCATAACATGAATAAATAAGGTCTAAAGCCTTTTACATCAGAGTACATCAAAACCTGTCTTGCAATAGTAAAGAAGCATAAAGACTTTTTAATAAATTATTCCCCAAGTAAAACAGTAAAGTAGCCATAGCCAAGAGAAGTCCAAGCCATCCATGATGACCTTCAAGCAGAAGAAGTCCGAACTAAACAGCATTGTTTCCTCCCTGAAACCTGGGGGGGGGGGAAACGGAAGAAAAGAGGCAAAACAAAACAGGTCAGTCAAAAAGACTGAGTAAGTCCTATCTACTTCCAGTATAAAAACAGGTAAAGGTAACATGACATGCATAAACTGAAAGTAAACATAAGTATAACTACAAGGTAGATAAACCAGGGTAGCCGGTTGAACTACTGCGGCAAGGTAAACTAAGGTATCATGATAAACTACGGTGTTATGATAAGTCAAGGTATCACATCGTCAGATTTCTATCGAGTACATTATCCCAAGGTATCTACCCCATCTAACATCCCACGGTATCTATTATGTATATTCTTCCTAGTTCTAACAAGTATATTTGTTCTGCACCTCTCGTACTAGTATCCCTACCCGCATCATGTGTTAACCATGAATGTCCCTTACTCAAAGTCGTGTAATGGTCCATGTCAACCTAATATATCGCATATATAGGTTACTCAAATCATATGCTTCTCTCCATGTATATAAGTTCAGTCCTTTGTCGTACCTCGTACGGGCTTCCTCATGTCGTATTATCCTTGAAATCGTTTGGAATATCATCCTTGTTCTAGCTAGACTCTTCCATATGAATCATCGTTTGAACTACTAGGACTTACGCCACCTAGCACCACTAGGGATTACGCTTACCTATTGCACGCTTTCGTATTTCGGTTTGGGTTAAACCACCTAGGCCACTAGGGATTACGCTAACCCTCAACCGCGCCCTTTTCCCCACGCATTCGTCGTGAATCGTTTTTCTATAACTGTATGCACACGTATCACATCGTGCCATCCGAGTCCTGTCACAGGGCAAAACAAGAAATACAGGACTCGGTCGGGAGCTTTAGATTTATCTGCCGATGCAGATACTAAGGTCTGCTTTTCTACACGTGGCTATGGTCCCACGAGACCCCTCCCTCAACTAGTGAAAGGCAACACAAGAGAAAATCTTGCATGAGAACTACACTCCGGCCAGCCCACATCCTACGGCCTACCTCACCCATAATTAGATAGCAAATTATGGTCTGTTGGGTGTCCCCTGCCTTTCCGTACGTACACGCTTGACTCAAGATGGTAGATGATCGACGAACTTGCTATCTCGGGCACCTTATGTATTCGTCGACTCACTACTATCCACCCCAGTCTTTAGGTCGCTCGCATAGCAACCAAGGCATATTCTTGGTTCTTCTACCGCAGACCTCAACCTCTCGTGAGCCTAGTATAATGACCTGGCAGCTCACAGAGGGATCCCAAGAATATCCTCACGTTCCCCGAAGCCGCTGCTTCATTACCCAGTTCATTGGAGCCTTTATCTAAATCAGATAGCCTGCTCCTACACGCATACTTAAACGTTGACCTAACATATCGGGTTACTGATCTATCTAAGAAATGGTCCAAATTTCCTTGACTAAGAATTATTACTTAGTTTCCCTTAACTAAGGTTTACCACTTAGCCTTATTTCCATAATCCTTGTTAACTATGGTTATTTACCCAATCCTCCGAATTAGGGTTTATCTGATGGGTTAAGTGTCACTTAAGTCCATAACTTAGCCCGTCAACGAACCATGTCAAAATTGGCTAAGTATCCAAGTCCAAGACTTAACCCTACAAACCATGTGTCAAGTTGGCTAAGTATATTAACCAATCCATAACTTAACCTCGTCTAATTATCATTTTAGATTGGTTAATTATATAAATTAACTTGACCTTGTCATCAAATCGGTCAAGCGTATTCAAGTGATTCGTGACTTAGCCTTATCATGTTTTCACGTTAGATTGGTTAAGTATAGGTTAACTTAACCTCATCAAATTAACGAGTTATATTGGTTAAGTATAGGTCACTTAACCTCATCAAATCATCGTGTTAAATTAGTTAAGTGTTTAACTTAACCCCATTAAATTACCAAGTTGGATTAATTAAGTCTAGGCTAACTTAACCCCATCCGATTACCATGTTTAGATTAGTTAAGCCTAATCTTAACCCCATCCATTAGCTGTATTATACGGTTAAGTGTCATTAAGAAAATTTACTTAACCTTATCAAGTTATCGTGTTGGATTGGTTAAGTGTTGGTTAACTTAATCCCGTCCACTAGTCGTATAAAAATGGTCAAGTGTCATTAGGCAAATCAAGTTACTTAACCCACCCAAGCTTATCATGTTTTGTTAAGTATCATTAGCCTAATCAAATTACTTAACCCATTTGTCCATGTCATATTTGGTTAAGCCTCATAAATCAAATTAACTTAACCCTATTATGTGGCATTAATTATTTAATGCACCCCAACCTCTCACATTAGACTTTGTTGTGGTTACTAGTTAAGCCGGGCGGGTCCGGGTAGATTTACACCACAACTTAGTCTAACCTCGGGTCTTAAGCGCGACATGACCAACTTCTCACATTGGGTCCTATTGTTTGCAACTACTAGTTAGGCCGGTCGGTTCCGGGTAGATTTACGTTGCAAACTCAACCCAACCTCGAGTTGGCCATACTTATATTATCTAAGTTCATCATGTTTCCAAAACATGTTACAAGTTTTCAAGCATTTGGGTAGACCTAACTTAATAGGTAAATTCCCAAAGGGTAGACCTAACTTAATAGGTAAATTCCCAAGCTCATGTTTTTATGCATACTTACATGTCATCTTCCATGTTATCGTTCAAGTCATATTTTCAAATATAAACACATGTCATATTCAAGTTAAGATTTTGCAACATGTTCATGTTTATCTAACTACCCAAAATCATGTTTTCCCAACGCAAGCAAAGCGAGTCAACATAGTAAGGATACTATGTCACAAATTGGTCTCAAAACATGCATGATGCCAAAAAGGGCTTGGCTTCCACATGCATAACATCATAAAGGGATTGGCCATAAACATGCATATTATCATAAGGTAATTTGGCCACAAACATGCATATTATCAAAAAGGGTTTGGTCATAAACATGCACAACTTAAAAGAGGGGATTGGCCACGAGCATGCATAATCTCATAAAGGATTTGGCCACAAACTTGCATGTTAGCATAAGGGGTTTGGGTTCATAAACATGCATAAGCCCCAAAATCTTGTCTTAGCCAATGTTTCACAAGTAAAGTGGTTCCTAAAGGTTCATGCTAGCATTTCATGCATAAAGATCCAAACTTGCAAGTTAAACTAGGTTATGCATAGCATGAGAGGCATGATTAAGTCACTCACATGGCCTAAGATCATAAATATGAACACAAGAGGCATGGTAAGGTTCATATAGGTTCGCATAATCATGTTTAGCCTCATTTTATCCCATGTCATTATCAAAACTACCGTTTCCATCTAAAAGTAGCTAGAACTTACATAGTTAGGCCTAGGGAAAGGAGCATGAATCATCTTGGCTAAGAAAGGTGCCTCCTTTATAGAAGAATCGTCATGGAACTCGCATAGCAATGTTGATTTGGCCTTGATTTGGTGTAGCAAGCTTGCACCTTTTGATTTGAACTTGATTTGGATGCATAGCCTCTAGGGATTTGAGATGGAGGCCATGAGAGTAGAAATTTGGCCATAGTTTAGTTACATGAGTGAATAATGAGGGTTTAGGGGTAGGTTTAGGGTCTTTTTATAGAGATTAGGATAGTTTTAGGCCCTTAGATTAACCCTAGGATAGATCAGGACCACAGAAATCGTCACAGGCCCATCAGACCAGACCAAGACTGCATCCAGGTGCACCTGATCAGAATCAGCCGACAGGGCAAGTCGACAGCCCTGTCGACATGCATGTCGATATGCCTGTCGACATGCCTGTCGACATGCCTGTCGACTTGTCTGGGCGGGAATTTTCCCGCCTGGCCCCATTTCTGCATGTTTCGAAATTCAAATTTCCCGAAAACTTCTTTGGGCCTTAACCGGGTCATACGGACTCCGATTTTCGAAAACTCGGACTCTATTTCGCGTATTTTTCCGAGGCGAACGCAATGGCATAGCCCGTTTTACTTGATTCAGAATTTAAAATTAAATTCTGCCTTGATTCTCGTTTTAACATGTTATCGAAAAATACGGGTTGTTACATTCTCCCCACCTTTTAGGATTTCGTCCCCGAAATCTCCAAGTTAGGAAGAACATATCCTACCATCCATCATCCATCTACTCAAAACATCATCCACAAGCAACCATTGTCCTTAGATGATTTCTAATGCTGTATGAATATATGCAAAATGTGTGTGTACATGTTCCTTAGCTAATGCTAATGATCAGGCCTGAATAATCTTTCTAATGCAAAATATGTATAGTGCCATGAATCCAACATGTATGCAAATAGTCCTAGCCATATAGGTACTATATGCGTGCACAATCATTCATTCATATGCAACAACCGCATGATAATACATTCAATTTCATCCATAAACAAGTATAAATACTCGTGCATATGCAATATGAAATGTGACCGAGTCGAGCTAGAATCTAATGTGTATTCGCGTATCCACGAGCAACCACTTGCAACCACTTGCAACCATATCAATCATAACATGTTTCAAATACATGTTTACATCCATAGGGTTCTACCTAGGATTCCCTGAAACAGGGTCGAGAAGATAAACGAGACAAACTCCTTACGGGGTTTGTAACAGAAAATAGGACCGAGAGGGTGTCCACAAAAGATAGCCTACAGGTAAGCTCTACAGAAAACAGGGATCAAGGATATACTCCCAAAAAGAGATATCATGCGCGTATCTAGTCTTTGACCATCAAAGTCGTACCTCCTTGAGCTCAATTCCATTGTGCCTTGACCGTCCTTTAACTTCGCGATTTCGTAGCTTCTTATTTCCTGTTTCAATAACATGAGCTGGAACTCATTTCTTCGTCGCCTCTCGTTCCACTCGCACACTTAGCGCAAACATGACTGCGTACTCATGATCTCATGCAAGCTTTCCAAAATTCACTAGTGAATCTCGGACCTCGTACCACAAGGTATTCCACGTAGAAGAACTTTCTCTTGAAAGTAAACAGATGCCAACCAGGTTATCAAGCGCACTTACTTGGGTGATTTCCATAACCCGTGCATAAGTGAAATAAACCATCCGTCTTATCGGCGAACACCACTCGATCGGGCTTCAAATTTCCAATAAAGGCATCAAGGGATTCTAAGTAATTAATCATGACCGAACCCAAAAAGGTTACACGAGACTTCGAGGGTATTACCAAGGCTAGTCAAAGAGTCTAGCTACCCTCCTATCAAAACCGAGAGCGGCACCCCTTACTGGATAACCACTTCATCCATAACCGAGGCATGTTATTCTCAAATCCAAAACAAGTCATGAATAAATGGACCGGTTCTCCACAGGACTTGAGACAAAAATGGGATTCTCTATTACGCTAGTACTTAAGGTGCAGAGACTCAACTACCGAAGCAGACTTAAATGATACGAACAACGAAGTCCTAACGGGATGATAGAGAAGAAAAGCTAAACCTTTGACAAGATCGTTGCCCTCCTTCCGAGGTACTCTAGAAATGAGAGCGTACTACTGCCCTCCCGATGATCTTGTCCTTGTCCCATAATACTTAACTATCCGCCCCGTTTTACCATGCCAAAGGTACTCTCTCGTCATGGGTTTCATTGTTCATCTTTCTCCCTCCTTTGAGGACTAAGCCATACCAACAAGTTGCTCATCCTTAAGCTCGTATCCTTTATCCTTGTTCTTACTATCCTTTCATGCATAACTCTGCAACGGTCTCTCGAGAACCACCTCCATCGTACGGGAAACACTTACGCAGCTAGAAAGACTAGTCGCAGTCAAAAACCACTGTGACTACAGATGGAGGAAAGAAAGAGATTCAATCAAGGAAACAAGGATAATGCTAATGGCCTTTGGGGAATAGCCTTTTTCTTTTTAAAAGAAAATTTTCTTGAAAAATGCTTCTTTATAAACGATTTTCAAATAGTTTTCAGAAGGTTTTAAAAAAACTTTTGCCCAGTCTGGTAACCTTCTGCTCTGATACCAAATGTAACACCCCGCCTCCGCTAGGGTCACTCGCAAAGGAATGCACTAGCTTTAGAGGGGCATTATTGGTAAACATGCACAAAAATATCACAAGACAGAACATATATAAATAGCGGAAGTAAAATCAAACTTTCATAACATGAATAAATAAGGTCTAAAGCCTTTTACATCAGAGTACATCAAAACCTGTCTTGCAATAGTAAAGAAGCATAAAGACTTTTTAATAAATTATTCCCCAAGTAAAACAGTAAAATAGCCATAGCCAAGAGAAGTCCAAGCCATCCATGATGACCTTCAAGCAGAAGAAGTCCGAACTAAACAGCATTGTTTCCTCCCTGAAACCTGGGGGGGGGGGGGGACGGAAGAAAAGAGGCGAAACAAAACGGGTCAGTCAAAAAGACTGAGTAAGTCCTATCTACTTCCAGTATAAAAACAGGTAAAGGTAACATGACATGCATAAACTGAAAGTAAACATAAGTATAACTACAAGGTAGATAAACCAGGGTAGCCGGTTGAACTACTGCGGCAAGGTAAACTAAGGTATCATGATAAACTACGGTGTTATGATAAGTCAAGGTATCACATCGTCAGATTTCAATCGAGTACATTATCCCAAGGTATCTACCCCATCTAACATCTCACGGTATCTATTATGTATATTCTTCCTAGTTCTAACAAGTATATTTGTTCTGCACCTCTCGTACTAGTATCCCTACCTGCATCATGTGTTAACCATGAATGTCCCTTACTCAAAGTCGTGTAATGGTCCATGTCAACCTAATATATCGCATATATAGGTTACTCAAATCATATGCTTCTCTCCATGTATATAAGTTCAGTCCTTTGCCGTACCTCGTACGGGCTTCCTCATGTCGTATTATCCTTGAAATCGTTTGGAATATCATCCTTGTTCTAGCTAGACTCTTCCATATGAATCATCGTTTGAACTACTAGGACTTACGCCACCTAGCACCACTAGGGATTACGCTTACCTATTGCACGCTTTCGTATTTCGGTTTGGGTTAAACCACCTAGGCCACTAGGGATTACGCTAACCCTCAACCGCGCCCTTTTCCCCACGCATTCGTCGTGAATCGTTTTTCTATAACTGTATGCACACGTATCACATCGTGCCATCCGAGTCCTGTCACAGGGCAAAACAAGAAATACATGACTCGGTCGGGAGCTTTAGATTTATCTGCCGATGCAGATACTAAGGTCTGCTTTTCTACACGTGGCTATGGTCCCACGAGACCCCTCCCTCAACTAGTGAAAGGCAACACAAGAGAAAATCTTGCATGAGAACTACACTCCGGCCAGCCCACATCCTACGGCCTACCTCACCCATAATTAGATAGCAAATTATGGTCTGTTGGGTGTCCCCTGCCTTTCCGTACGTACACGCTTGACTCAAGATGGTAGATGATCGACGAACTTGCTATCTCGGGCACCTTATGTATTCGTCGACTCACTACTATCCACCCCAGTCTTTAGGTCGCTCGCATAGCAACCAAGGCATATTCTTGGTTCTTCTACCGCAGACCTCAACCTCTCGTGAGCCTAGTATAATGACCTGGCAGCTCACAGAGGGATCCCAAGAATATCCTCACGTTCCCCGAAGCCGCTGCTTCATTACCCAGTTCGTTGGAGCCTTTATCTAAATCAGATAGCCTGCTCCTACACGCATACTTAAACGTTGACCTAACGTATCGGGTTACTGATCTATCTAAGAAATGGTCCAAATTTCCTTGACTAAGAATTATTACTTAGTTTCCCTTAACTAAGGTTTACCACTTAGCCTTATTTCCATAATCCTTGTTAACTATGGTTATTTACCCAATCCTCCGAATTAGGGTTTATCTGATGGGTTAAGTGTCACTTAAGTCCATAACTTAGCCCGTCAACGAACCATGTCAAAATTGGCTAAATATCCAAGTCCAAGACTTAACCCTACAAACCATGTGTCAAGTTGGCTAAGTATATTAAGCAATCCATAACTTAACCTCGTCTAATTATCATTTTAGATTGGTTAATTATATAAATTAACTTGACCTTGTCATCAAATCGGTCAAGCGTATTCAAGTGATTCGTGACTTAGCCTTATCATGTTTTCACGTTAGATTGGTTAAGTATAGGTTAACTTAACCTCATCAAATTAACGAGTTAGATTGGTTAAGTATAGGTCACTTAACCTCATCAAATCATCGTGTTAAATTAGTTAAGTGTTTAACTTAACCCCATTAAATTACCAAGTTGGATTAATTAAGTCTAGGCTAACTTAACCCCATCCGATTACCATGTTTAGATTAGTTAAGCCTAATCTTAACCCCATCCATTAGCTGTATTATACGGTTAAGTGTCATTAAGAAAATTTACTTAACCTTATCATGTTATCGTGTTGGATTGGTTAAGTGTTGATTAACTTAATCCCGTCCACTAGTCGTATAAAAATGGTCAAGTGTCATTAGGCAAATCAAGTTACTTAACCCACCCAAGCTTATCATGTTTTGTTAAGTATCATTAGCCTAATCAAATTACTTAACCCATTTGTCCATGTCATATTTGGTTAAGCCTCATAAATCAAATTAACTTAACCCTATTATGTGGCATTAATTATTTAATGCACCCCAACCTCTCACATTAGACTTTGTTGTGGTTACTAGTTAAGCCGGGCGGGTCCGGGTAGATTTACACCACAACTTAGTCTAACCTCGGGTCTTAAGCGCGACATGACCAACTTCTCACATTGGGTCCTATTGTTTGCAACTACTAGTTAGGCCGGTCGGTTCCGGGTAGATTTACGTTGCAAACTCAACCCAACCTCGAGTTGGCCATACTTATATTATCTAAGTTCATCATGTTTCCAAAACATGTTACAAGTTTTCAAGCATTTGGGTAGACCTAACTTAATAGGTAAATTCCCAAAGGGTAGACCTAAATTAATAGGTAAATTCACAAGCTCATGTTTTTATGCATACTTACATGTCATCTTCCATGTTATCGTTCAAGTCATATTTTCAAATATAAACACATGTCATATTCAAGTTAAGATTTTGCAACATGTTCATGTTTATCTAACTACCCAAAATCATGTTTTCCCAACGCAAGCAAAGCGAGTCAACATAGTAAGGATACTATGTCACATATTGGTCTCAAAACATGCATGATGCCAAAAAGGGCTTGGCTTCCACATGCATAACATCATAAAGGGATTGGCCATAAACATGCATATTATCATAAGGTAATTTGGCCACAAACATGCATATTATCAAAAAGGGTTTGGTCATAAACATGCACAACTTAAAAGAGGGGATTGGCCACGAGCATGCATAATCTCATAAAGGATTTGGCCACAAACTTGCATGTTAGCATAAGGGGTTTGGGTTCATAAACATGCATAAGCCCCAAAATCTTGTCTTAGCCAATGTTTCACAAGTAAAGTGGTTCCTAAAGGTTCATGCTAGCATTTCATGCATAAAGATCCAAACTTGCAAGTTAAACTAGGTTATGCATAGCATGAGAGGCATGATTAAGTCACTCACATGGCCTAAGATCATAAATATGAACACAAGAGGCATGGTAAGGTTCATATAGGTTCGCATAATCATGTTTAGCCTCATTTTATCCCATGTCATTATCAAAACTACCGTTTCCATCTAAAAGTAGCTAGAACTTACATAGTTAGGCCTAGGGAAAGGAGCATGAATCATCTTGGCTAAGAAAGGTGCCTCCTTTATAGAAGAATCGTCATGGAACTCGCATAGCAATGTTGATTTGGCCTTGATTTGGTGTAGCAAGCTTGCACCTTTTGATTTGAACTTGATTTGGATGCATAGCCTCTAGGGATTTGAGATGGAGGCCATGAGAGTAGAAATTTGGCCATAGTTTAGTTACATGAGTGAATAATGAGGGTTTAGGGGTAGGTTTAGGGTCTTTTTATAGAGATTAGGATAGTTTTAGGCCCTTAGATTAACCCTAGGATAGATCAGGACCACAGAAATCGTCACAGGCCCATCAGACCAGACCAAGACTGCATCCAGGTGCACCTGATCAGAATCAGCCGACAGGGCAAGTCGACAGCCCTGTCGACATGCATGTCGACATGCCTGTCGACATGCCTGTCGACTTGTCTGGGCGGGAATTTTCCCGCCTGGCCCCATTTCTGCATGTTTCGAAATTCAAATTTCCCGAAAACTTCTTTGGGCCTTAACCGGGTCATACGGACTCCGATTTTCGAAAACTCGGACTCTATTTCGCGTATTTTTCCGAGGCGAACGCAATGGCATAGCCCGTTTTACTTGATTCAGAATTTAAAATTAAATTCTGCCTTGATTCTCGTTTTAACATGTTATCGAAAAATACGGGTTGTTACAATTCTAACCATCTTTGGTGTCAGAAATTTAGATCCTTCTGAAAGAAAATGTACTTTAACGATTTATAATCGGTAAACAACTCAAATCTTTCTCCCAAGAGATAATGTCTCCACATCTTCAACGTGAATGCGATCGCTGCCAATTCCAAATCATGCGTAGGATATCTTTTCTCGTGCGGTTTCAGTTGCCGACTAGCGTAAGCAATGATTCTTCCTCCTTGCATCAGTTAGCACCTCGACTGGTACCACAAGCATCCGTGTATACTGTCATCTCTTCATTCCCTTTAGGAATGACTAACACTGACGCACGCGTCAACTTTCCCTTTAGACTCTTGAATGCATTTTCACACCTTTCGTCTCAAACGAAAGCTTGATTCTTCTTGGTCAACTGAGTTAATGGTGCCGCTATCTTGGAGAAGTCTTGGATAAACTTATGATAATATCCAGCTAATTCCAAGAAACTTCTTACGTCTATTGCATTCTTGGGCGTAGACCAATCTTATACCGTAGCCATCTTCGTAGGGTCCATGGCAATACCATTCTCTGAAACAACATGACCCAAGAATCTCACTTCCCTCCTCCAGAAGTGACACTTAGAAAACTTCGCTTTTAATTAGTGTTTTCTCAACACCTCCATCATACTCTCAAATGTTCTTTGTGTTCTTCCTCTATGCTTGAATAAACAAGTATATCATCACGAACACAAGAATAAACTGTAACAGCTCGCCATTTTGACCGCTCCAAATTGATGATTAATTCGACTCGAAGCGTTCAAAACGACGGATTGTTATTGGCTTACAGGGTTTAAATAGAATTAACATGGAATCACAACACATATAATAGTAGTGTATCTCATAACGAATTTTTTTATTCAAAAAGTAGAGTTTACATAATTTTGTATTTCACAGAGATATAAATTTATACATATATATTTTTTTTCAAACAAATTTACGGTTATTCTCGAGCTTCGCGCGCGCATGCACCTAAATCTCATCACACAAAAATTGTTCATGAAAGTGCACATTAACCTGCCCACATTTTACAATAAAAACTGAAGCAAGCTGTCTGCGCATGCCAAGACTCGATCCTTGCTCCCTACGGTAACAGCAAATAATAAATGCATATTCAAGTGTAAACTTTTATATTTTGGGAAACTATGCCCTCATATTCGAACAAATATTAGGGAGAACTCAAATTACTTTCTCATGTCAATAATCAACAGTTAGCTAAAAGTAATTTTATTAAACGTGCAATAGACTATATTACCATCTGTAACACAGGAGATAAATTATAGATTTGTCATCGGAGGTACTTATTTGTACCGACTAACATGTTGAAAAGCACATATAAATGTAATCTTGGAATCACATAATACATTGAACGCCATTAAATTACCTCAATACAACTAAAATCTGACAGTTTAGACTAAAGTGTTGACACTTATATGGTCGTGATCCCCAAGGATTATTAGCAACAAAATTCCAAATAATCAAAGATGAGCTAATTCGCCTTTATATTGCTTCCTTTCGTATGAATAATAAGGTTGATGCACTTATATCAATGTATTGTCATTTCTTCTAACTATCCAGTAAGAAAGTAAAAATATCTCAAACCAGTTTGTGAACCCATTAGTTACAACATTCTGCTCACGCTACAAGATTTACCTCATACGTCATTTTGTCCCCAAAAATGAAGTCCAACGTTTGTGGTTTAAATATGCAACAAATTCCAGTATTGACATAAAAGTAGGCCATATAATGAAGTATCAGATAGACGAAAGCACAAATGTGTACAAGTATAGCAACTAAGGTAAATGATTAAGAGGCTCAAGGCAAAGGCACAAAAGCATGTATTATTAGACATGGAACCATGGACTGAAAGCTACTGTGCAGTTTCATAGGGTAAGAAGATGTGGATAGTACATGGAATATTAACATGAGGTACATGTGGCATCAAACAAATTAATGCATGGAAGCGCACAACAAAGCTGTACACGAAAGCTTGAAGGGATATCATTTTCATTTCTGAGCAACATCGTTAATCATTATTAAATATTAACACACCTAATGATCCCAAGTATGAGTAAATTGATAATTTCGCAGCAATCCAATTGTCTTGTAATCATGTTATTAACTATATTTAATATATTCATTTGAAGATAGAGTATGACTAAACTGTATTATAATAACGGTATTTTGTAGAATAATAATAATATAAAAAAGCGACAGTATGTGATTCAAAGAAATAATCATGTAGCGTTAAAAACAAGGAAACATCAGTTCTTGCAGTATTCTGTTTCCAATGACCAGTTATGCTGGAGATTACAGTATGTGACGTGCTGTTAGCCATATAAAGATACAAGAAAGAGTAAATAAGGCGTATATAGTAGAAACTCCTATTTAAAAATTGAGTATGGTAGTATCATTTTAAGCTAAAAGAGCAAGGGAGGATTATATAAATGCCCCACAACCTTTCTGTTTTTGAAATATTTCAGCAGAAATTTTGCATGAAAGTAACCATATGTTTGTGAGCACTGATCTAAAAACATGTAATGTCTCATTAGCCAAAAAGCATCATTTGTTTCAAGTTGAAAATAAGGCACCACTGGTATGCACAAGAGTTAGCTGTATAAGGCAAATTTCTTGGCAGTCATTCATACTAATCTAGACTTGTAAATAAAAATCAAGAAGCAGCAAATGTTCAAAACCAAAGAAAAGTGGCAAAAAAAGGAGACATGCATGGTTATGTAGCTGACTGAGAATGTCAGTTTAAGCCCAAGAGGTGGTACCCCAAAATACAAGAAATGCAACATGCAAACGTAAACAAGTGCAACCAAGGTGTGGGATGACTGATCGGTTTGGGACCGTCAACAAGATGATCACAGTAGACAGTACTTAAACCAATTATACTCAGTGGAACCAAGTAGGGAACTTACAATAATTATAATCATAAAAAGACTTACTGTGTTTCAGTGTAGAGATCAACAGAGGAAGAAGTAGTGTTGTAGATTGAGGTGGCGGCACACCCATCAAGCTAGTGAATACAAGGTGAACCGCATCGGGAAGCAAAGGCTGCTGAGGAAGGATCAAGGCGGCAGCTCCTCGCGATGATTGTCACGGTGGCTTCAACCTTACTGGAGTAGGCAGCGCGGTCAAACCTGACTGGAGGCAACCCAAATTACTGACGCTCGTTCCTTCCATTTCCCTTATTTTCTCGTGCGGCTCCAATTTCCAACGAGCTGGAGAGGGTATTTTCGGATCCTCGTCCTAAGTGGAGATGCGGTAGCCATTAGAAGAAGCACTGACTTCTATTTTGGGGGAAAAAGAGCTTCATTTTTGGAGGAAAAGGAATCTGCTTCCCCAAAAATAAAATGAAGGAGGAGGTCCTCCTTTCTCCATTTGGGGAAGGAAATTTAAACTGCGGGATCCCCCCTCCCAATTCAATAGGGTACGCCTTTTCTTTCAAAAACAACAAAAGAAGACAGTAGCAGAAACCCAATGCCACTTGTTCAACAATTTCAAACATAGTAGGCCACGTGTTAAAGTATATTGAGGAATAAAACAAGTGTCACGTAATTTTCTGCGACCAAGTCTTTGAATATACTTTATCAATATGGTATGCAACATATATTGAACTGAACGATGAAATTGATTAGGACGAAATATCAGGCCAAAATAGAAAGTACACGATGAAATTGATGGAACGAAATATACAAACGATATTGGTTACGAATTTTAAATCAAATTTTCCTCAGTTGATACTCAATTCAATGGGAATGAATAATACGCGAATTTCGCATAGTGAACACCCACGACTAAAATTTACACTTAACAACTTATCAAACGATCACTTAAATAAATGGCATCTTATTTCGCAATCAAAATTCTTCGCTATAAAAATAAAATTTTGAGACAAACGATTTTATTTTCACAACAAACATGTAACAAATCAACCCATAAATTTGTAAGTAACTTCCAACTTGTATTTCAAATATAACATCTTTTTAAATCGTAATTCATATTCTAAACATCAAAATTTTCTAAGCTGTTACGATTCTCCTTTAGACGATTCCAGAATCAGCTGAACAGATGGCAACCTCTTTCAGCCCAATGCAACCCAACTAAGCTATTAATTAAAATTCTTAATGTTAATTGCCTTTTAACAAGCTTGTCACAGTTTAATTACACGGTGACATTGTTACAACTATTTATTTTGCCCTTTGAAGCTTACATGAATTTATACATAAGATTTTTATTCTCAACTGATTTAACAAGTTAATTCAATTATTGACAATAATACATTTTAAAACTACAAATATTGATTCATCGTCACTATTTATATATTCAATATTCACATTAGTCAATGTGTTATAATTTTATAACATACATTGGAATAAATTACTTATTTAAATTAAAAACACCAGATTTGAGCTTCCAAACTCGTATTTTGATCTGTTTTTGAAATTAGAAACTGGATAATTAATTGAAGTTTAGTTTATCCCGGTTACCCAAAACCCGGGTTACAGACTTCTCCCCTTAAATGAATTGCGTCCCTGCAATACACTTGAGACAACACTAAAATAATATTTAATTAATTAATTAATTAATTAATTAAATTTATTTTTTATTTATTTTTTAATCTCACAATATGATGGATTAAAAACCAAAATGCACTTTACAAATGAACAATCACCCCGATCGAGTTAAATCGTCAAATCCAAATTATAAAAGAAATCATAAGAAATGTGCGCATGCAATAGTAAATCCCATCCCGAGCTATAGTACTGCTCATCCTGAGCAATAGCCATGTATTATCAATGAAAATCATCAAAATCATCACGTAACTCGAGCGAGTCAAATATTACGGAAGGACATTACAAAATGTTTATGTGAATTTAAAATCCTATAATCCTCAATGTATGATCGCATAGATCAAATCACAAAATATCATCATAATATGGATCCATTAGAAATTGTTATTCACGTGCAACCACATGACAATATAGCTCCCCCGAGTTTAGCTCAGTAGTTATACGTATTCAAGTTAGGTGCATATCACAGCGACCCCCCGGTCGAGGGTATCTTGACACCCCTGGCCAAGTGGATATGTGACTCCCTACGAGTCTCGGCTTCCACTACGACCCCCCCCCCTCGGTCGAGTGCATCTTGACCCCCTCGATCAAGTGAATATGTGACTCCCTCGAGTCTCGGCTTCCATTGTGACCCCCCGGCCGAGTGTATCTTGACCCCCCTCCCCCCGGGTCAAGTGAATACGTATACGCAACTCCCCCCGAGTCTCGGCTCCCCCCGAAGCAAAGTACTGGCTCAACAAACAAAATATGCGTCACCGACTCATATTCAGTAACCCGATTAGTGGTAACAATGTGTCCCATACCACACGTTCTCACTATTGGTTTACCAACTGCTTATCAGCTTCGCAATGGAAAACATCGAAAACACCAAATCATAATGAATAAGATGTCAGCTTCAATCTAACTATACTGGAATTAACCGACTTCGTATACTTCCGTGTCCCATACCACGGAGTGTACAATGTCGTTTAAAATCCAATACGTTATCCTGAAGGGTGCAAGACTGTGTAGTTTAAATATGTATGAAAATACTTGATTTCAAATCAAGTTATGAAATATTTTATGAAACCAATAAAATCCATATATTTATGAAAATGACTTTATACAATTATTTTGAGGCCATTTAGCGTGAAAACTAAATTATAAAACTCTTTTAGCCTCAAAACTATAACGAAAACTTAATTTATACATATATCAGAAAACTAGTTTAAATCGTGCAATGTGTGCTCAAAACTCATCATAAACCCAAATTAAGCAACCAAAACCACTATTTAACCACCAATCTAATTATCCAATAGTAAACAAGAACGAGCCTATTATAGGCCTACTCCTAAAATGCGGTGGTTTTACTTATCAAATCAAGTCACACTAGTTGTGATATAGAATAGAAGTATCATCATACAAATGACATAAATGCATGTGAACTAAAAATGTCCCAAAAATATATTTTAATACAGAAATTAAGAGATACTTTCAATAGTAATTATTTAAATATAACATAAGCTTCCTATATCACATTGTGTTACCAGTATAATTACGATAAGGAAGCAAATCTCACAATCCGGAGAGTACAAAACACCGGAATAATCTATATGAGAAGTCAAAAGTGTAATCAGAAAAGTATTACCAAACGTCCTATACCGCTTGGTATTATTAATCCACTTACTCAAATTCCTCATCATGTATAATTTCACATAAATCACCATGAAAATTATGTCCAATCCAAACAGTATTTATGTCGAAGTTTAAATAATCTGAAGAAAATAGTTAGCTTATACATGGTTGTTTTTTATCATTTATTTATTATTATCGGTATTCTTACTTTATACCAATCTGATCCCAGCCAATTCCAATACCGGTTTCGCTCTCGTTCAACGCCAATTCCTCAAATCAAACATCGTCCAAATTCCACTTAATCCAGTTTCTAAATTCCTTCCAAAAAATACATACTTAATACCAAAAAATTCTAAATTACTCGAAAGAATTCAAAAATACTTGGCAAATTCAACTCACGTCTCCTGGACGATGACTTAAACAATTCTTATCGAAAAGAGCTTTTAAGTAAAAGATTCAAAAGAAACACGTATTTCAAAAGTATTTCCCTTAATCTTTTTTTTCCAAAATATATTCCGAATAATTAATTTTCCGATACCGTGCTCTCCCTAAAGCGATTCTAGCATCAATTCCGCTCATTCTAGGATATTTTCACCCTATCTCTAATGAGTTTTTAAACCCAATAAGCCAAGTTTTATATAAACCATAGCTCTGATACCAAATGTAACAGCCCGCAATTTTGACCGCTTCAAATTGATGATTAAATCGACTCGAAGCGTTCAAAATGACGGACTGTTATTGGCTTACAGAGTTTGAATAGAATTAACATGGAATCACAACACATATAATAGTCGTGTATCTCATAACGAAATTTTTTATTCAAAAAGTAGAGTTTACAAAATTTTGTACAGCACAAAAATATAAATTTATACATATATATTTTTGTTTCAAACAAATTTATGGCTATTCTCGAGCTTCACGCGCGCATGCACCTAAATCTCATCACACAAAAATTGTTCATGAAAGTGCACATTAACCTGCCTACATTTGGCAATAAAAACTGAAGCAAGCTGTCTGCACATGCCAAGACTCGATCCTTGCTCCCTACAGTAACAGCAAATAATAAATGCATATTCAAGTGTAAACTTTTAAATTTTGGGAAATTGTGCCCCTCATATTTGAACAAATATTACGGAGAACTCAAATTACTTTCTCATGTCAATAATCAACAGTTAGCTAAAAGTATTTTTATTAAACATGCAATAGACTATATTACCATCTGTAACACAGGAGATAAATTATATATTTTTCATCGGAGGTACTTATTTGTATTGACTAACATGTTGAAAAGCACATATAAATGTAATCTTGGAATCACATGATACATTGAACGCCATTAAATTTCCTCAATACATCTAAAATCTGACAGTTTAGACTAAAGTGTTCACACATATATGGCCGTGATCCCCAAGGATTATTAGCAACAAAATTCCAAACAATCGAAGATGAGCTAATTCGCCTTTATTTTGCTTCCTTTCATATGAATAACAAGGTAGATGCACTTATATCAATGTATTGTCATTTCTTCGAACTATTCCGTAAGAAAGTAAAAATATCTCAAACCAATTTGTGAACCCTTTAATTACAACATTCTGCACATGCTACATGATTTACCTCTTACATCATTTTGTCCCTAAAAATGCAGTCCAACCTTTGTGGTTAAAATATGCAAAAAATTCCAATATTGACATAGAAGGAGGCCATATAATGAAGTATCAGTTTAGACGAAAGCACCAATGTGTACAATTATAGCTACTAAGGTAAATGATTAAGAGGCTCAAGGCAAAGTTAAAAAAAGCATGTATTATTAGACATGGAACCATGGACTGAAAGCCACTGTGCAGTTTCATAGGGTAATAAGATGTAGATAGTACATGGAATATTAGTATGAGGTACATGTGGCATCAAATAAATTAATGCATGGAAGCGCACAACAAAGCTGTACACGAAAGCTTGAAGGGATATCATTTTCATTTCTGAGCAACATCGTTAATCATTATTAAATATTAACACACCTAATGATCCCAAGTATGAGTAAATTGATAATTTCGCAGCAATCCAATTGTCTTATGATCATTTTAGTAACTATATTTAATATATTCGTTTGAAGATAGAGGTATGACTAAACTGTATTATAGTAACGGTATTTTGTAGAATAAAAATAACATAAAAAAGCAACATTATGTAATTCAAAGAAATAATCATGTAGCGTTAAAAACAAGGAAACATCAGTTCTTGCAGTATTCTGTTTCCGAGGACCAGTTATGCTGGAATTTACAATATATGAAGTGCTCTTAGCCATATAAAGATGAGAAATGCTAGGGACAGTCGCTTTAAGGCAACTGTCCATGATACTCGCTCATTGATTGGTCAAAGATTCTATGTAATTATTTTTATGCAGTTTTCCATGTTATATATTGGCCCCACTATCACAATAACAACCAATTGTATGGCGAGTATCATGGACAGTTGCCTTAAAGCGACTGTCCCTAGCATTTCTCAAAAGATACAACAAAGGGTAAATAAGGCGTATATAGTAGAAACTCCTATTTAAAAATTGAGTATGGTAGTATCATTTTTAGCTAAAAGAGAAAGGGAGGATTATATAAATGCTCCACAAACTTTCTGTTTTTTAAATATTTAAGCAGAAATTTTTCATGAAAGTAACCATGTGTATGTTAGTGTGTGAGCACTGATCAAAAAACTTGTAATGTCTCATTTGCCAACATGCATAATTTGTTTCAAGTTGAAAATAAGGCACCACTGGTATGCACAAGAGTTAGCTGTATAAGGAAAATTTCTTGGCAGTCATACTTATCTAGACTTGTAAATAAAAATCAAGAAGTAGAAAATGTTCAAAATCAAAGCAAAGTGGCAACAAAAGGAGACATGCATGGTTATGTAGATGACCGAGATTGTCAGTTTAAGCCCAAGAGGTGGTACCCAGAATATAAAAAATGCAACATGAAAACGTAAACAAGTGCAACCAAGGTGTGGGATGACTGACCGGTTTAGGACCATCGACAAGATGATCGCAGTAGATAGTCCTTAAACCAATTATACTCAATGGAACCAAGTAGGGAACTTGCAATAATTATAATCATAAAACGACTTACTGTGTGTCAGTGTAGAGATCAACAGAGGAAGAATTAGTGCTGTAGATTGAGGTGGCGGCGCACCCATTAAGCCAGTGAACACAAGGTGAACCGCATCAGGGAGCAAAGGCTACCGAGGAAGGATCAAGGCGGCAACTCCTCGCGGTGATTGTCACGGTGGCTTCAACCTTACTGGAGTAGGCAGCGCTGTCAAATTCGACTGGAGGAAACCCAAATAACTTATGCTCGTTCCTGCCATTTCCCTTATTTTCTCGTGCGGCTCCAAATTCCAACGAGGTGGAGAGGGTAGCTTCGGGTCCTCGTTCTAAGTGGAGACGCGGTAGCCATTAGGAGAAGCACCGACATTTATTTTGGGGGAAAAAGAGATTCAATTTTGGAGGAAAAGGAATCGACTTCCCCAAAAATATAATGAAGGAGGAGGTCCCCCTTTCTCCTCTTGGGGAAGGAAATTAAAACTGGCGGATCCCCCTCCCGATTCAATAGGGTACGCCTTTTCTTTCAAAAACAACAAAAGAAGATAGTAGCAGAAACCCAATGCCACTTTTTCAACAATTTCAAACATAGTAGGCCACGTGTTAAAGTTTATAGAGGAATAAAACAAGTGTCACGTAATTTTCTGTGGCCAAGTCTTTGAATATACTTTATCAACATGGTATGCAGTATACATTGAACTGAACAATAAAATTGATTTGGACGAAATATCAGGCCAAAATAGAAAGTACACGATGAAATTGATGGAACGAAATATTCAAACGATATTGGTTACGAATTTTAAATCAAATTTTCCCCAGTTGATACTAAATTCAACGGGAATGAATAATACGCGAATTTCGAATAGTGAACACCCACGACTAAAATTTACACTTAACAACTTATCAAACGATCACTTAAATAAATGACATCTTATTTCACAATCAAAATTCTTCGCTGTAAAAATAAAATTTTGAGACAAACGATTTTATTTTCACAACAAACGTGGAACAAATCAACCCATAAATTTGTAGGTAAATTCCAACTTATATTTCAAATATAACATCTATTTAAACGTAATTCATATTCTAAACGTCAGAATTTTCTAAGCTGTTATAATTCTCCTTTAGAAGATTCCAGAATCAGTTAAACAGATGGAAACCTCTTTCATCCCAATGCAACCCAACTAAGCTATTAATTAAAATTCTTAATGTTAATTGCCTTCTAACAAGCTTGTCACGGTCTAATTACACAGTGACACAGTTACAACTATTTATTTTTCCCTTTGAAGCTTGCATGAATTTATACATCAGATTTTTATTCTCAACTGATTTAACAAGTTAATTCAATTATTGACAATAATACATTTTAAAACTACAAATATTGATTCATCATTACTATTTATATATTCAATATTCACATATGTTATAATTTTATAACATACGTTGGAATAAATTACTTATTTAAATTAGGAACACCAGATTTGAGCTTCCAAACTCGTATTTTGATCTGTTTTAGAAATTAGAAAATGGATAATTAATTGAAGTTTTGTTTATCCCGGTTACCCAAAACCCGGGTTGTTACACATACTTATTCAATTAATCTCGGAATACTCTATTCATAAGATCCACAAAATATGTTGGTGCATTGGTCAGCCCGAATGGCATGACCAACCACTCATAAAATCCAGACGACGTCTAAAATGTCGTTTTAGGAATACTCTCAGCTGCTACTCAGAACTGACAAAATCTTGTCACGAGGTCCAATTGGGAGAACACTTTTCTCCCTTCAGTTGATCAAATAGATTATCTATCGCGGAAGAGGATACTTATTCTTCCTAGTCACTTTATTCAACTCGTGATAGCCCACACATAAACGAAGGGAACCATCTACCTTGGTAGCGAATACAACTGGTGCTCCCCACTTGGAGACACTCCTTCAGATAAATCCCTTCTTCAAAAGATCGCTTACTTGCACCCCGAGCTTTCGCTGCTCCCTTGGTGCCATAGGCCGAAGTGGCATCACTATAGGTCTGGCATCTTTCACTAAATCAATACAGAACTCAAACTCTCGGTATGGTGGAAGTCCGGTCACTTTCTCGAAGATATCTGGATACTGGCCAGGAATGGGAACCCCTGGTAACTCGTCCCGTGGGATGTCGAGGGAATTTAGAAAGCTAGTCATCACCTCATCACTACGTAGGCCACCAAACACTACCCTCCGCCCATCATCTGCCCTAATAGTCACCGAAAATCCCTCACAGTCTACCACCACTCCATATCTTTGGAGCCAATCGACTCCCAAAATAATGTCAACCCTAGTAAAGCCCAAAACAAAGCGATCACAAGCAAACATACATCCATGACTCGATAAGACCAAATTTCGACAAATCGTACTAAGGATAGTCGAACAACTAATCGGGTTCGTTACCACTAAAGGTCTATTGACATTCTCGGGTTCCAATCCCAACCTATCTACCAGGTCACTAAATATGAAGGAACGGGAAGCCCCAGTATCAAACAGTACTCGAACAGAAACATCATAAATAGAAAGCTTACCTTGAATGACGACATTCTTTCCTTTCTCCGCCGCAGTTGGGGCATTCGACGAAGAAGGAATAGCATTAATAGCATATGCTTTCACAATCTGCTTCTCTTTAAGAGGTTGTGGACATTTATCCTTGTGATGTCCCACTTGGCCGCAGTCAAAGCACTTCCTGTCCGCTGGCTTTGCTCGATATTCTTTGGCATAGTGGCCCTTCTTGCCACAGCTAAAGCACTCAACATCTTTCTTATCTTTCTTTTTCTGACCATCCTTGGTCTAACTCTGCTTCCTTTTATTTTGAGAATTATTCTTGCCTCCATCGCTTGCCTGCGGCTTTGGCCCCTCTGCAGATGCAACCGCGAATTCAGTCTTGGGCTTAGAATAAGGGCTCTCTGATCTCAATGCTTTCACTACAATTGATTCAAAAGTCTCATCAATATGGTTTATAAGCCCTTCTCCCAAGTACTAATCTAAGCCTGTTATGAACTTCTCATTCTTCTTCTCGGGAGTGTCAATAAGGGATAATCCATACTTCGATGAAGTATCGAACTCCGCAATATACCCCAAGACTGCCTTACCATTCTGCTTAAGCTCCAAGAACTTCCTAAACAATTCTGATTTCTAAGCAGCTAGGATAAACTTATCACTGAATCGGGCCTTGAACTGATCTCAAGTAACTTGATCCACAGAAGTAGCTGCTAATAGCATTCCACCAATTCATAGCCTGTCCTTGGAACTGACGGGATGATAGCTTTCTTTTCATTGCGTCTTCAATTCCCAGATCCTCAAAGATACGCTTACAACTATCAAGCCAATCCTGAACTTCTGTAGCCGATTCCGTTCCGTGGAACTGCTTCCCACCAAGACTAGTGTAATCCTCGCAAAGCTTGGCGAAATCATCCCTAGGCGCCTACACCGCTGCATCACCACCATTTGCAGCATTAGGAGCTGCCCTCTGAACATCCCTAAGCATCTCTCTCATGAAGTTAGTGAACATCGTCCTCATATCAGGAGCATTCCTATTATTGGCTCCTGAACCAGCATTCCTCGTATATCGGCTCATCGTTCAATCTGTAAGGAGAAAACGATTAACCATATCTTCAGTGGTGCCAGTGCAGTGCGACTACATCCTTAGATATACTAATAGTATATATATATAACATTTGAAAACCAAAATACCACAAATACGCGCTCTCATATATGTGCTATCACTCCATGGTGTCTTTCCTTAGGTTAACTACACAGCCTAGAGTTCTGATACCAAGTGTGACAACCCTCCCGCACAAGCCGACATTTCCCCTGAAATGCGCTGTACCGATGTCCAACCAGCACAGGACAGTCCTCAGAAGAAAAGAAAGAAAACGAATGGATCAACAAAGAACCTGTAGTACATCTCATAGCGCAAGAAACAAAATATAATAATAACATAACTTGATATAAAACAGGTGAGACAGTGCATAAGCTGAAAAGTAAACCATAATAGCAGCAGAAAATCCAAACACAGCTTATGATCCAAACCATCATTATTACAACTTTTTAAAACTGTCTCTAAAGCAAAATAGGAAGGTACACTATTGATGCCCAAAGTAGTGACCAGCAACAACACAGAGAGAATATATGGGAATAATACGTGTAAGCCTCCTGCTCGTCTCCGGACAGCTACCCGTGCATAACCAGCCAACCTATCTCTAGTCTACTCGTTTAAGAGCGGCCAAAGTAATAAGAAGAGACATAAAACTCTGGGTCAGACAAAAGTATGGTATTAGCGATAAGCAGCAAAAAAAAACTAGAACAATAACAGGTAAACATAACCATACCTGAACCTGGACCTGCAACCAAAGAGTTAGCACAATAGGATGTACAATACTCTAAGGTGGCACTAACACATAGTGTGAAAATAATGGGGAAGGGGTGTGCATGTCATGGTGATAACAAACATCAAGTATAGCAATCATCCTCACATCTCTCACTCATTGCGTAAAGTATACGATATCCATCACTTTGATCACCCAATCCTTTGTTACGATCACTCTGCCCATTGGAGTCATGACGGCTCCACTGCACTGATCCGTAACCACAAATACTTTTCTATGTCCGCTCTACCCCATGGAGTCATGAAAACTACACTGCACTGGCTTATAGCCCTACCACGATCACTTTGCCCCATGGAGTCATGACAACTCCACTACACTGATCCATAGCCAATATCTGTCTCTCAGTGATGAGTCAAAGCTATAGACATCAATAACCCCTTTGCACACGTCCCGCAGCAAAGCCCAACTAATGAAGTTGACTCATTGGTTCCCTTCTGGATCCTGAATAACGACTTCCCATTTGGACTACCTTTGCATCTCATGTTTTGGTCTTCTCAGGATCGGTTCGGAATACAACTCCATTCGGTTCGGTCCTCCTGAAGTAGTATGGTTCATAATCATCACTATCAGGTCGGGTCGGCTTCCCATCCAGGTCGGTTCGTGATTCCTGCTCCAGATCATTGGATCTGTTCGGTGGTGCAACATGGTTCGTGGTCCAATAAGCGGTTCGGGTCGTGCTCCCTAGAGTGGTTCAGATCGGTTCTTGCTCCTTCCACCCGGGTCGGGTCGTGCCACCGTGCCAAGGTCGTAGCTCCAATTCAACTCAGTTCGGAGGAGGTGGTTCGGCTTGGGGACTTCTGGTGTGAGCAGTTCATAATATATGAGGCACAAGCGGGTCGGTTCGTGCTTCCTCCCCCACGATCTGATCCGGTTCCTACACCATTTCCTACAACTCTTCCAGGAAGCAATTTATGCCATACGACAGCGTTTTCGACCAATCTAACTTTTTTATGCTATCACAAATCATTCCAAACAGTCATAGCAACATGTAGAAACGACCATAAACACCAAAACAATAATTATAACATGTCAAAATGGATCAAACATACGCAAAACCGATGTTTTCCCTTTAATCCCTTTAATCATGATTTAACCGTACGATTAGCAAAACATGTCCAAATTAACCCAAATTTCTAATACAGGCATAAAATAATATTATAGAATTTTACAAATTTTTCCTGATTTTTCAGAGCCATAATTTCACTAATTATCACTAATCACCCCTAATTAGCCTTAATTAGTGAAAAACAATGCAAATCACTTACCCTAGCGACAAATGAATTATAGATCTGAACTTTACTACTAGTTCGGGTCGAATCCCTATGCAACACAGCAGCTTCAACTCTGATTTGGTGTTGATTTGCCTTGATCTAATGTAGATCTTCTTAATTAGTGATTAGAAGGCGATTTGGGAGTGATTTAGAAGGTGGAGGCCGTTGCTAGGGTTCAAAGGATGAAAGTGGCTGCTGTAAAAACTGAAATGAAATGTTTTTCCTAACCCTATCAGCCCTCCCATAACCTTAATCTCGAAATGGGTTATGGGTCTAGCTGCTAATCACATTAATTTGGCCTGATTAAGCTGTTTTTCACCTTTTAAACCTTCTTTCAGCAATATCGCCCAAACGGTAAGTCCGTTTGACACATGTGACCACTTTACGGAATGATAAACCATCATTCGAATTCAATGGAAGTTATTTCTGGTCAAATATATGTATATATAGGGTCCAGAAAATCAAATTCAGTTCAAATTTCAAAAATTATGTTGGAGGCAAATTTCCCGCCCTAGGGGTGTTGACCCCTAAGAAGGGGTGTCGACCCTATAAGGGGGGTCGACCCCTTAAGGGGGGTTGACCGCATAAAGGGGGGTCGACCCCCCTAGGGCTGAGGTGGCAGTTAGTTTAGAGGGGCTGACAGCTATATATAGAGGTTCATTTCTCCATTTTCTTCGTTGAGAATCCATGGAGGCCAGACTCTGCCGGTGATTGAACTGAACCAAATTATCTTCTACAACTATCAACTAAAGCAAATGAAACTTAGAGATTTGAGTGTAGATCCAACCTCTTCTATCTTCTACCTTTTCTTTTAATCCAAACACGATGAGTTAGTTACTAAGATTTAAATGATTAAAAGTAATTTGTGACATGACTATGATTTGGATATATACAAGCCTGTGACCGAATCATATTGGATCTATCATAATTTGTGAACCTATAATATTCTTGGATCCTAGACCTTATCATGCTAGATCTATTTTATAAATCTAATTCTTTGTGGTTAATTCATCATGTCACATATGTGGACCTTACCACTTTTTCTCAGTTTGTGGTTAATTTGGAATTATCGTTATCTAGACAGTTAAACCTTTGTTTAGATCTAGATCATCAAGTTGTGATTAATTGAGATTGTTAATTATTGGACAAATGAATTCTTATTTGGATCTATTCATCCTAAGTATGTTAGAACTAGTTTATCATTACCCTTTTTACTAGATCTGTTTTTATGTCCTCCTTAATATTATGCCAATTACATGTCTATGCCAGTATATATGATTATGTCACTTTTGTTAGAATGATCATAATTGTCATTTTTTCCATCACCTTTCCCTTTATATTGTTATGACCAGCCTACTTTCTAGCCTAGGCATGCGACCAAAAATTATGCAAATACGTTAGTTAGGGAACGGGGGAAAATGTTAGAATTGGCATAACTTGAATAACTTGAATATGGATTTAGGCATATAATCCATTGTGAATAATTGGGTAAATGGGCATTAAACACCTAAAATGGCATAGATCTGATTAATTGATTAATAATGAATGTTTAAGATTATAATTAGTTAATTGCACTTATGACACGAGGTTAGGTTGCATTAGTGGTGGAAGTATGCCCGGACCCGATCGTCATATCCAACAACCACTAAAGTTGAAACTAATGTGAGAGGTCTATGTGCGCAAATATGAGACGGGCTATGACACGAGGTTAGACCCAACTTGTGGAAGAAGTCTGCCCGGACCCGACCGACATATCTAGCATCTGTAAGTTGTAGGCCTAATGTGGGAGGTCTATCCCATTATAAACCGTAAATGGACATGACAACGAATTGGACTACTTAACCTAATATAATTCATAGGGATTATATGATTATGAACTAAAGTTAGGTTAAGTAAAATTGGTTGGGTAGTGGGTGGGCTAAGAAAATCTGAGGGGTTAGGTAATATTTACATATAGGACCGCAAACTTAGCCCGATAAGGTTATGTAATTAAAGACACCTAGCGGTAAGCATAACCGGTAGAAAGAGTGGGGTTATATAATTAAAAACACCTTTAGGGTAAATATAACATGTGGAAAAACCTAGTGGGGGATACAAGACAAGGGGGAGAGCTTGTATCGTATTGTGTGGGACCTGTTTTGGTCTGTAACCCAGAGTAGGTGTCAAGTAGAGTACTCCGAACTAGGTCAGAGAAGGGGCACCTTACTAAACTGATTATAAGAGATCCAAACGTGGAGTTCGGTGTGGGCGGCACAAACCGACCGGGCCATGTGCGTGCATTAGCCGAGCAGAAGGGTATAAGACGACCGTGACTCCTGTAGATATAGGGGTGTGCATATCAGCGGATGGTTGTCACTTTAGGGCATGATACATCTCATGGTGGAGCCGACACAGATTATCTACGTGGATTAGGAAGTCGATCAATTAAGGTTAGTGGTTAGGATACTTTTGGATGTATGCCTAAGTCTACCACCTTACAGTGGAAGGGATCATCTTATTCTGGATATACTAGTAATAGTGCAGAGTAATCATTAGAAGCGTATGCATCCTATCTTGTTTATCATGTCATACCTGCCTTTTGTGTAGTAATCTTTCCCTTATCCACTTTATATGCCTGTCATGCTACTTTTATTTATTTACTTGCTAAAAGTAACTGGACTCGCCACTTTGTGTCTAACCCTTTTTGTTTCCTCTTCTTTCTTCCGTTTCCCCCCAGGTTCGCAGGGAGGGAATTCTCAGGCTTAGTCAAAACTCGGTTATCATCTTATTGGAGCTACTTTTGAAGTATAGCTCAAGTTCTTATCTCTACTATGGCTTAGCTCTTTTTCCTGGGGAATTATGCTTTTTTATATATTTACGTACTCTAATGGTACAAGACAGAAGTTAAATTATTGTAATGGTTTTGTGACTTATGGTACTTTGGACCACGATGTATGATTTATGTTTGAAATAAAAATTTGAATTTCCTTTGCTATCTTATTTACCTCTGTCTTGTAATATTCTGTGTCTGTTTACCTATAATGCTTCACGGAACTTAATGCATTCCCTTAGTTAATAACATTAACGGACGTGGGGTGTCATAGAGATGGTCGTGAAATAAATCTATAAATGAATCATATTATGAAATATAGTCAACCATACTAGGATTTTTGAAAATTTTCAGCTCTCTCTCTCATTCTGGAAGACATTACAATGACATTTTCATTACTAAAATTTTAAAATTATACTTTCTTTAATGATGAACAAAAAAAATTTAAACTCTCCACATTAAATAAAACCATGATGAATTATAGAAAGATGGTAGAAAAAGAAGATGATCGTGAATTAATCACCAATTCAAAGATATTATCAAATCTGTCCAATCATCATGTGAATTTAAATAATATCTCCTCTTCTTATGAAATATACTACAGTCACAACTCATTACAATTTCATAATTGTAATAATAATTTTGATGAGTTCCAAAATGGTTCAATTGGGTCAATAATTTCAATTTTTTGAAAAATAATAAAAAATGATTTTAAATTTGAAAATATCAATTTCAAGAGGGATCTGAAAGAACTATACAAGTTAAAATCAAACTCAAAAATCAATCAATTGAATGTTATTTTTTTTAAATACTTCTAAGGCTGATACCACTTGTAGGTCCTAATTGCCCATAATGACACTATGATGCATCACAAACACTGATCTTTCAACAAATCATCCAATCAACAAGCCTAGGAAAGTAAATCTAGCAATTCAATTTCCTTTATCAGAGCATCAGTATATCAAGACAAGCTAAAGAGAATTTTTCACAATATTACAATCCATGGTCCAAAACCAAAAAACAATTAATTTCAAATTACTTGATGAGATGTGTTGATTTCAAGATTCAAATCCAAGCAAGATGATCCATGAGACTTAACAAAAAAGTATTGTTCACATAAGATTTTTCAATTTCAAGTCTAGATAGTGTAGTCATCAAGTTATCTCAAACAAATTAATTTCTTTTATCATAGAAGTAGTCTTTCAATTTCAAAATAAGACTCAAAAGAGATTTTTTCAGAGCCTCTTTAACAAGCACAAGTGACAATCAATGATTCAAATAAAAGCAATTTATGTTTTGAAACCACTTGACAAAATTTATTTTCAGAATTCAAATCCAAAAGCTCTAATCCATGAGATTCAAACTACCATCAACCACAAATGATTTCAAAATTAAAATATCCAAGTCAAGATCGTGATTTTAGATTTAACATATCAACTTATCAACTACTCAAGACAAACAGTTGGGTTAGAAACTCAAACATCAACAATATCAACACATCAACTAAAATTTAAAAGCGAGTTTAGATGATGATTGATTCAAGATTCAACACATTATCAAAAAATGTCAAGCTAAGCCAAAAACTATGAAATTATCACAACTTATCAATCAATCTTTCAAGAAGTGTGCTGTAATGAGTGCAGTTTTTCAAGTCTTTTCAAGAAAAATTAACAGAAACTCAAAACAGCAAAAATGTGTGAAATTTCATTTGCTTTCCAGATCATCAATTTTTTTTAGAATTCCAAGTAAAATAATTAAGGATATGCTCAAAATACTACAGGACCGTCAGAAATTCAGGGACCAGTCTAAAGCCTATACTTCAAATGAATTGCATTTTTTCACCAATTTAAGTTCATAATCTGGAAATCATCAAAACATGAAAGTTGTAGACAATTGAATCTAATTTCCATAAAATCAAGAAATTTTTAATTTGAAGTTAAGAAGCTCATGATATGTTAAAATTTCTATGGCAATGTCAAAGGAAATCAACATCAACAGAAAAAATAAAATGAAACACGAGTTTAGATATCATACCTGACTTACCATTGACGTTATGGATTTCCAACTCGGCAATCATGGCTAAGGAACTATGAAAATTTAGTCCAATAGAAATTTAAAACAACTTGAACTCTATCTCCCTTGGAGTTGTTCCTTAGCCTCCTTCGGTACCTAATTGTTTATAGGATCGAGTGGTTTAACAAAGACTGTTTTACCACTCATATCTTTGTTTAAATGTTATTGTGCCCAAACCCATTTATATAACAATCTATTAGCATCCACGAAAGTGCCCTAAGGAACCCAAATTCGTTTATTTTTACTCGAATTATTTTGTTATCTTTTGAGATCTCAATTCGTTTAATTGGATTATTTCTAAACAAGTTCCTGTCCCGTTCATGATTTAAAAACCCTTTGAGATTTTCATAGTTTAAATTCTCAAATCGATCCTTTTCAATGCTATTTGAAGGATTTACAAAATCATCGGAATTTAGCATTTCAACTTCATTAATTTTTCCGAAACCAATTCTACTCTTAACTCCAAAAAAAATTGTCTTTTCAAAAACATATTCAACAATTTTTCTCCATTACATAATTTAGCCAAATTTAATTCAAGTCGTTGAATTTTAGATTTAAGATCACTATTGTAATGACCGCCCATAATTCCTGCACTTAATTAAGAGGAATAATGCGCTGAAAGACGAGCCTGACATCTATGGACGATCACCAGGGTAGGATAACACATGAAAAACATGTCGTATAACTCACAACACAAGGATAAAATATAATAGAACATATACAGTAGGCAATAATAGTGAAGCAGAGTTAAGTGAAATCTTAAACCTTTCATATCATCATGAATTATCTATACAGTACTTGAATGCCATAAGAGTCAATACAAAATGCCTTACTAAAATCACTTAGAGAATACATCAAACAGTGAAAAACAACAAAATATGTATAGTAGAAAGTTGATATGTAAGCCTCCTGCTCGTCATTGGTCTGCAACATCGTCCACTAAGATCTGTTACCTATGACCTGCTACTAGTTTGCCCATCCACAACAGGATGAAGAACCCAAGGTAATAGGAGGAAACGTAAAACCTTGATTCAGACAACAGCCTTAATGAGCGATAAAACAAATATCTAACATCATCAATAAAGTATATGAGAATAAGCAGATTATTCATCTAATCTACAAATATCAACAGAGAAGAAACCCAACACCATTTCCTCCACTTCTGATAGTGATAGCCTTTACAACAACTACAAAAGGAAAACATACAGGTATAGCAATTAGTTATCCTACGTAGAAAACATCCTAATTGAAATCAACATCCCCAAAGCACAAGCCCCAAAGGCCTAAACCAACATCAAACAAGCACACAAGAGATGTCTCCTTTGAAGTTGAACATTCTACGCAAGACGATACGAGCAAAACAATCAACATCCATGACTCGGGCTATCACCGCCAATCCTGCTTTGAAACCATTTTTAATCGTATGACTGGCTATGGGGCACCATTTGTGAATGGCTAGTGGTTACCCCGTTTCTAGCAAAAACTCCATACGCCTTTCATCGATACGTATTTAGGCCTTTCAACAATACCCATGGTACACGACTAATCATCTAGTCTTTTAGACGTCCCTATTATACCCATGCTTTAAGGCCACTAGAATCTATGACAATGATAATTCCTCGGCCTTCAATATCTCTAGTCGTCGTCGATGACCATTTATAAGCTCAAATCATCTTAAGCATCCATTATCCACGAGCTCAAATCATCTTGAGTCATCTTTACATTCGTTGCATTTCATCGATCATCGAACACCTCACAACACTTCAAGCATTCCTCCTTAAATTCACTTCAAAGCCACAACCACCATCGAGCCAAAAACAGACGTCATTTGGTCAATATTCTATTCATATCGTTTTAGCCTTTTCATTATAAAAAACATACCACGGCGTTTAAATTCCCATCCATAGCATTTGTTAAACGTTGTGGTATCTTCTGCTCGATCCATCATAGACAACCTAACCCAACATGTCTTGAGTGACCCAACTCAACAGGTTTTGAACGACTCGACTCGACCCGATTCATCAGGTCTTGAACGACCCAATTCATCAGGTCTTGAGTGACCCAAAGTACCCAACAGGCACGACCCATAGATTAAATGTTGCAACACCAGAGAAGTGATGCAGGAAGTGCCAAAAAATGTTGTTATAAGCCTAAAATGATATGTTCCAACACTTTCTTGGTGTTGCATTTTGTCGTGTTGCCTTAGAGTCAATGGCAACATCATTGCGACTCTAAGGCAACGTCAGTAAAGGTGTTGCCATAAGTACTGATTTTACAAAAATGTAGGCCTTAAAATCTAGTCCCCAACATGTGGGCCCACTAAAGTCTATAGCCCGGGTTCATGGAATCCTGTTGTAAGGGCCCACATGCATTAATCTATAGCAATGCTTTAACCATCCAATAGCAATATTTAACATCACATACTACAGCGTTATATCATAGCTATGGAAACATTACATAACATACTGCAACATAAAAGCAATTAACATCACACACTGAAATTAATAAAGATCTTTTCATTTCGAATTAACCAACAACACAAGTACTGATTAGTCAGCTACAAAATAACAAAACATAACCAATAAATTCAGTTTTACAGAGTACTTACAGGCACAGTCAGTACTAAATTCATGTTTCATCTAAAATAGTTTCAAAGTATAGCGCGAGCCTCCAGTGTGTTTAGTGCCTCTACTACCTCCAGTACCTCTAGTGCCTTCTGTAACAAGTTCTTGAACAACTTCAACACCGCCTCCTTCACCTGCAAAATAATCGGTTTCAAAAGTCATGCATTTCAGCAGTGCCTTTAGTACAACTAATGCTTTCACACTGAATACACTATTTCGGCACAACCAAAGTCATGCATGCCTCGGTTACAAACTGAGGCAATGCCTCATTTACATTACAACACAAAATGAGAGGCATGCATGCCTCAATTGCATTTCAACACAAAATATGGTCATAATATAACCGAGTCACATTTCAACACAAATACATTTCAACACAATCTATGGCCTGCATACCTCATTTGCATAACTGAGTTGCATTTCAGCACAATCTATGGCCTACACACCTCAGTTACAAATTGATGCAATGACTTAATTTGTCCAAAGCACGAATAATATCAAGGAATGCTATGTATTTCATAGCATAACTGAGGCACTGCTTCTGTGTGATACAATTTGAGGCAACGCCTCTTTTTGTTTCATTAAAAATTTAGACAGGCCACGACTCGTTCAAGTACAAACTCAACCATTGCTTCAATTACGAACTGACACGATCATTGCTAATTGAAGAGAAAATAAAATTCTTAAAATTATGTAGTTCATTACTGAATCATCAGTCTTGTACATGATCTGTTACATACCAGCATTGAACTACAGAATTGTAAAAATTAGACAGATGCGTCAACAAGCAGAAATTGTAAGAATTTTTAGTTCATTACTATAGTTCATTACTAAATCATACCTCCAGCCAACCACAAAAATAAGCAAAAATACATACATTCAGTGTGTGTGTCTATATACGATATCCGATTTGCATTGATAAAACATAAAATTATACTTGAATTTTTTCGTCTCCCCAAAACATCAAGAGTGATTTGAAATCCTCAAGTGGAATTTTGTTCGACCTACACAAAATGGAGGAAATAACATTAGAATGACATCTGTTACAAAGAGAAGCCAAGAATATGACACATCAATTACTTATAAAATAAAGCAGTCGCTACACTAAAATGTAATCAAGGTAGAAACAACATTTTCTTACTTAAATTTGGTAAATCTGTTACTTAAACAAATACGATAATGATACACATAAATTAAGAAGCATTGTCTTTCACTTTGCTAGGTGGAAGTCGGATTCGTCTTATTGGGACATCATCTCTACACCAACGAACCTCAAAACCTTGATTTCCCATTCCATAAGCTGGCTATATGTAGTGACCAGGATTTTCCGGTCCAATTTGAGCTGACTAAATAACACAAGTCCAACCCCAAATTGCACTGGAAATTCAAGAAACTAATAGAAAGAAGATAGAGGGTGAGGATATAGATAAGATAGAAACTTAGAATACAAGAAGAAGAAGACAACAACAACATCATCAGAGTAACACGAATCTCACAGCGGAACAAATAAAATATAATATAACTTTTGAAATACAAAGTTATAACTGTTTATACATACCATTTTCAGAGTACAACATATAACATCACAGCGGAATAAATAATAGCTATCGACTGCTGAAGCCTCCTGCTCCAAGCTCTCCAAGTGCATCTGTAAATCCCGACTACTTGACTGCCCGTACAAATTTAGGCACCCAAGAGTTTAGGGAAGACAAAACAAATAAACTCCGGGTCAGTCATGTGACTGGTGTGAGTAAACTCAAATCATTTAAACAGGTATATGATATCTCATAAGACCACGCCGTGAATACGGAACGGGTTTTTCCCTTATGAGAATCCAAACATCTTTGAAAAGCAATATCATTCTGATATTATGATAATGTCTAAATACAAATAGATATCAGTCTAGTAGAAACGCTTGCATCTCACGTTCTACATATATAGTATACAATCAAAACCGCAAGTGCGTATTGGATGATTGGGTTTCCAACTATGACAAGGTATGGATCCACCTTCCGATCAGTGTACTCTAGGAACGATACACTGGAGTTCAACAAGAACATCTTGCAACTCAGCCACACATGACCGACCACTCATTTCGCTTGAGTGTATCGAATGTACATCACCAACGGTCGGGATCAGCAACCGTTTCCCGTATATATATGGGACAGCATTGATAGATTAAAGAAGCAAATGAATATTCTCTAGATAGGTGATTATACACCCTACTTCGGTGCGACCGACTTAGCCATGCTGCCTGCCCGATTTTTGTCATTTACCAGATGTGAGGCTAGAAGCTACGCTTACTTTCCATTCATTGATAACACGATCACTTTGAATGCCACATTATCAGATCCGTTAATCATTAGTTGGATCTGCACAAATAGATTCTGGATATTATGCGAAGGGAATAAATCCGTTGGCCACCATATATATTTGTACAGTCCAACTCTTTCGATCATTGGAAATACTTTGTCAGACATTCGTCCATTTACGTTCGTTCTGGGACTGAACGAAACCGAAGGCACTATTCTGTAAACAGGACAGCCCTTGCACTTTACTCCGTCTTCAATTTCTTCATCGTATTTGATCACAACGCTTATGTCGATACGGAGTGGTTCTTCGGATAATAATCCAACCGGTCTCTCCATATTAACAACGTAAAATGGTCAAAACTTCGATAGTCTGTGATTTAACTATCAAATGAAAATATGTCGGTGTACAAACAACGATCTTAATTCCAAATGGAATTTTCGATCCAATCATCAATCATATATATATATATATATATATATATATTCATATTTTCTTATTTTCTAAAACTAGGAAATATACATTTTCAACATTGGAAAACATTTCCAATCCTCATTTACGCATCACTATCATTCCACAACTATTAGTCCCTAACTGTAAACTAGTAAGAGAACAATTCTCTAAGTATAAACCCCGAAGGCCGAAACCAACATCAGATCGATACTCAGAAAACTATTCAACCTACTAATCTCTAGTCAGTTTCTAATTTTTGTTTAACTTCACTTCTAAATTTCTATATTCGATTAATCCCTCTTGATAAACTACGTTTGACTAACTCCTTTTGATAAACTACATTTTCCGTTACAACTATTGCTCTTTTTTAACGTTTACTTACCGTTACAAATATTTCCTATTTACAACTTCTATTTACCGTTACAAATATTTCCTATTTACAACTTCTATTTACCGTTACAAATATTCCTATTTATAACTTCTATTTACCGTTACAAATATTCCTTATTTACAACTTCTATTTACCATTACAAATATTCCTATTTATAACGGTTTATTTATCTTCTAAATAAATATTCTTTATTCTATTTTTTTTCTAAATAAATATTTCCCTTTTCAATTCTATTTATTTTATCAACATTTTTCCCTCTTATAAAACTCTATTCGTTTTATAAATACTTTCCTTTTATAAAACCGTGTTCGTTTTATAAATACTCTATTTTCAAATTGTTTCCTTTTATAAAATCGGTTGATTTTATAAAATTTCTTTATTTCAAAATACATTGAAATATTCCTTTTTACAACTCAGGGTTTCTTATGATATTCAAAATATCAAACAACGATGATCAATATCGTTCTAACATCCATAATCAATAACAGATTATAAATCACACATATATCACAATATATGAAAACAGTAAAATAATTGTTGAGGAACCCAGTCGGATTCCTCCAACCTGTCTCCCTGCATCACAGATGTTACACAGTATAATATATATCATATTTCATTTTGAAATGAAATATCCTGCTGTACAGAACCATATTTGATTAACAGTACATAGACTACTATAACTACGTTTTCAATCAAATCTATTTAACAGTCCAGTTTAACAATCAATCTACAGCAGTCAATAAATAAAGTACAATTTATATTAAAATACAAATTGAGGAGAGTTAGTGAGTTTTACTCACTTTGGCGTGTTAACCGTTAGATACGATTTACGTTCGTCAGTTCCGTTCTGACGTTTATTCTCGCCTTAAATCCAGACAAGCTCCGAATTTGTTCCAGTTGATTCTCCTTTCTAAATTAAATCAGCCCAATTGAAAACACTTCATCCCACTCAAGAACACAAAGCCCAGACCAATTTTCATCTGTCTTCTCCAAACCAACTGCCTCCCTCCAATATTTCCAGTAAAAGCCGCAGTACCATCTTCATTTCCCACAAGTTTCAGCTCATTTCAGTATGCTTCATCACCTTCTCTTCTATCCCTCAACCGCTTGCATGTTTCCTATACAAACACTCCACCTCAACGTTCACCAATCCCCAGACTCCACGGCCCCTTCCATTCAACACCCCTTCCAAAGTCCAAGTGTTGCACGCATGGCCTCGGACCCTTACTGCTCCTCGACCAAACCCAAACATTTAAACTTCATTTACAAACCATCGCCACAGTTCTCCTCAAGCCCTTCACCCCTTCACAGAAAACATCCAACTTCTTAAGAACACCATCGCATATCTCCTATCCCCGACTTGTTTCCAGCACTCTACCCCCAAACGCGCCTTCCTCAGTTTCGAGCTTCGGATAACCAGCTCCTCAACTCCTTTCTGCGATGAACACCCTTCCATCCATCACCATAATGTAAAACTCGATACTGTTTTACTCCTTGCGACTTCCAGGCTCATACCAGAAAAAGTATCGATATTTTTGAGTCACGGAAATGCTCGAAGTTTCTCCAGTAAGCGCCAACACCTCCGCGAGTTCAATTATAACTCCAGATTTTACTGGCGAACTGTCGAACTAAAGACAGTGGTCACGACTCCCTCTTTTGATGTCGAATTTAAGTTTTGAAGCACTGCGAATTTAATGTGAAGAGAAACGAAGTGGCGATGTATGTTTTTTTCTGAAAGCAATAAGTGACGGCGCAAAATATTGGCCAAGGAAAAGTGAAATTAGGTCTTAATGAAGTTGTAGAAGGGGTATTTATAGGGATTTGGGGTTGAGATATTTTATGGAAGAAAAGTTTCCACGTTGAGATGAACGTGGCTTGTATTGTCACCAGTGTTTTGATAGGAGGGTGTACGAGACTTCGTTGTTAAGGAATATAGAGAAGGGTAGGATGGCAAAATGTATAGCCGGTTCGAGATGTGACAATACACTGCTATGAGCTTTATTTGATGTGTTTGCCATGAGATGATTAAGTCCCTTATTTTATTTACTTACTAATGAAGCAAGAGGTTGATATCTTATCTCTAATTGAACGTTATCTTGTATGGGGGTGCTTCTACGATTTTACTAGTGTTGAAGATGTATAAACTATATCTCAAGTGCCTTGAGTCTTAGAATGTTATGGTGAAACATAATCAATCATCAAATTTGGAAAAATACCAATACACAAGTTTTGCACATGTCCGGGTGTGTATTAAACAGCTAGTCGCTTTATTGTTGTCATATATATGGGACGGTGCCACTGTTTTACATTTCAAAATCTTTAGTATAACACGTTACTTAAAACTCCGTTTGTTTACGGACTGATATAAAAATATCCTTGAGTCTAGTACTGTGTCGTGATCCCAAAAATAAAATAATACCGGTAGATTAGCTTATTCTGTGAAACCCCGAAATGTTGATACAGGGTGCCAAATACTCCAAATAAAAAGTTGCTTATTTAATTAATTAAAAATTATAGTAAAATTCTAAAAATTAAATTATCGATATGTCTCAAAAGAACCTTGTTTAAATTCAAAACCTATCTCTAGTTATATCGAATAACCCATTACGGTCGATAAACGATTCTATAGCGACTATTTTAAAATTTGATTTGGACATATCTCAAAATCTACACGACGAAATCCTGATTTTTCTCTTCCACTAGAAAGATATACTCCACCAGCTCCGTACGTTTCTTGTTTCAAAGGAATCCGATTTAAAACGAACTCTGTGCATTCAGTTGAAGTTCGAATCGCCAAATTACGAACTACCGCGCTATTTCGAGCTCGGTTTTTAATTATAATATAATTATACGTTCTAACATCGTCGATTAATTAATATATTCGTTATTTAAATAATTAAATAAGTTCATTATTCGACCGTTCAAAATGCGGGTCATTACATTCTTCCCCCCTTATAATAATTTCGTCCTCGAAATTGCTAAGGTAGGGGACGACCCTATCTGCTGGGTAAATATTTATCGGTTTACCCCTTAACTTCAGTTTCAACTGAACCAATTAATATTGACTAAAATATTAATTCCTTCCGACTAACCTAAATTTTCAAAAATTCTGAAAATTTTCTAACACTTTAAATTTTCGGAAAATTTCGCCATAACCTCCTTTGTACAGCCCTATCGGTAAAACCATAACTCGCCTCTCTGGGCCTTCTCCAACCCAAAAGAAAATCAAAACGCCAAGCGGCTTGCCAAATCGGCTCATAAATCACCAAACTCATATGAAATATAAACTTGTACCTTTTTGTCGGGCATAACACTATATCCCTTTCCTCTGTGAACAACTTAGTATATACTATTGTCATCTCAATCAAACTCCAATCGATTCTTGATTCCAAACTTTGAATTTATCAATTCAATTATGTTCCAGATCATCACTAATCCAATCCAAATTTAATTTAACTTAGCTCAAGTTAAAATCTTAATTTGTTTATTTACCTTTTCCATCTCAACTCATTTAACTTCATTAGTTAAATTTAAATTCTAGAATTTTTAAATCCCTGGGTTCATTTCAAATCAAACTTTGAAATAATAACACCAATTCAAAACCTTTGAGTTTCTAAACACTTGTTTTCCTTAAACAATTCAAAAGCACAACCTTTGGTAGTAATCCGTCACTTAGAACTCGAAAATGAACACTGATGATGTGGCCACACTCATCAGGGTTATTTCCCAGTTTATCGAAGTGAGTTTAATACTATAACACTTCCAATTTGAAAACATTTTCAAAATCTCCCAGGAACTTAAAATTTTTATTATTTTAATTCCTAATTCTGATATAAATTTAGATTAAATTCATCTTATTTCATATACTTTACTTATATGAATTCTGATTAGTTATCTATAACTATTTCACCTTTTTATAATCTCATCTGGTTATAATAACAACCAACACAACCAATTATACTATGTTAATGTCAAAACATATCATGTTGGTTCATCGTATTCGAGTGTTTAGAAACCCCTATCGATATTGTGGTGCCCCACCATCGACCAGAATTCATAAGCCACTCAACCAATAAATCTCCATAATATAAAACAAATTTTTATATCAAATAACAAATACGTTCACTCGTATATATACACTCAATCTCAGTCTAGGATATTACTAATCCCATCTCTACTGAGTCACGCCACAGAGCCAAGGTAATTCACTTAACTTAAGCTCTGATACCAACTGTAGTGACCCGGATTTTCCGGTCCAATTTGAGCTGACTAAATAACACAAGTCCAACCCCAAATTGCACTGGAAATTCAAGAAACTAATAGAAAGAAGATAGAGGGTGAGGATATAGATAAGATAGAAACTTAGAATAGAAGAAGAAGAAGACAACAACAACATCATCAGAGTAACACGAATCTCACAGCGGAACGAATAAAATATAATATAACTTTTGAAATACAAAGTTATAACTGTTTATACATACCATTTTCAGAGTACAACATATAACATCACAGCGGAATAAATAATAGCTATCTACTGCTGAAGCCTCCTGCTCCAAGCTCTCCAAGTGCATCTGTAAATCCCGACTACTTGACTGTCCGTACAAATTTAGGCACCCAAGAGTTTAGGGAAGACAAAACAAATAAACTCCGGGTCAGTCATGTGACTGGTGTGAGTAAACTCAAATCATTTAAACAGGTATATGATATCTCATAAGACCACGCCGTGAATACGGAACGGGTTTTTCCCTTATGAGAATCCAAACATCTTTGAAAAGCAATATCATTCTGATATTATGATAATGTCTAAATACAAATAGATATCAGTCTAGTAGAAACGCTTGCATCTCACGTTCTACATATATAGTATACAATCAAAACCGCAAGTGCGTATTGGATGATTGGGTTTCCAACTATGACAAGGTATGGATCCACCTTCCGATCAGTGTACTCTAGGAACGATACACTGGAGTTCAACAAGAACATCTTGCAACTCAGCCACACATGACCGACCACTCATTTCGCTTGAGTGTATCGAATGTACATCACCAACGGTCGGGATCAGCAACCGTTTCCCGTATATATATGGGACAGCATTGATAGATTAAAGAAGCAAATGAATATTCTCTAGATAGGTGATTATACACCCTACTTCGGTGCGACCGACTTAGCCATGCTGCCTGCCCGATTTTTGTCATTTACCAGATGTGAGGCTAGAAGCTACGCTTACTTTCCATTCATTGATAACACGATCACTTTGAATGCCACATTATCAGATCCGTTAATCATTAGTTGGATCTGCACAAATAGATTCTGGATATTATGCGAAGGGAATAAATCCGTTGGCCACCATATATATTTGTACAGTCCAACTCTTTCAATCATTGGAAATACTTTGTCAGACATTCGTCCATTTACGTTCGTTCTGGGACTGAACGAAACCGAAGGCACTATTCTGTAAACAGGACAGCCCTTGCACTTTACTCCGTCTTCAATTTCTTCATCGTATTTGATCACAATGCTTATGTCGATACGGAGTGGTTCTTCGGATAATAATCCAACCGGTCTCTCCATATTAACAACGTAAAATGGTCAAAACTTCGATAGTCTGTGATTTAACTATCAAATGAAAATATGTCGGTGTACAAACAACGATCTTAATTCCAAATGGAATTTTCGATCCAATCATCAATCATATATATATATATATATTCATATTTTCTTATTTTCTAAAACTAGGAAATATACATTTTCAACATTGGAAAACATTTCCAATCCTCATTTACGCATCACTATCATTCCACAACTATTAGTCCCTAACTGTAAACTAGTAAGAGAACAATTCTCTAAGTATAAACCCCGAAGGCCGAAACCAACATCAGATCGATACTCAGAAAACTATTCAACCTACTAATCTCTAGTCAGTTTCTAATTTTTGTTTAACTTCACTTCTAAATTTCTATATTCGATTAATCCCTCTTGATAAACTACGTTTGACTAACTCCTTTTGATAAACTACGTTTTCCGTTACAACTATTGCTCTTTTTTAACGTTTACTTACCGTTACAAATATTTCCTATTTACAACTTCTATTTACCGTTACAAATATTTCCTATTTACAACTTCTATTTACCGTTACAAATATTCCTATTTATAACTTCTATTTACCGTTACAAATATTCCTTATTTACAACTTCTATTTACCATTACAAATATTCCTATTTATAACGGTTTATTTATCTTCTAAATAAATATTCTTTATTCTATTTTTTTTCTAAATAAATATTTCCCTTTTCAATTCTATTTATTTTATCAACATTTTTCCCTCTTATAAAACTCTATTCGTTTTATAAATACTTTCCTTTTATAAAACCGTGTTCGTTTTATAAATACTCTATTTTCAAATTGTTTCCTTTTATAAAATCGGTTGATTTTATAAAATTTCTTTATTTCAAAATACATTGAAATATTCCTTTTTACAACTCAGGGTTTCTTATGATATTCAAAATATCAAACAACGATGATCAATATCGTTCTAACATCCATAATCAATAACAGATTATAAATCACACATATATCACAATATATGAAAACAGTAAAATAATTGTTGAGGAACCCAGTCGGATTCCTCCAACCTGTCTCCCTGCATCACAGATGTTACACAGTATAATATATATCATATTTCATTTTGAAATGAAATATCCTGCTGTACAGAACCATATTTGATTAACAGTACATAGACTACTATAACTACGTTTTCAATCAAATCTATTTAACAGTCCAGTTTAACAATCAATCTACAGCAGTCAATAAATAAAGTACAATTTATATTAAAATACAAATTGAGGAGAGTTAGTGAGTTTTACTCACTTTGGCGTGTTAACCGTTAGATACGATTTACGTTCGTCAGTTCCGTTCTGACGTTTATTCTCGCCTTAAATCCAGACAAGCTCCGAATTTGTTCCAGTTGATTCTCCTTTCTAAATTAAATCAGCCCAATTGAAAACACTTCATCCCACTCAAGAACACAAAGCCCAGACCAATTTTCATCTGTCTTCTCCAAACCAACTGCCTCCCTCCAATATTTCCAGTAAAAGCCGCAGTACCATCTTCATTTCCCACAAGTTTCAGCTCATTTCAGTATGCTTCATCACCTTCTCTTCTATCCCTCAACCGCTTGCATGTTTCCTATACAAACACTCCACCTCAACGTTCACCAATCCCCAGACTCCACGGCCCCTTCCATTCAACACCCCTTCCAAAGTCCAAGTGTTGCACGCATGGCCTCGGACCCTTACTGCTCCTCGACCAAACCCAAACATTTAAACTTCATTTACAAACCATCGCCACAGTTCTCCTCAAGCCCTTCACCCCTTCACAGAAAACATCCAACTTCTTAAGAACACCATCGCATATCTCCTATCCCCGACTTGTTTCCAGCACTCTACCCCCAAACGCGCCTTCCTCAGTTTCGAGCTTCGGATAACCAGCTCCTCAACTCCTTTCTGCGATGAACACCCTTCCATCCATCACCATAATGTAAAACTCGATACTGTTTTACTCCTTGCGACTTCCAGGCTCATACCAGAAAAAGTATCGATATTTTTGAGTCACGGAAATGCTCGAAGTTTCTCCAGTAAGCGCCAACACCTCCGCGAGTTCAATTATAACTCCAGATTTTACTGGCGAACTGTCGAACTAAAGACAGTGGTCACGACTCCCTCTTTTGATGTCGAATTTAAGTTTTGAAGCACTGCGAATTTAATGTGAAGAGAAACGAAGTGGCGATGTATGTTTTTTTTCTGAAAGCAATAAGTGACGGCGCAAAATATTGGCCAAGGAAAAGTGAAATTAGGTCTTAATGAAGTTGTAGAAGGGGTATTTATAGGGATTTGGGGTTGAGATATTTTATGGAAGAAAAGTTTCCACGTTGAGATGAACGTGGCTTGTATTGTCACCAGTGTTTTGATAGGAGGGTGTACGAGACTTCGCTGTTAAGGAATATAGAGAAGGGTAGGATGGCAAAATGTATAGCCGGTTCGAGATGTGACAATACACTGCTACGAGCTTTATTTGATGTGTTTGCCATGAGCTGATTAAGTCCCTTATTTTATTTACTTACTAATGAAGCAAGAGGTTGATATCTTATCTCTAATTGAACGTTATCTTGTATGGGGGTGCTTCTACGATTTTACTAGTGTTGAAGATGTATAAACTATATCTCAAGTGTCTTGAGTCTTAGAATGTTATGGTGAAACATAATCAATCATCAAATTTGGAAAAATACCAATACACAAGTTTTGCACATGTCCGGGTGTGTATTAAACAGCTAGTCGCTTTATTGTTGTCATATATATGGGACGGTGCCACTGTTTTACATTTCAAAATCTTTAGTATAACACGTTACTTAAAACTCCGTTTGTTTACGGACTGATATAAAAATATCCTTGAGTCTAGTACTGTGTCGTGATCCCAAAAATAAAATAATACCGGTAGATTAGCTTATTCTGTGAAACCCCGAAATGTTGATACAGGGTGCCAAATACTCCAAATAAAAAGTTGCTTATTTAATTAATTAAAAATTATAGTAAAATTCTAAAAATTAAATTATCGATATGTCTCAAAAGAACCTTGTTTAAATTCAAAACCTATCTCTAGTTATATCAAATAACCCATTACGGTCGATAAACGATTCTATAGCGACTATTTTAAAATTTGATTTGGACATATCTCAAAATCTACACGACGAAATCCTGATTTTTCTCTTCCACTAGAAAGATATACTCCACCAGCTCCGTATGTTTCTTGTTTCACAGGAATCCGATTTAAAACGAACTCTGTACATTCAGTTGAAGTTCGAATCGCCAAATTACGAACTACCGCGCTATTTCGAGCTCGGTTTTTAATTATAATATAATTATACGTTCTAACATCGTCGATTAATTAATATATTCGTTATTTAAATAATTAAATAAGTTCATTATTCGACCGTTCAAAATGCGGGTCATTACACTATATCATTCAAATCTTCATTTTCATATTCTTTTTTATTTCAGACCAGTCTTTCGGCAATTTCTTGATAACATTGTGGCACATCTTATCAATTTGATCTTTTATATAACACATGTTGTACTTGTGAAGCCATAACATAAGGATCAGATTTCTGGAACAATCGATTAAAATTGACATGAGTCAGCCCATATAAATCTTTCTCTTCTTGGTACCAACAACCCTTAAATAAAACTGCACTAAATTCTCCCTAATAATCTAGTTCTAATATTTCTTCAATTGATCCATAGTAATTAACTTCACCAACCAATGGATTTTGATCTTTCAAACTTGTAAAGCTAGTAGTCAAGGTTTTCATAAATACACCACTATTTTGTGTTGTACATTTGGCATTCTGAACCTTGTACAAAATTTGTATCCATTGAGAACTTGTCCAGTAAACCTCTAAGCTGCTGGAAGAGGGGCCATTGCAAGCAGTTGTACTTCTTTTGAAATGTCCTCCTTTTTTCCAACCTCTTCCTTTAACTACTTCCAAAATTCTTCACTGTGCTCTCTCTCTCTCTTTTACATTTTTTTGATGATGCATGACCATCAATTAAAGCTCGATGTTCCCTAAAATAAAGATGTGATTAATAAAAGATAGAAACAAATTTTCTAATTCTTCAGTACTTACTAAAATAAATATAAAATATAAAAACTTACTCAAGTAAACTCTTTATTTCCTTGTTACCAAAATTGAGTAGAATGTAACAGTGACATTTCTTCCATTGAGAATCTTTCAAACGAATAGATTTTCCATCTTTGTGTCTCCTTATGCCAATAGGATATTCCAGATTCTGTGGAAATGTTTCAAATTGCATTTTTCCTGCTTCATCACCATCTAAGAACCTTGAATAGAATATCAAACATTCTTCTGCAAGATAACCTTTAGCAATGGATGTCTCAGGTTTACTTTTGCTGCGAACATATGATTTCGGTTTACAAAGATAACACTCAATAGGAAATATACAACGAACAAGTGCAGGTCCACCATATTCAATTTCCTTGCATAAATGAACTAGCAAGTGCATCATTGTATCAAAGAAAGCATTTGGGAATATTATATCAAATTGACAAAGAATTTCCAAAATTTCCTTTTGTAGCCTCTTTAGATCGGACAAATTGATAATTTTACTCCAAAGACTTCTTAGAAATGCACCTAATCTTATCATAGGTATTGCAAGTTTAGGTTTTACAGATTTCTTCACACCAAACTACAGCAAGTAGTAGAGAATAAAATGAGCATCGTGGCTCTTATACCCTGCAATTTTCCTCTCTTTCTTGTTTATATATCAGCAGATATTAGCTGCACATCCATAAGGTAGTTTAGCATTCTCCAACACCGAGCAAAATATTTCTTTCTCCTTGTTCGTCATTTCAAATATGGAAGCCCTCATCTCAGGGTAATTCCCATTAGTTGATAGAACCAGATGAAGGACCTCCCTGACGCCTATACCTTGTAAATCATACCGAGCATTTAAATGGTCTTTCAACTTCCCATCAATATTTAGTAAAGTAACAAATATATTATCACAAATGTTTTTCTCTATGTGCATAAAATCAAGGTTATGTCGACATACATTTTAACTCCAATATGGTAAATTAAAAAGTATTGAGTTCTTTCTAAAAGGAGATTCATTTTTATGCTTCTAGACCTCTTTCTTCCCAAAAATATTTTCATAACTAGCCAACAATTCTTCAATTCTGTCCCAGATAAAATTCCGGAAGGAGTTCCCATTTCAATTTCACCATTGAACCTTTTCTTATCAAACCTCCACTTGTGTCCCGGGACTAAAAGTTTCCTATGATTCATGTAGCACATTTTTTTCTATGTTTCAAGTAAGTTGAAGAAGTCTCGAAATGGCATACGTGACAAGCTAAATAACCCTTTGTGCTCCAGCCGGATAACACTACATAGCCGAAAAGTCGTTGATCGTCCATAACACGCTTGCACGTAATGTCAAATTATCAACAGTGAAGGCATCATAAGTTTGTATGCTAAGATCCCATAATTCTTTCAATTTTGTGATAAGAGGCTGCACGTAGACATCACTGTAATTATTAAGAGACTCTGGATCAAGGATAAGGGTTAAAAGTATAATTTTTTTTGTCTTCATGCATAACCAAGGTGGAAGGTTATAACTAACCAATACGATTGGCCATGAGTTGTGCAGTCATTGTACAAAAAGGACTGAATCCACAGATGCTACTCCTAACCTGATATTTCTGTTTTTAGATGAAAAATGAGGATAATTGGCATCCTTTGTCTTCTAAACCTCGCCATCAGCTGGATGTCGAAGTATGCCATCATTTTTTTTGTCCCACTGCATGCCATAACAAAAGTTTTGCGTGCTTCTTGGACATGAACATCCCTTACAGCCTTGGTTTTGGTGGAAAATAACGCACCACTTCGAATGGTACTTTGTAAATCCACTTCTCTAGGTCATTATCAATAGCTGCTTTCTTTTTCGGTATAACAAACCTTGAAAAACCACAAGTTTCACAGTTATTTTCCTTTTTATTTTCTGCCAATATAACATGCAGTCATTTGGACATGCATGTATTCTTTGGAAATCGAGGCACAAATCTTTAATGATATTTTTGGTAGCATTGAAAGATAAAGTGATGTGGGCTTATTGAAAAACTTCTTTTATCAACTCTATTAAATCGCTGAATGCAGATTCGGTGATTCTATGTAGGCATTTTAAAGAATAAAGCATAACAATGAAACTTAATCGCGAAAATAGTACACGCAAGATATAATGGTTGCTTTCCCTGTTCAACACATTGATGAAATTTTCTATCATCGACATCTATTCCATTTGATCCATCAGAGGACCCACCTTCATTGTTCTACATATTTCCACAAGTACGATGCAACATCTCATCGAGATTTTCTCCAAAATTTATTCCTACTTAACAATCCATATAGTTATCGTTGCTTTCAGGATCTAAATAGGAAACCTCACAAATCCATTTCACATACAATTTAAATGGATCATTCCAAATCAAATTGACATAAAATACTTCTTGACGATGCCACTTGCGATTATGACACTTTTTGCAAGGGCATGTAATTTCATCACCTACCGCGAATCTAGAAAAATTATTTCGAATAAAAAGTTTCACTCCAGTGATATATCCTTTACCGAACTTAGGAAATTCTGCCCATAGTTTTTCCTAATCGTTCGTCACTAATTGACAAACAAATAACATAAACAAATATCATTTAGCCATGACTATAAGGATAAAGACAAACACAATAATAAAATCAGGAATATGATTACACCTGAATGCATAAGTAAATCACTAAATTACGCAGCACAACAATCAAATTAGAAAAAATTGAAATACACATTGAGTGATACCTTAAGCAGAAAATTAAATCGAAACCCTAACTGAAATTTGAAACCCAAATGAACACCGATTGAAACACCGAAGCCCTAATTGAACTTGAAGTTGCACTAATCGGACCCCAATTAAGCTTTTAAACTTCAACTTTTAGCCCTAATTGAACTTGTAAGTGAGTGTTTGAGAGGTTGAGCAACAGAGTATTTTGTTAAGATTTCAAATGAATGCCTTCAGTATTTTGCTAAGTATTTTGCCTCTTTGATTTTGCTTCCCTCCTTAAACATTATTTCACGTGAATCGCTAACCTGGACTGTTATATCGTGTTGATGCGGATTGATAATTTTATTCACGCGGCTGCTACAACACATGGTTGATATCTATGCTAATACATTAAAGCGTGCGTTGACATAAACAAAAATCAGCATAGCTATGACCACAATGTAGATAGCAACACCTTGAATTTTCGTTGCAGTAGGCCATCTATGGCGTGGTGATGGTCTGCGAACAACCCAGCTTCACCATAGCTGAATGGCCTAAATTCGCCATAGCCGAATGACCTAACTTCACCATAGTCGAACAACCCGACAACATTGTTATCTCCATGACCCAGCTGGAACAACCCAAACTAGGATGACCCGACTTCAATTAGCCTTTCTTGCACAACGAGAAATGGCGACCCGAGCTTCATGCCATGCTTCCGAATGATCCATCCTTCAATTCTTCAACAATGAGCATCCACACATGCAACTCATCCAAAATCGACCAATTTTCAAACCAAAATTAATAGCAATCATCAACTCACATTAGCACAACAATAAATCATCAAATAACCATATGAATTCACAAAATCATGATAAAACAATGAATGAATTAACAAATGGATATAAACTTGCATAAACACATAAATTAACATATGGATTTACCAATTTAAGTTGCTAGACTAGATCCTATGGTGATTTGAATGGAAACATACTTACTGTGATGTAGATCTAGGTGATAACAACTTGAAATCATGAAAATAAGATCAAACAACCCATATACTCGATTGAATTCGTGTGAGAGATGCTTATAACTCACTAAATCCACAAATGAGCTTTAAAACAATGATCAACATATCCAGACAGCAAAGAACGATCTCTAAATCTCTTAATTTAATATGGTCTACTCTCTCTTGATGTAGATATAGCCTTCCTTGATGTAGATCTTCAATCTTCTTATGTAGATCTAAGATTTTAATGAAGGAGAGATGTATTTGATTGAGCAAGGCGGATCACGAGCTCAAACAAATGAGAAATAAAGAAACTAAATCCTTCACTTTACCTCTACCGATCTATTTATAGCCATCCCAGCAGCCCACTAATGGACCACACCAAATTAACCCATTAAGGATTAGTTAGTCCATCCAGAAATTATGTAGCACTAAAATAGAAATTCCTCCCAAATCGTTGAACCAAATCTTTAATGTGACCACTCTACGGAATTGATAACGCCATTTCCTTTCCAATGAAATTGATTACAATACTTGATTCGATTTCAATCAAAACTTATGCCCTATACAAAGCTGATAGGGGCAATATGGTCACAAATAAAATTGATAAAAATTATGGACATGTCTCACATCCCTATAACCAATATGTCAAAATATGAGAATGCTCCGACACTTAGGGAACTAAATAAAAATATTTTGCGATCCTTCGAAACGTAAAATGCACATCGTTACATTCTTCCCCCTTTAGGAATTTCATCCCCGAAACTCCAAACAAACACAAGCAACCAAAACCATTCCGCATGCCTACCATCTAGAAATAGCCAATTTATCATCCAAACTAGCATCCATCAAGCCATGCATCCATAGCCTTAACCTAGCATGTGAAATTCTAACAAGTAGTACAAGTTACAATAGTGTAAGACTGACACAACATTAATGGGTCATACCAACAAAGAGTTCTAGATGGATCGTCATCATACTCTCTTCCGTTTCCATCGTCATCATCCTCACTCCATTGCACCTTGACTAGCTTAACTGTCTTCCTATTAAGTTGTTTCATGTCATTCTCCACAAAACGAAGCGGCTTACGAGGTTTTGTAACTACAGACTCAACTTCTAGGTCTTCGTACTGTTCCAAAGAACCACCACATTCGAATCATGCACACACTTCCTTAGAAACGACACGTGGAAAACATTTTGCATACTCGACATCTTCTTTGGTAAATCCAATCTATACACAAGCTTCCCAATCCGCTCGACTATCAGAAACGGTCCGAAAAATCTATTTGTTAACTTCCCTTTACTTTCGAGCTGAACAACATTCTTCAATGGCGAAATCTTCACAAAAACCATGTCGCCCACGTCGAATTCCAAATCCTTAAGACGCTTATCGGCATAACTTTTCTAATGATCTTGGGTTGCTTACATTCGTTGTCAAATGATTTCGATATAATCTGAGGTCTCTCTGATCATCTCTGGCCCAAGCATCAACTTATCCCCAGTTTCTAACCAACATATGGAGAATTACACGGTCTACCATACAACGCCGCATATGGTGCCATTCCATTGCTCGACTGGTAGCTATTGTTATACGTAAACTCAACTAGATGTAGATTGACTTCCCATAATCCCCCAAAGTCTAATACACAAGGTCTTAGTAGACTATCCAAAACTCGGTTAACCCTCTCAGTTTGAATATCATTCTGGGGATGATAACCCCGTTCCCAAAGTCTCTTGCGAACTCTTCCAAAATCCACGTATGAACAATGGATCTCGATCACTCACTATCCTCTTCAGGATACCATGGAATCAAACTATTCATTTAATATATAGCTCAGCCAACTTCGATGATGTCCTAGTCGATTTGATAGGAATAGATCTTGTGCTTTTGGTCAAGTGATCCACAGTGACCCGAATTCCTTTGTTTCTTGCTCTGGTTTTAGGTAGTCCATCGATAAAATCCATCGATATATTCTCCTACTTCCATGTAGGAACTTCGAATGGCTGAAACAATCCACTCGGCTTCTTCTTTTCAGCTTTCACAAACTGACAGTTCATGCACATGGAAATAAACTTTCCAACATCCCACTTCATACCCTCACAATAGCAAGCTTGCTTTTTGTCATGATACATCTTATTACCAGCAGGATGAATCGTCAACTTCAAGTGATGACATTCCTTTAGAATCTCGTATCTCAATCCATCGATATCAGGAACAACCAGTCATCCTTGTTTTCGAAGCCAACCCTCTCGATCGACTTTGAATTCCTTATCCTCTAGTTCCATCTTCTGGATAATTTCGACAAGCTTTGAATCCCTCTTTTGGCTTTCGCCAATCCTTTCGATGATAGTAGGTCTTATCAATAAGCTTGCCAACATTTCAGGTTCAAACTCACACCTTGGTCTGAATCTGCTAAGTACTCGAGGTGCTTCCATTCTGAAAACATCGCTCCCAAACTAGCATGTCTTCGACTTAACGCATCGACCACTGGATTACCTTTACCAGAGTATAGGTTATACCGAAACCGTATGATGCCAGAAACTCTAACCACCATTGCTGCTAAAAATCCAAATCTAATTGGGGGAAAAGATATTTCAACAACTTGTGATCCACAAACAACTCGAATCGAACTCCCAATAGGTAATGTCTCCACACTTTCAGAGCAAACGCAATCACTACCAACTCCAAATCAGTAGTCGGATAATTCCTTTCATGCGGCTTCAGCTGTCGACTCGCATAGGCCACAACTCTGTCTTTCTACATCAGCGCTGCTCGAAGCCCAGTTCCACATGCATCGGTGTATACCACCATCTCTTCATTTTCACTTGGAATCGACAAAACAGGAGCACTCGTCAGTCTCCTTTTAAGGATTTCAAAAGCTTACTCACACTTCGCATCCCATGTGAACACTTGATTCTTCTTCGTTAATCATGTTAATGGTGCAGCTATCTTGGAGATATCCTAGATAAAACAACGATAATATCCCGCCAACCCAAGGAAACTCTGAACATCTGCCACATTCTTAAGTTTATCCCAGTCCTGGATTACAGCCATCTTAGTGGGGTCAACCGCTATCCCATTTCCAAAAACAACATGGCCTAAGAACCTCACTTCAATTTTTCTGAAGTGGTATTCTGAAATCTTAGCCCTCAGCTGATGCTTTCGCAAGAGTTCCAAAACAACTTTCAAGTGCGTCTTATGCTCTTCCACATTCCAGGAGAAAACTAAAATATCGTTCACAAACATAATCATGAAATTGTTCAACTAATCTCTGAACATGTTATTCATAAGATCTAAGAAATACGCTGGCGCGTTAGTTAGCCATAATGGCATCACGAACCATCTGAGGAAACCAAATGGTGTCTTAAAAGTTGTCTTCGGCACACTATCTTTTGCCACTCTCAATTGGTGAAATCCCATTGCCAAATCCATTTGTGAAAACGCCTTGGTCTCGTGAAGCTAGTCGAACAAGTCATCTATCCTCAATAACGGATACTTATTCTTCTTGGTCACCTTATTCTGCTCACGATAATCCACACACAATTTCAAAGATCCATCAGCCTTGGTTTCAAACACAACTGGTGCAGCCCATTCAGATACACTTCTCCGAATGAATCCTTTTCTCAAAGATCATGTACTTGCACCTCTAACTCTCGTTGTTCCTTAGGCTCCATCCGCCTAAGAGGCTTGACGCTAGGTCTAGCACCCTCGACCAAATAGATTTTGAACCCAATCTCACGATGCAGCGGAAACCCTTTGACCTCTTCAAAAACATCATTGAACTGACTAACGATCGACACAAATGAAAAGTCTTCCCTTGGAATCACAAGCGAATATAAATAGCTTGCGAAGACACCTTCTTCGGGCTTACATCGAATCACAACCATCTGCCCTTCCACATTCCTAACTGTCACCTCGAGCTTCTCGCAATCCACTTTTGCTGCATACCTCTTGAGCCAGTTCATAGACAAAATAATCCCAAACCCAACGAAGTTCAAAACAAAGCAATCATACATAAATGACTCGACATCACTAGACCACGACAAATCATACACAAACTGGAAGAACCCCCAACTGGATTAGTCATAACAAAAGGTCAATCACAAATCTCGGGTTCCAAACCCAAACGCTACACAAGTCCATTACAAATGAAATAATGTGATCCTCCAGTATCAAACAACACACGAACTAAAACATCTCTAACAGAAAGAATACCTTGAACGATGACACTCTTCCCTTTCTCCTCTACTGTATCAATCCTCGCAGAAGATGGCACAACTTCCAAAGCATAATATTTCACAAACTGCTTTCTCTTAGCTGGTTCTGGACAATCCTTCTTGTTATGCCCAGGCTTGCCATAGTTGAAGCACTTCCTCTCAGCTTTCGGATTCTTGCAATCCTAGGAATACTAGTCATTCTGTTGGAAGTTGTAGCAAGTCACTTCGCCTTTCTGCTTCTTCTGACCATCTTTTCCTTTCTGCTGTTGTTGCTTCCTCTTCTTATTATTACCATCCTGTTGTGGTTTATGTTCTTCCTTAGCTGCAACAAAAGTCTCTTCCTTAGGGAACAAACTCTCATGCTTCAGAACTTTCTCCATGATCTTCTCACAGGTATCATCCAGATGATCGACTTACTGATTCACAAGATACTTATCTAAGCCCATAATAATCTTCTCATTCTTCTGGTAAGGATTCTTAACACATGAACGAGCATACTTAGACAAGGCTTCAAAATCCGAAACTTACTCCAACACTGGCCTACCATTCTGCTTCAGCTCAATGAACTTCTTGAATAGAATGGACTTCTGAACGGTAGAAATGGACTTCGTCTCGAACTTAACTTGGAATTGATCCCATGAAATCTCATCTTCTGGGGTTCCAGAGTGACAGAGTTCCATTAATGCAAAGCTCTTCCCTGTATCTATCTCGATGCAAGCTTCCTCTTAGTCGCATTGTCGATGCCTAAGTCTCCAAAAATCCGAATGAAAGTATTAAGCCACCATTGAATCTCTAAAATCAGCTTTGTCTCCTTAAATGGCTTCCCTTCTAGAGTAGTGAAATCTTTGCATAGCTTTGCGAAGTCCATAGCCTAAGCATTTGCACTTGAACTCCTACGTCTACCGCGACTGTCACCTGAGCGGGTACCCTCCTCATGATCGCTGCTATCATGGCCTCAAACATAGCTTGGTAGTCTGGTATACAGCCATCACCCGCCTACAGGAACAGTCTCATCCCTAGTAGTGTGTCTCAACGTTCGATGACTCATTCTAAATCTGAAAAATAGAATGATTAGTCCATACACAAGAAAAACTGCAAATGGAGTTCAAACGCTATTATACTATACACTTATATGTAGTATACATCCATCATAAGTCTACAAATACATCTCTTATACGTAATTACGTCTTTAAACTTTGGCTAGAATCGATTAACCAGGGCTCTGATACCAAATGTTACGACCGCCCATAAGTCCCGCACTTAATCAAAAGGAATAGTGCACTGAAAGACATGTCAGGCAGTTATGGACGATTATCAAGGTAGGATAACACACGCAAAACATGCCGTATAACTCACAGCGCAAGGATAAAATATAATAGAACATATACAGCAGGTAATAATAGTGAAGCAGAATTGTGCAGAATCTTAAACTTTTCATATCATCATGATTATCCATACAATACTGGAATACCATAAGAGTCTATACAAAATTCCTCACTACAAATCACTCAGAGAATACATCAAACAGTAGAAAACAAAAAAAATATGTATAGTAGAAAGTTGATACGTAAGCCTCATGCTCGTCATCAATCAGCAACTGAAAAGTCGAGTGTGTACGACTTATGCAGGATCTATAATATGGCTATGCGGAATATGATAACAATATATATATATCACAGATAACTTTAAATGCAGTAAAGTAAAGTAAAGTAGAGTAACGACACCAGGATTTTTATACTGGTTCGGACCTCCAGTCCTACGTCCAGTCCCGAAGCTTCTCTTCGGCTTTTCACTAAACAACACCCTCGCTTCACCCGGAGGAACAGGTTCACAACTACTTGATTTACGGGCTACAAGTTTACCCACTTGATTTCACGGGCTACAAGCTTACCCACTTGATTTACGGGCCACAAGCTTACCCACTTGATTTCACGGGCTACAAGCTTACCCACACAGGACAATTACAAGAGTTTGACTTCTGATTGTGTTCTTCTTTCAACACTGATTTGCCAACGATTGAGTACACCCTTCCTATAATCTTATCCTCAAGTATATGATTTGAATGCAAAGATTTAAGGAAGAAAGATTGCTTGTTGAATCAAATGATATAAAACTGATTCAAGGATTCAACAAGTATTGAATATTTGAGAAAGCTTTTAGAATGCAAGAGAGTATAGAGTTAAGATCAGAAAATAGAAGAAGATTCGGTGATTTGAAAGTATGATTTCAAGTCTATTTATAGTGTAGAATAGTTGCATTCCTTCATGAAGAGATTCTATAAAGAGTTGTGTCCATTTCTCTTGAAATTGAATAGAAATCTCTTCACAAAAAGAAGCATCCTTTCAGAAAAATTACAGCAAGAAAAAAGGTCGACAGGTCGAAATTAACAGGTCGACAGGTATTTGAAAAAAATAGCCGTTATGTGAAAAAAACAGCAGGACCGGTCGACAGGTCCTTTTTGGGCGGTCGACCGTTTTCTTGCTGTGGACCAGAGGACCTCGGTCCACAGTCTATATCACTCTGCACTCTTTCCCGGTCGAAGCCTGGACCGTTTGGGCTTTTTCTGTGACTTTTCAATTCTTCAAATATACAGATTTCAGCCCCAGCTAATTTCAATTTCTAAATTGTTTTGAGCATTCGTGTTATACTTTGAGGATAGATTTTAACATAAATCTAACACGACTCCATACCTACATATATATAATCTTAGCTCCATGTCATGATTTCCATTGATCTTCACTATGATCTTCATTGATTTCCACTTTGATAAATATGAATTCAGCTCGTCAATGATCTCTATTTCTATGTTGTCATTAATCAAAATCTTGTGTATCAACATTCTCCCCCTTTTTGATTGATGACAATATCTTGCATATATTTTTGAGATACTGAGTAGCTCCCCCTGAATATATGCTTATATATATTTATCTCCCCCTGTCTAAAAGCTTTCTGCACATTTTGTTAGTATAATAAAAACTTACTGTTTCCTGTAACAAAATGTTAGTGCATATACAATGAATATTTATATATATGCATATTTCTCCCCCTTTGTCATCGATTAAAAAGAATAAACATCATGATAGAACAGTAATCGAACATAAGACATAAATTAAAGTACCTTCGGGAGATATTGGATCATGTGCAATTTGATAAACTGAATTTTGTTTTCAGAGACATTTGGAGAAATCAAAATCGCCTTCCTTTTATTGTGGTGTACCTGCAAAAAAGTAGAATATATATACTTTGGTACCCACTTGCTTTGTTTGGGTCCATGGGTTAGATGGAAGGTAACCATACCCAAGAGGATTTAACGGAACCTTTAAAGATAAAATTTTGGTTATTAACTACCGAATCAAAATAATCATTGATATATTTTTCTCTGTTTTTCCAACTTACAGGAACCCAAATACTTAAGTAATCTCTATTGATATTCCTTTTCGTTCTTCTAGATCTATTATACAGATCTCTAGTCATAGAAGTATTCGAATTTCTATAATAATTGGATCTAGGATGAGCATTAGTACTAGCAGTAATATTTTTATTGTACATGAAAGCATATCTAGTACTATTTCTAGGATTAGTTTTATTATATCCTAAACCACTTTTGTCATGTAAAGATCGAGATCTAGATAAAATCATATTTAAATCATTTTGACCTTTATTAAGTTTTGCGAACTTATTTGCACTTTTATCAAATTTATTTCCAAAGCCGCTATTGACATTTTCAAAAGAAATTTTGTTATTCTTTAAATCATCAATTTCCTTAATTAATTCAGAATTTTTCCTTTTTAAAGTACCATTCTCAGTTTTGAGACATAAAATTTGAGATTCTGAATTATCTAAAGAAGATTGTAACCTTTCAAAATTTTCTTTTGAGTCAGAAATTTCATTTTGCAAAATATTATTATTCACCTTTAAAAACTCACATTCTTTAGATAGTTCTAAATTATTTTCAGTTAAAGCTCCATTCTCTTTTTCAAGAGACGAAATTAAAGAACTAGAATTATTTAAAGAATCTTCTAATGATATATTTCTATTTTGCAAAAGATCGATTTCCTTTAAAAGAACATTGTTTTTATCTTCTAGTTGCTTTTTTTCTTTTTGAAGGAAATCTTTTTGAGAAACAAGCTCTTCTAAGGTATCTTCAAAACATTTGGCTTGTTTTACCAAACGATTGTTTTCTTCTTTTAATTTGGAATTTTCTTCCTTGTACTTTTTTGACATAACTAAAACGACTGTATGGAGTTTCAATAATTTTTCATGGTCTAACAAAAGATCTTTAAATAATGAATCTACACATACCGATTGTGATCTGACTTTAGCCATGAGACATTTGCTTCCTTGCTCTCTTGATTCCGCTTTGTTGCTCTTCCATTTTCTAAATCCTTGACTAGATTTCTTTATCGCCATTTATTCTAGGATGTTGTTACGATCTCTAGAAAACCAGCTCTGATACCAATTGAAAAGTCGAGTGTGTACGACTTATGCAGGATCTATAATATGGCTTTGCGGAATATGATAACAATATATATATATATATATCACAGATAACTTTAAATGCAGTAAAGTAAAGTAAAGTAGAGTAACGACACCAGGATTTTTATACTGGTTCGGACCTCCAGTCCTACGTCTAGTCCCGAAGCTTCTCTTCGGCTTTTCACTAAACAACACCCTCGCTTCACCCGGAGGAACAGGTTCACAACTACTTGATTTACGGGCTACAAGTTTACCCACTTGATTTCACGGGCTACAAGCTTACCCACTTGATTTACGGGCCACAAGCTTACCCACTTGATTTCACGGGCTACAAGCTTACCCACACAGGACAATTACAAGAGTTTGACTTCTGATTGTGTTCTTCTTTCAACACTGATTTGCCAACGATTGAGTACACCCTTCTTATAATCTTATCCTCAAGTATATGATTTGAATGCAAAGATTTAAGGAAGAAAGATTGCTTCTTGAATCAAATGATATAAAACTGATTCAAGGATTCAACAAGTATTGAATATTTGAGAAAGCTTTTAGAATGCAAGAGAGTATAGAGTTAAGATCAGAAAATAGAAGAAGATTCGGTGATTTGAAAGTATGATTTCAAGTCTATTTATAGTGTAGAATAGTTGCATTCCTTCATGAAGAGATTCTATAAAGAGTTGTGTCCATTTCTCTTGAAATTGAATAGAAATCTCTTCACAAAAAGAAGCATCCTTTCAGAAAAATTACAGCAAGAAAAAAGGTCGACAGGTCGAAATTAACAGGTCGACAGGTATTTGAAAAAAATAGCCGTTATGTGAAAAAAACAGCAGGACCGGTCGACAGGTCCTTTTTGGGCGGTTGACCGTTTTCTTGCTGTGGACCAGAGGACCTCGGTCCACAGTCTATATCACTCTGCACTCTTTCCCGATCGAAGCCTGGACCGTTTGGGCTTTTTCTGTGACTTTTCAATTCTTCAAATATACAGATTTCAGCCCCAGCTAATTTCAATTTCTAAATTGTTTTGAGCATTCGTGTTATACTTTGAGGATAGATTTTAACATAAATCTAACACGACTCCATACCTACATATATATAATCTTAGCTCCATGTCATGATTTCCATTGATCTTCACTATGATCTTCATTGATTTCCACTTTGATAAATATGAATTCAGCTCGTCAATGATCTCTATTTATATGTTGTCATTAATCAAAATCTTGTGTATCAACAGCAACATCGTCCACTAAGATATGCTACCTGTGACCTGCTACTCAGTCCGCCCATCCACAACAGGATGAACAACCCAAGATAATAAGAAGAAACATAAAACCTTGAGTCAGACAACATTCTTAATAAACGATAAACAACTATCTAACATCATTAATAAAGTATATGAGAATAGATAGATTAATCATTTAATCTACCAACATCAACAGAGAAGAAACCCAAAACCATCTCCTCTACTTCTTATAGTGATAACCTTTACAACAACCATAAAAGGAAAACTAACGGGCATAGCAATCAGTTATCCTGCGTAGACCCTCCATCGAAATCAATATCCCCTAAGCAAAGCCCCTAAGGCCTAAACCAACATCAGATAAGCACCCAAGAGATGTCACCTTCGAAGTTGAACAGTCTACGCAGATGATACAAGCAAAAAAATCAACATCTATGACTCTGGCTATCACCACCAATCCTTCTTTGAAACCATCGTTAATCATATGACTGGCTACGGCACGCCATTTGTCAAGGGCTAATGGTAACCCCAGTTCTAGCAAAAACTCCATACGCCTTTCATCGGTACCCAGGGTACTCGACTAATCATTTTGTATTTTAGGCATTTCTATTATACCCTTGTTTTGAGCCCGTTAGAACCTACAACAACGATAATTCCTTGGCCTTCAATATCTCAGTTTGTCATCATCGGCAACCATTTATAAGCTCAAATCATCTTAACCAGCCATTATCCATGAGCTCAAATCATCTTGAGTAGTCTTTACATTCATTGCATTTCATCAATCAACAAACTCCTTACAACACTTCGAACATTCCTCCTTGAATTCACTTCGAAGTCACTACAACCATCGAGCCTAAAACATACGTCATTTGGTCAATATTCGATTCATAGCGTTTCAGCCTTTCTGCTATAAAAAACATACCATAGCGTTTAAATCCTATCCGCTGTGTTTGTTAAACGTTGTAGTATATTCTGCCTGATCCATCATAGACGACCTGACCCAGCATGTCTTGAGCGACCCAACTCAATAGGTCTTGAACGACCCGACTCACCAGGTCTTGAATGACCCAACTCAACAGGTCTTGAACGACCCGATTCATCAGGTCTTGAATGACCCGAAGCTGCCAATGACCTGAAGCCGCCAACAGGGTCTGCTAACGACCTAGCTTCACTATAGCTGAGCAACCTAAATTTTCCATAGCCGAACGACCTAACTTCACCATAGCCGAGCGACCTAACTTCAAACGACCCGACTCCATTGTTATCTCCATGACGCAGCTAGAATGACCCAAGTTTGGACGACCCAACTTCAATTAGCCTTTCTTGCGCAACAAGATATAGCGACCCAAGCTTCATGCTATGCTTCCAAATGATCCATCCATCAATGCTTCAACAATGAACATCCATACATGCAACTCATCCAAAATTGACTAATTTGTCAAACCAGAATCAATAGCAATCATCAACACACATTGGCACAATAATAAATCATTATATAACCATATGAATTCACCAAATCATGATAAAACAATGAATGAATTAACAAATGGATCTAAACTTGCATACACACGAATTAACATAGGGATTTATCGATTTAAGTTGTTAGATTAGATCCTATGGTGATTCGAATGGAAACATACTTACCATGATGTAGATCTTTTTTAAAACAACTTGAAATAATGAAAATAAGGTCAAACAACCCATATACTCGATTGAATCTGTTGAGAGATGCTTATCACTCACCAAATCAACAAATTAGCTTTAAAATGATGATCTACAAATCGGCAAAGCGAAGAACGATCTCCAAATCTCTTAATTCGATGTGATCTACTCTCTCTTGATATGGATCTAGCCTTCCTTGATGTAGATCTAAGATTTTAATGGAGGAGAGATGTATTTGATTGATCAAGGAGGATCACGATATCAACCAAATGAGAAATGAACAAACTAAACCTTTCACCTTACTTTTACCCCTCTATTTATATTCATCCCAACGGCCCACTAATAGGCCACACAAAATCAGCCCACTAAGGACTAGTTAGTTTGTCAAGAAATTGTGTAGCACTAAAATAGCAATTCCTCTCAAACCGCTGAACCAAATATTTAACGTGACCATTCTATGGAATTGGCAACACCATTTTCTTTCTAATAAAATCATTTTCAGCACCTGATTCGATTCCTATCAAAAGTTATGCCCTGTACAAAACTGATAGGGGCTAAAAATTGCAAATGCCACAAGTTGACTACTTGTGGTTGCTGGATTTGCCGGTCGGTTCCGGGCAGGATTATACCACAAGTTGAGCTTAACCTCGTGTTTAAATGCAGTTATAATTTAAATTTCCTAATTGGGGTGTATAACATTTATCCTAATTGATTTAGAATTGTAACCATTATCCTATTATATTTACTTTCTCCATTCAACATTGGTCACAATTGTTATTTATTGATTTGCGATCCTGTTTATAGTTATTAATTATATTGATTGCTACAAATAGTCAACACAAATATATTAATTCAATATGGATTATATTTACATATAATTCCACAATTGAACCTCATTCAAATTGAATTTCCCCATTCAAATACGTTATTTCGTGGTCTTTCTAATTGAGTCTAACATTAAGATAACCACGAATTTACAAATCTGAGCTAAAAGAAGAAGGAAAGAAAGAACCCTAAATATTTTAGATTCACAAGATTTACCTCACGTAGACAAGAAATCTAAATACCTTTATTGTAGATTTACATTCTTTTTTCTTTAAATCTTGAATCTGAACTCCTAAAAGCTAATATTCTAATTTCTGAAAGATTTGGAGAAGAAAGAAAATAGCAGAGCCTTGGCGTTGTCTTAGAAAATATGAGTTGGAGGCTAGGATATGCTAGTCTATTTACAAGTGTACAGAAGATTCTGGTCTGTCGGATAAAATAAAATAAAATCTGAAGCATACAAGTGGAAAATAATAACGTTAAATGACCTGGGTCATTAACGCTAATTTTTGCTTATATTAATTTCTTGTTTAATGTTATTGGTAATGTTTCTTTTTTTGGCTAAATATTGCTATGTAACTTATATTCTTCCATTTATAACATATAGCCAATTTCAAATTTCAAACTTGTGTGCATACATATGCGTATAACTCTTCAAGTCTTTGTCCGTTAATAGCTGCTCAATTAATGTCATTATTAACGCCATCAATACACTGATTTCTTCCTTTTAATATATATTCTAATTTCAAATGCAGCTATCTTCTTGTCCATTTTTCATTTATTATACATTTACTACTTTTCGTCTTTAAATTACATTTTAATTTCAATTTTTGAATTTATTCATATATATTTATGCACAATCTTCGTTTCTTTTCAAAATTCAAATGGCGTTATGCTGTCATTTATTTCTTACTCGTAAGTTACTTTTTGAATTTCTTATTTACATATATACATACACATATACATGTATGTATATATATACTCACTTATATGTTAATTTTTCTAATATGTACATTTATACATATTTTTCTTTTAGAATATGCATTTCTTTAGCCGTCCCTGTAAAATTAAAAACATGACGCTGACAGGACTCAAACTTGCACAACTAACATGGGAGAGACACGTCTTTACCAACTCACCTACTTAGCCTTTTGTTAACAAGACTAAAAACATTGGTATTTATTATTCTTATTAGCGTTTTCTTTAAAAAGCCGAAGATGGCTTCGTCAAAATTAGAAAATAATACTCTCAACTTCTATTATCTTATTACCCAAATCCGGGTTTCCTAAGCCAAAAGAGGCTCCTCTTATTGCAGAGAGTAATCTCTAAACTTCTAGTATCCTGTTACCTGAATCTAGGTTTTCTAAGCCAGAAGAAGCTTCCTCTATTTTTAGAAAATAATCTTTGGATTTCATTTATTATTATTAGTGAATCTGGGTTTTGAAGTTCCAAAGACAAGAAAAGCATTATGGTCCTCCCAAAGGAAGACCTCTTAATTTGCTTATACTTCAGACCTACAAAAATAATAAGGAACTCCACATAGATTACACCTAAAAGGAATATATCTAAATGTTAACAAGAAAAATTGCACTAGCCAATATAAAAAGCAGAGATTACAAAGTCGAAAGGGCAAAGGGATTGGATAGTGAAACTAGGATCATTAAGGAAAGAGCAAAGCCAAAATATTGCCAAAAGCGGTGGGTCGGAAGCTAATACGGGTAGCAAAGAGGATTCAAGACAAACAAGTATCAACACTTAGGCACAAGAATATTAATCCAACATTGATAGCGGAAGATGAAGGTAATAAGGAAGACTCCGAAAAGGCAACACCGACACTTGATGAGATACAAAGAAACAATCCCGGAAGCACTCCACGTAATAACGGGAGCCAGTGATAAGAAGTTGCTGAAAGGCATATGGTCTGAGACCTAATAGAAGAAAAAAAGAGATCGCAAGGTCGGTATTGGTACGAGAGGAAAATATCGGTAGGGGAATATATCCACCGATGAGATAGTAAAGGCACATTCCCAAAAGCATACCACATAAAACCATAATAAAATAAAGGTGAGCAACCGAGAGCATATAAATCGAAAGCTTAAAACCACTGAAGGAAAGCCCTACATCAGACAAGAGAAGGTGGAGGTCTACCGACACTACTTAGCTCAATACTGATACTAACATTAGAAGAATGTTAATAAGTCATCCAAAAGGGGTCACGGATGAAGCTATCACCAGATCAAGACCGAGACTAAGGGTTGCCGAAGAGAGAAAGGAGAGTTATTAAAACCATCACCAGCAGACAACTTTAAAGCCACTGGGAAACATACCAAGAACATGCCGTCACAAACTCAGGCTCCTGGATACCGGAAGCCAGGTATAGGAAATGGAAGATGACAAATCTAGCTTCAGGGTGTATAATAAAGCTGAAGACACTGAAACCGAAAGGTATGAATGCGGACCGAGACCAGTGGTCCCTAAACCGAAAGCCACCAAAGTCAAGGTTATCAAAAACTGTGACTAGGCCACTGAGTGGTATATCCGTGGAACCACTCTGGAAAGCTCGAGATTGACATTCTGAAGCCAAGAAGACAACAATGAAGGCATTCGATTAAAAGAAAGGCCGCCGAGACCTTTCTGTTGGAACCGAAAGTTACAAGAGTGGTTGAAACCGTAGTTCAGCATCCGAAAAAGGCTCTTGTTGGGTTCACAATAGAAGGGGGCCCAATTTGCCTATAAATAATACCCCAGGGGTCTCATTTTAGAGGACTTTTCTCATTCCTCAATCTTGCTCGCATTTCCTAGAGAGAAAACCCTAATATGTAAATCATTTTGGGGATTTCCTATGTAACCTCCTCTATGAATAAAATCGTCAAAGCCCTTAAAGTGGATGTAGGTTCAATCCGAACCACTATAAATTGTTGTGTTCTTTACTATTTCGCATATTGCGTGATGTATTCTTGTGTTGTGTAGTGCTTCTCAATCCAACCTTTCCAGCGGGTACTTGGCTACCTTATTCTTTTCCCCTCAACAAAGGCTTCATACGCAAGTCTTACCCTTTCCCTTAGGCTACCAAAATCCCCTCATACATGCCATTTTTCTTTCTGTCTTGCAACGAGCTTACGAAACCCTTATCCTATGGCAAATGTTGATCTTTGAGTCTTGTAAGTGTGATACTCACCCCTTGAGGGAAGAGTAACTAATCTTCGAGACTGGAACCTTGATATCTACGAACTATTGAACTAACTCAAGCTTGTGGGAACTGAATAATCCCATTTTCCTCTTAGGTCCACTTCCATAGACCTATCTTCGGTGGTGATGAAAAATATCATTAAAATGGAGGGCTTTAACCTCCATTCCCTTTTCCAAACTTTAACCCTTTAGATAACCTTTCCATGTTTCGAAGCATGTTGTTCCATCCCGGGTTTGACTAAGCTTTAAAGAAGCAAGATTATAGATAAAGAGTGTTGGTAAAGAGCTTCTGAAATGCCAATCAACTACTTAAAACATTATTGTTCTGAGTTATGCAAAGAGTAGTGTATCCTTGGATCTCTTCACTCAACGTCCCTATCTTAACCCTCCTTCCTTACTTCCCCCTTTCTGATATAAAGCCTTTACCCTTATCTTCCTGTCTATCGTAAAGGACACTCCCAATATCCATTGAAGATGGTTAGAATAGAAGGAAATTGGGAACAAGATTCCAATGCATCAACTGTTTTGGAAAGTAACACACTTTTGAATGTTAGCTCGGCAAACCCGGAAACTAAAGAACCTTCAAACTTAACAAAAGGAGAAAATAATGAGTTGGAAGCATTATATTTGGCTTTGCAAATCGATGCAACTATGAGGTCTATTGAAGAGAGCTCGGCCCAAAGGACCTCAGTGATTGGCTTATACCAACCGGAATCAGCAATGAAAACACCTTCTGAATTTGACAACCAAACTCGATCCCCGTCAAGTCTACGTACTAGTTTAAAGTCACAAAGAAACAATCAAGTGTTAAAAGGGAACATAGCCCAATCGTTTGACCAACATGCTATGAGAACAGGTAGGCCTTCACTCCTAACATAACCTTTGAACCCGAGTCTTGTAAAGGAGGGAACTGAGAGGAACAAGGCCCTAGAACGACAACTACTCGAAGTAAAGGGTTTATGGGGGCAACACTCGGTCACAAGGGTCTTCGGAGGACATCCAACTGGACCAGAAGGATGAAGTGAAGTCTCTAAGGGAAAGTATGAAAAGAGTCGATATGTACGACTTAAAGGATCTATATGGATATATCGAAAATATATGTGATATGCTAGCTAAATGATATGCAATAGTCAAACAAAATCTAAGCTACGGAGATATCACAATCAAAGTAAATGCGGAAAGTAAAGTAAAATGACACCAGGAATTTTTATACTGGTTCGGACTTCCCGCCCTATGTCCAGTCCCGAAGATCCTCTTTGGAATTCACTAACAACACCCCCTATTAAAACGGAGGAATAGGTTAGTACACATGAGCCCTAACAAGGATGCCTCTCGCCTGAGAAACTATACAGGTCTTCAACAAATACAAGTGTTTGTCTTCTGATTTGTGTTCTTCAATCAACACGGATAGCCAATATTTCAAGTACTACCTTCCTATAATCTGATTCTCGAGTATATGCTTTGAATGCGAAGATTTAAGGAATAATATTGCTTGTTGATTCAAATGATATTAAATTTATTCATGGGTTCAACAAGTATTTGAATTGAAGACCTTTTAATTGCAAAGAATGTAAATGGAGGGAGTAAAATGATGATCAGAAAAATCAGTAAAATTCGGATAGATTAGGTGATTGTAAAGCATGATTAAACTTGTTTATATAGTAGTATAAGAGTAGCAATCCTTCATGAATTGTTTCTATAAAAAAGTTATATCCATTTCCTTTGATTAATGAAGAGAAATATGTTCATGAAGGAAGGTGACTATTCCCAAAAAAGTTTTTTGGTCGAATCAGTCGACTGGTTAAAAATCATCAGTTGACTGGTAGAATTAAATCGTATAAATAATTTTCATTAAAAACTAGCCGTTATATGCAGAAACAGCTTGACCAGTCGACTGGTCCATTTCCTACCAGTCGACTGGTAGGCCAGTATCTGTACATGTGTGGTTTTTTAAGGTTTTAATCACATATATATTTATAACTTGATTAGCACATTCGTGTATACTTGAGGATAGATTTTAACATAATTCTAACACGACTCAATGTACACACACACACACACATATATATATATATATATACACACACATACATACACACATACATACATACATACATACATACATACATATAGCCTTACCTTTATGATTCGATTCCCATAGTAGCTTCATTCGTTGGCATCTATCAAAATCTCGTTATTCAACATTATACCCTTTTTTGACTGATGAAAACACTCTGGATTTTCTTCCCTTGAATGTATAGCTCCCCCTGAATTTCTACAAAAATTTGTTAGTTCATAATTTTATATCCTTACCATTTGATTCCTGCGTTCACAAATGTTAGCACAATTTCCAATAGTATGGAAAATATAATAGCATGGAAACATAAAAATGGCATATAACATAGATAGCATGAGAGATATTTATCCCCCTTTATCATTGATTAAAAAGAGAGTAAGACATTATAAGCACATGATAACCGAAGAACTTGTTTAGAGATCTTTGAATGATACAATTCCTAGTTTTCGTCAGAGTTTAATGAAAGAATTCTCTAAAAGGGGTTTAGTAAAGATATATGTAATTTGATTTTCTGAGTTAACAAATTCTAAATTAATTGTTTGTTTTTGAATATTGTCTCTAAAGAAGTGATGTCTGATATCAATGTGTTTAGTTCTAGAGTGGTTTACCGGATTCTTAGATAAATTTATTGCGCTTGTATTGTCATAATAGATTATGGAATTTGAATTTTTTACATTGAAATCTTTTAGTGTTTGCTGCATATATAATACCTGAGCACAAGCTAGTGCAGAAGATATGTGTTTAGCTTCGGATGTTGATAATGAAACACAATTTTTCTTTTTGCTGAACCAAGCTATAAGCGATTTACCAATAAAGTGACATGTTCCACTTGTACTTTTACAATTTGTGACAACCGCGGGTCTCGAACCCCCGACCTCCCGTAAAGCAACACCATGCACTAACCACTTTGCTAAAAGATCTTTGTATTAGCTTTTCGAGAAGGGTGTTACAGACTACCCCCCTTAAAGAGCCCAACGTCCTCGTTGGCTCATATCACTCACCACCCAGGCATTTTGCATGTAACCTGCACCAGTACCACACCGACTGACATCCACAGCATTACACACACAATTCCGGCTGGGTATAGGCACTGATACCAAATGTGACAACCGCGGGTCTCGAACCCCCGACCTCCCGTAAAGCAACACCACGCACTAACCACTGTGCTAAAAGATCTTTGTGTTAGCTTTTCGAGAGGGGTTTTACACAATTCGTTCGTGATCCTCCAAAATCGGCATTGCTATATGAAACTAATTCAAAGGAACAATCTTTTGGATAGAAGAGTTCAAAGTCTTTGGTACTACTTAAATATCATAATATTTGTTTAACCGCTCTTAAATGCGACTCTTTTGGATTAGCTTGAAATAGGGCACATAGCAAACACTCATCATAATATCCGGTCTACTTGCTGTTCAATATGAAAGTGAACCTATCATGTTGCGTTATAACATTTGATCGACACTTGTACCATTTTCATCTTTACCTAAATGTGTTGATGTACTCATTGATGTAGGTTTACTTGACATGTTTTCCGTTCCAAAACATTTTATTAAAGTAATACAATATTTTTCTTGATTAATAAAAATTCCATAAGATAATTTCTTAATTTGCAAACCCAGAAAGTAGGATAGTTCTCCCATGTGTGACATTTCAAATTCATTGGTCATTATTTTTGAAAATTCTTGACATAATTGATCATTTGTAAATCCAAAAATAATGTCATCTACATATATTTGAACTATTAGAATATCTTTATGGTCTTTCTTGATAAAAAGTGTTTGATCAACCTTTCCAATTTGAAATCCTAAATCAAACAAGAAAGTTTTGAGATGTTCATACCATGCACGAGGTGCTTGTTTCAGACCATATAATGCGTTGTTTAGTTTATAAATATGATCAGGATAATTTTCATGAGCAAATAGTGGAGGTTATTCAACATATACTCGTTCTTTAATGTAGCCATTTAAGAAAGAGCTTTTGACATCCATCTGATATAATTTCAAGTTATGATGACAAGCGTATGCTAATAATATTAGAATTGCTTCTGCTTGTGCAAATGGAGCAAAGGTTTCTTCATAATCTATGTCTTCTTCTTGGTTGTAACCTTGTGCAACAAGTCTAGCTTTATTTCTAGTGATATTTCCAAATTCGTCTGCTTTATTTTTGTAAACCCATTTTGTTCCAATGACAATTTGATCACTTGGTCTTGGAACTAACTCCCAGACTTCATTACATTTAAACTAGTTTAATTCTTTTTGCATGGAAATTATCTAATTTTCATCTGTTGATGCTTCTTTTGGATTTTTGGGTTCGATATTTGATAAGAAGGCTACATTACTTATCAAATTAAGTTGACTTCTTGTTCTAATGCTTGAAGTTATTTCTCCAATAATATTTTGCGCTGGATGATCTCGTAATATTCGGGGTGGAGATCTGACTTCGATAACAGGAATATTTTGATTATTAATATTATCTTGAGTTTCTGTAGTATTATTCTCTATGTTGTTATGAAAAATGTTTTCATCTTCTCTATATATTATTACATCATCAACATAGGAAGAGTTATTTATTGTAATATCTTTTTTTAAAGAATTTTGAATAAAAATTTCGTCAAACGAAACATGAAGTGATTCTTCTATCTTACTGGTTCTTTTATTGAAAATACGATAAGCCTTCCTTCGTTCAGAATAACCTAAGAATATTCCTTCGTCAGATTTTGAATCAAATTTTCCAAGTTGATCTTTTGTATTTAAAATAAAACATTTTCATCTAAAAACTTTAAAGTACGATATATTTGGTTTTCTACCAGTAAAAAGCTCGTAAGGAGTATTTTTATTAGGACGTCTGATGGAAACACGATTCAAAACATAACATGCTGTTGCAACTACTTCAGCCCAAAAATATTTTGATAATGTACTTCATTTAATATTGTTCTCGCACATTCTTTTAAAGTTCTAGTCTTATGTTCTACAACTCCATTTTGGTGTGGAGTTCTAGGAATGAAAAACTATGAAAATTTCCTTTCTTTTGACAAAATAGATTAAATTTATCATTTTCAAATTCTCCTCCATGATCACTTCGTATGTTCTTTATTTTTAAATTAGTTATATTCTTAATTTGTTTGACGAAATTCTTTAAAATATTAAAAGTATCGCTTTTATTCTTTAAAAACATAGTCCAAGTGTATTTTGAAAAATCATCAACAATTACAAACACATGTCTACTATGATTTATAGACTGAACTTGAGTTGGTCCAAATGAATCTATGTTTAGTAACTCAAGCGGTTGTAAGGTTGATTTAACCTTTTTAGTTTTAAAAGAGGATTTTGTTTACTTTCCGAGTTGACAAACATCGCATAAATTTTCAATTTTGAATTTTATTTTGGGTAATCCTCCTACAAGATCATTTTTAGACAATTTGCTTATTGTTTTAAAGTTAATATGGCAAAATCATTTTTGCCATAACCAAGGATCATTATCTTTGGCTAATAAACCCATGCTTGGATTATTATTAACTGCCATATTTAAAATATAAATATTTTTATCTCGATTTCCCTCAAAAATAAGATTTTGATTTGAATCAAATATACTACATTTATTTCCAAAAAATGTTATTTTAAAACCTTTATCACACAATTGACTTATACTTAATAAATTATGATTTAAATTCTTAACTAATAAAACATCCGAAATAAGAGGTGGATTAGATATACCGTGATTGCTCACATCACCTTTGCCGATGATGTATCCTTCGGAATTATCTCCAAACGCGACAGTACCTCCTTTTGAGTAAGTAATATTTGATAGCATTTCTTTGTCTCATGTCATATGTTTTGAGCAACCACTGTCTAGTACCCATTTTCCTCTGCTTTTATCAAGTGGGACCTACAAAAAAAAAATCAAAAATTTCATTGGTACCCACTTCCTCTTTAGGGTCCTAAGGGTTAAGTCGTAGGAAGCCAAACCCAAGAGGGCTTAGTTTCCTTTTTGAAAAAATAATTACTATTATAATGAACAGAATCTAAAATGTTATTAATACATTTATTCCGAATATGAATATTATCTGTCTTTGGAATCCATATACTAATATTATCCGAATAATTCTTCTTAGTAGAAGTATTTAATTTACTGCCTGAAATTTTTGGTTTAATATTAGAAATTTTTTATATTGGACTTCCTGTTTGAATTTATTTTATTATCATATCCAAGTCCTTTTTTATTGAAAACTGATTGAGAATTTTCTAAAATTTTAGATATATTCTCTCTACCCTTGTTAAAATTATTTACATTTTTAGAAATATTTTCTAACTTAGTTTTTAAACTAGAGTTTTCTAACCCTATAATTTTAGTTTTATTATTTAAATAATGATTTTCAGAAACCAATAAATTGTTTTTATTCTTTTGAATATCTAATTCTTGACTTAATAAAGAAATTTGAGAATTTGCATTTGAAAGAGAATCTTGTAATTTTCTAATTTCTTCTTCTAAGATTTCTTTTTCATCTTTCAAAAGGTCTCTCTCAAATTCGGCTTTGTTTTTTATCTTCTTTAGCTTGTTTAAATTTTCTTTTAAACATTTCCTAGATTCTAAGATTTCAGTATTAGTTTCTAGTAATTCATCAAAAGTAAAATCACTTACATCGTTGTCTTTAGCCATAAAGCACACATTTGCTTGCTCACTATCGCTGTAGCTATCACTTTCAAAAGATGAATCCGAGTTGTCCCAAGTGACTGAAAAAGCTCGTTTCTTTGATTTCTCATTCTTGCAATTTCTCTTTAGCTCTGGACAAATCTTTTGATAGTGTCCGGTTTTGTGATAGTTGAAGCATTCTACTAGAGCTGGATCAGGTTCTTTTGATGAATTCTTCTTTATATTTTTTCTTTGACTCTTTCTGTATTTTGGAAATTTTGTAAAATTCTTAGCAACAAATGCTATGTCTTCTTCATCTGAATCGGAATCTTCTTTTTCTGCATGGAAAGCTAAATTTTTCTTATCTTGTACCTGTGCTTTCTTTGCCTGCAAATTCACTTCATATGACATTGGACTACCGATCAATACTTTCGGTTTCGTTGTAGAGAGATCACTAGCTTCTTCAATTGCTAATGCTTTTCTCTCCCATTTATCCATTAAAGAATTCAAGATTTTTGAAACTATGTCAAAGTCGGAATATTTTTCTCTTAGTCCTAATAAAGAATGATAAATATTCTGAAAATGTGAATACATATCATTTATGGATTCGTTTTCATTCATCTTAAAATTTTGAAAGTGATATTTGAGCAAAGATATTTTACTTTGTTTAACTCTGTTAGTGCCTTCATGAGTAGTCTTAAGTGTTCTCTAGATTTCATATGCAGTGTTGCACATACAAATCTGATTGATCTCATTTCTATCTAGAGAACAATCTAGCATGTTCATGTCCTTAGCATTTGCAGTAGCTTCATTTTTCTCAATATTTGACCATTCAGTATATGCAGTAGTAGGTGATGTATACTCTTTTTGAGTAGTATTCCATGCATCATAGTTATTAGCTTGCATGTATATTCTCATTCGAGTAGCTCAGTAACTATAGTTTATGCCATTAAAGAAGGGTGGTCTAGCAGTTGATTGTCCTTCAGAATACCCTGTGTTATTGCAAGTGCTAGTATTACTATCCATAATGTCAATGTATCAAATAACGGTTTTACGGTTATATGATAGCCTTGCTCTGATACCCATTGAAAAGAGTCAATATGTATAACTTAAAGGATCTATATGGATATAGTGGAAATATATGTGATATGCTAGCTAAATGATATGCAATAGTCAAACAAAATCTAAGCTACAGAGATATATCACAATCAAAGTAAATGCGGAAAGTAAAGTAAAGTGACACCAGGATTTTTTATACTGGTTCGGACTTCCCGCCCTACGTCCAGTCCCGAAGCTCGGAATTCATTAACAGCGCCCTCTCTTAACCCGGAGGAATAGGTCAGTACACCCAAGCCCCAACAAGGATGCCTCTTACATGAGCAACTACACAGGTCTTCAATAATCACAAGTGTTTACTTCTGATTTGCGTTCTTGAATCAACATGGATAGCCAATATTTTAAGTACAACCTCCCTCTAATTTGATCCTCGAGTATATGCTTTGAATGCGAAGATTTAAGGAAGAATATTGCTTGTTGAATCAAATGATATTAAATTAATTCATGGATTCAACAAGTATTTGAACTGCAGAGCTTTTAATTGCAAAATGTAAATGGAGTGAGTAGAATGACGATAAAAAAATCAGTAAAATTCGGATAAATTAGGTGATTGTAAAACATGATTAAACTTGTTTATATAGTAGTATATCGCAATCCTTCACGAATAGTTTCTATAAAAAGTTATGTCCATTTCCTTTGATTAATGAAGAGAAATTTGTTCATGAAGGATGGTGACTCTTCATAAAATAGTTTCTGGGTCGAATAAGTCGACTGGTTAAAAATCATCAGCTGAATGGTAGAATTAAATCGTATAAATAATTTTTATTCAAAACTAGTCGTTATATGCAGAAACAGCTTGACCAGTCGACTGGTCCATTTCCTACCAGCCGACTAGTATGCCAGTTTCTGCACATTTGTGTATACTTGAGGATAGATTTTAACATAATTCTAACATGACTCAATGTACATATATATATATATATATATATATAATACCTTATCTTTATGATTCGATTCCTTTAGTAGCTTCATTCGTTGGCATCGATCAAAATCTCGTTATTCAACAAACTATAGCCACATGGCAGTTGGAAATGAAAAAGAAAACTTGTTCGATTTGTTCCAAGAGGGGAAGGATTGATCCATTAGATGAAAGATACAATGAGAGCCAGTGCAACAGGGGCAAAGAACAATCTAGAAGTTCAGGAACTTGAGAGTCCAGTCCCGAAAGATCAAACCATGGAAGCTTGGGAATCTATTTTTGAAGCAAAGAGGAGAAAACCATAAAAAATCTATTCGAAACAGAAAGGAAAAGAATCTTGGATGGGAACATTAGTGAGGAAGAAAGAATGGCACCCTTTATTGACGAAATCAAGAATACAGTGATACCTTCACGCGTGAAAACCCAAACCATGAAATATCAGGGAACTACCGGCCCTGACGAACTTCTCACGGCCTTCAATAGACAAATGAGCATCTATGATGCTTCTGGTGCTGTACGATGTCGATTATTTCCAATGAAGCTTCAAGGAGCGGATGCCAAATGGTATCGACAATATCAAGAGAATACCATTAATTCCTAGAAGCAATTCTCTCATGAGTTCTCAACGTAGTTCTGTGTTTGCAAAGACCCAGCCGTGGGCTATACGATCCTCGCAAATATAAAGCAAAAACCAGGAGAATCTTTGAGTAACTACTTGGAAAGTTTTAAAGCCGAGGCCCTAAAAGCAGAAATCATGAATGACCGTGAAAAACTCATCGTCGTCTATTCAGGTCTAGTTGAGAACACACCATTCTGGAAGGAGCTATATATCCGCAGATGTAGAAGCTTGCAAGATTTCTATCTACAAGGAGACAAATTCATTCGTACGGACGAATTCGACTGTTCTAAAAGGAACTTCAACAAGAAAAGAAATCTCAATGAAAACCCTAGGTCTTATTCAAACATGAAAAGAAGACGCAGGACCTCCAAAACTAAAACTTCAAACTCCTTCTGCGGAAGCTGCTACAACTATGGATCAAAGGATCATTGTCTTAATCAATGCTGCAAGCCACGCACATGTCGCATTTGCCGAATCCCAGGTCATGCGGCATCCTCATGTTACAACTATGGATCAAAGGATCATTGTCCTAATCAATGCTGCAAGCCACGCACATGTCGCATTTGCCGAATCCCCAATCACGCGGCATCGTCATGCCCTGTGCTTCAAAAGGACAACAAGACATCATAAAAGTATGGTAATATTTCTTTTAATTCAAGTAGTACATCAATTCATTTAGAGAATTAGCGAACATGCTTACAATTTTAATATGTTAACAATCCCCCGTACTTTGAGCTATAGCTGACACGAGTTGTGTGCTCGCTCTAAAAGCTCTATTTGATCACGCGAGTTATGTACTCGTTGCGAATAGTGTGTTTGCACCTGCGAGCTGTGTGCTTGCTCGTGAGTTATGTACTCACCATGAACTGTGTTTTTGCACCCATGAGCTGTGTGCTCGACCGTGAGTTGTGTACTTGCCGGAAACTATGTGTTCACATCCTAGGCACGTACATCTTCTGCCTACATATCATCCCACAGAGGGGAATGAAAGCTCACAAGGTACGTACATCCTCTTCTTACATATCATCCCGCGGAAGGGAATGAAAGCTCCAGGGGGGAACATGAAGTATACACAACCTCTGTCTCAAAAAAAGGGAAAATTTCAAAGCCCGAGGAAGTGGCTCATCAAATCAAGTCAAAGCCTAAGGAAATGGCTCATCAAATCAAAAATAAAGCTCATGGAGCTGATAACAAACCAACTTAAATCTCAAAGGTGCAGCCAGTAAATCAAAACAAAACCCGGAAGATGGTTTCTAAGGCCTAAGTAGCCATTCTCACAAATACCTAAATCTGGGTTGGTTCGGGACTTCTATTATTACCATTACTTCCAAATGTGGAATATTTGGCCTTCTATCAAATACCTGAATCTGGGTTGGTTCGGGACTTCTATTATTTCCATTTTTTTCAAATATGGATGTCTGGTCTTCCTTCAAGTACCCAAATCTGGGTTTCGAAATCGCTAACTACAGTTACTAGACATGTATTTCTAATCTTCTCCTATGAAAAAAACCTGAATGTAGGCTTCTGTAATTCTATTCGCGTTTTCAGAAAGAGGATATGAACTTCCAACTTGACACCTAAAGTAAGTTGAGAGACTTTAACCCTATCTTTGGAAAAGGGTCTGCTATCAACATTCAGGATAATAACTCCAGTCCATATTCTAAAAGCCGTCAAACGAAGAGTGGGATTTCCCATTTCGCTCAGGAAGATTTTCTAAACCTACATATATACACACACACACATAGGATAGCTATTCATTATTTTGATATTGTATGAGATAATGATGATTGCACCATTCCATCATAATCTCAACGATTAATTAATTTTCATCCAGACAATACCCCATGATAAGTATGCAAGTCATTATATATATGTTACTCTTAGCAGAAGGATTACAACAATAACCTAAGTAAAATGTTTCAAACAAAAACAAGGGTTAAGTATCATGTAGTCTCTATGCAGTTTACAAGCTTGCCCATAAAGTTATGTTGTAAATGGTCGTGTACGAAAGTTAGGCTGTTACAACACCTTTGTCACAATATTTCTTTGCCATATGGACTTAATCAAACAACGATGAGGGCAAAACCTTAAGCACTCTGCGAGAATTTAACACATAAGCATTAGTTTTTATACGTTACACAGATAAAGGTGAAGGAGATTCACGTAAAGATCAGTATAGCTTAATCTATATTTTTGTTATCTCCGAAAAAAGAATTCTGGCCTACCAATACTTAAATAAAGTTCACTATTATGCCTAGAAGGGAGTCTCTGATCTTATTACCATAACATTTAAATAAGAGTTATCCTTCCACCAGTAATTTTTGTGACATTCAAATTTTTATTTACCTAAGCTTAAGTCTTGGGACTTTTGTTATCTTCAAACATGAAGTATGGCATTTATTTACCCAAGCACGAGAGTTGGAAACTTCTTAAACTATAGATTTATGCAGTTAATGGCCCGCTATTACCCTCTATATCCTGTAGCACACTACCACCACTACGCTTTTCCTCATATAGCCTCTTCGCTTTAAGTCCTGCTATGTTCCGCTATTCCCAATATATCCCGTTATTTCCGCTATATTTTGTTATTCCCGCTATATCTTTAACGATAGAAATGAGCTTAAAAATGAAATTTATGCATTATTTTTTTTTTGTTAAATTAGGTTTTTTAATTGAATTTTTTAATATCTACTTTTAGAAACAAAAATATTCTAATATGCTATTTAATTTATTTAATTTAAACGAAAATTTACGTTTATTTGTCGATATCTGCATATATTTGTATTTAAAATTAAGAATGTACTAATTAAAGTTAAATAAAGTGTCAGTTTTTCACCTACTTATCATTTATATATTCATAAAAACATTTTGAAGGAGTTATATTTGTTATTTTATAGTCATCCGCTATACCCTGCTATTTCCTCGCTTTATCCCCGCTATGACTTTTTGGACCTCTGCCGCAATAGATCCGTTAAGCGCTTTAACTGCACAGCTCCAGATGTGATTTCCATGCGTTTTCTACTTACCCGAGTAGGAGTCTCGGGATTGCTATGATTTCTGATTTCAGTTTACCCAAGCACGAGTCTTGGGGTTTCTATTGTTTTCAGATATGACATTTGACTATCTAGTTACCCGAGTATGAGTCTCGGGGTTTCCATATGGTTTCCAATTTCTATTTACCTGAGTGTTAGTTTCGGGGTTTCTATTTGATTTCTGATTTCCACTTACCCGAGTGTTAGTCACAAGATTTCTATTAAATTGTAGATGTGAATTTCTAATATCTATTTTTTTTGTTTATAAGTTTTCTTTTTCCTATCACATTCAAGCTTATGAATTCTTGTTGCATAAGTTCAAGTATAATCCTTAAACCTCATTCCTTGGTGTTTCCAAGTAAAGGTTCATAAGTTAGAACACAAGCAAGTACCACAGACCCCCCGCTCGAAGCCTTCCAACAAAGGTTATGATCTTGCAATGCTTCGTATAAGGAAGTTTTCTAAGCTCATGGCATATTACCCATAATATTTATTTCTATGAACCATGGTCAAAATAGTATTTAATACATCATTAGATCCTGTATGAACATATGTTTAAATTTGCAGACTAAGTTTACAAAAGGTTCATACCTTTGGCTTCATGTTTATCCCCTTTTTAATTAAGGAAAGTTGATGCTTCCACTTGCACCATTACTCTTGGTTATGTGAAACTAATACCAAATATTTTTATAATGATTCTTGAGCAACAGACAAGCCATGCAGGTGCCGCAAGATTTTGTCCTAAGAACAAAAGCTTTTTTATAGCAGGGGGCCTAACTGTTAACACCAAAATTTGCACTGACCAAATATAAAGAAGCAAAGATTCCAAAGATGAAAGGGAAAAAGGATTGGATAGCGAAACCAGGATCATGAAGGAAAGAGAAAAACCAAGGTATCGCTAAAAGCGGCAGGCCGGAAGCCAATACCTGCAACAAAGAGTATTCAAGGTAAACAAGCATCAACACTTCGGCACAAGAATATCAGTCCAACACAGATAGTGGAAGATTGAACGTAATAAGGAAGACTCCGAAAGGGCAACACCGACACTTGATGAGATACAAAATAACAATCCCAGAAGCACTCCACTTAATACCGGGAGCCAGTGGTAGGAGGTTGCCGAAAGGCATATGGTCCAAGACCTAGCAGAAGAAGAAAAGAGATCGCAAGGTCGATACGCGTATGAGAGGAAAATACTGGCAGAGGAGTATATCCACCTAAGGGTAATAAAGGCACATCCCGGAAAGAATACCACATAAAACCATAAGAAAATAAAGGTGAGCAACCGAGAGAATATAAACCAAAAGCTTAAAACCACTGAAAGAAAGCGCTATGTCAAACAAGAGAAGGCAGAGGGATACTGGCACAACTTAGCTCAATACCGACACTAGCATTAGAACAAAGTTTATAAGTCATCCGAAAGGGGTCAAGGATGAAGTTGTCACCAGATCAAGAATGAGACCAAGGGTTGCCGAAGAGAGAAAGGAGAGCTATTAAAAATGTCAACAGGAGGCAACTTTAAAGCCACCGGGAAACATACCAAGAGCATGCCTTCACAAAGTTTAGCTCTTGGATACCGGAATCCAAGTATAAGAAAAGGGAGATGAGAAATCTAGCTTCAGGAATATAATAAAGATGAAGACATCGATACCAAAAGGCATGAATGTCGACCAAGACCAGTGGTCACTAAACCGAGAGCCACCAAAGTCAAGGTTATCAGGTTCCGAGACCAGGCCACCAAGAGGTATATCAACGGAACCACTTCTGAGAGCTCGAGATTAACATTCCGAAGGCTAGAAGACATCAGTGTAGGCATTCAATAAGAAGAAAGGCAGCCGAGACCTTTCTGCTGGTACTGAAAGTTACAAGAGCGGCCAAAACCTTAGTTCAGCATCCAAAAGAGGCTCCTACAGGGTTCACAATAGAAGAAGGCCCAATTTGCCTATAAATAAGACCCTAGGGGTCTCATTTTGGGGGACTTTTATCATTCCTCAATCTTGCTCTCATTTCCTAGAGAGTAAACCCTAATTTGTAAATTAATTTGGGGATTTCCTATGTAACCTCCTCTATGAAAAAAATCATCAAAGACGTTAAAGTGGACGTAGGTTCAATCCAAGCCGAACCGCTATAAATTGTTGTGTTCTTTACTATTTCGTTTATTATGTGACATATTGTTGTGTTGTGTAGTGCTTTTCAATCCAACCCTTTCAGCGGGTACTTGGCTACCTTATGATTTTCCCCTCAGCAAAGGCTTCATACGCAAGTCTTACCCTTTCCCTTAGGCTACCAAAATACCCTCCTACAAGCCATTTAGCTTCCTATCTTGCAACGACCTTATGAAACCCTTATCCCAAGGTAACTGCTAGTCTTTGAGTGTTGTAAGCGTGATACTCACCCCTTGAGGGAATAATAATTAATCTTTGGGCTTGAAACCTTGATATATAGGAAACAGTGAACTAACCCAAGCTCGTGGGAACTGAATAATCCCATTTTCCCTTTGATCCACTTCCGTAGACCTATCTCCGGTGTTGACGAAAAATATCGTTAACACTAAACATTATTTATGTCAATATTAAAGTAAAGGTTTCTCATTTTCTAAACCCAAAAAAAATATTGAAGGACATTTTACTTCATTTATGAGATATGTCTCCCAGGGTGTGGCTAAAAAATGTGATTAGTGGGTAGGCTGCGTACATACGGAACATTGTTAACAGCCAACCCATCATGGATTATAAAAATAATTAAGAGTTCATAACTATGGGAATGTTATTAATATAAGAAGATAAGTATTTGTGTTCAAGCATTATGATCTCTTAAATTTCTACATCATAACCCTTGACAACACCAGATGAGAAATATATTTAATGTAATTTGAAGAAATCTTTTGAGCGATGCCTCTTTTTCTCTAACTTTGTCAGCACCATCAACACAGGAAATTTGAGTTTTGAATCCCCGACTGTAAGCTTTATTAGTCCTAGTAATAAGCTTGTTTGCTCTCTCATATTCGACATTTTATTTTTGAAGGTTATATAACTTTTCATCCAAAAGTTTGGATTGCTCCACATATTCATAAATATGATGATTGGCATTCTCCTTCACTATACATTCGATGTACTCCCAAATTTCAAAACTTGCCTTTTTAACCCGTTCTTTTAAAAGTTCGATATCATGGTCCTTTAGTGGGTTCATAGAATATGGAAAATGCTCTTTTTGAGATCTTGTAATTTCGGTAGGAGCTGTCGAAGGAGGCGTCGGAAAATAAAGGGAACTATCATTTAGTATAAATTCTAAAGAATTATAGGAGCCTTGAAAATTTTCTAGTTGAAAGGTAAAATCATAAACTTACTTTCGAAACAACCTTATATCCCTATCAAAATCCGTCGTAGGATTGGCCTTCACCAAATTCTTTGTAGCATTTCTTTGACGAACAAGCCTTCGTTCTAGCTCTCTCTTATCCCCTCGAAGACTCTGTACGATAATCCTTTGCTCGTAAAACTTTTTGAACCATGTAAAAGCAAAGGGATAATCCATATACATTGAAAGAGTCAAACCTCTTGAACCCTCTCCATTCCCAACATTGGATGTAGCATGGTCAAAAGGAGCCTTCGAAGATCAAAGTAAGGATGGAGGGTGGTCTAGAAAAAATTAAATTCAAACATCATTTATTTGACACATAAAACATTAGATGAAAATTTTGTTGCATTCAATGGTAAGCAAGACATTTACGAAGATGCCAACAAAATTTCAAGGTAACTCATATAAAATCGAATTATTTAGCATTTTCGGGATAAAGTTGTCTCTGTAGTAAGTTAATTTTACGAATGAAAAATCAAGCACCTCTGAAAGGGTCCATATCCTTCTCGAGTGAGGGTCATGTCCATACTCCCTTAAATACCTCCGGTGGAAGCATAGAAGTAAACTTCCACTAAGGTCACCAAGGAATAAAAAACCCTCCTTCGTATAATGGTAGTATACCTCCATAAGAAAACCAAGCAAGAAGCCTCTTTCTCGATTCAACATCTAAAAGAGTGTCACTAACTCTCTATTTCATTCTAAATCTTTTTATTATGAAGGCGGGCCTTCTTAAAATGAGATCTGGCCTCGTTACTTTTAAAAGAAATCAGGGCAGAGGCACTTGTATCAAGCTCAAAATATATGCCAGATAAGCCATTTTAATCTTTTATTTGTTTATTTAACTTTGACCTCAAAAACTCTACTTGCATGTTATTAATTGTGTCCCCAAGTGATAAGGGTTCTGCAGAACATGCAGTTTTAACGGATCTGTTCCCCCGATTGTGAGGGTGTCCTCCCAAACAACAGAAACTCCTTCTCACTTAAAAGGGAGACCATCTCTATTGGTGCTCTCACCAATGCCTCCGAGTTGGGACCATCAGGACCATCCTGGGAATCCCTACCATCGTTACCTTTGCCATCACTTTCATAGGGATTATCTAAAGCGTCATCTGAAACCTCATTCTCTCCCTCATCATCATCAGAATCATCTTCTTTAATGTTGGGTATTTCAAAAGAGAGGAGCTACTCAACTTCTGTAAGTTCCCTTTGAGGAGTGCGCCCTCCTTTACTCTCAAGGTCATTTACCTTTTGATGGAAACTACCCATTACCTCCAAATGAAATTTGGGAAGTGTAACACCCCCTATTTTATGGCAATTTAATAAAATAAATAATTCATACATATGCATAGACATAAATGTATATATGAAGAATGAAATAAAGATAATGCAAACAAAAATGTAATGCATGCGTTAAAAGAAAGAAGGGATTGGTTGTATGCAGTGTAAATACGTTGCATACACTGATTATGCATTAATGATAAAAGAGGAATAAAAGAAAAAGGTTCATGCAATGGTTTAAATGAGACATTGTAACAAATATGAAAAAGAGGAATAAGAAGAGAATAATAACTACCATTGTTCTAAGCCTTGTTAACAATGCCCTCAGTAGCCCAGTTGGTTAGAGCATGTGACTTGCATACAAGAGGTGCAAAGTTTAATCCCCGCCGCCGTCATATTTTTGTTTTAAGGAAACAACTGAAATAAAACATGTTCATAAGAGGAAATATGTATAAACGCACATATAAGGAAAAATATACATATAAGGAAGTAAAGAAAATATATGTACATATATATGAGAATATATATGTATATATTTGCAAATATATATATATATACACACACACACACACAAGAGATAAAATTCAAGATAAGGCTACAATCAATGAAATATGGTGAGAAACAAATAACGGTGCAATACCATTTGAATTTTGAAAACGAAACGAAAGTTAATATATATATATATATACGTGTAAAATGATCATTACAAGTTTTGTCTACATATAAGGGCCTTATATATGAACGTATTCAAACCAATTCAGAACTGAAGACCACATGGAGAAGGAAAAAATTAGCCAGGGTCGACCCAGGGGTCGACCCAGGCATAAGGGGTCGACCCACCCTTGATCCAGTCAGGTTCGTTGGCATATCTGGACTGTTTTTTAACCAAGTTTAATGCTGACTCAGCGTTGCGAGTACGATAAGATCCTGAGCACCTATAAATAGGCTAGTAGAGCCTAGCCTAAATATCACATTCTCCGAGATAACGTCTAAGCTCTGCTGAGACGACCCCGAACCCCATACTGACGGTGGCAAGGGTAATCTTTGGAATATAACACATAAACAGATAATAGCATAACAGAATTAAATAAATACACCAAATAATGCACAAATAATACACTGGATAAACATAACCATCAGAGTTACACAGTATACAGGATCATACTTAGTTCAAATACAGTTCAGCTATACATAAATGTCTACAGCGGAAAACAAACATAACATGTACAATAGGAGCTGAACAGCATAAAATAGATAAATGATAGAATCCATCTTTAGCTCCAGAGAAAGAGCCTGCTAAAACCTAAAGACAAGACTGGCCGTGTAGAAAAAGGGGCACCCGAGTTTGAAAGTGAAACAAACTACGAGTCAGTCATAGTACTGGTATGAGAAATCTACTCAACACATTGTAAATATGGCTAATCACAGGACCACGCCACTTTCATGGAACGGGTTTACTCCATTGGATTGCCAGTGCTTTAAAACAAGTAAATCTTTAAACATCGCAATGCTTTTTATAAAAATGAAGTCATTATAAGACTCAGTTCCCATCACACAATGCAACGCAAACCGGAGGATAGAGTTTTTACCTTGTAATGGCCAAGATATGCTTGATACGAATAAAACAAAAGCATTTGATATTACTACTAGTGTTATATGTTTCAAAAACAATTTCAAATCATAAGTATCAATCATAGATGGCATTAATGCCACATACCACTATGTCGCCATATATAGGTATACAATCAAAACCGCACAGTCACGTATTTGGAAATTGGATTTCCGTCATGAACCAAGGCAAAAGATAGTCCTTACCGAATTCGAGACTGTCTAGGCCGAGTCTCAGGCACAGCCGCAACCGTACCCTGGATCATCAGGGCCAGTCCACACGGAGTGGATTATAATGCCTGAACAATGCGTTTCTCCGCCCTTTGGGGCGTAAATGAGCCAACGAATGACTCCGTCGGTCCCGGATCGACCGATATAACCGAGGCGCCTCGCTATCCATCATCCACATAAGTAAAATGTCAGGCCGTGTAAAAACACTGACATAACTCCAAGCTAGAAAGAAAAGCATGCCCTCCCAGAGATCCTTCTCCCGTTTCTGGTTCATAACGGGGTGTGAGGCTCGCGAATTCACGTTATACACAAAGCTACGCCACACAGGCGGTGCTTTGATCATCAATCACAAGACTTTGCTTTTCAACAGAAGCCCTGATCACTGCATCTTAGCATGTCACACAGGCGATTCACACCATGAAACTGATGGTTATCAATCACATAGAATAAATTCCAATGTCAGACACACAATCCATTTACAAGTCCGTTCTGGGTCGAAACGAAATCGGAGGCACTATATACCTCGCTAACCCATCGATCTCCATGTACGTCTAGACGATCACCACTCATTATCCATATTTCGGGATGCCTCCCAATCAGGACATCAGTTAACATCCAAACGAGGTGAAGATTTTCGGTCTTCAACCACCGTCTTCATCTTCGATTTCTTATCGTCGATTTAGTTATTCAGAATGGCATAAACCCGGTCTTTCTGAGCAACTCGCATATATAATAAACAAGTGCAACACAAACACACATACGCCATATTCCAATTCATTAGTCACTAACCGTAAATCAGTAAGAGAACAATTTCCCAAATATTAACCCCGAAGGCCGAAACCAACATCAGATCAAAATCCAGGAAACCATTCGACTTAGCCAACCTTCAGTTAGTTTCTAATTTCACTTCCATATCATTTGTAATATTTTATAACGATTTATTGCTATTTTTATTTATTTTAAAATAACCAATTTATTCAAACGACGCTTCGGCCATAACGCGGCCGTGGCACTGTTTTTTCTTTAGATTTGATTTACACATATCTGAAAATCTAACCGTTGGATCTTCACAAAATTTATATCATTAGAAAGATCTTTTCAAAACGAATCCAACGGTTCCAGTTTCGGGAAAATCCGAGGGTCGAATCTCCCAGTATAATCGTTTGAAGTTTCGATTTTAAAATACGAACTGCAGCGTCGTTATTCGATTTAATATATTTATATTTATATATATATATATATACAAATATAATCGATTCGGGCGCTGTTTTTCTTTAGTTTTGAATTAAACATTCCAGACAATCCAACCGTTGGATTTTTATAAAGTTGGTGTCGTTGGAAAGATATTTCCAAAGCGAACATAACGGTTTCGGTTTCGGGAAAATCCGATGGTCGGATCTCCGACACTAATCGTTTGAAATCACGGTTTCAAAACACGAACTGCAGCTTCGTTATTCGATATATTTCAATTCTATTTATATATATATATCGATTCTTTGATTTCAAAGCTATATTCTTTTCATACATTTGATAAAAATGATGTTTTTATCCAACATACATTCACTTCGACACTTCGCTATTTTTAACAATTCATGTATATAGTAAAAATGTGATTTTTATTGTAAAACGATTTATTTCAAAACACGACTATTTTATATAGTTAATATAGGTGATAAAAATAGGATTTTTATTATAAAACAATTTATTTCAAAACAAGATTATTTTATATAGTTCATATTGATGATAAAAATAGGATTTTTATTATAAAACAATTTCTTTCAAAATATGAATACCTTTCAACACATGAATTTCAATTCAACGAATGAATTTCGATTCAACACATGAAGGTTTTCAATAGTTTATATATATAGATAAAAAGGTGATTTTTATATTTAAAACACGAATACCATTCAACACATGAATTTCTATTCAACGAATGAATTTCAATTCAACACATGAAGGTTTTCTATAGTTTATATATATAGATAAAAAGGTGATTTTTATATTTAAAACACGAATACCATTCAACACATGAATTTCTATTCAACGAATGAATTTCAAATCAACACATGAAGGTTTTCTATAGTTTATATATATAGAAAAAAGGTGATTTTTATTGCAAAACATGAATGTCATTAAATGATGAATTTCTATTCAACACACGAATATAGTTTCAACACAAGAAAATAATTCTAACACATGAATATTATTCAAAATTTCAGCAGCATAACGGCAGAGTAGTTAAAACCGGGACCGTCCCTAGTACGGCTCCTCGCTCTACCTTAAAGCCTCGCAGCTTTTGACAATGGGGATTCATGCATCTAGTTTCCACACAGGCGGCATGTATTTTTTTTCATTTCCACAAACTAATCCTATGTGGTTTCAACCAAATATTTCTCAACCACAAACGGGTATTTTTCAACCACAATCAATCAATTCCAACCACAAACAATTTCAATCAACCATTCGCTATCAATCAATTTTCACACCAATCACAACCAATAAATATCGTCCATGGTTTGTGGACGAGGGGCGTATATATATATATATATATTTATATTTATATATATATAGCATTTCACTTCTATTTCAACCACAAACAATTCTAATCAACCATTCGTAATCAACCAATTTTCACACCAATCACAACCAATAAATATCGTGCATGGTTTGTGGACGAGGGGCGTATATATATATATATATATATATATATATAAGCATTTCACTTCTATTTCAACACATATTTAATTTTTACAATGCATATATAACTTATACATCGAACGTACAACTTATACAAGAGGTGTACAATGCTTATATAACTCATACATCGACTATATAATTTATACATCATCGTTTTCCATATCGTTTATACATTAGAAATCTCACATTGGGTTCCACTCCACCAAAAATAGCAGAAGGCTCAGAAAAATATGCGGTCTCTTCTAGAATGTAGAAGGTGTCCACACGAGTCTACTGTCTCTTGTTTCACTGAATTTCGTCAACAAACGAAAAGATATGATTTTTACAGTGAAATCAAAAACCGTAGCGCTTTAAACTGCTACTAAATAGTTTAATAATAAAAACAGTCGTATAGTTTCAAACCTGTTCAAAACTAGGTTTGCAGTTTTCGCGGAAACCGAGCACCGTGGAGACGAACGGAGGGTACCACGATCTAGAGCTACGAGAGGGCTTCCTGGCGATGGGGGTCTCGTTCAGTTCGTTGGCGTCTCTGAGGCACGGCGACGCGAGAAAGATTCGAACTTTGAGGGCTCGATTCAGGCGATTCGGTGGACGAGGGGGTGTGAGGGTTGGTCGGATTTGAAGAAGGGAGCAAGGACTTTCGATTGCAGGCTGTGGCGGAGGCTGGTTCGTCGTGGCGGCGCCGGAAAATGGCCAGGAAGTTTCGATCACGTTTCCGTTGAGAGGAGAGAGGGAGCGGCGAGAGAGAGTGCTGAGTTGGACGAATGAATTTTTTTTATTTTTTTATATATTTTTAATTTCGAAATTACCCTCTTTCACCCACGAACACCAATCCAAACCCAACGACTGTCGTTCCTAGCGTTTTACCCCCATTCCAAACACAATGGGATATGTTTCGTAGGCCTATTCGACTATTTGAGTCAGTTTTCCTTCAATTTAAAATATATAACATTCAATATTCGATTTGAACGTACATTTCAATTTGCCAGGGCCACAAACTGATTCTAAAAATTCCCAAAAAAATAAATCAAGCTATGTTTGGACGATACGGTCCCAACAAAACTAGTTTCGTCGAATTCTGAGACCATCTGAAAAATGGCCCATTTCTGGTCGATCCAATTTAAATGTAATTGACCAAAACCCGTTTTCCTTTGCCACGCTCACATACTAGCTTCAAAAATTATGAAATTTGAAACCTAGCAATAATTTGACATCCCGGATCCAAAAAAAGTGGTTTCGTCGAATTCCAAGGTCATTTGCAAAATGGCCATTTTCACGGGCTATATAAACTCCATAGCGACCTTTCAGAAATTTCATTTGGCCATAACTTTTGCTTCCCGCTATGAAACTTCGATTTTTCAGATTCGTTAGAAAGGTATTCACTAACAGATTTAAATATTTTTGGTTTCACTCAAATCCGTTTTGTTTTGCACCCGGTATAGTCAGTCGAAGTTTGAATTCAAATTTTGAAACTACCGCGCCATTTCAGGCCTTGTTTACAATTAGAATTAATTATATTCGTTTTCAAATGTCGATTCAAACTTACTTTTCATCGTTATCATTTAAAATATTTATTTTAAATATTTAAAATCCACTAAAATAGCCAATTTAAAATTTTTAAATTGGTTCAGATTTCCCGGGTCGTTACATCTGCCATTCTTTCTCCTCCTCAAATCTCTTTAGAAAAATAAGATAATTAGTTTAGGAAAATTCTGAATCAACATTTGGAGGAAAAGAATGAATATTAATTATAAGGTGTTCAGAATCATATTCAAAGAGAGGTAATTTTCTAGATCTGGTTTATTCAATTTTCTTCCCCTTTCTTCCCTTTTTCTTTTAGTAAAAATTATGAATCCATGGTTGTTAGGTTCTGAATCCAATTAGGGGAAACCATGGAATGCAAGATCTGGACCAGATCCAGGATTTGGAAAGAAAATTAGGTGAGTGGATTTAAGTTATATCATTTTTGATAATGATACAGTATCGTTTGACATCCCCCGTTATGTAATAACCCGGAAATCCGGGCCAATTTAAAATTTTTATTTTGGAAATTTTAGTGAATTTTGATTATTTAAAATGAATTATTTTAAATAATAATGACGAGAAATTTATTCTGAATAGAATTTGAACGTATATATTTATTTGAATCATCGTTAGAATATAAATATTTATTTTAAATAAAAGGAACTGAAAATGGCGCGGTAGTTCGATAATTCGATTTCAAAATTCAAATGAATGTACCGGGTGCAAAATAAACCGAATTTTAGTGAAACCAAAAATATTTGAATCTATTTGAGAATATATTTCCAACGAATCCAAAAAATTGAAATTTCATAGCGGGGATCAAAAGTTATGTCCAGTTGAATTTTCAGAATAGTCGCTATGGAATTCTGGCCCTTAAAAATAGCCATTTTGCAAGCGACCTCGGATTTCTACGAAACCATTTTTGTTGGATCCGTGATGTCAATTTATTGCTAGGTTTCGAAATTCGTAATTTTTCGAATCAATATGTGAGCGTGGCAAAGGAAAACGCGTTTGACCAGTTTCAGTTGATTTTAATCGACTGGGAAATGGACATTTTTCAAACGGTCTCAAAATTCGACGAAACTAGTTTTGTTAGGACCGTATCGTCAATACGAAGTTAGAAAATATTTTTCAGGAATTTTTCGAATGAGTATGTGGCCCCGGTAAATTGAAATGCGCGTTCAAATTCAATATATAGAGTTATATTTTGATTTTGACGAAAAATGATCGAAACGATCGAATCAGCCAACGATACATTTCCCATTGTGTTCAGAATGGGGGTAATTAGCTATGGACGACAGGCGGTGGGTTCGATTTCGAGGTCAAAATAAATAGTTGCTTTTTGAAATTAAATAAATAAATAAAATAATATATTATTATATATATTCTCTCACCTCCCCTCACAACTCAGAAATCGATTTAGAAGAGAAAAGAAAAAAAAACCAACGTGTTCCTCCGCTCCTCCACCCACCTCGCGCACGATCGCTCCACTCCCCTCTGACGTCAGCCTCCCCAAACCCCTCCTCCTTGTCGGCCACCCCCTCGAAGACCGCGCCCACCCCACCTCCGATTGTCACGCCGCCCAGCCGTAGCTTTCCTCCCTTCCCTCTAGTCGATGGCGCTAGCACCCCCTCCTCCCCATTTCGAAGCCTCGCCTCCGACCATCAGCTCCACCCCCATTCACAGCAAGCCCCTCCTTCGTTTGAATAAAAGGTGCATTTTTTTAGTTATTTTTATTCATATAATTAAAAATAGAAATTTTAAAAAGAAATAGCATATATAAAACCAGTTTTTGAAAATATATTAGCTCATATATAAAACCAGTTTTATATAGATAGCATATGTAAAAATATGATTTTTATCATAAGTGAAATATAAAAATACGATTTTTATAAAGTAGAAGTATTAAAAATATAATTATTATATAATGTAGATAATAAAAATACGATTTTTATATTATATAGTTAATAAAAATTTGATCTTTATATATGTAGCGGAATAAAATCTGATCTTTATTATATATATGCTATAAAAATGTGATTTTTAGAGCAATGATATAAAAATTCGATCTTTATATTGGAAGTAGAAATATAAAAATATAATTTTTATATAGAATGAAGCGTCGAAAAAATATATGAAGAAGGAATAAAAATATGATTTTTATTTATTGAAATGAAGTAATAATAATTTAATTTTTATTATAAACAGCGGGAAAAGGACTGCATTGGAATTTCAAACAAATCCAGATGGTTCAGCAGTTCAAAAGCAAAGCACGGCGGAGTGGAACCCTCTGTGAGAACTCCTCACCTTTAATTTAAATGTCTAGTTTGAAATATATACTAGGATGCAGACGGTGTTTAGTAGCACCCGACACCCGTCGTCCACAGACCATGGACGACTTGTATGCTTGTTTGTTTGATTTTGATGTGTAGTTGATTGTGTGATGTGAAATGAAATGAAATATTCATATAGTTGAAAATATTTTATAGTTAAAAGTATAATTTTTAATGTGTATATAAAATAAATATTTATAAACAAATCAGACGATTTGTTTATATACACTGATTTGACTGATATTGATTGGGATGGTAAATTTTACACATCGCCCAACTGCATAAATAAAATTTGTGTTTGTTGATTTGAAACCCCACATGGGTATTGGGATGAGATTTGACGTACACTAATCCCAACTGTTTAGGTGCATGTCAATCGATGGATTGATAGACTGTGTAAGCGTTAACTATTTATATTTAATGCTTATGCAGTTGTGTGGTGCACTCTGGATGATGGCTGATTCTTTATCGTTGTTATTTTATACATGTGTTGTAGAAAATCCATATAATCAACATTATATAGTAATTGATTGGGCCTCATTCCAGTTTTGAAAAAGAAATATTTGAAAATAAATATTTGAAAAGAAATATTTGAATAGAAATATTTGAAATAGAAATATTTGAAATAGAATAGTTGAATATAGAAATATATGAAGCCGTGTTGATAAGATTGACGCCATTTTGACGTGAACGATATTTATATCGATTTTATTCATTTTTCAATAAATATTGGAATAGATTTGAAATTCGAATTAAATTGAAATTCGAGTTAAACTGAAATGAATTGAAAGTTGAATTAAATTGAAATTCGAATTAAATTGAAAAGAACTGAAATTCGAATTAGATTGAAATAGAATTGAAATCGTTTTGAATTGAATTTAAAACATATTGGAATTGAACTGAAATCGATTTGAATTGAAACCGATTTGAATTGAAATGGATTTGAATTGAAATCTATTTGAAATGAATTTAAAACAAATTTATATTGGAATGTTCAATTTTGATTAGAGATTGAATATGAAGTTTGAAATCGTTTCGAAAACGAATTTAAAACAATTTATAAAATACGTTTTGAAAGGAAATCGACGAAATATATGTAATATATATTATATATATATAATGGCCTGAATAGAACGCGCCGCGCCGCGGCAGTTCGCGAATTTCGACCATTGACTTTGAACGGATATTGCGGGAGATCCAACCGTCGGATTCTCCAAAAACCGGAACCTTTGGGTTCGTATCGAAAAGAGCTTTCTAATGAATATTAGAGATTTGAAATCTAACGGTTGGATTTGGAATTATGTCCAAATCAAATTTGGAAAAGGTCGCTGTAAGTGCAGTTCGATAGCCGTTGATGGAAATCGATTGTACGGGCCTTGATAAAATTATTAAAAATAGTAATAATTTGTGTAAAATCATAAGAAATGATTTGTGAAAAATTGGGATGAAAAACTCCATATTTGAAAATATAAAAATAGATTTTTATCGAAATGAACTAGTTTTGAACTAGAATTATAATTCTATTTATTTTTAAATAAATAAATTGAATTTGAAAAGGGTTTTAAAAGTAACCAGAATTTCCAATAATTGAATGGGGATGGATTTGAATCAAAATTGTCTTTGGAATATTTCGATGGTGGATTTCGTGATTATACGGACAGCGTTATGGAAATTTGAAAGATATATTTATATCGTTATTTCCAATACGATATTTGTTGGTCGTAGAATTTGATATTGAATATAAGCCGATATATTTTCTATTCAGGGCCTTGTATTTAATATCAAATGTGATTTGGGTTTGTCGTGAATGGTGTCTTCATTAACACTGTTCTTAAGCCCAGTTGAGAAAAGGATTAAATCTTTTTATTTAGATTTAATGAAGTGTGCCAATTAAATAATATTTAATTGGAATTGAATTGGTATTAATTTTTAGGGTTTATCGTGAACCGTGTTTTAAATTACATCGATTCTTTAACCCAAGTAAAGATTAAAACTAAGTGGAGTTTTAATGAATCTTTAATTAGATTGAAATGATCGAGAATGGAGTATCACCAGTTTTGCACCAGGCGATAGTTAAATCTTTAATTAGATTTGAACGTGAAATGGTAATTGAATTTACCGATAACATCGTGGTATTAGATAGGAAGTATTACCAGTTTTACTTCATGGGATGAATAGGTTGGGGTTAGGAAATTTAACAATTGATTACTTCGGTAAGGTTCATTAATCCTGACTAGTTTGGATAAACCAAAATTTGGTTTGAATTGATTTTCAAAGGATGATTAAAGAATAAATTTAAAGGAATTTATCTTTGATAAAATTAATGGGAACATTTCACTAAGAATGTGAAATTTAGAAACTAACTGTAGGTTAGCTAAGCAAAACGGTTTCCTGGGTATTGATCTGATGTGGGTTTCGCCTTCGGGGTTAATATTTGGGGAATTATTCTCTTGTTAATTTACGGTTAGTGACTGATGAATTGGAATGAGGCGTATGTTGTGTTTGTGTAACACATGTTTATTGTTAGCCTACTTTGTAAACTAGGCTATACAAAGTCAAAAGGTCAGAAGATCAAGTAAACAAAAGACACTCTGTTACACATCTGGTTCGGATCGGAATTACAGAGGTAAGAATAGAAGCAACACAAAGCTAAAAGATCAAGCCGGATCGGATCGGGCGTAGTCAAAGTAAAGCAAAGTGAGACAAAGTGAGGAGAAACAAAATTCAAACCGAATCGAATCGGATGGGATGCTCCAATCCGAACCCCATGTCATTAGAAGGACCCGATCCGATCCCAGAAGTTTCCAGCCGCTTCACTCCATGATCTCCTGGATATTCGGGGTAGTTACACCCACTTTCTACCCACGATGGCCACTTACCTGATGTGCTGGGAACACCAGAACTCATCCGATCCCGAAAGTCATGGAATGGAGGACACGTGCACCTGATCTGAACCGAATTCTGGAGAAGTTTCCACCTATAAATAGACCTCCAAGGGCCGTTTGAAAGGATCTTTTTTGGCACTATGAAAGTTCAAACATCTTTGAGAACCGAATTCCAGCATTCCCAAACAATCCAAATCATCATTCAAAGTCTATTTTGAGATAATTGAGTGAATGTATATGAAAAGTAAGAGAGATTGAGTGAATATCTTATTGTATTTTCATTTACATCATTAAACAAAGTGACATAAAGTGGACGTAGGCTCTTTAACGCCGAACCACTATAAATCCTGTGTCTCTTTTCTGTTTTTGATCTCTTTTTATTGTAACTTCAGTTAATTTGGGTGTTAGAACCACTTTTTGGTCTAACATTTTGGTGCTTTCACCGAGAAGAATTTGAATTCTCTATTTTTCTGGGTTATCGTTCTACTTTTTGGACCGTTGAGTTCAAAGAAGTTAATCCCCAATTTTCGACGCTTTTAAATACTTGTTGGTTGATTGTTGAAGAATTATAGCCAAGGGAAAAGGCAAGGAAGTTCAAACCAGTCGAGGGAACGAAGTTGGTGAAGATCAGCAAAATCTGATCGTGACGAGGTCTCGTGGTCAGGTTCGGGAAATTCGAACCGATCACATAGGAAGAGCTCCGATCCGAACCGAGTGGAAGACATTGGAGAGGTGCACTCTTCCAACCCGAACCGATCCGGCCAGGGTACTTTGCTCCGTTCCGATCCGACCCTAGGTGATGCTGGAACTTCTACTCGAGCCCCTCCAAATGCTCCGAATCCAGCCACCAGGACCAATGACCAGATCAATCCATCTGCGCCTGTCACCCAAGGAGATTTGTCGCGCCTTCTTGACATACTTGAGAGCACTAGGGAGGCTATGAGAATCCACGAGCGCACCAATCTTATGATGCAAGAGAATATGAGAATCATGAGTAGGGAAATTGGCGAGCTCCGCAGGCAGAGAACCCCTTCCCCAGTTCATCATACTGTAATGGATCAGTCTTCTTCTTCTGAGGAAGAACGACCCCGTGAAAGAAGGTCGCTCGAACAATCTCAGAATTTGGAGCAAATGACTTTCGGATCTTTGGGATCCGGCGAGGACGCTGCTCGTGTACTAGGACCCAATGATCCAAGCTTGAGAGAGCCTATGCTATTACCAATGCGAGGATCCCATGTTTTTCCTAGAGACCCTAACCTCACCAATCCCACTCAGGGACAAATGCTTCAGCCCCTTCCTCCCGAGATATACCGGGAACGTAGGGAGCAAAGCAGAGCAGAAGCCGCTTGAAGAAGGAGCGCGTCCCCTGATCAGGAGCCCAGAGGAAACTCGAACGTCAGAGCCAGGGAGCCTGAACGGCCCTTGACCAATGCTGATGTATGGGCTATGGTACGCCAGATCATGTCTGAGAGTCGAAACTACACCAATGAAGATTATGGTATTGAGCGAAGCCATACTCCCTTTACTGATGACATTCTTGACTTTCAGTTCCCCCGACGTTTTGATTTTCCACAAATGGACAGATATAACGGGAGAACTGACCCGGGACAACATTTGATGCGATACACATGGCTTATGAACGCTGCCGCTGCCCCTGACGCTGTGAAGTGTAAGGCTTTCCCGATTTACTTAGAAGACGTAGCATTACTATGGTTTACCCGACTTCCTCCTCGATCGATATCGAATTTCAGAGAACTAAGCAAACGTTTTATGAATCAATTCCGGCTTCACGCCCGAAAGTCTAAGAATGTTATTGAATTATCGATAATTAAGCAAGCGCTGGGTGAGTCTTTGAAGTCGTATCTTGACCGTTTCAATTTAGCTGTAACAGAAGTCAGCGACCCGCATGAGCCTACCATCTTGATGGCCTTAATGGAAGGAGTTGATCCTGATTCAGAGTTTGGAGATTATCTTTCTGGGAAGCCGCCTCCCACAAGAGAGTTGTTTTATGAGAAGGCCAATATTCAGTTAAGACGGGAGGAAGCAAGGGCAAACAGAAAGAGGAAGTCCGGAGCGGCCTCAAAAGAAGCTGTTCAGAGTAATGTTGCCGTAAAGCAGTCTGGAGAAAGCTCTGGGAAAGTCGAAGTGAATGTGGGAAACAAGAATGGAAATAATAATAATGGAAACGGGGGCAACAACAACCGCAGTGGGAACGGTAATAGGGGAAACAGGAACCGAGGAAGTAATTCTGACAAAAGACCCCGATTCCAGACATTTGAAAACTATTCACCGTTGAATGACACGCTAGAGAACATTTATTTGGACACGTATAATGTTATGCAATATAAAAGACCGCCGCCACGAGATTCGACAGAAAAAGAAATTGCTACCAGAAAGTTTTGTTTATTTCACGGAACTCATGGACATTCAACAAACGAATGTCGACACTTGAGAGATGTGGTTGAGAAGTTGTTGCGTGAAGGCAAGTTGGATGAGTATAAGGCTGCCCCAAGGGACAGGGGGCAAGGAGGACAGGCCCCAAACCAGAATCAGTCTGTTCCCAAGCCTACAGCGCAACAGAAAGGCAAAGAGATTGTCATTAACACCATAGTAGATGGACTCCATCCAGCTATCTACAGTTTCAGAGCAATGGACCAATATATTAATGCATCTAAGCACATAGATGTGGATTAGTGCGATGATTTGGAAGATATCACCCCTGTGAAACAGCAGAAGACAATGTTCGATGATGTAGTGTTCCATAGCAGAGACGACACCGGAATCCAATCACCTACTGAAGATCCGTTGGTTATTACCACTACTATTGGACCAGCACTGGTTCATAAGGTACTAGTGGACAATCGGAGCTCAGTCAACATTTTGTTTAAGAAGTCGTTTGATCAGATGAAACTTGAGTCTGGAAATTTGAAGCCCTGTGAAGGTTGGATCTGAGGCTTTAATGGGGCATCGACAGCTCCAATGGGGTATATAGAATTGCCCGTAACATTGGGGCAAGGGGATCGTCGAATAGCACGAATGCTTCAGTTTGTAGTGCTGGATGTAGATTCGCCCTACAACGCATTTTTAGGAAGGCCTGCCCTTGCAGAGTTCAGGGCTTGTATCGCGCCATGGTGTTTATTGCTAAAGTTCCCAACTGAAGCAGGAACAGGAGTAATGAGACGAGATCAAGTCTCTAGACGAGCTTGTTATATTGCTGAATTAAAGATGCTGATGAAGGGACCCAACATCGAGACTAAAGGTACCTCACCTCTTCCAAATGAGGGTTCGGCGTAGCAATTAGAGGGATCAGCCCCGAAGGAGTTGCCCAAGGGAATGCCTGAAGACTTGGATCCCAGAGAAGATGAGGAACCTGAGGATAGAAAGGCAACTCCTAAGGAAACGACAGTGGATATACCCATTGATGAAGCTGATCCAGCAAAAGTTTTGAAGATTGGATCCCAGTTGGATCTGCACCGAGCCAGAGAATTGGCTGACTTCCTGAAGGCAAACTTGGATGTGTTTGCCTGGACCCACGCCGACATGTGTGGGATATCACCATCCATCATGAGTCATTCGCTGAGTATAAACCCAAAACACCCGCCTGTAAAGCAAAAGAGACATGTGCTGGGCCCAGAGAGGTCGGCAGCTCTGAAAGAAGAAGTGGAGAAGCTGAAAGAGAACGGATTTATTAGAGATTCGACATATCCCGACTGGATATTGAATCCTGTCTTGGTAAAGAAGTCAAACGGAAAGTGGCGAACATGCATTGATTTTTCGGACTTGAACAAAGCCTGCCCGAAAGATAGTTTCCCACTCCCCAGAATAGACCAGCTTGTGGATTTGACAGCGGGACATGAACTTCTTTCTTTCATGGACGCATATTCCGGATACAACCAGATTCCCATGCATGTACCCGATCAAGAGCACACGAGATTCATTACAAATTTGGGGTTGTATTGCTATGTTGTCATGCCGTTCGGATTGAAAAATGCTGGAGCTACCTACCAACGCTTGGTGAATAGGATGTTTTATAACCAAATTGGGAAGACTATGGAGGTTTATGTGGATGATATTCTTGTCAAATTGAGGCAGTCCTCCAGCCATACGCAAGATTTGGCAGAGATGTTCGGTATCCTGCGAAATATCGGATGAAGTTAAATCCTTTCAAGTGCTCGTTTGGGGTGGCATCTGGAAAGTTTCTTGGTTTCATCGTGAACTCTCGGGGGATTGAAATCAATCCCGGTCAAATAGCAGCGATAAGGAACATTGAGGAACCAAGGAGAATCAAAGACGCCCAAAGTCTTGAGGGGAAAGTAGCTGCGTTGAGTAGATTTATCTCCCAAGCAACGGACAAATGCGTCCCGTTTTTTGACTTGATAAAAAGGGGAAAGAAAAATTTCGAATGGACTCCGGACTGTGTTGAGGCCTTTCGAAACCTATTGGACTTATTAGAGAGACCACCGATTTTGTCGAAGCCAGTGGATCATGAAGAGCTGTTTGTTTATCTAGCAGTATCGGCTCACGCCGTTAGCACCGCCTTGGTCCGGGAAGAAGACAAAGTGCAAAGGCCGGTATATTATGTAAGTAAGAAATTGGCAGCTGCAGAACGTAACTACCCAAGGATAGAGAAGCTCGCTTACAGCCTTCTAATCGCCTCCCGAAAACTTTGCCACTATTTTCAAGCTCACCCAATAACCATATACACTGATCAGCCTCTGAGTCAGGTGTTGCAAAGACCCGAAGCATTAGGACGGTTGATCAAGTGGAATATTGAATTAAGTCAGTTTGATTTAAATTTTCAGCCGCGGAGATCGATTAGGGGGCAAGCTCTGGCTGACTTTATTGCAGAGTTCACAATTCCGGAGGAAGAGATGATCAACGACAAGGTGGTCAAGTTAGAGGAAGAATTAAAATTAGATCCATGGATGTTGTACACAGACAGAGCCAAGAACGACCGAAGGACTCGAGCTGGAGTCGTCTTAGTTACTCCTGAAGGATGATCGTTATATTATGCTGTGCGACTAGAATTTTCAGCGACTAATATTGACTCTGAATATGAAGCCCTGATTGCCGGGCTGAAACTTGCTAAGGAATTCGGAATAAAGGCATTGGATATATTTTGTGACTCCAAAATAGTCGTCTGCCAAGTGCGAAAGGAGTTTGCGGCCCGGGGACCTCGACTTATTACCTATCTAGGAAAAGTGGAGGAGCTGTTGAGCAACTTGGAACGGTATAACATAACGCATATCCCAAGAGCTGAAAACCAGAAGACAAACCGGCTAGCAAAGCTGGCTAGTTCCGACAATCCGGAGGAAACCGAAATGGTTCCAATTGAGACGTTGGGATCGCCTAGCTTTGAGTCAATGGAAATTGAATTAGCTTTTGAAGCAGAACCGGAGAGGGAGTCGTGGATGACCCCAATCAAGAATTTCCTTAGAAATGGAATACTCCCGCCAAAGAAGAGTGAGAGGCGAGCCATAGTTCACAAAGCCACCAGATACATCCTTCAAGATGATACCCTTTATCGGCAAGGATTTTCTATGCCCCTATTACGATGTATAGCGCACGAAGGTGAGTTTGGAGATCATACGGGGGTCAGACTTTAGCAAAAAATGTATTGCAGTATGGGTATTTCTGGCCCACTATTAACAAAGATGCAGCAGATTACTCACGACGCTGCGACAAATGTCAGAGGTTCGCCAAGATCCCCAGAGCACCACCGACCCAGCTCAAATCGATGGTGAGTCCATGGTCGTTTGCCTTGTGGGGAATTGACATCATCGGAGTTCTACCGATTGCCAAAGGAGGAGCGAAGTATGCAATAGTCGTCGTGGACTATTTTACGAAGTGGGTGGAAGCTGAGCCCTTAACCAAAATCACAGCGAGAAAGGTGATAAGTTTCGTGGTTAGAAATATCATATGACGATTTGGGATTCCAAGGACCATTATAACTGATAATGGAACCCAGTTCGATGGTGCCAAATTCATAAATTTCTGCCAGAAATACAAGATCGACAAGCGGTATACTGCAGTCGCCCACCCACAGTCGAATGGGCAGGTAGAAGAAATAAATAAAGTCATAAAGTCCATCTCCAAGAAGCGATTGGAACGTGCGAAAGCAAAATGGCTGGATGAATTGCCCTTGGCCTTGTGGGCATATCGGACAACGTTTAAAACAGCTACCGGTCATACTCCTTTCTCTCTCTCATTTGGCTCGGAAGCAGTAATCCCGGTAGAGCTTGAAGTTCCTTCTCACAGGGTGACATATTACGACCCGATGACGAATCGGGCACTCCTCCTTGAGTCCCTTGATGAAATCGAAGAGAAAAAGGACGAGGCAGACTTGCGTGCGTCAAGACATCGACGTCAGATGGCACGCTATAATGACAAGAAAGTTCGTTTTAGAACCTTTGAACCATGAGATTTGGTGCTAAAGCGAGTTTTTCCATCCCTTCCACACCTCGATCCAAAGTGGGAAGGACCATTCGTCATCCAACGGAAACTTGAGATAGGAGCCTTCAAGTTAACGACCGTAGATGGCAAAGAAGTGCCTAGGGCATGAAATACCCAACACTTGATGCGATATTTGAATTAGGGATGTTGTATTTTCTTTTGTTTTTCTTATGAATTCTATAAAAAGGCACGATTTTCCTTAGAAAAGTTTGTTGATACAAACAAAGAACTATAAAGTGGACGTAGGCTACGACTTAGCCGAACCGCTATAAAAATATCGTGTGCCATTTACTTTCCTGCATTATTTATATCTTCAACTATTATTCTATTGTGAATGTGGAATACAAGAAGTTAAATTAAAATCTGGAAAGTCGAAGATGGCTTATATGCAGGAACAAACACAACGGCTGTTTGCGCAATAAGACATAAAAGAATGGGAAGACGACATTCTTAACTCTAACTCTCAAGAATCGAGAGAGAGTATAAAGAACGGGAAGATGACGTCCTCTGAGGCGTGAAGATGCACCCAGATGAGAGACCACCTCAGCAAGAACTCCAACCTGAATATAAGACAGGAGAGTATAAAAGATGCCAGAAAAGAACAGGCATCAATGACACAAGGAATGTGACCCCCGTCAGAGAATCGGGGACATTCGGACTTTTGAATTTAATCTTGAATAGTTTTTCAAGACTGACTGGGGGCATATATGTATACACATATTCCCCCCCCCCCCACTATGACTCCATTACATGACTTTAGTAGGACATGCATTTGCAATTTTACATAAGTAATGAACTGACGACTAACAGGCATTGCAGGAAATGAATTATTCTTATTTACAAATGTATGAATTTGTACAAGAAAACAGGCAAAAAGAAGATGCGAGGGCCACACTCGCTGCAACAATTATGGGCCAATTAAATGCTAAAATAAAGCAAAGCACTTCAACACTTAGACTTTGAAGTGGACTTGGATTTCTTAGCAGCCTTCTAAGCATCCTTCGCCTCTTTTTCAGCATCAGTTAAGATGCGCCTTGGTTTTTTCTTCCCTGAGACTGAAGTGCTGGAATCGGTTGACTTTTTCCCGAGAGGCGGAACGCTGGAATCAAGAGAAGACTTTTTAGCAAGTTCTTCTGTAATAGATCTAGTCGAAAGCTTAGCAACTATCCTTGATCCAGCATCCACTACTGCGAGAGGCTTAAGGCTTTCGGGGTCTAGGTCCTCAACTTTAAGCTGCATGCGTTTGTCTTGTTCGGCTTTCAGTGCAGCTAAAGTAATGTCATCGGCACTTTTTGACTCCCCAACTATAACCACCTCAGTGTCTTCCTTATGTCCCTCGTCGCCACCATCATCCTTTAAGGCGTCTATCATCTCGCCGTCATGAGGAGCGTCAGCCTTACTCTTGTCTCCTTTATCCCTCTCCGCTGACTTTGCTTCGGCAGTGGTTCCCTGGGGCACGCCTGCCTTCTCGGACGGTTGAGCACCTGGGGAATGAGAAGCAACAGTTATCAACTCGGGAGAAAATAAAGGGTCCTTCATTGATTGTCCGACTATGCAATGGAAAGTGGAGGCAGCTTTGACGAATTGGGGTGAAAAGGTAGAAATACCTTCTGATGATTTCTCAGCTGGAGTAGCTGCCGCCTCTGAAGCCGATTCAGGAATAGGAGATAAAAGAGATGTCTGAGGGATCGCCAGGTTTTCGGGGTCATATCCCTATACTTCAGGAGTTTTAGCGGCAGTGGAAGAAGAGTCAGCCTCCAAGATGTCCTTTTGCTTAGCCTTCCGCTTTTCCTCATCCATGGCGGCAACAATCTGGCGACGCTCCTCGGCTAGACTCGCCGGCTCGTCATCTCTTAGATACTTTTCCATAAGTTTGTCCTCGTCGATGGAATCTACCTTGAGTTTTCTTTTTCCCATTCAACATTTTGGCTCCATACATGAACCAAGGTAGTCGGGTAATCATCGATCCAAGAGATGTTTCGGTGGTGGATTATATGTGCAAAAAATTCAATCAGTAATTCGCCAAAGCCCTGCACATCTCCTGAGCCTCCGCTAGCTGCTTGCGGGATTCTTCGGCCGATTTGATGATGCTTTCAACATTACCCTCTACCAGGGCAGCCCTACTCTCGGCCTCCATCAACTTGGAAGCCAAGTCAGCATTTTTCTTCTCCAATTCGGCGTTCTTTTTCGCCGACTCGGCCTTTTTTCGCTCAAGGTCGGCATAAGCAAGTTGCATTCTAGCAGCATCTGACTTGGCATCTTCTGCTTGCTTTTTCAGCTCCGAACGCTCTTGAGTATAGGACATGAGCAAGTAATGATAGCGTTTTTGTAGATCTTCAAATTGTTGCTTGAAGCTAGCAGCGTCCCGTTGAGCGATAGTAAGTTGAGCCTGTGTATCCTCGAGGTCTTTTCCTAAATTTTTTAAGGCCCTTGCATCATCTTCTGCGGTCTTCTGCATCGAGTTAGTATTCGTGATTAGAGTTCGGATGATTCTGGAAAGGTTGCGCGAATACTTGAACATCTCTGAATATTGTTTCTCGACCGCGTCTATTTTTGCTTTGGCCTCATCTTCCCACCTCGAGGAAATAGGCTGAAGAGCAGGTAAAAAAGTCAAGTTTTCAAAGTAGTGATCGGGAAATTGCTCCTCCAGATACGCCCGCTTAACTGCAGTTTCAGCATCCAATGGTGGAGGTGCAGGGAATGTCTGCTCGGTATCCTTATGTGTGGAGGGCTCAATGGCCTCCTCATCCCTTCTAGGCCGTTTAGCAGGAACCTTGCGCTTGCTTCGCGATTCGGTATCTCTCGGCGGGCTCCTTTCCCTACTGCGCTTTTCTTGAGAAGAAGTTGAGTCTTTTGATTGCGGCCTGTCATCTTCTCGACGACCTTGGTAGCCCTTATATCGTTTTGGATCTGACCGAACGGGAGAGCGAGAGCATGAGGACTGCGAATGATAAGAATCATAGGGCCTTCTGTCCTCCCTACCGCGGCCTTCGCAACGATCATACTCAACATCGTGAGGGGGTCTGGTCATGCTGCAGCGTAGCTTCTTGATGTCATAGTAAGCACGAGACATTGTACCTACACAATAATGCAAGTGGAATTCAGAATCAGTATTCTCATAAGACGTAAGTGTTGTGAAGTCGGGTGCAATTGTGTTAAGTGCATCCTAAGTGGTGTCCCCCCTCCAACAAACCAGAGTCTGAAGCTGAGCCAGTGAGAGAGGGTTCTTTGGCCTTAACAGGAGTAGCATCCTCCGAAGAAGTAAAAACTAAAGGATTTGTGCCAAAATCCTCGGAAGTGTAAATAGTGTCAGGAAGAGGAAGATCACCCAAGCCCTGAAATGTAGGATCATCAATAGTAGGGGCATCTCTTTGGGAAGCGCCTGTTGGCTGTTCTTTAGGAGATGGTGATTTCTCAGGAGCAACCACATCCCCAGGAGTGATGTACCCCTCTCGGTGCTTCTCAGGTAAATTAGCCAACTCATCGTCTTGAGTCAAACTTGGAGAAGGTGAAGTTCGAAATGGCATGGTGGGACCTTTCGAGCTCTCGCCCATTTCTGGAATTACATCCACCGGAGGGATATACACATATGGACCTGACCCGTGACCTATACTACGGGTAATGGATAGCAGTCCATGGTGATGAAGATATTCGTCCTTGAGGACTTCATCGATAGTTAAAAACTTTTGATCACCATTAAGGAGTCGATGCATCCGATCAAAGAACACTTGACCCAATTTTTGTTTTGGATTACCAACTGCAAACAAAAAGAAAACAGATTAGTGTGGTGGCATGGACATTCAGAGTCGAGGTTTAGAAAACCAGTGCCTTAGTCGATTTTGTCCATCTCCTAGCATACCCCGGCAGTTACCTTACATAAAACCATTCCAGCTTGGAGTCGCCGGCCTTGCTACTGAATGGCGCTGAAATTATTTTTCTTTTTGGGACAGACTCGAAATAAGAGAAAGAAGGAGTTTCTCGAGTCTGGTGCTTGAAGTTATAAAAGAAATGAACGTCATCAAAAGTGAGCTCTATGCCTAAGATCTCGCGGTATGCTACATATAAGGTATGCAGGTAAGCACAGGAGTTGGGATGCAACTGCATGGGGGCAATCCGCATTTGTCTTAGAAAATCGACGACGAAAGGAGAAAATGGAGGGATAGCCCCAACCATGCACATTAATCGTTTGATCGCCATAAATCCCTCCGGAGGATTATGAGGACGGTCGGTTTTAGACGGCACCAGAGTATCTTTTTTTATGTATCCCGTACTTCAAGCATATTCGAATGAGCCTGTCATAGTCAATTGTCGATTCAACAGAATCTTGAGGTGATTCCAATATGACGGCAGATTCAAATTCGTCAGGAGCTCGGGTATCTTCAACCCCTCCTTCCTCTTCGTAACCCATAGAAACTTCATTGTCAGAAGACGTTCCGCTGTTATGCGCCCCCACTTCATAATCTGATCCCTCGTCACCCCATTCAGGGTCTGAGGAAGAAGATATGTCGTCAAGAGTAACTTTGTTGGATGTCTCTGGGACCTCTTTCTTTTCTGCTAGTCTAGAAGAAAGTCTTTTGGCCATGATCACTAAACTATCGAAGAAGTAATAACAGAAGTTAGAGTAAATTAGCCCGTGTCCCCCTGTGCACGTGTATGAAATAAAGTGTGTATGGTGTGTGCAGAAGATATAAAGTTAACACTCAAAAGTGTAATGCAAAATCTGGGCAAAGTAATGATGTTCAGAGCAGTTCTTGATGTTCATGTATGTTTGCAGGGCACTATCGTAACTGTTCATGAAGGTGGAAGTTATGTCAAATATTGATTTTAGCCAAATGAACAAAGTATTGTGCTTTAAGTTGGGTGGCCTCGGTTCGGTTCGAGTACACATGATGGGATCGGATCGGAGGCAAAGCCGTGCTTCGGTCGGAAGTTAACATCCAACTGGATCGGTTTGGGAGCATGCTTTTGGAGCTGACCGGATAGGTTTGAATGTCAACACCCCTTTCTCCTTTGTTCTACCTTCCGACCCGATCCGGTCAAATAAGCTTAGTTTCTCTTTTTTGCTTTTTGCTCCGACCCGACCTGATAGAGTAAGCCCTGCCTTCCCTCTTTTCCGACCCGATCCGATCTTGTGAACCCCTCACTCCTTTCTTCTCCTCCATCTCCTATGCTTCCTCGCCCGAACCGACTCCCTATGCCCTTCGTCTTCCTCTTCCCCCTCAGTCACAACCGAACTCAATCCCATCTCCAAAACCCTAGTTAGAACCGAACAGGTACCATCTTCCACCTCCCAGTGCTTCGAGGTGATGGCGAAGCCACCAACAACGACAGCGAGGGAGGAGGGAGTCGCGGCGTCGAAGCCGAGCAATAACCACACTCAAATCATTCAAATCGACCGCAAATTTCAATTGGAACCAGTTATTACTAAGATAATCGAAGTTTTAAACCTACCGAGGTGTTTAAATTGAAGACTAAGGAGAGAATTTCAGAGTTTTTGAGCTTTTAGAAAGCTAGGGTTTCGGCGTAAGAACTGTTGAGCGAGATTAATGAAAAAAGGGAGGAAGAAGGAAATAGGTAATAGGTTTATATATGTGTTCATAGTGACTCATTGTATTCCCAGTTTCCTTCTCCCCATTCGGACCGGGATACAGGCCCACGAACACATTCTGGCCTGTTGGACCAGCATTAAGCAATACGAAGGGAGTCCCTTCAGATTGGGCCCGAACCGAATGAATTGAGCACAAGGACTCGGTGAGCAAATTAAATTCAAAGAAAAATGAAGAAAAAGATAACCTGGAGGAATCGCTGAAAATCAGGAAGAATTCTAAAACTTGTTTAAAAATGAAGAAAGCAGCCCGCATGCTTTGTGACGTATATATAGACATGAAGAGATGTGACTTTCTTAAGCATTATATCCCTATACGTCAATGGAAACGACTTTTCAACGACACAAACTCAAAGATCAATAAGCAAATGATATCAAAGCACGCTTCGTCTTCAACAGAGGCGTCCTTTGAGGGGGCAAAATGTTAGCCTACTTTGTAAACTAGGCTATACAAAGTCAAAAAGTCAGAAGATCAAGTAAACAAAAGATACTCTGTTACACATCCGGTTCGGATCGGAATTACAAAGGTAAGAACAGAAGCAACACAAAGCTAAAAGATCAAGCCGGATCAGATCGGGCGTAGTCAAAGTAAAGCAAAGTGAGACAAAGTGAGGAGAGACAAAATTCAAACCGGATCGGATGCTCCGATCCGAACCCCATGTCATTAGAAGGACACGATCCGATCCCAGAAGTTTCCAGCCGCTTCACTCAATGATCTCCTGGATATTCGGGGCAGTTACACCCACTTTCTACCCACGATGGCCACTTACCTGATGTGCTGGCAACACCAGAACTCATCCGATCCCGAAAGTCATGGAATGGAGGACACGTGCACCCGATCCGAACCGAATTCTGGAGAAGTTTCCACCGATAAATAGACCTCCAAGGGTCGTTTGAAAGGATCTTTTTTGGCACTCTGAGATTTCAAACATCTTTCAGAACCGAATTCCAGCATTCCCAAACAATCCAAATCATCATTCAAAGTGTATTTTGAGATAATTGAGTGAATGTATATGAAAAGTAAGAGAGGTTGAGTGAATATCTTATTGTATTTTCATCTACATCATTAAACAAAGTGACATAAAGTGGACGTAGGCTCTTTAACGCCGAACCACTATAAATCCTGTGTCTCTTTTCTGTTTTTGATCTTTTTTATTGTAAATTCAGTTAATTTGGGTGTTAGAACCACTTTTTGGTCTAACATCTATTATATACACGAGTTATTCAGAAAGACCGGGTTTATCCCATTTTGAATAACTGATTTGACGTGGTGTCGAAGACGAAGACGGTGGTTGAAGACCGGAGGTCTTCACGTCGTTTGGGTGATTACTGATGATCTTGATTGGGTCGTACACCCAAGAGGAGGGAATCAGTTAGTGATCGTCCAGACGTACTTGGAGATCGATGGATATGTGGGGTACTAGGTGCCTCCGGTTTCGTTCAGACCCAGAACGAACTTGTAAATGGACTGTGTGTCTGACATTGGATTTCAGTCTGTGTGATTGATTTCTATTAAATATATATCTGTTTGGCGGCGGAGAATTTATTCTCTTGCTTAACGCCCTTCTCTGAGACGTACGAGCTCAGGGGTTATATATTGGTGGATATCCATCGCATGGAATGAATTGCCTGTGTGGCATGCGTAAGTTGCAATGGATCAAGGCTTCTGTTGAAAAGCAAAGTTTTGTGGTTGATGATCAAAGCACGGCCTATGTGGCGTAGCTTTGTGTAACGTTGATTCGCGAGTCTCACACCCCGGTGGTGAACCAAAAACAGGAGAGGACCTCAGGGAGGACATGCGTTTCTTTCTAGTTATAAGTGGCATCGGTGGTTTTACACGCCCTGACGAGTTTGACTTATGTGGTTGTTGCTGTTGCGAGGCGCCTCGGATATATCGGTGACTATGTGAAGCCGATGGAGTCATTCGTTGGCTCATTTACGCCCCAATGGGCGGGGAAACGTAGTGTTCAGGCATTTTAATCCACATCGGTGGACCGGCCCTGTCGCTCCAAGTGGCTTGACTGAGTACTTGCCCTGAGACTCGGGCTAGAGAGTCTCGAATCGGTAGAGGACTATCTTTTGCCTCGGTTCACAGATGGAAATCCAACTTCCAATGCGTGATGTTTCGATTTTAGTTGTAATCCTATATATGGCGGCATAGTGGGTTGAGGCGCTTATGCTGTCTATGAATTATACTTATGATTTGAAGTTGTTTTATACACTATGCACTTATAATAGTATCAAATTATTTGTTTTAAAAGTATCAAGCATTCTTTGCTATTATAAGGTAAAAACCCTATCCTCCGGCTTGCGTTGCATTGTGTGATGGGACCTGGCTCTTATAATAGCTTCATTGTTCTTTATTTAGCATTGCGCTGTTGTTTTATGCACTGGTATCCTTGGGAGGAAACCCGTTCCATGTTATACGGCGTGGTCCCTTGATTTACCTAACTTTAAAATAAAGATTAATAACTGTTTTAGTTCTCACACCAGTCACATGACTGACCTGGAGTTTATTGTTTTAACCTAAACTCTGGGTGCCCTTATTTTTACACGGGCAGCTGGTAGTTTTGGTTTTGCAGATTTATTTTCACAGGATCCTGGTTTACAGCTGGAATGATATCCGGAAAGCTTTGTATTTGTATATCTCCTTCAGTTGTGTATTGTATTATTTTCCGCTGCTATGTAGTTTATTGTAATCTCTGATATTTGGTTAATGTGTAATATTGATTTATACTCTGTATATTCTTATATTCTGATGAATTGTTGTAATTAACAATGAAATGTTCTTCTGTCTGCGTTCTGTTGTGGCTTGTTCTCAAATCAACCAGTGATTTCCCGTAAGGGGGATTCCGGGTCGCGTCATCGTGGTATCAGAGCTTTGGTTTACAGAGCTCGGAGAACAAGACACATTAGAACCAAATGAAAGAATTCATCAGAAATTGGATTAGTAATATCCAATGGGAATGACTCGTTAGAGATGGGATCAGTAGTATCCTAGAACGAGTGTGGAGAGTATTGTTTTTAAAAATAAAAATGAAAACAAGTTTTGTTTTGAAATTTAAATCGTTTTATACGTATTTGAATATTTATTTTAAATTAATTTGGACAATCCAATATATAAAGATTTTGCATATATGTCTTGCAAACGTGTATTCAAAGTTTTAATGTACTGAATAGTTATAGAATCACACTCTAGTTGCCCGGGGATAATTCTGGTGACGGGGCACCATCGCCAGTATTTATTTTCGAGTTTCGAAAGTGAGATTTCTATATATTTCCATTAGACTGGTGTGAGAACCAAAATTAGATAGGGCTTATTGTTGTGATTTGGCACCAAAAATGTGATATTGACTATATATCAAAATTATAATTTTGAAAAGCTAATCAACTAATTGATTGATGGTTGTGTTGTTGATTATTGGTTGATTAATTAAAATTTGTACCCTATAGCCAAATTGTATCAAATAGTAAATTGTATTGAAAATTTATCGCATATGCATGCATGTACATGTACTTACACTGAACAGGTAATAGCAAGGAGGCTAGAGCAGAGAATAAAATTGTTTGCCCGACAAATAGGTACATGTTTACCATAATTTACTGTTTTGTTTGGGTGATGATGATTTTATGAGCCGATTGGCCAGCCGCTTGGCCTTTTCTTTTTCTTTTGGATTGAAGAAGGCCATGGGAGGCTATATGAAATATCCTGAAGTCCCCGGTGCAGGGGAGGTTATGGCGAAATTTTTCGAAAATTTAGGGTGTTAGCCAAATTTTTGAAAAATTTGAAAAGTTCTTAGAAACTGAAAATTTGAAGAACTTAAGCCGTAAAGAAATAATGAAAGATGAGTTGATTAGTTAAACAACTTTCGGCTTCGTTCCTTTTCGGGGACGAAAAGTTTTAAGTGGGGGAGATTGTAATAACTAGGAAATCCGAGCCAATTTAAAAATTTTATTTTGGCAATTTTAGTGAATTTTGATTATTTAAAATGAATTATTTTAAATAATAAAAACGAGAAATTTATTTTGAATAGAATTCGAACGTATATATTTATTTGAATCATCATTAGAATATAAATATTAATTTTAAATTATAAAAGGAATTGAAAATGGCGCGCTAGTTCGATAATTCGATTTCAAAATTCAAATGAATGTACCGAGAGCAAAATAAACCGGATTTTAGTGAAACCTAAAATATTTGAATCTATTTGAGAATATCTTTCCAACGAATCCGAAAAATTGAAATTTCATAGCGGGGATCAAATGTTATGTCCAGTTGAATTTTCAGAATAGTCGCTATGGAATTCTGGCCCTTAAAAATAGCCATTTTGCAAATGACCTCGGATTTCGACGAAACCACTTTTGTTGGATCCGTGATGTCAAGATATTGCTAGGTTTCAAAATTCGTAATTTTTCGAATCAATATGTGAGCGTGGCAAAGGAAAACGCGTTTGACCAGTTTTAGTTGATTTTAATCGACTGGGAAATGGCCACTTTTCAAACGGTCTCAGAATTCGACGAAACTAGTTTTGTTAGGACCGTATCGTCAATACAAAGTTAGAAAATATTTTTCAAGAATTTTTCAAGTGAGTATGTGGCCCCGGTAAATTGAAATGCACGTTCAAATTCAATATATAGAGTTATATTTTGATTTTGACGAAAACTGATCGAAACGATCGAATCAGCCTATGATACATTTCCCATTGTGTTCGGAATGGAGGTAATTAGCTATGGACGACAGGCGGTGGGCTCGATTTCGAGGTCGAAATAAAAATTGCTTTTTGAAATTTAATAAATAAATAAAATAAAATATTATTATATATATTCTCTCACCTCCCCTCACAACTCAGAAATTGATTTAGAAGAGAAAAGAAAAAAAACCCGATGTGTTCCTCCGCTCCTCCACCCACCTCGCGCACGATCGCTCCCCTCCCCTCTGACGTCGGCCTCCCCAAACCCCTCCTTCTCCTCATAGCCACCCCCTCAAAGACCGCGCCCACCCCACCTCCAATTGTCGTGCCGCCCAGCCAGAGCTTCCCCCCTTCCCTCCAGTCGATGGCGCTAGCACCCCCTCCTCCCCATTTCGAAGCCCCGCCTCCGACCATCAGCTCCACCCCCGTTCACAGCAAGCCCCTCCTTCGTTTGAATAAAAGGTGCATTTTTTTTAGTTATTGTTATTCATATAATTAAAAATAGAAATTTTAAAAAGAAATAGCATATATAAAACCAGTTTTTGAAAATATATTAGCTCATATATAAAACCAATTTTATATAGATAGCATATATAAAAATATGATTTTTATCATAAGTGAAATATAAAAATACGATTTTTATAAAGTAGAAGTATTAAAAATATAATTTTTATATAATGTAGATAATAAAAATACGATTTTTATATTATATAGTTAATAAAAATTTGATCTTTATATATGTAGTGGAATAAAAATCTGATCTTTATTATATATATGTTATAAAAATGTGATTTTTAGAGCGATGACATAAAAATTCGATCTTTATATTGGAAGTAGAAATATAAAAATATAATTTTTATATAGAATGAAGCATCGAAAAAATATATGAAGAAGGAATAAAAATATGATTTTTATTTATTTAAATGAAGTAATAATAATATAATTTTCATTATAAACAGCGGGAAAAGGACTGCATTGGAATTTCAAACAAATCCAGACGGTTCAGCAGTTCAAAAGCAAAGCACGGCGGAGTGGAACCCTCTGTGAGAACTCCTCACCTTTAATTTAAATTTCTAGTTTGAAATATATACTAGGATGCAGACGGTGTTTAGTAGCACTCGACACCCGTCGTCCACAGACCATGGACGGCTTGTATGCTTGTTTGTTTGATTTTGATTTGTAGTTGATTGTGTGATGTGAAATGAAATGAAATATTTATATAGTTGAAATTATTTTATAGTTAAAAATATAATTTTTAATGTGTATATAAAATAAATATTTATAAATAAATCAGACGATTTCTTTATATACACTGATTTGACTGATATTGATTGGGACGGTAAATTTTACACATCGCCCAACTGCACAAATAAAATCTGTGTTTGTTGATTTGAAACCCCATATGGGTATTGGGATGAGATTTGACGTACACTAATCCCGACTGTTTAGTTGTATGTCAATCGATTGATTGACAGACTGTGTAAGCGTTAATTATCTGTATTTAATGCTTATGCAGTTGTGTGGTGCACTCTGGATGATGGTTGATTCTTTATCGAAAGCAAAATGTGTGATCTTCTAAAAAGAAGAGAGCACACACGCACACACACACACACATATATATATATATATAGATGAAAAAGTAATTACAAATACAGACTGCCAGCTTAAAAAAGCAAAACTGAAAAAACACACAAACAACCATACTAGCTAGGCTAGTCTCTCCGAACAACAAACAACAAAAATCAAGAGAAAACTATCTCATCCTGACCACTCCAACAGGCAACATAAAAAACACCAGTGCAATGTATCGGCAAGTAGTCTCCACAGAACTTCTTCTTGAATCCTTAATCCAAAACTGCACTTTGCAATCCCCTCACCAAACAAATAATCTCCGCAGAACAAAGAAAGCACAGTGCAAAACATCAACAAATATTCTCCACAGAAACATAACAAAAAACACCCGAGTCCTAAGATTGAATACAAATTCCACATCAACGCAAACCATCATCCTAGCTCGGGAACTTATCATTGTAAACGGTATACGATCTAATACGTTTGCTACGACGTAACAAACCGGTTCTAGGATATACTCTCCTGCGCCTACTTCTCCTAGTCGGAGTAAGAGACATATTACAAACAGGAGATTTTCCTCCATCACCCTCTTTTAATTCATCCGAACCCAGGTCTCTAAACTCAGGCCTAGACTGATCACTGTAATGAGAGTTCAGACTAATACCTGAAAGCGCCAACCTCTTGCATACCCGCTTACACATACTCGACCAGAGATCTTGCTTTATGGAAGATGAATTTCTTCTCCTCTTGATCTTATGAGCATCCAAAACATTCTTTGGAAAAACACCAAAGTTGTTAAACAACTTCAAATCTTTATCTAGTTGTCTCGCAAATCTAATACCATCAAACTTAACTAATTTAGCAATAACAGGAGAAAGTTCTAAACATTTAACTGCATCAACACATTGATCTGTTTCCTTCTTCTTCTTCCACGAAAAAGAAGAATACTTTGATGAATTAGCCATCTCAACAGCAGAACCGTAACATATACCATCCAAATCTGCTCCTTCATTGACATTCTCATGCATATCAATCCAGTCACAGCCTGTCATCTTCTCCTTACCCAAACAAACACTCTCAGACATGTCGTCCTCATCAACATAAGAACAAGAAACATCATACCCTCCAAAACACTCATTTACCGAAGGGTCAAGCAACAAAGGATCAAACCACTGTACACAACCAGGACATCCGATTGAATCCTTCTTCTCTACACTCGCCAACCCTTCATCATGCATAAAGATCAAATCAGACTCTAAGACATCATCCGTCTCCGTCCTCTCTTCCACATCCACAAAATTTGATGAGCCCCTGCACTTCGACACAATGTCCACAGCCCCCTCAGGAAGCTCCTTAAACTCAGTAACACAACGGTCACAGTTAACACCAGTGTTTACAATATCAAAGTGAAACAGAATCTCATCCAAAAGCAGGAAAGCCTTCTTCTTGATTAACGAGCACGACTCAGAAATTATCCTTTGCATTTTTAAAAAATTTAACCCAAAGAAGAAAGCATGCTCCTTCCTTTCCAAAGGCCGAGGTAATGGGGGAAACACATCAGAGCTCGACCCAGCAGAATCCACCTTACGCCACAATAAACCATCGACAAGACCTTCAATATGCCAACCCAGCAACAGAAAGATATATGCCCCATCGATCTCCTTTTTAGAAAAATTTGACGCACAAAGATCCACCAGGGAACTCAACTTTTGGCATAACTTCAAACAATTGATGCGCATTAGTTCAAAGACAGAATTGCCTTTATAAAACTTTGGACACATGTTTTTCCGATGTCCCAAACCTTTACATCTAAAGCAACGAATTAAATTACTGCAATTTCTTGCTAAATGACAAGAATCTCCACACCTGAAGCATAATCGCCTTTTTGAATTAGCCTTCCCAACAGAATTCTTAAGCGAGAGTGAAAAACGATTAGGAACAAAAACAGATTTGGGAAGAGGTTGCTGTAACACCTCCGCGAACGATCTCTGAAACCCTCCCCTATTATCAACTGCAGAAGGAGGAACAAAAGTCGTTCCACTTTGGGATCTGCAGTTTCTTGCAAGATGTCCGATTACCCCACAACGATAACAATTGAATTGAGTGTTGAATGCAGAAGCCAGATCCAATCGCGAGATACGACTTCTACTATTCCCCTTAACCTTCTGAATCGATGAGAATAAGCCATCATTATTACAGTTCCTCACGAGATGATTGCACTCCCCACACCGAAAGCAACGCTTCTGAAATCTTGTGGAAACCAAATCTGGTCAAGAAATAAAATTCCCCTTTTTCCCTTTCGCTTGCAAATTACTCGACTGAAATTGATTTGGTCGAGATCCATTCACAGAAAATCCATATAATCAACATTATACATGTGTTGTAGAAAATCCATATAATCAACATTATATGGTAATTGATTGGGCCTCATTCCAGTTTTAAAAAAGAAATATTTGAAAAGAAATATTCGAAAAGAAATATTTGAATAAAAATATTTGAAATAGAAATATTTGAAATAAAATAGTTGAATATAGAAATATATGAAGCCGTGTTGATAAGATTGACGCCATTTTGATGTGAACGATATTTATATCGATTTTATTCATTTTTCAATGAATATTGGAATATATTTGAAATTCGAATTAAATTGAAATTCAAATTAAACTGAAATGAATTAAAAGCTGAATTAAATTGAAATAAATTGAAATTCGAATTAAATTGAAAAGATTTGAAATTCGAATTAGACTGAAGTAGAATTGAAATCGTTTTGAATTGAAATTAAAACGTATTGGAATTGAACTGAAATCGATTTGAATTGAAACCTATTTGAATTGAAATGGATTTGAATTGAAATCGATTTGAAATGAATTTAAAACGAACTTATATTGGAATATTCAATTTTGATTAGAGATTGAATATGAAGTTTGAAATCGTTTCAAAAACGAATTTAAAACGATTTACAAAATACGTTTTGAAAGGAAATTGACGAAATATATATAATATATATTATATATATATATAATGGCCTGAATAGAACGCGCCGCGCCGCAGTAGTTCGCAAATTTCGATCATTGAATTCGAACGGATATTACGGGAGATCCAACCGTCGGATTCTCCTAAAACCGGAACCGTTGGGTTCGTATCGAAAAGAGCTTTCTAATTAATATTAGAGATTTGAAATCTAATGGTTGGATTTGGAATTATGTCCAAATAAAATTTGGAAAGGGTCGTTGTAAGTGCAGTTCGATGGCCGTTGATGGAAATCGACTGTGCGGGCCTTGATAAAATTATTAAAAATAGTAATAATTTGTGTAAAATCATAAGAAATGATTTGTGAAGAATTGGGATGAAAAACTCCATATTTGAAAAGATAAAAATAGTTTTTTATCGAAATGAACTAGTTTTGAACTAGAGTTATAATTCTATTTCTTTTTAAATATATAAATTGAATTTGAAAAGGGTTTTAAAAGTAACTAGAATTTCCAATAATTATATGGGGATGGATTTGAATCGAAATTGTCTTTGGAATATTTCGATGTTGGATTTCGTGATTATACGGATAGCGTTATGGAAATTTGAAAGATATATTTATATCGTTATTTCCAATATGATATTTGTTGGTCATAGAATTTGATATTGAATATAAGTCGATATATTTTCTATTCAGAGCCTTGTATTTAATATCAAATGTGATTTGGGTTTGTCATGAATGGTGTCTTCATTAATATTGTTCTTAAGCCCATTTGAGAAAAAGATTAAATCTTTTTATTTAGATTTAATGAAGTGTGCCAATTAAATAATATTTAGTTGGAGTTGAATTGGTATTGATTTTTGGGGTTTATCGTGAACCGTGTTTTAAATGACATCGGTTCTTTAACCCAAGTAAAGATTAAAACTAAGTGGAGTTTTAATGAATCTTTAATTAGATTGAAATGATCGAGAATGGAGTATCACCAGTTTTGCTCCAGGCGATAGTTAAATCTTTAATTAGATTTGAATGTGAAATGGTAATTGAATTTACCGATAACACCATGGCGTTAGATATGAAGTATTACCAGTTTTACTTCATGGGATGAATAGGTTGGGGTTAGGAAATTTAACAATTGATTACTTCGGTAAGGTTCGTTAATCCCGACTAGTTTGGATATACCAAAATTTGGTTTGAATTGATTTTCAAAGGATGATTAAAGAATAAATTTAAAGGAATTTATCTTTGATAAAATTAATGGGAACCTTTCCCTAAGAATGTGAAATTTAGAAACTAACTGTAGGTTAGCTAAGCAGAACGGTTCCCTGGGTATTGTTCTGATGTGGGTTTCGGCCTTCGGGGTTAATATTTGGGGAATTATTCTCTTATTAATTTATGGTTAGTGACTGATGAATTGGAATGAAGCGTGTGTTGTGTTTGTGAGTTATTCAGAAAGACCAGGTTTATCCCATTATGAATAACTGATTCGACGTGGTGTCGAAGATGAAGACGGTGGTTGAAGACCGGAGGTCTTCACGTCGTTTGGGTGATTACTGATGATCTTGATTGGGCCGTACACCCAAGAGGATGGAATCAGTTAGTGATCGTCCAGACGTGCTTGGAGATCGATGGATATGTGGGTACTAGGTGCCTCTGGTTTCGTTCAGACCCAGAACGAACTTGTAAATGGACTGTGTGTGTCTGACATTGGATTTCAGTCTGTGTGATTGATTTCTATTAAATATATATCTGTTTGGCGGCGGAGAATTTATTCTCTTGCTTAAAGCCCTTCTCTGAGACGTACGAGCTCAGGGGTTATATATTGATGGATATCCATCGCATGGAATGAATTGCCTGTGTGGCATGCCTAAGTTGCAATGTATCAAGGCTTCTGTTGAAAAGCAAAGTCTTGTGGTTGATGATCAAAGCATGGCCTGTGTGGTGTAGCTTTGTGTAACGTTGATTCGCGAGCCTCACACCCCGGTGGTGAACCAAAAACGGGAGAGGACCTCAGGGAGGACATGGTTTCTTTCTAGTTAGAAGTGGCATAAGTGGTTTTACACGCCCTGACGAGTTTGACTTATATGGTTGTTGCTGTTGCGAGGCACCTTAGATATATCAGTGACTATGTGAAGCCGATGGAGTCATTCGTTGGCTCATTTACGCCCCAAAGGGTGGAGAAACGCAGTGTTCAGGCATTTTAATCCACATCGGTGGACCGGCCCTGTCGCTCCAAGTGGCTTAACTGAGTACTTGCCCTGAAATTCGGGCTAGAGAGTCTCGAATCGGTAGAGGACTGTCTTTTGCCTCGGTTCACAGATGGAAATCCAACTTCCAATACGTGATGTTTCGATTTTAGTTGTAATCCTATATATGGCGACATAGTGGGATGGGGCGCTTATGTCGTCTATGATTGATACTTATGATTTGAAGTTGTTTTATACACTATGCACTTATAATAGTTTCAAATTATTTGTTTTAAACGTATCAAGCATTCTTGGCTATTATGAGGTAAAAACCCTATCTTCCGGCTTGCGTTGCATTGTGTGATGGGACCTGGGTCTTATAATAGCTTCATTGTTCTTTATTTAGCATTGCGCTGTTGTTTTATGCACTGGTATCCTTGGGAGGAAACCTGTTCCGTGTTATACGGCGTGGTCCCTAGATTAACCTAACTTTAAAATAAAGATTAATAACTGTTTTAGTTCTCACACCAGTCACGTGACTGACCTGGAGTTTATTGTTTTAACCTAAACTCTGGGTGCCCTTATTTTTACACGGGGAGCTAGTAGTTTTGGTTTTGCAGATTTATATTCACAGGATCCTGGTTTACAGCTGAAATGATATCCGGAAAGCTTTGTATCTGTATATCTCCTTCAGTTGTGTATTGTATTATTTTCCGCTGCTATGTAATTTATTGTAATCTCTGATATTTGGTTAATGTGTAATATTGATTTATACTTTGTATATTCTTGTATTCTGATGAATTGTTGTAATTGACAATGAAATGTTCTTCTGTCTGCGTTCTGTTGTGGCTTGTTCTCAACTCAACCAGTGATTTCCCGTAAGGGGGATTCCGGGTCGTGTCACGTTATATATGACATATTGAAATATGATATGTTGAAATATTTAAACATATGTTAAAAAAATTAAAGTGACAAATATGACATGTTGGAATTTTAATATGCTAAGATATTAATATGTTGGAAAATTCATATGTTGAAATATAAACTTATCATAATATGTGCAGAGATTACTGTTGTTTCAATTGCACGTTAGTTTGTGACATTTATGTACCTGGACCATTAAAGGTGGAAATTGAGAACATTACATGTTAGTTTGTTTGATTTGAACAATTACATGATTAAACGATTACATGTTAGAATTGAATTTATTGAATGTTGGAAAGAACATGCAACATGAAATTGGTTTAATATGATGACATGTAAAATATAGATTTGAAAGAATGAATACACCTAAATTACATAGAAAATTTGCAGTGAATAGGAAATTGTAACCACGCTTAGACACGAGGTTAGATTACACTTGTGATAGAAGTCTGCCCGAAATCGCATATCCAGCATTCACAAGTGGTATATCTAATGTGAGGGGACTACGTGTATAAATAAGACATGTAGTGGCGCACTTATGGTAGAAGTCTGCCCGGAACCGTCCGACAAATATAGTATCCACAAGTATAGGCTTAATATGAGAGGTCTAGTGCATGAATATATAAATACATATATATATATATGTAAATGGCAGGACTGATAAACAGCATTAATTGCAATTAGTGGAAATAAATGGAATTGAATGAAAGATAATTACAACAGTAAAGGAAATAGAATAAAATGGAGAATTTTAATAACCTACTATAAATAAATTACATTAATGATAATGTTATATAATAGGTAGACTTATCCTTGGGGCAAGTGGATATTATAACTTAGGTTATTAATAAACTAGTGAGAAAATGAGATAACTTATGTAATGAGAAAAATGGTACTTAATTGTAAATTAAGTAATCAGCAAATGGGGGAAAATTTATTAAATGAAAGAAGTTGTACTTAATTATAAATTAAGTAATTTGAAAAGTTGTAAATATGAAATATGTTGATAAGAATAACATGTTAAGGCTTGTCCTAGGGACAAGAGGAAATTATAACATAGATTACAATAAATGGAAAGGAGACTTATTAGTGAACCTTAGCTCAGAACTAAGTTAATAAGTAAACAACGATAAGTTTTAGTGACAATGTAAGATTCAATTATAACTAAATAAGAAAGAGTGAGGAAAACTTATGAAATGAAATAAGTCATATTTAATCATAAATGATAAGTGACATGTTAAATAGAAAACATTTGAATTGAAATATACTTAATTACATATTAAGTAGAACATGTTATTGTAACTGTGAAATCAAACTAGAGTATAAAAGAGATTGTGGATTACAGACCTTCGGTCAAAATCTAGAGATTAACATGTTATGGGTTTATTAATAAACTTAAATAGGTTAAGTTATATGACTGAAGCTAATAAGCGGGAGGAACTTGGTAACTTGATTAAGAATTCAATGTGAATGGGAATAACCAAGTTAAATGGAAACCTGATGAGGTAAGGAAAGCACATAAAAGAATGTTTAGACATATGGTCTAATAACATATTAAAGAGAGGCGCTTGGACCAGTCCGCATGTTTGAGGGTGAATAACCCAATGGGGTAGATCATCGTGGTGTCATAAGACACAAGGGGAGCGCTCATTCATCTGATTATTCTGTCGGCTCCGAAGGACTGGAAGGGGAAGCATGAGGCTTCGTGAGATATGTAAGGTGCTTCTGATAGCCCTCTGTGCAGTGGCAGATGTTTAGGCTGTGCCAGAAGAGGTTGGGCCCGCGCATTACTACCAGGTGGTTGGGCCTTGACTGCAAAATTAGCTTTGCAGTCAGAATGTTGTGACGAGGTGACACTAGGGTGATTCAGCAATCGCCCCAACGTAGGGCGAGGTCAGAACCAACAAGGATAGTAGATTGTCGAGTACCCGTCATCGGCAACCAGTGGGATGCGAAAAGAATAGAGCTAAACCCAATAGACCATTCACCTTTCACTATCAAGGTACGATGGTTGAGGGGAGACGCCAACTAGATGTTTAAATTGTTTGTTATGGGCAAGTAACTTAGCTCTTGTAGTCTTTACTAGTTGAGAGAGGGGACAAGGTAGGGCCATAGCCACCATAAAAAACAGACCAGAGGGATATCTGTATTTTGAGGCTCTTAAAGGCGGGTCTGTACAGATATCATAAAGCTCCCGACCGATTTCCGTGTTTCTTGTATAGCACTGCCATGGAACTCGGTGCACATTACGTGCGGTTAAGGCATCGAATACGATTAACGATACATACGTGGGAAAGTGTAGATACATGCATGTCTGCTCTGGGTGGTGTATCGTAGACTTGAGGGAATTACTCTGGTATGGAATCTGATTCGATCAAAGATGGTAGTCTGTACGCTTACGCAACATAGTAAGGATAGATATATATATGGAACGTAACAGAAATCCATACGTCACTCCGGCATAGGGTGAGGGACTGCATACATTTCTATGACATTACGATGGAGACCGTGCGAGTGGGGTACCATGGGGTGTACCTCAATATCGGGGGTAGCTACATATACACTGTATTAGCATAATCCACTGGGAGTAAATGGGTACGACGTGTGTGTAAGCCTTGAGTGTTGTTCACCCAAGTAACCTGATAAATAAGAAAATATGATTGAACGGTATGTGTAGGATTATCCAAAGTGTATAATTTAAATACAGTCACCAGAACTTGTGTTCTGATCCCCTCCTCATAACATACCCGCAGGTTAGATTTGTGGCAGAGATATGATAGCTTTAGATACTGGTTAGGTATTATTATTACTACGGTAAGGCTATACTTTGATTACATTATACTTTATCCATTCCGCTGTGAGATATTTTCTGAGCTCTAATATATTTTTATCTCTGTCTTTTATGCAGGATACCAGAGAAACCAACACAGGTTTCGATGGATTAGAATTTTGAAAAAAAATCGGTCTGTCGAGATTTGGGTTGTTACATCTGGTATCAGGGCTTATGTTTCGGATTCCGGTATAGATAGTGAGTGAACGTATTTGTATTTTTAAAAATATAAGTATTATATATATATACCTAGATCCGTAGAGAAACCCCCTAAATAGAAAGAGTATAATATGGTAAGAATTAGGATGATTGTTTTGTACACTACAGGAATGTATATAGAAATTTGAGACCCTTGGAAAATTTGGGTGGGAAGTGTACAATATATTTTGAAATAGAGAAAGGACGATCCCATATGTTGATATTTCATATTAGTGGGCTTGGCAGTAAAACCTTATAAATTGGAAAAGGTTAAAAAGAGAAAAATGGATTAGGAATATATATAGTTGAGAGAATTGACTTTATGGGAGTGTCTAGGAAACCCTAGAAAATTGGAAACCCGCTTTGAGTCTAACCCCATTGTTAACTTCTAAGAACTTGAAATTGTAGAAGTTTTGGGAAAGTGGTGTATGGTGTTTTTCAAGTTTTAATCTTAAAAGTTATTGTTTTAAATATGTAAAGTAAACATAGTGAGTTTTAAAGTAAAATGGGGTATATTTTGTAAATAGTGATTTCTTGCAAAAAAATTGTCTAAAGTAAAATTCTCTCAGTAAAAGGTGCATATTATAGAGCATGCATAGCTCGCTAGTTTTCTTGTTATATTTCTTACAAGAATTTTTAATAAAGAAAGTTTTGAAGTCTCTATTCTTTTGAATATCATTTTTGATAAATTGTTTAAAAGATAAAATTTTGTTGTGTGGACAAAATAAGTTGTAGAAATTAAAATAGAGTAGATGGTTGCACATTATAGTAAGAGACTGAACTGACCTTATAAGCAAGAACAAGTTATAAACCCGACTGAGAAATATTTGCCCTTATCTACACCAGTTTTTGTGATTTGAAAAAAAAACATGATTTACATTTTTTTAAGTTGACATGTTTTTATGGTTTGGCAAAAGTAAGTTTTCGTGATGAAAATAAAGTTTTAACACTTTTAATTTTTGGAAGGAAATTTAAATGAAAAGGCCAAACCGTGTTTTAAAAGTAAGAGTAGGTAAGGACTGGTGCCTAGGAAAGACGGGAAAAAGTTTTGAGGCTATGAAGAAAATAGCGAGAATTACCTTGAAATAATAGTAATTTTCCGTAGAATGCGTAAGCATTGAAAATCCTAGGGTGTTGCTTGAAATAATTATTGGTACACAGCTAGGACTAGTGGTGACTCTTAAATAGTGAAAGGGCAAGTAAATATTTAGATCATGTTGTTAATTTTCATGTTAGGGGTACAACCCGTTATTGCATTTCTGTTGGGATCGTTCTGTTCTTTTTCTTGTTGGGTGGTTAGTGTAACACTTAAACCTGTCGTGGATCCCGTGCTTTCAATTTTTCTATCTGAGGGGATATAGTCCTGAGATTCTTGGCCCTTAGTAGTAGCTGTGTAAAGCGTCTGTTTCTTGTTTTAGTTGAAGGACAAGAAGGCTTATTTGAAAAATAAACTTAGATTAGATGGTTAAATAAGCTAAGAGAAATGGTACAACTAAAAAGGAAATAGTATATTTAGTAAAGCAACAAATATGATAGTTAAAGAAAAATAAAAAATTATGAGAAAAGATGGATAAAAATAAAAATTTCCAAGATAAGATGAAAAAGTAAATTTTTTGCAAGAAAGTTTTCTTATGTGGGCTATGATTGGATAGGAAAATGGGGGAATCTTTATAAATAGTTTCATAAAATCCAAGTATGGTTGGAAAAAGGTCGAAAAAGAAAAAGGGGAGATGTGAAGTTTTCCGTTTCCACCTTTTAGTAACATAAGAAATCGAATTTAGAAAATTAGTTTTTTCTGAAATTCAAAAATTAAAGTTGGTTGGTAGGATTTTTGGATGCAATAATTGGATGAACTACTCTTTGATTTTCAAAATATTGCATTCATGTAGAATTGCCAGTATATTTAGGATGTGAGCATCATATGTAAAAGGATTTTTGAAAATTTTGCCTACACATAGGAGGTACCGCTTAGGCATACATGCATTATTATGTTGTATTCAGTTTGCACAAGTGCATAATATTTGCAAAAATAGGGTGCACACATGATGAAAGTATATTATGTGAGGGGTTAATTGATTTTTTTACCTTTATCAAATTTTGAGGACGAAATATCCTAAGGGTAGGAGAATGTAACACCCCGCATTTTATGATAGTTTAATAAAATAAATAATGCATATATATGCATAGACATAAATGTATATAAGAAGAATAAAATAAAGATAATGCAAATAAAAATGTAATGCATGCATTAAAAGAAAGAAAGGATTGGTTGCATGCAGTGTAAAAATGTTGCATACACTGATTATGCATTAATAATAAAAGAGAAATAAAAGAAAAAGATTCATTCAATGATTTAAATGAGACATTGTAACAAATATGAAAAAGGAGAATAAGAAGAGAGCAATAACTACCATTGTTCTAAGCCTTGTTAACAATAGCCATAGTAGCCCAGTTGGTTAGAGCATGTGACTTGCATACAAGAGGTACAAAGTTCAATCCCTGCCGCCGCCATATTTTTGTTTTAAGGAAACGGCTGAAATAACACATGTTCATGAGAGAAAATATGTATAAACGCACATATAAGGAAAAATATACATATAAGGAAGTAAAGAAAATATATGTATATATGTGCAATATATATATACACACACACAAGAGATAAAATTCAAGATAAGGTTACAATCAATGAAATATCGGAAGAATCAAATAACGGTGCAATACCGTTTGAATTTTGAAATCGAAACGAAATTTGTGCATATATATATATATATATATATGCGTGTAAAATGGTCATTACAAGTTTTGTATACACACAAGGGCCTTTTATATGAACGTATTCAAATCAGTTCAAAACTAAAGACCATATGCAGAAGAAAAATGATATTATAGCCAGGATCGACCCAGGCATGGGGGTCGACCTACCCTGGATCCAGTCATGTTCATTGGTGTATCTAAACTATTTTCTTAACCAAGTTCAATGCTGACTCAGCGCTGCATGTACGACAAGATCCTGAACACCTATAAATAAGCTAGCGAAGCCTAGCCTAGATCCCTTATTCTCTGAGACAACGTCTAAGCTCTGCCATTCTTTCTCCTCCTCAAATCTATTTAAAAAAAATAAGATAATTAAATTAGGAAAATTCTGAATCAGGATCTGGAGGAAAAGAATGAATATCAATTAGAAGGTGTTCAGAATCATATTCAAAGGGAGGTAATTTTCTAGATCTGGTCTACTCAATTTTCTTCCTCTTTCTTCCCTTTTTCTTTTAGTAAAAATTATGAATCCATGGTTGTTAGGTTCTGAATCCATTTAGTAGGAAACCATGGAATGCTAGATCTAGACAAGATCCAGGATTTGGAAGTCAAATTAGGTGAGTGTGTTTAAGTTATATCATTTTTGATAATGATATATTATCGTTTGAGATTCCCCGTTATATATGACATGTTGAAATATGATATGTTGAAATGTTTAAATATATGTTAAAAAGATTAAAGTGATGAATATGCATGTTGGAATATTAATATGCTAAGATATTAATATGTTGGAAAATTCATATGTTGAAATATAAACTTATCAAAATATGTTTAGAGATTATTGTTGTTTCAATTCCATGCCAATTTGTGACATTTATGTACCTGGACCATTAAAGGTAGAAATTGAGAACATTACATGTTAGTTTGTTTGATTTGAACAATTACATGATTAAACGATTACATGTTAAAATTGAATTTATTGTATGTTAGAAAGAACATGCGACATGAAATGGGTTTAATATGATGACATGTAAAATATAGATTTGAAAGAATGGAAACGCCTAAATTATATAGAAAATTTATAGTGAATAGGAAACTGTAACCACGCTTAGACACGAGGTTAGATTACAATTGTGATAGAAGTCTACCCGGAACCACCCGGCATATCCATCATTCACAAGTGGTAAATCTAATGTGAGGGGTCCAAGTGCATAAATAAAACATGTAGTAGCACTAAAACACGAGGTTAAGCCAAATTATGGAAGAAGTCTGCCTGGAACCGCCCGACAAATCCTGCATCCACAAGTATATGCTTAATGTGAGAGCTTTAGTGCATGAATATATATATATATATATATGTAAATGGCAGGACTGATAAACAACGTTAATTGTAATTAATGGAAATAAATGGAATTGAATGAAATATAATTGCAATAGTTTAGGAAAGGGAATGAACGGGGAATGATAATAACGTGTTATAAATAAATTACATTAATGAGAATGTTATATAAAAGGTAGACTTGTCCTAAGGACAAGTGGACATTATAACTTAGGTTGAAATAAACTAGTGAGGAAATGAGATAACTTGTTTAATGAGAAAATGGTAATTAATTGTAAATTAAGTAATCAACAAATAGGGAAAATTTTATTAAATGAAAGAAGTTGTACTTAATTATAAATTAAGTAATTTGAAAACTTGGAAACCTGAAATATGCTGATGAGAATAACATGTTAAACCCAACAGACTAGAGCTAAACCCAAAAGACCATTCACCTTTCACTATCGAGGTACGGTAGTTAAGGGGAGATTCCAACTGGATGTTTAGCCTGTTTATTAGGGGCAAGTAGCTTAGCTCTTGTAGTCTTTACTAGTTGAGGGAGGGGCTAAGGTGGGGCCATAGCCACCATGAAAAACAGACCTAAGGGGTATCTGTATTTTGAGGCTCTTAAAGGCGGGCTTATACAGATATGGAAAAACTCCCGTCCGAGTTTCGTGTTTCTTGTATAGCCCTTCCATGGAACTCAGTGCACATTATGTGCGGTTAAGGCATCAAATACGATTGACGATACATACATGGGAAATTCTAGATACATGCATGTCTGCTCTGGGTGGTGTATCGTAGAAATAAGGGCATTACTCTAGTATGGAATCTGATTCGATCGAAGGTGGCAGTCCGTACGCTTACGTAGCATTGTAAAGACAGATATATGCGGAACGTTACAAAGAACCATACGTCACTCTGGCGTAGGATGAGGGACTTCGTACATTTCTATGACATTACGATGGAAACCGTGCGATTGGGGTACCATGGGGTGTACCTCAATATTGGGGGTAGCTACATATATACAATATTAGGATAATCCACTGGGAGTAAATTGGTATGATATGTGTGTAAGTCTTGAGTGTTGCTCACCCAAGTAACCTGATAAGTAAGAAAATATGATTGAACGTTGTATGTAGGATTATCCAAAGTGTATAATTTTAATCCGATCACTAGAACTTGTGTTCTGACCCCCTCCTCATAACATACTCGCAGGTTAGATTTGTCGCAGAGATATGATAGCTTTGGATACTGGTTAATTAGATTTGTCGCAGAGATATGATAGCTTTGGATACTGGTTAGGCAGTACTATTACTACAGTAAGGCAATACTTTGATTATATTATACTTTAGCTATTCCGCTGTGAGATATTTTCTGAGCTCTGATAAACTTTTTATCTTTGTCTTTTCTGCAGGATACCAAAGCAACCAACACGGGTTTCGATGCTTTAGAATTTTGAAAAAAAATCGATCTGTCGGGATTCGCGTTGTTACAGGAAGACAGAGGCTACAAAATTTGTCCTTATTCTTTGAATAGATGGACATGAGCGTATCCAAGACCAGATTGTCCAAAAACTCTCCCAAAGTATAGCTTAAAAAATTGTCAACTCCCTTCTTCACATTTTTGAAAGCAGCAAGGACCTTCCAAAATGGATTCTTTTCTCCCATTAGCTTCCTTTAGTCCATCGTAAAAAGAGGCATAATTGTAGCCCAAATCCTCAATTTCTTTCCTGGACTTCTCCAATTGTATGTAAACTTAAATTCTTAGTCAAAAGAAGTTGCTCTAAATCCTAATGTTCTAAAAGAGATGATCTCGTCACCTTAAGATCTTCAAGGTCATCGTCTTTCACAGAATATAAAGCCGTGTTCAGAGAATTCAAAATTTGATTTTCCCACTTGATAGAGAGTAACTCAGCAAAGTTACGTTGAGAAGAAAACCATTGCATTATCAGCTAAAAAAATTTAGGAGAGAACCAAAGCCGGAAAAAGAAAAGGAATGTTGGAAGGCAAGGATTATCAAAACGTGATGAGCCACAACCATTTTCTGCTCCTACAATGCATTAACAGAAAGCATAGGAGTTGCGAATAAGGGAGATTCCACCACCTCTTTTACTAGGTTCGAAAAGGAAATTTCAGAGGTAGAACCAGGTGACGACCCTCAATTGAAGTTGTTGAAATAGGAACACTAGGAGGAGGCCCTAGAAACCTAAAAATCTCATCCCAAGAGGGAGAAAGTGGAAGCGGTAGGGAAATCTATGGAGTAAACTCAATAGAAGGAAAAATCGGAGCACCAGCTCTGAAATGTTGGCAAGCTGGAACCTATGTTGGAGTAGGAGTTATGGGGGTTTCATTATCGCCTCTTGAAGTTGTCACCCGGTTTGAATTCGTAGCTTTGGTTCTCTTCTGATTCTCTGCTTGAGTTTCAGAAAACTTCCGCAATGTTGCTTCCTGGGTATTATAAAGATCTTCTGTATAACCATACTTTCAAGAAAGCGGAGGGTCATAGCAGGGGAACAACATGCTCAGTACCTGAGACTAATAGGGAAGAAAATAAAAATCAATAGAAAGGTTCTTTCTATAAGAAAATAGTTGGAACTTACCGGCCGATCACAGGTGATAGGTGATTGAAGGAAAAAGCTTTAAGCATTACCCTTTGCAAGGTAGCAGATGCCTGATCACTTTTGATGCATTACTGGAGGACGTCCGAGCAATATATGGACCTTCAGGAGAATGGAATGTTTGGAAAGAAGACTAAAAGTCAACAGGGAAGTCCTCTCCCAATTGAAGAAAAGGCTTCGTTATCTCTTTCGCAACCAATTCAACTTCAGTAGATGAAGTATTTGATACCATATCTAAAGAACCAAAATCACAATTCATGGTTAGAAAGAGGATGTAAGTCATTTTAACATTCTGGGATCATCACCATAGAGAGAAGGAGAAAGATTACATGTAACACCCCTCACTTTTCTATGCCCGAATTTCGACAAATATCGAAACTCAAACACATCCAAGCATGGAGCGTATAAATCTGGTTACTACAAACAAATGAGCATAAGCATAAGCATAATCAAAGTAGATAAGCTAACTCACAACGGAAACAAAATAGGATAAACTAGTATTAACTTAAGTAACTACCTTTTTCAAAGTAGGTCACTTTGCCAATACCGAGCATGAGAGAGAACGAGAACCGAACGGCAAACTTAAACACCTGTGAGAACCCGACTTTCTCTAGAAAACCTGGGGGTTGTAATGAGGAGGGGTCAGAATAACAAGATCCTAGTGAACATGAAATGTACAACATAGATTATAATACATAGATGTGTCCCGTTTGGTTCAACCCAAGATGTATGCCTAACAAGGTTAGTGATTCTAACCTAACCATGTGGATGTTTACGCACACCTTTACTACTCTTCACAAAGTAGTATTCTCAAAGTATAATACTGAGATAGAACGTTTTGCACATATTTAGCAGGTTACATATGTCAAGGTATGTCAACGCAGTACATAAGATTCAGACAACACCAAGTATCTAACCAATGAGGTGGATACCCAAGTCAAACACTTATTAGTGTTTTTAGGGTGAAGACCCAGCGAGGTGGACATTCTCTGTCACTTATGGCCCTATTAAAGGTGGACTCTTATGATCTCTTATAACCCTAAGGCGGACCTTAGCCCCTTAAGACCCCATCCTAATACGTCAATGTTCTTAATGTCTATACTCTCAGTTGTAATATGAGAAGTAGCATTGATAACATTACCACTTAACTGATATTACGGTAGAACACATATGTTGCTTAAGACTTCCCTTTGACAGTTGGTGAGCATGCAATGGCCACATATCTTTTATATACCAGTTCTGTCCCTAGTTGAGCCCTCACAAGCTTCTAGAGGAAGTGGACATCCCTCATGAACTACCCTGCTCCGTTACTGCTTATGAATAACCACTTTTAGAGAAGGAGGAGCCAAAGAATTACTTCGAATCTAATAAGGGTGAGTCCCATGACTTTGATTTCTCTCCAAAGAATAATCCTTCGGAGGGATCCTAGTTCTAACCACTTAAGACCCAAATTAGACTAGAAGAGAGTGAGTTAGCTATAAGACCCTCTCAAGGTGTAGTAAACCTGCATATTTTCACACACAATAGGCTTATATATACACACACACTTTATTATCATCACGGGTTCATATGGCTAATAATATTTTACATTATTAACCACTAAGTCCAACTCTATTTTTAATTATAAGTTCTATATTTATTAATATAGATAAGAAAGGCTTTATTCTCTTCTCCTTTACCTAGGATATTTATTTGATTTCTTTCCTAATTTGAACTTAGTATTCAAAAGACAATCAATTTCCATTAATCCTCTTATGACATCCATTTTCTTTTATTTCTATTTTTATTGCCTTTTATGACTATAATGGTCATATTTTCCTAGGGAAACTATTTATTAGTCCTAAGGTATATATTTGTTGTACCCCAACAAACAATTACTATTCTTATTTATTTATTATTGGTTGAATGTTACAAATATACCAGACCTCTCACATTAAGTTGACTACTTGTGGATGCTGGACTTGTCGGTCGATTCCAGGCAGACTTCTACCACAAGTTAAATTTAACCTCGTGCCTTAGTACATTTATATTTACGCATTAGACCCATCACATTAAGCTGACTATCTGTGGTTATTGGATTTGCCAGTGGGTTCCGGGAAGGTTTATACCATAAGTTGAGCTTAACCTCGTGTCTAAATGCAGTTATAATTTAAATTTCCTAATTGGGATGTACAACTTTTATCCTAATTAATTTAGGAATTGTAACATTGTCCTATTATATTTACGTTCCCCATTCAACATTGGCCACGATTGTTATTTATAGGTCTGCGGTCCAATTTATAACAATTAATTATATTGATTGCTACTTTAACACCCCATAATTATAAAACATGACATAAGGGATAATTATGGAATACTTAATTTCTTTAAGTAGAATTAAGGGAAACAGGCCACGCCATTTCGTTCATCTCGGAATTCGTCTTGGAATAGAGTCCAAGTTTGCGTAAATTGGGTATCGTATGAACAAGTTATGAAGCATAGAATATTTCAGTTTAAAACAGAATTTATTTAAATAATAATTAAATAACAAAACCTGTTCAAAATAAAAATTCAGACAAAGCGGGCTGAGCGGGAAATTTCCCGCTCGTGGGTGTCCACCCCTCCAAGGGGTGTCGACCCTCCTCCCCCATGGGGTGTCGACCCCATCGACCTAGATCTGGCCTGACGTGTTTTGTGGTGGATCTGATGACGTGTTTTTCTGGTCTGGATGGTTCAGATGGATCCTAATCTAATCTAAGGATCCTAATTCACCTAGAGCATCTATAAAATACCCCTAAACCTAACCCTAATCTCATTATTTTCATCCATGGCACCTCCATGCTGCTCTAGTCTAAATTAACCTAGCCTTTCTTCTCCAACCAAAACCAAAGTAGAAATTTAGAGATAGTTCTTCTTCAACAATCAAATTAGAAGATTATTCAAGGTCAGAATTGCTACAACAACGATTAATTCTCTCTTCTAAGAATCTTATGGCTGTGAGTTTATGTCACTTTCACATATAATTAAATTAAAAAGTAACTATGATAGGATTGTAAATTGGATCTAATGTATATGCCTGTGACTGAGATGAATCTTATCAAGTTTGTAAATCATTATCTTTCAGATTCATACTCATAAAACAATCATATGCCTTTCTGATCCATTTTATCGTTATATGCACGTTTATACTGCATATTCATGTTCTTATGTTCATGCCAGTTTTGATGTTTTGATTCTCTTCCCTCCTTCTTTTCCTTTTGCTTTATGAGATTATTCAAGGTCAGAATTGCTACAACAACGATTAATTCTCTCTTCTAAGAATCTTATGGCTGTGAGTTTATGTCACTTTCACATATAATTAAATTAAAAAGTAACTATGATAGGATTGTAAATTGGATCTAATGTATATGCCTGTGACTGAGATGAATCTTATCAAGTTTGTAAATCATTATCTTTCAGATTCATACTCATAAAACAATCATATGCCTTTCTGATCCATTTTATCGTTATATGCACGTTTATACTGCATATTCATGTTCTTATGTTCATGCCAGTTTTGATGTTTTGATTCTCTTCCCTCCTTCTTTTCCTTTTGCTTTATGAGATTAGGCTAACTTCGAGCCTAACATATTGCGTTGAGATTTACGTACGAATAACATTGGAACGATTGGGAAAAGTTTGGGAAATATGCAATGAAATGGAGTATGACATAAATTGTTGATGAATACAAAAAATTTGTTAGGACATAATTGAGTATGACTAGTATACATGAGATTTGTCATAAATTATTAATAACTATGAAGATGGGTTTCGGTATAATTTGGCACATGAGAGTATAAACATAATTTAGATTGGAAATTATGGGTAAATGGGGGCTTGAATCAAGAAGGTGATAATGAACGCCTAAGACACGAGGTTAGATTCGGATTGCGGTATAAGCCTGCCCGGAACCGCCCGGCATATCCAGCAACCGCAATTTGGTAACCTAATGTGAGAGGTCAAAGGCAGAAATTAGATGCGTAATAATGCAAATACACGAGGTTAGATTCTGATTGCGGTATAAGCTTGTCCGGAACCGCCCGGAAAATCCAGCAACCGCAAAACGGTAATTTAATGTGGGAGGTCTTGCAAGATTACGGTTATAATGAATTAATGAACACTTAACCAAGATAAGACATGTGTATAGACATGGGGATAATAAAGGGTTAATTTGGTAACATGGGTAGAATGTGAGACATAATAAAAGCACTTAACCAAGATGAGACATGTGATTAGACATGGGGATAAAAAGGGGTTAAGTGGGAATTCCTAGTGGGGACCATGCTTAGGAGGGAAGCTTGTGTCAAGTAGGTGGACCCTTTTCAACCAGTAACCCATTTTAGTATCCATATGAGCTCGAACTAGGTCGAGGATAAGGACACGCTTACTGGGGTTGATTGTAAGAGAACAATAAAGAGTTAACGATGGCATTGCAAGTCCAACAGAGTCACGTGCGTACGTGGGTCCGGATTGGTAGGTAAGACGCTTTTGCATCGTGTAGGTACAAGTTGTGCATTTCAGTAGTATCGGGGTTGCCACCTTACGGAGTGATACACCCTATTATGGGACCAATACAGGTAATGTAACACCCCGAAAATTCTATAACTGTGAAATTAACAAATTAAAGTATAATTAATTTGAAATCAAAGAACCAAGGGAAACGGGATACGCCATTGCGTTCGTCTCGGAAAAATACGCGAAATAGAGTCCGAGTTTTCGAAAAACGGAGTCCGTATGAAGAAGATATGGCCTTCGGAAGTTTTGAATTAAATTTAAAATTCAAACAGAATAAAATAATTAAAAATCGGGCCCAGTGGGCCAGGGCGGATAAACACCCGCCTAGGCCACCCAGGTCGACTGGGCTGTCGACCTGGGCTACCCATGTCGACAGGGTTGTCGACAGCCCTGTCGACAGGGGTGTCGACCTGGTCGAGCCCAGTCAACCTCGCTGGCCAGGTCTGTGTTTGGTCGAATTTCTGTGGTCTGCTTTGTCATTAGGGCTAGGTGGCGGGTTCTAATTGGTCTCTCTATCTAATGAATGGCTATGATCAATCCAAGCAACATCAATGGTCCTAATCAATTCCTAACCTCTATATAAACAACCCTAGACTAAACCCTAATCTATTCATTCAAATTAAGAACATAGCCGCCATGTTGCTGAGGAACGACTAAGAGTAGCCGCCGACTAGAGAGAGAATTAGGAAGAAAGTTCTAAAGCAATTCAAGTAACCTAAAGCCAATCAATTCAACAAAGGAATCATATCTCTTAATTAGAGAATTCGCCGCAACCATTGTAAGTAGAGTATTACTTTGGTATGAATAAACAATTGTATTGATTTGTATGCTTGAATTGGGATAATAAAGTAATTCATATTTGTGCAAAATTATGTTATTCATTATAAAGAACTACATGCGGTAGTTCTATGCAAGTATACGTTTGGAATATTGCGCAAATTATGTAATCTATGTTGAAGCTACATGTATGTAGTTGATTGAAATTCATGCGAGTTTGGGGCTTTGTTATTATGCCATCATGATGTATATTTTTGTGCATAAATCATTTTGCAAGTAATTGAAACAAGTTTGGTTGTTATAGTTCATATGAAACTATGTTGGAATTTTGACACCATAATCCATGTATTAAGTCATGCTTTTGCAAACTTATGAATATGGCTAGGCTATGAATGATATTTGGCATAATTGAAATCCATGATTAAGTCTATCTTATTTACAAGAATTATATGATGACATATGTGAGACATGGCTAGGTTAGACTCAAAAATCCCTTTTTGCATGTTTAAAGCAAACACCATGTTTAGAAATATTTATGCATAAGTATATTTATACTATCGTTATGTGATTAGACTTAAACAAAAATTTAGTTGATCTATGCTTCTGTGTTAGTAACAAAGTATCCCCTTTGTAAACATGTAGAAACCTTATGAACATGACTTGTTTATGTTTATGCCGTGTTTATGCTAAAAGTATTTATGCCATGCTTATGTTTGACATTATGCTATGCTTATGCTAGGAATATTTATGACACGCTTATGTTTGACATTATGCCTAAATAAGAATATAGGTTCATGTTGTAGTTAAACCTATGCAAGTTCACATGCTTTGATTCATGTCACCTATGTTACCACTATGCAAGTACACCAATTTCTATTTTGTATTTCCAACGTCGTATTGCAAGTTCATGCGCTCACCTTCCCCTCTTTGTGTATACGCCATAAGCCTCCCCTTTTCGCATGGCTAAATTGGGCTTTAAAAGGCTAAGCCCAATATATATATATAAACGGACGTGTAAAACGGGGGAAAATAACGTTGGGTTAAAAATTAATTAATGAATGAAAATATAAAATAGAAGGGCCCAAATTCAAGTATGGGTTGGGCCCGTGATTGGTGTAACCTTTACACCATTAACTTAATAATGGGCCGCAAATATTTACATATAAATAAAGAAGAAAGACAAAATATGTAAAAGTAGAAAATACGATGTGTTTAACCCGAGGTTGGATTGAGTTGTGATGTAAACCTGCCCGGAACCGCCCGGCTGTCCAGTAGTCACAACAATACCTATCCAATGTGAGAGGTTAAACATGGAGCCCAATAAGGACCCGAGGTTAGACTGAGTTGTGGCGTAAGACTGCCCGGAACCAACCGGCAATAGGCAGCCACAACAATACCTGTCTAATGTGAGAGGTCAGGGCCTTAATAAGACAATTAAGGCTGAGTCAGGATTGTTAGGATTAAGTGGACTAAAGACTTAATCAAAATGGAACATGCTAAACTAAACGGACTGGTGGGGGTTAGGTTAGAAACACTTAACCAACTTAGCATGTTGGCTAGAGATAGAAAACCTAGTAACGGGGGACCCTTTTCAGCAGTAACCCTAAAAGGTGTATCAGGATACCCTGAAACTAGGCAGGGTGGGGCACGATTACTGGGCTGATTGTAAGAGGTCAAAGCGACGGCGGTGGTGTAGCAGTGTAGGTTCTAACGGAGTGCGGGCGTGCACACACTCCGGCGCAGAAAAATAAGGCACTGGACACCAGTAGCATACCTGTGCACTCTAAGGTTGTGTCGGGTTGCCACTATGGGACTTGATACACCCCATGGTGGGACCAGCATAGGTAACTACAGACATCGGGGGCCGTAAGACACATGTAACTTTGCGAGTAGGAGCCGATCATCATAGAATGGATCACATCACCCTGATTATGGGGTGCAAATTGGAAACTAGTATATGGGTTCAGAGATTAACATGGGGTACGATAGTATATTCGACCCTAGATAACTTAACCAAGTTTATTGTGCTTGCCCACTTCTTGTTTATACTTATCATACCCAGTTCTTTATTCATAGACAAAATAGTACTAGACTTACTCAGGCTTTATGTCTGACTCTACTTTTCTTTCGTCTTCTTTCTTCCGTCCCCCCCCCCCCCAGGTCCTCAGGGAGGGAACACAGCAGCTTGACCAACCTCAACATCCAGCTTGAAGAAGAGAAATGTATTGCTTGGACTTTCCTGTTTTGAACTATGGCTTTGGACAATCCACTATGGGGCTTTTGCAGTTTATCTATGTTTTATTCATGCTTCTTTAAATAATGTACTCAAGACAGATTATGAAAGTGTTATGTTATGTTTTTGAAAAAAAAGATGTGAGACAATCATGGTGATGTTTTGTAACACGTATTTGCTTTTATGAAATAAAAGTTTGTTGTTCTTCCGCTGTTTACAAATATGTGTTCTTATATCTGTCTTGTATATCTGTGACTTGTACTTATAAACCTCCACCAAAATTAGGGCATTCCCTTTGAGAGTGACCCTAACGGAGGTGGGGTGTTTCACTTGGTATCAGAGCATAGGTTTACCAGATAAGATAAAAAGTTTTGAAAAATTATTTTTAAAAAGAAAATTTAAAGAAGCATTTTTAAAAGAAAAATATTATTTTATTTTAAAAAGGCAAAGTCCACCCCCCAAAGCCATAGGTACTATCTCTTATCCTTCGTTTTGAATCTACCCTTTTTGTTTCAGCATGTCCCAAGAACTTAACTTGCCGGCGGGGGTACCAATACCTGGTTGGTTTAGACGGTTCTTAGAAGCAAGGGCCACTCAGCCAGGTCCTACCATTCCTCCTCCCCCAGCGGAAGGAAATCATCCAGCTGCAGCGGCACCTTTTCCTCCACCTCCTCCACGGGGAAACACATTCGCTAAGATATGCAAAGATTTTAAAGCTATGGGAGGAAGGGATTTCCATGGAACTGAGTCCTTCGTGGCAGCTAGAAATTGGCTGAAAGAAACGGAGGACCTATTCATCATCTTTGAGGTAGAAGATAGACAAAAAGTACAGTTGGTAGTATGGCTATTGAAGGGCGAGGCTTCCTACTGGTGGGAAGTCACTAATGCTGAAAGACCAGTGGAGACATGGGAGGACTTTAGGGCAAGGTTTGAGACTAAGTTTCTCTCAGATGCGGAAAGAAGTTTGCAGTTGGAGTCAGAGAGTATGTGAATCAGTTTGATGAGCTGGCTAGGTTTGGGCTTGACCTAGTCAATACCCCGCACAAGAAGGCTCTCCGTTTCGTCAAAGGGTTGAATGAGCCATTACACAGCTTGGCCATGACCCATATACCCATGGGAGCCACGTATGAAAGATTGGTGCAAATGGCATTGCTAAATGAAGAGGATAAGGGCAAGAAGAAAGAGGGTATGCAGCCCAAGAAGACAGACTTTAAGAAGGGCGGGAAAGGCAACAAAGAGAAGAGGAAGTGCAATTTCTGTGGCAAAGTGGGGCACTTAGTAAAGGACTGCCGGAAAAAGAAGGCCAAGGAGAATGGTGGGTGCTTTTCTTGCGGCGAGACAGGCCATAGGGCTAAGGACTGCCCAAAGAAACGAGGACAGGGGCAGAGGGCTGGATCCACCCCAGGGGCACAGGTTCATGTGCTAGAAGCGCCACCTCTGCAACAGCGAGGTATAAATACTTCTGTAGAAAGTGTAGTTTATCTTTATGATCACCCCGTTCGCACTTTATTTGATTCTGGCGCATCACACTCCTTTATCTCGTCTGCTTTAGTAGAATCTCTACACCTAAAAACTAGTATGGTAGAGGACCCCTTAATTGTTTCAAACCCAATTGGGGGCCCAGCTCATTTGTCTATGATCTGTGTGGGATTGAAAATTTCTATTCTAAGTGTCGAATTTCAATGTAGTGCCTTTGTTTTGGGCTTTTCGGGGTATGGTTTGATTTTGGGTATGGATTGGCTATCCAGTAATGGGGCCATCCTTGATTGTGAGAAAAGGGTTGTTAGGCTCCTAACCCAGCTCGGTAATACTTTGGAAATTTCTTGTAATCCCTCGTATGCGGTTATGCTTAGTTATCTTGAATCGCTAGATGCTTCTGTTGAAAATTTGCAATCAGTTAGAGTGGTCCGGGAATATCCGGATGTCTTCGAAGAGGTGAAGGGCTAGCCTCCAAAGCGGGAAATAGACTTCCGCATATATCTTGTAGATAATGCAAAGCCCGTCGCGTTGCCCGTTAGACATATGGCTCCACGAGAAAGGAAAGAGCTCAGTAAACAGATTAAAGAGCTTCTAGAAAAGGGGTTCGTTAGGAGGAGCATTTCAGAATGGGGCGCTCCGGTGGTGTTCGCTACAAAGGCGGATGGTTCACTCCGTCTATGTGTTGACTATAGGGAGCTCAACAAGCTAACGAAAAAGAATAGGCACCCTCTCCCTAGAATTGACGATTTATTTGACCAGCTTGTAGGAGCGTCTGTTTTCTCCCAACTCGATTTAGCAACCGGTTTTCATCAGCTAAGGGTGGCTGAAGATAGCATCGATAAAACGGCGTTCAGAACCCCAGACGGTTTCTTTGAATGGCTTGTCATACCTTTCGGCTTGACAAATGCACCTGCTTACTTCGTGGACCTGATGAGTAGGGTATTTAGAGATTTCCTCAACAAATTCGTAGTGGTCTTCGTAGATGATATCCTTATCTTCTCAAAGAGTGAAGAGGAACATGCTCAGCACTTAAGGGAAATCATGGAAACTTTGCGAGTCCATCAACTAAAAGCCAAGTTCTCCAAATGCCACTTTTGGAGAGAAGAGGTGAGGTTCCTTGGGCACATAGTATCCAAACAGGGGTTAGCGGTGGACCCTGCTAAGGTAGTAGCGGTACAGGATTGGAAGACACCAAGGAATGCAACTGAGGTCCGAAGTTTTCTAGGACTAGCAGGTTTCTATCGGAAGTTCATAAGGGATTTTGCGAAAATTTCAGCTCCGCTCACGAAATTGACTAAGAAGAACCTAGCGTTCAATTGGGATTTGGATTGCGAGTTTGCTTTCCAAAGACTGAAAAGGGCTCTTACAACAGCCCCAGTTTTGACGCTGCCAGATGGGAGCAAGATGTTCACTGTTTATACGGATGCATGTGGGACAGGGCTAGGCGCCGTCTTAATGCAAGAAGGAAGGGTAGTAGCTTATGGCGGGAGGCAGTTGAAGGTGCACGAAAAGAACTACCCAACCCACGATCTTGAGTTAGCCGCCATCGTATTTGCACTCAAGTCTTAGCGACACTATCTCCTAGGTGAGAAGTTCGAACTTTACACTGACCATAAATCGTTGAAATATCTTTTCTCGCAGAAAGATCTTAATTTGAGGCAACAAAGATGGATGGAGTTTCTTGCCTCGTACGATTTCGAAATCTCCTACACTCCGGGCAAAGGCAACGTAGTGGCAGACGCGTTGAGCCGAAAGAAATTGACCCTAAGCCCGTTGTTTGTTGAAAGACAAAGCCTAGAGTTTATAGCCAGCTTCGACTTTAGGCCTTCCTCCGATTTCGTACCAGGCTTGCTAGCATCTCTCGAAGTGCGCCCAACTTTAGTGGATTCAGTAGGGACAGCACAACGCGAAAACCCTCAGCTTGTGGAAATAATTGATAGGCTAATTAGGGGTGAGACTTCAAGTCACCTCAACAGATACTCCATTGACGATAAAGGTTTACTAAGGCGAGACGGAAGACTATGCGTCCCACAGACAAAAGATTTAGTAAGGAAGGTTCTCGAGGAAGCACATCACTCCAAGATGACGATACACCCAGGCGGGGATAAAATGTACAAAGACATAAAAAGGACTTTCTTTTGGAATGGCATGAAAAAGGACGTGGCAGAATTCGTTTCTAAATGTATGGTGTGCCAACAGGTTAAGGCGGAACAGAAAAAGCCTGGCGGACTACTACATCCTCTGGAGGTCCCGCAGTGGAAGTGGGATAGCATCTAAATGGACTTCATCGATGGGCTGCCTAGGTCTAGGAGAGGCAACACTAGCATTTGGGTAATAGTGGATAGGCTTACTAAAAGCGCCCACTTTTTACCTGTCAAAAGTAAAAGAACTACCTCATCCCTAGCATCACTTTACCTCAAGGAAATCGTTCGACTCCATGGAATACCATCTAGCATTGTTAGCGACCGAGACCCCATCTTCACCAGCGAGTTTTGGCGAAGTCTGCAAGAAGCAGTAGGAACGCAGTTGTGCTTGAGCACAGCCTATCATCCCCAAACCGACGGCCAAACAGAGAGAGTGAACAGAGTTTTGGAAGACCTCTTAAGGCTATGCGTCCTTGACTTCGGAGGGACATGGGAAGACCACCTTCCTTTAGTAGAATTCGCCTACAACAACAGCTATCAAGCAACCATCGGAATGGCGCCCTTCGAAGCTTTATATGGAAGACCGTGTCGATCGCCCACTTGTTGGTGGGAGTCCACGGATAAGCTCATACTTGGACCAGATATGATCTGAGAGACCTCAGAGAAAGTAGACTTAATACGAAGAAGGATGAAGACGGCCCAAGACAGACAAAAGTCCTACGCCGACAAGAGGAGGACTGACCTTGAATTTGAGGTTGGAGACAGAGTTTTTCTCAAGGTATCACCGCTAAGGAACGTTGTTCGTTTTGGAACCACAGGAAAGCTAGCACCAAGGTTCGTGGGGCCATTCCCTATTATCGAGAAAATTGGGAAAATGGCTTATAGATTAGAGCTACCCAAGAAGTTGGCTGGAGTCCACAACGTTTTTCATGTTTCACATCTCCGAAAATGTCTGCATGAGTCAGCTGAAGTGGTAGAGCCAAATATCCTCGAAGAGGCCGAAGTGGAACGCGAAGCGACCATAAGAAAAGTTCCAACCCGCATCTTAGGAACAGAAGTGAAGAAGCTACGCAACCGCGAAGTCAAGCTCGTCAAAGTTCAGTGGAGCGACGCCGAGGGAGACGCGACTTGGGAAACTGAAGCTAGAATCCGTACAGCCTACCCTTTTCTGTTCGAGGGTACATCCTTGATCTTTCTCTTTCCTTAAGTTGCGCTTTTATCTTTTTAGGTATATTTCCTCGACCGTATCTTTTAGATAGAATCTTTTTGGATGGAAACATGTAGTTGAAACATGTTATGGATGATGGTTGCAAGTGGTTACAAGTGATTGCTAGTGGTTGCTAGTGGTTGCATATACACACACAATCTAGGTTTTAGATCGGCTCAATCACTTCATATTGCATATGCATATATGTTTGTATTCGTATATGGTTGAACTTTAATGTGTTGTCATGTGGATGTTGCATTTGTATTGAATGATTGTGCACTCATGTAGAATCATGAATAGGAAAATTTGCATACATAATGGATTCATGGCACTTACATAATCCGCATTAAGGAGGTCAACTGAATCAGTAGACCGCCTGATTTTGCATTAGATAAGTACATGTACACACACACTTCGCATATGATCATGAAGCATTATAAATCTTTTAAGGACAATGGATGCTCGTGTTTGATGGATGAGTAGATGGATGATTGGATGTTAGGATATACATTCCTCCTAACTTGAAGATTTCGGGGACGAAATCCTTTTAAAGTGGGGGAGAATGTAACACCCCGAAAATTCTATAACTGTGAAATTAACAAATTAAAGTATAATTAATTTGAAATCAAAGAACCAAGGGAAACGGGATACGCCATTGCGTTCGTCTCGGAAAAATACGCGAAATAGAGTCCGAGTTTTCGAAAAACGGAGTCCGTATGAAGAAGATATGGCCTTCGGAAGTTTTGAATTAAATTTAAAATTCAAACAGAATAAAATAATTAAAAATCGGGCCCAGTGGGCCAGGGCGGATAAACACCCGCCTAGGCCACCCAGGTCGACTGGGTTGTCGACCTGGGCTACCCATGTCGACAGGGCTGTCGACAGCCCTGTCGACAGGGGTGTCGACCTGGTCGAGCCCAGTCAACCTGGCTGGCCAGGTCTGTGTTTGGTCGAATTTCTGTGGTCTGCTTTGTCATTAGGGCTAGGTGGCGGGTTCTAATTGGTCTCTCTATCTAATGAATGGCTATGATCAATCCAAGCAACATCAATGGTCCTAATCAATTCCTAACCTCTATATAAACAACCCTAGACTAAACCCTAATCTATTCATTCAAATTAAGAACATAGCCGCCATGTTGCTGAGGAACGACTAAGAGTAGCCGCCGACTAGAGAGAGAATTAGGAAGAAAGTTCTAAAGCAATTCAAGTAACCTAAAGCCAATCAATTCAACAAAGGAATCATATCTCTTAATTAGAGAATTCGCCGCAACCATTGTAAGTAGAGTATTACTTTGGTATGAATAAACAATTGTATTGATTTGTATGCTTGAATTGGGATAATAAAGTAATTCATATTTGTGCAAAATTATGTTATTCATTATAAAGAACTACATGCGGTAGTTCTATGCAAGTATACGTTTGGAATATTGCGCAAATTATGTAATCTATGTTGAAGCTACATGTATGTAGTTGATTGAAATTCATGCGAGTTTGGGGCTTTGTTATTATGCCATCATGATGTATATTTTTGTGCATAAATCATTTTGCAAGTAATTGAAACAAGTTTGGTTGTTATAGTTCATATGAAACTATGTTGGAATTTTGACACCATAATCCATGTATTAAGTCATGCTTTTGCAAACTTATGAATATGGCTAGGCTATGAATGATATTTGGCATAATTGAAATCCATGATTAAGTCTATCTTGTTTACAAGAATTATATGATGACATATGTGAGACATGGCTAGGTTAGACTCAAAAATCCCTTTTTGCAAGTTTAAAGCAAACACCATGTTTAGAAATATTTATGCATAAGTATATTTATACTATCGTTATGTGATTAGACTTAAACAAAAATTTAGTTGATCTATGCTTCTGTGTTAGTAACAAAGTATCCCCTTTGTAAACATGTAGAAACCTTATGAACATGACTTGTTTATGTTTATGCCGTGTTTATGCTAAAAGTATTTATGCCATGCTTATGTTTGACATTATGCTATGCTTATGCTAGGAATATTTATGACATGCTTATGTTTGACATTATGCCTAAATAAGAATATAGGTTCATGTTGTAGTTAAACCTATGCAAGTTCACATGCTTTGATTCATGTCACCTATGTTACCACTATGCAAGTACACCAATTTCTATTTTGTATTTCCAACGTCGTATTGCAAGTTCATGCGCTCACCTTCCCCTCTTTGTGTATACGCCATAAGCCTCCCCTTTTCGCATGGCTAAATTGGGCTTTAAAAGGCTAAGCCCAATATATATATAAACGGACGTGTAAAACGGGGGAAAATAACGTTGGGTTAAAAATTAATTAATGAATGAAAATATAAAATAGAAGGGCCCAAATTCAAGTATGGGTTGGGCCCGTGATTGGTGTAACCTTTACACCATTAACTTAATAATGGGCCGCAAATATTTACATATAAATAAAGAAGAAAGACAAAATATGTAAAAGTAGAAAATACGATGTGTTTAACCCGAGGTTGGATTGAGTTGTGATGTAAACCTGCCCGGAACCGCCCGGCTGTCCAGTAGTCACAACAATACCTATCCAATGTGAGAGGTTAAACATGGAGCCCAATAAGGACCCGAGGTTAGACTGAGTTGTGGCGTAAGACTGCCCGGAACCAACCGGCAACAGGCAGCCACAACAATACCTGTCTAATGTGAGAGGTCAGGGCCTTAATAAGACAATTAAGGCTGAGTAGGATTGTTAGGATTAAGTGGACTAAAGACTTAATCAAAATGGAACATGCTAAACTAAACGGACTGGTGGGGGTTAGGTTAGAAACACTTAACCAACTTAGCATGTTGGCTAGAGAAAGAAAACCTAGTAACGGGGGACCCTTTTCAGCAGTAACCCTAAAAGGTGTATCAGGATACCCTGAAACTAGGCAGGGTGGGGCACGATTACTGGGCTGATTGTAAGAGGTCAAAGCGACGGCGGTGGTGTAGCAGTGTAGGTTCTAACGGAGTGCGGGCGTGCACACACTCCGGCGCAGAAAAATAAGGCACTGGACACCAGTAGCATACCTGTGCACTCTAAGGTTGTGTCGGGTTGCCACTATGGGACTTGATACACCCCATGGTGGGACCAGCATAGGTAACTACAGACATCGGGGGCCGTAAGACACATGTAACTTTGCGAGTAGGAGCCGATCATCATAGAATGGATCACATCACCCTGATTATGGGGTGCAAATTGGAAACTAGTATATGGGTTCAGAGATTAACATGGGGTACGATAGTATATTCGACCCTAGATAACTTAACCAAGTTTATTGTGCTTGCCCACTTCTTGTTTATACTTATCATACCCAGTTCTTTATTCATAGACAAAATAGTACTAGACTTACTCAGGCTTTATGTCTGACTCTACTTTTCTTTCGTCTTCTTTCTTCCGTTCCCCCCCCCCCCCCAGGTCCTCAGGGAGGGAACACAGCAGCTTGACCAACCTCAACATCCAGCTTGAAGAAGAGAAATGTATTGCTTGGACTTTCCTGTTTTGAATTATGGCTTTGGACAATCCACTATGGGGCTTTTGCAGTTTATCTATGTTTTATTCATGCTTCTTTAAATAATGTACTCAAGACAGATTATGAAAGTGTTATGTTATGTTTTTGAAAAAAAAGATGTGAGACAATCATGGTGATGTTTTGTAACACGTATTTGCTTTTATGAAATAAAAGTTTGTTGTTCTTCCGCTGTTTACAAATATGTGTTCTTATATCTGTCTTGTATATCTGTGACTTGTACTTATAAACCTCCACCAAAATTAGGGCATTCCCTTTGAGAGTGACCCTAACGGAGGTGGGGTGTTTCAGGTATCTAGGAGTTAAGGGGACGATCGAATAGGAGGGTACATCTAATGGTGATAGGTGCATACGTATGATAGCAGCTAGAGGTACATAATCAAATAGGAGAGGTAGTGGGTACAAATAGTGGTGGAAGGAGCAAATGGGGCACCTACGAGATTAGCCAGGAGTACAAGAAGCTACCATTATTAAGATTAGTAGAGAGGGATCGTCTTTTAGTATGTAACTAGTATGTGGTACGGTGCAGAGCATATCTTATATTGGTTAGGAGCGCATCCGATGTTTTATCCTACTTACCTTGTTTACCTTTCCATACCTGCTTATGTAGTAGTCATCTCTTATATCCAGTTTATGTTCTTATCTTGTTACTTTATTGATTATATTGTTATAGCCACTAGACTCGCTAGACTTATGTCTGACACCTTTTTGTTTCACCTCTTTTCTTCCCCTTCCCCCCCCCCCCACCCCCCAGGTCCTCAGGGTGGGATTAGTGAAGCTTGACTTGGATTCCTTTCTTCTTGAAGTGCTTGGAAGTGTTGAAAGTAATGCTCAGCTTTATCTCTTTTTCCTTGTGGCTATTTGGAGTGGGATTATGGTTTTACTTTTATGTACTCTGATAATAAATTTGTACGAGATGGATATTTGTGTACTTGGCTTTAGTATATGGTTTTGATGTTGTAACCAGACATGTTTTGCTTTTCCGCTACAATGAATAAATTTTGAATTTTCTTAAGTACCATTTTATATATCTGTCTTGTGATATTCTGTTCTATACTCTTATAATACTCCATGAAAGTTAACGCATTCCCTTAGTGAGTGACATTAATGGACGTGGGGTGTTACACGTGGTATTGGAGATGAAGGTTACCAGAACAGACAAAAGATTATGAAAACCATTTTCAAAAGCATTTTTAGAAAGAAGTATTTTCAAAAACATGTTTTAAAGAGGGTATTTTCAAGAGAAAAGTTCATTATGGAAAAAATAATCCCCAAGAGCCATATATCTACCTTTTGATTCTCTATTTCGAATCTCTTCCTTTTTCCTTTCAGCATGTCTAGGGAACCCGTTATACCCAAGGGCGTACAGATACTAGGCTGGTTTAGAAGGTATCTAGAGGCTAGGGCTACTGCCGCAGTCCCAGTAGACGTTCCTCCTCCCCCAGCTGGAGCCGCTCCTCCTCCTCCCCATGTAGACGCTTTTTCTAAGATATGCAAAGACTTCCGTGCGATGGGCGGAAACACGTTTTATGAAACTGAGACATTTGTTGAGGCTGGTAATTGGCTCAAGGAAGTGGAGGACTTATTTGGTATCTTTGAGATAGACGATGGAAGGAAGGTTCAGCCAGCTGATTGGTTGATGAAGGATGAAGCTTCCTTTTGGTGGGAAGTAACTAATGGAGGACGTCCAGTGGAGACGTAGTTGGATTTTAGACGAAGGTTCGAGTTGAAATTTCTTTCACAAGCAGAGGAGAATTTGTACATGGAGAAGTTCTTGGCTTTAAAACAAGGGAGTTTGTCTATGAAGGAGTATGTTTATAAGTTTAACCAGTTAGCAAGATTTGGTATGGAATTAGTTAATACACCACATAAGAAGGCTTTGAGATTTTCCAAGGGTCTGAATGAACCTTTACATGGATTAGCTTTGTCCCACATTCCTACGGGCGCTACTTTAGAGAATCTTGTTGATACGGCATTGATACATGAAGAGGAGAAAGGTGCTAATGTAGATAAGGAACAGGATAAGAAAGGGGATCCAAAGAAGGCACAACAACAACAACAAAAGAAGGGCGGCAAGGATAACAAGGGTTCATAGAAAAGGAAGTGTCACAATTGTGGAATACCTGGCCATTTGAAGAAGGACTGTAGGAAGAAGAAGAAGATGGGTGGCTTCCAATGTGGTGAGGTAGGACATATGATTAAAGACTGCCTAAGAGGCAAGGACAAGGGCAAGAACAGAGGATAGGATCTACTTTTGGAGGCCAGATTCATGCTCTCATTGCACCTAGACAAGAGAGAGGTAGAAACATTTCTGTTGAAAGTTTGATTTTCCTTTTCGATCATCATGTACGTACTATGTTTGATTATGTCGCTTCACATTCATTTATATTTGATTCTGCAATTGATTCTCTGCACCTAGATACTAGTATAGTAGTGAACCCCGTTGTTGTCTCAAATCATATAGGGGGTACTGCTCATCTTTCTATGTTATGTCGGGATTTGAGAATATATGTGTACAACGTTGAGTTCGAATGCAACGCTTATGTGCCTGGCTTCACGGGCTATGGGTTGTTTCTAGGAATGGATTGGCTAGCCAGGTATGGTGCCATTCTCGACTGTGAAAAGAGGATAGTTAGACTATGTACTAGTTTTGGTAATACTCTCGATATCTCATGCGATTCTAAGGATTCTGTTATGCTTAGCTACCTAGAATCTCTTGACACATCTATTGATGATTTGCAATCTGTTCGAGTAATCCATAAGTATGCAGATGTCTTTGAGGAGGTTAGGGCTTATCTCCAAAATGGGAGATAGATTTCCGTATATATTTGGTGGACAATGCAAAGCCAGTTGAATTGCCTATGCGCCACATGGCTCTAAGAGAAAGAACGGAGCTTAGTAAACAAGTGAAAGAGTTGCTCATAAGAAGAAGTATTCGGAGTGGTGTGCTCATGTTGTTTTTTCTACGAATGCTGATGGTTCGCTTAGATTCAACATGGACTATAGGCAGCTGAAGAAGCTCATGAAGAAGAACAGACACCCATTGCTGAGGGTAGATGATTTGTTCGATTAGTTGGTTGGTGCTTCGGTTTTCTCGCAGTTGGACTTAGCTAAAGGATTTCATCAGTTGAGAGTAGCTGAGGATAGTATAGATAAGACTGCTTTTAGGACTCCTGACAGTTTCTTTGAATGGCTCGTCATGCCTTTTGGTTTGACGAATGCACCTACCTATTTTGTAGACTTAATGAGTAGGGTGTTTAGGGAGTTTCTAAACAAATTCGTGGTAGTCTTTGTGGATGATAACTTGATATTCTCTAGAAGCGAGGAAGAACATGGCCTACATCTTAGGGAAATCTTAGGGACCCTTCGTGCACATCAACTTAAAGCTAAGTTCTGCAAATATCATTTTTGGAGAAAGGAAGTGAGGTTCTTAGGGCACGTGGTCTCCAAGGAAGGGATACCAGTGGATCCCACGAAGGTGGTAGCAATCCAAGATTGGAAGATTCCTAGGAATGCAACGGAAGTAAGAAGTTTTCTTGGTTTGGCGGGCTATTACAGAAAGTTCATCAAGGAATTTGTAAAGATATCAGCCCCACTTACACGGTTGACGAAAAATAATTTGATGTTTTCTTGGGATGTTGATTGTGATGATGCTTTCCAACGTTTGAAGAGGGCATTGAAGATAGCTCTAGTTTTAGTTTTGTCGGATGGGAGTAAACCATCCACAGTGTATACCAATGCTTGCGGGATAGGGCTTGGCGCAGTTTTGATGCAAGAAGGAAGGGTGATACGCTATGGTGGAAGGCAGTTAAAGGTCCATGAGAAGAATTAACCTACCCACGACTTAGAGTTAACCGCCATTGTTTTTGCACTTAAGTCTTGGCGTCACTATTTTCTTGGAGAGAGGTTTGAGTTGTATACAGACCATAAGTCACTAAAATATGTGTTCTCTCAAAAAGATCTAAATTTAAGGCAACAGAGGTGGATGGACTTTTTAGCATCATATGATTGAGATTGCATATACCCCTGGCAAGGGTAACGTTGTAGCTGGCGCCTTGAGTAGAAAGAGGTTGACTTTGAGTCCTTTGTTTGTCGAGCGGAAGAGTTTAAAGTATATCTCTACCTTTGACTTCAGACCCTCTATCGATTATGTACCCAGTTTGTTGGCATCGTTAGAGGTACGACCTACGCTTTTGGGACAGATAGGTGTGGCACAGCGAGATGACCCACAGTTGATAGAGATAGTAGACAAGCTCATAAGAGGGGAGTCTTCGAGCCATCTTAGTAGGTATACTACAGATGACAAAGGTTGGTTGCGTAGTGATGGGAGACTTTGCGTATCACGAGACAAGAGTTTGAGAAGGACAATTCTTGAAGAAGCACATCGTTCTAAGATGACCATACATCCCGGTAGTGACAAGATGTATAGGGACATGAAGCGAGTTTTGTTTTGGGCCGGAATGAAGAAGGATGTGGCTGAGTTCGTTTCTAAATTCTTAGTGTGCCAGCAAGTCAAGGCTAAGCAAAAGAAGCCTGGTGGTTTGCTTCACCCTTTAGAGGTTCCACAGTGGAAATGGGAAAGTGTTTCCATGGATTTCGTTGACGAGTTGCTGAGGTCAAGGAAGGGTAATATGGGGATTTGGGTAGTAGTAGAGAGACTTACCAAGAGCACCCATTTCATTCCCTTAAGAGTAAAAGAACAGCGGCATGGTTAGCGTCTGTTTATCTCCGAGAGATAGTTCGTCTGCACAGCATACCTTCTAGTATCGTAAGCAATCGAGATCCCATTTTCACTAATGAGTTTTGGAAGAGCTTGCAAGAGGCAGTAGGAACACAATTGTGTTTGAGCACCGCTTATCACCCTCGGACAGATGGCCAAATAGAAAGGGTGAATCGGATTCTAGAAGATCTTTTGAGATTATGCATCTTGGACTTTGGAGGGACATGGGAAGAACATCTTCCATTAGTAGAGTTCGCCTACAACAACAGCTATCAGACTAGTATTGGCATGGCACCTTCTGAAGCTCTATATGGACGACCTTCCCGATCACCGACTTATTGGTGGGAGTCTACGGATAAGATTTTGCTTGGGCCTGAAATGGTTAGGGAAACTTCAGAGAAGATAGGCTTGATCTGAAGGTGCATGAAGATGACACAAGACCGGCAAAAGTCATACGCTGATAAGAAACGAACCGATCTTGAGTTCGATGTTGGAGACTTGGTTTTTATTAAAGTATCACCATTGAGGAATGTAGTTCGTTTTGGATCTGTAGGGAAATTGGCACCAAGGTTCGTGAGGCTATTCCCCATTATAGAAAGAATTGGAAAGATGGCCTACAGAGTGAAGTTTCCTGAGAAGCTTAGTGAATTTCATGACGTATTTCACATGTCGCATTTGAGGAAGTGTTTACATGATACTGCGGAAGTAGTAGAGCCGAGCATGCTTAGAGAATTGGAAGTGGAGTGAGATGCCACGATTAGACGAGTTCCTACATGCATCCTTGGATCAGAGGTCAAGAAATTATGCAACCGAGAGGTCAAGTTGGTTAAAGTTCAGAGGGGAGATGATCAAGGAGACGCGACTTGGGAGACTGAAGACAAGATACGCACGTCGTAACCTTTCCTTTTTGAGGGTATGTTCTTAACTTCTCCTTTTTCTGCCGCTTTGTCTATACTCGTTCTATCGTTTAGTGTATCGTCTCGATTATATCTTCGACCTTTAGGTAGAAAATCCAATGGTTGTAAACATGTGTTTGAGGCATGTTAATGTTTGGTGGATGCAAGTGGATGTAAGTATTTGCTAGTGATTGCTAGTAGTTGCTCGTGGATGCGTTGACACACACCTTAGGCACTAGATCGGCTCAATCAATTTCATATTGCATATGAATGAGTGCGCATATCTAGATTAATGGACGTATATTGAATGTATTATCATATGGATGATGCATTTGAATGAATGGTTGTACACTCATATAGAAATGATATGTATCATTAGGATTCTTTTGCATACATAATGGATGCATGGCAGTATCATGTTTCGCATTAAGGAGGTCAACTAAATCAGTAGACCGTCGGATCTTTGCATTAGGTAAGGGACAAATAACACACTTTTGCATATGTTCATATAACATTAGAAATATTTTAAGGATAATGGATGCTTGTGGATGATGGATGAGTAGATGGATAATGGATGGTAGGATACATTCTTCTTAACATGAAGATTTCAGGGACGAAATCCTTTAAGGAGGGGAGAATGTAACACCCCGTAATTATAAAACATGACATAAGGGATAATTAAGGAATACTTAATTTTTATAAGAATAATTAAGGGAAATAGGCTATGCCATTTCGTTCGTCTTAGAATTCTGCTTAGAATAAAGTCCGAGTTTGCGTAAATCAGATATCGTATGAAGAAGTTATGAAGCTTAAAAGATTTCTGTTTAAAGCAGAATAATAGTTAAATAACAAAACCTGTTCAAAAATCAAAATTTAGGTAAAGAGGGCTGAGCGAAGAATTTCCTGCTCGTGGGTGTCCACCCCCCGGGGGGTGTTGACGTCCCCCCCCTAATGGGGTGTCGACAGGGGTGTCGACCCCCCCATATGGGTGTCGACCCCCCTATAGGGGTGTCGACCCCATCGGCCCAGATCTGGCCTGACGTGTTTTGTGGTGGATCTGATGATGTGTTTTTCTGGTATGGATGGTTCAGATGGATCCTAATCTAATCTAAGGATCCTAATTCACCTAGAGCATCTATAAAATACCCCTAAACCTAACCCTAATCTCATTATTTTCATCCATGGCGCCTCCATGCTGCTCTAATCTAAATTAACCTAGCCTTTCTTCTCCAACCAAAACCAAAGTAGAGATTTAGAGATAGTTCTTCTTCAACAATCAAATTAGAAGTTTATTCAAGATCATAATTGCTACAACAACGATTAATTCTCTCTTCTAAGAATCCTATCGTTGTGAGTTTATGTCACTTTCACATATAATTAAATTAAAAAGTAATTAAGATAGGATTGTAAATTAGATCTAATGTATATGCCTGTGACTGAGATGAATCTTATCAAGTTTGTAAACCATTATCTTTCAGATTCATGCCCATAAAACTGTCATATGCCTTTCTGATCCATTTTATCGTTATATGCATGTTCTTATGTTCATGCCAGTTTTGATGTTTTCATTCTCTTCCCTCCTTCTTTTCCATTTCCTTTATGAGATTAAGCTAACTTCGAGCCTAACATATTTCGTTGAAATTTACATACGAATAACATTAGAATGATTAGGAAAAGTTTGGAAAATACGCAATGAAATGGAATATGGCATAAATTGTTGATGAATATGGAAAATTGGTTAGGACATAATTGAGTATGACTGGTATACATGAGATTTGGCATAAATTGTTAATAACTATGAAGATGGGTTTGGGCATAATTTGGCACACGAGAGTATGAACATAATTTAGATTGGAAATTATGGGTAAATGGGGACTTGAATCAAGAAGGTGACAATGAACGCCTAAGACACGAGGTTAGATTCGAATTGCAGTATAAGTCTGCCCGGAACCTCTCGGCATATCCAGCAACCAAAATTTGGTAATCTAATGTGAGAGGTCAAAGGCAGAAATTAGATGCGTAATAATGCAAAGACACGAGGTTAGATTCTGATTGCGGTATAAGCCTACCCGGAACCGCCCAGAAAATCCAACAACCGCAAAACGGTAATTTAATGTGGGAGGTCTTGGAAGATTACGGTTATAATGAATTAATGAACACTTAACCAAGATAAAACATGTGATTAGACATGGGGATAATAAAGGGTTAATTTGGTAACATGGGTAGCATGTGAGACATAATAAAAGCACTTAACCAAGATGAGACATGTGATTAGACATGGGGATAATGAGGGGTTAAGTGGGAATTCCTAGTGGGGACCATGCTTAGGAGGGAAGCTTGTGTCAAGTAGGTGGACCCTTCTCAACCAGTAACCCATTATCCATATGAGCTCGAACTAGGTCGAGGACAGGGACACGCTTACTGGGGTTGATTGTAAGAGGTCAATAAAGAGTTAACGATGGCAGTGCAAGTCCAACGAAGTCATGTGTGTGCGTGGGTCCGGATTGGTAGGTAAGATGTTGTTGCATCGTGTAGGTATAAGTTGTGCATTTAAATAGAATCGGGGTTGCCACCTCAGGGAGTGATACATCCTATTGTGGGACCAGCACAGGTATCTACGAGTTAAGAAGCCGATCGAATAGGAGGGTACATCTACTGGTGATAGGTACATACCTATGATAGCAGCTAGAGGTACATAATCAAATAGGGGAGATAGAGGGTACAACTGGTGGTGATAGAAGCAAGTGGGGCACCTACGAGAGTAGCCAAGAGTACACGAAGCTACCATTATTAAGATTAGTAGAGAGGGATCATCTTTTAGTATGTAACTAGTATGTGGTATGGTGCAGAGCATATCTTATATTGGTTAGGAGCGCATCCGATGTTCTATCCTACTTACCTTGTTTACCTTGCCATATCTGCTTATGTAGCAGTCATCTCTTATATCCAGTTTATGTTCTTATCCTGTTACTTTACTGATTATATTGTTATAGTCACCAGACTCGCCAGACTTTTGTCTGACCCCTTTTTGTTTCGCCTCTTTTCTTTCTTTTCCCCCAGGTCCTCAGGGTGGGATTAGTGAAGCTTGACTTGGATTCCTTTCTTCTTGAAGTGCTTGGAAGTGTTGAAAGTAATGCTCAGCTTTATCTCTTTTTCCTTATGTCTATTTGGAGTGGGATTTTGGTTTTACTTTTACGTACTCTGATAATAATTTTGTACAAGATGGATATTTGTGTACTTGGCTTTAGTATATGGTTTTGATGTTGTAACCAGACATGTTTTGCTTTTCTGCTGCAATGATTTTTTTTTAAATTTTCTTAAGTACCATTTTATATATCTGTCTTGTGATGTTCTGTTCTATACTCTTATAATACTCCATGAAAGTTAATGCATTTCCTTAGTGAGTGACATTAATGGACATGGGGTGTTACAACTAGAAATGGTCACCACAAATATATTAATTCAATATGGATTACATTTACATATAATTGCATAATTGAACCTCATTCAAACATTCAAACATTCAATACAATGTATAATTTTACCATTTTACGCCGATTTTGGTGGAAAATATGTATATAATTATATTTATGTTTTCGTGCGGTCAATGTAGTAATTATTTTTATTATTATTATTTTAAATTTAACGATTTGGTTTAATCAATAACCAAGCATTCCTTTTTTCATTCATTTTTCCCAAAAGGTTTCAAATCTTAGAAAAAGACCATTAGTCGTAATTACTGTAAACAATGCCTAATTATTAAATAGACATATCTCAAATTCACAAGAAATATATATATACATATGTATGTATGTATATGTATATGTATATGTATATGTATATGTATATGTGTATATGTATATATTTTTTGGAATAGTCGATGCAAGCTACGCACAAATATGTATATTTATATTTACACGTACGTTTGCACCACTTTTCCTTTTTAAATCTTTTTGTCATATCTCTAGTGAATTCAAAATGACATGTTTTTATTCAAAAAGTGGGAAAACGACATATTTACAACAGCTAAGCCAAAACCTAGCAATACTGAATACAAATAGGTATAATCCTTTTAAATATTACAATCACAATATTTACTAATTGAATCTTTTTACCCAAATTCATACAATTTATTTTTCAGCATTGAACTAGAGATTTGGAATGTAACTACATCTAAATGGTGTTTAATGGGACAGATTTCCAGATCTACAGTGCGATGCAATGTCCACAGTACATTTTACAACATAACTGTAGGAAATAAGTAAAAATAAATTTTAGAATCCCACAATTAACATTATGCCTAACCACAATTCATATATTCAAGTTTTAACAATGTTTACCATCATATCTTGATGGGTGTCAATCAAATTACAACAATTTAGTGAATAAATTTGATAGAAATAGGCCTAAAAATTTTGATCTAATTCAAACGAAATAAATAAGTTATTATAACTGTATTCATAAATTTCCCATCACCTTAAATCCAAAGTTTGGACTCATTTAGGCCTACAATTCCCAAACTCTTCTAAATCTACAGTTTATCTACAAAGGGGATAAATTCAGATCTGTAGAGATGTAAGAAAATATGAAGAGAGGAGAAAATCTGATTTGGAGTGTCAATTTGCATTTTTTTTTCATTGAATCTGGTAATCTTCTCAATTTCATATAATTTGTATTTGATTTGCTGTGTATGAATATATTTTTATTTTAGAAATTAGGTTAGAAGAGGGAGGAAAATGGCAGAGCTTTGCTGCTGCCCACAGATTTGTGTGGAAAAGAATGACGCCTTACCCCTTTATTTATAGGAGTGAAAATGTCTTAGGACCGTTAGATTTATTTAGATTAACATCCGTCTATTCATTGTAATTTTATATATTTAAAACTAGCCGTCACTGCCTGGCTCGACCAAGCGGTTCTACATGAATGAAATTTTGAAAAATAAGAAAATGAAACTAGCCGTCACTGCCTGGCTCGACCAACCGTTTCACTTTCCTACAAAAATAAGAAAATGATAAGAAGTCTTTTTTATTCAAACAATGCTTTCCAAAAACTTTCAAAAATGTAATTTGCAGAAACTTAAACGATTGTCACATGTTTGCGAAAACGTAGGTCAGTCACGCCAAAAATGCAAAAACTGAAATCACACACAAATAGACCAAAATAAATTTTAGCTTTACCAAGGAACGGTAATTTATTTATTTATATATCCATGAAAAAAACAACGCAAAACCAGTCCTTTGCTAAAATTTATCGAACATAGAATTATATTCTTTCCAACTCTAGGACAATTGTAAGTTTAGATAAGAAAATTGAGATTTCATTCAAACAGACACCAATCATTGAAATATCATTAACCTAAGTCATGTGATTTAAACAACACTAACAGTTACAAGCACGACTCACCACCAAGCCAAGGACCCGATGTTGGAAAGGGAGAACAAAAAAGACGACGACAAAACAAAACCGAAACTCTAAAACAATGGTTATAAACAATGAGTTGTCTTGCTCAGCGACCGGAGCCCAAACCAATTTCTATGATCTTTAATTAACCATATCATGGTAACATAATGCTCAGTCTCCTGTTACCAACACTGCTAGTGTTGTTGGAGGTTCCCACATCACCATCTCTTCTAAGAGAGAATTTGCGATCAGAAAAGAAACCTACTACAAAACAGCTTCTCATGGAAATCCACCTAATATTGTCTAAAGACAAAATGGATATTTGGAATTACAGAAAGTAACTTCATGAAACAACACATACGAACAACAAGCTGAATCAAATATGATGTGGCACTAAATGATGGTTATGCCATCAATCAAGCAAAGGACTGAATTCCTTCATCATGAGACAAACCTAGTCATAACTTCCCATTTATAGAACTATGTGCTAAAGGGACCACACGTCTACATGGGCAGTTCGAACATAGATCCCCAAACTCAAAAACCGACGTTAGGAACAGAGACTTGCTACAAAATCTTCAAAGCCGGTCAAACAAAAGACCATTCAAGTGCGCGTAAAACACGGATGCCTCTAAAAATCTCATTGAGATTCTCCTTAGAAAAACCATCTAAAGATAGCTTAATCTTCATTTCCGTAACGATGATCGCCTTTGAAAGAACCTATTATAACAAGGTATAACCAAAATGGATGCAGCACAAATAACAACTTATTCTAAGATCTCGAAGCAACTGGCCAGTGAAAGTCCAACTACCTCGACAAATTTTCTTAGTCTTACAGCAGTGAGACCTCTTTTCTCATTCCGATATAATCAAATGATCTCTACCTAGGGAGCAGACTTAAATGGTGTAAGTAGGATCGAATATTGCAACTAGGTGTTAGAGGCCAAGAAATGGTCGGAGAGAAGAAATTAGATCTTGAAGTATTAGTGAGAAAAGATCTAATGCGCAAACAAGTGTGAAGAGGAGGAGGCGAGGCGACGACAAAGAAAGAGAAGAAGAATAGAGATATGGTTCATCTTAATGAGGAAGGAACTCCAAATATAGATGGATCTATACATCTATATAAAAAATATGTATTGCGCTCTAGATTATTAATATGTATTGTATGTTGACCCGCTTCAATTAATTTGAAGAGGTATAAATATCTTTTCAATAGATTAGTTATGTGTCAGATGAAAGGAGGAAGTTATGGGGTTATTTGGACGCAACTTTTACGGTTGAGTCCTAAGTCCAAGTTGTACAAAAACTCATTAACTAGTTGACCATTCTAGTCTAACACTAAATGGTCAACTATAAGATGGGCTTTGGACAAAGGTTGAACCTTGGCCTTATTAGGCCGGATTAAAATATTAATCGTCCCGCATCTTCTTTTAAAATTTGACGCGATCCGAAAAATAATTATCCTCATCACTACGTTATTTAAAAACGTAGTTAAGCTCCGAAACAACTCTAAGGATTTATAGTCTCAACAACGATTTTGTGACTACACCATGAACGAACGAATTTCAAAAAAAAATCAGCTAGAAATCCATAATACAAATTAAAACGGATTTTCCCTTATCTAGCTGACAACAAACAGACAATTCACAAAATCAAATACCCCAAAAATCAAGATGAAGAATTTTCCTTAGCTTTCCGAAGAAAAATTTAAAACCTTTCAAAGATGGAATTTATTATAATACTAACGGTTTCGTACTTATAAATCCAATTTACTATCGCTACTATTATTAATATTCCAGTTTATATTACAAACTGGAAAAACCTTTTCGGGTTCAAAAATGTTGGAACTTTAAAATATCAAGGATTAAGTGTGATAGTTTCAATAAATTATCCAATATATAAGGGAGAGGGATACTAAAAATCACAAGGAATAAATATTTAATGTTTTCAAGTTTAGTGGCATATTCCTTTTCATTTCCAACTTCATCTCTCCTACCAATCAGATTATATTTATTAAAATTACACTAAGCCCTAAAATTTTGGAGCACAAATAGATTAAAATATAATTATCTTTATAAAACTAGGCTTTCATAAAATCATTTTCCAAAACTTTCATTCAAAACCATCAAAACCCATTTTATTTTTCTAAATAGTTTTAAAAATAAATTCCTTCGAATACAAGGCAAAGAACTCAAATGAATATTTCAACAAAGGTAGATTCAGAAATTTAACGAAGTAATAATTGGATATACCTCATAGTTATATTTTCAAAATAGATACGACATACTAATGTGGACTTTCCCGTTTTGGATCGAGTAATGGTCTTATTCGGAAGTACCAACGAAACCAAACATCAGAAATTGCGACTATCTCGGTTGTAGCTAGATTTTTGTCCAGTCTCCAAACTCGAACCAATGGACTCCACCATATGCCATCCTCATGCTCTTCACAATGAGATTGCCAACATACTATGAGGTAAGACAGAATTGGCTAGGAACCCGAACTCAACATATTTCAACCCTTAGTCGCTTAAAGCCCATTTTTATTATTAGGACCACGACTAATTCATTCTCAGAATAAATTAAAACTGAGTAAGAAAGATAAAGAAAAATTGAAAAGAAAATCGAATTACATTCTCTCAAGAGACCTTATTTAAATAATTCCTCTAATCGTTTAACCTATGCTCCGATACCAAATGTAACACCCCACACTTTTCTACGACCAAATTTTGAAAAAAAAATAAAACTAAAACACATTCAAGCATCGAGTGTATAAATCTGGTACATGCAAACAAATGAGCATGAGCATAATCAGAGTACGATAACCTAACTCACAACGAAAACAAAATAGGATAAACTAGTATTAACTCAAGTAACTACCTTTTCAAAGTAAGTCACTTTGCCAATACCAAGCATGAGAGAGGACGAGAACCGAAAGCTAAACTTAACACCTGTGAGAACTTGACCTTCTCTAGAAAATCTGGGGGTTGTAATAAGGAGAGGGTCATAACAACAAGATTCTGGTGAATAGGAAATGTACAACACGGACTATAATACACAGATGTATCCCGTTTGGCTCAACCCAAGATGTATGCCTAACAAGGTTAGTGATTCTAACCTAACCTTGTAGATGTTTACGCATGACTTTACTACTCTTACCAAAGTAGTATTCCCAAAAGTATAATATCAAGATAGAACGTTTTCACACATATTTAGCAGGTTACATATGTCAAGGTAGTCTACGCAGCACACAAGATTCAGACAACACCAAGTATATGACCAATGAGATGGGTATCCAAGTCAATCACTCATTAGTGTTTTTTGGGTGAAGACCCAACGAGGTGGACATTCTTGGTCACTTATGGCCCTATTAAAAGTGGATTCTTATGATCTTTTATAATCCTGAGGCAGACCTTAGCCCCGTAAGACCCCATCCAATTACGTCAAGGTTCTTAAAGTCTATACACTTAATTGTAATATGAGAAGTAGTATTGTGAATGTTACCACTTAACTGATATTACAGTAGAACACCTATGTCGCTGAAGACTTCCCTTAGACAGTTGGTGAGCATGCAATGGCCACATATCTTTATATACAGTTCTTTCCCCAGTTAATCCCTTATAAGCTTTTAGTGGAAGTGAACATCCCTTATGAACTACCCTGTTCCGTTACTGCTTATGCATAACTACTTTTACAGAAGGAGGACGCAAAGACTTACTTAGAATTTAATCAGGGTGAGTCCCCTGACTTTCGTTCCTCTCCAAGGAATAAACCTTCGAAGGGACCCTAGTCCTAACCACTTAAGACCCAAATTAGACTAGAAGAGAGTCAACCACTTCAGACCCTCTCAAGTTGTAGTAAACCTGCCTATTTTCACACACAATAGACTTATACACACACACACTCTTTATTATCATCACAGGTTCATATGGCTAATAATATTTTACATTATTAACCTACTAAGTTCAAATCTATTTTTAATTATAAGTTCTATATTTATTAACATAATCAAGGAAGGTTATATCCTTTTTTACCTAGGATATTTATTTGATTTCTTCCCTAATTTGGACTTAGCATTCAAACGATAATCAATTTCGACTAATCACCTTATGACACCCATTTTCTTTTATTTCAATTTTTATTGCCCTTTATGACCATAATGGTCATATATTCCTCGGGCAACTATTTATCAGTCCAAAGGAATCTAATTATTGTACCCCAACAGACAGTTACTATTCTTATTCATATATTTATTGGTTGACTGCTATATATATATATATATATATATATATATATATATATATATATACCAGACCTCTCACATTAAGTTGATTACTTGTGAATGTTGGATTTGTCGATCTGTTCTGGGCAGACTTCTACCTCAAGTTAAACTTAAACTCGTGCCTTAGTACATTTATATTTACGCATTAGACTCCTCACATTAAGATGACTACCTGTGGTTGCTAGATTTGTCGGTCGGTTCCAGACAGGCTTATACTACAAGTTGAGCTTAACCTCGTGTCTAAATGCAATTATAATTTAAATTTCCTAATTACGGTGTACACCATTTATCTTAATTAATTTTTGAATTGTAACCATTATCCTATTATATTTACTTTCCTCATTCAACATTGATCACAATTGGTATTTATTAATTTACGGTCTTACTTATAGCAATTAATTATATTTATTGCTACAAATCGTCACCACAAATATACTAATTCAATATGGATAACATTTACATATAATTCCATAATTGAACCTCATTCAAACATTCAATACAATGTATAATTTTACCTTTTTATGCTGCTTTGGACGAATAATATGTATATAATTACATTTATGTTTTCGTGTGATCAACGTAGTTATTATTTTTGTTATTATTATTTTAAATTTGATGATTTGGTTTAATCAATAACCAAACATTCCTTTTTTGCATTCAATCTTGCCAAAAGGATTCAAATCTTACAAAAAGTCCTTAGCCGTAATTATTGTAAACTATTCCTAATTATAAAATAGACATATCTCAAATTCATAAGATATATATATATACATATATACATATATTTTTGGAATAGTCGATGCAAACTACGCACTAATATGTGTATTTATATTTGTATGTATGTTTGTGTGACGACCCCAAACCCCGTACTGACGGCGGCAAGGGTAATCTTTGGAATATAACACATAAATAGATAATAGCAGAACAGAAATAAATAAATACATCAGATAATGCACAACAGAATATACTGGATAAACTTAATCATCAAAGTTACACAGTATATAGGATCATACTTAGTACAAATACAGTTCAGCTATACATAAATGTCTACAGCGGAAAACAAACAAAATATGTACAATAGGAGCTGAACAGCATAAAATAGATAAATGATAGAATCCATCTTCAGCTCCAGCTATCCGGATAAAGCCAGCTAAAAGCAGAATACAAGGATGCCCGTGTAGAAAAAGGGGCACCCGAGTTTGAAAGTGAAACAAACTACGAGTCAGTCATGGGACTGGTATGAGAAATCTAATTAACACAAATAAAATATGGCTAATCACAGGATCACGCCACTTTCGTGGAACAGATTTACTACATTGGATTGCTAGTGCTTTAAAACGAATAATTCTTTTAAACATCGCAATGCTTTTTATAAAAATGAAGCCATTATAAGATTTAGTTCCCATCACACAATGCAACGCAAACCGGATGATAGAGTTTTTACCTTATAATGGCCAAGATATGTTTGATACGAATAAAACAAAAGCATTTGATAGTACTAATAGTGTTTATATGTTTCAAAAACGATTTCAAATCATAACTATCAATCATAGACGACATGAGCGTCCCATGCCACTATGTCGCCATATATAGGTATACAATTAAAACCAGACAGTCACGTATTTGGAAATTGGATTTCTGTCATGAACCGAGGCAAGGGATCGTCCTCACCGAATTCGAGACGCTCTAGCCCGCCCCTCAGGAACAGCCGCAACTGCCTCTTAGATCGTCAGGGCCAGTCCACCGATGTGGAATATTATGCCTGAACACTGCGTTTCCCCGCCCTATGGGGCGTAAATGAGCCAACGAATGATTCCTTCGGCTTCACATAGTCACCGGTATATCCGAGGCGCCTCGCAACAGCAACAACCATATAAGTAAAATGTCAGGCCGTGTAAAAACACCGACACAACTCCTAGCGAAAAAGAAACGCAGGCCTTCCCTGATGTCCTCTCCCGTTTCTGGTTCATACCGGGGTGTGAGGCTCGCGAATTCACGTTATATATAAAGCTACGCCACACAGGCGGTGCTTTGATCATCAATTACAAGACTTTGCTTTTCAACAGAAGCCCTGATCACTGCATCTTAGCGTGCCACACAGACAATTCACGCCATGTAATTGATGGCTATCAATCACCCAGAATGAATTCCAATGTCAGACACACAGTCCATTTGCAAGTCCGTCCTGGGTCTGAACGAAACCGGAGGCACTATATACCTCGCAAACCCATCGACCTCCACGTACGTCTGGACGATCACCACTCATAATCCATATTTCGGGATGCCTCCCAATCAGGACATCAGTTACCATCCAAACGAGGTAAAGATTTCCGGTCTTCAACCACCGTCTTCATCTTCGATTTCTTATCGTCGATTCAGTTATTCATAATGGGATAAACCCGGTCTTTCTGAGCAACTCGCGTATATGATAAACAAGTGCAACACAAATACACATACGCATCATTTCAATTCATTAGTCGCTAACCGTAAATCAGGAAGAGAATGATTTCCTAAATATTAACCCCAAAGGCCGGAACCAACATCAGATCAACACCCAGGAAACCATTCGACTTAGCCAACCTTCAGTTAGTTTCTAAATTTCACATCCATATCGTTTATAATATTTTATAACGATTTATCGTTATTTTTATTTATTTTTAAAGTAGCCAATTTATTCAAAACGACGCTTCGGGCCATAACGCGGCTGTGGCGCTGTTTTTCTTCAGATTTGATTTACACATATCTGAAAATCTAACCGTTGGATCTTCACAAAATTTACATCATTAGAAAGATCTTTTTAAAACGAATCCAACGGTTCTAGTTTCGGGAAAATCCGACAGCCGGATCTCCCGGTACAATCGTTTGAAGTTTCGATTTCAAAATACGAACTGCAATGTCGTTATTCGATTAAATATAATTATATATATATATATAAATATAATCGATTCTGGCGCTGTTTTTCTTCAGATTTCAATTAAACATTCCAGACAATCCAATCATTGGATTTTTTACAAAGTTGGTGCCGTTGGAAAGATATTTCCAAAGCGAACCCAACGGTTGTGGTTTTGGGAAAATCCGATGGTCGGATCTCCCGCACTAATCGTTTGAAATCACGGTTTCAAAATACGAACTGCAGCTTCGTTATTCGATATATTTCAATTCTATTTATATATATATATATCGATTCTTCGATTTCAAAACTATATGAATTTCATACATTTGATAAAAATGATATTTTTATCTAACTGTTTACTATTTCAACACTTCACTATTTTTAACAATTCATGTATATAATAAAAATGTGATTTTTAATGTAAAACAATTTATTTCAAAACTCGACTATTTTATATAGTTAATATAGGTGATAAAAATAGGATTTTTATTATAAAAAAATTTATTTCAAAACAAGATTATTTTATATAGTTCATATCGATGATAAAAATTGGATTTTTATTACCAAACAATTTCTTTCAAAATATGAATACCATTCAACACATGAATTTCAATTCAACGAATGAATTTCAATTCAACACATGAAGGTTTTCTATAGTTTATATATATAGATAAAAAGGTGATCTTTATATTTAAAACACGAATGCCATTCAACACATGAATTTCAATCCAACGAATGAATATCGATTCAACACATGAATGTTTTCTATAGTTTATGTATATAGAGTAAAAATGTGATTTTTATTGTTAAAACAATTTATTTAAAACACGAATACCATTCAACACATGAATTTCTATTCAACGAATGAATTTCAATTCAACACATGAAGGTTTTCTATAGTTTATATATATAGATAAAAATGTGATTTTTATATTTAAAACACGTATACCATTCAACACATGAATTTCTATTCAATGAATGAATTTCAATTCAACACATGAAGGTTTTCTATTCAACGAATAAATATAGTTTCAACAAATGAAAATAATTCTAACACATGAATATTATTCAAAATTTCGGCAGCATAACGGCAGGGTAGTTAAAACCGGGACCGTCCCTAGTACGGCTCCTCGCTCTACCTTAAAGCCTCGCAGCTTTTGACAATGGGGAATCATGCATCTAGTTCGCACGCAGGCGGCATGTATATTTTTTTTCATTTTCCACAAACAATCCTATGTGGTTTCAACCAAATATTTCTCAACCACAAACGGGTATTTTTCAACCACAATCCATTAATTCCAACCACAAACAATTTCAATCAACCATTCGCTATCAATCAATTTTCACACCAATCACAACCAATAAATATCGTCCATGGTTTGTGGACGAGGGGCTTATATATATATATATATGTTTATATATAGGATTTCACTTCTATTTCAACACATATATAATTTTTACAACGCATATACAACTTATACATCGAACGTACAACTTATACAACGCTTATACAAGAGGTGTACAACGCTTATATAACTCATACATCGATTCTATAATTTATACATCATCGTTTTCCATATCGTTTATAATTTAGAAATCTCACATTGGGTTCCACTCCAACAAAATTAGCAGAAGGCTCAGAAAAATATGCGGTCTCTTCTAGAAGGTAGAAGACGTCCACACGAGTCCACTGTCTCTTATTTCACTGGATTTCAACCACAAACGAAAAAGATATGATTTTTAGATTGAAATTACAGTTTGCAACACTTTTAAACGTTATTTTCAGTTTAAAATAATCAAGGCTGCATACCTCCTTTGAACGTTCAAATCTAGGGTTGCAATTTGCAATCAATCCGTTGGTCTTGAAGCCAATCAGGTTATACACCATCGAGGAGCTACGGAAGGGCGTCCCGGCGCTGGTGGTTGCGCCTAGATCGGCGGTCCCAGGAATCCTCGGCGGCGTTCGAAAGTCACTGACTTTGGGGACTCGAATCTCACTCCACACTTGATGATAGCAGGAAAATCTTAGATGGATTTAAAGAGGAGAGTTAGAGCTTTAAAATGATTCAAGAATCTCGCGATTTCATTGAGTGGATGAGGAGAAATCGAAGAGAGAAGGTCTCAAGCCCTTTCCGCCGTGCGTCGCGATATACGGGGAGAGAGAAAGCTGGGGTGTCGATTTATGATTGGCCAGGATTTTTTTAAATTTTTAAAATTTCAAAAATACCCCTCTTCGCATACTAACTCCAATCCGAACCCAACGACTGTCGTCCCTAGCGTTTTACCCCCATTCCGAACACAATGGGATATGTTTCGTAGGCCCATTCGACTGTTTCAGTCGGTTTTTCTTCAAATCAAAATATAAAACATTCAATATTTGATTTGAACGTACATTTCAATTTTCCAGGGCCACAAACTGATTCGAAAAATTCCAGAAAAATAAATCTAGCTATATTTTGACGATACGGTCCCAACAAAACTAGTTTCGTCGAATTCTGAGACCGTTTGAAGAATGGCCCTTTTCTGGTCGATCCAATTTAACTGTAATTGACCAAAACATGTTTTCCTTTGCCACGCTCACATACTAGCTTCAAAAATTATGAAATTGGAAACCTAGCAATAACTTCACATCCTGGATCCAACAAAAGTGGTTTCGTCGAATTCCGAGGTCGATTGCAAAATGGCCAATTTCACGGGCTATATAAATTCCATAGCGACCTTTCTGAAAATTCATTTGGCCATAACTTTTGCTTCCCGCTATGAAACTTCGATTTTTCAGATTCGTTAGAAAGGTATTCAGTAACAGATTTAAATATTTTTGGTTTCACTCATATCCGTTTTGTTTTGCACTCGGTACAGTCAGTCGAAGTTTGAATTCAAATTTTGAAACTACTGCGCCATTTCAGGCCTTATTTATAATTAAAATTAATTATATTCGTTTTCAAACGTCGATTCAAACTCACTTTTCATTGCTATTATTTAAAATATTTATTTTAAATATTTAAAATCCACTATTTTAGCCAATTTAAAAATTTTAAATTGGTTCAGATTTTCCGGGTCGTTACAATCTCCCCCACTTAAAACTTTTCGTCCCCGAAAAGGAACAAAGTCGAAAGTGGTTTGATTAATCAACTCTACGTTCGATCTAGCTTCATTCTCCAACTTTTTAGTTTTTGAGAATTTTCAAATTCTTCAAAAATTTGGCTAACACCCGGAATTTTCGAAAAATTTCGCCATAACCTCCTTTGTACGGGGAGGGGTTTGGAAATTTATTGGGTCGTATTAGGTACCCAATAAATCCTAATAAGCATACACATATTTATAGTGATATATTCTGGTATTTACAGGGGAGCATGTATAGATAATAACTCCAGAGAATAAATTCTCATCACTCTGTCAAAGCCTGAGGGAGTGTGTATTTTAATTGCTCCAGAGGATAAATCCTCGTCATCTCGTCCCGTGTGGGAAATAAATAGTCCATGTGCCGTATCTAATAACTAGAGAGACGTGTTTATTGTCAACTCCAGACCCGTGTGGGTTTTTTATTAATCTGGCAATTTTATCGTTACAATTTAAATAGTCCATATCAGTCATCAGTTCAACCTGTAAAATATAGTCATTGCCATACAAGCCTCTCGCTCGTATGGTAAATCTTCCACCTCGTCACACAAGCTCCAAATGCTTATGTGGTATATGATGAAGTATGCCTATCTTCTACAAGTATGCCATGTAATGTAGTTCAAAATTAATTGTTACTATCCTATGGCGACATTTACTTTCATACACGGAATAACCAGCACTCCGCATCCAATGGCATTCACAGGAGTTGATATAGTAATATTTCGCATCCAACTCATTAAGGTTTACCTATTTGTCGGGCACGCAAATAAAATCTTTACTCAACAGCTATCCAATTACCTGTTCAAACATATATAATGCACAAGTATATATTTCTATCTATTTTCTAATCAGTTCAATGTGTGATTTAATCGAATAAATTCTACCATTCATTCTATTATTGATAAACTAACTATCGTTTCAATAATTTAATTAATCCAATTCTACTATCACACGACACAAACAATCAATCAAATTGTTTTTAACTTTTCAAAAATATACTAATCAATTCATATACTCTTTTACTTTTCAAATATATATCTTTTATATATTCAAAAATTATGTTTCTAAAACCAGACTATATACATATAATCACAAATACGTTATTTATAAACATATAACTCTCAACTCGTTCTTGGGCACTTCTGACCCCATCTCTAACGAGCTATTCTGATTATGCTATACTCATACTAGGATATTACTGATCCGATCTGTATTGAGTTACCCCTCCTAGAACATTGCTGGTTCTATTTCTGACGAGTTCATTAATATGTTATATTCCAGCACTAAGCTTAACCAAAGCTCTGATACCACGTGTGACGACCCCAAACCCCGTACTGACGGCGGCAAGGGTAATCTTTGGAATATAACACATAAACAGATAATAGAAGAAAAGAAATAAATAAATACATCAGATAATGCACAATAGAATATACTGGATAAACGTAATCACCAGAGTTACACAGTATACAGGATCATACTTAGTACAAATACAGTTCAACTATACATAAATGTCTACAGCGGAAAACAAACAAAATATGTACAATAGGAGCTGAACAGCATAAAATAGATAAATGATAGAATCCATCTTTAGCTCCAGCTATCCGGATAAAGCCAGCTAAAATCTGAATACAAGGCTGCCCGTGTAGAAAAAGGGCACCCGAGTTTGAAAGTGAAACAAACTACGAGTCAGTCATGGGACTGGTATGAGAAATCTACTTAACATAATTAAAATATGGCTAATCACAGGACCACGCCACTTTCGTGGAACGGGTTTACTCCATTGGATTGCCAGTGCTTTAAAACAAATAATTCTTTTAAACATCGCAATGCTTTTCATAAAAATGAAGCCATTATAAGACTCAGTTCCCACCACACAATGCAACGCATGCCGGAGGATAGAGTTTTTACCTTATAATGGCCAAGATATGTTTGATACGAATAAAACAAAAGCATTTGATAGTACTAATAGTGTTTATATGTTTCAAAAGAGATTTCAAATCATAACTATCAATCATAGACGACATGAGCATCCCATGCCACTATGTCGCCATATATAGGTATACAATTAAAACCAGACAGTCACGTATTTGGAAATTGGATTTCCGTCATGAACCGAGGCAAGGATCGTCCTCACCGAATTCGAGACGCTCTAGCCCGCCCCTCAGGAACAGCCGCAACTGCCTCTTGGATCGTCAGGGCCAGTCCACCGATGTGGATTATTATGCCTGAACACTGCGTTTCCCCGCCCTGTGGGGCGTAAATGAGCCAACGAATGGCTCCTTCGGCTTCACATAGTCACCGGTATATCCGAGGCGCCTCGCAACAACCACATAAGTAAAATTTCAGGCCATGTAAAAACACCGACACAACTCCTAGCTAGAAAGAAACGCAGGCCCTCCCTGATGTCCTCTCCCGTTTCTGGTTCATACCGGGGTGTGAGGCTCGCGAATTCATGTTATATACAAAGCTACGCCACACAGGCGGTGCTTTGATCATCAATCACAAGACTTTGCTTTTCAACAGAAGCCCTGATCACTACATCTTAGCGTGCCACACAGACAATTCACGCCATGTAACCGATGGCTATCAATCACAAAGAATGAATTCCAATGTCAGACACACAGTCCATTTGCAAGTCCGTCCTGGGTCTGAACGAAACCGGAGGCACTATATACCTCGCAAACCCATCGACCTCCACGTACGTCTGGACGATCACCACTCATTATCCATATTTTGGGATGCCTCCCAATCAGGACATTAGTTACCATCCAAACGAGGTGAAGATTTCCGGTCTTCAACCACCGTCTTCATCTTCGATTTCTTATCGTCGATTCAGTTATTCATAATGGGATAAACCCGGTCTTTCTGAGCAACTCGCGTATATGATAAACAAGTGCAACACAAATACACATACGCATCATTTCAATTCATTAGTCGCTAACCGTAAATCAGTAAGAGAACGATTTCCCAAATATTAACCCCGAAGGACGGAACCAACATCAGATCAACACCCAGGAAACCATTCGACTTAGCCAACCTTCAGTTAGTTTCTAAATTTCACATCCATATCGTTTATAATATTTTATAACGATTTATCGCTATTTTTATTTATTTTTAAAATAGCCAATTTATTCAAAACGACGCTTCAGGCCATAACGCGGCCGTGGCGCTGTTTTTCTTCAGATTTGATTTACACATATCTGAAAATCTAACCGTTGGATCTTCACAAAATTAACATCATTAGAAAGATCTTTTTAAAACGAATCCAACGGTTCCAGTTTCGGGAAAATCCGACGACCGGATCTCCTGGTACAATCATTTGAAGTTTCGATTTCAAAATACGAACTGCAATGTCGTTATTCGATTAAATATAATTATATATATATAAATATAATCGATTCTGGCGCTGTTTTTCTTTAGATTTGAATTAAACATTCCAGACAATCCAACCGTTGGATTTTTACAATGTTGGTGCCGTTGGAAAGATATTTCCAAAGCGAACCCAACGGTTGCGGTTTTGGGAAAATCCGATGGTCGGATCTCCCGCACTAATCGTTTGAAATCACGATTTCAAAATACGAACTGCAGCTTCGTTATTCGATATATTTCAATTCTATTTATATATATATATATATATATATATATATATCGATTCTTCGATTTCAAAACTATATGAATTTCATATATTTGATAAAAATGATATTTTTATCTAACTGTTTACTATTTCAACACTTCACTATTTTTAACAATTCATGTATATAATAAAAATGTGATTTTTAATGTAAAACAATTTATTTCAAAACTCGACTATTTTATATAGTTAATATAGGTGATAAAATAGGATTTTTATTATAAAAAAATTTATTTCAAAACAAGATTATTTTATATAGTTCATATCGATGATAAAAAATGGATTTTGATTACCAAACAATTTCTTTCAAAATATGAATACCATTCAACACATGAATTTCAATTCAACGAATGAATTTCGATTCAACACATGAAGGTTTTCTATAGTTTATATATATATAGATAAAAGGTGATCTTTATATTTAAAACACGAATACCATTCAACACATGATTTTCAATCCAACGAATGAATATCGATTCAACACATGAAGGTTTTCTATAGTTTATGTATATAGAGTAAAAATGTGATTTTTATTGTTAAAACAATTTATTTAAAACACGAATACCATTCAACACATGAATTTCAATTCAACGAATGAATTTCAATTCAACACATGAAGGTTTTCTATAGTTTATATATATAGATAAAAATGTGATTTTTATATTTATAACACGTATACCATTCAACACATGAATTTCTATTCAATGAATGAATTTCAATTCAACACATGAAGGTTTTCTATTCAACGAATAAATATAGTTTCAACAAATGAAAATAATTCTAACACATGAATATTATTCAAAATTTCCGCAGCATAACGGCAGGGTAGTTAAAACCGGGACCGTCCCTAGTACGGCTCCTCGCTCTACCTTAAAGCCTCGCAGCTTTTGACAATGGGGAATCATGCATCTAGTTCGCACGCAGGCGGCATGTATATTTTTTTTCATTTCCACAAACTAATCCTATGTGGTTTCAACCAAATATTTCTCAACCACAAACGGGTATTTTTCAACCACAATCAATCAATTCCAACCACAAACAATTTCAATCAACCATTCGCTATCAATCAATTTTCACACCAATCACAACCAATAAATATCGTCCATGGTTTGTGGACGAGGGGCGTATATGTATATATATATATATAGCATTTCACTTCTATTTCAACACATATATAATTTTTACAACGCATATACAACTTATACATCGAACGTACAACTTATACAATGCTTATACAAGAGGTGTACAACGCTTATATAACTCATACATCGACTATATAATTTATACATCGTCGTTTTCGATGTCGTTTATAAATTAGAAATCTCACATTGGGTTCCACTCCACCAAAAATAGCAGAAGGCTCAGAAAAATATGCGGTTAGAAGACGTCCACACGAGTCCACTGTCTCTTGTTTCACTGGATTTCAACCACAAACGAAAAAGATATGATTTTTAGATTAAAATTATAGTTTGCAACACTTTTAAACGTTATTTGCAGTTTAAAATAATCAAGGCCGCATACCTCCTTTGAACGTTCAAATCTAGGGTTGCAATTTGCAATCAATCCGTTGGTCTTGAAGCCAATCAGGTTATACACCATCGAGGAGCTACGGAAGGGCGTCCCAGCGCTGGTGGTTGCGCCTAGATCGGCGGTCCTAGGAATCCTCAGCGGCGTTCGACAGTCACTGACTTTGGGGACTCGAATCTCACTCCACACTTGATGATAGCCGGCAAATCTTAGATGGATTTAAAGAGGAGAGTTAGAGCTTCAAAATGATTCAAGAATCTCGCGATTTCATTGAGTGGATGAGGAGAAATCGAAGAGAGAAGGTCTCAAGCCCTTTCCGCCGTGCGTCGTGATATACGGGGAGAGAGAAAGCTGGGGTGTCGATTTATGATTGGCCAGGAATTTTTTTATATTTATATACTTTTAAAATTTCAAAAATACCCCTCTTCGCATACTAACTCCAATCTGAACCCAACGACTATCGTCCCTAGCGTTTTACCCCCATTCCGAACACAATGGGATATGTTTCGTAGGCCCATTCGACTGTTACAGACAGTTTTTCTTCAAATTAAAATATAAAACATTCAATATTTGATTTGAACGTACATTTCAATTTGCCAGGGCCACAAACTGATTCGAAAAATTCCAGAAAAATAAATCTAGCTATGTTTTGACGATACGGTCCCAACAAAACTAGTTTTGTCGTATTCTGAGACCGTTTGAAAATGGCCCTTTTCTGGTCGATCCAATTTAACTGTAATTGACCAAAACACGTTTTCCTTTGCCACGCTCACATACTAGCTTCAAAAATTATGAAATTTGAAACCTAGCAATAACTTCACATCCTGGATCCAACAAAAGTGGTTTCATCGAATTCCGAGGTCGTTCGCAAAATGGCCAATTTCACGGGCTATATAAATTCCATAGCGACCTTTCTGAAAATTCATTTGGCCATAACTTTTGATTCCCGCTATGAAACTTCGATTTTTCAGATTCGTTAGAAAGGTATTCACTAACAGATTTAAATATTTTTGGTTTCACTCAAATCCGTTTTGTTTTGCACCCGGTACAGTTAGTTGAAGTTTGAATTCAAATTTTAAAACTACCGCGCCATTTCAGGCCTTGTTTATAATTTGAATTAATTATATTCGTTTTCAAACGTCGATTCAAACTCACTTTTCATTGCTATTGTTTAAAATATTTATTTTAAATATTTAAAATTCACTATTTTAGCCAATTTAAAAATTTTAAATTGGTTCAGATTTTCCGGGTCGTTACCGTTTGCCCCACTTTCCTTTTTAAATCTTTTTCTTATATCTCTTGTGAATTCAAAATGACATCGTTTTGTTCAAAAAGAGGGAAAACGGGATATTTACAACTATTGAGCCAAAACCTAACAATACTGAATACAAATAGGTATAATCCTTTTAAATATTACAACCACAAAATTTACTAATTGAATCCTTTTACCCAAATTCATACAATTTATTTTTCAACACTGAACTAGAGATCTGGAATGTGACTACATCTAAATTATGTTTAATAGGACTGATTTTCAGATCTTCAGTGCTATGCAATGTTCAGCATACATTTTACAACATAATTATAGGAAACTGGTATAAAAAAATTTAGAATCCCACAATTAACATTATGCCCAAACACAATTCATATATTCAAGTTTTAACTGTTAGGGATTGCGGAAAGGATCGTTAAGGCAAAACAAACACTAGAGGGGGGTAAATAGTGTTTTTGAAAATTTAACAAAAAACTAAAACTTATGTTGTAAACTATATGAATCAAACACGACAGAAATAATTACAGACACGGAATCAAACAAAGATGCAAAATAAACAAAAATAAAAATGCAGAAAAGGAAAGAACACACTGGATTTTATACTAGTTTGGATTGTTCCTACGTCCAGTCCAACGCAATGCTAGATTGCATCGAGTTTTATTACTATATCAAAATCCAATTACAACCTCCTTGATTTCAAGGCTACAAAGGATACCACTGATTACACACTTGATCAAGATTTGCCCGTCCTTGATTTCACGGCTACAAGGGAACAACCGATTCTGTCCTTGATTTTACGACTACAAGGGATACCACCGATTACTTTACTTAACCCAAAAAAATTACAAACAGCCTATAACTCTTCAATAGCACTTGATTCAAAGAGTAGAGTGTAGAGAGAGGAAATTTAATCAAAACGGAATTGAATTCGGCAGAGTATGAGTGTAGAAATCATAAAAATGATTAAGAATAATTATTTAGAAAAAGAGGATGGAGTTATAAAAGAAGAGATAATAAAAATTTCGAATTTAAGCCCTTTTTATAAAGTTTGAAAGGAAGCCACGCTCCAGAACCGTTACAAATAGTGAAAAGACACTTCCTTTCAAAATTGAAAAAAATGACAGTTGTATGTCGATATATAGGTTTTTGTATGTCGACATATTTATAGTGTAAAATTGATTTTTGAGCATTTTTCAAGTGTTTTGATATAAATTTAATTCTGGAATTTCTTGAATTCAAATATAGTGTTATAAATTAATATTGTAAAGTAGGAAATCATATAAAATCATAAATATAAACTGTATAAATATATTTATTAATTTATAAAGTTTAAAATTATAAAAAATGTGAAAATATATAAATATATGAAACTTATCAAATTTTGAGTTTGAAAACAAAATTAAAATAAGAAAAGAGAATAAAAAGGATAGAAAAATAAAATAGAGAGAAAATAAAATAGAAAGGATTTGAAGATAGAATTTGAAAATAGAATTTGAAAAAGAAGAAATTGAATTTGAACCTAGAGTGCTATTTATAGTCTTACATAATCTAGACTCTATAACTATATTAATCTTGAACTCTTGAAATCTTGAATACTCAAGAGTCTTGAAATTTTTCTGAACTCTGAATCTCTAATATCTTTAAACTGTATAGTCTTCAATAATATTTCCTATATATAAACCTTGCATATGTGTGTGTATATATATATTCTATAAAAAAAGTGTTAGTATATGATTTATAATCGATTAATATTGAAATAAGGTTGTTGTCATCAAAACTCCATTGTCCAACAATCTCCCCCTTTTTGATGATGACGACCTTAGTTTATAAAATATCATACTTATACATACTTGTTGATGATGACCCTTCAAATACTCCCTTTGTCTATATGAATTCTACTATATCTATATTTTATAATTTCTCCCCCTTTGGCATTATCAAGAAGAAATTCTAAAAGTACCCCCGTAAACTATATAACTATCTAGATAGAACTTAAGTCACTAACCAAATTATGATATCCCCTTAATCTATAACCAATTCAAAGTAAAAATACTCCCCCTAAGTTTAATAACATATTCTCCCCCTTAATCTTATATCCATATGTTTATAAAATCATAACTAATTATAACACTTAACATACAAACATAAACAATTTTTACATTGAATATGAGTTCGTACAAATTATGATACATGAATATAAACAAACACGAATTATCGTAAGTACGCAAGAAAACGAAAACCTTAAACACTTTTAACAATGGGATATTTGTGAATTGGACAATTAGGATAATGGAGACAAAATTCTCCATTCTTTTCAATCACATTCCCGTTGTGGTCAAAGAAAACCTCTCCTACACATTCAACATTATCGTCTTCTTCCGTAGTCGTTGGTTGAGTCTCATGTTGTTCTTCCCCCTCCATCATTTCTTCTTCCTCTTTTGGTTCTTCCTCGGGGTCTTCTTGTGGTTCTTCCTCCTTTACCATGGCTTGATTTTCATCATCAATGATAATCGGATTAGCCTGATTATCCATTATGTATTTAAGTAGACTCCTTACTACTTTCCTATGCCTGTTTTTCTCTTGATTCATCCTAATATGTAGTACTCGCATTTCAGCCATCATTTTTAGTACATACTCCATTTTTTCTTCGACTTTGATTACCCGAGATAGCGTAGATCGTTGAAAAAAACTCTCGAATGGTCCAGCATGTGAATCGGAATTGATTTGGGGGTTTAGATTAGTGGAGGCCATTGTATTTTTAGTTTAGAGTTTTTACAAAGAAGATAAATGGAAACGAAGAAACAAAGATGAAGATTTAAATACTTCAAATAACTAATTTTTGGTGGGAATTAAATTTGAAATTCTGGCAGTTATATGTCGACATATAAAAAAAATTATGTCGATGTAATTTAGTTTCAAATATTATTTTTTCTTATTTCTTATGTTATTTTTATATATTATAAAATATTTTATTATTCTAACTCACTTAATGAACATATGCCTAATTCTCTCCTAAATTTAGTGAATATTGCTTCGTTTAATGGTTTGTTAATATATCTGCTATTTGTTTATCAGTTTCTTTAAATTCGAGTGAAATCTTTTCTTTATTTACGTTATCTCTTAGAAACTGATGTCTCACATCGATATGTTTGGTTCTTGAATGATGATTTGGATTTTTAGAAATATTTATAGCACTTGTATTATCATAGTATGTATATAGGTGATTTATTTAACTTTAAAACAAAATCATTTAAAGTTTGTTGCATATATATTACTTGTGAACAAACCAAAGCAGCAGAGATACATTCTGCTTCAGTTGTTGACAAAGATACATTATTTTGCTTTTTACAGAACCACGAGACTAGTGAATGTCCTAAGAAGTTACATGTCCCACTAGTTCTTTTACAATCAGATTTACATCCCGCCCAGTCAGCGTCACAGTATGAAGCTAATTCTAATGAATCATTCTAAGGGTAAAACAATTCGAAATTTGATGTATGCTTTACATACCTTAGAATTTACGGCTTTTAAATGTGTTTCCTTAGGTTGTGATTGAAATCTTGTACAGAGGCATGCATTATATCTGGTCTACTAGCGGTTATATATAATATTGATCATATCATTCCTCTATATAGTTTTTGGACAACATCTTTTAATGTATCATCTTTACTTAAAGCTATATTAGTTGTCATAGGTGTTGGTATCCCATTGGTAGTTGTTAAATTATATTTATTAATAAGGTCTCTTGTGTATTTTTCTTGATTAATAAATATTCCATTTTTCATTTAATGAATTTGTAATTCTAGAAAGAATAACAATTCTCCCATATGACTCATTCCAAATTCTTTAGTCATAATATCTGAAGATTATTTATTCATTTAATCATTTGTTGACCAAAAGATGATATCATCAACATATATTCATACTAATTGATTATCTTTATTATTTTTCTTAATAAACTAAGTATTATCTAATTTTCCTGTTTCAAAATTTGATTGTAACAGATAATTTCTTAACCTGTCATACCAAGCTCTAGAAGCCTGTTTTAATCCATATAACGCTTTCTTAACTTAAATACATGATTTTGTAATTTTCATCTTCAAATAGAGGTGGTTTCTCTACATATATGTCTTACTTAACAAATCCATTTAGAAAAGCACTTTTGACATCCATTTGATATAATTTGAAATTATTATGGTCTGCAAAAGCTAGTAAAATCCTAATAGCTTCTAGTCTTGCTACGGGGGCAAAAGTTTCATCGTAATATATTCCTTCTTCTTGAGTATAACCTTAGGCTACTAATCGTGCTTTATTTCTTACGACCTCACCGTGTTCATTCATTTTATTTTTATAGACCCATTTGGTTCCTATTATAGTTTTATCCTCTGTTTTAGGAACAAGTTCACATACATCATTCTTAGTAAATTGATTCGGTTCTTCTTGCATAACAAGTATCCATGAATCATCGGCAGATGCTTCCTTTGGGTTCTAAGGTTCGATAGTTGAAATAAATGCAGTGTTACTCATGTTATTTAATTGATTGCGAGTTCTCACAATGGAATCAATATCTCCTAAAATATTTTCTACAGGATGATCTCTAAGTAATCTAATTCTTTTATTTGGTTGATTATCGTCATTACTTACTTTATTAATCTCATTATCACAATCATCTTCAGTATTTTGAATTATACTTTTATAGTTTTCGTTAAAAGATACATTTAGTGTTTCCTCTATGGTATTGGTTTGAGTATTAAAAACTCTATATGCCTTACTTCTATCTGAATATCCGATAAATATTCCTTTATCGGATTTCGAGTCAAACTTGTCTAAATTATCATTTGTATTTAGTATAAAACACTTACTTCCAAATATTTTATAATATGATACTTTTGGTTTCTTATTGTACAAAATTCCATATGGGGTTTTATGAGTTAAAAGTTTAATTGAAATTCTATTAGTAATATAGGAAGCTGTTGCAACTGCCTCAACCCAAAAGTTCCTTAGTATATTACTATCAGATAACATAGTTCTCGCACATTCTTGTATCGTCCTATTTTTATGTTCAACTACTCTGTTTTGTTGAGGAGTTCTTACAGTCGAAAAATTATTAGTTATTCCCTTTTTACTACAATATTTTTCAAAATTTTCATTTTGGAATTCTCCGCCATGATCATTGCGTATTGTTTTAATTTTTAGTGATAATAAATTTTGAATTATTTTAGAAAAAAAAATTGATCAAAAGCATCACATTTATTTTTTAGAAACCGAGTCCAAGTAAATCTAGAAAAATCATCGACTATTACGTGAGCATATCTATTATGGTTTATTGATTGAACTTGAGATGGATCAAATAAATCCATGTGTACTAATTGTAATGGTTTTGATGTAGTGATTTCCTCTTTGATTTAAATGAACTTTTCTTTAATTTTCCGAATTGACAAGCGTCGCATAAGTTATTGACTCTAAATTTCATTTTGGGTAATCCTCTAACTAAATCTAGTTTAGAAATCCTAGAAATATGTTTGAAATTTATATGAACAAACCTCTTATGCCAAATCCAAGGTCACTTGTATTGGCAATAAGACATAGATTATCGCTGGAGATTTTCATACTCAATATATAGATATTTTCTTTCTATCTCTGCTTTTAATTCCTATCTTCTATAAAACATTTATTCTTTTCAAAAAGTTTATTTTATAACCCTCATCGCAAAGTTGACTTATACTTAGCAAGATGTGTTTTAAATTCCAAACTAAAAAAACATCAGAAATAGTAGGACTTTCGGAATTACCGACATTGCCGATTCCAATAATGTATCCTTTAGAATTATCTCCAAAGTTCACCATTCCACTATTTTCATATTTCAAATTATTGAGTAGTTCTGGATTTCCAGTCATATGTCTCAAACATCCACTATCCAGTATCCATTTGTCCTTTTTCATTTCAACCAATTGCTTTCCAGAATTTGAATTTTCAACAGCCATGTAACACACCAGTTCGGGATTTAAATTTCCAGCGGCCATCTTTTCAGAATTCGATCTTCCAAAAGCCACTTTACCCATCTTTTCAACTTTTGAATTTTCAAAAGTCATAAAACACATCTTTTCCTGAATTAAACAATATTTTAGTAGATCATTTGTCTTTGCATCATGATTATATGTAGACTCGTTCAACATCGATATAATGCATGAATTGACACTAGTATTAATACAGATTCCAAAATTTGCCATTAAATTTTTTCAAAAATCAGGTTATGAACCTTTTGAAACACCTTGCTCTGATACCAATTGTTAGGGATTGCGGAAAGGATCGTTAAGGCAAAACAAACACTAAAGGGGGTGGATATTATTTTTGAGAATTTAACAAAAATCTAAAACTTATGTTGTAAACTATATGAATCAAACACCACAAAAACAATCACAGACATAGAATCAAACACAGATGAAAAATAAACAGAAATAAAAATGCAGAAAAGGAAAGAACACACCGGACATTATACTGGTTTGGATTTCTCCTACGTCCAGTCCTACGCAACGTTGGATTGCGTAGAGTTTTAGTACTATATCAAAATCCAATTACAACCTCCTTGATTTCACAGCTACAAGGGATACACACTTGATCAAGATTTGCCCGTCCTTGATTTCACATGGCTATAAGGGTACCACCGATTCCGTCCTTGATTTTACGACTATAAGGGATACCATTGATTACTTTACTCAACCCAAACAAATTACAAACAACCCTATAACTCTTCAATAGCACTTGATTCAGAGAATAGAGAGTAGAGAGTGTAGAGAGAAGAAGTTTGATCAAATCGGAATTGAATTTGGCAGAGTATAAGTGTAGAAATCAAAAAAATAATTAAGAATAATGATGTAGAAAAAGAGGATGAAGTTAGAGAAGAGGATATAAAAAAAATTTCGAATTTATGCCCTTTTTATAGAGTTTGAAAGGATGCCACACTTCAGAATAGTCACAAATAGTGAAAAGAAACTTCTTCTCAAATTTTAGAAAATGACAGTTATATGTCGACATGTAGGTTTTTGTATGTCGACATACTTATAGTGTAAAATTGTTTTTTGAGCATTTTTCAAGTGTTTTGATATAAATTTAATTCTAGAAATTCTTGAATTCAAATATAATGTTATAAATTAATATTGTAAAGTAGGAAATCATATAAAAACATAAATATAAACTATATAAATATATTTATAAAATTATAAAGTTTAAAACTATATAAAATGAGAAAATATATAAATATATGAAACTTATCAAACTTTGAGTTTGAAAGAAAATTTAAAATAAGAAAAGAGAATAGAAAGGATAGAAAAATAAAATAGAGAGAAAATAAAATAGAAAGGATTTGAAGATAGAATCTGAAAAAGCGTAATTTGAATTTGACCAGGAGTTCTATTTAGAGTCTTACATCATCTAGACTCTACAACTATATTAATCTTGAACTCTTGAAATCTTGAATACTCATTAGTCTTGAAATTTCTATGAACTCTGAGTCTCTAATATCTTTAAACTGTACAGTCTTTAGTAATATTTCCTGCATATAAATCTTGCATATGTGTGTGTGTGTGTATATATATTCTATACAAAAGTGTTAGTATATGTTTTATAGTCAATTAATACCGGAATAAGGTTGTTGTCATCAAAACTCCATTCTTCAACATTAACAATGTTTACAATCAGATCTTAATGAGTGTCAATCCAATTACAAGAATTTAGTTAATAGATCTAACAGAAATAGGCATAAAAATTTTGATCTAATTCTAACGAAATAAATAAGTTATTATGTATTCTTAAATTTCCCACTCACCTTAAATCCAAAGTTTGAATTCTTTTAGGCCTACAATTCCAAATTCTTATAAATCTACAGTTTATCTAAAAAGAGGACGAATTCAGATCTGTGGAGATGTAAGAAAATAGGAAGAGATGAGAGAATCTGATTTGGAGCATCAATTTGCATTCTTTTCCACCGAATCTGATAATCCTCTCAATTCCATATAATTTGGATTTGATTTGTTGTGTATGAATATATTTTTATTTTAGAAACTGGAATTGAAGAGGGAGGAAAATGGCAAAGCTTCACACCTGCCCACAGATTTGTGTGGAAAAGAATGAGGCCTTACCCTTTTATTTATAGGAGTGGAAATGGCCTGGAACCGTTAGATTTATTCAGATTAACATCTGTCCATTCGTATGTGATTTTATATACATAAAACCTAACAGTTACTGCCTGGCTCGGCCACTTGGTCAACCTGGAAGTGAGGTGGATGGGTAATTATGTATTAATATATATATATAATATATATATATATATGTGATATTCTATTTTATTTATTATCCATCCGTTTTCATATTTCATCCATAACTTTTTCATACGGACTCCATTCGAGAAACTACAAACTGAAAGTTGACCAGAATTCCGAGATGAATGCATCGGTTAAAGTTTCATAGTCAAGTTCCATCATTTGCAGAAATTCCTATTTTTGAGTTTCTAATTAAATAACTAATTATTGTCAAAAATCCAGGTTGTTGCATTACTTGGTTGAGAAAAGATTCTGAATATACTGAAAGGAAACCTAATAAAGAAATCTGATGTTCCTATTCCTTGGACTTGTTAATACTACCTTTAGCTAATTTTGGAAAAGTTTTAGACCTAAAAATTTGGGAATTCATTTAACTAAGCTTCGCCAGAGGGACTAATTGTTTAAGAGTAGCAACATCAAGAGTAGATCCCCTGGATTTCTAAGAGAGAATTTCTAGCCCAAAGATATACGTATAAACATTTAGAGATAGCTGAATGGAAGTAACCCCAAATGATGAAGAAAATTATGAAGAAAAGGAGGATAGGGAGAAAATCCCTATGCCAAGTATGGATGGGCAAAAAAAACTTCTAAGGAATTATCAATATGGATGCCTCGGTTCCTTGAATTCGAAAATCCTCCAGATTGAGTTAACAACATCTTGAGATGAAACAAAGGCATGCATCTCAATCATGGCCACCTTTGGAAGGGTGTCCTATATGGTCTGTTTAGGAGGTTCGTTCTCGCTTCTGGCAGGATCCTTTAAAGCACACCGCCTGATTGATTTCTTCTTATACGACATAATAACGGTCAGGTGATGTCATTCTACTCATGACATATAATACGATAAACAAAAAAAATAATAATATGATAATGTAAGACTTTTCAATTCAGCTGAAAATACTCGAACATCAAGCAAATAAAAGAGGACCTTTAGGAAGGAAAGAAAGGTCTAGTCCCGGGTATTGGTTAGATAGTCTTTTAATATAAAAAGGGTCTATTATCTTGAGAAAAGTTAGAAAAACTACGAACTCCAATCTTTCTAAGGATGAAGTCGAAGTTCGGGTTCTAGCACAATTATATCAAGAAGTTTTAAAATTCCATGATTCAACCATGAAATGGTTATCGATCAACTAGTTCGAGCTTAAATTAGGAAATGGATGAATTAACTAGTCCACAAGACCTGAATATTGAAATTAAATTAAGATTACAACCTCAGTTTTTAGATAAATATACTTAAGTGGTTTGACTTATTTTAGAGAACTTTTATGCTGGTGCAAAAACCCTTTTTATGCAGGAAAACAGAAATAAAGGAAGAAAATGAGGCTATTTAAAAAACGAGCTCCCTCCTACTTTGTGACCATCAGATCAGATCTGAATGGATAGGCGATAATACCAAAAGGAGAGAAAAGTTGAATCATCTCCAAATGAAAAATGCCAGTTGAAATGCTTGATTTGAAACCTCAAGAACACCTCCTTCATTGAGGAGGCAAAGTTAGCACCAAAAATAACCAAGTAAATCGAGAATGAGAACCAAGGTAAGGGAGTATGAGAACCAATGGTACTCCTGAGGATATGGTGCTAATATTCAGAAAACGTTCTTTTGAAATGAGAAAAGGAAGAAAAGGGAATTTCCCTTCAGGCCAGAAAGCCCCTTTTGGTTCTAACCGAAAGGACACTAATTTCAGAATTACTGACCCTGCAAGACAAAACGATGGAAGTAAGCCAAGGATAAAGCATCAGAAGAAACAAAGAAGGAGCTAAGAACAATAAAATAGGAAAATTTGTAATAAACAAGGGCATTCTGTCATATTCTAGAAGGTTCAACTTCAATAAACGAAGGCACTGGCAAAGCGAGCCTATCCCCTAAGGATGTCGGAAGGGAACACATTCCAAAGTATGCAACAGAGTCAAAAGGAAAGGAAAAGAGCAGAGGAGAATCCCACAGAAAGGTTTGAATGTCGGAGAGAGCCCATAGACCTAATAAGAAGAATGACCATGTTAGAGAAGATGCTGACTCGAAGAGAGTTTCCATTGTAAGCCGAGATGCGACATACACCTATGCCTCTTGAAACTATACAGACTGCGACCAGAGGGGTATATCATGCAAATATTAAAAAAAACAAGGTAGCCAATGCCAGGGACTCCTTTGCATGACCCCTAGGAAATCCCCTAAAGCAGTGATTGGACGAGACCTCCATAGCCAAAGGAAAGCCACTCTGCACATGTAAATAGAACCCTAAAAGACCAAGACGGGGTCATTAAATTCATTTCCAAAATTTGTACTCATAAATTGCGATATGAAACCCTAATTTATAAATCAATTTGGGGAAAAGAGTTTATAATGTTGCATATATATTCAATAAAGAGGAAACCTGTGGTAATTATAATTACAAGAAATCTTATTCAATTAAGTATGTTGTTGTTATCATTCACTAACATTACAGATACGATGTGTGAGTAATATGGGTAATTAGAACCTTGTTCAAACTCTTACCTTGACCATCAAATCATAGGGATAATGATTATCCTTATTTTACCAGTCATAGCAGTAAACCAAAATTGTGTTAGGTTTCTTTACTATTGACCTGTCAGATCCATATGTTCGTCCTGGGTTATGATCATATTCCTACTACTCAATTTAGTCTTTGACAAATTAATGAAAACTTATCATATGATGGTCAATTTAAGAAGGACCAACCCCTCTAAAACTACTTTTATGATCCTTAAACTCTTAGAAAATCTGATTTGGAGCTACCGAATCCATATCCATCACCAAACGGTCCCATGGAATGGAACCTAACAGCCAACCTTCATTCGATAAAACCCAAGGGAACTACTTCCATGCACTAAGGAAATACTTTACGAAAGGATTGTCCTTCCACTTAGAATTTAAAGGGAAACTCATGACTAAGTTTGCTTTCTACAGGGAATTTACTATTGGCGTCCTACGAAAGAACTTCAACGCGAACCCTGAAAGGAAAGCGATTTTCAAGTTTAATTCATTCCTTCTGAAGATTGTGAATTCTACGATCAAACTTTGTTTTTTGGGTGTTGACCATAAATTTGTCTAACAGTTGCCTTCTGCGTAGCTCCAAATAATACTCAAACATGTTATGTAGCTTACTTATCAACATTGTCGATGAGTAACCAAGTTCATAAGAGTAAACATAAAACTTTTGGTCAGACAAAGCTTGGTGTGAGCAATAAAAATATGTACAAAAAATATATAAGTCATAATAGTATATGGTAACGAAAATCATACATATCTTACCACTACTTTCACAGAGTCAGCACGCATAAAGATATATATGTACTTCACTATATAATCATCATTATGCACTATGTATAGGTACTAAGACTGATAATGAATCTAGTATGCATAACATTCATAATCCATCCTCCTTATCACTCACTCAGTGCATTGGACAAATGATAACGCTCGATTTTCATGATACTCGATTTCATGTCGCTCATTTGAATAGGAACCAAATTGCACGAACTTGTACCTCCTTAGTAAGGACCTAACTTAGTCTAGATGAATGTTATAAGTCTCTCGACTTGGAAACAACGTGGACCCGTCATGGTCTAGATGGACATCACATCCACGACCGCTTCTTCTTGAATAAATGCTAAAACTATGTCTATTAATAGTCCTTTCACACACGTCATTCGTGACAAAGTCCACCCCTAGAAATACTCCTATGACTTATGGGTTAGAGTATACTTGGTTCAGATGAAATATAGACACTTAACTTATCGTCGAACTCATTCGAATCGTACATAGACAACCAGCTAGTCGTTAAGCTCAGTCAATTGTCGTCAACTGTCTCTAGTACCTTCCCTTTTTCACACTGACTCTACTCTGCCATATGAAGTAAAATCATCCATTGCTGAAGCCACCCCTTTTAATCAGAGAATCATATATGTTGAATGACAAAATCACCACATCCTATCTTTAGCACAAAAATCACTGGTTAAAGAGCCATATGTCGAATCCAATGTCAAATGAAATATCTTATCCTACTCCTCAAAACTGCACCATTATCCACATCAAAGTTGGTCAAAATAGCCAACATCAATAGTAGTTGATATTGATCACTTCATAGTAGTCTATAATGACCACTCTAATAGTGTATTGAACTAGAAGTGGTTAAATACACATCAAACGAAAGCATTTGACATTCGTCCTAAAATTTAAACTCGTCGTCGACTTCACCCTCCATCTTCAATTTGATGTGTAAGCTCCAACATTGCTCCGTCTTTTGGTCAGTCTGCACACTACAATGCTACCCTATCTTCAGATCAATGTATGCTCTGGTGCTTCTCCATCTTTGGAGCAGTTTGCACGCTCTGATGCTCCTTTATGAATTTACCTCATATGTTTGAGTCCATCATCCTTGTACGCTTAATAAATATATGCTAACTTATGCATTTGATCGATGAGAACCAAACTCTAGAAAATGAGATTTTTCCTAATAACATATCACCTAAGAACAAACTTTTACCTAAACTAATCAAACCTGTAAACATACAACCAATTATCATATAGATTTCTAAACAATCATACAAACATCCATAGTAATGTCCATAGAACATATTGAACCCATCTAAAGTAGTTAAAGTAGGGTAAGTGTCAAAGTAGCCTAATCTAGAAATGTCCTCAAAATAATGTGTAATAGATTGAATTTTTTTATATTTAATTTAAAACCATTTACAACACTATTTTAATCTTTTATATAATAAAGTGAATATTCAACTATTTCAGAAATCCGACTTTTGGTTAGAAACCTGTTTAAAACATCAATTTTATAGTATATTAACAATTATAGTAAGTGAGAGATAAAATCATTCACCTCAACCAAATCAATCAAAACCTACTAGAAAGGGGAAAGCTTGCCACCGCGAATCCAGCACAAGAAACGACATCACAAATTGACTTTATGTGCAAATGTTATGCAATGCATACATTTAAGGATTATAAAAATAAACAAGTTAACTTAAATTATAATTAATTATATAATTAAAGGTTAATCATCTACCTTATCCTTCATCTCTCCAGCCGATACATGACGCACAACAATGCCAGTGCATCCAATCCCACTTCAACCCTACCCATCTTGATTCTAGAAGAAACCCAGATCAGTTTGTTCCATGCGTGCCCTTTCGAATGCTCAACATGTCTACATCCAAATTTCAAACCCCGGTGCTCTTTAGCAATTTGTAGCCACCCAAAAAATGTGCTCAGCTTTCTCATCGTTATACCTACCAAACATCGATCGCATCACCTACAAAACACAATGGCGGTGTATCTCTATACCCTCTACACAAAAACTGCCTTCCCATGTCCTAAATCCAAACACATCTGATAAAAATTTGAACCCTAGTTTTAAGCTCGTGATGTAACTATCATCGTTATCGACCAAAACTGCATAGGATGTGGTGCTCCTTCCCAAGAGTCCGATGACCCATGTCTTGCAATTATAGTCAAGTAAATTTTTGATTTGCTTTTCTAAAGTGTGGAAAAATGGGGCATTACTTTAGGAAGATTGCAACGAAATAGTAGAGAGAAAGGGAGATATATGAACAATACCTAACCAATAAGGAGATACATTTTTGGATAATGGAAATTAACATTATATTCAATCTCTCGGTTTATATTAATGTGCATTTTTGGCTTGTAAATCATTCATCAATAAACTAACCTCTATAGATCTAGGCATGAACCAAAAATAAGTGCAGAAATTGTAAAATAACTGGTATGCATGAATACTAAAAAAAGGAAGAAGGTCGAGAGACTATCTTAAAGGATTTGAATAAAACGAAAACTATAGTAAAAGTTCAGGAAATACTAGTAGAAAATAACTTACAGAAACACTAACTTACAGAAAACTATTTAAAATTGTAAAAAAAAACTACAGAAAAATGTACAACTATTATAAACCCTATTTTACCGAATAACCAAAAGTCTATAAACAATTACACACTCACATGTGGTCCAAAGCTTTCCTCTGTGGCCCCTATAGATCCTGCCTCAAAAAGGGTATAGATATATGCATATATAAATATTTATCTTTATAAATCTATTCCTTTAAAAAATTTAGGTTAGATCCGTCTCAAAATGAGAGAAACTAATGGGCAAGAGGTTGTGTTATGAAGTATGGTTAGGTTTAGGTGTGACACCCCACGTCCGTTAGTGTCACTCACTAAGGGAATGCATTAAGTTTCGTGAAGCGTTATAGGCAAATAAGAACATAATAGCATAAGACAGACATGTAAAATAGCAGTGGAATTAAAAAACTTTATTTAAGTCAAAACATCATGGTCCCAAGTACTGAGTTTACATCATAAGTAACTAATTACATTAATAATTTGTCTTGCCAAAAATATCAGAGTACAAAAGCATAAAACTGTATTTCCCTGTGAAGCCATAAGAGAGTTGTCCAGAAGTCAAAGCGATACATCTGTATCCAAAAATCCAAGCTAAGCTGAAAGAATCCAAATCAACTCTAATCACTTTCACCCTGAGAACCTTGGGGGAGGGAACGGAAGAGAGAGAAGAGGAAACAAAAAGGGTCAGACATAAAGTCTGGCGAGTCCAGTTACTTTTAAATATAAATAAATAAAAGTATCATGGCAGGTATATATAAAATTGGAAGAACAAGATAGCAGTAACAATAACAAGTGTGAACTAAGCAAGATAAGATAAATATGATATATTGCGCTTCTTAAATACATTTCTCTGCACCACGCAGATACTAGTATATTAGAAGTAGAATGATCCCTACTAATACCGTTTCATTACATTTTCTTGATTATTAGGTTACTTGGGTTAATAGCACTCCGAACTTATACGCGCATCGTACCCATTTACTTTCCCATGGATTCATCTAATATAATTGTATGAAGCTATCTCTCAATATTGAGATACACCCTACGGTACCCCACTCGCACAGTCTCCACCGTAATGAACGCAGTCCCTCATTCTACGCCGGAGTGACGTACGGATCTCTATATAAAATGTTACGTTCCATATATATCTATCATTACTATGCTACGTAAGCATGTGGGCTGCCACCATCGATCGAATCAGATTCCTTATCGGAATAATGCCCTCTAGTCTACGATACACCACCCAGACTAGATATGCATGTATGTAGACTATCCCACGTATGTACTATAATTGTAGCTCGATGCCTCAATCGGACGTCCTTTAATGTGCACCGAGTTCCGCGGCAGAGCTAAACTAAAAACATGGAACTCGGCTGGGAGCTTTTCCATACTTGTACAGACCGCCTTTAAGTGCCTCCAAATATAGATATTCCTCGGGTCTGTTTTCCATGGTGGCTATGGCCCCACCTCGGTCCCTCCCTCAACTAGTAAAGACTACAAGAGTTAGGCGACCGCCCCTAATACAACCAATCTAAACATTCATGTGGCGCCTACTCTCAACCCTGTATCTCGATAGTAAAAGGTGAAATGATATATTGGGTTTAGCTCTAGTCTTTTCGCATCGCGCTGGCTGTCGATGACCGATATCTGACGGTCTGCTATCCTTGTTGGTCGTGACCCTCTCTACCTCCTCGTGAGGCAACTGTCGAATCACCCTGGTGTCACCTCGTCACAGCATTCTAACTGTATTGCTACATCTGCAGTCAAGGCCCACCCACCTAGTAGTTACGCGCAGAGCCAACCTCTACGAGTACAGCCTGAGACATCTGTCACCTCACAGAGGGCTACTAGAAGCACCTTACGTACTTAGGAAGCGCGTGCTTCCCCTTCCAGTCCTTTGGAGCTGTTATAACAATCAGATGAATGTGTGCTCCCCTCGTGTCTTATAACACCTTGATGATCTACCCCGTTGGGTTATTCACCCTCAAACGTATGGACTGGTCCAAGTGCCTTTCTTTAATATGTTGTTAGACCCTATGTCTAAACATTCTTTTACGCGCTTGCCTTACCTCACCCGGTTCCCATTTAACTTGATTATTCCCGTTCATACTGAATTCTTATTCCAATTTACCAAGTTTCTCTTGCTTATTAATTTCAATCATATAACTTAATCCATTTAAGTTTATTAATAAGCCCACAACATATTATTCTCTAGATTGTGGCCCAAGGTCTGTAATCCACAATCTATTTTATATTCTTGCTTGGTTACATCATTACAATAACATGTTCTCCTTAATACGTTATTAAGTATATCTCAATTCACATGTTTCCAAATTAACATGTCATTTACCATTTATGATTAAATATAACTTACTTATTTTACAAGTTTTCCTCATTCTTTCTCATTTAATCATAAATTTAATTTACATCGTCACTACAACTTATCATTGTTTACTTAGCAGATTATTATCTAATTCCAATATTTCTACAAGTTATGCTTACCCTAAAAGGGTGTTTTTAATTTCATAACTTTATTATATTTTGCTCCGGTTATGTATACCACTAGGTGTCTTTAATTACATAACCTTATTAGGTTAAGTTCGTGGGCCTATATGTAAATATTACCCACTTCCTCTATTTTACTTAACCCACCCACTACCCATCCAATTTTACTTAACCCTAACTTAAGTTCATAATCATACAATCCTCATGGATTAAATTAGGTTAAGTTGTCCAATTCATTACCATGTCCAATTACGGTTATAATGGGCTAGACCTCCCACATTAGGCCTACAACGTGTGGATGCTGGATATGCCGGTCGGGTTCGGGAAATCTTATTCCACAGTTGGGTCTAACGTCGTGTCTTAGCACGATTCGTATTTGCACACTTAGACCTCTCACATTAGGTTCGACATTAGTGGCTGTTGGATATGTCGATCGGGTCTGGGCAGACTTCCACCATTAATGCAACCTAACCTCGTGTCATAAGTGCAATTACAATTCCTAATTGTAATTACTAGACATTCCATTTTTATCCAAATCTACCTATGTCATTATAGGTGGTTATTTCTCTTTTTTCCCCATATTTAATTATATGCCCAATTCACTATTCAAATCATAAACTTTTACACCCCTTTTCAATTCACCTTTTAATTATCCACGATATGCTCTTTTCCCAAGTTATAAGTCAAGGCATATACATATATATATATGTTATGTACAAATCCAAATCTACATATTTTCCAATTTATGACCCTAGTCCATGTTCACCCATTTCAATACAAGTTTACCCGAATCCATATTCGCAAATCTTCCCATGTATGCCTAAAACTCATATTCACATACATCCCAATTTATGTCCCAAATCAGTACTTTCACACGTTCCAATTTATGCTGAAATTATATTTTCCAACATATGCCTAAATTCATATTATCTAGAAAGACATATGCCCTCAAACCCATATTCGTATATTTCCAAATTTATGCCCAAATTTAGATCCATATTTTCCAATATCAATTATGCCCCGAATTATGTCTTTCCCCATTATTCCCAATCTCGTACGTTCGCATTTTTCAGCGTTAGGCCTAGCCTAGAGGGTAGCCTGGCTATATAAAAAAAAAAGGAAAAGAGGGAGAGAAGAGAATCGAGAATAGGCATAATAACGAATCAATAATAAACTGATAGAAATAGGCATAAACTAAATAGGCATATTATGACAAGATTTAACATAGCGGCGATATGAACATATAAAAGAAGATCTGAAAGTTATGTCATAATAGAACTGATTAGGCATCGATTCAAGATCCAATTTTTATATACATATCAAGATTACTATTTAAATATTCAGATCTAAAAATAACATGAACTCACAATGAATAGATCTAAGGAAATGGATCCAAATTACTGCGAAGAACATGTTAAATAAGTTGTTGTAGCCATCGCTGAATTTGTTATAGCAATCTTCGAATATGTATAATCTTCTTTGAATTGATTTAGAAGAAGAAAGGCCATTTTAATTTTAGTTGCAGCAGAGCTTCGCCGTCAGCATTATTTTTAGATGAATAAAACCTATGTCTAGAGTCCTTTATATAGCCTAGGGTTCAATAAATCTTGCTCAGAAAGGTGTCCAGATACAAAACAAAGCATTTCGCCCAGATTTGTCAGGGGTGGGTCGACCCCCCTTTGAGTGGGTCGACCTATGGGTCGACCCTCCTTTGGGTAGGTCAACCTATGGGTCGACCCACCTGGGCGGGAAATCTGCCGCCTTCCCAAATTTCGAATTTTGAACCGATTTTCGAATTTCTGGACCCATTTTTGAATTTCTGAACCTATTATATAGAAATTCTTCTTGTGCGTATACAAACTTTATACCTTAGTAACTTCTTCATATGATGTCCGATTTACGCAAACCAGGTGTCTATCTTGACCAGAATTTCGAGATGGACGCAATGGCGTAGTCCGTTTTACTTAATTCTGATATTATATTAAGTTTTCCTTAATTCATTGTTAATAGTGTATTTCACATTGATTATTCTTTAATTCATCATCTTTAGCGTCGTTAAAATTTCGAGGTGTTACACTAGAGGTCTATTTATAAGTTAGGTTAAGGATCTAAGGCCGTGGGATTTTTGGATTAAATCTAGGTCAGCCACATTAAGCGGCCAATAGGAACTTGCCACGTTAGCAAATTTTGAATTTTAAACCAATAAGAAAAGACGCATCAGCCCATTCAGAAGAAAACGTGTTCGACACGATATTGTGCTCGTTTGGGCGCAAGTCACACCCAAACTCTCGGGTGGGTCGACCCATACTGGTTTTTTTCTTTTGATTTGTTTGCTTTTTTTGGCCATAACTTCTTTGTTTTAACTCATTTTCTAACAAACTAAATAGGAAAATTGACCAGAAAATTAGCACGAGTCCAATGGTGCAAAACACATAGCCAAATTTTGAGAAATTTACAACTTTTTAATTAATTGTTATGTCTTAAAATTTTTATGTTGTTATAGTTATGCTCCAATGCTACTCCGTCGTAGAATCCATTCGTGCGCTTTAAAGCATCTTCGAGAATTTATCCCATCCATTCGAGTTTGTCATCCTTGTACACCCAATCAATATGCACCAGTTTGAGCAATTGATCGATAAACACCAAACTCTTACGAATGATATTTCCTAATACTAAGTTGTTTACGAACAGTGTTTTAAGAAAAATTAAGTAGATAATTCAACCATGCAATCAATAATCATACAAATTCCAAAACTGCCATACATCCATCAGCAGTAAATCAAATAGATCCTATCTATGGTAATCAAAGTAAATAAGTGTCAGAATAACCTGAATCTAACTGTATAGTCAAAATAGCACGTAAATAAGTAATAGCATGCAATCAGGTAAAAATGTGATAATTAAGTTAAAACCACATGAATTACTTTTTAATCTTTTCATTTATTATCTACTAGGTTCAACTATCCTAAATACTATGTTTTATTATTAGAAATCAGCTTAAAATGTCAGATTTATACTATATGAACAAACATAGTTCAGTGAGAGACAATTCAATCACCTTGACCAAACCGGCCCAAATCAACTTTGGAACGTTAAGTTCGCCAATACTAGTCCAATGGAAGAAATGCATCCAAATCTGACATCGTAAGTACAAGTTATAGTGAATACAAGTTTGATAATTATTTTAATAACTAAAGTAGCTAAATCAAGGTCAATAAAGGTTAAATCACCTTGATTAACCCCTAATGCCTCTTCTCCCTCATTATATACATTGTATCTTAACCATGGAAGTGCACTTATGGAAAGTGATGTGGAGATTCATTTGACAAAACCAGAAACCATCTTCACTATTGAATTTCTCGTCCCAAACTCGACTTGCCCACGCCAAGTTCACCCACTTTGGCGCCTCACATAAAAATCCTTCTTCCGTGGTCTGCTATAAAATCTCGTTGAGTTCCTCAGGTCGCGTTCACTACTGGTGAACTACACCTCTCAAAAATCGCAAAGAGTCCTTGCCACCACGAAGTCAGCGCTGACCTACGTCCATTTCTTTGAAGATCGTAGCCCACGAAAAACTCAAACCCTAGGTTTAAGTCTGCAAATTTCATTATCACCCACCATCACCAAATCCATATGAGATCGAAAAGGATCTCCATGTGATTTTAATGGAGGTGGAATCACGATTTTTGGTGGCCTAAATCATTCAGAATCTATTTTTGAAGTTAATGGAGAAAGTGTCCATTATTTCTAATGAAATAGTAAAGTTCAATTTGGAGGGAAAGGGAACACGGCCCAGTACGATAGCATTTGTGTCTAATTTCAAATATTTTATTAATTTATTTTGTAATAGGCCCAAAAACTTGCTAACCCCAACCCAGGTGTGCTGCGTGTGATATCTATGTAAAAAGGCCTTCTGAAAGTAATGGAACTAGTTTCAAGACTAAATTTGATTATATACATAAGTTAGCCTTTAAAACCTGAATTACACAATTATAGTTTCTTACCGAAAATGGTATGCATTTTAATTATGCACGATCAAACAATACATTTAGTTGGTACAAAACATGACAATGTGTAACAACTCACTACTACGATTCTAAAAATATTAGGCCCATTGCAATCCGACATTGTGCTTCCTAAACGAAAAAATACGCATATTTCGAGGTTGTTTTGACCACCAAATGATCCGAGCTCGAAATATAGCATTCTATATACTTATTATTCACGTAACAAGCAATCGGAATCGATTGGAACTGGTCTTGAGTCGTGATTCATTAGTTTGTGAAAAAACCCATTTTGCAACCGTTAATCAAATAATTAGTGATCAATATTTAAATATAATCATTAAAATACAAGTCGTTACAGAATAAATTTATGGCATCTTAAAATAGATGGGTTTTAAATAGCGTTATTTTAAACAGTACACTAGTTTAAGTGCGCTGTTTATTTGGCAAATTATGGACATCTATTGAGCAAAATAAATTTTCATTTTGTGCTTGCTAAGCAATAATATAAGTTGTGTGATTAATTGTTACAAATATTGATTGATATGAACTGAATAGTTAATTGACTATCGATTATTGATTGTTGTGTAGTAACCCGTAACTTCCCCGTGAAGGAAAGCACGAATTGCTTTGAGAACAACACACATCGGAACGCAAAAAGAAGAACATTTCATTGCTTATTACAATAATTCCATCAGCATACAAGAATGTTACAGAGTATGAATAAATATTACACATTTGACAAATATCAGAGATTTAAATTACATTTAAATACATAGCAGCGGAAAAATAATACAACACGCAACTAAAAGAAATACACGGATACAGAGCTTTTCGAATATCACTTCAGCTATAAACCAGGATCCTGTGAATATAAGTCTGTAAAACCAAAACTACTACCTGCCCGTGTGGAAAATAGGGGCACCGAGAGTTTAGGTTAAAACAATAAACTCCAGGTCAGTCATGTGACTGGTGTGAGAACTAAAACAGTTATTAATCTTTATTTTAAAGTTAGGTAATTCAAGGGACCACGTCGTATAACACGGAACGGGTTTTTACCCCAAGAATACCAGTGCATAAAACAAACAACGCAATGCTATATAAAGAAAAATGAAGCTATTATAAGACCCAGGTCCCATCACACAATGTAACGCAAGCCGGAGGATAGGGTTTTCCTTTATAATAGCCAAATATTGCTTGATACGTTTAAAACAAATCATTTGATAGTGTCAAAACAATTTCAATCATAAGTATCAATCATAGACGGCATAGCTACCATCTACTATGTCGCCATACTAGGTTCTACAAATAAAACCGCAATATCATGTATAGGAAATTGGATTCCATCATGAGTCGAGGCAAGGGGCAAGCTCCTCTCCGTTCGAGACACTCTAGCAAATGTCTCAGGACCACACACAGCGATCCTTGGATCTTCAGGGCCGGCCCTCTCTTACTTTTGAGGTTTGGCAATTCCTGAACACACATTTCCCGGTCCTATAGGACCTATATAATGGTCTGTACGTCGGCTCACATAGTGCCAGTTATCGACCATATATTCGAGGCGCCTTGCATTCCAACAACCACGCAGGTGAAAAGTATATAAATGTCAATCAGTTTAAGCAATGACACCACCACTAGCTAGAAAGAAACGTCGTGCTCTCCCTGCAGTCACTATCCCGTTTTTGACTCATACCGAGGTATAAGGCTCACGAATTAACGCTATACACAAAGCTACGCCACACAGGTCGTGCTTTGATCATCAACCACAAGACTTTGCTTTTCAACAGAAGCCTTGATCATCTGCCACTTAGGCATGCCACACAGGCAATTCACTCCATGCGACTGATGTCCATCGATATACAACCTCTGAGCTCGTACGTCTCAGAGAAGGGCGTTAGGAAAGAGAATAAATTCTCCGCCGCCAAACAGATGTATATTTAATAGAGATCAATCAACACAGAATAAAATCCAATGTTAGACACATAGTCCATTTACAAGTTCGTTCTGGGTCTGAACGAAACCGGAGGCACTTTCCTCGCATATCCATCGATCTCCAAGTACGTCTGGACGATCACCAACTGATTCCCTCCTCTTGGGTGTACAGCCCAATCAAGATCATCAATAATCATCCAAACGATGTGAAGACTTCCAGTCTTCAACCACCGTCTTCTTCTTCGACTTATCGTCGAATCGGTTATTCAGAATGGTTATAAACCCGGCCTTTCCAAATAACCCGCGTATATAATAAACAAATGTTACACAAACCCAACATACGCCTCATTCCAATTCAGAATATTCTTTTATTCCAATATTCACATTCTAAGGGAAAGGTTCCCATTAGTTTTATCAAAGATAAATTCTTCTAAATTTATTCTTTAATCTTCCTTGGGATATCACTTCAAACCATATTATGGTTTTCCAAACTAGTCGGGATTAGCGAATCAAACCAAAGTAATTATTTATTTTATTTCCCAATCCCCACCTATTCATCCCATGAAGCAAAACTGGTAATACTCCATATCTAACACCACGGTGTTAACGGTAAATATTAATTTACCATTTCACGTTCAAATCTAATTAAAGATTTAACTATCGCTTTAGAGCAAAACTGGTGATACTCCATCCTCGATCACTTTAGTCTAATTAAAGATTCATTAAAACTCCACTTAGTTTTAATCTTCCCAAAAATCAATATCTTGTCTTTAACTGGGTTAAAGAACCAATGTCATCTAAAACACAGTTCACGATAAACCCAAAATCACATTCCATTGTTAATCAGGTTAAAGAACAAGTGTTATTCAAAACACCACTCACGATAAACCCCAAAAACCAATTCAAATTCAATTCCAATTAAATATTAATTAACTGGACAATTTCACTAAATCTTAATTAAAAGATTTATTCTTTTCTAAACTGGGTTCAATAACAGTGTTATTTGAGACACCATTCACGACGAACCCAAAATCCCATTTGATATTAAATACAAGGCTCTGAATAGAAAATATACCGGCTTATATTCAATATCAAATTCTAAAACCAACAAATATCTTTTTGGAAATAACGAAATAAAATATATCTTTAAAATTTCCACAACCATATCTGTATAAACACGAAATCCAACATCGAAATATTCCGAAGATAATTTCGATTCAAATCCATTCCAATTCGTATATTGGAAATTCTGATTATTTTTAAAACCACTTCAAATCTAGTTCAAAACTAGTTCATTTCGATAAAAATATATTTTTATCCTTTCAAATGTGGAATTTTTCACCTTAATTCTTCACAAATCATTTCTTATGATTTTACACAAATTATTGATATTTTTAATAATTTTATCAAGGCCCGTACAGTCGATTTCCATCAACGGCCATCGAACTGCACTTACAGCGACCTTTTCCAAATTTTATTTGGACATAATTTGTAACGACCCAGATTTTTGAACAGTTATTTTGATATTTAGTATGGTTTTAAATATTGAATTTATATTATAAATGGTATTTTATAGGGTTATCGATTAAATAATCGAAATACAATTTATTTTTGATAACCATCGAAATACGAGAACTAAAATAATTCAATTCGAAGATATAACTGAATCGAAATGGTTCAGATGATCAATATATATTCTATTTGGATATAAGCAACGATAATAGTAATTTATTGCTGAAGAATTTATTTGTTTTTGAATTTAAAGTATATTATATTAATTTAATATGGTATATGTGTTGAAATTAAATTTCAGAATATTTACTGTTGAGTTCAGAATAAGGTTGTTACATTGAAATGTCGGTCGGTACGCTAGAATAGCAGTTCGTGATTTCAATTAACGGACCTCGAAATATTTGATTGTGGATAAGGTCGAGATCAAATCAATATCTGTTTAAAAAGGAATAAAAATCCCTTGATATCAAATCACATTAAAACCAAATTAATTTTTCAGAATAAACAAGGCCGACCTAGCTTCTTCTTCAGTACCTACCTATACCTACGGTCGCTGTTCTTTCCATTCATGTCTCCCACCTCTAATATCAACCCAACAAGAAATAAATGGCTATGTCCTTACTGTCTGCTGCTACATGGGTATAAATTGAGCTATTACCTTCCTGTTATCCCATGCCTCAAACCAGTGAAGCATTCGATTTTAACTTCCTCCTCCCTTCATTCTTTTTCCTTCCATGTTCTTTCAAAAATCAGAAACCACCGAAAGAAATAGACATCGAAGCCTGTTCTTTTCTTCTTAAATCCTTAAATTCGAAATCAAAAAGGGGAATCGAGTCTTCTGAAGCTCGAGATTTCTCGAAATCCATCAAAGATGTTTCAAAATTGAAGCCGCGAACCAATCGCGAGGCTTAAAATTTGTTCTGCAGATGCTCGCAACTTGGGTAAAGGATGCGTTGATGATTGGAGTGTTTTTTTCTGAGCTCGATCTTTGTTTTAGAGTTTATAGGTTTTGGTTTACAGTTCAAAGTCGAAAGTTGTTCAAGGATGGGTGATAGGGCGAGTAGATGAGTGTATTGGAGGGTGCGATTTAGGAATTGGGGAGTGCGATTTCTGGAATGTCAAAAACTGGGTGCGATGTTTCCTGGGAGTTCGACGTTAGTACAATAGTAGGGCTCAGGCCAAAGTCTCGAGCTTCGATGGTGGTTAGGTACTTGTGCGATGTCAGAATAGGTGGTGAGTGCGTTCAGTGTACAGAAGTTCATGGCAAGAAGGGCTTGTAGATCGATGTTTTGATGAGGATGGTTGTTAAATTATTGGGCAGTAGGAAAGAAAAGTTTTAGCTGGTTTGAATGTCGGGAATGGGAAGCTCGATACCTGATTTGGTCTGGAGCAGGTTCGATCCTTTCCAGAGGGGAGAGAAGAAGTTTTAAAAGGCAATTAAGGTAATTAATTTATAATTTATTCAGTTAGTTAATGCCTATTGATTAACGTAGATTAAATTTATTTAATTGATAGTCAATTTAAATTGAAATAGTTTAATCGTAAAATAAAATTTGATGTATCCTGTTTATATAAATTATTTGGATTTATTTAATGGATTATATATAATCACATTAACTTATAAATGCAATATTGAACCATGATTAAAGGAGATAAAAGCGAGTTTAATTTAGTTAACTAAGTTTTAGTTACTAATTTAGTAAATCGATTCCTTAGAAATATTTTGCTTAATTTATACAAGGTCAAAAATGCTAGCGCAAATTTGAGTTGGATCTTTAACGGGAAATGGATTTGGATTTCCTGGAAACGGAAGGAATTTAGATCAAACATCTCTGATTCACTCCATCAATTTAAATCACGGTGAGTAAATCTCACTCACCTTTTATTTGTAATTATTTTTACTTCGTAAAAATAATTGCTGTTGCTTGTTTGGATTTTTCTGCTTGTTTTATATATATTAGTTATTTAGGCTATTATATATATATTGGGTTGATTGATTGGTTGGATTCCCGCAGTCTCATTAGCGGATGCCCGCAGTTTCATAGCGGATGATTACCCTATACGCCCCACGCTATGATTAGTGGATGACCTTCTATACCACGATATTCTGCCACGAAGCAGAATGGGTATTATTTATGTGCTAACATCTGTGGATGCAGGAAAACAGGTTGGAGGGATCCAACTGGATTGCTCAAAAATATATTATCTGTTTGTTTATTTGTTTGCATATATATTGTTATATATGATGTGTTAGAAAAATAAATAATTGGTTGCTTTGTGTGTTTAAATATCACTGGGCTTAAGTAATGATATTTAAAAATATCATGAAAAAGGATATTTGAGAATTAGAAAGGAAATTCTATTTTTCTAAAATAGAATTAAAATTTGAAATTTGAATATAGAGAATTTAAACAGAATTGAACATAGAATTTGAATCGAGAATTCAAAAAGAATTGAATATGGAATTTGAATATAGAAATTCATAAAGGAATGTGAATAAAGGAATGTGAATAGAGGAATAAAGGAATTTGAATAAATGAATTTGAAATATAGAATTTCAAAGAAGAATTGAAATAGAAATTGAATAATAGAATTCAAATGGAATTTCAAGTATTGAATTTGAATATGAAATTGAAATAGAAATTCAAGTATTGAATTTGAATATGGGATCGAAATAGAAATTCAAGTATTGAATTTGAATATAAAATAGAAAAGGAAATTCAACTATAGAATTTGAATATAGGAATTTAAATAGGAGTTGAATAAAGGAAATGTAAATATAGAATTTGAATAATAGAAAAGGAAATAGAATTTGAACATAGAATTCAAATAGAAAAGGAAATAGAATTTGAACATAGAATTCAAAAAGAAAAGGAATTGGAATTTGAATATAGAATTCAAATAAAAGCGAGATTGGAATTTGAATCAAGAAATTCGAATAGAGTTAAAATGGAGTTGGATTCATTTTAATGAAGTTTAAAAGTTTTTATATATATAAATATAATTAAAACGAACTCGCCGCAGCGCTGCAGTTCGTAAATTGGCGACTCGAACTTCAATTGAGTATACTGGACTCAATTGAAGTCGGAATTCTTTGAAACAAGAATCGTCAGGACTGGTTGAATAATAGTTTTCTAATGGAAGAGAAAAATCTGGATTTCGTCGAATAGATTTTGAGTTATGTCAAAATCAAATTTTTAAAAGTGCAGCGCGAGAAACCATTAAAACCATAATGGATTTTATATATAAATATAGGGATTTTTAAGCAAATAAAAATCCGAATTTCCATTTAAAAATCTAGACTTGAGTTAGAAAATAAATGTGAACTCAAGTGAAGTAAAGAAGATGATTTTGAAACAATAATCATATTTTTGATTATTGAATAGAATTAACTAAGACAAAGAAGAATTAGTTAATCGAGTGGTGAATTGAAGTCGAACTTTGAAAATTGAATTTTTGAATTGTAAACATATATTTGAAATCAAATATAGAACTTAATTTAAAATTTGAATTCAATTAGTTGATAAGTAAGTTGAAATATATTTGAAACGTGTTATATTCAAATATACAAGCGAAATGGGCAAAGAGTTAGTTAAAGAGTTACTTTAACGAATTGAGTCAAAACGAGTGTATGAAGTTGAAATGAATTGTACAAGTATAGATATACCGGAGACAGTTATGGGATAAAGTGATGAAGGTATATAATTAGTGTGCTCGACAATAAGGTACATGTTTAATTCATATATGAGATTTTATGCGCCGTATCGGCAAGCCGCTTGGCTTTTTCTTTTTCTTTTTGAGATGAGAAGTTACCGGGAAGCTATTTGAAATTTCCCGATGCTCCCGGTGTGGGGGAGATTATGGCGAAATTTTCCGGGAATTTAAGGAGATAGAATATTTTTAAAGATAATTTGGTAGTTATAAATCAATGTATCGATATATGTAGAATTCGATAAGGAAATGAAATCAAAATAGAGTATTGTAGACAAAAAGGGAAATCTATAAATTAGAAATAGAAAGCGAACTTTATACATGTTTTAAAAATGAAAAATTGGATTGTATAGTGTGTTTATTCGAGGTAAGTGGTTTTGCCGTTTTGAAGTTGAGGATGTTTTCAGTTAAGGTCTGAGAGGTAATTTTACCCCAACTTGATTGATTTCATTTTTAATTGATAAATAGCAGAATTCCGCCTCGAAGAGAAGTGTTTAAAAAGAGTTAGTTGAATAAAATATTTTGGGTTGTTGTAACGATGTTTTACACAACATTCGTTTTAACTGAAGTGATGAAAATTTGGAAATATAAAAGTAAATATTTCCTGAGTATAATTAAAATAGTCAGGATAGAGATAAGTGATTGAAATTGTTTTCAATTGCAAATAGAGATATCTTCTAATATATAGAAAATAAAAGAAGTTGATATTTGGAAACGTTTTCCAAATGGCATAAAAGGCCAAGAGGATTATTGGAAATATTTGGTTAACAAATATTGATAAGGAAATGGAGAAGAGATTTAATTAATGAAATATTAATTAAAGAGCCCAGTGATTTGTTTGATATGTTTGGATGAACACTTGTTTTTATTCGATAGTTAAATCACAGACTATCGAAGTTTTTGACCATCGTTGTCAATATGGAGAGACCGGTTGGATTATTATCCGAAGAACCATTCCGTATCGGCATAAGCATTGCGAACCAAGTATGCTGAATATATTGAAGACGGAGTAAAGTGCAAGGACTCTTTCTATTAAATAGAAATATTGCCTTAGGTTTCGTTCAATCCCAGAACGAACGTAAATGGACGAATGTCTGACAGAGTATTTCCAATGATCAAATGGGTTGGTCTGTATAAATATATATGGTTGCAACGGATTTATTCCCTTAGCATAACATCCAGAATATTTGTGCAAACTCAACTAGTGATTAACGGATCTGACAATGTGGCATTCAAAGTGATTGTGCTATCAATGAATGGTAAGTATTCGTAGCCTCAGGCCTCAACAACCGGGAAATGACAAAAATCGGGCAAGCAGCATGGCTATGTGGGTCGCACCCATTAGGATGTATAATCACCTATCTAGAGGTTCTTTTAATTTCTTATTCTATTCGATGTTGTCCCAGTCGGGAGACGGTTGCTGATCCCAACCGTTGGTGATATACATTCGATACATTCAAGCGAAATGAGTGGTCGGTCATGTGTGGGCCGGGTTACAAGATGTTCTTGTTGAACCCAGTGTATTCCTCTCTAGAGATACACTAGCGGAAGGTGGTCCCATACCTTGTCATAGTCGGAATCCAATCTCCAATAAGCGCCATGCGGTTTTTGATTTTATACTATGTATGTGGAGCGTGAGATGCAAGCGTTCCGCTTGATTCTATTTTTTTGATGTAGACATTAATATAATATCATTGGATTTTCGTATCAAAGTGTTTTGGGTTATAGTAAGGTAAAAACCGTCCATGTTTATGTGTGGGCTGGTCTTACTATTATCTCTTCTTTTCGAAAGATTTTGAAAGTTAAACAAATGGTTGGAGTTTACTCACACTAGTCCCATGACTGACCCAGAGGTTATTTTGTTTGTTTTCCCTAACTCTTGGGTGCTCAAATTTGTACGGGCAGTCAAGTAGTCGGGATTTTTCAGATTCACTTGGAAGAGCTGGAAGCAGGAGGCTTCACCAGTTAGCTATAGACTATCATATATTCCGCTGTGAACCATGTTTGTATCTGGAAACAGATGTTTATAACTGTTGTGCTCTGATGACGGTATGTATATAAAGTTACTGATTTGTATTTCAAAAGTATGTTATATAATATATTTTATTCTTTCCGCTGTGAGATTTGTCTTCTTTGTTTTCTTCTATTCTAATGTTTCTTTCTTTCTATTTCTCATCCTCTAACTTCTTTCTAATAATGATTCGTATTTCTGTGCAATTTGGGTTGGACGTGTGGTGTTATTAGTCAACTCAGATAGTACGAATTTGCGGGTCGTTACAGTTGGTATCAGAGCTTAGGTTGAGCGAATACCTAGGCTTTGGTGGAAATGTGCTCATTAGAGATAGGGTCAGTAGTGCCCTAGAATGAGTTGAGTGTATATATATAAGAGAGCGCGTATTTGCTAATTGATATAAAATTTGTTTTATATTATGTTGGCTTGTCTGTTGAGTGGTTTATGAATTCTGATCGAATCATGGGACGCACGAAGTCGATAGGAATTTCTGAACACTTGAACAGAGAAATTCAACATTATAATGTTTTAAGGTGTGTAGATGAAATAATTTTACCCAAAATTCTATTTTGATATAGAAAGAATAATTTTCTGAAATTATTATATTATATGGATGTGTTGATTGTTAGGATTATAATCAAATTTGATTATATAAATTGGAATGGTTATTTATAAGCAAAATAGAATTTGTATAGAAATTAAATATACAAATGAGATAAATTAGAATTAAATTCAAACCAGAATTAAGAATTCAAAATCTTGGGAAGTTGAAAAATATTTTTCAAAGTATATTAAAATAATATAGATTTGATTCAGAAGGATTTGAAAGGTCTTTGATTTAAAATCATTTTAGATGGATTTTAAAAGTGATGAAGCACTGAACTCACTTTAGTGGCTGGGAAATAATTCAGATGATGGTCGCGACATCATTAGTGTTCATTTTCGAGTTTCTAAGTGATGGATTGCTACCTTAGAAAATTTTTGATGGGAATTTGTTTGAAAGAAAACAAGTTTAATTGAAAAATTCAAATATTTTGAATTTGAAAAGATTATAAATATATGTACATATTTAAGTGATTTCAAAAGGATTTGAAATGAAAACCCTGGGATTTGAATTCTGGAATTGAAATTTAACTTAAGCTAGTTAAATGGATTGAAGTGAATCAATTAACTAGAATCAATTTGAATAAGTTTAATGGAATATAGATTGGATATAAATGGATTGATCGTAGATCATTCGAATCAAATGTGTGAAGACCAAAAGTTTTGGTTGGAGTTAATTTGTTGAAATATGAGGAGTTGAGTTTCAACATAAGTGAATTTTTGAAAAGTAATAGATTTGTACCATTTTTCCTACCTTAGCAATTTCGAGGACGAAATTATTTTAAGGGGGGAAGAAAGCAATGACCCAGATTTTTGAACAGTTATTTTGATATTTAGTATGGTTTTAAATATTGAATTTGTAATATAAATGGTATTTTATAGGGTTATCGATTAAATAATCGAAATACAATTTATTTTTGATAACCATCGAAATACGAGAACTAAAATAATTCAATTCGAAGATATAACTGGATCGAAATGGTTCAGATGATCAATATATATTCTATTTGGATATAAGGAACGATAATAGTAATTTATTGCTGAAGAATTTATTTGTTTTTGAATTTAAAGTATATTATATTAATTTAATATGGTATATGTGTTGAAATTAAATTTCAGAATATTTACTGTTGAGTTCAGAATAGGGTTGTTACATTGAAATGTCGGTCGGTACGCTAGAATAGCAGTTCGTGATTTCAATTAACGGACCCCGAAATATTTGATTGTGGATAAGGTCGAGATCAAATCAATATCTGTTTAAAAAGGAATAAAAATCCCTTGATATCAAATCACATTAAAACCAAATCAATTTTTCAGAATAAACAAGGCCGACCTAGCTTCTTCTTCAGTACCTACCTATACCAACAGTCGCTGTTCTTTCCATTCATGTCTCCCACCTCTAATATCAACCCAACAAGAAATAAATGGCTATGTCCTTACTGTCTGCTACTACATGGGTATAAATAGAGCTATTACCTTCCTGTTACCCCATGCCTCAAATTAGTGAAGCATTCGATTTTAAGTTCCTCCTCCCTTCATTCTTTTTCCTTCCCTGTTCTTTCAAAAATCAGAAACCACCGAAAGAAATAGACACCGAAGCCTGTTCTTTTCTTCTTAAATCCTTAAATTCAAAATCAAAAAGGGGAACCGAGTCTTCTGAAGCTCGAGATTTCTCGAAATCCATCAAAGATGTTTCAAAATTGAAGCCGCGAACCAATCGTGAGGCTTAAAATTTGTTCTGCAGATGCTCGCGACTTGGGTAAAGGATGCGTTGATGATTAGAGTGTTTTTTTCTGAGCTCGATCTTTGTTTTAGAGTTTATAGGTTTTGGTTTACAGTTCAAAGTCGAACGTTGTTCAAGGATGGGTGATAGCGCGAGTAGATGAGTGTATTGGAGGGTGCGATTTAGGAATTGGGGAGTGCGATTTCTGGAATGTCAAAAACTGGGTGCGATGTTTCCTGGGAGTTCGACGTTAGTACAATAGTAGGGCTCAGGCCAAAGTCTCGAGCTTTGATGGTGGTTAGGTACTTGTGCGATGTCAGAATAGGTGGTGAGTGCGTTCAGTGTACAGAAGTTCATGGCAAGAAGGGCTTGTAGATCGATGTTTTGATGAGGATGGTTGTTAAATTATTGGGCAGTAGGAAAGAAAAGTTTTAGGTGGTTTGAATGTCGGGAATGGGAAGCTCGATACCTGATTTGGTCTGGAGCAGGTTCGATCCTTTCCAGAGGGGAGAGAAGAAGTTTTAAAAGGCAATTAAGGTAATTAATTTATAATTTATTCAGTTAGTTAATGCCTATTGATTAACGTAGATTAAATTTATTTAATTGATAGTCAATTTAAATTGAAATAGTTTAATCGTAAAATAAAATTTGATGTATCCTGTTTATATAAATTATTTGGATTTATTTAATGGATTATATATAATCACATTAACTTATAAATGCAATATTGAACCATGATTAAAGGAGATAAAAGCGAGTTTAATTTAGTTAACTAAGTTTTAGTTACCAATTTAGTAAATCGATTCCTTAGAAATATTTTGCTTAATTTATACAAGGTCAAAAATGCTAGCGCAAATTTGAGTTGGATCTTTAACGGGAAATGGATTTGGATTTCCTGGAAACGGAAGGAATTTGGATCAAACATCTCTGATTCACTCCATCAATTTAAATCATGGTGAGTAAATCTCACTCACCTTTTATTTATAATTATTTTTACTTCGTAAAAATAATTGTTGTTGCTTTTTTGGATTTTTCTGCTTGTTTTATATATATTAGTTATTTAGGCTATTATATATATTGGGTTGATTGATTGGTTGGATTGCCGCAGTCTCATTAGCGGATGCCCGCAGTTTCATAGCGGATGATTACCCTATACGCCCCACGCTATGATTAGTGGATGACCTTCTATGTAACGACCCAGATTTTTGAACAGTTTATTTTAAATATTTAGTATGGTTTTAAATATTGAATTCATAATATAAATGAATTTTATATTGAATTTATCGAATGAATAATCGATATGCGAATTTATATCAAATATATTGGGTATCGTAATACGAAACGATAATAATTTGCAGTTAAAAACTGATTCGAAATGATTCAGTCGATCAATATAATTCTAGTTGAATATAGACGAGTTATTTTCAATGACTTTAATCGTTTATTTGATATTGATAGTCTATATAAGCAAACGAATAAAATTTCAGAATATGCTCAGTTAAGTTTAAAATAACGTAAAAATCTGGTAGCATCGGCCGTTGTGTTAAATAGCGGTTCAGGGTTTTAATTTTAAGAACCACGAGATATTTGAAAATATTATATATAACAAAAAAATCAAATCAAATAAAATTAACATCCATCAGCCGACCTATTCTATATCCCATACCCAGACATATTTTCCATCGAGCCAACAAATTGTCTTCCACCTTCTGATATCAAGGAAACATCATATTAATGGCATGAGTACTAAAGGGAGACAAGCGATAGGTATTGGGTACGGAGGGTTTCCTCCTCTCGCTATATAAACCATCACGATCTATTTCTCTCTTCCAACCGAAAATCAATTCCACCAGAAAAAAAAAAAATCAGTAATCGCAAGTAAAGCCGCTGGCTCCTGGAGTTCGAACCAACCGAAGATGCTTGCGAATTCGGATTCGCGATACCCTCCGAAGCTCGAGATCAGCTCGAGGTACTTGCGGCAATGGTTGCAACGATAAGGGTTTGTGGCTTCAGAAATTGAATGGGCGACGCTAGTATGGGAGGGTGCGATTTGGAGTAGGGTCTGGATGCGTTCGAATGGGCTATTGGGTTCGGCTGTCTGAGGAACGAACGGGGTGACTAAAACAGGCATTGATTGAGGTGTGCGATTATCAGTAGGGCACTGTTTTTTTAGAGAGATCGCTATCAGGTTCAGCAGTAGGAAAGTGGGAGGGAGTTCGATCTATGGATGGCTGGATGGAGTTGAAGCCGTACAGCTATGAGCAGGGGATCGGAAGTGATATTCGATCTATTTGGGGAATGGTCTACCAAGTGTTTGAGGGTATGCCGAAATGAAATAGAGCAGTTTTAGGGCTGATTTCAGTGAATGTGGATCGGCTGCTTTGAGGGTATGCTTCGACAATAGGTCGAGAGCAATGAGGTATATTTTTACGTAATTTAAAATTTCATAGAATTAATTTATTGTTCATAGTTAATTTAAATAAATAAATGTTAACCGATAAATTAAAATTAAATAATGATAGGTGATGGATTCATTTGAACGATTCAAGTAGGTGCATAGCCGAGTCGATACAGCATTTAATTGGATATTCGTCAAATGAAAATCCAGGTGAGTAAATCTCACTCACCTTTTAATTTAATTATTTTTATTTCATTAAAAATAATTGTTTGTTGCTTGTGTGAATATTTTCTGGTTGTTTTATATATATTAGTTATTTAGGCTATATATATATATATATATTGGGTTGATTGATTGGTTGGATTCCCGCAGTCTCATTAGCGGATGCCCGCAGTTTCATAGCGGATGATTACCCTATACGCCCCACGCTATGATTAGTGGATGACCTTCTATACCGCGATATTCTGCCACGAAGCAGAATGGGTATTATTTATGTGCTAACATCTGTGGATGCAGGAAAACAGGTTGGAGGAATCCAACTGGATTCCTCAAAAATATATTATCTGTTTGTTTATTTGTTTGCGTATATATTTTTATATATATGATGTGTTAGAAAAATAAATAATTCGTTGCTTTGTGTGTTTAAATATCACTGGGCTTAAGTAATGATGTTTAAAAATATCATGGAAGGATATTTGAGATTTTAAAGAGAAAACTCTATTTTTAAATAGAATTTGAATTTTTAAATGGAGATAAAAATATAAACTTGTTTTGAAAAATAAAACAAGTAGTTTCTTTATAAACGAAGTTTATAAATAGTTCTTTTATAACGAAGTTATAAATGAAGTGAAAAGAATTATCATTTGATAATTCAGAAATAGAAATACAAGCATGGAATTGGAATTTGAAATGGAATTTCAAAATAGGATGTAAAATGAAATTTTTAAATATATAACTCAAATGAAATTTGAGTATAACATTTGAATTTTAAAAGGAGTTTAAATATTTGAATTTTAAAAGGGGATTGAATATTAGAAATTCAAATAGAAGTTCAAATAGAATTTGAATAGACGAAATTAGATGGGAAAATAGAATTTGAATTCAAGAAATTAAAATAAGATTTGAATTCAAAGGAATTCGAATAAAGAAATTCAAATAGAGATTTGAATGTAGATTTTCAAAATAGAATTTGAAATATAGAATTTCAAAGAAAAATCGAATAAGATTTGAAATATAGAATTTCAAAAGAAGAATTGAAATATGAAATTTGACTAGAGTTTTGAAATGAAATTCAAATATGGAATTTGAATAGAGATTTGAATGGAAATTCAAGTATTGAATTTGAACATGGAATTGAATATAGAAATTCAAATAGAGATTTGAATATCGAATTTGAAAATAGAATTTGAAATAAACTTTGAAATTAGGATTTCAAAGTAGGATTGAAATAGGATTTCAAAATAGGAAATCCAAGTAGTTTTGAAATGGAATTTGAATTCAAGGGAATTCAAATGAATTTGAATATTAGAAATTCAAATGGTGTTGAAAATGAATTTGAATATTAGAAATTCAAATGGGGTCGGAAATGGAAAATGAAATTTGAATATAAGAGATTCAAATTGAATTCAAATAGGATTTAATCTATGGGATTTGAATATGAAATTCAAATGGGTTTTAAATTATGGAATTCTGAATATAGAATTTAAAAAGGAGTTGAATATTTGAATTTCAAATAGAATTCAAATATAGAAATTGGAATATAGAAGTTAAAATGGAATGTAAAAATAGAGTTTGAATAAAAGAATTCAAATGAATTCAGGTATTGAATTTGAATTGAAATAAGGATTCAAATATTGAATTTGAATACCAAATAGAAAAGGAATTGAAATTTGAATTTAGAATTCAAATAAAAGTGAGATTTGAATTTGAATCAAGCAGAGTTAAATGGAGTGGAATTTATATTTAAAGAAGTTTAGAAGTTTAAAAGTTTATATATATTTTTATAAATATAATTAAAATGAACTCGCCGCAGCGCTGCAGTTCGTAAAATAGCGATTCGAACTTCAATCAAGTATACAGGACTCAATTGAAGTCGAAATTCTTTGAAACAAAAAACGTCAGGACCGGTTTGATAATAGTTTTCTAATGAAGGAGAAAAATCTGAATTTCGTCGTATAGATTTTGAGATATGTCAAAATCAAATTTTCAGAAAAACAGCGCCAGAACTATTTAACGACCAAAATGGTTTATTTAATATTATAAAAGGATTTTAAGCGATAAAATCCGAATTTTCTATTTAGAAAATTTCAGAGTTGAGTTGTAAAATATATGCGAATTCAAGTTGTGTAAATGAATATGAGTTTTGAAACAGAAACCAGATTTTTGATTTATTGAATGGAATTAACTAAATTAAATAGAAATTAGTTAAGACGATTTCGAATGGATATTGGGGGGGTTGAATAAATAAATTCGATTTGGAAATTTATATTCGAAATCAAAAAAAGAGAACTAGAATCGAAATCAAAAATTCAATTTGGTTATGGACGAGTTAAACATTTTGTTTGAACATGTATGTTCAACAAAAAGTGAAATAGGCAAAAGGGCCAATTTAAAGAATAAATGGGCGAAACTGAATTCAAGCGATTAGATGGTATTGAATTGAATTGCAAACAGGTGAACATGTGTAAGCAGGTTTGTTATGAAGCATATGAAGATTTAAATTTATGTGCTCGACAAAAGGTACATGTTTAAATTCATATATGAGTTTTATGCGCCGTATCGGCAAGCCGCTTGGCTTTTCCTTTTTCTTTTTGATTGAGGAAGATACCGGGAAGCTATTTGAAATTTCCCGATGCTCCCGATACAGGGGAGGTTATGGCGAATTTTTCCAGGAATTTAAGGAGTTAGAATATTTTTAAGAAATTTGACAATTTGAAATCTATATATCGATATATATAGAATTCGATAAGGAAACGAAAACAAAAATAGCGAAGAGGGCCAAGATTGATTATTGAAATATTTGGGTAACAAATATTGTTAAGGAAATGGAGAAGAGATTTAATTAATGAATATTAATTAAAGAGCCCAGTGATTTGTTTGATATGTTTGGATGAACACTTGTTTTTATTCGATAGTTAAATCACAGACTATCGAAGTTTTGACCATCGTTGTCAATATGGAGAGACCGGTTGGATTATTATCCGTGAACCACTCCGTATCGGCATAAGCGTTGCGAACCAAGTATGCTGAATATATTGAAGACGGAGTAAAGTGCAAGGGCTTTTCTATTTATAGAAATAGTGCCTTCGGTGTCGTTCAATCCCAGAACGAACGTAAATGGACGAATGTCTGACAGAGTATTTCCAATGATCAAATGGGTTGGTCTGTATGAATGTATATGGTTGCAACGGATTTATCCCTTAGCATAATATCCAGAATATTTGTGCAAACTTAACTAGTGATTAACGGATCTGACAATGTGGCATTCAAAGTGATTGTGCTATCAATGGATGGTAAGTATGCGTAGCCTCAGGCCTCAACAACCGGGAAAGGACAAAAATCGGGCAGGCAGCATGACTATGTGGGTCGCACCCATTAGGGTGTATAATCACCTATCTAGAGAAATTCCTTTTGTTTCTAAATCTATCGATTCTGCCCATTCAGGAAACGGTGGTTTGAGTCCAACCGTTGGTGATATACATTCGATACACTCAAGCGAAATGAGTGGTCGGTCATGTGTGGGCCGGGTTGCAAGATATTCTTGTTGAACCCAGTGTATTCCTCTCTAGAGATACACAGTCGGAAGGTGGTTCCATACATTGTCATGTTGGAAATCCAATCTCCAATAAGCGCCATGCGGGTTTTGATTTTATAGTATATATGTAGAACGTGAGATGCAAGCGTTCTGCTATTTGGTTATTTACTTGATGTAGACATTATTATAATATCACTGGATTTGATATCAAAGTGTTTTGGGTTATAGTAAGGTAAAAGCCGTCCATGTTTATGTGTGGGCTGGTCTTACTATTATCTTTTCTTTCGAAAAGAGTTTTGAAAGTTAAACAAGTGGTTGGAGTTTACTCACACCAGTCCCATGACTGACCCAGAGTTTATTTTGTTTTGTTTTTCCTAAACTCTTGGGTGCCCAAATCTGTACGGGCAGTCAAGTGTTTCAGGCTTTTACAGATACACTTGGAGGAGCTTGAAGCTGGAGGCTTCAACGTTAGTTATTTAGAGTTACTTCCGCTGAATCAAATGTTATGTGTACTCTGATGATGGTATGTGTATCTGTACAAAACAGATTTGTATTTCAAAGCTTATGTTATATAATATATTTTATTCGTTCCGCTGTGAGTTGTGATCTTCGTTTTTCTTCTATTCTAAGTCTTCTATCTTATCTATTCTCACCCTCTATCTTCTTTCTAATAATGAGTCGTATTTCTGTGTTATTTGGGTTAGACATGTGTTGTATTTAGTCAACTCAGATAGCACGGATTTGCGGGCCACTACAGTTGGTATCAGAGCTTAGGTTGAGCGAATACCTAGGCTTGTGTGGCATGTGCTCATTAGAGATAGGGTCAGTAGCACCCTAGAATGAGTTGAGTGTATATACGGGAGAGCGTATTTGTAATTTGATATAAAAGTTGTTTTATATTGTGTTGGCTAGTCTGTTAAGTGGTTTATAAATTCTGGTCGAATCGTGGGACGCCGCGAAGTCGATAGGAATTTCTAAACACTTGAACAGAAGATTGAACACAGTATTGTTTTAAGTGGGTAAATGAAATAATTTTACCCAAAAATTTCTATTTGATATAGAAAGAATAATTTTCTAGAATTATTATTATATGGATGTGTTGGATGTTGACTTTATAATCAAATGAGATTATAAATTTAGAATGGTTGATTATAACCAAATAGAATTTGTATAAGAATTAAATATACAAATGGGATGAAAAAAAATTGAATTCAAAACCAGAATTTGAAAATTTAAATCCTGGGAAGTTTGAAAATTTTTTGGAAGTATATTAGAACAATATAGCTTGTTTAAAAAAAAAGGATTTTAAATGGATTTTGAAATAATAAGGCACTGAACTCACTTCAGTGGCTGGGAAATTATTCTGATGATGATTGCAACATCATCAGTGTTCATTTCGAGTTTCTAAGTGATGAATTGCTACCTTAGAAAATTTTTGATGGAAATTTGTTTGAAAGAAAACAAGTGGTTTGAAAATTCAAATATTTTGAATTTGAAAAGGAAATAAATATATGTATATACTTATGGGATTTCAAAAGAATTTGAAAAGAAAAACCCAGGGATTTGAATTCTGGAATTTAAATTTAACTTAAACAAGTTAAATAGGTCGAAGTGAATGAATTGATTAAAATCAATTTGAATTGGTTTAATAGAATATAGATTGGATATAAATGAATTGATCGTGGATCATTCGAATTGAATGAAGGAAGACCAAAAGTTTGGTGGAATTAGATTTGTTGAAATATGAGGAGTTGGGTTTCAACATAAGAGAGATATTGAAAAGAAATGGATTTGTACCCTTTTTCCTACCTTAGCAATTTCGAGGACGAAATTATTTTAAGGGGGGAAGAATGTAACGACCCAGATTTTTGAACAGTTTATTTTAAATATTTAGTATGGTTTTAAATATTGAATTCATAATATAAATGAATTTTATATTGAATTTATCGAATGAATAATCGATATGCGAATTTATATCAAATATATTGGGTATCGTAATACGAAACGATAATAATTTGCAGTTAAAAACTGATTCGAAATGATTCAGTCGATCAATATAATTCTAGTTGAATATAGACGAGTTATTTTCAATGACTTTAATCGTTTATTTGATATTGATAGTCTATATAAGCAAACGAATAAAATTTCAGAATATGCTCAGTTAAGTTTAAAATAACGTAAAAATCTGGTAGCATCGGCCGTTGTGTTAAATAGCGGTTCAGGGTTTTAATTTTAAGAACCACGAGATATTTGAAAATATTATATATAACAAAAAAATCAAATCAAATAAAATTAACATCCATCAGCCGACCTATTCTATATCCCATACCCAGACATATTTTCCATCGAGCCAACAAATTGTCTTCCACCTTCTGATATCAAGGAAACATCATATTAATGGCATGAGTACTAAAGGGAGACAAGCGATAGGTATTGGGTACGGAGGGTTTCCTCCTCTCGCTATATAAACCATCGCGATCTATTTCTCTCTTCCAACCGAAAATCAATTCCACCAGAAAAAAAAAAAAATCAGTAATCGCAAGTAAAGCCGCTGGCTCCTGGAGTTCGAACCAACCGAAGATGCTTGCGAATTCGGATTCGCGATACCCTCCGAAGCTCGAGATCAGCTCGAGGTACTTGCGGCAATGGTTGCAACGATAAGGGTTTGTGGCTTCAGAAATTGAATGGGCGACGCTAGTATGGGAGGGTGCGATTTGGAGTAGGGTCTGGATGCGTTCGAATGGGCTATTGGGTTCGGCTGTCTGAGGAACGAACGGGGTGACTAAAACAGGCATTGATTGAGGTGTGCGATTATCAGTAGGGCACTGTTTTTTTAGAGAGATCGCTATCAGGTTCAGCAGTAGGAAAGTGGGAGGGAGTTCGATCTATGGATGGCTGGATGGAGTTGAAGCCGTACAGCTATGAGCAGGGGATCGGAAGTGATATTCGATCTATTTGGGGAATGGTCTACCAAGTGTTTGAGGGTATGCCGAAATGAAATAGAGCAGTTTTAGGGCTGATTTCAGTGAATGTGGATCGGCTGCTTTGAGGGTATGCTTCGACAATAGGTCGAGAGCAATGAGGTATATTTTTACGTAATTTAAAATTTCATAGAATTAATTTATTGTTCATAGTTAATTTAAATAAATAAATGTTAACCGATAAATTAAAATTAAATAATGATAGGTGATGGATTCATTTGAACGATTCAAGTAGGTGCATAGCCGAGTCGATACAGCATTTAATTGGATATTCGTCAAATGAAAATCCAGGTGAGTAAATCTCACTCACCTTTTAATTTAATTATTTTTATTTCATTAAAAATAATTGTTTGTTGCTTGTGTGAATATTTTCTGGTTGTTTTATATATATTAGTTATTTAGGCTATATATATATATATATATATATTGGGTTGATTGATTGGTTGGATTCCCGCAGTCTCATTAGCGGATGCCCGCAGTTTCATAGCGGATGATTACCCTATACGCCCCACGCTATGATTAGTGGATGACCTTCTATACCGCGATATTCTGCCACGAAGCAGAATGGGTATTATTTATGTGCTAACATCTGTGGATGCAGGAAAACAGGTTGGAGGAATCCAACTGGATTCCTCAAAAATATATTATCTGTTTGTTTATTTGTTTGCGTATATATTTTTATATATATGATGTGTTAGAAAAATAAATAATTCGTTGCTTTGTGTGTTTAAATATCACTGGGCTTAAGTAATGATGTTTAAAAATATCATGGAAGGATGTTTGAGATTTTAAAGAGAAATCTCTATTTTTAAATAGAATTTGAATTTTTAAATGGAGATAAAAATATAAACTTGTTTTGAAAAATAAAACAAGTAGTTTCTTTATAAACGAAGTTTATAAATAGTTCTTTTATAACGAAGTTATAAATGAAGTGAAAAGAATTATCATTTGATAATTCAGAAATAGAAATACAAGCGTGGAATTGGAATTTGAAATGGAATTTCAAAATAGGATGTAAAATGAAATTTTTAAATATATAACTCAAATGAAATTTGAGTATAACATTTGAATTTTAAAAGGAGTTTAAATATTTGAATTTTAAAAGGGGATTGAATATTAGAAATTCAAATAGAAGTTCAAATAGAATTTGAATAGACGAAATTAGATGGGAAAATAGAATTTGAATTCAAGAAATTAAAATAAGATTTGAATTCAAAGGAATTCGAATAAAGAAATTCAAATAGAGATTTGAATGTAGATTTTCAAAATAGAATTTGAAATATAGAATTTCAAAGAAAAATCGAATAAGATTTGAAATATAGAATTTCAAAAGAAGAATTGAAATATGAAATTTGACTAGAGTTTTGAAATGAAATTCAAATATGGAATTTGAATAGAGATTTGAATGGAAATTCAAGTATTGAATTTGAACATGGAATTGAATATAGAAATTCAAATAGAGATTTGAATATCGAATTTGAAAATAGAATTTGAAATAAACTTTGAAATTAGGATTTCAAAGTAGGATTGAAATAGGATTTCAAAATAGGAAATCCAAGTAGTTTTGAAATGGAATTTGAATTCAAGGGAATTCAAATGAATTTGAATATTAGAAATTCAAATGGTATTGAAATGAATTTGAATATTAGAAATTCAAATGGTGTTGAAAATGAATTTGAATATTAGAAATTCAAATGGGGTTGGAAATGGAAAATGAAATTTGAATATAAGAGATTCAAATTGAATTCAAATAGGATTTAATCTATGGGATTTGAATATGAAATTCAAATGGGTTTTAAATTATGGAATTCTGAATATAGAATTTAAAAAGGAGTTGAATATTTGAATTTCAAATAGAATTCAAATATAGAAATTGGAATATAGAAGTTAAAATGGAATGTAAAAATAGAGTTTGAATAAAAGAATTCAAATGAATTCAGGTATTGAATTTGAATTGAAATAAGGATTCAAATATTGAATTTGAAAACCAAATAGAAAAGGAATTGAAATTTGAATTTAGAATTCAAATAAAAGTGAGATTTGAATTTGAATCAAGCAGAGTTAAATGGAGTGGAATTTATATTTAAAGAAGTTTAGAAGTTTAAAAGTTTATATATATTTTTATAAATATAATTAAAACGAACTCGCCGCAGCGCTGCAGTTCGTAAAATAGCGATTCGAACTTCAATCAAGTATACAGGACTCAATTGAAGTCGAAATTCTTTGAAACAAAAAACGTCAGGACCGGTTTGATAATAGTTTTCTAATGAAGGAGAAAAATCTGAATTTCGTCGTATAGATTTTGAGATATGTCAAAATCAAATTTTCAGAAAAACAGCGCCAGAACTATTTAACGACCAAAATGGTTTATTTAATATTATAAAAGGATTTTAAGCGATAAAATCCGAATTTTCTATTTAGAAAATTTCAGAGTTGAGTTGTAAAATATATGCGAATTCAAGTTGTGTAAATGAATATGAGTTTTGAAACAGAAACCAGATTTTTGATTTATTGAATGGAATTAACTAAATTGAATAGAAATTAGTTAAGACGATTTCGAATGGATATTGGGGGGGTTGAATAAATAAATTCGATTTGGAAATTTATATTCGAAATCAAAAAAAGAGAACTAGAATCGAAATCAAAAATTCAATTTGGTTATGGACGAGTTAAACATTTTGTTTGAACATGTATGTTCAACAAAAAGTGAAATAGGCAAAAGGGCCAATTTAAAGAATAAATGGGCGAAACTGAATTCAAGCGATTAGATGGTATTGAATTGAATTGCAAACAGGTGAACATGTGTAAGCAGGTTTGTTATGAAGCATATGAAGATTTAAATTTATGTGCTCGACAAAAGGTACATGTTTAAATTCATATATGAGTTTTATGCGCCGTATCGGCAAGCCGCTTGGCTTTTCCTTTTTCTTTTTGATTGAGGAAGATACCGGGAAGCTATTTGAAATTTCCCGATGCTCCCGATACAGGGGAGGTTATGGCGAATTTTTCCAGGAATTTAAGGAGTTAGAATATTTTTAAGAAATTTGACAATTTGAAATCTATATATCGATATATATAGAATTCGATAAGGAAACGAAAACAAAAATAGCGAAGAGGGCCAAGATTGATTATTGAAATATTTGGGTAACAAATATTGTTAAGGAAATGGAGAAGAGATTTAATTAATGAATATTAATTAAAGAGCCCAGTGATTTGTTTGATATGTTTGGATGAACACTTGTTTTTATTCGATAGTTAAATCACAGACTATCGAAGTTTTGACCATCGTTGTCAATATGGAGAGACCGGTTGGATTATTATCCGTGAACCACTCTGTATCGGCATAAGCGTTGCGAACCAAGTATGCTGAATATATTGAAGATGGAGTAAAGTGCAAGGGCTTTTCTATTTATAGAAATAGTGCCTTCGGTGTCGTTCAATCCCAGAACGAACGTAAATGGACGAATGTCTGACAGAGTATTTCCAATGATCAAATGGGTTGGTCTGTATGAATGTATATGGTTGCAACGGATTTATCCCTTAGCATAATATCCAGAATATTTATGCAAACTTAACTAGTGATTAACGGATCTGACAATGTGGCATTCAAAGTGATTGTGCTATCAATGGATGGTAAGTATGCGTAGCCTCAGGCCTCAACAACCGGGAAAAGACAAAAATCGGGCAGGCAGCATGACTATGTGGGTCGCACCCATTAGGGTGTATAATCACCTATCTAGAGAAATTCCTTTTGTTTCTAAATCTATCGATTCTGCCCATTCAGGAAACGGTGGTTTGAGTCCAACCGTTGGTGATATACATTCGATACACTCAAGCGAAATGAGTGGTCGGTCATGTGTGGGCCGGGTTGCAAGATGTTCTTGTTGAACCCAGTGTATTCCTCTCTAGAGATACACAGTCGGAAGGTGGTTCCATACCTTGTCATGTTGGAAATCCAATCTCCAATAAGCGCCATGCGGGTTTTGATTTTATAGTATATATGTAGAACGTGAGATGCAAGCGTTCTGCTATTTGGTTATTTACTTGATGTAGACATTATTATAATATCACTGGATTTGATATCAAAGTGTTTTGGGTTATAGTAAGGTAAAAGCCGTCCATGTTTATGTGTGGGCTGGTCTTACTATTATCTTTTCTTTCGAAAAGAGTTTTGAAAGTTAAACAAGTGGTTGGAGTTTACTCACACCAGTCCCATGACTGACACAGAGTTTATTTTGTTTTGTTTTTCCTAAACTCTTGGGTGCCCAAATCTGTATGGGCAGTCAAGTGTTTCAGGCTTTTACAGATACACTTGGAGGAGCTTGAAGCTGGAGGCTTCAACGTTAGTTATTTAGAGTTACTTCCGCTGAATCAAATGTTATGTGTACTCTGATGATGGTATGTGTATCTGTACAAAACAGATTTGTATTTCAAAGCTTATGTTATATAATATATTTTATTCGTTCCGCTGTGAGTTGTGATCTTCGTTTTTCTTCTATTCTAAGTCTTCTATCTTATCTATTCTCACCCTCTATCTTCTTTCTAATAATGAGTCGTATTTCTGTGTTATTTGGGTTAGACATGTGTTGTATTTAGTCAACTCAGATAACACGGATTTGCGGGCCTTTACATTCTATACCACGATATTCTGCCACGAAGCAGAATGGGTATTATTTATGTGCTAACATCTGTGGATGCAGGAAAACAGGTTGGAGGGATCCAACTGGATTCCTCAAAAATATATTATTTGTTTGCATATATATTGTTATATATGATGTGTTAGAAAAATAAATAATTGGTTGCTTTGTGTGTTTAAATATCACTGGGCTTAAGTAATGATATTTAAAAATATCATGAAAAAGGATATTTGAGAATTAGAAAGGAAATTCTATTTTTCTAAAATAGAATTAAAATTTGAAATTTGAATATAGAGAATTCAAACAGAATTCAATATAGAATTTGAATCGAGAATTCAAAAGGAATTGAATATAGAATTTGAATATAGAAATTCATAAAGGAATGTGAATAAAGGAATGTGAATAGAGGAATAAAGGAATTTGAATAAATGAATTTGAAATATAGAATTTCAAAGAAGAATTGAAATAGAAATTGAATAATAGAATTCAAATGGAATTTCAAGTATTGAATTTGAATATGAAATTGAAATAGAAATTCAAGTATTGAATTTGAATATGGGATTGAAATAGAAATTCAAGTATTGAATTTGAATATAAAATAGAAAAGGAAATTCAACTATAGAATTTGAATATAGGAATTTAAATGGGAGTTGAATAAAGGAAATTTAAATATAGAATTTGAATAATAGAAAAGGAAATAGTATTTGAACATAGAATTCAAATAGAAAAGGAAATAGAATTTGAACATAGAATTCAAATAGAAAAGGAATTGGAATTTGAATATAGAATTCAAATAAAAGCGAGATTGGAATTTGAATCAAGGAATTCGAATAGAGTTAAAATGGAGTTGGATTCATTTTAACGAAGTTTAAAAGTTTTTATATATATAAATATAATTAAAACGAACTCGCCGCAGCGCTGCAGTTCGTAAATTGGCGACTCGAACTTCAATTGAGTATACAGGACTCAATTGAAGTCGGAATTCTATGAAACAAGAATCGTCAGGACCGGTTGAATAATAGTTTTCTAATGGAAGAGAAAAAACTGGATTTCGTCGAATAGATTTTGAGTTATGTCAAAATCAAATTTTTAAAAGTGCAGCGCCAGAAACCATTAAAACCATAATGGATTTTATATATAAATATAGGGATTTTTAAGCAAATAAAAATCCGAATTTCCATTTAAAAATCTAGACTTGAGTTAGAAAATAAATGTGAACTCAAGTGAATTAAAGAAGATGATTTTGAAACAATAATCATATTTTTGATTATTGGATAGAATTAACTATGTCAAAGAAGAATTAGTTAATCGAGTGGTGAATTGAAGTTGAACTTTGAAAATTGAATTTTTTGAATTGTAAACATATATTTGAAATCAAATATAGAACTTAATTTAAAATTTGAATTCAACTAGTTGATAAGTAAGTTGAAATATATTTGAAACGTGTTATATTCAAATATACAAGCGAAATGGGCAAAGAGTTAGTTAAAGAGTTACTTTAACGAATTGAGTCAAAACGAGTGTATGAAGTTGAAATGAATTGTACAGGTATAGATATACCAGAGACAGTTATGGGATAAAGTGATGAAGGTATATAATTAGTGTGCTCGACAATAAGGTACATGTTTAACTCATATATGAGATTTTATGCGCCGTATCGGCAAGCCGCTTGGCTTTTTCTTTTTGAGATGAGAAGTTACCGGGAAGCTATTTGAAATTTCCCGATGCTCCCGGTGTAGGGGAGGTTATGGCGAAATTTTCCGGGAATTTAAGGAGATAGAATATTTTTAAAGATAATTTGATAGTTATAAATCAATGTATCGATATATGTAGAATTCGATAAGGAAATGAAATCAAAATAGAGTATTGTAGACAAAAAGGGAAATCTATAAATTAGAAATAGAAAGCGAACTTTATACATGTTTTAAAAATGAAAAATTGGATTGTATAGTGTGTTTATTCGAGGTAAGTTGTTTTTCCGTTTTGAAGTTGAGGATGTTTTCAGTTAAGGTCTGAGAGGTAATTTTACCCCAACTTGATTGATTTCATTTTTAATTGATAAATAGCAGAATTCCGCCTCGAAGAGAAGTGTTTAAAAAGAGTTAGTTGAATAAAATATTTTGGGTTGTTGTAACGATGTTTTACACAACATTCGTTTTAACTGAAGTGATGAAAATTTGGAAATATAAAAGTAAATATTTCCTGAGTATAATTAAAATAGTCAGGAAAGAGATAAGTGATTGAAATTGTTTTCAATTGCAAATAGAGATATCTTCTAATATATAGAAAATAAAAGAAGTTGATATTTGGAAACGTTTTCCAAATGGCATAAAAGGCCAAGAGGATTATTGGAAATATTTGGTTAACAAATATTGATAAGGAAATGGAGAAGAGATTTAATTAATGAAATATTAATTAAAGAGCCCAGTGATTTGTTTGATATGTTTGGATGAACACTTGTTTTTATTCGATAGTTAAATCACAGACTATCGAAGTTTTTGACCATCGTTGTCAATATGGAGAGACCGGTTGGATTATTATCCGAAGAACCACTCCGTATCGGCATAAGCGTTGCGAACCAAGTATGCTGAATATATTGAAGACGGAGGAAAGTGCAAGGACTCTTTCTATTAAATAGAAATAGTGCCTTCGGTTTCGTTCAATCCCAGAACGAACGTAAATGGACGAATGTCTGACAGAGTATTTCCAATGATCAAATGGGTTGGTCTGTATAAATATATATGGTTGCAACGGATTTATTCCCTTAGCATAACATCCAGAATATTTGTGCAAACTCAACTAGTGATTAACGGATCTGACAATGTGGCATTCAAAGTGATTGTGCTATCAATGAATGGTAAGTATTCGTAGCCTCAGGCCTCAACAACCGGGAAATGACAAAAATCGGGCAGGCTGCATGGTTATGTAGGTCGCACTCATTAGGATGTATAATCACCTATCTAGAGGTTCATTTAATTTCTTATTCTATTCGATGTTGTCCCAGTCGGGAGACGGTTGCTAATCCCAACCGTTGGTGATATACATTCGATACACTCAAGCGAAATGAGTGGTCGGTCATGTGTGGGCCGGGTTACAAGATGTTCTTGTTGAACCCAGTGTATTCCTCTCTAGAGATACACTAGCGGAAGGTGGTCCCATACCTTGTCATAGTCGGAATCCAATCTCCAATAAGCGCCATGCGGTTTTTGATTTTATACTATGTATGTGGAGCGTGAGATGCAAGCGTTCCACTAGATTGTATTTATTTGATGCAGACATTAATATAATATCACTGGATTTTCGTATCAAAGTGTTTTGGTTTATAGTAAGGTAAAAACCGTCCATGTTTATGTGTGGGCTGGTCTTACTATTATCTCTTCTTTTCGAAAGATTTAGAAAGTTAAACAAATGGTTGGAGTTTACTCACACCAGTCCCATGACTGACCCAGAGATTATTTTGTGTGTTTTCCCTAACTCTTGGGTGCTCAAATTTGTACGGGCAGTCAAGTAGTCGGGATTTTTCAGATGCACTTGGAAGAGCTGGAAGCAGGAGGCTTCACCAGTTAGCTCTAGACTATCATATATTCCGCTGTGAACCATGTTTGTATCTGGAAACAGATGTTTATAACTGTTCCAGGAATAACTGTTGTGCTCTGATGACGGTATGTATAAAAAGTTACTGATTTGTATTTCAAAAGTATGTTATATAATATATTTTATTCGTTCCGCTGTGAGATTTGTCTTCTTTGTTTTCTTCTATTCTAATATTTCTTTCTTTCTATTTCTCATCCTCTAACTTCTTTCTAATAATGATTCGTATTTCTGTGCAATTTGGGTTGGACGTGTGGTGTTATTAGTCAACTCAGATAGTACGAATTTGTGGGTCGTTACATAATTCCAAATCCAACCATTAGATTTCAAATCTCTAATATTCTTAGAAAGCTCTTTTCGATACGAACCCAACGGTTCTGGTTTTAGGAGAATCCGATGGTCGGATCTCCCGTAATGTCCATTCGAAGTCAATGGTCAAAATTCACGAACTGCCGCAGCGCGGCGCGTTCTATTCAGACCATTATATAATATATATATATATATATATATATATATATATATATTTCGTCGATTTCCTTTTTTTAAAACGTATTTTATAAATCGTTTTAAATTCGTTTTCGAAACGATTTCAACTTCATATTCAATTTCGAATCAAAATTGAGTATTCCACATCATTGATATACAAATGATAATATTTTCAAAATGTTATATTTTGAAATCACTTCCTTTTCTATAATCATTATGAAAACGAATATAATCGATATAAATATCGTTCGCGTCTAAATGGCGCATCTCTAATCAACACGGCTTTATATATTTCAATAACTTCGTTATTCTATTCAACAAATGAATATTTTCTTCTATTCAACCCATGAATCTATATTTCTTTCAACACATGAATATTCTCAACACATGAGCATCGTCAACACATGACTATTTTTGTTATTTAATATATTTTTCGAAATTATAATAAAGATGTAAATTTTTATTGTTAAAATAATGATAAGTTTCAACACATGAATATTCTCAACACATGAGCATCGTCAGCACATGACTATTTATTCTATTCAATACATGAATCTTTATTTTATAATATTCTTTATTTTCCCAATTGGAATGAGGCCCAATCAATTACCATATAATGTTAATTATATGGATTCCATACAACACATGTATATAATAGCAACAATAAATAATCAACCATCACCCAAAGTGCACCACACAACTGTATAAGCATTAAATATAACTAATTATCGCTCATACAGTCTGTCAATCAAACGATCGACATATCACTAAACAATTGGGATTAGTGTACGTCAAATATCATCCCAACACCCGTGTGGGGTTTCAGTCCACAAACACTGAATATTATTTGTGCAGTTGGGCGACGTGTAAAATTTATCGTTCCAATCAATATTCTTCAAATATGTGTACATAAACAAACCGTCCGGTTTGTAAATGAATATTTATTTATTCACATTCCCGTTAAAAATTATATTTTTAACGATAATTAATTTATTTCAACACATGAATATTTTATTATCCATTTCACATCTACATCACAAACAAACTTCACAACACATCAAACAAGCATACAAGTCATCCATGGTCTGTGGACGACGGGTGTCGGGTGCTGCTAAGCACCGTCTGCATCCTAGTATATATTTTAACTAGAAAACAAGATTTAAAGTGAGAAGTTCTCACCATCTAGCTAAACCAATACACCGCGACTCTTCATATGTAGAAATCTTCGTCGTGCTCGCCATTCGTCAATTTCATTGTCCGTAGCCACTACATATATAAAAATCACATTTTTATATAGTTGCTACGTATATAAAAATCACAATTTTATATTGTTGCTATGTATGTAAAAATCACATTTTTATACCGCTACTATATAGATAAAAATTCTATTTTTATACCGCTACTATATAGATAAAAATTCTATTTTTATACCGCTACTATATAGATAAAAATTTCATTTTTATATTGGTGTTCATATAATAAAGATCATATTTTTACTACGCTCACTTCATAATAAAAATCATATTTTTATTTCTACTTCATAAATATATACAACGCTTCTTTCTATATAAAAATATAAACTTTCTATTTCTAGAAATCTAATCTTTCTCTAGTATAAAAAATCTAATTTTTAACTCGCCTTTCCTACTATAAAATCCAATCTTTACAATGATAAAAATTGAATCTTTTTGAAGTTAAAAAAAATCAAATCTTTATATTTTTACTCTCTACATATAATAAAAATTATGTTTTTACTCTACTACTTGAATGATAAAAATTATAACTTTCCATAAACAAAGATCGTATTTTTATTTTCTTTTTCTCCTCCCTTTCATATGATAAAGATCAAATTTTTATATGTTAAAAATATAAATAAAAAATCCAATCTTTGTATTGTTAAAAATCACATCTTTTTCATTTCAAAAATCACTTCTTGTTCATTTCAAAAATCACTTCTTTAATGAAATAAATAAAAATTGAATTCAAATAAAGAAAACTCATTGTGATAATCGAAGGAAGTGGAAGAAGGGAGGAGTGAAGAGAAGAGGGCACGCGGGGTGGTTCAGAGGAGGGTGGCGGCGGTTTTTGGTGGATTGGTGTGGGTTGCGTCGATTTTGGGCGGATCTGGGGAACATGGCTGCGAAGGAGAGAGGGAGGGAGGAGAAAGGAGGAAGGAGGGGAGGGTGGCGGCTCCGCGGTGGCCGGCGTGCGCGGGATAAAAGAGGGGGGGCGACGGCTTTTGTATTTCTTTCTTTTTTTGAATGAAACTGAATTGGGGGAGAGAGGTATACGACGGGGGGGCCTTGTGTATAAAAAAAATATTATATTTAATAATTTCAAAAATAAAAGGTTGACCTTTTATTCGACTTCAAAATCAAATCCACCGACTGTCGCCTTCAGTTAATTACCCCCATTCTGAACGCAATGGGATATGTACCGTAAGCCGATTCAGCTGTTTCGACCAGTTTTCATCAAAATCAAAATATATATTTATATATTGAATTTGAACGCATATTTCAATTTACCGGGGCCACAAACGGACTCTAAAAATTCCCGAAAAATATTGTCTAGCTTCATATTAACGATACGGTCCTAACAAAACTAATTTCGTCAAATTCTGAGACCGTTTGAAAAATGGCCATTTTCCAGTCGATTAAAATCAACTGAAACTGGTCAAACGCGTTTTCCTTTGCCACGCTCACATATTGATTCGAAAAATTAGGAATTTTGAAACCTAGCAATAATTTGACATCACAGATCCAACAAAAGTGGTTTCGTCGAAAACCGAGGTCGTTTGCAAAATTTCCATTTTTAAGGGCCAAAATTCCACAGCGACTATTCTGAATTTTTAACTGGACATAACTTTTTATCCCCGGTATGAAATTTCAATTTTTCGGATTCGTTGGAAAGATATTCTCAAATAGATTCTAATATTTTTGGTTTCACTAAAATCCGGTTTATTTTGAATCCTGTACATTCATTTGAACTTTAAAATCGAATTTTCAAACTACTGCGCCATTTTCAATTCCTTTTATAATTAAAATAAAATATTTATATTCTAATGATGATTCGAATAAATATATACGTTGTATTTCAATTCAAAATGAATTTCTAGTCGATATTATTTAAAATAAATCATTTTAAATATTCAAAATTCGCTAAAATTGCCAAAATAAAATTTTTAAATTGGCTCAGAATTTCCGGGTTGTTACAATCTCCCCCACTTAAAACTTTCCGTCCCCGAAAAGGAACGAAGCTAAAAGTTGTTTAACTAATCAACTCAACTTCCATTATTTTCATTACGGCTTAAGTTCTTCAACTTTTCAGTTTCTAAGAACTTTTCAAATTTTTCAAAAATTTGGCTAACATCTTAAATTTTCGAAAAATTTCGCCTTAACCTCCCCTGCACCGGGGACTTCGGAATATTTCCAATAGCCTCCCATGGCCCTCATCAATCCAAAAAGAAAAAGAAACAGCCAATCGGATGGTCAAGCGGCTAGCCAATCGGCTCATAAAATCACCCAAACCCAATAAATTTGTAAACATGTACCTATTTGTCGGGCAAACAATTTTATTCTTCTGCTCTAGCCTCCTTGCTATGACCTGTTCAATGGATATACATGTATATGCACGCATTTGTAATCATTTTTCAATACAATTGAAAATTTGGTTCCATTAGGCTAAATGATTCAAATTTTTAATTAATCAAACAACATAACCATCAATCAATTAGTGGATTAACGTTTCAAATTCATAACTTTGATACATATACAAAAAATCATGTTTTTGATGCCAAATCACAACAATATATCCTATCTAGTTTTGGTTCTCACACCAGTCAATTGGAATCATATAGAAATTCCACTTTCGAAACCCAAACATAAATATTGGTGATGGAGCTCCATCATCAAAATCATCTCCGAGCGACTAGAGTGTGATTTTATATCTATTCAGTATATTAAAACTTCGAATATACGTTCATGACGCGTATATGCAAAATCTTTATATACTCGATTGTCCGAATTCAATACAAATAAAATATTCAAATACGTATACTTGAATTTAACTTTCAAAACAAAATTAGTTTTCAAAATTTTTTTATTTTTCAAAAAAGCACTCTTTACACTCGTTCTAGGATACTACTGATCACATCTCTAACGAGTTATTCTTATTGGATATTACTAATCCAATCTCTGATGAATTCTTTCGTTCAGTTCTAATGTGTCTTGTTCTCGAGCTCTGTAAACCAAAGCTATGATACCAAATGTAGTAACCCGTAACTTCCCCGTGATGGAAAGCACGAATTGCTTTGAGAACAACACACATCGGAACGCAAACAGAAGAACATTTCATTACTTATTATAACAATTCCATCAGAATACAAGAATGTTACAGAGTATGAATAAATATTACACATTTGACAAATATCGGAGATTTAAATTACATTTAAATACATAGCAGCGGAAAAATTATACAACACACAACTGGAAGAAATACACGAATACAGAGCTTTCCGAAGATCACTACAGTTATAAACCAGGATCCTGTGAATATAAATCTGCAAAATCAAAATTAATAGCTGCCCGTGTGGAAAATAGGGGCACCCAGAGTTTAGGTTAAAACAATAAACTCCAGGTCAGTCATGTGACTGGTGTGAGAACTAAAACAGTTATTAATCTTTATTTTAAAGTTAGGTAATTCAAGGGACCACGTCGTATAACACGGAACGGGTTTTTACCCCAAGAATACCAGTGCATAAAACAAATAGCACAATGCTAAATAAAGAAAAATGAAGCTATTATAAGACCCAGGTCCCATCACACAATGCAACGCAAGCCGAAGGATAGGGTTTTCCCTTATAATATCCAAATAATGCTTGATACGTTTAAAACAAATCATTTGATACTATTATAAATGTATAGTGTCAAAACAATTTCAATCATAAGTACCAATCATAGATGGCATAGCTACCATCTACTATGTCGCCATACCAGGTTCTACAAATAAAACCGCAATATCACGTATTGGAAATTGGATTCCATCATGAGTCGAGGCAAGGGGCAAGCTCCTCTCTGTTCGAGACACTCTAGCAAATGTCTCACGACCACACACAGCGATCCTTGGATCTTCAGGGCCGGTCCTCTCTTACTTTTGAGGATTGGCAATTCCTGAACACACGTTTCCCGGTCCTATAGGACCTATATAATGGTCTGTACGTCGGCTCACATAGTGCCAGTTATCGACCATATATTCGAGGCGCCTCACATTCCAACAACCACACAGGTGAAAAGTAAATAAATGTCAGCCAGTTTCAGCACTGACACCAGCACTAGCTAGAAAGAAATGTTGTGCTCTCCCTGCAGTCACTATCCCATTTTTGATTCATACCAAGGTGTGAGGCTCGCAAATTAACGCTATACACAAAGCTGCGCCACACAGGTTGTGCTTTGATCATCAACCACAAGATTTGCTTTTCAACAGAAGCCTTGATCATCTGCCACTTAGGCATGCTACACAGGCAATTCACTCCATGCGACTGATGTCCATCGATATACAACCTCTGAGCTCGTACATCTCAGAGAAGGGCGTTAAGCAAGAGAATTAATTCTCCACCGCCAAACAGATGTATATTTAATAGAGATCAATCAACACAGAATAAAATCCAATGTCAGACACACAGTCCATTTACAAGTTCGTTCTGGGTCTGAACGAAACCGGAGGCACTTTCCACGCATATCTATCGATCTCCAAGTACGTTTGGACGATCACCAACCGATTCCCTCCTCTTGGGTGTAAAGCTCAATCAAGATCGTCAATAATCATCCAAACGATGTGAAGACTTCCGGTCTTCAACCACCGTCTTCATCTTCGACTTATCGTCGAATCGGTTATTCAGAATGGTTATAAATCCGGCCTTTCCGAATAACCCGCGTATATAATAAACAAATGTTACACAAACCTAACATACGCCTCATTCCAATTCAGAATATTCTTTTATTCCAATATTCACATTCTAAGGGAAAGGTTCCCATTAATTTTATCAAAGATAAATTCTTCTAAATTTATTCTTTAATCTTCCTTGGGATATCACTTCAAACCATATTATGGTTTTCCAAACTAGTCGGGATTAGCGAACCACACCGAAGTAATTATTTATTTTATTTCCCAATCCCCACCTATTCATTCCATGAGGCAAAACTGGTAATACTCCATATCTAACACCACGGTGTTATCGGTAAATATCAATTTACCATTTCACGTTCAAATCTAATTAAAGATTTAACTATCGCTTTGGAGCAAAACTGGTGATACTCCATCCTCGATGACTTTAATCTAATTAAAGATTCATTAAAACTCCACTTAGTTTTAATCTTCCCAAAAATCAATATCTTGTCTTTAACTGGGTTAAAGAACCAACATCATCTAAAACACAGTTCACGATAAACCCAAAATCACATTCCATTGTTAATCGGGTTAAAGAGTAGGTGTTATTCGAAACACCGCTCACGATAAACCCCAAAAACCAATTCAAATTCAATTCCAATTAAATACTACTTAACTGGATAATTTCACTAAATCTTAATTAAAAGATTTATTCTTTTCTAAACTGGGTTCAAGAACAGTGTTATTTAAGACACCATTCACGAAGAACCCAAAATCTCATTTGATATTAAATACAAGGCTCTGAATAGAAAATATATCGGCTTATATTCAATATCAAAATTTGAAACCAACAAATATCGTATTGGAAATAACGATATAAAATATATCTTTCAAATTTCCACAACCATATCTGTATAATCACGAAATCCAACATTGAAATATTCCGAAGATAATTACGATTCAAATCCATTCCAATTTGTATGTTGGAAATTCTGATTATTTTTAAAACCACTTCAAATCTAGTTCAAAACTAGTTCATTTCGATAAAAATATATATTTTTTATCCTTTCAAATGTGGACTTTTTCACCTCAATTCTTCACAAATCATTTCTTATGATTTTACACAAATTATTGATATTTTTAATAATTTTATCAAGGCCCGTACAGTCGATTTCCATCAACGGCCATCGAACTGCACTTACAGCGACCTTTTCCAAATTTGATTTGGACATAATCCCAAAACCAACCGTTAGATTTCAAATATCTAATATTCGTTAGAAAGCTCTTTTCGATACGAACCCAAAGGTTTCGGTTTTAGGAGAATCCGATGGTCGGATCTTCCGTAATGTCCATTCGAAGTCAATGGTCGAAATTCACGAACTGCCGCAGCGCGGCGCGTTCTATTTAGGCCATTATATATATATTATATATATTTCGTCGATTTCCTTTTTTTAAAACGTAGTTTATAAATCGTTTTAAATTTGTTTTCGAAACGATTTCAACTTCATATTCAATTTCGAATCAAAATTGAATATTCCACATCATCGATATACAAATGATAATATTTTCAAAACGTTATATTTTGAAATCACTTCCTTTTCTATAATCATTATGAAAACGAATATAATCGATATAAATATCGTTTGCGTCAAAATGGCGCATCTCTAATCAACACGGCTTTATATATTTCAATAACTTCGTTATTCTATTCAACGAATGAATATTTTCTTCTATTCAACACATGAATCTATATTTCTTTCAACACATGAATATTCTCAATACATGAGCATCGTCAACACATGACTATTTTTGTTATTTAATATATTTTAAAAAATTATAATAAAGATGTAAATTTTTATTATTAAAATATTTTACTCAACACATGATAAGTTTCAACGCATGAATATTCTCAACACATGAGCATCGTCAACACATGACTATTTATTCTATTCAACACATGAATCTTTATTTTATAATATTCTTTATTTTCCCAATTGGAATGAGGCCCAATCAATTACCATATAATGTTAATTATATGTATTCCATACAATACATGTATATAAATATATAATAGCAACGATAAATAATCAACCATCACCCAAAGTGCACCACACAACTGTATAAGCATTAAATATAACTAAATAACGCTCATACAGTCTGTCAATCAAACGATCGACATATCACTAAACAATTGGGATTAGTGTACGTCAAATATCATTCCAATACCCGTGTGGGGTTTCAGTCCACAAACACTGAATATTATTTGTGCAGTTGGGCGACGTAAAAAATTTATCGTCCTAATCAATATTCTTCAAATAGGTGTACATAAACAAACCGTCCGGTTTGTAAATGAATATTTATTTATTCACATTCCCGTTAAAAATTATATTTTTAACGATAATTAATTTATTTCAACACATGAATATTTTATTATCCATTTTACATCTACATCACAAACAAACTTCACAACACATAAAACAAGCATACAAGTCGTCCATGGTCTGTGGACGACGGATGTCGGGTACTGCTAAGCACCGTCTGCATCCTAGTATATATTTTAACTAGAAAACAAGATTTAAAGTGAGAAGTTCTCACCGACTAGCTAAACCAATACACCACGACTCTTCATATGTAGATATTTTCGTCGTGCTCGCCTTTCGTTAATTTCATTGTCCGTAGCCACTACATATATAAAAATCACATTTTTATTTAGTTGCTACGTATATAAAAATCACATTTTTATATTATTGCTATGTATATAAAAATCACATTTTTATACCGCTACTATATAGATAAAAATTCTATTTTTATACCTCTACTATATAGATAAAAATTCTATTTTTATACCACTACTATATAGATAAAAATTCTATTTTTATAACGGTGTTCATATAATAAAGATCATATTTTTACCACGCTAACTTCATAATAAAAATCATATTTTTATTTCTACTTCATAAATATTTTCAACGCAAGTTTCTATTTTTAAAAATATAAACTTTCTATTTCTAGAAATCTAATCTTTCTCTAATATAAAAATCTAATTTTTAACTCGCCTTTCCTACTATAAGAATCCAATCTTTACTATGATAAAAATCGAATCTTTATGAAGTTAAAAAAAATCAAATCTTTATATTTTTACTCTCTACATATAATAAAAATTATATTTTTACTCTACTACTAGAGTGATAAAAATTATAACTTTTCATAAACAAAGATCGTATTTTTATTTTCTTTTTCTCTTCCCTTTCATATGATAAAGATCAAATTTTTATATGTTAAAAATATAAACAAAAAATCCAATCTTTGTATTGTTAAAAATCACATCTTTTTCATTTCAAAAATCACTTCTTGTTCATTTCAAAAATCACTTCTTTAATGAAATAAATAAAAACTGAATTCAAATAAAGAAAACTCACCGTGATAATCGAAGGAAGTGGAAGAAGGGAGGAGTGAAGAGGAGAGGGCGCGCGGGGTGGTTCAGAGGAGTGTGGCGGCAGTTTTTGGTGGATCAGTGTGGGTTGCGTCGATTTTGGGCGGATCTGGGGACCATGGCTGCGAAGGAGAGAGGGAGGGAGGAGAAAGGAGGAAGGAGGGGAGGGTGGCGGCTCCGCGGTAGCCGGCGGGCGCGGGATAAACGGGGGAGGGGGGGCGACAGCTTTTATATTTCTTTTTTTTATTTCGAATGAAACTGAATTTGGGGAGAAAGGTATACGATGGGGGGGCCTTGTGTGTAAATATATATATATATATATATATATATATATATATATATATATATTATATTTAATAATTTCAAAAATAAAAGGTTGACTTTTTATTCGACTTCAAAATCAAACCCACCGACTATCGCCCCTAACTAATTACCCTCATTTTGAACACAATGGGATATGTACCGTAAGCCGATTCGGCTGTTTCGACCAGTTTTCGTCAAAATCAAAATATATATCTATATATTGAATTTGAACGCACATTTCAATTTACCAAGGCCACATACGGACTCTAAAAATTCCCAAAAAATATTTTCTAGCTTCGTATTGACGATACGGTCCTAACAAAACTAATTTCGTCAAATTCTGAGACCCTTTGAAAAATGGCCATTTTCCAGTCGATTAAAATCAACTAAAACTGGTCAAACGCGTTTTCCTTTACCACGCTCACATATTGATTTGAAGAATTACGAATTTTGAAACCTAGCAATAATTTGACATCACGGATCCAACAAAACTGGTTTCGTCGAAAACCGAGGTCGTTTGCAAAATTTCCATTTTTAAGGGCCAGAATTCCACAGCGACTATTCTGAATTTTTAACTGGACGTAACTTTTTATCCCCGCTATGAAATTTCAATTTTTCGGATTCGTTGGAAAGATATTCTCAAATAGATTCTAATATTTTTGGTTTCACTAAAATCCGGTTTATTTTGAATCCTGTGCATTCATTTGAAATTTAAAATCGAATTTTCAAACTACCGCGCCATTTTCAATTCCTTTTATAATTAAAATAAAATTTATTTATATTCTAACGACGATTCGAATAAATATATACGTTCTATTTCAATTCAAAATGAATTTCTCGTCGATATTATTTAAAATAAATCATTTTAAATATTCAAAATTCGCTTAAATTGCCAAAATAAAAATTTTAAATTGGCTCAGAATTTCTGGGTTGTTACATGTTGTGTTTCAGAACCTTTATGACTAAGCCATATGGTATATGACATTGACATGTGAACCCTTTGGATGTGGAAATTTGACGTAACTTAATTAAGTACCATTGCTATCAATAAACCTCTAATCTTGAAACTATTTCAATTGTTTAAATTCCTTAAAAGAACTAATTTTAGCAGCTCAATATTCCGTATAGGTTAGTTTAAAAAAGTACTTATCGAAGATCTAAGAAATTTTATTAAATATACTTAAGCATAAGTAGATTTATTCATTTAAAATTAAATTTATTAATTATGTATTAGAGTTATTAACTATTTATTAATGTTTTAAAATCTAAGTATTTGCTTACTGATGATATTTTAATCTAGCAATTACTAAGTAATTGTGTTTTAAGTGTAATTTATAATTAAATTTATTTAAGAACCTAATTATCACTAATACAATTAATTGAAGTTCAATTATTATTTAATGATTTATTAAAGGATAAATTATTACTTACATAATTTATCAAATATAATATTAATTATTTATTTAAAAAGTGCTTCTAAATATTTATTTACTAATTAATAAAGGTTTCGGTAATTATTTATTTGTTAAATAAAGATTACTTGGGTTCTAAATTATTTATTTTAAAGACTAACTATTATATAATTATTTATCCAAAGATTAATTAAATATTTATTTATCTAAGGATTAATAGCTAATTATTATTTAGTTAATAATTATTTTAATAATTGTTATTATTATTATCTTATTTTAAATGTGGTTAAGTTGATTTCAAATTTATAAATAATTATAATATGTTAATTAATTAATGATGTCTAAAGTTAATTAACTTTTTTAACAACAACAACAACATACCAATATATGCCGAAAGCGGAGAAAAAAAGGTATTTCTCTAGTGGTTCACAAAAAACAGACCAAGAGTGCACTGAACGCACACTCGACTGAAACAAAATTGAGTGCACTAACTGAAATACAAGCAATATCAAGAAAAAACAATGAGTCTACCACTACCAAAAAGGGAAGCAACTCCGGCTGCCACGAACCAATAATCTCATGGAGGCATATGAAAGCTAGCCCCCCAACAGAAGAAAAACTCATCCGTGGAAATAAATGAAAGGGCTCGAACAAGTCAGAAAATGGTCAGCGGTCTCTCACAACCAAAGGGGAGGAATCCAATCTGAGTAGCAGTCAACCTGCTTCATCCCACAATGCCAGAAACTCCAATCCTATGCAGTCACAACAAACGCCAATCGAAATCAAAAACCTAAAAAAGAAAAATCAACCAACCACATGCGAGGTCTCAAACTCAAGGAAATGGAGAGATCATGAGCAAAAGAAGGGGATAAGGGATTAAGAATACGTGTGAAGTGCCTTTCTTAGAAAGTGAAATGGACAACATTCGACACCCTATGAATAGTAGTGCTAGGAAGCCTGGGATTGTCGTTGAAAACCCGACATGTTCCGGGCACACCATAGATGCTAGCAAATAAGACAATGAATGATAGATCGGAGATCCTTACCGTTCCCCATCGACCGCAAGACCAAAGGGTATAGATAAGTAAAGGAAAAGACATCGAGGTACCAAAAATCGCCCAAAAGTGAGATCAGACTGTGAAGGTCGACTAGCTCTCCTAAAGCAAACGAAAGAGCGTTTCCACCAATTCGATCTGGCAACAACATCACTTGGAGGCAAGCGGAATTCTAATTTTCTTTAGGTTATCATACAATGGAAATTATGGAGGACTTTCTACATCAGGAGAGGCTGTAGAAGTAGTACGCTCGTTCCAAATGAAGAGAAAGTCAGGGATCTTTGCGTAGGAACCCTGCTAGAGTTCCACGCAGTCCTAAGAGAGAAAAGCATACCATTCTAGGAAACCACGACTAGCCGATCAAAGAAGGACTTGACTAACTGCATTGCTTTCATGTCTCACTTCCATAAGACGGAGGCCTATTGAAGTAGGACGATAACAATCTCCTGTAATTAGCCCAAAGGAAAGCCGTCCATAAAGAATTGTTTAAACAAATACAACGTGGATTCAAACTAAACCAAACCGAAACTGAAACATAGTTAGTACACACTGGACCACATTAAGAAATTGAATTACGGTTATTAAAACGATTTGAACTTCAAACCAACGCCCTCAACTCGCTATAACTCTAGTCCAAAATGCCTGAGCATTCCTAGTTCACTGATTTGTCCCACAAACTTAACATTAAATTATCATTTTCAACTAAAATAACTAAAGAAACCCATTATCTACATCAAATTCTTGTCTGCATTTTACTCACTACTGTGTAAGTACCAGTGCAAATAAAATAACAATTAGATTAAATTATCACGTAATGAAATGTGTAAAATACAGTGAAATGCACTGGAAATAACTACATAAATACAGTGAAATGCACTGGAAATAACTACATAAACAGCTAAATAACTGGAAATAACGGATATGTTTGTGCCATTAAAATTTTGCAAGAACCAACAAAAAGAACCATCTTAAGAAAGCCAAATTCCGGCTATTAGATTAAAAAAAGGGTAACCGCTCGTAATCAGCCAAAGGTTGGATGCAATCACGCGTGAGAATCGCCAATATACAAGCAACGGCTGCTAATGCATATACATATATTTCATGCGTAAACCTTGATTCGTAAAAGCGCACACACAACCACCATTACATTTTACCCACAACAAAATACAAATGCAAAACACATAAATATTTAGACTGCAAACTTCGGCTTCCGTTTGCATGGGAATCATCCGACCCAATGCGTGTAAAGGTAATTTTTATCTTTACTTTGAATGTCTGCGTATAATGAAACTACCATCTCATTTTTATATGCACAACTTGTGATTTTACACAATGAGCTTTGGCATTATATACTTTAGGTCTTCGGTTTTGAATGTGAAATCAAACATTAGCTCGTCTCAAGTAGGCAAATAATCCAATGCCGGTTAACACTGCTGCAGCAGCTACAAGGCCAGTTGAACGTAGCATAATTTGGCTTTTTTGAACTAATTCAATGGTGGGATTTAATTGCACTGAATCTTTCTCGGTATCTGGTTCATCTATGTGCAGCCTGAGCACCTTCAACCCTGCAAATTTTGCATGGCTTACAGCTCCAACAAGATCGCTGTCTCTTGAAAGTATAACTTTATCCCCCTCATCATCCACATACTGCATTAAAAAAAAAGAGTAATTCATGTGGAAATTAGGCTCTTCCCCTTGCTTTCAACCTTCATACATACAAAATATGACCTTTATCCCATGTTTATATGAACAAAGTCAATTTATTTCTAAAATGCACAAATATCTGCAGTTTTTTTTCTGCAAATATGAAAAAAAAACTTATTATTATTATTATTATTATTTTGGAATAACGGTGGCAGTGTAATTTAAATTTAAAGATGGTGCTTTACGAAAGTTCCCTTACTTCATGCTACATTTTTGAACCGGGGTTTTATTACACATGCTTCTGTATTGAAAACTATGCTTGATGTAGTTACAAAATATCATTTATGCATTATAAAGCATTCATGCATTCTTTTCCTAGTAATAATATGTATTTATGTATTTAACTTTGGCTTATATGCTTCTACATCTAAATTTAACACTTCTTTTTCCTCTTAGTATTCTTTTCCTAGTAATTTAAATTTACTTCGTCTAAGAAAACGATAAAATTAAATCATAGATTCAAATGAGTATCTGGGTAATTTTATTTCAAATGGGTTTTGAATCATATTTTGGGAGTTGAATCAAAATCAGAGAGATTCGATTTAAGCACGTTTTGGGAGCTGAATCATAATTAGAGAGATTCAAATTGAAATGGGATTCATAAAGGATTTAAGAGAGTGCGATTGGTTTACCATTTCTATTTTTGGATTTACGCTCATTCAAAAGTGCACCTGATGCATGTAAATCGTGACCAATTTAAAAATGAATTAAGACACAAAATAGAAAACAACTTTCTTTTATTTTTATTCTTAGGTACTATTGGGAAATAACGGAAGGACGAGGGACAAATCACCTTTCTATTGTCCCTTCAGTCCTTCTGTCGTCCCCTACATCTTTCATCCATCTCCCGTTGTTTCTTCACTTTTCTCAAAATTTGTAATTAATGTTGAAAATTCAAACCACAAAATAAACCAAACGGCCTGTAAGATTTTTGAAATCAATGCTTTGAGCCCATATACAGATTCAGATTTTGACCTATTTGATAAACCTACCAATAACTGAATTTTTTTGCTGGCGTCATCGATCCCCATTCTCTCAAGAACTGCAGATACCAGCTCATCAACACTCTCCGTACCTAGAAAGCTGATTATATCAATACACCGTTGCACAATTCTAGGCAATTAAATAGAAAATTGATAATGATAAAATCATATAAATCTACAAACCAGAGTTGAATCTATGCACTCGCCCTTTTTGATCTTCAAACTTGAAAGAAAACGAGTTTCCAAGTAGTGGTGGGTACACGGATTTTGTAGTATCAGCATAATCTGATGTCAACATTCCAGAAACCTCGCTGCACATGTCAAAAGCAAGGCTTTAGAGAGTTGTTTGAATTGAGCATGTACATTAAGTATATACGTGTTTTTCAGTGTGCATGGACTGGATAATAGGTGTGCATTATTATGAGAATACCATTTCAACTAATGGCTTAATATAACAGTAGATAATTAACTTTGTTGTCCACTATTATACACTGACTTGATGAGTTGATGGTAACTCTTATTAGTTATTACACGTGGATGGCAAATATTAGTTTGTTTCGGTTGAAGATATTCCAAAACTTAATCCTCCAATTCCAAGGAAACACTACAGAAATTTATCAATGGTGGCAGCAGTCCAGCAGTTCATGAAAATTACAACTGTTTTATCCATCTCTTTTATCACTGCAGAAGCCTAACTGAATTGATTCGATTCCAAAGATATGCTTCCAATTTGAACAGGGGATCTGGAGATTAGTGTTTTAAATGCATTTGTGGAATACCTTCTTTTCTTTCTAATACACAGAACGAGTTTGGGAAATAAAGTTGTCAAAGACATTTACAAAACTTAAATAATTTAAGTAACTGTAATTTAATCATAAATTATAAATTTAACAAGAACCTTCTATTGTCACATTCCTCGTCAGGTGGCTCCAAAGCAAGAGCAGAATCCCAAAATTTCTGCATCATTGATGTTGCCATATCATTCGCAGTTCCAGCACCACTTCCTTCAGCCTTTAAACAGGATGAAGAAAAAAACAATATGAAATATATTCTTCACTCTAGTTTAGAAGTCAAGCTCTGATGTTAATCGTACATGAAGAACTGTCAAGTTGTCAACATAACTATGATTATTAAATCAGTAACAGCAAACATACACTAAGTTTGATATTGGAGTGGTTTAATCATGTTTTGCATTTAAACACACACAAAGTTTGATGTTGGAGTCATTTAATCATGTTATGCATTTTAAACACACACAAAGATAGAAGGTTTATACTAAGCAACTCTATTAAATAATATTGCTTGTATGTAACAGATAACAATGCTGGAGAAGTATATGCTTCTAGTTCAGATTTTATGAAATAATATAGTATCTCATTACAGGATGTTCACAGAATTCAGCTGATAACATCGTATGAATGCTGAATGAAATTTGCCTACCCTCAATAAAATGGATAAATTACCATCAGTCTGAACAAGTGAAAAAATGTGGGTAACCGCACTTGCTTAGTCACATACATGGACTTTTAATCAAAAGAAATACTAGACAATGTTGTGGATACAGTGGACAGAAATTAATAAGACAAGGACAGTGAGATAAACTACACAAATCAGATCATACATTGTGCAGTGCTTATATCATGAAATCAACATGAGAAACTGTTAAGAGAATTGAAAAAAGTGAGAGATTATAACCATAGCGATAGCTGCATGAGTTATTTGCAGAACATCCAAACAAGCAGCAATATTGCCATCTGAGATCAATTGCAGGTTCCATCAATATTACTATAGAAGTAACTATCAGGTACCCTAGCTTAATAATAAGCATAATGATTATCACTCACCTTTATCTACCACAGGTAGGTGCAAGAATTTCCCATCATGCATAATATGCAACGCTTCAAGAATTGTTGTATCCACCGTAGCACATTCAATATTTGCTGTCATCACCTAAGACAAAATTACCAACATAATCGCTATATAAAAAAACATTGTGCAGAAATACTACATGTTAGCAATATAATCAGTACATAAAAAACATTGTGCAGAAATACTAAATGCCATCTCTAGTTTGACAGTACTAGTTTTTCTTATTTCCATAAATAATGATAACTGTAAAACACATTTAGCTAGTTACCTCAACATCATTACATGATTAGGATTTTGCACGCGTGTCACATGTAGGATTATATTGAATTTATGTGTAGTTGAGTATGACAAGTGAACATACATATAGGTACTTCTATGCTTCAAACAAACTTGCCACTACAGTGAAATATCTTCACCAAACCTTCATAAAATATGACATGAAGCAAGAAGACATTCATAGCTAAGCAAGTAGGCAGAAGAAAGGCACACCTTCTCTACTAAAGTCAACTCTGGGGATAGGTTCTGAGCGACAACTCGCATGAGCACATCCTTTGAACTGCACGTTATCAACATAGAATTAAAACACATATAGCAGGCACGATTTATTGATTAAAAAAAACTATAGTCGGTTTATCTGAGTAAATGTACGTTAGAATTCCATGAGGTTGGCTTCCAGAAACAATGATCACTGAGTTAACTTTGAACTCGCGCATCTTTTTGGCAGCAACAATAACAGGATCTGAAAGAGAAACTGTGGCTACTCTGCAAGTACATGTAGAAATCACTACTACAATTTACCGGAAACAGCGAAAATGTTCACAGATCTGAAACAAGGAACACCACCTGCCTAAGTTGACGATTAATTTACCATACAACATAATTAAAAATGTGAGAATATTGTGTATATTTGCACTAGAAGCGAGAAATACTCATCAAGCAGAATTACAGTTTGCTAAAAATATTTCAATGCAAACTAAGCTCACATTTTCAGTAGTTTATAAATTTAAAGTCCACTGATATAAATTCACCGAGCAAGTAAAGTAGTATTTCTGCTGACCAATGTCTAATTCTTATTCTAAAGTGTACATATAGTTATCACATACCATCAATTAGAAGTCATCCAAACTTACTTCGTATTTTCTGCAATAATAGTTGACAAGGAAGGCTTAAACATTCGCTCTCGAAGAGTTTCTATAAGAGCATAAGGAGCTGCAAACAATAATTAACTCAAGTTACAAAAATGTTGTGTACTTAGCCTAGACTAGTGTGAAATACAGTTGGGTGATCCAATAATCACTTCACAGACACATACACCTGTCACTCTGTATGAATGTACATGTTCTCACAAAATGTACACATTGTCTCCAAATGTGGCGCAATTGAAAAGGAATGCCTAGATCGGTATAGATCAAGGTTTGGGGCAAGGCCTTTGCCTTGCACACACTTCTCATTAAAAACAATAGGTGTCATGAGTTGAAGCGAACATACACAACTTAATCATCCTTGGAGTTGGTCGGTCCACCGACCCTCCCGGAGGTCCTGTATCGGGAAGTTCCTAAAAAAATGTACGTATTTTTACAAAGAACAACGTTGAATTCTCATAAAATGCAACGGCAGTGGTGCTTGTTCGGATTAAGTATTGATTGATTGAAGAGAACCTTCTGCATGTCAGCATCATCAATCTTTTTTTTTTAATACTGATCAGCTATGCTTTGGTAAACAAATAACCAAAATACTACTTAAGTGAATTTCCAGAACTTGATTTCACGGTTCTGTTGAAGCTAATGTATAACGGAGAACTTTGATTGAATTTGCTTGGTTATATTACCTGTGATATATAAAATTCATCACATGTTATCAACACATTCAAAGCATTGACAGTTAGACTGTGTGAGATGGGTCTTGCAAATTTAAAATAAGGTGTGGTGGACAAGCGTTTTGTGGCAGCCTCCATTTATAAAATGAGACAAAATGCAGAAGAAAGAGGGTTGAAAATGGACAAAGAAGCGGAAAAGAAGTATGAAAAGGAAATGTGTAGTGAAGGAAAATGAATAGATCATCCCATCCATTACAACTCTATAACTCCTAGTTATTAATGGCGCACAGCGAAAAAAAAAAACACAAATCCACTCCGAACGGTGGGCGCACAGTGCATTAAATGACACACACGTTTAATTTATTTATTTTGGGGCTGAATTCATGCAAGTTTTCCTTGAAATAATAGTTCACAGCGCTATCCGTAGATGGACACAAAAGACTAATAATGCAAGGTTTCCTTGAAATAACAGTTGGCTCGGTTACAATAATTTTAATTCTATCATATGGACTAGAGAAATCCAAAAAACATCAAACTGTCGCACCTACTCGTACTTTTGCAGTTAAACTTTCATGTCTCATCAAATGGTATTTTACAACATAATAGGGGTTCACCAAGCAAAAACCCAATTAGTTGATCATGCCAAAAAGTTCACGTCTCAGACTCTCAATCACTTCTATATGAGGAATATTAACCTCATTTACACAATTTAAATCAAAGCGACAAGGGAATACTCACTGACATTACGAGGTTTGGAAGAGAAAACAATGACCAATGTAAAAGATCTACTCGACTAGGCTCGGGTTGAATAACCTTTAAGCTGTCAGCCCCATCTACCAATAGTAGTAGGACATGACATTATCTGCTTAGATTTAGAGGATCAAATTTCACAATCCTTGGTTTCATTAACCAATATAATTAAATTTGAAGTAGCATGTTCGTTCTTAGATGCATTCCATCAGTATAAGAATCTTTTCACTGTACAGTATAAAGTGATCAAAAGATTGAAATGCACATTATGTTTAGTTTATAAAGGACATCTAAAACCAATCCACAAAAATACAATCAAATTTAGGGCTATAACCATAAAAATGCTCGGTTTCAAGATAAATTCCAAAAGCAAATTTAGTTTTATACCATGTTCAAAACATGCATCAAAGTCTCTTTTTTTCTTTTCTAAAACCGCTTTTGTTGCATCTTTGCACATGTACTGTATTTTGTTGGTTTGTTTCACTAATATAATATAAGTTGTAATTATTTTATATGCTATTTGGCTATGAATAAACAACAAGATAAAATGTTGAAAGTCATAACAGTCATATTCATTGACATGTAAAAAGAAAAAGAAATGGTAGCACTGAAATCTTGTTATATTAGTAGATTCCAATGTTAAATGAATCAAAAAATATTTATAGCACAGTGTCTTATTACAAAGTACATAAGATGCCAAAGACCACGATTATTCATATGGTCAAAGAGTGTTCATTCAACGTTGTGTCTTTTTAGTTTGAAAGAAAATCACAGACCTGAAAAATTACTCCCCCATTGGCGTTCAACCCCTTCTACAGCAGCAGCTAAGGCACTACCTTTTTCCGCAGCCTTTTCCATTCTTGATATAGCATCATACAAACACTTTGTTATGTCCAACATAGCAATTACTTCACCATTGTCTACTACAGGAAGATGCCTAAACTTCCCTGAAATTGAAAATTTTGGAATTACTTTTATCTGTATCCAACTTCCCTAACCACCAATTATACCCTCTCAACTGAATGATTGTATGCAACTGATATGAGTTGGGTGTTAATTACGACAGCTCCAGTTATTTTAATTAAAACAATACAATATACCAAGCATCAGAATGGAGATAGAGTTCATGTTCAGTTATACTTTGATAAAAATCCTTGTACAAATTTTCATGATAATAGCAATTAAGATTTTCAACTCACGAATATACGCAGTTTTCACATCATTTGAAGAAAACAAACAACAAACCTTGAACCATCTTCTGCAGAGCTTCAATAGCCAAAGTATCGGCCATAACAAACATTGGATTCCTAGTCATAACCTTTGAAACTATTGTTTGCTCAGTTCTCAAGCCCTCTGCTATAACTCTAATTGAAATATCCTAATCCAACAAGTAAACGATCAATTAACTACATGAAAAGCTTCTAAATTTTCAAAGTTAACCTGAAAAATCATCAACCGACAATTTACAGAAATCCCAACCTTGTCAGTAACAATTCCAGACAGCAATCCATTTGCATCAGTAAGCAAAACTGCGTCACCTCTTCTTGATGCCATTCTTCGACAAGCTTCAGACACGGTTGTGCCTTCAGGAATGGTTAAAGCCTTTGAAAGCCTCAGTTTCCTAACAGTTCTCTCTCCACTAGTTAATAAAAGACAGGAATAAAAATGTAAATTAAGCATATTAATCAGGCAAAACTGTTAAAATATAACTAAAATTTCCAGTGATGCTGCAGTAACTGAAAGCTGCTCCATGTAATCAAAAGTAAGTCTAAGATGATATGCGTATTATCTGATGTTTACGGGGTTTTTTGGATCCACTTATATTTGCTTAAAAGGGGATAAAAGTTAAAACAACTTAAACTATGCAAGCATCAGGCTCCCTGCAATTATATATCTGCTACTTCAAAAGTCAAACTCCAAGAATAATGTTGTCGCGATTGTTACATGCTTAAAAAAAGGCTAGAACATCTACTGCTTCTTAGATTAGAACCTTGAATCAATCTATAAATCTATCATTTATGTTATAGAATGAAATGAAAATGGATAAAAAATCGAAAGAAGATCGAATATATACGAAATTTTATTTGGAGAAGATGGTTTTGACGCGACTCCATTCGTTGCGGATCCATTCACTCCGGCGGAGGCTGTGGCGCTACCATTCTCCAACGAAGGTTTCTTGGCCGCGGATGGACGCCGCTGATTGCGTCTCGACGGCGGGATGGCGTTTGTGCTGCTCATATCAGCTGAGTAGGGTTAGAACGCCGAAATTATATTGAAAATAGAGAGAGAAAGAGAAGACGAGGAGGGTTTTCTTTCTCTCTCTAAAATATAATTTAGGAATTTGATGCTGAACTCCAATTTGAATGGAGCTAATAAATTTGAATATTGAAACTCTCGGTCGGGAGTAAATATTATGATGTGCTGGTTTTGGAAGTTACGGTGGGTTTGCAAAGCGTTTGAGTTTTTAAACGGAAAAGGATATTTGGCACGTTATTTTGAAGGGGTATTTGAAGAAAATTGTTGCAAACGAGAAATATGTTTTTTTACGAAAAAGACAAATTGAAAGGGATAAAGTTATGTATTTGTTATATTTATTGTTTGTGTTTGTATTTGTGTGTTTATTGTCGAACATAATAGTAGAATGTAGAATACAAATTACATAATTTAAATTACATATAATTGCAGAATACAAATTGCAGAATTGAAATTACATAATTGTGAAATACAAATTGCAGAATTTAAAATGTTAAAATAAAATACAGAATACAGTGAAACTTTTTAATGCACTCCCACGGCAACTAGTTCGTTTCGTATATTGTCTCGTACAACTGTAATGGTGGATGTTGTTTCGGTTCTTTTAACGTGTTCTCGATCTCTGTTTCCACGATTTGATATACTGTAATACTCATCGAGATATTCTTCTAGAGCTAAATCAGGGTCGTCATCATACGGCATAAAATCTGAATCACCAACGTTGTATTTTTTGATGTAGTTGTGAATAGTCATTGTAGCAGTAACAATTTGTACTTGAACATTGTATGGATACGTTTGCATGTTACATAAGATGACAAGATTTTTCTTCCAAATACCAAAAGTTCTTTCAATTACCATATGCAAACTCGACTGATAATAGTTGAAAATTTCATTGTCTGACTTCGGTTCATTCCGTGTGTCATTAAAGTCTGGTATATGATATCTCACGGATCGGTAAGGAGTTATATATTCTTCTAATAGTGGATACCCTGAATCCACTAAATAATACTGTTCGGCAAGAGGATGAGGGAAATTAAAGTCCGGATTATTTATAAATTCCCAAAATACTTTAGCGTCATGGACAGTTCCTTCTCATCTCGCTCTTACAAATGTAAAAGTTAAATCAAACGCACAAACAACCATTATATTTTGTGTAGGGGATCATTTCCGCCCTATAAAATGTTGCATGTCTGCCTGAGTCACATGAGTCATTACATGTGTCCCATCAATAGCCCCAATACAGTTTTTAAAGAAAGGAAAATATCGGGGTGAAGAATAAAGTTGTTCTGGAATTCGATTAAATTGGGTATCGAACGACCTAATAATATCCACTGTCAGTATGAGAACTGAGTTCAAAACTTTATGAAAAATATGACAAGTTATACCATTTGATCCTTGAAACCGTTCAGCAACCGGCCTTATAGGAAGAGCCAACGAGATAGTATATAGGAATACAGCCACCATTTCTCTGACCGTTATGTGCATCGAAGCCTCCAATCCATAGTTCCCTAACCGCTCGCACAAGGATGTAAAACACAATTGCATCATTTGAAAATTTCGTTGACAGCGGTCTGCATATCCAGATAGTATTTCATTAACCCAACCAAGACCGAAACTTAACGAATCATGTATTCTGCTCCTTTCTCATATTTGATTTGCCATAATTTCTTGAATATCGAGAATATCTTGCAAATCTTCCCTTTGACCGGGCAGTTTCTTTAACATATGACGTCGCGTCGGACGAGTCGGACGCGTCGGACGCATCGGACGTTAAAGCTAACTTTTAAACCATTCCCTTTGACCGGGCAAAAGTGGTGGATCCCACGTTAGACGCATCTGACGCCTACACGAACGTAAACTGTCCAGTCTGAAAATTAAACGCTATCTTAAAGGGGGTATTTGGAAGAGCTGGGGAAGGGGTAATTTCACGAACGGGAAATGCGTTTTTTTTGCGAAAGGGGCAAATTGGAAGAGGCAGAGTAATTATTTTATTATTTGTGTTTTATATGTTAACTGAATAATAGAACATATAATACAAATTGAAGACATCATAATGCAGAATTTAAAATATATAATACATTGCAAGTACACGTTAATGCACTCCCGCAGCAACTAGTTCATTTCGTATATCGTCACAAACTACGGCTGTGTTGGTTGTTATTGCGGTTCTTTGAACTGTTACTCGGTCGTTGTTTTCATCGTTTTGCATACTGTAATACTCTTCCAAAAATTCCTCAGACACTAGATCAGGATTATCGTCGAACGACATAAAATTAGAATCACCGGCATTATATCTTTTTATGAAGTTGTGAATAGCCATTGTAGCAGTAAAAATTTGTACTTGAACGTTGTATGGATATGTTGGCATGTTATGTTAGATGGCAAAAAATTTCTTCTAATTCCAAAAGTTATTTCGATTGTCATGCGCAAACTTGAATGATAGTAATTGAAAACTTCATTGTCTGACTTTGGTTCATTCTACGTGTCGTTGAAGTCTAGAATATGGTATCTTATAGGGCGGTAAGGAGTTATATATCTTTCCGTTAGTGGATATCCTAAATCGACTAAATAGTATTGTCCAATAAGCGGATGAGAAAAATTCAGGTCAGGAGTACTTATAACTTCACGAAAGACTTTAGCATCATGGGTTGTTCCTTCCCGTCATGCTCTTACAAATGTAAACGTTAAATCAAAAGCGCAAGCAGCCATTATATTTTGTGTAGGAAATCCTTGGTGTCCTACAAATCATTGCATGTCCGCTTGAGTCACACGAGCCATTACATGTGTGTCATCTGTAACTCCAATACAATTTTTAAAAAATGGATAATATCGTGTTGATGAACGAATTTGTTCCATAATTCTATTAAACTGGGTATATATCGGCTTAATAATATCCACTACCAATAACAGAACTATTGATGCCAAAAAATGCCACTAACACCCAAGGTTCTTAATTACTTAAGAATATAGTTTCGCATATGGAAAGTAAATGCAGAAAAGCAGTAAATGACACAGGAGGTTTATAGTGGTTCAGTCCCATGAGGGGCCTACGTCCACTTTGGAAGAGCTGCTAGTATTTTATTGACAACAGTGAATTACAAGTTATAAGCCCCTTCTAGGCATCTAGTTACAAGCATTTTCGTGTGATTCAGAGACGTAGTCATAAAATATGATTATATGGAAAAAGTAGATTTTGTCTTTCTTCTTCCTCAAAGTGAAGATGCCATTAGAGAGGTCCCTTGGAGCTCAAGGGAGATGTTAAATCAGCAAATTTCCAACCCCTTGTAATAAATGAGCTTGGGGGTATTTATAGTGGACAAGTGAGAGTCAGTAGGAGTAGGGGACCACACACTACATTTTCTGTGACGACCCAAACGTCCCCGGTCTCCCGAAGAGAAGAGAAAGAACGGATTGTCTGAGAACACGACAAATAAGAACACAAACATAAGAATATTTCATTGCTATTACAACATTTCACATCAGAGTACAAGAATATACAGAGTATGAACAAATGATATACATTTGATAAATGACAGAGATTTACAAATTACAATGCAGTGGAAAATAATACAAAAACACAACTGAAAGAGATATATGGATACAAAGCTTTCCGAATATCATTCCAGCTTTAAACCAGGATCCTGTGAATATAAATCTGCAAAACCAAAACTACTAGCTGCCCGTGTGAAAAAAATGGCACTCGGAGTTTAGGTTAAAACAGTAAACTCCAGGTCAGTCATGTGACTGGTGTGAGAAGTAAAACGGTTATTTAAAACTTTACTTTAAAAGAGAGTAAATCAAGGGACCACGCCGTATAACACGGAACGGGTTTCCTCCCAAGAATACTAGTGCATAAAATAAACAGCGCAATGCTTTTTGGAAAAATGAAGCTATTATAAGACCCAGGTCCCACCACACAATGCAACGCAAGCCGGAGGATAGGGTTTTCCCTTATAATAGCCAAACATGCTTGGTACGTTTAACAACAAATCATTTTGATATTGTCATAAGTGCATAGTGTATAAAACAATTTCAAATATAAATGTATTAATCATAGGCGGCATGGGTACCATCTATCATGTCACCAATACTAGGCTCTACAATCAAAACCAAAATGTCACGTATATGAAATTGAATTTCCGTCATGAGTCGAGGCAAGGGATGGCTCCTCTCCGATTCAAGACACTCTAGCAAATGCTTCAGGATCCCCCGTAGTGAACCCTTGGATCAGTTGGGCCGGTCCTCCCTTACATTTGAGGATTAGTTACTCCTGAACACACGTTTCGCGCCCTATCGGACGTCTATGAGCCAGATGACTCAATATTCATCGGCTCCGTAGAGATTGATATATATAAGGTGCCTCGCAATTGAACAACCACATAGGTAAAAATATAAACATGTCAGGCCTTGCAAAACCCTGACACCACCCATAGCTAGAAAGAAACGTCATAGTCTCCCAACGGTCCGATCCCGTTTTTGACTCATACCGAGGTGTGAGGCTCGCAAATTAACGTTATACACAAAGTTATTCTATATTAAAGCCATGTTTTGATCATCAACCACAAGACTCTGCTTTTCAACAGAAGCCTTGATCATCTGCATCTCAGCATGCCACACTGGCAATTCACGCCACGCAACTGATGTCTATAGATATATAACCTCTGAGCTCGTACGTCTCAGGGAAGGGCGTTAAACAAGAGAATAAATTCTCCGCCGCCAAACAGATATATATTTAACAGAGATCAATCGACACAGAATAAAATCCAATGTTAGACACACATCCATTTACAAGTTCGTTCTGGGTCTGAACGAAACCGGAGGCACCTTATTTCTCGTCCCATATGTCCAATAAAGGAGAGAGGTCCTCGTATATCCAGTCGATCTCCAAGTACGCCTGGAACGATCACCACTTATTACCTTGTCTTGGGTGTACAGCTCAATCAAGACATCAGTAATCATCCAAACGATATGAAGACCTATGGTCTTCAACCACCATCTTCATCGTCGACTTATCGTCGAATAAGTTATTTAGAATGGGTATAAACCCGGCCTTTCCGAATTACTCGCGTATATAATAAACAAGTGCTATAAAAACACAACATGCACCCCATTCCAATCTAGAATATTCTTTTATTTAAATATTCGTATCCTTTGGGAAAGTTTCCCATTAATTTTATCAAAGATAAATTCTTTAAATTTATTCTTTAATCTTCCTTTGGATATCCATTCAAACCAAATTAAGGTTTATCCAAACTAGTCGGGATTAGCGCACCTTACCGAAGTAATCATTTGTTTAATTTTCCAATCCCAACCTATTCGTCCCATGGAGCAAAACTGGTCATACTCCATATCTAACTCCACAGTGTTATCAGTAAATTTAATTATCATTTCACGTTCAAATCTAATTAAAGATTTAACTATCGCTTAGAGCAAAACTGGTGCTACTCCATTCTCGATCATTTCCCAAATTTGATAATTTAAATTATCAATTCACATTTCAATCTAATTAAAGATTCATCAAAACTTCACTTAGTTTTAATCTTCCCAAAAATTAATATTAATGATTATTTAACTTTGGGAAATCTAACATGCCGCATCGACAATCTACACCGTACTATTGATTTCTGCCTATATATAATCGCTAAGCTCATACATCTTAGAGAAGGGTGTTAAGCAAGAGAATAAATTCTCCGCCACCAAACATATATGTATTCAGCAAAGATCAACCTTACAGTTTGAAATACAATGATCAACATGTAATCCTGTCTTTAACTGGGTTAAAGAACCAATGTCATTTAAAACTCAGTTCACGATAAACCCAAAATCCCATTCCATTAACTATGGAATCTTCACGTAAAAACAGATAAATATATAATCGATATCAATTTCCGTATCCGACTAATAATATAAATGGAATAACGACAAAGCCTTTTAAATTCCATATATATTAACAGTCTTCCTCCACAGAAGCTCGCTTCGATTATTACCAAATCGAATTCCATTTAATTCCAATTTAATATATTAAATTGGAAAACTTTTCTTTGGAAAATTTACATTAAATCTTAATAAAAAGATTTATAAATTACGAATCACGGTTCACTATAAATCGGGTTAAAGAATGAATGTCTTTAAAAACGCAGTTCACAATAAACCCAATTCACATTCCATTTTCAATTCTAATTAAATGTTAATTAATTGGTAAGTCTTCTTTAAATCTTCATTAAAAGATATATTCTTTTCACACTGGGCTTAAGAACGGTATTAATAAAGACACCGTTCACAACACACCCAAAATCCAATTCTATTTAATTCCAATTAAATAATAATTAATTGGTAAACTCTTCTAAATTTTATTTAAAAGATTTAATCTTTTCTCTCTACTGGGTTTAAGAACAGTGTCTTTTTTTTAGTAGGACGGATGTGTAGCGCGAAACTACACAGCCGATTAAGCATAATATTAATATATATAACCCAGTTGACAAGCCCAACTAGTGGCTAATAGTTCTAAAGAGAGATAATTATACATAAGTACCCACCATATCAATGTTTACAGTAGAAACAAAACAACCCAGGAGCGACTTACAGTAAAACAAAGTTCATACGCAAGCCAAAATATAAACCCACATAAGAACTGACTAAACCATGCAACCATAACCAAGTTAATGCAAGTCTGGACTCGATTCTCCATGATTTGAACCCACTGATTTGGCAAGACTATTATTCACTGGCAAAGCAAGCATGAACCTGATTGAAGAAGATTGTCCTGTCCAAGAGTGAAAGAAGTAAATAATGAGTCTGCATAAACCTTCAAACTTCTTCAGTGGTTTGTTAAATACAACTGCATTCCTTTCTTTCCAAATGCACCAACAGTATATTAATAGAAAGGAGTCTAAAGCATTATTGACAGCACAGTATTACCAATAATCAAACACTGATGATATGTTAGGTACCAATCCAAGCAGATAAATACCAGTGGCAGCAAGAATAGGGAAAGAGAACTTGCATTCCAAAAAAAGATGATCAATAGATTCTACATGCCTTGCACAAAAAGCACAGTGAGGATCATCAATCAAATTGAGCCTATGTAACTTAGCTCTCGTGTTAATTTTACCATGTCATTTAAAACACAGTTCACGACAAACCCAAAATCCAATTCAATATTAAATACAAGGCCCTGAATAGAAATTATCTTGGCTTATATTCAATATCAAATTCTTAAATCAACAAATATCGTATTGGGAATAACGATATATATATCTTCCAAATTCCTCCACAATATCCATATAATCACGGAATACAATATCGAAATATTCCGAAGATAATTTCGATTCAAATCCATTCCAATTCGTATATTGGAAATTCTGGTTATTTTTAAAATCATTTCAAATCCAATTTATTTGTTTAAAAATATCGGATTATAATTCTAGTTCATAACTAGTTCATTTCAATAAAAATATATTTTTATCTTTTCAAATATGGAATTTTTCATCCCAATTCTTTCCAAATCATTTATTATGATATTACACAAATTATTGATATTTTAAATAATTTTATCAAGGTCCGTACCGTCGATTTCCATAAACGATCATCGAACTGCACTTACAGCGACCTTTTCCAAATTTGATTTGGACATAATTCCAAATCCAACCGTTAGATTTCAAATCTCTTGAATTCGTTGGAAAGCTCTTTTCGATACGAACCCAACAGTTTTGGTTTTAGGAGAATTCGACGGTCGGATCTCCCATAATGTCCATTCGAAGTCAATGGTCGAAATTCGCGAACTGCCGCGGCACGGCGTGTTCTATTCAGACCATTATATATATATATATATATATATATATAATACATATATTTCGTCGATTTCCATTTAAAACGTATTTTATAAATCGTTTTAAATTCATTTTCAAAACGATTTCAACTTCGTATTCAATTTCAAATCAAAATTGAATATTCCATATCATTAATATATAAACGATAATATTTTCAAAACATTAGATTTTGAAATCACTTCCTTTTCGATATTCATTATAAAAATGAATAAAATCGATATAAATATCGTTCACGTCAACATGGGGTTAATTTAATCAACACGGCTTTATATATTTAAATATATTCGTGTCCATCCCAAATCGAACATCAAAATTGTTAGACCAAAATTTGGCTCTAACACCAAAATTGTTCGGATATGTAGAGGATTATATCTAGAAAATGAAGAAATAGCAGAAAACACGCAAGATTTATAGTGGTTCGGCGTTAACGAGCCTACGTCCACTTTATATTTATTTGATTATACGTTGAATGCTAGTACAATCAAATATTACGCTCAATCTCACTCTTACAATTATTATTCTCTCAGTAATTTCGAAGTAATTTTGACTAGGAATAATGACAGGACAATAATGGTGAGAACAACACTAAGAACTGCCAAAAGATCCTGAAAAATGCCAAGTACAGGGCTATTTATAGCTGATATCTGTAATCGGTTCGTGGTCACACGTGGCACAAATCCCGAGGATCTCAGACTGGTTCGTGAGCGGATGTAGAAATGGTCAAAATGGCCGTTGTGGACAGATGTCGTGAGATCCGGGCCTTTCAGGTCGTAATAGACCAAGTCGTTGCCTCCATTTCTTAACCACGACGATTGGGTCGTGGTATGGTGGTGTGAGCGGATCGGGTCGTTGTAGGGTATCACGATCAGGAGTCGCGATGGAAGACCACAAGCCGTAGGTAACATAGCAATCACGAACGGGATTCGATGACTCTAGGAGTGAGACTTTGTATTGGATGTGAGTTTTAGTGGCTTGATCCAAAAGCTAGCCAACATATGTTTTATCAATAATGGAACATGCTTCGAAATTGCTGAGCCATCTTTTCATGGAACGATGTGAATCAAAGGTTGTATTTGTTTGGAGCGTCGTACTACTTCAAAGAGTCACGTTCTTCGACAGGTATAAATACCAAATTAAATCATCCATCTTCTCTTTATTCATCGATCAATTTCCACCTCTAAATTTGTCAAAACAGACCGCAATCAAACTGTCAGGTAAGCTTTGAATTCCATGAATATCTTCATATCTTTCTCTTCTTCTTTTTTACGAATACTTCAATATTTGCTATCCGATGAACGTGTTTAAGCTCGGGTCGCCAGAGCACTATTCAATTCGCATACTTAGATTTATATCACGGTGTGCAAGGCAGATAGGGGCCATATGAGCCACGACGGGCCTTTTCGGGTGTCCACGGTCTACCGGGTTCTATGGGACGGGCCGTAGTATGAGCCATCATAGTTATTCACGGCCCGAAAGCCCCCATGGACCCGAATGAGACAAAAAAGGAAATTCCAAGAGCCATCGTTATTCCTGTATAAGCCGACCCTTCTCCCACTTTTCCCTTTCTTCTTTCTTTTACAGCTGCCGCCTACTTCTTCTACCGAAACCCTAATTTGAATTTCACCGAAAACCAAGAATCTCCTACAATAAAAAGGTAACGGCATTAGGCTTGTTTCCCATTTTATTTGGTTTCTTTTTTTCTCCTCTTTATTTCCCTTGAATTTTCATCAATATGGCGATGGAGATGACGAGGGCATTGGGTTTAGTGACGGTGGTGATAGGTTCAATTTCATGGATTTATGGATGGAGAGGAGAAATGAAAAGGGAGAAGAAGTAGGCCAGGTCGGTTCGTATGTGAGGTTTTGGCTCGGGTCGCAGCAACAGAAGGACCAGGGAGAAAACCGTGGTGTGATTTTGGACTGCGGGTCGGGTCGCGATATTGGAACGGGATCGGGTCGTGGCACTGGGCATTAAGGTGGATCGTGGGGGAGGGGGGTGTTTCACGATTTGTTCAGGTATTACGAGCTGAGCTATGCCATGATCCAATGTCCATCCACTGGCGAAACTAGTGGGTGATCCGTTCTTCACGATCCAACATGCGTCCCACGATCTGACTAAATCGCGATCTGAACCCCAAGATTTTTATGAATCGGTTCTGTTGATAATCCCTTGTACATGTTAACTAAGGAACACAGTGCAATTATATATCAACGGACAGTTAGGTTAGAGCCTTCAAGATGAATTTTGTAGAGGCCCGAAAATCCGTACCAATTTGAGCTGACTAATATCCTATATATTCAACTCAAATTGCACGAAAATTCAGATCATTAATAGAAAGAAATTAGAGGATGAGAAAGATAAGATAGAGCTAATAGAATAGAAGAAGAAGAAGAACTCAACTGAACAGAATCAGAGTAAACACGAATCTCACAGCGGAACGAATAACATATATTACATATAACATCGCTTTGAAATACAAATCTGAATTTGTATACATACCATATTAGAGTATAACTCATATACATTATAGCGGAAATAATCTCTACATAATTAATGATGAAGTCACCTGCTTTGAGCTCCTCCAAATGTATCTGTAAAAGCCTAAAACACTTGACTGCCCGTACAAATTTGGGCACCCAAGAGTTTAGGGAAAACACAAACAAAATAAACTTTAGGTCAGTCATGGGACTGGTGTGAGTAAATTCCAACCATACCGTTTAACTTTAAAAATCCTTTAGAAACAAAAGGATAATAGTAAGACCAGCCCAATATAAACATGGACCGTTTTTATCTTACTATAACCCAAATCATTTTGATATCAAAATCCGGTGATATTATAATAATGTCTAAACAAATAAATATCCAAGTAGTAGTACGCTTGCATCTCACGTTCCACATATATATAGTATAAAATCAAAAACCGCAGGGCACTTATTGGAGATTGGATTCCAACAGAAAAGGTATGGAAGCACCTTCCGATCAATGTACTCTAGAGGGTATACACTGGGGTTCAACAAGAACGTCTTACAACACGGCCACACATGACCGACCACTCATTTAGCTTGAGTGTATCGAATATATTGTCACCTACGGTTGTTGGCCATCCAACCGTCATTCGAAGATACAGAATCGAAAAAGAAGAACAAATATGAATTTTCTCTAGATCGGTGACAATACACCTTGCTTGGGGATGACCCAACTAGCCATGCTGCCTTGCCCAACTTTTGTTACTTCCTGGTTGTGAGGCTAGAGGCTACGTCTATCTTCAAAACATCTGATCACCATTCACTTTGAATGTCACATCGTCAAAACCATCAATTCACTAATCGATTTCCAAAAATATCACGGGTATAAAAAGCTAAGAGGAACGAATTCCTCCTCCACCAGACGTAATACCTTTAAGAGATCAACTGTGCGTGATTTGTTAGGTATACTCTGTCAGACACTCATCCATACAAGTTGTCCTGGGACTGGACAAACAGAAAGCATCATTCTCTTGAACCGAACGACACTTGCATTTTTCATCGTCTTCAATTATCTTCAGCATTATCTAATTCGCAGCGCTTATGACTATACGGAGTGGTTTTCGGGTAATATATCCAACCCGTCTCTCCGTATTGACAACGATGGTCAAAACACTTCGTTAGTCGGTTATTTAACTATCGAAGTAAAAACAAACATTCATTCAAATGTACAACTAAACCCCACACAACACGGGCACTTTTTATTTAAACTTATCCTTATAATTCTTTGGACAAACACTGTTACTTATTACTTTAGAATAAGTGGATTTCAACCTAACCGTTTCATTTCCTAGGGAGTAGTGCTATATATAAAAATCATGCTTAAGCTTGGTCAACAACGCTAATTTATTGTTATAGTTTAAAAACTTGTCATATGCTATAATATTCCTCTTTTTACTAATCTCGACATAACAGTCATGCTTAAGCCTAGTCAACAACGTTATTTTATCGTTATAGTTCAACAGTGCATATGTAAAACAAAAAATACATATAAATATTGAGGAATCCGGTTGGATTCCTCCAACCGGTTTCCTACATCCACCGATGTTAGTCAACACTAATTTCATACTAGGGAATATTTTAATCGATGGAATCAGTATCCATCCAATGATGTGTATATATACGACGATATTCAACCAATTAATTGTAATTTACCTAATCAATCATCACACAGCATTCAGCCATTATTTTAAAATATAATTATAATATTTTAAAATAAAACAGAGTTGTGAATTTACTCACCTTTGTGCGTTAACCGTTAAATAATGATTTGCGTCAGTTAATTCACATCAGTTGTTTTATTTTGCCATAATTCACAACGATCGCCAAATCGTTCTGATCCAGCTCCACTGTATCGTCTGCGACTCTACGATCCCAACGGATCCAAATTTTGCAAAATTCTTTATTTTCTATGTCGGCCTAATACCCGACCACCCGCTATCAGCAGTGTCCATCTTTCCCAAATTAATTCCACGTCCTGTAGCTTCTCATGCAATTTTCGGTGCATTAATTTTCCTTTTCTCCCCTTTACATCAGTTGCAAAAGCAGCCTTCCTTACCTTTAAATTTTCTATGGGCTTTACATTAATACGTTGGCCCAACCACCCTTAAAAACACTACGCATCAAAACATTTCCGTCCGCAACTATAGCATGCTTCTTCGATTCTTCCCCAGTAAAACAATCCGACCCGTACGTTCTCTCCCATCCTTGTATTTCTTTTCTTCGAAATGCTAAAAACAATGCTGATATGTCCCGCCTCCTCCAACACCTTATCTCGAACTCAATTCCAGTCAATTCAAACCACCACTGTTAGGTGTGAACACCAAAAATTCCTTCACACCCCTAACTCATGTGTAACTCAGTAGAACCGCTACCTCCCCTTCATTATTTACACAACAACCAATTTCCGCCCCTTCCCACTTCCATACGGCAAGCTGCTCCTTTCAAAAACATGCATCCAACTTCCTTTTTACTCTTCCATGCACCGGCTACCCCTTCTACAGTTCGCTACTACCCATCAGCTTCTACCCGGGCTCTACATCCTCGGCACAACTACCCTCAACTCGACAGCATGCTACCACTTCCCTCACCGCAACTCCATCTAGCTACCATTTTATCCTAGTCACATTGACCCCACATCAGTGCTCACAACTCAGATTTCTCGACTCAGCTTTGAATATATGGAAGAACAAGTGTTGTATATTTGTTGTTTATTTGTTTCAAAAGTTGAAGATGGCACTGGGTATTTATAATATGGAGAAACTTAATCGTTAAGTATTAGTAGAGCATAGGGTTAGGATAGGTTACATTTCCTATTTGATTTGCAGGTATGCTCTGATCATAGGTAGACTGATTTTACCCTACTGTAGGCATGTGCATTATGTTATTTATGTACGGTGGCAATAGGTTGCATGTGCCATTACTTAGCGATAAGGACGTCGGCAGTATGAATATGCTTAATCAATAAGGCATACATTTATATATATATATATATATATATATATATATATCTTAAAATATTATTCAACTTTGGACGCACCCATTTATCCCATTTACTAGTTCAATGGTAGGCCATATTTTCTTAACTAGCTTAGCATGAAGGGTTATGGTCTGCGCACCATGCCTTTTTACTAATTTGAACAGAAAGCCTAGTGGTGAATATTTTCAACAGTTGTGTATTTAGGGAATGGTTCATTAAGTTTTGAAAAGTCTTGACATAGCTCTATAGCTTACTGTGTTTGAACGTGATGGGTCACAAAATCTTGGTAGTGAAATAATATGTATTTATATATGTTGTCCTTATATATATATATATATATATATATATATATATATATATATATAGCATCGAATTCGATAAATTCTAGATCAATTTTTTACAGACCACTATAGAAAAAAAATAAAAATACAGTCGTGTCCAGTGAGGTGCCACGATCACAAAAATATAATAATATCGGTAGATTAACTTATATTGTGAAACCCCGAAATATTGATATAGGGTGCGAAATACTCCAAATAAAAAGTTGCATACTTAATTAATTAAAAATTGCAGTAAAATTCTAAAAATTAAATTATCACTACGTCTCAAAAGAACCTTGTCTAAATTCGAAACCGATATCTAGTTATATCAAATAAACCGTTACGGTCGATAAACGATTCTATAAAGGCTATCTGGAAATTTGATTTGGACATAACTCACAATTTGTACATGAAATTTTGGTTTTTCACTCCCATTAGAAAAATACAGTTCAACGGATTCCAACGTTTCTTGTTTCGAAGAAATCCGGTTTATAACGAGTCATGTATACTCTGTTAAAGTTCAGAATGTTAAATTACGAACTACTACGACATTACGGGCTCAGTTATATTTAATATATATTTTTATACGTTCAAAGTCGTTTTAATTAATATATAAATCCACTTATATTACGAATTCAATATTTAAACTGATTTAAATATTCAATTACAAACCGATAAAAATGCGGGACGTTACAAATTTTTTGGACTGATCAACAGCATAACTTAACAGCATACAATGGCCATTATCACGCTTATCCAATTTACTTTGTGATTTTATTTTCCAGTATTGCGAACACTTGCACACACTCTCACTTTCTCACGCACAGGGTTCACGGGTAACTGCATCCTAATCTTTCATGTTTACTCACTAACACAGCTATGTCTGATCAACGATCAACCGAAATATCAGAGAAAGATATAGAATCAGAGTCATCAAAGCATTATGATCTCGATGCGCTTCCCACAGATTCAGATTGGTAGAATTCCGACCCTGATTACGAAATAGATACCGATATAGAATCAATGACTTCTGAAAGTACATCTCTTGAAGATAAGGATGAACGAGCTCCAGACGAAATCCCAGGTGTTGAGGAAGTGGAGAGGGAGAAACTCAGTGATAGTCTAGCCTCCCAATTGGATGATGTAAAACTTAAGAAAATATTTCTAAGACATGTGATCCCTTGGGATGATGTGAAAACTCTAGAAGATGGGGATAGGCCTCATTCTGCCCCAGAAGGGTACATGACTGTCAGCCGGCTCATGTGCTGGATAGGCACTATTCCTCCATTTCCTCCGATCGTAGTTGACCTTTTAAGACGACTACACATTGCCCCTATGCAACTCCATCCTAATGCCTACACAGCTTTGTACACCCTATACATTGAATATGTAGAGATTCTACAGACTGAGCTCACTTTCAAGGATTTGAAATTCTATTACCATTTCAAACACCGTTCCACAGGGACTCCGAATTTTTCTTTCTTCGAATCAATTGCCGGCAAAAAGGTTTTATCGAATGGCCATAACAACATAGGGGATGCCAAATCTGATTGGTTTTACATAAAGCATCAAGCCGGATGTGCAAGGAAGTGGCTTCAAGCAAGTATGTTTTAAAATTTTCAACTTATGTTCCGACGGCATAATTGGAGTGCTAATGTGTCCCTTTATTATGTGCAGATCACAATTTTGCGAAAACAGAAGGTTCAATGTATGAAGACCGACTGTCCCGCCTCTTCAAAAGTAAATCAAACTTCCTAAAAATCAAGAAGTGTATCACCGACGAGAATCTTCACAAACACCAACTTCTGAGTGTTAGATTCGGACTTGGCGTAGGTGGCAAACCTTACAAATATGTGCCCCCAGCCGAGGGAGAAGGGACCTCAGGGGCCACGAAGACAACCGAACTTCGCAAGAGTCCTTCGCTACTAATCAATCAGGATGATGAGGATTTAAATGTATATAAAGGAGGTGAGGTCCGAGCCGATGAGCCAAAGGAAGTCCCAGTCTCTAAGGGACAGTCTCACTCAAGGACTTCACCACCACCTGAGCCTCCTGCTCATAATGAACTAATAGAGAAGCAGATATTTGGAGAACTGAGCAAGATTCCTCTACCAGATGACATTTACACATAAGAAGACTTCAAAGGGGAACCATTCTTTCCTATCTCTGAGGAAGTGAATGTTCCAGTCGGGGAAAAAGAAACCACACAGACGAGCCAGACTCTGGGCCTTGGTCTGTTAGGGGAGATTACGCGGAATGCACAAATCACCTGCACCACTCGTTACAACACTTCTACACCATCAGTATTCACGATTCTAATACACATTTGTCTCCTTTGCAGGGAAAATGCCTCGTAAACAATCCTATTCTTATCATTCTCTCCGAGGAAGAACACCGAGGCTCCTTTCCGATCCCGAGCATGTTCACAGTGATAGTCGGGGGAGAGATAGTCAACGACCCCGTGATTCTTATCAATCTCATTCTACACGGTCTCGTTCTCCATCAAAGCAAGACCCTAGGAAGCCCCATGGTCGTCCAATGCCACCGTCGGGGGGTAAGCAACTCCCCAAAGATTTGACTCCTCCGAAAAGTACACCCTCTCATAGCAAGCCTTCCAAGAAACACCATGAGCCGAAAGATAAAAGCAAAGACCCGAGCAAGGATTTAGAAAAGGAGAAAATAGCTATTGCCCCCTCTAGTCAGCGCGACTTGGATATTACCACCGCACAGGATGTCATATACACCTCTGATAATCAGGTCAAGCTGGAGCGTTTGTGGAAGCAGTTTCCTGACATTTTCTTCGAAAGGATGATGTTTTTTCCAGATCTTGAACCGGTTCCCGAGGAGTGGGATATAGAGGTCATAGGGCAAGTGAGTCATGTGGCCAAACAATATAGGGCGATGAAGAAGTACACCACCAATTTTTCTGCTACCATTCGTCACCTAGAAACGGCAGCAGCCAGAACCAAAGTGAAGATTGACAATGAGGCTAGGGCCAGGAGCAAAATCGAAAAAGAACTAGAGGATGCACAAGCTCAACTCGCTTTAGCTCAGAGGGATGCGGGAAATTACAAATCGGAGTTGCAAAGCACCAGGAAGCGTTTCCACACTGAACTCGACTCAAACAACCAAGAGCGTGTAGCTCTGAAAAAGGAAATAAAGGATCTTAGACCGATCAATACTGATTTAAAGACGGCACAGGACCGTTTTGCTACTGAGAAGGCTGCTTGGGAGAAAGAGAAAGCGAGATTTAAAGACAGCCTTGCTCTTATTGAAAAAGAGAAAGTAGTTTTGAATGATCAACTTGTCTGTGTTGAGGAGCGTGTAGCTCTCGCTAAAAGTAAGGCCAACAATGCTCTTAAATCGGCCTCCGCCATTGCTGATAAGCTTGCTGCAGCTAAAGAAGAGATAGAATGTTTCGATGAACTGCTATTTGACTTTTTCGGTCATGTTATTAAGACTCGAGACATCTCTTGGATTGAGAACTATCACGTTACTTTGGCCAATGTATGGGATATGATCGTTGAGCGCGAGAAGCAGCAATTGAAAGTCGAGGAGATTGGCGAAACCCAGTTTATGCAGACCTTTCTGAAAGGCGAAGAGCCTGAGGCTTTGGAGAAGGCAGACGCCTAATTCAAGAAGAAATCGAGAAGGAGAGAACTAAGCTCAAGGGCAAGGATAAAATCGACGAAGGCTCGAGCTCGGCGGTGGAACCCAAGACCTCTGAAATTGAGGAATATAATCCTGATGACCCGTTGATCCCCTTGGCTCCAACCCCTCCTGCTTTCGGAGCTACTATTGTAGGTCTGGGTGATGAGTTGGCTGAAGGTATCTCCATGTTCTCTCCACAATTCATCAAAGCAATTGTAAATTGTCGTCGTCTTGCAGAACAGTCAAGTGAGAAGACTGCACTCTCTCCTGAACTAATAACATTTGCTTCTCATGATGTAGGTGGCAAACCAGCCGAAAAGGATGCGGAAGAGAAAAACAAGGCAGAAAAAGTAAGTGTCCCATTAGGTGTTGGTTCTGGAGTTCTTGAGATTCCAAAGCAGACTGAGGGCACAACAACTAAGAAGGTCATTTTGGCACCAAGCACTGATGTTCCCAATGATGCTGAGACCATTGATGCCTTGAAGGATATGGATGGTAACCATGGAGGTGATGAAGAAGAGGTCACCATCATAGAGGAGACCAAGGATGACGACAAGGAGACCCTGGTTGACATGAAAGCCAAGAGAGATAAGAAGTTATCTTTGAAAAGAGAGGAACAAGAGCCTCTATATGTGCCTCCTATCTCAGAAGTTGATCCCAAAACTGGATTGGTCATAAAATTCTCCTCCAGATCACTAACTTCACAGCTTGCATCCCAGCCTTCCAGCACTCCGCAGGATCCTCTTCCTAATAAGAGGAAGAGGAAGGAGGGTGACCAATATGATGCTAACAAGGAGGAGTTGGAAAAACAGAAGTAGGAGAAGAAGTCAAAATCATCCCCCAAGCATAAGTAGGATGTATTTGTTAGTCCATATTTTGATTTTAGGCTTTCCACTGGCCAAGAAATGTAGTCGTGAGAATGGCCCTAACTTTCGTTTGGCCTTGTCCTGTAAATTTGCATTTGGTAAATGAAAATTTGTTTCTTTTGCACCATTGCGTACCTGCAAGTTTAACTTTTCACACTTAGTCACAAACGTTTAGATCATAACTAAGTTAAAATCGAACCAATTTTAAAATTTTTGTGCTGCACAAATGTGTGTATATATATGCCTCCAATCAATCATGACATGATGCCTGGCCAGGGCTTATTGGGGATTGATTAGAGTTATATGTATGATGCCCCCTATTCCGAGAAATGAGGAGTTCAGGCTCCACTTTTTGTTCCTGTTTCTAGTCGTATGACGGAATAGGAGCCATTTTTTGGCCGCATATGTCACTGTGCCTTTATACTCTCCCGATCCTTCAGCGGGGTAAAAGTTCTTGTGGTGCTAAGTGTTTAGCAGCTTTATACTCTCCCGATCCTTCAGCGGGTTAGAGTTCAAGCTTGGTTCTTTATCCGCTCACCGATCCTTCAGCGGGGCAGGCGTATTGTCAAGGTGGTTTTTATCATGATGCACCTTCATGCCTTGCGGACGTCATCTTCGCGTCCTCTATACTCTCTCTCGGATCTTGAGAGTTAGAGTGTGGATGATAGTGTGATCTACTTTGTTGCACCTTCGGGAATTTAGTTGTTGTTCACCTTCCAGTCTGATAGAATGCACTTTTGATGAGGCGTTTCAAGATCGTTGCTTAGTTTATAGCAAATCTCAAGATGGTAATGATTTATGTTTATTAAAATAAAAGAGCAGGTAAGCAACAGCTCAATAAAGGTAAATGACACACGATGTTTTATAGTGGTTCGGTCAAATCATGACCTATGCCCACTTTATAATCTTTTGCTCAAGTAACCAGACTGTTCTAGGCAAGTCGTGCCTTTTTACATGGTCCTAAAAACAAAAGAATAAAACTGACGATGTTCATGTTAGATAATGTCACAGATGTTGGGCATTCCACACTCTGGGGATTTCATCTCCATTCACAGTCGCTAGCTTGAAAGTTCCATTATCAAGCCTTCGTAAAATGGAATATGGTCCTTCCCATTTTGGGCCCATATGCACTAGGGGTGGAAAGACACGTTTCAGAACCAAGTCTCCGGGTTCAAATGTTTGGGCTCGAACTTTTTGTTGTAATACCGAGCGACCTGTTGCTTGTGCCTTAAGGCGTGGAGGTCGGTTTCATCCCTCTTTTCTTCAACCATATCCAAGGATTCAAGAAGCAGCTTATTATTGGTCATTGGGTCAAAATAAGTAGTTCTGTGAGTGGGTACTTCTAATTTGACCGGGATGATTGCTTCTGCCCCGAAAGCGAGGAAGAAAGGTGTGTGGCCCATTGTTGACTTGTAAGTTGTCCTATAGGCCCACAACACCAAGGGTAACTCATCGACCCACATGGCTTTGGTCCGTTTCAATCTTTTCTTCAAGATGGATTTAATCACTTTATTTGCCGCTTCCACCTATCCGTTTAATTGCGAATGTGCCACAGAGGTGTACCTCTTCTCGATGTGGTACTTCTGGCAGAAGTCCCTGAATTCTACACTATCAAATTGGGTTCCTTTATCTGTTATAACGACCTTCGGAATCCCGAATCGGAATATGATATTTTTGACGACGAAGTTAATTACTCGCTTGGTTGTGATCGTGGTCAACGGCTTTGCTTCAACCCACTTCATGAAGTAATCTACGGCCACAATGGCAAACTTTGCTCCACCTTTCACTATGGGGAGACTTCCAATAATGTCAATTCCCCACACAGCGAAAGGCCACAGGCTCATCATCATCTTCAACCGGCTAGGGGGTGCCCTAGGGATCTCCAAAAATCTTTGACATGCATCACAACGTCGTGCATACTTGGTTGCATCCTTGTTTATGGTAGGCCAGAAATAGCCATATCGCAGTATCATCTTTGCCAGAGTTTGTCCTCCAGTGTGATCACCACATTCACCTTCGTGTACTTCTTTCAGTACGCGCTTGATGTCGTCATGTGCGATGCACCGGAGGAGAGGCATCGAGAACCCTTGTCTGTACAGCACTTCGCCTTGCAATACATATCGGGAAGCCTTCCGAATAACTGCACGCCTCTCACTTTTCTTTGTCGGATTCGTTCCATTCATTAGAAAGTTCTTTAAGGGCGTCATCCATGACTCCCTTTCTGGTTCAATGTCCAACACGAGATCAACTTCCATCTGATCAATGCTTGGAGAGCGCAATGTTTCAATTGGGACTAGCTCAGTATCTTCAGGATAGTCGGAACTAGCCATCTTCGCCAACTTATCTGCTTTTTGATTTTCCTCTCGAGGGATATGGGATATGTTGTAATGATCAAGGATTTCCAGCAGTTTCCTCACTTCATTCAAATAGGATATCAGTCTTGGACTCTTAGCCTGAAATTTCTTGTTAACCTGGTTCACAACTAGCTTGGAGTCGCAAAAGACATTTAGCTTCGTTATCTCCAATTCCTTCGCAAGCTTCAGCCCGGTGATCAGGGCTTCATACTCAGCGTCATTATTCGTGGCATGAAACTCCAATCTAAGAGCGTAGTATATTGATCGGTCTTCAAGAGTCACAAGCACAACCCCAACACCAGATCGTTTGTCATTCTTGGCGCCATCAGCATATAATTTCCAAGCACTGGGGTCAAGAAGTTGCTTTGGGGAGTCAACTTCTTCACTCATTACATCATTGGAAGTCTCCCCATAGTTTATCTCATGGGGGGAGACGATGATCGATGGCGGGGCTGAAGGGCTGGAATAAATCACGTTTTGTTTTTTTGTTTTTTTTTTATCTCACGGTTTCGATCTGAAAGAAAGAGGGGTTGACCGGGTATAAGGAGATAAGAGGGGGGAGGGAGTATAAATTTATTTATTTTATTTAATTCTCCAAAATGTTAAATTTTCATTCGAATTCCAAATCGAACTCACTGACTGTCATCCCTAGCTAATTAACCCCATTCCGAACACAATGGGATATATTTCGTAAGCCAATTAGGCTGTTTCGATCAGTTTTCATCAAATTTAAAATATAAATTGATATAACATTTAAAATTGATTTTAAAGTACATTCTAATTTACCGAGGCCACATACTGACTCCAAAAATTCCAGAAAAATAAATCTGGCTATGTTTTGATGATACGGTCCTAACAAAACTAATTTCGTCGAATTTGGAGACCGTTTGAAAAACGGTCATTTTTCAGTCAATTAAATTCAAACTGAATTTACCAAACACGTTTAAATCCTCCACGCTCACATATTGATTCCAAAAATTATGAAAATTGGAATCAAGAAATAATTTGACACTCTGGATCCAACCAAAGTGGTTTCGTCGAAAACGGAGGTCATTCGCAAAATCGTTATTTTTAAGGGCTATATTTCCATAGCGACTATTCTGAATTTTCTACTGGACATAACTTTTTATTCCCGCTATGAAATTTCAATTTTTCAGATTCGTTGGAAAGATATTTTCAAACAGATTCAAATATTTTTTGTTTTACTAAAATCCGGTTTATTTTGAATCCTGTATATTCATTTGAAATTTGAAATCGAATTTTCAAACTATCGCGCCATTTCCAATTCCTTTTATAATTAAAATAAATATTTATATACTAACTTCGATTTAAATAAATTTATACATTCTAATTTTATTCAAAATAAATTTCTAGTCATTATTATTTAAAATAAATAATTTTAAATATTCAAAGTTCATTAAAATTGCCAAAATAAAATTTTTAAATTGGTTCTGATTTTCTGGGTTGTTACATACAAGCAAGCTTCTAGAAAACTCGTACCCCTCTTTTCATACCCCAGAAGCTTGTACCCCTCTCTGGGGTACAAAATTCGTACACCATGGGGTATGAAATTCATACTCGAGGGGTACGAGCTTTCGTACCCTGTGGGGTACAAATTTTCGTATCCTGTGGGGTACGAAATTCATAATCTAGGGGGTACTAAATTCGCATCTGCGAGGTACGAATTTCGTGCCTCCTAGGGTATGAAATTCGTACCCCGATGGGGTACGTTGGCTATGATTACATTGCAACATGAGGGGATCGGGTATGAGTTTGAGGAGTTCGAGTCGAGGGGAGAGGTACAAAAATAGGGTACGTGCACGATATTAAGGAGTTGTAGGGCCCTAGCTTTCGCAGCCCTTTTCCATCCTTGCTTGCTAGGCTTTTTGGCGACACTTCGGACTTAGTGCCACGCGATGTGTTGAGTCAAGTGTACCTCTTGTACTTTTGGGAACCAGACCAAAAAAAACCGGTTAACATTTGCCCTCCAAAGTATGTCTTGTCTTGACATGATGTGCTTTGAGTTGGTAGAAAATTGTGTTGAATCCCTGTGAACTTATGAACGTAAAAGTTAGTTATCGACTCTCGTTTACATCATAACGTAAACGAGTTATTGTCGGGGTTGGGTCACATACACACTCGCATGTTTTTACGTGGTTATGTTCATTGTGACCGGGCAGGAACAAGAAAAAGGAAAGTGATATGCTGATATGTAAGTGAGGTTGTGCATAAGCACGTGTTCACGCCTTTAGGTATATGTTGTTCCCCTTATAATTATGTACATGTATATGATGGCGCGCCGTGGATATGTGTGCGCATCACATGTACCGACACATTGTATATGCATATATATTCATATACGTAGGTTATATATATATACACACACACACACATAATCTTCTTTTTTTCTCTCTCTCTTTTCTTTAAAAAAGGGGTCTTGTATCCCTCCTTCTGGAGGTACGAAAATTTCGTATCCGCGTGGGGTACGAGGCTTCATATCCCACTAGGATACGGGACTTCGTACCTGTGCAGTTAAAGCCCCGCTAAAGCCCCGCAATATCCCCGCTATAGCCCGTAGCGCCCTTCAACCACTACGCTATTTCAATTTAGCGCTGATGAACAGTAGATCCGCTTGTAGCCCCGCTATTTCCCGCTACATCCGCTAAATCAACGCTTTTTACCATCCGCTTTAGCATTATTAATATATAAAGGTTGATTTGACTAGTTCTCTTTTTTAAAAAAATCAATAAAGTTAGTGTAAAGAGCTAATTTTAAGGCATAAGTGTCCAATATATTCATGACATCTATTATAATTATCAAATCTAATGTGTGTAACCATGATATTCTTTGATTCTACAATATATGATTACTTAATGTTAATTTCTTCAACATATATAATGTGAGAATGATAATTAATTAATTTTAAATGTTTGGTTTCACATCTTATGAACCTTTTGGCGCATCCGCTATTTCCCCGCTTTATCCCCGCTACACCTTTTAGAACCTCCACCGCTATGGAACCGCTAAGCGCTTTAATTGCCTAGCTTCGTACCCCACGGGGGATACGAAGCGTCATAGGGGAAAGACCCTCCTGCCTTTCCTATAAATTCCAACACATCCCGCTCCCTTTCTTCTTCTTTTGTCCACGAACTGAACTCGAAACCCAGAGCCCGAAGAAGAGAAAAATAATACCTGATTGTCGGTGATAGGTGAGTTTTGGTTGAGTCCGCGATCATCGAGTTTCGGCATGAGATCGGCGCCTGACATTTGGTCGGTCTCGAGACGTACCTTGACGCTGTTTGATTCGAACATGTCCTCTCAAGCTTGCAATCCAAAGCTTGGGAGAAACATGAATGGATCATAGATCAGGTACTGGCTAGAGCTCAGAGTCGAGGAGCGACGCTGGCGCCCGGCTTCGTGATAGGTGAAGTAGGAAGCTTGGGGGAGACTGAGTCATGAGAATAAGGGTTTGGAGAAGGAAAGCGAAGGAAGTCAGAACGGTCGCACATCTTGAGGCTGGGAGAGGCGGAGCTTGAAATTCAACACGATGGGACTCGTACCCCTTAGTTTTGGGTATGAAATCTCGAACCCTTATGGGGCACTGGATTTATATCCCTATGGGTACGTAATCTCGAACCCCTAGAGGGGTTTGAGATTCATACCCTTCTCAGGGTATGAATTTCGTACCCCATGGGGTACAGGATTCATACTCGAGAGGTACGATATTTTGCATCCGAGAGGGAATACGAGATTTGTCTTTGATCTGCACACTTCGCACCTCGTCTTCGTGTAGTGCTTTATTTTTTAGACGTCGGTTCTTCAACTCCCTACCCATGGACACGCGTCGTTTTCATGATTGAAATGAGGCTTATGTTAGCGGTTACTTTGGCGATCCAGCCTTGCACATAGGGTTAGAGCATATACATTCGAACTGTGTGAATTTAACTGAACCGACAACCAGTTGAATGTGTTTTAATTGTTCCAATCATATCGCTGTCATGAATCAATGTAAACCCATCGATGATGATGATGGTAACGGCTGCGACGTACCATTATCATCGTCGTGTCATAAATCTCCGAGTTACAATAGTTAGCGTATCACCGCACAACACCGCACGCATATGTTAGTTTACTCTAGACGAGAGGCATATGTTATGCAGTACGATGTCTAATGTAGTATATTAAAAGTTTAGCTAGCAAATGGATACGAGATCTAAGACACAACAAATTTTGGAAGTCGTAGCTTCGCAACACTCATCGTCTGCATCCGACTCAACTAGCGATGCTAGCTCAAAGGGCAGTGAGCTTGAGACTTCCAGCAGTCCACACCCTCCTGGGTGTTATGTTCGTTGGAAGTGTCTGAACATGGGGCGCAATCGGGAGAGCGACATCCATTGATCAAATACGAGGAGGTAAAGCACATGGATATCGTTGAGGGAAGAACGTTGGTGGCACCGGATATGGTGGTGGGCGCGGTTATTATCTAGAACCCACCTGATTCTGTGCCATCACATATGGATGATACTACGATGAGGCGCATGGCGATTAGGTTCAGTATTCCCTAGATAGATGTCCGCGCTCCTGAGGAGACGACAGAGCTCACGCACTGTCGGAAGGGTACACTGCTTGGAACAAGCAGGTGTGTGTTAGTGGATGCATGCCCCAGGACAACAAATTTATCCGGGATATAGTGAACTATTTCAACATTGCGCCGTCGCAGCTCAATCCGACTGTGTATGCTTCCCTCTTGGGTACCTGTATTCTCTACAGGGAGTACCTAGACTGATATCCCACCAGGAAGGACATTCGATATATGTTCCAATTGAAGAAGAGAGCCACCGCTTCACCATCTCATTATTTCTTAGAAGCATCACCCAACACCAAGTTCTTTGTCGGGAAGTAGCCTAAACTGACGGTGTACAAACATGAATGGTTCTTCGGACATTTCCCTCTAGGATTTGCGATGAGATGGCTAGATGGAAGTGGGTATTTTCCTTCATTTCAAGCTGACACTTGTTGGTTTGGTAGCTACATTCCAGCTTCATTTGTGTGTGGAAGGAAATCCTGAGGCACATATGGATATCATATATCAACAACGACTTGAGTCTTTGCTAGCATTCCGGACGGGGCTCGCTCAACCAGTAGTATCCTGATTAGGATAGGCTTCGCGGTGTTGGACTACTTTCGGACAACCAATCGATACTCAGACCGGTCGTCACCAGAAGTGGACGGAAAATAGACACTAGGAAAGAAAAGGGGTCCCCGAGCCAGAAGAGGAAAGTGTCTTCTATCGGGTCCGAGCCAAGCAAGGCCGTAAGGGTTCAAAAGGAAATTGGTGGGGCGAGAACGGTGGTAAGGAGGCAGCTGTTGGTGACGAGGGTCGGGCCAGACCATAATCCCCAGTAGCTCCCTATGAGAACGCCGTCTCGCTTGAGAGGGAGGGTCAATTTGACGACTTGAACAAACTCCCGCTGGTTATGTTTCCCTTTCCCAGTGTCACATGTATGGAGGAGTTAGCTCTGGCTGAAGGGGGAGTCGTTCCTTCAAGCGGGTTATCGTCTGGTCTGTTGAGAGAACACTTAGGACATACACATCCATAAGTACTTCATTATATAGCATTCCATTGCATGTGTCAGACTTTCGAGTCTAATCTTGGATCTGTTTCTTTTTCAGGTGACACGACTCATGGGAGAGGAGGTCACAATTATGGTTATGGCACTCGCCGAGCATCTAAAGGCGGTTTTATGTCAAATTTCAGGAGGAGCTCTAGCATAGTTCCGGACCCTCCTTCTCCTTGTGACCGAAGCAGTGAGCACCGACGTAGGGAGCGACCTCGGCGTTCCGACTCTCCCCCTCCACTTAACTGGTCAATCGGGGTGGACATGAGGAATGTTTCTACTAGCACTGGGCATCCTTCTTTAACGATGGCTCAACATATTCCGCCTGCTCCGTTTCTTTCTCCATCCAGTGAGAGAGAGGTGGTTCACCATAGCAAGAAGGCAAAAATAGGCTCGAAGTATAAGGGACTAATGCCCGTGCCACCCCAAGCTCCAGAACTCAGCGTAGAGGAGAGGAAAGCCTTTCTGAAAGAGAACATGCTGAGATATTATTTTGACGAACTCATGTGGCTTCCGGACATCAGCCGGATCCCTTGGGAGGACAGAGAAATTGTGTGGCAACAGGTGTACTGCGCTTACCAATGCAACGAGTACTATAAGTACTCTGGGCATCTCTCGGATCTCATTAGAAATAAGAATGTGGAGATTGCCAACTTAAAGCAGGAGGTGAAGGACGGACAACTGGCTATCCGGAACGCGGAGGAGTCCTTGATTAAGCTATATATAAATGTTTCTATTTCCAGAACGTTGCTATCTATGTGACCGAGCAACAAACTTACGCATTGTCCACTTGTCTTTGTAATAGGTGAGTTAAAGAGGGAGTATGAGAAGCTGAAGAAGGATGCAGAGCACACTGCATCGACATATAAGGATACGGTGTTATCGGTGTCGACTGAGAATGCCAAACTTATGAAGGATTATAAGGAACTGGCTGTGGAGAATGCTCGTTTGATGATGAAGAACAAGAAAGTGTTCCAGCTTGGGAAGGATAATGTAGTTTGATTCTGGAAAATGAGAGGTTAAAGACTGAAAAAGAGGGTGTCTAGAGGCTGCAGATGGAAATTAAGGAGTTGAGGAGAAAGCTGGTGGCGGTGAGGAATAAAAAAGAGAAACCCGAGGCCTCCGGTAGGGAAGTACTAGGCTCGGTCGATGGGATGAAAGCCGAGCACCAAAGAGTGGTGGAGGAACTGAAATAGGAGATTGTGGATACCGAGGACAGAGTGGAAGAATCGCTGGAGGAACCCATTCGGGGTATGCTAGTTAAGACATTGAAATTCCTCGGGATCTCTTGGCTTGATGACTACTCCCGGGAGCAGGCTATGACATGGGAGAAACTGGTACCATATGAGGCTCAGTTGCGACAAGTAGGGGTGGAGTCACTAGATGAGGGCAAACTTATAGAGGAGCTCTTGAGTGAGGACGAGTGTAAGAAATTGGAGGAAGGGAGGAGGTTGCTAGAGGAGAACGCCGAGAAAAAAAGACTGGCGATGCATGCCGCTGAGATGGGAAAGTCCATAATGATTGAGAGCGTGATAGTCGCTCAAGAGTTCAGAGAAGGAAGTACTTGTCACCTGCGACCCCCGGTGTCTGCTACTGCCAGTGACCCTATGGCCCCAGTTCAAGTCTCGATCGAATATCACCCTGTGCATCCTGGCTATGGGCCGACGGGATCAGCCTCTATCACGACAGTGAGCACTCTTCCTATCATACTTGCATTGCATAGTTCCGGAGGTAAACTTTCATTGCCATAAATACCTGAAGGGAATGAGAGTGCTAAGTCCTTAGAAACTAACTAGCTACATTTTTGCTTTGCAACCCCACTTGGAATGGAAGCGACAGTAGGTTCTTCCCCCCGCAATCCCTCCACCATCTGAGTTTGGGCTAGGACTGTAGGGAATACACTTTGGGGAGGAAAGCGATCCTATGGATATGCTCTCAGACATGGATTGGACCTCCAGTGTTTATAAGGATATTTTAGGGGAAGGAGAGGTGTCGGATGGCCAGTGTGTTCAGATCACGGGTGCGACAGAAGCCAATGTGCAAACGATACATGATTTAGTGCTAACTCAGCAAGCCCAAATGATAGCCCAGTCCGAGGAGGTAGAGGAGAAGAGGAAACTGGATGAGATCACTCTTTATGAGTCTTAAGAGAAAACCAGACAGGAGGCTGAGGAGAGAGTTGTGACCGCGACGACGGCGAAGAAGGCCGCTGACGAGGCAGAGAAGAAGAGAATTGCTGATGAAGCAAAGCAAAGGGCCAAAAAAACCAATGAGAAGCTTAAGGCGGATGACGCTGCTAAGATCAAAGCTAAGAAGATAGTCGATCGGAAGGCCGCTGAAAAAGCTAAGAAGAAGGCATCGCATGAGGCTAAGAAATCCCGGGGTGTAACTGAGTCTATGGTGGTTGTCGCTTCGGATACCGCTCCCATGCCACTGCAGACCATTCCTCCTATGGAGATTACAGAGATAACCAGCGGCGAAGATGATGTTGGGAAGCGCAAATCTATGTCGCATGAGTATGTTACTCCGTTAAAGGGTAGAGGAGGAAAAGATGGGAGTAGAACGGGTAGGAAAAGGTCTATAACCAGTGGCAGTGACCCGCCTAACATCGAATCTATTAAGAAGAAGGGGCGAAAGAAGAAGAAAGATGAATAGTATTACTAGTTATCGTAGATGTTATGGGTATTTTGGTTATTTAGGCCGATAGTATACGCGAGTAAGACCCTCACTTTTTGGCTTTTGGAGGCATGGTGTGGTTTTCATGTACACCCTATCATTAGAAAGGAAAGATATCAGTATATGTAGTCTTGCTTTAGTTGTGCGAATGAAAGCATTAGTTATTGGTAACAGTGAATTACAAGCTATAAGCCCCTTCTAGGCATCTAGTTACAAGTATTTTCATGTGATTCAGAGTCATAGTCTTCATATATGATTACATGGAAAAAAGTTGATTTTGTTGTTCTTCTTCTTCTTCCTCAAAGTGAAGATGCCATTAGAGAGGTCCCTTGCTAGGGAGGTGTCAAATCAGCAAATTTCCATCCCTTGTAACAAATGAGCTTGGGGTATTTATAGTGAAGTGGCTAGGTGGGAGTAGGCAGGAGTAAGGGACCACACACTACGTTTCTTACCCGAACAAGCAAGCTTCCAGAAAACTCGTACCCCCCTTTACATACCCCAGAAGCTCGTACTCCTCTATGGGTTACAAATTTCGTACCCTATGGGGTACGAAATTCATACTCGAGGGGTACGAAATTCGTACTTGAGGGGTACAAGCTTTCGTACCCCATGGGGTACGAATTTTCGTACCCCATGGGATACGAAATTCATACTCGAGGGGTACGAATTTTTGTACCCCAAGGGGTATAAAACTCGCATCTTCGAGATACAAATTTCGTGCCTCTTGGGGTATGAAATTCATACCCCAATGGGGTACGATGGCTATGCTTACATTGCAACATGAGGGGCTTGGGTACCGTGTTTGAGGGGTTCAAGTCGAGGGGAGAGGTATGGAAATGGGTACATACACGGTGTTGAGGAGTTATGGGGCCCTAGCTTTCGCGGCCCTTTTTCAACCTTGCTTCTTTGGCTTTTTGGCGACACTTCGAACTTAGTTCCACACGATGTGTTGAATTGAGCGTGCCTCGTGTACTTTTGGGAACCGAACCAAAAAAACCGGTTAACAAGAACTAATTTCAATACACTACGAAAAAGTTGATAAACTGTACCATTTGATCGTTTAAGCAGTTCAGCAACCTATTGTGTAAGAAGAGCCAAAGCGATGGTATACAAGAAAAAAACTAACGTTTTTCTTACTGTTATGTGCCTAGTTGCCTCTAAGCCATAATTCTCCAACCGCTCGCACAATGAAGTGAAACAAAGCCTTTTCATTCGGAAATTTCGCTGACAACGTTCTGCATGTCCAATAAGTACTTCATTTACCCAAGTAATACCAAACGTTTCAGAATCATGTATTCTGCTTCTTTCTGGTCTCCGATTTGCCATGTATTGTCAAATATGGGAGATGTCTTGCAAATCCTGCAAATCTTTGGGATCAAAATCGTCACTAGACGACATGAAGAAGGAACCAAAGTTTAGAAGTGAAGAGTGGTGGTAGAGGTGAAGAACGGTGGTTGAGAGATTGGTTAATATAATAGGATTTGAAAAAATAGCCATTGGGGGGAGCCGTTTGCGTCGGACGGCGTCCGATGTGTCTGAGGCAAACGCCTCATTTCCAATGTTCCAATTGAACGGGTAAAGTAGTGGGTCCTAGGTTTGACGCATACAACACATTGAATGCAAACACCAAAATTGACTCCCAGTTTTTTTTGCAAACGATACTTTATTGTTCCCCCTAAGCTTTAGTCTTAAATGCTACTTGCTGACACATGATTTTAGAAAGAATCTCAAATCAAATTATCATGTTAAGCTTGAATTCCTCCAACTCTCTCCAAATGCATTGTCATATCATTTTGATTATATAAAAGAAAAGGATAATGATAGCATAATTCTTTGATCTTGGACATAAAAAATTTCATTTATTAGTGAATGGACGTGGCTAAATGAGCAGCAAATTAAACATGGTTCGAAACAAATAAAAATAGGGGGAAAATGATTCCTTGATTAATATGAATTTTTCTGTTGGTTTTTTTATATTATTTGGTGGTGTTCGCAAAACTTACTGGTAGAACCTGATGAAAAAAGCTTTATATAACATTCAGTGTGGTTTGTAAACTAACTAGAACTATACAATGATGGAAAAACCTACCATAAGGATACATAACTTCAAAAAGAATATTTGTCACAGTTTTTTTTTATTTCGATAAAATGTAAAATTGTAGGTATTGGAAAATTTTAAGTTTTTTTGATTGAATCGTAATCAGGAGCTGATTGTTTTGCTTGGTGTGTGCCTTTGCAAAAAAGTTGCCATAACTTTTTTTGTTAATATCAATTAACGCGTGAACATGTCTATATCTAACAAATATATTTTCTCAAATGTCGAACACTATTATTGTTTTCAATAAAGACATCTTTATCAAATTTTTACATAAAAAAGAAGTAATTGACTTATATATGCTCATGTGTTTAATCCACTAAGCTTTTTAAAATCAAAAATTTGCCTTTCACTACTAAACATGAAAAATAGTCCGTATCATTTGTAAAGTATTTAAGACTACTGAATATAAATTTGATTATTTTTTGGAATGAATGAACATATTCAGTACATACAATCATATAAGACTATGTATAGTAAGACTCTTCTTTATGAAGTGCACAAGCTTGGAAATCTTTGTAGTAAAGTGCCTAAACATTATTAGTTACGGGACTTAAATTTCTTCCATATTCGTGGAAATTTTTATAATGGAGGTTTAATGTTGCTTCGACTAGGTGGTCTTGGTTTTCTTCTATTCCCCTTGCTTTGAAGGTTACGACTTTGTGGTACTATCATTGAGTCAACTTTGCCCTGCTTCAGAGTAAAAGTAGTTGTTTCGAATCTAAGATGATTAAAGCGGAGAGCTCTATTGTCCAATTGATTTAAAACGACCATAATGTGATGATTGTAGTGACGATCCTCCATTTTTAAACAACATAACTTGCTCAAAATGATAGATAATCAATCTTGATAAATAGAACCAATAGCATAACGCAGACCCAAAAATAAAATACAACTCAAAATCTCATAGCAGAAATAAATAAATACACGAGTATTTTATAAATTTATATTTATTATTTGAAATAAACAAATTGAAATAACATAATTAATTGCATAACTAAACTGAAATGGTGAAATAATTAAATATAGATGGAGTCTCCAAGTAAGTTTTCATCTCCTGAAAAGAAATCCTAAACTGTAATACTTAGGTTGAACCGAGCATAATGAAAAAACATAACACACAAGTCAAAACTAACATCCTTATGTAAATCGGTAAACCAAAGTGCATAGTAACTTAAGAGATGTTACGAGTTTTTCCATCTCTTAAGAATCCTTTAAACTATTTACATACAATAGCATACGCTATAACAGATAACGTCTAATAAATATTAAAATAACACTAAGTCTTTATATTGACCCTCTTAACAAAATTTAAAGCATGGTAATCTATGCAGGTCCTATAACACGACTAGTAACGCTGGTAGATAGTGAGTCCCGTATATGTACAACACTAAACCGAAGTCATAATTTGCTCGTATAATGATAAATATGACAAGGCACATGAGACAATGTGTATTGCAGGATTCTACCAGTTTGTCATTTCTGGTTGGTCGTAATACGTACTGGTCGACCACTACAACACCCATAATCAAATATGGTACATCTATCGAATCACAAATCAAGTGAGTAATATGAAGGGGTGTGTCCGCTAGAAGTAGCTAACCTTATATGTAGACTCTTTTTTTAGTCATTTTAATTATGATACAAGTGTCAAGGATATCCATCATTGTTTTCTTACTTCATTCCATTAAACGTTTCCTAAATTAACCACTTCATTCTTGAACATCCTCCGCATATGTAATTGTTAAAGTAGTTTCAGTATTGATAGAGAGTATGCCAATTTCCAGCTTCGGTCTCTTTAAAAAATAATCATTACTTTACATACCGTGGTCATTTTGTGTTTAAATAAAACATCATATCTCATGTCATAAATCGATTTAGTTCACTTTTTGGTTTCACATTATCATTTTATCAAATCAGTTCAATATCAGATTTAAATTTCAATTTCATAATTCCATATCATAAATCGGTTCATTGTCAAAATTCAAATTCAATTTTAGTCTTTTCTGTCACAATTATCATTACCCAGATGAATACTTATATTCAAACAATTTGTCTTAACAACTTGAGCTAGAAATAAACTCTTTATTCAAAGTACTTAATATATATAATAGTTAAATTTAAAATATAATAGTTTAATTAAAAACATTATTAATAGAATAAATAATACAAGGAAAATGGTTTAAATAGAAATTAGTATAAAATATTACAAAATAAAAAATATAAATATAATATTTTGGAATAAATAGTTTATTTCCTCTCAAACCATTTGAACCCAACTTCAAACTTCAGAAATTCATTTTTAACCATTTCAGATTTCATATTTTGATTTGAAATAAATTTCAAATTATTACAAACTTCAATTTATTTTCAATTGAAGTTTAAGTTTACTGATTCAAAAATCAACGTCAATTTAACGATTTAAAACTTAATTACCAACTTAAACATAATTAATAGATTTTAATTGAATTTCGAATTCCAAAATCATTTTCCTTCTTTGGTTTCAAAACTTAAAACGCAAATTTAGACAAATTTATTTAAATTGGTTTAAACCTCAAATCTTAGATTTAACACTTGGAATAATCCAATTTCAATAAATCTAATTTAAATCTTACTTTTCATTTAAGATTACAAATCAAGATTTTATTTATCAATTTCCTTTGTCAAATCAAATTTGTACATTAGAATCATACCACATTTCAAGTCAAAATGAAATTATTAATTTCCATATAAGCTTCCATTTCCATAATATCATTACAAAAGAGATTTTGATTTAAACATGGTTTCCTTTTAAAACATTCATTCAACAAAAGTCCATTTAATTGAACTATAACGTACATTCCAAAATAAAGAATTCAATGTAGTATTAAATCTTAAATTCAAATTAATTTAGAATTTCTCTTTTTAAAGCTACATTACAATAAATTCCAGTTTCAAACTCAAGTTAAACTATACTTTGACAAAATTCAAACTGAGCTCCAATTTTAAATGAAACTATAAAAAATTCTCATAAAATTAAAAATCCATGTTAATGAAATCAAATTAAATTTCAAATCATTAATCAGAGTAATAAACTTTCTTTTAATGACGTTATATTCAAAATATCCACATTCTCAATTTCAGTCAATTATATATTCAAATTTCAAAAATCCATTTAAAATTAAATAAACCATTTTAAATCATTTGTAGATAAATTATCATAAAATTCTCAAATTTCATTTTCATTATCAAATAGATTTAATTGATTAGCTAAAGTTTTAAAACAAATTTGTATAATTTCAACTCATTTGTATTTAGAATTTTAAAAAAATTATAGTACCATTTATTATGACCAATGGTGTTTATTATTTAATTTTCTATCCAAGCAAACTAAAATATTTATAATTTAAATACGGATATGTATCATTTCAACCATTTCAAGTGTCATAAGTAAATATGTTCAAACATATCCGACATTAACAAGGAATTTACAACAATCGTTGTGGTCATTAATATCATTTATAACATGATCAGATATCAATAACATGGGTGTAACAATATATGTTTTATATTTGTTTCATACAAGTGTCCATATCAATATCAAATTATATACTATTTGTGTAAATCATATCAACATGTGCATAGACATTACAATAAAATAGTATGCAATCAAATAATTCATATGTCGATTAAATTCAAATAAACATATATATATATATATATATACACACACACATACACGACAAATTAAATTTATTAATTTTCATAAAAATATTAATTAGTGTGAGTGCATGAACACTCACCCTAACAATGATCCAAATTGATATGAACCATGATCATTGTAACAACCCACCATTATTAAACGTTTCCAGATCCACAGTAAATGACACGTGTTTGACGCAAACCGTTTAAAATGGCGAATTGCTAATGGGAGATTAATATAAAAAATAAAGATATGAGAAGAACGGAACATAGAATCTCATAACAGAAGGAAAAAAATATAATAATCACAAAATAGTTTACATTATACATTGTATTACAATATTAGAGTTAAACAATCAACAGTCATATCAAGTAACATGATGGAATAAATCTAGTACATATGAATTGTCAAGCTTTATCTTCATATTCAAAAAAAAATCGGCTAAACTAAAACAGTTCAAGCTGATCCAAGCGTAATGAAAAACATTACACTCGAGTCATAACTAAAATTTCTTATGTAAGTCAAATCTAACCAAATGAAATGTGAGTGTAGTAGCATCAGAGATGCTTGCGGGATTTTCCATCTCCTATCAAGGTATAAGTGAGTGCAATAACTTAAGAGATGTTACGAGATTTTCCATCTCCTAAGGATTCGTTAAACTATCTATATATAATAAGATATGTTATACATGTATTGTATATTAGTAAAGTATAATATTGAAGATAACGTTAAGGTGTTACTCATAATCCCCCTTAACACATTTTTATATGTATTGTAGTCTATGCGAGTACCATAACACCACCGCAAACTAGTAGCTCCTAGACGATCCTCTCTGGGTACAACAAAAAACAAAATCCTGGTGGGCTCATATATGGATAAATATGAAAAGGCACATAAGGCAATGTCCAAAAAAGGATTCTACAATTTCACCTGTTCTGGATGGTCATAACCCACTAGCCGAACGTGTCCAACACCCCCAATCTAATTAAGGCGCAACAACCGAATCATAAATCAAGCGAACTAGTGAAGAAGTGTATCCGCTAGAAGTAGCTAATCTCATTGGCTGGACATAGGCACTACAAGACAATATGGTTTAAGTTGCACTTATTAGTAACGTTTCCATGGAGGTGTAACTATTATTGTTTTCATGCCATATTTTCAATGCTCCCAAATATTACCTCTCATCCGGCCTGTACATTTTTCATTTTTACCAAAAGCTGCCGCCAACTTTTAGTTCTTACGTTTTAGTTTCCATGTCTTCGTTTTTCTTCACTTCCAAAAATATACATGTCCCATTTCCTCGTCGTCCCATCCACTTTATATTTGGTTCATCATCGTCATCATCGTGCTGCTCCTCTATGATACCCCACTTCATATTCGATCGAATCCTCTTTGATGTGCTACCACTCTTCGAAGTCAATCAACACACTAACCTTCTTCATTGATTGAAGATTTCATCATATTACTTGTTGTCGGTATGGATTTCTCCACCTCTACTCTAATTTACATGGTACGATGCTGATTTTATACTACCCTAATTTCCTACTTGTCTTCATCATTTTTCCAAACTTTAAACTGTGCATTAACCAAAATTTGGAATAATCTATGATGTTATTACTATTTTTTTCAATATCTGCTTTTGATATTTTTTGTTTCATCAATAAAGGTCTTGATCTATTTTATCAGTTGTTAATATTGTATTACCGTAATCACTTGTACTAAATGTATTTTGTCTGAGCTGTAAGTTGAGCAACATTATACTGATTGATTGGTGATCTTTAAGAAGTTGGAAATTGCTCCATTTGGATTCGGTAGTCGTGCATTTATCTGCTTGTAGCTTTGGGGCTGGAGATTGTGGTTTTCATAGAACTCCAGGTGAGAGAAGGGTAATGCAAGTATTAGGCTGAGCTAGGTATTAAAATAAGGGGCATGTGGGTGTTACATATTGGTCTGAGTATGGGGAAAGGAGGAAACAAATTGGAACTTTTTGATGCTAAAGTGGGTTAGGAATAAGAAGATTAGAGCACTTTAACTAATCAATGGGTTTTGACATAATTCAATTAGGGTTATATTGGGTGTTGTATTAGCAAAATTAGGCATTGAATTGAAGGCCAGTTTGGTTATTGATCTAGGAATTTGGTTATGTGTTCTATAAGTCTACAGGGTTAAGAAAATTACCATGGATTGCATTTATAAAGAAAGTTACATAATGCATTTTAAGTAATTGTTTGTGAAGTCTAATGGTTGCCTATACTTTCGACGACCAACAACACATACCTGGTTGGGTTCCTCTCATAATTTATTAGTTAACATTTGAATCATATAAGAAATGTCTATATATTTTTCATAATAACCTTTAATTATAATTCAAATTATCATATATAGTGACATTTATATTAGATTCACAAGTCATGTTGTATTAGGGCATTTGGTTTATGGACATACATATACACATTACATGTGTACACACACAGGTGTATATGTAAAGCAGTATATTATAAATAAATAAAAAATTAATTTCACACTTGAGGTTTCAACACTACATTTCATTTTTCTAAGAAAATAAAGGTACGTCGATGATTTATTTGTTCCTTGTTTTTCCTTATTATTTCTGTCTAAACAATCCTTCTCTTAAGTTCTTTCTTTGTGAGAACTTTGAGATAGGTTGATTTTACTAACTTGGAGGAATCTTAACTTAGTTTTCGTATGATATTCTAATTTTAGCATTGTCATATCCACCTAACTTTTAGAGTAACCTTTAATTGAAATTTAAGTTATTGTACATAGAACATTTATATTAGATTCACAAGTCCTTATGTGTTAGGACGTTGGGTTTATAAACATACATACACACACAAACATATATGCATTATGTATATGTACACACATACATGCAGGGAATAAATAAATTAGTTCCTTTGCTTTAGAAAAAACTTCATACTTGAGGTTTCAAATTTTCACTTTAACTTTTTTATGAAGATGAAGATATATATATATATATATGGTTTGTTTATTCCTTGTTTTATTTTTTTATTTCTGACTTCATATTCATGTTAAATGAAATTTCCTTTTATTTAGTTCTATAAAAGATGAATTTTCAGTGTGACCGTACTCAATTACTAGAATATATAGAATTTCCTCATTTTTCTGATCTTGTTGTACTAACAATCTAATTATTGAAATTAACGCTTGGAAATTGAGTAGAAAATAGTTTGAAAATTTAGAGAAAGTTTATAAAGATACAGGGATGTGTCTCTTAAGGTAGTAAGTACTTTTTAATAAGATTTACATTGCTACGGCAGACCTCTCATTCAAGAAAATTAATGAATGCATGGCTGATAGGTATAGCCTGGTAGGCTGGTGGGGAACTACTTGCGTTTGTGGCAATCACTTCAGCTATTTATGTAGAGCAAAAGCTATTTATGAAATTTTGATATAAGTTATGCATGTTTTAATTTGTACTTATGGTAAGGTTTTTCTTGAAATCAGTTATTTCTTTATAATCAAATTTCCTTCACCAATCATACAGTCTTAAACTTGTTCAGGAGTTCGGGCTCAGTAAATAAACGTTAATGGCGGCAAGAAACCTCATTTTTTCTTCCCGTTTTCTTTGATCTCCTTTCCTACCCTTCAGATCCGTTCAACTCACTTCTCCTTCATCCGATTTCAGCCTCCTCTTACTTTCGCCTGCGTGTTTGTTTACTGAACCCTATTTTCGATTTTAGATTTGAACCCTAATCTTCTTTTCTCCCAATTTCTGCCCTTTCTGCTTTAGATTTTGTAACCCATTAACACTCCTTTCAACACTTCTAGCCTGTTGCGTGTTGGCGCTCCTGGGACTACCGGGCCTCTTCGATACTTATGTAGTTAGATCTCGTGTGGAAATGAAGATCTTCTGCACTTGTATCAACGATGTTTCAGGTGGAAACATGAGTGTTTCGACTTTCTTAGATCTGAAGTAAGGTATCAATGTGGAGTTTCCATGGAGTTAACAACTTCCTGGACCTCCAATCGGTTTCGTGTCTCGTTGTTATTTTTCTAGTATGCCTTCTTATTTACCAAGAGTATGTTACATGGTCTTCCTGGTGACTGCAATGGAGTTTTTGCATATTAGTTGATGTCGGTGTTGTGATGGGCCTATTATAGTTTCTAGATATTCAATGTTGAAATGGTTGTCGTTTTGTTAGTATTTTTGGTTGGCTGTAGTGATCTTTGGTTGCAGTTTTATGTAGTTGTACCGAACTGTGATGTTGAGAGACTATTGCGTAAGAGTTTGCATGTCACATTTCAAGGCAATTTTTTGGTTTGTTTCTGTTGGCTTAGTATGTAAGTGTGCTGGTCCACTCCTCCATCTTCTACCCAATCTCTGGAAAAAATCTCGCTGTCCTATTTAAAAGATTTGTGCCTGACCTTTTGACTTTAAAACCCGTCCAATACCTTCGTTCCCAACAACATCATTCCTTTTCCATTCGAATCAAATAAAAAAGTTCAGATGTCTTCGTTCTTTTCTCCATTCATAAAGCAACCCTTTCGTTCCCCTCTCAATTTAAAATCAGAGAAGGATGACTTTAACCTTCAATTTCCTTCGTTCTTTTCCTCGTTCTAACCTGCAAAACTATACCTTTGCTCTTTACTTATTCTAAACACAACGATAAAAAAACGTAGCATACAAATCAAACCAACTTCAAATCAAACATCAATTTTTTTTATTAAATCGAATACTCTACGAAATCCATTATTTCCAAATCATGAGCTCGTTGAGTTAGAACTTTTCGTTGGTGTGCTTGAAGATGGGTTCGCTCCTTTTTTTATTGCATCATTTTCGAACAGAAAGGGGTCATTGTGGTTTTCGGTGAACTAGGGATTGATGGGGTCTTTTTTGTAGCGCAGTTGGGTTCCTGGAGGTGAGGCGAAGTGATTGCCGGAATTTTGAAGTGTTTGACATCGAAAAATGTCACGCATAATTACTAATAGCCAAGCCATGGGTACAAGAACTATAATATAACACCCCACATCTGTTAATGTCACTCTTAAAGGAATGCATTAAGTTTCGTGAAGCGCAATAGGTAAACATTATAGAAAATTTACAAGCCATATATAAAAAGGCAGCGGAAAATTGTTAACTTCATTATTCAAATTAAAGCATTGTCTAAGGCCAATTACGACCAAACCAGTTACATCAAATCTGTCTCATAAGAAAAAATTCTCATAAACTAAATCATCAGAGTAAATAAAATCATATCCCTTGCCATAAGCCATACAAAAGTAGAGAGCAAGTCAAAACGATACGTCTCAAGAAATCCAAGTCATGCCCAAGCTATAGGAGAAATCCTAGTCACTGTCGAGTGTTGCCACTCTGAGGACCTGGGGGGAAAGGAAGAAAGAGGCGAAAGAAAAAGGGTCAGACGTAAAGTCTGGCGAGTTCAAGTGATGTACAAATATGCATAGAATAAAAATGCCAAGACAGCTAAATAAGACTGGATGAGAAAGGTATAATGTCATAACAGATAAACTAAACAGAATAGCATGATGGATAGGAATAATAGGAATATGCTATGATCGAGTAATGCTTCACATTTATATCCTAAACTGGTAATGTCTGAACATATATGTCTTATGTCTACACCAATACTAGTATAAAAAGTTCAACATGATTTCACATCAGTAGGATTAACAACATAATTAAACAACAGGATTCGGCGTACCCTAATTACATAACCATATTAGGTGTTAACCTAATTGCACAATCAATAGGATTAGGTGTACCCTAATTACAACCCAATCGATTGGCTCCCTACTATGTAAATACCATGTGTCATCCCCGACAGTAAGGTGTATCACTCCCTAACCGGACATCTATATGACACATACCTGTTTACTGGTGTTATAGTGTCTTTTCTTCCCTAGTCGGACTCATGCACGCTTACGACTACGTCGAAACGCGCCTGTAACCACCCCTATGTGAACCTCTTACTATCCAGTTCATTAAAGCATGCCCTGGCCCCTACTTAGTGTGAGGCCCCCTTTAACAAGATACCAACAGTGATACTGACTGATATGGGTTCCAAACAACAGATTGACACAAGCCAAACCCCATAAGCTTGTACCCCCAAAGCTAGGGTTTAAGAGTCCCCATAACTCGATACAACAGTAAGAACGAGGGACCTCCTAGCTTATTAATACTCACGTTTAACCTAGCAGGTTTAGGATTATTAATAAGTGTGGTTGTTATATTACATTTTTCTGTAAATGTTATTATGTGTACAACCCTTTTTTTTTTCAAAACAACACTTTCCCAGATGTACAGATATAATATAGTAATTCAGTTTACTAACCTACATCTGGTACCCACATTTCATAACATGTCATTTACTTAATGTCTGTATTAAGTCTACTCTAACAAGTTTATACATATGCATTTGATTCCTTTCAATTATGTTTTCCCCAAATTACATCATGTACTGGATTATCTATATCATTTCCAAATTACAGCAGCCATGCATCATATTCCAAATTGCAGCAGGTATGCATACTATTATATTCCAAATTATAGTAGGTTTGCATGTTTCAAATTATAGCGGGTATGCATGTTATCATATCCCAAATTACAGCAGGCATGCATGTTTCAAATTACAGTAGGTACCCATGTTATCATATTCCAAATTATAGCAGGCATGTATGATTCAAATTACAGCAAATATGCATGTTATCACATTATCATATTCCAAATTACAGCAGGCATTCATGTTTCAAATTACAGTAGGTATGCATGTTATCATATTCCAAATTACGGCAGGTATGCATGTTATCATATTAAAGCATGTATAAATTATATGAAAATTATCCACAAATTACAGCATGTATAAATTCTATGCATATTATCCTGAAGTTACAACATCTATGCATATTATCCTCAAATTACAGCCTATATAAATTCTATGCATATTATCCTTAAAGCACAACATGTATAAATTCTAATCATGTTTTCACCAACTATATTCCTAACTTACAGTTTTATACATAATGTCCATTTACAACAAGTATATACACATTACCCCTTTTTATCAGTTCACAACAAGTATAAACATGTGTATATTTATCCTTTCTCCCAAATGATTGTCAATCAGTCCAAGTAAATAACATGCCTAAATTCTTCTTTTATATAATCCCTTGTTTCCCCAAACATATGCATACTCTAATCGAGTATAGCCTAGGCTTCCAAAGGCCCAGGCCTAACGTAAAATAAAAGGAGAAAAAAAGGAAGAAGAATAGATTCAAATCACATAGGCATATAGGCAAGACTGGAAATGTAACACCCCGAATTTTCTATTAACACTAAAGTTGCTAAAATATTAATAAGTGTGTAAGAGAGGGGATGTATCTAATATGAATATAAAAATATTAATAAGTATGTAAGAGAGGGGATGTATCTAATATGAATATAAAAATATTAATAAGTGTGTAAGAGAGGGGATGTATCTAATATGTATATAAAAACAATAATAAGTGTGTAAAAGGGGGGATGTATCTAATGTGTACATTGTAGAATATATATATATATATATATATATATATGCTGAGTGTTTGCTGAGTCACTTCTGACTCATTGCTGAGTCAACAAGATAAACCCCATCTTGTCTGAACGGCTGCGGTTATTTCTAGGTTAAATCTAATGGCCTAAATGCATTCTAAAATCTATAAATAAGTGGGTAGACCCTAGACCTAAATCACTTGTAAAATTAGAGAAGCTACCGTCATGCTGCTGCCATGGAGTTCAACATAGCCGTCACAAACTAAGAAGAGGAAGCCTAATCATCTACAACTAAATCTACACAAATCAAATCAAAAGATCTCTCTTTCTCTAATTCTTTTCTTTTGTTGGTGAGTATGATGATTCTCACAAGACTATTACAAACTAATTTGACTCAGTTATGAATGGATCACAAGAAAGTGATGTGATTTGTAATTGTAAATTCTATATATTGTGGATCTCTTATTATGTTATTATGTTGTCGTATGATGTAAATATATATGCTATGTCATGCTATGTTGTAAATTCTCTTATGCTATGTCGTGCTATGTTGAGAATCATGTCAAGCTATGTTATACTATCATACTATGCCATGTTATAAATCATGCTATATTATGTTGAAAAATCATGCTGTTGGATCATGCTTAAAGTTATGTTTTTTTTTCTTAATTTAAATGGATCTTGTTTATGGGAATTTGCCTATTAGGTTAGGTGTACCCATAAACTTGAAACTATAATTAAATAAAACTTGATTATGGGAATTTGCCTATTGAGTTAGGTGTACCCATATAAAACCATGTTGTTAAAAAAATTAGTTGATGTTGATTCACACATGTTCATATGTAAGTTTATGAAAATTGATTGAGATTATATTAGGTGAATTTTGAACAAGTTGACACCTTTAGGTCCATGACATGTATAATCTATGCAAGTTGGACATATGCAAGTTTCACCCCTTATTATGATTCATTTGGTCACATATACATGTTGTTATTATGATAATCTCTTTTATGCTATGAGTTAGGCTATTCGAGTCTAACATATATTTTGCGAATAAACATTCAAACGTGGGGTAGGGGTAATATTAGGAATTAATAAATTGGGTGCAATTTTGTAAGATTTTGCAGACCATGAATGGATGTCCATAATTGAGTCAATTATGGACATTGTTAAAAATTGGAAGTAATTAATAATTCAAGTAGGGAATTATTAAAATTGGGGGAAAATGGATTATTATTAATAATCAATGCTTAGGACACGAGGTTGGACCCGTTTGTGATGTAAACCTGCCCGGACCCGCCCGGCAAATCCAGTAGTCACAAATGTCGGCCCAATGTGAGAGGTCTTAGGCTCAAACTAAAGAATAACAGTTGTAAAGACACGAGGTTAGACTCTTTTATGGTGTAAGACTGCCCGGACCCGCCCGGCAAATCCAGCTGCCATAAATGCCAGTCTAATGTGAGAGGTCTTTATGAGGTTATGGCCTTAATGAACTAAGAAATACTTAACCAGATAATCATGTAAGGTGGGACATGGGGGTTAAGTAGGTGCCTTGGGTGGCATGAGGAATCTGGTGGTTGCCTTTAGAGGCATTTGAAATACGATTAGACTTAACCAAACACACATGTAAATGAACATGACTAAGTGGGTTAAGTGGGATGGACTAATGGGGACAAGCTTAGGTGGAATGCTTGTGGTAAATAGTGGGGGCCCATTTCAACCAGTATCCCAAAATGTATCTTTGTGGGCTCGACCCAAGTCGAGGACGGGACACGCATACTGGGTTTGACTATAAGAGGCCAAAACAGGGAGCGGTGGCAACGCAAGTCCAATGGGTTTCATATGCGTGTGTGGACCCGGGCTGGTAGGTAAGACGTTGTTGCATCGTGTAGGTATAAGCCGTGCATGTCCGTTGTATCAGGTTGCCACTTTAGGGGAGTGATACACCCCACTGTGGGGCCAGCACGGGTATCTACGAGTTAGGGAGCCGATCGAATAATGGGAAGTAGGGTACACCTAGTGGAGATAGGGGCAGGCGGCACCTATGTAGTCAGCTAGGGGTACGTAAAGCCATTGGGAAAGTTTCTAAGTGAAGCTAAGTGGGATGAATCTTTAGGGTGACTGGTGTGGTGCAGTATAGTGTTTATCCTTTAGTATTTAGGAGCGCCTATAACGTTGCCTTTAGCGATTGTCTATGTCCTTAATCTGCTCTTCATAGACATTTTCTTGTTTTCCAGCTTATGCCTTAGTCCAGTTATTTTGGTAATAGTATTGTAGAATTATCATATTCACCAGACTTTATGTCTGACCCCCTCTTTTCCATCCTTTTCTCCCTTCAGGTCCGCAGGTTGGGCCAAGTTCTAGTGGAGTCTAGTTGGATCGCTTATCTTCTGGAAAGCTTGGACTGCTGAAGTAAAGTCCAGCTTGTTATCTTTCTTTTTAATGGCTATTCATGTAATGGGATTATGTACTTGTTTTATCAAGATAGATATTGTACTTGACATTGAATATGGTGTTATGATGTAATCAAACATGTTTTGACTTCTGCTACAATGAAATAAAGTTTTTGAATTTCCACGTACTATTTTATATCTGTCTTGTTGTAATTTTACTGTTCTATATTCACTTAAAACCTCCATGGAAGTTAATGCATTCCCTTTGTGAGTGACATTAATGGACGTGGGGTGTTACACGTGGTATCAGAGCATGAGGTTACCAGAACAGATAAAAAAAAAATTTAGAAAAATATTTTTTTTTCTAAAGTATTTTTGGAAGAAGTGCTTTCAAAAAAAAAAAAAAAAACAACATGTCTTAATGAGTAAATTTAAGAAGAAAGTTTTTATGAAAAACATAATCCCAAATAGCCACATCCTTATCTTTATCTTTCGAATTCTCCATTTTGAATCTTTCCTTTTCGTTTCAGCATGAGATATCAACATTCCAGAGGGTGTTCATATACCCGGTTGGTTTCGTCAATATCTCGAGGCTAGGGCCACTGCGGGTCCAGCAAATCCTCCCCCTCCTCCTCCTCCTCGTGTTGACACTTTTGCAAAGACGTGCAAGGAATTCAAGGCTATGGGAGGAAAAACTTTTCAAGGGACTGAGACGTTTGTGGAGGCCAGAGATTGGCTTAAGGAGACTGAGGAATTGTTGGATATCTTTGAAGTGGAAGATGGGAGGAAAGTCCGTTTAGCTGCTTGGTTAATGAAGGGAGAGGCCTCGTTTTGGTGGGAGGTCACTAACGGGGAACGTCCAGTTGATTCATGGGCGGATTTCAGACGAAGGTTTGAGGCAAAGTTTCTTTCAAGGGCAGAGGAGTACTTAAATATGGAAAAATTCCTGGCACTAAAGCAAGGGAGCTCATCAGTAAAGGAATATGTCAATAAATTTAATCAGTTAGCAAGGTTTGGCTTGGAGTTGGTGAACACGCCAGAGAAGAAAGCTTTGAGGTTCGTTAGAGGCTTGAATGAACCGTTGCAAGGGTTGGCTATGACCCACATCCCTATGGGAGCCACCTTTGAAAAGCTAGTAGAAATGGCACTTATGCATGAGGATAAGGCAGTTGAAAAGAAAGGGGATCAGAAGAAACCCCAACAGCAAAATAAGAAGGGTGGTAAAAACAATAATGGCAAAGGGAAGAAGAAATGCTTCAATTGTGGGACGCCTGGCCATCTCAGCAAAGATTGTAGAAAGAAAAAGAAGACTGGTTGTTTTCATTATGGAGAGGTGGGACATTTAGTGAAGGACTGTCCAAAGAAGGGGCAGAGGGCAGGGTCTACCTCGGGAGGACAGGTGCAGGCTCTTATGGCACCAGGGCAGGCAAGGGGGCAAGTTCAGGCTATTGCGGCCCCACCGCTGCAAGAAAGAGGTAGAACAATTTCTGTTGAAAGCTTAGTTTTTCTGTTTGATCATCCTGTCCGTACCTTATTCGATTCTGGCGCATCTCATTCGTTTATCTCTGCATCATTAGTTGAATCACTGCACTTGAACACCAGTTTAGTAGAAGATCCCTTGGTCGTTTCAAATCCAATTGGGGGTTCGGCTCATTTGACCATGATATGTTTGGATTTGAAAATCTCTATACTTAGCGTTGAATTTAGATGTGATGCTTATGTATTGGGCTTCACGGGCTATGGGCTAATTTTAGGAATGGATTGGTTGTCTAGAAATAGGGCCATTCTTGATTGTGAAAGGAGAGTAGTTAGGCTTGTGACTCGCCTTGGTAATGCTCTCGACATCTTTTGTAATCCCATAAATTCCGTTATGCTAAGTTATCTTGAATCGCTTGACGCGTCTGTAGAGAACCTGCGATCGGTAGAAGTGGTCCGGGAATATCCGGATGTGTTTGAGGAGGTGAAGGGCTTACCTCCAAAGCGGGAGATAGACTTTCGAATTTATCTTGTGGATAATGCTAAACCCGTATCTTTGCCAGTGCGCCACATGGCTCCTCGTGAATGGAGGGAACTCAATAAGCAAGTAAAGGAGTTGCTTGAGAAGGGGTTCATAAGACGTAGTATATCGGAGTGGGGTGCTCCAGTAGTTTTTGCCACAAAGGCGGATGGGTCTCTTAGACTTTGTATGGACTATAGAGAACTAAACAAGCTTACTAAAAAGAACCGACACCCACTGCCGAGGATTGACGATCTCTTTGATCAGTTAGTTGGCGCCTCAGTGTTTTCGCAGTTGGACTTAGCCACTGGCTTTCATCAACTGAGAGTGGCTGAGGATAGCATAGATAAGACTGCTTTTAGGACTCCTGACGGATTCTATGAATGGCTAGTGATGCCCTTTGGTTTGACAAACGCTCCTGCATATTTTGTTGATTTGATGAGTAGGGTGTTTAGGGAATACCTTAACAAATTCGTGGTAGTCTTTGTAGATGACATCTTGATCTTTTCTAAGGACGAAGAAGAGTATGCCCTACATCTTAGGGAAGTGTTGGAGACCCTTCGAGCTCATAATCTTAAAGCTAAATTTTCTAAGTGTCACTTCTGGAGGAAGGAAGTGCGATTCTTAGGGCACGTGGTTTCCAAAGAGGGGATAGCTGTGGATCCCGTGAAGGTAGTGTCCATCCAAGATTGGAAGGTTCCTAAAAATGCTACCGAGGTAAGGAGTTTCTTGGGGTTGGCTGGTTACTATAGGAAGTTTATCAAAGACTTCGCAAAAATATCAGCTCCATTAACACGGTTAACGAAGAAGAACCTGGTTTTTACGTGGGACAAAGATTGCGATGATGCATTCCAACGTTTAAAGAGAGCCTTAACTTCAGCCCCAGTCTTAGTGCTGCCAGACGGGAATAAACTGTTTACCATCTATACTGATGCTTGTGGGACGGGACTTGGCGCGGTCCTCATGCAAGAGGGAAGAGTAATAGCCTATGGTGGAAGGCAGTTGAGGGTTCATGAAAAGAATTACCCCACGCATGACTTAGATCTAGCCGCAATTGTTTTCGCGCTTAAGTCTTGGCGTCACTATCTTCTTGGTGAGAAATTCGAACTGTTCACTGACCACAAATCATTAAAATACTTATTCTCTCAGAAGGATTTGAATTTAAGGCAGCAACGGTGGATGGAATTCTTAGCCTCCTACGATTTTGAAATAGCATATAACCCGGGCAAGGGTAACGTGGTGGCAGACGCCTTAAGTAGGAAAAGGTTGTCCTTGAGTCCGTTGTTTGTTGAACGACAAAGCTTAGAATTCATCTCTATGTTTGACTTTAGACCCTCCGTTGACTTAGTACCCGGTCTGTTAGCATCCTTGGAGGTTAGACCTACACTTCTAGGACGGGTTGGTGAGGCACAGCGAGACGACCCACAGTTGGTTGAGATAGTAGAAAAGCTCAAAGGGGGGGAGTCGTCAAGCCATCTTCGTAGGTATACCCTAGACGATAAGGGTTGGTTACGAAGGGATAATAGACTTTGTGTACCACAAGACGAAGACTTAAGGAAGGCCATTCTTGATGATGCTCATCGCTCAAAAATGACCATTCATCCCGGCGGGGATAAGATGTACAAAGATATGAAGCGGGTTTTCTTTTGGGCCGGTATGAAAAAGGATGTGGCCGAGTACGTCGCTAGATGCTTGGTGTGCCAACGAGTTAAAGCAGAACAAAAGAAACCCGGTGGGTTGCTTCACCCATTAGAAGTTCCACTATGGAAATGGGAAAGCATCTCAATGGATTTTGTGGATGGATTACCAAGATCAAGGAAGGGTAACACGGGGATTTGGGTTATAGTAGATAGACTTACTAAAAGCGCCCATTTTATTCCTGTGAAAAGTAAGAGGACTGCTCCGTGGTTGGCTTCTGTATACATTAAGGAGATAGTTCGTTTGCACGGTATTCCTTCTAGTATAGTAAGCGACCGTGACCCCATCTTTACTAGCGAATTTTGGAAGAGTTTACAAGAGGTGGTAGGGACTCAGCTATGTTTGAGCACCGCATATCATCCTCAGACAGACGGCCAGACCGAGAGGGTGAATCGCATTCTAGAGGATCTTTTAAGGCTTTGTATCCTAAACTTTGGGGGTACATGGGAAGAGCACCTTCCGTTAGTAGAATTCGCATATAATAATAGCTTTCAGTCTAGTATTGGCATGGCACCTTTCGAAGCTCTTTATGAAAGGCCTTGCCGTTCGCCTACATGTTGGTGGGAATCTACTGATAAAATCCTACTTGGGCCCGATATGGTTAGGGAAACCTCGGAGAAGATTGAGTTGATTCGAAGGAGGATGAAAGCAACACAAGATAGGCAAAAATCGTATGCTGATAAGAGGAGGACAGATCTTGAGTTTGACATTGGGGACATGGTTTTTATCAAAGTATCTCCGTTACAGAATGTTGTTCTCTTTGGGTCCGTGGGGAAATTAGCACCAAGGTTTGTAGGGCCGTTTCCTATAAAAAACAAGATTGGGAAGATGGCATATAGGGTGGAGTTGCCTGAGAAACTTAGTGGAGTACACGACGTATTCCATGTATCACATTTGAGGAAGTGTTTGCACAAGACTGCGGAGGTGGTAGAGCCGAGCTTGCTTAAAGAGGTGGAAATAGAGCGTGATGCAACAATTAGACGAGCTCCTACATGCATTCTTGGGTCGGAGATAAAAAAGTTGAGGAATCGAGAGGTCAGACTGGTTAAAGTGCAATGGGGAGATGATGAGAGCAACGCAACTTGAGAGACAGAAGAGAAGATGCGTTCGTTGTACCCTTTTCTTCTTGAGGGTATGTCTTTTAATTTCTCCTTTATCGCTTAGCTTATCTGATCTTATCTTTAGTATGTCCTCTCATTAGTATCTTTGACCTTTAGTTAGGATAATCCTATGGTTGAAACATGTGTTTGAGACATGTTATGTATGATGGATGCAAAATGGATGCAAGTGTTTGCTAGTGGTTGCTCGTGGATGCATATATACACACACTTTAGGCACTAGATCGGCTCAGTCACTACATATTGCATATTGCATATATATGGATGTATTTAGTAAAATGGATGAACCATGGTTGTATTATCATGTGGATGCTGCATTCAGATGATGGTTGTGCACGCATATAGAAGTATTACGTAGCATTAAGAATCTTTTGCATACATAATGGATGCATGGCACGATCATAGTTGCATTAAGGAGGTCAACTGAATCAGTGGACCGCCTGATTTTGCATTAGATACGGACATATACACACACTGTGCATTTAAACATGAAAGCATTAGAAGTCTGTAAGGACAATGGATGCCTGTGTATGATGGATGAGTAGATGGACGTTTGGATGGTAGGATATACATTCTTCCAGACTTGAAGATTTCGGGGACGAAATCCTAAAAGGAGGGGAGAATGTAACACCCCGAATTTTCTATTAACACTAAAGTTACTAAAATATTAATAAGTGTGTAAGAGAGGGGATGTATCTAATATGAATATAAAAATATTAATAAGTATGTAAGAGAGGGGTTGTATCTAATATGAATATAAAAATATTAATAAGTGTGTAAGAGAGGGGATGTATCTAATATGTATATAAAAACAATATAAGTGTGTAAAAGGGGGGATGTATCTAATGTGTACATTGTAGAATATATATATATATATGCTGAGTGTTTGCTGAGTCACTTCTGACTCATTGCTGAGTCAACAAGATAAACCCCATCTTGTCTGAACGGCTGCAGTTATTTCTAGGTTAAATCTAATGGCCTAAATGCATTCTAAAATCTATAAATAAGTGGGTAGACCCTAGACCTAAATCACTTGTAAAACTAGAGAAGCTACCGTCATGCTGCTGCCATGGAGTTCAGCATAGCCGTCACAAACTAAGAAGAGGAAGCCTAATCATCTACAACTAAATATACACAAATCAAATCAAAAGATCTCTCTTTCTCTAATTCTTTTCTTTTGTTGGTGAGTATGATGATTCTCACAAGACTATTACAAACTAATTTGACTCAGTTATGAATGGATCACAAAAAAGTGATGTGATTTGTAATTGTAAATTCTATATATTGTGGATCTCTTATTATGTTATTATGTTGTCGTATGATGTAAATTATATATGCTATGTCATGCTATGTTGTAAATTCTCTTATGCTATGTCGTGCTATGTTGAGAATCATGTCAAGCTATGTTATACTATCATACTATGCCATGTTATAAATCATGCTATATTATGTTGAAAAATCATGCTGTTGGATCATGCTTAAAGTTATGTTTTTTTTCTTAATTTAAATGGATCTTGTTTATGGGAATTTGCCTATTAGGTTAGGTGTACCCATAAACTTGAAACTATAATTAAATAAAACTTGATTATGGGAATTTGCCTATTGAGTTAGGTGTACCCATATAAAACCATGTTGTTAAAAAAATTAGATGATGTTGATTCACACATGTTCATATGTAAGTTTATGAAAATTGATTGAGATTATATTAGGTGAATTTTGAACAAGTTGACACCTTTAGGTCCATGACATGTATAATCTATGCAAGTTGGACATATGCAAGTTTCACCCCTTATTATGATTCATTTGGTCACATATACATGTTGTTATTATGATAATCTCTTTTATGCTATGGGTTAGGCTATTCGAGTCTAACATATATTTTGCGAATAAACATTCAAACGTGGGGTAGGGGTAATATTAGGAATTAATAAATTGGGTGCAATTTTGTAAGATTTTGCATACCATGAATGGATGTCCATAATTGAGTCAATTATGGACATTGTTAAAAATTGGAAGTAATTAATAATTCAAGTAGGGAATTATTAAAATTGGGGGAAAATGGATTATTATTAATAATCAATGCTTAGGACACAAGGTTGGACCCGTTTGTGATGTAAACCTGCCCGGACCCGCCCGACAAATCCAGTAGTCACAAATGTCGGCCCAATGTGAGAGGTCCTAGGCCCAAACTAAAGCATAACAGTTGTAAAGACACGAGGTTAGACTCTTTTATGGTGTAAGACTGCCCGGACCCGCCCGGTAAATCCAGCTGCCATAAATGCCAGTCTAATGTGAGAGGTCTTTATGAGGTTATGGCCTTAATGAACTAAGAAATACTTAACCAGATAATCATGTAAGGTGGGACATGGGGGTTAAGTAGGTGCCTTGGGTGGCATGAGGAATCTGGTGGTTGCCTTTAGAGGCATTTGAAATACGATTAGACTTAACCAAACACACATGTAAATGAACATGACTAAGTGGGTTAAGTGGGATGGACTAATGGGGACAAGCTTAGGTGGAATGCTTGTGGTAAATAGTTGGGGCCCATTTCAACCAGTATCCCAAAATGTATCTTTGTGGGCTCGACCCAAGTCGAGGATGGGACACGCATACTGGGTTTGACTATAAGAGGCCAAAACAGGGAGCGGTGGCAACGCAAGTCCAACGGGTTTCATATGCGTGTGTGGACCCGGGCTGGTAGGTAAGACGTTGTTGCATCGTGTAGGTATAAGCCGTGCATGTCCGTTGTATCAGGTTGCCACTTTAGGGGAGTGATACACCCCACTGTGGGGCCAGCACGGGTATCTACGAGTTAGGGAGCCGATCGAATAATGGGAAGTAGGGTACACCTAGTGGAGATAGGAGCAGGCGGCACCTATGTAGTCAGCTAGGGGTACGTAAAGCCATTGGGAAAGTTTCTAAGTGAAGCTAAGTGGGATGAATCTTTAGGGTGACTGGTGTGGTGCAGTATAGTGTTTATCCTTTAGTATTTAGGAGCGCCTATAACGTTGCCTTTAGCGATTGTCTATGTCGTTAATCTGCTCTTCATAGACATTTTCTTGTTTTCCAGCTTATGCCTTAGTCCAGTTATTTTGGTAATAGTATTGTAGAATTATCATATTCACCAGACTTTATGTCTGACCCCCTCTTTTCCATCCTTTTCTCCCTTCAGGTTCGCAGGTTGGGCCAAGTTCTAGTGGAGTCTAGTTGGATCGCTTATCTTCTGGAAAGCTTGGACTGCTGAAGTAAAGTCCAGCTTGTTATCTTTCTTTTTAATGGCTATTCATGTAATGGGATTATGTACTTGTTTTATCAAGATAGATATTGTACTTGACATTGAATATGGTGTTATGATGTAAACAAACATGTTTTGACTTCTGCTACAATGAAATAAAGTTTTTGAATTTCCAAGTACTATTTTATATCTGTCTTGTTGTAATTTTATTGTTCTATATTCACTTAAAACCTCCATGGAAGTTAATGCATTCCCTTTGTGAGTGACATTAATGGACGTGGGGTGTTACAGGAAATAAACATAAAGCATAGAAAATGGGAAAAGGAAAATAGATACATATAACTTGTCAATTTTCCAACATCACAGGCATATGTATAACTTGTTAATTATCCAATATCACAGGCATGTGTATAACTGATCATAACAAAATAGGTGATTAACAATGAAAACATGTATAACATTTATTTCACTAACACTGTAGATCCTAACCAATTTTATTTAACTGTCATGTTCAAGGCATAAGAAATCAGATCTGTAAATAACGGAAACTCATAGTGAGTCTTGGTGAAGATGATTATATAACACTATGCCGTAGGAAGTCCAAGTCCAATCCAAGTTGTATGTATGCAAGATGTTGTCTCTGTTTGATCCAATCTTTAGCAGCATTCCCCAATATATGTTTATATTTTTTAGAATAATTTCATAGAGGCAGAAGAAGATATGAAGAATTTATGTGAATTAGGAATGGGGAAAGCCATCTATTTATAGAGTTACAGATTCAAAATCAACCTTTAGATTTTAGGTTTTAAATCAAGTCCGTACACTTAGCCCTGAGTCAGCAATGAATAGGGTCACATAACAGTCCAGGTTCGTACTCCGAATCCACCCGAATATGGAGTGGGTCAACCCGCCTACCCCTTGGGTCGACCCTAAAGTCGGCCCAGCCACCCTTGGGTCGACCTGGGCTGGACGTGGGTCGTCCCACAATGGGTACGTTTCCCGCTTACTTCGTTCGAAATTATGGAATTATTTTCAATTTATATTCATACATAAGTCTCTTATATGTATGCAAACTTCTATTTCCCATATCTTCTTCATATGTTATCCGTTTTATGCAAACTTGGGGTATATCTAAACCAGAATTCCATGACAAACATAATGGTAATACCGGTTTCACTTAATTATGAATATTTAATTAATTTATTTCCAATTTATTATCTCTTAGCATGGTTATAATGTATTATATTTTGGGGTGTTACATATAATGACTCAAATTTTTGATCGATTAATTTTGAACATTAAATATTGTTTTAAATGTTGAGTTTATAGTAAAAATGAATTTTTATACTGAATTTATCGATTTAATAATCGAGATACAATTCAATTTAGAACATATCAATTTATCGTAATACGAAAAACGACAAGTAATTTAATTCGAAGTTAAAACTGGATCGTATTTAAATATAAAGGATAATAATAATAATAATAATTTATTATCGAGGAGCTGATTGTTTTGAATTTAAATCATATTTTCTCAATTTAATTTGATATGTAAAAAGAAACAATTTTCAAACGACCTTGGATTTAAACGAAACCAAATTTATAAAATTTGCAATGGTTAATTGTAGTAAGATTTCATATTTAAAATCAATTGGAGTTATTTTGTGATCGTGCTCAATTTAAATGCATGTCGATTCACATTGAGAATTAAAAGGAAATTTTATAAACGATCTCAGAATTTGACAAAACCTATTCCATCATTTCCGAGTTATTGAGTCATTATGAGATAATGAGTTTCATCGCAATTGGAGCTCGTATATGGTCACTTAAGCATGTTACTTTGGGCTTAAGTTTCACAAGAATATTTTAATATTAAAATTGTCTATAAATAGACTCATATCCTCTTCTCTCCTTTTCATTTTCTCTTTTCGTTCTATTTCCCCTAGCGCGTTCGAAAACAAAATCAAACGAGACAAAGCCGCTTCTTTCCTCCATCTCAAAAATAAACAAACTAATTCGAATAAAATTCCAAAACCCGAATTTCGATTGCCCTAAGTTCATAAGGTTCACAGTGGAGGTTAAGCTGTTGTCTGATGGCTAGGCCTTGGTGCGTGATGAACTGGAGGAGGAGTTAGGGTTTTTCGAGAATGGAGAGTTGATTAGGAAGCAAGGGGTGTTGATTGGCAACATTTGTTAAGGATTGGTGTTTAAAACTTTTGCACCTTCTACTGTTCAACATAGAGGAAGTTGATTCACGCGTACTTGGGAAGGGTGCTGGGCTCGAAGTAGAAGACGTAGGAAGAAAGAGCATGTGAAGGAAAAGTGATTGAAGGTGGTGGCGCTTGGAATAGTTAAACGTGGCAAGGGTGATGGTTGGTTAAAGTTCGTTGGTGATGGGTTCTTGGTCTGTAACATCCCGTATTTTCTAGTTAATTATTTAATTTATTTCATTGTTTAAAATATTGGTTTTAAATAATTTAATTTAATGCTTTTATTTTGAATATGTTAATAATATAAATAGTATAATAATATTTTTTATTCTATTCCATCTAAGTCTTTCACGTGGCAAAAGCTATATACCAGTCTAAATTCTAGTGCTCTTACCCAAATCACATACAGCATGTGTTTACAAACCAAGTGCAAAATCTCAGCATGTTTAAAATCTTGCCCAAAACCTCACACATCTCACAAATACTGTTTCAAAATTTTCGGTAGGCATAAATCTTGTCCAACCTGCACCAAATCTAATATAATCTATCTTATCTATTATATACAAACTGAAACAGAAATCTCAATGCTAGATTACGTTGTCCTGGTCGAATCCGTACAAAATCCTATCAACTTTGCCAAATCGTAACCTGCTCAGCGCAAAATCTGATATGTTTACAAAGCTTGGCACATGGTTTCTGTAAACAAACACAGGGATAGAAGCTTTTGACTATATATTAAGAGAATATTTGGCCTATCATTTTTAGACACTAGTCAAAAATTGGGGTGTAATCTGGCACATCGTATATTAGAAAGGACACGCTAGCTTGCTCAAAATCTTGGCACGTGATTTCTGAACCATGCAGTACAAGCATTTGACTAAACAAAATAAATTTCTTTCAACTATTTTAACGTGAAACCTGCATATATATAAAAATAACAAGAAGAAAATCACGTCTGTCTTGAAGCAAACATTTCCTGCATGGTCCCTTTTTTTCATTTGTCCAGCCTAGCCATGTGAATTCTGTCCTTCGCACTTGGTTCTTTCTTTTCATTTCGAACAGTATAGCTTGGGCTATATCTGCAAACCTGTTTTGCTAGGCTAATTCGGCTAAAATGAAAGATTTGAAACTATTCTTATCTTACCCCAAACCAACTATAAAAGCGCTGCTTCATCCCCTGTTATGAACACACTCCTCTTCCTTTCCAGTCAATATATATATATATATATATATATATATATATATATATATATATATAAACAAATTAAAACGAAAGGAGGAGCAGCCTCATTGTGTGCAGACATGGGGTAGAAGGGGAAGAAGAAGTAATAATGGGAAGTAATACTGGAAAGGAGGGTGTGTAGGACGAAAAAGAAAGGAAACTAAATAAATAAAAAGGATGGAAGAATCGTTTATGGGATAGGATGCTGTAGAGGTGCGTTCTAATCTATTCTGTTGGAGAAGAAGAAGACGTGTTGTGAAAGTTGGAGCGGGCTTATCAGGTAGATTTTCTTTTATGATTTTTGGGCCACATGAATTAGGCAAAGCCTAATAATAATAATACGAAAAAAGGAGAAGTAGCAGGTGGTTCGCTATTTGTATGTGCATGGGAACGATAGGGTAAGGAGAGGAACATGTAAGGTGGGGTTTGCATGTAGAAAGGAAGACAGGATGAGGACATTGCTTTTATGATTGGTAAGGAGCAGCTGATATCATTCATGGGAAGGAAAAGGTATAGGATGGGCGGAAGTTTTTATGGGAACCAAGTAGGAATTGTTGTAGCAGGAAAGTTGTTGTTGGGAATTGAACGGTGGAGGACAGTTGCAGCGTGGCCAAGGGAGCAGGATCCATATGTTTATTTTATGGATGGGAGTACGTTGATGTCGTGTTTTGGTAAGATGGGGAGATCGGGCTTTAGTAATTTGGACAAGAGGAAATGCGTGATTAGACGAGGCTTACGACAGTGATTAAGGGTAAAGCGGATTTAACGGTAATTGATAAGGTAATTAAAATCTAAATGGTTTTAGACTAATTATGTATCGGTAAGTATAAAAGATGGGAATGAAGACACCAGCTTGAGGTCATGGTTCCAGACTTCCAGGGAGACGCGTGAAACATTTATGTTAATGATGACGTGGAACCCAAATAATTAAGGTAATTAATTATATATGATTTAATTATAATAATTATTTTTATTATCGGTAAATATATACAAACTTGTAATTGCTGTAATTATTTCATATGACATCAGAAATTCGCGAAATTTGACCCGTTGGGATCATGGCGATGGGCACTACGCGGTCGATCTGATCTGAAATGCAAGAAGTTGGAGATTCATATTATTTTAAACACCAGTTTAGAATTATACGGTATATCGCATCAACCGTGAATCGACAAAATGGTGAGTTAACTCTCACAGTTTTCTGGACTGCTATGATGTGATAAATCCACATAATTAAAATGCCATTGAAAATATATATACTGATTGATTGGCTGTTTAGTTGCTTATGGTAGATCTAATGGTTGTTGTTAATCTAACGTCGTTAGATTTTTTATTTAAATTATATACTATCATGAAGTGTTATAATAATCGGTGATGCAGGGAAGGACATGTTGGCGGAATTCGACTGGATTCCTCAGATATCGTGTGTGTTGTTTATTTATATATTGTTTACACATGAACTGATTGAACCCCATATTGACATTGAAACCTGTCTAAATGTTGATGGTTGAACGAATGTGATTGTTGTTGTGATTTTAACCAATCGACAATATTGATTAAAGTGGTTGGTAGTGAGGGCCTAAAATCTACTGTTCAGCATGTCGTACTGCCGTCAGGCAAATTGATGCAGTTTAAAGTTATAAAATTTACTTTATAACTGAATTAAAGTCTCGAGTTTATTTTTATAGAAATGAAAAAGAATTTTATAAATATATTGATACATTATAGTCATGTTCTAATAGGAATTAGCAATATTTTATAATTAGAATTAAATGTCATTTTTTGAGATTTATGAACTGCAGTCATAAAATAATCTACAAGTTAGGAAAATGTAATAATTGTATATATAAAACAATTAACTGATGTTCTTAATTAATTAAGTTATTTAACTAATTTAAGGAGAAAATGATAATGAAAATCAGTTAACAGTTAACTGATATGTACGGTTGGCAACAATCTACCGTTTTAATTTGAAATTGATGATTGAATTAAATTTTATTTAAATTAGTCAAATCAACGGTTTTCAAAATATTCGTTAACTTAACGAATATTGTAGAAGTTAGTTAATCTTAGATTAACTAAAATTTTAAATGATTATCGAAGTGTTTATTTATAAATTAAGTTAATTATTATTGGATAACCTTTGTACAATCATTTAATTATCCTACCTTTCATTAATAATGAAGTGTTTTTATTTGGTTAATGATGAAGTTAATTATTATATTAATAATAATTAAAGTTATTGCTCGAATTATCGGTATTCCTTTCAAAAAGGAAATCGAGTGTAATGAGTTCTAATTAAGAAAAGGGTAAAAAAAAAGAAATTTATTGTAAATCCATGGATTTTATAAATATAAGTTAATAAAGGACCCTCCTGCTATAGTCATATTGAAGTTAAGTTTTGAATGTAGTAGAAGCGAGGTGATCGAAAAGGGATTTCAAAAGTAAAAGCTATAAAAGGGATTAGCGTTCAAAAGATTTTGAATTTTCCTTCAAACGAAATAAAAGCTAGGAAATAGATTAGTATGAAAAGGATTTGAATTTAGTTTGAATCAACAAAGTGTAGATGGAATTTATATGCTAATACGGAAATTTTGACAAGATTTTATTAAGTAGAGGTGTAGGGAGTTAAATAGGACTTTTTAGAAGAGGATTAAATGGGTTCGTTCAAAAAGGATATTAAATGGGTTAATATGTAAGTAAAGAGATTATAAGTCAATGACCAATATAAGATATGGTATGAAAATCATATTGAATTTGATTGGTAGAGATTGGAAAGCTTACTCGATGAGGAAGGAGGAATTAACTTGTATAGCGGGTTTTGAAATAAAAGAAAATGGGTTATAAAGCCGCATTAAATGGAAATGAGAATGATGTAGCAGAATTGGGGATTGCAAACTGGTACTATCTTGAGATAAGAATGTGGTCAATCAAGGTCTGGGAGGTAATTAGAATACCCCAGCTTGAACGGCTTCACTATTATCGAGAGGTATTATCAATTCGTAATGGGTAGAGAAGTGATTATCAAGTTATTCACGATTTATAAAATTTATCATTATTTAAATAAACTTTTAAAATGGATTAACTATGCTAGTTTTGGTTAATCGGAAATAAAATTACTTTTATTTAATAATAATTAAAGCGAGTACTTTTCAATTGGAATTCTTTTCTAAAATGAGATAAAGCTATGAATGAATTAGTATGGAAAGGATCTGAAGTTCAATTCAAATCATAAAAACAAGGTGTGTAAAGGGTTTTACCCAAACCGATGATTTTAAAAATAAGCGTTCACCTGGGAACAAAATTAAGTGAAATGGTTTAATCCAATTAAGGGATAGATTTTGGGAATTTATCATAATCCGTTTGATTAAATAGAAATATAATGATATACCCAAATGTTAAAGGAAAGGGAAAGTAGATTTGTAGAACTATAGCAATGATTTCAAATCAAAGGAAAATCGAAAACGGAGTTTGAGTAAATTAAACGGTGTTTCCACGATGAAGGGAAATAAAAGAGGATTTATAAAATATGGTGATATTTCCAAACAAAGGAAATAAAAAGAGAAGTTGGTAAAAAGAGTGCTGAGTAATGTTTTCAAAGTAACGAAACCAGAGAGTTTTGATAAGTTAAAATTTATGGAATCGATTACAAGAAGTTGATGAAATGGTTAATGAAATATCTTATATAAAGGACCTGAGCTGCTAATCTACCTAGATACACTATTATGATTTGATAGTTAAATAACTGACTATCAAAATCTGGCCTTTTATTGATTGTTGGTACGAGAAGACCGGGATCGAATTTATATTCGAAAACCATTGCGACCAGCAAATACGTAACGTTAAAGATATCAGACGATGGTCGAGATGAAGCCTTGAAGACCGTTGATCTTCATGAGCGGAAGAACTACTCGTTAAATTTCTCTGGCAAGCTACCAGAGTTATGATGACTTGTGATTCTATCGTGATTGAAATCTTTGGATTTGCAAGGACTTCTGCTACTGATCTATAGGGTGATACCTAGGATGCGGTAGGAGAGTGCTTTCGGTTCATCCTTTTCCTGGATGACTTGTATGGACAAATGTCTGACAGAGTATTTCCTTAAGAATCATGTACGTTGATTTTTACAAATATACCAAGTTTGGTGGCAGAGAAATTCTCTTTTTTAACTCCCAGAGTGTATTTGTGGACGTCAATTAGTGATTTGACGGATCTGACGATGTGGCATTCAAAGTGAATGAAGATGTACTAAATGTGACCTCGAGCCTCATCAACCGGAAATGACATAAAATCGGGTAAGCAGCATGGCTATGTGGGTCGCACCCATTAAAAGGGTATATCATTACCTTATCTGGAGAAATCAAATGCCTTCGGTGGTCCCTTTATTTTTACATGTTATGCTATCGGTTCGGTTGGCTGGCCCCCAACTGTGGTAATGATATATTCGCTACTCTCAAGTGAAATGAGGGTCCGTTCATGTGTAGTCGGGTTGTAAGACGTTCTTGTTGAACCCCAATGAATTCATCTCCGGAGGTACATTGTCAGAAGGTGGTCCCATACCTTGCCAGGAAATCCATTCTCCAATAAGAGCCCGCGATTTTGATTGTATACTATATATGTAGAGCGCGAGATGCAAGCGTTCTGCTAGATTATTATTTATTTGTTGTTTGATAGACATTATTATAATATCAGAAAAGATATTGGTTTCAAAAATGTTTTGAGTTATAGTATGGTAAAAACTGTCCGTGTTTGTGTGTGGGCTGGTCTTACTATTATGCTTTTGTTTCATAAAAAGGATTTTTCAAAGTTAAACAAGTTGTTTGTGCTGTGAATTTATCACTGAAAGAGTTCCAGACTGATCCGAGTGAATTTTGTTTTGCTTCAAATGTGCTCGGGTCAGACCGAGTATATTTACAGGCTAGGTTTCGCATCGAGTTCTAGGAGCTGGAAGCAAGGGGCTTCATCATTAGTGATACAAAGTTTATTTCCGCTGTGATTGATGTATGTTGTACTCTGATAAATGGTATGTATATATACAGTTTCTTTTATAAAGATATTTGGTATATTATATTTATTCGTTCCGCTGTAAGATTCTCATGTGTTCTTCTTCTTTCTTCTATTCTAAATTTCTTTCTTTCTACTTCTCATCCTCTAACTTCTTTCTATTAACAGTCTGGGGTTCAATACTTGGATTTTTGACAAGTAATACGGATGATGTATTATTGTTGAAAATTCGAGCGTCGAATTTTTTTTCGGGCCGTTACGTTTGGTAGCTATTGGTTTAGTGATTACCTTGGATCTATGGCGTAACTCAATAGAGATGGGGTTAGTAATGCCCTTGATTGAGTTTGAGTGTATAAATGAGAGTGCGTATTTGTAATTTATTATGAAATTATTTTTATATAATTTTGCTCGGATTATATTTTTTTATATACAAATATATTTTTCTCAAATAATTGTAATATGGATTTGTTTGAATAACTTGAATAAGAATTCAAATTGGAATATTGAATTGGGATAGATTTACATAATAAAAGGAGATTTCACTTGTGAAATTGAGCAAATGATAATTAGATGGAAATTAATCCAATATAAATCAATTGATGTGAAACCAAAGTGAAAGCAAACGAGAAATATTAACGTGAGTCAAAAATGGTTTGGTTGAATTGTTATGTCTTGGTTGTTATATATTAGATGGTTTATGTAGAATTCACCAAAAGTTGATTGAAAACCAATCTAGAATAAATGAATTGAAACTATTGAGATGGATCAAAGTATAATGTGGAAATCAAGGGATTGTTTGTATGAAATATATGGCATGGATATAGATTTGAACATTGATTGTAATCCAGTAAAAGAATTAATCCAAGATTAAAGAAAATGACTGTTAAGGAAATAAAATAAATTGCATGTAAATTAAATTGGGTCTAGAATTGGAGATATGGGTATTTGGACCTGACTGACATTATTTTAAAGACTAATGAAGTTCACTGAAGTAGAGAACAGGTACAAAGTTAATCCAAGAGAAATCTGGAGTATTTTGAATCCAGTTGGCATGTTAATGAAACAAGCACGAGTATATTTATCGCTTACCGCATAATAACGCTCGCAAAAAGGTACGCCTACGCAGAATATAAAGTTTTGGTTTTATTGGGGTTTTGAGTTTGGATTTTGGATTTTTCCGACCGTGTTGGTCGATGTATATATATTTCTTGAACGTGCAATATGACAGATGTCCCTCCATATAGGGGAGACTCTGCAAAAAAATTTCCAGAATTTAAGGTGCTAGAAATTTTTGAAATGTTTTGGAAAATTTTGTTATTTGAATTAAATTGGTTTTAAAACCAATTGGGTTAGATTTGATAATAAAACCGAGTTTTGATTAAATGTTTTTGTAATGATAATGGGCTTGCAACATTTCTTCTACCTTAGTAATTTCGGGGACGAAATTCTTTTAAGAGGGAAGGAATGTAACGTCCCATATTTTCTGGGTAATTATCTAATTTATTTTATTGTTTAAAATATTGGTTTTAAATAATTTAATTTAATGCTTTTATTTTGAATATGTTATTATTATAAATAATATAATAATATTTTTTTTTCTATTCCATCTAAGTCTTTCACGTGACAAAGCTATGTACCAGTCAAAATTATAGTGCTCTTACCCAAATCTTGTATAGCTAGCATGTGTTTACAAACCAAGTGCATAATCTCAGCATGTTTAAAATCTTGCCCAAAACCTAACACATCTCGCAAATATTGTTTCAAAATTTTCGGTAGGCATAAATCTTGTCCAACCTGCACCAAATCTAATATAATCTATCTTATCTAATCTGTACAAACTGAAACAAAAATCTCAACGCTAGATTACGCTGTCCTAGTCGAATCCTTACAAAATCCTATCAACTTTGCCAAATCGTAACCTGCTCAGCGCAAAATCTGATATGTTTACAAAGCTTGGCACATGGTTTCTGTAAACCAACACAGGGACATAAGCTTTTGACTATATATTAAGAGAATATTTGGCCTATCATTTTTAGAATATATTAAAAATTTGGGGCGTAATATGGTACATCGTATATTAGATAGGATACGCTGGCATGCTCAAAATCTTGGCACATAATTTCTGAACCATGCAGTACAAGCATTTGACCAAACAAAATAATTTTCTTTCAACTATTTCAACGTGAAATCTACACATACATAAAAATAATAAGAGGAAAATCACGTTTGTCTTGAAGCAAACATTTCCTGCATTTTCCCTTTTTTTCATTTGTCCAGCCTAGCCATGTGAATTATGTCCTTTGCGTTTGGTTCTTTCTTTTCATTTCGAACAGTATAGCTTGGGCTATATCTGCAAACCTGTTTTGTGAGGCTAATTCAGCTGAAATGAAAGATTTGAAACTGTTCTTATCTTACCCCAAACCAACTATAAAAGCGCTGCTTCATCCTCCGTTATGAATACACTCCTCTTCCTTTCAAGTCAATATATATATATATATATATATATATATATATATATATATATATTAAAACGAAAGGAGGAGAAGCTTCATTATGTGCAGACATGGGGCAGAAGGGGAAGAAGAAGTAACGGTGGGAAGTAATACTAGAAAGGAGGGTGTGTAGGACAAAAAGAAAGGAAAATAAATAAATAAATAGGATGGAAGAATCATTTATGGGATAGGATGCTGTAGAGGTGTGTTCTGATCTATTCTATTGGAGAAGAAGAAGACGTGTTGTGAAAGTTGGAGCGGGCTTATGACGTGGATTTTCTTTTATGATTTTTGGGTCACATGAATTAGGCAAAGCCCAATAATAATAATACGAAAAAGGAGAAGTAGCAGGTGGTTCGCTATTTATATGTGCATGGGAACAATAGGGTAAGGAGAGGAACATGTAAGGTGGGGTTGGCACGTGGAAAGGAAGACTGGGTGAGGAAATTGGTTTTATGATTGGTAAGAAGTAGCTGATATCATTCATGGGAAGGAAAAGGTATAGGATGGGCGGAAGTTTTTATGGGAACCGAGTAGGAATTGTTGTAGCAGGAAAGTGGGTGTTGGGGATTGAACGGTGAAGGACAGTTGTAGCGTGGCCAAGGGAGGAGGATCCATATGTTTATATTATGGATGGGAGTACGTTAATGTCGTGTTTTGGTAAGATGGAGAGATCGGGCTTCAGTAATTTGGACAAGAGGAAATGCGTGATTAGACGAGGCTTACGACAGTGATTAAGGGTAAGCGGATTTAACGGTAATTGATAAGGTAATTAAAATCTAAATGGTTTTAGACTAATTATGTTTCGATAAGTATAGAAGATGGGAATGAAGACACCGACTTGAGATCATGGTTCCAGACTTCCAGGGAGACGCGTGAAACAATTATGTTAATGATGATGTGGAACTCAAATAATTAAGGTAATTAATTATTTATTATTTAATTATAATAATTATTTTTATTATCGATAAATATATACAAAATTGTAATAGCTGTAATTATTTCATACGACATCAGAAATTCGCAAGTTTGACCCGTTGGGATCATGGCGACGGGCACTACGCGGTCGAGCCGATCTGATCTGAAATGGAAGCAATTGGAGATTCATATTATTTTAAAAACCAGGTTAGAATTATATGGTATATCGCGTCAACCGTGAAGCGACAAAATGGTGAGTTAACTCTCACACTTTTTTGGACTGCTATGATGTGATAAATCCACATAATTAAAATACCATTAAAAATATATATATATATATATATATATATATATATATACACTGATTGATTGGTTGTTTGTATGCTTATGGTTGATCTAATGGTTGTTGTTAATCTATCGTCGTTAGATTATTTATTTAAATTATATACTATCATGAAGTGCTATAATAATCGGTGATGCAGGGAAGGACATGTTGGAGGAATCCGACCGGATTCCTCAAATATCGTGTGCGCTGTTTATTTATATGTTGTTTACACATGAAATGATTGAACCCCAAATTGACATTGAAACCTGTTTGAATGTTGATGGTTGAACGGATGTGATCGTTGTTGTGATTTTAACCAATCGACAGTATTGATTAAAGTGGTTGGCAGTGAGGGCCTAAAATCTACTGTTTCAGGATGTCGTACTACCGTCAGGCAAATTGATGCAGTTTAAAGTTATAAAATTTACTTTATAACTGAATTAAAGTCTTGAGTTTATTTTTATAGAAATGAAAAAGAATTTTATAAATATAGTGATACATTATAGTCATGTTCTAATAGGAATTTACAATATTTTATAATTAGAAATAAATGCCATTTTTTGAGATTTATGAACTGCAGTCATAAAATAATCTACAAGTTAGGAAAATGAAATAATTGTATTTATAAAACAATTAACTGATGTTTTAAATTAATTAAGTTATTTAATTTATTTAAGGAGAAATTGATAATGAAAATCAGTTAACAGTTATCTGATATGTACGGTTGGCAACAATCTACCGTTTTAATTTGAAATTGATGATTGAATTAAATTTTATTTAAATTAGTCAAGTTAATGGTTTTCAAAATATTTGTTAACTTAACGAATATTGTAGAAGTTAGTTAATCATAGATTAACTAAAATTTTAAATGATTATTGAAGTGTTTATTTATAAATTAAGTTAATTATTATTGGATAACCTTTGTACAATCATTTAATTATCCTACCTTTAATTAATAATGAAGTTAACTAATGAATAATTAGTTATTGAAATAGACTGTTTTTATTTGGTTAATAATGAAGTTCATTATTATACTAATAATAATTAAAGTTATTGCTCGAATTATTGGTATTCCTTTCAAAAAGGAAATAGAGTATAATGAGTTCTAATTAAGAAAAGGGTAAAAAGAAAAAGAATTTTGTTGTAAATCTGTGGATTTTATAAACATAAGTTAATAAAGGACCCTCGTGCTAAAGTCATATTGAAGTTAAGCTTTGAATGTAGTAGAAGCGAGGTGATCGAAAAGGGATTTCAAAAGTAAAAGCTATAAAAGGGATTAGCACTCAAAAGATTTGGAATTTTCCTTTAAATGAAATAAAAGATAGGAAATAGATTAGTATGAAAAGGAGTTGAATTTAGTTCAAATTAACAAAGTGTAGATGGAATTTATAAGCTAATACGGAAATTTTGACATGATTTTATTAAGTAGAGGTGAAGGGAGTTAAATAGGACTTCTTAGAAGAGGATTAATTGGGTTCGTTCAAATGGGTTAATATGTAAGTAAAGAGATTATAAGTCAATGACCAATATAAGATATGGTATGAAAAACATATTGAATTTGATTGGTAGAGATTGGAAAGCTTACTCGATGAGGAAGTAGGAATTAACTTGTATAGCGGGTTTTGAAATAAAAGAAAATGGGTTATAAAGCCGCATTAAATAGAAATGAGAATGATGTAGCAGAATTGGGGATTGCAAACTGGTACTATCATGAGATAAGAATGTGGTCAATCAAGGTCTGAGAGGTAATTAGAATACCCCAACTTGAATGGCTTCACTATTATCGAGAGATAATGTAACACCCCACCTCCGCTAGGGTCACTCACAAAGGGAATGCACAAGATTTGGTGGAGCATTATCTAGGTAAACATACACAGAAATATTACAAGACAGACATATATAAAACAACGGAAGAAGAACCAAATTTCATTGCTTTAAAATCTAGAAAGGTCTAAAGCCTTTTACATCAAAATGCCATTAAATCCATTACATCGAAATCTGTCTTGCAATAGTAAAGAAGCATAAAACCATAGTCATAAATCATTCCCCAAGTAAAACAGTAAAGCAAGCCATAGCCAAGAGAAATCCAAGCCGTTCGTGAAAGAGCCTTGGAGCTTGGTAAGATCTGAACTAAGCTGTATTCCCACCCTGCGAACCTGGGGGGAAATGGAAGAAAAAGAGGCGAAACAAAAAGGGTCAGTCATAAAGACTGAGTAAGTCATAGTGACTTTCAGCATAAAAACAGGTAAAGATAACATGGCATGAATAAACTGAAAGTAAACATAAGCATGATGACAAGATAAGCTACAGGAAAGATAACTAAGAATAACCTCATATGATTTTTGTCAAGTATACCATTGCAAGGTTCCCATTCAAGATAAACTAAGTATAAATTCGCAAGATTTCTATCAAGCATCGCAAGATTTCTCTGCTTCACCATTAAAATATTTCTATGATATATATTTGCTCTGCACCACCCGTACTAATATCCCAACCCGTGTCATGTGTTGACTATAAAATGATCCCTTGCCCAATGTCATGAAATGACCCATTACTTGGTATCACGAAACGATCTATTAATCGATCGGCTCCTTACAAGTCCTAGCTCGTTCATGTGTCTGTGTCATACGACCGTATCACGAATGTAGTTACCTGTGCTAGATCCACCATAGGGTGTATCAAGCCCTAGGGTGCCAACCACCGACACGAATCAAGAACGCACAGTGTAAACCAACTGGTGCCCAATGCCTGCTTTTTCAACTCCGGACTACGTGCACGACCATAGTCCGCCTGAACCTACAATGGCGCACCAACTCAGCCGTCGTTCTGGTCGCTTACAATTAGCCCAGTAATCGTGCCCCACCCTGCCTAGTTCCAGGGTGCCGTGATACATCTAGTGGGTTACTGTTGAAAAGGACCGGGTAACTAGGGTTTCAGTCCAGTAGGTTAAGTGTTGTCATTTATATTCGAGACTTAACCCCATCAGTCTAGCATGTCAAGTTGGTTAAGTGTTGTCATTCAAGTTCGTGACTTAACCCGCCTACGTGTCATGTCAAATTGGCTAAGTGTTCTCGTTCAAGTTCATGACTTAGCCCTATGAATCATCTGTCAAGTTGGTTAAGTATATTCAAGCGGTTCATGACTTAACCCTATCAAATCATCGTGTCAAATTGGTTAAGTATATTCAAGCGGTTCATGACTTAACCCTATCAAATCATCGTGTCAAATTGGTTAAGTATATTCAAGCGGTTCATGATTTAACCCCATCAAATCATCGTGTCGAATTGGTTAAGTATATTCAAGCGGTTCATGACTTAACCCTATCAAATCATCGTGCCAAATTGGTATATTCAAGCGGTTCATGACTTAACCCTATCAAATCATCGTGTCAAATTGGTTAAGTATATTCAAGTGGTTCATGACTTAACCCTATCAAATCATCGTGTCAAATTGGTTAAGTATATTCAAGTGGTTCATGACTTAACCCTATCAAATCATCATGTCAAATTGGTTAAGTATTTCAAGTAATTCATGGCTTAACCCGCCCACGTATCGTGCTAATTTGGTTAAGTATTATCTATATGTTCAAGTTGACTTTACCCTGCCACGTGTCATGTTATGTTGGTTAAGTGCCATTAGTCTAGTCATATTACTTAACCCACCCATTTGTCTGATTAACTATTATGTTGGTTAAGCCTACATTTGTAAATTTTACATGTTCTTAACTCATACCGGTTAGATCCACATTTACATGTCAAATTTCTATGTCATCCCACCTAACCCTCTAACCATACCCACGTCTTATTATGGTTAGTATTCCTTAATTCATTCATTATGACGAACGAATCATGACCTCTCACATTAGACGGTGCATTTTGTGGCCACTGGATTTGCCGGGCGGTTCCGGGCAGATTTACACTACAAACTGGGTCTAACCTCGTGTCATAAACCGTTACGCCTACAATTTGGCCTTTGACCTCTCACATTAGACTGACACTTTGTGGCTACTGGATTTGCCGGGCGGTTCCGGACAGATTTACACCACAAACTGAGTCTAACCTCGTGTCAAAGGTTCATTAATGGTCGTATTCCACCCAAAACCCCAGTATCACTTCATATGTTTAAAATATAGAAATGTTCATGTTCGTGTTCAAGTCAATTATCCAATACACAGTCCTTTCCATGTTTCAAATTCCCAACTTTACATATTAATAAACATATGCCCAAGTTCCAAAATTATATGTCAATATATATATATATATATACACACACACACACACACACACACACACACACACCAAATTCAAGTCAGTTTACATACGTCCAATTCTTGCTTATTTACATGTATGCCAGGTTTATGCCATTTTACCGTAACAAGTTCTAGCCAAAATTACATGTATCAAGTTTCATACCCAATAAACCCAAATCATGATTCATGATGTAGTTATCCCAAACTATAATCTTTTTATTACAATACATGTCAGTTGCCCAAGTTCATAATACATGTTTATGCCAACTATCAAATTTACAATTGCTTTCATGTTCAAATAATTTATGCCAATGCCCAAACTTGCAATTTCAATTATATTGACAATACCCAAATATCCAATTTCATGTTAATCGTAGTAATACCCAAATATCCAATGTTTATGTTATGCCACCAATTCCACCAAACACATATATTCCACTAGGCAATATTCCAATATTTCCCCCGTATATCATCGCACGTATATCATAGTTTAGGCCTAGGTCCGAAATTGACCTAGGTTCATCAAAGGAAAATAAATAGGGGAAGGTAGAATTTTGCATAAAAATAAGATCAGAGAGAAAAACATCATCACAGGCATGAAGATTACAACTTGGTAATAATATCAATATGAATCAAGAAAACTGATTTACAACAGGCTGAATAGATCATAAACTAGACATGGGAATAAAGAAAGACAAGTCTCAAAACTCAAGATCCAAGAAGCAACAGAAATAGATCGATAAACATACTTAAATCCAATTTCACTTCATCACATGCCCATATTATATTTAAATATTTTAATATGAAAATAAATAGAACTTACAGAGCATGGCTAATGAATTAAGAACTGAATTTGTTGTAAAAATGTCGCGGCGTTGTTGATTTATTGTCTTGAATTATTGTAGAAGCCTTGTTCTTTGAATTGATTTGAGTTTGAATGTTTGTACTTTGATTTGGAGACGGCGACCATGGTTCAAGGGGTATTTTAGTAGCATAATGGTGTAAGAATGATTTGATATGAATTAGTTTAGGTCTAAGGGTGTTTTTATAGGTGTAGTAACTATCTTAGGCCCTTAGATTAACCCTAGAATCAATCCGGACCATCAAAACACGTCTCAGGCTTCAAAAATGAGTTCTGGGTCAAACCAGGCCGACCAGGTCGACCTGTAGGGGGGGGGGGGGGAGGTCGACACTATGGTCGACCTGGGGGGTAGGTCGACCCTATGGTCGACCTGGGGGGGGGGTTAGGTTGACCTTATGGTCGACCCCCTGGTCCAGTGCTGCCTGAAATCTACAGAATCTTCTGAAGGCCATAACTTCTTCGTACGGACTCCGATTTTCGAAAACTCGGACTCTATTTTATGTAGAATTCCAAGACGAACGCAATGGCACAACCCGTTTTCCCGATTCTTATTTTAAAATTTAATTCTGCCTTGATTTCTTGTTTTAACATGTTATCAAAATTCGGGTTGTTACATTCTCCCCTCCTTAAAGGATTTCGTCCTTGAAATCTTCAAGTTAAGAAGAATGTGTCCTACCATCCAATCATCCATCTACTCAATCATCAATCACAGGCTTCCATCGTCCTTAAGAAATTTCTAATGTTGTATGAACATATGTAGAAAGTGTGTGTATATGTTCCTTGTCTAATGCAAATGATCAGGCCTGACTGATCTTTTTAAATGCAAAATATGTTTAGTGCCATGAATCCAACATGTATGCAAATAGTCCTAGTCATATAAACACTATATGTGTGCACAAACATCCATCTATATGCAACATCCACATGATAACACATTCAATTCCATCCATAAACAAGTATAAACACTCATGCATATGCAATATGAAAATGTGACTGAGCCGATTTAGTGCCTAATGTGTGTTCATGCATCCACGAGCAACAACTAGCAACCACTTGCAACCATCAACCATAACATGTCTCAAACACATGTTCACATCCATTAGTTCCTACCTAAAGGTATAGCCGAATGATAGAAGCAAGTAAAGAAAAACTTTGTACCCTAAACACCAGCCCAAAACCAATATATATGATTCTAGGAAACCAAGCATGATAAACTCCTTTTAGGTCACAAGAAATCCCTTCCTAAAACCAACCCATATCCTGTAAAGCCCAAAAAGTTTAGTCAACCCAACGGACACCCTCAAACCCCAACGTATATCACAACCAGATGAGTCATACTCCTTATGGGGTTTGCAACATAAATAAGATTGAGAATAGGCCCGAGAGGATATACATAAAAGATAGCATGCAAGTAAGCTCTATAGGAAAAGAGGGATCAAGGATATACTCTTAAAAAGAGATATAATGTGCGTATCTAGCCTTCAATCTTCTAAGTCGCATTTCCTTGATCTTAACTCCATTGTGCTTTGGCCGTTTTTAAATTCACAATTTCGTAGCTTCTTAATTCTTGTTTCCAAAATATGAGTTGGAACTCATTTCACTGTTGTCTCTCGTCCCATTTTCCCTTATCCTCCTTCTAGTATACTCGGCTCAAATATTACTGCGTACTCATGGTTTCATGCAAGCTCTCCAAAATTCACTAGTGAATCCTGGATCTCGTTTATAGGGTATTCCACGCAGAAGAATTATCTCTTGGAAATGAACAGATGTCAACCATGTTGCCAAATGTACTTATTAAGGTGATTTCCTATAACTCATACATAAGCGAAATGAACCATCCACTTTAGTGGCGAACACTACTTGGGATCAACAAATGTATCAAGAGATTCTAGGTAACTAAGCATGGCAGAATCCTAAGGGTTACAGTAGACATCGAGGGTATTACCACGGCAAGTCAAGAGTCTAACTACCCTCTTTTCATGCTCAAGAATGGCACCACTACTGGATAACCATTCCATCCCTAGAATCGACCTGTAGCCCAAAAACATAAGCATTTCTTCTAAACTCAACGCTTAGCATAGACATTCTCAAATCCAAATAAGTCATGAATAAATGAGCCGATTCCCCAATAGGATTTGAGAAGAAATTTTTTTTTGGGATCCTCTACTACGCTAGTACTAAGGTGGAGAGACTCAACTATCAAAGCAGAAATAAAAAGGGTGCGATGTACCATAATCAAAAAGGGTACGAACAGGATAGAAAGATAAACTAGACTTTCCTATAGAAACATTTCTACCTTCTTGTTCTAAGCCTCATTCGCCTTAACCACTCTTATCCCCTCTTATATAACGTGTTAACAGGTCTCTCGAGAACTACCTCCATCGCACGACAACCCTATAAAGCTTGAAATAAGATTAGTCGCAGATGGAACTAATGTGACTACAGATGGAGGAAAGAAAGGAAAAGGGATTCAAACAAGGAAACAAAGGACAATGCTAATGGTTTTTGGGGAATAGCCTTTAAAAATAAATCTTTTCTTGAAAAATGCTTCTTTGTAAATGGTTTTGAAAATAATTTCAAAAGGTTTTTTTTAAAAGCTTTTGCCCAGTCTGGTTACCTTCTGCTCTGATACCAAATGTAACACCCCACCTCCGCTAGGGTCACTCACAAAGGGAATGCACTAGCTTTGGTGGAGCATTATCTAGGTAAACATACACAGAAATATTGCAAGACAGACATATATAAAATAGCGGAAGAAGAACCGAATTTCATTGCTTTAAAATCTAGAAAGGTCTAAAGCCTTTTACATCAAAATGCCATTAAATCCATTATATCGAAATATGTCTTGCAATAGTAAAGAAGCATAAAACCATAGTCATAAATCATTCCCCAAGTAAAACAGTAAAGCAAGCCATAGCCAAGAGAAATCCAAGTCATTCGTGAAAGAGCCTTGGAGCTTGGTAAGATCCGAACTAAGCTGTATTCCCACCCTGCGAACCTGAGGGGAAACGGAAGATAAAGAGGCGAAACAAAACGGGTCAGTCATAAAGACTGAGTAAGTCCTAGTGACTTTCATCATAAAAACAGGTAAAGATAACATGGCATGAATAAACTGAAAGTAAACATAAGCATGATGACAAGATAAGCTACAGGAAAGATAACTAAGAATAACCTCATATGATTTTTGTCAAGTATACCATTGCAAGGTTCCCATTCAAGATAAACTAAGTATAAATTCGCAAGATTTCTATCAAGCATCGCAAGATTTCTCTGCTTCACCATTAAAATATTTCTATGATATCTATTTTCTCTACACTACCCGTACTAGTATCCCAACCCATGTCATGTGTTGACTATAAAATGATCCCTTGCCCAATGTCATGAAATGACCCATTACTTGGTCTCAAGAAACGATCTATTAATCGATCGGCTCCCTACAAGTCCTAGCTCGTTCATGTGTCTGTGTCATACGACCCTATCACGAATGTAGTTACCTGTGCTAGGTCCACCATAGGGTGTATCAAGCCCTAGGGTGCCAACCACCGACACGAATCAAGCACGCACAGTGTAAACCTACTGGTGCCCAATGCCTGATTTTTCAACTCCAGACTACGTGCACGACCATATTCCGCCTGAACCTACAATGGCGCACCAACTCAGCCGTCGTTCTGGTCGCTTACAATCATCCCAGTAATCGTGCCTCACCCTGCCTAGTTCCAGGGTACCGTGATACATCTAGTGGGTTACTGCTGAAAAGGACCGCGTAACTAGGGTTTCCGTCCAGTAGGTTAAGTGTTGTCATTTAAATTTGAGACTTAACCCCATCAGTCTAGCATGTCAAGTTGGTTATGTGTTGTCATTCAAGTTCGTGACTTAACCCGCCTACGTGTCATGTCAAATTGGCTAAGTGTTCTCGTTCAAGTTCATGACTTAGCCCTACGAATCATCTGTCAAGTTGGTTAAGTGTATTCAAGCGGTTCATGACTTAACCCTATCAAATCATCGTGTCAAATTGGTTAAGTATATTCAAGCGGTTCATGACTTAACCCTATCAAATCATCGTGTCAAATTGGTTAAGTATATTCAAGCGGTTCATGACTTAACCCTATCAAATCATCGTGTCAAATTGGTTAAGTATATTCAAGCGATTCATGATTTAACCCTTTCAAATCATCGTGTCAAATTGGTTATGTATATTCAAGCGGTTCATGACTTAACCCTATCAAATCATCGTGTCAAATTGATATATTCAAGTGGTTCATGACTTAACCCTATCAAATCATCGTGTCAAATTGGTTAAGTATATTCAAGCGGTTCATGACTTAACCCTATCAAATCATCGTGTCAAATTGGTTAAGTATATTCAAGCAGTTCATGACTTAACCCTATCAAATCATCGTGTCAAATTGGTTAAGTATTTCAAGTAATTCATGGCTTAACCCGCCCACGTATCATGCTAAGTTGGTTAAGTATTATCTATATGTTCAAGTTGACTTAACCCTGCCACGTGTCATGTTATGTTGGTTAAGTGTCATTAGTCTAGTCATATTACTTAACCCACCCATTTTTCTGATTAATTATTATGTTGGTTAAGCCTACATTTGTAAGTTTTACATGTTCTTAACTCATACCGGTTAGGTCCACATTTACATGTCAAATTTCCATGTCATCCCACCTAACCCTCTAACCATACCCACGTATTATTATGGTTAGTATTCCTTAATTCATTCATTATGACGAACGAGTCATGACCTCTCACGTTAGACCGTGCATTTTGTGGCCACTGGATTTGCCGGGCGGTTCCGGGCAGATTTACACCACAAACTGGGTCTAACCTCGTGTCATAAACCTTTACGCCTACAATTTGGCCTTTGACCTCTCACATTAGACTGACACTTTGTGGCTACTGGATTTGCCGGGAGGTTCCGGGCAGATTTACACCACAAACTGAGTCTAACCTCGTGTCAAATGTTCATTAATGGTCGTATTCCAACCAAAACCCCAATATCAGTTCATGTGTTTAACATATAGAAATGTTCATGTTCGTGTTCAAGTCAATTATCAAATACACAGTCATTTTCATGTTTCAAATTCCCAACTTTACATATTAATAAACATATGCCCAAGTTCCAAAATTACATGCCAATATATATATATATATATATATATGTGTGTGTGTATATATATATGCCCAATTCAAGTCAGTTTACATACGTCTAATTCTTGCCTATTTACATGTATGCCAGTTTTATGCCATTTTACCTTATCAAGTTCTAGCCAAAATTACATGTATCAAGTTTCATACCCAATAAACCCAAATCATGATTCATGATGTAGTTATCCCAAACTATAATCTTTTTATTACAATACATGTTAGTTGCCCAAGTTCATAATACATGTTTATGCCAACTATCAAATTTACAATTGCTTTCATGTTCAAATTATTTATGCCAATGCCCAAACTTGCAATTTCAATTATATTGACAATACCCAAATATCCATTTCATGTTAATGGTAGTAATACCCAAATATCCAATTTTTATGTTATGCCACCAATTCCACCAAACACATATATTCCACTAGGCAATATTCCAATATTTCCCCCGTATTTCATCACACGTATGTCGTAGTTTAGGCCTAGGTCCGAAATTGACCTAGGTTCATCAAAAGAAAATAAATAGGGGAAGGTATAATTTTGCATAAAAATAAGATCAAAGAGAAAAAAATCATCACAGGCATGAAGATTACAACTTGGTAATAATATCAATATGAATCAAGAAAACTGATTTACAACAGGCTGAATAGATCATAAACTAGACATGGGAATAAAGATAGACAAGTCTCAAAACTCAAGATCGATGAAGCAACAGAAATAGATCGATAAACATACTTAAATCCAATTTCACTTCATCACATGCCCATATTATATTTAAATATTTTAATCTGAAAATAACTAGAACTTATAGAGCATCGCTAATGAATTAAGAACTGAATTTGTTGTAAAAATGTCGCGGCGTTGTTGATTTATTGTCTTGAATCATTGTAGAAGCCTTGTTCTTTGAATTGATTTGAGTTTGAATGTTTGTACTTTGATTTGGTGACGGCGGCCATGGTTCAAGAGGTATTTTAGCAGCATAATGGTGTAAGAATGATTTGATATGAATTAGGTTAGGTCTAAGGGTGTTTTTATAGGTGTAGCAACTAGTTTTGGCCCTTAGATTAACCCTAGAATCAATCCGGACCATCAAAACACATCTCAGGCTTCAAAAATGAGTTCTGGTTCAAACCAGGCTGACCAGGTCGACCAGTAAGGGGGGAGGTCGACACTATGGTCGATCTGGGAGGTACGTCGACCCTGTGGTCGACCTGGGGGTAGGTCGACCCTATGGTCGACCCCTTGGTCCAGTGCTGCCTGAAATCTACTGAATCTTCTGAAGGCCATAACTTCTTCATCCAGACTCCGGTTTTCGAAAACTCGGACTCTGTTTTATGTAGAATTCCGAGACGAACGCAATTACGCAACCAGTTTTCCTTGATTCTTATTATAAAATTTAATTCTGCCTTGATTTCTTGTTTTAACATGTTATCAAAATTCGGGTTGTTACAGATAATTTCACTTGTAATGGTTAGAGAAGCGATTATCAAGTTATTCGTGATGTATGAAATTTATCATTATTTAAATAAACTTTTAAAATGGATTAACTATGCTAGTTTTGGTTAATCGGAAATAAAATTACTTTTATTTAATAATAACTAAAGTGAGTAATTTTCAATTGGAATTCTTTTCTAAAACAAGATAAAGCAATGAATGAATTAGTATGGAAAGGATTTGAAGTTCAATTCAAATCATATAAACAAGGTGTGAAAAGGGTTTTACCCAAACCGATGATTTTAAAAATAAGAATTCACCTGGGAACGAAATTAAGTGTAATGGTTTAATTGAATCAAGGGTGAGATTTTGGTAATTTATCATAATCCGTTTGATTAAATAGAAATATAACAATATACACAAATGTTAAAGGAAAGGGAAAGTGGATTTGTAGAACTATAGCAATGATTTCAATTCAAAGGAAAATTGAAAAGGGAGTTTGAGTAAATTAAATGGTGTTTCCACGATGAAGGGAAATAAAAGAGGATTTATAAAATTTGGTAATATTTCCAAACAAAGGAAATAAAAAGAGAAGTTGGTAAAAAGAGTGATGAGTAATTTTTCAAAGTAACGAAACCAGAGAGTTTTGATAAGTTAAAATTTATGGAATCGATTACATGAAGTCGATGAAATGGTTAATGAAATATCTAAAATAAAGGACCTGAGCTGCCAATCAACTTAGATACACTGTTATGATTTGATAGTTAAATAACCGACTATCAAAATCTGGCCTTTTGTCGATTGTTGGCACGGGAAGACCGGGATCGAATTTATATTCGAAAACCATTCCGACCAGCAAATACGTAACGTTAAAGATATCAGACGATGGTCGAGATGGAGCCTTGAAGACCGTTGATCTTCATGAGCGGAAGAACTACTCGTTAAATTTCTCTGGCTAGCTACCTGAGTTATGATGACTTGTGATTCTGTCATGATTGAAATCTTTTTATTTGCAAGGACTTCTCGCTACTGATCTATAGGGTGATACCTTGGATGCGGTAGGAGAGTGCTTTCGGTTCATCTTGTTCCTGGATGACTTGTATGGACAAATGTCTGACAAAGTATTTCCTTAAGAATCATGTACGTTGATTTTTACAAATATACCAAGTTTGGTGGCAGAGAAATTCGCTTGCTTAACACCCAAAGTTTATTTGTTGACGTCAATTAGTAATTTTACGAATTTGACGATGTGGCATTCAAAGTGAATGAAGATGTACTAAACGTGACCTCGAGCCTCATCAACCGTGAATGAAATAAAATCGGGTAGGTAGCATGGCTATGTGGGTCGCACCCATTAAAAGGGTATATCATTACATGATTTGGAGAAATCAAATGCCTTCGGTTGTCCCTTTATTTTTACATGTTATGCTATCGGTTCGGCTGGCTGGCCCCCAACCGTGGTAATGATATATTCGGTACTCTCAAGCGAAATGAGGGGCCGATCATGTGTAGTAGGGTTGCAAGATGTTCTTGTTGAACCCCAATGTACTCATCTTCGGAGGTACATTGTCGAAAGGTGGTCCCTTACCTTGCCAGGAAATCCATTCCCCAATAAAAGCCCACGATTTTGATTGTATACTATCACTACCACAAAATGACCATATTACAACTTTAATTTTACAACTGTGCGAAAAGCACAGTTGTAATAAATGCTTTTTTACAACTGTGCAAAACGCACTCTTGTAATAAATGCTTTTTTACAACTGTGATAAAATCACTGTTGTAATAAACATATAATTAATAAATTCTTATGGTTAATTATTAATAGCTTGTAAAGTGCAATCAATATTTTACACATTAAGGATAAATTAATATAAAAATTATTTAATATTATATAATTACTTATTAATAGTAAATAATACCATTAATATTTAATAATTAACTCTAAGTAATTAATATTCAATTATTACACTTAAATATTTCACATTTTACTTATTTATTATAATTTAGCATCAAATAAATAAAAATATTATTAATATACTATTTAATACTATGTAAAATAATTAACAAATAATAATTATTACTGATAATCACTAACATACAGATAACAATTTGTGTTTAATAATTAATTAATATTCGAAAACAATTAAGAATAATAAGTAATAACTGATCATTAATAATTTATAAAGTAAAATTTAATAATTATTCTTTAATGATAAATAAGTATAAATTACTTTAAATTAATTAAAACCTTAGAATTAAGACTATTATTTAATAATTAGGAATTAATATTTATTACTTATTATTTGATAATTAATAGTCATATCTAGTTAGTTAAAAAAATTGAAATAAATTTAAGAATACTTGATAATTAATACGGATATGACATTATTTGTATCTGTAAAAATATCCATCGATTGCAGAATAAAATATCCATTTTTATTTTCAAATTTTACTTAAATCTTTAGCCTTAACCAATTGTAAACCTAATTAAATAATCATAAAACCACTAAATATTTTCAACCATTAGATCTGTAGTTACAACCAACATCCTACCGCTCTTCTGTACTAAACCCTATAGATATAATCGCTATCCACTCACTCCAACAGCTGCCTTTTTTATTTTCATTCATACCTAATCGCTTAGAAAAAAACTGCCATGTTGAAAAGTCGGTTTTCCTCGACAGCTCTAAGACTCCATCTCTCATCAGTTCAATATCGCGGTTCAGAAGAATTAGGGGAATTTAGAAAAGGGCTAAAAAGCACAGGCGGCAGTGATGTAGTAAAATCGAAGAAAGGAGTGGTGGCAGCTGATGATGGATACTGTTCTGAAATCGGAGCTTCAGTTCTGAGAAAAGGAGGACATGCCGTGGACGCTGTAGTGGCGACAACAATATGTGAAGGCGTTAGAAATCCAATGTCGAGCGGAATCGGTGGAGGTGCGTTCATGGTCGTTAGATCTGCAAAAGATGGCAAAGCTTTAGCTTTTGATGCCAGAGAAACTGCACCATTAGCTGCGTCCAAGGTGTTCATTTCTTTTTTTCCACTCCTTTTAATATCTTACAGTTGTTTTGATTAGTTCTAATTTTACCTAGGTTCATTTATTTCTAAGATCAATGGAATGAGTTTTACTGTCAACACCAAATTTTCCACTTACTGTTACCCAAATATCAGACGGCAACAAAACTCTGACTGTAACGTTGAATAGTATGCATTTTGTTGCTGTCTAAAATTGTGTAATTCCAAAAACTACCATGTCAATCCGCCGATAATCATCGATTCTTCCTAACTTTCTGAAGTTCGGATCTGGGAGGTTGCTTCATCAATTTGATTTTAATAGGTTGACTCACCCAATGTTTCGCTGTTTATCAAATTCGCTTCTTCTACAAATTGGATTGGGAGCGCTGTTTGTTGGACAAGATAAGCCATCAATGAATCGGGTTTTTGGTGAATATCGATCTCACATTTTCACATCGTATGCTGAATTCCTGGGTTCTTACAACCAATGTTTGTACTACTGGATTTAGAGACAACTTCTGTTCGAATTCAATGAAGGGTAGAATTTGATTCAAGGTATGTGTTTGGGTGTTACTTTGTTAGGCTCTTACATGGGCTGATAGTTTGTGTTCTGATGTGTATACTGGTGGTGTTGGGCATTTATTGGTGGTGATAGTTTCAGATGATGGTTCTCTTGAGTGCATTATTGGGCTTCAGGATGGTCATGCTTTTTCAGATTTTGGTGAGGATAATAGTGTCAACCCGTGTTAGGTAACCTATAAGATTAAATGTGTACCATTTTAAGACATGGTATTGTGGGACTGCTTTCTTTCTAGTAGCGTGCAGCTGAATCCCAGCAGTCCCTTATAAAAATGAATTTTTTTTTCTGTTGGTTCTTGTATTATTGGCAGAGTTTGTTAATGACTTCGTTGGTTTTTCCTCCCATCCTCTTATATCCACTCCCTCCTTGAAAATTTTGGACTCATAATTCTGGCTTTTGTTTTTGTTTTAAGAAGAGGAAATCTTGAAACTATGTGCAATTTTATTATGTTAATTTTATTTAGTACCATTTCTGATTCTTTTCAAAACTCCGAAGTACAGGCTACTTTGGCATGGCCACCAGGTCCTCCACAACCAACTAGCATCTTGGATGGTTTATGGAATTCTCCAAGATTAGCATGAGGAGTTTCTCATTAGAAGGTACTTTTCATTTCGCTAAGAACTTAAATGTATAATAGCAACTATACGATGCAAGCTTAATGCATGATTGTGATGTCATTGTTATGCTTCAACTATTCATTATAACATGTTGTTAATAATATTTTAGTACACCTTGCAATATTTTATATGGCTGATTGACTAAGAAGGGAATCCATATTGCCATTTGACTGAGATTGGTCTCCATAAATTATTTTTCAGTTCTTTCGTCATCTTCTCATGACCTATTGAATTATTAGTCTTCATTGGGGGTAACACATTAGCGAAATATATGGAAGTTTTAGCAAATAAATTAGTCAAAGTCCATCTTTTTTTCTTTTCTTTCTTACTTATGACATTTTGTGATCTTGAAGTACATGTCACTAATCTTTCATCTTTTATATATGCATGTTTTTTGATTGTGCAAGTGGTGTGTCTTGTGGTGGGGGGATGTTGAGGAAGTGCAAAGATGAAGCAGGCTGATAGTTGAAGCAGAGTTTTTGGATGGTACTGATTTGTAATCATTATTTGTAATGAAGAATTGATATATTACCGCGATGATGTATGATTCATTTTTTGTATTTTGAATATAAAGTTGTAATGTTTTTTGTATGAATGGATCCGTTGCTTTGAATTTATATCAATTTGTTTTCTGTTTATTCAGCTTTTGTTGCATTTTCAAAATTCATTTTTTTAAAATCCAAATGTCAATCACAATGGTGCATAACAGTTGTAGTAGATTTTATTACAATGGTGCATAACTGTTGTAATAAAGTTTATTACAATGGTGGAAAAAAGTTGTAAAATATACATATTACAACGGTGTTGCAACAGTGCAAAAAAGTTGTAAAAGATATTAGTCTATTACAACTTCTTAATACACGACGGTTTGCCCACCGTTGTAAAATGTATATTACAACGATGTTCCACCGTTGTAATAGGGTCATTTTGTTGTAGTGTATATATGTAGAGCGTGAGATGCAAGCGTTCTTCTAGATTATTATTTATTTGTGGTTTGATAGATATTATTATAATATCAGAAAAGATATTGGTTTCAAAAATGTTTTGGGTTATAGTAAGGTAAAAACCGTCCGTGTTTATATGTGGGCTGGTCTTACTATTATTCTTTTGTTTCATAAAAAGGATTTTTCAAAGTTAAACAACTCGTTTGTGCTATGAATTTATCACTGAAAGTATTCCAGACTGATCCGAGTGAATTTTATTTTGCTTCAAATGTGCTTGGGTCAGACTGGGTATATTTACAGGTTAGGTTTCGCCTCGAGTTCCAGGAGCTGAAAGCAAGGGGCTTCATCATTAGTGATACAAAGTTTATTTCTGCTGTGATTGATGTATGTTGTACTCTGATAAATGGTATGTATATATACAATTTCTTTTATAAAGAGATTTGTTATATTATATTTATTCGTTCCGCTGTAAGATTCTGATGTGTTCTTCTTCTTTCTTCTATTCTAAATTTCTTTCTGTCTACTTCTCATCCTCTAACTTTTTTCTATTAGTAGTCTGGGGTTCGATTCTTGGACTTTTGACAAGTAATACAGATGATATATTATTATTGAAAATTCAAGCGTCGAAATTTTTTTTCCGGACCGTTACATAGTCCTTCGTTGAGGGTGGAGGCAAGCTGTGTGATTGGACTTTAGACCTAAAACTAAGTTGTGTAAAAGATAGTTTTATGGCTGGTTATTATAGGTAATTTTAAATTGGTCATTAACAAAATTTTATTTTTATTAAAAATTTTATGGAATTAAAACAATAAGATATCTTTTCCATTCTTGGTCCAAATAAAACACGATACGTTGTGTTTGACTCACATCACAGTTATTAATGCCTAGAATTTGTATTTGAAGGATTTGGAATTCATTGGGATTTTTTGGTTAATTTAAACATTTATTTAATTTAATCGAAGAAATATCGCTATTTTGATGATAAAATCAAGGTGAGTAGACTTACTCTTCAGTTCAATCATAATTTATTATAAATGAATTTTTATTTAGTACATAATTTGTATATGCTGTTTTTTGGCGGTTGGATGAATTTATGATCAATTGTGGCTATTATATATACATACATTAGTTATAATTAGGCTTAGTAGTTGGATATTCTCGCAACTTTTTAGCTGATGAGACCCTATGTGCCTTACATAATATGGATGACCTTCTATACTGCGATATCCCGCCTTGAATCCAGATTAGTATTATTTATGTTAATTAACATTTGTGGATGCAGGAAAACAAGTTGGAGGGATCCAACTGGATTCCTCAAAATTATTATTGTTTGCTTTCATATATTGTGTTATATGATGGGTTATAGATTATCGTATTTTTGGATTATTAACAGCATTGGCCCTAAAATAATTGGTATTTAAATACCGTAAAAATATATTATAATGAAAGGGAAGAGAATTTGGATTTAAAAAGGAAAATTTATTCTTCAAAAATAGGATTTGAATTTGGAATGGGCTAGGAAATAATAAAGATGTTTTTAATAATAAAAACAAGTAGTAAATTTATAAACTATGTTTTCAAATGTAAGTAAAAAATTATCATTGGATAATTTGATGGTTTAAATTCAAGTATGAATTTAAAAAGGGAATTGGGAGTCGTTTCAAAAGGAAATGATGAAATTTATTCCGATGTTCATAATGTAAATTGAATTAGCATAAATCCATATGGAATTATGATTGGAAGTATTTATGGATATGAAATAAATTATATGCTTATATGTATAAGTTTTATGATAATAAAATATTTTCTTGGAATATGGTGAAAAGGGAAATAAGGCAGATCATTTATAAAAAAGGTTTGTAATTGATTTGAATAAGTGAATAAATAATTATACAATGAAATGGAGCTAGTGAAATTATATTGGTTTTGTAACGGCCCATCTTCTTGCCCGATTCAAACCGATAATTGAACCGATCAACAAAACATTTCGCTTGGGTATACGATACATAAGAACTTAACAAAACAACTTTTCAATATCATTACAATAATTTTTACATCAGAGTACAACTTATATCAGAGTGCAATAATAAATATATGCACAACGGAAAACATAAACTCTGAGTGGAGGAAATAAAAAGCTTTAGACACAGCTCTAGCTTCGATTCAACACCCACTCTATAAAATATCTGCAAACCAAAACAACTAGGATACCCGTGTGGAAAATAAGGGCACCTAGAGTTTAGGGAAAGAACAATAAACTCTGGATCAGTCATAGGACTGGTGTGAGAACAAAAACAGTTATTTACTTTATTTTAAAATTTGGTAAAGCATAAGACTTTGCCATATAACTCGAAACGGGTTTCCCCTCATCAATACAAGTCATAAAATACTCGCAATGCTTTTTTAAAATAAATCTACTGTAAGACTTGCATCCCATCAAACAATGCAACACACCAGAGGAGAAATTTTTTCCTTATGATAAACAAATATGCTTGGTACGCGAAAGTTTCTTTTATTATGACTAGTGCATAGTATGGAAATCACTTTTGAAAGTAAATGTATAAATCTTAGAAGATGTAGGTACCATATATTATGTCTACATACATAGGTTACAACTAAAATCGTAGAGGTTATTATTGGAAGTTGGGTTCCATCAATGACAAAGGCAAAGGATCTTCCAGAACGCGATTTAGAACACCTCTAATAGGATGTCCTAGGATCGATAAATGATCCTTCTATATCGGCAAAGCCGACCCACCTATACTAGGTGATGTTCGGATTTCTCCTGAATGTAACGTCTCCAGGTCGTTATCGACCATTATCCGAGGTGCCTCAATCTTTCGTCCACTAAGTATATTGTCTTAGCTCCATACCATGACATCATTTTCTCAACTAGAAGGAAACATTTATCCTTAACTCTACGGTACTTCATCTTGTTTCGACTCATTACGATTGTGAGTCCCTGAAGTTACGCTTCCACATAAAGTTCTGCTTTTCAACAAAAAGCTTTAATCATAAATAGCTCATCACTTATTATGCCACACTGTCAATTTACAATATATAATCAGTGTCTATTAATATATAACCCTCTGAGTACGTAAGTCTCAAAGGAGGGTGTTAAGCTAAAAGGATAAATCATCCGCCACCAACTGATATATCGTTAATAGAAACCAATTGGTCTGTAATGTCTCGTATTTTTGAACATTTAACTTTAAACATTTAAATATTGGATTTGAATTTAAAATGGAGGTCAATACAGAGTTATCTATTTAATTTGAAGAATAATAATTTTATTGATAAACATAAGTGTTTAAAATCGATTGATTATTTAATCAATATTATAGATATGTGAAAATAGAGATGTTCAAATGATCTCAAAATTCGATGAAACAAATTCCATCGGATCCGTAATAATGTATTATTATCGGATTTCAAATTTCGTAATGTTTGGATTTATTGACTGATCGTACGATCAGTAAACGCCTTGGAATAATTAAATAAAATTTAATTTCAATTCATCGATTTAAATTAACATATTCTCCATGCGATCGAATGAGGCTTCGAAACATGTTCCAATGTGTTCAGAATAATGGTATAACCCTAGAAATGTCGGTTGTTGCTTTCAAATAGGAGTTCAAAATTACGTGAGAATTTAAATTAAATAAATTCACATCAAAATAAAAATAAATAAATATGGACAACCTATATTCTTTTCCAACGCGGGCTTATCCCTATTCCTTTCTAGCGAAGTATGTTTGCAAGCCTATTTTTAGCTTGTTGTTTCCTTTTTTCAAATCACGTACTCTCCGTCTCCTACCTTTGTTCCAAAGGAATGGTAAAATTAAATGGCCTTGTACATTTTCCTGCTTTGTGTCTATATAATGGAACCCATGGCCGTCGTGTTTTTTTTCATTTATGAAACCTGAAATCAATTCATCCTTCTGCAATATTCTTTTGTTCTTTTCCAATTCAAAAAAAAAACCATGCCTCCTTTTCAATGCAAATACCAAATCTATCCACCGTAATAGGAAAAATCGAAAGGGGAGAATTGTGATTCGTGGTCGGTTAAAGAAAATATTAAATCCGGCAGTTGTTTGGGTTATTTGTCATGGGAATGGATCGATGTTTGTTGATATGGCTTCGTGGTCGGTCAAGGAAAGCGAGGTATACGTTGTTTAAAAATTTAAATACATTGAAGAAATTAATTATTAGTTATTTTAATAATTAGTTTAAATCAATATAGCTTAATCGATTTATAAAAATAAATAATCGTAGGTGATAGTCATTCAGACGATTCGTAGGCAAAACAATCTGGAATTTAAACTGGATATTCGACAAATGAAAATCGAGGTGAGTTAAACTCACTCAATTAAATTATTTGGAACTATATTTCAAAAAATTCAGATTTAAATTGTTTGCCGATTGATATAATGTGGATAATAGTATATATATATAGTATTATAAACATAGTATATATAACTGGTGGCTGAATATATATATATATATAATTGCTGATTGGATATATTCCCGCATATATATTATAGCGGATGATTTCCCTATGCGCCCCACAATATATATAGTGGATGACCTTCTATACCATGATATCCTGCCATGAAGCATGATGGGTATTATTTATGTTGTCTAACACCTGTGGATGTAGGAAAACAGGTTGGAGGGATCCAATTGGATTCCTCAACATTTATTTTGTTTTCACATATATGTTGATATATATTGTGATTTATAACCTGTGATAATTTATGATATGTTTGGATGTGTAAATCATAATGCCCTTGATTTTGGATGTTTTTGAATATCCTAGGTGATAGATGAATTTTAAAAAAGAAGTTGAAATATAAAAGTATTTAAAAAGGAAATTAATTTTCAAATATAAATATGTCTTCAGAAATTGAATTTATAAATAGAATTCAAAAGTAAATATTTATTTTTAATAAATGAAATGAGAAGTAGATTTTATAAACGACGTTTATAAAGAAGTGAAAACATTTGAGAACTTGGAAACATAATTCAATCGTGAATTTGGAAGAAAATAGAATGGGGGTTTGAAACTAACATTTTTTTTTTAAAATTGAATTTTCCAATTAAAAGAAAATTATGAATGAGATTATTTGAAATAACTCTACAAGTAGAAGATATAAATAGAATTAAAACTTGAAATTTACAAGTTTGAAATCAGGTTGACTAAATAAGTCAAGTATGGATTTTTATTAAGAAATATTATTCACAATTGAGGTGAATAGGGGTTAAAGCAAACACTTTGCAAATGGAAATTGTTAAAAGGAAGTTAGGAAGGGTTTTGAAATTATAAATTCTAATTGAATTTTTAAGTCGAATTAATTTGAATAATAATATATAGATTCTATTAAAGAATTTTACATAAGATTTATAGATAATAGACATTAATAGTAAGAACTTATAAATGATATTTATATACTATAATGGAATGAAGTTATTCAAATAAACTGAGATGAGTGGTAATAAACCTATAAAGATGTTTATAAAGATTATTTACGGAATCAAGACTTCATATTGAAATAAGTGGTACGAAGGTAAAAGGAAATTGAGTGGGTTAATGAAGCTATATTGTTATAAGAAGAATCTTGTTCCAGTTTAGAAATGAATAAATATTTAGCAAATGTTTTGCAAATCTTATCTTCAATGGAATATTAGATAATGACTATAGCAAACGTTTTGGTAAATGTTATTTATAAACAAAATATCTGAAATGGTTACAAGTTTGAAATAAATATATCATTTAAAGTGATAATTGATATTTGAAATTTCAATTCATTTAGAAGTTAAGAAATGGAGTTAAGATAATTAGAAACTGACTGGAGATTAGTCAAAGTTAATGGTTTCTTGAGTATTGATCTGATGTTTGTTTCGGCCTTCGGGGTTGATACTTAGGGAGTTATTCTCTTACTACTTTACGATTTGGGACTGATGACCAAGATGAGAAGTATGTTCTTAAAGTATTTTAAAATGAAAAGGTTGAATATTCTTATATTAATATGAGAAGAGAATTGAGTATTCCAAATGTTGGAAAATTTATAAGTTTTAATTAACAATAATTAATTTAAAGAGGCTAAATGATAATGAGTATTGAATCAATAAATTCATTTTTCTTTTACGGATGAATGGTTGTTTATTTGATAGTTAAATAACCAACTATCAAATTTGGCCTATACAATTGTTGGTTCGGAATGACTGGGATCGAATTTATATTCGAAAACCATTCGACCAACGAATACATAATGTTAAAGATATCAGATACTGATCGAGATGGAGTAACTGAAGGCCGTGGATCTTCATATAATGGAAGAACTACTTAAAATCTCTGGTTTAGTGACCAGAGATGTACTATAATTCTATCATGGTTGAAATATACAAATTTGCAAGGGCTAGTCGCTATTAAACCATGGGGTGATTCCTAGGGTATGGTAGGAGGGTGCCTTCGGTTTGTCTAGTCCCACGACAATTTGTAGGGGTGGATGTCTAACAAAGTATTTCCAAAAGAGTCATGTACATTGACTTTTTCAAACGTATCAAGTTGGTGGCAAAGAAGGGCATTTCTCTTAGATTAACAACTTGAGTATTTTTATGGACGTCAATTAGTGATTTTCTAGTAGATCTGATGATGTGACATTCAAAGCGGATGGTGGCCAGATGTTCTAAAACGATAATTTAAACCTTAAGCCTCATCAGCCGGGAAATGACAAAAATCGAGCAAGCAACATGGCTTAGTGGGTCGCCTCCATTAGGGTGTATTGTCACCATCTAGATAAATTCGTTTATATTCTTCTTTCGCTTCTATATCTCTTGGGAAACGGTGGTTGGCCAACTATTAGTGATAATATATTCGATAAACTCAAGAGAAATGTGTGGTTGGTCATGTGTAGCTGGGTTGCAAGATGTTCTTGTTGAACCCAGTGTATTCCTCTCTAGAGATACACTATCGAAAAGTGATTCCATACATTGTCATAGTTAGAAATCCATTACCTAATAAATGCCTGCGGTTTTTTATTATAAACAATGTATGTTGAGCGTGAGATGAAAGGGTTCTGCTAGATGGTTATTTAATTGATTTAGACACTGTTATAATATCAGAATAGATATGATTTTAAAAAATGTATTTAGGTTATCGTAAGGTAAAAACCGTCTGTACTTATGTGTGGACCGGTGTTACTATTATCCTTTTCTTTCGAAAGGATTTTTCTAAAAAGTAAAATCAATTGGATGATACCAATAATTTAGTAAGTTTTTCTCACGCTTTTTCACCAGACTGATCTGTGGCTTTTGAAATGCTAGGGTCAGACCGAGTTTTACATGTTCAGGATACGATGCTACAAATTTCATTAGGCAAGCTAGAGGAGTTCAGACATATGATTTGTATATAGTTATTTTTCCGCTATGTGTTGTAAATGAGGACAGGCTTTTATAACTGTCGAGATGTGTTGAAAGACCACTATACTCTGATAAAGATGGTGAACCAGTCTTTGGAAAAAAATTCAGATACGCAAACATGGTGAAGCTTTAGCTCTCGACTTGCCGTCATGATGGTAATGTGCCTTCCACATACCTCCACCTTGACAGACCAATTATCATTCCTACTCAAATTTTTTGGCAAAGCCGTCCGGGTTTTAAATGCTCGCAAACACCTTTTATTATAACTAATAATAAAAATACAATACGATACATGTGATTATGGTTAACAATCAGCTAAATCGGTTTTTAAGGTAGGCTGTCCACCGCTTACGGAGCTTTTAGTGTTCCGTCCACTCTACCTAATAGGCTTATAAAACTTGAGCTAGTCTAATTTAACTAAGCTACAATATAATACTCCATGCATGGAGCAATTACATACTGAAAAAACAGTAAATAACATGAGCAAAATAAGATCATGAAGTGATGAAAGTACAACATCACATGCTAGCTTCCTTGAGCCACACCTAAGGGCAATACGGTCAAGAAAATAGCAGATTCCATAAGCAGGCGTCCTTGCATCTCGAGCCACATAAAATAGCATGGCTTCCATACTACTGCAGTAGCAAACAATTTTCATGATCTCCACAAAATTGGAACATCTGACATAGCAGATAACATGCTTTGTCCAAAAACATACACAACGAAGTTCAATAACAAGGCAGTGATGACCAATCTGTACACCAACCACCATCTAAAAACTCAGACAAGCATCTTACACCCATAGAAGGCTAAATCCAGTGCCATTGGCATCTTGTGTATAACCTACGATCGATGAAAATACATCCAAGCAGGTAAACAGTGAAGCGTATACAGTAGTAACATAAAATAGATTTGAAATCCAGTAACCATGGAAAACTAACCGAACACCTCAGCGTAACTTGAAAAAACCAAAAACACAAATCTGTAAGATAAGACCTTTCAATAAGACGAACTTCACTGCTAACATTGAAGACCCAAAACCCAAATATGACTCATCACAGACAGCAAGTTAAAATGCAAAATCAAATTGGATTGAAGGAGTTGCTGCTCACCTTGAAGACTCCACGTTAGAGTTGACCCCCATTCATATGTCGTGACCACCATTAAATATCTTGCGTAAGCAAGAAGTTACTTGAAATAGTAACAACACATCGGAGTGAAGGGTTTTCATATTCAGTTTCAGGTCGAAGAACGATGCAGAGATGAGGCAAAGAGAATAGGGTTAAACTGGATCTAAGATCGAAACCATGGCAATGCTTAGATCTAGATTTGAGAAAAGGGTACAGAAAGGAGTTTTTACACGTGACAAAAACAAGGATATGAGGAGGAGAAAAATCTGTGGAATTTGTAAGGAGATAAGAAAGGTTTGTGAAGGGGAAAAGATTGCATGAAGAAATAAGAAGGATGGAATTTTTCCTTGTCACCATTTACGGAAACCTCTGCGTACGAAGCTTTTTTGCTTTCCCGCTCAAATTTTTGCATATGGAAGATGCTTAGGTCATTTGCTTCAAGCTTGGATTCATGTCATTCTTCTAGGATACCTGTGCGGTAGCTTCACAATTTGGGGGTACAACATAAGTGATGCTAGTTTCTTAACAGTGAATGGTAATCTGTATTTGTGTATCTTATTGTGTTTACTGTACACCTATGTAATATTCACTTCTTTTGAAGTAAGTAATGAACTTTGTAAATCTCCCTGCATGAAGTTTAGGGTTGTAATGTGTATTCTAAAAATAGTGTCTAGCTCCAGTCCTATAATCTAGTTTAGATATGGTGGACGGACCGCCTTAAGCTTCGATGTTGGTGGACGGTCGACCTTAAAAAAAACCAAATTAGTGGGTTGGTATACTATCATTCTCCTATAATAGTGAAATTATTATTTGTTATAATAATAAGTGTTTGCGGTTATTTTAAAAACCGGTCGACTTTTCCAAAAAAAACTTCCTTCATAAAAAAGAGAATCAGATATTCAATTCATGTCAATAATTGAGATCTCCTCAGTTCTGTCTTTCTTTTTCACAAAACACATTGCATAAAAAGAAGACGGGAAAAAATACATGACATGATAAAACTAAGTCTTATGAATGAAAATAAGTCACAACCATCATCAGCAAACATTTTATCTTCATAATTTAAACCTATTTTTGCTAGGAAAATTTCGTCGAACCCAAAACAATTTTAGGCACTCAGTTGGATTATTACGATCGAATCGACATCCTAATAAGTATTTTAACTACATAAAAAAGAACCGTTTGCAAAAAGTAAATTAAAATTGAACAAATTAGATTTTATACCTGTTTATTGCGAATCCGTAATTCTTCATCCAAATCTGAAAGCAAGAGGACGACCGGTCCATCGAATCAACGAGCTCACCAAACGTTGAGCCTCTACAAGTATCCACGAGAGCGATCTTTTCTAGAATTGAATTGGAGAAGAGGAAAAGGGGCGGTGCTAGCCATGATTTCTGGGGTTTTATTCCCTTTTTAGATCTAATCTAAATGGTTGTCGGTGGTAATTCATTTTTTTATTAAGGTAACGTTTTACCCTTCTTATAAAACAAATGTTTTCCACAATTTAAGGAATATGACACTTTTACCATTTCAATTATCAAAATAAAATTATCAACAATTTAAAATTTTATTTATCCAATAAAATGGTCTTTTCCCTTAATTTCGTTCTGTATGTGTGACCCTATAGGTTAATACAATGCTGGCAATGATTTTAAATTATATTTCAAATCATAAGCAGTGATTGGCATCTAGCAATACGTCACTACTAATCAGTTCATGATAAGATCAATGATTCGATACAACCTTTTATGTGACCATTTTATCAATGTAATATAATCCTTTTAACCAATATTCCAGGATTAAAATCAAGGCATGGATCGTATCATCCTCTTTATGATTTAATCCGTTTAACTTGATCGATGAGCAGACTATTTAAAACAAATCAATATTTGAGCATGGCCATGCATTTCACAGTCTCACTTAATCAAGTGGCCCATGGATACCACTACGAATATATCATAGGGTTAAATTCCATTTAGATCATTCATAATTTTCACTCGATTCGACATGTATCCAATAATCACCATTATCGTTACTCTGTTTCGAATAACTTTAGATGATATCAAAACACACATATCCTCGAATAAAATTATAATGATTTCAGGTCTGAGGACCATTACATCACTGTCACTATGAGAATAATTTATGATACCGTTAATTATATTCCATGTAGTTATCTCACGGTGGCTCAGCCCAATACGATATTCTCCAATATGTATTTATGTTTTTGACATTAATATCATGTATATTAATGATCAATGAGATATGATCATCAGTCAATCAACATACTAGTCTCAACGCTTTATTGTTGTCCTATATAAACAATAAAACTCGACTCGGGACATTTAAGAATTATAAGACTTATCATATTATATAATCTCAAATTCAAGTCTTACTCAAACTATATAATTCCGTATTATAAATCTAAAGACTTCTATTATAATAATATTGATATAACACAGTAAATATAATATTATTTTATTCCAAATAAAACAATAACATCAATAGTGTTATCAATCTCATCAAATGAATTGCCTCTAGGGCATAAACTCTAACAATCTCCCACTTGCACAAGAATCAGTTATTCATGTATCATATACTCATGAAACTAGTGTGACCATTAAACTTCTGCTGCGACAAAGTTTAATTATGTAGGTATGTAACATTACAACTTTTGTAACTTTGTAGATATGTTTATTTCCTCTGTGAACAACTTCACATAAGAATTATATTTCTTAAATATATATGTTTGGATCAATTGTGAGTTTAAGGTCTTAGGCCTGAGCAACAGCCACATTGTTATCGCAATGTAAATTATTGGACCAACAATGAATTAAGTTCAATTATGAACTTCTTAATCCAAACATTTTATTTCTTAGAATCAGTGTCTATTTCTTATTTTTAAACTAATATTATTCACAAAAATTACTGTGTTATCAAATATCATTAGAATTATTGTGTCACTCCCACTCAGTTTCTTGTCTATACAAGATTTAACGACGTTATGTGGTTTTCGAGACATTTCAATTTCTATTTCATTCCCAGCAGTATCTTAGAGGCTGGATCTCCATAAAATGGATTCCAATTCGAGCAATAAAACGTTTTATTCCCAGAGGATATATAGAAATAATATCCATTTGTTTCTTGTGGATATTACACAAAATAGTTATTTGATATGGGTCCGATCTTATCAAAGGAAAGACGTTTAACAAACACCTTACATCCCAAATCTTCATACTAGATACACTAGGACATTTCCTAGTCCATATCATATATGGCTTCTTTAAAATCGTTTTAGTCGGATTTAAATGCAATTGTTCTAAATTTAATTTGTTGGAAGATCTATATGACTTATCTTGGTCGTACCATATCTTATAAGGTGTGATTACTCCTTTCAGACACACCATTTCAATATGGTGCTCTAGGTGGAGTGAATCGCGAAACAATTTCAAATTCAATCGGATAGTCATTAAATGGTTGGCTTAAATATCCTTTTTCGATCTGTTCGAAAAGTATTTATTTTGTATTAAAATTGGTTTCTATCTCCACTTTGAATTCTTTGAACTTTTCAAAGGATTCTGATATGCGTTTCATAAGATACACATATCTGTATCTACTGATATCATTAGTAAATATAATGAAGTAATATAACCTGCCTCTAGCTTATGTATTCATTGCATCATTTACATCATTATGTATGCGACCCAATACTAATCATTCATTCACTGTGTTAAGTGAAAGGTGATTCAGTTATTTTACCTAATAAACAAGATTTGCATGCTTCATATGATTCGAAATCCAATGATTTCAAAATTCCATCACTATGGAGTTTTGATATACTTTCTTGTTTATATGGGCTAACTAGCAATGCTAAAGGTACGTTGGATTTAAGTCACTAAATTTAATCCACTCATTATTAATGTCAAGTATGTTATAGTTAAGGATTTACAAAGATCATTAACTATTTGTGAAATTCCATACGATATTTCATTTAAATAAAATTAATAACAATTATTCGTTTATCCCAAATAAAATTCAAACTTGTCTTAACAAGATCTATTATAAAATTTATTTTAAGCGGAATTTCATAATAATAATTATTTATTTATTAAGCCAATATTCAGCACAAGAATTAACTTCATATAGATAATCCAACAACATTTGCTTTATTCTCAATCGTAAGTCCGTTTGTCCTTTGATTGGACTTCTGCTTTTTTTGCAATTTCTATAAATTTACATACATTTATGTAATTCATATCTAGTATCTAATCCTAAAATTTATAAGTATATTTTATAACATTTATATCCTATTTGGTTGAAGTCACACTTCAAATTTTCTTTTAGATCTTCGATATTTGTAAAATAATTACATTCAAATTTGTTTGAGGATAATCCTCAAATTTTAAAGTTAGTCAAGAATTTTTATTTAATTCAATTTATCCTTCTTAAGGATTAATTTAAATTATCAGAGTTATTTATTATTTAATATCTACGGTAGATAATAAATAATAACTGATTGTTAATATTCATTTAATAAAATATAAAATTTTGACAATCAAAATCTATATTAATATTAATGTATTATTTAAACTAAAATATGCTTCCCCTCAAATTAACATCCGTATGTTTATACATATATATCAATATATATATATATATATGTATATATATATTGGTGTTCCAAGATCCATATCTATTCATGCCTTGACCTAGCCTTGGCTAACACCCCAAAACACAACATTTTAGGTAGACATCTTATGTCAATTATACCATATATAATTCTTGTATCGCATGATGAACATTTTATTCAGTATTATTCATTTGCTCAAAATATAGAATAATTCATGCTATTGTCTCTAAGGCCATAAATACTATTATGCAGCCCAAGTTAAATCAGACCCAATAATACAGTCGAAGCACCACAATTACTCCTACCGCATATAACCAAAATAAAAGGATGCACTACGCTTTGGCATTACCTACATCCAATGAGATTGGACATTGATGGGTGTACTATTGGAAGACTTCACCATGATTTAATATAACATAATTTGCTTTAAAGGGAATTTATAATTCGTAGTGGCGAACCATATCAGAGTTATTTTCATATATCAAAATACATGTACTTTATATTCATAGTATGAATTGGATTTAATACACCACTCACACACACACACACACACACACACACACACACACACACACACACACATATATATATATATATATTGTACGACCCGTACTTTCATGGATAATAAATAATTTATTTAATTATTTAAATAAAGGTTTGGTAATTTAAAATGACCAGAATTAAATAATAAGGAATATTTAATTAATATAATAATTAAATAATATATTTAATTTCCAGAATAGTCGGAAATAGTAGAATTCACAATACAATGTGAATTGGATCATGTATAAGCTATAATTCAGTTTGGAATTTGATTTATAATAAGGAATATATTTAAATAACGACAGTTGAACGTATAATTATATTATAATTAAAATCGAGCTCCTAATGGCGCGGTAGTTCGTAATTTGGTGATTCGAACTTCAATTGAATATACAGGGTCTGTTTTAAATCGGATTTCTGTGAAACAAGAAACGTTCGAAGCTGGTGAAGTATATTTTTCTAATGGAAGATAAAAATCCGGATTTCATCGTGTAGATTTTGATTTATGTCCAAATCAAATTTTAGAAAAGTCGTTACAGAATTACGATATAATTTATAACGATTAATTTATATTTTAAAAGGATTTAAATATAAATCGAATATCGATATAACTGAGAACTTTGGAATATCGAGGTATGAATCCCGATATGGAGTTGTATGATTTTCTAGTGTGAATATATATGATAATATTTATTTATAAATATTTAATTTAATTATTTTCAAATATATTTATATTTAAAAAGGGTTTATTTAGAGCTTTAAAATTAGCTAGTTTTGCAAACGACCTCCGTTTTCGACAAAACTAATTTTGTTGAATCAGCAATATTAAATTATTGTTAGATTTCAATTTCCGTGATTTTTGAAGTCAATATGTAGCCGTACGGATTTTTAATGTGAAAAACAGTCAGTATTTGGATGGTTAAAAATACGCTGTTTTAGCAAACGGAGTCGGAATTCGACGAAACCAGTTTTGTTGGGTCCGTAATGTCAAACTGTAGCTGCACGCCAATTTTCATGATTTTTAGACATCTTGTGTATTCGTAAGGATTTTTAGAGTGCAGATACAAATAGAAAATTAATAAAATAAACTATGTGGCTTATCCTATAAGCTATCTACCCCTATAAATACATCACACTTTACCCTTAAAACCTAATTTCCATTTCTTCATCGGTCAAACATATTTCCGCCGCATTCTTTTCTTCAGGAAATTTAGAAATCCCCCTTTCAAAATTCATAACAATTCAAGGATAAATCCAAAAATCCTAAAACATATATATCTATTATCCTCATAACTTGTGCTTCAATTTGATGTTAGCTTTAAATAGCTCGACCAGTTTTTTCCGAAGTCGTTTTGTACAGTGGGTGTTGTTCGATCTTAGGGTTCACGAAATCGTGGTATGGGTGCATCGATAGTGGAATCTAGGTTATATTCGAGTTCCTGAGTTGTTTTAGCACTCATATAAATATTTTGGGATTTTATAAAAATTAAAAATGTCGATCCCTGCTATAGGATAACGGCGTGAGCACCATCGATGCAAGAAAGGGGGTGAGTTCGAGTTGTTTATGGGTGGTACGGTTTGATAGAGAGGAGGATGGGAAGCGTTGCGATAGACTTTGTTTGATTTGTAATTGAGAAGAGGAGGTGTATGCGAGCTAAGGAGTTATAGTAATGGTGAAGGGAGCGTAGTTATGTTTGGAGTGGAAGAAAGAAAGCTTCGAACGCATTTATAAGGGAATGGGCCGGATTTAAAGGTTAAAGCCCATTATAATAAAATAAATCCATGTTTTAATTTAATTTAAATTAGTACAAACTTGTTTATATCATATCTAATTCATACGTAAACGAAATCAAACAAACCAGGATCCGTTGGGATCGTATGGACGGTGGCTACACCGTGGAACTGACTAGGAGGCAATTGGAGCTCGTTGCAACTTATAGAAAAATAAATTGTCCGTCAGAATCAAGCGATGGTTTATCGTTATTAACGATGATCGTCCAATGTGAGTAAAACTCACCAACTCTATCAGTTATATTTTTATAACGTATATTTAGAACTGATAAATGATGACCGATATCTGTGTGTTGATTGTTTAATTGAATTGCTGATTGATTGGTTAAAATATAATTATAATCATATATAGAAGTCGTTGATCAAATATTGATTATGTTTATCAGAATATTTCATATTGAAATGGAATCGATGTTAATTATATTGTTTAACATCTGTGATGCAGGGAAATAGGTTGGAGAGATCCAACTGGATTCCTCAATATTATAACACTGTTCTTTTCATATATTGTAATATACGATGTGATATATAATCTGTGTTGATTATGTGTGTTGAATGGTATCGATCATTGTTACTTGGTATTTTTAATACCGTAAGAAATACTGGGATGTAGAAAAGGGGATTTTCACAGTGTATTTTGAAAATAAATTATTTATATAAAATCAATGTATTTTATATATAAAAAGAAAAGGGTTTTTATAAAAGAAAATAATTATAAAATCAAAGAATTTGATAAAAGGAATATTTATTTATAAAATAAATAGAACAAATAAAATAGGAAATATTTGTGAAAACAAATAGAAAAGGAATATTTGTGAAAACAAATAGAAAAGGAATATTTGTGAAAACAAATAGAAAAGGAATATTTGTGAAAACAAATAGAAAAGTAATATTTGTGAAAAGAAATAGAAAAGGAAATATTTGTGAAAACAAAAAGAAAAGGAAATATTTGTAAAACATTTACAAATAGATTTGAAAAGGAAATATTTGTAAAACATTTAAAAATAGATTTGAAAAGGAGATATTTGTAAAAAAATTACAAATACATTTGAAAAGGAGATATTTGTAAAACATTTACAAATAGATTTGGAAAGGGAATATTTGTAAAACGTTCACAAATAGATTTGGAAAGGGAATATTTGTAAAACATTTACAAATAGAACTGAAAAGGAAATATTTATTTGTTAAATAAATAAAATTATAAAAGGGATATTTATTTGGAAAATAAATAGGATTATAAAAGGAAATTAACGAAATATAAATGAGTTATGAGGAGATTCTTTAAAGTGGATATCAAATAGAGTTGATCAAATAGAGTGGATCGAATTAGAATTAATCAAATAGAGTTGATCAAATAGAGTGGATCTAATTAGAATTAAACAAATATAGTTAATTGAATAAAGATTTGATCGAGTTAAAGTTAATCGAAACAGAGTAATCAATTAGAGTTAATTGATAGGAGTTAATCGAGTGGAGTTAATCAATTAGAGTTAATCAAATTAGAGCTAATCGAATAGAGTTAATCGAAAAAGAGTTAGTTGAATATTATTTTTCAGATAAAGTTAATTGAATATTATTTTTCAGATAAAGTTAATTGAATTAGATTTAGTCGGATCAGAGTTCTTCGAATATAGTTTATTCGAAGAAAGAGTTATCGAATAGGTTATTCAAAAGGAGTTATCGAATATAGTTTATTCGAAAGGGGGTTATCGAATATTAGTTATTCGAAGAAGGAGTTATCGAATATAGTTTATTCGAATAGAAAGAAAGGAGTTAATCAAATATAGTTTATTCGAAAGGAGTTAATCAAATACAGTTTATTCAAAAGGAGTTAAGTGATAAGAGCTAATGAATTAAAGTTAATCGAGTTAAAGTTAATGGAGTTAGGGTTAATTGATTTGAGTTAATCGAGTTATATTTTGGAGTTAGATTTTTCAGAAGTAGGGATTTTAACGCTATAGTTATAATCATAGTTTTTCAATAAAGAAATGGATTAGTAAATAGAATCCAAGAGTTTCGTACGAAAGTTTGTTAAAGATTTAGAAGGTGAACTGTGTCTATTTCGAAGTTAGAAATGTTGTTCAGTTAAGGTCAGAGAGGTAGTTATATCCCAACTTGATTGACTCCATTTTTAACTAAGGAATGGTTAAGGTTCGATAGTGCAGGTTGGTTAAGTGAATTTAGTTAATGAGTTTAATTTTTGAGTTGGCATAGCGGTGTTTTATTTAAACATCTGTTTAAATCCAAATGTAGGAGTTTTGGAATTGTTTTCCAAATAAGAACCAGAAATGTTTTCTAATATAGAAAACAAGAAATGGAAATGTTTCCCAATGATAATAACGTATATTTTCTAAATTTAGAAAATAGGAAATGTTGAATATATGGAAACAGGAGATGAAAAATGAGCTAAAGAAATGTTAAATGATGATTGATCAATATAATTTCCATCTGGAAATAATATCGTTGTTTGTACACATGTTTTTCTTTTATAGTTAACTCACCGACCACCGAATTTTCCATCGTCAATATGGAGAGACCGGGATCAGATTCATGACCTGAAAACCACTCTGAATGGGCGTTAGCGTTGCGAATCAAATATGATGAAGATAATTGAAGACGGAGTTATGCAAGTGCTGTCCTGTTTACAGAATAGTGCCTTCGGTTTGTCCAGTCCCAGGACGACCTATATGGAAGAATGCCTGATAGAGTATATTTAATAGATCGCGTAAGTTGATCTCTTCAAACATATATATGTTTGGTGGCGGAGGAATTCGTTTCTCTTAGCTGTATACCCATTGTATTTTTTGGGAAATCAATTTGTGATTTGGCGGATATGACGATTTGACATTCAAAGTGAATAATTGTGTGATCTGTCAGAGATAAGCGTGGCCTCTAGCCTCACAACCGGGAAATGACAAAAATCGGGAAGGCAGCATGGCTAAGTGGTTGGCTGCCAATTAGGGTGTATTATCACCTATCTAGAGATATTCATTTCATTCTATAATCTATTGTCGATGTTGTCCTATTCGGGAAATGGTTGCTGATCCCAACCGTTGGTGATATACATTCGATACACTCAAGCGAAATGAGTGGTCGGTCATGTGTGGCCGGGTTGCAAGATGTTCTTGTTGAACCAGTGTATTCCTCTCTAGAGGTACACTATCGGAAGGTGGTTCCATACCTTGTCATAGTTGGAAATCCATTACCCAATAAGTGCTCGCGGTTTTGATCGTATAGTATATATGTGGAACGTGAGATGGAAGCGTTCTACAAGATGATTATTATATTGTGGTTTTTGAGGAAGACGGATGCGCAGCACGGGGATACATAATCGGTTAGCTAAATAATAATAATATATAATATTCTGATTGACAGGCCCAACCAGTGGAAAAGGGGTTAGGACATACTGTGTCCCAAATACAGATTACATAGAAATATTACATAGAGCAGTCATAAGTAGTACAACCCAAAAGATCAAAAGCATGCAAAAATAAACAGTCTGAGCTATAGAAAACATATAACATAAGTCTTGTGAAGCCAAAACAGGTAAGCATCGTAAGCATTTATCCATGTTGGGCCGAGCTGCTGCATTGGGTGCCTGGAGAAGAGGGCGCCTGGAGAGTATGTCTGAAGCGAGCGTGTCTCGATGTCCCTGTATATGTTTCAAACTGATGAATGATGAAACTGCAAATACCATAGTAATGCATCTTTTGCTTATTAAAGGTGTGTGCGTTACGCTCAATCCATACAGCCCAACAAAAGATCGATAAGAAGGAGTCCATCAATTGATCCGGTGGGTTATGTTGCCAATATTCAAAGAAAGACGAAACTACGGGTATGTAACCGAGGAGGAAAGAGCTTGTAGCAGCCCGAATTCTGAAGGAAAAGTCACATTCGAAGAAAAGGTGGTCGATTGTTTCATTACTTGCATTGCATAGGGTACATCTGGGATAGCCAATGATGTGTAGCTTACAGAGTCTGCTCCTGGTATTGATCTTGTTGTGCACCATACACCATTGGAGAAAGATCATACGAGGTGATAGTCGACACTTCCAGAGACGAGGGAAGGTGAAAGAACGTCCTGGGCGGGATAGAAACTTGTAGCAAGAAGAAACAGAGAAGCCTTTGCTACGGTTTAAAGCCCATAAGTATTCATCCGGCCCATCGGAGAGGATAATTGATGTAGCTGCATTAAGGAGATGCTGAATATCAGATAGAGTATTCAAATCGAAGAGACCTAGTGGGTAAAGGCTTAAAGGGCCGGAGCCCAAAACATTCGAGACAGTGGATAAAGGCTTGTGGACTAAGGAAAAAAGATTTGGGTAAAGCTTTGAAAGGGGCAGGTGAGTACACCAGGTGTCGTGCCAAAAAAGACAGCATTCTCCATTACCCAAATTAATTTCGAAGAGGGGTTTGATTCTAGGGATTATGGTAATAATTCCAGAACAAAAAGGAGATGGTCTGGAAAGCGGTGAACAATGAAGGGTAAGATTGGGGTTTGAGGCATAGTATCTAGATAAGATCCATTCTTTCCATACGAAAGAACCGGGAGTAAGGAGGCGCCACAACCATTTGGCAAGTAGTGATTGATTAAAGAGGGCAAGGTTAGGGTACCCAATCCTCCGTGTTCATGAGGCATGCAAACTATTTGCCAATTGATTAGTCGTTTAATTTTTCCTCCATTCCAGAGAAAGGTGCTTCGAATGGAATCAATTTTCTTTATGACCCAAGATGGGAGCTTGTGGAATGACATACAGTAGAAGGGAATTGTGGAGTGGACGGATCGAACTAAGGTGAGACGACTGGCTGATGATTGGGAGTTGGCTTTCCAGGATGCCGATCTGTTTTCAATTTTGGATACGAGAGGGAACCAGTCAGATCTCACAAGCTTGGTGGGGCGAAGTGGGACACCAAGGTAGGTTATCGGGAAAGTTTCAAGTTTGCAATTGAGGCAGTTGGAGATAGAGTGTCCAAGTTCATTGGAGTTCCCAAGCATGATGACTGCGCTTTTGCCATAGTTTATTGACAAGCCAGAGATGAGTTCAAAGGTGTATAGAAGGACTTTGAGGCAGTGAATGTGGGAGGGGGAAGGTGAGAAAAAGAGAATGGTGTCATCTGCGAATTGGAGGTTAGAGATGGTTGAGCTATTGTTTGGTAGGTTAATGCCAGAAAGTAGATTTTTGGAGATGGCTAGTTTGACCATACGATTAAAGACATCGGCTACCAGGAACAAAATGAGGGGGGATAGAGGGTCTCCCTGTCTGAGACCACGGTTGGATTTTATGAGGCCTCCAGTTTCACCATTAACACAGATAGTGGAGAAGCTTTTGTTTAGAATCTGTTTTATCCAGTCGCACCATTTAGGTGGGAAGCCTCGATGGGACATTAGGTCAAGAATAAAGTTCCAGTTTACTGAATCAAAGGCTTTGGAAAAGTCAAGCTTAAGCAGTACTCTAGGAGTGGAAGTAAAGTGACAGAAAGAAATGGCTTCTTGAGTGGCTGCTACGCAATCCATAATGTTTCGTCCAAGGATGAAGGCCGATTGTTCAGGACCAACAAGGGAATCAATAAAGGTTTAGAGTCTATTAGCTAGTAATTTGGTAATAATCTTAAAGGTAGTGTTAAGGAGGCTAATGGGGCGGAAGGAGGATAACGAGGAGGCACCAACAGTTTTGGGGATGAGGGAAATGTTGGCATAGTTAAGTTTGGCAATGGAGGAGGGGTTTGACTGGAATTCAGAACACATGGCAAAAATATCGTGTTTGACGGTGGGCTAGAAGTGTTTGAAGAAAGCTGGGCCAAAGCCATCGGGCCCAGGAGCTTTGTCATCCGACATTGAATTGACCACGACCTTAATTTCATCTTCGGTGAAGGGAAAGTCAATGTTAATGGGGGAGGGGGAAGGGTATAATATGTTCCAGTGAATGGTTGGGAGTGGAGGGGATGGTTTGCCGAGGATATCACGGAAGAAGTTTGTGAAAAGGAGGCAGATGTCAAAGGGGTTAGTGTAAGTTGAATCAGCGTGGTGAATTTCAGAAATGAAGGAGGATCTGCGCCGGCCATTTGCTATTCGATGAAAATAGGCAATATTTTTGTCACTCGTCAATCCATTTGGATGTGGATCGTTGTTTCTATCCCATTTCTTCTTATTTTATCAATCTTTCTAAATCAACTTCGAGTTCTTTGAGCTTTGTTGTTTCTGCTGCGTTGAGAGGGTGTGATTCTTGTGCAATGTTCAAGGCTAGAATTTCATTTTGGATGGAGTTAATTCTGACTTTAATGGATCCCCATACTGTCCTAGCCCAAGGACGAATGATTTTACGGAGGGAGCGCAGTTTGGTGACGATGTGGAGACAGGAGATTGAGCAAGGGTAGGTTAAGACCAAATTTGGTTGACAAAAGGTACAAAAGAAGGTTCGAGGAGCCAGAGTTTTTCAAACTTGAAGGGACGCTTAGTGGGAGCAGAGGTGCCAGAGTCAAGATGCAAGGGACAATGGTCTGAAAGAGCAGTGGCAAGTCCATTGACCAGGGAGAGGAGATGTGAGTCTTCCCATGGAAGGTTAAAAAGGAAGCTGTCAAGTTTGGCTAACGATGGGTCTTCTCGGCGGTTGGACCAGGTAAAGATTCTGTTGCTAATGGGTGGTTCAATAAGTGAGCAAGAGTGGATGAAGGAGTCAAAGGTCTCAGAATCATGAGAGAAGTTGCCAGAGTTTCTTTCAATGTTGGTTCTGGTTGTGTTGAAATCACCATCGATTAACCAAGAACCGCTAATATGGGTGGGTAAGTTTTCACAGAAGGTCCAGATCTGTTCTCTATCAACTGGGTCTGTTGGGCAGTAGGCATTGGTGAAGTGATAAGTGGTATTTGTTTGAGTGTGTTGGAGAGTCACGTGGAGAACAGATGTGTGTGTAACTACGTGTCTTAGGGACCATGTATTTTCATTTCATGCAGTTATTAGCCCACCACGAGTTTCAATGGCATCTACATGGGCCCACCCAAATAAAAATGGACCGCAAATGTTTCTAAAAGTGGAGTTGGACGGGCTAGAGAGTTTGGATTCTTGCAGGAGTAAAATATCAATATGATGGGGGACAGAATCAGGTTGACAGCGTATTGTTTTGTGTGGTCCCTAAGTCCTTTGACATTCCAGGATACTATTTTCATTAGGAAAGGTTAATTCTTTGTGTTTCTAAAGTTTGCATGGCACAATATTGTTCATCACGTAAACTCACACCCATGCAGTTAGCTAATTTTTTATTTAACATTTTATTAGTTGAAGAAAAAATGACAGTTTCATAAAAACTACCAGAGCCTCTAGGATGAGATCTGACACGGTTGATCCTTGCACTCCGGCGAACGTCAGTTGGAGTGAGTTGTGGGGTGTTGGAATCCAGCTGCTCAGGTGTAGGTAGGCGTTGGATCTGAAGATGAAGAGGAGTGGAGAGGTCAAAGTCTGCCAGGGGGTCCCATCTTGGTGTGAAGTTGTCTCTGGATACGCTATGAAGAAGCATTAGGGAGGCATCATGTGTAGGCTGTTGGACACTGTGGATATTGATGTTTGCTTCATCAATCATGACGTCATGGCGTCACCATCTGATGGGCTTGTTGGGGATGTTATGTCCTGGAATAGGTTCCCACCATAGTCATAGTCTATACCCATCAGTTGAGTCTCTGGTTTCTCGCATGGATGGGAATGTTCCCATTTTTCAACACAAATTTTGACGTTTTTGCTATTAAGACAAACCACATAACGAGAAACAGCAGTTATACCTTCGAAAAATTGGATCTTTACGTACAGGTAGTGGTGATCCACATACGACCAGTCGCAGTTGTCTTCTTCTATGAAGTATCCTACAAGTTTGAGTGCCTTTCTGATGGCTGCATTATCATAGTGGAGGAATTCGGGGAAACCTTTCACTCTTGCCCAAGATTCTGGCTGGAGAGCAGGCTGGGGTGGGAAGTCTGGTTCGGGACATGGCTGGAGAAGAAGACTGGCTCCGGAATGGAATAGTACTTTGAGGTGGAGGGCGTGGTTTTTGGTCTCGATATCTGGGCAGTCGATAAGAAAGGTGTTGTCTTCAATGAGCCATATGGCCCATCGATCGTGTTTGAGGCTTGCCGTCAGGGCTTGTTCCACTTGTTGAGCTGTCCATAGTCCACCGAGGATACTGGCTGTGATGAAGTGGTGGGTGTTTGACATTGGGCGGAATACAAGAGGCGTTGGGGAAGAAGAGTTAGGGTTTTGAGAAAGGGGGACTGGAAAGAGTGATTTGTGGGGGTTAGAGTGTTTAATCTTATCTTTTTGTATGTAATTATGACTTTGGATGTGATTGGGTATACGAAGAGATGTTTGAGCATACTTTTTCTGCGCCTCCTGCCTTGATGATTCGTGACGATTTGGCATTCGTGCTTTAGTTGACTGTGCATTGGGACCCCACAAAAAATCTTTTTACTTTATTTTGTATTTGTTGGAACACAGCGCATCATAGTGTCCAAAAAAGAAACAGATGTAGCAAATCGTGTTGTTCCTGCATTTATGTGACACGTGGCCTTTATCCGCGCAACGTAAACAACGACCATTGGATTTCTGGTAGGTAACCATCGAGTGAATTGATTTGAAATTAGGCAGACGACGACAAGGCTTGGGTGGACGGCGAGGCTCTAGGGGACATGGAGGTGGAGAGGCAGCTATCTCAACGTACGACTTGCGCGATGGTGGAGGTGGTCGAAGCAAGTGGGTTGGCGGTGGGCCAAGAATGGAGGGGACATTGGTGGAGGAGGGAGCGACGTCGAGAGTGGTGGATGGCTGATGTGCTGATGGAACCGGAGGGGGACACGGAGGAGGCATAGGGACAGAGGAGGGACAATGGGGTTGGGTGGAAGCAAGACAGGGGAGGACACCATTTTTGTTTGGTGAGGGGGTATTGCTTGATATAAAGATTATCGTTTCTTTCAAAATGATTTGAAAGTTAAATCAAAATGTTTTGGATTCTCATAAGGGAAAAACTCGTTCTGTTATACGACGTGGTCTTATGAGATATAATTTAATTGCTCAAACTGTTTTAAATGGTTTTACTCATACCGGTCCCATGACTGACCCAGAGTTTGTTTTGTTTTCCCTAAATTCTTGGGTGCCCAATTTTGTGTGGGCGTTCAAGTAGTTGGGATTTTACAGATATACTTGGAAAGCTGGAGCAGGAGGCTTCAGCAGTGTTTATATAGCTATTGTTTATTTCCGCTGTGTTGTAAGTGCTGTACTTTGATAATGATATGTATATTCAAGTACAAATCTTTTATTTCAAGGTTATGTTATATTTTATTCGTTCCACTGTGAGATTCGTGTTACTCTAATATTGTGTGTTCTTCTTCTTCTTCTTCTATTCTAAGCTTCTATCTTATCTATTCTCACCCTCTAATTTCTTTCATGGACTATCCAGTGTTTCCGATGCTTGTATAGTTGACATAGTGTTGTATGCCGATATCCAGGATCACAAATTATATATATATATATATATATATATATATAGCAGGCATGCCAATTTCATTTTCGAATGTTTCATAGTTTTGATAATCAAAATTATCGCACATCTCATATGCTTCATTGGTGGCCCCTTCTAATTTCAAAAATAATAAAGATGCGTAGAACTGAATTGTATGTACTTATCATGCATAAAACATTGCTGTCACATTTATATAAATCCATGATCAATGCTTTTCCAGAAAAGGAACGAGGCCAAGGTCCAATGTTTTATGAGGCCCAATGTAATGAACATATACATATTTATGAAACAAAATAGTGTGACCTTAGCTATTGGTTTTATGTATATTCAGCCGATATTACAAAACCAGTATACGTGTACTTATCTATAACGGTCATAAAACAATGTATCAATTTTTTTTTATCTCCATGTTCAACTTGATATACTAATCGTACCAGTATCGATTTCAATGCATCATCCAGTACAATCATATTGCACCATACAAAACAAACAAATACTTATGAAGTTCATTTCATAGAATCATCATATCAGTGGTTACATTCAAACATTTGACTATACTACTACAAACATCAGAACATCAATACTGTTTTTAATAATAAACATAAAACATTTTATGTTATACACTCATTCAGAATCTTACATACCATCATAAATTATGATATTCTGTAGTTACATATGCACAGTTTAGACTTTACATATGCAAATTTATAACATTTTTATTGGCTCCTGGAATCCACAAAACAGTTTTTGCAGTAGCCATCATTTTTATGCATCGGTATGCACACTGCAGCTCAGTCAAAACGATCCTAGCCAAAATGTTCATAACATTTCATCAATATCATGTAATCCTGTCCAACAAGAAAATATTGAAGTGAATAAATAAATATATATACATATATAATCAGAATATTTTATCTATGTCAAACATAGATATTTCCAATTACACACGAATTATATAATTTTTTTTTTGAATTTTTTCAGGAGGGAAACCGACCAGAGTCGTAAAACCCTCCCTAGTGCACCTAGCCCGGTCCACGAACACCACATAAGATAAAATTATTGTTAGCTTGTGCTTTATATTGCAACAGATTTATGGCCCAAATTACATATACAATGAAACCAAATTTCAAAATGTACATAAATGCTCAGTAAGCACCAGTCCTAGTAATTTTGTTAACATTTGTAATATTAGTTTGATAACTCACGTAGACATCACGTATCCACTAAGAATGATTATCCTAATATATATGTACTGAGCAAGGTTATTCAAAACTGTATCAATTAGATTCAATCACAACATATTTACAAAAGAATCTTGAATCATGATCAACATTCACGAAAATTCATACAAGTTTGAAGATGCATACGTATACGCAGTAATTGTGGCCTTACATTTTAACACACAACATTTCAGAACTAAGGTTCTAGAACGAGATAAACCTATGACAGGTCTTTTCAAAATTTACTTCTCATGTAAATAAGACCTATACAGTCTTATTCATACAAACTGGTGTGTATGTATATATATACACACACATATATTCATATAAATATATACAAACAAGTATGACAGCATACTTATTGGATATATCATATCGTGCTCAAAACTTATGACAATCAGATTTCAACTACAATGTTTAAAAATACCCTGATTTCATATGCATATCATTTTAATATGCATTTATGTTTAGTAAAACATTTCTAGATGTTATAATGTTTATAAAAAATCTATAACATCAATGTATATTTAAATACAGGATGCCAATAACCAGTATTTATCATCCATTCACATTCAAGATGTCATTTAATCTGCTGTTAAAGTTTTCATTAACACAAGTTTATGGTCAGTATCTAAACATGGGTACATACATGTTACATAAGCCTTTTTATGCATAGATAATTCTTATTTATATAACCAAGATTATATTACAGTCTGGTAGAAAAATAAAACTTGGGATGAACAGGGTATAAAGCATATTTTATGTTAAACTCAAGCCATCAGTCAATCATATTGATTTATAACTTGCAGGAGTTTATCCATGTTAATTGGTTGAAATACATGATAACAGAATTTAATAAGCTGGGTTATTAAATTTGTGAAACATGGTAAATATACAAAGTCATGAACTTAATTCTAAATTTTATATCAAATATAAAATTCCTTTATGAAAAGAAAAATTATTCCTTGTATCAAATACAAATTTAACATCAGCAGGACATTTTTCATTTCTGGAATACATCTCGTCTAATTTTATGGAATAACCAAATTATACAACATTTGCTATGATCCAAAGTCACTCTTGGTCATCATCAATATAATGAAAAATCAAAAGGACATTGTATGAATCTTTAATTTAAGTTGAATAATCCTTTTGACCAATTTTCGATTTGAAGTTAAAATACAATCAAGTGATCTGTTTATACGAAAACACTGTCTAAACAGTTTTTCATATAAATGATTTCAGTATATCAATTCCAAATATAAATTATCTATATTACTGATTATCAATAAGTAAAATTTTGACTTCTATAAAATTAGAAGTAAGAGTATGACATGGTCAGGATTTTAAATCAAACGAATTTTGATCTTATATCCATGTTTAAAGATCAAATCATAATAAACCTCTCTTAACAAATATCAATAATTTTTATTTCAATTAAATCAAAATTAATTTGAATTTTTTTACTGATTTGCCAATCCAGATACTTACACACGAAACTGTTTTCAAGTTAATGTAATATCAATATACTAATTGTCAATAGTAACAGATTAATTTTTGAAAACATGCCAATTAGCTCCTTTTAAAACAATTATCTGTGTTATTTATATATATCATAATATACAAATAAAATTAAAATTATCATGTAAACAAATTTATATTCACTAGAACAAATCAGTTTCAAAACAGCTTTGGCATTTCTTAATCAACATAAGAAATCAAGTTTTACAAAATGTCGCGTTTCAAATAATTTCACAAATGTAATTAGATTGATATGTACGTTCATAATTATTTCCGATCAAATCAGTACAATAATTACATCTATTAACAGATCTAAATATTGTCACATATCTGATCAAAGAGGATTTGACAATGTTTACTATTCAAAACAGGTTTTTGATTAATCTTCCATGTTCCATGTTTTATCAATTTGGAATATTAAACTAATTAAATATTTCTAACCAGACATAAAGTGTAACGACCCGGATTTTTGGCGACTTTGGTTATCGACATAAGCACGATGTCGATAACCAAAACATCGAAAAATCCCGGTTGTTAATGAAAGAAATTAGAGGGTGAGGAAAGATAAGATAGAACTAATAGAATAGAAGAAGAAGAAGATCATCATCAGAGTAACACGAATCTCACAGCGGAGCGAATAAAATATAACATAACTTTTGAAAAAAAAAACAGTTATGTATACAATAGCACTTATCAGAATACAACACTTACAACAACAGCGGAAATAATAATAGCTATAGAATCTTGAAGCCTCCTGCTCCAAGCTCTCCAACCTATATCTGTAAAATCCCGACTACTTGACTGCCCGTACAAATTTAGGCACCCAAGAGTTTAGGGAAAACAACAAAGTAAACTCCGGGTCAGTCATGGGACTGGTATGAGTAAAACAGTTTAAAACAGTTTGAACAAGTAAACGATATCTCATAAGACCACGCCGTATAACGGAACGGGTTTTTCCCTTATGAGAATCCAAACAACTTTGTAAACAATATCATTCTGATATTATAATAATGTCTAAGTACAATTAGATATCAATCTAGCAGAAACGCTTTCATCTCACGTTCTACATATATAGTATACAATCAAAACCGCAAGCACGTATTGGGTAATGGATTTCCAACTATGACAAGGTATGGAACCACCTTCCGATCAGTGTAATCTAGGAACGATACACTGGAGTTCAACAAGAACATCTTGCAACTCAGCCACACATGACCGACCACTCATTTCGCTTGAGTGTATCGAATGTACATCACCAACAGTTGGGATCAGCAACCGTTCCCGTATATATATATGGGACAGCATTGATAGATTAAAGAAGCAAATGAATATTCTCTAGATAGGTGACTATACACCCTACTTCGGAGCGACCGACTTAGCCATGCTGCCTGCCCGATTTCTGTCATTTACCGGATGTGAGGCTAGAAGCTACGCTTATCTTTTCACATACCACATCTTCATTCACTTAGAATGCCACATCGTCATACCCTTTAAATCACAAATTGATTTCCCCAAAAATACCACGGGTATAAGCTAAGAGAAACGAATTCCTCCGCCACCAACGTAAATACGTTTGAAACGTCAACTTACGTGATCTACCAGATATACTCTGTCAGACCTTCGTCCATACAAGTTGTCCTGGGACTGGACAAACCGAAGGCACTATCCAGTACATCCATCTTAGGCACTTTTATCTAAGACTTATACAATAGCCCTTGCACTTTACTCCGTCTTCAATTATCTTTGGCATATATGATTCGCAACGCTTATGACAATACAGAGTGGTTCTTTGGATTATTATCCAACCGGTCTCTCCATATTGACAACGTAAAATGGTCAAAACATTTGATAGTCTGTGATTTAACTATCAAAGAAAAACTCGTGTGCAAACAACGATATTATTTCCAGATGGAAATTCTATCAATCAATCATCAACCATATATATATCTATATATATATTCTCATTTTCTATGTTTAGAAAATATACGTTATCACTGGAAAACATTTCCATAACTTATTTACGTACCACTATTCTTCCACAACTATCAGTCTTTGACTGTAAACTAGTATGAGAACAATTTCCCAGGTATAAATCCCGAAGGCCGAAACCAACATCAGATAGACACCTAGGAAACCATTCAACTTAACAAGTCTTCAGTCAATTTCTGATTTCTTTATTTGATTTCATTTCTGATTTTGATTTGGAAAACATTTCCAAATCTTCTTTACTTAGATTTAAACGGATGTTTAAATCAACATCGCGACGACAGCTCAAGCCACTATACTTATCTACTAATTTCACTTAACCACTTCATACTCGAACCGTAACCATTTCATAATTAAAACGCAGTCAATCAAGTTGGGGTATAGCTACCTCTCAGACCTTAACCGAACCACCTTTCAAATCTTGAAATAGATAAGATTCACCTTTTTTTAACTCTTTAACACTTCCTTACCAACCCTCGGATTCTATTTACGAATCCAACTCCTTTACAGAATCATTTGATTATAACAGTGGTGTTATAATTTCCTGTTTCTGAAATATAATAACTTTAATCTAACTCTTATTTCCTAACTTGAATAAATAACGAACAACTAATTTATTAATCTCTATTTGGTTAACTCTTCTTCGATAACTCTTATTCGAATACTCCAATTAAATAACTAGATTCGATTAACTTACTTCGAATATCTCTGATTCGATTAACTTACTTCGAATATCTCTGATTCGATTAACTCACTTCGAATAACTTTGATTCGATTAACTCACTTCGAATAACTCTGATTCGATTAACTCACTTCGAATAACTTATTCGATCTCTCTCTTTCGAATACGCTATATTCGATAATCTCATTTCGAATAACTCATATTCGATTAACTCGACTCGACGAACTCGACTAACTTGGTTCGACCAACTCGATTCGACTAACTGGGTTTGACTAACCATACTTGATTTAACTCAACTCGATTCACTTAACTCAATTAACTTAACTCGATAATCTAACTCAATAACTTAACTCAATCATCTTGACTTGATAACTTAACTTAGTAACTTAACTCAGTCATCTTGACTTGATAACTTAACTTAGTAACTTAACTCAGTCATCTTGACTTGATAACTTAACTTAGTAACTTAACTCAGTCATCTTGACTTGATAACTTAACTTAGTAACTTAACTCAGTTTACTTAACTCGATTATCTTAACTCGATTTACTTAACACACTGGTTAACTCGACTTAGTTAACACACTGGTTAACTCGACTTACTTAACACACTGGTTAACTCTACTTACTTAACACACTGGTTAACTCGACTTACTTAACCCAACTGGTTAACTTGACTTACTTAACCAAACTGGTTAACTCGACTTACTTAACCCAACTAGTTAACTCGACTTACTTAACACACTGGTTAACTCTACTTACTTAACCCAACTGGTTAACTTGACTTACCTAACCAAACTGGTTAACTGGGCTTACTTAACCAAATTGGTTAACTGGGCTTACTTAACCAAACTGGTTAACTTGACTTACCTAACCAAACTGGTTAACTGGGCTTACTTAACCAAACTGGTTAACTTGACTGAACTGGTTAACTCTAACTGATTAACTATATTCGATTAACTCCTTTCGAATACTATATTCGATTAACTAACTTCGAATACCATATTCGATTACTCCTTTTCGAATAAACTATTCATTTATAAAGATTTACTTTTAGTAACGGTTCTTCACTTTACAAATGATTTCCCTTTTATATCGTTTTCCTTTTTATAACGTTTTCCTTTTTTTATAACATCCTATTCAGTTATAAACAATTTTCCTTTTTATAACTCTATTTATTTTCTAAATATTTCCTTTATTTTTGGTTTTTCACAAATATTCTTTAAATTATTCTAACTCCTTAAATTTCCGGGAAAATTCGCCATAACCTCCTTTATACCGGAAGCATCGGGAAAATCCCCAAACCCGCCACACAGGCCTTTCCATTCAAAAAGAAAATATTTTGAATTTATTTCCTTTTTAAAATATCTCCAATTTATAAATATTCCAATTTATAATTATTCCTTATTTATAAATATTCAAATTATAAATATCTCTTATTTATAAATATTCCATTTATAAATAATTTATTTTCACTATCACTTTGAAAATCTCCTTTATCAACATCCCGTATGTTATGGTATTCAATCATATCCAATCACGATGATAAATATCGTCCAACCACATATAATCGCCAACAGATAATATACCACATCATATAACAGAATATATGAATTAAAACAGTATTTGAAATATTGAGGAACCCAGTTGGGTCCCTCCAACCTGTTTCCCTGCATCACAGATGTTACACAGTATAATTAACATCACTTTCAGTTCGATAGTATATATTCTGATAGCAGAATCAATATATAAATATTTATCGGTTTATATATATATATATATATATATATATATATATAATTTCTACTAACTGACTAGCAGTTCAATCAATCAACCAACACACAACAATCAACAGATGATTAACAGTTCTAAGAATACATTATAAAAATATAACTGTTCAGAGTTGGTGAGTTTTACTCACTTTGGACTATCATCGTTATATAACGATAATTGTCGCTTGATTTCGATTGGACAATTTATTTCGCCATAAATTGTAACGAGCTCCGATGGACTTCCCGTCAGTTCCATGTTGTAGTGTCCGTCCATACGATCCCAACGCAACTTACGGTTCGCGATTCTGATTTCATATGAATAAGATAACAGCGTTTACAAGTTGATACGATATTTAAATTTAAATTAAAACTAACACTATAAATATTGGGCTTTACCCTTGATAAACTATCGGCCCACTATCTCTAAGCCCATACCGTAATAACTCTTCTTCCCCAATCTAAAAACTGCCGTGACCTGCTTCTTAACTCCACCACGTTTTCAAAGCTTTAACCGATCAAAACTCCACCATTACTTCACCGTTCTTCAAACGGATTTCACCAACAGTTTTCTCTTCGAACTCTCTTCCTACCAATACCCAAACAGACAAACTCAACGTCAGGTAGCAAAACCCGACTGTGGCTTCTCCACCGCGACAACAGGAAGTTGCACTCCTCAAATAACCACCGTACCATGCGAAGCTCCAACACCAGGTGCTCCTCTTCATCGCGAGTTCAAATATGAACTCGAAATCACAAATCAATGCCTCACCCTCCTTGGATTCTTAACCCTAGAAGAAGTCTCCTTCACTGTAAAATATCGCACACGAGAAAACTGATGTCGAACTCACTGAAACGCATAACAGTTTGAAGAGTATGGTTTAATGAATCCAAGAATGTATCTATAATGATTTATAGATTTATTTTGAATCTCCTTTGATTTTCTAATGCTTGCGTTTTGCTTGAGGTTGAAAATATACTGACGGCGCAGAAATGGATTTGAGATTAGGTTTAGAAAATAGTTGGGGTATTATATAGGGGATTTTATAATATTATATTCGATTATAATATTTGTTTCTATTATACAGTTGCTTGTATATGTCTTCAAAAAAATCCTATGAACACACACGATACCCAAAAATCCCGAAACTGGACATGTAGCTACAGCTTGACATTACGGTCCCAACGAAACTGGTTTCATCGAATTCCGACTTCGTATGCTCACACAACGTATTTTTAACCGTTTAAATATCGACTGTATTTCACTCTAAAAATCCGTACGGTCACACACTGACTCTAAAAATCACGAAACTTGGAATCTAACAACTATTTGATATTGCGGATCCAACAAAACTGGTTTCGTCGAATTCCGACTTCGTTTGCAAAAGTGGCTATTTTTAACGCTCTAAATAGCCTATTTAAATATATAAATATATTTAAATATTATTAAATTTATTATTTAAAATTAATTATTATCGTCTATATTCACAGTGGCATACTATACAGCTCCAGAATAGTCCTGTATGTATTTACAACTTGATATTACATCGTCAGAGTTATATCGACGCTCGATTTCTATTTAAATCCTTATTTAAAATATAATTAAATAGTTATGGTCAGGGCGCTGCATTTCTGATAATTTGATTTGGACGTAACTCAAAATCTACACGACGAAATCCAGATTTTTCTCTTCCATTAGAAAACTATTATCAAATCGGTCCTGACGGTTCTTGTTTCACAGAAATCCGACTTAAAATGGACCCTGTATATTCAGTTGAAGTTCAAATCGCCAAATAGCGAACTGCCGCGCCATTTCGAGCTCTATTATAATTATATTATAAACTATACCTTCAACTATCGTTTTATATAATATATTCATTATTAAAATTCAATTCCAAACTGAATTATACCTTATATATAACCCAATTCACACTGTATTGTGAATTCAGCTATTTTTGACTATTTCGACATTATAATATATTATTATATTAAAATTATTAATTAAATATTCAATATTATTTAATTAAACGATCATTAACTTCTCTAAATCACCAATTATATAATTAAATAAATTAATTATATATCTCTAAAAATGCGGGTCATTACATAAAGGATTTTTATATTATATATAAAGCTTATGTGTGTGTATTTATATATATTATAAAACAATTTTATAATCCGTATCAAATACTGTTTTTCTTAATAATAGTGAAACATTTTTCACATCAGAAACGATCAGATCTCAAATCCATGATGTTAATAGCATCAATTATCCATGAATCAAACATACGCTACCTAAAATCAAAATCAAAATACTAATTTCGAAAAAACCTTGCTCTGATACCACTGTTGGACTATTACGATCAAATCGACATCCTAATAAGTATTTTAACTACTTAAAACAAGAACCGTTTGCAAAAAGTAAATTAAAATTGAACGAATTAGGTTTTATACCTGTTTATTGCGAATCCATAATTCTTCATCCAAATCAGAAAGCAAGAGGATGACCGGTCCATCGAATCAACGAGCTCACCAAACGTTGAGCCTCTACAAGTATCCACGAGAATAATCTCTTTTAGAATCGAATTAGTGAAGAGGAAAAGGGGCGGTGCTAGCCACGATTTCTAGGGTTTTATTCATTTTTTAGATCCAATCTAAAATGGCTGTCGGTGGTAAATCATTTTTTTTATTAAGGTAACGTTTTTACCCTTCTTATAAAACAAATATTTTCCACAATTTAAGGAATAGGACCCTTTTACCATTTCAATTATCAAAATAAAATATTCAACAATTTGAAATTTTATATATCCAATAAAATGGTCTTTTCCTTTTATTTCGTTGTGTTATGTGTGACCCTATAGGTTAATACAACGCTGACAATGATTTTAAATTATATATTTAAAATCATAAGAAGTGATTGGCGTCTAGCAATACGTCGCTGCTACCCAGGTCATAATAAGATCAATGATTCAATACAACCTTTTATGTGACCAGTGTATCAATGTAATATAATCCTTTTAACTTATATATCAGGATTAAACTCAAGGCATGGATCGTATCATCCTCTTTATGATTTAATCCATTTAACTTGATCGATGAGCAGACTATTTAAAACAAATCAATATTTGAGCATGTCAATGCATTTCACAGTCTCACTCAATCAAGTGGCCTATGGATATTTTTAGACCAAAAAATGGCACTAACACCCAAATGCAGATCACAGATCACAGAATGCAGAAAATGATAAATAAGAGGAGAGTTTTTATAGTGGTTTGGCTGTAGATTTAGCCTACGTCGACTTTATAATCTTATTGTTATACTGACAGATTACAAGAATCAGTTACATGCAGACACACAATCTGTGTGTTTAATTGAGATTACAAGAGTAGAATTTAGATGTAAGAAGGTGAAAAATCCTTGCACTCAACAACGGTGGAAGCCATAGAGATGTAGGAGAAAGGCCTTAGCCAAAAATATCTCCTTTCAGTTTGCCATGTAATGGTGTATTTATAGCTGTAGGAGAGGTTCAGGGATGACTGGTTCGTGATGAGGCACTTGGCACACGATCCGGGATAGTAGGAGCAGGAATAGCCTTGAGAAAAGGTCAAGATCTATGCGTGTATTAGCAGGTTCGGTGGTCGGTTCGTGGTCATGGGGTCGGGTCGTGATGAGGCCTTCACGAACCGAGATCTGGTCGCGAGTGGTGTGGTGAAGTTGGTGTCCACAGTCGGGTCATGGAGGGAGATGATAGTCCACGACCCAGGCTGGTTCGTGAGCAGGAGAGGAGGGCGAGCCCTGGAGGGTGAGCCAGGTTAAGCCACGATCCTAAGGGGATCCCACGAGACAGTCTAGAAGGAGTTAGGTTGAGCGCGAATTGAGACCAAGCTCACGAATCGGAGTTGCTCTTCTACACGCGTTCACGGAAACGGGCATAACTTCCAAACTGTAAGTCCGATTGGGCCAAACGAAAGCTCATTCTGAAGCTGATTCTAAGGACTACAAGATTTATGGAGCCAAGCTCCATACTTGCTATTTTCGGGACCAAAAGAGGTCATCTGATAGTAGTTTCGGGTCTGTTTATGTTGATGAAGTGATTTCGGCCAAACCACTTCATGTTTGTTGAAGATGTTCTCAGTGCCTGAGCGCGATGCTATCCAGAAATTCCATGTGTGACAGCTTTTACCAAAAAGTGTGTCATCAAGTTTGCCCCTAGAACATATCTTGCTGATTGAAGGGAGATGTGTTCTGGATAATACAACAAGTCTATAATCTACAGAAATCCAAAATGCGACGACCACGCCGGATCGTAGTAAGGCTGGAAAATCGACGATCGCGTAGGATCGTATTCAGGCTGAGAAGTATCCAAGAAGACCAGTAATCCGTACCTGCAAGAAGAAAATATATACAATGCAAGAATAGCTCTGAGACAGCCTTACCGGAGTAAGACGACTAAGGAGAGGCTAATGAGGTTCCAAGACGGTCTTAGTGAAGTAAGACGACCATGGAAAAACAATGAGGATCCACGGCGGCCTTACCGTAGTAAGTCGACCAAGGAAATGCTATAAGGATCCACGATGGCCTTACCGAAGTTAGACGGCCGAGGAAATGCCATATGAGTTTGTTTATACTGGACGGATCCAGTTCGGAGCCAGAGCTCATGTCTGTTTATACTGGACGGGTCCAGGTCGGAGCCGGAGCTCATCAATGATCTTTATTGATTCATAAAAGCTAAGTGGCATTTATTCTAACCCTGAACACGACTAGAGACTATGGGTCGGTTCCGTACGTGTGGGCCGTGCTTGTTACATGCAAAGAAAACAAAGAGGGGCGAGAAGTCGCCTAAAAGCCTAAAAATATGAACTATGGACAGGATTCCGATAAACTGTAAAGATCCGCCCTCTCCGGGGCTGAGTGTGTAACACCCCACATCCGTTAATGTCACTCACAAAGGGAATGCATTAAGTTTCGTGAAGCGTTTAAATAATCAAACACAGAATATTACAAGATAGATATAAATTTTTTGCAGTGGACATAAACAACTTTATTAAATCACCAAAATACCTTGTTTGATAATACCATAAGTCACAAAACTATTACAACAAAATACTTCTGTCTTGCATTATCAGAGTACATAGGTATTTATAAGAAAACATAATTCCCCAATAAATAAAAGAGTAAGCCATAGCAGGGACAAAGACTCGAGCCATACTTCAACAGTAGCTCCTAGCAAGATGATATCCAAATCCTGGCTAAGCCTGGGTGTTTCCTCCCTAAGAACTTTGGGGTGAGGGGTGGGAACGGAAGAGAGAAGGAAAAACAAAAGGGGTCAGACATAAAGTCTGGCAAGTCTAGTAACTTTTCGCCAGCAAATAAATAAAGGTAATCATGACCGGTATATAGTGGATAAGGTAGATCACTATACAAATGGCAGGTGTGACAAGGCAGATAAGGTAAGGTATATACATGTTTCAGAAATGACTACTCTACACTATAACTAGTATAATCAAGATGAGATGATCCCTTCCACTACAAGTTGGTAGACTTAGGGCATACATACGAGTATACCCTAACCACTACCATAATTCATCGGCTCCCTACTCTGTAGATGTCTTGTGCTAGCCGCACAGTAGGGGGTATCACTTCCCTAAAGTGGCAACCCAAGATGTACACAGGCCTATCTACTGGTGTCACGGTCGTCTTGTCCCCTCTGCCCGGCCCATGCACGCACATGTCCCCGGTCGGTTTGCGCCGTTCCCACCATCCGTCTCGTTTGGATCTCTTACAACCAATCAGTAAGCGTGCCCCTTCTCCGCCTAGTACGGAGTTCCTTACTTGATACCAACTCCGAGTTACTGGTTGAAATGGGTCCCACACAATATGATACAAGCTCTCCCCTTTTTCTTGTATCCCCACTAGGTTTTCCACTGACTATGTATACCCTTAGGTGTCTTTAATTACATACCCCTATGTCAGTTATGCTTACCTATAGGTGTTTAATACATAACCCTTAATCTACTTATCAGTTATGCTCACCTATAGGTGTCTTTAATACATAACTCTACCCCTTTCTATTAGTTATCCTTACCCCTAATGGTGTCTTTAATACATAACTTTATTATTTCCCCAGGTTATGTATACCATTAGGTGTCTTTAATTACATAACCCTCTATCCGGTTAAGTTTGTGGGCCTATATATACTAATATTACCCACCTATCCAAGATTTTCTTAACCCTCCCACTGATTCAAGCATGTTTATTTAACGGTTAAGTTTGTGGGCCTATATATACTAATATTACCCACCTACCCATGATTTACTTAACACTCCCCTTTTATTCAGCCAATTTTACTTAACCCTAACTTAAGTCCATATTCATATTAAATCAGGTTAAGTAGTCCATTTCTTTACCATGTCTAGTTATGGTTATAATGGGCTAGACCTCCCACATTAGGCCTACAATTTGTGGATGCTGGATATGCGGTCGGGTCCGGGAAGTCTTATTTCATAGTTGGGCCTAACCTCTTGTCTTAACCCGATTCGTATTTGCGTACTTAGACCTCCCACATTAGGTTCAACATTAGTGGCTGCTGGATATGCCGGCCGGGTCCGGGCAGACTGCCGCCACTAATGTAACCTAACCTCGTTTCATAAGTACAATTACAATCCCTAATTGTAATTACTAACATTCCAATTTTAATTAATTTACCAATTAATTAATCCTTTTTTTTATAGGTGTCAATACCTATTTTGCAACAATAATTTGAATTACATATCCATAAATTGTTATATTCAAATTATGCCATTTTTACCCAAATCTTCCTATGTCATTATAGGTAATTAATTCATCTTTACCCAAATTTACATGTGTCATTATAGGTAATTAATTCTATGTTTCCTCATTTGAATTATAAGCTCATTTCATATAAATATTATATAAACTATGCCAACTACAAATTCCCTTTTATCTCCGTCCCTAACCAACGTATTCACACGTATTTCGGCGGCATCGAGGCTATAAAGTAGCCTCGTCATAACAATAAAAGGGAACATGATAACAGTGACAGTTCAACATGTTTTGGCACAAATATTAACGTAACTGGCATAGTAACTAAGTGAACGGACATGTGATAATAATCATAATAAAGTAGAAATCAAATTAATAACTTGTGTTTAGGCAAGCATGATAAGATCTAGATTCAATATTAGGTGTCCAATTACCTAAATCTAGCATAGACAGGGTGGCATAATAACAAGTTTAAATTCACATGTCAAGTTTACCACATATACCAAGGTATCATAATACAACAAGTGAAAGGTGATTAACACCACTATCTAGATCCAAATAATGTCAAATTAATGGATGTACTATCATCCTAGCATGGTCACAAATCAATGTTCATATAAACGTCATATCGAATCACCATAATCAATCTAGAAAGTTAAATCTATATTAACCGGTTCACATGTACCACAATAAAATTGTAATTCAAGATTCACAGAGGAAACATGGTAGAATGTCCACATATTAGATCTAGAGAGAATGACATAGTAAGCTTGCATAAATTCATGATTTACAGCATATACCTATTCATAGTCTACCACAATTCACATTTATCTATTTAAACCTAAAACCGACTAGCACTCACAGAGAAAGAACGAATCTGGAATTCTGGGATCTGATTTCTGAATTTGTTAAGCTTAACCCTTGATGTAGACTTTTATCTTGAATTTGATTAGTTATGGTGGAGGCTAGGTTAGCTTAGAGTTGGACAACATGGTAGCATCATAGATTAAGATTATGAGGTTTAAGGTTTAGGTTTGATGTGATTATATAGAAGTATAGGATTAATATGTGGCTTTAACTCAACATAGAAGTTATCAGAGCCATCCAGACCCAAGAGAGCCAATCACAGTGCGCCACATAAGCCCTAACACCTCAGAATTTGTCACCCAACACGTCACACAGATCTGGGCCGACCTGGGCCGACAGGGGTCGACACCTATGTCGACACCCCTATAGGGGGTCGACACCTAAGTCGACACCCCCTAAGGGGGGTCGGCACCTCTGAGCAGGAATTTTCCTGCTCAACCCGCTTCTTTTCTATTGAATTTCGAATTGCATTTTGATTATTAATTATTATTTTAATTTAATTTCTGATTAAACTGGAAATCTTCTAAGCTCCATAACTTCTTCATATGGAGCCCGATTTACGCAAACTCGGACTCTATATCAAGTTGAATTCCGAGACGAACACAATGGCGTAACCTATTTCACCTAATTATTTTTCTAAAAATTAGCGTTCTTTATCTTGCTAATTTTAATATTTTTAAAATTTCGGGGTGTTACAATGTGTTGCGGTCATTTTTGACATCGTCTTTTCCTTTGCCATTTCCAGAATCAGACGGTTCTCCATCTTTAAGCATGTTGACATCGACAATGCGCTTCTCGAAAGTTGCATCTTCTTCCTACATAAATCTATCCGCCTCAAGGTAGAATTCGCCGAGATTTCATGGTGGATCTCGGTACGAGGATTTTTTAAACTCCGAGTTATCTAAAATGCCGGATACTGCTGCCATCTATACCATGGATTGTTCTGGGCGATCAACTGATGCTGCTACAATGTTGAATCTTTACAAGAATGAATGCAGAGTTTCTCTGGGCCTTTGCTTGATTGTAGTGAGGGACATTATGTTTTTGGGTTGTGCAATGTGAACCCGAAATTGTTCAAGAAAGCGAGCGACCAACATATTCCAACTGTTAATCGATTCCGTTTCTAACTGCCGATTGAACATGGCTGCTATATCAGTCAGAAAGAGGGGAAAATATTTGGCCATGAAATTTTCCGATGCCGATTGAACTTCCATATGTCGTTTGTAGCACATCAGGTGCACTATTGGATTTGTCCTGCCATTGTAAGGCTCTAGTTGTGGAAGTCCGAAATTCAGGGGATTGAGGGAATTCCTGATTTCCTGAGTGAAAGGATTGTGATTGACGTCATCCACGTCATTCTGATAAATGCGGCCTCTCAAGAGGCGCTCAATCATATCTGCTAGCCAATTTCCTTCAAAAACTTGTTGCAAGTTTACAAGATCAGAGCTGGTGCCCCCAGCGTTGAATGCAGGAGAGTGAGGAAGCCGTTGGGAGTAGGTCGTGACTCGCGGCTCATAGTTCGAGGAGGTCGGTTCGTGAGGCCGGGTCATGGAGTCCGGCTTGTGAGCCAGGGGGGATGCAACTCGTGGCTCATGGTTCGTGGGGGGCGACCCGACCCGGTCGTGGGTCCCCATCACGAGTCGCTCCCTGCTGTTGCTGAGTGGGAATGTGTACTCTTGTATCCATCCGATTTGGAGCCAAAGTTTGTTGAACCTGACCATTTCTAGGAATGAAGGGGTTTCCCCTGAGTCCAGGTGATGCACGAGCCGCTTCTGTGGCCTCATTTCGAATGCGTTGATCGTTGCTCGGCCTTCCATCCATCCGAGCGAAGAATCCATCGATCATCTCCTATTGCTTCCTGAGGTGATCATCTTGCTTTGCCATTTGATCTCTCAATTCAGCAAGAACGCCGCCCATTTCTTCTCGAGTCAAGTATGCAGTTAAGTTTTCGTGAGAGGAAGCCTCCTGGCTTGCCTCGTTTCTCGTGCCTTCGGCCTCAGCACCTTCAGTACGGGAGAAAGTTCCATCCTACTTTCTTTTAACCATTGATCCAATAGACAAGAAAATCGATTCCTTTAGAGCTAGAAATTGAAGTAGTATCGTGTGCCCCTCTTCCTAGCGCGCTAAATTTTAGACCAAAAAATGGCACTAACACCCAAATTCAGATCACAAATCACAGAATGCAGAAAATGATAAATAAGAGGAGACACACGAAGTTTTTATAGTGGTTCGGCTGTAGATATAGCCTACGTCCACTTTATAATCCTATTATTATACTGACAGATTACAAGAATCAGTTACATGCAGACACACAATCTGCGTGTTTAATTGAGATTACAAGAGTAGAATTTGGATGTAAGAAGGTGCAAAATCCTTGCACTCAACAATGGTGGAAGCCATAGAGATGCAGGAGAAATGCCTTAGCCAAAAATATCTCCTTTCAATTTGCCATGTAGTGGTGCATTTATAGCTGTAGGAGAGCTTCAGGGGTGACCGGTTCGTGATGAGGCACGTGGCACACGATCCGGGATAGTAGGAGTAGGAATAGCCTTGAGAATAGGTAAAGATCTATGCTTGTATTAGTAGGTTCGGTGGTCGGTTCATGGTTATGGGGTCGGGTCGTGATGAGACCTTCAAGAACCGAGGTCTGGTCGCGAGTGGTTTGGTGAAGTTGGTGTCCACGGTCGGGTCGTGGAGGGAGATGATGGTCCATGAGACGGGCTGGTTCGTTAGCAGGAGAGGACGACAAGCCCTGGGGGGCGAGCCGGGTTAAGCCATGTTTCGAGGGGGATCACACGATCCAGTCTAGGAGGAGTTAGGTTGAGCGCGAATTGAGAGAAAGCTCACGAATCGGAGTTGCTCTTCTACACGTGTTCACGAAAACGGGCATAACTTCCAAACCGTAAGTCCGATTGGGCCAAACAAAAACTCATTCTAAAGCTAATTCAGATGGCTACAAGAATTATGGAGCAAGACTCCATAATTTCTGTTTTCGGGGCCAAAAGAGGTCATCGGATAGGAGTTTCAGGCCTATTTATGTTGATGATGTGATTTCGACCAAACCGCTTCAAGTTTGTTGACGATGTTCTCAGTGCCTGAGCGCGATGCTATCCAGAAATTCCATGTGTTGCAGCTTTTACCAAAAAATGTGTCAACAAGTTTGCCCCCTAGAACATATCTTGCTGATTGAAGGAAGATGTGTTCTGGATAATACAAGAAGTCTATAATCCATAGAAATCCAAAATGCAACGACCACGCCGGATCGTAGTAAGGCCAGGAAACTGACGATCGTGTAGGATCGTATTCAAGCCAAGAAGAATCCAAGAAGACCAGTAATCCGTACCTGCAAGAAGAAAAGATATACAATGCAAGAATAGCTCTGAGATGACCTTACCGGAGAAAGACGACCAAGGAGAGGCTAATGAGGTTCCAAGACGACCTTACAGAAGTAAGACGACCATGGAAAAACAATGAGGATCCATGGCGGCCTTACCGGAGTAAGACGACCGAGGAAATGCTATGAGGATCCACGACAGCCTTACCAAAGTAAAATGACCTAGGAAATGCCATGCGAGTTTGTTTATACTGGATGGATCCAGTTCTGAGCCAAAGCTCATGCCTGTTTATACTGGACGGATCCAGTTGGGAGACGGAGCTCATCAATGATCTTTATTGATTTATAAAAGCTAAGCAACAGTTATTCTAACCCTGAACACGATTAGAGACTACGTGTCAGTTCCGTGCGTGTGTGCCGATGTTGCCGTGCTTATTACATGCAAAGAAAACAAAGAGGGGCGAGAAGTCGCCTAAAAGCCTAAAAACATGAACTATGGTCTGGAGTCTGATAAACTGTAAAGATCCGAGGAGTGGGATCAGTTAATGATAAGCCTGCGATTGCTCGATCCAAGGTCGTTTCCTCTTCGGGGAATAGGTGGTGGCAGCGCAGGCGTGGGCGTTGTCGGTTGAGTTTCGTACTCGGGTAGCTCTCCTCGTCTGACCCGATCCTCAATAAGATCTCGCAAATGCCTGTAGTCATCAGTATTGTGGCCGTCTATGTCATGAAATATGCAATGCCTTCCAGAGTTGCACTGTGCTAGCGTTGGCTCCCTCTTGGGAGGCCTTGGATATGAGGTGGCGCCTCCTGTATCCATGTAGATGTTGCTCAGAGTGTCTTTCAATTTAGTGTATCTTTCATATTTGGGCCCTCTCTGGAGCTGGGTGTTGCTGTCATTCTGGACATCGGCTTTTCCTTTGCATTTTCCAGAATCAGACGTTTCTCCATCTTTAAGCATGTTGACATCGAGAATGTGCTTCTCGAAAGTTGCTCTTCTTCCTGTAGAAATCTATCTGCCTCAAGGTAGAATTCGCCGAGATTTCGTGGTGGATCTCGGTACAAGGATTTTTTAAACGCCGAGTTATCTAGAACGCCAGATACTGCTGCCATCAATACCATGGATGGTTTAGGGCGATCAATTGATGATGCTGCAACGTTGAATCTTTCCAGGAATGAACGCAGAGTTTCTCTGGGCCTCTGCTTGATTGTAGTAAGCGACATTACGATTTTGGGTCGTGCAATGTGAACCCGAAACTGTTCAAGAATGCGAGCGACCAACATACTCCAACCGTTAATCAATTCCGTTTCTAATTGGTGAATCCACATGGCTGCTATATCTGTCAGAAAAAGGGAAAAACTTTTTGCCATGACATTTTCCGATGCCGATTGAACTTCCATATGTCGTTTGTAGCGCATCAGGTGCACGGTAGGATCTGTCCTGCCGTTGTAAGGCTCCAGTTGTGGAAGTTTGAAATTCGGGGGATTGCGGGAATTCCTGATTTCCTGAGTGAAAGGATTGTGACTAACGTCATTCACGTCATTCAGATAAGTACGACCTTTCAAGCGGCGCTTAACCAGATCTGCTAGCCGATTTCCTTCAAAAAGTTATTGCAAGTTTCCAAGATTAGAGCTGGTGCCCCCAGCGTTAAATGCAAGAGAGTGAGGAAGCTATTGGTGAGCTGCTGGGAGCGGGTCACGACTCGCGGTTCATGGTTTGAGGAGGTCAGTTCGTAAGGCCGGGTCATGGAGTCCGGCTTGTGAGCAAGGGGGGACGCGACTCATAGCTCGTGGTTCGTGGGGGCGACCCGACCCGGTCATGGGTCCCCATCACGAGCCGCTCCCTGCTGCTGCTGAGTGAGAATGTGTACTCTTGTATCCATCTGATCTAGAGCCAAAGTTGGTTGAACCTGACCATTTCCAGGAACGAGGGGGTTACCCCCGAGTCCAGGTGATGCACGAGCCACTTTTGTGGCCTCATTTCCAATGCATTGATCGTTGCTCGGCCTTCCATCCATCCGTGCGAAGAATCCATCGATCATCTCCTATTGCTTCCTGAGGAGATCATCTTGCTTTTCCATTAGATCTCTCAATTCAGCAAGAACGCCATCCATTTCCTCTTGAATCAAGTATGCCGATGAGTTTTCGTGAGAGGAAGCTTCCTGGCTTGCCTCGTTTCTCGTGCCTTCGGCCTTAGCATCTTCAGTACGGGATAAAGTACCATCCTTCTTTCTTTTAACCATTAATCCAATAGCCAAGCAAATCGATTCCTTTAGAGGTAGAAATTGAAGTAGTATCGTGTGCTCGCCTTCCTGGCGTGCCAAAATGTTAGACCAAAAAATGGCACTAACACCCAAATGTAAATCACATATCACAGTATGCAGAAAATTATAAATAAGAGGAGACACACGAAGTTTTTATAGTGGTTCGGCTATAGATGTAGCCTACATCCACTTTATAATCTTATTGTTATACTGACAGATTAAAAGAATCAGTTACATGAAGACATGCAATCTGTGTGTTTATATGAGATTACAAGAGTAGAGTTTAGATGTAAGAAGGTGCAAAATATTTGCACTCAACAATGGTGGAAGCTGAAGAGATGTAGGAGAAAGGCCTTAGCCAAAAATATCTTCTTTCAATTTGCCATGTAGTGATCTATTTATAGCTGTAGGAGAGCTTCAGGGGTGATCGGTTCGTGATGAGGCACGTGGCACATGACCCGGGTATAGTAGGAGCAAGAATAGCCTTGAGAAAAGGTCAAGATCTATGCGTGTATTAGCAGGTTCGGTGGTCGGTTCGTGGTAATGGGGTCGGATCGTGATGAGGCCTTCATGAACTGAGGTCTGGCCGCGAGTGGTGTGGTGAAGTTGGTTTCCACGGTCGGGTCGCAGAGGGAGATGATGGTCCACAAGCCGGGCTGGTTCGTGAGCAGGAGAGGACGACGAGCCCTAGGGGAGCAAGCCAGGTTAAGCCACGATCCGAGGGGGATCCCATGAGCCAGTCTTGGAGGAGTTAGGTTGAGCGCGAATTGAGACCAAGCTCACGAATCGGAGTTACTCTTCTACACGCGTTCACGGAAATGGGCACAGCTTCCAAACCGTAAGTCCGATTGGGCCAAACAAAAGCTCATTTTGAAGCTAATTCAGAGGGCTACAAGAAATACGGAGAAAAGCTCCATAATTGCTGTTTTTGGGCCCAAAAGAGGACGTCTGAAAGGAGTTTCGGGCCTGTTTATGTTGATGATGTTATTTCGACCAAACCGCTTCATGTTTGTTGACGATGTTCTCAGTGCCTAAGCGCGATGCTATCCAGAAATTACATGTGTGACAGCTTTTACTAAAAAGTGTGTCAACAAGTTTGCCCCCCCAGAACATATCTTGCTGATTGAAGGAAGATCGGCTAGCAGATCTGATTGAGCGCCTCTCGAGAGACCGCACTTATCAGAATGACGTGGATGACGTCAATCACAATCCTTTCACTCAGGAAATCAGGAATTCCCGTAATCCCCCGGATTTCAAACTACCATAACTGGAGCCTTACAACGGCAGGACAGATCCTACCGTGCACCTGATGCGCTACAAACGTCATATGGAAGTTCAATCGGCATCAGAAAATGTCATAAAAAAAAGTTTTCTCCTCTTTCTGACTGATATAGCAGCCATGTGGATTCGCGAGTTAGAAGCGGAATCGATTAACAACTGGAATATGTTGGTCGCTCGCTTTCTTGAATAATTTCGGGTTCACATTGCACGACCCAAAACCGGAATGTCACTCACTACAATCAAGCAGAGGCCCAGATAAACTCTGCGTTCATTCCTAGAAAGATTCAACGTTGCAACAGTATCAGTTGATCGCCTTGAACCATCCATGGTATTAATGGCAGCAGTATCCGACGTTCTAGATAACTTAGAGTTTAAAAAATCCTTGTATCGAGATCCATCATGAAATCTCGGCGAATTCTACCTTATGGCAGATATATTTCTACGGGAAGAAGATGCAACTTTCGAGAAGTGCATTCTCGATGTCAGCATGCTTAAAGATGGAGAACCATCTGATTCTGGATAGCAATCTGTGTGTTTAATTGAGATTACAAGAGTAGAATTTAGATGTAAGAAGGTGCAATATCCTTGCACTCAACAATGTTGGAAGCCGTAGAGATATAGGAGAAAGGCCTTAGCCAAAAATATCTCATTTCAATTTGCCATGTAGTGGTGTATTTATAGCTGTAGGAGAACTTCAGGGGTGACCGATTCGTGATAAGGCACGTGGCACACGATCCGGGATAGTAGGAGTAGGAATAGCCTTGAGAACAGGTCAAGATCTATGCGCATATTAGCAGGTTCGGTGGTCGGTTCGTGGTCATGGGGTCGGGTCATGATGAGGCCTTCACGAACCGAGGTCTGGTCGCGAGTGGTGTGGCGAAGTTAGTGTCCATGGTCGGGTCGTGGAGGGAGATGATGGTCCACGAGCGGGTTGGTTCGTGAGTAGGAGAGGAGGGCGAGCCGGGTTAAGCCACGATATGAGGGGGATCCCGTGAGCCAGTCTAGGAGGAGTTAGGTTGAGCACGAATTGAGACCAAGCTCACGAATCGGGGTTGCTCTTCTACATGCGTTCACAGAAACTGGCATAACTTCCAAATCGTAAGTCCGATTGGGCCAAACGAAAGCTCATTCTAAAGCTATTTCAGAGGGCTACAAGAGTTACCGAGAAAAGCTCCATAATTGCTGTTTTCGGGCCCAAAAGAGGTCGTCTTATAGAGGTTTCAGGCCTGTTTATGTTGATGATGTGATTTTGACCAAACCGCTTAATGTTTGTTGACGATGTTCTCAGTGCCTGAGCGCGATGCTATCCAGAAATTCCATGTGTGACAGCTTTTACCAAAAAGTGAAACAAATATCACTACGAATATATCATAGGGTTAAATTCCATTTAGATCATTCATAGTTTTCATTCGATTCGAGATGTATCCAATAATCACCATTATCGTTACTCTGTTACGAATAACTTTAGATGATATCAAAACACAAATATCCTCAAATAAAATTATAATGATTTTAGGTCTGAGGACCATTACATCACTGTCACTATGAGAATAACTTATGGTACCATTAATTATATTCCATGTAGTTATCTCATGGCTGGTCAGCCCAATACGATATTCTCCAATACGTATTTATGTTTTTGACATTAATATCACGTATATTAATGATCAATGAGATGTGATCATCAGTCAATCAACATACAAGTTTCAATGCTTTATTGTTGTCCTATATAAACAATAAAACTCGAATAGGGACATTTAAGAATTATAATACTTATCATATTATATAATGTAACACCTCGTGATTTTAAATATTAAAGAATACTTAATTTCAAATGTGAGAATTAAGGGAAACTGGTTGCGCCATTGCGTTCGTCTCAGAATTCTGCTTTAGATAGAGTCCGAGTTTGTGTGAATTGGACTTGTATGAAGAAGTTATGGCCTTCCGAAGTTTCAGAATTTTAATAAATTAAAAACAGCTCAGGTTCAGAAAATTTCAAATTCAAATTTCAAACAGGGAAGCGGGCTGGGCAGGAAAATTCCCTCCCAATACAAGGTCGACCAGGGGGTCGACCTCCCTATACATGTCGACCAAGGGGTCGACTTGCCCCCCCCTCCGGGCAGATCTGAAAGGTGACGATGTTTTGACTCAGTGCTGAGTCATTAGGGCTGAGGTGTTATTCTATCTCGACTGGATGGTCTTAATTGTTTCTAGGTTAATCTAACGGCTCTAAATTAATTAAAATTCTATATAAGCAACCTAACTCTCAACCTAAAATCACACTAATTCATACCAAGAGCCGCAATGCCGTCAATGGAGAACCCAGAGTAGCCGCCGTTCTCTTTCAACTAAAAAACAAGATAGAAGCAAGAATCAAAATCAAATCTAATCTAAATTATGATAACAATTAGTCTACATCAAAGGCGAGCAATTCAGTTTCAGAATATAGATCCCATAAAAACAAGACTATTCTTTTGTTTATGAGTATAATTTCTTTCACAAATTTATTAATTAATTTAATTGTGATAAGTTATAACAGGGATTATAAGAATATGACTTTGAATCATGTGATGTTATCGTTGATAGTTTTGTTATTGTGGATCTATTTCATATGTTGAATTGTACATGTTTAACTTGATTCATCTTATGCAAGTTTGGGATGTTATGTATATGAATCTTATGCAAGTTTAGGATGTTAAATCATATGCTAGTTTATGAATCATATGCAAGTCTGCAGGTGGATTATACACAAGTTCATATGTGAATCATGTAGATACATATGCTAGTTTATATGCAAGCATATGACATTAATTTACATGTTTAGATCCATATGCAAGTTTACATCTTTATGTTTAGATCTATATTTAGATCCGTGGCAGTACATAGTTATGCAAATTTATGTTTTATATGCCCATTGCCTATGCTAGTTTTGTATGTGAATCAAGTTATAAGAAAACCATATCCGTATATGCAAATTCCCATCTTTATGTTTAGATCTATATTTAGATCCATGATAGTTTATACAAATTTATGTATACCCATTGCCTATGCAAGTTATTGGCTATGCTAACTTATGTCATGATTCTTAGATCTATTTTATGTTTAATGCAAGATGTGATGTTGCTTTTCTTTTTATAAGTTAGACTATTTGCGAGTTTAACATATGTCATATTAAAACGTACGAACAACGTGGGGACAATGAGAGAATATTAAGTATACATAGTAGTGAATTGGCATAAAATGGCCTTAAAGGCATATAATTATTTTGAGACATTAATTAGTATAAATTTATATACCTGAAATTATGGACATAATTTAGGTGATAATTATGGACCTAAATTAATTTGGAATTTATTGACAAATTTGAATAGGGATATTAATCCAATTTGGGGTTAAATAATTATGTGTAATAATTAACCGCCTAAGACACGAGGTTAGACTTGTTAGTGGTATTAGACTGCCCGGACCCGCCCGGCAAATCCAGCAACCACAAACGGTAGTCTAATGTGAGAGGTCAAAGGCACAAATTAAATGCATAACAATTGTAAAGACACGAGGTTAGGCTCATTTGCGGTATAAGACTGCTCGGAACCGCCCGACAAATCCAACAACCGCAAACGGTAGTCTAATGTGGGAGGTCTTTACAAGGTTATAGTTCTAATGAATTAAGTAACACTTAACCAGATAAACATGTTGTGGGACATGAGGGTTAAGTGGGTGGCCAGGGTGGCATGTGAAATACGATTAGAAACACTTAACCAAGTCGAAAACATGTAGGAAGACATGAATAAGAAGGGGTTAAGTGGGAAATTCTAGTGTGGACCAAGCATAGGTGGAAAGCTTGTGTCAAGTATGGGGACCCTTTTCAAATCAGTAACCCATTCAATATCTTTGTGAGATCGAGTTAGATCGAGGACAGGACATGCTTGCTGGGTTTGATTGTAAGGGGTCAAAACGGGTTAGCGGTGGCAACGCAAGTCTAATGGGGTCATGTGCGTGCGTGGGCCCGGGCTGGTAGGTAAGACGTTGTTGCATCGTGTAGATATAAGCCGTGCATCTTTAGTGGTATCGGGTTGCCACTTTGGGAAGTGATACATCCCACTGTGGGACCAGCATGGGTATCCACGAGTTAGGGTGCCGATCGCATGGGGGTAGTGGGTACAACTAGTGGAGATAGGGGCGGGCGGGACCTATGAAGGCAACTTGGGGTACACGAAACTACCATTATCATTATTGAGTGCTGTAGGTGGGATCAACTTTTAGGGTGATTAGTAATGGTGCAGTATAGTAATTATCCTATAGTGATTAGGAACGAGATTAACGCCAGAATATTCCTCTTGTTTGCTTTGTCATGCCCACTTGTTTCACGATCATACGTTGTTTTACCAGTTTATGCCTTATCCTAATTACTTTCATAATTATATTGTTAAAGTTATTATACTCGCCAGACTTTATGTCTGACCCCCTTATTTTTCGCCTCTTTTCTTCCTTCCCTCCCCCCAAGGTTCTCAGGGTGGGACTAGTACTAGTGGAGCTTGATCTTGGATCTCTTTCTCTCTCTTTTGGTAGTGCTTGGATTGCTGAAAGTAAAGTTCAGCTCATCTCTTTTATGGCTACTTGTGTTGGGGTTATGCTTTTTTACTTTATGTACTCAGAAAACAATTTGTCAAGATGGATATTAAGTGTACTTGGTTTTACTGTTGGTTTATGAAGTTGTTGTAATCAAACTATTTCTCCGCTGCAATAAAAGTTGTTTTAATTTTTTCAAGTACCAATATATGTTTCTGTCTTGTTATATTATGTTCTATACACTAATAATGCTCCATGAAAGTTAATGCATCCCCTTTGAGAGTGACATTAATGGATGTGGGGTGTTACACGTGGTATCAGAGCTGAAGGTTACCAGAACAGATATGAATTTTGAAAAACTATTTTTCAAAAACATTTTATAAAGAAATACTTTCAAAAATATGTTTTAAGGAAAGTATTTTCGAGAGAAAAGTTTGTTTTAAAACATAACCCCAAAGAGCCATATATCTTTCCTTTGATTCTCCGTTTTGAATCTCTTCCTTTTTCTTTTTCAGCATGTCTGGGGAACCTAAGATACCCGAGGGCATATCGATACCAGGCTGGTTTAGAAGGTATCTGGAGGCTAGGGCCACTGCCGTAGGCCCAGCAAATGTTCCTCCTCCCCCAGCTACAGTCGCTCCTCCTCCTCCCCACCTCGCGCTGATACTTTTTCGAAGATATGCAAAGATTTTCGGGAAATAAGCGGGAAACCTTTTCACGGATCAGAGACGTTTGTTGAAGCTCGAAATTGGCTTAAGGAGGTGGAAGATCTATTTGGTATTTTTCGAGGTAGAAGATGGAAGAAAGGTCCAATTGGCTGCTTGGTTAATGAAGGACGAAGCTTCGTTTTAGTGGGAGGTCATGAATGGAGGACATGGATGAATTTCAGGCATAGGTTCGAGATGAAATTTCTATCACGAGCAGAAAAAAAATTATATATGGAGAGGTTCTTAGCGTTGAAGCAACGAAATTTGTCAGTAAAGGAGTACGTCAACAAGTTCAATCAGTTGCCGAGATTTGGCTTAGACTTGGTGAACAGACCTGAGAAGAAGGCCCCGAGGTTCGTTAAAGGTTTGAATGAGCCGCTACATGGGTTGGCTATGACCCACATTCCGATGGGGGCTACCTTTGAGAGATTGGTTGACATGGCGCTTATGCATGAAGAGGAGAAGGGTGCTAATGCTAATAAGGCACCGGAGAAAAAAGGGGATCAAAAGAAAACATAGCAGCAAAACAAGAAAGGTGGTAAGGATAACAATAGCAAGGGAAAGAAAAGGTGCTTATATTGTGGGACACCAGGCCATCTGAGCAAGGACTGTAGGAAAAAGAAGAAGACATGCTGCTTCCACTGTGGAGAGGCAGGACATCTAATTAAAGACTGCCCGAGGAAACAGGGGCAAGGGCAAATGACAGGGTCCACTTCTGGAGGGAAGATTCAGGCTCTCATGGCACAAGGACAGGCAAGAGGGAAGATTCATGCTCTCATGACACCAGGACAGGAGAGAGGTATAAACATTTCCGTTGAAAGTTTAGTTTTTCTGTTTGATCATCATGTTCGTACTTTGTTTGACTTTGGCGCTTCACACTCGTTTTATCTGCTTCGTTAGTTGAAACACTGCACATAAATACTAGTCTAGTTACGGATCCCATAGTAGTCTCAAATCTATTGGTGGTTCGGCTCATCTTTCAATGATTTGTCGGGATTTGAGAGTGTCTATCTTGGGCGTTGGGTTTGAATGCAACGCCTTCGTTCTTGGCTTCATGGGCTACGGCTTGATTCTAGGCATGGATTGGCTAGTTAGATACGGTGCCATCCTAGATTGTGAAAGAAGGGTAGTTAGATTGTTGACTCGTTGTGGAAAGACCCTCAATATTTCTTGTGACCCTAGAGGTCCGGCAATGCTTAGCTACCTAGAATCCCTTGATGCATCCAATTATGATTTGGAATCTGTTCGTGTGGTCCGTGAATATAGTGACGTCTTCGATGAGGTTCGAGGTTTACCCCCGAGGCGCGAGAGAGGCTTTCGAATATACCTAGTAGATAATGCAAAGCCAGTTGCATTACCAGTGCGCCACATGGCTTCGAGAGAGAGAAGAGAACTCAGTAAGCAAGTGAAAGAGTTGCTTGAGAAGGGGTTCATAAGAAGAAGTATTTCGAAGTGGGGTACTTTAGTCATTTTTGCTACAAAAGCTGATGGTTCACTTAGATTGTGCGTGGACTATAGAGAGCTGAATAAACTAACAAAGAAAAACAAACACCCATTGCCGAGAATAGATGATTTATTCGATCAGTTGGTGGGTGCTTCGGTTTTCTCGCAACTGGATTTGGCTACAGGGTTTCATCAGCTAAGGGTGGCTGAAGACAGCATAGATAAGACTGCATTTAGAACTCCTGACAGTTTCTTCGAGTGGCTCGTCATGCCTTTTGGTTTGACGAATGCACCCGCATACTTTGTGGACTTAACGTGTAGGGTGTTTAGGGAGTTTCTAAACAAGTTTGTGGTAGTCTTTGTGGACGATATCCTGATTTTCTCTAAAAGTGAAGAAGAGCATGCCCTACATCTTAGGGAAGTCTTAGAAACTCTGCGAGCACATCAACTTAAAGCTAAGTTCTCCAATTGTCATTTTTGGAGAAAACAAGTGAGGTTCTTAAGACACGTGGTCTCTAAGGAAGGGATAGCTGTGGATCCCGCAAAGGTGGTGGCAATCCAAGATTGGAAAATTCCTAATAACGCAACGGAAGTAAGAAGCTTTTTAGGGATGGCTGGTTATTATAGGTAGTTCATTAAGGATTTCGCGAAAATATCAGCCCCACTCACTTGGTTAACGAAGAAGAACTTGACTTTTGCTTGGGATGTTGACTGTGACGATGCTTTCCAACGTCTAAAGAGGGCTTTGTTGACAGCTCCAGTTTTAGTTTTGCCAAACGGGAGTAAGCCATTCACAATATATACCGATGCTTACGGGACAGGGCTTGGCGCAGTTTTAATGTAAGAGGGAAGGGTGATATGCTATGGTGGAAGGCAGTTGAAAGTCCATGAAAAAAATTACCCTACCCACGACTTAGAGTTGGTTGCCATAGTTTTTGCGCTTAAGTCATGGCGTCATTATTTGCTTGGTTAGAGGTTTGAGTTGTAAACAGATAATAAGTCGCTAAAGTACTTGTTCTCTCAGAAAGATCTAAACTTGAGGCAACCGAGGTGGATGGAGTTTTTGGCATCCTACGATTTTTAGATCGCATATACCCCTGGCAAGGGTAACGTTGTAGCCGACGCCTTATGTATAAAGAAGTTGACTTTAAGTCCTTTGTTCGTAGAACGACAAAGTTTGGAGTATATATATACCTTTGACTTCAGACCCTCTGTCGATTATATACCCGGATTGTTGGCATCGTTAGAGGTGCAACCTACACTTTTGGGTCGAGTTGGGGAGGCACAGCAAGATGACCCATAGTTGGTTGAGATAGTAGGAAAGCTTATAGGAGGGGAGTCTTTGAGTCATCTTAATAGATAGCTATAGATGAGAGAGGCTGGCTGCGTAGAGATGGGAGACTTTGCGTACCACAAGACGAGAGTTTGAAGAAGGAAATTCTTGAAGACTCACATTACTCTAAGATAACCATACATCTCGGTGGTGACAAGATGTATAGGGATATGAAGCGAGTTTTCTTTTGGGCCGGAATGAAGAAGGACGTGGCTGAGTTCGTTTCTAGATGCTTAGTGTGCCAGCAAGTCAATGCGGAGCAAAAGAAGCCTGGAGGTTTGCTCCACCATTTAGAGATTCCGCTGTGGAAATGGGAAAGTGTTTCCATGGATTGTGTAAATGGATTGCCAAGATCAAGGAAGGGTAATACGGGGATTTGGGTAATTGTAGACAGACTTACCAAAAGTGCCCATTTTATTCCCGTTAAAAGTAGGAGGACCGCCGCATGGTTAGCATCTGTTTACCTTCGAGAGATAGTTCGTCTGCACGGCATACCTTCTAGCATTGTGAGCGATAGAGATCCCATTTTCACAAGCGAATTTTGGAAAAGCTAACAAGAGGCGGTTGGAACACAATTGTGCTTAAGTACCGCTTATCACCCTCAGATGGACGGCCAGACCGAGAGAGTAAATCAGAGTCTAGAAGACATTCTGAGGCTATGCATCCTAGACTTTGGAGGAACATGGCAAGAACATCTTCTATTAGTGGAGTTCGCCTATAATAACAGCTTTCAGGCTAGCATTGGCATGGCACCTTTTGAGGCTTTTTACGGACGACCATGCCGACCACCTACTTGTTGGTGGGAATCTATGGACAAGGTTTTGCTTGGATCCAACATGATTAGGGAGACTTTGGAGAAGATAGACCTGATTCGACGTCGAATGAAGACGACACAGGACCGACTGAAGTCATATGCTGATAAGAGACGAACCGATCTTGAGTTCGATGTTGGGGACATGGTTTTTATTAAGGTGTCACCATTGAGAAACGTAGTCCGTTTTGGATCAGTAGGAAAGTTGGCACTGAGATTCGTTGGACCCTTTCCAATTAAAGAGAGGATTGGTCAGATGGCGTATAGAGTAGAGTTGCCAGAGAAGCTCAGTGGTGTTCACGACGTGTTTCACTTTTCACATTTGCGCAAGTGTTTACACGATACGGGTGAAGTGGTGGAGCCGAGCATGCTCAAAGAAGTGGAAGTAGAGCGCAATGCCACGGTTAGACGAGCTCCTACACGCATTCTCGAATCGGAGGTTAAAAAGCTACGCAACAAAGAAGTTAAGTTAGTCAAAGTGCATTGGGGAGATGATCAAAGAGACGCAACTTAGGAGACGGAAGACAAGATGCGTACGTTGTACCCTTTCCTTTTTGAGGGTATGTTTTAGCTTCTCCTTTTTCTGCCACTTGTTGATACTTGTCCTATCATTTAGTATTATCTTTGCGATGACATCTTCGATCTTTAGTTAGGAAGGACCCTATGGTTGCAAACATGTGTTTGAGACATGTTATGTTTGATGGACGCAAATGGATGCAAGTGGTTGCTAGTGGTTGCTCGTGGATGCATGTACACACACATTAGGCACTAGATCGGCTCAATCACTTTCATATTGCATATAAATGTGTGTGCATATCTAAATTTATGGATGTATAATGGTTGTGTTATCATATGGATGCAGCATTTTGATGAATGGTTATGCACGCATGTAGAAATAATATGTATCGTTAGGATTCTTTTGCATACATAATGAAAGCACGGCACTATCTTGATTTGCATTAAGGAGGTCAACTGAATCAGTAGACCGCCTGATTTTGCATTAGATAAGGAACATATACATACACTATTTGCATATGTTCATACAACATTAGAAACCTTGTAAGGACAATGGATGCATGTGTTTGATGGTTGAGTAGATGGATGATTGGATGATAGGATATATATTCTCCTTAACTTGTAGATTTCGAGGGAGAAATCCTTTAAGGAGGGGAGAATGTAACACCCCGTGATTTTAAATATTAAAATTAATGAGTTAAAGAATACTTAATTTTAAACTTTAGAATTAAGGGAAATGGGTTGCGCCATTGCGTCATCTCGGAATTCTGCTTGAGATAGAGTCCGAGTTTGTGTGAATTGGACTTCGTATGAAGAAGTTATGGCCTTCCGAAGTTTCAGAATTTAAATAAATTAAAAAAAGCTCAGGTTCAGAAAATTTCAATTTCAAATTTCAAACATCGAAGCGGGCTGGGCGGGAAAATTCCCGCCCAAAGCCAGGTTGACCGGGGGTCAACCTGCCCCCCTCCCCCCCGGGCAGATCTAAAAGGTGACGATGTTTTGACTCAGTGCTGAGTCATTAGGGCTAAGGTGTCATTCTATCTTGACTGGATGGTCTTGATTGTTTCTAGGTTAATCTGACGGCTCTAAATTAAATAAAATTCTATATAAGCAACCTAACTCTCAACCTAAAATCACACTGATTCATACCAAGAGCCACCATGCCATCAATGGAGAACCTAGAGTAGCCGCCGTTCTCTTTCAACTCAAAAACAAGATAGAAGCAAGAATCAAAATCAAATCTAATCTAAATTATGATAACAATTAGTCTACATCAAAGGCGAGCAATTCAGTTTCAGAATACATATCCCAGAAAAACAAGAATATTCTTTTGTTTGTGAGTATAATTTCTTTCAAAAATTAATTAATTAATTTAATTGTGATAAGTTATAATTGGGATTATGAGAATATGACTTTGAATCATGTGATGTTATCGTTGACAGTTTTGTTGTTGTGGATCTATTTCATATGTTGAATTGTACATGTTTAACTTGATTCATCTTATGCAAATTTGGGATGTTATGTATATGAATCTTATGCAAGTTTGGGATGTTAAATCATATGCTAGATTATGAATCATATGCAAGTCTCTAGGTGGATTATACACAAGTTCATATTTGAATCATGTAGATACATATGCTAGTTTATATGCAAGCATGTGACATTAATTTACATGTTTAGATCCATATGCAAGTTCACATCTTTATGTTTAGATCTATATTTAGATCCATGACAGTACATAGTTATGCAAATTTATGTTTTATATGCCCATTGCCTATGCTAGTTTTGTATGTGAATCATATGCTAGTTTGAATGAAATTCATATGCAAGTTATAGGAAAACCATATCCATATTTGCAAATTCACATCTTTATGTTTAGATCTATATTTAGATCCATGATAGTTTATACAAATTTATGTAAACCCATTGCTTATGCAAGTTATTGGCTATGCAAACTTATGTCATGATTCTTAGATCTATTTTACGTGTTATGCAAGATGTGATGTTGCTTTTCCTTTTATAAGTTAGACTATTTGCGAGCCTAACCTGTGTCATATCAAAATGTACAAATAGCGCAGGGACAATTGGAAAATATTAAATATACATAGTTGTGAATTGGCATAAAATGGCCTTAAAGGCATATAATTAATTTGAGACATTAATTGGTATACATTTATGTACCTGAAATTATGGACATAAATTAATTTGGAATTTATTGACAAATTTGAATAGGGATATTAATCCAATTTGGGGTTAAATAATTTTATGTAATAATTAACCACCTAAGACACGAGGTTAGACTCGTTTGTGGTATAAGACTGGCCGGACTCGCCCAGCAAATCCAGCAACCACAAACGGTAGTCTAATGTGAGAGGTCAAAGGCACAAATTAAATGCGTAACAATTGTAAAGACATGAGGTTAGGCTCGTCTGCGGTATAAGACTGCCCGGACCCGCCCGACAAATCCAGCAACCGCAAAGGGTAGTCTAATGTGGGAGGTCTTTACAAGGTTACCGTTCTAATGAATTAAGTAACACTTAACCAGATAAACATGTGGTGGGACATGGGGGTTAAGTGGGTGGCCTGGGTGGCATGTGAAATACGATTAGAAACATTTAACCAAGTTGAAAACATGTAGGAAGACATGAATAAGAAGGGGTTAAGTGGGAAATTCTAGTGTGGACCAAGCATAGGTAGAAAGCTTGTGTCAAGTATGGGGACCCTTTTCAAACCAGTAACCCATTAAGTAACTTTGTGAGCTCAAGTTAGATCGAGGACGGGACACGCTTACTGGGTTTGATTGTAAGAGGTCAAAACGGGTTAGCGATGGCAACGCAAGTCCAACGGGGTCATGTGCGTGCGTGGGCACGGGCTGGTAGGTAAGACGTTGTTGCATCGTGTAGATATAAGCCGTGCATCTTTTGTGGTATCGGGTTGCCACATTGGGAAGTGATACACCCCACTATGGGAGCAGCGTGGGTATCTATGAGTCAGGGAGCCGATCGCATGGGGGTAGTGGGTACAACTAGTGGAGATAGGGGCAGGCGACACCTATGAAGGAAACTAGGGGTACACGAAACTACCATTATCATTATTGAGTTCTATAGGTGGGATCAACTTTTAGGGTGACTAGTAATGGTGCAGTATAGTAATTATCCTATAGTGATTAGAAACGAGATTAACGCCAGAATATTCCTCTTGTTTGCTTTGTCATGCCCACTTGTTTCACAGTCATACCTTGTTTTACCAATTTATGCCTTATCCTAATTACTTTAATAATTATATTGTTAAATTTATTATACTTGCCAGACTTTATGTCTGACCCCCTTGTTTTTCGCCTTTTGTCTTCCTTTTCCCCCTCCCAGGTTCTCAGGGTGGGACTAGTACTAGTGGAGCTTGATCTTGGATCTCTTTCTCTCTCTTTTGGAAGTGCTTGGATTGCTGAAAGTGAAGTTCAGCTCATCTCTTTTATGGCTACTTGTGTTGGGGTTATGCTTTTTTACTTTATGTACTCAGAAAACAATTTGTCAAGATGGATATTAAGTGTACTTGGTTTTACTGTTGGTTTATGAAGTTGTTGTAATCAAACTATTTCTCCGCTGCAATAAAAGTTGTTTTAATTTTTTCAAGTACCAATATATGTATCTGTCTTGTTATATTATGTTCTATACACTAATAATGCTCCATGAAAGTTAATGCATTCCCTTTGAGAGTGACATTAATGGATGTGGGGTGTTACATATAATCTCAAATTCAAGTCTTACTCGAACTATATACTTCCGTATTATAATTCTAAGGATTTCTATTATATTAATATTTATATATAACGCAGTAAATATAATATAATAGAATATTATTTTATTCCAAATAAAACAATAACATCAACAGTGTTATCAATCTCATCAAATGAATTGCCTCTAGGGTTTAAACTCTAACACACTCAAACTACGTAAAGCTCCAAATTAAAAACAAATTCAAAACGACATTTATACCAAACAAAAGGGGATTAAGATGATGCTGGCATAGCTTATGACTAGAAAAAGGAGATAGAAATGGTAAATGTGAATTGGGTCCATAAATACGTCTTGTATTTCAAATTTAGAAGAGCCTAAAAAGGAGGCCATGATGAGCGGCAAAGAAGGGAGTAAACACTAGAGACTCATTAGCCATGAGCTTGATTAGAATGTTGAGTGATGGGTCAGATGTGTCTTTAAGAGGATCCCTGATTGTGTCCCCAATCACTGCAGCTTTGTGTAACTCTGATCCTTTAGGACCTAATGTCCTTGCATGCTGTCATGCTCTAGCCTCAATGTACTTCTTTGTGTTATCCCTATCATCACCGGTTTTGGAAGAGGAAATGGCAACCTGAACACCAGAAACAAGAGAATCAGCAAGAACTCCAGAGACTGTTTTGATGCCAAAGCCGGCACCCATGATAAGCAGGTTAAGCATAAAAAGAGTTCTAGGTAGGATCATCTACCTGAGGGAGGCATCGGTCGATACCTTGGCACAGGTTGCATAGTCGGGCTTGGCGGTCCCTTCCATCAGGCCCGAAATGTCATTGAACTGGCGTCACACTTCCTCGACCATCTTAAGGGTCGTGCTTCCCACGCTCTTCATCGTTATGGTCGAGAACTAGTACGGGACCATGACACCCATGATCAGCTGATGAAAACTTTTGGGGTGAAAACATCTACGGTTGAGATTGCAGATCGAATCATAAAGGCGCCGAATAGGGAAAGGGACACTAGTGCATCAGGTCGACAGTAAAGCCCTTTCTAATTGCATCAGTCGTATTGCCTACAGCGTTCAAGACATCGGTTCTCTCATGAATTTTGTGGTTCATACCCTCCATTTCAGCAATACCACCAACATTGTCATTGATTAGACCATAAGCATCGATTGCTAATCCGGTAGTAATGGTACTAAGCATTCCAAGAGCAACAACAACAATTTCTTACATTACAACGAAGCTGAAACAAACAAATATGGTTACAACAATAGCAAAAATGGGAATGATAACGAACTTGTATCCTAGAGCTAGGCCGAATATAACGTTGGTTACAACTCCTGTTCAACACGAGTTTGCTACATCTTGCACAGGGCTATATGCATTGCTGGTTTAATATTCAGTAATAAACCCTGTCACCAAACCGACCCATAAATCGACTGCGACACAAAAGAATAAATCCTAGCTATTAACTGCTTTTTGGGTGCCGAAATTGAATATGGTGAAAGAGTTCGGTAGACCTATCCAACTGACAAATGTGATTCCTAAAGTCATTAAAACCGTTGAGATAACAAGTTGCTTCTTCAGAGTAGGCTCGATCTCTTTCACTACATTGATTTCGAAGAAACCAGTTGCAGAAGGAGTTATGAGTAAATAGACGAGGATTATCACAATATTTGAAGTATCATAAACATTGGAAATAATGAAGTAAGTAATGAAAGAGCTAAATTTGCTAGCAACAACTGCATTTTTTGTATGTTTCATGGTTCTACACTTAAAGATCGAAGCATCGTTCCCTTTTGGTTATGTAATAGTGTACAAAAAGGCTGGACACAACTTATAAAAATGACTACTTATGAAGCAACCCAAAACTTGGTTTGATAAGGCCATTTTCTAAATGTTTGTATAAGTGAAATGATGGCAAGTGAGGTTTGATAAGGTCTTTTCTATGCGTTGTTCGCTTTTGGTTATGTAACAATATATAAAAAGGATGGACACAACTTATAAAAATGACTATTTCTGAAGCAGCCTAAAAGTGGGTTTGATAAGCCCATTTTCTAAGTGTTTATACATTTTTAGTTATTCTCTTCTCGAGGATGTTATGAGAGGATGACTGTAATAATTCCTCTTTTCCTTGCATCAACTTGGCTTTGAGCATTTATGCAATCAATTTTTGTATCAAGCCTCTTCCGGTTCTTATCCTCCGTTACCAGTTTCAAGTTAAATATCGATTTTGAGCAGTACTATTTGCAATGTTACCAGTTGTAGGATACACAGTTACTTGAATATCAATCTTGCCTACATTTTCTTCAACTATTTAAGCATGGACATTGACGTTGTAACCAAAGGTATGGAAATTTCGACTTCCGTTTATAGAAGAATTCATTAGAGGTTATACAATTTTTAGACCAATACCGTCGAAGCCCAATGCCCATATGTAACTTATATATATTTGTACTGGGCAATATATTATTTCATTAGAAATTTCGATTGTAATAAAACAAATCAGAGAATCAATTCTATATCAAAACATTTATTCATTTCATCAATAAAACAAATTATTTCATTCTTTACATGTTATTAGAGTAGTTTGCTTAACAACAATTGTTATTTTTCGATCCAACTGTGTGGATATTGATTCTTTAACCCATCAAAGTGTTTTCATCACTTGGGTTATCCTCTCATCTGAGTTAACACTCATCATTTGAGAGTTGGCTCTAATTCAAATTTGTGCCTCCCCTAGTTTCATTACTGGCTGCATCAGATCTAAACTTCAATCAAGCCTTAGTAGAATAATTTAGAGAAAATCAATTTCTGCCACGAAGAAGTTCAAGAAATTGCCATACCAATGTCAGTCATCAGAATATCTTTATAACTTGATAAACATCAGATTGCAGTTCACTTGAAATTGAGGTTATTGATCTCCGACATCATGAAAGTGGTTTCTCATTAATTTGATTCTGCCTATCTTTTCTGGTTTTATCTTTCAAGTTTCTACATAATGGTAGAGACAACTCCAACACTTGGTTCATCTACAACTAGAGGCGATCCACTAACTCCAAGTCAACCACCAACTCCAAGTCAACCAACAGTCTTGGCAATATCTGTTGACTAACTTGTCAAGACTTTAATAAGCCCACAAAGTCAGTTAGTTACAATAAAACTCGATGAAAGTAATTATCTGATGTGGAAATATCAAGTCTAAACTGCTATAGAGGGATATCGTTTAGAAGGCTACATCTATGGTACAATTGACATACCATCAAAGTTCATAATAGTTCAAGACAATAAAGTGGTAAGCAACGAAGAGTTTGTCAAGTACTGTAGACAAGATAGGTTGATTAGTGCTCTTGAAATAGCTTAAGCTAACTTGAGTGGGGCTCAGGGAAAGAGACAAGCAATTGAGGCGAATATAGCTCTTGGACGAGCTCTGCTGTCATCTATTGGCAACAATATTATTTATCAAGTAATTGGATGTAAAACATCCAATGAAATTTGGTCAAACGTTGAAAAGGATTTCAATTCACAATCACCAAGCCAAAATCATGCATTTCAGAAGGCAACTTCATAATTCCAAGAAAGAAAACAATGGTATGAGGGTGTACTTATCAAAGATCAAGACTATTTGTGATCATTTAGATGCTGCAGGTCAGAAAATCCCTGAATCTGAATAGGTACTGATTATTCTTAATGGTTTGAAAATGAATACGAAGCTGTTGAAGCTATAATTTCTACTCAAAGAATTACTCCACCTATGGTAGAAATTTATTCTATACTTTTATCTCATGAGGCAAATTGAGAGTAAAAGATGTCAAGAATCTGATGTTTCTGTTAACTATGCAAATAGCAACAAAAACATAGATTCTAAATCTACTCAACAAATTAAGAGCACTACACTATAACAGCCATTTGGTGACACATATTTTTTCCAGTTGCCAACACATATTAGCATTGTAGAATGGTCGCCACAATAAGCGTTTCTAAGAGAAAACCATTGCTGAAAATACATAACTACAAATTTTTTTATTTACCAACATATATTTCTATCAAAAATTGGTTAAAGTGGGGCAAAAAAGTAAGTGCGCGTATCTAAACCTAATCCCAACTTCTGAACGCTTATTTTCATTCAACGGCTGCGAGTGAAAAAACCTCTCGTTCAAGCGATTCCGATTTCATGTTAGAAGGGGTATAATTAAGATCCAACAAATTCGATTTTGGTCAAGCAAATCAAAATCAAATTCATCTCTCCTTCAAGCGAACTAGAATCGGTCTCTCCTTCAAGCGAATCGACATCTTCTTTGAGCGATTCGATTTCGGCTGCTACTCAAACATTCCTATGTCGACTTCTGGCAATTTCTACTTTAGGTGAACCTTTTTTTAATGTAATTTTCCTTTTCAACATCTGTTATAGTATGTATTTTGATAATTACGTATGTCGCACCCTTTTTAACATCAGTCGCCTTTGATTTAATGCAATTGATGCAACTTTGGCCAATGACTAGTGTTGTGTTTTAATAATTCCGTATACATGAGATTTTTGATAATCGGGAGTCTGCTAGTATAGAATTCGTGAAATGTGATGTACATAATTTATGACTAGTGTTGAACATAATTTCTTTCTTTCTTTAGGCATAAGTTTTTTATTTCTTTATAAATCAAAGGAGAAATTACTAATATTATTTAAGTTAATATTCAAAAAAAATATGTTGTCTAAGTAATTAAACGATGCTGGAATTATATATCAAATGGTATAACTCAGCAGATGGCGTAAGCGAGCCTCGTCTTGAAATTATCCTAAGTTTTATTTTCAACAGACATTGTTTTTCAAAAAAAAAAAAGGTCTATCATATCTGTGCAACAAAAGCTATTATCAAAATTTGAGAGTAACTATTTATTTGAGTTCACTCCATTTTTCTTCTTTTTCAAAATTTATATTCTATTTTTTTCTTCGGTAGGAAAACATTAGTGACTGCTTAGTTAATGGAACAATGACCGAACATTTGTAAAGATTGATCTTTTTTTTTACTTACAATGTTATGTATTCAAGACTATCTAGAAGTTATTATTAAATCATTTTCAAGGAGATTGAAAATAAGTTAACACCAGATGAGCTCTGTAATATTTTCTTATAAACACATGTAAAATATTTTATGATTTATGCCGGTTCACTAATTTCACTTTTAATTACATACAATATACGGTACATGAATGAATATCCTGTGCGGAGTAGGATTACTTTCCACAGTGAATGTAGTTAAACAAGGAGGTTGGTTAAGTCCGATCATTCTACTAGCTTTCGCTGTCCTTGCGTATTACACTGGAATTTTGCTATGATGCTGTTGGACAACAAACCAGGTACAAAATTGTATCCTGATATCGTAGGAGTTGCTTTCGGTTATAAAGGCAAACTTCTTATTTCTGTTAGAAAATTATTGCTCTGCAAATAATAATACCACATATACTACATATGTATGTCGTACACGTATCGTGTTACTTGTTCTTTTATGTGGGGCTTAAGCTTATATGTGCATAGTTTTTGTTCTTCTTTTCTTGCATATAGTCCTGTTAGAATTTGATATAGAGAGGAGAGAGATACAACAGTAAAAACAAAAGGACTACATTGTTATTGCTTTATTAATTGATTGTTACAAAAGCTTTGATTAATTTACAACGTTAAACCTTGCATCCATTTATAGATGGTTTATCCTTATCTAAAAGAGCATTCTATATGAGAATATTCTAGAGCATATTTGGGTCAATTATAATAATTAATTTTATACCAAATATTGACCCAAATCAATAAGATACCAAACATAACCCCAAACTAATGCAATACCAAATAAAGGCAACATATCTTTATCCTTATCTCTAACATCCCCCCCTCAAACTCATGATGCGGAGAATCGTGAGTTTGTCAAATAGAAGATGCAAAGTAAAGAGTTGCAAGATCAGGCAACCATTTCAATATTGTTAGAGAGTAACACCAAACACCAAGCATCAAACATTCAACTAAAACTCCAAACAATTCAACAACTCCAATCTGAAAACTTCAAAACAACTCAACTCCCTTCAATCTGATTGGTAAGCAAAAGATCTGAGCGGCCAAATGACAAAACTGGTCTCGGATGAGTTTGAATGTTTGCATCCCCCAAACATACATAGAAAAAAAATAAACCAAAATAGGATGAGTTTTCATATGTTTGCATCCCCCAAACATATCTAACGAAAATAAAACCAAACCAATAGGGATGAATCAGCGTATGTTTGCATTCTCCAAACATACCTTACAATACCATCTACCACCATCAATCATCGTCAATTTCCCTCCTAATGAACAGGGTTACCGATACAGACATCAAACGAACAATAAAAATCTTCAAACTAATGTTACTATTCAACTCAAACAACCAACCATCTCATACTTCAAAACATCAACCAACTCCTTCATAATCTTTGCTACCTTCTGCTCTGAAAACACGCAAACTTCCTTCATCATCACCAAACCAAAGCCAGTCCTCCAAATATTCAAACAACCACAAAGACTTCTTTTTTTAGCAACAACAAATAACAGATCTCAAAATTACAAATAACGATCATCTACTACAATCATCACCAACAAATAACAGTCTCAAAACTAACAAAGAAGAAACGACAAAAGTAAGAAGAAGAAGAAAATCACAGATCCGCGATAGCAACCTCGCTCTGATACCATGTTAGAATTTGATATAGAGAGGAGAGAGATACAACAGTAAAACACAAAAGAACTACATTGTTATTGCTTTATTGATTGATTGTTACAAAAGGTTTTATTAATTTACATTACTAAATCTTGCATCTATTTATAGATGGTTCATCATTATCTAAAAGAGCATTTTAGACGAGAATATTCTAGAGCATATTTGGGTCAATTATAATAAATAATTCTATTCCAAATATTGACCCAAATCAATACGATACCAAATATAACCCTAAATTAGTGCAATACCAAATAAAGGCTACATATCTTTATTCTTATTCTAACAAGTCCTATATGTGGAGTTGTATATAAGTACATTTATGTGCATAGTACAACCATAGAATATCACCAGTTGGAGCTAGCAAATGCAAGTCTGACAATAAATATATTTCTGTAAAATTTCAGGTTTGCTGCTTGGGGTATATTATAGAAGAGAGTGACACTTTGTCATCGCTCTTTCCTGGTGCAGAATTGAACATAGCTGGGTATCATCTCAGTTCTAAAGTTGCCAGTGCAATTGTTACAACAATAATTGTTTTTCCAACTGCTTGGCTTTGGGACCTTATACTTCCCAGTTATGTTTCAGGTACGTATTCATAGTTTCATACACCGCATATATTAACATGGTATTTTTGCAGAATAGTTAAATCAATATCACTGCAAATTCGATAGAAACGTAATTCACATTCCATATATTTTTAAACGATAAGATCTTCCAAAATGTTACCTCACTATTACTGCAATATCGAACTATTTGGTGATAGATACATCAAATTATCCAATTTTTACGTTATAAATACTTCAAATATAATAATTATGATTCATCACATTTGCTAGCAAATTATTGTTTATATTTAATTTTCTTTTAACTCGCTTATGTATCTACTTTATAATGGAAGTCACAAAAGGCATCATCGAATTTTGGGAGAAATGAATCAAACTGAATATAGTACATGTGCGGTTAAGCGCTCCATCATTAGACTCTTTCATTCAAGCAGTTAGGAAACTACTATGACACATTGTCAGGACTCATTCTCATTTGCTTTCGGATTATATGGATACTGCTATGTTGGCCATTCTGTTATCCCCAACCTTTACTGCTCTTTGAAGAATCGTAGCCAATACCCATCTGTTCTGTTCAAAAGGCACCTACTTTTCTCTTCACATCCACATAAATACTATTCAAATTTACTGTATTATGTCCTTGTATATAACAATTTCGTATTGAACACAATACATTTGTTTTTACAGCTTCTTGTTCACTACCGTTTGGCGGCACTGCAATCGTAGGATACCTAATGTTCGACAGCAGTTCCCATTTCGAGTTCAATCTTAACATTCCAAACACGTTGATAGCATCCAAAATTGTTGTTTGTGCTTATATACGTAGCCTGTGTATTGGTAAGTGTTGTATATAATGGTGTTGTATACATAATTATATGATTTCTGTTTGATGATAACAACCAAATATATTTCATTATTAGATGTGTTTGTAACTGTACTATTATACTACATCACAGATAGGAATATAATATTTATATTTGAATAGAATACCGCTGTACAGAAATTCAAATATTCACACAACATTTTATTTAAATAGAATATTTTATTTCAAACATTACAACTTTTATAACTCCTCTAATTGTACACTCCACTGATATACTGTAACACCCCGTATTTTCGGTTAACATTAAAGTAACAAATCAAAGTATACTTAATTTTTAAGAGAAAAACTAAGGGAAACGGGTTACGCCATTGCATTCGCCTCAAAATTCTGCTTGAAATAGAGTCCAAGTTTGCATAAATCGGACTTCGTATGAAGAAGTTATGGCCTTCAGAAGATTTAAGAATTTAAATAAACCAAAACAGATTTCAAATTCAAAGTTCAAACGCAGACCCGGGCTAGGCCGGAAAATTCCTGCCCAGGACCTAGGTCGACACTAAGGTCGACCTGGGGTCGACCTCCCCTTTTTTTCTAGATCCGGAGATAGGTCCATTTTTCTACATCTGGACGCCTTTCTGACCGGATTCGTGAGCTCTAACCTCTTTAAAACACCCCCTAAACTCCCTTTTCTCTCCACACAACTTCATGGCGTCTACACTCTGCCTCATTCCTAATTAAATTAAATCAAAGACACCACTATGCTGCTCAAGTTCTTCGTGGAATCAAGCTAGAATTCAAGTAGAGAATTAATGGCTAATTCAACAACTTCTACAACTATTTTCTAAGAATCAAATCTAGTCTACGCCAACGGATAGCTGTTCAGTTTCAGAAAACAGATCCCAAAAATCAAGATCTTCCTTGTTTTGTAAGTTCACGATTGCTTTCAGATTTAGACAACCAATTATAATATAAACATGGAATAAAATGAAATTGGATCTAAACTTGATTATCTATTTAGATTTATTCTTGTTTCTTCTTGAATCTTGATTTTGGGGATTTTTCTATTAATTTAGATCTATCCATGCTCTTGAACCTAGATTATTATTCAAACCTCTCCATGTTCATAATATTATCAGATCTATATGCCTGCGATGTTTTAATCAATTTATTCAGTATATTTGTTAGATCTGAAATTCGGGAATTTGGGATTATCATCTTATGCCTATCTTTTCATGATACTCTTGTTTATCCCCTTTTATCTATGAATCTAGATTGACCTATAATCTAGACTGAATCACGATTACACGAACGATGGGAATACGATTTGGGGGCAAAGTATGAAATTGACATGAACGTGATTGTAAACTTGGAAATTGGCATAGTTTGAACATGGACATAATTATAATTGGCATAACTTGAACATGAACATGATTATGAACTTGACATCTAGTTTTGACATATTGAACCTTGAATTGGCATGTAAACCAAGTTTTGGGCATAAACTATAAACTAGAATGGGATTAACTATTAATTTGGAACGCCAAATATATGACATAGTGATTTTGTGCATGATTATTATTTCAAGTTTGGGAAGACGGGATATAGCCTATTTTGATTTAAATAACTTGAAATTACATGTAATTGGCATGTTTAGCACAATCATGATTAGTGACATTAAGATGGTATAATTTTATACCAAAAATTATAAACATGATTTAGAGGGAAAGTGGGCCATGACAATAACTGGCTGATAACTTACATATAAATATAAAGGATAAATATGTAAATTTAGAAAAAGATGAATATGCCTAACCCGAGGTCAGATTGAGTTGTGGTTTAAAACTTCCCGAAACCGCCCGACACTTCCAGTAACCACAACAAGACCGATCTAATGTGGGTGGTTAGTGCATTGAGCCCAAAAAGAACCCGAGGTTAGACTGAGTTGCGGTGTAAAGCTGCCCGAAACCGACTGGCACATCTAGTGACCGCAACAATACCTGTCAAATGTGAGTGGTTGGTGCTTTAATGAATAAATTAATGCTAATGACACATGCTAAGTATGGGAGGGTTAGGTTAAGTAACCAATAGGACATATGGGTGGGTTAAGTTAAACATGAAGGGACAAGGGACACCTAACCAACAAGACATGATATACGGTAGGGTTAAGTTAACTAAGGTAACACTTAACCGTTATAACATGTTAGTATAACAGATGGTAGGGTTAAGTAATATAAGAGGATACACTTAACCAATATATATATATATACACCATGATGTCTGATAGGGTTAAGTAACACAAGAGGAACACTTAACCAAAATATATATAACATGATGTGTGATAGGGTTAAGTAACACAAGGGGAACACTTAACCAATATAACGTGGTTAATAAATAGGGTTAAGTTAATAGGAAACACTTAACCAACATGGCGTGATAAGTAGGTGGGTTAAGTTAACATCAACGAATGACACTTAATCAATATGACATGATGTGTGGACAGGTTAAGTCAACCTGAATGAATGGATAACACTTAACCAATAATACCTATCGACCTGAATCCATGGGAAGGTTAAGTACACATCACGTTGGTGGGTAATATTAGTAAATATAGGCCCACAGAACTTAACCGTTAAATAAACATGCCTGAATCCATGGGAAGGTTGGTGGGTAATATTAGTAAATATAGGCCCACAGAACTTAACCATTAAATAAACATGCTTGGATCAGTAGGAGGGTTAAGTACATATCAGGATTGGTGGGTAATATTAGTAAATATAGGCCCACTCACTTAACCATTAAATGAACATGCTTGGATGAGTGGGGGGGTTAAGTACATATCGAGTTGGTGGGTAATATTAGTAAATATAGGCCCACAAACTTAACCAGTAGGAAACCCTAGTAACGGGGACCCATTTCAGCAGTAACCCACGTAGATGTACCATGGTACCCTGAACTAGGCAGGGTAGGGCACGATTACTGGGCTGATTATAAGCGGTCAAAATAGCGACGAGTAGTGCAGCAGTGTAGGTCTCGACGAAGTACGGGCGTGCACGTGCTCCGGAGCGGGAAAAGCAGGCACTGGGCATCAGTAGTTATACACTGTGCATCTTGAATCGTGTCAGGTTGCTATCATAAGGATTGATACACCATATGGTGGGACCAGCACAGGGTATCTACATGCAAGTGAGGACCGATTGACACAAACACAAGGAAAGTTAACACAAGTAGGGAGCCGATCGATATGGTTGTAAGGGTACATATCCATGGCAATTAGGCTGATTGAGGTAAGATCCTCATACTAGATGTACTTCTGAAGGCTACCACAATTGTGGGGTTGGGATCACCTTAACATATAACAAGTGATACTAGTTGGAACACTAGTAAAGGATACAGTTCCTTTTTCACAGGATATTATTTGGAACACTAGTAAGGGATACAATCCTTTTTCACAGGACATTAGTTGGGACACTAGTAGTGAATACGAATTATTTTATACAGATTACTAGTTGGGACACTCGTTAGGTGGTGCAGAGATATAGAAACCAGAATAACAGGGTAGTAGCAAAGCAGAGAGTAGTTGACCTGCGATGTTATACTTAGTTTACCTTGCCTATTTCTTATCCTGTGTTATCCTATGTTCCTTGTCATATGCTTATGTCTATATTCAGTTTAATTCATGTCATGTTGTTCTTGCTTGTTCATATGCTGAAAGTAGCTGGACTTACCAGACATATGTCTGACCTAGTTTTGTTCGCCTCTTTTCTTCCGTTTCCCCTGGTTCTTAGGGAGGAAACACTTTTGCTTAGCTTGGATTACTTGTTGCTTCAAGACCGTCATGTATTGCTTTGGATTCAGTCTCATTTCAGCTACGGCTTGCTTTACTCTATTGAGGAATAAATCGTTGTTATTTTTTTATGCTTCTTTTATTCTTGGAAGTTAATAAATCAAGACAAAAGTTCTATGTATTACTTTTAAGTATGATTTGGGAAAATTGTTGTAAAAGCTTGACTGAATTAAGTTGTTTATAAAATGACTTTATTTTCCGCTTCTTTGTTTGTCTTTCTTGTAATTTATCTACATCTTTTACCTATAATGCTCCACCGAAGTTAAGGCATTCCCTTTGTGAGTGACCTTAACGGAGGCGGGGTGTTACACTTGGTATCAGAGCTGAAGGTTACCGGATCAGATAAAAGTTTTGAAAAATTATTTTCAAACGGTTTTAAAAGAAGAATTTTCAAAAGAAAAGTTTTTTTTAAAGGAATATTCCCCAAAGCCATATGCATTATCTTTTGATCCTCTGTTTGAATCCTTGTTTCCTTCTTGCCTGAGTCTCCGGGGCTCCTGGCTTTCCGGGAGGTAATCTCATCGCGGCATGGTTCTATAGGCTTGATGAGACTACGACACCTGTTAAAGGGCAAAGAAGTGCCCGACTTCCATCTATAGCCGCAGTAGTTTCATCTGCGATTAATTTTCTTTCGAGCTTTGAAGGGTTTTCCGTGCGATGGAGGCAGCTTTCGCGAGATCGGTCAACACGTTACACAAGGGTGGTAAAGATGAGAATGAGGGAGTTTGGCTAAGGAGCACAACCCAAGGGTGAGAAACTCATGGATATGGACTTGGTTCACGAGGAAGGAAAAGGTAAAAGTGGAGGAATCACAGAACAAGAAAGTGAATTATAAGGATAGGGAACATTAAGGCCCGAGACAAGAGGAAGTATCTTTGTTAAGGTATAACGGGTCATATAATTAAGGATAAGGGCAAGAACAAAGGACAGGATTTTCAGGAGGGCAAGTGCATGCTATCACCGCCAACATACCTGAGAGAGAGGTAGAGCTTAGCTTATCTCTCCGATCCTCCTATTAGTACTCTTTTTAATTTTAGCGCTTCACATTCGTTTGTATCTGTTGGATCTAGATTAACCCTAGAGGAGGGGGGGGGGTGAATAGGGTTTATCACAGTTTTTAACTGAATTGAAAAACTGACAGGATATTAAAATAATAAACAGATCACAGAATGCAGTAGAAATAAAAGTGCAGAAAATAAATCACACACAGATATACCCAGCTTCGGCAAAACCCTGCCTACTGCTGCATTCCTAAGGTTTCTACTAGGTGTTATAAACAGATCCCGCATACAAGACCATGTACACTCGCAGCGCCTGCTCCTGTCCTAACCCTACGCTCAAAATCCTAGACTGACCGATATCCCCTTGATCAGATTTCCCCGTATTACAGACCCGTAACACGTAACTCAGAATTTTACAGACTCTGAAACTGACAGTCAACACCCTGACTAATTTACTTCTAGTATTTTACAGACACTAGAAAACTGGTTCGACGGTTTTTACAACTCAAAATAAAACAACTAATATTAAACAAAAGATACAAGGAAACCCTAGAAAAAAATAGTAAAGGAAGAGTTTAATTTTAAAGGGGTCATCCCTTTAGAAAATATCCCGACCAACTTGGTTTGCGTTGCACCCCTTTTTCATTTCGTTAGCCCGATCCTTCTTTGCTTTGGGAATCAGAAATGGCGGCTAGGGTTTGCCTTTTGTCCCCAAATCACGATCGTATCTGCTTGAAAAAGGTTCTCTGATGATCGTATTCTAGTTGATATTCTCGGCGTCGATTGTTGATGCTATTTTGTTCACCGATTTGGGGTTGTTCTCTGGTTTGACAATTTGCGATCGAAACCAAAAGTAAGTATCCAAATTCAATTTGGTTTTTCTCTGAGTTGTTTATATTTTGTTTTCGATAATTTATAAGCCGATGATGATAGGTGTTATATAGGGATTGGAAAACCCTAAATAAATTCCGATTTCAACAAAGACATCGATCAGATTCGTGGGTTTCCCCTTTTGAAAATATCACCTCGACTTGATTGAAAAATCTCTGATTTGTTATGCTGGTTTTTCTCTTATACAATCCTTGAATAAATCGGCTTTAAAAAACTTGCCCCTTTTGAATTTCCCTGTTTGAAATAATCTGATTTTTGAAGCTTTCATCTTTAAAAAAAACTGCATAAATTTGCTTGCTTGTGTTTCCTCTTTTGAAAAACAGCTCTCGGCTAAATTTATTTTCCCTTTTTAAATTTGCAAATGTAAATATTTGGAAAGTATTCAAGTCGGTTTCTTGTCCCCTTTGTGATTTTCTGCAATTAACACTTGCAAAAAAAAAAAAAAAAAAATTGAAAATTTCTGGAATTAAATGGATGCTTGCCAAAACTGTTTAAATTGAATTTCCTTTAATTTTTGTATTACTGGAAATATTTGAAACTTGACACAGAGAAAACACTTGATTGAGCTGAGTCATCCTTTCACTATACTATGCCATAGTTGCTGTACTGATTTCTGAGATCTTGATTGCTGTCATTTATGTCATATATGATTTCTGGAAGTGAACTTATTCCATGGATTTTCCATTGGTTTCTTCCTTGAAATGCATTAAGATTTTCTCGGCCTTAATGAAACGAGAAATACTGCACTTCCAAATATGATTCACTTAAACTTGTACCTGTACATATGCATCTGCATTGCTTCAAAAACAGGGGTTGATTAAACCAGAACTTGTCACATTGCATTTCATGTACTAGTTTTCTCCTGCACCATGTAACCTACAACTTTTGAACATGTAGCACCTGCTTTGTGAATATTTGATGTTGATATGCATGCTGGTTTCACTTGGTCACCTATATGCTTTATTTTCTGGGCTGACTTTGTCACTTGTTCACATGTATTGACATGCTGCGGCTCCACCACTTATTGATTCATATACCAAGCATGTATGTCATGAATTTGTCTATGTTGCATCATTTTGAGCTGTCCCGACCAAAGTTGCTTGCCAATAACACTGTTTTGCAATCTTGAACACACAAAACACTTTGCTGTGTACAACCACTACTGCCATGTCATGTTTTGCTGATTTACACCATTGTTGTTTCGACCATTTAGAAACTGTTAAACCATTTTGAGCTGAGTTGTAACTTGAATCTTGCTGTTTGATGACTTTTGCTTTTGAACTTTGACATGTGACTTTGACTTTGGGCTGAAATGCTTGTCCACTATTTTGCTCCATTTGTGCTCCATGTTGATCTGTCTCGACAATTTCCTTGCTGGTTTGCCATTTGATCATGATGCTTAGTTGTTCTTTGACCATATCTCGACCATGCAATTGCTTTTGCTTGATGACATGCACTTATCACTTGAAAGTTTGATTTTCCCACGCTGCTTTGATGAAGTTTATTGTTTTCATTCATGTTTGCTCGACTACTTTGATATGTGTTGACTATGTTGACATGTGCACTGAGTCGAGAAGGTCCATGTGGCTACTCCTCAGTTGCACACTGAATTGGCGTGGCAGTGCACACGTGTATGCATATACACGTGTGTATATGCAGCCATTCAGAAAATTTCCTGTCCCTGTACTTATACAAACTGTCTGGACACAGATAAAACAGATCAAGTTATGAAAAGTGATGAGAAAACACACCCAAAATTTGAGGCAAATAAAATTTTAAAAAATAAAATTTATATTTTCATATATTCAGTATTATTTCTATTGCAGTGTACTGTGTGTGTTTCTATTCTATATGACAGGTAAGTAGAAGATGGTGACTGGACTGACTGTGAAGTGTAAAGACAGAAGATTGACAGAGACATGTATATAAGAATATATGTATACGACAAAATATATGTATATGAGAGAGAGTGTATGTTTGTACAAATGAAACTGTAACTGAGTCAAAGAATGTACTGTAATGAATTATATATCAGTGATGTGTTCAAATAGTGGAGTTTAGATAAATTTGTACTGTTTGATATTGAAATAAAATATTATGTTCAAATAAAATACTATGTGAATATTTGAATTTTTGTATAGCTGTATTTTATTTAAACATAATTATTAAATTCCTGTCTTGTGATGTAATGTACCAGTACAATAACAAACACATTTAAAATAATATATACTCGTTTGTTATCATCAAACAAAAATCATATAATTGTTATATACAACTATGTTATATACAACAGTATCTGCTTCCGTAGTTGAGTCTTTGCACCGTAGTACTTGTATAGTAGAAGATCCCATTATTGTCTCAAATCCAGTTAGTGGTTCAGCTCATTTATTTTTGGTTTGTAAGGATTTGAGAATAGCTATATTAAGGATTGAGTTTAAGTGTAATGCTTATGTTTTTGGTTTCATGGGCCATGGGTTGATTCTAGGCATGGGTCAGTTAACTAGTAATTCTGAAAGGAGGGTAGTTTGGCTTTTTGACTTTCCTCGGGAATACCCTCAAGTTTTAATGCGATCCTAAGGGGTCAGTTTGACTTAGCTACCTAGAATCACTTGATGCATCTTGCGATCCGTTAGGGTAGTCCATGAGCACGCAGATGTTTCTGATTAGGTTAGGGGTTTCCCCCCTAAAACTCGAGAAATGGAAAATGTGGTTAAGGAATCATTATCAATATAATTTATCTCAGACTAAGTGGTCTTATTTAGTACCAAAAAAGGAAAAATAGGGCTAACCAATGTCGTATAATTCAAAAAAAAAGACTCAACGAAATCAAATTTATATAAAAAAGAAAAAGATCAATTAATTCATTACATGAAAGAAAATTACTATGCAGTAAATTCATTGATGAGTCAAAAAGTCAAATTGAAAAACATTTAGAATATGATATTTTAGACTTTCGCATATATCTAGTTGACATTGCAAAGCCAGTTATGCGATCAACGATAGTTTTGGAGCAATATTGGCGAGGATAGCCAGAGTCGGTTAAGTGCTTAATTGATTGGTTGTTTTGCTAGTATCACCTCACATAGACCATCCAAATTCGGGGGAGGTATTCCTTGGGTGTTTGTCTGATATTGGTTTAGGCCTTTGGGGCTTGTACTTGAGGAATGTCGAGTTCAACTATGATGGTTTGCATAAGAGATAAATAGTTGTGGCAGGCGCCCTAAGTAGAAAAAGATTAACCTTAAGAGAGGTAAAGAGTACGTAGCAACTTTTAGCTTTAGACCCTCAGATTTGTAATATGATGGATAAGCTAAGAAGAGGAAAGAACTCTAATCATCTTAGTATATACATGTGGCAGATAGTTCAACTACATTGGATACCCTCTAGCACAGTAAGTGATCGAGGTCCTATCTTTAATAGGGAAGTTTGGAAATGGAGGTCAAGAAACTTCGCAATCGTGAAGTTAAAGTAGTTAAGGTACAGTTGAGTGAAGCTCAAGAAAACACGACATGGGAGACTGAAGATAAGACACACGCGTCATATCCTTTTTCTTGAGGGTATATCCTTGATCTTTTTTCTAGAATTTTATGCATACTTGTTTCTCTCTTTTTAGGTATATCCTCTAGGTCATGTCTTCGATCCTTAGGTAGAAGCCAATGGATGCAAACATGTATTTGAAACATGTTATGATTGATGGTTGCAAGTGGTTGCTAGTTGTTGCTCGTGGATGCATATACACATATTAGGCACTAGATTGGCTCAGTCACTTTCATATTCCATATGCATATGAATGAATGTATTTGTATATGGATTGAAACTTGATGTGTTATCATATGGATGTTGCATATGGATGAATGGATATGCACACATATAATATTTACATGACTAGGGATAATTGCATATATGATGGACTCATGGCACTGACATAATTCACATTAAGGAGCTCAACTAAATCGGTAGACCGCCTGATTTTACATTAGATAAGGACATGTACACGCACTATGCATAGAATCATGAAAGCATTAGGAATCCTTTTAAGGACAATGGATGTCTGTAATTGAATGGTTGAGTAGATGGACGATTGGAAGGTAGGATGTACGTTTTGTTGGATCCCGCTATATGAGTATTTTGACTATGACAACTATAAACATATATATTCGACTAATTCTATGTTGCAGGAAGATAGTTTCGACAATCTGGCTCAAGGACACAAAACGAAGATCATTTATATGTTGTAAGAGTCTATTAGTTCTAGATTCATATGTTAAAGTCTTTCTTGATGATTACACACACACACACACACACACACATATATATATATATATATATATATATAGTTTTTTTTGAAAAATAGGCAAGGAATAGGCTGATAACATAATACAGACGTCTAGTCTGAAAATTTCAGACGTCTTTCTGCTGAAACAGAATGTTTTTAAATACAATATTCAGACGTCTGGTAGATATATTTCAAACGTCTGAAATGCCCCCCGAAATACACTATTTCCTTGCTGACTTGATTTTTTAAAATAAACAGACATCTGAATTTTATTTTCAGACATCTGAATTCCGAAGAGTTGCATCCTTTATGAAGAGACACAACTATTTAATCCATATCTCTTCATCAAAACTCTTCACGATCAATTGTATCATTTTATATATTATAAATAGAGAATTGGTTAAATGATCTAATCACCGAATCTTATTCTAATTCTCTCTATCTTATTCAAAGCTCTCTAAGTTCAAAAAATCTATCTACTTTCATACTTGAAACTTTTAAACTTCCATATTCCTTCACGCACTTCACGATTATCATCAAGGAAAGGCTATAGGAAGTGTGTACTTAAAATTCGACAATCCGTGCTATCAAGAACACAAAAGCGTCAACAATTATTCTGTATTAGTGAAGACCTCTTCAGTGGTTGATGCAAGAAATCCCGTTCAGTGGTTCGGGTAATTGTGAACCTATTCCTCCGGGTGAAGTGAGGGTTTTAGTGTTAGTGAAATACCAGAAGTGAGTCTGGGACTGGACGTAGGACAGTGGTCCGAACCAGTATAAATCAACTGTGTGATTTACTGCTTACTACTCTACTATATAGATATTATATCCTATTCTCCATACTACACTATCCTATACTGTTGTATAGCATATTTTTCAATTGGTATCAGAGCTTGGTATTCTAGAGATCGTAACAACTTCCTAGAATAAATGGCAATAAAGAAATCTAGTAAAGGCATTAGAGAGTGGAAGAACAACAAAGCAGAAGCGACGGAGCAAGAAAGAAAATGTTTAGTGGCTAAAGTGAGATCACAATCGGTATGTGAGGATTCATTATATAAAGATCTTTTATTAGACCACGAAAAATTATTAAAAGATTTTAGAAGTTTGGGTAAACTTAATGCAATTATTTTAGCCAATTCTAAAGACTGTGAGCAAGAAAATTCCAAATTAAAAGAAGAAAACAATTTTTTAGTCAAACAAGCCAAGTGTTTTGAAAATACCTTAGAAGATCTCGTTTTTCAAAAAGATTTCCTTCAAAAAGAAAATGAGCGACTAGAAGATAAAAACAATGTTCTTTTAAAGGAAATCGATCTCATGAAAAATAGAAATGAATCATTTGAAGATTCTTCAAATAATTCTAATTCTTTAGTTTCGTCTCTTTAAAAAGAGAATGGAGCTTTAACTGAAAAGAATTTAGAATTATCTAAAGAATATGAGTTTTTAAAGGTTAGTAATAATACTTTGCAAAATGAAACGTCTGATTCGAATGAAAATTTTGAAAAATTGCACTCTTCTTTAGTTAATTCAGGATCTCAAATTTGTCGTCTCGAAAATGAGAATAGTACTTCAAAAAGGGAGAATTCTAAATTAAATAAGAAAATTGGTTTAAAAGATTGCAAGACTTCTTTTGAAAATTTCAATCGCGACTTTGTAATCAAATTTGAAAAATGTACAAATAAGTTCGCAAAATTTAATAAAGGTCAAAATGATTTAAATGATATTTTATCTTGCTCTAGACCTTTACACGATAAAAGTGGCTTAGGGTATAATAAAACTAATCATAGAACTAGTACTAGATATGCTTTCATGTATTACAAAAATTTAACTGCTAGTACTAAAGCACGTGTAACTCGAAGATCAAATTTCTAAAGAAATTCAAATGCTTCTTTGAATAGAAACATTTATAATAGAAATACAAAAGGAAATATTAATAGAAATTATCTAAGTATTTGGGTTCCTGTAAATTGGAAAAACAGAGAAAACTATATTCATGATTATTTTGATTCAATAGTTAAAAATAAAAACTTTTTTTTTCAAAGGTACCATTAAACCCTTGTGGGTATGGTTACCTTCTCTCTAACCCCTGGACCCAAACAGAGAAAGTGGGTACCAAAGTATATATATAATATTTGTTGCAGGTACACCACAACAAAAAAGAGGGTATTTCAGTATCTCTAATATCTTTGAAAACCGAGCTCAAAGGTAAATAAGGGAATTTGGGAAAATAATCGTCACATACTTAGGGGGAGAAATATTCATATATCACACATTCAGGGGAAGAAAATAAAGAGAAGACAGTGATATTTATTACATTCCCTCATTCTTTTTGATAATGACAAAGGGGGTGAAAACGTGATATGGTATGCATATTGACAGGGGGAGCATATATAGTTGTATATGTTATGCATATTGACAGGGAGAGCATATATAGTTGTCATTAGTCAAAAAGGGGGAGAATGTTGGATCCCGCTATATGAGTATTTTGACTATGACAACTATAAACATATATATATATTCGACTAATTCTATGTTGCAGGAAGATAGTTTCAACAATCTGGCTCAAGGACAAAACGAAGATCATTTATATGTTGTAAGAGTCTATTAGTTCTAGATTCATATGTTAAAGTCTTCCTTGATGATTACACACACATATATTTATATATATAGTTTTTCTTTGAAAAATAGGCAAGGAATAGGCTGATAACAGAAAACAGACGTCTGGTCTGAAAATTTCAGACGTCTGTTTGCTGAAACATAATGTTTTTAAATACAATATTCAGACGTCTGGTTGATATATTTCAGACGTCTGAAATACCCCCGAAATACACTATTTCATTGCTGACTTGATTTTTAAAATAAACAGACATCTGAATTTTATTTTCATACATCTGAATTTCGAAGAGTTGCATCCTTTATGAAGAGACACAACTATTTAATCCATATCTCTTCATCAAAACTCTTCACGATCAGTTGTATCTTTTTATATATTATAAATAGAGAATTGCTTAAATGATCTAATCACTAAAACTTATTCTAATTCTCTCTATCTTATTGAAAGCTCTCTAAGTTCAAAAAAGCTATCTACTTTCACACTTGAGACTTTTAAACTTCCATATTCCTTCATGCACTTCACGATTATCATCAAGGAAAGGCTATAGGAAGGGTGTACTTAATATTCGACAATCCGTGTTATCAAGAACACAAAAGAGTCAACAATTATTTCGTATTAGTGAAGACCTCTTCAGTGGTTGAGGCAAGAAATCCCGTTCAGTGGTTCTGGTAATTGTGAACATATTCCTCCGAGTGAAGTGAGGGCTTTAGTGTTGGTAAAATACCAGAAGTGAGTCTGGGACTGGACGTAGGACAGTGGTCCGAACCAGTATAAATCGACTGTGTGATTTACTGCTTACTACTATACTATATAGATATTATACCCTATTCTCCATACTACACGATCCTATACAGTTGTATAGCACATTTTTCACGTTCATATTTTCGGTTAACATTAAAGTAACAAATCAAAGTATAATTAATTTTTAAGAGAATAATTAAGGGAAATGGGTTACGCCATTACGTTCGCCTCGAAATTCTTCTTGAAATAGAGTCCAAGTTTGCGTAAATCGGACTTCGTATGAAGAAGTTATGGCCTTCAGAAGATTCAAGAATTTAAATAAACCAAAACAAATTCAAATTCAAAGTTCAAACACAGACCCTGGATGGGCGGGAAAATTCCCTCCTAGGACCCAGGTCGACTTTGGGGTCGACCTGGGTACACAGGTCGACACTAAGGTTGACCTAGGGGTCGACCTCCCCCCATTTTCCAGATCGGAGACAGGTCCATTTTTCTGCACCTGGATGCCTTTCTGACCGGATTTGTGAGTTCTAACCTATTTAAACACCCCCTAAACCCCCTTTTCTCTCCACACAACTTCATGGCGTCTACACTCTGCCTCATTCCTAATTAAACTAAATCAATGATGCCGCTACGCTGCTCAAGTTCTTCGTGGAATCAAGGTAGAATTCAAGTAGAGAATTAAAGGCTAATTCAACAACTTCTACAACTATATTCTAAGAATCAAATCTAGTCTATGCCAACGGATAGATATTCAGTTTCAGAAAACAGATCCAAGAAATAAAGATCTTCCTTGTTTTGTAAGTTCACAATTGCTTTCAGATTTAGAAAACCAATTATAATATGAACATCGAATAAAATGAAATTGGATCTAAGCTTGATTACCTATTCAGATCTATTCTTGTTTCTTCTTGAATCTTGATTTTGGGGATTTTTCTATTAATTTAGATCTATCCATGCTCTTGAACCTAGATTATTATTCAAACCTCTCCATGTTCATAATATTATCAGATCTATATGCCTGCGATGTTTTAATCAATTTATTTAGTATATTTGTTAGATCTGAAATTCGGGAATTTGGGATTATCATCTTATGCCTATTCTTATGCCTATCTTTTCATGATACTCTTGTTTATCCCCTTTTATATACAAATCTAGATTGACCTATAATCTGGACTGAATCACGAGTACACGAACGAAGGGAATACGATTTGGGGGCAAAATATGAAATTGACATGAACGTGATTGTAAACTTGGAAATTGGCATAGTTTGAACATGAACGTAATTGTAATTGGCATAACTTGAACATGAACATGATTATGAATTTGACATCTAGTTTTGACATATTGAACCTAGAATTGGCATGTAAACCAAGTTTTGGGCATAAACTGTAAAATAGAATATAAAAACTAGATTGGGATTAACTATTGATTTGGAACGCCAAATATATGACGTAGTGATTTTGTGCATGATTATTATTGCAAGTTTGGGAAGACGCGATATAGTCTATTTTGATTTAAATAACTTGAAATTACATGTAATTGGCATGTTTGGCACAATTATGATTAGTGACATTAAGATGGTATAATTTTATACCAAAAATTATAAACATGATTTAGAGGGAAAGTGGGCCATGACAATAACCGATTGATAATTTACATATAAATATAAAGGATAAATATGTAAATTTAGAAAAAGACGAATATGCCTAACCCGAGGTTCGATTGAATTGTGGTATAAAACTGCCCGGAACCGCTCGGCACATCCAGTAACCACAACAAGACCGATCTAATGTGGGTGGTTAGTGCATTGAGCCCAAAAAGAACCCGAGGTTATACTGAGTTGCGGTATAAAGCTGCCCGGAATCGACCAGCACATCCAGTGACCGCAACAATACCTGTCTAATGTGAGTGGTTGGTGCTTTAATGAATAAATTAATGCTAATGACACATGCTAAGTATGGGAGGGTTAGGTTAATGGTACTTAACTAATAGGACATATGGGTGGGTTAAGTTAAACATGAAGGGACAAGGGATACCTAACCAACAAGACAAGATATATGGTAGTGTTAAGTTAACTAAGGTAACACTTAACCTTTTTAATATGTTAGTTAAACAGATGGTAGGGTTAAGTAATATAAGAGGATACAGTTAACCAATATATATATATAACATGATGTGTGGTAAGGTTAAGTAACACAAGAGGAACACTTAACCAATATATATATACCATGATGTGCGATAGGGTTAACTAACACAAAAGGAACACTTAACTAATATAACATGGTGAATAAACAGGGTTAAGTTAATAGGAAACACTTAACCAACATGACGTGACAAGTAGGTGGGTTAAGTTAACATGAACGAACGACACTTAATCAATATGACATGATGTGTGGACAGGTTAAGTTAACTTGAATGAATGGATAACACTTAACCAATAATACCTATCGACCTGAATCTGTGGGAAGGTTATGTGCACGTCGGGTTGGTGGGTAATATTAGTAAATATAGGCCCACAGAACTTAACCGTTAAATAAACATGCCTGAATCCGTGGGAAGGTTAAGTACACGTCAGGTTGGTGGGTAATATTAGTAAATATAGGCCCACAAAACTTAACCATTAAATAAACATGCTTGGATTAGTGGGAGGGTTAAGTACATATCAAGATTGGTGGGTAATATTAGTAAATATAGGCCCACTCACTTAACCATTAAATGAACATGCTTGGATGATTGGGAGGGTTAAGCATATATCGGGTTGGTGGGTAATATTAGTAAATATAGGCCCACAAACTTAACCAGTAGGAAACCCTAGTAATGGGGACCCATTTCAGCAGTAACCCACATAGATGTATCATCGTACCCTGAACTAGGCAGGGTGGGGCACAATTACTGGGCTGATTATAAGCGGTCAAAATAGTGGCGGGTGGTACAGCAGTGTAGGTCTCGATGAAGTACGGGCGTGCACGTGCTCCGGAGCAGGAAAAGCAGGCATTGGGCATCAGTAGTTATACACTGTGCATCTTGAATCGTGTCCGGTTGCTATCATAAGGATTGATACACCTTATGGTGGGACCAACATAGGGTATCTACACGCAAGTGAGGGCCGATTGACATAGACAGAAGGAAAGTTAACACAAGTAGGGAGCCGATCGATAGGGTAGTGAGGGTACATATCCATGGCAATTAGGCTGATTGAGGTAAGATCCTCATACTAGATGTACTCCTGAAGTCTACCAAATTGCGGGGTTGGGATCACCTTAACATATAACAAGGGATACTAGATGGAACACTAGTAAGGGATACAGATTCTTTTTCACAGGATATTAGTTGGAACACTAGTAAGGGATATGGATCCTTTTTCATAGGATATTAGTTGGGACACTAGTAGTGAATAGGAATCATTTTTTATATAGATTACTAGTTGGGACACTCGTTAGATGGTGTAGAGATATAGAAACCAGAATAACAGGGTAGTAGCGAAGCAGAGAGTAGTTAACCTGCGATGTTATACTTAGTTTATCTTGCCTATTTCTTATCCTGTGTTATCCTATGTTCCTTGTCATCATGCTTATGTCTATATTTAGTTTAATTCATGTCATGTTGTTCTTGCTTGTTCATATGCTGAAAGTAGCTGGACTTACCTGACTTATGTCTGACCTAGTTTTGTTTCGCCTCTTTTCTTCCGTTTCCCCCCAGGTTCTCAGGGAGGAAACACTTCTGCTTAGCTTGGATTACTTGTAGCTTCAAGACCGTCATGTATTGCTTTGGATTCAGTCTCATTTCAGCTACGACTTGCTTTACTCTATTGGGGAATAAATCGTTGTTAATTTTTTATGCTTCTTTTATTCGTGGAAATTAATAAATCAAGGCAGAAGTTTTATGTATTACTTTTAAGTATGATTTGAGAAATTTTTTATAAAAGCTTGACTGAATTAAGTTGTTTATAAAATGACTTTATTTTCCGCTGCTTTATTTGTCTGTCTTGTAATTTATCTACATCTTTTACCAATAATGCTCCACCGAAGTTAAGGCATTCCCTTTGTGAGTGGCCTTAACGGAGGCGGGGTGTTACATATATTTCATTTCATACATATACAATTTTATATACACTTCAGTTCCTTACTACAACACTCTATCATTCATTTGTACAAACATTCAGATTCACTCATATACAGGTACTCATACACTGCTCTTGTCTTCCGTCTTCACAACTCACAGTCGGTCCAACCATATTCATGCTTATCTGTATCATGAAACAGAAACACACACACTACACTGCAACAGAAATAAAAATGAATACATGCAAATATAAATTTATTTTGAAATTTTATTTGCCTCAGAATTTCGGTGTGTTTCTCATCATTTTTCATGACTCGATCTGATTTGTATATTTCCGTCTAGTGCTCGCAGATCAGCCTCAACACACTGCACTGGTTTGCTGGTTAGAACCAACGGCATAACTAGATGATTCTGACCAGACTTAACACAGTGCAACGGTCTACTGATATATAATATACATTACACATGCACAGTACATGTATACACACACAACGGTTGTGTATATATACACATATTTACAGGTGATACTTGCACAAGTATTATGGTGTAACTACAAGGAACAACAAACCAGTGATAAACTACACAATGTTAGAGCAAATGGTGAAGGCAAGTTACATGTACATATGGACATGCATATGGAAGCAACGGCTTGTCAAAATGTCAAATAGAGAATGGTTCAGCAATGATCAAAACATGGTTTCATTCATGAATGGTACAACATATGTCATCAGAGCTCAAAACAGGTTTCAAGTGGACTTTAATATATGGTGATGGCACAAGCAAATCAGTTTGGTCAGAGATCAGTGTACATGTGTGTGCGCAGCACCAAAATGGTGATGTGCATGTCCAACATGGTTATGGTGAATCAAGTGCAACCATCTACATGAACAAGCAATGTATACAAGACTGTTCATTCAGCATGGTCGAGCCATGTTCAAACACAAATGGTCAGTGCAGCTCACAAGTATAGACTGCAAAGTATATGGATGTAGCATAGATACGGTCAGCAATATCAACAAGGGAGATCACAAACATCAGTTCTAGCATGGTAAATAGTGTATGGTGCAACCAGCTCATGCCAGCAATCGTGAGCTCATAAGTGCAAGCCAGCAGGAAGGAAACAAATACATGCCAGGTTTCAAGTAGTTCATGAGATAAAAATGTCAAGCAGGTTGGCATAAATTTTGTACAAAGTTAAACATGCACAGATATCAGGATTTACTCTGATGCACAAACACTCAGGATGACACAGACAAACATACGTGCTCATCAGCTTTTTCAAAGAGTACACAACATGATGGTGTATGAGTGAGCACAACATGGATCAACTGAAGCATCATATACATGGGAAATCAACAATGCTAAATGCAGTCAAGGATGCTGGAAAATTGAATACTGTGCAAACTTGGCAAGAAACATATTTGATTTTCCAGTTTTTTAAACAATCCAGATTTCACAAATAAGATTTTGGCAAGTGTATCTTTCCAGATTTTCAATGACCATGCAAGGCAAATCAGTGCGAAGAAATGATACAAAAGACTCATGGAAAAATCAATCAAATATTAAATATGTTCAAAAATTCAATCAGATTTGTGGCAATAATTAATGGTGCAGCAGGTTAAATATGCAAGATTATTTCCAGTTTTGCGAAATCATGTTTGGCAAATATTTAAAACAATTTTATGGAAAGCAATAAGCAGATTTTCACAAGTATGCAAAATATTGATGGCAACACTTCTAAATGATTCCAAAAATCTGTATTCACACTTCTGACAACAAAAATTCACGGTTCAAAATTTTTTATGCATTCATTTTTAGCAAGGGGTTCATATCTGCTAGTATTTAGCAAAGGAAAATCACATTGTGGAGTTTATAGATTACAAAATCAGCAAGGAGAAAATTTGCAAATCTATTTCCAGAAATGTAGTAACATATTTGGCAACTGTTTTCAATCAAGCAAATAAGGAAACAATTTTTAGACATAGACAATATCATTTGTTTCCAAGTATACAAGAAAAACAAAAGGAAAATCACGGCATAATTTCAAGAGGATTCCAAATTATTTCCAGAAACATCAATACTGTTTTTAAGGCATGAATCCAATTCATTCTTTCTGGAATTCAACCACAACATTTACTTATGGAATAAATCAAGCCTCAATTCATATCAGTGCAAACAATCACGCAAGGGCCAATTTCATGCAAGGGGATAATTTTCTAGATTCATTGAAGTTCAAAGTCTGGTCTGGATTCATCAACATTAATCACGCAAGCTATTTCAAAGCCAACGAATCCAAATCAACCGAGAATGTCAAGAGAGGAAAACATGCCAAATCAGATCAAATTCATTACAAGAAATTAGAGAGTCGATCTAGGATTTCTAATTACCCTATATATTCACACCATTTCATCATAGACAATTATGGAAAAAACCAGAGCAAAATCAATAAATAAAATTCAGAAGAAACTCACTGATTTATCCATTGTTTTTCGATCGAGAGAAAGTTCCTCCAAATCAGAAAGCATTCAATCGAAGAAGCAAGAAATTCAAGTCTCAATCCATACGAGAAGCATTTCAGCAATCAAATTGAATTGGGGAGGATTTCAGAGAAACCCTAGAAGTTTTCCAGCCGCCATTTTCCATAAGAGAAGTGATTGTGTCAAAGAAAATAAGGGATGGAACCTTGTTTACAGAATGTCCGGCCTATTACAAATGAAGGGAGTTTAAATTGTTTTAAACTAGGGTTTCTCATTTGTTTTTATTTTGTATTGCTTTTGAATTTGAGTTGTAAGTCATTCTGAAACAGTTTCTAGAGTCTGTCGAATCTAGGAAATCCAGTTAGGGTTTTAACTGGTAGTTTACTAAAGTCTGTAAAACTAGGGTAACGGGGTTGTTATCCGGGAAAATCTGATCTAGGGGATATAGACCAGTCTAGGGTTTTGAGCGTAGAATTATAATAGGAGCGAGGGGTTCGCAAGTTTACATGGTCTTGTAAGCAGGATCTGTTCTATTACCTAGTAGAAATTTTAAGAATGCAGGAGTAGGCAGGATTTTGCTGAAGCTGGGTATATCTTGTGTCATTTACCTTTCTTCATTAATTTTCTGCTGCATTCTATGATCTGATATAATTAGTATCTCCCTTAAATTTCAATAAACCCTATTCACGCCCCTTTAGGGTTAATCTAGATTCAACAAGTTGTATCAGAGCCTAGTAATTTCATTAACCCTAGAATCATGGATCCTAGTTGTCTGTCTTCTGAGAGCCAGTCTAGTCGTATTCCATCTATTTTTAATGGTAGATATTTTTTGAATTGGAAATCAAAAATGGAATCCTAGTTAAAATTTGTTGATATTAAATGTTGGGATAACATTATAGATGGGTATGGTCTAGTCAATAGGAACGATATTGGATTTAATTCTCATGCTATTCATATTTTATATTCTTATATTAATGATGTACAATATAGCCTTATCTCTCATTGTTTGACCGCACTGGAAATCTGGACAACTCTCAACATGCTATATGGAAAAGAAGACAACTGCTCAAAACCTCTGAAAGTCAACTCAGTTTCAGATCTGCGCTTAACAGGTTGTACAAATGGAAATTTAGCTGGAGACTCAATAAGAGATCTTTCTTATAGAGATTTAATTCATCATTTAAATGGTTTAATTGAATCTGTTGAGAATTTTAAATCTAAAAATAAAATTTTGAAATCTGAAAAACTTGAGTTGATCTGCAAAAATAATCTTTTGGAATCAAAACTTAAAAACGTTAAGAAGTCTTCAAATTCGAATAGAAAAAAAATTTTAAACTTGAAAAATAATCTTGTTCATCAAAATAAAAATATTCAAAAACTTGAGAATGAAATTCTGATTTTAAAAGAGAACAAGACATAGATTGAAAGCATAAACAATTATCTTCAAAAAGAATTTGAAAATTTTAGGATGAATGAAAATTCCAAATATATTTTTGCTGAAAAACAGAGCTTGTTGAAAACTGAGTCTATTCTGAATGAGCTAGAAATTGAGATTGAAAATCTCAAGAAATTTGAATCTGAGAGCTGAAAACATTTTGAATTTGAAATTGCTGAGTCCCAAACCAAAATTAATTTGCTTAATGATGAAAATTTGGTTTTGAAATCTTATTTTGAAAGGTGTAAGATCACTAAAAATCATTTTTCAGATTTAATGGAAGAAAACGGTGATCTTAAAACTGAAATTCAACAACATGAAACAATTTTTAGTAAATTTTTTGATGGAGAAAAATCTTTGAATATGTTTTTGAAAAACCAAATTTCTATTGGAAATAAATGTGATCCTGGTTTTGGGAAAACAAATGATATTGAAAAACTGAATTCTTGTGATTTCAAAAATTCCTCAAATTGCTTTAAAAAGGATTGTTTAGAAAAATTGAATTTCAAAGGGTTTTTGAATCATAAACGAGATAAGAATTTGTCTGATAACAAACCATTTAATCATTCTTGGACCCCAAAAAGAAATAAAATAAATTCGTCTAAATTCAAACAGATTTGGGTCCCTAAAGGAACTTTTGTAAATTCTGAATGGTTTGTTATATAAACAGGTTTGGGTACCAAAACGTACAAATATGACTGAGAGTGGTTTTACAAATTTTGTTAGACCACTTGATTCTACAAATAGTTAGATACCGGAGGAGGCTGAGGAACTACCTTGCTAAAATGAGATTTGATTTCAAGATGTTCTATAGTTCTGTATCATTCACAGTTCCTTAGCCATGTATGTTGAGTCATAGATTCTGGTTTACATTGATTCAGGTATGATCTCTGAACCTATCTTTGTAAAAAAAATCTTGTTTTTTTCCTCTATCTACCTCTTCTTTTTTTTCTGTTTTTGATTTGACATTACCATTCTTAACTTCAAATTGCAGAATTCATTATCTTCTGGAAAATTGCTTTACCTGAATAAAACTTTGATGTTTTAACCTTTTCTAGATATTGGATTTAAACTTCTAAATATTTGCAATTGTTTTGAAGTTTTTTCGGTTTTCTTGATTCATAACAGTGCTGAAGTATTCATGTCATATATCGAACACAGTTAATTTGAATTCTAAATTTTTGAAGATATGAAAAATTAATGAAATGTCACACACCTCTGCCATTTTGAGTTTATTCTAATTCATTTTAGAAAGGCTTGAAAAATTATACTCATTACTGCACACCAATATTTATCAGTTGTGATACTTTCATTATTTTTAAGATTGGCTTGGATATTTTAAATTATCTTGAATCACAGTAATACATCTAGAAATTCGTCTTTATTCATGATCATTATGGTTGAAATTTGTTTGTTTGAAATCATTTGAAATTCTTGATATATTGAATATCACACACCTCTTAAAATTGAAATTATCAATCTTGTGTGACTGATTCATTATATCTCAAAACTTGACATTGATTCAAGTGATTTCAAATAAATTATTTTAAATATTTTGGATCATGAATTTCTCTCAAACTTATGGTAAATGATCTAAACTTTCTCTTATGCTTGTCAGAGAAAATTGTGAAAATTTCTTTTGAAATACAAGTCTTAAAACTCATTGCTATCTCATGATGATTTGACTTGAATATTTGTTTGTTTAAAATCATTTGAAATTATTGATTTATTGAATCTCAAATATATCTTGGATCTGATATTTATAATCTGGTGTGACTGATTCATTGAATCTCGATCTTTTCATATCCCTTCAAATGATCTGAAATAAACCATATATTTAATCTTGGATCTTGAACCATTCTTTGACTGTCTGTAATATCTTTGAAACATCTCCCTGACAACTCCACTTTGAATATGATTTTTGCTGCTCAGATATTGTTTTTGAAAATATTTTTTTAGTGATTGCTTATTTTGGTATCAAATATATACAATGCTCTGATAAATGGAATTAATTTTCTTGTTTGATTAGTCTTGTCTGCTTAGGCTTTGTGATTAGAATTCTTCTGCCTGAGATATCCATGTTCGTCTCCAGTGTCATGTTAAAATCCTCATTAACAGAGGCAACAAGTGGTATCAGTTTAGAAGTGCTGAATTTTTTTCTCACTATATATATATATTGTTTAGCTCCCATGTCTTCTATAGATCTTCATTCCTCTCTTGTAATTGATTTTCAATTTTAAAATTACTTATTGATTATTCATTCAGAAATTGAAATCAATAACTAAACCGAACTGTATTTATAATTCATCAAAATTATTATCAGATTTTGAAATTGTGATGAATCGTGACTTGCAGTATATTTCACAACAAGAGGAGGTTCTATTTGGATTTTCATGATGATTGAACATTTATTATAATATCTTTGAATTAGTAATTATTTCATGACCATCTCCTTTATCTATCATCATTCTGACATCCATGATCATTTTATATTAATGTGGAAAGTTAATATGTTTTAAAATCTTTTTGAATAAACAGTTGAAATATTTGTGATAGAAATGGGACTATGTTATTTTTCAGAATTAGTGACTATTAAAATTTTCCAATGATCCCGATACAGTTGAGCATATTTCATAATATGATTAATTTAGAAATTTATTTCACAAACCATTTCTGTACCTACCACATTTCTATCATCCATTTTGGTTTTATATACTGACGAGTTTTTCTTTTGGAGCTGAAAATGAAATGATAAATATAATTAATACATAAGTGTTTCTCTAACCTTATTTAAAAATTCGAGCTCAGCTTATGCATGGTTATGAGATTACTTATATTTACGTTGCAACTGATCTCATTTAAAAATCCAAGATCTGGTTATGCGTGGTCAGTGTGCTCTTAAATCAAAGAAAAAGAAAATAATCCGCAATAACTAAATTTTTATATGAAATTCTCCCTGGTGTGTAAAAACCAGCCTATCAATCCATTTTCTAATTTGTGAAATGTGTTAAAATCTTATGAAATATTATGATTTGTTAATTGATAGTTATTGGGATTTGAGATTATATGATTGTGTCACTTAAATTGAATATATAATTATAGTCCAAATCCATCACTGTTCTTGTGCTTTATTTTTGAAAATCTTATTGGAAAATAATTGGAATTATTTGTTTTAAAACTCTCTCCATTCATATAAATTTCATCGTAAATCCATCATTCTCTACAATGTGAAACAAGCCACTAGTTCTCAGAATATTATGATTTTTGTTTGACTGATTGAGATTTATGATGACCGTTCTTCCTCTTAAGCTGATATTATATCTTAGTCATTTTTCATCTATATTTTAATTTCTGTATCCTTTTGATGATAACAAAAGGGGAAAATTGGGTTGAGATTTTGATTTATGAGTGAATATTCTATAAATATTTTACTATTTAAAATTTCATTCTCATTCTTTTTCACTCATGCACATATCTAGAGGGAGTTTCTATTGTAGGGGGAGCATTCAAATAGGGGAAGTTCAGTTCCTCATTGTCAAACACATTTATTATATTCAAAATCTTAATATTTGTTTGTCATCATCAAAACGGGGAGACTGTTGTATATAACGGTGTTGTATACACAATTATATGATTTTTGTTTGATGATAACAACCAAACATATTTTATTATTAGATGTGTTTGTAACTGTACTATTATACTACATCACAGATAGGAATATAATATTTATATTTAAATAGAATATGACTATGCAGAAATTCAAATATTCACACAGTTTTTATTTAAATAGAATATTTTATTTCAAACATTCAAATAGTACAACTTTTATAACTCCTCTATTTGTACACTCCACTGATATATTTCATTTCATACATATACAATTTTATATACACTTCAGTTCCTCACTACAACACTCTATCATTCATTTGTACAAACATTCAGATTCAGTCATATACAGGTACTCATACACTGCTCTTGTCTTCTATCTTCTGTCTTCACAGCTCACAGTCGGTCCAGTCATCTTCATGCATATTTTTCACATGAAACAGAAACACACACAGTACACTGCAACAAAAATAAAACTCAATACATGCAAATATAAATTTATTTGCCTTAGAATTTCGGTGTGTTCCTCATCATTTTTCATGACTCGATCTGATTTGTATATTTCTATCTAGTGTTCACTGATCAGCCTCAACACACTACACTGGTTTGCTAGTCAGAACCAACGTCATAACCAGTTGATTTTGAATAGCCTCAACACAGTGCAGCGGTCTACGGATATATAATATAAATTACACGTGCACAATATATGTATACACACACACTGTTGTTTATATATACACATATGTACAGGTGATACATGCAAAAGTAAATGGTGCAACTACAAGGAACATCAAACTAGTGAATAACTACACAATGTTAGAGAAAATAATGAAGGCAAGTTACATGTACACGTGGACGTGCATATGGAAGCAACAACTTGTCAAAATGTCAAACAAAGAATGGTTCAGCAATGATCAAAACATGGTTTCATTCATGAATGGTACAACATATGTCATGAGAGATCAAAACAGGTTTCAAGTGGACACTAATATATGGTGATGACACAAGCAAATCAGTTTGGTCCGAAATCAGTGTACATGTGTGTACACCGCACCAAAATGGTGATGCGCATGTCCAACATGCTTATGGTGAATCAAGTGCAGCCATCTACATGAACAAGCAATGTATACAAGACTGTTCAGTCAGCATGGTTGAGCCATGTTAAAAAACAAATGGTCAGTGAAGCTCACAAGTATAGACTGCAAAGTATATAGGTGCAACATAGATATGGTCAGCGATATCAACAAGGGTGTTCACAAACAGCAGTTCTAGCATGGTCAAGAGTGTATGGTGCAACTAGCTCATGCCAGCAATCATGAGCTCACAAGTGCAAGCTAACAGGAAAGATACAAATACATGCCAGGTTTCAAGTAGTTCATGAGATACAAATGTCAAACAGGTTGGCACAAATTTAGTTCAAAGTTAAACATGCACAGCTATCAGGATTTACACTCATACACAAACACTCAGGATGACACAGACAAACATACATGCTCATCAACTTTTCAAAGAGTACACAACATGATGGTGTATAAGTGAGCACAGCATGGATCAGCTAAAGCAGCATATAAATGGTGGGCAATCAACAATGCTAAATGCAGTCAAGGATGCTGGAAAATAGAATACTGTGCAAACTTGGCAAGAAACATATTTGTGTTTCCAGTTTTTTGAACAATCCAGATTTCACAAATAAGTTTTTGGCAAGTGTATCTTTCCAGATTTTCAATGACCATACAAGGCAAATCAATGCAAAGAAATGATACAAAAGATTTATGGAAAGATCAATCAAATATTAAATATGTTCAAAAATTCAATCAGATTTGTGGCAACAATTAATGGAGCAGCAGGTTAAATATGCAAGAGTATTTCCAATTTTGCCAAATCATGTTTGGCAAAGATTTAAAACAATTTTATGGAAAGCAATAAGCAGATTTTCACAAGTATGAAAAATATTGATGGCAACACATTTAAATGATTCAAGAAATATGTATTCACACTTCTAGCAAAATGAATTCACAGTTCAAAAATTTCTATGCATTCATTTTTAGCAAGGGGTTCATATCTGCTAGTATTTAGCAAAGGGAAATCACATTGTGGAGTTTAGAGATTTACAAAATCAACAAGGAGAGAATTTGCAAATCTATTTCCAGAAATGTAGTAGCATATTTGGCAACTGTTTTTGATCAAGCAAATCAAGAAACAATTTTTGGACAAAGATAGTATCATTTGTTTCTATGTATACTAGAAAAACAAAAGGAAATTCACGACATAATTTCAAGAGGATTCCAAATTATTTCAAGAAATATCAATATTGTTTTTAAGGCATGAATCCAATTCATTATTTCTGGAATTCAACCACAACATTTACTCATGGAATAAATCAAACCTCAATTCACATCAGTGCAAACAATCACGCAAGGGCCAATTTCATGCAAGGGGATAATTTTCTAGATTCATTGAAGTTCAAAATCTGGTCTAGATTCATCAACATTAATCACGCAAGCTACTTCAAAGATAACGAATCCAACTCAACCGAGAATGTCAATAGAGGAAAACACGCCAAATCAGATCAAATTCATTACAGGAAATTAGAGAGTCGATCTAGGGTTTCTAATTACCCTATATATTCACACCATTTCATTATAGACAATTATGGAAAAAAACCGAGCAAAATCAATAAATAAAATTCAGAAGAAACTCATTGATTTATCCATTGTTTTTCGATCAAGAGAAAATTCCTCCAAATCAGAAAGCATTCAACCGAAGAAGCAAGCAATTCAAGACTCAATCCATACGAGAAGCATTTCAGCAATCAAATTGAATTGGGGAGGATTTCAGAGAAACCCTAGAATTTTTCTAGTCGCCCTTTTCCTTAAGAGAAGTGATCGGGTCAAAGAAAATAAGGGGTGGAACCTTGTTTACAAAACGACCGACCTATTACAAATGAAGGGAGTTTAAATTGTTTTAAACTAGGGTTTCTCATTTGTTTTTATTTTGTATTGCTTTTGAATTTGAGTTGTAAATCATTCTGAAATAGTTTCCAAAGTCTGTAAAATCTAGGAAATCTAGTTAGGGTTTTAACTGGCAGTTTACTAGAGTTTGTAAAAATTAGGGTTACGGGTTACAGGGTTGTAATCCGGGAAAATCTGATCTAGGAGATATAGCTCAATCCAGGGTTTTGGGCGTAGGATTATAATAGGAGCATGGGGTTCGCGAGTTTACATGGTCTTGTAAGCGAGATCTATTCTATTACTTGGTAGAAACCTTAGGAATGCAGGAGTAGGAAGGATTTTGCCGAAGCTGGGTATATCTTGTGTCATTTACCTTTCTGCATTTATTTTCTGCTGCATTCTGTGATCTGATATAATTAACATCTCGCTTAAATTTCAATAAACCCTATTCACCCCCTCTAGGGTTAATCTAGATCCTACAGTAAGTATCCTGAAGAATATTTCCTTAGTATATATAATCACTTATTAACTAATGGTTTAACAATTGATATAAAACATAATTTCTGCTTATGCATCTTGACTTTTTCAACTTGCATCAGTTAAATGTTTATTAATTTTCGATTCTAAACTAGCTCTCTTTAGTTTAAAAACTGAGCCGAATTGCTCAGTCTCTAAACTGAGCCGGAATGCTCAGTCTCTAAACTGAACCTGAAAAGCTTTGTTTAGAATTGAAATTGAGCCTGGCTCAGTTTCAATTTCTAAACTAAGCATTTTTGGCTCAGTTTTGATTTTTAAACTGAGCTTTTCTAGCTCAGTTTAGAGTCGAAACAAAGCCAAAAGGTTGTGACTCAGTTTCGTTTCTAAACTGAGCCTTTTGTCTTTGTTTTGATTCAAAACTAAACTAAGATAAGCTAAGTTTTGTTTCAAACCGAGCCTTTCGGCTCAGTTTAGAAATGAAACTAAACCGCAACCTTTAGAAGTATTTCAACCCTTAAGATGGTAGTAGTCAAGTTAAATCTCCAATAAGCAAGTACAACTCACAAGATTATACTGACAGGCGAAAGATTCATCCAAGAAACTAAACTAATAAAACCAATCAAATACATCATACAGAATACTGAAACTTATAATAATTTTTATTCAATTCACACCTTGCTTATAAAAAGAATCCTTGCTTTTGTTTGTTTGTACAAAGAATTCTTGTTTGCTTTTGTGTTAATTCATTCTCACCCCTTTGTATTGTATCTTGTTTAAGATGCTTTTTTGTCTGATTCTTCTTTGTATTTGTTGTTGCTCTTCACTATTTTTTTCTAAAGTGATATTTAAGTTGTTTTTGTTGCGTGTGAGTGTATTTATAGATCACGCAGGGTTAGTGAATATTGTATAATATTGTGATTAAATATATATTAAAGTAAAGTAAAAGGATGGTCATGTAGAGAGAGCTTATGAATTATGGAAGGAAATAACAACCCGTGATGCATATGAAGTATAATATTTTGTATTAAACAAATTTAGTTATTTTGTTTGTTCATTATAGGTACATTTTTCTAGAAAGTTAAATGTCATGTAACTTATCTAGTATTTAAAATGTTGGACAAGTACCAAACTTTTGGATTGCCAAAAGAACTTGGGTTTAACTGCCTACTTTGATCCTTGTGGCTCCGGTAAACTGAGCCTTGTAGGCTCAGTAAAACTGAGCGTGTACAAGGCTCAGTTTAACTGGCCTGGCCTCAAGTAAACCGAGCCACTCAACTCAGTTTAGCTGGCCTGGGTTGGTTAAAACCGAGCTTAATGGCTCAGTTTTACTTCTTTAACCAATCATTTATACTGATAAATACATTGCTTAGTTTTAAATATTAATCACAAGAAAGCAATGTTTAACATGATTGGAATTAAATGTCCTTCTGCAACATTTTTATCTACAAGGATCAGTACACTATCATGTAAACTTCATTTACTAAATATATTTAAATTACTAAAGTGTAAAATATGTTTTAGTTGTCCAGCGTTATGCCCCTGCTGCAGCAGTGCTTCATGAACACTTTATGTTACTGGAGGATGGGAATAAATACCTGTGGTAAGATGTTTCATTTCATGTTTATTAGTTGATCTTTTTCGTAAACACTTTTATGCTATACCATGTGATAAAAAAAAGTCTCCTTCCATTTGATTGTATCCAGTATAGGGTGAACATGGGGAAGAGTTTGCGTTGTTGCAACATGAGCCGGAGCCTCGTAGGCTCAGTTTTACTAAGCCTACAAGGCTGAGTTTACCTAAGCCTATAGGCTCAGGTTAAACTGAGCCACCGGGCTCAGGTAAACTGAGCCTGTAAGTAAAAAGTTTCAAAAATTATTTGTTTACGCTTCATAAAAAGTTGATTGTGGTGACTGTATATAGTAAACGTTTGATGGATGTATGGCTTCCTTAAGCAGCCGAGTGGAACAAAAAAACCATTTATCTAACTGTTAAAGTCATATTGAAAGATTATGTTGTACCAAGCGATAAATGGGAATGATTGAACTTTTTTGTGAAATTTCAGGTTCCTTTTCTATGAACATAATAACGTGTTCGTTAGGTAGGGAAACGGTATGAAGAATGTATGTTGTGCAGAAACTATAAAAAACAGTGGGGGTAGTATGTTGTATGTAGTAAAAAAAGAATTATGCTACATGCGCATTGTACCAATTTTTTTTGAATCAGCGATGGTATTGGTAATCTAACAAATTAAGTATGTATATAATTGAACATCAGTATAATTGAGCCTATTAGTATAATACTTATGTTTTTTTTAACAAGAAAATGAAAATTTTAATCTGATGTTATATTAAATGAATGCAGACACTTTTAGACGAAGCGAAAGAAAAGAGGAAATTTGTAGAATTTCATTTATGTGAATTTTCAGATTGAGGCTTCGTTATATGGTTGGAGTTTCGCATTCAGTATTTGTAGAAATTCATTTATGTATTGAATTTGGCAACTTAATTATGTATTGAATATAGCAACTTAATTATGTATTGTACTTGTCTGTTGTTAGCTAATATTTATGTCATTACTTGATTATGAATGTTGTCTATTGGTATTCACTGAGTTGTACTTTTTAAATTGAGAATGATATTAGTTTTGGATTCACATTAAATATCGTCTATATTATAATCATGTTAGTTTTTAATTGACTATTAATGTTACTATTAACAATTATATTTATCGTGAATTAAAATCTTGCAACATGTATAAGGGTTGCAAACAAAAATATTGCAACATGTATAAGCATCGACAAAGAAAATCTACCAACGCTTATAATCGTTGCGAACGAAAATATACCAACACTTATAAGCATTAGGAGAGAAAATCTATCAGCGCTTATAACCGTTGAGAACGAAAATATACCAATGTTTATAAGCGTTGGAAGAGAAAAATCTACCAATGCTTATATGCGTTGGAAATAAATTTCCATGCCCCCGTAGCAACACTGATAAGCGTTGCTGAAATTGTTTGCGATGGTTATATTCATTGCAAATCACCTGTTTTGGTGTAGGGGAGAGGTAGTTACAGTAATAGATCAAGAGGTAGAGGAAGAAATTTCAATAATAATAATAATAGACCCAAGTGTCAGATTTGTGAGAAAATGGGTCACACTTCTACGAAATGCTACTTCAAATTTAATCAAAATTATACCTCAAATCAAGGCAGTGGCAATCAAAGGAATAATAATCAAAATGCTAATGTTGCTCAAGTTTAAAGTGATATAATGATACTAAAGCTAATAGTCAGGATTAAATCACTAAGTTGGATCACATCAATGATGATAACTGGTATCTTGATTCAGGTGTAACCACTCATCTAACAAGCAACTTAGAAAATTTTAATATTGGGTGCAAGGAATGTAGAGATAATCCATTAGTTAGCATGGGAAATGTTAAATCTATTCATATTGCTCATTCTGGTAGACGCTACATGAATGGAAACAAACACTTGCTTTTAAATAATTTGTTAAGAGTTCCAGACATTAAAAAGAATCCGTTAAGTGTGTCTCGGTTTGCAAAAGATAATCATGTATACTTTGAATTTTATCCAAATTATTGCTTAGTCAAAGACATACTTACTAAAAAACAATTATTGCAAGGTAATGAAGCTTGAGGACTATATGTGTTCAATCAACCCAAATGCAATAAATCTAGGACAAAATCTGTCAACTGCAACATTAGTGAAAGTTCTTTAGATAAAGAAAGCAATGTGTTTGATCTTTAGCACAACAAACTTGGTCATCTAAGTACAAGTGTTGTTAAACAAATTCTTGTTGAAAATAATATACAATTTGATGATATTGCTACTCCTTATTTGTGCACTTATTGTCAAATGGGAAAAAGTCATAAAATTCCCTTTTTTGATTCTACCACTGAATACTCTAAACCATTAGATTTAATTGCCACTGACTTGTGGGGTTCTGCCCCAATTAATTATGATCATGGATATAGATACTATATATCCTTTTTTGATGTATATAGTAGATTTACTTGGATATATTTTTTAAAGTCAAAATCTGATATATATAATATTGTCATTCATTTTGTTACTCAAGTTGAAAAAAAAAAACTGGGTTTCAGGTTAAAATATTTCAGTCTGATGGTGGGGCTGAATATAAATCTTTGAAAAAATATTTTTCTAAGAAAGGTATAGTTCATAGAACCATTTGTCCATATACTTGTAAACAAAATGGGCTTACGGAAAGGAGACATATACATATTGTTGAATCAAGATTAACATTGCTAGCTAATGCAAAGATGCCATTAAAATTTTGGCCAAATTCTTTTTGTACAGCAGTTTATCTAATAAACAAACTTCCAACAAAAGTACTAAAAGGAATAAGTCCCATATGAGAAGCTATACAATGTCAAACCTGATTATAATTTCTTGAAAACTTTTGGTTTCTTATGCTATCCTTATATTAGACCTCATAATAAACATAAATTTGAGTATAGATCTAAGCCATGTACTTTTATAAGCTATGCTCAAAATCAAAAAGGTCATAAGTGTCTAGATGATAATGGAAGAATATTCATCAGTAGGCATGTCATGTTCAATGAAAAGATTTTTCCCTACCATAGTGAATCCATCAAAACTTCAAATAGAATTTTGGATATAAATATTTATATACCTCATTTGCTTGTGTATTCTGAGCTAACATGTGCAGATGAAACATGTAAGATATATGATAGTACAACACCACTTGATATGATACCGTTCTATCATCAGATAAGTCCAATGAGCCACCTACACTGCAAAGTCAAGATGAAAGAATTAGTCATCAACCTGAAGAATATGAAAACATTGAAATTGAAGATTCAAAAAGAAATAAACAACCATGTGCTAAATCACAGGTTGCACCAACACATCCCATGGTTACTCGATCAAAGAGTGGGATATTCAAACCCAAAACTTATACAGCTGTAACAATTGTTGAGTAGCCAACATGCTTTGATCAAGCCAAATCAGACAACAATTGGAGGAAAGCCATGGATACAGAGTATCATGCACTCATACAAAATCAAACATGGGAATTAGTTAGCCTCCAAAAGAAAAAAATATAGTCAGATGCAAATGGATCTTCAGAATTAAAAGAAAATATGATGGATCTGTTGATAGATATAAGGCAAGACTTGTAGCCAAAGGGTTCACACAACAACCATATTTTGGTTACAAAGAGACATTTTCACCAGTTATAAAGCCATCAACTATTAGAGTTGTTTTATCTATTGCAGTTAGCAAAAAAAGGACAGCTAAGACAACTGGATGTTAATAATGTATTTCTACAAGAGGATGTATGTATGGAACAACCTGAAGTCTACAAAAAGCCAGAATACGTTTGCAAATTAAAAAAGGTCAGTTATGGCTTGAAACAGGCTCCTCGTATGGTTTGATAGATTGAAAATAATATTAAGTAATATGGGTTTTCAATCTACCAAATCAGATAATTCACTTTTTACAAAGTTTAATGGTTGCTCTATTATATACATACTAATATATGTTGATGATCTTATCATTACAGGTAATGATACTGCAGAAATTAACATGCTTGTGAACTATCTAGATAAACAATTATCTATCAAAGGCTTGGGGTCTCTCAACTACTTTTTGGGAATAGAAGTAATTATAAAGTCAACATCAGAAATCTTCTTATCTCAAAGAAAATATATATCAGAACTACTGACAAAGGCTCAAATTGACAAGGCAAATGGTCAACCAACCCCCATGGTCAGCAGTCAACCGCTATCTAAACATAGGGGAGAAGCCATATATAATTCAAAACAATATATAAGTATAATTGGCGCTTTACAGTACGCAACTATCACTAGACCTTATATAGCATACAGTGTTAATAAAGTTTGTCAATTTATGCAGGAACCACTTGATACTCACTGGAAATCAGTTAAGAGGATTCTAAGATACTTAAAGAATACACAAGACTATGGGTTGCATATCAAAGCTAAAAAAACTTCAATATCACTGGATTTGCTTATGCAAACTGGGCATCAGATCCAGATAACAGGAAGTCAACCCGTGGCTACTGTATTTACATTGGAGACAACATCGTTTCATGGTACTCAAGTAAACAGTCTACAATTTCAAGATCTAGTACAGAAGAAGAGTACATAAGTATAACAAATGCTACTGTAGAAATGATGTGGCTAAAATCACTAGTCAGTGAACTCAACATACAAACATGCAAATCAGTGTTGTGGTGTGACAATCAGAGTGCAATTTATATGTCAGCTAACCCCATATTACATTCTGGAACTAAGCATATAGAGATCAATTTATACTTTGTTAGAGAACAGATTATGGAAGGAAATATGGAGGTTAGGCACATACCAGCTACTTACCAACGAGTAGATACACTCATAAAGCTTTAATTTGTCAGCCCCAAACTTTCTGAAATTTAGCGACGAGCTCAAAGTTATGAAGATGGAAGAAAACAGTTATTTTTCCAAGCATCATAAAGGAAAATCGAAGCTTCAGAAGCCTGAAGAAACTCAATGCAGTGAAGACCCAAGCCAAAGTTCAAGTGTTGATGTGACATCCCGCCCCGATCCAGCCGACATTTCTACGAAATGCGTTGTGCCGATGCCCGACTAGCACGGGACGGTCGTCAAGGGAAAGGGATTTGAAACTATGAATCACCAAAGAACCTATAGTATATCTCACAACACATGGGATAAAATATAATAATAACATAACTTGACATAAAACAGGCGAGACAATGCATAAGCTGGAAAAACTAAACCATCATAGCAGCGGAATCCAAAATACAGCTTATGATCCAAACCATCATTATTACAACTTCAAAATGTTGTCTCTAAAGCAAAGTAGAAAAGGTACACTACTAATGACCAAAGCAGTGACTAGCAACAAGACAGGGAGAATATATGTAAATAGTACGTGGAAGCCTCCTGCTCGTCTCCGGACAGCTACTCGTGCATACCACCTAACTTGTCTCTAGTCTGCTCGTTTAGGAGCACCCACAACAATAAGAAGAGACATAAAACTCTGGGTCAGACAAAAGTCTGGTATGAGCGATAGCAGCAAAACAGAACAATAACAGGTATAAATAATCACACATGAACCTGGACCTGCAACCAAAGAGTTAGCATAATAAGATATACAGTACTCTAAGGTAACACTAACATAAAGTGTAAAATGGGGGTTTGCATGTCATGGTGATAGCAAACATCAAACATAGCAATCAACCTCACATCTCTCACTCAGTGCGTAAAGTATACGATATCCACCACTTTGATCACCAAAACCTTTGCTACGACCACTTTGCCCTTGGGGACTTGGTGACCCCATTGCGCTGGTCCATAGCCACTAAGCCCTTGCTATGTCCACTTTGCCCCATGGAGTCATGATGGCTCCACTGAATTGGCTCATAGCCGTGCTACGATCACTTGCCCTTGGGAGTCTTTAAGATCCCATTGCGCTAATCCATAGCCACTAATCCGTCTCTGAGTGGTGAACTAAAGCTATAGATATCGATAACCGCTTTGCACACGTCCCGCAGCAAAGAACAACTCTTGAAGTTAACTCGTTGGTTCCCATCTAGATCCTGAGAATAACTTCTCATTTGGACTCCCTTTGCATCTTGGGTTTTGGTCGAATTGGAGTTGGTCTTTCGAAGAGTCTTCGCGTAGAAGTAAAAGTATGCATCCGGTTCGGTTCGGTACTCCATACCTGGTTCGGTTTGGTGCTCATAGCCCATTCCTTGTTCGGTTCGAATATGCATAGTGGTCCAGTCATCACTAGTTCGGTTTAGGTCTCTCATTTGGTTCGATTCGGGTTCCCTTTGTGCTTCCTTCTCACCTCCAAATTCCGACCCGGTTCTCCCTTCATCTTCGATCCGATCCCCTACCCCAATTCGATCTGGTTGGCCTTCCTTGTTGCCCCTGCCTTTGTGCGCTGCTGAAGATGCCACCACTCTGAAGATCTCACCTCAAAATCTCTTATCTGTTCTGTTAACCTTCAGCTCTGATACCATGTGTAACACCCCACATCCATTAATGTCACACTCAAAGGGAATGCATTAACTTTCATGGAGTATTATTGGTGAATAGTTTGATTACAACAACATCATAAACCAATAGAAAAACCAAGTATACTTAGTAACCATCTTGACAAATTGTTTTCTGAGTACATAAAATAAAAAGCATAACCCCAACATAAGTAGCCATAAAAGAGATGAGCAGAACTTTACTTTCAACAATCCAAGCACTTCCAAAAGAGAGAGAAAGATCCAGATCAAGCTCCACTAGTACTAGTCCCAAACTGAGAACCGGGGGGGGGGGGGGGGTGGAGGAAGAAAAGAGGCGAAAACAAAGGGGGTCAGACATGAAGTCTGGCGAGTACCATAACTTTAACAACACAATTGTGAAAGTAATTAGGATAAGGCATAAACTGAAAAAATAAGGATTGAATGTGAAACAAGTGGGCAAGACAAAACAAACAGGAGGAATATTCTGGCGTTAATCTCGCTCCTAATCACCGTAGGATAATTGTTATACTACACCACTACTAGTCACCCTAAGAGTTGATCCCGCCAACATAATAATTATAATCGTAGTTTCGTGTACCCCTAGCTGCCTTTATAGGTGCCGCCTTCCCCTATCTCCACAAGTTGTACCCACTACCTCCATGCGATCGGCTCCCTAACTCGTAGATACCCGTGTTGGTCCCACAGTGGGGTGTATCACTCCCCATAGTGGCAACCCGATACCACTAAAGATGCACGACTCATATCTACATGATGCAACAAAGTCTTACCTACCAACCCGGGACCACGCACGCACATGACCCTGTTGGACTTGCGTTGCCACCGTTAACCCGTTTTGACCTCTTACAATCAAACCCAGTATGCGTGTCCCATCCTCGATCAAACTCGAGCTCACAAAGATACTTAATGGGTTACTGGTTTGAAATGGGTCCCCTATGCTTGACACAAGCTTTCCACCTATGCTTGGTCCCTACTAGAATTTTCCACTTAACCCCCTCTTATTCATGTCTTCTTTACATGTTTCAATATGGTTAAGTGTTTCTAATTGTATTTCACATGCCACCCATGTCACCCACTTAACCCCCATGTCCCACCACAAGTTTATCTTGGTTAAGTGTTACTTAATTACTTTATTCATTATAACTGTAACCTTGTAAGACCTCCCACATTAGACTCTCATTTTCGGTTGCTGGATTTGCCGGGCGGGTCCGGGCAGTCTTATACCACAAACGTGTCTAACCTCGTGTCATTACAACTATTACGCATTTAATTTATGCCTTCGACCTCTCACATTAGACTACCGCTTGTGGTTGCCGGATTTGTCGGGCGGGTCCGTACAGTCTTACACCACAAACGAGTCTAACCTCGTGTCTTAGGCATTTATTACTACAAATTATTTCACCCCAATATGAATGAATTATCCCTATTCAAATTTCCAATAGTTTCCAAATTATGTCCATAATTGTCACCTAAATTATGTCCATACTTTTTAGGTATAAAAAAATTATACTGATTAACGTCTCAATTTAATTATGTGCTTCTAAAGCCATTTTATGCCAATTCACAATTTATATAATTAGTATTTTCCCCATTTGTCCCCATGCTATTCGTACGTTCAAATATGAAATATGTTAGACTCGCAAATAGTCTAACTTATATATATAAAAAAAAGGAACATCACAACTTGCATAACACATAAATATAGGTCTAACTTGCAAATAGGAATTCTAACATAAAATTGCATAGCCAACAATTTGCATAGACAATGTCATATAGAATCATATATTTGCATAAACTACCATGGATCTAAATATAGATCTAAACATGAAATTGCGAACTTGCATGTATAAATTATGGGTCTCTCTTAACTTGCATATGTGAATATAATTTTCACCCAAAAATGTGAATATAGTTTTTCACCTAAACTTGCATATGAATTTCTACAACTTGCGTATGAATTTATCACATGATTTTTCATATAAACTAGGATATGTATATACTTGATTCATATATGAACTTGTGTACAATTCACATATAGACTTGCATAAGGTTCATTATTCAAACTAACATACGATTTAACATCCCTAACTTGCATAAAATTCACATATGAATTAGCATATGATTTAACAACCCAAACTTGCATAAGATTCAAATATGAATTAACATATGATTTAACAACCCAAACTTGCATAAGATTCACATATGAATTAACATATGGTTTAACACCCCAAACTTGCATAAAATGAATCAAGTTAAATATGAAATAGATCTACAAAGTTAATCAACATCATGCGATTCAACAGGCATGTTCTCATAATCCAATTACAACCCATCATAATTAATTTAATAATTATATTGTGAAAGAAATAGTACTCACAAATAAAAGAACAGTCTTGTTTTTCTGGGATCTGTATTCTGAAACTGAATTACTCGCCTTTGATGTAGACTAATTGTTATTCTAATTTAGAATAGATTTGATTTTGATTCTTGCTTCTATCTTTCTTTTGAGTTGAAAGGGAGCAGCGACTACTATAGGTTCACCACTGACAGCATGATGGCTCTTGGTATGAATTAGTGTGATTTTAGGTTGAGGGTTAGGTTGCTTATATAGAATTTTAATTAATTAAGAGCCGTCAGATTAACCTAGAAGCAATCAAGACCATCCAGACAAGATAGAATAACCACCTCAGCCCTAATGACTCAGAAGTGAGTCAAAACATCGTCACATTTCAGATCTGCCGGGGGGGGGGGGGGGTAGGTCGACCTCATGGTCGACCTGTATGGGTAGGTCGACCCCCTGGTCGACCTGGCCTTTGTGCGGGAGAATTCCCGCCCAGCTTGCTCCCCTATTTGAGTTTGAATTTCAAATTTTCTGAACCTGAGCTGTTTTTAATTTATTTAAATTCTGAAACTTCGGAAGGCCATAACTTCTTCATATGGAGTTCAATTCACGCAAACTCGGACTCTATCTCAGGCAGAATTCCGAGACGAACGCAATGGCATAACTTGTTTCCCTTAATTCTCAAATTTGAAATTAATTATTCATTAATTTTTAATACTTAAAATCACTGGGTGTTACATTCTCCCCCTCCTTAACGGATTTCTCCCCCGAAATCTCCATGTTAAGGAGAATGTATATCCTAACATCCAATCATCCGTCTACTCAACCATCAAACACAGCCGTCCATTGTCCTTAGAAGATTTCTTATGCCGTATGAACATATGCAAAAAGTGTGTGTATATGTTCCTTATCTAATGCAAAATCAGACGGTCTACTGATTCAGTTGGCCTCCTTAATGCAAATCATGATAGTGCCATGTATCCATTATGTATGCGAAAGAATCCTAACGATACATATTATTTCTACATGTGTGCACGACCATTCATCTAAATGCAGCATCCATATGATAACACAACCATTATACATCCATTAATTTAAATATGCACACACATTTATATGCAATATGAAGGTGATTGAGCCGATCTAGTGCCTAATGTGTGTGTACATGCATCCACGAGCAACCACTCACAACCATCAATCACAACATGTTTCAAATACATGTTTACATCCATCGGTTTCTACCTAAGGCTAAAGAATAGGACTGAGGAGATATACTTGAAAGATAGATTTAAACATGAATAAACTTATGGAAAAAGAGATCAAGGAGGTACCCTCAAAGAGAAAAGGGTAGACTGCGCGTATTTTCCTCTCAGTTTCCCAAGTCGCGTCTTCCTCAGCATCACTCCATTGAACTTTAACAAGCTTGACTTCACGGTTGCATAGCTTTTTGACTTCCGTACCCAAGATATGAGTTGGAACTCTTCTCACAGTCGCTTATCGTTCCACTTCTACTTCCTCAAGTATGCTTGGCTCCACCACTTCCACAGATTCATGTAAGCATTTTCGTAGTTGAGAAACATGATAAACATTATGAACTCCAGCCAGTCTCTCGGGTAGCTCTACTCTGTAAGCCATCGTCCCGATCCTTTCAATGATAGGAAATGGACCAACAAATCTTGGTGCTAGATTTCCTATGGACCAAAAGCGAATAAAATTCCTCAAAGGAGACACTTTAAGGAACACCCTATCTCCAACCTTAAACTCAAGGTCGGTCCTTCTTTTGTCTGCGTAGGACTTCTGTATATCTTGTGCAGCCTTCATCCGTCTTTTTATCAAGTCCACCTTTTCGGAGGTTTCTCTTATCATGTCCGGCCCAAGTACGAGTTTGTCTGTAGACTCCCACCAACAAGTTAGTGATTGGCATGGTCTTCCATATAAAGCTTCAAAGGGCGCCATGCCTATGGTGGCTTGATAGCTAATGTTGTAGGCGAATTCCACCAAAGGAAGATGATCCTCCAATGTCCCTCCAAAGTCAAGAATGCACAACCTCAAGAGGTCTTCTAATACTCTGTTTACCCTTTCCTTCTGACCATCGGTTTGGGGGTGATAGGCTGTGCTTAAGCATAATTGTGTGCCTACCGCCTCTTGCAAACTCTTCAAAAACTCGCTTGTAAAGATAGGATCTCAATCACTCACTATGCTGGAGGGTATCCCATGGAGTCGAACTATTTCTTTAAGATAAATGGATGCTAGGGACGAGGCAGTCCTTCTACTTTTAACAGGTATAAAGTGAGCGCTTTTAGTGAGCCTGTCCACTATTACCCAAATACTTGTGTTGCCCCTTCTTGACCTAGGCAACCCATCAACAAAGTCCATCAAAATGCTATCCCACTTCCACTGTGGGACCTCGAGAGGATGATGCAGACAACCGGGCTTCTTCTGCTCCACTTTGACTTGTTGGCATATCAAACACTTAGCGACGAACTCAGCTACATCACTCTTCATGCCATTCCAAAAGAAAACCCTTTTTATATCTTTATACATCTTGTCTCCGCCTGGATGTATGGTCAGTTTGGAATGGTGCGCCTCTTCGAGAACCGTCTTCACTAAATCCCTTACTTGTGGGACGCATAACCTTCCATCCCGTCTCAGCCAACCCCTATCATCGATGCAGTATCTATTGAGGTGACTAGAAGTATCACCCCTAACTAGCTTTTCCATCACATCAACTAGCTAATGGTCTTCTCGTTGCGCGGATCCTATTGAGTCCAAAAGAAAAGGCCGCACTTCTAGTGATGCCAACAGACCAGGCACAATTTTAGTGGAGGGTCAAAAATTAATGTTTGCTATATATTCCAAGCTTTGCCTTTCTACAAAGAGAGGACTCAAAGTTAGCTTCTTCCTACTTAAGGCATCTGCTACCACATCGCCCTTACCTGGGGTATAGGAAATCTCAAAATCATAAGAGGCCAGAAATTCCATCCACCTCTGCTGTCTTAAGTTAAGATCTTTCTGCGAGAAAAGGTACTTTAACGATTTGTGGTCAGTATACAATTCAAACTTCTCACCTAGGAGATAATGGCGCCAAGACTTAAGCGCAAAGACGATGGCAGCCAACTCTAGACCGTGGGTTGGGTAGTTTTTCTCATGTACTTTCAATTGTTTGCCTCCATAAGCTACTACCTTCCCCTCTTGCATCAAGACAGCACCTAGTCCCATACCACATGGATCCGTGTATACGGTAAACATCTTGCTCCCATTCGGCAATGTCAGAACTGGGGCTATTGTTAGAGCCCCTTTCAAGCGTTGGAAAGCAATATCGCAATCCAAATCCCAAGCGAAAGTTAGGTTCTTCTTCGTTAATCTTGTAAGCGGGGCTGAGATTTTATCAAAGTCTTTAATGAATTTTCGATAAAAGTCCGCAAGCCCAAGAAAGCTTTCGACTTCGGTTGCATTCCGTGGAACCTTCCAATTTTGCACCGCAACTACTTTTGCGGGGTCCACGGCTAACCCCTCTTTGGATACCACACGTCCAAGAAACCTCACCTCTTCTCTCTAGAAATGGCATTTGGAGAATTTGGCCTTCAGCTGATGTGTACGAAGAGTATCCATGACTTCCCTTAAATGCAAAGCATGCTCTTCTTCATTCTTCGAGAAGTTCAAAATGTCATCTATGAAGACCACCACAAACTTATTAAGGAATTTTATAAACACCCTACTCATCAAGTCAACGAAGTAAGCGGGTGCGTTGGTCAAGCCGAAAGGCATGACAAGCCATTCGAAGAAACCATCCGGGGTTCTGAACGCGGTCTTATCAATGCTGTCTTCAGCCACTCTTAGCTGATGGAACCCGGTAGCCAAACCTAGTTGGGAGAAAACATACGCACCTACAAGCTGATCAAACAAGTCATCTATTCTAGGAAGTGGGTGCCTATTCTTCTTGGTCAGCTTGTTTAGCTCCCTATAATCAATGCATCGGCGAAGTGAACCATCCACTTTGGTTGCGAATACTACTGGAGCACCCCATTCAGATTTACTCCGCCTTATAAACCCCTTTTCGAGCAGCTCTTTGACTTGCTTACTGAGCTCTTTTCTCTCCCTAGGAGCCATGTGTCTAACGGGTAGAGCTACGGGTTTTGCATTATCAACAAGGTATATGCGGAAGTCTATCTCCTGCTTTAGAGGTAAGCCTTTCACCTCTTCAAATACATCTGAGTATTCACGGACTACTCTAACAGACTGCAGGTTTTCAACAGACGCATTAAGAGATTCTAGGTAACTGAGCATAACAGAATGTATAAGGTTACAAGAGATTTGGAGAGTGTTGCCAAGGCGAGTCATAAGTCTAACCACTCTCTATTTATAATCGAGGATGGCACCATTACTGGATAACCAATCCATGCCTAGAATCAATCCATAGCCCATGAAGCCAAGAACGAAAGTGTTGCATTCAAACTCAACGCTCAAGATAGACACTCTCAAATCCCGACAAATCATTGAAAGATGAGCCGAACCACCAATAGGATTTGAGACAACTATGGGATCCGTAACTAGACTAGTATTTAGTTGCAGTGTTTCAACTAACGAAGCAAACACAAATGAGTGTGAAGTGCCAGAATCAAATAAAGTACAAAAAGGATGGTCAAAAATGAAAACCAAACTTTCAACAGAAATGTTTCTACCTCTTTCCTGTCCTGGTGCCATGAGAGCGTGAACCTGCCCTCTTGCCTGCCCTGGTGCCATGAGAGCCTGAATCTGTCCTCCAGAAGTAGACCCAGTTCTTTGCCCTTGTCCCTGTTTCCTCAGGCAGTCTTTAATTAGATGTCCTGCCTCTCCACAGTGGAAACATACAGTCTTCTTCTACTTTCTACAGTCCTTGCTCAGATGGCCTGGTGTTCCACAATTAAAGCACCTTTTCATTCCTTTTCTATTGTTGTCCTTACCACCTTTCTTAGGTTGTTGCTGTGACTTCTTTTGATCCCCTTTCTTTTCTGGTGCCTTATTAGCATTAGCGCCTTTCTCCTCTTCATGCATAAGCGCCATGTCAACTAGTTTCTCAAAGGTAGCCCCCATAGGAATGTGGGTCATAGCTAACCCATGTAGGGGCTCATTCAAACCTTTAACGAACCTCAGGGCCTTCTTTTTCGGTGTGTTCACCAAGTCTAAGCCAAACCTCGCCAACTGATTGAACTTGTTGACGTACTCCTTTACTGACAAATTCCCCTGCTTCAATGCCAAGAATCTTTCCATGTATAAATTATCTTCTGCTCGTGAGAGAAATTTCATGTCGAACCTATGTCTGAAATCCACCTACGTCTCTACTGGACACTCTCCATTCGTGAACTCCCACCAAAACGAGGCTTCGTCCTTCATTAACCAAGCGGCCAATTGGACCTTCCTTCCATCTTCTACCTCGAAGATACCAAACAAGTCTTCTACCTCCTTAAGCCAATTTCGAGCTTCAACAAACGTCTCTGATCCGTGAAAAGGTTTTCCTCCCATTGCTCGAAAGTCTTTGCATATCTTTGAAAAAGTATCAACACAGGGAGGGGGAGGGGGAGGAGCGGTTGCAGCTAGGGGAGGAGGGATGTCTGCTGGGCTTGCGGCGGTGGCCCTAGCCTCCAAATACCTTCTATACCTGGTTGGTATCGGTATTCCCTCGGGTATCTCGGGTAACCCAGACATGCTGAAAAGAAAATGAAGAGATTCAAAATGGAGAATTCGAAGAAAGGTATATGGCTCTTGGGGGTTATGTTTTTTAAACGAACTTTTCTCTTGAAAATACTCTCCTTAAAACATACTTTTGAAAGTATTTCTTTATAAAACACTTTTGAAAAACAGTTTTTCAAAATCTCTTATCTGTTCTGTTAACCTTCAGCTCTGATACCATGTGTAACACCCCACGTCCATTAATGTCACACTCAAAGGGAATGCATTAACTTTCATGGAGTATTATTGGTGAATAGTTTGATTACAACATCATAAACCAACAGAAAAACCAAGTACACTTAGTAACCATCTTGACAATTTGTTTTCTGAGTACATAAAATAAAAAGCATAACCCCAACATAAGTAGTCATAAAAGAGATGAGCAGAACTTTACTTTCAACAATCCAAGCACTTCCAAAAGAGAGAGAAAGATCCAGATCAAGCTCCACTAGTACTAGTCCCACTCTGAGAACTTGGAGGGGGGGGGGAGGAAGAAAAGAGGTGAAAACAGGGGGGGTCAGACATGAAGTCTGGCGAGTACCATAACTTTAACAATACAATTATGAAAGTAATTATGATAAGGCATAAACTGGTAAAATAAGGAATGACTGTGAAACAAGTGGGAAAGACAAAACAAACAGGAGGAATATTCTGGCATTAATCTCGCTCCTAATCACTATAGGATAATTGCTATTCTGCACCACTACTAGTCACCCAAAGAGTTGGTCCTGCCTACATAATAATTATAATGGTAGTTTTGTGTACCCCTAGCTGCCTTCGTAGGTGCCGCCTGCCCCTATCTCCACTAGTTGTACCCACTACCCCCATGCGATCGGCTCCTTAACTCCTAGATACCGTGCTGATCCCACAGTAGGGTGTATCACTCCCAAAGTGGCAACCCGATACCACTAAAGATGCACGGCTTATATCTACACGATGCAACAACATCTTACCTACCAACCCGGGCCCACGCACGCACATGACCCCGTTGGACTTGCGTTGCCACCGTTAACCCATTTTGACCTCTTACAATCAAACCCAGTAAGCGTGTCCCGTCCTCGATCTAACTCGAGCTCACAAAGATACTTAATGGGTTGCTGGTTTGAAATGGGTCCCCCATGCTTGACACAAGCTTTCCACCTATGCTTGGTCCCCTCTAGAATTTTCCACTTTACCCCCTCTTATTTATGTCTTCTTTACATGTTTCAATATGGTTAAGTGTTTCTAATTGTATTTCACATGCCACCCATGTCACCCACTTAACCCCCATGTCCTGCCACATGTTTATCTTGGTAAGGTGTTACTTAATTCATTATAACTGTAACCCTGTAAGACCTCCCATATTAGACTCCCGTTTACGGTTACTGGATTTGTCGGGCGGGTCCGGGCAGTTTTATACCGCAAACGTGTCTAACCTCGTGTCATTACAACTATTATGCATTTAATTTATGCCTTCGTCCTCTCACATTAGACTACCGTTTGTGGTTACTGGATTTTCCAGGCGGGTCCGGGCAGTCTTACACCACAAACGAGTCTAACCTCGTGTTTTAGGCATTTAATATTACAAATTATTTCACCCCAATATGAATTAATTATCCCTATTCAAATTTCCAATAAATTCCAAATTATGTCCATAATTGTCACCTAAATTATGTCCATACTTTTTAGGTACAAAAAAATTATACCAATTAAGGTCTCAATTTAATTATATGCTTTTAAAGCCATTTTATGCCAATTCATAATTTACATAATTAGTATTTTCCCCATTTGTCCCCACGCTATTCGTACGTTCAAATATGAAATATGTTAGACTCGCAAATAGTTTAACTTATATATATAAAAAAAGGAACATCACAACTTGCATAACACATAAAAATAGATCTAACTTACAAATAGGAATTCTAACATAAAATTGCATAGCCAAAAATTTGCATAGACAATGTCATATAGAATCATATATTTGCATAAACTACCATGGATCTAAATATACATCTAAACATGAAATTGCAAGCTTGCATATATAAATTATGGGTCTCGCTTAACTTGCATATGTGAATATAATATTCACCCAAAAATGTGAATATAGTTTTTCACCTAAACTTGCATTTGAATTTCTACAACTTTCATATGAATTTATCACATGATTTTGCATATAAACTAGCATATGTATATACTTGATTCATATATGAACTTGTGTACAATTCACATATAGACTTACATAAGATTCATTATTCAAACTAACATACGATTTAAAATCCCAAACTTGCATAAAATTCACATATGAATTAGCAAATGATTTAACAACCCAAACTTGCATAAGATTCACATATGAATTAACACATGATTTAACAACCCAAACTTGCATAAGATTCACATATGAATTAACATATGGTTTAACATCCCAAACTTGCATAAAATGAATCAAGTGAAATATGAAATAGATCTACAAAGTTAACCAACATCATACGATTCAACAGTCATGTTCTCATAATCCAATTACAACCCATCATAATTAATTTAATAATTATATTATGAAAGAAATAGTACTCACAAACAAAAGAATAGTCTTGTTTTTCTGGGATCTGTATTCTGAAACTGAAATGCTTGCCTTTGATGTAGACTAATTTTTATTCTAATTTAGATTAGATTAGATTTTGATTCTTGCTTCTATCTTGCTTTTGAGTTGAAAGGGAACGACAGCTACTCTCGGTTCACCACTGACAGCATGATGCCTCTTGGTATGAATTAGTGTGATTTTAGGTTGAGGGTTAGGTTTCTTATATAGAATTTTAATTAATTAAGAGCCATAAGATTAACCTAGAAGCAATCAAGACCATCCAGACAAGATAGAATAACCACCTCAGCCCTAATGACTCAGTAGTGAGTCAAAACATCATCACATTTCATATCTGCCCGGGGGGTAGGTCGTCCACCAGGTCGACCCCCTGGTCGACATGGCCTTTGGGCAGGAGAATTCCCGCCCAGCCTTCTCCCTTGTTTGAATTTGAATTTCAAAATTTCTAAACCTGAGCTGTTTTTAATTTATTTAAATTCTGAAACTTCGGAAGGCCATAACTTCTTCATACGGAGTTCAATTCATGCAAACTCGGACTCTATCTCAAGCAGAATTCCGAGACGAACGCAATGGCGTAACCCATTTCCCTTAATTCTCACATTTGAAATTATGTATTTGTTAATTTTTAATATTTAAAATCACGGGGTGTTACAGTACCAACATATGGGTTCAATTAAAAAGATCAAAGCATCCAGCATATAGGTCATTTTAGATCAAACATACCAAAAAAGCATGATTTTCCCCTTAATCCCTATAACCATGTTTTAAATATAGTATTAGAAAAATTAATCCATATTAACCTAAATTTTTATTAGTGCCATAAAATAATATTTTAGAATTTTTACAAAATTTTCCAGATTTTACTGAGTCATAATTTCGCTAATTATCATTAATCACCCCTAATTAGCCGTAATTAGTGCAAAAGCGTGTTAATCACTCACCTTAGCCACAAATAAAATCTTAGATATGAAACTCCACTGATTTGGGTCAAATTCCTTTGTAATATAACAGCCCTAACTCTGATTTGATGCCAATCCGCCTTAATTTGATGTAGATTTGCTTATTATTGGATTAGAAAGTGATTGGGAGGTAGTTTAGAAGGTGGAGGCCATTACTAGGGTTCAAAGAATGTTTGTGGCGGCTAGAAAACTGAATGAGATGGTTTCCTAACTGATTTCAGCCTTCCCATAACCCTAATCCCGAAATGGGTTATGGGCTCTTCCACTAATTACCCTGTTAAGCCCGGTTAAGCTGTTTTTCATCTTCCAAACCTTATTTCAGCCATGTATCCCAAACAGTAAGTCCGTTTGACTAATGTGACCACTCTATGGAAAGGTAAACCATCATCCAAATCCAATGGAAGTGATTTCAGGTTGAAACTCCTTACCAATCAAAAGTTATAGGCGAAACAAGATTCTCTAAGCGTAAAATAGTCTTTTAAAATTCAGCAAAAATCGTGAACATGGGAAATGACCCCAATAGTCATTCCCCAAAGTTACATGACTATACGACCTCATATGTGAATGAAATAAATATTTTACGATAATCCGATGTGTAGAATGCGGGTCGTTACACTCCCCCTCCCCCTCTTAAGAAATTTCGCACTCGAAATTCCTTAACTAAGAAAACAACAATGGGTCCCGCATGCCTGTCAACCATTTACAAACAATCAAACATACACAATAATACTACAAGCTTGTCCTAGGATGTGGTTTACTAACAAGGGAATAATTATCTCGCGATTAAAATCTTACCAGGCAAAGAGTTCTGGATACGACTTCTTTATGTTCTCCTCTATTTCCCAAGTATAGTCATGCTCATTATCACCCCACTAGTCTTTCACTAGTTCCACCGTCTTCCAACGAAGCTATTTCGTATCATGCTCGACAATACGAATCGATCTGCGGTTCCTAACTGCTTCGGGTTCTACCTTGATATTGTCCAACTGGTCCGGTGAAATAGCCATATCAGAATCATGCACAAACTTCCTTAACTTAGAAACATGAAATACGTCCTGAACTCCCGCCATCTTGTCTGGTAATCCAACTTTATATGCCAAATTCCCAACTTGTTCGAGAACTGGGAATGGACCAATAAACCTTAGTGCTATCTTACCTCTCTTACCAAAACGAATCGCACTCTTTAATGGAGAGATCTTGATGAACACTAGGTCGCCAACAGAGAATTTCAATTCTCTTCGTCTTTTATCAACATAACTTTTCTGCCTATCTTGGGCGGCCTTCATTCTCTGTTGAATAACCTTGATCTTATCTGAAGTTTCTCTTATTACATCCAACCCAAGCACAAACTTCTCACCGGTTTCCAACCAACATGATGGTGAGTTGCACGGTCTTCCGTACAAAGCTTCAAATGGAGCCATACCAATACTGGACTGATAACTATTATTATATGCGAACTCAACCAGATGCAAATGGTCATCCCATGAGCCCCTAAAATCCAATATATAAGCTCTCAATAGATCGTTTAATACATGATTCACCCTCTCCGTTTGACCGTCGGTTTGAGGATGGTATGCAGTACTGAGATGTAATTTTGACCCTAAAGCCTCTTGTAAGCTCTTCCAAAACCTACTAGTAAATAATGGATCTTGGTCACTCACAATACCTTTGGGTACCCCATGAAATCTCACTACCCACTTCATATACAGTTCTGCTAACTTAACTGCCGTCCTATTCGACTTGACCGGTTTAAACCTTGCACTTTTGGTCAATCGATCCACAATCACCCAAATACTATCATGACCTAATCTAGTCCTTGGTAAACCATCAATGAAATCCATTGAGACTTGTTCCCATTTTCATTCGGGAATTTCCAGCACTTGTAACAAACCACTAGGCTTCTTTTGCTCGGCTTTAACTAACTGGCAATTCATGCACTTGGATATAAACTTCCCAACATCTGTCTTCATACCTTCCCAGTAGTAGGTCTGCTTCATGTCTCGGTACATTTTGTTACCACCGGGATGTATAGTCAGTTTCAAGTGATGATACTCACTGAGCACTTCATCTCTGCTTCTATTAACATTGGGTACAACTAGTCTACCATCCTTTCGAAGCCATCCATCTCGATCAAGACCATACTTGTTCATTCTCTCGTCGTCGATACCCATCTCTACCTTGGAGATGATTTCCTATAGGTTAGGATCGTCCCTCTGATTGGAACCAATCCGCTCAATCAAAGTCGGTCTGATCGTCAAACTTTCTAACATCTCTAGCTCTAGTTCGCACTTAGGTCTGAAATCATATCCTGCGATATACTCCAGTTGCTTCCATTCTAGAAACATAGCCCCTAAACTGGCATGTCTCCTACTCAATGCATCAGCTACCGCATTTCCCTTCCCGGGTGTGTATGTGATACTGAAATCATACGAAGCCAAGAACTCTAACCATCTCTGCTGACAAAGATTTAAATCCTTCTGGGAGAAAAGATATTTTAATGACTTATGATTGGTAAACAACTCGAATCTTTCTCCCAAGAGATAATGTCTCCATATCTTTAACGCGAACACGATCGCTGCCAATTCCAAATCATGGGTAGGATATCTTCTCTCATGTGGTTTCAGTTGCCGACTAGCATAAGCTACAACCCTACCTCCTTGCATCAGTACAGCACCTAGTCCGGTACCACAGGCATCTATGTATACCATCATCTCTTCGTTCCCTTTAGGAATAACCAACACTGGCGCACACGTTAACTTCTCCTTTAGGCTCTAAAACGCGTTCTCACACCTTTCGTCCCGAACAAAAGCTTGATTCTTTTTGGTTCACTGAGTTAACGGTGCTGCTATCTTGAAGAAGTCTTGGATAAACTTACGATAGTATCCAGCTAACCCCAAGAAACTTCTCACGTCCGTTGCATTCTTGGGCGTAGACCAATCTTGCACTGTAGCCACCTTCGTAGGATCCACGACAATACCATCCTTTGAAACAACATGGCCCATGAATCTCACTTCCCTCCTCCAGAAATGACACTTAGAAAATTTAGCCTTCAGTTGGTGTTTCCTCAACACCTCCATCACTGTCCTCAAGTGTTTCTTGTGTTCTTCCTCTGTCCTCGAGTAAACCAGGATATCGTCCACGAACACAAGAACAAACTTATCCAACTGATCTATGAAAATCCTATTCATAAGATTCACAAAATATGCTGGTGCATTGGTCAACCCGAATGGCATGACCAACCACTCATAGAATCTAGACGGCGTTCAAAATGCAGTTTTAGGTATACTCTCAACTGCTACTCGGAGCTGATGAAAAGCTGTCGCGAGATCCAACTAGGAGAACAATCTCGCTCCATTCAACTGATCAAACAAATTGTCTATTCGCGGAAGAGGATACTTATTCTTCCTCGTCACCTTATTCAACTCGCGGTAGTCCACACACAATCGAGGGGAACCATCAGCCTTGGTAGTAAATACAACTAGTGCTCTCCGCTCGGAAACACTTCTTCTTATAAATCCCTTCTTCAAAAGATTGCTTACTTTCACCCCGAGCTCTCGCTTCTCCCTTGGTTCCATATGATGAAGTGGCATCATTATAGGTCTGGCATCTTTCACTAAATCAATCCGAAACTCGATCTCTTAGTGCAGTGGAAGTCCGGTCACTTCCCCGAAGATGTCCGGATACTCGCCAGCAATAGGCACATCTGACAACTCATCGTGCGAGATGTCGAGGGAATTTAGAAAACTACCCATCACCACATCACTAGGTAGGCCACCAAACAGTACCCTCCGCCCATCATCCGCTCAAATGGTCACCGAAGACCCCTCACACACTACCACTACCCCATACCTTCGGAGCCAATCGACTCCCAAAATAATGCCAAACCCAGTAAAGCCCAAAACAAAGCAATCACAAGCAAACATACATCCATGACTTGATAACACCATATTACGACAAATCATGCTAAGGCTAGTCGAACCACCGATCGGGTTCGCCACACCTAAAGGTCTATCGACAATCTCGGGTTCCAATCCCAGCCTATCTATCAGGTCACTAGATATGAAGGAATGGGAAGTCCCAGTATCAAACATTACTCGAACAGGAACATCATAAACAGAAAGCATATCTTGAATGATGATATTATTCCCCTTCTCCGTCGCAATTGGGGCATTCGACAAAGAAAGAACGGCGTTGATAGCATATGCTTTCACAATCTGCTTCTCTTAAGGAGGTTGTGGACATTTATCCTTGTAATGTCCCACTTGGCCACAATTGAAGCACTTCCTATCCACTGGCTTTGCTCGATAATCTTTAGCATAGTGGCCCTTCTTGCCACAGTAACAACACTCTACATCTTTTTTACTCTTCTTCTGACCATCCTTAGCTTGGTTCTATTTCCTCTTATTCTGGGAATTACTCTTGCCTCCACCGCTTGCATGCGGCTTTGGCTCCCCTCCAGATCAAATAGCAACCTCGGCCTTTGACTTGGGGTAAAGGCTCTCCGACCTCAATGCCTTTCCCACAATAGATTCGAATGTCTCATCGATGTTGTTTATAAGTCTTTCCCCCAAGTACTCGTCTAAACTAGTTATTAACTTCTCGTTCTTCTTCTCAGCAGCATCGATAGGAGATAACCATACTTCGATAAAGTATCGAACTCAGCAATATATTCCGAGGCCGCTCTAACATTCTACTTAAGTTCCAAAAATTTCCTGGATAATTCGGATTTTTGAGCAGCTGGGATAAACTTGTCACTGAAGCGAGTCTTAAACGGATTCCAAGTAACTTGATCCTCAGGAGTAGCTGCCTTAATGACATTCCACCGATTCATAGCCGGTCCTTGAAGCTGACGGGATGCTAGCTTTCTCTTCATTTCTTTTTCAATCCCCAAATCCTCAAAGATGCTGTCACAACTATCAAGCCAATCTTGAACATCTGTAGCCGATTCCGTTCTATGGAACGGCTTCCCACCAAGACTAGTATAATCCTTATTAAGCCTGGCGAAATCGGCTCCAGGCGCCTGCACCTCTGCACCACCACAATTAGCAACGTTAGGAAATGCCCCCTGAACATCCATAAGCATCTCTCTCATGAAGGTAGTAAACATCGTCCTCATATTAGGAGCATTCCAATTATTGGCCCCTGAACCCATACCCCTCATATATCGGCTCATCGTCCAATCTGTAAAGAGAAAACGATTAACCATCTCCATAATGGTGCTAGTGTAGTGTGACTCCATCCTTAGATATACTAATAGTATATGTATATATATATATAGATTTTGAAAACCAAAATATCAGTAATACGCGCTCTCATATACGTATACTATCTCTCCCTGGTGTCTTCCCCTAGGTTAACTACACAACCTAGGCTCTGATACCAAGTGTGACGGCCCGCCGCGGTCCAGATGACATTTCTATGAAATGCGCTATGTCGATGCCCGACTAGCGCAGGACGATCGTCAAGGGAAATGGATTTGAAACTATGAATCACCAAAGAAGCTGTATTATATCTCACAGCGCATGGGATAAAATATAATAATAACACAACTTGACATAAAACAGGCAAGATAGTGCATAAGCTAAATAAAACTAAACCATCATAGCAGCGGAATCTAAAATACAGCTTATGATCCAAACCATCATTATTACAACTTCAAAATACTGTCTCTAAAGCAAAGCAGAAAAGGTACACTACTAATGCCCAAAGCAGTGACCGGCAGCAACACAGGGAGAATATATGTAAATAGTATGTGGAAGCCTCTTGCTCGTCTTCGGACAGCTACTCGTGCATACCACCTAACTTGTCTCTAGTCTGCTCGTTTAGGAGCACCCAAAGTAATAAGAAGAGACATAAAACGCCGGGTCAGACAAAAGTCTGGTATGAGCGATAACAGCAAAATAGAACAATAACAGGTATAAATAATCATACCTGAACCTGGACATGCAACTAAAGAGTTAGCACAACAAGATGTACAGTACTCTAAGGTAATACTAACATAAAGTGTAAAATGGGAGTGTGCATGTCATTCTAATGTTACATAAATAGGTGCAAATCATTTCATTAGCTAATTAATGAATATTTCAACTCATATATGTTTATTTTGAACAAGTGGCTATTTTTAACACTTCACATTTCAACGATTTATGCATACAATAAAAATGTGATTTTTATTGTAAAACAATTCATTTCAAAACACTATTTTTCTATATAGTTCATATAGGTGACAAAATAGGATTTTTATCATAAAACAATTTCTTTTTAAAACGAGATTATTTTACACAGTTCATATAGTCGATAAAAGGTGATTTTTATTATCAAACAATTTATTTCAAAATATGAATACCATTCAACACATGAATTTCTAATCAACGAATGAATATCAATTCAACACATGAATGTTTTCTATAGTTTCTATATATAGATAAAAATGTGATTTTTATTATCGAACAATTTATTTCAAAATACGAATACCATTCAACACATGAATTTCTAAACAACGAATGAATATCAATTCAACACATGAATGTTTTCTATGGTTTCTATATATAGATAAAAATGTGATTTTTATTATCGAACAATTTATTTCAAAATATGAATACCATTCAACACATGAATTTCTAAACAACGAATGAATATCAATTCAACACATGAATGTTTTCTATGGTTTTTATATATAGATAAAAATGTGATTTTTATTATCAAACAATTTATTTCAAAATATGAATACCATTCAACACATGAATTTCTAATCAACGAATGAATATCAATTCAACACATGAATTTCTAAACAATGAATAAATATAGTTTAAGCAAATGAAAATAATTCAAACACACGAATATTATTCAAAATTTCGGCAGCATAACGGCAGGGTAGTTAAACCGGGACCGTCCCTAGTACGGCTCCTCGCTCTACCTTAAAACCTCGCGGTTTTTGACAATGGGGATCATGCATCTAGTTCGCACGCAGGAGGCATGTATATATTTATTTCATTTCCACAAACTAATCCTATGTGGTTTCAACCAAATATTTCTTAATCACAAGCGGGTATTTTTCAACCACAATCAACCAATATCAATCACAAACAATCCCAAACAATCAATCGCTATCAATCAATTTTCACAACGATTTCAACCAATAAATATCGTCCATGGTTTGTGGACGAGGGGCGTATATATATATATATATATATATATATATTTATATTTATATATAACAATTCACTTTTATTTTCAACACATATATATATTTTAAATCAGAAATCTCACCAATAGCTATCCAACTGCACGACACTTCCTTAGAGAAATCTTCGCCTTTCTGTCGCTTTCGCCCGTATTCTCTACACATGTAAAAATCGAATTTTTACTATGTTATTCAATAAATAAAAATCGAATTTTGACTTCGCTATTCAATATATAAAGATTATATTTTTAATATTTCTATGATGTAAAAATTATATTTTAATTGCTTTAAAAATATAAATTTTCATATCTTACTTCTTTTTCTTAATAAAAATACCGTCTTTTCTATTTTAAAAATAGGATCTTTTCCATTCTAAAAATCTGCTCTTTTCTATTTTAAAAATATGATCTTTATTTTTTTTCTAGAGTTCTAATCTTTTTCTATTTAAAGTTTAAATCTTTTTTCTTTTAAAATTCAAACCTTTTTCTATTTAAAACCTTAAAATAAAATCAGTTTTTATTCTTTTAAAAATCAGTTTTTATTCTTTTAAAAATCAGTTTTTATTCTTTTAAAAATCAGTTTTGTTTTTAATCCTTTTACAAAAATCAGTTTAGTTTTTAAACCCTTTAAAATCTGTTTTTAAAATTCAGTTTAAAAATCTTTAAAAAAAAACTCAGTTTCAGTTTTTTTTTTCCTTTCAAGAAAATCAGTTTTTACAGAATAATAAATAAAAATAAAATAAAACAAAACGACTTACAGAGGGGGGGGTTTCCGCAGATCGTCGGAGGGGACTTCGAGGCGGCGGCTCGGGTTTCGAACGGTGGTGGTAGCTTCGAGGTCTCGAACGGGGAAGGCGGCGCTGTCTTCGTCGGAGTTCGCGCGATTTGGGGGCTTCGGGGGTTGCGCTAGGGTTTCGAACGGTGGTGGTAGCTTCGAGGCGGGCGGCTGCTGTTGCTTTCTTCTTCTCTTTTTTTTTTTTATTAAATGAAATCGGTAATGAATTACAGGGGGGCGGGCAAGGTATAGGAGGGAAAAGTAGAGATTTTTTTTTATTTAATTATTTAATTTTGCAAATAGGTTGACTTTTACATTTGACCTCTAAACGAGGCCCACCGCCTGTCGTCCATAGCGTTCAACCCCCATTCCGAAGACAATGGGATATGTATCGCAAGCTGATTTGATCGTTACAATCAGTTTCCGTTGAATTTACATTTAAATCACTATATTGAATTTTAAACGTACATTTCAAATTACCGGGGTCCCATACTAATACTAAAAATTACCGAAAAATATTTTCTAGCTTCGTATTGCCGATACGGTCCTAACAAAACTAGTTTCGTCGAATTCTGAGACCGTTTGAAAAATGGCCAATTTCCAGTCGATTAAAATCAACTGAAACTGGTCAAACGCGTTTTCCTTTGCCACGCTCACATATTGATTCGAAAAATTATGAAATTTGAAACCTAGCAATAATTTGACATCACGGATCCAACAAAAGTGGTTTCGTTGAAATCCGAGGTCATTTGCAAAATGTCCATTTTTAAGGGCCTGAATTCCATAGCGACTATTCAGAATTTTCAACTGGACATACCTTTTGATTCCCGCTATCAAATTTCGATTGGTCGGATTCGTTAGAAAGATATTCACTAACATATTTAAATATTTTTCGTTTCACTAAAATTCGGATTGTTTTGCACCCGGTATATTCAATTGAAGTTTGAAATCGAATTATCGAACTACCGCGCCATTTTCAATTCTATATATAATTATAATTAATTATATTCGTTTTCAAATGTCGATTCAAACTCAGTTTTCATCGCCATTATTTAAAATATTTATTTTAAATATTTAAAATCCATTATTTTAGCCAATTTAAAAATTTTAAATTGGTTCAGATTTTTTGGGTCGTTACACAACCTCACATCTCTCACTCATTGCGTAAAGTATACGATATCCACCACTTTGATCACCAAACCCTTTGCTATGACCACTTTCCCCTTGGGGTCTTGGTGACCCCATTGCACTGGTCCATAGCCACTAAGCCCTTGATATGTCCACTTTGCCCCATAGAGTCATGATGGCTCCACTGCATTGGCTCATAGTCATGCTACGATCACTTGCCCTTGGGAGTCTTTAAGATCCCATTGCGCTGATCCATAGCCACTAATCCGTCTCTCAGTGGTGAACTAAAGCTATAGATATTGATAACCCCTTTTGCACACGTCCCGCAGCAAAGAACAACTCTTGAAGTTAACTCGTTGGTTCCCATCTAGATCCTGAGTAATAACTTCCCATTTGGACTCCCTTTGCATCTCGGGTTTTGGTCGAATTTGGTCTTTCGAAGAGTCGTCGCATAGAAGTAAAAGTATACATCTGGTTCGGTTCGGTACTCCATACCCGGTTCAGTTCGGCGCTCGTAGCCCACGCCTTGGTTCAGTTTGAATATGCATAGTGCTCCAGTCATCATCTGTTCGGTTCGGGTCTCTCATTTGGTTCGGTTCGGGTTCCCTTTGTGCTTCCTTCTCACCTCCAGATTCCGATCCGGTTCTCCCTTCATCTCCGATCCGATCCCCTACCCCAATTCGATCCGCTTGGCCTTCCTTGTTTCCCCTTCCTTTGTGCACTGCTGAATATGACACCACTCTGGTGCAGTTCGGTTATCCGATCTGATCCGATCCGATCCCCTTAACCGATCCGATCCGGATCTCTGCAGCATTTCCAATGAGTTTGTTTCGTCCATTCTCGTCATACGATGGCGTTTTCAACCATTCAAACTTTACTAAATAATCACAAAACATCACAAACAATAGTAACAACATATGGGTTCAATTAATAAGATCAAAATATCTAGTATATATGTCATTTTAGATCAAATATACCCAAAAAGCATGATTTTCCCCTTAATTCCCTTAACCATGTTTTAACAATAGGATTAGCAAACTAAATCCAAATTAACCTAAATTTTTATCAGAGCCATAAAATAATATTTCAGAATTTTTACATATATTTCCAGATTTTACTGAGTCATAATTTCGCTAATTATCACTAATCACCCTAATTAGCCGTAATTAGTGTAAAAACGTGCTAATCACCCACCTTAGCCACAAATAAAATCTTAGATCTGAAACTCCTTGTATTTTTGTCGAACTCCTATGCAACACACCAACCCTAATTTTTATTTGATGTCAATCCGCCTAGATTTGATGTTGATTTGCTTAATATTGGATTAGAAAGTGATTAGGAGGTATTTTAGAAGGTGGAGGCCATTACTAGGTTTCAAAGAATGGTTGTGGCGGCTAGAAAACTTAAATGAGATGGTTTCCTAACTGATTTCAGTCTCCTCGTAACCCTAATCCCGAAATGGGTTATGGGCCCTTCCACTAATTACCCTATTAAGCCTGGTTAAGCTGTTTTTCACCTTCCAAATCTTATTTCAGCCATATCTCCCAAACGGTAAGTCCTTTTGACTAATGTGACATTCTACGGAAAAGTAAACAATCACTCGAATCCAATGGAAGTGGTTTCAGGTCAAAACTCCTTAACAATCAAAAGTTATAGGTGAATCAAGATTCACCAGGGGTAAAACGGTCTTTTAAAATTCGGCAAAAATTGTGAACATGGGAAATGACCCCATTAGTCGTTCCCCAAAGTTACACGACTATACGACCTCGTATGTAAATGAAATAAATATTCTGTGATCCTCCGATGCGTAGAATGCGGGTCGTTACAGTTGAGCAGACCGACATGAATCATCAATCTAACTTGATACAAGTAATCAAATCTGAAGCTATCAATGGATATGATAAAGAAAAGGAAGTAATTTCATCCTTTAATTTGAAGAATCGATAAGTAGAGACGAAGAATCGGCAGTAGTTTCCGGCATGGAAACCCTAACCCTAGTTTCCGTTTGAAGGGGAAATAAAATGAAGAAACACAACGACGCAAAATGGGTGTGCCATCTACGATGCTTATGCGACACTATTAAAAATAGCGTCGCATAAGTGTCATAAAAGACACACCATTTTGCGTCGTTAAAGACTAGTTTTGTTGTAGTGATTTACCGTTGGTTTTATATTTCTCCATCCGGATTGCTCACGTTGGCTCATATCAGCCTTCCACTCAGTTTTACATCAGCCGTTCATTTCCACTCCGCAACTTATTATTTCAACCAATGCCGTTGAAGCCCAAAGCCCATATGTAACTTATATATTTGTACTGGGCGTTGTATTATTTCATTGGAAAATTCAATTGTACTAAAACAAATCAGAGAATCAATTCTGTATCAAAACATTTATTCATTTCATCAACAAAATATATTGTTTCATTTCTTTATAGGTTGTCTACATTTTCTATAATTGGTAGTTGTGATAATTGTCTTTGCATGTTGAAATAATACTGGCAGTATCAGAATTAACCTTAAAACTACAGTTACATAAATCATTTGCATCGTATTTCTATTGCAATTCTCTAGATTTTTAAAAAGGTGGAAATGTAACTACTCTTGTTTTCATATTTTGTTTTCAGATTGACTCCACATAAATTGCACTTTCAGACACTCATGAACAAGTCTGGTAGACCCTTTGAAGTTCTCAGGAAAGAATCTATTGTTAAATGCTAATAATGAAGCTGTATAAGTAATCTTTTTTAAGTAGGTTTCCATAAACAGGTTCAGAAGTGATTTCTCTAGCATATTTCAAACATAAACAGACCATCTGCTTTTGTGATATGCAAGCTTTGTGCCACTTCAATAGATTATGATGCACATGCTTGTTCCTCTTTACGGGGGAAGGGTCCTAGTTCGTGAAGCATGGCATCTTCTTGTCGGCAACTTAAATTCAGACATTTTTTATTTTTTATTTTATTATCTTTACTATAAAAGGTATGTACTTAATAGGCATATTTCAGAAGACATTTCCACAACTCATTTTATTAAATTCACTTTGGGCATAAGATATGCCATATGTCCATGTTAAACTTGGCCTATGTTAGCAGTTACATCTTCTCACCATAGAGTTTAAACTCAATTTTTAGAGTACAGCCAGGTGTAAACTTACATCGGACTTGATGCTAAATAGTCTAGTTACTTGTTCACTGATAAGATATTTATTATCAAATCTGAATTTAGTATAAATTATATGTTTGATTATTGTAAACCATTCAATCAGTTGAATAGTATAAATCATTCATTAAATATTATAGTTGTTTAACCATATATTATAAATTACGTATTTTAAATTATACATTTTTAACAAAATATTGTAAATATAATTAAACATGTCTATGCTTCAGTGTTGATCTTTGCACATGAGTTTGTAGCATATTTGCTTGGATGCCGTGTTCCTGGGGTCGTCTTAGATCCAATAGTGCAATGCAAACTGGTACACACTGCGAGATATCCCATATGTTTCTTTCAGAAGTGCAGCAACATGGTTTGTTTATATATATATAATATATACGAGGGATCTGGTACACCTCTTATATTGCACGCGAACCCTCCCCCTGAATTCCAACCACACAATCCCCCACTCATTCTATCTCTTCCCATTTAAATATTATTTGTTAGTGGGAAGAGGGAGAATGAGTGGAGGATTGTGTGGTTGGAATTCAGGGGGAGAGTTCACGTGCAGTATAAGAGGTGTAGTGGAATTCTCCCATATATACATATACATATATATATATATATATATGTATGTATGTATATATATATATATATATATATATATATATATATATATAAGGTGTGAAATCCCGGTTTCCAGTTCCCTTTCGGTCATGTAGATTTCGCTACAACAAATTGACCATATGACAATGGTAAAAAACCATTGGAAAATACTTTTTACAACAGTGGGGTAACCGTCATATATTAAGAAGTTGTAATAGACTAAAACCTTTTGCAATTGTTTTGCACAGTTGCGACACCATAGTAATATGTATATTTTACAACTGTTTTTCACCATTGTAACAAATTTTATTACAACTGATATGCATCGTTATTATATTTTTTACAACTAATTATAACCGTTGTGATATATTTTATTACAACTATTATTTTATAGTTGCAATATATTCACACATTATATACATATTACTAACAAAAGAATTCACTCTAGAACATATTATCCACAAAACTGAAGATATCAAACAAATTTAAAACATAAACCAAAACAGTATATTAATTTTTTCAAACCCTCAATCTTTTTTTAACATAATACACTGAATTTATAAATCATACAGATAGCTCAAGTACATAAATACTTGGCATTGATACACAATGGTAACCAAAATCACTATGACATTAGAGAAGATGAAGAAGCCAGTGGCTCATCTATCACAAAATTTGTGGACACAAATATCGGTTTAGCTCCCAATCTCAAATTCAAACTTTCTAGAATTTTGGCTATCGTCTTCTTGAATTCTCCTTCATGCAGCGTTTTGTCTGTGCTGATATTGAACAATTCAATTGTTTCATTTACTACAACGTCGACCTGTAAATTTCCACAATTTTTAGTAGAAAACCAGTACACAAAAACAGTTTATTTAATCCTGTTTGGACAGTTTTAAAATTACAAAATTTTTAAATCTCAAAACCAAGGTATGTGCCAACTCAATTGGCATTTTTTTTTTCTTTCCTAGAAAAAAAACTTTATCAAGAAGAGGAGTTTTGAAGTAGATGAATATTATAATTCAAGCTAATTGAATTGCAACAAGATAGACATTTTGATACTCTATACTTGTCAATGTGTTGCTAAAGAAAACTCTAACCTGGCTACAGCTTCCATAAGCAGGGAGTTCAACAACACTAGCAAGTTTATCAACTGCTAAATGAATGTACTCTTTACTCAATTTTAAGCATTGATCCTTTGCTAACTCTATCCATATTAAATCCAGCAACTTCACCAAATAGACTAATAGCATGTTGGAATTCAACTACACTCACATCAAATTTCATGTTTTAAATTTAAAAGATTACGAAACCCACTCCAACTAAACCTTGTTCAATTTGAATTAGTTCTACAGAAAAGGATTGCAGCGGTGGTTCTATTATATTTCCATATACCTGTAGAGATTAAAAAAAATTACTCCACTTATCTTACATAGAGATATTAATTCAGACGAAATACCTCAAATATAGCCAACTTCGGTCTTGGCTCCCGCTGAAATAAAGAAATATAGCCAAAAACATGGATATAGAAAAAAAACTGGAATATGGAAGAAAAGCTGGAAATGAGGAAGCAAATTGAATATTAATTCAGATTACCCAATACTTGAAGAAAAATTATCTACATAATTTTTGAATATAAGAAATCTACAAAAATAAACTGATCTGCAACCTGTAGAATACCTCAAATCAGCTACGGAATGATCATTGAGTGTCGATTATAACTGAAAAAGTGAAAGCAAAAGATTTAGGAAGCAAAAATACGAAATGGTTATTTGATTGCCAATTCAAGAAAAGCACCACTCCTCCAAAAACTCAACATCTAATGCTACCACCAAAATCAAAGTTATCACCTGTTTTTAAAAGAAAAATAACAAAAAATCAATGACATGCATGTAAGAAACTGTATAATAGAAATGAAAAAGTGTACAGTAGCAGGAGACGGTGCATGCTTTTCCTGGTGTTTCTTTCCCTATGTTGCTAAAGAGTTGTGCTCGTTGCTAAAGAATTGTGCTCTTTAATTGGAGTTATCTAAGGTTATTAAAATTAACGTATTTGATTTGTTTATATATCTATATCAGTAGATGTGCTCTACAAATTGGAGGTGGTAAACTACCTGAGACAAAACATCTACTGGTTGAAAATCAGGCAACCGCTTTGATACTTTGCATGTGGATATGTATCAACTACCTGAGATGATACAACCGCATGTGCTATGTTCTACATCATATTGCTCTCCCTTCTTTTGCGCACAGTAGAACCAATATTGTCTACAAGTACTCATATTTCCACATCTGCTTCTTTTTGTGACGATTTGTTCATTTTCAACACATCTGCATGGTTAGTTTTAGAATTTCCTATAAACTTAAGACTAAGTTGACCTTGAGAATGCAAGATGGACATATCAACAATATCTTTTGTATGTGTTCTGTTACTACATTGAAAGGTCCAAGATGGTGAACATCCATCATAGAACGGGTTCTTATATTCCTTCCTCAAAATCATGGGTATATAATCATTGCAAAATTTGACCCTTATGGTGAGCTAACAAGTACTGCAAACAATAGCTCGTTAAATTATATGAGAATTCCACAACATATAAATCATAACAAATACAACGTATATCCACAAATTTCCTTCTACAAGAGAAACAATGATTTTAGCTTCTATGTGTTTCCAACAAAATTGGAAACTCTAGAATTAGTCCACAATCTGGACCAATTGCATAGAATTAACAAACAAAAAAAGCAAGTACATTTTCAAACGAGAGGAAAATGCTAAAACATGTGAGGAGAGAGTACGAGAGTAAAGCATATGTCATTTGGTTTTTTGAGTGTAACTGTAACCATTTTCCCTTTTAAAAATAATACAAGGATTTACCAACAGAAGCTTGCCTTCAGGAAAAATTGCAAGCACCACAACAAATATTATGACCATTGCAGTGAGCATTTGAGTTCAATTTCGAGCATCCATAGTAGTATCTACTCGGGTCATCTGGGCAATCAAAGGTAGCTGCTTTCCAGAGTTACGACTCCAATTGACGACGCAATCGCTTTTTTGAGTACTAACTCTAATTGACGACGCGGTTTTCAAGCAGACGTTGTTGAAATCTGGAGTGCGACCAAAACTATGTTTCAGCAAAAAATTCTGGGAGATCGATTTCGCAAGCGTGCGAACTTTTTATTTCAAGGCAGCTGATTATCTTGGGTGGAGGAAGTGAAGGGCAGATTAAAATGTTGGGGAAATCTCGGTCTTTCCCGCTTCGTGAAGTTAAGATAGACACTTTAAGATTAAAAGTAGCAACGGGTGCACAAGAGTTTATAATTCTCCAATATGGAGATTCTTCCACTATACAAAAGAATAGTAGGATTACAAGAATTTGATTACAAAAGTAACTCACACTTGACTCAAGCTTAAGGATAGATACTTCTTAAGCTATCTCTCTTTTCTCTCAAAGAGGCTTACTAACTCTCAAGTATTTTTCTCACTCTAAGAAGTGGATTTCTTTCTTGGATTCTTGGATGGATAGTAATAGGGCTCCTTCTCCTATTTATACTACTCAACCTCCATAATGAATGGTGGTGATTACTTGCATCCGATGGTAGAGTTTGATTCTCTAGAATGCTCCACACTCTCTCGGAATCTCTACACTCTTCCATTCCCTTCTTTATTCTTCCATAATCTTCCGTAAGGTTCCAGAAGGTTTCACACATCTCCAGAATATTTCAGAGGGTTCCACACTTTTCCACAAGCTTCTAGAGGGTTCTACACTTCTCTAGAGTTCTCCGGAACATTCTAGAAAATTCTAGATTTCTTTAGAAACGTCTAGAATTTTCTAGAAACTCTCCAATTAAGGAGGGATCCCAACAAATCTCCCCCTCCCGACTTAATTGGGGGGTAGTAGTACGCCGGCACCTTGACAGCAATCTTCAAACTTCTTTGTTGGTACTACCTTGGTCATCATATCAGACCAGTTCTCATCCGTGTGAACTTTATCAAGGTGTATTTGCTTTTCCTCGAGAACTCCTCGGATCCAGTGATATCTTGTATCAATGTGCTTTGTGCGGGAATGAAATGTTGAATTCTTTGCCAAGTAAATTGCACTTTGATTGTCACACTTCAAGACATACTTTTCTTGATCCACTCCCAATTCATGCAGCAAGTTCTTCACCCACAACATCTCCTTGCAAGCTTCAGTAGCTGCAATATACTCTGCCTCTGTAGTGGATAATGCAATACACTTTTGTAGCTTTGATTGCCATGAAATAGCTCCCCCTGCAAAAGTGGTTAAGTATCCCGATGTTGATTTCCGTGAATCAATGTCACCAGCCAAGTCTGCATCTGTATATCCTTCTAACACAGGTTTTCCTTTTCCAAAGCATAAACATCTTTTGGAAGTTCCACGTAGATATCGGAGGATCCATTTGACTGCAACCCAATGCTCATTCCCTGGGTTAGCCAAGAAGCGACTGACAACACCAACTGCATAAGCGATATCTGGTCTTGTGCATATCATTGCGTACATAAGGCTGCCTACTACAGATGAGTATGGTTTCTTCTTCATCTCCTCCTTGTCTTTTTCACTTGTCGGACTCTGCTTTGAACTTAGCTTGAAGTGCCCAGCTAGTGGAGTGTTAACCGGCTTTGATTTGTGCATATTGAACCTTTCCAACACTTTCTCGATATATCTCTCTTGGGATAGCCACAACAGTCTTTTTGATCTATCACGAGTTATTCTCATCCCAAGGATTTGTTTAGCCGGTCCCAAATCTTTCATGGCGAAGCTCTTGCTTAGATCTTTCTTTAAAGCAGCTATCTTTATGCGATCTTGTCCAATGATTAGCATATCATCAACATAGAGCAGAAGTATGAGAATGTCACCACTTACATACCTCTTTATGAAGACACAATGATCGCTTTCTGTCTTTTTGAAGTCATGTTCTTCCATGAATGCGTCAAACTTTTTGTACCATTGTCTTGGTGCTTGTTTAAGTCCATACAAACTCTTTGTGAGGCGGCACACTAGATCTTCTTTGCCTGGAACTTTGAATCCCTCAGGCTGTTCCATGTAGATCTCTTCCTCTAAGTCACCATGTAGAAATGCCGTCTTGACATCGAGTTGTTCAATCTCCAAATCTTGCACGGCTGCTAGGCTAAGGACAACTCGAATTGATGACATCTTTACCACGGGAGAGAATATCTCTTCAAAGTCAGTACCTTTTTCTTGTCCAAATCCTTTAACGACTAACCGAGCTTTGTAGCGAGGCTTTGAACAGTTCTCTTCGGTCTTGATTCTATAAACCCACTTATTCTTCAAAGCTCTTCTCCCTTTTGGTAGCTCCACTAGTTCATATGTATTATTCTCATGCAAGGATTGCATTTCTTCTTGCATGGCTATTCTCCACTCTTCTTTATGACAACCACTCATTGCTTCTTTATAGCTTTGAGGCTCCCCCTCATCAGTGAGCGTAACGTACTCCTCAGTGTTGTATCGACTGGATGGTCTTCTGTCCCTTGAGGATCGTCTTGGCTCTGGTGCGATTGGAGTGCTAGATTGAGGTTCTTCCTGGACTGGTTCATGATGGGTTTCATGATCTTCAGCATCACTACTTTCTTGGGTGTTATTATCTTCATGTCGAACCAGAGTAGGTTCAGTATTCTTATAGCTTCTCAATCTTGGCCTCTCTGAATTCTTGATATCTTCAATTGTTTGGTCTTCGAAGAATACAACATCTCTACTGCGAATAACCTTCTTGTTAATTGGATCCCACAACCGATACCCAAATTCATCCTTAGGTGAACGAAGATAGATACACTCCTTTATCTTTGCATCAAGCTTAGCTCTCTCATCTTTTGGTATGTGAACAAATGCTCTGCACCCGAACACCTTGAGATGATTATATGAAGCCCTCTTTCCCGTCCAAACTTCCTCAGAAATATCCCCATCCAAAGGAACTGATGGTGTGAGGTTGACAATGTCGATCACAGCCATTATAGCTTCTCCCCAAAATGATTTGGGTAACTTAGCATGAGAGAGCACACAACGAACTCTTTCTTCAATGGTTCGATTCATTCTCTCAGCTAGCCCATTCAATTGTGGTGTCATGGGTGGAGTCTTCTCTAGCCTAATGCCATATTTCTTGCAATAGACTTCAAAAGGGCCTCTATACTCACCTCCGTTATCTGATCGTACACACTTGATCTTTCGTCCAATCTCACGCTCCACTAAAGCATGGAATTCTTTGAAGGCATCAAGCACTTGATCCTTTGATTTTAACAGGTGCAACCATACTTTTCTTGAATGATCATCAATGAAGGTGACAAAATGTAGAGCACCACCAATGGATCTCTCAGACATTGAGCATACGTCAGTGTGCACGAGGTCTAGAATGTTCTTTCTCCTTGTGGGCGGAGAAGATCTTTGGAAAGCAACCCTGTGTTGTTTTCCAGCTAAACAATGAGCACAAGGATGAAGTGGTTTACCTTTCACGTTAGGGAGGAGCTGTTTCTGAATGAGTATGTGAAGACCTTTCTCACTAATGTGCCCAAGTCGTTGATGCCATATGTCCATATCATCAGTAGAGACATTTACTTCTTCTTTGCATAGCTTAGCTTGCATTACATACAATGAGCCTACCTTCTTTCCTCGAGCCATCGTCAAACTTCCTTTGGTGAGCTTCCACTTCCCCTCACCAAAGTAATTCATCAGACCATCATCATCTAGCTTTCCAGCGGAGATAAGACTGAGGCGCATGGTTGGGACATGCCTCACATCTTTCAAAATAAGCTTGCACCCGTTGCTTGTCGTCAGAGTGATGTCTCCTATTCCAACAATCTTGCTTCTATCTTGATTTCCCATTTGCACCGTGCCAAAGTCACCTCTTTGGTAGGATGAGAAGAAGTTTTTATGTGGAGTAACATGGAAGGAAGCACCAGAATCAATAATCCAAGAACTCTCATCGCAAGCAATGTTTAGAATTTTACTTTCACCAACGAGATATAGCAGATCTTCCTTCAATACTATGGCAGTAGTACTCTTTTCTTCTTGCTTCTTCGTTAGGCTTATTTGGTCAGGCTTAACATTACCCGCCTTTTGGTCTCTTTTGAAGCTTCGACATTCCATTTTCTTGTGACCTACCTTTCCACAATAATAGCATGTAATCTTCGAGCGTGACTTGGATCTTCCTCGAGATTGATGTGAATTTCGGCTCTTACTACGTCCACGAGTTTCATTCCTACCCGGATTGTCAACAACATTAGCTTCGGGATGAATAGACTCGTCTCGTTCCATTCTCCTTGCTTCTTCACCAAGAAGGCTGTCACTGACGGTATCCATAGTTAACTTTCCTTCCGGAGCTGAGTTACTAAGTGTAACAACAAGTGTGTCCCAACTTTCCGGTAAGGAATTGAGGAGTAAAAGAGCTTGTAACTCATCATAAATCTTCATATCAATTTTTGTTAGTTGATTTACGAGCCCCTTGAAGTTATTCAAGTGCTCAATCATGCTATGACCATCCTTATACTCCAATTTCACCAACCGTCGAACTAAATTGGCCTTGTTGCGAGGTGTTTTCTTCTGAATCATGGACTCAAGATTTGTCCATAATTCATAGGCATTTGTATAAGTAGAAACATGCTCGAAGAGAGTTTTGTCAATGTACTTACGGATCATAGCAACAGCCTTCCGGTTCAACAGTTCCCATTGAGCATCACTCTTCCCTGCCACTTTATCTTTGTAGATGATGGGCTCATGCAAATCCTTACAATACAAGTGGTCCTCCATCATTGGCTTCCAATAGGAGTAGTTGTTGGCAGTGAGCTTGAACATGTCTCCATCATGAGCGACATTATCCTCCATCTTGAACTTACACGAGCTTGATTACGGCTACAGATGAACCTGGCTCTGATACCACTGTTGGGGAAATCTCGGTCTTTCCCGCTTCGTGAAGTTAAGATAGGCACTTTAAGATTAAAAGTAGCAACGGGTGCACAAGAGTTTATAATTCTCCAATATGGAGATTCTTCCACTATACAAAAGAATAGTAGGATTACAAGAATTTGATTATAAAAGTAACTCACACTTGACTCAAGCTTAAGGATAGATACTTCTTAAGCTATCTCTCTTTTCTCTCAAAGAGGCTTACTAACTCTCAAGTATTTTTCTCACTCTAAGAAGTGGATTTCTTTCTTGGATTCTTGGATGGATAGTAATTGGGCTCCTTCTCCTATTTATACTACTCAACCTCCATAATGAATGGTGGTGATTACTTGCATCCGATGGTAGAGTTTGATTCTCTAGAATGCTCCACACTCTCTCGGAATCTCTACACTCTTCCATTCCCTTCTTTATTCTTCCATAATCTTCCGCAAGGTTCCAGAAGGTTCCACACGTCTCCAGAATATTCCAAAGGGTTCCACACTTTTCCACAAGCTTCTAGAGGGTTCTACACTTCTCTAGAGTTCTCCGGAACATTCTAGAAAATTCTAGATTTCTCTAGAAACGTCTAGAATTTTCTAGAAACTCTCCAATTAAGGAGGGATCCCAACATAAAAATGGTTATAAGGATAAAGCTGGATAAAATGAACTAATTGGAATGGTTTGAGAAGGGATTGTGATGAAAATGAGTGATAGAGCTAGGGCTGTTATGGTAATGGTAACCGTTACCGATACATGAGAATCATTACCGTATCAGTATTACTGGTAAGTCAAAAATAGCTACCGATAATTTACCGTTACCAATGGTAAAATATTCATTGGTATACCGATAAACTGGTATACCGTTGGCTGGTAATGGAAAATTTACCAGTACAACAAACATTCAAATTTTGTTGCACTAAAATTTGAGAAAAAAGCAATTATCTTGTTTTTTATTATTACTCTATGATATTTATATTAGTATTACGACATCTTTTAGTTGACATCTAAGTATTTCTTAATCCATCACAGCTTATTTACAATAATATGAGATAATAACATTTATAATATCAAAGTTTGAGCCTAACAAAACTTAAAAAGAATCATCATCATGAATAATACTACAAAATCTTCTTAAAAACCATGACGTATCGTTAAAAGTGTCTATGGTTAAGGTTTGATCTAACAGTGAAAAATAAATTTAATATGATTGGTAAATTTACCGTTACCACTGGTTTTGACTTTTCTTTACCGCTATATTTACCGTTAACAATGGTAAATTTACCGTTACCATACCGATAATATTGGTAAACCAAAATGGCTCAATTTTTTTAACCAATAACGTGGTATTGGTATGGTACTGGTAAATTTACCATTACCATAACAGCCCTAGATAGAGCATAAGTCTGCGAAAAAGGGAAAATTGGGGAACGAGCCAAAATTTCCACGAATGGAGCCAAAATTTCGAAGGAATGGAGTACAAATTTCATTTTGGAGCCAAAAATAGATTTAAGTTTAGAGCGCACGTTTGATTATAGCGGTCAACAACCGGAAGAAAAAGCTATAATGTATATTTTGCAATTGCGTAAAAGGAAAGTCGTAGAAAATCTAGGTTTAGAGCCAAATTTAATTATACACCCATGAAAAAGATATTGCATTCTAAATTAATTAAATATTTAATATTTATTAACCGATTATTGATTAATAATTATTAATTAATTACTACTTAGTTACATATTACTAATTATTAGTTATTAAATATTAATAGGAATATTTCATATTTAAAATTAATTAATAATAACATTTAATAGTAGCTATTGATTATTATATATTAATATTTAGTTATTATTGCCTAAGGAATCGTTTCATATTTCAAATTAATAACTAAAAATTAATAATTACTATTTAGTAGCAATTACTGATATTTAATAATAGTTACTTCAATATTATGTAATAAATATCAATTTTCTACTAATTATTAATAATTATTCTTATTATTACTTTAACGAATCGATAATTATTTAGTGATTATTTTGAAACATTTATGTAAAATATAATGTTGAATTTTAGCTTTTAATTATTAATTATTATTTATTATAAAACAATTATTACATATTAATTAAGGCATCCATTACAATCGGCAAAAAAAGAATTATTAAACATAAGCATAGACTACAATTGATAAAAAAAGATTCTATGATAAAAAAATGTAATAAACATACATTGCAATTGAAAAGAAAAGCGAATTGTTAAAAATATGCATTTATTACAACTTGTTGAGCTGGAAGGTTGTAACAGACATATATTACAACTAGTGAAATGAAAAAGTTGTTGAAAACCAGCTTATCACAACTTCCAAAAAAAGCAGTTGTAAAAAGCTTTTATTACAACTGTCATATTATGACAGTTGTAAAAGTACAGTTATAATAATAGTATTTTTGTTGTAGTGCTTAAAAATCCCGTACACTTCCGGAATTTTCGGTTTGATAATTCCAGTATAGTTTTTATAAATACACGAATAAATATGTATTACTAATCATGGCTTAGAATTCTGTTTTCATTTCGATCATTGAGAATTTTTTATATTTCAATTTTATTTCGGAAATTTCGCTTAGATTTAGGTACTTTTTCCTTTTTAAATTATGCATAAAATATATGTTTTGGTACAAAGATGTATATAACATAACAAATTCCGGGTCGTAGATTTCGAAAATTCCATTTTAACGTCTTTGGATTCATCTCAAGCAATCAAAAATTAAAGTATTTTAAATTATACTCAGAAATTGTCTAAACAATCAAGTTAACTAATATATATATATATATATATATATATATATATATGTATGTATGTATGTATGTATGTATGTAACATAAAAGAAACAAAACCCCAAAAACAGGCCTGATCCAATATGAAACCCTAAATCTTCTTTCTTGTTCCAGTTGAGCCGAAAATTAGAAATAAATTTTGATTTCCATGCTCTTAGCAGTAGCGTGACTACGATTGGTACTTGATAGTCAATGAAGATTAGCAAATCCAGACATTTGTGCTCAACCATCATCAACCAGATTAAGCCGCTTCTTTCTTTTTGCTACCGCTCTCGCTTTATTTTACCTCCATGCGATCTCTTCTCAACTGTTAATGGGTTTACATCTTCTTCTTTTTGTATCCTTGTTTTTCTACCAGAACGGAATTTCTATCGAATTTCGACAAGGCCATCGCCGGAACAAGACCGGAACAACTGAAAATCCAACGTGCCGGAAGGAATTTCGAACCATGATGTGTGTGTGTGTGTATATATATATATATCATTACAAGACACACAGTATATAGCAACAGAAGCTGGCAATGGCCGCTGGCAACAATAGTTTATTTCTGGAGTTTTCATTATGTTATTTAAAAATTAAACATTGGAAGCCTTTGGAAACTGTTGGTTTTAAAGCCGTTGGCGGCCATTGGTAAGTCGAACCGAAATTCACCAACCTGCTTCCTTCTTCCCCTATTTCGTTTTCTCCCAAAAAACTCCAAATCCTCCCCCTAATTTTGAAATTCACCACCCATCGCCTGGCTTTTCGCCTCTACCCTCTCCAACATCAGAAAATCTCTCTCTCCTCCTCTCCAGGCTCCAATTTCTCTCTAATACTTAAGGTATAAACCCTAATCAATTTTTTATACACTAGATTTACTAATTTAAGGTTAATTAGTTTATGTTTGTATGTATAATGTTGTTAATGCATGTATATATAGGTTGAATTAGTCATGTTATTAATTTATGTATAGTGTTGCTAATCTAGGGTTAATTAGTTTATGTTGTATGTATAATGTTGTTAATTAATCTATGTATTGGTTGAATTACTTGGGGCCCAATTCATCGAAAACAATAATTAATTTACCGAAAACGTTTAGTGGAAATGGAAATAGTTAAGTTTATGTGTAGCGACCCGAACTTCTCGGCCGACCTAAACCGAACAAGAAGATGGACTGCTTTGAGAATACGACACATCAGAACACAAACATGAGAACATTTCATTGCTATTACAACAATTTACATCAGAGTACAATATATCAGAGTATGAAATAAATAATATACAGCGGAAATACAATATCAAATACTAATAATTTACATTTAAATACATAAACATAATATGTAGTGGAAAAGCTCAACTGAAAGAGATACACGGATACAAAGCTTTCCGAATATAGCTCCAGCTGTAACTAGGATCCTGCTAAATAGAAATCTGCAAAACCAAAACTACTAGCTACCCGTGTGGAAAATATGGGCACCTAGAGTTTAGATAGAAACAATAAACTCTAGGTCAGTCATGGGAGTGGTGTGAGAGCTAAAACAATTATTAATTTTATTTTTATGTTGGGTAAATCAAAGGACCACGCCATATAACACGGAACTGGTTTCCTCCCAAGAATATCATAAACAAACAATGCAATGCTAAAAAGGAAAAATGAAGCCATTATAAGACTCAGGTCCCATCACACAATGCAACACAAACCAAAGGATAGAGTTTTACCTTATAATGGCCAAATATGCTTAGTACGCCAAATTTATCTTTTATTATTACTATAAGTGAAGAAATCAACTTCAAATATAAATGTATTAACCATAGACAGCATAGTACCCCATCCTACTTTGTCGCCATATCGGTTTACAAATAAAACCAAAAATTCGCGTATTGGAAATTGGATTTCCATCATGAGTCAAGGCAAGGGATATCTCCTTACCAATTTCAAGACACTCTAGCAAATGCCTCAGGAATCAAACTTCTGTGAGCCTTTGGATCTTCAGGGCAGGTCCTCTTTAACTTTTAAGGATTAGTTATTCCTGAACAAAACGTTTCCTGGTCCTATAGGACCTATCTCTGAGCCTGTTAGTCGGCTCGATATCCGAGGTGCCTCATTCCATTGTCCACATAAGTAAAAACGTCTAGGCTCCATACCATGACACCACTTCTAGCTAGAAAGAAACGCATGCAGTCCCTGCAGTCACTATCCCGTTTTTGAGTCATACCGGGGTGTGAGGCTCACGAATTAGCACTATACACAAAGCTATGCTACTTAAAGATGTGCTTTGATCATCATCCACAATGCCATGCTTTTCAACAAAAGCCTTGATCATTTGCATCTTAACATGCCACATTGTCAATTCATGTCATACAACTGATATAATATATAACCTCTAAGCTCATACGTCTCAGAGAAGGGTGTTAAGAAAGAGAATAAATTCTCCACCACAAACAGATACATGTTTAATAGAAATCAATCAATACGGAATGAAATACAATGTTAGGCATAATCCATTTACAAGTTTGTTCTCGGTCTGAACGAAACCGGAGGCACCTTATTCCTCGTCCCGTATATCCAATACAGGACAGAGTCCCTAGCATATCTGGTCGATCTCTAAGTACATCTGGACGATCACCACTTATAACCTTGTCTTGGGTGTACAACCCCCAATCAAGACATCATTAACCATCCAAACGATATGAAGATCTCCGATCTTCAACCACCGTCTTCATCGTCGAATTTTAGTCGTCGTATTAGTTATTCAGAATGGGTTAAACCCAGTCTTTTCGAATAACTCACGTATTTTATAATCAAGTGCTATAAAAACGCATCATATGCCTCATTCCAATCCACAATATTCTTTTATTCAAATATTCACATTTTTAGGGAATTGTTCCCATTAATTTTATCAAAGATAAGTTCTTTCAAACTTAATCTTTAATCTTCCTTTGGATATCATTTTCAAAGATTTTATTTTATCTTTTATCAGCTTAAACCTAATTAAGGTTTATCAACTAGTCGGGATTATCAGATCTTACCAAAGTAACCATTTATTTCATTAACCCAGTCCCAACCTATTCCATGGAGCAAAACTGGTGGTACTCCATTATTCAATTAAAGATTTATTAAAACTCTAGTTCAGTTTTAATCTCAAAAATCATTACTAAATAATTATTCAATTTTAAGAAATAAATCCTGTCTTTACTTGGGTTAAATAACCAATGTCATTTAAAACACAGTTCATGACAAACCCAAAATCATCTTCCATAAAAATGGAATCTTCATGGAAATCAAATAATTGTAATCGATATAAATTTTCATATCAGACTAATACTGTTAGTGGAATAATGGCAAGGCCTTTTCAAATTCCATAAATAGTAATGATCCTCCTTCACAGAAGCTTATCTTGATTATCAATAAATCAAATTCCACTCAATTCCAATTTAATGTATTAAATTGGAAAACTTCTCCTTGGAAAAATTCCATTAGATATTAATTAAAAGATTTATAAATTCCAAATCATAACTTCACTGCTAAATGGGATTAAGAACTAATGTCATTTAAAACATCGTTCACAACGAACCTATAATCAATTACCATTTAATTCCAATTTCATTAATTGTTTAGAAAACTTCATTAAATCTTGGTTAAATGATTTATTCTTTTCTCAACTGGGTTTAAGAGCAGTGAAATTTAAGACACTGTTCACCTCAAACCCAAAATCGAATTTATTCACATTTTAAAATAATTTTATTAAGTTCCTTATAGTCGGTTTCCAATATCGGCCAACAAACTGCATTCATAGTGACCTTTTCCAAAACTGATTAGGACATATCTTAAAATCTAACTGTTAGATTTCAAATCTCTTACTATCGTTCGAAATCTCTTTTTGATATGAACCCAGCGGTTCCTGTTTTAGGAGAATCCGATAGTCGGATCTCCCATTATATCAATTTGAAGTCAGTGGTCGAAATTCGCGAACGGTCGCTGCGCGATACGTTCTATTTAGGCCATTTAAATATATAAAATATATATCATCGAGATCCATTTAAAAACATATTTTATAAATCGTCTATAAATTCATTTTAAAATGATTTCAACTTCCATTTCAATTTTAAATCAAAATTGAATATCCCATATCATTATAATATTGAAATGATAATATTTTCAAAATATCAGATTTTGAAATAAAATCTTTTCGATATCCATTATAAAATGAATAAAATCGACAGAAAATTCCGTTCGAGTTAAATGGCATATATCTAGTTAACTCGGCTTCGTAATATTTAATATTTTCGTGTCCATCAAAAATCGAACATCAAAATCATATTTTGATTCTTTACTAAATATTATTTTAAAATATTCGTTTACATTCTAAACTGGAATCAGACCCAATCAATTACCATATAATTTTATTTATATGGATTCCATACATTGCATGTATTCAAAAATAGTGATGAACAACTATTAAACATCCAATTCACATCCAGTGTGCAATTTACAACCGTATAAACATTAGATAATTATGTTAGAGTTTAAATAATGGGTCGGTATAAGGCAAACGGGTCGGTTCATTTACATTCAAGTGGGTCGGTCAATTAAAATCACCATGGGTTGGCCTAGTCTTAAAACGCCGGATCGACCTAGTCACAAAGCAATGGGCCGGTCGATCTATTTGTCAACAATCGGATCGGCATAGTGGAAAGCAGTGGGTCGGTCTACTTGCTCTATTTGGATCAGATCGGTAGTTTACACAATGAACTAGGACGGTCTGTTAAACCAAAAGTGGATCGGACCATTTGGGTGGATCGGGTCGGTCAATTCAACATATAGCGATCAGAGTATTCATCAACAAGTTGGTTGGCCTGGTATGGACCGGATCAGTGTGCTTCTGGATCGAGTCGGGACAAGTCGGATCGGTCTAACACATGAAAGTTGGCAATTAGCTGGCAACAACTGGCGACAACTAGCAGTGGCATTTTCATAAATACTAAATAGCCCGATCCAAAACCCGAAGAGCTATATTTCATACGTTCCTCACTCCTATAAATAGGGGTTCAACTTCACTTCAAGGGGAGGAATTTTCATGACCCCAAAGGGCTGCCGAGTCCAATTCTCGACCTTTTCTAAGGAATTTGTTCATCTCCAACCAATCCTAATTGAATATCAAACTCCAAATCCATTAAGAAGCCATGGAAGTTCATCAAAGTTCATGAGGTAGACAAGATTCGTTCAATCACCTACCACATTTGAGGAATTTCATCGAGTTTCTCCCTAACCATTTCCAATTAAAGAGAGAAGTAGTGAGGCTAATGATGAATGTAATGAGAGGACATGCTTGTTTTGTAACTCTTGATGTGATAATGGAATCATTCTTTAAAGTGGACATAGATCACGCTTGATCGAACCACTATAAAACATTGTGTCCTCTACTTGCACTACTTTGTGGCTCCATTTCTTATATTTTCTACATTTTATAAAGTCTTTTCTATACTTTTAGTGTTGATTCTAATTTTGGGACTAACATTTGGCTCCTACCGTGGGGCCCGCGTTCAGTCTTCTATTCTCTCATACTCTCTCGCTCTCTCAAGGTTCAAGGCCTTGTATTGAGAATCTAAGCCAATCTCACTACGATCTAATCCAAACTCGTGCTTGAAATCATGGGTAAACCGGGTAGACCAACGAAGAGGTTCACTAGTCAAAATTTCGAAGATACCGATGATGTCGCCAATAATGAGAATAGTCCTCTCACCAACCAATTTGATATTTGTGAAAGTTCTAAGGATGGAGCCACCGTAACAAGACGAGAATTGGATGAAGTTGCCACAACTTTAACAATCCAAATAGACATTGCAAACAATGCCATGCTGAAAAAACTTGAGTCCATGCTCGCTATGCAAGCCGCTACGGCAAAGGTTACTATGAATGTCGCTCATGCCAAGTCCGTTCAAACTAATCACACGGAAAATGCGGGCTCCTCTTCTTCAAGTCCAAACCGATGAGACTTTATTCAAGAAACTATGAATTCTAAAGATCCTCAATATAAGGAAGTCAGGTCACCCATGCACAACCATACCGATATAGCAACTTCTCGATAAGCGCTTGTAACCACCAAAGGGGCACTTCCTCAACTGGGAGGCCCAGGACCCCAGAATTTGAGCCGCGACCGTTTGTTCAAGCAAACATCTGGTAAAGATGATGGATTCCACCCCGTGGTCCAGCTCAACGAAGAAGAACGCATAACGGAAATGGTGCACAGAATTATGGAAAAGAGCTCGAGGAAGCCGGATGATGAGAAGGACTGGGGATTTGCTCCCACCAAAACCCCACTTACAAAAGGATAAAAATGGCACACCCAAACAAATTGAAACCACCAACAGTCCAGGCTTACAATGGAACAAGTGATCCCAACATATTTCTGTTCAAATACAATCAACATATGGATGGGAAACGGGCCACTGACGAGTTGAAGTGCTTATACTTTCCGATTGTCTCAAGGGGGTGACGTCACTTTGGTTCACAAAGCTACCACCCAGATCTGTGGTTGACTTTGCTACCTTGGCCAAATTATTTCGAGAACAATTTAGGCTCCAGGTGACGAAAGTACGAGATGTCATGGAACCGAATGAACTTGAACAAAGGCCAGTGCACTACAAGAAAAATATCCTACTGCAACTAGCTATTTGCAACAGGCGATATATAACAGTTGCAGTAAATGATATTTAGCAACAGACCTTTCGTAGCAGTTGCAATAGATAAATTTTGCAACAGGCTTTTTCTTTTTGTTGCAGAAAACCTGTTTTTAGCAACTGCGCTTCCCTTCCAGTTGGAAAAACATATCTTTAGCAACTGCTCTTCCAGACCCGTTGCAAAAAAATATCTTTAGCAACTTTTTCGCCGGTTGCAATAACTGTATCTTTTTACAAGTGGTAAAGTCAGTTGCGAAAAACACACTAAAAATAAGTAGTAGTTTTTAATTAAGAAGTCATAAACGACTACTTATAATTAACCGTCAATAAATAAGCAGTAGTTTTTAATGATTAATTTTAATAATTAATTTTAAATAGTTACTATTAAATAATTAACTATTATTAATTATATAATGGGGACGGCTATCGGAACACAAAATTAGACACAAATCCGGAGACACAAAGCCTCAACCATTGGATCTTTTTGTCTTTATGTGGAGAGGTGTAATTCATGGGGTGATCCAATGGTGGGGATTAGTTGTGTCACCAATTGTGTCTAAATTTTGTGTCCCAATAGAATTTCCCTTATATAATAATTAAGATTACTATTTAATAATTATTAACTAATAACAAAATTTAATTATTATAAGATGATACTTATAATTGACAATTAAATAATAATATTTATTAGTTAAAAAATAACAAAATAAATAAATATTAAATAATAATAATTAATTAATAATAACAAAATAATGGATAAAATTAATAATTAATTTGGAATACGAATATGTATAAATAATAAATAATAAATTCATAATCAATGAATAAATAATAATTGATCAATATTACTATTAAGGAGTAATTAATATTATATAATAATCTTTTGTATGAATTAATTTTTAATTTGTGTTTAAAAGATGTATTTTTATGAATTAATTAGTTATTTGTTATTAATAATTGTTGACATTGCTGCTTTTAATTTTTTTAAGTATTTTTTAATTTATATTAAATTATTGTTTAAAATGAAATAGAATTTCTAAAAAATGATGCTTTTATATATGTTTAAAAAGAATAATTGATTATCTTTGAGTTTAGCTATTTACAAATGCAATCATATAATAGTTGCAATAAGCAATCTTCAGCCTCTAACGTTTTCCGACTAGTAAATTATTTTTACTTGGACCACCGTAACTTTCGTTTTCCGCTTCACATTTTCAACTACCGCTTCATATTATCTTGTTCAAACTCGACTGCTTCACATTATCCTCAAATATCGCTTCATGTTATTTTGTTCGAACTCGACCTCGATGATTCCTCCTTCTCCGATGCTATACAACCATCTCTTCTCCCTTCTGATTTTTAATAGTTACCATTGTATAATTAACTATTAGTAATTATATAATAAATAAGAGTAACATTTAATAATTTTTAATTATAATAAATATCTAATTTTTATAAAGTGATGTTTATAATTAAAAATTCAATAATTAAATAATAATTTGCAAATAATTAATAATGAAATAATAATATAATTCATAATTAAACAATAATCAAATAAATAATTAATATTTTGCACATCCATCTGGCCGTCCACACACTTGTCGTGTGTTGTTTTGTTCGCTGATTGGGTTGGTTTGTACACATCCACCCACATCTGTAAATTTTCTTAAAAAAAGGAGTAATTTTTCTAAAAAAATCAATAACCGTGTAACTTAAGTTAGAATTAGGTTTTAACAATCGTTGACCCGCCCACGCCCTGTAATAATTTACTCTTGCCGCCTTCAATTTTCATCTCCCGCTTTACATCATCCCCAAAAGCCAGCAAATTAGCTATACCGCATATCCTTTAGATCCAAAAAATTTGATATTAACTCAATTTCGCAAGACCACTCTGTGGCGAACGCCATGGCGACCGATCTCCAGATGCACCTCCGTACAACTGGCCTCCTCCTCCATTCCTAGGAAGTCCACCGGACGCTTCTACACCCGCTTGTTGCTCCATGTCCACCTCCATTTGAACCGCCATCTCAGAAGCAGGTTTCATATTCTGAGGTCAATCCTTTTTCTCTTCTCTTTCGTTTCGATTTTTGATTTTCTATTTCTTCGGTTATATTTTAGGTCATGGATGTTTCTGTGGATTTTCTGGAATGATTTGGATTTTAGAGATAGTGAGATTTCTAATCTTAAACCATATTTATGTTTTTAATCAATACAAAGCCTGAAAGATTTGGTCTTTATTGTTTTGATTGTGATATAATTTGTTCGTAGTAGGTTTAAAGAAATATAAGCATACTTGATTTATTAGTTTTCAACGATATAGGTACTGGAATGTGAATTAGTAGTGTACAAAGTAAGAAAATCAACTATATGGTTGTTTTATTTCTCTGTCCACATTTTAGAACATGAAGACGTCCATGCTTCAGTTTTCAAAAAACTATACATCGCAGGGTTAGCGGGAAAGAAAGGAAAGATTGGTGACATAAAGGAAAGAAAGGATCAAGGCAATTAATCAGTACGTATGATATAATTTAAGGTTTAACTAATTGCATAATGGATAACCTGAGGGCATTGTAGCTGCACCAGAGGTTGATGCTAATTAAAAAGCAAAGTCAAAAGAAACATCTACTCATACCGATTGCGACTGTTGTTTCACAGCCTCCATTCTAGCACATAAAGGCGTCATATTTTCTCTCTTTATATATATATATATATATATATATATTGAAACGACCCGAACTTCCCCGGTCTCCGAAGAGAAGAGAAAGAACGAATTGTTTTGAGAACACGACAAAATAGAACGCATACGAAAGAACATTTCATTGTATATTACAACAATGCATCAGATTACAAGAATATACAGAGTATAAATGAATATTACACAGAAATATCAGAGATTTAAATTACATTTAAATACATAGCAGCGGAAAATAATACAATACACAACTAGAAGAGATATACGGATACAAAGCTTTCCAGATATCATTCCAGCTGTAAACCAGGATCCTGTGAATATAAATCTGCAAAACCAAAAACTACTAGCTGCCCGTGTCAAAAAAAGGGCACCCAGAGTTTAGGTTAAAACAATAAACTCCAGGTCAGTCATGTGACTGGTGTGAGAACTAAAACAGTTATTATTCTTTATTTTAAAGTTAGGTAAATCAAGGGACCACGCCGCTAACGCGGAACGGGTTTCCTCCCAAGAATACCAGTGCATAAAACAACAGCGCAATGCTAAATAAAGAAAGATGAAGCTATTATAAGACCCAGTTCCCATCACACAATGCAACGCAAGCCGGAGGATAGGGTTTTTACCTTATAATAGCCAAGAATGCTTGATACGTTTAAAACAAATCATTTGATACTACTATAAGTGTATAGTGTATAAAACAACTTCAAATCATAAGTATCAATCATAGGCGGCATGAATGCCCCATAACACTATGTCGCCATATATAGGTTATACAATCAAAATCGCAAAGTCACGTATTTGGAAATTGGATTTCCATCTATGAACCGAGGCTAGGGATCGTCCTCTACCGATTCGAGACGCTCTAGCCCGTGTCTCAGGAACAGAACGCATCGTCCCTTGGAGCGACAGGGCCGGTCCACCGATGTGGATTAAAATGCCTGAACACTGCGTTTCCCCGCCCTTTGGGGCGTAGGTGAGCCAACTGAATGACTCCATCGGACCCGGATCGTCCGATCAAACCGAGGCGCCTCGCAACAGCAACAACCACATAAGTCAAACTCGTCAGGGCGTGTAAAACCACTGACGCCACTTCTAACTAGAAAGAAACGCATGCCCTCCCTGAGGTCCTCTCCCGTTTTTGGTTCACAACCGGGGTGCGAGGCTCGCGAATTCACGTTACACAAAGCTGTGCCACACAGGCTGTGCTTTGATCATCACCACAAGACTTTGCTTTTCAACAAAAGCCTTGATCAATTGCCACTTAGGCATGCCACACAGGCAATTCACTCCATGCGATTGATATCCATCAATATATAACCCCTGAGCTCGTACGTCTCAGAGAAGGGCGTTAAGCAAGAGAATAAATTCTCTGCCGCCAAACAGATATATATTTAATAGAGATCAATCACATAGACTAAAATCCAATGTCAGACACACAGTCCATTTACAAGTCCGTTCTGGGTCTGAACGAAACCGGAGGCACCTAGTACCCCGCATATCCATCGATCTCCAAGTACGTCTGGACGATCACCAACTGTTTCCATCTTCTTGGGTGTACAGCCCAATCAAGATCATCAGTAATCACCCAAATGACGTGAAGACTTCCGGTCTTCGACCACCGTCTTCATCTTCGACACCACGTCGAATCAGTTATTCAGAATGGGATAAACCCGGTCTTTCTGAATAACTCGCGTATATATTATAAAAGTGTTACACAAACACAACATACGCCTCATTCCAATTCAGAATATTCTTTTATTCGAATATTCCTATACTTTGGGAAAAGTTCCCATTAATTTTATCCAAGATAAATTCTTTAAATTTATTCTTTAATCTCCTTTGAATATCAATTCAAACTAGTCGGGATTAGCGAACCACACCGAAGTAATCATTTATTTTATTTCCCAATCCCAACCTATTCATCCCATGAAGTAAAACTGGTTATACTTCATATCTAACACCACGGTGTTATCGGTAAATTCAATTACCATTTCACGTTCAAATCTAATTAAAGATTTAACCATCGCCTGGAGCAAAACTGGTGATACTCCATTTTCGATCATTTCAATCTAATTAAAGATTCATTAAAACTCCACTTAGTTTTAATCTTTAACTGGGTTAAAGAATCAGTGTCATTTAAAACACGGTTCACGATAAACCCAAAATCACATTCCATTAATTATCGGGTTAAAGAACAAGTGTTATTTAAAACACTGTTCACGATAAACCCAAAAATCAATACCAATTCAATTCCAATTAAATATCGTTTAATTGGCACACTTCATTAAATCTAAATAAAAAGATTTAATCTTTTCTCAACTGGGTTCAAGAACAGTGTTAGTGGAGACACCATTCACGACAAACCCAAATCACATTTGATATTCAATACAAGGCTCTGAATAGAAAATATATCGGCTTATATTCAATATCAAATTCTACGACTAACAAATGTCGTATTGGAAATAACGATATAAATATATATCTTTCAAATTTCCATAACAACATCTGTATAATCACGAATTCCAACATCGAAATATTCCGAAGACAATTTCGATTCAAATCCACTCCAATGCAATCATTGGAAATTTTGGTTATTTTCAAAACCCTTTTCAAATTCAATTTATTTATTTAAAAATAAATAGAATTATAATTCTAGTTCAAAACTAGTTCATTTCGATAAAAATCTATTTTTATCTTTTCAAATATGGAGTTTTTCATCCCAATCCTTTCTAAATCATTTCCTATGATTTTACACAAATTATTACTATTTTTAATAATTTTATCAAGGCCCGTACAGTCGATTTCCAACAATGGCCATCGAACTGCACTTACAGCGACCTTTTTCAAATTTGATTTGGACATAATTCCAAATCCAACCGTTAGATTTCAAATTTCTAATATTCGTTAGAAAGCTCTTTTCGATACGAACCCAACGGTTCCGGTTTTAGGAGAATCCGACGGTCGGATCTCCCGTAATGTCCGTTTGAAATAAATGGTCGAAATTCACGAATTGCCGCGGCGCGGCGCGTTCTATTCAGGCCATTATATTATATATATAATATATATAATATATATTTCGTCGATTTCTATTTAAAACGAATTATATAAATAGTTTTAAAATCGTTTTAAAAGCAATTTCAACTCCCTTTTCAATTCAAATCAAAATTGAATTCTTCTTTATAAATTCGTTTTAAAATTCATTTCTATTCAATTCAAATTTCAATTCAATTCGAATTCATTTCAATTCGCTTTCAATTCAATTTGAATTCGTTTTCAATTTATTTCATTTCGAAATCGTTTTCAATTCAATTCATTTCGAAATCGTTTTATATTCAATTCATTTCGAAATCGTTTTCAATTCAATTCATTTCAAAATCGTTTTATATTCAATTCATTTCGAAATCGTTTTATATTCAATTCATTTCGAAATCGTTTTCAATTCAATTCATTTCGAAATCGTTTCCAATTCAATTCATTTCGAAATCGTTTTCAATTCAATTCATTTCGAAATCGTTTAAAATCGATATAAATATCGTTCACGTCAAAATGGCGTCAATCTAATCATCACGGCTTCACATATTTCTATTTTCAAATATTCTATTTCAAATATTTCCTATTATCGAAATATTTGTTATTATCAAAATATTCTTTATTTTCACGATTGGAATGAGGCCCAATCAATTACCATATAAAGTTAATTATATGGATTTTCATACAACACATGTATATAATAGCAACGATAAATAATCAACCATCAACCAAAGTGCACTACACCGTATAAGCATCAAATATAGATATCTAACGCTTATAATAGCCTGTCAATCAATCGATCGACATATTTAATCAATCAGGATGAGTGAGATTCATATTTCATCCCAACACCCGTGTGGGGTTTTGAAACAATCAAACACAGATTTTATTTGTGCAGTTGGGCGATGTGTAAAATTTATCGACCCAATCAATGTCCTTCAAATAGGTGAACATAAACAAACCGTCTGGTTTGTAAATGAATATTTATTTATTCACATCACGTTAAAAAATATATTTTTTTTAACGATAAAAACACTTTTATTTCAACATATGAATTTCTATTCAGTTCATTTATTCAATAAAATGATATCTTTATTTTTCTAACATATTTTAGGAAATTTCGGCGGCATAACGGCACGATACTAGAAACGGGACGAGGCCTAGCCTTATCCCCGGTCTAGTGAAGGCCCACGCCATTCACACATCAATCAAAATCACCAAACAACCAAATTCAAATCAAATCATATAACTAATCTATGCAACCAAACAAACAAGTCCATGGTCTGTGGACGATTGTGTCGGGTGCTACTAAGCACCGTCTGCATCCTAGTATATATAAATAACTAGAAAAGAAATTGAAAGGTGAGAAATTCTCACGGAAAGCTATCCAAACATCTTGACTCTTCTTTGATATAAATCTTCTTCGTTCTCGCCTTTTTGTCACCTTCGTTATCCACTTTCACTACATATGTAAAAATCATATTTTTACTTCGCTATTCAATATATAAAAATCATATTTTTACTTCGCTATTCAATATATAAAAATCACATTTTTACTTCGCTATTCAATATATAAAAATCACATTTTTTTACTTCGATGTTCAATATATAAAAATCACATTTTTACTTCGATGTTCAATATATAAAAATCACATTTTTTACTTCGATGTTCAATATATAAAAATCACATTTTTTTACTTCGATGTTCAATATATAAAAATCACATTTTTACTTCGATGTTCAATATATAAAAATCGTATTTTTATTTCGATAGTTTCATAATAGAAATCTACATCTTTTCCATTTGAAAAATCTCATCTTTTCTATTTTAAAAATCTGAGCTTTTGCATTTTAAAAATCCGAGCTTTTGCATTTCAAAAATTCGAGCTTTTGCATTTTAAAAATCCGAGCTTTTGCATTTTAAAAATCCGAGCTTTTGCATTTTAAAAATCCGAGCTTTTGCATTTTAAAAATCCGAGCTTAACTCATAGTGGTTCATATAAAATTTTAATAGCAAAAGTAAATAAATGCGAACAAATAGAAGACTTACAGTGGTTTTTTTTTTATTTTTTTATAAGAGGGAAAGGGTTCGGATTCACGGAAGGAGGAGGGGTCGGGCGTTGGAGCTGCTGGGTGCGCCGGAGTTGGAGGCGGTCAGCAGGAGGAGGGGGCGGCCGCTGCTTCGAGATGGGGGAAGCAAGGAGGAGGCGGTTCTTTTGGAAGAAAGGGGGGGTTTCGAGGATGGGGCTTGGGGGAAGCGTCGGCCGATCGCCAGAGGGAGGGAGGGGGTCGCGGTCAACGCGGCGCTGGCGGAGGAAGATCCCGTCGTCTAGAGCAGCGTTTTTTTTCTTCTTCTGATTGAATCGAACGGGGGGGGGGGGGCAGAATGAAATAAGGGGGAGGGGAGAGAAAACAGATATATTTTTTTATTTAATTATTTTATATTATTTAATTTCTAAAAGTTGACTTTTACATACGACCTCTAAACGAGGCCCGCCGCCTGTCGCCCATAGCGTTTCACCCCCATTCCGAACACAATGGGATATGTACCGCAAGCTGATTCGATCGTTTCAATCCGTTTCCTTTAAATTTACATTTAAATCACTATATTGAATTTTAAACGTACATTTCAAATTACCGGGGTCACATACCAACTCTATAAAATTCTCGAAAAATATTTTCTAGCTTCGTATTTACGATACGGTCCTAACAAAACTGGTTTCGTCGAATTCTGAGACCGTTGGAAAAATGGCCAATTTCCAGTCGATTTAAAATCAACTGAAACTGGTCAAACGCATTTTCCTTTGCCACGCCCACATATTGATTCGAAAAATTATGAAATTTGAAATCTAGCAATAACTTGACATCCCGGACCCAACAAAACCGGTTTCGTCGAAATCCGAGGTCGTTTGCAAAATGTCCATTTTTAAGGGCCTGAATTCCATAGCGACTATTCAGAATTTTCAACTGGACATATCTTTTGATTCCCGCTATGAAATTTTGCTTTTTCGGATTCGTTAGAAAGATATTATCAATTAGATCCTATCATTTTTGGTTTCACTAAAATCCGGATTGTTTTGCACCCGGTACATTCAATTGAAGATTGAAATCGAATTATCGAACTACCGCGCCATTTTCAATTCTATTTATAATTATATATAAATATTTATATTCTAACGACGACGCGTATGTAATATATACGTTCGAATTATATTCAAAATAAATTTCTCGTCGATATTATTTAAAATAATTCATTTTAAATAATCAAAATTCGCTAAAATCGCCAAAATAAAAATTTTAAACTGGCCCAGATTTTCGGGTTATTACAATCTCCCCCACTTAAAACTTTTCGTCCCCGAAAAGGAACAAAGTCGAAAGTGGTTTGATTATTCAGCTCAACTTCCATTGTTTTGATTACGGCTTAAATTCTTCAACTTTTCAGTTTCTAAGAACTTTTCAAAATTTCAAAAATTTGGCTAACACCCTAAATTTTCGAAAAATTTCGCCAGAACCTCCCCTGCACCGGGAGCATCGGGGAATTTCAAATAGCTTCCCCGGTCCTTCAGATCTCAAAAAGAAAAAGAAAAAGCCAAGCGGCTAGCCAATAGGCTCATAAAATCATCATCACCCAAACAAAACAGTAAATTATGTAGTAAACATGTACCTATTTGTCGGGCAAACAAATTTTATTCTCTGGCTCTAGCCTCCTTGCTATGACCTGTTCAATGCAAGTACATGTATATGCAAGCAAATGCGACTAATTTTCAATATCGTTCAATATTTGATACAATTAGGCTAAATGGTTCAAAATTATCAAACAATTAAACAAGCAACACAAACATCAATCAATTAGTGAATTAGAGTTTCAAATTCATAATTTTGATACATATACAAAAATCAAATTTTTGATGCCAAATCACAACAATAGGCCCTATCTAATTTTGGTTCTCACACCAGTCAATAGGAAATATATAGATATTACACGTTCGGAGCACGAACATAAATATTGATGATGCCATGGTCATTATCAACATCATCTCCGGGCGACTAGAGTGTGATTCTATATCTATCCAGTATATTAAAACTTCAAATACACGTTTGCTAGGCGTATATGCGAAATCTTTATATATTGGACTGTCCTAATCAATAAAGATAAATAATCAAATACGAATAATTGATTTATCTTTTCAAAACAAAAATTTGTTTTCATTTTAAAAATATATTCTTCACACTCGTTCTAGGATACTACTGATCCTATTTCTAACGAGTCATTCTCATTGGATATTACTAATCCAATATCTGATGAATTCTTTCGTATGGTTCTAATGTGTCTTGTTCTCTAGCTTTGTAAACCAAAGCTCCGATACCACGATGAAACGACCCGAACTTCCCCGGTCTCCGAAGAGAAGAGAAAGAACGAATTGTTTTGAGAACACGACAAAATAGAACGCATACGAAAGAACATTTCATTGTATATTACAACAATGCATCAGATTACAAGAATATACAGAGTATAAATGAATATTACACAAAAATATCAGAGATTTAAATTACATTTAAATACATAGCAGCGGAAAATAATACAATACACAACTAGAAGAGATATACAGATACAAAGCTTTCCGGATATCATTCCAGCTGTAAACCAGGATCCTGTGAATATAAATCTGCAAAACCAAAAACTACTAGCTGCCCATGTCAAAAAAAAGGGCACCCAGAGTTTAGGTTAAAACAATAAACTCCAGGTCAGTCATGTGACTGGTGTGAGAACTAAAACAGTTATTATTCTTTATTTTAAAGTTAGGTAAATCAAGGGACCACGCCGCTAACGCGGAACGGGTTTCCTCCCAAGAATACCAGTGCATAAAACAACAGGGCAATGCTAAATAAAGAAAGATGAAGCTATTATAAGACCCAGTTCCCATCACACAATGCAACGCAAGCCGGAGGATAGGGTTTTTACCTTATAATAGCCAAGAATGCTTGATACGTTTAAAACAAATCATTTGATACTACTATAAGTGTATAGTGTATAAAACAACTTCAAATCATAAGTATCAATCATAGGTGGCATGAATGCCCCATAACACTATGTCGCCATATATAGGTTATACAATCAAAATCGCAAAGTCACGTATTTGGAAATTGGATTTCCATCTATGAACCGAGGCTAGGGATCGTCCTCTACCGATTCGAGACGCTCTAGCCCGTGTCTCAGGAACAGAACGCATCGTCCCTTGGAGCGACAGGGCCGGTCCACCGATGTGGATTAAAATGCCTGAACACTGCGTTTCCCCGCCCTTTGGGGCGTAGGTGAGCCAACTGAATGACTCCATCGGACCCGGATCGTCCGATCAAATCGAGGCTCCTCGCAACAGCAACAACCACATAAGTCAAACTCGTCAGGGCGTGTAAAACCACTGACGCCACTTCTAACTAGAAAGAAACGCATGCCCTCCCTGAGGTCCTCTCCCGTTTTTGGTTCACAACCGGGGTGCGAGGCTCGCGAATTCACGTTACACAAAGCTGTGCAACACAGGCTGTGCTTTGATCATCACCACAAGACTTTGCTTTTCAACAAAAGCCTTGATCAATTGCCACTTAGGCATGCCACACAGGCAATTCACTCCATGCGATTGATATCCATCAATATATAACCCCTGAGCTCGTACGTCTCAGAGAAGGGCGTTAAGCAAGAGAATAAATTCTCCGCCGCCAAACAGATATATATTTAATAGAGATCAATCACACAGACTAAAATCCAATGTCAGACACACAGTCCATTTACAAGTCCGTTCTGGGTCTGAACGAAACCGGAGGCACCTAGTACCCCTCATATCCATCGATCTCCAAGTACGTCTGGACGATCACCAACTGTTTCCATCTTCTTGGGTGTACAGCCCAATCAAGATCATCAGTAATCACCCAAACGACATGAAGACGTCCGGTCTTCGACCACCGTCTTCATCTTCGACACCACGTCGAATCAGTTATTCAGAATGGGATAAACCCGGTCTTTCTGAATAACTCGCGTATATATTATAAAAGTGTTACACAAACACAACATACGCCTCATTCCAATTCAGAATATTCTTTTATTCGAATATTCCTATACTTTGGGAAAAGTTCCCATTAATTTTATCCAAGATAAATTCTTTAAATTTATTCTTTAATCTCCTTTGAATATCAATTCAAACTAGTCGGGATTAGCGAACCACACCGAAGTAATCATTTATTTTATTTCCCAATCCCAACCTATTCATCCCATGAAGTAAAACTGGTTATACTTCATATCTAACACCACGGTGTTATCGGTAAATTCAATTACCATTTCACGTTCAAATCTAATTAAAGATTTAACCATCGCCTGGAGCAAAACTGGTGATACTCCATTTTCGATCATTTCAATCTAATTAAAGATTCATTAAAACTCCACTTAGTTTTAATCTTTAACTGGGTTAAAGAATCAGTGTCATTTAAAACACGGTTCACGATAAACCCAAAATCACATTCCATTAATTATCGGGTTAAAGAACAAGTGTTATTTAAAACACTGTTCACGATAAACCCAAAAATCAATACCAATTCAATTCCAATTAAATATCGTTTAATTGGCACACTTCATTAAATCTAAATAAAAAGATTTAATCTTTTCTCAACTGGGTTCAAGAACAGTGTTAGTGGAGACACCATTCACGACAAACCCAAATCACATTTGATATTCAATACAAGGCTCTGAATAGAAAATATATCGGCTTATATTCAATATCAAATTCTACGACTAACAAATGTCATATTGGAAATAACGATATAAATATATATCTTTCAAATTTCCATAACAACATCTGTATAATCACGAATTCCAACATCGAAATATTCCGAAGACAATTTCGATTCAAATCCACTCCAATGCAATCATTGGAAATTTTGGTTATTTTCAAAACCCTTTTCAAATTCAATTTATTTATTTAAAAATAAATAGAATTATAATTCTAGTTCAAAACTAGTTCATTTCGATAAAAATCTATTTTTATCTTTTCAAATATGGAGTTTTTCATCCCAATCCTTTCTAAATCATTTCCTATGATTTTACACAAATTATTACTATTTTTAATAATTTTATCAAGGCCCGTACAGTCGATTTCCAACAATGGCCATCGAACTGCACTTACAACGACCTTTTTCAAATTTGATTTGGACATAATTCCAAATCCAACCGCTAGATTTCAAATTTCTAATATTCGTTAAAAATCTCTTTTCGATACGAACACAACGGTTCCAGTTTTAGGAGAATCCGACGGTCGGATCTCCCGTAATGTCCATTTGAAATAAATGGTCGAAATTCACGAACTGCCGCGGCGCGGCGCGTTCTATTCAGGCCATTATATTATATATATAATATATATAATATATATTTCGTCGATTTCTATTTAAAACGAATTATATAAATAGTTTTAAAAGCAATTTCAACTCCCTTTTCAATTCAAATCAAAATTGAATTCTTCTTTATAAATTCGTTTTAAAATTCATTTCTATTCAATTCAAATTTCAATTCAATTTGAATTCATTTCAATTCGCTTTCAATTCAATTTGAATTCGTTTTCAATTTATTTCATTTCGAAATCGTTTTCAATTCAATTCATTTCGAAATCGTTTTATATTCAATTCATTTCGAAATCGTTTTCAATTCAATTCATTTCAAAATCGTTTTATATTCAATTCATTTCGAAATCGTTTTATATTCAATTCATTTCGAAATCGTTTTCAATTCAATTCATTTCGAAATCGTTTTCAATTCAATTCATTTCGAAATCGTTTTCAATTCAATTCATTTCGAAATCGTTTAAAATCGATATAAATATCGTTCACGTCAAAATGGCGTCAATCTAATCATCACGGCTTCATATATTTCTATTTTCAAATATTCTATTTCAAATATTTCCTATTATCGAAATATTTGTTATTATCAAAATATTCTTTATTTTCACGATTGGAATGAGGCCCAATCAATTACCATATAAAGTTAATTATATGGATTTTCATACAACACATGTATATAATAGCAACGATAAATAATCAACCATCAACCAAAGTGCACTACACCGTATAAGCATCAAATATAGATATCTAACGCTTATAACAGCCTGTCAATCAATCGATCGACATATTTAATCAATCAGGATGAGTGAGATTCATATTTCATCCCAACACCCGTGTGGGGTTTTCAAACAATCAAACACAGATTTTATTTGTGCAGTTGGGCGATGTGTAAAATTTATCGACCCAATCAATGTCCTTCAAATAGGTGTACATAAACAAACCGTCTGGTTTGTAAATGAATATTTATTTATTCACATCACGTTAAAAATTATATTTTTTTTTAACGATAAAAACACTTTTATTTCAACATATGAATTTCTATTCAGTTCATTTATTCAATAAAATGATATCTTTATTTTTCTAACATATTTTAGGAAATTTCGGCGGCATAACGGCACGATACTAGAAACGGGACGAGGCCTAGCCTTATCCCCGGTCTAGTGAAGGCCCACGCCATTCACACATCAATCAAAATCACCAAACAACCAAATTCAAATCAAATCATATAACTAATCTATGCAACCAAACAAACAAGTCCATGGTCTGTGGACGATTGTGTCGGGTGCTACTAAGCACCGTCTGCATCCTAGTATATATAAATAACTAGAAAAGAAATTGAAAGGTGAGAAATTCTCACGGAAAGCTATCCAAACATCTTGACTCTTCTTTGATATAAATCTTCTTCGTTCTCGCCTTTTTGTCACCTTCGTTATCCGCTTTCACTACATATGTAAAAATCATATTTTTACTTCGCTATTCAATATATAAAAATCATATTTTTACTTCGCTATTCAATATATAAAAATCACATTTTTACTTCGCTATTCAATATATAAAAATCACATTTTTTTACTTCGATGTTCAATATATAAAAATCACATTTTTACTTCGATGTTCAATATATAAAAATCACATTTTTTACTTCGATGTTCAATATATAAAAATCACATTTTTTACTTCGATGTTCAATATATAAAAATCACATTTTTACTTCGATGTTCAATATATAAAAATCGTATTTTTATTTTGATAGTTTCATAATAGAAATCTACATCTTTTCCATTTGAAAAATCTCATCTTTTCTATTTTAAAAATTTGAGCTTTTGCATTTTAAAAATCCGAGCTTTTGCATTTTAAAAATTCGAGCTTTTGCATTTTAAAAATCCGAGCTTTTGCATTTTAAAAATCCGAGCTTTTGCATTTTAAAAATCCGAGCTTAACTCATAGTGGTTCATATAAAATTTTAATAGCAAAAGTAAATAAATGCGAACAAATAGAAGACTTACAGTGGTTTTTTTTATTTTTTTATAAGAGGGAAAGGGTTCGGATTCACGGAAGGAGGAGGGGTCGGGCGTTGGAGCTGCTGGGTGCGTCGGAGTTGGAGGCGGTCAGCAGGAGGAGGGGGCCGCCGCTGCTTCGAGATGGGGGAAGCAAGGAGGAGGCGGTTCTTTTGGATGAAAGGGGGGGGTTTCGAGGATGGGGCTTGGGGGAAGCGTCGGCCGATCGCCAGAGGGAGGGAGGGGGTCGCGGTCAACGCGGCGCTGGCGGAGGAGGATCCCGTCGTCTAGAGCAGCGTTTTTTTTTCTTCTGATTGAATCGAAGGGGGGGGGGCAGAATGAAATAAGGGGGAGGGGAGAGAAAACAGATATTTTTTTTATTTAATTATTTTATATTATTTAATTTCTAAATGTTGACTTTTACATACGACCTCTAAACGAGGCCCGCCTCCTGTCGCCCATAGCGTTTCACCCCATTCCGAACACAATGGGATATGTACCGCAAGCTGATTCGATCGTTTCAATCAGTTTCCGTTAAATTTACATTTAAATCACTATATTGAATTTTAAACGTACATTTCAAATTACCGGGGTCACATACCAACTCTATAAAATTCTCGAAAAATATTTTCTAGCTTCGTATTTACGATACGGTCCTAACAAAACTGGTTTCGTCGAATTCTGAGACCGTTGGAAAAATGGCCAATTTCCAGTCGATTTAAAATCAACTGAAACTGGTTAAACGCGTTTTCCTTTGCCACGCCCACATATTGATTCGAAAAATTATGAAATTTGGAATCTAGCAATAACTTGACATCCCGGACCCAACAAAACCAGTTTCGTCGAAATCCGAGGTCGTTTGCAAAATGTCCATTTTTAAGGGCCTGAATTCCATAGCGACTATTCAGAATTTTCAACTGGACATATCTTTTGATTCCCGCTATGAAATTTTGCTTTTTCGGATTCGTTAGAAAGATATTATCAATTAGATCCTATCATTTTTGGTTTCACTAAAATCCGGATTGTTTTGCACCCGGTACATTCAATTGAAGATTGAAATCGAATTATCGAACTACCGCGCCATTTTCAATTCTATTTATAATTATATATAAATATTTATATTCTAACGACGATGCGTATATAATATATACGTTCGAATTATATTCAAAATAAATTTCTCGTCGATATTATTTAAAATAATTCATTTTAAATAATCAAAATTCGCTAAAATCGCCAAAATAAAAATTTTAAACTGGCCCAGATTTTCGGGTTATTACATATATATATATATATATATATATACACACACACACACACCTATATCTTGTTTAGTATTAATCATGTCATTTGCAATTTCATTTTGCTTTTGTTATTACAGGAGATTGCTTCTGAATACAAAGTAAGGGCAATTTCTACCTTCAAGTTTATCAAGGACGGTGCTGTCATTGATGAAATTGTTGGTGCGGATAAACAAGAGCTGGAGAGGAAGGTTCAGCAACACAAGGCTGTTCAAGCTGCTTGAACTTTGATCGTCTCTGCTTTTTACCAGTATTTTACGTTTAGTGTTTGTTTACCTGGTGCGTAGAACTGTTCTGTGTTTTGCTTAATATTAGTTCAAGTTAGCGGGAAAGAAAGGAACCATTCAGTCCACTTAATATTAGTTCAGGTTAGCGGAAAAGAAAGGAAAGATTGTCTTTGTGCAAATAATAGTTTGTTCTAAACTGCAGGTAACCGTATGATATTGAGTTCCTCAGATTGTCTTTGTGCGTAAAACTGTTCTGTCTACTTACCATACTATGATATTGAGTTCCTCAGATTGTCTTTGCGCAAATAATAGTTTGTTCTAAACTGCAGGTGGCCGTATCCATTTCTTGACTTAGCATCTCCTCAAGCCCCAGTGTGGTAATTTCTTCCATCAATACATAATAATTATGTTGTTCTATAGAGAAATTTATCTACTCTACCTGTAACTTGTTTCATATTTTTCAGTACAATAAATAGACTATGTATGCTTATGCAGGTATTTGACAGTGGCACTGATGCACATCCCTTGTTATGCAATTTTTGCTCTAATCATAAAGATGAAGCATCATGTTTTATCAAGATGGTTTCCTCAGTCGAATCTTATTAACTGTCGAGGTTAAAGAAATCATTCATTTGTCGGCAGAATTGCTTCCCTAGAGACGTCTGCTCTGCTTACTGATTCATCATTTTTTTTAAATCTTCAAATGCAACAGTCACCTTCTTTTTTCCTTCTCCATCTTCTAAATTACACCATGATCTCCAAGAAACTTCATTCAAAAAAATTTCTACTTACAATCGCACTCTACATTTCATTCAAATCAGTAGCCTCAGAAGATAACAGGATTCCAGTCGTAACAAACACATGTCTTACCTACTGCGGCAACATCATGGTGGAGTACCCATTTGGATTAAGTTCAGAATATGGTCACTTAGGTTTCAAGGATCTTCTGTACTGCATAAATGGGATGCTCTTGCTTCACATTCCTTCTGTAACATATTGTGTTTTGAACATAGATTATGCTTATAATTCTATTACTTTGCATGACTCTTCTATGTCAGATTGCTACTCTCTTACTCTGTCGTCTGCTTCCAGTACTTCAAATGGTTTTGTCGTTGAGGGGTGAAGGTCATCTAACACGGTAGTTCCTGCGACAGAAAGCGCTCTAGGTTTGATTTGTTTTGTTGACAAAACATTTCTTAGTTTCATGCTTGGTTTACTAATTGTTATGTCAGTATTGCATCAAATGCTTAATTTCAAAAGTTATTTTTGTTCTGTAATGCTAAGTTCGTGTGGTGGCAAAACAATGTTTGGAAAAACATTTCAAATAAAAAGTATTATTGGTTACTTAATTAGTACACTGTAAATCAACTCATTTATCATGCTTAACACATGTGTGTATAGTTCATTTTCCGATATATATTTCATTCAGTCTATTTTTCTCTTTGTTTACAAAATTAAAACCTTGGAGTTGATATAATTCATTAAATAACCATTTTGTAAGCGTCTGTCCCTAGATTGGGGAGCCCAGGTAAGAAAATGAGAACTACGTACGCATAAGCATCAACGGATGAGCAAATGGATATCACTTTACAAAAGCTTATGCAAATAATTTGAATAACACTGTAACCCGCATGTCGCAGGTGATGATACATATCTAAAAATTATTGTAGAAAGAAACTGCATTAATTCATTTCAAATGAATGACGCTACTTATGCTTTACATGTTGTAGGAAAAAAATGTCAGGATATTACTCAAAGAGCAGCCTAAGCACTAGTATGGACCTAGCTAGTACGGTGAAGGACCTAGCCAGTACGGTGAAGCAAGCTGAGAATCTTTTGCTGATGTCCCAGATATACACTAGATGATTGAGTAGAAACATGAAAATGTTCTATTCGAAAAAAATGTGTTGTGTGAAAGAAGAATTTGTTATACATGAGTGATGTATGAAAATTGTAGAATTTTTTATTGTAATTGTTTGTGGTATTATAACTTTGTTAAAATAAAATTTTTATTTGTTTATATTATTTTGTGATATACACTATTACTAAAATGAATACATTTAATATGTAATATCTATAAGCTGTAATTTTTTTTTTATAGATTTATGGATCTATTGCAACAGGCATATACTGTTGCAAAATGATCTGTTGCAACAGCAAAAGCCTGTTGCAAAAAAGGATACTGCAACATCTTATTGCAACAGGCAGAAAATGTTGCGGACTTTTTGCAACTTCGGCTATACCAACAGGCGCATGCCTGTTGCAATAGGTCTACTGCAACAGATATCGCCTGTTGCAAAAAGTGTTTTTTGTTGTAGTGGTGGAATCCATAATGGCTTTTCTCACCCGTTTCAACACCGCCACGGCTGAGGTCGGAAACTACGTGTAACAACCCGGATTCTGATGGACCGATTTTTTTTCAAATATCCCAATCCATAGAAACCCGAGTTGGTTTGCTCTGGTATCTTGCAGAAAAGACAGAGACATGAAACATGTTAGTGTTCGGAAAACATCTCATAGCGGAAGGAATAAAATATAATGTAATTAAAACATAGTTTTACCTTAATAATAATAATACTGCTAAACGAGTATCCAAAGCTATACAGTCTCTGTCATGAACCTAACCTGCGAATGTTGTGAGGAGGGGGGGGGGGGGGGGTCAGAACATAAGTCCTGTGTGACCGGATTTAAATTATACTTCTGGATATTCCTACATATACCATTCAATTACATTTTCTAATTTATTGGGTTATCTGTGTTATTAGCATTCAAGGCTTACACACATCGCACCCATCTACTCCCTAGTAGATTAACCTAATACAGTGTACATGTAGCTACCCCCAACTAAGGTACACCCCATGGTACCCTACTTGCACGGTCTCCACTGTATCATCGCAGGAATATAGTAGTCCCTAATCCTACGCCCGAATGTCGTACGGATTTTTGTATATATGTCAATGCTATGTCTGCAAAGAACCACTACTTCTATATTACGTAAGCGTTCGGACTGCCATCTTTGAACCATTCGATCGAATTAGGTTCCATCCTCAAATAATGCCCTCTAGTCTTATGATACACCATCCAGAGCGACATGAGTGTACCTAGACTTTCCCACGTACGTATCATCAATCGTTCTCGATGTCTATTGCACATGTTCTCTATATGCGCGCCCGAGTCCCGTGGCAGGGCTAATCAAGAAATACAGAACTCGGTCGGGAGCTTTCAGATATCTGCCGATTGCAGATGCTAAGGTCTGCTTTTTCGGTGGCTATGGTCCCACTAGACCCCTCGCTCAACTAATGAAAGGCACCCAAGAATATCAAGAATGAGAACTTAACGCCGGCCCCCTATGCCCTTCAAACCTATTGGCCAACCTCACCCATAACTAGATAGCAAAGTATATGGTCTTTTGGAGTTCTCCGCCTTTCCGCTTTATGTACTGATTGAAGATGGTAGGTAGACGATGAGTTGCTATCACAGGCCGCTAACTGGTCTCGCCGAATCACGCTGGTCCATCTTAGTCTTTTGATTACCCCTTATTATTGCAATCAAGGCATACTCGTTGGTTCACCTACGTAGACCTAACCTCTGTGAGTACAGGCGGATCATCTGCCACTCACAGAGGAATACCAAGAGTACCTACGTCCCCGGAAGTCACGTGCTTCTTAACCCAATCCGTTGGAGCCTACAAGGAGATGGACATGCGCTCCTCTTTGTGTCTTTTGACACCTCGATGATCTACCCCTTATGGTTATTCATCCTCTAATATATGGACTGGTCCAAGCGCCTCAGCTTTATATGTCATTAGACCCTACGTCTAACCATTAATTACGCACTTGCGCCAACTCGTGTGTTTTCTCATTTAACTTGGTTGTTCTCCTTCACGTTGACTTCCTTTTCAAGTTTACCAAGTTACCCTCGCTTATTAATTCAATTTATAACTTAACCCATTTAAGTTCATTAATAAGCCTACAACATGTTATTCTCATAATCTATTCATTATTCCATCCCATGGTTACCATAACTTGTTCTACTTAATTTATAATTAAGCACATCTTAATTCACAGATACATTGGTAAGAGAATAAATTCATTTTTCCTTATCATTCCTTATAACTTATCTTATTTCATAAGTTATAATTCCCACTTGTCCCTAGGACAAGCCTACCTATTATCTTTCTTAATCAAGTTCATTCATAATTGGTTATTATCCTCATTCCCCATTTTGGCATTAATTAAGATTAACTTAACCTTTCTCATTTCTTTAGTAAATTTACTTAACCCCTACTAAATTCAACTGGTTCTTAACACCACTACTGATTTAATTAGGTTAAGTATTCCAATTTAACAAATTACCATGCTACCCAGGTTACCCACTTAACCCCTTTTATTACATCCATGTCAACCCTACATGTGTCGTCTTGGTTAAGTGTTCATTATTATTTATTATGTTCGTAAAAACGCAAGACCTCTCACATTAGATTGTCGTTTGTGGTTGCTGGATATGCCAGACCAATTCCGGGCAGACTTCTACCGCATCCGAATCTAACCTCGTGTCCTGACACCATTATGGGTCCAATTTCCATGTAAGACCTCTCACATTAGATTGCCGTTTCAAGGTTGCTGGATATGCCAGGCGGTTCCGGGAAGACTTCTACCGCAGACCAAACCTAACCTCGTGTCTTAGGCATCTAAGTTCTTATTATAACTTATACTCATAATTCAAATCTTGGATTATAATATATGTCAATTACCCATAAACCCTCAATTAACATTTATGCTTATAATCCTATCAACAGATTATGCCTAAAATCCCAATTCAACCTATAATCCCAATTTCATGTTCATAATTCCAATTTGATTTATATACATAAATCCCACCCTAATTATGTTCATAATTCCAAGCATATTTATGCCAAATTCCTCATATATGTCGCATTTCTTCTTGCACTTGATTAACTTCAATAAAGTGAAATTATTCCAATTCTACCAATTGTTCATATTCATTGAAATTATGCTCCAAAATTCCAACCTATCAGTTTTGCCCCAAATTACCCAACCTTAAGTTGCGCTCAAATTACAGTCTTGCTTATTCATGTCCATTATTAATCCACGCACTTCCTAATTATTCCAACATACTTAATTGTTCCAACTTAATTTGCACATATTTTCACTAATGTCCCAAATTAATATTTATAGTTATGCGCCAAATTACTAACCCACTTAATTTCAAGTATTTTGTAAGTTGCACAACAATTCCCCAAATTTCCAATTTTGTCATAAGTTATGCTACAATTCTTCAATTATAAATTATACTCAAAATTTAACATTAATTATGCCCAAATCAACCCAGCATTTGCTAAATTACCATTCGCACGTTCATCTCTACGAGATTTGGCTCAGGCTCGAAGGTAGCCTGGCTATAAAAATAAAAAGGGAAGGAGGAAGGGAAGAGATAAAGAACACGCATAATAATAAAAGTTGTAACATTTTAATTGGGGAATTGCTAAATGATATGTATACAATTATTCACAAGAATAATTTAAACCCACTCACCTTGCTAGGATTAGAAAAGAGATAAATCGTTGTTGTAACACTTTGATGTTGATTAACCTTCTAAATTGATTGTTGATGAAGACCTTGTCTCTAAAAATCTCTAATTTAATTTATGTTGAAGGTGGAGGCTAGGTTAGTTGAGAATTTAGCAGCATGGAGGCTAGGGTTAAAGAGATAGATGAGATTAGGGTTGGGTTTGATGTTTATTTATAGCTGTAGTAGGTGAATTAGGGCCTTAGGATTAAAATATAATCCATCTAAACCTTCCATCTTGCTAAAAAAATATATTCTAGAGTAGGCCAAACCAACCCAGGTGCGTTGCACACTGATGGTGTTGACACCTTCCTATATGTGGTTTCTTTTATTTTTGTACAAGCAAAATCTTAAATGCTCCTTAATATATGCAAAGTATGTTTCTTTTCCGTTAATGCATCCTTCCATGTGTCATTATTTTATATACAATATGAATTGTATTAATTATTTTGACATTAGCTTGCTTTAATTGAATCAATTTATGTTTATTTTCCAACTTCTTTCCATGCATTAAACTTTCCCATGTGACATTATTTCTTTGTTGCATATATTTCTATTATTCTTATTTAAATGCGTTAATGCTTTTCCGTTTCATGCACTTGATATGTTACTTCTTTTTAACGCATTAAATTGCTTGATTCCTCTTTCTAAACCTTTTTTTTTTCTATGCATGCTTTAATTGCATAATTGACATGTATGCATTCTATATTCTTTTTCTTTTATTTGCATGACATTAATTCGTTTTTATTTAGGTTCATGCATTTACACATTTCTATTATTTTTAGTGCATGTATTATCTTCCTACAAAATTTTGAATTTCAAATAACATGTATACACATATGCCCCTTCTCATTTATTGTTGTATGCAATTTGATTAATTCACCTTTTTACCATTTACATTAATTACATTAACGTTTCTCTTTACTAATTGTTTTCTCTATCATAATTACATGCATGTACTTTCTTTTCCTTTTTAACATTATTACATGCGCAATTGTATTGCATACTTTTTTTCCTTGCATTAACTTCTTTTTAATATATATATATATATATATATATATATTGCATGCAATTCATTTTTCTTCATTTCAATGCACTTATTTTTTTAATTTTCCTTTAAATATATCTATACATATAATATATACATATATGCATATTTTTAATTATCACTAAAAATGTGAGGTGTTACATTACGAGCCATGTTTATTTTTAATGGCTTTGAAAGGAGATATAAGCAAAAAGACCAAGCTCGGATGATGGATTAAGAAGAAGAAACCAAGTACTCTTGAGGAACTGCTTGACAAAGCTGAGGAATACATAGGCGTGGATAAGGATCCGGCCTATACCATAAATTTTCCCGAAAGCAACACTCAACATGAAAAGAAGAATGGTGATGCCGAGGGGGATCAGAAGAATCTCGGTAATCAAAAAAGAGGGAATGATGAAAGAGAAACCAACCAAACAAAAAGCTTCATTTCTTTAAGAATTCGGAATTGACTCCTCTAAACGATACCGTGGAGAACATATTCATGGCAACCAAACACACTGAAGATTACCCAATACCGAAACAAGTGAAAGTCAGTGATGCAGTGACCATGTCAGGAAGATTCTACCAGTTTCATAACCAGCTAGGTCGTAATACAAACGAGTGCAGACACCTGAAGAGCTTAATTGAAGAAATGATAAGGAAAAACAGACTTCAACAATATACAAAGAACCCGCAAAATGCCCAGAATGCTCAAGGCCAAGGAACCTCTGCAAGACAACCTAAACAAAATGAGAATGTTTCGGTCGCTGCTATTCCAAGGTTGATCATCAATATTATTTCAGGTGGGCCGCACCCAGCCGGGTGAAGCTGGGGGGACATTGTGAAATACTCAAATAAAACGAAGAACCTTCCAAAAGAAGAAGAGCTCATGATCATGAATGAAGCTTTATCAGCAATGTTGCCGAGAATTCCATGGGATGATGTCGTGTTCAAAGATGAGGATAAAAACAGACTCATAACTCCAACAGTGGATCCCATGGTGATAACCATTGGCTTGGGACCAGCCATTGTTAGAAGGGTCTTAGTCGACAATGGGGCATCGGTCAGTGTTCTCTTCATCAGTGCATTTCATAGAATGAAACTCTCAATGGATGATGTGAAAGCTTGCCAGAATAAAATTCACGGATTCACGGGGCAGGCCGTTCAACCAATTGGCATTGTCAATTTGCTCATCAAGCTTAGAGAAGGAGAGTGTAAGGTGGCACTAAAACAAGATTTTGTCATAATCGATGAGTTCTCTGCTTACAATGCCTTCCTTGGAAGGCAAACCCTCACGGCATTTAGAATAACAATGACTCTGTGGTGTCTCACGATGAAGTTCCCTACTGAAAACGGAATTGGTACAGTCAAGGGCAACCAACAGATAGCAAGGGAGTGCTATTTGGTTGAGCTTGCCGAGGCAAGGAAGAAGGAAGTGAAGAAAGATATGGAGCCCCCGCTCCGCATTCGTGATCCCCCTTATAGAAATTAAGGAAGGGCCCTCATACTGGCGAGCATAGTGGAGCCCAGAAGGAAATTGACCCAAGAAAAGCCAATATGGGGGAAAACAGAGCGGCACCGGCTGAGGACACCATCTCTGTTCTAGTACACGATAAAGATCCCGACTGAGTCTTAAAGATAGGTTCTCAACTCGGACTAAAGTTGCAGAGGGATTTGACATTGTTTTTAAAAGGAAAATTAGATGTGTTTGCATGGATGCACTTTGACATGTGCGAAATATCACCAGATGTAATTGTCCATAAGTTGAATATTAATCCTAGTTTGACTCCTGTAAAACAAAAAAGACAAATGCAAGGACCTAAAAGATCTGTGGCATTAAAAGAAGAAGTAGATAGATTGTTCAAAAATAATTTTATAACAGAATTTATGTATTCCGCTTGGGTTTCCAATGCGGTCCTTGTTAAAAAATCCGACGGAAAATGAAGAGTGAGCATAGACTACTCGGACCTTAACGAAGCATGTCCCAAGGACAGTATTCCTTACCGAGAATTAATCAACTTGTTGACCCAATTGCAGTGCATGAATTGTTATCCTTCATGGACGCATACTCCGGGTATAAACAAATCATGATGCATAATCTGGACTAAGAAAACACGAGTTTCATAACCAATAGAGGCTTATATTGCTAAAAAAGTTATGCCGTTTGGGCTAAAGAATGCGGGAGCAACCTACCAACGCCTTGTGAATTCCATGTTCAAATCTCAAATCGGGAACACTATGGAGGTCTATGTAGATGATATGCTGGTAAAATCCAAAAGGCAAAAATCATCTTGATAATCTAGCCGAGATGTTTCATATCCTTAGAAAGTACGGTATGAAGTTAAATCCTTTAAAATGCTCATTCGGAGTTTCATCAGGAAAATTTCTCGGATTTATAGTCAACGCTAGGGGCATCGAGGCGAATCCTTCCCAAGTCATGGCATTACAGGAAATGCGAGCTCCAAGGACAAAGAAAGAGCTTCAAAGCTAGAACGGGAAAGTTGCTGCCCTTAACCGGTTCATCTCTAAAGCAACCGATCGATGCACCCCACTTTTCGATGCTTTGAAAAAGGGAATGAAAGATTTCTAGTGGACTCAAGAGTGTCAAACAGCTTTCGAAGAATTGATTAAGCATATGGAGTCACCACCGATGCTTTCGAAACCTAGAGATGGAGAGGAGCTGTTCCTATATTTGGCCGTATCATCACATGCCTTAAGCGCTACACTTGTCCGAGAGGATGCCAAAGTCTAATGGCTAGTTTATTACATTAGCAAGCGGCTCGTTGGAGCAGAATTAAACTACCCAAAGTTAGAGAAGCTCGCCTACTGCCTACTTATTATGTCAAAAAAATTGAGACCATATTTCCAATCCTATCCGATAAAAGTTCTCACTGATCAACCGCTAAGACAAGTTCTATTTCGCTCAGAAATTTCGGGAAGGTTATTGAAGTGGAACATTGATCTTAACCAATATGACATCACTTATCACCCCCGAAGAGCTATTAATGGGCAAGACTTAGCGGATTTCATCACTGAATTCATGGACAGGGGAGAGGAAATTGAGGAACCGACAGAGACAGTAGCTAGTTGGAAGCTATACTTTGATGGATCCATAAACGATTACTGTTCAGGGGCTGGGATTGTGTTAGAAACTCCGGATGGTCATTCTCTACGCTATGCCTTGAGATTGGAATTCCCATCAACAAACAATGAGGCCTAATACGAAGCATTAATAACAGGGCGGAAGTTAGCAAAGGAGTTGAATCTAAAACCTTACAAATATTTAGTGATTCTCAACTGGTAGTGTGTCAAGTCCTTAGAGAATTCCAGACTAAAGTTGAAAACCTCCCTTTTTATCTTATCAAAGCCATGGAATTTATCAACGACTACACTATATCCCACATTCCAAGGGAAGAAAATTCAAAGGCAGATTCACTCGCTAAATATGCCAATTCTTCGGATGCGCAGTTGCTAGGCCTTATTCATGTTGAAGTCCTTTCAACTCCCGCCATTGAGGAAGCCCATGTTGACTGGATCATGGAGATAGTCGAAGAGCCCGTGTCATGGATGACTCCGATCAAGGAATACATCCTCAACGGGATGCTCCCCGAAGAGCTAAAAAAGCGAAGGAAGATATTATGCAAGGCTCCACTATATCTTATTCAGGACGGAAGATTATATAGACGAGGATTCTCTATGCCATTACTTCAATGTGTAACAATGGAGTCAAAAGTAATCTTGGCAGAATTAAATGGAGGAGATTATCGAGGTCACATAGGTGGTCGAAACTGGCCGACAAAATTCTGCGATATGGCTACTTTTGGCCCGATGTGAATCTAGATGCGATGAACTATGTTAAAAAGTGTGACAAATGCCAAAGGTTTGCGAAAATTCCAAGAGCGCCTCCCACTAAATTGAATCAAATGGTTAGTCCGTGGCCATTTGCCGTCTGGGGCATAGACTTGATCGGAGCATTACCTACAGCTAAATCGAATATGAAGTACGCAATGGTTTTAGCAAACCTAGCGGTAATAGAAACTAAAATTTATAATAAAAACTGAAATTTACTTGAATTGCTATTATGAAATACCGAAAATCTAAAATTATATATAGGTTAGGTCATCTCAACAGTAGTACCAGAGGGCTCAGGACATGGTGGAGTTCGCACAGTTACGAGCCCACACCGCAGAGCTTAACGAGCGTGATCGCCGCCATGAAGAGCAGATGGAGCAACTTAACTATCATTTGGGGGAGTTCATTGCCCAGTACGGTACTGGTCCTTCATCTTCTGGGGGAGAATGGGTTGAGGTTAGTTCGTTCTGATGTTACATACATATATGTACATAAATGCTTTGAGAGTGGGTGAAGATTATGCATGAAACATTATGATGGTTTGTATGTGTTGATCTGTGTTGGTGATGATGGTTTAGACGTGGTGTTTGATGACTGTTTGTTTTAATGTTGGGTTGATGACGTTGGGATGTATGTACACATATACTGTGTTGATGATGTTGGGTTGATGTATTTTGTAAATATTGCTTTACGTTATGTGTTTTGCATGTTTTATGTTTGATTTTGGTATAATATTATGTTTGGGTATATATGTGATTATGACAGTGATGTATATGCTCGAAATGGAGCTGTTTTGATGAATATGAGATTGTGGATGGTTGTAAATGAGTAATCTGAAATTTTAAAAAAATGCACTCGGATTTCCAATGGCTTCCAACGGTCAGCAATTATTTACAGGACCATGTATTTCATCGGCTTCCAACGGTTAACAACGGCTGATTTTCATCGGTTCTTCAACGGTTTCCAATGGCTTATTGGCCAAACACGAAACATATGTGACCATGTTATATGTTGGAAGCCGTTGGAGGCATTGGTAGTCATTGGAAACCGTTGATTTGTATACCAACGGCTTTCCAACAAACCCTAGCCATCAGAATCTACTATTCCTCTTGTAGTGTATATAATTAGCATCAAGCTGCTATATTTATCTACAGGATAAACTATAGGCAGCTCAACGTTCCCACAAATAGTAGCAAACCAAAAATAGCTTTCCATATCATGCTTGTTGTATACTAACAATACGTACATAAAAGGAGCATACCACGATTGGAAAATATTCAGTTGAACTAAATGTAATAGAATGTCTGGGCATTACTACTGTAACAACCTGAAACTTCGGGTAGTAAATATTTGAATATCGAGATTATTCAAATATTTAAATCTTGGATTTAATGTTATAAAAATGGCTTTATAACCTTGATTAAATCGCTTAATAAATAATAATTAATGAGGAGAAAACATATTGTTGAATTTTTGTTTACGAAGATAAATAGTTTGAAGAAATACCGATAATGTGACTGCAAACAGTTTTGTGGATAAACGACGTTTTACTTGTTAAAAGTTGTTAGAATATCATGTGCATGTAGTAACAATAGAAGAACACATGTATGTATGTACATAACGTACAATAAAATACAAATGGTATATGTATATATACTCTAGAATATGAAAATGGCTTAAAATGATAGATCATGTGTCATCAAATGAACGGTAAACGTGTCTTAAGATTAAATAAGGTAAAGACACAAACACATTAGGTGTCCATGTCTAGAAACATCTAAATACACCTAAGGAGGCATGTGTCTACATCCTAAAAGCTTGCATGAAGATAAGGTGGACAAGTGCCCAAAACCAAATTACCAAACCAGCCTTAAGAAATACTATATAAAGGGTGGAAATGTTCACTTCTTTTCATGCATTCACAAAACAAAAACAAGATAAGATAAAGAGGAGAAGTTTAGGAGAAGCCAAGAGAATAAATAAAAGTTCAATATACAATTCTAAGATGAGAAAAACTATTTAAGTACATGTATTCATTTCATATTTTGAAGAAAAGTTGTGAAATTTGAGAATGGATGATCGGTCTCGAACCTATGAAAATGACATTCGGTATTTTGACCATAAATTTCTTAATTAATAATTAAATTTAGATTTCTTTATCAGTTTGGAAAGCTAACTCAAAGGCCTACAACTTCCACTCTGATCACTTTTTCTAATTCAATCATTGTGTACCTTAAAATTGGATGCAAAGTCAGGTAAAAATCTGCCTGAAATGGACATGTTAAAAATGCCTCATGATGTTGAATTTTATATATTAAATGATAAACATTTTAAGGGTTTCTTTTCATGGTAATTAAATAGACTAACGAAGCTTCTTACAGTAGAGAATTGGGAGTTAAAAATTATATTTATCATGGAGAAATTGCTTCAAACGTTTTGCCGAAAAACTGGTCAAAAATCTGAATTTTAGATCTTTTCGTAGCCTTCTAAAACGTTATCTTTTCGTAGCCTTCTAAAACGTTATCTTTTCTCTGAATTATTTATGAAGCACTGTACCTAGACCAGAGCTTTTTATAGCATTTCAGAAATGCTGTAATATTTGTTTTGAGTCTTATAAACTACATAGAACTTTTCACAGCACACCTGAAATGCTTGTAATAGCTATTTTGAGTTTCAAACTATTATAAACTACCTAGTACTTTTCATAGCACAACAGAAACGCTGTAATAACTTTTTGAGTATAAACCCATGGTAAACTACTCCAAATCCTCTCAAATTTGGACTTGAGTTTCCTCATCATATCGTAAACAAACTCCCAAAAGTGGGGATGTTAAACCAATGTAAAAGAGAGTCAAAACTGAGAACAAATTAGGTGATTACGATGATTCGAGGAAGATATTTGATTTCTTTGGGGTGATGATAAGTATTATATTATGTTTTACAAAGATTTTGCATGAAGTTGGCAAGGAGTACTATGTGTATACTCATCACGTACTTATTTCTTGAGCTTTTGTTTTAATTTAATATTGCACGTGACTTCAACATACTATATTGACTGCAATCTTTACTTCGGTAAGCAAACAACATATACGACTGTTGATTGAGGATGTTGATGACTTAGTATGATTTGCACAAATTATTGAAATCAAGAACATAAGAATACTTATGATTTGATAGCCATAATCGCATCATCAAAATGCATTACTTTGACAAATGTTTTATGTAAAACAATATTTTCAAGTGTTTCTTTTCTTGATGATTAGTTTGGAGTTATAATTTGTTTTATCACAAAGGAGTTTCTTGTATTTAAAATAGAAGAGGTTTATCTTTTGAAAGGAAGTTCTACAAGAGATATATAGATACCTTTCAAAATGAGTATTTGCAGTGTTTTACCCTTACTTAATATTAAAGAGTATTTTTGGAAGTAAATATTGATTTTAAATGTTATGTGTAAAGAAGAACTACATTGGTTTGATCCTGTATCTAATTTCTCACCCAATTAGATATAGGTACGTGGACAGTCAAAAGTGGTAGCGATGCAGCTGCTACATTAATAAAAAATATTTTTTGTTTATTATTTGTTATTACATCTTGTGTTGTGCATCTTTCATGTTTAAAATTTTAAGTCATACTAAAATATTTATCCAGATTGTAGGAATGAATATCATTGTCTATTTCTCCAGGGTTGCACAAAGGTATATTTATGGAAATTGTGCTTGATTTGTATTTAAGCTCACCCTGTGAATTAGATAAGTACACTAATAAGTGGTGTTTATTAAAATCTATTCAATGCATTTAGTGATTTCATATATTTATCAAATGAAGTGGTAGTTGTCATTGTTTGCTTTGGACAGAAGGATTTTCGGCAGTTTTGACTGGTCTAAAATTTCTGGGGTGTTACAACTAGTGATACTTTCTTCACATGTGAGCATCAATTTTTCTAGCATTGGGTATATGCCTGTAATTTAATAGCTTGCTACTTGTGCAATCTTCCATTGGCAAACTTTAGTTTGTACAATGAAATTTTATCCTTTTGTGCATTTTTATTGTTCTCATAAATTGAAACGACCCGAACTTCCCCGGTCTCCGAAGAGAAGAGAAAGAACGAATTGTTTTGAGAACACGACAAAATAGAACGCAGACGGAAGAACATTTCATTGTATATTACCACAATGCATCAGATTACAAGAATATACAGAGTATAAATGAATAAATATTACACAGAAAAATCAGAGATTACAATACATTTAAATACACCGCAGCGGAAAATAATACAATACACAACTAGAAGGAGATATACAGATACAAAGCTTTCCGGATATCGTTCCAGCTGTAAACCAGGATCCTGTGAATAAAAATCTGCAAAACCAAAACTACTAGTTGCCCGTGTCAAAATAAGGGCACCCAGAGTTTAGGTTAAAACAATAAACTCCAGGTCAGTCATGGGACTGGTGTGAGAACTAAAACAGTTATTAATCTTTATTTTTAAAGTTAGGTAAATCAAGGGACCATGCCGTATAACACGGAACGGGTTTCCTCCCAAGAACCAGTGCATAACAACAAACAGCGCAATGCTAAATAAAGAAAAATAAAGCTATTATAAGACCCAGTTCCCATCACACAATGCAACACAAGCCGGAGGATAGGGTTTTTACCTTATAATAGCCAAGAATGCTTGATACGTTTAAAACAAATCATTTGATACTATTATAAGTGCATAGTGTATAGAAAAACTACAAATCATAAGTAGCAATCATAGGCGACATGAGTGTCCCATGCCATTATGTCGCCATATATAGGTTTACAAATAAAACCGCAAAGTCACGTATTTGGAAATTGGATTTCCGTCTGTGAACCGAGGCAAAAGATAGTCCTCACCTACTTCGAGACTCTCTAGCCCGAGCCTCAGGGTCAGAGCGCATCGACCCTTGGATCGTCAGGGCCGGTCCACCGATGTGGATTAAAATTCCTGAACACTACGTTTCCCCGCCCTTTGGGGCGTAAATGAGCCAACGAATGACTCCATCGGACCTGGATCGTCCGATCAAACCGAGGCGCCTCGCAACAGCAACAACCACACAGGTGAAAAGTATATAAATGTCAGGGCTGGTAGGTCACTGACACCACCCTAGCTAGAAAGAAACGCATGCCCTCCCTGAGGTCCTCTCCCGTTTTTGGTTCACAACCGGGGTGCGAGGCTCGCGAATTCACGTTACACAAAGTTGTGCTACACAGGCTGTGCTTTGATCATCACCACAAGACTTTGGTTTTCAACAGAAGCCTTGATTATTTGCCACTTAGGCATGCCACAAAGGCAACTCACTCCACGCGTTTGATATCCATCAGTATATAACCCCTGAGCTCGTACGTCTCAGAGAAGGGCGTTAAGCAAGAGAATAAATTCTCCGCCGCCAAACAGATATATATTTAATAGAGATCAATCACACGGACTAAAATCCAGTGTCAGACACACAGTCCATTTACAAGTCCGTTCTGGGTCTGAACGAAACCGGAGGCACCTAGTACCCCGCATATCCATCGATCTCCAAGTACGTCTGGACGATCACCAACTGTTTCCATCTTCTTGGGTGTACAGCCCAATCAAGATCATCAGTAATCACCCAAACGAGGTGAAGACCTCTGGTCTTCGACCACCGCCTTCATCTTCTACTTATCGTCGTATCAGTTATTCAGAATGGGATAAACCCGGTCTTTCCGAATAACTCGCGTATATTTTAAATAAGTGTTACACAAACACAACATACGCCTCATTCCAATTCATCAGTCACTAACCGTAAATTAATCAAGAGAATAATTCCCCAAATATTAACCAAGAAGGCCGAAACCAACATCAGATCAATATCTAGAAAACCATTCTCCTTAGCTAACCGACAGTTAGTTTCTAAATTTCACTTTCTTAGGGAAAGGTTCCCATTAATTTTATCAAACATAAATCCTTTAAATTTATTCTTGAATCTTCTTTTGAATTATCAATTCAACTAGTCGGGATTAACGAACTTTACCGAAGTAATTATTTGTTTTAATTTCCCAATCCCAACCTATTCATCCCATGAAGTAAAACTGGTAATACTTCATATCTAACACTACGGTGTTATCGGTAGATTCAATTACCGTTTCACGTTCAAATCTAATTAAAGATTTAACTATCGCCTGGAGCAAAACTGGTGGTACTCCATTCTCGATCATTTCAATCTAATTAAAGATTAATTAAAACTTCACTTAGTTTTAATCTTTAACGGGGTTAAAGAATCAGTGTCATTTAAAACACGGTCCACGATAAACCCAAAATCACATTCCATTAATTGTCGGGTTAAAGAACGAGTGTTATTTAAAACACTGTCCACGATAAACCCAAAAATCAATATCAATTCAAATTCCAATTAAATATTATTTAATTGGTGCAATTCATTAAATCTAAATAAAAAGATTTAATCTTTTCTCAACTGGGTTCAAGAACAGTGTTAATGAAGACATCATTCACGACAAACCCAAATCACATTTGATATTAAATACAAGGCTCTGAATAGAAAATATACCGGCTTATATTCAATATCAAATTCTACGACTAACAAATATCGTATTGAAAATAATGATATATATATATATATATATATATATATATATCTTTCAAATTCCCATAACAATATCAATATCATCACGAAATCCAACAACGAAATAATCCAAAGACAATTTCGATTCAAATCCTTTCCAATATAATTATTGGAAATTCTGGTTATTTTCAAAACCATTTCTAATCCAGTTTATTAATTTAAAAATAAATAGAATTATAATTCTATTTCAAAAATAGTTCATTTCGATAAAAATCTATTTTTATCTTTTTAAATATGAAGTTTTTAACCCCAATTCTTTCTAAATCATTTCTTATGATTTTACACAAATTATTACTATTTTTAATAATTTTATCAAGGCCCGTACAGTCGATTTCCATCAATGGCCATCGAACTGCACTTACAACGACCTTTTTCAAATTTTATTTGGACATAATTCCAAATCCAACCGTTAGATTTCTAATTTCTAATATTCGTTAGAAAGCTCTTTTCGATACGAACCTAACGGTTCCGGTTTTAGGAGAATCCGACGGTCGGATCTCCCGCAATATCCGTTCGAAGTCAATGGTCGAAATTCGCGAACTGCCGCGGCGCGGCGCGTTCTATTCAGGCCATTATATTATATATATATATATAATATATATAATATATACTTCATCGATTTCAATTCAAAACGTGCTTTATAAATCGTTTTAAATTCATTTTCAAAACGGTTTCAACTTCATATTCAATTTCAAATTTAATTTGAATTTTTCCAATATAAATTCGTTTTAAATTCATTTCAAATCGATTTCAATTCAATTTCAATTCGAATTCATTTATATTCAATTTCAATTTGAATTTCAATTCTTTTCGAAAAATCAGATTTTGAAATCACTTTCGATATTCATTATAAAATGAATAAAACCGATATAAATATCGTTCACGTCAAAATGGTGTAAATCTAATCAACACGGCTTCATATGTTTCTATTTTCAAATATTCTATTTCAGATATTTCTATTCAAATATTTCTATTCAAATATTTATTTTACAAATATTTCTATTCAAATATTTCTTTTTCAAATATTTCTACTCAAATATTTCTTTTTCAAAACTGGAATGAGGCCCAAACAATTACCATACAATGTTAATTATATGGATTTTCTACGACACATGTATATATCAATGATGACAAATAATCAACCATCATCCAATGTGCATTCTACACTGTATTAGCCTCAAATATAAATAATCAACGCTTACACAGCCTGTCGACCAATCGTTCGACATACAACTGAACAATCGGGATTAGTGTACGTCAAATATCATCCCAATACCCGTGTGGGGTTTCAAACAATCAAACACAGATTTTATTTGTACAGTTGGGCGATGTGTCAAATTTATCGTCCCAATCAATGTCCTTCAAATAGGTGTACATAAACAAACCGTCCGGTTTGTAAATGAATATTTATTTATTCACATTCACGTTAAAAATTATATTTTTAACGATCAAACTATTTTATTCAACCTATGAATATTCTATTTGGTTCATTTATTAAATAAAATGTTATCTTTATTTTTCTAACTTATTTTTAGAAAATTTCGGCAGCATAACGGCACGATACTAGAAACGGGATAAGGCCTAGCCTTATCCTCGGTCTAGGGAAGGCCCACGCCATTCACACATCAATCAAATCAATTTCATTTCACCAAACAATTCCATTCAAACCAAATAATCTAACCAACTACACAACCAAACAATTAAACAAACAAGCCACCCATGGTCTGTGGATGACGGGTGTCGGGTGCTACTAAACACCGTCTGCATCCTAGTAAATATTTTAACTAGAAATAAATTAAAGAGTGAGAAATTCTCACAGATTAGCTAATCCAATCCCACGGCTCTTCTTAGGTAGAAATCTTCGTCGTTCTTGCCTCTTGTCACTTTCTCTGCCCGTATTCTCTACATATGTAAAAATCACATTTTTACTTCGCTATCCAATATATAAAAATTGAATTTTTACTTCGCTATTCAATATATAAAAATCGAATTTTTACTTTCATTTCCTTATAAAAATCATGTCTTTATTCTCCACTTCGTTATAAAAATTATATTTTTATATCACTCTTCTCCTAATAAAGATTATATTTTTATAACTCTACATGAATAAAAATCATATTTTTACTATCATACCTATATAAAAATCATATTTTTAATATGCCACTAGTATAAAAATTATATTTTAACATTTCTATATTAAAGATATGATTTTTATTTACTTTGAAAAAAACTAATTTTTATAAACAAGAAAATATGATCAAAGGGAAAATAAAACAAATAAATAAAAACAGAGATAAAAAACTTACAGCGTACATCGAGGGGGGGGGGGGTTTCACGATGGAGTCGGAGGAAGAGGAGGGGGTTGGCGTCGGCGGCAGGTGGTGGATGGGGTCTTGGGCGCGGCGCTTCATATCAGAAAAGGGGGGGGGGAGGTAAACGGGGTTTTCAGGAGGGATGGGAGGAAGATGAACGTTGGAGAAGGAGGGGAGGGGGAGGGCTGTGCGGCGACGGGGTGGTGGCCCGCCTGAGGCGCGGCGTGCTGGCCACGACGAGGGGAAGCGACAGTTTTAGGTTTAGGGTTCCAGCGTCTTTTTTTTTTTTTTGTTTTGAAATGGACGACAGAGAAAGAGGGGGGGTCTAAGGAGAAATTATTTTATTTTATTTTCATTTCCATTTCAAAAATGTTGACTTTTCATTCGACCACCAAATGAGACCCAACGACTGTCGCCCATAGCATTTTACCCCCATTCCGAACACAGTGAGATATGTTTCGTTAGCCAATTCAATCGTTTCGATCAGTTTTCATCAAAATCAACATATAACTCTATATATTGAATTTGAACGCACATTTCAATTTACCGGGCCCATATACGAACTCTAAAAATTCCCGAAAAATATTTTCTAGCTTCGTATTGACGATACGGTCCTAACCAAACTAGTTTCATCGAATTCTGAGACAGTTGGAAAAATGGCCATTTTCCAGTCGATTAAAATCAACTGAAACTGGTCAAACGCGTTTTCCTTTGCCACACTCACATATTGATTCGAAAAATTATGAAATTTGAAACCTAGCAATAATTTGACATCACGAATCCAACAAAAGTGGTTTCGTCGAAATCCGAGGTCGTTTGCAAAATTCCCATTTTTAAGGGCCTGAATTCCATAGCGACTATTCAGAATTTTCAACTGGACACATCTTTTGATTCCCACTATAAAATTTCGATTTTTCGGATTCGTTGGAAAGATATTATCAATTAGATCCTAATGTTTTTGGTTTCACTAAAATCCAGTTTGTTTTGCACTCGGTATGTTCAATTGAAGTTTGAAATCGAATTATCGAACTACTGCGCCATTTTCAATTCCTTTTATAATTATAAATAAATATTTATATTCTAACGTCGATTCAAACGAATATATACGTTTGAATTATATTCATAATAAATTTCTCGTCGATATTATTTAAAATAATTCATTTTAAATAATCAAAATTCGCTAAAATTGCCAAAATAAAAAATTTAAACTGGCTCAGATTTTCGGGTTGTTACAATCTCCCCCACTTAAAACTTTTCGTCCCCGAAAAGGAACAAAGTCGAAAGTGGTTTGATTAATCAACTCTACGTTCGATCTGGCTTCCATTCTCTAACTTTTCAGTTTCTGAGAATTTTCAAATTCTTCAAAAATTTGGCTAACACCCTAATTTTTCGAAAAATTTCGCCATAACCTCCCCTGCACCGGGAGCCACGGGAAAATCTCGAAATTGCCATATAGGCCTTCTGATCTCAAAAAGAAAAAGAAAAAGCCAAGCGGCTAGCCAATAGGCTCATAAAATCATCATCACCCAAACAAAACAGTAAATTATGTTAAACATGTACCTATTTGTCGGGCAAACAATTTTATTCTTCTGCTCTAGCCTCTTTACTATGACCTGTTCAATGTAAGTACATGTATATGCAAGAAAATGCGACCAAATTTCAATACAATTCAATATTTGATCAAATTGGCTATATAATACAAATTTTTATTGATCAACCAATAATCAACAACACAACCACCAATTAATTAGTTGATTAGCTTTTCAAATGCATAACTTTGATATATAGTCAAAAATCATATTTTTGATGCCAAATCACAACAATAAGCCCTATCTAGTTCCGGTTCTCACACCAGTCAATAGGAAATTTATAGAAATCTCACTTTCGTTACTCGAAAATAAATACTGGCGACGGTGCCCCGTTACCAGAATTATTTCCGGGCACTAGAGTATGATTCTATAACTATCCAGTATATTAAAACTTCGAATACACGTTTGCAAGACATATATGCAAAATCCTTATATATCGGATTGTCCCGATCAATATAGAATAAATAATCAAAAACGAATGGTTAATTTAAATTTTCAAACCAAAATTTGTTTTCACTTTAAAAATATACTCTTCACACTCGTTCTAGGATACTACTGATCCCATCTCTAACGAGTCATTCCATTGGATATTAATAATCCAATATCTGATGAATTCTTTCGTGTGGTTCTAATGTGCCTTGTTCTCTAAGCTTTGTAAACCAAAGCTCTGATACCACGATGAAACGACCCGAACTTCCCCGGTCTCCGAAGAGAAGAGAAAGAACGAATTGTTTTGAGAACACGACAAAATTGAATGCAGATGGAAGAACATTTCATTGTATATTACCACAATGCATCAGATTACAAGAATATACAGAGTATAAATGAATAAATATTACACAGAAAAATCAGAGATTACAATACATTTAAATACATCGCAGCGAAATATAATACAATACACAACTAGAAGGAGATATACGGATATAAAGCTTTCCGGATATCGTTCCAGCAGTAAACCAGGATCCTGTGAATAAAAATCTGCAAAACCAAAACTACTAGCTGCCCGTGTCAAAATAAGGGCACCCAGAGTTTAGGTTAAAACAATAAACTCCAGGTCAGTCATGGGACTGGTGTGAGAACTAAAACAGTTATTAATCTTTATTTTTAAAGTTAGGTAAATCAAGGGACCACGCCGTATAACACGGAACGGGTTTCCTCCCAAGAACCAGTGCATAACAACAAATAGCGCAATGCTAAATAAAGAAAAATGAAGATATTATAAGACCCAGTTCCCATCACACAATGCAACGCAAGCCGGAGGATAGGATTTTTACCTTATAACAGCCAAGAATGCTTGATACGTTTAAAACAAATCATTTGATACTATTATAAGTGCATAGTGTATAGAACAACTTCAAATCATAAGTAGCAATCATAGGCGACATGAGCGTCCCATGCCACTATGTCGCCATATATAGGTTTACAAATAAAACCGCAAAGTCACGTATTTGGAAATTGGATTTCCGTCTGTGAACCGAGGCAAAAGATAGTCCTCACCGACTTCGAGACTCTCTAGCCCGAGCCTCAGGGTCAGAGCGCATCGACCCTTGGATCGTCAGTGCCGGTCCACCGATGTGGATTAAAATTCCTGAACACTACGTTTCCCCACCCTTTGGGGCGTAAATGAGCCAACGAATGACTCCATCGGACCCGGATCGTCCGATCAAACCGAGGCGCCTCGCAACAGCAACAACCACACATGTGAAAAGTATATAAATGTCAGGGCTGGTAGGTCACTGACACCACCATAGCTAGAAAGAAACGCATGCCCTCCCTGAGGTCCTCTCCCGTTTTTGGTTCACAACCGGGGTGCGAGGCTCGCGAATTCACGTTACACAAAGCTGTGCCACACAGGATGTGCTTTGATCATCACCACAAGACTTTGCTTTTCAACAGAAGCCTTGATCATTTGCCACTTAGGCATGCCACACAGGCAATTCACTCCATGCGTTTGATATCCATCAGTATATAACCCCTGAGCTCGTACGTCTCAGAGAAAGGCGTTAAGCAAGAGAATAAATTCTCCGCCGCCAAACAGATATATATTTAATAGAGATCAATCACACGGACTAAAATCCAATGTCAGACACACAGTCCATTTACAAGTCCGTTCTGGGTCTGAACAAAACTGGAGGCACCTAGTACCCCGCATATCCATCGATCTACAAGTACGTCTGGACGATCACCAACTGTTTCCATCTTCTTGGGTGTACAGCCCAATCAAGATCATCAGTAATCACCCAAACGAGGTGAAGACCTCCGGTCTTCGACCACCGCCTTCATCTTTGACTTATCGTCGTATCAGTTATTCAGAATGGGATAAACCCGGTCTTTCCGAATAACTCGCGTATATTTTAAATAAGTGTTACACAAACACAACATACGCCTCATTCCAATTCTTCAGTCACTAACCGTAAATTAATCAAGAGAATAATTCCCCAAATATTAACCCCGAAGGCCGAAACCAACATCAGATCAATATCTAGAAAACCATTCTCCTTAGCTAACCGACAGATAGTTTCTAAATTTCACTTTCTTAGGGAAAGGTTCCCATTAATTTTATCAAAGATAAATCCTTTAAATTTATTCTTGAATCTTCTTTTGAATTATCAATTCAACTAGTCGGGATTAACGAACTTTACCGAAGTAATTATTTGTTTTAATTTCCCAATCCCAACCTATTCATCCCATGAAGTAAAACTGGTAATACTTCATATCTAACACTACGGTGTTATCGGTAGATTCAATTACCGTTTCACGTTCAAATCTAATTAAAGATTTAACTATCGCCTGGAGCAAAACTGGTGGTACTCCATTCTCGATCATTTCAATCTAATTAAAGATTTATTAAAACTTCACTTAGTTTTAATCTTTAACGGGGTTAAAGAATCAGTGTCATTTAAAACACGGTCCACGATAAACCCAAAATCACATTCCATTAATTGTCGGGTTAAAGAACGAGTGTTATTTAAAACACTGTCCACGATAAACCCAAAAATCAATATCAATTCAAATTCCAATTAAATATTATTTAATTGGTACACTTCATTAAATCTAAATAAAAAGATTTAATCTTTTCTCAACTGGGTTCAAGAACAGTGTTAATGAAGACACCATTCACGACAAACCCAAATCACATTTGATATTAAACACAAGGCTCTGAATAGAAAATATACCGGCTTATATTCAATATCAAATTCTACGACTAACAAATATCGTATTGGAAATAACGATATATATATATATCTTTCAAATTCCCATAACAATATCTGTATCATCACGAAATCCAACATTGAAATAATCCAAAGACAATTTCGATTCAAATCCTTTCCAATATAATTATTGGAAATTCTGGTTATTTTCAAAACCATTTCAAATCCAGTTTATTAATTTAAAAATAAATAGAATTATAATTCTATTTCAAAAATAGTTCATTTCGATAAAAATCTATTTTTATCTTTTTTAATATGTAGTTTTCATCCCAATTCTTTCTAAATCATTTCTTATGATTTTACACAAATTATTACTATTTTTAATAATTTTATCAAGGCCCGTATAGTCGATTTCCATCAATGGCCATCGAACTGCACTTACAACGACCTTTTTCAAATTTGATTTGGACATAATTCCAAATCCAACCATTAGATTTCTAATTTCTAATATTCATCAGAAAGCTCTTTTCGATACGAACCTAACGGTTCCGGTTTTAGGAGAATCCGACGGTCGGATCTCCCGCAATATCCGTTCGAAGTCAATGGTCGAAATTCGCGAACTACAGCGGCGCGGCGCGTTCTATTCAGGCCATTATATTACATATATAATATATACTTCGTCGATTTCAATTCAAAACGTGCTTTATAAATCGTTTTAAATTCATTTTCAAAACGGTTTCAACTTCATATTCAATTTCAAATCTAAATTGAATTTTTCCAATATAAATTCGTTTTAAATTCATTTCAAATCGATTTCAATTCAATTTCAATTCGAATTCATTTGTATTTAGTTTCAATTTGAATTTCAATTCTTTTCGAAAAATCAGATTTTGAAATCACTTTCGATATTCATTGTAAAATGAATAAAACCGATATAAATATCGTTCACGTCAAAATGGCGTAAATCTAATCTACACGGCTTCATATGTTTCTATTTTCAAATATTCTATTTCAGATATTTCTATTCAAATATTTCTATTCAAATATTTCTTTTACAAATACTTCTATTCAAATATTTCTTTTTCAAATATTTCTACTCAAATATTTCTTTTTCAAAACTGGAATGAGGCCCAAACAATTACCATACAATGTTAATTATATGGATTTTTTACGACACATGTATATATCAATGATGACAAATAATCAACCATCATCCAAAGTGCATTCTACACTGTATAAGCCTCAAATATGAATAATCAACGCTTACACAGCCTGTCGACCAATCGATCGACATACAACTGAACAATCGGGATTAGTGTACGTCAAATATCATCCCAATACCCGTGTGGGGTTTCAAAAATTCAAACACAGATTTTATTGGAGCAGTTGGGCGATGTGTCAAATTTATCGTCCAAATCAATGTCCTTCAAATTGGTGTACATAAACAAACCGTCCGGTTTGTAAATGAATATTTATTTATTCACATTCACGTTAAAAATTATATTTTTAACGATCAAACTATTTTATTCAACCTATGAATATTCTATTCGGTTCATTTATTAAATAAAATGTTATCTTTATTTTTCTAACTTATTTTTAGAAAATTTCGGCGGCATAACGGCACGATACTAGAAACAGGACAAGGCCTAGCCTTATCCTCGGTCTAGTGAAGGTCCACGCCATTCACACATCAATCAAATCAATTTCATTTCACCAAACAATTCCATTCAAACCAAATAATCTAACCAACTACACAACCAAATAATTAAACAAACAAGCCATCCATGGTCTGTGGATGACGGGTGTCGGGTGCTACTAAACACCGTCTGCATCCTAGTAAATATTTTAACTAGAAATAAATTAAAGAGTGAGAAATTCTCACAGATTAGCTAATCCAATCCCACGGCTCTTCTTAGGTAGAAATCTTCGTCGTTCTTGCCTCTTGTCACTTTCTCTGCCCGTATTCTCTACATATGTAAAAATCACATTTTTACTTCACTATCCAATATATAAAAATCGAATTTTTACTTCGCTATTCAATATATAAAAATCGAATTTTTACTTTCATTTCCTTATATAAATCATGTCTTTATTCTCTAGTTCGTTATAAAAATTATATTTTTATATCGCTCTTCTCCTAATAAAGATTATATTTTTATAACTCTACATAAATAAAAATCATATTTTTACTATCATACCTATATAAAAATCATATTTTTAATATGCCACTAGTATAAAAATTATATTTTTAACATTTCTATATTAAAGATATGATTTTTATTTACTTTGAAAAAAACTAATTTTTATAAACAAGAAAATATGATCAAAGGGAAAATAAAACAAATAAATAAAAACAGAGATAAAAAAACTTACAGCGTACATCGAGGGGGGGGGGGTTTCACGATGGAGTCGGAGGAAGAGGAGGGGGTTGGCGTCGGCGGCAGGTGGTGGATGGGGTCTTGGGCGCGGCGCTTCATATAAGAAAAGGGGGGGGGGAGGTAAACGGGGTTTTCAGGAGGGATGGGAGGAAGATGAACGTCGGAGAAGGAGGGGAGGGGGAGGGCTGTGCGGCGACGGGGTGGTGGCCCGCCTGAGGCGCGGCGCACTGGCCACGACGAGGGGAAGCGGCGGTTTTAGGTTTGGGGTTCCAGCGTCTTTTTTTTTGTTTTGTTTTGAAATGGTCGACAAAGAAAGAGGGTGGGTGGCCTAAGGAGAAATTATTTTATTATATTTTATTTTCATTTCCATTTCAAAAATGTTGACTTTTCATTCGACCACCAAATGAGACCCAACGACTGTTGCCCATAGCATTTTACCCCCATTCCGAACACAATGAGATATGTTTCATTAGCCAATTCAATCGTTTCGATCAGTTTTCGTCAAAATCAACATATAACTCTATATATTGAATTTGAACGCACATTTCAATTTACCGGGCCCACATACGAACTCTAAAAATTCCCGAAAAATATTTTATAGCTTCGTATTGACCATACGGTCCTAACAAAACTAGTTTCGTTGAATTCTGAGACCGTTGGAAAAATGGCCATTTTCCAGTCGATTAAAATCAACTGAAACTGGTCAAACGCGTTTTCCTTTGCCACGCTCACATATTGATTCGAAAAATTATGAAATTTGAAACCTAGCAATAATTTGACATCACGAATCCAACAAAAGTGGTTTCGTCGAAATCCGAGGTTGTTTGCAAAATTCCCATTTTTAAGGGCCTGAATTCCATAGCGACTATTCAGAATTTTCAACTGGACACATCTTTTGATTCCCGCTATGAAATTTCGATTTCTCAGATTCGTTGGAAAGATATTATCAATTAGATCCTAATACTTTTGGTTTCACTAAAATCCGATTTGTTTTGCACTCGGTATGTTCAATTGAAGTTTGAAATCGAATTATCGAACTACCGCGCCATTTTCAATTCCTTTTATAATTATAAATAAATATTTATATTCTAACGTCGATTCAAACGAATATATACATTTGAATTATATTCATAATAAATTTCTCGTCGATATTATTTAAAATAATTCATTTTAAATAATCAAAATTCGCTAAAATTGCCAAAATAAAAAATTTAAACTGGCTCAGATTTTCGGGTTGTTACATAAATTTTGCATTGATAATTGATTTAGTAAATGATAAGTGTGGGTTTCTTATAGGCAAAAACCTAATTTTGGAATGAAAAGGTGGAGACTTAGCTTGCAGAAGGGCATATTAGCACAAATGCATTAGATAGGTGCAAACATATATATGCTTTTACATAAGCCTTAAATATATACAATCAAGCCGAAATTTATTATTCTTATTAAATATATATACATTGAGGTATTGCAGGGTAGTTTTCACTGGGATAACAATGGATTACCTAGCGTACGGAGAATCTAAAGGTCAATAAAATGATGAGAACTTGTTCAAAAGCATATGTGTTCCTTAATATCTTCATTTACAGTTAAATAGGTATAATTCATATTTTAGAGCAAATAAATGGAAATTGTATAGCTATTTCTATGGAACTTGCAATACCAATACTTTTTCAGTGAGGTGATTATCTTTCAAATCATATAGCATTGTATTAGATATAATTGTTTTATCTCTGATATATTAGTACGCATTTAATTTTGATCTCCTTGGTTCTTCATAACTAATGTTGCAATTTTCTTTACTTCCAAAAGGAAGAAAGTGATTTACAAATTGATTTTGAAAGTCTACAATATTAACTTGAAATGAAGATTTTTTTTCTTCTTTTTTGAAATAAACCTTGATTTTTAACTTGTATTATTTCTGTAGTGCCATAGTAGAATGCTCAACATTAGTACCTGTTATACATTATTCAGATTAGAACTTTTGGAGCATAATGTAGGTAAAGCATTAAAATTAAGTAGAATGATTAAATATAACTGCCTACACAGAATGGAACTGGCCTTGGTTTCAAACCATTATTTCTATTTTATGTGAAATATCAGAAGGTCTACTTGTATATTATGATAAATATAGCGGTGCTTGTATACATTGTTTTCTTCGCTTAATCTTTGTACTTTGTACTTCACATATATATCTTTTATATTTTCCAAACATAAGAGAATTAAAATCCCCAAATTTAGACTTGCCAACATGATATTGATAAAAGAAATTATGATGAAAATGCGCAACTTCAAATATTGTACTATTTTTGTGCTTTATACTTGCATATGGTTGTTAGATGTCAGCCAAAGATCGATGATTGGTATTGCGATCATTCAATCTACTGAAGTGGTACAATCATACAATAGACTGTTGCAGCAAGAAGAAGTAGGAGATGGTGTATGGGTTGATGTAGGTTCAGGTAGACTAAATGATGGAGTGTGAGAATCAATAATAACAGAAATGTGAAACTTAAATTTTTAGCTAGAAGGCTAAAGTGTCAAGATCTGGAGCATGCGTACTTAAGTTCTTAGCAATAAAATCATGTATACATTCCTAGGCTTGATATATTTTAGAATTTATATGAAGTCATATCATCTTATATCTGAGATCATTATTGATGTAAATCATCAGGAGTTGTATGTAATTCTAAATGTTGACCGTTATACTTATGTACGGGTAATTAGTATTTCCGAAGTGAAAAACAACCGCATTAAAGAAGTGTCGGTAATTAAGCCATGAATAGGACTTTAACTATTATGTATTATAATATTTTGTTCGTACATGTTGTGTAGACTTATTTGTAAATAGTTGTTTTAGCGGGTTCACATATTTTGTTGAAGTACTGTTATTGAATTAATTATGAATAATATACTTGATTATGTGATAAATGTGTTTTTTATATTGTTTGAATATGGCAATTCTCGATGTTGGTTCGAAAATGATAATTATGTGACTGATTATTTGTTTTAATATGGCTATTATATACAAGTGATTATTGAAAATAATACAAGCCATTAACAGTAAATAGTTGCAATTAGAATATGTTGCATATCAATCAATAAGTTTTAGTAGCGTCTCAAAAGTGCTACAGTAGAGAAAATGCAATTTACGACAAAGTATTGCAGCGGAAGTAAAACGAAACAAAAAATATATAGTAGAAAAGATAAAATGCTGCAAAAATATTATAGTAGCATAGAAAAACGCTACAGTAAATAAATAAGGTTGTACGTGCCACTTTGGTTGTATTTATACGATGCTGCCAAAAAACCCTTTTGTAAGGTTTCTAAAACGCTACAGTATGTTCATTTTTGGTAGCATTATCTACAACACAGCTAAAACTTTCTAATTTTTAGTTGCACGTCGTGTGGCAACATTTACCGGAACACCTCTACAAGAATTAGCAGCGTTTTTCTGTAAAAGCCTTAATTTTACGTACCGGAGGAACTAAAATATTTTTATCTAATTGCCTGAGGGTTGGAGCATTCTCATATTTTGATATGTTGGTTATGGGGATGTGAGACATGTCCATAATCCTTACCAATTTTATTTGTGACCATTTTGCCCTTGTTAGTCTTGGGGCAAAACTTTTGATTAGGATCGAATTAGGTGCTGAGGTTGGTTTCATTGGAAAGGAAATGGTGTTGCCAATTCCGTACAGTTGTCACATTAAAGATTTGGTTCAGCGGTTTAGGAAGAATCGCTGTTTTTTTTGTTTCACGATTTCTGTTCAAGTTTTTAGAGCCATTAATGGGTTGAATTTGAGGAGGCCCATTAGTGGGCTGGTGGCAGGCTGTAAATAGGGAGTTAGAGGCATGTGGAATAGTTTACTTTCTTCATTCTCTCATTTGGTTAAGCTCGTGATCCTCCTTGCTCAATCAAATACACCTTTCCACCATTAAAATTTTAGATCAACATAAGAGAATTGAAGATCTACATCGTTTGAAGCTAGATCTACGTCAAATGAAGACAGGTTGCATCTAATCAAGAGGTCTGAAGCATATTCTTCGTTGTCCGTATTGAGAATTTAGCGATTTCAAGTTAATTCGAAGAATTGGTGAGTGATAAGCACCCCTCACACGGATTCAATCAAGTATATGGGTTGTTTGATCTTATTTTCATCATTTTGAGTTATGTTCACCAAGATCTACGTCATGGTAAGTATATTTTCATTTGAATCACCATAGGATCTAATCTAGTAATTTAAAACTGGTAATTTCTTATGTAAATTCATATGTTAATGCAAGTTAGATCCATTATTTTAGTTTATTTATTGATTTATCATGATTTGTGAATTTAATATGATTATTGATGAATAATTGTCATTTTAGTGTTGTTGTTGATTTCATAAAGTGTTGATGGTTGAATTAGATGAGTTAGTTGCATTGATGTGGTTGTGTAGTGATGACTTGGTCGAGATTGGAGCTAAATTGGTCAGATCTGGAGTCGGGTCGTTTATGGATAGGTCGCTGGCTTGTGCTCCAAGAAATGAGAGTATGGTCGTTGGTGATCCATAAAGTCGGGTCGTTGGTGATCCAGGGAGTTGGTTCGTTGGTGATCCATAGAGTCGGGTCTTTGGTGATCCAGGGAGTTGGGTCTTGGTGATCCAAGGAGTTAGGTCGTTGGTGATCCAAGGAGTCGAGTCATTGGTGATCCAGGGAGTTAGGTTGTTGGTGATCCATAGAGTCAGGTCGTTCATAATCCAGGGAGATGGGTCGTTGGTGATCCATAGAGTCAGGTCGTTCATAATCCAAGGAGGTGGGTCGTTGGTGATCCATAGATTTGGGTCGTTGGTGATCCAAGGAGTCGGGTCGTTGGTGATCCAAGGACTTGGTTCGTTGGTGATCCATAGAGTCAGGTCGTTGCTAATCCAGGGAGTTGGGTCGTTGGTGATCCATAAAGTCAGGTCGTTGATGACCTAGGGAGTTGGGTCGTTGGTGATCCATAAAGTCAGGTCGTTAGTGACCCAGGGAGTTAGGTCATTAGTGACCCATAGAGTCGGGTCGTTTGTGAGTTGATGAGTCTGGATGAAACACTATGAATCGAATATTGACCAAATGATGTATGTTTTTGGCTCGATGGTGATTGTGGCTTCGAAATGAATTCAAGTAGGAATGTTCGAAGTGTTGTGAAGTGTTCATTGATAGTCATGATGCAACAAAGTGAAGACGACTCAAGGTGGTGAGCTCGTGGATAATGGCTGCTCGAGAAGGGGCTTGAGCTTATGAACAATCATTAGGTTGAATGGCTAGAGATATCGAAGGCTGAGGGATTATCGTTGCCGAAGGTTCTAGGGAACTCAAAGCAGGGGTATAACAAGGACTTCTAAAAAACTAAAAGTGACTGGTCGAGTACCCTGGGAAGCTTGACGTACCAAGATACGTTTCGTCGTATGGCGTATGGAGTTTTCCTAGAACTGGGGTTTACCATTAGCCCTTGACAGTCGATGGCAAGGTATTTAGTCGGTTATACAATTAACGATGGTTTCGAAGAAGGATTGGCAGTGATAGCCAGAGTCATGGTTTAATGATTTTTTTGCTTGTAATGTCTTGTGTGGATTATTCGACATTAAAGGAGATATCTCTTGGACGCTTGTCTGATGTTGGTTTAAGCCTCCAGGGCTTGTGCTTGGGAGATATCGATATCGATTAGGATGGTCTATGCTTGATAATTGATTGCTATGAATGTACTTCGCTCCCACCTGAAACAAATCTTGTAGAATCCTCTTATAGGGTCGCCTCTCTCGTCCTATTCTCACCTCGGAGAATTGACTTCGGGTGCGTTCGCAGTCAATTGTAGGCACACTGGAAATTTTTGTCGCGTCCGACGCGTCGGACGCGAGCACTAATTTCCACTGCCAAATGGAACGCTGACTGGAAGTTGAAAATCAAGCCGTTGGCGTCAGACGCCAACGACTTAATTTTCAACTCCCCTTCCTCTCTATAAATCACCTCCTCTACCCTTAACACCTTTCACAATACTCCTTCAACAACTTCTTCAACTCTTTCTACTTTTTCAGTTAATGTCTAACTCCGATTCATCCTCCGATTACGACGATATGATTGATCTCTACGGGGTATATCTGATTTAGGCTGAAACGAGAAATCATATGACGCGGATTAATACTTCGGATACCACGAATCAACCAAAGTCAGCCAATGAAGTGTTTAATTACTACCATTCGAGTCTACGGATGGCCGTCGAAAGAACATTTGGCATTTGGAAAAAGAAATTTACCATTCTCAACAAGATGCCTACGTTTCGGTTCAACACTCAAGTGAAAGTTGTCATATCTACAATGGCCTTACACAATTTCATACGCAAATATAATAGCGGTGACCCTGATTTTATGGCGTTTGATGACAATCCTGAACTAATCCTCGATCACTACATGGCGGAATATAACAGTATGAGAAATACGACGAATAGAGGCACTGAACGTGTACACCTAGATGGAAACCAAGAAATGGCATTAGTTCGAGATAACATTAGATATCGGTTGGTTTCTGCTGGTCTGCGCTAATTTGTCTTTGTATCTGTAATTGTACTTGTACTTGTATTTGTATTAGAAACTGTATCTGTATTTGTAGTCGTATTTGTCTAATCAAATCTATTTATATCTTATTTTAAAAATACCACGCTCAAATACCCCGCTCAAATACGCCGTTCATCGCTAAAAACACATTCCCCGTTCGCTACAGTACCACGCTCAAATACCCCGCTCAAATGCCCCGCTCGCGTTGGTTAAGAACGCACCCTTCCTATGCTCATCGGAAGCTTCTATCATAGATTCTCCTCGATCCGAAAAGACACCTTGGAACTATGGTTTCAAATTGTTTTTTTTAAATGCTATCACTGTCGGATGTGGGGAAGATGGGTTTGGGTTCTTCTCTGGTGACCCGGTAGATTGGTTGATTTTCTGTCTATTCTCACATACTTTATTGATGATGTTAGATAGTTATTTTATCGCTCACTAAGACTGTTGTCTGACTCAAGGTATTATGTTTCCCTCTTATTACCTTGGGCTATTAATCCAGTGTGTGGATGAGCCGACAGAGTACCAGGTAGCAGGTAGCTGATCTTAGTGGATGATGTTGCAAGTCGATGACGAGCTAGAGGCTTGCGTATCAGTTTTATACTATACATGTTATGATGCTTTACGCTGTTTGATGTATTATCTGAGTGTTGTAGTGAGGCTTTTTGTACAGAGTTTGATGATGTTATCCAACGATTTTATGGATATTCCTTAATGATGTGGAAGTCTAAAATTTTGTGCAATTATGCTTTACTTTTATTGCCTGTTGTATATGTTCTATTATAATTTATCCTTGCGCTATGATTTATAAGAAAGGTTCCTCTTGTGTTATCTTACCTTGGTGATCGTCCATGACTGTCTAGCACACCTTTCAACGCATTATTTCCCTTGTTAAGTGAAGGAGTTATGGGCGGTCGTCACATTTTCATTACTACGAATGTATAGTGAGACTCATGTTTTTGTCATTTTAATTATGATACGAGTGTCAAGGCTATCTATCATCGCTTTCTTGTTTCATTGCAGTGAACGTTCACCAAATCAACCACTTCATTCTAGAACATCCTCCACGTACATAATTGTTAAAGTTCTTCCAGTATTGATAGAAAGCATGTCAATATCCAACCTTGGTTTCCTTAGCAACCAATCGTCATTTTACAATTCTTGGTGATTTTATGTTTAAATAAAATATCATATTTCATGTCATAAATCGATTTAGTCCAAAATTTCGATTTCACGTTAACATATATCTAGTCAATTCAATATTGTATTTAAATTCCAGTTTCATGTTAATGTGTCATAAGTCAGTATACAATGTAATCCTTTACATTTAAAAACAATTCAGGCTCTACAGTTAGGATTCAAATAGTTTGGATTAAAAAATTAGTTTTAAATATAGAAATAGTTAATTTTTTTTACGATTTAGTTTAATTTAAATAGTTTATAAGAATTTGATCTAAATAGAAAATAGTTGAAAGAAATAGTATTAATTTGGAAATAGTTTAATAAGAATTAGTTTAGATTAAATAGTATCAATTGGAAAGTAGTTTAATGAGTTAGTTGGAATAAAATAACATAAATTTGATATACTTTATTTCTTCTAAACCATTTGAACCTAATTCTCAGTTCTCAAAATTTCACGTAAATTGTTTCAACATCAAATTCTAGTCTAAAATAAATCTTAAATCATTTTAAACTTCAAATTATAGTTCAATTTCAAATTTCCAATCTAAATCAACTTTAAACCAAAACGATTCAAATTTCCAATTTCAAATAGAGTGTTTAAATTAGTTTAGAATTTTAACCTATAATTTTTAAACCATTTACATCTATTTGGTTTCAAACTCACATTCCCAATTTTAAATCTCATTCCATTAAATCAGTTTCAAAAACCAAAATTCGAAATTAAATTACATTTGCGTTATATTAGTTTCAAAAGTAGATTCCAAAATTAAGCATATTTTCATTAAATTGATTACAAAACTTCCAAGTTTATTTAAAATAAATCAATTATAATGAATTCAACTTAAATTCTGGTTCAACCCTTAAAGTTTAGAACTAATAAAATTCAAGTAAAAAATCCATTAATCGATCTCATTAGCAATTTCCAGTTATGAATTTTTAAACCATTTAGTTTAAAATTTCAAATTTATAACTTTGGAAAACATTTCATTTGACCAAATTTGATGCTCATATTTAATTTCTACTATATGGCCAAATAATTATTTAATTTAAAATTCAAATTTAATAGTGTATATCATTTCAACTCATATCAGATGTCATAGGTATATATCATTTCAACATATTTCCAAGTTTGGGTATACAGTGTCTAAAGGTTGCAAATATTAGTTTATCCCATTTCAGTGATATTCAAGATGGTGGCAGGGATAAATTATCGTAAATAACATCCAATCAAACATTATATGAACCAATAATCATACTCATGCAATCACCATCCAACACGACCAATATCCCAGTAGACACTTGTTTTTAAATATCGAAGTTTTACTAGCAATTTAAAATGATAATTATATGTCGATCTAATCTTAGGTCAATTTACCGCCAAATCGAATTTAATCCATTCAAAACCAATTTAAACATATATTGAAATTTCGAGACAGTTAATCACATAATATGTCACATAACTATCAATTATCACATATTAGATGTCAATTAAAAGTTATATTCAATTTCGATATCAATTTAATTTCCCGAATGAGAGCTAGATAAATCATATCATATCATAACTTAAGTTTAATTTTAAACATGTTTAGAATCCAAACGAATGTGAAATCCCTGCAGTATTGATTCCACATGCTTCTTCGAGTCTTTCCAGTAGCTGATATATCGTCCCATCAAAATTTATTTTCCACAATTGCAGCTTCTAGATGAACCATGGATACAACTGTAGTAACATCTCCTTGGCAAAATAATGATCCCCAAGGTTGGTGACATGTTCCAACTTACTAAAGTAATTCAATGTATTCTTCATAAAACTTGTAGTTCGTCATATATACTGGATGATAACTTGTCCAAGGCTTTTTTATTTGATGAAGAAAAAGGAGCCTATAAATGTGTGAACTTTCCAAGAAGGCCATAACCAAGTGATGTCAGCTGAGTTGGAGTCCAAGCATCCTACATCCCTCCCCCATCCATGTCATCACTCTTCTTTGCTGAGGAATTCATACTGGAAAAGGAGAAAATCTCGAACAACCCGAAAAAATTACTCTATATAAACAAGTAAAAGATGCAAAAACACTAACCTAGCACAATACCAAATTTAGCCTCCGCATCAATCTCACCGTTAGAATCCCAACATCTTCGTCCCTGTTACTATCTAGATTAGAATCTGCAAAGCTCAACCATGCTGATTAACATGTAAAAATATTTATTTTTACGCTCATATCTTATCTTTATTGTAAATAAATAAATATTACTTTGGGTATTTTTTGTGTGTTTTTATATGTTGTTCAATGAATGTCTCCTTCATTCAATTAAAGACCAATTGCTAAGAAAAAGCTACTTTCCTATATCAACACTATCTCAGTTGTTCTGAAGAACTTATGGACTAGTGGTATATTTTATATATATATATATATATATATATATATATATATATATATATATATATTCATATGTATGTTTCTAATATTTGCGCTAATAAACATTTGAAGATTTGGGCATATTCTTCTCAATAAAATCAAAGGAAATCATTTATATTGGCTTTCCATGTAGAGAAGATTTGATAGGGTCATTAGCAAATCAGAATCCAATCATATCTTTTGTCTCTGTAAAAAATATATTTTTACAGATTTTTCTTAGACCCAATATTCACATAGATAAGATGACTAGCTTCAATGGTAATCCTAGTTTTACTTTCCTGTTTGTTTATTTATGTTCTGCAATTTTATTTTCAGTATTCTATTTTACTTTTCTTAGTTAATTATTGAATTTATTATAAATCCAGTTAGATTCGAATATGTAGTAGACTTAAATGTAGTTTTAATTTGTTTTAAATTGATAATTGTGATTTGGTCGTTGATTCTATTAGATTTGTTCTGCATCAAATTGCATTTTCAATTTTTTATTTCATTCAAGTCCTCAGAATTCGTCTAACTTCCCCATGAAATTATATAAATAATAAATTTAAATTTTCCACCCTGTGTTCGACTTCCGTACTACACACCTGTGCACTTGTAGTAACTTATAAATTTGTGCCTTTTTAATCCATAAGAAAGTGTCAAACAAGTTTTTAGCGCCGTTGCCAGAAGGCAATAATTAAACTTGATTATCTATTCGGTTTTTAATTCGTGTTAGTTTTTATTTTTTTTCTTGTTATTGTTTCCTTTTATATGCAGAAAAAATTATCAATTAGCTGATTTGTTATTGAACGTTGATACTCTAATCATCTAAACAAGGGAAGAAGAAAAAATCTTGCTATTTTTCTTTTATTTCTTCCCTTGTACAATTTCGTTTTCTTTTTTTCATTTATTTCTTTCCCTCTTTTCGACAATTTCAAAAGAAACAAAAGGGCCAAAAATTCCTTTTATTTTATTTTCTTCTTTCTCTCATTTGCTTGTGTTCTTCTGCCGCAAAGTCATTAATTCACCTGTTCTGGTCAACATCATCCATTACGCCCAAACCGAACTCCAAATTTCCAAACAAGCAACTTCCTCCGACCTACAACACCCCTTCATACCTTCACCACGCTGATCCAGGCATCATCCCAGTCACAAACTATTCAATCCCCTGTCTAACTCATCCCCGGCAGCCATTCATCACCATTGCCTTCTCACGACAACCACAACTTCCTCACCAAACCCGTCTTCACCAACTACAAAACCCATAGTTGAAATTTCGATAACCGCTGGCCATCCTACATCACCACAAATCAATACAACCCCGAAGCATCGAAAATTCATGCACCACCTCTAAAATCACAACTTCCTGAACACCACCCACGTCTTCTCTCACAACCACATCGTCATAATTTGCACTGAAACCAACGATCACCACTGCTCCGACTTCGAACTCAAAAACGCTGCAAATCCTAATTAGGAACCCTTCTCCTCAAATTCGAAAGCCCAACCAGAAAACCCCAATTCACCGAATACCTAAAATCGAGATCCCCAATACCAACCCACATCGCAGCTCCTGAATCTGACACGAAGAAATCTGATGATCTGAATACCTTAATGCCCAAATCGTTTCAAAAAAAATAATCATGATTTTTTTTGATTTTGTTGCATAAATATCTCGTTTGTTTTTCTTTTTTTGGGGTTAAGAAATGCGTTTCTGTGAGAAACGAAGACTGCTTGTTACTTATGTTTGGTATCGTGAGTTGGGCTGGCCTGGTAAGTAGGGTAGGGTTTAGTTTTTTTTCTGGCTATGTTCTTTCTTTTCTCTTTAAGATTGGAAGGCTATCTTGATTTTGTTTTTTAGTTTCTCGTTTGTGTTTTGTGATGTTCACATTGTAGGGGCGCGCCTTATTTTTGTTTTGTTTAGATTTGTTTTTATTGAGTACGATTTTGTTTTGCCTTTGTTTTTTTTTTTTCCTATTTTGCTAGTGAGTTATTTGTTTTGGTTTTAAAAAAAAAGAAAAATCAAATCAAAGGAACAAAGGAAGAAAGTTTTCTAGCAATTACTGGAGTTTGAATTGTTAGCACTACTCATTTGCTTTGGACAGACAACCATAACCCACTGTAAAATTTTCGTTAACTCTACATTTGCTCTGCTGCAAAGAAAAAATATATAGAATTGCTTATAAAAATTTTCTGAAGGGATAGCGGGTTGCTTGTGCAATTTTTCTTTCTGCAATTATTATTATATGATTGTGGTATTGGCTGAAATTTATGAATAAATTTGGTAAGGAACAAATTTCCATAACTAAAATCGTCATTCTCATCGTTTTTCAGCTATAAAACTTGATTGGACATTGCAAAATATTTAACAACAAGATTGTATTTTATGAGATTTATTCTCTCAAGGGTTTGATCATGAATATATATTTGTTCAATTTTTGAACTTTTAGCAAAAGAGGTTGCATACTACCCGTAAAACATTGGTCGTATCGCTTAGTATTTATACTATAAGTGAACAACCATAAGACCCTCTTCCTCATTCAAATCAAGATTATCAAATAAGAAGATATACTTGAGTATGTTATTTATTTTGAATAAATGCTGATTGTGTCAACCATCAGTCCAATATTTTCTTTGTTTACATTTGATAACAATGAGTGAAAAAAGTGTTAGCTACCATAATTCTCCTAGGGGTTCTCGAATAAATCAACACTTTTATAATGAGATAGATCAAAATCAAATTAACCACAACTTTCAAAATCTCAATGTCGAAATGGATAGACTCTTATCTCTTCGAGATCAATGTTACCCAACTAGGATTGTTCAACCTTCTTTTATCGTAATTCCACCAGTTAAAGGAAATTCTGAGATTAAACATTCTTTCGTTCAAGGGATACCAAAACTTACTGGTTCTGAAAATGCTTGTGAATTTCTAAGTGAATTTGACATGCATGCATCAAAAACTAGAATGCAACAATTATATAATGAATCAATCAAGCTAAGGCTGATTCCATTCGCATTACTTGAATGCGCAAAACAATGGCTAAATTCTCCTCCAAATCATTCCATAAAAAGTTGGGATGAATTTGTATTTGTATTCTTAAAAAAGTTTTTCCCATTTCATAAAACTCTAAAAATCCGGACTGAAATAAATCAGTTCTTTCAAAACGAGAGGAAAATGTTTTCATAATACGTTGAAAGATTCAACAAACTTCTATATAGTTGTCCTCGTCATGCAATCCTAAAACACCACTTGTGCCAAATTGCATATGAAGGAATAAACAATCAAACTCGAACACAACTCAAATAACTGTGTAGAGGACAATTTATGTCTAAAACAACTAATGAAACTTGGGAATTCTTAGAAAATTATTCTGAAAAAGACATGCAATAGGAGTCAACTCGTATTCCCATCTGTACTTCTACTAGAGAAGTGCATGCTGTGGATTCAATTCATTTTCCCTTAGAAACTCAAACTCCTCAAATCATAGAAGGACAACCCTAGTATTACCCTTAAGACCAAGTCAATGCCATATCTTAAAATAGTCCCTACTCATCCACATATAACCATAATTGGATAAATCATCCAAATTTCTCATGGTCTAATCCCGATAATTTCGCGAATCCGTCTCACATGATTTTGAATTCGAGTTACCAAGCCCGATTTTCTTTTAATCCTCAAACTTCTCAAGTTTCACCTCAATCTAAGCCTCCAAGTTAACCGTATAGGCATTCCTATTTTCAATCTCCTCAATCTTCTCAAGAAATTATTCGATTAGAGAAATAAATAAATAATCAAGATGCTAAACTAGAACAAATGATGAATATGATGAATGAACTAATGAAAAGTAATGAGAAGGGAAATTTCCTAGTCAACCCGAACTGAATCCAAAATATAATTCTTGTACTGTGAATTCTTGAGAGGTGGAAAACTATAATTTGGTCAATCCAGTCACCACCCTTAGGTCCGGAAAAACGATTGACAGTAATGTTGGCAATCCCGACAATCATTCGATTTTGACCACAATCGAAAAGCTTGATCTCTCTTCCAATTTCAACTAAGGCCAATTCTTCAGAACCTTTCAAATCTACATCTTCTTCGAATGTTGGAAATCCCAACATCTCTTCTAATGTCGAAAACCCAAAAAAAAATATGTTCTTCTAATATTGGCAATCCCAACCATTCATCTTCTATATCCTTATCTCTTTCACTTCCCATATCGAAACCTTCTTCGAACAATCAAAATTCTGAAAGAGTCTATGAACCGGTTGCTCCTTATCCTAATAGACTTAACAATAAGAAGAAGGATCTGAATTTCAAAAAAATTCTTGAAGTTCATGTCAATATTCCACTCTTACACACCATCGAACAAATTCCACAATATGTCAAGTGTCTGAAAGAGCTATGTACCCAAAAACGAGCCACTAATGTTCCTAAAACCACCTTCTTGACAGCGAGTACTAGCTCTGTTTTCTCAAATCCTTCACCAATTAAGTATAAGGACCCGGATTGTCGTACGATCGGTTGTAAAATAGGAAATACTCACATCAGTCATGCCCTACTTGATCTTGGTGCAAGTGTTAATCTTCTTCCCTACACTGTTTATCGTCAACTCGGATTACAGGAATTAAAACCCACGAACATAAAAATTCAACTGGCCGATCGATTTGTTAAAAACCCATTGGTTATAATTGAAGATTTTTAATACAAATTGAACAATTGTATTTCCCCATGGATTTTATAGTCCTAGAAATCGAGCCTATTTCGAATCCAAATAGTCAGATTCCATTGATATCAGGTCGTCCCTTCTTAGCTACCCCAAATGCTATCATTAATTATAGCAGTGGTCTACTTCGACTATCATTTGGCACTTAACCATTGAATTGAATATTTTTCATCAACCCAAAGAGTCCGAAATAAGAGAAGTCGACATAATAGAAATAGTGTTAGATGACATGTCCTATTTATCTCCTCAGAAAATTTTACTTTCCTCAACAGACGTGCCCACTATTTCTTTTGAAGAATTATTCGAAGATGAGCTTAAATTTTTAAATAATGAGAATGAATCTAAGGAACGTCTCGAAGATAATCTTAATTCCATACGATCGAATGAAATTGTAGTTAAAAACTTAAGTTTATGAGATTTTGATAATCTCAAGTTGAATGGTATAAACCCTTAGCATGCCAAAATTTTCATTGAAAGGATTTTGATTTCAAAATTCAATGATATGCCTATTGTAGCTCACAAATCAAATAAGAAATCATCATGCATCATTTTCGATAGAGGCAATTGTATGAGTAAAAGGAAATTTCATTCTTCACAAAGCATTCATCATTTTTATAGATTGCATTTTGCATATGATTTTCATCCGCATATAGCTGTTAAATTGCATTTCATTTTACAAATCATTCTACATTTAATCCATCTATGGGTACTCTCTTTTACATTTTAGGAAACGTGTTTATAGCGTGGACACTGTTTAGATCAAGTATAGGGGAGTCTTCAATGCATTCATTTTATTTATTTATTTTTAATTTTTTTCTTTTAATTTTCATGCCTTTAGATAGGACCATTATTTATTTTATGTTATAGTAACGTGATTTTTTTTCTAGGAATACGACTCATTTTAGATTGGTACAATGAAGCAAATTAACAATTTTTTTAGTACTTTTTTCTCAACTAAGATCGGATAAGAAATATAATGAAAAGTTGAATTACGAGCAATAAATAGTGTAACTGGTACATAGGGATATACTTAGGTGATGGCCATGAAGTCTATTCTGAGTTGTGGTCTTTGTTTAATGAGTGGAGAACTTAAAATACTTATATTGGTTTTTCGAACATTTAAAACTAAGTTGTGTTAAGCTAAATTGCATAACTCTCTCTTCTTCTTATATTCAACAATAATAGCAATCCAACAGTATCCAACATTGCTTGTCAATCTAACGTTGGTGTGCAAACCAACCAAGCTATTTCTTGACTCTCACGTCAGTTAGCAAGGCAGTGCATGAGTTGTATATGTCGGTCTCGTTTTATGAGTTCGACACACAAGGATTACCAATATCTTGTTGACAAAGTCAGCATCGGTCTGCACAATCTGCAAAGCTCTGTCCCAAACTCTAACGTCAGTCCATGAGGCAGTGCATGTGTGGTATATCTTGGACTTTAAGTTAGGTGTGTATAATTAATCATAAATTTTAATTTTTATAGACATATAGAATAAGCAATGATGCCCATGCACTTCTTGACCTTATTGATTTGACTAGCCATACACAAGTAAATGAAAATACCACTTTGCAAAGTGTGACAAACAAACTAAGAATTTATTTCATGGTTGCACTATGTTATCAACTGAACCAACTGGCCCGGCTAGAATTTAACGTACGAAAAGTTGAATTATAATGAAATTTTGTGACAGGTTGAGAAATCAAAAATTTCTGTAGATTGACTTCAAATTGTATACTGCTATGTTGCAACTTTTCTGAAACAAGTTGTGTTTTAATTTTTTGTTTTCATTTGCATATGTTAGTTGCATTCATGTAGTTACATTAGAACCATAGCACATTGCATTCGGATTTTGTGGGTAGTATCCGCTGAAAACCCGAACGAGACACCACTCGTCATATTAGGGACACCTAGAGATTTAACAGCTTGTTACATTCGCTAAATTCAATCATATTTCCTATGAAAGTGTGACCTACCTAGTTTAGTTTTTCATTTATGTTTTACTCGAGGACGAGTAAAAGATAAGTGTCGGGGTATTTGATTAACATATAAAAGTGTTTATTTTTATGCTCATGTCGTATCTTTATTGTAAATAAATAAATATTACTTTGGATATTTTTGTGTGTTTTCACAGGTTGTTCAATAAATGTCTCCTTCATTCAATTAAAGAACAATTGCAAAGAAAAAAGCTACTTTCCTACAGAGTGAACTAAGTTCGATCCCTGCCAAGTCCTGTTTCTGATGAAGAAAGGAACATGGATATATATACACCGCCTCCTTAACTCTGAAGAACATATGGACTAATGGTATACTATATATATATTCATATGTATGTATATAGTATATGCACTAATAAACATTTGAAGAGTTGGGCATATTCTTCTCAAGGAAATCATTTATATTCAATTGTTATATAGAGAAGATTTGATAGGGTCATCAGCAAATCAAAATCCAATCATATCTTTTGTCTTCGTAAAGAAAATATTTCCGTAGATTTTTCTTAGGCCCAATATTCACAAAGATAGTAATGTACATCCCCTATAAATACCTATGTATTCTCATTGTAAATTGGATCTAAGAATTGAGAGTTTTTTCTTTTCAGTTTTATACTCCTCTTAGGCCTAGTAAATTTGTGTCATGTATTCGATTAGATTTGGTAGAGCACAATTTGGTATTGCATTTTATTTTCTCATTAGTGATTGACCGTATGGTTAGATCCAACGATAATCCTAATTTTAGTTTCATGTTTTTCTATTTCTGTTCTGCAATTTTATTTTCAATGTTCTGTTTTACTTTTCTTAGTTAATCATTGAATTTATTATAGGTCTGATTAGATTCGAATCAGTAGTAAATTGAATTGTAGTTTTAGTTGATAATTGTGATTTGTTCATTGATCCAATTAGATTTGTTCTGAATCAAATTGTAATTTCAATTTTTTATTTCAATCAAATCCTCAAAATTCGTCTAACTCGCCAAAGAATTATATAAATAATAAATTTTAATTTTCCTCCCTTGTTCGACCTGCATACTATACACCAGTGCGCTTGCAGTAATTTATAATAGATTTGCGCTTTTGTATTCCATAGGAAAGTGTCAAACACACGCATTTGAAACACCATCCAAAAATGCATTCATGCATCTCTCAATTTCAAAGAAAAACCTATCGGGCCATCAGAAAGAATTTTCAAACCAAAAGGACACCTTTTTTGAAATTGAGATCAATAGCGGTAGGTTTTAGGGCTGTGTAGTAGTCACCATGCTTGATTGAATTGGTTCAAGGTTCCATTTGAAAGATAGTAGAACAGTAGAATTTGGATTCAAAAGCGATGGAACACTGCAATGAAGAAGGAAGAGCTCGATTGATTTGAGAAGGCCAACCATGAGTTGATTTCTTTTTAGAATAATTTGTGGGTTTTTTTATAGAAAAATTCTATTCGAACCAATGAATTTGCTTAGTAGCCCTCTCTAACTTGAAAAAACCGGCAAACCCCCAATTCTACTGGGTAATCCCCCGCTAAATTAAAAAACCCAAAAATTCCCTCTTACATAGGGTAACTGCATGGTTTTTCAGGGCACCTCATAGTTTCCTTATGTAGTTCCTTATAGTATCACGTAGGATCTTTCCGTCGATCCTTCAGGGACCACGTAGATCCATTACGAGGTACTCTATGGAACCACGTTGGGCAGCTACGAGATGTGCAGAAATCTAAAGAAGAAAAATATAATAGAAAACGTGCATTTTCATCCTCGTTATTTTCTGATGAAATGAGGGGATACTCTAGTTGGACTGGAATAGAATTAGCCTTTTTTTATAATGGGTTGCATTAGTTAATTTGTTTGAAGAAGATGAAAAGAAGAAGTTTATTTTCTTCTGAAGAAAAGGTGAATGGAAATACCAAGGTAACAGTTACGATATTTAAAAAAGTGAATATTTGTGTGGCATCCCTCTTTACGTCTCGCATCTCTCCCTATGTTTTAATGTAAAGCAGGTCCTTGTTTTACTGTACCAATGCGTTTAGATGTTTTTTTGCATTGCAATATAAAAAAGTTCAAAAAATTATAAATATTCTAAGAAGCATTCCGAGCAACAGAAATATTAGCAATTTTCGTGAATAATTACTGATATTTCAACAATTATTCACCTTGAATTTAGTTGAAAAGCAGAAGAATAGTTGCTAATATATCAGCATTTACACAACACACACAAACATATTTGTTGATATATCAGCAACTTTTTAGCAGCTGATGCAAATAAATAAAATTGTTGCTGAAATATCAGCAATTATAGTGAATTACGGTTGATATGTCAACAACTTTTTAGCAGTTGAAAAATAAATAAATTTGTTGCTAAAATATCAGCAATTCTAGTGAATTATTGCTTATATTTCTACAATTATTTACATAGTTTATAGTTGAAAGGCGGATCAAAAATTGCTGAAATATCGGCAAATATTGCAAATAGCTGCAACATTTGTAGTAATTTATTGGAGTTGAATTATTTTCTTTAAGCAAAAGTAGCATGAAATTCAGTAATTTTTGGAATTAGTTGGTGCAATGTCAGCAACTATACGTAAATTTGTAGAAAAAATTTGTACCATGCAATTTTTTGTTTTGATTCATTTTTCGTACTTTTAACGCGTGAATAGGATGATAATTATGCATTGAATTTAATTTTGAAGTTTGGTAAAAATTTATGTTGATTTTCGAAAAACAGGGACCTAATTTGTTAAGTTTTCGAACAAGGAGTTTTTTTTTTGTCTTTTGAAACTTAATTAGGACCTAAGCCAAACTTACCCTATTTAAAATGTTATAAAAAGTGGGAAAAGGTTGAATGGTTTGAATATGTTTTAATCTTAAACATGTTTGAATACCTATTATCACTTTATTGTTTGATTTTACTTTACATTAGCATTGTATTTCTCTTTTATATGGTATATCCAAAAATGGATTATAACGTAAAATAATTAAAACCACTACATAAACTAAATCGAAAGTTTAAACACCTAAAATAAAATATTATTTTCCTCAATGCGTTGATACAAACGAAATAGCACACTAAAACTTATATTTTATTGTTTGTAAAATTTCATTACTTAAGTTATATATGTGACCGATAACCGTTAATAATTGTATAAATCGATCATGATTAAACTATCTAAATTGAAATTCGAAGAATCGAATATTGATGTTTTAGTTATAAAATTTTCTAGAACATTTCATGTAAAATATTTAAATTTGAAAACCGATATTTTACAATTTTAATATTGACTAATTTTATGTTACCTTCTAAAATCAAATAAATTTCCATTACTAATGGTCATTCTGAATTCTTCTTCTTAAATTAAAGACATGAACTTAAATTTAAATATATATCTAGGTTTCCTTTTTATTTCAAATAAATAGAATTTCACTAATTTCTAATTGAACAATTTGCAAATCTGTACAATCTCCTCCACTTAAAACTTGTTGTCCTCGAAAACCTACGAGACAGGGATTTAGTAATTTGATATATTTTCCAAATAATCAATTTATAAACATTTGAACTACTTTGTTTTTCCATAATTTGGGAGATTATTTATTAAAAGATTAATATTTTTAGACCTCTTTCAATGTATAATTTGATGTTTCAACCGATGTATTACTCATTTTCACTTTCGAAATATGAAAATAAATGCTAGTTATTGTATAGTCAACACTAGAATCATTTTCAAGCGATTAGAATGAGATCCATCAATATTTATATCATATGACCAGAATTTTAGTTCTTGCGTTAGCCAGACGCAAGCCCAAAATCTCCAAGTACTCAACGGAACATTTTCAACATTAAGTGATTTTTTTTTAATTCTTCTAAAATTAATTTTCAAATATTCCATACTATATATATAATGAAGTCTGGTCATTTGATTTAAAACCATACAATTTCAAATTAGGAATTTCCTTATATATACTTATTTTGTATACATCACCAAGTTTCATATTGAAGAACATATATAAACTCGTTTATATTGAAATCAAATTTCAAAAGTTTAGTCGTATGCAAGTTTTTGTTTGTAAAATTCTTACTTTCAAAAGGTAAATTTCATTTCTAACTATAATTTAAATTTTCCAACAAAACATGTTCTTAAGTATGTGTAAAATACATAATTATTAACATAATTGTTTATGAAACGACCCAAACTCGCCCTTACGGGAAAACCCAGATTGAGTTGAGAGCACGACAATTCAGAACACAAATAGAAGAACATTTCATTGCTTATTACAATAATTACATCAGAGTAAAAGAATATAACATAGTATGAATAAATAATATACATTTGATCAATATCAGAGATTCAAATTACAAAGCAGCGGAAAATAATACATAACACAATTGAAAGAAATACTCGGATACAGAGCTTTCCGAATATTACTCCAGCTGTAAATCCAGGATCCTGTAAAAATAGTATCTGCAAAACCAAACTAATTGCTACCCGTGGAAAATATGGGCACCCAAAGTTTAGGTTAAAACAATAAACTACAGGTTAGTCATGAGACTGGTGTGAGAACTAAAACAGTTATTTATAACCTTACTTTAAAAATAAAGTAAATCAAGGGACCATGCCATATAACATGGAACGGGTTTCCTCCCAAGAATACCAGTGCATATAACAAACAACACAATGCTTTTTGGAAAAATGAAGCTATTATAAGACTCAGGTCTCTTCACACAATGCAATGCAAGCCGGAGGATAGAGTTTTCCCTTATAATAGCCAAACATGCTTGGTACGTTTAGAACAAATCATTTTGATACTATTATAAGCGTAAAGTGTATAAGACAACTTCAAATATAAATGTATCAATCATAGACGTCAAAGTACCCCATCCTACTATGTCGCCATACTAGGCTCTACAATGAAAGCCGAAATGTCATGTATTGGAAATTGGATTCCATCTATGAGTCGAGGCCAGGGATGGCTCCTCACCGCATCGACACACTCTAGCAAATGCCTCAGGATTACACACTCTAGGCAACCCTGGATCCTGCATGGTCGGTCCTCCCTTACGTTTGAGGATTAGTTATTCCTGAACACACGTTTCCCAGTCCTATACGACCTATCCATCGGCTCCGTAGTAACCGATATATCTGAGGCGCCTCGCTCTCCATCATCCGTATTGGTAAAAATATATAAATGTCTGGGCTCCATACGATGACACCACCCATGGCTAGAAGGAAACGTCATGTCCTCTCTGCGTCCCTGATCCTTTTTTTGACTCATACCGAGGTGTGAGGCTCGCGAATTAATGCTATACACGAAGCTATGCTATTTAAAGCCGTACTTTGATCATCAACCACAAGACTCTGCTTTTCAACAGAAGCCTTGATCATTTGCATCTTAGCATGTCACACTGACAATTCACGCCATGCAACTGATATCACTCGATATATAACCTCTGAGCTCGTACGTCTCAGAGAAGGGTGTTAAGCAAGAGAATAAATTCTCACCACCAAATAGATATATATTTAATAGAGATCAATCAACATAGAATAAAATCCAATGTAAGACACACATCCATTTACATGGGTCTAAACAAAACTAGAGGCACCTTATTCCTCGTCCCATATGTTCAATACAGGAGAGAGGTCCTTGCATATCCGGTCGATCTCCAAGTACGTCTGGACGATCACCACTTATTACCTCGTCTTGGGTGTACAGCCCAATCAAGACATCAGTAATCATCCAAACGATGTGAATACCTCCGGTCTTCAACCATCGTCTTCATCGTCGACTTATCGTAGAATCAATTATTCAGAATAGGTATAAACCCGACCTTTCCGAATAATTCACATATTTTATAATCAAATGCTATAAAACACAACATACGCCTCATTCCAATTTTGAATATTCTTTTATTTAAATATTCATATCCTTTGGGAAAGGTTTCCATTAATTTTATCAAAGATAAATCCTTTATATTTATTCTTTAATCTTCCTTTGGATATCGATTCAAACCAAATTAAGGTTTATCCAAACTAGTCGGGATTAGTGTACTTTACCGAAGTAATCATTTGTTTAATTTCCCAAACCCAACCTATTCATCCCATGGAGCAAAACTGGTAGTACTCCATATCTAACACCACGGTATTATCGGTAAATTTAATTGCCATTTCATGTTTAAATCTAATTAAGGATTTAACTACCGCTTGGGGTAAGACTGGTGGTACTCCATTCTCGATCATTTCCCAAATTTGATAATTTAAATTATCACATTCACATTTCATTCTAAATAATGATTATTTAAAACCCCAATTAGTTTTAATCTTCCCAAAAATCAATATTAATGATTATTTAACTTTGGAAAATAAAACATGCCACATTGACAATCTACACTGCACCCCTGATTTCTACCGATATATAACCTCTAAGCTCGTACGTCTCAGAGAAGGGTATTAAGCAAGAGATAAATTATCTGCCACCAAACAGATATATATTTCGCTAAGATCAACAATACAGTTTGAAATACAATGTCATACATGTAATCCTATCTTTAATTGGGTTAAAGAACCAATGTCATTTAAAACACAGTTCACGATAAACCCAAAATCATATTTCATTAATTATCGAATCTTTATAGAAAACAGATCAATATATAATCGATATCAATTCCCGTATCCGACTAATAACATAAATGGAATAATGACCAAGTCTTTTAAATTCCATATATATTACCAGTCTTCCTCCATAGAAGTTCACTTCGATTATTATCAAATCGAAATCTATTCCAATTTATTGTATTAAACTGGAAAACTTTACTTTGGAAAATTTCCTTTAAATCTTAATATAAAGATTTATAAGTTCCAAATTACATTTCATTGTAAATCGGGTTAAAGAACGAATGTCGTTAAAAACACAGTTCACAATAAACCCAATTTACATTCCATTTTATTCCAATTATTGAATATAATTGGAAACTCTAATAATCTTAATTAAAAGATTAATTCTTTTCACACGGGGTTCAAGAACAGTGTTACTGAAAACACCACTCACGACAAACCCAAAATCCAATTCTTTTATTCAATTCCAATTAAATATTAATTAACTGGAAAACTTCACTAATTCTTAATTAAGAGATTTATTCTTTTTCTCAACTGGGTTTAAGAACAGTGTTATTTAAGACATCGTTCACGACAAACCCAAAATTCAATTTGATATCAAATACAAGGCTCTGAATAGAAATTATATCGGCTTATATTCAATATCAAATTATGAAACCAACAAATATCGTATTGGAAATAACGATATATATATATATATCTTCCAAATTTCCATAACAATATCCGTATAATCACGGAAACCAATATCGAAATATTCCGAAGATGATTTCCATTCAAAATCCATTCCAATTTGTTTGTTGAAATTTTTGGTTATATTAAAACCATTCACAAATCCAATTTATTTTATTTAAAAGTTACTGGAATTCAAATCTAGTTAATAACTAGTTCATTTTGATCAAAATATATTTTTATCTTTACGAACATGGAATTTTTCATCCGAATTCTTTTTAAATCATTTATTATGATTTTACACAAATTATTAATATTTTTAATAATTTTGTTAAGGCCCTTTCAGTCGATTTCTATAAACGGTCATCGAACTGCACTTACAGCAACCTTTTCCAAATTTGATTTGGACATAATTCCAAATCCAACCGTTAGATTTCAAATCTCTTATGTTCTTTGGAAAGCTCTTTTTGATACGAACCCATTGATTCTTGTTTTAGGGAAATCTGACAGTCAGATCTCCTGTAATGTCAGTTCGAAGTCAATGGTCAAAATTCGCGAATGGTCGCGGCACATCGTGTTCTATTCTGTCCATCAAATATATAATATATATATATATTATATATTTCATCGATTTCCATTTAAAACATATTTTATAAATCGTTTACAATTCATTTTGAAACGATTCCCACTTTCATTTCAATTTCAAACCAAAATTGAATATTCCTTATCATTTTAATATTTAAATGATAATATTTTCAAAATATCCGATTTTGAAATCATTTCCTTTTCGATATTCATTGTAAAAATGAACAAAATCAATATAAATATCGTTCATGTTAAAATGTCGCTAATCTAAACAACACGGCTTCATATATTTTAATATTCTCGTGTCCATCCAAAATCAGACATCAAATCACATTTTAATCCTTTGCTGAATATTATTTCAAAATATTCATTATTTTAAAATATTTGTTCTTTCTGAATTAGAATCGGACACAGGAAATTACCATATAATGTTATTTATATGGATTTCGTACACACATGTACTCAACAATAACTATACACAGTCAACCATCATCCAGAGTGCACTACACGACTGCATAAGCATTAAATATAAATAATTAACGCTTACAACAGTCTGTCAACCAATCGATTGACATACGACCAAACAATTGGGATTAATGTACATCAAATATCATCCCAATACCCGTGTGGGGTTTCAACTATCAAATTATTATTATTATTTGTGCACTTGGGCGATGTGTAAAAATTACTGTCCCAATCGATATCACAAAAATAGGCAAGCATAAACAAGTCGCTCGACTTGTAAATGGATGTGTAAACTTATTTTTAACTATCTAATAAATATATAGAATTTTATCACTTTGCTTATAAAATCCTATACAACGCCTAAATAATTTTATTCATCGCAGTTATAAACTAAAAATAATATTTTTAGCTAGCTATTAATTTTTCTAACACATTTTAGAAAATTTCGGCAGCATAATGGCGCGATACTAGAACCGGAATAAGGTCTAGCCTTATCCCTCGCCTAATACTAGCTCGCGCCATACATAAATCAATTCACAATTAATCCACAACCAATCTTACAATCATAATCAAATCACGTAGAACATCCAAATAAATAAATACTCAACAACCCCAAATGCCATTTACGGCTCCATAAGTGGCTATTCGCGGGGTATGGAATCCGTGTATCGGTAATATCCATACATCGCTTTCAATTATGTGATTGTGAGAATTCGAGTGTTGAACTCTATACAATTCAAATCACATAATATGGTTTGTACAGTAAATAGTGTCGAGGGCTTCTAAGCCCCATCTGCAACCTAGAATATTTTTAATTGTAAAATAAATAGAGTGAGAAGGAGTTCTCACCTTTGGTTTCCACTCCGTCATTCTTTAATTGAACGGTTTGGATTTGTTCCCGCGCATAGTGCTCTTTACTGTGATTCCTACGCAATCTGTTTCACGCGATTTATATTAAAAATCATATGTTTTAACAATGCTATATATATATTTAAAAATCACATTTTTATAACACTATTACATATATAAAAATCATATTTTTATATCGTTACTTCATATATAAAAATTATATTCTTTATATCGCTGCTATATATATTAAAATCATATTTTTATATCGCTAGTTCATATATAAAAATTATATTTTTATCTCGCTACATCATATGTAAAAATTATATTTTTATATCTCTACTTCATATATATAAATTATATTTTTATATCGTTATTCATATAATAAGAATCAAATTTTTTTACATCGCTACTACATATATATAAATCATATTTTTATATTGCTACTACATATATATATAAAAAAATTATCTCACCATATATAAAAACAACTGATTTTTTTAACAACAATGCTTGCTTTATAATAAAAGAAACTAATTTTTTTAAAACTAATTGCATTAAATAACTAGAAACTTACTGTTAATATTCCTTCAGTTCATGCACAGACAAAATCAAACTATTCGTCCCCTAAAAGGAGCCGCCACCGCTGTTGGCGTCGCTTGGAGTTGGGGATTGCGGCGCAGGGGTGCTAGAGGGTCAGGGGAAGGCGCGACCATCGGTTAGGTGGTGGGCTAGGGGGTGGTGGCGCGGTTCAGGGATTTGGGGGTTTAGGGTTTCACATAGAAGGAAAAGAAGAGAGGAGAGAGAGGAGAGAGGGGAGAGGAGGTGGTAGAGGGAGATGGGGAGGCGGAGCGGTGCGGTGGTCGGCTGGGGAGGGGCGCGACATCGTGGAAGGGGGGTGCTGAGTGACAGGATCGTGTTTCCCCTTTTTTATTCTTTCTTTTGAACGAATGGTGAGAGAGGGTAAGGAGATAAAGGGGGTTGAATTTTTAATTAAATATGTGTGTATATATATATATATATATATAATTCAAAAAAGTAACTTTTTTATTTGAACTCCAGATCGTACCCAACGACTATCGCCTCTAGCTAAATACCCCCATTCCGAACACAATGGGATATGTTTCGTAACCCATTTAGGCTGTTACGATCAGTTTTTCTTTAATTTAAAATATAAACCAATATATTGAAATTTAAACGTATATTTCAATTTACCAGAGCCATATACTAACTCCAAAAATTCCCAATTTGTTTTCCAGCTTTGTAACGATGATACGGTCCTAGCAAAACAAATTTCGTCAAATTTGGGGACCGTTTGGAAAATGGCCATTTTCTGGTCGATTAAATTCAAATTGAAATCGCCAAACACGTTTAAATTCACCACGCTCACATGTTAATTCCAAAAATTATGAAAATTGGAATCTAGCAATAATTTTACATTCCAGATCCAAAAAAGCAGTTTTGTCGAAAATGGAGGTCGTTTGAAAAATGGCTATATTCAAGGGCTATATATTATATAAAATATATATAAATTCCATAGCGACTATTTTGAATTTTAAACTGGACATTACATTTTATTCCCGTTATGAAATCTGAATTTTTCACATTCGCTAGAAAGATATAATTAAACAGATTCAAATATTTTTGATTTTACTGAAATTTGATTTATTTTGAATCCTGTACATTCATTTGAAATTTGAAATCGAATTTTCAAACTACCGCGCCATTTCAGGCTCGTTTTATAGTTAAATTAAATTTATACGTTCTAACTTCGATTTAAATAAATTTTATATCTTTATTATTTAAAGTAAATCATTTTAAATATTCAAAATTCATTAGAATAGCTAAAATAAAAATTATAAATTGGTTCTGAAAATCCTTGTTGTTACAGTTTATGTCTATAAGTATGACTATTTTGTTACCAAATCTATTATTATGAAATTCAAATAAAACTTCTTTTAAAAAGGAAAAAAAATTATATATATATATAGGGGTTTTAATCCAGAACAATAAGGAGAAACTTGTCCATGGCGACAGGCTTATCGCCTGCTTTCGTTTATGCATGAGTTTCTCCTATCTCTATTTTCTATTTGATTTCTATCCGTCTCCTATCTGATTTCCAATTAGTAAACCTTCAACGATATCTTATTTTCATTCATCAGCCATATTTTCGATTTTATTTAAGCAAATCCTAGATCCAAAACTGCTGCGGATCTAAGTGAATCAGATGAGATCTGAAGGCACTCGAGTTACATTATTGCATCCGATCCAGTTACAAATCCTAGATCCAAAGCTACTGCGGATCTAAGTGCATCGAATGAGATCTGAAGGCGCTCGAGTTTCGTTATTTCATCCGATCAAGTTTTCAAGTGGTTTTTTGTTGGAGTGGATTGGTGATTGTTGGTGTAACACCTCGTATTTTCTGTTAACATAAACTAATGAATTGAGGAAAATTTAATTTTAAATGTGAGAATCGAGGGAAACGGGTTATGCTATTGTGTTCGTCTCGGAATTCTGGTTGAGATAGAGTCTGAGTTTGCGTAAATTGGACTTCGTATGAAGAAGTTATGGCTGTCGGAAGTTTCCAAAAAAATCAAATTTAAATTCAAAAACGAATTCAGAGTCAGAACTGGGCAGGGCGGGAAATTTCCCGCCCAAGGCCAGGTCGACCAGGAGGTCGACCTTAGTGTCGACCTACCCTATAGGTCGACCTGGGGGTCGACCTAGGGTCGACCTACCCCCCTCGGGAAGATTTGAATTAAGCCCAATTCTGAGCTGCTGCTGAGTCATTAGGGCTGAGTTGTCTTTTTGGATGGTTCAGGTTGCTTCTAGGTTGATCGGATGGCCTAAAATTAATCCTAATCTCTATATAAACACATGTAGACTCAAACCCATAAACCTAATCAAAATTAGAACCATGGTCGTCATGCTATCACCCCGCAACCTAGAGTAGCCGCCACCAACTAGAGGAAAAGTAAAGCTAATCAACTCAATTCAACTCAAGTCTACAATAACAACAACAACGAATTTGTTTACTTTAAAGGCGAGCTAAATCAATTTTAGAACTCGGATCCCAGAACTCAAGACCTTCTTTGAGTTGTGAGTTCGATTTCTTTAATAAGATAATCAACAAGTTAATTAGGTTGAGTTATAATTTGGGTTATATGGCTATGTTTGTGGAACATTTGGAAAAATGTGATATTTTGTGAATATATTCTAGTTGTTCATAATGATAGTTTTTGTTGTGGATCCCTTTGTATATGCCCAATCACCTATGTTCAACCTGGTTCATGTTTGATATCGTTTTATATGCAAGTTTGGTGCAGATTATATGCTAGTTTCCATGTGAATCGTACACAAGTTTACATGTGAACCAAATAAAGTGACTATATGCAAGTTTAGGTAGAAATTGGATTCACATATATGCAAGTTTACACCTTTAGATTTAGATCTATGACATACATAGTTTTATGCAAGTTTGTGACTATGGCCTATACAAGTTTGGGCAAAAACTATGTTCATACCTGCAAGTTCACACCTTAAGGTCTATGTTTAGATTCATGACAATACAAAGTTTATGCAAGATATGTTGTAATCCTTATTCATAAGTTAGATCCATTTTGTGTGTTATGCTAATTTGCGATGTTTCTTCCCTTTTATGTCATTAGACTAATTGCTAGTCTAATATATATATATATATATATATATATATATATATATATATGTCATGATAAGCGAACGAACAACGGGGGGACGATGGGGGTAATATTGAATATACACATATTGAGAATTGGCATAAATGGCCTTAAAAAGGCATATAATTAATTTAAGACATTAATTGGAAAAAAAATTGGTATTTATGGACATAATTTTAAGAGACAATTATGGATATAAATAAATTGGGAATTTATTTTACAAATTTGAATACGGATATTAATCCAATTTGGGATTAAATAAAGACGTATAATAATAAACCGCCTAAGACACGAGGTTAGACTCTTTTGTGGTGTAAGACTGCCCGGACCCGCCCGACAAATCCAGCAGCCATAAATGCCAGTCTAATGTGAGAGGTCAAAGGCATGAATTAAATGCGTAACAGTTGTAAAGACACGAGGTTAGGCTCGTTTGTGTAAGACTGCCCGGACCCGCCCGGCAAATCCAGCAGCCACAAATGCCAGTTTAATGTGGGAGGTCTTTACAAGGTTATGGTTTTAATGAATTAAGAAACACTTAACCAGATAAACATGTGGTGGGACATGGGGGGTTAACTGGGTGCCTTGGGTGGCATGTGAAATTAAGAGGGTGCCTTGGGTGGCATGTGAAATACGATTAGATGCACTTAACCAAGATTGAAACATGTAAGAAGACAGGAATAAGAATGGGGTTAAGTGGGGAAAAACTTAGAGGGGACCAAGCATAGGTGGAAAGCTTTTGTCATACATGGGGGGCCTTTTCAAACCAGTAACCCATTAAGTATCTTTGTGGGGTCGACCCAAGTCGAGGACGGGACACGCGTACTGGGTTTGATTGTAAGAGGTCAAATCGGGTTAGCGGTGGCAACGCAAGTCCAACGGGGTCATGTGCGTGTGTGGCCCCGGGTTGGTAGGTAAGACGTTGTTGCATCGTGTAGATATAAGCCGTGCATTTTTGGTGGTATCGGGTTGCCACTTTGGGGAGTGATACACCCCACTGTGGGGCCAACACGGGTATCTACGAGTTAGGGAGCCGATTGAATGAGGGTAGTGAGTACACCTAGTGGAGATAGGGGTAGACGGCACCTATGAAGGCAGCAAGGGGTACAAGAAACTACCATTATCATTATTAAGTTTTGTAGGCGGGATCAACTTTTAGGGTGTTTGGTGTGGTGCAATGTAGTAATTATCTTATAGTGATTAGGTGTGCCTTTAACGTTATCTTTGTTCATCTTATTTCCTTTGTTTGCTCTGTCATGCTCATTTGTTCGCAGTCATTTCCTTATTTTCCAGCTTATGCCTTATCCTAGTTACTTTAATGATTATATTGTTAAAGTTATTGCACTCGCTAGACTTTATGTCTAACCCCCTTTGTTTCCACCTCTTTTCTTCCTTTCCCCCCAGGTGCTCAGGGTGGGACTAGTACTAGTGGAGCTTGATTTGGCAACTTTATCTCTTTCTTTTGGAAGTTGCTTGGATTGCTGAAGTAAAGTTCAGCCTATCTTATTTATGGCTATTTTATGTTAGGGTTATGTCTTTTATTTTATGTACTTAGAACTTATTTGTCAAGATGGATAATAAGTGTATTTGGTTCTGTAGTTGGTTTTTGATGTGATGTAACCAAACTATTTCTCCACTGCAATAAAAGTGGTTTTTATTTTCCAAGTACCAATATATTTATCTGTCTTGTTTACTTTTCTGTTCTTTACACAATAAACGCTCCACCAAAATTAAGGCATTCCCTTTGTGAGTGACCTTAATGGAGATGGGGTGTCACACGTGGTATCAGAGCTGAAGGTTACCAGAACAGATAAGATATTTTGAAAAACTATTTTTCCAAAAAGCATTTTCATAAAGGATACCTTCAAAAATACGTTTTAAGGAGAGTATTTTTAAGAGAAAAGATTATTTAAAAAAAAACATAACCCCCAAGAGCCATATATCTTTCTTTCGAATTCTCCGTTTGAATCTCTTCATTTTCTTTTCAGCATGTTTGGAATTCCCGAGATACCCGAGGGGATACTGATACCAGGATGGTTTAGAAGGTATCTGGAAGCAAGGGCCAATGTCATAGGCCCAGCAAATGCTCCTCCTCCTCCCCGTGTTGATATTTTCGCAAAGATATGCAAGGACTTTCGGGCAATGGGCGGAAAACCTTTTCATGGGTCGGAGACGTTTGTTGAAGCTCGAAATTGGCTAAAGGAGGTGGAAGAATTGTTTGGAATCTTTGAGGTAGAGGATGGAAGAAAGGTCCAGTTAGCTGCCTGGTTAATGAAGGATGAGGCCTCGTTTTGGTGGGAGGTCACTAACGGAGAGCGTCCAGTTGATACATGGCTGGATTTCAGGCGTAGGTTTGAGGCAAAGTTTCTCTCACGGGATGAATAGAATCTATACATGGAAAGGTGTTTGGCATTGAGGTAGGGAAATATATTAGTGAAAGAGTACGTCAACAAGTTCAATCAGTTGGCGAGATTTGGCTTAGACTTGGTGAATACACCCGAAAAGAAGGCCCTGAGATTTGTTAAGGGTTTGAACGAGCCGCTACATGGGTTAGCTATGACCCACATCCCTATGGGGGCCACCTTTGAGAGACTAGTTGACATGGCGCTTATGCATGAAGAGGAGAAAGGCGCCAATGCTAATAAGGCACCTGAGAAGAAAGGGGATCAAAAGAAGCCACAACAACAACAACAGAACAAGAAGGGTGGTAAAGACAACAATGGAAAGGGAAAGAAAAGATGCTTTAACTGTGGGACACCAGGCCATCTGAGCAAAGACTGTAGGAAGAAGAAGACTAGTTGTTTCCACTGTGGCGAGGCAGGACATCTGATTAAGGACTGTCCAAAGAAAGGGCAGAGGGAAGGGCCTACCTCTGGAGGGCAGATTCAGGCTCTCATGGCACCAGAGCAGGCAAGGGGCAGGTCCAGGCTCTCGTGGCCCCACCGCTACAAGAACGAGGTAGAGCGATTTCCGTTGAAAGTTTAGTTTATCTTTTTGATCATCCTGTTCGCACACTCTTTGATTCTGTGCATCGCACTCTTTTATATCTACTGCTTTAGTTGAGTCACTACACCTAAACACCAGTATAGTAGAGGATCCCTTAGTTGTTTCAAATCCAATTGGGGGCTCAACCTATTTGTCGATGATTTGTCTGGATTTGGAAATTTCTATACTTAGTGTTGGGTTTAGATGTGATGCTTATGTTTTGGGCTTCACGGGCTATGGGTTAATTTTAGGCATGGATTGGTTATCCAGTAATGGAACCGTTCTAGATTGTGAAAAGAGAGAGGTTAGGCTTATGACTCGCTTGGGCAACACTCTCGAAATCTCTTGTAATCCCATTCTGTTATGCTAAGTTATCTAGAATCGCTTGACGCGTCTGTTGAGAATTTGCAGTCTGTTAGAGTGGTCCGTGAATACTCGAATGTCTTTGAGGAGGTAGAGGGCTTGCCTCTGAAGCGGGGGATAAACTTCCGCATATATCTAGTTGATAACGCAAACCCGTTTCTTTACCCGTTAGGAACATGGCTCCAAGGGAGAGAAAGGAGCTTAGTAAGCAAGTTAAGGAGCTGCTAGAAAAAGGGTTTATAAGGCGGAGTATTTCTGAATGGGGTGCTCCAGTGGTGTTCGCAACCAAAGCGGACAGTTCACTTCGCCTATGCGTTGATTATAGATAGCTAAACAAGCTAACCAAGAAGAATAGGCACCCACTGCCAAGAATAGACGATTTGTTCGATCAGCTTGTAGGTGCAACAGTTTTCTCTCAATTAGATATGGCTACCGGATTTCATCAGCTAAGAGTGGCTGAAGATAGCATTGATAAGACCGCATTCAGAACCCCGAACGGTTTCTTCGAATGGCTCGTCATGCCTTTTGGCTTGACAAACGCACCTGCTCATTTCATCGATTTGATGAATACAGTGTTCCGGGAATTTCTCAATAAATTTGTGGTGGTCTTCGTAGATGATATTCTGATTTTCTCGAAGAATGAGGAAGAGCATGCTTTGCATTTAAGGGAAGTCATGGATACTCTCCGTGCACATTAGTTAAAAGCAAAATTCTCCAAGTGCCACTTCTGGAGAGAAGAAGTAAGATTTCTTGGGCATGTGGTATCCAAAGAAGGGTTAGCGGTGGACCCCACAAAAGTAGTTGCGGTCTAGGATTGGAAGGTTCCAGAGAATGCAACCGAAGTCCGAAGTTTTCTTGGACTAGAAGGCTTTTATCGCAAGTTCATTAAAGACTTTGCGATAATCTCAGCTCCACTTACAAGGTTAACGAAGAAGAACCTGACTTTCACTTGGGATTTGGATTGCGAAGTTGCTTTCCAACGATTGAAGAGGGCTCTGACAACAGCCCCAGTTTCGACATTACCAGATGGGAGCAAGATGTTTACGGTATACACAGATGCATGCGGTACGGGACTAGGCGCTGTTTTGATGCAAGAGGGGAAGGTAGTAGCTTATGGTGGAAGGTTGTTAAAAGTGCATTAGAAAAACTACCCAACCCACGATCTAGAGTTAGCAGCCATCGTTTTTGCGCTTAAGTCTTGGCGCCACTATCTCTTAGGTGAGAAATTTGAATTGTATACTGACCATAAATTGTTAAAGTACCTTTTCTCGTAGAAAGACCTCAATCTAAGGCAGCAAAAATGGATGGAGTTTCTCGCATCATACGACTTTGAGATCTCCTATACTCCTGGCAAGGACAATGTAGTAGCAGACGCCTTAAGTAGAAAGAAGCTGACCTTAAGTCCTCTCTTTGTGGAAAGGCAAAGTTTGGAGTACATAGCCAATTTTGATTTTAGACCCTCTGTTGATTGTGTGACTGGCTTGATGGCAATGCTAGAGGTGCGACCTACTTTGTTGGACTTAATAGGAACCGCGCAACGTGAAGACCCTCAGCTAGTTGATGTGATAGATAAGCTGATCAGGGGAGAGACTTCTAGTCACCTCAATAGATACTCCATCGACGATAATTGTTGGTTGAGACAGGATGGAAGACTATGCGTCCCAAAAGCAAGAGATTTGGTGAAAATGGTTCTGGAAGAAGCACACCATTCCAAGATGACCATACATCCCGGGGGAGACAAGATGTATAAAGATATCAAAAGAGTTTTCTTTTAGAATGGCATGAAGAGGGATGTAGCTGAATTTGTTTTGAAATGCATGATATGCCAGCAAGTCAAGGCGGAGAAAAAGAAGCCTGGTGGTTTGCTTCATCCTCTAAAAGTTCCGCAATGGAAATGGGAGAGCATCTCGATGTACTTTGTTGATGGGTTGCCTAGGTCAAGAAGGGGCAATACCGATATTTGGGTAATAGTGGACAGGCTCACGAAAAATGCTCATTTTATACCTATCAAAAGTAGGAGGACCGCCTCGTCTTTAGCCTCCATTTATCTTAAGGAGATAGTTCGACTCCATGGGATACCCTCCAACATAGTGAGTGATCGAGACCCTATCTTTACAAGCGAGTTCTGGAGGATTTTGCAAGAGGCTGTAGGCACACAACTATGTTTAAGCACAACCTATCACCCTCAAACCGATGGTCAGACGGAAAGCGTGAACAGAGTACTGGAAGATCTTTTGAGACTATGCATTCTTGACTTTGGAGGATCTTGGGAGGATCATCTCCCTTTGGTGGAATTCGCTTATAACAATAGCTACCAAGCCACTATAGGCATGGCACCCTTCGAAGCTTTATACGGAAGGCCATGTCGATCACCAACTTGTTGGTGGGAGTCCACAGATAAACTTATACTTGGGCCGGACATGATTAGAGAGACTTCAGAGAAAGTGGACTTGATACGAAGGAGAATGAAGACTGCCCAAGATAGACAGAAATCCTATGCAAACCAGAGAAGGACCGACCTTGAGTTTGAAGTTGGGGATAAGGTGTTCCTTAAAGTATCTCCTTTGAGGAATGTCATCCCCTTTGGGTCTGTAGGAAAGTTGGCACCACGATTCGTAGGACCATTTTCTATCATCAAAAGGATTGGGACGATGGCCTACAGAGTAGAGCTGCTTGAAAAACTGGCTGGAGTTCATAATGTTTTTCATGTCTCTCATCTACGAAAGTGCTTACATGAGTCGGCAGAAGTTGTGGGCCCAAGCATACTAGAGTAAGTTGAAGTGGAACGAGAAGCGACTGTGAGGAGAGTTTCAACTCGTATCTTGGGGATGGAAGTCAAAAAGCTACGCAACCATGAAGTTAAGCTCGTCAAAGTTCAATGGAGCGACGTCAAGGAAGACGCGACTTGGGAGACTGAGGCCAAAATACGTGCAGCCTACCCTTTTCTTTTTGAGGGTACATCTTTGATCTCTTTTTCCTTAAGTTTATTCAAGCTTGTATCTACCTTTTAGTGTATCTCCTCGGTCATATTCTTTATCCTTAGGTAGAGACCAATGGATGTAAACATGTATTTGAAACATGTTATGATTGATGGATGCTAGTGTATGCAAGTGTTTGCTAGTGGTTGCTCGTGGATACATACACACACACATTAGGCACTAGATCGACTCAATCACTTTCATACTGCATATAAATGTGTGCTTATTTAGGCTAATGAATGTATAATGGTTGTGTTATCATATGGATGCTGCATTCAGATGAATAGTTGTGCACGCATGTAGAAATAATATGTATCATTAGGGATCTTTTGCATACATAATGGACGCAAGGCACTATCATAATTTGCATTAAGGAGGTCAACTGAATCAGTTAACCGCCTGATTTTGCATTAGATATGGACATGTACACACACTGTGCATATAAACATGAAGGCATTAGAAGTCTTTTAAGGACAATGGATGCCTATGTTTGATGGATGAGTAGATGGACGATTGGATGATAGGATATGTATTTTTCGTAACTTCAAGATTTCGAGGTCGAAATCCTTTAAGGAGGGGAGAATGTAACACCCCGTGTTTTCTTTTAACATAAACTAACGAATTGAGGGAAAATTAATTTTAAATGTGAGAATCGAGGGAAACGGGTTATGCCATTGTGTTCGTCTTTAAATTCTGGTTGAGATAGAGTCCGAGTTTGCGTAAATTGGACTTCGTATGAAGAAGTTATGGCTGTCGGAAGTTTCCAGAAAATTCAAATTTAAATTCAAAAACGAATTCAGACTCAGAACTGGGTAGGGCGGGAAATTTCCCGCTCAAAGCCAGGTCGACCAGGAGGTCGACCTTAGTGTCGACCTACCTTATAGGTCGACCTGGGGGTCGACCTAGGGGTCGACTTGGGGGTCGACCTACCCCCATCAGGCAGATTTGAATTAAGCCCAATTCTGAGCTGCTGCTAAGTCATTAGGGTTGAGTTGTCTTTTTGGATGGTTCAGGTTGCTTCTAGGTTGATCGGATGGCCTAAAATTAATCCTATTATGTATATAAACATATGTAGACTCAAACCCTAAAACCTAATCAAAATTAGAACCATGGCCGTCATGCTATCACCCCGCAACCTGGAGTAGCCGCCACCTACTATAGGAAAAGTAAAGCTAATCAACTCAATTCAACTCAAGTCTACAATAACAACAACAAAAACAAATTTGTCTACTTTAAAGGCGAACTATATCAATTTCAGAACACAGATCCCAAAACTCAAGACCTTCTTTGAGTTGTGAGTTCGATTTCTTTAATAAGATAATTAACAAGTTAATTAAGTTGAGTTATAATTTGGGTTATGTGGCTATGTTTGTGGAACATTGGGAAAAATGTTATATTTTGTGAATATATGCTAGTTGTTCATAATGATAGTTTTTGTTGTGGATCCCTTTGTATATGCCCAATCACCTATGTTCAACCTGATTCATGTTTGACATCATTTTATATGCAAGTTTGGGTGCAGATTATATGCTAGTTTCTACGCGAATTATACATAAGTTTACCTGTGAACCCAATAAAGTGACTATATGCAAGTTTAGGTAGAAATTGGATTCACATATATGCAAGTTTACACCTTTAGATTTAGATCTATGACATACATAGTTTTATGCAAGTTTGTGACTATAGCCTATATAAGTTTGGGCGCAAACTATGTTCATACTTGCAAGTTCACACCTTAAGGTCTATGTTTAGATTCATGACAATACAAAGTTTATGCAAGATATGTTGTAATCCTTATTCGTAAGTTAGTTCCATTTTGTGTGTTATGCAAATTTGTGATGTTTTTCCCTTTTATGTTATTAGACTAATTGCTAGTATAATATATATATATATATATATATATATATATATGTGTGTGTGTGTGTATGTATATGTCATGATAAGCGAACGAACAACGCGGGGACGATGAGGGTAATATTGAATATACACATATTGAGAATTGGCAAAAATGGCCTTAAAAAGGCATATAATTAATTGGAAAAAATTGGTATTTATGGACATAATTTTAAAAGACAATTATGGACATAAATAAATTGGGAATTTATTTTACAAATTTGAATAGGGATATTAATCCAATTTGGGGTTAAATAAAGATGTGTAATAATAAACCGCCTAAGACACGAGGTTATACTCTTTTGTGGTGTAAGACTGCCCGGACCCGCCCAGCAAATCCAGCAGCCACAAATGCCAGTCTAATGTGAGAGGTCAAAGGCATGAATTAAATGCGTAACAGTTGTAAAGACACGAGGTTAGGCTCATTTGTGGTGTAAGACTTCTCGGACCCGCCCGACAAATCCAGCAGCCACAAATGCCAGTGTAATGTGGGAGGTCTTTACAAGGTTACGGTTTAATGAATTAAGAAACACTTAACCAGTTAAACATGTGGTGGGATATGAGGGGTTAAGTGGGTGCCTTGGGTGGCATGTGAAATTAAGAGGGTGCCTTAGGTGGCATGTGAAATACGATTAGATGCACTTAACCAAGATTGAAACGTGTAAGAAGACATGAACAAGAATAGGGTTAAGTGAGGAAAACTTAGAGGGGACCAAGCATAGGTGGAAAGCTTGTGTCATACATGAGGGCCCTTTTCAAACAAGTAACCCATTAAGTATCTTTGTGGGCTCGACCCAAGTCGAGGACGAGACACGCATACTGGGTTTGATTGTAAGGGGTCAAAATGGGTTAACGGTGGCAACGCAAGTCCAACGGGGTCATGTGCGTGTGTGGCCCCGGGCTGGTAGGTAAGACGTTGTTGCATCGTGTAGATATAAGCCATGCATTTTTGGTGGTATCGGGTTGCCACTTTGGGGAGTGATACACACCACTGTGGGGCCAGCACGGGTATCTATGAGTTAGGGAGCCGATCGAATGGGGGTAGTGGGTACACCTAGTGGAGATAGGGGCAGACGACACCTATAAAGGCAGCTCGGGGTACACGAAACTACTATTATCATTGTTAAGTTTTATAGGCGGGATCAACTTTTAGGGTGTTTGGTGTGGTGCAATGTAGTAATTATCTTATAGTGATTAGGTGCGCCTTTAACGTTATCTTTGTTCATCTTATTTCCTTTGTTTGCTCTGTCATGCCCATTTGTTTACAGTCATTTCCTTATTCTCCAGCTTATGCCTTATCCTAGTTACTTTAATGATTATATTGTTAAAGTTATTGCACTCGCCAGATTTTATGTCTGGCCCCCTTTGTTTCCACCTCTTTTCTTCCTTCCCCCCCAAGGTGCTCAGGGAGGGACTAGTACTAGTGGAGCTTTATTTGGACAACTTTATCTCTTTATTTTGGAAGTTGCTTGGATTGCTGATGTAAAGTTCAACCTATCTTATTTATGGCTATTTTATGTTGGGGTTATTTCTTTTATTTTATGTACTCAGAACTTATTTGTCATGATGGATAATAAATGTATTTGGTTTTGTAGTTGGTTTTTGATGTGATGTAACCAAACTATTTCTCCGCTGCGATAAAAGTGGTTTTTATTTTCCTAGTACCAATATATTTATCTGTCTTGTTTACTTTTATGTTCTATACACAATAAAATCTCCACCAAAATTAAGGCATTCCCTTTGTGAGTGACCTTAATGGAGATGGGGTGTCACAGTTGGTTTCTTTTTTTACTCAGATCTGGTTTGATATTTTATTTCATCTTTTAACCCTCGTTTTCTACCTGCAACTTTCAACGATTACTTATTGTTGATATGCCACTTGTTTTCTTTCAACTTACTTCCACAATTTAAGTTAGATCTGTTTCCTCCTCATCTTCTGAGGATGGCCAAATACCAGACCTTATCACCAGGTCTATACAACAATAGTTAGATCCGTTGGTATCAGTGAAGATCGGAATCTAATGAATATGCTCCAGTTAATGAATTGTCTTTAGTCCCAAATTCCTTCTAAGTGTTCAAGTTTTAATCAATATTTTGCAAGCTATTCAAAATCATGTGAACCCGTTATGATTCTGAAGATTGTGTTTGATTTTTTATTTGTTCATATAGATCGTTTTTGGGAAACAATATGAGCAGAGTTTAAAGAGAAGCCCAGAACTGATCTTTTGGATTGCAGTTGGTTTCTTCTTGTTTTCTAGTACTCAAGTGTCAATGGATTTACGGTAAATATAACACGGCAGGGGTTTAGATACAATTCTTGCCGCATTATTATAAGAATTTCTAGCATTAAGACTAATTCACAGGCATCTGTGAGTCGTCAACCAGATTTAATGCTTAAAATTGAAGCACTCTTGCAGTATTTACTATACATGCTATTGTTATATCTTACTGTTTTGGGTTTGAGGTTAATCTTGACATTGGTACTGCGTGGGACTTAAGAAGGTACTTACAGATTGGGTTAAGGAAGAAGATAAGCTGCTTGTTGTGGTGTAGAGTGCATTGGTATGGAGCTCTTTGATTTGTTGTAGCGAATCTCAAGAGGGTTGGTCTCATCATGGGTCGGGTTTATTTTAGATGAGTTTTAGAGTTACTTTTATTTTCTGGTTTTTCGTTATTTTGTTTTGTTGTATTCTAAATGTAACGGTTAGTATGCTAACCTGTCTACTGTACTGCTTTTTTATCATAATAAAGTGAACCAATTATCAAAAAATATATGTATATTGGGGTTTTATCCTCAGCGGAAAAAACAAAACATCAGAAAAAGGATCTTTTTTACCTAGTCACTTGAAGATGAATTTGACTGAAAATAACAACTATAATATCCCGTATTTTCTGTAGTCGAATATTTAAATTTATTTTATTTATTTAAATATTTATTTAGTGACCGTGCGCGGTGTACATGCATAAATTAACTGTTTGAAATAATTTAATTAACATTGATTACAATTTTATACCTTGTCCCTGTGACTGAACTAAATCTTGAAGCTAGTTCCAATGAAGGCGATATAACGGTTAAGCTAAAAACGTCAGTGCAATGTATTTAATTTTGTCAATTTCGAAGATTGGTATTTGACAGTACAAATATTGGAAAATGACGTCAAATAGCGGTAGAGTTAACCGTATCAAATAAAACATAATATCAAACCTTACCTGATACATCAAATTTCATTAATTATGGCCATGCGCGAGCCATACTTTTCTTTTGGTTCCATAACCTATTGGGCACAGCTACATGGAGAAACATCACCGCTACGTTGAAAATAAGCACCTATCCTTGACAAAGTAGCTTTGTCCTTATCCTAAAATATCTGACCTTACATATAAAACAAATGTCTGTCGGGTCCTTACCCTGTAGCATTTCTGCGCCATACCTTTTCTTTTGGTTCCATCGCCAATTGCTATGATTTGATCGTTCCATACCCTATTGAACACGTCTACTTTGAAAATTTTACACAGCTACTTTGAAAACATCACCCCTACACTGTGTATACCCATCCCCTATTGAAAGGGACTGTGTTATTATCCTCAATAACCCTTCTCTTTATAAACCATGCCCTATTTCTTGTTTCCCCAACTCAGAGTAAACCCATTTGCGATTGAAAAAAAAAGGATTTTACATATATAAATGCAACTGCCTTCACAACTTTTTCTTCCTCGTTCTAACCTACCGAGCTTTCAAAATTCAAAGGAAAATACATGGAGTAGTTATGGAGTTTCGGGCGCGTTTGCTTGAACACCGTTGTCGGAGTTATGGTTGGAGAAAGTATAGTAGTTGCATGGAAAGGGGACTAAACTGGGAAGTCTGGGGTGAAGTGAAGTTGAGGGGGGACGCTCTGAGGTGATAGCTCGGTCAATGGCACGTCGGAGTGGGGTGGTGCGGCGTCCAGAAATTCACCGACGATGGAGCAGCGATCAATGAAAGTCAGGCGGTCTCAAGTTTTATAGAAGGAACGAAGTATAAGGTGAATCAGCCGATAAAATGGTGGATTAGAAGCAATCTAACTAAAGTTCTTTAAGTTATAATTTAGGGTTACTAATTAAATTACAAGCTTAAACTTTATTGGGGTTACAGATGGCAGGTGCGAATGGCATGGCTTGGGAACTGTTGTTCAAAGGATACTAGGAATATATTTATTGTTGTGTTGGAGAATAGATAGTAGTAGGGGGCATTGGACTGTGTGCATGGACATAAGCATTCAAATAAATATAAAAATATAAAGGGAGAAGCTACGCAAGAGGAAGGACAGCAGGCAGCATTTCATTGGAATGATGTTACATGGGGGATGGTCCATGCAAGGAGCATGCGTGGAAAACAAATGGATTAGGGTGCTTCACGTTTACATTTTCTGTGGAATGCCAAAATGAACAAAGGAGTTTGAAGTATTTCTGCATGAGTCCTTTTGAATAGAGAACAAGGATGCGTTGAAGAATGGTGGAGCGGTTCGAGAAGGCTTGCCTGTATTCAGGAAGAGAACAGAAGTGCGATGGAGGAATTAGCGCCAAAACTGGACAAGATGATCAAGGGTATAGCGCATCTGTTTATGGGAAGGACTGGGCTTCTAGATGGTCGGATGGCGCAGCAGGGGTAAATGGAGTTTGTGTTTTCTAGTTGGATGTATAGACGAGGTGGAAATTTTTGGTGGAACACTGTCGGGTTTTGCAAGATTGCAAGGAGCCAAGGTGACATTTAAACTAAATGGGTAATTAAGGGAAAATTATTAATTAAATATAGTTGGTATTATTTAATTTAAATCTTGTAAACCGTGTGTCCTTTCCATATGTGAATAGTTTTTACAAAACAAGAGGCGATAAAACCGTAGTGGAATACAACACTGCGAGCTAGCTAAGAGGAAGTCAGAAGTAGCCGGATTTTCGCAGTTAAACGAAACAACGCTGAAACCGTCAATCGTAAATAAGGTGAGTTAATTCTCATGCCTTCTAGATTCCATGATGTGATTAAATTCATATAGTTAAAATTCATCGCTAATATTATCAATTAATTGATTTGGATGCCATGGATGTTATTTGTTTGATATTGGTTGCCGTTAATTTTATTTGACTCCATTGGATGAATTTTCTATTTCACGTATTATTATAAAATGTTATAATAACTGTGATGCAGGGAAGAAAGGTTGGAGGAATCCAACCGGATTCCTCAAATATTATATCTACTATTTGTTTTTATATATGCATTGTTTGAACCCAAATGACATTTGAAACCTGTTTGGATTGGGATGTTGAATGAAAATTCAATGTTGTGTGATTTTAATCAATAAACGGTGTTGATTAAGGGATTGGCAGTAGTCGACCATAAATCCATCTTTTTGTTAAGAAGTTAATTTAACGGTAGGGCAATCAATGAAGTTAAATTAAAAAAGTTATATTTTTATAATTAAAACGAAGTTTTAAATTATAATAGAAGTCCTATTATAAACATTTTATAGTTCGTTTTATAAAGTAAATATAAACGATTGTTTGACTTTCAAATAAAGTTTATAAAGCCATAATTATCCTGCGAGTTATTATTTTTGGATAATTATTTTTAAACAAACAATTTGGAAATAATTAGATTAATTACATTAATCTAATGAAGAGAAGTAATTAGGATTAGTTAATGAATTAACTGATGGTTTGAAGTTGATTAAATCAACTGTTTATTTGAAAATTGATTTCTTGATTAATTGATCTTCAATTAATCTAATGCTAATGGCTTAGCGATAAATGGATCAAAATTAATAAGGTTTCTTATTAATTCCTTTTTTAATTAATGAAGTTTAAATGATTATTGAACTAGTACAATTGGTTATTATTTATTTAAGCAACCACTCTGTTTTAAATTAGTCATGAAGTTAACTGTTTTACTTCAATAATGATGAAGTAAATTGTTATTTAATTATTTTAATTAAAGAAATTGTTTCTTAAATGGAATTCATTTAAGATGGTTTTGAGTCGTAATGAGACGTTTACTTGAATTAAGTAAAATAATTCGAATAAAGAGAAAAATGTCAAAGGATAAATGATTTTTGATAAAAGAAGTTATAAATGGAGATGTATAACGAGGTTGAAGTGCAGAATTAATAATTAATATAAATAAACATAAACAACGGAGATGTCGAAGTAAGTATATGGCGTTATAAAACTATATTTTAAAATGGAACAAGAAATATGGTATGATTTAGATTAGAAATAATAAGGGGTTAGTGTTACAGACTTATATCTATTCTAAGATAAGAACGATGTCGATCAAGGTTTGAGAGGTAAATAAAATACCCCAACTTGAACGGCTTCTCTATTATCGAGGGATGGTATTATTTTGTAACAAAAAGAGATGTCAAGATTAGTTATAAAGGGGATATTGCAGCACATTGCAAGTTTTTGAACTATAAGGATAAAGTAACGTTGTTGACCAAGCTTAAGCGTGATATATATATATATATATATATATATATATATATATCACTATTCTCTCTAAAATCCAAATAGTTTAGGTTGAAATCCACTTATCCTAAGTAAGAAGTAAGTAATGGTGTTTTCCAAAGAAACTTAGAAATGTTATATGGGATTAAGAACAAAGATGAATAATTGGGATTTAATATATTCCCCGTATTAAATAGTAATCTTCAAGTTTGGATTTCGATATAAACATTTGACTTTATATATTGATATAATATGGCATTCGACATTGTTTTGCATCATATAAGAAATGATATTTGAATATGGAATAGATTATGTATAACATTATTTTCGAAGAAAAGGAAGGATAAATGAGTTTTTGTAATAGGATATAATATTTCCAAGAAAGGGAAATTAAAGGGGCTTTATATAAATATGGTAATATTAGTGAGGTGGAGATTTGGGGAATATAGTGTAAATTCCAAGTGACGAAAGTAAAGAGTTATGTCAAGATAAATAAATGGAACCGAATTCTAAATTGGTAAAGTGATTTTCCGTAATTTGATAAAGAGATTTTAATGGTTTAAATAATAAGGGTCTGAGCTACCAATATACTTAACGTACTGTTTGATACTGATAGTAAAAAACCCGGCTATCAATAGAATATACTATCAAACTTTTTGTCGTCTTGTTTCGAAGAGACCGGGATGGGAACTAGACCCAAAACCATTTTGAATCAACGTTGCGTACGAAACCAACTTGCAGCAAAAGAAGATGTAGCAATTAAAGACCGTAGATCTTCATAAAACGGAGGAACTACTTATAATCTCGGGTTCGCCCCCCGAGATAAACTATGATTTTGTCGTGGTTGGAATCTATGGATTGCAAGGACTTCTCGCTACTGATCTATAGGGTGATTCCTAGGATGCGGTAGGAGGGTGCCTTCGGTCATCCTATTCCTGGATGATTTGTATGGACTGATGTCTGACAGAGTATTTCCAAAGGAATCGCGTACGTTAATTTCTTTAAACGTACCATAGTTAGTGGCGGAGGACGACGGTTCTCTTAGCTTAACAACTAGAGTATTTTTGTGGAAGTTAATTAGTGGTATCTGGCGGATCTGATGATGTGGGATTCAAAGTGATTGATGGCCAGATGTTCTAAAAGATAAATGTAGCCTCAAGCCTCACATCCAGGAAATGAAAAAAATTGGGCAGGCAGCATGGCTAGGTGTGTCATACCCAAGCAGGGTGTATTATCACCGATCCAAAGAAAATCCTTATTTGTTCTTCTTTCGATTCTATATCTCCACGGATGTGCATTGAGCCCATAAAAACTGCTGGGTGATAATATATTCGCTACACTCAAGCTAAATGGGTGGGCGGTCATGTGTGGCCGAGTTGCAAGACGTTTTTGTTGAACCCTGGTGTATCCCCTCTAGAGTACACTGATCGGACGGTGGTCCCATACCTTTTCATAGTTGGAATCAAATCTCCAATAAGCGCCATGCGGGTTTTCAATTTTATATTAAATATGTAGAGCGTGAGATACAAGCGTTCTACTAAATGGTTATTTAATTGTGATATGATAGACACTATTATAATATCACTGGATTTTGATATATCAAAATAGTTAGGGTTATAGTAAGGTAAAAACCGTCCGTATTTATGTGTGGACTGGTCTTACTATTATATTTTCTTTCAAAAAGGACTTCAAAGTTAAACAAGATGTTTGTGTTATAAATTTAATACTGAAGGTATTCCAGACTGATCCAGGTGAATTTTGTTTTAAATCAAATGTGCTCGGGTCAGACCGAGTATATTTCCAGGTTAGGCTCCGCTTGGAGTCCAGGAGCTAGAAGCAAGAGGCTTCACCATTAGTTATATAAAGTGTATTTCCGTTGTGACAGATATATGATGTACTCTGATGATTGGTATGTATATACAGTTTTCTTTTGTATAAAGAAATTTTATATATTACATTTTATTCGTTCCACTGTGAGATTCTTATGTGTTCTTCTTCTTTCTTCTATTCTAATATTTCTTTCCTTATTTTCCCATCCTCTAATTTCTTTCTATTAACGTTCTGGGTTTTCGACACTTGAATTTTTGGAAAGTAATAAGGGATAATGTATTATTGTGAAAAATTCGAGCGTCAATTTCTCCGGGCCATTACAGTTGATATCAGAGCAATGGATTAGGAATAACCTTGGCTATGTGGCATAACTTAATGGAGATAGGGTTAGTAATACCCTAGATTGAGTTTGATTGTATGTATATGAGTGCACGTTTTTGTAATTTGAATATAAAAATTATTTTTAAAGTGCATAAATGAAATAATTTTACCTAAAATCTATTTTTGTATAAAAAAAGGAAATTAATTCTGGTAAATTATTGATTGGTTGTTAGCTCGTGTTGGCTTGATTGATTTGGATAGTTTTGATTGTGGAATTGAAAGGATTGGGAATTCCAAATATGAATGTAACTTATGTTAAGTTAAAATAATTATATAAGTTGAAATTTGGATATTGAAATAAAATTTGATGCAAGTCAATGGAAATTATTAAATCCAAGTGAAATGGTTGAAATTGATTACATGAATAAAACTTTAAGCTTAAAATGAATGAGTTGGATATATTGGGATGAATGCAAATATAATCTAGGATAAATTAAAATTCCCAATATGAAACGTATGAATTAAAGTTTAATATTTAATTTAAACCATGTTGAGTTAAATGAATCGGGTAAGTAAAGGAATTTTGCTCGAGGGTTTGGAAAACTGAATTACATGCAAATAATCCAATTGGAGTGTTTGAAAAACCAAGTGTGTTGTATGGTCGAAATTGGTTACATGATTATAGAATAAACTGATTTGAAAGCATATCTAAAATAAATAAATTGAATCCATGAAAACGAAACTAAGTTAATAAACTCGGATGAAATTCAATGAATTCAAGAAAATGAAATAAGGAGCTGATTGATGTATTCAAAGGGATTGAAAGAAATGGTTATGAAGAAAATTCATATGCGGTAAATAAGTTTGTAAAATGTTGGATTGCATGATTGGTTGCATGGATATAGATTTAAAAACTTTATTGAGAACCGACCAGATCTTATGAATCTGTATGAATATTTAAAGAAATAAATGGATTGTTAAGAAATGATTATAAATGAAATCCATGAGAATTGGATCATACATAGAGATGATTGAGTTGTATGGGAAACTATTTGGAGTAAACGATATGGAAATTGACCTCACGGACATTGTTTTTGAAACTAATGAAGTTCATTTGAGTTTAAAACAGGTGCAAGACCAGTTTAACTGGAGCTGATTAAATCCAATTTGGTTAGAGCTGCATAATAGTTGAGCAGACTCAAATATAATCTATTGTTTATCGCATTAATAGCGCTCGCAAAAAGGTACGCCTACGCAAAATATAAAATTTTGATTTTTGTTTTGGGTTTCGAGATTGGATTTTGAATTTTTCGACCGTATGAATCGATGTATATATATTTGTTGAACCTGCAACATCGTAGAAGTCCTCCGTACAGGGGAGACGCTGCCAATTTTTTTTTCCAAAATTTAAGGTGTTAGAAAATTTACGAAGATTTTTGGAAAATTTGTTGTCGAAAATAAATTGGTTTTGAACCATTATAATAGTTTTGGAAATGAAACTGAAGTTTTATTTGTAAAGACAATGGGTTATAGCATTTTTCTACCTTAGTAATTTCGGGGACGAAATTCTTTTAAGGGGGAAGGTATGTAACATCCCGTATTTTCTGCAGTCGAATATTTAAATTTATTTTATTTATTTAAATATTTATTTGAAGTTATTTAGTGACCGTGCGCGGTGTACATGAATAAATTAACCATTTGAAATAATTTAATTAACATTGATTATAATTTTATACCTTGTCCCTGCGACCGAATTAAACCTTGAAGCTAGTTCCAATGAAGGCGATATAACAGTTAAGCTAAAAATGTCAGTGCAATGTATTTATTTTCGTAAATTTCGAAGACTGGTATTTGATGGTACAAATATTGGAAAATGATGTCAAGTAGCGGTAGAGTTAACCGTATCAAATAAAACAAAATAAACAAAAATATCAAACATTACATGATACATCAGATCTCATTAATTATGGCCATGCGTGAGCCATACTTTTTGTTTTAGTTCCATAACCTATTGGGCACAACTATATGGAGAAACATCACCGCTACGTTGAAAATAAGCACCTACCATTGACAAAGTAGCTTTGTCGTTATCCTAAAATATATGACCTTACATATAAAACTAATGTCTATCGCGTCCTTACCTTGAAGCAATTCTGCGCCATACTTTTTCTTTTGGTTCCATCCTCTGTTGTTATGATTTGATCGTTCCATACCCTATTGAACACATCTACTTTGAAAATTTTACACAGCTACTTTTAAAACATCTCCCCTACACTGTGTATACAAACATCTCCCCTACACTGTGTATACAAACATCTCCCCTACACTGTGTATACCTATCCCCTATTGAAAGGGACTGTGTTATTATCCTCGATAACCCTTCTCTTTATAAACCATGCCCCATTTCTTGTTTCCCCAACTTAGAGAAAATCCATCTGCGATTGAGAAAATAAAAGGATTTTACATATATAAACGCAACTGCCTTCACTCCTTTTTCTTCCTCGTTCTAACCTACCGAGCTTTCAAAAATCAAAGGAGAATACATGGAGTAGTTACTGGAGTTTCGGGCAGGTTTGCTTGAACAATGTTGTCGGAGTTATGGCTGGAGAAGGTATAGTAGTTGCATGGAAAAGGGACTAAAATGGGAATTCTGGGGTGAACTGAAGTTGAGGGGGGACGCTCTAAGGTGATAGCTCGGACAATGGCACGTCGGAGTGGGGTGGTTCGGCGTCCAGAGGTTTACCGACGGTGGAGCAGCGATCAATGAAAGTCAGGCAGTCTCAAGTTTTAAAGGAGGAACAAAGTATAAGGTGAATCAGCCGATAAAATGGTGGATTAGAAGTATTCTAATTATAGTTCATTAAGTTATAATTTAGGGTTACTAATTAAATTATAAGGTTGATCTTTATTGGGGACATAGGTGATAGATGTGAATGGCATGGCTTGGGAACTGTTGTTCGAAGGATACTGGGTATATATTTATTGTTGCGTTGGGGAATAGATAGTATTATAGGGCATTGAACTGTGTACATGGACATAAGCATTCAAGTGAATATAAAAATATAAAGGGAGAAGCTACGCAAGAGGAAGGACAGCCGACGGCATTTCGTTGGAATGATGTTACATGGGGGATGGTCCATGCAAGGAGAATGCGTTGAAAACAAATGGATCATGGTGTTTCATGTTTACATTTTCTGTGGAATGCCAAAATGAACAAAGCAGTTTGAAGTATTTATGCATGAGTCTTGTTGAATAGAGAAGAAGGTTGCGTTGAAGAACGGTGGAGCAGTTCGAGAAGGCTAGCCTGTATTCAAGAAGAGAACAGAAGTACGATGGAGGAATTAGCGCCAAAACTGGATGAGATGATCAAGGGTATAGCGCATATGTTCATGGCGAGGACTGGGGTTCTGGATGGTCGGATGGCACAGCAGGGGTTTAATGGAGTTTGTGTTTTCTAGTTGGATGTATAGATGCGGTGGAAATTTTGGGTGGAACACTATTGGGTTTTGCATGATTGCAAGGAGCCAAGGTGAAGTTTAAACTAAATGGGTAATTAAGGGAAAATTATTAATTAAATATAGTTAGTATTATTTAATTTAAATCTTGTAAACCATGTGTCCTTTCAATACGTGAACAGTTTTGACAAAATAGGAGGCGATAAAACCGCAGTGGAATACAATGTTGTGAGCTAGCTTAGAGGAAATCAGAAGTAGCTGGATTTTCGCAGTTAAACGAAACAACGCTGAAAGCATCAATCATAAATAAGGTGAGTTAATTCTCACACCTTCTAGATTCCATTATGTGATTAAATTCATATAGTTAAAATTCATCACTAATATTATCAATTAATTGATTTGGATGCCATTGATGTTATTTGTTTGATATTGGTGGCCGTTAATTTAATTTGACTGCATTAGATGAATTTTCTATTTCACATATTATTATAAAATGTTATAATAATTGTGATGCAGGGAAGAAAGGTTGGAGGAATCCAACCGGATTCCTCAAATATTATATGTACTGTTTGTTTTTATATTATTTATATATGCACTGTTTAAACCCAAATGACATTTGAAACCTGTTTGGATTGGGATGTTGAATGAAAATTCAATGTTTTGTGATTTTAATCAATAAACGGTATTGATTAAGGGGTTGGCAGCAGTCGACCATAAATCCATCTTTTTGTTAAGAAGTTAATTTGACGGTAGGCAGATCAATGAAGTTAAATTATAAAACTTATATTTTTATAATTAAAACGAAGTTTTAAATTATAATAGAAGCCCTATTATAAACATTTTATAGTTCGTTTTATAAAGTAAATATAAAAGCTTTTTTGACTTTCAAATAAAGTTTGTAAAGCTATAATTATCCTATGAGTTAATATTTTTGGATAATTATTTTTAAACAAACAATTTGGAAATAATTAGATTAATTATATTAATCTAATGAAGAGAAGTAATTAGGATTAGTTAACGAATTAACTGATGGTTTGAAGTTGATTAAATCAACTGTTTATTTGAAATTGATTTTTTGATTCATTGATCTTCAATTAATCTAATGCTAATGGCTAAGCGATAAATGGATCAAAATTAATAAGGTTTCTTATTACTTACCTTTTAATTAATGAAGTTTAAATGATTATTGAAGTAGTACAATTAGTTATTATTTATTTAAGCAACCACTCTATTTTAAATTAGTCATGAAGTTAACTGGTTTACTTCAGTAATGATGAAGTAAATTATTATTTAATTATTTTAATTAAAGAAATTGTTTCTTAAATGGAATTTATTTAAGATGGTGTTGATTCGTAATGAAAAGTTTACTTGAACTAAGTAAAATAATTCGAATGAAGAGAAAAATGTCGAAGGATAAATGATTTTTGATAAAAGAAGTTATAAATGGAGATGTATAACGAGGTTGAAGTGCAGAATTAATAATTAATATAAATAGCCATAAACAATGGAGATGTCAAAGTAAGTATATGGCGTTATAAAACTATATTTTAAAATGAAAAAAGAAATACAGTTTGATTGAGATTAGAAATAATAAGGGGTTTGAGTTACAAACTTATATCTATTCTAAGATAAAAACGTTGTCGATCAAGGTCTGAGAGGTAAATAAAATACCATAACTTGAATGACTTCACTATTATCGAGGGATGGTATTAGTTTGTAATGAAAAGAGATGTCAAGATTAGTTATAAAGGGGATGTTGTAGCACATTGCAAGTTTTTGAACTATAACGATAAAGTAATGTTGTTGACCAAGCTTAAGCGTGATATATATATATATATATATGTATATGTATATATCGCTATTCCCTTGAAAATGAAAATAGTTTAGGTTGGGAACAAAGATATATTATTGGGATTTAATATATTCCCCGTTTTGAATATTAATCTTCATGTTTGGAATTCGATAAAAACACTTGAGTTTATTTAATGATATAATATGGCGTTCGACATTATTTTGCATCATATAAGAAATGGTATCTGAATATGGAATAGATTATATATAACGTTATTTCCGAAGAAAATGAAGGATAAATGAGTTTTTGTAATAAGATATAATATTTCCAAGAAAGGGAAATTAAAGGGGCTTTATATAAATATGGTAATATTAGTGAGGCAGAGATTTGGTGAATATAGTGTAAATTCCAAGTGACGAAAGTAAATAGTTATGTCAAGATAAATAAACGGAATCGAATTCTAAATCGATAAAGTGATTTTCCATAATTCAATAAAGAGATTTTAGTGGTTTAAATAATAATGGTCTGAGCTGCCAATATACTTAACATACTGTTTGATATTGATAAAAAAAAAACCCGACTATCAATAGAATATACTACCAAACTTTTTGTCGTGTTGTTTCAAAGAGACCGGGATGGGAACTATACCCAAAATCACTTCGAATCAATGTTGCGTAAGAAACCAACTTGTAGCAAAAATAGATGGAGCAATTGAAGACCGTCGATCTTCATAAAACGGAGGAACTACTTATAATCTCGGGTTCGTGCCCCGAGATAAACTTTTATTCTATCGTGTTTGGAATCTATGGATTGCAAGGACTTCTCGCTACTGATCTATAGGGTGATTGCTAGGATGCGGTAGGAGGGTGCCTTCGGTTCATCCTGTTCCTGGATGACTTGTATGGATGGATGTCTGACAGCTTATTTCCAAAGGAATCACATATGTTAATTTCTTCAAACGTACCATAGTTGGTGGCGGAGGACGACGGTTCTCTTAGCTTAACAACTAGAGTATTTTTGTGGAAGTCAATTAGTGGTATCTGGCGGATCTGACGATATGGCATTCAAAGCGAATGATGGCCAGATGTTCTAAAAGATAAACGTAGCCTCAAGCCTCACAACCGGGAAATGACAAAAATCGGGCAGGAAACATGGCTAGGTGGGTCATACCCAAGCAGGGTGTGTTATCACCAATCTAGATAAAATCCTTATTTGTTCTTCTTTCGATTCTGTATCTCCATGGATGTGTAGTGGGCCCTTAAAAACTGCTGGGGGATAATATATTCGCTACACTCAAGCTAAATAGGTGGGCGGTCATGTGTAGCCGGGTTGCAAGATGTTCTTGTTGAACCCTGGTGTATCCCCTCTAGAGTACACTGATCGGAAGGTGGTCCCATACCTTGTGATAGTTGGAATCCAATCTCCAATAAGCGCTATGCGGGTTTTCGATTTTATATTAAATATGTAGAGCGTGAGATGCAAGCGTTCTACTAAATGTTTATTTATTTGTGATATGATAGACACTATTATAATATCATTGGATTTTGATATATCAAAATGGTTTGGGTTATAGTAAGGTAAAAAACGTTCGTATTTATGTGTTGGCTGGTCTTACTATTATCTTTTCTTTCAAAAATGATTTAAAAGTTAAACTAGACGTTTGTGTTATGAATTTATCACTGAAGGTATTCCAGACTGATCCGGGTGAATTTTGTTTTAAATCAAATGTGCTCGGGTCAGACCGAGTATATTTCCAGGTTAGGTTCCGTTTGGAGTCCAGGAGCTAGAAGCAGGAGGCTTCACCATTAGTTATACAAAGTGTATTTCCACTGTGACAGATATATGATGTACTCTGATGAATGGTATGTATATATAGTTTTATTTTGTATAAAGAAATTTAATATATTACATTTTATTTGGTCCACTGTGAGATTCTTAAGTGTTCTTCTTCTTTCTTCTATTCTAATATTTCTTTCGTTATTTTCTCATCCTCTAATTTCTTTTTATTAACGTTCTGGGTTTTCGACACTTGAATTTTTGGCAAGTAATACGGGATAATGTATTATAGTGGAAAATTCGAGCATCAATTTCTTCGGGCCGTTACAACAGGACAATAGATCGGAAACACAAATATTCCATCCAACAACACACTTTATTGATTCACCAAAATTTTGTTTACACTTATTGTAATAAAGCCAAAATAAACAAAATATAATTGAATCAATAACCTGATTGAGAAAGGGAGAGAATATCTATATAGAAAAAATATTGGAGAAGAAGAACAAGGATGAAAGAAGAGAGAGATAACAAGTAGTTTTCTGCACTCATGAAGATGAAATTTCTGCATATAAATAGGCTTTAAAATGAAAGATTGCTTGGAGAGTAAGAAAAAAAGTTTCCGTATCATGTGACAACCTTTCGATAATTTTCCTTGATTAAACCAATCTCATGCATAATTTTTCTTTTCTCCTATTATAAATCCAATCAACTCCAAAGGTGGATTACTTTCCTCTTCACTCAATCAATCAATTAATCAATCAAAATCATATAATTGATCAATTAATCAAATCAATTGATTGATTACTTTCCTCCTCAAAAAATATGTAAATCAACAAATTCAATACTCTACCTTGATTCAAATATAATAATCTATCTTCAACCAAGAACAAACATGTCATCCATAGATCTCACATAACTCCCAATATCTCAACCAAATTATATTACAAATCTCTACCATCGTCCTCTAGTGGTGCATCTTCCTCATAATGCACCCCGCAACAAATGATCTAAAAAATGTTTGTAATACCACAACGACCTCCATCTCGTCTTTATGGATTTTCCAACTCGACATTTGTCTCCCACTTAACTTGAGCTTCTCACACAACGTTTCTCTTGAGCATCATCAACATGAAGACCAATGTCGATAACATGACCAGCATCCTAGAATCATCAGCAGTGACTACATTAACCACTCATGCTTGCTGTGGACTAGGTTCTTCAATTGTCACTTGCCTTCAACTGTCGACCATTGAACCGACCATGCTATAAAGGTTTTTCTCCTCCAAAACTACTCTCATCATCACACGACTGCCTTTTTTACTCTTAAAACTCCACCTTGAGTCTCATAAGTGCAACCATGGTGATCCAACATACCGAGAGATATAAGGTTATGCGAACAAGTGGGTATATGCCTCACTCCAGACACTTCTCTAACTACTCCATCATGCATACGAAACCGAACAACACCTATACCACAAATAGGTAACTCTACTATAACACCCTGCATTTTATGACAATTTAATAATTAAATAATACATATGTATATATATGCACAAACATAAATGTATATATGAATAATAAAATAAAGATAACAAGTGATTGCATGTAATGCATATATGCACTTAAAAAGAAGAAAAAGATTCATGCAATGGGTTAAATGAAATATTGTAACAAACATGAAAAAGAGAAGTTAGAAGAGAACAATAATTATCATTGTTCTTAGCCTTATTAACAATAGCCATAGTAGTCCAGATGAGTAGAGCATGTGGCTTGCATACAAGAGGTACAGAGTTCGATCCCCACCGACGTCATATTTTTGTTTTAAGGGAACGAGTAAAAATTAACACATGTTCTAAAGAGAAAATATGTATAAACACACATATAAGGAAAAATATACATATAAGGAAGTAAAGAAAATATATGTATATGAGAATATATATGTATATATGTGCAGAAATATATATATATATATATATATATATATATATATATATATATATATATATAGGAGATAAAGTTCAAGATAAGGCTGCAATCAAAGAAATATGGTAAAAATCAAATAACGGTGCAACACCATTTGAAATATTAAATCGAAATAAAAGTTGTGCATATATATATACATGCAAAATGGTCCTTAGAAGAATTGTATATGTATAATAAGATTATATGTGAATATAACAGTTTAATAAACTCCAGAAATTCAAACATTTGAAATTCAAACTTCTGCGCCAAAACAGCTCGCGGGACCCACTATGGGGTTGACCCAGGGTTCGACACCCCTTTAGGGGGTCGACACCCCCCAGATCTGGCTAGATTCATCCGCGAACCGGGACTATTTTATTAACTAGGTTCAATGCTGACTCAGCGCTACATGTACGATAAGATCCTGAACACCTATAAATAGGCTAGTAGAGCCTAGCCTAAATCTCATATTCTCTGAGACAACATCTAAGCTTTTCCATTCTTCCTCCTTCTCAAATCTCTTCAAAAAAAAGAATATTTAGTTTAGGAAAATTCTGATTTAAGATCTGGAGAAAAAGAATGAATATTAATAAGAAGGTGTTTCGAATCATATTCGAAGTAAGGCAATTTCCTAGATCTGGTCTATTCAATTTTCTTCCTCTTTCTTCCCTTTTTCTTTTAGTAAGAATTGTGGATCCATGGTTGTTAGGTTCGAAATCCAGTTATGGGAAACCATGGAATGCTAGATGTGGACCAGATTCAGGATTTGGAAGACAAATTAGGTGAGTGGATTTAAGTTATATCATTTTTGATAATGGTATATTATCGTTTGACATTCCCTGTTAACATGAAATGTAAATCTGCTAGAATGACTAAAGTGATGAAATGCTAATATGACTTGTTGAAATAATAATTGTTAAAATATAAATATGTTGGAAAACTCATATGTTGATACGTTTAATATGCTGAAATGTTCATATGTTAATATGTAAACTTGTTAAATGTAACAACCCGGAAAATGAGAACAAATTTAAAATTTTCATTTTGGCAATTTTAATGGATTTTGAATATTTGAAATGAATTATTTTAAATAATAACGTTGGAAAATTTATTTTCGTCAAAGTTAAAATGAATAAATTTATTTTAATTATAAAACAAGCCTGAAATGGCGCGGCAGTTCGAAAATTCGATTTCAAATTTCAAATGAATATACAGAATTCAATATAAGTCAGAATTGGACGAAACAAGAAATATTTGAATCTGTTTGATCATATCTTTCTAATGGATGTAAGAAACTGAAATTTCACTTTATAAATTGAAAGTTATGTCCAGTTTAAAATTTAGAAAAGTCGCTATGGAATTTATATATATTTTAATATATATAAAAGCCCTTGAAAATAGCCATTTTGCAAATGACCTCCATTTTTGACGAAACCACTTTTGTTGGATCCAAGATGTCAAATTATTGATATATCCATAAATTTTGAAATCAATATGTGAGCTATCAAAGAAAACGTGTTGAGTTGGTTTTATTCAATTTGGATCGACCAGAAAATGGCCATTTTTCAAACGGTCTTCAAATTTGATGAAATTAATTTTGTTAGGACTATATCATCAATATGAAGCTAGAAATAATTTTTTTAGAATTTTTAGAGTCCGTATGTGGTCCCAGTAAATTAAAATGTGCATTTGAATTTAAAATATAATAATTTATATTTTAAATTTAAAGAAAAACCGATCGTAACATTAGAATTGGCTTACAGGACATATCCCATTGTGCTCGGAATGGGGGTATTTAGCTAGGGGAGACAGTCATTGGGTTTGAATTGGAGTTCGAATGCAAAAACGAGTATTTATGGATTAAATAATATTATAATTATATATAAAATAACCATCCTTCTAACCCTAGCCCCTATACACAAATCTGTTGCCTTCAGCTTTGAACGAATGGAAACGTTCAAAACTTCGTCCCCTAATATATTCATATACAGTTCGAATTAATCCCCAACATTTAAACGAAATGGTAGATCTCTCTTCGATCTTGATATCTATACCACCTGGAGTAATTATTGTTGATTGTTCCATTTGATTTTTCGCCACAAAGGCTGTGTATTCGAACGGGAATTGGTGGAAGAGGGACCCACCGAGGTGGCCGATGGTCGGGGCAATGGTGGAGTAGGGTGGCGGCTTTGAGGAGGTGGTGGCCGATTGGGTTCTAACGCCTTGAAGCGCATGCAAATGTCAACCCTAGGTGACGACCAGTGGGTTCGGTTTTGCGTTGGTGTCTGGAGTAGAGGACGAAAGGGTTAAGGAGAAAAGGTAGTGCCTAATAACGTAATTAATAATTAATTAGGGTTTTAATTATTTATTTATGTAATTAAAACTTTGAACACCCATATCTAGTTTGTTTGGAATCGGATTCGCTCGCGGTCAGTTGCGTTGCAATCGTCATGAAGAGCACTACAATATGGAATAGACTAGATCAGGAACGGAGCAGATCAGAATTTCAGACAAATTCAAATCCGAATAGTTCAGATATTCAGAAATTAAAACTGACGGAATGGATCCCAATGTGAGAACTTCTCTCACTATAAATTTTCTGTACAGTTATTTATTTTATAACTGCACATATGAACTGCTTCCCGTCGTCCACAGACATGGACGACTTGTTTGATTGTATTGTGTTGTGATTTTGACGAGAAATGTAAATGAAATGTTTATATGCAATGTATAAAATAACACATATATATGTGATGTGAAATGGAAAAATATAAATATATATATTTACGATATTGAAAATATATATGTGATGTGAAGTGGAAAATTATATATATATTATATATATATAATGAAAGTTATATATATATGAAGTGTGTAAAATATATATATGAAAGGAAAATATTATATATGCGAAATGAAAATAATATATATGCGTTGTGAAAATAATATATATGCGTTGTGAAAATAATATATATACGAAGTGCAAAATTATATATATATATACACACATTATGATGTGAAAATTATATATTTATACTGTGTGAATAAAATATATATATACGAAGTGGAAAATTATATATATATTAGTGCGAAAATTATATATATGAGTGTGAATAAAATAAATATTGGCTTGTTAAAAATATTATTTTTAACATATTTATGAGATGTATGAAATTGTCATGTAATGGAATATTCAATTTTGATTTAAAATTGAATATGAAGATGAAATCGTTTTGAAAACGGATTTAAAACGATTTATAAAATACGTTATAAATGGAAATCGATGAAATATATTATATATATATATATATATATATATATATATAATATAACGGCCTGAATTGAACGCGCTGCACCGCGGCAGTTCGCGAATTTTGACCATTGACTTCGAACGGACATTACGGGAGATCCGACCATCGGATTCTCCTAAAACCGGAACCATTAAGTTCGTATCGAAAAGGGATTTCCAATTAATATAATAGATTTGAAATCTAACGGTTGGATTTAGAATTATGTCCAAATCAAATTTGGAAAAGGTCGCTATAAGTGCAGTTCGATGACCGTTTATGGAAATCGACTGTACGGGCCTTGATAAAATTATTAAAAATATTCATAATTTGTGTAAAATCATAATAAATGATTTGGAAAAAATTGGGATTAAAATTTCCATACTTGAAAAGGTAAAAATATATTTTTATCGAAATGAACTATTTATGAACTAGAATTAAAATCCTATATTTTTAAATAAATAATTTGGATTTGAAGTGGTTTTAAAAATTACCAGAATTTCCAATATATGAATTTGAATGGATTTGAATCGTAATTATCTTCGAAATATTTCAATATTGGATTCTGTAATTATACGGATATTGTAGAGGAATTTGGAAGATATATATATCGTTATCTCAGAACTTGATATTGAATATAAGCTGATATATTTTCTATTCAGAGCCTTGTATTTAATATCGAATTGGATTTTGGGTTTGTCATGAATGGTGTCATCGTTAACACCGTTCTTAAACCCCGATGAGAAAAGAATAATTCTTTTAATTAAGATTTAGTGAAGTTTACGAGTTAATTAATATTTAATTGGAATTGAATTGAAATTGGATTTTGGGTTTGTCGTGAACTGTGTTTAAATGACATTAGTTCTTTAACCTGAGTAAAAGCAGGATTAATTTGCAGAAAGTTGAACAATCAATAAGAAATGATTTTAGAGATTGAAACCAATTGGAGTTTGAATGAATCTTTAATTAGATTGTGAATGTATAAATGGTAATTAAATTACCAAAACATGGAATGTGATTGAACCAAATACACTTGGTTGCTGATATTGATTGTGTTTGATTGATTGTTTAGATTATGCTCGACCAGTTTATGAGCAAGATATGCTTTTACATTTAGCACTGGGTTGGATAGAAATACTGGTATGCTAACATCTTGTGAAACACTTCACGATTTGACTATGAGATGTGTAGCTATGTTGTTGTGTTCATTTCAAATTTAATGAATGATTTTGATGTGATATTTTTCTTATGTGAAAATAAATGTATTCCCGATTTTGGGACAGGGAATGTTTTACAGAAATGTTTTATAAAATAGAAAGGATTTCGAGGGCTAAAACCCGATGATTTCGAAATGATTTGGAAATGTACTATGGTTTTACATTGTAGTTCATCACATATTCGATTAGTTGCTATTAATAATGTATCTGTTTGGTGGCGGAGAATTTATTCTCTTGCTTGACACCCTTCTTTGAGACGTACGAGCTCAAAGGTTATGTGGTTAATAGTGACTGATCATATGTGTGAATTGCTGATGTGAAGTAATATAGATTTGATTATACTTGTGATTATTATGTGGTGAAATGATTTTCTCTACTTCGGGATATGAAATGATTCGGTATGTGGCTAAAGATTTGGTAACTTGGTCTACTAAAAGTATGGGTGGGATCCAATGCCTTAGGGTGAGTGGTCAGTGTGTAGCCTGCTCCATGTGTGGGAGGTGCATATATACACATCGAGTTGCTTAGGTACGTGCCCTTTGCCTTGTCCGAGGGGAGCCTGATATTTGGTTGCATACTTGTTTATAAGCATTTGTTTTGGAATTCATATTTCCAAATGATTTGATTTTAGATCCCGAAGTGAAATCTACTTTGATATAAAAGCAGATATGTATTTCAAATGATTTGAAATGGAAATTGGGAAATAAAGTCCAAAGGAATAATTTCTATAAATTGAATTGGATTTGGAAAATCTAAGTGTGGTGATTAATCTAAATGGGTAGATTGGGATATTGCATGTTGATTGATGCGTAGTAGATCCATATCTCTATTACTGATTATTGTTCATACACTGGCATTCATGGGGGTAAACCCGTTACGCGTTAGCGGCGTGGTCCTGTGATTTGTCTTATTATTTATATAAGTTTATAATTGTTTAGAGTTTCTCACACCAGTCCCATGACTGACATGTAGTTTGCTTTTCCCAAACTCGGGTGCCCCTATTTTTCATATGGGCAGTCGAGTGGTTTGTTTTGCAGATATTTATTTATTCAGCAGGATTCTGGATCGAAGCGAAAAGTTATGTCCAGAGTATTGATAGTCTTCCGCTGTGTTATTTTATTTGTATCCGCTGCATTATATTACATTTATTGTAAATAAATCTTCCACTGTATTATTATTTTTCGATATACTCTGATATTCTGTACTCTTATGTAACATTATTATGATGTTTATAAAAGTCTTTTGTTTTTTGTTCAGATGTGTTGTATGCCCAGAGTTAGCATATGCGGGATTCGAACGGTCTTGGTTGGTTTAGCGATCGATTAGGTCCGGGCGAAATCCATATCGTTACATTAAAACATGTGTAGCAATTACTGTTGTATACATGCATGTTCTAATTTCATGATTAACTTATGGCATATAATGTACTTGAATTATTAACTGTAGAACTGAGATAATTGCATGTTAAGTTGTTAGATTTGAACAATTACATGATTAAATGATTACATGTTAGAATACAATTAACTACATGTTAAAAAGAACATGCGACATAAAATGGGCTTAATATGTTGACATGTAAATTATAGATTATAATAAAAATTTGAAAGAATGGACATACCTAAATTATATATAAAATTTACAGTAAATAGAAAACTATTACTGCACTTAAACACGAGGTTAAATTCAAATTGTAGTAGAAGTCTGCCCGGAACCGCCCGACAAATCCAGCATCGACAAGTTGTTAATTTAATGTAAAGGGTCTAGTGCGTAAATAAAAGATGTAATGGTGCTAAGACACGAGGTTAAGTCAACTTGTGGAAGAAGTCTGCTCGGAACTGCCCGGCAAATCCAACATCCACAAGTGGCAAGCTTAATGTGAGAGGTATAGTACGTAAGCATATATATAAATATATGTATATAAAAGGATACAAATAAATGGAATTAATTGTAATTAATGGTAATGAATGGAATCGAATGAAAGTTACAAAAGTAAAAGGATTGGAATGAACGGGGATTGATAATAACCTATTATAATTAAATTACATTAATGAAAATGTTATATAATAGGTAGACTTGCCATAGGGACAAATGGAGATTATAACTTAGGTTATAATAAACTAGTAAGATAATGAGATAACTTGTGTAATGAGATAAGTGGTACTTAATTGTAAATTAAGTAATTAGTAAGTGGGGAAACATGAAACCAGTTGTTTGTAATAAGTAGAGAAAAGGGGGAGAATTTATGAAATGTAAGAAGTTGTACTTAATTATAAATTAAGTAATCTATAAACTTCAAAATCTGAAATCTGCTGATAAGAATAACATGTTAAGGCAGCATAGTTTATAATAAATGGAATGGAGACTTATTAGTGAACCATAGCTAAGAGAACTAAGTTAATAAGTAAACAACGATAAGTCGTAGTGACAGTGTAAGATGGAATTATGATAAAATAGGAAAGAGTGAGGCAAACTACTGAAATGAAATAAGTTATATTTAATCATAAATAATGACTGGCATGTTAAACAGAAAACATGTGAATTGAGATACACTTAATTACATATTAAGTAGATTATGTTATTGTAACTATGAAATCATACTGAAATATAAAGGGATTGTGGATTACAGACCTTGGATCACAATCTAGAATAACATGTTGTGGGCTTATTAATAGGTTTAAATGAGTTAAGTTATATGAATGAAATTAATAAACAAGAGGAACTTGGTAACTTGAATAAGAAGTCTATGTTTCTTGTACAACCCTTCCACGCAACTCGGTGCACATTAGAGGTTATGTGCAGTTAAGGCTTTGAATACGATTGACGATACGTACGTGGGAAAGTCTAGATACATGCATGTTTGCTCTGGGTGGTGTATCATAGACTTGAGGGAATTACGCTATGATGGAATCTGATTCGATCGAAGGTGGCAGTCCGTACGTTTACGTATCTTAGTAACGGCAAATACATGTGAAATGTAATATTGTTATAAAGAGATCCGTACGTTACTCCGGCGTAGGATGAGGGACTGCATATATTTCAGTGGTGTTACGGTGGAGATCGTGCAAGTGGGGTACCATGGGGTGTACCTTGATATTGGGGTTAGCTACTATATACTGTATTAGGCTAATCCACTTGGAAGTAGATAGGTATGACGTGTGTGTAAACCTTGAGTACTGATAACCCAAGTAACCGAATAAGCAGGAAAAATGTAACTGAACGGTATATGTAGGATTATCCAAAGTGTATAGCTTAAATCCAGTCACCAGAACCTGTGTTCGGACCTCCTCCTCATCACATACTCGCAGGTTAGACTTGTGGCAGAGATATGATAGCTTTGGATACTGATTAGATAGTATTATAATTTGGGTAAGTCTATATTTTGATTATATTAAATTTTTTCCATTCCGCTGTGAGATATTTTCTGAGCTCTGATATATTTTATATCTCTGTCTTTTCTGCAGGATACCAGAGCAACCAACACGAGTTTCGATGGACTAGAGTTTTGAAAAAATTCGGTCTATTGGAATTTGGGTTGTTACATTCAGTATCAAAGCCTAGGTTTAGGATTCCTATATAGATAGTGTGTGAATGTATTTGTATTTTTTTAAAATATAAATATATTATACATGTACCTAGATCCATAAAGGAACCCACTATATAGAAAGAGCATAATATGATAAGAAATGGGATGTTTGTTTTGTACACTAAAGGAATGAATACGGAAATCTGAGACCCTTAGGTAATTTGGGTGGAAAGTGTACAATGTACTTTATATGGAAAGAAGGTCAATCTCATATGATTAGTAGTTCGGGTTAGCGGATTTAGCAGTAAAACCTTATAAATTGGAAAACGTTAAAAAGAGAAAAATGGATTAGGAATATATATAGTCACTACACCATATATGCTATTTAGGCTGTGTTTTTAGCCGTGTCTAAAGAAGTTAGGCGTGGTAACAAGCCGTATTAAAAAATGGTGCGTTAAATTATTAGATACGACTCTAAACCGTATTCCAATGTAATAACATACGGCTATCGGCTGCATCTAAACGATTAGTATATACGGCTATAAACCGTATCTTATATATGTATATGTGTGTGTGTGTGTGTGTGTGTGTGTGTGTGTGTATATATATATATATGCACACTAATTCACAATTTATACACAGGATACACTAATTCACAATTGTAGCAGTAAGCGAAACAATTGTATGAAATATTTAATTACATTACAATGTAAACGATACATGCTATTTTATTACATTACAATAAATAAGATACACGATGTTTCATTACAATAAAGAAGATATATAATGTTACACTAAAATAAAGAAGATACGTACCGTTTCGTAATTACATTAAAATAAAGAAGGTAAACTTCAGCGATCAACCACTCTCCGCTTTTCAACTTCGGCGATCGATCACTTCGATCCCCAGCTAATGCATTCACCAAACTGAAGGTGTAACTTTCTGGCTAAGAATTTACTAGGTGATTCGCCAGGTGGATGCACTTTAGCTCACGCACCGGGTTCGGGTATTTATCCTAACTTATGCATTTGACTAAGTGTCATGACTAGCAAAAGGGATAATATATCAAGTGTAATACGCTGCTTCACTAAACCTTAGGAAAAAGCATTTGACAATTGATATTATCCCCTTTGCCAGTCCTGGTGCTTAGTTAAATGAATAAGCTGGGATAAATACCCAAACCGACATCGTGAGCTAAAGTGCAACTATCTGTTGAATCATCCAGTAACTATTAACCAAAGAGTTAAAGCCTTCAGCTTGGTGGCTTCACTGGTGGATCACCTAGTAAATTCTTAACCAGAATGCATCATCTTCATCTATACTTGCAACCTAATTTGCATTAGAACAATAATGAGTCAGAACACACATATTTACACATAAAAGAACATATTTCCACAAGACAAAGTACTGACTTGAATGCACAAGATAACAGAAGAATATACAATTACAACACACACACACCTACTCTGCACAACAGCATCATGAATATACAAGCAAGAAGAACACAGTCAGGTCATGGATGAAAACAAAAAATCAGTGCACAAGCACATTCACATACTTGATGCACATAATGGAAAAGCAGTTAGGTGGAGCTAGGGTAAATGAGCACCAGATTTCCCAGTTCTCTAAGTATGTAACCAAGGTAAATGAGCAAATTGTTATTCTCATTTATAAATTTTGACAGAGACAGTGTAAAATAATGTCAAATTATGTATCCATATATATATATATAGTACAAGCCAGTGGTATCAAATATATACGTATTTTTTCCTCCTAATTATTATTTCCTTAAGCAATTCTATAAATTTAGATATCTTAGTTTGCAAGGAATTTAGTTTTACGCCTTTACTCACAAGCAGTGTGACACACATGACACACCAAACAAATTAACTAAATCTCAACCTATAAATGCCATTCTATTTTCATTCATGCATCCGTCACCAACATTTCTACTTAATTATACAAATTTCCCAATATTAATAACCAAATACATGCATCTTGGTCAACAAAACTAGTATGCTTTAGTTCTCAAATCATACCACATGATTTTTTTTGGCACAAGCCAGAAATGACATATGCACTTCAAATTTGTAAGGATCAGTGTACATGATGCAATAATACACACAAATGAGCAGGACAGCACAAGTAAAATTGTCTGAATTCAAGGTAGATAAATACAACACTAGTAAATGATAGCAAATACACTGCCGCATTATAAAACTGGGAATAGTACCCAATTTAAACACAATAGCAGCATGAATTTTAGGTAGATGAGCACATGCAAATATATGTCATTCATATTGTTGATCTAAAGCATGGAAATTCAAATTAAACCCAATATAAACACAATTTAAACCCAATTCAAACTCAAATAAACCCAATTTATGTTTAAATTTAACCATGATCTAGTACTCACCTCCAATGGCGACGGGAAGGATGGACAACGGTGGACTGAGGCTTCGCCGTTCAGTTGAAGGCAGCGCGAGATGATGATAACCCATAGACTGCGGTGGATGGCTTATTGACAAAGGAAGTCGGTCGAGTACTGAAACCCTAATTTGGGTATTCGGTGGTCGCAATTGCAAAATAAAAAGAGGAATAATTCAGCCGAAAGTTTTGATGTGCCAAAACTCAATTGTGCTAGAATGTAAGTAGGGAGGGAAAAATTTGATACACATTTCATACGGTCCAAAGCCGTATCAAATGAACTGATCCGGGTCTTCGTCGATGGACGGTTAGATTTCGAGTGTTTGGGGCAGTGCGGATCACAAAATGTAGTTTGATACGGATCTGAGTACTATCAAATTTGAAACGGCTTATAATCGAATTGTATATCTGCATGCTTGTGTGCCAAATTCGCTGATATAGTTTAGTGAGTCGAGAGAATTGATCTTGTGGGAGTGTCTAGGAAAGCCTTGGAAAATTGGAAACCCGCTTTGAGTTTAATCCCATTTATAACTTTTAAGAACTTGAAATTATAAAAGCTTTTGGAAAATGGTTTATGGTGTTTTCAAGTTTTGATCTTAAAAGTTATAGTTTTGAAATTTGTAAAGAAGTACATATTGGGTTTTGAAATAAAATGGGGTATATTTTGTAAATAGTGATTTCTTGCAAAAAAATGGTCTAAAATAAAATTGTCTCAGTAAAAGGTGCATATTATAGAGCGTGTATAGCTCGCTAGTTTTCTTGTTATATTGTATGAAAGGATTAAAATGAAAAACTCAGAAAGTATTGCATTTTGTTAGAATTCTCAATAAAGAAAGTTTTGAAGTCTCTATTCTTTTGACAATCATTTTTGATAAATTGTTTTAAAAAGAGAATTTTGTTGGGCGGACAAAATAAGTGGTAGAAATTAAGAATAGAGTGGATGTTTGCACCTTGTAGTAAGAAACTGAACAGACCTTATAGGCAAAAACAAGTTATAAACCCAATTGAGAAATAGTTGTTCTTATCTGCTCCAGTTTTTGTGATTTGAAAAAATCAAATTTTTTTTATATGTCAAGTTTTATGGTTTGGCAAAAGTAAGTTTTCATGGGGAAAATAAAGTTTTGACACTTTTAAATTTTTGGAAGAAATTTTAAATGAAAAGGACCAAACCGTATTTTAAAAAGTATGAAGTAGTTAAGGATTAGTGAAATTTAGTTAAGAGAACTAAGTTATTAAGTAAACAATGATAAGTTTTAGTGACAGCGTAAGATGGAATTATGATTAAAATAGGAAAGAGTGAGGCACACTTATGAAATGAAATAAGTTATATTTAATCATAAATAATGACTGACATATTAAACAGAAAACATGTGAATTGAGATAAACTTAATTACATATTAAGTAGAACATATTATTGTAACTACGAAATCAAACAAGAATATAAAGGGATTGTGGAATACAAACCTTGGATCACAATTTAGAATAACATGTTGTGGGCTTATTAATAGGCTTAAATGGGTTAAGTTATATGATTGAAATTAATAAGCAAGAGGAACTTGGTAACTTGAACAAGAAGTCAATGTGAATAGGAATAACCATGTTAAATGGAAACCTAATGAGGTAAAGCAAGCGCATAAAAGAATGTTTAGACATAGGGTCTAATAACATATTAAAATGAGGTGCTTGGACCAGTCCGCACGTTTGAGGGTGAATAATCCAACGGGGTATATCATCGTGGTGTCATGAGGCACGAAGGGAGCGCATGTTCATCTGATTATTTTATTGGCTCCGAAGGACTGAAAGGGGAAGCATGCGACTTCCTGAGACATTGAAAGTTCCCCTGGTAGTCCTCTGTGGTGATGCAATGTTCGGGTTGTGCTCATAGAGGTTGGGTCTGCGCGTAACTATCCGGTAAGTAGCCTTGACTACAAAAGTAGCTTAGCAGTTAGAAAGCTGTGACAATAGGGTGATTTCGCAATTGACTCAACATGGAGGCAGGGTTCACGACCAACAAGGATAGTAGATTGTCGGGTGCTCATCATCGGCAGCCGGTGGGATGCGAAAAGACTAGAGCTAAACCCAAGTTGCCATCCACCTTTCACTATCAAGGCACGATGGTTGACGGGAGATGCCAACTGGATGTTTAGATTGTTCGTTAGGGGAAAGCCGCTTAGCTCTTGTAATCTTTACTAAATGAGGGAGGGGCCGATGTGGGGCCATAGCCACCATGAAAAATAAACCTGAAGGATATCTATATTTTGAGGCTCTTAATGGCAGGCCTGTACAGATATGGAAAAGCTCATGACCGAGTTCCGTGTTTCTTGTATAGCCCTGCCACGGAACTCGGTTCACATTAGTGGTTATGTGCGGTTAAGGCATCGAATACGATCGATGATACATATGTGGGAAAGTCTAGATACATGTATATATTCTCTAGGTGGTGTATCATAGACTTGAGGGAATTACTCTATGATGGAATCTGATTCGATCGAAGGAGGCAGTCTGTACGCTTTCGTAGCATAGTAATGGAAGATACATGTGAAATGTAATATTGTTATAAAGAGTTCCGTACGTCACTCCGGCGTAGGATTAGGGATTGCATATATTTCGGTGGTGTTACGGCGGAGACCGCGCGAGGAGGGTACCATGGGGTGTACCTTGATATTGGGGGTAGCTACATATATATTGTATTAGGCTAATCCACTGGGAAGTAGATGCGCATGACGTGTGTGTAAGCCTTGATTGCTGATATCCCAAGTAACCTAATAAAAAGGAAAATGTAACTGAACGGTATATGTAGGATAATCCAAAGTGTATAGTTTAAATCCAGTCACCAGAACATGTGTTCCGACCCCCTCCTCATCACATACTCGCAGGTTAGACTTGTGGAAGAGATATGATAGCTTTGGATACTGGTTAGGCAGTATTATAATTTGGGTAAGTCTATATTTTGATTATATTATATTTTATCCATTTCGCTGTAAGATATTTTCTGATCTTTGATAAAATATATATCTCTGACATTTCTGTAGGATACCAGAGCAACCAACATGAGTTTCAATGGATTAGAGTTTTGAAAGATTTCGATCTGTCGGAATTCTGTTTATTACATCTACTCCATTGGTCGTCTTTATCATGCCGACGCTATTCTCATATGAAGAAAAACATTTCACATCTCTACATATGTGAAAACTTTCTCCTGAATCCATCTTCCACGGCTTCTCAACACTAAACTGGACATCATCGGAAGAATCACATCGGTACCCTCGGCAAAACCTGCTTGTGCCTTATCACTACTTCTATCACCATGCACAACCTTCTTATCCTTTTGATAAGTATTGCAATTTATGTGTATGTGACCTTCCTTACCACAATGATAGCAAGTGAATGCACTTTTACCATTAGGTCCATTCTTCTTCCACCACTTTGTATCTTTTATTTAGTCCCTTGTTACCATTGCCTCACTTTGACCTGAATTCAAGCCTGACCCTTTTCTTCTTAGCTCCTTATTCAAAAGATTGCTTCGAACAGTTTCCAAAGAGATAATTTCATTAGCATTGGAATTACTCGGTGAAACAACCAAAGTTTCCCAACTTTCTGAAAGTGTACTCATCAATAAAAGAGCCTGCAACTCATCATCGAAATTGACTTTCATAGTTGCCAATTAATTCACAACATCTTGAAACTTGTTCAAATGCTGCGCAACAGACTTTTCTTCACCCAATCTTAGTAGTACAAGCTTTCGAACCAGAAAAGCCTTACTCGTATAACTCTTTGACTCATATAGCAATTTTAATTTGTCCTACAAAGCCTTTGTGGATTAACAACTTGCCACATGGTGAGACACTAAATCATCCAAATATTGGAGGATCAATGCAATCACCTTTTTATCCATCTTCTTCCATATCCCTCATCCACCTCTGAGGGTTTCTCTCCATCTGCATCAGTGGGATCATGAACATCATCGAGATATAGAACATCCACCATCTTCAGCTTTCATATACCCCAATTCTTCCCATTAAAACTAGCCATCTTCGAAAACGACATCATCTCCGAAATCTACAATCTACAATCTTCAATCCAAAATCACTCCAAGCCATGCGATGCTCTGAGGTCCTGTGCAGTTAAAGCGTTTAGCGGTTCTATAGAGGCGGAGGTGCAAAAAGGTGTAAATGGGATAAAGTGGCGAAATAACGGAGGCGGAAAAAGATTCATTAGGTGTAAAAAATATATTTGAAGATTAATTAATCATCTTTCTCACATTATGTGTACAAGAAACTAATATTAATTAACCTTATATAACAAAATCAAGGAATATCGTAATTTTGCATGCTAAATTTGATTAGCTTGATTGATTGTCACCATATATTAGACATTTATGCCTTAGCACTTTACGCTAAATTTATTGAATTTTTTAAAAAGAGAACTAGTCAAATCATGAGATATATATTAATATTGCTAAAGCGGACGATAAAAAGCCTCGATTCTGCGGATTCAGCGGAAAATAGTGGGGCTATAAGAGGATCTATTGTTCATCAGTGCTAAATTGAAATAGTGTAGCAGTTAAAGAGAGTTATGGGCTAAAGCGGGGATATTACAGGGCTTTAGCGGGGCTGTAACTGCAAAGCAGTGAGATATAATACCAAACTTTTGGGCTTTTATGCGCAGCGGAAAAGATAAAACACCATAAAAAGGACCTTTTTCACCCAATCACTTGAAGATGAATTTGATTGAAAATAACAAAACAATAGATCGGAAACACAAATATTCAACCCACCACTCTCTTTATTGTTTCAACAAAATTTCGTTTACACTTACTGGAATAAAGCCAAAATAAAAAAATACAGTTGAATCAATAACCTGATTGAGAAAGGGGGTGAATATATATATATATATATATATATATATATATATGGAAAAAATATTGGAGAAGAAGAACATAGATGAAAGAAGAGAGAGACACCAAGTAGTTATCCACACCCATGAAAATGAAATTTCTACAAATAAATTGGCTTCAAAATGAAGGATTGCTTTGATATTAAGAAAATAAGTTTCCAGATTATGTGACAACCTTTCAATAAATTTTCCTTGATTAAACCAATCTCCATGCATAATATTTACATACCTCCTATTATAAAACCAATCAATTCCAAAGATGGAATAATTTCCTCTTCACTCTATCAATCAATTAATATATCAAAATCAATTAATTGACCAATCAATCAATTGATTGATTACTTTCCTCCTTAAAAGATATTTTGAATCAATAAATTCAACAGTACGCATATGTATGTATATATATACTGAAAGAAGCTAGGATCGTGCATTATGGAATATATAAACAATTGACTAATAAATAATACAAAATATAAATAACAGTAAAGAAAAATGACACTAGGAATTTTTATAATGGTTCAAACCCCCATTCTACGTCCAGTCCCTGAAATTCAATGGAATTTTACAAACAACATCCCTTACTTAATATAAAAGAATTGGTTTTACACTATTTGAGAAACGGAATAGGACTTCAACCACCTCAACAACCGAATAGGATTTTCCTCTTGAGCAATCAAACATGATTTCAACCATTTAGGCAACCAAACAGGATTTTTCCCACTTGAGCAAACAAACAGGAATTAAATACAAATAGTAGAGTTTGTTTGACTTGATGTATTCTATAATGCAACCTTCCTATGATCTATCCCTCAAGTATATATTTGATAAGTGTGTGTATAAGGAGGTAAGAAAGGAATGAATTACTTTGAAATCAAAAGATTTTTATTAGATATTTTAGGAATTCAATGCAACTCACAAAATATAGGAGTACTAGATCAAAAAATTCAAGAATTATAATATAATAATAGTATATAAGAAAATTAGTTTTTTATTTGATTGAAGAATTCATGTGAATTTATAGTAAAATTATAGTCCCTACTATTGGTAAAAGTGTTTGATTGAAAAGGAACAGATGTAACTCTAAATAAATCATAAAATCTTTCACGAAGAGAAGTGTCTATTCAGAAAATGACAGTTGTAGGAACTTATATCAACTGGTCATTTATAGCCAGTTGACTGATTTTAAACGGAGTTCACATGGTACATGTTTAAAATAGTTTTAGTCGATTGAATTGATCAGTTCAGTCGATTGATGCCAGGGTTTTAAAAATCTGCTTTTTGAAGTTAAAAATTGTAGTTTTTATTAAATGTGAAAGAATGTGAATTACGCGAGGGTAGATCTTAACAATAATAAAATATAACCAAGACTCTGATACACATACATACATATATACATACATATATATATATATATATATATATATATATATATATATTTGTACCGACTTGAGAGCTTAATGTCTTTGTTTCCCCTCACTTTGTCAAGCGATGATTTCTTAATATTTTGTTGTCGTTTATTGCTGAGCTTGGTTGTCATCATGATCAAAATTCTTGATCCAACATTCTTCCTCTTTGATTGGTAGCAACCACAAATTGAGATACAAGCAAGTCTCAACAAATAGTATCCTCTAAACTTATCTCTCATTGAATTTTTGACGTATAAAAATACTTAGTGCATAACTTTTCTGCCCCTTTGTCATCTATAAAAGGAGATACTTATGTAATAGTTTATTGAACATAGATATTTGTAAGTTATCACTGAACATCACAAATCATCACGGACATCAAAGTGTCACAGAACGAGTACAGATGTTAAGATATATTACTAGCACAACAAGTATGCAGTACGAAGTTTAAAACATAACATGTCATAACAAGTATGGATAGCAAAAGTACTTAGATTACATAAGACAACATAAAATATCAAATAGTGGAAATATTTTATAAATCACTATTTCGAAGTTTGTCTGAAGGCGACTCCCTCCTTAACATTTGTTTTAAAGCGGGTCCCTATTTTTGAAGCCAATGAATTTTTCAACTTTTCTCGTGCTACTGTATAAAAAATTCAAAAAATTGCAAATATTCATGAAAGTATTATGCAAAAAAACTAAAAAGTCGGCAATTTAAGCGAATAATTGCTGATATTTTAGCAATTATTCACCCAGAGTTTAGTGAAATGGCAGATGAATAATTGCTGATATATCAATAATTATACATATATAGTTGCTGATATATCAGAAACTTTTTAACAGTAGAGGAAAATAAATAAAATTGTTACTGAAACATCGGCAATTTCAGTGAATTATTGTTAATATATCAACAAATTTTTAACGATTGATGCAAAATAAATAAAATTGTTGCTTAGATATCAGCAATTTCAGTGAAGTATCCATTTTAAAAATATTTTTTCTTTTGTTTATAGTTTTTATAAATGATTTTATATGATTATTTGTAATGAAAGAATTGTTGGTTTTTGGAACCCAAACTATGATTGTTTTGTAACCGATTTATTTTTAAAATTATTTTGAGACAAATTCTTTTTCTTTGGACTTTTCTTTGAAATATATTTTAGTCCTCTCTTGTTTGAAGCTGATTAAGAATTTTCTATTATTCTAGGAAGATTCTTTGTTCTTTTTTAAAGTTAGAAATAATTTGTTATATTTTCTAACTATGTCCTGAGTCTGGAATTATCTAATTTAAATTGTTTGTTTTTAGATCATGATTCTCAGTTAGTAAAGTATTATTCCATTCATTTTGAGTTTCTCATTCTTGACTTAACAAGTTGAGTTGAGAAGTTGTATTATAACAAGATTCTTGAGATTTTTCAAGTTCTTCATTTAATTTTTTTTCATCTCATAACATGTCTATTTCAAATTCAGCTCGATTTAACTTTCCTCCAGTATTTGTAACACCCCGTATTTTTTAACGATACTAAAAGAGGACAAATTAAATTATAAATAATTTAATATTCAGAATTAAGGAAAACGGACAATGCCGTTGCGTCTGTCTCAAAATTCTGGTCAAGACAGACATTTGGTTTGCGTAAAACGGACATCGTATGAAGAAGTTATGAGGGTTTTAAGTTTGTATACGCGTAGAAGAATCATATATATACACATGAGTCAGTGATGACTCAGAATTTTAATAAAAACTGTTCGAATTTGAAAAAGAAAAAGTGGCAGTAGTTTTCTCGCTCTAGGGGGGTCGACCCCCTTGAGGGGTGTCGACACCGGGGTCAACCCCCCTTAAGGGGTGTCGACACCAGGGTCGACCCACCCACAGGGGTGTCGACACCCCTAGGGCTGACGCGGTAGTTGGTTTCAGAGGATCTGGCAGTTATATATACGTGGTCATTTCTCTTGTTTTCTTCATTGAGAATTCATGGTGGCCAAACTCTGCCGATATTAAACTGATCTGGATCCGTTATCTTCTTCAACTAAAGCAAATCAGATGGAGATTCAAGATCCAATCTTTTCTAGTTCTATCTTCTTATCCAAACTCTGTGAGTCCCTAGTTGCTTTTAGATTTGAATATGTAAAAGTAAATATGACATGACTATGACTTGGATTTTTTCATTTGCCTAGATTATATTAGATCCATTGTAAATTGTGATTATAGGACATTCTTAATTGGTTAGGATTTGGAACTAAACCTCTATCAAGACGAATCTATTTTAACTTCTATGACATGCCACGATGTGAATCTTAAACCTTAATTGTGTAGATCTACTTTTAAACTATTGGATCTAAATTGTGTGGACATTTAATTTGTTAATCAGATCTAGATTATCATCTTGTGCCTATTATGTTAGATCTGAATAGTTGGACATCTAAATGGTTAATTTAGATCTTATTATGCTCACTATGACATCATAGTTATGTTAGAACTAGTAATTGCTACAAGTTCATTAGATTTATGCGCATATGTCCACCTTATCACCATGCTAGTTTATGTTTATGCCAAGTTGTGTTAAAACAATCACTTTGGTTATATTCCTATTATTTTTCCCTTTTATCGTTTATGACTAGGCTTTATCTACCCTAGGCATGCCGCCAATTTTGTGAGTGCTCTAGTTAAGGAAAAGGGGAAAAAGGTTAATATTAGCATAATTTGAATATAAACATCATTGGACATATAGTTCAAATTATTGGGTAAAATGGGCATTAATACCTATAAAGGCATAGGATTGCAATTAGAAATTGTAATGGCGCTTATGACACGAGGTTAGGTTGCATTAGTTGTGGAAGTCTGCCCGGACCCGACCGTCATATCCAGTAACCACTAATGTTGAACCTACTGTGAGAGGTCTAAGTGCGCAAATACGAATCGGGCAATGACACGAGGTTTGGCCCAACTTATGGATTAAGAATGCTCGGACCCGACCGGCATATGCGGCATCCACAAGTTGTAGGCCTAATGTGGGAGGTCTAGCCCATTATAAACCATAAATGGACATGGTAATAGATAGGACTACTTAACCAAATCTAATCCATAGGGATTGTATGATTGTGAAGTAAAACTAGGGTTAAGTAAAACTGATAGGATAGTGGATGGGTTAAGCAAATCTGGAGGGGGTGGATAATATTTACATATAGGCCCACAAACTTAAACCGATAAGGTTATGTAATTAAAGACACCTACTGGTATACATGACAGTTTGGAATAATAAAGTTAAGCAATTAAAGACACCTTTTAGGGAAAACATAACTTGTAGAAATGATAGGGTTATGTAATTAAAGATACCTAGTGGTATACAAAGCCAAAAAAAAACTAGTGGGGGATATAAGACAAAGGGGAGAGCTTGTACCATATTGTGTGGGATCTGTTTCATCCAGTAACCTGGAGTAGGTATCAAAACATGTACTCCGTACTAGGTCGGAGAAGGGGCATTCTTACCGGAATGATTGTAATAGATCCAAACATGGAGGACGGTGTGGGCGGCGCAACCCGACCGGGCTATGTGCGTGCATGAGCCGGGCAGAAGAGGTTAAGACGACTGTGACACCTGTAGATATGGGGCTGTGCATATCAGCGAGGGGTTGCCACTTAAGGACATGATATATCCTACTGTAGGGCTGGCATAGAGTATCTATGGAGTAAGGAGCCGATCTATTAGGGTAGTAGTTAGGGTACATTTGGACGTATGCCTAAGTCTACCACCTTATAGTGGAAGGAATCGTCTGATTCTGGTTATACTAATAATAATGCAGAGTAATCATTAGAAAAGCGTATACACCTTATCACGTCTACCTTGTCCCACCTACCATTTATGTAGTGATCTCTCTTATCCACTTTATATGCCTGTCATGCTACTTTTATTTATTTACTTGCTAAATGTAACTAGACTCGCCATACTTCATGTCTAACCCTTTTATTTCCTCTTCTCTGTTCCGTTTCCCCCTCCCAAGGTTCTCAGGGAGGAAACACTCAGGCTTAGTCAGGTTTCAGATATCATCTTGCTAGAGATGCTGTCGAAGTATGGCTCAAGTTCTTATCTGTACTATGGCTTTTTCTGTTTTATTTGGGGAATTATGTTTTCTTTTAAGTATTTATGTACTCCGATGGTAAAAGGCAGAAGTTATATTGTTGTAATGGTTTTTGTGACATATGGTATTTTGGACCACGATGTATGATTTGTGTTTGAAATTAAAATTTGAATTTCCGCTGCTATCTTAATTATATATGTCTATTAATATTCTGTGTCTTTTTAACTATAACGCTTCTCGAAACTTAATGCATTCCCTTTTTGAGTGACATTAACAGACGTGGGGTGTCACACTTGGTATCAGAGCTGAAGGTTACCAAATTGGATAAAAAATTTGAAAATAATTTTCCAAAAGGTTTTAAAAGAAAGCATTTTCAAAAAGAAAAGTCTGTTTTGAAAGATATTCCCCAAGAAGCCATATGTAATATCCTTTGGTTCTTTGTCTAAATCCCTTCATTTTTTCTTTTTAGCATGTCTGGGGAACCAAACATTCCTAATATCTCGGAGGGCGTTATAATACTCGGATGATTACGCAGGTATTTAAAAGCCATGGCGCCTGCCCAGGGCCAAGGAAACGTTCCTCCCCTAGATGCACCAATCATTCCTCCTTCTTCCCCTCCAAGAGCAGATAATTTTTCTAAGATCTGCAAAGACTTCCGTGCTATTTGGGGGGGGGGGGGGAGCCATTCCATGGGAACAAGACATTTGCAGAAGCGCGAAATTGGCTCAAGGAGATTGAGGACTTGTTTGTAATCTTTGATGTAGAGGATAGAAGGAAGGTTCAGTTAGCCAGCTAGCTACTGAAAGGCAAAGCCTCATTTTGATGGGAAGTTACCCAGGCTGGACGTCCGGTGGAAACTTGGGAGGATTTTAGACAAAGATTTGAAATAAGGTTTCTTTCCCAAGTCGAGAAAAGCATGCAGATGGAGAGGTTCTTGGAACCCAGGCAAGGGAACTTGACGGTGAAAGAATATGTGAACAAATTCAACCAGCTAGCAAGGTTCGGGTTAGAATTGGTGGAGACTCCACACAAGAAGGCGTTGCGGTTTGCTAAAGGGATAAATGAACTCCTTCATGGGTTAGCCATGTCTTATATTCCAATGGGAGCCACTTTTGAAAAGCCTGTCGATATGGCCCTAAGGTATGAGGAAGGAAAGGGAGAAAAGAAGGAAGTAAAGGCTGAGGAAACATCGCAAAATAAGAAGGTGTGGCCCAAGAAGGGGCAACAACAACAACAACATAAGAAAGGTGGAAAGAATGACAATGGCAAGGATAAGAGAAAATGTCACAATTGTGGGAAAGAGGGTCACTTGGTCAAAGACTGTAAGCGAAGGAAGAACTCTTGCTACCACTGTGGAGAGGTCGGACACTTTGCTAGGGAGTGCCCGAAGAAACAGGGATCGCAGGGACAAGGTCAAAGGGCAGGAACTTCTGGAGGGCAGGTGCATGCTCTTGCGATCTGTGCTCCTGATAGAGGTAAAAAAATTTCTGTAGAAGGTTTAATTCCTCTTTCTAATCATCCAATTAGAACAATTTTTGATTCTGGCTCTTCACATTCATTTATATCTACGGTTGAATCTTTGCACTTAATTACTAGTATGGTAGTGGATCCTGTTGTTGTTTCAAACCCCATTAGTGGTTCGTCTCATTTATCTATGATTGGTCGGGGTTTGAAAAATATCTGTGTTAGGCGTCGAGTTTGTATGTGACGCGTATGAGATCAGGTTTACGGGCTACGGGTTGATTCTAGGAATGGATTGGCTTACCACGTATTGTAATGACCCGCATTCTACGTATCGAAGGATCATAGAATATTTATTTTATTTTCATACGAGGTCATATAGTCGTGTAACTTTGGGGAACAATTATTGAGGTCATTTCCCATGTTCACGATTTTTTCTGATTTTTAAATGACCGTTTTGCCCCTAGTTGATCTTGTTTCGACCATAACTTTAGATTGGTAAGGAGTTTTGACCTGAAACCACTTCCATTGGATTTAGATGATGGTTTAACTTTTCGCAGAGTAGTCACACTAGCCAAACGGGCTTACCGTTTGGGAGATATGGCTGAATCAAGTTTAGAAGGTGAAAAAACAACTTAACCGGGCTTAATTAGGGTGATTAGCAGCTGGACCCATAACCCATTTCGGGATTAGGGTTATGGGGAGGCTGAAATCAATTAGGAAACGATCTATTTCCATTTTCTTAGCCACCTAAAACATTTCTCTAACCCTAGCAATGGCCTCCACCTTCTAATTTCATCCTAAATCGCTCTCTAATCAAGGGTTATGCTAATCTACGTCAAATCAAGAGAAATTGCACCAAATCAGAGTTGGAGCTGCTGTATTGAATAGGGATTCGACCTAAATCAGAGATAGTTTTAGATCTAAGTTTTATTTGTCGCTAAGGTGAGTGATATGCATTGTTTTTCACTAATCACGGCTAAATAGGGGTGATTAGAGATAGTTAACTAAATTATACATGATTAAATTCTGGAAAAATGTTCAGAAAATCTTAAATATTATTTAAGCCTCTATTAGAAATTTAGGTTATAAGTTTTGCTAATTGTATGCTTAAACATGACTAAGGGGGATTAAGGGGAAAATATGAGTTTTGGGTACGTTTGATCCATTTTAACATATCAATTTGTTGTTTTGGTGTTTGCGGTTGATTTCACATGTTGCTATGACTGTTTGGAATGTTTTATAATTGCTTAGAATAGTTAGAATGGTCGAAAACGCTGTCATGTGGCAAAAAATAGTCGCTGGAAAGGTTGCAGGAAAATTGTGCAGGAAACCGGACCAGATCGGATCGCCCGACCCGATCGTGACACCCCTCTTCGAACCGACCCGCTCGTGATGATGGAAATCGACCCGAACCACTTGACTGAAGATGACAATCATGGCCTGATGCTCTGGAGCTGGCATCACGAACCGATCCCATTCATGGCCAATGTACCACGATCTGAACCGATGTGCCAATCACGAACCGGAGTGAGAACTATGAACCAAAGCACCCAGGAATGGAGGACCATGAACCGTTCATGTGTGCCACGATCCGACCAGGGGCACCACGAGTCACCGTTGCCATAGCTCCATGGACCGAACCGCTAGGGGTAATCATAACCGATACGAACCAAGGTGCTTGGACTAAAGACAAGAGCCATGAACTGAACTGGGAGTGCGACCTGAAGTGAAGAGAAGTGGACAACCGAACTGATCTGGAGAAGACCAATAACCCGAGACACAAAGGTAGTCCAAATAGGTAGTAGAACTCAGGATCCAGTTGGGAACCCACGATTCAACTTCATGATTGGGCTTTGCTGCGGGACGTGTGCTAAGGGGTTATCGACGTCCATAACTTTGATTCACCACCAAGACGAATGTTAGGCTACGGATCAATGCAGTGGGGGTAGCTATTACTCCATGGGGATGAGTGGTCGTAGTATGGCTTTGAGCCAGTGCAGTGATGTCGTAACGGCTTTATGGGGCTGAGTGGACATAGCAAGGACTAGTAGCTATGGATGAGGGTTGTGGAGTCGCCATGACTCCATAGGGCATAGTGATCATAGCAAGGGGTTGGGTGATCAAAGCGGTGGATATCGTATGCTTACACACCGAGTGAGAGATGTGAGGATGGTTGCTATGCTTGATTGTTTGATATCATTATGACATGCACATACCCACCCCCGTACCTTTACACTTTATGTTAGTGTCACCTTAGAGTATTGTACATCCTGTTGTGCTAACTCTTTGGTTGCAGGTCCAAGTTCAGGTATGGCTTAGTATACCTGTTATTGTTCTGTTTTGCTGCGTATCGCTCATACCAGACTTTTGTCTGACCAGAGTTTTATGTCTCTTCTTATTACTCTGAGTGCTCTTAAACAGGCAGACTAGAGACAGGTCAAGTGGTTATGCATGAGTAGCTGTACCGGAGACGAGCAGGAGGCTTCCACGTATGATATATATACATATTCTGCCTGTGTCGCTGTTGGTCACTACTTTGGGCATTAGTAGTGTACCTTTCTTATTTTGCTTTGGAGACATTTTTAAAAGTTGTAATAATGATGATGTGGAACATAAGCGTATTTTGGATTTTCCGCTGCTATGATGGTTTAGTTTTCAGCTTATGCACTGTCTCACCTGTTTTATATCGAATTTATGATATTATTATATTTTGTTCCATGCGCTGTGAGATATACTACAGGTTTCTTGTTAGTTCACATTCCTTTCCTTTCATTTCTTTGGTGACCGTCTTGTTCTTGTCGGCTGGTGCGGGGCGGGCTGTCACACTTGGTATCAGAGCTGTGGGTTACGTAGTTAACCTAAGGAAAGACACCAGGGAGAGATAGTACGTATATGAGAGCACGTATTTGTGATATTTTGGTTTCAAAAGCTATATATGTACTATTAGTATATCTAAAGATGAAGTCGCACTGCACTGACACCACTGAAGAGATGGCTAATCGTTTTCTCCTTATAGATCGAATGATGAGCCGACATACAAGGGGTACTGATAGAGGAGCTAATAATGGGAATGCTTCTGATATAAGGATGATGTTCGCTGACTTCATGAGAGAGATGCTTAGAGATGTGCAAGGAGAAGCTCCTAATGCAGCTAAGGTGGTGGTGCAGCGGTGCAGGCGCCTAGGGCCGATTTCGCCAAGCTTTGCAAGGATTACACTAGTCTTGGTGGGAAGCCGTTCCATGGAACGGAGTCGGCTACAGAAGTTCAGGATTGGATTGATAGTTGTGGGTGTATCTTCGAGGATCTGGGAATTGAAGACGCGATGAAGAAGAAGCTAGCATCCCATCAGCTTCAAGGACGGGCTATGAATTGGTGGAATGCTATTAGGGCAGCTATCGCTGAGGATCAAGTTACTTGGGATTAGTTTAAGGCCCGATTCAGTGATAAGTTCATCCCAGCTGCTCAGAAATCAGAATTGTTTAGGAAGTTCTTGGAGCTTAAACATAATGGTAGGGCAGTCTCGGAGTATATTCCTGTGTTCGATACTTTATCGAAGTATGAATTATCTCTTATTGACACTCCCGAGAAGAAGAATGAGAAGTTCATAACTGGTTTAGATCAATATTTGGGAGAAAGGCTTATAAACCGTATTGATGAGACTTTTGAATCGATTGTTGGAAAAGCATTGAGATTAGAGAGCTTTTATCCTAAACCCAAGACTAAAGTCGCCGTTACATCTGCAGAGGGGCCAAAGCCGCAAGCAAGTGGTCGAGGCAAGAATAATTCTCAAAACAAAAGGAAACAGAATCAGACTAAGGATGGTCAAAAGAAGAGCAAGAAAGATGTTGAGTGCTTTAGCTGTAGCAAGAAGGGCCACAATGCTAAAGAATGTCGAGCAAAGCCAGCGGATAGAAAGTGCTTTAACTACGGCCAAGTGGAACATCACAAGGATAAAATGTCTGCAACCCCCTAAACAGAAGCAGATCGTGAAAGCATATGCTATCAATTCTGTTCCTTCTTCGTTGAATGCCCCAACTGCGGCGGAGAAAGGAAAGAATGTCGTCATTTAAAGTATGCTTTCTGTTTATGATGTTCCTGTTCGAGTATTGTTTGATACTGGGGCTTCCCGTTCCTTCATATCTAGTGACCTAATAGATAGGTTGGGATTGGAACCCGAGATATTCGATAGACCTTTAACGCTGACGAACCCGATCGGTGGTTCGACTAGTCTTAGTATGATTTGTCGTAATGTGGTCTTATCGAGTTGTGGATGCATGTTTGCTTATAATTGCTTTGTTTTGGGCTTTACTGGGTTTGACATTATTTTGGGAGTTGATTGGATCCAAAGGTACAGGGTGGTGGTAGACTATGAGGGCATTTTGGTGACAGTTAGAGCGGATGATGGGCGGAGGGTAGTGTTTGGTGGTCTACCTAGTGATGGGGTAATGGCTATTTTTCTAAATTCCCTCGACATCCCGCATGATGAGTTGTCAGATGTGCCCGTGGCTGGCCAGTATCCTAACGTCTTTGAAGAAGTGACCGGACTTCCACCACACCGACAGATTGAGTTTCATATTGATTTAGTGAAAGATGCCAGACCTATAGTGATGCCGCTTCGTCCTATTGCACCAATGGAGCAGCGAGAGCTCGGGGTGCAAGTGAGCGATCTTTTGAAGAAGGGATTTATCAAAAGAAGTGTTTTTGAGTGGGAGCACTAGTTGTGTTTGCTACTAAGGAAGATGGTTCCCTTCGATTGTGTGTGGACTACCGCGAGTTGAATAAGGTGACGGGGAAGAATAAGTATCCTCTACCACGGATAGATGATTTGTTTGATCAGTTGAGTGGTGCGAGTGTGTTCTCCCAGTTGGATCTCACGACAGGTTTTCATCAGCTTAGGGTGAAAGCTGAGAATATAGCTAAAACGGCCTTTCGGACGATTTCTGGATTCTATGAGTGGTTGGTCATGCCATTCGGGTTGACCAATGCATCAGCATATTTTTTTGGATCTTATGAACAGGGTATTTAGGGATCAATTGAATAAGTTTGTTCTTTTGTTCGTAGACGATATCTTGGTTTATTCGAGGACAGAGGAAGAACACAAAGAACATTTGGGAGTAGTGATGGAGGTGTTGAGAAAACAACAATTGAAAGAAAAGTTTTCTAAGTGTCACTTCTGGAGGAGGGAAGTGAGATTCTTGGGCCATGTCGTTTCAGAGAATGGTATTGCCGTGGATCCTACGAAAGTGGCTACGATACAAAATTGGTCTACGCGCAAGAATGCAACAGACGTAAGGAGTTTCTTGGGATTGGCAAGATATTATCGTAAATTTATCCAAGACTTCTCCAAGATAGCAGCACCGTTGACTCAGTTGACCAAGAAGAATGAAGCTTTCGTTTGGGACGAAAGATGTGAAAATGCATTCAAGAGTCTAAAGGAAAAGTTGACGTGTGCGGCAGTGTTAGTCATTCCTATAGGGAATGAAGAGATGACAGTATATACAGATGCATATGGTACCAGACTAGGTGCTGTACTGATGCAAGGAGGTAGGGTTGTAGCTTATGCAAGTCAGCAACTGAAACCGCATGAGAAAAGATATCCTACCCACGATTTGGAATTGGTAGCGATCGTGTTCGCATTGAAGATGTGGAGACATTATCTCCTGGGAAAAAGATTCGGGTTGTTTACTGATCATAAATCGTTGAAGTATCTCTTCTCTCAGAAGGATCTAAATCTCCGATAGCAAAGATGGTTAGAATTCTTAGCCTCCTATGATTTCGATATCGCATATACACCAGGAAAGGGAAATGCGGTAGCTGATGCACTGAGTAAGAGACATGCCAATTTAGGGGCTATGTTTCTTGAGTGGAAGCAACTGGAGTATATTGGATGGTACGATTTTAGACCAAAGTGCGAATTGGATCCAGAGATGTAAGCAAGTTTAACTATCAGACCCACTTTGATTGAGCAGATTGGTTCCAGTTAGAGGGACGACCCTAACCTATTGGAAATCATCTCCAAGTTAGAGATGGGAATCGACGAGGAGATGAACAAGTATAGGCTTGATCGAGATGGATGGCTTAGAAAGAATGGGAGATTAGTTGTACCCAATCTCAATGGATTGAGAGATGAAGTGCTTAGAGAATGTCATCACTCAAAACTGACTATACACCCCAGTGGTAACAAAATGTATCGAGAATGAAGAAGACCTACTACTGGGAAGGGATGAAAAGAGACGTTGGGAAGTTTATATCCAAGTGCATAAAATGCCAGCTAGTTAAAGCTGAGCAAAAGAAGCCTAGTGGTTTGTTGCAACCATTAGAAATTCCATAATGGAAATTGGAACAAGTCTCAATGGATTTCATTGATGGGTTACCATGGATAGATCGGGCCATGATAGCATTTGGGTGATTGTGGATCGATTGACTAAGAGTGCAAAGTTTATACCAGTCAAATCAAATAGAACGGCAGCTAAGTTAGCTGAACTGTATATGAAATGGGTTGTGAGATTTCATGGAGTACCCAAAGGCATTGTATGTGACTGCGATCCATTGTTCACTAGTGGATTTTGGAAGAGCTTACAAGAGGCTTTAGGATCAGAACTACATCTCAGTACCGCATATCATCCTAAAACCGACGGTCAGACATAAATGGTGAATCGTGTATTAGAAGATCTCATAATAGCTTGTGTATTGGATTTTGGTGGATCATGGGATGAACATTTGCATCTAGTAGAGTTCGCATATAATAATAGTTATCAATCCAATATTGGTATGGCTCTATTTGAAGCTTTGTATGGATGACCGTGCAACTCACCGTCTTGTTGGTTAGAAACCGGTGAGAAATTTGTGCTTGGGCCAGATGTGATAAGAGAAACCTCAAATAAGATCAAAGTTATCCGACAACAGATGAAGGCTGCCCAAGATAGGCAGAATAGTTATGCCGATAAGAGGAGAAGAGATTTAAAATTCTCCATTGGCGACTTGGTGTTTATCAAGATTTCTCCGTTAAAGAGCGTGATTCGATTTGGTAGGAAAGGCAATTTAGCACCAAGATTTATCGGTCCATTCCCAGTTCTCAAGCAAGTTGGGAATTTGGCATATAAAGTTGAGTTACCAGACAAGATGGCGGAAGTTCATAATGTATTTCATGTTTCCCAGTTAGGGAAATTCGTGCACGACCCCGATGTAGCTATTTCACCTGATCAGTTGGATGATATCGAAGTAGAACCTGAGGCGGTTGGGAACCACAAGCCGATTCGTATTGTCGAGTCGATACGAAGAAACTTCGAAGGAAAGTGTTGAATCTAGTCAAGGTTCAGTGGGGCAGGGATGAGAATGACTGTACTTGGGAGACAGAGGAGAGCATTAAGGAGACGTATCCAGAACTCTTTGCCCGGTAAGGTTTTCATTACGATTTAGTCTTTCTGCATGCTAGGATAGGTTTGTTTTGTTTGTTTTGCTTGTTTGATTGTTTGTGAATGACTGATAGGCATGCGAAACACCTTTGTATGTTTTTGGTTAAGGAATTTCGGAGGCGAAATTTCTTAAGGGGTGAGAGTGTAACGACCCGCATTTTACGTATCGAAGGATCATAGAATATTTATTTCGTTTTCATACAAGGTCGTATAGTCGTGTACCTTTGGTGAACAACTACTGGGGTCATTTGCCATGTTCACGATTTTTGCCGATTTTTAAATGATTGTTTTCCCCTAGTTGATCTTGTTTTGGCCATAACTTTTGATTGGTAAGGTGTTTTGACCTAAAACCACTTCCATTGGATTCGGATGATGGTTTACCTTTCCGCAGTGTGGTCACAATAGCCAAATTGACTTACCGTTTGGGAGATATGGCTGAAACAAGGTTTAGAAGGTGAAAAAATAGCTTAACCGGGCCTAATTAGAGTGATTAGCAGCTAGGTCCATAACCCATTTCGGGATTAGGGTTATGGGGAGGCTGAAATCAGTTAGCAAACGATCTATTTTCATTTTCTCAGCCGCCTAAAACATTTCTCTAACTCTAGCAATGGTCTCCACCATCTAATTTCATCCCAAATCGCTCTATAATTAAGGATTAAGCTTATCTACGACAAATCAAGGAAAAATAGCACAAATCAGAGTTGGAGCTGTTGTGTTGCATAGAGATTCAAACTAAATCAGAGATAGTTTCAAATCTAAGTTTTATTTGTGGCTAAGGTGAGTGATATGCATTGTTTTTCACTAATCACGGCTAAATAGGGGTGATTAGAGATAGTTAACTAAATTATACATGATTAAATTCTGGAAAAATGTTCAGAAAATCTCAAATATTATTTAAGCCTCTATTAGAAATTTGGGTTAATTTGGATAAGTTTTGCTAATTGTAAGCTTAAACATGACTAAGGGGGATTAAGGGGAAAATATGGGTTTTGGGTAGTTTGATCCATTTTAACATATCAAATTGTTGTTTTGGTGTTTGTGGTTGATTTCACATGTTGCTATGACTGTTTGGAATGTTTTATGATTGCTTAGAACAGTTAGAATGGTCGAAAACGCCGTCGTGTGGCAAAAAATAGTCGCTGGAAAGGTTGCAGGAAAATTGTGCAGGAAACCGGACCGGATCGGTCCGCCCGACCCGATCATGACACCCCTCTCCAAACCGACCCGCTCATGATGATGGAAACTGACCCGAACCGCTGCCTTAAGATGCCAATCATGACCTGATGCTCTGGAGCTGGCATCACGAACCGATCCCATTCGTGGCCTATGTACCACGATCCGAACCGATGTGCCAATGACGAATCGAAGCGAGAGCTATGAACCAAAGCACCCAGGAATGGAGGACCATGAACCGTTCATGTGAGCCATGATCCGACCAGAGGCACCACGAGTCACCGTTGCCAGAGCTCCACGAACCGAACCGCCAAGGGTAATCATAACCAATCCGAACCAAGGTTCTTTGACTAAAGACGTGAGCCATGAACTAAACTGGGAGTGCAACCTGAAGTGAAGAGAAGTAGACAACCAAACCGATCCGGTGATGACCAATAACTCGAGACGCAAAGGTAGTCCAAATAGGAAGTAGAACTCAAGATCCAGTTGGGAACCCACGAGTCAACTTCATGATTGGGCTTTGCTGCGGGACGTGTGCTAAGGGGTTATCGACGTCCTTAACTTTGATTCACCACCAAGACGAAGGCTACGGATCAGTGCAGTGGGGTAGCTATTACTCCATGTAGCAGATTGATCGTAGCATGGCTATGAGCCAGTGCAGTGAAGTCATCGTGACTTCATGGGGTAGAGTGGACATAGCAAGGACTAGTGGCTATGGATCAGTGCCGTGGAGTCGCCATGACTCCATGGGCAGAGTGATCATGGCTAGGGTTTGGGTGATCAAAGCGGTGGATATCGTATGCTTTACGCACCGAGTCAGAGATGTGAGGATGGTTGCTATGCTTGATTGTTTGATATCATTATGACATGCACACCCCCACCCCGTACCTTTACACTTTATGTTAGTGTCACCTTAGAGTATTGCACATCCTGTTGTGCTAACTCTTTGGTTGCAGGTCAAAGTTCAGGTAAGGTTTAATATACCTGTTATTGTTCTGTTTTGCAGGTTATCGCTCATACCAGGCTTTTGTCTGACCCAGAGTTTTATATATCTTCTTATTACTCTGGGTGCTCTTAAACGGGCAGACTAGAGACAGGTCAGGTGATTATGCACGAGTAGCTGTACCGAAGACGAGCAGGAGGCTTCCACGTATGATATATATAGATATTCTCCCTGTGTCGCTGCTGGTCACTACTTTGGGCATTAGTAGTGTACCTTTCTTATTTTTCTTTGGAGACAGTTTTAAAAGTTTTAATAATGATGATGTGGAACATAAGCTGTATTCTGGATTTTCCGCTGCTATAATGGTTTAGTTTTCAGCTTATGCACTATCTCATTTATTGTGTATCGAAGTTATGTTATTATTATATTTTGTTCCATGCGCTGTGAGATATACTACAGGTTCCTTGTTAGTTCAAATTCCTTTCCTTTCCTTTCTTTAGCGATCGTCCTGTGCTAGTCGGGCATTGGCACAACGCACTATCATTGGAAATGTCGGCTGGTGCGGGGCGGGCGGTCACATGTATGGTGCCATTCAGGATTGCGAGAGGAGGGTCGTTAGGCTTCTGACTTGTCATGGGAGGACCCTCGAGATTTCTTGTGACCCACAAGGGTCGGTTATGCTTAGTTTCCTAGAGTCTCTTGATGCATCTATCGATGATCTGCAATATATTCCAATGGTCCGAGATTATTCTGATGTTTTTGACGAGGTACGAGGTTTACCTCCAAGGCGCGAGATCGACTTTCGTATATATCTGGTGGATTATGCAAAGCCAATTGCATTACCAGTGCTCCATATGGCTCCAATGGAAAGGAGGGAGTTGAGTAAGCAAGTAGGGGAGCTACTTGAGAAAGGATTTATCAAGCAAAGCATATTTGAATGGGGTGCTCCAGTTGTATTCGCAACTAAGGCGGATGGTTCGCTTCGTTTGTGTGTCGAGTACAGAGAGTTGAATAAACTCACTAAGATGAATAGGCACCCGCTTCAGAGGATTGATGATTTATTCGACCAACTTGTTGGTGCCTCGGTATTTTCTCAGTTAGACTTTGCCACGGGATTCATCAGTTGAGGGTGGTTGAGAAAAGCATAGATAAGACTGCTTTTAGGACTCCAGATGGTTTCTTTGAATGGCTAGTTATGCATTTTGGGCTGACGAATGCACCCGCCTATTTTGTCAATTTGGTGAGTAGGTTGTTTCGGGAGTTCTTAAAAAAAATTGTAGTAGCCTTTGTTGATGATATTTTGATCTTCTCCAAGAGTGAAGAAGAGCATGCCCAGCATTTGAGAGAAATCTTGAAAACTCTCCATATGCATCAGCTTAAGGCGAAATTCTCCAAATGCCATTTTTGGAGAAAAGAGGTAAGATTCTTAGGGGATGTGGTCTCCAAAAAAGGGATAGCTGTAGATACCACGAAGGTGGTTGTAGTGCAAGATTGGTAGATTCCTAAGAATGCAACCGAGGTGAGAAGCTTTCTTGGGTTGGCAGGTTATTACAGTAAGTTCATTAAGGACTTCGCAAAGATATCAGCCCCACTCACTAGGCTAAAGAAGAAGAACTTGGCGTTTTCATGGGATCTAGACTATGATGTTGCTTTCCAACGTTTAAAGAGGGCTCTGACAACAGCCCCAACCTTGACTTTTCCCGATGGAAACAAAGTGTTTACGGTTTACACTAATGCATGTAGTACTGGGCTTGGTGTGGTTTTGGTGTAAGAAAGGAAAGTTGTGTGTTATGGGGGTAGACAGTTGAGAGTTCATGAGAAGAACTACCCCACCCATGATCTAGAGCTAGCTTCCATAATATTCGCGCTTAAGACATGGCCCCATTATTCACTTGGAGAGAAGTTCGAGTTATACACACCGATCATTAATCTCTCAAGTATCTGTTCTCGTAAAAGGATCTCAATTTAAGGCAACAACGGTGGATGGATTTTCTAGCTTCTTATGATTTTTAGATTGCTTATACCCCTGGAAAGGGTAATGTGGTGGCAGACATGCTAAGTAGGCAGAGGACGGCCTTGAATCCTCTGTTTGTGAAGAGGAAGAGCTTGGAGTTCATATCAGCTTTCGATTTTAGATACTCCATCGAGATTTTGCCTGATTTGTTTGCATCCTTGGAGATATGACTAACTCTTATGGATCAGATAAGAGCTTCGCAAAAAGCTGACCCACATATTTTAGACATCATGGAAATGCTCAGAAGTCACTTCAGTAGATATGCCATAGATGAAAAGGGGTGATTGCGACGAGATGGTAGGCTTTGTGTTCCTCAAACTGGAAGCTTGATAAAGGCAGTCCTAGAAGAAGCCCACCATTCTAAGATGACTATTCATCCAGGCGGTGAAAAGATGTAAAGAGACATGAAAAGGGTTTTCTTTTGGACTGGGATGAAGAAAGATGTGGCTGAATTTGTTTCCCAATGTCTAGCTTGCCAGCAAGTTAAAGCTGAGCAAAAGAAGCCCGGTGGTTTACTTCAACCTTTGGAAGTTTCCCAGTAGAAATGGGAGAGCGTCTCTATGGATTTCATAGATGGTTTGCCTAGATTGAAGAAAGGCAACACCAGTATCTAGGTTGTGGTAGACAGACTCACTAAGAGCGCTCACTTTATTCCAGTTAAGAGCAAGAGGATGACATCATGGTTGGCAGCAATTGATATTCATGAGATAGTTCGTCTTCATAGAGTACCTTCCAGCATCGTGAGCGATCGTGACCCCATCTTTACCAGTGAATTTTGGAGAAGCCTGCAAGAAGCATTAGGTACACAGTTTTGTTTGAGCACTGCTTATCGTCCTCAGACCGATGGACAGACGGAGAGGGTGAACAGAATTCTAGAGGATCTTTTAAGGCTGTGTATCCTTGATTTCGGAGGAACTTGGGAAGAGCACCTTCCTTTAATAGAGTTTGCCTATAATAACAGTTATCAATCCAGCATCGGCATGACACCCTTCGAAGCATTGTATGGACGATCCTGTAGATCACCAACTTGTTGGTGGGATCTACAGAAAGATTATTACTTGGACCAGATATTGTTAGGGAAACGTCCAAAAAAATTGACCTTATTCGACGACAGATGAAGACAGCTCAAGACAGGCAGAAATCCTGTGCAGACAAGAGGAGGACTAACATCGAATTTGAAGTGGGAGACTTGGTTTTTATTAAAGTATCACCTCTAAGGAATGTAGTTCGCTTCGGATCAGTAGGGAAATTGGTACCTAGGTTTGTAGGACCATTTCCCATAACTGAGAGGATTGGCCAAATGGCCTATAGAGTAAAGCTCCCAAAGGGTCTATCCGGTGTTCATGATGTTTTCCACATTTCTCATTTGCGAAAGTGTTTGCATGACACCGTGGAAGTCGTTGAGCCGAGTGTACTGGAAGAGGTAGAAGTGGAACGGGAGGCGACTGTCAGGCGAGTCCCTACCCGTATTCTTGGATCAGAAGTTAAAATGCTACGCAATAAAAAGATCAATTTACTAAAGGTTCAATGGGGAGATAACCCAGAAGATGCGACTTAGGTGGCCGAAGCCAAGATTCGCATTTCATACCCTTTTCTTTTTGGGGGTATGTGCTTAACTCCTTTTTCCTAAGTTTTATATGTGCGTGTTTCTATCATTTGCATATATCCTATCCATAGTATTCTCAACTTTTAGATAGGAATCCTATGATGCAAACATGTGCTTGAGACATGTTATGTTTGATGGATGCAAGTGGATGCAAGTGTTTGCTAGTGGCTACCTGTGGTCGCATATACACACACATTTGGCACTAGATCGGCTCAATCACTCTCATACTGCATATGTATTTATGTGCATTTTTTTTCTTTTATGGATGTATTACCGTATGGATGCTGCATTTGGACGAATGAGTGTGCACACATAGAAATTACATGTTATAATAAGATTATTTGCATACATGTTGGATTCATGGCACTAACATACATTGCATTAAGGAGGTCAACTGAATTGTAAACCGCCTAATCCTCGCATTACTATTGGGACATATATACACACACACACCCTTGCATATATTCATATAAGCGTTAGAAGTCTTTAAGGACAATGGATACTAGTGCTTGATGGATGAGTAGATGGATGGTGGATGGTAGGATATGCATTCGTCTCAACTTAGAGATTTCAGGGACGAAATCCTTTGAGTAGAGGAGAATGTAACACCCTATATTTTTTAAAGATAATAAAAGAGGATAAATTAAATTATAATTAATTTAGTATTCAGAATTAAGGAAAACAGACTGTGCCATTGCATCCGTCTTGAAATTCTAGTCAAGATAGACATTTGGTTTGCGTAAAACGAACACCGTATGAAGAAGTTATGAGGGTTTTAAGTTTGTATACACACGGAAGAATTATTTATATATATACACATGAGTCAAGGATGAGTCAGAATTTTATCCAAAACCATTCGAATTTGAAAAAGAAAAAGTGGAGGCAGTTTTCCCGCTCTAGGGGTCGACCCCCTTAGAGGGGTGTCGACACCGGGGTCGACCCCCCTTAAGGGGTGTTGGCACCAGGGTCGACCCACCCACAGTGGTGTCAACACCCCTAGGGCTGACGTGGCAGTCGGTTTCAGAGGATCTGGCATCTATATATACGTGGTCATTTCTCTTGTTTTCTTCATTGATAATTCATGATGGCCAAACTCTACCGGTATCTGATTTGATCAGGATCCGTTATCTTCTTCAACTAAAGCAAATCAATTGGAGATTCAAGATCCAATCTTTTATAGTTCTGTCTCTTATCCAAACTCTGTGAGTCACTAGTTGCTCTTAGATTTAAATATTCAAAAGTAAATATGACACAACTATGACTTGGATTTGTTCATATACCTAGATTATATTATATCCATTGTAAATTGTGGTTATTTGACATTCTGAATTGGTTAGGATTCGGATCTAAACTCTATCTAGACGGATCTATTGTAACTTCTATGACATGCCATCATTTGAATCTTAAACCTTAATTGTGTACATCTACTTTTAAACTATTGGATCTAAATTGTGTGGATATTTAATTTGTTAATCAGATCTAGATTATCATCTTGCTCCTATTATGTTAGATCTGAATAGTTGGACGTCTAGATGGTCAATTTAGATCTTATTATGCTCACTATGACATCATAGTTATGTTAGAACTAGTAATTGCTCCGAGTTCATCATAGTTATGTTAGCACTAGTAATTGCTCCGAGTTCATCATATTTATGCTCATATGTCCAACTTATCACCATGCTAGTATAAGTTTATGCCAAGTTATGTTAAAACAATCACTTTGGTTATATTCCTATTATTTTTCCCTTTTATCGTTTATGACTAGGCTATTATCTAGCCTAGGCATGCCGCCAATTTTGTGGGTGCGCTAGTTAAGAAATGGGGGAAAAAGGTTAACATTGGCATAATTTGAATATAAACATCATTGAAAATATAATTCAAATTATTGGGTAAAATGGTTATTAACACCTATAAAGGCATAGGTTTAATTAATTGATTAATTAATTATGAATGCCTAGGATTACAATTAGAATTGTAATGGCGCTTATGACACGAGGTTAGGTTGCATTAGTGGTGCAAGTCTACCAAGACCGGATCGGCATATCCAGCAACTACTAATGTTGAACCTAATGTGAGATGTCTAAGTGCGCACATACAAATCGGGCTATGAGACGACGTTAGGCCCAACTTATGGAATAAGACTGCCCGGACCCGACTAGCATATCCAACATCTATAAGTTGTAGGCCTAGTATGGGAGGTCTAACCCATTATAGATCATAAATGGACATGGTAATAGATTGGACCACTTAACTAAATCTGATCCATAGGGATTGTATGATAGTGAACTAAAGTTAGGGTTAAGTAAAATTGATTGGATAGTGGATGGGTTAAGCAAATCTGGAGAGGGTGGGTAATATTTACATATAGGCCCACAAACTTAACTCGATAAGGTTATGTAACTAAAGACAGCTAGTGGTATACATGACCTATTGGAATTATAAAGTTATATAATTAAAGGCACCTTTTAGGTTAAATATAACTTGTAGAAATGATAGGGTTATGTAATTAAAGACACCTAGTGGTATACATAGCCAAAGAAAACCTAGTGGGGGATAAAAGACAAAGTGGAGAGCTTATATCATGTTGTGTGGGATCTGTTTCATCCAGTAACCCAGAGTAAGTATCAAAACATGTACTCCGTACTAGGTCGGAGAAGGGTCATCCTTACTGGACTAATTGTAAGAGATCCAAACGTGGAGGATGGTGTGGGCAATGCAAACCGACCGGGCCATGTGCGTGCATGAGCTGGGCAGAAGGGGATAAGACGATCGTGACACCTGTAGATATGGGGCTGTGCATACCAACGAGAGGTTGCCACTTTAGGATGTGATACATCCTACTCTGGGGATGGCGCAGAGTATCTACGGAGTTGGGTGCCGGTCGATTAGGGTGGTAGTTAGGGTACATTTCGATGTATGCCTAAGTCAACCACCTTATAATGGAAGGGATCATCTCATTCTGGTTATACTAGTAATAATGCAGATTACTCATTAGAGAAGCGTATACACCGTATCATGTCTACCTTGTCACACCTGCCATTTATGTAGTGATCTCTCTTATCCACTTTTTATGCCTGTCATGCTAGTTTTATTTATTTACTTGCTAAAAGTAACTAGACTCGCCAAACTTCATGTCTGACCATTTTTTTCCCTCTTCTCTCTTCCATTCCCTCCCAGGTTCTCAGGGAGGAAACACTCAGGCTTTGTCGGGACTCGGATATCATCTTGCTGGAGCTGCTTTCGAAGTATGGCTCAAGTTCTTATCTCTACTATGGCTTTGTCTCTTTTATTTGGGGAATTATGTTTTTTTTTATGTATTTATGTACTTTGATGGTAAAAGACAGAAGTTATATTGTTGTAATGTTTTTTGTGACTTATGGAATTTTCGACCACAATGTATGATTTGTGTTTGAATATTTTTTTCAATTTTCGCTGCTATCTTAATTATATATGATTTATAATATTCTGTGTTTGTTTACCTATAACGCTTCACGAAACTTAATGCATTCCCTTTGTGAGTGACATTAACGGACGTGGGGTGTCGCAGTATCCTTATATTTTCTTTTTAAATCCTTTAAGGTATCAATTAAATCTGAATATATACTAATCATTTTATCGAAAGTTAAATCGTTAACCTCATCTTTTGTTACCATGAAGCAAACATTCGTTATTCAGCGTCATTGTCACTATCATTGTCACTATCTGATGATGATGATGATTATGAATCATTATAGGTTACTGAAAAAGCATTCTTTTTGTATGTGTCCTTCTTACTCTTGAACTTTTTTCTTTCATAGTGGACAATCTTCTTGATGGGACCCTTCCTTGTGACATTTAGAACATTCAAGTTCAATAATGATGGCTGACTATTGTTGCTGCTGCCATTGCTATTTTTATTTCTATACTTATTGCCTTTCCTCCATTTCAAAAATTTTCTGATTTTTTTTGCGATCGTTGCAATATCTTCTTCATCTATGTCTGACTGATCCTTTTCAGCTTAGAATGCCATGTTTTCTTGTCTTGAGCTTGGACTCATTTAGCCTGGGATTAACTTCATAGAACATTAGATTTCCTATTACTCTTTAGTTTTTATGATCGAAATGTCATTAATTTCTTCGATAGTTGATACTTTTCGTTCCCACTCATCCATTAAAGAGCTTAGGATTTTTAAAATAATATCAAATTTGAAATATTTTTCTAAGTAAATAATTAATGTAAATGTCTTTGAAACCTTAAATACATATCGTTGATAATTTCATCTTATTTCATTTTTCTTAAGCATAAATATTTTACTTTGTTTTACTTTGCTAGTACCTTCATGCGTTACTTTAAGTGTTCGCCTAATTTCATAAGTTGTAGTACACATGCTAATTATATTGAACTTCTTCTTATCTAATGCACAAAATAACATATTCATAGCTTTGGCATTTGCAGTAGCATCTAATTTTTGTGGGTTAGACCACGATGAATACTCATTAGTGGGTTTATGATATTTTGTTTGGGTGATGTTCCGTGTGTCATAACCATTGACTTGCATATAAATTTCCATTCTAGTGGACCAATAATTAGAATTCAGTCCCGTAAATAATGGTGGTCATGCAGTGGATTGACCCTCAATAAACCTAGTGTTGGTGTTATTTTTCATATTACTATAGTATCAAATAACGGTGTTATGGTTACAAAATGATAAAGCCATGATACTAAATGAAGGTAACTACAGGATCGTGCAATACGGAATATATAAATAACAGACTATTAAATAATAAGGAATATTAATAGCAGGAAAGAAAAATGACACTAAATTTTTTTATATTGGTTCAAACCCCCGTTCGACATTTAGTCCTAGAACTCATATGGAATTTTACTAAAAGCATCCCTCACTTAACCCAGAGGAATAGGTTTTACACTGCCAGAGCAAAAAAATAAAACTTCAACCGCCTGACAACCGAATAGGATTCTCAACCACTAGAGTAACCGAATAAGGATTTTCCTCCCTGAGCAACCGAACATGAATTGACTAGAAATAGTAGAGTTTGCTTGACTTGATATGTTATTTAATACAACAAGGATTTTCCAAGTTGAAACACACCCTTCCTTTGATCTTTTCCTCAAGTATATAATAGATAAGCATGTATGTATAAAGATAAGGAAGGAATAAATTACTTTAAAATCAAAAGATTTTAACCCGGAGTTTCAGGAATTCTAACCAGCCTGAATATCGCTGAATAAGAGTATTAGATCAGAGAATTCAAGAATCAAAATAAAATAATCGTGTGACACCCCACATCCGTTAATGTCACTCAAAAGGTAATGCATTAAGTTTCGTGATGCGCAATAGATAAATAGCACAGAAATGCACAAGACAGATATAAAATAAGCAGCAAAAAATTTCAAATTCATTATTAAAAATAAGACATAGTCTCAAATATGTTACATCAAAACCATGTATCTCATATTTGTCTTATAAAGCAAAATAATAAAGTGTAGTAATATAAAACCATATCCCTCATAAAAAGCCATAGAAGAGTAGAAAGCTAGTCAAAACGGCACATCTCAAAAAGCCCAAGTCCAAGTTGAAAGAGAACATCCTAATCACTAAGGAGTGCTACCACTCTGAGGACCTGGCCGGTGGAGGGGGGAAGGAAGAAAGAAGCGAAAACAAATAGGGCCAGACATAAAGTATGGCGAGTTTCAGTGATTTTCATACATGCATAAACTTGAGATATCAAGACAGATAAACAAGACTGGATGAGAAAGAATACTATCATATAAGGCAACTGATAAATAGAACAACATGATAAGAAGAAATAAACAGTGATCGAGTAATGCTTCTCATTTATATCCCTAAAAGCAGGTTGTGTCTGCACTAATACTAGTATAACAGGATTAGGTGTTTAACCTAATTAAATAACAGTAGGATTAATAGCAGAATTAACTACAGAATTAACAACAGGATTAGGCATACCCTAATTACCTAACTGGATTAGGTGTACCCTAATTACTACCTATGTGATCGAATCCCTAATATGTAAATACTCAGTGTCAGCCCTGGTAGTAGGCTGTGTCACTCCCTAACCCAACAACTTACATAACCCAGACCTATTTATTAGTGTTATAACTGCTTAGTTTCCCTGATCGGACTCATGCATGCTCATGACTCCGCCGGATCGCGCTAATACCAACTTCCCGAATTGAACCTCTTACTGTCCACTTTAGTAAAGCATTCCATATCCCTTACCTAGTGCGAGATCCACTAACAAAATACCAACAGGGATACTGACTAATATGGGTTCCAAACAACAGATTGACACAAACCAAATCCCTAAGCTTATGCCCCTAAATAACTAGGACTTAAGAGTCCCCAAAACCCGATATAACAGCAGAACAAGGGACCTCTTAGCTTATTAATAATCAGGTTTGACCAAGCAAGTTTAGGTTACTAATAAGCGTGGTTGTAATATTACATATTATTATGTGTATACAACCCTTTCCCAAAACACCTGCCCAGATGTACGTATAATTACTATAGTAATTCAGTTTATTAGCCTACATCTGGCACTTACAATAATCTGACATGTCACTTATTTAATGTTTGTATTAAGTCAAACGTAATATGTTTATATGTATGCATACTATTCATTCTATCATGTCCCTAAATTATAACATGCACAAGTTTATGCATATTATTTCTTTTTATCAATTTCCAGCAAGTACAAGTATATGGATATTATCACCTTTTTATCAATTTCTAGCAAGTACAAGTATATACATATTATTTTTTTCCCAAATTATAGTTAAACAATCCTCAAGTTAACAATATGCCTAAATTCCCCTTTTTATGTCATTTCTAATTATCCTAATTTTTACAATACACAAACTTTAATCGGACGTAGCTTAGGCTTCTAAAGGCATAGCGTAAAAAAAGGGAACAAAAGGAAAGAGAATAGAATCAAATCACATAGGCATATAGGCAAGGCTGGAAATAAACAAATATGCTAGAAATAGGGAAAAGGAAGATAGATGCACATAACTAATATTTATCTAACAGCAAAAGCATATATTTTACTTATAACATTGGAATAGGTGAAATAACAATGAAGAACAGTCATATCAAATTTGAAAATAACAGGGAACTCATAGCGTATCTTGGAGAAGAAGAGATTATATCTCTTATATATACATCTTTAGGCTGTTGTAGAGAAAGTCCAAACCTATCTCTTCTGTTGCTGTATGCAAATCTTGTACTTTGAGTTACCTCTGTAGATATAGGTTTTAGCAGCATTCCCTCATTATATATATTTTTATTTTAGAATAGATTCATAGAGGCAGAAGGTATAAAGAATAATTGTGTGTATTGGTATGGGAGAGAGCCATATATTTATAGATTTACAGAGTTAACCTCAACCTTTAGATTCTAGGGTTTTAATTTGAGCCATACGTGTAGCGCTGAGTCAGCGAAGAACATAACCACCAAACGGTTTAGATTAAGAAACCAGAACCTGCCTTGTATCTCATTGGGTCGACCCATCGACCTATTGGGTCGACCCATAGGTCGACCTAACGTGACTTGAGTTGACCTAACGTGACTTGGGTCGACCAATAAGTCGACCCAAGCCCGTTGTGGGTTGTCCCATGCCCCCTTGATTCCTGTGTTGACTTTGCATTCATTTCTATTTTAAATTAATTTGAATTATATTTATATATATAACACTTATATATACACAAACTTCTAATGTTCACAACTTCTTCATACGTTATCCATTTTATGCAAACTTAGTGTCTATCTGAACCAGAATTCCGAGACGAGCACACTAGGAAAGTCCGTTTCACTTAATTCTATATATTTAATTAAGTAATTCCCATTTTATTGTTTTTAAAGTATGGTTATAGTGCATTAAATTTTAGGGTGTTACATTCTCCCTTACTTGAAGGATTTCGTCCCAAAAATCTCTAGTTAAGAAGAATGTTACTATCCTAAAAAAAACCAACAACCATCTACTCATCCATCATCAATTGGCATCCATTGTCCTTAAAAGATTCTAATGCATGTATGAACATATGCAAAAGTTTTGTGTGCATATTTCCTTACATTAATGCGAAAATCAGGCGGTCGACCGATTCAGTTGGCCTCCTTAATGCGATATATGTTTGTGCCATGAGTCCAAGATGTATGCAAATAATACTAATATAATATATTGAACTCTATATGTATGCACAATCGTTCACCAATATGCAACATCCTTGTGATGATTCATCCATTTCAATCCATAGAAAATTGAAATGCACATGCATCTGTATGCAATATGTAAGTGCTTGAGCCGATCTATTGCCTAGTATGTGTATATGCATCCACAAGCAACCACTAGCAAACACTTGCATCCACTTGCAACCATTAATCATAACATGTTTCAAACACATGTTTCAACTATTGAATTTTACCTAAGGATCGAAAGTTCGAATGATAGGATAAACATACTTGATAGATGCAAATGCAAGGTAAAAGCTTAGAAAAGAAGTCAAGAACATACTTTAAAAAAAAGGATAAGAAGTGTGAATCCTTTATTTGGGTACCCATGTTGCATTTTCACGGTCTTCTCCCCACTGTACCTTTACTAATCTGATTTCCTTGTCATGTAGCTTTTTGATCTCTGGTCCAAAGATATGAGTAGGAGCTCTTCTCACCGATGCTTCCTTCTCAACTTTCATGTCTTCAAGAGTTCTCGGCTACACTATCTCTTCCGTATCATGAAGACATTTACTTAAATGGGAAACGTGAGACACATTGTGTACGTCTGCCAGTCTATCTAGTAGCTTAATCCTATAGGCTACCTGACTTATCCTCTCCACTACAGGGAGTGGCCCAACGAATCTTGGTGCCAACTTCCCAACTGAGCCAAAGTGAAAGGCATACCTTAATGGTGATACTTTAATAAAGACCATATCTCCTACTTCAAATCCAAATCGGTCCTCCATTTATCAACATGTGATTTCTTTCCGTCCTGAGCTGCTTTCATTCTTCGGTGGATAAGATCAATCTTCTCAGAAGTAACTCAAATCATCTCAAGTCCAAGTAGAAGTCTATCCGTAGACTCCCACCAACAAGTCGGCTATCTACAGGGTCGTCCATACAGCGCTACGTAGGGTGCCATGCCTATGCTTGATTGGTAACTGTTGTTGTAGGCAAACTAAACAAATGAGAGTTGCTCGTCCCAAGTCCCTCCGAAATCCAGGATACACAGTCTTAGAAGATCCTCAAGAACTCTATTCACCTTCTCAGTTTGTCCATCTGTCGGAGGGTGGTATGCCGTGCTCAAACGTAGCTGTGTACCTAACTCCTATTGTAATCTCTATCAAAACTCACTAATGAAGATGAGGTCGCGGTCGCTTACTATGATAAACGGTACCCCATGAAGTCGAACTATCTCTCGAAGATATATCGATGTTAGCCAAGTCGCCGTCCTCATACTCTTAACAGGTATAAAGTGAGCTCTCTTCGTAAGTCTATCCTCTACCACCCAAATGCTTGTATTTCCCTTCCTTGATTAGGGCAATCCATCAATGAAATTCATAAAGACGCTCTCCCACTTCCTTTGTGGGACCTCCAAGGGCTGAAGCAATCCGCCAGGTTTCCTTTGTTCATCCTTTACTTATTGGCAAGTCAAACAGGGGGCTACAAATTCCGCCACATCTTTTTTCATGCCAGTCCAAAATAAAACTCTCTTCATGCCTCGTTGCATTTTTTCGTCGCCTGGATGGATAGTCATCCTGGAATTATGAGCTTCCTCAAGCACTGCCTTTAGCAATTCCCCAATCCTTGGGACACATAGCCTTACATCTCGTCTCAGCCACCCTTTCTCATCCACAGTATATCTGGCTAGGCGACTAGAAGTCTCTCCTCTACCAAGCCTGTCCAAGATTTCTGATATCTGCTGGTCCACCCATTGCATAGATCCAATATGCTCTAAGAGAGTTGGTCGCACTTCCAATGATGCTAACAATTCCAATGTGAAATCCACAGATGGCTTGAAATCGAAAGTCGGTATAAATTCCAAGCTCTACCTTTATATGAATAGAGGACTCAAGGTCCTCCTCTGCCTACTCAATGCATCCGCCACTACATTACCTTTATTTGAGGTGTATGCTATCTCAAAGTCGTAGGACGTTAGGAATTCCATCCACCATTGTTGCCTTAGTTGAGATCCTTCTATGAGAACAAGTATTTGAGCCACTTATGATCTATGTATCGCTCAAATATCTCTCCAGTTATATAATCTCACCAAGAATTCAATTCGAACACTATTGCAGCTAACTCTAGACCATGGTAGGAAAGTTCTTCTTGTGAACTCTCAACTATCAGCTACAATATCGTACTACCCTTCCATCCTACATCAGAACGACACCAAGTCCTGTACCACATGCATCTATGTAAACCATGAACATCTTGCTTCAATCAGGGAGAGTTGGAACCTGGACTATTGTCAGAGCCCTTTTCAATCTCTAAAAGACATCCTCACAATCGATGTTACATGAAAAAGCCAGGTTCTTCTTTGTCAATCTGGTGAGAGAGGCTAATATCTTTGCAAGGTCCTTGATAAGCTTTCTATAATAGCCCGCAAACCATAGAAAGCTTCTCACCTCCATTGCATTCTTTGGAGCCCTCCAATCTTGAACAGCGACGAATTTAGTGTGTCCACTACTATCCAGTCTTTGGAGACCACATGCCCTAGGAACCTTACATCCTTCCTCCAAAAATTAAACTTAGAAAATTTTTCCATGAGCTGATGTGATACTAGAGTGCGTAGAACCTCTCCTAAGTGTTGGTCATGCTCCTCCTCATCCTTTAAGAAGATCAAAATGTCATCCAAAAAGACCACCATAAACTTGTTTAGAAACTCTCTAAGCACCCTACTCATCAAGTCCATAAAATAGGCGGGTGCATTAGTTAGCACAAAAAGCATAACCAGCCACTCAAAGAAACCATCTGGGGTTCTAAATGCAGTCTTATCTATGCTGTCCTCTGCCACCCTCAGCTGATGAAATTCTGCAGCTAAATCCATTTGCAAAAAATTGATGTGCCTACTAGCTGGTTAAACATGTTGTCAATCATCGGTTGTGGGTGCCTATTCCTCTTGGTGAGCTTAGTCAGCTCCATATAATCCATGTATAGATGAAATGAATTGTCTGACTTAGTTGTAAAGACTGTTGAAGCTCCCCACTCTGATATGCTTTGTCTAATAAAACCTTTCTCGAATAGCTCCCTATTGCTTGCTAAGCTCCCTATTGCGTGATAAGCTCCCTCCTTTCTCTAGGAACCATGTGGCATACTAGTAGAGCAACTAGCTTAGCATTCTCTACCAAATAAGTCCAAAAGTCTATCTCATGCCTTGGAGGTAATCCCTTAACTTCATCAAACACGTCCGGATAATCTTTGACTATGGGTACAGATCGCAAATCATCAACAGAAGTATTAAGTGATTCTAGAAAACTGAGCACCACTGACCCCCGTAGGTTATAGGAAATTTCGAGAGTCATACGATGACAAGTAAGAAGTCTAAGTACACTCTTTTCAGAATTAAGGATGACACCATACATGGATAGCCAATCCATTCCTAGAATCAAATTCAATGCCCAAGATAGAAATTATCAAATACTTACATATCATAGATAAATGTGTCGTACCCCTATGAGGTTTGAGACTAATACGGGATTAGAGACTATACTAGTACTAAGGTGTAGACTATCTACTGCAGAACAAGATATAAACGAATGAGAAGCACCAAAATCAAACAGGGTTCTAACAGGATAGTAAAAAAGGCAAATCAAACCTTCAACAGTGACTTTCCTATCTCGATCAAATCCACTTGCCTCTAAAGAATTTACTTGTCCAGAAGTTCCTGCCCCTTATCCTTGCTTGCTAGGGCATTGCATAGTGAAGTATCCCACTTGTCCACAATTAAAGCAGGCTTTCTTTGCCTTTCTGCAGTCCTTCACAAAATGACCCATAGCTCCGCAACCATGGCACTGGATATCTTTCTTTATCTGAGCCTTGTCAAGCTTCCCTACATTCTTTTGTGCTCCTTTCTTATGCCATCATTTTTTTCTCACCTTTAGTCTGTGTTTCCTCAATCTTATTGTCATTCTTCTCATCCTTGTCATCTTCGTGCATATGAACCATGCCAACTAGCCTTTCAAATGTGCCCTCATCGGTATATGAGATAATGCAAGTCCTCGGAAAGGTTTATTCAACCCTCTTCCAAATCTAAGAGCCTTCTTATGGGGGTGTATTCACCAAGTCCAGACCAAATCTCACCAGCTGATTGATCTTATTCACATACTCCTTAAGAGGCATGTCCCCTTGTTTCAAAGCTAAGAATATATCCGTCTGTAATCCTACTTCTGCTTGAGATAAAAACTTCACCTCAAATGTTTGTATGAAATCATCCCAAGTAGCTACTGGTTGTCGCGCATGTGTTACTTCCCACTAGTAGAAAGCTTCGTCCTTTAGTTGCCATACAACCAACTCTATCTTCATTCTATCATCAAGCTCAAAAAGACCAAACATGTTCCTGTTTCTCTTAGCCAATTATGTACTTTAATAAAGCTCTCGGTACCACGGAATGGTTTTTCTCCCGCAGCGCAAAAGTCTTTACATAACTTAGAAAAGTTATCGACTCGTGGAGATGGAGCTACAACGGCTGCAACTAGGGATGGGGCATCTCCTTGTCCTTCGGCAGGTGCCGTAGCATCAAAATACCTACAGAACCATGTCAGGAGTGGAATTCCCTCAGGAATATTGGGTGACCCAGACATGCTGAAAAGAAAAGAAAAAGGATTCAACAAGAGATCGGGAGAATATTGAATATGGCTTGAGGGGATATGTTTTCAAAAAAAGATTTTTATTAAAAAATACTCTGCTTTTGAAAACAATTTTCTGAAAACTTTTTCCCTGATCTTGTAACCCTCAGCTTTGATACCAAATGTGACACCCACGTCCATCAATGTCACTCATTAGAGTATGCTTTAAGTTTCGTGGAGCATGATAGATAAACAGTACAAAATGCACAGGACAGATATAAAATAAGCAACAAAAAATTTCAACTTCATTATTAAAAATAAGACGTAGTCTCAAACAGGTTACATCAAAACTAGTTATATCAAAACCAAGTATCTCAAATCTTCCTTATAAAGAAAAATAACAAAGTGCAATAATATAAAACCATATCCCTCATAGCAAGCCAGTAGAGCATAAAGCAAGTGAAAAATGGTATATCCTAGAAAGTCTAAGTCCAAGCTGAAAGAGAAAGTCCTAATCACTAACGAGTCCTACCACTCTGAGGACCCTGGAGAAATGAAGAAAGAAGCGAAAAAAGGGTTAGACAAAAAGTATGGTGAGTTCTGTTGTGTCTAAGTATTCTATGATTTTTTTTTGATGATAACAAACATATATTTATTATTATAAGTGTGTTTGTAATTATATGGTTATACTACATCACAGATAGAATATAAAATTTATATTTAAATAGAATACTACTGCACAAGAATTTCAACCTTCAAACAGTTTTTTATTTAAGTATAATATTTTATTTCAACATTTCAAACAGTACAAATGTATAACTCCATTATTTTTACATTTCGCTGTAATACAATACATTCATATTCTATTTCATACATTGCTCCTCACTACAGCATTTCACTGTGTCACCCAATTATACAAACACATATACATTCACTATCTCTCAGTCACTCTCTCTGTTATTTTTATACATTGACGCACTAACACAATCTTGTCTTTAGACTTCTGCCAGCTTCACAATCAGTCCAGTCTTCTGCTTTCCTGTCATAGAAACACACATAGAGTAATCTGGAATAGAAATATTTTATATTCTAGCAGATATAATTTTTATTTTAAAAATTTATTTGCCTCAAAATTTTGGTGTGTTTCTCATCATTTTTCATGACTTCATCTGATTTAAATGGACATCCATCTGTGTCTATGCAATTTGTGATATTCACAGTGATTCACTGTAAATACCACAAGGTAGACATCGTCTGTAGTAGTCACACACACACACATACCGTACATGCACTATATACATGTATACACATACATGTGTATGTATATACGCCTATGCAGTTAAAGCCCCGCTAAAGCCCCGCAATATCCCCGCTATAGCCCGTAGCGCCCTTCAACCGCTACGCTATTTCAATTTAGCGCTGATGAACAGTAGATCCGCTTATAGCCCCGCTACATCTGCTAAATCAACGCTTTTTACCATCCTCTTTAGCATTATTAATATATAAAGGTTGATTTGACTAGTTCTCTTTTTAAAAAAATCAATAAAGTTAGTGTAAAGAGCTAATTTTAAGGCATAAGTGTCCAATATATTCATGACATCTATTATAATTATCAAATATAATGTTTGTAACCATGATATTCTTTGATTCTACAATATATGATTACTTAATGTTAATTTCTTCTACATATATAATGTGAGAATGATAATTAATTAATTTTAAATATTTGGTTTCACATCTTATGAACCTTTTGGCGCATCCGCTATATCCCCGCTATTTCCTCGCTTTATCCCCGCTACACCTTTTAGAACCTCCACCGCTATGGAACCGCTAAGCGCTTTAACTGCCCAGATATACGCACATTTCAGAAAGGGACAAATATATCGAATATGATGTGTCAGGTGAAGCTTGACAACATTATCATGCCGCAAGTATCCATGCACACTCAAGCAACAAATACAAACACATATATACACACAAATGTGTGTATATATGCTTATGTATGTATATGGTGATTAATGCACACACATATCGATGTATAGTGCTCAAGAATGACAAGCACATGGCCAAGTCAACATGCTCGAGACGGCTCAAAATCAGTGCTAGCCATACAAGAACCAAGACCAAGCTTACAACATGCATGTGACACGTACATGACAACAATTCATGTGAACAATACATATACAAATAAGCAAACTCAATTTCAAGTGCATGCATAAGGGCAGATAGAAATGGACTGAGCATGAGTCAAGGCGACACAATAGAACCACAAACATGGAAGTAGCAAGCAAAGTACCAAGATAGCATTTATAACAAGACAATTTTGCATTCACATGTACAAATTTAAGTAAGTTTTCAAATATGGCTCAAACAATTCAGGTCAGCCCAGTTTCAAAAGACAGTGCAAAAGCATATTGTCAGACAAATACAGGTCAGCATGCTATTTAAAACAGAAAAGAAGCCACATTGCAATGACATGCAACTGTGTGCACAAGTAAATGTGCATGAATGGTGACAAGAATAATGCACAAGCAAAGCTGGATCGAGCTAGATTAAGTTTTAACCAGTGAACAATCAATGTTCAAGAAAACAGTTAGACGAGATTTTGTGTTTTTTCTAGTTTTGAGCTATGTGGCAAATAAGCTTGGTAAAGCAACTCCTAAAGGTCCAAAATCAGATCCAGAAATTCAATCACAAGGATTGAAGATAGACCAACAGATCAAAGAGCCTGTTTTGGTAAAGAATATCAATTCAATGATTCTAGAAATGCATTTATGAACAATCAATTTTTCCAAAATCGCATAAGCACATTTCTGGCAACTCAAGGTTCTCACAATCACCTTTGAAAAAAGTTGTTTTTTGGCAAGGAAATCATTGCATAAATTTTTGGCAACCTGTTTTGAAATGCGCAAATAAATGGCAAGAAATTCCTTTTGCAAACCAGAGTGTATAGACAATAATTGTTTCCAAAATTGAATATATTTTGGCAAGATTAGTTCGATATATTTTCAGAAATGTGAATACAAATTTTGGACAGAAATCCTTTTGAAATCTTGTGTATATTAGGGAAAATATCAATTCGGCAAAAATAAAATTTGGCCGTGAAAAAAATTATCTCTACTTCTAGAAAATTCAAAGATTGTTTCTTAGTTTTCAAATCACTTCGATGAATTTTCAATTGTGCAATTTTGGGCAAGTATTCAACAAATCTTTCCAATTTTCAATGTATCATACATGGCAACAAGTCATGGGTTTTAAAGCTTTCCAGAAATTTCCAAAATATTTTTCTAGAAAACCACTCTTCAGTTTTTAGCAAGAGTTACAAATCACCAAGTTTATGGTTCACATGTTCAAAGTATTTGGCACCAAAATTGAATCAGAGAATTCTAGGCAACAATTCAAAAATCATGCAAGCAAACCAAAGCCATAGGATAAAATTTATACATGAAATAATCTATTTATTTTCATGATAATCAAAGAAGGAAACTGAACCAAATCACGAAAGCAATCAGCCAAATCATACATGAAATCAGAGAAGTTTTTAGGATTTTATAATCCTATATATTACACCTATTTTCATCGTAGGCATTCCTTGAAATTGAACATAAAAGAAAACTTGAGAGCACGAGGTTATCAATTCAAAGAACTTTCACGATTTCGATCATAAGAATCCCAGTTGGACAAGAAAGCAGCGTGAATCCAAAGCAAATCAGAAGAATAAATTCGAGAAACCATATAGTGATTTGGGGGATTTTGAAACCCTAATTCCTCTTTTGAAGTTGACCGACATTTTTGGAGAAAGCTCAAAATGAATTAAAATGAGAACGGGCTAGCCTGTTTTTTTCATAAGGCTTAAGGGTTTTAGTTTCCTTTAGTTTATATTGTTTTGATTTAATTTGTTTTTGTAAAATCATACAAAAGTATTTGTTTTCTAGTTTATTTTGTAAAAACTAGGTTGTCTAGTTATAGAGTTTTAACTAGCAGTTTTCTAGTGTCTGTAATAACTAGGGCTTACTGGCTATATATTTGTAGCTAGGGGGAAATCTAATCTTGGGGATAAAGATTAGTCTAGGGTTTTGAGCGTAGGATTAGAACAGGAGAAGAGTCTGCGAGTTAGCAGGGTTTTTTAAGCGGGATCTGTTTTAATACCTTGTAAAAATCTTGGGAATGCGACAGTAGGTAGGGTTTGCCGAAGCTGGGTAAAAATTGTATTATTTACTTCTGCATTTATGTTTTCTATTATAATCTGTGCTGTGATATTTTTTTAATATCTCAAACTAATTTAATAAACACTATTCACCCCCGCTCTAGGGTTAATCTAGATCCAACAAGTGGTATCATAGAAGGTTTTTCTATCAACTCTAGAGTCATGGGTCATCCGAATTCTCAGTCCTCTGAGAGTCAGCCCAGTCGTATTCCAACAATTTTTAAGGTTACTTATTTTTTAAATTTGAAATCTGGAATGGAATCCTATTTAAAATCTATTGATATTACATGTTGGAATATTATTATAAATTGGTATGATATGCTTAATAGGAACGATATTGGGTTTAATTCCCGTGGTATTCATGTTTTAAATTCTTTTATTGATAATGTCCAAATATAGCCTTATTTCCCACTATTTAACTGTGTAGGAAATCTGGAGTACTCTTAATACGTTGTATAGACGAAAAGAAGACAACTGCTCAAAAACCTAAAAGGTCAAATTAGATTCAGATCTATGCATGAAAGTAAAAACAGATAAAAATTCAGATGAATCAGACGATGGAGATTCAATAGGATATTTCTCTTATGAAGATTTAGTTAATATGTGTGCCAACTTAACTGAATCTGTTGATAAACTCCAAAGGGGAAACAAACTTCTAAAATCTGAAAAGTCTGAGTTGACTCGCAAAAATAATATGTTTAAATTAAAACTTGAAAACTATAATTGCAAGAACTATTTAAATTTGAAAAATGATCCAGCTCATTTAAATAAAAATCTTCAGAAACTTGAAAATGAAATTATAAGTTTAAAACAAAATGATGATGAGAAAATTTGTAAAATCGGTGTCTTGCAAAAGGAGTTGGATAAGCTTAATTTCAGACATAATATTTTTGAAAAACAAAATTTGCAGAAAACAGAGTTAATCATGAATGAACTTGAAAAAGAAATTGTGAAATTCAAAGATTTTGAAAAATTCGAGTTTAAAAAGCTGAAACATTTTGAATTTGAAATTTCTGAGTCCGAAGCCAAAATCAAATTACTTGAATCTTAAATTTTTGTTTTGAAACAACATGATACTGAAAGAAAGATCACTACTAATCGTTGTTCAAATTTAATAAAAGAAAACTGTGATCTTAAATCCAAAATTCAACGACTAGAATCAACTTTGGATAAATTCTCTATTTGGGGAAATTGTTAAATATGTTGTTACAAAATCAAATTTTTTATTGGAAATAAATGTGGTTTTGGTAAAATAATTGTTTCTGAAAATTGAAATTCAAATGGATTTAAAAATCCTTCAAACTGCTTTAAAAAGAATCAATGTTAAAATCTGGATTCTGAGAATTTAAAAGGATTTTTAAATCATAAACTGGATGGAAGCTGGTTGTGTAACAATCCATTCAAACCATCTTGGACCCCAAAAAAGAAATAAAATGAATTCAACTAAATTTAAACAGATTTGGGTTCCTAAAGTTAAAAAAGCAAATTTTGTTGGATTATTATACAAATAGGTCTGGGTACCAAAACGTGTGAACAAAATTGTAAGTGGTTTTAGAAATTTTGTTAGACCACTCGACCTCCTAAACTGTTAGGTACCGGAGGGGGCCAAGGAACTACTGAACAAAAGAGAACTGATTTCACGTTGTTCCATATTTCTATTTCATTCAGAGTTTCTTAGCCAAGATTGTTTGAGTTAGAGATTCTTTTGCTCACATTGAAAATATGGTATGATCTCTAAACTCATCTCTTTTAATATTTTTTGTTTATTCCTCCTTCTACTCCTTCTATTTTCTTTTGGCTATTTCTGATTTGATTTGACAATGCCATATTGTTTTTCATTTTATTTTGTGTTTCTTAACTTCAAATTCCAGAATTCATGGTTTTCTGGAAATTCGCTTTATTTGAATAAAACTCTCATGTTTTAGTCATTTCCAGATCTTGAATTTAAAATTGTAATTTTCTGCAATTATTTTGAAGTTTAATTCTTTTCTGATTACTAAATTACTAACAGTGCTGAAGCATTCTTGTTATATCTTGAACACCATTAATTTGAATTCTACAATTTTGAAGATTTTAAAAATTAACGAAATCTCACGCATCTATGCTGTTTTTGAGTTTCTTCTAATTCATTTTGGAAAGACTTGAAAATTTATACTCATTACAGCACACTACTAACTTTTAGTTATGATGATTTCATTTACTTTTGGATTGGCTTGATTATTTTTGAATTGAAAATCTTTGACTTGAATCATTTTGTTACATCTTGAAATTCATCTTTATTCATGATCATCTTGCTTGAACATTTGTTTATTTGAAACCATCTGAAATTTTTGATATTTTGAATCTCACACATTTCTTAGATTTGGAATTAATAGTCTTGTGTGATTGATTCTTTGTATCCTAAAATTTATATTTATTCAAGTGATTTCAAGTAAACTTTTCTATTTTTGGATAATGAATATCTCTGAAACTTGATGTAAATATTCTGAAAATTTCTCTTGTGCCTGTTAGAAATAATTGTGAAAAAATCTTGAAAATTCTAGTCTAAAAACTCCCTGTTATTTCATGATCATTTGATTTGAATATTTGTTTGTTTGAAATCATTTGAAATTATTAATTCGTGACTCTCACACATATTTTGGATTTAAAACTTATAACCTGGTGTGATCGATTCATTGAATCTTGAGATTTTCATATTCCATCAAATGATTTAAAATGAACTGTATTGTTAATCTTGGATCATGAATCATCTTTTGTGACTGTCAGAAATATTTGTGAAAATTCTCTTGATAAGTCTGCTTTGAAATTGACCCCTGTGCTACTCTGATAAAATAAATCGCTTCGAAAATGTTTTTAGATAACTGCTTGTTTTTTGTATCATCTACTGCTCTGATAAAAGGTTTAAAAATTTCTGATTGACTTAACTACTTTGAATTGAAAATCTCTTTAGCATAGATTTTTGTGCTATAGCCTGAAATCCATTTTGAAATCATGATCATTGACTTGGATATTGTTTTGTTTGAAATCATTTGAATATAGTTTAATATCTTGAATCACAAACACTTCTTGAATTTGAGAATAATAAATTTGTGTCATCGATTCATTAAATCTTGAAGTTTTCACATCCCTTCAAGTGATTTCAAATAAACTATTTCTTTAAATATTGGATCATGATTTGTGTTTTAGACTTGTTGTAAATTTTCTAAAAACTTTCTTGTGAAACTTCTTCTGAATTTATCTTGCTGCTCTGATAAATGAAATTGATTCATTAGATTTAACTATTTGGGCTTGGTAATTTTTTTTGATAATTATGTGTCGAGTGGTAGAACGTAAAACCTGTCTCTGAGTTACCTGTAACACCCCGTAATTTTAACAACACTAAAGATGATAAATTAAAGAATAATTAATTTAATATCCAGAATTAAAATGAAATGGACTGCACCATTGTGCTCGTCTCGAAATTCTGGTCAAAATAGACACCTGGTTTGCATAAAACGAACACTGTGTGAAGAAGTTATTAAGGTTTGAAGTTTGTATATGCATAAGAATATATAATATATATATAATTAGTCCAGAAAATTCAAAACAGTTCAAAATCGTAGAATTTAGGGGAGCGGAAAATTTCCTCCTAGGGGTGTCGACCTCATCAAGGGGGTGTCGACCCCTGGGTCGACCCATGGGTCGACCCCATAAGGGGGGTTGACCCCCCTACATCAGTTTGGGAAGATTAGGGTTTGGGGTGACAGCTATATATATGGCCTCATTTCTCTTGTTTTTGCACGCCAAAGATAATAGAGTACTAGATGTTGCCTCTGCCCAGATTAAATCAGCTCTTTTCTTCTTCAGCAATCATCTGGAGTTTAGAGATCTGTGATTCAACATCTACGACCTTTCTTCTATTTTTCTAGATCTAATCACATTGAGTCCATGTGAATTTTAGATCTAAATGTTTAAAAGTAAAACTTGGCATGACTATAACCTGGATCTATGCCTGTGACTGTTTGAATCATATCAGATCTTCTATAACCTGTTTATCTAAGTTATTCTGATTGACTATGAACTAGATCAGAACCTATATCTATTTATCATGTCAGATCTACCATTGTTTGTAGATCTAAATCACTGTTTAGATCACCTCATGCCTATTCCTATTATGTTTGTGGATAAATCAGATCTGTTGTTAGCTGGACACCTAATTCATTGTATAGATCTCATCATGCCTGTTTATGATATCCCTATTATGTTAGAATTAGTTTAACTGTCACATATTCATCAAATCTATTCCTATATGCCTATCTTGTCATTATTCCACTCTATGTTTATGCCTATTTTTATCATTATATGTCAATCTTGTTAGTACGCTCATTTCTGTCCTCTTCCCTTCATCTTTTCCCTTTTATTTTTATAGCCTAGCTACCTTCGAGCCTAGGCATGCTACTAAAATATGTGAGTGTGTTAAATTAGGAACGAGGGGAAAACGTTAAATTTGAGGCATAACTTGTATCGGGAAATTTAGACATAACTTGAATGAAAATATGAATATGAATTTAGGGCTTACAGTTCATCATGAACATGACTTGGGAAAGAGGCATGGAAACCTATAACGATATAGGAATAATTGGTTAACAAATGAAATGCCTAGAATTACAGTAATTAGAAATTGTAACCAGGCATAGACACGTGGTTAGATGACACTTGTGGTGGAAATCTGCTCCGAACCGCCCGGCATATCCAACGACCACAAGTGGTGAATCTAATGTGAGGGGTCTAAGTGCATAAACATGAGATGTGCTAAGACACGAGATTAAGTCCGACTTGGGGAAGAAGTCTGCCTGGAACCGAACGACATATCCAGCATCCACAAGTGGTAGGCTTAATGTGGGAGGTCTAGCACATTATAGCTATAAATGAATATGGTAATGAATTGGAATACTTAACCTAGTTAAATCCATAGGGATTGTACGTACATGTTAACTTGAGTAGGGGTTAAGTAAACTTGTATGAACAGTGGGAGGGTAAAGTATATCTTGGGGTGATGGGTAATATTTATATATGTAGGCCCACAAACTTAACCTGTGGGGTTATGCATTCTTTTATTCTAGTACGGGATAACCTGTGGAAAACCTAGTGGGGATGCCAGCGTAGGGGGAACTTTGTATCGTCTTGTGTGTGGGACCCGTTTCAGTCAGTAACCCATATATATGTATCAAACGAGTACTCTAAACTAGTTCGGAGTTGGGGCACACTTACTGAGCTGACTGTAAGAGATCCAAACGTGGGGGAGGTGTGGGCTGCACATTCCGATCGGTTCATGTGCGTGCATGGGTCCGGCAGAGGAGTTTAAGACGCCATAACACCTATAGATATGGTTGTGCACATGCTGAAAACAAAGGGTTGCCACTTTAGGAAGTGATACATCCGACTATGGGGCCAGCACATGGTATCTATGGAGTAGGGAGCAAATGGATTAGGGTAGTGGTTTGAGTACATTTAGACTTTGGTATGTTTAAGAGCCCGTTATTATCCTTAGGGGTAACTCCGGTATGTTGCGTTACTTGTTGATTGTATGAGGTTAAACCTCTCACCAGAAGTGCACCTAAATCTGTCGTCTTATACATGTTGGAGATCATCTCATTTTGGTTATACTAATATCGGTGCAGAGGAAAAAGGGAAAGTATTAGAGAAGCGTGATATATTCTATCATGTTTACCCTGTTTACCTTGTCATACCTACCTTATATTCTATTATCTCTCTTATCCACTTTATATGCACGTCATGATACTTTTACTTATTTATTTGCTAAAAGTAACTAGAATAGCTAGACTTTATGTCTAACCCATTTTGTTTCCTCTTCTTTCTCTTTCGTTTCCCCCCAGATTCTCAGGGTGGAAATACTCAAGCTTGACCAGGATTCTGCTTTCATTCTACTTGGAGCTGCTTAAATGTATTGTGTGATCTCTTATATGTTCTACTATGGCTATGTTTTATTTGGGGAATTAAGCTTCTTTTATTACTGTACTATGATGTTTTAAGTATAAGATAGAATTTTAGTAATGTACTGGGTTTTATGCTTTTCACACATATGATGTAACCATGTTTTGAACCATGATGATTTATGATTAATAAAATTCTAAATTTTCCCCTGCTATTTTATATCTGTCTTGTAATGTTTCTGTTTTTGTTTACCTATAACGCTTCATGAAACTTAACGCATTCTCTTAATGAGTAACATTAACGAACGTGGGGTGTAACACTTGGTATTAGAGCTGAAGGTTATCAGATCGGATAAAAGATTTTGAAAATTATTTTCAAAAAGTTTTTAAAAGAAAGCATTTTCAAAAAGAAAAGTCTATTTTGAAAAACATATTCCCTAAAGCCATATGTAATATTTTTTGATTCCTTGTCTAGATCCCTTTCCATTTATTTTTAGCAGGTCTAGGGAACCAGATATTCCTTAAGGCGTTACGATACCAGGCTAGTTCCATCGGTATCTAGAGGCCACGGCGCCTACCGGTGGTTAAGCTGACGTTCCTCCCCCAGCTGCACCCGTCATTCCTCCTCCGCGAGAAAATAATTTCTCAAAGATCTGCAAAGATTTATGTGCCACGGGAGGAAAACCATTCCGCGGAACCGAGAGGTTCGTAGAGGCAAGGAATTAGCTGAACGAGATAGAGGACTTGTTTGGAATTTTTGAAGTGGGCGATCGTAGGAAGATCCAGCTAGCCACCTAGCTACTAAAAGATGAAGCTTCGTTCAGGTGGGAAGTAACGCAAGCGGGACGTCCGGTAGAGACTTGGGATGATTTTAGGCAGAGGTTTGAAATGAAGTTTCTTTCTCAAGCTGAGAAAAGCAAGGAAATGGGAAGATTCTTGGCGCTCAAGCAAGGAGGCATGACTGTTAAAGAATATGTTAACAAATTTAACCAACAAGCAAGGTTTGGGTTGGAGCTATTAGATTCTCCGCATAAGAAAGCTTTGCGGTTTGATAGAGGGTTGAATGAACCCCTGCATAGGTTAGCTATGTCTCATATTCCAATGGGAGAAACTTTTAAACGACTCGTTGATATGGCCTTGACGCATAAGGAGGATAAAAGTGACAAGAAGGAAGTTAAGGTTAAGGAAACACAAAATAAGAAGGTATGGCCCAAGAAGGGACAACAACAACAACAACAAAATAAAGGCGGAAAGAATGACAAGGCTAAGGATAAGGGGAATTGCCATAATTGTGGACGTGAGGGTCATTTGATCAAGGACTGCAAAAGAAGGAAGAATGCTTGCTTTAGTTGCGGATAGGTTGGACACTTTTTTAAGGAGTGCCCGAAGAAGCAAGGGCAAGGACAAGGTCAAAGGGTAGGAGCTTCTAGAGGGCAAGTGCATGCTCTCGCGATCAGTGCTCCATATCTAGGTAGGAAAATTTCCGTGGATGGTTTGATTTCCCTTTCCAATCATCCTATTACAACTCTTTTTGATTCTGGCGCTTCACATTCATTTATATCTGATTCTGTGGTTGAGTCCCTGCACCTTAATACTAGTATGGTAGTAGATCCTGTTGTTGTCTCAAACCCCATTGGTGGTTCGGCTAATTTGTCCATGATTTGTCGGGGTTTGATAATATATGTGTTAGGCGTCGAGTTTGAGTGCGACGCATATGTGTTCGGTTTTACGAGCTATGGTTTGATTTTGGGGATGGACTGGCTAGACATGTATGGTTCCATTCTGGATTGTGAGAGGAGGGTCGTTGGACTTTTGACTTGCCATGGGAGGACCTTGGAGATTTCTTCTGACCCAAAAGGGTCTATCATGCTTAGTTTCCTAGAGTCTCTTGATTCATCTGTCAATGACAACCTGTACCCATAGTCCGTGAATATTATGATGTTTCTGAGGAGGCTCGGGGCTTACCTCTGAGGCGCGAGATCAATTTTCATATATACTTGGTAGACAATGCAAAGCCAGTTGAATTTCCTATGCGCCATATGGATCCAAGGGAAAGGAGAGAGCCTAGTAAGCAAGTAGGTGAGCTACTTAAGAAAGGGTTTATTAGGTGAAGCATATATGAATGGGGTGCTCTAGTGGTATTCGCAACTAAGGCAGATGGTTCGCTTCGTTTATGTATGGACTATAGGGAGTTGAATAAACTCACTAAAAAGAACAGGCACCCACTCCCGAGGATAAATGATTTGTTTGACCAGCTTGTTGGTGCATCAGTATTATCTCAGTTAGACTTGGCCATGGGGTTTCATCAGTTGAGGGTGGCCGAGGATAGTATAGACAAGACCACTTTTAGGGATCCAGACGGTTTCTTTGAGTGGCTCGTTATGCCTTTTGGATTGACGAATGCACACGCCTATTTTGTTGATTTGATGAGCAGGGTGTTTTGGGAGTTTTTAAATAAATTTGTTGTGGTCTTTGTTGATGATATCTTGATTTTCTCGAAGAGTGAGGAGAGCATGCCCAACATTTGAGAGAAGTTTTGAAAACTTTGCATGTGCATCAGCTTAAAGAAAAATTCTCCAAACGCCATTTTTGGAGAAAATAAGTAATATTTTAGGGCATGTGGTCTCTAAAGATTTAACAGCAGTAGATCCCGCAAAGGTAGTTGCAGTTAAGGATTGGTAGATGCCAAAGAATGCAACAGAGGTGAGAAGTTTTCTGGGGTTAGCAGGCTGTTAGAGGAAGTTTGTTAAGGACTTTGCGATGATATCAGCCCCACTCACAAGGATAACAAAGAAGAATTTGGTGTTTTCATGGGATATAGATTGTGATGTTGCTTTCCAACAATTGGAGAGGGCTCTGACAACAACCCCAATCTTGACGTTGCCCGATGGAAGCAAAGTATTTACAGTATACACCAATGCATGTGGTACATGGATAGGTGTTGTTCTGATGCAAGAAGGAAAGCTAATATGTTATGGGGGTAGACAACAAAGAGTTCATGAGCAGAACTACCCTACCCATGACTTAGAGCTAGCTGCCATAGTATTCACGCTTAAGATGTGGCGCCATTATTTGCTTGGAGAGAAATTCAAGTTGTGCACCGATTATAAATCTATTAAGTACTTGTTCTCGTGGAAGGATCTTAATTTAAGGCAGTAAAGGTAGTTGGAGTTCCTAACATCTTATGACTACGAGATTGCTTATACCCCGGGTAATGTGGTGGCAGACGCACTAAGTAGGCAGAGGATGGCCTTAAGTCCTCTATTTGTGGAGAGGAAAAGCTTGGAGTTTATATCAACTTTTGACTTTAGACCCTCCACCTAGTTTTTGCCTGGTTTGTTTGCATCATTAGAGATACAACCTACTCTAATGGATCAGATAAGAGTTTCGCAGTGAGAGGATCCATAGATTTTAGGCATCTTGGATAGGCTCAGTAAAAGTGAGACTTCTAGTCACCTCAGTGATATTCGATGGACGATAAAGGGTGGTTGCGACGAGATGGGAGGCTTTGTGTTCCCCAAACTGTAAGTTTTTTGAAGATAGTCCTAGAAGAAGGCCATCATTCTAAGATGACTATTCATCCAGGTAGCGTTAAGGTGTATAAGGATATGAAGAGGGTTTTCTTTTGGGCTGGGATGAAGAAAGATGTGGTAGAGTTTGTTTCCTAATGTTTGGTTTGTCAGCAAGTCAAGGCTGAGCAAAAGAAGTCCGGTGGTTTACTTCATCCTTTGGAGGTTCCACAGTGGGAGTGGGAGAGCGTCTCTATGGATTTCATAGATGGTTTGTCAAGATCGAAGAAAGGAAACACCAGTATTTGGGTAGTAGTAGACAGACTCACTAAGAGCGCTCATTTCATTCCAGTTAAGAGCAAGAGGATGACAACTTGGTTAGCAGCAATTTACGTTCGTGAGACAGTTCATCTTCAAGGAGTACCTTCCCGTATCGTAAGTGATCGTGACCCCATTTTCACTAGTGAATTTTGGAGGAGCTTGCAAGAAGCATTAGATACACAGTTGTGTTTGAGTACCGCTTATCACCCACAGAACAATGGACAAACAAAAAGGGTGAATAGAGTTCCTTTTAAGGCTGTGTATCCTAGACTTCGGAGGGACTTGGGAAGAGCATCTTTGTAACACCCCACGTCCATTAATGTCACTCACAAAAGGAATGCATTAACTTCCATGGAGGTTATAAGTGAATATAGAACAGAAAAATTACAACAAGACAGATAATAAATAGTACTTGGAAATCTAAAACTTCATTTTATTGCAGCGGAAATTAAACATGTTTGTTACATCATAAAACCATAGATCATAACCAAGTACAATATCCATCTTCATAAAAACAAAATACATAATCCCATTACATAAATAGCCATTAAAAAGATAACAAGCTGGACTTTACTTCAATGGTCTAAGCTTTCCAAAGAGAGATGAAGCAATTCAACCAAACTCCACTAGAGCTGGGCCCAACCTGAGGACCTGGAGGGGAAAAAGGATAGAAATAGAGGGGGTCAGACATAAAGTCTGGCGAGTATGATAATTCTAACAATACTATTATCAAAATAACTAGACTAAGGCATAATCTGGAAGACAAGTAAATGTCTATGAACTCTTAGGAAGATAAAGATAGCGTTTAAGATAACGGTAAGCGCACACCTAATTACTAACGAATGATTACTACACTGCACCACACCAGTCACCCTATTGTTTGATCCCACTTGCTTCACACAGAAACTTTACAAATAGCCTTACGTACCCCTAGCTGACTACATAGTGGCCGTTTGCCCCTATCTCCACTCGGTGTACCCCACTACCCACTTTCGATCGGCTCCCTACTCGTAGATACCCGTGCTGGCCCCACAGTGGGGTGTATCACTTCCCTAAAGTGGCAACCCGATACAACTTGAGAATGCACGGCTTATACCTACACGATGCAACAACGTCTTACCTACCAGCCCGGGTCCACACACGCATACGAAACCCGTTGGACTTGCGTTGCCACCGCTCCCCGTTTTGGCCTCTTACAGTCAAACCCAGCATACGTGTCCCATCCTCGACTTGGGTCGAGCCCACAAAGATACGTTTGGGATACTGGTCGAAATGGGCCCCCGCAAGCTACCCACCTAAGCTTGTCACTAGTATATCCCACTTAACCCTCTTAGTCATGTTCATTTACATGTGTGTTTGGTTAAGTCTTACTAATCGTATTTCATATGCCACTAAGGGCACCCCATGGCAGTTGGATTTGCCGGGCGGGTCCGGGCAGTCTTACACCATAAAATAGTCTAACGTCGTGTCTTTACAACCGTTATGCTTTAGTTTAGGCCTAGGACCTCTCACATTGGGCTGACATTTGTGACCACTGGATTTGCCGGGCGGGTCCGGGCAGGTTTACATCACAAACGAGTCCAACCTCGTGTCCTAAGCATTGATTAACACTTAAAATCTTTTACCCCAGTTTTAATAATTCCCTATTCAAATTATTAATTAAGTCAACTTTTAATGATGTCCATAATTGACTCAATTATGGCCATCCACTTATGGCATGCAAAATCATATCAATTGCACCCCAACTTTTTAATATTAAATCCTTAATATTACCCCTACCCCACATTTATACGTTCGCTTATTCAACGCATAATATAGGCTAGACTTGTATAGTCTAACACCTAGCACAAAGATAAATTATCACAACATATAGACAATTAAAATAAATCTAATCATAATAGGGGTGAAACTTGCATAAACTACACATGTTAAGGATCAAAAGGTGTCAACTTGTTAAATGTCTCAATTTACATGATATGATCATAGCCCAAATCTATACATAAACTTGCATATGGGGTTTTTAGGCAACATAATGATGGTGTGAACTAGCATAGGATATCACGTATGTCATAACATAATTCTAGATGTCATAATAGATGTCTTGGCATATGTTCATAACTTTTCTAATCAATCTAACTTGCATATGTGACTTGTCATATAGATCAACATAACCCAAACATGATGATTTAATTAATATGAACTAACTAGCATAGATGGTAACATCATGGCCTTTTTAACATGTATGATTCATCACAACTTAGCATAGAAACTTTCAACATACATAACATCATCATAGCATGATTTACAACATATAGTATATCATCACCACATAGCATAGGATTAATAACATACATGATAGCATATGACAATTCACATCATCTACTCACAATCCATTCATGACTTAACCTAATTAAAATGATAATAATCTTGTTAAGACTATCATACTCACAATTTAGAGAAGAAAAGAGAGAGTTTTGCTTTGCTCTAGGGTTGAGAGAATTAGAATTGAATTTGCTTTTCTTCTTTCTTAGTTGGCGGCGGCTCCATTGATTTCCATGGCGACGGTAACTATTCTATTTTAATTAGGTTTAGGGTTAGCATTAGGATGTATTTATAGGAGTAGGAAGTTATTTAGGACCATTAGATTAACCCTGAACCATGAGAACCAATCAAATGCAAAATCTGCAATTGAGCGAATCGGCCCACGGGTTGACAGCCAAACACCCTGGATTAACCCCTAGTCGACCCAGCAGAGCTCGGGTCGACCTCAAAAATGGGCCGGTTCGGTTATTTTCCCCTCCCAATTCGCTGTTTTGAACTTTTTCGCATATTTATTTATTTATTTATTTAATATATATATATATATATATATATATCAATATATATATATTTCTCTGCGCAACCCATTTCACTTAATTCTTTTCTAAAAATTAAGTATACTTTAATTTGTGAATTTTAATGTTATAAAATTACGAGGTGTTACATTCTCCCCTCCTTAAAGGATTTCGTCCCCGAAATCTCCAAGTCAAGAAGAATGTATATCCTACCATCTAATCGTCCATCTACTTAACCATCAAACACCAGCATCCATTGTCCTTAAAAGACTTCTAATGCTTTAATGTTTATATGCACAGTGTGCGTATATGTCCATATCTAATGCAAAATTAGGCGGTCTACTGATTCAGTTGACCTCCTTAGTGCAATTCATGATAGTGCCATGCGTCCAATATGTATGCAAAAGATTCCTAATGATACATATTAATTCTATATGCGTGCACAACCATCCACCCGAATGCAGCAACTATATGATAATACAACCATTATACATCCATTTTACTAAATACATCCATATATATGCAATATGCAATATGAAGTGACTGAGCCGATCTGGTGCCTAATAGTGTGTGTATATGCATCCACGAGAAACCACTAGCAAACACTTGCATCCACTTTGCATCCACCATACATAACATGTCTCAAACACATGTTTCAATCATAGGATTATCCTAACTAAAGTCAAAGATACCAGCGAGAGGATATACTAAAGATAAGATAAGTACAAGCTAAGCGATAAAGGAGAAATTAAAAGACATACCCCCAAAAAGAAAAGGGTATCGTGAACGCATCTTCTCTTCTGTCTCCCAAGTAGCGTTGCTCTCATCATCTCCCCATTGCACTTTGACTAGTCTGACCTCTCGATTCCTCAACCTCTTGATCTCCGACCCAAGAATGCGCGTAGGAGCTCGTCGAATTGTCGCATCACGCTCTATCTCCACCTCTCTAAGAAAGCTCGGCTCTACCACTTCCGCGGTCTCGTGCAAGCACTTCCTCAAATGTGACACATGGAATACGTCGTGTACACCACTAAGTCTCTTGGGCAACTCCACTCTATACGCCATCTGTCCAATTTTCTCCTTAATAGGAAACGACCCTACAAACCTTGGTGCTAATTTCCCAACGGACCCAAAGCGAACAACGTTTCTTAATGGAGACACTTTGATAAAGACCATGTCCCCAACTTCAAACTCGAGATCTGTCCTCCTCTTATCCGCATAAGATTTCTGCCTATCTTGCGCTACTTTTATCCTCCTTCGAATCAAGTCGATCTTCTCCGAAGTCTCCCTAATCATATCGGGCCCAAGTAAGATCTTATCCGTAGATTCCCACCAACATGTAGGTGAACGACAAGGTCGTCCATAAAGAGCTTCGAATGGTGCCATACCAATGCTGGACCGAAAGCTGTTATTATATGCGAACTCAACCAATGGAAGATGCTCTTCCCATGTACCCCCAAAGTCTAGGATACATAGCCTCAACAGATCCTCTAGAATGCGATTCACCCTCTCAGTCTAGCCATCCACCTGAGGATGATATGCGGTGCTCAAACATAACTGAGTCCCTACCGCCTCTTGTAAGCTTCTCCAAAATTCGCTAGTGAAAATAGGATCGCGGTCGCTCACTATGCTAGAAGGAACACCGTGCAAACGAACTATTTCTCGAACGTATACGGAGGCTAACCATGGAGCAGTCCTCTTACTCTTTACGGGAATGAAATGGGCGCTTTTAGTAAGTCTATCTACTATAACCCAAATTCCGGTATTACCCTTCCTTGATCGCGGTAACCCATCCACAAAATCCATCGAGACACTTTCCCACTTCCATAGTGGAACCTCCAATGGGTGAAGCAACCCACCGGGTTTCTTTTGCTTCGCTTTTACTTGTTGGCACACCAAGCATCTAGCGACATACTCGGCCACATCTTTCTTCATGTCAGCCCAAAAGTAAACTCTCTTCATGTCTTTGTACATCTTGTCCCCGCCTGGATGAATGGTCATCTTCGAACGATGTGCTTCGTCAAGAATAGTTTTCCTTAGGTCATCGTCTTTTGGTACACATAGTCTACCGTCCTTACGTAACCAACCCTTATCGTCTAGGGTATACCTACGGAGATGGCTTGATGACTCCCCTTCTTTGAGTTTTTCTACTAACTCAACCAACTGCGGGTCGTCTCGCTGTGCCTCGCCTATCCGTCCCAAAAGCGTAGGTCTGACCTCCAAGGATGCTAGCAAACCGGGTACGAAGTCAACGGAAGGTCTAAAGTCAAACATCGAAATGAATTCTAAACTTCGCCGCTCAACAAACAAAGGACTTAAGGATAATCTTTTTCTACTTAAGGCGTCTGCCACCACGTTACCCTTGCCAGGGGTATAGGCTATTTCGAAGTTGTAGGACGCTAAGAACTCCATCCACCTTTGCTGCCTTAAGATCAAGTCCTTTTGAGAGAATATGTATTTTAAAGACTTGTGGTCAGTGAATAATTCGAATTTCTCGCCAAGAAGATAATGACGCCAAGACTTAAGCGCGAAAACAATAGCGACCAATTCTAGGTCATGTGTAGGATAATTTTTCTCATGCGCTCTCAACTACCTTCCACCATAGGATATTACCTTACCCTCTTGCATTAAGACTGCGCCTAGTCCTGTCCCACAAGCGTCAGTATAAACTGTAAACGGCTTACTCCCGTCTGGCAATACTAAGACTGGGGCTGAAGTCAAAGCTCTCTTCAAACGTTGGAACGCGTCATCACAATCTACGTCCCATGTGAAAACTAGGTTCTTCTTCGTCAAGCGTGTCAATGGAGCTGATATCTTTGCGAAGTCTTCGATAAACTTCCTATAGTAGCCAGCCAACCCCAAGAAACTTCTCACTTCGGTAGCATTTTTAGGGACCTTCCAATCTTGGATGGCCACCACCTTCGCGGGATCCATGGCTATCCCTTCTTTGGAAACCACGTGCCCCAAGAACCGTACTTCCTTCCTCCAGAAGTGACACTTAGAAAATTTAGCCTTAAGGCTATGCGCTCGTAGGGTCTCCAACACTTACCTAAGATGTAGGGCATGCTCTTCTTCATCCTTAGAAAAGATCAAGATGTCATCTACAAAGACTACCACAAATTTGTTAAGGTACTCCCTAAACACCCTACTCATCAAATCAACAAAATATGCTGGGGCGTTTGTCAAACCGAAGGGCATCACTAGCCATTCATAGAAACCGTCCGGAGTCCTAAAGGCAGTCTTGTCTATGCTATCCTCATCCACTCTCAACTGATGGAACCTAGTGGCTAAGTCCAACTGCGAAAACACTGAGGCGCCAACTAACTGATCGAAGAGATCGTCAATCCTCGGCAGTGGGTGTCTGTTCTTCTTAGTAAGTTTTTTAAGTTCTCTATAGTCGACACACAGTCTAAGGGACCCATCCGCCTTCGTGGCAAATACTACTGGAGCACCCCACTCCGATATACTTCGTCTTATGAACCCCTTCTCAAGCAACTCCTTCACTTGCTTATCGAGTTCCCTCCTTTCACGTGGAGCCATGTGGCGTACTGGCAAAGATACTGGTTTCGCATTATCCACAAGATATATTCGAAAATCTATCTCCCGCTTCGGAGGTAAGCCCTTCACCTCCTCAAACACATCCGAATATTCTCGGACCACTCTAATAGATCGTAGATTTTCCTCAGACGCGTCAAGCGATTCTAGATAACTTAGCATAAACGAATTTATGAGATTACAAAAGATTTCGAGAGTGTTGCCAAGGCGAGTCACGAGCCTAACTACTCTCCTTTCACAATCAAGAACGGCCCCATTTCTGGATAGCCAATCCATTCCTAAAATTAGCCCATAGCCCGTGAAGCCCAACACATAAGCATCACATCTAAATTCAATGCTAAGTATGGAAATTTTCAAATTTAAACACATCATAGACAAATAAGCTGATCCCCCAATTGGATTTGAAACAACTAAGGGATCCTCTACTAAACTGGTGTTTAAGTGCAGTGATTCAACTAATGATGTAGAGATAAACGAATGTGATGCGCCCAAATCGAATAAGGTACGGACAGGATGATCAAACAGAAAAACTAAGCTTTCAATAGAAATGGTTCTACCTCGTTCTTGCAGCGGTGGGACCGCGAGGGCCTGAACTTGTCCCCTTGCCTGCCCTGGTGCCATAAGAACCTGCACCTGTCCTCCCGAGGTAGCTCCTGCCCTCTGCCCCTTCTTTGGGCAGTCCTTCACTAAATGTCCCGCATCGCCACAATGAAAACAGCCTGTCTTCTTTTTCTTTCGATAATCCTTACTGAGATGGCCTGGTGTCCCACAGTTAAAACATTTCTTCTTTCCCTTGCCATTATTGTCTTTTCCACCCTTCTTGTTTTGCTGTTGTGGTTTCTTCTGATCCCCCTTCTTCTCGGGTGCCTTATCAGCTTTAGCGCTTTTCTCCTCATGCATGAGCGCCATTTCTACTAACTTCTCAAAGGTGGCCCCCATCGGGATGTGGGTCATAGCCAACCCTTGCAATGGTTCATTCAAGCCATTCACAAACCTTAGAGCCTTCTTCTCCGGCGTGTTTACAAAGTCCAAGCCAAACCTTGCTAACTGATTAAATTTATTGACATATTCTTTCACTGATGAGTTTCCTTGCTTCAATGTCAAGAACCTTTCCATATATAGATTTTCTTCCGCCCTTGAGAGAAACTTCGCCTCGAACCTACGTCTAAAATCCGCCCAAGAGTCAACAGGACGCTCCCCATTAGCGACCTCCCACCAAAATGAGGCCTCTCCCTTCATCAACCAAGCTGCTAAACGAACTCTCTTCCCTTCTTCTACTTCAAAGATTTCTAGCAGTTCTTCCACCTCCTTAAGCCAATCTCTAGCTTCCACAAACGTTTCTGACCCTTGAAATGGTTTTCCACCCATTGCCTTGAATTCCTTGCACGTCTTTGCAAAAGTATCTACGCGAGGAGGAGGAGGAGGAACGGGTGCAACTGGTGATGGAGGAACATTGGCCGGACCTGCGGCGGCCCTAACCTCTAACAGCCTCCTATACCATCCTGGTATCGTTACACCGTCAGGTAGGTTAAGATCTTCAGCCATGCTGAAACGAAAAAGGAAAGATTCAGAATGGAGAATTCGAAAGATAAAGATATGGGCTATTGGGGATTATGTTTATTTTCTTAAAAACTTTTCTCTTTAAATTTCTCATTAAAACATGTTTTTGAAAGCACTTCTTCCAAAAATAACTATTTTTCGAAAGTATTTTTATCTGTTCTGGTAACCATAAGCTCTGATACCACGTGTAACATCCCACGTCCATTAATGTCACTCACAAAGGGAATGCATTAACTTCCATGGAGGTTATAAGTGAATATAGAACAGAAAAATTACAACAAGACAGATAATAAATAGTACTTGGAAATCTAAAACTTCATTTTATTGCAGCGGAAATTAAACATGTTTGTTACATCATAAAACCATAGATCATAACCAAGTACAATATCCATCTTCATAAAAACAAAATACATAATCCCATTACATAAATAGCCATTAAAAAGATAACAAGCTGGACTTTACTTCAACGGTCCAAGCTTTCCAAAGAGAGATGAAGCAATTCAATCAAACTCCACTAGAGCTGGGCCCAACCTGAGGACCTGGAGGGGAAAAAGGATAGAAATAAAGGGGGTCAGACATAAAGTCTGGCGAGTATGATAATTCTAACAATACTATTATCAAAATAACTAGACTAAGGCATAAGCTTGAAGACAAGTAAATGTCTATGAACTCTTAGGAAGATAAAGATAGCACTTAAGATAACGTTAAAGATAACGGTAAAGGCACACCTAATTACTAACGAATGATTACTACACTGCACCACACCAGTCACCCAATTGTTTGATCCCACTTGCTTCACACAGAAACTTTATAAATAGCCTTACGTACCCCTAACTGACTACATAGGTGCTGTCTGCCCCTATCTCCACTAGGTGTACCCCACTACCCACTTTCGATCGGATCCCTACTCGTAGATACCCGTGCTGGCCCCACAGTGGGGTGTATCACTCCCCTAAAGTGGCAACCCGATACAACTTGAGAATGCACGGCTTATACCTACACGATGCAACGTCTTACCTACCAGCCCGGGTCCACACACACATACGAAACCCGTTGGACTTGCGTTGCCACCGCTCCCCGTTTTGGCCTCTTACAGTCAAACCCAGCATGCGTGTCCCGTCCTCGACTTAGGTCGAGCCCACAAAGATACGTTTGGGATACTGGTCGAAATGGGCCCCAACAAGCTACCCACCTAAGCTTGTCACTAGTATATCCCACTTAACCCTCTTAGTCATGTTCATTTACATGTGTGTTTGGTTAAGTCTTACTAATCGTATTTCACATGCCACTAAGGGCACCCCCAAGATTCCTCATGCCACCCAAGGCACCTACTTAACCCCCATGTCCCACCTTACATGTTTATCTGGTTAAGTATTTCTTAATTCATTCAGGCCATAACCTCATAAAGACCTCTCACATTAGACTGGCATTTATGGCAGCTGGATTTGCCGGGCGGGTCCGGGCAGTCATACACCATAAAAGAGTCTAACCTCGTGTCTTTACAACCGTTATGCTTTAGTTTAGGCCTAGGACCACTCACATTGGGCTGACATTTGTGACCACTGGATTTGTCGGGCGGGTCCGGGCAGGTTTACTTCAAACACGAGTCCAACCTCGTGTCCTAAGCATTGATTAACACTTAAAATCTTTTACCGCAGTTTTAATAATTCCCTATTCAAATTATTAATTAAGTCAACTTTTAATGATGTCCATAATTGACTCAATTATGGCCATCCACTTATGGCATGCAAAATCATATCAATTGCACCCCAACTTTTTAATATTAAATGCTTAATATTACCCCTACCCCCACGTTTATACGTTCGCTTATTCGACGCATAATATAGGCTAGACTTGTATGGTCTAACACCTAGCACAAAGATAAATTATCACAACATATAGACAATTAAAATAAATCTAATCATAATAGGGGTGAAACTTGCATAAACTACACATGTTAAGGATCAAAAGGTGTCAACTTGTTAAATGTCTCAATTTACATGATATGATCATAGCCCAAATCTATACATAAACTTGCATATGGGGTTTTTAGGCAACATAATGATGGTGTGAACTAGCATAGGATATCACATATGTCATAGCATAATTCTAGATGTCATAATAGATGTCTTGGCATATGTTCATAACTTTTCTAATCAATCTAACTTGCATATGTGACTTGTCATATAGATCAACATAACCCAAACATGATGATTTAATTAATATGAACTAACTAGCATAGATGGTAACATCATGGCCTTTTTAACATGTATGATTCATCACAACTTAGCATAGAAACTTTCAACATACATAACATCATCATAACATGATTTACAACATATAGTATATCATCACCACATAGCATATGATTAATAACATACATGATAGCATATGACAATTCACATCATCTACTCACAATCCATTCATGACTTAACCTAATTAAAATGATAATAATCTTGTTAAGACTATCATACTCACAATTTAGAGAAGAAAAGAGAGAGTTTTTCTTTGCTTTAGGGTTGAGAGAATTAGAATTGAATTTGCTTTTCTTCTTTCTTAGTTGGCGGCGGCTCCCTTGATTTCCATGGCGACTGTAACTATTCTATTTTAATTAGGTTTAGGGTTAGCATTAGGATGTATTTATAGGTGTAGGAAGTTATTTAGGACCATTAGATTAACCCTGAACCATGAGAACCAATCAAATGCAAAATCTGCATTTGAGCGAATCGGCCTACGGGTTGACAGCCAAACACCCTGGATTAACCCCTAGTCGACCCAGCGGGGCTTGGGTCGACCTCAAAAATGGGTCGGTTCGGTTATTTTCCCCTCCCAATTCGCTGTTTTGAACTTTTTCGCATATTTATTTATTTTTTTAATTTATATATATATATATATCAATATATATATATATATATATATATTTCTCTGCGCAACCCTTTTCACTTAATTCTTTTCTAAAAATTAAGTATACTTTAATTTGTGAATTTTAATGTTATAAAATTATGGGGTGTTACAATCTTCCTTTAGTAGAGTTCGCCTACAACAATAGTTATCAAGCTAGCATTGGCATTGCACCCTTCGAAACATTGTACTGATGACCCTGTAGATCACTAACTTGATGGTGGAAATCTACAGAAAGACTACTACTTGGACCATACATGGTTAGAGAAACATCTGAGAAGATTGATCTTATTAGACGACGAATGATGACCGCTCAAGATAGGCAGAAGTCCTACGCCGACAAGAGAAGGACTGACGTCGAGTTCACGGTGGGAGACATGATTTTCATCAAAGTGCCACCTTTGAGGAATGTGGTTCGCTTTGGATCTGTAGGGAAATTGGCACCAAAGTTTGAAGGGCCATTTCCCATAACAGAAAGGATTGGCCAAATGGCTTATAGAGTAAAACTACCCGAGAGACTATCTAGTGTTCATGATGTTTTCCACGTTTCTCATTTGCGGTAGTGCTTTCTTAATACCATAGAAGTAGTTAAGCCGAGTATATTGGAGGAAGTAGAGGTGGAATGGGTGGCGAAAGTCAGACGAATTCCTACCCGTATTCTTGGATAGAAGTTAAGAAGCTACACAATAGAGAAGTCAAGTTGATGAAAGTTCAGTGGGGAGATAACCCAAAGTATGCAACTTGGGAGACCGAAGACAAGATTCGTGCTTCGTACCCTTTTCTTTTCAAGGATATGTTCTTAACTTCCTTTCTAAAGAATTTATTTATGCTCGCTTCTATCATTTGAGTATATCCCATTGATCAAATCTTTGACCCTTAGATAGGAATCCCAGGAATGTAAACATGTGTTTGAGACATGTTATGTTTGATGGATGCAAATTGATGTAAGTGTTTGCTAGTGGTTGCTCGTGGATGCATATACACACACATTAGGCACTAGATCAGCTCAACCACTCTCATACTACATATGGAAGTGGGTGCATTATTTTTTTATGGATGGAAATGGATGTATCATTATGTAGATGCTGCATTTAGACTGATGATTCTGCACGCATATAGAACTTACATATATTGTAATAGGGTTGTTTGCATACATGTTGGATTCATGGCACTAACATACATCACATTAAGGAGGTCAACTGAATCAGTAGACCGCCTGATCTTTGCATTAGTATTGGGACATATACACACACCTTTTCATATGTTTATATAAGCATTAGAAATCTTTTAAGGACAATGGATGCCCTTGATTGGTGGATGAGTAGACGGATGTGGATGGTAGGATATACATTCTTCTTAACTTAGAGATTTTAAGGATGAAATCCTTTGAGTAGTGGAGAATGTAACACCCCATAATTTTAACAACACTAGAGTTGATAAATTAAAGAATAATTAATTAAATACCCAGAATTAAGCGAAACGGATTGCGCTTTGAGTAGGGGGGTCGACCCCATAAGGAGGGTGTTGACCCATGGGTCAATCCCTTAAAGGGGGGTCGACCCCCCTGCGGCAGTCTCGGAAGATTAGAGTTTGGGGTGACAGATATATATAGCCTTATTTCTCTTGTTTTTGCGCATAAAAAATAATGGAGAACTAGATGCTGCCTCTTCCCAGATTAAATCAAGTCTTTTCTTCTTTAGCAATCAACTAGAGTTTAGAGATCCGTGATTCAACATTTGCGACTTTCTTCTATTTTTCTAGATCGAATCATAGTGAGCCCATGTTAATTTTAGCCCTAAATGATTAAAATTAAAACTTGACATGATTATAACCTGGATCTATGCCTGTGACTGTTCGAATCATATCAGATCTGGTATATCATGTTTATTTAAGTTATTCTGACATGACTGTGAACTAGATCAGAACCTATATTTATTTATCATGTCATATCTGCCATTATTTGTAAATCTAATTCATTGTTTAGATGACCTCATGTATGTTCCTATTATGCTTGTGGCCAAATCAGATCTGTTGTTAGTTGGACACCTAATTCATTGTTTAGATCTCATCATGCATGTTTATGATATCCCTATTATATAGAATCAGTTCTATTGTCACATGTTCATCAAATCTGCTCCTATATGCGTATCTTGTCATTATTCCACTCTATGTTTATGCCTATTTCTATCATTATATGTCAATCTTGTTAGTACGATCATTTATGTCCTCTTTCCTTCATCTTTTCCCTTTTATTTTTATAGCTTGGCTACCTTCGAGCCTAGGCATGCCGCTGAAATATGCGACCGCGTTAAATTGGGAACGAAGGGAAAACGTTAAATTTTGGGCATAACATGTATTCGGAAATTTGGGCATAACTTGGATGAAAATATGAATTTGGGGCATATGGTTCATTATGAACATGAGTTGGGAAAGGGGCATGAAAACCTATAACGACGTAGGAATAATTGGTTAACAATTGAAATGCCTAGAATTACAGTAATTAGAAATTGTAACCGCGCTTAGACACAAGGTTAGATTACACTTGTGGTGGAAGTCTTCCCGGAACCGCCCGACATATCCAATGACCACAAGTGGTGAATCTAATGGGAGGGGTCCAAGTGCATAAACACGAGACGTGCTAAGACATGAGGTTATGTCCGACTTGTGGAAGAAGTCTGCCCAGAACTGACCGGCATATCCAGCATCCACAAGTGGTAGGCTTAATGTGGGAGGTATAGCACATCATAACCATAAATAAATATGGCAATGAATTGGAATACTTAACCTAGTTGAATCCATAGGGATTGTATGTACATATTAACTTGAGTAGGGGATGAGTAAACTTGTATGAACAGTGGGAGGGTTAAGTATATCTTGGGGTGGTGGGTAATATTTATATATATAGGCCCACAAACTTAACATATGGGATTATGCAATCTTTTACTCTGGTATGGCATAACCTATGGAAAACCTAGTGGGGATGCAAGCGTAGGGGGAAGCTTGTATCATCTTGTGTGTGGGACCCATTTCAGTCAATAACCTTATATAGGTATCAAACTAGTACTCTGAACTTGGTCGGAGTCGGGGCACGCTTTTTGGGATGATTGTAAGTGATCCAAACGTAGGGGACAGTGTGGGCGGCGCATTTTGATGGGTTCATATGCGTGCATGGGTCCAGTAGAGGGGTTTAGATGCCATGACACCTGTAGATATGGTTTTGTACATACTAAAAACGAAGGGTTACCACTTTAGGAAGTGATACATTCTACTGTGGGGCTAGCACAGGGTACCTGCGGAGTAGGGAGCTGATCGATTAGGGTAGTGGTTAGGGTATATTTAGACTCTAGTATGTTTAAGAGCCCATTATTATCCTTAGGGGTAACTCCGGTATGTTGGGCTACCTGTTGATTGTGTGGGGTTAAACATCTCACCAGAAGTACACCTAAGTCTGCCGTCTTACATATATTGGGGATCATCTCATTTTGGTTATACTAGTATTGGTGCAGAGGAAAAAGGGAAAGTATTAGAGAAGAGCAATATATTATATCATGTTTATCTTGTTTACCTTGTCATACCTGCCTTATATTTTATTGTCTCTCTTATTCACTTTATATGCCTATCATGATATTTTTACTTATTTAGTTGCTAAAAGTAACTGGACTTTCCAGACTATATGTCTGACCCATTTTGTTTCCTCTTCTTTCTCTATCGCTCCACCTCGCCAGGTTCTTAGGTTGGGAATACTCAAGCTTGACCAGGATTCTGCTTGGAGCTGCTTAGATATATTGCTCGAGCTCTTATCTTTTCTACTATGGCTACGTTTTATTTAGGGAATTATGCTTCTTTTATTATTATACTCTTATGTTTAAAGTACGAGACAGAATTTTAGTGATGTAGTGGGTTTTATGTTTTTCAGACATATGATGTAACCATGTTTTAAACCACGATGCTTTATGATTAATAAAGTTTTATTTTTTCCACTGCTATTTTATATCTGCCTTGTAATGTTTCTGTTTTTATTTACCTATAACGCTTCACGAAAAGTAATGCATTCTCTTAATGAGTGACAATAACGGACATGGGGTGTCACAATACCTTAGTTAGCCACCAGGGTGGCCTTAAAATCTCTGATTGCAGAGACAACAAGTGGTATTAGAAGTGTATTATAATTTTCTCCCTCATCTATTTTGATTTTCATTTTGATGTTCATCTTGTATAGATTTTTTAAATTCCCCTTGTCCTGTATAAATTTTTCTAATTCCCTTGTGATTGATTTTTTAATTTTAAAATCATTTATTGATTATTTATTCATAAATTGAAATCAATAACCAAACTGAACTGTATTTGGAATTCATCAAAATTATTATTAGAATTTTGAAAATGTGATGAGTTGTGACTACAGTATGTTTCACAACTAGAGGAGATTTTATTTATATTTTCATGATGTTGAACAATTGTTATAGTATCTCTAAATTGGCGCTTATTTCACGAAAATCTCCTTTATCTACCATTATTCTGCCATCCATCATGATTTTATATTAATGTGGAGTGTTTAATATTTTTTAAATAATCATGAATAAACAATGGAAATATTTGTGATGGAATTGTGATTATATTATATTTCTGAATTAGTGATAATTGAAAATTTTCAAAAATCCCACTATAGTTGAGCATATTTCATAATGTGATTAATTTAAAAATTTATTTCACAAACCATTTCCGTACCTACCATATTTCTCTCATCCATATTGGTTTTATATACTAAGGAATTTTTCTTTTCGAAACATAAAATAATAAAAATATAATATTCATAAGTGTTTCTCTAATCTCATTTAAAAAACCAAGCTATGGTCATGCATGGTTATGAGATTTCTTTTTTTTAAGCTGCAACCGACCTCATTTAAAAATCTATGATCTGGTTATGCGTGGTCAATGTGCTCCTAAATAAAAAGAAAAAGAAAAGAAAATAATTTGCTATAAATAATTTTTTGTATGAAATTCTCCTTGCCGTGTAAAAAACTGCCTGTCAATCCATTTTTTTTAATTTGTGAAATGTGTTAATATTTTATGATGTATTATGATTTCTTAGTTGATAGCTATTGGGATTTGAGATTATTAGATTTTTTAACATAAATTGGATTTATAATAGTTGTCCAAATCCAACACTATTTTGTGCTCATTTTTTTTATAAAAATTATTTTGAAAATAATTAGAAATCATTTGTTTTAAAACTCTCTCCATTTATATAAATTTTATTGTAAATCCATCATTCTACAATGTGAAATTTGCCACTAGTTCTTAGAATATTATGATTTTTGTTTGACTGGTTGAGATTTATGATGAGTATTCTTCCTCTTATGCTGATATTATATTTTTAGTTATTTTTCATCAATATTTTAAATTCTGTATCCCTTTGATGATAATAAAAGGTGGAGAATTGGTTAAGATTTTGATTTATGAGTGAATACTCTTTAAATATTTTAATATTGAAATTTCATTTGGTTTGCTCTTTTCACTCATGCACATATCTAGGGGAGTTTTACTGTAGGGAGAGCACACAAATAGGGGAGTCCAATAATTCACTGTCAAACGCATTTATTATAATATTATATTCAAAATCTTATTTTATGTATGTCATCATCAAAAGGGGTAGATTGTTGTATCTAACACTTATATGATTTTTGTTTGATGATAACAAACAATATTTATTACTATAAATGTGTTTGTAATTGTATTGTTATACTACATCACAGGCAGAATATAATAATCATATTTAAATGGATTACTACTGCACAAGAATTTAAATATTCAAACAGTATTTTATTTAAATATAATATTTTATTTCAACATTTCAAATAGTACAAATTTATAACTCCACTATTTGTACATTTCAGTGTAATACAACACATTTATACTCTATTTCATACACTGAACCTCACTGCAGCATTTCACTCTGTCACTTAGTTATACAAACACATATACATTTAGTATGTCTCAGTCACTCTCTCTATAATTTGTGTACATTGACACACTGATACAGACTTGTCTTCAGTCTTCTGCCAACTTCACAGTCAGTCCAGTCTTCTGCTTACCTGTCACAGAAACACTCATAAAGTAATCTAGAACATAAATTTTTTATGTTCCAGCTAGCAGATATAATTTTTATTCTAAAAATTTATTTTCCTCAGAATTTTAGGGTGTTTCTCATCATTTTTCATGACTTGATCTGATTTATATGGACATCCATCTATGTCTATGCAGCTTGTGATATTCACACTGATTCGCTATAAATACCACAAGGTAGACATCGTCTGTAGTACTCACACACACACAGATATATATATATATATATATATATATATATATATAGAGATATAGATATACTGCACGTGCACTATACATGTATACACATACATGTGCATGTATATACACATATTTTCTATGCAGGGGCAATATGGTCAGAAAGAGACAAATATGTTGAATATAATGTGTCAGGTAAAGCTTGATAACATTTTCATGCCGCAGGTATCCATGAACACTCAAGCAACAAATACAAACACATATATATACACACATGTTTGTATATATACATATGTATGTATATGGTGATAAATGCACATGCATATCAATGTATAGTGCTCACAAATGACAAGCACCTGGCCAAGTCAACATGCTCGAGACAGCTCAAAATTAGTGTAAGCCATACAAGAACTAAGACCAAGTTTACAACATGCATGTGATACGCATATGGCAACAATTCGTGTGAACAATACATATACAAATAAGCAAACTCAATTTCAGGTGCATGCACAAGGGCAGATGGAAATGGAATGAGCACAAGTCAAGGCAACACAATGGAGCTACAAACATGGCACTAGCAAGCAAAGAACCAGGATAACATTTACAACAAGATAGTTTTGCAGTCACATGTACAAAATTAAGTAAGTATTCAAATATGGCTCAAACAATTCAGGTCAGCCCAGTTTCAGAAGACAGTGCAAAAGCATATGGTCAAACAAATATAGGTTACCCATGCTATTTAAAATAGCAAAGAAGCCACACTGCAATGACATGAAACTGTGTACACAAGTAAATGTGCATAAACGGTGACAAGAATAGTGCACATGCCAAACTGGGTTGAGCCAGATTATGTTATAACCAGTGAACAATCAATGTTCAAGAAAACAATTAGACGAGTTTTTTTATCAAGGAAATCACTGCATAAATTTTTGGCAACCTGTTTTGAAATACACAAATATATGGCAAGAAATTCCTTTTGCAAAACAGAGTGTGTAGACAACAATTGTTTCCAGAATTGAATATATTTTGGCAAGATTAGTTCGAAATGTTTTCAAAAATGTGCTTGCAAATTTTGGACAGAAATCCATTTGAAATCGTTGTGTGCATTTGGGCAAATACCAGTTCGGCAAAGAACAAAATTTGGTCATGAAACAAATTACCTCTATTTCCAGAAAAATTCAGAGACTGTTTCTCCATTTTCAAATCACTTCCATGAATTTTCAAATGTGGAATTTTGGGCAAGTATTCAACAAATCTTTTTAATTTTCAATGTATCATACATGGCAACAAGTCATGGGTTTTAAAGCTTTCCGGAAATTGGCCAAAATATTTTCTTAGAAAACGACTCTTCAGTTTTTGGCAAGAATTATAAATCAACAAGTTTATGGTTCACGTGTTCAAAGTATTTGGCACCAAAATTAAATTGGAGAATTCAAGGAAACAATTCAGAAATTACGCAAGCTAACCAAAGCCATGGGAAGAAAATTATACATGAACGAATCTATTCGTTGTAGTGATAATCAAAAAAGGAAACTCAAAAAAATCAAGCAAGCAATCAGCCAAATCATATGCAAAATCAGAAAAGTTTTTAGGATTTTATAATCCTATATATTATACCTATTTTCATCATAGGCATTCATTGAAATCGAACAGAAAAGATAAACTCGAGAGCACGAGGTTATCAATTCAAAAAACTTACATAATTTCGATCACAGGCATCCTAGTTGGACAAGAAAGAAGCGTGAATCCAAAGCAAATCAAAAGAACAAATTTGAGAAATCGTATCGTGATTTAGGGTATTTGAAAAGCCTAATTCCTCTTTTGAAGTCAGCCGATATTGTAACACCCCGTATGTTGAATAACTTGCTATAATATAAAACAGGGCAGAATTAAATTTTATAATCTGAATCAGGGGAAACGGGCTATGCCATTGCGTTCATCTCGGAAAAACACGCGAAATAGAGTCCGAGTTTTCGAAAATCGGAGTCCGTATGACCCAGTTAAGACCCGAAGAAGTTTTCAGAAATTCAAAACAGATTTAAACATAAAAATTTCACATTTCAGAAGAGGTGGGAAAATTCCCGCCAGGCAGAGGGTGTCGACCCTAGGGTCGACATGGTTGTCGACCCCCTCCCTAGGGGTCGACCCCCCTTGTCGGTCTGTGTGACCTGGGTGCACCATTTTGGCTTTTGGGCTGTGCTTGGTGGCTAGTGACGAAATCTGACGGCTCTAATCCGATTTAGGGTTAATCTAATGGCCTAAAACACCTAACTAATCTATAAATACACCCTAAGACTACCCTAATTCATACTAAAAATAGTTACAATGTCGTTATGCCGTCAAAATGCAACTTGAAGGAGCCTCCATCAAATTGTAGAAGAAGATAGCCTCTCAAATCAACCTCTAATCAACTCTAGCAACTTAATCTTCTTCATAGGAGTGCTAATCAACAAGTTGTGAGTTTCTATAGCCTTAATGACCAATTTTTGAAATGATTATGATATGATATAATGAGGTTATGGCTATGAATGTGGATCAATGCAAGTTATGTTATCATATGCTATGTGTTCATGATGTTATGCAAGTTATGCAAGTTATATGCTATGTGTTAATGATGTTATTCAAGTTATGCAAGTCATATGCTATGTGATCACGATGTTATGCAAGTTATTCAAGTCATATGCTATGTGATCATGATGTTATGCAAGTTATGCTAGACATATGCTATGTGATCATGACATTATGCAAGTTATGCAAGTCATATGCTATGTGATCATGATGTTATGCAAGTTTTAGGCTATGTGTTCATGATGCTAGTTATGCAAATCACTATGATAAACATTGATCCATTATGACACCATGTTATGCAAGTTTGGTGTATTATTATATGCAAGTTCATACATGATATGTTATGCAAGTTTGGTGTATGATTATATGCAAGTTCATATATGACATGTTGTGCAAGTTTGGTGTTTGATTATTTGCAAGTAACATGTGCAAATTTACACCTTAGTACGATATGCATACATATGCAAGTTAACCCCTTTGTATGTCATACATACATATGCAAGTTTACCCCTTTGTATGTCTTAAGTAGCTTATGCAAGTTACCCTCCTTATGACATATGCGATTCATGCAAGTTTGGGTTGATTATTTGGGTTTGATGCTATATGCATGTTAACACCTTTAAAAACCCATGTCGATGCTAATGTTATGCAAGTTGAACCCATTGTATGTGTGATGAATCTTCCCTTTTGAATATGTCATGTTAGCGAATTACGTAGGGAACGATGGGGTTAATATTCATGTTAATGAAATGGAGTGAAGTTGGTATGATTATGCCTACCATAAAGTGGATGGACATAATTGAGTCAATTATGTACATCGTTAAATTTGTAATTAATTAGGGATAATTAATACAAATTATGGGGGTGATTAATTAGGTGTAATTAATCGACTAAGACACGAGGTTGGACCCTTTTGTAGCATAAGACTGCCCGGAACCGACCGGCAAATCCAACGGCTACAAATGATTGGCCCAATATGAGAGGTCTTAGGCACAAACTTAATACGTGACAAGTGTAAAGACATGAGGTTAGACTCGGTTATGGCGTAAGACTGCCCGGACCCGACCGGCAAATCCAGCTGCCATAAAAGATAGTCTAATGTGAGAGGTCTTTACAACGGTTACGTTCTTAATCAATTAAGAAACACTTAACCAGATAAGCATGTAGTGGGGCATGAGGGGTTAAGTGGGTGCCTTGGGTGGCATGTGGAAATCAAGTAAGTGCCTTGGGTGGCATGAGGAAATCTAGTGGGTTGCCTTGGGTGGCAATAGAAAATACGATTAGAATACTTAACCAAGTGGAAACATGTAATTAAACATGATTAAAGGGTTAAGTGGGATGCACTAGAAAAAGGGACAAGCTTAGGTGGGTAGCTTGTGGGGGCCCATTTCAACCAGTAACCCATGTGTATCTTATTGGGCTCGACCCATGTCGAGGACGGGACACGCGTACTGGGCTTGACTATAAGAGGCCAAAACGGGTTAGCGGTGGCAACGCAAGTCAAACGGGTTTCATATGCGTGTGTGGACCCGGGCTGGTAGGTAAGACGTTGTTGCATCGTGTAGGTATAAGCCGTGCACCATTGGTTGTATCGGGTTGCCACTTTGGGGAGTGATACACCCCACTGTGGGGCCAGCACGGGTATCTACGGTAGGGAGCCGATCGCTTGGGGAGTAGTGGGTACACCTAGTGGAGATAGGGGCAGACGGCACCTATGTAGTCAGCTAGGGGTACACGAAACTACTGGGAAAATTTTCTAAGTCCTTGGGTGGGATCAACCTTTAAGTAGGAATGACTGGTGTGGTGCAGTTAGTAATTACCCTTGGGTGGGTAGATGCGTCTTTACCGTTATCTTAGTTCATCCTATGTCTAGTTGGCTACTTAGTGTAGTCATTTATCCCCAGTAATCACCGTACCAAGTTTATATCATACCCTAATTACTTTAACGATTGTGTAGTTAAAGTTATAGGGCTCACTCAGACTTATGTCTGACCCCGTTGTTTTTATCTTTTTCCCCCTCAGGTCCTCAGGTTGGGCCTAGCACTAGTGGGCTTTGATCAGATTTCTTTATCTATCTTTTGGAGCTTGGACCGTGATGTAAAGCCCAGCTTATCTTTTCTATTATGGCTATTAGTTTATGTAGTGGGATTATGTACTTATGTTTTACCACGATGGATATTTAGTACTTGACTCTTGTTTTAGTTGGTTTTGATATGTAACCAAACATGTTTATCTTCTGCTGCAATGAAATGATGTTTTAGATTCCAAGTATTATTTATATCTGTCTTGTTGTAATTTTTCTGTTCTATATTCACTTAAAATACTCCACTGAAGTTAAGGCAATCCATTAGTGAGTGACCTTAGTGGGAGTGGGGGGTTACAGATATTTTAGGAGAAAGCTCCAAATGAATTAAAATGAGAATGGGTCGGCCTGTTTTTATTTAAGGCTTACGGTTTTTAGTTTCCTTTATTTTGTATTGTTTTGATTTAACTTATTTTTGAAAAATCATACAATCGTATTTGTTTTCTAGTTTTTTTTGTAAAAACTATGTCGTCTAGTTAAAGAGTTTTAACTTGATGTTTTCTAGTGTTTTTAATAACTAGGGTTTACTAGCTTTGGGTTTATAGCTAAGGGAAAATCTGACCTTATGGATAAAGACCATTCTAGGGTTTTGATCGTAGGATTAGAACAGGAGCAGGGTTTGCGAGTTTACAGCGTTTTATAAGCGGGATCTGTTTTAATACTTAGTAAAAATCTTGGGAATGCAGGATTAGGCAGGGTTTGCCGAAGCTGGGTAAAAACTCGTTATTTACTTCTGTATTTATATTCTCTTCTACAATCTACGCTGTGATATTTTTTTATATCTCAAAATAATTTAATAAACCCTATTCACCCCTCTAAGGTTAATCCAGATCCAACAAGTTCCATTGATTTTCAAATGAGCGTAAAGTAGAGATATCAAGACAGGTAAACAAGACTGGATGAAAAAGCACAATATCATATAATGCAATAGATAAACATGGTAAACAGAACAACATGATAAGCAGGAATAAATAGTGATCGAGTAATGCTTCTCATTTATATCCCTAAAAACAGGTTGTGTCTACACCAGTACTAGTATAACATAACACACATTAGGCACTAGATCGGCTCAGACACATTTTCATATTGCATATGCATGAATGTTTATACTTGTTTATGGATGAAATTGAATGTGTTATCATGTGAATGTTGCATATGGATGGATGTTTGTGCACACATATAGTGTTTATATGACTAGGACTATTTGCATACATGTTGGATTTATGGCACTAAACATATTTTGCATTAAGAAGATCAATCAGGCCTGATCATTTGCATTAGATAAGGAACATATACACACACTTTCTGCATATGTTCATATAGCATTAGAAATAGTTTAAGGACAATGGTTGCTTGTGGATGATGTTTTGAGTAGATGGATGATTGGATGATAGGATGCATTCTTCTTAACTTGAAGATTTCGGGGACGAAATCCTTTAAAAAGGGAAGAATGTAACAACCCGGATTTTAATAACATGTTAAAACCATAAATCAAGGCAGAATTAAATTTTAAAATAAGAATCAAGGGAAACGGGTTGCGCCATTGCGTTCATCTCGAAATTCTGCTTGAGATAGAGTCCGAGTTTGCGTAAAACGGATAACGTATGAAGAAGATATGGACGAACGAAGTTAGGTAGAAAAAACGGAAATAGGCCAGAATACACTGGCGCACTTATGAAGTGCGCCAGTACAAAAATACACTCGTGCACCTGCCAAGTGCGCCCATATAGATCCAGCACAGAATTTTGGAGTGTTCTATGATGACGTGTCTTCTTCTGAGTGGCTGGATGACTTGTATTCGAGCTGGGTGGTTCTGATGACTTCTGGACTGATCTGAAGGCTCTAAAATACGACTAGTTTATAGATTCGACTTCTACATCTTTCTTAGACCATGATCTGTAAGTTCCAGTTACTTTTAGATAAAAACTATAAATCTAATATGAGCATGGTATAAATTGGAAGTGATTTATGTATGATTCATATCTATTCTTGGTTTCTTCTTGGATCTTGACTATTGGGAATATTGCCTACGACGTTGAAACTATTGTTAATGACATAAGACTATGACTATGCCTATGACTGTGGACATAAGATTTTGCCTATGCCTATAACTATGACGGTGAACATAAGACTATGCCTATGACTATGACGGTGAACATAAGACTGCCTATGACTATGACGGTGAATATGAGACTGCCTATGACTATGAACAATAAGACTATTGCCTATGACTATGACCAGGACAATTGTGGTTAATCACCTATGATTCATTGCCTAGGATTATAACTATGAAATTGGATCTAAGCTTGACTTTCTATTCAGACCTATTTTCTTTATTTGTCCTTGGATCTTGATTTTGGGGATTTTTCTATTTAAGTTAGATCTATCCACGTTCTTGAATCTAGATTAGTATTCAAATCTTTTTATGTTCGTAATGTTATCAGATTTATATGCCTGTGATGTTTTAATCAATTTATTCAGTTATGTCATACCTTGAAAATAGATTGATTATGTTATTGAATGATATTGATCTATGCATGTGGTTCTATTTTATTATCATGTTGAATTGGAAATTAATGAATAAGTCTAGGAACTTGAAGTATAACCCGTTATGACAAGTTGTGTAGTTTATCATATTATGCAAGTTTTAGGTTGTAAAATCATATCACATATGTGACCAAATGTTAGATCTACATGTTTATGTGTATATGTTAAACCTATGTCATATTTCAAGTTCACACTTATTCATATGCTCGTGGCTGATTTGCAAGTTCACATATATGTAAGTTGATTTAGTCTATGTTGCAAGTTCACATATATGTATGTTGATTTAGTCTACGTTGCAAGATTCACACCTATGATATTCATGTTGACTATTTTGCAAGTTCACACCTATGATGTTCATATTGACTATGCCGAAAATGCCAAGTTTACACCTATGTCATGTTTATGTTAATGAATTGTTTTATGCCAATTTTGTGTACGTTGAATTAGGCTAAGTTTTTAGCCTAATATTATATGTCAAAAACCATGCGGATGGAAAATTAGGCTAAGATTGTTAGCCTAATATTTAGACGGGGTAACGTTGGGAAAAATTGGTAATTATAGGAAACTTGGTATGAAACTTACCTTTAAAACTTGACACTAACTTGACATGAATCTTGAACATGGACATGACACTAGAATGAACTTGAAAATGGCCAACTCGAGGTTGGGTTGAGTTTGCAGTGTAATTCTGCCCGAAACCGCCCGGCAAATCCAGTTATTGCAAACAATAGGATCCAATGTGGGTAGTTGGTCATATCGCACTTGAAAACCCGAGGTGAGACTGAGTTGTGGTGTAATTCTGCCCGGAACCACCCGGCATATCCAGTGACCACAACAACAGGTCTGATGTGAGAGGTTGGGGTGCATTAATGAATTAATGCCACATGATAGGGTTAAGTCATGAACATGTAAGACAACACTTAACCAACTTGATACATGATTCGTAGGTCGGTTAAGTCACGAACTTGAATGACAACACTTAACCAACTTGACATGCTAGACTGATAGGGGTTAAGTCACGAATTTAAATGACAAAACTTAACCTATTGGACGGAAACCCTAGTTACATGGTCTGTTTCAGCAGTAACCCACTAGATGTATCACGGTACCCTGGGACTAGGCAGGGTGGGGCACGATTACTGGGCTGATTGTAAGCAACCAAAACGATGGCTGTGTTGGTGCGCCAGTGTAGGTTCATGCGGGCTATGGTCGTGCACGTGGTCCGGAGTTGAAAAAGCAGGCATTGGGCATCTATAGGTTTATCTGTGAATTCTTGATTCATGTCGGTGGTTGGCACCCTAGGGCTTGATACACCCTATGGTGGACCTAGCACAGGTGACTACATTCGTGATAGGGCCATATGACACAGAGACACATGACGAGCTAGAACTTGTAGGGAGCCGATCGACTAGTGGATCGTTTCATTGGACCTAGTAATGGGTCATTTCATGATATTGGGCCAAGGGATCATTTCATGATTAATACAAGACATGGGTTTGGGATTCTAGTACAGTTGATGCAGCGAACCTTGAATACGTGATGCTATACTTGATTTATCATGTTATCTTAGTCTACCTTGCCCATTTGGTCATCATCCTTATGTTTACTTTCAATTTGTACATGTCATGTTAACTTTACTTGTTTTTATGCTGAAAGTCAGTTGGACTTACCAGTCTTTATGACTGACTCGTCTTCTTTCGCCTCTTTTTCTTCCGTTCCCCCCAAGGTTCTCAGGGAGGAAACTCTAGCACTTAGCTTGGATTTCGCTTGCTTTCGGTTCAGCTCATGTACGGTTTGATCTTGAGCTACGCTATGGCTGTATTTTCTGCTACCTTTGGGGAATTAAGCTACTTTTGATGTTTTAAGTTTATGCTTCTTTATTTATGCAAGACAGAATTTGTTGTGATGGAAAATAATGACCTTGGTTATTTGATGTAAATGGTTTTGACTCTTTTTGAAAGTAATTAAATTTATCTTTTGAATCTTCCGCTGTCTTATTTATGTTCTGTCTTGTAACAATTCTGTGTTTGTTTACCTCGATAGCGCTCCTCCAAAACTAGTGCATTCCCTTTGTGAGTGACCCTAGCGGAGGTGGGGTGTTACACCACCCTACCCGGATATACTTAACCTTCCCACTGTTTCAACAAAGTTCACTTAACCCTTATTCAAATTCATATTCATACAATCCCTATGGATTTAACTAGGTTAAGTATTCCAATTCATTACCATGTCCATTTATGGTTATAATGTGCTAGACCTCTCACCCTAAGCCTGCCACTTATGGATGCCGGATGTGCCAGGTGGTTCCGGGAAGACTTCTTCCATAAGTCAGGCTTAATCTCATGTCCTAGCACGTCTCATATTTGTGCACCTGTACCCCTCACATTAGATTCACCGCTTGTGTTCGCTGGATATGCCGGGCCGTTCCATGCAGAATTCCACCACAACTGTAATCTAACCTCGTGTCTAGGCGTAGTTACAGTTTCTAATTACTGTAATCCTATGCATTTCATTATTAGCCAATTTAACCTATGTCGTTATAGGTTTTCATGCCCCTTTCCCCAAGTTATGTTCATAATAAACTATATGACCAAATTCATATTCATATATTTTATTCAGGTTATGCCCAATTTACCAATTACTAGTTATGCCCAATTTCCATGTTTTTTCACTTATTCCCCATTTAACGCGTTCGCATATTTCAGCGGCATGTCTAGGCTCGAAAGTGGCTAGGCTATATACAATAAAAGGGAAAGATGAAGGGAAGATGACAGAAATGATCATACTAGCTAGATTGACATATAATGGCGTAAACATATAGTGCATAATGGTAAGATAGGCACATAGGAAAAGATCTGATGAACATATGATAATAGAGCTGATTCTAACATAATAACGATGTCATAACAGGCATGATAAGACCTAAACAATGGTTTAGATATCCAACTAATAACAGATCCAATTTAACCACAAACATGATGGAGACAACTACAAGGTGATCTAAGCAGTGAAACAATTGCAGATCTGACATGATAATTAGGTGAAGGTTTAGATCTAAGTCGTAATCATGTCATAACATTATAGATATATTGGTTATAGCAAATCTGATTTGATTCAAATGGTCAGAGGCATAGATCCAAGTTAATGTTATATCAAGTTTTTCTTTTAAATATTCAAATCTAAAAGTAACTTAAACTCACAGTATTTGGATCTAGAAAAATAGAAGGGGAATAGCAGATGTTGAATCATGGATCTACACTTGAATAACTCTAAACTTGATTAAATTGGTTGCAGAAGAAGAAAAAGGTTTGATTCTGTTCGAGCAGCGAGAACTTCTAGTCCTTCATTATTTTCAGTGTGAAGAAACTAGAGAAATGAGGCCTTTTATATAGCAAAAAACTACTGAAACCCTAATCTGCCCAGTCTGCCGTAGGGGGGCCGACCCCCCTTATGGGGTCGACACCCCCCTTAAGGGGTCGACACCCCCCTTAAGGAGTCGACACCCCTAGGCGGGATTTTTTTGACGCTCCCTGAATTTCGAAATTTGAACTGAATTCTGGAAAGGTTTGAACTATTATGTATATATATAATTATCTTGCGCATATGCAAACTTCAAACCTTAATAACTTCTTCACACGGTATCCGTTTTACGCAAACCAAGTGTCTATCTTGACCAGAATTTTGAGACGGACGCAATGGCGTAGTTCTTTCCCTTAATTCTGAATATTAAATTAAATATTCTTTAATTTGTCCTCTTTACTGTTGTAAAAATTACATTCTCCCCTACTTAAAGGATTTCATCCCCACAATCTCCAAGTTAAGAAGAATGTATATCCTACCATCCATCACCAATCTACTCATCTACCAATCACCGGCATCGATTGTCCTTAAAGACTTGTAATGCTTATATGAACATATGCAAAGGTGTGTGTATATCTCCTTATTCTAATGCAAAGATCAGGCAGTCTACTTATTCAGTTGACCTCCTTAATGCAATGTATGTTAGTGCCATGAATCCAATAATGTATGCAACAGTTCTATTATAATATGTAAATTCTATATGTATGCACAATCATCCATCTGAATGCAACATCCATATGATGGTACATCCATTTCCATTAATTAAAAGAAGAAAAATGCACACACATCCATATGCGGTATGAGAGTGATTGAGCTAATCTAGTGCCTAATGTGTGTGTATATGCATCCACGAGCAACCACTGCCAAACACTTGCATCCACTTGCATCGACCAAACATAACATGTCTCAAACACATGTTTACATCCATGGGATTCCTACCTAAAGGTCGAATATTCAATCGATAGGACACACTTAAATGATAGAAACAAGCATAAATAAAAGCTTTGGAAAGGAGTTAAGAACATACCCTCAAAAAGAAAAGGGTATGAAGCATGAATCTTGTCTTCGGTCTCCCAAGTCGCATCCTCTGGCTTATCTCCTCGCTGAACTTTCAACAACTTGACTACACTATTGCGCAGCTTCTTAACTTCTGATCCAAGAATATGGGTAGGAACTCGTCTGACTCTCGCCTCCCGTTCCACATCTACTTCCTCCAATATACTTGGCTCAACTACTTCTGCGGGATCAATCAAGTACTTCTGCAAATGAGGAACGTGGAAAACATCATAAATGCCAGATAGTCTCTCGGGTAGCTTTACTCTATAGGCCATTTGGCCAATCCTTTCTGTTATGGGAAATGACCGTACAAATCTAAGTGCCAATTTTCCTACAGACCCGAAGCAAACCACATTCCTCAAAAGTGACACCTTAATGAAAACCATGTAACCTACTTCAAATTCAATGTCAGTCCTTCTCTTGTCAACATAGGATTTCTACCTATCTTGAGCGGTCTTCATTCGTCGTCTAATAAGGTCAATCTTTTTGGACATTTTCCTAACCATATCTGGTCCAAGTAATAGCCTTTCTGTAGATTCCCACCAACAAGTTGGTGATCTACAGGGTCGTCCTTATAATGCTACGAGGGGTGCCATGCCAATGCCAGCTTGATAACTGTGTTGTTGTAGGAGAACGCCACTAAAGAAAGATGCCCTTCCCAAGTCCCTTTGAAGTCTAGGACACACAACCTTAAAAGATCCTCAAGAATTCTGTTCACCCTTCCCGTCTGTCCATCGGTCTGTGGGTGACAAGCGGTGCTAAAACACCATTGTATACCTAATGCTTCTTACAAACTCCTCCAAAATTCACTACTGAAAATGGGGTCATGATCACTTACGATGCTGAAAGGTACTCCATGAAGACAGACTATCTCACGAACGTAAACGGCTGCCAACCATGTTGTCGTCCTCTTGCTTTTAACTAGAATGAAATGAGCGCTCTTAGTAATTATATCCGCCGCAACCCAAATATGGTGTTTCCTTTCATTGATCTAGGCAGGCTATCTATGAAATCCATAGAGACGCTCTCCCACTTCCAGTGTGGAACCTCCAAAGGATGAAGTAAACCACTGGGCTTCATTTGCTCAGCTTTGACCAAACTTTGAGAAACAAACTCTGCCACATCTTTCTTCATCCCAGCACAAAAGAAAATCCTCTTCATATCCCTATACATCTTGTCACCACCTGGATGAATAGTCATCTTAGAATGATGGGTTTCCTCTAGGACTGTCTTTAACAAACTTCATGTTTGGAGAACACAAAGCCTTCCATCTCGTCGCAACCACCCTTTATCGTCTATGGAATATCTATTTAGGTGACTAGAAGTCTCCCCCTTACTGAGCCTATCCAAGATGTCTGAAATATGTGGATCATCTCACTGCGAAGCTCCTATCTCTAGCGATGCAAACAAACCGGGAAAAAACTCGGTGGAGGGTCTAAAATCAAATGTCTATATGAACTCCAAGCTTTTCCTCTCCACAAACGGAGGACATAAGGCCATCCTTTGCCTACTCAGTGCATCTACCACCACATTACCCTTTCCAGGAGTATAAGCAATTTCAAAATCATAAGAAGCTAGGAACTCCATCCACCTTTGTTGCCTTAAATTAAGATCCTTCTACGAGAACAATTACTTGAGAGATTTATGATCGGTGTACAACTCGAACTTCTCTCCAAGCAAATAATGATGCTACGTCTTAAGAGCGAATACTATGGAAGCTTGCTTTAAATCATGGGTAGGGTGGTTATTCTCATGAACCCTTAGTTGTCTACCCCTATAACGTACTACATTTCCTTCTTGCATCAGAACCACACCAAGCCCTGTAACACATGCATCAGTGTATACTGTAAATACTTTGTTCCCATCGACTGGGCTGTTGTCAGAGCCCTCTTCAATTGTCGGAAAGCAACATCACAATTTATATCCCATGAAAGCACCAAATTCTTCTACGTTAGCCTGGTGAGTGGGGCTGATATCTTTGCGAAGTCCTTAATGAACTTCCTATAATAGCCTGCCAATCCAAGAAAGCTTCTCACCTCCATTGTATATATTGAAATTTGGCAATCTTGAACTGCAACTACCTTTGCGGGATCTACGGCTATCCCATATTTGGAAATCACATGCCCTAGAAATATCACCTCTTTTCTCCAAAAATGGCATTTGGAGAACTTTGCCTTGAGTTGATGCACACAGAGAGTTTTCAAAACTTCTCTCAAATGCTAGGCATGCTCTTCTTCGCTTTTTGAGAAGATCAACATATCATCAACAAAGATCATGGCAAATTTATTTAGAAACTCCTGAAAAACCCTACTCATCAGATCCACAAAATAGGCGGGTGCATTCGTCAACCCAAAAGGAATAACTAGCCATTCAAAGAAACCATTTGGAGTCCTAAAAGCGGTCTAATCTGTACTGTCCTTAGCCACCCTCAACTGATGAAACCTCGTAGCCAAGTCTAACTGAGAGAATACCGAGGCACCAACAAGCTGGTCAAACAGATCATCTATCCTTGGAAGTGGGTGCTTGTTCTTCTTAGTGAGTTTATTCAACTCGCTATAGCCCACACACAAGTGAAGCTAACAATCCGCCTTAGTCGCGAATACTACTGGAGCACCCCATTCAGATATGCTTCGCCTTATAAACCCTTCCTCAAGTAGCTCCCCTACTTGATTGCTAAGCTTCCTCCTTTCCCTTGGAGCCATATAGCGCACAGGCAGAGGAAATGCAATTGGCTTTGCAAGTCCACCAAATATATATGAAAATCGATCTCACGCCTTGGAGGTAAGCCCCATACCTCATCAAAAACATCAGGATAGTCATGGACTACTAGTACAGATAACAGATCATCGATAGATGCATCAAGAGACTCTAGGAAACTAAGCATAACAGACCCTTGTGGGTCACAAGAACTATCGAGGGTCCTCTCATGGCAAGTCAAAAGTCTAGCGACCCTCTTCTCACAATTTAGAATGGCACCATACAAGGTTAGCCAATCCATCCCTAGAATCAAACCATAGCCCATAAAACCGAGCACATAGCGTCGCACTCAAACTCGACGCCTAACACATATATTCTCAAACCCCGACAAATCATGAACAAATGAGCCGAACCAACAATAGGGTTTAAGAAAACTACTGGATCAACTACCATACTAGTATTTAGGTGCAGAGACTCAACCACAGAACTATATATGAATGAATGTGAAGCGCCAGAATCAAAAAGAGTTCTAATAGGATGACTGGAAAGAGAAACCAAACCTTCCATGGAAATTTTCCTACCTCTATTTGTAGCACTAGTCGCGAAAGCATGCACCTGCCCTCTAGAAGCTCCTGCCCTTTGACCTTGTCCATGTTTCTTTGGGCACTCCTTAGCAAAGTGTGTGACCACTCCACAATTGAAGCAAGAATTCTTCCTTCTTTTTCAATTCTTTACCAAGTGACCCTCTCGTCCGCAACTATGACACTTCCTCTTATCGTTAGCCTTGTCATTCTTTCCGCCCTTCTTATGTTGTTGTTGTTGTCCTTTCTTGGGCCATACATTCTTGTTTTGCATTGTTTCCTCAGCCTTAACTTCCTTCTTTTCTACTTTGTCTTCCTTATGCCTCAAGGCCATATCAACGAGCCTTCCAAATGTAGCTCCCATTGGAATATGGGAGATAACAAACCTATGAAGGGGTTCATTCAGATCTTTAACAAATCACAAATCTTTCTTATGCGAAGTGCCTACCAGTTCCAATCCAAACTTGCTACCTGGTTGAATTTGATCTCATATTCTTCAACAGTCATGTTTCCTTGTTTAAGCGCCAAGAACCTCTCCATTTGCTTGATTTTCTTAGCTTGAGAAAGAAACTTCATTTCAAACCTTTGTCTAAAATCATCCCAAGTTTACACCGGATGCCCCGCTTGGGTTACTTCCAACCAGAAGGAAGCTTCGTCTTTCAGTAGCCAGGCGGCTAGCTAAGTCTTCCTACGATCGTCCACATCGAAAATTACAAACAAGTCCTCTATCTCCTTCAGCCAATTCCTTGCCTCTACGAATGTATCGGTCCCATGTAATGGCTTTCCTCTCATAGCACGGAAATCTTTGCAGACCTTAGAGAAGTTGTCTAAACATGGAGGAATAGGAACGACGGGTGCAACTAGGGGAGGAACGTCAGCTTGACCACCGGCAGGCGCCGTGACCTCTAGATACCTACGGAACCAGACTTGTATCGTAACGCCCTCAGGAATATTAGGTTCCCAAACATGCTGAAAATAAAAGCAAAGAGATTCAGACAAAGGATCGAAAGATAGTACATATGGCTTTTAGGAATATGTTTTTCAAAACAGACTTTTCTTCTGAAAATGCTTCCTTTTTAAAACATTTTCGAAAATAATTTTCAAAAACTTTTATCTAATATAGTAACCTTCAGCACTGATACCAAGTGTGACACCCCACGTCCGTTAATGTCACTCAATAAGAGAATGCATTAATTTTCGTGAAGCGCTATAGGTAAACAGAAACAAGAACATTACAAGACGGATATAAAATAACAGCGGAATAAAAACAAACTTTAATATCATAAAGCATCATGGTTCAAAACATTATATGTCTGAATTACATAAAAACCAGTACATTATAAAAACTTCTGTCTTGTACTTAAAACATCAGAGTACAAAATAAAAGAAGATAAATCCCCAAATAAAAACATAGCCATAGTAGCAAAGATAGGGGCTTGAGCAATACATCTAAGCAGCTCCAGCAAAATGATAGAAGAATCTTGATCAAGCCTGAGTATTCCCAACCACAGAACCTGGAGGGGGGAGGAACAGAAGAAAGAAGAGGAAACAAAAAGGGCCAGACATAAAGTCTGGCGAGTCCAGTTACTTTTAGCAAGTAAAGAAGTAAAAGTATCATGACAGACATATAAAGTGGACAAGAAAGATAACATCACAAAAGGCAGGTATGACAAGGTATTCATGATAGAGTGTATACACTTCTCTAATGACTACTCTGCGTTGATACTAGTACAACCAGAATGAGATGACCCCAACAACTATAAGATGGTAGACTTAGGCATACTTCTAGTGAGAGGCTTTAACCCTATACAATCCACATGCATCCTAACCTAATAGCTCCTAAACTTTACCAGACTCTAGATATTCCCTAACTAATACCCTAATCAATTGGCTCCTTACTCCGTAGATACCCTATGCCGGCCCCATAGTAGGATGTATCACTTCCTAAAGTGGAAACCCTTCATTGATGTGCACAACTAAATGTACAGGTATCACGGTCATCTTATCCCCCTCTTACCTGACCATGCACATGACCCCGGTCAGTTTGCACCTCCCACACCGTCCTCCATGTTTGGATCTCTTACAATCAGCCCAGTAAGCGTGTCCTGACTCCGACTTAGGGCGGAGTACTCGTCTGATACCGTTCTATGGGTTATTGACTGAGACAGGTCCCCCACACAAGATGATACAAGCTCTCCCCTTTGTCTTGTATCCCTACTAGGATTTCCACATGTTATGCTTACATAACGGTGTCTTTAATTACATAACCCCAACCGGTTAAGTTTGTGGGCCTATATATAAATATTACCCACCCTACCCAGATATACTTAACCATCCCACTATTTCAACCAACTTCACTTAACCCTTATTCAAATTTATGTTCATACAATCCATATGGAATTAACTAGGTTAAGTATTCCAATTCATTACCATGTCCATTTATGGTTATAATGTGCTAGACCCCTCACATTAAGCCTACTACTTGTGGACGCTTGATGTACTGGGCGGTTCCGGGCATACTTCTTCCATAAGTCGGGCTTAACCTCGTGTCTTAGCATGTCTCATATTTGTGCACCTAGACCCCTTACATTAGATTCACCACTTGTGGTCACTGGATATGCCGGGCGGTTCCAAGCAGACTTCCACCATTATTGTAATCTAACCTCATGTCTAGGCGTAGTTACAGTTTCTAATTACTGTAATCCTAGGCATTTCAATATTAGACAATTTTACCTATGTCGTTATAGGTTTTCATGCCCCTTTCCCTAAGTTATGTTCATAATAAACTATATGCCCAAATTCATATTCATACATTTTATTCAAGTTATGCCCAAATTCCTAATTACAAGTTATGCCCAATTTCCATGTTTTTCCCATCGTCTCCCGTTTAACGCATTCGCATATTTCAGCGGCATGCCTAGGCTCGAAAGTAGCAAAGCTATATAAAATAAAAGGGAAAGATGAAGGGAATATGACAGAAATGATCATACTAGCTAGATAGACATATAATGGCATAAACATATAGTGGCATAATGATAAGATAGGCACATAGGAACATATCTGATGAATATATGATAGTAGAACTAATTCTAACATAATAGGGATGTCATAACAGGCATAATAAGATCTAAATAAAGGTTTAGATATCCAACTAATAACAGATACAATTTAACCACAAACATAACGAGGACAAGTATAAGGTGATCTAAACAATGAAACAATGGCAGATCTGACATGATAATTAGGTGAAGGTTTAGATCTAAGTCATAATTATGTCACAACGTTATAGATACACAGGTTATAACAAATCTGATTTGATTCAAATGGTCATAGCATAGATCCATGTTAATGTCATATCAAGTTTTACTTTTGATTATTCAGATCTAAAATTAACTTAAAATCACAGTGTTTGGATCTAGAAAAATAGATGGAGAACATTAGATGTTGAATCATGGATCTACACTTAAATAACTCTAAACTTGATTAACTCGATTGCAGAAGAAGTAAAAGGATTAATTCAATCCGGGCAGCGATAGCATCTAGTCCTCTATTATTTTCAATGTGAGGAAACTAGAGAAATAAGGCCATATTTATAGCCAAAAACCACCGAAACCCTAATCTGCCCAGTGTGCCGCAGGGGGGTCGACCCCCTACTTTTGGGCTCGACCCATGGGTCGACATCCCCCCTTGAGGGATCGACACCCCTTAAGGGATCGACATCCCTAGGAGGGATTTTTTTCCGCTCCCTGAATTTTAAAATTTGAACTGAATTCTGGATAGGTTTGAACTGTTATGTATATGTATATATATAATTATCTTGCGCAAATACAAACTTCAAACCTTAATAACTTCTTCATACGATGTCTATTTTACACAAACCAAGTATTTATCTTGACCAAAATTTCGAGACAGACGCAATGGTGCAGTCCGTTTCCCTTAGTTCTTAATATTAAATTAAATATTCTTTAATTTGTCCTCTTTAGCATTGTTAAAATTACGGGGTGTTACACCAAACCACAAAACAATCTAGATTCAGAAACCAGAACCTGCCCCGGATCTTATTGGGTCAACCCACCGACCTATTGGGTCGACTCATAAGTCGACCCAACGTGACTTGGGTCGACCCATAGGTTGACCTAGGCCCGTTGTGGGCCGTCCTGTGCCCCTTATTTCTTGCATTGATTTTGCATTCATTTCTATTTTAAACTAACTTAAATATATATATATATATATATATAGAGAGAGAGAGAGAGAGAGAGAGAGAGCTCTTATATATATACAAACTTCTAATGCTCACAACTTCTTCACACATTATCCCTTTTACGCGAACTTGGGGTCTATTTGAACTAGAATTCCAAGATGAATGTAGCGGTAAAGCCGGTTTCACTTAATTCTGAATGTTTAATTAACTTTAAACTATGGTTATAATGCATTAAATTTTGGGATGTTACTAATAGCGGATAAGAAAATTAGATAGATAATTTTTTTGATTTAAGAATTCATGCAAATTTATGGTAATATAATAGTTACAACTTTTGGTAAATGGACTCGATTGAAATGGAGCATAACAAATTAGAAAACCTTTCACAAAGAGAACTGTTTGTTCATAAAATGATAGTTGTAAGAACTTCAGTCGGCTGATCATTCATAGCCAGTTGACTGATTTCAAATGGTGTGCACATGTGCATATTGAAAACAGCTTCAATCGACTGAATATATCAATTCAGTCAACTGATTTTTGGGGTTTTAAAAACTTGCTTTTTGAAGTTTAAAATCAATGTCAAAGTTTATGAATTACTTGAGGATATATCTTGACATGAATAAACTATAACTAAGACATATATATATATATATATATGTATGTATGTATAGGCGAGTGTTCAATGGCACCCAAAAATGGAGCACCCCAATAGGCCCCCTATTTTCCACCTCTTATTTATATTAAAATAAGATAGTGGATGGAGGGAGAATGAGTGGAGGGAGAGAGAATGTAAAGGAGAGGTGGAAAATAGGGAGCTTATTGGGGTGCACCATTTTTGGGGTGCCATTGAACCTGCTTCATATATATATGTATGTATGTATATATATATCAACTCGAGAGCTTAGTTTCTTGGTATCTCCTCACTTTGTTGAGCGTTGATTTCCGAATATTTTGTTGCTATTTATTACTAAGCTTGGTTGCTGTCATAGTCAAAACTCTTGATCCAACATATATATATATATATATGTATATATGTATATATATTGTCACTTCTATAATAAATACTAACTTACATTATTACTATTTTGATTTCATAGCATTTATTCAAAATTAAAACTTGCTAAATGTAATAGAAAATCATACAAAGTAAAATATTTAAAATTTAGATTCTATGGGACTTTCTTAACCCATGTTTGAATTTATTTAGATTACCGTTTTATTTCTATTTTCAAACTCACATCCTTAATTTATTTAAATTTGAATTTTTAAAACTCCAATTTCAGTTAACATTCAAATCTTATATGGACACACTTTTTCAGTTTCCATTGTAGATCAAAGCTTAAATCAACTTCCAAGATAAATTTATATTCATTTCAAAGTCATTAATTAATGTTTAAATTAATAATATCCTTAACTATCCTAAATATTACCATTGTTTAGACTATGATTAATATTTATTACTACCAATCTCTAAGTTTGATGTTATTTCAAAAGGACCAGGCGTCAATTTCAAATGAATAACAACCAGTCTATTTATTTACTTTACAACATTTTCTAAATTCAATACCGACATAGATCATTATGTAAAATATATTTACACAAATTTTCTTAACATGACATTTTAAAATTTTATAACTGAATCATTTACAAATCCTTTGTAAAATTTATTTATTAAATACTATAAATATCCTTTACAAAATTGTATAATATATCTTTAAAAGATAGATTTTGGTCAATCGCACGCACACATCAAATTCTTATGTGAATTAGATAATATTCACAATAATTAATCATAGAGCAATCACATAGTGCATAAAAATAAATAAATACAAGTTCTGTAATGGTTCCACAAGTCGTGTCTATGTCCTCTTGTAGCAGTTGACTGATTAGACTTTTGGTTATAAGTACAATAAAATTTATTCATAAAAATGTAGGGAAAGATAGTTGTAATTAAGCATTGGAAATGTCCATGCGCATTGAAGTTCGAAAGCCAAGAAGAGATCCTCCAAAATTGTCAAATGATTAGTTATTTATAGGTGTAAAAGATATAGTCTCATCCCAAAATATCGATGAAAATGTGCATCCCAAGTGGAATGCGCTCCCTAAAATATTTGAATCCAATCCCCAGGGAGGTGGATTGGTATCAATCCCTAAAGGTGGGGCCAGTATTTTTATTTTCGTATTTTAATTCTTAACATTTTCTTCATGTCAAATTTTTGTACTTCGATTATGTGTTTCCACTAAGAGATCCTGTGCTGATCCTCGTATTTCTTCGGATCCACATTACCACAGATCCTAATCTTTATATCCTAACCTTGGTTTTCATATCTGGATATACTTCAATTTCTTGATTGTATCTGTCATGTAGATCACTGGAATTTAGGTGATCGACCATGTTGCTTTAGTGATCGATCGGTTAGAGTATGTTCGGATGTGGTTCTGGATGTAATACCAATCCAAGAAAAATCCTTGCCAGATCCAGTTCTCCATATCTAAACTCTTCTACTCGATCCTTCATTTTTCAGTGATCACATCATGTTGATCGAGTAATTATTCTTGAGCCACATGCCTTTCAAGATGATCGATCAACTTGGTAAAACTTAGTTAAAAGTTCTCGGTAAATTTTGGATCTAAGGTTTCTTGCTCAATCATCGATTTTCTGCAGAATTCACCATCTTGATCACCTCTTTTAGGTGATCTTCCTAAGTTTCTGACTGATCGACCAGTGTCCTAGAAAATATCAATCCCGTCTTTTGGTGTGAAAATACTGATCCAAAATCACTCATTTTTAAACCTATTTCAGGTGCACAGAGTCATTTCATTCCAATTTCTGAAGTATTGGGCAAAGTGATTATTCATCATTATCTTATGTTAACCAGCTGATTTTAAATGATCTAATCATGCGACCACTATTTTTCAAAGTGATATGAAGTTTTCCAGATCATACCAATTTTAGCAAGTATCGTGATCGGGAAAGTTTTTTGGACTGTTCTTGTGAGTCAATCCATCTTTTGAGTGATCTGACCATGTTAATCATCATCTTCATGAACATCGATCCAAACTTTTCGAGGTGATCGAGAAAGTTCCAGATCTATCCGATTTTTGGGTTTTCAAGATGATCGGACTATTCCGGTCATGCTTTTATGAGGTGATCAATTTGATCCTGTGCACGATCGATCAAATGAATATGGAGTGTTCCACCGAGTCGATCAGGCCATTTCTGAATACTCGGATGATGCCTGAAGGCGATCGATTCTAGCTGAGTCATTCCCCAGAGAAAGGCAATTTTGATGCCTAGTTTGAGTTCATACGAGTCAGTGCTTGAGTCATGAGCGATCTGAATGTCCAAGTCCAAAGATTAACGACCTTGTCAAAAGGTTGGTTAACACTTGCCCGCTAAAACATGTCCTTCTGTGGAAGACGAGTTTTGGATTAGTTCAATTTCTCACAATCTCTTCAGATTGATGTTGAGAATTATTAACCGTGTTTGGGTCAATTTTGTGCCAAGTATAATCCATACTTGAATATTTAAGTCATGTCTCACTAACCGTAATCCATGGTTAGTTTTTTTAGCCTTTCCAAGATTTTGATTGAGCATAAACCATACTCGTTGAATTAGAATGTCTCTAGGTTTTGGTCACGTAGAGTTAGGCGAGTTAATCGGGTAAATCGGACCAGGCAGAGGGTGTCCTATCCTTTAAGACTTTCAGACGTACACAGACCAGACAAGGAGTTGGCTCGAGCAATGCTTGTGTGAGTCGGACAACGGACGGACAACGTTCAGATAATACAAAAATATCGAACATTTTCAAACGAATGTATTTTTGTATACTTTTCTTATCCTAAACGAGAATCATACAAACACGGACCGGACACCTTACCCCTTCGGAGTTAGGACCGAGCCACATAACAGACTATCCTGTCCTAATAACACCTATATGTATAGTCCATACACAATTGTTTGGATCCTATTAGAGTTGTTGTTAAGTATAATCTGTACTTAAAGGTCTGAGTTTGGGTTGATCCCCAGTAACCATAATCCATACTAAGCAGTTCAAGATTCATTGGTCCCCAGTGATCATAATCATAATTATTAGTTCTCGGTTTGGTTGAACAGCCGAGCATAATCTATACTTAACAGTCCATTTCTTGGGTTCTAGAGAAGTATAATCCATACTTGAAAGTATATAGCCCAGCATAACCCATACTCAATGTGTTCCTAGCCTCTTCATTCTCTTTCCATGCATAATCCATACATGATGTTTTATAAAAGAAATTACTTGATGAGCATAATTCATACTCACCAAGTCATTAAAACTGAAATCAAGTTTGACGTCTGATGAGCATAATCCATACTCATAAAATGGTTTGTCTGACTTTTGATGAGCCTAATCCATACACACCAAACAGTTTGTCTAACATCTGATGAACATTATCCATATTCACCGCATGGTTTATTAAAGTTTCTCAATTGCGTATTTTACATTTGATGACCACAATCCACGCACGCCAAGTGATCTTATTTAAGTAGCAAAACACAAAATCTATGTCTAACGAGCATAATCCATACATACCAAACAATTTTATTAGAAAAAAGAGATTTTTTTTTTTTGCAAAACTAATAGGTTTTTCACCATCCAGAGCTTGTCTAGGGATCTCCTTGGTTCCCCATATGAGTGCAAATGGATTAGCCTTTTTATTACAAATTGATTAAAAAAAGGAACTAAAACAAATAGAGTAAAGCTTGGTGGTACGGTCATCCAATAGCATGTCTGGAAAATTCTCTAGATCCCATACATGGGTAAGAGACTTAGCCACCATCATCATTCCATTCCCACTTTTCAAGCGATGACAAGGCCCCGATGAGCGATCGACTCGCTAAATTCCTTGTAGCTGGCAGTTGTTCCTATTGAGTTATAGTTGCTATTCTTTTCTGGACATACCATTATAGTTGCCCGTTTCTCACTTTTTTCTCAATAACATCCCACAAGTTCCAATATTCGTTTATTTCATGTCCAACCCTTTCGTGGAACAGACAGAATTTCCTAGAAGCTAAGTCTTTAAGTGGGCTTCCATCTGCTTTGCCTTCTCGTTGAAAGGCGATCTTTGATATTCATAAAATATTGTTAAAGACTCGCGCATATCTTTGTATACAAGTCGTATGTTTGTCCCTTTTTGATATGGTTTTGAGGGTCTGGATTTCCCTTAGCTTTCCTATTCTTTTATTATTCCCAGAACCGAACGGTTCTCCGACCTTGACATGATTTACTTGGACAGATTCATGATCAACTATGGCATCTTCCTACCTTAGGAATTTATCTACTTCAAGATAGAAATCCCTAAGATTCCATGGTAAGTTCCTTCCTAGAGAAATATCGAACTCTGAGTTGTCAAAAACGGCATGTACTACATCCATCAAGACCATGGATGGATTTAGTCGATCTACAGAATCTACGACATTATTGGAATATTCTAGAAAATCACATAGAGTTTCTCCGGTCCTCTGCCTGATTGTTATGAGCATCACATTTTAGGGTCTAGCGATGTGGACTTGGAATTGTTCAACAAATCACTCCATAAGCTTAGTCCAGGTCCTCTAGTTACCTGAGCCATATAACAACAAAATACGATAGATAGAGGAGGAAGCATGTAACAACCCATATTTTTGACCGTTCAAATCGACAATAAACCACACATGTCGACCCAAACAAATCGCAAATGCAGGTAGTTATTGTGAAAAGAAGAAAAGAAAGAAAGAAGAAAAACAAATCACAGAATCTCACAGCGGAAGGACAACATATAATAAACAGATAGTATTTTAAAACAATTGAAATGTGTACATTGATTTTTAACATTCAACGATTATCAGAGTTACATATACATACGGTGTACATAATAAGCAGCGGAAATAAATGCAGCGGAAATACATATATAATAGATATATACCAAATCTTCGTCTTCTATCTCCAAGGCAAAGTAATCTTCATTAACTGCAACATCTGCTGACCCGAGCGTATTGCATAAAAAGAAAACATAACAAACACCCGGATCAGCACTAAATCATCTCATATTAGTCAAATCAAAATATGAAATAACATCAGTGTCATGGGTACAACAACTCAAGAGATGTTACGGGATTTTTCCATCTCTCAAGGATCCGTTAAACTAATACATACATAATATAGTACGCTATTATGATAGTGTCTATCCAGTAAAGTATAAATACTGAAAATAGCGTAAGCGGGATTACAATATTACCCTTACGCCGTTTATAGGCATCAACAGTCTATACAGTACCGTAAATTCACCGTACTGGTGTTATCAGAGGGCACTCCATAGAAGGCAATGCTAAATCAAAATCGTATGGGCTCGATATGGATATATATGACAAGGCACTCGAGGCAATGCCCAGGGTAGGATTCTACCAATTGCACTCCCGGACCGGTGGTAACGCATAGCAGCCACTACCGCCCACCTTGGAACACACTCCCAAAGTCATAAATGGGCCCAAATCATCATCATCATCAATCATAGTCATAGAAATATTTCGAAGGAGTTCGTCCGATCAAAGGTGCTACCTCAATTAGTCACGGTATAGCTCCTGTTTTAGTCATTTCAATTCTGACCTGAAGGTCAGGGCTATTTTGTCATCGTTCATCTCCTTCGATTCAATAATCGCCTCCAAGTGATCATATCTCGTTCTGGATATGTCAAACGTTCATAGTTGTCAAAGTGGTATCGATACTGATAGAGAGTATGCCTTATGTCGACTCCGGTCTCTTTAACAACCAACGCTTACATTTTCCACATCGGTTGGTTCTTTTACATTTCAAAGGTTCGCTTTCATATCAAAATATCATATTTTGTTTCGAACCCATTTTATATTCAAAATAGAATATACTTTCATATCAAAATATCCCAAATCATTCCCAAATCAAATTTTTATTCCAAACTGGAATATATTTCCATGTCATTATATTATACTCGTATATTATTTCGAATCGGTCTATATACACATAGAATGTACTTCATCTTAAAAGATTTCAGTTATTTCAAATCGATTTACATTCGAAGTCCCTTCATATTCAATAGAATATATATATTTTCCCGTATCTATTCATTTCAATCTTTGGAAATCCCATTTATTTTCAAGTAGAATAAAATCTACCTTTCCATATCAAAACCGATTCAAAACAATTCCTATTCAAATGGAATATAACTTATCACAACTCCATTTGAACCAATGGTTTAAATCCAACATTTCCATTCGGAAGAAATTTACAATTCATAAAATACTTTCGAAAATAAATGTTTATAAGAAAAGAACTTTAGATAAAATAAATATATATAGAATATAATAATTAAAATTAAATAAGTTAATTAAAATATTATGTACATACATAATTTAAAGTTTACTAGATAGTTTGAATACTAAATATAAAGGAAACTTTATTTAAATTAAAATAATTTATAGGTTAGAAGTTTGAATAACTAAAAATTTTAAAGAAAGAAATAGTTAAATCTGAAATCAAGCCAGGTATAAATATATATAGATAATTTTAAACCAAAATTTTTCTTCCTTTCGAATTTCCAATACATGAATCTATATCCCAGTTTTCAATGGAGTTCATTCAGTTTCCATTTCTCATTTTCAAACGTCGTTCAACAACCTCTCAATTTAAAGGATTCAACCCATATTCAAAACTGAGTTAAAACAACTCATAATACCCTCGATTCCATTTTTCCAAAAATTAAACTCCAAAAGAATTCATTTCTTCAAATCCACACTTTTACTTTGAATAATTCCAAATCATATTCAAATCCCAATTTATGTATTTCCACTTTGTTATGGAAAAATTTCCTAAACCCTTTTTAAATAAACATTCCCAATAAAGAAATGAATTTATCGAGTATTAGCCCCTCTCCTTTAAATGAAATTTCCAACCAAATAACATTTTTTAATGTTTAAAATCGTTTAACCAACCGATGTCTGTATATAATCATCTATCCAATGGTCAAGTGATTTACATTTGATTTCTCGATATTTCAGGGATGGATTTATCATTTCAATCCAATCAGGGTCACAGAGATTTATCATTTCACTCTGTGTTCTTAATTTATTTTATCGATAAATCCCGGGTTCATTAGATGTCCGTAACATCAAGGGTAAATGGGATTTATCATCACAAGAACATGAAAATACACTATACTGAATACGGAGCATTAACTGTGTCAATCTCAATTCAGTAATAAATTTCAACCAAACATCGATCACAACCATTTCGTTCAACTGATCAGTTTCAACTGTTTCCAGGATTGATAAGGATTAGAATTTCAACTAGAAATTTAAATTTAAATCAATAACTAATCATCGATCTAATTTGCATGTTAACACACTGGTATATCAAACTTAAGCAACCAAATTCAACAGCCAATCCCAACCATGCAACCAAACTATTTCATAATTTAATTCGATAAATATGAGAATAATTCAGTATTTCGTGAGCGAAGAATCACTCACCTTTGGGTCCTTAGTGGATCAGACGTCCAAAAGAAGCGCAAAATTTCATAGTCTCTAAACGCAGCCAGGTTAGTGCCAAAACGTCCGCAACTCCGCCACGATCCCAACGCAACAAACCGCGTCCAATTCCGAGTTAATATGAGAAAGTTACGAGCATTCTTCTATTTTAAATTTATATATATAAATAATTAAAATGGATCCCTCACCCACAATTATTCGGACATGTCAGCACCCTCTCCACTTTCCCGCTCCTCTCCTTTCGTGCTACAGTAAACCGTAAATGAACCCATCCATTCGCCGCTTTGACCAACAAATACTCCACCCTCCGATCATTCCAGCCTTCGAGACTGCCATCATCCGAAACCTCGTCCAGAGCCGCCTCAGATGGAACCACCGCCGTGAGCTCCGGTGGTCTGAACCTCCGCCGGCGGCGCTACAAACGGGAAGGGTTTTTAAACCCTAAAACTTGAAATTCCAGCGACTTAGTTGACGATAGAAGCTCCTACTACCACCATTCAACTCGTATCGACATCCTCTTCAAAACCCATGTCTTGATTTCTTTGATTAAAATGTAAATCGAAAATACCCAAATCGAGTTCTTGGGTTTCGCGAATCCGAACTTTGACCATCGATTTTCGTCCAATCCTCTTATTGCATGCCGAAACAAATGATACCAGAAGCTTCGTATTGTCGAGAGCTTCGATTTGATATGTAATTTGCTATGGTTTGTGAAGATCTTATTTTGAAGCTTGAAATTTGAATTGGATCTAGGGTTTAGAAGCTTCAGCCATTGAAGAAAGAGTCGGTGGAAATTATACGTATTGTTGAAATGGCTGATGGGGTGGAGGTAAGGAATTTATTTATATAAATAGGAGGCCCAAATATGAGAAATACCCAATTACCATTTATATTGATCTCGTTCACAATTTCTCTCGTACGGTCAATCGACAAGTCGGATTGTAACGCAAATTTACATCTCACCAAAATTCATCGTTCTGAATCCAATGGCGCCAATTTCGTCGAATTCCGACACAATCGCCAAAACGGTTAAATTTCACAGTTAATTAAATAAATAAAATATTCAATTATTCAATGAACTATTTTCATTCAAACTAAATATTCATTAAATTCAAATTAAATCAAATTATAACTTAAATCAATTCTATAAATTTATTTCACACATTTTAGATCTTAATTTAATTAACTGAATCTTTGATTTGAAATTTCAGTTATAAATTAACGACTTAAAATCCCACCATTAAATCAATTAAATTTGAATTCCTTTTTTTTTTAAATTAACTCACTCACATTAATTTAATTATTTAAATATTCAATTTCAAATTACTGCTTTTCAAAAACTAAATTTGAAAAATATATTTACTCAATTTAAACAATCATCATCAAAAAAAAAAAATTAACACAAATTTGATTTTCCCTATATATTCCAATTTATTTATTTTAAATTGAAATTTAAATATACTGAAAATTATGGGACGTTACATTCTCTCCCACTTAATATCTTTTCGTCCTCGAAAAGAGAGCGAGATAAGGTATTAAACAAGTCATACTTCCAAATCCATACTTATAAAATAACAGTTATAAAATAAGTATATAGTTATAAAACCTCATAAATTTTCTAACTCCCGAAATCACGAAAAATTTCGGCAGCATCTCCTTTGTACGGAGAGGTCCGGAAATCACCACATATATAAAATCCCAATATACATCTCATCATTCGATGAGGCATCCCAAAAATGGGGAAAAAAAATATAAACCACCAAAATTTTGTAAAACAGTTACGTACCTTCCTTAGCGTTTATTTGCAAATTTTACTTACCTTAGCGTTTAGCGTTTTAGCGCAAGCGAGCTCCGAAGCGTAGTGCGACTTCCTTACACCTGCTACATACTCACATACACATAAGTATTAAGCATATATACCATAAAGAGCAAGCATATACAATTTACACGACATATACTATGCATTTCAACCTCAAAACTAAAATACTCATAACAAGTCAGCGAATAAATCAAGGTTTATCACTCATTAGATGATGGAATTTGACTAAAGCACACTAGGTAAAAGTTGTAGCATTTATTTCAGGCTTTCCGAATTGTCCGAATTCGTCGAATTCAGATAAATCGTTCAAAAGTTATGACCATTTTAGTGAAGGCAAACGCCTCAGCCCCTATACTGAAAAATGCAGATCTGAGTTGTTCAACCCAGTTTTTAACCCCTTAAACAGCTAAATTTTAATAAGTATAATAAAGAAAAGATTTAGTTCCGATTCTGGCCTTTCCGAATTGTGCTTGTACATTAAAATCCGACGTTCCGTTAGAAAGTTATGGTCAAAACAATATAGGTATACGCTTCAGATTTTTATTTTCTGCGCATTGAAGTACAACTAACGTTTGGATTTCAACGCAACAAACCTGAAAATTTGACAGGGCTTTATTAATGAAGGTTTTAGTTCAGGTTTCAAGGTTTCCAAAAAGTCCGGAATCGTCGAATTCCGATCAGCCCATCAAAAGCTATGGTCATCTTAGTTTCAGCTTATCAATATTTCAGGTTTTCGCATAAACGTCTACTTATTTCATTTGAAGTTTCTAACCATTCGATTTCAAAATTTGGAAATTCTTTAACGCTTCAAATTAGTTATCACTCCATCGTTCGAGAAGCGGATTCACATTCGATTGCTTACTTTATTTTGATATTCTTACTATTCAAATTTCCGGTTTCATTTCAAGTATTAAATTCCGATTAAACTTGAGTTCACTTTAAAAATTCCTACGAACTTGATTACCTAGACCTTTAACTCCTTAGCATGAATCCATTTGCCAAACTCATCTACATCAATTTCCATTACCAATGGTATCATTTCCGAAAGAGATTTCAAAATTCACCTTCATGTCAATTTAGTTCAACCAAATTTCCCTTAATGTTGATTCATTTGAGTTGGAGTTTTAAACCTTCGAATTTCCAAACGTTAGCAAACCTCAACCACTAGATTTGGTTATCACTTATTAATGCCATGGTTTACCTGTTAGTTATTTGTATGAATCCTATTATACTTACTCAATCCAATTATCTATATAAACTCTAAATCGACTCATTAAATTTTCCTAAATTGATTTCTTTATATTTCCATGTCCTACTTTAATATCTCCAATTCCTAATTTAGGATTTGTTTAACTATCATCTTACTCTGCATAAGCCAAATTCCACACTACATCTTATTTCATTTGTCCGGTACTTAGATCCATACCCTTTACCATTTCTTATTCACTTATTCTCATTTCAATTTAAATTAGACATTATTTCACTTACTCAACTTAATTTATTCGACTCTCAAATCATGGTTCGAATTAAAGATGGTTCATAACTCAAATTTATACGTAGTTCTCAATCAATTATTATTCGATTTCCTAAGTATACTTTACTTAATTCAATTTCTTTACTCAACTTAACTCCTATTCCGTTTGATAATAGGATTTTCATTACATTCATTTCACCATTTATACTTGGATTTCCATCCAGTGTATTGTGCTAACTAGGTTTACCCCATTTAGATTTATACGCCTTCATTCCACATATACACAAATCCGCCATTTATTCCTTCATTTTAATTTATCGGCCATTCGTATTTATCATCAAACTTAAATTTCTATTATTTCTTCTCGAACAAGCTTAACAACTTATTGATTATTCAAACTTATGAGTTGTTACTCTTATTGCCCCAACTAAAATTTTCCATTTCAATTTTGATCGACCTTAGTTAAAATTTATTTCAAAGTTAATTTAAATTTTCTCTAAAACCCTTCTCGACAAAACTTAGAATTTCTTGAACTTACTCATCATCCAAGCTTAAAGGTTTAAATGACTATTTTGTTTTCTCTTAGTACTCAAGTCCGTTTGGGTTTATAACTCAAATTTCTAATAATAGAGTTAATTTAGTACTTAATCAATATCGTTAATTAAGATGGACTTAAATGCTTGATTCCGGGTTTTTTTTTACCATTTATAGAAAATCATACCATACAAGGAAATTTTTAACTCCAAATCCTTGAATTAACAAAGAACCTAGAATTTCAATTTTGGTTTTATTTAAATTCACTTTAAATAACGTACATTAATATTTTAATATACTTTATACCATATGGAATCTTAAATCCAAACTTTTACCAACCAGTTACGAAAGTACAGAGTGGTCTCCCCCACTTAAACTCTTTAGAATAAACATCGATAATGCGTGCACTCATTACCGACATCGTTTCTATGGTTCAAGAAGGGATTTCACACTTATTCTTAAATTCCTTTTAAATCATTTCCTTTTTGAAACACTTATAATACGATATTATTTCAAAATCCAACAACTGTTTCAAGAGTACTCCAGGATCAAGTTTCAAGTCCATTTCTATTTTATTTGCAAAATATATCTACACCCAATTGGACTTAAAAGGGTTTCATTAAATTTCTAAATATTTTCTAAATTCATTACCTTTTTCCCTATTAGATTTATTATCGAATCAACCGTAACAGGTAATAACTTAATATTACCACCTACTAAACAATGCATATACACTTAAAACAACCAATCTACATATAATATATATAAAAATATAATCGAAAACCATATTATGTCAATTCATTCTATTCGATTATTTAGGAATTCCTATCGATTGTATGGCGTCCCATATATCGACCAGAATCCATAAATATTCAACAGAACAACTCAACATAATATAAACCAATTTATATCAAAATACAAGTACGCTCTCTCATATCACTCAAACTCATTCTAGGGCGTTTCTAACCCCATCTCTAATGAGCTGATTCCCAACAGAGCCAAGGTTATCGCCAACCATCGCTCTGATACCACTGTAACAACCCATATTTTTTACCGTTCAAATCGACAATAAACCCCACATGTCGACCCAAACAAATCGCAAATGCAGGTAGTTATTGTGAAAAGAAGAAAAGAAAGAAAGAAGAAAAACAAAACACAGAATCTCACAGCGGAAGGACAACATATAATAAAAAGATAGTATTTTAAAACAATTGAAATGTGTACATTGATTTTTAACATTCAACGATTATCAGAGTTACATATACATACGGTGTACATAATAAGCAGCGGAAATAAATGCAGCGGAAATACATATATAATAGATATATACCAAATCTTCGTCTTCTATCTCCAAGGAAAAGTAATCTTCATTAACTGCAACATCTGCTGACCCGTGCGTATTGCATAAAAAGAAAACACAACAAACACCCGGATCAGCACTAAATCATCTCATACTAGTCAAATCAAAATATGAAATAACATCAGTGTCATGGGTACAGTAACTCAAGAGATGTTACGGGATTTTTCCATCTCTCAAAGATCCGTTAAACTAATACATACATAATATAGTACGCTATTATGATAGTGTCTATCCAGTAAAGTATAAATACTGAAAATAGCGTAAGCGGGATTACAATATTACCCTTACGCCGTTTATAGGCATCAACAGTCTATACAGTACCATAAATTCACCGTACTGGTGTTATCAGAGGGCACTCCATAGAAGGCAATGCTAAATCAAAATCGTATGGGCTCGATATGGATATATATGACAAGGCACTCGAGGCAATGCCCAGGGTAGGATTCTACCTATTGCACTCCCGGACCGATGGTAACGCATAGCAGCCACTACCACCCGCCTCGGAACACACTCCCAAAGTCACAAATGGGCCCAAATCATCATCATCAATCATAGTCATAGAAATATTTCAAAGGAGTGCGTCCAATCAAAGGTGCTACCTCAATTAGTCACGGTATAGCTCCTGTTTTAGTCATTTCAATTCTGACCTGAAGGTCAGGGCTATTTTGTCATCGTTCATCTCCTTCGATTCAATAATCGCCTCCAAGTGATCATATCTCGTTCTGGATACGTCAAACGTTCATAGTTGTCAAAGTGGTATCGACACTGACAGAGAGTATGCCTTATGTCGACTCCGGTCTCTTTAACAACCAACGCTTACATTTTCCACATCGGTTGGTTCTTTTACATTTCAAAGGTTCGCTTTCATATCAAAATATCATATTTTGTTTCGAACCCATTTTATATTCAAAATAGAATATACTTTCATATCAAAATATCCCAAATCATTCCCAAATCAAATTTTTATTCCAAACTGGAATATATTTCCATGTCATTATATTATACTCGTATATTATTTCGAATCGGTCTATATTCACATAGAGTGTACTTCATCTTAAAAGATTTCAGTTATTTCAAATCGATTTACATTCGAAGTCCCTTCATATTCAATAGAATATATTTATTTTCCCATATCTATTCATTTCAATCTTTGGAAATCCCATTTATTTTCAAGTAGATTAAAATCTACCTTTCCATATAAAAACCGATTCAAAACAATTCCTATTCAAATGGAATATAACTTATCACAACTCCATTTGAACCAATGGTTTAAATCCAACATTTCCATTCGGAAGAAATTTACAATTCATAAAATACTTTCGAAAATAAATGTTTATAAGAAAAGAACTTTAGATGATATATATATATATAGAATATAATAATTAAAATTAAATAAGTTAATTAAAATATTATGTACATACATAATTTAAAGTTTACTAGATAGTTTGAATACTAAATATAAAGGAAACTTTATTTAAATTAAAATAATTTATAGGTTAGAAGTTTGAATAACTAAAATTTTTAAAGAAAGAAATAGTTAAATCTGAAATCAAGCCAGGTATAAATATATATAGATAATTTTAAACCAAAATTTTTCTTCCTTTCGAATTTCCAATACATGAATCTATATCCCAGTTTTCAATGGAGTTCATTCAGTTTCCATTTCTCATTTTCAAACGTCGTTCAACAACCTCTCAATTTAAAGGATTCAACCCATATTCAAAACTGAGTTAAAACAACTCATAATACCCTCGATTCCATTTTTCCAAAAATTAAACTCCAAAAGAATTCATTTCTTCAAATCCACACTTTTACTTTGAATAATTCCAAATCATATTCAAATCCCAATTTATGTATTTCCACTTTGTTATGGAAAAATTTCCTAAACCCTTTTTAAATAAACATTCCCAATAAAGAAATGAATTTATCGAGTATTAGCCCCTCTCCTTTAAATGAAATTTCCAACCAAATAACATTTTTTAATGTTTAAAATCGTTTAACCAACCGATGTCTGTATATAATCATCTATCCAATGGTCAAGTGATTTACATTTGATTTCTCGATATTTCAGGGATGGATTTATCATTTCAATCCAATCAGGGTCACAGAGATTTATCATTTCACTCTGTGTTCTTAATTTATTTTATCGATAAATCCCGGGTTCATTAGATGTCCGTAACATCAAGGGTAAATGGGATTTATCGTCACAAGAACATGAAAATACACTATACTGAATACGGAGCATTAACTGTGTCAATCTCAATTCAGTAATAAATTTCAACCAAACATCGATCACAACCATTTCGTTCAACTGATCAGTTTCAACTGTTTCCAGGATTGATAAGGATTAGAATTTCAACTAGAAATTTAAATTTAAATCAATAACTAATCATCGATCTAATTTGCATGTTAACACACTGGTATATCAAACTTAAGCAACCAAATTCAACAGCCAATCCCAACCATGCAACCAAACTATTTCATAATTTAATTCGATAAATATGAGAATAATTCAGTATTTCGTGAGCGAAGAATCACTCACCTTTGGGTCCTTAGTGGATCAGACGTCCAAAAGAAGCGCAAAATTTCATAGTCTCTAAACGCAGCCAGGTTAGTGCCAAAACGTCCGCAACTCCGCCACGATCCCAACGCAACAAACCGCGTCCAATTCCGAGTTAATATGAGAAAGTTACGAGCATTCTTCTATTTTAAATTAAAATATATAAATAATTAAAATGGATCCCTCACCCACAATTATTCGGACATGTCAGCACCCTCTCCACTTTCCCGCTCCTCTCCTTTCGTGCTGCAGTAAACCGTAAATGAACCCATCCATTCGCCGCTTTGACCAACAAATACTCCACCCTCCGATCATTCCAGCCTTCGAGACTGCCATCATCCGAAACCTCGTCCAGAGCCGCCTCAGATGGAACCACCGCCGTGAGCTCCGGTGGTCTGAACCTCCGCCGGCGGCGCTACAAACGGGAAGGGTTTTTAAACCCTAAAACTTGAAATTCCAGCGACTTAGTTGACGATAGAAGCTCCTACTACCACCATTCAACTCGTATCGACATCCTCTTCAAAACCCATGTCTTGATTTCTTTGATTAAAATGTAAATCGAAAATACCCAAATCGAGTTCTTGGGTTTCGCGAATCCGAACTTTGACCATCGATTTTCGTCCAATCCTCTTATTGCATGCCGAAACAAATGATACCAGAAGCTTCGTATTGTCGAGAGCTTCGATTTGATATGTAATTTGCTATGGTTTGTGAAGATCTTATTTTGAAGCTTGAAATTTGAATTGGATCTAGGGTTTAGAAGCTTCAGCCATTGAAGAAAGAGTCGGTGGAAATTATACGTATTGTTGAAATGGCTGATGGGGTGGAGGTAAGGAATTTATTTATATAAATAGGAGGCCCAAATATGAGAAATACCCGATTACCATTTATATTGATCTCGTTCACAATTTCTCTCGTACGGTCAATCGACAAGTCGGATTGTAACGCAAATTTACATCTCACCAAAATTCATCGTTCTGAATCCAATGGCGCCAGTTTCGTCGAATTCCGACACAATCGCCAAAACGGTTAAATTTCACAGTTAATTAAATAAATAAAATATTCAATTATTCAATGAACTATTTTCATTCAAACTAAATATTCATTAAATTCAAATTAAATCAAATTATAACTTAAATCAATTCTATAAATTTATTTCACACATTTTAGATCTTAATTTAATTAACTGAATCTTTGATTTGAAATTTCAGTTATAAATTAACGACTTAAAATCCCACCATTAAATCAATTAAATTTGAATTCCTTTTTTTTTAAATTAACTCACTCACATTAATTTAATTATTTAAATATTCAATTTCAAATTACTGCTTTTCAAAAACTAAATTTGAAAAATATATTTACTCAATTTAAACAATCATCATAAAAAAAAAAAAATAACACAAATTTGATTTTCCCTATATATTCCAATTTATTTATTTTAAATTGAAATTTAAATATACTGAAAATTATGGGACGTTACAAAGCATTTCTCTATGACATCGTTGGATGCCCCAACACCTCCATACGCCAGATATATCGCACCAGATGGGTGGTAGGATCCTTCCTACTGAAGGAAATGGACTAGCCTGCAACGGAAGAAATTAGTGAATTTCAAAAAATTTAAAAATTTGTATCATTAGTTGGGACTATGAAGCTTAATTTATTTAGAACATTTCTAAATTTATTTTAAATAAAATCATTTATTTTTATTTAAGTTAGATAATGGAAAGGTTTAATTTCAAATGTATAGTGTATCAAATACACCTACGTTTAGTTAATGTATAGGGAATGAAATATTTTATTTCTTTCCCAAAAATAAGAATTAACTGGGAGAATTATTCACCTTAAATGAAGAGAGAATCCTTTCATTTTCTCTCTTTAATGTGAATTGATACATTGATTGTAATTGACTAAAACATTCATGGCTTGATAAATTGACGTGTTCATATGTTTTCAAACTTTACAAATTGATTTACAATATAGGTAAGTATGAAATGTGACATAGTATGAACATATCATGTATTATAATATATGCAAAAGGAATTAAAATATAACAAACCCATTCAGTTGATGAAATGGTATGCAAATATATGCAGAAATAAATTGATATAAGATCATAATAAGAAATATATTAACAATCAATAAACATTATAACATTGAACATAAACAGTCAACAATGGATCATATATACATACTATTTCCTAATTAAATATTTAAATTATAATTCATGCCATGAAATTATTATACGAAACATAATACATAAAAATTGACCATGTATATAGAAGGATCCAAACAAATCTTAATTTTTTTGGAAAGGCTGACCGATCTTCACAGTGCTTACCAAATAATAATTACTAATAAGTACAGGAGGTTGGCTAATCATAAACCTACTACATATGGGTTTTAAAGTGGTCCATCCACTACAAATAGATAACTTACAAGGCAGAAGCTAGGCCAAATATCTAGACTACACTAAATATTTCATACTCCATGTAGGAATCAAATTAAATACACTTTCATTATCAAACAAAATAACAATTTGGAGGACAATATAAACAACATACACAAGCTAACCTTGACAACAACTAATACCTCCAATGTTGCCAACTTTACCAAAACAATATGACCGCCGCATAGCACTGCACAAGATAGCATTACCAAGAAGGGACACACATCAAAGAAAAGCCCATAACCCATTTGTCTCGAGAAACTCACAGATATTGTGTCTACCGCAAAAAGGACATGGTACGAAGAAGCACCAAAACATCACCATAGCATACCAGCCAAGCTGGAGAATTGACATGCACAACATGGGCCATCCAATCTGATAATTAAACACATTTAGCCAAGAGCAGTTCAACACAAAATAAATCAGCAGAGCACCGACCACCATACCTACAACCATCGTAGCAGCAGCTATCGCCGTAGCAATTATGAAGTATAGCACAACACGTGGGAAAGCAACATTGAACTCCAATAAAACACCCATACGCAAAACCAGAATAAAATATAATAAGAAAGTCAATCCCCTAATCAGACATAGTAACCAGAGAAAAACACTCCTCACCACCACACTACCGAAGGACCACGGAACAAACTTTCTCTAAGTTGAACAACAAGAAAAAATGATGCAGACCAGTATACTGATAGACCACCAACCAACCAAAAAACACCTAAATAAACAAAGTCAAAAAAGCTAGGAAAGATCACCACAAAAACATGCCCTACAACACGTCGTTGTGACTCGATCCATAGCCTAGTGGCTTGCCTTTAGGCTAGCTCAAAAGCGTAGGAGTTCAAAGTGTTAAGGACAATGGCCAGAGGGGAATTTGCAAATGGGAAAATGGAGAGTCAGTGATATAGCTAGAGTGGAATTTTAAGGGATGTTAGATGGAGAAAAGGAGGGGTTGAGTGTAATGTGGCAAGGCTTTGCAAGGAATTCATGAGAGGAGAAGCGATTGCTGGTTTTATAGCCATCCAGGAGATTCCACATCTGAGCAAGGAAAAAACAAATGGAGAAAAAACCCACGATAATGAAAGTTGGACTTTGGAACTAGAAAAGGAAGTCTGAAGAAGAAGAGGCGGCGAAGAGAATAAAAGATGATTAAGAAAGGAAAAGAATGGCAGAAGAAAGAAAGAAAGGAAGGAGGAGACACTCTATTCCAATCTCTATGGGAGATTAAAACTTCGCATATTTTTATGACTTTTTTATTAACTTTTTTGAAAATCTTTGTTATTAATAGAGAGTAATATTTATAACAGTCAATTTCATGTTTAGATTTTTTGCTAAATCATTCTCCTTCTTAATGAAATACAAGTAAAATAAATTATATACATAGAAACTTTAAAAAATAAAGTTGTACTTTGTTTTGGTACGATTTTGAACATGAATTTACAATTAAAAAGATTTTACCACATATATAAATTTCATTTTAAATTTATTAATCAAAATATAATAATCCAATATGCATATATAAAAATTCAGATCGAAAATAGGATTTTGAAATAGATGTTCATAACAAAGATCTACAATTAAAAACATTGTATTATGCATATGCAAATTTCAACTTTAATTTATTGATTAAAATATAGTGAAACAAAATGAACATACAAAATTAAGATCCAAAAATAAGACTTTGAAATAAATGTTCATGACATAGATCTACAAAAACATTGCATTTAGAAAAAAATTAATTTTTTTTGGACAAACAAAATGATAAGTTGATGATTTAACATGCAAATTTAGATCTAAAGGATTGAAATTTGATTTAAGATTATTCAAGACATAGGTGAACAACTAAACCTTTCAATATAAGCAAATTTCTTTATTTCAATTTATGAAATTATAGTTGCAATCAAATCATTTAACAAAACAACTTAAACCTAGATAAACAATTTTCATATTAAAAGAGGCAAAGTCAACGTATAAATTATGATTATAAAATTGACAAATTAGGAAAATAAAATTGCATCAAACATTATAATCTAAAAGAAGAAAACATATCTTACTACCAATCCATGAAATACACATCTAACCTTTTATTTTAGAGAGCATTGATTTTCTTTTAATGATGTATTTGAGTCCACGTCGAACAATGATTTCTCTTCTAATAATAATTCACAATCCATCAAATTGTTATACCACGATTGAAGATTTTCCACTACAAATTAGTAATTTTGATTTGGATTTGATTTGAGAATTTTGGGGATGATTTTAGGGGAAGTTTCTGCCACTAAAATGAGGAAGAGGAAGAAGAAAGTGGCAGCTCACAAAATGAAATTCCCATTGACTAAGGTTTTGAGATTTGCTTTTATATGGGTAGGAAAAAAAGAGAAAATAATGAGCTCAAGCACACATCTCAAAACCCTAATCTTATGTACCGTAGCTTCCCCTTCCCTTTAATTTAACCAATAATTTCCTCTATGAAATGCATGATTTTTAAAACCCATATGACCTAAATTAAATATGTAAAATCATATTTAACACATTTTTTCATCGATATCTCGTATCAACAAATATATTCATAATGTTTATAAATATATTCAACAATTTTATTTTTCAAATCAAATTCATAATTACTATTTAATAAATATTAATCAATTTAATCAATTTATTGTTGGAGAATGGAGTTTTGATGAAAACAACCTTATTTCAATTATCATTATTAATTAATTAGAAAATAATACAAACATCTCTATCTAGAATGTACATACACACACATATATATATATATATATGCAAGATTTGTATACATGACTTAAATACAGAGGACTATATAGTTTTAGAGTTTCAAGAGATTCAGAATTCAGAGGAGATTCAAGACTCATAAGTAATCAAGATTTCAAGAGTTCAAGACAAATATAGTAATAGAGTCTAGTTTATATGTAAGACTCTGAATAGCACTCTAGGTACGAATTCAAAATTCAATTTTTATTTTTCAAAATTCTGATTTTCAAATTTCAAATTCTCATTTTCAAAATTCTAGTTTCAAATTGTTTTTCTATCTTACTTATGATTTCAAATATAAGTTTTATATATAATATATAAGTTTATATAATTTTATACTTATATACTTTCATAGTTTTACAGTTTTAAACTTTATAATCTTATAAATATGTTTATATAATATATAATAATGTTTTCATATGGTTTATACTTTAGAATACTCATTTATATCACTAAGTTTTAATTCAAGAATCTCCAGAATAATATATACAATTAAACACTTGAAAAATAGTTTTAAAAATATTTTGTACATGCTTATGTCAACATACATATATGTCTATGTGGACATACAACTGTTAGAAATTCAATTTTCAAAGGAAGTATATTTTCACTATTTGTAACGTTCCAGAAGGATTGCAACCTTTCAAATCTTATAAATAGGTGTTGATTTCAAATTTTTTGATTATTCTTCTTATCCATCTTCAACCCTCTTCATCCCCCCATTAATATTTCATTTTTTTATATTGATTTCTACACTTCTACTTTGCCGATTTCTACTCAAATTATATAAAGCTTCTTCTTTTCTCTTTCTCCACTCATTACTCTCTGAATTGAAGTGCTATTGAAGAGTTATAAGGTCGTTGTAATCATCTGGGAAGTGCTTGGGAAAGGATGTGTTCCTTGTATGCCTGAAATCAAGGAAAGGTAGCGGTGGTAATCTTGTAGCCGTGAAATAAAGAGTGGTTAGAGCGATATTAACCTTGTAGCCATGAAATCAAGGGGATTGTACTTGGATATTGATAGTAATAAAAACTCCGCGCAATCCAGAGTTGCGTGTGACTGGACGTAGGAGTAATCCGAACCAGTATGAAATCTCGTGTGTTCTTTCCTTTTCTTCATTTTATATTTATATGTTTATGTGTTTGTGTTTGATTCTATGTCTGCCATTATCTCTGTTGTGTGTGATTTATATGGTACATCATTTAAGTTTTAGATTTGTGTAAATTTCTTAGAAACACCTATTCACCCCCGCTTCTAGTGTTAATCTTGCCTTAAGATCCGATTTCCGTATTCCCTAAAAATTGGTATCATAGCATAGGTTTTCAAAAAGTTCATAATTTGATTTTTTTTTGAAATATTAAATGGCAAATTCTGAAATAATTTATAACACTAGTTTAAACTTATAATCTGATTTCTGAAATTTGATTTTTAAATTTTGAAATTCGAAATTTTTAAAATTTGAAAATTTTGATATATGGATATGTTACAAAACCATTATGATGTTATTGTTTGAAATTGCAGTTAGTTATTTTGAAAAGTCATTTGATTATTTGAAAATTTGTTTTGTTTTGCTGGAGAAGAGTAATGACGATTGGTGAAAAGACATCAAGAGGAAGAAATGGATATATATAATGTAAATCAACAAAGAAATGATTAACAGATCAATTTACAACCTCGTATTTTCATCTAAAACTAAACTTCATACTATACTTCTCTTCATTTGCTTTTTAATGCCGCTGGTTTCATGTGAATCCGTCAAGAACTGACCAAGTAATGATCAAATGAAGTTTTGGTGAAAAAAGAGAGAAGGAAACCCAAAATATCGATGATTATCTTCAAACTGCATTCACATGTTAGATATTATGTCCGAAATCCTTTTCCAGATTGTAGTTCTTGTTCTCGCGGTCGTTTTGATCGGTAGATCATATAATTCTGATCAAAATTGAGCGAGAAATGACTATTTGAAGTTGGCTATGCAAAACTGAAAATTGAGTATGGGATTTCTTACATCTCTCCTACTGTTTCATCTTACTACACCCTAATACCATCTAAATTCATCCCCGAACTAGTACTAGTTTCTAGCCCTTGCACTCCTCTTCAATTTGCCGCTGGTTTCATCCAATTCCGTTGAAAAATGAGGGAGATGTGTCTTCTGAAAGATTGATAGAAAAAGAAAAACAAGAAAAAGAGGAAGGAGAGAGAGTTTATGAAAGGAAGTGGTCGTTGGGCCTATTCATAAAAGAATGAAGTGTCCGTTCATTTGAAATTCAAATTCAAACTCTAGGATTTGGCACCAAGTTGGTTGAATTACTAAATCTTCAATATCTTTCTCATACGGTGTTCAAATTCAGCAAATGAATATACTATCCTCATAAGAAAAACGAGACCATCACATTAGAGCTGATAACATCATCAAATTCTGGAAGATGTGAATGAGTGATTCATGAAAATGGAAGAACAAAAAAAAGAAGGATTGCAAAAGTAGGTATGTTTTACAATAATTTCATAATTATCAGCATATTTAGGACTATAGATCTATGCACATAGTTAGGTATAGAAATTTATCTCTTTTATAATTTTAGGTAATTTAGTTCAGATGTTGATACACCATAGTATACTTGTCAATATACCAATCTAATTAAAAAATCTTATTCTAAACTTAATTTTCGCTTCTATTTGATTTTGATTTGAAAATTTGAAAGGGCATCTTTTCAATATGAAAATGCCTGTTCAAATTCTAATTATCAATTTTGTCTATCTACTTATGTTTCGTATATTTTGTTTAAGAAAATATATACTGAAATAGTATAAATTAATACAATTATATATAGTACATAGATTTTTCAAACATTTTATGTTGTTATAAAATATAAATTAATATATCTTTTATATGTAGTTTAAACATACATAGTTTAATTTATATTTTCATAACAGTAGCAACTCGCCCGGAATGGGCCTAAATTTTGACCCAGATAAGGTCCATCGAAACTTAGAGCCATCCTAAATGCGTCATTGGTTCCTGTAAGGATTACATTTGCATAGATAATAATAACATATACTTCGATTGGAAATCTCACACAATGGAAAGAGAAAATATAATATCAAAAATTAGATGTACCATTTATTTCAAAACCACAGAAATACACAATCGCAGTTACATTGGTTCAATAGGCACATCAAATAGTTCATTCTCATAAGATTCCAAAAGAAGTAAAGCAGTAATTGCTAATAATATCATAAGTACATCTTCTTCTCCATCGGCATCAATCATGGCTTCATCCATGGCTTTTACCCCATCTACTGACCTGTGGGATGTTAAGGAGAGGGGCCAGAACATAAAGTTCTGTGTGACTGAAATATAGTGTTACTAAATGTCAATACACAATATTTTTAGCAGGTTACATGTGTCAAGGTATATCTACGCAGCACACATCAAACACCAAATTTCTAACCAATGGGGTGGATATTCAAGTCAATCGCCCATTAATGTTTTTAGGCATGACACCCAACTTCCATTAATGTCACTCATTAAGAGAATGCATTAGGTTTCATGATATGTTATAGGTAAACATGAACAAAAACATTACAAGACAGATATAAAATAGTAGCAGAATTTAAAACTTTTATTGAGTAGAAAACATCATGGTCCAAAACATAGTTACATCATAAGTCTGAAATGCATAAAATCGAGTACATTAACTTAAAATTTCTGTCTTGTACTTAAATCATCAGGGTACAATAATAAAAGAAGCATAATCCCCAAAACATAGAGATAATAGAGAGATATGAAATCAAGTAGTACGTCTAAGCATCTCCAAGCAATATGAATGCAGAATCCAAATCAAGTTTGAGTATTCCCACCCTGAGAACCTGGGGGGAACCAAAAGAGAAAGAAGAGGAAACAAAATGGGCCAGACATAAAGTCTGGAGAGTCCAGTTACTTTTAGCATATAAATAAGTAAAAGCATCATGAAAGGCATATAAATGGATAAGAGAGATAGCATCATAAAAGGCAGGTATGACAAGGTAAACCGGATAAACATGACTGAATTTATTGCACTTCTCTAATACTTTCTCTTTCTTTGCACCAATACTAGTATAACCACAATGAGATGATCCCAACAACTACAAGATTGTAGACTTAGGCGTACTTCTAGTGAGAGGTTCAACCCCATACAATCAATAGGAAGCCCAACATACCAGAGTTACCCCTAAGGATAATAGCGGGCTCCTAAACATACTGGATTCTAGATGTACCTTAATTACTACCCTCATCGATCAGCTCCCTGCTCCGTAGATACCCTGTGCTGGCCCCACAATAGGATGTATCACTTCCTTAAGTGGCAACCCTTCGTTTTTCAAGACGTGCACAATCATATCTACAAGTGTCACGGCGTCTAAACCTCCTCTGTCGGACCCATGCACGCACATGACCCTGTCAGAATGCGTCGTCCACACCATCCCCGCTTTTGGATCTCTTACAATCAGCCTGGTAAGTGTGCCCCGATTCCGACCTAGTTCAGAGTACTCGTTTGATAACTATATATGGGTTACGGACTGAAACTGGTCCCACACTCAAGATGATACAAGCTTCCCCTATGCTTGCATTGCACTAAAAGGTTTTCCATAGGTTATGCCATAACAGAGTAAAAAGATTGCATAACACCACATGTTAAGTTTGTAGGCCTATATACAAATATTACCCACCAACCCAAGATATACTTAACCCTCCCACTGATTCATACAAGTTTACTTAACCCCTATTCAAGTTAACATGTTCATACAATCCCTTATGTATTCAACTAGGTTAAGTATTGAAGTTCATTACCATATTCATTTATGGTTATAGTGTTCTAGACCTCCCACATTAAGCCCACAACTTGTGGATGCTGGATATGTCGGGCGGTTCCAGGCAGAGTTCTTCTACAAGTCGGACTTAACTTCGTTTCTTAAACCGTTATGTGTTTACGCACTTAAACCCCTCACATTAGATTCACCGCTTGTGGTCGCTGGATATGACGGTCGGTTACGGCCAGACTTCCACCACAAGTGTAATCTAACCTCGTGTCTAAGGGCGGTTATAGTTTCTAATTACTATAGTTCTGGGCATTTTCATTATTAACCAATTATTCCTATGTCATTATAGGTTTTCACACCCCTTTCCCAAATCATGTTCATAATGAACCATATGCCCCAAATTAAGGTTTTAATCAAAGTTTGGTTTATGCCCCAAATTCATGTTCATGTATTTCATTCAATTTATGCACAAATTTCCTGATACAAGTCATGCCCATGTTTAAATGTTTTCCCCTCATTCCCAATTTCATGTGTTCGCATATTTCAGCGGCTTGCCTAGGCTCGAATTTAGCCTGGCTATAAAAATAAAAAGGGAAAAGAAGAAGGGAAGAGGACAGAAATGAGAAAAATAACAAGATTGACATATAATAGGCATAACAACTAATAATCATATAGTAACAAAGTTGGGAAAAATGACAAGATAGGCCTATAGGAACAGATCTGATGAACATGTGATAGTAGAACGGATTCTAACATAATAGGGTCATCATAAATAGGCATGACGCGATCTAAACAATGAATTAGATCAAAAACAATTGCAGATCTAACATGATAAATAGGTACAGGTTTAGATCTAATTCATAGTCATGTCAATATAACTTAGATACAAAGGTTATAATAGATCTGATATGATTCAAATAGTCATGGGCTTAGATCCAAGTTATAGTCATGTCAAGATTAACTTTTAAGTATTTAGATCTAAAAATAACGTAGACTCACTGTGATTGGATTTAAGAAATAGAAGAGGGATTGTAGATGTTAAATCATAGATCTCTAACTTTGAACGATTTGATTGTTGAAGAAGAAAAGTCTTGATTTAATCCGAGCTGAAGCAACATTTCACCGTTGCCATTGATTTAGAAGAATAAAACAATGGGTATATGGTCTTATTTATAGCCTTCAACCAGCGGACCAGAACACGCAGCAGGTCCAGATTCATCCGGGGTGTCGACATGGGTGTCATGTAACGACCCGCATTCTACGTATCAGAAGATCGTAGAATATTTATTTTATTTTCATACGAAATCGTATGGTCGTGTAACTTAGGGGAACGACTATTGGGATCATTTCCCATGTTCAATTTTTGCCGAATTTTAAATGATCAATTTTCCCTTAGTGAATCTTGTTTCGTCTATAACTTTTGATTGGTAAGGATTTTTGACTTGAAACCACTTCCATTGGATTCAGATGATGGTTTACCTTTCCGTAGAGTGGTCACATTAGCCAAATGGACTTACCGTTTGGGAGATATGGCTGAAATAAGGTTTGAAAGGTGATAAACAGCATAATTGGGCTTTACTGGCTGATCAACAACTAACCCAAAACCCATTTTGGGATTAGGGTTATAACAGGGCTGATAGGGTTTGGGAAATCAGTTTTTTTTTTCCATTTTTCTAGCCGCCATTTACCTCCCTCTAACCCAAGTAACGGCCTCCACCTTCTAAATCTCACCCTAATTGCTTTTTGATCACTAATTAAGCAAAACTACATCAAATCAATACAAATTAGCATCAAATGAGATAGAGCTGCTTCTATACATTGGAATTCGTGCCATATCTGTCATAGTTTCAGATCTAAGATTCATTTATGGCTAAGGTGAGTGACTTGCACTTTTATTCACTGATTACAGCTAATTAGGGGAAATTAGTGATAACTAGCGAAATAATGCATCATAAATATCTAGAAAAAAATGTATAAATTCTAAAATATTATTTTATGTCACTCGTGAAAATTTGGGTTAATTTGGATTAAGTTTGGTAACCCTATAGTTAAAACATGGTTAAGGGGATTAAAGGGAAAATCATGCTTTTTGGGTATGTTTGATCTAAAATATTTCATGTGATTGATGTTTTAATATTTCGATTGATTCGATATGTTGCTACTATTGTTTGGGATTTTATGATTTCATAAGAAGGTTAGAAAGGTTGAAAAGGCCATCGTTTGGAGAAAATAGCTTGTTGAAAAAATTGCAGATTTTCATAACCGGTTAGGAGGAAGACCCGATCCGAACCGGTTAGGAGGGAGACCCGAACCGATCCGGGTAGGAGAAAGAGACCCAAACCGATCCGGATAGGAGAATGAGACCCGAAACGGTCCGAATAGGAGAAAGAGTCTCGAACCGACCCGGATAGGAGAAAGAGACCCAAACCAAACCAGATAGGAGAAGGAGAACCGAACCGAACCAGATCGGAGAAGGACACCCAAACAGAACCGGATAGGAGGAGGAGACCCGAACCGAACCGGATAAGAGGAGGAGACCTGACCCGAACCGGATAGGAGTAAGACCCAAACCGAACCGGATAGGAGTAAGACCCGACCCGAATCGGATAGGAGGAGGAGACCCGAACCGAATCGGATAATAGGAGGAGACCTGAACCGAAGCAGAGGAGACCAAAACCAGAGATGCAAAGGTAGTCTAAATGGGTAGTTAGAACTTAGGATTCAGATGGAAACCAATGAGTTAACTTCATGAGTTGGGCTTTGCTGTGGGACGTGTGCAAAGGGGTTATCGATATCTATAGCTTTGGTTCACCACTGAGAGATAGATTAGCGGCTATGGATCAGCGCAATGGGACCGTTAAAACTCACAAGGGCAAGTGATCGTAGTATGGCTATGAGCCGGTGCAGTAGAGTCGTCAAGACTCCATGGGGCAAAGTGGACATAGCAAGGGAATAGTTGCTATGGTCCAGCGCAATGGGGTCATTATGACCCAAAGGGCAAAGTGGTCGTGGCAAAGAATTTGGTGATCAAAGTGGTGGGTATCGTATACTTTACGCACTGAGTGAGAGATGTGAGGTTGATTGCTATGTTTGATATTTGCGATCACTATGACATGCACACTCCCATTTTACACTTCATGTTGGTGTTACCTTAGAGTACTATACATCTTGTTGTGCTAAATCTTTGGTTGCAGGTCCAGGTTCAGGTATGATCATTTATACCTGTTATTATTTTATTTTGCTGCTATCGCTCATACCGAACTTTTGTCTGACCTAGAGTTTTATATCTCTTCTTATTACTTTGGGTGCTCCTAAACAAGAAGACTAGAGACAAGTCAGGTGATTATGCACGAGTACCGGAGACGAGAAGGAGGCTGCCACGTACTATTTACATATATTCTCCATGTGTTGCTAGTCACTACTTTGGGCATTAGTAGTGTACCTTTTCTATTTTTCTTTAGAGACAGTACTTGAAGTTTTAATAATGGTTTGGATCATAAGCTGTATTTTGTATTCCACTGCTATGATGATTTAGTTCTCAGCTTATGCACTGTCTCGCCTGTTTTATGTCAAGTTATGTTGTTATTATATTTTATTCCACGCGTTGTGAGATATACCACAGGTTCTTTGGTGATTCATAGTTCTAAACCCTTTTCTTTGATGAACGTCTCATGCTAGTTGGGCATTGGCACAACGTATTTCGGGGAAATGTCGGTTGGTCCGGGGTTGGCCGTCACACTTGGTATCAGAGCCTGGGTCGCGTAGTTAACCTAGGGAAAGATACCAGGGAGAGATAGTATATGTATATGACAATGCGTATTTGTGATATTTTGGTTTTTTGAAGCTATATATACATATACTATTAGTATGTCTAAGGATGTAGTCGCACTATACTGGCACCACTATGGAGGTGGTTAATCGTTTTCTCTTTACAGATTGAACGATGAGCCGATAGACGAGGAGTATGGGTTCAGGGGCCAATAATGGAATGCTCCTGATATGAGGACAATGTTTACTACCTTCATGCGAGAGATGCTTAAGGATGTTCAGGGAGCAGTTCCTAATGCCGCTAATGGTGGTGGTGCAGTAGCGCAGGTGCCTAGAGCCGATTTCGCCAAGCTCTACAAGGATTATACCAGTCTTGGTGGAAAGCCATTCCGTGAAATGGAGTCGGCTATGGAGGTTCAAGATTGGATTGATAGTTGTGAGCGCATCTTCCAGGATTTGTTGATCGATGATGCGATGAAGAGAAAGCTAGCATCGCGCCAACTTCAAGGACGAGCAACGAATTGGTGGAATGCTATCAAAGCGGCTACTCCCGAGGATCAAGTTACTTGGAATGGGTTTAAGACCTGTTTTAGTGACAAGTTTATTCTAGCTGGTCAGAAATTAGAATTGTTTAGGAAATTCTTGGAACTTAAGCAGAATGGTAGGGCAGTCTCCGAATATATTGCTGAGTTCGATACTTTATTGAAATATGGATTATCTCTTATCGATACTGCCAAAAAGAAGAATGAGAAGTTCATAACTGGCTTAGATGAGTACTTGGGGGAAAGATTGATAAATCATATTGATGAGACATTCAAATCTTTTGTGGGAAAGGCATTGACATCTGAGAGCCTTTGCCCTAAGTCAAAGGCTGAGGTTGCTATTACATATGCAGGGGAGCCAAAGCCACAGGCAAGCACTGGAGGCAAGAATAATTCCCAGAATAATAAGAAACAGAACCAGCGAAGGATGGTCATAATAAGAATAAGAAAGATGTAATGTGCTATAGCTATGACAAGAAGGGCCATTATGCTAAAGATTGTCGAGCAAAGCAAGCAAATAGGAAGTGCTTCAATTACGGCCAAGTGGGACATCACAAGGATAAATGTCCACAGCCTACTAAAGAGAAGAAGATTGTGAAAGCATATTCTATCAATGTTGTTCCTTCTTCGTCGAATGTCCTAACTGCGGCGCAGAAGGGAAAGGGCATCGTTATTCAAGGTATGCTTTTTATTTATTATGTTCCTCTTCGAGTACTATTTGATACCGGGGCTTCCCATTCCTTCATATCTAGTGACCTGGTAGATAGGTTAGGACTGGAACCCGAGATAGTCGTTAGACCTTTAGTTGTGATGAACCCAATCGGTGGTTCGACTATCCTTTGCATGATTAGTCATAATTTCGTCTTATCGATTCATGGATGCATGTTTGCTTGCGATTGCTTTGTTTTGGGATTTACTGGGTTTGGCTTTATTTTTGGAGTCGATTGGCTCCATAGATATGTGGTGGTGTTAGACTATAAGGGGTCCTCGGTGACCATTAGAGAGGATGATGGTAGGAGGGTGGTATTGGGTTGCCTACCTAGTGATGAGGTGATGGCTAGTTTTCTACATATCCTCGACATCCCGCAGGATGAGTTATCAGATGTGCCTATTGCTGGCGAGTATTTAGACATCTTCGAGGACATGACTGGACTTCCACTATAACAAGAGATCGAGTTTCGTATTGATTTAGTGAAAGATACTAGACCTATAGTGATTCCACTTCGTCGTATGGAGCCAAGGGAGCAGCGAGAGCTCGAGGTGCAAGTAAGCGAACTTTTGAAGAAGGGATTTATCAGAAAAAGTGTTTCCAAGTGGGGAGCACCAGTTGTACTTTCTACTAAGGCAGATGGTTCCCTTCAGTTAATCCCGAAATTAGAATCAACATCAAAAGTATATAAAATACTTCGCAAAATGAAGAAAATAGAAGAAATGGAGCCGTAAAGTAGTAGAAGTGCAAAAGAGGACACAATGTTTTATAGTGGTTCATTCAAGCGTGATCTACGTCCACTTTAAAGAATGATCCCATTATCACATCAATAGTTACAAAACAAGCATGTCCTCTCATTACATTCATCATTAGCCTTACTACTTCTCTCTGAGTTCTATTAGAAATGGCTAGGGAGAGACTTGATAAAATTCTTCAAATGTGGTTGGTGATCGAACGAATCTAGTATTTCTCATGAACTACGATGAACTTCCATGGCTTCATGATGGATTTGGAGTTTGATCTTCAATTAGAAGTGGTCGAAAATGAACAAATTCCTTAGAAAAGACCAAGAATTAGATTCGGCAGCCCTTCGGGGTCATGAAAAATCCTCCCCCATTAAAGTGGAATTGAACCCCTATTTATAGGAGCGAGGAATGGATGAATTATAGCTCTTAGGTTTTGGGTTGGGCTATTAGGTATTTACGAAAATGCTACTGCCAGTTGTTGCCAACTAATTGTCAGTTTTCAAGCGCCAGACCAACCCAGTTTTATCCCGATCGGTCCACAAGTATCCCGATCCAATTCTTGCCCGACCGGTCCTAAAATAGATATGGCCGACCCGATCCACATATAACCGACTGACCCGCTTCAGAGATGAACATACCGATCCATTCTTCTAGAATAGTCTGACCCGATCCGTTCCTTGGTAGAGCACGCTGACCCATTCTGAGTTGAGCAGACCGACCCGATGTCCTTTAGATAGACCGACCAGATGATGAATGGACTCGATTGACTCGGTCCACTCTTAAAGCAATCAAGGCTGACCCGATCCAGAATGATGAACCGAGTCACCGCTGTCCGACAGACCAATCCACCTTTTATTGAATAGACCGGCCCAACTCATCATTTTAACTGACCGATCCGTAAATGTTTTGGGAACAAGACGACACAATCTTCAAATAATCCAGACCGACCCATATTGTATGCAACTATTTGTGGATAACACTTTGCCCCTCTGAATTTATAACTTTTTAATTTGAAAAATTATGAATCCTGAAATTAACATTGTGATAGGTTATTTAGCTATGTGTCGGTGGTGTATTACTTGGTACTGGTTGGTTAGTTCATAATGATTGGAACGGACCGAACCATTTGAGGTGGATCGGACCGACCTATTTGAGATGGATCGGGTCGGGCTAATTTGAGCGGCTGCTACATAACACCTTTTGGCCCCTCATTTCTCTTCATTGCTCATAATTTCTGAATCGAGCTCTTTAATGGCGATGGTTCGTCCCTAAAGTAAATTTTCTTATCTGGTGACTTTAGTCCATCTCCTTGCTTCGATTTACACCCAAACCATTTCCCACTCTCGATTACCTTAAGCCAACGATCCATCTCTTCAAAACCGTGCCTCCCCAAACCCAAATCAGCCCTCCAAATCAGTTGAATTGCAGGTATTTTGCACTCTTCTTTGTAATTTTGATTCTGAATTTGGGTTGGAATGAATTTAAGGCCGAGGTGGCAATGGGAATTTACGACTTGTCAATTTGAGTTTGTTTTTGGGTAATTAGGTTTTGGATTGCGGTTTTAATTTGGAACTTAAATTAGGGCTTAAAAGCCACAATATTCTGGTACTGGTATGTTGTAAATTGAATTGGACCTGATTGTAATGGATTTGAGGATATACTTGGTGAATTCTTAGTTTTCACTCGATGCCCTTTATGTGTTCGACAAAATGCCCAAACCGTAGGGTTGCTTTGAAGTGCCCAAGTTTTCCACTTTGAATTTTCTTCTACTATCATGTTCATTATTGCCATGTTGTACGAACTTGTTTCTAAATGAGTGTTATTGCTATACTCGAGTCGTTACTAACATAAGAACCTTTGTAGATAGCTTTGATTTGATCATCTAATTATCATAAGTATCCTCGTGTTCTGTTCATGCCTTTGTGTCAACCACTTTTGCCAGAATTTAAATTCTCGAAGTATACGGTTCCGATCATTATTGTGCATGCAAAGCTCAGCCTTGTTTGACCCACTGTGAGTAACTCAGACCGGTTCAGTTATGATGGATTATAACCGACCCAATTTGGATCGGTCATGACCGACCCGAACAGGGTCAGTTACGACTGATCCACATGGGGTCAGTTATGACTGACCCGATCGAGGTCAGTTATGACTGACCCGATCAAGCTCAATTATGATACACCCAATCGGGGTCAGTTATGACTGGTCCGCCTGGGGTCAGTTATGACCGATCAGATCAAGGTCAGTTATGACCGACCTGTTTGGATCAAAATTTGGGCTTCCTATGCTTGGTTTTCTGTGAATATTTCCCCCGTGTTTTTTATTTTATGTAACTTCTATGATGTACACTGAAATGCGTTTCTTTTGTATGATGTCTACTAGTCTCATAAGAATGAAGGGGACCTCGGACCAAGATAGCTCTCGAAAGCGCCATCGATCGGGCAAGCTTCCTATGCCTGATATTTAGACTTCCTATGCTGCCCCAACTCTAGCCGAACATTAATCCATTATTGACAGACCTCGATATACTCCTACACTGCATACGTCTGAACCGGCTGATTGGTATGAGGGCTGGTGCCTTTAAGGGTTGAATTTTGATCAGTTCGACCTGGACATATATCCGTCCGATAAGCGATGAGTTCCCAAGGATCTAGACGTTCTTAAGAATCATTTTGTGATGCAACTCGAAATAGCCAGGACTTGGATGGAGAAGCATCTTGAAGAAATTGGATAGTATCATGCGCGTAAATTGGGTGCTTGGAATCCCTTTGCTTGCGAGCTCCAAAGATTAAATAGGGAGAATATTGAACGCATCATTACTTTGGAGGAAGACAAAGCAACGCTTATCCAAGCTCACAAGTCCCAGGATGAGATCATTGCCGAATTAGGAGGTCCTAGGAACAAAACAAAACCAACTAGTACTTCTCCTTCTGCTCAAGCAGGGAAATGATCTGGTGAAGAAATTATCTTGTCTGACTTTTGTTATTTTCTTTTATGTACTTACGCTATAGACCGGTTGTATATGCGGGTGTCGGTCCCTGCCTCCTCTATGTCCAACACTTGTGTACTAGATTTGTGACTTTGACTCTACGTTGCAATGATGGCAATGTTATGCTTGATGTACATTAAGCCTTTACCTTCCATATCTGCTTTCTTTATATGCTTGCGTCACAAATTCTTTTTATCACAAGCCATTTGTTCTTGCAATACTTTGTGTTGAAATGATTTCGTGGTACTTTTAAAAAGTTGATTTTTCAATTATAGCCACGAACCATTATTGGTTAGACCATATTTGACCAACCTTGATAGATTTCTTTGATTCTGACTATGGCAATTTTTGAAATTTATCTTGAACAACCACCTTTATGCTTCTTACAGTGTCGGGGTTATCGATTTTTCCTTTGTCATTTCAAAGTCCCGCTTTATTGGTCAAATTAATTCTTGCTGACGCTTAACCCTTAATTTTAAAGTTGTGACGAGTTTGTGGTATGTCTTAATAAGTGAGCATCGTTAAATCCTTTTGATGCGGTGGTGATGCCCCCATACCAAAATTTGTTACAGACCTTAAAGGTTAAGTGCGGCGTTAGTCGATCCTCCTCAAGTCTTTTTATGGAGATGAACTCATGTTTTTATGCCGATGCTCGAGAGGTCTTATTGTATATTCAATCATATTCCTCATTAACCTGGAAATCCGGGCCCTTTGGTGATTAGATTTGAACATATGTCCCCGAAGGGGTCCTACATCTTGTTCCTCTGAGGAGGTTTATCTGTAGACCCGTTATTCATTGTGACTGAATGACTCAGCCACTTATAAAATTTCTAGGGCGCCTTTAAAAAGGGCTTTGGGTCCGTCAGTAACTGCATTTGAAAGACCCGGAATCAACCGCTGGACTTGGAAGAACCAGCACCAGACCGGATGCCCCCGAAAGGGACTTTTAGAACTCTGTGTTTGCATCATTGTCCAGCCATGCATTAATGGCTTCGATGATTAACCGAGTGCCCCTCAGGGAGGTCTTTGGTTTTAATGCCCAGTGTTTACACTGCTATCTGGTCATGTATTAATAGTATCGACGATCAATTGTGTGCCCCTCGAGAAGGTATTTGGTTTCAAAGCCTAGTGTTTACACTATTATACGGCCATGTATTAATGGCGTTGACGATCGATCGGGTGCCCCTCGGGGAGGTCTTTGATTTCAAAGCCTAGTGTTTATTGCAATCCAGCCATGTATCAATACGTTGGCAATCGACTAGGTGCCCTTCGGGGAGGTCTTTGGTTTACAATTGTGTTGTACCACAGGGCAGACGCTAGTTCATTTATCGGGTTTTACTATGATTTATTAGGACTAGCGCTTGAGACCCTGGAATTAAGAAGGTGCCCCTTTTGTGAAACTTGCATCTTTGTTTGTAGTTCGAGCACTGTTTCACTTGACCGCCTGGTTCCTGGTGTCCCTTCCTTATGATGCTATGTTTCACACCTTTCGTATTTTGCGGCAAATGGTGTTTTAAGCCTTAAAGAACACGAATTTGAGTTTTCCCCATCGGGATGTGCTATAATTGTCACTAGGTTACATTGGGTCATAAACATGACAACGTCCTTTTAAGTGGGAGCCTAAAATAAAAATCGAATCTTTAGCAAATAATTTGCTAATCGTACGATTTAGGCAAGCAAAGCAGTTCCTTTCATTAGTATGTACAAGGATGGTAACAATGTTTCATGATATTTACAATGCATGATATTTACAACTTTTTCAGATCTTATGAAAGAAACATTAAGCAAAGTAATGACGGAGATGTATAGCATTCCATGCTCTTGGAAGTTGGATTCCATCTGTCATTTTTAGTTCAAATGTACCATCCGAGAATTTTTGGTTAATCATATATGGCCCCTCCCAGTTGGGTCCGAGTACCCCAGTTTCTGTCATGATTCTTTTCAGAACAAGGTCCCTAACTTGGAAGATTCTACGCTTCACTCTAGCATTGAAATTACGAGCTATTCTTCTTTGATGTGCCATGACTCTGAGTTCTGCTTCTCTCCGTCTTTCTTCAAGATGATTGAGTGCTTCGAGCTGCAGTTTCTCATTATCTTCTTGGTTAAAATGGTTTTTCCTATGAGTCGGGACCTCCAGTTCTACTGGGATCACAGCCTCGGATCCAAACGCAAGCGAGAATGGAGTATGCCCTGTCGCAGTTTTATGAGTGGTACAGTTTGCCCATAGTGCAAGTGGAAGCTCGTCTAACCATGCACCCTTAGATTTTTTGAGTTTCTTTATAATGGTTAACTTCAAGATTTTGTTGATTGCATCGACTTGCCCGTTGGCCTGCGGATGGGCAACAAATGCAAAACTCTTCTTGATTTTGTACATGGCACAAAAATCCACAAATTCACTGCTCTCAAATTGAGTTCAATTATCGGTGATTATTTTCTGTGATATACCGAACCTACAGATGATGTTCTTTAATACAAAATCGATCACCTTCTTTGAAGTAATAGTAGCTTGCGGTTCAGCTTCAGCCTAGTTAGTGAAATAGTCAACTACTACTATCGCATACTTCATATTTGATTTAGCTGTAGGTAATACTTCGATCAAGTCTATGCCCCAGACACCAAATGGCCATAGGCTGACCATTTGAGTCAATTCAATGGGAGGTGCTATCGGAATTTTCGTAAATCTTTGGCATCTATCACACTTTTTAACATAGGTCATTGCATCTAGATTCACATCGGGCCAGATTAGCCATATCGCAGAATTTTATTAGCTAGTGTTTAGCCACCTATGTGACCTCCGCAATCTCCTCCATGTAATTCTGTCAGGATCGCTTTTGATTCCTCCTTTATTACACATCAAAGCAATGGCATAGAAAACCTTCGTCTGTATAACTTGTCGTCCTGAATAAGGTATAACAGTGCTTTGCGTAGTATTTTCTTTCGCTTTTTCGGCTCTTCGGGAAGCGTCCCATTAAGGATATATTCTTTAATCAGAGTTATCCATGATAGGGGTTCCTCAACCGTCTCCATGATCCAGTCGACATCCGCTTCCTCCATGGCGGGAGTTGAAAGTACTTTGACAAGAATAAGGCCTAGTAACTGTGCATCTAAAGAACTAGTATATTAGGAAAGAGATTCCGCCTTTGAATTTTCTTCCGTCATAATGTGAGATATAGTGTAATGGTCGAGGTTGTTGAGAAGTTCCATGGCTTTAATAAGATAAGAAGGGAGGCTTCTAACTTTAGTCTAGAATTCTCCGAGGACCTGACACACTACCAGTTGAGAATCACTAAAGATTTGTAAGGTTTTCAAATTCAACTCCTTTGCTAATTTCATCCCTATTATTAATGCTTCGTATTCGGCCTCATTATTTATCGACGGTAATTCCAATCTCAAGGCATAGCTGCGTCCATGAAGGATAACACTTCATGCCCTACAGTTGCGTTGATAAGTTGGTCAATTCTCGGTAATGGAAAACTGTCTTTAGGACATACTTTGTTAAGGTCTGAGTAGTCTATGCACACTCCCCATTTGCCATTGGATTTTTTAACAAGGACCGGATTGGAAACCCAAGCGGGATATGTAGATTCTCTTATAAAATTATTTTTGAACAATCCATCCACTTCTTCTTTTAATGCCATAGATCTTTCAGGTCCTTACATCTGTCTTTTTTTTACAGGAGTCAGACTAGGATTAATATTCAACTTATGAATAGTTACATCTGGTGATATTCCGCACATGTAAGAGTGCGTCCATGCAAAAACATCTAAATTTTCTTTTAGAAACAATATCAAGTCCTTCTGCAATTTTAGGCCTAGCTGAGAACCTATCTTAAGGACTCGGGCAAGATCTTTATCGTGTACTGGAACAGAGATGGTGTCCTCAGCCGGTGCCGCTCTGTTTTCCCCCATAACGGCTTTTCTTGGATCAATTTCCTTCTGAGCTTCACTATGTTCACCAGTATAAGGTCCCTTCCTTAATTGCTATAAGGGGAGATCATGAATGTGGAGCGAAAGCTCCACATCCTTCTTCACTTCCTTCTTCCTCGCCTCGGCTTGCTCAGTCAGATAGCATTCCCTTACTATTTGTTGGTTGCCTTTGACCATACCAATTCCGTTTTCAATAGGGAATTTCATCGTGAGACACCATGGGGCCATTGTTATTCTAAATGCTGCAAGGGTTGACCTTTCAAGAAGGGCGTTGTAAGCAGAGATCTTATCTATTATGACAAAGTCTTGTTTTAATGCTACCTTACACTCTCCTTCTCCAAGCTTGACAAGCAGACTGATGACGCCAATTGTTTGAAAGGTTTGCCCCGTGAATCCATGGATTTTATTCTGGCAATCCTTCATATCATCCATTGAGAGTTTCATTATGTGGAATGCACTGATGAAGAGAACATTGAACGGTGCTCCACTATCAACTAAGACCCTTCTAACAATGGCTGGTCCCAAGCCAATGGTTATCACCATGGGATCTACCACTGGAGTTATGAGTCCGTTTGCATCCTCATCTTTGAATACGATGTCATCCCAGGGAATTCTTGGCATCTTTGCTGATAAGGCTTCATTCTTGATCATGAGCTCTTCTTCTTTCGGAAGGTTCTTAGTTTCCTGAGAGTATTTCACAATGTCCCCCCTTTCTGGTTGGGTATGGCCCACTTGAAATGGTATTATGATCAATCTTGGAATAGCTGCGATCGAAACACTTTCATTTTGCTTAGGTTGTCCCGTAGAGGTTCCTTGGCCTTGAGCATTCAGGACATTCTACGGGTTCTTTGTATACTGATGAAGTCTGTTTTTCCTTATCAGTTCTTCAATTAAGCTTTTCAGGTGTCTGCACTCGTTTGTACTGTGACTTGGCTGATTATGGAATCGGTAGAACCTTCCTGACTTGACTGTTGCATCACTAACCTTCGCTTGTTTTGGTACTGGGTAATCATCAGTATCTTTGGTTGCCATAAATATGTTCTCCATGGTGTCATTCAGAGAAGTCAATTCTGAATTCTTAAAGAAACGAAGCTTTTTATTCGGTCGATTGTCTCTTTCATCGTTCCCTCTTTTCTGATTACCGGGATTCTTCTGACCACCTTCTACACCATCATTCTTCTTCTCGGACCATGCACTGCTTTCAAGGACATCTACAGTATAGGCAGGATCCTCATCCACGGCGATATACTCCTCAGCTTTGTCAAACAGTTCCTCAAGAGTGCTCGGTTTCTTTTTCTTAATCCATCGTCCGAGCTTGGTTTTATTACTTATGGCTCCCTTCGAAGCCATTAGAACCAAACGAGGCTCGTAGTTTCCAACCTCGGCAGCGACGATGTTGAATCGGGTGAGAAAAGCCCTTATGGATTCCCATGGCCTTTGTTCAAGCTCGTTCAATTCCATGACATCTCGCACTTTTGTCACTTGGAGCCTGAATTGCTCTCGAAATAGTTTGGCCAAGGTAGCAAAGTCATCCACAGATCTAGGTGGTAGCTTTGTGAACTAAAGTGATGCCATGCCTTCGAGGTAAGTTGGAAAGTATAAGCACTCAACTCATAAGTATCCCGTGCTTCGTCCATATGCTGATCATACTTGAACAGAAATATGTTCGGATCACTTGTTCCATTGTAAGCTTGGACTGTTGGTGGTTTAAATTTATTTGGGTATGGCGCCATTTTTACCCTTTCTGTGAGTGGGGTTTTGGTGGGAGCAAATCCCCAGTCCTTCTCGTCATTCGGCTTCCCCGACCTCTTTTCCATAATTCTTCGCACCATTTCTGTTATGCATTCTTCTTCGTTGAGCTGGACCATGGGGCAGACGCCGTCGTCCTTACCGGATGTTTGCCTAATCAAACAGCCGCGGTTCGGATGGCGGGACCCTGGGCCTCCCACTTGAGGAGGTGCCCCATTGGTGGTTCCATGCGCTTGTCGAGAAGTCGCTTTATCTGTATGGTTGCGCATGGGTGACTTGGCTTCCTTATATCGAGGATCTTTAGAATTTGCAGTTTCTTGAATAAAGTCTCCTCGGTTTGGACTTGAAGAAGAGGAGCCCGCGTTTTCGTGTGATTAGTTTGAACAGATTTAGCATGAGCGGTATTCATAGTAACTTTTGTCGTAGCGGCTTGCATGGCGAATATGGACGTAAGTTTCTTCAACATGGCATTGTTTGCAATGTCCATTTGGCTTGTTTAAGTCACGGTAACTTCCTCCAATTCTCGTCTTGTTATGGCGGCTCCGGCCTTAGAACTTCCACCAACGTCGAATTGGTTGGTGAGAGGAGTATTCTCATTGTTGGCAACATCATTGGTATCTTCGCCATTTTGACTAGAAACTCTTTTTGACGGTCTATTCGGTTTACCCATGATTTCAAGCAAGGACTTGAATTAGGTCGTAATGAGATTGGCTTAGATTCTTAATGCAAAGTCTTGAACCTTGTGAGAGAGTGTGAGAGAACGGAAGATTGAATCGGCACCACGGTGGGTGCTAAATGTTAATCCTGAAATTAGAATCTACACCAAAAGCATAGAAAATACTTCTCAAAATGCAGAAAACAAAAGAAATGTAGCTGTAAAGTAGTAAAAGTGCAAATGAGGACACAATGTTTTATAGTGGTTAGATCAAGCGTGATCTACGTCCACTTTAAATAATGATCCCATTATCACATCAAGAGTTACAAAATAAGCATGTCCTCTCATTACACTCATCATTAGCCTCACTACTTCTCTCTTATATCTATTAGAAATGGCTAGGGAGAGACTTGATAGAATTCTTCAAATGTGGTAAGTGATCAAACGAATCTAGTCTTTCTCATGAAATTCGATGAACTTCCATGGCTTCATGATGGATTTGGAGTTTGATCTTCAACAAGAAGTGGTCGGAGATGAACAAATTCCTTAGAAAAGGCCGAGAATTGGATTTGGTAGCCTTTCGGGGTCATGAAAAATCCTCCCCCATTAAAGTGGAATTGAACCCCTATTTATACGAGCGAGGAATGGATGAATTATAGCTCTTAGGTTTTGGGTTGGTCTATTGGGTATTTACGAAAATGCCACTTTCAGTTGTCGCCAGCTAATTGCCAATTTTCAAGCGCCAGACCGACCCAGTTTTATCCCAATCGGTCCAGAAGTGTTCCGATCCAATTCCTGCCCGACCGGTCCCAAAATAGATGTGGTTGACCCGATCCAAATACAACCGACCGACCCGCTTCAGAGATGAAAATATTGATTCGTTCTTTCAAAACAGTCTGACCCGATCCGTTCCTTGGTAGAGTACGCCGACCCATTCTGAGTTGAGCAGACCGACCCAATGTCCTTTGGATAGACCGACCCGATGATGGATGGACAAGACCGACCTGAAGACAGATGGACAAGACCGACCCAATCCACTCTTAAAGAAATCAAGGCCGACCCGATCTAGATGATGAACCGGCCCATTCACTGTCTGACAGACCGATCCACCTCTTACTGAACAGACCGACCCACCTCATCATTTTAACTGACCGATCTGTAAATGTTTTGAGAACAAGCCGACCCAGTCTTCAAATAATCCAGACTGACCCATATTGTGTGCAACTATTTGTGGATAACACCTTCTTTTATGTGTAGATTACCGTGACATGAACAAGGTTACTAGGAATAATAAGTATCCTCTTCCGTGAATAGACGATTTGATTGATCAGTTGGGTGGAGCAAGTGTGTTCTCTCAATTAGATCTCGCAACAGGTTTTCATCAGCTCTGAGTAGCAGCTGAGAGTATTCCTAAAACGACATTTTGGACGTCGTTTGCATTTTATGGTTGGTTGGTTATGCCATTCAGATTGATTAATGCACCAATTTTGTGGATCTTATGAATAGGGTATTCAGGAATCAACTGAATAAGTTTTTTCTTATGTTCGTGGACTATATCTTAGTTTACTCGAGGACAGAGGAAGAACACATGGAACATTTGAGGATAGTGAACGGAGGTATTGAGGAAATACCGATTGAAAGCAAAATTTTATATGTGTCACTTCTGGAGGAAGGAAGTGAGATTCTTGGGCCATGTTGTTTTATAGAATGGTATTGTCATAAATCCTGCAAAGGTGGCTAAGGTGCAAGATTGGTCTACGCATAAGAATGCAACAGACATAAGGAGCTTCTTAAGGTTGGCTGGATATTACCATAAGTTTATCCAAGACTTCTCCAAGATAGCGGCACCGTTAACTCAATTGACCAAGAAGAACCAAGCTTTTGCTTGGGACGGAAGGTGCGAGGATGCATTCAAGAGCCTAAAGGAAAAGTTGACGTGTGCACTAGTGTTAGTTATTCCTAAAGGGAATGAAGAGATGGCAGTATACACAGATGCCTATGGTACTAGACTAGGTGTTGTATTGATACAAGGAGGTAGTGTTGTAGCTTATGCTAGTCAACAGCTGAAACCGCATGAGAAAAGATATCCTACCCAGGATTTGGAATTGGCAGCGATCGTGTTCACATTGAAGATGTGGAGACATTATTTCTTGGGAGAAAGATTCGAGTTGTTTACTGATCATAAATCGTTAAAGTATCTTTTCTCTCAGAAGGATCTAAATCTCCGTAAGCAGAGATGGTTAGAGTTCTTGGCTTCATATGATTTCAATATCGCATACACACCCAGGAAGGGCAATGCGGTAGCTGATGCATTGAGTAGTAGACATGCCAGTTTGCGGGCTATGTTTCTGGAATGGAAGCAATTGGAGTATATCGCGGGATATGATTTCAGACCTAAGTCCGAATTAGATCCAGCTATGTTAGCAAGTTTGACAATCATACCGACTTTGATTGAGCAGATTGGATCAAATCAGTGGGACGATCCTAACCTATCGGAAATCATCTCCAAGGTAGGGACAGGTATCGACAACGAGAGAATGAACAAGTATGGTCTTGATCGAGAAGAATGGCTTTAGAAGAATGGGAGACTAGTTGTACCCAATGTTAATGGATTGAGAGATAAAGTGCTTAGAGAATGTCATCACTCGAAACTGACTATACATCTCGGTGGTAACAAGATGTATCGAGACATGAAACCGACCAACTACTAGGAAGGGATGAAGAGAGACGTTGGGAAGTTTAAAGCTAAGTGCATGAATTGCTAGTTAGTTAAAGCCGAGCAAAAGAAGCCTAGTGGTTTGTTACAACCACTGGAAATTCCCGAATGGAAATGGGAACAAGTCTCAATGGATTTCATTGATGGTTTACCAAGGGCTAGATCAAGTCATAATAGTATTTGGGTGATTGTGGACCGATTGACCAAAAGTGCAAGCTTTATACTGGTCAAGTCGAATAGAACGACGACCAAATTAGCGGAACTGTATATGAAGTGGGTAGTGAGATTTCATGGAGTACCTAAAGGTATCGTGAGCGATCGAGATCCATTATTTACTTGTGGGTTTTGGAAGAGCTTACAAGAAGCTTTAGGGTCATAATTACATCTTAGTACTGCGTATGATCCTCAAACCGACAGTCAAACAGGGAGGGTGAATCGTGTATTAAAGGATCTCTTAAGGGCTTGTATATTGGACTTTGGAGGATAATGGGATGACCATTTGCATCTGATTGAATTGGCGTATAATAATATTTATCAGTCCAGTATTGGTATGGGTTCATTTGAAGCTTTGTACGAAAGATAGTGCAACTCACCATCATGTTGGTTGGAAACCGGTGAGAAGTTTGTGCTTGGGTCGGATGTAATAAAAGAAACTTCAGATAAAATCAAGGTTATTCAATAGAGAATGAAGGCCGTCCAAGATAGGAAGAAAAGTTATGCTGATAAAAGACGAAGAGATTTGAAATTCTCCATCGGCGACCTAGTATTCGTCAAGATCTCTCCATTAAAGAGTGTGATTCATTTTGGTAAGAGAGGTAAGTTAGAACCAAGGTTTGTTGGTCCATTCCCAGTTCTCGAACAAGTTGAGAATTTGGTATATAAAGTTGGATTACCAGACAAGATGGCGGGAGTTCACGACGTATTTCAGGTTTCTCAATTAAGGAAGTTCGTGCATGATTTTGATATGACTATTTCACCAGATCAGTTGGATGATATCAAAGTAGAATCCAAGCTGGTTGGGAACCGTAGACTGATTCGTATTGTTGGGTACGATACGAAGCAACTTCGGAGGAAGACAGTGGAACTAGTCAGGCTTCAGCGGGGTGATAATGAAAACGGTTGTACTTGGGAAACAGAGGAGAACATAAAGAAGACGCATCCAGAACTCTTAGCCTGGTAAGATTTTAATTGTGATATAGTTATTCCCTCTGTTAGTAAACCGCATGCTAGGATAGGCTTCTTGTGTTATTATGTATGTTTGATTGTTTGTAAATGGCTGATAGGCATGCGGGCCACCATTGTATGTTTTGGTTAAGGAATTTCGGAGGCGAAATTTCTTAAGGGTGGAAGAGTGTAACGACCCGCATTCTACGTATTGGACGATCGTAGAATATTTATTTTATTTTCATATGAAGTCGTATGGTCGTGTAACTTTGAGGAACGACCATTAGGTTCATTCCCCATGTTCACATTTTTGCCGAATTTGAAATGACCGTTTTTGCCCCTGGGTTTCACCTATAACTTTTGATTGGTTAGGAATTTTGACCTGAAGCCACTTCCATTGATTTGTATGATGGTTTACCTTTCCGTAGAATGGTCACATTTGTCAAACGGACTTACCGTTCGGGAGATATGGCTGAAATAATGTTAAGAAGGTGAGAAATAGCATAATTGGGCTTAACCGAGTGATTAACAGCTAATCCCATAACCCATTTCGTGATTAGGGTTATGGCAGTGCTGGTAAGGTTTGGAAAATCAGTTTTGTTCGTTTTTCTAGCCACCATTTACCTCCCTCTAACCCTGGTAATGGCCTCTACCTTCTAAATGTCACCTAATTGCTTTGTAATCACTAATTAAGCAAAACTACATCAAATCAATACAAATTAGCATCAAATCATAGATAGAGCTTCTTCTATACATTGGAATGCATGTCATATCAGTCATAGTTTCAGATCTAAGATTCACTTGTGGCTAAGGTGAGTGATTTGCACTTCTATTCACAAATTACGGCTAATTAGGGTTGATTAGTGATAATTAGCGAAATTATGCATCATAAAAATCTGGAAAAATATGTAGAAATTCTAAAATATTATTTTATGTCACTGGTGAAAATTTGGGTTAATTTGGATTAAGTTTGCTAATCCTATAGCTAAAACATGGTTAAGGGGATTAAGCGGAAAATCAAGCTTTTTGGGTATGTTTGATCTAAAATATTTCATGTGATTGATGTTTTAATGTTATGATTGATTCAATATGTTGCTACCATTGTTAGGAATGTTTTATTATTTCATAAGAAGGTTAGAATGGTTGGAAACGCCATCGTTTGGCGAAAATAGCTTGCTGGAAAAGTTGCAGATTTTCAGAATCGGTTAGGATGGAGACCCGATCCGAACCGGTTATGAGGGAGACCCGAACAGATCCAGATAGGAGAAAGAGACCCGAACCGATCCAGATAGGAGAAAGAGACCCGAACCGGTTCAGATAGGAGAAAGAGACCCGAACTGATCCGGATAGGAGAAAGAGACCCGAATCGAACCTGATAGGAGAAGGAAACCCAAACCGAACCGGATAGGAGGAGGAGACCGAAGTAACCGGATAGAAGGAGGAGACTCGAACCGAACCGGATAGGAGGAGGAGACCCGAATCGAACCATATAGGAGTAAGACCCGAACCGAACCGGATAGGAGGAGGAGACCCGAACCGTACCGTATAGTAGGAAGAGACCCGAACTGAACCAGAGGAGACCAAAAACCAAGATTCAAAGGTAATCCATATGGGAAGTTAGAACTCAGGATCCAGATGGAAACCAACGAGTTAACTTCATGAGTTGGGCTTTGCGGTGGGACGTGTGCAAAGGGGTTATCAATACCTATAGCTTTGGTTCACCACTGAGAGACGGATTAGCAGCTATGGATTAGCGCAATGGGACCGTTAAGACTCCCAAGGGCAAGTGATCGTAGCATGACTATGAGCCAGTGCAGCGGAGTCGTCAATATTCCATGGGGTCAAAGTGGACATAGCAAGGGATTAGTGGATATGGACCAGCACAATGGGGTCATTAGGACCCCAAGGGCAAAGTGTTCGCGACAAAGGATTTGGTGATCAAAGTAGTGGATATCGTATACGTTACGCATTGAGTGAGAGATGTTAGGATGATTGCTATGTTTGATGTTTGCTATCACCATGACATGCACACTCCCATTTTACACTTTATGTTAGTGTTACCTTAGATACTGTACATTTTGCTGTGCTAACTCTTTGGTTGCAGGTCCAGGTTCAAGTATGAACATTTATACCTGTTATTGTTTTATTTTGCTGTTATTGCTCATACTAGACTTTTGTCTAACCCAGAGTTTTATGTCTCTTCTTATTACTCTGGTGCTCCTAAACGAGCAGACTAGAGACAAGTCAGGTGATTATGCACGAGTAGATATCCAGAGACGAGAATGAGGCTTCCACGTACTATTTACATATATTCTCCCTGTGTTGTTGATGGTCGCTACTTTAGGCATTAGCAGTGTACCTTTTCTATTTTTGTTTAGAGTAAGTTTTGAAGTTATAATAATGGTTTGGATCATAAGCAGTATTTTGGATTCCGCTGCAATGATGATTTAGTTCTCAGCTTATGCACTGTCTCGCCTGTTTTATGTCAAGTTATGTTGCTATTATATTTTATTCCATGCGATGTGAGATATACTATAGGTTCTTTGGAGATTCATAGTTCTAAACCCTTTTCTTTTACGACCGTCTCGTGCTAGTCGGGCATTGGCACAGCGTATTTCGGGGAAATGTCGGCTGGTCCAGGGCAGGCTGTCACATGTCGACACCTCTAGGGCTGGGATCAACCCCCAACGGGCCAGATTCCTGCGTTGTCCCACCTTGTTTGGTTTTCGAATTAAGTTAAATTTATTGATTAATTTGTTTGTATATGTTTCTCTTATGCGTATACGAACTTCAAACCTTAATAACTTCTTCATACGATGTCCGTTTTAAAAAATCCAGGTGTCTATTTTTACCAGAATTCCGAAACGAACACAATGGCATAGTCCATTTCACTTAATTCTGAATATTTAATTAAGTACTCTTTAATTTATCATCTCCAGTATTGTTAAAATTATGGGGTGTTACATTCTCCTCTTCTCAAAGGATTTCGTCCCTGAAATCTCCAAGTTAAGTAGAATGTATATCCTAACATCCATCACCCATATTCTCATCCACCAATCACAGGCATCCATTGCCCTTAAATGATTTCTAATTCTTAAATGAACATATGCAAAGGTGTGTGTATATGTCCTTAAAATAATGCGAAAGATCAGGCGATCTACTGATTCAGTCGACCTCCTTAATGAAATGTATGTTAGTGCTATGAATCCAACATGCATGCAAATAATCCCATTATAACATATAAGTTCTATATGTGTACACAATCATCCATCCAAATGAAACATCCATATGATGATACACCCACTTTCATCCATTAAAAGAAGAAAAATGCACACACATCCATATGCAATATGAGAGTGATTGAGCCGATGTAGAACCTAATGTGTGTGTATATACATCCACGAGCAACAACTAGCAAACACTTGCACCCACTTGCATCCATCAAACATAACATGTCTCAAATACATGTTTACATTCACGGAATTCCTACCTAAAGGTCAAAGATTCGATAGACATGATATACTTAAGTGATAGAAAGAAGTATGAATAAAAGCTTTAGAAAGGAAGTTAAGAACATACCTTCAAAAATAAAAGGGTACGAAGCACGAATCTTGTCTATGATCTCCCAAGCTGCGTCCTCTTGGTTATCTCCCCACTGAACTTTCAGCAGTTTGACTTCTCGGTTGTGTAGCTTATTAACTTCTGTTCTAGGAATACGGGTGGGAACTCATCTAATTGTCGCCTCCTATTCCAGCTCTACTTCCTCAAGCATACTCGGCTCAACTACTTCTGCGGTATCATGCAAGCACTTCCGTAAATGAGAAACGTGGAAAACATCATGAACACCGGACAGTCTCTCTGGTAGCTTTACTCTATAGGCCATTTTTCCAATCCTTTCTGTTATGGGAAATGTCCCTACGAATCTTGGTGCTAATTTCCCTGCAAATCCAAAGCGAACCACATTCCTTAATGGTGATGCCTTAATGAAAACCATGTCTCCCACCTCAAACTCAATGTAGTCCTTCTCTTATTTGCATAGGACTTCTACCTATCGTGAGCTGTCTTCATTCGTCGTCTAATAAGATCAATCTTTTTGGAAGTTTCTCTAAGCATATCTGGTCCAAGTAGAAGTCTTTCTGTAGACTTCCACCAAAAAATCAATAATCTACAAGGTCGTCCGTACAATGCTTCAAAGGGTGTCATGCCAATGCTAGCTTTATAATTGTTGTTGTAGGCGAACTCTACTAAAGGAAGGTGCTTTTCCCAAGTCCTTCCGAAGTCTTGGATATACAGTATTAAAAGATCCTCAAGAACTCTATTCACCCTTTCCATCTATCCAACGGTCTAAGGATGATTAGCGGTGCTCAAACGCAACTGTGTACCTAATGCTTCTTGCAAGCTCCTCCCAAACTCACTAGTAAAAATGGGTTCACGATCACTTATGATGCTGGAAGGTACTCCATGAAGATGGATTATCTCACGAACGTAAACTGTTGCCAACCGTGCTGCCGTCCTCTTACTCTTAACCAAAATGAAATAAGTGCTCTTAGTAAGTATGTCTATTACAACCCAGATATTGGTGTTGCCTTTCTTCGATCTAGGTAAACCATCTATGAAATCCATAGAGACGCTCTCCCACTTCCACTGTGGGACCTCTAAAGGATGAAGTAAATCACCGGGCTTCTTTTGCTCAGCTTTGACTTGTTGAAAAATCAAACATTGAGAAACAAACTCCGCTACATCTTTCTTCATCCCAGCCCAAAAGAAATCCCTCTTCATATCTCTATACATCTTATCATCACCTGGATGAATAGTCATCTTAGAATGATGGGCTTCCTCTAGGACTATCTTCAACAAACTACCAACTCGGGGAACACAAAGCCTTCCATCTCGTTGCAACCACCTTCTATCGTCTGTGGAATATCCACTAAGGTGACTAGAAGTCTCCCCACAACTGAGCCTATCTAAGATATCTGAAATCTGTGGATCCCCTTGCTGTGAAGTTCCTATCTGGTCCAAAAGAGTAGGTCTCACCTCCAGTGATGCTAATAAGACAGACAAAAACTCAGTGGAGGGTCTAAAGTCATAAGTCGATTGAACTCCAAGCTTTTTCTCTCCATAAAAAGAAGACTTAAGGCCACCCTATGCCAACTCAATGCGTCTGCCACCACATTTACCTTGCCAAGGGTATACGCAATCATGAATCATAAGATGCTAGGAACTCCATCCACCTTTGTTGCCTTAAATTAAGATCCTTCTGTGAGTACAAGTACTTAAGAGATTTATGATCGGTGTACAACTCGAACTTCTCTCCAAGAAGATAATGGCGCCACATCTTAAGTGCGAATACTATGGTAGCTAGCTCTCTAAGTCATCTGTAGGGTAGTTCTTCTCATGAACCCTTAGCTGTCTAACTCCACAACATACTACCCTTCCCTCTTGCATCAGAACCGCACTAAGCCCTGTACCATATGCATCAGTGTATACTGTAAACACTTTATTCCCATCGGGCAAGGCCAAGACTGGGGCTGTTGTCAGAGCCCTCTTTAATCGTTGTAACAACATCACAATCTATATCCCACGAAAACGTCAGATTTTTCTTCGTCATCCGGGTGAGTGGGGCTGATATCTTTGTGAAGAGCTTAATGAACATGCTATAATAGCCTGCCAATCCAAGAAAACTTCTCACCCCCATTGCATTCTTTGGGATCTGCCAATCTTGAACTACAACTACCTTTGCGGCATCTACTGCTATCCCTTATTTATAAACCACATGCCCTAGGAATCTCACCTCTTTCCTCCAAAAATGACATTTGGAGAACTTTTCCTTAAGCTAGTGCGCACAGAGAGTTTCCAAAACCTCTCTCAAATGTTGGGCATGCTCTTCCTCGCTCTTCAAGAAGATTAAGATGTCATCAACAAAGACCACAACAAATTTATTTGAAAACTCCCGAAACACCCTATTCATTAGATCAACAAAATAGGCGGGTGCATTCGTCAACCCAAAAGGCATAACGAGCCATTAAAAGAAAGCATCTGGAGTCCTAAAAGCGGTCTTATCTATACTGCCCTTGGCCACCCTTAATTGATGAAAGTCCGTGGCTAAGTCTAACTGAGAGAAAATAGATTCACAAACAAGCTGGTCAAACAGATCATCTATCATCGGGAGTGGGTGTCTGTTCTTCTTGGTGAGTTTATTCAACTCTCTATAATCTACACATAAGCGAAGCAAACCATCCATCTTAGTTGTGAATACTAACGGAGCACCCCATTTAGATATGCTTCACCTAATAAACACTTTCTCAAGTAACTCCCCTACTTGCTTGCTGAGCTCCCTTCTTTCTCTTGGATCCATATGGAGCACAGGTAGTGCAACTGGCTTTGCATTATCCACCAACTATATACGGAAATCAATCTCGTGCCTCGGGGGTAAGCCCCGAACCTCATCGAAAACATCAGAATACTCTCGGACTACTGATATAGATCGCATATCATTAATAGATGCGTTAAGTGACTCTAGGAAACTAAGCATGACAAACCCTTTTGGGTCACACGAAATCTCGAGGGTTCTCCCATGGCATGTCAAAATTCTAACAACCCTCCTCTCACAATCCAGAAAGGAAACATACATGGCTAGCCAATACATTCCTGGAATCAAACCAAGCACATATGCGTCGCACTCAAACTCGATGCCTAACAAAGATATTCTCAAACCCCGACAAATCATGGACAAATGAGCCGTACCACCAATGGGGTTTGAGACAATGGGATCCACTACCATACTAGTACTAAGGGGTAGAGACTCAATCACAGAATCAGATATAAAAGAATGCAAAGCGTCAGAATCAAAAAGAGTTCTAATAGATGATTGAAAAGAGAAATCAAACCTTCTATGGAAACTTTCCTATCTCTATCTGGAGCACTGGTCATGAGAGCATGCACCTACCCTCCAGAAGCTCCTGCCCTTTGACCTTGTCCTAGATTCTTTGGACACTCCTTATAATAGCATCCGACCTCCACACAACTGAACCAAGCATTCTTCCTTTTGCAGTCCTTGATAAAATGACCCTCGCGTCTGAAATTATGGCACTTCCTCTTATCCTTAGGCTTGTCGTTATTTCCGCCCTTCTTTTGTTGTTGTTGTCCTCCTTTCTTAAGCCACACTTTCTTGCTTTGTGTTTCCTCAACCTTATCTTCTTTCTTTTCAACTTTATCTTTGTTGGCTCGCTTTTTGACCAAGCCATCCAGGACCATTCATAAAAGGAAAACAGGAAACCAAGTCCCCCGAGAAAATGGAGAAATGGATCGCACTCCATCGTCTCGCACAGAAATGGATCACACTCCATCGTCTCGCCCAGGAATGGATCGCACTCTATCGACTCGCCCAGGAACGGATCGCTCCCATCTCGTCAACGAACGATGCATCCAGGCGACCCGATCCAAACTTATATCGTTGCCCAGAGCGATCCGATCCGATCCCTTGGTGCGCACCGAACCTTCTGACCCATTCAATCACGAGCTGGTCTTCAGCGATCCGAACCACACGGATCTGGCGACACGTGTTCCTAACCGCCATCTGGACCAAGTTCTCCCCATCTGCACGATCCGATTTTCGAGCAAATCATGACACCTGTTCACAACGGCTAGTTTGACTATTTCTTCAATGGTGGCGATGCGTTCCGATGATCTCGGGATTCGTGCCACGTGTCCGCGATCCACCTGACAAAATCAGCTATAAATAGCCCAGAGCTTGGCATTTTTCGGGAGCTTTTTGGCAATAGCGAGTACTGAATCCGCCATTGTTGTCAAACCACTGAAATATTGAGAGAAATTACTGTTGTACTAGCTTTTAAAGCATATTCAATAAGATATAAAGTGGACGTAGGCTCGTTAACGCCGAACCACTATAAATTCTGAGTGTTATTTTCTTTTCCTTGTTCCTCATTTAGAATTCTCTACAGTTTATAACAATTTGGGTGTTAGGTCCAAATTTCGATCTAACATTTTTGGTGCTTTCACTGAGAAACTCGGTCTTAAAGTTTCGTCATTCGTTTCCTTGAAGATTCCAGTGATTCGGATATCATGGCTGGAAAAAGATCTAAAGTTTCGAAGACCAACGAAACGATCGAGGAGAGTGTACATGAACTGGGCAACGAAGAGACTCTGGATCATGGAACGCAGGAGGCGATCCGATCCGATGAAGACATCTCGTTCCGAGTCGATGAGAACGAGACGATCCGTGCTACTGAAGGGGTTGTTACTCGATCCCGGGGCAACACCTCGCAGCCTCCGCGCACCACGACCACGAGTCGATCTCAGGGGGACGCAACGAACCGCCCTCCACGAACCGCAGCTACCCGAACTGATGGTCAGAACACAACTCGACCTGGAAAAGAACCAATGACCCACTCCTATCGTCCTGGAACCTCTGCTCGACCCGGTCCGAGCACTTTGCCCATAAGAGAGGGTGATGATGACCACTATGATCCTGCTGCTCCTGTCACTGAGGGGGATCTTTCTCGCTTTGTCGAAATGTGGGATAGGTTGTTTGACGAGTTGGCTGCCCAAAGACAGGAAAGTTCTATCCTACGGCAAAACCTGACGGCTATGGATAGAAGACTTGATGAGCTAGCAAGACGAAGAGCATCGCCGGTTCGTCCACTCACCCCAGTATATTCCTCTTCATCTGAAGAATCGCCGAGACCTCCGCGGCGACCGTATGAAAGAGCCGAAAACATAGAACAGCTTCGGTTCGGGACCCTGCCCTCACAAGAAGAAGAACTAGGGGCAAGACCCACAAACCGTAATATGGATGGTCAAGCAACGACCCTCAGGACTCGAGGTGTGAACAGTCCTGTGCATGACAGACCACCTCAGCCCTGTCGCCGTACGCATACTCATGATAACAGGGGGCAGCGAGGCTCCGTCCAAGCCCCGGATTTTGTGGCTACTCCCCGAAGAGAGATCAGAGAACCTCGTCGGGCCAGAGTCACTGACCCTGAACCTCCTTTGACTAGTGCAAACGTTGCAGCCATGGTTCACCAGATTTTGGCCGACAGCCGTGGACAGCGGAACGAAGATTGGGGGATTGACCGCAGTCATACTCCTTTTACTGACGATATTTTGGATGCAACTTTTCCAAGGCGTTTCAACATGCCACAAATGAACCGATATGCAGGAAGATCTGATCCTGTTCAGCACCTAATGAGATATTCTTGGTCGATGACTGCTGCCGCCGCTTCTGACGCGGTTAAGTGTAAAGCATTTCCCATATTCCTGGAAGACGTGGCTTTGCTATGGTTTACTCGCCTGCCGGCGAGATCGATTTCTAGCTTCAGGGTACTAAGCGAGAAGTTCGTAGAGCAGTTCCGTATCTACGCACAGAAGACGAAAAGCGTGATCGATTTATTCCTTGTCAAACAGCGACCAGGCGAAAGTCTAAAGATGTACCTGAATCGTTTCAATTTGGCCGCCACTGAGGTCAAAGATCCTCATGAGCCGACCATTGTCGCAGCACTAATTGATGGAGTGGATAAGGACACTGAATTCGGGAGGTACTTGGCAGGCAAACCACCCCACACCAGAGAGTTATTCTGTGAGAAAGCCAATGTACATCTACGCCGGGAAGAGGTATACGCAAACCGAAAGCTTAAAACAACTGATAAGGAAGAAGTTCAGAGCAATGTCGCCATCAAACAGACTGGAGACAGCTCGGGGAAAGTTGAGGTTAACGTCGGAAATCAGAACCAGGGTGGTCGCCGACTAGGTAACAACAATAACAATGCTAATGGCAACAGCCGGAAGAGGGGCCGAGGGAACGACTCCCAGAGAAGGACTCGTCCCAGGGCCTTTGAAAGTTATACACCCATAAATGATACTCTGGAAAATATCTTCATGGATGCATATGAAGTCCTTCAGAATAAGAGGCCACCTCCTAGAGAGTCGACAGAAAAAGAGCGTGAGACAGGGAAGTTTTGCCTCTTTCATCAAATCCACGGCCATTCGACGAATGAATGCCGTCACCTAAGGGACGTAGTCGAAAGGCTGCTTCGAGAAGGGAAGCTAGACGAATACAGAGTAACGCCTAGGGACAGGGGGCAAGCAGTGCAGGCCCCGAATCAGAATAAAAATCAACTTGCTTCTAGGCCAACCGCTCAGCAAAAGGGAAATAATATTGTAATCAACACCGTGATCGGTGGACTTTACCTTGCTGGGCACAGTTCCAAAGCTTTAGATCAATATGTCAACGCAGCCAAACAACACCTCGAAGTGGGGGAATGTAGCAACCCCGAGGACAGTATCCCGGTGAAGCAGCAGAAGATGATGACTGATGACGTTGTTTTCCGAGAACGAGAAAGCATCGGAGTCCATGCTCCAACTGAAGATCCACTTGTAATTAAGATACCCATTGGGCCAGCCACTGTTCATAAGGTTCTGGTGGACAACGGGAGTTCCGTTAATATTCTTTTCAAAAAGGCCTTTGACCAAATGAATCTTGAGATAAAAGACTTGAAGCCCTGCCAAGGATGGATTCGTGGATTCAACGGAGCATCCACCGCACCTATGGGTTATGTAGAATTGCCAGTTACACTTGGGGAAGGAGAACGCCAGAGAGTGAGAATCCTTCCCTTTGTGGTTTTGGATGTCGAATCGCCATACAATGCCTTCTTGGGCCGACCGGCCCTCGCAAAATTCAGAGCCTGTATAGCCCCCTGGTGCTTGCTACTGAAGTTCCCCACAGAAGCTGGCATTGGTATCGTCAGAGGGGATCAAGTTGCTGCGCGAGCATGTTATGTTGCCGAATTAAAGTTGCTTCGCAACGGCGGGGATATCGAAACTAAATGCACTCCTCCCCCTTTGGGGGCGGAAACATTATAGCAACCAAAGAGGATAATTGTTGGAGAGTTGCCTAGAGTGATGCCCGAGGATATAGATCCCAGAGAGGATCAAGAACCCGGGGGCAGAACGGCAACTCCCAACGAAGCAACTGTGGATGTGCCAATCGATGACAGTGACCCGGAGAAGGTCCTTAAGATTGGATCCCAGTTAAGTCCGACTCTTGCCGAAGAATTGACGACTTTCTTAAAGAACAACTTGGATGTATTTGCTTGGACCCATGCGGACATGTGCGGGATATCCCCATCAATCATAAGCCACTCTTTGAGCATTAACCCCAAACATCCTCCAGTAAAGCAAAAAAGGCGAACGCTGGGCCCAGAGAGGTCCGCTACCCTGAAAGAAGAGGTTGGAAAGCTAAAGAGTAATGGGTTTATTAGAGATTCAACTTACCCAGACTGGATTTTGAATCCAGTCCTGGTAAAGAAGGCCAACGGGAAGTGGCGAACGTGTATCGACTTCTCGGATTTAAACAAAGCTTGTCCAAAGGATAGTTTCCCATTACCTCGAATTGACCAGTTGGTAGACTCGACGGCAGGTCACGAGCTTCTCTCATTCATGGATGCTTATTCAGGATACAACCAAATTCCGATGCATGTTCCGGACCAAGAGCATACTAGCTTTATCACTGATCTGGGATTATATTGTTACGTAGTAATGCCCTTTGGTTTGAAGAATGCAGGCGCTACGTACCAACGTTTGGTCAACAGAATGTTTTATAACCAAATCAGGAAAACAATGGAAGTATACGTCGACGATATGTTGGTTAAATCCAAGCAATCCTTTCAACATACTACTGACTTGGCAGAGATGTTCGGCATTCTACGAAAGTATGGGATGAAACTCAATCCCACCAAATGTTCATTCGGTGTTGCTTCTGGAAAATTCTTAGGATTTATTGTCAGTTCGCGCGGTATCGAGATTAATCCGGACCAGATCACGACAATCAGGAACATTCAGGAACCTAGGCAAATTAGGGATGTGCAAAGCCTTGCCGGAAAAGTGGCCGCACTAAGCAGATTTATCTCCAGGGCTACGGATAAGTGCATCCCATTCTTCGAATTAATAAAGCGAGGAAAACGCCACTTTAAATGGACACCTGACTGCGTAGAAGCGTTTCAGAATTTGCTCAGGCACTTGGAGAAGCCTCCAATTCTATCTAAACCAATAGACCACGAGGATTTATTCCTGTATTTGGCAGTATCATCTCATGCAGTCAGCTCAGCGTTGGTAAGGGAAGTGGAGAAGGTCCAAAGACCTGTGTATTACGTGAGCAAAAAATTAACAGCGGCAGAGCGTAATTATCCACGGATAGAAAAACCGGCGTATAGTTTACTGATTGCCTCCAGAAAATTTCGGCACTACTTTCAAGCACATCCTATTACCATATATACTGATCACCCACTCAAGCAAGTTTTACAGAGACCGGAGGCATCTGGAAGGTTACTCAAATGGAATATTGAGTTAAGTCAATTTGACTTGAACTTTCAGCCCAGACGATCAATTCGGGGGCAAGTGATAGCTGACTTCATAGCAGAGTTCACTGTTCCTGAAGAAGACATAGCAAACGAAGAAGTGGAACCCTCAAAGTTACTTTTCGACCCTAATGTCTGGAGATTATATACTGATGGTGCTAGGAACAACGAAAGATCCGGCGCTGGAATAGTGCTTGAAACCCCCGAGAAAGGATTGATAACTTATGCCATCCGAATGGAGTTTCAGGCCACTAACAACGATTCCGAATATGAAGCTCTGATAGCCGGATTAAAGATCGCAAAGGAACTAGAAGTCACAAAGCTGAACATCTTCTGCGACTCCAAGTTAGTTGTTAATCAAGTTACTGGAAGATTCCAAGCTAAAAGTGCAAGATTGATTCTATACTTAAAGAAAGTGAAAGAACTACTGAATGAGTTTGATCACTACAGCATATCTCATATTCCACGGTCAGAAAATCAGCAAGCAGACAAGTTGGCAAAGATGGCTAGTTCTAACGATCCTGAAGTGATAGGGCTAGCCCCCGTTGAAGTGCTTCGGTCTCCCAGCATTGATCAGATGGAAATCGATCTAGTACTAGAGACGGAACCGGAAAGGGAGTCGTGGATGACCCCTATAAAGAATTTCCTAATGGGTGGAGCGCTTCCGACCAAGAAAAGCGAGAGGCGTAAAGTGATTCGTAAAGCCGCCCGATACGTACTGCAAGGTGGAGTCCTTTATAGACAAGGGTTTTCAATGCCCCTCCTTCGGTGTATAGCCCACGATGACATCAAACGTGTGCTGCAAGAAGTCCACGAAGGCGAATTTGGCGACCACACTGGAGGGCAAACTTTGGCGAAAAAGATATTGCGGCATGGTTACTTCTGGCCTACCATAAACAAGGATGCAGTAAGATATGCACGACGATGTGATGCGTGTCAGAGATTTTCAAAGATACCTAGAGCGCCTCCGAGTCAGTTAAAAACAATGATGAGTCCATGTCCTTTTGCTATGTGGGGAATTGATATCATAGGAAGTCTCCCCATAGCGAGGGGCGGAGCAAAGTTTGCTATTGTGGCCATAGATTATTTCACTAAGTGGGTCGAGGCAGAACCACTAACTACAATCACAACTAAACGAGTGATCAACTTCATTGTGAGAAACATCATTTGCCGATTTGGAATTCCAAAGATTGTGATAACAGACAACGAAACTCAATTTGATAGTGCTGAATTCAGAGACTTCTGCCAAAAATATCACATCGAGAATCGATACACCTCCGTGGCACACCCACAATCGAACGGGCAAGTCGAAGCTGCAAATAAAGTAATTAAGTCCATTCTGAAAAGAAGAATGAAGCGGGCTAGAGCCATGTGGGCTGATGAATTGCCCTTGGCACTATGGGCTTACAAGACGACATATAAATCAGCGACAGGACATACTCCGTTCTCCCTTGCTTTTGGAACGGAAGCAGTCATCCCGATTGAGATAAAAGTACCTTCTCATCGGGTGACCTATTATGATCCGATGTCCAATAATGAATTGCTCCTTGAGTCCCTGGATATGATCGAAGAAAAGAGGGATGAAGCCGACCTGCGTGCTCTGAGATGCAAACAACAGGTCGCCCGATATTACAACAAAAAGGTCCGAGCTCGGACCTGGGAACCCGGAGACTTGGTTCTGAAACGTGTCTTTCCACCCCCAACTCATATGGGAGCGAAGTGGGAAGGACCGTACTCTATTCTCAGCAAGCTTGATAACGGAACCTTCAAGCTGGCAACCGTAGATGGAAAGGAAATCCCCAGAGTGTGGAATGCCCAACATCTACGGCCATATCTAACATGAGAAGTTTCAAATCTATTCTTTTGCTTTGTTAAAAAAAAAAAAAAAACTATGTACAGGGCATGACTTGCCTAGAACAGTCTAATTCCTTAAAGCAAGAGATTATAAAGTGGACGTAGGTCATGATTCGACCGAACCACTATAAAAATACTGTGTGTCATTTACCTTTATTGCATCTTTATTTATTTGCCTATGAAAATCAGTGTGAATAATGCAGGTACCCGAAGTCCGGTGCCAACAGTTCCTCTCGTACACTAATCAGAGGAACCCAAAGCCTTGGTAAATGCTCTAGCTACTTGTCCGACTGGTTTTAATCCTCGGAGCTTGGGTTAAGATGTAAACCTAAGACGAGTTTGAGGAGCATGCATGATGGCAGACGGCTGAGTCCCAACTCTAACTCTCCAGAGTCGAGAGAGAGTATAAAGGCGTCTCCGATTGAGCGCTGAGAAAGAGCTCCTTCCCCGCTGAAGGATCGGGGAGCGAATGAATCGCTGAGCTCGAACTCTAACTCTCCAGAGTTGAGAGAGAGTATAAAGGCGTCTCCGATTGAGCGCTGAGAAAGAGCTCCCTCCCCGTTGAAGGATCGGGGAGCGAATGAATTGCTGAGCTCGAACTCTAACTCTCCAGAGTCGAGAGAGAGTATAAAGGCGTCTCCGATTAAGCGCTGAGAAATAACTCCTTCCCCGCTGAAGGATCGGGGAGCGAACGAATCGCCAAGCGTAAAACTCTAACAACTGACTGGGGGGCACCACGCACTCCTATGCAAACACTAAACTTTGATGTAACAGCGTAACATAGCATGAACATTCTTCTTCCTGTTGATTAACTGACTTATGATTATTAATAGTTGGCTAACGACTAAACGTGGAAAGTTTCTATGAATACAGGTACACAATGATATAAGGAGAAACAAATCCTTATTTATATACTGCGAATCAACAAAGTGAAAACAATTTAGAAACAAAAGTGAGGACCAGTCTCACGATTACACTTCCTGGCCAGTGGGAAACCTAAAAGACAAAATATCAACAAACATCCTACTTATGCTTTGATTTCTTCTCTCGCTTCTGCCTCTCCAGCCTCTCCTTGTCGGCTTCAGACGGATCCTCTTTCTTCCTTTTCCGCTTGTCCGCAAGGGGAACATCTGACTCCTCTGAGGTCTCCTCTTCCCCTTCCTTTCCCTTGCTTTTACTGGAGAGGGAAGCCGGGAAGTCATCAGGGTTTGCAAAGTGAAGCTGCTGGCTGATGGACTTGGACTGGATTTTTACAATCATCCCGGTTTTGGGATCGAACTCTGCAAGAGGGACCACGTCCAAAGCCTCATCTCCCCCCTTCTTTGAAGCCAACCCTTTCTCTTGTCTGGCTTTCCGGCTAGCCAGGGGCTCTCCATCATCATCATCATCGTCGGCCTTTTTGGTGCCGGTAGTATCCTCTTCGTCATCCACATGACGACCATCCAAGTCTTTTAAAGCCTCGATAGTCTCAGCATCTTTGGGTACGTCGGCGCTAGGCACCGGGATGCTTCCTTCTGCTGTTGTGACATCAACTCGCTCTGAAACATCGATTTCAGCACCCGGCAGGACGATCTCCTCCTCCACTTCTCTCTCTTTTCCAACACCCTTGTCGACGGGCTCGCCACCTGCATTACGAGAGACACACATTACTAATTCAATGGGTTGTCCTGTTAGACGACGACAATTCGCAATCGCTTTAGAAAATTGCGGGGAAAAGAGAGAGATACCTTCAGCAGATACTCCCTCTTGAGTAGATCCGGATGCTCCAACAACCACAGGAGTTAAACCTAAGGGGATTAGCGGATCTTCAGGATGGTACTCCTCAACTTCGGAGGTTTTAGACTTTGCGGCGGAGCTGGAACCTTCGTCAATTTTGCTTTTACCTTTGGCCATGGTTCTCTCCTTCTCCATTTCCGCCAAAATTAGGCGACGACCCTCTGCCAGGTCCTCGGGCTCGTTGTCTCTTAGGATGCTCTTCATCAATTCATCCTCGTTGATTTCTTCGACACCCAGTCTGTATTTTTCGCCCTCCACGATGGCATCCCATAAGTTGGCCAAAGTAACATGATAATCCGGGATCCATGAGATATTGCGAGTTTTGAGAACCTGACCGAGGAAATCAAAAATCATCTCCTCGAACCCCTCGATTTCCTTCTCTCTTTCAAGGAGTTTGTTGTTGGAGGCAGTGGCCATTTCAATGGCGCTATCAACGTTCTTTTCGGCAAGAGCTGCCCGCCTCTCCGCATCTGCCACCTGATCATTCAAGATCACTTTTTCCGCCTCTGCCAGAGCCAACCTTTCTTTTAGACTCGCTTTTTCCACCTCCCAAGCAGCCTTCTCCATCAAAAAATGGCCTTGTGCCGTTACCAATCCGATGTTGGCCATTCTGAGGTCTTCAACCTCCTTTTTTAAGGCCATTTTTTCCTGGCTATTGGAATCCAGTTCTGAATGAAAGCGCTGCTTGGCATTTTCTAATTCAGTTTTATAGTTTGCGGCGTCTCTCTGTGCCAAAGCGAGCTGGGCTTGAGCGGCTTCCAGGTCCTTCTCTAATTTTGTCCTAGCCCTTTCGTTATTTTCGAGTTTTGCTTTAGACCTGTGAGCTTCTATTTCTAGTGTTCGGATGACTTCCGAAAGATTAAGTGCGTGCTTTTTCATCGTCTCGTACTGCTTGGCCACGTGACGGATATGCCCGATAACTTCTTTATCCCAGTTTTTAGGAACCGGTCCCAAGGCAGGAACAAAGACCATCCTATCAAAGAACATTCCTGGAAATTGTTCCCGTAGCTTTTCCAGCCTACCTTGGATTTCAAGACCGTGAACGTAATCCCGTGAACCGGAAGCAGCTAACTCTAGTTGGCTGGTGGGGACAATGTTACTCCTCTCTTGCTCAGTTTCTTTGGATGAATCTCTGTCCCCATCTTTGGATTCGTGACGCCTTTTGGACGACCGACTGTGGGAAGGCGCACTCTTTGGAGGAGTCAACTCTTTTGGAAGTGTCTTCCCCCCGGTCGGAATTGTTGGATGACTCGAAGGCCTGGTAGAAGTTGATTTGGGTGGAGATCGAGGTTGCGAAGAGCTCGGCCTATGAGAAGGACCGCGAGGGCGCTCAGTACTCGGACGAAGGCTGGGGGTGCCTTCGCGAAGAGAACGGTACGAATAGGATTTCCTGCGAGACATCGCTCCTGTAAAAAGAAAAGAAGAGCATATTATAACTTTGAATATCCACGATATAATAGTGCACGGTCAGGCGGTGTGTGTAAGATGTGCATCCCATGTAATTCCCCCCTGACAGACCCGGGCCTGGAGACAGGCTCATTTGACCCGCTTCCTGTCCCCTTGTTGAATCAGTCGCCTCTTCGGGAGCAGAAAAGAAAGGCTCCTCGCCGAAGTCTTTTTCCGTGTATTCAATGTCGGGTAGAGGGATTTTATTCAGCTCGTCGAATAATTGTTCTTCTGTCAAGTCGTCATCACCAACAGTTTCCATTGGAGCAGAGGTAGGGATTTCCTTGGGCGCATCACCGCGGGACTCATCCCCTCTGTATACATTCAAGTCTTCATCGTCTTGGATGACTATCGGAGAAGGACTTTTGCGAAATTTAGTTGTTTCCACCGCTTGTGAAGTTCCCTCTCCTTCCGTTGGGGGCACATATTTATAAGGTTTGCCGTCGGTCCCAAGTCCAAATTTCCTATCCAAGAGGCGATGCTTATGAAGGTTGTCATCAGTAATGCATTTTTTAATCCTTAAAAAGTCGGATCTGCTTTGCAAAAGAATGGACAACCGATTGTTGTATAATGCACCCTCTGTTTTTGGGAAGACATGATCTGTTTAAGACAAAGGAAAAAGCGGAAGAGTGTTATTACTTAGACTCCTCAGGCAAGATATTCAACTAGGCGATCAAAGTTTACTTGATTTGAGCCATCTCCGTGAGCATCCAGCCTGTTTTCTTATGTAAAACTAGTCGGACTTAGGATCCCCGATGTTGCTGTATCCATCGTACAGAACTTTCCTGTTCGCCACTGATTCAAAAAAGGAAAAGTTTGGAGTTGCAGAAGAACGGTGCTTGAAGAGAAAGAAGACACCAGATCTCTGAATTTGAGTTCGGCGTGCAAGATCTCCGCATAAGCAACATATAAAGAGTATAGAGATGCGTAGGCATTTGGATGAAGCTGCATCGGAGCAATGCCTAGTCGTCTCAGAGTTTCAATGGCAATTGGAGGGAACGGAGGAATAGCTCCTACTAGACACATTGTTCGACTAATCGACATGTACCCTTCCGGTGCTAGATGGGGTCTGTCTTCGCTTCCAGGTGTCAAGACATCGTCCCAAGGAATGCCGTGTCTTAAGCAGATTCTCTTGAGTTTTATCTCGTCAAGCTTGGACGCTAAGGAATCAGAGAATTTATCTATCCCGACTACGCCTGGAATTTCGTCCGGAGCTCGCTCGTCAGACTCGGAGTTGTTACTGGATGAAGTACTTTCTGTCGGATCTGATTCTGTAGCTTCATACTCAGATCCAGAATCTTCACCTCCTGGATTGATTGGAGGAATTTGAGGATTACGCTGTTCAGGAGTCTCGGATTCCGTTTCGGCAACAGATCTTAAGGAGGGATGATCGTTCGACATTGCTGCTAGGACGAGAAAATATGAACGATAAGCTTAACACTACCCGTTCCCCGTGTGTGCAAGTGCCGGTGTGTGTGCTTGTGTGTGCATTATTAAAATCAATAATAAAGCATGAAAGCAGTCAAGGTTATCAGAAGTCGTTAGTCGTCATATGCAGTCAAATCATGAGGTCATTTAGTCCAGAAAGACCAACATCAAGGCTCTATCCTAACTGTTCAGAGTTTTGTAGCGACAAGGCGTTGATTAAAGTCTGAAATTTCTTCGTATCATCAGCCGTGAGACGGATCGCATAGCAGAGGGATCGCCCCCTTCGACTCGCATGGCAAGGAGATCGCCCCTCATCGAATCGCCGGACGAAGGGAAGGCTCCCTCACGAACCGTTGCGACTGCCACGATACGACCCTTTGTTGCCACCGCAATCTTCCGTCCCGCCACTCGCTTTCGTCTTCTATCCTTGACCACGATCCGAGTTGGCCTTCCTTCCCCTTCTGCATCCTTCTTCTTCCTCTTCTCCTTCCCATCCTCAAATTCTGAGCTCCACGCTCAATGGCCATGGCGACTTGGTAATTTATTCAGAAAATTGCGGATTTATATTGTTTCTCCCTCGAATCAACCGTAGAAATTCAGGAAAGTAATATGAGAATGCTTTCTATGAAGTTACCTTTCTAAAAACTGAGAGAATACTTGGATTTTCGAAAGTTTTAAAAGGTTGGGTTCGTTTTTCAATGGTTCACGCGATACGATTCGGCAGAGAGAAAGAAGTAGGAGAATGAAGAGGGGAGCATCGGCTTATATAGGCAAAGAAGGTGACCGTTTGTCTCCCCTCCTTTGTCTAATTCGGTCCACGAAGCACCATGCAGGCCACGATCCAAAGATGGAATCGCAAAGAAGCCCACGGACCGCTTTGAAATGATGGCCCACAAAACTCAAAGCCCGACACGGCTCGAAGGAGGATACGCTCCGTTTCGCACAAGAGCCTAGGAACTCGGCACGAGACGAGCAGATGACCAAATCGGACCGTGTCGTCCCATGGCGATCCGACTCATACATGTGTCGATTTGAACCAATGCGACTGTTGACTTACATCCCTTCAGGAGAGGGTAAATAAGAATCTTCGAAGCATGTTTCATCATCAATAAAACATACTTCGAGGGGGCAAAATGTTGGCTCGCTTTTTGACCAAGCCATCCAGGACCATTCATAAAAGGAAAACAGGAAACCAAGTCCCCCGAGAAACTGGAGAAATGGATCGCACTCCATCGTCTCGCCCAGAAATGGATCGCACTCCATCGTCTCGCCCAGGAATGGATCGCACTCTATCGACTCGCCCAGGAACGGATCGCTCCCATCTCGTCAACGAACGATGCATCCAGGCGACCCGATCCAAACTTATATCGTTGCCCAGAGCGATCCGATCCGATCCCTTGGTGCGCACCGAACCTTCTGACCCATTCAATCACGAGCTGGTCTTCAGCGATCCGAACCGCACGGATCTGGCGACACGTGTTCCTAACCGCCATCTGGACCAAGTTCTCCCCATCTGCACGATCCGATTTTCGAGCAAATCATGACACCTGTTCACAACGGCTAGTTTGACTATTTCTTCAATGGTGGCGATGCGTTCCGATGATCTCGGGATTCGTGCCACGTGTCCGCGATCCACCTGACAAAATCAGCTATAAATAGCTCAGAGCTTGGCATTTTTCGGGAGCTTTTTGGCAATAGCGAGTACTGAATCCGCCATTGTTGTCAAACCACTGAAATATTGAGAGAAATTACTGTTGTACTAGCTTTTAAAGCATATTCAATAAGATATAAAGTGGACGTAGGCTCGTTAACGCCGAACCACTATAAATTCTGAGTGTTATTTTCTTTTTCCTTGTTCCTCATTTAGAATTCTCTACAGTTTATAACAATTTGGGTGTTAGGTCCAAATTTCAATCTAACAATCTTCCTTATTCATTAACGCCATATCAACGAGCCTTTCAAAATTTGCTTCCATTGGAATATGGGACATAGTTAACCCATGGAGGGGTTCGTTTAGTCCTTTAGCAAACCGCAAAGCTTTCTTATGCGTGGTATCCACTAGCTCCTACCCAACCCTGCCAGTTGGTTTAACTTGTTAACATACTCTTTGACAGTCATGCCTCCTTGCTTGAATGCCAAAAACCTTTCCATTTGCATGCTTTTATCAGCTTGAGAAAGAAACTTCATTTCAAACCTCTATCGAAAATCATCACAAGTTTCCACTAGGCGCCCTGCTTGCGTCACTTCCCACCAGAACGAAGCTTCATCTTTCAGCAGCTAGGCGGCTAACTGAATCTTCCTACGATCTTCCACTTCAAAAAATCAAAATAGATCCTCCATCTCTTTTAGCCAATTCCTTGCCTCTACGAAAGTCTCGATTCCATGGAATGACTTTCCTCCCATAGAACAGGAATCTTTGCAAATCCTAGAGAAATTATCTGCATGCAGAGGAGGAGGAGGAACAACGGGTGCAGCTTGGAGAGGAATGTCTACTTGACCACCAACAGGTGCCGTGGCCTCTAGATACTGACGGAACCAGCCTGGTTTCGTAATTCCCTCAGAAATATTAGGTTCCCCAGACATGCTGCAAAAAAAAGGAAAAGGGATTCAAATAGAGAATCGAAAGATATTACATATGGCTTTGGGGAATATGTTTTTCAAAACAGACTTCTCTTTTGAAAATGCTTTCTTTTAAAACCTTTTGGAAAATAATTTTCAAAATCTTTTATTCGATCTGGTAACCTTCAGCTCTGATACCAAGTGTGATACCCCACATCCGTTAATGTCACTCATTAAGAGAATGCATTAAGTTTCGTGAAGCATTATAGGTAAACAGAAACAGAAACATTACAAGACAGATGTAAAATAATAGCGGAATTTAAAACTTTTATTGAGAAAAAACATCGTGGTTCAAAACATAGTTACATCATAAGTCTGAAATGCATAAAATATAGTACATCAATTTAAAATTTTGTCTTCTACTTAGATCATCAGAGTACAATAATAAACGAAGCATAATCGACAAAACATAGCTATAGTAGAGAGATATGAAATCAAGTAGTACATCTAAGTAGCTCCAAGCAAGATGAAAGCAGAATCCTGATCAAACTTGAGTATTCCCACCTTGAGAATCTGGGGGGAAACATAAGAGAAAGAAGAGGAAACAAAATGGGTCAGATATAAAGTCTAGCGAGTTTAGTTACTTTTAGCATATAAATTGGTAAAATCATCATGACAGGCATATAAAGTGGATAAGAGAGATAACATCATAAAAGACAGGTATACAAGGTAAACAGGATAAACATGATAGAATATATTACGCTTCTCTAATACTTTCTCTTTCTCTGCACCAGTACTAGTATAACCAGAATGAGATGATCCCAACAACTACGAGATGGTAGACTTAGGCGTACTTCTAGTGAGAGGTTCAACCCCATACAATCACCGGGTAGCCCAACATACCCCTAAGGATAATAACGGGCTCCCTATTCTGTATATACCCTGTGCTGGCCCCACATTAGGATGTATCACTTCCTAAAGTGGCAACCTTTCGTTTTCAAGATATGCAAACCCATATCTACATGTGTCACGGCATCTAAACCTCTTCTGTCGGATCCATGCATGCACATGACCCCCTCGGAATGCGTCGCCCACATCATTCCCCACTTTTGGATCTCATACAATCAGCCTAATAAGCGTGCCCCGACTTCGACCTAGTTCGCAGTACTTGTTTGATACCTATATATGGGTTACTGACTCAAACAGGTCCCACACTCAAGATGATACAAGCTTCACCCTACGCTTGCATTCCCACTACTAGCTTTTCCATATGTTATGCTATACCAGAGTAAAAAGATTGCATAACCCCACATTTTAAGTTTGTGGGCCTATATATAAATATTACCCAACAACTCAAGATATACTTAAACCTCCAACTGATTCATACAAGATTACTAAACCCCTATTCAAGTTAACATGTTCATACAATCACTTATGTATTCAACTAGGTTAAGTATTCAAGTTCATTACCATATTCATTTATGGTTATAGTGTGCGAGACCTCCCACATTAAGCACAACTTGTGGATGCTGGATATGTCGGGCGGTTCCGGGCATACTTCTTCCACAAGTCGGACTTAACCTCGTGTCTTAGCCCGTTATGTGTTTACATACTTAGACCCCACACATTAGATTCACCACTTGTGGTCGCTAGATATGCCGGTCGGTTCCGGGCAAACTTCCGCCACAAGTGTAATCTAACCTCGTGTCTAAGCGCGGTTACAGTTTCTAATTAGTATAGCTCTAGGCATTTTCATTATTAACCAATTATTCCTATGTCATTATAGGTTTTCATGCCCTTTTCCTAAGTCATATTCATAATGAACCATATGCCCCAAATTAAGGTCTTTAATCAAAGTTTCGTTTATGCCCCAAATTCATATTCATGTATTTCATTCAATTTATGCCCAAATTTCCTAATACATGTTATGCCCCAATTTTAACGTTTTCTCCTCATTCCCAATTTCACGTGTTCGTATATTTCGGCGGCATGCCTAGGCTCGAAGGTAGCCTGGCTATTAAAATAAAAAGTGTAAAGAAGAAGGGAAGAGGACAGAAATGAACATAATAACAAGATTGACATATAATGGGCATAGCAACTAATAATTATATAGTGACAAAATTTGGCAAAATGACAAGATAAGCATATAGGAATAGATCTGATGAACATGTGATAGTTGAACTGATTCTAACATAATAGGGACATCATAAACAGGTATGATGAGATCTTAACAATGAATTAGATCGACAAACAATGGCAGATCTGACATAATAATAGGTACATGCTTAGATCTAGTTCATAGTCATGTCAGAATAACTTAGATACACAGGTTATAGCAAATCTGATATGATTCAAATATTTACAGGCTTAGATCCATGTTATAGTCATGTCAAGAATAACTTTTAAGTATTCAGATCTAAAAATAATGTAGACTCAGTTTGATTGGAAGTAAGAGATAAAAGACGGATTGCAGATGTTAAATCATAGATCTCTAAACTTGAATGACTTGATTGTTGAAGAAGAAAAGGCTTGATTTAATCTGAGCTAAAGTAGCATTTCACCGTCGCCAATGATTTTGACAATTAAAACAATGGGTATAGGGTCTTATAGCCATCAGCCAGCGAACCAGGACACGCAGCAGGTCCAGATTCATCCAGGGTATTGACATGGGTGTCGACATGAGTGTCGACATGGGTGTCGACACCTCTTTATGGTGTCGATCCATGGGTCGACACCCCTGGGGCAAGGGTCGACCCCTAATTGGCCTGATTTCCGCATTGTCCCGCCTTGTTTGATTTTTGAATTAAATTGAATTTCTGGATTATTTTGTTTATATATATTTCTCTTATGCTTATACAAATTTCAAATCTTAATAACTTCTTCATACGATGTCCATTTTACACAAACCAGGTGTCTATTATGACCAGAATTCCGAGATGAACGCAATGGCACAGCCGTTTCACTTAATTCTGAATATCTAATTAAGTATTCTTTAATTTATAATCTCTAGTATTTTAAAATTACGGGTGATACATTCGGGTAAAGACCCAACGAGGTGGCATTCTCAATCACTTATGGCCCTATTAAAGGTGGATTCTTACGGTCTCTTATAACCCTGAGGCGAACCCTTAGCCCTTTTAAACCCTTTCCTAGTACGTCAACATTGTTATGTCTATTCTCTCTTTTGTAATATGAGAAGTAGTATTGCAAACGTTACTACTAAACTGATATTACTCGGTTGGACACCTATTGCAACACCCTGAATTCCGACAGACCGTTTTTTTTTCAAAATTTGAATCTCGTGTGGGCTACTCTGGTATCCTGCGGAAAAGATAGAGATATAAAATATGTCAGAGCTCAGAAATTATCTCACAGCAGAATGGATAAAGTATAATGTATAATCAAAGTACAGCCTTACCGTAGTAATAATACTGCCTAACCACTATCCAAAGCTATTATATCTCTGCCACAAATCTGACCTGCGAGTATGTGATAAGGAGAGGGGTCAGAACACAAGTTTTGGTGAATGGATTTAAACTACACACTTTGGATAATCCTACATATACTGCTCTATTATATTTTCTTATTTATTAGGTTACCTAGGTTAACAACACTCAAGGCTTACACACACGTCGCAACCATTTACTCCTAGTGGAATAACCTAATTCAATATGTATGTAGCTACCCCCAATATTAAGGTACGTTAAATGGTACCCCACTTGCACGGTCTCCGCCATAACGCCATAGAAATATACATATTCCCTCATCCTATGCCGAAGTGACGTACAAACCTCTATATAACAAAGCTATGTTCCGCATATAACCACCATCGCCATGCTATGTAAGCATACAGACTACCACCTTTGATCGAATCAGATCACACAGTAATTCCCCAGAGTCTACGATACATCACCCAGAGCAGTCATGCATGTATCTAGACTTTCTCACGTACATATCGCCAATTGTACTCGATGCCTTAACCACACACATCCTCTACTGTGCACCGAGTTCTATGGCAAGGCTATACAAGAAACACGGAGTTTGGTCGGGAGCTTTTCCATACCTGTATAGGCCCGCCTTTAAGGGCCTCAAAATACAGATATCCCTCGGGTTTGTTTTTCATGGTGGATATGGCCCTACTTCATCCCCTCCCTCAACTAGTAAAGACTATAAGAGCTAAGCGACTTGCCGCTAAAAAACAATCTAAAAATACAGTTGGCGTCTTCCCTTAACCACCGCACCTCGATAGTGAAAGGTGAATGGCATCTTGGGTTTAGCTCTAGTCTTTTCACATCCCACTGGCTGTCGATGACGGGTACCTGACAATCTACTATTCTTGTTGGTCCTGACCTCGCCTCTCATCGAGGCGATCGCCGAATCACCCTAGTGTCACCTCACCATAGCATTCTGATTGCAAAGCTACTTTTGCAGTCAAGGCCCACCCACCTAGTAGTAACGCGCAGAACCAACCTCTGCGACCACAGCCTAAGCATCTGCCACCGCACAGAGGACTACTAAGAGCACCTTACGTATCTTAGGAAGCCGTGTGTTTCCCCTTCCAGTCCTTATGAGCTAATAGAATAATCATATGAACTTGCGCTCCCCGAATGCCTCATGACACCGTGATGATCTTACGTTGGGTTATCCACCTTAAACGTGCGGACTTGTCCAAACGCCTTATTTTAATATGTTTTTAGACCTTATGTCTAAGCATTCAATTATATGCTTGCTCCACCTCATCGGGTTTCCATTTAACTTGTTTATTCCCATTCACATTGACTTCTTAATCAAGTTACCAAGTTCCTTTCGCTTATTAATTTCAGTCATATAACTTAACCCATTTAAGTTTATTAATAACACCATAACATGTTATTCTCTAGATTGTAATCAAAGGTTTGTAATCTATAATCTCTTAATATTATTCATAGTACAATAACATGTTCTTACTTAATACGTAATTAAGTATATCTCAATTCACATGTTTTCTATTTAACATGTCACTTATTATTTATGATTAATATAACTTATTTCATTTCATAAGTTTGCTTCATTCTTTCTTAATTAATCCTAATTCCATCTTATACTATCACTACCACTTGTCGTTGTTTACTTATTAACTTAGTTCTCTTAACTAAGGTTTACTAATAAGTTTCCTTTCCATAAATATAACTTTTGTTGTCCTCATCCGTAGATTTCAGATTCTCATTTTTACAAATACCTTAATTTACAGTTAAGTACAAATTATCTCATTACATAAGTTATTCCATTTTCTTTATCATTTATTATAACTTAAGTTATAATTTCCACTTGTCCCTAGGACAACCCTACCTATTATATAATTTTCTCATTAATGTAATTTACTTATAATAGGTTATTATCATTTCCTGTTCATTCCACTTATTTTTACTATTGTAACTTTCATCCATTTCCTAATTTATTCCCATTAATCGCAATTAATGCTATTTTATCAATCCTGCAATTTATATATATATATATATATATATGTTTACGTGCTAGACCTCTCACATTAAGCCTACACTTGTCGATGCTGGATTTGCTGGGCGATTCCGGGCAGACTTCTACCACAAGTTGACTTAACCTCGTGTCTTAGCACTGTTACATGTATATTTACGCATTAGACATTTCACATTAAATTAACAACTTGTGGACATTGGATTTGCTGGGCGGTTCCGGTCAGACTTTTACCACTAGTTGAATTTAACCTCGTGTCTAGTAGATACAGTTTTCTATTTATTGTATATTTTCTATATAATTTAGGCGTTGTCCATATTTTCAAATTTTTACTGTAATCTATATTTTTCATATCATCGTATTAAGCCCATTTTATGTCGCATGTTCTTTTTAACATGCAATTAATTCTATTCTAACATGTAACCATTTAACCATGTAACTGTTCAAATCTAACAAATTAATATGTAATTTTCTCAATTCTAAAGTTAATCATTCAAGTACATAATACGCCACAAGTTAATCATGTAATTAGAACATGTATGTATATAACAGTAATCGCTACACATTTTTAACAAGTTTACATAACATTTCAGCATATTAAACATTTCAACATATGAAATTTCCAACGTATTAATATTTTAACATATTAATATTTTAACATGTCATATTAGCATTTCATCACTTTAATCATTCTATCATATTTATATTGCATGTTAACTGGGAATGTCAAACAATAATATACCATTACCAGAAATGATATAACTTAAATCCACTCACCTAATTTGCTTTCCCAATCCTAGATCTAGTCGAGATCTAATATTTCATGTGCTCCTAACTGAATTAGAACCTAGCAACCATGGATTAACAATTCATACTAAAATAAAAAGGAAAGAAAGAGGAGAAAATTGAAATAGACCAGATCTAAGAAATTACCTTACCTCGAATATGATTCCGAACACCTTTTTATTGATATTCATTCTTATTCCTCCAAATTTTGATTCAAAATTTTCCTAAACTAATTATTCTTTTTTTTTTGAAGAGATTTGAGGATGAAAAATGGTAGAGCTTAGACGTTGTCTCGGTGAATAAGAGATTTAGGCTAGGCTCTGCTACTCTATTTATATGTGTTTAGGATCTTATTGTACACGCAGCGCTGAGCCAGCATTGAACCTAGTTAAGAAAATAGTCCAAATACTTTGATGAATCTTCCCGAATCTGGGGTGTTTCGACCCCAGTATCGACCACCTTACATGGGTGTTGACCCCTGGATCGACCCCATAGTGGGTCCCGCGAGCTGTTTTGGCACAGAAATTTGAATTTTGAATGTTTGAATTTCTGGAATTTATTTAGCTGTTATATTCACATATAATCTTCTTATATGTATACAAATCTTCTAATGACCCATTCACATATATGTATATGTGTACAACTTTTATTTTGATTTCAAAATTCAAATGGTGTTGTACCCTTATTTAATTCTTGCCATATTTCTTTGATTGCAGCCATATGTTGAACTTTATCTCTTGTGTGTATATGTATATATATATATATATATATTTACCTATACATATATACATATATTTCTCTACACTTCCTTATATCTATACTTTTCCTTATATGTGCGTTTACACATATTTTTCTCTTTAGAACATGTGTTATTTTAGCCGTTCCCTTAAAACAAAAGTATGACGATGGTGGAGATTGAGTTCTGTACCTCTTGTATGTAAGCCTCATGCTCTAACCAACTGGACTACTAGGGCTATTGTTAACAAGGCTTAGAACAATGGTAATTATTGTTCTCTTCTTACTTCTCTTTTTCATGTTTGTTACAATATTTCATTTAAACCATTGCATGAATCTTTATCTTTTGTTTCTCTTTTAATATTAATGCATAATATTTGTAAATCAGTGCATGCAACATACTTACTCTGCCTGCAACCTATCTTCTCTCCCATTTAATGCATTAATCTTTTCTTCTTTTTCAGTGCATGTATTCATTACATGCAGTCACATAATACCTTTATTTTATTCTTCATATATACGTTTATGACTATGCATATATTTACACATATGCATTATTTATTTACTAAATTATCAAAAAATGCGGGGTGTTACATTCTCCCACCCTTAGGAAATTTCATCCCCGAAATTTGATAAGGATAAAATAGGTAATCCCTTGCATAATATCCATCCATCATGTGTGCATCCAATTTTTGTGAACATTGTGCACGAATGCAAAGTGTAATACAACATAATAATACATGTATGCCTAAGCGGTACCTCCTATGTGTATGCAAATTTTTCAAAAATTCTTTAAAAACTTGATGCTCCCATCATAAATATACTGGTAATTCTACATTAATGCAATATTTTAAAAATCAAAATACGTTTTATCCAAATTTTCCCACACTCTTACTGAGTAAGAGCATGGTTCATCCAATTGTTGCATCCAAAATCCTACCAACCAACTTTATTTTTTGAATTTTAGAAAAATTTAATTTTCTAAATTCGATTTCTTATGTTACAAAAAGGTGGAAAATGGAAAAATTCACATCTTCCGTTTTTCTTTTATATACCATTTTCCAACCGCGCTTAGATTTTATGTAACTACATATGAAGATTCCCTATTTTTCTATCTAAGCACAGCCTACATAAGAAAATTTTCTTTGTTACTGATTTTATTTTTTCATATTATCTTGGAAATTTTCTTATTATCCATCACTACACCAGAAATGCCAATTAGGCAGTGCCCATGGTCGTATCTAAATTGATTTGGCAGTGCTCTGGGTCGTATCAAAAAATGGCGTCTTTGTTACTTAGATACGTGTTTAACCCATATCAAACTCATAGATTGATACGATTAAAACCGTATGAAATTCATGGTTTGATACGGCTCGAAGCCGTATTAAATTCGTTGATTGATATGGCTTTGAACCGTACCTAATTTTCAAATTGATACGGCTCATGACCGTATCTAATTGATAATGAGATACGGCTCATGGCCGTTTCTATTTGAAAACTAGATACCGCCATGAGCCGTATCAAATTTTAAAAAAAATATTAAAAAATACAATCAGTTGCTTCATTACAACAAATTCATTACATCAAAGTAGAGAGTATGGTAGACTGCAAATTCATACAATATATATTGCACATGATTCTTGAACAATACATATAGAAAGTCTAAACAAAAGCGCATTGCTCATATATAAGTGCATGCACACATAATGATATAAATAGTCCATGTACTCAGTACTAGGATATTCAAAACGCTTAAAATGGAAATACGCATGATGACTTGATGAAAATTGCTCTTACAATTTATTTCATGGCATACCACACCATATTGAGCTTGTCCACTGTAATAAATGTCTCCTCCAAGCACAACTTTTGGTGAGAATTTTAGAACATCGATCGCTTTTTTTCTTGACTAGTCCGCTATATGTCGTATATTCTTGCACCATCCAGACTTTTGAGATGCCAAGTTGCAACCGCCTGTGTTTTCTTTGAATTTGAAGTGAACTGTGCTACTGAAAACACCTTTGCAGGTATTGGTGTTGACAAATTGCTTGTAGAAGAATTTACTTATAGGCAATTTGCTCAACTGCATTTTGAATTGTAATGGATGAAGACATCAAGCATTGGTTCTTGAATATGGTTTGTAAAAGAAACTCAAAGCACTTAAATTGATATCTGGGTTCAAATTAGCCTGAATGGGTACAAATTACAAAACACTCTATATGAGCCGAACCTGAAGTTACCATAAACATGAGTTCAAAATTTTCAGCATTGCTTAAAGCATACACCTCCTAAGTGAAAAACAAAAATAAATTAATAAAGAGTAATGAGATGGCTTTGGAGATGCTCTATTAGAAAAGAACGTACCATCGTACATAAGAACCATTTGACGGTCTGTTTCTCTTTAATGGAGCATTCATATATGCCCTACCAATTGCAACTTTGGAAATATAGTTAAACCTCAGGCGTAACTTCTTGAAAATAAAAATAAAAATTTACCACTGTTATAGGAACTAGGAGTTAAATGCTTAGGGATTTGCCTATTTGCATCGTCCTTTAAATTCTGTTTAGCTTTTGATCCCCGAAAGTTTGGATCATATACCACCTCCTTTTGTTTGCAGCTTTCCTCGGACTCCAAATTATAGCAAACATCCTTAATTATAATCCATGAGTGAAAAAAATATAAATTGATGGTGGTGAACATGGTCGAGGCAATTAATCCTAGTGACTAATGAATGTAAGGCTATTATACTCAGAACATATTCAGCAGCATTAATAACTCTGGAGATAAGAACTGAGAATGTTATGTTATTTGATTAATTATTTGTATTATTAATATCATTCACTAATATCATTCACCGACAAATATGCACACCATTAATTAGTTTGGAGATAATATGCACAACGTCTCCCCTATCTGCAGTCTTAAAGAGAAAATATTTTTCTTTCTTTTTCTTTTTTCCTTTCTAAAACTAGATTTGAATCTAAGAATGCTAACATTAGATTAGTTTTTGGTCGAACAAGCCTAACACCGTAGATAGTATAATTACATATAATATATCCAAATCAATAATCCACAGATACAAATTCAATCACAGAATAATGAGAAAAGGTAGTACAAGCAGTAAAGAAAACATAATTTTTATAGTGATTCAACAAACTTTGATCTCCATCCATTTTAGTAATCTTTATTTATACTGATAATTATATATTACATGCACTTGTAATTTATTTCACACTATCCTCATTAAAAATATATGTTTTGTAGACACCCATCTACATATTACTTTGCAGTACTGCTCAACATAGTCAAAATGTTATCTATTATAGTTTTCTAATATCCACCCATGGTGCTCCTTTTTTATTATTTGTGCACACAATTCATGAAACGACCCGAACTTCGCCGGTAAGGAAAGCATGGATTGAATTGAGAATATCTTTCCAACGAATCCGAAAAATTGAAATTTCATAGCGGGAATCAAAAGTTAATTCCAGTTTAAAATTCAGAAAAGTCACTGTGAAATTTTTATATATCTTAATATATATAAAGACCCTTAAAGACGGAAATTTTTGCAAACGACCTTCGTTTTCGATGAAACCACATTTGTTGGATCCGGGGTGTCAAATTATTGCTAGATCCCAATTTGCATAATTTTCTGAATCAATATGTGAGCGTGGCAAAGTTAAACGTGTTTTGATAGTTTCAGTCAATTTCGGTCAACCAGAAAATGGCCATTTTCCAAACGGTCTCAGAATTTGATGAAATTTGTTTTGTTAGGACTGTAACGTCAATATGAAGTTAGAAATAATTTTTCGGGAATTTTTAGAGTTAATATGTGGTCCCGGTAAATTGAAATGTGCGTTCAAATTCAATATACATTGATTTATATTTTAATTTGAACGGAAACTGATCGAAACAGCTGAATTGGCTTGCGAAACATATCCCATTGTGTTCGTAATGGGGGTAATTAGCTAGAGACGGCAGTCGTTGGGTTCGATTTGGGGATTGGATAAAAAGTCAACTCTTGGAGAATTAAAGTAAATAATTAATTATAAAATAACCCCCGCTTTACTTTCTCCCTTACCCGTCAGTTTCAAAATAGAAAAAAAAACCAAGACCTAGAATCGCGACGCCACCAGCTTCGGAAAACCTCGTCGTCGCGCCTGGAAGCGGCGCCGCCAACCTCCATAACCCCCTCTCTCTCCGATCTTCCCTCCTCTTAGCTCCAGCCTCCCTTTTTCTCCTATCGAACTCCAGCCCTCGGACGAAGCCCAAATCCCGACCGCCTGACCACTAAGCTGCCGCCGCCAGTCACCTGCGCACCACCTCTAGCCGCGGCCAGTGCCCTCCGCGCCACCAACGGCCTCCAACCCTTAAAACCGATGTACAATAAGTTTTTTATTTTTATTTATTTACATCTATTTTATTTTCAGTTTTATATGTATATGAAAAGTGAATGAAAATTGACTTTCCTTATATGAAAAGCGTATAAAAAATTGAATTTTTCCTTAAGTGAATGAAGTATAAAAATATGATTTTTATATATACAGTAGCGTAGTCAAAATATGATCTTTTATATGTATATAACGATATAAAGAAATGATTTTTACGTTAATAAAGATATGATTTTTATATATTCATGTGTTGAAATAAATTAATTATTGTTAAAAATATAATTTTTAACGTGAATGTAAATAAATAAATACTCATTTACAAATCAAACGATTTGTTTTTGTACACCCATTTGAAGGATATTGACTGGGACGATAAATTTTACACATCGCCCAACTGCACAAATAATATTCAGTGTTTGTATATTGGAACCCCACACGGGTGTTGGGATGATATTTGACGTACACTAATCCCAATTGTTTTGTGGTATGTCGATTGTTTGATTGACAGACTGTGTAAGCGTAAATTATTTATATTTAATGCTTATGCAGTTGTGTGGTGCACTTTGGATGATGGTAGATTATTTATCATTGCTATTATATACATGTGTTGTATGACATCCATATAATTAACATTATATGGTAATTGATTGGGTCTCATTCCAACTTGGAAAATAAAGATTCATGTGTTGAATAGAATAAATAGTCATGTGTTGACGATACTCATGTATTGAGAATATTCATGTGTTGAAAGAAATATATATTCATGTGCTGAAGAAAATATTCGTTTGTTGAATAGAATAACGAAGTTATTGAAATATATAAAAGTCGTGTTGATTAGATATGCGCCATTTTGACGTGAACGATATTTTTATCGATTCTATTCATTTTTATAATGAATAGCGAAAATAAAGTGATTTCAAAATCTAATGTTTTGAAAATATTATTATTTATATATTAATGATATGGAATATTCAATTTGGATTTGAAATTGAATATGAAGTTGAAACCGTTTTGAAAACGAATTTAAAATGATATATATAATACGTTTTGAATTGAAATCGACAATATATTTATATATATAATATATATTATATATATTAAATGGCCTGAATAGAACCAGCCGCGCCGCGGCAGTTCGCGAATTTCGACCATTGACTTCGAATTGACGTTGCGGGAGATCCAACCGTCGGATTCTCCTAAAACCGGAACCGTTGGGTTCGTATCGAAAAGAGGTTTCTAACGAATGTTAGAGATTTGAAATCTAACGGTTGGATCTGGAATTATGTCCAAATCAAGTTTGGAAAAGGTCGATGTAAGTGCAGTTCGATGGCCATTGATGGAAATCGACTGTACGGGCCTTTGATAAAATTATTAAATATAGTAATAATTTGTGTAAAATCATTAGAAATGATTTGTGAAGAATTGGGATGAAAAACTCCATATTTGAAAAGATAAAAATAGAATTTTATCGAAATGAACTAGTTTTGAACTAGAATTATAATCCCATTTATTTTTAAAATAAATAAAGTGGATTTGAAATGGTTCTGAAAATAACCAGAATTTCCAATATATAAAGTGGAAATGGATTTGAATCGAAATTGTCTTTGGAATATTTCAATGTTAGGTTTTGTGATTATATAGGTATTGTTATGGAAACTTGAAAGATATATTTATATCGTTATTTGCAATACAATATTTGTTGGTCATAGAATTTGATATTGAATATAAGCCGATATATTTTCTATTCAGAGCCTTGTATTTAATATCAAATGGGATTTGGGTTTGTCGTGAATGGTGTCTTCATTAACACTGTTCTTAAACCCAGTTGAGAAAAGATTAAATCTTTTTATTTAGATTTAATGAAGTATACCAATTAAATTGTATTTAATTGGAATTGAATTTGAATTGATTTTTGGGTTTATCGTGAACGGTGTTTTAAATAACAATTGTTCTTTAACCCGATAATTAATGAATGTGATTTTGAGTTTATCGTGAACCATGTTTTAAATGACATTGGTTCTTTAACCCAGTTAAATACAGAATATGATTTCCCAAGTTAAATAATCATTGATAGCGATTATTGGGAAGATTAAAACCAAGTTGAGTTTTAATGAATCTTTAATTAGATTGAAATAATCATTGATAGTTAAATCTTTAATTAGATTTGAACGTGAAATGGTAATTGAATTTACCAATAACATCATGGTGTTAGATATGAAGTATTACCAGTTTTACTTCATGGGATGAATAGGTTGGGGTTGGGAAATAAAATAAATGATTACTTCGGTGTGGTTCGCTAATCCCGACTAATTTGAATTGATATTCAAAAGAAGATTAAAGAATAAATTTAAAGAATTTATCTTTGATAAAATTAATAGGAACCTTTCCCAAAGTATAAGAATATTTGAATTAAAGAATATTCTGAATTGGAATGAGGCGTATGTTGTGTTTGTGTAACACTTGTTTATTATATACGCGAGTTATTCAGAAAGACCGGGTTTATCCCATTCTGAATAACTGAATCAACGATGTGTCAAGGATGAAGACGGTGGTCGAAGACTGGAGGTCTTCACGTCGTTTGGATAATTACTGATGATCTTGATTGGGCCGTACACCCAAGAGGAGGGAATCAGTTAGTGATCGTCCAGACGTACTTGGAGATCGATGGATATGCGAGGTACAAGGTGCCTCCGGTTTTGTTCAGACCCAGAACGAACTTGTAAATGGACTGTGTGTCCGACAGTGGATTTTATTCTGTGTGATTGATTTCTATTAAATATATATCTGTTTGGTGGCGGAGAGTTTATTCTCTGGCTTAACGCCCTTCTCTTAGATGTACGAGCTCACAGGTTATATATTGATGAATATCAATCGCATGGAGTGAATTTCCTTTGTGGCATGCCTAAGTGGCAAGTTATCAAGGCTTTTTCGAAAAGCAAAGTCTTGTGGTTGATGATCAAGACACCGCATGTGTGGCATAGCTTTTTATAACGTTAATTCGCGAGCCTCACACCCCGGTTGTGAACCAGAAACGGGAGAGGACTTCAGGGAGGGCATGCGTTTCCTTCTAGCTAGAAGTGGCATCAGTTGTTTTACACGCCCTGACGAGTTTGACTTAGGTGGATGTTGGATTGCGAGGCGCCTCGGATATATCGGTGACCATGTGGAGCCGATGGATTCATTGGACTCATTGACACCCCATAGGGTGGGGAAACGCAGTGTTCAGGCATTATAATCCACACTGAGTGGACCGGCCCTGACGATCCAAGGTGCAGTTGCGGCTGTTCCTGAGATATGGGCTAGAGCGTCTCGAATTCGGTAAGGACGATCCCTTGCCTTTGTTCACAGATGGAAATCCAATTTCCAATACGAGACTTTTGCGGTTTTGATTGTAGAGCCTAGTATTGGTGACATGATATATGGTACCCATGTCATCTATGATTGATACTTATGATTGAAATTGTTCTGACACTATACACTTATAATTATAATAAAAGATGAAATTCAGCGTATCAAGCATTCTTTGGCTATTATAAGGTAAAACCCTATCCTCCGGCTTGTGTTACATTGTGTGATGGGACCTGGGTCTTACAATAGCTTCATTGTTCTTTATTTAGCATTGCGCTGTTGTTTTATGCACTGGTATTCTTGGGAGGAAACATGTTCTGTGTTATACGGCGTGGTCCCTTGATTTACCTAACTTTAAAATAAAGATTAATAGCTGTTTTAGTTCTCACACCAGTCACATGACTGACCTGGAGTTTATTGTTTTAACCTAAACTCTGGGTGCCCCTATTTTCCGCAGGGGCAGCTAGTAGTTTTGGTTTTGCAGATTTATATTCACAGGATCCTGATTTACAGCTGGAACGATATCCATAAAGCTCTGTATCCGTATATCTCTTTCAGTTGTGTTTTGTATTATTTTCCGCTGCTATGTAATGTATTGTCATCTCTGATCTTTTGTGATGTATATTATTTATTCATACTCTGTATATTCTTGTATTCTTATGTAATTGTTGTAATAAACAATGAAATGTTCTTCTGTTTGCGTTCCGATGTGGCTTGTCCTCAGTACAATCTGTGCTTTCCTTACCGGGGAAGTTCGGGTCTTTTCATTTAGAATTAGAACGTATATATTTATTTAAATCGACGTTAGAATATAAATATTTATTTTTAATTATAAAAGGAATTGAAAATGGTGTGGTAGTTCAAAAATTCAATTTCAGATTTCAAATGAATATACAAGATTCAAAATAAACCGGATTTTAGCGAAACCAAAAATATTAAAATCTAATTGAGAATATCTTTCCAACGAATCCGAAAAATTGAAATTTCGTAGCGGGAATCAAAAGTTACTTCCAGTTTAAAATTCAGAAAAGTCGCTGTGAAATTTTTATATATTTTAATATATATAAAGGCCCTTAAAGATGGAAATTTTGCAAACGACCTTCGTTTTCGATGAAACCACTTTTGTTGGATCCGGGGAGCCAAATTATTGCTAGATCCCAATTTGGATAATTTTCTGAATCAATATGTGAGCGTGGCGAAGTTAAACAGGTTAGACAGTTTAAGTCAATTTCGGTCGACCAGAAAATGGCCATTTTTCAAACAGACTCATAATTTAATGAAATTAGTTTTGTTAGGACCGTATCATCAATATGAAGTTAGAAATAATTTTTCGGGAATTTTTAGAGTTAATATGTGGTCCCGGTAAATTGAAATGTGCGTTCAAATTCTGTATACATTGATTTATATTTTAATTTGAACGGAAACTGATCGAAACAGCAGAATTGGCTTGCGAAAGATATCCCATTGTGTTCGGAATGGGGGTAATTAGATGAAGACGACAGTCGTTGGGTTCGATTTGGGGTTTGGATAATAAGTCGACTCTTGGAGAATTAAAGTAAATAATTAATTATAAAATAAACCCCCCTTTTACTTTCTCCCTTACCCGTCAGTTTCAAAATAGAAATAAAAAAACAACCCCAAGACCTAGAATCGTGATGCCACCAGCTCCGGAACACCTCGCCGTCGTGCCTGGAAGCGGCGCCGCCAACCTCCACAACCCCCTCTCTCTCCGATCTTCCCTCCTCTTAGCTCCAGCCTCCCTTTTTCTCCTATCGAACTCCAGCCCTCAGACGAAGCCCAAATCCAGACCGCCTGACCACCAAGCCGCCGCCGCCAGTCACCTGCGCACCACCTCTAGCCGCGGCCAGTGCCCTCCGCGCCACCAACGGCCTCCAACCCTTAAAACCGATGTACAATAAGTTTTTTACTTTTATTTATTTACATCTATTTTATTTTCAGTTTTATATGTATATGAAAAGTGAATGAAAATTGAACTTTCCTTATATTAAAAGCGTATAAAAAATTGAATTTTTCCTTAAGTGAATGAAGTATAAAAATATGATTTTTATATATACAGTAGCGTAGTAAAAATATGATCTTTTATATGTATATAACCATATAAAGAAATGATTTTTACGTTAATAAAGATATGATTTTTATATATTCATGTGTTGAAAAAATTAATTATTGTTAAAAATATAATTTTTAACGTGAATGTGAATAAATAAACACTCATTTACAAATCAGACGATTTGTTTATGTACACCCATTTGAAGGATATTGACTGGGACGATAAATTTTACACATCGCCCAACTGCACAAAAAATATTCAGTGTTTGTGGATTGAAACCCCACACAGGTGTTTGGACGATATTTGACGTACACTAATCCCAATTGTTTAGTGGTATGTCGATCGTTTGATTGACAGACTGTGTAAGCGTAAATTATTTATATTTAATGCTTATGCAGTTGTGTGGTGCACTTTGGATGATGGTAGATTATTTATCATTGCTATTATATACATGTGTTGTATGGCATCCATATAATTAACATTACATGGTAATTGATTGGGTCTCATTCCAATTTGGAAAATAAAGAATATTATAAAATAAAGATTCATGTGTTGAATAGAATAAATAGTCATGTGTTGACGATACTCATGTATTGAGAATATTCATATGTTGAAAGAAATATATATTCATGTGTTGAAGAAAATATTCATTTGTTGAATAGAATAACGAAGTTATTGAAATATATAAAAGTCGTGTTGATTAGATATGCGCCATTTTGACGTGAACGATATTTATATCGATTCTATTCATTCTTGTAATGAATAGAGAAAAGAAAGTGATTTCAAAATCTAATGTTTTGAAAATATTATTATTTATAGATTAATGATATGGAATATTTAATTTGGATTTGAAATTGAATATGAAATTGAAACTGTTTTGAAAACGAATTTAAAATGATTTATAAAATACGTTTTGAATTGAAATCGACAATATATATATAATATATATATTATATATATATTAAATGACCTGAATAGAACGTGCCGCGCCGCGGCAGTTCTCGAATTTCGACCATTGACTTCGAATTGACGTTGCGGGAGATCCAACCGTCGGATTGTCCTAAAACCAGAACCGTTGGGTTCGTATCAAAAGAGCTTTCTAATGAATGTTAGAGATTTGAAATATAATGGTTGGATCTGGAATTATGTCCAAATCAAATTTGGAAAAGGTAGGTGTAAGTGCAATTCGATGGCCGTTGATGGAAATCGACTGTACGGGCCTTGATAAAATTACTAAAATAGTAATAATTTGTGTAAAATCATTAGAAACGATTTGTGAAGAATTGGGATGAAAAACTCCATATTTGAAAAGATAAAAATAGATTTTTATCGAAATGAACTAGTTTTGAACTAGAATTATAATCCCATTTATTTTTAAAATAAATAAAGTGGATTTGAAATGGTTTTGAAAATAACCAGAATTTCCAATATATAAAGTGGAAATGGATTTGAATCGAAATTGTCTTTGGAATATTTCGATGTTGGGTTTCGTGATTATACAGGTATTGTTATGGAAATTTGAAAGATATATTTATATCGTTATTTCCAATACGATATTTGTTGGTCGTAGAATTTGATATTGAATATAAGCCAATATATTTTCTATTCAGGGCCTTGTATTTAATATCAAATGGGATTTGGGTTTGTCGTGAATGGTGTCTTCATTAACACTATTCTTAAACCTAGTTGAGAAAAAGATTAAATCATTTTATTTAGATTTAATGAAGTATACCAATTAATTGGTATTTAATTGGGATTGAATTTGAAATGATTTTTGGCTTTATCGTGAACGGTGTTTTAAATAACACTTGTTCTTTAACCCAATAATTAATGAATGTGATTTTGAGTTTATCGTGAACCGTGTTTTAAATGACATTGGTTCTTTAACCCAGTTAAAGACAGGATATGATTTCCTAAGTTAAATAATCATTGATAGTGATTATTGGGGAGATTAAAACCAAGTGGAGTTTTAATGAATCTTTAATTAGATTGAAATAATCGAGAATGGAGTATCATCAGTTTCGCTCCAGGCGATAGTTAAATCTTCAATTAGATTTGAATGTGAAATGGTAATTGAATTTACCGATAACACCGTGGTGTTAGATATGAAGTATTACCAATTTTACTTCATGGGATGAATAGGTTGGGATTGGGAAATTAAATAAATGATTACTTCGGTGTGGTTCGCTAATCCCGACTAATTTGAATTGATGTTCAAAAGAAGATTAAAGAATAAATTTAAAGAATTTATCTTTGATAAATTAATGGGAACCTATCCCAATGTATAAGAATATTTGAATAAAAGAATATTCTGAATTGGAATGAGGCGTATGTTGTGTTTGTGTAACACTTGTTTATTATAAACGCGAGTTATTCAGAATGACCGGGTTTATCCCATTTTGAATAACTGATTCGACGATGTGTCGAGGATGAAGACGGTGGTCGAAGACCGGAGGTCTTCATGTCATTTGGATAATTGCTGATGATCTGGATCGGGCCGTACAACCAAGAGGAGGGAATCAATTAGTGATCGTCCAGACGTACTTAGAGATCGATGGATATGTGAGGTACAAGGTGCCTCCGGTTTCGTTCAGACCTAGAACGAACTTATAAATGGACTGTGTGTCTGACATTAGATTTTATTCTGTGTGATTGATTTCAATTAAATATATATCTGTTGGCGGCGGAGAATTTATTCTCTTGCTTAATGCCCTTCTCTGATACGTACAAGCTTAGAGGTTTTATATTGATGGATATCAATCGCATGGAGTGAATTGTCTGTGTGGCATGCCTAAGTGGCAAGTGATCAAGGCTTTTGTTGAAAAGAAAAGTCTTGTGGTTGATGATCAAAGCACCGCCTGTGTGGCATAGCTTTGTGTAACATTAATTCTCGAGCCTCACACCCAGGTTGTGAACCAGAAATGGGAGAGGACTTCAGGGAGGGCATGCGTTTCCTTCTAGCTAGAAGTGGCATCAGTGGTTTTACACGCCCTGACGAGTTTGACTTATGTGGTTGTTGGATTGCGAGGCACCTCAGATATATCGGTGACTATGTGGAGCCGATGGATTCATTGGACTCATTGACACCCCATAGGGTGGGGAAACGCAATGTTCAGGCATTATAATCCACATCGAGTGGACCGACCCTGATGATCCAAGGTGCAGTTGCGGCTGTTCCTGAGACACGGGCTAGAGCGTCTCGAATTCGGTAAGGACGATCCCTTGCCTTGGTTCACAGATGGAAATCCAATTTCCAATACGAGACATTTGCAATTTTGATTGTAGAACCTAGTATTGGCGACATGATATATGGTACCCATGCCGTCTATGATTGATACTTATGATTGAAATTGTTTTGACACTATACACTTATAGTAATAATAAAAGATGAAATTTAGCGTATCAAGCATTCTTTGGCTATTATAAGGTAAAACCCTATCCTCTGGCTTGTGTTACATTGTGTGATGGGACCTGGGTCTGATAATAGCTTCATGGTTCTTTTTTAGCATTGCGCTGTTGTTTTATGCACTAGTATTCTTGGGAGGAAACCCGTTCCGTGTTATATAGCGTGGTCCCTTGATTTATCTAACTTTAAAATAAAGATTAATAACTGTTTTAGTTCTCACACCAGTCACATGACTGACCTGGAGTTTATTGTTTTAACCTAAACTCTGGGTGCCCCTATTTTCCTCACGGGCAGCTAGTAGTTTTGGTTTTGCAGATTTATATTCACAGGATCCTGATTTACAGCTAGAAGGATATCCAGAAAGCTCTGTATCCGTATATCTCTTTCAGTTGTGTTTTGTATTATTTTCCGCTGCTATGTAATGTATTGTAATCTCTGATCTTTTGTGATGTATATTATTTATCCATACTCTGTATATTCTTATATTCTGATGTAATTGTTGTAATAAATAATGAAATGTTCTTATGTTTGTGTTCCGATGTGGCTTGTCCTCAGTACAATCCGTGCTTTCCTGACCGGAGAAGTTCGGGTTGTTTCATGTAGAATTAGAATATTATATATTTATTTGAATCGATGTTAGAATATAAATATTTATTTTTAATTATAAAAGGAATTGAAAATGGCGCGGTAGTTCGAAAATTCGATTTCATATTTCAAATGAATGTACATGATTCAAAATAAACCGGATTTCAGCGAAACCAAAAATATTATAATCTAATTGAGAATATCTTTCCAACGAATCCGAAAAATTGAAATTTCATAGCGGGAATCAAAAGTTACTTCCAGTTTAAAATTAAGAAAAGTCGCTGTGAAATTTTTATATATTTTAAAATATATAAAGGCCCTTAAAGATGGAAATTTTGCAAACGACCTTCGTTTTCGATGAAACGAATTTTGTTGGATCCTGGCTATCAAATTATTGCTAGTTCCCAATTTGCATAATTTTTTGAATCAATATGTGAGCGTGGCAAAGTTAAACGTGTTTTGACAGTTTCAGTCAATTTCGGTTGACCAGAAAATGGCCATTTTTCAAACGGTCTCAAAATTTGATGAAATTAGTTTTGTTAGGACTGTATCGTCAATATGAAGTTAGAAATAATTTTCTGGGAATTTTTAGAGTTAATATGTGGTCCCGGTAAATTGAAATGTGCGTTCAAACTCAATGTACATTGATTTATATTTTAATTTGAACAGAAACTGATCGAAACAGCTGAATTGGCTTGTGAAACATATCCGATTGTTTTCGGAATGGGGGCAATTAGCTAGAGATGATAGTCGTTGGGTTCGATTTGGGGTTTGGATAAAAAGTCAACTCTTGGAGAATTAAAGTAAATAATTAATTATAAAATAAACCCCCCTTTACTTTCTCCCTTGCACATCAGTTTCAAAATAGAAAAAAAAAACCCAAGACCTAGAATCGCAATGCCACCAGCTCCGGAACACCTCGTCGTCGCGCCTGGAAGCGGCGCCGCCAACCTCCATAACCCCCTCTCTCCGATCTTCCCTTCTCTTAGCTCCAGCCTCCCTTTTTCTCCTATCGAACTCCAGCCCTCGGACGAAGCCCAAATCCTGACTGCCTGACCACCAAGCCGCCGCCGCCAATCACCTGCGCACCACCTCTAGCCGCGGCCAGTGCCCTCCGCGCCACCAACGGCCTCCAACCCTTAAAACCGATGTAAAATAAGTTTTAATTTATTTATTTACATCTATTTTATTTTCAGTTTTATATGTATATGAAAAGTGAATGAAAATTGACTTTCCTTATTTGTTGAGAATACACATGTGTTGAGAATACTCATGTGTTGAAAGAAATATATATATTCATGTGTTGAAGAAAATATTCATTTGTTGAATAGAATAACGAAGTTATTGAAATATATAAAAGCGTTGTTGATTAGATATGCGTCATTTTGACGTGAACGATATTTATATCGAATCTATTCATTCCTATAATGAATAGCGAAAAGAAAGTGATGTCAAAATCTAATGTTTTGAGAATATTATCATTTATATATTAATGATATGGAATATTCAATTTGGATTTGAAATTGAATATGAAGTTGAAACCGTTTTGAAAACAAATTTAAAACGATTTATAAAATACGTTTTGAATTGAAATCGACGAAATATATATAATATATATATTATATATATTAAATGGCCTGAATAGAACGCGCCGCGCCGCAGCAGTTCGCGAATTTCGACCGTTGACTTCGAATTGACGTTGCGGGAGATCCAACCGTCGGATTCTCCTAAAACTGAAACCATCGGGTTCGTATCGAAAAGAGCTTTCTAACGAATATTATAGATTTGAAATCTAACGTTTGGATCTGGAATTATGTCCAAATAAAATTTGGAAAAGGTCGTTGTAAGTGCAGTTCGATGGCCGTTGATGGAAATTGACCGTACGGGCCTTTGATAAAATTATTAAAAATAGTAATAATTTGTTAAATTCATTAGAAATGATTTGTGAAGAATTGGGATGAAAAACTCCATATTTGAAAAGATAAATATAGATTTTTATCGAAATGAACTAGTTTTGAACTAGAATTATAATCCCATTTATTTTTAAAATAAATAAAGTGGATTTGAAATGGTTTTGAAAATAACCAGAATTTCCAATATATAAAGTGGAAATGGATTTGAATCGAAATTGTCTTTGGAATATTTTGATGTTGGGTTTCATGATTATACAGGTATTGTTATGGAAATTTGAAAGATATATTTATATCGTTATTTCCAATACGATATTTGTTGGTCGTAGAATTTGATATTGAATATAAGCCGATACATTTTCTATTCAGAGCCTTGTATTTAATATCAAATGGGATTTGGGTTTGTCGTGAATGGTGTCTTCATTAACACTGTTCTTAAACCCAGTTGAGAAAAGATTAAATCTTTTTATTTAGATTTAATGAAGTATACCAATTAAATGGTATTTAATTGGAATTGAATTTGAAATGATTTTTGGGTTTATCGTGAACGGTGTTTTAAATAACACTTGTTCTTTAACCCGATAATTAATGAATGTGATTTTGATTTAATTGTGAACCGTGTTTTAAATGACATTGGTTCTTTAACCCAGTTAAAGATAGGATATGATTTCCCAAGTTAAATAATCGTTGATAGTGATTATTGGGAAGATTAAAACTAAGTGGAGTTTTAATGAATCTTTAATTAGATTGAAATAATCGAGAATGGAGTATCACTTGTTTTGCTCTAGGCGATAGTTAAATCTTTAATTAGATTTGAACGTTAAATGGTAATTGAATTTACCGATAACACCGTGGTGTTAGATATGAAGTATTACCAGTTTTACTTCATGGGATGAATAGGTTGGGATTAGGAAATAAAATAAATGATTACTTTGGTGTGGTTCGCTAATCCCGACTAATTTGAATTGATATTCAAAAGAAGATTAAAGAATAAATTTAAAGAATTTATCTTTGATAAAATTAATGGGAACCTTTCCCAAAGTATAAGAATATTTGAATTAAAGAATATTCTGAATTGGAATGAGGCATATATTGTGTTTGTGTAACACTTGTTTATTATATACGCGAGTTATTCAGAAAGTCCGGGTTTATCCCATTCTGAATAACCGATTCGACGATGTGTCGAGGATGAAGACGGTGGTCGAAGACCGGAGGTCTTCACGTCATTTGGATAATTACTGATGATCTGGATTGGGTCGTGCACCCAAGAGGAGGGAATCAGTTAGTGATCGTCCAGACGTACTTGGAGATCGATGGATATGCGAGGTACAAGGTGCCTCCAGTTTCGTTCAGACCCAGAACGAACTTGTAAATGGACTATGTGTCTAACATTGGATTTTATTCTGTGTGATTGATTTCTATTAAATATATATTTGTTTATCGGCGGAAAATTTATTTTCTTGCTTAACGCCCTTCTTTGAGACGTACGAGCTCAGAGGTTATATATTGATGGATATCAATTGCATGGAGTGAATTGCCTGTGTGGCATGCCTAAGTGGCAAGTGATCAAGGCTTTTGTTGAAAAGAAAAGTCTTGTGGTTGATGATCAAAGCACCGCCTATGTGGCATAGCTTTGTATAACGTTAATTCGCGAGCCTCACACCTCGGTTGTGAACCCGAAACGGGAGAGGACTTCAGGGAGGGCATGCGTTTCCTTCTAGCTAGAAGTGGCATCAGTTGTTTTACACGCCCTGACGAGTTTGACTTAGGTGGTTGTTGGATTGCGAGGCGCCTCGGATATATCGGTGACCATGTGGAGCCGATGGATTCATTGGACTCATTGACACCCCATAGGGTGGGGAAACGCAGTGTTCAGGCATTATAATCCACACTGAGTGGACCGGCCCTGACGATCCAAGGTGCAGTTGCGGCTGTTCCTGAGATATGGGCTAGAGCGTCTCGAATTCGGTAAGGACGATCCCTTGCCTTTGTTCACAGATGGAAATCCAATTTCCAATACGAGACATTTGCGGTTTTGATTGTAGATCCTAGTATTGGCGACATGATATATGGTACCCATGCCGTCGATGATTGATACTTATGATTGAAATTGTTTTGACACTATACACTTATATTAATAATAAAAGATGAAATTTAGTGTATCAAGCATTCTTTGGCTATTATAAGGTAAAACCCTATCCTCCGGCTTGTGTTGCATTGTGTGATGGGACCTGGGTCTTATAATAGATTCATTGTTCTTTATTTAGCATTGCGCTGTTGTTTTATGCAATGGTATTCTTTGGAGGAAACCCGTTCCGTGTTATATGGCGTGGTCCCTTGATTTACCTAACTTTAAAATAAAGATTAATAACTGTTTTAGTTCTTGCATCAGTCACATGACTAACCTAGAGTTTATTGTTTTAACCTAAACTATGGGTGCCCCTATTTTCCGCACGGGCAGCTAGTAGTTTTGGTTTTGCAGATTTATATTCACAGGATCCTGATTTACAGCTGGAACGATATCCAGAAATCTCTGTATTCGTATATCTCTTTCAGTTGTGTTTTGTATTATTTTCCGCTGCTATGTATTGTATTGTAATCTCTGATCTTTTGTGATGTATATTATTTATTCATACTTTGTATATTCTTGTATTCTGATGTAATTGTTGTAATAAACAATGAATGTTCTTCTGTTTGCGTTCCGATGTGGCTTGTCCTCAGTACAATCTGTGCTTTCCTTACCGGGGAAGTTCGGGTCTTTTCAATTCAACATTATTCATCATAGAAATATCACATGCTCCTTTTTTTTAATGCTAGTGGATTTGGTAAAAGTTCAATGCTAGTGAGATTTTAGGTAATACATTTATATTTCAATTCCAGCTTGCCAATTTACATTGATCATCTGACCAAATCTGTTATGCCACTTAGCAACTAATATGATTAATTTGTAATAATTTTGTATAGAATTTGAGTTGAGATATGATTATTTTGTAGCACAACATGGGTTAGCCTAATTTTGGTATGGTTTACATACCCGTCCTCATTATCATTTTGTGATCTTTGTCAACTTATGATTTTCTAGTATTATGACTTTTTTTAGCCTTCTATATTAACTGATCAAATTATAACAAAACTTAAAATTTTCATTTTTGTTTTGGATTAACATTTTTTATTTTTAGTTAAAAAACTATTTATAAAAATTGTAGAACCAAAAACATTTTCCAAAATATTAAAAAACAGTAGAAAAAACGAAAACTAGAAATTGGCTTCAAAAACTAAAATTGATAACAAGCAGGTCATTAACATTTTACTCCACCTTAAACAACAAAACATTTGATTAATTGTTTATCCAACCCATTTGTTATAACTTGCATTAATTAGCAAAGAAAATACACCCATTAAGCTACTAGCCTACTAGTTAGCTCGTGTTTTCTTTTCTTACAAGAAATGACTGTATTGAGACAAATATTGTTGGCTACCATAGGACTCAAGGTATTATCAGGAGAGGTATATTGGGAAAAAAATGTTGGTAAACACTCCTATGACTGAGGTTCTCAACATCCACAATTCTTTCTCCATACAAGAGGTCAGATAATCAGTAACAAACTGGAGAAAGAATTTTGGCTTAACTGATAACAACAAAATTGCTGTGAAAGCATAATAAAAAGTTTAAAATAGACTAATATTTTTTCACACTTCCATTTGAAACTGCCATATCAGTACAAGTTAAATTGATTAAAATCATAAATACTAATCATAATATAGTATAGGTCTCTCACCTTGCGTTTGTCGGGTGGATATGTCCAGATGATTCTTTATTATTCTCGATACTGCGAATATGTGGCACTGATGGGGGAATCCATCTAAAACTACAAATAGAGGACAAACAAATTGTTATTAGGGTGCTAATTAGTAATAAAAGACAAATAAGAAAAACAATGCCTTTATCATAAGTAAGAAACTTTATAAAGCTTATAACATAACCAAAATTTGGTAAATTGTATAGAAATAGTTTCTCTTGGTGTTACGTTAAGTTAAACACCATGGTAAGTTAATACTATTTTTTAATGCTAACGTTCCACTTAAATGGGGAAAGGAACATATGTACAAAAAATGAACGAGGATGGTAGTCTTATTATTTAAGTATAGCTAGTAGAGAAAAAGGAAACAACATACAAACTTGAAATTTCTGCTTCCCATTATCATGATAAGGCCATCTTTGATCTTTAAATTATGTCATCCTACAACAAACCCAAATAAATATATGAATATGTAAATACGTATTGATATCATATCTATTTTTGAGAGGATCCAAAGAAATGAGATAACACAAATAAACTCCAAAAAACTTTCCATTTCCTTTGAAGAGAAAACCCAAATAGGGTTAAAAGTTTTCACTTATGATAATTAAGATTAAGGTGCATGCTTGAAAACTCTTGAAATTACTGTGAAAGCATAATGTTCCTCGTCGATGATTATTTTTTAGTTTACTTATGAGATAACAAACAAAATTCTTCCATTTTACTCAAGAGGCTGAACAAAATTTACTTTTTTTACAAAAAGCTTTTTATTCTTTGATCTGCATTTCTTCATTTTGCAAAGTCTTCTAGCACAATAAAATGGTTTCATAACTAATAAGGATGCAGAGAACATACTTCCATGTAATAATAAATAGGAATACACATGAAATCAGTCTAACCTCCCTGAAACACTACTCTCACTGTCAACTTATTTAGCCTCTGACTGTCTTTTTCTACCTGTACCAACATGTTTTTGATCTTATAGTTTATGTCACTTAGCATTATTTATTCTCATATTCAAAACTCAATTCAATATATTTAAATCGAACATAGCAGGATACTCATAACTGTAACACTTTTACATAGAGACAGCTAATTACATAATAAGTTTAACTTGCTACCATATCTGTATATAAAGTTGTAAAATGAATGTGCAATGGCAAAATTGAAAATTGAAAATTGGAAGACATTCAATTATAAATCAATAGTTGAGAAACAAAAATTGAAATTTTCAAATGTGAAAATGTCAAAATAGATAGGAATTTGATTCCAATATATATACCCATTATTAGATTAACTGATTCAATGTGATCCCCATTTTTTTAGATTTCATTTCATATAGATTGAAGCACAATAATAAATATGACAAAAAAATTACCTCAAATCGGCTTTCAAAAAAGAATGGATTGACATGGAACATTGAAAATGGAGGGCTGGATTTAAGGTGTTTGAGGTGGTGAGGATTGTCAATTTTAACAACACTAAAGAGGAAAAATTAAAGAATATTTAATTTAATATTCAGAACTAAGTGAAACGGACTATGCCATTGCGTTCGTCTCGAAATTCTGGTCAAAACAGACATGTGATTTGCGTAAAACGGACACCGTATGAAGAAGTTAGTTTGAAGTTTGTATATGCACAAGAAGAATATATATATATATACACACACACACATAGGGTCCAAAAATTCAATAATTAGGTCCAAAATTTCGAAATCGCTCAGAAAAAGGGGGCGGGAATTTTCCCACTCAGGGGTGTCGACCCCTCAAGGGGGGAGTCGACCCATGGGTCGACCCCCTAGGGAAGACGTGGCAGATTAGGGTTTGGGGCTATCAGCTATATATATGGCCTCATTTCCCATGATTTTCACACTGAAAATAATAGAGGACTAGATGTTGTCACTGCCCGGATTGAATCAAACCCTTTTCTTCTTCTGCAATCAAGTTAATCAAGTTTAGAGTTACTCAAGTGTAGATCTGTAATTCAACATTTTCTACTCTCCTTCTATTTTTCTAGATCCAAACACTGTAAGTTTATGTTACTGTTAGATTTAAATAATTAAAAAGTAAAATATTATATGACTATAATTTGGATCTATGCCTACGACTACTTGAATCAAATTAGATCTGTTATAACTTGTGTATCTATGATATTCTGACATGATTATGACTTGAATCTTAACCTTTATCATGTAAGTTCTACCTTTGATTATAGATCTAATTCACTGCTTAGATCACGTCATACCTGTTCTATTATGTTTATGGCCAAATCAGATATGTTGGTAGTTGGACATAATCATTGTTTAGATCACATCATGCCTATCCCTATTATGCTAGAATCAGTGTTATTATCACATATTCATCCTATATGCTTATCTTGCCGTTATGCCACTATATGTTTACGCCATTACATGTCAACGCTGTTAGTATGATCATCTCTGTCCTTTTCCATCTATATTTACCCTTTTATTTTTATATAGCAAGGCTATCTTCGAGCCTAGGCATGCCGCTGAAATATGTGAAAACGTTAGATTAGGAACAAGGGGAAAACGTTAAAATTGGGAATAACTTGTAATTGGGAATTTGGGCATAACTCGAATAAAGTGTAATAATATGAATTTGGGGTATATAGTTTATTATGAACATAACTTGGGAAAAGGGGCATGAAAACCTATAATGATATAGGTAAATTTAGTGAATAAATGGAAATGCCTAGGCTTTCAGTAATTAGAAACTGTAACCACACCTAGACACGAGGTTAGATTACACTTGTGGTGGAAGTCTGCCTGGAACGCCCGGCAAATCCAGCGACCACAAGTAGTGAATCTAATGTGAGGGGTCAACGTGCACAAACTCGAGACGTGCTAAGACACGAGGTTAAGCCCAACTTATGGAAGAAGTTTGCCTAGAACCGACCATCATATCCGGCATCCACAAATGGTAGGCTTAATGTGGGAGGTCTTGTATATTAAAACCATAAATAGACATGGTAATGATTGGAATACTTAACCTAGTTGAATCCATAGAGATTGTATGAACATGAACTTGATTAGGGGTTAAGTAAACATGTTTGAAATAGTGGGTGGGTTAAGTAAATCTGGGTTGGGTGGGTAATATTTATATATATAGCCCTACAAACTTACCTATTGGGGTTATGTAATTAAAGACACCGTTAGGTAAGAATAACCTATGGAAAACCTAGTGGGGATGCAAGCGTGGGGGAAGCTTGTATCATCTTGTGTGTAGGACAGTTTCAGTTAGTAACCCATATATAAGTATTAAAGGAGTACTCCGAACTAGGTCAGAGTCAGGGAATGCTTACTAGGATGATTGCAAGAGATCCAAACGTGGTGGACGGTGTGGGCGGTGCAAACCGATTGGGTCATGTGTGTGCATGGTCCGGGCAGAGGGGGACAAGACGACCGTGACACTAGTAGATATGGCTGTGCTCATCCGGAAAATGAAGGGTTTCCACTTTAGGGAGTGATACACCCTACTATAGGGCCAACATAGGTTATCTACGGAGTAGGGATCCAATCAATTAGGGTACACTAAGGCTCTGGTCTATTTAGCAGCCCGTTATTATCCATAGGGGTAACTCCGGAATGTTGGGCTGCCTGTTGATTGTATGGGGTGAAAACCTCTCATTGGAAGTATGCCTAAGTCTACCATCTTATATTTGTTGGGATCATCTCATTCTGGTTACACTAGTATCGGTGTAGAGTAATCATTAGAGAAGCGTATAAACTCTATCATGTTTACCTTATCATACCAGCCTTTTGTGATGTTATCTTTCTCATCCACTTTATATGCTTATCATGATACTTTTACTTATTTATTTGCTAAAAGTATCTGTCCTCACCAGACTTTGTATCTAAACCTTTTTGTTTCTTCTTCTTGATTACGTTTCCCCCCAGGTTCTCAGGGTTGGAATACTCAAGCTTGATCAGGATTCTGTTATCATTTTGCTGGAGCTGCTTAGATGTATTGCTCAAGCTTCTATCTTTGCTACTATGGCTATGTTTTTAAGTGGGGACTATGTTTCTTTTATTTTTGTACTCTGATGTTTTAAGTGTAAAACAGAAGTTTTGATGATGTACTGGGTTTATGTATTTTCTGACATATGATGTTTTGAACCACGATGCTTTATGATTAATAAAGTTTTTAATTGCGCTGCAATTTAATATCTGTCTTGTAAAGTTTTTTTTGTTTACCTATAACGCTTCACGAAACTTAATGCAATCTCTTAATGAGTGACATTAATGGATGTGGGGTGTCACCCTTGGTATTAGAGCTGAAGGTTACCGGATTAGATAAAAAAATTAAAATTATTTTTAAAAGGGTTTTAAAAGAAAGCATTTTCAAAAGAAAAGCCTGTTTTGAAAAACATATTCCCAAATCCATATGTAATAGCTTTCGATTCTTTGTCTGAATTTCTTTCCTTTTCTTTTCAGCATGTCTGGGGGACCTAATATTCCAGAGGGCGTTATGATACCAGTCTGGTTCCATAGGTATTTAGAGACCATGGCGCTGCCAGTGGTCAAGCTGACGTTCCTCCCCCAGCTGCACCCATCATTCCTCCTCCTCCTCCTCCACGTGCAGACAACTTCCCCAAGATCTGCAAATATTTCCGTGCTATGGGAGGAAAGCCATTCCATGGAACCGAGACATTTGTAGAGGTAAGGAATTGGCTCTAGGAGACAGAGGACTTGTTTGGAATTTTCGATGTGGATGATCGTAGGGCTAGCCGCCTGGCGACTGAAAGATGAAGCTTCATTCTGGTGGGAAGTAACCCAAGCGAGGCGTCTGGTGGTCGGGATGATTTTAGACAAAGGTTTGAAATGAAGTTTCTTTCTTAAACTGAGAAATGCATGCAAATGGAGAGGTTTTTGGCACTCAAATAAGGAAACATGACTGTTAAAGAATATGTGAACATATTCAACCAACTAGCAAGGTTTGGATTGGAACTGGTAGATACTCCGCATAAGAAAGCTTTGTGGTTTGTTAAAGGGCTGAACGAACCCCTGCATGGGTTAGCTATGTCCCATACTCCAACTGGAGCAACTTTTGAAAGGCTTGTTAACATGGCCTTGATGCATGAGGAAGACAAAAGCGACAAGAAGGAAGTTAAAGTTGTGGAATCACAATACAAGAAAGTACGACCCAAGAAAGGACATCAACAACAGCAACAGAAGAAGGGAGGAAAGAATGACAAGGCTAAGGATAAGAGGAAGTGTCACAATTTTGGGCGAGAGGGTCATTTGATCAAGGACTGCGAAAGAAGGAAGAATTATTGCTTTAGCTATGGAGAGGTCGGACACTATGCTAAGGAGTGCTCTAAGAAAAAGGGACAAGGTCAAAGGGCAGGAGCTTCTGGAGGGAAGGTGCATGCTCTCGTGATCAATGCTCCAGATAGAGGTAGGAAAGTTTCTGTGGAAGGTTTGATTTTTATTTCCAATCATCCTATTAGAACTCTTTTTGATTCTGGCACTTCACATTCATTTATATCTAGTTCTGTGGTTGAGTCTCTTCACCTAAATAATAGTATGGTAGTGGATCCCGTATTCGTCCGAAACACCATTGGCGGTTCGTCTCATTTATCCATGATTTGTTGGGGTTTGAGAATATCTGTGTTAGACATCGAGTTTGAGTGCGACACATATGTTCTTGGTTTTATGGGCTATGGTTTGATTCTAGGGATGGATTGGCTAACCATGTATGGTGCCATTCTGGATTATGAGAAAAGGTTCATTGGACTTTTGACTTGCCATGGGAGGACCCTCGTGATTTCTTGTGACCCACAAGGGTCTGTCATGCTTAGTTTCCTAAAGTCTCTAGATGCATCTATCAATGATTTGCGATCTGTGCCAGTAGTCTGAGATTATCCTGATGTTTTTGATGAGTTACGAGGCTTACCTCCGAGGCATGAAATCGATTTTTGTATATATTTGGCAGACAATGCAAAGCCAGTTGCATTAACTATGCGCCATATGGCTCCAAGGGAAAGGAGGGAGCTTAGCAAGCAAGTAGGGGAGCTACTTGAGAAAGGGTTTATTTGGCGAAGCACATCTGAATGGGGTGCTCCAGTAGTGTTCGCGACTAAGGAGGATGGTTCACTTTGCTTGTGTGTAGACTATAGGGAGTTGAATAAACTCACTAAGAAGAACATGCACCCACTTTCGAGGATAGATGATCTGTTTGACCAGCTTGTTGGTGCCTCGGTATATCTCAGTTAGACTTGGCCATAGGGTTTCATTAGCTGAGGGTGGCTGAGGACAGTATAGATAAGATCACTTTTATGACTCCAGATGGTTTCTTTAAATGGATCGTTATGCCATTTAGGTTGACGAATGCACCTGACTATTTTGTTGATCTGATGAGCAGGGTGTTTCTAAATAAATTTTTCGTTGTCTTTTTTGATGATATCCTGATCTTCTCAAAGAGCGAGGAAGTGCATGCCCAACATTTGAAGGAAGTTTTGAAAACTCTACGTACGCATCAGCTTAAGGCAAAGTTCTCTAAATGCCATTTTTGGAGAAAAGAGGTGAGATTCCTAGGGCACGTGGTTTCTAAATATGGGATACCAGTAGATCCTGCAAAGGTAGTTGCAGTTCAGGATTTGAAAATTCCGGAGAATGCAACAGAGGTGAGAATTCTAGAACTGGCAGGTTATTATAGGAAGTTCATTAAACACTTTGTAAAGATATCAGCCCCACTCACCAAGATGACAAAGAAGAATTTGGCATTTTCATGGGATATAGATTGTGATGTTGCTTTCCAACGATTGAAGTAGGCTCTGACAACAGCCCCAGTCTTGACCTTACCCGATGGGAATAAATTGTTTACAGTATACACTGATGCATGTGGTACAGGGCTTGGTGCGGTTCTGATGCAAGAGGGAAAGGTAGTATGTTATAGGGGTATACAGCAAAGTGTTCATGAGAAGAACTACACTACCCATGATTTAGAGCTAGCTGCCATAGTATTCACGCTTTAGATTTGGAGTTATTATTTTCTTGGAGAGAAGTTCGAGTTGTATGCCGATCATAAATCTCTCAAGTACTTGTTCTCGCAGAAGGATCTTAATTTAAGGCAACAAAGGTGGATGGATTTCCGAGCTTCTTATTATTTTGAGATTGCTTATACCCCTAGCAAGGGTAATGTGGTGGCAGATGCATTGAGTAAGCATAGGATGGCCTTAGGTTCTCTATTTGTGTAGAGGAAAAGCTTGGAGTTGATATTGACTTTTGACTTCAGACCCTCCACCAAGTTTTAGCCTGGTTTGTTTGCATTGCTAGAAATATGACCTACTCTTATGGATCAGATAGGACCTTCACAACGAGATGATCCACAGATTTTAGAAGTCTTGGATAAGCTCGGTAAAGGGGAGACTTCTATTCACCTTAATAGATATTGGACAGACGATAAAGGGTGTTTGCGACGAGATGGAAGGCTTTGTGTTCCCCAAACTGGAAGTTTGTTAAAGACAGTCCTAAAAGAAGCCCATCATTCTAAGATGACTGTTCATCCAGGCAGTGATAAGATGTATAGGGACATAGAGAGGATTTTCTTTTAGGATGGGATGAAGAATGATGTGGCAGAGTTTGTTTCTCAATGTTTGGTTTGTCAGCAAGTCAAAGCTGAGCAAAAGAAGCCCCGTGGTTTACTTCATCCTTTGGAGGTTCCACAGTGGAAGTGGGAGAGTGTCTCTACGGATTTCATAGATGGTTTTCCTAGATCAAAGAAAGGCAACACCAGTATTTGGGTTATGGTGGATAGACTTACTGAGGGAGCTAATTTCATTCCAGTTAAGAGTAAAAGGATGCCAACATGGTTGGCAGCAATTTACGTTCATGAGATAGTCCTTCTTCATGGAGTATCTTCCAGCATCGTAAGCGATCATGACCCCATTTTCACCAGTGAATTTTGGAGGATCTTGCAAGAAGAATTAGGTACACAATTGTGTTTGAGCACCGCTTATCACCCACAGACAGATGGACAGACGGAAAGGGTGAATAGAGTTCTTGAGGATCTTTTAAGGCTGTGTATCCTATACTTCGGAGGGACTTGGGAAGAGCATCTTCCTTTAGTAGAGTTTTCTTACAACAACAGTTATCCATCTAGCATTAGCATGACACCCTTCAAAGCATTATACAGACGGCCTTGTAGATAGGCTTTTGAATCTCCCCGAGATCGCTGAGATGAAAACTCCGAGATATTAGCCAAAATCCGAGATTTGGCAGCTAGTTTAGTTATAAGTGTTTCAAATATCACCCGAGATTGCCGAGATATTTTTCCGAGATATTGGCCACAATCAAGATTTAAAACCTTGCCTGTAGATCACCTACTTGTTGGAGGGAATCTACAGAAAGGCTATTAGTTAGACCAGATATGGTTGGAGAAACGTCCGAGAATATTGATCTTATTAGGCGGCGAATGAAGACCGCTCAAGATAGGCAGAAATCCTGTGCTGACAAGTGAAGGACTGACATTGAATTTGAAGTAGGAGACATGGTTTTTATTAAGGTGTCACCATTAAGGAATGTGGTTAGCTTCGGATCTGTAGGGAAATTGGCGCCAAGATTTGTAGGGCCATTTCCCATAACAGAAAGGATTGGTCTAATGGCCAATAGGATAAAGCTACCAGAGAGACTATCCGGCGTTCATAATATTTTCCATGTTTCTCATTTGCGAAAGTGCCGGCATGATACCGCGGAAGTAGTTGAGCCGAGTATATCAGAGGAAGTAGAGGTAGAACATGAGGCGACAGTCAGACGAGTTCCTACCTGTATTCTTGGATCATAAGTTAAGAAGCCTGAGTCCTGACTAAGCCTGAGTAGAGACAAGAAATTGGGCCATACTTCAGAAGTAGCTCCTAGCAAGATGATATCTGAGTCCTGACTAAGCCTAAGTGTTTCCTCCCTGAGAACCTAGGAGGGGAACGGAAGAAAGAAGGAGAAACAAAAGGGTCAGACATAAAGTCTGGCCAGTCTAGTTACCTTTAGCCAGTAATAAATAAAAGTAACATGATAGGCATATAAAGTGGATAAGAGAGATCACTACATAAATGGCAGGTGTGACAAGGTAGACAGGATAAGGTGTACATACTTCTAATGATTACTCTGCTCATTATCTGCACCAATACTAGTATAACAAGTACGTAACAGGATTACAAACTCCCTAATTGCTTAACAAAAAAAGGATGATCCCAACAGAAATATAATGGTAGTTTTAGATTTACTCTAGTAACAAATTTAACCCAAACAGAATTAGCCGGTACCTAAACTGGAATAACGGGTGTTAACCCCAATAGAAACATAGGTACCCCACAAAGACAGGCAGGACTAGATGTATCCTATTTACTACCCTAGTCGATCAGCTCCATACCCCGTAGATACCTTGTGCTGGCCTCACAGTATGGTGTATAACTCCCTAAAGTGGCAACCCTTCATTTCCCGGATGTTCACAACCATATCTATTAATGCAACAACATCTTATTTTCCCGAGCAGGCGGTGTCATGCACGCACATGACCCCAGTGGAACGTGCCGTCATGATACCGTCCTCCACATTTGGATCTCTTACAACCAGTTCAGTAAGCGTGCCCCACTCCGACCTAGTTCGAAGTACCCGTTTGATATCTATTTAAGGGTTACTGACTGAAATGGTTCCCACACAAGATGATACAAGCTCTTCCCTTTGTCTTGTATCCACCACTAGGTTTTTATTGGCTATATATACCACTAGGTGTCTTTAACTACATAGCCCTATCATTTGTACTGGTAATGCTTACCGTAAAGGTGTCTTTAATTACATAACTGTAACAGCCCGTATTTTCTGTTAACATATACTAACGAATTAAACAATACTTAATTTAAAATGTGAGAATTAAGGGAAATGGGTTACGCCATTGTGTTCGTCTAGGAATTCTGGTTGAGATAGAGTCCGAGTTTGCGTAAGTTGGACTTCGTATGAAGAAGTTATGGCTATCGAAAGTTTCCAGAAAATTCAAATAAATTCAAACAGCTCGAAAAACAGATTCAAAATTCAAATCAGAAGTCAGAAGCGGGCTGGGTGGGAAAATTCACGACCAGGACCCAGGTCGACCAGGGGGTCGACCCTAGTGTCGACCTCCCCCTACAGGTCAACCTAGGGGTCGACCTGCCCCCCCAGGGTAGATCTGAAAGATGACGATTTTGTGACTTAGTGCTGAGCCATTAGGGCTGAGGTGTCACCCTATCTTGACTGGATGGTCTTAATTGATTCTAGGTTGACCAGATGGCCTAAATTAATCCTAAATTCTATATAAACACATGTAGACTCAAACCCTAAAACCTAATCAAAATTAGAACCATAGCCGTCATGCTAACACCTTGCAACCTAGAATAGCCGTCAGCAACTAGAGGAAAAGTAAAGCTAATCAACTCAACTTAACTCAAGTCTATAACGACTACAACAACAAATTTGTCTACTTCAAAGGCGAGCTAAATCAATTTCAGAACTCAGATCCTAGAAATCAAGACCTTCTTTGAGTTGTGAGTTCGATTTCTTTAATAAGATAATTAACAAGTTAATTAGGTTGAGTTATAATTTGTGTTATATGGTTATGTTTGTAAAACATTGTGAAAAATGCGATATTTTGTGAATGTATGCTAGTTGTGCATAATGATAGTTTTTGTTGTGAATCCCTTTGTATATACCAAATCATCTATGTTCAACCTGATTCATGTTTGACATCATTGTATATGCAAGTTTGGGTGTAGATTATATGCTAGTTTCTATATGAATTGTATACAAGTTTACATGTGAATCAAACAAAGTGACTATATGCAAGTTTAGATAGAAATTGGATTCTCATATATGCAAGTTTACCCCTTTAGATTTAGATCTATGACATACATAGTTTTATGCAAGTTTGTGACTATGGCTTATGCAAGTTTTTGGGTGAAAACTATATTCATATATGCAAGTTCACACCTTTAGGCTTATGTTTAGATTCATGACAATACCAAGTTTACGTTGTATTCCTTATTTGTAAGTTAGATCCAATTTGTGTGTTATACAAATTTGCGATGTTTCTTCCCTTTTATGTCATTAGACTAATTGCTAGTCTAATATATATATATATATATATATATATATCAAGATAAGCGAACGAACAACGTGGGGACGATGGGGGTAATATTGAATATTCAGATATTTAGAGTTGGCATAAATGGCCTTAAAAAAAGGCATATAATTAATTTAAGACATTAAATGGAAAAATTGGTATTTATGGACATAATTTAGGTGACAATTATGGACATAAGTATATTTGGAATTTGTTTACAAATTTGAATAGGGATATTAATCCAATTTGGGGCTAAATAAAGATGTGTAATAATAAACCGCCTAAGACACGAGGTTAGACTCTTTTGTGGTGTAAGATTGCTAGGACCCGCCCGGCAAATCCAGCAGCCACAAATGCCAGTCTAATGTGAGAGGTCAAAGGCATGAATTAAATGCGTAATAGTTGTAAAAACATGAGGTTAGGCTCGTTTGTGGCGTAAGACTGCCCGGACCCGCCCGGCAAATCCAGCAGCCACAAATGCCGGTCTAATGTAGGAGGTCTTTACAAGGTTACGGTGTTAATGAACTAAGAAACACTTAACCAGATAAACATGTGGTGGGACAATGGGGTTAAGTGGGGAAAACCTTAGAGGGGACCAAGCATAGGTGGAAAGCTTGTGTCATGCATGGACGCCCTTTTCAAACCAGTAACCCATTAAGTATCTTTGTGGGCTCGACCCAAGTCGAGGACGGGACACGCGTATTGGATTTGATTGTAAGAGGTCAAAACATGTTAGCGGTGGCAACACAAGTCCAACGAGGTCATATGCGTGTGTGGGCCCGGGCTGGTAAGTAAGACGTTGTTGCATCGTGTAGGTATAAGCCGTGCATTTTGGTGGTATCGGATTGCATCTTTGGGGAGTGATACACCTCACTGTGGGGCCAGCATGGGTATCTACGAGTTAGGGAGCCGATCGAATGGGGTAGTGGGTACACCTAGTGGAGATTGGGGCAAGCGATACCTATGAAGGCAGCTAGGGGTACACGAAACTATCATTATCATTATTAAGTTTGGTAGGCGGGATCAACTTTTAGGGTGTTTGTTGTGGTGCAGTGTAGTAATTATCCTATAGTGATTAGGTTCGCCTTTAACGTTATCTTTGTTCATCTTATTCCCATAGTCTGCTCTGTCATACCCATTGGTTCACAGTCATTTCCTTATTTTCCAGCTTATGCCTTGTCCTAGTTACTTAATGATTATATTGTTAAAGTTATTGCACTCGCCAGACTTTATGTCTGACCCCTTTGTTTCCACCTCTTTTCTTCCTTTCCCCCCTAGGTGCTCAGGGTGGGACTAGTACTAGTGGAGCTTGATTTGGATAGCTTTATCTCTTTCTCTGGAAGTTTGCTTGGATCGCTGAAGTAAAAGTTCAGCCTCTCTTACTTATGGCTATTTTATGTGGGGTTATGTCTTTCATTCTATGTACTCTGATTTAGACAAGATGGATATTATGTACTTGACTCTAGTCTTTGGTTTTTGATGATGTAATCAAACATATTTTTTTACCACTGCAATAAATATGAAGTTTTAAATTTTTGAGTACTGTTTTATATCTGCCTTATTGTTAAGTTTCTGTTCTATACACACTTAAAACGCTCCATGGAAGTTAATGCATTCCCTTTGTGAGTGACATTAATGGACGTGGGGTGTCACACGTGGTATCAGAGCTGAAGGTTACCAGAACAGATAAGATATTTTGGAAAAACTATTTTTCAAAAGCATTTTATAAAGAAATACTTTCAAAAGTATGTTTTAAGGAGAATATTTTCAAGAGAAAAGTTTATTTTAAAAACATAACCCCGAGAGCCATATATCTTTCTTTCGAATTCTTCGTTTGAATCTCTTCATTTTCTTTTCAGCATGTCTAGAATTCCCGAGATACCCGAGGGGATACCGATACCAGGATACTTTAGGAGGTATCTGGAAGCAAAGGCCCATGTCGCAGGCCCAACAAATGCTCCTCCTCCTCCCTATGTTGAAACTTTCGCAAAGATATGCAAGGACTTTCGGGCAACGGGCGGGAAACCTTTTCACGGGTCGGAAACATTTGTTGAGGCTCGAAATTGGCTAAAGGAGGTGGACGAACTGTTTGGAATCTTTGAGGTAGAAGATAGAAGAAAGGTCCAGTTAGCTGCCTGGTTAATGAAGGATGAGGCCTCATTTTGGTAGGAGGTCACTAATGGAGAGCGTCCAGTTGATACATGGCCAGATTTTAGGCATAGGTTAGAGGCGAAGTTTCTCTCACGGGTTGAAGAGAATCTATACATAGAAAGGTTTTTGGCATTGAGGCAGGGGAATCTATCAGTGAAAGAATATGTCAACAAGTTCAATCAGTTGGCAAGATTTGGCTTAGACTTGGTGAATACACCCAAAAAGAAGGCCCTAAGATTTGTTAAGGGTCTGAACGACCCGCTACATGGGTTAGCTATGGCCCACATCCCTATGGGGGCCACCTTTGAGAGACTAGTTGACATGGCGCTTATGCATGAAGAGGAGAAAGGCGCCAATGCTAATAAGGCACCTGAGAAGAAAGGGGATCAAAAGAAACAGCAACAGCAGAACAAGAAGGGTGGTAAAGACAACAATGGTAAGGGAAAGAAAAGATGCTTTAACTGTGGGACACCCGGCCACTAAGCAAAGACAATAGGAAGAAGAAGAAGACTGGTTGTTTCCACTATGGCGAAGCAGGACATCTGATTAAGGACTGCCCAAAGAAAGGGCAGAGGGCAGGGCCTACCTCTGGAGGGTAGATTCAGGCTCTCATGGCACCAGAGCAGGCAAGGGGGCAGGTCCAGGCTCTCGTGGTTCCATCGCTTCAAGGACGAGGTAGAGTGATTTCGGTTGAAAGTTTAGTTTATCTTTTCAATCATCCTGTTCGCACACTCTTTGATTCTGGTGCATCGCACTCTTTTATATCCACTGCTTTAGTTGAGACACTACACCTAAACACCAGTATAGTAGAGGATCCATTAGTTGTTTCAAATCCAATTGGGGGCTCAGCCTATTTGTCGATGATTTGTTTAGATTTGTAAATTGCTATACTTAGCATTGGGTTTAGATGTGATACCTATGTTTTGGGCTTCATGGGCTATGGGTTAATTTTGGGCATGGATTGGCTATCCAGAAATGGAGTCATCCTAGATTTTGAAAAGAGAGAGGTTAGGCTTATGACTCGCTTGGGCAACACTCTCGAAATCTCTTGTAATCCCATGAATTCTGTTATGCTAAGTTATCTAGAATCGCTTGACGCATCTATTGAGGATTTGCAGTCTGTTAGAGTGGTCCGTGAATACTCGGATGTCTTCGATGAAGTTCGAGGTTTACCCCTGAGGCGTGAGATAGACTTTCGAATATACTTAGTAGATAATGCAAAGCTAATTGCATTACCAGTGCGCCACATGGCCCCGAGAGAGAGAAGAGAACTCAGTAAGCAAGTGAAAGAATTTCTTGAGAAGGGGTTCATAAGAAGAAGTATTTCGGAGTGGCGTGCTCCAGTCGTTTTTGCTACAAAAGCTGATGGTTCACTTAGATTGTGCGTGGACTATAGAGAACTGAATAAGCTAACAAAGAAGAACAGACACCCGTTACTGAGGATAGACGAATTATTCGATCAGTTGGTGGAAGCTTCTGTTTTCTCGCAACTTGATTTGGCCACAGGGTTTCATTAGCTAATGGTGGTTGAAGATATCATCGATAAGACTGCATTTAGAACTCCTGACGGTTTCTTCGAGTGGCTCGTCATGCCTTTTGGTTTGACGAATGCACCCGCATACTTTGTTGACTTAATGAGTAGGGTGTTTAGGAAACAAGTTTGTGGTAGTCTTTGTGGACGATATTCTCGTTTTCTCTAAAAATGAAGATGGGCATGCCTTACATCTTAGGGAAGTCTTAGAGACCCTACGAACACATCAACTAAAGGCTAAGTTCTCAAGTGCCATTTTTGGAGAAAAGAAGTGAGGTTCTTAGGACACGTGGTCTCTAAGGAAGGGATAGCTGTGGATCCCGCTAAGATAGTGGCAATCCAAGATTGGAAAATGCCTAAGAACGCAACCGAAGTAAGAAGATTTTTAGGGCTGGCTGGCTATTATAGGAAGTTCATTAAGGAATTCGCGAAGATATTAGACCCTCTCATTCGATTAACGAAGAAGAATTTGACTTTTACTTGGGACGTTGACTGTGATGATGCTTTCCAACGTCTGAAGAGAGCTTTGACGACCGCTCCAGTTTTAGTTTTGCCAGACGGGAGTAAGACATTCACTGTATATACCGATGCTTGCAGGACAGGGCTTGGCGCAGTTTTAATGCAAGAGGGAAGGGTGATATGCTATGGTGGAAGACAGTTGAAAACCCATGAGAAAAATTACCCTACCCACGACTTGGAGTTGGCGACCATAGTTTTTGCGCTAAAGTCACGACGTCATTATTTGCTTGGCGAAAGGTTTGAGTTGTATACAGACCAATATCGCTAAAGTATTTATTTTCTCAGAAGGACCTAAACTTGAGGCAACAGAGATGGACGGAGTTTTTAGCATCCTACGATTTTGAGATCGCATATACCCCCGACAAGGTAATGTTGTAGCTGACGCCCTAAGTAGAAAGAAGTTAACTTTAAGTCCTTTGTTTGTAGAGCGGCAGACTTTGGAGTATATATCTTCCTTTGACTTCAAACCCTCTGTTGGCATCATTAGAGGTGCAACCTACACTTTTGGGTAGAGTTGGAGAGGCACAACGAAACGACCCACAATTGGTTTAGATAGTAGGCAAGCTTTTAGGAGGGGAGTCCTCAAGTCATCTGAATAGATATGCTATAGATGAAAGAGGTTGGCTACATAGAGATGGAAGACTTTGCGTACCACAAGACGAAAGTTTGAAGAAGGAAATTCTTGAAGATTCACATCGCTTTAAGATGACCATACATCCCGGTGGTGATAAGATATATGGGGATATGAAGCGATTTCTCTTTTGGGCCGGAATGAAGAAGGACGTGGCCGAGTTCATTGCTAGATGCTTAGCGTGCCAGCAAGTCAAGACGGAGCAAAAGAAGCCCGGAGGTTTGCTCCATCCCTTAGAGGTTCCGCTTTGGAAATGGGAAAGCGTTTCCATGGATTTTGTAGATGGGTTACTAAGATCAAGGAAGGGTAATACTGGGATTTGGGTATTTGTAGACCGAGTTACTAAAAGTGCCCATTTTATTCCCGTCAAAAGTGAAAGGGCCTCCGCGTGGTTAGCATCTATTTACCTTCGAGAGATAGTCCGTTTGCACTGCATACCCTCCAGCATTGTGAGCGATAGAGATCCTATTTTCACAAGCGAATTATGGAAGAGCTTACAAGAGGCGGTTGGAACGCAATTATGCTTAAGTACCGCTTATCATCCTCAGACGGACGGCCAAACCCAGAGGGTGAATCGGATTCGAGAAGACCTTCTGAGGCTATGCATTCTAGACTTTGGAGGAACATGGGAAGAACACCTTCCACTAGTAGAATTTGCCTATAATAATAGTTTTTAGGCTAGCATTGGCATGACACCTTTTGAGGCTCTTTATGGACGACCGTGCCGACCACCTACATGTTGGTGGGAATCCACGGATAAAGTTTTGCTTGGACCCGACATGATTAGGGAGACTTCGGAGAAGGTAGACCTGATTCGACGGCGAATGAAGACGGCGCAGGACCAACAGAAGTCATATGCGGATAAGAGACGAATCGATCTTGAGTTCAATGTTGGGGACACGGTTTTTATTAAGGTGTCACCGTTAAAAAACGTAGACCGCTTAGGATCAGTAGGGAAGTTGGCACCAAGGTTCATTGGACCCTTTCCAATTACAAAGAGGATTGGCAAGACGGCGTACAGAGTAAAGTTACCAGAGAAGCTCAGCACAGTTCATGACGTGTTTCACGTTTCACATTTGCGTAAGTGTTTGCACGATACGGCGGAAGTGGTAGAGCCGAGCACGCTCTAAGAAGTGGAAGTAGAGCGCAATGCCACGATCAGACGAGCTCATACACGCATTCTTGGATCGGAGGTCAAAAGGCTTCGCAACAAAGAGGTCAAGTTGGTCAAAGTGCAATGGAGAGATGATCAAAGAGACGCGACTTGGGAGACGGAAGATAAAATGCGTACGTTGTACCCTTTCCTTTTTGAGGATATGTTTTAATTTCTCCTTTTTCTACCGCTTTGTTGATACTTGTCCTATCTTTTAGTATTATCTTTGCGATGACATCTTCGATCTTTAATTAGGAAGAACCCTATGGTTGAAACATGTGTTCGAGACATGTTATGTCTGATGGATGCAAATGGATGCAAGTGGTTGCTAGTGGTTTCTTGTGGATGCATATACACACACCTTAGGCACTAGATCGGCTCAATCACCTTCATTTTGCATATAAATGTGTGTGCATATTTAAATTAATGGACGTATAATGGTTGTGTCATCATATGGATGCTGCATTTTGATGAATGGTTGTGCACACATGTAGAAATAATATGTATAGATAGGATTCTTTCGCATACATAATGGACGCATGGCACTATCATGATTTGCATTAAGGAGGTCAACTGAATAAGTAGACCGCCTGATTTTGCATTAGATAAGGAGCATATACACACACTTCTTGCATATGTTCATACATCATTTGAAATTTTGTAAGGACAATGGATGCCTGTGTTTGATGATTGAGTAGATGGATGATTGGATGTTAGGATATGCCTTTTCCTTAACTTGGAGATTTCGGGGGCGAAATCCTTTAAGGAGAGGAGAATGTAACACCCCGTAAATTTAAATATTAAAGTTAACAAATTAAAGAATACTTAATTTCAAATGTGAGAATCAAGGGAAATGGGTTACGCCATTGTGTTCATCTCAGAATTCTGGTTGAGATAGAGTCCGAGTTTGCGTAAATTGGACTTCGTATGAAGAAGTTATGGCTGTCGGAAGTTTCTAGAAATTTAAATTTAAATTCAAAAACGAATTTAGACTCAGAACTGGACAGGGCAGGAAATTTCCCGCCCAAGGCCAGTTCGACCTGGGGGTCGACCTTAGTGTCGACCTGCCCCCCCCCCCGAGCATATCTGAAAGATGACGATTTTGTGACTCGGTGCTGAGTCATTAGGGCTGAGGTGTCACCCTATCTTGGCTGGATGGTCTTGATTGATTCTAGGTTGATTGGATGGCCTAAATTAATCCTAAATTCTATATAAACACATGTAGACTCAAACCCTAAAACAAATAAAAATTAGAACCATGGCCGTCATGCTATCACCTTGCAACCTAGAGTAGCCGCCACCAACTAGAGGGAAAGCGAAGCTAATCAACTCAATTCAACTCAAAATTTATAACAACAAGAACGAATTTGTCTACTTCAAAGGCGAGCTATATCAATTTCAGAACTCAGATTCCAGAACTCAAGACCTTCTTTGAGTTGTGAGTTCAATATCTTTAATAAGATAACTAATAAGTTAATTGGGTTAAGTTATAAATTGGGTTATATGGATATGTTTGTGAGACATTGGAAAAATGTGATATTTTGTGAATATATGCTAGTTGTTCATAATGATAGTTTTGTTGTGGATCCCTTTTCATATGCCAAATCACCTATGTTCAACTTGATTCACGTTTGATATCATTTTATATGCAAGTTTGGGTGTAGATTATATGCTAGTTTCTATATGAATTGTACACAAGTTTACATGTGAATCAAATAAAGCGACTATATGCAAGTTTTGGGAGAAATTGGATTCACATATATGCAAGTTTACACCTTTAGATTTAGATCTATGATGTACATAGTTTTATGCTAGTTTATGACTATGGCCTAAAACAATATTTTATTTATATGCAAGTTTACACCTTGGATTTAGATCTATGATGTACACAGTTTTATGCAAGTTTGTGATTATGGCCTATGGAAGTTTTGGATGAAAACTATACTACATATATGCAAGTTCACACCTTTAGGCCTATGTTTAGATTCATGATAATAACAATTTTATGCAAGTTATGTTGTAATCCTTATTTGCAAGATTAGATCCATTTTGTGTGTTATGCAAATCTGCGATGTTTCTTCCCTTTTATGAGTTAGACTAATTGCTGGTCTAATATACATATATGTCATGATAAACGAACGAAAAACGTAGGGACGATGGGGGTAATATTGAATATACACATATTACGAATTAGCATAATGGCCTTGAAAAAGGCATATAATTAAATTAAGACATCAACTGGAAAAATTGGGGATATTAATCCACTTTCGGGTTAAATAAAGATGTGTAATAATAAACCGCCTAAGATACGAGGTTAGACACGTTTGTGGTGTAAGACTGCCCGGACCCGCCCGACAAATCCAGCAGCCACAAATGTCAGTCTAATGTGAGAGGTCGAAGGCATGAATTAAATGCGTAACAGTTGGAAAGACATGAGGTTAGGCTCGTTTGTGGTGTAAGACTGCTCGGACCCGCCCGGCAAATCCAGCTGTCACAAATGCCAGTCTAATGTGGGAGGTCTTTACAAGGTTACGGTTTTAATGAATTAAGAAACACTTAACCAGATAAACATGTGGTGGGACATGAGGGGTTAGGTGGGTGCCTTGGGTGGTATGTGAAAATCAAGTGGGTGCCTTGGGTGGCATGTGAAATACGATTAGATACACTTAACCTGTAATGACCCAACTTTCCAGTGCCTCGGAAGGTTGTGATCTTATTTAAGAAAAGAAATAGGTAGAAGATAGAACAAAGAAAAGATATTAGAATCTCACAGCGGAACTTAGGACAATACAAAATAACCCAAAATATTACATAACATAAGTCAAGTACATTGGAAAACTTCATACATAGGGATACATATAATCACAATTACATACTTAACATTGTGATACTAACTTGCAGCATATAGTTATACATAACATATGATAGATAAGCCAACACTTCAGATCCTGCCATCCAGCTACTCCAACGTTACTTTAGAACCTGGATCACTTGTCTACTCATAATAAATATTATGAGTACCCAAGAGTTTAAGGAAAACACAGAAAATAAACTCCGGGTCAGTCATGGACTGGTATGAGTAAACGATTTATAAAAAAGTTTTAATAAATCACAATGATTCATAAGACCACGCCATGAATACGGAACAGGTTTTTACCTTATGAGATCAAAACAGTTTGCATATTTAAACAGATATTATGATAATGTCTAGGGTGTCCACAAATAATTCATAATCTAGTAGAATGCTTTCATCTCACATTCGACTTATATTATACAAACAAAACCGTTAAGTGCTTATGGATATTTGGTTTCCAACTATGACAAGGTATGGAATCACCTTCCAGAGGTGTATCTCTAGATACGAATACACGGGTTCAACAAGAACATCTTGTAACCCGGCCACACTTGACCGACCGCTCATTTTTCTTGAGTGTATCGAATGTATATCACCAACGTTGGTAGTAAGCCAACCGTTCCCCGAAATGGGTCAGAATCGATAGAATAAGAAACAAGGAAATATCTCTAGATAGGTGATGATACATCCTAATGGGAGCTACCTACATTGCCATGCTGCCTGCCCAATTTTTTGTCATTTCCAGTTGTGAAGCTTGAAGCTAAACCTAACTTGACACACTTTTGATTTGCTTTTAATGCCACATTATAAAACTCGCTAATTTACTAATTGACTTCTTCAAAAATATATTACAAGTATAAAGCAAGAGAAATGAATTCCTCTGCCACTTATAACTACGTTTGAAAAGATCAATGTACATGATTAGTTAGGAATATTCTGTTAGACATTCATCCATACAAGTTGTCCTGGGACTGGACAAACCGAAGGCACTATTCAGTATATCCATCCTAGGCAATCTTTACCAAGGACTTATACAATAGCCCTTGTACTTTACTCCGTCTTCAATTATCTTCAGCGTATTTGATTCGCTACGCTAATGTTAATACGGATTAGTTCTTCGGATAATAATCCAACCGGTCTCTCCACATTAGCAACGTTAAATGGTTAAACTTTGATAGTCGGTGTTTTAACTATCAAATGAAAACATGTGTGCGAACAACAATCTTATTTCCAATTGAAATTTCTATTGACCAATCATATATATATATATATATTCATATTCCCTATGTTTACGTGTCATTATCCTTTCATATCAATCAGTCGCTGACTGTAATTATTTAGAGAACAACTTCCTAACTATAAATCCCGATGGCCGAAACCAACATCAAATCGATACTCATGAAATCATTCGACTTACTAATTCTAGTCAGTTTCTAATTTCAGTAATTCCATTTAAATTCTTATTTCAAAAATTCACATTCCTTTAATATTTTTATTTTGAAAAATATTAACTTAATCCCTTTATTCAATATCATACCATACCGTGTGCGAAACACGGGCTTAAAACCTTTCTCATGTAAAATCTACTTTTTATAAAACCCGGGGTCAAAACATTGGGTCAAATATCGACAGTAAATCCTTTCTCTTGATCCACTCTTTATTTTATTTATCGTTGACTTGATCAAATAAAACAACACTGCCTTATCCTCAGGTTTAACAGTCTATACATCGATTTCCATTTTTGTATATGATAAAAATGTTCGATGATATGATATATAAATTTTCCCTAATTTATGTAATTAATTTATGTTTTATTTATTTAATTATTAAATTAATTATTGAATAAACTAATTAAATAAATATGTCGACTTCCTACAGTCGAGCTCTGTCCTTGTATTCTGCTATTTTCTTCCTCTGCCACCGTCTACGACATTTTAAATAAAAACTTCTCTTTTTATTTAATTATATAAATTCTCCTTTATTCATAATTATTTTCTATTTTTAAATTAAACAAATTTTAATTTAAAACTTCGTTAAAAACTCCTTTGAAAAGTCTTTGGCTGAAGTACCAAGTACCAGTTTGAAATCTGCAGTGTGCGCATGGCAAAACTGTCCTGGATCACACGTTCAGTCAGAGTGCCAAAGTACTAGGGTGGTACCACCAGGTTGCCAAACGCCAGTTTCAAAATGCCATGCTCAGGCCTCATTTTCCTGTGCTCGTCATACGATTTCTTCCCTCAGCTAAGTGCCAAAGTGGTACTAACACTTTTGCAAAGTACCAGACTTCAAAATCACGGGCCAAACCCCTTTTTCCACGCAAAACCATCAGCTCCCCAAAGTACCACATACTGCCATTTTGACACAGTGATCCCGGTCCAAGAAAACTCCGCCAGCTCTTCCCTCAGGCCGTCGGAGGTCCGGCGCTTCCAGCTACCCCTCGACGACATCTACCGCCACCATTCCCACCAGGCGCGCACCCTCCAATCAACTCCAACGAGGTGCAGTTCAGTCATGAACTAGCGAAAGCAAAAACCGAGAACCCATGCTCTCGATCCTCCATCCCAAAAACTATACATTATAAAATTTGTTTTGTATTTTTCCCGTCGTCTAGGGATCATTGCGTCTCTCCCCACCAACTGGCATCGTCGGTCATCGGGTGGATCATCGGCAAAGGCCATTTTTCTATTTCCGACAAAACTTGGTTTTTCTCATGATTCCCTTTATTTAAAATCTTGATTTTTGGTTTAAAAATCAAGTTATCTGATTTGGATCACGACCATATACCTGAGTTTCAAATCAGAGATGATCGAAAATCTTGCTTTGAATTCATTCACAGTATGTATATCATACAGTGATATATATTGACTTATGTGTATGGTTTCCTTGTTTAAGGTTGCTTATATACTCAAATGGATCACTAGCATGAGGGACGAGTGCCTGATCCTCAACACAATTGTGATGGATGGCTTTCAACAGCAATGGTTTACACAACTTTTACTTACAGGGTATACTTAACATGTGTTCATCACATAAAAGTTTGCAACCAAAGTTTTATCCCATTGCTACTTATAAAACTGAATAAATACTCTCGTTAGTTCATCATCGAGCATGCATTAACATACCAACACAGTACATATGTGTTTAGCAGTGTGATTAACAGGGTGTTCAAGATGGTTTTCATCATTCAAATATGTGTACACAGCTGTAAAACTTCAGCACTATAACATATATGAATTCTTATCAACTTGCATGTATATATAACTTAAAAATAGTGAGGTTTACTCACCGTTTAAACAGCAGGTGAATGGTGTAAAATAATGGTGCTTAAATTTCCAGTTTTGCTCCTCTTTCTCTCGGGTTTACAGTCCGCAAGAATGTGGAAAAGAACCACATATTTATAGGCTTTTATATAAAGTATTATATTAGTTTCTTATTAATATTAATCAACTAAAATCTTTAATATATTCTATCAAATGTTTTTCACAGGATTTTAGCAGAGGAGTGAAAGCAACACATGGGTTTGGCATATATAAGCAAGGCATGTTGGATGAAGGGTAGCCACGCACTTGTATTTTACTTAATGATAAAGCTTTTATTTTCCTTAACTAAATATGTTTTGCACAGGAAATTGGTACAGCAAGCATGTTCATGAAAGCAACACTATGGCTTTGTCTTATTTGCTTATGACTTGCTGGAGAAATGAAGGCCATACATATGTATTCATGCCATGACAAAAACTAGCAACTACTTGTCCTTTGTTCTAGAAGATGTATTTAAAATATACTTATGTTTCTATGGTTAGATCTTGTGCATGGATGGTTGATTGGCTGGAAGGAATACACATATTTACTTTGCATTGAACTTAAATCTAAAAATAGGTTAACTAGCTCTAGTTGCATCAAAGGATTTGCCTGCGCACAATCCTGGAAATATCACTTAATTTATTTAAGTGTTTGTTCTTTTGTTCATATGTCCCTTTGACTTTGTACTACACTACTTAGCTATGAAGTCTTTCCACTTAAATGGGCTTGGTTCTAGATATGTATGGATGCATTGGTATGTGCTTGAGTTGGGCTTTGATTCTCGGCTGGACCATCTTTTATTTATGCGCAGGAATGGTTTTGGGCTAAGCCCTTTTAGTTTGCATGAACTATGGCTTGTGCTAGCACATGTTGTAGGTGTTTTGGTCCATTAGTTTCTCTAATATTTGGTGCTAAGTCATGCTAAAAGTTGGTTGCATTAAGATCTACAAATGGCTAAATTATCATCCACATAATTTCTAATTTAATTTCTACTTAAATTGTTTCTCAAAACAATTTATTTCTCTAGCTAAGGTTTTGCTACGCTTTAGCTGCGGTTCCTTTAGTAACGCTTTGTCACAACATTTTAGTCGTGCTGTCTTTTTCTACGTTTAGTTATACTTACGTTGTTATGTTTTAGCTACGCTTATGTTATTTAGTTTAGCCACGCTTTTGGTTTACAAAGATTTACTTTTTACAACGTTTCCTTTTGGTTATAATATTTCATTTTTATAACATTCAGTGTTTTGAGCTATGCTTTCGCTACATTTTTGTTACTTTTAAATAAAATATCCTTCATTTTTTTTATATGTTTCAGTTTTTAGTTCCAAATCCCGGGTCATTATAATCTTTCCCCCTTATAAAAATTTCGTCCTCGAAATTTGTAATTAAGTCGTAAATTCAAGTTATAATTAAAGTTACAAACTTATATCTATAAATAACCAACACACATCAGCCAATTGTTATTTATCACAGTTATTTCCGTAACTAAAACATCTGTTACTACTGTTAGAAAACATTTCTATTAGTGTATTACTATTTCTCAACATTCATTAGCTTCTAACCGTAGATTGGTAAGCGATTAACCCTCCAAATACCAACCCTGAAGACCGAGATCAACATCAGATAAATACTTAGAAAATTATTCAACTAAACCAATTTCCCGTTAGGTTCAAATTTCTTAACTCCACATCTTAATTCCTCGTTACCCATATTACTTAAATATCATCGATTTCATTTGGAAAAATTTCCCAAACCACATATACTTCCTAAATTCGAATTGACTCATTCAAATATATTTATCAGCCCTGAATTCTCTTTTTACTTGAATCCATATTCAACGATCTCTAGTCCACTTTTACTTAACTCCGTTAAGTATTATACTAATAAATTCCCAAATTAGTTATCTTCGTTTCGGAACTCACCAATCTGATTTTATTCAAATCTTAAAATCCTAACTTTATTATAAAAAGAATAAGGTACCTTCCATCACTTTTTCCATTTTCACATCCACAGAGGTTGATGGCTTATCCATTATGGCAAAGACTGTTGGTTACGTTCCTTTCTTCATAAGTTGGCAATCGTAAATCATATGTCCAGGCTGATGACACTTATAGCATAAATACTGTCGGACAGAAGCGTTATCCGATTTTTGTGGTTCCTGCTGTGGTTGCTGTGGCTTTTCTGCTGCTGGCTTCTTACAGGACCTAGCAATGTGACCCTTCTCTTTACAGTTATGGCATATGGTGTTCTTGAAATGCTCCTTATATTTCTCACCCATCTCTCCTTTTCCCTTCCAGTCCGGATTAAATTTCCTCTTCAGAGGATTCTCCCCACTGGCTTCTCCGGTTTGTGTCCTTGCTACTGGCTTCTTCGTGCTTAGTGCCTCATAACGGATTGCCATGTCGATGAATGGACTCTTCAGATGTCCGATCACCTTATCTTGTAAACTTTCCTTCAAACCAGCTATGAACATTTCGTTCTTCTTGAGCGAGGTATTGATCAGGTCTGGGCCAAAGCAAGATAGTGCGTTGAACTTATTCTCATACTCAACGATAGACATGTTACCTTGTTTCAGATCGATGAAGTCTCGATAAATTCGGGTCTTTCCAGCTGGTAGTAAAAATAGTGCTTCAAACTCTTCTTTGAACCTTCCCCAGGAAAAATCATTCTCAGAAACATTCGCAGTCTGTGCGTCCCACCAGATTGCAGCAGCTCCTTGTAGTTGCCATGAAGCCAAAAGTCGTTTCTGTTCATCATTCAAATTCTTCCCTTTGAAAATTCTTTCACAAGATCTTATCCATGCTTGGACTTCGATGAAGGATTCTGTTCCTTTAAAAACCTTCCCTCCCAGTGTTTGATATTCCTTACAGATCGTTGCCAAGTTCGACCTGGGTTGAACTGGTGTAACTGGTATAACTAGTGCAACTTCTATCACGGTTTCTACCGGAATCTGAGTAGTGTTACGACCATTGGTATTGGTGGTTCCACTAGTTCGACCTCTTTGTCCACGTGTATTCATTCTTACTAACCTGAATATAACAGGTTGACATCAGAACTCGATCGGATATTAAGATACCTAATCTATATAAAACTTAAGTCGATCATTCCTAAACATATATACTTATAATAACATCCAACTTTTAAAAATACGCTCTCTCAATACTCACCCAAAGCCTAGGTATACGGTAACCTAAGCTTTGATACCAACTGTAATGACCCAACTTTCCAGTGCCTCGGAAGGTTGTGACATTATTTAAGAAAAGAAATAGGTAGAAGATAGAACAAAGAAAAGATATTAGAATCTCACAGCGGAACTTAGGACAATACAAAATAACCCAAAATATTACATAACATAAGTCAAGTACATTGGAAAACTTCATACATAGGGATACATATAATCACAATTACATACTTAACATTGTGATACTAACTTGCAGCATATAGTTATACATAACATATGATAGATAAGCCAACACTTCAGATCCTGCCATCCAGCTACTCCAACGTTACTTTAGAACCTGGATCACTTGTCTACTCATAATAAATATTATGAGTACCCAAGAGTTTAAGAAAAACACAGAAAATAAACTCCGGGTCAGTCATGGACTGGTATGAGTAAACGATTTATAAATAAGTTTTAATAAATCACAATGATTCATAAGACCACGCCGTGAATACGGAACGGGTTTTTACCTTATGAGATCAAAACAGTTTGCATATTTAAACAGATATTATGATAATGTCTAGGGTGTCCACAAATAATTCATAATCTAGTAGAATGCTTTCATCTCACATTCGACTTATAGTATACAAACAAAACCGTTAAGTGCTTATGGATATTTGGTTTCCAACTATGACAAGGTATGGAATCACCTTCCGGAGGTGTATCTCTAGATACGAATACACGAGTTCAACAAGAACATCTTGTAACCCGGCCACACATGACCGACCACGCATTTCTCTAGAGTGTATCGAATGTATATCACCAACGGTGGTAGCAAGCCAACCGTTCCCGAAATGGGTCAGAATCGATAGAATAAGAAACAAGGAAATATCTCTAGATAGGTGATGATACATCCTAATGGGAGCTACCCACATAGCCATGCTGCCTGCCCGATTTTTTGTCATTTCCGGTTGTGAAGCTTGAAGCTAAACCTATCTTGACACTCTTTTGATTTGCTTTGAATGCCACATTATCAAACCCGCTAATTTACTAATTGACTTCTTCAAAAATATATTACAAGTATAAAGCAAGAGAAACGAATTCCTCTGCCACTTATAACTATGTTTGAAAAGATCAATGTACGTGATTAGTTAGGAATATTCTGTCAGACTTCATCCATACAAGTTGTCCTGGGACTGGACAAACCGAAGGCACTATTTAGTATATCAATCCTAGGAAATCTTTACCTTGGACTTATACAATAGCCCTTGTACTTTACTCCGTCTTCAGTTATCTTCAGCGTATTTGATTCGCTACGCTTATGTTAATACGGAGTGGTTCTTCGGATAATAATCCAACCGGTCTCTCCATATTAACAACGTTAAATGGTGAAACTTTGATAGTCGGTGTTTTAACTATCAAATGAAAACATGTGTGCAAACAACAATCTTATTTCCAATTGAAATTTCTATTGACCAATCATATATATATATATATATATTCATATTCCCTATGTTTACGTGTCACTATCCTTTCACATCAATCAGTCGCTGACTGTAATTATTTAGAGAACAACTTCCTATGTATAAATCCCGATGGCCGAAACCAACATCAGATCGATACTCATGAAATCATTCGACTTACTACTCCTAGTCAGTTTCTAATTTCAGAAATTCCATTTAAATTCTTATTTCAAAAATTCACATTCCTTTAATATTTTTATTTCGAAAAATATTAACTTAACCCCTTTATTCAATATCATGCTATACTGTGTGCGAAACGCGGGCTTAAAACCTTTCTCATGTAAAATCTTCTTTTTATTAAACCCAGGGTCAAAACATTGGATCAAATATCGACAGTAAATCCTTTCTCTTGATCCACTCTTTATTTTATTTATCGTTGACTTGATCAAATAAAACAACACTGCCTTATCCTCAGGTTTAACAGTCTATACATCGATTTCCATTTTTGTATATGATAAAAATGTTCGATGATACGATATATAAATTTTCCCTAATTTATATAATTAATTTATGTCTTATTTATTTAATTATTAAATTAATTATTGAATAAACTAATTAAATAAATCTGTCGACTTCCTACAGTCGAGCTCTGTCCTTATATTCTGCTATTTTCTTCCTTTGCCACCGTCTACGACATTTTAAATAAAAACTTCTCTTTTTATTTAATTATATAAATTCTCCTTTATTCATAATTATTTTCTATTTTTAAATTAAACAAATTTTAATTTAAAACTTCGTTAAAATCTCCTTCGAAAAGTCTTTCGCTGAAGTACCAAGTACCAGTTTGAAATCTGCAGTGTGCGCATAGCAAAACTGCCCTGGATCACGCGTTAAGTCAAAGTGCCAAAGTACTAGGGTGGTACCACCAGGTTGCAAAATGCCAGTTTCAAAATGCCATGCTCAGGCCTCGTTTTCCTGTGCTTGTCATACGATTTCTTCCCTCAGCCAAGTGCCAAAGTGTTACTACCACTTTTGCAAAGTACGAGACTTCAAAATCACGTGCCAAACCCCTTTTTCCATGCAAAACCATCAGCTCCCCAGAGTACCACGTACTGCCATTTTGACATAGTGATCCCGGTCCAGGAAAACTCTGCCAGCTCTTCCCTCAGGCCATCGGAGGTCCGGCGCTTCCAGCTACCCCTCGAAGACGTCCACAGCTGCCATTCCCACCAGGCGCGCACCCTCCAATCAACTCCAACGAGGTGCAGTTCAGTCATGAACTGGCACAAGCAAAAACCGAGAACCAATGCTCTCGATCCTCCATCCCAAAAACTATATGTTATGATATTTGTTTTGTATTTTTCCCGTCGTCTAGGGATCATTGCGCCTCTCCCTACCAATTGGCATCGTCGGTCATCGGGTGGATCATTGGCAAAGGCCATTTTTCTATTTTCGACAAAACTTGGTTTTTCTCATGATTCCCTTTATTTAAAATCTTGATTTTTGGTTTAAAAATCAAGTTATCTGATTTGGATCACGACCATATACCTGAGTTTCAAATCAGGGATGATCGAAAATCTTGCTTTGAATTCATTCACAATGTGTATATCATACAGTGATATATTGACTTATGTGTATGGTTTCCTTGTTTAAGGTTGCTTATATACTCGAATGGATCACTAGCATGAGGGACGAGTGCCTGATCCTCAACACAATTGTGATGGACGGCTTTCAACAGCAATGGTTTACACAGCTTTTATTTACAGGGTATACTTAACATGTGTTCATCACATAAAAGTTTGCAACCAAAGTTTTATCCCATTGCTACTTATAAAACTGAATAAATACTCTCGTTAGTTCATCATCGAGCATGCATTAACATACCAACACAGTACATATGTGTTTAGCAGTGTGATTAACAGGGTGTTCAAGATGGTTTTCATCATTCAAATATGTGTACACAGCAGCAAAACTTCAGCACAATAACATATATGAATTCTTATCAACTTGCATGTATATATAACTTAAAAATAATGAGGTTTACTCACCGTTTAAACAGCAGGTGAATGGTGTAAAATAATGGTTCTTAAATTTCCAGTTTTGCTCCTCTTTCTCTCGGGTTTACAGTCCGCAAGAATGTGGCAAAGAACCACGTATTTATAGGCTTTTATATAAAGTATTATATTAGTTTCTTATTAACATTAATCAACTAAAATCTTTAATATCTTCTATCAAATGTTTTTCGCAGGATTTTAGCAGAGGAGTGAAAGCAACACATGGATTTGGCATATATGAGCAAGGCATGCTGGAAGAAGGGTAGCCACACACTTGTATTTTACTTAATGACAAAGCTTTTATTTTCCTTAACTAAATATGTTTTGCTTAGGAAATTGGTACAGCAAGCATGTTCATGAAAGCAACATTATGGCTTTGTCTTATTTGCTTATGACTTGCTGGAGAAATTAAGGCCATACATTTGTATTCATGCCATGACAAAAACTAGCAACTACTTGTCCTTTGTTCTAGAAGATGTATTTAAAATATACTTATGTTTCTATGGTTGGATCTTGCGCATGGATGGTTGATTGGCTGAAAGGATTACACATATTTACTTTGCATTGAACTTAAATCTAAAAATAGGTTAACTATCTCTAGTTGCATCAAAGGATTTGCTTGCGCACAATCCTGGAAATATCACTTAATTTATTTAAGTGTTTGTTCTTTAGTTCATATGTCCCTTTCACTTTGTACTACACTACTTAGCTATGAAGTCTTTCCACTTAAATGGGCTTGGTTCTTGATATGTATGGATGCATTGGTATGAGCTTGAGTTGGGCTTTGATTCTCGGCTAGACCATCTTTTATTTATGCTTAGGAATGGTTTTGGGCTAAGCTCTTTTAGTTTGCATGAACTATGGCTTGTGCTAGCACGTGTTGTAGGTGTTTTGGTCCATTAGTTTCTCTAATATTTGCTGCTAAGTCATGCTAAAAGTTGGTTGCATTAAGGTCTACAAATGGCTAAATTATCATCCATATAATTTCTAATTTAACTGCTACTTAAATTGTTTCCCAAAACAATTTATTTCTCTAGCTAAGGTTTTGCTACGCTTTAGCTGTGGTTCCTTTAGTAACGCTTTGTCACAGCATTTTAGTCGTGCTGTCTTTTTCTATGTTTAGTTATACTTACGTTGTTATGTTTTAGCTACGCTTATGTTATTTAGTTTAGCCACGCTTTTGGTTTATAAAGATTTACTTTTTACAACGTTTCCTTTTGGTTATAATATTTCCTTTTTATAACGTTCAGTGTTTTGAGCTATGCTTTCGCTACATTTTTGTTACTTTTAAATAAAATATACTTCATTTAATTTTTTTTATATGTTTCAGTTTTTAGTTCCAAATCCAGGGTCATTACATAACCAAGATTGAAACATGTAAGAAGACATGGATAAGAATAGGGTTAAGTGGGGAAAAATTTTAGGGGGACCAAGCATAGGTGGAAAGCTAGTGTCATGCATAGGGGCCCTTTTCAAACTAGTAACCCATTAAGTATCTTTGTGGGCTCGACCCAAGTCGAGGACGGGACACGCGTACTGGATTTGATTGTAAGAGGTCAAAACGGGTTAGCGGTGGCAACGCAAGTCCAACGGGGTCATATTCGTGTGTGGGCCCGGGCTGGTAGGTAAGACGTTATTGCATCGTGTAGGTATAAGTCGTGCATTTTGGTGGTACCGGGTTGCCACTTTGGGAAGTGATATACCCCATTTTGGGGCCAGCACGGGTATCTATGAGTAAGGGAGCCGATCGAATGGGTGTAGTGTGTGCACCTAGTGGAGATAGGGGCAGGCGGCACCTATGAAGGCAGCTAGGGGTACACGAAACTATCATTATCATTATTGAGTTTGGTAGGCGGGATCAACTTTTAGGGTGTTTGGTGTGGTGCAGTGTAGTAATTATCCTATAGTGATTAGGTTCGCCTTTAACGTTATCTTTTTCATCTTATTCCCTTAGTCTGCTCTGTCATACCCATTGGTTCACAGTCATTTCCTTATTTTCCGGCTTATGCCTTGTCCTAGTTACTTAATGATTATATTGTTAAAGTTATTGCACTCGCCAGACTTTATGTCTGACCCCTTTGTTTCCACCTCTTTTCTTCCTTTTCCCCCCAGGTGCTCAGGGTGGGACTAGTACTAGTGGAGCTTGATTTGGACAGCTTTATCTCTTTCTCTGGAAGTTTGCTTGGATCACTGAAGTAAAAGTTCAACCTCTCTTACTTATGGCTATTTTATGTTGGGTTATGTCTTTCATTCTATGTACTCTGATTTAGACAAGATGGATATTATGTACTTGACTCTAGTCTTTGGTTTTTGATGATGTAATCAAACTTATTTGTTTACCACTGCAATAAAAACAAAGATTTAAATTTTTGAGTACTGTTTTATATATGTCTTAGTGTTAAGTTTCTTTTCTATACACACTTAAAACGCTCCATGGAAGTTAATGCATTCCCTTTGTGAGTGACATTAATGGACGTGAGGTGTCACAGTTAGAGATGTAATCCTGTCTTTAACTGGGTTAAAGAACCATGTCATTTAAAACACAGTTCACGATAAACCCAAAATCACATTCCATTAATTATGAAATCTTCATGGAAATTAGATCAATATATATAATCGATATAAATTTCCATATCAGACTAATAATATAAATGGAATAACGGCTAAGCCTTTTTAATTCCATGTATAGTAACAGTCTTCCTCCCCGATTATTACCAAATTGAATTCCATTCAGTTCCAATTTAATATATTAAACTGGAAAACTTTACTTTGGAATATTTCCATTAAATCTTAATAGAAGAGTTATATATTCCAAATCACATTTCACTGTTAATCGGGTTAAAGAACAAATGTCGTTAAAAACACAGTTCATAATAAAGCCAATTCACATTCCATTTCATTCAAATTACTAAATATAACTGAAAACTCTAATAATCTTAATCAAAAGATTTATTCTTTTCACACGGGGTTTAAAATAGTGTTACTGAAGACACCATTCGTGGTAAACCCAAAAACCAATTTAATATTAAATATAAGGCGATGAATAGAAATTATATCGGCTTATATTCAATATCAAATTCTAAAATCAACACATATCGTATGGAGAATAGCGATATATATCTATCTTCCAAATTCCTCCACAATATCCGTATAGTCGCGGAATCCTATATCTAAATATTTTGAACATGATTTCTATTCAAATCCATTCCAATTCATATATTGGAAAATTCTGGTTATAATAAAACCATTCTAAAACCAATTTATTTATTTAAAAATGTTGGATTATTTTTTTAGTTAATAACTAGTTCATCTTGATAAAAAAATATTTTTATTTTTATAAAATTGAAATTCTTTGTCCAAATCCTTTATAAATCATTTATTATGATTTTACACAAATTACTAATATTTTTAATAATTTTATAAGGCTCGTATAGTCGATTTCCAATAACGGCCATCGAACTACATTCATAACGACCTTTTCCAAATTTGACTTAGACATAATTCCAAATCCGACCATTCAAATTCAAATCTCTTATATTTGTTGGAAAGCTCTTTTTGATACGAACCCAACGATTCCTGTTTTAGGAGAATCTGACGGTCGGATCTCCCGTAATGTCAATTCGAAGTCAATGATCGAAATTCGCAAACGGTCGCGGGGCGGCGCATTCTATTCAAGCTATTAATATATATATATATATATATATATATATATATATATATTTCGCTCAAAACATATTTTATAAATTCGTTTTAAAAACGATTCCCACTTTCATTTTAGTTTTAGATCAAAATTGAATACTCCTTATCATTATAATATTTAAATGATAATATTTTCAAAATATCAGATTTTGAAATCATTTCCTTTTCGATATTCACTATAAAAATGAATAAAATCGATATAAATTTCTTTTGCGTTAAAATGGCACAAAACTAATCAACACGGCTTCACATACTTTAATATTTTCATGTCCATCCAAAATCGGACCTCAAATTCACATTTTAATCCTTAACTAAATATTATTTTAAAATATTCATTATTCCTGAATTGGAATCAGACACAATCAATTACGATATAATTTATTTAAATGGATTTCATACAACACATGTATTCAACAACAATGATAACCAATCAACCATCATCCAGAGTGCATTACCCAACTGCGTAAGCATTAAACATAAATATTTAACGCATACTACAGTCTGTCAACCAATCGATTGACATACAACTAAACAATTGGGATTAGTGTACGTCAAATATCATCCCAATACCCGTGTGGGCTTTCAACCAACAAATACTGAATATTATTTGTGCAGTTGGGCGATGTGTAAAATTTATCTTCCCAATCCATGTCAGTTAAATGGGTGTACATAAACTAATCGTCCGATTTGTAAATGAATATTCATTTTCATTTCAGGAGAATTTTATGTCGTTCACATATGCATTAAAAATTATATTTTTAACGATATTTTTTTTCCAACACTTGACTATTTTTAATCGTTCATACATTCAATAAAAATGATATTTTTATTGTTCAAACATTTTATTCAACACATGAATATTTTATACAGTTCATATACACATTAAAAATTATATTTTTAATGAACAATATTTATTTCAGAAAATTTCGGGCATTATAACGGCGTGATATTAGAACCGGAGTAATGTATAGCATTACCCCTCTCCTGATACTGGCTCGCGCCATACACAATCATCAATCATATTCAATACACCACAATACAATTCATTTCCCAAAATTCAATCCAAATAAACAAACAACCATGGTTTGTAAAAATAAATAGTGTTGCGGGCTACTAAGCACCGTCTGCAACCTAGAATATAATTAACTATAAAATAAATTGAGTGAAAAGGTGTTCTCACATTGGGATCCACTCCGCCGTTGTTTTCTGACGCTCTAATTTGCTGTTCTAGTTCCAGAATTTGCAAACGAGCTCCAATCTTCACACAGTCTTTTTTTCTAGCTTAAACGCACCATTCCAGACAACTTTCGCCTAATGGACTTTTTCCCGAAAATGCTCCATTTCGCCGGAAATCGCGAAATGATAGTATTTGGACAGCAGATTTTGGATGCATTTTCTGAACAACTCCGCAATCCAAAATATGACTTCCATATACTCAAATCGAAGAGAAAATCCAGACTTCGACTTTGGTACTATGGAGTTTTGGCTAGAAGTGCATGGTTTGAGAGTTATTAGCTAAAAAAGGTCGGGGGTGTTTTTGCAAATACGGGATTTTTGTGAAAAATGTGATTTTTGAGGAGGGGGCCCACGACCAGAGTTAGGGTAGTGGCGCATGGTCTGACTGGAGGTAGGGAGGCCGCGGGGGTGGGGTGCACGATGGTGGGTGGTGGTGGATTTAGGGGCTAGGGTTCATGAAAAGGGGGGAAAGAGAGAGGAGAGAGGAGGAAGGAGGAGGGGAGAGGAGAAGGAGGTGGTGCGGCAGTGGGTGGGTGGCCGGCGGCATAGGGGAGCGGCGGTGGAAGGGTGCGACAGCGGTGAATGATGAGTTTCCTCTTTTCTTTTTCTTTTTTTTTTAATTTTCAACAGTGAATGGAGAGAGAAGGGAGTTGACCAAATATATATTTAATTTAATTTTAATTCCAAAAAGTTAGTTTTTCATTCGAACTCAAAATCGATCACAACGACTGTCGCTCGTAGCTAAATACCCCCATTTGAACACAATGGAATATGTCTCGTATGCCAATTCGACCGTTTCGATCAGTTTTCATCAAAATTAAAATATAAATTAATATAACGCTCAAAATTGATTTCAACGTACATTTTAATTTACCGGGACTACATACTAACTCCAAGAATTCCAGAAAAATAAATCTTGCTATGTTTTGACAATACGGTCCTAACAAAACTAATTTCGTTGAATTTGGAGACAGTTTGAAAAATGGTCATTTTCCAGTCGACTAAATTCAAGCTGAAATTACCAAACACGTTTAAATTCACCACACTCACATATCAATTCCCAAAATTATGAAAATTGGAATATAATAATAATTTGACATTCCGGATCCAACAAAAGTGGTTTTGTCGAAAATGGAGGTCGTTTGCAAAATGGCTATTTTTCAGGGCTATATATTGTATAAAATATATATAAATTCCATAGCGACTATTTTGAATTTTAAACTGGACAAAACTTTCAATTTATATTATGAAATTTGGATTTTTCACATTTGTTAGAAAGATATCATTAAACAGATTTAAATATTTCTGGTTTGACTAAAATTCGATTTATTTTGAATTTTGTACATTCAATTGAAATTTAAAATCAAATTTTCAAACTACCACGCCATTTTTAACTCCTTTTATGTTTAAAATAAATTTATATATTCTAACTTCAATTTAAATAAATTTTTAGTCGTTATTATTTATAATAAATCATTTTAAATATTCAAAATCCATTAAGGTAGCTAAAATAAAAAAATTAAATTAGTTTAGAAATTCCGGGTTGTTACACAAATGCTTCGAAATGGAACTCGACAATGTCGAGCTCCAATACTTGGTATTTACACAATAGCTCAGGATACTTAGATCCTCCGATAGGGTTGGCCACCTCTATCGGACTATCCGAGATAGATATGGAAAGTTTCAACAGACTAATCGTTTGGAGATAAAACAACGGGTCGCTCTAGAATCAAACAAGGTGTATGCTAAATTTCCTAAATAGAGATTATACCTTCGAATGTGGGCTGCCCTTGGTCTCTTGGGGATAGGCTTTGAAAAGGGGTTGCTTCAATTGCATAGTTTTGGCCACTCTTGGCAACTTCGGGCGTTGGGCAGCCTTTGGTCATGTGTCCTTCATCATGGCAGTTGTAACATTTTCCCTTAAACTCCTTTTTCGCTAACGAGGTCCTACAATCCTTAGCCTCATGGCCCTTGCGGTTTTACCTCGTACAAGTCTTTGCATCCTTTTTGAATTTGTTCTTTTTCTTGCTCATCCACCATTCCTTCTTCTTATTTTTATTTGAACCTTCTCCTTTCTTTCCCTCTTTATCCTCCTTGAAGCTTTCGGCAACACAGTGGGTAGCTGTCGCGACTAGAGTCACAAAATTCGCCCCAAATGTTACTTAGGCTAACAAGGTCTCCTTCAGTGGGGAGCTCAGTCCTTTGACAAACCTAAGGGCTTTGTTCAAGGGAGTGTCTACCAACCCTGTCTCAAACTTACATAACTCAATGAATTTGGATACATATTATTTTAGACTCAAGCTTCCTTGCTTGAGGTGTATGAATTTTTCTAGCTGAATAATTATTTCAGCCTAGGGCAAAAACTTCGCTTCAAACTGGGTCTTGAACTCGGCCTATATAAAGATTCAGCCGCCGTTGATATTAAGTTCCATCACTCTAGGGCTTCACCCGTCAAATGCCAGGCCACTATCCTTCTTTTTACTTCGTCGGGCCAGGCTGCAGCCTCAAAGATTCTTTCACAATCCATAACCCAAGATTGGGCACTAGCAAAGCCTTCCTTTCCAGAGAATGATTTCCCTCTAAGATTCATAAAGGTCTTACAAAAGTGGGAAAAGTCATAGGCCACTAAAGCGGTTGAAGCTGCAGGAGCTGCTGGGCCAGGTTTTGCGACAGGGACCTGTTCAACAGTACAGAGTTACTGCTGGAACAATTCGGGCAAGTATCTGGGCCTTGCCTGGTTAACCTTCTCATTCTGATTTTCATCTATTCTACCATCTGAAAAGGAAAGAAAGAATCCCTTAGTGTATACTCCTGAGATAGTATTTAACGTTGAAAACGATAAGGATGCCTAGTACAAATGCGTATGCTTATTGGGGTAAATAAATAAACATATATATAATTTGAAAAATCTTTTTCAAATCACAAATACACCTCCCATATGTATATTTCCCTTATAATCGAGTAACCTATGCTCTGATACCAAATATAACAACCTGCTTGGAGTGGGCCTAAATTTCGACCCAGAAAAGGACCATCGAAACTTAGAGCCATCCTAAATTGGTCGTTGATTCCTGTAAGGATTACATTTGCACAGATGATAATAACATATACTTCAAATGGAAATCTCACACAGTTGAAAGAGAAAATATATTACCAAAAATAAGATGTACCATTTATTTCAAAACCACAGAAATACACAGTCAAAGTTACATTGGTTCAATAGGTACATCAAATAGTTTTTTCTCATAAGATCCCAAAAGAAGTAAAGCAATAATTTCTAATAATATCATAACTACTTCGTCTTCTCCATCGGCTTCAATCATGACTTCATCCATGGCTTTTACCCCGTCTACTGACCTATGGGATGATAAGGAGAGTGTTCATAACATAAAATTTTGTGTGACTGAAATATAGTGTTACTCAATATCCATACCCTATATTTTTAGCTGGTTACATATGTCAAGGTATGTCTACACAGCACACAACAAACACCAAATTTCTAACCAATGGGATGGATATTCAAGTCAATCGCCCATTAGTGTTTTTAGGGTAAAGACCCAACGAGGTGGCATTCTTAGTCACTTATGGACCTAGTAAAGGTGGATTCTTATGATCTCTATAACCCTGGGACAGACCCTTAGCCCTTTCAGGCCCCGTCCTAGTATGTCAACGTTCTTAAGTCTATTCTCTCATTTGTAATATGAGAAGTAGTATTGCGAACGATGCTACTTAACCAATATTACCCGCTAGGACACCTATGTCGCTTAAGACTTCCCTTAGACAGTTGGTGAGCATGCAATGACCATATATTCTTTCAATTAATAATCTGTCCCTAGTGAAGCCCTTCCAAGCTTCTAGAGGAAGTGGACATCCCCGTGAACTACCCTACCCCGTTACCGTTTTATGCCTAACCACTTTTAAAGAAGGAGGACCCAATGACCTACTTTAATTCTAATAAGGGTGGGTCCCATGACTTTTGTTCCTCTCTAAGGAATAAACCTTCAGAGGGATCCTAGTCCTAACCACTTAAGACCCAAACTAGATAAAAAGGTGAGTCATCCACTTATGACCTTCTCATGGCATAGTAAACATATCTGTTTTCACACATCAAACTTATATATATAGTTATATACACACACACTAGACCTCTCATATTAAACCGTATACCTGTAGATGCTGGATATGTCGGTCAATTCCGGTTAGGCATCTACTGCAAGTCGGTTAACCTCGTGTCTGGTGTACTAAGTTTATGAATGGCCCATGGCAGACATCTCATATTAGTTGGGTCTACTTGTAGTTGTTGATATGCCAGTCGGTTATGGGCAGGCTTCTACCACAAATGGCAACTAACCTCGTGTCTATGTGTCACTTATTTATATATTTAAGTCATTCTATATATATATATATATGCACACACAAGAAAAAAAATGTATATTTGTTAAGGAGACATTTCAAATTCGAATTCTAACTAAATTGCATTTATTACGTTAATACAACGTTAATTACGCTGATTACGTTTATATAAGTAAAATAATAATAGCGCCTAATTAACGTAAACATTCGTATAAACTGGGGAACGTTCTAACGATGTGAAAAATTGTCAGTTTATCCAATTTAAGGCATACGAGATAGGTTTTTCCACATTTTTACCGGTACAACATAGGCATGATCACATAATGAACATATACAAATAGCGGTGAATGAAAAACATATATGCATAACAATTACAACTTGTATCCTAGGCATGTAGAAATGAATTCAATGCTAAATTAAAATAGAGCGTTACATACACCTACATATGTATGTTTATAATTTATATTTTGCCCAATTCACCTGGTTAGGTGTTATGCATCTAAAAATGTTTATCTTTGACTTATTTCAATTGTGAATGCGTTTAGATCCAACATAGGATCCGCACGCAATTAAAATCATGAAACATTCAAATCCAAACCTTTTTAGGATACAATCTAATGATAATAAAGGTGAATCACATGAAATATAATAATAGTACAACACTCATATTTACTTTTAATTCAATACAATATCCACAATTCCACAAACCCAACTCATCATGACAATTTCATGTGTAATTACAAGGTAGAAGATTTAGGGAATTTTATTTCATATTATTGAATATCCAAATCTTCCTAGGCATGTCAATTCATATGACAAACTATTATAAACATGAATATGCCCATAAGAAAAACTATATTCCACTCACAAATTAGGTAGAGATGTGGTAGAATTGCAAGATCTACATAGATTCTTAACGTTCAAGTTAGCTCTTATTTTCCTTCTAACAATATACATATAAGAAACATACAACTAGAGTCTTATACATATATGTTTATGCTAAATTCTGGAATCCTAAACTTATATAAATTGAAATAATGAGATTTAGAATAGAGTTACAAAAGTAGAAGAAACCTTAACCCTATTCTCTTTGTTTTTCTATGGAATTTAGAAGCATGAAGGAAGAGATGTACAAGAATTAGGGTTTCTAGTGTGGTATGAGGGGTTATTTATACATGCTCGTGTGAGCGTGAGCCGTCGAATTAATTAAAATTAATCCAAGCCTTCCATGCAATTATATTCTCCTAACGCTTGTACACGTAGGCTAATTGGGCCTTCCTACCGCCTAGCGGTCGATCGACGGTCGACACCTTTTAAGGGGGGGCGGTCGACCACTTCACGGGTGGAACGCCCAATTTCATTGCGTTGCTGTGCTGTTTATTTTATTAACTACGTTCTTAATTTGCTTCATTCTTTTCCATATATCCAATATACGATGTCCCCTAAATCTTATCTCAAAATTCAAAATTTGAATTTCCCTCTTTTATTTTAATATATAATTTGGACAATATATACAATATTCAAATAATTATATATATATACACACACACACACACACACACAAATATATATATATATGTTCTGCGTACACTGTCCAAATTCATTTGTTCATACCTTCTTCATACATTAACCGTTTTCAGCATATTACATATGAAAATGATGTAGAATTTCGCCACAAATCCAAATAAAAGATTTTCGCAGCCAAATTCCTAAATCTGCAAAAATTTCATTTTCCAACCATACAATTTAATTGCTTGTTTTTATTTATTTATTTATTAATACTTATGAATTTTATGGGGTGTTATAATAACAATTTTTGGTTACATTATCATAGATATTATTTTTAACTAAATACTAATTTTGATTTCTTGGTTTATTAAGATTTATAAAACTTGTATATTTAACTTAATATTTTGGTATATAATTTTTTAGTTAAAATATTAGAAGTTATAGTTTTATAGTTTACTTTATATTACCATATTTCATCAAAAATAATTTTATAGATTTGTTTTATAGTTTTAACACATAAATGGTTCTTTGTCAAATTAATTTTTTTTGATTTCTAAAGTATAAATTTAAATTGATTTGTATCAAACGATAAATAATATATTAAATTTTAAGTCCTTTTAAAATCAAATTTTTATATACATTTATGAATATATGTTTATAGTTTACTTCATATGAATTATGATAAAATTATATACTCTTTTTAAGGATCTTCAATGTTTACTATATTATGTTTAAAGAAGCACCCTACTAAGATTACATAACTCCATATTTCTCATATAACTATTCCGAATATTTTACTACTTATCGTGAATATATTTTTAATAATCATCTATACAATTCTTTCAATCTCTTTCTTTAGTATTATTACCTAAGTTTAGAAATTAATATTACCTTTGTTTGATTGAAATAATTTATAATATGTTAAGTATTTTTAATATATTTTACCTAAATAGGTGTCATCATCAAATCATTCTGCATATTACCATTACACATCTTCTTTCATATCATACAGTGCATCTTGAATTAAAATCATTCACATCATAAGTAGCATTTCATTCAGTATGTCACTTCATATAGCTTTGCAAATGACATCCAACAAACTGCGCACACTACATTACACGTTCACTTTAACTTCACACATAACAAGGATACTTTATGAGGAGTTATTGATCAAAAACATAACATATTTACTTTGATTTGATTGACTTGTTTAACTTATTTGGTATGATTGAATTGATTGACTTATTTGGTCGACTTGTTTGACATGGTTGAATTTCATTAGTGGTTAATAGGTGCGTTAGAAATATACTTATGCATTTGTAGTTGATAGGAGCTTTATAGATTTTAGTATAAATAGAAGTTACAAGAAATGTTGGTTTTTATGTTTGAATGTATTTGAATTGATGTTTTATGACAATAGAACTTAAATTGATTGATTTTTTGGATTAAATTGATTTACTTGACTTATATTAATAGTTTTAAGATACCTTATCAGAGTTAGTTCTTAATCTAGATTAAAGTCTTCTTATAGTTTTAAGGGAATTAGAGTTTAGGATAGGTTTAGTCTTGTATTAGATTAAGGGGGAGTTTTAGAGTTCCTAAGGATTAGTTGAAGGTTCAAGATGTGTTTTTAGACATGTATTTTTGCTTTGGTTGATTTAATTGTTTAGATTGATTGTCTAAAATTGCTTGTTTGTTTGAATTGCTTATTTGGATTGATTTGCTTGTTTAAATTGATTATAAATGCTGATTGGTTTGCTTGGTATATTATCCTTTTATTTATTTTATTAGACTAGTATAGTCATAATTTTAAGGGAAGTTATAATATTTTAAGTTTAGAATTGTAGATTTAGAGGAAAATATAAGGTTATTCAATTCAGAGAGTATTATATAGTCTTTAGGATCATTTATAGCATAGATTTAGGGGGAGTATAACTTAGTTTAGTCTAGTATAAGTCTACTATAAGTATAATATAGTATGGTCTTTTACATGGTACTTTTGATCATGACAAAGGGAGAGAAATTATAAAATATAGTTAAGACATGCATAGTTTAAGGGTGAGTCAAAAGGAATTCACAATGAAAGGGTGAGTAATCAAGGAAGCATATTAATAAGTAATATCACGTATGAATATTATATAAATCAAGGTTGTCATCATCAAAAAGGGGAAGATTGTTGGAGAATGGAGTTTTGATGACAACAACCTTATTTCAATTATCATTATTAATTGATTATAAATATATACAAACATCTCTATCTAAAAAATATATACATATATATATATATATATATATGCAGGATTTGTATATAGGACTTAAATACTAAAGAATGTACAGTTTTAGAGTTACTAGAGATTCAAAATTCAGAGGAGATTCACGACTCATGAGTAATCAAGATTTCAAGATAAATATAGTAACAGAGTCTAGTTTATATGTAAGAATCTGAATAACACTCTAGGTTCAAACTAAAAATTCAAATTCTATTTTTCAAAATTTTGATTTACAAATTTTGATTTTCAAATTTCAAATTTTTCTATCTTACTTATGATTTCAAATATAAGTTTTAAATATAGTATATAAGTTTATATAGTTTTATACTTACACACTTTTATAGTTATATAGTTTTTAACTTTATAATTTTATAAATATATTTTTATAATATATGATTATGTTTCCGTATGGTTTTGTACTTTAGAATACTCATTTATATCACTAAGTTTAAATTCAAGAATTTCTAGAATAATATATACAATACAACACTTGAAAAATAGTTTAAAAATATTCTGTACATGCTTATGTCGACATGCATATATGTCTATGTCGACATACAACTGTTAGAAATTCAATTTTCAAAGGAAGTGTCATTTCGCTATAAGTAACGTTCCAGAAGCATTGCAACCTTCCAATTCTTATAATTAGGGGTTGATTTCGAATTTTTTGATTATTCCTCTTCTCCATCTTCACCCCTCTTCATCACACTATTTATATTTTTATATTTTATTGATTTCTACACTTATACTATGCCAATTTCTACTCTAGTTATATAAAACTTCTTCTTTTCTCTCTCTCTCTCTCTCTACTCATTACTCTCTGAATTGAAGTGTTATTGAAGAGTTACAAGGTTGTTATAATCATTTGAGAAGTGTCTGGGAAAGGGTGTGTTCCTTGTAGCCCTGAAATGTAATCTTGTAGCCGTGAAATCAAGAGTGGTTGGAGCGGTGTTAACTTTGTAGCTGTGAAATCAAGGGGATTGTACTTGGATATTGATATTAAGAAAAACTTTGCACAATCAAGCGTTGTGTGGGACTCGACATAGGAGTAATCCTAACCAGCATAAAATTCGGTGTGTTCTTTCCTTTTCTGCCTTTTATATTCATTTAATTCTGTGTTTGTGTTTGATTCTGTAATAATCTGGAAAATCAGAACCGATTTAAAAATTTTATTTTAGCTATTTTAATGGATTTTGGATATTTAAAATGAATTATTTAAATAATAACGACTAAAAATTTATTTTAAATCGAAGTTAGAATGAATAAATTTATTTTAATTATAAAAATGAGCCTAAAATGGCGTGGTAGTTTGAAAATTCGATTTAAAATTTCAAATGAATGTACATGATTCAAAATAAATCGGATTTCAGTAAAACCAGAAATATTAGAATCTGTTTAATAATATCTTTCTAATGAATGTGAAAAATTCAGATTTCATAATGGTAGTTGAAAGTTATGTCCAGTTTAAAATTTAGAATGGTCGCTATGGAATTTATATATTTTTTAAATAATACATAGCCCTTAAAAAAAACATTTTGCAAACGACCTCCATTTTCGACGTAACCACTTTGGTTGGATCCGGAATGTCAAATTATTACTAGATTCCAATTTTCATAATTTTTGGAATTAATATGTGAGCTCAGTGAATTAAAACGTGTTTGGTACTTTCAGTTTGAATTTATCGACTGGAAAATGACCATTTTTCAAACGGTGTCCAAATTTGACGAAATTAGTTTTATTAGGACCATATCATCAATACATATTTAGATTTATTTTTCTGGGATTTTCGGAGTCAGTATATGGCCCCGGTAAATTAAAATGTACGTTAAAATCAATTTTGAACGTTATATTAATTTATATTTTAATTTTGATGAAAAATGATCGTAATAGATGAATTGGCTTATGGGACATATCCCTTTGTGTCTGGAATGAGGGTATTTAGCTAGGGGCGACAGTCGTTGGTTGGATTTGGAGTTTGAATGAGAAAGCACTTTTTTTCGAATTTAATAATATTAAATATAAATTATATTACCCTAGAATTGGTCAAACCATCAACCCACGGTCAAATAAAGGAACCCACCCCCTTTCTCATTGATTCTCGTCATTAGAAACAAAAAAAAAGAGAAAAAGACAAATAAGAACCGATTGATTCCTCAGTGCTCCCTCACCCCATCGTTGCCCTCCTTCCATCGCCCCCTTCTCCTTCTCCTTCTTCCTCTGTCTCATACTCCTCTCCTCTTCCGATTGAAGACCGCAGAAACCCGCCTCCCACCTGAAACCCACGCCCTAGCCAAACCAGACCGCCGCCACCCTTGAGAACGCCGTCGCCCCTACTGGCCACCACCTCGATGCCGATGCTCCCCCTGACCTCCAGTCAACGCGCAGACCCCCCCCCCCCGGCGAATGGAAAAGAAAACAAAAAGGTAAAATACATTGAATTTATTTATTTATTTTCTGTGTAATTAGTTTTAAAAATTTAAAAATCAGTTTTTTTAAGCATTGTAAAAAAATCATTTTTTTATATATATAGCATAAATAAAAATATGATTTTTATTATATGTATAGCATAATAAAAAATTGATTTTTATTATGTGAATAGCGAAATAAAAATTTGATTATTACTATATGAATAGAAATATAAAAATGTGATTTTTATGCGTGTAGCGATATAATAAAAATGTGATTTTTATACATGTAGCGACATTATAAAAATGTGATTTTTATACATGTACTAATATTATAAAAAATGTGATTTTTATACATGTACTGATATTATAAAAAAAATGATTTTTATACATGTAGCGATATAATAAAAATGTGATTTTTATACATGCAGCGTTGTTAAAAATGTGATTTTTATTATGAAATGGTTGGAATAAGAATATGATTTCTATTTACATAACCATGAATAAAAATATGATTTTTATTTATATAACCATGAATAAAAATATGAATTTTATTTACATAACCAAGAATAAAAATATTATTTTTATTATTTGAATGGCATGTTAAAAATGTGATTTATATATATATATATATATATATATATATATATGATAGCATTATAAAAATATATTTTTATTATTTGAGTAGCGTTATAAAAATATAAATTTTATATATACAGTAGTGAAATAAAAATATGATTTTAACGTAAACATCGTTGTTTAAAAAATGTGATTTTTAATGTAAACTACGTGAAATAGATTGCGTTGAAATCGCGGAGAAGAACTTGACGCACTGAAATAAATCCAAATCCAAAATCCGCCAAATAAAAGAATGACGAAGTAGAAACCAAAGGTGAGAACTCCTTCTCACTTTATTTATTTTATAGTTAAAAATTTATACTAGGATGTAGATGGGGCTTAGAAGCCCCCTGTAACATCCCATATTTTCTATATATATATTTTTCAATTTTAAATAAATAAAATGGAATGATATGGGAAGAATCAAATAATGTTGATGATTATTTGAATTTAGCATAAATAGATTTTTCCAAATTTAGTTCATTTAAAAATGTTGTAATTTGAAATTTAAGATTTTATTAGTAAAATGAATTTGAGTGGTTTAATTTAAAAGTGAAATTCAAATTTAATTTGGAAGTGGTGGAAATTTAAGTTGCTTAAGTTAAATTTGAAATTTCAAAGCTTGAATTAGTAAATAATCATATGTGGAACTTAAAAATTTATGAAATAAATTTATGGAATTTACTTAAGTTATAAATTGGTTTAAATTTGAATTTAATGAATATTCAAATTGAATTAAAGCAGTTAAATGAATATTTGAATATTTTATTAATTGATTAACAGTGAAATTTAACTGTTTTGGCGAATGTCTCGAAATTCGACGAAACTGGCGCCATCAGAACCGGAACGGTGAATTATTATAGGATTTCAATTTGCGTTACAATCCGACTTACCGTTTGATCGTACGAGAGAAAATGTGAACGAGAACATTGTAAATGGATAATTGGGTATTTCTCATGTTTGGGCCTTATAATTATAAAAAAATCCCTTCCTTCACTCATCAGCTCATTTCTATGATACGTACACTTTCCTCTATCTACTTTTCTTCTTAATGGCTGAAAATAATTTTCAAACCCTATATCAAATCAAATTTCAACTCAAAAATAAAAATCTCCAAAGCTTAGCAAATAATATATCAAATCGAATCTCTCAACTTGTAGAACTCAGATCTACAGTTTATTTCAACATGCAGTGCTCTGAGTTAACAAAATCCGACGGTCAAAGCTGCTGTTTTGAAAACCCTAGACTTCGATTTGGGTATTTTTGATTTGCAAGCTAATTGAGGAATTGGTCTTCTGGGTATGGTAGAGATTTGTCATACGAATTCAATGATGGTATTCATTCGATTTATAGTGTAATGGGTAGCGGGAATTTCAGCGTAGAAGGGCAAATGCCTTTTCTGTTTAGACCGCCGGCGGTGGAGGAAGAAGCCACCGGAGGTGGCGGCTCTGATGCCGTGGATGCGGGTTTCGAAGAGGAAGGCAATGAAGGTGGTCGCCGGTTCTAGTTTGGTCGGAGGAAGGAGAAATCTTCGGTCAAAATCAGGCCTGGAATGGGTTCTTTTGGGTGTTGTTCACTGTAGCAAAAGAAGGAGGAGCGAGAGTTTAGAAGGGTGCTGACGTGGCATCCTTTAATTGGTGAGAGAAAATAGTTTATTTATTTTTATATATTTATATTTCAATTAGAAAAACAGTGATAACTTTCTCGTTTTAACTCGGATTTGGACGCGGTTTGTTGCATTGGGATCGTGGCGGAATTGCGGACGTTTTGGCACTAACCTGGCTGCATTTAGAGACTGTCAAATTTTGGCCCTTAGTTGGATGTTCAATCAACTGAGGACACAAAGGTGAGTGATTCTTCGCTCACGAAATACTGAATTTATTCCCATATTTATTGAATTAAATTATGAAGTAACTTTGGTTGCATGGTTGTGTTGGATGGTTGATGTGTGGTTTAAATTTAACATGCAAGTGTGTTAACATGCAATCTAAGTAAATGATTTGTTATTTAATTTAATTTAAATCTCTAGTGGAATTCGAACCCTTGTTAAATCCTGAAACAGTTTAATGCTGAATCAGTTGAACAAAATTGTTGTGATGGATGTTGGTTGAAATTTATTACTGGATTTATAGTGACATTTTAAATGCTCTTTATTTCAGTATATTGTAATGCATGTTGATTGTGACGATAAATCCCATTTACCCTTGATGTTACAGGCATCTAATAAACCCGGTATTTATCGATTTGAATAAATTAAGAACACAGGTTGAAATGATACATACCTGTGGCCCTGATTTGGATTGAAAAGATAGATCCACCCCTGGAATATCGATAAATTAAATTTAAATCACTTGGCCATTGGATAGACAATTAAATACAGACATCAGTTGGTTAAATGATTTTTTAAATATTCGAAATTCTGTATGATGGAAAACTTCATTTAAAGGAATGTGTCGATTTCGATAATTTTATTCTTCCTTTAAGATCTGGATCCTGGACATCATTGAATGGTTAAGGAAATTTTTCCCAAGGAATTTGGAGTTTTTAATTTGAATTCGAACAGGATTTGGGATTTATCCCAAAAATTAGGAAAACTCGAATTAAGTAAATTCTTGTTGAATTTCATTTAGGAACAAAGATAATCGAAGTTGTTCAAACGAAATATGAATATGGTTTTGAAATCCTTTAAATGGAAAGATGGGTTTAAATGGTGTTGGAAACAAGAAATTGAACTATGTTAACTCCATTGAGACTGGAGTATTGGTCCAAGTGTTGAAATTCGGAAGAAAAGAACGATTTTGGTTAAATGATTTTATTATATATATATATATATATATTACACCTTTGACTTCAAATAACTATTCTTTTAAAAAAAAATCAATTATTAAAACCTTTACCTATAAAACTATTTTGTTATAACTAAATTTCCTTATATTTTATTACTTAAACTAATCTACAAGAACTTTTAAATCCCGTATATACATAGGGTTAAATTATCTTATTTTATTCTAGCTATTATATTCTATATATATACAGTTTATATAAAGACTTTTATTTTATTAGCATCTATTTTTCAAATTACATTAAATGATCGAAATTTCCTTCTGAATGGAAAGTATTTGGATCTAAACTGTTGTTCAAATGGAGATGAGATAAATCTTATTCTATTGAATACGAATCGACTTCTAAACCAATTGGATATGAAATTGAAAATTTTATTTGAATATAATGGATTTCATAAATGATATGAATGAGGGTTATGGAAATTTATACTCTTTTGAATATAAACGGATTTATAATTCAAATCGATTTGAGATAAGTATAACCTTTGAGGTAAAATATATTCTGTTTGAATATAAGTCGATTATGAAATATTATATGATTATAATATAAGGATATGAAATATATTCTAGTTTAGAATAAAATCAGTTTTGGGTATGATTGTGATATGTTGATATGAAATTTTATTCTTTTGAATATAAAATGGGTTCAAAACAAAATATGATATTTTGAGATGAAAGCGAACCTTTGAATGTAAAAGAACCAACCGATGTGAAAAAAAATGTAAACGTTGGTTGTTAAAGAGACCGGAGTCGAAATAAGGCATACTCTCTGTCAGTGTCGATACCGCTTTGACAACTGTGAACGTTTTGACGTATCCAGAACGAGATATGATGACTTGGAGTCGATTATTGAATCGAAGAAGATGATCAAGGATGAAATAGCCCTGACCTTCAGGTCAGAATTGAAATGACTAAAACAGGAGCTATACCGTGACTAACCGAGGTAGCACCTTTTATCGGACACACTTCTTCGATACTATTTCTATGATTACGATGATGATGATTTGGGTCCATTTATGAATTATGGGAGTGTGTTCTGAGGTGGGCGGTAGTGGCTTCTATGCGTTACCACCGGTTCGGGAGTGCGATTGGTAGAATCCTACCCTGGGCATTGCCTCGAGTGCCTTGTCATATTATCCTTATCGAGCCCATACGATTTTGATTTGTATCGTACCTATGGAGTGCCCTCTGATGCCATCGTTTACGGTGGGTTTACGGTATTGTATAGACTATGGTATTATAAACGGTGTAAGGGTAAAAATGTAATCCTTCTTACGCTATTTTCAGTATTTATACTTTACTGAGTAGACACTATCATAATAGCGTATTATCTATGTATTTATTAGTTTAACAGATCCTCAAGAGATAGAAAAATCCCGTAATATCTCCTGAGTTACTGCACCCATGATACTGATGTTATTTCGTATTTTGATTTGACTAATATGAGATGATTTAGTGCTTATCCGAGTGTTTGTTGTGTTTTCTTTTTATGCAATACGCTCGGGTCAGCAGATGTTGCAGTTAGCGAAGATTCCCTTGCCTAAGAGGACGAAGACGAAGTTTGGCGTATATATCTATTATGAGTGTGGTTTAACCACTGCATTTATTTCCGCTGCTTATTATGTACATCCGTATGTATATGTAACTCTGATAATCATTGAATGTTATAACCACAGTATACATTTCAACTGCTTTTTAACTGCTATTTGTTTATTATATGTTGTCCTTCCGCTGTGAGATTCTGTTATTGTTTTTCTCTTCTTACTTTCTTTTCCCAATAACTACCTGCATTTGCGATTTGTTTGGGTCGACATGTGTGGCTTATTGTCGATTTTAAACGGTCAAAAAAACCCTGTCGTTACAGTTGGTATCAGAGCGATGGTTGGCGACAACCTTGGCTCTGTTGGGAAATTACTCATTAGAGATGGGGTTAGAAATGCCATAGAATGAGTTTGAGTGATATGAGAGAGCGTACTTGTATTTTGATAAATTGGCTTTCCATTGTGATGGTTTGTTCTGTTGAATATTTATGAATTCTAGTCGATATATGGGACGCCATAGAATCGATAGGAATTCCTAAATAATCGAACAGAATGATCGACATAATACGATTTTCGATTATATTTTTTTATATATATATTATATACTACTAGTGGTTTTAAGTGTATAATGATTGGTCGTTGGTAGGTAGTAATATTAAGTATTATCTATTATGGTCGATTAAATAATAAGAGATAATAACTAGGTGTTGCGAATACTTGGAAATAAAATGATATCTTTAAGTATAATCGGAGGAGAAAGGTTGTGATTGAAATAAAAGTGAACACGAAACTTGATCCTGGGGTATTTAAAAGAGTTTTGCCAAAGTTGAGATAATATTATATTATAAGAATGGTTCTGGAAATGATTTCAAATAGTATGAAGCAAGTGGATAATCCCTTGCTCGGATCTTCGAAATAGCCTTAGTAATGAGTGCACACATTATCGATGGTTATTCTGAAGAGTTTAAGTGGGGGAGAGACCATTCAATGATCATTAAAATTTGGTTTTACAAGGATTTTTGGGCTCGATTTCCATATGGCATAGAATTTTATATAAAGGTATTAGCATACCATATTTAAAGTTGAATTTAATTTAAACCAGAATTTCAATTTCTTTCTTAAATTTAAAAGTTTGGATTTGAAATTTCATATAGTATGGTTTATAAATAGTATAAATATTAAACGTATGTTATTTTAAACTTGATTTGGAAACCCGGAATCAAGTATTGAGTTTACTTTAACTAGTAACAATTGTAAATTTATTTAAAACGACACTTGAGTTCGAAATTTATAAAAACTTATATTATGAGCCTGAAATGGCGCGGTAGTTTGAAAATTCAATCTTTAATTTTGAATAAATATATAAAATTTAATATAAGTCAGAATTGAATAAAATAAGAAACGCTAGGATCGAATTGATCATATCTTTCCAATGAATGTAAGAAAGGTAGTTTTCACTTTATAAATGGTAAGTTATGACTAAATTTAAATTTAAAAATAGCGCTATGGAATTTATATATATTTATATATATAGTTATTAATATATAAGTTTGAAAAAAAAATGGAAGTCTTACAAACAGCTTCCGAATACGATGGATTAAATTTAAGGAAATCAACTTATGGAATTTAATAAGTTGTTTTAAAATTCACGTGAACAGTTAGACTGAGTAAGAACAATTCGATTCGTACTAGTGATTAATGTTATGTGAGTTAAGGAAAGATTTAATAAACGAGATGAAATAGAACGGTTATATATAATCATAGTTAACCTCAATCCATTGGTATAGAATTCAAAGTTAACTACATCGAATAAGGAAATGAAATAAACGGGAAATTGAAAAAAAAATGGAATAGGGAATAAGGAATAAAAACCTGAAGACTAACCTATAAAACCCGAATGTCGAGAGAATTTAGTACCAAGTCGATTTAAGTAAGTCAAGTAAATTTGAATTAATGGAAGTAAACTTGGAAAAAAAAAATTGAAGTTGTTGGGTTAGAACTAAATATATGAATGCAATGAAGTGTGAATGAACTTGAATAATCAAAATAAATAGATCGGAACTAATTCAGGTAAATGGATAATCGAATATGGATAAGTAAAGTAATGTCAATGAATAATGTAACACCCCGAATTTCGATTAATGCTGAAATTCACAAATTAAAGAATAACTAATCCCAGATGTGGGAATTAAGGGAAACGGGTTGCACCATTGTGTTCGTCGCGGAAAAATACGCGAAATAGAGTCTGAGTTTTCGAAAATCGGAGTCCGTATGAAGAAGACATGGACGAACGAAGTTAGGCAGAAAAACCCGAAACAGGCCAGAAATGCACTGGCGCACTTGTGAAGTGCGCCAGTACAAGAATGCACTGGCGCACTTGTGAAGTGCGCCAGTACAAAAATACACTGGCGTGCTTGGGAAGTGCGCCCGTGCCGAGCCAAGAAACCTGCACAGTTTCTAGAGAGTTCTGTGGTTGGGTGCACCGGTTTGGGGTTTAGGCTTGGTCTTAGGGCTGGTTTCTGGAAGGTGCCGAAATCTAAGGGTCCTAATCTAATTTAGGGTTAATCTAATGGCCTAAAACACTCACCTAATCCATAAATACACCCTAATACTACCCTAATTCATACTAAAAATAGAAATGATGCCACCATGCCGCCAAAATCAAACTTGAGAGGAGCCTCCACTAGTTTATGAAGAAAGTTGCAAGCTAATCAACCTCTAATCATCATCTTCCTCTTGTATAGCAACTAGTTCTACTACATAAGTTTGCTAATCTTGGTTTTGGTGAGTTCCTATAGCTTTAATAATCAATTGTCAAATTGATTATGGTAGGATGTGATAAGACATGGCTATGTTTGTGGATAAATGTGTTTATGCAAGTTTGTATGATATGTGATTTGCAAGTTTTATGCTATATGCAAGTTTAATGCCATGTTTTATGATGCAAAACACTATGTTGAACATTTATGCATATGTAACATGTTATGCAAACTATATGTGAGAGTATATGCAAGTTATATGTAACATGATATGCAAGTTATGCATGTAGTTTTATGCATGCTAAGTGTTTGGTTTTATGCATGCTAAGTATTTGATTTTATGCATGCTAAGTATTTGATTTTATGCATGCTAAGTGTTTGATGTTATGCAAGTTATGTATTTGGTGTTATGCATGCTAAGTATTTGATTTTATGCATGCTAAGTATTTGATTGTATGCATGCTAAGTATTTGGTGTTATGCATGCTAAGTGTTTGGTTTTATGCAAGTTTGTCTCTTTTTTTTGATATGCATAATATATGCAAGTTTGTCTCTAAGTATGGCATGTTATGTAACTTCATATGCAAGTTATGATATATGTTCATATGCAAGTTATGATATAAGTTCATATGCAAGTTATGGTATATGTTCATATGCAAGTTATGATATAAGTTCATATGCAAGTTATGATATATGTTCATATGCAAGTTATGATGCAAGTTCATATGCAAGTTATGATATATGTTCATATGCAAGTTATGATGCAAGTTCATATGCAAGTTATGATATATGTTCATATGCAAGTTATGATATAAGTTCATATGCAAGTTATGATATATGTTCATATGCAAGTTATGATATAAGTTCATATGCAAGTTTATGTGCAAGTACATATGCAAGTTGTCTCTTTTATGATATGCATAATGCAAGTTTGGGTTAATTACTAGTTGGGTTTAATGTATGTTCATATATGCAAGTTGACACCTTTTGAACCCATGATAAAGTTACATGCTATGTTGGCTAAACCCATGACATTTGTGATGAATCTTCCCTTTTATTATGTCACGTTACGAGAACGAATTACGTGGGGAACGATGGGGTTAATATGCATGTTAATAAAATGATGTGAATGGATATGCTTAAGAGTAACATAAATTAAATGGACATAATTGGGAATTTACCTATTGAGTTAGGTCTACCCATATTATGGAGTTGGGAATTTACCTATTGAGTTAGGTCTACCCATACTACGGAGTTGGGAATTTACCTATTGAGTTAGGTCTACCCATATTCTGGAAAACATGATTAATTAATTAGGGATAATTAATATAAATTAGGAGGGTGATTAATTAGGTGTAATTAATCGACTAAGACACGAGGTTGGACTCAGTTGTAGCGTAAAACTGCCCGGACCCAACCGGCTTAACTAGTTGCTACAAATGCTAGCCCAATGTGAGAGGTCTTAGGCACAAATTAAATACGTGATTAAAGTAAAGACACGAGGTTAGACCCTTTTTATGACGTAAGGCTGCCCGGACCCAACCGGCATATCCAGCAGTCATAAAAGACGGACTAATGTGAGAGGTCTTTATGAGGTCATGATCTTAATTAATCAATTAAGAAAAACTTAACCATATTAGCATGTAGAGGGACATAAGGGGTTAAGTGGGTGCCTTGGGTGGCATGAGGAATCTAGTGGGTTGCCTTGGGTGGCAATAGAAAATACGATTAGAATACTTAACCAAAGTGGAACATGTAATTAAACATGATTAAAGGGTTAAGTAAGTGCCTTGGGTGGCATGTGGGAATCAAGTAAGTGCCTTGGGTGGCATGCGGAAATATAGTGGGTGCCTTAAGTGGCAATTGAAATACAATTAAATGACAAGCTTAAGTAGTAGCTTGTGGGGGCCTTAAGTGGCAATTGAAATAGGATTAGATGACTTAACCAAACCTTAACATGTAGGTGGGCATGATTATAACAGGGGTTAAATGGGATACACTAGATAAAATAACAAGCTTAGGTGGTAGCTTGTGGGGGCCCATTTCAACCAATATCCCAAACGTATCTTAGTGGGCTCGACTCTAGTCGAGTGACGGGACACGCATATTGGGCTTGACTATAAGAGGCCAAAATGGGTTAGCGGTGGCAACGCATGACCAACGGGTTTCATATGCGTGTGTGGACCCGGGCTGGTAAATAAGACGTTGTTGCATCGTGTAGATATAAGCCGTGCACCGTTAGTTTATCAGGTTGCCACGTTGGGGAATGGTACACCCCACGGTGGGGCCAGCACGAGTATCTACGTTAGGGAGCCGATCGAATGGGGAGTAGTGTGTACACCTAGTGGATTGAAGGGCCCCGTGGCGTCTACTTAGTCACCTAGGGGTACGCGAGAACTATTAAGTAAATCTTATAAGTCAATGGGTGGGATCAACCTTTAAGTTAGGAATGACTGGTGTGGTGCAGTGTAGGAATTACCCTTGGGTGGGTAGATCTGGGGTGGTGTAATCCAGTAATTATCCTTGGGTGGATAAATGCGTCTTTTCGGTTATCTTAATACATCCTATGTTTAGTTGGCTACTTAGTGTAGTCATTATCCCCAGAGGTACCGTACCTTGTTTATATCATACCCTAATTACTTTAATGATTGTATTGTTAGGGTTATAGGACTCACTCAGACTTATGTCTGACCCTGTTGTTTTTATCTTTTTTTCCAACCCTCAGGTTATCAGAGTGGGCCCAGTACGAGTGGGCTTAGATCAGGCGGCTTTATCTATCTTTTGGAGCTTGGACCATGGATGTAAAGCTCAGTTTATCTTTTCTATTATGGCTATTAGGTTATGTAATGGGATTATGCACTTTCGTTTTTATCAGGATGGATATTATGTACTTGACTCTTATTTATGGTTTTGGTGTAACCAAACATGTTTTACTTTCCGCTGCAATGAAATGATGTTTTAAAATTTTCAAGTATTACTTATATCTGTCTTGTTGTAATTTTTCTGTTCTATATTCACTTAAAATACTCCACCGATGTTATGGCATTCCCTTAGCGAGTGACCGTAGCGGGTGTGGGGTGTTACACGTGGTATCAGAGCTTAAGGTTACCAGAACAGATAAAAATTTTTGAAAAACTATTTTCTAAGAATATTTTTGAAAGGAGTATTTTCAAAAACATGTCTTTTAAGAGAAAAGTTTTTGAAAGAAAAGCATAATCCCCAATAGCCATATCTATATCTTTCGAATTCTCCGTTTTGAATCTCTTCCTCTCTCGTTTTGAGTTTCCCCTCCGCGTATAGATGACCTTTCTAAGATAGATAAGAACGGAAAACCACTTTAAGGGACTTAGACGTTAGTCAGATTAGAAGTTGGTTCAAGAAGGAGGAGGACTGGTAGGTATCTATTGGATAGATGAAGGGAGGAAGGCTCAAATAGTTGTTTGGTTAATGAAGGATGAAACCTCAGTGGTGGGAGGTTACGAGTGGAGAATGGGAAGAAGAAGGCGAGTAGTTATCCTTTTGAGAGGAATGGGACACCGTATTGGATTGTCCAAAGGGGCATGGGCAAAGTATGGAATCTCCTGGAGGGTGGTTGTATTCCCTCGCGGCTAGTGTACCAGATGGAGATAGGACCGTCTAGGTTGGAATTTGGATTTCTTTATTTTCCGGTTCGAACTTTATTTGATTCTGACGCATCGAGTTCGTTTATCTCATCATTGTTAGTTGAGTCACTGCACTTAGACACCAGTTTGGTAGATGATCCCTTAGTTGTTTCAAACCCAATTGGGGCTCCATGATGTGTTTGGGTTTGAAAGTTTCTATACTTAGCGTTGAGTTTAGATGTGATGCTTTTTGGGCTTCACGGGCTATGGGTTAGTTTGGGCATGGACTGGTTATCCAGTAGGGGTGCCGTTCTTGATTTTGAAGGGAGAGTTGTTAGGCTTATGACCCGTTTGGGTGACACTCTCGAGATCTCTTGTAATCCCATGGAATCTGTTATGCTAAGTTATGTAGAATCGCTTGACACGTCAGTCGAGAGTTTGCGATCTGTTAGAGTGGTCCGGGAATACTCGGATGTGTTTGAGGAGGTGAAGGGCTTACCTCCGGAGCGGGAGATTGACTTCCGAATATATCTGGTAGACAATGCTAAACCTGTATCTTTACCAGTGCGCCACATGGCTCCTCGCGAGAGGAGGGAACTCCATAAGCAAGTAGGGGAGTTGGTTGAGAAGGGGTCCATAAGACAAAGTATATCGGAGTGGGGTGCTCCAGTAGTTTTTGCTACAAAGGCGGATGGGTCCCTCGGACTTTGTGTAGGCTAAAGAGAACTAAATAAACTCATAAAGAAGAATAGACACCCATTGCCGAGGATGGATGATCTCTTTGATCAGTTGGTTGGCGCCTCAGTATTTTCGCAAGTTGGACTCAGCCACGGGGTTTCGTCAGTCGAAGGTGACTGAGGATAGTATAGAGAAGATTGCCTTTAGGACTCCGGATGGTTTTATGAGTAGCTGGTGATGCCATTTGGTTAGACGAACGCCTCCGCATACTTTGTTGATTTGATGAGAAGGGTGTTCAAGGAGTACCTAAATAAGTTCGTGATGATCTTAGTGGATGACATCTTGGTCTTTTCTAGGAGCGAAATAAGTTTTCGTATGTGCTCAGTAGGTTGAGCAAAGCCCGTTAGGGGATAAACGGTGGTTTTGGAGCGAGACTGGCAAGGACATCCAGAGTTGGATAAGGGCTTAATTGTTTAGCCGTTTTTACTAGTATCATCTCACGTAGGTCGTCTGAATTCGAAGGAGATATCCCTTGGGTGTTTGTCTGATATTGGTTTAGGCCTTTGGGGCTTGCATTTGGGGGATGTCGAGCTCGACTAGGGTGGTCTGCGTGAGAGATGGATAGTTGTGACGATCTTGCATGGGAGAATATCCTGATTTTCTCTAGAAGTGGAGAAAAGCATGCCCTACATCTTAGGGAAGTGTTGGAGACTCTTTGAGCGCATTGTCTTAAGACAACAAAGGTGGATGGAATTCTTAGCATCCAATGAGTTTGAGATAGCATATATCCCTGGCAAGGGTAACGTGGTGGTAGACGCCTTAAGCAGAAAAAAAGGCTGTCTTTGAGTCCATTGTTCGTGGGATGACGAAGCTTGGAGTTTAATTCTATGTTTGACTTTAGACCTTTCGTTGACTTTGTACCCGGTTCGCTAGCCTCCTTGGAGGTTAGGCCTACTCTTTCGGGGCGGATTGGCGAGTCACAGCGAGACGACCCACAGTTGGTTGAGTTAGTAGAGAAGCTCATAAGGGGGGGTAGTCGTCCGGCCATTTGAGTAGGTACACCCTAGATGGTAAGGGGTGGTTACATAGAGACGGTAGACTTTGTGTACCGCAAGACGAGGGTCTGAGGAAGGCTATACTTGATGATGCACATCGGTCGAAGATGACCATTCATCCTGGTAGGGACAAGATGTACCATGACATGAAGCGAGTTTTCTTCTGGGCCGGTATGGAGAAAGATGTGACCGAGTATGTCGCTAGATGCTTGGTGTGCTAGCAAATGAAAGCAGGGCAGAAGAAACCCGATGGGTTGCTTCACCCATTTGGAAGTTCCGCTATGGAAGTGGGATAGTGTCTTGATGGATTACCGAGATCGAGGAAGGGCAATACGGGAATTTGGGTTGTGGTAGACAGACTTATCAAGAGTGCCCATTTTATACCCGTGAAGAGTAAGAGGACAGCTACATGGCTTGCTTCAGTCTATGTTAGAGAGATTGTTAGATTGCATGGCGTACCATCCAGCATTGTGAGTGATCGAGATCCTATCTTCACTAGTGAGTTTTGGAAAAGTTTGCAAGAGGCGGTAGGGACTCAGTTGTGTTTGAGCACTGCATAACATCCTCAGACGGACGGTCAGACCGAGAGGGTGAACCGTATCTTAGAAGATCTCTTGAGGCTTTGTATCTTGGATTTTGGAGGTACATGGGAAGAACATCTTCCTTTGGTGGAGTTCGCATACAATAACAGCTTTCAGTCTAGTATTGGCATGGCACCTTTCGAAGCTCTTTATGAAGGCCTTGTCGATCTCCTACATGTTGGTGGGAATCTACGGATAAGATCTTGCTTGGGCCAGATATGGTTAGAGAGACTTCAGAGAAGATTAACTTGATTTGAAGAAGGATGAAAGCAGCGCCGGATAAGCAAAAATCTTATGCGGACAAGAGAAGGACGGATCTTGAGTTTGAGGTTGGGGACATGGTTTTTGTCAAAGTATCTCCGTTGAGAAATGTTGTTCGCTTTGGGTCCGTTGGGAAGTTAGCACCGAGGTTTGTTGGGCCGTTTCCTATTAAGGAAAGGATTGGACGGATGGCATATAGGGTGGAGTTGCCCGACAGACTTAGTGGTGTTCATAATGTATTCCATATATCACATTTGAGGAAGTGTTTACATGAGACCGCAGAGGTCGTAGAGCCGAGCTTGCTTAGAGATATAGAAGTAGAGCGTGATGCGACGATTCGACGAGCTCCTACTCGCATCCTTGGGTCAGAAACTAGGAAGTTGAGGAACAGAGAAGTTCAGCTAGTTAAAGTGCAATGGGGAGAAGACGAGGGCAATGCTACTTGGGAGACGGAAGCGAAGATGTGTTCTTTGTACCCATTTCTTTTTGAGAGTATGTCTTTTAACTTCTCCTTTATCGCTTGTCTAGTACTTATCTCATCTTTAGTATATCCTCTCGCTAGTACCTATGACCTTTAGATAGGGTAAATCTATGGTTGAAACATGTGTTTGAGACATGTTATGTTTGATGGATGCGTGTGGATGCAAGTGGTTGCTAGTGGTTGCTCGTGGATGCATATACACACACTCTAGACACTAGATCGGCTCAATCACTTCATATGGCATATTGCATAAAATTGTGTATAGGAAGCTATATTTATGGAAGTATAATGATTGTGTTATCATATGGATGATGCATTTTGGTGAATGATTGTGCACTCATGTAGATATTGTATGTGTCGATAGGGTTCTCTGGCATACATAATGGATGCATGGCACTATCATGGTTTGCATATGTTCATACATTAGATAGGGAACATATACACACACTTTTTGCATATGCTCATACATCATTAGAAACTGTTTTAAGGACAATGGATGCCCGTGTTTGATGGATTGAGTAGATGGTTGTTTGGATGGTAGGATATGCATTCTCCTTAGCTTAGAGATTTCAGGGACGAAATCCTTTAAGGAGGGGAGAATGTAACACCCCGAATTTCGGTTAATGCTGAAATTCACAAATTAAAGAATAACTAATCCCAGATGTGGGAATTAAGGGAAACGGGTTGCACCATTGCGTTCGTCGCGGAAAAATACGCGAAATAGAGTCTGAGTTTTCGAAAATCGGAGTCCGTATGAAGAAGATATGGACGAACGAAGTTAGGCAGAAAAACCCGAAACAGGCCAGAAATGCACTGGCGCACTTGTGAAGTGCGCCAGTACAAGAATGCACTGGCGCACTTGTGAAGTGCGCCAGTACAAAAATACAATGGCGCACTTGGGAAGTGCGCCCGTGCCGAGCCAAGAAACCTGCACAATTTCTAGAGAGTTCTGTGGTTGGGTGCACCAGTTTGGGGTTTGGGCTTGGTCTTAGGGCTGGTTTCTGGAAGGTGCCGAAATCTAAGGGTCCTAATCTAATTTAGGGTTAATCTAATGGCCTAAAACACTCACCTAATCCATAAATACACCCTAATACTACCCTAATTCATACTAAAAATAGAAATGATGCCACCATGCCACCAAAATCAAACTTGAGAGGAGCCTCCACTAGTTTATGAAGAAAGTTGCAAGCTAATCAACCTCTAATCATCATCTTCCTCTTGTATAGCAACTAGTTCTACTACATAAGTTTGCTAATCTTGGTTTTGGTGAGTTCCTATAGCTTTAATAATCAATTGTTAAATTGATTATGGTAGGATGTGATAAGACATGGCTATGTTTGTGGATAAATGTGTTTATGCAAGTTTGTATGATATGTGATTTGCAAGTTTTATGCTATACGCAAAGTTTAATGCCATGTTTTATGATGCAAAACACTATGTTGAACATTTATGCATATGTAACATGTTATGCAAACTATATGTGAGAGTATATGCAAGTTATATGTAACATGATATGCAAGTTATGCATGTGGTTTTATGCATGCTAAGTGTTTGGTTTTATGCATGCTAAGTATTTGATTTTATGCATGCTAAGTATTTGATTTTATGCATGCTAAGTGTTTGATGTTATGCAAGTTATGTATTTGGCGTTATGCATGCTAAGTATTTGATTTTATGCATGCTAAGTATTTGATTGTATGCATGCTAAGTATTTGGTGTTATGCATGCTAAGTGTTTGGTTTTATGCAAGTTTGTCTCTTTTTTTATGATATGCATAATATATGCAAGTTTGTCTCTAAGTATGGCATGTTATGTAAGTTCATATGCAAGTTATGATATAAGTTCATATGCAAGTTATGATATATGTTCATATGCAAGTTATGATATAAGTTCATATGCAATTATGATATAAGTTCATATGCAAGTTATGATATATGTTCATATGCAAGTTATGATATAAGTTCATATGCAAGTTTATGTGCAAGTACATATGCAAGTTGTCTCTTTTATGATATGCATAATGCAAGTTTGGGTTAATTACTAGTTGGGTTTAATGTATGTTCATATATGCAAGTTGACACCTTTTGAACCCATGATAAAGTTACATGCTATGTTGGCTAAACCCATGACATTTGTGATGAATCTTCCCTTTTATTATGTCACGTTACGAGAACGAATTACGTGCGGAACGATGGGGTTAATATGCATGTTAATAAAATGATGTGAATGGATATGCTTAATAGTAACATAAATTAAATGGACATAATTGGGAATTTACCTATTGAGTTAGGTCTACCCATATTATGGAGTTGGGAATTTACCTATTGAGTTAGGTCTACCCATACTACGGAGTTGGGAATTTACCTATTGAGTTAGGTCTACCCATATTCTGGAAAACATGATTAATTAATTAGGGATAATTAATATAAATTAGGAGGGTGATTAATTAGGTGTAATTAATCGACTAAGACACGAGGTTGGACTCAGTTGTAGCGTAAAACTGCCCGGACCCAACCGGCTTAACTAGTTGCTACAAATGCTAGCCCAATGTGAGAGGTCTTAGGCACAAATTAAATACGTGATTAAAGTAAAGACACGAGGTTAGACCCTTTTTACGACGTAAGGCTGCCCGGACCCAACCGGCATATCCAGCAGTCATAAAAGACGGTCTAATGTGAGAGGTCTTTATGAGGTCATGATCTTAATTAATTAATTAAGAAAAACTTAACCATATTAGCATGTAGAGGGACATGAGGGGTTAAGTGGGTGCCTTGGGTGGCATGAGGAATCTAGTGGGTTGCCTTGGGTGGCAATAGAAAATACGATTAGAATACTTAACCAAAGTGGAACATGTAATTAAACATGATTAAAGGGTTAAGTAAGTGCCTTGGGTGGCATGTGGGAATCAAGTAAGTGCCTTGGGTGGCATGCGGAAATATAGTGGGTGCCTTAAGTGGCAATTGAAATACAATTAAATGACAAGCTTAAGTAGTAGCTTGTGGGGGCCTTAAGTGGCAATTGAAATAGGATTAGATGACTTAACCAAACCTTAACATGTAGGTGGGCATGATTATAACAGGGGTTAAATGGGATACACTAGATAAAATAACAAGCTTAGGTGGTAGCTTGTGGGGGCCCATTTCAACCAATATCCCAAACGTATCTTAGTGGGCTCGACTCTAGTCGAGTGACGGGACACGCATATTGGGCTTGACTATAAGAGGCCAAAATGGGTTAGCGGTGGCAACGCATGACCAACGGGTTTCATATGCGTGTGTGGACCCGGGCTGGTAAATAAGACGTTGTTGCATCGTGTAGATATAAGCCGTGCACCGTTAGTTTATCAGGTTGCCACGTTGGGGAATGGTACACCCCACGGTGGGGCCAGCACGGGTATCTACGTTAGGGAGCCGATCGAATGGGGAGTAGTGTGTACACCTAGTGGATTGTAGGGCCCCGTGGCGTCTACTTAGTCACCTAGGGGTACGCGAGAACTATTAAGTTAATCTTATAAGTCCATGGGTGGGATCAACCTTTAAGTTAGGAATGACTGGTGTGGTGCAGTGTAGGAATTACCCTTGGGTGGGTAGATCTGGGGTGGTGTAATCCAGTAATTATCCTTGGGTGGATAAATGCGTCTTTTCGGTTATCTTAGTACATCCTATGTTTAGTTGGCTACTTAGTGTAGTCATTATCCCCAGAGGTACCGTACCTTGTTTATATCATACCCTAATTACTTTAATGATTGTATTGTTAGGGTTATAGGACTCACTCAGACTTATGTCTGACCCTGTTGTTTTTATCTTTTTTTCCAACCCTCAGGTTATCAGAGTGGGCCCAGTACGAGTGGGCTTAGATCAGGCTGCTTTATCTATCTTTTGGAGCTTGGACCATGGATGTAAAGCTCAGTTTATCTTTTCTATTATGGCTATTAGGTTATGTAATGGGATTATGCACTTTCGTTTTTATCAGGATGGATATTATGTACTTGACTCTTATTTATGGCTTTGGTGTAACCAAACATGTTTTACTTTCCGCTGCAATGAAATGATGTTTTAAAATTTTCAAGTATTACTTATATCTGTCTTGTTGTAATTTTTCTGTTCTATATTCACTTAAAATACTCCACCGATGTTATGGCATTCCCTTAGCGAGTGACCGTAGCGGGTGTGGGGTGTTACAAATAATGATGAATTAAATAAGAAAATGAAAATTTTGCAACATTGATCTATGTTCATGAATGTATGGCGTAATATAATTAAGTTAGTTGAAAACGTTAAAAATAAATTCAAGTTCATTCGAAATGTAATACTTGAAAAGAAACAAGAAAGGAATAGTAATATTTTGGAATGGTGTTCAATGTCATATGGATGGAAATCGACGATAATAAGAATGAAATTTAGAAAAACGACCAGAGTTAATGAATCAACGATTTAATATAATCGAGTAAGTTTGGAAAGTAAAATAAATTCGAGCTCGCCTAGAATTAATACTTAAAATAAGATAGGAATGAATTGAAATATCTTGATAATAGAGTAAGCAACTCAATACAAATCCATTTCTCGAGTGAAGGAGTAATAACAAATTTGAGGTGTTAAAACTCTCAAAATTTTTAGGCAAAAGTTGAAACCTTAAATGAAAAATCAAAATTCATGTTTATGCAAGAAAAAAAAAATCTGAAATATTCAAGAGGCTTAAGTAAAACGACCATAACTTTTGAATGGATGATCGGAATCTGACGATTCCGGATTTTTTGGAAACCTTAGAAACTGAGCTAAATTTTGTGTTAATAAAGCCTTGCCTAGTTTCCAAGTTTATTAAGTTGAAAACCAAGAACTAGTCGTAGTTGTATGCGCAGAAAATAAAAATCTGAACTGAATACCAATATTGTTTGGACCATAACTTCCTAACCAAGCATCGGATTTGGATGTGCGAGTACAATTCGGAAAGAACAGAATGTAAACTAAAACTTTCTCTTCATATGCTGAGTCAAATTCTGATGTTTAGAGGGCTAAAAAGTGGATAGAACATTTCAGACCTGCATTTTCAGGGTACGGGCTGAAGCATTCGGTTTTATCAAAACAGTCATAACTTTTGAACAAATGGTCGGAATTCGATGAATCCGGACAATTCGGAAAGCTTAAAAGAAATGCTACAACTTTTACCTGTGGGTTCTAGTCAAATTCCAACATTTAATGGGTGATAAACTTCATTTTGTTTGCCAGCCAGCCATAGATATATTGGTTTTGGGGTTAAAATGATTAATGTATGTTGTGTAAGTTGCATATGTTTGTTATATATTGTATATATGCTTGAATCTCATGTGTATACGAGTTGTAACAGGTGTAAGGAGTGTACGCTACGCTTCGAAGCTCGCTTGCACAAAACGCTAAATACTAAGGTAATAAAAATGCAAATAAACGCTAAAGAAGGTACGTAACTGTGTTACAAAGTTTTGGTAGTTTATATTTTTGTTTTTCCCCATTTTTGGGATGCCTCATCGAATGATGAGATGTATATTGGGATTTTATATATGTGGTGATTTTCCGGACCTCTCCGTACAAAGGAGATGCTGCCGAAATTTTCCATGATTTCAGGGGTTATAAAATTTATGGGGTTTTACAACTATATACTTATTTTATAAATATATTTTATAAGTCTAAATTTGAATGTATGATTTGGCTAATACCTCATTTCGTTCTCTTTTCGAGGACGAAAAGATTTTAAGTGGGGGAGAATGTAACATCCCATATTTTCTATATATATATTTTTCAATTTTAAATAAATAAAATGGAATGATATGGGAAGAATCAAATAATGTTGATGATTATTTGAATTTATTATAAATAGATTTTTTCAAATTTAGTTCATTTAAAAATGTTGTAATTTGAAATTTAATATTTTATTAGTAAAATGAATTTGAGTGGTTTAATTTAAAAGTGAAATTCAAATTTAATTTGGAAGTGGTGGAAATTTAAGTTGTTTAAGTTAAATTTGAAATTTCAAAGCTTGAATTAGTAAATAATCATATGGGGAACTTAAAAATTTATGAAATAAATTTATGGAATTTACTTAAGTTATAAATTGGTTTAAATTTGAATTTAATGAATATTCAAATTGAATTAAAACAGTTAAATGAATATTTGAATATTTTATTAATTGATTAACAGTGAAATTTAACTGTTTTGGCGAATGTCTCGAAATTCGACGAAACTGGCGCCATCAGAACCAGAACGGTGAATTATTATAGGATTTCAATTTGAGTTACAATTCGACTTACTGTTTGATCGTACGAGAGAAAATGTGAACGAGAGCATTGTAAATGGATAATTGGGTATTTCTCATGTTTGGGCCTTATAATTATAAATAAAAATCCCTTCCTTCACTCATCAGCTCATTTCTATGATACGTACACTTTCCTCCATCTACTTTTCTTCTTAATGGCTGAAAATAATTTTCAAACCCTAGATCAAATCAAATTTCAACTCAAAAATAAAAATCTCCAAAGCATAGCAAATAATATATAAAATCGAAGCTCTCAACTTGTAGAACTCAAACCTACAGTTTATTTCAACATGCAGTGCTCTGAGTTAACAAAATCCGACGGTCAAAGCTGCTGTTTTGAAAACCCTAGACTTCGATTTGGGTATTTTTGATTTGCAAGCTAATTGAGGAATTGGTATTCTGGGTATGGTAGAGATTTGTCATACGAATTCAATGATGGTATTCATTTGATTTATAGTGTAATGGGTAGCGGGAATTTCAGCGTAGAAGGGCAAATGCCCTTTCCGTTCAGACCGCCGGCGGTGGAGGAAGACGCCACCGGAGGTGGCGGCTCTGATGCCGTGGATGCGGGTTTCGAAGAGGAAGGCAATGGAGGTGGTCGCCGGTTCTAGTTTGGTCGGAGGAAGGAGAAATCTTCGGTCAAAATCGGGCCTGGAATGGGTTCTTTTGGGCGTTGTTCACTGTAGCAAAAGAAGGAGGAGCGGGAGTTTAGAAGGGTACTGAAGTGGCATCCTTTAATTGGTGAGAGAAAATAGTTTATTTATTTTTATATATTTATATTTCAATTAGAAAAACAGTGATAACTTTCTCGTTTTAACTCGGATTTGGACGCGGTTTGTTGCATTGGGATCGTGGTGGAATTGCGGACGTTTTGGCACTAACCTGGCTGCATTTAGAGACTGTCAAATTTTGGCCCTTAGTTGGACGTTCGATCAACTGAGGACACAAAAGTGAGTGATTCTTCGCTCACGAAATACTGAATTTATTCCCATATTTATTGAATTAAATTATGAAGTAAGTTTGGTTGCATGGTTGTGTTGGATGGTTGATGTGTGGTTTAAATTTAACATGCAAGTGTGTTAACATGCAATCTAAGTAAATGATTTGTTATTTAATTTAATTTAAATCTCTAGTGGAATTCGAACCCTTGTTAAATCCTGAAACAGTTTAATGCTGAATCAGTTGAATAAAATTGTTGTGCTGGATGTTGGTTGAAATTTATTACTGGATTTATAGTGACATTTTAAATGCTCTTTATTTCAGTATATTGTAATGCATGTTGATTGTGACGATAAATCCCATTTACCCTTGATGTAACGGGCATCTATTATACCCGGGATTTATCGATTTGAATAAATTAAGAACACATGTTGAAATGATACATACCTGTGACCCTGATTTGGATTGAAATGATAGATCCACCCCTGGAATATCGATGAATTAAATTTAAATCACTTAGCCATTGGATAGACAATTAAATACAGACATCAGTTGGTTAAATGATTTTTTAAATATTCAAAATTCTGTCTGATGGAAAACTTCATTTAAAGGAATGTGTCGATTTCGATAATTTTATTCTTCCTTTAAGATCTGGATCCTGGACATCATTGAATGGTTAAGGAAATTTTTCCTAAAGAATTTGGAGTTTTGAATTTGAATTCGAATAGGATTTGGGATTTATCCCAAAAATTAGGAAAACTCGAATTAAGTAAATTCTTGTTGAATTTCATTTAGGAATAAAGATAATCGAAGTTGTTCAAATGAAATATGAATATGGTTTTGAAATCATTTAAATGGAAAGATGGGTTTAAATGGTGTTGGAAACAAGAAATTGAACTATGTTAACTCCATTGAGACTGGAGTATAGGTCCAAGTGTTGAAATTCGGAAGAAAAGAACGATTTTGGTTAAGGGATTTTATTATATATATATTTTACACCTTTGACTTCAAATAACTATTCTTTTCAAAAAAAATTCAATTATTAAAACCTTTACCTATAAAACTATTTTGTTATAACTAAATTTCCTTATATTTTATTACTTAAACTAATCTGCAAGAACTTTTAAATCACGTATATACATAGGGTTAAATTATCTTATTTTATTCTAGCTATTATATTCTATATATATATATACAGTTTATATAAAGACTTTTATTTTATAAGCATCTATTTTTCAAATTACATTAAATGATCGTAATTTCCTTCTGAATGGAAAGTGTTTGGATCTAAACTGTTGTTCAAATGGAGATGAGCTAAATCTTATTCTATTGAATACGAATCGACTTCTAAACCAATTGGATATGGAAATGAAAATTTTATTTGAATATAATGGATTTCATAAATGATATGAATGAGGGTTATGGAGATTTATACTCTTTTGAATATAAATGGATTTATAAATCAAATCGATTTGAGATAAGTATAACCTTTGAGGTAAAATATATTCTGTTTGAATATAAGTCGATCATGAAATATTATATGATTATAATATAAGGATATGAAATATATTCTAGTTTAGAATAAAATCGGTTTTGGGTATGATTGTGATATGTTGATATGAAATTTTATTCTTTTGAATATAAAATGTGTTCGAAACAAAATATGATATTTTGAGATGAAAGCGAACCTTTGAATGTAAAAGAACCAACCGATGTGAAAAAAAATGTAAACGTTGGTTGTTAAAGAGACCGGAGTCAACATAAGGCATACTCTCTGTCAGTGTCGATACCACTTTGACAACTGTGAACGTTTTGACGTATCCAGAACGAGATATGATGACTTGGAGTCGATTATTGAATCGAAGAAGATGATCGAGGACGAAATAGCCCTGACCTTCGGGTCAGAATTGAAATGACTAAAACAGGAGCTATACCGTGACTAACCGAGGTAGCACCTTTGATCGGACACACTTCTTCGATACTATTTCTATGATTATGATGATGATGATTTGGGCCCATTTATGAATTATGGGAGTGTGTTCCGAGGTGGGCGGTAGTGGCTGCTATGGGTTACCACCGGTCCGGGAGTGCGATTGGTAGAATCCTACCCTGGGCATTGCCTCGAGTGCCTTGTCATATTATCCTTATTGAGCCCATACGATTTTGATTTGTATCATACCTATGGAGCGCCCTCTGATGCCAACGTTTACGGTGGGTTTACGGTACTGTATAGACTACGGTATTATAAACAGTGTAAGGGTAAAAATGTAATCCCGCTTACGCTATTTTCAGTATTTATACTTTACTGAGTAGACACTATCATAATATCGTATTATCTATGTATGTATTAGTTTAACGGATCCTCAAGAGATAGAAAAATCCCGTAATATCTCCTGAGTTACTGCACCCATGATACTGATGTTATTTCGTATTTTGATTTGACTAATATGAGATGATTTAGTGCCGATCCGAGTGTTTGTTGTGTTTTCTTTTTATGCAATACGCTCGGGTCAGCAGATGTTGCAGTTAGCGAAGATTCCCTTGCCTTGGAGGACGAAGACGAAGTTTGGCGTATATATCTATTATGAGTGTGGTTTAACCACTGCATTTATTTCCGCTACTTATTATGTACATCCGTATGTATATGTAACTCTGATAATCATTGAATGTTATAACCACAGTATACATTTCAACTGCTTTTTAACTGCTATTTGTTTATTATATGTTGTCCTTCCGCTGTGAGATTCTGTTATTGTTTTTCTCTTCTTACTTTCTTTTCCTTCTTTTCCCAATAACCACCTGCATTTGTGATTTGTTTGGGTCGACATGTGTGGCTTATTGTCGATTTTAAACGGTCAAAAAAAATATGGGTCGTTACACCCCCCGACACTATTTATTGTACATACCATATTATGTGATTTGAAATATATGGAGTTCAGCACTCGAATTCGCATAATCACATAATTGAAAGCGATGTATGGATACTACCGACACACGGATTCCATATTCTGCGAATAGCTACTTATGGCGCCGTAAATGTCATTTGGGGTAGTTGAGTATTTATTTATTTGGATATTCTGCGTGATTTGATTAGGATTGTAAAATTGGTTGTGAATTGGTTTGTTTATGGCGCATGCCAGTATTAGGCGATGGATATGGCTAGAACTTATTCCGGTTCAATTATCATGCCGTTATGCTACCAAAATTTTCTAAAAAGTGTTGGAAAATTTAGTTAGTTGAAAATATTAGTTTTAGCTTATAACGGCAATAAATAAAATAATTATTCGATAGTTAAAAATAAATTTACACATCCATTTACAAGTCAGATGACTTGTTTATGCTCGCCTATTTTTGTGATATCGATTGGAACGATAATTTTTACACATCGCCCAAGTACACAAATAATAATAATTATTTGATGGTTGAAACTTCGCATGGGTATTGGGATGATATTTGACATACACTAATCCCAATTGTTTAGTTGTATGTCAATCGATTGGTTGACAGACTGTTGTAAGCGTTAATTATTTATATCTAATGTGTATGTAGTCGTGTAGTGTAATCTGGCTGATGGTTGATTGTTTATTAGTGTTGATATATACATGTGTTGTATGAAATCCATATAAATAAAATTATATGGTAATTGATTGGGTCTGATTCCAATTCAAAAAAAAAGGAAAATTTTAAAATAATGAATATTTTATAATAATATTCAGTAAAGAATAAAAATGTGCATTTAAAGTCCGATTTTGGATGGACACGAAAATATTTAAATATATGAAGCCGTGTTGAGTAGTTATGCGCCATTTTTACGCGAACGATATTTATATCGATTATATTAATTTTTATAATGAATATCGAAAATGTAATTATTTCAAAATCAAATATTTGAAAATATTATCATTTAAATATTATAATGATAAGTAGTATTCAATTTTGATTTAAAATTGAAATGAAAGTGGGAATCATTTTAAAACGAAGTTATAAATGATTTATAAAGTACATTTTAAATGAAATCGATGAAATATATATAATATATATATTTAATGGACTGAATAGAACGTGCCGCGCTGCGACCTTTTGCGAATTTTGACCATTGACTTTGAATTGTTATTACGGGAGATCCAACCGTCAGATTCCCTTAAAGCTGGAACTGTTGGGTTCGAATCGAAAAGAGCTTTCCAACAAATATACGAGATTTGAAATCTAAAGGTAGGATTTGGAATTATGTTCAAATCAAATTTAGAAAGTGTCGTTGTAAGTGCGGTTCGATAACCGTTTATGGAAATCGACTGAAAGGGCCTTAATAAAATTATTAAAACTACTAATAATTTGTGTAATATCATAGTAAATGATTCAGAAGGAATTAGGATGAAAAATTCCCCGTTTTTAAGGATAAAAAATTGTTTTTATCAAAATGAACTAGTTATTAACTAGATTTGAAATCCAATAATTTTTAGATAAAATAAATTAGATTTGTGAATGGTTTTAATATAACCAGACTTTCTAATTTATGAATTGGAATGGATTTGAATGGAATTCATCTTCGAAATATTTCGATATTGGATTCCGCGATTATACAAATATTATTATGGGAATTTGGAGGATATATATATATATATCGTTATTCCCAAAACTATATTTGTTGGTTTCAGAATTTGATATTGAATATGAATCGATATAATTTCTATTCAGAACCTTGTATTTGATATCAAATTCGATTTGTTTGTCGTGAACGGTGTCTTAAATAACACTATCCTTAAACCCTGTTGAGAAAAGAATGAATCTTTTAATTAAGATTTAGTGAAGTTTTCCAATTAATTAATATTTAATTGGAATTGAATGAAATAATTGGATTTTTGGGTTTATCATGAACGGTGTTTTCAATAACACTTGTTCTTTAACCCGATTAACAGTGGAGTTAAGATTAGGAATTTATAAACCTTTATTCTAAGATTTAATGGAATTTTCCAAAGTAAAGTTTTCCAATTTAATAAAATAAATTGAGATTGAATGGAATTCGATTCGGTAATAATGGAAGTGAGCTATTGTGGAGGAAGACCGTTAATATATATGGAATTTAAAAGGCTTTGTCACTATTCAATTTGTATTATCAGTCGGATACGCAAATTGATATCGATTATATATTGATCGGTTTTTCCGTGAAGATTCCATAATTAATGGAATGTGATTTTGGGTTTATCGTGAACTGTGTTTTAAATGACATTGGTTCTTTAACCCAGTTAAACACAGGATTATATGTCTAACATTGTATTTCGAACTGTATTGTTGATCTCTGCTAAATATATATATCTATTTGGTGGTGGAAAATTTATTCTCATGCTAAACACCCTTCTGTGAGACGTACGAACTCAGAGGTTATATATCGGCAACAATCATTGGTACGGTGTAGATTGTCGATGCGACATGTTTGATTTCCCAAAATTAAATAATCATTCATATTGATTTCTGGGATGATTAAAACTAAGTGGAGCTTTAATGAATCTTTAATTAGATTGAAATGAGAATGTTATAATTTAAATTATCAAATTCGGGATATGATCGAGAATGGAGTACCATAAGTTTTACTCCAGGCGATAGTTAAATCTTTAATTAGATTTGAACGTGAAATGATAATTAATTTTACCGACAACACCATGGTGTTAGATATGGAGTATTACCAGTTTTGCTCCATGGGATGAATAGGTTGGGATTGGAATAATAGAAGAAATGATTACTTCGGTATGGTTCGATAATCCCGACTAGTTTGGATAAACCTTAATTTGGTTTGAATTGATATCCAAATGAAGATTAAAGAATAAATTTAAAGAATTTTCTTTGATTAAATTAATGGAAGCCTTTCCCAAAGGATATGAATATTTAAATAAAAGAATATTCAAAATTGGAATGAGGTGTATGCTTTGTTTTATAGTACTTGATTATACAATACATGAATTATTCGGAAAGGTCGGGTTTATACCCATTCTGAATAATTGATTCGATGATAAGTCGACGATGAAGATGGTGGTTGAAGACTGGAGGTCTTTACATCGTTTGGATGACTACTGATGTCTTGATTGGGCTGTACGCGCAAGACAATGTAATAAGTGGTGATCGTCCAGACGTACTTAGAGATTGACCGGATATGCGAGGACCTCTCTCCTGTATTGGACATATGGGACGAGGAATAAGATGCCTCTGGTTTCGTTCAACGAACTAGTAAATGGATGTGTGTTTGACATTAGATTTTATTCTATGTTGATTGATATCTATTAAATATATATATGTTTGGTGGTGGAGAATTTATTCTCTTGCTTAACACCCTTCTTGTAATAATCCGGAAATCCGAGCCAATTTAAAAATTTTATTTTGGCAATTTTAGTGAATTTTGAATATTTAAAATGATCTATTTTAAATAATAACGACGAAAATTTTATTTTCGACGAAGTTAAAACAAATAATTTTATTTTAATTATATAACGAGCCTGAAATGGCGCGGTAGTTCGAAAGTTCGATTTCGAATTTCAAATGAATATATAGAATTCAGTATAACTCAGAATTGAACGAAACAAGAAATATTTGAATCTGTTTAACCATATCTTTCTAACGGAAGAAACTGAGATTTCACTTTAGAGATGAAAAGATATGTCCAGTTTAAAATTCAGAAAAGTCGTTGTGGAATTTATATATATTTTAATATATATAAAGGCCCTTAAAAATGGAAATTTTGCAAATGACCTTCGTTTTCGAAGAAACCACTTTTTTTGGATCTGGAATGTCAAATTATTGCTAGATTCCAATTTGCACAATTTCCGAATCAATATGTGAGCGTGGCGAAGTAAAATGTGTTTTAACAGTTTCAGTCAATTTCGATTGACCAGAAAATGGCCATTTTTCAAACGGTCTCAGAATTTGACGAAATTAGTTTTGTTAGGACCGTATCGTCAATACGAAGCAAGAAAATATTTTTCGGGAATTTTTAGAGTCCGTATGTAGGCCCAGTATATTAAAATGAACGTTCAATTTCAATATATATTGATTTATATTTTGAATTTTATGAAAACTGATCGAAGTATAGAATTGGCCAACGAAACATATCTCATTGTGTTCGGAATGGGGGTACTTAGCTAGGGACAACAGTTGTTGGGTTGGATTTGGGGTTCGATTGAAAAACACACATTTTGGTGAAAAAAATATAGTATATTACATAACCCCCCCCCCCACCGTTACTTTTCCACCTTCAAAAATAAATCGAGCCCTTTTCACAGAAAAACCCACCCGTTGACCCTCACCCCCCTCCCAAATCGATCGCCGATGGTGACGCCACCCACGCCACCGCCCACCCCACCAGCGGCGCACCCCTCCGGACCACCCCCCACTGATGTCGCTCCTCCCACTCCTCACTACTTCCTCAAATCCGCAGAAGTCCACCACCGCCAAGATCAACGGAGCACCACCTCCGCCCCAGGTGTCCGCCACGCTCGAGAACCGCGCTCACCTGAGCCTCCGCGCCATACCGGAGGCCCACCAATCCGACTTCCCCCTTCTCTCCGCGCTCGAATCGTGCTCCACCAATGGAGACTGCGTCACCAGTACCTTCGCGAGCACAACGAACCCCTCAACCTCCCTCGAGCCTTCTCGAACCACCAGTAGCTCAGACGAGTTGTAAAATTTCGGTGATCAAAACCCTAGAAAGTAAGTTTTTCGATTTTTATCCTATTGAAACTATGATTTTTATTCACATGGAAAATAGGATTTCTTGTTTATGAAAGATACGATTTTTAGAATGAAGAGATAGGGGTTTTTATTTATGAAAGATGAGATTTTTATTTAAATAAAGTTAGGATTTTTATTTGAATAAAACTAGGATTTTTAGTTAGGTAAAGATAAGTTTTTATATACGTTAAAAATTAGTTTTTATCATGAAGATAGCAACATAAAGATTCGATTTTTTTTAAATAGAAATTAGCGAGGTAAAGATTCGATTTTCATATAGAAACTAGCAATGCAAAAATGCGATTTTTATCATATGATTAGCAATAAAGATTTGATTTTTGTACCATATAAAAATGTGATTTTGATATATATAATAGCCATATAAAAATACGATTTTTAGTTAATTAAAAATATGATTTTTATATAATATAGAATATAAAAATGTGATTTTTATATATGTAGCGAATACGGACGACGAAAGTGACAAAAGGCGAGTACGGCGAAGATTTCCTACATATGAAGAGTCGCGGCGAATTGGTTTAGCTTATCGGTGAGAACTCCTCACTTTTAAATTATTTTCTAGTTGAAATATATACTAGGATGCAGACGGTGCTTAGCAGCACCCGACACCCGTCATCCACAGACCATGGATAATTTGTTTGTTTGATTTATGTGTTGTGAAATTTAATCGTGTGATGTGGAATGAATAAATATTTTATAGTTAAAAATATAATTTTTAACATGTATATTAAATAAATAATTATAAACAAATCGGACGGTTTGTTTATGTACACCCATTTGACTGATATTGATTGGGACGATAAATTTTACACATCGCCCAACTACAAAAATAAAATATGTGTTTGATTAATTGAAACCCCACACGGGTGTTGGGATGATATTTGACGTACACTAATCCCGATTGTTTAGTTGTATGTCAATCGATGGGTTGACAGACTGTGTAAGCGTTAATTATTTATATTTAATGCTTATGCAGTTGTGTGGTGCACTTTGGATGATGGTTGATTATTTATCATTGCTATTATACACATGTGTTGGATAGAATCCATATAAATAACATTATATGGTAATTGAGTTGGTCTCATTCCAATTGAGAAAATAAAATATAAATTCATGTGTTGAATAAAATATATATTCATGTGTTGAATAAAAGAAAATTCATGTGTTGAATAAAATATAAATTCATGTGTTGAATAAATGAATATTCATGTGTTGAATAAAAATAAATATTCATGTGTTGAAGAAAATATTCATTTGTTGAATAGAATAACGAAGTTATTGAAAGATATAAAGCCGTTTGATTAGATTTGTGCCATTTTGACATGAACGATATTTATATCGATTTTACTCATTTTTATAATGAATATCGAAAAGGAATTGATTTCAAAATCTAATATTTTGAAAATATTATCATTTATATATTAATGATATGGAATATTCAATTTTGATTTAAAATTGAATATGAAGTTGAAATTGTTTTGAATACGAATTTAAAACGATTTATAAAATACATTTCAAAAGGAAATCGATGAAATATATAATATATATATATATATATATATATATATATATGTGTGTGTGTGTGTATAATGGCCTGAATAAAACGTGTCGCGCTGCGGTAGTTCGCGAATTTCGACCATGACTTCGAATGGAAATTACGGGAGATCCGACCATCAGATTCCCCTAAAACCAGAACCGTTGGGTTCGTATCGAAAAGATCTTTCTAACGAATATTAGAGATTTGAAATCTAATCGTTGGATTTGTAATTATGTCCAAATCAAATTTGGAAAAGGTCGCTGTAAGTGCAGTTCGATGGCCATTGATGGAAATCGACTGTACAGGCCTTGATAAAATTATTAAAAACATTAATAATTAGTGTAGAATCATAAGTAATGATTTGGAAAGAATTAGGATGAAAAACTCCATATTTGAAAAGATAAAAATAGATTTTTATCGAAATGAACTATTTTTGAACTAGAATTATAATCCATTTGTTTTTAAAATAAATAAATTGGATTTGAAAGGGTTTTAAAAGTAACCAGAATTTCCAATAATTGAATTGGAATGGATTTGAATCGAAATTGTCTTTGGAATATTTTGATGTTGGATTTCGTGATTATACAGATATTGTTATGGAAATTTGAAAGATATACTGATATCGTTATTTCCAATACGATATTTGTTGGTCGTAGAATTTGATATTGAATACAAGCCGATATATTTTCTATTCAAAGCCTTGTATTTAATATCAAATGGGATTTGGGTTTGTCGTGAGTGGTATCTTCAATAATACCGTTCTTAGACCCAAAGGAGTTAAGAAAATCAGAAACTAACTGGAGATTAGTTAAGTTGAATGGTTTCTTGGGTATTGATATGATGTTGATTTCGGCCTTCGGGGTTATTACTCAGGGAATTGTTCATTTGCTAATTTATGGTTAAAGGCCGATGAAATAGAATGTGATTTTAAGTTTGTCGTGAACCGTGTTTTAAATGACATTGGTTCTTTAACCCCATTAAAGACGGGATATGATTTCCCCAAGTTAAATAATTATTGATAGTGATTATTGGGAAGATTAAAACCAAGTGGAATTTTAAAGAATCTTTAATTAGATTGAAATGATCGAGAATGGAGTATCATCAGTTTTGCTCCAGGCGATAGTTAAATCTTTAATTAGATTTGAACATGAAATGGTAATTGAATTTACCGATAACACCGTAGTGTTGGATATGAAGTATGACAATTTTTACTCCAAGGGATGAAAACGTTGGGATTGGGAAATAAAATAAATGATTACTTCGGTATGGTTCGCTAATCCCGACTAGTTTGAATTGATATTCAAAAGAAGATTAAAGAATAAATTTAAAGAATTTATCTTTGATAAAATTAATGGGAACCTTGTCCAAAGTATAAGAATATTTGAATAAAAGAATATTCTGAATTGGAATGAGGCGTATTGTTGTGTTTGTGTAACACTTGTTTATTATATACGCGAGTTATTCAGAAAGACCGGGTTTACCCCATTCTAAATAACTGATTCGACGAGGTGTCGAGGATGAAGACGGTGGTCGAAGACCGGAGGTCTTCACATCGTTTGGATAATTACTGATGATCTTGATTTGGCTGTACACCTAAGAGGAGGGAATCAGTTCGTGATCGTCCAGACGTACTTGGAGATCGATGGATATGCGAGGTACAAGGTGCCTCCGATTTCGTTCAGACCCAGAACGAACTTGTAAATGGACTGTGTGTCTCACATTGGATTTTATTCTGTGTGATTGATTTCTATTAAATATATATCCGTTTGGCGGCGGAGAATTTATTCTTTTGCTTAACGCCCTTCTCTGAGACGTACGAGCTCAGAGGTTATATATTGATGGATATCAATTGCATGGAGTGAATTGCCTGTGTGGCATGCCTAAGTGGCAAATGATCAAGGCTTTTGTTGAAAAGCAGAGTCTTGTGGTTGATGATCAAAGCACGGCCAGTGTGGCATAGCTTTATGTAGCATTAATTCGCGAGCCTCACACCCCGGTTGTGAACCAGAAACAGGAGAGGACCTCAGGGAGGGCATGCGTTTCCTTCTAGCTAGGGTGGTGTCAGTGACCTACCATCCCTGACATTTATATAATTTTCACCTGTGTGGTTGTTGCTATTGCGAGGCGCCTCGGGTATATCGGTGACTATGTGGAGCCGATGGAGTCATTTGGCTCATTGACGCCCCAAAGGGCGGGGAAACGCAGTGTTCAGGCATTATAATCCACATAGGTGGACGGGCCCTGAGGATCCAAGGGGCAGTTGCGGCTGTTCCTAAGGGGCGGGCTAGAGCGTCTCGAATTCGGTGGAGGACGATTCCTTGCCTCGGTTCACAGATAGAAATCGAACTTCCAATACGCGACTTTGCGGTTTTAGTTGTAAACCTATATATGGTGACATAGTGGTATGGGGCACTTATGCCGTCTATGATTGATACTTATGATTGAAATTGTTTTGACACTATACACTTATAGTAATAATAAAACATGAAATTTAGCATATCAAGCATGCTTTGGCTATTATAAGGTAAAACCCTATCCCCCGGCTTGTATTGCGTTGTGTGATGGGACCTGGGTCTTATAATAGCTTTATTGTTCTTTATTTAGCATTGCGCCGTTGTTTTATGCACTGGTACTCTTGGGAGGAAACCCGTTCCGTGTTATACGCCGTGGTCCCTTGATTTACCTAACTTTAAAATAAAGATTAATAACTGTTTTAGTTCTCACACGAGTCACATGACTAATCTGGAGTTTATTGTTTTAACCTAAACTTTGGGTGCCCTTATTTTCAACACGGGCAGCTAGTAATTTCGGTTTTGTAGATTTATATTCACAGGAACCTAGGTTACAGCTGGAATGATATCCGGAAAGCTCTGTATCCGTATATTTCTTTCGGTTGTGTATTGTATTATTTTTCCGCTGCGGTAATGTATTTAAATCTCTGATATTTCTATGATGTATTATATTTGTTTATACTCTGTATATTCTTGTATTCTGATGGAATTATTGTAATAAGCAATGAAATGTTCTTCTGTCTGTGTTCTGATTTGTCTTGTTCTCAAAGTAATCCGCTCTTTCCTTCACGGGGAAGTTACGGGTTTTTACATTTGGTATCGGAGCTTTGGTTTACAGAGCTCGGAGAACAAGACACGTTAGAACCAAACGAAAGAATTCATCAGAGATTGGATTAGTAATATCCAGTGAGAATGACTCGTTAGAGATGGGATCAAGAGTATCCTAGAACGAGTGGGAAGAGTATATTTTTAAAATGAAAACAAGTATTGTTTTGAAAATTTAATTCAATTATTCGTATTTGAATATTTATTTGTATTGATTTGGACAATCTAGTATATAAAGATATTGCGTATACGTCTGATCCACGTGTATTTGAAGTTTTAATATACTGGATAGATATAGAATTACACTCTAGTCACCCAAACATGGACCTAATGATGAAGTATACCATTATCAGTACTTATTTTCGAGTGACGAAAGTGGGATTTCTATATATTTCCATTAGACTGGTATGAGAACCAAAATATAGTTAGAATATATTGTTGTGACTTGGCACCAAAAACGTGATTTTTGACTATATATCAAAGTTATGAATTTGAAACGTTAATAAACTAATTTATTATTGGTTGTGTTGTTTGATTATTGTTTGATTAATTAAATGTTGAACCTTTAGCCAAATTGAACCAAATAGTGAATTGTATTGAAAATTTGTCGCATTTGCATACATATACATGTACTTACATTGAACAGGTCATAGCAAGGAGGCTAGAGAAGAGGAATAAAATTATTTGCCAGACAAATAGGTACATGTTTATTGTATTTCTTAGGTTTTTGATGATTTTATGAGCTGATTGGCTAGCCGCTTGGCTATTTCTTTTTCTTTTTGGATTGGTGAAGGCCATGGGAGGCTATTTGAAATATCCCGAAGCTCCCAGTGCAGGGGAGGTTATGGAGATTTTTTTTGAAAATTTAGGGTGTTAGCCAAATTTTTGAAAATTTTGAAAAGTTCGTAGAAACTGAAAAGTTGAAGAACTTAAGCCATAATTAAAATAATGAAAGTTGAGTTGGATTGTAAAACAACTTTCGGCTTCGTTCCTTTTCAGGGACGAAAAGTTTTAAGTGAGGGAGATTGTAATAACCCGGAAATCTGAGCCAATTTAAAATTTTTATTTTGGCAATTTTAGTGAATTTTGAATATTTAAAATGATTTATTTTAAATAATAACGACGGAAAATTTATTTTCGATGAAGTTAAAACGAATAATTTTATTTTAATTATATAACGAGGCTGAATTGGCGCGGCAGTTCGAAAATTTGATTTCGAATTTCAAATGAATATACAGAATTCAATATAACTCAGAATTGAACGAAACAAGAAATATTTGAATCTGTTTAACCATATCTTTCTAACGGATGTAAGAAAATGAGATTTCACTTTAGGGATGAGAAGATATGTCCAGTTTAAAATTCAGAAAAGTCGCTGTGGAATTTATATATATTTTAATATATATATAAAGGCCCTTAAAAATGGAAATTTTGCAAACTACCTTCGTTTTCAACGAAACCACTTTTGTTGGATCCGGAATGTCAAATTATTGCTAGATTCCAATTTGCATAATTTTCCGAATCAATATGTGAGCGTGGCGAAGTTAAACATGTTTTAACAGTTTCAGTCAATTTCGATCGACCAGAAGAAAATGGCCATTTTTCAAACGGTCTCAGAATTTGACGAAATTAGTTTTTTTAGGACCGTATCGTCAATAAGAAGCTAGAAAATATTTTTCGGGAATTTTTAGAGTCCGTATGTGGGCCCGGTAAATTAAAATGAACGTTCGATTTCAATATATTGATTTATATTTTGAATTTGATGAAAACTGATCGAAACGATAGAATTGGCCAACGAAACATATCTCATTGTGTTCGGAATGGGGGTACTTAGCTAGGAACGATGGTCGTTGGGTTGGATTTGGGGTTCGAATGAAAAACACACATTTTGGTGAAAAAAAAGTATATTACATAACCCCCCACCCCACCGTTACTTTCCCCCCTTCAAAAATAAATCGAGCCCTTTTCACAGAAAAAACCCCACCCATTGACCCTCCCCCCCCCCCCAAATCGATCGCCGATGGCGACGCCACCCACGCCACCGCCCACCCCACCAACGACGCACCCCTCCGGACCTCCCTCCACTGATGTCACTCCTCCCACTCCTCACTACTTCCTCCAATCTGCAGAAGTCCACTGCCGCCGAGATCAACGGAGCACCACCTCTGCCCCAGGCATTCGCCACACTCGAGAACCGCGCTCACTTGAGCCTCCGCGCCATACCGGAGGGCCACCAATCCGCCTTCCCCCTTCTCTCCACGCTCGAATCGTGCTCCACCAATGGAGACTGCGTCCCCAGTATCTCCGCGAGCACAACGAACCCCTCATCCTCCCTCGAGCCTTCTCCAACCACCACCAGCTCAGACGAGCTGTAAAATTCCGGTGATCAAAACCCTAGAGAGTAAGTTTTTTGATTTTTATCCTATTGAAACTATGATTTTTATTCACATGGAAAATAGGATTTCTTGTTTATGAAAGATACGATTTTTAGAATGGAAGAGATATGGGTTTTTATTTATGAAAGATGAGATATTTATTTAAATAATGTTAGGATTTTTATTTAAATAAAACTAGGATTTTTAGTTAGGTAAAGCTAAGTTTTTATATATGATAAAAATTCGTTTTTATCATGAAGATAGCAACATAAAAATTCGATTTTTTAAATAGAAATTAGCTAGGTAAAGATTCATTTTTATATAGAAACTAGCAATACAAAAATGCGATTTTTATCATATGATTAGCAATAAATATTTGATTTTTATACCATATAAAAATGTGATTTTGATATATATAATAGCCATATAAAAATATGATTTTTAGTTGATTAAAATTATGATTTTTATATAATAGAGAATATAAAAATGTGATTTTTATATATGTAGCGAATACGGACGAAGAAAGTGACAAAAGGCGAGCACGGCGAAGATTTCCTACATATGAAGAGTCGCGGCAAATTGGTTTAGCTTATCGGTGGGAACTCCTCGCTTTTAATTTATTTTCTAGTTGAAATATATACTAGGATGCAGACGGTGCTTAGCAGCACCCGACATCCGTCGTCCACAAACCATGGATGACTTGTTTGTTTGATTTATGTGTTGTGAAATTTGATCGTGTGATGTGGAATGAATAAATATTTTATAGTTAAAAATATAAATTTTAATATGTATATTAAATAAATAATTATAAACAAATCGGATGGTTTGTTTATGTACACCCATTTGACTGATATTGATTGGGACGATAAATTTTACACATCGCCCAACTGCACAAATAAAATATGTGTTTGATTGATTGAAACCCCACACGGGTGTTGGGATGATATTTGACGTACACTAATCCCGATTGTTTAGTTGTATGTCAATCGATGGGTTGACAGACTGTGTAAGCGTTAATTATTTATATTTAATGCTTATGTAGTTGCGTGGTGCACTTTGGATGATGATTGATTATTTATCATTGCTATTATACACATGTGTTGGATAGAATCCATATAAATAACATTATATGGTAACTGAGTGGGTCTCATTCCAATTGAGAAAATAAAATATAAATTCATGTGTTGAATAAAATATATATTCATGTGTTGAATAAAAGAAAATTCATGTGTTAAATAAAATATAAATTCATGTGTTGAATAAATGAATATTCATGTGTTGAATAAAAATAAATATTCATGTGTTGAAGAAAATATTCATTTGTTGAATAGAATAACGAAGTTATTGAAAGATATAATGTCGTGTTGATTAGATTTGCGTCATTTTGACGTGAACGATATTTATATCGATTTTACTCATTTTTGTAATGAATATCGAAAAGGAATTGATTCCAAAATTTAATATTTTGAAAATATTATCATTTATATATTAATGATATGGAATATTCAATTTTGGTTTAAAATTGAATATGAAGTTGAAATGGTTTTGAAAACGGATTTAAAACGATTTATAAAATACGTTTAAAAGGAAATCGACGAAATATATATAATATATATTTTATATATATAATGGCCTGAATAGAACTCGCCGCGCTGCGACAGTTCGCGAATTTCGACCATTGACTTCGAATGGAAATTACGGGAGATTCCACCATCGGATTCTCCTAAAACCAGAACCGTTGGGTTCGTATCGAAGGGAGCTTTCTAAAGAATATTAGAGATTTGAAATCTAACGATTGGATTTGGAATTATGCGCAAATCAAATTTGGAAAAGGTCGTTGTAAGTGCAGTTCGATGGTCGTTGATGGAAATCGACTATACGAGCCTTGATAAAATATTAATAATTAGTGTAAAATCATAAGAAATGATTTGGAAAGAATTGGGACGAAAAAATCCATATTTGAAAAGATAAAAATAGATTTTTATCGAAATGAACTAGTTTTGAACTAGAATTGTAATCCATTTATTTTTAAAATAAATAAATTGGATTTGAAAGGGTTTTAAAATTAACCAGAATTTCCAATAATTGAACTGGAATGGATTTGAATCGAAATTGTCTTTGGTATATTTCGATGTTGGATTTCGTGATCATACAGATATTGTTATGGAAATTTGAAAGATATATTGATATCGTTATTTCTAATACGATATTTGTTAGTCGTAGAATTTGATATTGAATATAAGCCGATATATTTTCTATTCAGAGCCTTGTATTTAATATCAAATGGGATTTGGGTTTATCGTGAGTAACTGTTCTTAGACCCAACGGAGTTAAGAAAATCAGATACTAACTGGAGATTAATTAAGTTGAATGGTTTCTTGGGTATTGATCTGATGTTGGTTTCGGCCTTCGGGGTTATTACTCAGGGAATTGTTCACTTGCTAATTTACGATTAAAGGCTGATGAAATAGAATGTGATTTTGGGTTTATCGTGAACCGTGTTTTAAATGACATTGGTTCTTTAACCCAGTTAAAGACGGGATATGATTTTCCCAAGTTAAATAATCATTGATAGTGATTATTGGGAAGATCAAAACCAAGTGGAGTTTTAAAGAACCTTTAATTAGATCGAAATGATCGAGAATGGAGTATCACCAGTTTTGCTCCAGGCGATAGTTAAATCTTTAATTAGATTTGAACGTGTAATGGTAATTGAATTTACCGATAACACCATGGTGTTGAATATGAAGTATGACCAGTTTTACTTCAAGGGATGAATAGGTTGGGATTGGGAAATAAAATAAATGATTACTTCGGTGTGGTTCGCTAATCCCGACTAGTTTGAATTGATATTCAAAAGAAGATTAAAGAATAAATTTAAAGAATTTATCTTTGATAAAATTAATGGGAACCTTGTCCAAAGTATAAGAATATTTGAATAAAAGAATATTCTGAATTGGAATGAGGCGTATTGTTGTGTTTGTGTAACACTTGTTTATTATATACGCGAGTTATTCAGAAAGACCGGGTTTATCCCATTCTAAATAACTGATTCGACGAGGTGTCGAGGATAAAGACGGCGGTCGAAGACCGGAGGTCTTCACATCGTTTGGATAATTACTGATGATCTTGATTGGACTGTACACCTAAGAGGAGGGAATCAGTTGGTGATCGTCCAGACGTACTTGGAGATCGATGGATATGCGAGGTACAAGGTGCCTCCGATTTCGTTCAGACCCAGAACGAACTTGTAAATGGACTGTGTGTCTGACATTGGATTTTATTCTATGTGATTGATTTCTATTAAATATATATCCGTTTCGCGGCGGAGAATTTATTCTTTTGCTTAACGCCCTTCTCTGAGACGTACGAGCTCAGAGGTTATATATTGATGGATATCAATCGCATGGAGTGAATTGCCTGTGTGGCATGCCTAAGTGGCAAATGATCAAGATTTTGTTGAAAAGCAGAGTCTTGTGGTTGATGATCAAAGCACGTCCAGTGTGGCATAGCTTTGTGTAGCATTAATTCGCGAGCCTCACACCCCGGTTGTGAACCAGAAACGGGAGAGGACCTCAGGGAAGGCATGCGTTTCCTTCTAGCTAGGGTGGTGTCGGTGACCTACCATCCCTGACATTTATATAATTTTCACCTGTGTGGTTGTTGCTATTGCGAGGCGCCTCGGGTATATCGGTGACTATGTGGAGCCGATGGAGTCATTTGGCTCATTGACGCCCTAAAGGGCGGGGAAACGCAGTGTTCAGGCATTATAATCCACATCGGTGGACCAGCCTTGACGATCCAAGGGGCAGTTGCGGCTGTTCCTAAGGGGCGGGCTAGAGCGTCTCGAATTCGGTGGAGGATGATCCCTTGCCTCGGTTCGCAGATGGAAATCCAACTTCCAATACACGACATTGCGGTTTTAGTTGTAAACCTATATATGGCGACATAGTTGTACGGGGCACTTATCTCGTCTATGATTGATACTTATGATTGAAATTGTTTTGACACTATACACTTATAGTAATAATAAAACATGAAATTTAGCGTATCAAGCATGCTTTGGCTATTATAAGGTAAAATCCTATCCTCAGGCTTGTGTTGCATTGTGTGATGGGACCTGGGTCTTATAATAGCTTCATTGTTCTTTATTTAGCATTGCGTTGTTGTTTTATGCACTGGTACTCTTGGGAGGAAACCCGTTCCGTGTTATATGGCGTGGTCCCTTGATTTACCTAACTTTAAAATAAAGATTAATAACTGTTTTAGTTCTCACACCAGTCACATGACTGACCTGGAGTTTATTGTTTTAACCTAAACTCTGGGTGCCCTTATTTTCGGCATGGGCAGCTAGTCGTTTCAGTTTTGCAGATTTATATTCACAGGAACCTGGGTTACAGCTGGAATGATATCCGGAAAGCTCTGTATCCGTATATCTCTTTCAGTTGTGTATTGTATTATTTTTCCGCTGTAGTAATGTATTTAAATCTCTGATATTTCTCTGATGTATTATATTTGTTTATACTCTGTATATTCTTGTATTCTAATGGAATTGTTGTAATAAGCAATGAAATGTTATTCTGTCTGTGTTCTGATTTGTCTTGTTCAGAAAGTAATCCGCTCTTTCCTTCACGGGGAAGTTACGGGTTTTTACACTTCTCTCAGACGTACGAGCTCAGAGGTTATATATCGATAGACATCAGTTGCATGGCGTGAATTGTCAGTGTGGCATTCTGAGATGCAAATGATCAAGGCTTCTATTGAAAAGCAGAGTCTTGTGGTTGATGATCAAAGCACAGCCTTAAAGGGCATATCTTTGTGTATAGCGTTAATTCGCGAGCCTTACACCAAGGTATGGGTCAAAATCGGACCGTTGGGAGATCATGATTATTCTTTCTAGCTATGGGTGGTGTCATGGATAGAGCCCAGACATTTATATTTTTTTTTCCTATGTGGATGATGGATAGCGAGGCGCCTCGGATATACCAGTTACTGCGGAGCCGATGGATAGGTCCGATAGGACCGGGAAACGTGTGTTCAGGAATTGCCAATCCTCGGTTGTTCAGGAATTGCCAATCCTCAAACCTAAGAGAGGACCGGCCCAACCAATCCAAAGGTTGCCCAGAGTGTGTAGTCCTGAGACATTTACTAGAGTGTCTCGAAGTGGTGAGGAGCCATCGCTGGCCTCGACTCATAGATGGAAATCCAATTTTCAATACGTGACATTTCAGTTTTGATTCTAGAGCATAGTATGGCAACATGATATATGGTACCCATGCCGTCTGTGATCGAAACATTTATATTTGAAGTTGTTTTATACACTATGCACTTATAATAGTATCAAATGATTTATTTTAAACTTACCAAGCAAAATTGACTATTATAATGGAAAACTCTATCCTCCGGCTTGCGTTGCATTATGTGATGGGACCTGAGTCTTATAATGGCTTCATTTTTTAAAAGCATTGCACTATTTATAAATTGTTTTGTGCACTAGTATTCGTGGGAGGAAACCCGTTCCATGTTATATGGCGTGGCCCCTTGATTTAATTTATTTCTAAAGTAAAGTTTTAAATAACTGTTTTAGTTCTCGCACCAGTCGCCTGACTGACCTCGAGTTTATTGTTTTAACTTAAACTCTAGGTACCCCTATTTTCCACAAGGGCAGCTAGTAGTTTTGGGTTTGCAGATATTATATTCACAGGATCCTGGTTTACTGCTGGAGCTATATTTGGAACTCTCTGTATCCGTGTATCTCTTACAGTTGTGTTATGTATTAATTTTCTACTGTATTGTAATTTGAATCTCTGATATTTATCAAATGTATATTATTTATTTATACTCTGTTATATTCTTTTACTCTGATGTAAAGTGTTGTAATAAGCAATGAAATGTTTTGTCGTTTGCATTTTGATTTGTCGTGTTCTCAACTCAATCCGGGCTTTCCCGTAAGGGCGAGTTTGGGTCGTTTCAGCTTGGTATCGGAGCTTTGGTTTACAGAGCTCGAGAACAAGACACATTAGAACCAAACAAAAGAATCCATCAGAGATTGAATTAGTAATATCCAATAAGAATGACTCGTTAGAGATAGGATCAGTAGTATCCGAGAACGAGTGTAAAGAGTGTTATTTTTAAAATAAAAATGAACACAAACCTTGTTTTGAAAATTTAAACCATATTACACGTATTTGGGTATTTTATTTTATATTGAATTTGGACAATGAAGTATATGAAGATTTTGCATATACGCCTTGCAAATGTGTATACGAAGCCTTAAATATACTGGATAGACATAGAATCACACTCTAGTCGCCCGAAGATGATTTTGATGATGAAGCTCCATCATTAGTATTTATGTTCAAATTTCGAGAGTGAGATATCTATATATTTCCAATTGACTGGTGTGAGAACCAAAACTAGATAGGGTTTATTGTTGTGAATTGGCATCAAAAATATTATTTTTGACTATGTATTAAAGTTGTGTGTTTGAAAAGTTAATCAACAAATTGATTGCTAGTTGTGATGTGTGATTATTAGTATAACTAATAAAATTATTGGAATGATAACTTAGTGAAACCAATATGTGAATGAAAGTAAAATTTAGCCAAATCGAATTAAAATATTGAACTGAATTGAAAATTGTTTGAAATCGCGTACATGTACATGCATATATATTGGACAGGTCATAGCACGGAAGCTAAGAAGAGGAATAAAATTGTATGCCCAACAAATAGGTACATGTTTATTAATTTATTGATTTTTGATGATTTTATGAGTCGATTGGCTTTTTCTTTTTCTTCTGGATTGGTGAGGGCCATGTGAGGCAAGTTGCGGTTTTAAAGGTCTCCTCGTACAAAGGAGGTTTTGGCGAAATTTTTCGAAAATTTAGAGTGTTAGCCAAATTTTTGAAGAATTTGAAAATTCTTAGGAACTGAAAAGTTGAAGAATGAAAGCCATAATGAAAGTTGAGTTGGTTAGTTAAACAACTTTCAGCTCCGTCCCTTTTCGAGCCTAAAATGCCGTGGTAGTTTGAAAATTCGATCTTAAATTTCAAATGAATGTACATGATTCAAAATAAATTGGATTTCAGTAAAACCAGAAAAATTAGAATTTGTTTAATAATATCTTCCTAACGAATGTGAAAAATTCAGATTTCATAACAGGAATTGAAAGTTATGTCCAGTTTAAAATTTATAATAGTCGCTATGGAATTTATATATATTTTAAATAATATGTAGCCCTTAAAAACAGCTATTTTGCAAACAACCACCGTTTTCGATGAAACCACTTTGGTTCGATCCGAAATGTCAAATTATTACTAGATTCCAGTTTTCATAATTTTTGGAATTAATATGTGGGCGCAGTGAATTAAAACGTGTTTGGTACTTTAAGTTTGAATTTAATCAACTGGAAAATGACCATTTTTCAAATGACCTCCAAATTTGACGAAATTATTTTTGTTAGGACGTATCATCAATACATAGCTAAATTTATTTTTCTGGGATTTTTGGAGTCAATATATGGCCCCAGTAAATTAAAATGTACGCTAAAATCAATTTTGAACGTTATATTAATTTATATTTTAATTTTGATGAAAACTGATCGTAACAGTCGAATTGGCTTACGGGACATATCCCATTGTGTCTGGAATGAGGGTATTTTGCTAGGGGGGACAGTCGTTGGGATGGATTTGGAGTTCGAATGAGAAAGCATCTTTTCTCTTTCAAATTTAATAATATTAAATATAAATTATATAACCGTAGAATTGGTCAGACCATCAACCCACGGTCAAATAAAGGAACACGCCCCCTTTCTCTTTGATTCTCGTCGTTAGAAATAAAATAAAAAAAGACCCGATTGATTCCTCGGCGCTCCCTCACCCCCATCGTCGCCCTCCTTCCATCGCTCCCTTCTCCTTCTTCCTTCATCTTCTACTCCTCTCCTCTTACGATTGAAGACCGCAGAAACCCGCATCCCACCTGAAACCCCACGCCCTAGCCAAACCAGACCGCCACCACCCCTTGAGACCGTCGCCAACCCTACTAGTTACCACCTCGATGCCAATGCTCCCCCGGCCTCCACTCAACGCGTAGACGACCCCCACGCGAATGGAAAAGAAAAAAAAGGTAAAATAAATTGAATTAATTAATTAATTTATTTCTTTTCTGTGTAATTAGATTTAAAAATTTAAAATCAGTTTTTTAAAGCATTGTAAAAAATCATTTTTATATATATATAACATAATAAAAATATGATTTTTATTATATGTATAGCATAATAAAAATTTGATTTTTATTATATGAATACTGAAATAAAATTTTGATTTTTATTATATGAAAAGAAATATAAAAATGTGATTTTTATACATGTAGCGATATAATAAAAATGTGATTTCTATACATGTAGCGATATTATAAAAATGTGATTTTTATACATGTACTGATATTACAAAAAAAATTGTGATTTTTATACATGTACTGATATTATAAAAAAAACGTGATTTTTATACATGTAGCGATATAATAAAAATGTGATTTTTATACATGTAGCGATGTTAAAAATGTGATTTTTTTTCCGAAATGGTTGGAATAAAAATATGATTTTTATTTACATAACCATGAATAAAAATATGATTTTTGTTTACATAACCATGAATAAAAATATGATTTTTATTTACATAACCAAAAATAAAAATATGATTTTTATTATTTGAATGTCATGTTAAAAATATGACTTATATATATATATATATGATAGCATTATAAAAATATTTTTTATTATTTGAATAGCATTATAAAAATATAATTTTTATATATATATAGTAGTGAAATAAAAATATGATTTTTAACGTAAATATCGTTGTTTAAATAAAGGGATTTTTAATGTAAACTGCGTGAAATAGATTGCGTTGAAATCACGGAGAAGAACACGACGCGCTGAAACAAATCCAAATCCAAAATCCGCCAATTAAAAGAATGACGGAGTGGAAACCAAAGGTGAGAACTCCTTCTCACTTTGTTTATTTTATAGTTAAAAATATATACTAGGATGCAGATAAGGATTAGAAGCCCCCAAAACTATTTATTGTACAAACTATATTATGTGATTTGAATTATATGGAGTTCAACACTCGAATTCACCCAATCACATAATTGAAAGCGATGTATGGATATTACCAACACACGGATTCCATACTCCGCGAACAGCCACTTATGGCGCCGTAAATGGCATTTGGGTAGTTGAGTATTTATTTATTTGGATATTCTACGTGATTTGATTAGGATTGTAAAATTGGTTGTGAATTGGTTTGTTTATGGCGCGAGCCAGTATTAGGCGAGGGATAAGGCTAGACCTTATTCCGGTTCTAATATCGTGCCATTATCCTACCGAAATTTTCTTAAAAGTGTTAGAAAAATTTATTTAGTTGTAAATATTATTTTTAGCTTATAACAGAGATAAATAAAATAATTATTGGATAGTTAAAAATAAATGTACACATTCATTTACAAGTCAGACGACTTGTTTATGCTCGCTTATTTTTGTGATATCGATTGGAACGATAATGTTTACACATCGCCCAAGTGCACAAACAATAATATTTATTTGATGGTTGAAACCCCACATGGAATTGGGATGATATTTGGCGCACGTTAATCCAAATTGTTTAGTTGTATGTCAATCGATTGGTTGACAGACTGTTGTAAGCGTTAGTTATTTATATTTAATGCTTATGCAGTCGTGTAGTGCACTCTGGCTGATGGTTGATTGTTTATCAGTGTTGATATATACATGTGTTGTATGAAATCCATATAAATAAAATTATATGGTAATTGATTGGGTCTGATTCCAATTCAGAAATAAGTAATATTTTGAAATAACGAACATTGTATAATAATATTCAGTAAAGAATTAAAATGTGGATTTGATGTCTGATTTTGTATGGACACGAAAATATTTAAATATATGAAGCCGTGTTGAGTAGTTATGCGCAATTTTGACGCGAATGATATTTATATCGATTTTATTCATTTTTAAAATGAATATCGAAATGAAAATTATTTCAAAATCGGATATTTTGAAAATATTATCATTTAAATATTATAATGTTTAGGAGTATTCAATTTTGATTTAAAATTGAAATGAAAGTGGGAATCGTTTTAAAACGAATTTATAAATGATTTATAAAATACGTTTTAAATGGAAATCGATGAAATATATGTAATATATATTATATATATTTAATGGCCTAAATAGAACGCATCCATTCGTGAATTTCGACCATTGACTTTGAATTAATATTATGAGAGATCCGACCGTCGGATACTCCTAAAACAGGAACCATTGGGTTCGAATCGAAAAGAGCTTTCCAACGAATATAAGAGATTTGAAATTTAATGGTAGGATTTGGAATTATGTCCAAATCAAATTTGGAAAGGGTCGCTATAAGTGCAGTTCGATGACCATTTATGGAAATCGACTGAAAGGGCCTTAATAAAATTATTAAAAATATTAATAATTTGTGTAAAATCATAATAAATGATTTGGAAGGATTGGGGATGAAAAATTCCCCGTTTGTGAGGATAAAAAGTTATTTTTATCAAAATGAATTAGTTATTAACTAGATTTGAAATACATTAATTTTTAAATAAAATGAATTGGATTTGTGAATGATTTTAATATAACCAGAATTTCCAATATATGAATTGGAATGGATTTGAATAGAAATCATCTTCGAAATATTTTGACATTGGATTCCGCGATTATACGGGTATTGTTATGGGAATTAGGAAGATAAATATATATAACATTATTCCCAAAACGATATTTTTTGGTTTCAGAATTTGATATTGAATATGAGCCGACATAATTTTATTCAGAGCCTTGTATTTGGTATCAAATTGGACTTTGGGTTTGTCGTGAACGGTGTCTTAAATAACACTGTTATTAAACCCAGTTGAGAAAAGAATAAATCTTTTAGTTAAGGTTTAGTTGAGTTTTCCAATAAATTAATATTTAATTGGAATTGAATAAAAGAATTGGATTTTTGGGTTTATCTTGAATGGTGTTTTCAATAACACTGGTTTTTAACCCGATTAATAGCAAAATTAAGATTTAGAATTTATAAATCTTTATTCTATGATTTAATGGATTTTTCCAAAGTAAAATTTTCCAGTTTAATAAAATAAATTGGGATTGAATGGAATTCGATTCGGTAATAATCGAAGTGAGCTTCTGTGGAGGAAGACTGTTAATATGTATGGAATTTAAAATGCTTTGTCGTTATTCCAATTATATTATCAGTCGGATATGGAAATTGATATCGATTATATATTGATCGGTTTTTCCATGAACATTCCATAATTAATGCAATGTGATTTTGGGTTTATCGTGAACTGTGTTTTAAATGACACTGGTTCTTTAACCCAGTCAAAGATTGGATTACATGTGTAACATTATATTTCGAACTATATTGTTGATCTCTGCTAAATATATATCTGTTTAGTGGTGGAGAAGTTATTCTCTTGCTTAACACCCTTCTCTGAGACGTACGAGCTCAGAGGTTATATATCGGCAGAAATCAATGGTACGGTATAGATTGTCGATGCGACATGTTTGATTTTCCAAAATTAAATAATCATTAATATTGATTTTTGGGAAGATTGAAACTAGGTGGAGTTTTAATGAATCTTTTATTAGATTGAAACGAAAATGTGATAATTTAAATTATCAAATTCGGGAAATGATCGAGAATGGAGTACCACCAGTTTTACTTCAGGCAATAGTTAAATCTTTAATTAGATTTGAATGTGAAATGGTAATTAATTTTACTGATAACACATTGTGTTAGATATGGAGTATTACCAGTTTTGCTCTATGGGATGAATAGATTGGGATAATAAAAGAAATGATTACTTTGGTATGGTTCGATAATCCCGATTAGTTTGGATAAACCTTAATTTGGCTTGAATTGATATCCAAAGGAAGATTAAAGAATAAATTTATAGAATTTATCTTTGATAAAATTAATGGGAACCATTCCCAAAGGATATGAATATTTAAATAAAAGAATATTCAGAATTGGAATGTGGCATGTGTTGTGTTTTATAGCACTTAATTATAAAATACGTGAATTATTCGGAAAGATCGAGTTTATACCCATTCTGAATAATTGAGTCGACGATAAAGACGGTGGTCGAAGATCAGAGATCTTCACATCGTTTGGATAATTACTGATGTTTTGATTGGGCTATACACCGAAGACACGGTAATAAGTGGTGACATACTTAGAGATCGACCAGATATGCGAGGACCTCTCTCCTGCATTGGACATATAGGACGAGAAATAAGCTGCCTCCATTTCTGTTCAGTCCCAAAACGAACTAGTAAATGGATGTGTATCTGACATTGGATTTTATTCTGTGTTGATTTATCTCTATTAAATATATATATTTTTGGTGGTGGAGAATTTATTCTCTTGCTTAACACCCTTCTCTGAGACGTACGAGCTCAGAGGTTATATATCAATAGACAACAGTTGCATGGCGTAAATTGTCAGTGTGGCATGTTGAGATGCAAATGATCAAGGCTTCTGTTGAAAAGCAAAGTCTTGTGGTTGATGATCAAAGCCCGGCCTTAAAAGGCATAGCTTTGTGTATAGCGTTAATTCGCGAGCCTTACACCTCGGTATGAGTCAAAAAAGAGATCGGACCGTTGGGAAAACATGACGTTTCTTTCTAGCTATGGGTGGTGTCATGGCATGGAGCCCAGACATTTATATTTTTTTTACCTATGTGGATTATGGATAGCGAGGCATCTTGGATATATCGGTTACTACGGAGCCGATGGATAGGCCCGATAGGACCGGGAAATGTGTGTTCAGGAATTGCCAATCCTGAAACGTAAGAGAGGACCGGCCCAACCGATCCAAGGATTGCCCAGAGTGTGTAGTCCTGAGACATTTGCTGGAGTGTCTTGAAGCGGTAAGGAGCCATCCCTGGCCTCGACTCATGACGGAAATCCAATTTCCAATACGCAACATTTCAGTTTTGATTGAAGAGCCTAGTATGGAGACATGATATATGGTACCCATGCCATCTATAATTGATACATTTGTATTTGAAGTTGTTTATACACTATGCACTTATAGTAATATCAAAATGATTTGTTTTAAACGTACCAAGCATGTTTGGCTATTATAAGGGAAAATTCTATCCTTCGGCTTGCGTTGCATTGTGTGATGGGACCTGAGTCTTATAATAGCTTCATTTTCGAAAAGCATTGCGTTGTTTATAAACTATTTTATGTACTGGTATTCTTGGGAGGAAACTTGTTCTGTGTTATACGACGTGGTCCCTTGATTTACTTTATTTCTAAAGTAAAGTTTTAAATAACTGTTTTAGTTCTCACACTAGTCACATGACTGGCCTGGAGTTCATCGTTTTAACCTAAACTCTAGGTGCCCCTATTTTCCACACAGTAGCAAGTAGTTTTGGGTTTGCAAATATTATATTAACAAGATCCTGGTTTACAGCTGGAGCTATATTCGGAATGCTCTGTATCCGTGTATCTCTTATAGTTGTGTTTTGTATTAATTTTTCGCTGCATTGTAATTTGAGTCTCTGATATTTATCAAATGTATATTATTTATTTATACACTTTATATTCTTGTACTTTGATGTATAGTGTTGTAATAAGCAATGAAATATTCTATCGTTTGCGTTCTGATTTGTCGTGTTCTCAACTCAATACGGGCTTTCCCGTAAGGGTGAGTTTGGGTCGTTTCAGATTCTTTGTCTGTGATCATCTCTGTTGTGTGTGATTCATGTAGTATATCATTTAAAATTTAGATTTCTGTAAATTTCTTAGAAACACTATTCACCCTCTCTAGTGTTAGTCTTGCCTTAAGAGCTGCATTCCGCGTTCCCTAACATTTATAACTATTATAAACTAATTAAATCAACAGGACCAAAGAGAATTCATCATTTCTGTTATGTGACTCTTGGGTGTAAATTTGGTCAGTGATCAACGTTAAACTTTTTTGAACGTTAATGTTCACGCTTCACTTAGCAGGTAATGTGACATTATGTATAAATTTATCGCTTACTCATTTTCTAAAAAAAATCTCATTTAAATTTAATAAGAGAAATCCAATTATGACTATTATTTACATCAAATCTCTCCGTCAATGCTATATCATATTAGGACTTACGGAATTTGGTAATGGTAAAAATTATAATATCATCCACATTCAACATAGTAGTCCAAACACAAAATCTTTGGCTAAATAATAACAATTATTATAAACTACAATGCTTTGGCTAGAGACTTTGACTTTGAGTAGACATCTATTGACCGTGATACTAGTCTCATATAATTAAGGGGTTGGATCCTCTCTTCAGTAGTATTTCATTTCCAATGCTTCCACTCGACCCAATTATAGTCGTCCAGTGGATGTAATGTCATGATTTAACTATAATCAAAGTGGAGCATCCATATTGAAGATCAACTGTATTGTTAACTCCAGATAATTGTGTAAAATTTTCATATCGATATTCTCTGCTTTACCTTAATTAAATAAACTATGACACCCCACGTCCATTAATGTCACTCACAAAGGGAATGCATTAAGTTTCGTGAAGCGTTTAGGTAAACAGACACAGAATATTACAAGACATATATAAAAAATTTGCAATGGAAATAAACAACTTTATTAATCATCAAAATACCGTGGTCCAAAGCATCGTTTGTCTGAAATATAAAAACCCATTACAACGTAAAAACCACTGTCTTGTACTTCAGAAATATCAGAGTACATAAAAGAAAGAAAATTCCCCAAGAACAAAATATGGCCATAGCAACAAGGATAGGAGCTTGATCCATACATATCAGCAGCTCCAGCAAAATAAGCAGAATCACGATCAAGCTTGTGTGTTTCCTCCCTCAGAACCTGGGGAGGACAGAAGAAAGAAGGGGAAACAAAAGGGTCAGACATAAAATCTAACGAGTCTAGTTACTTTTAGCCAGTAAATAAATAAAAGTAACATGATAGGCATACAAAATGGATAATAGAGATGACTACATAAATGGCAGGTACGACAAGGTAAACAGGACAACAGGATAGAATAGGTAGCGCTTCTTAATACTTTCCTTGCTTTGCACCAATACTAGTATAACAAATATGTAATAGAATTACATACTCCCCAATTGATTAAGAAAAACAGAATGATCCTAACAGAAACATAATGGTAGTTTTAGGTGTACTCTAGTAACGGGTTTTAACCCAAACAGAACTGGTACCTAAATAGAAATAACGGGTGTTAGCCCAGACAGAAACACAGGTACCCCACAGAAACAGACAGGACAAGATGTACCCTATTTACTACCCCCAATCGATCGACTCCCTATTCCGTAGATACCCTGTGTTGGCCTCACAGTAGGGTGTATCACTCCCTAAAGTGGCAACCCTTTTGTTCTGGATGTGCAAAACCATATCAACTGATGTCACAGCATCTTATCTACCCCAGCAGGCGGAGTCATGCACGCATATGACCCCGTTGGAATGCGCCGTCAACACCGCCTCCACGTTTGGATCTCTTACAATCAGCTCAGTAAGCGTGCCCCACTCTGACCTAGTTCGGAGTACCCGTTTGATACCCATTTAAGGGTTACTGACTGAAATGGGTCCCACACAAGATGATACAAGATCTCTCCTTTGTCCTGCATCTCCAATACTAGGTTTTCAACTGGTTATGTTTCCTAAAAGGTGTCTTTAATTACATAACCTTATCAGGTTAGGTTTATGGGCCTATATATACTAATATTACCCACCTTCCCAAGATTTACTTAACCCTTCCCTTTTATCCAGCCAAGTTTAGTTAACCTCCAACTTAAATTTAAGTTCCTACAATCCTCTATGGATTAATTTAGGTTAAGTAGTCCAATTCATTACCATGTCCATTTATGGTTATAATGGGCTAGACCTCCCACATTAGGCCTACAACATGTGGATGCTGGATATGCCAATCGGGTTTGGGCAGTCTTATTCCATAGTTGGGCCTAACCTCGTGTCTTATCCCAATTCATATTTACATACTTAGACCTCACACATTAGGTTCAACATTAGTGGCTGCTGGATATGTCGGTCGGGTCTGGGAAGACTTCCACCACTAATGTAACCTAACCTCGTGTCATAAGTACAATTACAATTCCTAATTGTAATTACTAAACATTCCATTTTTGATAAATTAATTTATTAATTAATCCTTTCCTTTTATAGGTGTCAATACCTATTTTACTGATAATTTGAATTACATATCAATTAATTTAAAGATTACATGCCAATTATAAATCCCTTTTTCTCCATTTCTTTCACTAACATATTCGCACGTATTTTGGTGACATCTAGGCTAATAAGTAGTCTAGCCATAACAATGAAAAGGGGAATATGATAGAGGTGATAGTTTCAACATATATTGGCATAAACATACTAGCATGATACCAAAGTGAATGGACATGTAATTAACATCATATCAAGGTGAACATACATATTGTCATGAACATGTAATCATCATCATAATGGGATCTAACATAAATATTCCTTTAGATCTACAGGTTTATAAATAGATCTACCCAAATCCACATCATAGCGGTTAAAATTAAGATAAAAGTGTGGACCCAATCCTAATCAATTCAAGGTGGTATATGTTCATGGTTCACATAAATGATTTGATCTATCCAAATGAAACAAAAATAACATACTCGAACAATCACATTTGGATTGGATCTCGAGAGATAGATCTATCATAACATAAGATATGATCATAAAATGGATCTATCATAAAACATGATCATAAAGTGGATCTAGCATGAAACACAATAATAGCATGTTTAGATCTTAATATGTCTAACTTACAACATATCTAAGTTGATCGCAACATGAAGGTGATTTACATACAAAATTAGATCTAACCAATGTTGCAAGTGCCAAGATTAATAGATTTACAATTACCACAACCTAGTTACAAATCAAGATCCATAAAGGAAACATCATAGTATAGCCGCAATTGCATCAGATCTAGAGAATTAGGTCTATCATGATCTACATCTTATAAGATTTAATACTGGCATAGATTCATACCTTACAACATATCCAATTCATTGTCTATCAAAGCATACTTTTATTTATGTAAACCTAAAAGTAATCTAGAAACTCACAGCTTTATGTTTAGAGATATGAGAGAGAATAGATCTGAATTCTGAGTTCTGAATTTGATTAGCTAAACCGTTGTTGTAGAATTTGATCTTCTAATTTGACCTGATGGAGAAGAAAGGCTTGTTTTAATTTAGATTAGAGCAGCATGGAATCGCCTTGGATGATAACATTGAGATTAGGGTTAGGTTTAGGTGTTTTTTTATAGATGTATTAGGTGACTTAGGACCTTTAGATTAGATTAGAGACCATCTGAACCACTCAGATTAAAAAGACACGTCATCCAGCCAATCCCAGAAAGACACGTCATCAATGGAACTCTCCAGAATCTTGCAGATTCTGGCTTGGCCTGGGCGCATTTCCCAGGTATGCTAGTGCATTTTTGTTCTGGCGCACTTCATAAGTGCGACAGTTGTTCTAACCCATTTTTTGATTGTTCTCCCTAAATTCCATCGTCCAGAACTCCTTCATTCTGTGTCCGTTTTACGCAAACTCGGACTCTATCTCAAGCAGTATTCGAAGACGAATGCAATGACGTAACCCGTTTCACTTAATTCTTTTTTTTTTAAATTAATTGTTCTTTAATTATCCCTTATGCCATGTTTTATAATTATAAGGTGTTACATTCCCTCCTACTTAAAGGATTTCATCCCCGAAATCTCAAAGATGAAAGGAATGTATGTCCTACCATCCATCTACTCATCCATCAATCACGGGCGTCCATTGTCCTTGAAAGATTTCTAATGCTTTAATGAACATATGCAAAGTGTGTGTATATGTCCTTATCCTATTGCAAAATCAAGCGATCTACTGATTCAATCAACCTCCTTAATGCAAAACATGATAGTGCCATGCGTTCATTATGTATGCAAAAGAATACTAATGATACATATCATTTCTATATGAGTGCACAACCATTCATCCAAATGCGACATCCATATGCCAGTTCATCCATTTTTATCCATAAAAGAAAAGAAAATGCACACGCCTCCATATGTAGTATGAGAGAGTGATTGAGCCGATCTAGTGCCTAATATGTGTGTATATGCATCCACAGGAAACCACTGGCAAACACTTGCATCCATCAAACATAACACGTCTCAAACACATGTTTACAATCATGGGATTTCCAACCTATAGGTCGAAAATTCGATCGATAGGATATACTCAGATGATAGAAGCAAATGCGAGTAAAAGTTTTTGGAAGAGAAGTTAAGAACATTCCCTTGAAAAGGAAAGGGTACAATGCGTAAAAATCTTGTCTTCAGTCTCCCAAGTTGCATCTTCTAGGTTGCCTCCCCACCGCACCTTCACCAACTCGACTTCTTGTTTGCTTAGCTTCTTAACCTCCGATCCAAGTATGCAAGTTGGAACTCATCCAATAATTGCTTCCCTCTTTATTTTCACCTCTTTTCGCAAGTTTGGCCCCACTACCTCGAACTCTATACATTTTATCGCCAGTTGGATGAATAGTCATCTAGGAATGATGGGCTTCCTCAAGGATTGTCTTTAATAGGTTTCTCATCCTGATATTATTCACCTATCAAACTTCTTCTCAAGTAGCCCTGCCACTTGCTTAACAAGTCTCCTCTTCTCTTTAGGAGCCATATGGCACACAGGTAATGCAACTGGCTTTGCATTGTCCACCCTGTATATATGGAAATTAATCTCGCGACTCGGGGGTAAACCCCGAACCTCTTCTAAGACATCAGGATACTCACGGACTACTGGTGTCAATCGCAGATCATCGATAGACGCCTCAAGAGACTCTAGGAGATTAAGCATGAAGAATCCTTGTGGGTCACAAGAAATTTCGAGGGTGCTTAACGACCCTCCTCTCACCACCCAGAATGGCACCAAATGTGGTAAGCCAACCACTCCCTATAATCAACCCATAGCCCATAAACCCGAGCACATATGCGTCGCATTCAAATTTGACGCCTAATACGGATATTCTCAAACCCCTACAAATCATAGATAAATGAGCCGAATCACCAATGGGATTTGAGAAAACTATAGGATCAACTACCATACTAGTAACTAAGCAGAGATTCAACAACAGAACTAGATATAATCGAGTGTGAAGCGCCAGAATTAAAATGTGTTATAACTGGATGATTTAAAAGAGAAACTAAACTTTCTACAGAAATTTTTCTACCTCTTTCAGGAGCACTGATCGCGAGAGCATGCACCTGCCCTCCAGAAGTGTCTGCCCTTTTACCTTGTCTCTGTTTCTTCGGGCAATCCTTAATAAGATGCCCGACCTCTCCACAAGCGAAGCAAACATTCTTCCTTTTCCTGCAATCCTTGGCTAAGTGACTCTCTCGCCCACAACTATGGCACTTCCTTTTATCTTTAACCTTGTCATTATTTTCGCCTTTCTTCTGTTGTTGTCCCTTCTTGGGCCACACCTTCTGATTTTGCGTTGCTTCCTCAGCCTTTTCTTCCTTCTTTTCTCCCTTGTCTTCCTCATTCATTAGGGCCATATCAACAAGTTTTTCAAAAGTTTCTCCCATTGGGATATGGGATATGGCTAACCCATGAAGGGGTTCATTCAGCCCTTTAGCAAACCGTAAAGCCTTTTTGTGCGGCGTATCCACCAATTCTGACCCAAACCTTGCTAGTTGGTTGAATTTGTTCACATATTCTTTCACCGTCATGTTTCCTTGTTTGAGTGCTAAGAACCTCTCCATCTGCATGCTTTTCTCGACTTGGGAAAAAAATTCTTTTCAAATCATTGCTTAAAATCTTTCCAAGTTTCCACCGGACGTCCAGCTTGGGTGACTTCCCACCAAAATGAGGCTCCGTCCTTTAATAGCCAGGTAGCTAACTGAATCTTCCTCCTATCCTCTACTTCAAAGATTACAAACAAGTCCTCGGTCTCCTTGATCTAATTTCGAGCTTCAACGAATGTCTCATTCCAATGGAGTGGCTTCCCTCCCATAGCACAGAAGTCTTTGCAGATCTTGGCGAAGTTATCTGCTTTTGGAGGGGGAGGAGGAGGAATAATTAGCGCAACTGTGGGAGGAACGTCTCTTAGGCCTTCGGCAGGCACCGTGACCTCCAAATACCTATGGAACCATCTAGGTATTGTGACGCCCTCTGGGAGATTAGGGATGTTTTGTTCCCCAGACATGCTGAAAAAGGATGGAATTTAGACAAAGGACCAAAGGATATTTTCAAAAAAGACTTTTCATTAGAAAATACTATCTTTTAAAACTTATTTTGAAAATATTTTTTTAAAAACTCTTATCTAATCTGGTAACCTTCAGCTTTGATACCAAGTGTGACACCACACGTCCGTTAATGTCACTCACAAAGGGAATGCATTAAGTTTCTTGAAGCGTTTAGGTAAACAGACACAAAATATTACAAGACAGATATAAAAAAATTTGCAGCGAAAATAAACAAATTTATTAGTCATCAAAATACCATGGTCCAAAGCATCATTTGTCTGAAATATAAAAACCCACTACAACAAAAAAACCAATGTCTTGTACTTCAGAAATACCAGAGTGCATAAAAGAAAGAAAATTCCCCAAGAACAAAATATAGCCATAGCAACAAGGATAGGAGCTTGATCCATACATATCAGCAGCTCCAGCAAAATAAGAAGAATCACGATCAAGCCTGTGTGTTTCCTCCCTGAGAACCTGCGGGGAACGGAAGAAAGGGAAACAAAAAGGGTCAGACATAAAGTCTGGCGAGTCAAGTTACTTTTAGCCAGTAAATAAATAAAAGTAACATGATAGGCATACAAAGTGGATAAGAGAGATCACTACATAAATGGCAGGTATGACGAGGTAAACAGGACACCAGGATAGAATAGATAGCGCTTCTTAATACTTTCCTTGCTCTGCACCAATACTAGTATAAAAGATATGTAATAAAATTACATATTCCCCAATTGCTTAAGAAAAACAGGATGATCCCAACAGAAACATAATGGTATTTTTAGGTGTACTCTAGTAACGGGTTAAACCTAAACAGAACTGGTACCTAAACAGAAATAACGGGTATTAGCCCAGACAGAAACACAGGTACCCCACAGAAATACACAGGACTAGATGTACCTTATTTACTACCCCCAATCGATCGGCTCCCTATTCCGTACATACCCTGTGCTGGCCCCACAGTAGGGCGTATCACTCCCTAAAGTGGCAAACCTTTATTTTCCGAATGTGCACAACCATATCTACTAATGTCAAATCGTATTATCTTCCCCAATAGGAGGAGTCATGCACGCACATGGCCCCTTTGGAACACGCCATCAACACCGCATCCACGTTTGGATCTCTTACAATCAGCTCAGCAAGCGTGCCCCACTCTGACCTAGTTCGGAGTACCCGTTTGATACCTATTTAAGGGTTACTGACTGAAATAGGTCCCACACAAGATGGTGCAAGCTCTCCCCTTTGTCCTGCATCCCCACTACTAGGTTTTAACTGGTTATGTTTACCTAAAACATGTCTTTAATTACATAACCTTATCAGGTTAAGTTTGTGGGCCTATATATACTAATATTACCCACCTACCCAAGATTTACTTAACCCTTCCCTTTTATTTAGCCAAGTTTACTTAACCCCAACTTAAATTTAAGTTCCTACAATCCCTATGGATTAATTTAGGTTATGTAGTCCAATTCATTACCATGTCCATTTATGGTTATAATGGGCTAGACCTCCCACATTAGGCATACAACATGTGGATGCTGGATATGCCAGTCGGGCCCGGGCAGTCTTATTCCACAGTTGGGTTTAACCTCGTATCTTAGCCCGATTCGTATTTACGTAATTAGACCTCCCACATTAGGTTCAACATTAGTGGCTGCTGGATATGCCGGTCGGGTCCGGGCAGACTTCCACAACTAATGTAACCTAACCTCGTGTCATAAGTACAATTACAATTCCTAATTGTAATTGCTAAACATTCCATTTTTGATAAATTAATTTATCAATTAATACTTTCCTTTGGTAGATGTCAGTACCTATTTTACTGATAATTTGAATTACATATCAATTCATTTAAAGATTACATGCCAATTATAAATCCCTTTTTCCGCGTTTCTTTCACTAACATATTGACACGTATTTTGGCGACATCTAGGCTAATAAGTAGTCTAGCCATAACAAAGAAAAGGGGAATATGATAGAGGTGATAGTTTCAACATATATTGGCATAAACATACTAGCATGATACCAAAGTGAATGGACATGTAATTAATATCATATCAAGGTGAACATACATATTGTCTTGAACATTTAATCATCATCATAACATGATCTAACATAAAGACTACTTTAGATCTATAGGTTTATAAATAGATCTACCCAAATCCACATCATAGAGGTTACAATTAAGATAATGGTGTGGACCCAATCCTAATCAATACAAGGTGGCATATGTTCATGGTTCACATAAATGATTTAATCTATCCAAAAGAAACAAAAATAACATACTAGAACAATCACAATTGAATTGGATCTCGAGAGATAGATCTATCATAGCATAAGATATGATCATAAAATGGATCTATCATAAAACATGATCATAAAGTGGATCTAGCATGAAACATGATAACAGCATGTTTAGATCTAAATATGTCCAACTTACAACAAATCTAAGTTGAGCGCAACATGATAGGTGATCTCCATACAAAATTAGATCTAACCAATGTTGCAACTGTCAAGATTAATAGATTTACATTTACCACAATGTAGTTATAAATCAAGATCCATAAAGGCAACTTCATAGTATAGCCACAATTGCATCAGATCTAGAGAATTAGATCTATCATGATCTACATCGTATAAGATTTAATACTGGCATAGATTCATACTTTACAACATATCCAATTCATTGTCTATAAAAGAATGCTTTTATTTATCTAAACCTAAAAGTAATCTAGAAACTCACTGCGTTAGGTTTAGAGATTTGAGAGAGAATAGATCTGAATTCTGAATTTGATTAGCTAAACCGTTGTTGTAGAATTTGATCTTCTAATTTGACTTGATGGAGAAGAAAGACTTGTTTTAATTTAGATTAGAGCGGCATGGAGGCGCCATAGATGATAACAATGAGATTAAGGTTAGGTTTAGGTGTTTATTTATAGATGAATTAGGTGAATTAGGACCTTTAGATTAGATTAGAGACCATATGAACCACTCAGATTAAAAAGACACGTCATCCAGCCAATCCCAGAAAGACACGTCATCAATGGAACTCTCAGAAATCCTGCAGATTCTGGCTCAGCCTGGGCGCACTTCTCAAGTGCACCAGTGCATTTTTGTTCTGGCGCACTTCACAAGAGCGCCAGTTATTTTGACCTATTTTATGATTTTCTGCCTAACTTCCATTGTCTATAACTCCTTCATTCTGTATCCGTTTTACGCAAACTCGGACTCTATCTAAAGCAAAATTCCGAGACGAACGCAATGGCGTAACCCATTTCACTTAATTCTTCTTTTTAAAAATTAATTATTCTTTAATTATCCCTTATGTCATGTTTTAAATTTCCGGGGTGTTATATAAACCAACAGAAAACTATCAAGTGAGTCATTCCATAGTTATCCAATAGCTATCAGTACGTAACACTTTGGTGCTCCCGGTAGTCATGAATAGTACACTGCCCAACATTTGGAGAGCGTTGAACGCTCTAGTCTCAATAGATTAATCGATATCCAGTCTCAATACATCTTGAATAGAAATATTTTAAATGGTATATTCATTTTCATTGTGACAAACTACTCGTGGTTACAACACTTTGTAACTATTATCACAAAACATATCATTTATGGATCTCTATTAATTTTAATTTAATTAATTAATATAACCACATTATATCAAGTATCATCGAGTTATATATATGTAACAAATTACATGATTTCCCTTAAGGCATACCCCTTACTCTATCAATCTCCGACTTGCACTTAAGGTCAATCATGGATCTTATTCCAACTTCACCAATCGATTTTCTCCAAAGTCAATTGGGTCAGCCCCTTTGTGAATTGCTATGCTATTATGATTCAAGTATCTACTCTATCAATCAATTATCACCGATGGTGGTAAACTTTTTTATCTTTTGGAATAATTCAGAGTATGTCTCTTGACTTCTAGAGAGCTCAAAGTTTTGTTACGAGCTATATCCCGACAATTGCTATGATATAAAAATGTTATGGGAGTCTTATCATTTGAAATTAGCTCAGTGATAAATTTGTGCAATTATATATTTATATACATCGATTTTATTGCAATGCTACTCAAGGCAATTTACTTAGCCCTTCCATTGAATCAGCTATAGTCTTCCACTTGGAACATTTTCAACTTAAAGATTCTTAATTTGAATTTATTACTAACATATTTTACTCAATATCACTTATAAAGTTCAAGTTTGAACACTCCATCATAAGGAGTTTGTTATTTCTATAAACAATATTGTAGTATTTCACGAATACACGAGAATACTTTAGATTACCATTAGTGATATCAATTTGGATTTGATATTTGCTTCATGCATCAAATACGTAAAAAAAATCATGATATTACAGAAAATATAACATGTATAATAAGTCTTATTGCCAATCAAAAGGGACTCATCTCACATGTTCTTCATTAAACAATTTAACGAGTCCTTCGCATAATTGTTTGGGATATTCCCAATATCTTTTATACTCACTGTTAAAAACATCACTTGCAATCCTAAGTTGAGTATTAAAACAACTAAGATTGATTTGAACACAAGCACCTCATTAATATCAACAACATGTCGTTCACTTGAAGTTTAGAAATATCAGTGTACCTTTTAGCACTTTTTCTTATGAACACACGCTTCATCTGCACTTCGAATGAAAATCACAATACTTGATTTCTATTAAAATACTAGTTCAGTCTTGACCTTTAAACATTTATCATACCCAAAGACTCATTAACCCAATATCACTCCCACTCACTTTGAAACATTTTTGCTTAATATGTATAAACAACTAATTCTAGATCTTTATTTCAAATTTTCTATTTCAATACAAATGTGCCAAAACATTAAGTCTAATTAAGTGATAATTTTAAGTGGAAAACCGAATTAACTTGAGAGTGTTAAAGTTTATGCCCTAGAGGCAATCCATTTGATATGATTAATAACATTGTGGATGTTATCATTTTATTTGGAATTTTATATATATATATATATATATATATATATATATATATATATATATATATATTATGTTATGTTATATTTACTGCGTAATATAAATATAAACAAAATAGAAGTCCTTAGAATAATAATACAGAATTATATAGTTTGAGTAAGACTTGAACTTGAGATTATATAAAATATTAAGTATTATAATTCTTAAATGTCCCTAGTCAAGTTTTATTATTTATATAAGAAAACAGTAAAACGTTGAGACTAGTATGTTGATTGGCTGATGATCACATCTCATTTATAATTAATATAATTGATATTAATGTCAAGACATAAATACGTATCGGAGAATAGCGTATTGGGCTGACCATCCATGAGAAAACTACATGGAATATAATTAAATGTATCATAAGTTATTCTCATAGTAATAGTGTTGTAATGGTCCTGAAACCTGAAATCATTATAATTTTATTCGAGGATATTTGTGTTTTGATATCATCTAAAGTTACTTGTGACATAGTAGATGATAACGGTAATTATTGGATACATCTTGAGTCGAATGAAAAATTACGAATTATCTACATGGAATTTAACCCTACAATATATTTGTGGTGATATCCATGGGCCTCTTGATTGAGTAAGACTGTAAATGCATGGTCGTGCTCAAATATTGTTTTGTTTTAAACAATCTACTCATTGATCTAGAAAAATGGATTAAATTATAAAGAGAGTGATATGTTTCATGCCTCGAGTTTAATCCTGGATATATTGTGTAACACCCCGAATTTTCTATTAATGTTAAATTAACAAATTAAAGTATAATTAATTCTAAATGATGGAATTAAGGGAAACGGGTTACGACATTGTGTTCGTCTTGGAATTCTGCTTGAGATATAGTCCGAGTTTGTGTAAAACGGATACCGTATGAAGAAGATATGGACGAACGAAGTTAAGCAGAAAACCAGAAACGGGCCAGAATGCACTGGCGCACTTTGGAATTGCGCCAGAACAAAATTGCACTGGCGCACTTGGGAAGTGTGCCAGTACAAATTTGCACTGGCGCACCTGCCAAGTGCGCCCAGGCCGAGCAGAAACCTGCTTGGTTAGGCCCTGGCTGGCCTGGTCGGGTTCTGGTCGATTTCTGAGGCTTGGCTGTGTCACTAGGGCTGACTTGTCGCCTTCTGATTGGCTTCTCTTGAGATGGATGGTCTGGATTAACTCTAGCTTCATCGACGGCTCAAATAAATCTGAAATTCTATAAATATAACTCAACACTCAACCTAAATTCACACAAATAATATAGAACTAAAGTCGTCATGCTGCTGGAAGGAAACTAGGAGTAGCCGTCAGTTAGAGAAAGCTTAGAGACGAGCCAAATTAAAGTTAAAACAAGAATCAATCAGCGTTTGTCTACCCAAAGGAAAGCAATTCAAATTCAGAACTCAGAAATCAGAAAACGAGACCGTCGTTTGTTGTAAGTATAGTGATTTTTCCGATGTGAATAAAAGTTAGGATTTGATTCGATGTAAAATGGAAATGGAATTGTGTTATTGTGTAACAACGATGTTAATTCATATCTATGTATTGAAATGATTGTGGTATTGTGATGTTTGTTGTATAGTTGAGTTGATATTGATCCTATTGTACATTTAGAATCACATGCAAGTTGTATAGTTCATGTTGTAATCGACACCTATATGTTTATGTGATTATATAGGTTGTACGTGATTAAGATTTCATGTATATATATGCTAAAACCTCTATGCCTAAAAGATTATGTTCATATACATGTTCCTATGTTTATACAAAAGTTGCAAGTTCCTAATTGGATCCATGCCAAGATCCACTTTAGTACATGTTTCATGTTGTAGTTGGACATATGATTTGGATCTAGTTCACATGTGATAAAATTATACATACTGAACATGTCATATTCTTGTCATATGCTAGTTATGTTCGATGTTATGCCTAGATCTAAACATGTTTAGGCTTATGTTGTCTAAATCATATGCTAATTCATGTGACACCTGTTTAGTTAGATTCCCCTTTTTAATGCAAGTTCACATGATAAGTTGAAACCCATGATCTAGTCTATGTTGCAAATTCACATATATGTATGTTGGCTATTTTGCAAGTTCACACCTATGATGTTCATATTGACTATGTGAAAAATGCCAAGTTTACACCTATGTCATGTTTATGTTTATGAATTCCCTTATGCCAATTTTGTGTGCGCTAAATTAGGCTAAGTTTTTAGCCTAATATTATATGTTAAAAACTATGCGGAAGAAAATTAGGCTAAGATTGTTAGCCTAATATTTAGACGGGGTAACGTTGGGAATATTGGTAAAATTTGTCATAAATTGGTAAAAATATATGAAATTGGCATGTTTGTCACATGCCAAAATTGGTGGCATTTAAATGGTATAAATCCTTATACAAAAAATGTTAAACTTGGAAAGTGGGCCACAACATTTAATTGTTGACAAATTTACATATAACAATTAATAAAGACAAATATGTAAATTTAGAAAATACGAGTATGCTTAACACGAGGTTGGATTGAATTGTAATGTAAACCTGCCCGGACCCGCCCGACTGTCCAGTAGTCACAACAATACCTATCCAATGTGGGTGGTTAAGCATGGAGCCCAATAAGGACCCAAGGTTAGACTGAGTTACGGTGTAAATCTACCCGAAACCGACCAGCACATCCAGTAACCGTAACAATACCTGTCTAATGTGAGTGGTCGGTGCTTTAAAAAGATAAGGACAAACAAGTCAGGATGGTAGGGTTAAGTTAACTAAAACACTTAACCAATTCAACATGTTAATTTAAACTAATGGGTGGGGTTAGGTAAATACAGACACTTAACCACTTAACATGTTTGACTAGAAAACCCTAGTAACGGGGACCCATTTCAGCAGTAACCCAATTAGGTATCATGGTACCCTGAAACTAGGCAGGGTAGGGCACGATTACTTGGCTGATTGTAAGCGGTCAAAAACGAAGGCGGTGGGTGCAACAGTGTGGGTTCTAACGGAGTGCGGGCGTGCACACACTTTGGACCAGACAAACAGGGCACCGGGGGCACCAGTAGTATAACCTATGCATTCTAAGGATTGTGTCGGGTCGCCACCATGGGACTTGATACACCCTATGGTAGGGCCAGCATAGGTATCTACAATATTTGGGGGCCGTAAGACATAGATGATTATGCGAGTAGGAGCCGATCTTTAGAGAAAGGGGATCACTTCACCCGATCATGGGGGTCTTGTTGGGACAATACAAGTAGGTGCAGAGATATAATGTGGGGTGCGATAGTATATTCGATTCAAACTGCCTTACCTTAGTTTATGATAGTTTCCTATTTCCAGTTTATACTTATCATGTCCTTTTTCTTATTCTCATACTGAAGAGTCACTAGACTTACCAGGCTTTATGTCTGACCCTATTTTCTTTCGTCTTCTTTTCTTCCGTTTCCCCCCAGGTCCATAGGGAGGAAACAACCCAGCTTAGTCAGATTCTTTGCAAGCTTCAAGATAGTAGATGTACGGTTTGGACTCTCTTTCCTTGGCTATGGCTGTTGGACACACTCTACGGGGATTTATGCAGTTTTAATTATGTTTTTATGCTTCTTTATTTAATAACCAAGACAGAAATGATGATGTAATGTTTTGGAAGTTGTTATGTGACAGTTATGGAAATGTCTTTGTATGAACACGTATTTATGAAATAAAAAGTCTGTTTATTTTTCCGCTGCTTATATATATGTGTTTATATATCTGTCTTGTGTTTATCTGTGATTTTTACTTAAAAACCTCCACCAAAGTTAAGGCATTCCCTTTGTGAGTGACCTTAATGGAGGGTGGGGTGTTTCACTTGGTATCAGAGCACAGTTTTACCAAACTAGATAAAAGTTTTTGAAACTATTTTCAAAAAGAAGTTTAGAGAAGCATTGTTTTCAAGAAAAAGAGTTATTTTTTTAAAAGGCATAATTCCCCAAAAGCCATATGCATTATCTCTATATCCTTTGTCTTGAATACTTTCCTTATGTTCCAGCATGTCTGGAGATCTTAACCTTCCTGAAGGAGTACCGATACCCGGCTTGTTCCGAAGGTACCTAGAGGCTAGGGCCAATGGTGCGGGCCCGGAAGACATTCCTCCTCCAACAGTGGCAGCGGTTCCTCCTCTTCTTCCTCCTCCTCCTCATGGAAATACTTTCGCTAAGACGTGTAGAGACTTCAAGGCTATGGGTGGAAAGGACTTTTATGGAACTGAATCATTTGTGGCAGTAAGGAACTGGCTGAAGGAGACCGAGGACTTGTTCGTCATCTTCAAAGTTGACGACAGGCAAAAGATACAACTAGCAGTGTGGTTGCTCAAAGATGAAGCTTCCTATTGGTGGGAAGTTACCCATGCTGAGAGGCCAGTGGAGACTTGGGAAGATTTCAGGACGAGGTTTGAGATGAAATTCCTCTCCCAAGCTGAAAGAAGCCTGCAAATGGAGAAGTTCCTAACTCTTAAGCAATGAAGTATGACGATCAAGGAGTATGTCAATCAGTTTAATTAGCTGGCCAGATTTAGGCAGGATTTGGTAAACACCCAACACAAGAAGGCCCTTCGCTTTGTCAAAGGTCTGAATGAGCCTCTACACAGCCTTGCAATGACCCATATACCTATGGGAGCGAATTATGAAAGCTTGGTGGACATGGCGCTGCTACACGAGGAAGATAAAGGCAAGAAAGAGGCAAAGGTGGAAGTGCCTCAAGAAAAGAAAGAGGGTTTACAGGCTAAGAAGACAGACTTCAAGAAAGGCGGGAAAAACAACAAAACCCGTGAAAAGAGAAGGTGCAATTTCTGTGGCATTGTTGGACATATAGCAAAAGACTGCAGGAAGAAGAAGGCAAAGATGAATGGTGGTTGTTTCCATTATGGAGAGATTGGACACTTGGCTAAGGACTGCCCAAAGAAGCGGGGACAGGGACAGAGGACTGGATCCATCTTAGGGGGACAGGTTCACGCGCTGGTGGCACCTCCACAGGAACGAGGTAGAAATATTTCTGTAGAAAGCTTAGTTTATCTTTATGATCATCCAGTTCGCACTCTCTTTGATTCTGGTGCATCACACTCCTTTATTTCATCTGCCTTAGTAGAATCTTTGCACCTAGACACTAGTATGGTAGAAGATCCCTTGGTTGTTTCGAATCCAATTGGGGGCTCGGCTTATTTGTCGATGGTTTGCTTTGATTTTAAAATCTCTATTCTAAGTGTTGAATTTAGATGTAGTGCCTTTGTTTTGGGCTTCTCAGGATATGGACTGATCTTAGGCATGGACTGGTTATCCAGTAATGGTGCCATTCTTGATTGTGAGAAAAGAATGGTCAGACTCTTGACTTGGCTCGGTAACACTCTAGAAATTTCTTGTAATCCCTTGAATACTGTTATGCTTGGTTATCTAGAGTGGCTTGATGCTTCTGTTGAGAATTTGCAGTCGGTTAGAGTGGTCCGGGAATATCTGGATGTCTTTGAAGAGGTAAAGGGTTTACCTCCGAGGCGGGAAATAGACTTCCGCATATATCTTGTTGATAATGCAAAGCCCGTAGCTTTACCTGTCAGACACATGGCTCCAAAGGAGAGAAAGGAGCTCAGTAAGCAAGTTAAGGAGCTTCTCGAGAAGGGGTTTATAAGGCGGAGTATCTCGGAATGGGGTGCTGCAGTGGTGTTCGTCACCAAAGCAGATGGTTCACTACGTCTTTGTGTGGACTATAGGGAGCTAAACAAGCTGACTAAGAAGAATAGACATCCGCTTCCCCGAATTGACGATTTGTTTAATCAGCTTGTAGGTGCGTCGGTCTTCTCCCAACTTGATCTGGCTTCTGGGTTCCATCGGCTAAGGGTAGCTGAAGATAGCATTGATAAAACGGCGTTTAGAACCCCAGACGGTTTCTACGAGTGGCTTTTCATGCCTTTCGGTTTGACAAACGCACCCACTTATTTCGTGGACCTAATGAGCAGGGTGTTCAGAGAATTCCTCAATAAGTTCGTGGTGGTCTTCGTAGACAATATTTTGATCTTCTCAAAGAATGAGGAAGAACATGCTCAGCATCTGAAGGAGATCATGGAAACTCTTTGAGTTCATCAGCTAAAGGCCAAATTCTCCAAGTGCCACTTTTGGAGAGAAGAAGTAAGGTTTCTTAGGCATATAGTGTCCGAAGAGGGGTTAGCCATGGACCCTGCGAAAGTGGTGGCAGTGCAAGATTGGAAGACACCAACAAATGCAACTGAAGTCCGAAGCTTTCTTGGGCTAGCCGGTTTTTACCGAAAGTTCATTGGGGATTTCGCGAAAATCTCAGCTCCACTCACAAGGCTAACAAAGAAGAATCTGGCGTTCGCTTGGGATTTGGATTGCGAGTTTGCTTTCCAACGATTAAAAAGGGCTCTCACAACAGCCCCAGTTCTGACTTTGCCGGATGGAAGCAAGATGTTCACAGTATATACGAATGCTTGTGGTACGGGACTAGGAGCCATTCTGATGCAAGAAGGGAGGGTAGTAGCTTATGGTGGAAGATAATTGAAAGTGCATAAAAAGAACTACCCAACCCACGATCTTGAGTTGGCCACCATCGTCTTTGCACTTAAGTATTGGCGCCATTATCTCCTAGGTGAGAAGTTCAAATTATATACTGACCATAAATCATTGAAGTATCTTTTCTTGTAGAAAGATCTTAACTTGAGGCAGCAAAGGTGGATGGAGTTCCTTGCCTCATATGACTTTGAAATTTCGTATACTCCTGGCAAAGGCAACGTAGTAGCAGACGCGTTGAGCAGAAAGAAGCCGACCCTAAGCCCTCTCTTTGTAGAAAGGCAAAGCTTGGAGTACATAGCCAGTTTTGACTTTAGGCCCTCCTCAGATTTTTTACCTGGTTTATTGGAATCCCTTGAAGTACGACCACTCTTTTAGACTCAATAGGGGCCGCACAACGTGAAGACCCTCAGCTTGTTGATGTGATTGATAAACTAATTAGGGGTGAAACTTTCAGTCACTTCAGTAGGTACTCCATCGATGATAAGGGTTGGTTGAGACGGGATGGAAGGCTATGCGTCCCACAAGCTAGGGATTTAGTGAAGAAGGTTCTCGAGGAGGCACATCATTCCAAGATGACAATACACTCAGGTGGAGACAAGATGTACAAGGACATAAAGAGAGTTTTCTATTGGAGCGGCATGAAGAAGGACGTGGCAGATTTCGTTTCTATGTGTGTGACATGCCAACAGGTCAAGGCGGAACAAAAGAAGCCTGGAGGACTGCTTCATCCTCTAGAAGTCCTGCAATGGAAGTGGAATAACATTTCGATGGACATCATTGACGGGTTTCCTAGGTCAAGAAAAGGCAATACTAGCATTTGGGTGATAGTGGACAGGCTTACTAAAAGCGCCCACTTTATACCTATTAAGAGTAGAAGAACTGCCTCGTCTCTAGCTTCTCTTTATCTCAAGGAAATAGTTCGACTCCATGGAATACCCTCCAGCATAGTGAGTGACAGAGATCCCATCTTTACGAGCGAATTTTGGTGGAGTCTGCAAGAAGCTGTAGGCACACAGTTATGCTTGAGCACGGCCTATCACCCTCAAAATGATGGTCAGACAGAACGGGTGAATACAGTATTAGAAGATCTTCTGAGACTGTGCGTTCTTGACTTCGGAGGGATTTGGGAGGATCACCTTCCTTTAGTGTAATTCGCCTATAACAACAGTTATCAAGCCACCATCGGTATGGCGCCCTTCGAAGCTCTATATGGAAGACCGTGCCGATCATCAACTTGTTGGTGGGAGTCTACCGACAAGCTTATACTTGGGCCAGACATGATTAAAGAGACTTCAGAAAAAGTGGACTTGATACGAAGGAGAATGAAGACTGCCCAAGACAGATAGAAATCCTACGCCGACAAAAGAAGAACCGACCTCGAGTTTGAGGTTGGGGACAGGGTTTTCCTTAAGGTATCCCCTCTAAGGAACGTCATTCGCTTTGGATCCGCAAGAAAGCTAGCACCAAGATTTGTAGGACCGTTCCCTATCATCGAGAAGATTGGCAAAATGGTTTATAGAGTAGAGCTGGCCGAAAGGTTGGCGGGAATTCACAACATCTTTCACGTTTCTCATCTCCGGAAATGTCTACATGAATCTGCGGAAGTGGTGGAGCCAAGCATTCTAGAAGAAGCCGAAGTGGAACGCGAAGCAACTGTGAGGAGAGTTCCAACTCGAATCGTAGGAACTGAAATCAAAAAGCTACGCAACCGCGAAGTCAAGCTCATTAAAGTTCAGTGGAGCGACGTCGAGGAAGATGCGACTTGGGAAACTGAGGACAGAATACGCGCGGCCTACCCTTTTCTTTTTGAGGGTATATCTTTGATCTCTCTTTTTCCTTAAGTTGTGCTTGTATCTATCTTTTTAGGTATTTCTCCTAGATATTATCCTTTGTCCTTAGGTAGAAACCTCTTTGGATGTAAACATGTAATTGAAACATGTTATGTCAATGGCTGCAAGTGGTTGCTAGTGTTTTCTTGTGGATGCATATACACACACACTCTAGGTTTTAGATCGGCTCAGTCACTTCATATTGCATATGCATATATGTATTCATGTTTGTATGTGGTTGAAACTTGATATGTTGTCATATGGATGTCGCATTTGTATGAATGGTTGAGCACCCATGTAGAATTATGAGTAGGGAAAAATTTGCATACATAATGGATTCATGACACTTACATGATTCGCAGTAAGGAGGTCAACTGAATCAGTAGACCGCCTGATTATTGCATTAGATAAGGACATGTACACACAATATGCATATGATCATGAAGCATTAGAAGTCTTTTAAGGACAATGGACGCCTGTGTCTGTTGGTTGAGTAGATGGACGATTGGATATTAGGATTTACGTTCTTTCAGACTTGAAGATTTCGGGGATGAAATCCTTTAAGGAGGGGAGAATGTAACACCCTGAATTTTCTATTAACGTTAACTTAACAAATTAAAGTATAATTAATTCTAAATGATGGAATTAAGGGAAACGGGTTATGCCATTGCGTTCGTCTCAGAATTCTGCTTGAGATAGAGTCGAGTTTGCGTAAAACGGATACCGTATGAAGAAGATATGGACGAACGAAGTTAGGCAGAAAAACCAGAAACGGGCCAGAATGCACTGGCGCACTTGGGAAGTGCGCCAGATCAAAATTGCACAGGCGCACTTGGGAAGTGCGCCAGTACCAATTTGCACTGGCGCACCTGCCAAGTGCGCCCAGACCGAGTAGAAACCTGCTTGGTCAGGCCCTGGCTGGCCTAGTCAAGTTCTGGTCGATTTCTGAGGCTTGATTGTGTCACTTGGGCTGACTTGTCACTTTCTGATTGGCTTCTCTTGAGATGGATGGTCTGGATTAACTCTAGCTTCATTGACGGCTCAAATCCATCTGGAATTCTATAAATATAACTCAACACTCAACCTAAATTCACACAAATAATATATAACTACAGCCGTCATGCTGCTGGAAGGAAACTAGGATTAGCCGTTAGTTAGAGAAAGCTTAGAGACGAGCCAAATTAAAGTTGAAACAAGAATCAATCAACGTTTGTCTACCCAAAGGAAAGCAATTCAAATTCAGAACTCAGAAATCAGAAAACAAGACCGTTGTTAGTTGTAAGTATAGTGATTTTTCCGATGTGAATAAAAGTTAGGATTTGATTCGATGTAAAATGGAAATGGAATTGTGTTATTGTGTAACAACGATGTTAATTCATATCTATGTATTGAAATGATTATGGTATTGTGATGTTTGCGGTATAGTTGAGTTGATATTGATCCTATTGTACATTTAGAATCACATGCAAGTTGTATAGTTCATGTTGTAATCGACACCTATATGTTTATGTGATTATATAGGTTGTACGTGATTAAGATTTCATGTATATATATGATAAAACCACTATGCCTAAAAGATTATGTTCATATACATGTTCCTATGTTCATACAAAAGTTGCAAGTTCCTAATTGGATCCATGCCAAGATCCACTTTAGTACATGTTTCATGTTGTAGTTGGACATATGATTTGGATCTAGTTCACATGTGATAAAATTATACATATTGAACATATCATATTCTTGTCATATGCTAGTGATGTTCGATGTTATGCCTAGATCTAAACATGTTTAGGCTTATGATGTCTAAATCATATGCTAATTCATGTGACACCTGTTTTGTTAGATTTCCCTTTTTAATGCAAGTTCACATGATAAGCTGAAACCCGTGATCTAGTCTATGTTGCAAATTCACATATATGTATGTTGGCTATTTTGCAAGTTCACACCTATGATGTTCATATTGACTATGCCAAAATTGCCAAGTTTACACCTATGTCATGTTTATGTTTATGAATTCCCTTATGCCAATTTTGTGTGCGCTAAATTAGGCTAAGTTTTTAGCCTAATATTATATGTTAAAAACTATGCAGACGAAAATTAGGCTAAGATTGTTAGCCTAATATTTAGATGGGGCAACGTTGGGAATATTGGTAAAACTTGTCATAAATTGGTAAAAATATATGAAATTGGCATGTTTGTCCCATGCCAAAATTGGTGGCATTTAAATGGTATAAATCCTTATACCAAAAATGTTAAACTTGGAAAGTGGGCCATAACATTTAATTGTTGACAAATTTACATATAACAAGTAATAAAGACAAATATGTAAATTTAGAAAATACGAGTATGCTTAACACGAGGTTGGATTGAGTTGTGATGTAAACCTGCCCGGACCCGCCCGGCTGTCCAGTAGTCACAACAATACCTATCCAATGTGGGTGGTTAAGCATGGAGCCCAATAAGGACCCGAGGTTAGACTGAGCTACGGTGTAAATCTACCCGGAACCGACCGACACATCCAGTAACCGTAACAGTACCTGTCTAATGTGAGTGGTCGGTGCTTTAAAAAGCTAAGGACAGACAAGTCAGGATGGTAGGGTTAAGTTAACTAAAACACTTAACCAATTCAACATGTTAATTTAAACTGATGGGTGAGGTTAGGTAAATAAAAACACTTACCCACTTAACATGTTTGACTAGAAAACCCTAGTAATGGGGACCCATTTCAGCAGTAACCCAATTAGGTATCATGGTACCCCAAAACTAGGTAGGGTGGGGCACGATTACTGGGCTGATTGTTAGCGGTCAAAAGCGACGGCGGTGGGTGCAACAGTGTGGGTTCTAATTGAGTGCGGGCTTGCACACACTTTGGAGCAGACAAACAGGGCACTGGGGGCACCAGTAGTATAACCTATGCATTCTAAGGATTGTGTCGGGTCGCCACCATGGGACTTGATGCATCCAATGGTAGGGCCAGCATAGGTATCTACAACATTTGGGGGCCGTAAGACACATATGATTATGCGAGTAGGAGTCGATCTTTAGAGAAAGGGGATCACTTCACCCGATCATGGGGTGCCAGTTGGGACAATACAGGTAGGTGCAGAGATATAATGTGGGGTGCGATAGTATATTCGATTCAAACTGCCTTACCTTAGTTTATGATGCTTTCCTGTTTCCAGTTTAAACTTATCATGTCCTTTTTCTTATTCTCATACTGAAGAGTCACTAGACTTACCAGGCTTTATGTCTGACCCTATTTTCTTTCGTCTTCTTGACTTGCGTTTCCCACCCAGGTCCACAGGGAGGAAACAACCCTGCTTAGTCAGATTCTTTGCAAGCTTCAAGATAGTAGATGTACGGTTCGGACTCTCTTTCCTTGGCTATGGCTGTTGGACACACTCTATGGGGATTTATACAGTTTTAATTATGTTTTTATGCTTCTTTATTTAATAACCAAGACAGAAATGATGATGTAATGTTTTGGAAGTTGTTATGTGACAGTTATGGAAATGTCTTTGTATGAACACGTATTTATGAAATAAAAAGTCTGTTTGTTTTCCGCTGCTTATATATGTGTGTTTATATATCTATCTTGTGTTTATCTGTGACTTTTACTTAAAAACCTCCACCAAAGTTAAGGCATTCCCTTTGTGAGTGACCTTAATAGAGGGTGGGGTGTTTCATATTGGTTAAAAGAATTATATTACATTGAATCACTGGTCACAAAAGGTTGAATCGAATCAATAATCTTATTATAACTTGGGTAGCAACAACGTATTGCTTGATGCCAATCACTGTTTATGATTTAAATACGATTTTAAATCATTGCCAATGTTGTAATAACCTATAGGGTCACACATAAGAACGCTTGTAAAGGATGACAAATGTTCACAACAAAAGAGGATCAAATGTTGACTATTCTCTAGTTTTGAATTGGTATAAGGGTATTAAGGTCCAACCTAGTTTAGATTTTTTTGGTTAACACATAATAAAAGGATGGCCTACATTCAATTTTACTATGACGTTGTTTGAAAATCTAAAATCGAAAGAAATCGAAATATGGAGAAAATCTAAAACCCTAAATTCGATAGCAGCGTCCATCCTTCTTCCCGATTATGTTCGACATGTTCGAGATCAAGTTTTCATGGATTTCTATGGAGGCTGGTTGCTTTAGGGGCTCAGATTCGGATCGAACCAAACCCGCAACGACTGTGTGAAGAACAATGAAAGCTTTGACAAGTATAATTTGATTTACTAATTTACGCATAGATCCTACAAAATTATGGTTGGAATTGATAACTTTAGAGTTAGATTTGATCGATAATCCCTATAGTGGCATTGGAGCTTCAGGCCTGCGAAAATTAGTACTTTGAATTCTAGTTAGGTTTTGTGTATTTGATTATTACAGAATCTAAAAGGATTATGAACCCTAAAATGATTTTTGAGAAATATTAAAATACATTTCAAATGCAAAAAAAAAAAAAAATTGAAGATGTAATTTATATTTTAAATAAATTAGGAATTGTATCCATGCATCGATATTTAGTATTGATTCTAGTTATCATTTTAATTATAATAATCTCGATTGATTTGACGAAAGAATTGCAGCTTAGAGTTGTGATCCTATAACTAAAACAATCACATATTTTGCTTTGTTTTGGACTAGTGTTATGAACACTAATGTTAAAATGAAAAATAGCACATGAATTCGACTCAAATGCAATTCTCATGTTTAAGATATACATTCAAATTGAAAGCATTATTTACAAAGATGTTATGAACATTAATTTATGATAATAGTCTGTAATATATATATATATATATCCGTTTCTAATTTGGAATTATTCCATTATAAAATTGTTTTATATTTGATATAAAATGATATTTAAAATGATGTAGTTGATGTCAAGTGTTAATTATGTTATAACTGTTTGGTTTAAAAACCCAAAATTTTATTAATCTAGGAATCATTTCCTTTGGGTCTGATCTAAAGAAACATCTAAACTGTGAATTTATAATGTTAATGAGTGTGTTGATGATCAATATGAAATATAGACAAATCCACATGATTTTTTTTCTGTAATCTTCTACTTCAATCTTATCTGTTCCAAGACAGATAACATGATATATACACATACATACCTACTCTGTTAAAATTAAGTATTTGTATTACTCAGCACTTATTATATATATATATAAGCTATGGATTTGTTATGATGATAGCATACTATATATAAGATTAGGCTAACACCATTATACACCACTATGAGGTCAATTTTATTATTCTGATTTGTTAACTGAACATATTTTAGAATCTTTCGTATATGATTAGTGAAAAGAAAAACTAGTCAGGAGTTGTTACGTAAACCGGGACTTGTTCATATATGTCAATATTAGATTACATATACACCTCTTGTATTGCACAATATGAGATATAAACCATAGTTTTAATCGGCATGGTGATACTGCCACCTTATTTGATAAGTTGTACAGTGGAACTTGAAGATGGTTTACAAGCGTGATGTATAGTTAACATAAAATGACAAACATCATTCATTTCCTAGGTGTTTACAATTCTTTCATATACAGATTTTGTTTAATCTAAGTAATATGTATGTCCTTAATACCTACAAACTTATATGTTATTCATATTAAGATATGAATATGCATATATCCTGTGTTATATTAATGATGAACATTATAGGATAAAACATATGTAAAATATAATGTTAATTATGCCTGTTAACTAGCTGTAGCATACTCCATTTATTCGAAATGTAGCATATGTTGTCTGATGATAATTATATATGAATATTTTATCTTGTATGCATCTATCAGTTAGAATAATGCCTGGTTGTATACTTATAAACATTGCACTAGGCAGCGTAGACTGAACTAATTTTATTTGAACAATATTGCACATACAGATATTATTACACTGCAAAAGTTTTGCAGTTGTATACAACTAAAGTAAGAATGTAAATGTTTATCATATATATATATATATATACATATACATATATATATATATATCAGATATATATTTGAGAATGGTTTGTATTTAAATTACTCATAACTTCTATACTGTATATAATTTTATTTTGAGTTATTTTAATATATAAATCTGGGAATTGGATTTGAATTTAAGAATCTGGAGCAATATTCAGATTACAAACCAAAAGGACGAGATTTAGTATGTAGCCATGACTGCATGCATATATATATAATGGTATCTATGATTTGATATATTTGTTAGAACATAATTCTCGGCACAGAGTTTAGTTCATACAACAATATATATTTATATACTTGATATAATGTTGCACATACATGACATACTGTTGTTATTCAAGAAATCACTGCAGATTTGATTTGCAAGTGATGATTGTATAGGACATATAATGCATTATATATATATATATGTATATGTAACAATATATGTGCATATATATATGGAACAATATATGTAGCAATATATATATATATTGTATATTTTATTATATATATATATATATATATATATATATAAGTTTTATAATAGACCATACAAGTGTAATTTACAGGAAAAACATCAAAACCATGGGTAGATGTCTTAGATATGAAACCGATAATGAAAGTTGTTTCTGAATCAGTTTATATAAATATCATAGAAGAACATTGAGCCCTCCATCAATGAACACCTAAAACATGTACTTATCTACAAGCATGTAATGTCTGATTGTGTCGTATTTACATATATATATATATATATATATATATATATATATATATACACACACATTATATGTATATATAGATGAATTTAAACAACGTTATATATATATATATATGTATATGTATGTATGTATATACTGCATATTGGTGCTTTGTTTAATTTTGTGAGAATATCTAATCTACATTTATTTATATTGATGAACGCTTGCAGATTTATCCCTGTAGCATCAATCGGTTTGATTGAGCTAATCTACACAAGTGAATGAGCGTGTTGGTGAAACGGCAAAGGAGTTGCTGAAGCTAATATGTTTTTTAAATTTCAATGATGTACAACCTTGTTTTAAATAGTTGTAACCTGTTATGCGTAAAACTCGTAATATGTAAAATGTGAACAAATATGTTTGTTTACTAATAATGGTTGAAATGTATAAAGTAGAATGGTATTAGATATGATAGGATATGACCCTATATACGATACTGGGCATAATATTCATTGTTCAATCTATTTTATTTTATCTGTAATACTTGACCGGTTGAATGACTGTATGAAAATTGTGTATTATTCTACATTCTGTTTTGAGATAGCAATGAGTTATGTTATAAAATTTATACCTTGGTTTATGAAATTCTGGGTGTTACATATAAGCTTGATATATATATATATATATATATATATATATATATATATATATATATATATATCGATGAGATAGTTATGCTTGCATCAAGTATGTTATGGATTTTCTGAGACGACCCCAAACCCCGTACTGACGGCGGCAAGGGTAATCCTTGGAATATAACACAGAAACAGATAATAACAGAACAGAAATTAAATAAATACACCAGATAATGCACAATAGAATATACTGGATAAACGTAATCATCAGAGTTACACAGTATACAGGATCATACTCAGTACAAATACAGTTCATCTATACATAAATGTCTACAACGGAAAATAAAGATAATGTACAATAGGAGCTGAAAAGCATAAAAAAAGGAGATAAATGATAGAATCCATCTTCAGCTCCAGCTATCCAGAAAAGCCTGCTAAACTTGAACACAAGGCTGCCCATGTAGAAAAAGGGGCACCCGAGTTTGAAAGTGAAACAAACTACGAGTCAGTCATGGGAGTGGTATGAGAAATCTACTCAACACACTTAAAATATGGCTAATCACTGGACCACGCCACTTTCGTGGAACGGGTTTACTCCATTGGATTGCCAGTGCTTTAAAACAAATCATTCTTTTAAACATCGCAATGCTTTTTTATAAAAATGAAGCCATTATAAGACTCAGTTCCCATCACACAATGCAACGCAAACCGGAGGATAGAGTTTTACCTTATAATGGCCAAAATATGATTGATACGAATAAAACAAAACCACTTGATATTATTACTAGTGTTTATATGTTTCAAAAACAATTTCAATCATAACTATCAATCATAGGCGGCATGGGTACCATATATCATGTCGCCATATATATATACAATCAAAACTGCACAGTCACGTAATTGGAAATTGGATTTCCGTCATGAACCAAGGCAAAAGATAGTCCTTACCGAATTCGAGACAATCTAGCCCATGTCTCAGGCAAGCGCGCAGGCAAGCCTTGGATCGTCAGGGCCGGTCCACCGAGATGGATTATAATGCCTGAACAATACGCTTCCCTGCCCTTTGGGGCGTAAGTGAGCCAACGAATGACTCCATCGGACCCGGATCGTCCGACCTAACCGAGGCGCCTCGCAACAGCAACAACCACATAAGTCAAACTCGTCAGGGCGTGTAAAACCACTGACGCCACTCCTAGCTAGAAGGAAACGCATGCCCTCCCTGAGGTCCTGCTCCCGTTTCTGGTTCATACCGGAGTGTGAGGCTCGCGATTTCACGTTATACACAAAGCTACGCCACACAGGCGGTGCTTTGATCATCACCACAAGACTTTGCTTTTCAACAGAAGCCCTGATCACTGCATCTTAGCATGCCACACAGGCAATTCACACCGTGCAACTGATGGCTATCAATCACATAGAATAAATTCCAATGTCAGACACACTGTCCATTTGCAAGTGCGTTCTGGGTCTGAACGAAGCCGGAGGCACTATATACCTCGCAAACCCATCGATCATCACGTACGTCTGGACGATCACAACTCATTATCCATATTTCGGGATGCCTCCCAATCAGGACCTCGGTTACCATCCAAACGAGGTGAAGATCTCCGGTCTTCGACCACCGTCTTTATCTTCGATTTCTTATCGTCAATTCAGTTATTCAGAATGGGATAAACCCGGTCTTTCTGAGCAACTCGCGTATATGATAAACAAGTGCAACACAAATATACATACGCGTCATTTCAATTCATTAGTTGCTAACCGTCAATCAGTAAGAGAACGATTTCCCAAATATTAACCCCGAAGGCCGAAACCAACATCAGATCAATACCCAAGAAACCATTCGACTTAGCCAAACTTCAATTAGTTTCTAAATTTCAAATCCATATTGTTTATAATATTTTATAACGATTTATCGCCATTTTTATTTATTTTAAAATAGCCAATTTATTCAAAACGACGCTTCGGGCCATAACGCGGTCGTGGCGCTGTTTTTCTTCAGATTTGATTTACACATATCTGAAAATATAACCGTTGGATCTTCACAAAATTTACATCATTAGAAAGATCTTTTCAAAACGAATCCAACGGTTCCAGTTTTGGGAAAATCCGACCGTCGGATCTCCCGGTATAATCGTTTGAAGTTTCGATTTCAAAATACGAACTGCAGCATCGTTATTCGATTAAATATAATTATATATATATAATCGATTCTGGTGCTATTTTTCTTCAGATTTGAATTAAACATTCCAGGCAATCCAACCATTGGATTTTTACAAAGTTGGTACCGTTGGAAAGATATTTCCAAAGCGAACCCAACGGTTGTGATTTCAGGAAAATCCGATGGTTGGATCTCCCGGTATAATCGTTTGAAATCACGGTTTCAAAATACGAACTGCAACGTCGTTATTCGATATATTTTAATTCTATATATATATATATATATATATATATATATATATATATATATATCGATTCTTCAATTTCAAAGCTATATTCTTTTCATACATTTGATAAAAATGATATTTTTATCTAACTGTCTTCTATTTCAACACTTCACTATATTTAACAATTCATGTATATAATAAAAATGTGATTTTTATTGTAAAACAATTCATTTCAAAACACTATTATTTTATATAGTTCATATAGGTAATAAAAATTGGATTTTTATTATAAAACAATTTCTTTCAAAACAAGATTATTTTATATAGTTCATATAGATGATAAAAATGTGATTTTTATTATAAAACAATTTATTTCAAAATATGAATACCATTCCACACATGAATTTCAATTCAACGAATGAATATCGATTCAACACATGAAGGTTTTCTATAGTTTATATATATAGATAAAAATGTGATTTTTATATTTAAAACACGAACACCATTCAACACATGAATTTCAATTCAACGAATGAATATCGATTAAACACATGAAGGTTTTCTATAGTTTTTATATATATATATATAGATAAAAATGTGATTTTTATATTTAAAACATGAACACCATTCAACACTTGAATTTCAATTCAACGAATGAATATCGATTCAACACATGAAGGTTTTCTATAGTTTATATATATAGATAAAAATGTGATTTTTATATTTAAAACACGAATACCATTCAACACATGAATTTCTATCCAATGAATGAATATCGATTCAACACATGAAGGTTTTCTATAGTTTATATATATAGATAAAAATGTGATTTTTATATTTAAAACACGAATACCATTCAACATATGAATTTCTATCCAACGAATGAATATCGACTCAACACATGAAGGCTTTCTATTCAACGGATAAATATAGTTTCAACAAATGAAAATAATTCAAACACATGAATATTATTCAAAATTTCGGCAACATAACGGCAGGGTAGTTAAAACCGGGACCGTCCCTAGTACGGCTCCTCGCTCTACCTTAAAACCTCGCGGTTTTTGACAATGGGGAATCATGCATCTAGTTCGCACGCAGGCGGCATGTATATATTTTTCATTTCCACAAACTAATCCTATGTGGTTTCAACCAAATATTTCTCAACCACAAACGGGTATTTTTCAACCACAATCAATCAATATCAACCACAAACAATTCCAATCAACCATTCGCTATAAATCAATTTTCACACCAATCAGAACCAATAAATATCGTCCATGGTTTGTGGACGAGGGGCGTATATATATATATATATATATATATAGCATTTCACTTCTATTTCAACAAATATATAATTTTTACAACGCATATACAACTTATACATCGAACGTACAACTTATACAACGCTTATACAAGAGGTGTACAACGCTTATATAACTCATACATCGACTATATAATTTATACATTATCGTTTTCCATATCGTTTATAAATTAGAAATCTCACTTTGGGTTCCACTCCACCAAAAATTGCAGAAGGCTTATAAAAGATATGATTTTTCAAAGTTTGCAACACTTTAAAACTGTTGAAATAAGTTTTAAATATACAAGGCCGTACCTTTCACTAATCAGTTCGAAACTAGGGTTGGCAAATCCGATCAATCCGTTGCTGGAGGTGACGATCAGACCTTGCCACGTTTGAGAGCTAGGAGGCGCACACCCGAAGAGGTAGGTGGGGCCCAGTTCGACTGTGCCAGTCGATGGCGGCGGCTCCTTGAAGTTGCGAACTTCGAGCTGGTAGATCTCGACGCTGGGGCGACTAGAAAACACGAGGTCGGTCTTGATTTGAAGAGGGGGAAGAGATCTTCGAAAGGTTCAACTGCGGCGAGGGTCAACGATGAAGGAATCGGTCGGAAATTGGCTTCGAACGGAGGAAGAACCTTCTGCCGTCGAGCGTGGATAACGGGGGGGGGGGGGGGGGGGGTTGGAGAGATTTTTTTAATGAATATAAAATTCTGATTGGCCGATGGTTTTATAATTTCAAAAATTAGGGTTTTTACAAACGAACTTCAATTCAAACCCAAAGACTGTCGTCCCTAGCGTTTTACCCCCATTATGAACACAATGGGATATGTTTCGAAGGCCCATTCGAATGTTTCAGTTGGTTTTTCTTCAAATTAAAATATAAAACATTCAATATTTAATTTGAACGTACATTTCAATTTGTCGGGGCCACAAACTGATTTGAAAAATTCCAGAAAAATAAATCTAGCTATGTTTTGACAATACGGTCCCAACAAAACTAGTTTCGTCGAATTCTGAGACCGTTTGAAAAATGGCCCATTTCTGGTCGATCCAATTTAACTGTAATTGACCAAAACACATTTTCCTTTGCCACGCTCACATACTAGCTTCAAAAAGTATGAAATTTGAAACCTAGCAATAACCTCACATCCCGGATCCAACAAAAGTGGTTTCGTCGAATTCCGAGGTCGTATGCAAAATGGCCAATTTCACGGGCTATATAAATTCCATAGCGACCTTTCTGAAAATTCATTTGGCCATAACTTTTGCTTTCCGCTATGAAACTTCGATTTTTCAGATTCGTTAGAAAGGTATTCACTAACATATTTAAATATTTTTGGTTTCACTCAAATCCGTTTTGTTTTGCACCCGGTACAGTCCGACAAAGTTTGAATTCAATTTTTGAAACTGCAGCGCCATTTCAGGCCTTGTTTATAATTAGAATTAATTATATTCGTTTTCAAATGTCGATTCAAACTCACTTTTCATTGTGATTATTTAAAATATTTATTTTAAATATTTAAAATCCATCATTTTAGCCAATTTAAATTGGTTCAGATTTCCCGGATCGTTACATTTTCTGAGCCGTAGATTCTTGATTTTACAACATGATGTCATTGTGCTATCCAGTTATAGTATAAGTGTTTGTAATATAATATAATGAAATGGGCTCAACATTTATAATTAGACCTTAAACTAATATAGGCCTGAACTTATATAAAATTTTGATATAATATTGGCTTGGGTTTATATGGTAAAAGGAAGTAAGATTTGATTGCAACGTATAAGATATGAAGTAATGTGAATCACCACAATGTTGAAATGTTTAAAAACATAGAAAATAAAATTTCTTGTGATATAAAATTTTAGAAATATTAATTCACCCATATTACATATACATAACGTATATATATGTAAAATACATATATTTGGATATATGTAAATAACTCTGATATTGTTTGCCACTATGAATTATAAATTCCCTTTAATGCAATTTTTTTGTATTAAGTCATAGTGACGTCTTCTAATAGTATGCCCATTAATTAATACCAATCTCATTGGATGTAACTGACGCCAAAGCGTTATGCATCTTTTATTTTGGTTATATGCGGTAGGAGTTATTGTGTTGCTTCGACTGTATTATTGGGTTTGACTTAACTAACGCTGTATAATAATATTTATGTCCATAGAGACAAAGAGCATGTATTATTCTATATTTGAGCAAATGAATAATTTAATGAACAAAATGTTCACCATGCGATCCAAGAATTATATACACGATATAATTGACATAAGATGTCTACCTAAAAGGTTGTGCTTTGGGGTGTTAGCCAAAGCTAGGAAAAGGGATAACTAGATATGGATCTTGGAACACCATTATATATATATATTTATTTATATATAGAGAGAGAGAGACTGATATATATATATATATATATATATATGTATATATAGAGGGTTGCTAATTTAAGTGGAAGCGCATTTTAGTTTAAAATTATACATTAATATAAATATAAATTTTGATTGTCAAAAATTTTGTATTTATATTAAATATTATAGAATCATTTATTATTTATTATCTATTGTAGATATTAAATGACAAATAACTACGCTAAATTAAATTAATTCTTGAGAAGGATAAATTAAATTAAATCAAATTTCGTGACTAATATTGAAATTTGAGGATTGCCCTTAAACAAATTAAAATGTAATTGTTTTAACAAATGTAGAGGATATAAAATGAAAACTGAAGTATGACTTCAATCAAATAAGATATAAATGTTTTAACAATCTACTATACATCTCTAGTATTAGATACTGGATATGAACCACATAAATGTATGTAAATTAACCATAATTGCAAAATAAATAGAAATCCGATAAAAGGACAAATGGACTTACGATTGGAAATGAAGCAAATGTTGCTGGATTATCCATAGTAAGTTGATTCTTATTATATATACTAGCTTAATTAAATAAATAAAATATTTGTTATTATGAAATTCCATTTCAAATAAATGTTATTATAAATCTTATTCATAAAAGTTTACATTTCATTTGTAATAAAAGAACAGTTGTTATTCGTTTTATTTAAATGAACCATCTTATGGAGTTTCACAAATAGTTAATGATCTTTATAAATTGTTAACTATAATGTGCTCGACATAAATGCTAGGCATATTAAATTTATTGATTTGAATCCAACACACCTTTAGCATTGTTAGTTAGCCTATATAAACAACAAAAGCATATCAAAGCTCCATAGTGATGGAATTTTGATGTCATTTGATTTCGAATCATATGAATAGTGCAAATCTTGTTTACAAGGCAAAATAACTGAATCACCTTTCACTTGACACAGTGAATGGGCTAGTATGTATTAGGTCTCATACATAATGATGTATATGGAGCAAGGAATACATTAGTTAGAGATAGGTTTTATTACTTTATTATATTTACTGATGATATCGTAGACATAAATATGTGTATCTTATGAAACACATATCATAATCCTTTGAAAAGTTCAAAGAATTCAAAGTGAAGTTAAAACAAATGTTAATAGAAAATAAATAATTTTCGAACAGATTGAAAGGGTAATTAAGCCAACAATTTAATGACTATCTACTGAGTGTGAAATTGTTTCACAGCTCGCTCCATTTAGAACACCATCCAAGAATGGTGTGTCTGAAAAGAGAAGTCGCACCTTATAAGATATGGTACAATCAACGATAAGTCATAAAGTTCTTCCAATTAATTAAATTTAGAACAACTGCATTCAATCCTACTAAAACAATTTTAAAGACGCTATATAAGATATGGACTAGGAAATGTCCTAGTGTATCTAATGAGAAGACTTGGGATGTAAAGCTTTTGTTAAATGTCCGTCCTCTAGTAAGATCGGACCCAAATTAGATAACTATTATATGGAATATCCAAAAGAAACAAGTTGATATTATTTCTATAAATCCTCAGAGAATAAAATGTTTATTTCTCTAATTGGTATCGTTTCAAAGGAGAGCCAGTCTCTAACGTACCAATGGGAATGAAATAGAATTTTAAATATCTCGGAAACCACAAAATACCATTGAATCTTGTATAGACAAGAAATTGCGTGGGAGTGACACAATAATTCTAATGTTAAACATTGATAACACATTAATTATTGTGAATAATGTTAGTTGTTAAAACACGAAATAGATGTTGATTCTAAGAAACAAAATATTTGGATTAAGAAGTTCATAATTAAACTTAATTCATTGTTGATCCAATGATTTACATTGTGATAACCATGTGGTTGTTGCTCATGCCTAAAACCTTAAACTCACTATTGATCCAAACATATATTTAAGAAATATAATTCTTATGTGAAGTGGTTCACAGAGGAAATAAACATATCTACAAAGTTGCAAAAATTGTAATGTTGCAGACCTACCGAATTAAACTCTATCGCAGCAGAAGTTTAATAGTCACACTAGTTTCATGAGTATACGATACGTGAATTATCGAATCTAGTACAAGTGGGAGATTGTTAGAGTTTATGCCTTAGAGGCAATCCATTTGATGTGATTAATAACATTGTGGACGTTATTGTTTTATTTGGAATTATATATATATTGTTATGTTATATTTACTGCTTAATATAAATATTAACATAATAAAAGTCCTTAGAATAATAATAGAGAATTATATAGTTCGAGTAAGACTTGAACTTGAGATTATATAAAATATTAAGTATTATAATTCTTAAATGTCCCTAGTCAAATTTTATTGTTTATATAAGACAATAGTAAAACGTTGAGACTAGTATGTTGATTGACTGATGACCACATCTCATTGATCATTAATATAATTGATATTAATGTCAAGACATAAGTACGTATTGGAGAATAGCGTATTGGGCTGACCTACCATCAGAAAACTACATGGAATATAGTTAGATGTATCATAAGTTATTCTCATAGTGACAGTGATATAATGGTCCTAAGACCTGAAATCGTTATAAGTTTATTCGAAGATATTTGTGTTTTGATATCATCTAAATTTACTTGTGACATATTAGATGATAGCGGTGATTATTTGATACATCTTAAATCGAATGAAAAATTATGAATGATCTAAATGGAATTTAGCCATACAATATATTTGTAGTGATATCCATGGGACTCTTGATTGAGTAAGACTGTAAAATGCATGGCCATGCTCAAATATTGATTTGTTTTAAATAGTCTACTCATCAATCAAGAAAAATGGATTAAATTATAAAGAGGGTGATACGTTCCATGCCTCGAGTTTAATCCTGGATATGTTTGTTAAAAGGATTATATTACATAGAAACACTGGTTACAAAAGGTTTAATCGAATCATTAATCTTATTATAACTTAGGTAGCAGCGACGTATTGCTAGATGCAAGTCAATATTTATGATTTAAATACGATTTAAAATCATTACCAACGTTTCAATAACCTATAGGGTCACACTAAGAATGCTTCAAAAGGATGAGAACCATTCAAAACAAAAGAGGATCAAATGTTGACTATTATCTAGTTTGAATGGGTATAAGGGTATTAAGGTCTAACCTAGTTTAGATTATTTCAGTTAACACATAATAAAAGGATGGTTGACATTCAATTTTATTATGACGTTTTCAGAAAACCTAAAACCAAAAGAAATCGAAATCAGGAGAAAACCTAAATCCCTAAATTGTCTAGCAACATCCATTCTTCTTCCCGATTATGTTCGACATGTTCGAGATCAAGTGTTCGTGGATTTCTATGGAGGCTCGCTGCTTCGAGGGCTCAGATTCGAATCGACCCAAACCCGCTACGACTGCTTGAAGAACGATGAAAGCTTCGACAGGTATGATTTACTAATTTACAAATTGATCTCATAAAATTAGGGTAAGAATTTATAATTTTAGATGTTGATCTGATCAATAATCCCTACAGATAGCATGTCGAATATTGAATTTATTATGCTAATTTCAACAAACTGAAATTTGAGATATTATTCTTATCGACATTGCTCATTTAATTCCGACTGCATTATTTTTTCTTATAAAGACACAATCCCAGCTCTTGGATCACCACTTCCCTTCGGTTACACCACCAAAAGCATATTATGATAGCATACTTGGAATTCTTTCAGATTGTGTATCATGCCACATAGTGTCAACACCCTCAACGGTTTAATTAGATAACCAAGGATTATATGATTTTGACTTTAAATAAGAAAATCATAGCTTCTTTTTGATGTACGAGAATAGTTACTAAACATTCTAATGTTTTTTGTTCATTCAGGTTGGTTAATTTCATTTCATCTCATATAATCTATTCTATCTGTGGATTATATCCAATTTCACTTTGCTACCAATAGTTTCTAAAAGAAAACCTTTCACAATGAAGTTGGTATGCCTTGAAACAAAATTTTTGTCATAGTGCAAATAGAATAAAGATTCATAAATGACTTATGAATTTCTTCATTTATAAAAATGATTTGGTTATTGTTTACAAAACTTATGCTCAAAACATAAATATGTCGTCTAATGATAGTCCATTACAAAACCTGTTAGGGAGAATCATACAATATCTTTCATGAATTATTATTATGTGCAATCTTTAAACTCATACAACCTATTAATTTCTTGTTCTAGGATATATTGGAGTTTCTTATAAACCCTTATCCTGTATGATTTTGTAAACTATTATTCAAATGAAATAATATAACCATTATGCTACTCACTTAAGTACATAACCTTATAGAAAGAAACTAACTGATCACTAACAGTTAATCATACAGTATCCAATAATATATGATTACTCCTTACCAATGCATCATTATGTATCTCACGGAAGAGTAACTATTGAGATTAAATCTATAATATATTCATTTTTAGGTACATTTGGAACTCTCTCCAATATACTACTTATTCGATCAAATCATTTTATTCTACTGCATGTTATTTTATTTACTTTTTTTTAATATTCAATGATACAAGCTTAAACTCACTACATGCGCATCTAATACACATGTTCATCTTGGTAATAAATCATCTATGAATATAACAAAGAACATGGATCTGTTTGGCATTAATAGACTATGATTACATACATGTATATGTATTAATCCGAAGAGTTCGTTAATCCTTATAATGCTCCCACTAAATGGGTGCATACACTTATATTGTTTGAGATATAATCAATAACAATCTAATTATTCAAAATCATATAATAAGATTATTTTCCCGAAACTATGGCTTAGTCCATAATTCTAAATAACTTTACATAATGTTAGATGCTTCTGTATTTTCCAATGCATCATTTTGTATGAAAACAAATACCATATTATAGTTTTATTTCATAATGAATATTCGTAATATTCATCTTGCAATATGGACGTGTCAATTTCTTAGTCGACACTAAAAATAGTCATTATTTCACAAATAATCTTTGGTATGTTACACGAAACAATTTTCATAATATAATGCGATCATCAAGTGTATTTGGCATGCTCCCACTATTTCCACCATTACTATAATAGTGTACTAAATTTGGAGGTCCGTTGTTTATTGATGACAAAAAGTGGCACTCTTGATGATCAACTCCTAAGTGCGTAATCTACACATAAATCACAGAATATTCTCACAATCACAGCAATAGAATGTAAGAAATAAAGTAAAAATAGGGAATAACAAGAGTTTTTATAGTAGTTCGGCTCAATCCAAACCTACACCCACTTTATAATCTTTGTTTATACCGTAGATTACAGATTACAATTGTTTATTTATAAGAAAGTCAAGAAAGAAGATGATAATACACAAAATCCTCATGTGTATTTGCAAGTTTTGATCTCCCTTGTGCTACAATGTCCTTGTGTGGAAAGTCCAAAGAGAAAGATCATTTTTCCAGCCTTCAAAATGTGTATTTATAGACAAACGACCTCTCCGGGTCAGCGTGCCACATGGAAGACATCCCCGGTTGGGATGGCCACGTGTCATGTGATCTAGGCCATCAAGAAAGGCGGCTTGACCAAACCACCTCGTGGGAAATATCCTTCCTCGAGTTACTCAGCATATGTTTCATCAGATTGGAAATCATAGTAAGAATAGGTAAGCAGTATACCAAGTAAACAAACGGCGGAATGAAGCTCAGGGTTCGGGTTGGTACGACCTGGATCAGGTTGATCGACCCTGGATATCTGACCGAAGGGGGTCCGATCCAAACCATGGTTGGTGAAGCTTTTTGGGTGCATACATGCCGACCCTGACACGCCTACCCGGGGTCCTTCAAGCCGAAGGTAAGCGATTGAGGAGATGGGCTGAGCCAGGCCTCACCGGCCAGAGAGATAACATGTTAATCCAATGTGCTTTGAGTTGATTTTCCACTTTGATCCAATAAATGCAAGTCCATGTAAGCCTATATTCAAGTCATGAGTAGTTTACTTTTTTGAAAACTGAGAAGTGACGGCCAAGAGGTGCATAACCACATTACCCTCCAAAGCATATCTTTTAGTGAAAGATGTGTTTTGAATAATCCAGAAGCCATAGAAATTCAGAAGAATCCAAAATTGAAATACAACATTAGAAGTCCAGAAATTTACTATCACAACGGACTATAATAAGAAACAATAGAAAACCACGACTACTCTAGATCGTATTAATAGAAAACTGGAAATCCATGGTCTTGCCGGACCATATTATAAGAAAGCCACAATCACACCAGATCAGATTATAAGAAGACAAGAAAACCAGGATATCAAGAAATCCGACAATCACTCCGGATCATAATATAAAAGAATTCCAATAAAATCATGGCCATGCCTATACAATTTCAAGTAAAAATCCATACCTGCAAATAAACCAAGTGAATAGCGTTGCCAAATCCTGACATTACTATTTAGTCTTTCCAAACATAATCCCTGCTTGAAAATCCATAGTGAGTATAATCCATACTCGATCCATAATTGAATTGCGTTATTAAGACCTAATAGGATAACTTAACCCTTCGGGCATAACCCGTACTTGGAAATCCAAACCGAACACAATCCATGCTCGAGTTGTGATTGATTTTTCTCATCAAATCTTGACACTTTAATCCATCCTCACGGGTATAATCCATACAAGGATTTTTAGATCGAGCATAAACCATACTCTCATCCTAATTAATAGGTCTTGCCACATCCTAACAAGGTAATGAAGTACTTCAAGCATAAACCATGTTCACTTTATTAAATCCAAATCCAATAGATAACCAAAACAAATCCTGATTGGTTTACCGTTGAATCCATAACATGCCTAGGGTTAAATCCTAATCTCGTAAGTGTGTGATTCAACTTAGCCAATTAATATCTGTAACAACCTGCATTCCGACGGACCGAACTTTTCTTAAAAACCCAATCCATCGAAACCCGTGTCGATTTGCTCTGGTATCCTGCAGAAAAGACAAAGACATAAAACCTGTCAGACTTCGGAAAACATCTCACAGCGGAAGGAATAAAATATAATGTAGTTGAAACATAGCTTTACCTTAATAATAATACTGCTAAACCAGTATCCAAAGCTATACAGTCTCTGTCATGAACCTAACCTGTGAATGTTATGAGGAGGGGGTCAGAACATAAGTTCTGTGTGAATGAATTTAAACTACACTTCTTGGATAATCCTACATATAACGTTCAATTATATTTTCTTATTTATTAGGTTATTTGTGTTATTAGCACTCAAGGCTTACACACACGTCGCACCCATCTATTCTCTAGTAGATTAACCTAATATAGTGTATATGTAGCTACCCCCAATTAAGGTACACTCTACTCGCATGGTATCCACCGTTTGTACGCAGTCCCTTATCCAATGTCGCATGTCGTATGTATATCAACGCTACGTTTGCCTAAAACAATCATCATTGTGTTACGTAAGCGTTTGGACTGCCATTCTAGATTCTACTAGATTTTGTCATCAAATAATGCCCTCTAGTCTATGGTACACCACCCAGAGCGACATGAGTGTACCTAGACATTCCCCACGTACGTATCGTCAATCGTACTCGATGTCTATTTGCATATGTTCTCTATATGTGCGCCCGAGTCCCGTTGTAGGGCTAATCAAGAAACACGGAACTCAGTCGGGAGCTTTCAGATATCTGCCGATTGCAGATGCTAAGGTCTGCTTTTACAGTGGCTATGGTCCCACTAGACCCCTCCCTCAACTAACAAATGAAAGGCACTTAAGAAAATCAAGAATTAGAACTGTAATCCCGGCCCCCTATGCCCTTCGATCCTATTGGCCAGCCTCACCCATAATTAAATAGCAAAGTGTATGGCCTTTTGGAGTTCTCCGCCTTTTCGCTTCACGTACTGACTGAAGAAGGTAGGTAGACAACGAGTTGCTATCACAGGGCACTAACTGGTCTTGTCGAATCACGCTGGTCCGTCTTAGTCTTTTGATTTCCCCTTAATTATTGCAATCAAGGCACGCTCATTGTTTGAACTACGCGGACCTAACCTCTATGAGCACAGGCGGATTATCTGCCACTCACAGAGGAATACCAAGAGTACCCTATGTCCCGGAAGCCACGTGCTTCTTAACCCAGTGCATTGGAGCCTACAAGAATATTTAGATGGTCATGCGCTCCTCTATGTGTCTTTTGACATCCCGATGATCTACACCTTATGGTTATTCATCCTCTAACGTATGGACTGGTCCAAGTGCCTCAGTTTTATATGTCATTAGACCCTATGTCTAACCATTTATTTACACGCTTGCGCCATCTCGTTAGTTTTCAAATTTAACTCGGTTATTCTCCTTCGCATTGGTTTCCTTTCCAAGTTTACCAAGTTACCCTCGCTTATTAATGTTTCATATATGACTCATTACTTGTAAATTTCATTAATAAGCTTTGTACCCCATTATCCATCCAAACTTATTTCTTATATAATCCTAACTTATTTCTTATATAAGTTTTTCTTCATATCTATTTTCTTATTCAGTTATACTTCCATCTATTGATGTCCCACAATCCATCGTTGTTTGCTTAGTTTTCTTAACTAAGGCTTATCGCTTAGTTTTCTTAACTAAGGCTTATTACTTATTTTTTTTAACTAAGGCTTATTACTTATTTCTCTTAACTAAGGTTTATTACTTAGTTCTCTTAACTTAGATTTACTACTTAGTTATTTTTATCGTTATTTACATAGTTCTCTTAACTAAGGTTTTCTAATCATAAATCACGTTATGTTTATCCACAGATTACTCATCATCGCTTTGTAGTTTGTATTCAGCTTATTTTATAATATAAGTTGTCCCATTCTCTAGTCTTATTATCATATTTCCTTGTCCCTAGGACAAGTCTACCTATTATATGACTTTCATATTTCCCTTATATGTTCATAATAGGTTGCTATCATTCCCCATTATGGCATTAATTAAGATTAACTTAACCTTTCCCATTTCTTTAACACGTTTACTTAACCCCTACCCAATTCAACTGGTTTGTAACACCACTACAGATTTAATTAGGTTAAGTATTCTAATTCATTACCATGTCCAATTATGGTTATAATGGGCTAGACCTCCCACATTAGGATTACAACGTGTGGATGCTGGATATGCCAGTCGGGTCCAGGAAGTCTTATTCCACAGTTGGGTCTAACCTCGTGTCTTAGCCTGATTCGTATTTACGTACTCAGACCTCCCACATTAGGTTCGACATTAGTGGCTGCTGGATATGTCGATCGGGTCCAGGCAGACTTCCACCACTAATGTAACCTAACCTCGTGTCATAAGTACAATCACAATTCCTAATTGTAATTACTAAACATTCCATTATTAATTAATTAATTAATTAATCAATCAATTAAACCTTTCCGCATTTAAATTATGCCTAATTCACTATTCAAATTATAGACTTTTATGCCTCTTTTTAATTCACTTTTAATTATGCCCCATATCATAAATTAAGGCATATATATATATATACATACGTGTGTATATTTATATATAAATATATATTGCACCAACCCAAACCCACATATATTGTAATGACCCAGAAAATCCGAACTAATTTAAAAAATTTATTTTAAATAATTTGGTTGGGAAAATGTGCCAGAAATTAAAATTTTCATTTTCAAATAATACTAAAGTCTGTGAAAATAGTCAATTTTCAAATGACCTCTGTTTTCGACGAAACCACTTTTGTTGGAACCAGAATGTCAAATTATTGCTAGGTTTCAATTTTTAGAATTTTCTGAATTAATATGTGAGAACGGCGAAAGAAACTGTGTTTTGTTCAATTCAGTCAAATTTGATCGACTGAAAAATAGCCATTTTTCAAACGGTCTCATAATTCGACAAAATTAATTTTGTTGGGACCGTATCATCATCACGAAGCCAAATATATTTTTTCTGCATTTTTCTGAGTCCGTATGTGGCCTCAGTGAATTTATGTATGCGAATGAATTAATTTAAGTGGAAAATAGGCATAAGGACATACTTTGGTAAAAAAATTGTCTAAAGGACGTCAAGTTTTATTTTTAGGCTGAAGGACAAACTTTGAAAAAATTAGACTGAAGGACAATGCTAAATATAATTAGCATTTTCTGCAGTGTAAAACTGAATAATGCTAGATAAAACTAGCATTTTCGTGTAGTCTAAAAAACTGAATACAATGCTAATTACATTTAGCATTTTCTTTTAGCTTAATTTTGGTTTAAAGTTTGTCCTTCAAACTAAAAATAAAACTTGGTGTCCTTCAGCCTAATTTTTCGGCAAAGTTTGTCCTTCTCCCTAATTACCTCTTAATTTAATAAATGATTTAATTATTAAATTAAATAAAACAGGCCACAACAGCCGTTTGGGTTGACGGGAGCTGGCCTGTTGAATCCGGAATATGGGCTATTGGCTAGGGACACCTTCTTCTGGGCTGGAATCGAAACAGTTTAAGAGATATGGATTTTTTTTGTAAAATTTCACTAAAAACATTATAAAAATAGGAAAAAGAAACCAAAACCCTAAAGCATTATCGTGTAGCCGCCACCAACAGATATCCATAGCTGAAAAGCTCTGACCTTCTCCCTCTAAATCCTCCTTCATCTTTACAAATCCGAATCCAATTCTTACACCACTTCAAAGAGATTTTCTTCCTCTACAGTTTCATAAGAGTTGATCATCCTCTGGTGGCACACAGGCCGAGGACAGTCACCCCAAACCCACGCCGTATACACCGCCGCCGCCCCTCTTGTGCTCGATCGAGCTCAGCAAAAGCGGGGCCCCCCGGTGCGCCACTGGTTGCTCTCCGCCGTGGCAGCGCCTGATCGACGCCTTGTGACCTAGAATCGAATGAAAGTGTAAAACCCGCGGCATTCAATCTGAGTATAGAAGAAAAGGTATAATCCCTTAATTAATTATTTAATTAAATATTATCAATCTAAATTTAATCGTAACTAACTCATATAAACTCGGAATAACGCAATTTCAGAAGCGTTGTGATCGTACAACGCAGATCTACGACTCTGGACTGAAACGGGACAATTCTGGACTATTGGAATTTTGGACTAAATCGCGAACGATTGTGAGATTTCTTCGTTTAAATTAATTAATTAATTAAATCAATTTGTTGCGATGTAATAATCACATGTTTAAGCTTCAGATCTATTTTGTTTCGATATGATTGATGATGTTTGATATGTTGTTATGATGGATAATTATAGATTCATATGATTGTCACCTCTATGTTATCACTTTTGTTTATCTTGAATTGATCTACTTTATCAATTCAAAATAAATGAAATATGATTATCACCTCTATGTTATCACTTTTGTTTATTTAGAATTGATCTACTTTATCAATTCAAAAATAAAAGAAATATGTATTTGTCACCTCTTATGTTATCACCTTTATTTTCCTTTTTATTTGAATTGATTTAGTTTTATCAATTCAATTCATAGAAATAAAAAGTGTCCTTTTATTTTGAAATGGGTTTAGTTTATCAATTCAACATAGAAGAATAAATGGTCTTTTTATTTGTGTCAACTACACAAATATAACTTTAAATAAAAAGATTTACTTTTTATTTGTGTCAACAATGCCAATATAACTTTAAAAGATTTACTTTTTATTTGTATCGACAATGCAAACAAATAAAACATGAAAGAAAAGATGCACATTTTTATTTGTGTTCCTCAACACACAAAAAAAAAATTAGAAATAGAAATTCACCTTTTTATTTACATTTCTCAAAGCAAATATAATATGAAATGAACATTGAAATAAAGTTTGCTATTTTATTTGCATCCACTAATGCAAATAAACATTGAAATAAAACTTGTTCTTCTATTTGCATCCACAAATGCAAATTTTACGTTGGAGATAAACATTTGTTCTTTTATGCAAATTATACATTGAAATAAACACCTGTTCTTTTAAATACAAATAACACATTGAAATTGAACCTTATTTTTAGCGCTATGTTAATATGTTGATTTTTGTTTATATTTCTTTATGAATATAAAAAGAGGACAAAACATGACATTAGAAAACATGACATTAGATTTTATTTACATTTCTTTGTAAATAAAAGAAAAAGATCAAAACTTGATTAGCGAACACTAGATTTTTTATTATTTACATTTCTTTGTAAATAAAAGAAAAAGGTCAGAACTTGAAATATGAAAAAGTGATTTTATTTACATTACATTTGTAAATAAAAAGGGTCAAAACTTGATTATTGAAAAAGTGTTTTTATTTACATTTCCTTTGCAAATAAAAGAAGAAACTTTCCTTTGTAAATAAAAAGAGAAAACTTAGTGATAGAACTTTGTTCACATTTCTTATATGAATAAAAATAACAATTTTGGTAATAGAACTTTATTCACATTCCTTATATGAATAAAAAAGAACAAACTTAGCAATAGGATTTTATTCACATTTCTTATGTGAATAAAATGAACAAGTTAGCGATGAAATTTTATTCACATTCCTTATGTGAATAAAATAAACAAATGTAGCGATAAAATTTTATTTACATTTCCCATATGTAAATAAAAAGAACAGATTTTGCAACGATATTTATTTACATTTTCTATGTAGAACAAAAAGAACAGATTTTGCAATAGCATTTTATTTGCAGTGTAAATAAATAAGAAAAAGAAAAAGTAAACTTATTTACTTTTAGGTAAGTAAAAAACGAAAAGAAAAGAAAAAAAAGGGAAACTTTATTTACATTTAGTAAATAAATATGTATAGAAAAGATCACATCTATTTACATTTTGTGTAAGTAAACATAAATAGGAAAAAGATTATATTATTCAGATTTAGTATAAATAAGAAAATGAAAAAAAATCATAGAAAAAGGAATTATACTTTTTATTTGCATTTTATATGCAAATAAAACATAGAAAGGAGTTGCACTTTTTATTTGCAAATTAGTTGCAAATAAAAGACGTGAATATGAAAAATATTATTTTATTCACATTTTAGATATGAATAAAAATATGAAAATAAAAAGTACCTTTTTGTTTGCATTTTCATATGTAAATAAAAACACAGTTTTATAAATTAAATTTTTATTTGCAAACTAGTTGCAAATAAAGACATGAAATTAAGAAGTACATTTTTATTCGTAATTCAGTCACGAATAAAAATATGACATTGGGAATTATAATTTTATTCACATTTTAGATGTGAATAAAAACATTAGTTTAAAAGATGGATTTTATTTATAATTTTGATATAAATAAAACAGAGATTTTTTTAAAACGATATTTTTATCGTTATCTTAGATGCGATAAAAAGAGTAGAAATTACAAACGATATTTTTATCATCATATTAAAGGCGATAAAAAGAATGGAGTTTTATAGTCGAAATCCCCAAACGGTTTATATTTATATATACATATATATAAATATATAAATATAACGAAACACGCACGGCAGTTTGCGTTTCGACAATCGTACCTTTAAATGATTATACCGAAAGATTCGACCGTCGGATTTTCCCAAAACTGGAACCGTTAGGACCGCTTTGGGAAGAGCTTTCCAACGATATAAATTTCGCCAAAATCCAACGGTTAGATTTCAAGATATGTGTAAATCAAAAATTGGTAAAAACAGCGCTAGGACCGCCCACTGACCCGAAACGTCATTTATTTAATTTGGGCTATTTTTAAATAAATAAAAATAGCGATAAATTGTTATAAATAGATATTAATGATAAGAAATGATTTAAAAGATAATTATGCAAATAATTATTTGAAAAGACCGAGTTCAACTCATTTCAAATAATTACACTGCATTTAAATCAAAGATGCAGAAGACGGCGGTTGAAGACCGGCGATCTTCACAGTGAATGGATGGCGACTGATGCCCTCGACTGACTTGCTCCTAGGAAAGGGTTAAACCGTGGTAATCATCCGGACGTACGTGTCGATTTCCCGGACAGGCGAGAACCTCTTAGGTGTCTCCGGTTTCATTCAGACCAAGAACGGACTTGTAAATGGATGTGTGTCTGACGTTGAAATTCGTTTCATGTAATTAAATCAATTCTATTAATGTATATCTGATTGGTGGTGGAGAATTTATTCTTTTCTTAACACCCCGGTATGTGTTAATAGTTATTGTTAGCATGGCGTGGATTGTCAAGGTGGCACGCCAAGATGCAGATGATCAAGGCTTTTGTTGAAAAGCAGGGTCTTGTGGTTGATGATAAGAGCACGGCCTATATAGATATAGCTTTGTGTATAGCATGACTTCGCGAGCCTCACACCCCGGTATGAGTCAAAAAAGGGATTAGGACTGCAGGGAGTGCACACGTTTCTTTCTAGCTAGGGGTAGTGTCGGTGCTTATATTGGCCGGCATTTTACTTATGTGGATGATGGATTGAGGTACCTCGGGTTTTATAGGCCGGAAGTGGTCATACTATAGGTCCAAAGGGACCGAGAAACGTGTGTTCAGGCATAATTAATCCACCACCGTTAGGTGGGGACCGGCCCTGAAGATCCAAGGGTTAACTGCGGGGGATCCTGAGGCATTTGCTAGAGTGTCTCGAATCGGAGAGGACGATCCCTAGCCTCGATTTCATGACAGAAAACCAATTTCCAATACGACATTACGATCTTGATTGTAAACTTATATATGGCGACATAGTATATGGTACCTATGCCGTCTAGGATTGATACATTTATATTGAAGTATTTTAAACTACTTAGATACTAATAATATTATTAAAAATATTATTTTACACATATTAAGCATGTTTGATCATCATAAGAGAAAACTCTATCCTCTGGTTTGCGTTGCATTGTGTGATAGGACTTGAGTCTTATGATGATTTCATTTTTCAAAAGTCATTTCGTTGTTTTTGTATAAACTTTATTAAATTATGCACTGGCAATCAAATGGAGTAAACCCGTTTCACTTTTAGCGGCGCGGTCCTATGATTCGCCATATTATTAGTTAGTATAGAAAGATTTCTCATACCAGTCCCACGACTGACTCGATGTTTGTTTCACTTTGTAAACTCGGGTGCCCTCTCTTTACATGGGCAGCCAAGTGACAGGTTCTTGGGGAGACATTTTCTAGATTGAAGACTGCTTGGAAGGAGAAGACGAAGACTCTCTTTTATCTTTATCTTTTTCTTTAGAGACTTTGTTCTATCTTGTATTTTGATGTACGTCATGGAGTTTAGACCTATTTCCTTTGAAACTTATTTCCTTTGATTCAGACTTTTATTTTGCTAAGTTGTATCCTGTAAACTGCGTACTCTGTGGTTCTGTTTATGTGATGTTTATGACATTTATCTTTCCGCTGCAATAATTATGTGTTATGATGTTACCTAGTTCTGTTATTGTTATAAATATGTTGTATTCCAAATGATTATCCTTACTTTCGGTCAACGGAAGTTTGGGGTCATCACATATATTTTCCAATTTATGCCTAAAATTCATATTCACATATGTTCTAATTTATGTCTCAAATAACTATTTAGACATGTCCCATTTCATACCCAAATTATTTTTATACTTATAATCAAATTTTAGATCTTTAAACATAATTTGGTCAATATAGTCATACACTTACTCAAGCCATTCCTTATACATAAATATGACAGTTTTTCATGTGAACTGCATAATACTCCGACTAATCCGATTACATGTTCAATGTGATTCTATAAATCTTGTAAACGTTCAAATGGTTAAATAAACAAATTATTGATGTCATGACATGCTAACCATTCCCATAGTTTACTATATTCAGGACATGAATTCGCAGATCTATTCATTTTTTACGTTTCATCTTGTTATAATCGCAATTTATAGTTAAACTTGTAATTTCACAATTTACATATATATGGGAATGCTAAACGATAGCTATAACATTATCGAAAAGTCATAGTTTAATTACACCCATAGTGATTTTTGCTTTGCTAGGTCTGATTTAGATTAGCATCCAAAGTTCTTCCCTTTCTTGCGGCGTAGATTTGTAGATCCAAAATCCCTTTTTCTCTGGAAATAGAAGAAATTCTAAATCTAATTCTTTTAATTTAGGAATAGATTTTGAAGAAAAAGGAAAGAAAGTAGATATAAGATTTGAGGAAGAAGAAGCACAACTTTAGCGTAGCTTTGGGATTGTGAATTTTAGGGTTAGGTTTTGAGTTTTATTTATAGGTAGGCTAGAACAACTAGGGGCTTAGGATTAAAATAGAATTCATCTAAACCTTACACCTCGCTAAAAAAAAAATGTTCTAGAGTAGGCTAATTGATTGCTCATTTTTTTCCTTTCATACACTTATGACGTTTCTTTTGTGCAATTAGACATATTGCATATCTTCCTTTATTGCTTTCCCTCTATTCTAATTGCACGCCTATATTCCATATCCAATAAATTTTCCCTTTAATTTATTTATTGCAGCAACTTAATTGTCACATACATTTTTTTCATACAACTAAATTTGTTTAATGCATCATTCTTCATTCATATATAACCCTTTCCTTTTTCCCACATGCGGTTTCTTTTCCATTAATGCATCCTTCCATTATTTTATATACAATATGAATTGTATTAATTCTTTGTTGCATATTTCTAATGTTCTTATATTTTTCCATGCATTAAATTTATGTTTATTTTGGTTAATGCATCTACACATTTTTAATTGCATGCATTAAATTCTTAACCGTTATGTGTATGTATATATACATCTTTCTTATTTTCACGCAATTAAATTTATTTATTAATTGCTCACTACATTATGTATACAAAATTTTAATTGTACGCTCATTAACTCATTCAATTTCTTTTCTTCTTACTTCTAATTAGTACATTGTATTGTACTATTTTTAATGCATTGCATATTAATCTCTTTCCTTCATGCATTTAACTCTTTTGATATTTGTTTTCTTTCTATTTTGATTGCACATCCTTATTTTACAATCAATTTACTAATTCTTCTTTTTATTTATTTATTGATTTATTCTTGCATATGCACATAGTTAATTACATGCGCTAATTCTCTTCTTACTCTTTTTGTTTACATATTATTAACTTTTACATTAAAATATACATATGCACTATTACCTATTTTCTAATTAGAAAAATTGCGGGGTGTTACATTCTCCCACCCTTAAGGAATTTCATACCCGAAATTCGTTTAGGATAAAATAGATAATCCCTCGCAATTATGCATCCATCATGTGTGCATCCAAATTTTTTTCCAAACATTGTGCGCATGTGCAAAGTGAAATACAACATAGTAATGCATGTATGTCTAATTGGTACCACCTATATGTATGCAAACTTTTAAAATCTCTTTTTAAAACATGATGCTCACATCCTAAATATACTTGCAGTTCTATATGAATGCAATATTTTGGAAACCAAAATAGTTTTTCATCCAAAATTTCCCACACTCTTACAAAGTAAGAGCATAGTTCATCCAATTGTTGTATCCAAAACCCTACCAACCATCATTAAATTTCAAAATTTATAAAAATCTAATTCTCTAAATTCGATTTCTTATTTTACCAAAAGGTATAAAACAGAAAAATTCACATCTTCCGTTTTTCTTTTATGTACCTTTTCTAATTATACTTGGATTTCTACATAACTATTCTATAAAGATTTCCTATTTTCCTATCCAAGTACAACCACATAAGAAAATTTTAATTTTTATTCATCTTTTTCTTAAGATTTTCATTTTCTTTTCCCGTCACGTTTGTTGCTTTACTGAATTTGTTGTTTTCTTTTTAGTTAGGCTATTCTCTTCCTTAGCTTATTTGACTTAGTCTAATTACTTAAGTTTATTATTTTTCAAATAAGCCTTTCCATTTTTCTACGCAGCTACTATTATGGGCCAAGAATCATAGGACCAGGTCACAAGTCCAAACAACGGAATCTACATACTTACTTGCCCTTCACTACCTAGTAATAAGTACTAGTCCATGTTGTGTATTACTAGCCTATACTTTTCTTTTTCTCAAGCAACAAACCTAAGTTTGTTAATGCTTATGCATTCTACGGGAATTTTATACCATTCCAAGATGCTCTTTGCTATTTATTTCTCTCGTTCTTTCTAGGCACTAATCCTTACCTACTCCGTTTTTTTTAAAAAAAAACATGGTTTGACTTCCTTTCTTTTCATTACATTTTTCTTCCAAACATTAGAGGTGTTAAACTATATTTTCTTCTCCGAAACTTGCTTTTGCCAAACCATAAAAACATGTCTCAAAATAAAATTGCAAAACACATTTTGTAACACCCCACACCCGCTATGGTCACTCGCTAAGAGAATGCCATAACATTGGTGGAGTATTTTAAGTGAATATAGAACAGAAAAATTACAACAAGACAGACATAAGTAATACTTGAAAATTTTAAAACATCATTTCATTGCAGCGGAAAGTAAAACATGTTTGGTTACATCACAAAACCATAATAAGAGTCAAGTACAAAATATCCATCCTGATAAATAAAAGTACATAATCCCAATACATGAACTGATAGCCATAAAAGAAAGGGTAAGCTGAGCTTTACGTCTATGGTCCAAGCTCCAAAAGAGTAATAAAGCAGCCTGATCAAAGCCCACTCGTGCTGGGCCCACTCTGAGAACCTGAGGGTTGGGAAAAAGATAAAAACAACGGGGTCAGACATAAGTCTGAGCGAGTCGTATAACTTTAACAATACAATCATTAAAGTAATTAGGGTATGATATAACTTGGTACGGTGTGACTGGGGATAAATGACTACTCTCAGTAGCCAATCAGACTTAGAATGAACTAAGATACCGATAAAGACGCATTTACCCACCCAAGGATAATTTCTACATTGCACCACACCAGTCATTACTAACTTAAAGGTTGATCCCACTAAGAGTACTTAGTAAAACTTAACGGTAGTTTCGTGTACCCCTAGCTGACTACATAGGTGCCGTCTGCCCCTATCTCCACTAGGTGTACCCCCTACCCCCCCCATTCGATCGGCTCCCTAACGTAGATACCCGTGCTGGTCCCACAGTGGGGTGTATCATCCCCTAAAGTGGCAACCTGATAATGTCAACGGTGCACGGCTTATACCTACACGATGCAACAACGTCTTACCTACCAGGCCGGGTCCACACACGCATATGAAACCCGTTGGACTTGCGTTGCCACCGCTAACCCGTTTTGGCCTCTTATAGTCAAGCCCAATATGCGTGTCCCGTCCTCGACTTGGGTCGAGCCCACAAAGATACGTTTGGGATATTGGCTGAGATGGGCCCCCAACACTTGGCACAAGCTATCACCTAAGCTTGGCCCCCACTAGTGAATCCCACTTAACCCTTTAACCATGTTCACTTACATGTTATAATTTTGGTTAAGTATACTAATCATATTTTCTATTGCCACCCAAGGCAACCCACTAGTTTTCCTCATGCCACCCAAGGCACCCACTTAACCCCTCATGCCCCACTACATGCTAATTTGGTTAAGTGTTTCTTAATTAATTAATTAAGATCATGACCTCATAAAGACCTCTCACATTAGACCACCTTTTATGACTGCTGGATATGCCGGTTGGGTCCGGGCAGACTTCCGTCATAAAAAGTGTCTAACCTCGTGTCTTTACCTTAATCACGTATTAATTTATGACTAAGACCTCTCACATTGGGCCAATCATTTGTAGCTGCTGGATTTGCCGGTCGGTTCCGGGCAGACTTCCGCTACAAAGGGGTCCAACCTCGTGTCTTAGTTGATTAATTACACCTAATTAATCACCCCCATAATTTGTATTAATTATCCCTAATTAATTACACATTTTTAAGAATATGGGTAGACCTAACTCAATAGGTAAATTCCCAATTCCATAGTATGGGTAGACCTAACTTAATAGGTAAATTCCCAACTCCATAATATGGGTAGACCTAACTTAATAGGTAAATTCCCAATTATGTCCATTCATTTTATGGCATGCTTAATCATACCAACTTCACACCATTTTGTTAACATGCATATTAACCCCATCGTTCCCCACGTAATTCGTTCACACAACATGACATATAAATGGGAAGATTCATCATAATTATAATGGGTTCCACTTATCATAACATTAGCATTAACATGGGTTTAAAAGGTGTCAACTTGCATCATAACATTAAACCCAACTAGCATAAATCATTAACCCAAACTTGCATATATTATGCATATCATAAAAAGAGACAAACTTGCATATGAACTTGCATATAAACCCACATATGAACTTGCATAATATGTCATACATAGAGGCAAACTTGCATATGTTATGCATATCATAAAAAGAGACAAACTTGCATATGAACTTGCATATAAACCCACATATGAACTTGCATAATATGTCATATATAGAGGCAAACTTGCATATGAACTTGCATATAAACCCACATATGAACTTGCATAATATGTCATACATAGAGGCAAACTTGCATATGTTATGCATATCATAAAAAGAGACAAACTTGCATATGAACTTGCATATAAACCCACATATGAACTTGCATAATATGTCATACATAGAGGCAAACTTGCATATGTTATGCATATCATAAAAAGAGACAAACTTGCATATAAACTTGCATATGAACTTGCATAACTAACAAATAGCATAAACTTGCAAACTAATCATCATGCACATATAGCATATGACAACCACAACTTGCATAGATCCACATTTACAACCATAGCCTCATAATATCCTATCCTAATTAGTTTAGCAATTGCTTGCTAAAGGCATAGGAACTCACAAATAACTAATTAGCACTCCAATGAGGAAGATTAAGTTGCTAGAGTGGATTAGAACTTGATTAGAGTTGATTTGAGATGCTAACTTCCTCTCAACCTTGGTGGAGGCTCCTTCTAGTTTTAATTTGACGGCATGAGGCCCTTTAATCTATTTTTAGTATGAATTAGGGTAGTCTTAGGGTGTATTTATAGATTAGGCAAGTGTTTTTGGCCATTAGATTAACCCTAAATTAGATTAGGACCATCAGATCTCGGAAGCTTCCAGAAAACAGCCCCAAAACACAGCCAAAACCTAAAATGGTGCACCAGGCCAAACTGGCCGAGCACCCCCTGTCGACACACAAGTCGACAGGGCTGTCGACTTGGTCCTAGCCAAGTCGGCTGCCCAGTCGACAGGGCTTTCGACTTGGTTAGTTAGGCGGGAATTTTTCCGCCTGCGCCCAATGGGCCCAATTTCGAAATTTGAACCTGAATTTTAAATCTGTTTTGAACTTTGAATTTTCTGAAAACTTCATTAGGCCATAACTGGGCCATACGGACTCCGATTCTCGAAAATTCGGACTCTATTTCGCGTATTTTTCCGAGACAAACACAATGACGCAGCCCGTTTCCCCCAATTCTCATATCTGAGATTATTTATTCTGTAATTAGTGAATATTAGTATTAACTAAAATTCGGGGTGTTACATTCTCCCCTCCTTAAAGGATTTCGTCCCCGAAATCTCTAAGCTAAGGAGAATGCATATCCTACCATCCAAACAACCATCTACTCAATCCATCAAACACGGGCATCCATTGTCCTTAAAAAATTTCTAATGATGTATGAGCATATGCAAAAAGTGTGTGTATATGTTCCCTATCTAATGTATGAACATATGCAAACCATGATAGTGCCATGCATCCAATATGTATGCGAGAGAACCCTATCGACACATACTATATCTACATGAGTGCACAATCATTCACCAAAATGCATCATCCATATGATAACACAACCATTATACATCCATAAATATAGCTACGTATACACCCAATTATATGCAATATGCAATATGAAGTGATTGAGCCGATCTAGTGTCTAGAGTGTGTGTATATGCATCCACGAGCAACCACTAGCAAACACTTGCATCCACATGCATCCATCAATCATAACATGTCTCAAACACATGTTTCAACCATAGGTTTACCCTATCTAAAGGTCAAAAGTACTTACGAGAGGACATACTAAAGATAGTTAAGTACTAGACAAACGATAAAGGAGAAGTTAAAAGACATACCTTTAAAAAGGAATGGGTATAGTGAACGCATCCTCGCTTCCGTCTCCCAAGTAGCGTTGCTCTCTTGTTCTCCCCATTGCACTTTGACTAGTTGAACCTCTCGATTCCTCAACTTCCTAGTCTCAGACCCAAGGATGCGAGTAGGAGCTCGTCGAATAGTTGCATCACGCTCTACCTCCACTTCTCTAAGCAAGCTCGGCTCTACCACCTCAGCGGTCTCATGTAGGCACTTCCTCAAATGTGACACATGGAATACATCATGTACACCACTAAGTCTGTTAGGAAACTCCACTCTATATGCCATCCGTCCAATCCTTTCCTTAATAGGAAACAGCCCTACGAACCTTGGTGCTAACTTCCCAACAGATCCAAAGCGAACCACATTTCGTAACGGAGACACTTTGACAAAAACCATGTCCCCAACTTCAAACTCAAGATCCGTCCTCCTCTTGTCCGCATAAGATTTCTGTCTGTCTTGCGCCGCTTACATCCTTCTTCTAATCAAATCAATCTTTTCCGAAGTCTCTCTAACCATATCGGGCCCAAGTAAAATCTTATCCGTAGATTCCCACCAACATGTAGGTGATCGACAAGGCCTTCCATAGAGAGCTTCGAAAGGAGCCATGCCAATACTAGACTGAAAGCTGTTATTATATGCAAACTCCACCAATGGAAGATGCTCTTCCCATGTACCTCCAAAATCCAAGATACATAGCCTCAAAAGGTCTTCTAAAATACGATTCACCCTCTCGGTCTGGCCGTCCGTCTGAGGATGATATGCGGTACTCAAACACAACTGAGTCCCTACCGCCTCTTGCAAACTCTTCCAAAACTCGCTAGTGAAGATAGGATCTCGATCGCTCACTATACTGGAAGGTACACCATGCAATCTAACAATCTCTCGAATGTAAACTGAAGCTAGCCATGGAGCAGTCCTCTTACTCTTCACTGGTATGAAATGGGCGCTCTTAGTAAGTCTGTCTACCACAAACCAAATTCCCGTATTACCCTTCCTCGATCTCGGTAATCCATCGACAAAATCCATCGAGACACTATCCCACTTCCATAGCGGAACTTCCAATGGGTGAAGGAAGCCACCGGGTTTCTTTTGCTCCGCTTTCACTTGTTGGCGCACCAAGCATCTAGCGACATACTTGGCCACGTCTTCCTTCATACCGGCCCAAAAGAAAACTCGCTTCATGTCTTGGTACATCTTGTCCCCACCGGGATGAATGGTCATCTTTGAACGATGTGCATCATCTAAAATAGCCTTCTTCAAACCCTCGTCTTGCGTTACACAAAGTCTACCGTCTCTACGCAACCACCCCTTATCATCTAGGGTGTACCTACTCAAATGGCTGGACGACTCCCCCCTTATGAGCTTCTCTACTAACTCAACCAACTGTGGGTCGTCTCGCTGTGCCTCACCAATCCGTCCCAAAAGAGTAGGTCTAACTTCCAAGGAAGCTAGCAAATTGGGTACAAAGTCAACTGAAGGTCTGAAGTCAAACATCGATATAAACTCCAAGCTTCGCCATTCCACGAACAATGGACTCAAGGACAGCCTTTTTCTGCTTAAGGCATCTACCACCACGTTACCCTTGCCAGGGGTATACGCTATATCAAAATCATAGGACGCTAAAAATTCCATCCACCTTTGCTGCCTCAAATTCAAATCCTTCTGAGAGAATAAGTACTTCAAAGATTTGTGGTCTGTGAATAATTCAAACCTCTCGCCAAGAAGATAATGGCGCCAAGACTTAATCGCAAAAACAATAGCAGCCAACTCTAGATCATGGGTAGGGTAATTTTTCTCATGCACTCTCAACTGCCTTCCACCATAGGCTATTACCCTTCCCTCTTGCATTAAGACTGCGCCTAGTCCTGTTCCACAAGCATCGGTGTAAACAACAAATGGCTTACTCCCATCTGGCAGCACTAAAACTGGAGCGGTGGTTAAAGCTCTCTTTAACCATCGGAACGCATCCTCACAATCTACGTCCCATGTGAAAACAAGATTCTTCTTTGTTAAGCGGGTTAATGGAGCTGATATCTTCGCGAAGTCTTTGATAAACTTCCTATAGTAGCCCGCCAACCCTAAGAAACTTCTTACTTCGGTAGCATTCTTCGGAACCTTCCAATCTTGGATGGACACTACCTTCGTGGGATCCACAGCTATCCCTTCCTTAGAGACCACGTGCCCTAAGAATCGCACTTCCTTCCACCAAAAGTGACATTTAGAGAATTTAGCCTTAAGGCTATGCACTCGAAGAGTCTCCAACACTTCCCTAAGATGTAGGGCATGCTCTTCTTCACTCTTGGAAAAGACCAAGATGTCATCTACAAAGACCACCACGAACTTATTAAGGTACTCCCTGAACACCCTACTCATCAGATCAACAAAGTATGCGGGGGCGTTCGTCAAACCAAATGGCATCACAAGCCACTCATAAAAACCATCCGGAGTCCTAAAGGCAGTCTTCTCTATACTATCCTCAGACACTCTCAACTGATGAAACCCCGTGGCTAAGTCGAACTGCGAAAACACTAAGGCGCCAACTAACTGATCAAAGAGATCATCAATCCTCGGCAATGGGTGTCTATTCTTCTTTGTAAGCTTATTGAGTTCTCTATAGTCTACACAAAGTCTGAGGGACCCATCCGCCTTCGTGGCAAAAACTACTGGAGCACCCCACTCCGATATACTTCGTCTTATGAACCCCTTCTCAAGCAACTCACCCACTTGCTTATAGAGTTCCCTCCTCTCCCGAGGAGCCATGTGGCGCACTGGCAAAGATACTGGTTTAGCATTGTCTACCAGATAAATTCGGAAGTCTATCTCCCGCTTCGGAGGTAAGCCCTTCACCTCCTCAAACACATCCGAGTACTCCCGGACCACTCTAACAGATCGCAAACTTTCGACCGAAGCGTCAAGCGATTCAAGATAACTTAGCATAACAGATTCCATGGGATTACAAGAGATCTCGAGAGTGTTACCCAAGCGGGTCATAAGCCTAACAACTCTCCTTTCACAATCAAGAACGGCACCATTACTGGATAACCAGTCCATGCCCAAAATCAACCCATAGCCCGTGAAGCCCAAAACAAAAGCATCACATCTAAACTCAACGCTAAGTATGGAAATCTTCAAACCCAAACACATCATGGACAAATAAGCGGAGCCCCCAATTGGGTTTGAAACAACCAAGGGATCATCTACTAAAATGGTGTCTAAGTGCAGTGACTCAACTAATGATGATGAGATAAACGAATGCGATGCGCCGGAGTCGAATAAAGTACGGACAGGATGATCAAACAGAAAGACTAGACTTTCAACGGAAATAATTCTACCTCTCTCCTGAATCGGTGGAACTGCGAGAGCCTGAACTTGCCCCCTTGCCTGACTTGGTGCCATAAGAGCTTGCACCTGTCCTCTAGAGGTAGATCCCGTCCTCTGCCCCTTCTTAGGGCAGTCCTTCACTAGATGCCCTGCTTCGCCACAGTTGAAGCAGCCAGTCTTCTTCTTCATGCGACAATCTTTGCTTAGGTGGCCTGGTGTCCCGCAGTTGAAGCACTTCTTCTTTCCCTTGCCACCGTTGCCTTTCCCACCCTTGTTTTGCTGTTGCTGTTGAGTTTTTTTCTTATCTCCTTTCTTCTCGGGTGCCTTATTAGCATTGGGACCCTTCTCTTCCTCATGCATAAGTGCCATGTCTACTAGCTTCTCAAAAGTGGCCCCCATAGGGATGTGAGACATAGCGACTCCATGCATCGGTTCGTTCAAGCCTTTAACGAACCTCAAAGCTTTCTTCTCCGGAGTATTCACCATGTCCATACCAAACCTTGCCAATTGATTAAATTTGTTGACATATTCCTTCACCGATAAGTTTCCTTGCTTTAGAGTCAAGAACCTTTCCATGTACAGATTTTCTTCCGCTCTTGAGAGAAACTTAGCCTCAAACCTTTGCCTGAAATCTGCCCAAGAGTCAACAAGGCGTTCTCCATTAGTGACCTCCCACCAGAACGAGGCCTCTCCCTTCATTAACCAAGCAGCTAACTTAACTTTCTTTACTTCCTCCATCTCAAAGATGTCTACCAACCCGTCTCCCTAAGCCAATCCCTAGCTTCCACGAAAGTTTCTGATCCTTGAAAAGATTTCCCTCCTATAGCCTTAAATTCCTTGCAAGTCCTAGCAAATGTATCCGTGCGAGGAGGAGGAGGGGGAGGAAGATTGGGTGCAACGGGTGGTGGAGTAACATTTACTGACCCCGTAGCGGCGGCCCTAGCCTCCATCAATCTCCTATACCATACTGGTATCGTCACACCCGGAATGTTAAGATCTTCAGCCATGCTGAAACGGAAAAGGAAAGATTCAAAACGGAGAATTCGAAAGATAAAGATATGGCTATTGGGGATTATGCTTTTCTTTCAAAAACTTTTTCTCTCAAAAACATGTTTTTGAAAATACTTCTTCCAAAATGTTTTAGAAAAATAGTTTTTCTAAAAATTTTATCTGTTCTGGTAACCTTCAACTCTGATACCACGTGTAACACCCCACACCCGCTATGGTCACTCGCTAAGGGAATGCCATAACATTGGTGGAGTATTTTAAGTGAATACATAACAGAAAAATTACAACAAGACAGACATAAGTAATACTTGAAAATTTTAAAACATCGTTTCATTGCAGCGGAAAGTAAAACATGTTTGGTTACATCACAAAACCATAATAAGAGTCAAGTACAAAATATCCATCCTGATAAATAAAAGTACATAATCCCAATACATGAACTGATAGCCATAAAAGAAAGGGTAAGCTGAGCTTTACGTCTATGGCCCAAGCTCCAAAAGAGTAATAAAGCAGCCTGATCAAAGCCCACTCGTGCTAGGCCCACTCTGAGAACCTGAGGGTTGGGAAATAGATAAAAACAACGGGGTCAGACATAAGTCTGAGCGAGTCCTATAACTTTAACAATACAATCATTAAAGTAATTAGGGTATGATATAACTTGGTATGGTGTGACTAGGGATAAATGACTACTCTCAGTAGCCAATCAGACTTAGAATGAACTAAGATACCGATAAAGACGCATTTACCCACCCAAGGATAATTTCTACACTGCACCACACCAGTCATTACTAACTTAAAGGTTGATCCCACTAAGAGTACTTAGTAAAACTTAACGGTAGTTTCGTGTACCCCTAGTTGACTACATAGGTGCCGTCTGCCCCTATCTCCACTAGGTGTACCCACTACCCCCCCCATTCGATCGGCTCCCTAACGTAGATACCCGTGCTGGTCCCACAGTGGGGTGTATCATCCCCTAAAGTGGCAACCTGATAATGTCAATGGTGCACGGCTTATACCTACACGATGCAACAACGTCTTACCTACCAGCCCGGGTCCACACACGCATATGAAACCCGTTGGACTTGCGTTGCCACCGCTAACCCGTTTTGGCCTCTTATAGTCAAGCCCAATATGCGTGTCCCGTCCTCGACTTGGGTCGAGCCCACAAAGATACGTTTGGGATATTGGCTGAGATGGGCCCCCATCACTTGGCACAAGCTATCACCTAAGCTTGGCTCCCACTAGTGAATCCCACTTAACCCTTTAACCATGTTCACTTACATGTTATAATTTTGGTTAAGTATACTAATCGTATTTTCTATTGCCACCCAAGGCAACCCACTAGTTTTCCTCATGCCACCCAAGGCACCCACTTAACCCCTCATGCCCCACTACATGCTAATTTGGTTAAGTGTTTCTTAATTAATTAATTAAGATCATGACCTCATAAAGACCTCTCACATTAGACCACCTTTAAATGACTACTGGATATGCCGGTTGGGTCCGGGCAGACTTCCGTCATAAAAAGGGTCTAACCTCGTGTCTTTACCTTAATCACGTATTAATTTATGACTAAGACCTCTCACATTGGGCCAATCATTTGTAGCTGCTGGATTTGCCGGTCGGTTCCGGGCAGACTTCCGCTACAAAAGGGTCCAACCTCGTGTCTTAGTTGATTAATTACACCTAATTAATCACCCCCATAATTTGTATTAATTATCCCTAATTAATTACACATTTTTAAGAATATGGGTAGACCTAACTCAATAGGTAAATTCCCAATTCCATAGTATGGGTAGACCTAACTTAATAGGTAAATTGCCAACTCCATAATATGGGTAGACCTAACTTAATAGGTAAATTCCCAATTATGTCCATTCATTTTATGGCATGCTTAATCATACCAACTTCACACCATTTTGTTAACATGCATATTAACCCCATCGTTCCCCACGTAATTCGTTCACACAACATGACATATAAATGGGAAGATTCATCATAATTATAATGTGTTCCACTTATCATAACATTAGCATTAACATGGGTTTAAAAGGTGTCAACTTGCATCATAACATTAAACCCAACCAGCATAAATCATTAACCCAAACTTGCATATATTATGCATATCATAAAAAGAGACAAACTTGCATATGAACATGCATATAAACCCACATATGAACTTGAATAATATGTCATACATAGAGGCAAACTTGCATATGTTATGCATATCATAAAAAGAGACAAACTTGCATATGAACTTGCATATAAACCCACATATGAACTTGCATAATATGTCATACATAGAGGCAAACTTGCATATGTTATGCATATCATAAAAAGAGACAAACTTGCATATAAACCCACATATGAACTTGCATAATATGTCATACATAGAGGCAAACTTGCATATGTTATGCATATCATAAAAAGAGACAAACTTGCATATAAACTTGCATATAAACTTGCATATGAACTTGCATAACTAACAAATAGCATAAACTTGCAAACTAATCATCATGCACATATAGCATATGACAACCACAACTTGCATAGATCCACATTTACAACCATAGCCTCGTAATATCCTATCCTAATTAGTTTAGCAATTGCTTGCTAAAGGCATAGGAACTCACAAATAACTAATTAGCACTCCAATGAGGAAGATTAAGTTGCTAGAGTGGATTAGAACTTGATTAGAGTTGATTTGAGATGCTAACTTCCTCTCAACTTTGGTGGAGGCTCCTTCTAGTTTTAATTTGACGGCATGAGGCCCTTGAATCTATTTTTAGTATGAATTAGGGTAGTCTTAGGGTGTATTTATAGATTAGGCAAGTGTTTTTGGCCATTAGATTAACCCTAAATTAGATTAGGACCATCAGATCTCGGAAGCTTCCAGAAAACAGCCCCAAAACACAGCCAAACCCTAAAATGGTGCACCAGGCCAAACTGGCCGAGCACCCCCTGTCGGCACACAAGTCGACAGGCCTGTCGACTTGGTCCTAGCCAAGTCGACTGCCCAGTCGACAGGGCTGTCGACTTGGTTAGCAAGGCGGGAATTTTTCCGCCTGGGCCCAATGGCCCCAATTTCGAAATTTGAACCTGAATTTTAAATCTGTTTTGAACTTTGAATTTTCTGAAAACTTCATTAGGCCATAACAGGGCCATACGGACTCCGATTCTCGAAAACTCGGACTCTATTTCGCGTATTTTTCCGAGACAAACGCAATGACGCAGCTCGTTTCCCCCAATTCTCATATCTGAGATTATTTATTCTGTAATTAGTGAATATTAGTATTAACTAAAATTCGGGGTTTACACAATTTTTTTTCAAATCACAAAACTGGAGTAGACTGTGCCAATTACTTCTTAATCGAGTTCACATTTTTTTCTACCTATGTTAATTTTGGCTGCTTTCTACAAGGTGCAAAAATCTACTCTATTCTTACTCTCTACAACTTATTTTGTCCTCCCAACAAAATTTCTTTATAGATCAATAATCAAAATTTATTGTTAACAGAATAGAGATTTTAAAACTTCCTTTTCAAAATGCCACTTTTTCATGAGAGAACTCTTTTTAAAACAAGTAATCATTGTTTTACAAAATATATACCCCACTTTACTTTAAAACCCAACGTGCACTAAATATGTTCTTTACATATTTTCCTCAAACATCAAAAACACTTTTAAGATTAAAACTTGAAAACAACACAAACTCCTTTGCCAAAACTTTTACAAATTCAAGTTCTTAAAAGTTAATCATTGGGTTAGACTCAAAGTGGGTCTTTAACTCAACTAGGCTTTCCTAGACACTTCTCAACTATATATGTTCCTAATCCTTTTTCCACATTCTAACCTTTTTTTTCTAACTTATAAGGTTTCACTTCTAAACCCACTATTGTAAAATACGAACATTTCAGTTTCCATCCAATGGGATACTTTCTCCAATATCAAATCATATTGTACACTTTCTAACCAGACCACCTAAGGGTCTTAAAATTTCTATGTTCATTCCTTTAGTGTACAAACCAATATCCCAACTCTTTCCATATTTTACTCTTTCTATCTAGTGGGCTCTTTTATGGACTTAGGCCTATATTTTTTTATGTTTTTGAAAATACAAATATGCTCACTCATTATTTCCCTAGGAACACTAAACCGAAGCTCTGATACCAGATGTAACAACCCGCGTTCCGATGGACCGATTTTTTTTTTCAAAAACCCAATCCATCGAAACCCTAGTCAGTTTGCTCTGGTATCCTGCAAAAAAGACAGAGACATAAAACATGTCAGAGCTCGGAAAACATCTCACAGTGGAAGAAATAAATTATAATGTAGTTAAAACATAGCTTTACCTTAATAATAATACTACTAAACTAGTATCCAAAGCTATATAGACTCTGTCATGAACCTAACCTGCGAATGTTATGAGGAGGGGGTTAGAACATGTTCTGTGTGAATGAATTTAAACTGGATAATCCTACATATACCATTCAATTATATTTTCTTATTTATTAGGTTATTTGTGTTATTAGCACTCAAGGCTTACACACACGTCGCACCCATCTACTCTCTAGTAGATTAGCCTAATATAGTGTATATGTAGCTACTCCCAATTAAGGTATACTCTACTTGCATGGTCTCCACTATATGTACGCAGTCCCTTATCCAATGTCGCATGTCGTATGTATATCAACACTACGTTTGCCTAATACTATCATCACGGTGTTACGTAAGCGTTTGGATTTCCATTCTAGATTCTACTAGATGCTGTCATCAAATAATGCCCTCTAGTCTATGGTACACCACCCAGAGTGACATGAGTGTACCTAGAAATTCCCGACGTACGTATCGTCAATCGTACTCGATGTCTATTTGCACATGTTCTCTATATGTGCGCCCGAGTCTCGTGGCAGGGCTAATCAAGAAACATGGAGCTCGGTCAGGAGCTTTCGGATATCTACCAATTGCATATGCTAAGGTCTTCTTTTACAGTGGCTACGGTCCCACTAGACCCCTCCCTCAACTAACAAATGAAAGGCACCCAAGAATATCAAGAATCAGAACTGTAATCCCGGCCCCCTATGCCCTTCGATCCTATTGGCCAACCTCACTCATAATTAGATAGCAAAGTGTAACACCCCACGTCTATTAATGTCACTCACGAAGGGAATGCATTAACTTCCATGGAGGTTATAAGTGAATATAGAACAGAAAAATTACAACAAGACAGATAGTAAATAGTACATGGAAATCTAAAACTTCATTTTATTGCAGCGGAAATTAAACATGTTTGTTACATCATAAAACCATAGATCATAACCAAGTACAATATCCATCTTCATAAAAACAAAATACATAATCCCATTACATAAATAGCCATTAAAAAGATAACAAGCTGGACTTTACTTCAACGGTCCAAGCTTTCCAAAGAGAGATGAAGCAATTCAATCAAACTCCACTAGAGCTGGGCCCAACTTGAGGACCTGGAGGGGGAAAAAGGATAGAAATAGAGGGGGTCAGACATAAAGTCTGGCGAGTATGATAATTCTAACAATACTATTATCAAAATAACTAGACTAAGGCATAAGCTGGAAGACAAGTAAATGTCTATGAACTCTTAGGAAGATAAAGATAGCGTTTAAGATAACGTTAAAGATAACGGTAAAGGCACACCTAATTACTAACGAATGATTACTACACTGCTCCGCACATTACTACACTGCACCACACCAGTCACCCTATTGTTTGATCCCACTTGCTTCACACAGAAACTTTATAAATAGCCTTACGTACCCCTAGCTGACTACATAGGCGCCGTCTGCCCCTATCTCCACTAGGTGTACCCCACTACCGACTTTCGATCGGCTCCCTACTCGTAGATACCCGTGCTGGCCCCAAAGTGGGGTGTATCACTCCCCTAAAGTGGCAACCCGATACAACTTGAGAATGCACGGCTTATACCTACACGATGCAACAACGTCTTACCTACCAGCCCGGGTCCACACACGCATACGAAACCCGTTGGACTTGCGTTGCCACCGCTCCCCGTTTTGGCCTCTTACAGTCGAACCCACCATGCGTGTCCCGTCCTCGACTTGGGTCGAGCCCACAAAGATACGTTTGGGATACTGGTCAAAAGGGGGCCCCACAAGCTACCCACCTAAGCTTGTCACTAGTATATCCCACTTAACCCTCTTAGTCATGTTCATTTACATGTGTGTTTGGTTAAGTCTTACTAATCGTATTTCACATGACACTAAGGGCACCCCCTAGATTCCTCATGCCACCCAAGGCACCTACTTAACCCCCATGTCCCACCTTACATGTTTATCTGGTTAAGTATTTCTTAATTCATTCAGGCCATAACCTCATAAAGACCTCTCACATTAGACTGGCATTTATGGCAGCTGGATTTGCCGGGCGGGTCCGGGCAGTCTTACACCATAAAAGAGTCTAACCTCGTGTCTTTACAACCGTTATGCTTTAGTTTAGGCCTAGGACCTCTCACATTGGGCTGACATTTGTGACCACTGGATTTGCCGGGCGGGTCCGGGCAGGTTTACATCACAAACGAGTCCAACCTCGTGTCCTAAGCATTGATTAACACTTAAAATCTTTTACCCCAGTTTTAATAATTCCCTATTCAAATTATTAATTAAGTCAACTTTTAATGATGTCCATAATTGACTCAATTGTGGCCATCCACTTATGGCATGCAAAATCATATCAATTGCACCCCAACTTTTTAATATTAAATCCTTAATATTACCCCTAACCCACGTTTATACGTTCTCTTATTCAACGCATAATATAGGCTAGACTTGTATAGTCTAACACCTAGCACAAAGATAAATTATCACAACATATAGACAATTAAAATAAATCTAATCATAATAGGGGTGAAACTTGCATAAACTACACATGTTAAGGATCAAAAGGTGTCAACTTGTTAAATGTCTCAATTTACATGATATGATCATAGCCCAAATCTATACATAAACTTGCATATGGGGTTTTTAGGCAACATAATGATGGTGTGAACTAGCATAGGATATCACATATGTCATAGCATAATTCTAGATGTCATAATAGATGTCTTGGCATATGTTCATAACTTTTCTAATCAATCTAACTTACATATGTGACTTGTCATATAGATCAACATAACCCAAACTTGATGATTTAATTAATATGAACTAACTAGCATAGATGGTAACATCATGGCCTTTCTAACATGTATGATTCATCACAACTTAGCATAGAAACTTTCAACATACATAACATCATCATAGCATGATTCACAACATATAAGATATCATCATCACATAACATTGGATTTAAAATATACATGATAGCAAAAGGGGTTTACAACAACATATATGATAATTCACATCATCTACTCATAATCCATTCATAACTCAACCTAATTAAAATGATAATAATCTTGTTAAGATCATCATACTCACAATTTAGAGAAGAAAAGAGTGAGTTTTGCTTTGCTTTAGGGTTGAGAGAATTAGAATTGAATTTGCTTTTCTTCTTTCTTAGTTGGCGGTGGCTCCATTGATTTCCATGGCGACGATAACTATTCTATTTTAATTAGGTTTAGGGTTAGCATTATGATGTATTTATAGGTGTAGGAAGTTATTTAGGACCATTAGATTAACCCTGAACCATGAGAACCAATCAAATGCAAAATCTGCATTTGGGCGAATCGGCCCACAGGTTGACAGCCAAACACCCTGGATTAACCCCTAGTCGACCCAGCTGTGCTCGGGTCGACCTCAAAAATGGGTCGGTTCGGTTATTCCCCCACCCAATTCGCTGTTTAGAACTTTTTCACATATTTATTTATTTAATTTTTAATTTATATATATATATACATATATCAATATATATATATATATATTTCTCTACGCAACCCATTTCACTTAATTCTTTTCTAAAAATTAAGTATACTTTAATTTGTGAATTTTAATGTTATAAAATTATGGGGTGTTACATTCTCCCATCCTTAAAGGATTTCGTCCCCGAAATCTCCAAGTCAAGAAGAATGTATATCCTACCATCTAATCGTCCATCTACTCAACCATCAAACACAAGCATCCATTGTCCTTAAAAGACTTCTAATGCTTTAATGTTTATATGCACAGTGTGTGTGTATATGTCCATATCTAATGCAAAATTAGGTGGTCTACTGATTCAGTCGACCTCCTTAGTGCAATTCATGATAGTGCCATGCGTCCAATATGTATGCAAAAGATTCCTAATGATACATATTAATTCTATATGCGTGCACAACCATCCACCCGAATGCAGCAACTATATGATAATACAACCATTATACATCCATTTACTAAATACATCCATATATATGCAATATGAAGTGACTGAGCCGATCTGGTGCCTAATAGTGTGTGTATATGCATCCACGAGCAACCACTAGCAAACACTTGCATCCACTTTGCATCCACCATACAGAACATGTCTCAAACACATGTTTCAACCATAGGATTATCCTAACTAAAGGTCAAAGATACTAGCGAGAGGATATACTAAAGATAAGATAAGTACAAGCTAAGCGATAAAGGAGAAATTAAAAGACATACCCTCAAAAAGAAAAGGGTATCGTGAACGCATCTTCTCTTCTGTCTCCCAAGTAGCGTTGCTCTCATCATCTCCCCATTGCACTTTGACTAGTCTGACCTCTCGATTCCTCAACCTCTTGATCTCCGACCCAAGAATGCGCGTAGGAGCTCTTCGAATTGTCGCATCATGCTCTATCTCCACCTCTCTAAGAAAGCTCGGCTCTACCACTTCCGCGGTCTCGTGCAAGCACTTCCTCAAATGTGACACATGGAATACGTCGTGTACACCACTAAGTCTCTCGGGCAACTCCACTCTATACGCCATCTGTCCAATTTTCTCCTTAATAGGAAACGACCCTACAAACCTTGGTGCTAATTTCCCAACGGACCCAAAGCGAACAACGTTTCGTAATGGAGACACTTTGACAAAGACCATGTCCCCAACTTCAAACTCGAGATCTGTCCTCCTCTTATCCGCATAAGATTTCTGCCTATCCTCTGTTGCTTTCATCCTCCTTCGAATCAAGTCGATATTCTCCGAAGTCTCCCTAATCATATCGGGCCCAAGTAAGATCTTATCCGTAGATTCCCACCAACATGTAGGTGAACGACAAGGTCGTCCATAAAGAACTTCGAATGGTGCCATACCAATGCTAGACTGAAAGCTGTTATTATATGCGAACTCAACCAATGGAAGATGCTCTTCCCACGTACCCCCAAAGTCAAGGATACATAGCCTCAACAGAACCTCTAGAATGCGATTCACCCTCTCGGTCTGGCCGTCCGTCCGAGGATGATATGCGGTGCTCAAACATAACTGAGTCCCAACCGCCTCTTGTAAGCTTCTCCAAAATTCGCTAGTGAAAATAGGATCGCGGTCACTCACTATGCTTGAAGGAACACCGTGCAAACGAACTATTCCTCGAACGTATACGGAGGCTAGCCATGGAGCAGTCCTCTTACTCTTTACGGGAATGAAATGGGCGCTTTTAGTAAGTCTATCTACTATAACCCAAATTCCCGTATTACGCTTCCTTGATCGTGGTAACCCATCCACAAAATCCATCGAGACACTTTCCCACTTCCATAGTGGAACCTCCAATGGGTGAAGCAACCCACCTGGTTTCTTTTGCTCCGCCTTTACTTGTTGGCACACCAAGCATCTAGCGACATACTCGGCCACATCTTTCTTCATGCCGTCCCAAAAGTAGACTCGTCTTATGTCCATGTACATCTTGTCCCCGCCGGGATGAATGGTCATCTTCGAGTGATGTGCTTCATCAAGAATAGTCTTCCTTAGGTCATCGTCTTTAGGTACACAAAGTCTACCGTCCCTACGCAACCAACCCTTATCATCTAGGGTATACCTACGGAGATGGCTTGATGACTCCCCTCCTTTGAGCTTTTCTACTAACTCAACCAACTGCGGGTCGTCTCGCTGTGCCTCGCCAATCCGTCCTAAAAGTGTAGGTCTAACCTCCAAGGATGCTAGCAAACCGGGTATAAAGTCAACGGAAGGTCTAAAGTCAAACATCAAAATAAATTCTAAACTTCGCCGCTCAACAAACAAAGGACTTAAGGATAATCTTTTTCTACTTAAGACGTCTGCCACCACGTTACCCTTGCCAGGGGTATAGGCTATTTCGAAGTCGTAGGACGCTAAGAACTCCATCCACCTTTGCTGCCTTAAGTTCAAGTCCTTTTGAGAGAATAGGTATTTTAAAGACTTTTGGTCAGTGAATAATTCGAATTTCTCGCCAAGAAGACAATGACGCCAAGACTTAAGCGCGAAAACAATAGCGGCCAACTCTAGGTCATGTGTAGGATAATTTTTCTCATGCGCTCTCAACTGCCTTCCACCATAGGCTATTACCCTACCCTCTTACATTAAGACTGCGCCTAGTCCCGTCCCACAAGCATCAGTATAAATGGTAAACGGCTTACTCCCGTCTTGCAATACTAAGACTGGGGCTGAAGTCAAAGCTCTCTTCAAACGTTGGAACGCATCATCACAATCTACGTCCCGTGTGAAAACTAGGTTCTTCTTCGTCAAGCGTGTCAATGGAGCTGATATCTTTGCGAAGTCTTTGATAAACTTCCTATAGTAGCCAGCCAACCCCAAGAAACTTCTCACTTCGGTAGCATTTTTAGGGACCTTCCAATCTTGGATGGCCACCACCTTCGCGGGATCCACGGCTATCCCTTCTTTAGAAACCACGTGCCCCAAGAACCGTACTTCCTTCCTCCAGAAGTGACACTTAGAAAATTTAGCCTTAAGGCTATGATCTCGTAGGGTCTGCAACACTTCCCTAAGATGTAGGGCATGCTCTTCTTTATCCTTAGAAAAGATCAAGATGTCATCTACAAAGACTACCACGAATTTGTTAAGGTACTCCCTAAACACCCTACTCATCAAATCAACAAAATATGCTGGGGCGTTTGTCAAACCGAAGGGCATCACTAGCCATTCATAGAAACCGTCCAGAGTCCTAAAGGCAGTCTTGTCTATGCTATCCTCAGCCACTCTCAACTGATGGAACCCAGTGGCTAAGTCCAACTGCGAAAACACTGAGGCGCCAACTAACTGATCGAAGAGATCGTCAATCCTAGCCAGTGGGTGTCTGTTCTTCTTAGTAAGTTTATTAAGTTCTCTATAGTCCACACACAGTCTAAGGGACCCATCCACCTTCGTGGCCAATACTACTGGAGCACCCCACTCCGATATACTTCGTCTTATGAACCCCTTCTCAAGCAACTCCTTCACTTGCTTATCGAGTTCCCTCCTTTCACGTGGAGCCATGTGGCGTACTGGCAAAGATACTGGTTTCGCATTATCCACAAGATATATTCGAAAATTTATCTCCCGCTTCGAAGGCAAGCCCTTCACCTCCTCAAACACATCCGAATATTCTCAGACCACTCTAACAGATCGTAGATTTTCCTCAGACGCATCAAGCGATTCTAGATAACTTAGCATAACCGAATTTATGGGATTACAGAAGATTTCGAGAGTGTTGCCAAGGCGAGTCACGAGCCTAACTACTCTCCTTTCACAATCAAGAACGGCCCCATTTCTGGATAACCAATCCATTCCTAAAATTAGCCCATAGCCCGTGAAGCCCAACACATAAGCATCACATCTAAATTCAACGCTAAGTATGGAAATTTTCAAATCCAAACACATCATAGACAAATAAGCTGAGCCCCCTATTGGATTCGAAACAACTAAGGGATCCTCTACTAAACTGGTGTTTAAGTGCAGTGATTCAACTAATGATGTAGAGATAAACGAATGTGATGCGCCCGAATCGAATAAGGTACAGACAGGATGATCAAACAGAAAAACTAAGCTTTCAACAGAAATGGTTCTACCTCGTTCTTGCAGCGGTGGGACCGCGAGAGCCTGAACTTGTGCCCTAGCCTGCCCTGGTGCCATAAGAGCCTGCACCTGTCCTCCCGAGGTAGCTCCTGCCCTCTGCCCCTTCTTTGGGCAGTCCTTCACTAAATGTCCTACATCGCCACAATGAAAACAGCCTGTCTTCTTTTTCTTTCCGCAATCCTTGCTGAGATGGCCTGGGGTTCCACAGTTAAAGCACTTCTTCTTTCCCTTGCCATTATTGTCTTTTCCACCCTTCTTGTTTTGTTGTTGTGGTTTCTTCTGATCCCCCTTCTTCTCGGGTGCCTTATCAGCTTTAGCGCTTTTCTCCTCATGCATGAGCGCCATTTCTACTAACTTCTCAAAGGTGGCCCCCATCGGGATGTGGGTCATAGCCAACCCTTGCAATGGTTCATTCAAGCCATTCACGAACCTTAGAGCCTTCTTCTCCGGCGTGTTTACTAAGTCCAAGCCAAACCTTGCTAACTAATTAAATTTATTGACATATTCTTTCACTGATGAGCTTCCTTGCTTCAATGTCAAGAACCTTTCCATATATAGATTTTCTTCCGCCCTTGAGAGAAACTTCGCCTCGAACCTACGTCGGAAATCCGCCCAAGAGTCAACAGGACGCTCCCCATTAGTGACCTCCCACCAAAACGAGGCCTCTCCCTTCATCAAACAAGCTGCTAAACGAACTCTCCTCCCTTCTTCTACTTCAAAGATTTCTAGCAATTCTTCCACCTCCTTAAGCCAATCTCTAGCTTCCACAAATGTTTCTGACCCTTGAAATGGTTTTCCACCCATAGCCTTGAATTCCTTGCACGTCTTTGCAAAAGTATCTACATGAGGAGGAGGAGGAGGAACGGGTGCAACTGGTGGTGGAGGAACATTGGATGGACCTGCAGCGGCCCTAGCCTCCAATAGCCTCCTATACCATCCTGGTATCGTTACACCGTCGGGTAGATTAAGATCTTCAGCCATGCTGAAATGAAAAAGGAAACATTCAAAATGGATAATTCGAAAGATAAGATATGTGGCTATTGGGGATTATGTTTTTCTTAAAAACTTTTCTCTTTAAATTTCTCATTAAAACATGTTTTTGAAAACACTTCTTCCAAAAATAACTATCTTTCTAAAGTATTTTTATATGTTCAGGTAACCTCGCTCTGATACCACGTGTAACACCCCACGTCCATTAATGTCACTCACAAAGGGAATGCATTAACTTCCATGGAGGTTATAAGTGAATATAGAACAGAAAAATTACAACAAGACAAATAGTAAATAGTACTTGGAAATCTAAAACTTCATTTTATTGCAGCGGAAATTAAACATGTTTGTTACATAATAAAACCATAGATCATAACCAAGTACAATATCCATCTTCATAAAAACAAAATACATAATCCCATTACATAAATAGCCATTAAAAAGATAACAAGCTGGACTTTACTTCAACGGTCCAAGCTTTCCAAAGAGAGATGAAGCAATTCAATCAAACTCCACTAGAGCTGGGCCCAACCTGAGGACCTGGAGGGGGAAAAAGGATAGAAATAGAGGGGGTCAAACATAAAGTCTGGCGAGTATGATAATTCTAACAATACTATTATCAAAATAACTAGACTAAGGCATAAGATGGAAGACAAGTAAATGTCTATGAACTCTTAGGAAGATAAACATAGCGTTTAAGATAACGTTAAAGATAACGGTAAAGGCACACCTAATTACTAACGAATGATTACTACACTGCTCCGCACATTACTAGACTGCACCACACCAGTCACCCTATTGTTTGATCCCACTTGCTTCACATAGAAACTTTATAAATAGCCTTACGTACCCCTAGCTGACTACATAGGCACCGTCTGCCCCTATCTCCACTTGGTGTACCCCACTACCCACTTTCGATTGGCTCCCTACTCGTAGATACCCGTGCTGGCCCCACAGTGGGGTGTATCACTCCCCTAAAGTGGCAACCCGATACAACTTGAGAATGCACGGCTTATACCTACACGATGCAACAACGTCTTACCTACCAGCCCAGGTCCACACACGCATACGAAACCCGTTGGACTTGCGTCGCCACCGCTCCCCGTTTTGGCCTCTTATAGTCGAACCCAGCATGCGTGTCCCGTCCTCGACTTGGGTCGAGCCCACAAAGATATGTTTGTGATACTGGTCGAAATGGGCCTCCACAAGCAACCCACCTAAGCTTGTCACTAGTATATCCCACTTGACCCTTTTAGTCATGTTCATTTACATGTGTGTTTGGTTAAGTCTTACTAATCGTATTTCACATGCCACTAAGGGCACCCCCTAGATTCCTCATGCCACCCAAGGCACCTACTTAACCCCCATGTCCCACCTTACATGTTTATCTGGTTACGTATTTCTTAATTCATTCAGGCCATAACCTCATAAAGACCTCTCACATTAGACTGGCATTTATGGCAGCTGGATTTGCCGGGCGGGTCCGGGCAGTCTTACACCATAAAAGAGTCTAACCTCGTGTCTTTACAACCGTTATACTTTAGTTTAGGCCTAGGATCTCTCACATTGGGCTGACATTTGTGACCACTGGATTTGTTGGGCGGGTCCGGGTAGGTTTACGTCACAAACGAGTCCAACCTCGTGTCCTAAGCATTGATTAACACTTAAAATCTTTTACCCCAGTTTTAATAATTCCCTATTCAAATTATTAATTAAGTCAACTTTTAATGATGTCCATAATTGACTCAATTATGGCCATCCACTTATGGCATGCAAAATCATATCAATTGCACCCCAACTTTTTAATATTAAATCCTTAATATTACCCCTACCCCACGTTTATACGTTCGCTTATTCAACGCATAATATAGGCTAGACTTGTATAGTCTAACACCTAGCACAAAGATAAATTATCACAACATATAGACAATTAAAATAAATCTAATCATAATAGGGGTGAAACTTGCATAAACTACACATGTTAAGGATCTAAAAGTGTCAACTTGTTAAATGTCTCAATTTACATGATATGATCATAGCCCAAATCTATACATAAACTTGCATATGGGGTTTTTAGGCAACATAACGATGGTGTGAACTAGCATAGGATATCACATAAGTCATAGCATAATTCTAGATGTCATAATAGATGTCTTGGCATATGTTCATAATTTTTCTAATCAATCTAACTTGCATATGTGACTTGTCATATAGATCAAAATATCCCAAACATGATGATTTAATTAATATGAACTAACTAGCATAGATGGTAACATCATGGCCTTTTTAACATGTATGATTCATCACAACTTAGCATAGAAACTTTCAACATACATAACATCATCATAGCATGATTCACAACATATAAGATATCATCATCACATAACATTGGATTTACAATATACATGATAGCAAAAGGGGTTTACAACAACATATATGATAATTCACATCATCTACTCATAATCCATTCATAACTCAACCTAATTAAAATGATAATAATCTTGTTAAGATCATCATACTCACAATTTAGAGAAGAAAAGAGAGTGTTTTGCTTTGCTTTAGGGTTGAGAGAATTAGAATTGAATTTGCTTTTCTTCTTTCTTAGTTGGCGGCGGCTCCATTGATTTCCATGGCGACGGTAACTATTCTATTTTAATTAGGTTTAGGGTTAGCATTAGGATGTATTTATAGGTGTAGGAAGTTATTTAGGACCATTAGATTAACCCTGAACCATGAGAACCAATCAAATGCAAAATCTGCATTTGAGCGAATCGGCCCACGGGTTGACAGCCAAACACCTTGGATTAACCCCTAGTCGACCCAGCTGGGCACGGGTCAACCTCAAAAATGGGCCTGTTCGGTTATTCCCCCTCCCAATTCGTTGTTTTGAACTTTTTCGCATATTTATTTATTTAATTTTTAATTTATATATATATATATATATCAATATATATATATATATATATATATATTTCTATACGCAACCCATTTCACTTAATTCTTTTCTAAAAATTAAGTATACTTTAAATTGTGAATTTTAATGTTATAAAATTACGGGGTGTTACACAAAGTGTATGGTCTTTTGGAGTTCTCCGCCTTTTCGCTTCACGTACTGACTGAAGAAGGTAGGTAGACGACGAGTTGCTATCACAGGGCACTAACTGGTCTCGTCGAATCACGCTGGTACGTCTTAGTCTTTTGATTTCCCCTTAATTATTGCAATCAAGGCACACTCATTGTTTCAACTACGCAGACCTAACCTCTGTGAGCACAGGCGGATCATCTGCCACTCACAGAGGAATACCAAAAGTACCCTACGTCCCCGGAAGCCGCGTGCTTCTTAACCCATCCCGTTGGAGCCTACACGAATATTTAGATGGTCATGCGCTCCTCTTTGAGTCTTTTGACATCCCGATGATCTACCCTTTATGGTTATTCATCCTCTAACATATGGACTGGTCCAAGCGCCTCAGTTTTATATGTCATTAGACCCTATATCTAACCATTTATTTCCACGCTTGCACCACCTCGTGAGTTTTCACATTTAACTTGGTTATTCTCCTTCACATTGATTTCCTTTCCAAGTTTACCAAGTTACCCTCGCTTATTAATGTTTCATATATGACTCATTACTTGTAAGTTTCATTAACAAGCTTTGTACCCCCATTATCCATCCTAACTTATTTCTTATATAATCCTAACTTATTTCTTATATAAGATTTTCCTCATATTTATCTTCTTATTCAGTTATACTTCCATCTATTGATGTCCCACAATCCATCGTTATTTGCTTAGTTTTCATAACTAAGGCTTATTGCTTAGCTTTCTTAACCAAGGATTATTACTTATTTTTCTTAAATAAGGCTTATTACTTATTTCTCTTAACTAAGGTTTATTACTTAGTTCTCTTAAGTAAGATTTCCTACTTAGTTATCTTTATCGTTATTTACTTAGTTCTCCTAACTAAGGTTTTCTAATCATAAGTCATGTTATGTTTATCTTTATGTAATTAGATATATTGCATATCTTCCTTTCTTTAATTAATTTATCTCTACAATTATTGCTTTCCCTCTATTCTAATTGCCTGCACATATTTCATATCCAATAAATTTCCAATTTAATTTATTTATTGCAACAACTTAGTTGTCACATACATTTTTTTCGTACAACTAAATTTATATAATGCATCATTCTTTATTCATATATAACCCTTTCCTTTTTCCCTCATGCGGTTTCTTTTCCATTAATGCATCCTTCCATTATTTTATATACAATATGAATTGTACTAATTTTTTGTTGCATATTTCTAATGTTCTTATATTTTTCCATGCATTAAATTTATGTTTATTTTGGTTCATGCATCTACACATTTTTATTTGCATGCATTAAATTCTTAACCGTTATGTGTATGTATATATACATATTTCTTATTTTCACGCAATTAAATTTATTTATTAATTGCTCATTACATTATGTATACAAAATTTGAATTGTACGCTCATTAACTCATTCAATTTCTTTTCTTCTTACTTCTAATTGTACGTTATATTGTACTATTTTTAATGCATTGCATATTAATCTCTTTCCTTCATGCATTTAACTCTTTTGATATTTGTTTTCTTTCTATTTTGATTGCACATCCTTATTTTATAATCAATTTACTAATTCTTCTTTTTATTTATTTATCGATTTATTCTTGCATATGCACATAATTAATTACATGCGCTAATTCTCTTATTACTCTTTTTGTTTACATATAATTAACTTTTACATTAAAATATACATATGCACTATTACCTATTTGCTACTTAGAAAAATTGCGGGGTGTTACATTATCGGATGATTTTATTTTCGAGCACAGAGCATGCTAGGAAATTAAATCTTAATCCTGTGCATGAGTGAGCTGACATAGTCATCTAGGAATCCAAATACAGATACAAATAAAAAAAAATTATCCTAAATTATTCATAGAATCCATGGCGATCTAATCTAAGTCAGTCGATGATAATTGTGTGATTGCTTGGTCCAGAATCACTCCCTCTCTAGGGAGTAGTAGGTGGTTGAGCTGATGCTGGCGCTTTTGGTTCATTAATATACTCGGTCATCTATCCACGTCTGATTTTCTCTTCAATTAAGTCCTGTAAGTTCCTACACTCATTGGTGGTATGACCAGCCAGTTCGTGAAAAAGGATATTTTTTTTCTAGATTCTAGCCCCTATGATGTTGGCTCCCTCCTAGGAGGATTTGGGTAGGAGATGCAATCCTTTATATCCAAATAGATATCCTCTATCGCCAAATTAAGAGTCACATACTTTTCGTATTTTGGTACTCTCCGGACCTGTGTGTTTCGATCATTCTTAGTTGTGTCTTTTCCTTTCCCCTTATCCTTGTTCTTTCCCAAATTGTATGGTCCTCCATCCTTATATCATGTTTACTTAGGTAACATCCTTCTTGGTGCTAGTGTCTCCTTCATGCAAGAACCTATCCGTTTCAAAATAGAAATCAGTAAGGTCCCTTGGCAGATCTCACTGTAAAGAGATCTTGAAGTTGGTTTAATCCAAGCTGCTCGATACGACTGCCATTAGTATCATAGATGGTTCGGGTATATTTATTGATGTTACCACCGCATAAAATCTTTCTAAGAATGAGTGTAGTGTTTCTCCAGACCTCTTCTTGATAGAAGTGACACGACGTTTTTATGCCGAGCTGTATGGACCTTAAACTGCTCAATTAATCGAGCGACCAATATATTCCAACTACCAATCGATTCCGCGTCTAGATGTCGAAACCACATAGCAGCTATATCCATCAAGTGGAGGGGGAAACACTTAGCCATGACGTTGTATGACGCCAATAATACTTCCATGTGACACATGTTGCACATGAGACGAGCGGTAAGATCCTTCCTTCCATCTTAAGGCTCCAAAGCTGGTAATTTGAAATCTAGGGGATTATGGGAATTCCTAATATTCTGTGTGAAGGAGATTTGGTTGATGCTATCCACATCATCCTGGGATTCCTGTTTGTGAAACATTGAATTACATTGGCGATCCGGCTTCCATTTCCTAGAAGTTGTCGCAAACCATCAAGTCTAGCACTGGTGCCCTCAGCATGAAGCCTAGTAGTAGGTGATAGATGGTCCCACGTTTCCAGAACTGGTTCGGTGTTTCTGTAACACCCCACGTCCGTTAATGTCACTCACTAAGGGAATGCATTAAGCTTCGTGAAGCGTTATAGTTAAATAAGAACATAATAGCACAAGACAGACATGTAAAACAGCAGTGGAATTAAAAACTTTATTTAAATCAGAACATCAGGGTCCCAAAAATTGAGTTTACATCATAAGTAACTAATTATATTAATAATCTGTCTGACAAAAAATATCAGAGTACAAAAGCATAAAACCATATTTCCCTTGCAAATCCATAAGAGAGTTGACAAGAAGTCAAAGAAGTACATCTATAGCCAAAATCCAAGCTAAGCTGAAAGAATCCAAATCCACTCTAAGCACTTCCACCCTGAGAACCTGGGGGAAAACGGAAGAGAGAGAAGAGAAAACAAAAAGGGCCAGGCATAAAGTCTAGCGAGTCCAGTTACTTTTAAATATAAATAAATTAAAGTATCTTGGCAGGTATATAAAACTGGAAGAACAAGATAACAGTAACAATAACAAGTGTGAACTGAGTAAGATAAGATGAACAGGATATATTGCGCTTCTTAAATACATTTCTCTGCACCGCGCAGATACTAGTATATCATAAATAGAATGATCCCTACTAATACCGTTCCATTACATTTTGATTATTAGGTTACTTGGGTTAATAGCACTCAAAACTTATACTCGCATCATACCTATTTACTTTCCCATGGATCCACATATTACAACATATGTAGCTATCTCTCAATATTGAGATACACCCCATGGTAACCCACTCGCACGGTCTCCACCATAGTGAATGCAGTCCCTCGTCCTACGCCGGAGTGACGTACGGATCTCTATATGACAATGTAACGTTCCTCATATATCTATCATTACAATGCTACGTAAGCATACGGATTGCCACCATCGATTGAATCAGATTCCTTATCGGAATAATGCCCTCTAGTCTACGATACACCACCCAGATCAGATATGCATGTATCTAGACTGTCCCACGTATGTACTGTAATTGTATCTCGATGCCTCAATTGCACGTCCTCTAATGTGCATCGAGTTCAATGGCAGGGCTAAACTAGAAACACTGAACTCGACCAGGAGATTTTCCATACCTGTACAGGCCGCCTTTAAGTGCCTCCAAATACAGATATTCCTCGTGTCTGTTTTCCATGGTAGCCATCGCCCCACCTCGGGCCCTCCCTCAACTAGTAAAGACTACAAGAGCTAAGTGACTGCCCCTAATACAACCAATCTAAACATCCATGTGGCATCTACCCTCAACCTCGTACCTCGATAGTGAAAGGTGAAATGATATCTTGGGTTTACCTCTAGTCTTTTCTCTTCGCGCTGGCTGCCGTTGACGGATATCTGACGATCTACTATCCCTGTTGGTCGTGACCCTCTCTACCTCCTCGTGAGGCAACCGTTGAATCACCCTGGTGTCACTTCGTCACAGCAATCTGACTGCATAGCTACATCTGAAGTCAAGGCCCACCCACCTAGTAGTTACGCGCAGACCCAACCTCTACTAGTACAGCCTAAGACATCTGTCACTGCACAGAGGACTACTAGAAGCACCTTACATACATCAGGAAGCCGCGAGCTTCCCCTTCCTGTCCTTTGGAGCCGTCATAACAATCAGATGAATGTGCGCTCCCCTCTTGTCTTATAACACCTCAATATTCAACCCCGTTGGGTTATTCACCATCAAACGTACGGACTGGTCCAAGCGCCTTTCTTTAATATGCTGTTAGACCCTATGTCTAAAAATTCTTTTACGTGCTTGCCATACATCACCCAGTTCCCATTTAACTTGGTTATTTCCATTCATATTGAACTCATATTCCAATCTACCAAATTTCTCTTGCTTATTAATTTCAATCAAATAACTTGATCCATTTAATTTTATTAATAAGCCTACAACATATTATTCTCTAGATTGTAGCCCAAGGTCTGTAATCCACAATCTATTTTATATTCTTGCTTGGTTACATCATTACAATAACATGTTCTCCTTAATACGTTATTAAGTATATCTCAATTCACATGTTTCCTAATTAACATGTCACTTACCATTTATGATTAAATATAACTTATTTATTTTACCAGTTTTCCTCATTCTTTCTCATTTAATCATAAATTCAATTTACACCGTCACTACAACTTATCGTTGTTTACTTAGCAGATTACGCATATCTAATTCTATCATTTCTACAAGTTATGCTTACCCTACAAGGGTGTCTTTAATTACATAACTTTATTATATTTTCCACTGGTTATATATACCACTAGGTGTCTTTAATTACATAACCTTATTGGGTTAAATTTGTGGGCATACATGTAAATATTACCCACCCCCTCTATTTTACTTAACCCACCCACTACCCATCCAATTTTACTTAACCCTAACTTAAGTTCATAATCATACAATCCTTATGGATTAAATTAGGTTAAGTAGTCCAATTGTTACCATGTCCAATTATTGTTATAATGGGCTAAACCTCCCACATTAGACCAACAACGTGCGGATGCTGGATATGTTGGTCGGGTCCGGGCAGTCTTGTTCCACATTTGGGTCTAACCTCGTGTCTTAGCCCGATCCGTACTTGCCTATTTAGATCTCTCATATTAGGTTCAACATTAGCGGCTACTGGATATGCCGGTCGGGTCCGGACAGACTACCACCACTAATGCAACCTAACCTCGTGTCATAGGTGCAATTACAATTCCTAATTGTAATTACTAGACATTCCATTTTTATCCAAATCTACCTTTGTCATTATAGGTGATTATTTCTCTTTTTCCTCACATTTAATTATATGCCCAATTCACTATTCAAATCATAGACTTTTACACCCCTTTTCAATTCACCTTTTAATTATGCACTATATGCTCTTTTTCCCAAGTTATAAGTCAAGGCATATATATATATATATATATATATATATATATATATGTTATGCACAAACCCAAATCAACATATTTTCCAATTTATGTCCTTAGTCCACATTCGCCCATTTCAATACAAGTTATACCCAAATCCATATTCACATATTTTCCAATGTATGCCTAAAATCCATATTCACATACATCCCAATTTATGTCCCAAATCAGTACTTACACATGTAACAATTTATGCTCAAATTATATTTTCCAATGTATGCCTAAATTCATATTCATATTATCCAACACAATATATGCCCCCAAATTCATATTCGTATATTTCCAAATTTTATGCCCAAATTTAGATCCATATTTTCCAATACCAATTATGCCGCAAATTATGTCTTTCCCCATTATTCCCAATTTCGAACGTTCGCATCTTTCAGTGTTAGGCCTAGGCACGAAGGTAGCCTGGCTTATATAAAAATAAAAAGGTAAAAGAGGGAGAGAAGAGAATCGAGAACAGGCATAATAACGAATCAATAATAAACTGGTAGAAATAGGCATAAACTGAATAGGTACATTATGACAAGATTTAACATGGTGGCAATATGAACATATAAAAGAAGATCTGATAATTATGTCATAATAGAACTGATTAAGCACCGATTCAAGATCCAGTTTTTATATACATATCAAGATTACTATTTAAATATTCAGATCTGAAACTAACGTGAACTCACAGTGAATAGATCTGAGGAAATGGATCCAAATTACTGTGAAGAACATGTTGAATAAGTTGTTGTAGCCATCGTTGAATTTGTTGTAGCAATCTTTAAGTATGTATAATCTTCTTTAAATTGATTTAGAAGAAGAGAGGCCATTTTAATTTTCGTTGTAGCAGAGCTTCGCCATTAGCATTAATTTTAGATGAATAAAACCTAGGTCTAGGGTCCTTTATATAGCCTAGGGTTCATGAATCTAGCTCCAAAACCGTCCAGGTTCAGAAAAGAAGTTTCTAGAGCCTTGTGTGGGTCGACCCCCCTTCATGGGCGTCGACCCCTGGGTCAACCCCCATGAGCCTGAGTCGACCCCTAGGTCAACCCAGTAGGGTCTCATGTCGACTTCAAAATGTCGGCCCTTCCTCGATTTACGTGCCAGATTTCTAGTTTTTGCTGATTTTTGAATATTTTTGAATTTTATGTGTATATATCTTTCCTATATGCATACAAACTTCAAACCTTAATAACTTCTTCATACGCTGTCCGATTTACGCAAACCAGGTGTTTATTTTGACTAGAATTTCGAAACGGACACAATGGCGCAGTCCATTTTACTTAATTCTGAATATTAAATTAAGTTTTCCTTAATTCATTGTTAATAGTTTATTTCATACTAATTATTCTTTAATTCATCATCTTTAGTGTCAGTAAAATTCCGAGGTGTTACATTCTCCCCTACTCAAAAGATTTCGTCCCCGAAATCTATAAGTTAAGAAGAACGTATACCCTAACATCCAACAGTCATACATCCATCTAGCAATCACAGACATCCATTGTCCTTATGGTATTTCTAATGCTTTTATGAACATATGCAATAGTGTGTGTATATGTCCGTAAACTAATGCGAAAGATCAGGCAATCTACTTATTCAGTTGACCTCCTTAATGCAATGTATGTTTGAGCCATGCAACCAAAATGTATGCAAATCACCCTAATCCATGTAAGTTTTATATGTGTGCACAATCATCCATCCAAATGCGACATCAATGTAACGATAATCCATAAAAATTTAAAAAAAATGTACACACATCAATATGCAATATGTAAGTGATTGAGTTGATCTAGTGTTTATTGTGTGTGTATATGCAACCACGAGCAATCACTAGTAACCACTTGCATCCATCAAACAAAATATGTCCCAAACACAAGTTTACATTCATTTGTTTTTTTACCTAAAGACTCGATCGATATGAGATATTCAAACGATAGATACAAGTATAAATTTGAATCTTGGAAAAAGAAGTTAAGGACATATTCTCGAAAAGGAAAGGATAAGAAGCGCGAATCTATCTTCAGCCTCCTAAGTAGTGTTCTCGCGGCCCTTTCCCCATTGCATTCTTACCAGCTTCACTTCTTTGTTGCATGATTTCTTAACCTCCGATCCAAGTACGCAAGTCGAAACTCATCCAGTCGTTGCTTCCTTCTCTACTTTCACTTCCTCTCGCAAGTTTGGCTTCACTACCTCGAACTCTATACATTTTTTTCGCCTCTTGAATGAATAGTTGTCTTAGAATGATGGTCTACCTCAAGGACTGTCTTTAATAGGTTTCCCATTCCGATATAATTCACCTATCAAACCTCTTCTCAAGTAGCTCCCCCTACTTGCTTACAAAGTTCCCTCTTTTTTTAGGAGTCACATGTCGCAAATCATCAATAGATATATCAAGATGTTCTAGGAGACTAAGCATAACAGACCCCTTTGGTGTCATAAGAAACTTCGAGAGTCTTTCTACGGCAAGTCAAAAGTCTAACGACTCTCCTCTCACAATCTAGAATGGCTCCATAAATGTAGTTAACCAATCCATCCCTGGAATCAAACTGTATCATATGAAATCAAGAACATATGCGTCGTAACCAAACTCGATGCCTAACACAGAGATTCTCAATCCCCAACAAATCCTCAATAAATGAGTCGTACCTCTAATGAGTTTGAGACACTAACGGGATCCAAAACCATACTAGTATCTAGGTGCAGAGACTCAATTAGAAGATCAGATACAAAAGAATGCGAAGCGCGAGAAAAAGAATCCTAACAAGATGATTAGAAATAGAAATCAATCCTTCGATGGAAACTTTCCTACCCCTATCATATCCACAAGCTATGAGAACATTAGCTTGCCCTCTAGAAGTTCCTGCCTTCTGGCCTTGTTCTTGTTTCTTTGGGCACTCCTTAATAAGGTATCCTGCCTTACCAAAGTGGTAACAACACCTTTCCTCTTTCTATATTCCTTTTTCAGATGACCCACCGTTCCGAAATTATGGTATTTACTCTTTTCTTCTTTGGGTTGTTCTCCTTAGCCCCAACTCCCTTATTCTCCTTTTTACCATCCTTGTGCAACATGATAACAAGTCTCTTGAAAGCGGCCTCCATTGCACGGAAATCCCTTCGAGGATTGAGAGAAAATAAGACTCAGGTAAAACCACAGCGGCTAAAGATGGAGGTTGGGCACTTCTTTGCCCTTAGACATGTACCGTAGTTTTAACATGCCTACGGAACCATGCCGAAATAGGGATACCCTTTCGAGAGGAAACGGTTCCCCGATCAAAAAGGAAAAGAAATCAAGAAGAGAATTGAGAAGATATTCATGGCTTTGGGAAATACGCTTTTTAAAAACTGACTTTTTATTTTAAAATACTTTGTTTTTGAGACCTTTTTTGAAAACCATTTTCAAAATACTTTACCTGATCTTATAACCATATGCTCTGATACTAAATGTAACACCACACGTCTGTTAATGTCAGTCACTAAGGGAATGCATTAAGTTTCGTGAAGCGTTATAGGTAAATAAGAACATAATAGCACAAGTCAGACATGTAAAATAGCAGTGGAATTAAAAAAATTATTTAAATCAAAACATCAAGATCCCAAATACTGAGTTTACATCATAAGTAACTAATTACAATAATCTGTCTTGCCAAAAATACCGGAGTACAAAAGCATAAAACCATATTTCCCTTGCAAAGCCATAAGAGAGTTGACAACTATCAAAGCAGTACATCTATATCCAAAATCCAAGCTAAGATGAAAGAATCCAAATCAACTCTAAGCACTTTCACCCTGAGAACCTAGGGGGAAAACGAAAGAGAGAGAAGAGGAAATAAAAAGGGTCAAACATAAATTCTGGCGAGTCCAGTTACTTTTAAATATAAATGATAAAAGTATCATGGCAGGTATATAAAACTGGAAGAACAGGATAACAGTAACAATAACAAGTGTGAACTGAGCAAGATAAGATGAACATGATATATTGCGCTTCTTAAATACATTTCTCTGCACCGCGTAGATACTGGTATATCAAAAATAGAATGATCCCTACTAATATCGTTCCATTACATTTTCTTAATTATTAGGTTACTTGGGTTAATATCACTCAAAACTTATACTCGCATCGTACTTATTTACTTTCCCATGGATCCACCTAGTACAACATATGTAGCTATCTCTCAATATTGAGATACACCCCATGGTAACCCACTCGCATGGTCTCCACTGTAGTGAACGCAATCCCTCATCCTATACCGGAGTGACGTACGGATCTCTATATAACAATGTTACATTCTGCATATATCTGTCATTACTATGTTACGTAAGCGTACGGATTGCCACCATCGATCGAATCAGATTCCTTATCGGAATATTGCCCTCTGGTCTACGATACACCACCCAGATCAGATATACATGTATCTAGACTGTCCCACGTATGTACTGTAATTGTAGCTCGATGCCTCAATCGCATGTCCTCTAATGTGCACCGAGTTCCATGGCAGGGCTAAACTAGAAGCATGGAACTCGGCCGGAAGCTTTTCCATACCTGTACTGGCCGCCTTCGAGCAGCTCCAAATACAGATATTCCTCGGGTTAGTTTTCCATGCTGGCTATGGCCCCACCTCGGCCCCTCCCTCAACTAGTAAAGACTACAAGAGCTAAGAGAACACCCCTAATACAACCAATCTAAACATCCATGTGGCGTCTACCCTCAACCCCATAACTCGATAGTGAAAGGTGAAATGATATCTTGGATTTAGCTCTAGTCTTTTCGCATCCCGCTGACTACCGATGACGGATATCTGACGGTCTACTATCCTTGTTGGTTGTGACCCTCTCTACCTCCTCGTGAGGCATCCATCGAATCACCCTGTTGTCACCTCATCACAGCATTCTGACTGTATAACTACATCTGCAATCAAGGCCCACCCACCTAGTAGTTACGCGCAGACCCAACCTCGGGGAGTACAGCCTAAGACATCTATCATCGCATAGAGGACTACTAGGAGCACCTTACGTACTCCAGGAAGTCGCGTGCTTCCCCTTCTAGTCCTTTGAAGCCGTCATAACAATAAGATGAATGTGCACTCCCCTCATGTCTCATAACATCTCGATGATCTACCCCGTTGGGTCATTCACCCTCAAATGTACGGACTGGTCCAAGCGCTTTTCTTTAATATACTGTTAGACCCTATGTGTAAACATTCTTTTACGCGCTTGCCTTGCCTCACCTGGTTCCCGTTTAACTTGGTTATTTCCGTTCATATTGAATTCTTATTCCAATCTACCAAGTTTCTCTTGCTTATTAGTTTCAATCATATAACTTAATCCATTTAAGTTTATTAATAAGCCCACAACATGTTATTCTCTAGATTGTAGCCCAAGGTATGTAATCCACAATCTATTTTATATGCTTGCTTGGTTACATCATTACAATAACATGTTCTCCTTAATATAAGGATATCTCAATTCACATGTTTCCTAATTAACATGTCACTTACCATTTATGATTAAATATAACTTATTTATTTTACCAGTTTTCCTCATTCTTTCTCATTTAATCATAAATTCAATTTACACCGTCACTACAACTTCTCGTTGTTTACTTAGCAAATTATTATGCATATCTAATTCTGTCATTTCATTAAGTTATGCTTACCCTACAAGGGTGTCTTTAATTACATAACTTTATTATATTTTCCACCGGTTATGTATACAACTAGGTGTCTTTAATTACATAGCTCTATTGGGTTAAGTTCGTGGGCCTATATGTAAATATTACCCACCCCCTCTATTTTACTTAACCCACCCACTACCCATCCAATTTTACTTAACCCTAACTTAAGTTCATAATCATACAATCCTTATGGATTTAATTAGGTTAAGTAGTCCAATTCATTACCATGTCCAATTATGGTTATAATGGGCTAAACCTCCCACATTAGGCCTACAATGTGTGGATGCTGGATATGCCGGTCGGGTCCGGGGAATCCTATTCCACAGTTGGGTCTAATCTCCTGTCTTAGCCCGATTCGTATTTGCACACTTAGACCTCTCACATTAGGTTCAACATTAGTGGCTGCTGGATATGCCGGTCGGGTCCGAGCAGACTTCCACCACTAATGCAACCTAACCTCGTGTCATAAGTGCAATTACAATTCCTAATTGTAATTACTGGACATTCCATTTTTATCCAAATCTACCTTTGTCATTATAGGTGATTATTTCTTTTTTCCCCATATTTAATTATATGCCCAATTCACTATTCAAATCATAGACCTTTACACCCCTTTTCAATTCACCTTTTAATTATGCACCATGTGCTCTTTTTCCCAAGTTATAAGTCAAGGCATATACATATATATGTATATATATGTTATGCACAAACCCAAATCTACATATTTTCCAATTTTTGTCCCTAGTCCACATTTGCCCGTTTCAATACAAGTTATACCCAAATCCATATTCGCATATTTTCCAATGTATGACTAAAATCCATGTTCACATACGTCCCAATTTATGTCCCAAATCAGTACTTACAAATGTCCCAATTTATGCTCAAATTATATTTTCCAATGTATGCCTAAATTTATACTCATATTATCCAACACAATGTATGCCCCCAAATTCATATTCGTATATTTCCAAACTTTATGCCTAAATTTTGATCCATATTTTCCAATACCAATTATGTCCTAAATTTTGTCTTTCCCCATTGTTCCAAATTTCACACATTCGCATCTTTCAGCGTTAGGCCTAGGCTCGATGGTAGCCTGGCTTATATAAAAATGAAAAGGGAAAAGAGGGAAAGAAGAGAATCGAGAACAGGCTTAATAACGAATCAATAATATATTGATAGAAATAGGCATATTATGACAAGATTTAACATGGTGGCGATATGAACATATAAAAGCAGATCTGATAATTATGTCATAATAGAACTGATTAAGCACTGATTCAAGATCCAGTTTTTACTATTTAAATATTTAGATCTAAAAATAACATGAACTCACAGTGAATAGATCTAAGGAAATGGATCCAAATTACTGCGATGAACATGTTGAATAAGTTGTTGTAGCCATCGCTGAATTTGTTGTAGCAATTTTAAATATGTATAATCTTCTTTGAATTGATTTAGAATAAGAGAGGCCATTTTAATTTTCGTTGTAGCAGGGCTTTGCCATCAGCATTATTTTTAGACGAATAAAACCTAGGTCTAGGATCCTTTATATAGCTTAAGGTTCATGAATCTAGCTCCAAAATCGTCCAGGTTCAGAAAAGAAGTTTCCAGAGCCACGGGTGGGTCGACCCCTATGTCGACCCCCCTTCATGGGTGTCGACCCCCATGAGCCTGAGTCGACCCCTACGTCGACCCAACAGGGTCACGGGTCGACTTCAAAATGTCGGCCCTTCCTCGATTTACGCGGCGGATTTCTGGTTTTACTGATTTTTGAATATTTTTGTATTTTATATGTGTATATATCTTTCCTATATGTATACAAACTTCAAACCTTAATAACTTCTTCATATGTTGTCCTATTTACGCAAACTAGGTGTCTATTTTGAGATGGGCACAATAGCATAGTCCATTTTATTTAATTCTGAATAATAAATTAAGTTTTCCTTAATTCATTGTTATAGTGTATTTCACACTAATTATTCTTTAATTCATCATCTTTAGTGTCATTAAAATTCTGGGGTGTTACAGTTTCCCTTGAGTCCCGCTCGATATGGTCGAACCGGTTCGCGATGATGCCGAGCTGAACAACTCATGTTGTTCTATCTATAAGAAAGTTTGTTTGTGCTCAACTATCATTTCCATTATGAGTGCCACGTGTAGCAGCATCATGGCATGATCCGTCAAGTGAAGGGTGATTGCCCCGTGTTGATCCCGGGTCGGTGGAGGCTACATGCCAAGCCGACTTGTTCGACCCGAGCTGGGACCTATCCTATCGTCGATCCAATGTTATTACCGCCTCTGTCCTTGCAGCGTCGTTGGTGCCAGCTCCCACCAGCGAGATTTGACCTCCTGGTCTCTGAGATTCCTGGAATCTTGCAAAGAAGCAATTCATCATTTCCTCTTGTTTGCGGAGAAGCTCGTCCTGTTTCTCCATCTGGGTCCTCAACTTCGTGGGCACATTGCCCATCTCTTCTCTAGTAAGGTACATGGAAGGATCTCCATGAGAGTTAGCCTCCTGGCTTTCTTCGTTTCCTTTGCCTGCATTTCCGGTAGCCTGAGCTTAAGAAGACTTTCCATCCTTCTTCAGCTTCACCGTCCTTAACTCAAAGATGAGCTATACAAATCCTTTCAAGCTAGAAGTGAATTTGATGCGTTCCTCCTACCAGGTGCACCAAAGTGTTGACGTCAAAAAGTGGCACTCTTGACGATCAATCTCAAAAAAGCGTAATCTACACATAAATCACTGAATATTCTCACTATGACAATAATAGAATGCAAGAAATAAAGTAAAAACAAGGAACACGCAAAAGTTTTTTATAGTGGTTTGGCTTAATCCAAGCCTACGTCCACTTTATGATCTCTGTTTATACTGTAGATTAATTATTACAGTTGTTTGTTTGTAAGAAAGTCGAGAATGAAGATGATACAATAGAAAATCCTTGTGTGCATTTGCATGTTTGGGTCTCCCTTTGCTGCAATATCCTTGCTTGGAGAGTCCAAAGTGAAAGATCCCTTTTCTAGCCTTCAAAATGTGTATTTATATGAAATCCGGGAAGTGATTGGCTTACAAAGAGGCATGTCAACATTGTTCACTTAACATATATATTTATTTCACATATTACAACTAGTTTACTGTGGAAAGTTTTTGATCAAATATGATGAACTCAAAGAAACAAATCTCGCAGAAGACAATTTTCTGTATGAAAATTCATGTTGGAATATAAATCATATTTCTCATTCCAATGTCAAGTATCAACCATTATCATTACAATTATTATTTCCATTATTTATTTATAAAGAAGAAATGACTATGCATTCTCTTTATCCTAATTATACCTTAATTTACATTTACTCTAATACATTCATTTTTTCTTAAATTATCGAACCATTCAAAATAAAATCCTTGCTACAATATCATGACAAACTCTTTATGAAAGTGCGTTTGATTATCCTTAACTTTTAAGGGTGTCAAATATGTTGCTTTCATGTAAACTAATTAAGCTAAAATTTCAGCTGCCAAGTTCTTAGACTTATACTGTAGTTCAGGCCTTATGTTACAATTAACAAAATATGACCTATTATGTAATAAATAAAATAGAACACTCGATCTCATAGTACAGTTTACTTGGTTTTTTTGAATGAACTATATTAATTGAAGCATCATACATTAAGAACTGTGACCGCTCACCATATAACATTTATATATCATAGTATATGGATCAAATATCCATAGTCTCATATTGCTTTCAGAGTTGGGAATTCAAAGAATGCAATATACAATATTAACCAAATAAACATGTAAGTGGTCATTTTATGAATGTTTTAAGTAGCTATAAAATTAGGCACTTGCATGGGTAAGAAAACAATAACATGCAATATGCATTTTATAGTAGGTATGATATTTCCATATGTCAACATTCAATTTAATTCAATTGTACATGTTAATTAATAAATGTTTTATCAGTCATACTAAATGCACAAATTTATCGTTGTAGTTAATTATAATATTATTTAGCATATGTTCTTACAATGTTAGAAAGGTTAAATGTTACCATTTAATTTTTCTAATAAGGTTCCCACTAGTCTTTTATGTTTTACCTAACCCTAAGTAAAAAACAGAAGTGTTTCAACTTTAGTATTGAGTGTTAGGACTTGTATGCCTTAGGAGTCTGACCTTTAGGACACATACCTTAGATAACTTTTTTATCAGTTGTATCACACACAACTCCTAACTTTTGACACATTGTCCTAATCCAAATTTTTCCTTGAGGAAAGCTCAATGAGTAAAGTGAGACTATTCACGCGGACCAATCATTTCACGACGACCTTAGTATAATGCATGTACCTTGAAAAAAGATCAAAAATGCATTCAGTTATCTTAACTCATCTATTAATTATAAATAGTACTACGTATAACATTCCCAGCTTGAGAAAAGCTCAACAACTAAGGAGCATGCAAGTAATCTATTAATATGTAAATGATAGAGAATAACTTTAAATTAAACATTCATAATCTTTAATATATTATATTGAGTGATATCGACTTATGGAATAATGTATTACTTTTGAAATACTCTCATGATTCAAGTGTCAAACACATCAGAAATTGTAGTATATGTACAATTACATGCGTACTAATTTCTTAAGTCTAATTGGCTTTCTTTGATGTTCTACATTTTGTTTATATAGTCATACCGTATAAGTTTTATTGTTGTATAACTTTTATGTTGCAAGTTGCTTTCGTATGATAGTCTTATGTATAGCATTTCATTAATTAAATTTTATTTAATTAATTTGAATTAATTAACTGAAACGACCCAAACTCGCCCTTATTGGAAAGCCCGGATTGAGTTGAGAACATGACAAATCAGAATACAAGCAGAAGAACTTTTCATTGCTTATTACAACAATTACATTATAGTACAAGAATATAACAGAGTATGAATAAATAATATAAATTTGACAAATATCAGAGGTTCAAATTGCAAAGCAGTGGAAAATCAATACACAACACAATAGTAAGAAATACATAGTTACAGAGCATTCCGAATATAGCTCCAGCTGTAAATCCCGGATCCTGTGAAAATAGCATCTGCAAAAACCCAACTACTAGCTGCCCGTATGGAAAATAGGGGCACCCAAAGTTTAGGTTAAAAAAATAAACCCCAGGTCAGTCATGTGATTGGTGTGAGAACTAAAAACAGTTATTAAATCTTTTACTTTAAAAGCAAATCAAGGGACCATGCCATATAACAAGTAACGGGTTTCCTCCCAAGAAAACGAGTGCATAAAACAAATAGTGCAATGCTTTTTAGAAAATGAAGCTATTATAAGACTCAGGTCCCATCACACAATGCGACGCAAGCCGGAGGATAGAATTTTACCTTATAATAGCCAAACATGCTTGGTACGTTTAAAACAAATCATTTTGATATTACTGTAAGTGTATAGTGTCAAAACAACTTCAAATATAAATGTATTAATCATAAATGACATAGTATCCCATGCTACTATGTCTCCATATAGGTTTACAATTAATACTGAAATGTTACGTATTAGAAATTGGATTTCTGTCATGAGTCGAGGCCAGGGATGGCTCCTCACCGCTTCGAGACACTCTAGCAAATGCCTCAGGACTACACACTCAGGGCAACCCTTGGTTCCTGCAGTGTCGGTCCACTCTTACGTTTGAGGATTGGCAATCCATGAACAAACGTTTGCCGGTCCTATAGGACCTATCCATAGGCTCCGTAGTAATCGATATATCCGAGGTGCCTCACTATCCATCATCCACATAGGTAAAAATATAATAAATGTCTGGGCTCTATACCATGACACCACCCATAGCTAGAAGGAAATGTCAAGTCCTCCCTGCGTCCCTTATCTCGTTTTTGACTCATACCGAGGTGTGAGGCTCGCGAATTAATGTTATACACAAAGCAATTCCCTTTAAGGACATGCTTTGATCATCAACCGCAAGACTCTGTTTTCAATAGAAGCCTTGATCATTTGCATCTCAGCATGCCACACAGGCAATTCACGCCATGCAACTGATGTCTATCGATATATAACCTCTGAGCTTGTACATCTCACAGAAGGGTGTTAAGAAAGAGAATAAATTCTCCGCTACCAAACAGATATATATTTAATGGAGATCAATCGACACAGAAAAAAATCCAATGTGAGACACACATCCATTTAGTAGTTCGTTCTGGGTCTGAACGAAACCGGAGGAACCTTATTCCTCGTCCCATATGTCCAATAAAGGAGAGAGGTCCTCGCATATCCAGTCGATCTCCAAGTACGTCTGGACAATCATCACTTATTACCTTGTCTTGGGTGTACCGCCCAATCAAGACATCAGTAATCATCCAAACGATGTGAAGACCTCCGGTCTTCAACCACCGTCTTCATCGTCGACTTATCGTCGAATCAGTTATTCAAAATGGGTACAAACCCGGCCTTTCCGAATAACGCGCGTATATTATAATCAAGTGATATAAACACACAACATATGCCTTATTCCAATTCAGAATATTCTTTTATTCAAATATTCACATTTTAGGGAAAGGTTCCCATTAATTTTATCAAAGATAAATTCTTTAAATTTATTCTTCAATCTTCCTTTGGATACCATTTCAAACCATATTAAGGTTTTCCAAACTAGTCGGGATTAATGCACCTTACCGAAGTAATCATTCGTTTAATTTCCCGATCCCAACCTATTCATCCCACGGAGCAAAACTGGTAATACTCCATATATAACACCATGGTGTTATCGGTAAAATTAATTACCATTTCCCGTTCAAATCTAATTAAAGATTTAACTATCGCTTGGAACAAAACTGGTGATACTCCACTCTCGATCATTTCCCAAATTTGATAATTTAAATTATCAATTCTTATTTCAATCTAACTACATATTCATTAAAACTCCACTTAGTTTTAATCTTCCCAAAAATCAATATTAATTATTATTTAACTTTGGGAACACAAACATGTCGCATCGACAATCTACACTGTACTATTGATTTCTGCCGATATATATCCTCTAAGCTCGTACGTCTTTGAGAACGGTGTTAATTAAGAGAATAAATTCTCCGCCACCAAACAGATATATATTTAGAAGAGATCAACCATACAGTTCCAAATACAATGTTAGACATGTAATCCTATCTTTAACTAGGCGAAAGAACTAATGTCATTTAAAACATAGTTCATGATAAACCCAAAATCTCATTCCATTAATTATGGAATCTTCATGGAAACAGATCAATACATATAATCGATATCAATTTCTGTATCCGAATAATAATATAAATGGAATAACGACAAAACATTTTAAATTCCATATATAGTAACAGTCTTCCTCCACAGAAGCTCACTTCGATTATTACCAAATCGAATTCCATTCTATTCCAATTTAATATATTAAATTTTTAAACTTTACTTTGAAAAATTCCATTAAATCTTAATAAAAGATTTATAAATACCAAATCATCTCTTCACTGTTAATTGGGTTAAAGAACAAGTGTTATTAAAACACCATCCATGATAAACCCAAAATCCAATTCTTAATTCAACTCCAATTAAATATTAGTTAATTGGTAAACTTCTCTAAATCTTAAATAAAGGATTTATTATTCTCTCAACTAGGTTTAAGAACTGTGTTATTAAAGACACCATTCACGACAAACCCAAAATCCCATTTGATATTAAATACAAGGCTCTGAATAGAAATTATATTGGCTTATATTCAATATTAAATTCTGAAACAACTAATTATCACGGAATCCAATATCGAAATATTCCGAAGATTATTTCCATTCCAAATCCATTCCAATTTGTTCATTGGAAATTTTTGGTTATATTAAAACCATTCACAAATCCAATTTATTTTATTTAAAAATTATTGGATTTCAAATCTAGTTAATAACTAGTTCATTTTGATAAAAATATATTTTTACCTTTACAGACATGGAATTTTTCATCTGAATTCTTTTCAAATCATTTATTATGATTTTACACAAATTATTTATATTTTTAATAATTTTATTAAGGCTCTTTCAGTCGATTTCCATAAACGGTCATCAAACTGCACTTATTGCGACCTTTTCCAAATTTGATTTGGACATAATTCCAAATCAAAACATTAGATTTCAAATCTCTTATATTCGTTGGAAAGCATTTTTCTATACAAACCCAATGGTTCTGGTTTTAGGAGAATTCGACGGTCAGATCTCCCGTAATGTCTATTCGAAGTCAATGGTCAAAATTCGCGAACGGCCGTGGCGTGGCGTGTTCTATTCAGGCCATTATATTATACACAATATATATAATAATACTTCGTCGATTTCCATTTAAAATGTATTTTATAATTCTCTTATAAATTCATTTTAAAACGATTCCGACTACATTTTCAATTTTAAATCAAAATTGAATTTTCCTTATCATTATAATATATAAATGATAATATTTTCAAAATATCATATTTTGAAATCATTTCCTTTTTGTTATTCATTATAAAAATGAATAAAATCAATATAAATATCATTCACGCCAAAATGGCGCAAATCTAATCAATACGGCTTTATATATTTCTGTATTTTCATGCCTATCCAAAATCGGACATCGAAATCATATTTTGATCCATTACTGAATATTATTTCAAAATATTAGTTATTTTAAAATATTCATTATTCATCATTTTAAAATATTCCTTAATTTAAAATATTCGTTCTTTCCGAATTGGAATCAGATACAATCAATTACCATATAATTTTATTAATATGGATTTCCTAGACACATGTACACAACAATAATCAAACACAGTCAACCATCATCCAGAGTGCATTACACAACTGCATAAGCGTTAAATATAAATAATTAACGCTTACAACAGTATGTCAACCCATTGATTGACACACAACTACACAATTGGGATTAATGTACGTCAAATATCATCCCAATAACCGTGTGGGGTTTCAATCAACACACATAGATTTTATTTGTGCCATTGGGCGATGTGTAAAATATATCGTCTCAATCAATATCAGTCAAATGTGTGTATATAAACAAATCGTCCGATTTGTAAATGAATAATTATTTTCATTCATATACTTGTTAAAAATTATATTTTTAACGATAAAATATTTATTTCAACATATGAATATTTTATACAGTTCATTTATACAATAAAAATGATATTTTTATTGTTTTAACATATTTTAAAAAAATTGGCAGCATAACGGCGCGATACTAGAACCGGAACAAGGTTTAGCCTTATCCCTCGCCTAATACTGGCTCGCGCCAAACACATACCGATTCTAATCAACTCAATTCACATCCCAAATCAAATTCAACCAATTTATCAATCAAAAAAACAACCAAACATCCATGGTTTAAATCAAAGGTGTCGGTTGCTTCTGAGCACCATCTACATCCTAGTATATATATTTAACTAGAAAATAAAATTAGAGTGAGAAGTTCCCACCTTTGGGATCCACTCCTCCAGTTTTATTTCTGAATTTCTAAACAGTTTGGATTTGCCCGAAATTCCAATGCAATCTTTTTCACACTGTTCATAGTAAAAAATCACATTTTTAATATGATGTTTATATATTTAAAAATCGCATTTTTATATCGCTTGATATATATCAAATGTCACATTTTTATATCACCATATATATAATAAAAGTCATATTTTTATATCGCTATATATATAATAAAAATCAAATTTTTATATAACCAAAAATCGAATATTTATCTAACTAAAAATCGAATTTTTATATAACTAAAAATCAAATTTTTATTGAACTGAAAATCGAATTTTTATCTAACTAAAAATAAAAATTTATCTAACTAAAAATTATATTTTTAAATAATGCTACTACATATATAAAAATCACCTTTTTATATCGCTATATATATAATAAAAATCATATTTTTATTCTGCTATTATATATATAAATATCATATTTTTATTCCACTATTATATATATAAAAATCATATTTTTATTCCACTATTATATATATACAAATCACATTTTTATTCCGCTATTATATATAAAAATCATATATTATATTTAAAATTATATTTTTATAAATTAGTTTTTCTTTATAAAAATAATGCTATGTATAAAAAAACTAATTTTATTTTTATCTCTTTTTTAAACTAAATATATTAAGTAAATAAACAAAAATAAAATAAAAACTTACAGTAGGGCTTGGGGTCGGGATGGCGGCCCAGGGCGCTGGAGGTCGGAGACTGGCCTGTGGTGGGCCGGTGATGGAAGTTAGGGGCGACGACGGTCTGTTTTTTGTCGATGGGAGGGGTTCTTCAATTTTGAGAAGGGAAGGATGGCGTGGAGGTGGCGACGCAACAGAGGTGTGTCCGATGATCGGCGGCGGCGTTCCCAGTGGGGCGGTGGCACAGGGGAGGGCAACTGGTGGCGGCGGGCATCGCGATTTGGGGCTTTTTTCCTTTTAAAACATCTGAGGGGGAGAGAGAAAGGATGAGGGGTTTTTATAAATTATTTAATTATTATTTTATTTTCTCTAAAAGTAACTTTTTAAAACGAACTTCAAATCGAGTCCAACGACTATCGCCTCTAGCTAATTACCCCCATTTCGGACACAATGGGATATGTCCCATAAGCCCAATCGACTATTTCATTCAGTTTTCATTGAAATTAAAAAATAAATTAATTTAACGTTCAAAATTGATTTCAACATACATTTTAATTTACCCGAACCACATACTGACTCCCGAAAAATAAATCTAGCTATGTTTTGATGATACGGTCCTAAGAAAACAAATTTCGTCGACTTTGGAGGCTGTTTGAAAAACGGTCATTTTCCAGTCGATTAAATTCAAATTAAATTGATCAAACACGTTTAAATTCACCATGCTCGCATATTAATACCAAAAATTATGAAAATTTGAATCTTGCGATAATTTGACATTCCGGATCCAACAAAAGTGGTTTCGTCGAAAATGAAGGTCGTTTGCAAAACGACTATTTTTAAGGGCCATATATTATTTAAAATATATATAAATTCCATAACGACTATTATGGATTTTAAACTGGACATAACTTTTTATCCCCATTATGAAGTCCGAATTTTTCACATTTGTTTGAAAGATATTTTCAAACTGATTCAAACATTTCTAGTTTTACTGAAATCCGATTTATTTTGAATCATGTACATTCATTTGAAATCGAATTTTCAAACTACTCGCCATTTCAGGCTCGTTTTATAATTAAATTAAATTTATTCATTCTAACTTCGATTTAAATAAATTTTTAATCATTATTATTTATAATAAGTCATTTTAAATATCCAAAATTCATTAAAATAGCTAAAATAAAAATTTTAAATTGGTTCTGAAACTCCAGGTTGTTACAATCTCCCCCACTTAAAATCTTTTCGTCCTCGAAAAGGAACGGAGCTGAAAGTTGTTTAACTAACCAACTCAACTTTCATTCTGGCGTTTATTCTTCAACTTTTTAGTTTCTAAGAATTTTCTAACTTCTCAAAAATTTGGCTAACACCCTGAATTTTTGAAAAATTTCGCCATTATCTCCTTTGTACGGGGAGACATTTAAAACCGCAACTAGCCTCACAGGGCCCTCATCAAACCAAAAGAAAAAGAAAAGGCCAAGCGGCTAGCCAATCGGCTCATAAAATCACCGAAACCCAATAAATTAGTAAACATGTACCTATTTTTCGGGCATACAATTTTATTCCTCTTCTTTGCTTCCATGCTATGACCTGGTCACGCATATATACAATTTTCAATTCAGTTCAGTATTTGATTCCATTTGGCTAAATTTACCATTCATTCACATTTTGGTTTAAATGAATAATCACACAACACAATCATCAATCAATTAGTTGATTAACTTTTCAAACATATATCTTTTATATATATACTCAAAAATCCAATTTTTAGTGCCAAATCACAACAATATATTCTAACTATATTTTGGTTCTCACACCAGTCAATTGGAAATATATATGTATCCTACTTTCAAATCTCGAAAATAGATACTGATGATGTCACAACATCACCAGAGTTATGCTCGGGCTGCTAGAGAGTGATTCTATATCCATACAGTATATTTGAGACTTCAAATGCACGTGGATCAGAAGTATATTCAGAATCTTCATATACTTGATAGTCCAAATCAATTTAAAATAAAATATTCAAATACATATAATAAGGTTTAAATTTTCAAAACAAAATTTGTTTTCAATTTTATTTTGAAAAACAACACTCTTTACATATGTTCTAGGATACTACTGATCATATCTCTAACAGGTCATTCTTATTGGATATTACTAATCCAATCTCTGATGAATTCTTTCATTTGGTTCTAATGTGCCTTGTTCTCGAGCTCTATAAACCAAAACTCTGATACCAACTGAAAAGACCCAAACTCGCCCTTACGGGAAAGCCCGGATTGAGTTGAGAACATGACAAATCAAAATACAAATAGAAGAATTTTTCATTGCTTATTACAACAATTACATCAGAGTACAAGAATATAACAGAGTATGAATAAATAATATACATTTGACAAATATCAGAGGTTCAAATTACAAAGCAGCGGAAAATCAATACACAACACAATTGTAAGAAATACACGAATACAGAGCGTTTCGAATATTGCTCCAGCTGTAAATCCCGGATCCTATGAAAATAAAATCTGGAAAAACCCAACTACTAGCTGCCCATGTGGAAAATAGGGGTACCCAGAGTTTAGGTTAAAATAATAAACTCTAGGTCAGCCATGTGACTGGTGTGATAACTAAAAACGGTTATTAAATCTTTTACTTTAAAAGTAAATCAAGGAACCATGCCGTATAACACAGAACGGGTTTCTCCCAAGAATACCAATGCATAAAACAAACAGTGCAATGCTTTATGGAAAACGAAGCTATTATAAGGCTCAGGTCCCATCACACAATGCAACGCAAGCTGGAGGATAGAGTTTTACCTTATAATAGCCAAACATGCTTGATACGTTTAAAACAAACCGTTTTGATATTACTATTAGTGTATAGTGTCAAAACAACTTCAAATATAAATGTATCAATTATAGACGACATAGTATCCCATGCTACTATGTCGCCATATAGGTTTACAATTAAAACTGAAATGTGATGTATTGGAAATTGGATTTCCGTCATGTGTCGAGGCTAGGGATGGCTCCTTACCGCTTTGAGACACTCTAGAAAATGCCTCAGGACTACACACTCAGGGCAACCCTTGGTTCCTGCAGGGCTAGTCCTCTCTTAAGTTTGAGGATTGGCAATTCCTGAACACACGTTTCCCGATCCTATAGGACCTACCCATCGACTCTGTAGTAACCGATATATTCGAGGCGCCTCGCTATCCATCATCCACATAGGTAAAAATATAATAAAATTCTGGGCTCCATACCATGACACCACCCATAGCTTGAAGGAAACGTCATGTCCTCCCTGCGTCCCGTATCCGATTTTTAACTCATACCGAGGTGTGAGGCTCGTGAATTAACGTTATACACAAAGCTATGCCCTTTAAGGCCGTGCTTTGATCATCAACCACAAGACTCTGCTTTTCAACAGAAGCCTTGATCATTTGCATCTCAACATGCCACACAGGCAATTCACGCCATGCAACTGATGTCTATCGATATATAACTTCTGAGCTCGTACGTCTCAGAGAAGGGTGTTAAGCAAGAGAATAAATTCTCTGCCACCAAACAGATATATATTTAATAGAGATCAGTCAACACATAACAAAATCCAATGTCAGACGCACATCCATTTAATAGTTCGTTCTGGGTCTGAACAAAACCGGAGGCGCCTTATTCCTCGTCCCATATGTCCAATACAGGAAAGAGGTCCTCGCATATCTGGTCGATCTCCAAGTACGTATGGACGATCACCACTTATTACCTTGTCTTGGGTGTACCACCCAATCAAGACATCGGTAATCATCCAAACGATGTGAAGACCTCCGATCTTCACCACCGTCTTCATCGTCGACTTATCTTCGAATCAGTTATTCAGAATCGGTATAAACCCGGCCTTTCTGAATAACCCGCATATATTATAATCAAGTGATATAAACACACAACATACGCCTCATTCCAATTCAGAATATCTTTTATTCAAATATTCACGTTTTTAGGGAAAGGTTTCCATTAATTTATCAAAGATAAATTCTTTAAATTTATTCTTCAATCTTCCTTTGGATATCAGTTCAAACCGTATTATGGTTTTCTAAACTAGTCGGGATTAATGCACCTTATCGAAGTAATCATTTATTTGATTTCCTAATCCCAACCTATACATCCCATGGAGCAAAATTGGTAATACTCCATATCTAACACCACGGTGTTATCGGTAAAATTAATTGCCATTTCCCGTTCAATTCTAATTAAATATTTAACTATCGCTTGGAGAAAAACTGGTGATACTCCACTCTCAATCATTTCCCAAATTTGATAATTTAAATTATCAATTCCCATTTCAATCTAATTAAAGATTCATTAAAACTCCACTTAGTATTAATCTTCCCAAAAATCAATATTAATGATTATTTAACTTTGGAAACACAAACATGTCAGATCTACAATCTACACCGTACAATTGATTTCTGCCGATATATAACCTCTAAGCTCGTACGTCTTAGAAAAGGGTGTTAAGCAAGAGAATAAATTCTCCGCCACCAAACAGATATATATTTAGCAGAGATCAACCATACAGTTCGAAATATAATGTTAGACATGTAATCTTGTCTTTAACTGGGTTAAAGAACTAATGTCATTTAAAACACAGATCACGAAAAACCTGAAATCTCATTCCATTAATTATGGAATCTTCACAGAAAACAGATCAGTATATATATAATTGATATCAATTTCCATATCCGACTAATAATATAAATGGAAAAATGGCAATGCCTTTTAAATTCCATATATAGTAACTGTCTTCCTCCATAGAAGCTCATTTCGATTATTACCAAATCGAATTCCATTCTATTCCAATTTAATATATTAATTTGGAAAACTTTACTTTGGAAAATTCCATTAAATCTAGATAAAAAAATTATAAATTCCAAATCACCTCTTCACTGTTAATTGGGTTAAAGAACAGTGTTATTAAAACACTTTCCATGATAAACCCAAGATCTAATTCTTAATTCAATTCCAATTAAATATTAATTAACTGGAAAACTTCTCTAAATCTTAAATAAAAAATTTATTCTTTTCTCAACTGGGTTTAAGAAAGTGTTATTAAAGACACCGTTCATGACAAACCCAAAATCCCATTAGATATTAAATACAAGGCTCTGAATAGAAATTATATCGGCTTATATTCAATATCAAATTCAAGAACCAACAAATACCGTATTGGAAATAACAATATATATATATATATATATATATATATATATATATATATATATATATATCTTCCAGATATCCATAACAATATCCGTATAATCACGGAATCCAATATCGAAATATTCCGAAGATTATTTCCATTCCAAATCCATTCCAATTTATTCATTGGAAATTTTTGGTTATGTTAAAGCCAACCACAAATCCAATTTTTTTTATTTAAAAATTATTGGATTTCAAATCTAGTTAATAACTAGTTCATTTTGATAAAAATATATTTTTATCTTTACAAATGTGGAATTTTTCATCCTAATTCTTTTCAAATCATTTATTACGATTTTACACAAATTATTAATATTTTTAAAAACTTTATTAAGGCCCTTTCAGTAGATTTCCATAAACGGTCATCGAATTGCACTTACAGCGACCTTTTCCAAATTTGATTTGGACATGATTCCAAATCCAACCGTTAGATTCCAAATCTCTTATATTCGTTGGAAAGCTCTTTTCGATACGAACCCAACGGTTCTGGTTTTAGGAGAATCCGATGGTCGGATCTCCCGTAATGTCAATTCGAAGTCAGTGGTCAAAATTCGCGAACAGCCGTGGCGCGGCGCGTTCTATTCAGGCCATTATATATATATAATATATACTTCATCAATTTCCATTTAAAACATAATTTATAAATCGTTTATAAATTTGTTTTAAAACGATTCCGACTTCATTTTCAATTTTAAATCAAAATTGAATTTTCCTTATCATTATAATATATAAATGATAATATTTTCAAAATACCAGATTTTAATCATTCCCTTTCCGATATTCATTATAAAAATGAATAAAATTGATATAAATATCTGTGACGGCCCGCCCCGCACCAGCCGGCATTTCCTTCGAAAGTGCGCTGTACACATGCCCGACTAGCACAGAACGGTCGTTAAGGAAAGGAAAGAAGGGAATTAACTGACGAGGAACCTGTAGAATGTCTCACAGCGCATGGAGTAAAATATAATAATAATAACATACTTGACATAAAACAGGTGAGATAGTGCATAAGCTGATAACTAAAATCAACATCAACATCAGAGCAGCGGAAATCCAAGTACAGCTTATTACAACTTTTCCCAAATTTACTGTCTCTAAAACAAAAGAAAGCTTAAAGTGGAAGATGCACCACTAATGCCCAAGCAGTGATCTTCAACAACACAGGGGGAATACTATATATATATTACATGGAAGCCTCTTGCTCGTCTTCGGATCATCTACCCGTGCATCACCAGCTAACCTGTCTCTAGTCTGCTCGTGTGAGCACCCAGAGTAATAAGAAGAGACATAAAACTCAGGGTCAGACATAAAGCCTGGTATGAGCGATAAGCATCTAAACAGAACAATAACAGGTATACTAAACCATACCTGAACCTGGACCTGCAACCAAAGAGTTGGTACCACATACCGTACAATACTCCAAGGTGCCATAATACATAGTGTAGAAAATACGGGGGTGGGGTGTGCATGTCATAATGATGGCAAACAATCAACCATAGCAACCATCCTCACATCTCTCACTCAGTGCGTAAAGCATACGATATCCACCACTGTCAATCACTAGACTCATCGAAGTAGTGACGAAGTTCAACTTGTACAACTACTGCTACTACCAAGCTTACCACATGGAGTCATGACCAAATCTTTACAAATGACCCCACTTCATTGGTCTATAGCCCTTTAGTCATACCTACGCCACTGTGGCCCTGAATCTGTTCACGTACCTCCCATACATAGTGATCCAAAGTCATAGACATCGATAGCCCCTTGGCACATGTCCCGCAGCAAAGCCCAATCATGAAGCTCACTCATTGGTTCCCAGCTAGATCCTGAGTCAAAGCTCCTCATTTGAACTTCCTTTGCATCTTGGGTTTTGATCGAATTGGAGTTGGTCTTCAAAAGAGTCATCGCATAGAAGTGGTCCTGAATTCGATTCGGTTCGGATACATACGTATAACACGGTTCGGTTCGGTGCAATGCTTCATAGTGTACCCCTGAGTGCGGTTCGGTTCGGTGATTCTCCCCCTTCAGACATCGGTTCGGTTCAGATGTCACGCTCCATTCTGTTCGGTTCATCCCTCCCGCTCCAGCTTGCCTGCTCCGACCCGATCCCCCTCGCTTGCCTCCTCCGATCCGATCTCGCTCCTTAGCCTACCCTGATCCGATCCTGCTCCCTAGCCTACCCGGATCTGATCCTGCTCCCTAGCCTACTCCGATCCGATCCTGCTCCATAGCTTCGATCTGATCCTCTGTCCAACTCCAACTCTAAGCAGTGGCCTTCCTTCTTGCCAAACTTCTTTTGTGCCAGATTCCAGTTCGGGTCGGATTCCTTGACCAGCTCTCCTATCCGATCCGAAACCCTGCACAACTTTCTGCAACTTTTTCCAACAACTTGTTTACGCCATTCGACGACGTTTTCGACCAATCTAACTATTCTAATCAACTACAAATCATTCCAAACAGTCATAGCAACATAGCAAACTAACCACAAACACCAAAACAATGAATTTACGTGTCAAAATGGATCAAATATACCCAAAACCCCATATTTTCCCTTAAGCATGTTTAAGCAAAACTAATCATAGGGTTAACAAAACTTAACCAAATTAAACCAAATTTCTACCAAAGGCATAAAATATTATTTTCGAATTTATAGATATTTTTCCAGAATTTATTATTGTATAAATTCGCTAATCTTCACTAATTACCCTTAATTAACTGTAATTAGTGTCAAAACAATGCTAATCACTCACCTTGGCCACAAATAAAATTCTCAGAACTGAAACCTTGCTGATTTCGGTGAATACTGGTGTCTAACAGTAGCTCTAACCTTGCTTTCGTGTTTCCCCTCCTTAATTTGGTGTAGATTAAGCCAAAACTTGATTAGAAAGTGATTTGGGGATGTTTCTAGATGTTGGCAGCCATTGTTAGGGTTCAAGAATGAAAGTGGCGGCTGAAAGAAATGTTTTCTAACCCTAATCTGCCCCTATACATCTCCAATCCCGAAATCCCCTTTGGGCCTAGCTGCTAATTACCCGATTAAGCCCAATTAAGCTGTTTTTCACTATCTGAACTTGTTTCAGCCATATCTCCCAAACGGTGAGTCCGTTTGGCTAATGTGACCACTCTATGAAATTGTAAACCATCATCCGAAGCCAATGGAAGTGGTTTTAGGTCAAAATTCCTTTCCAGTCAAAAGTTATGGCCAAAACAGTACCAACTAGGGGTAAAATGGTCATTTAAAAATCGACAAAAATCATGAACATGGGAAATGACCCCAATAGTCGTCTCCCAAAGTTACATGACCATACGACTTCGTATGTGAAAGAAATAAATGTTCTATGATCCTATGATGCGTAGAATACGGGTCGTTACACTCCCCCCCCCCCCCCCCCCCTTAAGAAATTTCGTCCCCGAAATTCCTTAACCCAAAACATACAAAGGATCCTGCATGCCTAACAACCACATACAACAATCAAACATGCAAACAAGCAAACAAGCCTATCCTAGCATGTGGAAAACTAAATCGAAGTTAAAATCTTATCAGGTGAAGAGTTCTGGATACGTCTTTCTGATACACTCCTCTGTCTCCCAAGAACAGTCATTCTCGTTCTCGCCCCACTGAACCTTGTCTAGCTTCACCGCCTTCCTTCGAAGTTGCTTCATATCGTTCTCGACAATACGGATCGGCTTGCGGTTTCCAGCCGCCTCGGGTTCCACTTCGAAGTCCTCTAACTGATCAGGTGAGATAGTCATATCTGAGTCGTGAACGAACTTCCTTAGTTGGGAAACATGAAATACATTGTGAACTCCCGCCATCTTCTCTGGTAAGTCAACTCTATATGCCAAATTCCCGACTAGATCAAGAATAGGGAATGGGCCAACAAATCTTGGTGCTAACTTGCCTCTCCTGCCAAATCGTATCACACTCTTTAACGGAGAAATCTTGACAAACACCAAATCGCCAACGGAGAATTTTAAGTCTCTTCTCCTCCTATCAGCATAACTCTTCTGCCTATCCTGGGCAGCTTTCATTCGTTGTTGAATGATCTTGATCTTATCTGAAGTTTCCCTCACCACATCTGGTCCAAGCATAAACTTCTCGCCAGTCTCTATCCAACATGATGGTGAGTTGCACGGTCTTCCGTACAAAACTTCATATGGAGCCATACCGATACTGGATTGGTAGCTATTATTGTATGCAAACTCTACTAGATGCAGATGGTCATCCCACGATCCACCAAAATCCAATATATATGCTCTCAAGAGATCTTCCAAAATACGATTCACCCTCTCCGTCTGACCGTCGGTCTGAGGATGATATGCGGTACTGAGCTGTAACTCTGACCCTAGAGCCTCTTGGAAGCTCTTCCAAAACCCACTAGTGAACAACGGGTCTCGGTCACTCACAATGCTTTTAGGTACTCCATGAAATTTCACTACCCACTTCATATGCAATTCTGCTAACTTAGCTGCCGTTCTGGCCGATTTGATTGGTATAAATCTTGCGCTTTTAGTCAATCGATCCACAATTACCCAAATGCTATCATATCCCGACTTAGTCCTTGGTAACCCATCGATGAAATCCATCGAGACTTGCTCCCATTTCCATTCGGGAATTTCTAATGGCTGCAACAACCCACTAGGCTTCTTTTGCTCGGCTTTAACTAGCTAGCAATTCATGCATTTGGATATAAACTTCCCAACGTCTCTTTTCATCCCTTCCCATTAGTAAGTCTGTCTCATGTCTCGATACATCTTATTACCACCGGGGTGTATAGTCAGTTTTGAGTGATGACACTCTCTAAGCACTTCATCCCTCAATCCATTGACATTGGGTACAACAAGCTTTCCATTCTTTCTAAGCCATCCATCTCGATCAAGCCCATACTTGTTCATCTCCTCATCGATACCCATCTCTAACTTGGAGATGATTTCCAATAGGTTAGGATCATCCCTCTGACTAGAGCCGATCCGCTCAATCAAAGTGTGTCTGATCGTCAAACTTGCTAACATTTCTGGATCTAATTCGCACTTTGGTCTGAAATCATAACAAGTGATGTACTCCAGTTGCTTCCATTATAGAAACATAGCCCCTAAACTGGAATGTCTCCTACTCAATGCATCAGCCACCGCATTTCCCTTTCCCGGTGTATATGCGATGTCGAAATCATAGGAAGCTAATAATTCTAACCACCTTTGCTGCCGGAGATTTAGATCCTTCTGAGAGAAAAGATAATTTAACGACTTATGATCTATAAACAACTCAAATCTTTCTCCCAAGAGATAATGTCTCCACACCTTCAATGCGAACACAATCACGGCCAATTCCAAATCATGGGTAGGGTATCTTCTCTCATGCGGTTTCAATTGCCGACTTGCATAAGCTACAACCCTACCGCCTTGCATCAATACAGCACCTAGTCCGGTACCACAAGCATCCGTGTATATTGTCATTTCTTCATTCCCTTTAGGAATGACTAACACTGGCGCACTCGTCGGCTTTTCTTTTAGACTCTTGAATGCATTCTCGCACCTTTCATCCCAGACAAAAGCTTGATTCTTCTTGGTCAACTGGGTCAATGGTGCTGCTATCTTGGAGAAACCTTGGATAAACTTACGATAATATCCAGCTAATCCCAAGAAACTTCTTATGTCCGTTGCATTCTTGGACGTAGACCAATCTTGCACCGTAGCCACCTTCGCAGGATCCACGGCGATACCATTCTCTGAAACAACATGGCCCAAGAACTCACTTCCCTCCTCCAGAAGTGACACTTAGAAAACTTTGCTTTCAATTGGTGTTTTCTCAACACCTCCATCACTATTCTTAAATGTTCCTTGTGTTCTTCCTCTGTCCTCGAGTAGACCAAAATATCATCAACGAACACAAGGACAAACTTATTCAACTGATTTCTGAATACCCTATTCATAAGATCCACAAAATATGCTGGGGCATTGGTTAGCCCGAATGGCATGACCAACCACTCATAAAATCCAGACGGCGTCCGAAATGCCGTTTTAGCTATACTCTCAGCTTCCACTCTAAGCTGATGAAAACCTATCGCGAGATCCAACTGAGAAAATGCTCTCGCGCCGCTCAACTGATCGAACAAATCATCTATCCGCGGTAGAGGATACTTGTTCTTCCTCGTCACTTTATTCAACTCACGGTAGTCTACACACAAACGAAGGGAACCATCCGCCTTGGTGGCAAACACAACTGGTGCTCCCCATTCAGAAACACTCCTTCTGATAAATCCCTTCTTCGAAAGATCGCTGACTTGCATCTCGAGCTCTCGCTGCTCCCTTGGTGCCATACGACGAAGTGGCATCACTATAGGTCTGGCATCTTTCACCAAATCAATACGGAACTCAATCTCTCGATGTGGTGGAAGCCCGGTCACTTCTTCGAAAACGTCCGGATACTGGCTAACCACGGGCAAACCTGACAACTCACTATGCGGAATGTCGAGGGAATTTAGAAAACTAGCTAATACCCCCTCACTGGGTAGACCACCAAACACTATCCTCCGCCCATCATCCGCTCTAGCTGTCACCAAAAAGCCCTCACAGTCTACCACCACCCCGTATCTTTGGAGCCAATCTACTCCCAAAATAATGCCAAACCCAGTAAAGCCCAAAACAAAGCAATCACAAACAAACATGCATCCATGACTCGATAAGACCACATTACGACAAATCATGCTAAGGCTAGTCGAACCACCAATCGGGTTCGTCACTACTAAAGGTCCATCGACAATCTCGGGCTCCAATCCCAACCTATCTACCAGGTCACTAGATATGAAAGAACTGGAAGCTACGGTATCAAACAAAATTCTAACAGGAACATCATAAACAGAAAGCATACCTTGAATGACGACATTCTTTCCTTTCTCCGCCGCAGTTGGGGCATTTGACGAAGAAGGAATAGCATTAAGGGCATATGCTTTCACCATTTGCTTTTCTTTAGGGGGATGTGGACACTTGTCCTTGTGATGTCCCATTTGGCCACAACTGAAGCACTTCCTATCCGCTGGCTTGGCCCGACAATTACTAGCATAATGGCCCTTCTTACCACAGCTGAAGCACTCAACATCTTGCTTATTCTTTTTCTTCTGACCATCCTTAGTCTGATTCTGTTTTCTCTTATTCTGGGAACCACCCTTGCCTCCACCACTTGCTTGTGGCTTTAGTTCCTCTGCAGATGCAACCTCAGTCTTCGGCTTAGGGTAGAGACTTTCTGATCTCAATGCTTTCCCCACAATCGATTCAAACGTCTCATCGATGTGGTTAATGATCCTTTCCCCCAAGTACTGATCCAAACCAGTTATGAATTTCTCATTCTTCTTCTTGGCAGTATCAATAAGAGATAACCCATACTTCGACAAAGTGTCGAATTCAGCAATATACTCCGAGACAGCTCTACCATTCTGCTTGAGCTCTAAGAATTTCTTAAACAGCACTGACTTCTGAGCAGCTGGAATGAACTTCTCGCTAAAGCGAACCTTAAACTGCTTCCAAGTAATCTGATCTTCAGGAGTAGCTGCCTTTATAGCATTCCACCAATTCATTGCCCACCCTTGCAGCTGACGGGACGCTAGCTTTCTCTTCATCGCATCCTCGATACCCAAATCCTCGAAGATACGTTCGTAACTATCCAACCAATCCTGAACATCCGTAGCCGACTCCGTTCCGTGGAACGACTTCCCACCATGGCTAGTATAATCCTTATTCAGCTTGGCGAAGTTGACTCTCGGCGCCTGCACTATTGGACCACCACCATTTTCACCATTGGGAGCTGCCCTGTGCACATCCCTAAGCATCTCTCTCATGAGGTCAGTAAACATCGTCCTCATGTCAGCAGCATTCCCATTATTGGCTTCCCTACCAGCACCTCTAGCATATCGGCTCATCGTCAATCTGTAAAAAGGAAATGATTAACGACCCCATAGTGGTGCTAGTGCAGTATGACTTCACCCTTATACTACTAATAGTATATACATATATAGCTTTCAAAAACCAAAGTAATAACAAATACGCTCTCTCGTATACGTATATTATCTCTCCCTGATAACTTCCTTAGGTTAACTACGCAACCTAGAGCTCTGATACCAAGTGTGACGGCCCGCCCCGCACCAGCCGGCATTTCCTCCGAAAGTGCGCTGTACACATGCCCGACTAGCACAGAACGGTCGTTAAGGAAAGGAATGAAGGGAATTAACTGACGAGGAACCTGTAGAATATCTCACAGCGCATGGAGTAAAATATAATAATAATAACATACTTGACATAAAACAGGTGAGATAGTGCATAAGCTGATAACTAAAATCAACATCAACATCAGAGCAGCGGAAATCCAAGTACAGCTTATTACAACTTTTCCCAAATTTACTGTCTCTAAAACAAAAGAAAGCTTAAAGTAGAAGATGCACCACTAATGCCCAAGCAGTGATCTTCAACAACACGGGGGGAATACTATATATATTACGTGGAAGCCTCCTGCTCGTCTTCGGATCATCTACCCGTGCATCACCAGCTAACCTGTCTCTGGTCTGCTCGTGTGAGCACCCAGAGAAATAAGAAGAGACATAAAACTCTGGGTCAGACATAAAGCCTGGTATAAGCGATAAGCATCTAAACAGAACAATATCAGGTATACTAAACCATACCTGAACCTGGACCTGCAACCAAAGAGTTGGTACCACATACCGTACAATATTCCAAGGTGCCATAATAAATAGTGTAGAAAATACGTGGGTGGGGTGTGCATGTCATAATGATGGAAAACAATCAACCATAGCAACCATCCTCACATCTCTCACTCAGTGCGTAAAGCATACGATGTCCACCACTGTCAATCACTAGACTCATCGAAGTAGTGACGGAGTTCAACTTGTACAACTACTGCTACTACCAAGCTTACCACATGGAGTCATGACCAAATCTTTACAAATGACCCCACTTCATTGTTCTATAGCCCTTAAGTCGTACCTAGGCCACTGTGGCCCTCAGTCTGTTCACGTACCTCCCATACATAGTGATCCAAAGTCATAGACATCGATAGCCCCTTAGCACAAGTCCCGCAGCAAAGCCCAATCATGAAGCTCACTCATTGTTTCCCAGTTGGATCCTGAGTCAAAGCTCCTCATTTGAACTTCCTTTGCATCTCGTGTTTTGATCGAATTGGAGTTGGTCTTCAAAAGAGTCGACGCATAGAAGTGGTCCTGAATTCGATTCGGTTCGGATACATACGTATAACATAGTTCGGTTCGGTGCAATGCTTCATAGTGTACCCCTGAGTGTGGTTCGGTTCGGTGATTCTCCCCCTTCAGACGTCGGTTCAGTTCGGATGTCACGCTCCATTCGGTTCGGTTCGTCCCTCCTGCTCCAGCTTGCCTGCTCCGACACGATCCCCCTCGCTTGCCTCCTCCGATCCGATCTCGCTCCTTAGCCTACCCCGATCCGATCCTGCTCCCTAGCCTACCCCGATCCGATCCTGCTCCCTAGCCTACTCTGATCCGATCCTGCTCCCTAGCCTACTCCGATCTGATCTTGCTCCATAGCTCCGATCCGATCCTCTGTCCAACTCCAACTCTAAGCAGTGGCCTTCCTTCTTGCCAAACTTCTTTTGTGCCAGATTCCAGTTCGGGTCGGATTCCTTGCCCAGCTCTCCTATCCAATCCGAAACCCTGCACAACTTTCTGCAACTTTTTCCAGCAACTTGTTTACGCCATTCGACGACGTTTTCGACCAATCTAACTATTCTAATCAACCACAAATCATTCCAAACAGTCATAGCAACATAGCAAACAAACCACAAACACCAAAACAATGAATTTACGTGTCAAAATGGATCAAATATGCCCAAAACCCCATATTTTCCCTTAGGCATGTTTAAGCAAAACTAATCATATGGTTAACAAAACTTAACCAAATTAAACCAAATTTCTACCAAAGGCATAAAATATTATTTTCGAATTTATAGATATTTTTCCAGAATTTATTAGTGTATAAATTCGCTAATCTTCACTAATTACCGTTAATTAACTGTAATTAGTGTCAAAACAATGCTAATCACTCACCTTGGCCACAAATAATATTCTCAGAACTGAAACCTTGCTGATTTGGGTGAATACTGGTGTCTAACAGTAGCTCTAACCTTGCTTTCGTGTTTCCCCTCCTTAATTTGATGTAGATTAAGCCAAAACTTGATTAGAAAGTGATTTGGGGATGTTTCTAGATGTTGGCAGCCATTGTTAGGGTTCAAGAATGAAAGTGGCGGCTGAAAGAAATGTTTTCTAACCCTAATCAGCCCCTATACATCTCCAATCCCGAAATCCCCTTTGGGCCTAGCTGCTAATTACCCGATTAAGCCCAATTAAGTTGTTTTTCACTATCTGAAACTTGTTTCAGCCATATCTCCTAACCGGTTAGTCCGTTTGACTAATGTGACCGCTCTACGGAATTGTAAACCATCATCCGAAGCCAATGGAAGTGGTTTCAGGTCAAAATTCCTTTCCAGTCAAAAGTTATGGCCAAAACAATACCAAATAGGGGTAAAATGGTCATTTAAAAATCGTCAAAAATCATGAACATGGGAAATGACCCCTGTAACAACCCGTATTTTCAATAACCTGTTATAACGTAAATCGAGGCAGAATTCAATTCTAAAATCTGAATCAAGGGAAACGGGCTATGCCATTGCGTTCATCTCGGAAAAATACGCGAAATAGAGTCCGAGTTTTCGAAAATCGGAGTCCGTATGACCCGATTAAGGCCCAATGAAGTTTTCAGAAATTTCCAAGTTAAAAACAGATTTGGATTTCAAGTTCAAATTTCGAATTTCGGGCCTGGAAGGCTAGGCGGGAAATTTCCCGCCAAGCCAACCAAGTCGACAGGCCTGTCGACTTGGCAGTCGACTTGGTTGGACCCAAGTCGACAGCCCTGTCGACTTGGCTGTCGACTTTGTTCAACCGGGCAGTTTTGCCTGGTGCACCATTTTGGAGTTGTGTTGAGTTTGGGGGCCAGATTCGGTTTTGAGGGCTGAGATTGGAATTAGGGTTTAATCCTAAGGCTAAAACTAATCCTAATCTCTATAAATAAGCCCCTAACCTAACCCTAAATCATCATTATTCATTCATGTAACTAAACTATGGCAAAATCATTCCTCTCATGGCCTCCACTCTCTTCATAAAATTCCTAAGTTATTTCTATGAGAGATTTTCAATGCATACAAGTGTTTTCAAGCTTGTATGAGCATCATTAGCTTCTATTCAAGTCAAGTTTCCATATTTACATCATAAAGCAAGAGTTTTGATTCATTTTGGCTCAAGGGTTTTTCTATTGGAGCTTTCATATTGGGTTTATTTGATTGCATAAGGGCTTTGTCTCAATCTTATATTTGCTTATACTCATTTGAGTCTTCATAAGCATTGTAAGCCCTTTTACCTTCTTTTTAAACTCTAAAGTTAATGAATGATGCAAGTTGTGTTTGATCATTATGATATGCAAGTTTATCATGTTATGTTATGCAAGTTTGCCATGTTATGATATGCAAGTTTATCATGTTATGTTATGCAAGTTTGCCATGTTATGATATGCAAGTTTATCATGTTATGTTATGCAAGTTTTCTATGTTATGATATGCAAGTTTGCCATATGATATGCAAGTTATGTTATGCAAGTTTGGGTTGATCATTTTGCTCATGTTATGCAAGCTTATCTTGGGTTTATGAGCTTAAAGCTTCAAGCTTTATGCTAAAGGTTGCGTTTTGGCAACATGTAAGTTATCATATCCCTTATGATAACTTGCATGTGAGGCTAAATGCGAACTTATGGCAACTTCTACATGTCATTTATCACCATGTATCACTTATATGCTAAGTTTGGTTTTATGCATACTTTTGAGGCCTAATGATGCAATATGCAAGTATATGAACATATGTACATTTCATATGCCACCATGTTAAACTTGTGGCTTCAACACCTTTATGTCATGATTATGCCAAGTTCCCTCTTTCTAACCTTTATGCGCTATTGCGATATGTCAGCGATGGGATTGCGTTTGGGGTTGGGTAAACTTAAAAGACATAAAAACATAAGATTGGGAATTTACCTATTAAGTTAGGTCTACCCATTGGGAATTTACCTATTAAGTTAGGTCTACCCAAATGCTTGAAAACTTGAAATATGTTTTGGAAACATGATGGACATGACACTTAGAAAATATAAGTGTGAACAACTCGAGGTTGGGTTGAGTTTGTAGCGTAAACCTACCCGGAACCGACCGGCTTAACTAGTTGCTACAAACAATAGGACCCAATGTGAGAAGTTGGTCATGTTGTACCTTGAACCCGAGGTTAGACCAAGTTGTGGTGTAAAGCTACCCGGACCCGCCCGGCTTAACTAGTAACCACAACAAGGTCTAATGTGAGAGGTTAAGGCACATTAAATTAGTTAATGCCTCATGATTAGGGTTAAGTCATGGTCCACTTAATACTTAACCAATTTGGGCTTGGTGGATTAATCGGGGTTAAGTCGTGAACCCATCGTTACACTTAACCAAGTTAATCCATGATTAGTAAAAGGGTTAAACCGTACTTAACCCACTAGAAAATCCTAGCAATGGGGGTCCACTCCAGCAGTAATCCCAAGTTTGTATCATTAAGACCCTAGGGACTAGGCTAGGGTGGGGCACGATTACTGGACTGGTATAAGTGACCAAAACGACGGTCGAGTGGTACGCCGATGTAGTTCCGGACGGACTATGGTCGTGCACGTAGTCCGTATTTGGAGAAGTCAAGCATGGGTACCAGTAGATCGAGACTGTGCACTCATGTTTATGGTGTCCAGGGGTTGACACCCTAGGGCTTGATACACCCGAAGGGTGGACCCGGCACAGTCCGACTACAATTATGTTTGGGCCGTATTGACACCAACACGTGACGAGTTAGGCTTAGGGAGCCGATCGATTAGACCATTTGGTTGGACCTCGTATTAGGGTCATTTCATGTTATTGGGTCAAAGCTTGGGCCAAGGGATCAATACTTGTTTATTCAAGTCATGTTAGTTTGCTAGTACACCTGTGGTGCAAAACCTTAATCCTGATTATGCGATGACACCCTTTATCTATCATGCCAGTACGTAGTTATCCTTATGTTCATCTCAGCTTTCATCATGACAGTTAACTTTATTAGTTTATAGACTGATGGTAGTAGGGCTTACTCGGTCTTTTTGACTGACCTGTTTTTCTTTCGCCTCTTTTCTTCCGTCCCCCCCCCCCCCTCCCCCAGGTTCTCAGGGTGGGAATATTGGAGCTTAGCTTGGATTTCTGATCGCTTGCTTGTGGGATTTTAGCTCATGTACGGTCTTGACATGAAGCTAGCTATGGTTATCACTTATTTTGGGGATAGTACTTATGTATTTCAGTTTTTTTCAGAGATGTTGTTTTTATCTAGACTTGTGTATTTGGAAAGTTGACATTATGTTGTACCAGACTTGTTTTGAAATAGTTTGAAATCTTCCGCTGTTTTACTTATCTTATTTACTCTGTTTACATATATACATATGTTCTTGTTCTGCCTTGATATATCATTATGCATGTTTACCCGGTACAAACGCCCCTCCAAAGTCAGAGTGCTTGCAAGAGCCACCCTGGCGGAGGTGGGGTGTTACATTTGGTATCAGAGCCAGGTTTACGAGAAGGAACAAAAAGGTTTTTGAAACTTTTGGAAAACTATTTTCAAAACCAAGTATAAAGTATTTTCCAAAGAAAAGTCTAGTTTATTTTAAAGGCTATTCCCCAAAAAGCCATTAGCAAAAAAAAATTCCTTCGTTTTTCTCCATTCTGAACCTATCTTTTTTCTTCGTTTTCAGTATGGCCGATAACTTTGCTATTCCGGAGGGAGTACACGTACCTGGTTGGTATAGGAGACTTTTGGAGGCTAGGGCGACCGAAGCCGGCCCCGCAAATGTTACTCCTCCTCCGCTGGCTAATGTTTCTCCTCCTCCTCCCATAGCTGATGTTCCTCCTCCCCCTCAACCTCCACAAGCGGATTTTTCGGAAACTTGTAAGGACTTTAAGACGACGGGTGGCAAGAATTTCATTGGAACGGAGACTTTTGTAGAGGCAAGGAATTGGTTGAAAGAAACCGAAGATCTTTTTGCCATCTTTGACAGAGATGACCGTAGGAAGGTTTTATTGGCAGTGTGGTTGCTAAAGGAAGAAGCTGCACGTTGGTGGGTGGTCACCACCGCTACTAGGCCAATTGAGACTTGGGATGACTTTAGGGGAAAGTTTGGACTAAGGTTCCTATCACTGAAGTAAGGGGACATGACTATTAGGGAATAAATAGATAAGTTTAATCAACTGGCTCGGGTCGGTTTAGACTTGGTTAACACAGCTCAGAAGAAGGCCCTATACTTTGCTCTAGGATTAAACGAGCCATTACATGGTTTAGCCATGTCTCATATACCCTTGGGGGCAACTTTCGAGAGTTTGGTGAATATGGCCCTACTCAATGAAGAGAATAGGAGTGACAAGAAGGAGGTCAAGATGAATGAGTCTCAAAACAAGGAAACGGAGCCCAAAAAAGGAAATGAAAAAGAAGGAGGAGAAGTCTGAAGATAAGAAGGAAAAGAAGTGCTTTACTTGTGGAAGCTTGACTCATCTAAGCAAGGATTGCTGAAAGAGGAAGGGCACTTGCTTTGACTGTGGAGAAATGGGACACTTCATTAGGGACTGCCCGAAGAAGGGAGGGCCTACGTCGGAAGGAACGGTGAATTCCGGGAAGCAAGGAAAGAACTCCAAAAACCGCAAGAACAAGAACAAGAGTCAAGGCAACAAGGGGAACAATAGCAAGGGCAATAACGACAAGAGGAAGTGCCATTATTGCGGTTCGGTTGGGCATCTTATTAAGGATTGTAGGAAGAGAAAAAGGAAGAGTGGTGAATGCTTTCATTGTGGTGAGTTTGGACATTTCAGCAAAGATTGCCCGAAGAAGCAAGGGCAAGGTCAGACTCAGTGTGCAAGACCATCTAGAGGGCGAGTTCATCCCCTCAACATCGTTCTTTCAGCTCATGATCGAGGTAGTATTTCTGTTGAAAGTCTTGTTTACATTTCTGATTTTCCTGTTTGTACTTTGTTTGATTCTGGCACATCGCATAGTTTATTTCATCTGATCTAGTTGAAAGTTTGCACCTAAGTACTAGTCTAGTTAATGATCCCGTGTGTGTTTCAAATCCAATTGGGGTTTCCGCCCATTTGTCTATTATCTACGTGGATTTGAAAATCTCTATCTTTAGTGTAGAGTTCTCGTGTGATGCTTATATTCTCGGTTTCATGGGGTATGGGTTGGTTTTGGGCATGGATTGATTGTCCAGTTTTGGAGCCATCCTTGATTTTTGAGCATAGGGTTGTGAGGCTCATGACTCGCCTCGGTAATACCCTAAAAATTTCTTGTAACCCTATGGGTCCCGTCACGTTGTGTTATCTTGAATCCCTCAACTCGTCTATCGATAGTTTGCAATCTATGAGGGTGGTCCGAGAATATCCTGATATCTTGGGTGAAGTGAAGGGGTTACCCCTAAACGCGAGATAGATTTTCGCATTTATCTGGTTGATAATGCCAAGCCAGTTACGTGGCCGGTTAGGCACATGGTCCCGCAAGATGAGGGTTAAGAAAGCAAGTCAAGGAGTTGCTTGAGAAGAACTTCATACAATGACGCATTTCCGAGGAGGGTGCTCTAGTAGTATTCGCTAGTAATGTGGACAGTTCGCTTCGCCCGTATGTTAATTATCGTGAGTAAAACAAGAAGAATAGACAACCATTACCAAGGATCGATGATTTGTTTGATCAGCTTGTAGGAACATCTGTTTTCTCTTGATCTTGCTACTGGATTCCATCAGCTCAGAGTAGCTGAGGATAGTATAGACAAAACTGCGTTCAAAACTCCAGATGGATTCTTAGAATGGCTAGTCATGCCATTCGGTTTGACTAATGCACCCGCCTACTTCGTGGACTTGATGAGTAGGGTGCCTAGGGAGTTCCTGAACAAGTTTGTGGTAGTCTTTGTAGAAGATATCCTGACTTTCTTAAAGAACGAGGAAGAACATGCTAGACATCTCAAGGAGGTGATGGATACTCTTAGAGCCCATCAGTTGAAAGCCAAGTCCTCCAAATGTCATTTTGGAGAAAAGAAGTTAGATTTCTTGGGCACATAGTTACTAAGCAAGGCTTAGCGGTGGATCCCGCTAAAGTGGTCGCGGTTCAAGACCGGAAAGCTCCGATGAGGACAATTGAAGTAAGAAGCTTTCTCAGTTAATTAGTCAGTTAGCGTCCCTTGAGTTTAGACCTACCCTTCTGGATCAAGTAGGGACTTCACAGAAGGAAGACCCGCAGTTAGCCGAGATCATGGACAAGTTGATTCGAGGCGAGATGTTAAGTCACCTCGCTATAGATGACAAGGGATGGCTAAGACGCGATGAGAGAAAGAAAGTTCTTGAGGAAGCGCATCGCTCTAAGTTGACTATACATCCGGGCAGAGATAAGATGTATAAAGATATGAAGCGCATTTTCTTTTGGCCTGGGATAAAGAAGGATGTGGCAGAGTTTGTCTCTAGATGTATCATTTGCCAGCAAGTTAAGGCCGAGTCGAAGAAGCCCGGTGGGCTATTGCATCCTCTAGACGTTCCACTATGGAAGTGGAAGAGTATTCCCATGGATTTTATCGATGGATTACCAAGGTCAAGGAAAGAGAATACGAGCATGTGGGTCATAGTAGGTAGACTCACGAAGAGTGCTCATTTCACTCCGGTAAAGAGCGAAAGGACTGCATTATAGCTAGCAACGGATTACTTTCAAGAAATAAGGAGGTTGCACGGGGTTCCCTCAAGTATAGTTAGTAACCGTGACTCAATCTTCACTAGCCAGTTTTGAGATAGTCTACGGGAAGTCATGGGAAAACGGCTGAATCTAAGGACGTCCTATCATTCACAGGCAGATGGTTCATTTCGTTCAAGCATGAGTTATAGAAAATTACGTTAGTAAGAGCAATTGGTAAACGTGGATTGGTATTTTCAAGAAATGTTCTGTTGAGTGGAATACTTTATAGTAAGTAAACGAGATCCAGGATTCACTGGTGAATTTTGGAGAGCTTGCAGGAAACCATGAGGTCACAGTTATGTTTAAGCCAAGTATGATAGAAGAAGAGTAAGTGAAAGAGGAAGACGAGAGGCGACAATGAAATAGGTTCCAACTCATATTTGGAAATAAGAGTTAAGAAGCCAAGAAATCATGAAGTAAAAGACGGTCAAAGCACAGTGGAGTTAAGGTCAAGGAAACATGACTTAGAAGACTGAAGGCTAGATACGCGCATCATATCTCTTTTTAAGAGCATATCCTTGATCCTTGTTTTCCTGTGGAACTTACTCGCATGTTATCTTTTTACGTATATCCTCTCGGTCCCATTCTCGGTCCTATTTCTGTCGGGAGGTATGACTTATTGGCTAGTAATACATGTCAGGGTTTGAAGGGGTCCGTTAGGTTGACTAAACCTTTTGGGCTTTTATAGAATATGGGTTGGGTTAAGAAGGGATTTCTTGTAATCCGAAAGGAGTATATCCTGCTTATCTTCCCGATCTCTTTGTAGCATATCTTTTGCTATCCATGTTTGTCTTGATTATCTAGTTTATCATGTTAATCTTGTCATGAGAACCTTAGGTAGAAACCCTTTGGATGAAACATGTGTTTGAAACATGTTATGCTTGATGGTTGCAAGTGGTTGCAAGTGTTTGCAAGTGGTTCATTATACACGTTAGGCACTAGATCGGCTCACACACTCCTCATATTGCATATGCATGAGTGTTTATGCTTATTCATGGATGAAAATTTTTGTGTTATCACATGGACGTTGCATATGGATGTATGTTATGTGCACACATATAGATGTTATACATTATGTTAGGAATTGCATACATATGGATTCATTTCACTAACATAATTTGCATTGATGATATTTGCATTAGATAAGTACATATACACACACCTTTGCATATGTTCATACAACATTTAGAATCTTGTAAGGACAATGATTGCTCGTGGATGATGTTTTGAGTAGATGGATGTTGGATGGTAGGATACGTTCTTCCTAACTTGAAGATTTCGGGGACGAAATCCTTTAAGGAGGGGAGAATGTAACAACCCGTATTTTCAATAACCTGTTATAACGTAAATCGAGGCCGAATTTAATTCTAAAATCTGAATCAAGGGAAACGGGCTATGCCATTGCGTTCGTCTCGGAAAAATACGCGAAATAGAGTCCGAGTTTTCCAAAATCGGAGTCCGTATGACCCGATTAAGGCCCAATGAAGTTTTCAGAAATTTCCAAGTTAAAAACAGATTTGGATTTCAAGTTCAAATTTCGAATTTCGGGCCCGGAAGGCTAGGCGGGAAATTTCCCGCCAAGCCAACCAAGTCGACAGGCCTGTCGACTTGGCAGTCGACTTGGTTGGACCCAAGTCGACAGCCCTGTCGACTTGGCTGTCGACTTTGTTCAGCCGGGCAGTTTTGCCTAGTGCACCATTTTGGAGTTGTGTTGAGTTTGGGGGCCAGATTCGGTTTTGAGGGCTGAGATTGGAATTAGGGTTTAATCCTAAGGCTAAAACTAATCCTAATCTCTATAAATAAGCCCCTAACCTAACCCTAAATCATCATTATTCATTCAAGTAACTAAACTATGGCAAAATCATTCCTCTCATGGCCTCCACTCTCTTCATAAAATTCCTAAGTTATTTCTATGAGAGATTTTCAATGCATACAAGTGTTTTCAAGCTTGTATGAGCATCATTAGCTTCTATTCAAGTCAAGTTTCCATATTTACATCATAAAGCAAGAGTGTTGATTCATTTTGGCTCAAGGGTTTTTCTATTGGAGCTTTCATATTGGGTTTATTTGATTGCATAAGGGCTTTGTCTCAATCTTATATTTGCTTATACTCATTTGAGTCTTCATAAGCATTGTAAGCCCTTTTACCTTCTTTTTAAACTCTAAAGTTAATGAATGATGCAAGTTGTGTTTGATCATTATGATATGCAAGTTTATCATGTTATGTTATGCAAGTTTGCCATGTTATGATATGCAAGTTTATCATGTTATGTTATGCAAGTTTATCATGTTATGATATGCAAGTTTATCATGTTATGTTATGCAAGTTTGCTATGTTATGATATGCAAGTTTGCCATATGATATGCAAGTTATGTTACGCAAGTTTGGGTTGATCATTTTGCTCATGTTATCATGTTATGCAAGCTTATCTTGGGTTTATGAGCTTAAAGCTTCAAGCTTTATGCTAAAGGTTGCATTTTGGCAACATGTAAGTTATCATATCCCTTATGATAACTTGCATGTGAGGCTAAATGCGAACTTATGGCAACTTCTACATGTCATTTATCACCATGTATCACTTATATGCTAAGTTTGGTTTTATGCATACTTTTGAGGCTTAATGATGCAATATGCAAGTATATGAACATATGTACATTTCATATGCCACCATGTTAAACTTGTGGCTTCAACACCTTTATGTCATGATTATGCCAAGTTCCCTCTTTCTATCCTTAATGCGCTATTGCGATATGTAAGCGATGGGATTGCATTTGGGGTTGGGTAAACTTAAAAGACATAAAAACATAAGATTGGGAATTTACCTATTAAGTTAGGTCTACCCATTGGGAATTTACCTATTAAGTTAGGTCTACCCAAATGCTTCAAAACTTGAAATATGTTTTGGAAACATGATGGACATGACACTTAGAAAATATAAGTGTGAACAACTCGAGGTTGGGTTGAGTTTGTAGCGTAAACCTACCCGGAACCGACCGGCTTAACTAGTTGCTACAAACAATAGGACCCAATGTGAGAAGTTGGTCATGTTGTACCTTGAACCCGAGGTTAGACCAAGTTGTGGTGTAAAGCTACCCGGACCCGCCCGGCTTAACTAGTAACCACAACAAGGTCTAATGTGAGAGGTTAAGGCACATTAAATTAGTTAATGCCTCATGATTAGGGTTAAGTCATGGTCCACTTAATACTTAACCAATTTGGGCTTGGTGGATTAATCGGGGTTAAGTCGTGAACCCATCGTTACACTTAACCAAGTTAATCCATGATTAGTAAAAGGGTTAAACCGTACTTAACCCACTAGAAATCCTAGCAATGGGGGTCCACTCCAGCAGTAATCCCAAGTTTGTATCATTAAGACCCTAGGGACTAGGCTAGGGTGGGGCACGATTACTGGACTGGTATAAGTGACCAAAATGACGGTCGAGTGGTACGCCGATGTAGTTCCGGACGGACTATGGTCGTGCACGTAGTCCGTATTTGGAGAAGTCAAGCATGGGTACCAGTAGATCGAGACTGTGCACTCATGTTTATGGTGTCCAGGGGTTGACACCATAGGGCTTGATACACCCGAATGGTGGACCCGGCACAGTCCGACTACAATTATGTTTGGGCCGTATTGACACCAACACGTGACGAGTTAGGCTTAGGGAGCCGATCGATTAGACCATTTGGTTGGACCTCGTATTAGGGTCATTTCATGTTATTGGGTCAAAGCTTGGGCCAAGGGATCAATACTTGTTTATTCAAGTCATGTTAGTTTGCTAGTACACCTGTGGTGCAAAACCTTAATCCTGATTATGCGATGACACCCTTTATCTATCATGCCAGTACGTAGTTATCCTTATGTTCATCTCAGCTTTCATCATGACAGTTAACTTTATTAGTTTATAGACTGATGGTAGTAGGGCTTACTCAGTCTTTTTGACTGACCTGTTTTTCTTTCGCCTCTTTTCTTCCGTTCCCCCCCCCCAGGTTCTCAGGGTGGGAATATTGGAGCTTAGCTTGGATTTCTGATCGCTTGCTTGTGGGATTTTAGCTCATGTACGGTCTTGACATGAAGCTAGCTATGGTTATCACTTATTTTGGGGATAGTACTTATGTATTTCAGTTTTTTTCAGAGATGTTGTTTTTATCTAGACTTGTGTATTTGGAAAGTTGACATTATGTTGTACCAGACTTGTTTTGAAATAGTTTGAAATCTTCCGCTGTTTTACTTATCTTATTTACTCTGTTTACATATATACATATGTTCTTGTTCTGCCTTGATATATCATTATGCATGTTTACCCGGTACAAACGCCCCTCCAAAGTCAGAGTGCTTGCAAGAGCCACCCTGGCGGAGGTGGGGTGTTACAACCCCAATAGTCGTCTCCCAAAGTTACATGACCATACGACTTCGTATGTGAAAGAAATAAATATTCTACGATCCTATGATGTGTAGAATACGGGTCATTACGATATCATTCGCGTCAAAATGGCGCAAATCTAATTAACACAGCTTCATATATTTCCATATTTTCGTGCCCATCCAAAATCGGACATCAAAATCATATTTTGATCCATTACTGAATATTATTTTAAAATATTAGTTATTCGTCATTTTAAAATATTCCTTAATTTAAAATATATGTTCTTTCTGAATTGGAGTCAGACACAGTCAATTACCATATAATTTTATTTATATGGATTTCATACACACATGTACACAACAATAATCAAACACAATCAACCATCATCCAGAGTGCATTACACAACTGCATAAGCGTTAAATATAAATAATTAATGCTTAGAACAGTCTGTCAACCCATCGATTGACATACAACTAAACAATTGGGATTAGTGTACGTTAAATATCATCCTAATACCCATGTGGGGTTTCAATCAACACATACAGAATTTATTTGTGTCGTTGGGCGATGTGTAAAATATATCGTTCCAATCAATATCAGTCAAATGTGTGTATATAAACAAATCATCCGATTTGTAAATGAATATTTATTTTCATTCATACACTCGTTAAAAATTATATTTTTAATGATAAAATATTTATTTCAACATATGAATATTTTATACAGTTCATTTATACAATAAAAATGATATTTTTATTGTTCTAACATATTTTAGAAAATTTTGGCAGCATAACGGCGCGATACTAAAACCTAAATAAGGTATAGCCTTATCCCTCGCCTAATACTGGCTCGCGCCATACACAACGATTCTAATCAATTCAGGTTACATCCCAAATCAAATTAAACCAATTTATCAATCAAAACAAACAATCAAACATCCATGGTTTCAATCAAAGGTGTCGGGTGCTTCTAAGCACCGTCTGCATCCTAGTATATATATTTAACTAGAAAATAAAATTAGAGTGAGAAGTTCTCACCTTTGGGATCCACTCCTCCAGTTTTATTTCTGAATAGTTTGGATTTACCCGAAATTCCAACGCAATCTTTTTCACGCTGTTCATAGTAAAAATCACATTTTTAATATGATGTTTACATATTTAAAAATCGCATTTTTATATCGCTAGCTATATATAAAAGATCACATTTTTATATTGCTATATATATAATAAAAATCATATTTTTATATCTCTATATATATTATAAATATCATATTTTTATATAACTAAAAATCAAATTTTTATCTAACTAAAAATCGAATTTTTATATAACTAAAAATCGAACTTTTACCTAACTAAAAATCGAATTTTTATATAACTAAAAATCAAATTTTTATCTAACTAAAAATCAAATTTTTATCTGACTAAAAATCAAATGTTTATCTAACTAAAAATTATATTTTTAAACAACGCTACTACATATATAAAAAATCACATTTTTACATCGCTATATATATAATAAAAATCATATTTTTATTCCACTATTATATATATATAAATCATATTTTTATTCCGCTATTATATATATAAAAATCATATTTTATTCCGTTATTATATATATATATATAAATCATATTTTTATAAAAATAATGCTATGAATAAAAAAACTGATTTTCTTTTTATCTCTTTTTCTTTAACTAATTACATTAAATAAATAAACAAAAATAATAAAGAAAAAAACTTACAAGAGGGTTTGGGGTGGGGATGGAGGCTCAGGGCACTGGAGGTCGGAAGGTGGTCGGAGGCTGGCCTGTGGCTGGCCGGCGATGGAAGCTAGGGGCGGCGGTGGTCTGTTTTCCGTCGATGGGAGGGGTTCTTCGATTTTAAGAAGGAGAGGATGGCTTGGAGGTGGCGACGCAGCAGGGGGGTGTTTGACGATCGGCGTTGGCGTGCCCGGAGGGGCGGTGGCGCAAGAGAGGGCCACTGGTGGCGGCGTGCGTCACGATTTGGGGCTTTTTTTCCTTTTAAAATATCTTATGGGGAGAGAGCAAGGATGAGGGGTTTTATAAATTATTTAATTATTATTTTATTTTCTCGAAAAGTAACTTTTTAAAATGAGCTCCAAATCGAGTCCAACGACTATCGCTCCTAGCTAATTACCCCCATTCCGGACACAGTGAGATATGTCCGTAAGCCCATTCGACAGTTTCATTCAGTTTTCGTTGAAATTTAAATTTAAATTAATTTAACATTCAAAACTGATTTCAACGTACATTTTAATTTACCGGGGCCACATACTAACTCCAAAAATTCCCGAAAAATAAATCTAGCTATGTTTTGACGATGCGGTCCTAACAAAACTAATTTTGTCGAATTTGGTGGCCATTTGAAAAATGGTCATTTTCCAGTTGATTAAAGTCAAACTTAATTGACCAAACGCGTTTAATTCACTACACTCGCATATTAATTCCAAAAATTATGAAAATTGGAATCTAGCAATAATTTGACATTCCGGATCCAACAAAAGTGGTTTCATAAAAAACGGAGGTCGTTTGCAAAACGACTATTTTTAAGGGCTATATATAGTTTAAAATATATATAAATTCCATAGCGACTATTTTGAATTTTAAACTGGACATAACTTTTTATTCTCTTTATGAAATCTGGATTTTTCACATTCGTTGGAAAGATATTTTCAAACTAATTCAAATATTTCTGGTTTTACTAAAATCTGATTTATTTTGAATCCTGTACATTCATTTAAAATTTGAAATCGAATTTTCAAACTACTGCGCCATTTTAGGCTTGTTTTATAATTAAATTAAATTTATTCGTTCTAACTTCGATTTAAATAAAATTTTAGCCGTTTTTATTTAAAATAAATCATTTTAAATATCCAAAATTCAATAAATAGCTTAAATAAAAATTTTAAATTGGTTCTGAAATCCCTGGTTGTTACATTAACTCTTTAACTAATTTTATATCGGTATTCCAGTATAACTTTTATTTTGGACATTTCTACTATAACCTTATAGTGTAACACATATTTCTTATATATGTATATTTTATTTATTTAATTAACCTTTAACTAATTTATTTAGTTAAACAATTTTAGTTTAATTAAATCAACTTCAAACCATACATAAATATATGCTTAAGTTATCTTAAACATTTTAAAATAACATAACATATATACTACATGTATATAAGTATTGATTAATTAACTCATTTAATTTATTTACTTATTTATAAAGTTTAAATTGAAATTAATATTTTAAAAGTTGCAAACATTTGAACTTTCATTACATTTTAAACGTTTATTTTATATTATAATCTTTTATAATAAACATGTTTATATTTTAAATTTAGCTCGCAAACTTAAAATCTTATCAAGATTTTCTATTTTTTTTTGAAAATTAGCCCAATTTAAATTAGGCTTTTTATATTAGAGGCGACTTTTGGGCTCACTTCACCATTCAGGCCAGGCTGGTAACCAGGTAGGACAGGGCACTCGATTACCCAATTTCAATCCTAGACATTACCTTTCTAGATATCGTACTAAGTGAGAAAGCTTAATTAGTTTGCCTTAACACAACTAATTAAAGCGCATAGGCTGTTGGGCTCTGATACAATTGAAGGAACTGGACTACCTCGCAGTAGAAGAAATTGGTGAATTTCAAAAATTTACCATTTTGTTTCATTAGTTGGGCCTATGAAGCTAATTTATTTAGGACATTTCTAAATTTATTTTAAATAAAATGTAACGGCCCAGAAATTTCGACAACTGGATTATAAATTTAATTAAAGATTTAATTATTTATAATCAATTTTATATGGATACTTGGGTTAAAATATCAAATATATGGTTTTATGTATGAATTAAATTTAATATTTAATTTAGAATGGTTGATTGGGAATCAGATATTTAATGTTGAATGTTTGAATTGAATTTGGCTAAATATTCAAATCAAAATTGGAATTCGATTGGAAAATATAAACGGTTGAATTTAAAAATATATGTTATTGACATTAAACGAATTGGAGATTTTATTGTTGAAATATATCGGGAATCTGCTTAGAGATGTGTATATTTGTTTATATAAAGAAATTGAAATTAATGTTTCAAATTTGAGATGAAATGGAACTATGGGTGAACAAATGGAATTGAATCAATGAACCGATAAATAATTTAAAAATTAAAATAATGTTATATACAACTTGAGACGAATTATGACTAAACTGATTTCTGGATTCAGAACATCAAGAAGTTGCAATGCGTAAAGTTTCGATTTGTTTAAATCTTGTGCTGGTGATACATATATTTAGTGTTTAAGGATAATTTACGGTACAATTTAATAATTAATATTACCTGAATATTACATATCCCAGATATTACCTTCCTCAAATAAAATAGCGCCGACCTATCGTTGAATTTCGACAACCCTAAAACCTATTGACAATATGTCGTTCTTATCCGAATAGAAGTTTGTTGACACCATTTTAACATGTGTCACCATGACACCACTAAAAGTGTTATGGTGTGTGGCTGAGATTGCCCCCTGACTTTTCTCTGTTAAATCTCAGCCACACACCATTTTAACGTGTGTCCTGCTAAATGATTCATTTCCAAATCTTCAGTGGAAATTTTTTTCTTCCCTTTTTCCATTTCAATGGTCGTTTCTGCTCCTTTTATTTTAACTCGTTCAGCCCTCTTCTTTTTCCCCAAATTCACATAAAGGCCGAAAACCCTTTTTCCCCAAATCAAAATCCACTCTTTCTCCCTTCTTTCGCCTGAGCGCCACCAGAAGTTGTCGCCACTCCGTTCCTTAGGCCTCTGCAACCCTCTTCAAAGTCATCGCTGTGCCTCAGTCCACCACCGCGAGCACGACTCTTCAAAGTCGTCGTTATCAAGTCAAAGCCATCGCTGTCAAGGTACGAGCCGGAGTCTGGGTATGAGCCGAAGCTGCTGCTTCTCCAAAACATGGCTATTGATCGTAAGAATCCTCTTACTATTAGCGTATTCAAGTAAATTAATTTTGATTTAAACTAGATATATATAGTTGCTTTTGATTGCGTTGGAAGCCTTGCCGATTAACCCAAACTCGTTTAGACCTATCTTTTGCCATAGCTGTGAAGTACTGGCCAACATTCACAGGTCGTATGTGTATATATTTATGTTTATACGTGAATTTTTGTGGTGTTCAGTTGTTCAGTTGATTTCGAATTTTCTCCCTGGTTTTTTCCATTATGTATGTATATGTATACCGATGCGTATACATACGTATGCATAAAGTTGAGCAAGTTGAATCAAGTATTGAAACTGGTTATTTTCCATTTACTTGTTGGTGTTATAATCCCAGTGCTGACACACTATTTGGTTCGTGCATTGCAGGGAACATAAATTCATTTGTGCCATACATTTATTTGAAGTCTAGAAATCTGCATAGCAGATGATTATGTTAGAAAAATTCTCAAGTTGATGTTGAATTGGGTAGCAAATGAAAATGAGATATTGTTTTCAAAAGAGGAAGTGATACTTTATTGCAACTTTGCTTACAAACCCCTCCTATTTATACTAGTTCACATCTCAAATGAATGGTTGAGTTGTATTTAATCCTACGATACATAACTTTTCTCTAGAGTTTTCTATAACACTCTTACAAAATATCTAGGCTTTTTTTACATAATTAAAAAGTAGAAAACTATAGATTCTAATTATTTTATTACAACATAAAGAAGAAGAATTCTAGGCTCCTTCCATATCAACATGTATCTAGATACTTCTATCTAGATATTTCTTGTTCTAGGCTTCTCTTTTAACTTTTCCTCTTCAAATTATTTGTAGCCTAAACCAATAGCCCAAACTAATAGACCAAAGTCAAGTTTAATTTTTTAACATCCCCTCGTAAACTTGACTTTGCAGATTAATGAAAGATTTTCGATTCTTTGTATTTTACGTGCCTTGGCAGGAGTAAAGAAATTATCCAAATTTTCTTTTTTCATTTCTTCCTCATTCCCAATATGAAGATCTTCAATGAAATTTCTTCAATGGTACTCCATTCATTTTGTCCTCCTCCATTCGCACAAGACATTCCAATAAGTGTGTGCTCTAGCTTCCATCTTGTTCCGGTGTCATAAACTTTGAATGAGTCATATATGTCATCTTTCCATTCTTTCATAATTTCACTCTTACAATTTTTTATCCGTCCAGTTCCTTCTTCAATATCTGTTTCTTCTTCTTTTCGCTTGTCTGCAGCATCCTCGCATTTTAGATTGCTTTCATTACCCATCCTTTTTTCTTCTTTGATTTCTTCTTCAACAATTACACCTTTAGATACACCTTTTTCTTCTGTGCTCTTCATATTTTCCCCACCGGATGCTTTATCAACATCCTTGCAAACTTTATTTATGTCCCGCTTCACATTCTTTGGTGCTCTGTGAATTTCTTCCTTAATGTTATTTTTCTCATCTTCCTCTTCTTCATTTTCTTTGTGAGCTAGTAGCAACGTACCATCTTCAATACATCTTTTTTCAATGTAATTGGTTTTCTCTTCAACTTTTATGTTTAATATTTCTTCAAAAACTTGAAGAATATCCAAAAGTTGACCAATGTTCATGGATTTTATATCTTTAGAATCTCCTATTTCAACAACTATGTTGTCAAATTTGGAATCTAAAAATCCTAAAATTTTCTCAATAACTCTAGAATCTTCCATTTTTTCTTCATATTTTTTCAATTGATTTACAAGAAAAAAACTCGAGAAAAATAATCATCAACCAATTTTGAAGATTCCATATGTAAAGATTTAAACATACATTACAGATTTTGAAATCGAATTTTCTTCATTTTAGTAATTCCAATGAATTCATTCTCCAAGATCTCCCATGCTTCCTTGCTCGTAGTTGCATCCATTATCTTTCCGAACATATCATCATCCAAGCCTTGATGAATGATGACTAAGGCTTGTAAATCCTTCATCTTCAAACCCTTCAACTTATCCCTTTTAATTTGAGATAAAGTGCTGACATCGGCGGGTTCTTCATACCCATTTTCTACGATATCCCACACACCTTGTGATTCTAGCACCACCTTCATGCGAATTCTCCAAGTGTCATAATACCCTTTTTGAGTAAGGGAATTCTTACGCAACTTGATTCACTTGTCATTCTTTCTTGCGTAGCAACCTAGCTCTGATACCAATGTTAGAAAAATTCAGAAGTTGATGTTGAATTGGGTAGCAAGTGAAAATGAGATATTGTTTTAAAAAGAGGAAGTGATACTTTATTGCAACTTTGCTTACAAATTTTTTGCTTGGTTACAAATGAGACATACCCCTCCTATTTATACCAGTTCACATCTCAAATGAATGGTTGAGATGTATTTAATCCTATGGTACATAAATTTTCTCTAGAGTTTTCTATAATTCTCTTACAAAATATCTAGGCTTTTTTACATAATTAAAGAGTAGAAAACTCTAGATTCTAATTATTTTATTACAACATAAAGAAGGATAATTCTAGGCTCCTTCCATATCAACATGTATCTAGATACTTCTATCTAGATATTTCTTGTTCTAGGCTTCTCTTTTAACTTTTCCTCTTCAAATTATTTGAAGCCCAAACCAATAGCCCAAAGTCAAGTTTAATTTTTTAATACATTACATGACATTTTTGGAAATAATCGAAATGGGTTTCTTTCTTGAATCACCTATGGAATTTTCTAGGAACAAACTACCCTGACTTACGCATAAATATATAAGGGTGCATTTTTTAGAGGTCCTATTAAGGTTTGAAATAAACTCCACGTCCCTCCCATATTTCTTATCCAAACCCGGTCCCTATTTTGTACAGTCGCCTCATCCAACTTGAAACTTCCGCCTCCTGCTGCTTTCCCTTCGCCTCCTCCATTTCTAGCAAAAAAAATGCGCCATTGCATAAAAAAATATATGCTAAAATCATAAAATAATCCAAGAACTCCACACGTTTCAAAAAAAAAAGTTTCATGCATGTATGCAACTATTTCCTATAGTTACATACATGTATGAAACTATTGCATAAAGCGAATTCAGCTACCGTTTTAGCCTATAGATATGTTGCACACATGTGTGCATGTTTTTCGGGTTATTTGCACGGTTGGATGCAAATAAAAATGAACTGAGTTTCACTATTATGAAATATTGCATCCTTCTATGCAAGAAATGTGCAATACATGCACAGAAATATGCAAATAAATCAATGTGGATGTAAGAACTGGAATACATGCACATATGAATGCAATAAAACCAAATATGTGCATAATATTATGCATTTAACTGTAGTTTCTTCTGTTTTCTTCTTTCTGCCGTGATTTTTGTTGTTTTTTGAATTGAATTTTTTGTATAATGCATAATTTATTTTATTATTAATTTACGAATTTTTTTTATTTTTTTAATTATTATTTTATAAAGTTTTGAAAAATAGGGACCTAATTTATAATAAGTTTATGACCGGATGTGAGCCTAATTAAGTTTGCTTTTAGGGATGTGTGCCTAATTTTCACAATATATAAAGGGGAAAGGAACTTGAGCATACGCACACTCTGATTGCTTGTTGTATATTGATAAATTATAGTATAACGCTTCTAGTATATTGCTTACCAGGTATTGCCTGTTTTCTCCTTGCCATGCACTTGTACAAACCGAAACATGTTTGAGCTTTTATATATGTATATGCCTAGGGGTGTCATGTGAAAGCCATGAATTAATATGTGCACTTTCGAAATGGGTGTATATATTTGTGTAGTCATAGCTGATGCAATATCCGTCACAAGTTAATCACATTAAATTTGATTTAATTAGTTGCATGTTGGAAGTTGAAGAATTACCGAGTTCAGCGCCAAGTATCTACCTTGACCGTTTGCAATGTAAAAACATAAGTAAAATATCACATATTTGGTCCTATTAACGGTTATATTTATACTTTGTTGAATGTGGCTTTATTTACTATCGACTTGTATAAGTTTATTATGATGCAGTTTTAAAGTTCATTTCGGGAAACTAGTTTTAACTCTTTCACATACAGATATTCTTGCCCGGAAATAATTCCATTCATTTTTATTTAATTAATTTAAAGGGAATTTTAGAGAACCGCAAGTGTACGGTTTTTAGGTTCTGAAACCGCACATAAACAAAGTCTCAAACCTGCTTGCTTATAAACTTAAAATGCATACTTTGAAGCATGTTATGTTTCTATGAAATATTTAGCTGGTATATAGGGATTGTTGGGTACATTCTATGACATGATATTATATATTATGACTTAGTGTTATTCTTCAATTCGCTACCTTTCAGTTTGGCCTACTATTTGTTGGATTTGTTCATAGCATGCTATTTTGCAAACAGAAATCATTTAGTGAAGAGACGTCACTTAAGATATGAACAAGTAATCCATTTGAACCTGTTTATGAGTAAACAACAACAGTGTATGCGTGCGTTATGTTCATATATATATATATATATATATATATATATATATATACACACACACACAGGCCTGTAAGCTTTTGGGGGTATTAATATAGTTGATTCAAACCTGCATAGATAGGAAACAAAAAGCCTGAAACAAAATATAGAGGACAATAAACATTTTGGGAGACCTTGATCAAAATACTAGTTGTTAACCTGAACTGTTTATATGTGATAAACTTGAATGGTATTTGCTGAGAACCATTTTAGTGTCCATTTGAATTTGCTAAGAAATATCTTGTTTATTTAATTGGATTTGCTGAGAACCATTTTAGTGTCCATTTGAATTTGCTAAGAAATATCTTGTTTATTTAATTGGATTTGCTAAGAACCATTTTAGTGTCCATTTGAAGTTAATATGTTAGGACAATACCATCATAACATAGCTAGATTTATTTTTATAGATTTTTCGAAGTTAATATGTGGCCTCGGTAAATTAAAATGTGCGTTCAAATTTAATATATATTAATTTATATTTTAAGTTTGATGAAAACTGACCAAAACTGTCGAATTGGCTTACCAAACATATCCCATTGTGTTCAGAATGAGGGTATATAACTAGAGACGACAGTCGTTGGGTTTGATATGGGATTCGAAGGAAAAGTTAACTTATTGAAAGAAAAAATATATAATATACATAAGTGGTCAAAGTAGGGGGGGTCAAACCCTTGTTTTATTTTCTCTAGTCAACAGAGAAAACCCGCCTCCCCCAAAAAAAATCGCATGGACCCCCCTTCTGTTCAGTTGCCACCAACGCGTGTCGCGCCCCCGCCACCGCCGCCTCCGGTGAGACCCCCTCCCTCCTTCGACGTTCACTCCTCCTCTTCTCTCCAAGCCCCAATTCAAACCCTAAAACCCCAATCCCCTACAAACCGCCGCGCCAGCCACCACCAGGCCCACCTCCGGCTGGCCGCACCCCCATGCACCACTCTCTGTCCCCACACCGCCCTCCCCTCAGCCCAGCTCCGACTGTGGACCCTCCTTCGACAAAGATTCAATTTTTATAAAGGAAAAAGGTGAATTTTTATAAAGGAAAAAGGTGAATTTTTATTTATATAGAACGTTGTTTTTAAATCGGAATTTTCTAAGTAAAATTTCCATTGTTTTAAAATTAAATAACATTGATTTTGAAAATAAAATTGTTGTTTTTAAAATATAGAGAACCTTGTTTTAAAAGTATTGATTTTAAAAATATAGAAAAATGTGATTTTTATATATTTATTAGCGATATAAAATTGTGATTTTTATAAGGATAGTATTATGACAAAAATATGATTTTTATATGTATAGTGTTATCATAAAAATGTGATTTTTATTGATAATTTTTGCTTTAATAAAATGTAATCTTTATTAATAATTTTTAAGATATATACAACATAGGAAAAAAATGTGATTTTTAAAAATATAAACATTTATTTAAAATGTGATTTATATATATAACTTTGATTTTAAAAATATAATATTTACATGATAGAACTTTGTTTTTAAAATATAATGAACTTTGTTTTTAAAATCTAAACAACTTTGTTTTTTAAATATAAATGGCTTTGTTTTTTTTAAAATAAAAATAGCATGGTTTTAAAAAATATATAAAAATATGAGTTTTATATATACAACATAGAAATAAAAATACGATTTTTAATGTAAATAGCGTTGTTTTAAAAAATGTTATTTTTAATGTAAACTACATGAAACAGATTGCGTTGAAATTACAGAGAAGAACACGAAGTGCTGAAACAAATCCAAATCCAAAATCCACCAAATAAAATAATGACGGAGTGGAAACAAAAGGCGAGAAATCCTTCTCACTTTATTTATTTTACAATTAAAAATATTCTAGGATGCAAACGGGGCTTAGAAGCCCCCGACACTTTTTATTGTACAAACCATGTTGTTTGATTTGAATTATATCGAGTTCAACACTTGAATTCGCACAATCACATAAATTGAAAGCGATGCATGGATATTACCAACACACGGATTCCATACTCCGCGAATAGCCACTTATGGCACCGTAAATTGCATTGGGGTAGTTGAGTATTTATTTATTTGGATATTCTATGTGATTTGATTATGGTTGTGAAATTGAATGTACTATGGTATGATTAATTAGATTGAGAGTTTGTGTATGGCGCGAGCCAATATTAGACGAGGGATAAGGCTAGACCTTATTCCGGTTCTAGTATCGTGCCGTTATGTTGCCGAAATTTTCTAAAAAGTGTTAGAAAAATTTAGTTAGTTGAAAATATTATTTTTAGCTTATAACTGCGATAAATAAAATAATTATTGGGTACTTAAAAATAAGTTTACACATCCATTTACAAGTCGGACAACTTGTTCATGCTCGCCTATTTTTGTGATATCGATTGGGACGATAATTTTACACATCGTCCAACTGCACAAATAATATTTAGTATTTGTTGGTTGAAACCCCACATGGGTATTGGGATGATATTTGGCGTACACTAATCCCAATTGTTTAGTTGCATGTCAATCGATTGGTTGACAGACTGTTGTAAGCGTTAATTATTTATATTTAATACTTATGCAGTTGTGTAAGGCACTCTGGATGATGGTTGACTGTGTATAATTATTGTGTGTACATATATGTTTAAAATTCGTACGAATAACATTATATGGTAATTGACTCTGTCTGATTCCAATTCAGAAAGAACGAATATTTTAAAATAACGAATATGGATGTCCGATTTTGGATGGACACGAAACTATTGAAATATATGAAGCCGTGTTGATTAGATATGTGCCATTTCGACACGAACGTTATTTATATCGATTTTATTCATTTTATAATGAATATCAAAAAGGAAATCATTTCAAAATCTGATATTTTCAAAATATTGTCATTTAAATATTATAATGACAAGCAGTATTCAATTTTGATTTAAAATTGAAAATGAATTTGAAATCGTTTTAAAACGAATTTATAAACAATTTATAAAATACGTTTTAAATGGAAATTGATGAAATATAATATATATATTATACATATTTAATGGCCTGAATAGAATGCGCTGCGCCGCGATCGTTCGCGAATTTCAACCATTGGTTTCGAATTAACATTACAAGAGATCCGACCGTCGGATTCTCCTAAAACCAGAACCGTTGGGTTTGTATCGAAAAGAACTTTCCAATAAATATAAGAGATTTGAAATCTAATGGTTGTATTTTTAATTATGTCCAAATCAAATTTGGAAAAGGTCGTTGTAAGTGCAGTTCGATGACCATTTATGGAAATTGACTGAAAGGGCCTTAATAAAATCATTAAAAATATCAATAATTTGTCTAAAATCATAATAAATGATTTGGAAAGAATTTGAATGAAAAATTCCACGTTCGTAAAGATAAAAATGTTTTTTTATCAAAATGAACTAGTTATTAATTAGATTTGAAATCCAATAATTTTTAAATAAAATAAATTGGATTTGTGAATGGTTTTAATATAACAATAAATTTCCAACGAACAAATTGGGATGGATTTGGAATGGAAATAATCTTCGGAATATATTGATATTGGATTCCGTGATTATACGGATATTGTTATGGAAATTTGGAAGAAATATATACATATCGTTATTTCCAATACGATATTTGTTTGTTTCAGAATTCGATATGGAATATAAGACGATATAATTTCTATTAAGAGCCTTGTATTTAATATCAAATGGGATTTTGGGTTTGTCGTGAACGGTGACTTTACTAACACTGTTTTTAAACCTAGTTGAGAAAAGAATAAATCTTTTAATTAAGATTTAGTGAAGTATACCAGTTAATTAATATTTAATTAGAACTGAATAAAAGAATTGGATTTTTGAGTTTATCCTAAATGGTGTTTTAAATAACACTTGTTCTTTAACCCAATTAACAGTGAGAATGTGATTTGAAATTTATAGATCTTTTTATTAAGATTTAATGGAAATTTTCCAAAGTAAAGTTTTCCAATTAAAAAAAATAATATGGAATGGAATGGAATTCGATTTGGTAATAATTGAAGCGAGCTTTTGTAGAGGAAGACTATTAATATATATGGAATTTAAAAAGGTTTTGTCGTTATTCCATTTATATTATTAGTCGGATACAGAAATTGATATCGATTATATATATTGATCTATTTTTCGTGAAGATTCCATAATTAATGGAATGTGATTTTGGGTTTATCGTGAATTGTGTTTTAAATGACATTAGTTCTTTAACCCAGATAAAGACAGGATTACATGTCTAACATTGTATTTCGAACTGTATTGTTGATCTCAGCTAAATATATGTCTGTTTAGTGGCGGAGAATTTATTCTCTTGCTTAACACCCTTCTCTAAGACGTACGATCTTAGAGGTTATATATCGGCAGAAATCAACGGTACAGTGTAGATTGTCGATGCGACATGTTTGATTTCCCAAAGTTAAATAATCATTAATATTGATTTTTGGGAAGATTAAAACTAAGTGGAGTTTTAATGAATCTTTAATTAGATTGAAATAGGAATGTGATAATTTAAATTATCATATTTGAGAAATGATTGAAAATGGAGTATCACTAGTTTTGCTCCAAGCGATAGTTAAATCTTTAATTAGATATGAACATAAAATAGTAATTAAATTTACCGATAACACCATGGTGTTAGATATGGAGTATTACCAGTTTTGCTCCATGGGATGAATAGGTTGGGATTGGGATAATAAAAGAAATGATTACTTCGGTATGGTTCGATAATCCCTACTAGTTTATAAACCTTAATTTGGTTTGAATTGATATCCAAAGGAAGATTAAAGAATAAATTTAAAAGAATTTATCTTTGATAAAATTAGTGGGAGCCTTTCCCTAATGATGTGAATATTTGAATAAAAGAATAATCAGGATTGGAATAAGGCATATGTTGTGTTTTTATATAGCACTTGATTATAAGATACGTGCATTATTCAGAAAGTACGGCTTTATACCCATTTTGTATAATTGAATTGACAATAAGTCGATGATGAAGACGGTGGTTGAAGACCGAAGTTCTTCACATCATTTGGATAATTACTGATGTCTTGATTGGGCTATACACCTATGACATGGTAATAAGTGGTGATCGTCCAGATGTACTTGGAGATCGACCGTATATGCAAGAACCTCTCTCCTGTATTGGACATATAGGACGAGGAATAAAGTGCCTCCGGTTTCATTCAGACCCAGAACGAACTAATAAATGGATGTGTGTCTAACAATAGATTTTATTTTGTGTTGATTGATTTATATCAAATAAATATCTGTTTGGTGGCAGAGAATTTATTCTCTTGCTTAACACCCTTCTCTAAGACGTCCGAGCTTAGAGGTTATATATCGATAGACAATTGTCGCATGGCATGAATTGTCAGTGTGACATGCTGAGATGCAAATGATCAAGGCTTTTGTTGAAAAGCAGTCTTGTGGTTGATGATCAAAGCACGGCTTTAAATAGCATGGCTTTGTGTGTAGCGTTAATTCTCGAGCCTCACACCTCGGTATGAGTCAAAACGGGATCGGACTGCAGGGAGTGCATGACGTTTCTTTCTAGCTATGGTTGGTGTCATGGTATGGAGCCTAGGCATTTATTATATTTTTACCTATGTTGATGATGGATAGCGAGGCGCCTCAGATATATCGGTTTCTACGGAGCTGATGGATAGGTCCGATAGGAACGGGAAATGTGTGTTTAGGAATAACTAATCCTCAAACGTAAGAGAGGACCGACCCTGAAGCATCCAGGGTTGCCCAGAGTGTGTAATCCTAAGACATTTGCTAGAGTGTCTCGAATCAGTGAGGAGCCATCCCTGGCCTCGACTCATGACGGAAATCGAATTTCCAATACGCAACATTTCTGTTTTGATTGTAGAGCCTAGTATGGCGACACGATATATGGTACCCATGCCATCTATAATCGATACATTTATATTTGAAGTTGTTTATACACTATGCACTTATAGTAATATCGAAATGATTTGTTTTAAATGTACCAAGCATGTTTGGCTATTATAAGGGAAAATTCTATCCTTCGGCTTGCGTTGCATTGTGTGATTGGACCTGAGTCTTATAATAGCTTCATTTTTCGAAAAGCATTGTGTTGTTTATAAACTGTTTTATGCGCTGGTATTATTGGGAGAAAACCAGTTCCGTATTATACAGCATGGTCCCTTAATTTACTTTATTTTTAAAGTAAAGATTTTATAACTATTTTAGTTCACACACCATTCACATGACTGACCTAGAGTTTATTATTTTAACTTAAACTCTGGGTGCCCCTATTTTGCACACGGGCAGCTAGTAGTTTTGGTTTTGCAGATATTATATTCAGTGGATCCTTGATTTACAGCTGAAGCTATATTTGGAAAGCTCTATATCCGTGTATTTCTTTAAGTTGTGTTATGTATTATTTTTCCACTGCTATGTAATGTATTTTAATCTATGATATTTTTCTGATTTATATTATTTATTCATATTGTGTTATATTCTTGCACTCTGATGTAAATTGTTGTAATAACAATGAAATGTTCTTCTGTTTGTGTTCTAATATATCGTGTTCCCAACTCAATCTGACCTTTCCTTTACGGGGAAGTTCGAGTCGTTTCAAGGAAAATAATTAATTATATTATTATAAGTTATTGATGTTTAAATGTATACAAGGGTGTAAAATTCATATCTTTCTCATATGATATCAGAATCCAACGAAACTAGATCTGTTGGGATCGTATGGATATAGGCTACACAATGGAACTAATTAGGGGTGAATTGGAGATCGTTACAAATTATGGCAGAATAAAACGCTTGAATCCAAACGACGACGATTATCGCTATTTAATGTTAAACCAACCAAAGTGAGTAAAACTCGCTAACTCTGCCCCATTTATATTTTTATAACGTATTTTTAGAATTGATAAATGATGGTTGATTTCTGTTCGTTGATTATCTAGATGACCTGCTAGTTAATTAGTTGAAAATATAGATATAGTTATATATATATATATATATCGTTAATTAGATTTTGAATTTTTTTATCAGAATATTTCATATTCTTGTTATTTTTGTTTGTTAACATCTGTGGATGCAGGGAGATAGGTTGGAGGGATCCAACTGGATCCCTCAATATTTATAATACTATTTTTTTCGTATATTGTGATATATAATCTATAATTGATTATGATGACACTAGTCTTGTTATTTGGTATTTTCAAACACTATAAATAATATTGGAATAAAGGAAATTTTAAAGTGGATGTTGAATTTAAGTAATTTATAAAATCAAAATTTTTTATAAAGGAAATATTTCGAAATTAAATATTAAATAGAAATCTGTTTTAACAGATAAATTGAGAAGATTATTTACAAATAATGTTTTATAAATTAAGTAAATTATTATCACTGGATAAATTAAAATATAAAGTATGAATTCATATTAGGAAGTAAGAAAGATTTTAACACCGATATTTTTATGAAATATAAACAAAACATTTATAAAGGGATTATAAAGGAAATTATATGCGATTGGAAATTGAAATAAGATTTTATATGGATTATCTAAATAGAAGTATAAAAAGAAATTTGGATCTGAACTATTGTTTTAAAAGCCAAATCAAACTATTTTGATTTGATAAAAGAAATATTTTTCACATTCGATGTGAATAAGGCATTGAAATATATATGTAACCACACGGATTTTGCTCGGACCTAATCGATCGTTACATCGACCAAGACCATTTAAAACCCGGATACACTAACTCCGGGTGCACAACACATCAGAACAAAAAACGGTAGACTTTTATAAACATCATAGTACATAATATCAGAGTACATCAAAAAAACAACGGAAGATTTATTTGCTATAATTGTCATACAATGCAGCGGAAACAAAAAACTAACATAGCGGAAGACTATCAATGCTATGGACACAGCTTTAAGCTTCAATCCAGAATCCTGCTCAATAAATAAATATCTGCAAAACAAACAACTCGACTGCCTATGTGGAAAATAGGGGTACCCAATTTTGCGAGGGAAAAACAAACTACAGGTCAGTGATCATGGGACTATTATGAGAATGCAAAGCAGTTTTTTTTGAAAGGCAAGAGGAATTTATTTATTTGCTTAAAAGAATTTACATGAGTTTATACAAGTAGCTAAGAAGCTATACGAAAACCATATAATCAAATGCATTGCAATGATAACAACTTCATCACACTTTTATGAATCACCATGCAAACTTGATCAGACGTAAGACTTCCAATGCCAAAAATGCGATTATTCCTCTCTCTCCATACTCCTACAATAAACTGCTTCAAAAGCTTAAGCAATACACAAGTTTTCTTATTTTTCCATCTGGTTGCCTTGAAGATGTGTTGAACCATTCAACTTGACTTGAGGTAGATGACCGATGGAAGTTGCTAAATGCAAGCGGTCTCCTCCAAATATTGTAAACAAATTAGCACTCAAAAAAGAGATGAACATTAGATTCTGGCGCACTGTGACAAAGAAAACAAACTTCATCATGCAAAATACCAAATGGAAACAAATTGTTTTTGGTGTTAATGGCATTGACCATAACTTTCCAAAGAAGAAGATTATCTTTTGCTGAACTTCCACAATTCGATATTCCTGAATACTAGAGGAAGACATGTCTAGATGGCATGAGAAGGTTATAGACTGTTTTAATGGAATGTTCTTTCCCCATCCATAAAATAGAATTGTCACTGCTAAAATTATAATTATCCACAATATTTTTCCAATGTTCCCTCAAAGTAGGGGATGAACAATATGGAAGGTGTAACATACCATCAGAAAAATAATCACGGACAATAGTAGATTGCAGAATTCTGGAATTTAACATTACATTATGATCAACAACATCACTTAGAATCAATCTTGGACTCGCCCAACGGTTGTGCCAAAAGGATAAGTTTGTAATGCATCTATGATTACATTGAACAAATCTTGTAAATGTACGTCTTAGCTTTAAAATTGCTCTCCAACTCCAACTGCATCCCTGCGGGATTGTCATTGCCCAGAAGTTTTTCGTCCCAATTAAATTTGCATGCACCCATCATGACCATATACCTTTGTCCATGGCAAAAAGGTTTTCAAAGTAAGTAGATATTGCTGCTTGGTTCCAACGATAAAGTTTTGTATACCAAATCTACCGTACTTCTTGCTGTCATAGAGTTTGTGAAATGCAAAGGGAACCAACTTTTTTGAGAATGGGTCTGCATGCCACAGAAATTTGTTCATGGCACTTGAAATCATATCAATAAGCTAGGTGGGAAGAATGTAGTGTCTCATCCAATACGCAGTCATTGTAGTGAAAATCGATTGGATAATAGACAATCTACCAGCATGCGAGAGTTTTGTATTTGGCTACTGAAGAATTTTATGATGATCTTCTCATAAAGAGGTAAGCACTGCACCTTAGATAGTCTTGAACAGATAAGCAGCAATCCCAAATAGACAGCATCATGTGATAACTTAGAAAGACCAGAGTAGCTTACAATATTCATCCTCATAAACATAGGTAAGCCAGCAATCAAAATGTGTGATTTACTTTTGTTAGTTTGAAGCACAGTGATATTGTAGAATTTTTCAGTGGTGCTAAAGATACATTGAATATTCTACACAGTTGGCTTAGTAAAGATGATCAAGTTATCAACAAATAGTAAGTGAGTGATGGTTGGATTTTTGCATTTGGGAAGAAGTTGGAAATTTCATTTAGCTACTGCTGAGCAAAGAGGGAGTTGAGCAATTCCATCGTAATGATGAAGAGATATGCCGAAATAGGATCACCTCGTCTCACCCCTCTAGTACCTTTAAAATAACCATGCAACCTTCCATTCTTCGAGATAGAATAATATGGAGATGAAATACAAGTGTGATGGCCCGCCCCGCACCAGCCTGCATTTCCTCCAAAAGTGCGCTGTACACATGCCCGACTAGCACAAGACGGTCGTCAGGAGAAAGGAAAGAAGAGAATGAACAAATCAAGGAACCTGTAGAATGTCTCACCGCGCATGGGATAAAATATAATAATAACATACTTGACATAAAACAGGCAAGACAGTGCATAAGCTGATAACTAATAATCAATGTCAACATCAGAGCAGCGGAAATCCAAATACAGCTTATTACAACTTTCCAAATTTACTGTCTCTAACAAAAGAAAACTAAAGTGAAGATGCACCACCAATGCCCAAGCAGTGATCTTCAACAATACAGGGAGAATACTATATATATTACGTGGGAGCCTCCTGCTCGTCTCCGGATCATCTACCCGTGCATCACCAGCTAACCTGTCTCTAGTCTGCTCGTGTGAGCACCCAGAGTAATAAGAGGAGACATAAAACTCTGGGTTAGACATAAAGACTGGTATGAGCGATAAGCATCTAAACAGAGTAATAACAGGTATACTAAACCATACCTGAACCTGGACCTACAACCAAAGAGTTAGTACCACATACCGTACAACACTCCAAGGTGCCATAATAAATAGTGTAAGGATACGGGGGTGGGGTGTGCATGTCATAATGATAGCAACAAATCATCCATAGCAACCATCCTCACATCTCTCACTCAGTGCGTAAAGCATACGATATCTACCACTTTGAAACACTAGACAAACTGAGGCAACGACGAATCCCGACTTGTAGAAACCCTGCTATGACCAAGCTAAACATATGGAGTCATGACCAAACATTTCAATGACCCACTTCATTGGTTGTAGCCCTTGGTTCTACCAATGCCATAATGGCCCTAAATCCGCCTTCGTACCTCCTACCATAGTGGTTCAAAGCTATAGACGTCGATAACTCCTTGGCACGCGTCCCGCAGCGAAGCCCAACCATGAAGCGAACTCGTTGATTCCCATCTGAATCTTAAGCTCTAACTTCTCATTTGGACTTCCTTTGCATCTCGGGTTTGATCGAATTGGAGTTGGTCTTCAGAAGAGTCATCACGGAGTAGTAAAAGTACACGTCCGGTTCGGTCCGGTCACCCATGCTCGGTTCGGTTCGGATACGTTCCCCGGTTCGGTTCGGAGTGCCACCATCCTCTGGGTTCGGGTCCTTCTCCCTCACGCGGTTCGGTTCGGTGCTCTCCCTCATGCGGTTCGGTTCGGTGATTCTGAAGCGGTTCGGTTCGGATACTCCATAGCTTGAGTGCCTCCGTCTCCGTCTCGTCAGCATCAGTTCGGTTCGTGTATTGCTCTTGGTTCGGTTCGGAATATGGTATCCATGCTCCTCTTTCTTCCACTTCAGTCCTCCTTGTTCCTTCCGATCCCACGCTACGCCCCTCCGATCCGACCAGGCCTTCCTTGTTGCCTCTCCACGTCATGCTCCAGAAAATACCACGCTCTGGTCCGGTTCGGGTATGTCCGATCCGATCCCCTACCCGATCCGATCCCCTACCCGATCCGATCCCCTACCCGATCCGATCCGGATCCCTGCAGTGTTTCCTGCAACTTTTCTAGCGAGTGTTTTGCGCCATACGACGGCGTCTTCGACCAATCTAACTATTCTAATCAATCATAAAACATACCATAGAGTCATAGCAATATGTAAGAACTACCACAAACACCAAACAACAATCCAAATGAATCAAAATAGATCAAAAGTGGCTAAAACCTCACATTTTCCCATAATCCTTCTTAATCATGTTTAAGCACATACTTAGTAAAACTTAATCAAATCGTCTAAATTTTCTAACAGAGGCATGAAATATTATTTCAGAATTTCTAAACATTTTTCCAGAATTTATTAGTGTATAAATTCGCTAATCTTCACTAATCACCCTTAATTAACTGTAATTAGTGTCAAAACGATGCTATCACTCACCTTTGCTACAACTAGAACCCCAAAACTGAAATATTCTCTGATTTGGCGTTGTTCCCAATCTTACACAGCAGCTCCACCTCGGTTCTTGTGCTAACACTCCTTGATTCGATGTTTGCTAAGCCTAATCTTCAATTAGAAAGTGATTTTTGGGTGTTTTAGAGAGATTTAGAGAGTGGAGGCCATGGCTAGGTCAAGAGGAATGAAAGTGGCGGCTGGAAAATGTCTAAAGAAATGTTTTCTAACCCTAATCAGCCCCTATATACCCCTAAACCCGAAATTCCCCTTGGGCCTAGCTGCTAATCACCCGCTTAAGCCCAATTAAGCTGTTTTTCACCATCTGAAACTTGTTTCAGCCATATCTCCCAAACGGTGAGTCCGTTTGACTAATGTGACTACTCTACGGAAAGAGAAACCATCATCCGGAGCCAATGGAAGTGGTTTCAGGTCAAAATTCCTTTCCAGTCAAAAGTTATGGCCAAAACAGTGATAACTAGGGGTAAAATGGTCATTTAAAAATCGGGAAAAATCATGAACATGGGAAATGACCCCAATAGTCGTCCCCCAAAGTTACATGACCATACGACTTCGTATGTGACAGAAATAAATATTCTACGATCCTATGATGCGTAGAATGCGGGTCGTTACAACAAGTATGTATCCAAGCAAGGAAGGGAATAGGAAAATTCATACGTGCCCTTATTGCCAGAATAGATTGCCATGCTACTGAATCAAAAGCCTTCCTAATGTCAAGCTTTAGCATGCATCTGGGTGATATGTTTTTCCTTTTATAACCATACAATGGTTCTTGTGTTATCAAAATATTATCACTTATGCTTCTTCCTTTGATGTAGGCAGACTGGTTTCCTGAAATGATGGTTGGAAGTATAGTTTGTAGTCTACCTGCTGGGATCTTAGCAACGATTTTGTACACAATGGTGCAGCATGAGATGGGTTTAAAGTCCGAGACTGAGACAGGATTGTCAATTTTTCGAATCAATGTGATGGCAATAGCAGAAAAATTGGCAAGCAGCTGATTATTTAAAAAGAAAAATTTGTTGTCACTTATGATATCTTCCCCAATAATAGGCCAACACTGCTGAACAAAGAATGCAATGTATCTATCAGGGCCACCACAGCTACTTGCATCAAGACTAAATACCGCATCCTTGATCTCGTCATTACCCACTTCTTTAATAATGCTTGCTGATTGAAATTCATCAAGGAAAGGAAGGCTGATGTTAGAAAGAGGATGCACATTAAATTCATGAGAATCAGCAGAAGCAAGAGTAGATAAAAAATATTCCACAAAAGCCTTATTGATGTTATCCTCTGGTGATTGAATTACTCCATGCATATCTTTCACCATATGAATTGATTTTCTAGCTTTACCAATCTTAATAGAGTTGTGGAAATACTTCGTATTCCTATACGCAGTAAGTTCTCTCTCAGAGTGTGAGCTTTGCCATAATGCTTGCAATTCCCAATCAAGTGCTTGCTTCAATCGATTCTGTAAGACTTCTTCTTTGTGATAAAGCTCAAAATTAAGCGGATAATTATGCAGGTGCTCCTGAATTTACGCTAGCTCATGCCGTATCAAAGTTGACTGTTTTGATCCACTACCAAAATGATTACAGTCCATGCCTTCAGACAGAATTTTAGAGATTTCAGTTTGCATGAAAGCTTCCGCAAAGGATCTCCAGCATATTGTTGTGACCAAGTCTGCAATAAAAAAGATGGAAAATCCAAATGATTAATTAAAAAATTAAAAAATTTAAATGAGGCATTACCTTGCAAATAACGTGTTCCTTTCCCCAATGAAAAACCAATGGACAATGGTCGGAAAGGGAAGAGCTCAGGATGTGATAAAAGAATTTGGCCAAAGGTTAAGAAGGATGATATTAGCGAAAATATGATCAAGTTTGCATCGAGTTGGAGTTCCTGTTTTACTCCTGTTAGTCCACGTGAAATCAAAACCATAGCTGCTAATGGATGAAAGACAAGAATGTTATTAAGCTTGGTTGAGTGGTGTAATGTCCTTGAGAGAGAGAGAGAGAGAGAGAGAGAGAGAGAGAACAACCACCGGATTTCTGAGCTGAAGAGTACATACAGTTGAAATCACCTCCAATTAACCATGGGTTTAGAAGAGGGATTCAATGAAGAATGATGATCAAGGAAAATTTTCCTAGTTGAATCTGAGTTTTGCGCATAAACTGATGTAAGAAAAAATGTGGAATTGGAGGATAAATGATGACATTTGTAATGTATGTATTGATGAGAAGAACTGATTCTAGATAGCTGAAAGTAGATTGAATTCCACAAGGTTAATAAACGTCCGTAGATAGCATCATTGTGATTGTAGTCAACATTCCATCCAGGACATATTAAAGCTGCTGCTCGCAAAGAAAGATTAACATCCAGCTTTGTTTCAGAGATATAGATTATTTGAATGCCACTATCTCTAACAAATGCCTTAACATCACATTGATTGGAGGCCAGATGAAGGCCAGATGAAGGCCTCTAACATTCCAAAAAGCAATAATGGGATTTTCATTGGGTAAGGGGTTGAGGATGCCGCCGAGTGTGGCGTTTAGATGTTACTTTTTGTGGTGAATGTGGCATAGTTTCATTCAGATACCATCATTTAAGTCCACAATATCAATTGACTCAGAACTCTGGACTTTTTGCTTTCTCCCTCGCTTACCCTTTTTACTACCATGCGACCTTTTGTTTTCATCAGATTTGGCAGAGTAAGCATTTTGTGTCATTAAAGGGGGTAAGGCAATATGAGGAGGTAAAGATAAGTGAGCGTATGGTGAGGAAAGTGGTGAGTTGAGTTTATAGCCAAACTTGGAGTTGGATGGTACTTGGAAGGTAAATGTAGAAGTGTGAGATGGATCTGTAGCATCATGGGATGAGGTTGTTGCATGTACAGGTTTTGAAAATGATTTTTCAACATCAATGGCATCATCCAACGTGGAAAGATTTTCTAGCAGAGAGAAGTTGTTGTGTAGCTGAAGTTCCGCATTTACTGTTTCTTTTTCATTCATTACATGTTTGCCGCAGCATAGATCAGAACCTGGCATGACCTTTTCAACTGGTTTGTTCACTTCGGATTCAGTTTTTCCTTGTATACACTCACTTTGATCATGAACTCTTCCATCACTCTCTATGATTAAGATTTTATCCATTTCCTGCTGCTTTTTTCCTCTCTACAATTAATACCTTCATCAGATTTATTAACACCCACTGCAATTTCACTAATCAGAGTATTTCCTGTATTCACCTTCCGAACCCACATCTGTTTCTTTTTGCTAATTACCTGATTCCAATCATTTTGTTTATTTTCAAGTTATCATTTCTCCACGCCTTTATTTCCAAAAGTCTCCTCCTTTTGTTCATGGAGAAGTTCATTTTCCACGGTCCGATTCGAAATATTATGCTCTCATTCTTCAGTGCTATGTCCGAAGACTTTGTAAATGGTGCAAATGGAAGGTCTTCAATCATAAGAGACTTGAACAGAGGGACAGTGAACACCAATTCGTCGACGACAATACTATCCGGTAATTCATAGTCAGGGCTTATTTCAACTAAGGCTTTTGCATAATTAAAACGTTGCAATTTTCAGTGCTCTCGTCAAAACAAATCAACCTTCCAATATGACATACTATCCAATTGATTCCATACAGGGTCCAAAGAATCATGGGGATCCTATGCAAGTGAATCCAGATCAGAACTTTTCTTATTTGTGCTTGCATATTACCAATAGAGGGATCCCATCGAGTTATTTTAAACATTCGTCCTCTAATGAAAATAGGGTCTGCGTGCAAAACTTTCTCTCTGTCTTGCTCATTAGAGAATTTGAAGAAGAAATAAAACCCATCGGACTTAATGTCTACCTCACTGTTTAACTTCTAGAATTTACGTAAGAAATTAACCACAGAGGTATAGGATTGGGTAACATCTAAGAATAAACCGACAATATACTCATTCCAGAAGTTCATACCTTGTTGTTTGAACAATTCAGAAAATTTTCTTTTAGAAGCATCTCTTGGATATCGAAATGCATGGGCTTGTAGCTGCCAGAATTTCTTGGTATGGCCTTAAATAGTGAAGCAAAGTCAAATTTAATCGTTGGTTGATTCTATTTGGGTTGACTGTTAGGCATAGACATTGGTGTAGATGATTTGTTCGATGATATGTTTGGATTGTCATTTGCAATGGTATTCGTTTTATTAGGTTCTAATGGCATTGAAGCGGAATTAACGTGATTGGAGATCATGGCAGAAGTGGATCCAACATTTAAGCGAGTAAGCAACACAATTATTAAAATTTTACTTTAAAATAGGGTAAATCATGGGAGCACGCCGCATGTCATGGAATGGTTTTACTCCCATGAATATCGGTGCATAAACAACAACCAATAATAGAAATGTGGATCTACAATGCATCATACAACATGCGATTCCTTAATCTACCCATTTAGGCTTAATCCCCAAATTTAGAATTTCTAAATCAAATTCACTTTACAAAAATTATTCCTTTGGCTTTTATTTCCCGATTCATATTTCAAATCATTTGAAATACATATCTAGCTTTTATATCAAAGTAGATTTCACTTCGGATCTCAAACCAAAATCTTTGTAAATATGAATTCCAAAACATAACAATGCATACAAACAAGTATGCAACCAAATATCGTGCATGGCCCTCAGACCAGGCTGTACGCACCCCTCCAACTTGATATATATATGTGCACCTCCCACTATGGAGCATGCTACACAGACGATGCTCTATTCCACACTCTGGGGAATTACACCGCCCTCATGCTTTTAGTCACTCTCGGGTTACCCGAATCTTTGGCCACAAACTTGCTAAATCATTTTATATCCCAACGCGGGGAAAATAATTTCACAACATAATAATCACAAGTACTTTCAAAATATATTACTTCACATTAGCAGTTCACACATATGATTAGTTACTATTAATCACATAACCTTTGAGCTCGTATGTCTCAAAGAAGAGTGTTAAGCAAAAGAATAAATTCTCTTCCACCAAACAGGTGTATCATCAATAGAAACTAATCGAATATGTGATGAATTACAATGTAACATATAATACATTTCGAAATCATTTAGACAACATCAGGTTTAGGCCTCGAAGTCCTTTCTGTTTTATAAAACATTTTTATAAAACATTCCCTGTCCAAAATCGGGAATACATTTCTTTTCACTTAAGAAAAATATCATTTCAAAATCATTCATTAAATTTGAAATGAACTCAACAACATCGCTAACCATCTTGTAGTCAAATCATGAAGTGTTTCACAAGATGTTAGCATACAAAGATTTCTACCCAACCCAATGATAAATGTAACAACATATTTTGCTCATAAACTGGTCAAGCACAATCCAAACAATCAATCAGTCACAATCAATATCAAAAACCAAGCGTATTTCGTTTTCTACCACTTCTCGTGTTTTGGCCAATTTAATTACAATACGTTCATTCAAATCTAATTAAAGATTTGATAAAACTCCAATTGGTTTTAATCTCACTAATATTTACTCAATCTTAGGAAATTAATCCTGCTTTGAATTAGGTTAAACAAATGTCATATAAAAACACTGTTCATAGCAAACCCAAAATCTTCTTCTGTCAAAATGAAATTTTCAAGGAAATCATAACGTTATATAATCGATATAAATTTCTGTATCAAATCAAACTATAAATGGAATAACGGCAAAGCCTTTTAAATTCCATATATAGTAACGGTTTACCTTTACAGAAGCTCATCTCGATTATTACCAAATCGAATTCTATTCAATTCCAATTTAATAGATTATATTGGAAAACTTTACTTTGGAAAAATTCCATTAACCTTAATTAAAAGATTTTAAAATTCCAAATAATTAGAGAGTTGTAATTAAATTGTATATTTTTGATAGCTATTTAAGTTTCCGTAAGAAACGTAAATAGCTATCAAAAATATACAATTTAATTACAGAGAGAACTGTAATTAAATTGTATCAGTATTAATCAGGTTAAAGAATGAATGCTATTTAAAACATCAGTTCATGACAAACCCAAAATCCAATTCGATATTAAATACAAGGCTCTAAATAGAAATTATATCAGCTTATATTCAATATCAAATTCTGAAACCAACAGCTATCATATTGGGAATACGATATCTATATCTTCCAAATTCCTCAACAATATCTGTATAATCACGGAATCCAATATCGAAATATTCTGAACATTATTTCCATTTAAATTCTTTCCAATTCATACGCTGAAAATTTCTGGTTATTTCAAAAACCTTTTTTCTAATCCAATTTATTTATTTAAAAACATTGGATTATTATTCTAGTTAATAACTAGTTCATTTCGATAAAAATATATTTTTATCTTTTCAAAACTGGAATTTTTCATCTAGAATCTGTCCAAATCATTTATTTGATTTTCACAATTTTTCCATATTTTAAATAATTTTATTAAGGCCATTACAGTCGGTTTCCAATAATGGCCACCGAACTGCATCCATAGTGACCTTTTTTGAAATTTATTTGGACATAACTTAAAATCCAACCGTTCAAATTTAAATCTCTTATATTCATTGGAAATATCTTTTCTATACGAACCCAAAGGTTCCAGTTTTAGGAGAATTCGACGGTCGGATCTCCCATTACGCCCATTTGAAGTTAATGGTCGAAATTCGCGAACGTTCACTGCGCGACGTGTTCTACTCAAGCCATTAATATATATATATATATATATAATAAGTATATATTTCATCGATTTCCATTCAAATCGTATTTTATAAATAGTTTATAAATTCATTTTAAAACAATTCCAACTTCTATTTCAATTTTAAATCAAAATTAAATATTCAATTACATGACAATTTTATATAGTGTATATATATGTCAAAAAATATATTTTTAACAATCCAAAAATTATTCCATTTCACGACCATTTTATATATCGTATATATAATTTATACAATGCATATATATTTTAAACAACGCATATATATTTTAAATAAGGCATATATATATATATATATATATATAATTTTCACATCACATATATATAATTTTCACAACGCATATATATATATATATATATATATATATATTCACAACGCATGTATATATATAATTTTCACATTGCGTATATATAATTTTCACATCGCATACATATAATTTTTAAAACACATATATATAATTTTCACAAATCATATATATATATATATATATATAATTTTAACATCACATATATATATATATATATATAATTTTCACAATGCATATATATATAATTTTCACAACATATATATATATATAATTTTCACATCGCATGTATATAATTTTCACAATACAATCTAAACAAACAATTCTGGTTTGTACAATAAATAGTGTCGGGGGCTTCTAAGCCCCGTCTGCATCCTAGTATATAGTAACTGTAAAATAATTTGAGTGAGAAGGAGTTCTCACTTTCTTTTCCACTTCACCGGTGTTTGTTTCTGAATTTCAATACAGTTTGGATTTGAATTTTCCTGAAATTCTAACGTGCTCCATTTCCGTTTTGGTTAGTTCCCTAGCGAAGTACCTGTGAAGAGGATTCCAATGGATCCAAGTTTGTCAAATTCTGTTTCTGTTTGGAGAAGATATGACGTTTTGAACTTTAATAACTTTATTAAATAATTAAACATAAAATTAATTTTAATTAATTATTAATTACACCTTTAATTAATATACCATCTTCATCATTCCTACAGAACCCGCCAAACCCAACTCACGTTGCCCTCCTCCCTCTGCGCACCTCACCTCGGGCCACTAGACGATGATTAGTGACCATCACGCGATAGCCCATTGCGACGCCGACTACCCAGCCCAGTAACGACAAACTGGGCTGTATCAGGAACCCCAAAATCCGCCTCGAAAGTTGCGTCTTTGGGCCCACAAATCTCACCAATCCCTCAATAAAAAGTGATCAACTTCATTCAGAATCAAAGGTCACTACAATCTCTACAAAGTTGGCTTTGGGAGTAGAATCAAATTCGAACCATTTCGGAAATGATTAAGGAGAATAAATGGAACGTTTTCAGCCCTGAAAATAAGGGCGGCGGCGGATGATTGTAATGGGTTCTCTAGGGTTTTGAATTCTATTTATAACATCTTATTTTTATTTTATTAATATTTTAATTCGTTTAATACTTCTTTGTAATATTTAACGCCCCGAACACCAAATGAGACCGGACGACTGTTGCCCGTAGCTAATACCCCTATTACGGATACAATGGGATATGTTTCGTAAGCCAATTCAATATTTTCGATCAGTTTTTCTTAAATTAAAATATAAATCAATATATATTGAATTTAAACGTACATTTTAATTTACCGGGGCCACACACTAACTCCAAAAATTACAGAAAAATAATTCTAGCTATGTTTTGATGATATGGTCCTAACAAAACTAATTTCGTCGAATTTGGAGACCGTTTGAAAAATGGCCATTTTCTGGTCGATCCAATTCAAATTGAACTGTCAAAACACGTTTAAATTTACCACGCTCATATATTAAATCCAAAAATTATGAAATTTGAAACATAACAATAATTTGACATTCTGGATCCAACAAAAGTGGTTTCATCGAAAACGGAGGCCGTTTGCAAAATGACTATTTTTAAGGGCTACATATTATATTAAAATATATAAATTCCATAGCGATTATTTCAAATTTTAAAATGGACATAACTTTCAATTTATATTATGAAATCTAAATTTTTTACATTCATTAGGAAGATATTGTTAAATAGATTTAAATATTTCTGGTTTTACTGAAATCTGTTTTATTTTGAATCCTGTACATACATTTGAAATTTAAAATCGAATTTTCAAACTACCACGCCATATCGAGTTCGCTTTATTATTAAAATAAATTTATAATTTCTAACTTCGATAAAAATAAATTTTTAGTCATTATTATTTAAAATATGTCATTTTAAATATTCAAAATCCATTAAAATTGCTAAAATAAAAATTTTAAATTTGTTCTGAAATTACGGGTTGTTATAATCTCCCCCACTTAAATCTTTTCGTCCTCAAAAAGGAATGGAGTTGAAAGTTGTTTAACTCAACTTTCATTTCGACTTTCATTCTTCAACTTTTCAGTTTCTAAGAATTTTCAAATTTCTTAAAAATTTGGCTAACGCCTTAAATTTTCGAAAAATTTCGCCATAACCTCCTTTGTACGGGTTAATATTTAAAACCGCAACTTGCCTTACAGGGCCCTCATCAATCCAAAAGAAAAAGAAAAAGTCAATCGGCTCATAAAACTACCAAAACCCAAGAAATAGTAAACATGTACCTATTTGTTGAGCATACAATTTTATTCCTCTTCTTAGCTTCCATGCTATGACCTGTTCACACACACACACACACACACACACACATATATATATATATATATATATATATATATACATGTATGCTATTTCAATCAATTTTCAATTTAGTTCAATATTTGATTCAATTTGGCTAAATTTTACCTTTCATTTCCATATTGGTTAAATTTATTATTGTTCCAATATTTTTTTATTAGTTAAACTAATAATCACACATCACAACCAGCAATCAATTAGTTTACTAAATTTTCAAACATATAATTTTGATATACTAAAAAAATCATATTTTTCTAAGATCGGATTATATATATATGTAATCAGAAATATGTTAATTATAAACTTGTCACTCTCAACTCATTCTAAGGCATTTATAACACCATATCAAACGAGTTTCTCATTATGTGATACTACTAATCCTATCTCTAATGAGTTTTCTTCCATAGGATATTACTAATCCAATCTCTAATGAGTCTTTTATTTTGTTCTAACGAGTTGCACCCCAAGGATTTGAGTAAGCCAAAGCTCTGATACCAGATGTAACGATATGGATTTCGCTCGAACCGAATCTACCGCTAAATCGACCAAGATCATTCAAAACCCAGATACGCTAACTCGGGGCGCACAACACATCAGAACAAACAACAGAAGACTTTTATATACATCATAATAATGTTACATCAGAGTACAGAATATCAGATTACATCGAAAAAAAATACAGCGGAAGATTTATTTACAGTAAATGTAATACAATGCAGTGGAAACAAATAAACTAACACAATGAAAGACTATCAATGCTCTGGACACAGCTTTAAGCTTCAATCCAGAATCCTGCTCAATAAATAAATATCTGCAGAACAAACTACTCGACTTCCCATGTGGAAAATAGGGGCACCCGATTTTGCGAGGGAAAAAAAACTACAAGTCAGTCATGGGACTGGTATGAGAACTCAAAACAGTTATTAAACTTTTACTTTAAAATAGGGTAAATCACGGGACCACGTTGCATGTCACGGAACGGGTTTACTCCCATGAATACCAGTGCATAAACAACAACCAATAATAGAAATGTGGATCTACAATGCATCACACAACATGTGATTCCTTAATCTACCCATTTAGGCTTAATCTCCAAATTTAGATTTTCTAAATCCAATTCACTTTACAGAAATTACTCCTTTGGACTTTATTTCCTGATTCTTATTTCAAATTATTTGAAATACATATCTAGCTTTTATATCAAAGTAGATTTCACTTCGGGATCTCAAACCAAAATCTTTGGAAATATGAATTCCAAAACATAATAATGCATACAAACAAGTATGCAACCAAATATCGTGCGCGACCCTTAGACTAGGCTGTACGCGCCCCTCCTACTCGATATATATATATATATATATATATATATATATATATATATATGTGTGTGTGTGTGTGTGTGTGTGTGTGCCTCCCACTATGGAGTAGGCTACACTAACAATGCTCCATTCCACACTCTGGGGAACTACACTACCCTCATACTTTTAGTCACTCTCGGTTACCCGAATCTTTAGCCACATACTTGCTAAATCATTTTATATCCCAAAGTGGGGAAAGTCATTTCACAACATAATAATCACAAGTACTTTCAAAATATAGTACTTCACATCAGCAGTTCAAACATATGATTAGTCACTGTTAATCACATAACCTTTGAGCTCGTACGTCTCAAAGAAAGGTGTTAAGCAAGAGAATAAATTTTTCGCCACCAAACAGATATATCATCAATAGCAACTAATCGAATATGTGATGAACTACAGTGTAACATATAATACATTTCAAAATCATTTCAATAACATCGGGTTTAGGCCTCGAAGTCCTTTCTGTTTTATAAAACATTCCCTTTCCAAAATCAGGAATACATTTCTTTTCACTTAAGAAAAATATCATTTCAAAATCATTCATTAAAGTTGAAATGAAATAAACAACATCGCTAACCATCTCATAGTCAAATCGGGAAGTGTTTCACAAGATGTTAGTATACAAATATTTCTACCCAACCCAATGCTAAATGTAACAACATATTTTACTCATAAACTAGTCCAGCACAATCCAAACAATCAATCAATCACAATCAATATCAACAACCAAGCATTCTTGGCTTTATACAACTTCTCATGTTTTGGCCAATTTAATTACAATCCGTTCATTCAAATCTAATTAAAGATTTATTAAAACTCCAATTGGTTTTAATCTCACAAATAATTATTTTATGATTACTCAATCTTAGGAAAATTAATCCTGCTTTTAATTGGGTTAAAGAACAAATGTTATATAGAAACACTGTTCGCAGCAAACCCAAAATCATCTTCCATCAAAATGGAATTTTCACGGAAATCATAACGGTATATAATCGATATAAATTTCCGTATCAAATCAATACTATAAATGAAATAATGGCAAAGCCTTTTGAATTCCATATATAGTAATGGTCTTCCTTTACAGAAGCTCATCTCGATTATTACCAAATCGAATTCCATTCAATTCCAATTTAACAGATTAAATTAGAAAACTTTACTTTGGAAAAATTCCATTAACCTTAATTAAAAGATTTATATATTCCAAATCATAAATTCATTGTTAATCGGGTTAAAGAACGAATGTTATTTAAAACATCAGTTCATGACAAACCCAAAATCCAATTCGATATTAAAAACAAGGCTTTAAATAGAAATTATATCGGCTTATATTCAATATCAAATTCTGAAACCAACAGGTATCATATTGGGAATAACGATATCTATATCTTCCAAATTCCACAACAGTATCCGTATAATCACGGAATCCAATATCAAAATATTCCGAATATTATTTCTATTTAAATCCTTTCCAATTCATACGCTCGAAAATTCTGGTTATTTCAAAAACCCTTTTTCTAATCCAATTTATTTATTTAAAAACATTGGATTATTATTCTAGTTAATAACTAGTTCATTTCGATAAAAATATATTTTTATCTTTTCAAAATTGAAAATTTTCATCCAGAATCTTCCCAAATCAATTATTATGATTTTACGAAAAAATTCCACATTTTTAGCAATTTTATTATGGCCATTACAGTCGATTTCCAATAACGGCCACCGAACTACATCCATAGCAACATTTTCTGACATTGATTTGGACATAATTTGATATACAACCATTCAAATTTAAATCTATTATATTCATCGGAAAGAACTTTTCGATACGAACCCAACGGTTCCGGATTTAGGAGAATCCGACGGTCGGATCTCCTGTTACGTCCATTTGAAGTTAATGGTCGAAATTCGCGAATGGTCGTTGCGCGTTCTATTCAAGCCATTAATAGATATAATATAATATATAATGTATATTTCATCGATTTCCATTAAAATCGTATTTTATAAATAGTTTATAAATTCAATTTAAAACGATTCCAACTTCCATTTCAATTTTAAATCAAATTTGAATATTCTATTACATGACAATTTTTTACAGTGCATATATATGTTAAAAAATATATTTTTAACAATCCATTAGTTATTCCATTTCACGACCATTTTATATATCGTATATATAATTTATACAACGCATATACTTTTTAAACAACGCATATGTATATATAATTTTCACATAGCATATATATATATATATAATTTTCACAATGCATATATATATATATATATATATATATATATATATATATATATATATATAATTTCCATAACGCATATATATAATTTTCACATTGCATATATATAATTTTCGCATTGCATATGTATATAATTTTCACAACGCATATGTATATATAATTTTCACGATGCATATATATATATATATATATATGTATATATAAAATTTTCACATCTCATACATATGTAATTTTCCCAATGCATATATATAATTTTCACAATGCATATATATATATAATTTTCACATCGTGTATATATATAATTTTCTCAACGTATATATATATATATATATATATATATATATATTATTTTCACATCACATATATTTTTTTTTCACAATACAATCCAAACAAACAATCCTGCTTTGTACAATAAATAGTGTCGGGGGCTTCTAAGTCCCGTCTGCATCCTAGTATAAATTTAACTGTAAAATAATTAGAGTAAGAAGGAGTTCTCACTTTCGTTTCCACTCCGCCAGTGTATGTTTCTGAATTTTAGTACAGTTTAGATTTGAATTTTCCTGAAATTCTAATGTGCTCCGTTTTCGTTCTGGTCAGTTCCATTGTGAAGTACTCGTAAAGAGGATTCCAACGGATCCAAGTTTGTCAAATACTGTTTCTGTTTGGAGAAGATATGACGTTTTGAACTTTAGTAACTTTATTAAATAATTAAACATAAAATTAATTTTAATTAATTCTTAATTACACCTTTAATTAATATACCATCTTTATCATTCCTACAGAACCCACCGAACCCAACTCACGTTGCCCTCCTCCCCCTGCGCACCTTACCTTGGGCCGCTAGACGATGATCAGTGACCATCACACGATAGCCCATCGCGATGTCGACTACCCCGCTCAGTAACGACGAACTCGGCTGTATCAAGAACCCCAAAATCCGCTTCGAAAGTTGCATCTTTGGGCACACGAATCTCACCAATCCCTCAATGAAAAATGATTAACTTCGCATAGAATCAAAGGTCACTACAATCTCTACAAAGTTGGCTTTGGGAGTAGAATCTAATTCGAACCATTTCAAAAATGATTAAGAAGAATAAATGGAACGTTTTCAGCCCTCAAGATATAGGTTGCGGCGGATGATTGTAACGGGTTCTCTAGGGTTTTGAATTCTATTTATACCATTTTTTATTTTATTAATATTTTAATTCGTTTAATACTTCTTTATAATATTTCACGCTCCGAACTCCAAATGAGACCCATTGACTGTCGCCTTTAGTTAAATAACCTCAATCCAGACACAATGGGATATGTTTCGCAAGCCAATTCGATTTTTTCGATCAGTTTTTCTTTAAATTAAAATATAAATCAATATATATTTAATTTAAACGTACATTTAAATTTTCCGGGGCAACATACCGACTCCAAAAATTACAGAAAAATAAATCTAGCTATTTTTTGACGATACGGTCCTAACAAAAATAATTTCGTCGAATTTGGAGATCGTTTGAAAAATGACCATTTTCTGGTTGATCCAATTCAAACTAAAACTGTCAAAATAGGTTTAAATTCACCACGCTCACATATTAAATCCAAAATTATGAAATTTGAAACATAACAATAATTTGACATTCTGGATCCAACAAAAGTAGTTTCATCGAAAATGGGGGTCGTTTTCAAAATGGCTATTTGTAATGGCTATATATTATATTAAAATATATATAAATTCCATGACAATTATTTCAAATTTTAAACTGGACATAACTTTCAATTTATATTGTGAAATCTCAATTTTTTACATTTTTAGAAAGATATTATTAAATAGATTTAAATATTTTTGGTTTTACTGAAATCCGATTTATTTGTAATCTTTTACATTCATTTAAAATTTAAAATCGAATTTCCAAACTACCGCGCCATTTCAAGTTTGTTTTATTATTAAGATAAATTTATATTTTCTAACTTCGATAAAAATAAACTTTTAGTCGTTATTATTTAAAATAAATCATTTTAAATATTCAAAATCCATTAAAATTGCTAAAATAAAAATATTAAATTGGTTTTAAAATTCCGGGTTGTTACAAAATATTTTTCAAATAAAATATTTATAAAGGAAATTTAGTTTTGAAATAGTATTTTAAAATGGAGTTAAGGAAATTAGAAACTGACCGGGGATTAGTTAAGTTGAATGGATTTTTGAGTGTCGATCTGATATTGGTTTCGGCCTTTTGGGTTTATACTTAGGAAGTTGTTCTCTTACTAGTTTACAGTTAGAGACTGATAGATATGGGATTGTAGCGATGTGTGAATAAAAATTGGAAATGTTTTCCAATGTTAATTACATATATTTTCTAAATTTAGAAAATAAGAATTTATGAATATATGGAAACGGAAAATAGGGAAATGAATAAATTAATGATAAATTAATTTAAAGGGAAAATGTTGATTGATGATTGATCGATAAAATTTCCATTTGTAAATAAGATCGTTGTGTGTATGCATGTTTTCCTTTGATATTTAAATAACCAACCATTAAATTTTTGACCATTTTTCCGTTGTCAATACGGAGAGACTGGGATTAGATTTATTATCTAAAAACCACTCCATATGGGCATTAGCGTTGTGAATCAAATATGATGAAGAAAATTAAAGGTGAAGTTTATGCAAAGGCTGTTCTGGAAAATCCTAGGTAGAAATTACCTAAGATGGGTTTATAGAATAGTGCCTTTGGTTTGTCCAGTCCCAGGACAACTTGTATGGAAGAATGTCTGACGAAGTATATCTAATAGATCGTGTAAGTTGATCTATTCAAACGTATTTACGTTTAGTAGCGAAGAAATTCGTTTCTCTTAGCTCTATACCTGTATTGTTTTTGGAGAAATCAATTTGTGATTTGGCGGGTATGACGATGTGTGTAACACCCCATGTCCATTAACGTCACTCACTAAGGGAATGCATTAACTTTCATGGAGTATTATAAGAGTATAGAACAGAATATCACAAGACAGATATATAAAATGGTACTTAAGAAAATTCAAAATTTATTTATTGCAGTGGAAAAGCAAAACATGTTTGGTTACAACATCAAAACCACATACTAGAGTCAAGTACACAAATATCCATCTTGTACAAAATCATTATCATAGTACATAAAATTAAATTCATAATTCCACTCCAAATAGCCATAATGAAAAGGAGATAAAGTTGAGCATTACTTTCAATCCTTCCAAGCACTTCAAGAAGTAAAGGAATCAAAGTCAAGCTTCACTATTCCCACTCCGAGGACCAGAGGGGGAAAGAAAGAAAAGAGGCGAAACAAAAAGGGGTCAGACATATGTCTGGCAAGTCTAGTGACTTTAACAATATAATCAATATAGTAACTTAGACTCACCAGATGTATGTCTGACCCATTTTTTGTTTTGCCTCTTTTCTTTGTTCCCCCTCCCACCCCTCCCCCCCCCCCAAGGTCCTCAGGGTGGGAATAGTGAACCTTGACTTGGATTCCTTTTCTTCTTGAAGTTCTTGGAAGGGTTGAAAGTAATGCTCAGCATTATCTCTTTCTCATTATGGCTATTTGGAGTGGGATTATGAATTTACTTGTATGTATTCTGATAATAATTTTGTACAAGATGGATATTTGTATACTTGACTCGTATGTGGTTTTGATGTTGTAACCAAACATGTTTTGCTTTTCCGCTGCAATGAATAAATTTTGAATTTTCTTACGTACCATTTTATATATCCATTTTGTGATATTCTGTTCTATACTCTTATAATACTCCATGAAAGTTAATGCATTCCCTTAGTGAGTGACATTAATGGGCGTGGAGTGTTACACGTGGTATTAGAGCTGAAGGTTACCAGAACCAATAAAAGATTTTTAAAAACCGTTTTCAAATGCATTTTTAGAAAGAAGTATTTTCAAAAAAAAACATGTTTTAAAGAGGATATTTTAAAGAGAGTAGTTTATTACGGAAAACATAATCCCCAAAAGCCATATATCTATCTTTCGATTCTCTGTTTTGAATCTCTTCCTTTTTCCTTTCAGCATTTCTGGGGAACCCAATATACCCGAGGGCATACGTATACCAGGCTGGTTCAGAAGGTATCTGGAGGCTAGGGCTACTCCCGCAGGCCGGTCCAACGTTCCTCCTCCCCTAGCTGTAGCTCTTCCTCCTCCTCCCCGTGTAGACGCTTTTTCTAAGATATTCAAAGACTTCCGTGCGATGGGCGGAAAACCATTTTATGGAACCGAGACGTTTGTTGAGGTTCAGAATTGGTTCAAGGAAGAGGAGGACTTGTTTGGTATCTTTGAGATAGACGATGGAAGGAAGGTTCAGCTAGCTGCTTGGTTGATGAAGGACGAAGCTTCCTTTTGGTGGGAAGTAACTAATGGAAGACGCCCAATGGAGACGTGGATAGACTTTAGACGAAGGTTCAAGTTGAAATTTCTTTCACAAGCGGAGGAGAGTTTATACATGGAGAGGTTCTTGGCTTTGAAACAAGGGAGTTTGTCTGTGAAGGAGTACTTTAACAAGTTTAACCATTTAGCCAGATTTGGTATGGAATTAGTTAATACACCACATAAGAAGGCCTTGAGATTTGCCAATGGTCTGAATGAATCATTACACGGGTTGGCTGTGTCCCACATTCCTATGGGGGCTACTTTCGAGAAACTTGTTGACATGGCGTTGATGCATGAAGAGGAGAAAGGTGCTAATGTAGATAAGGCACAGGATAAGAAAGGGGATCCAAAGAAAGACAGCAACAACAAAAGAAAGGTGGTAAGGATAACAAGGGCAAAGGGAAGAAAAGGTGCTTTAATTGTGGAACACCGGGCCACTTAAGCAAGGACTGCAGGAAGAATAAGAAGACGGGTTGCTTCCAATGTGGTGAGGCAGGACATATGATTAAAGACTGCCCAAGGAGGCAAGGACAAGGGCAAGGACAGAGGAGAGGATCTACTTCTGGAGGGCAGGTTCATGCTCTCATGGCAGCTATGCAAGAAAGTGGTAGAAATATTTCTGTTGAAAGTTTGATTTTCCTTTTTAATCATCCTATTCGAACTTTGTTTGATTCTGGCGCTTCACATTCGTTTATATCTGCTTCGTTAGTTGAAACACTACACCTAAATGATAGTCTAGTTATGGATCCCGTAGTTGTCTCAAATCCTATTGGGGGTACGGCTCATCTTTCTATGTTATGTTGGATTTGATAATATATGTGTATGGCTTTGAGTTCGAATGCAACGCTTATGTGCTTGGCTTCATGGGCTGTGGGTTGATACTAGGAATGGATTGGCTAGCCAGGTATGGTGCCATTCTCGACTGTGAAAGGAGGGTAGTTAGACTGTTGACTAGTTTGGGGAATACTCTCGATATCTCATGCGACCCTAAGGGTTCTGTTATGCTTAGCTACCTAGAATCTCTTGACACATCTATTGATGAATTGCAATCTGTTCAAGTAGTCCATGAGTATGCAGATGTCTTTGAGGAGGTTAGGGGCTTACCTCCAAAATGCGAGATAGATTTCTGTATATACTTGGTGGACAATGCAAAGCCAGTTGCATTGCCTGTGCGCCACTTGGCTCCTAGAGAAAGGAGGGAGCTTAGTAAACAAGTGAAAGTGCTGCTTGAGAAAGGGTTCATAAGAAGAAATATCTCGGAGTGCGGTGCTCCTGTTGTTTTTGCTACAAAGGATGATGATTCTCTTAGATTGTGCGTGGACTATAGGGAGCTGAATAAGCTCACGAAGAAGAACAGACACCCATTGCTGAGGATAGATGATTTGTTCGATTAGTTGGTTGGTGCTTCGGTTTTCTCGCAGTTGGACTTAGCTACAGGATTTCATCAGTTGAGGGTATCTGAGGATAGTATAGATAAGAGTGCTTTTAGGACTCCCGATGGTTTCTTCGAGTGGCTTGTCATGCCTTTCAGTTTGACGAATGCACCCACATATTTCGTAGACTTGATGAGTAAGGTGTTTAGGGAGTTTCTAAACAAGTTCGTGGTGGTCTTTGTGGATGATATTTTGATATTTTATTGAAGCGAGGAAGAGCATGCCCTACATCTTAGGGAAGTCTTAGAGACCCTTCGAGCACATTAACTCAAAGCTAAGTTCTCCAAATGTCATTTTTGGAGGAAGAAAGTGAGGTTCTTAGGGCACGTGGTCAGTAGGGAAGGGATAGGAGTGGATCCCGCGAAGGTGGTAGCAATCCAAGATTGGAATATTCCTACGAACGCTATAGAAGTAAGAAGTTTTCTTGGTTTAGCGGGCTATTATAGAAAGTTCATCAAGGACTTTGCTAAGATATCAGCCCCACTTACACGGTTGATGAAAAAGAATTTGACCTTTTCTTGGGATGCTGACTGTGACGATGCTTTCCAATGTTTGAAGAGGGCATTGACGACAACTCCAGTTTTAGTTTTGCCGGATGGGAGTAAACAGTTCACAGTGTATATCGATGCTTGCGGGATGGGGCTTGGCACAGTTTTGATGCAAGAGGTAAGGGTGATATTCTATGATGGAAGGCAGTTAAAGGCCCATGAGAAGAATTACCTTACCCATGACTTAGAGTTAGCTGCCACAGTTTTTGTGCTTAAGTCTTGGCGTCACTATCTGCTTGGTGAGAGGTTTGAGTTGTATACAGACTATAAGTCACTATAGTATTTGTTCTCCCAAAAAGGTTTAAACTTGAGGCAACAAAGTTGGATGGAATTCTTAGCATCCTACGATTTTGAGATTACATATACCCCTGGCAAGGGTAACGTTGTAGCTGACGCCTTGAGTAGAAAGAAGTTGACTTTGAGTCCTTTGTTTGTCGAGTGGCAGAGTTTAGAGTATCTCTATCTTTGACTTTAAACCCTCTGTTGATTATGTACCTGGTTTATTGGCATCGTTAGAGGTACGACCTACGCTTTTGGGACGGATAGGTGCGGCATAGCGAGATGACCCACAGTTGATAGAGGTAGTAGACAAGCTCATAAGAGGGGAGTCTTCGAGCCATCTTAGTAGATACACTATCGATGACAAAGGTTGGTTGCGTAGGGATGAGAGACTTTGCATATCTCGATACGAGAGTTTGAGAAAGACAATCCTCGAAGAAGCACATCGTTCTAAGCTGACCATTCATCCCAGTGGAGGAAAATGTATAGGGACATGAAGCGAGTTTTCTTTTGGGCCGGAATGAAGAAGGATGTGGCTGAGTTCGTTTCTAGATGCTTAGTGTGCCAGCAAGTCAAGGCTGAGCAAAAGAAGCCTAGTGGTTTTTTCACCCTTTAGAGGTTCCACAGTGGAAATGGGAAAGTGTTTCCATGGATTTCGTCGACAGGTTGCCGAGGTCAAGGAAGGGTAATACGGGGATTTGGGTCATAGTGGATAGACTTACCAAGAGCGCCCATTTCATCCCCATCAAGAGCAAAAGAACAGCGTCATGGTTTGCATTTGTTTATCTCCGAGAGATAGTTCGTCTACATGGCATACCTTCTAGTATTGTGACCGATCGAGATCCCATTTTCACTAGTGAGTTTTGGAAGAGCTTGCAAGAGGCGGTTGGAATGCAGTTGTGTTTGAGTACCGCTTATCACCCTCAGACGAACGACCAAACAGAAAGAGTGAATCGGATTCTAGAAGATCTTTTGAGATTATGCATCTTGGACATTGGAGGGACATGGGAGGAACATCTTCCACTGGTAGAGTTCGCCTACAACAACTGCTATCAGACTAGCATTGGCATGGCACCTTTTGAGGCTCTATATGGACGACCTTGCCGATCACCGACTTGTTGGTGGGAGTCTACGGATAAGATTTTGCTTGGGCTCGAGATGATTAGGGAAACTTCAGAGAGGATAGACTTGATTCGAATACGCACGAAGGCGGCACAGGACCGACAAAAGTCATATACTGATAAGAGAAGGACCGATCTTGAGTTCAGTGTTGGAGACATGGTCTTTATTAAAGTATCATCGTTTAGGAATGTAGTTCGTTTTAGGTTTGTAGGGAAATTGGCACCAAGGTTCATAGGGCCATTTCCCATTACAGAGTGAATTGGACAGATGGCATACAGAGTGAAGTTGCTCGAGAAGCTCAGTGGTCTTCATGACGTATTTCATGTGTCGCATTTGCGAAAATGTTTACATGATACCGCGGAAGTAGCAGAGCCGAGCATGCTTAAAGAAGTGGAAGTAGATCGAGATTCCATGATTAGACGAGTTCCTACATGCATCCTTGGATCTGAGGTCAAGAAATTACGCAACCGAGAGGTCAAGTTGGTTAAAGTCCAGTGGGGAGATGATCAAGGAGACGCGATTTGGGAGACTGAAGACAAGATACGTGCATCATACCCTTTCCTTTTTGAAGGTATGTTCTTAACTTCTCCTTTTTCTACCGCTTTGTTTATACTTGTTCTATCATTTAGAGTATCCTCTCGATTATATCTTCGATCTTTAGGTAGAAAATCCTATGGTTGTAAGCATGTGTTTGAGACATGTTATGTTTGGTGGATGCAAGTGGATGTAAGTGTTTGCTAGTGGTGGCTCGTGGATGCATTTACACACACATTAGGCACTAGATCGGCTCAATCACTTTCATATTGCATATGGATGAGTGTGCATATTTAAAGTAATGGATGTATTTTGAATATTTTATCATATGGATATTGCATTTGTATGAATGGTTGTGCACTCATATAGAAATGATATATATCATTAGGATTCTTTTAAATACATAATGGACGCATGGCACTATCATGATTTGCATTAAGGAGGTCAACTGAATCAGTAGACCGCCTGATCTTTGCATTAGATAAGGAACATATACACACACTTATGCATATGTTCATACAGCATTAGAAATATTTTAAGGACAATGGATGTTTATGGATGATAGATGATTAGATGGATAATTGGATGGTAGGATACATTCTTCTTAACTTGGAGATTTCAGGGACGAAATCCTTTAAGGAGGGGAGAATGTAACGGCCTGTAATTCCAAAACATGACATAAGAGATAATTAAAGAATAATTAATTTTTAAAAGAAGAATTAGGTAAAATGGGTTACTCCATTGCATTCGTCTCGGAATTCTGCTTGAGATAGAGTCCGAGTTTGCGTAAAACGGACATCGTATGAAGAAGTTATGAAGCTCGGAAGATTTGAAGTTTAAAGCTGAAAATTTAAAGCCGAAGAACAAGTCGACCGCCCATTTTTCACCAGTCGACTGTTTTTGGAAAGAAAAAACGGTCGACCAATTGAAATTGGCCGGTTGACCGGTTTGGTCTGGGCAGCTTCCTAGTGATGTGTTTTGTGGTCTGAATGATGACGTGTCCTTCTGGGATTGGCTGGATGGTGTATCTTTTAAGCTGTGTGGTTCTGATGATCTCTAATCTAATCTAAAGGACCTAATTCGCCTAATACACCTATAAAAACACACCTAGACCTAACCCTAATTTCATTACACTAATCCATGGCGCCTCCATGCTGCCACAATCTTAACTAGTCTTTCTTCTACACTAAAGCAAATCTGAATTAGAGTATTCAAATTGGAAGATAAGAATCAAATTCTACAACAATGGTTTAGCTAATCAAATTCAGAATACAGAACTCAGATCTACTTTCTCTTATACCACTATGAGTCTAAGTTACTTTCACATATAATTAATTTGAAAGTGATTGTGATAGGATTGTAAATTGGATTTTATGAACGTGCATGTAAGATGAATCATATCAAGTTTGTAAATTCTTATCTTTCAGATTCCAAAGTACTGCTATCATATGCCTATTAGATCTATTTGTTCTATGTCAGTTCATATTCCGTATACCTATTGGATCTATTTTGTTGTTCAATGCCAGTTCATAATACATATGCCTATTTTTATGCTTGTTTGATGTTGATTCTCTTCTCCGCCTCTCTTCCTTTTTATTTTGTTAGATTAGGCTAACTTCGAGCCTAACATATTATGTTGAATTATATGTACGAATGACGTGGGAACGTTGGGAAAAAGTTCAGGAAAATATTGATTAATATGTAATTGGGCATAAATTGATTTGTAATCACGTAGTTGATTTGGGGCATAATCATGTGTAACTTGTATACATGAAATTTGGCATAAGTTGGATGTGGGCATTATTGGATATAATTTGTATACATGAGGTTTGGTATAAATTGTTAACAACAATGAATGCAATTTGATTTGGGCGTAAATTGGCATAACTTGTATACATAAGATTATAGGACTAATTTGGATTAAAATTATGAACATAATTTAGATTGAAAATTACGGGTAATTGGAATATAATTTAATCCAAGATTTAAAGTTGGGACTTGAATCAAGAAAGTGATAATGAACGCCTAAGACACGACGTTAAACTTGGTTTGCAGTAGATGTCTGCCCGAAACCACCCAGCACATCCAGCAACCGCAAACGATAGTATAATGTGATAGGTCAAAGGCAGACATTAAATGATGCAAAGACAAAAGGTTAGATTCGGATTGCGGTATAAGACTGCCCGGAACCGCCCAGCATATCCAGCAACCGCAAAATGGCAATCTAATGTGTGAGGTCTTGCAATATTACAGTTATAATGAATTAAGGAACACTTAACCAAGATAAGACATGTAGTAAGACATGAGGGTTAAGCAGGTGACATGTGAAATATAATTAGAATCACTTAACTAAGGTGAAACATGTGATTAGACATGGGAATAAAGAGGGGTTAAGTGGGAATTCCTAGTGGGGACCAAGCTTAGGAGGGAAGCTTGTGCCAAGTAGGTGGACCCTTTTCAACCAGTAACCCAATTAGTATCTATGTGAGCTCAAACTAGGTCGAGGACAGGACATGCTTATTGAGTTTGATTGTAAGAGATCGAAGAGTTAGCGATGGAAATACAAGTCCAACAGAGTCATGTGTGTGCGTTATGGGTCTGTGCTGGTAGGTAAGACATTGTTGCATCGTGTAGGTATAAGCCGTGCATTCTAATAGTATTGGGTTGCCACTTTAGGGAGTGATACACCCTATTTTGGGACCAACACGGGTATCTACGAGTTAGGGAGCCGATCGAATAGGGAGGGTAGTGGATACAACTAGTGGGGATAGGAGCAGGCGACACCTATGACAGCAGCTAGGAGTACACAAAACAACCATTATTATTACTATGATTAGTAAGAGGGATCAACTTTCAGTATGGGACTAGTAATGGTGCGGTGTAATTAACATTGGTGCGGTGTAGGAATAATCTTATAGTGATTAGAAGCGCAATCAATGTTATATCTTGTTCATCTTGTTTACCTTGTCATATCTGTTTATGTTACAGTCATCTCTTATATCCAGTTTATGTTATTATCCTGTTACTTTACTGATTATATGTGAAAGTAACTTAGGCTCACAGTGGTAGAAGAGAAAGTAGATCTGAATTCTGTATTCTGAATTTGATTAGCTAAACCGTTGTTGTAGAATTTAAATACTCTAATTAGATTTGCTTTAGTGTAGAAGAAAGACTTGTTTAGGTTGTGGCAGCATGGAGGCGCCATGGATTAGTGTAATGAAATTAGGGTTAGGTCTAGGTGTGTTCTTATAGGTGTATTAGGCGTGTTAGGGCCTTTAGATTAGATTAGAGATCATCAGAACCACACAGCTTAAAAGATACGTCATTCAGCCAATCCCAGAAGGACACGTCATCATCCAGACCGCAAAACACATCACCAGGAAGCTGCTCAGACCAAACCGGTCGACCAGCCAATTTCAACCGGTTGACCGTTTTTTCTTCTGTCCAAAAACGGTCGGTTGGTGAAAAATGGGCGGTCAACTTGTTCTTCAGCTTTAAATTTTCAGCTTTAAATTTCAAATCTTCCGAGCTTCATAACTTCTTCATACGATGTCTGTTTTACGCAAACTCGGACTCTATCTCAAGCAGAATTATGAGACGAACATAATGGCGTAACCCATTTCACATAATTCTTCTTTTAAAAATTAATTATTCTTTAATTATCTCTTATGTCGTGTTTTAAAATTACGGGGTGTTACAATGTGGCATTCATAGTAAATAATGGTGTGATCTGTACGTTATGGCCTCAAGCCTCACAACCAGAAAATGGAATAAAATTGGGTAGGTCGCATGACTAAATTGGTAGTTGCCAATTAGGGTGTATTACTCTCTAGAGATACATTGTCGGAAGGTGGTCCTGTACCTTGCCAGTTTGAATCCATTACCCAATAAGCGCCTGCGGGTTTTGATTATATAATATATATGTGGAATGTGAGTTGAAAGCTTTCCAATAGATTGCTATTTATTTGATTTAGAAATTATTATAATATCAGAAAATTATGGAATTTAAAGAATGTTTGGGTTATCGTAAGGTAAAAACCATCCGTGCTTATGTGTGGACCGGTCTGACGATTATCCTTTCTTTAAATGGATTTTTAAAGTTAAACCAAGTGGTTGGAGTTTACTCACACCGGTCCCATGACTGACCCAGAGTTTATTTTGTTTTGTTTTACCCTAAACTCATGTGTGCCCAAATTTGTATGTGCATTCAAGTAGTCAGGATTTTTCAGATATACTTGGAAGAGCATGGAGCAGGAGGCTTCAGGATTATATAGCTATTGTTTATTTCTGCTATGTAGAAATTTTGTTCTTAGAAAATGTTATTGTATACATATATTCGTTTTATTTCAAAGTTATGTCATATAATATATTTATTTGTTCCGCTGTGAGATTCGTGTTTACTCTGATGTTGTATTTGTGTTCCTCTTCTTCTATTCTGTTTTTTTTTTTTTTTCTATTTCTCACCCTCTAACTTCTTTCTATTGACATTCCGGTATTTTCGATTCTTGAGTAGTCGACATGGGGTTATATGTTGATTTCAGGGTCGAAAATCTTCTGGGCCATTATAGTGGTATCGGAGCTGAAGGTTAAGTGATTACCTTGGCTCTATGGTGTAACTCAGCAGAAATGCGCTAAGTAATACCCTAGATTGAGTTTGAGTGTGTTTGTATATATATATGGAAGAACGAATTTATAAATTTATAAAATTTTGTTTTATATTGTGGAGATTTATCAGTTGAGTTGTTTATGAGTTTTGGTCGATCAATTTAACCACTGTATCGGTAAGGGTTTCTAAACACTCTAGTACGATGAACCGACATAGTATGTTTTGAAAAGAGGGTAACTAAAATAATTTTGCCCAAAATATATTTTGATATAAAGAATTATATATATTGGAATTATTATATTTGATGTCTTGGTAATTATTATAATCGAATAAGATTATAATTGAAATGATTATAAATAACCAATCAGAATTCATTTTAAGTGTAATATATGAATCAGATGGAAACAATCTGAATTTAAACCAGAATTTGAATTAAAACTCTGGAAATTTGAATAAGTGTTTGTAAATGGATTTTGATTAAATATATGAGAATTTTAAAATCCTAGGAGATTTTAATTTGTTTTACAAACATTGTAAATGGTATTTTGAAAATAATTCAAAGTGGAAATGTTTAAGAAAGGAATTTTGAGAACAAGATAGTATTGAATTCTCTTCGTTGCTGGAAAATAATTCCGATAATGATTCGAACATCATCGGTGTTCATTTTTGAGTTTCTAGGTGACGGATTACTATCAAAGATTTTGTTTTGAATTGCTTTTAGGAAATAAGTTGTTTAAGATTTCAAAAGTTTTGAATTTCTATTGTTATATATGATTTCAAGATGGTTTAAAGAATAAAACCCAGGAATGTAAATTTCAAATTTTAAATTTAACTTATGAAGTTAAGGAGAATGAAATGAAAAAAAAATGAATAAATAAATTAGGATTTAACTTAAACTAAGTTAAATAAATTTTGGTTTGGACTGATTGGAGATAACCCGGAATGTAATCAAATTTGGTGAGTTACGGATTTTGAATTGAGAATGGGATTCGATTGAGGATGGAATTTGACTTAGGTATAAGCGAATGATTCGGTTTGAGGATTAAAACTTATTGGAGTTGATTGGGATGACATTGGTATACGTTAAATTGGTAGCAGATGGAAAGGATATAATGATATTCCCGACAAAAAAGTACAAGTTTATATTTTATATTGGGTATGAGATTTTATGAAAAGAATTTGCAAACCGCTTGGCTTTTTGATTTTCTTTTGGATTGGAGAAGGCCTAGAGAGGCTAGTTGTAGTTGTGTCGATTGAGCCGTACAAAAGAGATGTTGGCGAAATTTTTCAAAAATTTAAAGTGTTAGAAAATTTTCAAAATTTTTGAAAATTTTCGTTAGTCGAAGTCAATTAATATTTTGATTGAAAAAGATTGGTTTAGCTGAAACTATAGTTAAGAAGTGAAACAAAAGATTTTTAGGATTGGTAGCATTTTTTTCTAGCTTAATAATTTCGAGGACGAAATTCTTTTAAGGGGGGAAGAATGTAACGTCCCGTACTTTTAACGGTCGAATAATTAATCTATTTAATTATTTAAATAATGGTTTGGTAATTATAAATGACTTGAATTAAATTATACTGAATATTTAATTAATATAATTAATAGAATAATATATTTAATTCCGAAATAGTCGAAAATAGTAGAATTCACAATATCTTGTGAATTGGATAGTATAAGAGATTTGGTTGAGTTTAGATGCGAATTTTAATAACGAATCTATTTAGTAAACGATGTTGGAACGTATAATTTATAATATAATTATAATCGAACCCGAAAAGTCGCGGTAGTTCGTAATATTGAGTTTTGAACTTCAATTGAACATATAAAATCCGTTTTAAGTCGGATTTCTGTGAAATAAGAAACGTTCGGATCTGTTAAATGATATTTTTCTAATGTAAGAGATAAATCGAGATTTCGTCTTGTAGATTGTGAGATTTGTCCAAATCAAATTTTTAGAAAGTCGCTATGGAATTTGTTTATAATTTATAATGATTCATTTATTTTAATAAAAGGATTTTTATATATAAACCGAATATCCATTTAACCTAGATTTTAAGTATCGAGTTATAAATCCAAATATATTTATTTTGGAGTCATATGATATTCTATGTGTATATATATACGATAATATTAATTTATTATTATTAAATTAAAGTTTTTTTGAATATATTAATATTTTATTGGTTTATTTAGTGCCTTAAAAAATAGCTATTTTTGCAAACAACCTCCGTTTTCGACAAAATAAATTTTGTCGGATCCGGAATATTAATTTATTGTTAAATTTCAAATTTCGTGATTTTTGGAGTCAGTATGTAGCCGTGTAGAATTTAAATGTGAAAAATAGTCAATAATTTGACTTTAAAAATACGTTGCATGAGCAAACGGTTTCGGAATTCGACGAAAGAAGTTTCGTTGGGTCCAAAATGTCGAACCATAGCTCCATGTCCATTTTCATCGAATTTGCATATTTTATTGATCATACGGATTTTTAATGATAAATACAAATAGCGATACATTATAAATTATTATTATAATATATATGAATCTTCCCTTAGAAGCTATCTACTCCTATAAATATACCTTAACTTTTCTAACCCTAAGGATTTTCATTTCTCTAGTCAAATAAATTGTTGCCGTCAGTTCTACTTCTTTTACACTTAAATCGCAACTTTAAAAAAAAATCGAAATAAATGGATTAAAATACTATAAATCACGAGTTATAAATATATGAGATCTTCGTCACTTTCTCAGTCGCTAGTATGGTTTCATTTAGCTCGATCACTGTTTGGTCGAGGTCGTATTCTTACAGTGATGCTAGGGTTCAAGGATTTGAGGTATAAAGGCATTGATTTTTAAAATGAAGTTTTTCAAGACTTAGGGTAGGAAATCGCACTTGCATGCGAATTTTGGAGGGTTTACGTGAGAAAAAGCTTGGTGCTTTCCTGTTACAAGCGGAGGAACTCAAAATGTCGCGAGTTGAATTTTGCATGCGAGTTGAATCCAATGGTGATGGGGGGATCAAATGTTGATGAGGAGTACGGCGGTGGTCTCGGTTTGTTGATTCGTGGAGTTTGGAAGGGGGACGTAGTACTTAAAGGGATGACAACTGCTTGAGGGGCTCACGCAAGTTACTATGTATCGTTGGGAAGGAGAATGATTATGGGGTAAAACGAGATTAGGAAAATAATTAATTATATTATTATAAGTTAATGGTGTTTAAATGTATACAAGGTTGTAAAATTCATATCTTTCTCATAAGATATCAGAATCCAACAAAACTGGATCCGTTGGGATCGTATGGACGGAGGATACACAATGAAACTGATCTGGAGTGAATTGGAGTTCGTTACAAGTTATGGCAGAATAAAGTGCCTGAATCAGATCAACGACGGTTATCGTTATTTAATGATAAACCGACCAAAGTGAGTAAAACTCACTAACTCTGCCCCGTTTATATTTTTATAACGTATTTTTAGAACTTAAATGATGGTTGTTTCCATGTGTTGATTATCTGAATGAACGCTAGTTAATTGGTTGAAAATATAGATGTAGTTAAATATATAAAAATATTCAATTAAATATTGGTTATGTTTATCATAATATTTCATATTCATGTTATTTATGCTGATTAACATTTGTGGATGCAGGGAGATAGGTTGGAAGGACCCAGCTGGATCCCTCAATATTTATAATACTTTTTTTCCATATATCATGATATATAATGTGATATATAATCTATGATTGATTATGATGACACTGGTCTTGTTATTTCGTATTTTTAAACACCAAAATTAATATTGGAATATATATAAAGGAAATTTTGAAATGGATATTGAATAAAAGTAATTTATAAAATCAATGGATTTTATAGAAGGAAATATTTGGAAATTAAATATTAAATAGAATCTGTTTTAACAGATAAATTGAGAAGATTAAGTCATAAATAATGTTTTATAAATTAAGTAAATTATTTATCATTAGATAAATTAAAATATAAAGTATGAATTTATATTAGAAAGTAAGAACGGTTTTAGCACCGATATTTTTATGAAATATAAACAAAACATTTATAAAGAAAATTATAAAGGAAATTATATGAGATTAGAAATTAAAGCAAGATTTTATATGAATTATCTAAATAGTAGTATAAAAAGAAATTTGGATCTGAATTATTGTTAAAAAAGCAAAATCAAACTGTTTTGATTTGATAAAAGAAATATTATTCACATTCGATGTGAACAAGGGATTGAACTAAATATTTTTCAAATAAATTATTTATAAAGGAAGTTGAGTTTTGAAATAGGATTTTAAAATGGAGTTGTGGAAATTAGAAACTGAATGAAGATTAGTTAAGTTGAATGGCTTTCTGAGTGTCGATCTAATGTTGGTTTCGGCCTTCGGGGTTTATAATAGAAAGTTGTTCTCTTACTAGTTTACAGTTAGAGACTGATAGATATGGGAGTATAGTGATGCGTGAATAAAAAATGGAAATCTTTTCCGGTGTTAATAACGTATATTTTCAAATTTTAGAAAATAAGAATTTATGAATATATGGAAATGGAAAATAGGGAAATGAATAAATTAATGATAAATTAATTTAAAGCGAAAATTGTTGATTGATGATTGATCGACAAAATTTCCATTTGGAAATAAGATCGTTGTGTGTAAGTATGTTTTCCTTTGATAGTTAAATAACCCACTATCAAAGATTTGACCATTTTTCCATTGTCAATTCAAAGAGACCAGGATCAAATTTATTATCTGAAAACCACTCCGTATGGGCATTAGCTTTGCGAATCAAATAAGATGAAGAAAATTGAAGATGGATTTTATGGAAGGGCTGTTCCGGAAAAACCTAGGTAGAAATTGCCCAGGATGGGTTTACAGATTAGTACCTTCAGTTTGTCCTGTCCCAAGACAACTTGTATGGAAGAATGTCTGACGAAGTATATCTAATACATCGCGTAAGTTGATCTCTTCAAACGTATTTATGTTTGGTAGCAGAGAAATTTTTTTCTCTTAGCTTTATACCCGTGGTGTTTTTAGGGAAATCAATTTGTGATTTGGCGGGTATGATGATGTGGCATTCAAAGTAAATAAAGGTGTGATCTGTACGCTATGGCCTCAAGCCTCAAAACCAAGAAATGGTATAAAATTGGGTAGGTCGCATGGTTAAGTGGATAGCTGGCAATTAGGGTGCATTGTCACCTGATCTAGAGAAAATCCATTTGCTTCTTTAATCTATATTCAATGTTGTCCCTTTTCAGGAAACGGTTGTTGATCTCAATCGTTGGTGATAATACATTCGGTACACTCAAGCGAAATGAGTGACCGGTCATGTTTAGAATGCATTAAGTTTCATAAAGCATTATAGGTAAATAAGAACATAATATCGCAAGACAGACATATAAAATAGCAGCGTAATTAAAAACTTTATTTTAATCAAAACATCGTAGCCCCAAATACTGAGTTTACATCATAAGTTTGAAATAACCAATTGCATTAATAATCGGTTTTGCCAAAAATACCAGAGTAAAAAAGCATAAAACCATAGTTCCCGTGCGAAACCATAAGAGAGTTGACAAGAAGTCAAAGCAGTACATCAATATCCAAAATTCAAGCTAAGATGAAAGAATCCAAATCAACTCTAAGCACTCCCACCGTGAGAACCTGGGGGGGGGGACGGAAGAGAGAGAAGAGGAAACAAAAAGGGTCAGACATAAAATCGGGCCAGTCCAGTTACTTTTAAATATAAATAAATAGAAGTATCATGACAGGTATATAAAAACTGGGAGAACAAGATAATAATAACAAGTGTGAACTGAGCAACATAAGTTTGAACATAATATATTGCGCTTCTTAAATATATATCTCTGCACCGCACTAATACTAGTATCTCAGAAATAGAATGATCCCTACAAATACCGTTCCATTACATTTCTTGATTGTTAGGTTGCTTGGGTTAACGGCACTCAACGCTTATACACACGTCATACCCATTTACTTCCCAGTGGACTAACCTAATATGGTATATGTGTAGCTACCCCTCAATACTGAGGTACACCCCATGGTACCCCACTCGCCCGGTCCCCTTCGTAATACCACAGAAAAGTATGCAGTCCCTTATCCGATGCCGGAATGACGTGCGGATATCTATATAACAATGTTATATTTCGCATATATCTGGCATTACTATGCTACGTAAGCGTACGGGCTACCACCATTGATCGAATCAGATTTCATTCAGGAGTAATGCCCTCAAGTCTACGATACATCACCCAGAGCAGTCATGCATGCATCTAGACAGTCCCATGTATGTACTGTAATTATAGCTCGATGCCTCAATCGCACGTCCTCTAATGTGCACCGAGTTCCGTGGCAGGGCAATATAAGAAACATGGAACTCGATTGGGAGCTTTTCCATACTTGTGCAGGACCGCCTTTAAGAACCTCAAAATACAGATATTCCTAGGGTCTATTTTCCATGGTGGCTATGGCCCCACCTCGGCCCCTCCCTCAACTAGTAAAGACTACAAGAATTAAGCGTCTGCCTCTAATAACAAATAATCTAAACATCCATTTGGTGTCTTCCCTCAACAACCGTACTCGATAGTGAAAGGTGAATGGTCTATTGGTTTTAGCTCTAATCTTTTCGCATCCCACTGGCTGCCGATGATAGGTATCCAATGATCTACTATCCTTGTTGGTCGTGACCGTTTGCCCCCTATTGAGGAAACCGCCGAATCACCCTAATGTCACTGCGTCACAACATTCCGACTGCAAAGCTACATTTGCAGTCAAGGCCCACCAACCTAGTAGTTACGCGTAGACCCAACCTCTGCAAGCACAACCAAAACATCTGCCACCACACAGAGGACTACCAGGAGCACCTTATGTATCTCAGGAAGCTGCATGCTTCCCCTTCCAGTCCTTCGGAGCCGACAGAATAATCAGATAAAAGTGCACTCCGCTTGTGCCTTATAACATCAGGATGATCTACCTCGTTGGGTTATTCACCCTCAAACATGCAGACTGGTCCAAGCAACTCACTTTAATATGTTGTTAGACCCTATGTCTAAACATTCTTTTACGCACTTGCCTTACCTCATCAGGTTTTCATTTAACTTGGTTATTCTCATTTATATTGAATTCTTAATCAAGTTACCAAGTTCCTCTTGCTTATTATTTTTTGTTATATAACTTAACTCATTTAAGTTCATTAATAAGCTCACAACATGTTATTCTCTAGATTATGGCCCAAGGTCTGTTATCCACAATCTCTTTAGTATTTTTGCTTGGTTACATTATTACAATAACATGTTCTACTTAATATGTTATTAAGTATATCTCAATTCACATGTTTCCCAATTAACATGTCACTTACCATTTATGATTAAATATAACTTATTTCATTTTACAAGTTTTCCTCATTCTTTCTCATTTAACCATAATTCCATTTTATCATTGTTTACTTATTAACTTAGTTCTCTTAACTAAGGTTTACTAATAAGTTTCCTTTCCATAAATATAACTTATGTTGTCCTCATCCGTAGATTTCAGATTCTTGTTCCTGTAAATAACTTAATTTACATTTAAGCACAGCTTATCCTCTTACATAAATTATTCTATTCCCTTTTTCATTTATTATAACCTAAACTATAATTTCCACTTGTCCCTAGAACAAGCCTAAACATCTTATCTTTTATGTTCATACATGTTAATGCCCCAGACCTTTCACATTAATCAACCAGTTGTGGATGCTGGATATGCCCGGCGGCTCCGGGCAGACTTAAATGAAAATTTTAGACTAAACCTCATGTCATGGTGTTGTTATGCATTAGACCCCTCACATTAGATTAGCCACTTGTGGTCGCTGGATATGCCGGGAAGCTCCGGGCAGACTTATACCGCAAGTGCAATCTAACCTCGTGTCTAAGCATTACTACGGTTCCATTATTTTAGGCATATTCATATTAATAAATTTCCCTATCACAAATATAGATTTTTATTCCCCTTTTTGATTCATATTTCATTATGCACAATATGCCCATTTTCCCAAGTCATAAATCAAGGTATATATATATATATTATGCCTAAATCTGTATTCACATATTTGATAATTTATGTCCCTAGATCATATACACATATGTCAGTACAAGTTATGCCCAAATTCATATTCACATATATTCCAATTTATGCCCCAAATTAATATTTACAAATGTCCCAATTTATTCCAAATCATATTTTACATATGTTCCAATTTACGCCCAAATCATATTTTTCACAAACGATTTCCAATTTCGCATGTGCATATATTTCACCGTTAGGCCTAGGCTCAAAGATAGCATGGCTTTAAAAATAAAAAGGGAAATGTAACACCCCACATTCGTTAATGTCACTCACAAAGGGAATGCATTAACTTAGTGAAGCATTATAGGTAAAAGATGCAAATAAATTACTAAACAGACAAATAAAGCAGCGGAAAATAAATAAAACTTTACTTCATTGATAAAACACCAGCTTGGTAAAACAACTTGTACAAAGATTGTTTTCGAACACCAATACCCAGTACAACAAAGTATCTGTCTTGTTTAAAAAAATAAAGAAGCATAAAATGACAATGATATTTCCAAATAAGCATGAGCCAGCCATAACAGTGGAAAAGAGAGTCCAAAGCAATATGTCGACTATCTTCAAGCTTGGAAAGAAAACTGAGCTAAGTGGTAATATTCCCTCCCTGCAAAACCTGGGGGGGGGAGGGGAATGGAAGAAAAAGAAGCGAAACAAAACAGAGTCAGACATGAAGCCTGGTAAGTCCAGTGACTTTTAGCATGTAAATAGGTAAAAGCACCATGACATGAATAAATTGGACACAATACATAACCATGATAATAAGCATAGCAAGACAAGGTATACAAGATGAACATGATAAGATGATTGCGCTTCTAATTATTAAGATATTTCCTACACCTCACTGTTTACTAAGACTCCTTGGTTAAGAGAGTAACTCTCTAAGTATCAACCCTGAAGACCGAAATCAACATCAGATTGACCCCCAAAAAATTACCCAACTTAACTAACCTCATACTTTCGCACTATTACAAGATTACGCCGCACCGTTTGATATGCCAAGGCAAGGTACACTGAATGCGCTTCGGTCCTTTCTCTGATTTCCTATTTTCTCTAGACCACCCAATTAGCATCCTAACTAGTGTCGTTTATAGAATTATGCGTATTCCCTACTAGTGTCCCAACTAGTATCCTGTGTTATATGATAAGGTGATCCCAACCCCGCAATTGTGGTAGCCTTCAGGTGTACATCTAGTATGAGGATCTTACCTCAATCAGCCTAATTGCCATGAAGATGTTAGATGTATCCTTGCTACCTTAACCGATCGGCTCCTTCTCGTATCGATCTAGTTCTAGTTTGAGTTGCTTGGCCCTCTACTTGTAGATACTTGTGCTGATCCCACCATAGGGTGTATCAAGCCCTAAGGTGGCAATTCGACACGATCAAGATGCACCGCGTTATATCTACTGATGCCCAGTGGCTAATTCTTCGACTCCGGAATATGTACACGCCCGTGATCCCGTCGGATCCTGCACTGCTGCACCACCTGCCGCTACTATTACCGCTTATAATCAGCCCAGTAAACGTGCCCCACCCTGCCTAGTTAAGGGTACCATGATACATCTATGTGGGTTACTGTTGAAATGGGTCCCCGTTACTAGGGTTTCCTACTGGTTAAGTTTGTGGGCCTATATATACAAATATTACCCACATACATGAGATGTACTTAACCCTCCCACTGATTCAAACATGTTTATTTAACGGTTAAGTTTGTGGGCCTATATATACTAATATTACCCACCTACCCAAGATTTACTTAACCCTCCCACTTATCAAGTCAATATGTATTGTTGGTTAAGCTTGCCTTAACCCAATCCACTTTGTTCATGTAATATTGGTCAAGTGATGCCCGTTCATGTTAACTTAACCCAACCACACATCATGTTGTATTAGTTAAGTGTTTCCTATTATCTTAACCCTATTCATTCATCATTTTATATTGGTTAAGTGTTTCCCATTAACTTAACCCCACTCGTTCCTCATGTTATATTGGTTAAGTGTTTCTTATTAACGTAACCCCCCTCGTTCATCATGCTATATTGGTTAAATGTTTCTTATTAACTTAACCTTACCCATTCATCATGTTATATTGGTTAAGTGTTTCTTATTAACTTAACTCCACTCGTTCATCATGCTATATTGGTTAAGTTTTTCTTATTAACTTAACCCTACCCATTCATTATGTTATATTGGTTAAGTGTTTCTTATTAAGTTAACCCCACTCGTTCATCACGCTATATTGGTTAAGTGTTTCTTATTAACTTAACCCTACACATTCATCATGTTATACTGGTTAAGTGTTTCCTATTCATATGTTACTTAACCTTACCATTATTAGCATGTCTTGTTTTTTAGCATTAATTCATTCATTAATGCGTTAACCTCTCACATTAGAACTGTTGTTTGCGGTTGCTGGATTTGCCGCGCGGTTCCGAGCAGACTTCTACCACATACTCATTCTAACCTTGGGTTTTGGGTTAATGCGCTAACCTCGCACATTAGATCTATGTTGTTACGGTTACTGGATGTGCCGGGCGGTTTTGGGAAGTTTTACACCGCAACTCAATCTAACCTCGGGTTAGGTATGTTCATCTTTTAGCCAATTTACATATCTACCGTACATGTCCAAGTCTAGATTTTATATGATAATTATCCCAATTTCACAAAACTAGTCATGTTTCAATTCTCAAGTTATGCCCAGCAAATTCAATTACAAGTTATTAATCAAAATAGGCTACACCCAATCTTCACATATTTACAATAATAGTCATGCTCCAAAATCACAATATACATTATGCTTGGCGTCCCAACCAATAATTATGCCCAATCTGGATTTAATATTCCAGTTTATAGTTTACGCACGAAACTTGGTTTACATGCCAATTAACCCAAACTTGCAGTTATAATGATAATAATGCCCCAATATCAATTACAAGTTATGTCCAACAATTTCACCGAATATGTTATGCCCAATTATTTCACCAAATACATTATGCCCAATATTTACCCAAAATAGGTTATACCCAAATATTCCCCGTATTCCAATCGTTCGTATTTCGCGATTTCAACCTAGGTTCGAAGGTAACCTAGGTTCATATTAGAAAAAGGAAATAGGGAAAGAGCGGGAAGGAGCATAAAATAAGAATAGGCATGTAACATCAGACCTAATACAGGAAATTTATATCCAACAAAGATAGATTCTTGAATAAACTGATACAATCATTATCGCAAGCATAAGAATAACATCATGAACCAAAAAGGATTATATGCCTGGTATACAACAAAGATAGGCCTGATTTAATCAATGAAAATAACCTCTAAGGCATGCAAAGACTTAGACTCAATAGAAGGATAGGGATTAATCTGAAAAGATTATCTAACAATCAGGCATAGTATTTGATTCATTTTATTACATGTCATGATTACAATCAGGTGTTCAAATCTGAAAATAACATGAACTTACAAAAAAAAACAAATCTTGTTTTCTGGGATCTGATTTCTGAAATTGAAAAGATATCCTTTGATGTAGACTATTGATTCTCTAGTTTGAACTTGGTTTGGGGCTTTCTGACTTGATTTCTGGTTTAGAGAAAAATGGAGGCTACGCTAGTTTGGCCATGGACAATATGATGGCTTCAGAGAGCAAGGCTATGAGGTTTTAGGGTTGGGATTGTTTATATAGCAGTTTAAATTAATGAGAGCCGTTAGATCATCCTAGGAGTAATCAAAGCCATCCAGACCAAATAGATCCAATCGGAAGTCGCCACATATGCCCTAATGACTCAGAGAAACGTCGCTGGACAAAACAGCCCAGATCTGGCCGAAGGGGTCGGCCTCTACAAGGGGAGTCGACAACCCAGTCGACACCCCTCATGGGGGGTCGACACCTATGTCGACCCCACATGGGGGGAGTCGACACCTATGGGCGGGAATTTTCCCACCTAGCTGATTCTCGGAAATTTTTTGAATTTCAAACTGCTTTTTGATTTAATTATTATTTTAATTTAGTTTCTGTTTAAACTTGAAATCTTCTGAACTCCATAACTTCTTCATACGGAGTCCGATTCACACAAACTCGGACTCTATCTAAAGAAGAATTCCGAGACGAATGCAATGGCGAAACCCGTTTCCCTTAATTTCCACTTTTTAAAATTAAGTATTCTTTAATTCGTTACTTTAATGTTCACAGAAAATACGGGGTGTTACATTCTCCCCTCCTTAAAGGATTTCGTCCCCGAAATCTTCAAGTCAAGAAGAATGTATATCCTACCATCTAATCGTCCATCTACTCAATCATCAAACACATGCATCCATTGTCCTTAAACAGATTTCTAATGCTTTCATGACCATATGCATAGTGTGTGTATACGTCCTTATCTAATGCAAAATCAGGCGGTCTACTGATTCAGTTGACTTCCTTAATGCAAATCATGATAGTTCCATGAGTCCATTATGTATGCAATTATTCCTAATCGTACTTTATAACTTCTACATGAGTGCACAATCATTCATACAAATGCAATGTCCATATGATAACACATTCAATATACATCCTTTAAATTAGATATGCACACATATTCATATGCAATATGAAAGTGATTGAGCCGATCTAGTGCCTAATGTTTTTGTAAATGCATCCACGAGTAACCACTAGCAAACACTTGCATCCACCAAACATAACATGTCTCAAACACATGTTTACAATCATAAGATTTTTCCTACCTAATGATCGAGGATGTAAACAAGAGGACATACTAAACGATAGAACAAGTATAAACAAAGTGATAGAAAAAGGAGAATTCAAGAATATACCCTTAAAAAGGAAAGGGTACAACGTACGCATCTTGTCTTCCGTCTCCCAAGTCGCGTCTCCTTTATCATCTCCCCAATGGACTTTAACCAACTTGGCCTCTCGGTTGCGTAACTTCTTGACCCCCGATCCAAGGATGTATGTAGGAGCTCGTCTAATCGTGGCATCTCTATCCACTTCCACTTCCCTAAGCATGCTCGACTTCACCACTTCCGCGGTATCATGTAAACACTTCCGCAAATGCGACACGTGAAACACGTCATGAACACCACTAAGCTTTTCTGGCAACTTCACTCTGTATGCCATCTGTCCAATCCTCTCCAATCAGCTCGGGTCCAAGCAAAATCTTATCCGTAGATTCTAGCTTAATAACTGTTGTTATAAGCGGACTTCTCAAATGGAAAGTGCTCTCCTTACGTCCCTCCAAAATCTAGGGTACATAACCTCAAAAGATCTTCAAGGATTCTATTCACCCTTTCTATCCGTCCATCCGTCTGTGGATGATACGCGATGCTCAAACATAACTTCGTACCTACCGCCTTTTGCATATCACCTTCTCCTCTTGCATCGAAAAACTGCTCCAAGCCCTGTCCCGCAAGCACTGGTATATACTGTGAACGGTTTGCTCCTATCTAGCAAAGTCAAAACTGGGGCTGATATCTTCGCAAAGTCCTTAACGAACTTCCTATAGTAGTCCTCCAGCCCTATAAAACTTCTTACTTCCGTTGCTTTTCTAGGAACATTAAAATCTTGGATTGCCACCATCTTTGCAGGATCCACTGCTACCCCTTCCTTAGAGACCACGTGTCCTAAAAACCTCACTTCTTTCCTCCAAAAATGATATTTGGAGAACCTAGTCTTAACCTGATGCGCTTGGAGGGTATCCGAGACTTCCCTTAGATACAAAGCATGTTCTTACCCACTCTTAGAGAAAACCAAAATATCATCTATGCACAAGCGAAGTGAACCATCCGCCTTTGTAGCAAAAATAACTGGAGCACCCCATTCAGAAATTCTTCGCATTATGAACCCTTTCTCAAGTAATTCTTTTACTTGTTTATTGAGCCCTTCCTTTCCCTTAGAGTCATGTTTCGTACAGGTAATGCAATTGGCTTTACATTGTGAACTAGATATATGCGGAAGTCTATCTCGCGTTTTTGGGGACAAACCCCTAATCTAATCAAAACCATCTGCGTACTCATGGACTACTCTAACAGATCGCAAATCATCGATAGATGCATCAAGTGATTCTAGGTAGTTAAGCGAAACTGATCCCTTAGGATCGCACAAATCTCAAGGGTATTTCCGAGGCAAGCCAAAAGTCTAACTACCCTCCTTTTACACTTACTAGATAACCAATCCATGCCTAAAATCAACCCATAGCCCATAATCCCAAAAACATAAGCATTACACTTAAACTCAATACTTAATATAGCTATTCTCAAATCCTTACAAACCAAAGATAAATGAGCCGAACCATCAATTGGATTTGAGACAATAATGGGGTCTTCTATTATACAAGTACTAAGGTGTAGAGACTCAACTATGGAAGCAGATATAAACGAATGTGAAGCTCTAAAATCAAAAAAGAGTACTAACAGGATGATCAAAAAGAAGAACTAGACTTTTTCAGCAGAAACTTTACTACCTCTCTCTCAGGTACGCTGGCGGTGAGAGCATGCACTTGCCCTCCTGAAAATCATGTCCTTTGTTCTTGCCCTTGTCCTTAATTATATGACCAGTTATACGATAATAAAGACACTTCCTCTTGTCTTAGGTTTTACTATTCTTTCTTCCCTTCTTGTCATGTGATTCTTCCACTTACACCTCTTTCTTTTTACCTCCTTCGTGAACCAAGTCCATATCCATGAGTTTCTCAACCTTGGGTTGTGCTCCTTAGCCAAACTCCCTCATTCTCATCTTTACCATCCTTGTGTAACATGTTGACAAGTCTCTCGAAAGCTGCCTCCATCGCACGGAGAACCCTACAAAGCTTGAAAGAAAATTAGCCGCAGGTGAAACTACTGTAGCTATAGATGGGAGTTGGGCACTTCTTCGCCCTTTGACAGGTGTCGAAGTCTCATCAAGCCTACCGAACCATGCCACGATGAGGTTACCTCCCAGAAAGCCAGGAGCTCCGGATACTCAGGAAAGAAGGAAAAAGGGATTCAAATAGAGGATCAAAAGATAGTGTATATGGCTTTGGGGAATATGCCTTTAAATCAAACCTTTTCTTTAGAAAATGCTTCTTTTAAAACCATCTTGAAAATAATTTTTCAAATTTTTTATCTGATCCGGTAACCTTTAGCTCTAATACCAAGTGTAACACCCCACGTTCATTAATGTCACTCACAAAGGGAATGCATTAACTTCAGTGAAGCGTATAGGTAAAAGATGCTGATAAATTACAAGACATACAAATAAAGCAATGGAAAATAAATAAAACTTTACTTCATTGATAAAACAGCAGCTTGGTAAAATAGCTTGTACAAAGATTGTTTTCCAACATCAAAACACCAATTCCCAGTACAACAAAGTATTTTTCTTGTTTAACAAAATAAAGAAGCATAAAATGACAATGATATTCCCCAATAAAGCATGAGCCAACCATAGTAGTGGAAAAGAGAGTCCAAAGCAATACGTCGACTATCTTTGAGCTTGGAAAGAAAACTGAGCTAAATGGTAATATTCCCTCCATGCAAACCTGGGGAGGGGGAACGGAAGAAAAAGAAGCGAAACAAAATAGAGTCAGACATAAAGCATGGTAAGTCCAGTGACTTTCAGCATGTAAATAGGTAAAAGCACCACGACATGAATAAACTGGACACGAGACATAACCATGATAATAAGCATAGCAAGAAAATGTATACAAGACGAATAGGATAAGACGATTGCGCTTCTAAATTATTAAGATATTTCCTACACCTCATTGTCTACTAGGACTCCTTAGTTAAGAGAGTAACTCCCTAAGTATCAACCCCGAAGACCGAAATCAACAACAGATTGACCCCCAAAGAATTACCCAACTTAACCAACCTCATGTTCTCGCACTATTACAGGATTACACCGCACCATTTGATATGACAAAGCAAGGTACACTGAATGTGCTTCGGTCCTTTCTCTGATTTCCTATTTTCTCTACACCACCCAACTAGCATCCTAACTAGTGTCTTTTATTGAATGATGCATATTCCCTACTAGTGTCCCAACTAGTATCCTGTGTTATATAATATGGTGATCCCAACCCCGCAATTGTGGTAGCCTTCAGGTGTACATCTAGTATGACGATCTTACCTCAATCAGCCTAATTGCCATGAAGATGTTAGATGTATCCTTACTACCTTAACCGATCGGCTTCTACTCGTATCGATCTAGTTCTAGTTTTTGTCGCTCGGCCCTCTGCTTGTAGATACATATGCTGGTCCCACGGTAGGGTGTATCAAGCCCTAAGGTGGAAACCTGACACGATCAAGATGCACAGCTTTATATCTACTGACGCCCAGTGGCTAATTCTTCCACTTCGGAATACGTGCATGCCCGAGATCCCGTCGGAACCTGCACTCCTGCACCACCTGCCGCTACTTTTACCGCTTATAATCAGCCCAGTAATCGTGCCCCACCCTGCCTAGTTCAGGGTACCATGATACATCTATGTTGGGTACTGCTGAAATGGGTCCCCGTTATTAGGGTTTCCTACTGGTTAAGTTTGTGGGCCTATATATACAAATATTACCCACCTACACGAGATGTACTTAACCCTCCCACTGAATCAAACATGTTTATTTAACGATTAAGTTTGTTGGCCTATATACACTAATATTACCCACCTACCTAAGGTTTAATTAACCCTCCCACTTATCAAGTCAATAGTATTATTGGTTAAGCTTGCCTTAACCCTATCCACTTTGTTCATGTAATATTAATTAAGTGTTGTCCATTCATGTTAACTTAACTCATCCACACATCATGTTGTATTGGTTAAGTGTTTTCTATTATCTTAACCCTATTCATTCATCATGTTATATTGGTTAAGTGTTTCCCATTAACTTAACCCCACTCGTTCCTCATGTTATGTTGGTTAAGTGTTTCTTATTAACTTAACCCCTCTCGTTCATCATGCTAAGTGTTTCTTATTAACTTAACCCTACCCATTCATCATGTTATATTGGTTAAGTGTTTCTTATTAACTTAACCCCACTCGTTCATCATGCTATATTGGTTAAGTGTTTCTTCTTAACTTAACCCTACCCATTCATCATGTTATATTGGTTAAGTGTTTCTTATTAACTTAACCTCACTCGTTCATCATGCTATATTGGTTAAGTGTTTCTTATTAACTTCACCCTACCCATTCATCATGTTATATTGGTAAAGTGTTTCCTATTCATATGTTACTTAACCTTACCATTCTTAGCATATCTTGTTTATTAGCATTATTTCATTCATTAATGCCTTAACCTCTCACATTAGAACTGTTATTTGCGGTTGCTGGATGTGCTTGGCGATTCCGGGCAGACTTCTACCGCAAACTCATTCTAACCTCGGTTTTTGTGCTAAATGCGCTAACCTCTCACATTAGATCTGTGTTGTTGCGGTTATTGGATGTGCCGGGCGGTTCCGGGCAGTTTTTACACCGCAACTCAATCTAACCTCGGGTTAGGCATGTTCATCTTTTAGCCAATTTACATATTTATCGTGCATGTCCAAGTCTAGATTTTATATGCTAATTATCCCAAATTTCACAAAACTAGTCATGTTTCAATTCTCAAGTTATGCCCAACAAATAAAATTACAAGTTATTAATCAAAATAGGCTACACCCATTCTTCACATATTTACAATAATAATCGTGCTCCAAAAGCACAATATACATTATGCTTGGCGTCCCAACCAATAGTTATGCCCAATCTGGATTTAATATTCCAGTTTACAGTTTACGCCTAAAACTTGGTTTACATACCAGTTAACCCAAACTTGCAGTTATAATGATAATAATGCCCCGATATCAATTACAAGTTATGCCCAACAATTTCACCGAATATGTTATGCCCAATTATTTCACCAAATACATTATGCCCAATATTTACCCAAAATAGGCTATACCCAAATATTCCCCGTATTCCAATCGTTCTTACTTCGCGATTTCAGCCTAGGTTCGAAGGTAACCTAGGTTCATAAAAGAAAAAGGAAATAGGGGAAGAGAGAGGAGCATAAAATAAGAATATGCATAACAATAGGCATGTAACATCAGACCTAATACAGGAAATTTAGATCCAACAAAGATAGATTCTTGAATAAACTGATACAATCATTATCCTCAGCATAAGAATAACATCATGAACCAAAAAGGATTATATGCCTGATGTACAACAAAGATAGGTCTGATTTAATTAATGAAAATAACCTCTAATGCATGTAAAAACATAGATTCAATAGAAGGGTAGGGATAAATCTGAAAAGATTATCTTACAATCACGCATAGTCTTTGATTCATTTTATTACATGTCAAGATTATAATCAGGTGTTCAAATCAGAAAATAACATGAACTTACAAAAAAAAAGAACAAATCTTGTTTTCTAGGATCTGATTTCTGAAATTGAAAAGCTATCCTTTGTTGTAGACTTTTGATTCTCTAGTTTGGACTTGCTTTGGGGCTTTCTAACTTGATTTCTAGTTTAGAGAAAAATGGAGGCTACGCTAGTTTGGCCATGGACAACATGACGGCTTCAGAGAGCAAGATTATGAGGTTTTAGGGTTGAGGGTTAGGGTTGTTTATATAGAAGTTTAGATTAATGAGAGCCGTTAGATCATCCTAGGAGTAATCAAAGCGATCCAGACCAAATAGAGCCAACTGGAAGTCGCCACATATGCCCTAATGACTAAGAAAAACGTCGCTAGACAAAATAGCCCAGAACTGGCCGAGGGCGTCGACCCCTACAAGGGGGGTCGACACCTATGTCGACACCCCATGAGGGTAGTCGACCCCTATGGGCGAGAATTTTTCCACCCAGCTGATTCTCGGAATTTTTTGAATTTCGAACTACTTTTTGATTTAATTGTTGTTTATATTTAGTTTCTGTTTAAACCTAAAATCTTCTGAACTCCATAACTTCTTCATATAGAGTCTGATTCACGCAAACTCAGACTCTATCTCAAGCAGAATTTCGAGATGAACGCAATGGCGAAACCTGTTTCCCCTAGTTTCCAATTTTTAAAATTAAGTATTTTTTAATTCGTTACTTTAAAGTTCATAGAAAATACGGGGGTTACAGGAAAAGAGGGAAAGAAGAGAATCAAAACTGGCATAATGACAAATCAATAATAAACTGACAGAAATGGGCATAAAACTGAATAGATATATTACGACAAGATTTAACATGGCGGCCGTATGCACATATAAAGACAGATCTGATAATTATGTCATAATAGAACTTGTTTAGGCATAGATCCAATATCCAAGTTTTATATACATTTTATGATTACCAATTAAATATTTAGATCTAAAAATAACATGAACTAACAATGAATAGATCTAAGGAAATAGATCCAAATAACTGAGAAGAACACATTGGATTTGTTTTTGTAGCAATCGTTGAATTTGTATAATGTTTGTTGAATTGGATTTGGAGAAGAATAGGCTATTCAATTTACGTTGCAATAGAGCTCCGCCATTGCCACCATTTTTTTAGATGAATAAAACCTAGGTTTAGGGTCCTATATATAGCCTAGGGTTCACGAATCTAGCTCCAAAATCAGTCCACGTTCAGAAATAATTATCTTCCCAGATCTGCGCAGGGGGGTCGACCCCCCTTTATGGTGTCGAACCCGGGAACGAAGCCGATGTCGACCCCGGGGTCGACCCAATAGGGTCTCAGGTCGACCCCAAACGGTCGGTCCTTTGTTGTTTTTCGCGCCGGATTTTCTAGTTTCAAATTTTTTAATTCTGATTATCTATATATATTCTCCTTATATGCATACAAACTTAAAACCTTAATATCTTCTTCATACGAAGTCCGTTTTATGCAAACTTGGTGTCTATCTTGACCAAAATTCCGAGACGGACGCAATGGCATAGTCCGTTTTACTTAACCCTGAATATTTAATAAGTTTTCCTTAATTCATTGTTAATAGTGTATTTCAAATTAATTACTCTTTAATTTATCATCTTTAGTGTCGTTTAAAATTACGGGGTGTTACATTCTCCCATACTCAAAGGATTTCGTCCCCGAAATCTCTAAGTTAAGAAGACCGTATATCCTAACATCCAACAATCATACATTCATCTAGAAAACACATGCATCCATTGTCCTTAAGGGATTTCTAATGCCTTTATGAACATATGCAATAGTGTGTGTATATGTCCGTAAACTAATGCGAAAGATCAGGCGGTCTACTATGTAGCAGCCCACCATTTTGACTATCCCAAGTCGATAGTTAACCCAACTCAAAGCGTTCAAAATGATGGATTGTTATTGGCTTACAGGGGTTAACATAGAATTTAACACGGAATCACAGAGTACGAACTTTGCAGCGGAATATAATTTTATGTAAATATTATAGTTTTATACAATATTTTGTACAGCGGAAGAAATAATATAAATTTATACATAAAATTTTGGATGAATTTTTACTTTATTGTCGGCTCTGCGCATGCGACTCTGCTTCTCCTCTTTGCAAGCTAAAAACTTTAAACCTGGAACACTAAGGACCTGACCCGAGCATTCTATGTAAAAACACAAAACCCCCGAGTCAGGATTAAGCTTATTTTAAGTCAGTAAACTTATATAAACACATAATATAATTAGCTTAATCCCAATAACATGTCAAAACATACAGTAGATGCATCATGCACTCTAATTTCAGGTAGAACAAATAAAAATTATGTAATCATCCTCACTGGCCTCTGAGTCGGACAAGTTGGTTCAGCTTACATTATTGCACACAATGAAGTGTTAGTCCAAGCCATTGTAATGCAGTCATTGCCAAAAATAATATAAAAAGTAATTTGCATACCCAAAACATACAGAGTGTTTACATGTTCTATGGACAAAAATATGCACTAGAAACAACAAGAACTACAAGTCACAGAAAATAAGATCATATGCAAAAGTGTCTTTAAATATAAGTCATGACTTGTAACTAACTTCTTGCAATATCTCAACCTATAAGAAGAAACCTACAAGGACGGAGGTCTATAGCTCCAACTAAAACAAATTTTACTTAGGCTTTTCTATTGGTCGTGGAAGATGCAACTCAACAGGATATTGATCGTGGAAGATGCAGCTCAACAGGATATTGAAATTACCCCAGAATTGGCTGTGAGAAGAGAGCCACTAAAGATTATCGGCAAAGAAACCAAAGAGCTAAGGAACATGAAGGTTCACTTAGTCAAAGTGCAATGGAGTGGAGATCCGCGAGATTGTACTTGGGAAACTGAGGAGAGCATTCAGAAAGCCTATCCTAGATGCCGAGTGGATATCTCTGATTGACTCTGGTGCAAGGTACATTTACCATACTTTGCATTACCAATTAGTTCTCTACTCTGTTGTTATTTTCTTTCCATGGATGTGCACTTTTAATTCTATAGTATGAATGATTTTAAAAGAATATAGGAATTGATTTATATGATTTTGAAAAGTTAAAAACAATTTGATTGTTGTTTGTGTTGTGTGATTGTAGATTTGATTAATTAAAATTATTAAAACGATAGCTAATTTAATCAATAAGAGAATAATGGTAGAATTTATTCATTTAAATCACACATTGAACTGATTAGAAAATAGATAGAAATATATATATACATGTGCATTATATATGTTTAAACAGGTAAATGGATAGCTTTTGAGTAAAGATTTTATTTGCGTGACCGACAAATAGGTAAACCTTAATGAGTTGGATGCGAAATATTATTATATCAACTCCTGTGAATGCCATTGGATGCGGAGTGCTGGTTGTTCTGTGTGAAATAATAAATATCACCATAGGATAGTAGCAATTAATTTTGAACTACATTACATGACATACTTCTGAGGATAGACATACTTCATCATATACCACATAAGCATTTGGAGCTTGTGTGACGAGGTGGAAGATTTACCATACGAGCGAGAGGCTTGTATGGCGATGACTATATTTTACAGGTTGAACTGATGACTGATATAGACTATTTAAATTGTAACGATAAAATTGCCAAATTAATAAAAACCCCACACGGGTCTGGAGTTGACAATAATCACGTCTCTCTAGTTATTAGATATGGCACATGGACTATTTATTTCCCACACGGGATGAGGTGACGAGGATTTATCATCTAGAGCATTTAAAATACACACTCCCTCAGGCTTTGATAGGGTGACGAGAATTTATTCTCTGGAGTTATTATCTATACATGCTCCCCTGTAAACACCAGAATATATCACTATAAATATATGTATTCTTATTAGGATTTATTGGGTACCTAATACGGCCGAATAAATTTCCAAACCTCTCCCTGTACAAAGGAGGTTATGGCGAAATTTTTCGAAAATTCCGGGTGTTAGCCAAATTTTTGAAGAATTTGAAAATTCTCAGAAACTGAAAAGTTAGAGAATTGAAGCCAGATTGAACGTAGTGTTGATTAATCAAACCACTTTCGACTTTGTCCCTTTTCGGGGACAAAAATTTTTAAGTGGGGGAGATTGTAACGACCCAGAAAATCTGAACCAATTTAAAAATTTTTAATTGGCTAAAATAATGGATTTTAAATATTTAAAATAAATTTTTTAAATAATAGCGATGAAAAGTGAGTTTAAATCGACGTTTGAAAATAAATATAATTAATTCTAATTATAAACAAGGCCTGAAATGGCGTTGCAGTTTCAAAAATTGAATTCAAACTTTGTCGGACTATACCGGGTGCAAAACAAAACGGATTTGAGTGAAACCAAAAATATTTAAATCTGTTAGTGAATACCTTTCTAACGAATCTGAAAAATCGAAGTTTCATAGCGGAAACCAAAAGTTATGGCCAAATGAATTTTCAGAAAGGTCGCTATGGAATTTATATAGCCCGTGAAATTGGCCATTTTGCAAACGACCTTGGAATTCGACGAAACCACTTTTTTTGGACCCGGGATGAGAAGTTATTGCTAGGTTTCAAATTTCATAATTTTTGAAGCTAGTATGTGAGCGTGGCAAAGGAAAACGTGTTTTGGCCAATTATAGTTAAAATGGATCGACCAAAAAAGGGCCATTTTACAAACGGTCTCAGAATTCAACGAAACTAGTTTTGTTGGGACCGTATCATCAAAACATAGCTAGATTTATTTTTCTGGAATTTTTCGAATTAGTTTGTGGCCCTGGCAAATTGAAATGTACGTTCAAATCGAATATTGAATGTTTTATATTTTAATTTGAAGGAAAACTGACTGAAACAGTCGAATGGGCCTACGAAACATATCCCTTTGTGTTCAGAATGGGGGTAAAACGCTAGGGACGAAAGTCGTTGGGTTTGGATTGGGGTTCGTGTGTTAAAGAGGGTATTTTTGGAATTTTAAAAGTTATAAATAAAAAAAACCATTCGTCCACGTCAGCCCCCCCCCCCCCCCCAGTATTTTCTCTCTCCCCGTAACACGATCGAAGGCGGAAAACATCCAAACCTTCCCGTCCATTTTCTAATCAATCCACTCACTAATATCAAGAGCTCCAGTTGAAGATTTTGAAGAGCTCGATACGAGCTTCAAATCCATACCTGGTTTCGATTTTTTCGTTGAGTATTTTGGGAGAATCGAGCTCGAGAAGTTCGCTCGTTCGTCGCCAGTTTTCGCCGCCATCGCCTGATCGAGTTCGCCGCCGTTCAGGGCTCCGACGCGCCTCTCCTCCCCCTTCGACGCTGCAAAGGCCGATCGACGAACAGCTACACGAATTTCAAGAAAAATCCAAACCTAGTTTTGAACGAAACAGCTGAGGTATGGCTATATTTATTTTCAACAGTTTTAACACCTTTAAACCGTTGCAAACTTTGAAAAATCATATCTTTTTCGTGTGTGATCGAAATTCAGTGAAACAAGAAACAGTGGACTCGTGTGGACATCTTCTACATTCTAGAAGAGACCGCGTATTTTTCTGAGCCTTCTGCTATTTTTGGTGGAGTGGAACCCAATGTGAGATTTCTAATTTATAAGCGATATGGAAAAACGACGATGTATAAATTATATAGTCGATGTATGAGTTATATAAGCGTTGTACACCTCTTGTATAAGCGTTTTATAAGTTGTACGTTCGATGTATAAGTTGTATATGCATTGTAAAAATTATATATGTGTTGAAATAGAAGTGAAATGCTATATATATATATATATATATATATATATATATATATATATATATATACACGCCCCTCGTCCACAAACCATGGACGATATTTATTGTTTGTGATTGGTGTGAAAATTGATTGATAGCGAATGGTTGATTGGAATTGTTTGTGATTGGTATTGATTGATTGTGGTTGAAAAATACCCATTTGTGGTTGAGAAATATTTGGTTGAAATCACATAGGATTAGTTTGTGGAAATTAAAAATATATACATGCCGCCTGCGTGCGAACTAGATGCATGATTCCCCATTGTCAAAAACCGCGAGGTTTTAAGATAGAGCAAGGAGCAGTACTAGGGACGGTACCGGTTTTAACTACCCTGCCGTTATGCTGCCGAAATCTTGAATAATATTCATGTGTTTGAATTATTTTCATTTGTTGAAACTATATTTATTCGTTGAATAGAAAACCTTCATGTGTTGAATCGGTATTCATTCGTTGAATTGAAATTCATGTGTTGAATGGTATTCGTGTTTTAAATATAAAAATCACATTTTTATCTATATATATAAACTATCGAAAACCTTCATGTGTTGAATCGATATTCATTCGTTGAATTGAAATTCATGTGTTGAATGGTATTCGTGTTTTAAATATAAAAATCACATTTTTATCTATATATATAAACTATAGAAAACCTTCATGTGTTGAATCGATATTCATTCGTTGAATTGAAATTCATGTGTTGAATGGTATTCGTGCTTTAAATATAAAATAGTCGTGTTTGGAAATAAATTGTTTTATAATAAAAATCATATTTTTATCATCTATATGAACTATATAAAATAGTCGTGTTTTGAAATAAATTGTTTTATAATAAAAATACTATTTTATCACCTATATGAACTATAGAAAATAGTCGTGTTGGGAAATAAATTGTTTTATAATAAAAATCCTATTTTATCACCTATATGAACTATAGAAAATAATCGTGTTTTGAAATAAATTGTTTTATAATAAAATCACATTTTTATTATATAAATGAATTGTTAAAAATAGTGAAGTGTTGAAATAAAAGACAGTTAGATAAAAATATCATTTTTATCAAATGTAAGAAAAGAATATAGTTTTGAAATCGAAGAATCGATATATATATAAATAGAATTGAAATATATCGAATAACGACGCTACAGTTCGTATTTTGAAACCGTGATTTCAAACGATTAGTACGGGAGATCCGAACATCGGATTTTCCTGAAATCGCAACCGTTGGGTTCGCTTTGGAAATATCTTTCCAACGGCCCCAACTTTGTAAAAATCCAACGGTTGGATTGTCTGGAATGTTTAATTCAAATCTGAGGAAAAACAGCGCCAGAATCGATTATATATATATATATAATTATATTTATTCGAATAACGACGCTGCAGTTCGTATTTTGAAATCGAAACTTCAAACGATTATACCGGGAGATCCGACCGTCGGATTTTCCCGAACTGGAACCGTTGGATTCGTTTTGAAAAGATCTTTCTAATGATGTAAATTTTGTGAAGATCCAACGGTTAGATTTTCAGATTTGCGTAAATCAAATCTGAAGAAAAACTGCGCCACGACCGCGTTATGGCCTGAAGCGTCGTTTTGAATAAAGTGGCTATATTAAAATAAATAAAAATAGCGATAAATCGTTATAAAATATTATAAATGATATGGATGTGAAATTTAGAAATTAACTGAAGGTTGGCTAAGCCGAATGGTTTCCTGGGTGTTGATCTGATGTTGGTTTCGGCCTTCGGGGTTAATATTTGGGAAATCGTTCTCTTACTGATTGACGGTTAGTGACTAATGAATTGAAATGATGCGTATGTATGTTAGTGTTGCACTTGTTTATTATATACGCGAGTTGCTCAGAAAGACCGGGTTTATCCCATTCTGAATAACTGAATCGACGATAAAATCAAAGATGAAGACGTTGGTCGAAGACCGGAGATCTTCACCTCGTTTGGATGGTAACCGAGGTCCTGATTGGGAGGCATCTCGAAATATGGATAATGAGTGGTGATCGTCCAGACGTACGTGGTGATCGATGGGTTTGCGAGGTATTTAGTGCCTCCGGTTTCGTTCAGACCCAGAACGGACTTGCAAATGGACAGTGTGTCTGACATTGGAATTTATTCTGTGTGATTGATAGCCATCAGTTGCACAGTGTGAATTGCCTGTGTTGCATGCTAAGATGCAATGATCAGGGCTTCTGTTGAAAAGAAAAGTCTTGTGGTGATGATCAAAGCCCGCCTGTGTGGCATAGCTTTGTGTATAACGTAAATTCGCGAGCCTCACACCCCGGTATGAACCAGAAACGGGAGAGGACATCAGGGAGGGCATGCGTTTCTTCCTAGCTAGAAGTGGCGTCAGTGGTTTTACACGCCCTGACGAGTTTGACTTATGTGGTTGTTACTATTGCGAGGTGCCTCGGTTAGATCGGACGATCCGGGTCCGATGGAGTCATTCGTTGGCTCTTTTACGCCCCAAAGGGCGGGGAAACGCAGCGTCCAGGAATTTTAATCCACATCGGTGGACCATCCCTGACGATCCAAGGGTCACTCGAGCTCTGATCCTGAGACTCGGGCTAGGCAGTCTCGAAGTCAGTAAGGACTATCTTTTACCTTGGTTCATGATGGAAATCCAATTTCCAAATATGTGACTGTGCGGTTTTGACTGTATGCCTATATTTGGCGACATAGTGGCATGGGACGCTCATGTCGTCTATGATTGATAGTTATGATTTGAAATTGTTTTTGAAACATATAAACACTAGTAGTAATATCAAATGCTTTTGTTTTATTTGTATCAAGCATATCTTGGCCATTATAAGGTAAAAACTCTATCCTCCGGTTTGCGTTGCATTGTGTGATGGGAACTGAGTCTTATAATGGCTTCATTTTTATAAAAAGCATTGCGATGTTTAAAAGAAAGATTTGTTTTTAAAGCACTGGCAATCCAATGGAGTAAACCCGTTCCACGAAAGTGGCGTGGTCCTGTGATTAGCCATATTATAAATGTGTTGAGTAGATTTCTCATACCAGTCCCATGACTGACTCGTAGTTTGTTTCACTTTCAAACCCGGGTGCCCCTTTTTCTACACGGGCAACCTTGTATTCAGGTTTAGCTGGCTCTTTCTGGATAGCTGGAGCTGAAGATGGATTCTATTATTTATCCCTTTTTATGTTGTTCAGCTCCTATTGTACATATTTTGTTTGTTTCCACTGTAGACATTTATGTACAGCTGAACTGTATTTGTACTAAGTATGATCTTGTATACTGTGTAACTCTGATGATTACGTTTATCCAGTGTATTCTATTGTACATTATCTGGTGTATTTATTTAATTCTGTTCTGCTATTATCTGTTTCTGTGTTATATTCCAAAGATTACCCTTGTCTCCGTCTGTACGGGAAATGGGGTCGTCACAAATTATTGTAATATACAATGAAATGTTCTTCTGTCTGCTTTCGATTTTGTCGTGTTTTCAAAACAATCAGGGGATTCGAACGGTCTTAATCGGTTTAGTCACTGATTCGGATCGAGCGAAATTCCCGATCTTTGCATGTGGTATCAGAGCTTTAGTTTACAAAGCTCAGAGAACAAGACACGTTAGAACCAAATGAAAGAATTCATCAGAAATTGGATTAGTAATATCCAATAAGAATGACTCGTTAGAGATGGGATCAGTAGTATCCTAGAATGAGTGTGAAGAGTATATTTTTAAAATGAAAACAAGTTTTGATTTGAAATTTAAAATCAATTATTCGTATTTGATTATTTATTTTATATTGATTTTGGACAATCCAGTATATAAAGATTTTGCATATACGCCTAGCTAGCGTGTGTATGAAGCCTTAAATATACAAGATAGATATAGAATCACACTCTAGTCGCCCGGGGATGGTACAGGTAATTGTGATCACATTACCAGTATTTATTTTCGTGTTTCGAAAGTGAGGTTTCTATATATTTCCAATTGACTGATGTGAGAACCAAAATTAGATAGGGCCTCTTGTTGTGATTTGGCACCAAAAATGTGATTTTTGACTATATATCAAAGTTATGAATTTAAAAAGCTAATCAACTAATTGATTGCTGACTGTGTTGTTTGATTATTGTTTGATTAATTAAAGTGGAACCATTTAGCTAAATTTTATCAAATAGTGAATTGTATTGAAAATTTGTCGCATTTGCATGCATATACATGTACTTACATTGAACAGGTCATAGCAAGGAGGCTAGAGAAGAAGAATAAAATTGTTTGCCCGACAAATAGGTACATATTTATTGTATTTCTTTGGGTTTGGATGATTTTATGAGCCGATTGGCTAGCCGCTTGGCTTTTCCTTTTTCTTTTGGATTGAAGAAGGCCATAGGAGGCTATATGAAATATCCCGAAGTCCCGGTGAAGGGGAGGTTATGGCGAAATTTTTCGAAAATTTAGGGTGTTAGCCAAATTTTTGAAAAATTTGAAAAGTTCTTAGAAACTGAAAAGTTGAAGAACTTAAGCCGTAAAGAAAACAATGAAAGTTGAGTTGATTTGTGAAACAACTTTCGGCTTCGTTCCTTTTCGGGGACGAAAAGTTTTAAGTGGGGGAGATTGTAATAACCCGAAAATTTGGGCCAATTTAAAAATTTTATTTTGGCAATTTTAGCGAATTTTGATTATTTAAAATGAATTATTTTAAATAATAACGACGAGAAATTTATTTTGAATAGAATTAGAACGTATATATTTATATACGTCGTCGTTAGAATATAAATATTTATAAATATAAAAGGAATTGAAAATGGCGTGGTAGCTCGATAATTCGATTTCAAAATTCAAATGAATGTATAGGATTCAAAATAAACCGGATTTTGGCGAAACCAAAAATATAAGAATATATTTGAGAATATATTTCCAACGAATCCGAAAAATTGAAATTTCATAGCAGGGATAAAAAGTTACGTCCAATTGAAAATTCAGAATAGTCGCTATGGAATTCGGGCCCTTAATAATGGAAATTTTGCAAACGACCTCGATTTTCGACGAAACCACTTTTGTTGGATCCGTAATGTCAAGTTATTGCTAGATTTTAAAAATTCGTAATTTTTCGAATCAATATGTGAGTGTGGCGAAGGAAAATGCGTTTGACCAGTTCCAGTTGATTTTAATCTTCTGGAAAATGGCAATTTTTCAAACGATCTCAGAATTTGACGAAATTAGTTTTCTTAGGACCGTATCGTTAATACGAAGCTAGAAAATATTTTTTGGGAATTTTTCTAGTTAGTATGTAGCCTCAGTAAATTGAAATGAGCGTTCAAATTCAATATACATTGATTATATTTTGATTTGAACGAAACTAATCTAAACAATTGAATCGGCCTACGAAACATATCCCATTGTGCTCGGAATGGGGGTAATTAGCTATGGACGACAGGCGGTGGGTCTCGTTTGGAGGTCGAAATAAAAAGTTGCTTTTAGGAAATTTTAAAATTTTAAAATATATATTATTTATATAACCCCCCCCTCTAATTTCTCCTTCCCCGTTCATTATATCAGAAAGAAAAAATAAAAAAAAGAAACCTAATCGATCGCACCCCCCCCCATACCTCCACCGCCGCCGTTCGACACCCCCCTCTGGATCGAAGATCGACACCCCCCTCTGGATCGAAGACCGACACCCCCCTCTCTCTCGATCGAACCGCAGCCCCCCCTACCTCGCAGCGGCCACCGCGCCCCCCTCCATGTCCGACCGTCAACAGCCCCCCTTCTCCTACCTTGCGCTGTAAGTTTCTTTTTCTTATTTATTTTCATTTATTTATTTTTGTTTATTTTTATGAAATACCTCGTTTTAAAAATCTGATTTAGTTTTATCTACTTGTATAAGTCTTGATTTTTATTTAAAAAGAATATGGCAATTTTTAATATATATAAAAAGTTAGATCTTTGTGTTAAAAAAAATAGATTTTGAATATAGATAAAGATCGGATTTTTAATGATAAAAAGAGTTGATTTTTATTCATAAAAAGATAAGGCTTTTATGATAGGAAAGACGAGATTTTTATTATAGAAAAGAAGAGATTTTTTATAATGCAAACAAAGTGATAAAGCTATGATTTTTATCTAGGAGAAGAAGCAATAAAAATGTGATATTTATCTAAGTAGAGTTAAAATTAAAAATATAATTTTTATTACATTATTAGCAAGATAAAAATAGAATTTTTGTCTATATAGCAGAGAGATAAAAATAGAATTTTTATCTATATAGTAGAGATGTAAAAATATATTTTTTATCTATATCGTAACGGTATAAAAATGTGATTTTTATCCATATAGAGCGAATTAAAAATGTGATTTTTATATGTATAGCAACAATATAAAAATGTGATTTTTATATATGTAGTGGCTAGGGCAACGAAAGTGACAAAAGGCGAGCACGACGAAAATTTCTACATATCAAGAGTCGTGGCGTTTGGTTTAGCTAGTCGGTGAGAACTCCTCACTTTTAATTTATTTTTATTTTCTAGTTGAAATATATACTAGGATGCAGACGGTGTTTAGTAGCACCTAACACCCGTCGTCCACAGACCATGGATGACTTGTTTGTTTGGTTGCCGTGTTGTGAAATTTGATTGTGTGAGGTGAAATGAAATAAAATATTTTATAGTGGAAAATATTTTATAGTTAAAAATATAATTTTTAACGTGTATATAAAATAAATATTTATAAACAAATCGGACGATTTGTTTATATACACTGATTTGATTGATATTGATTGGGACGATAAATTTCACACATTGCCCAACTGCACAGATAAAATGTGTATTTGTTGATTTGAAACCCCACACGGGTATTAGGATGAGATTTGACGTACACTAATCCCGATTGTTGTATGTCAATCGATAGATTGACAGATTGTGTAAGTGTTAATTGTTTATATTTGATGCTTATGCAGTTGTGTGGTGCACTCTGGATGATGGTTGATGATTTATCATTGTTGTTATATACATGTGTAGTAGGGAATCCATATAATTAACGTTATATGGTAATTGATTCGGCCTCATTCCAATTTGGAAAATAGAAAGAAAATTCATTTGTTGAATTGCAAAGAAAATTCATTTGTGGAATTGTAAAGAAAATTCATTTGTTGAATTGTAAAGAAAATTCATTTGTTGAATTGTAAAGAAAATTCATTTGTTGAATTGTAAAGAAAATTCATTTGTTGAATTGTAAAGAAAATTCATTAGTTGAATTGCAAAGAAAATTCATTTGTTGAATTGTAAAAAAAATTCATTTGTTGAATTGTAAAGAAAATTCATTTGTTGATTAGTAAAGAAAATTCATTTGTTAATTAGAAAGAAAATTCATGTGTTGAATTGCAAAGAAAAATCATTTGTTGAATAGTAAGGAAATTCATGTGTTGAATAGAGAAAATATTCATTTGTTGAATAGAATAACGAAGTTATTGAAATATATAAAGCCGTGTTGATTAGATTGACGCCATTTTGACGTGAACGATATTTATATCGATTATATTCGTTATATAATGAATATAGAAAAGAAAGTGATTTCAAAATATAACGTTATGAAAATATTATCATTTGTACATCGATAATGTGGAATATTCAATTTTGATTTGAAATTGAATATGAAGTTGAAATCGTTTTGAAAACGAATTTAAAACGATTTATAAAATACGTTTAAAATGAAATCGACGAAATATATATAATATATATTATATATGTAATCGCCTGAATAGAACGCGCCGCGCTGCGGCAGTTCGCGAATTTCGACCATTGACTTCGAATGGACATTGCGGGAGATCCGACCATCGGATTCTCCTAAAACCGAAACCGTTGGGTTCGTATCGAAAAGATCTTTCTAACGAATATTAGAAATTAGAAATCTAATGGTTGGATTTGGAATTATGTCCAAATCAAATTTGGAAAAGGTCGCTGTAAGTGCAATTCGATGGTCGTTGATGGAAATCGACTGTACGGGCCTTGATAAAATTATTAAAAATAGTAATAATTTGTGTAAAATCATAAGAAATGATTTGTGAAGAATTGGGATAAAAAACTCCATATTTGAAAAGATAAAAATAGACTTTTATCGAGATGAACTGGATTTGAACTAGAATAATAATTTATTTATTTTTAAAATAAATAAACTGGATTTGAAAATAAACAGAATTTCCAATAATTGAATTGGAATGGATTGGAATCGAAATTATCTTTGGAATATTTCGATGTTGGATTTCGTGATTATACAGATATTGTTAGGGAAATTTGAAAGATATATTTATATCATTATTTCCAATACGATATTTGTTGGTCGTGGAATTTGATATTGAATATAAGCTTATATATTTTCTATTCAGAGCCTTGTATTTAATATCAAATGTGATTTGGGTTTGTCGTGAATGGTGTCTTCATTGACACTGTTCTTAAACCCAGTTGAGGAAAAGATTAAATCTTTTTATTTAGATTTAATGAAGTGTACCAATTAAATAATATTTAATTGGAATTGAATTGGGATTGATTTTTGGGTTTATCGTGAATCGTGTTTTAAATGACATTGATTCTTTAACCCAGTTAAAGATTAAAACTAAGTGGAGTTTTAATGAATCTTTAATTAGATTGAAAAGATCGAGAATGGAGTATCACCAGTTTTGCTCCAGGCGATAGTTAAATCTTTAATTAGATTTCAACATGAAATGGTAATTGAATTTACCGATAACATCGTGGTGTTAGATATGAAGTATTACCAGTTTTACTTCATGAGATGAATAGGTTGAGATTGGGAAATAAAATAAATGATTACTTCGGTGTGGTTCGCTAATCCCGACTAGTTTGAAGTGATATTCAAAGGAAGATTAAAGAATAAATTTAAAAGAATTTATTATTGATAAAATTAATGGGAACCTTTCCCTAAGAATGTGAAATTTAGAAACTAACTGTAGGTTAGCTATGAAGAGTGGTTTCCTGGGTATTGATCTGATGTTGGTTTCGGCCTTCGAGGTTAATTTTGGGGAATTATTCTCTTGCGAATTTACGGTTAGTGATTGATGAATTGGAATGAGGCGTATGTTGTGTTTGTGTAACACTTGTTTATTGTATACGCGAGTTATTTAGAAAGACCGGGTTTATCCCATTCTGAATAACTGATTCGACGTGGTGTCGAGGATGAAGACGGTGGTCGAAGACCAGAGGTCTTCACGTCGTTTGGGTGATTAATGATCTTGGCTGGGCCGTACACCCAAGAGGAGGGAATCAGTTAGTGGTCGTCCAGACATACTTGGAGATCGATGGATATGCGAGGTACAAGGTGCCTCCGGTTTCGTTCAGACCCAGAACGAACTTGTAAATGGACTGTGTGTCTGACATTGGATTTTATTCTGTGTGATTGGTTTCTATTAAATATATATCTGTTTGGCGGCGGAGAATCTATTCTCTTGCTTATTGCCCTTCTCTGAGACGTACGTGCTCAGGGGTTATATATTAATGGATATCAAACGCATGGAGTGAATTGCCTGTGTGGCATGCCTAAGTGGCAATATGATCAAGGCTTCTGTTGAAAAGCAAAGTCTTGTGGTTGATGATCAAAGCACGGCCTGTGTGGCATAGCTTTGTGTAGCGTTGATTCGCGAGCCTCACACCTCGGTTGTGAACCAGAAACAGGAGAGGACCTCAGGGAGGGCACGCGTTTGCTTCTAGTTAGAAGTGGCGTCAGTGGTTTTACACGCCCTGACAAGTTTGACTTATGTGGTTGTTACTGTTGCGAGGCGCCTCGGATATATCGGTGACTATGTGAAGCCGATGGAGTCATTCGTTGACTCATTGACACCCCAAAGGGCGGGGAAACGTAGTGTTCAAACATAATAATCCACATCGGTGGACCGGCCCTGACGATCCAAGGGGCAGTTGCGGCTGTTCCTGAGACACGGGCTAGAGCGTCTCGAATCGGTAGAGGACTATCTTTTGCCTCGGTTCACAGATGGAAATCCAATTTCCAAATACGATATGTGTGGTTTTGATTTTAAAACTATATATGGCGACATAGTGGCATGGGACACTCATGTCGCCTTTGATTGATATTTATGATTGTATATAAAATAAAAAACTAACTGGAAAAGAGCTAAGATGGGTGGTTTCCTGGGTATTAGTTTGTTGTTGGTTTCGGCCTTCGGGGTTAATACTTAGGGAATCGTTCTCTTACTAATTTACGGTTGGAGTCTAATTAAGAATTAAAAACATGAAATTTAGCGTATCAAGCATTCTTTGGCTATTATAAGGTAAAAACCCTATCCTCTGGCTTGTGTTGCATTGTGTGATGGGACCTGGGTCTTATAATAGCTTCATTGTTCTTTATTTAGCATTGTGTTGTTTGTTTTATGCACTGGTGTTCTTGGGAGGAAACCCGTTCCGTGTTATACGGCATGGTCCCTTGATTTACCTAACTTTAAAATAAAGATTAATAAATGTTTTAGTTCTCACACCAGTCACATGACTGACTAGGAGTTTATTGTTTTAACCTAAACTCTGGGTGCCCTTATTTTCGACACGGGCAGCTAGTAGTTTTAGTTTTGCAGATTTATATTCATAGGATCCTGATTTACAGCTGGAATGATATCCGGAAAGCTCTGTATCTGTATATCTCCTTCAGTTGTGTTTTGTATTATTTTCCGCTGCTATGTAATTTATTGTAATCTCTGATATTTTCTGTGTAATATTTATTCATACTCTGTATATTCTTGTATTCTGATGGAATTGTTGTAATATACAATGAAATGTTCTTCTGTCTACGTTCAAATTTGTCGTGTTCTCAAAATAATCAGGGATTCGAACGGTCTTGATCGGTTTAGCGACTGATTCGGATCGAGCGAAATTCCCGGTCGTTACAAATATGATAAAATTAATTAATTTATCGCATCATATATGGACCAATATAAATCACAGGAGGGTAGCGCATATAAATTAGTAAATTCTTCATTGCACTAATTATATGCAAAACAATATGATAAATAAAGTCAAGCCAGAGTACCATATTTAGATTGATACGATATTCATAACATTAATCATGTATAAAACAATAGGATAGAGCAGTCAGGTCAGAGTATCATTTACAAATCAAACGATACTCGTAACAAATACAATTAGAGAGTAAAACAAACTATAATTGGGTAATATATATAGATAAAGTATTTCATGACATTTATCATATATAAAGCAATATGATAAAATTAACCGAGCTAGAGCTCAACATGTACTAATATGAGGCTCATAATAAATCTAGCTAGAGTACCACACATAAATCAGTGCTACGCTCTTAACAAATATCATATATAAACCAATATGATAAATTAAATCAAAAGAAAAATACGCTCTTAACAAATATCATATATAAACCAATATGATAAATTAAATCAAAACAAAGCATCACGTATAAATCAATGCGAAGCTCTCAGCAAATCATATATAAATTAGTAGGATACCCACTCCCCGTTTTCAATATAAAGTTATCGTATATAAATTAATAAGATTCCATTCATAATAATAATTTTAGAAAATATGATAAAATTAGAAAAGATATCACATATAAACCCATATGATATTCATAACAAACATCACATACAATAGGATAACAAATTAAGTCAAAACCAATAAAAAAATTATATGTAAAGGCAATAAACAAATCAGAGTATCCTATGTAAATCAATATGATACTCGTATTTTTAACTATGATCAAATCAGAGTACCATATACATAAATCAATACGATACCCATAAAAAATATTATGGTAACAAATCAAGTCAGAGTATCATTTTCAAAACAATGCTTTGTTCTTAACAAATATCATATATAAATCAATATGATAAAATGAATCATAATAGATCATTACATATAAATCAATGCGATGCTCATAGCAAATATGAAATAAACAAATCAACAAAGAGTATCATGCATAAACCAACATGCTACTCATAACAAATCTCATTTTTTATTTAATTGGATACTCATAATAATTAAGTCAGAGTATCCAAACCAATAAAATCCACATGACATTTACCATATATAGAACAATATGATAAAATAACCCTAAACAGAGTATCATATATAAATCAATATGATACTCATAACAAAATAGCATATACAAAACAATAAGATATTTATAATAATTAACCAATTCAATAAAATCTTCATGGCATTTATCGTTTGTAAATCAAATCAGAATATCATATATAAATCAATACAATACTCATAACAATTATCATATATAAATTAATATGATTGTTGACATCAAAAGTTGGTCACTACTGATGATCAACACCAAATCGTGTGAACAGCACACAAATACTGATTATAAAATGCAGAAAAAGTAAAGAAAACGGCGAAAACGCACAGTCTTTTTATAGTGGTTCGGCATAGACTGTGCCTACATCAACTATATATATTATTTCTGCTTCGGATTACAAGTATAATGCTTATTCTGTTTGAAGGAAAGAAAGAAGATGGCTATTTTTCTCTCCCAGAAAATCTCTCTCTCTCTCTGGAAAGAAGTCCTCTTCCTCTTTAAGCTTTGAGGTATTTATAGGTGGAGATGACGACTTGGGCTGTTGTGACGTGGCCCGGCCTTTCTGGGAAGACTTGGACGCGTGGAGTCCATTCCTTGAATAGAACAGCAGTTGGAAGATTGATTCTACTATTCATAAATAGTATCCTCAGAAGTTGCGGATTACGTGGCATCCATAGTGAGGTGTATCAAAAGTAGAACTTTATCCAGATGTGGTTGATCGCCTTTTCTTCCTTAAAAATCGGGTTAAGTATTTGAACAGCTCAGCTGGATATTTCCATGCAAATCTGAAATATTCGGCCGATAAGCCCTATTTGAGAGCGATTCTCTCGGTCGACTGGGGAGCGAGTCTTTCGAAGTGAGTTATTGGCTTGTTTGAGAAGTGGCTCGGCCCAATTCGTGATTATCTCAAACCGAGCCTCTGATGGGCTTCCTGAAGTGCGATCTGTCTAATTTAGCTGGATATGCGTTTGGGCTTTGATTTGACCCGTTGCGGCTTTTGTCAAAAAGAGGGCTAGCACTTTGCCCCTCAGAATGCATCTTCTTCGACAGAGGAAGGTGTGTTCTGAAATATGAGTCAAAGCATAATCGCTCGAGTAGCTATGGTCATGCCGGACCATATTAAGGCTAAAAACCCGACCATATTAAGGTCAGAAAACCTCAAATGTGCGGACTGGTCCAAGCGCCTCACGTTAATATGTTGTTAGACCCTATGTCTAAACATTATTTTACGCGCTTGCCTTACCTCATCAGGTTTTCATTTGACTTGGTTATTCTCATTCATATTGAATTCTTAATCAAGTTACCAAGTTCCTCTTTCTTATTAATTTTGGTTATATAACTTAACCCATTTAAGTTCATTAATAAGCTCACAACATGTTATTCTCTAGATTGTGGCCCAAGGTCTGTAATCCACAATCTCTTTAGTATTCTTGATTGGTTAAATTATTACAATAACATGTTCTACTTTATATGTTATCTAGTACATCTCAATTCACATGTTTCCTAGCATTTATGATTAAATATAACTTATTTTATTTTACAAGTTTTCCTCATTCTTTCTCATTTAATCATAATTCCATCTTATCATTGTTTATTTATTAGCTTAGTTCTCTTAACTAAGGTTTACTAATAAGTTTCCTTTCCATAAATATAACTTATGTCGTCCTGATCCGTAGATTTCAAATTCTTGTTCTTGTAAATAACTTAATTTACAATTAAGTACAGCGTATCCCCTTACATAAGTAATTCTATTCCCTTTTTCATTTATTATAACTAAATTATAATTTCCACTTGTCCCTAGGACATGCCTAAACATCTTATCTTTTGTGTTCATACATGTTAACGCCTCAGGCCTCTCACATTAAGTTAACCACTTGTGGATGCTGGATATGTCGGGCAGCTCCGGGCAGACTTAAACGACAATTTTAGACTTAACCTCGTGTCATGGTGTAACACCCACCTCCGCTAGGGTCACTCACAAAGGGAATGCACTAGGTTTGGTGAAGTATTATCGAGGTAAACATGCACAGAAATATTACAAGACAGAACATATATAAAACAGCGGAAGTAAAACAAATTTCATTTCCTTATAAAATAAGGTCTAAAGCCTTTTACATCAGAATACATCAAAACCTGTCTTGCAATAGTAAAGAAGCATAAAACCTTTTCATAAATTATTCCCCAAAATAAAGCGGTGAAGCAGCCATAGCCAAGAGAAGACCAAGCTATACATGATGACCTTCAAGCATAAGAGGTCCGAACTAAACAACATCATTTCCTCCTTGAAAACCTAGGGGGGGGGGGTGGGAAACGGAAGACAAAGAGGCGAAACAAAACGGGGTCAGTCCTAAAGACTGGTAAGTCCTATCTACTTCCAGTATAAAAACAGGTAAAGGTAACATGACATGCATAAACTGAAAGTAAACATAAGGATGACGACAAGATAGATAAGCTAAACCAAGGTAACTGGATGAACTACTATAGCAAGATAAACTAAGGTATCATGATAAACTACGGTGTCAAGATAAATCAAGGTATCACATCGTCAGGTTCCTATCAAGTATACTATCCCAAGGTATCTATCATGTATATTTACTATGCACCTCTCGTACTAGTATCCCAACCCGCGTCCTGTGTTAATTATGAATGTCCCTTTCTCAATGTCATGTAATGGTCCATGTTAACCTAATATATAGCATATGTAGGTTTTCCCAACTCGTATGTTTATTTCCATGTATAAGTTTAGTCCTTTGCCGTAGGCCGTACGGCTTTCCCATGTAAATCTATACCATCTCAACGTAGTACCATTTTATCCTTGAAGTTGTTTTGGACTGCTACCTTTGGTCTGATTATGTTTTCTTACCATGAACTATCGCGTGTTCACCTAGGGTTTATGCCACTTAGGACCGCTAGGGATTATGCTACCTAATGAACGTTTTCGTGTCTCGGTTTGGGTTTTAGTCACCTCGGGCTACTAGGGATTATGCTACCCGTAAACCGCGCCCTTTTCTCCCACGTATGACTCGTGAATCGTTTCCCATGTCTAGACGCACATGTATCTCAATGTGCTACCCGAGTTCCGTGCCAGGGCAAATCAAGAAATATGGAACTCGGTCGGGAGTTTTAAGTCATCTGCCGATGCAGATATCAAGGTCTGTTTTTGTATTCGTGGCCATGGTCCCACGTGACCCCTCCCTCAACTACTGAAAGGCAAAACAAGAAAAGTCATGTATGAGAACTAAACTACAGCCATCGATGCCCCCTTTCCGGACGGCCAACCTCACCCATACCTAGATAGCAAGTATGGTTTGTTGGGTGTTCTCTTCCTTTCCGTACGTACACGATTGACTAAAGATGGTAGGTGGCCGACGAATGTGCTATCTAGGGCTACCGTGAAAATATTGCCGACCCCACGCTAATCCACCCCGGTCTTTAGGTTGCTCGCACAGCAACCAAGGCATACCCTTGGTTCTCCTACCGCAGACCTTAACCTCTGTGAGCCCTGGTTTCATGGACCATCCGCAACCTCACAGAGGGATACCAAGAGTATCCTCACGTTTCCCCGAAGCTACCGCTTCGTCACCCAGTTCGTTGGAGCCTTTATCTAAATCAGATATTGCTCCTCCTCGTGTGTTTAAGCGATGACCTACCGTATTGGGTTACTCATCTATTTGTGAACTGGTCCAAATCCCTTGACTAAGAATTCTTACTTAGTTTCCTAAACTGAGGTTCACCACTTAGTCTCTTTTCCCGTTATCCTTGTTAACTACGATTTTCCACCTAGTCCCCTGAACTAGGGTTTTGTCAAATGGGTTAAGTATTGTCATTTAAGTTCATGACTTAACCTACCTACGAACCATGTCAAGATTGGATAAGTATTTAAGCTCAAGACTTAGCCCTACAAGTTGGTTAAGTATACCTAGAAGCTCATGACTTAACCCTACTCAATCATCAAGTCAAACTGGTTAAGTATTTGTTTACCCTATCAGATTATCGTGTTAGATTGGTTAAGCATAGATTATCTTAACCTCATCAGATTATCGAGTCGGATTGGTTAAGTATAGGTTAACTTAACCCCATCCACTAATCGTATTAGAATGGTTAAGTATATTTAAACGGTCTTGTGACTTAACCCTATCAAGTTCTCATATTAGATTGGTTAAGTATGGTTGCTTAATCTCATCAAATCATCATGTATAATTGGTTAAGTATAAGTCACTTAACCTCATTGAATTTCCAAGTTTAGATTGGTTAAGTGTTTAACTTTAACCCCATCGAATTACTGTGTTTAGATTGTTTAAGTGTAAGTTACTTAACCTTATCTAATTACCGTGTTTAGATTAGTTAAGTGTAGGTTACTTAACCCTATCTAATTACCGTGTTTAGATTAGTTAAGTATAGATTAGTTAACCCCATCTAATTACCGTGTTTAGATTAGTTAAGTATAGATTACTTAACCCTATCTAATTACCAAGTCGGATTAGTTAAGTGTAAATTACTTAACCCCATCCCCTAATTGTCTTGTTTGGTTAAGTGTCGTTAAGAAATCAAGTCCGGTTCCACTTAACCTACCCATTCGTGTCATATCGGTTAAGTGTCATTAGTCAAAATTACTTAACCTTTTCATGTGGCATTAATTAGATTAATGCACCCCAACCTCTCACATTAGACTTTGTTATGGTTACTAGTTAAGCTGGGCGGGTCCGGGTAGATATACACCACAACCTAGTCTAACCTCGGGTTTTAAGTGCTATATGACCAACTACTCACATTGGGTCCTATTGTTTGTAGCCACTAGTTAAGCCGGGCGGGTCCGGGTAGATTTATGCTACAAACTCAACCCTACCTCGAGTTGGCCACTTTCATGTTTAGTCTAGTGTCTTATTACACTTACAACCCACACATGTCTAGTTCAAGTTCCATGTTTTCCTACGTGTCATGACCACATTTAAATGTATCATGAATGTCATGTTCTCATGTAAACCCCATGTCAAGTTTTCATGTCATATTCACGGTTTCCCTAAGCTACCCAAACGTATTTCCAACCCAAGTGGAAGCAAGTCACATGGTAATGATACTATGCTACATATTGGCCTCAAAACATGTACGATGTCAAAAAGGGGTTGGCCATAAACATGCATAGTGGCATAAGGGAATTTGGCCACAAACATGCATAGAATCATAAGGGAATTTGGCCACAAACATGCATAATATCATAAGAGAATTTGGCCACAAGCATGCATGTTAACATAAGGGGTTTGGGTTCATTTACATGCATAAGCCCTAAAGTCTTATTCATGTGCATATTTCACAAGTCAAATTGGTTTCAAGCATTCATGCCAACATTCTGCTAGTAAAGGTTTGATCTTTCATGATGGACTAAATTAAACATAACATAAGTGGCATGATTTAGTCACTAAGCATAGCCAAAAGTCATAGGTTCAAGCAAAAGAGGCATGACAAGGTTCATATAGGCTAGCATACTTAGTTTAATCTCGTTTTATTCCATGCCATCATTAAAACTACCATTGAGATCTAGAAGTAGCTAGAACTTACATAGCGTGGCAAGAGGGCTAGGAATATGAATCGTCTTGACGAAGAAAGGTGGCTCCTTTTTTGAAGAATCGTCATTAAATTTGCGTAGCAACGTTGATCTACTCTCTTGAATTGATGTAGCAAGATAGCACCTTTTGATTTGAACCCGATTTGAATGCATAAGCCATTGGAGTTGGAGATGGAGGCCATGATCAAGATAGATTTTGGCAGCACTTAGTTGTAGGATTGATTTTTAGTGATTTAGGTTAGGTCCTAGGGTGTTTTTATAGAGATTAGGAGTAGTTTAGGCCCTTAGATTAACCCTAGGATAGATCTGAACCCTCAAAACCCATCACAGACCAATAGACCAGACCCAAAAGCATGTCTTGAGGAACAAGTCAGGCACACCCAGGCCAACTGGCCGACCACCTAAGTCGACAGGGGTGTCGACTGGGCTGTCGACCCCACCTGGGGTGTGTCGACTCCCAAGTCGACTCCCCAGTCGACTTGGGGGTGGCGGGAATTTTTCCCGCCTCTTCTGCTTGGTTGAATTTGAAATCTGAATTCAAATTTGAACTGTTTTTGAACTTGAAATTTTCTGAAAACTTTGACGGGCCATAACTTGGTTATACGAACTCCGATTTTCGAAAACTCGGACTCTATTTCGCGTATTTTTTCGAGACGAACGCAAAGGCGTAGCCCGTTTCCCTTGATTCAGATTTTATCATTAAATTCTGCCTTTATTCTCGTCTTAGCATGTTGTAAAAATCCGGGTTGTTACATCCTCCCCAACTTAAAGGATTTCGTCCCCGAAATCTCCAAGTTAGGAAGAACGTATCCTACCATCCATCATCCATCTACTCAAAACATCATCCACAGGCAACCATTGTCCTTAGACGATTTCTAATGCCATATGAACATACGCAGAACGTGTGTGTATATGCTCCTTAGCTAATGCTAATGATCAGGCCTGAATGATCTCTCTAATGCAAAATATGTTTAGTGCCATGAGTCCAACATGTATGCAAATAGTCCTAGTCATATAAACACTACATGCGTGCACAAACATTCATTCATATGCAACATCCGCATGACAACACATTAACTTTCAAACAAGTATAAATACTCATGCATATGCAATGCAAAATGTGAGTGCGTCGATCTAGTATCTAACGTGTATTCGCGCATCCACGAGCAACCACTTGCAACCATTTGCAACCATATAAATCATAACATGTTTCAAATACATGTTTACATCCATAGAGTTCTATCTAAGGTTCCCAAGATAGGATCTAGAAGATAAACAAGACAAACTCCTTACGGGGTTTGCAACAGAAACAGGACCGAGAGGAAATCCACCAAGCGATAGCATGCAAGCAAGCTCTACGGGAGAACCAGGGATCAACGATATACTCTTAAAAAGAGACATGATGCGCGCGTCTAAGCCGCATTTCCTTGAGCTTAATTCCATTGTGCCTTGACCGCCTTTGACTACATGATTTCGTAGCTCCTTGATTCCTATTTCCAAGGTATGAGTCGGAACTCATTTCACTGTCGCCTCTCGTTTCACTTCCACTTATTCTTTCCCTAGTATGCTCAGCCCAAACATACCTGCGTACTCATTCAAGCTCTCCAAAATTCACTAGTGAATTCTGGATCTCGTTTACCGATGCCAATTCATGTTACCACGTGCACTTACTAGGGTGATTACTATAACTCATGCTTAAGCGGGATGAACCATCCGCCTTATTGGCGAACGTTACTCGACCGGATCAGAGATTTCCGATAAATGCACCAAGAGATTCTAGGTAACTAACCATGACAGAACTCATAAGGTTACACGAGACTTCGAGGGTATTACCAAGGCAAGTTAAGAGTTTAACTACCCTCCTTTCAAAACCGAGAATGGCATCCCTTACTGGATAACCACTTCATCCCTAGAATCCATCCATAGCTCAACAATAGGAGCATTGCTTCTAATCTCAAAACTTGGTGTTTACACTCTCAATTCCAAACAAGTCATGAATAAATGGACCGACTCTCCAACCAGATTTTTGGGACAAAAGTGGGATCTTCTACCATGCTATTACTAAGGTGTAGAGACTTAACTATCGAGGCAGACTTAAATGATGCGATGATCAAAACAAGGTCTAGACGGGACGATAGAAAAGAAAGGCTAAGCCTTTAATAGAAACGGTACCATTCCTCTTAGGTACGCTAGAAATGAGAGCATACAATTGCCCTCTCGCTGATCTTGTCCTTATCCTTTGTGGATCAAGCCATACCAACAAGTTGCTTATTCTTAAGCTCGTGTCCTTTATCCTTGCTCTTATTATCCCTTCTTATGAATTCGGTAATAGGTCTCTCGAGAACTTTCTCCATCGCACGGGAAAACACTTACGTAGCTAGACAAGGATTAGTCGCAGCTAAAACTAATGTGACTACAGATGGAGGATAGAAAGGAAACAAAGGATAGTGCTAATGGCTTTTGGGGAATAGCCTTTAAAAAAACTTTTTCTTTAAAAATGCTTCTTTGTAAATGGTTTTTCAAATAGTTTTCAGAAGGTTTTAAAAACTTTTGCCCAGTCTTGTAACCTTCTTCTCTGATACCAAATGTAACACCCACCACCACTAGGGTCACTCACAAAGGGAATGCACTAGGTTTGGTGAAGTATTATCGAGGTAAACATGCACAGAAATATTACAAGACAGAACATATATAAAACAGCGGAAGTAAAACAAATTTCATTTCCTTATGAAATAAGGTCTAAAGCCTTTTACATCAGAATACATCAAAACCTGTCTTGCAATAGTAAAGAAGCATAAAACCTTTTCATAAATTATTCCCCAAAATAAAGCGGTGAAGCAGCCATAGCCAAGAGAAGACCAAGCTATACATGATGACCTTCAAGCATAAGACGTCCGAACTAAACAACATCATTTCCTCCCTGAAAACCTGGGGGGCGGGGGGGGGGGGGGGAACGGAAGACAAAGAGGCGAAACAAAACGGGGTCAGTCATAAAGACTGGTAAGTCCTATCTACTTCCAGTATAAAAACAGGTAAAGGTAACATGACATGCATAAACTGAAAGTAAACATAAGGATGACGACAAGATAGATAAGCTAAACCAAGGTAACTGGATGAACTACTATAGCAAGATAAACTAAGGTATCATGATAAACTACGGTGTCAAGATAAATCAAGGTATCACATCGTCAGGTTCCTATCAAGTATACTATCCCAAGGTATCTATCATGTATATTTACTCTTCACCTCTCGTACTAGTATCCCAACCCGCGTCATGTGTTAACTATGAATGTCCCTTGCTCAATGTCATGTAATGGTCCATGTTAACCTAATATATAGCATATGTAGGTTTTCCCAACTCGTATGTTTCTTTCTATGTATAAGTTTAGTCCTTTGCCGTAGGCCGTACGGCTTTCCCATGTAAATCTATACCATCTCAACGTAGTACCATTTTATCCGTGAAGTTGTTTTGGACTGCTACCTTTGGTCTGGTTATGTTTTCTTACCATGAACTATCGCGTGTTCACCTAGGGTTTATGCCACTTAGGACCGCTAGGTATTATGCTACCTAATGAACGTTTTCGTGTCTCGGTTTGGGTTTTAGCCACCTAGGGCTACTAGGGATTATGGTACCCATCAACCGCGCTCTTTTCTCCCACGTATGACTCGTGAATCGTTCCCCATGTCTAGACGCACATGTATCTCACTGTGCCACCCGAGTTCCATGCCAGGGCAAATCAAGAAATACGGAACTCGGTCGGGAGTTTTAAGTCATCTGCCGATGCAGATATCAAGGTCTGTTTTTGTATTCGTGGCTATGGTCCCACGTGACCCCTCCCTCAACTACTGAAAGGCAAAACAAGAAAAGTCATGTATGAGTACTAAACTACAGCCATCGATGCCCCCTTTCCGGACGGCCAACCTCACCCATACCTAGATAGCAAGTATGGTTTGTTGGGTGTTCTCTGCCTTTCCATACGTACACGATTGACTAAAGATGGTAGGTGGATGACGAATGTGCTATCTAGGGCTACCGTGAAAATATCGTCAACCCCACGCTAATCCACCCTAGTCTTTAGGTTGCTCGCACAGCAACCAAGGCATACCCTTGGTTCTCCTACCGCAGAACTTAACCTCTGTGAGCCCTGGTTTCATGGACCATCCGCAACCTCACAGAGGGATACCAAGAGTATCCTCACGTTTCCCCGAAGCCACCGCTTCGTCACCCAGTTCATTGGAGCCTTTATCTAAATCAGATATTACTCCTCCTCGTGTGTTTAAGCGATGACCTATCGTATCGGGTTACTCATCTATCTGTGAACTGGTCCAAATCCCTTGACTAAGAATTATTACTTAGTTTCCTAAACTGAGGTTCACCACTAAGTCTCTTTTCCCGTTATCCTTGTTAACTACGATTTTCCACCTAGTCCCCTGAACTAGGGTTTTGTCAAATGGGTTAAGTATTGTCATTTAAGTTCATGACTTAACCTGCCTACGAATCATGTCAAGATTGGATAATTATTTAAGCTCGAGACTTAGCCCTACAAGTTGGTTAAGTATACCGAGAAGCTCATGACTTAACCCTATTCAATCATCAAGTCAAACTGGTTAAGTATTTGTTTACCCTATCAGATTATCGTGTTAGATTGGTTAAGCATAGATTATCTTAACCTCATCAGATTATCGAGTCGGATTGGTTAAGTATAGGTTAACTTAACCCCATCCACTAATCGTATTAGAATGGTTAAGTATATTTAAATGGTCTTGTGACTTAACCCTATCAAATTCTCATATTAGATTGGTTAAGTATGGTTGCTTAATCTCATTAAATCATCATGTATAATTGGTTAAGTATAAGTCACTTAACCTCATTGAATTTCCAAGTTTAGATTGGTTAAGTGTTTAACGTTAACCCCATCGAATTACCGTGTTTAGATTGGTTAAGTGTAAGTTACTTAACCTTATCTAATTACCGCGTTTAGATTAGTTAAGTGTAGGTTACTTGACCCTATCTAATTACCGTGTTTAGATTAGTTAAGTATAGATTAGTTAACCCCATCTAATTACCGTGTTTAGATTAGTTAAGTATAGATTACTTAACCCTATCTAATTACCAAGTCGGATTAGTTAAGTGTAAATTACTTAACCTCATCCCCTAATTGTCTTGTTTGGTTAAGTGTCGTTAAGAAATCAAGTCCGGTTCCACTTAACCTACCCATTCGTGTCATATCAGTTAAGTGTCATTAATCAAAATTACTTAACCTTTTCATGTGGCATTAATTAGATTAATGCACCCCAACCTCTCACATTAGACTTTGTTGTGGTTACTAGTTAAGCCGGGCGGGACCGGGTAGATTTACACCACAACCTAGTCTAACCTCGGGTTTTAAGTGCTATATGACCAACTACTCACATTGGGTCCTATTGTTTGTAGCCAGTAGTTAAGTCGGGCGGGTCCGGGTAGATTTATGCTACAAACTCAACCCAACCTCGAGTAGGCCACTTTCATGTTTAGTCTAGTGTCTTATTACACTTACAACCCACACATGTATAGTTCAAGTTCCATGTTTTCCTACGTGTCATGACCACATTTAAATGTATCATGAATGTCATGTTCTCATGTAAACCCCATGTCAAGTTTTCATGTCATATTCACGGTTTCCCTAAGCTACCAAACGTATTTCCAACTCAAGTGGAAGCAAGTCACATGGTAAGGATACTATGCTACATATTGGCCTCAAAACATGTACGATGTCAAAAAGGGGTTGGCCATAAAGATGCATAGTGGCATAAGGGAATTTGGCCACAAACATGCATAGAATCATAAGGGAATTTGGTCACAAACATGCATAATATCATAAGAGAATTTGGCCACAAGCATGCATGATAACATAAGGGGTTTGGGTTCATTTACATGCATAAGCCCTAAAGTCATATTCATGTGCATATTTCACAAGTCAAATTGGTTTCAAGCATTCATGCCAACATTCCGCAAGTAAAGGTTCGATCTTTCATGATGGACTAAATTAAACATAACATAAGTGGCATGATTTAGTCACTAAGCATAGCCAAAAGTCATAGGTTCAAGCAAAAGAGGCATGACAAGGTTCAAATAGGCTAGCATACTTAATTTAATCTCGTTTTATTCCATGTCATCATTAAAACTACCGTTTAGATCTAGAAGTAGCTAGAACTTACATAGCGTGGCAAGAGGGCTAGGAATATGAATCGTCTTGACGAAGAAAGGAGGCTCCTTTGTTGAAGAATCGTCATTAAATTTGCGTAGCAACGTTGATCTACTCTCTTGATTTGATGTAGCAAGCTAGCACCTTTTGATTTGAACCCAATTTGAATGCATAAGCCATTGGAGTTGGAGATGGAGGCCATGATTAAGATAGATTTTGGCAGCACTTAGTTGTAGGATTGATTTTTAGTGATTTAGGTTAGGTCCTAGGGTGTTTTTATAGAGATTAGGAGTAGTTTAGGCCCTTAGATTAACCCTAGGATAGATCTGAACCCTCAAAACCCGTCACAGGCCAATAGACCAGACCCAAAAGCATGTCTTGAGGAACAAGTCAGGCACACCCAGGCCAACTGGCCGACCTCCCAAGTCGACAGGGGTGTCGACTGGGCAGTCGACACCACCTGGGGTGTGTCAACTCCCAAGTCAACTCCCTAGTCGACTTGGGCGTGGCGGGAATTTTTCCCGCCTCTTCTGCTTGGCTGAATTTGAAATCTGAATTCAAATTTGAACTGTTTTTGAACTTGAAATTTTCTGAAAACTTTGACGGGCCATAACTTGGTCATACGGACTCCGATTTTCGAAAACTCAGACTCTATTTCGCGTATTTTTTCGAGACGAACGCAATGGCATGGCCCGTTTCCCTTGATTCAGATTTTATCATTAAATTCTGCCTTGATTCTCGTCTTAGCATGTTGTAAAAATCCAGGTTGTTACACATGGTGTTGTTATGCATTACACCCCTCACATTAGATTAGCCACTTATGGTCATTGGATATGCCAGGCGGCTCTAGGAAGACTTATACCACAAGTGCAATCTAACCTCATGTCTAAGTGTTACTATGGTTCCATTATTTTAGGCATATTCATATTAATAAATTTCCCTATTCCAAATATAGATTTTTTGCCCCTTTTTAATTCATATTTCATTATGCACGATATGCCCTTTTTCCTAAGTCGTAAATCAAGGTATTTATGTAATGCCCAAATTCGTATTCACATAGTTGATAATTTATGTCCCTAGTTCATATTCACATATGTCAGTACAAGTTATGCCCAAATTCATATTCACATATATTCCAATTTATGTCCCCAGTTCATATTCACATATGTTAGTACAAGTTATGCCCGAATTCATATTCACATATATTCCAGTTTATGCCCAAAATTTATATTTACAAATTCCCCAATTTATTTCAAATCATATTTTACATATGTTCCAATTTACGCCCAAATTGTATTTTTCCCAAACAATTCCAATTTTGCGTGTTTGCATATTTCAACGTTAGGCCTAGGCTCAAAGGTAGCCTGGCTACAAAATAAAAAGGGAAAAGAGGGAAAGAAGGGAATCAAAACTAGCAAAATGACGAATTAATAATAAACTGGTAGAAATAGGCATAAAACTGAATAGATATATTATGATAAGATTTAACATGGTGGAGGTATGAACATATAAAGGCAGATATGATAATTATGTCATAATAGAACTTGTTTAGGCATAGATCCAATATCCAATTTTTATATACATTTTATGATTACCAATTAAATATTTAGATCTAAAAATAACATGAACTCATAGTGAATAGATCTAAGGAAATGGATCCAAATAACTGAGAAGAACCCGTTGGATTTGTTGTTGTAGCAATCGTTGAATTTGTATAATGTTTGTTGAATTGGATTTGGAGAAGGATAGGATATTCAATTTACATTGCAGTAGAGCTCCGCCATTACCACGTTTTTTTTAAATGAATAAAACCTAGGTTTAGGGTCATTTATACAGCCAAGGGTTCACGAATCTAGCTCTAAAATCGGTCCATGTTCAGAAACAATTATCTTCCCAGATCTACGCAGGGGGGTCGACCCCAGCTTTATGGTGTCGAACCCGGGGTCGACCTCGGTGTCGACTCCAAAGAACCTGGGTCGACCCCGAGGTCGACCCAGCAAGGTCTCGGGTCAACCCCAAACGGTCGGTCCTTAGCTGTTTTGCACGCCGGATTTTATGTTTTCGAATTTTTGAATTCTGATTTAATTTATATATATATATATATTCTCCTTATATGCATACAAACTTCAAATCTTAATAATATCTTCTTCATACGAAGTCTGTTTTAGACAAACTTGGTGTCTATCTTGACCGGAATTCCGAGACGGACACAATGAAGCACGGGAAAGAATCTAGGAGTTTCATAAGTTCTGTCCCTCTATGAAAATCCCCTGTCGGCATATACCGACGGGCTCAGTTGCTAGAGTTGAAATCTTCAACTATGTAGAGCTTAACTAAGTATACCTTTCGGGCTACCCGAAGGGGTATACTAGAAACCCCAAGCCACCGCCAATTGAGAATCAACAACATACTTCAAAGAACAAAGAAAGGTGGAGCCATAAGTAGCGCTGAAATATGGAAGCTCTATCAAGCTCACTTCTCCAGCTACTATTTAAGGTTTCAGTATCCGGAAGCGCTCCACTCGAACAAGTAACAGTGGCATTGCCTCAATCCTTCAAGAGATATCGGGTAGCGCCTTGTATAAACCTCTTCATATGCTTTACAGAATGGATGAAATGAAGCCCATATACCGGGATTAAGGCAGACATGCACCTATAAATATGACCATATGGGCCAAAATCGAGATCCAATTTTCTTACTCTTAATATTGGATTCATAAGTTTGAGTTGAAAACCCTAATTCCTAAATTGATTCAAGGGGAAAGTCTATAATTGCAGAAGTCATAAATAAAGTATACTTGTCAAGTGTTGAGGTAACAAAGTCATAATTATTTTATTATTAGTTTATTATTTTGTCTTAGTCATGCAGAATTTATATCTATAACATCAGGTAGCAAAACACCTTTCAGAAGTCTACGAAAGGTCAAAATATCATAATAAGTTAATAGAGACTACTTTAAGATTGGATCATCCAAATCCCTGCAACTTATAGCTTTGATGGTTACCTGAGATAAACAAGACAAGTTAGGATCCATGGTCCAATTCCAACATCCGATAAACCTACCATCAACCCTGCCGATAATATGTAAATCTTATAAATTCGAAACAAACGGATGGTTTCCTAAGTTGATTTGAGTTTATAGAAGCTTCATATCACCTTTGAGAGATCAAAAGATTCTTTACATGTCCTACAAAAGGATGCCTAAAATACTTACCTGGTTACTTACAACTAGTACACTAAGAACTTAAGACCACCATATCGAAGGCTAAAAGCTTGGCCAGAAATTCCATACCAAAACCAATAGGTTAACAGCAACCAACACATATTATATAGGAAACCCAAGCTAGAGTTTGATTATCTTTAGACCCTTGCTTCACAGATATATTATCACTATCTTATTTTCTAAAGGAATTCACTTTCTGAAGTCACCGGAAACACTTAACAAAAGCTATTCTACGGAAACGGACTCCAAAGTTTGATCAAGTCCTTTCCCAAGCAAAGGAAAGTTACATGAATAAATTTTTGGGGTACTAACTAATAGTTTGTCTAATAGTGTTGATCACGTAATTTTGCTTGATCTGCATGCTCCTCCATATGATAGATCAACTTGGTAAAACTCAAATTCGAAGTTCCTGGTAAATTTCGGATTCGAGGTTTCTCGCTCGATCATTGATTTTCTACTAAAATCCACATCCCACTTGCCTATTTTTAGTTAATCTGCCTAAGTTCCTGAGTAATCGATTACTCTCGTTGAAAATACTGACCCTTTTTTGTATGAAAATGCCGGTCTGATCACTCAATTTTATGTCGATATGAGGTGCTCAAGAGTCATGTCAATCTGATTTCTGAAGGATGAGGCAAAGAATTTTTTTTCTTTGTGTCAATTAGCTTATTTTAAGGGATCTGGTCATGACCATTGTTTTTTTAAGTGAACCGAAGTTTCTCAAATCAGACCGATCTGATCAAGTATCGTGATCAGGCAAGTTTTATGGAGCGATCTTTTGAGTCGATTCATCCATTTCGAGTGATCGGATTGTGCCGATCTTCATATTCTTGAATATTGATCCTAAATTTTTGAAGTGATCCGGCGAGTGTCGGATTCATCCGATATTTGGTTTTTAGATGATCGAAGTGTGCTTATCATGCTTTTCTGAGGTGATCGATTAGATCTTATGCATTATCTGTCAAATAAACATATAGTGATCCAACGAGCTGATCATGCCATTTTTGAGCAATTGAATGATGTCCGAAGGTGATCAATCCAAGCCGAGTCGTCCTAATTCCTAAGTGAACATCGATTTTGATGCCTAGCTCGAGTTCATATGAGTTCGTGCTTGAGGCTTGAGTGATACAGATGTCCAAGCCCAAAAGTAACGACCATGTCAAAAGACTGGTTAACAGAAGCCATTATCATTGAACATTCAAAATTCTAATTTTAAACCTTTTTTCCTTGACCCTTAATATTATATAGATTTATATCTTCACTCCGAATACATTTATTTAAACATAATATACCCATGAATTATTAAGCTAAGGTTATTCACTTAAGGATATATTTTTAAAAGAGTTAAATTGTTTCAACAACTTATATTATATAAGGTAAACTACCGATGAATTGATGCAGCATTATATACCAATGCACAACAGTAACTGCTCATAAACTAGTTGAGCACAACAAACAGTGATAATAATTGAATATTATTATTGCATAACAAACAATAATATCATATATAACTGTATAAGTTATAAAAACATTCTTTTATACATAAAATTTATGATTTTAAGTAAAATTATTTCATTTTCTCTTTTCAAAAATAATATTTCATCACTGACTAAGGTGAAGGTCATATTCGACGTCAATGGGGACTGGGTAAATCGTCTAGTCATCAACTTTGCCTCTAGTTTTTTTCATCATTCATTTCTTTCCTCTTCCCAAATTAGTTCGTCTTTATTAACCTTAACCTAGCTTTTCATGTTGTTGTCGATCCTCCCTAGTTGCTACTCTACCCTATCAGAACCCGATTTTCCTTACCAGATCTAGTTAGAATCTGAAAGCTTTCTTCTTTACTGGCGTTGGTGCAACTAGGATCTACCATATTTTCCTAGTTGTCATTGAGGAACTCAGGTAAACATCCTCGTCTTCATATAGTTCAACCGCTCTAACGAAACTCTTTACCTTCCCTATTTTTTTCGTAGTGAACATATGTAACTTATTGACTTCCTAATAGTATAGCCACCCTCGAAAGGGCATGACATATGGTACGATTTGTTTCTACTGCTAGTGTTTTGGTTTGTAGTTCTGTAATTTTTCCTACTTGCGACTTAAGCTTTGGAATTTTTTGTTTGGGTGTCAAAAACTGGAGTGACTAAGGCATTGTTTTCTTGTTTTTCCTGTTGTTGTTGTCGCTTATCACTATAATATTTGCATAACTTATTATGCTTTTCTAGCAACCATTATCCGTGTTTGGCTTTGAGTGAGGGACTACTTTGGCAGTCATCATTGATACTTCGTTTGATTGATATTCTTGTTATGATAGTTGGAAGTCAGTTTTATATAGTCACGAGTTAGTGCTTTTTAGCTCTTCTATCCTTCCATATTTTAATCCAAAGTCACACCATGCATGATGTTTGACAAATTTCTATTTTATTTGTATTAACTGGGCAAGAGCTCTGTAATATGTCTATAACAGATGACATTACGTCTATTCCTCTTTTTATGTACTTTTTAGCTGTTGTAATGAAAATTTGATGATCTATGCAAAAATTGGTTAGTCTCGCTAAAATAAATATGTTAGTTTTTCCTATTTAAGAAATTAGAAATCCCTACCGATTCCGTGGCGTCCCATGTACCGACCAAAATTCATTAATACTTAAAAAAATTTACACAATAAAAATAATATACTATAAAACTAACAAATACCGCTCTCATATATATACACTCAAGCTCATAATATGACATTTTATTACCCTACCTCTTAATGAGTTAATCCCAATAGGCTTCAATATTCTCTTAACCATAACTCTAATATCAACTATTGCGACCCCTGTTTTGAATGATTTTAGATTGACAATAAATGATACATGTATGACTCAAACTATTCAAAGGGTGAATTGCTAATGGATATTTGATTTAAGAAATAAAGAGATAAGAAGAACAGTACACCGAATCTCATAGCGAAAGGACATAATATAATAATCACATAAGTAAATCATAAACTGTTTATGTAACACCCCACCTCCATTAAGGTTACTCGCAAAGGGAATGCCTTAACTTCTGTGGAGCGTTTTAAGTAAGTATAGAACAGAAAATCACAACAAGACAGATATAAAGCAGTACTTGAAAATTAAAACTTTATTTCATTGCAGCGGATAAACCCATATGTTTGATTACATCATCAAAATCATAAAACCAAAGTCAAGTACATCATATCCATCTTGATAAAACAAAGTACATAAACTGAAAGACATAATCCCCAATCATTAAAGTAGCCATAAATAAAGAGAAGCTGAACTTTACTTCAGCAGTCCAAGAAATCTTCTACAAGCAGTCCAAGATCAACCTCCACTGGTGCTAGTTCCAACCTGAGCACCTGGGGGAGAGGAAAGAGATGGAAAAAGGGGTGTCAGACATAAAGTCTGGCGAGTGCGATAATTCTAACAATATAATTAACAAAGTAACTAGGCTAAGGCATAAGTTGGAAAATATGGAAATGACCAAGAACCATTGAGTATGACAGAGTAAACAAGGAAACAAGATGAATTACGATATCGTTAAAGCGCACCTAACCCACTAAGATGAATTTACTAAACTACACCAACACTATAGGATAATTGCTATACTGCACCGCCACTAGATTACTGCACCACCACTAGTCACCCTAAGGTTGATCCTGCCTACTGACTTAATAATGGTATTGGTAGTTTCGTGCACCCCTAGCTGCCTTCGTAGGTGCCGTCTGCCCCTATCTCCACTAGGTGTACCCACTACCCCCAAACGATCGGCTCCCTAACACGTAGATACCCGTGCTGGCCCCACAGTGGGGTGTATCACTCCCCCAAGTGGCAACCCGATACAACAAAGAATGCACGGATTATACCTACACGATGCAACAACGTCTTACCTACCAGTCCGGGTCATCACACGCATATGTACCCGTTGGACTTGCGTTGCCACCGCTAACCCGGTTTGGCCTCTTACAGTCAAGCCCAGTATGTGTGTCCCGTCCTCGACTTGGGTCGAGCCCACAAAGATACGTATGGGTTACTGGTTGAAACGGGCCCCCTTTACTTAACACAAGCTATCCACCTAAGCTTGGTCCCCTCTAGTACATCCCACTTAACCAACTTCTTATTCATGTTTCAATTACATGTTTCATATTTTGGTTAAGTGTTTCTAATCATATTTCCAAATGCCACCCAAGGCACCCACTAGATTCCACATGCCACCCAAGGCACCCACTTAACCCCCTCATGTCCCACTACATGCTTATCTGGTTAAGTGTTTCTTAATTCATTAAGACCGTAACCTCATAAAGACCTCTCACATTAGACAGGCATTTGTGGTAGTTGGATTTGCCGGGCGGGTCCGGGCAGTCTTACACCACAAAAGAGCCTAACCTCGTGTCTTTACAATTGTTACGTATTTAGTTTATGCCTAAGACCTCTCACATTAGACTGGCATTTGTGGCAGCTGGATTTTCCGGGCGGGTCCGGGCAGTCTTACACCACAAAAGAGTCTAACCTCGTGTCTTAGACGATTAATTACTCCTAATTAATCACCCTCCAAATTGAATTACTTTGTCTATTCAAATTATCAATCAATTCCAAATTTAGCGATGTCCATAATTGACTCAATTATGTCCATCCATTTATGGTATGTAAAATCATACCAATTTCACCACAATTTTATTTTATGCCTTTTAAAGCATTTATGCCAATTAAACATTTTTAATATTATCCCCTTTTTCCCTACGTAGCATGTTTGTTCGTTTAACGTAAAGATATACATTAGGCTCGAATAGTCTAACTCATGAAATAAAAGAAAACATCACATATATACACATAATTAAAACATAGATCTAACATAGGGGTGAACTTGCATATGTGAATGATGTTCTACATCTAAACTTGCATAGGCCAGGATTACAACTTGCATAACAACATATGTCATGGTTCCAAATTTAAAGGTGTGAACTTGATGAGAAAATGGCCACAAACTTGCATAAACATCATGTATAACATAGATCCAAATCTAAAGGTGTGAACTTGATGAAATAATGGCCACAAACTTGCATAGACAACATATGTCATAAACCTATATCTAAAGGGGTTAAACTTGCGTAAACATCATATGTCATAAACCTATATCCAAAGGGGTTAAACTTGCATAGGTAAAAACATAACATGATTCATGTCCAACTCATAAATTCACATGTGTGATTTATTCATCGCAACAATGGTAAAACTAATATCTAACATGTAAAGTATCATGTCATAGCCTAATCTTTCAATTAAATTCTCACATAAACTAGGTGCCATAATCATGTAAGGTCACATGTAATTCTATCCAAACTTGTATATGATTCATGTTTGAATCAACATCTAAACTTTCCTACATATGATTTATCATATGAATCAATATCGCAAATTAGCAAAAGAAACATGACGGTTTGATTATATATAAGATTACAACATGGATGATAGCAACATAACTTCGCATCACAACATAACATCATAGGTATTTCAATCATAATCCTACAACATAATTACAACATGTAATCAATACTTCATATCACATCCATACAATCCGCGTTATAACTTAATCTAATTAAATTACTAATTATTTTGCTAAAACTATCGAACTCACAACTCAAAAGCAGTCTTGAGTTCTGAATTCTGATTTCTGGAGTTGAATTAGCGCTCCTTTGATGAAGAATCGCTGTTAGGGTTGAATAGTTCTGATTTGGTTGTTGTTCTTCCTCTTTAATTTGGTGGCGGCTGCTCTAGGGTTCAAGACAACAGCATGACGGCCATAGGTTTAGTTTTAATTCTGATTTAGGGTTTGAGTCTATGGGTCTTTTTATAGAGTTATGAATTAATTTAAGTCGTCGGATGTTCTTAGGGTTAATCAAAACCATTCAATTATGATAGGGTGATGATTCAGCCCTAATGACTCAGCAAGGAGTCAGAATGGACTCAACAACACGGGTCAGCCTGAACCAGAAAGTTGTGCAGGCTCCAGCCTCGGCCTGGGCGCACTTGGCAGGTGCGCCAGTGTTAATATGTACTGGCGCACTTCCCAAGTGCGTCAGTGCATTTTTTTCATTACTTTGCCACCAAACTTCGTTCGTCCATGACTCTTTTATCCGGTACTCGTTTCCCGCAAAGTCAGACTCTATCTCCACTAGAATTCCAAGACGAACATAATGGCGCAACCCATTCCCCATAATTCTCACGTATGAGATTAATTATTCTTTAATTTAGTTAATTCGATTATTCAAAAATCCGAGGTGTTACAGTTTACAATATATATTGTATGACAATATTAGAATTAAAAAATGAACAATTATATAGAGTAATGCAACGAAATAAATCTAGTACGTACGATTGTCAAGCTCTATCTTCATTTTCAAAATAATGTCCATGGCTAAACTGAAACAACTCAGGCTGACCCAATGTAATAACCTGGAATTTCTGAACCAATTTAAAATTTTATTTTAAATTGAATTAATGGATTTTAATGATTTAAAATTTATTTGAATCGAAATTAGAACATGTAAATTTATTTTAATAATAAAACGAGTTTGAAATGGCACAGTAGTTTGAAAATTCGATTTTAAATTTCAAATGAATGTACAGGATTCAAAATAATTCGGATTGTAGTAAAACCAGAAACATCTGAATTTGTTTAACAATATTTTTCTAATCAACGTGAAAAACTCAAATTTCATAATATAAATCGAAAGTTATGGCCATTTTAAAATTCAAAATAGTCGCTATGGAATTTAACTAAATTTTAACAAATATATAATCCCTTAAAATAGCCATTTTGCAAACGACCTTCATTTTCGATGAAACCACTTTTGTTGGATTCGGAATGTCAAATTATTGTTAGATTTCAAATTTTAGAATTTTTGGAATTAATATGTGAGCGTGGTGAATTTAAATGTGTTCTGTAAATTCAATTTAAATTTAATCGACTAGAAAAATGACCATTTTTCAAAATGTCTCTAAATTCGATGAAATTAGTTTTGTTAGGACTGTATCGTCAAAACATAGATAGATATAATTTTTCTATAATTTTTGGAGTTAGTATGTGGCCCTGGGAAATTAAAATGTACGTTTAAAATTCAATATATTAATTTATATTTTAATTTAAAGAAAAACAGATCAAAACAGTTGAATTGGCTTACGAAACATATCCCATTATGTCCGGAATGGGGGTATTTAGCTATGGGCGACAGTCGTTGGGTTTGATTTGGAGTTCGGACGTAAAAATCCTAATGTTAATCAAAAATCGATTTAAATATAAATATAAAAATGGTATAAAAACCCATAGGTCTTCACAAAACCCTAACTACAATTCAGACAGCCACCAACGATCATTCAAGGGTGGAAACTGCTTCAAAATGGAACTCCATTCGATCTCTCCATCCATGCAACCGTACAATGAAACTCCAACGCGAAACTTGTCAAGCTAGGAGAGATCTCAAGCTTCAACAGTGGTGATGGTGTCTAGCGCTTCATGTTGGTGGAATTTCATCCTCAAAGGCATCAAATTTCATGCGTTTTCTGGAGCTAAAGTGGCCTTCGAGTTTTGAGCCCTTCCTGGTGCTTAGTGGCGAAGTCGAGCCCTTCAACATGAGCATGCTTGATCGTGCTCTGATCATCCCAGACGGCGACGAGATTCAACCCTAGGAATCGGCTAATGGGTTCGGCGGTTTGACTATATACGGGATGTAGAAGAAAGGGGAAGGGGCAATAATGTAAATAATGGTTTAATTAATATTTTAATTTTGTTTTCCAATGTAATAAAATCCATAACTTCTTTATACGAGGTCGGAATGGAACGATTTCAGTTGCGTTGCAATCACGGCTACGAACTCTACGCAATGAAACTGACCAGAATGAAAATGGAGCTAGTTGAATTCTGAACTAAATTGAACGTCGTTTAATTTAGTTCAAAGCAGAAAATCAGAAATAAGGACTAAAGGAGTTGAACCCAATGTGAGAATTCTCTCACTAAAATTTTGTATAGTTATTTAATTAATTTTATAATTGTAAATGTATCGAAATTGCTGGTATTGATTTTTATCTGTTGTATGGAGTTAAACACACGAATTCGCACAAATCACATAAATTGGAAGCGATATATGTATATTACCGACACTCGGATTTCATACTCCGTGAATGGCCACTTATGGCACCGTAAATGGCATTAGGTAGTTGAGTATTTATTTATACGGATGATTTGTGTGGTAATTGTGATAATTAACATATTAAAATAATGTTAACATTAAAGTGGTAGTTGAAATAAAAATTATAAATATCCATTTGTAATTTAAACATTAAAATTGGTTATTAGATAAATGATTCAAACTGAATTAGAATTAGTTAAATTTATTAACCAATGATTTATTTAAATAGACTGTTGTTGTTTGAAAACCCCACAAGGGTATTGGGATGATATTTGATATACACTAATCCCATTATTTAGTTGTTTGCCAATCGACAGGTTGACAGGCTGTGATGAGCATTATTTATTTATTTATTTTGATGCTTATGTAGTTGTAAAATGCACTTTGGATGATTTTAGAATGTTGAATGATTATTCATCATTATTGTTGAATACATGCGATGTATGAAAACCATATAACTAAAATTATATGGTAATTGATTGAGTCGCATTGCGATTCAGAATAATGAATATTTTAAAATAACGAATATTTTAAAACAATGAATATTTTAAAACAAAATATTCAGTGAATATTCAAAATATGATTTTGATGTCCGATTTTGGATGGACACGAAAATATATAAAAATATATGCAGCCAAGTAAGTAGATATTCGCCATTTTAACCCGAACGGGTTTTTCTATCGATTTTATTCATTTTATAATGAAAACAGAAAAGAATTGATTTCAAATTCTGATATTTTGAAAATATTATCATCTTAATATTATAATGATATAGAATATTCAGTTTTGATTTAAAATTGAAAATGAAGTTGAAATCATTTTAAAAAGAATTTATAAACGATTTATAAAATACGTTTAAATAGAAATCGACGATATATGTTATATATATATATTTAATGGCCTGAATAGAACGCGCCGCGCAATGACTGTTCGCGAATTTCGACTATTAACTTCAAATTGACGTAACGGGAGATCCGACCATCGGATTCTCCTAGAACTAGAGCAGTTGGGTTCATATCGAAAAGATTTTGGACAGTTGGATTTCAAAATATGTCCAAATCAGTTTTGGAAAAAGTCGCTATGCATGTAGTTCGGTGGCCGTTATTGGAAATCGACTCAAATGGCGATAATAAAATTATTAAAAATATGGAAAAATTGTGTAAAAGCATAATAAATGATTTGGAAAGATTTTGGATGAAAATTTCCGTATTTAAAAGGATAAAAGATATTTTTATCTGAGTGAGCTAGTTATTAACTAGAATAATAGTCCAAAGTTTTTTAAATAAATAAATTGGGTTGAAAATGGTTTTAATATAACTATAAATTTCCAACGAATAAATTGGAATGGATTTGAATGGAAATAATCTTCGAAATATTTCGATATTGGATTCCGTGATTATACGGATGTTGTTGAGGAATTTGGAAGATACAGATATCATTATTCCCAATACGATCACTACAACAAAAACACCATATTACAACTTTAGTTTTACAACTGTGCGAAAAGCACAGTTGTAATAAATGCTTTTTTACAACTATGCAAAACGCACTGTTGTAATAAATGTTTTTTACAACTGTGAAAAAATCACTGTTGTAATAAACATATATATCACAACTTTTCTTTTTTGTCGGTTGTAATAACTAATATATACTAATTAATTTCTGATAACTAATAGTTAAATTAGAAAGTTGTTTAAACTTATTTTTAGTAACTCTTTTTTCTATTTCTTGTATTAGAGACCTATTAAATATTAATAACAACTTATATTTAATAACAACATATTTCTTGTAGTAAACTTATTTTCTACAACTTTTTTATTTTGTCTGTTGTAATAAATATATATTACAACCTTTCATTTTCACCAGTTGTAATAGATGCGTATTTTTAACAACTCTTTTTGGTAACTAATATTTAATATATATTTTTGTTGATTAGTAATTGATATTTAATATTTTATAAATAATTAACTTTTAATAAATAACCAATAACAGTAATTAACATTTAATAAGTAATTTATATTCAATATTTAATAAGTAGATAAATATTTAATATTTGATAATCAATATTAGAAATTATAATTAATTAATAATTAATATTTAGTTAATAAATTAGTATTAAATATATAGTTTATAATTTATAAATAATTCACTAATATAATTAATAATTAATAATAAAATTTTATTATAAATAATAAATTTGATATTTAATAATAACAATAATAAATCTAAACAAACAAATAGAAACTTCCTAGCCATTATAAATCAACTGTAGTACTAAAAATATAAAAAATAATTTCAAGCGTTAATCTTTTAAATATGTTTGTATATTTTAGTTACATAAAATGGTAAATGACTACCCTTTTTATATGCTAAAATACACCAAAAACTAACGATGCTTTTGTTTAAAACTAGATGGATAATTATCGAATGTGGATGTGACTGCATTTGTATTTGGTTCGTTTTTTGAATGTAGCTAAATTTTTATTTTTTGAATATGGATACAGATAGACTTTGACGTTCCTAATGATAATTATATAACGTAATGTAAAATGGTAAGGAGTACAATTTCCTTTTCGCTCCAAATCCAAACATTGTTTGGCTCAACCAAATTTCCTTCAAACATTGTTTGGCTCAACCGAAATTCCTTTTGGCTCCAAATCCAAACTTTCATTTGGCTCAAAAGTCAAATTTTTGCGCTCCAAACGAAGTTTTCACGTGTCTTCACTCATCTTCTCTATCTCCCTCTTCCCTGCTAACTTCAGTACTAATAATCTCAAAACGTTCCAGATAAAAACCCAAACCCGATAAAATCAAACCCAAACCATTGATACAATCGCGTCCGCATCGCAAATTGGTGGTACGTGATGGCGAATGCTCAGCGGTGGCGACCTAATTGTCAATGGCGTATCTAATTCCGAGGAAATGACCCAGATTCAACGAGGTAGCAACTCCAATCTGAGGCGACTTCTCCATTTATTTCAAACTCCAGGTAATTTTGAGTATATTGCTATAACTTGCAATTTACTCTTTGTAATTTGTAATTCGGTGAATAAGAAGAGATTCTAGCTATCTGTACTCATTTATACATCAGAAATAGATTAATTGCAAAATTAATAGCTTAACTACGAACGATAGGATGTTTTTTTAACTTGGAGAGTGGTTATGTTTATGATATAGAAGCCATTGTCCATAAGAAGAAGATTAAGAAAACAAGGAACATACTGTCCTGATTTGAAACTGTATTCAGGTAATCTATCAAAGATCAGGAGCATGAAAAATGAACGCAAGTGCAAGAGAGTTGGACATAAATTGTCATGGTTTCATACCAAGGATTCTTCCACATTACCTCACGTGGATGTCTCAGTATGGTATGCGGGATTCTTACTTTTGTTTCATTGCATTCAAGATTTCTAAAAGGAAGATATTAATATCTAAGTGCCTCCACTTGGGACAAACAACTAAGATATTCCGCTGAGGTAAAAGGAGAGGCAAATTTCTACTTGCTATTATACATAATTTATGACCCCTGATGATGAATAGAGGCAATACGAACACTAAATCATTTTCAAGTAGTAAATGCAAGAGTGATAATTTTCTCCTAGGTCCTAAAAATTTTCCAAACTTTTTTTTAGTTTTTTTGTTTGATTTATTGATTGGTACAGTAGTTTATAATGTTTGCTTATTCATGGATTTGTCGAGATCGGATTCTTGAATAATGGGTTTTCTTTTTGTGACATTTAGATCGTTTAAGGCTAATGTCAGGAGCTGATGAAAATCTTGGTGCTATTAAGCTTGCAAATTTTAGAGGTAATAAATAATGTACAATGAAGTGAATATCAGCTAAAGATTTGCTTTTTAAGTTTGGTACTAAGACAATGAGCTGTTGTTCCAGAAACTACAAACAGAAGAGCGTTGAAGGACATTAAGAACTTTGTTGACGCTCCTTCTTATCCTTGTGCCGCTAATAAGAGGCAGTTGTTAGTCTATTTATAAAATTATATTTCTTTGATTAAAATGAAGTAGTAAATGCAAAAGTAGTAAATGCTAGATGCCTCTGCTCACAATTTCATAATCGAAAAAGTATAAATTAAGGCAGTTATAAAACCACCTTGTACAAAATGCATCAGTTGTTCCAAACATTTCTAGAGCAAAAAATGAATAGCTGGATTTAGGCAATAAGTCTGTAACTGGTACTGATTCAATTAGTTGTTGATGCGGTTTTTATTTAATGTAGCACTATTATCAATCTTTGGAAAAGATGAGATTTTCTTGGTAGAAGAGCTGAAGCAATGCTATTGCACTAAAGATAGACACCAACCCAGCTTAAATTCAGTATATGTTCCTTCTCGTTTATTTCTTGCAATTAAATTTGATATATTGTTTCACTTCCATAGTTTATCTTATCTCATATAACTAGTACTGGAAATGATTGATATTGGTAACATAACAAACCACTTTGAATTTAGTATATTTTCTTGCCCTTTTTCTTTCTCTTGCAATTAAATTTGATACGTAGTTTCACTTCCATGATTTATTTATTTCCATCCTCTCTTTCTAAACCATAATATCAATATAATTTATCAAAATTCACATGTCATATAATTAGAGTACAGCTATAACAATTACCAATATATTATCATGTAACTAATAACAGCTTAATTGTCTGCAATTGTCTACGATAATGATATGCTTAAAAAATCGATGGCATAATTAGTGTAGTTTATGTTTAACCGTACAGATCTAAGACAATACCCAGGGTTGTTTGTCAGATTGTTAAGCATGTGCGTCACGTTGAAAAAGCATCTTTATTTTTTAATTCTAGTTTGCTGTTATAGCAAGTAAAGGGTATCTTATCTTGCTGCCTTAACCTTAAATTTAATATAAGCATTTGTTGTGGGATGCACCATACATTTGTGCCTTTCCTGTTGTACCAAAGCGTGCTTTCCATGTAAGCTTTCCCTATGCTTACCTTTTTACATTGCTGTAGGATTTGATGTTTGCTACTTCATATAAATTACTACCTGCACCTAAGGTGCATGTAATGTTTACAATTGGATTAATAATATTTTAATGTTGATACCATCTTATTCTCATATGCGTCTTTTCTTTGGACTGTAATGTTTTTTCTATTTTTTTCTTCAAATTAACACGGTGCCATATCTTTCGATCTAAGTTTGTCATAGTTTATGCGGATTGAATATTATGTTAATTAATGAACCAAAGTTGTTTATCCAGTGGTGAGTATAAAATAACACGTCATTTCGAACATTGTAGAAATTGTGTGATATACCAAGAGATGGTGTCGATTGAACTGGATGACAAAGAAAATTACTGCAGGAAGAATTTGCCATGTTGTATCTGATTTGTTTCCGAAGACGGCTTTAGGAAAAATACTATGACGGCTTGTGGTTGAGCAGTTCACCCCAGGTAGTATATCAGCTTGATGTTAGTGTTACAGTTTACTTTTAGGTAAACAATGAATGCTACTTCTTTATGATATTTGTATCAATGAACTATGAACAATTTTCTTGTTTTTTAACAGGGCAAAATCAAGTCAGTCTAAGTACTAGTGTTTTTGTGCTCTAATTTATTCAGTATTATTGGTTTTAATGTCATTAGTATTGATATCTTATCTCCAGTTAAGCCAGTTTTAAAATATTCTCATTGTTTCAGTTTGTATGACAAAACGTCTTGGAAGTACTCTTATGCAGGTGTACATCTTGTATCAAAGTGCAAGTTCGTTTTGGTTGTTTATAGGGGATTTTATTTGGTTAAATACTGCTTGCTTAAAATTCCCAGGATACATCAATGTCTAGCATGTTGGAGAAATTTTCAAATCCAAATCAGTTGCAAGAGGTGGAGGAGAGGATGGCATGACTTAAAGAAGAGCCATCTCTAAAGTCCGTTTTTGAAGAGATAGAAAGTGGCAACCCGGCTGCAATGATGAAGTAATGCAATGTTACTTTAGACCAAAATTTTTCCATAATATTTATATGATATTTTATGATTTTCATATTTAGTCTTCTCGACTTAATTTTTAGGTACATGAATGATCCCGAAATTCTTAAAAAGATAAGGCAAGCAATGAGGACACCATTCTCAAAAGATGATGTTGCAACTTTGTCTACAACGGGTATCGTAGAAGCAGAAGATTGATGTATGTATTTTGAAACGATTATGTTTGTTGTGACGGGTTTAGTTGATGATGTACTATGTGTATGTTGATCGAATATTATGTTAATTAATATATATAAATGATTCCGTATAGTTATATTTGTTGCATTGAAATATGAATCATATTATTATAAATATATATATGAATTCTTTATATTAGTAAGGTGTATATAAATAACAACAACAAAAAAGTTGTAATAAAACATTTTACAACCGTGTGAAAGGGTTGTAATATTCTGGAATTCACAACGGAAATCACTAGTTGTCATACTATGATCTTACGATATTTAAATGACTACAACAACGGGGAATAAAAGTTGTAATAAAATTTATTACAACTGTGAGTAAAAGTTGTTAAATATCCTATTTCACAACGGTGTTGCAACGATGCAGAAATGTTGTAAAAGATATAAGTCTATTACAACTTCTTAATACACGACGGTGGCTCCACCGTTGTAAAAACTTTTTACAACTTTTTTGCACCATTGTAATATGGTATATTTGTTGTAGTGGATATCTGTTGGTTTCAGAATTTGGTATTGAATATAAGCCGATATAAATTCTATTAAGAGCCTTATATTTAATATCAAATTGGATTTTGGGTTTGTCGTGAACGGTGTCTTTAATAACACTATTCTTAAACCCAGTTGAGAAAAGAATAAATCTTTTAATTAAGATTTAGAGAAATCTAACAACTAATTAATAATTAATTGGAATTGAATTAAGATTAGATTTTTGGGTTTATCATGAACGGTGTTTTAAATAACAATTGTTCTTTAATCCAATTAACAGCAAAGATATGATTTGGAACTTATAAATCTTTTTATTAAGATTTAATGGAAATTTTCCAAAGTAAAGTTTTCCAATTTAATATATTAAATTGGAATTGAATGGAATTCGATTTGGTAATAATCGAGATGAACTTCTGTAAAGGAAGACCGTTACTATATATGGAATTTAAAAGACTTTGTCGTTATTCCATTTTTAGTATTGATTTGATATGGAAATTTATATCGAATAAATATTGATTTGTTTTCTATGAAACCTCCATAGTTAGTGGAAGATGATTTTGGGTTTATTGTGAACTGTGTTTTAAATGACATTGGTTCGTTAACCCAGTTAATGACAGGATTAATATTCCTAAAAATTGAACAATCATAAAGTAATGATTTTTGAGGTTAAAACCAAGGTGTAGTTTTAAATGAATCTTTAATTAGACTGGAATGAGAATGGGGTAATTAAATTTGTCGAATTCATGAAATGATCGAGAATGGAATACCACCAGTTTTACTCCAAGTGATAGTTAAATCTTTAATTAGATTTGAACGTGAAAATGGTAATTAATTTTACCGATAACACTGTGGTGTTAGATATGGAGTACTACCAGTTTTGCTCCATGGGATGGATAGGTTGGGATTGGAATAATAAAATAATAAATGATTACTTCGGTAAGGTTTGTTAATCTCGACTAGTTAATAAAATATTTTGGAATTGATATCCAAAGGAAGATTAAAGATTAATTTTGAAAGAATTAATCTTTGATAAAATTAATGGGAACCTTTCCCTAAAGAAGTGAATATTTGAATAAAAGAATATTCTAAATTGGAATGAGGCATATGATGTGTTTTTATAGCACATGATTTTTGATTATAAAATACGCGAGTTATTTCGAAAGACCGTGTTTATCACATTCTAAATAATAGATATGACGACTAAAAGTTGACGATGAAGACGGTGGTTGAAGACCGGAGATCTTCACATCATTTGGTTGATTACTGACGTCTTAATTGGGCTGTACACCCAAGACAATGTAATAAGTGGTGATCGTCCAGACGTACTTGGAGATTGACCGGATATACGAGGGCCTCTCTCCTGTATTAGACATATAAGACGAGGAATAAGGTGTCTCCGGTTTCGTTTCAAACCCAGAACGGACTTGTAAATGGATGTGTATCTGACATTGGATTTCATCCTGTGTTGATTGATTTCTTTTAAATATATATCTGTTTGGCGGCAGAGAATTTATTCTCTTTCTTAACGCCCTTCTCTGAGACGTACTAGCTTAGAGGTTATATATTGATGGGCATCGGTTGGATGGCGTGAATTGTCAATGTGGAATGCTAAGATGCAAATGATCAAGGCTTTTGTTGAAAATCAAAGTCTTGTGGTTGATGATCAAAGCACGGATTTAAGTATCATAGCTTTGTGTATAGCGTTAATTCGCAAGCCTTACACCCGGTATGAGTCAAAAACGGGATAATGACTGCAGGAAGTGCATCACGTTTCTTTCTAACTAGGAGTGGTGTTATGGTATGGAGGCCAGACATTTTTACTTATGTGAATGATGGATTGCGAGGCGCCTCGGATTTGAGCCCCTAGTGGCTCTTGATATGGTCAACATACTGACCAGATTTTATGCCCCATAGGGCAGGGAAACATGTGCTCAGGAATAAATAATCCACTAAAGTAAGTGTGGACCGGCCCTGAAGATCCAAGGGTCGATGCATTCTGATCATGAGGCATGGGCTAGAGTGTCTTAAATCGATGAGGATGATCCCTTGCCTCGAATCATAGATGGAATCCAATTTCCAATACGATACTTTTCGGTTTTAATTGTAAACCTATATGGCAGCATAGTGGCATGAGACACTCATGTCGTCTATGATTGATACTTTTATATTTGAAGTTGTTTTGACATGATGCACTTATAGTAATATCAAAATGATTTGTTTTAAAACGTTCCAAGCATGTTTGGATATTATAAGGTAAAACTCTATCCTCCGGCTTGCATTGCATTATGTGATGGGACCTGAGTCTTATAATAGCTTCATTTTTCCAAAAAGCATTGCTTTGTTTTATTTTAAACTGAGATTCATGTGGAGTAAACCCGTTCCCTGTTATACGGCGTGGTCCCATGATTTCCCAACATTTAAAGTAAAGATTTAGTAACCGTTTTAGTTCTCACACCAGTCCCATGACTAACTCGGAGTTTATTGTTTTAACCTAAAATCTGGGTGCCAATATTTTCCATACGAGCAGCTAGTAGTTTTGGTTTTCACATATACTTCTTTTCTTAGGATCCTGGATTACAGCTGGAGCTATATTTGGAAATCTTTGTATCCATGTATTTCTTTCAGTTGTGTTAGATGATGTATTTTCGCTGGACATTGTATTTATACATTTAAATTTCCGTTGCTTTGTATTTTAATCTTTGATATTATTTTATTTCCAATGTGTAACATTTATTCATACTATGGAATATTCTTGTACTCTGATGTAATTGTTGTAATAGTAATGAAATGTTTTATTGTTTGTGTCTGATGCGTCGTGTTCTCAAAGCAATCCGTTGTTTTTCATCTCTTCGGAGATTAGGCGATTTCGGGTCGTTACACCCGAGCATAATGAAAAACAATGCACTCTTGTTAGGACTAAAACTTCTTATGTAAGTCAAACCGAAACAAATGAAATATGAGTGTAGTAGCATCAAAGATTTCTACAGGGTTTTCCATCTCCTATCAGTGTGTAACATGAGTGCAATAACTTTAAGAGATGTTTCGAAATTTTCCATCTCCTAAGGATCTAGTAAACTATCTATATATGATAGGATACATTGTATATGTAATGTCTATTAGTAAAGTATTATATTGAAAATAGCATTAAGGAATTACCCATAATCTCTGTAACACATTTTTTATAGGCATCATAGTATATGAAGGCACCGTAACACCTCCATAAACTAATAGCTAATGATGGTCCCATATAGTTTACCCGTTCTGGCAAGTTGTAACCCACTGGCCGACCACATCCAACATCCCTAATTAAATCAAGGTGCACCAATCAAGTCATAAATCCAGTGAATAAATGAAGATGTGTGTCCGAAGAAGTAGCAAACCACCTTGGCATGACATAGGATCCTATTTTAATCATTTTAATTATGACACAAGTGTGAGGCTATTCGTCATCGTTCTCTTGTTTATTCTAAGGAACCTTCGCGAACTCAACCACTTTATACTGGAGCATCTTCTACGCACATTGTTGTTAAAGTGGTTCCAATATTGATTGAGAGTATGTCAATATCCATCCCTGGTCGCTTTAATAACCAATCGTCATTTTACACATTGTGGTCATTTTATGTTTAAATAAAATATCATATTTCATGTTATAAATTGATTTAGTTCAAAAATTTTATTTCATATTATCATGTCTCAAACAATTCAATATTGTATTTAAATTCAAATTCCATATTTATGTGCCATAAATCAGTATACAAATGTAATCATTTAGGCTTATTCAAATAGCATGGATTAAAAAATAGCTTAAATATTGAAATAGTTGAATTTTATAGGATTTATTTTAACTGAAATAGTTTATAATTTTTTTATTTAAATAGAAAATAGTTAAAAGAAATAGTATTACTTTAAAATAGTTTAATAAGAATTAGTTCAAACTAAATAGCATCATTTGGAATGTAGGTAAATAAAATAATAAAAATTTGAAATAGCTTATTTCTTTTAAAATGTTTGAACCTGATTCTCAGTTCTCAAAATTTCACGTAAACGGTTTCAATTCAAAATTCCATCCTTAAATAAATCTTAAATCATTTCAAACTTCAAATTATAATAATTTAAGTTTAAATCAACTTTAAACTGAAATAATTTAAATTCAAATTTCCAATTCAAAATAGTGTTTTAATTAGATTCAATTTTAAATTTTATTTTCTAACCCATTTAATTGTATTTGGTTTCAAACTAACATCCCAATGTTTAATCTCATTCTATTAAATTGATTTCAAAAACCAAAATTCGATTTAATACATTTACATTGTATAGGTTTCAAAAGGTAAATTTAAAAATTGAACGTATTTTCATTAAATTTATTACAAAACATTAATTCACATTCCAAGTTCAACATTTAAAATAAATCGGTTACAATGAATTCAAATTGAATTCCAGTTAATCATTTAAAATTTCAAACTAATAAACTTCAATTAAAAATCCATTGATTGATCTCATTAACAATTTCTAATTACGAATATTGAAACAATTTCAATTAACAAATTAAAATTGGCAACTTTGGAAAACATTTCATTTGAACAAATTCAATATTCATATCTACCCTATGGACAAGTGACTTTAATTTAGGATTCAATTTCAAGAGTATATATCATTTTAGCTTGTATCGAATGTCATGGATGTTGGCCAAATTTGTGGTTAACGCCCCAAAATATTGTATTCTAGTAGATTCCTTTGCTTGGAAAAGGATTAAGTTAAGCTTGGAGATCGTTTCTGTAAAGTAGTCTTTGTTAGATGCTTTTGGTAACTTTTGAAAGTAAATGCATGTAGAAAATAGGATATAATGATAACATAACGGTAGAGCAAGGGACAATTGATCATCCAGAAATAGCTTGAGTTTCTTATAGAATTAGCTTTGGTTGATGTATTTTTACTGGTTTCAATACATAACTTTTTGTTAAATTACTTGCTTTCAATGTGGTAACCTTGAATTTTTATTATACTGATGATAAATAACCATGTAGGTCTAAAGAGACCTCCTTTCAGTGAGATAGAAAAAGGATTTTCGATTACAAAAGGGGATACCGAGTTTTTCCTACTTTTAATCATATTAGGAAACCAGCACTGATTGCAAGTTTATGTGGTTTCGACTTAATTAACGAAAGATCTACCGTATAGGTGGAAAGGGATATTGGATCCTAGATGAATAAAGCTGTCTTAGGGAAATTTCGTCATGTAGCAACCATGGTGTTTTAGATGTTCCAATCTCAAAGTAGATATGTTAGCTTATTTCAGAACTTAAGACCTTTCATAGACTTCTGAAAGGTACTCCGATGGGATTATTCTCTTTCCAATGTAATCAATGTGAAACCTGAAAGGTTATGCCATAATAGTAAAGTAATAATTAAATAATTATGACTTTATTACCTCAATTTCTTAGCAAAAGCTCTTTATTAATGATTTCTACAATTACATTCATTTTTCCCAAAATCGATTTAGGAATGAGAGTTTAAAACCCAAAATTATAGACACAAGATTGAGAATGAGAAATTATATCCTAATTCTAGACCCCTGAGGTCATATTTATAAGCATGGGATAACCCTCCTCTTGTCATATGGTCTTTGTCCTCATTGTTATGTGGTAGCAAATGCAGAAGTTTAGTTAAAGCCCCACTCGCTATCTCTTGAAAGAGTAATACAGTGTCGTTGTTGCTTCCTCCGAAGGAGCACTTCTAGATAATGAAACCTTTGTTAGCTGCTGAAGAAATGAGCTTGTAGGAGCTCCCAACTTTTGGTGCTTCTTATGGCTTCGTCTTGAATTGTACCTCAAAGACTACTTATGATGATTAATTAGCATAGACTTAGGCATTCAAGTATATTCCCTTTGGGAAGTCCGAAAGGTATACTAAGCTTAGCTCTACATGCATGAGGATGTCAACTCTAGTGACTGAACCCTTTGGGTTATACCGACAAGGGCTTTCCTAAAGGGAGGAAACTCTTTGCTTCTTTCTTCATGCTTTGAAGTAACTGTTTTGGAGATTATTCTCTTCGGGTTTCATCAATAGGGGGTTTTTCTACTGAAAAGATAGTTTTTTACTTCTTTATCTCCGGCTCTAAAGGAAAATGTTGATGGGATATTCTTATCTTTGCCACAGGATAGCTAGTCTTATCACCCCCTTCACTTTAGTTCCCACACTTTCTTTCTTTCTAAATATTATGGTGCTAACATTTACCCCCTCCCCCCCCCCAATCCGGTAATGTAACACCCCGTATTTACTGTGAATGTTAAAGTAACGAATTAAAGAATACTTAATTTTAAAAGTGGAAATATGCATACATATTATATACATAGATATATTTAAGAGAAAAATTAAATAATGACAATAAATATTTCATGTAATAAGTTAATTAAGTGCAATACATGAAATGAGAAGAAATGCATGCGAACAATTAAAAAAGAAAAATTTGAAGAGCTTCAGGAATTTGGTTACGAAATTAGCGTCATTGCGTTCGTGGTGATTTTCTAGTCAATTTAGACCTATGGTTTGCTGAAAACCGATTTAAAATAAAGAAGATATCTTTAAATTAAATATTGCAGCAAAACATGAAAAAGAGGAATAAGAAAAGAATAATTTTTAGCATTGTATTAAGGTTTGTAAGCAAAAGACATAATAGCTTATTTGCTTAGAACATGTGACTTGCATACAAGAGGTACAGAGTTCGATCCCCGCCAGCACCGTATTTATGTTTTAGGGGAATGGCTAAAAAGTGGCTTAGTGTGAACACAGTTCAAAAGGTGGTTTAGTGTGAAAATGGTTAATGGGAAGATAGATAAAAATAAAAAATAAAAAATATATATGTATATATATAATATATATACATATATATATACATACATATATATATATATATATATGACGTGTACGCATCATGTAAGAACCCGTTACTTCCCCGTGAAGGAAAGAGCGGATAATTTGAGAACAACACACAAATGAACGCAGACGGAAGAACATTTCATTGTTATTACAGCAATTCCATCAGATACAAGAATGTACAGAGTATAAAAGAATAAACTACATTCGATAAATATCAGAGATTACAATAAATTACATAGCAGCGGAAAATAATACAAAGCACAACTGAAGGTGATATACGGATACAGAGCTTTCCGGATATCATTCCAGTTGTAAACCAGGATCCTGTGAATAAAAATCTGCAAAACCAAAACTACTAGCTGTCCGTGTAGAAAATAGGGGCACCCAGAGTTTAGGTTAAAACAATAAACTCTAGGTCAGTCATGTGACTGGTGTGAGAACTAAAACAGTTATTTAAAATTGGTTTTAAAGTTAGGTAAATCAAGGGACCACGCCGTATAACACGGAACGGGTTTCCTCCCAAGAATACCAGTGCATAGAACAAATAGTGCAATGCTAAATAAAGAAAAATGAAGCTGTTATAAGACCCAGGTCCCATCACACAATGCAACGCAAGCCGGAGGATAGGGTTTTCCCTTATAACAGCCAAAGCATGCTTGATACGTTTAAAACAAATCATTTGATACTATAATAAGTGTATAGTGTCAAAACAATTTCAATCATAAATATCAATCATAGGCGGCATAGCTACCATCTACTATGTCGCCATACTAGTTCTACAATTAAAACCGCAATATCACGTATTGGAAATTGGATTTCCGTCATGAGTCGAGGCAAGGGGCAAGCTCCTCTCCGCGCTCGAGACACTCTAGCAAATATCTCAGGACTACACACTCTGGGCAATCCTTGGATCTTCAGGGCCGGTCCTCACTTATGTTAGAGGATTAGTTATGCCAGAACACACGTTTCCCGGTCCTTACAGACCTATAATCGAGGCGCCTCATCCAACAACCACAAAGGTGAAAAGTTTATAAATGTGAGGGCTGGTAAGTCACTGACACCACCAAAGCTAGAAAGAAACGTCGTGCTCTCCCTGCAGTCTGTATCCCGTTTTTAACTCATACCGAGGTGTGAGGCTCGCGAATTCACGTTATACACAAAGCTGCCACGTAGGCCGTGCTTTGATCATCAACCACAAGACTCTGCTTTTCAACAAAAGCCTTGATCATTGCATCTTAGCGTGCAACACAGGCAATTCATGCCATGCGACTGATGTCCATCGATATACAACCTCTGAGCTCATACGTCTCAGAGAAGGGCGTTAAGCAAAAGAATAAATTCTCCGCCGCCAAACAGATGTATATTTAATAGAAATCAATCCACACAGAATAAAATCCAATGTCAGACACACAATCCATTTACAAGTCCATTCTGGGTCTAAACGAAACCGGAAGCACTTTCCTCGCATATCCATCCATCTCCAGGTACGTCTGGACGACCACCAACTATTTCCATCCTCTTGGGTGTACAGCCCAATCAGGATCGTCAGTAATTATCCAAACGATGTGAAGACTTCCGGTCTTCTACCACCGTCTTCATCTTCGACTTATCGTCGAATCGGTTATTCAGAATGGGTATAAACCCGGACTTTCCGAACAACCTGCGTATATTAAAACAAATGTTACACAAACACAACATACGCCTCATTCCAATCCATATTCTTAGGGACAGGTTCCCATTAATTTTATCCAAGATAAATTCTTTAAAATTTATCCTTTAATCTTCCTTTGGATGTCGTTTCAAACCAAATTATGGTTTTCCAAACTAGTCGAGATTAGCGAACCGTAACGAAGTAATTATATATTTTATTTCCCAATCCCAACCTATTCATCCCATGAAGCAAAACTGGTAACACTCCATATCTAATACTATGGTGTTATCGGTAAAATTAATTACCATTTCACGTTCAAATCTAATTAAAGATTTAACTATTGCTTTGGAGCAAAACTGGCGATACTCCATTCTCGCTCATTTCTAATTTTGATAATTTAGATTATAGATTCACATTTCAACCTAATTGCATATTTGTTAAAAACTCCTTTTACTGGGTTAAAGAACTAGGTGTTATTTAAAACACAGTTCACGACAAACCCAAATCACATTCTATTTGTTATCGGGTTAAAGAACTAGTGTTATTTAAAACACTGCTCATGATAAACCCATTTTAAATCCAATCAAATCTATTAAAAATTCTGATTCATTTAAAACCCCTTTTTAAATCTAATTTATTTATTTAAAAATAAATGGGTTTTAAATTTAGTTCAAAACTAGTTCATTTCGATAAAAATCTATTTTTATCTTTTCAAACATGGAGTTTTTCATCCCAGTTTTCCCAAATCATTTCTTATGATCTTACACAAATTATTACTATTTTTAATAATTTTATCAAGGCCCGTACAGTCGATTTCCATCAACGGCCATCGAACTGCACTTACAGCGACCTTTTCCAAATTTGATTTGAACGTATCTCCAAATCCAACCGTTAGATTTCAAATTTCTAATATTCGTTAGAAATCTCTTTTCGATACGAACCCAACGGTTCCGGTTTTAGGAGAATCCGACGGTCGGATCTCCAGTAATGTCCGTTTGAAATAAATGGTCGAAATTCACGAACTGCCGTGGCGCGGCGCGTTCTATTCAGGCCATTATATTATATATATAATATATATATTTCGTCGATTTCTATTTAAAACGAATTTTATAAATCATTTTAAATTCGTTTCAAAAACAATTTCAACTTCCATCTCAATTCAAATCAAAATTGAATCTTTCCTTATAAATTCGTTTTAAAATTCATTTCTATTCAATTCAAATTTCAATTCAATTTGAATTCATTTCAATTCGTTTTAAATTCAATTCGAATTCGTTTTCAATTCGATTCAATTCAAAGTGGTTTTCTATTCGATTCAATTCAAATTGGTTTTCTATTTGATTCAATTCAAATTGGTTTTCTATTCGATTCAATTCAAATTGGTTTTCTATTCGATTCAATTCAAATTGGTTTTCTATTCAATTCATTTCGAAATCGCTTTATATTCAATTCATTTCGAAATTGTTTTATATTCAATTCATTTCGAAATCGTTTTATATTCAATTCATTTCGAAATCGTTTTCTAATCAATTCAAATCAAATTTGTTTTCTATTCGATTCAATTCGAATCCATTTCAAAATATTCGATTTCGAAATCACCTTTCAATATTCATTTTAAAATGAATAAAATCGATATAATTATTGTTCACGTCAAAATGGCGTCAATCTAATCAACACGTCTTCATATATTCCTTCATTCTATTCAACAAATGAATATTTATATTTGTCAACACACGACTAATCTAAACGAATGAGTACTGTCCACGTGTGACTATTTTTGTTAAATTATTTCGTTCAACACATGACTAATCTCAACGGATGAGTACAGTCAACACATGAACCTTTATTTTATATTGATAAAGATGCAATTTTATTATTAAATTATTTCGTTCAACACATGACTAATCTCAACGGATGAGTACAGTCAACACATGAACCTTTATTTTATATTGATAAAGATGCAAATTTTATTATTAAAATATTACGTTCAACACATGACTAATCTCACGAATGAGTACAGTCAACACATGAACATTTACTTTATAATATTCTTTATCTTCTAAATTGGAATGAGGCCCAATCAATCACCATATAAAACTAATTATATGGATTTTCATACAACACATGTATATAATAGCATTGAAAAATAATCAACCATCAACCAAAGTGCACTACACTGCATAAGCATCAACTATAGATATCTAACGCTTATAACAGCCTGTCAATCAATCGATCGACATATTTAATCAATCAGGATGAGTGAACTTCATATTTCATCCCAACATCCGTGTGGGGTTTCAAACAATCAAACGCATATTTTATTTGTGCATTTGGGCGATGTGTTAAATTTATCGACCCAATCAATGTCAGTCAAATCAGTGTACATAAACAAACCGTCCGGTTTGTAAATGAATATTTTATCTTGTTCACTTCACGTTAAAAATTATATTTTTAATGATAAAATATTTTATTTCAACACATGAATTTTTATTCAGTTCATTTACACAATAAAATGATATTTTTATTTTTCTAACATATTTTAGAAAATTTCGGCGGCATAACGGCACGATACTAGAAACGGGACGAGGTCTAGCTTTATCCCCGGTCTAGTGAAGGCCCACGCCATTCACACATCAATTAAATCAATTTCATTTCACCAAACAATTCAATTCAAACCAAATAATCTAACCAACTACACAACCAAAACAATTTAACAAACAAGCCATCCATGGTCTGTGGATGACGGGTGTCGGGTGCTACTAAACACCGTCTGCATCCTAGTATATATATATATAGCTAGAAAAAGAAATTGAAAGGTGATAAATTCTCACCGATAGCTATCCCAATCATCTCGACTCTTCTTTTGTAGAAGTCTTCGCCGTTCTCGCCTTTTGTCACTTTCGTTGCCCGTAGCCACTACATATATAAAAATCACATTTTTATATATTGATGTCTTTAAAATAAAATTCACATTTTTGTTTGTTCACTTTCAATTTAAAAAATCATATTTTTATAATCACTTCATATATTTAAAAATTGAATTTTTACATCGCTATTCAATATATAAAAATCGAATTTTTATTATACTATTCAATATATAAAAAACGAATTTTTACTACGATGTCATATAGATAAAAACTCCATTTCAAAAATATAGATTTCACCTTTTCAAATATATCAATTTCGCCTTTATAAAAATAAAGGTTTCGCCTTTATAAAAATAAAGATTTCGCCTTTATAAAAATAAAGATTTCGCCTTTTCAAATATATCATTATAAAAATCACATTTTTATCTTTCTACACATATAAAGATGGTATTTTTAATATTCCTATCATGTAAAAATTATATTTTTAATTCTCTACATAAACAAAAATCATATTTTTACATCTTCTATATAGTAAAGATTATATTTTTAATACTTTAAAATATAAAAATCATATTTTTAATACTTTAAAATTATAAAAATTATATTTTTAATAGCCTACTTACATAAAAATTATAATTTTCATTCATTTCAAAATCAAATCTTTATTATTTCATCATCAGTTTTAATTACTATATAAAATCAGTTTTTATAATCCCTAAAAATCGATTTTTAATATAAAGAAAAAAAACAGTTATATATAAACAAAAATAATAAAAAGAAGAGGACTTACAGCGTCGATTGGAGGAAGGAGGGGGCTAACGGGTTAGGGTCGGATTGGGTGGTGCGGTGGCCGTGGGGCTGCGCTCCAGCGATGAAGGGGGGGTGTGGCCTTGCTCGGCGGCGTGATTGCTGACCGGGGGGGGGGGGGGGCTGTCTGAGCGGCGGCGCGGTCTGAGGGGGAGGGGCTCTCGCGCGGGCGCGCCACCTGAGGCGCGATACGGTGGCGGCGGCGGTTAATCCCCCCCCCCCGTCACCCCTTTCGTCTCTTTTTTTCTTTTCTGATTTATGTTTCTAACGGGGGGCGGCCAGAGTGAATATAGAGGGGAGAGAAAGGTTTTTATTTTATTTTATTATTTAATTATTTAATTTTCACCAAAAAGCAACTTTTCCATTCGACCTCGAAACAAGGCCCACCGCCTGTCGTCCATAGCTAATTACCCCCATATCGAACACAATGGAATATGTATCATAGGCTGATTCGATTGTTTCGATCGGTTTCCGTTAAAATCAACATATAACTCTGTATATTGAATTTGAACGCGCATTTCTGTTTATCGGGGTCACATACTAACTCAAAAAATTGCAGAAAAATATTTTCTAGCTTCGTATTGACGATACGGTCCTAACAAAACTAGTTTCGTCGAATTCTGAGGCCGTTGGAAAAATGGCCATTTTCCAGTCGATTAAAATCAACTGAAACTGGTCAAACGCGTTTTCCTTTGCCACGCTCACATATTGATTCGAAAAATTATGAAATTTGAAATCTAGCAATAATTTGACATCACGGATCCAACAAAAGTGGTTTCGTCGAAATCCGAGGTCGTTTGCAAAATTCCCATTTTTAAGGGCCTGAATTCCATAGCGACAATTCAGAATTTTCAACTGGACATATCTTTTGATTCCCGCTATGAAATCTTGATTTTTTGGATTCGTTGGAAAGATATTATCAAATAGATCCTAATGTTTTTGGTTTCACTAAAATCCGGATTGTTTTGCACCCGGTACATTCAATTGAAGTTTGAAATCGAATTATCGAACTACCGCGCCATTTTCAATTCTATTTATAATTATATATAATTATTTATATTCTAACGACGCCGTATATAATATATACGTTCGAATTATATTCAAATTAAATTTCTCGTCGATTTTATTTAAAATAATCTATTTTAAATATTCAAAATACGCTAAAATTACCAAAATAAAAATTTTAAACTGGTTCAGAATTTCCGGGTTATTACAATCTCCCCCACTTAAAACTTTTCGTCCCCGAAAAGGAACAAAGTCGAAAGTGGTTTGATTAATCAACTCTACGTTCGATCAGGCTTCCATTCTCCAACTTTTCAGTTTCTGAGAATTTTCAAATTTTCAAAAATTTTGCTAACACCCTAAATTTTCGAAAAATTTCGCCATAACCTCCCCTGCACCGGGAGCCACGGGAAAATCCCGAAATTGCCATATAGGCCTTCTGATCTCAAAAAGAAAAAGAAAAAGCCAATAGGCTCATAAAATCATCATCACCCAAACAAAACAGTAAATTATAGTAAACATGTACCTATTTGTCCGGCAAACAAATTTTATTCTCTGCTCTAGCCTCCTTGCTATGACCTGTTCAATGTAAGTATATGTATATGCAAGCAAATGCAACCAATTTTCAATACAATTCAATATTTGATTCAATTAGGCTAAATGGTTAAAAATTAGCAAACAAATAAACAAACAACACAAACATCAATCAATTAGTGGATTAACGTTTTAAATTCATAATTTTGATACATATATAGAAAATCACGTTTTTGATGCCAATTCACAACAATGTGTTCTAGCTATATATGTTTTGGTTCTCACACCAGTCTAATGGAAATATATAGATATCACACCTTCGAAACACGAAAATAAACCACTGATGCCGTACGTCATCAGTGGAATCAGTCCCGGGCTACTAGAGTGCGATTCTATATCTATCCAGTATATTAAAACTTCGAATATACGTTCATGACGCGTATACGCGAAATCTATATATACTCGATTGTTCAAATTGAAAATAAATAAATATTCAAATACGTAGAATTGATTTAAATTTTCAAAACAAAATTGTTTTCATTTGAAAAATATACTCTTCACACTTGTTCTAGGATACTACTGATCCTATCTCTAACGAGTCATTCTAATTGGATATTGCTAATCCAATATCTGATGAATTCTTTCGTATGGTTCTAATGTGTCTTGTTCTCGAGCTCTGTAAACCAAAGCTCCGATACCACTGTAAGAACCCGTAACTTCCCCATGAAGGAAAGAGCGGATACTTTGAGAACAACACACAAATGAACGTAGACGGAAGAACATTTCATTGTTATTACAACAATTCCATCAGATACAAGAATATACAGAGTATAAAAGAATAAATTACATTCGATAAATATCAGAGATTACAATAAATTACATAGCAGCGGAAAATAATACAAAGCACAACTGAAGGTGATATATGGATACAGAGCTTTCCGGATATCATTCCAGCTGTAAACCAGGATCATGTGAATATAAATCTGCAAAACCAAAACTACTAGCTGCCCGTGTAGAAAATAGGGGCACCCAGAGTTTAGGTTAAAACAATAAACTCTAGGTCAGTCATGTGACTGGTGTGAGAACTAAAACAGTTATTTAAAATTGGTTTTAAAGTTAGGTAAATCAAGGGACCACGCCGTATAACACGGAACGAGTTTCCTCCCAAGAATACCAGTGCATAGAACAAACAACGCAATGATAAATAAAGAAAAATGAAGCTGTTATAAGACCCAGGTCTCATCACACAATGCAACGCAAGCCGGAGGATAGGGTTTTCCCTTATAACAGCCAAAGCATGCTTGATACGTTTAAAACAAATCATTTGATACTATAATAAGTGTATAGTGTCAAAACAATTTCAATCATAAATATCAATCATAGGCGGCATAGCTACCATATACTCTGTCGCCATACTAGTTCTACAATTAAAACCGCAATATCACGTATTGGAAATTGGATTTCCGTCATGAGTCGAGGCAAGGGGCAAGCTCCTCTCCGCGCTCGAGACACTCTAGCAAATATCTCAGGACTACACACTCTGTGCAATCCTTGGATCTTCAGGGTCGGTCCTCACTTACGTTAGAGGATTAGTTATGCCTGAACACACGTTTCCCGGTCCTTACAGACCTATAATCGAGCCGCCTCATCCAACAACCACAAAGGTGAAAAGTATATAAGTGTCAGGGCTGGTAAGTCACTGACACCACCAAAGCTAGAAAGAAACGTCGTGCTCTCCCTGCAGTCCGTATCCCGTTTTTAACTCATACCGAGGTGTGAGGCTCGCGAATTCACGTTATACACAAAGCTGCCACGTAGGCCGTGCTTTGATCATCAACCACAAGACTCTGCTTTTCAACAAAAGCCTTGATCATTGCATCTTAGCGTGCCACACAGGCAATTCATGCCATGCGACTGATGTCCATCGATATACAACCTCTGAGCTCGTACGTCTCAGAGAAGGGCGTTAAGCAAAAGAATAAATTCTCCGCCGCCAAACAGATGTATATTTAATAGAAATCAATCCACATAGAATAAAATCCAATGTCAGACACACAATCCATTTACAAGTCCGTTCTGGGTCTGAACGAAACCGGAGGCACTTTCCTCGCATATCCATCCATCTCCAGGTACGTCTGGACGACCACCAACTATTTCCATCCTCTTGGGTGTACAGCCCAATCAGGATCGTTAGTAATTATCCAAATGATGTGAAGACTTCCGGTCTTCTACCACCGTCTTCATCTTCGACTTATCGTCGAATCGGTTATTCAGAATGGGTATAAACCTGGACTTTCCGAACAACCCGCGTATATTAAAACAAATGTTACACAAACACAACATACGCCTCATTCCAATCCATATTCTTAGGGAAAGGTTCCCATTAATTTTATCCAAGATAAATTCTTTAAAATTTATCCTTTAATCTTCATTTGGATGTCGTTTCAAACCAAATTATGGTTTTCCAAACTAGTCGAGATTAGCGAACCGTAACGAAGTAATTATTTATTTTATTTCCCAAATCCAACCTATTCATCCCATGAAGCAAAACTGGTAATACTCCATATCTAATACTATGGTGTTATCGGTAAAATTAATTACCATTTCACGTTCAAATCTAATTAAAGATTTAACTATCGCTTTGGAGCAAAGCTGGCTATACTCCATTCTCGCTCATTTCTAATTTTGATAATTTAGATTATAGATTCACATTTCAACCTAATTGCAGATTCGTTAAAAACTCCTTTTACTAGGTTAAAGAACTAGGTGTTATTTAAAACACAGTTCACGACAAACCCAAATCACATTCTATTTGTTATCGGGTTAAAGAACTAGTGTTATTTAAAACACTGCTCACAATAAACCCATTTTAAATCCAATCGAATATATTAGAAATTCCGATTCATTTAAAACCCCTTTTTAAATCTAATTTATTTATTTAAAAATAAATGGGTTTTAAATTTAGTTCAAAACTAGTTCATTTCGATAAAAATCTATTTTTATCTTTTCAAACATGGAGTTTTTCATCCCAATTTTCCCAAATCATTTCTTATGATTTTACACAAATTATTACTATTTTTAATAATTTTATCAAGGCCCGTACAGTCGATTTCCATCAACGGCCATCGAACTGCACTTACAGCTACCTTTTCCAAATTTGATTTGGACGTATCTCCAAATCCAACCGTTAGATTTCAAATTTCTAATATTCGTCAGAAAGCTCTTTTCGATACGAACCCAAGGTTCCGGTTTTAGGAGAATCCGACGGTCGGATCTCCCGTAATGTCCGTTTGAAATAAATGGTCGAAATTCACGAACTGCCGCGGCGCGGCGCGTTCTATTCAGGCCATCATATTATATATATAATATATATAATATATATTTCGTTGATTTCTATTTAAAACGAATTTTATAAATCGTTTTAAATTCGTTTCAAAAACAATTTCAACTTCCATCTCAATTCAAATCAAAATTGAATCTTTCCTTATAAATTCGTTTTAAAATTCATTTCTATTCAATTCAAATTTCAATTCAATTTGAATTCATTTCAATTCGTTTTAAATTCAATTCGAATTCGTTTTCAATTCGATTCAATTCATAGTGGTTTTCTATTCGATTCAATTCAAATTGGTTTTCTATTGTATTCAATTCAAATTGGTTTTCTATTCGATTCAATTCAAATTGGTTTTCTATTCGATTCAATTCAAATTGGTTTTCTATTCAATTCATTTCGAAATCGCTTTATATTCAATTCATTTCGAAATCGCTTTATATTCAATTCATTTCGAAATCGTTTTATATTCAATTCATTTCGAAATCGTTTTCTAATCAATTCAAATCAAATTTGTTTTCTATTCGATTCAATTCTATTCAATTCGAATCCATTTCAAAATATTCGATTTCGAAATCACCTTTCAATATCCATTTTAAAATGAATAAAATCGATATAATTATCGTTCACGTCAAAATGGCGTCAATCTAATCAACACGGCTTCATATATTCCTTCATTCTATTCAACAAATGAATATTTATTTTTGTCAACACACGACTAATCTCAACGAATGAGTATTGTCCACGTGTGACTATTTTTGTTAAATTATTTCGTTCAACACATGACTAATCTCAACGGATGAGTACAGTCAACACATGAACCTTTATTTTATATTGATAAAGATGCAAATTTTATTATTAAATTATTTCGTTCAACACATGACTAATCTCAACGGATGAGTACAGTCAACACATGAACCTTTATTTTATATTGATAAAGATGCAAATTTTATTATTAAAATATTACGTTCAACACATGACTAATCTCACGAATGAGTACAGTCAACACATGAACATTTACTTTATAATATTCTTTATCTTCTAAATTGGAATGAGGCCCAATCAATCACCATATAAAATTAATTATATGGATTTTCATACAACACATGTATATAATAGCATTGAAAAATAATCAACCATCAACCAAAGTGCACTACACTGCATAAGCATCAACTATAGATATCTAACGCTTATAATAGCCTGTCAATCAATCGATTGACATATTTAATCAATCAGGATGAGTGAACTTCATATTTCATCCCAACACCCATGTGGGGTTTCAAACAATCAAACACATATTTTATTTGTGCAGTTGGGCGATGTGTAAAATTTATCGACCCAATCAATGTCAGTCAAATCAGTGTACATAAACAAACCGTCCGGTTTGTAAATGAATATTTTATCTTGTTCACTTCACGTTAAAAATTATATTTTTAACGATAAAATATTTTATTTCAACACATGAATTTTTATTCAGTTCATTTACACAATGAAAATGATATTTTTATTTTTCTAACATATTTTAGAAAATTTCGGGGGCATAACGGCACGATACTAGAAACGGGACGAGGTCTAGCCTTATCCCCGGTCTAGTGAAGGCCCACGCCATTCACACATCAATCAAATCAATTTCATTTCACCAAACAATTCAATTCAAACCAAATAATCTAACCAACTACACAACCAAAACAATTTAACAAACAAGCCATCCATGGTCTGTGGATGACGGGTGTCGGGTGCTACTAAACACCGTCTGCATCCTAGTATATATATATAGCTAGAAAAAGAAATTGAAAGGTGAGAAATTCTCACCGATAGCTATCCCAATCATCTCGACTCTTCTTTTGTAGAAGTCTTCGCCGTTCTCGCCTTTTGTCACTTTCGTTGCCCGTAGCCACTACATATATAAAAATCACATTTTTATATATTGATGTCTTTAAAATAAAAATCACATTTTTATTTGTTCACTTTCAATTTAAAAAATCATATTTTTATAATCACTTCATATATTTAAAAATTGAATTTTTACATCGCTATTCAATATATAAAAATCGAATTTTTATTATACTATTCAATATATAAAAATCGAATTTTTACTACGATGTCATATAGATAAAAATTCCATTTCAAAAATATAGATTTTGCCTTTTCAAATATATCAATTTCGTTTTTATAAAAATAAAGGTTTCGCCTTTATAAAAATAAAGATTTCGCCTTTATAAAAATAAAGATTTCGCCTTTTCAAATATATCATTATAAAAATCACATTTTTATCTTTCTACACATATAAAGATGGTATTTTTAATATACCTATCATGTAAAAATTATATTTTTAATTCTCTACATAAACAAAAATCATATTTTTACATCTTCTATATAGTAAAGATTATATTTTTAATACTTTAAAAATATAAAAATCATATTTTTAATACTTTAAAATTATAAAAATTATATTTTTAATAGCCTACTTACATAAAAATTATAATTTTCATTCATTTCAAAATCAAATCTTTATCATTTCATCATCAGTTTTAATTACTATATAAAATCAGTTTTTATAATCCCTAAAAATCGATTTTAATATAAAGAAAAAAAAACAGTTATATATAAACAAAAATAATAAAAAGAAGAGGACTTACAGCGTCGATTGGAGGAAGGAGGGAGCTAACGGGTTAGGGTCATGTCGGATTGGGTGGTGCGGTGGCCGTGGGGCTGCGCTCCAGCGATGAAGGGGGTGTGTGTGGCCTTGCTCGGCGGCGCGATTGCTGACGGGGGAGGGGGGCTGTCTGAGCGGCGGCGCGGTCTGAGGGGGTGGGGCTCTCGCGCGGGCGTGCCACCTGAGGCGCGATACGGCGGCGGCGGTTAATCCCCCCCTCACCCCTTTCGTCTCTTTTTTTCTTCTGATTTATGTTTCTAACGGGGGGGGGGGGGGGGCAGAGTGAATATAGAGGGGAGAGAAAGGTTTTTATTTTATTTTATTTAATTATTTAATTATTTAATTTTCACCAAAAAGCAACTTTTCCATTCGACCTCGAAACAAGGCCTACCGCCTGTCGTCCATAGCTAATTACCCCCATTCCGAACACATTGGGATATGTATCGTAGGCTAATTCGATCGTTTCGATCGGTTTCCGTTAAAATCAACATATAACTCTATATATTGAATTTGAACGCGCATTTCTATTTACCGGGGTCACATAATAACTCTAAAAATTACAGAAAAATATTTTCTAGCTTCGTATTGACGATACGGTCCTTACAAAACTAGTTTCGTCGAATTCTGAGGCCGTTGGAAAAATGGCCATTTTCCAGTCGATTAAAATCAACTAAAACTGGTCAAATGCGTTTTCCTTTGCCACGCTCACATATTGATTCGAAAAATTATGAAATTTGAAATCTAGCACAAATTTGGCATCACGGATCCAACAAAAGTGGTTTCGTCGAAATCCGAGGTCGTTTACAAAATTCTCATTTTTAAGGGCCTGAATTCCATAGCGACTATTCAGAATTTTCAACTAGACATATCTTTTGATTCCCGCTATGAAATCTTGATTTTTCGGATTCGTTGGAAAGATATTATCAAATAGATCCTAATTTTTTGGTTTCACTAAAATCCGGATTGTTTTGCACCCGGTACATTCAATTGAAATTTGAAATCGAATTATCGAACTACCGCGCCATTTTCAATTCTATTTATAATTATTTATATTCTAACGACGCCGTATATAATATATACATTCGAATTATATTCAAATTAAATTTATGGTAGATTTTATTTAAAATAATCTATTTTAAATATTCAAAATACGCTAAAATTGATAAAATAAAAATTTTAAACTGGTTCAGAATTTCCGGGTTATTACACATCATGTGGCGCACGTGGCGCATTTTTTGGTTCAAGGATTGTTTTTTTGAACATGGCCTACTATGATTGGCCAATGATCGATTTCTGAGGTATTAGAGCATATGTGCCATGCTACGGTTGGCCGGATGACACATCTCTTTGGTTTGATGGCTCTGATTTCTCCTAGACTAATCTAAAGGCTAGAATTAAACCTAGACTTCTATATAATCACCCCAAACCTCAACCCTAGAACTCATTCTATGAAGTCGTCAAGCTGTTCGTCTTCAAGCTGGCCTAGCCTCTTCCATCTTCTAAATAAAATCGAAAACTAGTAATCGATTAAGAAGAACATCAAATCAAACATCTACATCAAAGGATAGCTTTCCAAATTCAGAAATCAGATCCCATAAATGGAGATCCATCCTTTTTCTATAAGTACAGTTATTGTTTAGATGTGAACACTGAATAAGAAAATCATGACTGTAATAACTGGATCTAGAAATATGCCTAATTCTATTCGTGCCTATCCTCTTGTCAATTCTGAATTTGCTTATGCCTATTGGACGGTTGTGACTGACATAGTAAAGCCTATCATGCCTATTGGACCATTGTGACTGACATAGTAAAACCTATCATGCCTACTGGACTGTTATGACTGACTTAGTAAAACCTATCATGCCTATTGGACTGTTATGACTGACATAGTAAAACCTATCTTGCCTATGAGACTATTGGGACTGATGCCATTGAATCTATCATGTTGTATTAAATTTGTGGTGCTTTTATGTATGTAAGTTACATGCTAAGTTATGTTCATACGTGCTTACATGTTTAGATCCAAGCTAGTACCCATGTTTTAGATCTATATAAGCTCATGCTTATACAATTAGATCAATGCTAGTTTACATGTTAATTGGATCTAATTTAAATGTAAGATCACATTCATGTGCTTAATTAAGTTTACGTCGCTCTATCCCAAATTTATACTATGCATGTTGATCTATATTGTTTATGCCTGTTGGAATGTTACATGTCCCTTTCTTTTCCCTTTTGTTTATAAATTAGGCTAATTTGCGAGCCTAACGTTCTATGTGAATTATGCGAACGAATAACGGGGGAGACATTGGGGGAAAAATATTAAACTGCATGTTATTGGCATAGATTGGCTCATAATCATGTAAATGATTAGTAGTATGAAATGGTAAAATTTGTATACCAAGAATTAGGGACATAATTTAGAGGGTAAATGGGGCATGACTTGAATTGACAACACTTGCGGATAATTTACATATAAGCATATGCAAATTAATTTAAAGATTGGGTGTAGCCTATTTTGATTAATAACTTGTAATTGAATTTGGTGGGTATAACTTGAGAATTGAAACATGACTAGTTTTGTGAAATTGGGATAATTATCATGTAAAATCTAGACTTGGACATGTATGGTAAATTTGTAATTTGGCTAAAAGATGAACATGCCTAACACGAGGTTAGATTGAGTTGCGGTGTAAAACTGCCCGTAACCGCCCGGCACATCCAGTGACCGCAACAACACCGATCTAATGTGAGAGGTTAGCGCATTTAGCCCAAAACCCGAGGTTAGAATGAGTTTGCGGTAGAAGTCTACCCGGAACCGACGGCACATCCAGCAACCGCAAACAACAGTTCTAATGTAAGAGGTTGGGGGATTAATAAATTAATTAATGCCAATGAACGGACATGCTAAGAATGGTAAGGTTAAGTAACATATGAATAGGCAATACTTAACCAGTACAACATGTTAATTAGATAAGAAGGTGGGGGTTAAGTAAATTTAGAACACTTAACCGTTATAACACGTTAATTAGACAAGAAGGCGGGGTTAAGAAAATTTAGAACACTTAACCATTATAACATGTTAATTAGACAAGAAGGCAAGGTTAAGAAAAATTAGAACACTTAACCATTATAACATGTTAATTAGAACAAGAAGGTGGGGTTAAGTAAATTTAGAACATTTAACCACTATAACATGTTAATTAGAAAAGAAGGTGAGGTTAAGTAAATTTAGAACACTTAACCGTTATAACATGTTAATTAGACAAGAAGGTGGGGTTAAGTAAATTTAGAAAACTTAACCGTTATAACATGATGAATGAATAGGGTTAAGTTAATAGGAAACACTTAACCAATACAACATGATGTGTGGGGAGGTTAAGTTAACATGAATGGACAGCACTTAACCAATATTGCATGAACTAAGTGGATAGAGTGAATGTAAGCTTAACCAATAATGCAGATTGACTTAATAAGTAGGAGGGTTAAGTAAACTTTGGGTAGGTGGGTAATATTAATATATATAGGCCCACAAACTTAACCGTTAAATAAACATGTTTGAATCAGTGGGAAGGTTAAGTACATCTCGTGTAGATGGGTAATATTTGTATATATATAGGCCCACAAACTTAACCAATAGGAAACCCTAGTAACGAGGACCCATTTCAGCAGTAACCCACATAGATGTATCATGGTACCCTGAACAAGGCAGGGTGAGGCACGATTACTGGGCTGATTATAAGCGGGCAAAATAGCGGTAGGGGGTGCAGCAGTGTAGTTCCGACGGAGTATGGGCATGCACGTGCTTCGGAGTGGAAAAGAAGGCACTGGGCACCAGTAATATACACTGTGCATCTTGAATCGTGTCGGGTTGCTATCATAGGGGTTGATACACCTTATGGTGGGACCAGCACAGGGTATCTATACGCAAGAGAGCGCCGACTGACACAGACACAAGGAAAATTAATATAAGTAGGGAGCCGATCGATAGGTTAGTAAGGGTACATCAAACATCTTCATGGCAATTAGGTTGATTGAGGTAAGATCCTCATACTAGATGTACACCTGAAAGCTACCATAATTACGGAGTTGTGATCACCTTATTATATAACAAAGGATACTAGTTGGGGATACAGATTCTTTTTCACAGGATACTAGTTGGGACACTAGTAGTGGATGCGGATCATTCTATAAAAGAAACTAGTTAAGATACTGATTAGTTGGTGCAGAGAAAATAGGAAATCAAAGAAAGAACCGAAGCGCATTATGCTTATCTTGCCTTATCATATCTTATGTTATCTTGTTATCTTGTTATCCCTGTTATCACAGTATTGTCTTAGATTCAGTTTATTCATGTCATGTTACTATTACCTATTTACATACTGAAAATCACTAGACTTACTAGAGTTATGTCTGACCTAGTTTTGTTTCGCCTGTCTTCTTCCTTCCCCCCCAGATAGACAGGGAGGGAATAGCTCAGCTTAGTTTGGACCGTTTCACTTTCCAAGCTTGAAGATTCTTGTATGTATTGCTTTGGACTCTCTTTTCCACTGCTATGGCTGGCTCGTGCTTTATGTGGGGAATATCATTGTCATTTTATGCTTCTTTATTTTGTTAAACAAGACATATGCTTTGTTGTAATGGGTAAGGGTGTTTTGGTGTTGGAAAGCAATCTTTGTACAAGCTGTTTTACCAAATTGTTGTTTTATCAATAAAGTAAGTTTTATTTATTATTTATTTTCCGCTATTTAAATTTTGTTTGTTTTGTAATTTATCTGTTCTATACACTTATGACGCTCCACTGAAGTTAATGCATTCCCTTTGTGAGTGACCTTTACGAAGGTGGGGTGTTACACGTGGTATTAGAGCTGAAGGTTACCGGATCAGATAAAAGATTTGAAAAAATATTTTCAAGACTGTTTTAAAAGAAGCATTTCTAAAGAAAAGTTTTGTTTTAAAGGCATATTCCCCAAATCCATATGCACTATCTTTTGATCCTCTGTTTGAATCCTTGTTTTCCTTCTTTACTAAGTCTCCGGGGCTCCCGGCTTTCTGGGAGGTAACCTCATCGCGGCATGGTTCCGTAGGCTTGATGACACTACGACACCTATTAAAGGGGGAAGAAGTGCCCAACTTCCATATATAGCCGCAGTAGTTTCACCCGCGGCTAATTTTCTTTCAAGCTTTGTAGGGTTTTCCGTGCGATGGAGGCATCTTTCAAGAGACTTGTCAACAAGTTACACAAAGATGGAAAAGATGAGAATAAGGGAGTTTGACTAAGGAACATAACCCAAGGATGAGAAACTCATGGATATGGACTTGGTTCACAAAGGAGGAAAGAATAGAAAAATCTAAGACAAGGGGAAGTGTCGTTATTACGGTATTACAGGTCATATAATTAAGGACAAGGGCAAGAACAAAGGACAGGATTTTCAAAAGGGAAAGTGCATGCTCTCACCGCCAGCATACCTGAGAGAGAGGTAGTAGAGTTTCTATTGAAAAAGTCTAGTTTTTCTTTTTGATCATCCTATTAGTAATCTTTTTGATTTTAGCGCTTCACGTTCGTTTATATCTGCTTCCATAGTTGAATTTCTGCACCTTAATACTCATATAGTAGAAGATCCCATTATTGTCTCAAATCCAATTTGTGGTTCGGCTCATTTATCTTTGGTTTGTGAGGATTTTAGAATAACTATATTAAGTATTGAGTCTAAGTGTAATGATTATGCTTTTGGTTTCATGGGCTATGGGTTGATTCTAGGCATGGATTGGTTAGCTAGTAATTGTGAAAGGAGGGTGGTTAGACTTTCGACTTGCCTCAGAAATACCCTCGAGATTTCGTGCGATCCTAAGGGATCAGTTTGTCTTAGCTATCTAGAATCACTTGATGCATCTATCAACGATTTGCAATCCGTTGGAGTAGTCCATGAGTACGCAGATGTTTTTGATTAGGTTAAGGGTTTGTCCCCTAAAACGCGAGGTAGACTTCCGCATATATCTAGTTGACAATGCAAAGCCAGTTCCATTACCTGTACGACACATGAATCCAAGGGAAAGGAAGGTCTCAGTAAACAAGTAAAAGAGTTACTTGAAAAAGGGTTCATAAGGAGAAGTATATCTGAGTTAGGTGCTCCATTCGTTCTCGCTACAAAGGCAGATGGTTCACTTCGCTTGTGCATAGATGATATTTTGGTTTTCTCTAAAAATGAGGAAGAACATGCTTTGCACCTAAGGGAAGCTCAAGAAGATGCGACGTCGAAGACTAGATACGCGCATCATACCCTTTTTGAGGGTATATCCTTGATCTCTCTTCTTCTATAAAGTTTATTTGGATGCGAGTCTTTATCTTTTAAGTATATCCTCTCGATCCTATCCTCGATCCTTAGGTAGAAGCCAATGGATGTAAACATGTATTTGAAACATGTTATGATTGATGGTTGCAAGTGTTTTCCAGTGGTTGCTCGTGGATGCATACACACACACACACACTAGGTACTAGATCGGCTCAGTCACTTTCATATTGCATATGCGTATATGTGTATATATATGGATTGAAACTTGATGTGTTATCATATGGATGTTGCATTTGTATGAATGATTGAGCACTCATGTAGAAGTTATAAAGTACGATTAGGAATAATTGCATACATAATGGACTCATAGCACTAACATAATTTGCATTAAGGAGGTCAACTGAATCAGTAAGCCGCCTGATTTTGCATTAGATAGGGACATATACACACACTATGCATATGATCATGAAAGCATTATAAAATCTTTTTAAGGGCAATGGATGCTTGTGATTGATGGTTGAGTAGATGGATGTTGGATGTTAGGATACACTCTTCTTAACTTAGAGATTCCGGGGATGAAATCCTTTAAAGGAGGGGAGAATGTAACACCCTGTATTTACTGTGAATGTTAAAGTAACGAATTAAAGAATACTTAATTTTAAAAGTGGAAATATGCATATATATTATATACATAGATATATTTAAGAGAAAAATTAAATAATGATAATAAATATTTCATGTAATAAGTTAATTAAGTGCAATACATGAAATAGGAATAAATGCATGCGAACAATTAAAAAAGAAAATTTTGAAGAGCTTCAGGAATTTGGTCACGGAATTAGCATCATTGTGTTCGTGGCGATTTTCTAGTCAATTTAGACCTATGGTTTGCAGAAAACCGATTTAAATTAAAGAAGAAATCTTTAAATCAAATATTGCAGCAAAACATGAAAAAGAGGAATGAGAAAAGAATAATTTTTAGCATTGTCCTGAGATTTGTAAGTAAAAGACTTAGTAGCTCATTTGGTTAGAACATGTGACTTGCATACAAGAGATACAGAGTTCGATCCCTGCCAGCACCATATTTTTGTTTTAGGGGAATGGCTAAAAAGTGGCTTAGTGTGAATGCAGTTCAAAAAGTGGTTTAGTGTGAAAATGGTTAATTGGGAAGATAGATTAAAAGAAAAAATAAAATAAATATATATAGAATATATATATGTATGTATGTGTGTATGTATGTATGTATGTATGTATGTATGTATGTATGACGTGTACGCATCATGTGGCGCACGTGACGCATTTTTATTGGTCAAGCATTGTTTTTTGAACGTGGCCTTCTCTAATTGACCAATGATTGATTTCTGAGACATTAGGGCGTATGTGTCAAGCTACGGTTGGATGGATGACACATCTCTTTGGTTCGATGGCTCTGATTTCTCCTAGACTAATCTAAAGGCTAGAATTAAACCTAGACTTCTATATAATCACCCCATACCTCAACCCTAGAACTCATTCTATGAAGTCGTCATGCTGTTCGTCTTCAAGCTAGCCTAGCCTCTTCCATCTTCTAAATAAAATCCAAAACTAGTAATTGATTAAGAAGAACATCAAATCAAACGACTACATCAAAGGATAGCTTTTCAAATTCAGAAATCTGATCCTAGAAATCAAGATCCGTCCTTTTCTGTGAGTACAGTTATTGTTTAGATGTGAACACTTAATAAGAAAATCATGACTATAATAACTAGATCTAGAACTATGCCTAATTCTATTCGTGCCTATCCTCTTGTCAATTCTGAATTTTCTTATGCCTATTGGATGGTTGTGACTGACATAGTAAAGCCTATCATGCCTATTGGACCGTTGTGACTGACATAGTAAAACCTATCATGCCTATTGGACTGTTATGACCGACATAGTAAAACCTATCTTGCCTATGAGACTATTGGGACTGATGCCATTGAATCTATGATGTTGTATTAAATTTGTGTTTCTTTTATGTATGTAAGTTACATGCTAAGTTAAGTTTATACATGCTTACATGTTTAGATCCAAGCTAGTACCTATGTTTAAGATCTATATAAGTTCATGCTTATACAATTAGATCAACGCTAGTTCGCATGTTAATTGGATCTAATTTAAATGTAAGATCACGTTCATGTGCTTAATAAATTTTATGTCGTTCTATCCCAAATTTATACTACGCATGTTGATCCATATTGTTTATGCCTGTTGGAATGTTACATGTCCCTTTCTTTTCCCTTTTATTTACAAGTTAGGCTAATTTGCGAGCCTAACGTTCTATGTGAATTATGCGAACGAATAACGGGGGAGACATTGGGGAAAAATATTAAACTGCATGCTATTGGCATAAATTGGCTCATAATCATGTAAATGATTAATAGCATGAAATAATAGAATTTGTATACCTAGAATTAGGGACATAATTTAGAGGGTAAATGGGGTATGACTTGAATTGACAACACTTGTGGATAATTTACATATGAACATATGTAAATTAATTCAAAGATTGGGTGTAGCCTATTTTGATTAATAACTTTTAATTGAATTTGGTGGGTATAGCGTGAGAATTGAAACATGACTAGTTTTGTGAAATTGGGATAAGTAGCATGTAAAATCTAGACTTGGACATTACAGTAAATATGTAATTTGGCTAAAAGATGAACATGCCTAACTCGAGGTTAGATTGAGTTGCAGTGTAAAACTTCCTGGAACCGCCCGACACATCCAGCGACTGCAACAACACCGATCTAATGTGAGAGGTTAGCGCATTTATCCTAAAACCCGAGGTTAGAATGAGTTTGCAGTAGAAGTCTGCCCAGAACCGCCCGACACATCCAGCAACCGCAAACAACAGTTCTAATGTGAGAGGTTGGGGCATTAATAAATTAATTAATGCCAACAAACGGACATGCTAAGAATGGTATGGTTAAGTAACATATGAATAGGCGACACTTAACCAATACAACATGTTAATTAGACAAGAAGGTGGGGGGTTTAGTAAATTTAGAACACTTAACCGTTATAACATGTTAATTAGACAAGAAGGTGGGGTTAAGAAAATTTAGAACACTTAACCGTTATAACATGTTAATTTGACAAGAAGGCAGGGTTAAGAAAATTTAGAACATTTAACCGTTATAACATGTTAATTAGACTAGAAGGTGGGGTTAAGTAAATTTAGAACACTTAACCATTAAAACATGTTAATTAGACGAGAAGGTGGGGTTAAGTAAATTTAGAACACTTAACCATTATAACATGTTAATTAGACAAGAAGGTGGGGTTAACTAAATTTAGAACACTTAACCGTTATAACATGATGAACGAGTGGGGTTAAGTTAAGGGGAAACACTTAACCAATATAACATGATGAATGAACATGGTTAAGTTAATAGGAAACACTTAACCAATACAACATGATGTGTGGGGAGATTAAGTTAACATGAATGGACAACACTTAACCAATATTACATGAACAAAGTGGATAGGGTTAAGGCAAGCTTAACCAATAATACAGATTGACTTGATAAGTAGGAGGGTTAAGTAAACTTTGGGTAGGTGGGTAATATTAGTTTATATAGGCCCACAAACTTAACCGTTAAATAAACATGTTTGAATCATTGGAAGGGTTAAGTACATCTTGTGTAGGTGGGTAATATTTGTATATATAGACCCACAAACTTAACCAGTAGGAAACCCTAGTAACGGGGACCCATTTCAGTAGTAACCCACATAGATGTATCATGGTACCCTAAAGTAGGCAGGGTGGGGCACGATTACTGGGCTGATTATAAGCAGTCAAAATAGCGGCAGGGGGTGCAGCAGTGTATTTCTGACGGAGTATGGGCGTGCACGTGCTTTGGAGTGGAAAAGAAGGCACTGGGCATCTGTAGTATACACTGTGCATCTTCAATCGTGTCGGGTTGCTATTATAGGGATCGATACACCTTATGGTGGGACCAGCACAGTGTATCTACATGCAAGAGAGGGCCGATTGACACAGACACAAGGAAAGTTAATACAACTAGGGAGCCGATCAATAGGGTAGTAAGGGTACATCTAACATCTTCATGGCAATTAGGCTGTGAGGTAAGATCCTCATACTAGATGTACTCCTGAAGGCTACCACAATTGCGGGGTTGGGATCACCTTATTATATAACACAGGATACTAGTTGGGACACTAGTAGGGGATACAGATTCTTTTTCATAGAATACTAGTTGGGACAATAGTAGGGGATACAGATCATTCTATAAAAGAAACTAGTTACAATACTGATTAGTTGGTGCAGAGAAAATAGGAAATCAGAGAAAGAACCCAAGCGCATTCTGCTTATCTTGCCTAATCATATCTTATGCAAATCTTGTGTTATCTTGTTATCCTTGTTATAATGGTATTGTCTTAGATTCAGTTTATTCATGTCATGTTACTATTACCTGTTTACATACTGAAAATCACTGGACTTACTAGACTTATGTCTAGCCTAGTTTTGTTTCTCCTCTCTTCTTCCGTCCCCCCCCCCCCCCGGGTAGACAGGGAGGGAATAGCTCAGCTTAGTTTGGACCGTTTCACTTTCCAAGCTTGAAGATTCTTGTATGTATTGCTTTGGACTCTCTTTTCCACTTCTATGGATGGATCATGCTTTATTTGGGGAATATCATTGTCATTTTATGCTTCTTTATTTTGTTAAACAAAATATATTCTTTGTTGTAATGGGTAAGGGTGTTTTGGTGTTGGAAAACAATCTTTGTACAAGCTGTTTTACCAAGCTGTTGTTTTATCAATAAAGTAAAGTTTTATTTATTATTTATTTTCTGTTGTTTAAATTTTGTTTGTTTTGTAATTTATCTGTTCTATACACTTATGACGCTCCACTGAAGTTAATGCATTCCCTTTGTGAGTGACCTTAACGGAGGCGAGGAGTTACAGGTAATGAAGGGGTGTTCCTGACTTTTCAAATCAACTGCTCTGATTCTCAATGCATGTGGCATCATTCCCATCTCTTGGCATTCTTATCTGAACGGCTAGATTTTATTCAATGGCTACCTTTTCCTTCCCTTTGTCCTTTGTCTTTATAAATAGTGTATTTTTTCTCTTTCTTTCTTTTTGCCTGCAAGCATCGTTTCATAACTGCTAGCATCAATGCTTACCAAAAAGTTTATTTTTTTCAAATTTGCTTTGATCACTAATTTTTGGCAAATGCTTCATTTTCAATTTTGATTTTCCCAATCGACCTATGGATTTTGACTTATTTAGGGAATTAATCTTCTGATTAATGGATAGAAGATTTGTGTTTAAATCAATCAATGGAATCGATTATGAAACTCTAAAGAACTCGTGAATCTCGTTTGTGGTTCGATAACCTTTGACTTAAATCCAAATTTCTTAAGTTTTTGTTACATTTTTTATATTTTGATGTGCTTCTTGTATTGAAATCTTATTTTTGTCAAATTATGATTCAACTGAGCGATGTTGATATGTATAGGCTGCATGCTTTAGTCCTTTCAGAACATGATTAAGCAATTGATTGTCAAGGGCCGAAATGCGCATATTTCGAAAGCACTTTGTTTGGTTATTTCATCAATTGTTTTATAGCATTTTTAGGAAACTGTACATAGATCACTTTCCCTTTGGATTTTTAAGTATTATGACTTTATAATTACGAACAGTATCATTTCGAAGAATCATGGGTAAAAAGAAAGTTATCCAGAAGAATTCTCCAAAGGAAATCCCCGCCATCGACGAATCCTCTACACCACCTCCACAGATAATGAAGAAGAGACCTAAAAAAAGCTGCTATTATTTCCAGAAAATCTCTGATCACAACTCAAAAGAAAGTGGATGCCATCCTTGAAGATTTTCTTATTCCTAACGTGGAAGCCATTCCGCTGCCCAAAGGCTCCTCTACCGATAACCCGTCGAAAGGCTTGTTTGCTTCTATTATCGTCCACATTTGGCATTGTGGATTTATCCTTTTTCCTAATTTCTTGCCACGCTTGCTCCAACAAACTTAACTTGCCACCATCCAACTATCTCTAAATACGTATACTATATGCTATGCTGGGAGAAGATTTCTCATGAATATGGAGGCCGATCCCTGAGCCCTTCGGTTCTCTTTAATCCTCTTTGATTGGCCCAAATCAGTAAGCCTAATCCCACTCTATGTCAGACCAATCCTGAAAAAACTCTGATCGTCGACCCTGTCGACAAGTCCAATGACTAGGACACCTAGTTTTTCTTTAACTATGCAATCCGGATTAGCGGGAAATTCATACAAATTTGTTAGAATTTTTATTTGTAATGCGATTGTTATATTCATTCGGTCAAATATTACTTCTAATGATAACTTCATAGAGGACGTTCCAAAAGAATCTGAAGGCAATTTGGACTAAGCAATGAATAGTATCAAAGAGGCTTCGGAAAGGTTGGGGAATAGGTCCACTCTTTTGACCATAGCTAATATTCGGAAACACAATCTTCTTCCACATGGGTAAAGAATATTGGGAGCACCTCCCATGATGGTCTCTCCGACAAGGGTTAGCCTTCACCTGGCTCAAGGTGAACCCCTAAAGTTTACCCCTTCCTCACCAATTTTATCTACTCATAGAAGTACGTTTCCTTTTTGTTATTTTATCCTCATAGACATTCCTTTTCTCATTTTGTTTTGTCGTCTTATTTTAGTAGTTCTCCATTGGCCTTTGTATGCTTCCTAATATTTATGTGCCATCTCCTTTGTCACTACAGTTGGAGCCTTCTTCTATGTTGAAAATTCTTTATAGCATCCTTAAGGCTTCTCAAGAAAAACTCCGGAAGGTCTCTTTTGAAGAGCCTACTCTGAGGAGAGCCAAGATCTATTCGGAGCCCATTGTCGATATCTCAAACAAAGAAGGTGACAATAAAGAAGTCTCCCTGGTTCCATAAATAGTAGATACTTCAACTAACGATGCCGAGCCTTCTCTTAAAGGTACTATATGTTACTAATTTAATTCTCACAGGTGTCATTATTTGAAACTTTTATTTTTTTAATATTAGGCATTATTGAAGAGGAGTTTCCATCTTTTCCCCTTGCTTCGATTACCAGTGACGCCTTTGCTACTTCCTCGAATGCTTAACCAAAGAGCTAAAGTCAGCTTTGGAATCTTCATTGCTCACTATTTTTGATAATTTTCCTACTTTCTCGGTAGATCGGTCTGTTATTCTTCAAGTTCTTAAGGTGTATTTTTTTAACCTAATTCCTTTTTTCCTTTGACTTCTTTCATCCCTATCATATTGTACTTCTCTTTTTCATCTTCTCAAGAGTTGGTTCACCCTTTGCAATGGCTCTTCCTTATCAAAAGATGAATCCTCATACGTTAGGAAGGAGACTGATGAACTAAGGAACAAAAATGCCTCCTTAGCTGTTGCGGCCAATGAGGATGAAAAAGAGGCTTCCACAACAAAGTCTTCCACTCATGCCCTTTTGGATGAAAATATTTCTTCAAAGGTGGAATTCAAAGAGCTGGAATACGGGCGATCTCGGATGACCAGAAGGAAGACAACCTTAGAAGGGGAATGTTCGTCTCTATGGAAGCAATTGGAAGAGGAACGCTCTTCCTTTCAGAGAGCAATGGAGAAGAAGGACAAGAATTTGAAGAAGGTTATGACTACCCTCTCAGAGGCTAAGAGGAAGGTGGACGATTTTCTTTGCCACTGATATGACCAAGTGATTGAGGATTTTTTTTCATGGCCCCATTACTTATGATCTACTCTGAAAATCACGAAATGTCCAAATCTAATGTCACGAACTGAGGAATTCAACGCTCGAATTTCAAAAATAATACATAAACCTCACTACATCATATTGGCCATTTGGCAACTCTTATTTTTTTTTCAACTATCAACACTTATATGTGTTGTAGACCAGAGACACTAATATGTGTTGCAGTAGTAAAAATGTGTCACCAAAAATGTGTCGTCACTTATTTGTGTTGGTATGCCTAGTCAACCCTTATATTTTGAGCGCAAAATGGTAAGCTCTCACCCATAACCTAATTGGTACCTCAATTCTTTCTCCCCAACGCTTATTCCTATGAAGGCCACGACATAATTAAGTTAAAAAAAGGACTTCAATGAATTGATACAGATGATTACCTAATCGATATCAATATCAGATACTAAAGATTTTGGGTTTCTCAAAGCGGTGTTAGCCTATTTCTCAATCATGACTTCGAATTAGGGCTTCTAGGAAACGGCGGCTTCTAGGAATTACGATAAGAGGTAAAGAATTCAATTTCACTTAATTGTGTTTGGACTATAGATATGAATTTTTCTGTATATTTCTAAAATAAAATAGATGTATGAGGTCTCGCCATGCTTTATGAAACTACTACATTTGATTTATGGGATTTTATTAAATAAACATGTTCTACTGCTGTATAATTGGTTTAAAGCCTAGGTCGAAGCTGCTACTAACTCTTACATACAATGTGTGGTTTTGCTAACTCCTACAACCAATTCTTATGCATAACGAGCCTATGATTCATAAGGATTCAGTTTAGAAATCCAAATAGAAGTAGCAATTAATATAACATGCTTGATTAATTTTACAACTTAAGTGAGTCATAGTTGAAATGTTTAAATTTTAATGCCAATTAAGTTTAAAACGGACTAACAAAAGTTGCAATTGAAAATAAAAGTTGTAGCTAATTTCTAAAACAGGCGCAGAAAAGTTCTATTTCGCTATCAAATAACATTCTCAGTTCAAGCAGAAAGAAAAAAATAATCTGCGTACAATTGGTTGGTTTTTTCACAATAAGCTCAAGAAAATAGCTAACAGGGTTAAATAAAGCTTCTCCATGCCCACATCGCAGCAACAATCCATAAATTTAAACTTTTCAGAAACTACAAACTTGTTTACACAAGCATAAAATAATCACTATGAACATAAATATAAGTAGCGGTTTTTTCGAATGTGCACTACTCAAGACTTATATCATGTTATTTCTATTGAGCAAAGGCTTGAGAAAGATAGAAAAAGATTATGAGAAAATTACAAAGCATATGAAATGGGTACTGCAATATACTCCCATATGTTTAATTTTAATTCAGAGAATGCTCCACTACCATTAGATGTTTGTATATAATATATGGTATTCTTCTTTCTTAAATGCAATATTAATTTGTCTAAATATATGTTTGTTGATTTCAATATAATGCTATTTTTGCCTTGATTTTAGCTAAAAAATCAAATAAGTTCTAAGAAATTGGACTTCGAAAATCCTTCAAAGGCAAAGGGCTCCTTACTAGTTCGAAAACATGTTGACTAAAGAAAAATAATGAAGATAATTAAAGAACTAACAAATGACTGGAGCATGTTTAACTAAATACCATATCATGGGTTTTGTAGTGACTTTCACATTTAAGTTGATGTCTATAACTAACTTTTAGATGGTTGAAGGTGTAAATTTTTGATCAATATATGCTGATCTTTTTATCAGATTTAGTTTAGTTAATTACAATTGAGATATCTTTGTAAATAACTATTGATTTTTAGTATACTTGTTTCTTGCTATAATCAAATGCATGCTCTGGAAGAGTGTTTGTTGAATGTTTTATTAATTTTGTATATTACGTAGTAGCAATACAATATTGTGAATATAAATTAGATTAGAAGCAAAAAAAAATGAAATATTTCTATGCAATTGTTAATTATTCTTGAATTTACACTTTATTTAATGTTTTAAATTTACAATTTCAATAGCGTAAGTAGTTTTTTGTTAAACCTATTTTGAATTAATGAAAAGAAACAAACATGTATTCATGATTTGAAGAAAAAAGAATATGAATTTTTTTTTAACTAATGAGTTGATTAAGACATGTATGACAAGTTTTCCATTCGCAACTTTTGATAGAAATTATGGAAAGTTTCCATATGTCTATTGTTGCATGCTTAAGTTTTACAAGAAACAGACATAAAATTACCATGTTTCCAAGAGCACTAGGTCTCTTTCAACTAAGCATTATGCTCTGCTGCAAAATGCTACAAAGCATTGCACTTCAGTTACAAAATGCATCAATTGGAAAATGCAACTGGGCAGTGCTCAACTGCATTATCCTTAGTTGTGAATGCAACTGAACACAAGATAATTTGCAATTGCAACTAAGAGCATTTGCATCTGCAATGCAATTTAGCTCAAAATCAAGTTAGCCAAATCAACTGAGCTTAGTGAACTGATGCGCACGTAGCATTTTTAACTGTTGTGAGCAGTAGCTTAAAATTGGTCACAAAACATTCTAAGGGAATTTAAATTACAGATAACCTTCTTCAGTAGCCTACTCTATTGAAAAGGCAGAAGTTCTCGAGTTCAATAATGTACCTTAAATTATTGATAATCACAACTTTGGATGAATAATTGCCGGTACAAGGGAACTGATAATCACGTTCATGTATGCTCAAACAGAAATAGTCTATATCATGATGGCATGCTTATAAAAATAGAAATTCATTCTGTTTAGGCTCTAGGTGTTTAGCTTTCCCATTATTTTAGTATGTTATCCGCGTATGCTTTAAGCATACTAAATTTCCTTTTATTGTTCAACTGTCATTTCCTCAACCAAATATCCATATTTAGAGCGAAAGTGGCGAGTCTTTATAATGGTATGACTAAGGACTGATGCAATAAACATAATGGTTTATTAGATAAATTTTAGTAGCATATCAACATTGGAAACTTAATGTATATTTATCTATATGTCTCATAACGTATTACCACTGAGATGAAAGATGATAAATGCAAGTATCTAATAATGGTGTAAACGCTTTGATTTTTTTAACATTATATATGCTAGGAAATCAATATAAACTTTCTTGCTAAGTGTTATTTATTACTCTTATTACTTATATGCATGTATGTTAGAACTTTGATCGATGATGCAAAGTCCGGCATATCCTTAAATGTTGCTGGAAGCTCCAATGACATCAGCTCTACTGCAACAAATCCATTTCCTTCTGGTACTGATATTTGCTTTCTGGTACCATTAAATTATTGTTTGAAAAAAAGTTAATAAGAAAAGTTATCGCTCAGTTTTTCATCCTTTTTTGTAGTTTCTAATAGTAAAATAGTTACATGGTTTAACAAAATTTAATGTTTAATATTAAAGTGAAAATATGTGGGATGTTGTGGGGAACTAGCCACACTTATAATTTAAGATTGTTTTCTGGAACTAAGATGTGGAACAACAATGCATTCTTTGTATAGGAATTTATAAGAAATATTGGTATATTGATATAAATGTGTCAAGCACATACATACTGTATATTGATTTAAATATTGGTATATTGGTATTTTAATACTCAAATATGCATATGTATATTTAACTCCTTGAATGCATGGATTAACATTGCAGGATATTGTCTCTATATTCCTTATGCCTTTTAGCAGCTTCATAATTGCTTGACCTTTCCGTTTATTTATCCTATAAGTATGATCCTTTCCCTCTGTTTCCTCACCTGCATATAAGTATGATCCTTTCCCTCTGTTTCCTCACCTGCATATAAGTATGATCCTTTCCCTTTGTATTCATGTCATTACATTTGTTGTTTGTGTAATAATGTTGCCCCTATTGGACTTGTGCACGATTACTTCCTAGTGTATTCATGTCATTACATTTTCTATTTCTGTAGATGTCTTCATACTCAAGACCTTCGACTGATTACCGTGATTACTTCCTAGTGTATTCCGACGATTTAGACGATCCTTCTCAAATTGTTTGTTCAGCCGAATCTCGTACGACAACTCCATTTAGCGTCTACGAGAGAATAGAGTCGAGCTTACAAAGAGATTTGGCATTATTAAGTATTCAGAATGATATGGCACCGCCTACCAGATCGACAACACCAACAAAATTTCTATCCCTACCAACATTCAATGTTGGAGAAGTACAAACTCGAAGGTTGCTATGTCGTTGCAACATTGAACCAATATTCAAAACATGCTATTTGAATAAAAAAGTTGGATGTCGATATTTTATTTGTGCAAACACTGGAACTCTTAGAGACTATGGATTCATCCATTGGATTGATGAACCATTATGTCATCGTTGTGGAGAATTTGCGTTGGAGGTTCTTGAAGAAAACAGAAGGCTTAAAAAGGAGCTTAAATTGCAAGATTTGATCGAGTTCAATAGACAAAAGATGTGTCAAAAATAAGAAGGTATGATTTTGAACTTATAACATTTACCACTATTTGAAACTTAAATGATGCTATTTAATTAAATGCACGCAGGAAGCAGTGAAACGGAGAAAAAGATAAATTTTGGTGGTAAAGCTATGCAAAATTTTGGATGTAAGGTTCATTATATGGATAGAGTTTCGCATTTTTTATTTGTAGACTTCAAATATGAAAAACAGCTTACATTTTGTTAATTATGTATTGTTTTTACTATGGAATTGGATATTATGTATGTGTTGAATTTAGTATCTTTATGTATTATTATTTTTTGTTAGTTTGTACTCTGTTGTTGTCACGAATATGGATTTTTTTCTTATGGATTTTGTTACATGTTGTTATGTCGAGATAATGGCATAGCTAAATGCATATTAAATAAAGCTTATGCCATCTTATATGCAAATATAAGTGTTAGCAATGAATATGTTTGTAACTCTTATAAGTGTTACCATATCTTATAAGTCCAACATTTATAACTGTTAGCAATGAATATGTTTGTAACACTTGTAAGTGTTACCATATCTTATAGTTCCAACATTTATAAGTGTTAGCAATGAATATGTTTGTAACACTTATTAGTGTTAGCAATGAATTTGTTTGTAACACTTATAAGTGTTAGCAGTTACTCTGTTTGTAACACTTATAAGTGTTACAGGAAATTCCTCACAGGCCGTTGGTAACACTTAAAAGTGTTACAGAAATTATTTTTAACACCTATACTTCTTGGGAATCCCCTGTTTTAGTGTAGTGCCTATGTTACTTGCTAAAACTCAAGTATCAGAAACACTAGATAGTTAACAGACAAAATTTGAGGGTGAGATAAGAATGAAAGAAATATTAGAATACAAGAATAAGAAGAAGAACCAACACAAGATCGGAGTCTCACATCAAAGCGGAACAAAATATAATATAAAAATAAATCTTTATCGAGAGCTTTGAAAAATACTTACAATCATAAGAGTACATCAATGCACGTGAACAGTTATGATAACCTATCCTCATATACAACACACAGCGGAATAATACAATACAAATTATATGTCTCAATTCCTATAGCTCGTCTCTTTACAGCATCCAATAACCTAAACCTGTAAAACTCGGTCTGACCCGAGCATTTCAAACGCCGGGATCAGTCTGGTGAACCAGCATTAGAAAACACACTAATTGTAGGTATCATCCAACCTTATTTTAACGTCAAAATATTTTCGAAAAAAAGGATAACCGTTAGATCAACCACACATAAACATGTATGGTTTTTACCTTATGATAACCCAAATATTTTGAAATCATGTTTATTCTGATATTATAACAGTGTCTAAATCAAATAAACAACAATCTATCGGAATGCTTGCATCTCACTCTCCACATACACAGTATACAATCGAAACAACAGGCACTTATTGGGTAATGGATTTCCAACTATGACAAAGTATGGAACCACCTTCCGATAGTGTATCTCTAGATAGGAATACATTGGGTTCAACAAGAATATCTTGCAACCCGACCCATACATGACCAGCTACTCATTTCTTTGAGTGCACTGAATATATTGTCACCCTAGGGCTTTATATCATGACAACCATACTTCCCGGGAGATACAAAAACGAAAGAAGAATAAATATGAATTTTCTTTAGATGGTGACAATACACCCTAATTGGGAGTGATCCGCTTATCCATGCTACCTGCCGGGTTTTTGTCATTTCCTAGTTGATGAGGCTTGAGGTTACTATTACCTTTTAGAACATCACACATCTTCATTCACTTTGAATGCCACATCGTCATATCTATCAAAATTACTAATTGACGTCCACAAAAACACTCTGGATGTTAAGCTAAGAGAAGGTGTTTTCTCCGCCACCAAAAGAAATAGGTTTTGATCCTTTAGAAAGACTCTAGCTCCAGCATGTGTTTCATAATCAAATTGGTCATGCTTCAAAACACCTCTACTTTATCTAAAACTACTTAAGAGTTAATTATTCAGAATGCCTACTAAAGGGTTTCAAAATAAATGGTTGCCAAATAGGCTTGTAGTATTCTATATAGCATCTAAGACTTGTAATGCTACTATGTATTATGCTCTATAGTATAAAGTATTCAGTTTCATAAAATTGATTTATGAAAACTTAAACTCATTCAAATTTATGATGTATATTTAGGCGAGAATTAATGAAACGAAATTTAAACTCATCAACCGGGAAATGACAAAAATCAGGCAGGCAACATAGCTATGTGGGTCGCTCCCATTAGGGTGTATTATCACCTATCTAGAGAAAATTTCATTTGCTTTATTTTACTGATGTTGTCCCTTTTGAGAAACGGTTATTGATCCCAACCATTGGTGATGTACATTTGATACACTCAAGCGAAATGAGTGGTTGATCATGTGTTGCCGGATTGCAAGATATTCTTCTTGAACCTAGTGTATTCCTCTCTAGAGATACACTATCAGAAGGTGGCAGCATATCTTGTCACAGTCAGAATCCATACTCCAAAAAGTGCCCTGCAGTTTTGATTGTATACTATATATGTGGAGCATGAATGCCAAAATTTAGCAAGATATTTATTTATTTGATTTAGACACTATTATAATATCAGTATACTTTTAATATCAAAAATGTTTTGGGTCATAGTAAGGTAAAAATCATCCGTATTTATGTGTGGATTGGTCTTACGATTATCCATTCTCCCAAAAGGATTTTAAAATGTTAAATCAAGTTGTTTTAAAATCGTTTAATCGCACCAGTTCCATGACTGACCAAAGTTTATTTTTCTATGTTTTCCCTAAAATCTTGGGTACCCAAATTTTTACGGGCAGTCGAGTAGTTTAGGATTTTACAGATACACTTGGAGGAGCTTAGAGGCAGAGGTTCCAACATTAGTTGTATAGAGTTTATTTCCAAGGTGTTGTATATGCGTTGTACTTTGATGATCTATGTAAGTACAAATACAGTTTTGTATTTCAAGAGTTATTATGTAATATATTTTATTCAACTCCGTTGTGAGATTCTGATGTTTTTCTTTGTTTTCTTCTATTCTAACTTTATTTTCTTTCTAATTCTCACCCTCTAACTTAATTGCTGCAACTAGTAGATTAGAACATTTGTATAAGCGTCGGGTTAGTTTATTCGAGCTCTATACATTTGTAGATGCTAATAAATGTTATTTAAAAAAATAATTTTATGAATCTTAAAGATTTATAAATGAACAATATACTATGTTTGAAGAAGAAAAATAAAAATTTTCAAAATAAATTTGTGATTTGAAAGTACAAAATAATTTATTGCATTATCTTTAGATAATTCAGAATCCCAAAATGATCACCACGAGAATGAGAACATTACATTAAAGAAGGAGATTTTTGAATTAAATAAGGAAATTGATAATTTGAAAAATAACAAAACTTCTTTAGAAAATGTCAATTGCGACTTTGGAACCAAATTTGGAAAATGTATAAGTGAGTTCGCAAAATTTAATAAAAGTGAAAATGATTTAAATATGATTTTATATAGTTCTAGATCTTTAGATGACAAAAGTAGTTTAGGATATATTAAAACTGATCGTAAAAATAGCACTAAATACTCTTTTATGTATAATAAAAATATTAGTGCAAGTACTAAATTTCGAGCAAGTTCTAGAACTAGCTTTTATAGAAATTGTATTACGTCTGTGAATAGTAATGTTTATAATACTTCTAGAAATACAAAATTATTAACAAGAAATATGAATAAAAATTATCTAACTATTGGAGTTCCTATTGATTGGAAAAAATAGAGAAAAATACATCAATGATTATTTTAATATAGTTGTTAATAATGAAAATTTTATTTTCAAATTTTCCATTAAACCCTCTTGGGTATGGTTACCTTTGTTCTAACCCCTTTTACCTTAGAGGAGGAATTGGATACCAAAATATATAATCTATTTTTGTAGGTAGTCAATAATACTATAAATTGGATTTGGCAAAGCGATTACTCCTTGCATACGTTGAAAACAGATACTTATGGATAACGGAACTGTAGGAAATTTGGTATACACAATTCATTCTTTTATTTTGGGGTTGGTTTTTTTTTAATTTTTGAAATATCTGTAATCTTACGTTATTTAAAAAAGGAGTGTTATGGAACCGTCTAATTTAATACACATCCCAAACTCAATTATTAATTTCATCCTTTTTGTTGATGACAAAGGGAGAGAAAATTGAGTACATTGAAGGAGGAGTATATAAATTACGCCTCTCAATATTTTCTTCCTCTAAAATTATATACTCCCCTTTCAATGTGCTCAAGTTTCTCCTAGTTTGCCATCAACAAGCCACATGGGTTTTGATTTGAAAGGACAGTCGTTGTTCATACCACTGTTCAAAGGTCAAATTAAAGAGCTGTAAAAAAAGGATGCATTGCAAGGGCCCGAACCTATGTCCCTTAGGAAGAAAGCATGCGCCTTTACCATTCAAGCTACAGGTTTGTTTAAGGAGAGCCTCAACCATTATTTATTTAAATAAAAGAAGGCAGAAGTTTAAAATAAAAAAAAATGACAGAAGCAAGTTTCGAACCATGCACCTTATGCTTAACAAAGGAACCCCACAACCAACCCGCCCACACATATATTTGAAAATGAAAACAAGAACAATTTTATATTACCGTTAACAAATGAGAAGCCAGGTTCTGACCAATGCATCTACACTATTAAATGAAAACTTCAAATGGTTGCTTCTCTCTTCTAAAGTAAATTGTTGAAGGGTTGTTGCTTCTTAATGGCATTTTTCCCCTCCTTTATATATCTTCCACTATCATAAAACCTAAACACAACTCTATTCACTAAACCATTCTCACATTGCTTCCAAACCTCAAAATTCCATATTTATTTCAAAGCAAATATTAGATCAGCGCTACTTCAATCCACAAATATTCCAATCTGGTCAAATTTCAATTCCTAGACTCTACGCACTTAATCTACATCATTATTGTTGAAGGCTGTAGAAATTGTAATCAACTGTGACTTATCCGTGTTATCAAGAACACACATATAGTCAAATAAACTTTTTTACTTGTTTGAAGTCATATTTTGCTGCTCAGGCAAGAAGTCATCTTCGACTGCTTGGGCAAAATCCTGTTCTGCTGCTCAGGTCCCCATTCTTCTTCTCGGGTGTTTGTAAGCATGTACCTCCGGGTGAAGTGAGGGTATTAATTAGTAAAATTCCAGAAGAAGTCTGGGACTGGATGTAGGATGCAGTTCCGAACAAGTCTATAAATTGACTGTGTGATTTATATTTTCCACTGCTATTATAATTATTTTACTCCTGCTGTGATTACTGTGCTTCAAATTCTACATATATATATTGGCCGTCAACGATCTAGTGCATAGAGACTATTCATTCGTCGCCGCAACTGACTTAACAGTTGGTATCAGAGAAAGGACATTTGTCCAAGGACAATCTACTCAAAGACCACCACTACTCAATGGATTATACTACAATTACTCCTACAAGTATGAGAATATATGTGCAAGCAACTAGATATGAAGCTTGGAATGCAACCCCAACTCAATTCACAACACCCACAATTGAATACTCTACATAGACAACAAATCCGAAAAATGAAGCAAGTGCAAATGCCAAAGCTATGAATATACTATTCTGTGCATTGGATAGAAATGAATTCAATCGTGTTAACATCTGCACTATTGCACATTAGATATGGGAAACACTCAAAACCTTACACGAGGGTACAAACAAGGTCAAACAAATAAAGATCTCAATGCTAAAGAAGCAATTCCAAAATTTTAGAATGAGATAGAATGAAACCATCAATGATATGTACTCAAGATTTCAAGACATTTTTTTATGCCTTAATAGGTTTAGGAGAAAAATATAGTGACTTTGATAATGTATCAAAGGTACTAAACTTCTTAATCGATGAATGGGAAAGAATGGTTTTAGCCGTTGAGGAAGCCAATGACCTATCAACAATGAAACCAGAAGAACTAATGGGTAACCTCATGTCTTATGAAGTAAATCTCCAATCCAAAAAGGATCGGGCATAAGAAAAGTAAAATGTAGCATTTCATGCCGAAAAGGAAGAATTAGATTCATGTGAGGATCTAGCAATGGGTAACCTCATGTCTTATGAAGTAAATCTCCAATCCAAAAAGGATCGGGCATAAGAAAAGTAAAATGTAGCATTTCATGCCGAAAAGGAAGAATTAGATTCATATGAGGATCTAGCATTTATTGCCAAAATTTTTAAGAAATTCTTGAAATACAGAAAAGGAAATAAAAATAATTTCAAAAAGAATTTCTCAAATAAACCTTCATCCTCAAGTTTAATATGCTTCAATTATCCCATGAAAGAACACATGCACAAAGACTGTCTAGAACAAAAGAAAGAAAATCAGAAACCCTAAAACAACAAGAATAAGAAAGATAAATTCAAAAAGAAGACATTTTCTGTAACATGGGACGGTTCAGATTCAGAGTCGCCGGATAGTGATATCGATAGCGACAACGAACAAGCAAACGTGTGCTTCATGGCTTAAGAATCCGAGGTTAGTGATTTATCTTATGATTGTTGGAGAATGGAGTTTTGATGACAACAACTTTAATTCAATTATCATTGATTATAAAATATATACCAACACTTTTTGTATAGAATATATGTATATACACACACACATATGCAGGAATTATATACAGGAAATATTACTAAAGACTATACAGTTTAAATATGATAGAGATTCAAAGATCAGAGAAAATTCTAGACTCATTGTTATTCAAGATTTTAAGAATTCAAGAGTTTAAGATTTCAAGAATTCAAGAATTCAAAATTAATATAGTTATAGCGTCTATATTGTGTAAGACTCTAAGTAGCACTCTAGGTTCAAATTCAAATTCTAATTTTCATATTCTGATTTTTAATTCTATCCTCAATTCCTTCTATTTTTTTTATCTTTTATGTTTTTTCCTTTCTAATTCTTCTTTATTTTTCAAACTTGAATTTTATATATTTATATTCTTATACTTTATATTTTTATAGTTTAAACCCTTATAATTTTATAAATATGTTTATATAGTTTAAATTTATGTTTTTATATGATTTTCTACTTTATAATATTAATTTACAATATTATGTTTTGATTCAAGAATTTCCAGAATTATATTTATATAAAAACACTTGAAAAATTGTTTTAAAATTCAAAATACACTAGCGTATGTCGACATAACAAAAACACCATGTCGACATATAACTGTCATTTTTTCAATTTTTGAAAGGAAGTGTCATTTCATTATTTGAAACGATTCAGAAACGTTGCAACCCTTCACACAATATAAAAAGGGGTTAAAACCGAATTTTTAAACATATCCTCTTCTCCACTTTCATCCTCTTTCATTATATAATCATTCTTAATCATTTTTATGATTTCTACACTTATACTCTGCCGAATTCAATTCTATTTTAATCAAACTTCTTCTCTCTACATTCTCTTCTCATCTCTCTATGAATCAAGTGATATTGAAGAGGTTTAGGGCTTTTTGTAATTGTTTGGGTTGAGTAAAAGAGGAATTGGTGGTATCCTTGTAGTTGAGAAATCAAGGAAGTAGGAATTAGTGTTTTCTTGTAGCCGACAAATCATGGAAGTAGAAATCGGTGGTATCCCTTGTAACCATGAAATCAAGGAGGGTGTACTTGACTGTTCATATAATAATAAAATTCTGCACAATCCGTTGTTGTATGGGACTGGACGTAGGAGTAATCTGAACTAGTATAAAATCCAGTGTGTTCTTTCCTTTTCTGCATTTTTATTTCTATTTATCTTGTATCTGTGTTTGAATTTGTGTCTGTGATTGTGTTTGTGATGTTTGATTCATCCCGTAGTTCACATAAGTTTTAGATTTTGTTTAAATTCTCACAAACACTATTCACCCCCCCTCTAGTGTTTGTTTTGCTTTAACGATCCATTCCACATTCCATAACAGTTGGTATCAGAGCTAGTTAGAGGAAATGATAGGTGGTTCTTGCTCGCTGTTTGGTGGCGGCAGGAGTCTCTTACTCCTATATGTCCCCGTGTGTGGGTAGGTTGAGTCGCGAGGCTAACCATGAAATTAGTTTGAGGTATCGTTGATAGGCTACGGGGGCAGGCTAGGCCACTGGTCGTGGATGACCCTTAACAATTGGTATCAGGGCAATGTCTTTCAAAAAGTGCACAATCTGATTTTTGAAAATATTGATAATGGCAAAGTTTGGAATCTATTTTAATACTATTGTCAATTCATACATTGCATCAATGTTGAGAGAGTCCGCATATAATAATGTTAATGAGGCATGTAATCTACTAAAATATTGTTCATTTCAGAAAAGGATGTGTAACACCCTGTATTTTCTATAAACATTAAAGTAGTGAATTAAAGAATAATTAATTACAAATGTGAGAAATAGGTGAAATGGGTTACGCCATTGCATTCGTCTCGAAATTCTTCTTGGAATAGAGTCCAAGTTTTCGAAAATCGGACTTCGTATGAAGAAGTTATGGCCCTCGAAACTTTCAGAAATTTATATAAAACAATTCAGAAAATTATATACCAAGGCAGGTCGACCTACCCCAGGCTAAGTCGACCAGGGGGTCGACCTCCCTATATACAGGTTGACCTGGGGGTCGACCTCCCCCTCGGGTCAGATTTGAAATCTGATGTGTTTTCTCCTGTGACGAATTGTTGTGTCATTAGGGCTTGTGTAGCACGTTCTGGTTGGTTCTCTTAGGTTTGAATGGCTTTGATTTGCTCTAGGTTAATCTGACGGCTCCTATTAAATCAAACTTCTATATAAGCAAACTAAATCTAAACCCTAAAGCCACACAAAAATATTCCTAAGACCGTCATGCTGTCAGTACTTAGCCTAGAATAGCCGCCATTCTCTTTCAACTAGAAAGCAAGTTAGGAATTGCAAATCAAATCTAATTCAACTAAGAAAATTCAACATCTACAACAAAGGAGAGCTATTCAATTTCAGAATATAGATCCCAGAACACAAGACTAGTCTCCTTTTTGTAAGTCCAGTTATCATTTGACCTAAACGATATTAAAATTTTGACTAAATAATTGGATGTAGAACAATGCCCTATGTAAATTTATGCCTATCCTTTTTGTTAAACTGAATTGATTAAGATTATGACTCTTATCATGATCAAGTTTGTGGCCATGTTGTATGTTATTTGATGATAAATGCTTGGCAATGAATCCATATGTCGTATAATTTGGAAAAGACATATATGTTGAGTAATTTAGCGATGACATATTATGTTGTATACTATGGCGATGACATATCATGTTGAATAAATTGGCGATGACATATCATGTTGAATATATTGGCGATGACATATCATGTTGTGTAATTTGGCGCTGACATACCATGTTTTATAATTTTGGCGATGACATATCATGATGACACCTATATGTTGTATGTCAATTTGGGAATTTTGCTATGTTTATGCAAGTTGTTAGGCTAAGGCATGTATTATGTGTATATCTACATTTAGATCTATGTTTATTGAATCATGCAAGTTGTTAGGCTAAGACATGTATTATGTTTAGATTCACATTGAGATCTATGAAAATTGGATTTAAAAATTAAAGCTCGTATTTACATGCCTTGTTAAACTTGTGTAAAACCATATGCTTAAGATTCATGTTTGTTGGATCCAAAATAAAAGTTCATATTTACATGCCTTGCTAAACCTGTGTAATTCCATATGTTTAAGATTCATGATTGTTGGATCCAAATTAAAGTTTACATTCACATGTCTAGTTGAACTTGTGCAATTCTATATGCTTAAGGTTTATGTTCATTGAACCCAAAATAAAAGTTTGCATTTACATGCCTAGTTAGATTTGGGTAATTTCGTATGTTTAAGACCCGTGTTAATTAGATCCAAAAATGCAAGTCCACCTTTATATGACTAATTGGAATTGTGTAGTTCTATGTAAACTCCCATCCATATGCTTATGGTTCATGTTGATTAAGTTCAAAATTGCAAGTTCATAATTAAACATATATTTATTCTATGCCAAATTTATGTGACATATGTTGGATCCATATTATGCTTGTCTTGAATGCTACGTGTCTCTTCCTTTTCCCCTCTTGATTTTGAGTTAAGCTAAATTGCGAAGCCTAACATTCTATGAAATTTATGCGAACGTTTAGCGGGGGTAACATTGGGAAAAACATGAAGTTACATGTTATTGGCATATTTTAAATGATTATTGGCATTGAAATGGTATAATTTATACACCTAAAATTATGAACATGATTTTGAGAGAAATTGGGCATGACTTGATTGACAATAATTTATGTATAAATATTGAGGGTAAATATGTAAATTTAGAAAAGACAAATATGCCTAACCCGAGGTTAGATTGAGTTACGGTGTAAGACTAACCGGAACCTCCCATCACATCCAGCAACCGTAACAATATATATCTAATGTGAGATGTTAGTGCATCAAGAGGTTAGTGCATCAAGCCCAAAAGAACCCGAGGTTAGACTGAGTTGCGGTGTAAAACTGCCCGGAACCGCCCGACACATCCAGTAACTGCAACAATACCTGTCTAATGTGAGTGGTTGGTGCTTTAATGAATGAATTAAAGCTAAGACAGAAATGGTAGGGTTAAGTTAATTAAGGTAACACTTAACCAATATAACAAGATGAGTGACTAGGGTTAAGTTAATAGGAAACACTTAACTAGTATAGCATAATGAACGGGTAGGGTTAAGTAATAAGAAACACTTAACCAATATAACTTGATTTGTGGTAAGGTTAAGTTAAAACAAGAGGGCAACACTTAACCAATATAACTTGATTTGTGGTAAGGTTAAGTTAAAACAAGATGGAAACACTTAACCAATATAACTTGATTTGTGGTAAGGTTAAGTTAAAACAAGAGGGTAACACTTAACCAATATAACTTGATTTGTGGTAGGGTTAAGTTAACACAAGAAGGAAAAACTTAACCAAAGTAACATGACAAGTAGGTGGGTTAAGTTAACTTGAATTGATTGATGACACTTAACCAATACAACATGATGAACACGTGGGGTTAAGTTAACTTGAATTGATTGATGACACTTAACCAATACAACATGATGAATATGTGGGGTTAAGTTAACAAGAAAACACTTAACCAATATAACTTGATGAACGGACGCGGTTAAGTCAATAAGGAACACTTAACCAACATGACATGATGAATGAGAGGGTTAAGTACATATCGGGTTGGCGGGTAATATTAGTAAATATAGGCCCACAAAACTTAACCATTTAATAAACATACTTGAATCGATGGGAGGGTTTAGTACACGAGATGTACTTAACCCTCCCATCGATTCAAGCATGTTTATTAAACGGTTAAGTTTTATGGGCCTATATTTACTAATTTTACCCACCTACACGAGATGTACTTAACCCTCCCATCGATTCAAGTATGTTTATTAAATGGTTAAGTTTTGTGGGCCTATATTTACTAATATTACCCACCAACCCAATATGTACTTAACCCTCCCATTCATCATGTCATGTTGGTTAAGTGTTTCTTATTGACTTAACCGCGTCTGTTCATCAAGTTACGGTTAAGTCAATAAGGAACACTTAACCTACATGACATGATGAATGGGAGGGTTAAGTACATATCGGGTTGGTGGGTAATATTAGTAAATATAGGCCCACAAAACTTAACCATTTAATAAACATACTTGAATCGATGGGAGGGTTAAGTACATCTCGTGTAGGTGGGTAATATTAGTAAATATAGGCCCACAAAACTTAACCGTTTAATAAACATGCTTGAATCGATGGGAGGGTTAAGTACATCTCGTGTAGGTGAGTAATATTAGTACATATAGGCCCACAAACTTAACTGTTAAATAAACATGCTTGAATCAATGGGAGGGTTAAGTTCATATCGGGTTGGTGGGTAATATTAGTAAATATAGGCCCACAAACTTAACCAATAAGGAAACCCTAATAACGGGGACCCATTTCAGCATTAACCAACATAGATGTATCACAGTACCCTGAACTAGGCAGGGTGGGGCACGATTACTGGGCTGATTATAAGCGGTCAAAACAGTGGTCGGGGGTACGTCAGTGTAAGTTCCGATGGTTTACGGGCATGCACGTACTCCGAAGTGGGAAAAAGTAGGCATCGAGTACCAGTAGTTATACACTGTGCAACTTGAATCGTGTCGGGTCGCTATCGTAAGGATTGATACGCCTTATGGTGGGACTAGCACATGGTATCTACATGCAAGAGAGGGCCGATTGACATAGACACAAGAGAAATGAATACAAGTAGGGAGCCGATCGAAAGGATAGTAAGGGTACATCTAACATGTTCATGGCAATTAGGCTGATTGAGGTGGAATCCTTACGATAGATGTACACCTGAAGGCTACCACAATTACGGGGATTGGGATCACGTTATCATTTTATACAGATTTCTAGTTGGGACACTAGTTAGGTGGTGCAGAGATAGATATAAAAATCAAAATAACAAGGTAGTAGCGAAGCAGAGAAAGAGTAGGAGCGCGTTCGGTTTATCTTGCCTTATCATACCTTATGCTTATCCTATGTTACCTTATTTCTTTGTTATTGTCCAACGTCCAGTTTATTCATGTCATGGTTCTCTTACCAGTTTATATGCTGAATAATCACTGGACTTACTAGACTTATGTCTAACCTAGTTTTCTTTCGCCTCTTTTCTTCCGTCTCCCCCCCCCCCCCCGGTTCACAGGTAAGAAATGTTACCACCTAGCTGAGTTTTCTTTTCAAGCTCGAAGATGGTCGATGTTTTTCTTTGGACTCTCTCTTCCACTGCTATGGCTGGTTCATGCTTTATTGGGGTATCATTGTTATTTTTGTGCTTCTTTTGCACTTGGAAGTTACTAAATCAAGACAGAAGTTCTATGTATTACTTTTAAGTGTGATTTGAGAAAATTGTTGTAAAAGCTTGACTGAATCAAGTTGTTTATAAAATGACTTTATTTTCCACTGCTTTATTTGTTTGTCTTGTAATTTATCTGCATCCTTTTACCTATAATGCTCCACCGAAGTTAAGGCATTCCCTTTGTGAGTGACCTTAATGGAGGCGGGGTGTTACAGGACGAGTTTTATGACTTTTGAAAATTCAAAAGTTGAAAAGATGGGCAAAGTAGATGTTAACAATTCAAATTCTGGAAAGGTGGTTGTTGGAAATTCAAATCCTGAACTGATGTGTTACATGGCTGTTGAAAAATCAAATTCTGGAAAGCAATTAGTGGAAATGAAAAAGGACAAATGGATATTGGATAGCGGTTGTTCAAGACATATGATTGGAAATCCAAAACTAATCAATAATATGAAATATGAAGATGGTGGAATGGTAAACTACGGAGGTAATTCTAAAGGATACATTATTGGAATCGGCAATGTCAGTAATTATGAAACTCCTACTATTTTTGATGTTTTATTAGTTAGGAATTTAAAACACAACTTGCTAAGTATAAGTCAAGTTTGCGATAAGGGTTATAAGATAAATTTTGAAAAGAATAAATGTTTTATAGAAGATAGAAATTCAAAAGTTATATTCGAAGGAGATAGAAAGAAAAATATCTATATTTTAAGTATGAAATTCTCCAGCGATAATTTATGTCTTATGGCCCATATAAGTGATCCCTGGATCTGTCATAAGAGATTCGGTCATACAAATTTCAAACGCATATCTAGAATTTCTAAATTAGCTAGATTCAGTTAGAGGATTACCCAAAATAGAATTTAAAGTTAATAATTTATGCGATGCTTGTAATTTTGGAAAATTAAAGAAGAGCTCGTTTAAGTCAAAAGAAGAAATTACTACTTTAAAACCATTAGAGTTAATACAAATGGATTTATTTGGTCCATCCCAAGTTCAATCAATAAATCATAACAGATATGTGTATGTAATAGTTGACGACTTTTCTAGGTTTACTTGGACTTTGTTTCTTAAAAATAAAAGTGATGCTTTCAATCAGTTTAAAAAAAATCTAAAAGAATTCAAAATTTATTATCACTAAAAATTAAAATAATACGTAGTGATCATGGTTGATAATTCAAAATTGAGAATTTTGAAAAATATTGTAATAAAAAGGGAATAACTCACAATTTTTCAATTCCAAGAACCCCTCAACAAAATGGAGTAGTTGAACGTAAGAATGGAACAATACAAGAATGTGCAAGAATTATGTTATCCTATAGTAATTTACCAAGGAATTATTGGGCTGAGGCAGTTGCAATAGCTTGCTATATTATTAATAGAATTTCAATTAGACCTTTAACTCATAAAACACCATATGAACATTTGTATAACAAGAAACCAAAAGAATCATATTTTAAAATATTTGGAAGTAAATGTTTTATACTAAATACAAAAGATAATTTAGACAAATTTGATTCAAAATTCGATAAAGGAATTTTTATTGGATATTCAAAAAGAAGCAAGGCTTATAGACTTTTCAATACTCGAACTAACACTATAGAAGAAACAATAAACGTATCTTTCGACGAAAACTATAAAAGTATAGCTCAAAAACAATGAATACGATTGTGAAAATGAAATTAATGATATAAATTGTGAAGATAATCAACCAAATAAAATAATTAGATTACTTGGAGACTATCCTGTAGAAAATATCTTAGGAGATATTGAACCCGTTGTTAGAACTTGTAATCAATTAAATAATATGATTAATACTGCAATTATATCAACTATTGAACCCAAAAATCCAAAGGAAGCTTCTTCCGATGATTCATGGATACTTGCTATGCAAGAAGAACTAAATCAGTTTACTAGGAATGAAATATGGGAAAGTGTTCCTAGATCAGAGGATAAAACAATAACAGGAACCAAATGGGTCTATAAAAGTAAAATGAATGAACACAGTGAGGTAGTAAGAAATAAGGCACGACTAGTAGCACAAGGTTATACTCAAGAAGAAGGAATAGATTACGATGAAACTTTTGCCCCTGTAGCAAGACTAGAGGTTATTAGAATTTTACTAGCTTTTGCAAACTATAATAATTTCAAATTATGTCAAATGGATGTCAAAAGTGCTTTCCTAAATGGATTTGTCAAAGAAGACGTATATGTAGAGAAACCACCCCTATTTGAAGATGAAAAATTAGCAAATCATTTATATAAGCTGAAGAAAGCATTATATTGATTAAAATAATCCCTAGGGCTTGGTATGACAGATTATGAAATTATTTATTACAATCAAATTTTGAAATAGGAAAATTAGATAATACTTTGTTTATCAAGAAGAATAACAAAGATATACACTAGTACAAATATATGTTGGCGATATAATTTGTAACGTCCCACCGTTTTGACCACTTTAAACCAATTTAAAACGATCAAACCGACGGTTCGTTATTTAGCTTATAGAGGTTAAAACACAGAATCAATACAGAAAATACGAAATAAATAAATAACACAATATTGAACGGAAAATGGAAACTTTATATATAACAGAATTTGAATACAAGATTTTTATTTCAATACAGCGGAATTTAAAACAATTTGAATACAAGAAAATATTTACTGGTTTAAAATTTCAGAGTGCGCCATCCTTGAAATCTCTAGCTTTGCAAATCTTCGGATCCTGAGCTGTGATCTATAAATCTGAAGTACTCGGGTCTGACCCGAGCGTTCCATGCAAAAACATAAAACACTCGAGTCAGGAATAATCATTTGTTAATTTAAACATTTCAATGTAAACTGATATATAATAGTTAATCCTACATCGAACATGTTATATACACATCATTCTATACACACAGAGGTAGAATCTGCTAAGTATAATAGTTTCAGGGACCGATGGTCATGAGAGATTGCCTATCCACACGTGTATACACGTGTGGACGGCCTCAGCTTCCCATATCGAACATGAGATAATAACATAGCAACTTGGGACGGAACAAATTTGGATAGCATGTATATTTATGTATGCATCTATGTTGATGATATATATATACACATACGATAGTATGTATATACACATATGCACTGGCAACCACAAGTATACAAAAAAAATCACACTTCGAATAGATAAGAAATGCACAATGGGTACGAGACAACATGTGCATCTCATCAGTGATCAACTATATAGAAATAGATATAACGTGGTAATACACAGTTGATCCACTGTATGGCCATAGGAAACTTTTGGTTAAGTGCATAAGTAAAGTAATGCTCATGCGCACCACAGGGTTTTAAACCCGAGATTTGATGCATGATATATATATGAACAGAAAACAAATAAGCTCTAGAAGTATGATTACAGGGATGGCATGTATGTATAAATATATGTTTACTTCCTTTAACTGGGTTCAACATACTTCAAACAAGCAAAATGCCAAATGTAACAGGCATATAAAAATGTTTTATGTATCCAATAGTAAGCCAATTTAAGGTCCATATGTATAAAAATATATTATATCCAACAGTAAGCTACTATATCAAGTTGATGGTGGCAAAGTGTAAAACAGGTCAGTCAAAAATCTGAAGGGCAACAGAACTGCACAGGACAATCATATACTCTTTGTTATTTTAACAGTGTTGCATGCCCATTTTTTCCAACATGGCATATTTAATTATTTATAAAGCATATGATGATTTTCCCTTTTTAAGTATACTCATAACAGATGTAAGTAATAAAGGCAGCCCAAAATACGTATACAGTTATATATATGATCACACACATATGCAGTCCAACCTACGTTAACAATTCCATGCATATGTTTCATATAACAATTTAGAACACCTCTAGTTTGCAAAACAGGTTCAAAGGAGTGCATATATATCAAGGCGTAAATTTATGGTATTTACGATTTAGATATGGCAGTTGCATATATGTTGTCAAAACACAGGATACATATTTGAATTCGAATAAATATGCTTATTCAAAGTGGCGTAACTGGAAAACTTTGGGGTGGTCACAAATTAAAAGAAATATCTATACTATTATTATTATTATTATTTTTATAAGGAATGACTTAGGTTCAACATAGAAAGCAAACAGCGGTACAGTCAACATTTTAATAGCAAAGTAGAGACACATGCATCAGTTCTTACAATGTATATAGCACTACCCTAATACGCTAGTCCTAAATGCAAAGACACATCATAGTACAAATGAAACAAGCCCAAGTCAAATTGCAGATGCGAGTCAACACACAATTGCGCGTATATGCAGGACCATACAATATATATAATCAGTTAAAACTAAAAGTCTTACATTAACACAAAGAACTTATTTACTTAAAACATCTTTTCCATTTACTTTATAATGAGATTCAATTTAATTTTATACTGTTCTAATAGGGTTCTCGAGTGTAAATCTCTCAAAGAACAAATAGCAATAGTTGTTATCAGCATAAATCATTTACCCAAGTATTCTGCACATCCAATTTTTTTTATTATTATTTTTTGAATATTTATTGGTTGCTTTGGGTCAGTATAGAAAGAATGGAAATGAGTTTTTACCAATGTATAAATTCTTTAAACACTAAGTGCCAAAACTCTCCAAGCATCATGGTATATAAAACCACATTCAGGTGACATCAATTTATAGTTTCCAGTTCGCAAGCGATGGTAACAGGTGGACTATTCAATGTCCGGGCACGCAAAAAGAAAAAAAAACATATAGTGCAAAACATATACAGTTCAGTCAATGATTGGAGGATACATCAGTATAAGGGGGAGAGGATGATATAAAATTTAACTTCAAATTATGATGATAATTGCCATGCAATCTCATTTCTTGGTTTTATCATCAAAAGCTTTTGTTTATTTTATGTGCTAAGCATTTGCAAATATAGTTGTGGAGTATCTTCAAGTATTTATACAACATGACTAGAATACCATTTCTCTGCAATCAAATACCGATATTGGGAAAAAACCATTTTTAAATAATTTTGTATTTTCATCTATATGCATTTCACTATTAACAGTTAATGTATTCTACCTACCCATTACTAATAATCTATTTATTTTGTTCCCTCTAACTCCAACAAGGTGTCCAAAATGTAAATTTTCACGAAACGATGTGTATTAGCAAGTTGCAAAGTTAGTCCAACATAGGTTTCATACTTCCAAAAATCTAGCCTAAAATCAAATAGAGCAAAGTTCTTGGTTTATAAAATGATGGACTAGTGAAAGCATATCAAGTTCATACTGATTATAATAGTGTGCCCAACTTTTTAAGTATTGCTGGGTAATTCATCTTTTGGAAAACTGCCCTTGTTAGGAAAAATTTCTTGATATATATATATATGATACTTATGGCAGTTAACGCCCGCAATGATCCAATTTTCCCAAACCACTTAACAGTTCCATATACTGCAAAATTTCTATTCCGAACAGGTTTCTAAATCAATTCAGTATAATGAATCAAGCTGATTATTCATGTTAACCGGTTTAAGCCTAAGTACAGCTCGACTATCCAAATTATCATTTGGATTAAACTATGCAGATTCACAATCTATCCTTAAATCAATTTTACTGTTTGGAACTTGACACTTTCAGTTTTTAAGTACTACAAACCGTTCATACTTTTAACATTCAATTTCGCAAAGCATTTCAAACATAGCAAAGGAAAATTATTATATTTAGCACGAATTGAAAGTAAAGTACTTGAAAAACATGATTAACCGTGAGTGAGAAACTCACCATGAATAGTCGCGGCGAAGGCACACTGAAGGCTTGGCCTAGGATTGGATAAAGGTGGCGACTTCAATCACGTGTGGCTATAAAAGACGGCGGTGAAACACGTTGAACGGTGGCGCGTCATTCCTCTGGTTGGTAGTGGAGATTGTCAATTTAGGGAAAGCGATAATTTTTGGGGCAAAGTTCTTTTCTATCTCGAAATTAAATGAGAAAGGGGATGATAAAAGAAAAGGCGCTGGCCATGATTTCTTCGGTGGCCATTATTAGGTTTAGAGAGGAAATTGACTTGGGTAAGACTGAGAATTTGAGGCTTTAGCCATTATAAATTAGAAAAAGGGGAGAAATAATTTCTAAAGGAAAAAGGAACACGGTACTTCATTTTATAGAAGAAAACTAGGGGATAAGAACAATGTAATTGTCAATAGGCTTAAAGGTCTGCGTTTTTCAGTATAGGGTTGCAGAGGTACGAAACCTTGGGGATGAAGGAAATAAAAGTGTGGCGTCCAAGAAATTTAGTCGAACTCTATTTAATTTACTCTACCGTGAATTACGTTAATGTTTTATTTTTGTTCTGTTACTAACGAATTCCAAACGCAATGGAATTTGATGCACCATCACGTCTTCACGTTCTGAACCCGATAAAATTATTTCGGTTGTAATCTGACTCTGTCTATTTATGACGTTATTTTAATCTTTAAATTATTCAACGGTTCACCGATTTTACTACGTTTGTCCACCGACAAATTCCGTCTGTTTCCAAATTGAAACGTTAAATTCAATTTCTTTACACAACCAACTATACACATATCCAGACAATTTCCATATATTTTTAACAAACCACATCGCTAATTTATTTAATATGAATAGCACTTATTTTGTAAATTCAACCATTTATATTTTCAAATCGAATTCCAATCCAATTCGAATATTCAACCAAATTCAATCTAAATATTCAAAAATAATTATTTGATTCCCAATCAACCATTCTGAATTAAATTCATATACAAAACCATATATTTTGATTTTAAATTTCTAAACCAATCTTAATATAAAATTAATCATTAATAATTAAATCTTTAATTAACTCTATATTCTAGTTGTCGAAATTTCTGGGTCATTACATAATTTTTGGGTCAACAAATGATAAAATGAAAAAATAATTTTAAGATATTATGACTTAAGAATTTGAAATGAGCCCTGTAGGAGAATTATCATTCTTTTTAAGGTTACAAATTCAACAATTAATGAGTGGAATATTTATTAATCAAGAAAAGTATGCAAGATATTTTATTAATAAATATAACTAACAACAATATATGGAAGACCAACACTTATGGAAACTAATATTGCCTTAAGTAAAGATGATACATCAAAAGACGTTGATCAAAAACTATATAGAGGAATGATAGGATCTTTACTACATATCACCGCTAGTAGACCAGATATAATGCATATTGTATGTATCTGTGCAAGATATTAATCACAACCTAAGGAAACACATTTAAAAGCCGTAAAACGTATTCTGGTGTATGTAAAGCATACATTAGATTTTGGATTATTTTATCCTAAGAATGATTTTTTTGATTTAGTTTCGTACCATGAGGCTGATTATGCGGGATGTAAATTCGATCGTAAAAGTACTGGTGGAACTTGTCACTTCTTAGGACATTCCCTTATATCGTGGTTCAGTAAAAAGCAAAATACTGTATCATTGTCAACAACTGAAGCTGAATATATCTCTATTGCTTTGGCTTGTTCACAAGTAATGTTTATGCAACAAACTTTAAACGATTTTGGATTAAATATCTCTCCTATATAATGCGATAATACAAGCGCTATAAATATTTATAAAAATCCAACTCATCATTCGAGAACTAAACATATCGATGTGAGACATCATTTTCGAAGAGATAACGTAAGTAAGGAAAAGATCTCACTCGAGTTATAGAAACAAATAAACAAATTGTAGATATATTAATTAAACCATTAAATGAAGTAACATTCACTAAATCTAGGAGAGATTTAGGCATATGTTCATTAAGTGAGTTAGAATAATTAAATATATTAAAATATATACAAACATAACATAAGAAATTAAAATAATAAAATTCAAAACAATAGTATGTCGACATAGAGTTTTTGGTATATCGACATATAACTGCCAAAATTTCAAATTAAATTCCCCCCAAAAGTTAGTTATTTCAATTATTTAAACCTTCTATTTTGACTTTTCTTCATCATTCTCATTCTTCTTCTCTGTAAAAACTCTAAATTAAAAAATAAAATGGCCTACACTAATCTGAATACTCAAATTAACTCTGATTCACACGCTAGACCATCCAAGAGTCTGTTTCAATGATCTACGCTATCTAGGGTTATCAAAGTCAAAGAAAAAAATGGAGTATATACAGCAGATGGTGGCTGAGATACAAGTACTCCAGATTAGGATGAGTCAAGAGCAAATCAGACAAGGAAAAGTAATGAGAAGCCTCTTAAAGTTTATAATGGATAATGAGGCTAATCCGATGATCATCGATGATGATAATCAAGCCATGGAAGAACTAGAGGAAGAACCAGAAGAGGAAGAAGAAATGATGGATGAGGAGGAGCATTAGGAGATGTAACAATCGATTATGGATGAAGATGATAAGGTTGAATGTGTAGGAGAAGTTGTATTTGACGAAAATGGTAATGTGATTGAAAAGAATGAAAAATTCTGTCTCCATTATACAAATTGTCCAATTCACAAATCTCCCTTAGTCAAATAATTAAGTGTTTAAGGGTTTTCTTGTTCTTTTGTTTTATTGTGTTCCTACGATAAATCGTATTTGTATAAATTCGTGTATTTGTACAAATTCATGTTAAATAAAATTGTCATTTATAATTCTGGTTTAATTAATTATAACTCTCTAAAAATATAGATATAAGATTAAGGGGGAGTATCTTTATAGGTTTTGCTTATGTTTTATTCAGAAGGTTATACAATTTAGGGGGAGTTCTCTTAGAAATTTTTTTTGATAATGCCAAAGGGGGAGAAATTATAAAATATAGGAATAGTTTATAGGATTCTTACAGACAGGGGGAGAATTAGAAGGATCATCATCAATAGGTATATTGGAGAATGAAGTTGTGATGACAACAACCTTATTTCAATTATCATTGATTATAAAATATATACCAACACTTTTTGTATAGAATATATATACACACACACACACATATGCAAGAATTATATATAGGAAAAATTACTGAAGACGGTATAGTTTAAAGATGATAGAGATTCAAAGATCAGAGTAAATTCAAGACTCATGAGTATTCAGGATTTTAAGAATTCAAGAGCTCAAGATTAATATAGTTATAGAGTCTAGATTGTGTAAGACTCTAAATAGCATTCCAGGTTCAAATTCAAATTATAATTTTCAAATTCTAATTTTTAAATCTACCCTCAATTCTCTCAATTTTATTTTTTATCTTTCCTATTTTTTCCTTTCTGATTCTTCTTTATTTTTCAAACTTATATTTTATATATTTATATTCTTATACTTTATATTTATATAGTTTAAAACCTTTTAATTTTATAAATATGTTTATGCAGTTTAAATTTATTTTTTCATATGATTTTCTATTTTATATTAATAATTTATAATACTATATTTTGATTCAAGAATCTCCAGAATTATATTTATATAAAAACACTTGAAAAAATATTTTAAAATTCAAAATAAATTAGGGTATGTCGACATAACAAAAACACCATGCCGAAATATAGCTGTCACTTTTTCAATTTTTTGAAAGGAAGTTTCTTTTACTAATTGAAATGATTCAGAAACGTTGCAACCGTTCACACACTATAAAAAGGGATTAAAACCGAATTTTTAACCACATCTTCTTCTCCACTTTCATCCTCTTTCATTATATAATCATTCTTAATCATATTTATGATTTCTACACTTATACTCTATTGAATTCAATTCTATTTTGATCAAACTTCTTCTCTCTACATTCTCTTTTCATCTCTCTGTGAATCAAGTGCTATTGAAGAGTTCTAGGGCTGTTTGTAATTGTTTGGGTTGAGTAAAAGAGGAATCGGTGGTATCCTTGTAGCCGATAAATCAAGGAAGTAGGAATTGGTGTTTCGTTGTAGCCGAGAAATCAGGGCAAGTAGAAACCGATGGTATCCCTTGTTGTAATAACCCAGAAATCAGAACCAATTTGAAATTTTTATTTTGGCAATTTTGAATATTTAAAATGAATTATTTTAAATAATAACGACGAGAAATTTATTTTGAATAGAATTAGAATGAATATATTTATTTGAATTGACGTTAGAATATAAATATTTATTTTTAATTATATAAGGAATTGAAAATGGTGCGGTAGTTTGAAAATTCGATTTCAAATTTCAAATGAATTTAAAGGATTCAAAATAAACTGGATTTTGGAAAAACCAAAAATATTAGAATCTATTTGAAAATATCTTTCTAACGAATCTAAAAAATTGAAATTTCATAGCAGGAATAAAAAGTTATGCCCAGTTGAAATTTCAGAATAGCCGCTATAGAATTTTGGCCCTTAAAAATGGAAATTTTGCAAACGACCTTCGTTTTGGACGAAACCATTTTTTTTGGATCCGGGATGTAAAGTTATTGCTAGATTCCAAAATTAATAATTTTCTGAATTAATATGTGAGCGTGGCAAAAGAAAACGTGTTTTAACAGTTTCAGTCAATTTTGATCGACCAGAGAATGGCCATTTTTCAAACGGTCTTGGAATTTGACGAGATTAGTTTTGTCAGGACCGTATCGTCAATAAGAAGCTAGAAATAATTTTTTCTGGAATTTTTAGAGTCAGTATGTTGCCCCGGCAAATTAAAATGTACGTTCAAATCCATATTTGAATGTTTTATATTTTAATTTGAAGAATAAATGACTGAAACAGTCAAATGGGCTTGCGATACATATCACGTTGTGTTTGGAATGGGGGTAATTAGCTATGGGCGACAGTCGTTGGGTCTCGTTCAGGGTTCGTATGTAAAATCACTTTTTGGGGGAGAAAAATAATAATATAAAAATAATTATAAATATACATATGTAATTTCCCCCTAAACCTAAATCAGAAAACGAGCCCCTTTTAAATTAAAAACCGCCGTCTCCTTGAAGCTTCCCCAAATCGATGTCGCTCTACCAGCCACCGCCGGCCTCACCACCCACCACCGCTCCAACTCCGGCAACTCCTCCCTCTACTCCTCTCTCACCTCTTCAATGCAGCCCCTCCCTCCTCTAACCTGAAACCACGCCCTAACAGTCCCTGAGACCGTCGCCATCAGCCAACCCTGGGCCCGCCGTCGTGCCTTAACCTCCGCCCCTCGCCTCTGACTGCTACTCCGACCCTCCTCCAGCCGCCAAGCCCTCCAACGATCAAACCAAGGTGATTTTTAATTTATAAAATCAGTTTTTATTTATGAATTTAGTTTTAAATGAATGAAATCAGTTTTATACATATAGCGTAATGAAAAGATTAGATTTTTAAATGCGAACAGGTAGAATCTTTAGCCTATGAAAAGTTAGGATTTTTAATATATAAAGATTATATTTTTATATAAGTAAAGATTCGATTTTTATATAGAAATTAGCGAGGTAAAGATTCGTTTTTTTATAGAAACTAGCAATGCAAAAATGCGATTTTTATCATATGATTAGCAATGAAGATTTGATTTTTAAACCACATAAAACTATGATTTTTATATATGCAGGATAATAAAAATATGATTTTTATATACGTAATGAAATAAAAATACGATTTTTATATATGTAGATTTGAAATATAAATGTGATTTTTAATATAGACATCGTGTGAAACAGATTGCGATGGAACGAATTGAAATCAAAAAGGAATTCAAACGGTTCAGAAATTCAAAAATGAAATGGCGGAGTGGAACCCCAAGGTGAGAACTCCTCACTTTTATTTTATTTCTAGTTTGAAATATATACTAGGATGCAGATGGTGCTTAGCAGCACCCAACACCCGTCGTCCACAGACCATGGATGACTTGTTTGTTTGATTGATGTGTTGTGAAATTTTATTGTGTGATGTGGAATGGAATAAAATATTTTATAGTTAAAAATATAATTTTTAACGTGTATGTAAAATAAATATTTATAAACAAATCGGATGGTTTGTTTATGTACACCCATTTGACTGATATTGATTGGGACGATAAATTTTACACATCGCCCAACTGCACAAGTAATAATCTGTGTTTGTTGATTTGAAACCCCACACGGGTGTTGGGATGATATTTGGCGTACACTAATCCCAAATAATTAGTTGTATGTCGATCGACTGATTGACAGGCTGTTATAAGCATTAAATATTTATATTTGATGCTTGTGCGGTGTAGAATGCACTCTGGATGAAGGTTGATTATTTATCGTTGCTATTATATACATGTGTTGTAGGGAATCCATATAATAAACCTTATACGGTAATTGATTGGGCCTCATTCCAAGTTGGAAAATAAAGAATATTCATGTGTTGAATAAAAGAAAATTCATTTGTTGAATAAAATATATGAATAAAAGAAAATTCATGTGTTGAATAAAATATATATTCATGTGTTGGATAAAAGAAAATTCATGTGTTGAATAAAATATATATTCATGTGTTGAATAAAAGAAAATTCATGTGTTGAATAAAATATATATTCATGTGCTGAATAAAAGAAAATTCATGTGTTGAGCGAAATATTTATACAATAAAGTTCACATTTTTATTGTAAGTAAGAATTAATAAATATTCGTGTGTTGAATAAAATATATATTCATGTGTTGAAGAAAATATTCATTTGTTGAATAGAATAACAAAGTTATTGAAATATATAAAGCCGTGTTGATTAGATATGCGCCATTTTGATGCGAACGATATTTATATCGAGTATATTCGTTTTGATAATGAATATAGAAAAGGAAATGATTTCAAAATATAACGTTTTGAAAATATTATCATTTATATATTAATGATATGGAATATTCAATTTTGATCTAAAATTGAATATGAAGTTGAAATAGTTTTGAAAACGAATTTAAAACGATTTATAAAATACGTTTTGAAAGGAGATCGACGTAATATATATAATATTATATATATATAATGGCCTGAATAGAACGCGTCGCGCTGCGGCAGTTCACGAATTTCGACCATTGACTTCGAATGGACATTACGGGAGATCCGACCATCGGATTATCCTAAAATCGGAACCATTGGGTTCGTATCGAAAAGAGCTTTCTAACGAATACAAGAAATTAGAAATCTAACAGTTGGATTTGGAATTATGTCAAAATTAAATTTGGAAAAGGTCGCTGTAAGTGCAGTTAGATGGCCGTTGATGGAAATCGACTGTAGGGCCTTGATAAAATTATTAAAAATATCAATAATTAGTGTAAAATCATAAGAAATGATTTGGGAAGACTTGGGATGAAAAATTCCAAATTTGAAAAGATAAAAATAGATTTTTATCGAAACGAACTAGTTTTGAACTAGAATTATAATCCCAATTATTTTTAAAATAAATAAAGTGGATTTGAAATGGTTTTGAAAATAACCAGAATTTCCAATATATAAATTGGAAATGGATTTGAATCGAAATTATCTTCGGAATATTTCGATATTGAATTTCGTGATTATACAGATATTGTTATGGAAATTTGAAAGATCTATTTATATCGTTATTTCCAATACGATATTTGTTGGTTGTAGTATTTGATATTGAATATAAGCCGATATATTTTCGATTCAGAGCCTTGTATTTAATATCAAATAGGATTTGGGTTTGTCGTGAATGGTGTCTTCATTAACACTGTTCTTAAACCCAGTTGAGAAAAAGATTAAATATTTCTATTTAGATTTAATGAAGTATACCAATTAAATAATATTTAATTGGAATTAAATTAGGATTGATTTTTGGGTTTATCGTGAACTGTGTTTTAAAGACATTCGTTCTTTAACCCGATTTACAGTGAAATGAGATCTGGAATTTACAAATCTTTTCGATAAGATTTAAAGGGAATTTTCCAAAGTAAAGTTTTCCAATTTAATAAAATAAATTGGAATGGAATTCAATTTGGTAATAATCGAAGTGAATTTCTATGGAGGAAGACTACTAATATATATGGAATTTAAAAGGCTTTGCCATTATTCCATTTATATTATTAGTCGGATATGGAAGTTTATATCGATTATCTATATCAATTTGTTTTCCATGAAGATTCCATCGTTAATGGAATGTGATTTTGGGTTGTCGTGAATGGTATCTTTAATAATACTGTTCTTAGACCCAACGGAGTTAAGAAAATCAGAAACTAACTGAAGATTAGTTAAGTTGAATGGTTTCCTAGGCATTGATCTGATGTTGGTTTCGTCCTTCGGGGTTATTACTTAGGGAATTGTTCACTTGCTAATTTACGGTTAAAGGCTGATGGAATGGAATGTGATTTTGGGTTTATAGTGAACCGTGTTTTAAATGACATTGGTTCTTTAACCAGTTAAAGACAGGATATGATTTCCCAAGTAAAATAGTCATTAATAGTGATTTTTGGGAATATTAAAACCAAGTGGAGTTTTAATGAATCTTTAATTAGATTAAAATGATCGAGAAAGGAGTATTACCATTTTTGCTCTAGGTGATAGTCAAATCTTTAATTAGATTTGAACATGAAATGGTAATTGAATTTACCGATAACACCGTGGTGTTAGATATGAAGTATGACCAGTTTTACTTCATGGGATGAATAGGTTAGAGTTGGGAAATTTAACAAGTGATTACTTCGGTAAGGTTCGCTAATCCCGACTAGTTTGGATAAACCATAATTTGGTTTGAATTGATATTCAAAAGAAGATTAAAGAATAAATTTAAAGAATTTATCTTTAATAAAATTAATGGGAACCTTTCCCAAATTGTAAGAATATTCTGAATTGGAATGAGGCGTATGTTGTGTTTGTGTAACACTTGTTGATTATATACGCGAGTTATTCAAAAAGACCGGGTTTATCCCATTCTGAATAACTGATTCGACGATGTGTTGAGGATGAAGACGGTGGTCAAAGACTGGAGGTCTTCACATCGTTTGGATAATTACTAATGATCTTGATTGGGTTGTACACCCAAAAGGAGGGAATCAGTCGGTGATCATCCAGATGTACTTGGAGATCGATGGATATGCGAGGTACAAGGTGCCTCCGGTTTCGTTCAGACCCAAAACAGACTTGTAAATGGACTGTGTGTCTGACATTGGATATCATTATGTGTGATTGATGGATATCGGTTGCATGGAGTGGTTTGTCTGCGTGGCATGCTAAGATGCAAATGATCAAGGCTTTTGTTGAAAAGCAAAGTCTTGTGGTTGATGATCAATGCACTGCCTGTGTGGCATAGCTTTGTGTAGCGTTAATTCGTGAGCCTCACACCCCGGTTGTAAACCAGAAACGGGAGAGGACATCAGGGAGGGCATGCGTTTCTTTCTAGCTAGGGTGGTGTCAGTGACCTACCAGCCCTGACATTTATATTATTTTCACCTGTGTGGTTGTTGGATTGCAAGGCGCCTTAGATATATCGGTGACTACATGGAGCCGATGGAGTCATAGGACTCATTTACGCCCCCAAAAGGCGGGGAAACGCAGTGTTCAGGCATTTTAATCCACATCGGTGGACCGGCCCTGATGATCCAAGGTGCAGTTGCGGTTGTTCCTGAGACATGGTAGGCTAGATTGTCTCGAAGCGGTAAGGACGATCCCTTGCCTCGATTCACAGATGGAAATCCAACTTCCAATATGTGACTTTGCGGTTTTAATTGTAGAGCCTAGTATGGCGACATAGTGGTATGGGGCACTTATGCCGTCTATGATTGATACTTATGATAGAAATTGTTTTGACACTATGCACTTATAGTAATAATAAAAGATGAAATTTAGCGTATCAAGCATTCTTTGGCTATTATAAGGTAAAACCCTATCCTCCGGCTTGTGTTGCATTGCGTGATGGGACTTGGGTCTTATAATAGCTTCATTGTTCTTTATTTAGCATTGCGCTATTGTTTTATGCACTGGTATTCTTGGGAGGAAACCCGTTCCGTGTTATATGGCGTGGTCCCTTGGTTTACCTAACTTTAAAATCAAGATTAATAATTGTTTTAGTTCTCACACCAGTCACATGACCGACCTGGAGTTTATTGTTTTAACCTAAACTCTGGGTGCCCCTATTTTTGCACGGGCAGCTAGTAGTTTTGGTTTTGCAGATTTATATTCGCAGGATCTTGGTATACAGCTGAAATGATATTCGGAAAGCTCTGTATTCGCATATTCTTTCAGTTGTAATTTATATCTGCATATTCCGCTGCTATGTAATTTATTATAATCTCTGATATTTATCGAATGTATTTTATTTATTCACTCTATATATTCTTGTATTCTGATGGAATTGTTGTAATAAACAATGAAATGTTCTTCTGTTTGTGCCCCGATGTGGCTTGTCCTCAACTCAATCCGTGCTTTCCTTCACAGGGAAGTTCGGGTTGTTTCACTTGTAGCCATGAAATCAAGGATGGTGTATTGACTATTGATACAGTAATAAAACTCTGCGCAATCCAGCGTTGTGCCAGACTGGACATAGGAGTAATTCGAATCAGTATAAAATCCTGTGTGTTCTTTCCTTTTCTGCATTTTTATTTCTGTTTATTCTGTATCTGTGTCTAAATCTGTGTCTGTGATTGTGTTTGTGGTATTTGATTCATCCCATAGTTCACATAAATTTTAGATTTTGTTTAAATTCTCATAGACACTATTCACCCCCCCTCTAGTGTTTGTTTTGCCTTAATGATCCTTTCCAGCATTCCTTAACAATGATGACTTAATTGAAGTAAATACTGAATTTTTAAATACTATAAAAACTCTCAAAAAGTAACTTAAGGAAACACGAGAAAATCATAATAAAGCTGAATTTTAAGGGGATATGTTAAAAGATGAGAAGAAAATTATGGAAGAAGAACTCGAAAAAGTTCAAGAGTCACTCTCAAATTCAAATAATCAACTTCCACTTTCTGGTCAAGAGACTGAAATTCAAAAGGCAAAGAATGATGCTATTATTTCTGAAAATCATGAATTAAAAACTAAAATTAAACACTTAGAATTAGAAAATACCGCTCTTCAAACAAGATTAGATTTCTAAAAATATTTCTAACTTTAACAAAGGAAAAGAAAATTTGTCTAAAATTATAGAAAGTTCTCAAATTTCTTCCAATAAAAATGGTTTAGGTTTAAAAAGGAATCAAAAAGTCATCCAAAGAAAAATTCTAATAGTAAGAGGAATACTGAGTAAAAACATAATAAGATGTTGCTAAGTGTACCAAAACATATTAAAAAGAAAACGGAGATCAAAATATGAGTTCCAAAGACAAACAATAGTTTGATTAGGAATAAATAAATAAAATCATTATGGAAATTGTTCATAACAATAAAACTATATTTATAAGAGGGAAACTGAACCAACTTAGGTTTGGTATCCTAAGATCTAACTTTTAGGACCTTATTAAAAAGTTGTACCAAATGTATTTATAACATATTTTTTTATAGGTCCCACCCAAAAAGAGAAAATGGATATTGGACAGTGGTTGCTCAAAACACAATACCGGAGATAAAGATATGCTTACAAACATTACATACTTTGATGGTGGCTCGGTTACCTTCAGAGATAACTCAAAAGGTTATATCATTGGCAAAGGAGATGTGTGCAACAATGGTATATCAAATTCTCCCCTTATTACAAATTTTTCACTAGTTAAAAATTCAAAACATAATTTATTAAGCATCAGTCAACTTTGCGACCAAGGTTTTAAAATTACTTCTTCAGAAAATAAATGTAGTATTTTTATAAAAATCAACCTAAATTTTGAGGAAAATAGAGAGAGAAATGTTTACATTTTAAATATGAAAATTAATCATGATAAATATATGTGTTTAAGAGCCAAGATAATGATCCTTGGTTATAGCACAAAAGATTTTCTCATATCAATTTTAAATCTATTCGAAGACTTTTAAAAAATGAATTAGTAAAAGTTTTGCCAAAAATAAATTTTAAAATAAATAATTTTGTGAAGATTGTCAATTAGGAAAATTAACAAAATCTTTTTTTAAATATAAGAAAGTCATTTCAACTATACAACCCTTAGAATTATTACATATGGATTTATTCGGACAAACACAAGTCCATTCTATTGATCATAATCGATACGTATTTGTAATAGTTGATGACTTCTCTGGATATACATGAATAATTTTTATGAAAAATAAAAGTGATAATTTTGAACATTTCAAAAAATTTGTCAAAAGAATTCAAAATATTAAAAATTTAGAAGTGAAAAACATATGAAGTGATCATGGAGGTTAATTTAAAAATGAATCATTTTAATTATTTTGTAAAATGAAAGGAATAAATCATAAATTTTCATTTCCTAGAACTCCACGAAAAAATGGAGTTGTAGAAAGGAAAAATAGAACATTAAAGGAAAAATAGAATATGCAAGAACTTTATTGAATGGAAGTACTTTACCGAAGCATTTCTGGGCAGAAGCTATAGCAACTGCTTGTTATTTACTAAATCGTATTTCCATACGACCTCTAACTAAAAACACTTCATATGAATTGTTTAACAGAAGAAAACCTAATATTTCATATTTTAAATTTTTTGGATCAAAATGTTTTATACTAAATACAAAAGATCAACTCGGAAATTTGATCCAAAAGTCGATCATGGAATATTTGTAGGATACTCCGAACGAAGGCTTATCGTATTTTTAATAAAAGAACAAATATTATAGAAGAAACATTACATGTATATTTTGACGAAAACTTCAATGAAAATACAATTATCAAAGATTACGAAGAAAATATAATTACCATAGAAAACTTGAGTTCTGAAAATACTGAAAAATTTAGTACTAATAATCAAATAAGATCTCCTCTTAGAATATTACGAGATCATCCTTCACAAAATATAATTGGAGAAATTGATTCACAAATATTACAAGAAAGTTATTCACAAAATATAATTTCGGGGACAAAATTCTTTTAAGGGGGAGGAATGTAAAGTCCTGTATGTTTACTAGTTGGATATTTAATTTATTAATATTGAATTAGAAATATTAATGGAAATATAATATAGAATCCATTTATTAATTGAAGTCTGAACGTTAAATTTATATTTAGTTTAAAATGAGCTCGTAACGTCGTGGTAGTTCTTAATTTACGATTTGAACTACAACTGAATAAACAAGATCCGATATAAGTCAGAACTCTATGAAACAAGAAAAGTTTGAATCTATTTTATTGTAATTTTATAACGAAAGAGAAAAATCAATATTTTGTTATAACAACCCGGAAAGTCCGAGCCAATTTAAAATTTTTATTTTGGCAATTTTGATGAATTTTGGATATTTAAAATGAATTATTTTAAATAATAACGATGAGAAATTTATTTTGAATAGAATTAGAATGTATATATTTATTTGAATCGTCGTTAGTATATAAATATTTATTTTCAATTATAAAAGGAATTAGAAATAGCGCGGTAGTTTCAAAATTTGATTTCAAATTTCAAATGAATGTACAGGATTCAAAATAAACAGAATTTTAGCGAAACCGAAAATATTAGAATCTCTTTGGAAATATCTTTCCAACGAATCCGAAAAATTGAAATTTCATAGCGGGAATAAAAAGTTATGCCCAGTTGAAAATTTGGAAAAGTCACTACGGAATTTCGGCCCTTAAAAATGGAAATTCTGCAAACGACATCCATTTTCGACGAATCCACTTTTGTTGGATCCGGGATGTCAAGTTATTACTAGATTCCAAAATTCATAGTTTTCTGAATCAATATGTGAGCATGGCGCAGGAAAACGTGTTTTGACAGTTTTAGTCAATTTGGATCGACCAGAAAATGGTCATTTTTCAGACGGTCTTCATATTTGACCAAATTAGTTTTGTTAGAACCGTATCGTCAATACGAATCTAGAAAATATTTTTCAGGAATTTTTAGAGTCCGTATATGGCCCCGGTAAATTGAAAGGTGCGTTCAAATTCAATATAAAGATTTATATTTTGATTTTGACGGAAACAGGTCGAAACAGCCAAATTGGCTTGCGATACATATCCCGTTGTGTTCGAAATGGGGGTAATTAGCTATGGACGACAGGCGGTGGGTCTCATTTGGAGATCAAAATTTAAGGTTACTTTTTGGAAATTTAAAATAATTAAATAATTAAATTTTATATAAAGCCCCCCTTTATTCTCCCTCTCTCTCATTCTTCCGAAAGAAATTAAAAAAAACAAAAGGAGGAACGACTGAGGAGCCACCGCCCCCCTCCTCTCGCGCCGCTGACGATCGAGCCCCCTCTTCTTCTCCCCGCGCCTCCCTCGTCACTTCGATCCCCTCCTCTTCTCCGGAGCCCCCCTGGTACCCTCCTCCCCAATTCGAACCCAACCCCCAAATCGAAGCCCCCTTCTTTTTAGATCTGACCGCCGCCCTTAGGCCGTGCCCCCGCGCTACAGGCCCCACCAAGCAACCTCCCACCGCCGCCCGATCTTCCCCCAGCCTCATTCCGTCTCCACACAACCTCCACCGTGCATGTGGGCCGCCGCCGCCTCGGATGGCCCGGCGCCAGTCAAGTCCGCCTCCCCCAACCTTCCACCAACCCAGCGCCGCCCAATCTCACCCCCTTCATCGATTGTAAGCTTTTTTATTTTTTGTTTTTGTTCATTTTTGTTTATTTATTTAAAGTAATTAATTTTAAAAAGGGTTTTAAATCAGATTTATAATACATTGGAATAAAGGAGTGATTTTTATACGAAATATTTTAATTATAAAAGTTAGGATTCTTTAATTATAAATATAAAAAAGATTTGATTTTTAATATGAAAAAGATTTGATTTTTAATTATATAAAAATGCGATTTTTATATATGTTGTAGCGAAATAAAATTCGATCTTTATATAAGAGGTAGAAATATAAAAATATAATTTTTTTATAAAAAGAAGCGTTGTAAAAATACATGAAGTTATATAATCAAAATATGATTTTTATGTTGAAAAAGAAGTTATAAATATAAGATTTTTATATATGAAATTCCATAGTAAAAATGTGATTTTTAATGTGAACATCGGGAAAAGATAGCGATGGTATCGACGGAAATCAAAATGGAATCCATACCGTTTAGAAATAGATAATAGAGAAGTGGAACCCAAAGGTGAGAACTTCTTACTTTGATTTTATTTTCTAGTTAAAATATATACTAGGATGTAGACGGTGCTTAGCAGCACCCGACACTGGTCGTCCACATACCACGGATGACTTGTTCGTTTGATTGATTGTATTGTGAAAATTGATTGTGTGATGTGAAATGGAATAAAATATTTTTTAGTCAAAAATATTTTATGATTAAAAATATAATTTTTAACGTGTATATGAATAAAATAAATATTTATAAACAAATCGGACGATTTGTTTATGTATACATATTTGGCTGATATTGATTGGGACGATAAATTTTACACATCGCTCAACTGCACAAATAAAATTCGTTATTTGTTGATTGAAACCCCACACGAGTATTGGGATGATATATGACATACACTAGTCCCAATAGTTAGTCGTATGTCGATCGATTGATTGACAGGCTGTATGAGCGTTGAATATTTATTTTAATGCTTACACGGTTGTAGAATGCACTCTGGATGTTGTTTGAATTTTAGTGATTGTTTATCATCATTGTTGTATACATGTATTGGATAAAATCCATATAATTGAAATTATACGGTAACTGATTGAGTCTGATTCCAGTTCAGAATTAACAAATATTTTAAAATGAAATTCAATGAATATTGGAATGTGAAGCCGTGTTAAGTGGTTAAATGCCATTTTAACACGAATGGAAATTTGGTCGATTTTACTCATTTTATAATGAATATCGAAAAGTGATTTCAAAATCTGATGTTTTGAAAATATTGAAGTGATATAGAATATTCAATTTTGAATTGGATTTGTAATTGAATTGAAATTGAAATAGAAATGAAATCAATTTAAAGTGAATTCAAAATGAATTGAAATTGAATTGAAATGGGTTTAAAGTGAATTCAAAATGAATTGAAATTGAATTGAAATCAATTGGAAATGAATTTAAAATGAATTTATAATGGAAAATTCAGATTTGATTTGGAATTGAAGATGAAGTAGAAACTATTTTGAAACCGAATTTAAAACGATTTATAAAATACATTTTAAATTGAAATCGACGAAATATATATTATATATATTATATATATAATATAATGGCCTGAATAGAACGCGTCGCGCTGCGGCAGTTCGCGAATTGCGACCATTCACTTCAAACGGACATTACGGGAGATCCGACCGTCGGATTCTCCTAAAACCGGAATCATTGGGTTCGTATCGAAAAGAGTTTTCTAATGAATATTAGAGTTTTGAAATCTAACGGATGGATTTGGAATTATGTCCGAATCAAATTTGGAAAAGGTCGTTGTAAGTGCAGTTCGATGACCGTTTATGGAAATCGATTGTACAGGCCTTGATAAAATTATTAAAAATATCAATAATTTGTGTAAAATCATAATAAATGATTTGGAAAGAATTGGGATGAAAAATTTCATATTTGAGAAGAAAAAAATATTTTTTTAATCAAAATGAACTAGTTTTGAAATAGAATAATAAATCCAATATTTTTAAAATAAATAAATTAGATTTGAAATGGTTTTAAAAATAAACAGGATTTCCAATATATGAATTGGAATGGATTTGAATCGAAATTATCTTCGGAATATTTCGATATTGGATTCTGTGATTATACGGATATTGTGGAGGAATTTGGAATATATATATATATCGTTATTCCAATACGATATTTATTGATTTCAAAATTTGATATTGGATATAAGCCGATATAGTTTCTATTCTGAGCCTTGTATTTAATATCAAATTGGATTTTGGGTTTGTCGTGAATGGTATCTTTAATAATACTGTTCTTAAACCCAATGGTGTTAGGAAAATTAGGAACTGATTGGAGATTAGCTAAGTTGAATTGTTTCCTGGGTATTGATCTGATGTTGGTTTCGGCCTTCGGGATTAATACTTAGGGAATTGTTCTCTTACTAATTTATGGTTAGAGACTGATGGGATTTTGGGTTTGTCGTGAATGGTGTCTTCATCACCACTGTTCTTGAACCCAGTTGAGAAAAGATCAAATCTTTTTATTTAGATTTAATGAAGTATACCAATTAATTAATATCTAATTGGAATTGAATTGAAATTGGTTTTTGGGTTTATCATGAACGGTGTTTTAAACAACACTTGTTCTTTAACCCGATTAACAATGGAATAAGATTTTGGGTTGTCGTGAATGATATCTTTAATTATATTGTTCTTAGACCCAATGGAGTTAAGAAAATCAGAAACTTACGTGAGATTAGTTAAGTTGAATGGTTTCCTGGGTATTGATCTGATGTTGGTTTTGGCCTTTGGGGTTAATACTTAGGGGATTGTTCACCTGCTAATTTACGGTTAAAAGCTGATGGAATGGAATGTGATTTCGGGTTTATCGTGAACCGTGTTTTAAAGGACATTGGTTCTTTAACCCAGTTAAAGAAAGGATATGATTTCCCAAGTTAAACAATCATTAATATTGATTTTTGGGAAGATTAAAACCAATTGGAGATTTAATGCATCTTTAATTAGATTGAAAAGATATCCAAAGGAAGATTAAAGAATAAATTTGAAGAATTTATCTTTGATAAAATTAATTGGAACCTTTCCCAAAGTATAAGAATATTTAAATAAAGAAATATTCTGGATTGGAATGAGGCGCATGTTGTGTTTTTATAGCACTTGTCTATTATGTACACAAGTTATTCCGAAATACTAGGTTTATCCCATTCTGGATAACTGATTCGACGATGTGTCGAGGATGACGGTGGTTGAAGACCGTAGGTCTTCACATCGTTTGGATGATTACTGATGTCTTGATTGGGTTGTACACCCAAGGCAAGGTAATAAGTGGTGATCGTCTAGACGTACTTGGAGATCGACGGATATGCCAGGGCCTCTCCCCTGTATTGGACATATGGGGGAGGAATAAGGTGCCTCCGGTTTCGTTCAGACCCAGAAATGGATGTGTGTCTGACATCGGATGTAACACCCCGTATTTTCTGTGAACGTATAAGTAACAAATCAGAGGATAATTAATTTTTAAAGTAAGAATCAAGGGAAACGGGTTGCGCCATTGCGTTCGTCTCAGAATTCTGCTTGGAAACGAGTCCGAGTTTGCAAGAATCGGAGTCCGTATGAGGGAGATATGACCCTCCGAAGTTTCAGAAATATTCAGAGTTCAAAACAGCTCGAATTCGAATTCAAAATTCGAATTTCAAACCCAGAAAAGACTGGGCGGGAAATTTCCCGCCCAGACCCAGGTCGACTGGGGAGTCGACTGGGCAGTCGACCCCCCCCCCCAGACCCAGGTCGACTGGGGAGTCGACTGGGCAGTCGACCCCCCCCCCCCCAGACCAGGTCGACTGGGCAGTCGACCTGGGGGTCGACCTCCTTGGTCGAACTTGGTGCGTGTGTGTGCGCGATTTTAGGGGCTGTGACGTGTTTGGACGGACCTGATGAGTTCTAGGGTTAATATGAGGGCCTAAATGAGTTCCTACACCTATAAATACATTCTAAGACCTAACCTAATGGATAACAAAACATTCTTACATCAAAATGTTGTTGGACTTCCTCCTTATCATGGCCGCCGCTCTCTAAGCAATTCTCTTAGCCTCCAAACTCAATCAAACTAGAGATTAAAGCTCCTACAACGATTCTACAACAATTAAAGTTCTTTCTTTAATCCAACCAAGGCAAGTGCAGTTATTTTCCGATATAAACTTTAATCATAATTGTGACATGATTGTAAATCTGAATTTGAGATTGTGTATGTCCTGTTCTGATCTATTTTATTTTGTATCTCTTCTTCTTTCTGTTCTATAGCCAGGCTACTACGAGCCTGCACCAATCTTCTAAGAGATTAACGCACGAACGCTAAAATGTTTGGGACAAATAATGAATGTGGCATAATTGGACATGGCTAATCTGTGACTGATTTTAGAAAAAGGACATAGGTTGTAAACTAGATTTAGATCTATGCATATTCTGCGAATTGGAAGAAGAGGAACCATGGTATGTTAACATGTGACTTGAGACATTGGACATAACGTATATTTTGAATTAAGATCTGTTATAACTAGATTGTTGGGCATATTGTTTATATAACAATTCATGATTTGAAAGAGAATATGACTTAGGTGTGAAGATCTATATTAAGATTTGATAACTATCAAATGTGAATAACACCTAAGTAGGAGATTTTTGAATATATGACATGCATTGAAATCGATAGCTATATTTGGTATAATTTATATGTGAATCTTTTGTACTAGGCAAGTTGAACTAAATTAGGACATGTAAATTATGACCATAATCTGTGACATGTAAATTCAATGCAAACGTGGGGTATATGATCATAGTGTGAATCATGACAACTATTTAGGCATGCAAACTAAGGCCAAATTTATAATTAGGCAAGATATGTTTGTGAAACTTTAAGGAATGATTAAATCTGTTATATTTGCCTAATTTGCTAATTCTGCTATATTTGCCTAATCTGCTAGTTCTGTTATATTGCCTAATCTGCTAGTTCTGTTATATTTCTTAATCTGCTAGTTCTTCTCTACTGCCTAGTCTGCTAGATCTGTTCATCTGCCAAATCTGTCATCTGCTAAGTCTGCTGAAAATGCCAAATCTGTTATATGCTAAATCTGCTAAATTACTTAATCTGCTGAATCCGTTAAGTCGCCTAATCTGCGAAAATCTGTTATCTGCTATATCTGTTAAGTTGATATATTCAGTCTGTTATTGACATAATCTGAATCAGCTATGAATAATAGACATGTATATTAGGTGTGGGCATAAATGGTAAATTATTAATTAATTGGCCGCAAAGATAAACATGGCTGACTCGAGGTTAGAATGAGTTTGCGGCGTAATTCTGCCTGGAACCGCCCGACACATCCAATGGCCGCAAACAATAGGTTCTAATGTGAGAAGTTAGTCATAACGTGCTTGAAACCCGAGGTTAGACTCAGTTTGCGGCAGAAATCTTCCCGGAACCAACCGACCTAACCAGTAGCCGCAAACTGTCAGTCTAATGTGAGAGGTCTGGGCATTAATATTTAATTAATGAAAATCTGAGATAAATATGATGTCTAAAACGTGTTGGGCGGATATGATTAAACCCACTAAACTGATGAATTTAATAAATTTGTTCCGTGAATCTGTAGGCCCAATTACAAAGTTAGACAAATCTGTAAGTCTGTTAATCTGTAACTGGTTAATCGGTAAGTCTGTTAAATCTGTATATCTGATCCGTTAGTCTGAAAACTTGTCTGTGAACTAGTTGATCTGAATTCTATATGTATGAACTTGTAAACAAGTTAATCTGAAATCTGTTAGTCTGGGGACACAAGGTTAGGAGGGGAATTACTTGTGTCATCTGTTGTTTGGGACCCATATTAGTCAGTAACCCTTTCTGGTATCAAACTTTGACCCAATAGTAGGTAGGGTCCGGGCACGCTTACTGAACTAATTATAAGTGGTTCATTCTGATAATGGCGAGGGGTATTGATGGTGCGTTCCAACCGGGTCATGTGCGTGCATGGATCCCGGTCTGCCTCTGAGGATGTAAGACGCCGTGACATCTGTAAATAGGTCTGTGCCAATTAGTTGTCACTTTAGGGAGTGATACACCCTACTGTGGGGCCGACACAGGGTATTTATGTATTAGGGAGTCGATCGCTTAGGGTAGGGTTTTAGGGTACACTTAGTTCTGTCTGTTTCTGTTGGTACCGTCTGTTTCTGTTGGGTGGTAACACCTGTCTGTTTCTGCATGGTACCGTCTGTTCCGGTGGTAAAGGCCCATTACTAGTGTACACCTAATTCTACATTCTGTTTCCGTAGGGATTAATCTGTTTCTGTCCGTTTCTGCTGGGGTGGTAAATGCCCATCATTAGCATTCTATTTCTGTCCGTTTCTGTTCGGGTGGAAAAGGCCCATTACTAGCACTCTCTTCTGTGGAAATTATTCTGTACCCGTTTCTGTTTCAGTTTAGACATTAGGGTGACACCTAATTCTGTTATACTAGTATAAGTGCAGAGAAGTGTAAAGCAATAACTTATATCATTCTGTTCTTCTGTTATATCTGTTACACCTGTTATAGTTATCTCTCATCCAGTTTTATTTTCATGTCATGTTATTATTATCTGTTCATAACTGAAAATCACTGGACTTGCCAGACTTTTTGTCTGACCCTTGTTGTTTCGCCTCCTTTCTTCCGTTTCCCCCCAGGTTTTGTAGAAGGGAATACTCTAGCTTGATCCAGATTTCTTCCGCTTGAAGTGCTTAAAGTATGACTCGTCTTCTTCTGTGGGGATTATGATTTTAAACTATGCATTCTGAAGGCTTTTGTACAAGACTGATATTTTGTACTTGAATTCTGATATTGTGATTTGAAAGGATGTAACCAAGCTTATTTCGGTTTCTGTTGTAATAAAGTTATAAAATTTTCAAGTACTGTTTTATCTGTCTTGTAAGTTTCTGTTCTGTCTACTAAAATTCTCCACCAAATTTAAGGCATTCCCTTTGTGAGTGACCTTAACGGAGGTGGGGTGTTACATCGGATTTCATTCTGTGTGATTGATATCGGTTGCATTGCGTGAATTGCCTGTGTGGCATGTTGAGATGCAAATGATCAAGGCTTCTGTTGAAAAGCAGAGTCTTGTGGTTGATGATCAAAGCACGGCTTTAATACAGCATAGCTTTGTGTAGCTTCAATTCGCGAGCCTCACACCCCGGTGTGAACCAGAAACGGGAAAGGACCTCATGGAGGGCATGCATTTCCTTCTAGCTGGGAGCGGTGTCAGCGTTTTGCATGCCCCTGACATTTTACTTATGTGGATGATGGATAGCGAGGCACCTCGGTTATATCGGTCGATCCAGGACCGATGGAGTCATTTGGCTCATTGACGCCCCATAGGGCGGGGAAACGCAGCGTTCAAGCATTTTAATCCACATCGAGTGGACCGGCCCTAACAATCCAAGGTGCAGTTGTGGCTGTATCCTGAGGGGTGGGCTAGAGCGTCTCGAATTCGGTAAGGACGATCCCTTGCCTTGGTTCACAGATGGAAATCCAATTTCCAATACGACATTTTGCAGTTTTAATTGTAAACCTATATATAGCGACATAGTGGTACGGGGCATTTATGCCTTCTATGATTGATACTTATAATTGAAATTGTTTCGACACTATACACTTATAGTAATAATAAAACATGAAATTTAATGTACTAAGCATTCTTGGCTATTATAAGATAAAAACTCTATCCTCCGGCTTGCGTTGCATTTTGTGATAGACCTGAGTCTTATAATAGCTTCATTGTTCTTTATTTAGCATTGCGCTGTTGTTTTTATGCACTGGTATTCTTGGGAGGAAACCCGTTCCGTGTTATACGACGTGGTCCCTTGATTTACCTAACTTTAAAATAAAGATTAATAACTGTTTTAGTTCTCACACCAGTCACATGACTGACCTGGAGTTTATTATTTTAACCTAAACTTTGGGTACCCCTATTTTACGCAAGGGCAGCTAGAAGTTTTGGTTTTGCAGATTTATATTCACAGGATCTTGGTTTATAGCTGGAATGATATTCAAAAAGCTCTGTATATATATATTCCTTTCAGTTGTGTTTTGTATTATTTTCCGCTGCATTGTAATGTATTTAAATCTCTGGTGTTTAGTAAATGTGTAATATTTATTCATACTATGTATATTATTGCATTCTGATGAAATTGTTGTAATAAGCTATGAAATGTTCTTCTGTTTGTGTTCTGATTCGTCTTGTCCTCAAGGAAATCCGTTCTTCCTCTTCTCCTTGGAGACCGGGGAAGTTACGGGCCCTTACATTTGTATTATAGATTGTTAGTTATGTCCAAATCAAATTTTCAAATAGTCGTTATGGGTTCATTTATAAACTATAACGTTTATTTAATAAATTTAAAAGGATTTTCATATATTTTGGATATCGTTTAACTCGAAATGTGTAATGTTGAGTTTTAAATCCATTTTAGTTTATTTTTAAAGCTATATACATATATATATATATATATGTATATATTCAATTTGGATATATATATATGATAATAATAATTTATTGTTATTTAATTAGGATGTCTTGGAATTTAATAATATTTTATTTATATTACTATAAGCTTTATGAATAGTCATTTTGCAAACGGCATCGGTTTTCAATGAAATTAGTTTCATTGGAACCATAATATTAAATTATTGCATGAAACCAAATTTCATGGCAAACCGATGTTGTATGTGACAACGATAGTCGTAAACGTTCAGTCATTTTGTATAGCATGAATTAAATTAATTTAATTCAATAGATGGATATTTATGTTTAAGTTGAGCAAACAATCGAATTAAGCTACGAAACCAATTCTATTGGATTCGTATTGACGTTTAAAGTTGGGATAGGTAGGTAGTTCATTATTTTTGAACATCGGGTATTTTGCTGTTCAAAATAACATCGTTTTGCATATAAAATAGCATCCCAGGAAATTATATTTTTAATCCCCTACATATACAAAAATCATATCTTTACGTCATATATATAGTAAAGACTATATTTTTAATACTTTAAAAAAATATAAAAATCATATTATTGAATAAATGAACCGAATAGAATATTCATAGTTTGAATAAAATATTTTGGTCGTTAAAAATATAATTTTTGACGTGAATGTGAATAAATAAATATTCATTTACAAACCTGACGGTTTGTTTATGTACACCTATTTGAAGGACAGTGATTGGGACGATAAATTTTACACATCGCCCAACTGCACAAATAAAATATGTGTTTGATTGTTTGAAACCCCACACGGGTATTGGGATGATATTTGACGTACACTAATCCCAATAATTAGTTGTATGTCGATCGATTGATTGATAGGCTGCTATAAGCGTTGAATATTTATATTCGATGCTTATACAGTGTAGAATGCACTTTGGATGATGGTTGATTATTCATCGTTGTTATTGTATACATGTGTTGTAGAAAATCCATATAATTAACTTTATATGGTAATTGATTGGGCCTCATTCCAGTTTTGAAAAAGAAATATTTGAAATAGAAATATTTGAAAAAGAAATATCTGAAAAAGAAATATTTGAAATAGAAATATTTGAAATAGAATATTTGAAAATAGGAATACATGAAGCCGTATTAATTAGATTGACGCCATTTTGACGTGAACGATATTTATATCGATTCTATTCATTTTATAATGAATATCGAAAGTGATTTCAAAATCTGATATTTTGAAAAGAATTGAATATAAACGAATTCGAAAAGAAATTGAATATAAACGAATTCAAATTGAAATCGAACTGAAATTGAATTAGAAATCAATTTGAATTGAAATACCAATATCTGATTAGAATGACTCGTTAGAGATAGGATCAGTAGTATCCTAGAACGAGTGTGAAGAGTATATTTTTCAAATGAAAACAATTTTTGTTTTGAAAATTTAAATCAATTATACGTATTTGAATATTTATTTATATTGAATATGGACAATCCAATATATAAAGGTTTTGTATATACGCGTCATGAACGTATATTCGAAGTTTTAATATACTGGATAGATATAGAATCACACTCTAGTCGCTCGGAGATGATTTTGATGATGGAGCTCCATCACCAAGATTTATGTTCGTGTTTCGAAGGTGTGATATCTATATATTTCCATTAGACTGGTGTGAGAACCAAAACTTATATAGCTAGAACACATTGTTGTGAATTGGCATCAAAAACATGATTTTTGTATATATATCAAAATTATGAATTTGAAACTTTAATTCGCTAATTGATTGATGTTTGTGTTGTTTGTTTATTTGTTTGATAATTTTGAACCACTATGCCTAATTGAACCAAATATTGAATTGTATTGAAAATTGGTCGCATTTGCTTGCATATACATATACTTACATTGAACAGGTCATAGCAAGGAGGCTAGAGCCGAAGAATAAATTTTGTTTGCCCGATGAATAGGTACATGTTTACTACATAATTTACTTTTTTGTTTGGGTGATGATGATTTTATGATCCTATTGGCTAGCCGCTTGGCTTTTTCTTTTTCTTTCTGGATACCACGTTGAGACGCCCCGAATTCCCGTTCTGACGGAAACAAGGGTTATCTTTGGAATATAACACAGAAACAGATAATAGCAGAACAAAATTAAATAAATACACCAGATAATGAACAATAGAATATACTGGATAAAAGTAATCATCAGAGTTACACAGTATACAGGATCTTACTTAGTACAAATACAGTTCAGCTATACATAAATGTCTACAGCGGAAAACAAACAAAATATGTACAATAGGAGCTGAACGGCATAAAAAGAGATAAATGATAGAATCCATCTTCAGCTCCAGCTATCCAGAAAGAACCAGCTAAACCTGAATACAAGGCTGCCCATGTAGAAAAAGGGGCACCCGAGTTTGAGAGTGAAACAAACTACGAGTCAGTCATGGGACTGTTATGAGAAATCTATTCAACACATATATAATATGGCTAACCACAGGACCACGCCACTTTCGTGGAACGGGTTTACTCCATTGGATTGCCAGTGCTTTAAAACAAATCTTTCTTTTAAACATCGCTATGCTTTTTATAAAAATGAAGCCATTATAAGACTCAGTTCCCATCACACAATGCAACGCAAACCGGAGGATAGAGTTTTATCTTATAATGGCCAAAATATGATTGATACGAATAAAACAAAGGCATTTGATATTATTGCTAGTGTTTATATGTTTTGAAAACTGTTTCAAATCATAACTATCAATCATAGACGGCATTAATGCCCCATACCACTATGTCGCCATATATATAGGTATACAATCAAAACCGCACAGTCACGTATTTGGAAATTGGATTTCCGTCATGAACCAAGGCAAAAGATAGTCCTTACCGAATTCGAGACGCTCTAGCCCGCCCCTCAAGAAAGTACTCAGTCAAGCCTTTGGATCGTCAGGGCCGGTCCACCGATGTGGATTAAAATTCCTGAACACTGCGTTTCCCCACCCTTTGGGGTGTAAATGAGCCAACGAATGACTCCATCGGACCCGAATTGCCCGATCAAACCGAGGCGCCTCGCAATAGCAACAACCACATAGGTGAAAAGTATATAAATGTCAGGGCTGGTAGGTCACTGACACCACCCTAGCTAGAAAGAAACGCAGGCCCTCCCTGATGTCCTCTCCCGTTTTAGGTTCATACCGGGGTGTGAGGCTCGCGAATTCACGTTATACACAAAGCTACGCCACGCAGGCGGTGCTTTGATCATCACCACAAGACTTTGCTTTTCAACAGAAGCCCTGATCACTGCATCTTAGCATGCCACACAGGCAATTCACACCGTGCAACTGATGGCTATCAATGACACAGAAAAAATTCCAATGTCAGACAACACTTTCCATTTGCAAGTCCGTTCTGGGTCTGAACGAAACCAGAGGCACTAAATACCTCGCAAACCCATCGATCACCACGCACGTCTGGACGATCACCACTCATTATCCATATTTCGGGATGCCTCCCAATCAGGACTTCAGTTACCTTCCAAACGAGGTGAAGATCTCCGGTCTTCGACTATCGTATTCATCTTCGACTTTCAATCGTCGGTCAATTATTTGAAATGAGAATTAACTCGGCCTTTTCAAATAATTCACGTATATTTAGAATTTCAAATCAATTTATTTCAATGGTTAAATTATTTGACAACACCAATCTTGTTCTTTAATGTAATTTTCACACCAAACACATTCAACCATCCAAAGCCACATAAATCGAGCAAATTCAGTTTATTTCCATTCCATATCGCTTATGATATTTTATAACTATTTATCGCTATTTTTATTTATTTTAAAATAGCCATTTTATTCAAAACGACGCTTCGGGCCATAACGCGGCCGTAGCGCTGTTTTTCTTCAGATTTGATTTACACATATCTGAAAATCTAACCGTTGGATTTTTACAAAATTCACATCATTAGAAAGGTCTTTTCAAAACGAATCCAACGGTTCCAATTTCGGGAAAATCCGACGGTCGGATCTCCCGGTACAATCGTTTGAAGTTTCGATTTCAAAATACGAACTGCAGCGTCGTTATTCAATTAAATATAATTATATATATATATATATATATATATATATATATAATTGTTTCTGGCGCTGTTTTTCTTCAAATTTGAATTAAACATTCCAGACAATCCAACCGTTGGATTTTTACAAGGTTGGTGCCGTTGGAAAGATATTTCCAAGGCGAACCCGACGGTTGCGGTTTCGGGAAAATCCAGTGGCCGGATTTCCCGTACTAGTTGTTTGAAAACACGGTTTCAAAACACGAACTGCACGGCCACGTTTCATTTTAATTTTATTTATATTTATATTTTTATATAAATATAGTTCATTCAACAATTTCAGTATCGTTTTCACTTCAAATATTTCACTAACGCCTTAAAATTTTGGAAAATTTCGCCATAACCTCCCCTGCACCGGGAGCATCGGGAAATCGCAAATAGCTTTCCCGGTCCTTCTAATCTCAAAAAGAAAAAGAAAAAGCCAAGCGGCTAGCCAACAGGCTCATAAAATCATCACCTAAACAAAACAGTAAATGTGTACCTATTTGTCGGGCACAAAATTTTATTCCTCTTCTCTAGCCCCTTTGCTATAACCTGTTCAATGAATATGCATGTACATATATTTAGTTCTTATCATTTATCCTTTTCTGTTCAACTTCATATTTGATTTCCATTTGGTTTAAAAACACCATTCATTCTAATGTTGCATGTATAGGCAAAATCATATCATTAGCTAATTAATGAATATTTCAACTCATATATGTTTATTTGAACAAGTGGCTATTTTTAACTCTTCACATTTCAACGATTCATGCATACAATAAAAATGTGATTTTTATTGTAAAACAATTCATTTCAAAACACTATTTTTCTATATAGTTCATATAGGTGACAAAAATAGGATTTTTTATCATAAAACAATTTCTTTTAAAACGAGATTATTTTACACAGTTCATATAGTCGATAAGGTGATTTTTTTATTATCAAACAATCTATTTCAAAATATGAATACCATTCAACACATGAATTTTTAATCAACGAATGAATATCGATTCAACACATGAAGGTTTTCTATAGTTTCTATATATAGATAAAAATGTGATTTTTATATTTAAGACGCGAATGCCATTCAACACATGAATTTTTAATCAACGAATGAATATCGATTCAACACATGAAGGTTTTCTATAGTTTCTATATATAGATAAAATTGTGATTTTTATATTTAAAACGCGAATACCATTCAACACATGAATTTTTAATCAACGAATGAATATCAATTCAACACATGAAGGTTTTCTATTCAATGAATAAATATACTTTAAGCAGATGAAAATAATTCAAACACACGAATATTATTCAAAATTTCGACAGCATAACGGCAGGGTAGTTAAAACCGGGACCGTCCCTAGTACGGCTCCTCGCTCTACCTTAAAACCTCGCGGTTTTTGACAATGGGGATCATGCATCTAGTTCGCACGCAGCCGGCATGTATATATTTATTTCATTTCCACAAACTAATCCTATGTAGTTTCAACCAAATATTTCTCAACCACAAACGGGTATTTTTCAACCTCAATCAATCAATATCAACCACAAACAATCCCAAACAATCATTCGTTATCAATCAATTTTCACAACAATTTCAATCAATAAATAACGTCCATGGTTTGTGGACGAGGGGCGTATATATATATATATATATATATATATATATATATATATATATATATCAATTCACTTTTATTTCAACACATATATAAATGGCTAGAAAAAGAAATTGAAGAGTGAGAAATTCTCACCAATAGCTATCCAACTTCACGACACTTCACTTAGAGAAATCTTCGCCTTTCTCGCCTTTTGTCGCTTTCGTTGCCCGTATACACTACCTATGTAAAGATCGAATTTTTACTTCGATGTTCAATATATAAAAATCGAATTTTCACTATGCTATTCAATATATAAAAATCGAATTTTTACTATGCTATTCAATATATAAAAATCGAATTTTTACTATGCTATTCAATATATAAAAATTGAATTTTTACTATGCTATTCAATATATAAAAATCGAATTTTTACTTTGCTATTCAATATATAAAAACCGAATTTTTAAATATAAAGATTTTGCCCTTTCAAATATTTCATTATAAAAATCACATTTGATATTTTTCTACACATATAAAGATGCTATTTTTAATATTCCTATCTTGTACAAATTATATTTTTACTTTTCTACTTAAACAAAATCATATTTTTACACCTCCTATATAGTAAAGATTATATTTTTAATACTTTAAAAATATAAAAATCATATTTTTCCTATGCTAAAAATTATATTTTTAAGTGAATAAAAGTCCTATATTTCCAATTTTTAAAATCGTATATTTTATCATATGAAAATCCTTACTTTTTATTTTTAAAAATCATTGCTTTTTAATACTATAATATTTATAAAAACTGATTTTAAATTTATTCTAAAAAAAAAATCAATTACATTATATAAAAATGAATAAAAATAAAATACAAAAACTTACAGTTCGAGAGAGGGGGGGATCGGTTTCACGGCTTTGGATGGAAGAGGAGAGCGAAGGGAGGGGGAAGGCGAGTTGGCCAGAGGAGGGGGTGCTGAGGCGTTCGACGGTGGAGGGGGTAGGCCAGAGGCGTGGGCTTCTCGAGTGTTGTCGCGATAAGGGGCTCGATTCGGGTGGCGTCGAGATGGGGCTCTGCGGTGAGGTGGGGCGTCAGAGGCGGGAGCGGCGAAGGCAGGGTGGTGGCGTGCGATCGTGGGCGGCGCGATGGTCGGCTCCCCAGGAGGCGCGACGCAGCTTTTTGATTTAGTTTTTTTTTCTTTTCCTGAACGTGGCTGAAATGTGGAAAAAAAAGGGGGGGGGGTTTATAGAAAATGTTTTTATATTATTTTATTTATTTATTTCGTTTAAATGTGAATTTTCAAACGAACACCATATCAAACCATACAAGTGACGCCCCCAGCTAATTACCCCCATTCCAAACACAATGGGATATGTTTCGTAGGCCCATTCGGCTGTTTCAGTCAGTTTCCGCTACAATTAAAATATAAATCAGTATATATTCAATTTGAACGTACATTTTAAATTACCAAGGCCACATACTGACTTCAAAAATTCCTGAAAAATTATTCCTAGCTTTGTATTGACGATACGGTCCTAACAAAACTAATTTCGTCGAATTCTGAGACCGTTTGAAAAATGGCCCATTTCCAGTCGATTAAAATCAACTGAAACTGGTCAAACGCGTTTTCCTTTGCCACGCTCACATATTGATTCGAAAAATTATGAAATTTGAAACCTAGCAGTAACTTCACATCCCGGACCCAACAAAAGTGGTTTCGTCGAAATCCGAGATCGTTTGCAAAATGTCCATTTTTAAGGGCCTGAATTCCATAGCGACTATTCAGAATTTTCAACTGGACATATCTTTTGATTCCCACTATCAAATTTCGATTTTTCAGATTCGTTGGAAAGGTATTCACTAACAGATTTAAATATTTTTGGTTTCACTAAAATCCGGATTGTTTTGCACCCGGTACAGTCCGACAAAGTTTGAATTCAATTTTTGAAACTACAGCGCCATTTCAGGCCTTGTTTATAATTATAATTAATTATATTCGTTTTCAATTGTCGATTCAAACTCAGTTTTCATCGCCATTATTTAAAATATTTATTTTAAATATTTAAAATCCATTATTTATGCAATTTAAAAAAATTTAATTGGTTCAGATTTTCTGGGTCGTTACAATCTCCCCAACTTAAAACTTTTCGTCCCCGAAAAGGAACAAAGTCGAAAGTGGTTTGATAATTCTACAATCACACAACACAACAACCAATCCAATTGTTTTTAACCTTCAAAAATATACTAATCAAATCCTATACCCCTTAAAAATCATTCAGACTATATAATTAAAAGTGCACATCTATGAAAAGAAAATAACAATAGAGTAGAGAATTGAATGGTAGTGCAAAGTAGGGTAAATGTACCTTGCACCGGAGTCAATCAGAGATATCTACTCGGCATCTAGGATAAGCCTTCTGAATGCTCTCCTCAGTTTCCCAAGTACATCTCGCGGATCTCCACTCCATTGCACCATGACTAAGCGAACCTTCTTGTTCCTCAGCTCTTTGGTTTCTTTGCCTATTATCTTTAGCGGCTCTCTTCTCACAGCTAATTCTGGGGTTATTTCAATGTCATGTTGAGCTGCTTCTTCCACGATCAAGTCTGGATCATGAACGTGCTTTCGAAGTTGAGATATGTGAAATACATCATGAATTTCAGGCAACCAATTAGGCAGTTTGACCCTATAAGCGAGAGTTCCGATCCGTTCCAGAATAGGAAACGGACCTATGAATTTGGGCGCTAACTTTCCAGTTTTACCGAACCGGATAACTCCTCTCATCGGCGATACTTTCAAATATACATAGTCGCCAACTTCAAAGGATATATCTCTTCTTCTTCTATCGGCATAGCTCTTTTGTCGGCTTTGAGCGGCGAGTAATCACTTCTTAATAAAATCGACTTTGTCGGCAGCTTCTCGAATCATATCGGGACCCAACACAAGTCTATTTTCAGGCTTGACCCCACAAGCAGGAGATCGGCACGGTCTACCGTACAATGCTTCGAATGGCGACATTGTCAGACTCGCCTGGTAGCTGTTGTTATAAGAGAATTCAGCCAAATGCAGATGGTCTTCCCATGATCCACCAAAATCTAGAATACAAGCCCGCAATAGATCTTCTAAAATGCGATTCACCCTCTCAGTCTGACCGTCTGTCTGAGGATGATAAGCGGTGCTCAAGTTCAACTTCGTTCCTAGCTCGACTTGAAATGCTTCCCAGAATTTGCTAGTGAATATCGTATCGCTATCACTTACTATACTGAGCGGCACTCCATGCAGTCTAACTATTTCCCTGAAGTAAATCTGCGCCAGACTCTGAGCGGTTCTGTTTGATCTGACAGGTATGAAATGGGCGGTCTTCGTGAAGCGATCTACGATCACCCAAATACTGTCATTCCCTTTTCTGGTTCTGGGCAAACCATAAATGAAGTAGCAGAAGCGTCTAGCCTCCTTGCTAGACCACGTTGAGACGCCCCGAATTCCCGTTCTGACGGAAACAAGGGTTATCTTTGGAATATAACACAGAAACAGATAATAGCAGAACAAAATTAAATAAATATAGTTTAAGCAGATGAAAATAATTCAAACACACGAATATTATTCAAAATTTCGACAGCATAACGGCAGGGTAGTTAAAACCGGGACCGTCCCTAGTACGGCTCCTCGCTCTACCTTAAAACCTCGCGGTTTTTGACAATGGGGATCATGCATCTAGTTCGCACGCAGGCGGCATGTATATATTTATTTCATTTCCACAAACTAATCCTATGTGGTCTCAACCAAATATTTCTCAACCACAAACGGGTATTTTTCAACCTCAATCAATCAATATCAACCACAAACAATCCCAAACCATCATTCGTTATCAATCAATTTTCACAACAATTTCAATCAATAAATATCATCCATGGTTTGTGGACGAGGGGCGTATATATATATATATATATATATATATATATATATATATATATATATATATAGCAATTCACTTTTATTTCAACACATATATAAATGGCTAGAAAAAGAAATTGAAGAGTGAGAAATTCTCACCAATAGCTATCCAACTTCACGACACTTCACTTAGAGAAATCTTCGCCTTTCTCGCCTTTTTGTCGCTTTCGTTGCCCGTATTCACTACATATGTAAAGATCGAATTTTTACTTCGATGTTCAATATATAAAAATCGAATTTTCACTATGCTATTCAATATATAAAAATCGAATTTTTACTATGCTATTCAATATATAAAAATCGAATTTTTACTATGCTATTCAATATATAAAAATCGAATTTTTACTATGCTATTCAATATATAAAAATCGAATTTTTACTTTGCTATTCAATATATAAAAACCGAATTTTTAAATATAAAGATTTCGCCCTTTCAAATATTTCATTATAAAAATCACATTTGATATTTTTCTACACATATAAAGATGCTATTTTTAATATTCCTATCTTGTACAAATTATATTTTTACTTTTCTACTTAAACAAAATCATATTTTTACACCTCCTATATAGTAAAGATTATATTTTTAATACTTTAAAAATATAAAAATCATATTTTTCCTATGCTAAAAATTATATTTTTAAGTGAATAAAAGTCCTATATTTCCAATTTTTAAAATCGTATATTTTATCATATGAAAATCCTTACTTTTTATTTTTAAAAATCATTGCTTTTTAATACTATAATATTTATAAAAACTGATTTAAATTTATTCTAAAAAAATCAATTACATTATATAAAAATGAATAAAAATAAAATACAAAAACTTACAGTTCGAGAGAGGGGGGGATCGGTTACACGGCTTTGGATGGAAGAGGAGAGCGAAGGGAGGGGGAAGGCGAGTTGGCCAGAGGAGGGGATGCTGGGGCGTTCGACGGTGGAGGGGGTAGGCCAGAGGCGTGGGCTTCTCGAGTGTTGTCGCGATAAGGGGCTCGATTCGGGTGGCGTCGAGAAGGGGCTCCGCGGTGAGGTGGGGCGTCAGAGGCGGGAGCGGCGAAGGCAGGGTGGTGGCGTGCGATCGTGGGCGGCGCGATGGTCGGCTCCCCAGGAGGCGCGACGCAGCTTTTTGATTTAGGTTTTTTTTTCTTTTCCTGAACGTGGCTGAAATGTGGAAAAAAAAGGGGGGGTTTATAGAAAATGTTTTTATATTATTTTATTTATTTATTTCGTTTAAATGTGATTTTTCAAACGAACACCATATCAAACCCAACAAGTGATGCCCCCAGCTAATTACCCCCATTCCAAACACAATGGGATATGTTTCGTAGGCCCATTCGACTGTTTCAGTCAGTTTCCGCTAAAATTAAAATATAAATCAGTATATATTCAATTTGAACATACATTTTAAATTACCAAGGCAACATACTGACTTCAAAAATTCCTGAAAAATTATTCCTAGCTTTGTATTGACGATACGGTCCTAACAAAACTAATTTCGTCGAATTCTGAGACCGTTTGAAAAATGGCCCATTTCCAGTCGATTAAAATCAACTGAAACTGGTCAAATGCGTTTTCCTTTGCCACGCTCACATATTGATTCGAAAAATTATGAAATTTGAAACCTAGCAATAACTTCACATCCCGGACCCAACAAAAGTGGTTTCGTCGAAATCCGAGGTCGTTTGCAAAATGTCCATTTTTAAGGGCCTGAATTCCATAGCGACTATTCAGAATTTTCAACTGGACATATCTTTTGATTCTCGCTATCAAATTTCGATTTTTAAGATTCGTTGGAAAGGTATTCACTAACAGATTTAAATATTTTTGGTTTCACTAAAATCCGGATTGTTTTGCACCCGGTACAGTCCGACAAAGTTTGAATTCAATTTTTGAAACTACAACGCCATTTCAGGCCTTGTTTATAATTATAATTAATTATATTCATTTTCAATTGTCGATTCAAACTCAGTTTTCATCGCCATTATTTAAAATATTTATTTTAAATATTTAAAATCCATTATTTATGCAATTTAAAAAAAATTAATTGGTTCAGATTTTCTGGGTCGTTACAATCTCCCCCACTTAAAACTTTTCGTCCCCGAAAAGGAACAAAGTCGAAAGTGGTTTGATAATTCTACAATCACACAACACAACAACCAATCCAATTGTTTTTAACCTTCAAAAATATACTAATCAAATCCTATACCCCTTAAAAATCATTCAGACTATATAATTAAAAGTGCACATCTATGAAAAGAAAATAACAATAGAGTAGAGAATTGAATGGTAGTGCAAAGTAGGGTAAATGTACCTTGCACCGGAGTCAATCAGAGATATCTACTCGGCATCTAGGATAAGCCTTCTGAATACTCTCCTCAGTTTCCCAAGTACATCTCGCGGATCTCCACTCCATTGCACCATGACTAAGCGAACCTTCTTGTTCCTCAGCTCTTTGGTTTCTTTGCCTATTATCTTTAGCGGCTCTCTTCTCACAGCTAATTCTGGGGTTATTTCAATGTCATGTTGAGCTGCTTCTTCCACGATCAAGTCTGGATCACGAACGTGCTTTCGAAGTTGAGATATGTGAAATACATCATGAATTTCAGGCAACCAATTAGGCAGTTTGACCCTATAAGCGAGAGTTCCGATCCGTTCCAGAATAGGAAACGGACCTATGAATTTGGGCGCTAACTTTCCAGTTTTACCGAACCGGATAACTCCTCTCATCGGCGATACTTTCAAATATACATAGTCGCCAACTTCAAAGGATATATCTCTTCTTCTTCTATCGGCATAGCTCTTTTGTCGGCTTTGAGCGGCGAGTAATCGCTTCTTAATAAAATCGACTTTGTCGGCAGCTTCTCGAATCATATCGGGACCCAACACAAGTCTATTTCCAGGCTCGACCCCACAAGCAGGAGATCGGCACGGTCTACCGTACAATTCTTCGAATGGCGACATTGTAAGACTCGCCTGGTAGCTGTTGTTATAAGAGAATTCAGCCAAATGCAGATGGTCTTCCCATGATCCACCGAAATCTAGAATACAAGCCCGCAATAGATCTTCTAAAATGCGATTCACCCTCTCAGTCTGACCGTCTGTCTGAGGATGATAAGCGGTGCTCAAGTTCAACTTCGTTCCTAGCTCGACTTGAAATGCTTCCCAGAATTTGCTAGTGAATATCGTATCGCTATCACTTACTATACTGAGCGGCACTCCATGCAGTCTAACTATTTCCCTGAAGTAAATCTGTGCCAGACTCTGAGCGGTTCTGTTTGATCTGACAGGTATGAAATGGACGGTCTTCGTGAAGCGATCTACGATCACCCAAATACTGTCATTCCCTTTTCTGGTTCTGGGCAAACCATAAATGAAGTAGCAGAAGCGTCTAGCCTCCTTGCTAGACCACGTTGAGACGCCCCGAATTCCCGTTCTGACGGAAACAAGGGTTATCTTTGGAATATAACACAGAAACAGATAATAGCAGAACAAAATTAAATAAATATAGTTTAAGAAGATGAAAATAATTCAAACACACGAATATTATTCAAAATTTCGACAGCGTAACGGCAGGGTAGTTAAAACCGGGACCGTCCCTTGTACGGCTCCTCGCTCTACCTTAAAACCTCGCGGTTTTTGACAATGGGGATCATGCATCTAGTTCGCACGCAGGCGGCATGTATATATTTATTTCATTTCCACAAACTAATCCTATGTGGTTTCAACCATATATTTCTCAACCACAAACGGGTATTTTTCAACCTCAATCAATCAATATCAACCACAAACAATCCCAAACAATCATTCGTTATCAATCAATTTTCACAACAATTTCAATCAATAAATATCGTCCATGGTTTGTGGACGAGGGGCGTGTATATATATATATATATATATATATATATTTATATATAGCAATTCACTTTTATTTCAACACATATATAAATGGCTAGAAAAAGAAATTGAAGAGTGAGAAATTCTCACCAATAGCTATCCAACTTCACGACACTTCACTTAGAGAAACTTCGCCTTTCTCGCCTTTTGTCGCTTTCGTTGCCCGTATTCACTACATATGTAAAGATCGAATTTTTACTTCGATGTTCAATATATAAAAATCGAATTTTCACTATGCTATTCAATATATAAAAATCGAATTTTTACTATGCTATTCAATATATAAAAATCGAATTTTTACTATGCTATTCAATATATAAAAATCGAATTTTTACTTTGCTTTTCAATAGGTTTAGGGTTGCGGTTGGAGGGGGAAACAAAGGGGATGAGGAGGGGACTCGATGAAGGAGGCGGCGGCACTCAAGGAGGAGGAGCGGCAGCTGCTCCGCCCCGTCCTTCTTCTTCTTTTCTTTTTTCTTTTCTTTTTCTGATTTCGAAAAATGAATTGAAATTGTCGGGTGGGGGGCCTGGGTAGTTAAGGGAAGAAAGGGTTTTTTTATTAAATGGAGCTGCAGGTAAAACCATCAAATTGCAGTAACATATATTCCTATACATATTTTGTTGGATTTTCTGACCGTTCTAGGGCAGAATTCATATACAGAAATTCTACAATTTAAGATGTTGCAACAAAAAGGTTAAATCGGATATCCAAAAAGCTCTTATGTTATTTAGTAGTCATTAGGAAACACAGTAATGGAATGAGCATCCAACCTATTAACATCATAATCAAACCAATGTTAAGTTTGTTTACCGTGGACCGTTATCTTACAGCATGCACTGTGACGCAACAAAAATAAGCACATAAGCAGTGTTAGAAATAAAATATTTTATCGTTAAAAATATAATTTTTAGCGTGAATGTGAATAAATAAATATTTATAAACAAATCGACCGATTTGTTTATATACACTGATTTGACTGATATTGATTGGGTCGATAAATTTTACACATCGCCCAACTGCACAAATAAAATTTGCGTTTGATGGTTTGAAACCCCACACGGGTGTTGGGATGAAATTTGAAGTTCACTCATCCTGATTGATTAAATATGTCGATCGATTGATTGACAGGTTGTTATAAGCGTTAGATATCTATATTTGATGCTTATACGGTGTAGTGCACTTTGGTTGATGGTTGATCATTTTTCAATGCTATTATATACGTGTGATGTATGAAAATCCATACAATTAATATTATATGGTGATTGATTGGGCCTCATTCCAATTTAGAAAATAAAGAATATAAAATAAAGGTTCATGTGTTGATTGTACTCATCCATTGAGATTAGTCATGTGTTGAACGAATATTTTTATAATAAAATTTACTTCTTTATCAATATAAAATAAAGGTTCATGTGTTGACTGTACTCATCCGTTGAGATTAGTCATGTGTTGAACGAATATTTTTATAATAAAATTTACTTCTTTATCAATATAAAATAAAGGTTCATGTGTTGACTGTACTCATCCGTTGAGATTAGTCATGTGTTGAACGAAATATTTTAACAATAAATTTTATATCTTTATCACTATTAAATAAAGGTTCATGTGTTGACTGTACTCATCCGTTGAGATTAGTCATGTGTTGAACGAAATAATTTAACAAAAATAGTCGCACGTGGACAGTACTCATTCGTTGAGATAAGTGGTGTGTTGACAAAAATAAATATTCATTTGTTGAATAGAATAAAGGAATATATAAATCCGTGTTGATTAGAGATGCGCCATTTTGACGTGAACGATATTTATATCGATTTTATTCATTTTAAAATGAATATTGAAAAGTAATTTTGAAATAGAATATTTTGAATTGAATATAAAACGATTTCGAAATGAATAGAATATAAAACGATTTCGAAATGAATAGAATATAAAACGATTTCGAAATGAATTGAATATAAAACGATTTCGAAATGAATTGAATAGAAAACGATTTCGAAATGAATTGAATAGAAAACGATTTCGAAATGAATTGAATATAAAACGATTTCGAAATGAATTGAATAGAAAACGATTTCGAAATGAATAGAATATAAAACGATTTCGAAATGAATTGAATAGAAAACGATTTCGAAATGAATTGAATATAAAACGATTTCGAAATGAATTGAATAGAAAACCAATTTGATTTGAAACCAATTTGAATCAAATTCGAATTGAATAGATAACGAATTCGAATTGAATTGAATATATAACGAATTGAATTCGAATTGAATAAATAATGAATTCAAATTGAATTGAAATTTGAATTGAATAGAAATGAATTCTAAAACGAATTTATAAGGAAAAATTCAATTTTGATTTGAATTGAAATGGAAGTTGAAATTGCTTTTAAAACGAATTTAAAACTATTTATATAATTCGTCTTAAATAGAAATCGACAAAATATATATTATATATATAATATAGTGGCCTGAATAGAACGCGCCGCGCCGCGGCAGTTCGCGAATTTCGACCATTTATTTCAAACGGACATTACGGAAGATCCGACCGTCGGATTCTCCTAAAACCGGAACCGTTGGGTTCGTAACGAAAAGAGCTTTCTAACGAATATTAGAAATTTGAAATCTAATGGTTGGATTTGGATATACGTCCAAAACAAATTCAGAAAAAGGTCGTTGTAAGTGCGGTTCGATGGCCGTTGATGGAAATCGACTGTACGGGCCTTGATAAAATTATTAAAAATAGTAATAATTTGAGTAAAATCATAAGAAATGATTTGGGAAGAATTGGGGTGAAAAACTCCATATTTGAAAAGGTAAAAATAGATTTTTATCAAAATGAACTAGTTTGAACTAAATTTAAAACCCGATTTGTTTTTAAATAAATAAATTAGATTTAAAAAGGGGTTTTAAATAATCGGAATTCCTAATATATTTGATTTGAATTAAATAGAATGTGATTTGGGTTTGTCGTGAACTGTGTTTTAAATAACACCTAGTTCTTTAACCCAGTAAAAGGAGTTTTAACGAATCTGCAATTAGATTGAAATGTAAATCTATAATCTAAATTATCAAATTTAGAAGTGAGCGAGGATGGAGTATCACCAGTTTTGCTCCAAAGCGATAGTCAAATCTTTAATTAGATTTGAACGTGAAATGGTAATTAATTTTACCGATAACACCCCGGTGTTTGATATGGAGTACTACCAGTTTTGCTTCATGGGATGAATAAGTTGGGATTGGGAAATAAAATAAATAATTACTTCGGTACGGTTCGCTAATCTCGACTAGTTCAGAAAACCATAATTTGGTTTGATTTGACATCCAAAGGAAGATTAAAGAATAAATTTTAAAGAATATATCTTGGATAAAATTAATGGGAACCTTTCCCAAAAGATGTGAATATTTAAATAATAGAATATTCAGAATTGGAATGAGGCGTATGTTGTGTTTTCTAGCATTTGTTTTAATATACGCGGGTTGTTCGGAAAGTCCGGGTTTATACCCATTCTGAATAATCGATTCGACGATATGTCGAAGATGAAGACGGTGGTTGAAGACCGGAAGTCTTCACATCGTTTGGGTAATTACTGATGATCTTGATTGGGATGTACACCCAAGAAGATGGAAACAGTTGGTGATCGTCCAGACGTACTTGGAGATCGATGGATATGCGGGGTACTAGGTGCCTCCGGTTTCGTTCAGACCCAGAACGGACTTGTAAATGGATTGTGTGTCCGACATTGGATTTCAGTATGTGTGGTTGATTTCTATTAAATATATATCTGTTTGGTGGCGGAGAATTTATTCTTTTGCTTAACGCCCTTCTCTGAGACGTACGAGCTCAGAGGTTGTATATCGATGGACATCAGTCGCATGGCATGAATTGCCTGTGTGGCACGCTAAGATGCAATGATCAAGGCTTCTGTTGAAAAGCAAAGTCTTGTGGTGGATGATCAAAGCACAGCCTACATGGCAGCTTTGTGTATAACGTGAATTCGCGAGCCTCACACCTCGGTATGAGTCAAAAACGGGATAGTGACTGCAGGGAGAGCACGACGTTTCTTTCTAGCTTTGGTGGTGTCAGTGACTTACCAGCCCTGACATTTATATACTTTTCACCTATGTGGTTGTTGGAATGCGAGGCGCCTCGATTATAGGTCTGTAAGGACCGGGAAACGTGTGTTCAGGCATAATTAATCCTCTAACGTAAGTGAGGACTGGCCCTGAAGATTCGGGGTTGCCCAGAGTGCGTAACCCTGAGGCATTTGCTATAGTGTCTCGAGCGCGGAGAGGAGCTTGCCCCTTGCCTCGACTCATGACGGAAATCCAATTTACAATACGTGTATTGCGGTTTTAATTGTAGAACTAGTATGGCGACATAGTGGTATGGGGCACTTATGTCGTCTATGATTTATATTTATAATTGAAATTGTTTTGACACTATACACTTATTATAGTATCAAATGATTTGTTTTAAACGTACCAAGCATGTTTGGCTGTTATAAGGTAAAACCCTATCCTCCGGCTTGCATTGCATTGTGTGATGGGACCTGGGTCTTATAATAGCTTCATTTTTCGAAAAAGCATTGCGCTGTTTATTCTATGCACTGGTATTCTTGGGAGGAAACCCGTTCCGTGTTATACGGCGTGGTCCCTTGAATTACTCTCTTTTAAAGAAAAGTTTTAAATAACTGTTTTAGTTCTCACACCAGTCACATGACTGACCTGGAGTTTATTGTTTTAACCTAAACTCTGGGTGCCCCTATTTTCCACACGGGCAGCTTGTAGTTTTAGTTTTGCAGATTTATATTCATAGGATCCTGGTTTACAGCTGGAATGATATCCGGAAAGCTCTGTATCTGTATATCACCTTCAGTTGTGCTTTGTATTATTTTCCACTGCTATGTAATTTATTGTAATCTCTGATATTTATCGAATGTATATTTATTCATTTATACTCTGTATATTCTTGTATCTGATGGAATTGTTGTAATAGCAATGAAATGTTCTTCCATCTGCGTTCTATTTGTGTGTTGTTCTCATAGTATCCGCTCTTTCCTTCATGGGGAAGTAACGGGTTCTTATAGTTTGTTTGATTGCAAAAATTAGTTAGATTATATGATTGAAATTTGAGTTGTTTGGTGAAATGGAATGGATTGATTGATGTGTGAATGGCGTGGGCCTTCACTAGACCGGGGATAAGGCTAGGCCTTGTCCCGTTTCTAGTATCGTGTCGTTATGCCGCCGAAATTTTCTAAAATATGTTAGAAAAATAAAAATATCATTTTATTGAATAAATGAACCGAATAGAATATTCATAGTTTGAATAAAATATTTTGGTCGTTAAAAATATAATTTTTGACGTGAATGTGAATAAATAAATATTCATTTACAAACCTGACGGTTTGTTTATGTACACCTATTTGAAGGACAGTGATTGGGACGATAAATTTTACACATCGCCCAACTGCACAAATAAAATCTGTGTTTGATTGTTTGAAACCCCACACGGGTATTGGGATGATATTTGACGTACACTAATCCCAATAATTAGTTGTATGTCGATCGATTGATTGATAGGCTGCTATAAGCGTTGAATATTTATATTCGATGCTTATACAGTGTAGAATGCACTTTGGATGATGGTTGATTATTCATCGTTGTTATTGTATACATGTGTTGTAGAAAATCCATATAATTAACTTTATATGGTTATTGATTGGGCCTCATTCCAGTTTTGAAAAAGAAATATTTGAAATAGAAATATTTGAAAAAGAAATATCTGAAAAAGAAATATTTGAAATAGAAATATTTGAAATAGAATATTTGAAAATAGGAATACATGAAGCCGTATTAATTAGATTGACGCCATTTTGACGTGAACGATATTTATATCGATTCTATTCATTTTATAATGAATATCGAAAGTGATTTCAAAATCTGATATTTTGAAAAGAATTGAATATAAATGAATTCGAATAGAAATTGAATATAAACGAATTCGAATTGAAATCGAACTGAAATTGAATTAGAAATCAATTTGAATTGAAATCAATTTGAAATGAATTTAAGACCAATTTATATTGAAATATTCAATTTTGATTAGAAATTGAATATGAAGTTGAAACCATTTTGAAAACGAATTTAAAACGATCTATAAATCACGTTTTAAAAAGGAAATCGACGAAGTATATATTATATATATTATATATATAATATAATGGCCTGAATAGAACGCGCCGCGCCACGGCAGTTCGCGAATTTCGACCATTGACTTCGAACGGATATTGCGGGAGATCCGACCGTCGGATTCTCCTAAAACCGGAACCGTTGGGTTTGTATCGAAAAGAGCTTTCTAATGGATATTTGAAATTTGAAATCTAACGGTTGGATTTGGAGATACGTCCAAATCAAATTTGGAAAAGGTCGCTGTAAGTGCAGTTCGATGGTCGTTGATGGAAATCGACTGTACGGGCCTTGATAAAATTATTAAAAATAGTAATAATTTGTGTAAAATCATAAGAAATGATTTAGAAAGAACTGGGATGAAAAATCCCATATTTGAAAAGATAAAAATAGATTTTTATCGAAATGAACTAGTTTTAAACTAGAATTATAATTCTATTTATTTTTAAATAAATAAATTGAATTTGAAAAGGGTTTTAAAAATAACCAGAATTTCCAATGATTGCATTGGAGTGGATTTGAATCGAGATTGTCTTCGGAATATTTCGATGTTGGAATTCGGGATTATACAGATGTTGTTATGGAAATTTGAAAGATATATATATTTATATCGTTATTTCCAATACGACATTTGTTAATCGTAGAATTTGATATTGAATATAAGCCGATATATTTTCTATTCAGAGCCTTGTGTTGAATATCAAATGTGATTTGGGTTTGTCGTGACTGGTGTCTTCACTAACACTGTTCTTGAACCCAGCTGAGAAAAGATTAAATCTTTTTATTTAGATTTAATAAAGTGTACCAATTAAATGATATTTAATTGGAATTGAATTGATATTGATTTTTGGGTTTATCGTGAACAGTGGTTTAAATAAAACTCGTTCTTTAACCCGATAATTAATGGAATATGATTTTGGATTTATCGTGAACCGTGTTTTAAATGACACTGATTCTTTAACCCAGTTAGCGATTAAAACTAAGTGGAGTTTTAATGAATCTTTAATTAGATTGAAATGACCGAGAATGGAGTATCACCAGTTTTGCTCCAGGCGATAGTTAAATCTTTAATTAGATTTGAACGTGAAATGGTAATTGAATTTACCGATAACTCTGTGGTGTTAGATATGAAGTACTACCAGTTTTACTTCATGGGATGAATAGGTTGGGATTGTGAAATTAAAACAAATGGTTACTTCGATAAGTTTCGGTAATCCCGACTAATTTGAATTGATATTCAAAAGTAGATTAAAGAATAAATTCAAGGAATTTATCTTTGATAAAATTAATGGGAACCTTTCCCTATGAATGTGAAATTTAGAAACTAACGGTCGTTTAGCCAAGCAGAATGGTTTTCTGGATATTGATCTGATGTTGGTTTCGGCATTCGGGGTTAATATTTAGGAAATTATTCTCTTGATTAATTTACGGTTAGTGACTGATGAATTGGAATGAGGCGTATGTTGTGTTTGTGTAACACTTATTTAAAATATACGCGAGTTATTCGGAAAGACCGGGTTTATCCCATTCTGAATAACTGATACGACGATAAGTCGAAGATGAAGACGATGGTCGAAGACCGGAGGTCTTCACGTCGTTTGGATAATTACTGATGATCTTGATTGGCATGTACACCCAAGAAGATGGAAACAGTTGGTGATCGTCCAGACGTACTTGGAGATCGATGGATATGCGGGGTACTAGGTGCCTCCGGTTTCGTTCAGACCCAGAACGGACTTGTAAATGGACTGTGTGTCCGACATTGGATTTTAGTCTGTGTGGTTGATTTCTATTAAATATATATTTGTTTGGCGGCGGAGAATTTATTCTCTTGCTTAACGCCCTTCTCTGAGACGTACGAGCTCAGGGGTTATATACTGATGGATATCAAACGCATAGAGTGAATTGCCTGTGTGGCACGCCTAAGTGGCAAATGATCAAGGCTTCTGTTGAAAAGCAAAGTCTTGTGGTTGGTGATCAAACCACGACCTTTGTGGCATAGCTTTGTGTAACGTTTACTTCGCGAGTTTCACACCCGGTATGAACCAAAAACGGGAGAAGGACCTCAGGGAGGACATGCGTTTCTTTCTAGTTAGAAGTGGCGTCAGTGGTTTTACACGCCCTGACGAGTTTGACTTATGTGGTTGTTGCTGTTGCGAGGCGCCTCGGTTAGATCGGACGATCCGGGTCCGATGGAGCCACTCGTTGGCTCATTTACACCCCAAAGGGTGGGGAAATGCATGTTCAGGCATTTTAATCCACATCGGTGGACCGGCCCTGACGATCCAAGGGTCACTCGAGCTCTGATCCTGAGGGGCGGGCTAGAGCGTCTCGAATCGGTTGAGGACTATCTTTTGCCTCGGTTCATAGAAGGAAACCCAATTTCCAAATACGTGACTTTGCGATTGTGATTGTATAACCTATATATGGCGACATAGTGGTATGGGGAATTCATGCCGCCTATGATTGATACTTATGATTTGAAGTTGTTTATACACTATACACTTATAATAGTATCAAATGATTTCTTTTAAACGTATCAAGCATTCTTGGCTATTATAAGGTAAAAACCCTATCCCCTGGCTTGCGTTGCATTGTGTGATAGGACCTGGGTCTTATAATAGCTTCATTTTTCTCTATTTAGCATTGTGCTGTTTGTTTTATGCACTGGTATTCTTGGGAGGAAACCCGTTCCGTGTTATACGGCGTGGTCCCTTGATTTACCTAACTTTAAAAATAAATATTAACTGTTTTAGTTCTCACACCAGTCCCATGACTGACCTGGAGTTTATTGTTTTAACCTAAACTCTGGGTGCCCCTATTTTCGACACGGGCAGCTAGTAGTTTTGGTTTTGCAGATTTATATTCACAGGATCCTGGTTTACAGCTGGAACGATATCCAGAAAGCTTTGTATCCGTATATCTCTTCTAGTTGTGTATTGTATTATTTTCCGCTGTGATGTATTTAAATGTAATTTAAATCTCTGATATTTCTGTGTAATATTCATTTATACTCTGTATATTCTTGTATTCTGGTGCATTGTTGTAATATACAATGAAATGTTCTTTCGTCTGCGTATCGTTGTGGTTTGTTCTCGAACTATCCGTCGCTTTCCTTTACGGGGAAGTTACGGGTCTTTACAGAAACAGTCTCTGAATGCGACGAAACTTGTGCCATTGGACCCATATTAGTAGTTATTGTGGGATATTAATATTCATATCGATCAAACTTGTCGTTTAATCGTGTGAAGGGTAAACGCCAATGTTTTTATTTAATCATTTTATCGATTTAATCTGAAATTAAAGAATAACCAATTTTCATACGAACTGTCTTTTCAACGAAACTAATCATATTAAATCCGTAATGATTTATTATGTAGTATTTCATGTTAACTGGATTTATTTTATGATCTTATGCAATTTAAACGCGTGTCGATTCACATATTTAAGTTATAAAAGAATTTTAACAAACAATCTCGGAATTCGATGAAATCTTTTCCATCGTGTCCGGAATATTGGTTTATATAAGAATTTCCAATTTCATCGAAAAAGGAAGTCGTATGTGGTAGTTTTTGTACGTAACTTCGCGACGAAGTTTGGTTTAATAATATTTAATAAATCAACACCTATATAAATACTACTTTACAAATAATACCCTAAATTTTTACGTGTATAGTCAACGCAAAAAACGCTACCTCCAATAACATTCAAACGGCTATAATTCATCAATCTTCTCTTCTAATTTCCTCTAAATCTATTCCTCCATTCACAGAAGCTTCAACTGGAAAAATATCGAGCTCAGTGAGCTCTTTGATCTGAGCAGTGGTGATCTAATCTTGTACAGTGTGGGGGCCAATATTGGTCATGAAACTACTTGCAGTTGGAGAGCGTTTGACGGTGATTGGAAGCGTTGAGCTAAAAGTGGCTAAGGCTGGAGGTCGAGCAGGCCGAGGCGCTCAATCCATTGGCTTTTGGATCGTGTTTGTAACACCCCACATCCGTTAGTGTCACTCACAAAGGGAATGCACTAAGTTCTGTGGAGCATTTTAAGGTAAAAGATGCAGATGAATTACAAGACAGACAAAAATTAAAACAGCGGTAAATAAAACTTTGCTTTATTGATAAAATAGTTTGTACACGATTTCTTTATAATATCAGAGTATCATATGTCTTACAAAATAAAGAAGCATAAAACAACATTTATATTCCCCAATTGTAGCAAGAGCCAGCCATAGCATCTGAAAAGAGAATCCAAGCAAAACTTTGACAAATCTTCGAGCAGGGAATGAGTGACAGTCCAACTTAACCTAAGCTATACTATTCCCTCCTTTACTACCTTAGGGGGGGGGGGACGGAAGAAAAGAAGACGAAAGAAAAACAGAGTCAGACATAAAGCCTGAGTAAGTTCAGTTACTTCTAGCATGTGAACATGGAAAAACAAAACGACATGAATTAACTGAATACAAGATAACACCATGATGATAGGGTCAGCAAGATTAGACAAGATTAACACAAGATATGCTAAGATAAGATAAACTGGATATGCTCTAATACTTTCGCCGCTTCGCTATTTCCTTGTTATACTGGTTTCTATATCTCTGCACCACCTAACTAGTATCCCAACTAGTAATGATAACGTGATCCCAAATCCGGTAATTTCGGTTGCCTTTAGGCATACATTTATTATCTATTACCTAGATCTAATCTAGGGTTTTCCATTGAGTGCTTCCTAGATTCAACTAGGGTTTACGCGACTTGTCTAATGCTTTACAGATTCAGGGTTTATGCCACCTAGGTCCACTAGGGATTACGCTACCTGTCGAACGATGCCCTTAGTCTAGGACACACTACCTAGAGTGGTATATGTTCCTAGACTTTCCCCACGTATGTGTCGCGAATCGTTTATCGCCATCTAGATGCACATGTCCTGAAATGTGCGACCCGAGTCCCGTGGCAGGGCTACTCTAGAAACACGAAACTCAGTCGGTAGCTTTTCAGATATCTGCCGGTGCAGATGCTAAGGTCTGTTTTTCTACTAGTGGTTATGGTCCCACGTGACCCCTCCCTCAACTAATGAAAGGCAATCCAAGCAAATCAAGCGCGAGAACTGTACTTTTTCCACTCTATGCCCTACTTTCCTATTGACCAGCCTCACCCATAACTAGATAGCAAGTATATGGTCTGTTGGGAGTTCTCTTCCTTTCCGCATACGTACAACGATTGACTAAAGATTGTAGGTAGACGACGAGTTGCTATCACAGGGCTACTGGTCTCGCCGAATCACGCTGGTCCATCCTAGTCTTTAGGTTGCCTTGTACTGCAACCAAGGCATACCCTTGGTTCTTCTACCGCAGACCTTATGTAACGACCCGGAAAAATGCGATCTTGGTTATCCGATATACAACACATATCGAACATCCAAGGATCGAAAATAACCGAATAGTTAATGAAAGAAATTAGAAGGTGAGAATAGATAAGATAGAAACGTAGAATAGAAGAAGAACACAACATAAGAGTAACACGAACCTCACAGCGGAACGAATAACATATAATAGATAACATAACTTTGAAATATAACAGTTATGTATACAATATCACTTATCAGAGTACAACACTTACAACATAGCGGAAATAACTATAGCGATATGATCTTGAAGCCTCCTGCTCCACGCTCTTCTAGTATATCTGTAAATTCCTGACTACTTGACTGCCCGTACAAAATTAGGCACCCAAGAGTTTAGGGAAAACAAAACAAATAAACTCCGGGTCAGTCATGGGACTAGTATGAGTAAAACAGTTTAAATAGGTATATGAACAAGTAAACGATATCTCATAAGACCACGCCGCAGAACGGAACGGGTTTTTCCCTTATGAGAATCCAAAATATCCTTATATCAAAAACCTTTTGATATTATAATAATGTCTATGTACAAATAGATATCGACTAGCAGAAACGCTTTCATCTCACGTTCTACATATATAGTATACAATCAAAATCGCAAGCACGTATTGGGTAATGGATTTCCAACTATGACAAGGTATGGAATCACCTTCCGATCAGTGTACTCTAGGAACGATACACTGGAGTTCAACAAGAACATCTTGTAACTCAGCCACACATGACCGACCACTCATTTCGCTTGAGTGTATCGAATGTACATCACCAACGGTTGGGATCAGCAACCGTTCCCGTATATATATGGGACAGCATTGATAGATTTAAGAAAAAAATGAATATTCTCTAGATAGATGATTATACACCCTACTTCGGTGCGACCGACTTAGCCATGCTGCCTGCCCGATTTCTGTCATTTACCGGTTGATGAGGCTAGAAGCTACGCTTTATCATTACATCAGATTCACTTCGAATGCCACATTGTCAAATCCATCGAAATCACTAATTGACGTTTACAACAGTACATTACGTGTCAGCTAAAAGAAGTTTCCTTCTCCGCTTCCACTATTGGTACGGTTGAAGAAATCAATGTACGTGACCTTTCTGGAAATACTCTGTCAGACATCCATCTTCATTCACTTAGAATGTCACATCGTCATACCCGCCAAATCACAAATTGACTTATCCAAAAATAACACGGGTATACAGCTAAGAGAAACGAATTCCTCCGCCACCAAACGTGAATACGTTTGAACAGATCAACTTACGCGATCTATTGGATATACTCTGTCAGACCTTCGTCCATAAAGGTTGTCCTGGGACTGGACAAACCGAAGGTACTATTCTGTAAACAGGATAGTCCTTGCATTTTACTCCGTCTTCAATTATCTTTGGCATATATGATTCGCGACGCTTATGCCAATACAGAGTGGTTCTTTGGATAATAATCCAACCGGTATCTCCATATTAACAACGTTAAAATGGTCAAAACTTCGATAGTCGGTGATTTAACCATCAAAGAAAAACAAGTGTGCAAACAACGATATTATTTCCAAATGGAAATTATATCGAACAAACATCATTTAACATTAATCTCTTTAGTTCATTTATTTACTTATCTCATGTTTTCCTATATTCTAAATTCTTATTTTTCTTTTATCAGAAAACATTTCTGATTCTCGTTTGGAAAACATTTCCAACACTCCTTTACGATCAAACCTTACCATTTCTTAGTTAAGAAGGAAGTCACTCAAGTTGGGGTATAATTACCTCTCAGACCTTAACTGAACAACGTTATAACTTCGAAATGGTCAAAGTTTATCTTTTTAATCTTTAACAACTTCTTTACGCCTTTCTCGGATTCAATTTTACTAGTCCACTTCTATATTTAAAACATTGGTTATAACGATAACGTTATAATCCCTAATTTCAAATTATCTAACTTTAATTATAACTTCTATTCTTATTAGTGAATAAATAACCTAACACTTATTTATTTATAAATAAATAAATCTCTATTTAAACACTGGAAAATATAAGTACTTTCCCGAATTCGATATAATCGAATTTTGCCGATTAACTCTCTTCGAGAAATCTCTATTTGATTAACTCTTCTTCGAATAACCTATATTCGATTAACTCCTTCTCGAATAAACGATATTCGATAATCTCTCTTCGAATAACTAATATTTGATAACTCTTCCTTTTCAAATATCTCATATTTGAAAATCTCACTTCGATTAAACTATAATCGATAACTCCCTTCGATGAAACTAACATCGATAACTCCTTTCGATGAAACTAACATCGATAACTCCTCTAACTCTATTCGAATAAACTATATTCGATTAGCTCCTTTCACATGTCTAGATTCGTAACTTCTTCTCGAATAACCAATATTCGATTATCTTACTTCAAATAACTTATATTCGATTATCTCACTTCGAATAACCAATATTCGATAATTCTTCTCGAATGAACTATATTCGATTTCTCTTCTCGAATAAACTATATTCGATTACTCTTCTCTTCGAGTACACTATATTCGATAAATCTACTTTGAATAAGTGATATTCGATAACTCCACTCGATTAACCCTACTTACTTAACCCTACTGGTTTACTTGACTTACCTAACTCAACTGGTTAACTTGACTTATTTAACCCTACTTAACTCAACTGGATTAACTCCTATCAAATAACTAATATTCGATTTACTTCCATTCACTTGACTCTAGATCGCAGCAATCACAATGGTTACGCCTGGTTCCCTCAGGAAACATCCGACCGCCGTAGGCTATTTACAGCCCTGCGAATTACGCTAGCAGTCGTACGAGATGGCAACTTATCCTGAATAACTATGTTTGATTAACTCTATCTCAAATAACTACACTTGATTTACTCTAGTTCGTTTTAACTCTAATCGATTAACTCTAACTAATTAACTCCAAATGGTTAACTCTACTGATTAACTCTTAACTGGTTAACTCTATTTGAATAACTCGACTTGACTAACCCCTTTCGAATAACATATTTGATTAACTAACTTTCAAATACCATATTCGATTAACTAACTTCGAATACCATATTCGATTAACTCCTTTCGAATGTCTATATTCGATTAACTAACTTCGAATACCATATTCGATTAACCAACTTCGAATACCATATTCGATTAACTCCTTTCGAATGTCTATATTCGATTAACTAACTTCGAATACCATATTCGATTAACTAACTTCGAATACCATATTCGATTAACTCCTTTCGAATGTCTATATTCGATTAACTAACTTCGAATAACATATTCGATTAACTCCTTTCGAATGTCTATATTCGATTAACTAACTTCGAATACCATATTCGATTAACTAACTTCGAATAACATATTCGATTAACTCCTTTCGAATGTCTATATTCGATTAACTAACTTCGAATACCATATTCGATTAACTCCTTCCGAATACCATATTCGATTTCTTTATTCAATTTATAAAGATTTCCTTTTTAACAACGTTTTATTCATTTGAAAAGATTTACTTTTAAATAACGGTTCTACACTTTAAAAATGATTTCCTTTTTATAATGTTCCCTTTCCAAATCTATTTGTAAATGGTTTACAAATATTTCCTTTTCAAATTTATTCTTGAAAATATTCTAACTCCTTAAATTCCTGGGAAAATTCGCCATAACCTCCTTTGTATCGGGAGCATCGGGAAAATCCCCAAACTCGCCACACAGGCCTTTCCATTCAAAAAAGAAATGTTTTGAATTTATTTCCTTTTCAAAAATCTCCTATTTATAAATATTCTAATTTATAAATATTCCTTATTTATAAATATTCCACTTTATAAATATCTCTTTTTTTTCAATATCACTTTGAAAAATCTCCTTTATCCATATTCCGGTATGTCATGGTATTCAATCATATCAAATCACGATGTTCAATATCGTCCATACACACACAATAAACAACAGGTTATAATTCACATCGTATATCAAAATATATGAAAAACAATAAAATAACTGTTGAGGAATCCAGTCGGATTCCTCCAACCTGTTTCCCTGCATCACAGATGTTAGACAGTATAGATAACATCACTTTCAATTCCATATAATATATTCTGTTAAACAGAATCAATATAGAAATTTAACTAACTGACTAGCAGTTCAATAAAACAGTCAACACACAATCAATCAGTCCATATTTAACAGTTCTAAAAATATAACATGAAAATATAAACTGTTCAAAGTTAGTGAGATTTACTCACCTTTGTAGTTCATCGTTAAAGAACGATAAACTATTATTTGATTTGAATCAGACAATTTATTTCGCCTTAAATTCAAACGAGCTTCAATCCACTCCTAGTCAGTCCCATGTTGTAGCGTCCGTCCATACGATCCTAATGGATCTTGATTCGTCAGATTCTGATATCGTACGACGAAGTTACGTATTTTATAAGTTAGATGTACTTGAAATTTTAAAATAAAACTTAAATGAATTAGAAACGGGCCTCACCCCTTTCACCACCGGCCCAACTTCCCATACCCGTTCAGCCCATTACTCTTTGCTTCTTCCCGAATGCAAGAAAACCAGTCGCTCCTCACAGAAACCCATAGCGGACGAATCCCTTCATTAACAAATTCTTGAATTCAAAATCAAACTATCACATTGTCCCTCTTCACCTACTCATCACGCCAACGCTCATCCTGCTGCCATCATCAGCTCGCGACATTGGAAGTCACCCAGCCCCACTCCAGTATTCCGTTCCCATTCAAACAACTATGGCCGACACTTTCAAGAACAACCCCTCCTTCTATACACCACCGAATCACACAGAGCACCGCAAGTTTCAAAAACCATTTTTGACTTTTCAACCCCTTCCATCGATTATTCCTTCACGCAAAAATCCCCTTAAAGCCCAGAACCTTACACGAAAACCTCCTTCCCCGATCCCATTTCTTCCCTTATCCCTTTTTCCTCTCGTTGCTACAGCTTTACTAAACCCAACACCATACTTGCGGTTGAAGCCACTCCAAAAGCTAACGCCTACTTCCGCATGCACAACAACAGCACCCTTTGAACTCGTCAGTCCCACTTGTCTTGCTTTGATTTTCGAAGCCATTGGTTTACGTTGAGAAAAAGTGACTGGCGGCTTGGATTTTGGTTTGCTGTTCGATTGTTTTTTTTTATTTAGGTTTAGGAAAAAGGTTGTGTATTTATTTTCTTATACGCTGAACGTTCTTTAGTTTATATGGATGGTGAGAGGACACGTTGAGGGAAACAACGCCACATACGCCTATTTTTTTTTTTAAAACGAAGTATATATATAATCGGCACCTCATTTCACCCTATTTCGTTCGCACACGAGCCACACACGACAGAAGTAAAAATCCTGTTGTGACCAGCAATGTGCCACGACCCCAAAAGTATAATAACACCGGTAGATTAACTCATATTGTGAAACCCCAAAATCGCTGATTAAGGGTGTAAAATACTCCAAACAAAAAGCTGTTTATTAAATTAATTAAAAATTACAGTAAAATTCTAAAAATTAAATTATCACTACGTCTCAAAAGAACCTCGTCTAAATTCACACCCGATATCAAATTATTTTGAAATAACCGTTATGGCCGATAAACGATTCTATAACGACTATTCTGAAATTTGATTTGGACATATCTCAAAATCTACACGACGAAATCCTGATCTTTCTCTTCCTCTAGAAAGATATACTCTACCAGCTCCACACGTTTCTTGTTTCACAGAAATCCGGCTTAAAACGAACCCTGTACATTCAGTTGAAGTTCAAATTGCCCATTTACGAACTGCAGCGCCATTTCAAGCTCTATTATAATTATATTATAATTATACGTTCAAACCGTCGTCGATTGAATATATTCGTTATTATATTTCGAATCGAAACTCCACCAAATCTCGTATGCTATTCAATTCACATGATATTGTGAATTTCACTATTTTTGACTATTTCGACATTATAATATATTATTATATTATAATTATTAATTAAATATTCAATATTATTTAATTAAACGATCATCAACTTCTCTAAATCACCAATTATATAATTAAATAAATAAATTATATATCGCAGAAAATGCGGGTCATTACACCTTAACCTCTGTGAGCCCAGGAGGATCATCTGCCACCTCACAGAGGGATACCAAGAGTACCCTAACGTCCCCTCGAAGCCTCGGGCTTCGTAACCCAATTCGTTGGAGCCTTCGTTTTAATCAGACGGACGTTCGCTCCTTCCCGTGTTATACTAAGAATTACTACTTAGTTTTGCTAACTAAGGTTTACCACTTAGTTTCCAAAATCGTTGTTTTCTTAACTAAGGTTTACTACTTAGCTCCTTTTTACTAAGGTTTACTACTTAGTTCACTTTCTCGTCAATTTGGATTGGTTAAGTGTCATTAGTCAATTCAAGCTAACTTAACCCTCTTCATTTATCCTGTTAAACTGGTTAAGTGTTATCAGTAATTCATGTTGACTTAACCTTACCACAAACCAAGTTATATTGGTCAAGTATTTCTTATTACTTAACCCTATTCATTCATCATGTATTGGTTAAGCGTTCCTTTTTAACTTAACCTTGCCCATCTGTTTTAACTAACATTTTATTAATGGTTAAGTATTATCCCTTCATGTTTTAGACTTAACCTTATTCATTTATCACAATTTGATGGTTAAGTGTTCAAGTTTACTTAACCCTACGGTCTAGTCCAGCTAACATATCAAATTGGCTAAGTGTATTTACTTAACCCCAACCTCTAGTCTAGTTAACATGTTAATTTGGCTAAGTGTATTAACTTTACTTAACCCCACCTTCTAGTCTAGTTAACACGTTAATTTGGATAAGTGTTTTCTTAGTTACTTAACCCCTACAAATCTTGTCTTGTTACGATGTTAAGTTTGGTTAAGTGTCCCTATGGACTTAACCCTCCCATTCTAGCTTAACTGTGTTCAGTGTCTGTATGAACCTAACCCCACCCATCGGTTTGGTTATCATGTTGAATTGGTTAAGTGTCTTAGTTAACTTAACCCTACCATTCTTGTTCTAGCTTTAACTAAATAAATTAAAGCCGCGACCACTCACATTAGACAGATATTGTTGCGATTACTGGATGTGCCGGTTGGTTCCGGGCAGGTTTACATCGCAACTCAGTCTAACCTCGGGTAAGGCATATTCGTGTTTTCTAAGTTCAAAGGGTTTTGATTAATTTTCAAATCAGGTTTTGAAAGTAACCGTCCCGTCCGTCGGATCAGTTAGGGATAGCCAGGGAGAGCAGGAAACTTGTATTTTCCAAACCCAAGCCTAGACACTATCCTCTCTGTCACCGTAGAACTTTCTGGTGTATGTATTATTAAAAGAGATGTCATTAATAAATCTTTCTTTTGTATATATATAAACTTTTAACAATTTATCCTCAAAGTTTAACCATTTATCCTCAAAGTCCATTTTCCCTTTTTAAATAAATTTGGCCTATACCATATACCTTGCCATGCCCACTAATGGACTTATATTCTAGGCCCAAATCTTGATTTGCCTATCTTACAGTTTATAGAAATTTAGATCCAACATCCTCATTTACAGTTCATGCCAAAAACTAGATTTTATATTCTAGTTTACAGTTTATGCCAAACTAGATTTCATATTCTAGTTCACCGTTTATGCCCAAAACTTAATTTGCATACCAACTACCAACTTTGTGGCCCATTTAACCATTTACCATTTACGCCCAATGTATGTAAATTATTCACAATTATGCTAATATACTTATCATGCTTAATTTAGCCACCCAATTCTGATTTAACATTCTAATTTAATTCATGTCAAAACTAGACTTGTTATTCTAATTTTCATCTTAATAGTCATGCTATAATGCATGTTCCCAAATTATACCAATTTCCAAGTTTAGTCAATTTCATGTTTTTCCCAAAACGTATTCCCATCGTTCATAAAATCGTGATTCAACCTAGATTATAAGTAAATCTAGATTCGTGGAAAAAAGGAATGAACCAAAATGCCATGAAAGAATAGACATAATAACTGGCATAAGATGATAATTCACAGGCATATAGATCTGGTAATATTACGACATGAAAAGGGTTGAATAGTATAGGTTCAAGAACATGGGTAGACCTAACTTAATAGGTAAATTCCCAAGATCAAGATCCAAGGATAACTAGAAATAGAAAGTCAAGCCTAGATCCAATATAATTCCAGTTTGGGATACAACATGGTTTTGTAACTACAGTGTCATGGGCATAAATAATAACCTTATATCCATAGTCATAGGCAATAGATCCTCACAGTCATGATCACAGTCATAGGCAATGTTCATATGCAATGTTCATAGGCAAATAGGCATATGGTTTTAAGGTCCATAGTTTCATAGTCACAGTCTTATTGGTCATCGAATCATAACAGTTCTTAATTAGGTCCAAAGATATAAGTACTGATTCGAACAGAAAGATTTGGCATATTCTTTTATTCCTTTAATTTCATGTCACGAATAGAGAAAAACATTCAAATCTAAAAAGTAACCGACTTACAGAGATTATATTAGATTCGTAGAAAAACAGTTGTTGCAGTCGTTTGAATCATCACTTGAATCCTAGCTTGTTTTGAATCTCCTCTTGAAAGTCTTGAGCAGCATTTCCACATCTTGATTTATTTTACATATTAATTTATTTATTTATACATTTTCTCAGAGGCACCATAAGGATAGAATGAAATGGTGTAGAGAGAAGGAGGCTAGGAGGCTGTTTATATAGGATTAGGCGGACGAATCTAGGCAGAAAACGAGACTAGGTACATCAGAATGCACCCAGGCCCAAAAGTGGGTTTTTGCACCCAGGTCGACAACCATGTCGACTGGGCAGTCGACCTGGTCAGGGGGGGTCAACTACCCAGTCGACTACCCAGTCGACCTGGGTCCTGGGCGGGAATTTTCCCGCCCAGCCCGCTTCTTGGTTTGAATTCGAATTTTTGAATTCGAATTTCGAGCTGAATTCGAATTTCGAGCTGTTTTCAATTCTGAAATTTCCTGAAACTTTGGAGGGTCATATCTCCCTCATACGGACTCCGATTCTCGCAAACTCAGACTCGTTTCCAAGTAGAATTTCGAGACGAACGCAGTGGCGCAACCCGTTTCCCTTGATTTTGATTTTAAAATTTAATTCTGCCTTGATTTGTGAATCCTAGTGTTACAAAATTACGGGGTGTTACATTCTCCCTCTCTTAAAAGGATTTCGTCCCCGAAATCTTTAAGTTAGGAAGAATGTGTCCTACCATCCCATCGTCCATCTAATCAACCATTCAATCACAGTCATTCATTGTCCTTAAAAGGATTTCTAATGTTTTCATGTTCATATGCATAGTGTGTGTGTATGTCTTTATCTAATGCAAAATCAGGCGGTCTACTGATTCAGTTGACCTCCTTAATGCGAATCATGTTAGTTCCCTGCGTCCAATCATGTATGCAAGCACCCCTAGTTATGTAAATACTACATGTGTGCATAGCCATTCATCCATATGCAACATCTATATGATAACATATCAATTTCATTCATATGCAATATGAAAGCGTCCGAACTGATCTAGTGCCTAATACGTATGTATATGCATTCACGAGCAACCATTAGCAACCACTCGCAACCATCAACCATAACATGTTTCAAATACATGTTTACATCCAAAAGAGTTTCTACCTAAGGATCGAAGATATGACCTAGAGGATATACTTTGGAAAGAGAGAAACAATTATGCGTAAAGCTCCTACAAAGAAAATAAATCAAGGATGCACCCTTAAGGAAAAGGGTATGATGCTATTGTCTAGCCTTCTTGAGCTTTACTCCATTGTATCTTAACTAATTTAACTTCACGAGTGTGAAGTTTCTGACCTCCATTTCCAAAATAAACAGATGTCAATCACGGTACCAAGTGTATGTACTAAGATGATTAGAGGTCTCCCTCTTATCCACCATGCCATAACTATAAGGGTCGAAAGGTCACTACGTGCTTTTTAGAGTGCCTGCCACAACTATTCATCTCTCACGCAAACCATCCTAGTCGAACTCGACATTCCTCAAGTACAAGCCCCAAAGGCCTAAACCAATATCAGACAAGCACCCAAGGAATATCTCCTCCGAATTTAGATGATCTACGTGAGATGATATAAGCAAACTCGATGGCTATTCTCAAGTCCCTACTAACCTAAAATAAACTGGTCGGACTACCAATTGGATTTGAGACTCTAGTGGGATCCTTCCACTATACAAGTACTATGGTGTAGAGACTCAACTATGGAAGTGGATATGAACAAATGCGAAGCGCTAAAACCAAAGGAAAGATTACGAATAGCAAAACTAGACTCTTCCAACAGAACTTTACTACCTTTCTCCTAGGTACGCTTGGTGGCGAAAGTAGGTACTTGCCCTTCTGAAAATCTTGTCCTTTGCCCTTAATTACATGCCCTATTATACCATAGTAAAGATACTTTCTCTTGTCTTAGGTTTTATAATTCCTTCCTCCTTTGTGAGCTAAATCTACATCCATGATTTCCTCATCCTCTTCCGTGTGTAGTCATGTTGACAAATCTCTCGAAAGCTGCTTCCATCGTACAGAAAACCCTATAAGCTTGAAAGAAAACTAGCCGTAGGTGAAACAACTACGGCTATGGATGGAAGCCAGGCACTACTTCGCCCATTGATGAGGTTACCTCCCAGAAAGCCAGGAGCCCCAGAGACTCAAGAAAGAAGGAGACAAGAATTCAAACAGAGGAAGAGAAGATAGTGCATATGGCTTTGGGAAATATGCCTTTAAAACAAATCTTTTCTCTTGAAAATGCTTCTTTTAAAACCGTTTTGAAAATAATTTTTCAAATCCTTTATCTGATTTGGTAACCTTCGGCTCTGATACCACGTGTAACACCCCACATCCATTAGTGTCACTCACAAAGGGAATGCACCAAGTTCTGTGGAGCATTTTAAGGTAAAAGATGCAGATGAATTACAAGACAGACAAAAATTAAAACAGCGGAAAATAAAACTTTGCTTTATTGATAAAATAATTTGTACACGATTTCTTTATAATATCAGAGTATCATCGGTCTTACAAAATAAAGAAGCATAAAACAACATTTATATTCCCTAATTGTAGCAAGAGCCAGGCATAGCATCTGAAAAGAGAATCCAAGCAAAACTTCGACAAATCTTCGAGCTGGGAAAGAGTGACAGTCCAACTTAACCTGAGCTATACTATTCCCTCCTTTACTACCTGGGGGGGGGGACGGAAGAAAAGAAGACGAAAGAAAAACAGAGTCAGACATAAAGCCTGAGTAAGTTCAGTTACTTCTAGCATGTGAACATGGAAAAACAAAACGACATGAATTAACTGAATACAAGATAACACCATGATGATAGGGTCAGCAAGATTAGACAAGATTAACACAAGATATGCTAAGATAAGATAAACTGGATATGCTCTAATACTTTCGCCGCTTCACTATTTCCTTGTTATACTGGTTTCTATATCTTTGCACCACCTAACTAGTATCCTAACTAGTAATGATAACGTGATCCCAAATCCGGTAATTTCGGTTGCCTTTAGGCATACATTTATTATCTATTACCTAGATCTAATCTAGGGTTTTCCATTGAGTGCTTCCTAGATTCAACTAGGTTTTACGCAACTTGTCTAATGCTTTACAGATTCAGGGTTTATGCCACCTAGGTCCACTAGGGATTACGCTACCTGTCGAACGATGCCCCTAGTCTAGGACATACTACCTAGAGTGGTATATGTTCCTAGACTTTCCCCACATACGTGTCACGAATCGTTTATCGCTGTCTAGATGCACATGTCCTGAAATGTGCGACCCGAGTCCCGTGGCAGGGCTACTCTAGAAACATGGAACTCGATCGGGAGCTTTTCAGATATCTGCCGGTGCAGATGCTAAGGTCTGTTTTTCTACCAGTGGTTATGGTCCCACGTGACCCCTCCCTCAACTAATGAAAGGCAATCCAAGCAAATCAAGCGCGAGAACTGTACTTTTGCCACTCTATGATCTTCTTTCCTATTGGCCAGCCTCACCCATAACTAGATAGCAAGTATATGGTCTGTTGGGAGTTCTCTACCTTTCCGCATACGTACAACGATTGACTAAAGATGGTAGGTAGACGACGAGTTGCTATCACAGGGATACTGGTCTCGCCGAATCAAGCTGGTCCATCCTAGTCTTTAGGTTGCCTTGTACTGCAACCAAGGCATACCCTTGGTTCTTCGACTGCAGACCTTAACCTCTGTGAGCCCAGGAGGATCATCTGCCACCTCACAGAGGGATACCAAGAGTACCCTCACGTCCCCTCGAAGCCTCGGGCTTTGTAACCCAATTTGTTGGAGCCTTCATTTTAATCAGACGGACGTTCGCTCCTTCCCGTGTTATACTAAGAATTACTGCTTAGTTTTGCTAACTGAAACACCCCACCTCCGTTAGGGTCACTCTCAAAGGGAATGCCCTAATTTTGGTGGAGGTTTATAAGTATAAGTCACAGATATACAAGACAGATATAATAACACATATTTTTTTGAACAGCGGAAAATAACAACTTTTATTTCATCAAAATACGTGTTACACAAACCATGCCATAATCTGCCTTACAATACTTCCAAAATCATAACTGTCTTGATTACATTACTTAAAGAAGCATAAAGAAAACATAAATAAACTGCAAAAGTCCCCTAATTGTTGTCCAAAGCCATAGTCCAAAACGGAAAAAGATCCAAGCAATACATTCTTTCTTTTCAAGCTGGATGTGAAAACTGATCAAGCTGCGGAATTCCCTCCCTGAGAACCTGGGGGGGGGGGGGGGAACGAAAGAAAAAGAGGCAAAAGGAAAAGGGTCAGTCATAAAGACTGAGTAAGTTCTAGTGACTTTCAGTGTAGAAACGGTTAAAACAACCTGTCATGTATGAACTGGAACTAAACTTAAGAATGGTGTCAAGGTGAACAAGATAGACTAAGGTGATCAGGATAAGTCAAGACAAGTCAAGTAAAGCATCACATGTTCGAGATTCATTGCATCGACTGTACTAGTATACTAAGCCCATATCACAAGTTAATCACGGAATAAATCCCACGGCCCAATGTCATGAAATGACCTTGAAACGGGGTCTGACCCAAGTACGGGGTCCTACGGAGCGATTATCTAGTCGATCGGCTCCCTACAAGTTCTAGCCCGTTAAGTGTCCGTGTCATACGGCTAATCACGAATGTAGTCACCTGTACTGGGTCCACCTTCGGGTGTATCATCCCTAGGGTGTCAACCCCTGACACGATTCAAGATGCACAGATAAATCTACGGATACCCAGTGTCTGCCCTGGATACGTGCACGATCGTAGTCCACCGAACCTACACTGGCGTACCCCACTGCCGTCGTTCACCTCTTACAATCAGCCCAGTAACCGTGCCCCACCCGGCCTAGCCCCAGGGTACCTTGATACTTCTAGAGGGTTACTGCTGAAAGGGGTCGTGTCTAGGGTTTCGCCTAATAGATTAGGTCATGTAATTCGTGACCTAACCCGCCTAACAGATTAAGTCATGTAATTCGTGACTTAATCCTTTTCCAGTCTAGTCATATCAAGATGGTTAAGTATGTCATTTCAGTTCACGACTTAACCCGCCTACATGTCATGTCAAGTTGGCTAAGTGTTGTCGTTTTCAAGTTCATGACTTAGCCCTACAAATCGTGTTCAAGTTGGTTAAGTTGTCTTTTCATGTTCATGACTTAACCCTAATTGGCATTAATTGATTCGTTAATGCACCGAACCACTCACATTGGATCCTATTGTTCGTAGCCACTGGATTTGCCGGGCGGTTCCGGGCAGGTTTACGCTACGAACTCAACCCAACCTCGGGTTTCAAGCGCGATGTGACCAACTACCCACATTGGATCCTATTGTTTGTAGCAACTGGATTTGCCGGGCGGTTCCGGGCAGATTTACACTACAAACTCAACCCAACCTCGAGTTGACCAATTTTGTAAACGAGAAGGAATTTTGCTCGGTCCGAACCAGTCGCTAAACCGACCCAGACCGTTCGAAACGCCCTATCGTTTGAGAACATGACAAAATAGAACGCATACAGAAGAACATTTCACTGTATATTACAACAATGCATCAGATTACAAGAATATATAGAGTATAAATGAATAAATATTACACAGAAATATCAGAGATTCAAATTACATTTAAATACATCGCAGCGGAAAATAATACAATACAGGACTAGAAGAGATATACGGATACAAAGCTTTCCGGATATCGTTCCAGCTGTAAACCAGGATCCTGTGAATATAAATCTACAAAACCAAAACTACTAGCTGCCCGCGTCAAAATAAGCGCACCCAGAGTTTAGGTTAAAACAATAAACTCCAGGTCAGTCATGGGACTGGTGTGAGAACTAAAACAGTTATTAATCTTTATTTTTAAAGCTAGGTAAATCAAGGGACCACGCCGTATAACACGGAACGGGTTTCTCCCAAGAATACCAGTGCATAAAACAACAGCGCAATGCTAAATAAAGAAAAATGAAGCTATTATAAGACACAGGTCCTATCACACAATGCAACGCAAGCCGGGGGATAGGGTTTTTACCTTATAATAGCCAAGAATGCTTGATACGTTTAAAAGAAATCATTTGATACTATTTTAAGTGCATAGTGTATAAAACAACTTCAAATCATAAGTATCAATCATAGGCGACATGAGCGTCCCATGCCACTATGTCGCCATATATAGGTTTACAATCAAAATCGCAAAGTCACGTATTTGGAAATTGGGTTTCCATCTATGAACCGAGGCAAAAGATAGTCCTCAACCGATTCGAGACGCTCTAGCCCGCCCCTCAGGATCAGAGCTCGAGTGACCCTTGGATCGTCAGGGCCGGTCCACCGATGTGGATTAAAATGCCTGAACATGCGTTTCCCCGCCCTTTGGGGCGTAAATGAGCCAACGAATGTCTCCATCGGACCCGGATCGTCCGATCTAACCGAGGCGCCTCGCAACAGCAACAACCACACAAGTGAAAAGTATATAAATGTTAGGGCTGGTAGGTCACTGACACCACCCTAGCTAGAAAGAAACGCATGCCCTCCCTGATGTCCTCTCCCGTTTCTGGTTCACAACCCGGGGTGCGAAACTCGCGAAGTAAACGTTACACAAAGCTATGCCACAACGGCCGTGCTTTGATCATCACCACAAGACTTTGCTTTTCAACAGAAGCCTCGATCAATTGCCACTTAGGCATGCCACACAGGCAACTCACTCCATGCGTTTGATATCCATCAATATATAACCCCTGAGCTCGTACGTCTCAGAGAAGGGCGTTAAGCAAGAGAATAAATTCTCCACCGCCAAACAGATATATATTTAATAGAGATCAATCACGCGGACTAAAATCCAATGTCAGACACACAGTCCATTTACAAGTCCGTTCTGGGTCTGAACGAAACCGGAGGCACCTAGTACCCCGCATATCCATCGATCTCCAAGTACGTCTGGACGATCACCAACTGTTTCCATCTTCTTGGATGTACCGCCCAATCAAGATCATCAGTAATCACCCAAACGACGTGAAGACCTCCGGTCTTCGACCATCGTCTTCATCTTATACTTATCGTCGTATCAGTTATTCAGAATGGGATAAACCCAATCTTTCCGAATAACTCGCGTATATTGTAAATAAGTGTTACACAAACACGACATATGCCTCATTCCAATTCATCAGTCACTAACCGTAAATTAATCAAGAGAATAATTCCCCAAATATTAACCCCGAAGGTCGAAACCAACATCAGATCAATATCCAGAAAACCATTCTGCCTGGCTAACCGACAGTTAGTTTCTAAATTTCACATTCATAGGGAAAGGTTCCCATTAATTTTATCCAAGATAAATTCCTTGATTTATTCTTTAATCTACTTTTGAATATCAATTCAAACTAGTCGGGATTAACGAACCTTACCGAAGTAATCATTGGTTTTAATTTCCCAATCCCAAACTATTCATCCCATGAAGTAAAACTGGTCATACTTCATATCTAACACCACGGTGTTATAGGTAAATTCAATTACCATTTCACGTTCAAATCTAATTAAAGATTTAACTATCGCCTGGAGTAAAACTGGTGATACTCCATTCTCGATTATTTCAATCTAATTAAAGATTCATTAAAACTCCATTTAGTTTTAATCTTTGACTGGGTTAAAGAATCAGTGTCAATGAAGACACCATTCACGACAAACCCAAATCAACTTGATATTAAACATAAGGCTCTGAATAGAAAATATACCAGCTTATATTCAATATCAAATTCTGAAACAAACATATATCGTATTGGAAATAGCGATATAAAATATATCTTTCAAATCCCCATAACAATATTTGTATAGTCACGAAATCCAACATCGAAATATTCCGAAGATAATTTCGATTCAACTCCAGTCCAATCCACGTATTGGTAATATTGATTATTTTTAAAATCACCTTCAAATTCAATTTATTTATCTCAAAAATAAATTGATTTTAATTCTAGTTCAAAACTAGTTCATTTCGATAAAAATCTATTTTTACCTTTTCAAATATGGAATTTTACATCCCAGTTCTTTCCAATTCACATATTATGATTTTACACAAATTATAGATATTTTTAATAATTTTATCAAGGCCCGTACAGTCGATTTCCATCAACGGCCATCGAACTGCACTTATAGCGACTTTTTCCGAATTTGATTTGGACATAATTCCAAATCCAACCGTTAGATTTCAAATTTATAATATTCATTGGAAAGCTCTTTTCGATACGAACCCAACGGTTCCGGTTTTAGGAGAATCCGATGGTCAGATCTCCCGCAACATCAATTCGAAGTCAATGGTCGAAATTCACGAACTGCCGCGGAGCGGCGCGTTCTATTCAGGCCATTATATATATATAATATATATATATATATATATTATATTTCGTCAATTTCCTTTTAAAACGTATTTTATAAATCGTTTTAACTTTGTTTCAAAACCCTTTCAACACTATTTCAATTTCTAATCAAAACTGAATATTTTATATCATTACTATATAAATGATAATATTTTCAAAACGTTATATTTTGAAATCACTTCTTTTCTATATTCATTATAAAAACGGATATAATCGATATAAATATCGTTCACGTCAAAATGGCGCAACTCTAATCAACACGGCTTTATATATTTCAATAAATCCGTTATTATATTCAACAAATGAATATTTATTCTATTCAACACATGAATGTATATTTCTTCCAACACCTGACTAATCTCAACACATGAGTACTGTCAACACATCACTATTTTTGTTATGTAAAATATTTTATAAAACTATGGTATCTATCGTTTGATTTTCAATTAGACTTCAACCGTAAAGTAGTTCTAATTTTAAATATGATAAAGATGTAAATTTCATTGTATAAAATATTTCACTCAACACATGAACATCGTCAACACATGACTATTTTTATATTCAACAAATGAATTTTCTTTTATAATATTCATTGTTGTCCCGATTGGAATGAGGCCCAATCAATCACCATATAACGTTAATTATATGGATTCCATACAACACATGTATATAATAGCATTGATAAACAATTAACCATCATCCAAAGTGCACCACACAACTGCATAAGCATTAAATATAAATAATCGACGCTTACACAGTCTGTCGACCAATCGATCGACAATAATTAAATAATTGGGATTAGTGTACGCCAAATATCATCCCAACACCCGTGTGGGGTTTCAAATCAACAAACACATTTTTTTGTTTGTGCAGTTGGGCGATGTGTAAAATTTATCGACCCAATTAATATCAGTCAAATCAGTGTATATAAACAAATCGGTCGATTTGTTTATAAATATTTATTTATTCACATTCACGTTAAAAATTATATTTTTAACGATAATTAATTTTATATTCTAACGACGACGTGTATAATATATACGTTCTAATTATATTCAAAATAAATTTCTCGTCGATATTATTTAAAATAATTCATTTTAAATAATCAAAATTCGCTAAAATTGCCAAAATAAAAAATTTAAACTGGCCCAGATTTCTGGGTTGTTACAACTTTCTTGTTTTCTAAAGTCATGCCCATGTTCTTATCAGATTTTGCTATTTCCGCATCATGTTCATATGTCAACTTCGTGCCCAACTAAGGCATGTTTAAAGTCAAGTTATGGCATGTTCAAGTCAAGTTTTCGTGCCATATTTCATGTTCTACTTATGCCAAATTTCACAGTTTATGCTTATAATTAATTCAAGTTTTGCCTATTCTACCCAATCGTATCCCCAACGTATATAAACGTACTTCGTTCACAAGCATAAACAATTCAAGAGATAAAGGGGAATAACACCAAACATGTGATAGGCATATGTGACAATTCCAACATCACTTGCATAATAAACAGGCTATAACATATCACATGGTTTCAATACTAGCATGATGATAACTTGGCATAGTAATGATTCCAACTTAATTTAACATAATGATTTCAACTTTACATCATAGGCATAATAATCATTGCGAGCATAATAATAATTTTATTATAAACATGAAACATTAAAGGCATAGTAATCCTAATAGGCATAGTGGATTCCAATTTAGCATTTTTAACATAATAATTCTCATAGACATAATGATTCCAATTTATCATAATGATTCTCATCTAACATTATAAACATAATGGTTCCAACTTAGCATTTTTAACATAATGATTCTCAACTAACATTATAGACATAATGATTCCAATTTAGTGTTTTTAACATAATGATTCTCAACTAACATTATAAACATAATGGTTCCAATTTAGCATTTTTAACATAATGATTCTCAACTAACATTATAGACATAATGATTCCAATTTAGCGTTTTTAACATAATGATTCTCAACTAACATTATAGACATAATGATTCCAATTTAGCGTTTTTAACATAATGATTCTCAATTAACATTATAGACATAATGATTCCAATTTAGCATTTTTAACATATCTAACATTATAAACATAATAATTCCAACTTTTCATCATAACCTAGCAATACCCAATTTTTCATTAATCATGATGGGTATATTAACATCACAGGCATAATTCCATCAATAGTCATAGCCATGGTTTAATTAGCATCATAGGCATGGTTTAATCAACATAAAGATTTCAATAAACATAGTGATTCCATGAACATGTATTAGTCCAACTTGCCGAACAATTAAGCCCAAGTGATTCATAACAACATCAAAATCATGACAAGTTTAACTTGCAACGTTGCCATAGCAATATCCCCAAATTATAATTCAAAGATAAACAATATAAACATGGATTAACAATAGTTCCTAAATCTGGTTTCAATTCAAGGCATGTCCATATTGTTTTAGCGTTTTTGCCTAAAAAGTAACATAGAACTTACAATATGAAGCAAATAATCCAAATAAAAATCCCAAATCAAATAGTCCCAAATTCGTTGTCTAAAGCGTCGTAGTTGTTGTAGCTTCTAGTTGTAGTCGTCCTTCCTCTTCTATAATTTTGTTCTTTGTATTCTTAATTCAGAGCTCTAGGTTTAATGGCGGCGGCCTGAGGCTAAAATGAAATAGTATGATTTAGGCTAGGTCTTAGGTTCTTTTTATAATGATTGTGAGTTGTTTTAGACCGTCGATGGAGCTTGATTCAATAATAGCCGTTCGTTTGAAGGAGAGGCCAATCAGGAGCTGACACCTAGCCCTAGTGACAAGGCAAGGCTCAGAAAATTGACCAAACACAGACCAGGCCAGCGAAGACCTGACCAGCCAGCCTGTTCTGACCTGGGCGCACTTGGCAGGTGCGCCAGGCTAAAAATGCATAGGCGCACTTCCCAAGTGCGCCAGTTCATTTTTGTTCTGGCGCACTTCCCAAGCGCGCCAGTGCATTCTGACCCATTTTCTGGTTTTCGCCCAACTTCGTCCGTCCATTTCTTCATACGATATCCGTTTTAAGCAAACTCGGACTCTATCTCAAGCAGAATTCCGAGACGAACGCAATGGTGTATCCCGTTTCCCATAATCCCTTGATTTGAAATTAGTTATACTTTAATTTGTGAATCTCATTGTTATAGAATACACGGGGTGTTACATTCTCCCCCACTTAAAAGGATTTCGTCCCCGAAATCTTCAAGTTCAGGAAGAATGTACATCCTAACATCCAAACATCCATCTACTCATCCATCAAACACGAGCATCCATTGTCCTTAAAAGACTTCTAATGCTTTATGATCATATGCGAAGTGTGTGTATATGTTCCTTAGCTAATGCTAATGATCAGGCCTGATTGATCTTCTAAATGCAAAATATGTTTAGTGAAATGAATCCAATATGTATGCAAATTTTTCCTATTATAATTCATAATTTCTACATGAGTGCTCGAACATTCAATCATATGCAAAAACCAAATGATAGCACAACCAAGTTTCCAAAATAAACACTCATGCATATGCAACATGAAAATGTGTCTGAGCCGATCTAGTGCCTAATGTGTATTCATGCATCCACGAGCAACCACATGCGACCACTTGCAACCATTTCGCAATCATAACATGTTTCAATTACATGTTTACATCCAAAGATTCTACCTATGGTTCTCAAGATAGGATCGAGGAGAGAAACAAAATAAAACAAAGCATCTAGGAGAAGTTAACGATGTACCGCCAGAAGGTCCGGTCTGCTTCTCAGGGCAGTCTTTGCTGATGTGTCCAGTTTTCCCACAATGAAAACATTCACCTTGCTTTCTCTTCCTCTTTCTACAATCCTTGGCTATGTGCCCTTTCGTACCACAGTAATTGCATTTCCTTTTATCACGTGAGTTGTTGTTCTTGCCTCCTTTCTTGGAGTCTACCCTCTTATTCTTAGAATCGTTGGGCTTGACCTCTTTCTTCCCTTGAGAGTTTTCTGCCTCTGTCCCCTTCTTTCCCTTATCTTCTTCGTTCAGCAATGCCATCTGCACCAACCTTTCATACGTAGCTCCCATGGGTATATGGGTCATGGCCAAACTGTGTAATGGCTCATTCAATCCTTTGACAAAGCGGAGAGCCTTCTTGTGCGGGGTGTTGACTAGGTCCAGCCCGAACCTAGCCAGCTCATCGAACTGATTAACATACTCTTTGACTGTCATATTCCCTTTCTTAAGAAATAAGAATTTTTCCAACTGAAGACTCCTTTCAGCTTCTGAGAGAAATTTAGCCTCAAACCTTGCCCTAAAGTCCTCCCATGTTTCCACTGGTCTTTCTGCATTAGTGACTTCCCACCAGTAGGAAGCCTCGCCCTTTAGTAGCCACACTGCCAGTTGTACTTTCTGCCTATCTTCTACCTCAAAGATGACGAATAAGTCCTCGGTTTCTTTCAGCCAATTTCTAGCTGCCACGAAGGACTCAGTTCCATGAAAATCCTTTCCTCCCATAGCTTTAAAATCTTTACATATCTTAGCAAAAGTGTTTCCCCGCGGAGGAGGTGGAGGAAGAGGTGCTGCTGCAGCTGGATGATTTCCTGCAGCTGGGGGAGGAGGAACGGTAGGGCCTGGCTGAGTGGCCCTTGCTTCTAAGAATCGTCTAAACCAACCAGGTATTGGTACACCCTCTGGCAAGTCAAGTTCTTCGGACATACTGAAACAAAAGGATAGATTCAAAACGAAGGATAAGAGATAGTACCTATGGCTTTGGGGGACTTTGCCTTTTTAAAATAAAAAAAATATTTTATCTTTTAAAAATGCTTCTTTAAATTTTCTTTTGAAAATAAATTTTCAAAACTTTTTATCTTATCTGGTAAACCTATGCTCTGATACCAAGTGAAACACCCCACCTCCGTTAGGGTCACTCTCAAAGGGAATGCCCTAATTTTGGTGGAGGTTTATAAGTATAAGTCACAGATATACAAGACAGATATAATAACACATATTTTTTTGAACAGCGGAAAATAACAACTTTTATTTCATCAAAATACGTGTTACACAAACCATGCCATAATCTGCCTTACAATACTTCCAAAATCGTAACTGTCTTGATTACATTATTTAAAGAAGCATAAAGAAAACATAAATAAACTGCAAAAGTCCCCTAATTGCTGTCCAAAGCCATAGTCCAAAACGGAAAAAGATCCAAGCAATACATTCTTTCTCTTCAAGCTGGATGTGAAAACTGATCAAGCTGCGGTATTCCCTCCCTGAGAACCTGGGGGGGAAACGAAAGAAAAGGAGGCGAAAGGAAAAGGGTCAGTCATAAAGACTGAGTAAGTTCTAGTGACTTTCAGTGTAGAAACGGTTAAAACAACCTGTCATGTATGAACTGGAACTAAACTTAAGAATGGTGTCAAGGTGAACAAGATAGACTAAGGTGATCAGGATAAGTCAAGACAAGTCAAGTAAAGCATCACATGTTCGAGATTCGTTGCATCGACTGTACTAGTATACTAAGCCCATATCACAAGTTAATCACGAAATAAATCCCACGGCCTAATGTCATGAAATGACCCTGAAACGGGGTCTGACCCAAGTACGGGGTCCTACGGAGCGATTATCTAGTCGATCGGCTCCCTACAAGTTCTAGCTCGTTAAGTGTCCGTGTCATACGGCTAATCACGAATGTAGTCACCTGTGCTGGGTCCACCTTCGGGTGTATCAGCCCTAGGGTGTCAACCCCTGACACGGTTCAAGATGCACAGATAAATCTACGGATACTCAGTGTCTGCCCCAGATACGTGCACGATCGTAGTCCACCGAACCTACACTGGCGTACCCCATTGCCGTCGTTCACCTCTTACAATCAGCCCAGTAATCGTGCCCCACCCGGCCTAGCCCCAGGGTACCTTGATACTTCTAGAGGGTTACTGCTGAAAGGGGTCGTGTCTAGGGTTTTGCCTAATAGATTAGGTCATGTAATTCGTGACCTAACCCGCCTAACAGATTAAGTCATGTAATTCGTGACTTAATCCTTTTCCAGTCTAGTCATGTCAAGATGGTTAAGTATGTCATTTCAGTTCACGACTTAACCCGCCTACGTGTCATGTCAAGTTGGCTAAGTGTTGTCGTTTTCAAGTTCATGACTTAGCCCTACAAATCGTGTTCAAGTTGGTTAAGTTGTCTTTTCATGTTCATGACTTAACCCTAATTGGCATTAATTGATTCGTTAATGCACCGAACCACTCACATTGGATCCTATTGTTCGTGGCCACTGGATTTGCCGGGCGGTTCCGGGCAGGTTTACGCTACGAACTCAACCCAACCTCGGGTTTCAAGCGCGATGTGACCAACTACCCACATTGGATCCTATTGTTTGTAGCAACTGGATTTGCCGGGCGGTTCCGGGCAGATTTACACTACAAACTCAACCCAACCTCGAGTTGGCCACTTTCTTGTTTTCTAAAGTCATGCCCATGTTCTTATAGATTTTGCTATTTCCACATCATGTTCATATGTCAACTTCGTGCCCAACTAAGGCATGTTTAAAGTCAAGTTATGGCATGTTCAAGTCAAGTTTTCGTGCCATATTTCATGTTCTACTTATGCCAAATTTCACAGTTTATGCTTATAATTAATTCAAGTTTTGCCTATTCTACCCAATCGTATCCCCAACGTATATAAACGTACTTCGTTCACAAGCATAAACAATTTAAGAGATAAAGGGGAATAACACCAAACATGTGATAGGCATATGTGACAATTCCAACATCACTTGCATAATAAACAGGCTATAACATATCACATGGTTTCAATACTAGCATGATGATAACTTGGCATAGTAATGATTCCAACTTAATTTAACATGATGATTTCAACTTTACATCATAGGCATAATAATCATTGCGGGCATAATAATAATTTTATTATAAACATGAAACATTAAAGGCATAGTAATCCTAATAGGCATAGTGGATTCCAATTTAGCATTTTTAACATAATAATTCTCTTAGACATAATGATTCCAATTTATCATAATGATTCTCATCTAACATTATAAACATAATGGTTCCAACTTAGCATTTTTAACATAATGATTCTCAACTAACATTATAGACATAATGATTCCAATTTAGTGTTTTTAACATAATGATTCTCAACTAACATTATAAACATAATGGTTCCAATTTAGCATTTTTAACATAGTGATTCTCAACTAACATTATAGACATAATGATTCCAATTTAGCGTTTTTAACATAATGATTCTCAACTAACATTATAGAAATAATGATTCCAATTTAGCGTTTTTAACATAATGTTTCTCAATTAACATTATAGACATAATGATTCCAATTTAGCATTTTTAACATATCTAACATTATAAACATAATAATTCCAACTTTTCATCATAACCTAGCAATACCCAATTTTTCATTAATCATGATGGGTATATTAACATCACAGGCATAATTCCATCAATAGTCATAGCCATGGTTTAATTAGCATCATAGGCATGGTTTAATCAACATAAAGATTTCAATAAACATAGTGATTCCATGGACATGTATTAGTCCAACTTGCCAAACAATTAAGCCCAAGTGATTCATAACAACATCAAAATCATGACAAGTTTAACTTGCAACGTTGCCATAGCAATATCCCCAAATTATAATTCAAAGATAAACAATATAAACATGGATTAACAATAGTTCCTAAATCCGGTTTCAATTCATGGCATGTCCATATTGTTTTAGCGTTTTTGCCTAAAAAGTAACATAGAACTTACAATATGAAGCAAATAATCCAAATAAAAATCCCAAATCAAATAGTCCCAAATTCGTTGTCTAAAGCGTCGTAGTTGTCGTAGCTTCTAGTTGTAGTCGTCCTTCCTCTTCTATAATTTTGTTCTTTGTATTCTTAATTCAGAGCTCTAGGTTTAATGGAGGCGGCCTGAGGCTAAAATGAAATAGTATGATTTAGGCTAGGTCTTAGGTTCTTTTTATAATGTTTGTGAGTTGTTTTAGACCGTCGATGGAGCTTGATTCAATAATAGCCGTTCGTTTGAAGGAGAGGCCAATCAGGAGCTGACACCTAGCCTTAGTGACAAGGCAAGGCTCAGAAAATCGACCAAACACAGACCAGGCCAGCCAAGACCTGACCAGCCAGCCTGTTCTGACCTGGGCGCACTTGGCAGGTGCGCCAGGCTAAAAATGCACAGGCGCACTTCCCAAGTGCGCCAGTTCATTTTTGTTCTAGCGCACTTCCCAAGTGCGCCAGTGCATTCTGACCCGTTTTCTGGTTTTCGCCCAACTTCTTCCGTCCATTTCTTCATACGATATCCGTTTTACGCAAACTCGGACTCTATCTCAAGCAGAATTCCGAGACGAACGCAATGGTGTATCCCGTTTCCCTTAATTCCTTGATTTGAAATTAGTTATACTTTAATTTGTGAATCTCATTGTTATAGAATACACGGGGTGTTACACTAACTAAGGTTTACCCCTTAGTTTCCAGAATCGTTGTTTTCTTAACTAAGGTTTACTACTTAGCTCCTTTTTACTAAGGTTTACTACTTAGTTCTCTTTCTCATCAATTTGGATTGGTTAAGTGTCATTAGTCAATTCAAGCTAACTTAACCCTCTTCATTTATCCTGTTAAACTGGTTAAGTGTTATCAGTAATTCATGTTGACTTAACCCTACCACAAACCAAGTTATATTGGTCAAGTATTTCTTATTACTTAACCCTATTCATTCATCCTGTATTGGTTAAGCGTTCCTTTTTAACTTAACCTTGCCCATCTGTTTTAACTAACATTTTATTAATGGTTAAGTATTATCCCTTCATGTTTTAGACTTAACCTTATTCATTTATCACAATCTGATGGTTAAGTGTTCAAGTTTACTTAACCCTACGGTCTAGTCCAGCTAACATATCAAATTGGCTAAGTGTATTTACTTAACCCCAACCTCTAGTCTAGTTAACATGTTAATTTGGCTAAGTGTATTAACTTTACTTAACCCCACCTTCTAGTCTAGTTAACATGTTAATTTGGATAAGTGTTTTCTTATTTACTTAACCCCTACAAATCTTGTCTTGTTATGATGTTAAGTTTGGTTAAGTGTCCCTATGGACTTAACCCTCCCATTCTAGCTTAACTGTGTTCAGTGTCTGTATGAACCTAACCCCACCCATCGGTTTGGTTATCATGTTGAATTGGTTAAGTGTCTTAGTTAACTTAACCCTACCATTCTTGTTCTAGCTTTAACTAAATAAATTAAAGCCGCGACCACTCACATTAGACAGATATTGTTGTGATTACTGGATGTGCCGGTTGGTTCCGGGCAGGTTTACATCGCAACTCAGTCTAACCTCAGGTTAGGCATATTCGTGTTTTCTAAGTTCAAAGGGTTTTGATTAATTTTCAAATCAGGTTTTGAAAGTAACCATCCCATCCGTCGGATCAGTTAGGGATAGCCAGGGAGAGCAGGAAACTTGTATTTCCAAACCCAAGCCTGGACACTATCCTCTCTGTCACCGTAGAACTTTCTGGTGTATGTATTATTAAAAGAGATGTCATTAATAAATCTTTCTTTTGTATATATATAAATTGTTAACAATTTATCCTCAAAGTTTAACCATTTATCCTCAAAGTCCATTTTCCCTTTTTAAATAAATTTGGCCTATACCATATACATTTGCCATGCCCACTAATGGACTTATATTCTAGGCCCAAATCTTGATTTGCCTATCTTACAGTTTTTAGCAATTTAGATCCAACATCCTCATTTATAGTTCATGCCAAAAACTAGATTTTATATTCTAGTTTACAGTTTATGCCAAACTAGATATCATATTCTAGTTCACCGTTTATGCCCCAAACTTAATTTGCATACCAGTGGCCCATTTAACCATTTACGCCCAATGAATGTAAATTATTCACAATTATGCTAATATACTTATCATGCTTAATTTAGCCACCCAATTCTGATTTAACATTCTAATTTCAGTTCATGTCAAAACTAGACTTGTTATTCTAATTTTCATCTTAATAGTCATGCTATAATGCATGTTCCCAAATTATACCAATTTCCAAGTTTAGTCAATTTCATGTTTTTCCTAAAACGTATTCCCATCGTTCATAAAATCGTGATTCAACCTAGATTATAAATAAATCTAGATTCGTGGGAAAAAAAGGAATGAACCAAAATGCCATGAAAGAATAGACATAATAACTGGCATAAGATGATAATTCATAGGCATGTATATCTGGTAATATTACGACATGAAAAGGGTTGAATAGTATAGGTTCAAGAACATGGGTAGACCTAACTTAATAGGTAAATTCCCAAGATCAAGATCCAAGGATAACTAGAAATAGAAAGTTAAGCCTAGATCCAATATAATGCCAGTTTGGGATACAACATGGTTTTGTAACTACAGTGTCATGGGCATAAATAATAACCTTATATCCATAGTCACAGGCAATAGATCCTCACAGTCATGAGTCACAGTCATAGGAAATGTTCATAGGCAATGTTCATAGTCAAATAGGCATATGGTTTTAAGGTCCATAGTTTCATAGTCACAGTCTTATTGGTCATCGAATCATAACAGTTCTTAATTAGGTCCAAAGATATAAGTACTGATTCGAATAGAAAGATTTGGCATATTCTTTTATTCCTTTAATTTCATGTCACGAATAGAGAAAAACGTTCAAATCTAAAAAGTAACCGACTTACAGAGATTATATTAGATTCGTAGAAAAACAGTCGTTGCAGTCGTCTGAATCTTCAATTGAATCCTAGCTTGTTTTGAATCTCCTCTTGAAAGTCTTGAGCAGCATTTCCTCGTCTTGATTTATTTTACAAATTAATTTATTTATTTATACATTTTCTCAGAGGCAGCATAAGGATAGAATGAAAAGGTGTAGAGAGAAGGAGGCTAGGAGGCTGTTTATATAGGATTAGGTGGACGAATCAAGGCAGAAAACGAGACCAGGTACATCAGAATGCACCCAGGCCCAAAAGTGGGTTTTTGCACCCAGGTCGACACCCATGTCGACTGGCCAGTCGACCTGGTCAGGGGGGTCGACTGCCCAGTCGACTCCCCAGTCGACCTGGGTCCTGGGCGGGAATTTTCCCGCCCAACCCGCTTCTGGGTTTGAATTCGAATTTTTGAATTCGAATTTCAAGCTGTTTTCAATTCTGAAATTTCCTGAAACTTCGGAGTGTCATATCTCCCTCATACGGACTCCGATTCTCGCAAACTCGGACTCGTTTCCAAGCAGAATTTCGAGACGAACGCAATGGAGCAATCCGTTTCCTTTGATTTTGATTTTAAAATTTAATTCTGCCTTGATTTGTGAATCCTAGTGTTACAAAATTACGGGGTGTTACAGTGTTCCAGCGATCGTAATATGGGCACGGTGGTGTGAAAAATGATGGCGTGCATGTTTGTATCGAGCAGAACGGAGGAGCCTGGAACGAATCGAAGTTGGCCTATATCTTTTTGCCTAGTCCAAACATAATTGGTGAGTAAACCTATGATTTATTAATTAATTATTATAATTAAAAGCGTGTTAGCTTAAACATGAATTTTGATGCAGGTAGCTAAGTTGGTACCATTGAATGAATGTATAGGAAGAAATATTGATTGACCAAAATTTGACTGAAATGTAATTAGTTTAACCCAAGTTAATTAAAAAATAATTAGTTTAGTTTAAGTGTTAACCTTTAAATATGAATAATTATTGCATATCTTAACAGAATCAGACAAACCATATACTGTTGGAATCGTCTTGACAAGCACTACGTTATGGAACTGCTCTGGACAGAAATAGAGACAATAGGAACTTACAGTTAAATTAAACCCCTGTTTAATTTGACTGTAATCAAACCACTTCAGCGATAAATGGAACCAAAGTGAGTATAACTCACTCAGTTGTCCCACTTATATTTTATATAAGTCGGGTTTATAATCTGTGTGCTATGGTTGCTAATTGTTGAATGTGTGTTAATTATATATTCACATATTGAAAAAATTGAAGAAATTAAATGTTTGTTTAAGTTCAATCGAAAATCCAATCGTTATTTTAACGACTGGACCCAATTGAGGTAACTAACCTTGTCGGTCACATTCATAATATTAACTGTGTAATTTCATGAGTTGCTTGGATTGTTTGAATTGTTTTATTAATGCTAAATTAATTGGTTGATGTTAAATAGTCGTTATTTACCATTATAAAAATTATTAGTTTAAATAGGATAATTCTTATTAAAAAAATTATTTGAGGTAACCTATTTGGATGTAGGGAATGACAAGTTGGAGGGATCCAACTGGGTTCCTTACCCGTAGTTGTTAAATTTTGTTATATTAATGTATGCAGGGATTGACAAGTTGGAGGAATCAAACACGATACCTTACTAACATTGATAACGTTTATCAATTTGATTGAACGTGTGTGATTTAAATGTGAAATGGGTTAATATATCACGGTTTGGTACTTTAGCAGACATTTGCCTCTTTAGTACCACTGATAAAATAAAATATTTTTGGAATCGATGTTAAATCGATTCTGAAAAATTTCAAAGTTATATATATACATATATATATATATATATATACTTGAAATATGGTGCTTATTTTAAATGTTGAAGTTTTTATTTACGTTTTTATAATTATTGAAACTATAAATTAATGGAAATTCTAAGATATTAATAAATAAATGGTTAAGAAGTATAAACTAAATGAGAATGTTAAAATGATTTTGAAGAAGGGCTTAAGTGGCGTAAATGGAATTTTAAAAGATTTTAAAAATGTTGAAATGGACTAATGGAATTGGAAATGTATGTGAATTGATTTAAAAGAAATGAAATGGGTATTTCATAACAAATGAATGTTTTTTTTGGAGACGTTGTTATAAAAATACGAATTGCGATTAAATAGCATTCGTGAATGAGATTAGTGAATAAATGGATTTGGAAACGGAATGTGAGTATGTCGTGTAATTTTGAAATGTGAATCCAATATTCAATATTGGATATAAAGCCTAGTATTTTAAATGGTTTAGTAAATGGATATCGATTTAGTTAAAAAATTATAACATTGGTTTATAACTATTAGAGAATTGTTTTAGGAAAAGTAGTTAAGGAAATTTTAAATGAATGGATAAGGAATTTATAAAAGGTTAAGAATTTTGTAAATAAAAGATGAAGGGTTTTTTAAATGGAATCTATATTATGTGTTTATAGAGGTTGAGTTGAACTATTTTAGTTAATTTTATGAAATGATATTTAAAATAAAGTTGAAAATGATTTGTGACATTATAAAGGAATATAATCGCTTTAAAAAATGGTAAAGGGAATATGATGTGGGTTTTTAGAAATCAGAATATGTTGTATATTGGTTGAGTAGAGTAAGTTTCGATGTGTCAGTCTGATGTTTGTTTCGGCCTTCGGGGTTGTATACTTAGAGATTTATTCACTTGCCAATTTGCAATGGGAAGATAATTAAGTAGAAGTGTGATGATAATTGAATATTTTATATTTAATAAGAAAAAGTAAACGTTTTCCGAATATGATATGAATTAGGAGTTTAATGTTTATTAGCGACTGGTTAATTAAAGAGGCTAAATGATGCTAGGTATTGAATTGGTGAAATTCGTTTTTCTTTTTATGAATGGTTGTTTATTTGATAGTTAAATAACAACTATCAAATCTGGATTATACGATTGTTGGTATGGAAAGAACGGTATCAAATTTATATTCGGAAACCATTTTGAACCAGCAAATATGAAATTCTGGAAGACGTTGAAGACAGAGAAGTTGAAGGCCATGGATGTTCATAAGCGGAATGGATACTTTATAAATTTCTCTGGCTTACAACCAGAGGTTTTTTATGGTAATTTGGCCATGGTTGGATTCTGCAGATTGGAAGGACTACTCGCTACCGATTTATTGGGTGATTCCTAAGATGTGGTAGGATCGATTCATCATGTTCCTAGATGACTTGTAGGGACGAATGTCGAACATAGTATATTAGTTAATAACATTAAAATAATCTTTAAGATGAGATTTTTGAGTACTGCATAGGGAAAGACACCTGCAGGTATGAGATTCCCCCACCACCACAACCCATTACTGAGGCCGATACAACTATGTATCGTGATATTCTAAGTGGAGAGAGCCCACCAACAGTTCAGTCTACACGCCAACAAATGTCGCATGGTACGCCTAGTAGACAACCTGTCAGACCACCCCCGTTCGTTCAAATGGATTGTTTCGTAATCGTGGTGAAACGTTGCTTCTCTGTTCTCTCTACCGTTACTAACGTTGAGAAGTGAGGGATTATTGAGTTTTTTTGCATCGATCCATCAATCTTGGATGTGGTAGAGATACCACCTGACCGAGACTTGCTTGGTTATATAAGTTATCAACTGAGAAATTTCCGTCAGTGATAGTAATGTTTAGTATTTTTAAAATAACATTTCTGAGTTACTTATTGTAGGACGATGAAAGCCAGATTATCGAGCTTTATATGCGTCGGGTTAGTTTGACTGTTTTAAATTTGAAACTGTGTACTTTTATACTATAGGTCATAGTACATAGTAGCATTACAAGTCTTAGATGCTATATAGAATACTACAAGCATATTTGGCAACCATTTTTTTTTAAACCCCTTAGTAGCCATTTTGAATATTTAACTTTATGTAGTTATAGATAAAGTAGAGGTGTTTTGAAGCATGACCAGTTTGATTATGAAACACAAGCTGCACAATGTGATATCCATGTTGCTTTGACACAGAACATGCAAAAACATGTTTGAGAATATTAACTTGAGCCTGATGTTGTTAAAACTATTTCGACATTATGTCGTTGCATGCATCTGTTTTTGTGAACCTGAATTTGGACATGGCTTGCATTTTCCTGTTTGTGTACTTGTATACTTGGGTCCAAATATTGTATAACATTTCACCTGGCAATGTTGTGTACCATTTTTAATTATTCAATGGATGTTTTATTAAAGTCAAATTTCTCAACAGCAAACAGATTACAGTTATGGATGATAGACTACTATGCCAATTTTTTACACAATTTTTGAATTTTATTTACTTTTAGTTTGTGTAACATGTCTGGTAATTTGTGAAATGAGGCCTTCCTATCTTTCTTCTTTGATAGGGATGCTTCAGTTCTGGTCCAGACGTATCTATTCAACAGTGACTTTAATGTTTGATTGAAGTCAATTTTTGCAGGGTGGTCACAACATATTTTGACTGGTTAACACATAGTGATAGTAATTGAATTTGTGTGCCAAGTGATAATCAAGATTGTCATGCTTCTGTAAGTTTCATTTTTAGATTATGGACGATAATTTGTATGCACTATATTTTACTGGGTGGCTTGTATGAAGCTAAAAGTAAATGGGTGTTATCCTTCATTGTTTTTTCTAATGCGGTCTACCAGAAATTAGTGAAAGATAATTGTATTTTTTTACGGCCATGAGTTGTATCTCGTTATCAATTAGATAGGGCTCATAGTTGTGTCTATTTGGAAATTAGATACGACCATGAGTCGTATCTAATTGATAATGAGATACGACTCATGGCCGTATCTAATTGATAATGAGATACGACTCATGGCCCTTTCTAATTGTTAATGATATACGACTCATGGCCGTATCTAATTAGCAAACACACTGAAATTTGATACGGCCCATAGCTTTGTCTAATTGCATTAGATACGGTCCAAAGCACTGCCTAATTGGCATTTCTGGTGTAGTGGAAGGAAACCGGTTGTACACTAATGGTTGATAGATGGTCGGACCAAAATGGTAGATATTTGATTAACTTCTTGGTTTATTCTCCTTAAGGTATATTATTTTTAGTACATAATTATTTGTAATCTCACATTTTTGAAACTTTTTCCTTACTTGTTTCTATATAGGAACATTGTTTTTGAAATCCATTGATGCATTAGATGCTTCTAAAACCACTTTAGTTCTTTTCAACCTATTTAAAGAAGTAATTTTTTTGGCATAGCCGATCGGTTTTTTAGGTCACCGCAAACAGCGTTTATTATGACTAATAATAAGAAATATAATATAGTACAGGTGACTATAGCTAGTCGTCGGCTAATTCAGTTTTTAAGGTGGACCGTCCACCGTCATCGAAGTTTAAAGTGATCCGTCCACTCTACCTAATAGGCTTACGGCACTGGAGCTAGCTACACACTAGATTGCAAAAAATTCGTACTCCACGCAGGGAGTATTATTACATTCACTATTACAACAAAGGGTAACAACAATATTACATGATAAGTACACAAGATAAACATTTCATAATTAATACACAAGAAAATATGTACTAAAAAGATCCAAATAGGTACAGTAAACAGTTGCAACCATCACTCTACTTGCGGCTTCCATGGCACAGGGATCCAGAAACATAGAAGACTGAGATCACGTGGGAAGCCCAATATCACAACTTATTTTGACATAAAGCGAACCATAGCTTGAGGCGGTACTTGAAAGCAGTAGCACAAAGAGCAACCACATGTAGGGGTGAGCATACTTTGGTTCAAACCGAATTAACCGGTCGAACCAGATTAATTTGATTAGCTTGGTTTGGTTGTCTTAGCAGACGGTCAGGTTTGGTTTCTATTTTTAGTTAACTTTGGTTTACCGGTTGGTTTTGGATTTAAACAAATGGATTTTGGACAAACTGAACCAACCAAAGTAGTAACATTAAAGAAATATTTTTGCGTTTTCTTTCCTATTATTTTCTGGCAGCCTTTCGTTTTTTTCCACATCATCCAAGTTCCAACTTTCATTATTATTAAAGAATTCAAAGCATATAACGCTTCGTTCAAACGAAGCACCATCTACATCTATGGCCGAATTTCAGAATTTCTTTTTAACATCACATCTTCTTCCCCAATTAAACTACTTTCCTTGTATCCTCGCGTTCAACAAATCTAATCGAATCGATTCCCACCCACTTCCGAGTTCAAAATTTGCATATATTAAAACCCTAATTCCAAAATTGAGTTCAAAGTTCCGAAATTGCCATCGCTTGGACCTATGATTGTGCTGCTAATGCGAATTTTTGCCTTCCATTTCACAACTAGATTTCGAGTCTCGTAATTTTTGCCTTCAACCAACATCAATTTAGGGTCGTGGTCACTGATTCACATAGGTCTTTTTAGTGAAGTTTATCCTAAACATGTATTTCTTGAATTGTATGGGCTTAATTGCTCAACTAAAGACAATTTTTTGAATCACACATTGTAATATAACAGCGATTTCTGGAGAAGATTTACAATAATAGTATATATGATTTCTTTAATCATATACGGTAATATAATCGAAGACAAATTCCGCATAGTATATATATGATATTTTGAATCATATATATTGTATATAATAGCAATCAGTATAACCTATAGCTCTTTCACCGTCGGCCCATTTTGTGTTCCCTGTGATGCCAAATCAGTGCTACAAGGTGGAAGGAAAAAGTGCACAACATTGTATTATGATGACACAAGAGTAAATTTGGCCAAAGTTTTACGAACCATTAGAGATGCGGAAGAGACATGAAAAAAAAAGATTAAAATATTATTATTTATTTATTTTTGCTCGTAAGCTTATTAGTCCATGTTTTTGCTCTTATTAATTGATCATTTAGGTAATAGCTTACTTTAATTGTTAAAAAGGCAGATTCAAAAGAAGAAAAGGAAAAATGTTTGGTATGCTCCTTGATATTACACGTGATATGTGTTTCACTACCACTACACATTATGAGTATTGGATAAAGTTAAATGCAATACAAAGGAACTCTTGGCAAAATGATTGGAGAAAGAGTGAAATTTTAAGTAATGGGCATGTGACACCCCACGTCCGTTAATGTCACTCACAAAGGGAATGCATTAACTTCCATGGAGCGTTTTAAGTGTGTATAGAACAGAAACTTAACAACAAGACAGATATAAAACAGTACTTAAAAATTTAAAACTTCATTCATTGCAGCGATAAACAAATAGGTTTGGTTACATCATCAAAAAAACCTTAAGACTAGGGTCAAGTACATAATATCCATCTTGATTAAATCAGAGTACATGAAAATGGAAGACATAACCCCAACATAAAATAGCCATAAGTAAGATAGGTTGAACTTTTACTTCAGCGATCCAAGCAACCTCCGAAGAAAGAGATAAAGCTGTCCAAAATCAAGCTCCACTGGTACTTCTCCCACCCTGAGCACCTGGGTAGGGGGGGGGGGGTAAGTAAGAAAAGAGGTGGAAACAAAGGGGTCAGACATAAAGTCTGGCGAGTGCTATAACTTTAACAATATAATCATTAAGTAACTAGGACAAGGCATAAGCTGGAAACTAAGGAAATGACTGTGAACAAATGGGTATGACAGAGAAAACAAAGGAAATAAGATGAACAAGAATAACATTAAAGGCGCACCTAATCACTATAAGATAATTACTACACTGCACCACACCAAACACCCTAAATGTTGATCCCGCCTACCAAACTTAATAATGATAATGGTAGTTTGGTGTACCCCTAGCTGCCTTCATAAGTGTCGCCTGCCCCTATCGCCAATAGGTGTACCCACTACCCCCATTCGATCGGCTCCCTAACTCGTAGATACCCGTGCTGGCCCCACAGTAGGGTGTATCACTCCCCAAAGTGGCAACCCGATACCACCAAAAATGCACTGCTTATATCTACATGATGCAACAACGTCTTATCTACTAGCCCGAGGCCACACACGCACATGACCCCGTTAGACTTGCGTTGCCACCGCTAACCCGTTTTGACCTCATACAATCAAACCCAATACGCGTGTCCCGTCCTCGACTTGGGTCGAGCCCACAAAGATACTTAATGAGTTACTAGTTTGAAAAGGCCCCCCATGCATGACACAAGCTTTCCACCTATGCTTGGTCCCCTTTAAGGTATTCCCCACTTAACCCCATTCTTATTCATGTCTTCTTACATGTTTCAATCTTGGTTAAGTGCATCTAATCATATTTCTCATGCCACCCAAGGCACCCACTTAACCCCCCATGTCCTACCACATGTTTATCTGGTTAAGTGTTTCTTAGTTTATTAACACCGTAACCTTGTAAAGGCCTCCCACATTAGACTGGAATATGTGGCTGCTGTATTTGTCGGGCGGGTCCGGGTAGTCTTACACGACAAACGAGCCTAACCTCGTGTCTTTACAACTGTTACGCATTTAATTCATGCCTTCGACCTCTCACATTAGACTGGCATTTGTGGCTACTGGATTTGCCGGGTGGGTCCGGGCAGTCTTACACCACAAAAGAGTCTAACCTTGTGTCTTAGGCGATTTATTATTACACGTCTTCATTTAACCCCAAATTTGGATTAATATCCCTATTCAAATTTGTCAATGAATTCCAAATATACTTATGTCCATAGTTTTCTCAATTATGTCTATAAATGCCAATTTTTCCAATTAATGCCTTAAATTAATTATATGCCTTTTCAAGGTCATTATGCCAATTCTCAATATGTGTATATTCAATATTACCCCCATCGTTCCCACGTTGTTCGTTCGCTTATCATGATATATATATATATATATATATATATATATATATATATATATATATATATATTAGACTAGCAATTAGTCTAATGACGTAAAAGGGAAGAAACATCGCAAATTTGTATAACACACAAATTGGATCTAACTTACAAATAAGGATTACAACATAAACTTGGTATTGTCATGAATCTAAACATAAGCCTAAAGGTGTGAACTTGCATATATGAATATAGTTATCACCAAAAACTTGCATAAGCCATAGTCACAAACTTGCATAAAACTATGTATGTCATAGATCTAAATCTAAAGGGGTAAACTTGCATATATGTATATAGTTTCCACCCAAATCTTGCATACGCCATAGTCACAAACTTGCATAAAACTATGTATGTCATTGATCTAAATCTAAAGGGGTAAACTTGCATACATGTGAATCCAATTTCCACCTAAACTTGCATATAGTCACTTTGTTTGATTCACATGTAAACTTGTATACAATTCATATATAAACTAGCGTATAATCTACACCCAGACTTGCATATACAATGATGACAAACATGAATCAGGTTGAACATAGATGAATGGGTATATACAAAGGGATTCACAACAAAAACTATCATTATGTACAACTAGCATACATTCACAAAATATCGCATTTTTCCCAATGTTTTACAAACATAACAATATAACCCAAATTATAACTCAACCTAATTAACTTGTTAATTATCTTATTAAAGAAATCGAACTCATAACTCAAAGAAGGTCTTGAGTTCTGGGATCTGAGTTCTGAAATTGATTTAGCTCACCTTTGAAGTAGACAAATTTCTTGTTGTAGACTTGAGTTGAATTGAGTTGATTAGCTTTACTTTTCCTCTAGTTGATGACGGCTATTCTAGGTTGCAAGGTGATAGCATGACGACCATGGTTCTAATTTTGATTAGGTTTTAGGGTTTGAGTCTACATGTGTTTATATAGAATTTAGGATTAATTTAGGCCATCCGATCAACCTAGAATCAATCAAGACCATCCAGTCAAGATAGGGTGACACCTTAGCCCTAATAACCCAGCACTGAGTCACAAAATCGTCATCTTTCAGATATGCCCGGGGGAGCAGGTCGACCCCCAGGTCGACACTAAGGTCGACCTGTATAGGGGAGGTCGACACTAAGGTCGACCCCCTGGTCGACCTGGCCTTGGGCGGGAAATTTCCCGCCCTGCCCAGTTCTGATTCTGAATTCGTCTTTGAATTTAAATTCGAATTTCTGGAAACTTCCACCAGCCATAACTACTTCATACGAAGTCCAATTTACGCAAAGTCAGACTCTATCTCAACCAGAATTCTGAGACGAACACAATGGCGTAACCCATTCCCCTTGATTCTCAAATTTAAAATTAAGTATTGTTTAATTCGTTAGCTTATGTTAACAGAATACACGGGGTGTTACATTCTCCCCTCCTTAAAGAATTTCGACCTCGAAATCTTCAAGTTATGAAGAATACATATCCTACCATCCAATCGTCCATCAACCATCAAACACAGGCATCCATTGTCCTTAAAAGACTTCTAATGCTTTCATGTTTATATGCACAGTGTGTGTACATGTCTGTATCTAATGCAAAATCAAGCGGTCTACTGATTCAGTTGACCTCCTTAATGCAGATTATGATAGTGCCATGCGTCCATTATGTATGCAAAAGATCCATGTTGATACATATTATTTCTACATGCATGCGCACCTATTCATCCGAATGTAGCATCCATATGATAACACAACCATTATACATCCATTAATCTAAATAAACACACATTTATATGCAGTATGAAAGTGACTGAGCCGATCTAGTGCCTAATGTGTGTGTATATGCATCCACGAGCAACCACTAGCAAACACTTGCATCCACTAGCATCCATCAATCATAACATGTTTCAAATACATGTTTGCATCCATTGGCCTCTCCCTAAGGATAAAGAATATGACCGAGGAGATACGCTAAAATGGTAGATACAAGCTTAAATAAACTTAAGGAAAAAGAGATCAAAGATGTACCCTTATAAAGAAAAGGGTAGGCTACACGTATTTTTGCCTCAGTCTCCCAAATTGCGTCTTCCTCAGCATCGCTCCATTGATCTTTGACAAGCTTAACTTCACGATTGCGTAGCTTTTTGACTTCCATCCCCAAGATATGAGTTGGAACTCTCCTCATAGTCGCTTCACGTTCCACTTCGACTTCCTCTAGTATACTTGGCTCCACAACTTTTTCCGACTCATGTAAGCACTTTTGTAGCTGAGAGACATGAAAAATATTATGAACTCCATCCAGTCTTTCGGGCAGCTCTACCGTAATAACCCGGAAATGCGAGCCAATTTAAAATTTTTATTTTGGCAATTTTAGCGAATTTTGAATATTTAAAATGAATTATTTTAAATAATATCGACGAGAAATTTATTTTGAATAGAATTAGAACGTATATATTTATATATGTCGTCGTTATAATATAAATATTTATTTTAAATTATAAAAGGAATAGAAAATGGCACGGTAGTTCGATAATTCGATTTCAAAATTCAAATGAATGTACCAGGTGCAAAATAAACCGGATTTTAGTGAAATAAAAATATTTGAAACTAATTGAGAATATGTTTCCAATAAATCCAAAAAATTGAAATTTTATAGCGGGAATCAAAAGATATGTCCAGTTGAAAATTCAGAATAGTCGCTATGGAAATTCGGCCCTTAAATGGCCATTTTGCAAACGACCTCCGTTTTCGACGAAACCACTTCTGTTGGATCCGGGATGTCTAGTTATTGCTAGGTTTCAAAATTCTTAATTTTTTGAATCAATATGTGAGCGTGGCAAAGGAAAACGCGTTTGGCTAGTTTCAGTTGATTTTAATCGACTGGAAAATGGCCATTTCTCCAACGGTCTCAGAATTCGACGAAATTAGTTTTGTTAGGACCGTATTGTCAATACGAAGCTAGAAAATATTTTTCTGGAATTTTTCGAGTTAGTATGTGGCCCCGGTAAATTGAAATGTGCGTTCAAATTCGATATATAGAGTTATATGCTGATTTTGACAAAAACAGATCGTAACGATCGAATCAGCCTACGATACATGTCCCATTGTGTTCGGAATGGGGGTAATTAGCTATGGACGATAGTCGGTGGGTTCGATTCTGAGTTCGAGAGAAAAAGTTACTTTTTGAAATAAAATAATTAAATAAATAAATATAAAATTTCCTTTATCTCCCTACTTTCCCTCCCCTCTCTCTTTCATCGTACCCATCAGTTTTCAGAACAAAAAAGAAGATAAAATTCATGTATCAAGCATTCTTTGGCTGTTATAAGGTAAAACCCTATCCTCCGGCTTGCGTTGCATTGTGTGGTGGGACCTGGGTCTTATAATAGCTTCATTTTTTCTCTATTTAGCATTGCGCTGTTGTTTTATGCACTGGTGTTCTTGGGAGGAAACCCGTTCCGTGTTATACGACGTGGTCCCTTGATTTACCTAACTTTAAAATAAAGATTTATAACTGTTTTAGTTCTCACACCAGTCACATGACTGACCTGGAGTTTATTGATTTAACCTAAACTCTGGGTGCCCTTATTTTCGACATGGGCAGCTAGTAGTTTTGGTTTTGCAGATTTATATTCACAAGATCCTGGTTTGCACCTGGAATGATATCCGGAAAGCTTTGTATCCGTATATCTCCTTCAGTTGTGTATTGTATTATTTTCCGCTGCTATGTAATGTATTGTAATCTCTTATATTTTATAATGTGTAATATTTATTCATACTCTGTACATTCTTGTATTCTGATGGAATTGTTGTAATAAGCAATGAAATGTTCTTTTGTCTGCGTTCTTTTGTGTATTGTTCTCAAAGTATCCGCTCTTTCCTTACCGGGGAAGTTACGGGTTCTTACAGTGGTATCAGAGCTTTGGTTTACAAAGCACAGAGAACAAGACACGTTAGATCCATACGAAGGAATTCATCCGAGATTGGATTAGTAATATCCAATGAGAGTGAATCGTTAGAGATGGGATCAGTAGTATCCTATAACGAGTGTGAAGAGTATATCTTTAAAGTGAAAACAAATTTTGTTTTGAAATTTAAATCATACTATACGTATTTGAATATTTATTTTAAATTGATTTGGACAATTTAGTATATAAAGATTTTGCATATATGCCTTGCAAACGTATATTCGAAGTTTTAATATGCTGGATGGATATAGAGTCATACTCTAGTCGCCCGGGGATAATTCTAATGATGCGGCCACATCATCAGTATTTATATTCGAGTGCCGAAAGTGTGATGTCTATATATTTCCTATTGACTGGTGTGAGAACCAAAATTAGATAGGGCCTACTGTTGTGATTTGGCACCAAAAATGTGATTTTTGACTATATATCAAAGTTATGAATTTAAAAAGCTAATCAACTAATTGATTGCTGATTGTGTTGTTTGATTATTGTTTGATTCATAAATTTGAACCATATAGCCAATTTGAACCAAATAGTAAGTTGTATTGAAAATGATCACATTTGCATGCATATACGTGTACTTACACTGAACAGGTCATAGCAAGGAGGCTAGAGCAGAAGAATAAAATTGTTTGCCTGACAAATAGGTACATGTTTACCATAATTTACTATTTTGTTTGGGTGATGATGATTTTATGAGCCGCTTGGCTTTTTCTTTTTCTTTTGGATTGAAGAAGGCCATGGGAGGCTATATGAAATATCCCGAAGTCCTCGGTGCAGGGGAAATTATGGCGAAATTTTTCAAAAATTTAGGGTGTTAGCCAAATTTTTGAAAAATTTGAAAAGTTCTTAGAAACTGAAAAGTTGAAGAACTTAAGCCGTAAAGAAAATACTGGAAGTTGAGTTGATTTGTTAAACAACTTTCAGCTTCGTTCCTTTTCTGGGACGAAAAGTTTTAAGTGGGGGAGATTGTAATAACCCGGAAATGCGAGCCAATTTAAAATTTTTATTTTGGCAATTTTAGCGAATTTTGAATATTTAAAATGAATTATTTTAAATAATATCGACGAGAAATTTATTTTGAACAGAATTAGAACGTATATATTTATATACGTCGTCGTTATAATATAAATAATTATTTTAAATTATAAAAGGAATAGAAAATGGCGCGGTAGTTCGATAATTCGATTTCAAAATTCAAATGAATGTACCGGGTGCAAAATAAACCAGATTTTAGTGAAACCAAAAATATTTGAATCTAATTGAGAATATCTTTCCAACGAATCCGAAAAATTGAAATTTCATAGCGGGAATCAAAAGATATGTCCAGTTGAAAATTCAGAATAGTCGCTATGGAACTTCGGCCCTTAAAAATGGTCATTTTGCAAACGACCTCGGTTTTTGACGAAACCACTTCTGTTGGATCCGGGATGTCTAGTTATTGCTAGGTTTCAAAATTCGTAATTTTTCGAATCAATATGTGAGCGTGGCAAAGGAAAACGCGTTTGGCCAGCTTTAGTTGATTTTAATCGACTGGAAAATGGCCATTTCTCCAACGGTCTCAGAATTCGACGAAATTAGTTTTGTTAGGACCATATCGTTAATACGAAGCTAGAAAATATTTTTCTGGAATTTTTTGTGTTAGTATGTGGCCCCGGTAAATTGAAATGCGCGTTCAAATTCAATATATAGAGTTATATGTTGATTTTGACGAAAACAGATCGTAACGATCGAATCAGCCTACGATACATGTCCCATTGTGTTCGGAATGGGGGTAATTAGCTATGGACGACAGTCGGTGGGTTCGATTCTGATTTCTAGAGAAAAAGTTACTTTTTGAAATAAATAATTAAATAAATAAATATAAAATTTCCTTTATCTCCCTACTTTCCCTCCCCTCTCTCTTTCATCGTGCCCGTCAGTTTTCAAAAATAAAAAAAGAAGAACGCTAAAATTTCACGTATCAAGCATTCTGTGGCTGTTATAATGTAAAACTCTATCCTTCGGCTTGCGTTGCATTGTGTGATGGGACCTAGGTCTTATAATAGCTTCATTTTTCTCTATTTAGCATTGCGCTGTTGTTTTATGCATTGGTGTTCTTGGGAGGAAACTCGTTCCATGTTATACGGCGTGGTCCCTTGATTTACCTAACTTTAAAATAAAATTTTATAACTGTTTTAGTTCTCACACCAGTCACATGACTGACCTGGAGTTTATTGTTTTAACCTAAACTCAGGGTGCCCTTATTTTCGACACGGGCAACTAGTAGTTTTGGTTTTGTAGATTTATATTCACAGGATCCTGGTTTACAGCTGGAATTATATCCTGAAAGCTTTGTATCCGTATATCTCCTTCAGTTGTGTATTGTATTATTTTCCGCTGCTATGTAATGTATTGTAATCTCTAATATTTTATAATGTGTAATATATATTCATACTCTGTACATTCTTGTATTCTGACGGAATTGTTGTAATAAGCAATGAAATGTTCTTCTGTCTGCGTTCTTTTGTGTGTTGTTCTCAAAGTATCCGCTCTTTCCTTACCGGGGAAGTTACGGGTTCTTACATCTACTCTGTAGGCCATTGTCCCAATCCTTTTGATGATAGGAAATGGTCCTACGAATCGTGGTGCCAACTTTCCTACGGACCCAAAGCGGATGACATTCCTCAAAGGAGATACTTTAAGGAACATCTTATCCCCAACTTCAAACTCAAGGTCGGTCCTTCTCTTGTCTGCATAGGATTTCTGTCTATCTTGGGCAGTCTTCATTCTCCTTTGTATCAAGTCCACCTTCTCTGAATTCTCTCTAATCATGTCCGGCCCAAGTATAAGTTTATCTGTGGACTCCCACCAACAATTGGTGATCGACATAGCCTTCCATATAAAGTTTCGAAGGGTGCCATGCCTATAGTGGCTTGGTAGCTATATTTATAAGCGAATTCCACCAAAGGGAGATGATCCTCCCATGATCCTCCAAAGTCAAGAATGCACAGACTCAAAAAATCTTCCAATACTCTGTTCACCCTTTCCGTCTAACCATCGGTTTGAGGGTGATAGGTTGTGCTTAAACATAGCTGTGTGCCTACAGCCTCTTGCAAACTCCTCCAAAACTCGCTTGTAAAGATAGGGTCTCGGTCACTCACTATGCTGGAGGGTATCCCATGGAGTCGAACTATCTCCTTAAGATAAATGGAGGCTAAAGGCGAGGTGGTCCTCTTGCTCTTGACAGGTATAAAATAAGCGCTTTTCATGAGCCTGTCCACTATTACCCAAATACTGGGGGTTGCCCCTTCTTGACCTAGGCAACCCATCAACAAAGTCCATCGAGATGCTTTCCCATTTCCATTACGGAACTTCTAGAGGATGAAATAAACCGCCAGGCTTCTTCTGCTCCGCCTTGACTTGTTGGCATATCATGCATTTCGAAACAAATCCAGCTACATCCCTCTTCATGCCATTCCAAAAGAAAACTCTTTTGATATCTTTATACATCTTGTCTCCACCGGGGTGTATGGTCATCTTGGAATGGTGTGCTTCTTCCAGAACTATCTTCACCAAATCTCTTGCTTGCGGGACGCATAGTCTTCCATCCCGTCTGAACCAACCCTTATCATCGATGGAGTACCTATTGAGGTGACTAGAAGTCTCTCCCCTAATCAGCTTATCTATCACATCAATTAGCTGAGGGTCTTCACGTTGCGCGGCTCCTATTGAGTCCAACGAAGTAGGCCGCACCTCTAGCATTTCCATCAAGCCAGTTACATAATCAACAGAGGGTCTAAAATCAAAATTTGCTATGTACTTCAAACTTTGCCTTTCTACAAAGAGAGGACTTAAGGTCAGCTTCTTTCTACTTAGGGCGTCTGCCACTACATTTCCCTTGCCAGGAGTATAGGAGATCTCAAAGTCGTTTGTGGCAAGAAACTCCATCCATCTTTGCTGCCTTAGATTGAGGTCTTTCTGCGGGAAAATGTATTTAAATGATTTATGGTCATTATACAACTTAAATTCTCACCTGAGAGATAGTGGAGCCAAGACTTAAGAGCAAAAATGATGGCTGCTAACTCTAGATCGTGGGTTAGGTAGTTTTTCTCATGCACTTTTAATTGCCTTCCACCATAAGCTACTACCTTCCCCTCTTGTATCAAAACAGCGCCTAGTCCCATACCGCATGCATCTGTGTATACCGTAAACATCTTGCTCCCATCTGGTAATGTCAAAACTGGGGGCTGTTGTCAGAGCCTCTTCAATCGTTGGAAAGTGACTTTGCGATCCAAACCCCAAGTGAAAGTCAGGTTCTTCTTCGTTAACCTTGTAAGTGGAGCTGAGATTTTTGCAAAGTTTTTAATGAACTTGCGATAAAAGCCTGCTAGTCCAAGAAAACTTCGGACTTCGGTTGCATTCTTTGGAGCCTTCCAATCCTGGACCACAACTACTTTTGAGGGGTATACAGCTAACCCTTCTTCGGACACCACATGCCTAAGAAATCTTACTTCTTCCTTCCAGAAGTGGCACTTGGAGAATTTTACTTTTAACTGATGTGCACGGAGAGTATCCATGACTTCCCTCAAATGCAAAGCATGCTCTTCCTCATTCTTCGAGAAAATCAGAATATCATCTACAAAGACTACCACAAACTTGCTCAGAAACACCCTAAACTCCCCTACTCATTAAGTCAACAAAGTATGCGGGTGCATTCGTCAAACCAAAAGGCATGACGAGCCACTTTAAGAAACCGCCAGAAGTTCTAAATGCAGTCTTATCGAAGCTATCTTCAGCCACCCTTAGCTGATGAAAACCGTAGCCAAATCCAGTTGTGAGAAAACTGAAGCTCCCACCAACTGATCGAATAAATCGTCAGTCCTCGGTAATGAGTGTCTGTTCTTCTTTGTTATCTTATTCAGCTCTATATAGTCCACGCACAATTTAAGTGAACCATCAGCTTTTGTAGCAAAAACGACTGGAGCACCCCACTCCGAAATAGTTCTTCTTATGAACCCCTTCTCAAGCAATTCTTTCACTTGCTTACTGACTTCTCTTCTCTCTCTTGAAGCCATGTGGCGCACTGGTAATGCAACTGGCTTTTCATTATCTACTAAGTATATTCAAAAGTCTATCTCACGCCTCGGGGGTAAACCTCGAACTTCATCGGAGACATCCGAGTATTCACGGACCACTCTAACAGACTGCAAATTCTCAACAGACGCGTCAAGCGATTCTAGATAACTTAGCATAACAGAATTCATGGGATTACAAGAGATTTCGAGAGTGTTTCCCAAGCGAGTCATAAGCCTAACCTCTTTCTTTTCACAATCTAGGATGGCTCCATTACTGGATAGCCAATCCATGCCCAAAATTAACCCATAGCCCGTGAAGCCCAAAACATAAGCATCACATCTAAACCCCACGCTAAGTATAGAAATTTCCAAATCCAAACAAATCATCGACAAATAGGCTGAGCCCCCAATTGGATTTGAAACAACTAAGGGATCCTCTACGATACTGGTGTTTAGGCGTAGTGTCTCAACTAAAGCAGTGGATATAAAAGAGTGCGATGCGCCAGAATCAAAGAGTGTGCAAATAGGATGATTGAAAAGATAAACTAAACTTTCAACGGAAATCGTTCTACCTCGTTCTTGCAGCGGTGGGACCATGAGAGCCTGGACCTGCCCCCTTGACTGCCCTGGTGCCATGAGAGCCTGAATTTGCCCTCCAGAGGTAGGCCCTGCCCTCTTCCCTTTCTTTGGGCAGTCCTTAATCAGATGTCATGCCTCACCACAGTGGAAACAACCAGTCTTCTTCTTCTTCCTACAGTCTTTGCTTAGATGGCCTGGTGTCCCACAGTTAAAGCATCTTTTCTTTCCCTTACCATTGTTGTCTTTACCACTCTTCTTGTTATGTTGTTGCTGTTGTGGTTTCTTTTGATCCCCTCTCTTCTCAGGTGCCTTATTAGCATTGGCGCCTTTCTCCTCTTCATGCATAAGCGCCGTGTCAACTAGTCTCTCAAAGGTGGCCCCCATAGGAATGTGGGTCATAGCTAACCCATGTAGCGGCTCGTTCAAACCCATAAAAAATCTTAGGGCCTTCTTTTCGGGTGTATTCACCAAGTCCAAGCCAAATCTTGCCAACTGATTGAACTTGTTGACGTATTCTTTCACTGATAGATTCCCCTGCCTCAATGCCAAAAACCTTTCCATGTATAGATTCTCTTCAGCCCATGAGAGAAACTTCGCCTCAAACCTACGCCTAAAATCCGGCCATGTATCAACTGGACGCTCCCCATTAGTGACCTCCCACCAAAACGAGGCCTCATCCTTCATTAACCATGCAGTTAACTAGACCTTTCTTCCATTTTCTACCTCAAAGATTCCAAACAGTTCTTCCACCTCCTTTAGCCAATTTCGAGCTTCAACAAACGTTTCCAACCCATGAAAAGGTTTCCCGCCCATTGCCCGAAAGTCCTTGCATATCTTTGCGAAAATGTCAACAGGGGAGGAGGAGGATGAGGAGCATTTGATGGGCCTACGACATGGGCCCTAGCTTCCAGATACCTTCTAAACCATCCTGGTATCGGTATCCCCTCGGGTATCTCGGGAATTCCAGACATGCTGAAAAGAAAATGAAGAGATTCAAACGAAGAATACGAAAGAAAGATATATGGCTCTTGGGGTTATGTTTTAAAAACAAACTTTTCTCTTAAAGATATTCTCCTCAAAACATACTTTTGAAAGTATTTCTTTATAAAATGTTTTTGAAAAATAGTTTTTCAAAATATCTTATCTGTTTTGGTAACCTTCAGCTCTGATACCACGTGTGACACCCCACGTCCATTAATGTCACTCACAAAGGGAATGCATTAACTTCCATGGAGCGTTTTAAGTGTGTATAGAACAGAAACTTAACAACAAGACAGATATAAAACAGTACTTAAAAATTTAAAACTTCATTCATTGCAGCGGTAAACAAATAGGTTTGGTTACATCATCAAAAAAAACCCAAAGTCTAGGGTCAAGTACATAATATCCATCTTGATTAAATCAGAGTACATGAAAATGGAAGACATAACCCCAACATAAAATAGCCATAAGTAAGATAGGATGAACTTTTACTTCAACGATCCAAGCAACTTTCGAAGAAAGAGATAAAGCTGTCCAAAATCAAGCTCAACTAGTACTAGTCCCACCCTGAGCACCTGGGGGGGGGAAGGAAGAAAAGAGGTGGAAACAAAGGGGTCAGACATAAAGTCTGGCGAGTGCTATAACTTTAACAATATAATCATTGAGTATCTAGGACAAGGCATAAGCTGGAAAATAAGGAAATGACTGTGAACAAATGGGTATGACAGAGCAAACAAAGGAAATAAAATGAACAAGACTAACGTTAAAGGCGCACCTAATCACTATAAGATAATTACTACACTGCACCACACAAAACACCCTAAAAGTTGATCCCGCATACCAAACTTAATAATGATAATGGTAGTTTCGTGTACCCCTAGCTGCCTTCATAGGCGTCGCCACCCCTACCTCCACTAGGTGTAACCACTACCCCCATTCGATCGGCTCCCTAACTCGTAGATACCCGTGCTGGCCCTACAGTGGGGTGTATCACTCCCCAAAGTGGCAACCCGATACCACCAAAAATGCACGGCTAATATCTACACGATGCAACAACGTCTTACCTACCAGCCCGGGGCCACACACGCACATGACCCCGTTGGACTTCTGTTGGCACCGCTAACCCGTTTTGACCTCTTACAATAAAACCCAGTACGCATGTCCCGTCCTTGACTTGGGTCGAGCACACAAAGATACTTAATGGGTTACTGGTTTGAAAAAGGCCCCTATGCATGACACAAGCTTTCCACCTATGCTTGGTCCCCTCTAAGGTTTTCCCCACTTAACCCCATTCTTATTCATGTCTTCTTACATGTTTCAATCTTGGTTAAGTGCATCTAATCGTATTTCTCATGCCACCCAAGGCACCCTCTTAACTCCACGTGCCACCCAAGGCACCCACTTAACCCCCCATGTCCCACCACATGTTTATCTGTTTAAGTGTTTCTTAGTTCACAAACACCGTAACCTTGTAAAGACCTCCCACATTAGACTGGCATTTGTGGCTGCTGGATTTGCCGGGCGGGTCTGGGTAGTCTTACACCAAAAACGAGCCTAACCTCGTGTATTTACAAATGTTACACATTTAATTCATGCCTTCGACCTCTCACATTAGACTGGAATTTGTGGCTGTTGGATTTGTCGGGCGGGTCCGGGCTGTCTTACACCACAAAAGAGTCTAACCTCGTGTCTTAGGCGATTTATTATTACACGTCTTCATTTAACCCCAAATTTGGATTAATACCCCTATTCAAATTTGTCAATGAATTCCAAATATACTTATGTCCATAATTGTCTCAATTATGTCCATAATTGTCTCAATTATGTCCATAATTGTCTCAATTATGTCCATAAATGCCTATTTTCAATTAATGCCTTAAATTAATTATATGCCTTTTCAAGGTCATTAAGCCAATTCTCAATATGTGTATATTCAATATTACCCCATCGTTCCCACATTGTTCGCTCGCTTATCATGAAATATATACATTAGACTAGCAATTAGTCTAATGACGTAAAAGGGAAGAAACATCGCAAATTTGTATAACACACAAATTGGATCTAACTTACAAATAAGGATTACAACATAAACTTGGTATTGTCATGAATCTAAACATAAGCCTAAAGCTGTGAACTTGCATATATGAATATAGTTCTCACCAAAAACTTGCATAATCCATAGTCACAAACTTGCATAAAACTATGTATGTCATAGATCTAAATCTAAAGGGGTAAACTTGCATATATGTATATAGTTTCCACCCAAAACTTGCATAAGCCATAGTCACAAACTTGCATAAAACTATGTATGTCATAGATCTAAATCTAAAGGGGTAAACTTGCATATATGTGAATCCAATTTCCACCTAAACTTGCATATGGTCACTTTGTTTGATTCACATGTAAACTTGTATACAATTCATATATAAACTAGCATATTATCTACACCCAAACTTGCATATACAATGATGACAAACATGAATCAGGTTGAACATAGATGATTGGGTATATACAAAGGGATTCACAACAAAAACTATCATTATGTACAACTAGCATACATTCACAAAATATTGCATTTTTTCCAATGTTTTACAAGCATAACAATATAACCCAATTTATAACTTAACCCAATTAACTTATTAATTATCTTATTAAAGATATTGAACTCACAACTCAAAGAAGGTTTTGAGTTCTGGGATCTGAGTTCTGAAATTGATTTAGCTCGCCTTTGAAGTAGACAAATTTCTTGTTGTAGACTTGAGTTGAATTGAGTTGATTAGCTTTACTTTTCCTCTAGTTGATGACTGCTATTCTAGGTTGCAAGGTGATAGCATGACGGCCATGGTTCTAATTTTGATTAGGTTTTAGGGTTTGAGTCTACATGTGTTTATATAGAATTTAGGATTAATTTAGGTCATCCGATCAACCTAGAATCAATCAAGACCATCCATTCAAGATAGGGTGACACCTCAGCCCTAATGACTCAGCACTTGAGTCACAAAATCGTCATCTTTCAGATCTGCCCGGGGGAGGAGGGGGCAGGTCGACCCCCAGGTCGACACTAAGGTTGACCTGTATAGGGGAGGTCGACACTAAGGTCGACCCCCTGGTCGACCTGGCCTTGGGCGGGAAATTTCCTGCCCTGCCCAGTTCTGAGTCTGAATTCGTCTTTGAATTTAAATTCGAATTTCTGGAAACTTCTGACAGCCATAACTACTTCATACGAAGTCCAATTTATGCAAACTTGGACTCTATCTCAACCAGAATTCCGAGGCGAACACAATGGCGTAACTCGTTCCCCTTGATTCTCACATTTAAAATTAAGTATTGTTTAATTCGTTAGCTTATGTTAACAAAAAACACGGGGTGTTACAAGCCAATCTGCAATAGGGTTGAAACTTGAAAATAGCTCAAGTATGCAATGGACCGATAGATAACTGCTTTGCTGCAGACTAGACATGTCTTCCCTCCCAAAAATATTCAGCCTAAGCAGCTTGGTATAAATGTGCATATCCTCAAAAGTTGAAAGGAACATAAAATAAACTGGTTCACATAATCTGAATATGAAAGGCAAAAGCTTCAGCATGGCAGCAAATGATTTTCAGTTTTGCAGTTTATTTTGATGGCAAGGCATTTTGCAATATATTTTTAATGTCTTTATGTGTATTATTATAGTTACTTTGGAATATCCAGTGTCACACAAAGATTTAGTGACTATTAACTTTGAAATGTAGCTTGTTTGGGTCAATGTTTTCAAATAATTTGTTTCGTACTTACGTTTTGGCTATTGAATGTTGTATTAAGTCAATACCCAGTCCAAAATAATTTACCAGTGATTAATTTTCGTTAATTGCATTATCATTGCGTTCAATTGTAAACTATTATGTACAGTGTGTAAGGCTGTTTATTTTCAATTTTGTCAAAATATAATAACCGGATAACGGACCGAACCGTACCAATCTAATTCAGTTTGGTTTAAGTTTGGTTTCACTTTAAATCGGCTCGATTCGGTTTGGTTTGAATGTTATTTGGTTTTAGGTTGGTTATATATTTTTTATGTAAAACCAAACCAACCGTTTGCTCACCCCTAACCACAAGCAAGACGTGACATGATGAAGAACCTGTGAATTGAACATGAACTAGAATGGAAAATAATAGAAGGCCATAAATCAGCAACGATTGAGCATATACTTCCATGAGTTGCCGAAAGACCATGAACCACCTCATTCAGTCATGTCATATCCACGAATTGACATGCTAAAGCATTCACTAAGAAAAAACCACAAACTTAACCAAAACACAAACCAACCAATAAATCACCAAACCTCAAGGGTAATCACTCAACAAACAAGAACTAGACGACACCACAAGCTAAATAACAGAAACAGTAAGTCGAAAACCCAATGTACAGAGCAATCTAAGTGTTAATCCCGAAATTAGAATCAACACCAAGAGTATAGAAAACACTTCACAAAATGTAGAAAATTGGAGAAATGGAGTCGTAAAGTAGTAGAAGTGCAAAAGAGGACACAATGTTTTACAGTGGTTCGATCAAGCATGATCTACGTCCACTTTAAAGAATGATTCCATTACCATATCAAGAGTTACAAAACAAGCATATCCTCTAATTACATTCATCATTAGCCTCACTACTTCTCCCTTAGATCTGTTAGAAACGGCTAAGGAGAGTCTTGATAGAATTCTTTAAATGTGGTAGGCGAGTAACGAATCTAGTCTTTCTCGTGAACTTTGATGGTCTTCCATGGCTTCATGATGAATTTGGATTTTGATCTTCAATAGGAGTGGTTGGAGATGAACAAATTCCTTTGAAAAGGTCGAGAATTGGATTCGGCATCCCTAAGTGAGGTTAAACCCCTATTTATAGAGGTGAGGAATGGCCAATATATAGCTTTCAGGTTTTGGGTCAGCCTATTGGGTATTTACGAAAATGCCACTACCAGCTGTCGCTAGTTGTTGCAAGCTAATGGTCAGTTTACAAATACCAGACCAACCCAGAGACATCCCGATCTGATCCAAACTATGTCGACCCACTTCAGAGATGAACACACTGATCTGTCCCTTCAGAACAGTCCAACCTGATCCACTGCATTAGGCCAATCCGTTCTATAATAAAGTGCACCGACCCACTCTTGATGACAGGACCGACCCACCTCTTTTTGACTGACCCATTCCATTTGAACGCACTGATCCATTCTGAGTTGAACCAACCAGTTCGTTGTCTCTTTGGAAGGATAGACCCAATAGCGAGTAGACAAGGCTGACCCGATCCACACTTAAAGTGATGAAGGTTGACTTACTGCTTCAAGGATAATGCCGATCCATAGTTTTATGACCTGACCGACCCGCTCCATCATCCTAGGCCGATCCACCTGATAACAGATACCCAGATCCATTCTCTTTTAAACAAACCGATCCGACCCATATCAATGTGACTAGGCCGATCCATGGTTATTTTAATTGACCGACCCGCTTGAATGTAAATGAATCAACCCATTTGCTTTACAACGACCCATCACTTAGCCTTTGATTTTTGTGGGTTAACATTTTCCCCTCGAAGTTCGTGATTTTTTAATTCAAAAATTTATGAGCTTCGAAACACGTATGTTATGAACCAATGGGTCGAATATCCTTTTAAATATATAGGTTAGTATATATTCTTCATTTGGGTCGGATATAACCAATAACGGGGGCCTGTCGAAATGGGCTTTTAATTGTTTGGTATGGCCCAATATCCTTTAGCCTTTATAATGGAAAGTCACATTTTTGCTTCTTCCTCTTCTTCATTACCTTGATTCCCAACCTGACAAAATTTAATGGCGGTGGAATCCCTCTAAGGAGAATTCACCCGACTCACCTTTCATTCAATTCTCCACTCCGATCCATACTTAAACCACTTTTCACACCTCAATTAACTCGAGCCGACGACCCAACTCTTCCCAATCCGTGCCTATCCAATCTCCTTGAGCTCAGACCAATTCTATGACGGTCAAATTCAATCAATCGCAGGTATTAAATTTCTGAAATTTTCATTCCATTTGGGAATTCCTGTGTTCGGGTTTTGACTTGGTGCTACTTGGGATGTAGAAGCGAATTAGGATTTTAGAACTATGAATTCTTGGTGTTGACATGTTCTAAAATGGTCTTGGAGTTATTTGTGATGAATTTGTGTGTATATGACGAGTTCGAAATGCATAAGTTTCTTTTGAGCTTGGTTTTGGTTTAACGCCCACCACATGTTTGTAGAAACGCTTGTAATGCTGGAACCACGATATGTTCATAGTTTTGTACCTGTTTTTGTTGTTGTGACCAATCATGTAGTTTTCTCATGTTTTACTTGTTGCGATGATCGTGCTTACTTTTCAAAATATGAAGTTCTAGCCGCTAATAAACCAGTTGTGATTGGTCTTAACTAATTCACTTTGGTTGGACAAAGCTGATCCAGTTCTGGATCGGTCATGGTCGACCCAGTTTTGGATCGGCTGTGGCCGACCCAGTTTTGGGCCAGTCATGACCGACCCAGTTCTGGATCGGTCATGGTCGACCCATTTTTGGATCGGTCATGGCCGACCCAGCTTTGGGTCATTCATGACCGACCCACCTCTGGACCGATCATGGCCGACCCATTTTTGGATCGGTCATGGCCGACCCATTTTGGGTCAGTTATGACCAATCTCCTCCATCCTTTTTCCTCTTCTTCTCTTTTCCCTTTTTTAATGTTGAAATGCCTTGTTTTTGCATTGTGCCTACCAGTCTCATAAGAATGAAGGGGTCCTCGGACCAAGATAGCTCTTGAAAGCGTCATCGGTCGGGCAAGCTTCCTATGCCTGATATTCAGACTTCCTTTGTTGCCCCAACTATAGCCGAACTTCAAGCCATCATTGGTAGGCCTCGCTATACTCCTATAACACATACATCTGAACTGGATGATCGGTTTGAGGGTTGGTGCCTTCAAGGGTTGAATTTTGATTAGTTCGACCTGGACATATATCCGTCCGATAAGTGATCAGTTCCCGAGGTTCAAGACGTTCTAAAGAATCATTTTGTGATGCAACTCGAAACAACCAAGACTTGGTTGGAGAAGCACTTGGAAGAAATTGGACAATATCATGCACGCAAATTAGGTTCCTGGAATACCTTTGCTTGCGACCTCTAAAGATTGAACAGGGAGAATATCGAGCGAATTACTACTTTGGAAAAAGACAAAGCAGCTTATCCAGGCCCTCAAGTCCCAGGATGATATCATTGCTAAATTATCAAGTTTTGGGAACAAAACAGGCCCAACCGGTATTTGTCCTTTTGCTCATGCTGGAAAATGATCTAGTGATGCCATCCTTTTTTCTGACTCTCGTTATTTTCTTTATGTATTCGTGCCTTAGATCGGTTGTATATGTGGGCGTCGGTCCCTGCCTACATTCCTTTAAGACTTTTTTACTGGGTTTGTGACCTTAACTTTGTGTTTCTATGATGGTAATGTTATGCTTGTTGTACATTAAGTTTTTACCGTCCATACCTGCTTTCCTTATATGCTTTCAACATAAAATCTTTATACTGCAAGTCATTCGTTATCGCAATAGCTTATGCTGAAATGATTTCATCGTAATTTTTAGATGATTTTTCAGTTATAGCCACGATTCACTATTGGTTAGACTAACTTGACCAATTTTGTCGGATTTCCTCGATTTTGACTATGTTAATTTTGAGATTTATGTGAATAACCGCCTTTATACTTGTCATAATAGCGGGGCTACTGATTTTGCCTTTGTCATTTCAAAGTTCCTTTTTGTTGGTCAAATTAGTTCTTGTAAATACTTAACCCTTAATTTCGAAGTTGTGATGAATTTGTGGTATGTCTTAAGAAATGAGCATCATTAAATCTTTTGAATGCAATGGTGATGCCCCCGTACCAGAATTCGTTACAGAGTTTATAAATTAGGTGCAGCGTTATGCGACTAACTTAGTTTGGAATCTTTAGACCATGTTCTTGTCAATGTTGGCCTTTTTGGCATGAATCCGGTCGAAGCTTTCCAATTTAGTTGGTCTTATTTATACCTTTTTACAGAGGTGAAATCCTATTTTCGTGCCCCTTCTTAAGAGGTCTTACTGTATATTCAATCACTTTCCTCACTGGCGTGGAAATCTGAGCCCTTTGGAGATTAGATTTGAAAATATTCCCCTAAATAGGTTTTAAATTTTTTTTCTCTGAGGAGTGTTTGTCTGTAGACCTGTTATTCATTGTGACCGAATGATTCAGCCACTTGTAGAATTTGTAGGGCGCCTTCGAAAAGGTCTTTGGGTCCATCATTAGCTGAATTTGGAAGACTCGGCGTATGATCGGATGCCCCAGCAGGGATCTTTTTAAACCCGATGTTTATATCGCTATCCAGCCATGTAATAATGGCTTCGATGATGAACTGATTGCCCCTCAGGGGGGTCTTTGGTTAAAACCCAGTATTAACACTACTATTCGGCTATGTATTAATGGCGTCAACGATCAACCGGGTTCCCCTCGGGGAGGTCTTTGGTTTCAAAGCCCAGTGTTTATCACAATCTAGCCATGTATTAATGGCGTCGACGATTGACAGGGTGCCCCTCGAGGAGGTCTTTGGTTTAAAATTGCGTTGCTTCAAAGGGAAGACGCTAGTTCCTGGTGTCCCTTTCTTATGATGCTATGTTTCACACCTTCCTTATTTTGCTGCGAATGGTGTTTTAAGCGTTAAGGAACCGATATTTGAGATTTCCCCATCGGGATGAGCTGTAATAGTCACCAGGTTACATTGGGTCATAAACACGACATCATCCTTTTAAGAGGGGACCTGCAATCAAAATCGAATCTTTAGCAAATAATTTGTGAATCGTATTATTTAGGCAAGCAAAGCAGTTCCTTTCAATAGCATGTACAAAGCTGGTAATAATGTTGCATGATATTTACAATGCATGATATTTACAACTTTTTCAGATCTTATGAAAGAAACATTAAGCGAAGTAATGACGGAGATGAACAACATTCCATTCTCTTAGAAGTTGGATTCCATCTGTCAATTTTAGTTCAAATGTACCATCCGAGAATTTTTGGCTAATCATATATGGCCCCTCCCAGTTGGGTCCAAGTACCCCAGTTCCTACCATGATTCTTTTTAGAACAAGGTCCTCAACTTAGAAGGTTCTATGCTTCACTCTAGCATTGAAATGATGAGCTATTCTTCTTTGATGTTTCATGACTCTGAGTTCTGCTTTCTTCTTCTTTCTTCAAGAAGATCGAGTGCTTCGAGCTGCAGTTTCTCGTTCTCTTCTTGGATGAAATGGATTCTCCTATGAGTCGGGACCTCCAGTTCTACTGGGATTATAGCCTCGGATCCAAACGCAAGAGAGAATGGAGTATGCCGTGTCGCAGTTTAATGAGTGGTACGATATGCCCATAGTGCAAGCGGAAGCTCATCTATCCAAGTGCCCTTAGCTTTTTCGAGTCGCTTCTTGATGGTTGACTTCAAGATTTTGTTGATCGCTTCGGCTTGCCTATTGGCCTACAGATGAGCCACAGCCGCAGAACTCTTCTTGATTTTGTACTTGGCACAAAAATCTAGAAATTCACTGCTCTCAAATTGAGTTCCATTGTCGGTGATTATTTTCTGCGGTATACCGAACCTGCAGGTGATGTTCTTCAATACAAAATTGATCACCTTCTTTGAAGTAATAGTAGCTAGCGGTTCAGCTTCACCCCATTTAGTGAAATAGTCAACTGCATCTATCACATGCTTCATATTTGATTTAGCTGCGGGTAATGCTCTGATCAAGTCTATGCTCCAGATAGCAAATGGCCATAGGCTAACCATTTGAGTCAATTCAGTGGGAGGTGCTCTCAGAATTTTCGCAAATCTTTGTCATCTGTCACATTTTTTAGCATAGTTCATTGCATCTAGTTCACATCGGGCCAAAAGTAGCCATATCGCAAAATTTTCTTAGCCAGCGTTTGACCGCCTATATGACCTCCGCAATCTCCTCCATGTAATTTTGCCAAGATTTCTTTTGATTCCTCCTTTGTTATGCATTGAAGCAATGGCATAGAAAACCCTCGTCTGTATAACTTTTCGTCCTGAACAAGGTATAGCAGTGCTTTGTGTAGTATCTTCTTTCACTTTTTCGGCTCTTCGGGAAGTTTCCCGTTGAGGATATATTCCTTAATCGGAGTCATCCATGATATAGGTTCCTCAACTGTCTCCATGATCCAGTCGATATCTGCTTCCTCAATGGTGGGAGTTGAAAGGACATCGACAGGAATAAGGCCCAGTAACTCCACATTTGAAGAACTAGCATATTTGGCAAGAGAATGCACCTTTGAATTTTCTTCCCTCGGAATGTGAGATATAGTGTAGTGGTCGAGGTTGTTGAGAAGTTCCATGGCTTTAATAAGATAAGAAGGGAGGTTTCCAACTTTAGTCTGGAACTCTCCAAGGACTTGACACACTACCAGTTGAGAATCACTAAAGATTTGTAAGGTTTTCAGATTCAATTCCTTTGCTAATTTCAGCCCTGTTATTAGTGCTTCGTATTCGGCCTCATTGTTTGTCGATGGTAATTCCAATCTCAAGGCATAGCACAAAGAATGACCATCTAGAGTTTCTAAGACGATCCCGGCCCCTGAACAGTAATCGTTTCTGGATCCACCAAAGTATAGCTTCCAACTAGTCACTGTCTCTGTCGGTTCCTTAATTTCCTCTCCCATGTCCATGAATTCAGCGATGAAATCCTCTAAGGCTTGCACATTAATAGCTCTTCTAGGGTGATAAGTGATGTCAAATTAATTAAGCTTAATGTTTCACTTCAATAACCTTCCCAAAGTTTCTGGGCGAAATAGAACTTGTCTTAGTGGTTGATCGGTGAGAACATTTATAGGATAGGATTGGAAATATGGTCTCAACTTTTTTGATGCAATGAGCAGACAATATGCAAGTTTCTCGAGCTTAGGGTAGTTTAATTTTGCTCCAGCATGCTGCTTGCTAATGTAATAAACTGGCCATTGGACTTTTGCATCCTCTCAGACAAGTGCGACGCTTAAGGCATGTGATGAGACAACTAAATATAGGAAAAGTTCCTCTCCATCTCTAGCTTAGAAAGCATCGGTGGTGACTCCATGTGCTTAATCAATTCTTCGAAGGCTGTTTGGCATTCTGGGGTCCATTGGAAATCTCTCTTTCCCCTTTTCAAAGCATCAAAAAGTGGGATGCATCGATCAGTTGCTTTAGAGATGAACCGGTTGAGGGCAACGACTTTCCCATTCAAGCTTTGAAGCTCTTTCTTCGTTCTTGGAGCTTGCATTTCTCGTAATGCCATGACTTGGGAAGGATTCGCTTCAGTGCCCTTAACATTGACTACAAATCCGAGAAATTTCCCCGAAGAAACTCCGAATGAGCATTTTAGAGGATTTAACTTCATACCGTATTTTCTAAGGATATGAAACATCTCGGCGAGATTCTCCAGATGATTTTCTGCCTTTTTAGATTTTACCAGCATATCATCTACATAGACCTCCATAATATTCCCAATTTGGGATTTGAACGTGGGATTCACAAGGGGCTGGTAGGTTACTGCAGCATTCTTTAGTCCAAACGACATAACTTTGTATCAATATAAGCCTCTATCAGTTATGAAACTCCTGTACTCTCTGTCTAGTTTATGCATCATGATCTGATTATACCCAGAGTACGCATCCATAAAGGATAACAACCCATGCTCCGCAGTTGTGTCCACAAGTTGGTCAATTCTCGGTGATGGAAAACTGTCTTTAGGACACGCTTTGTTAAGGTCCGAGTAGTCTACTCACACTCTCCATTTGCCGTTGGATTTTTTAAACAAGGACCAGATTAGAAACCCAAGCGGGATATGTAGATTCTCTTATAAAATTACTTTTGAACAATCTATCCACCTCTTTTTTTATTGCCACGGATCATTTAGATCCATGCATCCGCCTTTTTGGTTTTACAGGAGTCAAACTAGGATCAATATTCAACTTGTGAATAATTACATTTGGTGATATTCCGCACATGTCAAAGTGCATCCATGCAAATACATCTAAGTTTGCTTTTAAAAACAATGTCAAAACCCTCTACAATTTTAGGCCCAACCGACAACCTATCTTTAGGACTCGATCAGGATCTTTATCCTGTACTGGAACAGAGATGATGTCCTCAGCCGTGCCGCTCTGTTTTCCCCCATACTGGCTTTTCTTGGATCAATTTCCTTCTGAGATCCGCTATGCTCACCAGTATGAGGGCCCCGCCTTAATTTCTATAAAGGGCGATCATGGATAGCGGAGCAGAGGTTCCATATCCTTTTACACTTCCTTCTTCCTTGCCTCAGCAAGCTCAACCGGATAGCACTCCCTCGCTGCCTGTTGGTCGCCTTTGATAGTGCCAATTCCGTTTTTAGTAGGGAATTTCATCGTGAGACACCATGGATCCATCGTTATTCTAAATGATGCGAGGGTTGGCCTTCCAAGAAAGGCGTTGAAAGCTGAGAACTCATATATTATGACAAAATCTTGTTTTAATGTCGTCTAACACTCTCCTCCAAGCTCGACGAGCAAATTGATGACGCCAATTGGTTGAACGGCCTGCCCCGTGAATTTGTGAATTTTATTCTGGCAAGCTTTCACATCATCCATTGGGAGTTTCACTCTATGGAATGCACTAATGAAGAGAACATTGACCGATGCCCCACTATCAACTAAGACTCTTCTGATAATGGCTGGACCCAGGACAATGGTTATTACCATGGGATACACTGTTGTAGCTATGAGTCCATCTGAATCCTTATTTTTGAATACGATGTCATCCTATGGAATTCTTGGCATCATTGCTGATAAGGCTTTGTTCATGATCATGATTCTTTCGGAAGGTTCATGGTCTCCTTGGAGTATTTGACAAAGTCCCCCAGCTTCTTCCGACTGGGTGTGGCCCACCTAAAATGGTATTGGTGATTAATCTTGCAATAGCTGCGATCGAAACATTTTCATTTTGCTTAGGTTGTCCCATAGAGGTTCCTTGGCCTTGAGCATTCTGGGCATTCTGCAGGTTTTTTTATACTACTGAAGTTTGTTTTTCCTTATCAGTTCTTCAATTAAGCTTTTCAGATGTCTACACTCATTTGTACTGTGACCTGGCTGATTATGGAATCGGCAGAACCTTCCTGACCTGACTGCTGCATCACTGACCTTCGCTTGTTTTGGTACTGGGTAATCTTCAGTATCTTTGGTCTCCATCCATATGTTTTCCGCGGTGTCGTTCAGCGGAGTCAATTCCGAATTCTTAAAGAAATGAAGCTTTTTATTTGGTCGATTGTCTCTTTCATCGTTCCCTCTTTTCTGACTTCCGGTATTCTTTTGAACCCTCAGCATCATCATTCTTCTTTTTAGGCCATATACTGCTTTCTGGAATATTCATAGTATAGGCCGGATCCTCATCCACGCCTATGTATTCCTCATCTTTTTCAAACAGTTCCTCAAGAGAACTTGGTTTGTTCTTTTTTATCCATCGCCCAAGCTTGGTCTTCTTGCTTTTGGCTCCCTTCAAAGCCATTAAAACCAAATGTGGCTCATAGTCTCAAACCTCAGTTGCGGCGGTGTTGAAGCAGGTGAGAAAAGCCCTTATTGACTCCCCTGGTCTTTGCTCAAGCTCGTTTAGCTCCATGACATCTTGTACTTTCGTCGACTGAAGCCTAAATTGTTCTCGGAATAGTTTGGCCAAGGTAGAAAGTCATCCACAGATCTGGGTGGAAACTTTGTGAACCAAAGTGACGCCACCCCCTCGAGATAAGTCGGAAAGCATAAGCACTTCAACTTGTTAGTGGCCCCTGTCCCATCCATATGCTGGTCGTATTTGAACAGAAATATGTTGGGGTCACTTGTTCCATTGTAAGCTTGGACTGTTGGTGGTTTAAATTTGTTTGGGTATCGTGCCATTTTTATCCTTTATGTGAGTGGGGTTTTAGTGGGAGAAAATTCCCACTCCTTCTCGTCATCCGGCTTCCCCGAGCTCTTTTCCATAAATCTGCGCACCATTTTCGTTATGCATTCTTCTTCGTTGAGCTGGACCATGGGGCGGACATCGTCACCTTTACCAGATGTTTGCTTAACGGTCATGGTTTGGATGGCGGGGCCCTGGGCCTCCCACTTGAGGAGATGCCCCTTTGGTGGCTCCAAGCGCTTGTCGAGAAGTCGCTTTATCGGCATGGTTGCGCGTGGGTGACTTGGCTTCCTTATATTGAGGATCTTTAAAATTTGTGGTTTCTTTAATAAAGTCTCCTCGGTTTAGACTTGAAGAAGAGGAGCCCATGTTTTCGTGTGATTAGTTTGAACAGATTGAGCACGAGTGGTATTCATAGTAACTTTCGCCGCAGCGGTTTGCATGGAGAACATGGACTCAAGTTTCTTCAGCATGGCACTATTTGCAATGTCCATTTGGCTTGTTAAAATTGCAGCAAATTCATCCAATCTCATTTGGTTATGGTAGCTCCGGCCTTAGAATTTTCACCAACATCGAATTGGTTGGTGAGAGGAGTATTCTCATTTTTGGCGACATCGTTGGTATCTTCGCCATTTTGAGTAGAAATTCTTTTTGATGGTCTACCCGGTTTACCCATGATTTCAAGAAAGGACTTGAATTAGGTCGTAATGAGATTGGCTTAGATTCTTAATGCAAAGTCTAGAACCTTGTGAGAGAATAGAAGATTGAATCGGCCCCACGATGGGCGCCAAATGTTAATCTAAAAATTAGAATCAACACCAAGAGTATAGAAAACACTTCACAAAATGTAGAAAATTGGAGAAATGGAGCCGTAAAGTAGTAGAAATGCAAAAGAGGACACAATGTTTTATAGTGGTTCGATCAAGCGTGATTTATGTCCACTTTAAAGAATGATTCCATTACCACATCAAGAGTTACAAAACAAGCATATCCTCTCATTACATTCACCATTTGCCTCACTACTTCTCTCTTAGGTCTATTACAAATGGCTAAGGAGAGTCTTGATAGAATTCTTCGAATGTGGTAGGCGATTGAACGAACCTAGTCTTTATCATGAACTTTGATGGTCTTCCATGGCTTCATGATGAATTTGGAGTTTGATCTTCAATAAGAATGGTTGGAGATGAACAAATTCCTTAGAAAAGGTCGAGAATTGGATTCGGTAGCCCTTCGAGGTCCTGAAAAGTCCTCCCCATTCAAATGAGATTAAACTCCTATTAATAGAGGTGAGGAATGGCCAAAATATGGCTTTCAGGTTTCGGGTCGGCCTATTGGGTATTTATGGAAATGCCACTGCCAGCTGTCGCTAGCTGTTGCCAGCTAATGGCCAGTTTACAAATACTAGCCCAACCCAGAGACATCCCGAACTGATCTAAATTATGCCGACCCACTTCAGAGATGAACACACCGATCCATCTCTTCAGAGCAGTTTTACCCGATCCACTGTATTAGGCCAATCCGTTCTATAATAAAGGGCGCCGACCCACTCTTGATGACAGGACCAACCCGTTCCATTTGAATGAACCGTTCCATTCTGAGTTGAACCAAATAGTTCTTTGTCTCTTTGGAAGGATCGACCCGATAGCGAGTAGACAAGGCTGACCCAATCCACTCTTAAAGCGATGAAGGCTGACTTACTGCTTCAAGGATAAGGCTTTTATGACCTGACCGACCCGCTCCATCATCCTAGGCCGATCAACCTGGTAACAGATACCCTAATCCATTCTCTGCTGAGCAAACCGATCTGACCCATATCAATGTGACTAGTCTGATCCATGGTTATTTTAACTGACCGACTCGCTTGAATGTAAATGAATCGACTCATTTGGTTTACACTGACCTGTCATTTAGCCTTTGATTTTTATGGGTTAACACTAAGTGCCAAAAGAAGGGACCAACACAGAAAACATAACAGAACCAGTTTCCAAGCCAGTACTAAACAAGCTCACTGAGTAAGAGACAAAGGACAAAACTCCATACCTTTGTCAACTGAGATCTCAGTCACGTATGAAGGAACAGGATTGAACTTAGTAAATATAGAAAAAACTTAGCAAACCAAAAAGGAACATTAAGGGAGTTGTGATCTGCAACGGCATTAAGACGTAACCGCACAAAAGGCACACCATGTTGAAAAAGACCTTCTAATCATAACAAGCCGAAACCATATCTGAAGAAGATATGGCCACCACGCCCTGACGTCGGAAGGATAGCAGAGGCGAACCAGTGGTTTTCGTTGATGCGAGTAAAGCAAGGAGGAAGGAGGAGCGAGATACATCAGTTTAGGCTTACATTGAGGCAAGAGTAGATAGCGGCGGAAGGGTTCAGCTCCAAAAATATAACTAAGAGCCATGGTTAGCCCACGTGTGCAAAAATAGACGAAGGTGGGAAGAATAGTGAGAAGGGCAGAAATGAAGAGACAAGAAGATGAAAGAATTTAGGGGAAGTCTATCGCCATTTGTAGGCTATCTTCAGCTCTCGAACCCTTATTTTGGATGAGAATTCTATATTTTTTCAAGAAGTAATTTTATTGATTGGAGATGAAAATATAATGCAAGTGGTAACTGACAATGTAGCAAATAATGTAACTATTGGATGATTAATCAAAGAAGAATTTTCAACAATTTTATGGTCCCCTTGTGTTGCTCATTGCTTGAATTTGATGTTTAGTAATATTGGAAAACTTGAGCGAGTTTCTAATACAGTATCTCAAGCATCAAAGATAACAAAGTTTGTCTATAATCGTTGTTTTGTGTTTTTGATGATGCGACGATTCACGAATGGAAGAAATTTACTTCGCCCAGCTTTAACAAGATTTGCAGCGAATTTTGTCGCTCTACAAAGCATTTTGAGCCATAAAAATGAACTTATGGTCATGTTAACAAGTCGAGATTGGAAAACTTCCTCATATGCAAGAGATTCAAAAGGGAAACAGTTTGTTAGTTACATTTTTGATTCGACATTTTGAAAAGAATGTCCTTTAATTGTTAGTATTACCGAAATGCTTATTCATATTCTTAGGCTTGTTGATAGTGATGAAAGACCTACAACCGGTTTTTTGTTTGTTGCAATCCAAATTGCAAGGGAGAATATGATTAAAAAAATTGGAAGGAACAAAAGTATTCTAAAGCCATTCATTGATATCATTGATAGCCGTTGGGATAGGCAGTTGCATAAAAATCTACACTCTGTTGGTTTTTGGTTTAATCCAGAATATCAGTGTAACCATGACATTATGAAGAAGCATGTTTCTTGTCATTTGGCTATTTTAGATTTCATTGGGAAATATTTGAATGGAGATCCAAATTTGGCTAGAGATCTTACAAAAGAGATAAAGTTTTATAAAAATGCAGAGGGTGATTTTAGTAGAAGATAGGCCATAAATAATCGTAACCATATGCTTCCATGTAAATGTTTAGATTTTAATTATTTTTTCATTATTATAATTATGTTTGATAAGTAGAATAATGCTCTTTGTCAATATATGCTCACATCTCAGTTTAGCCCTTGTCATTTTTGTGTTGTTGTTGGATTATTCAATGCCTCATTTTTGTGTTGTTGATGGATATTCAATGCAAAAGGTATGACCAGCCCCTGCCATTGTAAGTATTGTTGCTGGATATTCAATGCAAAATGTATGATCAGCTCTTGTCATTTTTTTCTTTCATGTTATATTCTCATTATTTTGTAGGTGTATTTCTGTTTTTTTCTGTAAACTATGTTATTCTAAGATTAAAACAAAATTGACCAGCCCTTTTCATTTATCTAAAGTTCATGTATTTTTATCAAATGCAGATGAATGGTGGTCGATTTATGGAAGCAGCACACCAAACTTAAACAAACTAGAAATTCGAGTGTTAAGCCAAGCATGCAGCTCTTCCGGATATGAAAGAAATTGGAGTGTTTTTGAACACATTCATTCAAAGAAAAGGAATAGATTAGAACACCAAAGGTTGAATGATCTGGTTTTCGTACATTACAATCTTCATCTTGGAAAAAGTAAGCTACTATTCTTAATGAACTTATAATTTTTTACATGGTAAATATGATTTGTTACTATATATTTATTGTTGCAAATAAAAATTGATTTATGCAAAACTTAAACAAATTCAAATTTACGATGTATATTTAGGCGAGAATTAAAGGAATGAAACTATGATCCTATTAGTTTTCTTGAGTTTGATGAGAACAACACACGGGTTGTGGAGGATGAGCTACCATTATTGATGATAGATGAAATCAACACTTTGTACAATGAAGGAGGTGACTGTTTATTTCTTTTGAAAGATTATTTCATGTTTCCACAAATTAACAAATTGTCTTTTATATATATATATATATATATATATATATATATATATATATTAGATGCTAATATAGTGGTCAATATGGAAGGATCGTTGGTCGATATAGAACAACTATAGATGAACATTAGTTATATAGAGTTTATTTTCGATTCATAAAATTAGTTTTTTAAATAACATTTTGATTTTCTAAATCAATTTTTTTCTTTTCTTAATTTCTCGTTTTCTAGTTCGACAAATTTCATCTTCTTTAGAATAAGGAAGTTAAGTTTCCCTAAATCATCATTATTTTTCATTAAAATTTGTAAATCAGAAAGTACCTTTTTGTAGTCCTCATTTGTTGTAGCTTTCCTTGTATCGGACTTGTTGCTTGTTGTATTTCGATTATATCTCTTTCTGGCTATTATTTTATGATGTTGTGACGATCAATAGAATCCTTCTCTCTGATACCAATTGAAAGAGGCTAAGCAACGGTAGGATCGTATAATATGGAATATGAACAAGATAATCTGCAGTAAGTAAAAAGTGACACCAAGATTCATATTGGTTCAAACCTTCATTCTACGTCCAGTCTCAGACTCCCTTTTGGAATTTCACTATTGTTGACTCGCCTTTTGGCAAGGCCGTCAAACCATGGACCCATCACATGATCGCTTAGGACTCTAGCATGGGCCTTAACAAGCCCGGACACTCTTGGCTCGTGGTTCCTTGGCTTGAGGGCTCTTGGATAGAAGTATTTCAGCTTGAAAGACCTGGGCTAGATGGTTTTGAGATTAGCTCACACTACAACAATGACTTGGTCATGAGATCTGTTTCATAGCCTACTTACTTGGTTCAACTACCTATTCTAAAGCATATAAACTTGGATCAAGATATACTTATGTTGTCGCATATTGGAGGGGAACTCTCCATGTGATCAAGACTCAGCTCCATAATCTGCTATTCACATGGATCAACTGACACATGGCAACTCGAATTGTTGAAGCCTACTGCCTATAAATACATCAAGCTACATAACAAAGAGGGGACTTTTCGGATGTGATTGGAGCATGACTTTTGGCTGAGATCTGAGCCTGACTTGTTAGGTCATGCATGCCCTCCACAACTCAATCATGGAAGCCAACCACTTCCATCTCGAAATACTTGCTATATTCATCAAAAACGACTATGTAATGGAAATCATGACGATCTCATGTATTGTATCTCCAACCTAATGACATTATTATGAGATTATAAAGTGGACGTACGCTTGTTAATGCCGAACCACTATAAAAACGTTGTTGTCTTGCTTTTTCTCACTTTTTCATATGTTTCTTCATAAATCACGCTCAAATCCGACTTTTGGCCGTTGATGCCCACTTTTTGGTGTCAACGGTTTGGTGCTTTCACTGAGAAATGAATTTTCAACGTCTTAAGGTTTTTCTCAATTTTTGGATCACTAAGTCCAAGATGAAATCCTAGTTTCAGTCATCTTCAACAGCCATGGTTTCTAATACTTCTACACATGTTTTGAAAAGCAAAAGCAACAACTTCTGCATCCCAAAAAAAAAAACTGATTTTGTCCCAGTTCTGGGTTCGGCCTGATCAGAAGACCAGCCAGTAAGAATTGCATATTGGAAAGCTTCCTGTATACAGCTTGACTCAAAGCAAATCTTGGGTCTGGGTGAGATCGGTTAGAACAACCATCGTCATAGTTTAGGCATTCCAAGTCGACTAATTTCAGATCAACTGACTCTTCTGAAGCTCTCCAGGTGGACCAGCTCCGAACCAACTCTTTCGGATATGCTAACCCGGATTACTAGTCATTTCTAAAGTCCTGCACATCGACTGAGAAATGGTCATTTCTGGAAAAAAAAACATTTTTAGGTCGTTTCAAAGAAGGCTTGCTCTTCCAAAATCGAAAGAATTGGTCGGTGCCTACTTGTTCGACCTAACTGGCTAGTCGATCTCCACCAGGACAATGGGGCCCCAGATCCCCACGGCGCTGCAATTGGACCCGCTGATGGCTCGCTTATGGCTCGGAACTCGGTTCACCTTTGGCTTGGCATATATTTTGGCCAACAATAATAGTCAAGACTTATCATCCAAGATTCAGCAGATAGTCTGAGAATATCAACAGCAAGGTGGCAACGACTGGGATAGAATCCAAGAGCCATCAACTATATTTACTAAGGTTATTCAATCCTGATCGACTACTTCAGTCTTGCCTGAATATCAACAAGTTAAAAGTCTGAAACACTCAAGCCATGTTGCTGATTGATTGTCTATACATCGGCTCTCATTCCCCGACATGGGATCAAAGACATAACTGTGGATGGACGAGGCATGCCTACATTCCTAGCCTCCGTATCCCACTTCCTGACATGGAAAAGGTACCTAGAGTCTGGTAATAATCAGACTTCCACCCTTCGTCCGGGAAAAGATATACAGCTCAAGATGGATCTGACATGACTATCCACTCCTCTACTCATGCATGGCAGACCGATAATTATGCATCCATCTTTGCATTTTAAAGTCGGCGTCCATATGGCTAGATCCTGTTCTCAATGCCATTGGATTACATGAATCCAAATACAGGAGGTAGCACTACCGATCAACATACGTATTTTCCAATCATGCATTTTGCCTTTACATACTTCTAGCTATTGACATGACTAACTCATGCAAATTCGTATATGAATGATACAGGTACTCGAGGTTTGATACCAATCACCCCTTCCATAGTTTGATCGGAGGAACCTAAAGTTTGGCGAACGTGATTCAAATATTCACCCGCTTACTATTGGCCCGATGCCAACAATCTGACAAATGATGTTCGATCATCCATTCACTGACCTTTTGCGCTTGATGTAGGGGGCAAGAAAATAAACGCACATGAGTTTTGCATGTGTTATTTTTACATGGGCATACTTATGAGACCTCCTCAACCTCTAGCCATTGATTCGCCAGGAAAGACATAGAGATGTATTCAGGTGTGACATAACAATCTAGCAGATCGATGACTCCATCCCTTGATCCGACAGGAAGAGCGCAACAATGACCGGGACACGATCCCATGAACAACATAATAACTTTTTCCTTTGACGTGGGGGCAAAAGAGAAATGTTAAGACGAGGATGAGCATGACTCGACCACTCTCCAACGATGTCTTTAACTCTTTCCCATGCTTCCGATGGGAGGAGTATAAACTCAACAGGGATGTGAACCGACCATCCCTGATGGTGACCTTTGCTCCTGACGTGGGAGCAAAGGGACGATGCCAAGGAAAATGTGACTCGACTGTTTGCCCGACTTAACTCTAATCCTCAGAGCTTGGATATGAGTATAAACCTAGGACAAGTTTGACGGGCGCGCTAGGATTTAAGACCACTTGATCCACAACTCTAACCCTGATTGACGAAGGGAGAGTATAAATGAAAAACAACGACATCCACAACTCTAACCCAAACTGACTTTGGGAGAGTATAAAGGACGAGCCATGACATCCATAACTCTAACTCTCACGACCTGGGAGAGAGTATAAAGGACGATGCTGCGACGTCCACATAATCTCCATCGCCCTTCGACTGAGGACATGAGTCGAATCGGTTATTCAGAATGGGTATAAACCCGGCCTTTCCGAACAAATCGCGTATATTAAAAACAAATGTTACACAAACACAACATACGCCTCATTCCAATTCAGTAGCTACTAACCGTAAATCAACAAGAGAACAATTTCCCAAATATTAACCCCGAAGGCCGAAACCAACATCAGATTAATACCTAGGAAACCATTCTTCTTAGCTAACCTACAGCAAGTTTCTAAATTTCATATTCTTAGGGAAAGGTTCCCATTAATTTTATCCAAGATAAATTCTTTGAATTTATTCTTTAATCTTCCTTTGGATGTCATTTCAAACCAAATTATGGTTTTCCAAACTAGTCGAGATTAGCGAACCACACCGAAGTAATTATATATTTTATTTCCCAATCCCAACCTATTCATCCCATGAAGCAAAACCGGTAATACTCCATATCTAACACCACAGTGTTATTGGTAAATTTAATTACCATTTCACGTTCAAATCTAATTAAAGATTTAACTATCGCTTTGGAGCAAAACTGGCGATACTCCATTCTCGCTCATTTTCCAAATTTGATAGTTTAGATTATCAATTCACATTTCAATCTAATTGCAGATTCATTAAAAACTCCTTTTACTGGGTTAAAGAACTAATGTCATTTAAAACACAGTTCACGATAAACCCAAATCACATTCTATTTATTATCAGGTTAAAGAACAAGTGTTATTTAAAACACTGTTCACGATAAACCCACAAATCAATTCTATTTAAAACCCATTTCAAATCCAATTTATTTATTTTTTAAATAAATGGGTTTTTATTTTAGTTCTAAACTAGTTCATTTCGATAAAAATCTATTTTTATCTTTTCAAATACAGAGTTTTTCATCCCAATTTTTCCCAAATCATTTCTTATGATTTTACACAAATTATTACTATTTTTAATAATTTTATCAAGGCCCGTACAGTCGATTTCCATCAACGGCCATCGAACTGCACTTACAGCGACCTTTTTCAAATTTGATTTGGACGTATCTCCAAATCCAACCGTTAGATTTCAAATTTCTAATATTCGTTAGAAATCTCTTTTCGATACGAACCCAACGGTTCCGGTTTTAGGGGAATCCGACGGTCGGATCTCCCGTAATGTCCGTTCGATGTTAATGGTCGAAATTCGCGAACTGCCGCGGCGCGGCGCGTTCTATTCAGGCCATTAAATAATATATATATAAATTATATATATATATTTCGTCGATTTCTATTAAAAACGAATTTTATAAATAGTTTTAAATTCGTTCAAAAAAAAACATTTTCAACCTTTATTTCAAATTCAAATCGATTTCAATTCTATTTCAAATTCGTTTTCTATTCGATTCAATTCAAATTGGTTTTCTATTCGATTCAATTCAAATTGGTTTTTCTATTCGATTCAATTCAAATTGGTTTTCTATTCGATTCAATTCAAATTGGTTTTCTATTCGATTCAATTCAAATTGGTTTTCTATTCGATTCAATTCAAATTGGTTTTCTATTCGATTCAATTCAAATTTAAAAACGAATATAATCGATATAAATATCGTTCACGTCAAAATAGCGTATCTCTAATCAATACGGCTTTATATATTTCAATAATTCCGTTATTCTATTCAACAAATGAATATTTATTCTATTCAATACGTGAATCTATATTTTTGTCAACACATGACTAATCTCAACGAATGAGTATTGTCCACGTGTTACTATTTTATTATTTAATATATTTTATAAAAATTATGGTATCTATCGTTAAATTTCAAATTAGACTCCAACCGCAACTTAGTAAGAGAACGATTCCCTGAATATTAACCCCGAAGGCCGAAACCAACATCAGATCAATATCCAGGAGACCACTGATCTTATCTATTTTCCAATTAGTTTCTAATTTTATATATGATAAAGACGTAAATTTTATTGTTAAATTATTTCGTTCAACACATGACTAATCTCAACGGATGAGTACTGTCAACACATGAACCTTTATTTTATAATATTCTTTATCTTCTAAATTGGAATGAGGCCCAATCAATTACCATATAAAGTTAATTATATGGATTCCATTCAACACATGTATATAATAGCAACGATACATAATCAACCATCATCCAAAGTGCACCACACTGTATAAGCATCAAATATAGATATCTAAAGCTTATAACAGCATGTCAATCAATCGATCGACAATAATTAAATAATTGGGATTAGTGTACGCCAAATATCATCCCAACACCCGTGTGGGGTTTCAAATCAACAACACATATTTTTGTTTGTGCAGTTGGACGATGTGTAAAATTTATCGACCCAATCAATATCAGTCAAATCAGTGTATATAAACAAATCGGCCGATTTGTTTATAAATATTTATTTATTCACTTTCACGTTAAAAATTATATTTTTAACGATAATAAATTTATTTCAACACATCCACATTTTATTATCGATTTCACATCAACAACTCAAACAAATTTCACAACACATCAATTAAACAAACAAGCCATCCATGGTCTGTGGATGACGGGTGTCGGGTGCTACTAAACACCGTCTGCATCCTAGCATATATATATAACTAGAAAAAGGAATTTAGAGTGAGAAGTTCTCACCGAAGCTATCCAAACGCCACGACTCTTCTTAAGTAGAAGTCTTCGCCGTTCTCGCCTTTTGTCACTTTCGTTGCCCGTAGCCACTACATATATAAAAATCACATTTTTTACTTCGCTATTCAATGTATAAAAATCGAATTTTTACTTCGCTATTCAATATATAAAAATCGAATTTTTACTTCGCTATTCAATATATAAAAATCATATTTTTATCGCGCTATTCTCTTTATACTGATTTCGCCTTCCCAAATATAAAGATTTCGCCTTTTCAAATATAAAGATTCCGTCTTTCCAAATATAAAGATCTCGCCTTTTCAAATATAAAGATCTCGCCTTTTCAAATACAAAGATTTCGTCTTTTCAAATATAAAGATTTTGTCTTTTCAAATATAAAGTTTATATTTTTAATCTTCCACCCCAATAAAAATTATATTTTTAACTTTTCTATATTATAAAAATTATATTTTTAACCACCTCCTTATATAAAAATTATATTTTTATTATTTACGCTAATAAAAATCATATTTTTATTACTAAAAATTTATACCTTTGTTTTTGTTAACGATGGATATTCGCAATCATAAGAACACGATTTTTGAATGAATTAAAACAAAGAGACAAAAGCAAAAGGTTATTTTAAAAATAGAAATCACCTTACTATAGTCGAAGGAGGGTGCTCACTGTCGAATGCAGGTCGTGCGGGTCCGGCCAGAGGCGGTGTCGGAGCTGCGTTGGTCAGGAGGGGGTCGGATTCGGCTGTGGTGGTGGAATGGGGTCCTTGCGTCGGCGTTGGAGGCGGAGGAGGATGGTAGAGCGGTCGGAGGAGGTCAGGTGGGTGGCGCCCTGGGGGTCGACGGCGGGTTCAAGGGTGTTTGGGGCTTGCGGTGGCTAGGGGGTGCTCGAATTAGGGGTGCTGGGTTGTTGGCGTTCGCTGGAGGAAGGAGACGACCTCTGGCGGTGGCGGTGGTGGTGGCGGGCGCGGCTAGGGTTCCGTCGATGCCCCCCTTACTTTTTTCTTTCTTTTTTTATTTAGAAATGTATCGGTTTTGAAAAGGGGGGGCTGAATGAATAAGGAGAGGGAAGGGGTTTATTTTATTTTATTATATTTATTATTTTAATTGCAAAAAGTTGACTTTTACATATGACCTCTAAACGAGGCCCACCGCCTGTCGTCCATAGCGTATTACCCCCATTCCGAACACAATGGGATATGTATCGTAAGCTGATTCGACTGTTTCGATCGGTTTTCGTTAAAATCAACATATAACTCTATATATTGAATTTGAACGCGCATTTCAAATTACCAAGGTCGCATACGAACTCTAAAAATTCCAGAAAAAATATTTTCTAGCTTCGTATTGACGATACGGTCCTAACAAAACTAGTTTCGTCGAATTCTGAGACCGTTGGAAAAATGGCCATTTTCCAGTCGATTAAAATCAACTGAAACTGGTCAAACGCGTTTTCCTTTGCCACGCTCACATATTGATTCGAAAAATTATGAAATTTGGAATCTAGCAATAATTTTACATCACGGACCCAACAAAAGTGGTTTCGTCGAAATCCGAGGTCGTTTGCAAAATTTCCATTTTTAAGGGCCTGAATTCCATAGCGACTATTCAGAATTTTCAACTGGACATATCTTTCGATTCCCGCTATGAAAATTTGATTTTCCGGATTCGTTGGAAAGATATTCCAAATTGGATTCTATCATTTTTGGTTTCACTAAAATCCGGTTTATTTTGCACCCGGTACATTCAATTGAAGTTTGAAATCGAATTATCGAACTACCACGCCATTTTCAATTCCTTTTATAGTTATATATAATTATTTATATTCTAACGACGACGTATATAATATATACGTTCTAAATATATTCAAAATAAATTTTTCGTCGATATTATTTAAAATAATTCATTTTAAATATTCAAAATTCGCTAATATTGCCAAAATAAAAAAATTTAAACTGGCTCGCATTTCCGGGTTATTACAAACTCTATCTCAAATAACTATATTCGATCAACTCTAATTGAATAACTAATATTCAATTAAATCCTAATTCGATTAACTATGTTCAATTAACTCTATCTGGTTAACTCTTACTGGTTAACTCTATCTAATTAACTCTAACTGGTTAACTCTAACTGATTAACTCTAATCAATTACTCTAATTCGATTAACTCTAATCGATTACTCTAATTCGATTAACTCTAACCGATTAACTCTTAATCGACTAACACCTCGTCCATATTCAGTTTCAAATATCGATGTTGAAATCGACTCTTACTTATTTATATAAGTTCTGACTTATATATTCTATTTATCCAATGATAAACATTTTATTTAATTTATAAAACCTTATTTATAAATTTATCTTCTTACTTTATCTGTTAAAACAGATTTCTCTTAAATGTTCACTTTAAATTCATATTCTGTTATACCCGTGTGCGAAGCACGGGTCTAAACCTTCCTAGTGTAAAATTCTCTTTTTGTACAATCTGTTCATTTTTCCAGTATTTCCTTTTTATAGTCTATTTATTTTCAAAATAAATATTTTCTTTATAATTATATTTATTTTCCTAAATAAGTATTTCTTTAGGATTCTATTTATTTTCTAAATATTTCTATTCAAAACCTATTTTTAAATGTTTTACAAATATTCCCTTTTCAATTCTATTTGTAAATGTTTTACAAATACTTCCTTTTTTATTTGTTTTCACAAATATTTCCTCTTTGTATTTTATCATATTTATTTCCCTAAATAAATATTTCTTTTTATAGTATCATATTTAAAAATGTTTCTTTTTATAACATCTTTTGATTTTATAAATATTTCTTTTTCAATATAACATTGAAAAATTCCTTTTTAACATTCCAGTATTCCTTATGGTATTTAACGTACCATATAACAATGATAGGTATCATTCAAACATACAAAATCAACAATAGATTTCATATCACATCATATAACACAACATATAAAAAAACAGTAAAATAAATGTTAAGGAACCCAGTTGGGTCCCTCAGACCTGTTTCCCTGCATCCACAGATGTTAATTGCATGAATAACACGAATATGAAATATTCTGATAACAGAATCAATATTCGATTAATGATTTATATCTATATCATTATCTATATTTTCAACCAATTAACTAGCAGTTCGACCAAACAACCAACACACCGCAAAAAACCATCATTTATCAGTTATAAAAATACGTTATAAAAATATAAGTTGAGCAGAGTTTGTGAGATTTACTCACCTTGGACGGTTATTGTTAAATAACGAGAATTGGTCATTGATTTGATTCAAGTGTTTAATTTCACCATAAATCCAAACGAGCTCCAATTCACTCCCTGTCAGTTCCATGGTGTAGCCACCATCCATACGATCCCAATGGATCTTGTTTCGTTCAATTCTGATTACGTATGACGAAGTTATGAATTTACGAAGTTAGTACACAATTTAAAATTAAAACTAAACTTTAACATAAATTGGGCTCACCCAATTTCCTAAGGACCAACATGTTTTAAACCCTCAAGCCCGTTGGTTTTTGTTCTTCTTCCCCAACGTATTGAAATCCGCACCTCCAGTGAACTTCCAGCTCTATTTCCCAACGATTGCGCCCATCTTCCGACCTCAACTCTCCACAGTTTTAAAAACCAAAAACACCATCACTCTTCTCTTTCGAAATACTCCATCTCCATACAAATTTGGAAACGCTCGAACCTAGTATAGCTGTTGCGTCGAACAGTAGTTTTCAACGAGCTCAAGTATTCGATCGACATAAAAGTGCGCAGAATCTCCCAAAATCGGCTGCAAGGTGTTAAACACCCCCACGAACTCGAATATTACCACGGATTTGCGAATTGATGATCAAACAATCGATGATGTTAAACCCTAATGGTCGCTGGAAAAATCCCACAGACCCAAACATGAAACGCACCCTTTGAAACTCATACTAGATCGAAGCTGATGCTACGGTGATTTCAAATAAAATAGTTTGGAGATTAATAGGATTTTTTTTTGAATTCTAGGAATTTTTTTTGGAGATGAATTCTTTTTCCTGGAAGAAAGAATGATGCAGCGGAAATAGGTGTTGACCGAGAAATGAAAGAGATTAGGTTTAGAATGTTAAGGGTATTTTATAGGAGGATTTTAATATTTTTATATTTGAATATTATATTTATTTTTAAGCTATCGTTGTTTGCATATGTCTTCAAAAAATTCACACGGTCACATACAATACCTAAAAATCACGAAACTGGACATACGACTGAAGTTCGATATTACGGACCCAACGAAACTGGTTTCGTCGAATTCCGACTCCGTTTGCTCACACAGCGTATTTTTAACTATCACGATACTGACTATTTTTAACATTAAAAATCCATACGGCCACACATTGACTCTAAAAATCATGGAACTTGAAATCTATCAAAAATTAATTGTTACGGATCCAACAAAATTAGTTTTGTCAAAAACGGAGGTCGTTTGCAAAACTGGCTACTTTTAAAGCTCTAAATAACCCTTTTAAATATATAAATATATTTAAAAATAATTAAATTAAATGTAAATAAATAACTATTATTGTATATATATTCACACCAGAATACCATACAGCTCCAATTGGATTTATAACTTGATATTTCAAAATTCCCAGTTATATCGATATTCGATTTATATTAAAAACCCTTTTATAATATAATATATATATTTAAAATTTCCAAGGAATTCCATAGCGACTTTTCTAAAATTTGATTTGGACATAAATCAAAATCTACACAATGAAATCCCCATTTTTTCTTCCATTAGAAAAATATACTTCACCAGCTCCGAACGTTTCTTATTTCACAGAAATCCGATTTAAACCAGACCCTGTATATTTAGTTGAAGTTCAAATCGCCAAATAGCGAACTACCGCGTCATTTTTGGTCTCGATTATAATTATATTATAATTCTACGTTCAAACTGTCGTTATTTAATTTTATTTGTTATCGTAATTCAATACTAAACTGAATTATATCTTTTGAATTGTCCAGTTCACACTATATCGTCAATTCCCTATTTCTGACTATTTCGGAATTAAATATATTACTCTATTATTTAATTAAATTACATATTCACTATTATTTAACTAAACAACCATTAAATCTCTAAATCACTATTTTAAATGATTAAATTAATTAATTACTATACCGTAAAAATACGGGTCGTTACATTGGGCATTAGTAGTATACCTTTCTTATTTTGTTTAGAGACAGTTTTTTAAAAGTTGTAATATTGATGATGTGGAACATAAGAAGTATTTGGATTTTTCGCTGCTATGATGGTTTAGTTTTCATCTTATGCACTGTCTCGCCTGTTTTATGTCAAGTACGTGATTATTATATTTTATTCCATGCGATGTGATTCATTCTACAGGTTCCTTGCTAGTTCAAATTTCCTTCTTTCCTTTCTTTGGTGACCGTCCCGTGCTGGTTGGACATTGGACAACGCACTTTCATTGAAATGTCGGTTGGTGCGGGGCAGGCCATCACAATATATCTGTTTGGTGGCAGAGAATTTATTCTCTTGCTTAACACCCTTCTCTGAGACGTACGAGCTTAGAGGTTATATATTGATAGTTATCAATCGCATGGTGTGGATTCTCAATGTGGCATGCCAAGATGCAAATGATTAAGGCTTTTATTGAAAAGCAGAGCCTTGTGGTTGATGATCAAAACACAGCCTGTTTAGGCATAGCTTTGTGTATAGCATTATTTCGCGAGCCTCACGCCCTGGTAAGAGTCAGAAACGGGATAAGGGAACGTAGGGAGTGCACACGTTTCTTTCTAGCTAGAAGTGGTGTCATGGTATGGAGCCCAGACATTTTTACTTATGTGGATGATAGATTTCGAGGCCTCGATATATTGGTCGCTACTGGACAAGTGATAGGTCCAATAGGATTGGGAAACATGTGTTCAGGCATAATTAATCCACTAAATTATTTGTGGACGCCCCCGTATGATCCATGGGTTAGCCAGCGTCTGAGCCCTGAGATATTTGCTAGAGTATCTCGAATCGGTAAGGAGACCATCCCTAGCTTTGACTCATGATGGAAACCCAATTTCCAATTCGACATTACGGATTTGATTGTAAACCTATATATGGTGACATAGTAGGATGGGGTACTATGCCGCCTAGGATTGATACATTTACTTTGAAAGTATTTTAAAACTGGTTAGACACTAATAATAATCCTAAATATTGTTTTATATGTATCAAGCATATTTGATCATTATAAGGTAAAACTCTATCCTTCGGTTTGCGTTGCATTGTGTGACGGGACTTGAGTCTTATAATGATTTCATTTTTCTAAAAAGCATTGCGCTGTTTTGAATAAAAGATATATTTATTTTATGCACTAGCAATCCAATGGAGTAAACCCATTCCACGTTAGCGGCATGGTCCTGTGATTAGCCATATTGTTAGATAAGTTAAGAAAGATTTCTCATACCAGTCCCATGGCTGACTCGTAGTCTCGTAGTTTGTTTCACTTGCAAACTCGGGTGCCCATATTTTCCACACGAGCAGTCGAGTGGCTTGTTTTGCATATATTTATTTATTGAGAAGGATTCTGGATCGAAGTTTAAAGTGGTGTCCAGAGCATTGATAGTCTTCCATTGTGTTAGACTATTTGTTTCCCTGTGTTGTATTACATTTATTGTAAATTAATCTTCCGTTGTATTATATTTTGATGTACTCTGATGTAACGTTATTATGATGTTTATAAAAGTCTTCTGTTATTTGTTCAGATGTGTTGTATGCCCAGAGTTAGTATATGCGGGATTCGAACGGTCTTGGTCGATTTAGCGATCGATTCGGTCCGGGAGAAATCCGTATCGTTACAGCTGGTATCGGAGCTTTGGTTAACTCAAATCTTTGGGGTACAACTAGTTAGAACTGAACAAAGACTCATCAGAGGTAGGATTAGAAATATCCTATAAAAGAATACTCATTAGAGATAGGATCAGTAGTATCTTAGAATGAGAAAACTCATTAGAGATGGGGTTAGGAATGCCCTAGAATGAGTTGAGAGTGACAAGTTATAATTAACGTATTTGTGATTATATATATAATCCGATTTTAGAAAATATGATTTTTAAATATATAAAATTATACATATTTGAAAAGCTAATCAACTAGTTGATTGATGATTGTGTTGTGTGATTATTACTTCAACTAATAAAATAATTGAAACCAATAAAAGAATGAAAGTTGAGTTGGTTAGTTAAACAACTTTCAGCTCTATTTCTTTTCGAGGACGAAAAGATTTTAAGTGGGGGAGATTGTAACAACGGGAATTTTGGAACCAATTAAAAAAATTTATTTTAGCAATTTTAATGGATTTTGAAAATTTAAAATGATTTATTTTAAATAATAATGACTAAAAATTTATTTTATTGAAGTTAGAACGAATAAATTTATTTTAATTATATAACGAGCTTGAAATGGCGCGGTAGTTTGAAAATTCGATTTCAAATTTCAAATGAATGTACGTGATTTAAAATAAATCGGATTTCAGCAAAACCAAAAATATTTGAATTTGTTTAATTATATCTTTCTAACGAATGTGAAAAATCCATATTTCGTAATATAAATTGAAAGTTATGTCTAGTTTAAAATTTAAAATAGTCATTGTGGAATTTATATGTATTTTAATATAATATAAAGCTATTAAAATAGCCATTTTGCAAACGACCTCCGTTTGGAATGAAATCACTTTTGTTGGATCTGAAATTTCAAACTATTGCTAAATTCCAATTGTCATAAATTTTGGAGCTAGTATGTGGCCCTAAGCAATTAATTGTGAATCGATCAACCATATAAGACCAAAAACAGGGCATTTTGAGCAAACGGATTCGGAATTCGACGAAACCAGTTTTGTTATGACCGTATCGTCAAGACATAGCAGCACATCAATTTTCATTGCCAACGGATTTCATATGTGACTGTGGCATCGATAACTGTCGAACGAAGAGAACGTGAACTAGAAAATTGATAATAAAACTAAATAATTAATAGTAAAATAATAAAACCCTCCACTATATAATATCTTTTAATCTCCACAAATCCTCATTTCTCTTCTTCCCCAAAAATTATAGCAGCCCTCCCCCTCTCTCCTCCCCCCACCCTCTCTCTCAAAATTTTGCAGAAAAACCCCTCAAACTTAAATAATTTATATCTCCCAAAGCATAAGGAGTTAGGCTGTGAAATTTTGTGAGCATCTAGATAAAGAAGAGAGCTACTCATGCCTAAAATTAGGTGGTGATTGGATTTGTGGTTTGGCCGGAATCGAGATCGTAGTGTAGCAGCTCATTTTTGGTATTTTGCTTGTTGCGGGCTGTAACGAACCGGGATTTTCGACTCCGAAAATCAACATCAAACTACCATGTTGACCATTCAGACATCGAACATTCCAGATCATTAATAGAAAGAAGTTAGAGGGTGAGAATAGATAAGATAGAAATATTAGAATAGAAGAAGAAGAAGAACACCACACAGAGTCTCACATCGCAGCGGAACAAAATATAATACAGAAATAATCTTTATTGAAAGCTTTAAAATACTTACAGTATCAGAGTACATCATACACTGGGACAGTTATACTAGCCTGTTCCCATATACAACACACAGCGGAATAGCAGCTATGTAATATCATACGTCTGAACACCTCCAGCTTGTCTCTTCACAACAGTCGATAACCTGAACCTGTACAACCCGGTCTAACCCGAGCATTTACAAAACACCGGGTCAGTCTGGTGAACCAGAGTGAGATAAACTCGCACAGTAATAAGGGTGAATCATCCAATCATGATTTTAAAGTTCAAAATCTTTTCAAAAGAAAAGGATAATCGTAAGACCAAATCCACACATAAACACGGACGGTTTTTACCTTACGATAACCAAAAACATTTTTGAAACCAATATCTTGTCTGATATTATAATAATGTCTAAACACAAGTAAATAACAATCTAGTGGAACGCTTGCATCTCACGCTCCACATATATAGTATACAAACAAAACCCGCAGGCGCTTATTGGAGATTGGATTCCAACTTGACAAGGTATGGGTCCACCTTCCGATCGTGTATCTCTAGAGACGAATACACTGGGTTCAACAAGAACTTCTTGCAACCCGGCCCTCACATGACCGACCACTCATTTCGCTTGAGTGTATCGAATGTATATCACCGACGGTTGGGATCAGCAACCGTCTCCCGATAAGGGACAGCATCGAAACATAGATTTAAGAAACAAATAGGATTTCCTCTAGATAGGAGATCATACACCCTAATGGGAGCGACCCACATAGCCATGCTGCCTGCCCGATTTTTGTCATTTCCCAGTTGATGAGGCTTGAGGCCAGAATTAACTCTTGAACATCTGGTCGTCATTCACTTTGAATGCCACATCGTCAAATCCATCAGATATCACTAATTGATATCCACAAAAATACTCTAGCTGGAAGCTAAGAGAGCGGCAATTCTCCGCCAACAACCATAGCACGTTTGAAGAAATCAACGTACGTGATCCTTTGGAAATACTCTGTCAGACATTCGTCCATATACGTCATCCAGGAACAGGATGAACCGAAGGCACTCTCCTACTGCATCCAATATAGGAATCACCCCATGGATCAGTAGCGAGAAGTCCTTGCAACCCGTAGATTCCAACTACAACAGAATCACAGCTCATCTCTGCTTGCCAGGCAGAGAATATTAGTGGTTCTTCCGTTTATGAAAACCCACGGTCTTCAATGCTCCATCTCGATCATCTTCTGAGATCTTCACGTATTTGTTGGACGGAATGGTTTTCGAATATAAATTCGATCCGGTCTTTCCATACCAACAATCGTATTGGGAGGGTTTGATAGTCGGTGTTTTAACTATCAAAATATTCAGTGTTTCAAACATGACACTCCAATGAGTTCACTGATTCAGTATTTAGCATCATTTGGCCTTTGACAATCTAATTTCCTTTTTGTTAAATTGAAACTTCCAATTCTTTTAATATTCAAAAATATGATATTTGAATAACTCTAATTTCAATTAACTAACATTCGACTCACTCTATTCGCTCGACTCTAGATCGCAGCGATCACAATGGTTACGCCTGATCCCCTCAGGAAACATCCGACCGCCGTAGGCTATCTGCAGCCCTGCGAATTACGCTAGCAGTCGTACGAAATGGCAATTTAGCCGAATAATTATGTTTGGCTAATTCTATCTCGAATAATTATATTCAATTTCCCATTTAAAATCTCATTTAAAATTCTCCTTTTTACTTGACCTCGTTTTCAAATAACGTTAATGTAAAATTAACGTCTTAACACTTTGAAACTCATTTATATGTTTTGGTTTATCTTAAACCCTTTTATCGAAATCTCCTTCGACTTAATTCAAATGATTAAGTAATATTTAATTCAAGCTCTCATTCTTGCTTAAAATTCCTTTTATAACTTCGTTATGAAACTTAGGTTTAAAATAAAACCTATTCATGAACTCCTCATTTCGCTTGATCAAATAATTACCCAAGCTAAACCATTCGGCTTATTTCTTATTTCCGTACTTATCAATCTGATTAACTTTCTAAAATCACTTAATAATAAATCAAAGTCTTAAATAAGTAAACTTATTCATTTATTTCTCTTTATATAACTTTTATTCAAAATAGTATATTCCAAAATTCTATTTCTAGTTATAAAATAAATTTTATAATTGCATCTCTATCGATTCACCTGACGGTGAATCAATATCTGTAACCCGATTGATTTTTAAAGGCCATACTCTGCCAAACACTTAACCAATATCGCCCATTGGTTTAAACCAAACAGATGTTGAATATTCAATTAATAATCAACCATCAAATCAATCACACAAACAGATCAGATAATATGAAAATAAATAATACATTTGAGGGATCCGGTTGGGTCCCTCCAACCTGTTCTTCCCTGTATCCAAATGGTTATCTCAAATCAGACCATTCAGTTTTGTTTAACTGATAACACTAAATAGCAACCATTCAACATCAACCACAAGCAATTCAAACGATTCAACCATTTAAACACATTTATAAATAAACGTGACCAATAAGGTAAGTTACCTTTATTGGGACAAATCGTTAGAAATAACGATTTGGTATTTCACTGAAATTAAACACAGTTTAATTTCATCAGTTAAATCAACAAACAAATGTATAACTAGCAAATAGTCAATTATTGGCAAGCAGAGCACACAAAATAAAAATACCCAATTTATATAAAATATAAAAAAAAGGTAACTGAGTGAGTTTAACTCACCTTGAGTTGATTCTGTTGTCAACAGCTTGGTTTAACTAAATTAAACGGTCGTTTAATTTAGTTAAAATGCCGGTTGATTCCAGTCGTGTCCAGTTCCATTCCATGATGTAGCGCTCGTTGACTCGAGTTCACTGCATCTCGGTTTGTCGATTTTCTAAGATTATTCCATAATGGGCCAACAATATTTGAGGACTTTGGATATGAAGGAAACGGTTCTGGTAACACTTCTATTTGAAAAATATAATGGCCCAAACCCTATACCCTGAATCACTCCAAAGTAGGTACCACGTTGTCTTCATTCTCTGCTACTCTAATAATCCCAACTCACGCGTTGGGGTAAGGATATGGTCAAACACATCTTTCTGGTCTTCACAGTCCATGTTTTGGACATTCTTTCCAAAAGTTTGCAAAATCCAAGAAATCGTAAGATCAACTAACTAATTATACTTGATTATGTTAAAGAAATTTACACCGCTGCTTCTTTGTACCACTATTACGTTCTCCAATTGAAAATTCTATGTTTGATTCCTCTGTATTCCTTAGTCCTCATGTCCATTCCTTTCCATCGTTTCAGGTACAAATGCTTTCGGTTGTTCCTGAAATCTCTCCCAACATACTACTCAAGCAATGATCCTTAAACAGCTGATTTGAGTTCCTGCTTCGTTGCAATCACGCTGTCCTTCTCACTACTAAACAGTCGAGCCAATTAAACTTTTCCTCTCCTTAGTTCAAGCTTCAACTCCTCGTTATGTTGGTACCACAGTTTAAAACTGCTCTCATCTCAGGCATACACCATACAAACCCGCATATCTCTTTTCTGTTGCCATACCACTTTCCCGAACTCCCTACAATCCGCTCCAGACTTCACCGCTGACTTCGAACTGTCCTCCACCGCAGCCCTGTCACTCCACCGAAATCAGATCCAACCGCCTCGAGACTACCGCCCCAGTCCCCTCTATCGACGCCCACCATCTCGATTGGCTCGATAGCTTCCTCTGCCTCCATACAACTTGCGAACGCTGCTGCTAAACGATGGAATCCCCACTACAGACTTCAGGATACGATCATAACCGTTGGATCCCATAGCTCACGTTGAGCTCTTTGATTTTTGATGTTTAATTGTTTTGATTTTATATTTTTGATGGCAAACAAATCGGTTTCACCATTTTAGAGAGCGAAGGAAAAAGAAGACAAAGGAAAAAGAAGGAGTGAGGATCATTTTATATGAAGAAGACAGCGTGGATGCCAAGTTTTAGGGGAATAGGTTTACAGTAATTATACAGGGTAGCTGATATAAACTTGTACTTGGGTGAGCAACTCTATACCTTGGTCGGCACGGAATTAGGTTGATTGGCAGCCACGAAAGGGTAAGTTTGGAGTGTAAGGCATTAAAATGAAAAAAAATCAACGGTGGCGTTGGCACATACAGTGGGTAGATTTTTATAGCTTTAATATATACAAATTGTATTAACATTAATATAATAATATTTACAAAATTTCGTTGTAATGTAACACGTAAAAAGCACCACATATGATCTCTGTTTACTGATAAAAAAACTAATCTTGGTGTAAAAAGGTATTCCGGACCCAATGGGACAAGTTTCGTCGAAATCCGAGGTCGTATGAAAAAAATTCCTTTATAAAACCAGAAATGAATGCGCATTTAATTTTTCTACGATCACCAGATAAATCAAATCAACTCGAAACTGCGAAGTCTGACAATAACTTTTCGATACGAACCCAACGACACTAGTTTCGTCGCATTCTGAGACTGTTTGCCCGATAGGCTGTTTTTACCCCGAACCGCCCTACCCTTTTTAATACCAAATTTTCCGGTCTCTAAAAATAACAAACTATATACTTATTCTGACTCTAATCGACGATACGAACTCAACGGAACTGGTTTCGTGGCCTAATTCGATTGTCTGCTCAAGTTACCCTCAAATGTCCCTTTATTTATTTGAATGCGCGCTATAGAATTTGAACGGGCGTTTATGGCTGCTGTGGTCACATACGATATCGGTTTTCCACGCAATTCACCACCATACACTATTTTGACGATACGGTTCAAATGAAACTGGTTTCGTCGAAATCTGAGTCCGTTTGCAAAACGGCTATTTTAAAGGCCTATAATTTAATAACGATTTTCCATAGCGACTATTTCAAAATTTGATTTGGCCATAAATATCAAACTATAACACGAAATCTGGATTTTTCTCTTTCATATGGAAACTATCGTCAATACGGTTCCAGCGTGTCTTGTTTTACAGAAATCCGACTTATATCGAATCCTGTATATCCATTTGAAGTTCAAAGCTCGAATTTACGAACTGCACGCCATTTTCACGCTCTATTTATATTTATATAAATATATAACGTCGAACTTTGTTTAAATAACGAGTTCAATATTATATTTCATTAATATTCCCAATATAATATTTAAAATTAAACAAATTGAATTAAATATTTGATTGCCAAAAACACGGGTCGTTACATTCTTCCTCCCTTAAAATAATTTCGTCCTCGAAATTGCTAAGGTAAGAAAGAACGTTATAAATTCATTAACATTCAAATCCAATTTTGTTTAAATCAAAATCAATTCAATATTGTAAATAAATATTTTCAAAAATATTGAAAATTTTCTAACACATTATATTTCCGAAAAATTTCGCCAGCACCTCCTCTGTACGGCTCAATCGGTACAACTACAACTCGCCTTTCTAGGCCTTCTCCAATCCAAAAGAAAATGAAACAGCCAAGCGGCTTGCCAAATAGGCTCATAAATCACCAAACCCATATAAAAATAAACGTGTACCTTTTGTCGGGCATATCATTATATCCTCTCCATCTGCTACCCTGTCAACATACACAAATGCATTCCCAAAATTCCAACTTTATCCTCAGAACCAAATCCTTCACGCGTCCAAGCCAAATTCCATTCTTAACTCAATCATCATCCATCATCAATTCCAACCAACACTATTTCAGATTCTTGTCTCACCATCCAAAATCTGATTCGACTTGGTGTATTATATCCTGACTCAATTTCCAGTTAATTGGTTTCAATTCATATTTGTTTTCACAAATTCTATTTAATTTTGTTCTTGTTCAAACACTTTCCCTGGGAGTTTTTTAAACAGTTCAGCTCTTTCAAAGATCAAATATTCCTTTTCAGGATTCAAAACAACTTGTTTTTCTCAAAGCAATTCAAAACAAGATTTTTGGTAGTAATCTGTCACTTAAAACTCGGAAATGAACACTGATGATGTGGCCAGCATCCTCAGAGTTATTCCCCAGCTATCAAAGTGAGTTCAATACTATATCTTTTCAAAATTTCAATTTTAACCACTTTCATTTTGAAATCTATTTCAAAATATCCCTTTCAAATGCTTGTACAAATTTAAAATCTCCCAGGATTTTAAAATTCTCATATATTCAATCCAAGTTTATTTACAACACCTTTCCCACTTTTGGGAATTTTAATTCCAATTCTTGATTTAGATTTCAGATTTAATTCATCTGATTCCATATTATACGAATTCTAATTGGTTATTTATATAACCGTTTCAATTATAATCTTATTTGATTATAACAACAAACAACACACCACATATATTATGATATTTCCAACATATATATTTCCTTTATATCAAAATATAATTTGGGTAAAATTATTTCATTTACCCCCTTTCAAAAACATACTGTGTCGAATTATTCTGTTCAAGAGTTTAGAAACACTTATCGACACAGTTTGCATTACTGTATCGACCAGAATTCATAAACTACTCGACAAACCAATCAACACAATATAAACAGTTTTTTATATCAATTTACAAATACGCGCTCATATATATACACTCAAACTCAATCTAGGGTATTACTAACCCCATCTCTACTGAATCACGCCACAGAGCCAAGGTAATAACTTAACCAATAGCTCCGATACCACTGTAACGAACCGGGATTTTCGACTCCGAAAATCAACATCAAACTACCATGTTGACCATTCAGACATCGAACATTCCAGATCATTAATAGAAAGAAGTTAGAGGGTGAGAATAGATAAGATAGAAATATTAGAATAGAAGAAGAAGAAGAACACCACACAGAGTCTCACATCGCAGCGGAACAAAATATAATACAGAAATAATCTTTATTGAAAGCTTTAAAATACTTACAGTATCAGAGTACATCATACACTGGGACAGTTATACTAGCCTGTTCCCATATACAACACACAGCGGAATAGCAGCTATGTAATATCATACGTCTGAACACCTCCAGCTTGTCTCTTCACAACAGTCGATAACCTGAACCTGTACAACCCGGTCTAACCCGAGCATTTACAAAACACCGGGTCAGTCTGGTGAACCAGAGTGAGATAAACTCGCACAGTAATAAGGGTGAATCATCCAATCATGATTTTAAAGTTCAAAATCTTCTCAAAAGAAAAGGATAATCGTAAGACCAAATCCACACATAAACACGGACGGTTTTTACCTTACGATAACCAAAAACATTTTTGAAACCAATATCTTGTCTGATATTATAATAATGTCTAAACACAAGTAAATAACAATCTAGTGGAACGCTTGCATCTCACGCTCCACATATATAATATACAAACAAAACCCGCAGGCGCTTATTGGAGATTGGATTCCAACTTGACAAGGTATGGGTCCACCTTCCGATCGTGTATCTCTAGAGACGAATACACTGGGTTCAACAAGAACTTCTTGCAACCCGGCCCTCACATGACCGACCACTCATTTCGCTTGAGTGTATCGAATGTATATCACCGACGGTTGGGATCAGCAACCGTCTCCCGATAAGGGACAGCATCGAAACATAGATTTAAGAAACAAATAGGATTTCCTCTAGATAGGAGATCATACACCCTAATGGGAGCGACCCACATAGCCATGCTGCCTGCCCGATTTTTGTCATTTCCCAGTTGATGAGGCTTGAGGCCAGAATTAACTCTTGAACATCTGGTCGTCATTCACTTTGAATGCCACATCGTCAAATCCATCAGATATCACTAATTGATATCCACAAAAATACTCTAGCTGGAAGCTAAGAGAGCGGCAATTCTCCGCCAACAACCATAGCACGTTTGAAGAAATCAACGTACGTGATTCTTTGGAAATACTCTGTCAGACATTCGTCCATATACGTCATCCAGGAACAGGATGAACCGAAGGCACTCTCCTACTGCATCCAATATAGGAATCACCCCATGGATCAGTAGCGAGAAGTCCTTGCAACCCGTAGATTCCAACTACGACAGAATCACAGCTCATCTCTGCTTGCCAGGCAGAGAATATTAGTGGTTCTTCCGTTTATGAAAACCCACGGTCTTCAATGCTCCATCTCGATCATCTTCTGAGATCTTCACGTATTTGTTGGACGGAATGGTTTTCGAATATAAATTCGATCTGGTCTTTCCATACCAACAATCGTATTGGGAGGGTTTGATAGTAGGTGTTTTAACTATCAAAATATTCAGTGTTTCAAACATGACACTCCAATGAGTTCACTGATTCAGTATTTAGCATCATTTGGCCTTTGACAATCTAATTTCCTTTTTGTTAAATTGAAACTTCCAATTCTTTTAATATTCAAAAATATGATATTTGAATAACTCTAATTTCAATTAACTAACATTCGACTCACTCTATTCGCTCGACTCTAGATCGCAGCGATCACAATGGTTATGCCTGATCCCCTCAGGAAACATCCGACCGCCGTAGGCTATCTGCAGCCCTGCGAATTACGCTAGCAGTCGTACGAAATGGCAATTTAGCCGAATAATTATGTTTGGCTAATTCTATCTCGAATAATTATATTCAATTTCCCATTTAAAATCTCATTTAAAATTCTCCTTTTTACTTGACCTCGTTTTCAAATAACGTTAATGTAAAATTAACGTCTTAACACTTTGAAACTCATTTATATGTTTTGGTTTATCTTAAACCCTTTTATCGAAATCTCCTTCGACTTAATTCAAATGATTAAGTAATATTTAATTCAAGCTCTCATTCTTGCTTAAAATTCCTTTTATAACTTCGTTATGAAACTTAGGTTTAAAATAAAACCTATTCATGAACTCCTCATTTCGCTTGATCAAATAATTACCCAAGCTAAACCATTCGGCTTATTTCTTATTTCCGTACTTATCAATCTGATTAACTTTCTAAAATCACTTAATAATAAATCAAAGTCTTAAATAAGTAAACTTATTCATTTATTTCTCTTTATATAACTTTTATTCAAAATAGTATATTCCAAAATTCTATTTCTAGTTATAAAATAAATTTTATAATTGCATCTCTATCGATTCACCTGACGGTGAATCAATATCTGTAACCCGATTGATTTTTAAAGGCCATACTCTGCCAAACACTTAACCAATATCGCCCATTGGTTTAAACCAAACAGATGTTGAATATTCAATTAATAATCAACCATCAAATCAATCACACAAACAGATCAGATAATATGAAAATAAATAATACATTTGAGGGATCCGGTTGGGTCCCTCCAACCTGTTCTTCCCTGTATCCAAATGGTTATCTCAAATCAGACCATTCAGTTTTGTTTAACTGATAACACTAAATAGCAACCATTCAACATCAACCACAAGCAATTCAAACGATTCAACCATTTAAACACGTTTATAAATAAACGTGACCAATAAGGTAAGTTACCTTTATTGGGACAAATCGTTAGAAATAACGATTTGGTATTTCACTGAAATTAAACACAGTTTAATTTCATCAGTTAAATCAACAAACAAATGTATAACTAGCAAATAGTCAATTATTGGCAAGCAGAGCACACAAAATAAAAATACCCAATTTATATAAAATATAAAAAAAAGGTAACTGAGTGAGTTTAACTCACCTTGAGTTGATTCTGTTGTCAACAGCTTGGTTTAACTAAATTAAACGGTCGTTTAATTTAGTTAAAATGCCGGTTGATTCCAGTCGTGTCCAGTTCCATTCCATGATGTAGCGCTCGTTGACTCGAGTTCACTGCATCTCGGTTTGTCGATTTTCTAAGATTATTCCATAATGGGCCAACAATATTTGAGGACTTTGGATATGAAGGAAACGGTTCTGGTAACACTTCTATTTGAAAAATATAATGGCCCAAACCCTATACTCTGAATCACTCCAAAGTAGGTACCACGTTGTCTTCATTCTCTGCTACTCTAATAATCCCAACTCACGCGTTGGGGTAAGGATATGGTCAAACACATCTTTCTGGTCTTCACAGTCCATGTTTTGGACATTCTTTCCAAAAGTTTGCAAAATACAAGAAATCGTAAGATCAACTAACTAATTATACTTGATTATGTTAAAGAAATTTACACCGCTGCTTCTTTGTACCACTATTACGTTCTCCAATTGAAAATTCTATGTTTGATTCCTCTGTATTCCTTAGTCCTCATGTCCATTCCTTTCCATCGTTTCAGGTACAAATGCTTTCGGTTGTTCCTGAAATCTCTCCCAACATTTTACTACTCAAGCAATGATCCTTAAACAGCTGATTTGAGTTCCTGCTTCGTTGCAATCACGCTGTCCTTCTCACTACTAAACAGTCGAGCCAATTAAACTTTTCCTCTCCTTAGTTCAAGCTTCAACTCCTCGTTATGTTGGTACCACAGTTTAAAACTGCTCTCATCTCAGGCATACACCATACAAACCCGCATATCTCTTTTCTGTTGCCATACCACTTTCCCGAACTCCCTACAATCCGCTCCAGACTTCACCGCTGACTTCGAACTGTCCTCCACCGCAGCCCTGTCACTCCACCGAAATCAGATCCAACCGCCTCGAGACTACCGCCCCAGTCCCCTCTATCGACGCCCACCATCTCGATTGGCTCGATAGCTTCCTCTGCCTCCATACAACTTGCGAACGCTGCTGCTAAACGATGGAATCCCCACTACAGACTTCAGGATACGATCATAACCGTTGGATCCCATAGCTCACGTTGAGCTCTTTGATTTTTGATGTTTAATTGTTTTGATTTTATATTTTTGATGGCAAACAAATCGGTTTCACCATTTTAGAGAGCGAAGGAAAAAGAAGACAAAGGAAAAAGAAGGAGTGAGGATCATTTTATATGAAGAAGACAGCGTGGATGCCAAGTTTTAGGGGAATAGGTTTACAGTAATTATACAGGGTAGCTGATATAAACTTGTACTTGGGTGAGCAACTCTATACCTTGGTCGGCACGGAATTAGGTTGATTGGCAGCCACGAAAGGGTAAGTTTGGAGTGTAAGGCATTAAAATGAAAAAAAATCAACGGTGGCGTTGGCACATACAGTGGGTAGATTTTTATAGCTTTAATATATACAAATTGTATTAACATTAATATAATAATATTTACAAAATTTCGTTGTAATGTAACACGTAAAAAGCACCACATATGATCTCTGTTTACTGATAAAAAAACTAATCTTGGTGTAAAAAGGTATTCCGGACCCAATGGGACAAGTTTCGTCGAAATCCGAGGTCGTATGAAAAAAATTCCTTTATAAAACCAGAAATGAATGCGCATTTAATTTTTCTACGATCACCAGATAAATCAAATCAACTCGAAACTGCGAAGTCTGACAATAACTTTTCGATACGAACCCAACGACACTAGTTTCGTCGCATTCTGAGACTGTTTGCCCGATAGGCTGTTTTTACCCCGAACCGCCCTACCCTTTTTAATACCAAATTTTCCGGTCTCTAAAAATAACAAACTATATACTTATTCTGACTCTAATCGACGATACGAACTCAACGGAGCTGGTTTCGTGGCCTAATTCGATTGTCTGCTCAAGTTACCCTCAAATGTCCCTTTATTTATTTGAATGCGCGCTATAGAATTTGAACGGGCGTTTATGGCTGCTGTGGTCACATACGATATCGGTTTTCAACGCAATTCACCACCATACACTATTTTGACGATACGGTTCAAATGAAACTAGTTTCGTCGAAATCTGAGTCCGTTTGCAAAACGGCTATTTTAAAGGCCTATAATTTAATAACGATTTTCCATAGCGACTATTTCAAAATTTGATTTGGCCATAAATATCAAACTATAACACGAAATCTGGATTTTTCTCTTTCATATGGAAACTATCGTCAATACGGTTCCAGCGTGTCTTGTTTTACAGAAATCCGACTTATATCGAATCCTGTATATCCATTTGAAGTTCAAAGCTCGAATTTACGAACTGCACGCCATTTTCACGCTCTATTTATATTTATATAAATATATAACGTCGAACTTTGTTTAAATAACGAGTTCAATATTATATTTCATTAATATTCCCAATATAATATTTAAAATTAAACAAATTGAATTAAATATTTGATTGCCAAAAACACGGGTCGTTACACGGGCCCCACGTAGAGAATTAGGTCGAGCGGTTTGAAGGGACGGAAGAGTGGAAGCATACGAAGGTTTTGGTTGTTGTAGCGACCCGATGATTTTCGGCTCGGAAGTCGACATAAATATCTTTACCGTAACTCATGTCGACCTTCCAAACACCGAAAACAGTGGAACGTTATTAGAAAGAAATTAGAGGGTGAGATAAGAAAGAAAGAAAGAAATTTTGGAATAGAAGAAGAAGAAGAACCAACACAACACAGAATCAGAGTCTCACATCGCAGCGGAACAATATATAATACATAAATAAATCTTTATTGGGAGTTTTAAAAATACTTACAATTATCAAAGTACATCACACATATGGACAGTTATAATAATTTGTCCCATATACAACACACACTGGGATAGATACTAGGTATAATACGTATGAACACCTTCAGCTCGTCTCTTCAAAGCATTCGAAATCCTGAACCTGTACACCCCGGGCTAACCTGAGCATTTACAAAACAACGGGTCAGTCTGGTGAACCAGAGTGAGAAAAAAAACTCGCACAGTATTAAGGGTATCACACAACTGAAATTTAAAGTCAAATCCTTTCGAAAGAAAAGGATAATCGTAAGACCAAATCCACACATAAATACGGATGGTTTTTACCTTACGATAACCCAAACCATTTTTGAAATCAATATCTTATTTGATATTATAATAATGTCCAAATACAAGTAAATAGAAATCTAGTTGAACGCTTGCATCTCACGCTCCACATATATAGTATACAATCAAAAACCGTGGGCGCTTATTAGAGATTGGATTCCAACTATGACAAGGTATAGGACCACCTGCCGATAGTGTATCTCTAGAGGCGAATACACTAGGTTCAACAAGAACGTCTTGCAACCCGGCCCTCACATGACCGACCACTCATTTCGCTTGAGTGTATGTAATGTATATCACCAACGGTTGGGCTCAAACCACCGTTTCCCGAATAGGGACAACATCGAAATAGATTAAAGAAGAAAACGGAATTTCTCTAGATAGGGGATTATACACCCTAATGGGAGCGACCCACATAGCCATGCTGCCTGCCCGATTTTTGTCATTCCCCGGTTGCTGAGGCTTGAGGTTTAGATTTACTTTTTGGCCACCATTCACTTTGAATGCCACATCGTCAGATCCGTCCAGTCACTAATTGACGTCCACAAATATACTCTAGGTTTTAAAGAAGTGCCACTCTTTGCCACCGCTCGGTATATTTGTAAAAATCAACGTACGTGGTTTCAGGAAATATTCTGTCAGACATTCGTCCATACAAGTCACCCAGGAACAGGATGAACCGAAGGTACTCTCCTACTGCATCCAATATAGGAATCACCCCATGGATCAGTAGCGAGAAGTACTTGCAACCCGTAGATTCCAACAACGATAGAACCACAGTACATCTCTGGCAGCAGACCAGAGATTATTAGCAGTTCTTCCGTTTTTGAAAATCTACGGTCTTCAATGCTCCATCTCGATCATCTTATAGTATCTTCATGTATTCGTTGGTCGGAATGGTTTTCGAATGTAAATTCAATCTCGGTCTTTCCGTACCAACAATCGTATTGGACAGATTTGATAGTCGGTGTTTTAACTATCAAAATAAACAGTGTTTCAGTCATGATAATCCAGTGGGTTCACTGGTTCAGCATTCAGCACCACTTGGCCTTCTATTTTAGAACAAATGTAAATTCAAACTCTTAAATATTTCGATATTATAAATATAACTTATCGCTTCTTATTTAACATAGATTATACTTTAAACAAATTCATCTTTAATATATCCAGTTTTTTTTTCTTCTATTTTTCACTTTCAAAACTTTTATCACATAATTATTTAATATTGGAAAATCAATCAAATTATTTCTCGTAAAACAATCATTGAGAAATATCCTTAATTTCAATACTTGAAAACAAAAACTCAATGTTTATTCTGGTAGAATAAAACTTCCCTTTACATTCCCTTTCTAATTCAAACATATCATTATATTTTCATGCCACCCCTTTTTATTTTCCTTTTCTTTGGAATCATCCCTATAATTATTATTTTTCCCCAAATTTTCACCAAATGATGCATTTTTTTATTTCTTTAATGAAAATAATAAATTATTCCTAACTCTCTGCCATTTCAACTAATACCATCCTTAGATAATCCTGATGTCGTTCAAGTTGGGGTATTTTAATTACCTCTCAGACTTTGATCAACAACGTTCATATCCTAAGATAAATACGAGTCATAATCCAAAACCATATTTTATTCTAATAAATATAAATTCCATTTAACTATTTGAATCAAAATACGGTTTCATATAACTTTCATACCTTTTAGAAATTCTCTTTATCAGGTAAAATCATTATTCCTTAATTCTATAATTAAATAATTCCTTATAAAACACCACATTTTAACCTTTACCCTTTTTAAACAATTTCATTTCATCATTCGGATTTTCTTACAAAATCCCACTTCTTTTACCAAATTTAGTTTCACCTATTCCTTTTCAAATCCTTTCGGCCATTTCCCGCTTTGAATCTCTTATTTCAATTTCCCACCTTTACTTGACCACATTATTAAGTAATGTTAATTTAGCACTAACGATATAACGCCTCATCGCTTTTATAAACCTTGTTAAAATCCATTATGGTTTAGTCTAAACCCTTTTTGTTCAAAATTCCCTTTTTACTTGATTCAAATACTAAATCAATCTAATTTAAGCTATCATGGTCGCTTAAATTCCTTATAAAATAAGTTAATAATAAATTATGAATTTAAATAGTAATAATATTTATTTCCTTTTGAACAAACCTTTATTCAAATTAAAATATATTTCAAATCTATTTCCAGTTATAAAATAAATTTATAACTTCAATTTTATCGATCCACCTGACGACAATCAATATAACAAAACAATTTATTCTTAGACCATTCACTACCGATTACCCAACCAATAATGCCCATTGGTTAAAACAAAACACAGGTTGAATTTTCAGTCAATGATCTCAAATCAAATCAATCACCCAATCATGCCAGTTCATATATGATAATATACAGATAAATGATATATTTGAGGAATCCGGTTGGATCCCTCCAACCTGTTCTTCGCTATATACAACTGGTTATCTCCAAACAGATCGTTCAATTTCATTTACTGATAAAAATAACTAACGACCATTTGATCCCAACCTCAAGCAATTCAACCAATTCAACCAATAAACATGTTTATTTTATAAACGTGACCAACAAGGTAAGTTACCTTTATTGGTTCAAATCGTTAAAAATAACGATTTGGTATTTCACTAAAATTAAACACGGTTTAATTTCATTGGTTAAATCAATAAATGAACATATAATCAGCAAACAGTCAACCATCAGCAAATAGAGCACACAAAATAAAAACCCAATTTATATAAAATATAAATGGGGAGAACTGAGTGAGTTTAACTCACCTTTGATTTGGTTTGGTCATTAGCACTGGTTTATAATTAAATTAAACAACGGTTTATTTTAATTAAAAATTCTCCTTGCTCTTCCAGTCCTGACTGATCCTGTTCCATCTCGTAGCCCTTGTTTCTACGATTCCAAAGAAACTTTCCTTGCAAGAATCTGTTAACATACATACGAGATATCGTATAAACAAATTTATAAAGTAATTTAAATTAATTTAAATATGGGTTTGTTAAATTGAGATGGGCCTTTACCTTTGCTTCTAGCCCAAATACCTTCCAACCCGAATTCCTTAACAAAACCTACCGTATCCTCATAAAAAAATTCATCACCTCCAAAAAATGAAATCCCTAATTGCCTAAATCGGATCCCTCAATCGACAAAAGAACCCGCCGCCTCCCACATGCTTCAATGGCTGATCCTTATCGTTTCCCCTCCTCATCAATCAACGCCTAATCCCTTTCATTTGCACAACTCCTGGTCATCAACGTTTCTCCCAGGCTCCCTAAATTCTCCACTGTCCTTACTTACGAAGATCGCCCAGGCCTTCAACCAGAACCGCAAGCTGTCAAGCTGCTATGTCCACCAACCGGATGCCCATCAGATGCCGGCCTTCGAACCCTATACCCACCGGCCTCCAATGTCTTGAGTTTCAACCCTTGTTTCATGACTTCGATCAACAACATCAAGGGACTCGACAGATCTGAACTGCGTAGATTCAGATGAGTATTTTACTGGTTTTTGTTTTGATTTCCTAGTGGTTTGAATGGTTTCGGTTTTAATGTCTTGGTTTACATTGTTTCTCTGGAAATGGTGAAATCCTTCTATGTGAATACTTGTATTTATAGTGGTAAATTTTAGAGATAACCATCATGTCCATAATTGGTTGTTCTTAGGTACTTCGGCTACTATTAGCCTAGGAGATTTCCCTTCCCCTTTTCAGATCTCCGGTACTATCGATGGGAGTCTGATTGCCGTGAGATGATTTAATAGGGGATTTTTGTTGAATTTAGTATTTGATTTTAGTAGTACTATTGGTCTGTTCACATGGTAGTTTGATCGATATGTGTATGTATATAGATTAGGTGACTATGAAGCTATGAATTGTTTTATCAAATCAAAAGATTTGAACTGTATTGCTAGCTTTGGTGTTTAAATGTGTGCATATCTGGTTTCTGCGCAATGTACATCTTTTTAGATTTTCAAACTTTGTTTTCATTAGCTGATTTGTACTATTTCCTTTTTCTGTTCATCTGGCTGTTTAATTAACTATTCGAATTGATGTATCAAGATACATATCTTTTTTTCTTCTCTTTCTTTTCTTCCTTAGCTATTTTTTAGCTGCTGTACAATTACAACTTTATGTTGTACAAAATTTATACATATATATTTCACTTCTATGTGGTTTGCATATGTACAAACAGTTATGTACACATATGTTTATTCCTTTATTTTCTTTATACTGATCCCTTTTGCTGTTTATTTAATTGAAAATTGTTTTTACTGTTTTCAGGAAAGGGACAAGACATGGGAGAAGCTAAGAATTTTGGAGAACGGTCATGCTCACCTGGTTTTGTACTGGATAGAAAGCTTTGTATAAGTTCTGCGTTGTACCAATTAGTTATGTACATTAATTTTTGGTTTTCTTTGTATTTTGCATTTTGTACAATAAAATATATGAATATATATCCTGTTTTCGTTGTGTTTGTTCTTCCATCTTCCATGTTGAATACATTCTAGTTTTATTGTTTATGGGGCAAACTTTTTATTTGTTGGAAAAACATGATGTGAATATATTTGGTTCCATAAGTTTTCTTTTCTTTTTTTTTCGAACCAAGTAAAATATGGTATGTATGCAAATTTATTCTATCTGATTATTAAATTAAACCACTAAATTAAATGACAAATTAATATCATTATTAAAATAACAGTTTCAATATAAAAGTCAAAACTTAACATTACAAGTTTTACATTTTAAACGGTATTCCATTTTTAATAAAATTCTTTTATATAATAAATCGTTAAAATTTAAAAACGATTTCATAGTGACTATTTTAAAATTTGAATTTTCCATAATGAACAAATTATAACATGAAATCTGGATTTTTCTTTTCCATGTGAAAATTATAATCAATACGGTTCCAACGTTTCTTGTTTCACAGAAATTCGACTATATCGGATCTTGTATGTTCGATTGAAGTTCAAAACTCCATTTTACGAACTGCCGCACGATTTCGAGCTCGATTTATATTATAAATAAATTAAGGTTCAAACTTCGTTTTTAATAACGAATTAAATGTTAAAAATCCAAGAATATTCCAAAAATAATAAATATTAAAATAATAAATTAAATTAAATACTTGACTGTCAAAAACACGGGACGTTACATTCTTCCCCACTTAAAATAATTTCGTCCTCGAAATTGCTAAGGTAGGAAAGAACGTTACGAACCTATTAATTTTCAAATCCAGTTTATTTTAAAATCGAAACCAATTCAATTAAAAATATCGAAAATTTTCTAACATATTAAATTCCCGAAAAAATTCAGTAGAGTCTCCCCTGCACGGAGTGACATCTGCGATATCGCAGGAACAAATAATATGTAAACCTCGACCCACACGGTCGGAAAACAAAAATCAAAACCCAAAAAACCAAAATTTTATATTTTCGCGTAGGAGTACCTTTTTGCGAGCGTGTTTGCTCAACGTATATACGATTTACTCAATCAATATCAATTTGCTCAGCCATCTGGCACTTGTACTTAACTCAATTCTCATATCAGCACTAAATATTTGAAATTCTGAAATAATATTTTACTAATCAACTGGTATAACTACACCAATTGCAAAATCAAACACACAACATCAATTAATGTTTAGAAACAGGGTTAAATTGTAAATTCCAATTCATATTCAATTTTATTCCAGTTAAATTATACCAGAAATTATTCTTTAGTTTATAATTCATTCAGTTCCAATTAACTGTTGATTATTTCTATTCAAACAAACTATCATCCAATAACAAACAATTCACAATCAACAATCAATGCTCAACCAATCAACCAAATCAATTGAATTTATATTCAAGATTAATATTTTCTTTTGGTTTCACATATTTGATTATTATTTATTCATTTAATTTCCACTTAACAACGTTAAGTTTTAATTCAAATTCCTAATCCAATTTGAATATTATTCAAATCAATCAACCACACTAAGATCTCTATAATTTATAAAATTATTACTTTTCTATGCAAAAATATAATTTGGGTAAAATTATTTCATTTATCCTCTTTTCAAAACAATACTGCATCCATTGCCAGTTCAACGCTTCTCAACACTTGAACCGATCAACAAACACAATACAAAACATTTGTATATAAAATTTACAAATACGCTCTCATATATATACACTCAATCTCGATCTAGGGTATTACTAACCCCATCTCTATTGAGTTACGCCACAGAGCCAAGGTTACTACTAGACCAATAGCTCTGATACCACTATAACGACCCAATGATTTTCGGCCCGAAAGTCGACATAAATATCTTTAACGTAACTCATGTCGACCTTCCAAACACCGAAAACACTGGAACGTTATTAGAAAGAAATTAGAGGGTGAGATAAGAAAGAAAGAAATATTAGAATAGAAGAAGAAGAAGAAGAACCAACACAACACAGAATCAGAGTCTCACATCGCAGCGGAACAAAATATAATATAGAAATAAATCTTTACTGATAGCTTTTAAAAATACTTACAATTATCAAAGTACATCACACATATGGACAGTTATAATAATTTGTCCCATATACAACACACAGTGGGATGGATACTAGGTACAATACGTCTGAACACCTTCAGCTCGTCACTTCACAGCATTCGAAATCCTGAACCTGTACACCCCGGGCTAACCCGAGCATTTACAAAACACCGGGTCAGTCTGGTGAACCAGAGTGAGAAAAAAAAACTCGCACAGTATTAAGGGTATCACACAACTGAACTTTAAACTCAAATCTTTTCGAAAGAAAAGGATAATCGTAAGACCAAATCCATACATAAATACGGACGGTTTTTACCTTACGATAACCCAAACCATTTTTGAAATCAATATCTTGTCTGATATTATAATAATGTCTAAATACAAGTAAATAGCAATCTAGCGGAACGCTTGCATCTCACGCTCCACATATATAGTATAAAATAAAAAACCGTGGGCGCTTATTGGAGATTGGATTCCAACTACGACAAGGTATAGGACCACCTGCCGATAGTGTATCTCTAGAGGCGAATACACTGGGTTCAACAAGAATGTCTTGGAACCGGCCCTCACATGACCGACCACTCATTTCGCTTGAGTGTATCGAATGTATATCACCAATAGTTGGGCTCAAACCACCGTTTCCCGAATAGGGACAGCATCGAAATAGATTAAAGAAGAAAATGGAATTTCTCTAGATAGGTGATTATACACCCTAATGGGAGCAACCCACATAGCCATGCTGCCTGCCCGATTTTTGTCATTCCCCGGTTGCTGAGGCTTGAGGTTTAGATTTACTTTTTGGCCAACATTCACTTTGAATGCCACATTGTCAGATCCGTCCAGTCACTAATTGACATCCACAAATATACTCTGGGTTTTAAAGAAGTGCCCCTCTTTGCCACCCCTCGGTATATTTGTAAAAATCAACGTACGTGGTTTCAGGAAATACTCTGTCAGACATTCGTCCATACAAGTCACCCAGGATCAGGATGAACCGAAGGTACTCTCCTTCTGCATCCAATATAGGAATCACCCCATGGATCAGTAGCGAGAAGTCGCTTCAACCCGTAGATTCCAACCACGACAGAACCACAGTACATCTCTGGCTGCAGACCAGAGATTATTAGCAGTTCTTCCGTTTCCGAAAATCTACGGTCTTCAATGCTCCATATCGATCATCTTCAAGTATCTTAATGTATTCGTTGGTCGGAATGGTTTTCGAATGTAAATTCAATCCCGGTCTTTCCGTACCAACAATCGTATTGGATAGATTTGATAGTCGGTGTTTTGACTATCAAAATAAACAGTGTTTCAGTCATGATAATCCAGTGGGTTCACTGGTTCAGCATTCAGCACCACTTGGCCTTCTATTTTAAAACAAATGTAAATTCAAACTCTTAAATTTTTCGACATTATAAATATAGCTTATCGCTTCTTATTTAACATAGATTATACTTTAAACAAATTCATCTTTAACATATCCAGTTTTTTTTTTTTTCTATTTTTCACTTTCAAAACATTTATCACATAATTATCTAATATTGGAAAATCAATCAAATTATTTCTCGTAAAACAATCGTTGAGAAATATCCTTAATTTCAATACCTGAAAACAAAAACTCAATGCTTATTCTGGTAGAATAAAACTTCCCTTTACATTCCCTTTCTAATTCAAACATATCATTATATTTTCACGCCACCCCTTTTTGTCTTCCTTTTCTTTGGAATCATCCCTATAATTATTATTTTCCTCCAAATTTTCACCAAATGATGCATTTTTTATTTCTTTAATGAAAATAATAAATAATTCCTAACTACTCTGCCATTTCAATTAATACTATCCTCAGATAATCCTGATGTCGTTCAAGTTGGGGTATTTTAATTACCTCTCAGACCTTGATCAACAACGTTCATATCCTAAGATAAATACGAGTCATAATCCAAACCCATATTTTATACTGATAAATATAAATTCCATTTAACTATTTGAATCAAAATACGGTTTCATATAACTTTCATACCTTTTGGAAATTCTCTTTCTCAGGTAAAATCATTATTCCTTAATTCTATAATTAAATAATTCCTTATAAAACACCACTTTTTTAACTTTACCCTTTTTAAACAATTTCATTTCATCATTCAGATTTGTTTACAAAATCCCACTTCTTTTACCAAATTTAGTTTCACCAATTTCCTTTCAAATCCTTTCAGCCATTTCTCGCTTTGAATCTCTTATTTCAATTTCCCACCTTTACTTGACCACATTATTAAGTAACGTTAATTTAGCACTAACGATATAACACCTCATCGCTTTTATAAACCTTGTTAAAATCCATTCTGGTTTAGTCTAAACCCTTTTTGTTCACAATTCCCTTTTTACTTGATTCAAATACTGAATCAATGAATTTAAGCTATCATGGTCGCTTAAATTTCTTATAAAATAAGTTAATAATAAATTATGAATTTAAATAGTAATAATATTTATTTCCTTTTAAACAAACCTTTATTCAAATTAAAATATATTTCAAATCTATTTCCAGTTATAAAATAAATTTATAACTTTAATTTTATCGATCTACCCGACGGCAATCAATATGACAAAACAATTTATTCTTAGGCCATTCACTACCGATTACCCAACCAATAATGCCCATTGGTTAAAACAAAACACAGTTGAATTTTCAGTCAATGATCTCAAATCAAATCAATCACCCAATCATGCCAGTTCATATATGATAATATGCAGATAAATGATATATTTGAGGAATCCGGTTGGAACCCTCCAACCTGTTCTTCCCTGTATACAACTAGTTATCACCAAACAGATCGTTCAATTTCATTTACTGATAAAAATAACTAATGACCACTTGATCCCAACCTCAAGAAATTCAAACAATTCAACCAATTAAACACGTTTATTTTATAAACATGACCAACAAGGTAAGTTACCTTTATTGGTTCAAATCGTTAAAAATAATGATTTGGTATTTCACTGAAATTAAACACGGTTTAATTTCATTGGTTAAATCAACAAATGAACATATAATCAGCAAACAGTCAACCATCAGCAAACAGAGCACACAAAATAAAAACTGTAATGACCCGGAATTTTAGCAATGTAATAATGAAGTTATTTAACTATTTAAATAACGAATATATTTAATATGCGGCGTCAGAACGTATAATTTATAATATAATTATAATCGAGCTCGAAATGGCGCTGTAGTTCGCTATTTGGCGATTTGAACTTCAACTGAATGTACAGAGTTCGTTTTAAATCGGATTTCTATGAAACAAGAAACGTGTGGAGCTGGTGGAGTATATCTTCCTAGTGGAAGAGAAAAATCAGGATTTCGTCGTATAGATTTTGAGATATGTCCAAATCAACTTTTGAAATAGTCGCTATAGAATCGTTTATCGATCATATCGGTTTATTCGATATAACTAGAGATCGGGTTTGAATTTAGACAAGGTTCTTTTGGAAAGTAGTGATAATTTAATTTTTAGAATTTTTTTGTAATTTTTAATTAATTAAATAAGCAACTTTTTATTTGGAGTATTTGGCACCCTGTATCAACATTTCGGGGTTTCACAATATGAGTCCATCTACCGGTATTATTACATTTTTGGGACCAGAGGACATCACTCATGTCAATAGTATTTTTGTTTCTGTCCATAACAGTCCCTACGTGAACAGAATATTTCATAGTACGGTACACTATGTTTTTTTAACTTATAACAAACTAAACTGAATGGTTAACTGGTCAAACGAACTCGAAAGTCAACGAAACAAGTTTCATACGAAACCTTAGGAAGAGGTCTAGTGAAACGTCAAGGCCTCATATTTTTAGGATTTTTTCTGTAATTTTAAAGAATTTATGCTCGGTGTTTTTCATTAATATTTTCTAAAGGGTTTTCGCAAACGGTGTCGGAATTCGACGAAACCTGTCCCATTGGATCCGGAATATTTTTCTATGCTAGGAATAGCTTAGTTTGTCAAAAACAGAGATCGTGTGAACTGGTTTTAAGGTGGTACTTCGTAGCTAAGTTATAATAGAATTTAATATTAAATTAAATGGTCCATTCTCAAATCTCTATAAATACCCCTAGTTACCCTTAAAACCTATTTTCTGCTTTTTCCTTCGGTCAACACCGATTAAAAACCAAGCAGACACTAAAGTAATAAACGAACCACATCTCACCATCATTTTCCCCCTTTGTCTCATAATCAACTCATCAATGCGGGGGTCATTCAACTGAAATATTGTTCGGCGTGGTGGGTTCTTTGATCTGAACGGTGGAGATGGTCATTGGCTCGCCGTGGCAGCCTCAGCGGTTCCAAGGAGTTGCGTTCTTCGAGGCAGACTTTAGGGCAGAGGAGGACTTCGAGTTGAGCCAGATCGTGGGGGATGGACGAGGCCAGTGGGGCGCTGCTTGTGGCATATTCCGATGATCGACTGACTGACAGGGGTTAGCGCAGCATGGGGAAGTCTGTTTGGAGGGCAAATGGTTCGATCTGAAGCATTTCAGTGGGGAACGTGACCTCGGTTGGATTACGAAGGAGAAATCAAAGGTGAGGACGATGAAGGAAGGGCATGCGGTGAGGGTCTTGGTTGGTTTTGTACGGTGAATGGATGGTAGCTGTGTGCGTGGGGATGGCTGTTTTATAGTGAGGTGGTGATTTCTTTTGATGAGTGTGGTGATGTTTGTATAGGAGGGTTGTCTTCGAATTGAGGAAAATAGGGGGGATGTCAGGTGGAAGGGGCATCAGGTTACGGGGGAATACGACAGTCACAAGAGGTGAGGAGAACGGTGGTATTTTCGTTTCGTTTTAAAATAAAGTATTGAGGTGGACGATGCTTGAATCAGTGAGCGCCGAGTGATTGAAGTGGCAGTGGCAGCTTTGTGCTTTCGGTAAGGCAATGAAGATTTCATTTTGGGAAGAGATAATGTTTGCAAGCACTAGGTTCTTTGAGGAAGGTTGTGGGATGGAAGGTGGTATAGGAGCAAATGGTTTACTGGAAATCGCGTTTCAATTTGTCGAGGAGGAGTAGTAGATTGGTTCGATGAAGTTAGATGTTGGAGTTCTTGCATGGTAATGGATGGAAGAATGGGGGAAATGGGGCTACGTTGAAAATGGGATTGGTGGTGTAATGAATCCAAGAAGAAGAGGTAGTGGTCCGCGTTATGTAAGAGAGCAGGTCTGAGTCCTTTGGTGGGCCAAAGTTGTATGAATCCGACGAAACCAGGTCCGACAGGATCGTATGGACGGGAACAACATCATGGAACGATTGGAACTTGTCTGGAGTTACGACGAAATAGGACGTCCGATCCGAATCAACGACCGTAACGCGTTTTTTAACGGTTAACGGACAATGTGAGTAAAACTCACCAACTCTCCTCAATTTATATTTTAATATAAATTGTACTTTATTTTGTTGACTGCTGTATATTGATTGTTAAACTGGACTGTTAAATAGATTTGATTGAAAACATAGATATAGTCATAAGTTATATAGTTAATCAAATATTGATTTTGTCCAGTAGAATATTTCATATTGAAAATGAAATATGATATATATTATACTATGTAACATCTGTGGATGCAGGGAGACAGGTTGGAGGAATCCGACTGGGTTCCTCAACAATTATTTTACTGTTTTCATATATTGTGATATATGTTGTGATTTATATTCTGTTATTGATTATGGATGTTAGAACGATATTGATCATCGTTGTTTGATATTTTGAATATCATAAGAAACCCTGAGTTGTAAATAGGAATATTTGTAACGGTAAATAGAAGTTGTAAAATAGGAATATTTGTAACGGTAAATAGAAGTTGTAAAATAGGAATATTTGTAACGGTAAATAGAAGTTATAAATAAGGAATATTTGTAACGGTAAATAGAAGTCATAAATAAGGAATATTTGTAACGGTAAATAGAAGTTGTAAAATAGGAATATTTGTAACGGTAAATAGAAGTTGTAAATAGGAATATTTGTAACGGTAAATAGAAGTGTAAATAAGGAAATAGTTGTAACGGAAAATAAACGTTATAAAAAGGAAATTGATGAGATATAAAAGAGATAATCGAAATAGAGTAATTGAATATTAGTCATTCAATTAGAAATAACCTGAATTGAGTTAGTCTAATATTAGCTAATCGAATTTAGTAACCGAATACAAGTTAATCAAAAGGAGTTTATCGAATTTAGTTATTCGATAGAGTTAAATCAATAGAGTTAATCGACTTATAGTATTCGAATAAGAGTAAATCAAATAGAGTTAAACAATATTAGAAACTGACTAGAGATTGGTAAGTTGAATATTTTTCTGAGTGTTGATCTGATGTTGGTTTCGGCCTTCGGGGTTTATACTTAGAGAATTGTTCTCTTACTAGTTTACAGTTAGGGACTAATAGTTGTGGAATGGTAGTGATGCGTAAATGAGGATTGGAAATGTTTTCCAATGTTGAAAACATATATTTTCTAATTTTAGAAAATAAGGAATATGAATATATATATATATATATATATATATGGTTGATGATTGGATCAATAATTCCATTTGGAATTTAGATCGTTGTTTGTACACCGACATGTTTTCATTGATAGTTAAATCACAGACTATCAAGTTTTGACCATATTTACGTTGTTGATATGGAGAGACCGGTTGGATTCTTATCCAAAGAACCACTCTGTATTGGCATAAGCGTTGCGAATATGCTAAATAAAATTGAAGACGGAGTAAAGTGCAAGGGCTATTGTATAAGTCTTAGATAACATGGACTAAGATGGATGTACTGAATAGTGCCTTCGGTTTCGTTCAGTCCCAGAACAAACGTAAATGGACGAATGTCTGACAAAGTATTTCCAATGATCGAATGGGTTGGTCTGTATAAATATATATGGTTGCAACGGATTTATCCCTTAGCATAACATCCAGGATATTTATATAAACCAACTAATGATTTACGGATCTGATAATGTGGCATTCAAAGTGATCGTGTTATAAGTGAATGGAAAGTAAGCGTAGCTTCTAGCCTCACATCCGGTAAATGACAGAAATCGGGCAGGCAGCATGGCTAAGTCGGTCGCACCGAAGTAGGGTGTATAATCACCTATCTAGAGAATATTCATTTGCTTCTTAAATCTATCAATGCTGTCCCATATATATTTACGGGAACGGTTGCTGATCCCAACCGTTGGTGTAATGACCCGGATATTCCGTCGGTTAGATTTGAATATTTAATACGGTTTTAAATATTAATTTGATAAATTAAATGAATATTTATTTTTTTAGTTATCAATTTAATAATCAGTTTCGATTTAATATCGAATATATCAAGTTATCGGAATACGAAAATGGATTTAGTTGAATTCAAATTTTTATTTGAATTAAATACCGTTCAAATAATTTATAGGAAATTTTATTTGAATTTATAACGATAATGATATTTATCCATTTATCGAGGAAATAAATTGGCTGAAATTAATTTATATTGAATTAAATAAATATCTTCCACAGACGATTGAACTGGACTTCGTGACCGATCTCAGTGTGTCCGGAACAGGGGTATTACCCTAAGAATGTCAGTTTTTGGGTTCAGTAAGGAGCTCAGGATCAAGGGTTAATTAAATTTTAAGGATACAGATTTTCAATTCAAAAACTATTTAAAATAAATAAAATACTTGTGGACAAAAACAAGAAGCGTGCTTCCTCTTCATCCACAAACTAAAACAGAACGTGGCCCTTTCTTTTACCACCTTCCTTCCTCTTTATAAATCAAAAGGGTCCTCCTTTAAATTCATTCACATTCATTTGCTTCTCGGAAATTAATCCGAAGTCTCTTCTCTCTCAATTTCTTCAAATCAAATTCGCTTCGGGTATTGAAAAGGGGAAATCACGGATTCAAATCGGGATGGGGGTGACTTCGTGGAAACAGACGCACCCTGTTGGCATCGTGGATGGGAGCTCCGATTGTAGGATTTGAAGGATGTAGGCGCGAGTTCAACCACTGGTAGAGGTCGCGATCGAAAAGGGCGAGACTTTGAAGCTCGATGACAACTGCGATGACTCAGGGAGGGGGTTGCGATCTTGATTAAATCATTGGAAAGGGGCTCGATTTGGGAATTCGACATTTGCAAATTAGGGTGGTGCGACAGATATTGTTGAGGGGATGCACGTGGAATTGGGTTTGCTGTCAGGGAGGCACAGATGGTTCAGGCGCCAGTGGTGACCGTGGATATTGGGGTTTTGACGAGGGGGTTCGAAGCTGGAAAACGATTTCCGTGGTGTTGAACCAGAGAAGTGACGCATTGCCACTGAAGACTAGAAGCAGCTCCAGGACTGGATGATTACTGTTGCAGTGATTGAGGTGATAAAAAGGAGAAAGAAGATCGCCTGCAAGGTGCTTGGGAAAATGTCAGAATGGATAAGTGCTGAGTTGAGTAAGGTGATTTTAGGGTTAGTCAATGATGGAGGCAGTGGTAGAGGCCGGTAGAAGTACAAGGTCAGCACAGTTTTGAATGATGAAGGAAGATGAGTTAAAGCTTAATTAAGGTAAAAAGTTAATTAAATTTATTAATAATGTCATATATAGTATAACTTGTAAAAATAACCATACGATCATATGATTTCAGACTCAACCGAACTCAAGAACGTTAAAGGAGTATTGATAATAATTAAAAGTAAATGGGAAAGGCGTAATCCATTCGAGAAGAATTAAGTTGAAACAATTCAAGTCAATGCTAGACGAGACTGAATGGAATCAGAATGGATATTCGATAAGAAAATAAAGGTGAGTAAACCTCACTCACCATTTAATTAGAATTATTTCTAGTCGTTAAAAATAATTGCTATGCTTGGTTGAATATTGTTTGGTTGATTTAAAATATATATTAGTTATTTAGGACTATTATATATATATATATATTGGGTTGATTGATTGGTTGGATTCCCGCAGTTTCATTAGCGGATGCCCGCAGTTTCATAGCGGATGATTACCCTATACGCCCCACGCTATGATTAGTGGATGACCTTCTATACCGCGATATCCTGCCTCGAAGCAGGATAGGTATTATTTATGTGCTAACATCTGTGGATGCAGGAAAACAGGTTGGAGGAATCCCACTGGATTCCTCAAAAATATATTATCTGTTGTTGTTTGTTTGATTTCATATATATTCATATATGATGTGTTAAAAATCAAATGATTGAAAATTGGTTGATTGGTTGTTTAAGATATCACTGGGGCTTGGGATATTGATTTATAGAAATATCAAAAAAAAGGGTATTTGAAATTTAAAAGGAGAATTCTATTTTTTTATAAATAGAATTTGAATTTTTAATGAAGTATAGAAACATTAGCTTGTTTTGAATACATATGAACAAGGAATCGAATTTATAAACTTTGTTTATAAATGGAAATATGGAATTTGAATCGAATTTATAAACTTTGTTTATAAATGGAAATATGGAATTTGAATCGAATTTATAAAGTTGTTTATAAATGAAAAGATGGAATTTGAATCGAATTTATAAACGTTGTTTATAAATAGAAAGGTGGGATTTGAATTAAAGTTATAAACGTTGTTTATAAATAATGCAGAGAAATTCCAATAGACTTTGAATATAGAATATGAAAAGAGAATTCAAAAAGAAATTTGAATATAGTATTTCAAATGGAATTTGAAAAGAGAAATTCAAGTAGACTTTGAAAATAGAGATTTGAATAATCAGATTCAAATGGAGTTTAACTATAGATTTGAATATAGAATTCAAATGGAGTTTAACTATAGAATTTGAATATAGAAATTCAAAGGGACTTTAAACGATTTGAATATAGTATTTCAAATAGAATTTGAATATAGAAATTCAAATAGACTTTAAACTATAGAATTTGAATATAGAATTCAAATGGAGTTTAACTATAGAATTTGAAAATAGAATTCAAATGAAGTTTAAATTAAGAGAATTCAAATAGGATTGAATTGGAATTTGAATAGAGAAGCCGATAAGGGAACGAGAGTATTAGTATAATTAGAATGTGTAATTTGCAAGTTAAAATATATTTGAACATGTCATGTTCAAATATGAAGGTGAAATAGACTAAGAAGTTAATTAACAGATTTAATTAACAAATTGAGTTAAAACGATTGGTATAGTTAAAATAGATTGGACAGGCATAAATATACAGGAGACAGGTATGGAATAAAGTATAGAAGTGAAATAAATAGAATGCCCGACAAAAAGGTACGTATTTAATTTCCATATGAGATTTTATGCGCCGTATCGGCAAGCCGCTTGGCTTTTTCTTTTTCTTTTTGAGATAAGAAGGACCGGGAAAGCTATTTGAAATTTCCCGATGCTCCCGGTACAAAGGAGGTTATGGCGAATTTTTCCGGAAATTTAAGGAGATAGAATATTTTTAAGATAATTTGATAGTTAGAAATCAACGTATCGAATTATATAGAAGTCGATAAGAAAACGAACTTAGAAATAGAATAGTATAATCAAAAAGGAAGTATAAGAATAAAATCTAGAAAGATTAGAAAGAGAAAATGTATATGTGTTTGAAAGTGAATAATCAGTTGTATGGTATTGGTTATTCGAGTAAGTAGTCTTGTCTGTTTTGACGTTAAATGTTATTCAGTCAAGGTCTGAGAGGTAATTATACCCCAACTTGGTTGATTTCATGATATACCGATAAGTAGCAAGATTCAGGCTCGAAGATCAATGTGGAATAAGAATTAGTTAAATACTGTATTTGGGTTGTCGTAACGATGTTTTACACAACATCTGTTTTAACCCAAATATGTGCAAAACATGGAAATAGAATAATGAATATTTCCTAGTATAGAAAATAAAGGAAGGCGATATATGGAAATGTTTTCCAAAGAACGTATAAGGCCAATATGGTTGTTGAAGATATTTGGTTAACAGATATTGATAAAGAAATAGAGAAGAGATTTAATTAATGGAATATTAATTAAAGGCTCAGTGATTGTTGGATGTTTGGTTGAACACTTGTTTTATTCGATAGTTAAATCATCGACTATCGAAACACTTGTTTTTATTCGATAGTTAAATCACAGACTATCGAAGTTTTGACCATCGTTGTCAATGTGGAGAGACCGGTTGGATTATTATCCGAAGAACCACTCCATATCGGCAGTAGCGTGCGAATCAGATTATATAAAGATAATCGAAGACGGAGTAGAGTACAAGGACTTTTTCTATAAATAGAAATAGTGCCTTCAGTTCATCCTGTTCCTGGGTGACTTATTTGGATGAATGTCTGACAGAGTATTTCCAGAAAGGTCACGTACATTGATTTCCTCAACTGTACCAAGAGTGGAAGCGGAGGAGGAAACTTCTTTTAGCTGACACATAATGTACTGTTGTAGACGCCAATTAGTGATTTTCGATGGATCTGACGATGTGACATTCGAAGTGAATCTGGTGTGATGATAAAGCGTAGCTTCTAGCCTCATCAACCGGTAAATGACAGAAATCGGGCAAGCAGCATGGCTATGTAGGTCGCACCTATTAGGGTGTATAATCACCTGATCTAGAGTTTCATTTACTTCTAAAAATCTATTGTCGATGCTGACCCATTCGGGAAACGGTTGCTGATCCCAATCGTTGGTGATATACATTCGATACACTCAAGCGAAATGAGTGGTCGGTCATGTGTGGCTGAGTTGCAAGATGTTCTTGTTGAACTCGGTGTATTCTCCTCTAGAGATATACCAGCGGAAGGTGATTCCATACCTTGTCATAGTTGGAAATCCATTACCCAATACGTGCTTGCGGTTTATGATTGTAATTATATATGTGGAACGTGAGATGCAAACGTTCCACTAGATTGTTATTTACTTGATTTAGACATTATTATAATATCAAAAGAGTTTTGATATAAAGATAAGTCAAGTGTTTGGATTCTCATAAGGGAAAAAACCCGTTCCGTGTTATACGGCGTGGTCTTATGAGATATCATTTAGTTTCTGAAACTGTTTTAAACTGTTTACTCATACCAGTCCCATGACTGACCCGGAGTTTATTTGTTTTGTTCTACCTAAACTCTTGGGTGCCTAAATTTGTACGGGCAGTCAAGTAGTTCAGGATTTTTCAGATATATCTAAAGGAGCTTGGAGCAGGAGGCTTCAGCGTTATCTAGTTATAGTTTGTTCCGCTATGTTGTAAGTGTTGTACTCTGATAAGTGTATGTTATACAGTTAAGATTTTGTATTTCAAAGATGTGATATATTATATTTTGTTCCGCTGCGATGTGAGATTCTGTGTTGTTATTTCTGTTCTTCTTCTACCTCTTTCTTCTAAAAAAAAAATTGTCTCGTATTTTCGTGATATTTGGGTTGGACGTATGATTTATATAGTCAACTCTGATGTTACGGATTTGCGGGCCATTACAGTTGGTATCAGAGCTTAGGTTTAGCGAATACCTAGGCTATGTGGAAATGTGCTCATTAGAGATAGGATCAGTAGTATCCTAGAATGAGTTGAGTGTATATATATACGACAGAGCGTATTTGTTATTTGATATAAAAACTGTTTTATATTGTGTTGACTAGTCTGTTGAGTGGATTATAAATTTTGGTCGAATCGTGGGACGCCACGAAGTCGATAGGAATTTATAAACACTTGAACAGAAGATTGGACACGATATTGTTTTTAAATAGTTAAGTTGATTGTTAGGATTTTAATCAAATTAGATTATAAAAACTGAAATAGTTATATATATAACTAATGGAATTTGTATATGAAATCAAATATACAAATGTGATAAAATTGAAATTGAATTCCAACCAGAATTCAGAATATAAAATCCTGGGAGTTTGGAAAATATTTTTCTAAATGGAGTTTGAAAGAAATATAGCACTGAACTCATTCAGTAGCTGGGAAATAATTCTGATGATGGTCGCAACATCACCAGTGTTCATTTTCGAGATTCTAAGTGACGAATTGCTGCCTTAGAAAAGTTTTTGATGGAAATTTGTTTGAAAGAAAACAAGTTGTTTGAAAATTCAAATGTTTTGAATTTGGGGTAGGTATAAATATATGTATATATTTATATTACTTCAAAGGAATTTTGAAATGAGAATTGGAATATAGATTTCAAATAGAAGTAAAATAAAGGAATTTGAATATATATATATAATTCAAATAGAAGTGAAATAGAATTTGAATTCAAAGGAATTCAAATGAGTTTGAATAAAGGAAAAATTCAAATAGAAATTGTATAAGAAAGATTGAAATGGAATTTGAATTCAAAAGGAATTCAAAGGAATTCAAATAGAAATATATGGCTTTGTTGTTGTTGTTGTTGAATTTGAATTCAAAGGAATTCAAAATGAATTTGAATAGAAGAAAATTCAAATAGAAATTGAATAGAAGGAAATTCAAATATAGAGTTTGAATAAAGAAATTCAAATGGAATTTGAATATTTTAAATTAAGATATAGGACTTGAATATTTGAAGAGAAATATATCGGGAATATCATGTTGAAATGGAAAAATGGATTTGATATATATTGAAAATATATCGGAATGAAGTTGAATATATTATAAACAAAGTTAGAATGTTTATATTTAAATAATTAAAACGAGCTTGCCATAGCGCGGCAGTTCGTAAATTGGTGATTCGAACTTCAATTTAGTATACAGAACTCAATTGAAGTCGGAATTCTGTGAAACAAGAATCGTCGGGACTGGTTGAACAATAGTTTTCTAATGAAAGAGAAAAATCTGGATTTCGTCGTATAGATTTTGAGTTATGTTAAAATCAAATTTTTAGAAAAGCAGCGCCAGAACCATTAGAAAACCATAACGGTTTAATTATATAAGTAAAAGGATTTTTAAAGTAAATAAAATCCGAATGGCCATGAGAAAAATATAGACTTAAGTTACAAAATGAATGTGAACTCAAGTGAAGTAGATAAAATGATTTGGGAAACAAAAATCATATTTTATATGGTTAAATAGATTCAACTAAATGGGAAAATAATTAGTTAAAGGAAATTTGAGTCGAAATTGAGTTTTTAGATAAGTGAAGGAGATTGAGAATTTATATTCGAAATCGAATATATAACTCGAGTTGAAATATAATTAGATTAGTTTATAATTTAGTTGACATATATTTGAACAAATTATATTCAAATAAAAAGTGTGAAATAGGCAAAACGGTTAATTAGCAACTAGTTAATTGGAATTTGAACGATTGAAATTAAATTTAACTTAAGTAAGTTAAATGGATCGAAACGAATAAATTGAGTAAAATCATGTGAATGAAATATGAATTTGGTGTGAATAAAGGAAAAACCAAAAGGGTTAAAGAGAAAATATATTTGTAACACAAATACAAAGGAAGTTATGTGCAAACAATTAGAAGGAGGAATATTTGTAAAACATTTATAAATAGATCAAATGGAAAAATTTATTTATAGTAAATAAATTGAATGTTATAAATGAGATATTTATTTGTTAAATAGAATTTAATCAAAGGAATATTCAGAAGATGGAAATCTGTTTTTAACAGATATATAGAAGAGATTTATTTATAAAATGACAGTTTATAAATTAAAGTAAATATTTATCATTCGATAAATGGAATATATAAGTCTGAGCTTATATGGAGAAGAGATATTGGTTTTTAACACCAATAGTTTTAAATAGAAGGGGTACACAACACTTGTATAAGTGAAGTAATGTTATTAAAGAGAACATTTATAAAGTAAAGAACCGTTACTAAAAGTAAATCTTTATAAATGAATAAACGTTATCCAATAGGAGTTATTCGAGTAGGAGAAGTCGATTAGAGTTAGAAATAATCGATTAGAGTTAAAATAAATCGATTAGAGTAAGAGTTAACCAGATAGAGTTAATTGAACATAGTTAATCGAATTAGGATTTAATTGAATGTTAGTTATTCAATTAAAGTTGATCGAATATAGTATTGAGATAGAGTTAGCCAAATATAGTTACTCAGGATATGTTGCCATTTCGTACGACTGCTAGCGTAATTCGCAGGGCTGCAGATAGCCTAGGGCGGTCGGATGTTTCCTGGGGGAATCAGGCGTAACCATTGTGATCGCTGCGATCTAGAGTCAAGCGAATGGAGTTAAATAGAATATTAGTTATTCGAATTGAATTAAAGGAGTTATCGATTATTAGTAAATCGAAGGAGTTATCGATTATTTGTTAATCGAATTGAGTTATCGATTATAGTTTAATTGAAAAGAGTTATCGATTAGTTTAATCGAAGTGAGTTATAGAATATTGGTTATTCGAAGGAGTTATCGAATTTAGTTATTCGATGGAGTTAATAAAAAAGAGTAAAATCCAATAGAGTTAATTGATAAGAGTAAATCGAATATAGTTTATTCGAAGAAAGGTTTTCGAATCTAGTTATTCGAAAGAGAGATTATCGAATATAGTTATTCGAAGGGAGGAGTTATCGAATAAAGATTTATTCGAAAGAGAGTTACATACGGAAGTTTGAAATGTTGAGTATCAACATAAATAAGTTTTGAAAAGTTAATGGTTTTGTAGCACTTTTCTACCTTAGCAATTTCGAGGACGAAATTATTTTAAGTGGGGAAGAATGTAATGACCCGGATATTCCGTCGGTTAGATTTGAATATTTAATACGGTTTTAAATATTAATTTGATAAATTAAATGAATATTTATTTTTTTAGTTATCAATTTAATAATCAGTTTCGATTTAATATCGAATATATCAAGTTATCGGAATACGAAAATGGATTTAGTTGAATTCAAATTTTTATTTGAATTAAATACCGTTCAAATAATTTATAGGAAATTTTATTTGAATTTATAACGATAATGATATTTATCCATTTATCGAGGAAATAAATTGGCTGAAATTAATTTATATTGAATTAAATAAATATCTTCCACAGACGATTGAACTGGACTTCGTGACCGATCTCAGTGTATCCGGAACAGGGGTATTACCCTAAGAATGTCAGTTTTTGGGTTCAGTAAGGAGCTCAGGATCAAGGGTTAATTAAATTTTAAGGATACAGATTTTCAATTCAAAAACTATTTAAAATAAATAAAATACTTGTGGACAAAAACAAGAAGCGTGCTTCCTCTTCATCCACAAACTAAAACAGAACGTGGCCCTTTCTTTTACCACCTTCCTTCCTCTTTATAAATCAAAAGGGTCCTCCTTTAAATTCATTCACATTCATTTGCTTCTCGGAAATTAATCCGAAGTCTCTTCTCTCTCAATTTCTTCAAATCAAATTCGCTTCGGGTATTGAAAAGGGGAAATCACGGATTCAAATCGGGATGGGGGTGACTTCGTGGAAACAGACGCACCCTGTTGGCATCGTGGATGGGAGCTCCGATTGTAGGATTTGAAGGATGTAGGCGCGAGTTCAACCACTGGTAGAGGTCGCGATCGAAAAGGGCGAGACTTTGAAGCTCGATGACAACTGCGATGACTCAGGGAGGGGGTTGCGATCTTGATTAAATCATTGGAAAGGGGCTCGATTTGGGAATTCGACATTTGCAAATTAGGGTGGTGCGACAGATATTGTTGAGGGGATGCACGTGGAATTGGGTTTGCTGTCAGGGAGGCACAGATGGTTCAGGCGCCAGTGGTGACCGTGGATATTGGGGTTTTGACGAGGGGGTTCGAAGCTGGAAAACGATTTCCGTGGTGTTGAACCAGAGAAGTGACGCATTGCCACTGAAGACTAGAAGCAGCTCCAGGACTGGATGATTACTGTTGCAGTGATTGAGGTGATAAAAAGGAGAAAGAAGATCGCCTGCAAGGTGCTTGGGAAAATGTCAGAATGGATAAGTGCTGAGTTGAGTAAGGTGATTTTAGGGTCAGTCAATGATGGAGGCAGTGGTAGAGGCCGGTAGAAGTACAAGGTCAGCACAGTTTTGAATGATGAAGGAAGATGAGTTAAAGCTTAATTAAGGTAAAAAGTTAATTAAATTTATTAATAATGTCATATATAGTATAACTTGTAAAAATAACCATACGATCATATGATTTCAGACTCAACCGAACTCAAGAACGTTAAAGGAGTATTGATAATAATTAAAAGTAAATGGGAAAGGCGTAATCCATTCGAGAAGAATTAAGTTGAAACAATTCAAGTCAATGCTAGACGAGACTGAATGGAATCAGAATGGATATTCGATAAGAAAATAAAGGTGAGTAAACCTCACTCACCATTTAATTAGAATTATTTCTAGTCGTTAAAAATAATTGCTATGCTTGGTTGAATATTGTTTGGTTGATTTAAAATATATATTAGTTATTTAGGACTATTATATATATATATTGGGTTGATTGATTGGTTGGATTCCCGCAGTTTCATTAGCGGATGCCCGCAGTTTCATAGCGGATGATTACCCTATACGCCCCACGCTATGATTAGTGGATGACCTTCTATACCGCGATATCCTGCCTCGAAGCAGGATAGGTATTATTTATGTGCTAACATCTGTGGATGCAGGAAAACAGGTTGGAGGAATCCCACTGGATTCCTCAAAAATATATTATCTGTTGTTGTTTGTTTGATTTCATATATATTCATATATGATGTGTTAAAAATCAAATGATTAAAAATTGGTTGATTGGTTGTTTAAGATATCACTGGGGCTTGGGATATTGATTTATAGAAATATCAAAAAAAAGGGTATTTGAAATTTAAAAGGAGAATTCTATTTTTTTATAAATAGAATTTGAATTTTTAATGAAGTATAGAAACATTAGCTTGTTTTGAATACATATGAACAAGGAATCGAATTTATAAACTTTGTTTATAAATGGAAATATGGAATTTGAATCGAATTTATAAACTTTGTTTATAAATGGAAATATGGAATTTGAATCGAATTTATAAAGTTGTTTATAAATGAAAAGATGGAATTTGAATCGAATTTATAAACGTTGTTTATAAATAGAAAGGTGGGATTTGAATTAAAGTTATAAACGTTGTTTATAAATAATGCAGAGAAATTCCAATAGACTTTGAATATAGAATATGAAAAGAGAATTCAAAAAGAAATTTGAATATAGTATTTCAAATGGAATTTGAAAAGAGAAATTCAAGTAGACTTTGAAAATAGAGATTTGAATAATCAGATTCAAATGGAGTTTAACTATAGATTTGAATATAGAATTCAAATGGAGTTTAACTATAGAATTTGAATATAGAAATTCAAAGGGACTTTAAACGATTTGAATATAGTATTTCAAATAGAATTTGAATATAGAAATTCAAATAGACTTTAAACTATAGAATTTGAATATAGAATTCAAATGGAGTTTAACTATAGAATTTGAAAATAGAATTCAAATGAAGTTTAAATTAAGAGAATTCAAATAGGATTGAATTGGAATTTGAATAGAGAAGCCGATAAGGGAACGAGAGTATTAGTATAATTAGAATGTGTAATTTGCAAGTTAAAATATATTTGAACATGTCATGTTCAAATATGAAGGTGAAATAGACTAAGAAGTTAATTAACAGATTTAATTAACAAATTGAGTTAAAACGATTGGTATAGTTAAAATAGATTGGACAGGCATAAATATACAGGAGACAGGTATGGAATAAAGTATAGAAGTGAAATAAATAGAATGCCCGACAAAAAGGTACGTATTTAATTTCCATATGAGATTTTATGCGCCGTATCGGCAAGCCGCTTGGCTTTTTCTTTTTCTTTTTGAGATGAGAAGGACCGGGAAAGCTATTTGAAATTTCCCGATGCTCCCGGTACAAAGGAGGTTATGGCGAATTTTTCCGGAAATTTAAGGAGATAGAATATTTTTAAGATAATTTGATAGTTAGAAATCAACGTATCGAATTATATAGAAGTCGATAAGAAAACGAACTTAGAAATAGAATAGTATAATCAAAAAGGAAGTATAAGAATAAAATCTAGAAAGATTAGAAAGAGAAAATGTATATGTGTTTGAAAGTGAATAATCAGTTGTATGGTATTGGTTATTCGAGTAAGTAGTCTTGTCTGTTTTGACGTTAAATGTTATTCAGTCAAGGTCTGAGAGGTAATTATACCCCAACTTGGTTGATTTCATGATATACCGATAAGTAGCAAGATTCAGGCTCGAAGATCAATGTGGAATAAGAATTAGTTAAATACTGTATTTGGGTTGTCGTAACGATGTTTTACACAACATCTGTTTTAACCCAAATATGTGCAAAACATGGAAATAGAATAATGAATATTTCCTAGTATAGAAAATAAAGGAAGGCGATATATGGAAATGTTTTCCAAAGAACGTATAAGGCCAATATGGTTGTTGAAGATATTTGGTTAACAGATATTGATAAAGAAATAGAGAAGAGATTTAATTAATGGAATATTAATTAAAGGCTCAGTGATTGTTGGATGTTTGGTTGAACACTTGTTTTATTCGATAGTTAAATCATCGACTATCGAAACACTTGTTTTTATTCGATAGTTAAATCACAGACTATCGAAGTTTTGACCATCGTTGTCAATGTGGAGAGACCGGTTGGATTATTATCCGAAGAACCACTCCATATCGGCAGTAGCGTGCGAATCAGATTATATAAAGATAATCGAAGACGGAGTAGAGTACAAGGACTTTTTCTATAAATAGAAATAGTGCCTTCAGTTCATCCTGTTCCTGGGTGACTTATTTGGATGAATGTCTGACAGAGTATTTCCAGAAAGGTCACGTACATTGATTTCCTCAACTGTACCAAGAGTGGAAGCGGAGGAGGAAACTTCTTTTAGCTGACACGTAATGTACTGTTGTAGACGCCAATTAGTGATTTTCGATGGATCTGACGATGTGACATTCGAAGTGAATCTGGTGTGATGATAAAGCGTAGCTTCTAGCCTCATCAACCGGTAAATGACAGAAATCGGGCAAGCAGCATGGCTATGTAGGTCGCACCTATTAGGGTGTATAATCACCTGATCTAGAGTTTCATTTACTTCTAAAAATCTATTGTCGATGCTGACCCATTCGGGAAACGGTTGCTGATCCCAATCGTTGGTGATATACATTCGATACACTCAAGCGAAATGAGTGGTCGGTCATGTGTGGCTGAGTTGCAAGATGTTCTTGTTGAACTCGGTGTATTCTCCTCTAGAGATATACCAGCGGAAGGTGATTCCATACCTTGTCATAGTTGGAAATCCATTACCCAATACGTGCTTGCGGTTTATGATTGTAATTATATATGTGGAACGTGAGATGCAAACGTTCCACTAGATTGTTATTTACTTGATTTAGACATTATTATAATATCAAAAGAGTTTTGATATAAAGATAAGTCAAGTGTTTGGATTCTCATAAGGGAAAAAACCCGTTCCGTGTTATACGGCGTGGTCTTATGAGATATCATTTAGTTTCTGAAACTGTTTTAAACTGTTTACTCATACCAGTCCCATGACTGACCCGGAGTTTATTTGTTTTGTTCTACCTAAACTCTTGGGTGCCTAAATTTGTACGGGCAGTCAAGTAGTTCAGGATTTTTCAGATATATCTAAAGGAGCTTGGAGCAGGAGGCTTCAGCGTTATCTAGTTATAGTTTGTTCCGCTATGTTGTAAGTGTTGTACTCTGATAAGTGTATGTTATACAGTTAAGATTTTGTATTTCAAAGATGTGATATATTATATTTTGTTCCGCTGCGATGTGAGATTCTGTGTTGTTATTTCTGTTCTTCTTCTACCTCTTTCTTCTAAAAAAAAAATTGTCTCGTATTTTCGTGATATTTGGGTTGGACGTATGATTTATATAGTCAACTCTGATGTTACGGATTTGCGGGCCATTACAGTTGGTGATGTACATTCGATACACTCAAGCGAAATGAGTGGTCGGTCATGTGTGGCTGAGTTGCAAGATGTTCTTGTTGAACTCCAGTGTATCGTTCCTAGAGTACACTGATCGGAAGGTGGATCCATACCTTGTCATAGTTGGAAATCCATTACCCAATACGTGCTTGCGGTTTTGATTGTATACTATATATGTAGAACGTGAGATGAAAGCGTTTCTGCTAGTTGATATCTATTTGTACATAGACATTATTATAATATCAAAAGGTTTTTGATATAAAGATATTTTGGATTCTCATAAGGGAAAAACCCGTTCCGTTATGCGGCGTGGTCTTATGAGATATCGTTTACTTGTTCAAACTGTTTTAAAATGTTTTACTCATACCAGTCCCATGACTGACCCGGAGTTTACTTTGTTGTTTTCCCTAAACTCTTGGGTGCCTAAATTTGTACGGGCAGCCAAGTAGTTCAGGATTTTACAGATATACTGGAAGAGCTTGGAGCAGGAGGCTTCAGGATTCTATAGCTATATTTATTTCCGCTGTTGTTGTAAGTGTTGTACTCTGATAAGTGCTATTGTATATATAACTGTTTGTATTTCAAAAGTTATGTTTATATTTTATTCGTTTCACTGTGAGATTCGTGTTTACTCTGATGATGATGTTCTTCTTCTTCTTCTATTCTACTAGTTTTATCTTATCTATCCTCACCCTCTATCTTCTTTCTATTAATTTCTTGAATTTTCAGTGCAATTTGGGGTTGGACTTGTGTTATTTAGTCAGCTCAAATTGGACCGGATTTTCAGGTCACTACAAAAACCCAATTTATATAAAATATAAACGGGGAGAACTGAGTGAGTTTAACTCACCTTTGATTTGGTTTGGTCATTAGCGCTGGTTTTTAATTAAATTAAACAGCGGTTTAATTTAATTAAAAATTCTCCTTGCTCTTCCTGTCCTGACTGATCCTGTTCCATCTCGTAGCCCTTGTTTCTACGGTTCCAAAGAAACTTTCCGTGCAAGAATCTGTTAACGTACGTACGAGATCTTGTATAAACAAATTTATAAAGTAATTTAAATTAGTTTAAATATGGGTTTGTTAAATTGAGATTGGCCTTTACCTTTGCTTCTAGCCTAAATACCTCCCAACCCGAATTCCTTAACAAAACCTACCGTATCCTCATAAAAAAAAAATCACCGCCTCCAAAAAATGAAATCCCTAATTGCCTAAATCAGATCCCTCAATCAACAAAAGAACCCATAGCCTCCCACATCCTTCAATGGCCGATCCTTATCGTTTGCCCTCCTCATCAATAAACGCCTAATCCCTTTCATTTTCACAACTCCTGGTCATCAACGTTTCACCCAGGCTCCCCAAATTCTCCACTGTCCTTACTTACGAAGATCGCCCAGGCTCCCCAAATTCTCCACTGTCCTTACTTACGAAGATCGCCCAGGCCTTCAACTAGAACCGCAAGCTGTCAAGCCGCTATGTCCACCAACCGGATGCCCATCAGATGCCGGCCTTCGAACCCTATACCCACCGGCCTCCACTGTCTTGAGTTTCAACACTTGTTTCACGACTTCGATCAACAACATCAAGGGACTCGACAGATCTGAACTGCGTAGATTTAGATAAGTATTTTACTGATTTTTGTTTTGATTTCCTAGTGGCTTGAATGGTTTCGGTTTTACTGTCTTGGTTTACATTGTTTCTCTGGAAATGGTGAAATCCTTATATGTGAATACATGTATTTATAGTGGTAAATTTTAGAGATAAGCATCTTGTCCATCAATGGCTGTTCTTAGGTACGTCGGCTACTATTACTAGGAGATTTCCCTTCCCCTTTTCAGATTTCCCGTACTGTTGATGGGAGTCTGATGGACGTGAGATGATTTAATAGGGGATTTTTGTTGAATTTAGTATTTGATTTTAGTAGTACTATTGGTCTGTTCACATGGTAGTTCGATCGATATGTGTATGTATATAGATTAGGTGACTATGCAGCTATGAATTGTTTTATCAAATCAAAAGATTTGAACTGTATTGTTAGATTTGGTGTTTAAATGTGTGCATATCTGGTTTCTGCGCAATGTACATATTTTTAAATTTTCCAACTATGTTTTCATTAGCTGATTTGTACTATTTCCTTTTTCAGTTCATCTGGTTGTTTAATTAGCTGTTCGAATTGATGTATCAAGATACATATCTTTTTTTCTTCTCTTTCTTTTCTTCCTTAGCTATTCCTTAGCTGTTGTACAATTACAGCTTTATGTTTTACAAAATTTATACATATATATTTCACTTCTATGTGGTTTGCATATGTACAAACAGTTATGTACACATATGTTTATTCCTTTATTTTCCTTATACTGATCCATTTTGCTATTTATTTAATTGGAAAATGTTTTTACTGTTTTCAGGAAAGGAACAAGACATGGGAGAAGCTAAGAATTATGGAGAACGGTCATGCTCACTTGGTTTTGTACTGGACAGAAAGCTTTGTATAAGTTCTGCGTTGTACCAATTAGTTATGTACATGAATTTTTGGTTTTCTTTGTATTTTGCATTTTGTACGATAAAATATATGAATATATATCCTGTTTTCTTTGTGTTTGTTCTTCCATCTTCCATGTTTAATATATTCTAGTTTTATTGTTTATGGGTCAAACATTTTATTTGTTGGAAAAACATGATGTGAATATATTTGGTTCCATAAGTTTTTTTTTCGAACCAAGTAAAATATGGTATGTATGCGAGTTTATTCTATCTTATTATTAAATTAAATTAAACCACTAAATTAAATGACAAATTAAAATCATTATTAAAATAACAGTTTCAATATAAAAGTCAAAACTTAACATTACAAGTTTTACATTTTAAACGGTATTCCATTTTTATAAATTCTTTTATATAATAAATCGTTAAAATTTAAAAACGATTTCATAGCGACTATTTTAAAATTTGAATTGGCCATAATTAACAAATTATAACATGAAATCTGGATTTTTCTATTCCATGTGAAAATTATAATCAATACGGTTCCAATGTTTCTTGTTTCATAGAAATCCGACATATATCGGATCTTGTATGTTCGATTGAAGTTCAAAACTCCATTTTACGAACTGCCGCGCGATTTCGAGCTCGATTTATATTATAAATAAATTAAGGTTCAAACTTCATTTTTAATAACGAATTAAATATTAAAAATCCACGAATATTCCAAAAATAATATATATTAATTAAATTAAATACTTGACTGTCAAAAACACGGGACGTTACAGTTGTGGCGGCATGGTCTCAGGTGGCCGTAGTTGGCCGAAATGTCAAGTTCATCGGAGGGGTGCTAGAAAACGAGGCAGTTAGGAAAATGATCAATTTCCTGCCAATCCGTGCTTTTTCAGGCGAAGTGATTCAAATGAAAGTTGTCCTGGAGGTCGAGATCTAATTACTGGTAAAATTGGGTGGCATTTGGAGCACCGTGGCGGCCGCAGTACCAAGATGAATGAAAACTGCAGTTTTCCATTCAGCTGCAGATCGTAGGGCCCACATGGCGAACTGGAGATTGGGACCACCAGCCATGGAAAGAGAGAGAAAAGCCGGAGTGTATGGCGCTGGTTTCGTTCAATTTTGAGTTACGATTTGGCCGTGGCGAGCATTTAACTTGAGGGTGTCATTTGGAGAATAAGTTGAATAGCGATATTATTATTTAAATAATATTCCATGTTCGTATGTTAATATATTTTTATCACGAACTCCAAATCACATGAAATAAGATCCGTTGCAATCGTGGAGTCGAGAGCTTTGCAACAAAACTGATTTGGATTGATTTGGAGCTCGTCTCAATTTTTGGCGGAGTGGAAACCATCGGTGAGATTTCTTATTTAAAAATCAAAATTAAAATAAATTTTTATGCGATGGAAATCTTTATTTATTCGCTGTTAAGATTCATATTGTTGGTGGTACGTGATTTGAATTGGCTGATGTTGTTGGTGGTGATCTATTTGATTTAATTAAATATAATAGAATTGTTGAAATTTGTTGTCAAATAAAAATATCCTTTTTATTTGTCATGTTTAAAAAGAATTGTTGTCAAATAAAAATATCCTTTTTATTTGTCATGTTTAAAATAGAATTGTTGTCAAATAAAAATATCCTTTTTATTTGTCATGATTAAAATAGAATTGTAGTCAAACAAAAATATTCTTTTTATTTGTCATGTTTAAAATAGAATTGTTATCAAATAAAAATATAATTTTTATTTGTCATGTTAATGTAGAATTTTATACAAATAAAAATATCATTTTTATTTGTCGTGTTAAAAAAATAGAATTTGTATGCAAATAAAAATATCAATTTTATTTTTCATGTTAATGTAGAATTTGTATACAAATAAAAATATTATTTTTATTTGTCGTGTTAAAAAAAATAGTATTTGTATACAGATAAAAATATCATTTTTATTGGTCATGTTAATGTAGAATTTGTATACAAATAAAAATATCCTTTTTAATTTGTCATGTTAAAAATAGAATTATATGCAAATAAAAATATCATTTTTATTTGTCGTGTTTAAAAAAATAGAATTTGTATACATATAAAAATATCATTTTTTTTTTGGTCATGTTAATGTAGAATTTGTATACAAATAAAATTATCCTTTTTTATTTGTCATGTTAAAAATAGAATTATATGCAAATAAAAATATCATTTTTATTTGTTGTGTTATAAAAATTACAATTTGTATACAAATAAAAATATCATTTTTATTGGTCATGTTAATACAGATTTTGTATACAAATTAAAATATCCTTTTTTATTTGTCATGTTAAATATAGAATTATATGCAAATAAAAATATCTTTTTTATTTGTCATGTTGAAATTAGAAATTGTATGCAAATAAAAATATTTCTTTTTTCATTTGTCATGTTGAAGTTTGAAATTATATGCAATTAAAAATATTCCTTTTTATTTTTCATGTTAAATATAGAAGTTGTTATACAAACAAAAATTCTTTTTATTTATACATAGGTAATATGAAACATATGGACAAACAAAATTCTCTTTTTGTTTATCATATGCAATGCAGAAAACATGATGTAAATAAATAAATTCTTTTTTTTATTTATCATTAGCAACATAGAAAATGACATGAAAATAAAAATCTTCTTTTATTTGTCATGTTGAACATAGAAAATGTTATGGAAATATAAATATTTCTTTTTATTTGACATTAGAAATATAGAACATGTTAAAAAAAATTCTCTTTTTATTTTGTCATTAGAAATGTAGAACATGTTATGAAAATAAATTCTCTTTTTATTTTGTCAATAGAAATGTATAACATGTTATGAAAATAAATTCTCTTTTTATTTTGTCATTAGAAATGTAGAAAATGTTATGACAAAAAAATACTCTTTTTATTTATGCATTAGAAATGTAAAACATGTTATTGGAAATAAATTCTCTTTTTATTTTGTCATTAGAAATGTAGAACATGTTATGCAATTAAATATTTCTTTTTATTTGACATTAGAAATGTAGAACATGTTATGAAAATACATTCTCTTTTTATTTTGTCATTAGAAATGTAGAACATGTTATGACAAATAAATACTTTTTTCATTTTGTCATTAGAAATGTAGAAAATGTTATGACAAATAAATACTCTTTTTATTTATACATTAGAAATGTAAAACATGTTATTGAAAATAAATTCTTTTTTTATTTTGTCATTAGAAATGTAGAACATGTTATGCAAATAAATATTTCTTTTTAATTGACATTAGAAATGTAGAACATGTTATGCAAAATAAATACTTCTTTTTATTTGACATTAGAAATGTAGAACATGGTTGACAAATCAATATTTCTTTTTATTTATACATTAGAAATGTAAAACATGTTATGCAAATAAATACTTCTTCTTTTTGTTCATATGAAATGTAGAAAACATGTAGACAAATAAATGCTTCTTTTTATTTGTCATTAGAAATATTGAAATTTGTATGCAGACAAAATCTCTCTTTATTTGTCATTAGAGAACATAGTAAATGTTATACAAATAAAATGTCATTTTTATTTGTCATTAGAGAACATATAAAATGTTATGTAAATAAAACATTCTTTTTATTTGCCATTAGAAACATAGAAATTGTTATGTAAATAAAAATATTCTTTTTATTTGTCATGTTAAACATAGGATGTGTAGAAAGTAAAATATTCTTTTTATTTTTGCACATAGGATGTGTAAACAATAAAATCTTCTTTTTATTTTAATAGGTTGATGTTAGAATTTGATAAATAATAAAATATTTTTTGTAACATATTAATATAGAAATTATGTAGACAATAAAATTCTTCTTTTTATTGTATACGTGTGAATATAGGAATGGTCAAATTAGTTGAAACATCAAATATGATATTTTTAATATGTTGATTCATTATAAAAAAAAGAGTCATATTTAGGAAAATTTGTTGAAACATCAAAAATGTTTATATGTTAGGATATATTTCATTTTGTTGAAAACATCACTTTAAACATGTCAGTGAAATCGTCAAATGATTTATATTTATTTATATTAATATAAATTAAAATTAAACGAATTGCGCTCGGTAGTTTGCGTTTCGAAATCGTAACTTTAAACGATTATACCAAAAGATCCGACCGTCGGATTTTCCCAAAACTGAAACCATTAGGTTCGCTTCGGGAAGATCTTCCCAATAATATTAATTTTGTTAAAATCCAACGGTTAGATTTAGAGAAATGTGTAATTCAAATTTGGATAAAAACAGCGCCTATGCCGCCTATTGACCTGAAGCGTCATTAAATTAAATTGGGCTTTTTTTATAAATAAAAATAGCGATAAATCGTTATAAAATAATTTTAACGGTATGAAATGATTTAAATTATATATATTCAAGAATTATTTGAAAAGACCGAGTTAAATCTCATTTCAAGTAATTATACAACGATTTAAATTGTGGACATTGAAGACAGTGATTGAAGACCGACGATCTTCACATCGAATGGACGACTACTAATGCCTGGCATTGGGTAGCTCCCAATAAAGGGTTATAGTGGTAGTTGTCCAGACGTACTTGTTGATTGTCCGGATATGCGAGAACCTCTCTTCCATATTGGACATACGGGATGAGGAATAAGGTGTCTCTGGTTTCGTTCAGACTCAGAACGGACTTGTAAATGGATGTGTGTCTGACATTCAATTTCATTCTATGTGAATTGATTTCTATTTAATATATATCTATTTGGTGGCGGAGAATTTATTCTCTTGCTTAACACTCTTCTCTGAGACGTACAAGCTTAGAGGTTATATATTTATAGTTATCAATCGCATGGTGTGGATTGTCAATGTGGCATGCCAAGATGCAAATGATCAATGCTTTTGTTGAAAAGCAGAGCCTTGTGGTTGATGACCAAAGCACAGCATGTTTAGGCATAGCTTTATGTATAGCATTATTTCGCGAGCCTTACACCCCAGTAAGAGTCAGAAACGGGATAAGGGAACACAGGGAGTGCACACGTTTCTTTCTAGCTAGAAGTGGTGTCATGGTATGGAGCCCAGACATTTTTACTTATGTGGATAATAGATTTCGAGGCCGCGATATATTGGTCGCTACTGGGCAATTGATAGGTCCAATAGGACCGGGAAACGTGTGTTCAGACATAACAAATTCACTAAAGTATTTGTTGACCGACCCTGCAGGATCCAAGGGTTCGCCAACATCCGAGCCCTGAGATATTTTCTAGAGTATCTCGAATCGGTAATGAGGCCATCCCTAGCCTTGACTCATGATGGAAACCCAATTTCCAATACGACAATACGGATTTTATTGTAAACCTATATATGGCGACATAGTAGGATGGGGCACTATGTCGTCTAGAATTGATACATTTACTTTGAAAGTATTTTAAAACTGGTTAGACACTAATAATAATATTAAATATTGTTTTATATGTATCAAGCATGTTTGATCATTATAAGGTAAAACTCTATCCTCTGGTTTGCGTTGCATTGTGTGATGGGACTTGAGTCTTATAATGATTTCATTTTTCTAAAAAGCATTGCGTTGTTTTGAATAAAAGATTTATTTATTTTATGCACTGGCAATCCGATGGAGTAAACCCGTTCCGCATTAGGGGCGTGGTCATGTGATTGGCCATATTGTTTGAAAAATTAAGAAAGATTTCTCATACCAGTCCCATGATTGACTCATAGTTTGTTTCACTTGCAAACTCGGGTGCCCATATTTTCCACACAGGCAGTCGAGTGGCTTGTTTTGCAGATATTTATTTATTGAGCGGGATTCTGGATTGAAGCTTAAAGTGGTGTCTAGAGCATTGATGGTCTTCCGCTGTGTTAGTCTATTTGTTTGCACTGTGTTGTATTACATTTACTGTAAATTAATCTTCCGCTGCGTTGTACTCTGATGTAACATTATTATGATGTTAATAAAAGGTTTCTGTTATTTGTTCTGATGTGTTGTATGCCCAGAGTTAGTGTATGCGAGATTTGAACGGTCTTGGTCGATTTAGCGATTGATTAGGTCCGAGCGAAATTTGTATTGTTACAGCTATGCTGAAACATGAACAAAGGGGCTCAGCCTAACTGGACCGAATGATAAGAGCAACTAAGTTCACTGGCGCTCGATGAGGCGATCCTCACTTTCCAACTAAAGTGGAAGAACGATGCCTAGGAAAATGAGATTGACTACTCGCGTCTTCAACTTTAAACCTCGCTGACTCAAGAGAGAGTAAAACGACTTGGGTTGGTTAAGACCGCTAAACCTGCAACTCTGACCCGACACAACGACAGAGAGTATAAAGACTTAAGGACTGGACGTCTGATTGACTTAACTAAACCCCCATCGACGCTGGGGGCATGAGCATTGACCTCGCACGTCTCCTAACAATGCTAGATACATGAGCATCAAGTTACAGAATGACTATGAATACGTTCCCGACTTGGCACGTGATTCAAACAATATATACAATACCTTCAAACTATGACATGACTTGTTACCCATTCAAGCGAGAGAGCTTATGAGCTGTACATGTAAATACCCTACCTCCGTTATGGTCACTCACAAAGGAAATGCATTAACTTTGGTGAAGTATTTTAGGTAAAAGACACAGATAGTTTACAAGGCAGACATATAAACAACGGAAAACTGAAATTATTTATAAAATAGCGTGGCTCAGTCAAAACATTACAAGCATTATCTCAAAACCCAACTTCAAAATTATTACAACAAAACATCTGTCTTAATTTAATTCTCCAAGTATAAAAAGAAGCATAAAACAGAAGTAAAGCAGCATAAATCCCCAATAAAAGTGTAACCACGGCCATAGTCCAAGAAGAGAGAATCCAAGCAATATATCTACTCTCTCCAAGCTTGAAAACGTCTGCACTAAGCTGAAGTATTCCCTCCCTGCGGAACTAGGGGTGGGGGGGGGAACGGAAGAAAAGGAGGCGAAAGAAAACGGGTCAGACAAAAGTCTAATAAGTCCAGTGATTATTTAGCATGTAACCAGGTAAAAGGATCATGACATGAATAAACTGAACCTAGAACAATACCCTAGAAATAAGATAACAATAAATAAGGCAAGATAAAATGAATATACTATCGCACTCGTTTCTATTTCTCTCCACCTACTAACAAGTGTCTTCAACTAGCACCATGTGTTCATGACAAAATGATCCCTTTTATTGATCGGCTTCTACTCGCATGCATTTATGACTTGTGTCATTCGGCCCCGCTTGATTGTAGATACCTGTGATGGTCCCCCCATAGGGTGTACCAATTCCTATGGTGGCGACCCGACACAATTCAAGATGCACAGTGTATACTACTGATGCCCAGTGCCTGATTTGTCCATGCCAGAGTACGTGCACGCCCATACTCCATTGGAACCTACACTGCTGCACTACCCGCTGTTATTTTGACCGCTTATAATCAGCCCACTAATCGTGCCCCACCATGCCTAGTTCAGGGTACCATGATACATCTATGTGGGTTACTGCTGAAATGGGTCCCCGTTACTAGGGTTTCCTAATCAACATGTTAAAATGGTTAAGTGTTCTCAAATTAACCTAACCCCACCCATCAGTTTAGTTAACATGTTGTATTTGTTAAGTGTTGCCTTAATTAACTTAACCCTACCATTCGTAGCCTGTGTTAGCTTTAATTCATTCATTAAAGCACCAACCACTCACATTAGATTTGTATTGTTGCGGTCGCTGGATGTGCCGGGCGGTTCCGGGCAGTCTTACACCGCAACTCAATCTAACCTCGGGTTTTTCGGGCTTAATGCGGTAACTTCTCACATTATATCTATATTGTTACGGTTGCCGGATGTGCCGGGCGGTTCCGGGCATTCTTACACCGTAACTCAATCTAACCTCGGGTTAGGCATAATCATCTTTTAATTAATTTACGTATTTACTATTTATGTTTATATGTAAATTATCCACCAATGTTGTCAACTCAAGTCATGTCCCATTTACCCTTCTAAATTTTGTCGATAATTCTTAGGTATACAAATTATACCATTTCATGTCGTTAATCATTTACATGATTATGAGCCAACCTATGCCAATAACATATAATTTAATATATTTTCCAACATATCCCCCGTTATTCGTTCGCATAAATTACATAGAACATTAGGCTCGCAAATTAGCCTAACTCATAAACAAAGAGGGAAAAAGAAAAGGGGACATGTAACATTCCAACGGTATAAAACAGTTTAGATCAACTAAGCATGTGTAATATAAATTTGGCATAGTACTACATAAATTTAATTAAGCATGTAAATGTGAACTTGCATTTGAGTTGGATCAAATTAACATAGATCTAAACATCTAAGCATGTAGATCTAGGCATATAAGCATATATGAACATGACTTAGCTTATGATCTTGCATATAACATAACATAAGGAATCACCAAATTTATATACAACATGATAGGTTCATTGCCAAATTTTTATACAACAGATAGGTTCATCACCAATTTAACATACAACATGATAAGTCCGTCACCAATTTAATACACAACATGATAGGTTCATCACCAAATTTATATACAACATGATTGGTTCATCATCAAATTATTATACAACATGATAGGTTGTATCATTTACAATAGTCACGTAGGCATAGGTAATTTCAGAATCAGAATACGATTATCTTACAACTAGGCACAGTTCTAGTTTCTCTTCATTACAAGTCATGACTTTTATTTGTTCAAATCTAAAGAATAACTGAACTAACAAATAAAAGAACAAATCTTCTTTTTCTGGGATCTGATTTCTGAAACTGAAAAGCTATCCTTTGATGTAGACTACTGATTCTCTAGTTTTGATTTGATTTAGGACTTCCTAACTTGACTTGTAGGTTAGAGAAAAATGGAGGCTACGCTAGCTTGGCCATGGACAGCATGACGACTTCAGAGAGCAAATTTATGTGGTTTTAGGGTTGAGGATTGGGGTTGTTTATATAGAAGTTTAGATTAATGAGAGCCGTTAGATCATCCTAGGAAAAATCAAAGCCATCCAGACCAAACAGAGCCAACTGGAAGTCTCCGCATATGCCCTAGTGACTCATAAAACGTCACTGTACAAAACAGTCCAGATCTGGCTACAGGGGGGTCGACACCCCAGTCCCTCCTAAGGGGTTGACACCTATGTCGACCTCCTCGGGGGGAGTCGACCCCTATGGGCGGGAATTTTCCTGCCCAGCCGCTTGTCTCGGAATTTTTGAATTTGAACTGCTTTTTGATTTAATTATTATTTATATTTAATTTCCGTTTAAACTTGAAATCTTATGAACTCCATAACTTCTTCATACAGAGTCAGATTCACGCAAACTCGGACTCTATCTCAAGCATAATTCCGAGACGAACGCAATGGAGAAACCCATTTCCCCTAATTTCCACTTTTAAAATTAAGTATTTTTTAATTCGTTATTTTAATGTTCACAGAAAATACGGGGTGTTACATTCTCCTCTCCTTAAAGGATTTCGTCCCCGAAATCTTCAAGTCAAGAAGAATGTATATCCTACCATCCAACATCCATCTACTCAACCATTCAATCATAGGCATCCATTGTCCTTAAAAGGTATCTAATGCTTTTCATGAACATATGCATAGTGTGTGTATATGTCCTTAGCTAATGCAAAATTAGGCAGTCTACTGATTCAGTTGACCTCCTTAATGCAAATCATGATAGTGCCATGAATCCATTATGTATGCAAATATTCCTGATAGTACTTTATAACTTCTACATGAGTGCACAATCATTCATACAAGTGAAACATCCATATGACAACACATCAAGTTTCAATCCATATACAAATACATATATGCATATGCAATATGAAAGTGACTGAGCCGATCTATACCTAATGTGTGTGTATATGCATCCACGAGCAACCACTTGCAACCATCAATCATAACATGTTTCAAATACATGTTTACATTAGTTGGTTTTCTACCTAAAGATCAAGGATAGGACCAAGGAGATATACTTAAGAGATAGATATAAGCATGCATAAACTTATGGAAAAGAGATTAAGGATGTACCCTCAAAAAGAAAATGGTAGGCTGCGCGTATCTTGTCCTCAGTCTCCCAAGTCGCGTCTTCCTCAACGTCACTCCATTGAACTTTAACAACCTTAGCTTCACAGTTGTGTAGCTTTTTGACTTCTGTCCCTAAGATACGAGTTGGAACTCTCCTTACCGTCGCTTCTCATTTCACTTCTACTTCCTTTAGTATGCCTAGCTCCATATCTTCCGCAGGCTCATATAAGCACTTTCGTAGATGAGAGACATGAAAAACGTTATGAACTCCAGCCAATCTTTCGGGCAGCTCCACTCTATAAGTCATCTTCCCAACCCTCTCAATGATAGGAAATGGCCCTACAAATCTTGGTGCCAATTTTCCTGTAGACCCAAAGCGAACGACATTCCTCAAAGGAGATACTTTAAGGAAAACCCTGTCTCCAACCTTGAACTCAAGGTCAGCCCTACTTTTATCAGCGTAGGACTTCTGTCTATCTTGTGCAGTCTTCATTCGTCTTCGTATCAAGTCCACCTTCTCTGAAGTTTCTCTAATCATGTCCGGCCCAAGTATGAGCTTGTCTGTAGACTCCCACCAACAAGTTGGTGATCGGCATGGTCTTCCATATAAAGCCTCGAATGGTGCCATGCCTATAGTGGCTTGGTAGCTATTGTTATATGCGAATTCCACCAAAGGAAGATGATCCTCCCATGTCCCTCCAAAATCAAGAATGCATAATCTCAAGAGGTCTTCTAATACTCTGTTCACCTTTTCTGTCTGACCATCGGTTTGAGGGTGATAGGTTGTGCTTAAGCATAGTTGTGTGCCTACAGCTTCCTGCAAACTCTTCCAAAACTCGCTCGTAAAGATACGATCTCGATCACTTACTATGCTAGAGGGTATTCCATGCAGTCGAACTACCTCTTTAAGATAAATGGATGTTAACGATGAGGCAGTCCTCCTACTCTTAACAGGTATAAAGTGAGCGCTTTTAGTGAGCCTGTCCACTATTACCCAAATACTAGTATTGCCCCTTCTTGACATAGGTAACCCATCAATAAAGTCTATCAAAGTCCTATCCCATTTCCACTGTGGGACTTCTAGAGGATGAAGCAGACCACCAGGCTTCTTCTGCTCTGATTTGACCTGCTGGCATATCAAGTATTTAGAGACAAACTCAGCTACATCCTTCTTCATGCCATTCCAAAAGAAAACCCTTTTTATGTCTTTATATATCTTGTACCCACCTGGGTGTACGGTCAATTTAGAATGGTGTGCTTCTTCGAGAACGGTTTTTTACCAAATCTCTTGCTTGTGGGACGCATAGTCTTCCATCCCGTCTCAACCAACCCTTGTCATCGATGGAGTATCTATTGAAGTGACTGGAAGTCTCATCTCTAATTAGCTTGTCCATCACATCAACTAGCTGAGGGTCTTCACGTTGCGTGGTTCCTATTGAGTCCAAAAACGTAGGTCGCACCTCTAGTGTTGATAACAAGCCAGGTACAAACTCAAAGGAAGGTCTAAAGTCAAAGTTTGCTATGTACTCCAAGCTTTGCCTTTCTATAAAGAGAGGACTTAAAGTCAGCTTTTTCCTACTCAAGGCGTCTGCCACCACATTGCCCTTGCCAGGGGTATAATCAATCTCAAAATCGTATGAGGCTAGAAATTCCATCCACCTTTGTTATCTCAAGTTAAGATCTTTCTGTGAGAAAAGGTACTTTAACGATTTATGGTCAGTAAACAATTCAAACCTTTCTCCTAGTAGGTAATGACGCCTGACTTAAGAGCAAAAATAATGGCAGCAACTCTAAATCATGAGTTGGGTAGTTCTTCTCATGTACCTTCAACTGCCTTCCTCCATAACAAACTACTTTTCCCTCTTGCATCAAGACAGCGCCCAATCCTGTTCTGCATGCGTCTGTGTATACTGTAAACATCTTACTCCCATCAGGCAATGTCAGAATTGGGGCTGTTGTCATAGCCCTTTTTAGTCATTGGAAAGCAACATTGCAATCCAAATCCCAATCAAAAGTTAGGTTCTTCTTCGTCAATCTAGTAAGTGGGGCTGAGATCTTCGCAAAGTCTTTAATGAACTTTCAGTAAAAGCCCGCTAGCCCGAGAAAACTTTGTACTTCGGTTGCGTTCCGGGGGACCTTCCAATCTTGTACCACAACTACTTTTGCGGGATCCACAGCTATCCCCTCTTTGGACACCACATGTCCAATAAACCTTACTTCTTCTCTCCAAAAATGGCATTTGGAGAATTTCGCTTTTAGCTGGTGTGCACGAAGAGTATCCATGACTTCCCTTAAATGCAAAGCATGCTCTTCCACACTTTTCGAGAAGATCAAAATGTCGTTCATGAAGACCGCTACAAATTTATTAAGGAACCCCCTGAACACCCGACTCATCAAGTCAACGAAATAGGCAGGTGCGTTTGTCAAGCCGAAAGGCATGACAAGCCATTCAAAGAAACCATCCGGGGTCCTGAATGCGGTCTTATCAATGCGGTCCTCAGCCACTCTTAGCTGATGAAACCCGGTAACCAGATCTAGTTGGGATAAAACCGATGCACCTACAAGCTGATCGAGCAAGTCATCTTTTCTTGGAAGTGGGTGCCTATTCTTCTTGGTCAGCTTGTTTAGCTCCCTATAGTCAACGCACAGGCGAAGTGAACCATCTACTTTGGTTATAAACACCACTGGAGCACCCCATTCAGAAATACTCCGCCTTATAAACCCCTTTTCAAGCAACTCTTTAACTTTCTTGCTAAGCTCCTTCCTTTCCGTTGGAGCCATGTGTCTAACGGGTAGAGCAACAGGTTTTGCATTATCAACAAGGTATATGCGGAAGTCTATATCCTGCTTCGGAGGTAAACCCTTCACCTCTTCAAAGACATCTGAGTATTCACGGACCACTCTAATAGATTTCAGATTTTCAACAGACGCATCAAAAGATTCTAGGTAGCTAAGCATAACAGAGTTCATGGGATTACAAGAGATTTCAAGAGTGTTACTGTAACACCCCACCTCCGCCAGTGCCACTCTTGCAAGGACACTAGCTTTGGAGGGGCGTTAAACAAGGTAAACATGCATGCAGATATCACAAGACAGAACATATAAGTAAAACAGAGTAGTAAAGCAGCGGATAAAACTTGCATTTCCAAAACCATAGTTAAGTTACAACAAAGTACTTAGTCATTATTTTCCAACAAACAAAGTCTAGATAAAAGCATAAACTGAAAAACTGAAATACATAAAGTACTATCCCCAAAGTGAAGTGATAAGCCATAGCTAGCTCAATGTCCAAAACCGTACATGAGCAAATCCAGTAAGCAAGCTGTAAAGATCCAAGCTAAGCTCCAATGTTCCCACCCTGAGAACCTGAGGGGGGGAAACGGAAGAAAAGAGGCGAAAGAAAACAGGTCAGTCAAAAAGACTGGTAAGCCCTACTACTATCTGTCTATGAACTAGTAAAGTTAACTGGCATGAGAAGCTGAGATGAACATAAGGATAACAACATACTGGCATGATGATTAACTAACAAGATAGATAAAGGTGTCATCGCATAATTAAGGTTAAGTTTTGCACCACGGGTGTACTAGCATTCTAACATGTCAAGTAAAAACAAGAATTGATCCCTTAGCCCAAGTTTGGCCCAACATCATGAGATGACCTAAATTAAGGTCCAACTACACGGTCTAGTCGATCGGCTCCCTATAAGCCTAACTCGTCAAGTGTCGGTGTCATGCGGCTTAATCATGTAATGTAGTTGACCGTGCAGGGTCCACCCTAAGGTGTATCTGGCCCTACGGTGTAACCCTCAGACACCATACCATGATGCACAGTCCAAACCTACCGGTGCCCGTGTTCAACTCCGGACTTGATGTGCACGACCATGGTCCGCCTGAACAACCGGGGCATCATTCAGCCGTCTCTTTTGGTCTCTTACAATCAGCCCAGTAATCGTGCCCCACCCTAGCCTAGTCCTAGGGTCTTATGATACATCTAGAAGGTTACTGCTGAAAAGGACCACGCAACTAGGGTTTCTTAACGGGTTAAATGTGGTTAACCCGATCCAAACGTGGATTAAATCGGTTAAGAGTACCCAAGGCTCCTGACTTAACCTCGATTAATCCATCAAGCCCGAATTGGTTAAGTATTAAGTGGACCATGACTTAACCCTAATCAGGAGGCATTAATTAACTTAATGCGCTTTAACCTCTCACATTAGACTTTGTTATGGTTACTAGTTAAGCCGGGCGGGTCCGGGTAGCTTTACACCACAACTAGGTCTAACCTCGGGTTCGAGCACAACATGACCAACTTCTCACATTGGGTCTTATTGTTTGTAGCCACTAGTTAAGCCGGGCGGGTCCGGGTAGATTTATGCTACAAACTCAACCCAACCTCGAGTTGGCCACACTCATATTTTCTAAGTGTCATGTCCATTATGTTTCCAAAACATAATTACAAGTTAACATATCACGTCATGTTATAAAAATCATGTTCATGTCATAATTTTACCCAACCCCAACGTAATCCCATCGTTTACATACTCGCAACAACGCATAAAGGATAAAATAGGGAACTTGGCATAATCATGACAAAAAGGTGTTGAAGCCACAAGTTTATCATGGTGGCATATGAAATGTACATATATTCATATACTTGCATATTGCATCATTAGGCTTCAAAAGTATGCATAAAACCAAACTTAGCATATGAGTGATACATGGTGATAAATGACATGTAGAAGTTGCTAGAAGTTCGCATTTAGCCTCACATGCAAGTTATCATAAGGGATATGATAACTTCCATGTTGCCAAAATGCAACCTTCAACATAAAGCTTGGAGCTTTATGCTCACAACATCAAGTTTAACTTGCATAACATGATAACATGATCAACCCAAACTTGCATAACATAGCAACATGTGTCATACATAATGATTAATCCAACTTGCATAATGATCATCCAAACTTGCATATAATGATCAACCAAACTTGCATATAATGATCAACCAAACTTGCATATAATGATCAACCAAACTTGCATCATTCATTTAACTTTAGAGTTCAAGAAAGAAAGTAGAAAAGGGCTTACAATGCTATGAAGACACAAATAAATAGTTATTATAAAGATTGAGACGAAGCCCTTATGCAAAACCCAAATATGCAAGCTCCAAATGAAAAACCCTTGAGCCAAATCAATAAAAACTCTTGCTTTGAAAGAGAAATGTTGCAACTTGACTTGAATGCAAACTAAGAACACTCATACAAGCTTGAAAATACTTGTATGCACTCAAAATCTCTCATATAGATAGACTTAGGAATTTTAGCATGAGAGTGGAGGCCATGAGAGGAACAAATTTGGCATAGTTTAGTTGTAGGAATGAATAATGATGATTTAGGCTAGGTTTATGGGTCTTTTTATAGAGGATTAGGATAGTGTTAGCCATAGGATTTACCCTAGATTCAATCCAAGCCATCAAAGCATGTCTTGGGGAAGAAGTCAAGTGTAGGAACCATCTAGGGCCTTTAGATTAAAGCTGAACCATGAGAACCATTCAAATGCAAAATCTGCATTTGAGCGAATCGGCCCACGGGTTGACAGCCAAACACCCTGGATTAACCCCTAGTCGACCCAGCAGGCTCGGGTCGACCTCGAAAATCGGCCGGTTCGGTTATTCCCCTCTCCCAATTCGCTGTTTTGAACATTTTTGCATATTTATTTATTTAATTTTCAATTATATATATCAATATATATATATATATATATATATTTCTCTGCGCAACCCATTTCACTTAATTAAGTATACTTTAATTTGTGAATTTTTCGTGAAACTTCGCGAGGCCATATCTTGGTCATACGGACTCCGATTTTCGAAAACTCGGACTCTATTTCGCGTATTTTTCCGAGACGAACGCAATGGCACAGCCCGTTTCCCTTGATTCAGAATTTACAGTTTAATTCTGCCTCCATTTATGTTATAACATGTTATTCAAAAATACGGGTTGTTACATTCTCCCCTCCTTAAAGGATTTCTTTCCCGAAATCTCCAAGTTAGGAAGAACGTATCCTACCATCCATCACCCATCTACTCAAAACATCATCCACGTGCAGTCACTGTCCTTAAAGGATTCTAAATGCTCTATGATCATATGCAAAGGTGTGTGTATATGTACTTATCTAATGCAAAAATCAGGCGGTTACTGATTCAGTGAACCTCCTTAATGCAAAGCATGTTAGTGAAATGAGTCCATATGTATGCAAATTCCTAACATAACTCATAGTCTCTACATGAGTGCACATAACATTCATCCATATGCAACATCCACGTGATAGCATAACAAGTTTCATCCATGAATAAGCATAAACACTCATGCATATGCGGTATGAAAGTGTGTGAGCCGATCTTAGTGCCTAATGTGTATCATGCATCCACGAGTATCCACGTGCAAACACTTGCAACCACTTGCAACCATCAAGCATAACATGTTTCAAATACATGTTTCATCCAAAGGGTTTCTACCTAAGGTCCTCATAACATGATTAACGAGATAATTGGACAAACAGGATAAACACGGATAGCAAAAAGAAAGATATGCTACTTAGGAGAGAGGTTGAGAATGTACCCTCAAAAAGAATTGGATAAAGCCCACGCATCTTCTACTCGGTTTCCCAAGTTGCATCTTCGTCGGCTTCACCCCACTGAACTTTCACCAACTTGACCTCTCGATTCCTTAGCTTCTTGATCTCCGTTCCCAAGATACGAATCAGAGCTCTTCTCAAGGTTGCTTCTTTCTCTACCTCAATGTCTTCAAGAATGCTTGGTTCAACCACCTCAGCGGACTCATGTAGGCACTTTCGGAGATGCGAGACATGAAAGACATTATGCACTCCGGCTAGCTTCTCGGGCAATCCCACCTTATGGGCCATCTTTCCAATTCTCTCTATGATAGGGAAGCGTCCTACGAACCTTGGTGCCAGCTTCCCCGCTGCTCCAAAGCGTACCACATTTTGCAAAGGAGAAACCTTCACGAAAACCATGTCTCCCACTTCGAATTCCGAATCTGCCCTTCGCTTGTCAGCATAGGATTTCTGTCTATCTTGGGCCGCTTTCATCCTTCTTCTTACTAATTCAACTTTCTTGGATGTGTCTCGTATCATATCGGGCCCAAGTATAAGTCTATCTGTTGTCTCCCACCAACAAGATGGTGACCTACACGGCCTCCCATATAAAGCTTCAAATGGTGTCATCCCTATGCTGGCTTGATAGCTATTATTATAAGCAAATTCTACAAGAGGAAGGTGGTCTTCCCAAGTACCACCGAAGTCGAGAACACAAAGCCTCAAGAGATCTTCTAGCACTCTATTCACCCTTTCGGTTTGGCCATCCGTCTGGGGGTGATAGGCTGTACTCAGATTCAATCGCGTACCCATCGCTTCTTGCAAACTGTTCCAGAACTGGCTAGTGAAAATTGGGTCACGATCGCTAACTATGCTAGAAGGAACTCCATGCAACCGCACTATCTCTCGAAGATAAATAGATGCTAGCCATGATACGGTCCTCTTGCTTTTCACCGAAATAAAATGGGCTTTCTTTGTAAGTCTATCAATTATTACCCATATCCCATAAAGCCCAAATAGTTTGGTGACGAACTTCTTCACCCCAACCATATATCACAAATAGGCTAGTCATACTCCTTAGGGGGTTTGCAACAGATCTAAGATTGAGGATAGGACCGAGAGGATATACTTAAAAGATAGCATGCGAGTAAGCTCTACGGAACAATAGGGATCAAGGATATACTCTTAGAAAGAGATTAAATGCGCGTATCTAGTCTTCGATCTTCTAAGCCGCATTTTCTGGTGCTTAATCCCATCGTGCCCTGACTGTCTTTTAACTTCGCAATTCCGTAGTTCTTAATTCTTGTTCCCAAAATATGAGTTAGAACTCATTTCACCATTGCCTCTCGTTCCACTTCCACTTATTCTTTGCCTAAAATACTTGGCTTAAACATAACTGCGTGCTCATGGTTTCGTGCAAGCTTTCCAAGATTCGTTAGTGAATCTTGGATCTCGTTTACATATTATACTGTATCCCACGCAGGAAACTATCTCTTGAAAACAGTGCCAATCCACGTTGCCAAACTGGAGCCGAGGTAAGGGCTCTCTTGAGCCTTTGAAAAACAAGCTCACACTCCAAGTCCCATGCAAAGACTATGTTCTTCTTCATCAACTTAGTAAGAGGAGCCGAGATCTTAGCGAAGTCCTTGATGAACTTCCTATAGTAGCCCGCCAAACCGAGAAAGCTTCTTACTTTGGTTGCATTCCTAGGAGTCTTCCAGTCTTGAATCACAACCACTTTCGCGGGATCCACCGCTATGCCTTGCTTGGAAACTATATGTCCAAGAAACCGAACTTCCCTTCTCCAGAAATGACATTTGGAGAACTTGGCTTTCAACTGATGCGCTCTAAGTGTATCCATCACTTCCTTGAGATGCCTAGCGTGCTCTTCCTCATCCTTTGAGAAGATCAGAATATCATCCACGAAGACAACAACAAACTTGTTGAGGAACTCCCTGAACACCCTACTCATCAAGTCTACAAAGTAGGCGGGTGCATTAGTCAATCCGAATGGAATGACAAGCCATTCAAAGAATCCATCTGGAGTCCTAAACGCAGTTTTATCAATGCTATCCTCAGCTACTCTAAGCTGATGGAATCCGGTGGTTAGATCGAGTTGAGAGAAAACAGAAGCACCTACCAGCTGGTCAAAGAGATCATCAATTCTCGGTAATGGGTGCCTATTCTTCTTTGTCAGCTTGTTCAACTCTCGATAATCAACACATAGACGAAGCGAACCATCCGCCTTAGTGGCGAATACCACCGGAGCACCCCATTCAGAAATGCTTCGCCTAATAAAAAATTTCTCAAGCAACTCCTTGATTTGCTTACTGAGCTCCCTTCTCTCACGTGGAGCCATGTGCCTAACTGGCAATGATACTGGCTTGGCATTATCAACTAGATAAATGCGGAAATCTATCTCTCGTTTAGGAGGTAACCCCCTAACTTCTTCAAAGACATCAGGATAGTCTCGGGCCACCCTTACAGATTTCAGATCATCGATGGACGAGTCGAGAGATTCAAGATAACATAACATGACGGGACCTCTAGGGTTACAAGAAATTTCTAGGGTATTACCGAGGCGAGTCATGAGCCTCACTACCCTACGCTCACAGTCAAGAATGGCTCCATAACTGGACAACCAATCCACCTCCAAAATCAACCCGTATCCCATAAACCCGAGAACCTAAACATTACACATGAATTCTATGCTCAAGATAGATATTTTCAAATCCATACAAACCACAGGTAGATGGGCGGAAGCCCCAATGCGATTTGAAACACAAACGGGATCCTCAACTAAGCTAGTACTTAGGTGCAAACTTTCAACAATACCAGAAGAGATAAAACTATGCGATGCGCCAGAATCAAATAAGGTGCGAACAGGAAAATCAGAAATGTAAACATGAATTTCTATAAAAACTCTACCTCGATCAAAAGCTGGAAGAGCGAGGAGAGCCTGCAATTGCCCTCCAGAGGGTCTTACTTGCTGAGTTTGTCCTTGCCCTTGTCCTTGCTTCTTGGGGCAATCCTTACTGAAATGTCCAGTCTCTCCACAATGAAAGCATTCGCCCAACTTCCTTTTCTTCTTCCTACAGTCTTTGGCTATGTGCCCAGTAATCCCACAGAAGTTGCACTTCCTCCTTTCTCTTGACTTGTTGTCCTTGCTATTTTTGTTCTTGCCTCCTTTTCTGGAATCTACCTTCTCGCCTTGAGACTCATTTGCCTTGACCTCCTTCTTGCCACTCTTATCTTCCTCTTGAAGCAGGACCATATTCACCAAACTCTCGAAAGTCGCCCCCATTGGTATATGAGACATGGCCAAACCGCGCAATGGCTCATTCAATCCTAGAGCAAAGTGTAGGGCCTTCTTCTGAGCTGTGTTTACCAATTCTAGGCCGAACTGAGCAAGTTGATTAAACATATCCACGTATTCCCTAACTGTCATGTCCCCTTGCTTTAGAGATAGGAAGCTCTCCATCTGAAGATTCTCTTCAGTCGATGATAGAAACTTTAGTCCAAACCTTCTCCTAAAGTCATCCCAAGTCTCAATGGGTCTAGTAGTGGTGGTGACTACCCACCAATAAGCAGCTTCCCGTTTTAATAGCCATACCGCCAGCAGAACTTTCCTACGATCTTCCACCTCAAATATAGCAAAGAGGTCTTCAGTTTCCTTTAACCAGTTTCTTGCCTCCACAGAAGTCTCCGTTCTGACAAAATTCTTGCAACCCATCGCCTTAAAGTCTTTGCAAAGCTCCGCGAAATTCACTTGTGTATGCTGAGGGGGAGGAGGAACCTCAGCTACAGGAGGAGGAGAGATGTTAGCGACGGGGGAAGGAGGAGGAATGTTCGCGGGGCCGGCTTCATTCGCCCTTGCCTCCATAAATCTTCGGAACCAGACGGGTACTTGTACGCCTTCCGGGATGTTAAAGCGATCGGCCATACTAAAACGAAGAAAAAGATAGATTCAGAACGAAGAAACGAAGGATAGTGCTATGGCTTTTGGGGAATAGCCTTTTAAAATAAACTAGACTTTTCTTGGAAAATACTTAATTGGTTTTGAAAATAGTTCTTCAAAAGGTAAGTTTTAAAAACACTTTTTCTCAAATCTTGTAAACCTTATGCTCTGATACCAAATGTAACACCCCACCTCCGCCAGTGCCACTCTTGCAAGGACACTAGCTTTGGAGGGGCGTTAAACAAGGTAAACATGCATGCAGATATCACAAGACAAAACATATAAGTAAAACAGAGTAGTAAAGCAGCGGATAAAACTTGCATTTCCAAAACCATAGTTAAGTTACAACAAAGTACTTAGTCATTATTTTCCAACAAACAAAGTCTAGATAAAAGCATAAACTGAAAAACTGAAATACATAAAGTACTATCCCCAAAGTGAAGTGATAAGCCATAGCTAGCTCAATGTCCAAAACCGTACATGAGCAAATCCAGTAAGCAAGCTGTAAAGATCCAAGCTAAGCTCCAATATTCCCACCCTGAGAACCTGAGGGGGGGAAACGGAAGAAAAGAGGCGAAAGAAAACAGGTCAGTCAAAAAGACTGGTAAGCCCTACTACTATCTGTCTATGAACTAGTAAAGTTAACTGGCATGAGAAGCTGAGATGAACATAAGGATAACAACATACTGGCATGATGATTAACTAACAAGATAGATAAAGGTGTCATCGCATAATTAAGGTTAAGTTTTGCACCACGGGTGTACTAGCATTCTAACATGTCAAGTAAAAACAAGAATTGATCCCTTGGCCCAAATTTGGCCCAACATCATGAGATGGCCTAAATTAAGGTCCAACTACACGGTCTAGTCGATCGGCTCCCTATAAGCCTAACTCGTCAAGTGTCGGTGTCATGCGGCTTAATCATGTAATGTAGTTGACTATGCAGGGTCCACCCTAGGGTGTATCTGGCCCTACGGTGTAACCCTCAGACACCATACCATGATGCACAGTCCAAACCTACCGGTGCCCGTGTTCAACTCCGGACTTGATGTGCACGACCATGGTCCGCCTGAACAACCGGGGCATCATTCAGCCGTCTCTTTTGGTCTCTTACAATCAGCCCAGTAATCGTGCCCCACCCTAGCCTAGTCCTAGGGTCTTATGATACATCTAGAAGGTTACTGCTAAAAAGGAACACGCAACTAGGGTTTCTTAACGGGTTAAATGTGGTTAACCCGATCCAAACGTGGATTAAATCGGTTAAGAGTACCCAAGGCTCCTGACTTAACCTCGATTAATCCATCAAGCCCAAATTGGTTAAGTATTAAGTGGACCATGACTTAACCCTAATCAGGAGGCATTAATTAACTTAATGCGCTTTAACCTCTCACATTAGACTTTGTTGTGGTTACTAGTTAAGCCGGGCGGGTCCGGGTAGCTTTACACCACAACTAGGTCTAATCTCGGGTTCGAGCACAACATGACCAACTTCTCACATTGGGTCTTATTGTTTGTAGCCACTAGTTAAGCCGGGCGGGTCCGGGTAGATTTATGCTACAAACTCAACCCAACCTCGAGTTGGCCACACTCATATTTTCTAAGTGTCATGTCCATTATGTTTCCAAAACATAATTACAAGTTAACATATCACGTCATGTTATAAAAATCATGTTCATGTCATAATTTTACCCAACCCCAACGTAATCCCATCGTTTACATACTCGCAACAACGCATAAAGGATAAAATAGAGAACTTGGCATAATTATGACAAAAAGGTGTTGAAGCCACAAGTTTATCATGGTGGCATATGAAATGTACATATATTCATATACTTGCATATTGCATCATTAGGCTTCAAAAGCATGCATAAAACCAAACTTAGCATATGAGTGATACATGGTGATAAATGACATGTAGAAGTTGCTAGAAGTTCGCATTTAGCCTCACATGCAAGTTATCATAAGGGATATGATAACTTCCATGTTGCCAAAATGCAACCTTCAACATAAAGCTTGGAGCTTTATGCTCACAACATCAAGTTTAACTTGCATAACATGATAACATGATCAACCCAAACTTGCATAACATAGCAACATGTGTCATACATAATGATTAACCCAACTTGCATAATGATCATCCAAACTTGCATATAATGATCAACCAAACTTGCATATAATGATCAACCAAACTTGCATATAATGATCAACCAAACTTGCATCATTCATTTAACTTTAGAGTTCAAGAAAGAAAGTAGAAAAGGGCTTACAATGCTATGAAGACACAAATAAATAGTTGTTATAAAGATTGAGACGAAGCCCTAATGCAAAACCCAAATATGGAAGCTCCAAATGAAAAACCCTTGAGCCAAATCAATAAAAACTCTTGCTTTGAAAGAGAAATGTTGCAACTTGACTTGAATGCAAACTAAGAACACTCATACAAGCTTGAAAATACTTGTATGCACTCAAAATCTCTCATATAGATAGACTTAGGAATTTTAGCATGAGAGTGGAGGCCATGAGAGGAACAAATTTGGCATAGTTTAGTTGTAGGAATGAATAATGATGATTTAGGCTAGGTTTAGGGGTCTTTTTATAGAGGATTAGGATAGTATTAGCCATAGGATTTACCCTAGATTCAATCCAAGCCATCAAAGCATGTCTTGGGGAAGAAGTCAAGTGTAGGAACCATCTAGGGCCTTTAGATTAAAGCTGAACCATGAGAACCATTCAAATGCAAAATCTGCATTTGAGCGAATCGGCCCATGGGTTGACAGCCAAACACCCTGGATTAACCTCTAGTCGACCCAGCGGGCTCGGGTCGACCTCAAAAATCGGCCAGTTCGGTTATTCCCCTCTCCCAATTCGTTGTTTTGAACATTTTTGCATATTTATTTATTTAATTTTCAATTATATATATATGTATATCAATATATATATATTTCTCTGCGCAACCCATTTCACTTAATTAAGAATACTTTAATTTGTGAATTTTTCGTGAAACTTCGCGAGGCCATATCTTGGTCATACGGACTCCGATTTTCGAAAACTCGGACTCTATTTCGCGTATTTTTCCGAGACGAACGCAATGGCACAACCCATTTCCCTTGGTTCAGATTTTACAGTTTAATTCTGCCTCCATTTATGTTATAACATGTTATTCAAAAATACGGGTTATTACAGTTACCAAGGCGAGTCATAAGTCTAACCACTCTCTTTTCACAATCGAGGACGACACCATTACTGGATAGCCAATCCATGCCTAGAATCAACCCATACCCCGTGAATCTCAAAACATAGTCACTACATCTAAACCCAACGCTTAGTATAGAAATTTCCAAATCCAAACAAATCATCGATAAATAAGCCGAACCCCAATTGGATTTGAAACAACCAAGGGACCCTCTACTATACTGGTGTCTAGGTGCAGAGATTCAACTAAAGCAGTAGATATAAAAGAGTGCGATGTGCCAGAATCAAAGAGAGTACGAACAGGATGATCAAAAAGATAAACTAAACTCTCAACAGAAATATTTACCTCGTTCTTGCGGAGGTGCTATAAGAGCATGAACCTGCCCTCCAAAAGTAGATCCAGTCCTCTGTCCTTGCCCTTGCTTTCTTAGGCAGTCCTTAGCCATGTGTCATGTCTTGTCGCACTAAAAACAACCACCCATCTTCCTCTTCTTTGTTTTGTAGTCTTTAATCAGATGTCCAGGTATGCCACAAAAATTACACTTCCTTTTATCACGGGGTTTGTTATTCTTCCCGCCTTTCTTGGAATCCGTCTTCTTGTTCTGTGATCCCTCCACTTTCTTGTCTTGAGGTACTTGCACCTTTGTCTCTTTCTGGCCATCCTTATCTTCCTCCTGTAACAGCGCCATGTCCACTAGTCTCTCATAAGTCGCACCCATAGGTATATGGGACATAGCTAGGCTGTGCAGTGGCTCGTTCAACCCTTTAACGAAGCGGATATCCTTCTTATGTGGAGTGTTCATTAGCTCCAATCTGAATCTAGCCAGCTGGTTGAATTGGTTGATGTATTCCTTAACCGATAGGCTTCCCGGTTTGAGAGCTAATAACTTATCCATCTGTCGGCTTCGTTCAGCTTGCGAGAGGAACTTCATTTCAAACCTCATTCTGAAATCCACCCACGTTTCAACTGGTCTCTCAGCATTAGTAACTTCCCACCAATAAGAGGCTTCGTCCTTAAGTAACCATACAGCCAATTGTATCTTCTGCCTATCGTCCACTTCAAAGATAACAAACAAATCTTCTATTTCCTTGAGCCAGTTCCTTGTTTCCACAAATGATTCAGTCCCATTAAATTTCTTTCCATCCATGGTTCGAAAGTCTCTACATATCCTCGAGAAAGCATTTGCACGAGGAGGAGGAGGAGGAACAGCTCCAATTGGTGGAGGAGGAACGTCTGCTGGGCCTGCGCCATTAGCCCTAGCTTCCAGGTACCTTCTGAACCAACCAGGTACCGGCACGCTGTAATAAACCGGAAAATCCGAACCAATTTAAAATTTTTATTTTGGCAATTTTAGTGAATTTTTTATATTTAAAATGAATTATTTTAAATAATAGCGACGAGAAATTTATTTTGAATAGAATTAGAACGTATATATTTATTTGAATTGTCGTTAGAATATAAATATTTATTTTTAATTATAAAAGGAATTGAAAATGGCGCGGTAGTTTGAAATTTGGATTTCAAATTTCAAATGAATGTAGAGGATTCAAAATAAACCGGATTTTAGCGAAACCAAAAATATTAGAATCTATTTGAAAATATCTTTCCAACGAATCCGAAAAATTGAAATTTCATAGCGGGAATAAAAATTTATGCCCAATTGAAAATTCAGAATAGTCGTTGTGGAATTCTGGCCCTTGAAAATGGAAATTTTGCAAACGACCTCTGTTTTCGACGAAACCACTTTTGTTGGATGTGGGATGTCAAGTTATTGCTAGATTCCAAAATTCATAATTTTCTGAATCAATATGTGAGCGTGGCGAAGTTAAACGTTTTTTAAAAGTTTTAGTCAATTTCGATCGACCAGAAAATGACCATTTTTCAAACGGTCTCAGAATTTGATGAAATTAGTTTTGTTAGGACCGTATCACCAATACAAAGCTAGAAATAAATTTTTTTGGAATTTTTAGAGTCCGTACGTGACCCCGGTAAATTGAAATGTGCGTTCAAATTCAATATATAGATTTATATTTTGATTTTGAAGAAAACTAATCGAAACGATCGGATCAGCTTATGATACATATCCCACTGGGTTCGGAATGGGGGTAATTAGCAATGGACGACAGTCAGGGGGATTGATTTCGAGTTCGAAATAAAAGTTAGCTTTTTGAAATTTAAAAGTAATATAATATATATTTATATTTATAACCCCACTACTTTTCTCCCTTCAGAAGTCAACGCGCCCCTCCCCTTTCTCTTTCTTCCCCGATAGTTATTAAAAAAAATGGAAGATCGAGGCAGGCAATTGATCCCCCCGCCCGGCCTAGCGACGCCACCGCGTCGGTCGCCACGCCCCCTCTCGCTCCTACGCTTCTCTCCCTCTTCATCGCCCCCTCCATCGAAGAACCGCACCCCCAATCCACCGCACCCCAATCTGCCGCCTTCCCCCATCTCCAGTCTGATCTAAAACTTCTCTCCTCCTTTTAATAGTAAGTTTTCTGATTTCAGATTTATTTTATATATAAAATTCCGGTTTTCAGAGATATAAAGTTAGGGTTTTAATTTAGGTAAAGCTTAGATTTTTAAATGCGAAAAGATAAGATTTTTATCATATATGAAAGGTTGGATTTTTAATTGGAAAAGTTTGATTTTTAAACAAGAAAAGAATTGAATTTTTATATTAGAAAAGTTCGAATTTTTATATTAGAAAGGTTTGAATCTTTATATAGTTGAAATGGTGAAGTAAAAATATGATTTTTATAGAGTGAATAAAAATATGATTTTTTATTGTATGAACATCGGAATAAAAATATTATCTTTATAATGTAAACATCGTGTTAAAGATACGATTTTTACACGTATGGTTTCGAAGTAAAAATATAATTTTTAGCGAAGTAAAAATATAATTTTTAGCAAAGTAAAAATATAATTTTTATATAGGTAGCAAAGTTAAAAAACTAATTTTTATATATGTAGCATAATAAAAATATAATTTTTATTATATGTGAAGTGAAATAAAAATATGAACTTTATTTTTGTTATGAAGTAGTGAGAATAAAGATTCGATTTTTATAGGAGTAGTGGATTAAAAATAAAATTTTTATATAATGGAAAATATAAAAATATGATTTTTATATATGTAGCGAAATAAAAATCTGATTTTTATTATATATCTAGCATTGAAACAAATATGTGATTATAATAGCATTGATATAAAAATGTGATTTTTATATATGTAGCGAATACGAACGACGAAAGTGACAAAAGGCGAGCACGACAAAAAATTTCTACATATGAAGAGTCGCAGCGTTTGGTTTAGCTTCTCGATGAGAACTCCTCACTTTTATTTTAATTTCTAGTTTGAAATATATACTAGGATGCAGACGGTGCTTAGCAGCACCCGAATCCCGTTGTCCATAGACCATGGACGACTTGTTTGTTTGTTGTTGGTGGTGTGAATATTGATTGTGTGATGTGGAATGGAATAAAATACTTTATAGTTAAAAATATAATTTTTAACGTGTATATAAAATAAATATTTATAAACAAATCGGACGGTTTGTTTATGTACACCCATTTGACTGATATTGATTGGGACGATAAATTTTACACATCGCCCAACTGCACAAATAGTAATCTGTGTTTGTTGATTTGAAACCGCACACGGGTGTTGGGATGATATTTGGCGTACACTAATCCCAAATAATTAGCTGTATGTCGATCGATTGATTGACAGGCTATTATAAGCGTTAAATATTTATATTTGATGCTTATGCAGTGTAGAATGCACTCTGGATGATGGTTTATTATTTATCGTTGCTATTATATACATGTGTTGTAGGGAATCCATATAATTAACATTATATGGTAATTGATTGGGCCTCATTCCAAGTTGGAAAATAAAGAATATTCATGTGTTGAATAAAAGAAAATTCATGTGTTGAGTAAAAAGAATATTCATGTGTTGAATAAAAGAAAATTCATGTGTTGAATAAAAGTAATTTCATGTGTTGAATAAAATATATATTCATGTGTCGAATAAAAGAAAATTCATGTGTTGAAGAAAATATTCATTTGTTGAATAGAATAACGAAGTTATTGAAATATATAAAGCCGTGTTGATTAGATATGCGCCATTTTGACGTGAACGATATCTATATCGATTTTATTCATTTTTATAATGAATATCGAAAAGGAATTGATTTCAAAATATAATATTTTGAAAATACTATCATTTATATATCGATGATATGGAATACTCAATTTTGATTTGAAATTGAATATGAAGTTGAAATCGTTTTGAAAACGAATTTAAAATGATTTATAAAATATATTTTAAAAGGGAATCGACGAAATATATATAATATATTATATATATATATATAATTGCCTGAATAGGACGCGCCGCGATGCGGTAGTTCGCGAATTTCGACCATTAATTTCGAGTGGACATTACGGGAGATCCGACCGTCGGATTCTCCTAAAACCGGAACCGTTGGGTTCATATCGAAAATAGATTTCTAACGAATATTAGAGATTTGAAATCTAATGGTTGGATTTGGAATTATGTCCAAATCAAATTTGGAAAAGGTCGTTGTAAGTGCAGTTCGATGGCCGTTGATGGAAATCGACTGTACGGGCCTTGATAAAATTATTAAAAATAGCAATAATTTGTGTAAAATCATAAGAAATGATTTGGAAAGAATTAGGATGAAAAATTCCATATTTGAAAGGATAAAAATAGATTTTTATCGAAATGAACTAGTTTTGAACTAGAATTATAATCCATTTATTTTTTAAATAAATAAATTGGATTTGAAAGGGTTTTAAAAGTAACCGGAATTTCCAATAATTGAATTGGAATGGATTTGAATCGAAATTGTCTTTGGAATATTTCGATGTTGGATTTCGTGATTATACAGATATTGTTATGGAAATTTGAAAGCTATATTTATATCGTTATTTCCAATACGATATTTATTGGTCATAGAATTTGACACTGAATATAAGCCGATATATTTTCTATTCAGAGCCTTGTATTTAATATCAAATGGGATTTGGGTTTGTCGTGAATGGTGTCTTCATTAACACTGTTCTTAAACGCAGTTGAGAAAAAGATTAAATCTTTTTATTTAGATTTAATGAAGTGTACCAATCAAATGGCATTTAATTGGAATTGAATTTGAATTGATTTTTGGGTTTATCATGAACGGTGTTTTAAATAACACTTGTTCTTTAACCCGATAATTAATGGAATGTGAATTGGGTTTACCATGAACTGTGTTTAAATGACATTGGTTCTTTAACCCAGTTAAAGACAGGATATGATTTCCTAAGTTAAACAATCATTGATATTGAATTTTGGGAAGATTAAAACCAAGTGGAGTTTTAATGAATCTTTAATTAGATTGAAATGATCGAGAATGGAGTATCACCAGTTTTGCTCTAGGAGATAGTTAAATCTTTAATTAGATTTGAACGTGAAATGGTAATTGAATCTACCGATAACACCGTGGTGTTAGATATGAAGTATTACCAGTTTTACTTCATGGAATGAATAGGTTGGGGTTGGGAAATTTAACAAGTGATTACTTCGGTAAGGTTCGCTAATCCCGACTAGTTTGGATAAACCATAATTTGGTTTGAATTGAAATCCAAAAGAAGATTAAAGAATAAATTTAAAAGAATTTATCTTTGATAAAATTAATGGGAACCTTTCCCTATAGATGTGAATATTAGAATAAAAGAATATTCTGAATTGGAATGAGGCGTATGTTGTGTTTGTGTAACACTTGTTTATTATATACGCGAGTTTTTCAGAAAGGCCAGGTTTATCCCGTTCTGAATAACTGATTCGACGATGTGTCGAGGATGAAGACGGTGGTCAAAGACCGGAGGACTTGACATCGTTTGGATAATTACTGATGATCTTGATTGGGCTGTACACCCAAGAGGAGAGAATCAGTTGGTGATCGTCCAGACGTACTTGGAGATCGATGGATATGCGAGATACAACGTGCCTCCGGTTTCGTTCAGACCCAGAATGGACTTGTAAATTGAATGTGTGTCTGACATTGGATATCATTCTGTTTGATTAATGGATATCAGTTGCATGGAGTGGTTTGCCTATGTGGCATGCTAAGATGCAAATGATCAAGGCTTTTATTGAAAAGCAAAGTCTGGTGGTTGATGATCAAAGCACCGCCTGTGTGGCATAGCTTTGTGTAGCGTTAATTCGTGAGCCTCACACCCCGGTTGTGAACCAGAAACGAGAGAGGACTGCAGGGAGGGCATGTGTTTCCTTCTAGCTATTGTGGTGTCAGTGACCTACCAGCCCTAACATTTATATTATTTTCACCTGTGTGGTTGTTGGATTGCGAGGCGCCTCGGATATATCGGTGACTATGTGGAGCTGATGGAGTGATTTGGCTCATTTACGCCACCAAAGGGCGGGGAAACGCAGTGTTCAGGCATTTTAATCCACATCGGTGGACCGGCCCTGAAGATCCAAGGGTCACTTGAGCTCGGATCCTGAGACACGGGCTAGAGCGTCTCGAATTCGGTAAGGATTATCTTTTGCCATAGTTCATGATGGAAATCCAACTTCCAATACATGACTTTGCGGTTTTGATTGTAAACCTATATATGGTGACATAGTGGTATGGGGCACTTATGTCGTCTATGATTGATACTTATGATTGAAATTGTTTTGACACTATACACTTATAGTATTAATAAAAGATGAAATTTAGCGTATCTAGCATTCTTTGGCTATTATAAGGTAAAACCCTATCCTCCGGCTTGTGTTGCATTATGTGATGGAACCTGGGTCTTATAACAGCTTCATTGTTCTTTATTTAGCATTGCGCTGTTGTTTTATACACTGGTATTCTTGGGGGGAAAGCTGTTCCGTGTTATACGGCGTGGTCCCTTGATTTACCTAACTTTAAAATAAAGATTAATAACTGTTTTAGTTCTCACACCTGTCACATGACTGACCTGGAGTTTATTGTTTTAACCTAAACTCTGGGTGCCTCTATTTTCGCACGGGCAGCTAGTAGTTTTGGTTTTGCAGATTTATATTCGCAGGATCTTGGTATAAGCTGGAATGATATTTGGAAAGCTCTGTATCCGCATATTCCTTTCAGTTGTGTTTTGTATTATTTTCCGCTGCTATGTAATTTATTGTAATCTCTGATATTTATCGAATATATTTTATTTATTCACTCTGTATATTCTTGTATTCTGATGGAATTGTTGTAATAAACAATGAAATGTTCTTCTGTTTGTGTTCCGATTTGTCGTGTTCTCAAAACAATTAGGGGTTTTGAACGGTCTTGGTCGGTTTAGCGATCGATTCGGATCGAGCGAAATTCCTTGTTGTTACACACGCCCTCAGGAAGATTAAGATCCCCAGATGTGCCAAAACGAAAAGAAAAGATTCAAAACAAAGGATAGAAAGATAGTGCATATGACTTTGGGGATTATGCTCTTTAAAATAAAACAACATTTTCCTTAAAAATGCTTCTTTAAACTTCTTCTTTTTTGAAAAATAGTTTTCAAAAACTTTTATCTGATCTGGTAAACCTTTGCTCTGATACCAAGTGTAAACACCTCACCTCCGTTAAGGTCACTCACAAAGGAAATGCATTAACTTTGGTGAAGTATTTTAGGTAAAAGACACGGATAGTTTACAAGACAGACATATAAACAACGGAAAACTGAAATTATTTATTAAATAGCATGGCTCAATCAAAACATTACAAGCATTGTCTCAAAACCCAACTTCTAAATTATTACAACAAAACATCTGTCTTGATTTAATTCTCCAAGTACATAAAGAAGCATAAAACAGAAGTAAAGTAGGATAAATCCCTAATAAAAGTGTAAAGCCATAGCCCAAGAAGAAAGAATCCAAGCAATACATCTACTCTCTTCAAGATTGAAAAGTTCTGCACTAAGTTGGAGTATTCCCTCCTTGCGGACCTGGGGGGGAACAGAAGAAAAGGAGGCGAAAGAAAATAGGTCAGACAAAAGTCCGGTACGTCCAGTGATTATTTAGCATGTAAACAGGTAAAAGGATCATGGCATGAATAAACTGAACCTAGAACAATACCCTAGAAATAAGATAACAATAAATAAGGCAAGATAAATTGAATATACTATCACACTCATTTCTATTTCTCTGCACCTACTAACAACTGTCTTCAGCTAGCACCATGTGTTCATGACAAAATGATCCCTTTTATTAATCGGGTTCTACTCGCATGCATTTTTGACTTGGGTAATTCGGCCCCACTTGAGTGTAGATACCTATGCTGGTCCCACCATGGGGTGTATCAATTCCTATGGTGGCAACCTGACACAAATTCAAGATGCACGGTGTATACTACTAATGCCTAGTGCCTGATTTGTCCAAGCCGAAGTACGTGCACGCCCATACTCCGTTGGAACCTACACTGCTGCACCACCCGCCGTTATTTTGACCGCTTATAATCAGTCCAGTAATCGTGCCCCACCCTGCCTAGTTCAGGGTAACATAATACATCTATGTGGGTTACTGCTGAAATGGGTCCCTGTTACTAGGGTTTCCTAATCAACATGTTAAAATGGTTAAGTGTTCTCAAATTAACCTAACCCCACCCATCAGTTTAGTTAACATGTTGTATTGGTTAAGTGTTGCCTTAATTAACTTAACCCTACCATTCTTAGCCTGTCTTAGCTTTAATTCATTCATTAAAGCACCAACTACTCACATTAGATATGTACTGTTGTGGTTGCTAGATGTGACGGGCGGTTCCGGGCAGTCTTACACTGCAACTCAATCTAACCTCGGGTTTTTCGGGCTTAATGCGCTAACCCCTCACATTAGATCTATATTGTTACGGTTTCTGGATGTGTCGGGCGGTTCCGGGCAGTCTTACACCATAACTTAATCTAACCTCGGGTCAGGCACAATCATTTTTTAATTAATTTACATATTTACTATTTATGTTTATATGTAAATTATCCACCAATGTTGTCAACTCAAGCCATGTCCCATTTACCCTTCTAAATTTTGTCCATAATTCTTAGGTATACAAATTATGCCATTTCATACCATTAATCATTTACATGATTATAAGCCAACCTATGCCAATAACATATAATTTAATATTTTTCCCAATGTATCCCCCGTTATTCGTTCGCATAAATTACATAGAACGTTAGGCTCGCAAATTAGCCTAACTCATAAACAAAGAGGGAAAAAGAAAAGGGACATGTAACATTCCAATGGTATAAAACAGTTTAGATCAACTAAGCATGTGTAATATAAATTTGGCATAGTACTACACAAATTTAATTAAGCATGTAAATGTGAACTTGCATTTGGGTTGGATCAAATTAACATAGATCTAAACATCTAAGCATGTAGATCTAGGCATATAAGCATATATGAACATGACTTAGCTTATGATCTTGCATATAACATAACATAAGGAATCACCAAATTTATATACAACATGATAGCTTCATTGCCAAATTTTTATACAACATGATAGGTTCATCACCAATTTAACATACAACATGATAAGTCCATCACCAATTTAATATACAACATGATAGGTTCATCACCAAATTTATATAAAACATGATTGGTTCATCACCAAATTATTATACAACATGATAGCTTGTATCAATCACAATAGTCACGTAGGCATATGTAATTTCAGAATCAGAATACGATTATCTTACAGCTAGGCATGGTTCTAGTTTCTCTTTATTACAAGTCATGACTTTTATTTGTTCAAATCTAAAGAATAACTAAACTTACAAACAAAAGAACAAATCTTTTTTCTAGGATCTGATTTATGAAACTGAAAAGCTATCATTTGATATAGACTACTGATTCTCTAGTTTTGATTTGATTTGGGACTTCCTAACTTGACTTGTAAGTTATAGAAAAATGGAGGCTACGCTAGCTTGGCCATGGACAGCATGACGGCTTCAGAGAGCAATTTTATGTGGTTTTAGGGTTGAGGGTTGGGGTTGTTTATATAGAAGTTTAGATTAATGAGAGACGTTAGATCATCCTAGGAGAAATCAGATCCATCCAGGCCAAACAGAGCCAATCGGAAGTCGCCACATATGCCTTAGTGACTCAGAAAACTTCGCTGGGCAAAACAGTCCAGATCTGGCCGTGGGGGTCGACCCCTACAGGGGGGGTCGACACCCCAGTCAACACCCTCTTGGGGGGTCGACACCCCAGTCAACACCCCTCTTGGGGAGTCGACACCTATGTCGACCCCCTGGGGGGAGTCGACCTCTATGGGAGGGAATTTTCCCGCCCAGCTGCTTGTCTCGGAATTTTTGAATTTGAACTGCTTTTTGATTTAATTATTATTTATATTTAATTTACGTTTAAACTTGAAATCTTCTTAACTCCATAACTTCTTCATACGGAGTCCGATTCACGCAAACTCGGACTCTATCTCAAGCAGAATTCCAAGACGAATGCAATGGAGAAACCCATTTCCCCTAGTTTCCACTTTTAAAATTAAGTATTCTTTAATTCGTTACTTTAATGTTCACAGAAAATACAGGGTGTTACAATACATAACTTGGATAACTAAACCATGCACTGACTCGTGTGTGATTAATTCTCTGACTTGACCTTACACTTGACTATGCTCTTGACTTGCATAAGAAGATGACATCATTTGGCGACAACCAACTTATGAACAACTACGTGTAGGAGCCAGCGGCCCAGCTTGACTTATGATAAGCTCATTGGACCTCTTGATTCAACGAGGTGTAAATGATTACTGTTCATCTCAACCACTTTGGCACTCAAACTTTGGCTCGATAGCTAGCACAGATGTCAGTGCGATACATGACATGATTTTCACATTGAGAAAAGAAAAAGAACCAAGCTTCAAGACTACCTCAAAAATACGCGGCAATTCGACATTGTTTTATGAAAGATGAATGACATTCCGAAGAGATGCAGCTCGATTTATTCAAAGTACATCTCGTCTGCGACACGATGCACTTTGTGGGGTAAAGTGTTGACCCGCCTTTTGGAAAGGCCGTCAACCCATGGACCCATCACAGGATCGCTTAGGACTCTAGCATGGGCTTGGACAAGCTAGGACACTCTTTGTAATGTCCCAAATTTTCGGTCATTTTAAAGTGGAATATTTAAATGTGTTTATTTATTATATTGAATATATAATATATTTTATATCGAATTTATTTTATAAAAGGGATTTCGAATATATATAATTCATAATATAATTAAAACAAGCTCGAAACGATGCTGCAGTTCGAAATATTGAATTTTTGAACTTCAGTTAAATATACAGGATCCGATATAAATCGGATTTCAGTGAAACAAGAACCGTTTGAATCTATGTGATTTTATTTTTCTGATGGAAGTGAAAAATCGAGATTTCATCGTATAAATTGCAAGATATGTTCAAATCAAATTTTCAAATAGTCGCTATAAAATCGCTCATCGACCGTAACAGTTTATTTGAAAATAACTGCATACGAGATTCGAATTTAGACAAGGTTCTTTTGAGACGTAGTGTTAATTTAATTTTTAGAATTTTACAGTAATTTTTAATTAATTAAATATGCAACTTTTTATTTGGAGTATTTTGCACCCTGTATCAGTATTTTGGGGTTTCAAAATACAAGTTAACCTACCGATATTATTATATTTTTGGGATCGTGGGGCGTTGCTTGTCATAACGGTATTTTCATTTTTGTCGATGGCGGTACATACAATTAAAGGTAACATAAATCACGACATGAATTTTGTTTAACCGTATACGAAATGACTTAAACCTTTAAGTATCCACGTCTTTCAAGCTCACATCAAATGAAAATACACCGCCACAGTCAATACACTGTGTTTTCTTATCCTACTAGCCTAATTGTTTAAGCAGGGGCGGATCCAGTCCCACTTGAGTGGGGGGACAAGACCCCACTGAAAAATATAATCTTGGCACATATTTGTTGAAAGCAACCATACAAAGACAGATGAAGACTCTCAGGAGTTTGAATATACAGAAAGAAGCTTTCAATTTTCACTTGAGCAAACAAGTTGAAGAAAGGACAGGACCCCACTCAAATTTCTCCCTGAATTCTCCACTGTGTATGAGCATACACCTATGATTTCTTTTCTAATTTAATGCACATGTACAATGTACACCTAGCCAACTAAAAAGAATACAAGGCACATGCAAAAGGTTCCTTTCAACAGATCCTACTCCCTGCTTCGTGTTTTCTTTTCAAAGCTGACAACACTATTTTCGCCAACAGATGTAAGAGCAAGCCATGCTAGACTAATCTAGGATCAAACAACTGTGCACCTACCTAAGACATACAAGACATCACGGACACCTATCCATCTCTTAACCCCAAATTAAACATAAGTCCACGCCTACTTCTACTACTCATTTTCTGCTGCCATGATATTTCAAATCAGTCAGCTACAAATTGAATGGAAACACAATGCCTGGCTACGTACAACTGAAAGAGAAATAACGCTGCATTATATCCTAGTTTTTACGCAGATCTTTAGCGGAGGAAATATACAGCATAAATCTGTATAGATATTACACGCACAGCTATGTTTACCTTCTACTACCCTACGAGGTTGAAAAGATAATACATGAGCCTAGAATGGGAAGTGAAATCACGCTGCTCGATACCTATTCTATGTTGTACCATTAGGGAGGTAACGCTGTCCCTATCTTCTTCCTTTTCTGCTATAAATAGCTTCCCATTTCTGCCTGAGTGCCTACATTTATTTCTACTCCATCAACATATCGAAACCCCTCTTCCTTCTTCTATTGTTTTTTCTGTGTCACTCCCAAAAATCAAATTGGACTCGGTATAAAAAAAAAACAAATGAAAAGGGGAGAACGTTGGGGTGTGAATGGATCATGGCACTGGGTTGTTTTGAAGCAGTAAATGGTGAAGGCTACAGAAGTTTCACGTTGGGCAAGTGTAGTGGTAAAATAAGGAGAGAAGAGAGGTTGTGCCAGAGCTAAAGCGAGACTACTGGGGCTGCACTGACGGCGAGCGTGATGGTATGGTTGTCATCGAATCCGGCTATCTCTGGAGGAATCTGTAGCCATGGGAGGGTGCGTGTTTCCACTAGACAAGAACAACATGTGGGAGAAACAAAGTATGGTTGCTAGAGGGGGGGGGTCACATGGAGGAATAAAGGGAAGTTGGGGTGGTCTTCAGTACTTGGCTAACGGTGAGTAGTGAGTGAGGAAAGGTGATGGCCTTCACGCGATGGCTTTATGGAGAGGAATAGGATGGGCTGCTGTTATGTTGTTACAGGGGGAAGCGAACATATGAAAAGGTGAAGCAGCTCGGTTTGGGAACCAAACGTGAAGGGGATGTGGGGAGATGATCTGTGTGGATACCTGGACGGCGCCAGCGATAGGCTGGCGTGCATGTGGGAGGTGGTGGTTTCCATGAAGTGGCACAGTGATGAGTTGAACGGGATTGAACGGGAAAAAGCTATGTCATCGACCATTTTAGCTACTGGTAAAATTAGTTTATAATTAGACTTAATAATTAACAAATATTATGTACTTGAATATTAAACGAAAATTATAGATTCATGTACAGGTCAAGGCGAGCATAGATTATGTTTAAAGATGGTATTACTTCTTGTATAGGAGAGCATGAGAAGAAATCGCCTCATTGACTAAAGTAATTAGTTGACTAATTATATTGATTTAGGGAATTAATGGTTAAATTAGTCGTATACTTAAAACCTCAATAACGTTTTATCTCGTAATCAGAATTGGGCATAATTGGACGCGTTGGATTCGTAGTCGGAAATACTACGCGGTCAAGCTATTCCGGTTGGAGCCGGAAGAGATTGGGATTTCGTCACTTTAAAATTAAACGAAGCAAGTGCGAACCGTCAATCGAAAACAAGTGAGTTAATTCTCATGATTTCTGGAATTCTCTGATGTGTTAGATTCATATTAAAATATAAACCACCGTTAATCATAGAATTGGTTGATTGAATGCCTTGTTTGCTTATTAGATGGTTGTCGACAAATTATATTTGTCGTATTGGATGATTTTGGTTTAAATAATTATTTCATAATTATTATCAAATATTAACGGTGATGCAGGGATGAACAGGTTTAGGGATCCGACCGGATTCCTCAAATATTTTATATGGTGTTTATTTTTCCATATCACTCAAGTATGAACTATTTACCCCAAACAACATTACATTCTATTTGAATGTTGAGTATTGATTGGATATTGAACATTGAATTGAAATTCAACATTGTGTGTTGTTTTAAATCAATAAACGGTATTGGTTAAGATATTGGCAGCAAGTGATATGAACGGTGTTGTTAAGACGTCGGTTCGCCGTCAAGAGAATCAACGAAATTTCAATTATAAAATTTATTTTATAATTGAAGTAAAGTTTTTAAAAGTGATTTTCTTTTTGAAATAAAAGATTTAAAATAAGATGATATTTATAAATAGTTATATAATAATTAGAGTAATTTACTTCATAAAATAGAAGTAAATTGAGAAGTGATCGACTTTTAAAGCAAATCGTGTTAAGAGCAAGGTTATACCAGAAGTATAAACAAGTCGAGAAGCTAATATATTGTTTTAAGAAAATGTTATTAAATGGTTAAATTAAAGCGGAGGAATTGAAAGAAGTTTTCAAATTAGAAAGGAAATGTTGTAAAGGATTGAAATAAGATTTCTGTTTACTAAATCATTTAAACTAGTAAACAAAAGGTAAATAGAAAGTGATTTACAAAGAAAGAAGATGGACGGATTCATATAAGAAGTGTTTATAAGTAGATGTTAGAATTGAAGCCGAGTTTTGAAACAATGATTAAAAAGAAGATTTATGATTCAAGTAATAAATCGAAGAGGGGGTTTGCTAGGCAAGTACCAAGTTCTAAACAAGTTTTGAACTAAATAAAAGTAAATTGAAATGTGATTTTGAAAAGGAAACGATTTACAAATTCTATAAGAAGATTCTAAAATAAAATCCAGGTTTCGTAAAGAAGGTTTAGAAAAGGGATTTAAACTAAGACGATGAACTTAAATAAGTTTTATTTAAGAAATTGGGTTGAATAAATTGATTTTAAATTGAAAAGAAGATTTGTAAAAACAAAAGAAGTGGCATTCAGGAAATATACTTGAATAAAAAGTAAAGAAATCTAGTTTGAGAATTATACGCTAAATCAAGGGATGGTTATCAAACCATGTTTTGAATAAACGGGTAAAGTGACTCGATAGTAAAAGAGGTGATAAGTGTTGGGCTCAAACTTTTATCTATTCTGAGATAAGAACGTTGTCGGACAAGGTCTGAGAGGTAATTAAAATACCCCAACTTGAACGACTTCACTATTATCAAGGGATGGTATTTGTTTGAAACGGTAGGAGTGTTGAAATTTGTTTATTATTTCTACAAGAGAAATATTGCGACATTATTGACAAGATTTTGAAATGAACTTATGCATTCTAGTAATCAATATATCATTTAACATTGTTTAACTCGAGTTGAATCATGGATTTATTATAACCTTGAGTTAAGAATATATGGGGATTTCTGCAAGGCAAAGATAATGTAAGAGAATTGGCGAATGTATAGCGATGGCTTCGAAATAAGGAAATGAAATGGGTTTTGTAAATAAAGATATATCATTATTTTCAATGTAACGAATAACGGGATTCGAGATAAGAGAATATGAAATCAATTTCTAAGGATCGATAAAATAGCTTTAATAATTGAATCAGAGCTGCCAATATACTTGATCGTATTGTTTGACATTGATAGTTAAAACACCAAACTACCAATGAAATATATTGGACCTTTTTGGCGTGTTGTTTCGAAGAGACTGGGATGGGAACTAGACCCAAAACCACTTCGATCCAACATTACGTACGAAACTAACTGGCAGCAAATGAAGATGGAGCATTGAAGACTGTAGATCTTCATGAAGTGGAAGAACTGCTTATAATCTCTGGTTAGCTCCCAGAGATACACTGTGGTTCTGTCGTGGTTGAAATCTATGGATTACAAGGACTGCTCACTACTGATCCTTGGGGTGATTCCTATATAAGGATGCAGTAGGAGAGTGCCTTCGGTCATCTTGTTCCTGGATGACGTGACGATATGGAATCCAAAGCGAATGGTAGCCAGATGGTTCAAAAGTCGATTATAACCTCAAGCCTCATCAACCGGGAAATGACAAAAATCGGGCAGGCAGCATGGCTATGTGGGTCGCGCCCATTAGGGTGTATTGTCACCATCTAGAGAATATTCATATTTTTTTTACTTCTTTTCATTTCTGTATCTCCCGGGGATTACGGTGGTCGCGCGACAAAAAGCCGTGAGGTGACAATATATTCGATACACTCAAGAGAAATGAGTGGTCGGTTATGTGTGGGCCGGGTTACAAGACGTTCTTGTTGAACCCAGTGTATTCGTCTCTAGAGATACACTATCGGCAGGTGGTCCCATACCTTGTCATAGTCGGAAATCCAATCATCAATAAGCGCCTGCGGTTTTGATTGTATACTATATTTGTAGAGCGTGAGATGCAAGCGTTCTCCTAGATTGATATTTATTTGTGATTTGATAGACACTATCATAATATCAGAAAAGATATTGATTTCAAAAGTGTTTGGGTTGTAGTAAGGTTAAAACCCGTCCGTGTTTATGTGTGGACTGGTCTTACTATTATCCTTTTCTTTCAGACAGGATTTTCAAAGTTAAACAAGTTGTTGTGCTATGAATTCACCACTGGAAGTATTCCAGACTGACCCGGTGAATTTTGTTTTAAATCAAATGTGCTCGGGTCAGACAGAGTATATTAACAGGTCAGGTATCGCTGAAGATTCAAGGGTTGGAAGTAGGAGGCTTCACCGTTAGTTATTCAAAGATTATTTCCGCTGTGTCTGATATATGATGTACTCTGATGATTGGTATGTATACATATACAGTTCGTTTTGTATAACGAGATTTGATATTATACTTTATTCGTTCCGCTGTGAGATTCTGATATTCTTCTTCTTAATCTTCTATTATAATATTTCTTTCTTTCTTTTCTCATCCTCTAATTTCTTTCTCATAACTTTCAGGTGTTTTCGATGCTTGAATGTCGACATGGTGTCTGGGTGTGTCGATTTTCGGGGTCGAAAATCCCTGGGTCGTTACACTCTTGGCTCGTGGCTCCTTGGCTCGAGGGCACTTGGATAGAAGTATTTCAGCTTGAAAGACCTGGGATAGATGGTTTTGAGATTAGCTTACACTATAGTAATGACTTGGTTATGACATCTATTTCATGGCCTACTTACTTGGTCCAACTACCTATTCTAAACCATATAAACTTGGATCAAGCTATACTTATGCTGTCGCATATTAGAGGGGACCTCTCTATGTAATCAAGACTCAGCTCCATCATCTGTTATTCACATGGATCAACTGCCACATGGCAACTTGAATTGTTGAAGCCTAGTGTCTATAAATACATCAAGCTACCTAACAAAGAGGGGACTTTTCAGATGAGATTGGAGCATGGCTTTTGGCTGAGATCTGCCTAACTTGATAGGTCATGCATGCCCTCCACAACTCAATCATAGCTGCCAAACACTTCCATCTAGAAATATTTGCTATATTCATCAAAAACGACTTTGTTATAAAGATTTTGACGACCTCATGTATTGTATCTCCAACCTTATGACACTATTATGAGATTATAAAGTGGACGTAGGCTCGTTAACCCCGAACCACTATAAAAACGTTGTTGTCTTGCTTTTTCTAGCTTTTTCAGATGTTTCATCATAAATCACGTTCAAATCCGACTTTTGGTCGATGATGCCCACTTTTTGGTGTCAAAAACTACTAACAACCCTCACTTCACCTAGAGGAACAGGTTTACAATAACTACAACTACCTGAACAATAGATCGGGATATCCTGCCTAAACTGCCGAAGAGGCCTTTGACAATACAATAAATTTGTTGACTATTTGTGTTCTTGATAACACAAATATGTCAAACTAATATACATCTTTCCTATAATCTTTCCTTGATGATGATAGTGTAGTTCGTGAAAGAATATGGAAGATTAAGAATGATTTGTAATCACAAAAATGTAGAAAATAGAGTGTGCTTGCAAGTATGATTGTAATAGATTAAATAAAAATAATAAGAATGAAATTCGGTAAGGAAAACATTTGTTTGAACTCCTATTTATAACAATCAAATAGTTAAAATCATTCGTGAAGAGATTCAAAGAAGTGATATGAACTAAAAGTTGTGACTCTTCATTAAATACTTGCATCTATTCATATTCAGATGTCTGAAATGAAAATTCAGATGTCTGTTTTTAATAATAATTCAAATAGTAAGAAAATAGGCCATTTCGGGGCCAAAACAGATGCTTGTTTATTTTGAGTCAAACGTCTGAATATTATGGCAAAGATAATTCTTTTTTTAGCAAACAAACGTCTGACTTGAAATAAACATACGTCTATTTACCGATATAGGCCTATATCCTGTGCATGTCATATTTAAAATCTTATATATATATATATATATATATATTAAAACGTGCATGTGTGTGTGTAATCAAGGAAGATTTTAACAATTTTATACTATTACTAACAGACTCTAAAAAAATATGGTCTTGAGTTAGTCGATAATAATTTATATGTACATGTATAATGGTCATAATTAAAGCGTTATAAAGCAAAATCCAACAATACAGACACAAGATAACGTACGAGCTTGGAAACAAAAATGAAACATAAAAAGATTGTTCACATGTGCATGGTACTACTCTAAGATTTGTGCCGAATCACCTTCATCCAAGTGTGTGTATGTTTTTGAAGACCATGCAAAAGCAACGCCAAAATATAGCATGCTGCAGCAAAACATATGCAAAAAGAATCCAAGCAAGAGCTAACCAACACCAGATAGAAGCAACCTTCCAGATGAACAACATGAACCATACACACAGACATCTGAAAACAAATAACAAACAAACCGATACTATCACAAGACGAAAAACACATATTTTCCCCAAGCGTTGCATGAGTCAGTTATTTCTTTTTCTTTTTATTTCCCCGAGATCAAAACATACTCTTTTGAGTATGTGACGCATACATTGTACAGTAATGAATCGGTGTTCTTTGGTACAAGTTTTCTCAAAATTTATTAACACCGATGAAAATCTAAATATTGGTAAACAATATGTGTTCATCCACTGCTATAGGGCGTGTGTTCAGCTTTAGAACAATAGTGTGACCATATTTCATTGTAGGTACAGCTTACATATTTCATTGTCCTACGGGACAATGGTTCAGTATGTACAGGCAACATGATATTTTCGTCCAATATGATATTTCATTTGACAATATACTTTACCAAACACTTACATATAAAAGCACCTCCACTTGTACATGTGAAACACAATAATTCATAGTCGTTCACTGTTTAAGCACAACATAACTAATCTTTTTACTATTTCAATGTACACAACATCAAATTACAATAGCCTCATCGAGTAATTTAGTAATTATAACTATACACCCAGTTACAATTAACGCAAAACAAAGATAACTAACATATTTAAAAATTTTATTTTTAATTGGAATTAGCACCCAAAAATGAAAAACTTACTGCAATTTTTTTGGAGATTTAATGAAATCTTGAATAGATGAGCAACTACGATGACATGGAATTTTTTTTGTTGTCGATGAAAAGAGGAATACGTGGACTAGATTTATAAGGGTGGAGGTCTAAATAGGCAATCAGTGATTAATTATCATTGAAAAATATCATTGAAAACAAGATATCACAAATTCTTAGGGTGTGTTTGAGGATAACGATAGCGGAGTATTACAACTGGGTATTTTAATGGTGTCTTTTATTTAGCGGAGAATGAGTTTGCGGGTTTAAGCGGACCATTTAAGTGGATCTTTATAAATTTTTTAATTTAATTAATTAATGTTTAAAACATAACAATATCATTAAAGAAGAATAACAAAGTAAACCAAACAGAGCAGTCCACTACATAATAATATTACATAATAATACTACATAAACTAGTAAAAGGGAGAAATACAACACATTACTAACACTGATGGAAATTTCTCAGTTGATAACTTATATAACAAGCAAGTCTCGGTCAGATAGTATCTCCACCACATCCAAGATTGATGGATCGATGCGAAAAACTCAATAATTCCCCAGTTCTCAACGTTAGTAACGATAGAGAGAACAAAGAAGTAATGTTCCACCACGATTATGAAACGATCCATTTGAACGAACGGGGGTGGTCTGATAGGTTGTCTATTAGATGTACCGCATGACATTTGTTGACGTGCAGACTTAACTGGTGGTGGGCTCTCTCCACTCAGAATATCATGATGCATAGCTATATCGGCCTCAGTAAAGGGTTGTGGAGGTGGGGGAATCTCATACCTGCAGGTGTCTTTCCCTACGCAGTCCCCGAAAAGCTCATCTTGCTCTTAAAAATTCGGAGATGGATTTCTCCTGAACCTCTGGTGCAACTGGAAGGACTGCTCCACTATTCGTCCAAGTAGTCGAGGCGGTCATGAACAGTACCTTATACACCACTTCGAATTTGAAGCAGTTCGTTTCAAGCTGTCCAGACCCTCTTTAGATATAAGAAAATTTTGGAAAAAAATATGTATATTGAATATACGAACGTTTAAAATATAATGACGAAGAAAATTACCTGAAATTTAGCTGGAATCGACGGGAAAAAATTGAGAATGAAGAGCAGAGAGTTGGAATTGGTGAGGAGAAGAAGGAATGGAGGGGGGTCTATATAGGCGGGGAGGGTAGAAGAAGCAATGACTCGAATTTGAGCCATTGGGCAATGGTCCAACTTGCACCGTTTGCCCAAGCGACGCTTCGCTTAGGCAAACAGTCCAAATTCGACCCTCGAATGGTACCTTACTGTTTCATGACAAATGTGTTTCTTTCTTCCAGTCGCTAAAAACTTTAAGCGTTCAGACCTAGTTTAAAGAAAACAAATGAAGCCTTATTGCCTTATAATTTCAATTTGATGAAACTCAAGAAATAACAAAAGAAAAAAGCGTAATTCCTGCTAAATCACGATGCTTTTTATTTCCGTTTCAACGTGCTTCTGCTATATTTGATAAGTTTTTTAAAAAAACTTCTAATCCAATGCGGGATTTCTAGTTATTTCGATCCATTGGACGCTGAAACCAGAATGAAACCACTAGAAATCCGATGTGTCGGACAAAAGTTTAAACCATGATTTGAACAAAACCTGTATGATCCATACCATTACGTGCAGTTATGGAGGTCAATATTTCTGAACCATTGTTAATAGTTTAACAATTAAACCATTTGATAAACCATTGAAAGTTAATAGCTACTCACCTTATTGCATCTTCCACGTCAGTATGCTTTAGCTTGAATGTATTTTATCCAATGTTTTCACAACCGAACCATGAATCAAACCGCGGGGACTTAAGGTTCAAGGTTTTAAAGGTCCGACCGGTCGAACTGTCAAGAACCGCATGTGTACTTTTATTGGAATTTCAAAGATAATTAAACAAGTTGCGTAACATAACACAATTATCAGAAGTTGTGTAACAAAATATAATTGCGAATAAACATATTTAGATCAAGTTTCATTACAAAAAAAACATCACTTACGATTTAGAAGTCATAAAAGAACAAACTGCACTTTCACATACAACCACCTACCGTACCTTACATATCCATGGTCCACAACGATGGTTGATTGCTTTTAGCTCTAGCTTTGTCGTCTACTTGTAACATTGCAGTATACGACATTAGCGGATCATAGTTGAACATTTCTACATCATTGTTTATTTATTATAAGGCCGCTTCATTACCAAAGAACTGACCAACGTCCACTCCGCTATCATTAATGTCAACGACATCGACCCCTACATCATCCAACGACCCTTCTATATTGACCAACAATCCTTCCATATCTAAGACTTGCAACTTTAACACCCTAATGAGAGCGACCAACATAGCCATGTTGCCTGCCTGATTTTTGTCATTTCCCGATTGATGGGGCTTGAGGTTATAATTTACCTATTTGGAATAGCATATCATCATTTATTTTGAGTGCCATATTGTTAGATCTGCCAAATCACTAATTGACATCTACAAAAAAACTTTGGATGATAAGTTAAGGGAAGGTGTCTTCTCCACCACCAACAGAAGTACGTTTGTAAAAATCGATGTACGTGACTCTTAAGAAATATTCTGTCAGGCATTCGTCTATACAAGTCATCCTGGAATAGGATGAATTGAAGGCACTCTCCTACTGCATCCTATATAGGAATCACCCCATGGATCAATAACAAATAGTCCTTGCAAATTCGAAGATCAATCACGATAGAATCACATGTCATAATAACTCTAGCAGCCAAACCAGAGTTATTTAAAAGTAGTCCTTTTGCTCATGAAGATCCACGTTCTTCAATTTCACCATTTATACAAGTATCCCTGCAAGTTAGTTTATGATTTGTAAAGTCGGTTCGAAGTGGATTTGGGTCCAGTTCCCATCTTGGTCTCTTCGAACTAACACATAATGAATATTTATTTGATAGTCAGTTATTTAACTATCAAATTTAAATGGGATAGATAAGTAAAACAATTTATATAAATTATTTTATTTTTAATTTTTATGACATGTCCATTATATTTAATTAAATTATACAAATCTAAATTCTGATTTCAAAACAATAATCAGCACAAGACGATACAATAAAACGTGTTAACATTTTATTTTACCTAATTTGGACTCGATTTATGAGTTCATAGCATAAGCGATAATTTGATCATTAATCATTCATCATAATATCAACAATCAACAATGATTTAACATTTTATTACAAACTAATAATAGTTTGACATATTTTATCTTGGATAACGACTTATTTCACATAATATTTATTTAAAGATCTTTGGAAATAAATTAATTGCTTTTATTTAAACAATTATTTTATTTTTAATATACATATATGTACATAGTTGGTCTTCAGACTTAAGTTTACATGATGATGTCAAATTCTGCAATTATGAAATAGCTCAATGCTTCCCGATCCTTTCTTCTCTCCTTTATTTATTTATTTATTTATTTATTTATATAACTTGATTTCCTCAGGCCTATTACGGCCCAATTGCACACACACATATCTTAATTTATTTTGTCATTGCCTGTAAATTATTTAGGTGAACTTCCACCACTTCTTTAATGTATATATATGATTAAATTTGAAAATGAACTTATATTTTAAATAAACCATTATTTAAATCTTTTTATTAATTTTTGGCCCGAAAGCCCAATAACACCCCCATAGCTTAATGCCATATTTCCTTCTTCCTAGTTGAAACATACGATTGCTTCAGCAAATACAGTGATTGACTACTTCAATCACTAATTTCTCTACCCGACTTCTTGCCCTTTCTTGCATCAGCCAAACCATTTGAAAACCCAGAAAAATAACTACCTCGGCAACCAAAAACGTGGACCAACCTAAGGCGACCCCTCCTTTTTCTCTACCTTTCTGTTACTTTTCTTTCATCTCTTTCTCTTCTCCATCTATTTCTTTTGTTCTTCAGCATGCACCATGTATACCGTACACATGCACTACCACGCCCCTGATGATCTCGCCTCTAACTCCATCACTACAAATGTGGTCTCCTAATCTTAAATCATTTCTGACTCTAAAATTTGTTCACATAAATCCAGTCAAATTCAGGATCTACAACAAACAGCTCCTCAAAACCGACTTCACCAAAACTGGCTTGTCTTGTCGCCACCTAAGCCCAATCACCACTATAGTCCAATCATTCGAAGATGACCCTTCCCCTTCCAATTCCCCCATATGCGATCATTCAACTATCCATGTAGGAGGTACAGTGCATCGCTGTTTCAAACCCAAAATTTGAACCCAAACATGTTATTTCGTTCAAAATCTCACAAACTACCCAATGGAAAATTATAGTTATATACTTCTTATGATCCCTGACTTTCCACGCCCCTACAGTGCCAATGCCATGACCATCTATCACCGTCATCGCCAGAGTTTGTTCAAATTGCAAATTCTAATTACCTCAGAAGTTGATACAACCTAGGTTACTAAAAACATGATTTTGATATTAAATTCATGGTTTTAATTACTGATTCACTCATATGCATGAATTTTAATTTAACAATATTTGAAAATTTGATACTAATGACCTTGCTGTAATTCATCGATTTCTAATTACATATGTTATGGTTTGAATTGAAACAAATTTTAGAGTATTCATTAGATATAAAAAGCAACTTTCATGTTGGACTTAACTTCAATAAAAAAACTAGAATTCATGTTCCAGATTTTTGAATTAAGAGGATGGGTATTCTTTGTGCACAGTTACAACATATAGGTGTTTTATTTCAAGATATTTCTTCCAGGTGATGATCAAGATATTCAATACACATGAGATGAAGCATAAATCAGGTATATATACGCACACACACACACACACATTTGTGTGTGTGTATGTGTGTATATATATATATGTTTGAATCATGATAGAGATATTCATGAATCAGGATAAAAAGGAAGTAAGGTTGTTTGCTCACATCATTTAGTTCACTGCTTTTGATTTTCAAACCCTCTTGTCCTAATATACAATTTGCAGCAATTAACCCATAAACAACTTCAGTGTTTTAGTTCAGTATGTTGGTTACCTATCACTGACGGAAATTTGTAACAATTAAGTTATTCAACGCTTAAGGAGATCGATAATGTGGCCATCATCATCCTACAACAAGTAACTCATAGCCCCATGCAAAACTCCAACCTCTCCTTCTGTCAAAGTAGCAGCATGTTTTCCACTATCAACGCCATGACCAGTAGCTTCGACTCCGATCGACCTGGCATCCTTATCCTTGACAAACTCATGAAATAGACCCATGGCATTCTAACCTCCGCCAACACAAGCTACCAAAACATCAAGCTTTCCACTCCATTTCTCCATTGCCTATTTTCTCGTTTCTTTGCCAATTAACGGCATGGAATTCTCTGACCATCATTGGGTATAGGTGGGGAACTGCTTTCGACCCTAGAATGCAACGAGTGCTTTCTACATTTGTTATTTGCGCTGTAATGGCTTTTGATGTCACGTCTTTCAAGAGTTTTCGTCCCAGAATGAACTCCTCTCACCTACACAGATAATTTTATCTTTTTGCATAATACGATTCATGCTCGTTATATAAGTTACAATTGATAGTAAACTATACATGGTTCTCTCAATCTTTTAGCAAAGAGGATAACACAAATGATCATAGTTATTCTCTTCATGCTATTTAATTAATCAACTAACAAGTTGATTCATTCTCCTTGCCTATCTACGAGTTGCTATTTGACTGACCTTCCTACCTCCCCGCTGTTAAGTTTAGATGATGACAGAAAAAATAATCTTTTGATAGGTTTATATTGTGTGCTTAGTATTCTACACTGCAATGAGTGTTCTAAAAAGAACAATCAGTCACCAAGATGCATTTTTAACAATACAAATTTCAAATCAATGTTTACAGTAGCTTAATGTATGACTTTATGCCACTTTAGTGCTTGGTAAGTTTACAAGTAGTTGAGTGCATGAAAACCCAAAATAAATCATTGCTTAGTACACATTTTGTATGCAAAAAAACAGCTACTTTTGTTTATTGTAGAAAATTTTAATATTTTTTGTTTATAGTCATAAATCTGCTGAATAATACACCTTTTTTAGAATAATAATCATCAAGAGGTCTGTTAACGATATTTTTCGTCAACACCGGAGATAGGTCTATAGAGATGGACCTAAGGGGAAAATAGTATTGTTCAGTTCCTACAAGCTTGAGTTAGTTCACCCTTTCCTAGATATCAAGGTCTTATGCCTGGAGATTAGTCACTCTTCCCTCAAGGGGTGAGTATCACGCTTTTGCCACTCAAGAGTCAACAATTACCTTGGGAGAAGGGTTTCCTAAGCATGACACATGCGAGGAAGCTGAACAGCTTTCGAAAGGTTCATCTAGGTTCGGTAAAAGGTAGGAAGCTTAAGGAAGATAATCTTGGTAATCGACAGTTCAGGAGCTGGGGAGAGGTAGGTACGGTAAGGCTTATATCGTGAGGAAAGCCATAGGTCGCCAAGAACCCGACTACTTAAGCATCAGGTTGCTAAGAACCTGACGACTTGAATAGGAATATTCTGATGATCCAACAGTATAGCAAAATACACACAAAAATATACTGAAAGGTAGCATAGCATGCGGAAAAAGTAAGAACACACAATTTATAGTGGTTCGGTTCAGATTGAACCTATGTCCACTTTAAGAGCTTTGATGATTTTATTCATGGAGAAGCTTACATAAGAAATCCCTAAATTGATTTATATTTTTATGGTTAGTTCTCCTAGAAAAATGAGAGGAAGATTGCAGAGATCAGGAAAAAGCCTCCTCTAATGTGACCCTTCGGGTCTTATTTATAGAGGTCTTGGGTCCCCTTTTGCTCCTTTTTCCAGCCACTTTTTTGTGCCATCTTTTTGTTCCCGCCTTTGGCTTTCATTGTTTTGTCTTTTTCTTCCTTTCTCCTGCTCGCCACGGCCTTCAGCTATCGTTTTTTTTGCCTTTTTTTTATTTTACCCCTTTTGTCATCAACCTTCCGTTAGCTTCCTCTAGCTGTCTCTAGCTTACTCTAGCTTCCTCTAGCTTTCTCTGGCTTCCTAGACCACGTTGTCAGTTTCTGAACCCCTTCGTTTGTGGGCTCAGCAGAAGACCTTCCTGAATGCGTAAACAGGATTTCGGTTGTTCTTGTGAACTCCAGTTCCGACAGAAAGGTTTCCACCGCCTTTCTTCCCATCAAATGTCTTCATGGATGCTTTTTTGTCTTTGCAATATCAATCTTGGACACTTGGGAATGGCTCCGGTGCCATGCCTTCCAGTAGTTTGGTTTTGAAAGTTATTCTTGGCCTTGATGGCTTTCGGTTTCGGGACCTCTGGTCTCGATTCATCTCTATACCTCTCTGCTTAACTAGTGGATTATGAAGTCTTCAGTAGCGGTAAAGGGAGTCGGTTCCGGCTTTTGGCACATGTGTTCGTCTTTAGTTATAAAGGTGGGCTTCCAGAATACCTTCCGGTGATGTTGAAGATGGCTCTAAATGTTGGTGTTGGTATCAAGTAGGAATCAGTAGGTTCTTTCCTTCTTCTGCTTGCATCTTGGATTATATGCTTTCGGTACCAGGTGTATGCTTCCAGAATTGTTATTCTACATCCCATTCAGTGTCGGTATTACTCTTTCGGTATCTTCCTTTTCATATTGACCTTGATCTTTCCCCTGTCATGACCTTTCGGAATCTTCAATACTACTTTCTATCTCTAGCTGTCGATATTGGATCGATATTGTTGTGTTCTGATTCTTCTTGGCTGCTGGTATCTGCTTTGCGATTTTCCCTTTTTGCTCTATGGTTTTATTGTTAACTCTCGGGCTTTTGCTTCCGGTGACTCCTTGAATTTGGCCTGGTTTCGCTATCCAAAACCCCCTTTACCCTTTCGTCTTTAAAGCTTCAGCTTCTTCATATTTGATTGGTACAGAATTTGGTGTTAACAGTTAGCCCCACCTCTAGTATGAAGAAGCTTTTATTCTTTAGGACAAACTCTTACGATTCCTGTACAACTTGCCTATCACTAAAGAATTATCATAAAAATCCTAGGTATTTGTAACACCTCCTGATCTTTGCATTAGATAAGGAACATATACACACACTTTTGCATATGTTCATACAACATTAGAAGTTTCCTAAGGACAATGGATGCTTGTGGATGATGGTTGAGTAGATGGGTGATTGGATGGTAGGACACATTCTTCTTAACTTGAAGATTTCGGGGACGAAATCCTTTTAAGTGGGGGAGAATGTAACACCCCGTGTATTCTCTAACTGTGGAATTAACAAATTAAAGTATAATTAATTTGAAATCAAATAACTAAGGGAAACGGGATACGCCATTGCGTTCGTCTCGGAAAAATACGCGAAATAGAGTCCGAGTTTTCGAAAAACGGAGTCCGTATGAAGAAGATATAGCCTCCGGAAGTTTCTGAATTAAGTTTAAAATTAAAATTTTTCAAGTACTGTTTTATCTGTCTTGTAAGTTTCTGTTCTGTTTACTAAAATGCTCCACCAAAGTTAAGGCATTCCCTTTGTGAGTGACCTTAACGGAGGTGGGGTGTTACACTTGGTATCAGAGCTGAAGGTTACCAGATTTTATAAGAAAAAAAAAAAGTTTTGAAAAATTATTTTCAAAAAAAAAAAAAAAAAGTTTTGAATGGAAGTATTTTCAAAAATAAAGCTTATTTTGAAAAACATGATCCCCAAGAGCCATATATCTTTCTTTCAGTCCTTTTTGTATTGAACCTTTCCTTTTTCGTTCCAGCATGTCTGAAGCATCTGAGATACCAGAGGGTGTTCATGTACCCGGTTGGTTTCGTCAATATCTTGAGGCTAGGACCGCCGCTGCAGGTCCAGCAAATGATCCCCCTCCTCCACCCCCTCCTCGTGCAATTGCTTTCTCAAAGATTTGTAGAGATTTTAGGGCCATGGGTGGGAAGGATTTCAAAGGAACTGAATCATTCGTAGAAGCAAGGAATTGGCTCAAAGAAACTGATGATCTATTCGTTATCTTTGAGGTGGACGATAGGCAGAAGGTACAGTTGGCAGTATGGCTGCTCAAAGACGAAGCTTCCTACTGGTGGGAAGTCACTAACGCCGAGAGGCCGGTTGAGACATGGATGGATTTCATAACAAAGTTTGAGACAAAATTCCTCTCGCAAGCTGAACGAAGTTTACAATTGGAAAAGTTCTTGTCTCTTAAGCAAGGAAGTATGACGGTCAAGGAATACGTCAACCAGTTCAACCAACTAGCAAGATTCGGATTGGATTTAGTCAACACTCAGCATAAAAAGGCTCTCCGCTTTGTTAAAGGATTGAATGAGCCACTGCACAGCCTAGCCATGACCCATGTACCCATGGGAGCAACTTACGAGAAATTGGTGGATATGGCACTACTGCACGAGGAAGACAAGGGCCCGAAAGAGACAAAGAAGGAAGAACCACAGAATAAGAAAGCGGGGCCCAAAAAGGAAACACAAAAGAAGGATGAGAAGTCTGAAGATAAGAAGGGGAAAAAGTGCTTTACTTGTGGGAGCTCAACTCATCTGAACAAGGATTGCAGAAAAAGGAAGGGCGCTTGCTTCAACTGTGGGGAGATGGGACACTTCACTAGGGACTGCCCGAAGAGACGAGGACAAGGAGGGCAGGCGAACACTCTTGAGGCTAGTGGCTAGGATAGAAATAGGAAAATTTCTATAGCCAGGCTACCACGAGCCTGTGCCTAATCTCATAAGAGATGAACGTATGAACGCAAATTTTGGGATAAATAATGAATGATGCGAAATTTGACAAGACTGAATTGAATGTATGACTTTAGGTCTGAGGCATAAAATATATTGGACATGTGACTTGGGATTGGATGCATAAATTTGACTATGAACATATAATTTATATATGTTGTATGCATAGTGTATGTTGTAATTTAGATCTGTAATTAATTAGAAAAAAAGATGAGCATATGTTGTAAACTAGATTTGGATCTATGCATATTCTATGATAGAAGAAAAGAGGAACCATTGTATGATTACATATGATTTGAGACTTTGGACAAAATGCATATAAAAGTCAAGATCTGATTTTTTTTAGAAGATATGATTTAAAGATTTAGATTGTTGGGTATATTTTGCATAATGATTCATGACTTAATAAGGAGAAGGATATGGAAACGTAGGTGTAAAAGATTTACATTAATTAGGATCTCTACTATTGTGATTACACCTAAATAGGGAATTTTGCATATATGGCATGCATTGTAATTAATGATCATATTTGGTATAATTTATATGTGAATCTGCTGTATAAGGTTAGTTTAACAAAAAATAGAACATATGTTATAGGGTAAATTATGTCCATATTCTGCGCTATGTAAATGTATGCAAACATGGAAGTATATGATCTTATTGTGAATCACGACAATTATTTAGGCATATGAATTTAGGCCTAATTTATGTTTAGGCAAGGCATGTAAATAGAACCTTTAGAAATATTAAACCTGCTAAATCTGTCATTTACTGAATCCGTTGAAAATGTCTATTTTGCTAATTTGCTAAGTTGCCTAAAACTGCTAGTTCTGTTATATTGCATAGACTGCTAATTAGATTGAAATGCCAAATCTGTTAAATTTGTCTGTTGAGATGCCTAACCTGTTATATGCCAAAATCTGCTAAGTTGCTAAATCTATTAAATCCGTTAAGTCATATAATCTGGAAAAATCTGCTATCTGCTAAAATCTGTTATCTGCTGTGTTGATACAATCATCCTGTTATTGATATAATCTGAATTGGCATATATATATATTGGGCGTGCGCATAAACGGTAAATTATTAATTAATTGGCCGCAAAGATAAACATGGCTAACTCGAGGTTAGAATGAGTTTGCGGCGTAATTCTGCCCGGAACCGCCCGGCACATCCAGTGGCCGCAAACAATAGGTTCTAATGTGAGAAGTTAGTCATAACCTGCTTAAGACACGAGGTTAGGTCTGGCTTGTGGCAGAAGTCTGCCCGGAACCGCCCGGCCCATCCAGCGGCCACAAGCTAGCGACCTAATGTGAGAGGTCCGGGCATTAATAATTAATTAATGCAAATCTAAGATAAGAATGGCGTCTAAAACGTATTGGGGAAAATAGGGATAAACCAACGGGATTAATAGGTGTAGTAAACCCGTCCAATACAAAGTTAGACAAATCTGAAAAATCTATACATCTGATCCGTTAGTCTGAAAACTTGTTAACTTAATTTGTGAACTAGTAAATCTGAATTCCGTATGTCTGAACTTGTAAACAAATAAATTTGAAATCTGTTAGTCTGGGGACACAAGGTTAGGAGGGGAATTACTTGTGTCATCTGTTGTTTGGGACCCATATTAGTCAGTAACCCTTTCTGGTATCAAAACTTTGACCCAACAGTAGGTAGGGTCCGGGCACGCTTACTGAACTAATTATAAGTGGTTCATTCTGATAATGGCGAGGGGTGTTGATGGTGCGTTCCAACCGGGTCATGTGCGTGCATGGATCCCGGTCTGCCTCTGAGGATGTAAGACGCCGTGACATCTGTAAATAGGTCTGTGCCAATTGGTTGTCACTTTAGGGAGTGATACACCCTACTGTGGGGCCGACACAGGATATTTATGTATTAGGGAGCCGATCGCTTGGGGTAGGGTTTTAGGGTACGCTTAGTTCTGTCTGTTTCTGTTGGTACCGTTTGTTTCTGTTGGGTGGTAACACCTGTCTGTTTCTGTGTGGTACCGTCTGTTCGGGTGGTAAAGGCCCATTACTAGTGTACACCTAATTCTACATTCTGTTTCCGTAGGGATAAATCTGTTTCCGCCTCTGTCTGTTTCTGATCGGGTAGTAAAGGCCCATTATTAGCATTCTGTTTCTGTTAAAGTATTCTGTACCCGTTCCTGCTTCAATTTAGACATTAGGGTGGTACCTAATTCTGCTATACTAGTATTAGTGCAGAGAAGTGTAAAACAATAGTTTATATCATTCTGTTTTTCTGTTATATCTGCTACACCTGTTACAGTTATCTCACATCCAGTTTTATGTTCATATCATATTATTATTATCTGTTCATATGCTGAAAGTCACTGGACTTGCCAGACTTTTTTTCTGACCCTTGTTGTTTCGCCTCCTTTCTTCCGTTCCCCCCCCCCCCCAGGTTATCCAAGGAGGGAATACTTTAGCTTGATCCAGATTTCTCTTTGCTTGAAGTGCTTAAAGTATGGCTTGGCTCTGTATAGCTTCCGTTCCATGGGGATTATGATTTTAAACCATGCAATTTGAAGGCTTTTGTACAAGACTGATACTTTGTACTTGAATTCTGAAATTGAAAGGATGTAACCATATTAATTTCTGTTTCCGCTGTAATAAAGTTAAAAAATTTCAAGTACTGTTTTATCTATCTTGTAAGTTTCTGTTCTGTTTACTAAAATGCTCCACCAAAGTTAAGGCATTCCCTTTGTGAGTGACCTTAACGGAGGTGGGGTGTTACAGTATTAGTTCTATATTTCCCAGAATATTAATGCGAGGGAGAACACGAATTTTGGTAGTGGAAAGAGTTTGGATATAACTTGCGAGTTATGAACCGTAGTGCTCGAGAGACGCTATGCATTCACGTGGAATCTTATGATTTAAAGTTCTGCATTCTTCTAGAAGTGTTGAATGAAGAACTCAGTATTGTTATCTAAACATTACGCTCCCAAGAATTCACTGTTAGAAATGTGAAATCTAAAATTTCGCATTTGGGTGTTTGCAATAGAAGATTCGTCATTGACAAGCACAATGCGTTAGCAAGAGTAGCATGACCTGCCTAATGCATGATATTTATGATGTGCTTAACATAATTTTAACCGTGGTAGCCAATACTAGGGATAAATGTGCTCTGGGTTTAGAAAACTCCATGTACAAAGTGTTGTGACATCATGATCCTTGTCGCAAGGCTTCGGACGGGAGGTCCACAGTACCTGCCAATGTTCGATGTTGAGAACTTTTAACTAGAAATGATATCAATATATTCGAAATCCATATGTAAATATGATAGAAAGAAATCAGCACCCTTTATGGAAATAGGGAAATACCAAGGAATGAAAGTTTAAGGCTTAAACATGAGTTTATGCAATAGGAATTCGAAAACCTGAATGTGATAGGCAAATGAAAACCAAAAAATAGAAAATCAAATATCAGAAATTCCTATTTGCACTTAGTTAAAACCCCAAGACTGATGCTTGGGTAACAAGAAAATCAGAAATCCCAAGACTTATACTCGGATAAATGGAAATCAGAAATTGTTACAGAAACCTCGAGACTTATACTTAGGTAAGTAGAAACCAGAAATCGGATGGAAACCCCAAGACTCATACTTGGGTAAGCATATACCAAAAATCATATAGGAAGCCCAAGACTCATGCTTAGGCGATTTCAAATCAGAAATTCTATAGAAAGCCCCAAGAGTCACGCTTGGGTGAATTTAGATCAGAAAGCCCCAAGACTCACACTTGAGTGAATTTAGATTAGAAATCATACAGAAAGCCCCTAGACTCATACTTGGGTAGGTAGAAACCAGAAATCGCATGGAAACCCCAAGACTCATACTTGGGTAAAACATAAATAAGAAATTCATATCGAAAAACCATACCCTTAACTGACAGTTGTTAAAGAATGTATAGCTAAATAAAATGCCCTGATAACGGCATAGAAGAAACATAGAAGGTTAATTAAGGATCGTCCAACGAAAGCATCACAAACCATCCAAAGATCGTACATGTGCATAGTGTCAAGCTATCCAAATATTATTGAAAATGATCAAGAAACCATAGATTGTGTGTGTGTTTCCCGGAGGTTCGCTTAGAAAACATTTGTAAGAAAGATTCTTAAATATTCCAAGAAGTAATCTCTAGGTGTGTATATATAGAGGGCTACTTTCAGGATAAATTAACCCTATACTGAGATTAGTTGTTCAGCGAATGTTTCTCTCAATTTTCTAGCCTTCGTGTATCTAACGTCTAGTCTTATTCCTAACCCAGAGGACATGTAAATGAATGAATGCTCTCTAAGACAGCGACACTGGTCCCTTTATATGGGAAGATGTGGGAATTACTAGTCCTGCTTAGGGGTATTATAATTTGTAGGGGATGTTAGCCTCACTTAGGAGGCGACTCCACAAGGTGGAGATGTAACTTTGGTTGTTAGCCTCACTTAGGAGGCGACTCCACTAGATGGAGATGTAACTTTGTTTGTTAGCCCCACTTAGGAGACGACTCCGTTAGGTGGAGATGTAAATTTGTGGGTTCTCTTCTTAGAAGATTTCTTTGTTGCTCCTCTTCTTGAGGCTTTTTTAGATGCTCCTCTTCTGGGAGGTTGTGTTTGTTGTTGCTTCTCTCTCTGAAAGCTTTGTTTAACACTCCTCTTCTGGGAGGTTTTTGTTTGTTATGGCTTCTCTCTCTGGAAGCTTTTTTGATGGTGCTTCTCTCTCGGAAGCTTTGTTGAAGTTGCTTCTCCATTCAGAAGCTTTGTTGATACAGCTTCTCCATCCGGAAGCCTTGTTGATATCATTTATCAAGGGCAGGTTCCACACCTTTCATAGAAGCATTTAAGTATGTCAATATAACATGTCTGACAAATTCGTGAAATTCTGAAATAGGGGAGATAAGATTTAGAAGAATTTTAGTTGATCCAAGCTATGATGGGCGTTTAATCATTCCATTGCTACATATTTGTATAAACAGCTTCCACTGAAGCTTGTCTTTGATTGATAACTTTGTTGTGTATTCATTCATGTATTGCGTTTCTTCGAGTGCTTCCATTTGACCTTTCGTTCCCTCTCATGGGATGAGACATTAACAGAAAGTGCTCCACTTGAGCTTTTGTTATATGCATGAGCCTGAGCACGGTTTGGTTTTTACCTGTAATAGCACTCGAACTTACATTAATATTTGTTTGCCTGTAAGTAAGATGATAAAACTAAACGAATAATAAAAGTATTCTTTTGAGATAAGAGGCTTATTGTTAAGTTCCCACTCCCATGTTATGTTGTCTCTGACTAGCTTTCCCACTTATTTTACTTTGAATTTCTCAAGTGAGCTTTCTTTTTCTTTTCGGCTTGATGTATTTTTATCAAACTCCAATAATGTCTGGTTTTGTGTCCTTCTGTCTTGTGATAAGAGCAATAGTCTTTCCTTTTGTTCAATTTTGTAGAACTTTCTACAAGGGGATTGGAACCAAGCCCTTCTTCCTGTTCTTGCATCAAATTTTTCCTTGCGTTAAGTATTTCTTCCGTAAGAATAAATTTATCAGTTCTGGAATACAAATCATTCAAGCTTTCTCATTCGTTTAAGATAAGTTCCTTCCTAAAGGGGGATGGTACAAGCAACCCCGACGATACAATGCTTAGCTTCTATCTATCCGCTGCCCCTTTCACTTTGAGTGAATTATTGTGAAACCACTTTAGATAGCAATTGAAGGACTCTTTCGATCTTTGTTTGATTCTAGCCAAACCATAAATGTTATTTGTTGAATCCTTTTGCATATGGAATTGTGCGCTAAATGTAGTGGACAATTGCTTCCAAGATATGATGAGAGGCCCGTGATGATGTTTGCGCCATTTAAGAGCTCTTCCATGAAGAGTTATCACGAAGACCTTGCGCCGAAGGGCTTCAGAAGCCTTATATGTATCCATGTAATTCTCAAAAAGGGATAGGTATTCCTCAGTCTCTGTAGTCCCATCATACGCGAGTTTGTTTTCTTATATTTCAAACGGGACCTTCGCCATCATTATCTCTTTGGAGAAGGGGATTCGTTGCAACTTTCTATCTTCTATCCATGTTAGGCTTTCGTTTTCTTCTAAACTAACTGCCTCCTTTAATGCTTGCTTGTTTCTCCATAAGATTGGGCTATTACGTATATTTGATAAAGACTTGGTTTGATTATAAAGTTTTGTGGTGCTATGATCCTTGATTCCGCTTCATAGGGTTCTACTTTAGAGGTTTTTCGGACCAATTCTGCTTCAATAAATATCCTAGTGGTATCAATTTGCAAAGCCAAGTGTAATAATTCCAACTCATCTTTCATTAAAGTTGAAGATCCTCTAGTTTCTAGTTTGGTTATTTGGATGTTGTTTTCTGGAATGGACAACATGTTGGTTCCTTCTTTGCCATTTTCCCCAATTGAATCATCCTTTAATTGATTTTCAGAGCACCTTGGTATTTGGAAGCTCCTGGTTCAGATTCCTTCTATAATCTTGCTTCCTCAAAGCTTAGTCCAAACCAGGATGGAACAACACGGTTAGAAGTGTGTCAATACTATCCAAAAGGTTAAAGGTAGAAAAGAGGGAACCGAGGTTCAAGACCTCCTTCTAGCACCAAAATGTTAACGATATTTTCCGTGAACACAGGAGACAAGTCAATGGAGATGGACCTAAGGGAAAAAGGGATTGTTCAGTTCCTACAAGCTTGATTTAGTTCACCTTTTCCTAGATATCAAGGTCTTAAGCCTGGAAATTAGTCACTCTTCCCTCAAGGGGTGAGTATCATGCTTTTGCCACTCAAGAGTCAACAGTTACATTGGGAGAAAGGTTTCCTAAGCACAACACATGTGAGGAAGCTGAACAGCTTTCGTAAAGTTCATCTATGTTCGGTGCAAGGTAGAAAGCTTGAGGAAGATAATCTTGGTAATCGAAGGTTTAGGAGTTATGGAGAGGTAGGTACGGTAAGGCTTATATCGTGAGGAAAGCCTCTGGTCGCCAAGAACCTGACGGCTTAAGCGTCAGATTGCTAAGAACCTGATGACTTGAGCATGAATATTCTGATGATCCAACCGTATAGCAAAATACACACAAAAATATATTGAAAGGTAGCATGGCATGCGAAAAAAGTAAGAACACACGATTTATATTGGTTCGGCTTTAACCTACGTCCACTTTAAGAGCTTTGATGATTTTATTCATGGAGAAGCTTACATTAGAAATCCCTAAACTGATTTATATTTTTAGGGTTAGTTCTCTTAGAAAAATGAAACGAAGATTGCAGAGATCAGGAAAAAGCCTCCTCTAATGTGACCCTTCGGGTCTTATTTATAGAGGTCTTGGGTCCCCTTTTGCTGCTTCTTTTTCCCGCCACTTTTTTGGTGCCATCTTTTTGTTCCCACCTTTGGCTTTCATCGTTTTGTCTTTTTCTTCCTTTCCCCTGCTCCCCGTGGCCTTATGCTATCATTTTTTTTTGTCTTTTTCTGGTTTTACCCTTTCGTCATCAACCTTTCGTTTGCTTCCTCTAGCTGTCTCTAGCTTCCTCTAGCTTCCTCTAGCTTTCTCTGGGTTCCTAGACCGCGTTGTCGGTTTCTGAACCCCTTCTGTTGTAGGCTCAGCAGAAGACCTTCTTGAATGCGGAAATAGGGTTTCGGTTGTTCTTGTGAACTCCAGTTCCAACAGAAAGGTTTCCGCCGCCTTTCTTCCCATCAAATGTCTTCATGGATGCTTCTTTGTCTTTGCAATATCAATCTTGGACTCTCGGGAATGGCTTCGGTGCCTTGACTTCCAATAGTTTGCTCTTGAAAGTTATTCTTGGCCTTGATGGCTTTCGGTTTCGGGACCTCTGGTCTCGATTCGTCTCTATACTTCTCTGCTTAAGTAGTGGATTATGAAGTCTTCGGTAGCGGTAAAGGGAGCCGGTTCTGGCTTTTAGCATATGTGTTTTTCTTTAGTAATAAAGGTGGGCTTCCAAAATACCTTCTAATGATGCTGAAGATGGCTCTAGATGTTGGTGCTGGTATCAAGTAGGTATATGTAGGCTCTTTCCTTCTTCTGCTTGCGTCTTGGATTATATGCTTTCAGTACCAGGTGTATGCTTCCAGAATTGTTATTCTACATCCCATTCAGTGTCGGTATTACTCTTTCGGTATCTTCCTTTTCATATTGACCTTGATCTTTCCCCTGTCATGACCTTTCGGAATCTTTAATACTACTTTCTATCTCTAGCTGTTGGTATTGGATCGATATTGTTGTGTTCTGATTCTTCTTGGCTGCTGGTATCTGCTTTCGGCTTTTCCCTTTTTGCCCTGTGGTTTTATTGTTAGCTCTCGGACTTTTTCTTCCGGTGACTCCTTGGATTTGGTCTTTTCTCCACGAACCTGGTTTCACTGTCCAAAACCTCCTTTACCCTTTCGGCTTTAAGCTTTTGCTTCTTCATATTTGATTGGTACGAAATTTGGTGTAAACAAGGTCCATAATCATTGTGTGTTCATGATTCTATAATGCGGTAGAATTAAGAAAGCACAACGAAAATGTTTACTTTTTAATGGTTATAATTAAGCATTGGATAGTAGACGCAATGAAAAAGCTAAATGACAATAAAAGTAACCTCTACTCTACGTACTCGCATCTTGAATACATTATGCGCCTACCTATCCATATCCTGCGCGCCCATATAAATAATACAATCCAAAGCGTGCACACATAGTATCAGTGGCAACTCCATATTGTCCAGCTCCTGTTTTTGATATTGTGAGCTTCTTTATGGTTAAGATCTTCTCTCTTGAGATATATGTGCGGGCCCTCGCCACTGGGTCGCTTGCGGTGCTCGGTAAGTCACTCTGCAAAGTAAAGTGGGCTCTCTCGGCCTACGTAATCTTTTAGTACGCCATCAAGTTTTTCTATGGTGGATGATACAAAAACTAAGGTTCAGTGGAAATGCAGGAGAAAAATGAACGTGTTATAACAGAGCATTTTACAACCATACCCTTGGTCCCCTGAATTCAAACAAACGACAAAACACAAAAATCGAAGTTATAACACTACTAATTTTCTATCCTACAGTATTGATTAATTTTCATCGAAATACGAAGAAAACTGAGGTATGTTGAAAGAGCATATATTATGCATAGCTGGAAAATAAGACTGATGAAATACATATGTGTATCTACTAGAATGTAAACCCTTCATTGGAGATGTTAAGATATTTAATCTGTCATTATTAAAACTACCATATAAGATGCAGAAACATATATCTATTACAAATTCATTTTCAACGTCTTTAATGGCATATATATATATATATATGTCATTATTGACATGTATATATCTAAGATGTAATGATCTATATAGTTGCAGATTCGTTCTAAGACTAAATTAATGGCATGCATTTGTCTTTAGAATCAATATATGGCACAAAAACATCCAAGATGTGAAAATATCTCATTGTTGCATACTTGATTCGTGAATCAATTTATGAGACATCAAAGGTGTACAAATTAGCAAGCTTATTCTATGGTCAATTTATGGCACAATTGACAGGTAGGGTACATTTACATTTCACCATTGCTTAGCAAGCTTATTCTATGGACAATTTATAGCACAATTGACAGGTAGGATACAGTTACATTTCACCATTGCTACATATAAATTTTAGCATTGTACTTTTCTGTTCTTTTTCTTTTTGCTATTGAAGAATAGTCTAGCACACCCAAGTATACAATTGACAGGTAGGGTACATTTACATTTCACCATCGCGATTTGGAGAAAGAAGAAGAAACCCTAAATCAATAGTTCCATTTTCTTTAGTTTTAATATAGCTAAAATGCAAAACTATCAAAGCATTAACATGAAAAAAAGGGGATTAGAGGAAGGTATGGAAGAAGTAGCAGGAAACCGGAATGGCAGTTTCGAATTTGGGGAAGCAGTCTTGATTTGGAGAAGAGGGGAGAGCAATCGCCGTTTTAAAGGAGAGGAGGGAAGAGCCACCGATTTTAACACAAACAAGCAGTCTTGTAACACCCCGTATGTTGAATAACTTGCTATAATATAAAATAGGGCAGAATTAAATTTTAAAATCTGAATCAGGGGAAACGGGCTATGCCATTGCGTTCGTCTCGGAAAAATACGCGAAATAGAGTCCGAGTTTTCGAAAATCGGAGTCCGTATGACCCAGTTAAGGCCCGAAGAAGTTTCAGAAAATTCAAAACAGATTTGAATATTAAAATTTCAAATTTCAGAAGAGGCGGGAAAATTCCCGCCAAACAGAGGGAGTCGACACAGGGGTCGACATGGGTGTCGACCCCCCCCCCCCCAAGGGGTCGACCCATGTGTCGACCCATGGGTCGACCCCCCCTGTCGGTCTGTGTGACCTGGGTGCACTGATTTGAGGGTTAGGCTGTGTGTTTGGTGGCTTGTGACGAAATCTGACAGCTCTAACCTAATCTAGGGTTAATCTAAGGGCCTAAAACACTTAACTAATCTATAGATACACCCTAAGACTACCCTAATTCATACTAAAATTGGAGACAACGTCGTTATGCCGTCAAAATGCAACTAGAAGGAGCCACCAACAAATTAAAGAGGAAGATAGCTTCTCAAATCAACTTCTAATCAACTCTAGCAACTTAATCTTCTTCATTGAAGTGCTAATCAACAAGTTGTGAGTTTCTATGCCTTTAGCAAGCAATTGCTAAACTAATTATGATAGGATATAATGAGGTTATGGTTATGTATGTGGATCAATGCAAGTTATGTTATCATATGCTATGTGTTCATGATGTTATGCAAGTTATGCAAGTCATATGTTATGTGTTATGCAAGTTATGCAAGTCATATGCTATGTGATCATGATGTTATGCAAGTTATGCACGTCATATGCTATATGTTCATGATGTTATGCAAGTTATGCAAGTTATATGCTATATGATCATGATGTTATGCAAGTTATGCAAGTTTTAGGCTATGTGTTCATGATGCTAGTTATGCAAATCGCTATGATAAACATTGATCCATTATGACACCATGTTATGCAAGTTTGGTGTTTGATTATATGCAAGTTCATACATGACATGTTATGCAAGTTTGTTGTTTGATTATATGCAAGTTCATATATGACATGTTATGCAAGTTTGGTGTTTGATTATATGCAAGTAACATATTCAAGTTTACACCTTTGTATGATATGCATACATATGCAAGTTAACCCCTTTGTATGTCATACATACATATGCAAGTTTACCCCTTTGTATGACATAAGTAGCTTATGCATGTTACCCTCTTTATGACATATGTGATTCATGCAAGTTTGGGTTGATTATTTATGCTAGTTGGGTTTGATGCTATATGCATGTTGACACCTTTAAAATCCATGTTGATGCTAATGTTATGCAAGTTGAACCCATTGTATTTGTGATGAATCTCCCCTTTTAAGTATGTCATGTTAGCGAATTACGTGGGGAACGATGGGGTTAATATTCAAGTTAATGAAATGGTGTGAAGTTGGTATGATTATGCATACCATAAAGTGGATGGACATAATTGAGTCAATTATGTACATCGTTAAATTTGTAATTAATTAGGGATAATTAATACAAATTATGGGGGTGATTAATTAGGTGTAATTAATCGACTAAGACACGAGGTTGGACCCTTTTGTAGCATAAGACTGCCCGGAACCGACCGACAAATCCAGCGGCTACAAATGATTGGCCCAATGTGAGAGGTCTTAGGCATAAACTAAATACGTGACAAGTGTAAAGACACGAGGTTAGACTCGGTTATGGCGTAAGGCTGCCCGGACCCGACCGGCAAATCCAGCTGCCATAAAAGATAGTCTAATGTGAGAGGTCTTTACAACGGTTACGTTCTTAATCAATTAAGAAACACTTAACCAGATAAGCATGTAGTGGGGCATGAGGGGTTAAGTGGGTGTCTTGGGTGGCATGTGGAAATCATGTAAGTGCCTTGGGTGGCATGTGGAAATCTAGTGGGTTGCCTTGGGTGGCAATAGAAAATACGATTAGAATACTTAACCAAGTGGAAACATGTAATTAAACATGATTAAAGGGTTAAGTGGGATGCACTAGAAAAAGGGACAAGCTTAGGTGGGTAGCTTGTGGGGGCCCATTTCAACCAGTAACCCATATGTATCTTATTGGGCTCGACCCATGTCGAGGACGGGGCACGCGTACTGGGCTTGACTATAAGAGGCCAAAACGGGTTAGCGGTGGCAACGCAAGTCCAACGGGTTTCATATGCGTGTGTGGACCCGGGCTGGTAGGTAAGACGTTGTTGCATCGTGTAGGTATAAGCCGTGCACCATTGGTTGTATCGGGTTGCCACTTTGGGGAGTGATACACCCCACTGTGGGGCCAGCACGGGTATCTACGGTAGGGAGCCGATCGCTTGGGGAGTAGTGGGTACACCTAGTGGAGATAGGGGCAGACAACACCTATGTAGTCAGCTAGGGGTACACGAAACTACTAATTAAATTTTCTAAGTCCTTGGGTGGGATCAACCTTTAAGTAGGAATGACTGGTGTGGTGCAGTTAGTAGTTACCCTTGGGTGGGTAGATGCGTCTTTACCGTTATCTTAGTTCATCCTATGTCTAGTTGGCTGCTGAGTGTAGTCATTTATCCCCAGTCATCACCGTACTAAGTTTATATCATACCCTAATTACTTTAATGATTGTATTGTTAAAGTTATAGGGCTCACTCAGACTTATGTCTGACCCCGTTGTTTTTATCTTTTTCCCAACCCTCAGCTTCTCAGAGTGGGCCTAGCACTAGTGGGCTTTGATCAGATTGCTTTATCTATCTTTTGGAGCTTGGACCGTGATGTAAAGCCCAGCTTATCTTTTCTATTATGGCTATTAGTTATGTAGTGGGATTATGTACTTATGTTTTATCAGGATGGATATTTAGTACTTGACTCTTTTATGGTGTTGTAACTAAACATGTTTACCTTCTGCTGCAATGAAATGATGTTTTAGATTTTCAAGTATTATTTATATCTGTCTTGTTGTAATTTTTCTGTTCTATATTCACTTAAAATACTCCACCGAAGTTAAGGCATTCCCTTAGTGAGTGACCTTAGCGGGTGTGGGGTGTTACAAGTCTTGATTTAGAGACACCATTTTTTTTTGTTTTGGGAATTTTTTTTATTTCAGCCGAAATGAAAAAGTGAAGAGGGAGAAGTGAAAATAAAAATTAGAAGGGACGGGAAAAATATCATGCTTTTTTGATACGACTCAAACCCGTACCAAATGAACTAATCCGAAGCTTCAAAGATCTATAGTTAGATTTTAGGGGTTGGGGGAGGTGCGGATCGGTTGACCTGTAGTAAATAAAATTTGATACGACTTTAAGCACTATCAAATTTGATACGACTTTAAGCCATAACAAATCTACGCAGCCTAGTGTGTCAAATTTGCTGTTTTGGTGTAGTGATCCATAAATCTTGATGTTTTTTTTATTTCATCACGCACTTGTTCAACACAATTCTTTGGTAACCTTCCACGCAATGCGTGAAGGTTCGGTCCTTCGTATCCTTTTCCAAAACTGGCAATGACATTTATTACTGGTTGATACAACACTGGATTCACAACATTGAATGGAATTGATGCATCATAGAACCACTTTGCAACAACAATATCTACAACATCCTTTACCGCTTTGCCTTGAAGTATACTTTTTATGGTTGGTTGAGAGCTAGTGGTGATTCTTGGAATTAAATTAGGAGTCGAGGAATCTGACTGTTGTACACTAGTAGATGTGAATCTTTTCTTCGGACTAAAAGGCATATCATCATCTTCATTTTGAAGAGCGCAATCTCTAGATTTTTTTTGTTGAAATATTCTTCTTTAACACTTCCCCACTTTCAATATTCAACTTCATTGTTCATTTAACTTCATCGTCCACACACATACAAGGATTACATCCACCTCCAAATAAACCATAAAGATGATATTTGAAATGATGAATTCCACCACCTTTAAAAACTTTGTTGCAGTACGTACACTTTATCTCCGAATGCCCATTAACTATTGTTTCAGTGCAATATTGCCATGCTAGATCAGATTTGGTTCTATTTGATTTTTGAACGGTGCTTTGAATGCTGGGATTAGATGCTTCTTCATAATTTGGATTTGTTGTCGTCCTGCTATTAATTTTGAGGAAAAAAAAAAAACATTGTTTTAACATCAAATAAGCAATAAATTATAAAGTATGAAACTGAAATTTAACTACTCAAAATAGCAACAAATAATGTTCTCAAATTAGTTGCCATTGATAATCATGTATACCTAGGCTGAAAGGATAGCAATTTGAGAACAGGTTGTCAGGTAACAGGCCCAAGAGCTTAAAGAGAGAATACCTAAACGAGTAGCTGAATTGAAACTCCAAGGAAAAAAGAAAAAAAAAAGAAAAAAAAAAAAAAACCGGAATGAACCCAGAAGAGAGTAAAGGACAAGAAGGAAAAGGTGGCGATGGCTGCGATTTGACTGGATGGTGCTTGCGATGGCAGAAGCGACAGCGGCGACGTCGATTTAGAGATTGAGTTTTTCAGCGTGAGAAATAAAAGTAGTGTGATTTGAGAGAGACTAAAACAACGTAAGAAGGTTCAAAGGCTGAATACACGGTTCAAACTAAGATTGCGGGGTTGAACCAGAGCTTATGTTTGACGAATGTCTAAATGAGTTCCGGGCCTTTGTGGTCCAAGGTTATTTGCGGTTGAACCGCGGTCGGGTCCGGGTTTTAAAACACCGATTTATCTCTTACAAATGATGATTTGCAGACTCCATCATTTAATCAGTTTTGCAAATGCTAGTTCATTTTCTGTGCGGTTTAGTTCAAACTTAGCACTATATGCAAACTCCCATTGAATTACGCACCATACTACACCTTAAGCTTTTAGTACAGTTTCGTTTAGATCTATTTTTCTTTCTCTTTTTCTATTTGAACAATAGTTCGAAAATTCGGTTTTGGTCTCTCTTCCGTTTATTTGTAATTTTCTTTGTTTCAGGAACTTCGAAAATTTCAAAAATTTCAGTTTCGGTCATAATTGCCATATAACTTTAGTTGATTTTCATAAATTAGCTAAGTCGAAAAATAAATAAATATAAAACATCAAACGCAATGTAAATATTATAATTTATTAGTTAGCCTACATTTAAATTGAACGTTATAAATCAAAATTACATAAATACAGCAGGTAATTAATTAGAAAGAGCCTCATGGCAATTTAAATTAAATTAGCAGGCCACGTTTACGATGTACAATAATTTACAGTTGGGAGCCTTTTACAATGTAAATCCGCAGCCCAATTGGCATCAAGTCTTACTTCAAAACCGTATGGCCATTCTGAATCCTCTTCGCTCATCTTTTCTCAAGCCGTACTCTCTTCTTTTGCTGCAGAGCAAGCCGAAGCCGACTGTAAAAGGAAAAATAGAAATCAAATACATTACTGCTCAATCAACTTCAGCTTAATAAAGCTTTTCGATTATGGTGTAATCATACGCGAATTGGTCGAAGTTCTAGCTTGATTTTGGTTGGAGGTAACTGATTTTCCTGATTCTTTTGATACAATTACTTTTCTATTTGCTTTGTGCTTTTTAGCATCTTCCTACCACATAGATTCAATTCTTTAGTATTATTTTCACCGAGTTTAAACGGAATGCCCTAATCTCGTCACGCCTCCGGTCGGAACTGTACTAAAGTGACAGAATCCCGGTATTCGGGCCTGAACCTCTTACCTTGATTTGAACAAAAATCAATGATTAACCATCAGTTAGAAACCGCAATTCATTGGATAGATATTCAACCGTTTTGATTTTGGTGGGTTGTTACCTAAACGAAATTGATGAATTTTAAAAATTTGTTCAAAATAGAACTACAGTTGAATTTTGTAGAATAATTTTGTGTTTTTTTATATGTATAGAGAAGAAGAAGACAGCGATGCAAGCTAATTTCTAAAAGCGTGGAGGGAAAGATGAAGTCAACAAAGTTTAAATAGAAGCCGCCCGATTCGAATAGCAATGGATTCGGCCGTATTCAAAATGATATTTTCTCAAGAATTTTGGATAATGTCCATTTATTGGCCTCTCTCTCTTCTCTACTCATACTTCCAGTTACTCTTCTTTTCATCTTCTCCATCATATCCTCGTTGTAGCTTTTCCCATGATTCAAAATCCAAAATTGAGAAACCTATTTGCATAATTACCGGACCAACTTCAGGTTTGGGATTGGCTGCTACACGAGCTCTAGTGAATGAAGGCTATCATGTTATTCTTGGTTAGTTTTTTTTTCTTTTTTCCCCTCCCTCTTGGCAATGTTACATGTCATTTGCATTAACTTAGTTGTATAACTTTTTGTATCTTCTGTTCTTACCTTTTTTTCTTTCATTAAGCAGGCATAAATAAGTTCAAAGGTTTGAATTTGGTCTAAAATTTGGACTTTGTTCTATGATTTGGGTCAAAAATTCGAATTTGAGAATTTCTTTTTGCAGTTAGAATAGTCACAATAGATGTAGTTGTTGTCACTATTTTTACACGAGTATAGGAGGATGTGTATTCAATGGACCAAGTCATAATTTTTTTCCTTTTATAATTGGCAGTTGATCGAAATTCTGAAAACTTGCGTCAGGTATATTTATGAATGCAGACTAAAAATTCTACTTTGTGTGCTTCAATATATTTTGTTTTGAATTGTTTTATTTTACAACAGACAATACAAGATATCAAGCACAAAAACAAAAATTCATGTCTGAAATCTTTCCTCGTTGACTTAGCATCATTCCAGTCCGTAATGAACTTTGAAAGGGCATTTAAACACTGGCTTTCAGACTCTGATTTGCATCCTTCCATACAACTTTTGATAAACAATGCGGGGATTTTGGCAGCAGAATCTCGAGTTACTTGCGATGGAAATGACGAGTATGTTTCTTTTCCTCGCATCACACAGCATCACAAACTGTGCTTGACAATTATTGTAGGGACTTTAGCTTCTTTGTTTTGTGGTTAAGGCCTACTTATGTTTAATGGAAAAAACCAGAACTCAAAAGATATGGATGAGATTAAGTTGGCCTTTGGCTTACTAGATGGGAAAAGCTATTTCCTTACACAAGTTGATTACTGGTGGACTTGGAACAGTTAAGGCTCCCCCGCCTAGGCCCCACCCAGGCGCTAGGCTAGATTCACCGCCTTGATTTTTGATCAAACCTTCAAGATGACACACTCTACATTATATAAGCATATAAATAGGTTTATAGGTACCATCTATGCACCAATATAGACTTGATGTCTCTTACAAGCATCAAAATGTTTGTGTCTAACGATTTTATCTCAGTGATTATTCCAGGATCCAAAAAAAAATCTATACTATACCATCATGGATAAGTTAGCACTAAAAAAAGAACTAAAATTGTATCAAAAACGCATAGATTCGATCAATTTTCAATTAACCCCCATCTTACTGGTTAATCCCTAGTCCATTCTTACCGGTTAGCATTCGCTTAGCGGTTTTTACAACCTTGACTTGGCATTACAATATTACAGAAATACAGATCACTATAATTCTAATGGCTGGATTTTTAGAGTCTGTTTCTTGTCCTGGAACGCTGAGTTTTCCCCGAATCAATATCTTATGACCCTTTTAATCCCTAACAGGCGGTGTAGATTTGTGCTCAGTACATTCTTATATGAGAATATGTGTTGAAAAGGATTTTAGAAAATCATTTCTTTTAGCAATCCGAGCGGGATGTGTATATATTTAATACAAATGTTAGCGTAGTTTAAGGTTTAAAACAAGGCCAATATTTAGTTTAAAAATAAGGTGGAGTGAAGGACATATGATAATTGTTCATAGAGTATTAAGCGCATGATTGTTGAATCTTTGTGCTAAATTATTCAAATGTAGATATACGTTTATGATCTTAGAATGATTCTGTTCCTTTTCAGGATGCTGGAAACAAATTACTTTGGTGCATTCCTTTTGACTAAACTACTTTTGCCACTACTCGAGAATAGTCCTATTCCTTCTCGAATAGTTAACGTGTCGTCTTTTACACATTATTCTGGTATGCATGACTTTACTTTTCGCATCAGGCAAATTGTTGATAAAACGTGTTGTGTTATTTTTGCTAAAATTTGCTGTGGAACTGTTGCTGTAATTATTGAATTCGATGTTGAGGGCAGTTGTAGAAAATGTTCTAGAATCTTGCTTACATGCTAAATCATTTATTATGTTCTCAATATCCAGTGTTTGGTGCTAAATTTGATAAGGAAAGTCTTTGTTGCTTGCCAACCTCCAGGAACTATCCTCTTGCTCATATTTATCAATATTCCAAATGTAAGTACACTTCCAAAGAAAAAAAATGTTGCAGCAGAATTAATCCACAATTTGCTTTTGTATATAATTTTTTTTGATGTACTTTGACAGTGTGCTTGCTTCTTTTTTCGTACGGATTGCATAGGCGTCTTAATTCTGGAAGCTCATCTGCTACAGTTTCTGCCAAGTATGCTTAGTAATTGATTAGTGAATGATAAAAGTGAAATATTATTCCTAAAGCATATATGACTTTTTTTTTTAAATAAATAAATTTGATCAGTGCTGCTGATCCAGGAGCTGTGGAAACAAGACTCATGCGCGAACTTCCTCAGGGCCTTTCACAGTTCGCATTTACGGTATTAAGATGGCTGAATCTACTGAAATCTCCTCAAGAAGGGGTTGCTTCGATTATTGATGCTGCTTTAGCTCCACCTGTATGATTAGTCCTTTACCAACTTATCTTCTTTGGATAGTTTGTCAAAATGTGTTCCTAGATATTGGAAAAAGTAAATGAGCGTACCATTCAACATCCAAAAACTTACTGTAAAATCAAATTAAAATTAGAGCGATAATATTTCAAATTCCTGAACGAAAATTATATTGAACACTAAAGTTATTTTAAATTTCAAAGGTTTTTCGTTGACATGAACCAAGCTTTGAAGTTTGAATTCATAAAGAAAGAATGCTGACATGTTTTATTTTGCAGGAAGTATCCGGGAAATACTTTTTTGGAGGTAAAGGTAGAACAATCCGGTCATCCTTGCTTTCCTACGACTCAAAGCTTGCAGAAAATCTTTGGTCTTCCACTGATGCTTTGTTACAAGAATCTTTAGCAAAGAATGGATATATCTGGTCTACAGATAGGTGATTGTTAGATATTTCTGGCCTGAGCCACCGTAGAGAGGCAAACACTTCTTTCAAATCCAACGTGCATTTTTGTAAGGTTACTGATTACTTCAATTATGTACCACTTTCTAAACAAAAACTTATTTGAAAGCCATACACAGATACAAATGATAGAATGAAAGTAAGATGGAGGGTACCGCAGAGGGGATGTAGCAATCATTGAAGGAAGAATCGTTCTCCGTGTTTTTTCTTGTTTTTCAAAACATGAAAAGTAAATAAAAGTTGTTTTTTATTTTGTATGTTACCTTTGTTTTCAAAAATGATTGTTTTTCGTAAAATATATGGATCGTGTACATTCTTGTATGGACAAAAATCCTAAACTTAAAATGTTAAGGGGCGTTCGGTTTATTTTGTGTTTTGTGTTTTGAGTTTTCAATATTAATTACAAAAGGTAAGAAGAGTTGATGGATGACGGGGGACGTAATCGTGACGGAGGGTACCGCAAAGGGAAGGAAGGGATGGTGGATTAATAAATTTGGTTATCATTCTTTCATTATTTCTAAAAAACACAGAAAATAATAAATAGTTGTTTTCTATTTTGTGTGTTAATTCCATTTTCTAAAACGGTTGTTTTTAACGATGTATGTACGTCGTTCGTACTTTTAAAGAGAACGCAACCTAAATATTTTGAAAACACAGAACTATATGCCAAGTCAAACATCGGTTACAATTTTAATGATATAGATTCCATACCATTATGCCAGAAATAGATGGTGGGAATCTACGCTTGAGAAGATTCGATGCGTACTTGGCTGCTTGTTGGGGAGTCGCTTTGCCTTTGCATTCTGCTCCCGATGCAACCACACTAGGTTTTAGCAAATATTCCTTGGAACATTTTCGTTGTTTTCAGCCATGTAGAAGAATACCTCCGCCCACACCTTTTTTCTTCTTCTAATGCTCTGTGAATCCCGTGCTTACCATGTAGCAGTATCTTCTCAGGCTCAACAATCTGAACTGGTCCTTTGTCTTAAAAAACAACCAAATGATTTAGTAAATTTATCATATAATTAGATGCATCTTCTAAAGAAGAACATCAAGGTCTTATTATAATACAATTAAAAAATAAATCATGATAGGCATATATTTCTGGAAAATTTTACTTGGCAAATTGAAGCATATCGAGCGAGTCCCCATGGAGCTTCTTTGACTGCAAGCTCTGATAGTAAGGATCGCAGCGCGTCCAACCCTTGGCACCATGATCCATCGTTTGACCCTGTCAGAGCTGTGGAACTAGGCTCGTTGCTAGTAACGATGGCTTTGGGAATACCAAAGCAACATATGGTGTTGCCAACAATAGTTTGATTACTTTCTTGGTTGTGATTGTAGTGAGTAGCTCTACTTCAGCCCATGTAATGATTGTAGTTAACAGTCAGCAGTCAGCTATTATCGATTTTTAAGGTGGACCATCCACCATATACAGAGTTTATAGTGTTCCGTCCACTCTACCTATACAAGCTTAGAGCACTGGGGATAGCTAATTTACTAGACTACAATAATGATGACATATTTGACACTACTCTTGGACACCATTAAAGTTTTGATGATATTGGTTTTTCCCATTTCGAACGGTCATAGGCTGGTCATTTGAGTAAGCTCTGTTTGTGAGGGTATTGGAATCTTAGCAAACCTCTAGCATCTATCATAGCATCGGGTGAATTAAACTTCATCTCGATTAACAGTTAGTCAAAAATATCTGTAATGGAGAATTTTCTTAGCTAAAGTCTATCCCTTCCCCTTTCAATCTGGTCACTGCACTCGCCTTTGTGTACATCATGTGACTCTTGTTTGGTGTCGTTGTAGGCTACACACCAAGCAACACCAGGGTAGTGGAATGGGGAAGACCCTTTGGTATAGCACTCCATCTTGAATGATAAAGTGTAATGTTCTGCAGAGGGTTGATTATTTCATTTTGGTTTTCAGGAAGGATTCCCCATTGCAAGTACTTTATGATTGGAGCCATCCACGTCTCCGGCTCGGGATCCATCATTAATATCCAGTCGGTCTCAATCTAATTGATTTTTAGGGACTCAAGTATTTCGATTGGAACAGTTCCCATAATCTATGCATCACTGGAACTGGTTAGCTTGGCTAATGAGTGCTTTTTCACTCTTATACCGGAGAATGTGGTGGTGTAATGTTTGAAACCACTAAGAGGTTCATGTATTTGAGCATGGTAAGGAGTCAAAGTACTCCTTTAGCTTGAAACTCCCCTCATACTTGGAAAATAAAGAGTTGTGAATTTGAGAAGATCCAAATGCTTTTATCCCCAATTCTTTTGCAATTTTGAGTGCAACAATCAAGGCTTCATATTCAACATCATTATTAGTAGCTGAAAAAGGGAGTTTCAATGCATAACAAATTGGGCATTCCTTGAGAGTTACAAGCAAAATTCTGGCGCTGGAACACAGATTGCTAGTTGATCCATCTATATATAATTTTCACTAGATGAGTCGTTGGGAGCAGTGAACTTGGCAATGAAGTCTGCCAATGCTGCCCTCGGGGTATTGAATGTGAGGTCAAGTTAGCTAAACTTGATGTTTCCACTCGCAAATGCCTTAGGTCATCGAAGAACCTATTGTAGCGGCTGTTTAGTATAGAATTTGGAATTGTGGTGGACGGTCTATCCGCCTTTAAGTGGTATTACCAGCCATTCTGAAGGAGCAGTTGATTCAGCCATTTTTAGTAAGATGAGACTTGAGATAAAGGTGGAGCTTCGTAGAGGAGATTAACATGAAGTAGGCAAGTTTTTCATGTTTGGATAGTTTCTTTGGGCACTTGTTAATATTTTGTTGATGTAGCATGCATACCTCTGAATATAGCTCACCACGCGCATAAGCGCGAAATTGATAACATGAATAAAAACAACTAGGTATATGAATAGATCCTCGTGATCTACAGGCTTTGACAAGATGGGAGGTCTCTCCAAGTGATTCAGTATGTCTTGAAATGCATCTTTGTCCCTTCGACAGTGGATTGATAAAGAGTCTCTTGAAAAAGGATTGCTCTAGTAATGTACTGTCCCAGTCTCGGTGCTGACACCAAGTTCTGTAAGCTTGTTTGTTTGTATTAGTGTTCTCAAGTCCGATTGGATCCAGTCTTTTTCCACAATTGATTCATCCATCGCCAATATGCCCTTCCCGGTGATGATACACTTTTATGCATATATAAATATGGACATTATTATTGACACTCCAAATATTGTTAAGAGGAGACTAATTTATTTTTTCTTCAAAAATTGTTAAGGGGAGTACCAATGAGGAAAGTAGCCCCTTAACAAATAAAAGTAATTTCACCTTATTACCCATTTAGGCCTATAACAAATAAAGGTAATTTTACCTTAACAAATATTGCAAGGGCCGTAGTAAATTTTTTTATTCGTATATATCGAATTTTTTAAACCTTAAAGAATAATCATTTTCGGAGGAAGATGATCGAACTTTTTTTTTTTGGTTGACATAAATATGCCGAATTTTATAATTCCGGAGGCAATGCACCGAAATGATTATTGATTTTCGACATATCATTGTCGAATACATATATAATTGATTATGTGCTGCATTCGGTGCAGTGGTGACGAACTGCTTATTTTAATTTGGTTTCCCTTATCAAATAAGTTTTTTTTAAAATATAATTAAAAAGGGCAATCCAGGAATATCGAGTAATGTGAAATAATATGATTGTGTAGCCCCTTAACAATTTTTCAAAGAGTGGGGTGTTTTTAAAAAATGACCCCCCCTTAACAATAGTTGGAGTGCAAAAACAACACCCATAAACATAATTATTTCAGCTAATTTTACTTTCTATAATAAATAGATTAGATAGGAAAAAAATACAGCTGTTTTGACGCTGAACCAGTGTATGAACATGCTTTGACTATAAAGGTAAGTAGGTAACATTCGTTAGTTACCGAGCATTTGTTTTCACGCTGAACCATTGTGTTTTCATTAGAAGGGAAGGAAGACTTGAGAACGGTTGTGGCTACCATTTTGAATTGAAGAGGTAATATCAAGGGGTAAGAGCATCTCCAACAGAGGTGCTAATTCATGTTACGAACATGAATATACGTTGTTTTTGCACCCAACAGTTATCTTCAAGCGTAAAATTCAGCAAGAAGTTACGGAGGCAATTCAGATTCCTGAACAGGGCGCGCGAGCCGATTTTATCGACTCGTGAAGTTGCGAGCCGATTATTTCAGCGCGCGCCGATTTAATCGGCTCGTGACAAGTTTAGGAATTTATTTTTGTTTCCCCCCTATCCTACCTTATTTTTTTAATGTGACAAAAAAAAAACGTTAGTATTTTCGTAGAATAAACAAATTTGAAACATAATAATAGATGATTAATAACCCTTACGAATACAAGAGAACGCGACGGTTCAATAGAAAAGAACAACGTCTTTACTGCTTACAAGATCGATAAGTTCGGACAAGCATAAAATAAAACACGAATTCGGTTAAGGGTGCTTCATAACTAGGTATCGCCATAGTGGTTCCATAAATGATTCATAAGATCCTTCTACATCTCTAAACATAACCTGACGGGTCAAATGAATGTTGAAGTCCTCTTCTTTTAGTGGATTGTTTGGTCGAAATACTTGCGGTGGTTGTGAAGCACCCTCGTAATCGCAGTGACGTTGTTCTTCATCCATATCTCTTTCATCTTCTATAATCATGTTGTGAAGAACGATGCAAGCAAACATGATTGTCGACATCTTTTTCCTAGATCACAACCGACATGGATTACTTATCATTGCAAATCTAGATTGTAAAACACCGAAAGCATGTTCTACATCTTTCCTTTGTGCCTCCTGCATCGTCGCGAATCTGACTTGTTTAGGAGTCAATGGATTTGGACATGTTTTAACAATGATGCTCCATTTCGGGTAAATGCCGTCACCTAGGTAATAGCCATGCTCGTAAGTATTTTGACCGAGGGTAAATGTTAAAGGAGGTACCTGGCCTTGGGCAAGATCATTAAATAGATGAGACCTTTCTACAACATTTAAGTCGTTATTCGAACCAGGGATTCCGAAGAAAGCGTGCCATATCCACAGATCATACGATGCCACAACTTCCAAAATGATGGTTGGTCACCTTTCCTTGTCGTTGTACGCACCTTGTAATCCCTTAGGACAGTTCTTCCATTCCCAATGCATACAGTCCAGACTTCCTAACATTCCTGGCCAACCTCTGCTTTCGTGCATCTTTCTGATTTGCACTACATCTGCTTCGTTCGGAGACCGTAAGTATTCTTCCCCGTAGACGTCCATCACTGCTTGACAAAAAGTTTCAAGTGTCGTGCTCTCTGCTATGCGGTATGCATCGTCCAAAGCATCGACTGGAGTGGCATAAGCTAACATTCTCATAGCGGCTGTAACGACCCGGATTTTCGGCGACTTTGGTTATCGACATAAGCACGATGTCGATTACCAAAACATCGAAAAATCCTTGTAATTAGTGAAAGAAATTAGAGGGTGAGAAAAGATAAGATAGAAACTTAGAATAGAAGAAGAAGAAGAACACAACATCAGAGTAACACGAATCTCACAGCGGAACGAATAACATATAATATATGTAACATAACTTTGAAATATACATCTGTATTTGAATACACATCATTATCAAAGTACAACACTTACAACACAGCGGAAATAACTATAGCTATATGATCATGAAGCCTCCTGCTCCAGCTCTTCAACTATATCTGTAAATCCCGACTACTTGACTGCCCATACAAATTTAGGCACCCAAGAGTTTAGGGAAAACAACAAAATAAACTCCGGGTCAATCATGGGACTGGTATGAGTAAAACAGTTTAAACAGTTGAACAAGTAAACGATATCTCATAAGACCACGCCGTATAACGGAACGGGTTTTTCCCTTATGAGAATCCAAAATAACTTTATATCAAAAACCTTTTGATATTATAATAATGCCTATCAACCACAGTATATATATAATCATCTAGCAGAAACGCTTTCATCTCACGTTCTACATATATAGTATACAATCAAAACCGCAAGCACGTATTGGGTAATGGATTTCCAACTATGACAAGGTATGGAATCACCTTCCGCTTATGTACCTCTAGAGAGGAATACACTGGGTTCAACAAGAACATCTTGCAACCCGGCCACACATGACCGACCACTCATTTCGCTTGAGTGTATCGAATGTATATCACCAACAGTTGTGATCAGCAACCGTTTCCCGAATGGGACAACATCAACAATAGATTTTTAGAAATGAATGAAACTCTAGATCAGGTGATTATACACCCTACTTCGGTGCGACCGACTTAGCCATGCTGCCTGCCCGATTTCTGTCATTTACCGGATGTTGAGGCTAGAAGCTACGCTTTATCATCACATCAGATTCACTTTGAATGCCACATCGTCAAATCCATCAAATCACCGATTGACGTCTACAACAATACATTATGTGTTAGCTAAAAGAAGTTTCCTTCTCTGCTTCCACTCTTGGTATGGTTGGAGAAATCAATATACGTGATCATCTGGAAATACTCTGTCAGACATCCGTCCATACAAGTCACCCAGGAACAGGATGAACCGAAGGCACTATTCTGTAAACAGGATAGCCCTTGCATAACTCCGTCTTCAATTTCCTTTGGCATATATGCTTCGCAACGCTTATGCCAATACAGAGTGGTTCTTTGGATAATAATCCAACCGGTCTCTCCATATTAACAACGTTAAAATGGTCAAAACTTCGATAGTCTGTGATTTAACTATCGAATAAAACAAGTGTGCAAACAACGATATTATTTCCAAATGGAAATTTATATCGATCAAACATCATTCAACATTTATCTCTTTAGTTCATTAATTTACTTATCTCATGTTTCCCTACGTTCAATATTCCTTATTTTCTAAATTGGAAAAAATATACGTTATTAACAATGGAAAACATTTCCATTTCTTTGTTTCTTTATTAGAAAACATTTCTGGTTTCTTATTTGGAAAACATTTCCAAAGCTTCTTCATTGGACTTAGACAGATGTTTAAACAAACCATCGCGATGCCAACTCAAACCATTTCCTTTACTGTCGAACCTTAACTATTCCTTAGTTAAAAATGAAGCCAATCAAGTTGGGGTAGAACTACCTCTCAGACCTTAACTGAACAACATTTCTAACTTTGAAATAGGCAAAGTTCACTTTATATTTCTTTAACAAACTTCCTTACTTAACCCTCCTTCGAATAACTATATTTGATTGACTCTTATCAATTAACTCTATTGGACTAACCCCTATCAATTAACTCTATTGGACTAACGCTATTTGACTAACGCTATTTATTTACTCATTTCACTTACTCTTTTCGAATAAACTATATTCGATAATTCCTTTTACTTTCTATTCAAATAACTATATTCGATTTACTCATTTGCTTCTATTCTAATCGATTAAACTAACATCGATTATCTCCTTTCAACTTTATTCTCTAATCGATTAACTAACATCGATTAACTTCTTTTTAACTTTATTCTCTAATCGATTAACTAACATCGATTAACTTCTTTTACTTTAACACTAATCGATTAACTTCTTTTTAACTTTATTCTCTAATCGATTAACTAACATCGATTAACTTCTTTTACTTTAACACTAATCGATTAACTTCTTTTACTAAACTACGTTTTCCGTTACAACTATTTCCTTTTTATAACGTTTACTTACCGTTACAAATATATCCTATTTATAACTTCTATTTACCGTTACAAATATTTCCTATTTATAACTTCTATTTACCGTTACAAATATTTCCTATTTATAACTTCTATTTACCGTTACAAATATTTCCTATTTATAACTTCTATTTACCGTTACAAATATTTCCTATTTATAACTTCTATTTATTTTCTAAATAAATATTCCTTTTCTATTTCTATTTATTTTCTAAATAAATATCCCTTTTATAAAACCGTGTTCGTTTTATAAATAATTCCTTTTATAAAATCCTGTGATTTTATAAAATTCCTTTATTTCAATATACATTGAAATACTTCTTTTTATATCCCAGGGTCTTTTATGATATTTACAATATCGAATAACAATGATCAACATCATTCCAACACCCATAATCCATAACAGATTATATAACACATCATATATCACAATATATGAAAACAGTAAAATAAATGTTGAGGAATCTAGTTGGATTCCTCCAACCTGTTTTCCTGCATCCACAGATGTTAAACAATATAGATAACATCACTTTCAGTTCCATATGATATATCCTGTTAAACAGAATCAATATAGAAATTCAACTAACTGACTAGCAGTTCAATCAAACAGTCAACATACAATCAATCAGCCAATATCTAACAGTTCTAAAAATATAACATGAAATTATAAACTGTTCAGAGTTAGTGAGATTTACTCACATTGTCCGTAATCGTTAACTAACGATTTACGGTTGTTGGTTCGGATCATACAATCCTTCTCATTATACATAGTAACCAGCTCCAGTTTTCTACAGACCAGTTCCATGGTGTAGTGTTTGCTCATATGATCCTATCGGGTCCTGTTTGTGAATTTCTGATATTGCCTGACAAGGTATTCAATTTATATGTTTGTACATATAAAATTTTAATTATATAAACTTACTTATTTTCTTTAAATATGTTTTTGGGCCTCACCTTATACTTCACCGGCCCAATACCCTATAAACCACGGGCCCAACTCCCATGAATTTTTGCTGTTATACACATCGTTTTCCTCCTCTATAGTAAACCCGCAACTCCACGTATCCATTTCCAACTTTGCACAGTCCCTTTTCTTGTTGAAGATATAACCTGCTCCTTATCATTCTTCACCGCAATGTCTATGAACAGAATCAACACGACATACGGATAACACCCCCCTACCATCGTACTGCTTCCACCCTTCAAGTTATGACACGCCGTACACCATGCAACCCAAACAAAAGCCTGTAGAATACCAAAGTACTTTCGCACTCGGCTGTTTACAGTATCTTCTGTGTGACAGGTACAAACCTTATCCCTCCCATATTACACAACGCATCAACCATCCCACTCTTCTTCCAATGTTCACACTTTCTGCTACGTTTCCTTTCCGGCTTTCTAAAACCACATCTCCCATTTTATAACCCACTTTCATGCTTACTTCATGCGTTTTCCCCCTCCCCTGTACAACCGCATGTTTTTCCCTTACTACCGCATGCAAACTTCCCTGTTTACAAAATATCCAGTTGCTCCTTGCTTCGCCGGAGCTTCGGCTTCACACCTCGCTCCCCTTGTTCTCCACCGCTCCTACCCTCGAAAACAACTCCGGTCACTTATGCCACAATCCGACGCCATGCCTCCCCTGTAGCTCACGCTATAGTATTTCGAGCACCAAACAAGAATACCACCGGCTTGAAGTGCTCCCTCGTGTGGTTCCAACTGATATAAGCTCGTGTATTTTCATTTTCTTTGAATTCATTTTGCTGCGTTTTACCTTGTTTGGTGGCGGCTTGGGATAAATGAAAAATGGAATTAGGTTTTAAGGAATTAAATTTTAAAGTCATTTTATACCAATTTTCTTGCTTGCCGTTTGTTTGAAGAAATAGGATTTCTTGCGTTCTAAAAACTTGAGTGTGCGGCTGAGAAACAAAGAGGACGTGGCCTCTTCTAGATCAAAGAATTGTTAGGATATTTTGTTTTAGCATTTTGGTGACCCTTATATATGAAGTTCCGTTCTCATCCGGATGGCCAACGACAGAAATAAAAATACTGTTGTGACGAGCATCGTGTCACGGTTCCAAAAATATAATAATACCGGTAGATTAACTCATATTTTGAAACCTCAAAATGTTGATTACAGGGTGCAAAACACTTCAAATAAAAAGTTGCTTAATAAATTAATTAAAAATTACAGTAAAATTCTAAAAATTAAATTATCACTATGTCCCAAAAGAACCTTGTCTAAATTCAAACCCCATCTCTAGTTATATCGAATAAACCGTTACGGTCGATAAACGATTCTATAACGACTATTTTAAAATTTGATTTGGACATATCTCAAAATCTACAAGACGAAATCCTGATTTTCCTCTTCCACTAGAAAGATATACTCCACCAGCTCCACACGTTTCTTGTTTCACAGAAATCCGGCTTAAAACGAATCCTGTACATTTAGTTGAAGTTCGAATCGCCAATTTACGAACTGCAGCGTCATTTCGAGCTCGTTTATAATTATATTATAAACTATACGTTCAACTGTCGACGATTGAATATATTCGTTATTCAAATTCAATTCCAGGCTGAATTAAATATCACAGATGATCTGGTTCACACCATATCGCCATTTCGGCCAATTCTGATTATTTCAGAATTGAATATATTATTTAATTTATTATTTAAATTAAATGTTCACCATTATTTAATTCCACGACCATTAAATTCACTATCCCACCATTTATATAATTAAATAAATTAATCATAATACCTCTGCCAATGCGGGTCATTACAGCGGCCGTCATTTTCTGTTCACCGGACAACCCCTGTGTCTTCGATGCATTTTGTTTGTACTTAAAGTAATCATTGTTGCCTTGAATACCAGCCAATATCCGAAGAAATAGATTTCTCCGCATCCTGTATCTTCTACAAAACAGATCAGGCCCGTAAGTGCAATCGTCATCGAAGTAATCTAGCATCAAAGACTTATGGTATTTAGCATGATTTCGGTGTATAAACCTTCTTCCATCAACCGATCCCCCTCTAGTTGTGGGTGATGAACCATATGCTTCACGGTATAGGTCCCGTATTTCTTCCGCTTCCTCTTGAAGAATTTCATCTTCGTCTGAATCGCTATCAAAAGCCAACACGCATTTCGTAAAACTGGAATCCATTTATATTTGTGAATAAGTTTTGATTTGAGATATGAATTGCAATGTTGCTGTTATATATAAGGTATGCGGTATTGGTAAGTGAGTAGCTTTTGTGGGTGGAGTGTTCTCCTTTATTGGATTAAGTGCTCATTTATTGGACAAAGTGTTCCTTTATCGACATGGTGCTCCTTCATTGGTACGAGTGCCTTTTTATTGGACAGAGTGTCCTTTATTGGATAGAGTGCTCCTTTATTGGTACGAGTGCCTCTTTATTGGACAGTGTCCTTTATTGATACGAGTGCTCCTTTATTGGTACAAGTGCCTCTTTATTGGACAAAGTGTCCTTTATTGGTACGAGTGCTCCTTTATTGTTACGAGTGCCTCTTTATTGGACAGAGTGTCCTTTTGTTGGTACGAGTGCTTCTTTATTGGTACGAGTGCACTTTATTGGTACAGAGTGTCCTTTATTGGTACGAGTGCTCCTTTATTGGTATGCGTGCCTCTTTATTGGCACGAATAGTCCTTTATTGGTGTGAATGGACTTTAACTGGACAGTAAATAGCTTGTAGTACATAAATATTTTGCATCACATAACTTAGAAGCTTACAACAACGACAATTACAACATGCATGAATGCCAAAGTACAATTGAAAGAACTACAACAACTGAACACATAAACATCAAATTTAAAGTACAGTAATAAACGATACGATAGTTTCCACCCACATCTACCACAGACGTGGGTAAAAGCCAGCTCTAGCTGCCTCCACAACAGTCTTGTTCAGACGTCGTATTTCGGCTTGCGCTTCCAATGCATACTGAACTCCACGTTCGCACATCGGTGGGTCAATCCACTGCTTGAAGTAACAACAGTCAATTTCCTCAGGAAAAACGGTGTGATCCTGGTAAGCTGCACAACCAAAAAATCAGCATCCAACATCTTTTTCGGTCTTCAAAACAACGACGACCGATTCTTCTCCACAACGGCACATAGGGTTGGACCCACCTAGACGTACTGGCTTGAGATCGTGTCCTTCACCAACAATTTTTTTCCAGGTCTTCGATTTGCTACCCCCTCATCGTCATTTTCCTATTTGTCCATGTTGGAGGCTACACTTTCTTTTCCCTGTTCCGACATACTCCAAAAAGGGAACTATACTCTTTTCTTACCAACCTGACTCCTTTAGGGAAAAAGGAAGGAGGTGATGGCTGGAAGAAAATAAATTGTGATTAAGGGTTTCAGAGAAACCGCTATATATAGGGAAAACAAGAGTGTGGGTCCGTAGTCGTCCACTTATCCGTATTATTTACACATATTGAAGTTAGGAACGTTATAAAACGAGGGTCGTCCACTTACCCGCTTAATTTAAACATTTAAGCACACGAAGGAGTTAAAAATGAGGTTCGTCCCCATTTTATTTTATAAAAATCCTCTAACTTATATATGTAAACCATATATTTTATAAACCATTTCCACTGCGACTTTTTGGAATTTTGATTTAGACGTACAACAAAATCTACAACATGAAAACCGATTTTTTCTCTTCCACTAGAAAAATATTGTCGAGTAGATGCGAACGTGTCTTGTTGTGAGGAAATCCGACTTAGATTGGATTTCATACATCCAATTGAAGTTCGAAACATTATAAAACAAACTGCAGAGCCGCTGTAGTTCGTTTTATAATTAAATTATAAAGTAGGTTTCACATTTGCCAAAGTACCAGATTCGGCACTTGCTAAAGTACCAGATTCGACACTTGGCAAGGTACCAGATTCGGCACTTGGCAAGGTACCAGATTCGGCACTTGGCAAGGTACCAAATTCGGCACTTGGCAAGGTACCAGATTCGACACTTGCTAAAGTACCAGATTCAGCACTTGGCAAGGTACCAGATTCGGCACTTGCCAAAGTACCAGATTTGGCACGAAACATAATAAACGGGCAAACATTACACATAACATAATAAACGAGCAAACATTACAAAGAACATATAGAACGAGCAAACATTATACAGAACATAATAAACGAGCAAACATTACATAGAACACATTAAAAATAACATAAAGTCCAAAACATCGAGACATTCACATATATACATCGAGCCATACATAAATATACATCACGACATACACATATATACATCATGATAAATCTGCGGCACCATCATCAGTACCATCCAAAGACATGTCATCCTCGCTATCAGAAGGGTCATAATAAGGAATATCATCATCGCTGGTACCACCTCCCGATCCGTCATCCCCTTCTAGTCCGTGACCCCCTCCTAGTCCATGACCCCCTACTAGTCCGTGACCCCCTCCTAGTCCCCCATCACCATCTAATCTGTCACCCCTCCTGGTTCGTCACCCCCTCCTAGTCCGCCATCACCACCCGATCCGCCAACCCCTCCTAGTCCGCCTCCTGAACCTCCACCAGTACATGACCCTACAACTGTACTTGATGCTGATGTATCACCACCCCCTACTGCCGCTAATCTGGCATGTAAGTCAGCGATCTGCTCTTGCAATCCATGAACTATGGCCTGGTGCTCCTGATATAAGGACTGAGCATGCAGCAGAGTCATCTACTGAATAGCCGTAATATGTATCCTATGCTGGTCTAACCGGGGTGCATACTGCATATATAGAACATATAAAATCAGTTTCTACGGCGTACAACATACAACGTAAATTCACAAGTACAAATTTTACCTCATGTGCGGGATATAATCCAGTAGTAGGGACACCAGTCACCATGTGTGCGGGGGGGGGGGGGGGTGAACAATAGGCAGGAATATCTGTGCACCGCTAAGATCAAATGTCTGAAATGTATCGGCCAGAGCGAAATTCGTAGGAGGGTCGGAGATCTGTGAAGGGGTCGGGTCAAAAGTAAACGGTGGAGGATGAACTCTACCACTAACCAATCAGGGACCAATGTGATCGGAGTTCACATCCCGCATATAATCTGGCAGCAAGTACCGTTTAGGAGCTACCCGAACCCAATAAGGACCAAACTCTGCGTCGAGTAAGTAAAAATCGGTCGTATCAACCCATCCTGCCTGTCTCAGACCATCCACATACTGTCTCCCTATAGAACGCTGCGACCCGAACATATCAAATGGCAGAGGTGGATCTCCAGGTACGCGCGACTGACCGGGACCCTGGTAATAACATCGATCTCGCAAGTACCAACTTGGAAGGTGGGTCGGTGGGAATAAGAGGACACGTTGCAGAGATAAGCAACATGCAATGGCTAATGGATGGGCATCAGGTAGTGGGCCATCCGCTGAAAGTAACATCCAATAAGAAGTCCAAGGTGCTCATAATATGGTCCCCCTCTCCCTCATATCTAACTGAGCATGAGCCTCCATCAAGTCATGTCTCACACCAGCAGGAGCATGCCGAGCCCCGTGAGTAGTCTCCCATCTACGCATGCATGGGAAAAAGGTCTCGGTAGCATGACTGGCGGTGGGCTGTATGTGTGGATGCATGTTGGTTGTGTACTCGTAGTACCAGCACGGCAACATGTACCAAAAACCGAACATCTGGCGAACCTCTCCAAAAGCATATGAGTCAAGAGCGGCATATAGATAACCCAGTATGGCAGAGCCCCAATCAATCATATGCAACTGCTCTAAGTCGACTAGTGCTGCTAGGTAGCCCAGTCTAATCGTATTCTGTTGGTTCGAAAAGAATGTTGAACCAAGGAGGTATAAAATGGTAGCCCTGAATACTGTGTCATGGAAATCTACCACATCTAGATGCGCTGTAATATACTAAAGTAAATATGTGATGGAAACAACACCATTAGCTATACGAGCCGCTGACAAATCTGGCAAATACTGCAGGTAGGAATCGGGTGACTCATAAGACGAATCAAATGGACAAGTGACTCTATCTGGAAGGCCAATCTCATTCCCCGTAAGCATGTAAAAATCGGCTAGGATGATACCTAGCTCAAAATCCGGAAAGTGAAAAGTGTGTCGTAGGCCACCATCTCTCTAATAAGGCCTCTACCAATGGTCAATCAAATGACTGTGGAGGTATAATACGTAAAAAGAGTCCGAACGGACTAGCTAGTAGCCTCTCCCGAATATGTAATGGTAATATGTCAAGGGCATGTGAAAAAACTTCGCCCAACTCCCGCGAAGGTAGACGTACTCAGTCTATTAAAATTACAACAGTTAAATGACTATAAAACCAACAGTTCATACTATTAAAACGTATAACGTACATGCACTAAATTATAACGTAAAACCAACAGGGCATACTATATAACATTTCAGTAACTACAAATATTACAAAAAATTAAAATTAATACCTGAATGGTGGCCAGTGCGGTAAAAGATCGATGAGTGAATCACTGTGGCAGCTCGTGTAGGATACGTAAGGCCTTAATCGTCGTCCCCGCTGGTGGAGGAAGGTGAGCCGGACCAGATGCGTCGTCTGGCATAACTGGAACTGTCCGTCTCTCCATCTTCGTTACGCGTGGCGGCATCCCGGCGTCGTACTGAATAAAAAAAATTAAAAAGGAGGAAAAAATGGAAAGATAACAAAACCCCCCACCCCCCGCGCCATATATAGGCTCGGGAGTCTCGCGAGCCGATTTTCAAATGAAAATATTTCGCTTAATAGCTTGGTGCCGATGTTTGAAAGGCAAGGCTTGAGACTATGGAGTAGATTTCCACTAAAGAAATGGTTGCAAATTTTTTTACATACCATATCTCTACCTTTTCCGGCTCGATAAATTTGTCAAAAGTTGAAACCATTTACACCAAAGAAATGGTTGCACTTTTTAGATGGCACATTCTCCATTCTCAATTATCATACGTTGTTTTTTAAAAGCCGTACTCTACCTTTAGTTTGACGCTATCTTAGGACAAACCAATAATGCCCTTATTATCAATTTTTATCATTCAAGTATATGTATGGAGATTGACAGTACCTTTATGATATAGAAGAAAATTTTAATCTTAAAGAATATGTTATATAAGCTTAACCCATCAAACTCATGGGATGTGACAATTCATTTGACTAAGGACAATAAGAAATAGCTAGTGTAACGATCTGTATTTTACGTCCCAAATGATCATAATTTTTTTTATTTAAATCGCATGAGGTTGCATGACTTTAAATATTTTGGATACGACTGTTGAGATATTTTACACATTTTTGATTTTTCCTCAATTTATTTGTGATCGTTTTGCCATTGAAAATGTATTTTGAGCTACAAATTCTATAGGATTCGATCTAGTGTCACTAATAGTGTCATTATTTCAGGATGATGGCTATTTACTTCGTAGAGTGGCCATATTAGAAAATCGGACTTACGACTTGGAAGCAATGCCTGTTTTAAGTTCAAAAAATTGCCGGTTAGAATTAGTTTGTAATTAGCGAAGCCTATTAGGAGACTCGTTAGTCCAATTGGAGGGGATGTAGGATTCAAATTAAAATTTCCACTCTCATTGCAAATCAGATCTAAGCCTTAATTAATCTTATTGCCATCCTAATTTATCCAAATTTTTCTTTAATTCAAATTAGATTGTTGATCAGCGATTATATTTTCAATTTGGAGCTATAAATCATCAATTAACTTGATTTAAATTTCAATTCGTCGTTGTCCGGATTACATTTATATTTATGTTGGCTGAATTTGCTAATTGGTGGGTGGTTTATACCTCACTCTTTTACGTAGGATTATATGGTAAATTTGCATGATTTGACACATATTTTGGTAGCATAATCTAAGTAAGCTCTAGTTACATGTTAATCATGCATATGATTCAAGTTTGTTTAGATTTTCATCATATATATGTTTATATTCATGTTATGAGTGGATTTATGGTAAGAATCATATTTCTTATGAATCTGATCAATTAGATGATATTTTTTTAATATGTTAAGTTTGAATACTATGCTATGAAGTGAAAGTCTATATGAGTGGATCGTGTGTAGGCAAGTATGAATGTGTATGCTAGAGTAATATATAGTAAAGTAAATGCTAGTAAGGAAAATGCACACCAGGAATTTTATACTGGTTCAGACCTCCCATCCTACGTCCGGTCCCGAAGCTCCCCTTCGGTATTCTAATATCACAAACTCCTCGCTTTGCCCAGAGGAATAGGCTTAATTACAATAGAGTTTTCTTGTCAAATATGTGTTCTTGTATAACACGAATATTGACTGATTAGTGCATGACCTTCCAAGACATTCCTTAAGTAATAGTTGCTTTGTAGTGCATATATATATGTGTATATATATATATGTGTATATATATATGTATGTATGTGTGTGTGTGTGTATATGAAGAATAGTAGATGGTTGGGAGTGAATTTTATCGCTTGAGTGTTGATAAAGTACATAAATTATAGATTGCGGTGAGATTCAAAAGGTGATCTTCTCCTTGAGTTGTGATGTCTTAAATAATGTTGAGGAGTGGTAGTTGAAGAGTAGTATCCATTAGTCTTCATCCAAGAGCTGTATTGGTTGACACTGAAGAGTTGTGATGAAGAGATGTGAAGATGACTTTTCAAAATGTGATAGTTGCCTTTTTTATTGGTTGAACTCCAGATCAAACGTCTAGTTATAAATCCAAATATCTGAATCCTTTTACAAACATATATTTTTTAGACCGAGAGAAAATTCAAATGCCTGGAAAAATATATCAGACGTCTGATCTTGAAATCTGTTGTTTTTTTATCCTGAAGTCAGACGTCTGATATTTAATCCCGACGTCTGACACACCTGTGTTAGCTGTGCATGTCCTCTTTTATAGGTGCATACTCTTCTTCCTGTGTCTTCTCGTTGTTATCAAGCTATGTTTTATGCAATAAGTTGAGTCGGTCTTTGGCATTTTCTTGCATAAGCTATTGATACATTTATATGGTTTCCACTGTGTAGAGGTCGTTATCGAAATTAAAGAATGGATTTCCTAAAATTCTCCCCTTTTTTTTATGATGACAATACACAATGTACTTAAGAATATAAATTTCTCTAACTCCCCCTTAATATGTGATCTCCCCCTTTGTCATTGTCGAAAAGGAATATTACATTATCATAATCATATATGCACACATTATTCAAGAGATATAAATCTCATTTATGCTTTTCAACTATCATATTCACATTACAGACCAAAACAATATCACAAGTCTTCATACTATCATGTTACAAGCACAAAAGCATAGCATAATGTCATAAGCACGAAACAATACTAACTATGTCATAGACTAGAAGTTTAATATGTACTTTTTTTTCATTTCATATTAACTAAGCTTTTTCTAGTGAGGAGATCGGTGATGATGGAGATAAAGTTGGAGGTTGAGTGCTCGTAAGAGTTATTTCAAAAAAAGCGTAACCGTGCTCATCGCTTTTTCTACTGTTGCTAGACGAGACGCTAAACCAAATTCCATGTTCGCAATTTGACTCACCAAAGCAATTTGATTTTGGTATAAAATTTGTTGATTTTGAATAACAACTTCATGCAACAATTCATTTTGAAGTATTTGTGTTTTGGGTGAGGTCGTACCTTCAAATGCTTGAGGTTGCCATGAAAAAAATTCCGGCTTATCTTGACCATGTTCCTCTTGATGATGCTCTTGTTATGGAGCTTGTTGTTTTTGATTCCTTCCTCTCCATTCGTTGAGAGTGCAATAAGTAGGAGGTTCTTGGGGGTAATTACATCAAAGAAAAGAACCTTTTAGCGACCTCCTTGACCGAAATTTCTTCAAAATTCGATAGATATGTAGGAACTTCTTTTGCTTTTAAAAATCACATAATGAAAGGAGCATATATGATTGATTGTCGTGAGCGATTCCAGAAATCTTTTAGTTAATCAAATGTGAATTGAGCCTAATTAACTTGAATGCCGACAAATATAACATATAATGCCCTATGTTCTAAATCAAGAATCTTCTCATGACTTCCAAGTCATGGAAAAACGGTATTAATAAGAACTCGAGTAAGAAGTCTAGCTTTGGCCCTTAAGTACTTAGTCGAAAATTGTGGCATGTGATCGTCCCAAATTTGATGCATTATATTACCTCATCATTTATAGCTCATGTCGAGAACATCATTGATGTTTGTACCTGTATTAGAGCATTGTAGTATATCTCCTATATCTTTTGCAGTGAATCTAACCGTATCTCCACAAACACTAGACCAAATCCAATCATTTTCTACTTGTGGATTCCAAAAACCAATACCTTCTAAATTAGCATAAAATAGTAAGATGGATGGTTGGTCTATGTGTAAGTTGTAAGATGAAAAGTAAACAAGGGAATTAAGTCTTGCATCTTGACACAAACTATTCAATTCATATAAAGGAAAATCTAGGAGATTATAGAAAGGACCAGTGTAAAGGATTTTCTTATGAATTAGCCCATATCTATCTATAGCCAATAGTGCTTTGTTCATCCATTTGTTAATCTTTGATTGAGAGACTACTCTGGGTGTTTCTTCAACAATTAGTGGAGGATTTGAGGATTGTGCTTCGTCTCTCTTACATTTGGAAGAGGATTTTGGTTTAGGAGCCATGATTTTGATGAATTTGAGTTTTTAGGGTTTACCGATTTGGAGTTTTGATCAGTAAAATGAAGAAATGAAGGAGAAAGTAGCTGTTATGTCTATATAAAAAAACCAACTTTTCGTATCTTAGATGTCTGAAATGAAATTCAAACGTCTGGTTTTGGAGCAGTTTTAGACCGAAAGGATTTTCAGATGTCTGGGTAAAAATTTCAGACGTCTGGTGCAGAAGAATTTTAATCTCGAGAATATTTTTAGATGTCCGGTCCCCTTTTTCGGGCATTGGTTTTGTTTCTTCCTATTTTTAATTTTATATACCCATTTTGTTCCAATAACTGATTGATTATTAGGTCGTGGAACTATTTCCCATATGTTATTACGTTCAAATTGATTTAATTTTTCTTGCATTGCTAATATCCAAAAATCATCATTAGTAGCTTCTTTATAATTTTTTGTTCAAAAGTTGATAAATGCAATGTGACTCATTTGATTTAACTGATGTTGTGTTGGTACTCTCGTATATAAATCTCCAATAATATTATTTGAAGGATGATCTTTTAGGACAGGAGGAGGTAATTTTAATAAATTTGTTGAATCATTATTAGAATTTGGATTATTTTCAGTTGATTGAATTGTAACTTCTTCATCATCATTATTTGTATTAGTCAAAAAATTTCATCAAAAGAAACGTGTAAACTTTCTTGTATAGTGTTAGTTCTTTTATTAAAAATTATATACGCTTTACTACGTTATGAATATCCAATAAATATTCTTTCATCAGCCTTAGGATCAAATTTTCCTAAATTATCTTTAGTGTTTAATATAAGTGGTTTTTAGCCTCAAGGACAAATTGAACAAAAAGTTGTTCCATAAGGACAAAGCAATACAATTTTATCCATAAGGACAAATTTTAGTGTAAAGGGAGGAATTCAGGGGCCCACTATAATTCCTCCCTTTACACTAAAATTTGTCCTGATGGATAAAATTTTAGCCTCTTGTCCTTATAAAACAATTTTTTGTTCATTTTGTTCTTCACACATTTTCCTGTTAATACAAAACACTTTGATCTGAAAGTTCTGAAGTTTGAAACTTTAGGTTTTCTTCCAAAAAATAGTTCATAAGAGGTATTTTAGTCATAGGTTGTATCGATATTCGAGTTAAAACATAGTAGGACGTTGCAATGGCTTCAACCCAAAAATATTTTGGTAAGTTACTACTACATAAAAGTGTACAAGTACATTCTTGTAAGGTACGATTTTTGTGACGACCCGAACCTCCCCGTGAAGGAAAGCCCGGATTGAATTGAGGACAAGACGAATCAGAACACAAACAGAAGAACATTTCATTGCTTATCACCACAATTTCATCATAATACAAGAATATACAGTATGAATAAATATTACACATTTACTAAATATCAGAGATTACAATACATTACATAGCAGCGAAAAAATAATACAAACACAACTGAAAAAGATACATGGATACGGAGCTTTCCGAATATCATTCCAGCTATAAACCAGGGTCCTGTGAATATAAATCTGCAAAACCAAAACTACTAGCTGCCCGTGTGGAAAATAGGGGCACCCAGAGTTTAGGTTAAAACAATAAACTCCAGGTCAGTCATGTGACTGGTGTGAGAACTAAGACAGTTATTTAAAATTTTACTTCAAATCAGATGTATCAAGGGACCACGCTGTATAACACGGAACGAGTTTCCTTCCAAGAATACCAGTGCATATAACAAAACAGCGCAATGCTTTTTTGGAAAAATGAATCTATTATTAGACCCAGGTCCAATCACACAATGCAACGCAAGCCGGGGTATAGGCTTTTCCCTTATAATAGCCAAACATGTTTGGTATGTTAAAACAAATCATTTGATACTATTAAAAGTGCATAGTGTATAAAACAACTTCAAATATAAATGTATCAATCCTAGACGGCATGGGTACCATATATCATGTCGCCAATACTAGGCTCTACAGTCAAAACCGCAATTTTCACGTATTGGAAGTTGGATTTCCATCTGTGAACCAAGGCAAGGGGTCGTCCTTACCGAATTCGAGAGTGTCTAGCCCGAGCCTCAGGCAAGTACAATGTCAAGCCTTTGGATCGTCTGGGCCAGTCCACACAGAGTGGATTAATAATACCGTAAACGATATGCTAGCCTGCCCTATGGGGCATAAATGAGCCAAATGACTCCATCGGCTCCGCAGAGACCGATGTAACCGAGGCGTCTCACTATCCATCGTCCACATAAGTAAAATGTCCGGGCGTGTAAAACCCAAAACACCACTCCTAGCTAGAAACCAGCTTATGTCCATTTCCCTGAGGTCCTTCCCCCGTTTCTGGTTCACAGCGGGGTGTGAGGCTCGCGAATTAACGCTACACAAAGCTATGCTATATTAAAGCCGTGCTTTGATCATCAACCACAAGACTCTGCTTTTCAATAGAAGCCTTGATCATTTGTATCTCAGCATGCCACACAGGCAATTCACGCTATGCAACCGATGTATATCAATCACACAGAATGAAATATGATGCCAGACACACAATAATTTACAAGTTCGTTCTAGGTATGAACGAAACCGGAGGCAACTTATTCCTCCTCCATATGTCCAATACAGGGGAGAGGCCCTCGCATATTCGTCGATCTCCAAGTACGTCTGAACGATCACTACTTATTACCTTGTCTTGGGTGTACAACCCAATCAAAACATCAGTAATCTTCCAAACGATGTGAAGACCTCCGGTCTTCGACCACCGTCTTCATTCTCGACATATAGTCGAATCAGTTATTCAGAATGGGGTGAACCCGGTCTTTCTGAATAACTCGGGTATATAATAAACAAGTGCTATAAAAACACAACATACGCCTCATTCCAATCAAGAATATTCCTTTATTCAAATATTCTTATATTTTGGGAAAGGTTCCCATTAATTTTATCAAAGATAAATTCTTTAAATTATTCTTTAATCTTCCTTTGGATATCATTTCAATTTAGTTAAAGATGCATTAAAACTCCACTTGGTTTTAATCTTCCCAAAAATCAATATTAACGATTGTCTAACTTGGGAAATCATATCCTGTCTTTAACTGGGTTAAAGAACCAACGTCATTTAAAACATGGTTCACGATAAACCCAAAATCACATTTCATTTCATCAGCCTTTAACCGTAAATTAGCAAGTGAACAATTCCCTAAGTATTAACTGGAAGGCCGAAACCAACATCAGATCAACACCCATGAAACCATTCAACTTAACTAATCTCCAGTTAGTTTCTGATTTTCTTAACTCCATTAGGTCTAAGAACAGTATTATTAAAGATACCATTCACAACAACCCAAAATCTTATTCCTGTCTTTAACTGGGTTAAAGAACCAATGTCCTTTAAAACACGGTTCACGATAAACCCAAAATCACATTCCATTCCATCAGCCTTTAATCGTAAATTAGCAAGTGAACAATTCCTTAAGTATTAACCCTGAAGGCTGAAACCAACATCAGATCAATACCCAGGAAACCATTCAATTTAACTAATCTCCAGTTAGTTTCTGATTTTTCTTAACTCCATTGGGTCTAAGAACAGTATTATTAAAGATACCATTCACGACAACCCAAAATCTTATTCCATTGTTAATCGGGTTAAAGAACAAGTGTTATTTAAAATACCATTCACGATAAACCCAAAGACCAATTTCAATTCCATTCCAATTAAATATCAATTAATTGGTATCCTTCATTAAATCTAAATAAAAAGATTTAATCTTTTCTCAACTGGTTTCAAGAACAGTGTTAATGAAGGCACCATTCATGACAAACCCAAAATCCAATTTGATATTAAATACAAGGCTCTGAATAGAAAAGATATCGGCTTATATTCAATATCAAATTCTGAAATCAACAAATATCGTATTGGAATAACGATATATTTATATCTTCCAAATTCCTCCACAATATCCGTATAATCACGGAATCCAATATTAAAATATTCCGAAGATAATTTCGATTTAAATCCATTCCAAATCATATATTAGAAATCCTGGTTATTTTTAAAACCATTTCAAATCCAAGTTATTTATTTAAAATATTGGATTTTTTTAATTATGGTTCAAAACTAGTTCATTTCGACAAAAATATATTTTTTATCTTTTCAAATATGGGATTTTTCATCCCAGTTCTTTCCAAATCATTTATTTTGATTTTTCATCCCAATTATTTTCAAATCTCTAATATTAGTTAGAAAGATCTTTTCGATACGAACCCAACAGTTTCAGTTTTAGGAGAATCCGATGGTCGGATCTCCTGTAATGTCAATCCAAAGTCAATGGTCGAAATTTGAGAACTACCGCTGAGCAGCGCGTTCTATTCAGGCCATTATATTATATATATATATATATAATTTGTCGATTTCCATTTAAAACGTATTTTATAAATCGTCTTAAATTCATTTTCAAACGATTTCAACTTCATATTCAATTCTTAATCAAAATTGAATATTCCATATCATTGATATATATAAATGATAATATTTTCAAAACATTAGATTTTGAAATCATTTCCTTTTCGATATTCATTATAAAAAATGAATAAGATCGATATACATATCGTTCACATCAAAATGACGTCAATCTAATCAACACGACTTTATATATTTAAATATATTCGTGTCCATCCCTAACCGAACATCAAAATCACATTTTTGATCCATTACTGAATATTATTTTAAAATATTCATTATTTTAAAATATTCGTTATTTTAAAATATTCATTCTTTCTGAATGGGAATTAGCCATAGTCAATTACCATATAATTTGATTTATATGGATTTCATACCCACATGTATACAACAACAATTAAACACAGTCAACCATCATCCAAAGTGCATACTACATTGCATAAGCGTTAAATATAAATATTCAACGCTTACACAGCTTGTCAGTCAATCGATGACATACAACTAAATATTGGGATTAGTGTATGTCCAATTTCATCCCAATACCCGTGTGGGGTTTCAATCAACAAATAATGAATTTTATTTGCGCAGTTGGGCGATGTGTAAAATTTATCGTCCCAATCAATGTCAGATAATTGTGTGTACATAAACAAATCCTCCGATTTGTTTATAAATATTTATTTTATTCATATACGCGTTAAAAAATATATTTTTAACTATAAAATATTTTACTCCGTTCCACATTACACAATCAATTTTCACAACACAATCAATCAAACAAGTCGTCCATGGTCTGTGGACGACGGGTGTCGGGTGTTGCTAAGCACCGTCTGCATCCTAGTATATATTTTAACTAGAAAATAAAATAAAAGTGAGGAGTTCTCACCGAGGGTTCCACTCCTCCATTCTTTATTTCTGGACAGTCTGGATTCTGTTTTGTTTCCAGTCAGTTCCATCGCAATCTGTTTCACACGGTTTACATTAAAAATTCGATTTTTAAACAATAATCTTTATAAATAAAAGTCACATTTTCTTTCGGCGATTATATATATAAAAATCGTATTTTTATTTCGTTTTCTAGAGAATAGAAATCATATTTTTATTTCGCTACATATATAAAAATTATATTTTTATATAATTAAAGATCACTTCTTTATATAATTAAAACTCTAATCTTTTTGCTTCTAGAAATATAATCTTTTCACTTCTGAAAGCCAGACCTTTTTATCTCTAAAAATATAATCTTTTCTTGTTTAAAAATATAATCTTTCTATGTTTAAAAATATAATCTTTCTATGTTCAAAAATAAAATCTTTCAATGTTCAAAAATATAATCTTTCTATGTTTTAAAAATAATCTATTATAAAAAAAATTTCCAATTTTTATCTGTTATAAAAGTCTATACTTTGTCTATAAATAAAAAATAAATCTTTTCATAACTAATGATCATAACTTTTTATAAATAAAAATTCTAACTTTCTTCGTATAAAAATTCTAACTTTCTTCGTATAAAAATTCCAATTTTCTTCCCTATGTTTACACATATGAAATCTATTTTTTCTTTCCATGTAACCATATAAAAACCAAATTTTTATTACCATGAATATATTAAAATAAACGTAAAAACTTACAGCGTTCAAATGGGGGGTTTGCGCCGGAGTCGGCAGGTGGCGTCGGTGTGGCTGCAGGCGGAGGAGAGGCGCGGTGGTGGCCAATGGGGGTGGCGGCTAGGGTTTCAGATCAAACTAGGAGGGAGTTTTGTAGCACCGTCGGTTTAAAGGGAAGTGGGGAGAGGAGACAGCGGTGGAGGTTGAAGTGGCATGACGGTGGTCGGGGGTTGCTCCGGCGTGGCAACGGCCTGCGCGATGGAGGAGCGATGCGGTCCTTCAATCGTCGTCTTTTTTTTTTTTTTACTTTTTAGATCTGAAATGGACGTGGGAGGGAGAGAGAAAGCAAAAGGGTTGACTTATAAAAAAATATATATATTATTTAATTTTAATTTCAAAAAGTAACTTTTTCATTCGGACTCTAAATCAAACCCAACGACTGTCGCCTCTAGCTAATTACCCCTATTCTAAACACAATGGGATATACATCTTAAGCCAGTTCGACTGTTTCGATCAATTTTCATTTAGATTAACATTTAAATCATTATATTGAATTTTAAACGTACATTTCAATTTACTGGGGCCACACACGGACTTTAAAAATTCCTGAAAAATATTTTCTAGTTTCGTATTGACGATACGATTCTAACAAAATTAATTTCGTCAAATTTGGAGATCGTTTGAAAAATGGCCACTTTCTGGTCGATCCAAATTGACTAGAACTGACAAAACACGTTTTCCTTCGCCACGCTCACATATTAATCCCAAAAATTATGAATTTTGGAATCTAGCAATAACTTGACATCCCAAATCCAACAAAAGTGGTTTCGTCGAAAAAGGAGGTCGTTTGCAAAATTTCCATTTTTAAGGGCCAAAATTCCATTGCGACTATTCTGAATTTTCAGATGGGCATAACTTTTATTCCCGCTATGAAATTTGGAATTTTCGGATTCTTTGGAAAGATATTTTTATTTAGATTCTAATATTTTTGGTTTCCCTAAAATCCGATTTATTTTGAATCCTGTACGTTCATTTGAAATTTGAAATCAAATTTTCGAACTACCGTGTCATTTCCAATTCCTTTTATAATTAAAAATAAATATTTATATTCTAACGACGATTCAAATAAATATTTCCGTTCTAATTCTATTCAAAATAAATTTCTCCTTGTTATTATTTAAAATAAATTATTTTAAATATTCAAAATTTACTAAAATTACCAAAATAAAAATTTTAAATTGGTTCGGATTTTCCGGGTTGAAAAATCTCCCCCACTTAAAAAATTTTCGTCCTCGAAAAGGAATGGAGCTGAAAGTTGTTTAACTAATCAACTCAACTCAACTTTCATTATTTTAATTATGGGTTAAGTTCTTCAACTTTTCAGTTTCTAAGAACTTTTCAAATTTTTCAAAAATTTGGCTAACACCCTAAATTTTTGAAAAATTTCACCATAACCTCCCCTGTATGGGAGCACCGGGAAAATCTCGAAATCTCCATACAGGCCTCTCCAATCCAAAATGAAAAAGAAACAGCCAAGCGGCTAGCCAATCGGCTCATAAAATCATCAAAAACCCCAAGAAATATAATAAACATGTACATATTTGTCGGGCAAACAATTTTATTCTTCTGCTCTAGCCTCTTTGCAATGGCCTGTTCAATGGATACACATGTATATGCATGCAATTTCAAACAATTTTTAATACAGTTCAATATTTGGTACCATTTGGCTAAATTTACCATTCTTTCTTATGTTGGTTTAAATAGATAATCACCAAATACAACCATCAATCAATTAGTTGATTAGCTTTTCAAATTCATAACTTTGATACATAGTCAAAAATCATATTTTTGATGCCAATTCACAACAATAAGCCCTATCTAGTTTTGGTTCTCACACTAGTCAATTGGAAATATATAGATATCCCACTTTCGAAACTCGAACACAAATGCTGATGATGCCTGGGCATCATCAGAATTATCCCCAGACGACTTGAGTGTGATTCTATATCTATCCAGTATATTAAGACTTCGTATACACATGGATCAGACGTATATGCAAAATCTTTATATACTTGATTGTCCAAATCAATATAAAAATAATATTCACATACGTATAACAGATTTTTGATTTTCAAGACAAAAATTGTTTTCATCTTTTTTTTTAAAATACACTCTTCACACTCGTTCTAGGATACTACTAATCCTATGTCTAACGAATCATTCTCATTGGATATTACTAATCCAATCTCTGATGAATTCTTTTGTTTGGTTCTAACATGTCTTATTCTCCGAGCTCTGTAAACCAAAGCTCTGATGCCAACTTTGACGACCCGAACCTCCTCGTGAAGGAAAGCCCAGATTGACTTAAGGACAAGACGAATCAGAACACAAATAGAAGAACATTTCATTGCTTATCACCACAATTTCATCAGAATACAAGAATACACAGTATGAATAAATATTACACATTTACTAAATATCAGAGATTACAATACATTACATAGCAACAAAAAATACTACAAACACAACTGAAAAAGATACATGGATACAGAGATTTCCGAATATCATTCCAGCTGTAAACCAGGATATTGTGAATATAAATCTGCAAAACCAAAACTACTAGCTGCCCTTGTGGAAAATAGGGGCACCCAGAGTTTAGGTTAAAACAATAAACTTCAGGTCAGTCATGTGACTGGTGTGAGAACTAAGACAGTTATTTAAAACTTTACTTTAAATCAGATGTATCAAGGGACCACGCTGTATAACACGGAACAGGTTTCCTCCCAAGAATACCAGTGCATATAACAAAATAGCGCAATGCTATTTGACAAATGAAGTTATTATAAGACCCAGGTCCTATCTCACAATGCAACGCAAGCCGGGGGATAGGGTTTTCCCTTATAATAGCCAAACATGCTTGGTACGTTAAAACAAACTATTTGATACTACTATAAGTGCATAGTGTATAAAACAACTTCAAATATAAATGTATCAATCCTAGACGGCATGGGTACCATATATCATGTCGTCAATACTAGGCTCTACAATCAAAACTGCAATTGTCACGTATTGGAAGTTGGATTTCCATCTGTGAACCAAGGCAAGGGATCGTCCTTACTAAATTGGGGACTGTCTAGCCCGAACCTCAGGCATGTACTCTGTCAAGTCTTTGGATCGTCAGGGCCGGTCCACACGAATTGGATTAATAATACCGTAAACGATATGCTAGCCTACCCTATGGGGCATAAATGAGCCAAATGACTCCATCGGCTCCGCATAGACCGATATAACCAAGGCGCCTCTCTATCCATCATCCACATAAGTAAAATGTTCGGGCGTGTAAAACCCAAAACACCACTCCTAGCTAGAAACCAGCATATGTCCATTTCCCTGAGGTCCTTCTCCCATTTCTGGTTCATACTGGGGTGTGAGGCTCGCGAATTAACGCTACACAAAGCTACACTATATTAAAGCCATGCTTTGATCATCAACCACAAGACTCTGTTTTTCAATAGAAGCCTTGATCATTTGCATCTCAGCATGCTACACAGGCAATTCACGCTATGCAACCGATGTATATCAATCACACAGAATGAAATCCGATGTCAGACACACATCCATTTACAAGTTCGTTCTGGGTCTGAACGAAACCAGAGGCACCTTATTCCTCCCCTATATGTCCAATACAGGGGAGAGACCCTCGCATATCTGTCGATCTCCAAGTACGTCTGGACGATCACCACTTATTACCTTGTCTTGGGTGTAAAGCCCAATCAAGACATCAGTAATCATCCAAACGATGTGAAGACCTCCGGTCTTCGACTACCATATTGATCCTCGACATATCGTCGAATTAGTTATTCAGAATGGGGTGAACCTGGTCTTTCTGAATAACTCGCGTATATAATAAACAAGTGCTATAAAAACACAACATACGCCCCATTCCAATGCAGAATATTCCTTTATTCAAATATTCTTATACTTTAGGAAAGGTTCCATTAATTTTATCAAAGATAAATTCTTTAAATTTATTCTTCCTTTAGATATCATTTCAATCTAGTTAAAGATGCATTAAAACTCCACTTGGTTTTAATCTTCCCAAAAATCAATATTAACGATTGTTTAACTTGAGAAATCATATCCTGCCTTTAACTAGGTTAAAGAACCAATGTCATTTATAACACGGTTTACGATAAACCCAAAATCACATTCCATTCCATAAGCCTTTAACCGTAAATTAGCAAGTGAACAATTCCTTAAGTATTAACCCCGAAGGCCGAAACCAACATCAGATCAATACCCAGGAAATCATTCAACTTAACTAATCTCCAGTTAGTTTCTGATTTTTCTTAACTCCATTGGGTCTAAGAACAGTATTATTAAAGATATCGTTCACGACAACCCAAAATCTTATTCCATTGTTATTCGGGTCAAAAAACAAGTGTTATTTAAAACACCATTCACGATAAACCCAAAGACCAATTTCAATTCCATTCCAATTATATATCAGTTAATTTTTATCCTTTATTAAATCTAAATAAAAAGATTTATTCTTTTCTCAACTGGGTTCAAGAACAGTGTTAATGAAGACACCATTCACGACAAACCCAAAATCCAATTTGATATTAAATACAAGGCTCTGAATAGAAAATATATCGGCTTATATTCAATATCAAATTCTGAAATCAACAAATATCGTATTGGAATAACGATATATCTATATCTTCCAAATTCCTCCACAATACCCGTATAATCATGGAATCCAATATCGAAATGTTCCAAAGATAATTTCGATTTAAATCTATTCCAATTCATATATTGGAAATCCTGGTTATTTTTAAAACCATTTCAAATCTAATTTATTTATTTAAAATATTGGATTTTTTTAATTATAGTTCAAAACTAGTTCATTTCGACAAAAATATATTTTTATCTTTTCAAATATGGGATTTTTCATTCCAATTCTTTCCAAATCATTTATTTTGTTTTTACACAAATTATTGATATTTTTAATAATTTTATCATGGCGTGTACAGTCGATTTCCATAAACGGTCATCGAACTGCACTTACAACGACCTTTTCCAAATTTTAGTTGGAACATAATTCCAAATCCAACCGTTAGATTTCAAATCTCTAATACTCGTTAGAAAGCTCTTTTCGATGCAAACCTAACGGTTCTGGTTTTATGAGAATCCGACGGCCGGATCTCCCGTAATGTCCATTTGAAGTCAATGGTCGAAATTCGCGAACTGCCGCCGCGCGGCGCGTTCAATTCAGGCCATTATATTATATATATAATATATATATTTCGTCGATTTTCATTTAAAATATATTTTATAAATCATTTTAAATTCATTTTTAAAACGATTTCAACTTCATATTCAATTCCTAATTAAAATTGAATATTTCATATCATCGATATATATAAGTGGTAATATTTTCAAAACATTAGATTTTGAAATCATTTCCTTTTCAATACTCATTATAAAAAATGAATAAGATCGATATAAATATCGTTCAAGTCAAAATGGCGTCAATCTAATCAACACGGCTTTATATATTTAAATATATTCGTGTCCATCCCAAATCAGACATCAAAATCACATTTTTGATCCATTACTGAATATTATTTTAAAATATTCATTATTTTAAAATATTCGTTATTTTTAAATATTCATTCTTTCTGAACTGGAATTAGCCACAGTCAACTACCATATAATTTGATTTACATGGATTTCATACCCACATGTATACAACAATAATTAAACACAGTCAACCATCATTCAAAGTGCATTCTACACTGCATAAAAGTTAAATATAAGCATTCAACGCTTACACAGCTTGTCAATCAATCGATCGACACACAACTAAACATTGGGATTAGTGTATGTCCAATTTCATCCCAATACCCGTGTGAGGTTTCAATCAACAAATAATGAATTTTATTTGTGCAGTTGGGCGATGCGTAAAATTTATCGTCCCAATCAATGTCAGATAATTGTGTGTACATAAACAAATCCTCCGATTTATTTATAAATATTTATTTTATTCATATACACGCTAAAAATTATATTTTTAACTATAAAATATTTTACTCCATTCCACATCACACATTAAATTTTCACAACACAATCAATCAAACAAAAAAGTCGTCCATGGTCTGTGGACGACGGGTGTCGGGTGCTGCTAAGCACCGTCTGCATCCTAATATATATTTTAACTAGAAAACAAAATAAAAGTGAGGAGTTCTCACCGAGGGTTCCACTCCTCCATTCTTTATTTCTGAATAGTCTGGATTCTGTTTTGTTTCCAGTCAGTTCCATCGCAATCTGTTTCACACGGTTTACGTTAAAAATTCCATTTTTAAACAACAATCTTTATAAATAAAAGTCACATTTTCTTTCGGCGATTATATATATAAAAATCGTATTTTTATTTCGTTTTCTAGAGAATAGAAATCATATTTTTATTTCGCTACATATATTAAAATTATATTTTTGTATAATTAAAGATCACTTCTTTGTATAATTAAAAGTCTAATCTTTTCGCTTCTAGAAATATAATCTTTTCACTTCTGAAAGACAAACCTTTTTATTTCTAAAAATATAATCTTTTCTTGTTTAAAAATATAAGTTTCTATGTTTAAAAATATTTTCTTTCTATGTTCAAAAATATAATCTTTCTATGTTCAAAAATATAATCTTTCTATGTTTTAAAAATAATCTATTATAAAAAAAAATCCAATTTTTATCTATTATAAAAATCTATACTTTGTCTATAAATAAAGATTAAATCTTTTCATAACTAATGATCATAACTTTATATAAATAAAAATTATAACTTTCTTCGTATAAAAATTCCAAATTTCTTCCCTATGTTTACACATATAAAATCTATTTTTTCTTTCCATATAACCAAATAAAAACCAAATTTTTATTACCATGAATAAATTAAAATAAACGAAAAAACTTACAACGTTCAGAGGGGTGGAGGGGGTTTGCGCTGGAGTCGGCAGGTGGTGTCGGTGTGGCTGCAGGCGGAGGGGAGGCGCGGTGGTGGCCAATGGGGGTGGCGGCTAGGGTTTCAGATCGAACTGGGGGGGGGGGTAGTTTTGTGGCACCATCGGTTTAAATGGAAGAGGGGAGAGGAGACAACGGCGGAGGGGGAAGTGGCACGACGATGGTCGAGGGTTGCTCCGGCGTGGCGGCGGCCTGCGCGATGGAGGAGTGACGCGGTCCTTCGATCGTCATCTTCTTCTTTTTATTTATTTACTTTTCAAATCTTAAATGGATGTGGGAGGGAGAGAGAAAGCAAAAGGGTTATCTTATAAAAATATATATTTTTTATTTAATTTTAATTTCAAAAAGTAACTTTTTCATTCGGACTCTAAATCAAACCCAACGACTGTCACCTCTAGCTAATTACCCCCATTCTGAACACAATGGGATATGCATCTTAAGCCAATTCGGTAGTTTCGATCAGTTTTCATTTAGATTAACATTTAAATCGTGATATTGAATTTTAAACGTACATTTCAATTTACTGGGGCCACATACGAACTTTAAAAATTCCTGAAAAATATTTTCTAGCTTCGTATTGATGTTACGGTTCTAACAAAACTAATTTCGTCAAATTTGGAGACCGTTTAAAAAATGGCCACTTTCTGGTCGATCCAAATTGACTAAAATTGACAAAACACGTTTTCCTTCGCCACGCTCACATATTAATCCCAAAAATTATGAATTTTGGAATCTAGCAATAACTTGACATCCCGGATCCAACAAAAGTGGTTTCGTCGAAAATGGAGGTCGTTTGCAAAATTTCCATTTTTAAGGGCTAAAATTCCATAGCGACTATTCTGAATTTTCAACTAGGCATAACTTTTTATTCCCGCTATGAAATTTGGATTTTTCGGATTTGTTGGAAAGATATTTTCATTTAGATTCTAATACTTTTGATTTCGCTAAAATCCGGTTTATTTTGATTCCTGTACATTCATTTGAAATCTGAAATCAAATTTTCGAACTACCGCGCCATTTCCAATTCCTTTTATAATTAAAAATAAATATTTATATTCTAACGACGATTCAAATAAATATTTCCATTCTAATTCTATTCAAAATAATTTTTCGTTGTTATTATTTAAAATAAATCATTTAAATATTCAAAATTCACTAAAATTACCAAAATAAAAATTTTAAATTGGTTCGGATTTTCCGCGTTGTTACATTTTTCCTTTCTAATACACCATTTTGTTGTAGTGTTTGAGGAAAATTAGAATTATGACTTATTCTTTCTTTTCACAAAAATTAGTAAATAAATCATTTTTGAATTTGCCACCATGATCACTTCTACTATTTTTGATTTTTAGATACATTTGAGTTTTAATTTGTTTGGCTTGCATTTATCAGTTGCTTTTGAGATAAATCTATTTAAAGCTACCACTTTTCCATTAAGACACATCTCGTCTTTGCTTGTTTTAGGCTTAGCCATTTCTCTTATTTCCTAATTTGCGCCGGATTGACCTCTATTCCTCGCTCACTTATAACATAACCAAGGAATTTTCGTAAGTGGACTCCAAAATGGAATTTCCGAGGATTCAATTTCATTTGATACTTTCTCATAACCCTGAACATTTCCTCAAGATCCTTTAAATAGCTTTCTTCCTGTAATGATTTGACCAAAATGTCATTCACATAGACCTCCATGTTCCTTTCGGTTTGACCATAGAACATGTTATTGATTATCCTTTGATATGTTGCTCCAACGTTTTTCACTCCAAAAGGAATAGCTTCATAACAATATGTTCTGTTATCAGCGATGATGCTTGTTTTCTCTTCGTCTGGTTTGAACGTGGGCATTTAGTTATATGCCAAATAAGCATCCATTAGGGACACCAACTTGTGCCTACAAATGGCATTCACTAGTTGATCAATTCTTGATAAGGGATAACAGTCTTTTGAGCAAGATTTATTTAAATCTTTGCAATTAACACATGTTCTCCACTTCCCGTTGGATTCCTTTACAAAGACGGAGTTTGTTAACCATCTGGGGTAAAAGACTTCTCGGATTAATCCATTCTCGAGCAATTTATTCACTTCTTCTTTTAAGGATTCAGACCAAACCTTATCGAATTGCCTTTTCTTTTGTCGTATATGTGTAACGTTTGGGTCAATATTAAGTGAGTGGCACATGAGTGAAGGGTTGATTCCTATTATGTCGGAATGTGTCTATACAAAGGTATCCTGGCTATTCCTGAGGAAGTGGATTAACTCATACTTTGCTTTTTACTCCAAGACTTATCCACTTTAATAGTTTTTCTTAATTGGTAGGATCTATACTTGTAACACCACATAAAATATACCTAAAGACATAAATTATTAATAATTAATAGAAATAAACAATTTAATAATAAAATATAAATAGGTTGGAAATGAGATTTTGCAGCATAAAGAATTTGGCTACAAAAATCTTTTATTTGGATTCGTGGCGAAGTTCTGAATCGTTTTCATATATAATATGATGAAAACGGTGATAGTTTGAAGAATTTACAATCAAATGAAATTAGATAGTAAATGCATATATATATATATATATATATATATGGTCAAATATCAAGATAAGAAGGAGGGGACAAATAATAATATAAATAAGGTCAGAAATAAGCCAAATAAATGAATGTTATATATACTTTAACATCTCGGCCCCACATACGTTTATTGGGCACTTCAGCGACGAAGAGGTCAACCGCCCCTCTAGAAGGGGTGTCGACTGCCCTTCTAAAAAGGAGGTCGACCGCTTGGCGGTTGAAACTCCCAGTACTGCTAGGTTTGGTTAGGTTTTAAGGGTAATATTTATAAACGGACTACTAGGATTATATCTAAATAATCCTACGGCCCTAGCTTACATAAGCAACTATAATGTAACAATCTAGAATTTCTGAACCAATTTAAATTTTTTATTTTAGCTATTTTAATGGGTTTTGAATATTTAAAATGATTTATTTTAAATAATAATGACGAAAAATTTATTTAATTGAAGTTAGAACGTATAAATTTATTTTAATTATAAATAAAGTTTGAAATGACGCTGTAGTTTGAAAATTCGATTTTAAATTTAAATGTATAGAATTCAAAATAAATCGGATTTCAGTAAAACCAGAAATATTTGAATCTATTTAATTATATCTTTCTAATGAATGTGAAAAATTCAGATTTCATTATATAAATTGAAAGCTATGTCCCATTTAAAATTCAAAATAGTCGCTGTGGAATTTATATACATTTCAATATAATATACAGCCCTTAAAAATAGCCGCTTTGCAAATGACCTCCGTTTTCGACGAAACCACTTTTGTTGGATCCAGAATGTCAAATTATTGTTAGGTTTCAAATTTCATAATTTTTGAAATTAATACGTGAGCGGCAGTGAATTTAAATGTGTTTTGTAATTTCAGTTTGAATTTAATCGACTGGAAAAATGCCATTTTTCAAACGGTCTCCAAGTTCGATGAAATTTGTTTTGTTAGGACCATATCGTTAGATATAATTTTCTGTAATTTTTGGAGTTAGCGTGTGTGCTTGCAAGAAGAAAAAGTATGCTAAAATCGCATGTTTGAAGCTAATTTGAGCAATTTTACAAAGAAACATTATTGAGACGACCTCAAAATTCGACGAAACTTTTTTTATTGAATTCGTAACGTCGAATAATGGTAAGATTCCAAGTTTCTTGATTTTTAGAATCAGTATGCGGCCAGACGTGATTTTTAAAGTGAAAAACAAACAATATTTCGACTTTAAAAATTCGTTGTTTGTGCATATGGATTTGGAATTCAATAAAACTAGTTTCATAGGGTTTGTAATGCCAGAGAGTAGCTGCATGTCAATTTTCATTGAAAACGGGATCCGTAGGTGACCACACGGATTTTTAAACGATGAAAATATGACATATTTGAGTATAATAAAATATAAAAATAATAATTAGGCTCCACTACAAATTATCATTTCCTTTCCTAACCCTAATTTACTTTATGTCGTGGTCAGCAAACTCATGCCGCACCATTTCTCCACTGAAACCCAATTTTTGCAAGCTTTCAAAAACTCAAACAATTAAAATAAAAGGCTATAAATCATAATACGTATATTTATGTGATCCTGAAAGCATTCTCTTCGAATTGGTGTAAGGATAGATGGGTTCAGATGATGTTTTGGCATGCTGAAATTTTACAGCATCGCGTTTTGTTGCCTAGGGCTCCAATTTTAGAGAATTTGGTGCTTCATTGCAAGAATTTGGGTTCGTATTCGTGTTCAAGGAATAGAATAGCAAGTTGTGTAAATTTTTGGGAGGATTTAGTGATAAAAATTGTCGAAACCTGAAGTGAGGCGTGCGGCATGAAGCAGGCGATGGGTTTTTGATGATGGAGGTGAGTTGTTCGAGATTGGTATGAAAGTGTAGAGGAGAAGAAGAGAAGAATAACGGTGAAGACGGTTTGGAATTTCGTTTAGAAATGAAGGAGATTGGTGGGTGCAAAGATTTAGTAATGGCCATGAAAGTGGAGCCGTGTACGTGCATTTTTGGAGAGGAAGAGAGTGATTAGAGTGGTGATTAGGAAGGTAATAAATTAATTAATTATTATGTTAATTATTAATGACGTATGTATACAAACAATCTTGAAAAAAGCATAACTTTTTCATACGAACTCGAAATTCAGCGAAACAGGATATGTTGGAACCGTATCGACAAGAGCTTCGCAATGAAACTAATTGGAGTGATTTGGAGTTCATCTCAATTTTTGATGGAGTGGAAACCAAAGTGAGAACTCCTCACTCAATATTTTATCATGTATTTATTTTTGGAGTTCAACACACGAACTCACACAAATCATTTGAATTGGAAGCGATGTATGGATATTAGCGACACTTGCATTTCATACTCCGCAGATGGACACTTGTGGCGCCGTAAATGGCATTTAGTAGTTGAGTATTTATTTATATGGATGATTTGGTGATTTGTGATTGTAATGTTTAACATATATATATATGGGTTGTATAAAATATATATGCGTTGTATAAATCATATATATGCGTTGTATAAAATATATATGCATTGTATAATATATATATGTGAGTGATGGGAAAAATATACAGACACTGAATAAAATGGTCATGTATTAAAATAAATATTGATTGGCTAAAAATATTTGTTTTAGCTTATATATGAGTTATATAAAATTGGTATGTAATGAAATAATTATTGGAAGGTTAAAAATATAATTTTTAACATATATATGAATATATAAAATGGTTATGTAATGGAATAATTATTTGTTCGTTAAAAATATAATTTTTAACATGTATATGGACTGTATAAAATTGTCATGGATTGAAATAATTATTTGTTCGTGAAAAATTATATTTTTTAACATGTATACGGAATATATAAAATGGTCATGTAATGGAATAATTATTTGTTCGTTAAAAATTTAATTTTTAACATGTATATGGACTATATAAAATTGTCATGTAATGGAATATTCAATTTTGATTTAAAATTGAAATGGAAGTTGGAATCATTTTTAAAATGAATTTAAAACGTTTTATAAAATATGTTTTGAATGGAAGTCGATGATATATATATATATATATATATATATATATATATATATAATGGCTTGAATTGAACGCGCCGCGCAGCGACCGTTCGCAAATTTCGACCATTAACTTCGAATTGGCGTAGCGGGAGATCCGACCGTCGGATTCTCCTAAAACCGAAACGTTGGGTTCGTATCAGAAAGATCTTTCCGATGAATATAAGAGATTTAAATTTGAATGGTTGGATTTCAAATTATGTCCAAATCAATTTTAGAAAAGGTCGCTATGGATGCAGTTCGGTGGCCGTTATTGGAAACCGACTGTACGGGCCTTAATAAAATTATTAAAAATATGGAGAAATTGTGTAAAATCATAATAAATGATTTGAAAAGATTTTTGGATGAAAAATTCCATATTTGAAAAGATAAAAGATATTTTTATCGAAATGAACTAGTTATTAACTAGAATAAAAATCCAATGTTTTTCGAAATAATAAATTGGATTTGTAAATGGTTTTAATATAACCAGAACTTTCCAATGAATAAATTGGAATGGATTTGAATGGAAATAATCTTCGAAATATTTCGATATTAGATTCCGTGATTATACTGATATTGTTGAGGAATTTGGAAGATATAGATATCGTTATTCCCAATACGATATATGTTGGTTTCAGAATTTGATGTTGAATATAAGCCGATATTATTTTTATTTGGAGCCTTATATTTAATATCAAATCGGATTTTGGGTTTATCGTGAACGATGTTTTAAATAACATGAGTTCTTTAACCCGATTAACAGTGAAGTTATGATTTGGAATTTATAAATCTTTTAATTAAGATTAATGGTATTTTCCAAAGTAAAGTTTTACAATTTAATCTATTAAATTGGAATTTAATGGAATTAGATTTGGTAATAATCGAGATGAGATTCTATAAAGGAAGACCGTTACTATATATGGAATTTAAAAGGCTTTGCCGTTATTCCGTTTATAGTATTGATTTGATATGGAAATTTATATCGATTACATACTGTTACGATTTCCGTGAAGATTCCATTTTGATGGAAGATGATTTTGGGTTTACTGTGAAAGGTGTTTTTATATGACATTTGTTCTTTAACCCAATTAAAAGCAGGATTAATTTTCCTAAGATTAAGTAATCATTAAGTAATGATTTGTAAGATTAAAACCAATTAGAGTTTTAATAAATTTTTAGTTAGATTTGAATGAATGAATGGTGATTAAATTTGCCAAAACATGAAATGTGGTATAAACCGAATGTACTTGGTTGCTGGTATTCATGATTATGGTCGATTGATTGTTTGGATTGTGCTCGACCAGTTTATGAGCAAATATGCTTTTACATTTAGCATTGGGTTGGGTAGAAATATTTGTATGCTAACATTTTGTGAAACACTTCATGATTTGACTGTGAGATGTTTAACGATATTATTGAGTTCATTTCAAATTTAATGAATGATTTTGAAATGATATTTTTTCTTAAGTGAAAAGAAATGTATTCCCATTTTGGACAGGTTGAATGTTTTATAAAACAAAAAGGATTTTGCGGGCTAAACCCGATGTTGTCGAAGTGATTTCGAAATGAATTATGTGTTTGACATTGTGGTTCATCACGTAACCGATTAGTTGTTATTGATGATGTATCTGTTTGGTGGCGGAAAATTTATTCTCTTGCTTAACATCCTTCTTTGAGACGTACGAGCTCAAAGGTTATGTGATAAATAGTGATTGATCATATTTATGAATTACTAATGTAAAGTACTATATTTTGGAAAGTACTTGTGATTATTATGTTGTGAAATGATTTTCCCTACTTTGGGATATAGAAATTATTTAGTATGTGGCTAAAGATCCTGGTAATCCAGACGACTAAAAGTATGGGTGAGATGGCGGTGTAGTCCCCGAGGGCATAGGATTGTGCATCGTCAGTGTAGCCTGCTCCATCATGGGAGGTGCACATATATATATATCGAGTTGGTGGGATACGCACCTTTTTCCTTGTCTAAGGGGAGCCCGATATTTGGTTGCATGCTTATTTGTATGCATTGTTATGTTTTGGAATTCATATTTTCGAAGATTTTGGTTTGAGCTCCTGAAGTGAAATCTACTTTGATATAAAGCTAGATATGTATTTCAAATGATTTGAAATAAGAATCGGGAAATAAAGTCCAAAGGAATAATTTCTGTAAAGTGAATTGGATTTCGAAAAATCTAAATTTGTGGTCAAGCCTAAATGGGTAGATTGGAAAATTGCATGTTGTATGATGCATTGTAGATCCATATATCTATTATTGGTTGTTGTTTAGGCACTGATATTCATAGGGGTAAACTCGTTCCGTGTTATACAGCGCAGCCTCGTGATTTACCATATTTTAAAGTAAAGTTAATAACTGTTTTTAGTTCTCACACCAGTCCCATGACTGACTCAGAGTTTATTGTTTCTATCTAAACTCTGGGTGCCCATATTTTCGACACAGGCAGCTTGTAGTTTTGGTTTTGGAGATTATTTCATTTAGCAGGATTCTAGATCGAAGCTTAAAGCTGTGTCCAGAGCATTGATAGTCTTCCGCTGTGTTAGTTTATTTTCTTCCGCTGCATTGTATTACATTTATTGTAAATTTATTTTCCGCTGTGTATTATTTTCGATACTCTGATATTCTGTACTCTAATGTAATATTATTATGATGTTTATAAAAGTCTTCTGTTGTTTGTTTTGATGTGTTGTGCGCCCAAAGTTAGCGTATCCGCCTTTTTGGTTCGATTTAAGTCGGTTTAACGATCGATTTTGATTGACCGAGAAGGAGGGTCATTACATATAAATAGAAACCTAGACTTCACAACTAAACCTTAGCCGTTTTCTCCATTTTGCCTCCACTCTACCTCTGCCGCCATTGATTCCGTAAATAGGTTTTCTTCATCTTCTTCTATAAATGTTTTCCTCTTTCTATCTAATCTTTTCTTATAGATCTATATTAGAATATATTCTTGGAATCATACAAAAAATATATATATAAGAATCTAATTAATTTATTCTTATGTATATAGATCTCTAGAGTTGGAATTCACATCAAAAAGGCACAACAATGTCAGAACTACGCCCTTCCAATCAATCTGAGTGAAATTAGTATTTTCTTAGGCATATTCTACATTTGTAGATTATCATACGGATTAGTATTCCTAAGAGGATTTAGCACAACGATAAATTTAAAATGCAAAACCCCCAAATCCTCTGTTTTTATGTATTTCGCAAGAATTGTCAATTTATTGGGATTGCGGATCTTGATCTTAGTAGCGAATTGAGAACAATTTGGTGATTTGCTTCTATTCTATGTAATTTATCCTTTTGTCTAAATATTTGCTTGTAACCTAAAAAGGTTTAGATTTGGTTTGATTCATTATTTGATTAGGTGTGGGTTCTATTCTAAATCCAAACGTATTCAGATTTGAAGCCTATCAAATACGACCGTTTTTATGTGTAATACGTAAAATGGGGTAAATTAGGTAAAATAAAATCTATGTGTATACATGTATATATTTATGTATATATGAGCATATATGTATATTATACTCTATTCTTGGTTCATTACTAGAATCATTCCAATAAGCTTAGGGTGCAAGTTGAAATTGTATTTATGTTGTGTTTTCCATTACTGTTGTCTGTTATGATGCAATTATGCAATCATGCCTTAAATGTAGCGGTCAAAATATGGAAATTAACTTATATGCCTTAAACTTAGGACAAGTTGAAATTTTTTATCTCTATAGAAAGTTCTCTTATTTATACAAAAATTAGCATTATCTACACGTACTAAATATTCTACTTGTATAGCGTAATTAAAATAATTAGCGTAATAATGACATAATAAATGCGATTAGAACAGGACTTGATTTTGAAACGTCCGAATATACTGGTTACTTGTGTGTGTATAGAATGGCTTGTACATATATTAAATAGTGACACACAGACACGATGTTAGTTGCCTTTTGTTGTATAAGCCTACCCGGAACCGACCGACAAATCCAGCAAGCACAAGCAGGCCCAACTAATGTGAGAGCTCTGGGTGCCATAGGCCATTCAAATCTAGTACACTATGACACGAGGTTAAACCTACTGGTAGCAGAAGTCTGCGCGGAACCGCCCGACATATCCAGCATTTGCAAGTATACGGTTTAATGTGAGAGGTCTAGTGTACATACATGCATACATATATCTATATATATATATATCAATCTTTTGTGTGTAAATAGGCAGGTTTACTACACCTTGGGAAGGTCTTAAGTGGCTGATTCTCTTCTTATCTTCTTTGGGTCTAAAGTGGTAAGGACTAATATCCCCTCCGAAGGTTTATTCCTTGGAGAGGAACCAAAGTAAGGGACCCACCCTTATTAGCTTTGAAGTAATTCTATGTGTCCTCCTTCTCTGAAGTGGTTAGGCATAGTGGTAACGGAGTAGGGTAGTTCACGGGAGATGTCCACTTCCTCTAGAAGCTTGTAGGGGATCAACTAGGGACATGACTGGTTTATAAAAGATATGTGGCCTTAACATGCTCACCAACTGTCTAAGGAAAGTCTTAAGCGACATAGGTGTTCTACCATAATATCAATTAAGTAGTAACATTTGCAACACTACTCTCATATTACAAGTTAGAGTATAAACTTAAGAACGTTGACGTATTATGATGAGGTCTTAAGAGGCTAGGGTCCGCCTCAAGGTTATAAGAGATCATAAGAATCCACCTTTAATATGGCCATAAGTGACCGAGAATGCCCTCCTCATTGGGTCTTTACCCTAAATACACTAATGAAGGTCTTAAGCGATTGACTTGGATACGCACCTCAATGGTTAGATACTGTGTTTGTGTGAATGTTTGTGTGTTGCGTAGACATACCTCGGTATATGTAACCTGCTAAATCTAGGGTATGGACTTTAAATAAGTACTATATTTCAGTCACACAAGATTTTTGGTTCTGACTCCTCTCCTTGACATATCCAACAGGCCAGTTGGTGAGGTAGATTCTATGGACGAAGCAATGATGGAGGTTGAAGACGAAAACAGAGATATTATACTGTTAGTAGTATCATTGCTGTATTTCTTATGGAAACTTTTGAGAATGAGTTTATTTGTGTACCAATGGACCAAATGTATTTTGACAGTCTGTGTTTGAATTCTGTGCTTGTTAATAAAGTGGTACATCATATTTTAGTATTATATTTTCTCGTCCGTTGTGTGAGATTTCCATAACGAAATGTCCATATATCACTACGCCATAAGTGGGCATATTCGACACTAATATGTGTGCGTTGCAAGAAAAGTGTGTCAAAAGCTTTGATTTCTTTGCTCTTCTGCCACAATATTCATACGTTGTTGCATTAGACGTGAATGCGCTATTGCGGTGGGTATTCTAGTGTTGTGACATGCAACATCAGTTAAAACATAGCTTTACATATATACGATCCATCTCAGTGATCTTCATTATCAGAGTAAACAAATTAACAACCGTAGATGATGATTAATCCAACGGTTCAAACCGGTCCCTACTTCAGTTATGTGAAATATTGGCGCAACGTTTCCCTCCTTCACGAAATACTCCCCCCCCAGAACAAATTTCCCACTCTCTACTCTTCTCTCTTTACACAAAATCAATAGGCAAAATCACTACAAACTATTACCCCGAAATCTCTCCTCAAACACATCTGATTGCTTCAGTAACTCCGATTACAAACTATATACCTCTGATTGCTCTTATTTTACAAACTTTACACCTCCGATTTGGATCATTTAGGGCAATTACAAGCAGTTAGGGCTTCATCATTTGGGTTTTATTTAGGAGATTTCATCTCTAACTTATTTTGGTCTACATTCAAAGTCTCTGTGTGATTTGGGTATACAAATTGCCTTAAAATAGGGTTTTATGCTCATTTTCATTTGAATGTTTATATGTTTGGGGTTTTTTATTTGAATATTTCGGGATTTTATACTTCAAGTGTTGTATTTATATGTTTGCTTGCGTTGAAATTGTGAAGTTTTGTATTTTTATGTTTGCTAAACCATTGATGTATTGGGAGTGACCCATTTGGCCATGCTGCCTGCCCGATTTCTGTCATTTCCCAGTTGATGAGGCTTGAGGTCACGATTCTCCATTTAGAACATATTTCCATCATTTACTTTGAATGCCACATTGTTATTTTCGTCAAATCACTAGTTGACGTCCAAAAATACACTCTGAGTGTTAAGCTAAGAGAATAAATTCCTTGCCACCATACTTGATATATTTGTAAAAATCAACGTATATGACCATCTAGAAATACTCTGTTAGACATTTGTCCATATACCTTGTCCTGGGACTGGACAAACCGAAGGAACTGTTCTATTAATCCATTTTGGGCAATTTCTACCTAGGATTAACCGATCAGTCCTTGCACTTTACTCCATCTTCAATTATCTTTCTCATAAGTTGATTCGTAACCATTATGCCGACACATAGTGGTTTTCGGATAATAAATCCAACCGGTCTCTCCGTATTGACAATGGAGGTATAAAATAAACCAAAACTCTAATAGTCAGTTATTTAACTATTAAAGGAAATATCTATACAATCAACGATCATATTTCACAATAGAAATTCTATTGATCAATCATAAATCAATACTGGCCCCCTTTTTAGATTACTTCTTATTATCATTTCCCATTTTATTAGCTTTCCATATATTTCCCACAACTCGTTTGGTCTCTCATATTCCTGTAACACATTTCCAAATATTATAAGCTATTTATTTTTCATATTCCATAAAATATCTCTTACTAACATTATAAGACATTTCCATCTCTCCAATTTTCATTACTTTATTTCTCATTTACCAAATTATTTTATTTTCTATGCTTGTAAAACATCTCTGATTTTCTTTGGAAAATGTTCCAAAAAAAATTATTTGCATTTAACCGATGTTATATCAAACATCATTATTATAATTTAACCCATTAATCATTCATTAATCATATTACTAACCAATTTTGCTACCTAACCTTAACCATTTCTCAGTCGATCGTGAAGTCAATCAAATTGGGGTATAATTACCTCTCGGACCTTGATCGAACATCATTCTCAACTTCGAGATAGTCAAGTTCACCACTTCAAATCTATAACAATCGTTACTCATGCAACTCTCAGATTCAATTTAAGAGTCCACTTCTTTTATGGAAAAACATTGATTATAACGATAGTGTTAATCCTTGTTTCTGGAATATTTTAATTTAAAATATAACTTTAATTCATTAATTTGAATAAATAAGTAAATGAATAATAATTAAATAATTAAATCTTGATGAAAACAAAAATTAAAAAGTACTTCCTTGAATTCGATATAATCGAATTTCAATAAATAACTCTATTTCGAATATTCTATATTCGATTAATATTCCGAACTTCGGAATAAATCTACTGTTTCAGGTTTACTCAAATTCCACTTTATAAATATTTCCATTTTGCAAAATATTTGCTTCCAAATCGTTATTCATTTTAATATGAATATCATTCTTCAATAGAAATCTATACTCGTTTATCAAATCAACTTGATTTTATCTGTAAATATCATTACAGATTCAAAACAATTTACTTCATAAATTCGCATCATATTTATAAATAATTCTGTTTATAATTCTGCTAACAACACCTTTATGTTTATATAAACCAAATTCAAATTTCCTTTTTAGATAATTTCATTTACAAAATATCTGCTTTAAACCATTATTTACTTTAATCGAGAATAGTATTTCTTTATTATAACCAATCCACCTAGTTACATATTTTTAAATAATATTTAAAAATCTTGATTCTCTTTACTAACTTCTATTGGTATAATTATTCAATTAAAATCTTATTTCTATTCAATCTATTTATAATCTCATTAAATATTTCCTTATAATAGCTAAGTTCAAATCTCTTTTCACATACTAGTTTCAAAACCAATTTTTTTCTATATACATTCAAACTTAAATTTATATTTTTATTTATCCAATGATAAAATTTTCACTTAATTCATAAACTCAATTATAAACCACTTCTTGTTCCCTCTATTAAACAGTTTTTAATTTCAACTCTATTCGAAATTAAATTTCTATTTTTGGAAACAAATTCCCTTTTTAAAACTCAAATTCCCTTTTCTATATTCAAAAATATTTACGGTATTTAAATATCAAAATTCTAGGGCCAGTGTAATTTAAACACAACATAATCAGTCTCCAATTATATATCACATAAATTAACACAATAAATGAAAACAGTAATATAAATGTTGAGGAATCCAGTTAGATCCCTCCAACTTGTTTCCCTGCATCTGCAGATGTTAAACAGTATAAATAATACCATTTTCACTTCACTGTGCGATAATATGGTAAATAGAATCAGTATTCAATCAATGATCTAAATATATATATTTATATTAATCATGCCAACCAATTTACAACCATTTATCCAAACAACCATCACACAACATAAAATTACTACAAATAAATTTAAAAGGGTCCGTTTGGCACATGTCACCTATTAAGTTTAAAATTAGGCTCACATCCGGTCCTAAACTTATTGTAAATTAGGTCCCAATTTTTCGAAAATAGGTAAAAAAAATATATAAAAAAAATCACAAAAATTCATTATTAAATAAAACACGTACACACCAAAAAATTCAGGTGGAAAAACAATCAAAAACCACATCAAAACCCAAAATAACACAAAAACAGCGAAACAACAGGTTTTGCATCAAAAGATGCATCTATTCATTCATAGTTGCATACATTCATGCTTATTTTCATTGTTGCATCCAACTGCAATATAAATGCATACATGTATGCAGCTAAACATCATTATACACATCCTTTTATGCATATATTCAAATTTGGCCTGTTTTTTCAAGCATTCACCGTTTTCAGACACTGTTGCACACATTTATGCTCTTATACAAAATATATGCATACATTCGTGCGCATATTCAGAAGCCTTCACCCTATTAGAATTTGTTGCACACATGCATGTATATATACAGAATAGTTGCATTCATGTATGCAACTACTCATAACACATGAATCTCAATTCAACTTTATATGCATACATGTATGCAGGTATTTGCTAATAGTTGCATACACGTATGCACATATTCGTCCAGATTTTCGACAGAAGACGCTGAAAGAATATATGCATACATGTATGCTACTATTGGAAATAGTTGCACAGATGTATGCAACTTTTTATTGTTTTCTCCGTGGACTCCTGTGGACGTTTCCAGAATTTAGATTATTATTATTATTAGTTAGTGGAGCTTTTTTTTTGTCAAAAAGGGGAAAAGGCGGAAGTGGGCGAAGCAGGAAGCGGAAGTGCCAAAAAAAAGAGCATCACCTAAAAAGAGGGACCGGATTTACATATCAAACTTTCACTGGATGCCGCTCCTATTGTGAAACATGATAGGGATGTGGTACTAATTTTCACAATTTAAAACTCGTTTATATAAAAGTATAAAACATACAGAGTTGGTGAGTTTACTCACATTGTTTTGCAGTTGACGATTCTGCTTTTGTTTCATTTAAAATGGAATAGGCATGTAACGACCCAGAAATTTCGACAACTAGAATATGAGATTTATTAGAAATTTAAAAATCAAATATATTGTTTTTTATATGGATTGAATGCAAGATTTGATTTAAAAAAAATGTCATTGGCGTTAAACAAATTTGAGATTTTATTTGTTAAAAATATGTGAAAAATTGGCCTGGAAATGTGTGTACTCGTGTATATAAAAGATTTAGTTTAACATTTTAAATTTAGGATGAAAACAAAGTTGTGTGGACAAACGAGAAAAAACCGGTGCACCGACGAACAATTTAAGATTTAAAACAATGTCGTATATAGACGAAGTCAGACAGATTTTTATTGGATTCGTAACGCGACGACGAAAAGATACGCATGATTATTTGTTACGTTTGAAGATTTTGTTTGCAGTACGAAATCAGTACGGTACGTGGTTATTCGTAGTACAGTTTAACTGCGTTATTAGCTACCCTAAATAAAACCTCCCTCGGTTAATATTCAGCGCACCATCGTTATCAAGCAAACCTACTGTGATACACGCAGCTATCCTATTCCTATTTGATGGAACGTCGTTCTTATCTACACTTTCTCTTCTATAAAAACCATCGCTCTTCCTATTTTCCTTCAGCCGAGGAAACAATCACCTCTTCTTTTCTCATTTCAATGGCGGCAGCCCTAAAATTTGATCCTCTTCCCAAATAAAGTCGTTTCCTTTTAATGGCCGAAGCCATCTCTCTCCTCTTCCAACTAAATCGCCATCGGCTTTCCCCTAACCCAAATTGAAATCATCCCCAAATTCGAAGCCCTAGATCAGAACCACAGCCTTTACTCAACTAAGCGTCATCATCTCGTCGACGCTTGCTTCTCCAAATCGTGGCTTCAAAGAACATCGACCCTCGAATCAAAGCCGCTGCTCCAATATCCATCACTGCGCCTTCTTGCTGTAGCGTTCAAGGTGAGCATCGCTCACGATTGATTAATCATTGATTCAAGTTATTAACCTCAGTAATTAACTAAATATGATAGTTAATCTTTGAATGTTTAAACCGCTTGTCATGTTCATTTTGGTTGCTGTGTCAATTGCTGGAAATATTAAGTCGGTACTTTTTATGATTTCAGAACCTGATTGTGTTTAACCTTCAACAATTGGCATGCTTTACCCTAAACTATGTCGTACCGGACAATTGGAATACCCTATTGATAGTTAGAAATCTGGAAAACAGCCGAGTTGCAGTCATGTAGTTTACAATGGCCACGAGCACTATCATTTGGTACATGATTCTTTTTAGTTACATTTGCTGAAACCATTCAGTATGCACTTTGAAACCATTTATATATGAATGTTGTTAGTTGATCCATACAAGTTATATGTCCCCTTACGATCGCATGAACCTGTATGTAATATGCATATGTTGAAAGTCTGAACCCATTTGTATTATGATCAATATGCACTTAAGTTGGCACCTTGAACCCATTATTAATATTAATTCGAACCAAAGAACTGGGATATACACGTTGTTGTATATCATTGAACCTGTATGTGTGAAAACCTGAGGGTATATTTTGCTGTTAGTATCACATGCTGCTTGCTTTACAAACAAAGTGAGTTCACTATTGAGTTGTTGGTTAGTTCATCATTCCCTTTAAACAAATGACCTGCTTATGTAATATACTAACATGATATTCTACTGTAACTTCAATGACCTGCTTATGTAATACATCTTACTGAAATAACATGATATAGTATAAGGGAATGATGGCCTCATGTTGAGATAAATTGCTCGCAACTTAACTGCAAACAATTTGGTTTGCTAAAATTTAACTTTAACATGCCTTCTTTGCAAACTAAATAATGCAGAACAGAGGTGATTAAAAGGGTGGAATGTTATATATTGTATGGAAATGGTTGATAAAAATTCAACTGTTTATAAAAGGTGAAGGGGACCAAATCTTATATGAATAAGTGTTTACTGTACATACCTGACTGCCAGTTTATAACTTTGTTCGTGTAACCGACTTGTACACCAATTGTAGGTGCCAGTTCCTTGCATTTATTGGCAGAAATTGCTAGTATGCAGGCACATATATATACCAGTATATATATGTGTACATGTATTCTATGCGGACTGATATAATTAGGTCGAAAAATGGGGTGCCATATATTCATGACCTGCCGTGCGTTAGCATTGTAATCCCCTGAATACACATCTTTGTCTTGTTTACCCAAGGCAAGTCTAAACCTTGTTGTGTACCCTTGAATACTGACGTGAGTATATGGCTGTGTAAAATTACACTATTGTAACCTGTTTAAATTCCATGTTTCGTCATCACCAATTACCAAGGCATGGTTTCATTATTTCCTTCGAACTGTTTGAGTTATACACTGTACATCTTTGCACCCATGGATTGTTAACATGCATTCATTTGTATTTATTGTCATGGTTTTTAAGGATGCCTTGCTGCCTTGTTAGAGAAAGGCGGAAATACACCTATGACTGGTTCTTGTTTATTTGCTACAACCTACAGACCCTTTGTTTTGTGACTAAGAAGTAAAACCTGCTATATATATTCTTACATGATTAAGTATTTTGATAATAAACCTATGTATATATTTCACTTGGTTAATAACTTGCCACGTTAAAACACCCTTGGCGGTTTTTCATTGAAAAGCAGCTCAGTACCTTGTTGTATAAAAGTTGGTTAGGCATATTGTTTATTTCCCTATGTGGTCACCTTATTGCCGCACATATAGTGTGTTATATTTAGAAAATCCGGAAATGGTTATAGGATATGATCGTGCCATGCTCATGAAACTTGAAATGCGTTGCATATATAATTACATGGATCCATTATTCGCCATGTTGCACTTTTCTTGAAACCTTAAATGCACAAATTCATTGCCCTAAGTGTCAACCTGAGGGGTGGCAAACCCTGTATAAGTATAGATATAAATGTTATTTTTATCATACTTTATGAGTTGCTGAACACAATTATCTGGTTCATGCATATTTCATGCTAATTTGATCATGCATGTTGATTGGGTATTTTTGTGATCTACCATGTTCGAATTGCTTGTATGGGGGTTTTTACCATTTGACTAATGTTGCACTTTTGAGTATATACCGCTTTTTGAATTAATAGTGTCCTTACATTATTGTGCACATATTCCATAGTTGTTCATGTGTTAATCCTGTTATGCCACGCCATCTATATATATATATATACATGTATATGTATGTATGTTGCTCTTGTCGTGTACCTTGTGATTTTGGTTTATGGGATGTTGAGGCAGTGCACACGTGTACCTGTGCACGTGTGTACGTGCAGACTTCCGTAACCGTTTATCCTTGAAATAAAAAAAAAGTGATAAGTACAGATAATATATTTGATGTTAGGATGAACTATTATATTTCAGTTTCTATTGAAGTTAATTTGCTTGAACTATGATTAATCCTGACTCGAGTATTTTTATGTTTTGCATGGGATGCTCGAGTCAGACCCTGAGCATTTCAGATTTAAAGATTTCAGCTCAGGATTCGAAGGTTAGCAACGTTGGGGATTCCGGAGATGGCACACTCTGAAGTTTCAAACCCGTAAGGATTTTTGTGTGTTATTTTAAAATTCTGCTGTATGTAAAATTTCTGTACCAAAGAAATTCTGATTATATATATATATAAAGTTATTTTTACTGTCAAATACTGTGTTATTTATTCTATGTTTTTCTGTGTCTATTCTGTCTTTAAACTCTTTAAGCTAAATAACGGTCCGTCGATTTGAACGTTTTAGATTGGTTTAATTACCTATTTGAAGCAGTCAAAAAGGCGGGACGTTACAAGTGGTATCAGAGCTTTGGTTTAGTCAAAGCTTAGCTTATTGAGTTTAAAACTGATCTTGAAAATAAAATGGTTTTACAAAATAAAACTTTAAAGTATAAATAATTTTTGATGGGTAAATTATTTTGGAAATATCAAGTATTTTGAGCACAGTGTTTTGAAACTAATACAGCGGAAACAAAGATTATCTTGAGTTTTAAATTTTTGTTCGGAATCCCCAGTCTTCGGAAGTCTTCGAATCCAGATTTTTCGAAAGCTAATCTTTGGTAAGATTCCATTAGATTTGAATCTTGAATCCATTATCGAATGGTATTTAAGGAAGATAAGTATAAGGGAATCAATGAATCAATTCCTCTAATTGCACGTTTTAGCAATTAAAGATAACTAAACTTGACTGAAAAGAAGAATTCATATGGGAATGTGAATGTAAAAGTGAAATTTGAATTCATTTCAAAAATGAAACGATGGATTTTATTTCGATATGTGGAATATAAATTAATGAAATTGGAAAGGTTATAATTGGAATTCGATTACTAATTTATTTAAATTATTCAGAACTCGCAAGATAAATTATAATTGGTTTAATAATGTATAGTCGAACATATGAATTCGATAGTAAGGTATAAATGTGTTAATTGGTTAACAAGAAGTGAAGTGTAAACGAGAATATGAACGAAGCAAAATGTGAGTAAAGATTTTAAAAAGATGTGAACCAATATTTAAATAAAAGCAAAGCTGATTTGATGTGATGAGTTCAAATTCCGATAAAAGAAGTAATATTTACTTTTTGGAAGTAAATAACATTTGGAAGTGAAAATGTTGAAGATGGAATTGAGAATAAGAAAAGGGAGTTACCAGTACGATGAGAATATTCTGAAGTTCAGGATATAATCAAATGAGATTTTTTCGAAGTTCGGAATAAATTATCAGAGATTATTCGAAAGCAGTTATAATTGCAAGTCAATCTTGTTGAATTTCAAAAAAATGCCGTTTCGTTTACTTTTCGTTTTAATTAAAATTTAATATATTATTCATATTAAGGAATAAAGTATAATTTTAAAGTTAAATATTTCAAGGCGTGAATTATTGTTATAATCCACGATTATTGTAAAAGGAATAAATTCTTAACTAAAAATAAAAAAATTCGAGAATAAATGTTTTGGTTGGTGTTTGAAATGGTGAATTTTATCTGTTACGAAGTTAATAACGTTGTTCAGTTAAGGTCTGAGAGGTAAATATACTCCAACTTGATTGACTTAATTATTGACTAAGAAATAGTTAATGTTCGATTGCTAAAGTGGTTAAATGAAGTGAGTACATGAGCATCAGCAGTTAAGTGAAAATAGCTGTGTTTTATTTAATATTTGTTTTGATTCAAATAACGAATGCAGAAATGTTTCCCCCGAAAATAAAGTATATTTTAAAGATGTGTGAATGCTTTCCAATGGTAATAAGTATTTTTCTATAAATAAATATAATTGGAAATGTTTTTCAAAAAAAAAATCGTGAGAGGTTAACGGGTTTTGATAAATCATAATATTGAGAACTGAAGAGCGAGAAGCCGTATGACGAGAACGAAGTGCGGCATAACGTAAAAGAAGTGGATTCGTAAATTGAATTCTAGAGCTGCGTAAGAAATGATTTGATAAGAAATTTAGAAATGAAGTTAAGGAAATTGGAAAATGACTGGAGATTGGTTAAGTTGAATAATTTTCTGATTGTTGATCTGATGTTGGTTTCGGCCTTCGGGGTTGATACTTGGGAAGTTGTTCGCTTGCTAATTGACGGTCGAAGGTGTAAATATGAAGTAGTAATGTGTGAATGAGAAGTTTGTTATAAGAATGAAAAAATCTAAAAGTTTGAGAGCATGAAGATTTTAATTAAATGATAAACTTAATAATGGGAAAATTGGAAGAAAATTTGGTTTATAACCAACGGATGTATACTTCAGAGTTTGAAAAGGCGTTAAATATCTAAATTAATTTAGAGATCAAAACTGGAAATCTAAAATTTGAATGGGAATTTGAGGATATTCGATTTTAGACATTGGATACATAAGTTTTGAAACTTATTTGAGAGATATATAAGAACGTGGTAAATTTGAAAATTCTAAATTGGAAGGTGATCGATTTGAATTTTATATAACAACACTTATATAAAAATGAGATGTTTTAAGATATGATTTGGAAAGAAAGATTTACATATGTATGATTTATGAGGATTTTATGAAATGAAGTACTATATGTATATAGTATTATATGTTTTCAAAGAAAAATAAGGAAAGTACCTTCCTCTTTGAAATTCGAGTTAAATATGATGTTGGTGGCAGTAGGTTGTCCGAACATAAAACTCATGAGTTGCCATTGAGCACGACTGCTAGCGTAATTCGCAGGGCTGCAGATAGCCTACGGCGGTCGGGTGTTTCCTGAGGGAATTAGGTGTAACCATTGTGATCGCTGCGATCTAGAGTCGTTGAATTCGAACTTGTAGCGTAATTCGCAGGGCTGCAGATAGCCTAAGACGGACGGATATTTCTTGAGGGAACCATGCGTAACTATTGTGACTGCTACGATCTACAGTCGAATTGTAAGGGCGTAATTCGCAGAGCTGTGAAAGCTTACAGGTACGGATGTTTTCTGGGGGACCCAGGCGTAACCATTGTGTACCTGTGGTCCACAGTATTTTAGATAACTTAGTGATAGTGAGCCACCTGTTTAATGCAGCAGTTTGCCTTCATGGCTTGATTGGTCCTCGTGACTTGATTTATCTCCATAATTGGAGGATTAGATTTCATGATCCTGAGAGAGAGCAACCAACACTCAATGACCTCAGATCGTCTTTTGATTCTTAAGTATCTTCCGTTGATCTGTCCATGACGAAATTTGTAGGGAAGTGATTTCCTACGGATACAGATGTTTTCTGGGGGATCCAGACGAAACCATTGTGTATCTGCGATTCATGAGCAATCAACATATCAATATCACATTGGTACTTTCCGTATCTGTTTTTTTAAAGGAAAATTTGAAATATTTTCACTGGGAGTTGAAGCAAGGATGTATGTAGTACTTGGAGATTTTAGTCATGCGTCTGGCCAGCGTATGTCTAACATCTGTAAGGACGACAATAGACTTGTCAAACTTCGAGCTATCAAGTATTTTCAAGTCGATAATTTGAAATTAAAGTATATCTAACGTAATAAGTTAAGAAAAATAATTTTGAAATGTTTTCAAATACATAGCTTTGATGTAATAATACAAATGTTTACTACACAAATTTGGTATGGAATTTATAAAAGATTTCGGATTTGTGGCTTTAAATTTATGAATGGTCGACTTGAAAAGAGGAATGTATTTACACTCTGAAATGAGTGTTGAGAAGAATTAATTGGAACAAGATAGGGTTGATGGTTGCAAAGCCTAGACCCATTACCATGCAACTATGGATAAGTAAATGATTGACAGATGAGGTTGTAAGGAAATCTGGAATAATCCGAGATGCAACTTATGCAGAATTTGAAATTTAAGAAGTAATTGGTTTTGTAAAGAAATTTGATTTCCCGAGTTAATGGGATATGATAAACAAGGACGATTGATGACCTAAATAACGATATATAATTAGTGGTGAAGTAATTCCACACAGATATGGAAATTTGAAGTATACGTTGGTATAACCGTAACGATCTCTTCTTTTCGAGGACGAAAAGTTTTAAAGGGGGGAAGAATGTAACGACCCAGAAATTTCGACAACCAGAATATGAGATTTATTAGAAATTTAAAAATCAAATATATTGTTTTGTATATGGATTGAATTCAAGATTTAATTTAAAATAAAATGTCATTGGCGTTAAACAAATTTGAGATTTTATTTGTTAAAAATATGTGAAAAATTGGCCTGGAAATGTGTGTACTCGTGTATATAAAAGATTTAGTTTAACATTTTAAATTTAGGATGAAAACAAAGTTGTGTGGACAAACGAGATAAAAACGGTGAACCGACGAACAATTTAAGATTTAAAACAACGTCGTATATAGACGAAGTCAGACTGATTTTTATTGGATTCGTAACGCGACGACAAAAAGATACGCATGATTTTTTGTTACGTTTGAAGATTTTGTTTGCAGTACGAAATCAGAACGGTACGTGGTTATTCGTAGTACAGTTTAACTGCGTTATTAGCTACCCTAAATAAAACCTCCCTCGGTTAATATTCAACGCACCATCGTTATCAAGCAGACATACTGTGATACACGCAGCTATCCTATTCCTATTTGATGGAACGTCGTTCTTATCTACACTTTCTCTTCTATAAAAACCATCGCTCTTCTTATTTTCCTTCAGCCGAGGAAAAAATCACCTCTTCTTTTCTCATTTCAATGGCGGCAGCCCTAAAATTTGATCCTCTTCCCAAATAAAGTCGTTTCCTTTTAATGGCCGAAGCCATCTCCCTCCTCTTCCAACTAAATCGCCATCGGCTTTCCCCTAACCCTAATTGAAATCATCCCCAAATTCGAAGCCCTAGATCAGAACCGCAGCCTATACTCAACTAAGCGTCATCATCTCGTCGACGCTTGCTTCTCCAAATCGTGGCTTCAAAGAACATCGACCCTCGAATCAAAGCCGCTGCTCCAATATCCATCACTGCGCCTTCTTGCTGTAGCGTTCAAGGTGAGCATCGCTCACGATTGATTAATCATTGATTCAAGTTATTAACCTCAGTAATTAACTAAATATGATAGTTAATCTTTGAATGTTTAAACCGCTTGTCATGTTCATTTTGGTTGTTGTGTCAATTGCTGGAAATATTAAGTCGGTACGTTTTATGATTTCAGAACCTGACTGTGTTTAACCTTCAGTAATTGGCATGCTTTACCCTAAACTATGTCGTACCGGACAATTGGAATACCCTATTGATAGTTAGAAATCTGGAAAACAGCCGAGTTGCAGTCATGTAGTTTACAATGGCCACGAGCACTATCATTTGGTACATGATTCTTTTTAGTTACATTTGCTGAAAACATTCAGTATGCACTTTGAAACCATTTATATATGAATGTTGTTAGTTGATCCATACAAGTTATATGTCCCCTTACGATCGCATGAACCTGTATGTAATATGCATATGTTGAAAGTCTGAACCCATTTGTATTATGATCAATATGCACTTAAGTTGGCACCTTGAACCCATTATTAATATTAATTCGAACCAAAGAACTGGGATATACACGTTGTTGTATATCATTGAACCTGTATGTGTGAAAACCTGAGGGTATATTTTGCTATTAGTATCACATGCTGCTTGCTTTACAAACAAAGTGAGTTCACTATTGAGTTGTTGGTTAGTTCATCATTCCCTTTAAACAAATGACCTGCTTATGTAATATACTAACATGATATTCTACTGTAACTTCAATGACCTGCTTATGTAATACACCTTACTGAAATAACATGATATATGTATAAGGGAATGATGGCCTCATGTTGAGATAAATTGTCCGCAACTTAACTGCAAACAATTTGGTTTGCTAAAATTTAACTTTAACATGCCTTCTTTGCAAACTAAATAATGCAGAATAGAGGTGATTAAAAGGGTGGAATGTTATATATTGTATGGAAATGGTTGATAAAAATTCAACTGTTTATAAAAGGTGAAGGGGACCAAATCTTATATGAATAAGTGTTTACTGTACATACCTGACTGCCAGTTTATAACTTTGTTCGTGTAACCGACTTGTACACCAATTGTAGGTGCCAGTTCCTTGCATTTATTAGCGGAAATTGCTAGTATGCAGGCACATATATATACCAGTATATATATGTGTACATGTATTCTATGCGGACTGATATAATTAGGTCGAAAAATGGGGTGCCATATATTCATGACCTGCCGTGCGTTAGCATTGTAATCCCCTGAATACACATCTTTGTCTTGTTTACCCAAGGCAAGTCTAAACCTTGTTGTGTACCCTTGAATACTGACGTGAGTATATGGCTGTGTAAAATTACACTACTGTAACCTTTTTAAATTCCATGTTTTGTCATCACCAATTACCAAGGCATGGTTCTATTATTTCCTTCGAACTGTTTGAGTTATACACTGTACATCTTTGCACCCATGTATTGTTAACATGCATTCATTTGTATTTATTGTCATGGTTTTTAAGGATGCCTTGCTGCCTTGTTAGAGAAAGGCGGAAATACACCTATGACTGGTTCTTATTTATTTGCTACAACCTACAGACCCTTTGTTTTGTGACGAAGAAGTAAAACCTGTTATATATATTCTTACATGATTAAGTATTTTTATAATAAACCTATGTATATATTTCACTTGGTTAATAACTTGCCACGTTAAAACACCCTTGGTAGTTTTTCATTGAAAAGCAGCTCAATACCTTGTTGTATAAAAGCTGGTTAGGCATATTGTTTATTTTCCTATGTGGTCACCTTATTGCCGCACATATAGTGTGTTATATTTAGAAAATCCTGAAATGGTTATAGGATATGATCGTGCCTTGCTCATGAAACTTGAAATGCGTTGCATATATAATTACATGGATCCATTATTCGCCATGTTGCACTTTTCTTGAAACCTTAAATGCACAATTTCATTGCCTTAAGTGTCAACCTGAGGGGTGGCAAACCCTGTATAAGTATAAATAAAAATGTTATTTTTATCATACTTTATGAGTTGCTGAACACAATTATCTGGTTCATGCATATTTCATGCTAATTTGATCATGCATGTTGACTGGGTACTTTTGTGATCTACCATGTTCGAATTGCTTGTATGGGGGTTTTTACCATTTGACTAATGTTGCACTTTTGAGTATATACCGCTTCTTGAATTAAAACTGTCCTTACATTATTGTGCACATATTCCATAGCTGTTCATGTGTTAATCCTGTTATGCCACGCCACCTATATATATATACATGTATATGTATGTATGTTGCTCTTGTCATGTGCCTTGCACTTGTGATTTTGGTTTATAGGATGTTGAGGCAGTGCACACGTGTACCTGTGCACGTGTGTACGTGCAGACTTCCGTAACCATTTATCCTTGTAATAAATAAATAAAAGGGATAAGTACAGATAATATATTTGATGTTAGGATGAACTATTATATTTCAGTTTCTATTGAAGTTAATTTGCTTGAACTATGATTAATCCTGACTCGAGTATTTTTATGTTTTGCATGGGATGCTCGAGTCAGACCCTGAGCATTTCAGATTTAAAGATTTCAGCTCAGGATTCGAAGGTTAGCAACGTTGGGGATTCCGGAGACGGCGCACTCTGAAGTTTCAAACCCGTAAAGATTTTAGTGTGTTATTTTAAAATTCTGCTGTATGTAAAATTTCTGTACCAAAGAAATTCTGATTATATATATAAAGTTATGTTTACTGTCAAATACTGTGTTATTTATTCTATGTTTTTCTGTGTTGATTCTGTCTTTAAACTCTTTAAGCTAAATAATGGTCCGTCGATTTGAACGTTTTAGATTGGTTTAATTACCTATTTGAAGCGGTCAAAAAGGCAGGACGTTACAAGGCATTTAATTTTTCTACTAAATTCCAATAGTTTCGTCCTTAGTTACGTTAGTTCCACAATACAGATTTTGTCGTTACGATCCCATCATGACCAGTTTCTTCCTTTTCTATTCATGTATGAACTAGTTATGATTATAATAAGTTTACAAGTATTTAAAAATCATTAAATTTATTTAATTATACATTTAAACTAATTACCCTCATAGTTGCATATCCTCCTTCTTTACTGAGATAAAAAATCTAGCTACAGTGCTTCAAACACCAACATCGTGCTTTCTTCCATCCAAACTTCATTGTTACTCCACGAAATAACTCCAAATACATACCAAAATTCCTCTTTTTGCTTGCTCATTCCTCTTACCACCATGGCACAACACGCGCGTGGTCCTTGGTGTTTACGGCTTCCAGGCTTTCACACGCGTTACTGTAGATGTTACGACAAATTTTGGTTCGAAAACCCATAAATATTGCGTAGCCGATGCGATTTTCTACCAGGATACTAATTCAGACTTGAAATGGCACAATATCCCTCAAATCACCAATAACCGCGAGCCCTAGACCGCTCTGACAAAAGCGTCGACCCTTAAACATGATCGAACCAGGATAAATACCATTCCATACTGAAGCAAATTCAAAAACAAGCCCTATAGATTTGAAATCAATATATTTCATCAAGTATTTTAATTTCTGGTAATTTCTGAATATGTGGTTTTCGTTTGGTGAACAAAAAATCGGGTACAGCTGTGATTGGTTTTCTACCAAAGTTGGAATTAAGGATTTCTAGAAATTTTTAGGTGGATGAGAATTTTTTTTGTTTACTGAAAGAGTTGGGTTTCGTTGGCAGTAAGAATCAGCAGGAAGGTATTGGGAATTTTGGGATTTTGAGATGGTATAGGTCCGGATATATAGAAGGAGAAAATATTATTTAATTGGGTTTTGTATTAATTTATATTCACTCATGTCTATCGCCATTTTCGTTTATCATTATTTCTTTCGTATGGTCACATATGGTATCCATTTGCAATAAAAATGCACTTCTAACTATTGTTTGGCATCCCGGTTCTAACGAAACTTGTTTCGTCAAAATCCGAGTCCATTTGGAAAAATAGCGAAATTTTGAATAATAAATTTGTCAATTGATTCACATTAATTTCCCCATGCTTGCGTAACAACTTCGAATGGCTCAAAACTTGGAATCTTATAATAATAAAATATTCCAGACGTGATGGAACTGGTTTCGACAAATTCCGAGATCGTTTGGTATAACTCCCTTTTTAAGGGTTTAGGTTAAATTAAAATAAATTAATTTTAAAATACCTCAATATAACAATATTAAAATATTATAATTGGCCATACTTGAGCAGAATTTCATGCAGTTTCAAAATAAAATACGTTTGGTTGAATTTTAAGCTAAATCGATAGTAATTATATTAAAAATCCCTTTTATTTAATATAAATAATCGTTAAATTTATAAACGAATCCCATAGCGATCTTTTGAAAATTTGATTTGGCCATAGCTCACAATCTACAAGACAAAATCTTGATTTTTCACTTTCATTAGAAAAATATAATCAAATATATCGGAATGTTTCTTGTTTCAAAGAAATCCGACTTATATTGGATTCTGTATATCCAATTGAAGTTCTAAATGTAATATTACGGACTACCGCCATGTTAGGAGCTCGATTTAAATTATATTATAAATTATACGTTCGAGCTTCACTTAAAATAATAAATTCCATTTATATTTCTAATATAACATTAAAATAAATTTAAATGTTCAAAGTTAAATGGCTAAAAATTCGGGTTGTTACTTTCCTCTGTCCTGAAAAGAATTTCATCCCCGAAATTGCTAAGGTAGGAAAAATGTTACATACCCTATTAACTAAGTTAAAAATCCTTTAGATTAATTTTTAAATTCATTTTTGACTAAACCAATTAATTTCAATTAAAATTTTAATTCATTCCTGCTTACGAAAAATTTCAAAAATTCTAAAAAAATTCTAGCACCTTAAAGTTTCGAAAAAAATCGACAGTCTCCCCTGTACGGAGAGACTTCTGCGATATTGCAGGATCAACAAATATATATACATCGACCCATAAGGTTGGAGAACAAAATTAAAAACCCAATTTTTGTATTTTTGCGTAGGCGTACCTTGTATAAGTGTTATTAATCGAACTTGCTTAACTCATATGTTGTTTACGCAGCCAAGATCAAGCCAATGGTTTCAGATACCTGTACTTAAATCAGCTTAAACAAGTGAGTTTCAACAATTGAAGTTTTTAACAATCATTCAAACTGTTAACCTATATAACCACATTATCCATTTGGTTTTGTATAATCTTCAATCCATATTCTCACATCCAATTTATAATCTATATACAAACATTCACATCCAAATTAATATTTAATCAGTTTATTCACTTTCAATTTGTAACCTACTCAATTAAACTTCCAATCCAATATAATTCTATTTAATGTAAGTTAAATTTCAATTCATTCAATTCACGTTAACTTATACAAGTTTAATTTTAAATTCAGAATTCGAGTTCCCAACTTTTATTTCAAAGAAACTTAAAACAATGTAAATACATGCACATATACTTATAATCATTTGCGAATTTCAAACATTTGAATAACTTGTTCTTTTCAAACAAAATTTCTATTAACGAACTGTTATGGTAATAATCAGTCCTCAGAAACTTTAAAATGAATACCGTCGCGATCCATTATCATCATTATTTTCTTGCCACTGAAGTGATTTCAATGCTTAATCATTTTCAAAATCCGTTTAAAACCATTCTTATTCAAAAATTCCTTCAAAACAATGCTATATTCCTTATAATATTTCATAAAATATTTTTAAACAATCGTAATTTAAATTCCAATTTTAATATGAATCCAATTTTAATTTATTTTATTTGTATGTTCCACTCTTATACAAGTTCTATTTGGTTATCTATAACCATCTCAATATTATAATCTTATTTGATTACTATAATAACAACTGATACATCCATATATAATAATAATTTAGAAAATTATTTCTTTTTATATAAAAATATGGGTTTTGGGTAAAATTATTTATTTACCCACTAAAGAAACAATATTATGTTGAATTGCCTCTTTCAAGCATTTATAAATCTCTATCGACCACGTCAACTAAACGTATCGATGTGGAATTTATATACCACTCAACCAACCTATCAACACAATATAAAACAATTTTTATAACACTAACATGTACGTGCTCTCTTATATATACACTCAAACTCAATCTATGGTATTACAAACCCCATCTCTATTGAATTACACCGCAGAGCCAAGGTTACTACTCAACCTTCAGCTCTGATACCAAATGTAATACCTCGAATTCCGTACCCTTTGAGTTGAATAATCATACCACACGACTAACCCAAATTGCACAGAAATACGAATTAATAGAAAGAAGTTAGAGGATGACAAATAGAAAGAAAGAAGAGTTAGAACAGAAGAAAATGAAGAATACAAATCTCACAACGGAACGAATAAAATATATTAAATAACGTAACCTTTGGAATACAAATCAATAATTGTATATATATATACACACACACACCCCATCATCAGAGCACAATAACTATTACTGGAACAGTTATAAACACTTATTTCCAGATACAAACATAGTACACAGCAGAAAATATGATAGTCTATAGCTAACTGGTAAAGCCTCCTACTTCAAGCTCCTCTAAATGAATCTGTAAAATCCCGACTACTTGACTTCCCATACAAATTTGGAAACCCAAGAGTTTAGGGTAAAACAAAGCAAAATAAACTCTGGGTCAGTCATGGGACTGGTGTGAGTAAGCTCCAACCATTTTATTGAACTTTTAAAAAACGTTTCGAAAGAAAGATAATCGTAATACCGAGCCATGCATAAACACGGATTGTTTTTATCTTACGATAACCAAAAATATTTTTGATGTCAAAATATGGTGATATTATTGTAACACCCCGCATTTTTAACTTAAGATAATAAGAGTAACTTAATTAAATATTCAAAATTAAGTAAAAGGACTGCACCATTGCGTTCATCTTGGAATTCTGGTCAAAATAGACACCTGGTTTGCGTAAATCAGACACCGTATGAAGAATTTATTAAGGTTTGAAGTATGTATACATGCGGGAGGGATATATATATATATATATAATAAGTTCGGAAATTTAACAATCGATTCGAAATTCGAAATTTGAGGAGGCGACAGATTTCCCGCTCAGGGGTGTCGACCCCTCAAGGGAGGTATCGACCCCTCAAGGGGGGTGTCGACCCATGGGTCGACCCCTTTAGGGGGGGTCAACCACCCCCCCCCCCCCGGCAGATTTTGACAAATTAGGGTTTTTGGGATTTTGGCTATATATATGCCCTCATTTCACTTGTTTCTCCACACCGAAAAACAATGGAGAACTAGATACTGCCTCTGTCCAAATTAAATCAAGTCTTTTCTTCTTCTGCAATCAAGTTATTCAAGTTTAGAGATCTGCAAGCCTTCTTCTATCACAGCGAATCTTTGTTAATTTTAAGTTCTCTTATCGAAGTGAGGTAATTCCTAGATCTGGTCTATTTTTCAATTCCCTTCTCTTTTCTTCCCTTTTTCTTTTAGTAAAAATTATAAATCCATGGTTGTTAGGTTCTGCATCCAATTAAGGGAAAACCATGGAAGATTAGATGTGGACCAGATCCAGGATTTGGAAAGCTTACGAGGTGAGTGGATTTAAGCCATAGCATTTTAGATAAAAATATGCTATCGTTTAAAACATTCGCCATTATTATATGTGAATTTGCCAGAATAATTAAGAATTACTATTATAACAAGTTGAGATGAATAATTTATATGTTGAATCATTTAAAATGTTGGAATGATTACATGTTGAAAAACAAACTTATTAGAATATGGGTAATAACTATTGTTATTATAATATCATGATTCACTTGTGGCATATTGTTGAGTAAATGACATGTTAACTTGTTAAGATTTGAACAATTACCCGATTAAATGTTTACATGTCAAAATAAAATTAAACACATGTTAAAAAGGACGCGCGCCATAATATAGGCATAATTTGATGACATGTGAATTAGATTACAGTAAAAGGGATAATATGCCTAAAATTTACAGTAATAAGAAACCGTAATGCGCTTAGACACGAGGTAAGATTACACTTGTGGCAGAAGTCTGCTCGGACCTGCCTGGCATATCAAGCATCTACAAGTGGTAAATCTGATGTGAGGGGTCTAAGTGCATAAATATAACATGTAATGGTGCTAAGATACGAGGTTAAGTTAACTTGTGATAGAAGTCTGTCCGGATCCGCCCGGCAAATCCAGTGTCTACAAGTGTAGGCTTACTGTGAGAGGTCCAGTGCACATATATATATATAATAAGATATGAATAAATGGCAATGATGTAATTAAATATCTAACTTAGAAAATAAGAAAGGAAGGGATGTAATGGACTGAATTAGTGCAATGCGAAGGAAAAGTGATGTATTTCCCTAAATGACCTATTTCTGAGAACGTGGTTGCAAGTAAGCCACAATCAATAGAGTAAGAAAAAGGAAAGAAATTACTTGCCACCACGGATTTAGATGGGAATACGTTATAAAAATAAATAACTGATTCCTTCTATAAATCAAACTGATAAGGTGCATGAAGTGTTTTCCTTAATATAGTAAGGAATATATATTATAGTGAATGTAGAATAACGGGTTACAATAGTAAATGGTTTAAACGGGGAATGATAGCCACCTATTATAAATAAATTACATTAATGAGAATGTTGTATAATCGGTAGACTTGTCCTAGGGAAAGTGAAGATTATAACTTAGGTTATAACAAACTAGTAAGGAAATGGGATACCTGGTGAAATGAGATAAGGGACACTTAATTGTAAATTATGTAATCAGTAAATGGGGAAAACCTAAAACCAGTTGAGAAAAGTGGGAAAATTTATGAAATATAAGAGGTTACGCTTAATTATAAATTAATTAATCTATAAACTTGGAAGTCTGAACCCGCTGATAAGAATAACATGTTTAGACTTGTCCTAGGTACAAAAGGAAATTATAACATAGGTTATAATAAATGGGTGGAGAAACTTATTAATGGGCCTTAGTTAAGAGAACTAAGTTAATAAGTAAACAATAATAAGTTGTAGTAATGGTATAAAATGGAATTATGATTAAATGAGAAAGAATGAGGAGAACTTATGAAATAAGTTATGTTTAATCATAAATAATGACCGATTTTGTAAACAAGAAAACATGTGAATTGAGATATACTTAATTACATATTAAGTAGAATATGTTACTGTAATGATGAAATCAAACAAGAATATAAAGGGATTGTGGATTACAGACCTTGGACCACAATCTAGGGAATAACATGTTTTGGGCTTATTAATAAACTTAAATGAGTTAAGTTATATAACTGAAATTAATAAGCAAGAGGAACTTGGAAACTTGAATAAGAATTCAATATAAATGAGAATAACCAAGTTAAATGGAAACCTGATGAGATAAGGCAAGCGCATAAAAGAATGTTTAGACATAGGGTCTAGCAACATGTTAAAGTGAGGCGCTCGGACCAGTCCATATGTTTGAGGGTGAATAACCCAACAGGGTAGATCATCATGGGCTTATAAGGCACAAAGGGAGCACACATTCATCCGATTATTCTGTCGGCTCCGAAGGACTGGAAGGGGAAGCACGCGGCTTCCTGAGATACGTAAGGTGCTCCTAGTAGTCCTCCGTGCGGTGGCAGATGTTTAGGCTATGCTCGCAGAGGTTAGGTCTACGCATAACTACTAGGTGGGTGGGCCTTGACTGCAAAAGTAGGCAGTCAGAATGTTGTGACGTGGTGACACCAGGGTGATTCGGCAGTCGCCTCAACGAGGAGGCGAAGGGTCACGACCAACAAGGATAGTAGATCATCGGATACCCATCATCGGCAGCCAGTGGGATGCGAAAAGACTAGAGCTAAAACCAATGGACCATTCACTTTTCACTATCGGGGTACGGTGGTTGTGGGAAGACGCCAAATGGATGTTTAGATTATTTTTTTAGGGGTAGTCGTTTAGCTCCTGTAGTCTTTACTAGTTGAGGGAGGGGCCGAGGAGGGGCCATAGCCACCATGAAAACAGACCCTAGGAATATCTGTATATAGAGGCTCTTAAGGACGGGCCTGTACAGATATGGAAAAGCTCCCGACCGAGTTCCGTGTTTCTTGTATCACCCTAGCACGGAACTCGATGCACAATAGAGGACGTGCGGTTAAGGCATCGTGCTATAATTGACGATACGTATGTAGGACAGTCTAGGTACATGCATGTCGGCTTTGGGTGGTGTATCGTAGACTTGAGGGCATTGCTCTGGTATGAAATTTGATTCGATCAACGATGGCAGTCCGTACGTAGGGCATTGTTATGTAGAGATCCGTACATCACTCCGGCGTAGGATGATGGACTGCGTTCATTTCTATGGCATTATGGTGGAGACTGTGTGAGTGGGGTACCATGGGGTGTACCTCAGTATTGAGGGGTAGCTACATATGTATTATATCAGGTTAATCCACTGTGAAGTAAATAAGTACGACGTGTGTGTAAGCCTTGAGTGCTGTTAACCCAAGTAACCTAATAAATTTGAAATTTTGATTGAATGGTATATACAGGATTATCCAAAGTGTATCATTTAAATCCAATCACCAGAACTTGTGTCCTGACCCCCTCCTCATCACATATGCAGGTTAGATTTGTGGCAGAGACACGATAGCCTTGGATACTGGTTAGGCAGTATTATTAAATACGGCAAGGCTATATTTTGATTATATTATATTTTATCAATTCCGCTGTGAGATATTTTCTGAGCTCTGACATATTCTATGTCTCTCTTTTCTATAGGATACCAGAGCAAAGCAATCCGAATTTCGATAAACTGGAATTTTGAAAAAAAAAACGGTTTGTCGGAATTCGGGTTGTTACAATTATAACAGTGTCTAAATCAAATAAATACAAATCTAGCGAAATGCTTGCATCTCATGCTCCATATATAATATTAAATAAAAAAATGCAGGGCACTTATAGGAGAATGGATTTCCAACTATGACAAGGTATGGGACCACCTTCCGAACAGTGTACTCTAGAGAGGACACACTGGGGTTCAACAAGAACATTTTGCAACCCGACCACACATGACAGGCCACTCATTTAACTTGAGTGTACCGAGCATATTATCACCAACGGTTGTTGATTGACATAGAAATGTGTTTATTTTTACGCTCATATCTTATCTTTATTGTAAATAAATAAACATTACTTTGGGTATTTTCGTGTGTTTTCACAGGTTGTTAAATAAATGTCTCCTTCATTCAATTAAAGACCAATTGCATAGGAAATGCTACTTCTTGAAATCAACAAATTTTCAAACATAAAGGAAGCTGTAGCAAACTGGTAAAGCCTGGAAATTTGGATAGAGTGTTCTGAGTTCAGTCACCGTCAAAGCCCTATTTTTTGCTGAAGAAAAGAACATATACATTGCCTCCATCGCTTTGAAGAATAAAGAGACTAGTGTTATATATATATATATATATATTTATATGTATATAACATATGCACTAAGATTTGACGAGCTAGGCATTTTCTTCTCAAAGAAATCAATTGAAAATCTTGCATATTTACTTGCCATTGAGGAGAAGACTTGACATATATTTACCAGATTGCAACTCAATCAAATGCCACATGTCAGCAATCAAGGAGGGAGAATCTTCATAGAATATCTCAAATTTATATCCATATCTCTTTTATTTGTAAATAGAATATCTCAAGAGATATTTTCTTGGCCCATCTATCATTGTATTAGGGTTAGGGTTAGGGTTTGGTTATCCCCTATATATACCCTTGTAGTATCATTGTAGCCACCATCCTATCTCATTATTCTGTATTCTATTCTCCATTAATAAAAGTTCTTCTTTTTACTATTTCTGCATTTTTCTTTCTTAGCAATCGGTGTTGTCTTCACAATTAGTTTTGGAAGAGCACCAATTGTATTTTACATTTTTTTGTTAGTGATTAGTCGTTTGATTAGTTTCAACGACAATCCTAATTTACTTTTTGTTGTTCTTCTTATTCTGCACTTTTATTTTCTGCATTGTTGTTCTTGTTTTGCAATTTACTTTCTTTAGTGATTAATCGTTGATTAAATTCAACGATAATCCTAAGTTCGCAATTTCAATTTGTTTTTATTTCAACAAAATCTCCAGGCTTCGTCTAAATCGCCCAAGAGATTAAATAAATAATTTGATTTTAATTACACCTCCCTGTGTTCGACCTGTATGCTACACACCTGTATGCTTGCAGAATTTAATTTAAATGTCGCGCTTTTCTGACTCATAGATTAGCGACGATCAAGTTTTTGGCGCTGTTGCCGGGGAGGTAACGATTAAATTTTGTTATTTATTTAATTTCTGATTCATGTTAGTTTTATTTTATTGTATTTGCTTTTGTTTCCTTGTATAAATAGAAAAAAAATCTTGATTGATTTGATTTGGCATTATTCAATGATGCTGTAATCTTGATAACAAGAGAAAAAAATAACATACCATTTTCATTGATTTTCTGCTCTTGCCAATTTTATTTTCTTTCTTTTCTTCCCAATCATTCCCTCCTTTGCACAAATTTATTTCTTCCTTTACAAGTTAAAAAAAAAACAAGAACCAAATTTCTTTCTTTCTGTAATTTTTTTTTTCCTTCTATATTCTTCACTGCCTTTTCGACAGCCATCCTCCCATCTTGCCAAACGCCCGTGCCACCACCATCTTTCAGTCACGGTTTCTTTAGCACCAACCACAGTTCAACACCTCCTTATTCCGTTCTCACCCCCACCACCTTTCACCCCGCAACCAAGACAGATCTGACGTATTTCCCTATCACAAGCCCCTCCGTCAACAAAAGAAATACACTTCCTCTTCCATACCCGTCCATCACATTCCACCATCAGTATCGCTTCCAATCTCCGATCCATACAGTACTGCCCTGACTACACCACCGCACTACAAAAAAGTAACCCAAACCACCTTTTTCCTCTTCCAACAACTATCATCATCTATCACAAACCAGACAGTACAACCGCTATTAGGATCATCCACCATCGTTCAACCACACTGATCATCACTACATCTTAGACCGTAATCATCCTCACCCACGCAAGTTTTCAACTCAGTAACCGCATTCACCAATAAACCATACACCATTCAATCGACATCACCTCATATCACTGCCATCGTTAGATATCTGTCGCTGATACCAAATTCGTACCCATCGCGATTCATAGCTTTGCCCCAAACCGCCAGGTTGAACCACTTCATCCTCCATCCAAAAATCGAATTCACCCAAAATGACAGTCACCCACATCGCAGATTAGATTCCGAACAAAACCAATCGGCCAGAAGCCTCTGTTCACCGTTCCACAGACCTTACAAACGAAACCCAGTTTGCCCCCATATCATAACCACATCGATTCGAACCCAAATCTGCTCGAAATCTAAATAGAATTCGAAACCCAGCTAAAGCCCTAAACTCTAAGGCCGAATCAATCAAAACCCTAGAACTCGATTTGAATAATTTGATTGGAATCTCAACAGCGAAATTGATTTGGTGCGAAAAAGGAAAAAAAAAAGAAAAAAAAATTAAATTGATTTGGTGCGAGATCCAACTCGTGGACAAAGGTAAGAAGGACGTGATTTTTTTTCACGGTTGACTATTTCTGTTGGGAAATATCTGTTTCCTTATTGAGTGCGTGGCATTGTATTTGGGGGCGAACATATTTGTGAAGTCTGATTCCCATTTGTGAGTTGTGCGGATTTGTCATTGAACCCTTTGTTTTTTATTTATTTTGTGAGATACCATTCCTTTTCTTTCTTTGTTTTTTTTGGTGAATTTAGGTTCATCTAGTTTTAGATGTCAAGTAGTTTAGTTTAGTTTTTTTTATTATTCTTTTTAGTCCAGTTTTTTTTTTTGGCTTCCAAGTTAGTTTTTTTTAATTAGTTCTCTTTTCTTTTCAAAAAAAAAAAAAGATAAAAAAGAGCGAAGAACATATTCAAGCGATTGCAAACAGTGAAATTCAAAGGCTCTGGACGGACTGCCATACCCCACTGTAAATTTCTTTTAACTCTACAGGTGCTCTGCCGCAAAGAAAAAATAAATATATAGACAATTGTTGTAAAAAATTTCTGCAGGGGCAGCGGCTTGAATGTTAAAATTTTAATTTATGCAATTATTCTGTCTAATTGTTGTGAGTTGAAATTTCCATAACTACTGTCATCATTCTCATCGTTCTCAACAATAAAATCTGATTAGATATTTCAAAATAATATAATTGAAAAGTGGTGTTTTGTGAAGTTGACTGTCTCGTATAATTGGGTCGCGGATATATAGTAGTTCAATTTATTGAACTATTAGCAAAAGAGGTTGCATACTACCCGTAAAACATTGGTCGTATCCCTTAGTATTTATACTATACGCGAACGGCCATAAGACCCTCTTCCCCCTTCTAATTGAGTCAGTTAATTAATAGAGAACAACTCGTTCTTTTATACTATTTTGAAGTGAGAATAATATATGTCTTACCCTGACTTCATTCAAATGTCTAATTCAAAAAAATCCTTGAGAGAAATGTGGGATAAAAATCGGAGTAGACGTCCTCTTGAAGAATATGAGTATGAAATACAACTCATAAAGCAAGATTTTTCAAAATTTCGTGAGCCCAATGTCAACAATTTTCAAAAATTTCCAACTGACCAACAATTTCAAAATCGAAATGACGATTTCAATTTAAATTTCAATAACTTCGATTATGGGCCACATCCACATCAAAACGGTTTTGAATCGCAACACACCTTTGATCAACATCAATATGAGGTTGGAAACCAGTTTGAAAATAATTTTGAAAATGATTTTCAAATCGATCATAATTTTGAAAAGTACAACCCATATCCACATCTTGAGATTAACCAAAATTGCAATTTTCCTTCGAATTTCATCAGTTTTAGTTACGAACCTAATTTTCAAAATCAAAATGATTTCCAATCTCAAGTTCAATTTTCAGAAAATTCAAACTATTTTGAAAATCAAGAAATCCAAAGCGAGAGCTCTCAAATCAACGACTCTGAAGAATGTAATTTTGATGAGAGGGCGGAAAGGCTAAATAAAAAGTTGGATGAACTTCTTTGTTTGATGGCATCTTTGAAAGAACAACGAGAGCAACAAAATCAAATTCAAACAAGCCTTGAATCAGAAAATATTCCAATTTCTACTGACATTGAAAATTTTCAAATAACGACTTTGGAAATTGAGAATAATCATCTTGATTAAATTTTTCAAAATTCAACAAATGATTTGGACTTCAACTCTTTTCAGAAAAAAGATTTAAGTTTAGATTTTTAGATTTTGATCTTCCTCTTTCGGGCTATGAAAAACTTGAAATTCTAGAAATTGAACAGAATAAAAATGTTGAAATTTTCAATTCAAATGTGGAAAAGGATTTTAACGAACATGAATTCTTTGGATTGTACGAGGATGAGTTGCCAAATGAGGAAGAAGTGGATTCACGTCATGAGTTCGAAAATTTTAACTTTGAAAAAATTTCAAACGAACTTGAAATTGTCAGTGTCGAAAATACGTTGTCAGTTAATGATGAGAAATGTGATCACATAGTTTTGAACAACACTCAGAATTCAAATTTCACTGGACTTATATACGATCACAAATTTTTGAACAATTACACTGATAAATTTGTTGAACACGTGAATTATCTTTGGAATGCTGGCTTGGTTGAAAAACTTCATGTTAGGATGACCCTAGATGTTTATCTCCTGGACTATAAATCTAGGTTTAAACATGAGATGGTTTTCAAAAACCTTTGCTTATTAGAAAACATGCCTAGACATAGTGGGAATGGGACTCATAGGGCAAGAACCAAGTGTGGGGGAAAAAGATGGTGGTATTCTTTGCATCGCGTGCACCGCAAACACATATATCATTGTACATATGATCCATTCTTACATATAATTAGACTGCATTTTATTTTGCAAATTGTTTTGCATTTCATCCACCTTTGGGTACTATCTTTCAAATTTAGAAAAAAAATACAGTGTGGACACTGTATAATTCTAGTGTGGGGGGGAGTCTGCATTACATTCTTTTGATTTTTCTTTAATTTTTCTTTCTTTCTTTTCATGTAGGACCATCATGCATTTAGATCATACAAACATGCCATTTTTTTTTTGAAACATGACTCATTTTAGATTGATACGGCAAAATAAGTTAAGGATTATTAATCAGTTGATAGCATTTTTTTTCTTCTCTCAACTTAGAACGAATAAGAAATATAATGAAAAGTTTAATTTTGAGGGATAATAGTGTAACCGGTACATAGGGAGATTCTTAGGTGATGGCCATGAAATCTATTCTATATTGTAGACTTTGTTTAAATAAGTGAAGGACTTAAAATACTTATATTGGCTTTTCAAATCTTTAAAACTAAGTTGTGTTAAGTTGAATTCGCGTAACTCTCTTTTGTGCTTATATTTTCAAATAATAGTAATCCAAGGGTATCCAACATTGCTTGTATATCAAGTGTTGGTGTGCAAACCCGCCAAGCTCTATCCGACATGTTGTTGACAAAGTCAGCGTTGGAATATCTTGGTCTCATTTTATGAGATTGGACACCTAAGGATTACCGACACGTTGTTGAGAAAGTCAAAGTCGGCCTGCACAATCCGCCAAGCTCTTTACCTACTCTCCGTTAATCCGCGAGGCAGTGCATGGGTGGTAAACCTTGGTCTTCTAAGTTAGGTGTATGTACTTAATCATAAATTTTAAAATTTCATAGAATAAAGAATAAGAGATGATGCCCAAACACTTCTTGACCTTATTGATTTGACTAGCCATACATGAGAAAATTAGAACACCACTTAGCAAACTGGGCCAAGCAAACTAAGAATTTATTTCATGGCTGCACTATGTTATCGACCGAACTAACTGGCCAAACCGGAATTTAACATTTGAAAACTTGATTTATATTGAAAATTTGTGACAAGTTGAGGTATCTAAAATAAAATCAACTGATTAGAAATTGTTAACTTAATTTGTTGTACCACTTTCCTGAAACAAGTCGTGTTTTCAATTTTTGTTTTCAATTTTTGTTTTTATTCGCATATGTCCATTGGATTCATGTAGTTTCATTAGAATCATAGCATACTGCATTTGGATTTTTTGGGTAGTATCCGCTGAAAACCCTCACGAGACACCACTCGTCCTACTAGGGACACCTAGAGGTTTAACGGCTTGTTGCATATGCTCAATGCAATCGTGTTTCCTACGAAAGTGTGACCTATCTAGTTTAGTTTATCATTTCTTGTTTTACTCGACGACGAGTAAAAGATAAGTGTGGGGGTATTTGATTGACATAGAAATGTGTTTATTTTTACGCTCATATCTTATCTTTATTGTAAATAAATAAACATTACTTTGGGTATTTTCGTGTGTTTTCACAGGTTGTTAAATAAATGTCTCCTTCATTCAATTAAAGACCAATTGCATAGGAAATGCTACTTCTTGAAATCAACAAATTTTCAAACATAAAGGAAGCTATAGCACACTGGTAAAGCCTGGAAATTTGGATAGAGTGTTCTGAGTTCAGTCACCGTCAAAGCCCTATTTTTTGCTGAAGAAAAGAACATATACATTGCCTCCGTCTCTTTGAAGAATAAAGAGACTAGTGTTATATTATATATATATATATATATATTTATATGTATATAACATATGCACTAAGATTTGATGAGCTAGGCATTTTCTTCTCAAAGAAATCAATTGAAAATCTTGCATATTTACTTACCATTGAGGAGAAGACTTGACATATATTTACCAGAATGCAACTCAATCAAATGCCACATGTCAGCAATCAAGGAGGGAGAATCTTCATAGAATATCTCAAATCTATATCCATATCTCTTTTATTTGTAAATAGAATATCTCAAGAGATATTTTCTTGGCCCATCTATCATTGTATTAGGGTTAGGGTTAGGGTTTGGTTATCCCCTATATATACCCTTGTAGTATCATTGTAGCCACCATCCTATCTCATTATTCTGTATTCTATTCTCCATTAATAAAAGTTCTTCTTTTTACTATTTCTGCATTTTTCTTTCTTAGCAATCGGTGTTGTCTTCACAATTAGTTTTGGAAGAGCACCAATTGTATTTTACATTTTTTTGTTAGTGATTATTCGTTTGATTCGTTTCAACGACAATCCTAATTTACTTTTTGTTGTTCTTCTTATTCTGCACTTTTATTTTCTGCATTGTTGTTCTTGTTTTGCAATTTACTTTCTTTAGTGATTAATCGTTGATTAGATTCAACGATAATCCTAAGTTCGCAATTTCAATTTGTTTTTATTTCAACAAAATCTCCAGGCTTCGTCTAACTCGCCCAAGAGATTAAATAAATAATTTGATTTTAATTACACCTCCCTGTGTTCGACCTGTATGCTACACACCTGTATGCTTGCAGAATTTAATTTAAATGTCGCGCTTTTCTGACTCATAGATTAGCGACGATCAGTTGTGATAAGCAACCGTTACCAAACACATACAACAACGAACAGAATAAGAAGCAAATCTAATTACTCCAGATCAGGTGATAATACCACTAATGGGAACGACCCACTTGGCCATGTTGCCTGCTCGATTTTCGTCATTTCCCGGTTAATGAGGCTTGAGGTCACAATTCTCCTTTCAGAACATCTTGCCATCATTTACTTTGAATGCTACATCGTTAGATCCGTTAAATCACTAGTTGACATCCACAAATACACTCTGAGTGTTAAGCTAAGAGAATAAGTTCCTTGCCACCATACTTGGTATTTATAAAAATCAACGTACGTGACCATCTAGAAATACTCTGTTAGACATTTATCCATATATGTTGTCCTGGGACTGGACAAACCAAAGGCACTGTTCTATTAATCCATTTTGGGCAATTTCTACCTAAAATTAACCAAAAAGTCCTTGCACTTTATTCCGTCTTCAATTATCTTTCTCATAAGTTGATTCGTAATGCTTTTCGGATAATAAATCCAACCGGTCTCTCCATATTGACAACGGAGGTATAAAATAAACCAAAACTCCAATAGTCGGTTATTTAACTATTAAAGGAAATATCCATGTAATCAACAATCATATTTCCAAATAGAAATTCTATTAATCAATCATCAAGCAATACTGGACCCTTTTTAGATTACTTCTTATTATCATTTCCCATTTTATTATCTTTCCATATATTTCCCACATCTTATTTGGTCTCTTATATTCCTGGAACACATTTCCAAATATTATAGGCTATTTATTTTCCATATTCCAGAAAATATCTCTTATTAACATCATAAGTCATTTCCATCTCTCCAAATTCTTATTTTCTATATTTAGAAAATATACCGTATTACGATTGGAATACATTTCCAATTTTCATTACTTAATTTCTCATTTACCAAATTATTTTATTTACTATGCTTATAAAACATCTCTGATTTTCTTTGGAAAACGTTCCAAATTATTTTTATTTTTATTTAACCGATGTTATATCAAACATCATTATTATAATTCAACCCATTAATCATTTATTAATCATATTACTAACCAATCTCACTACCGAACATTAACCGTTCCTCAGTCAATCGTGAAGTCAATCAAGTTGGGGTATAATTACCTCTCAGAACTTGATTGGACATCATTCTTAACTTCGAGCCAGTCAAGCTCACTACTTCAAATCTTTAACAATCATTACTCACACAACTCTAGGATTAAATTTAAGAGTCCACTTATTTTACGGAAAAACATTGATTATAATGATAGCGTTAATCCCCGTTTCTGGAATATTTTAATTTAAAAATAACTTTAATTCATTATTTTGAATAAATTAGTAAATGAATAATAATTAACTAATTAAATCTTGATGAAAACGGAAAGTAAAAAAGTACTTCCTTGAATTCGATATAATCGAATTTCAATGAATAACTCTATTTTGAATATTCTATATTCGATTTATATTCCGAACTTTGGAATAAATCTACTATTTCAGGTTTAGTCAAATTCCACTTTATAAATATTTCCATTTTGCAAAATATTTGCTTCCAAATCGTTATTCATTTTAATATGAATATCATTCCTCAATAGAAGTCCATATTCTTTTATCAAATCAACTTGATTTTTATTTGTAAATATCATTATAGATTCAAATCAAGTTACTTCATAAATTCGCATCATATTTATAAATAATTCTTTTTATAATTCTGCTAACAACACCTTTTTGTTTATATAAAACAAATTCAAATTTCCTTTTTAGATAATTTCATTTACAAAATATCTGCTTTAAACCATTATTTACTTTAATCTTGAATAATATTTCTTTATTATAACCAATCCGCATAGTTTCATATTTTTAAATAATATTTAAAAAATCCTAATTCTCTTTATTAACTTCTATTGGTATAATTATTCAAATAAAATCTTATTTCTATTCCATCTATTTATAATCTCGTTAAATTTTTTCCTTATAATAGCTAAGTTCAAATCTCTTTTCACATACTGGTTTCAAAACCAGTTTCCATTTTTCTATATACATTCAAACTTGAATTTATATTATTATTTATCCAATGACAAAATTTTCACTTCATTCATAAACTCATTTATAAACCACTTCTTGCTCCCTCTATTAAACAGGTTTTTAATTTCAACTCTATTCGGAATTAAATTTCTATTTTTGGAAATAAATTCCTTTTTTAAAATCAAATTCCCTTTTTAAAACTCAAATTCCCTTTTCTATATTCAAAAATATTTACAGCATTTAAAAACAAAAAATTCTAGGGCTAGTGTAATTTAAACACAACATAATCAATCTTCGATTATTTATCACATCAATTAACACAATAAATGAAAACTGTAATATAAATGCCGAGGAATCCAATTGGATCCCTCCAGCCTGTTTCCCTGCATCCACAGATGTTAAATAACATAAATAATATCATTTTCACTTCACTATACGATAGGTAAATAGAATCATGTTCAATCAATGATTTAAATATATATCTATATCAATCATTTCAACTAATTTATCAACCATTTATCCAAACAACCATCACACAGTATAAAATTACTATCCATTAATTTAAAACTCATTTATATAAAAATATAAATGAGACAGAGTTAGTGAGTTTACTCACATTGTTTTGCAGTTGACGATTCTACTTTTGTTTCATTTAATATGGAACAACCATTTAATTTTTCTATGAAATTCCAGTTGTTTCATCCTCAGTTACATCAGTTCCACAATAAAGATTTTGTCGTTACGATCCCAACATGACTAGTTCCATCCATTTCTATTCATGTATGAACTAGTTATGATTATAATAAGATCACGAGTATTTAAAAATCATTAAATTTATTTAATTATACATTTAAACTAATTACCCTCATAGATGTGTATTGTGCTGCGTATCGTCTTTCTTCACCGAGATAAAAACTCCAGCAATAGTGCGTCAAATACCATAATTATTGTAGATGTTCACGACTTTCGCACGCGTTACTGTAGATGTTGCAACAAATTTTGGTTCGGAAACCCATAATTATTGTGTACCAGGAGCGACTTTCTAACATGATACCTAATTCGAACTTGAAATGGCACAATACCCTTCGAATCACCAATAATCGTGAGCCCTAGGCTGCGCTGACAAAAGCATCGACCCTTAAACATGTTCAAACCAGGAGAAAAACAATAATAGATTGAAGCAAATTCGAAAACAAGCCCTATGGATTCGAAATCGATGGATTTGTTAAGTATTTTAATTTTTGGTAATTTTTGAGTATGCGCTTTTCGTTTGGTGACCAAGAAATCGGGTTCAGCTATGATTGGTTTTCTACCGAAGATTGAATTAACGATTTATAGAAATTTTAAGGTGGACGAGATTTTGTTTTATTTACTGAAAGAGATGGATTTCGTTGGCAGTAATTGGTAGGAAGGTATAGGGAATTTTGGGATTTCAAGATGGTATAGGTCTAAATATATAGAAGGAGAAAATATTATTTAATTGAATTTTTTTATTAATTTATATTCACTCGTGTCTATCTCCGTTTACGTTTATCATTATTTATTTCGTATAGTTACGTAAGATATCCATTTGCGATAAAAATGCACTTCTAGCTATAGGTTGACATCCCAGATCCAACGAAACTTGTTTCGTCGAAATCCAAGTCCATTTGGAAAATAATGAAATATTGAATAATAAATTTGTTAATTGATTCACGTTAATTTCCCCACGCTCACGTAACAACTACAAATGGCTCGAAACTTGGAATCATAAAATAATAAAATATTCCTGACATGATGGAACTGGTTTTGTCGAATTTCGAGATCATTTGGTATAACTCCCTTTTTAAGGGTTCATATTAAATTTAAATAAATTAATTTTAAAATAGCTCAATATAAAAATATTTAAATGTTATAATCGGCCATACTTGAGCTTAATTTCATGCAGTTTCAAAATAAATTACTTTGGGTTGAATTTTAAGCTAAATCGATAGTAAATATATTAAAAATCCCTTTTATTTAATATAAATAATCGTTAAATTTATAAATGAATTCCATAGCGACCTTTTGAAAATTTAATTTGGACATAGCTCACAGTCTACAAGACAAAATCTCGATTTTTCACTTTCATTAGAAAAATATAATCAAATAGATCTGAACGTTTCTTGTTTCAAAGAAATCCGACTTATATTGGTTTATGTATATCCAATTGAAATTCAAAACATAATATTATGAACTACTGCGACGTTAGGGGCTCGATTTATATTATGTTATAAATTATACATTCAAGCTACGCTTAAATTAATAAATTCCATATAAATTTCCATTTATATTTCTAATACAACATTAAAATAAATTTAAATGTTCAAAATTAAATGGCTAAAAATCCGGTGCATTACAGAAAGGAAGGCTTTGCTAGTGCCCAATCTTGGGTTATGTACTGTGAAAGAATCTTTGAGGCTACTGCCTGGCCCGATGAAATAAAAAGAAGGATAGCTGTGACACCCCACGTCCGTTAATGTCACTCACTAAGGGAATGCATTAAGTTTTGTGAAAAGTTACAGGTAAATAAGAACATAATAGCACAAGTCAGACATGTAAAATAGCAGCGGAATTAACAAATTTATTCAAATCAAAACATCGTTGTCCCAAATACTGAGTTTACAACATAAGTAACTAATTACATTAATAATCTTCCTTGCCAAAAATATCAAAGCATAAACCATATTTCCCTTGCAAAACCATAAGAGAGTTGACAAGCACTCAAAGAGATACATCTATATCCAAAATCCAAGCTAAGCTAAAAGAATCAAAATCAACTCTAAGCACTTCCATCTTGAGAACTGGGGGGGGGGGGGGAGGGGGGGAGGAGTGGAACGGAAGAGAGAGAAGAGGAAACAAAAAGGGTCAGACATAAAGTCTGGCGAGTCTAGTTACTTTTAAGTATAAATAAATAAAAGTATCATGGTAGGTGTATAAAACTGGAAGAACAAGATAACAGTAACAATAACAAGTGTGAACCGAGCAAGATAAGATGAACATGATGTATTGCACTTCTTCAATACATTTCTCTGCACCGCCAGATACCAGTATATCAGAAATAGAATGATCCTTACTAATACCATTCCATTACATTTTCTTGGTTATCAGGTTACTTGGGTTAATATCACTCAAGACTTATACGCGCATCGTACCCATTTACTTTCTCCTGGATTCACCAAATACAATATATGTAACTATTTCTCAATATTGAGATACACCCCATAGTACCTCACTCGCACGGTCTCCACCATAAAGAACGCAGTCCCTCATCCTACGCCAGAGTGACGTACGGATCTCTATATACCGATGTTGTGTTCCGCATATATCTGTCATTACTAAGCATAGAGACTGCCACCATCGATCAAATCCGATTCCATATTGGAATAATGCCCTCTAGTCTATGATAAACCATCCAGAGCAGATATGCATGTATCTAGACTGTCCCACGTATGTACTGTAATTGTAGCTCGATGCCTCAATTGCGCGTCCTCTAATGTGCACTGAGTTCCGTGGCAGGGCTAAACAAGAAACACATAACTCGGCTGGGAGCTTTTCCATACCTGTACAGACCGGCTTTAAGTGCCTTCAGATACAGATATTCCTCAGGTCTATTTTCCATGGTGATTATGGCCCCACCTCGGCCCCTCCCTCAACTACGAATGACTATAGAGCAAAGCAACCGCCCCTAATACAACCAATATAAACATCCATGTGGCGTCTACCCTCAACTCCATACCTCGATAGTGAAAGGTGAAATGATATCTTGGGTTTAGCTCTAGTCTTTTCGCATCCCGTTGGCTCTCGATGATGGATATCCGATGGTCTACTATCCTTGTTGGCCATGACCCTCTCTACCTCCTTGTGAGGAAACCGTCGAATCACCCTGGTGTCACCTCGTCACGGCATTCTGACTGCATAGCTACATCTGCAGTCAAGGCCCACCCACCTAGTAGTACGCACAGACCCAACCTCTGCGAGTATAGCCTAAAACATCTGTCACCATACAGAGGACTACTAGGAGCACCTTATGTACTTTAGGAAGCCACGTGCTTCCCCTTTCAGTCCTTTGGATCCGTCATAACAATCAGATGAATGTGCGCTCCCCTCATGTCTTATAACACCTCGATGATCTACCCCGTTGGGTTATTCACCCTCAAACGTACAGACTGGTCCAAGTGCCTTTCTTTAATATGTTGTTAGACCCTATGTCTGAACATTCTTTTACGCGCTTGCCTTACCTCACCGGTTTCCATTTAACTTGGTTATTCCCGTTCATATTGAATTCTTATTCCAATTTACCAAGTTTCTCTTGCTTATTAATTTCAATCATATAACTTAATTCATTTAAGTTTATTAATAATCCCACAATATATTATTCTCTAGATTGTGGCCCAAGGTCTGTAATCCACAATCTATTTATATTCTTGCTTGGTTACATCATTACAATAACATGTTCTCCTTAATACGTTGTTAAGTATATCTCAATTCACATGTTTCCTAATTAACATGTCACTTACCATTTATGATTAAATATAACTTATTTATTTTATAAGTTCTCCTCATTCTTTTTCATTTAATCATAAATTCAATTTACATCGTCACTACAACTTATCGTTGTTTACTTAGCAGATTATTACGCATATCTAATTCTATCATTTCTACAAGTTATGCTTACCCTACAAGGGTGTCTTTAATTACATAACTTTATTATATTTTCCACCGGTCATGTATACCACTAGGTGTCTTTAATTACATAACCTATTTGGGTTAAGTTCGTGGGCCTATATGTAAATATTACCCACCCCCTCTATTTTACTTAACCCATCCTATACCCATCCGGTTTTACTTAACCCTAACTCAAGTTCATAATCATACAATCCTTATGGATTAAATTAGGTTAAGTAGTCCAATTCATTACCATGTCCGTTTATGGTTATAATAGGCTAGACCTCCCACATTAGGCCTACAACATGTGGATGCTGGATATGCCGGTCGGGTCCGGGCAGTCTTATTCCACAGTTGGATCAGACCTCGTGTCTTAGCCCGATTCGTATTTACACACTTAGACCTCTCACATTAGGTTCAACATTAGTGGCTGCTGGATATGCCAGTTGGGTCCGGGCAGACTTCCACCACTAATGCAACCTAACCTCGTGTCATAAGTGCAATTACAATTCCTAATTGTAATTACTAAATATTCCATTCACTACACCAAAAATGACCTTTAATAGCATTTAAAAAACGCTACCAAAGCTATTGGTAGCGTTCTAAAGAACGCTATTACAGGTCACACAACTAAAAGTCTGATTTTTTTTTACGTTTAAATAAACGCTACCAAATATGTCATATAACTGCATTTTTCCACTGCTACCAATGCTTTTCGTTACATTTAAGTCATATCACTATAAACTCAAGTGATATTTTTACATTTGTTTCTGTAAAGTTTATAAAACGCTATTAAAAGGTATTGATTGTTTTGTAGCATATTTTAAATGCTACTATATATAGTTAATGGCTGATATTATTTTCAGTATCCAACTATGTAATAATCATATCAAAATCAGCAACAATCGTATAATTATCATATTCAAATCAACAATCAACTAATCATATAATCATCATATTCAAATGATTAAGAACAAGTTAGTCATATAATTATTATCCATGACCATTTAAACAATAGTTGTTTGCCAAAATGATCAAATTCACATACCACAAGCATTCAAAAAAAAGTTTACATAACAAATACTAACTAATATCATAATACATATAATAATTGAAGTCATGTCCATTGTTGCTGATGGTGTTCACTCCGGAAAAGCTAATTACCTGTAAACAAATTTGATAATCAATAATAAGCATTTGCCATAAATTTCATGTAACGTTCAAATGATATTAATTGATTATTATTAAAACAATCACATAAAAGCCATCCAAGTATACCATGCAATTTTACAGGATTACCATAAAAGTTCGACCTTGCTCTGTTCGAAAATCGGAAGGGGCACAACATATAGTCAAACAATCTTAAACTTGTGTATAAAACTTTATTAAATTGGTTATATTATAATTAATTATAAAATATGGTTAATTTAAACTAAGTTAATTTTATAAACTTGTTTAATTTTTATTAACTTGATTAACTTAGTTAATTTACTATTATTATTAAAACTCGGTTAACTTAATTATATTATTATTATAAACTTAGTTACTTTTTACAAGCCTAGTTAATTCATCATCAATACCATTATTTATAGAACTTTGTCAAATTAGTTATATTATTACTATTAAAATTTTAGTTAACTTAAACTTAGTTAATTTTTATTAACTTGGTTAACTTAATTAATTTTATTATCGATATTATTATTAAAACTCGGTTAACTTAATTATATTGCTTTTACTATTATTATTATAAACTTGATTAATTTTTAAAACTTAATTAATTCATCGTAATCATCACCGTCGTTATTTTTAAAATCTATTGAACAGTTGTATCGTTATTGTTTATAAATTTTAGTTAGCTTAAACTTAGTTAATTCTATATAACTTGTTTAATTTTAACAAAACTTAGTTAATTTAAAATACTATTGTTCTTAACGCTTGGTTAACTTAATTATATTATTGTTTTAAAATTAGTTAAGGTTCATTAACTTAGTAAATTCTTCGTTGTCATTATTATTTATAAAATTTAGTTAACTTAAACCTAGTTAATTTAATAAAACTTGTTTAAGTTTAACAAAAGGTAGCTAATTTTTATTAACCTAGTTAACTCAATTAATTTACTTTAATAGCTAATAATAATAGGTATTGTAATTATTATTAGAGATGAGTTAACTTAATTTAATTTTTGTTGTTATTATTATTTTAAATTTAGTTAAAATTTATAAACTTTTTTAATTCATCATCATCTTCATTATTATTTATATAAAATTTTTTAAATTATATATTATTATTTATAAAATTTAATTAATATAGACTTCGTTATAAAACTTGTTTATATTTAACAAAACTTAGTTACTTGTATAAAACTCGTTGAATATACATGAAATGTTGATTGTGAAAACAATGTTCACTGACAATATTGTTTCCAACAGTGATTACAGATGTAAATAGTATGCCGAGAATTGAACTTAATTAATGCAATATTTCTTTTTAGTTATAGCTAATGTAACAAAATGAACTGGAAAAGTTTAGGTACATGTACCTTAAATGGAGCAATAAACAACTAAGCAGAAGCTCATGAATTCAGTTGTAAGTACCAATGGTCTTATGAAACTTATTGATCTTTCGAAATCAAAACCCTAGCATATTCATGTGCACAACAGTTGTTTAGTTGTATTTCATATTTATCAAAATTTCAACTCAAACATGCTTTCTAATAGCATGATTTGTTTGTTGCTAATAAAACTTATGTAGGCAAAACTGAGCTTATAACATGTCAACTAAAAATTATATGATAACAAAGCAATATTAAAATGTATCTACAAAAAGTTTAAATGTGACTTCTAACCATAAAAACAAATAGTTTTCTCTATGCTTCACTGTTTCACTAATGTGCCATTTTTGTTCTTGGAAAGAAAAAAAATGTGAAACACGAAGTCAATATTCATACAGCAGATTATTGCTTCTAATCATTCAATAGTGTAGCAAAAAGAAGTCAATACTCAAGCATTGTAATCAAGCTCCACACAAAAAAAACAAATTTTTTACCTGCTTGAAAACAATTAGCACCTGATGTCGTAATCTGACTACATCAAATAGTCAGTGAAATATCCTCTTTTATAATTTACTCCTTCGCCTCCATGCTAATTCCGATCAACATCTTCGAGGAAGTACCTATAAATCACATTAAAAATTAATGATTACATGCACAGGAGGTAGCTAGAGATACACAAGAGGTAGTTCATTCATCCAAGTAGTTTGGCTTGTGAATGTATAGTATAATTGTCTATACATAACTTTTAGATTGCGATGTGTTGCATTTTGGCATCTCCGATTAGCTTACAATATTGTTGTGCGGTATCTTTATGCGATTAGGTTGTTCTGTCACGTCTTTATGTCAACCTTAACACATTGTAGTCAAGCATAGTGATAGTAATACGACTTCAATTTCAATACTAAGAGCAGTTTTATGTAGCTTGATACAATTTCTGACTTCTTTTGGTGCGAATCCAATATCCCTATATCGCTTCGTACTCCTTTCTCTTTATCTGAATTTTTATTTGTACGGGGAACCTCCTGGCTTTGGACCTTATAATCTGTTTCGTGACTAAGTCTGAGAAATATAGGTGTAATAGTTGACCCTCAAGTTTGCAGAAATTTTAGATCGGCTTTAGACTTGTCATGATTCATGTTCATTAATAAAATTATACTTACTAATCAAAACTGGAAAGTCAGCTAGACGCCCGGATCAACAAACTAATTTTGATCCAATTAATATAAAAATTAATTAAAAGATTTTTATAAAAATTACACTAATTTTGTCATTTGCTTCTAATGCAAATATTCAAGTCAGTTCATTGTGGACCATCCGATTTTCTGTTGAATTACCCCAGACTTAGTACTAACGTCAACAACATGGTTAGCATGCATAGTATGCATGTGCACAGTCCAGGTCTGATGCGAGTTAGTGCATCAAAGCATGACTCAGATTTTCAATCAAATATGTTAATAAAACATAAAATTTTATATTATGAGTTTGAACAAGATACGTAATATCGTCAGAGGCTGATGACACATTATATGTGGATCATAGGCTGAAGCAGCATATTTAGGATCCATTTTATACAAACATATTTAGATAAATATTTAGGATCACAATTATAATTGGCCACCCAGTTATGATCCCGCTAAACATATTTAGGATCACAAATTATGTTCATAATTAGGATCATAATTATACTCTGATCCTAATATAGAAATTTCATATTAAGTGTATCCCCAAATATGAATTTTATATTATGATCCTAATATGTGGTGTATGCTAATTATTATCCCACTAAACTTCTATCATCCTTCAACTTGAATTACAACCTCAATACACTACACTGACCAGCACCGAAACACATCTCTTGCAACCCAATCATCATTCATACTATAGCGCATCGATATGCACCACAGTTCGAAACAACCCACCTCTCCAGAACACTTCCAATTCCTCTATATTAACACTTCATCACTTAAACAGTTTATGTGATTGTTAGTTGATTTTGTTGTATATCAATCCTCTGAAATTTCTATTGTATGTCAGTGTAACGAACCGGAAAATTCGATGCTTGAATTTTCAACACAAATACATCCCATGTCCAAAACTCGAGTACCGGAAATCCAGCACGTTTAAGAAGAACAAAAATGAATATTCTCTAGATGGTGACAATACACCCTAATGGGAATGACCCACGTAGCCATGTTGCCTGCCCGATTTTTGTCATTTCCCGGTTGTGAGGCTTGAGGTTATAATTCATTCATTTATTTGTTTATTATTTTAGAACATCTGGCCATCATTCACTTTGAATGTCACATCGTCAGATCCATCGGAAAATCACTAATTGATTTCCCCAAAAATACTCTGATTGTTAGGCTAAAGAAGTTTCCCTTCTTCGCCATCAACTTCGTACGTTTGAACAAATCAACATACGTAATCTCTTTGGAAATACTCTGTCAGACACTCATTGTAATGGCGCGTTTTGTTAGCTGTCGAATAATTAATTTATTTAATTATTTATATATCGATTTGGCGATATCGATAACTTAAAGTACAACGTTCGAACTTATAATGGTGAATATTTAAGTTAAAATAATAAATTAAAGATTTTATTTAATTATGAAATAATCAGAATTGACTGAAATGGCGATATGGTATGAACCGGATCATCTGTGATATTTAATTCAGCTTGGAATTGAGTTTGAACAACGAATATATTCAATCGTCGACAGTTGAACGTATAGTTTATAATATAATTATAATCGAGCTCGAAATGGCGCTGCAGTTCGTAAATTGGCGATTTGAACTTCAACTGAATGTACATGATTCATTTTAAGCCGGATTTCTGTGAAACAAGAAACGTACGGATCTGTTGAACTATATTTTTCATATGGAAGAGAAAAATCGAGATTTCGTCGTGTAGATTTTGAGTTATGTCCAAATCAAATTTTAGAAAAGTCGCTGTAGAATTCCTTTATAATTTGCGACGCTTTATATACGTTATAAAAGGATTTTCGATATAAACTGAATACCGGGATAATCTGGAATCTGAAATATCAAACTGTATATTCTGATATGATATTCTGGAGCTGTACGATATCATATGTGAATATATACGATAATATAAATTTATTTATATTTAATTTAATTTTTATATTTAAATATATTTTTATATTTAAATAGGTTATTTAGAACGTTAAAAATAGCCACTTTTGCAAACGAAGTCGGAATTCGACGAAACCAGTTTTGTTGGATCCGCAATATCAAATAGTTGTTAGATTTCCAGTTTCGTGATTTTTAGAGTCACTGTGTGGTCGTACGGATTTTTAGAGTGAGAAACAGTTAGTATTTTGACGGTCAAAAATACGCTGTGTGAGCATACGGAGTCGGAATTTGACGAAACCAGTTTCGTTGGGACCGTAACGTCGAACTCTAGCTACATGTCCAGTTTGGTGATTTTTGGGTATCGTGTGTGATCACACGGATTTTTAGAAGACGAAGACGGATATAAAAGGATAATAAATATCTATAAAAAAATCTATAAATATCTAAATAGGTTGCTAACTCATCCCAAGGCATAAAAGAGGCCACGCTCACCTCATTCACAACCACAGACCCAAATGATAAAACACGAGAATCATTCTCGTTCAACCACAAACCAAAATGCAGAAAAAGAAGGAAAAAAATCCTTAAAACAAAATCAAATAAAAAACCACAGAAATTGCCTAAAATCCTAAAACTCAGATCGTCGTATTCCTCGAGGCTTTCTCTTCGTTCCTATATACTCTTTGTTGAGTTCGATCACGATTTTGTGTACTGTAAAACATACAGTACAAGCTAGGGTTGACCGACACTTCGATTTGGCAACGCCAGAGGCATGGTGGGCGGTATGGATGAACTCGTGGTGGACGAAGGAGCAATTTGGTGGTGGCGAAGCAGTGTTCGGTGGCCCGAGGTGAACCGCGTCACCCATAGTGACGATGGCTAGCAGCAGGTTGCGATTTTAGTACGGTGACCGAAGTTGCATTCGAGAGTAGGAAGAGGTACAGGATGAGGCACAGACTCTTTCGGTGGGGGTTGCGGCGGCCATCAATGGCCGATGTGGGATAGAGAGTCGGTCAACGGCGAGGTCAAAAAGGGGAAAAACGGATGTTGTATCGTGATTTTTAATTGAGGAAGAAGGGTCTGGTTACGGGTCATGTTAAATGGGGTAGTGGGCCGACTTATTGAAAGGGTAAGGCCCGGTTGAAAACAAAGGTCCAAGTTTTAATTTCATTTAAAACATATATATTTGTAAATTTAATAACTCGGTCATACGATATCGAAATTCAGCGAAATAAGATACGTTGGGACCGTATGGACGAGAGCTTCACAATGAAGTTGACTGGAAGTCCACCGGAGCTCGTTACAATTTATGGCGAAATAAATTGTCCGTCTCAAACAACGAACGCAAACCGATATTTTTCGGTTAACGCGCAACGGTGAGTAAATCTCACTAACTCTGAACAGTTTATAATTTCATGTTGTATTGTTAGAACTGTTAAAATTGTCTGTTTGACTGTGTGTGGATTGTTTGATTGAACTGCTAGTCAGTTAGTTAAATTTCTATATTGATTCTGTTTAACAGAATACATCATATGGAACTGAAAGTGATGTTATCTATATTGTCTAACATCTGTGATGCAAGGAAACAGGTTGGAGGAATCCGACTGGATTCCTCAACATTTATTTTACCGTTTTTCATATATTGTGATATATGATGTGTTATGAAATCTGTTATTGATTTCATATGTTTGAATGATACCAATCATTGTTATACGACACGGTAAACACCGTAGGTGATACTAGAATGTAAAAAGGGAATTTTCAATGTTTATATTGAAAATAAATCTTATTTATAAAATCGATAGGATTTTATAAAATGAAAACATTTATTTATTTAGGAAATAAATAAAGGAAGATTTATTTAGATTATAAATAAATGGAATAAAGGAATATTTATTTAGGGAATAAATAAAGGAACACTTGTTCGAAAAATAAATAGAATTATACAAGGATAGATTTAAACACGTGCTTCGCACATGGTATAACACGATATAGATTTAAATGAGATATTAAATAGGAAATCTGTTTTAAACAGATAAATTGAAGTAGATTAATTTATAAATAATGTTTTATAAATTAAATAAATTATTTATCGTTGATAAATGGAATATATATGAGTCTGGACTTATATAGAGAAGTAGAAACATTAATAAAAGGACATTTATAAAGTGAAGAACCGTTACTAAAAGTAAACCTTTATAAATGGATAAACATTGTGAAAAAGTAAATCTTTATAAATGGATAAACGTTGTAAAAAGGAATTCTTTTGAAATGAATAAACGTTAATAAAAGGAGTTGATTGAATTTAGTTATTCGACATGAGTTATTCGAATTTGATATTTGAATAGGGTTAAACCCATTAGAGTGATTCGAATTTCTCATTCGAATAGAGTTAAACAAAGTAATTGGTTAGGTTAACCAAAGCAAGTTAGTCGAGTAAATTAAAGTAACTGGTTAAGTTAACCAAAGTAAATTAGTTCAGTTAAACTAAGCGGTGAATCAAGTGAATTTGTTAAGTTAAACTAAAGGATTAATCGATGTGAATTAGTTAAGTTAAACTAAGTGGTTAATCGAAGTGAATTAGTTGAGTTAAACTAAGTGAATCGGTTAGAGTTAATCAACGTGAATTAGCTAAGTTAAACTAAGTGGATTAGTTCAGTTAATCGAGACGAGTTAACCAGTTAGGTTAAACCATTTGAGTTAATCAGTTAGAATTGACCAGTTAGAGTTAACCAGTTAGAGTTAACCAGTTAGGTTAAACCAGTTAAGTTGACCGGTTAGAGTTATCCAAGTAGAGTTAATCGAGTAGAGTTGTCGAATATCACTTATCCGAAGTAGAGTTATCGAATATAGTGCATTCGAGGGAAGAGTAATCGAATATAGTTTATTCGAGTGGAGAAATCAAATGTTATTCATTTGAGAAGAGTTACCGAATATTATTTATTCGAAGAGTAGTTATCGAATATTGGTTATTCGAAGTTAGTTAATCCAAAGGAGTTATTCGAAGTTAGTTAATCCAAAGGAGTTATTCGAAGTTAGTTAATCCCAAGGAGTTATTCGAAGTTAGCTAATCCAAAGGAGTTATTCGAAGTTAGCTAATCCAAAGGAGTTATTCGAAGTTAGTTAATCCAAAGGAGTTAGTCGAAGAGTTAATCGAATATAGTTATTCGAAAGAAGGTGTTAATCGAATATAGTTATTTGAGTAAAGTTAAAAGAGTTAATCGAATTTAGTTATTCGAAATGAGTTATTCGAACTAGATATTTGAATAGAGTTAAACACATTAGAGTGATTCGAATTACTTATTCAAATAGAGTTAAACACGTAAGAGTTAATTGAATATTAGTTATTCAATTAGAGTTAAATCGAATTTAGTTATTCGAAAGGAGTTAATCAATTTGAGTTAAGTTAATCGATTTGAATTAAGTTGAATCGAAATGGAGTAAATCGATTAGAATTAAGTTAATCGAGTTAGAGTAAATCGAATATTGGTTATTCGAAGGTAAGTTATTCGAATTAGTTATTCGAAGGAGTTAATCAAATGAGTTGATCCAAAGGAGTTAGTCGAATATTAGTTATTCGAATAGAGTTAAAGGAGTTATCGATTTTATTTTGATCAAAAGGAGTTATCGATTAGTAAATCGAAAGGAGATTTTCGAATATAGCATATTCGAAAGAAAGAGATCGAATATTGTTTATTCGAAAGAGAGAGATTTCGAATATGAGTTATTCGAAGAGAGATAATCGAATATAGGTTATTCGAAGAAGAGTTAATCAAATAGAGATTACTCGGAAGAGAGTTATACGTCGAATTCGATTATAGCGAATTCGGGAAAGTACTATTTACTTTCCAGGGTTTAAATCAAGATTTAGTTATTGATTTTAGGTGTCTGTTAAATTATTCGAGTTAGGAAATAAAATATATAGGGGTAGGAATTATAACGTTATAGTTATAATCAAACACTGTCATATAAGAAGTGGATTCGTAACCAGAATCCGAGGATTTGCATAAACAGATGATTGTAAAAAGAGTGTGACGAGCTTCATCTATTTCACAGTAAAGGACGTTGTTCAATTAAGGTCTGAGAGGTAGTTATACCCCAACTTGATTGACTTCAGAATTGACAAAGGAATAGTTGTGGTTCGATCTAAAAGGTTGATTAGGAATAAAGTTAAGGAATAAGCGATAAATGGATTAAGCGAAACGATGTTTTATACAACGTTCATTGAAAATCCGTAAATGAGTTTTGGAAACGTTTTCCAAATATAGTCGGATATGTTTTCTAAACATAGAAAATGAAATGTTTTCATGATAAGAATTTAAGAAATAGAGTTAAGCAAATTCAGAAACTGACTGGAGAGGGTAAGTTGAACGGTTTTCTAAGTGACGATCTGATGTTGGTTTCGACCTTCCGAATTGATACTTAGAGAATTGTTCTCATACTAGTTACAGTTAGGGACTGATAGTTGCGAAATAATAGTGATGTGAAAATAAGCTATGGAAATGTTTTCCAATGATTAATAACATATATTTTCTAAATATATGAAATAAGGAAATATGAACATATGATGATTGATCGATCAAATTCCCATTTGGAAATAAGATCGTTGTTTGTACACCGACATGTTTTAATTTGATAGTTGAATCACAGACTATCAAAGTTTTTACCATTTTAACGTTGTTAATATGGAGAGACCGGTTGGGTTATTATCCAAAGAACCACTCTGTATCGGCATAAGCGTTGCGAGCAATATATGTCAAAGATAAATTGAAGACAGAGTAAAGTGCAAGGGCTGTTGTATAAGTCTTAGATAACAGTGACTAAGATGGATATACTGAATAGTGCCTTCGATTTGTCCAGTCCCAGGACAACGTATATGGAAGAAGGTCTGACAGAGTATATCCAATGGATCGCGTAAGTTGATCTGTTCAAACGTATTCACGTTTGGTGGCGGAGGAATTCGTTTCTCTTATCTATATACCCGTGTTATTTTTGAATAAGTCAATTTGTGATTTGGCGGGTATGACAATGTAGCATTCAAAGTGAATGGTGATCAGATGTTCTGAAGATAGACGTAGCTTCTAGCCTCACACCGGGAAGTAACAAAAGTTGGGCTAGGCAACATGGCTAGTTGGGTCATCCCCAAGCAGGGTGTATTGTCACCGATCTAGAGAATATTCATATTTATACTTCTTTTTGATTCTGTATCTTCGGATGACGGTTTGATGGCCTATAACCGTGGTGGCAATATATTCGCGACACTCAAGCTAAATGAGTGAGCGGTCATGTGTGGCCGGGTTGCAAGACGTTCTTGTTGAACCCTGAGTGTATCACCTCTAGAGTACACTATTCAGAAGGTGCTCCCATACCTTGTCTGTTGGAATCCAATCTCCAAATAAGCGCCCTACGGTTTATGATTTTATACTATGTATGTAGAACGTGAGATGCAAGCGTTTCTGCTAGATTGATACCTATTTGTACTTAGACATTATTATAATATCACAATGATATTGCTTGTCAAAGTTGTTTAGATACTCATAAGGAAAAACCCGTTCCGTATTCACAGCGTGGTCTTATGAGATATCATATACCTGTTCAATTGTTTTATACTGTTTTACTCATACCAGTCCCATGACTGACCCGGAGTTTACTTTGTTGTTTTCCCTAAACTCTTGGGTGCCTAAATTTGTACGGGCAGTCAAGTAGTCGGGATTTACAGATATACTTGGAGAGCTTGGAGCAGGAGGCTGCAAGATTTTATAGCTATAGTTATTTCCGCTGTGTTGTAAGTGTTGTACTCTGAAAAGTGCTATTGTATATATATAACTGTTTACTTCAAAGTTATGTTATATATTATATGTTATTCGTTCCGCTGTGAGATTCGTGTTACTCTGATGATTCTGATGTTCTTCTTCTTCTTTTATTCTATTAGTTCTATCTTTTCTTTCTCACCTTCTAAATTCTTTCACTAACGTCTCGGAATTTCCGACTCTCGAGGAGTCGGAAATTTCCAGCCGTTACACTCATCCATACAAGTTATCCTGGGACTGAACAAACTGAAGGCACTCTCCTACGGCATCCTCGGAATCACCCTATGGATCAGTAGCGAGTAGTCCTTGCAATCCGTCGATTTCAACCACGACAGGATCACCATCAAAATATCTCTGGGCGCGACTCCAGAGAATCCGACAAGTAGTTCTTTCGCTTATGAAGATCTACAGTCTTCATTTCTCCATCTTCAATTCAACATCTTCCACGTTTACATATTAGTTGGTTCGGAATGGTTTTTAAACAGATTCGATCCCGGTCTTTCCATACCAACAAGCATACAAGACAGATTTGATAGTAGGTTATTTAACAATCAAATAAAACAACCACTCATCCATAAAAGAAAATTTAATTCACTGATTTCGTATTCTCCATCATTTTAGCTTCTTTTGATTAACCATCCGTTAATTCAAAACTTCTTTATTTCCAATAATTGGGATATTCATTGCTCATCTTACATTTATATATAAGAATATTCAAAACTTCATCATCTTAAATTACTTTTAAGAACGTATTTCTTATCTCGGTTATTAGTTATTAACCGTAAACTAGTAAGAGAAAAATTCAATAAGTATCAACCCCGAAGGCCGAAACCAACATCAGATTGACACTCAGAAAATCATTCAACTCACTAGTCTCCAGTCAGTTTCTAATTACCTTATCTTCCTTTCTTAACTTCTAACGAATAAAAAGTCCAGTTATTTATTATCACTTCAAACGAGATATTTATCTCAGCTTATAACCATTTCAAATATTTACTTACAAATATGATTTTACAAAACCATTATCGAATATTCTATAATATTCTTTATAAACACCTGTATAGTTTTATTTTAATTTATCTCAGTTTATTCCAATAACTTTTCCCACAAAAAGCTTGTATATAAATATCATTTGCCAAATCTTACTCTTCATAATTATTATCTAAAAATATTATATAAAATTCTTTAATATAACCTGTATTATATTCCAATTTGCTTCGACTTGAATTCCATTAGAATTCATAAATTTAAAACAACTCTTACTTCTAATGATTCTCACTTGCAAGATATTTTGCTTTTCCCCTTATTTGTCCCAATCGTTAACAATATCTCTTAATCCAAGTTCACACTTGGCTCTGTTGGCCAATCTGAATTTATACTTGCAATTTCAAGTTTCATTTCTATTTATAACTTCTATTGAGTTATTTTACAAAATCTCATTTATATTTCCCTTGGAATTGGAAAATTTTAATCCAATTCAAATGTTAGTTTCAAACGACATTTCCACTTCCTTTTCTGAAGCTACGCTCAATTATAACTTTCTCAAAATACTTCCAATATATGGTTTTCACTTTTTTTTTAATGTCACTTATAAAACAAATTCTCATCTTATTTGTTAAAACAACATTTACTTTTCAATTCTATTTAATTTGGTTATTAAATAAACATTTCTATTTGGAAATAAATATTTCCCTTTAAATTCTTTTTATATTTCAATTCTATTTTGAAATCCATATTTTCCAAATCCTCAAGTGGTAATTGTTCATTCCTTTATAAACATTGTTTATAAAATCGCCTTATTAACACATTTGTTTAAACAAACCTTTTCCTTTAAACTGTATTTATAATTCGGATTCCAAATGAATATTTCTATTTAGAATATATATTTTCCCTTGAGATAATTTCAATTTATTTAAAATAACGGTTTATTTTACGATTTCCATTTCTTTTCCAAATTCATACATACTTCACATTTTTCCCAAATTTCCCAAATAATAATACCACTTCTCATAATGTCGTCTATAAAATCGTTTCTTCGCAATATTTATTTAAAAAAATATTTGTTTTTAAATTCTATTCATTTTGGATTCTAACTAACCATTTTCATTTGGAATAATTGTTTTAAAACTCTTTTTATATTCCAATTTCTGTTTTGGAATCCATATATTATTCTTCAAGATATTTAAAATATCCAAAATCAACAATTTGAGTCACTAACCTATTCAAACAAATCATAAGCTATCACAGGGTATAAACACATTATATATCAGCATATATGCAAAAAATAATAATTTAAATGTGAGGAATCCAGCTAGATTCCTCTAACCTGTTTTTCCTGCAGCCACAGATGTTAGTCAATAATAATAATACCCATCCTGCTCGAGGCAGGATATCGCGGTATAAAGGTCATCCACTATATATATTGTGGGGCGCATAGGGAAATCATCCGCTAATGGTACTGCGGGCATCCGCTAATGGTACTGCGGGCATTATCCAATCACCATATTATCATTATATAGTATTATTATATATTATTATCACTTTATTAACCAATTTATCAGCCAACAAGTAATAAAATAAATTTGAACTATTGAAAATAGTTCCCAATAATTTAACCGAGTGAGTTTTAACTCGCCTCGGTTCCCTTTGTTGAATATTCGTCTAAAATCCCATATCGTTCTAGCTACTCATGTACTTGACTCGTCTCGAATAATTTATTCCTTTGATTATAAATTAAATGATTCATTTATTTAAATTAACTATTTTAATTAAATTATCTATGCAAATTTTAAGTTTATAGAAAAAAAGCATACCTTATCATTAACGCCAACTCGACCTCACTATCATCATTGGACTAAAATCTGATTGTCTGCTCACCGCTGTCTGGTACTCTTGTCTCCTCCTAATAGCAAAACCATTGGACTAGACATGCCACTCACACCATTTCCAATTCGATCATCCAGCGACACCATTACTGCTTTAACCCCCCCATAAGCATTCACTATCACACACTTCCCCCAATCCTAGTCCACATACGCATGCGTCAACCAATTCTCACAAAAACAAATCCACACTGTAATCTCTACTACTAACTTTCACATCCACCCTGTCCAACTCCGTTTTGAATTCTGGTCATCATGTTTACCATCAAACCCCATTCTATAACATACGCATAACAGCTTCGTCCTTCAAAATTTTCAAATCCAAATTCCCTTTGTTTTGTTGTCCCACCCCATCACCATCGTCCAAAGTATTATCATAGACTAAACTCAAAACTTTTCCCAAAAAAAAACAAAAATCACCTTCCCTTCCATTGTTGATCACCCAGTTTGGCATACTTCACTTAACAGCATTGCACATCCCCTTCACGAAAATCACAGGGATTGAAAAAGCCTACAACATTCAGTCCACCATTAACAGGGTCAAACTCCTCCAAATCGCCACATCTCAGACCGTTTACCTCCACTTCAGTCGTACCCAATATCTCGCACCATACCAGATCGTGCTTCAATAACCCACTGAAAACTTCACGCAACTCTTGACAGTGGAAACTTAAATTGCAATGCCCCAAATCTCTTCAAATTTCCATTTCGACCTTCCACCGCGAGTTATCCCAGTGTACTCGAGTCGGGTTTTAGCTTCAAATCTATACACGTTTTTGATTTGCGGTTTATATTTTCTCGTGGAAATGGGTTTCTAGGTTAGTCGGGATAAAGAAACGAAAGAATGGAAGAATGATTTAGTTTCTGGTTTAAGTTTGTGGAAAATGAACGCGACATGTTATTAAATAGGATAGTGATAGAAGGATAAGAACCACATCCAATTCCATAGCTTGTAGGTAGATTAGGGATTACATTGTCCTTTGTTGAAGCCTTAAGGGAGAAGGAAGTGTCTGATTTGAAAGTTAAAAGAGAAGACGGGGAATAGGCTTACAGAATAGATGTGTTCGGTCGTCTCCTATTTATTAAATTTATAATATATATATTTTGATTTATTTATTTATTTTAACCTGTGTACTATAAAATAAAGTATCATGTGCTATCGAACCCCTATTTGAACGCAACAAACAACATTTCCAGGGTTCTACCACCATTCTGAACATACTGGAACAATCTCTATGGTCTATTTTTACCATATGCAGAAAATATTTAATTAAATTAATGATTTACCATATAATTCAATTTAATATAAACTGATTAAAAATAAACAAATAAATTGATATTATAATACAAATATATTCAAACTGAATTTATATAAATTCCAGAATATACTGACTTAAATTTTAGACTCGATATACATGCTAAACCAATATTCAATTTGTTAAAAATCGATTTATTTTATTAAATAAAATTTTCGGTTTATAAACAAATTCCATAGCGACTATTTGAAAGTTTGATTTAGCCATAACTGACAATATAAATTATGAAATTCTAATTTCTCTCTTTCATAAAAAAAATTAAAATTTAAAAAATTCAAATATTTCTTGTTTCAGCGAGTTTTGACCTATAACGGATCATGTACACTCAACTGAAGTTCAAAACTGAATATTACGAATTGTCGTGCCATTTACGAGCTCGTTTTAATTAATATATATTTATATGTTCAAAATTCGATTTAATAAATATAAAATTCCATTTATATTACGAATTCAATATTTAAACTAATTTATATATTCAAATCTTAAGTGATAAAAATACGGGTCGTTATAATCAGCATTTTCAAATCAACCAAATATTATGATCCTTGAAATATAGAATTTTACATTACTTTCACTGATTGAAATCATTATACCTTTGTGATATGCTAAAGTTTATGGTATTGCTACCGACTATTAGTTCTTGACACTATTGTTAGATATGCAATGTAGCAATCACAAAGCGATTATTTTTTCCTTTTTTTAGGAGCAAGTTTGCCTTTATCACAAAATTCATTTCTTACCAATTATTCAATAATAAGTTTTCAAACAAATATTGTATAAATTTACATCTAAAAAAATAAAACCGTAATATTACTAATCAAAACGAAATTAAACTGAATCCAAAAATTGTATTATAATTGTTAATTTTATATGCAATGTGCAGAAATGGTTTAAACTTCTTACAACAAAACCATTATGTCATTTACAAATCTTTAAAGAAATAACCTGCATACTTGAGACAATCATATCAAGAAAACTAGTATTATTACATTTTTTTACCCTATAAATGAAAAATAAAACCCACCCTATAAAAATAACCATAGAGAATGTGGCAGTATCCAATAAGCAATACATGTACGCTATCCAAATTTACTAATATTTAAGTAACATATTAAGCAATTAGTTTTAACTGAATAATTTATGTTGATTTACAACAAAACAACTGTAATTGAAATCCCGGTATACATTTGCTGAAAAATCATATTTCAAGATATTCTTGCATGTCAAAATTCATCATTAAATAATAGAATTGAATGACTCAACTACTAAAGTTCCAACAGTTCATTTCAAAGAAAGCAACCTGTCAATACTAAACGGTGTATCCTTCACTGACAAATGAAAAAGATCATCCAACCCGAACAATTGCGTATCCAAGAGGAACTAACCTCAAGCACTCAATTACTTGAAATTGCTATTGTATCTAAATTAATGAAATGTAATCAGGAATGAGGTAATAGGAAGCTTATGAAAACAAAGCAACCAGTGTCGCAGTCCTGAATATTTAAATGTTTCCAACTAAACTAGAATCTTAGCAACTCATAATTTTACTAAGAATCAGATACCATGTGGCGATTTTTGTGTACCAAATAATTCATCATCTAAAATCAATGATTAAGATACAAAAAAGATGCAATCTCGGTCGAAAGATGGTGATAATTTTGAAAATCATCATTAAGTATTAGCAACTAAGGTTAACATAACATATTGCAAGTATAAACAAAAAAAAGGATAAAAATTGAATAACACAGCCAAACGAGATATCAAACAGTAGTGCAGTGTAATATGGAATATGCACCATCGTACCACCAATATCAACTTCAGCCAAAGTAGCAAAAACAAAACCTTGTATGGAAAATGGTTTAAGATTGAATCATTCAAAACCTAGTCACTGGTGTTTGATACTCGCTAGATCTATGACTTCGACTTTATTAAATCAATCAAGTCCCTAAATATAGAAAGGAAAAATTACCAGAAAGAACGCTACTGCAGGTCATATGAATAGAAATAAACAGGGGGAAATGCTAGGTAAATCAAATACTGAAAGACCACGAAGAAGAAGTTATGTGCGGCTGCATAAGCGAGTTTGCGATTGTTTTTTCCTATACTACATTGTAAGAGCAGTATATTATTAAACTTGATATTCTCTTTATTATATTTCCTGTCCATGTTTGTATCATTTTAGTTATAAATCATATTTCTCTTTTATTTTTAGGGCATACTAGCACCTTTAATGCATTTCACTGTTTAAGTTTCTGCCATTAACATTTTTCTTTGTTATATTACTAAGCAATGTTTGCATTTGATTACCTCATATTTAAAGACTAGACTAATTATTATTAGACTTCTAATATTCATTATTTATTGCACTATTTTAGTAATTATATTTATTACTATATTCATATTATTAAGCAACTTGATTTTGATGATAGGTTTTTCACATACCTCTTTGAAATGGACATAGGAAAAGAAAATTTTATGGTTTTATTAGCAACATGCTTAAATGTGTCTTGAGCATACAGGTCAACAACATTGAATTCCACATAGGTTGATGTTGCGTATGACGATGTTATAGGATCAACAGTAAATATCTTGATAAAACGTTCGTATAAAATGGATCCTAAATATCTTTTCACACCGAATATCTTGATAACACTGAATATCCTATAAATGGATCCTAAATGTGTGAATAAATTTCATGGTAGATGTCATATACAATCGGAATTCCATATACGTTTTACAGACCATAAATGGACATTGCATAAAAGATTATGGGTAGCAGGTCTTCCTAGACTCTCAGTATCAGCAATGCTGAATACTTTCTTAATGATTGGAAAAAGGGCACTTCTCAAGAGTATTAGCAATAAAAGGCTGCCATATTCATAGTCAATAATGATAAGCATACTTCTTTGCTTGGAATACAATGCAAGCATGCACATATTTTGGCAACTGATAACAAAAGCTTTTTAGTATGTCATACAGGGTCCTTTCTGTCATATGCAAACACAGGAAATTTATTAAAGAAAGACATCTCAAGATAATTTGATAGGTAACAATTTGTATCTGACCTATGAAAATATTCATATATTTTTTTTGGTGGTGTGTCTAGATGTTCGAAAAGTTCGGGAAAACACATGCTTGCGAAATAGATTGGACTCACCAGAAGCCATGCGTGTAGTCCATTTTTGGGGTCTAACACGTTTGTTAATTTTTTTTTTGGTGAAACATGTTTGTTAAATTTCTTTTCAGAACCAAATCCAAATAGAAACGATGATCCATACAATGGCATGATGCGCATCAAATCGAACATACACACCTATCACGTACGCATAAACACTACTTTGCCTCTCTATATAAAACTGCTCACGTGCATGCACGGAAAATACATACAAGTAGCACTTACACCAAACTAAATGCAGCAGCTACAAAGCCAAAACATCAAGTTCAAAAAAAAAAAATCAAAATTTCAGGGTCAAGTTCAGTTTTAGGTCATAGCATACAACCCAAAGAAGCAATAACAGTAGCAAGCATGCGCAAGATAGCGACAAACAAGCGAAGTAAGGCTAACAAACAACTCAAGCATACATAGGGATTGTTCTGTTATAACTACATATTACGATCATTATATTTTGATCATATTAGGATCATAATCATAATTATGATGCATTTTATATATGGATAGTATTTAGGATCATTACATATGGTCGATGTAGCGTATTTTTATACAAACATATTTAGGTGGAAAGAAATGCCAAAAGGCTTGGCAGGCTCTAATACTAAGTTAGAATTCTTAAATAATGCTGAGTATGAAAATAGTTGAGAGAAAGATTGTGAAAAAGGTTGATATTTTACAATACAAGCACATGTTGCATTTTATAAAATAAGTCATCTTTGACTAAGTCATAATACATCTGTCATTGTACAATTAAAATATTATCCTTAGTGTTGCATATTATTAGTATCTTGTTGGAAGATTATTTTTTTGATTCATTATTGGCTAAAGTAGATAAAATGATAAAACACATGTTTCAACCAAGTTGAGCTGAATTTTCAATGCTACAAACAAGTGCGAGACTCATATAGTTTAGCAGCTACATCACGTAACAAGCCACTAGCAGCTCGAGCTACAACTCACTTGGCAAAGCAAATGTAAGACTTATATACCTTTTTAAGCCCAAATTTTCTTTTGTGTCCTGAACGTTATGTTATGTCGTCTTCAGGATGTGTACCTGCCTTCTGCACGATCCCTCATATTGCTCTTATCCGAAACATCTACATATGGTCTTGATTAAATTCACAGGTAGATGTTATAGGATCCCTATACTTATTAAAAGTTCATAAGACTAACTGTACTAAAATGCACAAAGCCATGTTTGAAACGTGACAGTACAATAAGAAGTAAACCGGGACTATAAATTCCGAACCTGTGAAATTTTAAAAAAGCATTCCATATAGAAGAGATCTGAGTGCCCAATGAGAAAAAATACATCCAAAAGCTCCTCTTTAGACAGTGAATATAGAGCATTACATCATTTCTAACATCTACTAATCCATTTGATTTCTACATAATAAGGAAAAAAAGATGACACGATCATCAACCCAACCAAAAGAAGTACATTAAATCAAGAACAAGGCTGCTATACATTTTTTCCCTTCAACATTTCCTCCATCCCTCTTTGGAAAACGGATGTTGTATTAAACAATTTTTTTCTAATATTTCATCAAATGATCATGCCATATTAACAACAAAATGTTCGAATGCAAATCTAGAAGTAGGGAAAGGACACCTCTAAAATGTTCTCTAGCATCCCAACTAATTGTCCAACTCCTTCCTTTACAGAAAAGAGTCCATGCATTGCCTTAAAGAAGACCGGTTAAAAGGAAATTATTTATGAAGGGATAAGATCAGAAATTGGATATTCGTAAATATTCGGGGGTAGAAGGCAGAAAGAAGGGGTAATAGAAGCAGTTGTAGCCAAAACTATTCGTATGTAAAAACAGCTAGACAAGACCATTACAGTACCAACAAAATTCATAAACAACAAGCTATATACTCATTGATATTTCAAAATACACAAAAAGACCATAATCAACCTGAAGCATAAAGCAAAATTTTCAAAAATGTGTTGCGAAAAAGGCCATGTGGTATACCTGCAAGTAGTAAGCATGCTCCCATACATTTACCGTAAGTAAAGGTACTAAATTTTCTCCTTTGCTTACCAAGAGTCCTAAATGAAAATCATGTAAAGTATGACTGCATGATTCTAGAGTGCTAAAGGTGAGAAATTTCTGGCAGTTTCACCACAAAATTTCCTCAGCACATGAAGTGTTATTGTTGACATGTTTTACCTGATTAGTAGTCGTTTCAACTATTACTTTTTTCATCTCAATGTCCAGAGCAAGCCATTGCGGATCACAAGATAACTTGATAAATCGGCATTGACGATAAAACAATGCATCTAAGTATATGAAAGAGTTTCACTTACTACCCAACCAGAACCCTGTAGAGTAGCATCTTTTGCGTTGATTTTTATCTTTAAGGCTTCCAATGAACCAAAGTCCGAACAATTAGTGATCGATGGTGCTTAATATCGCATCCGCAGTCGATGGCGGTGGAAAATCAATAAAGGAAGGAGCGGGAAACTAACACACGAACGAAGACAAAATAAGGAAGGAAAGGCAGGAAATTTAGTTATGTAAATTGAAGTGCAGGATAAGATTCACATCTGTGGGGAAATGCAAACTGGGAGGCGGCTTTGAAGGATAACAGGGATGGGGCTGAAATCGCGAAAGGAGAGACGAAAGATGTGGGGAGGAAAGTATTTTAGGGCAAACGAGGGGGAAATCAATTTTAGATCTTGGCGGAAAATGTGAAATAGAAGAGGGAAACGAAACGCAGGAGGAGGGAAGCGACAAACGTACCCAATATTTTTGCCAATTGTTAAATAAACGTAACCAATGCCCGAAAAATAAAATTAAAAACCAGATTGGATACATTTACATATGAAACGCAACCAATAAATGTAACCATATGTACATTTTCTTGTAGTGATTTTTATCCAAATCTACCTATGTCATTATAGGTGATTATTTCTCTTTTTCCCCAAATTTAATTATATGCCCAATTCACTATTCAAATCATAGACTTTTACATCCCTTTTCAGTTAACCTTTAAATTATGCACTGTATGCTCTTTTTCCCAAGTTATAAGTCAAGGCATATACATATATATACGTTTTGCACAAACCCAAATCTACATATTTTCCAATTTATGTCCCCGATCCATATTCACCCATTTCTATACAAGTTATACCAAAATCCATATTCGCATATTTTCCCAATGTATGCCTAAAATTCATATTCACATACATCCCAATTTATGTCCAAAATCAGTATTTAGACATGTCCCATTTTATACCCAATTCCAAATTTACATTTATTCCAATGCATGCCTAAATTCATATTATCCAATAAGACATATTCCCCCAAACCCATATTCGTATATTTCCAAATTTATGCCTAATTTAGATCCATATTTTCCAGTATCAATTATGTCCCAAATTATGTCTTTCCCCATTATTCCCACTTTTGCATGTTCGCATTTTTCAGCGTTAGGCCTAGGCTCGAAGTTAGCCTGGCTATATAAAAATAAAAAGGGAAAAGAGGGAGAGAAGAGGAGCGAGAGCAGGCATAATAACGAATCAATAATAAAATGATAGAAATAGGCATGAATGGAATAGGCATAGTATGACAAGATTTAACACGGCGGCGGTATGAACATATAAAAGTAGATTTGATGGTTATGTCATAATAGGCACCGATTCAGGATCCAATTTTTATATACATATCACGATTACTATTTAAATATTTAGATCTAAAAATAACGTGAAGTTACAGTGAATAGATCTAAGGAAATGGATCCAATTTACTGCGAAGAACATGTTGAATAAATTGTTGTAGTCATCGCTGATTTTTTTTAGCAATCTTCGAATATGTATAATCTTCTTTGAACTGATTTAGAAGAAGAAAGGCCATTTTAATTTTCATTGCAGCAGAGCTTCGCCGTGGTCTAAGGTCATTTATATAGCCTAGGGTTCATGAATCTAGCTCCAAAATCGTCTAGATTCAGAAAAGAAGCTTTTAGAGCCACGGGTAGGTCGACCCCCAGGAGCCTAAGTCGACCCCTAGGTCGACCCAGCAGGGTCTCGGGTCCACATCAAAATGTCGTCCCTTTCTCGATTTGCGCGCCGGATTTCTGGTTTTGCTGATTTTTGAATATTTTTGAAATTATATGTATATAAATCTTCCTTATATGCATGCAAACTTCAAACCTTAATAACTTCTTCATACGTTGTCCGATTTACGCAAACCAAATGTCTATCTTGACCAGAAATTCGAGACGGACGCAATGGTACGATCCATTTTACTTGGTTTCGATTATTAAATTAAGTTTTCCTTAATTCGTTGTTAATAGTATATTTCACATTGATTATTCGTTAATTCATCGTCTTTAGCGTCGTTAAAATTCCGGGGTGTTACAATAGTGGCCTGGTATATGAAGGATAAAGCCCTAGGGAGGTGGAACTTAATATCAATGGAGAACGAGGGATGGATCTTCATATGGGCCGAATTCAAGACCCGTTTTGAAGCGAAATTTTTGCCAAGGGCCGAATTGACTATTCATCTAGAGAAATTCATCCACCTCATTGCTTGAGTCCGCAAGAACACGTATATAAATTCATTGACTTATGTAAGTTTGGTAGAGGATTGGTAGCCACCCCCATGAACAAAGCCCTTAGGTTTGTGAAAGGACTGAACTCCCCATTGAAGGAAACGTTATTAGCCCAAGTAGCATTTGGGGCAACTTTTGAGACTCTAGCTTAGACAACTACCCTTTTGCACGGCTGAAAGCTCCAAGGAAGATAAAGAAGGTGAGAAATGAGAAAGCTCAAATAGAAATAAGAAGGAATGGTGGAAAAACAACAAGAAGAACTTCAAAAAGGACGCAAAGATTTGTACAAGGTGCAACAGCAAGGGCCATAAGGCTAAGGATTGTAAGACCTCGTTAAAGAAAAAGGAGTTCAAGGGAAAATGTTACAACTGCCATGAAGAAGGACACATTTCCAAAGACTGCGCAAAGCCCAAGGTTGCCGAGAGTGGCCAAAACTATGCAATTGAAGCAACCCCAATTCAAAACCGACCACCAAAAGACCAAGGACATCCCACACTTGAAGGTATAATCTCTATTTTAGGAAATTCATCATAAACCTTGTTTGATTCCGGAGCGACCCATTGTTTTATCACTAAGTGATTAGTAAATCTGTTGAACCTTTATGTATCTATGTCGGATAGTCCGATAATGGTGGCCAACCATATCGGGGGATCTAAGTATCTTGAGTTGTTGTGTAAAGACCTAATATTGGAGGTTGATAATGTTGAGCTCCATTGCGAAGTGTATGTGTTGGATTTTATGGGGTATGACCTTATCTTAGGTATGGACTAGCTATCGTTTTATGGGGTCGTTCTAGATTGTGATAAGAGACTTGTTCATCTTAGGAGCCGAGGAGGACACAGCATAAATATTCCTTGTAATGTTAGAAACAAGGATAATGCCCTATTGTATTCTGTGTCTCCTAGTTTTGAAGGACCATCTTCGGTCCCTATAGTTCGTGAGTTCTTGGACATTTTTAAGGAAGTCACGGGGCTTCCGCCCCCACATAGAAATCTCTTTTCGTATTAACCTAGAGAAGGAAGCTAGACCTGTAGCACTGCCCTTGAGGCATATGACACCCAAGGAAAGAAGGGAGTTAGACAAACAGATTTTAGAATTGTTATAGAAAGGTTTATTAGTCGAAGTACCTCAGAATGGGGTGTACCTGTTGTATTTGCCACCAAAGTAGATGGATCTTTGAGACTTTGTATGGACTATAGGAAACTTAATAAATTGACCAAAAAGAACAGGTACCCATTACCAAGAATCAATGACCTTTTTGACTACTTAGGAGGAGCCCGAGTATTTTCCCAACTAGACCTTGCTGTTGGATTTCACTAGTTAAGAATTTCAGAGGATAACAAGGACAAAACTACGTTTAGGACGCCAGATGGATTGTTCCAATGGGAAGTTATGCCCTTCTGATTAATGAATGCACCTGCCTTCTTTTTAGACCTCATGAGTAGAGAGTTTATGGGAATTCTAAATAAAATTGTGGTAGTCTTCATAAATGAAATCTTTATATTTTCAAAAATCATGAAGAGCATGAAAAACACTTAAGACAAGTGTTAGGCATATTAAGAAAGAACCAACTAAAAGAAAAATTCTCAAAGTGCCATTTCTAGGGGGAAGAAGTAAATTTTTTAGGACATATTGTGTTAAGTAAAGGCTTGGTCGTAGACCTCGCGAAGATGAAGGCAATCAAGGAATGGAGGACACCTCGAAATGCTACAGAGGTAAGAAGTTTCCTTCCTTACACCATATATGCTAATTAGGCTGTGTTTTTAGCCGTATCTAAAGCAGTTAGGCACGACAATAAGCTATATCAAAAAATGGCGTGTTAAATTATTAGATACGGCTGTAAACCGTATCCCACTAGTAATAACGTATAGCTCTTAGCCGTATCTAAAGTGTAATCAGACAAGGCCTCTGACTGTATCTAATTATATGTGTGTGTACACTTATACATATACATGTATATATATATATATATATATATATATATATAAACAGAAACTGTAGCACATATTTTTCATAACACAGAGCATATATACCATAATTTATACATAGGAATAACACAATTTATATACACATATATATATATACAAACACACTCAAAGCATTACAAGTTTTGTCATAACACGAACAGAATGTACATACAAACATATGCAATAAAAGGAAACTGTCAAAGATTTTCATCGCATTACGAACTAATAAAAAAGGTAAAAACATATCATCCTGATAAAACTCCAGTCGAGGCCGGGAAGATTGAGCGTGATAGGCAGCCTGAGTTCAAGTTTCGTTGATTGGCGGCAAAACAGAATCGTGATAGCCTACAGCCTGAGTTCCAACAGCATAAAAGCACCAAAATCTCCAACATGACTGCCTATAAAATACAAGAAACAAGTTACAAATACTTTACTGGATAGGAGAATGACATTGTAACTCATTGTGACTGAGATCCAAACATGAATATAGAGATAAGTGTATGTCGATCAGTGTGTTTGTGTACACCGGTAGCTGATCACCGTAAGGGGTTTGGATCGACTAGTCAATCAGCGTGTTTGTGTAATTTCACTGGACACCAATAACAGTGAAGTGACTATCGTGTCGTTCAGTGTGTTTGTGTAATTTCACGGTAGTCGATCAGTGTGTTTGTGTACAAATATCATAGTCGATCAGTGTGTAATTTCACGGTAGTCGACTAGTCGAGTAAATTTCTACCCATGCGCCTGAAATTCGTACAAAAAGCAAATCGAGACTTCCTTTCGATGGTTTGATCTCGATTAGTAGACTAGTCGACAACTAGTCGCGACTAGTCGACAACTAGTCGCGACTAGTCGAGCGTTGTACTGATAATAGTGAAGGGCATATCGTGTCTTTGTGTTCGTGTGCGCATATTAGTCAACTGTATCTACCTTAACATGCTTATGATGCTAATGACATGATTTCATGAACTTGCATAAACAACCTAGAAACCCAAAAGAAGAATCACCTGAACTGTAGTCGATCTGCAACACCGGTAGTTCGTACCTAACATACAGAACATCCTCTTATACACATAAAAAGGAACAAATAAACCAAATTAAAAGAATATTCAAGATGTGCACACAACATGTTCATTCAATTCTTATGTAAGATACTACGTAGAGATAAGTATAAAATAATATATATCTGCTCCAACGTCTAAAGATATCGAATCATCACCTTCGGATGACGCATATACTCGACTTTATGATTAAGAACTTACTGGGAGATCCACCATGTAACGATCAATACTTCCCTGGTCTCCTAAGAGAAGAGAAGAGAAGAGAAAGAACGAATTACTTTGAGGACAAGACAAATCAGAATGCAGACAGAAGAACATTTCATTGTTAATTATAACAATTCCATCAGAATACAAGAATATACAGAGTATAAATTCATATTACACATTTACCAAATATCAGAGATTACAATAAATTACATAGCAGTGGAAAATAATACAATACACAACTGAAGGAGATATACGGATACAAAGCTTTCCGGATATCTTTCCAGCTATAAACCAGGATCCTGTGAATATGAATCTGCAAAACCAAAACTACTAGCTGCCCGTGTCAAAATAAGGGCACCCAGAGTTTAGGTTAAAACAATAAACTCCAGGTCAGTCATGTGACTGGTATGAGAACTAAAACAGTTATAAATCTTTATTTTAAGGTTGGGTAAATCTAGGGACCACGCCGTATAACACGGAACGGGTTTCCTCCCAAAAACACTAGTGCATAAAACAACAGCGCAATGCTAAATAAAAAAATGAAGCTATTATAAGACCCAGGTCTTATCACACAATGCTACGCAAGCCGGGGGATAGGGTTTTCCCTTATAATAGCCAAACAGGCTTAGTACGTTTAAAACAAATCATTTGATGCTATTATAAGTGCATAGTGTATAAAACAACTTCAAATCATAAGTATCAATCATAGGCGGCATGGGTACCATATATCATGTCGCCAATACTAGGCTCTACAAATAAAACCGCAAAGTCATGTATTTGGAAGTTGGATTTCCATCTATGAGCCGAGGCAAAAGATAGTCCTCTACCGATTCGAGACTGTCTAGCCCGAGTTACAGGAACAGAATGCATCGTCCCTTGGATCGTCAGGGCCGGTCCACCGATGTGGATTAAAATGCCTGAACATTGCGTTTCCCCGCCCTTTGGGGCGTAAATGAGCCAACAAATGACTCCATCGGCTTCACATAGTCACCGATATATCCGAGGCACCTCGCAAACCAACAACCACATATGTCAAACTCGTCAGGGCGTATAAACCACTGACGCCACTTCTAGCTAGAAAGAAACACATGCCCTTCGTGAGGTCCTTTCCCGTTTCTGGTTCACAACCGGGGTGTGAGGCTCGCGAATTCACGCTACACAAAGCTACGCCACAAAGTCCGTGCTTTGATCATTAACCACAAGACTTTTCTTTTCAACAGAAGCCTTGATCATTTGCATCTTAGCATGCTACACAGGCAAACCACTCCATGCAACCGATATCAATCACATAGAATGAAATCCAATGTCAGACACACTGTCCATTTACAAGTCCGTTCTGGGTCTGAACGAAACCGGAAGCACCTTGTACCTCGCATATCCATCGATCTCTAAGTACTTCTGGACGACCACTAACTGATTCCCTCCTCTTGGGTGTACGGCCCAATCAAGATCATCAGTAATCACCCAAACGACGTGAAGGCCTCCGGTCTTCAACCACCGTCTTCATCTTCGCCACCACGTCGAATCAGTTATTCAGAATGGGATAAACCCGGTCTTTCTGAATAATTCGCGTATATAATAAATAATTGTTACACAAACACAACATATGCCTCATTCCAATTCATCAGTCACTAACCGCAAATTAGCAAGAGAATAGTTCCCCAAATATTTACCCCGAAGGCCAAAACCAACATCAAATCAATACGCAGGAAACCATTCTGCTTAGCTAACCTACAGTTAGTTTCTAAATTTCACATTCTTAGGGAAAGGTTCCCATTAATTTTATCAAAGATAAATTCTTTTAAATTTATTCTTTAATCTTCTTTTGAATATCAATTCAAACTAGTCGGGATTAGCGAACCATACTGAAGTAATCATTTGTTTTAATTTCCCAATCCCAACCTATTTATCCCATGAAGTAAAACTGGTAATACTTCATATCTAACACCACGGTGTTATCAGTAAATTCAATTACCATTTCACGTTCAAATCTAATTAAAGATTTACTATCGCCAAGACCAAAACTGGTGATACTCCATTCTCGATCTTTTCAATCTAATTAAAGACTCATTAAAACTCCACTTAGTTTTAATCTTTAACTGGGTTAAAAAACCGATGTCATTTAAAACACGGTTCGCGATAAACCCAAAATCACATTCCATTCTATCAGCTTTTAACCGTAAAATAGCAAGTGAGCAATTCCCTAAGTATTGACCCCGAAGGCCGAAACCAACATCAGATCAATGCCCAAGAAACCATTCAACTTAACTAATATCCAGTTAGTTTCTGATTTTCTTAACTCCGTTGGGTCTAAGAACAGTATTATTGAAGATACCGTTCCCGACAACCCAAAATCACATTCCATTAATTATCGGGTTAAAGAACAAGTGTTATTTAAAACACCGTTCACGATAAACCCAAAAATCAATTCCCATTCAATTCCAATTAAATACAATTTAATTGGTATACTTCATTAAATCTAAACGAAAAGATTTAATCTTTTTCTCAACTGGGCTTAAGAACAGTGTTAATGAAGACACCATTCACGACAAGCCCAAATCACATTTGATATTAAATACAAGGCTCTGAATAGAAAATATATCGGCTTATATTCAATATCAAATTCGACGACCAACAAATATCGTATTGGAAATAACGATATAAATATATCTTTCAAATGTCCATAACAATATCTGTATAATCACGAAATCCAACATCGAAATATTCCAAATACAATTTCGATTCAAATCCATTCCAATTCAATTATTGGAATTTCTGGTTATTTTCAAAACCATTTCAAATCCACTTTATTTATTTTAAAAATAAATAGAATTATAAATCTAGTTCAAAACTAGTTCATTTCGATAAAAATCTATTTTTATCTTTTCAAATATGGATTTTTTTCATCCTAATTCATCACAAAACAGTTCTTATGATTTTACACAAATTATTACTATTTTTAATAATTTTATCAAGGCCCGTACAGTCGATTTCCATCAATGGCCATCGAACTGCACTTGTAGCGACCTTTTCCAAATTTGATTTGGACATAATTCCAAATCCAACCGTTAGGTTTATAATTTCTAATATCCGTTAGAAAGCTCTTTTCGATGTGAAGCCAACGGTTCCGGTTTTAGGAGGATCCGACGGTCGGATCTCCCGTAATATCCATTCGAAGTCAATGGTCAAAATTCGCAAACTGCCGCGGCGGGCGCGTTCTATTCAGGCCATTATATTATATATATATATATAATATATAATATATAATATATATTTCGTCGATTTCCTTTTAAAACGTATTTTATAAATCGTTTTAAAATCGTTTTCGAAACGATTTCAACTTCATTTCAAATTCAAATCAAAATTGAATTTTTCCTTATAAATTCGTTTTAAATTCATTTCAAATTGATTTCAATTCAAATCGATTTTTAATTCAATTTTAGTTCGTTTTCATTTCAATTCAAATTCATTTCTATTCAATTTCAATTCGAATTCAATTCTATTCAATTTCAATTCGAATTCATTTCTATTCAACTTCAATTCGAATTCAATTCTATTCAATTTCAATTCGAATTCATTTTCAATTCGAATTTCATTTCAGAATATTCGATTTTGAAATCACTATTCAATATTCATTATAAAAAACGAATATAATCGATATAAATATCGTTCGCGTCAAAATAGCGCATATCTAATCAACACGGCTTTATATATTTCTATTTCAAATATTCTATTCAAATATTTCGTTTCAAATATTTCTTCTCAAATATTTCTCTTCAAATATTCTATTTCAAAACTGGAATGGGGCCCAATCAATTACCATAGATTTTATTTCTATGGATTTCCATACAACGGACGTATATATCAACTATGACAAATAATCAACCATCATCCAAAGTGCATTCTACACTGTATAAGCATCAAATATAAATATTTAACACTCATAACAGTGTGTCAATCAATCGATCGACATACAACTAATTATTGGGATTAGTGTATGTCATATATCATCCCAATACCCGTGTGGGGTTTTAACCAATTAAACACAGATTTTATTTGTGCAGTTGGGCGATGTATAAAATTTATCGTCCCAATCAATATCAGTCAAATGTGTGTATATAAACAAATCGTTTGATTTGTTTATATTAATTTATTTCATTTCATATACACGTTAAAAATTCTATTTTTAACTATAAAAATATTTTTATTTCAATCCACATCACACAATTAACTACATATCAAAATCAAACAAACAAACAAACAAGCCGTCCATGGTCTGTGGACGACGGGGGTCAGGTGCTACTAAACACCGTTTGCATCCTATTATATATTTTAACTAGGAAATTAAATTAAAAGTGAGAAGTTCTCACCGAGAGCTAAATCAAACACCACGACTCTTTATATGTAGAACATCTTCGCTGCGCTTCTAGCGAGATCTGTTTCACGTGGTATATGTTAAAAATTATATTTTAAACAACGTTACTTCCTATATAAAGATTATATTTTTATATCGCCACTCATGTAAAAATCACATTTTTATATTCTCTAGTATATAAAAATTATATTTTTTTATTCGCTACATATGTAAAAATCACATTTTTTTATTTTCATTCCTTCATGATAAAAATAAAGTTCATATTTTTATTCAACTTCATATATGTAAAAATAAAATTTTTATCGCTACTTCATATATGTGAAAATTGAATTTTTATCGCTACTACATATATGTAAAAATCGAATTTTTATCGCTACTTCATATATGTAAAAATCAAATTTTTACTTCGCTATTCAATATATAAAAATCGAATTTTTACTTCGCTATTCAATATACAAAAATCGAATTTTTACTTCGCTTTTCAATATAGAAAATCGAACTTTTACTTCGCTATTCAATATATAAAAATCGAATTTTTACTTCGCTATTCAATATATAAAAATTGAATTTTTACTTCGCTATTCAATATATAAAAATTGAATTTTTACTTCACTATTCAATATATAAAAATCGAATTTTTACTTCGTTATTCAATATATAAAAATCGAATTTTTACTGCCACTTCCTAATCAAAATCGTATTTTTAATTCGCTAATCATACAATAAAAATCCTATTTTTGTGTCATTAAAAATCATAACTCTTCTCTGTTTAACATCAAAGCTTTACTATCATTAAAATCAGAAAAAAAAACAATGTTCTAATATATAAACCAAAAGAAAAGGCATAAATAAATAAACAAGAATGAAAGAACGTACTGTGGTGAAGGGAGAGGGAGTTTGCCCGAACGACGGTCGGAGTCAGTGCCACCATGGCCGGAGCGGTGGTCTGTGGTGGTAGGGTGTTCGTCGATTTGGGGATAGGGTTCCTGGGGGGGTGCGGTTTGATAGAGGGGGCTGCGAATGGGGAGGAGAAAGGGAAGGAGGAAGAGAAAGGGGGGCGGCCTTGCTCCGGCGGCGGCTCTGAGGGGGGGGGGGGTGGGCGTTCGTGGGTAGGGCGACGGAGGGGGGGGGCTCTGTTTTTTTTTTCTTCTGAAAAAGTAAATGGGGGGGATGCTGAAGTGGAAAGAGAGAGGGTAGAGAGATTTTATATATATATATATATTAAAAGGTACTTTTTAATCCGAACTCGAAATCGAACCCACCGACTGTGGACCATAGCTAATTACCCTCATTCCGAACACAATGGGATATGTATCGTTAGTTGATTCGATCGTTTCGATCAGTTTTCGTCAGAATCAAAATATAACTCTATATATTGAATTTGAACGCACATTTAAATTTACCGACGTCACATATGGACTCTAAAAATTCCCGAAAAATATTTTCTAACTTCATATTGATGATACGGCCCTAACAAAACTAATTTCATCGAATTCTGAGACCGTTTGAAAAATGGCCATTTTCCAGTCGATTAAAATCAACTGAAACTGGTCAAACGCATTTTCCTTTGCCACGCTCACACATTGATTCAGAAAATTATGAATTTTGAAACCTAGCAATAACTAGACAACCCGGATCCAACAAAAGTGGTTTCGTCGAAAACAGAGGTCGGTTGCAAAATGGCTATTTTTAAGGGCCAGAATTCCATAGCGACTATTCTGAATTTTCAACTGGACATAATTTTTTATCCCCGCTATGAAATTTCAAATTTTCGAATTCCTTGGAAAGATATTCTCAAATAGATTCTAATATTTTTGGTTTCGCTAAAATCCGGTTTATTTTGAATCCTGTACATTCATTTGAAATTTGAAATCGAATTATCGAACTACTATGCCATTTCTAATTCCTTTTATAATTATAAATAATTATTTATATTCTAACGACGATCTATACAAATATATTCGTTCGAATTCTATTCAAAATAAATTTCTCGTCGTTATTATTTAAAATAATTCATTTTAAATAATCAAAATTCGCTAAAATTGCCAAAATAAAAATTTTAAATTGGCTCAGATTTCCGGGTTATTACAATCTCCCCCACTTAAAACTTTTCGTCCCCGAAAAGGAACGAAGCTGAAAGTTGTTTCACAAATCAACTCAACTTTCATTATTTTTATTATTGCTGAAGTTCTTCAACTTTTCAGTTTCCAAGAACTTTTCAAATTTTTCAAAAATTTGGCTAACACCCTAAATTTTCGAAAAATTTCGCCATAACCTCCCCTGCATTGGGGACTTCGGGATATTTCATATAGCCTCCCATGGCCTTCTTCAATCCAATAGAAAAAGCCAAGCGGCTAGCCAATCGGCTCATAAAATCATCATTACCCAAACAAAACAGTATATTATGGTAAACATGTACCTATTTGTCGGGCAAACAATTTTATTCTTCTGCTTTAGCCTCCTTTCTATGACCTGTTCAATGTAAGTACATGTACATGTATGCTAATGCCACAAATTTTCAATACAATTCACTATTTGGTTCAATTTGGCTAAAGGTTTCAAATTTTAATTAATCAACCAATAATCAAACAACACAATCAGCAATCAATTAATGAATTAGCTTTTCAAATTCATAATTTTGATATATAGTCAAAAATCACATTTTTGATGCCAAGTCACAACATTAAGCCCTATCTAATTTTGGTTCTCACACCAGTCAATTGGAAATATATAGAAATTCCACTTTCGTCACTCGAACATAAATTATGATGACGACTAGTCAATCATCAGAATCATCTCCGGGCGACTAGAGCGTGATTCTATATTTATCCAGTATATTAAAACTGCAAATACACGCGAATAAGACGTATACGCAAAATCTTTATATACTGGATTGTCCAAATTCAATATATAATAAATAATCAAGTACGAATAATTGATTTAAATTTTCAAAACAAAACTTGTTTTCATTTTAAAAATATACTCTTCACACTCGTTCTAGGATATTACTGATCCCATTTCTAACGAGTTATTCCCATTGGATATTACTAATCCAATTTCTGATGAATTGTTTCGTTTGGTTCTAACGTGTCTTGTTCTCTAAGCTTTGTAAACCAAAGCTCTGATACCATGATGTAACGACCAGAACTTCCCCGGTCTCCTAAGAGAAGAGAAAGAACGAATTACTTTGAGGACAAGACAAATCAGAATGCAGACAGAAGAACATTTCATTGTTAATTACAACAATTCCATCAGAATACAAGAATATACAGAGTATAAATCCATATTACACATTTAACAAATATCAGAGATTACAATAAATTACATAGAAGCGAAAAATAATACAATACACAACTGAAGGAGATATGCGGATACAAAGCTTTCCGGATATCTTTCCAGTTGTAAACCAGGATCCTATGAATATAAATCTGCAAAACCAAAACTTCTAGCTGTCCGTGTAAAAATAAGGGCACCCAGAGTTTAGGTTAAAACAATAAACTTCAGGTCAGTCATGTGACTGGTGTGAGAACTAAAACAGTTATAAATCTTTATTTTAAGGTTAGGTAAATCAAGGGACCACGCCGTATAACACGGAACGAGTTTCCTCCCAAGAACACCAGTGCATAAAAGAACAGCGCAATGCTAAATAAAGAAAAATGAAGCTATTATAAGACCCAAGTCCTATCACACAATGCAACGCAAGCCAGGGGATAGGGTTTTCCCTTATAATAGCCAAACAAGCTTAGTACATTTAAAACAAATCATTTGATACTATTATAAGTGCATAGTGTATAAAACAACTTCAAATCATAAGTATCAATCATAGGCGGCATGGGTACCATATATCATGTCGCCAATACTAGGCTCTACAAATAAAACCGCAAAGTCACATATTTGGAAGTTGGATTTCCATCTGTGAACCGAGGCAAAAGATAGTCCTCTACCAATTCGAGACTGTCTAGCCCGAGTCTCAGGAACAGAACTCATCGTCCCTTGGATCGTCAGGGCCGGTCCACCGATGTGGATTAAAATGCCTGAACACTGCGTTTCCTCGTGCTTGAGAGCGTAAATGAGCCAACAAATGACTCCATCTGCTTCACATAGTCACCGATATATCTGAGGCACCTCGCAAACCAACAACCACATAAGTCAAACTCGTCAGGGCATGTAAAACCACTGACGCCACTTCTAGCCAGAAAGAAACGCATGCCCTCCCTGAGGTCCTCTCCCGTTTCTGGTTCACAAACGGGGTGTGAGGCTCGCGAATTCAAGCTACACAAAGCTACGCCACAAAGGCCATGCTTTGATCATCAACCACAAGACTTTGCTTTTTAACAGAAGCCTTGATCATTTGCATCTTAGCATGCCACACAGGCAAACCACTCCATGCAACCGATATCAATCACACAAAATGAAATCCAATGTCAGACACACAGTCCATTTACAAGTCCGTTCTGGGTCTGAACAAAACCGGAGGCACCTTGTACCTCGCATATCCATCGATCTCTAAGTACTTCTGGACGACCACTAACTGATTCCCTCCTCTTGGGTGTACGGCCCAATCAAGATCATCAGTAATCACCCAAACGACGTGAAGACCTCTGGTCTTCAACCACCGTCTTCATCTTCGCCACCACGTCGAATCAGTTATTCAGAATGGGATAAACCCGGTCTTTCTGAATAACTCACGTATATAATAAATAAGTGTTACACAAACACAACATACGCCTCATTCCATGAATAATTCCCCAAATATTAACCCCGAAGGCCGAAACCAACATCAGATCAATACCCAGGAAACCATTCTTCTTAGCTAACCTGCAGTTAGTTTCTAAATTTCACATTCTTAGGGAAAGGTTCCCATTAATTTTATCAAAGATAAATCCTTTTAAATTTATTCTTTAATCTTCTTTTGAATATCAATTCAAACTAGTCGGGATTAGCGAACCATACTGAAGTAATCATTTGTTTTAATTTCCCAATCCCAACCTATTTATCCCATGAAGTAAAACTGGTAATACTTCATATCTAACACCACGGTGTTGTCGGTAAAGTCAATTACCATTTCACGTTCAAATCTAATTAAAGATTTACTATCGCCTGGAGCAAAACTGGGGATACTCCTTTCTCGATCTTTTCAGTCTAATTAAAGATTAATTAAAACTCCACTTAGTTTTAATCTTTAACTGGGTTAAAGAACCGATGTCATTTAAAACACGGTTCGCGACAAACCCAAAATCACATTCCATTCTATCAGCTTTTAACCGTAAAATAGCGAGTGAGCAATTCCCTAAGTATTGACCCCGAAGGCCGAAACCAACATCAGATCAATGCCCAAGAAACCATTCAACTTAACTAATCTCCAGTTAGTTTCTGATTTTCTTAACTCCTTTGGGTCCAAGAACAGTATTATTGAAGATACCGTTCACGACAACCCAAAATCACATTCCATTAATTATCGGGTTAAAGAACAAGTGTTATTTAAAAAACCGTTCACGATAAACCCAAAAATCAATTCCCATTCAATTCCAATTAAATACCATTTAATTGGTATACTTCATTAAATCTAAATGAAAAGATTTAATCTTTTTCTCAACTGGGCTTAAGAACAGTGTTAATAAAGACACCATTCACGACAAACCCAAATCACATTTGATATTAAATACAAGGCTCTGAATAGAAAATATATCGGCTTATATTCAATATCAAATTCTACGACCAACAAATATCGTATTGGAAATAACGATATAAATATATCTTTCAAATGTCCATAACAATATCTGTATAATCACGAAATCCAACATCAAAATATTCCAAATACAATTTCGATTCAAATCCATTCCAATTCAATTATTGGAATTTCTGGTTATTTTCAAAACCATTTCAAATTCACTTTATTTATTTTAAAAATAAATAGAATTATAATTCTAGTTCAAAACTAGTTCATTTCGATAAAAATCTATTTTTATCTTTTCAAATATGGAATTTTTCATCCCAATTCTTCACAAATCATTTCTTATGATTTTACACAAATTATTAGTATTTTTAATAATTTTATCAAGGCCCATACGGTCGATTTCCATCATGGCCATCGAACTGCACTTACAGCGACCTTTTCCAAATTTGATTTGGACATAATTCCAAATCCAACTGTTAGGTTTCTAATTTCTAATATCCGTTAGAAAGCTCTTTTCGATGTGAACTCAACGGTTTCGGTTTTAGGAGGATCCGACGGTCGGATCTCCCGTAATATCCATTCGAAGTCAATGGTCGAAATTTGCAAACTGCCGTGGCGCGGCGTGTTCTATTCAGGCCATTATACTATATATATAATATATATTTCGTCGATTTCCTTTTAAAACGTATTTTATAAATTGTTTTAAATTCGTTTTCGAAACGATTTCAACTTCATTTCAAATTCAAATCAAAATTGAATTTTTCCTTATAAATTAGTTTTAAATTCATTTCTAATTGATTTCAATTCAAATCGATTTTTAATTCAATTTCAATTCAATTCAATTTCAATTTGAACTCATTTCTATTCAATTTCAATTCGAAATCAATTCTGTTCAATTTCAATTCGAATTCATTTCTATTCAATTTCAATTCGAATTCAATTCTATTCAATTTCAATTTGAATTCATTTTCAATTCGAATTTCATTTCAAAATATTCGATTTTAAAATCACTTTTCAATATTCATTATAAAAAACGAATATAATCGATATAAATGTCGTTCGGGTCAAAATAGCGCATATCTAACCAGCATGGCTTTATATATTTCTATTTCAAATATTCTATTCAAATATTCTATTCAAATATTTCGTTTCAAATATTTCTCTTCAAATATTCTATTTCAAAACTGGAATGAGGCCCAATCAATTACCATAGATTTTATTTCTATGGATTTCCATACAACGCATGTATATATCAACTATGACAAATAATCAACCATCATCCATAGTGCATTCTACACTGTATAAGCATCAAATATAAATATTTAACGCTCATAACAGTCTGTCAATCAATCGATCGGCATACAACTAATTATTGGGATTAGTGTATGTCATATATAATCCCAATACCCGTGTGGGGTTTTAACCAATCAAACATAGATTTTATTTGTGCAGTTGGGCGATGTGTAAAATTTATCATCCCAATCAATATCAGTCAAATGTGTGTATATAAACAAATCGTTCGATTTGTTTATATTAATTTATTTCATTTCATATACACGTTAAAAATTCTATTTTTAACTATAAAATTATTTTTATTTCAATCCACATCACACAATCAACTACACATCAAAAACAAACAAACAAGTCGTCCATGGTCTGTGGACGACGGGGGTCAGGTGCTACTAAACACCGTCTGCATCCTAGTATATATTTTAACTAGGAAATTAAATTAAAAGTGAGAAGTTCTCACCGAGAGCTAAACCAAACGCCATGACTCTTTATATGTAGAACATCTTCGCCGCGCTTCTAGCGAGATCTGTTTCACGTGGTATATGTTAAAAATTATATTTTAAACAATGCTACTTCCTATATAAAGATTATATTTTTATATCGCCATTCATATAAAAATCACATTTTTGTATTCTCTAGTATATAAAAATTATATTTTTTTATTCGCTACATATATAAAAATCACATTTTTTTATTTTCATTCCTTCATGATAAAAATAAAGTTCATATTTTTATTCAACTTCATATATGTAAAAATCGAATTTTTATCGCTACTTCATATATGTAAAAATCGAATTTTTATCGCTACTTCATATATGTAAAAATCGAATTTTTACTTCGCTATTCAATATATAAAAATCGAATTTTTACTTCGTTATTCAATATATAAAAATCGAATTTTTACTTCGCTATTCAATATATAAAAATCGAATTCTTACTTCGCTATTCAGTATATAAAAATCGAATTTTTACTTTGTTATTCAATATATAAAAATCGATTTTTTACTTCGTTATTCAATATATAAAAATCGAAATTTTACTTCGTTATTCAATATATAAAAATCAAATTTTTACTTCGCTATTCAATATATAAAAATCGAATTTTTACTTCGCTATTCAATATATAAAAATCGAATTTTTACTGCCACTTCCTAATCAAAATCGTATTTTTAATTCGCTAATCATACAATAAAAATCCTATTTTGTGTCATTAAAAATCATAACTTTTCACAATTTAAAATCAAAGCTTTACAATCTTTAAAATCAGAAAAAAATACAATGTTCTAATATATAAACCAAAAGAAAAGGCATAAATAAATAAACAAGAATGAAAGAACATACTATGGTGAGGGGAGAGGGAGTTTGCTCGAACGACGGTTGGAGTCGGTGCCACCATGGCCGGAGCGGTGGTCTGTGGTCGTAGGGTGTTCGTCGATTTGGGGATAGGTTTCCTGGGGGTGTGCGGTTTGATCGAGGGGGCTGCAAATCGGGAGGAGAAAGGGAAGGAGGAAGAGAGAGGGGGCGGCCTTGCTCCGGCGGCGGCTCTGATGGGGGGGGGGGGGAGGGGCGGCGTTCGTGGGTAGGGCGACGGGGGGGCTCTGGGTTTTTTTTTCTTCTTCTGAAAAAGTAAACGGGGGGGGATGCTGAAGTGGAAAGAGAGAGGGAGGGTAGAGAGATTATATATATATATATATATATATATATATATATTAACAAATACTTTTTAATCCGAACTCGAAATCGAACCCACCGACTGTCGTCCATAGTTATTTACCCCCATTCCGAACACAATGGGATATGTATCGTAAGTTGATTCGATCGTTTCGATCTGTTTTCGTCAGAATCAAAATATAACTCTATATATTGAATTTGAACGCACATTTCAATTTACCGAGGTCACATATGGACTCTAAAAATTCCCGAAAAATATTTTCTAACTTCGTATTGACGATACGGCCCTAACAAAACTAATTTCATCGAATTCTGAGACCATTTGAAAAATGGCCATTTCAAATCGATTAAAATCAACTGAAACTGGTCAAACGCATTTTCCTTTGCCACGCTCACACATTGATTCAGAAAATTATGAATTTTGTAACCTAGAAATAACTAAACATTCCGGATCCAACAAAAGTGGTTTCGTCAAAAACAGAGGTCGTTTGCAAAATGGCTATTTTTAAGGGCTAGAATTCCATAGCGACTATTCTGAATTTTCAACTGGACATAACTTTTTATCCCCGCTATGAAATTTCAATTTTTCGGATTCGTTGGAAATATATTCTCAAATAGATTCTAATATTTTCGGTTTCGCTAAAATCCGGTTTATTTTGAATCCTGTATATTCATTTGAAATTTGAAATCGAATTATCGAACTACCACGCCATTTCTAATTCCTTTTATAATTATAAATAATTATTTATATTCTAATGACGATCTATACAAATATATTCGTTCGAATTCTATTCAAAATAAATTTCTCGTCGTTATTATTTAAAATAATTCATTTAAAATAATCAAAATTCGCTAAAATTGCCAAAATAAAATTTTTAAATTGGCTCAGATTTCCGAGTTATTACACACCAGGTAGATGCATACTAGCTCACGCGCAGGGTCAGTAATTCATGCTTATTAACTTTATCCAAATGTCGAATGCTGCTTCACTTAAGCTTTGGAAAAAGCTACTTTCACTTGCAAATTTCAGCTTCTTTAAAGCAGACTGTGTAATGCAACTTGCACTATAGTCTCTGCTACAGAGTAGGGGAAAGTTGCTAGTGATAGCTTTTTACTAAGGTTAAGTGCAGCAGTATACGACATTTGGATAAACCTAATAAGCATGGATACCCGATCCTATGCGTGAGCTAAAATGCATCCACTTAGTGGATCGCCCATTAAATATTAACCAAAAAGTCGAGTAATCATCCATCTACCAAAATTTTCAACAAACCTGTTAATATATTTTCAGTAAACTTGTTATCTCTCAAAACAGAGTAAACTTGTTATAAGACAACCCAATTTAAATTTCAAGCATAAGGCAAACAAATAGTCAAATGACGATGAAATCATGGTTAAATATTAAACTATAATTATCCACTTGCTCAGTTTCCGCCACGTTTCATATTCAACGTGGCAAACGATCTAAAGGACATATCATCAAATGGCTATTGCAAATAGAACCAGGTTATGGACAATTGACATTAAACATCTTAACATTAGTAAAGGTTACTGCATCCTTATGACTAATTCATTGTTATTTCTTTGTTTCATGGAAATACCGCAATCTAAAATTATACCATACATGTTTCCAATAGCAATTCAGATTTTTATTTACATTATCATAAAACATGATTCAAATTTGATTTCTCTGACTCCAGGGAATAACCACATATATGTCCCTTACAGAAAGTAGCAATCAGATAACACACTAACACATACCAATTCAATTGAAACAGCTAACACACTAACACAAAGTAGTAATCAACTAACACACAAAGATTTCAATTTGTTCCCTACTATTAGTCATGCATGCCACAATTCAATTGAAACACATACCTTCTGTCGAAGGAGGGCTATGGACCAAGGGTGCTGCGTTTCTGTCGAAGGAGAGGGTTGTTCGTCTCTATCGGAGGAGGAGATTCTAGAGAAAGGTGGAGGCACGACTTGGTGACCGAAAACCCTAATTTGGGTTTTCGGTCACCATTAAAGTAAAACAAAGGGAAAAGGGAGCGACCAAATTTTTTATTCTGAGTGCCTAATGTGATGCACAATATGATACACATTTGATTTGGCCTAAAGCCATATCAAATTAACTGATCGGGGCTTCGTTGATGGATGGTCAGATTTGGGGTGTTTGGGGGTGGTGCGGATCGCAAAATGTAGTTTGATACGGATTTGAGCACTACCAAATATGATACGGCTTTAGCCCGTATTTTCTTTCTACATCCTTGTGTGCCTAATTGGCTGTTATGGCGTATTGCTTGGACTGGCCGGATATTACAGGAAATTCATTAAAGACTTTGCAAAGATTGCTACTCCATTAACCCAATTAAAGAGAAAGAATTTGGTATTCAATTGGAGTAATAAAAGTGATACAACCATTAAGAAATTAAAGGAAGAATTAACTAGCGCACCAGTCCTAATTATACCAGATAGTTCAAAATCATTTACCATTTACATGGACGCATGTGGGATCGGTTTAGGAGCAGTCCTTATGCAAGAAGGAAGAGTAGTTGCCTATGCTAGTAGACAAATTAAGGATCCAGAGAAAAGATATCCAGTGCATGACCTTGAATTAGCCGCAGTAGTGTTTGCCCTTAAGACGCAGAGGCATTATCTTCTGGGGAAGAAGTATGAATTGTTTACCGACCATAAATTCCTTAAGTATTTTTTTCCTCAACGCGACTTAAACTTGAGACAATAAAGATGGATGGAATATATTGCCTCATTTTACTTTACGATTCAGTATACCCCAGGTGTTAATCCCTAAAAAATCCATACGTGGGCCGGTCGTGCGAAAGGTTATTCGAAGCGCTTAAATGGCTCACAACGGATGGAGTGCAACTGCACAAAGAAAGATGCAGACGCCAAACCTAAGACAAGTCAAATTCTGCCATCATAACCAATGATGGTGACACGAAATGATTACAAGAAGTACGACTTAATAAAGGGAAGGATCGAATGTCCCACGAAGTCGCTTCGCCCATCAAGAATGCTCGACCAAGCATCAAAGCCCGGTCACGCATATCAGGACGGAAATCCAGGTCGCATATATGTATATATCCGAACAACTGCCCATAGATGACAGCAACTGTCGCTCGATACTCAAACCAAAAGCCTACTGATCGGCCAGACACCAGTCTTCGGAAAAAGCGCCTTTACATCTTAGAGTCGCAGCCTCGGTCAATCATAACACTATCACTCGCTCACCAAATCAAACATAACCACGCTAAGGTGTCATGGCCGACTTGTTCCCTCGTTTCGCCATCAAACAAGTCGCCCGTTCAACATAAGTAAGAGCGACCTCATAACATAGTCGTGAAGCCAAACAACATCATACAAAGGCAGCATGAAGACGAGTTCCCTTGGACTGAGAAGGATGGTCGCACAAGGGGAAGAGGAGGCTCAACTCCAAACCCGCATCCCACTCTTACAGAATCTCTCGAGACGCTCATAGGACGCTTGCTTACATGGATCCGCTCAGCTATTTAAGATACTCGTTCCAACGAGCCGCCAGCACATGATAACTGGATACAGCCACGGACAGCTGGCTACAGCTAACCAGTGGCATGGTCGTAATTAACAAAATGAACGATCCACAGCCTGGATAAAGGGATTCCAAATCATTTACCAAGGGGGGTTCACCTATAAATACACCATAGCTACCAACGTGTAAGGGGGAGAGAAAAAGACCACGAAGTGCCGTCGAACTTCATCCTTAACCACAAATTCTGCCATGGCGACAAATACAATCTGATGAAGATGGAATACGAAGACATCCTTCTTCTCAATCATTAATCCATCCTCCTTCTTAAATTTTGCTATTCTCTTGTATGATTCCTTATATTGAAATACATAGACAAGGTATATTGAGTTAATATCGAGATGTATGAAAAGAGAGAGAGCTGATGTATTCTGTAATTCTCATTATAAGACAGGAAATCACCTTCATAGTGGACGTAGGCCTCGTTAATGGCTGAACCACTCTAAATCTCGCCTCTACTTTACTTTTTCCGTATTTTTCATTTTTTTTATTGCTGATCAAACACGGCGCTATTTATTTCTTACCGAATTGGTGAAGTACAGTTTAGTACCTTGGGTGTTTAGACCATTTTTCGTGTAAACATTTTGGTGCCCACCGTGGGGCCGTGTTTTGCCTTTTTCCATTTCAGATCTGACGAGATTTTCTGGGAGGCACTGTGCTTACGATCTTGAGAACGCTAAGGAGAATCACTGACGAAGCCAACAACCCCAACGACAGCATCAACATCGTCACATCGCTAAGTAGCGACTCCGAGGATGGGGAGTTTCCATAAATTACGGAAACTGTAACCAGGGAAAAACTAGAGGAAGCGGTGACAGGATTAACGAGTCAAATAGCTATTTCAAGTAGCGCAATGATGAAGAAGCTCGAATCGATACTCGCCATCTAAGCCGCTACCGCAAAAGCCGCTCTAAGCACCGCTTGTTCCTCGCTGGCTCGAACGAATCGCGAGTCAAAAACAGAGCTCCCCGCTCCAAATTCATGACAGTAGGGTTCCACCCCGAGAGTTGTGCGTCGCATCAATCCAAACCATGAAAGGGCCAAGGCACCTGTGCACGATTACTTTGATGATGTGATCGCGGGACGGGACGACCATCCCACTGCCAACAGGACGACCCTGCTGAAGAGATGCCAAACATCCTTATCCCCAGTCCATGAAGACACATCTAGATCGAGAGTTGATGGTAAAAGAAATGATCAGCCCATGGGTCCAACTATAGAACGAAAATACATCTAGGAAATGGCGCAAGCAATTGTGGAAAAAAGCCAGAAGAGGAAGGATGATCATAGAGAATGGGAGTCCTTCCCAGCTAAAACCCCACTTACCAAGAGGAGTAAGGAAACAGTACATCAACAAAGATTCGGGCCTCCGTCATTTCATCCGTATGATGGGGCAAGCGACCCTAGTATATTTCTGTGTAAATATGACATGTGCATGAATGGGGAATGCACTACCGATGAAATCAAATGCTTGTATTTCCCAAATTATCTACATGGAGTGGCTTATCTTGGGTTCGCAAAGATGCGACCGCAGTTTGTGGATGATTTCGTGACCTTGGCTAAGTTATTCAATGAGCAGTTTAGATCCCAGGCGTTCAAAACTCGAGATGCTACAGAGCTAAGAGGACTACGATAGAGACCAGGGGAGCCTCTCAAAGCTTTTCTCACTCGCTTTGATATGGCATTGGCTAAAGTCAAGAATCTCGAACCCGGCTTGATCTTAATGGCTATTAAATGGAGCATATGCAAGAAAACCAAGTTAGGGCGATGGATCTGGAAAAAGAAACCAAGTACACTCGAACGATTACTTAGTAAAGCCGAAAAATATGCAATATTGAGGAAAGAAATGCACGGGCAGAAAAGAATGGAAAGGTGCAAAGCAACTCAGATAATCAAAAAAGGAGCAATGAAGAGGAGGACGATCGAGCAAGAAAGAAGCTACGCTTTTTCAAGAACTCCGAATTCACTCCCCTCAACGATTCCATGGGAAATATCTTCATGGAAACTAAAGGCACTGAGAGATATCCGGTTTTGAAACAAAGGCACGTCAAAAATGCCGCCATGAGGTCAGGAAAATTTTACCAATTCCACAAACAGCCAGGACACGATACCGATGAATGCAGGCATCTGAAGTTAGTAATTGAAGGGTTGATTAGGAAGAACCGATTGCAACAGTATATACAAAATCACAAGGATCATCCCGACTCTTCTCGAGCAAGGGCAATACACCCTAAAAGGGAAGGGGCTCAAACCAATTCAAGGAGGACGCTCATCAGAGGCACCAACCGCTGATATTTCAATAATGGAGCATTAAACTAAAGCTCTTATTACTTTACCTTGTTCCCCTGATTTTATCTTGATGTTAAAGCTTTTTTAACTTGCTTTATTATTCACTGTGTCCGTGTTAAGCAATGGTTTAATTACAAACAAAAAAAAACTGTGTGCATCAGAAATTAATTACATGCCTACTTGAATAACATACTTTTTGGTCCGTGCTAAAAGGAAAATAATCTCTTGGAATGTAGGTATAGCAAAAGAAATCCACCGTACACAGCAAGGGGTGTAACGAGAAATCCCAGAGCACACACCAAACGAAACAGTTTGGGAATCACAAACATCAAGCAAGACCAAACTGGAGCAATTGACTCATCGCCTCACTAGGAACAAGCTGTTCTGAGGAAGACAGCAAGACGAAGGAATGCATCTCCCATTATGAAGCATGCTGAATGCTTGGCAAACACTCATTCAAAGGACTGCTATCAGACCTCATTGAAGATACATAAATATCATCGAAAAGTCCCACAGTTAAAATTGCTAAGCCCACCGAAGAAGCACCTTCTTAGGTAACCTTCCTTGGTGTTGGGCATAAGTTTTCCAACTTGGAAAAAAACTCAATGAGGAAAACCCATGTCTATGTCCTAAGGTAAGGCAAAAAGTCGGAAAAATCGACATGTCCCGAAACAGAAAAAATTGCCAATCATGGGGGGCACCTTGTTAGGTGAAGGGCACGAAATCTATCTCTTTTGAGTCAAGGCTCGATGAGATGAATTAGTGTCCGCTCCTCGGGATGAAGCATAAAATGGGGAAGGATTAAACATGCTGGAAGGACCAGCACAAAACAAAAACCCTACCAAAAGGAGGTGGCCATCCTTGTTCTTTGTTGTTAACCAAGTCAAACAGAGCCAAGGATGGATTACAACAACAGAAATCCTAGCCGAAAGGGGGTATTAGAAATCCTAGCCATTTGGGGGTATCCAACGAGGTCTTTTAGTCCTAGAAAAATCAAGACTGGTGGGATCAAAATTGGGTCGAAATTGAAACCCAAGACCTCCCATGGGGGCACCCAAAAGAAAACACATAATAACCACACGTTGCTTCTAAGAAATCATAAATTAACCAAATTACGATGTAAAATCAATAGAATTTATGAAAATATAAAGAGCTTTGGTATGGGGACATAACCATTGTGTAAACAACCACCAATGCCCACTCAAAACATACCATAACCTAGTTATAACTTCGTTGCGAGAACTGTTCGAATGATAAGATTTGTGCGAACAACAAACTAAAAGTACGACAACTCATAAGAATGAAAGTAATAAAATTATGATAGCCCCTAAACGATATAAATATAAGACCGCAAATATATAATATTTAGCGAGGGCCGGTACTCGCGCAAACAACCGGTCTAAGTACGCGATAAAAAACAATAATAAACTGAAGTCAAACCTTAAAAGTCACAAATTAAGACGCACGAGAATAAGCGAGCTAACTCCCACATACACAAGCTGGACTAAAGAGAACTATCCAAAATCAAAACCAAAATAACTGAACAGGCGAAGTATTGGTAGGACACAATACTCAGATGAGGTGAGAAATGATTCCCTCCTTAGATTCCAGGGCCTCGACAAGTTTGCCCCTATCTTCTTCCAGAGCATGAAGTCGTTTAATATTCTCTCTGTTCGACTCCTAAAGATCTTCGGCCAAGGAAAGCCAGCCACCCATTTGCTCCACAATATTGTCTCTGACTATTGTAATGAGGCCTTCAACCAGATGCAGACGTGGTTCCAACTGATTGAATTCGGCCAATATGTTGTACTTCATAGCATCCATCTTCCCTGCGATAATCCATATGTCGAATGGATCTACGTACACACCAAAACGCGAGCTAACTGGACACTGAGCCACAAAGTCCTCGGTGAGTGCAGGATGGCAAGGGTTGGAAACAGGAAGAGGCTCTGATACGGCTGCAGGATCTAACGTGATGGTTGAAGAGACCATACGACTAACAGCGGTCTGAATATCTGAGTCAGAGAGTCCATTCAACGAACAATGACTGTGAGTATCATTCACACTCGAGGCCTCCTTACCCCGGGGCGACTTTTTGCTACCATCCCTCATCGCCGATTTCTTCTTGAGCTTCTTGGACATAAGAAATTCCATCCTTGGGCGACCTGCTTCAAATGGACCAGTAAGGACACAAACGACAACCATGGTGTGACGAGAAGGAATTTCGCTCGGTCCGAACCAGTCGCTAAACCGACCCAGACCGTTCGAAACCGCCCTATCGTTTGAGAACACGACAAATCAGAACGCATATAAAAGAACATTTCACTGTATATTACAACAATGCATCAGATCACAAGGATATACAGAGTATAAAAGAATATTACACAGAAATATCAGAGATTTAAATTACATTTAAATACATCGCAGCGGAAAATAATACAATACACAACTAGAAGAGATATACAGATACGAAGCTTTCCGGATATCGTTCCAGCTGTAAACCAGGATCCTATGAATATAAATCTGCAAAACCAAAACTACTAGCTGCCCGTGTCAAAATAAGGGCACCCAGAGTTTAGGTTAAAACAATAAACTCCAGGTCAGTCATGGGACTGGTGTGAGAACTAAAACAGTTAATAATCTTTATTTTAAAGCTAGGTAAATCAAGGGACCACGCCGTATAACACGGAACGGGTTTCCTCCCAAGAATACCAGTGCATAAAACAAACAGCGCAATGCTAAATAAAGAAAAATGAAGCTATTATAAGACCCAGTTCCCATCACACAATGCAACGCAAGCCGGAGGATAGGGTTTTTACCTTATAATAGCCAAGAATGCTTGATACGTTTAAAACAAATCGTTTGATACTATTATAAGTGCATAGTGTATAAAACAACTTCAAATCATAAGTATCAATCATAGACGGCATAAGTGCCCCATCCCACTATGTCGCCATACTAGGCTCTACAAATGAAACCGCAAATGTCACGTATTTGGAAATTGGATTTCCATCTATGAACCGAGGCAAAAGATAGTCCTCAACCGATTCGAGATGCTCTAGCCCGCCCCTCAGGACCCAGACTCAGGTGGGCCCTTAGATCCTCAGGGCCAGTCCACCGATGTGGATTAAACTTAAACCCTGAACATGCATTTCCCCGCCCTATGGGGCGTAAACGAGCCAACTAAATGACTCCATCGGTTCGAGAACGACCGATCAATCCGAGGCGCCTCGCAACAGCAACAACCACATAAGTCAAACTCGTCAGGGCGTGTAAAACCACTGACGCCACTTCTAGCTAGAAAGAAACGCATGCCCTCCCTGACGTCCTCTCCCGTTTTTGGTTCATACCGGGTGTGAAACTCGCGAAGCAAACGTTACACAAAGCTACGCCACAAAGGCCTTGCTTTGATCATCACCACAAGACTTTGCTTTTCAACAGAAGCCTCGATCAATTGCCACTTAGGCATGCCACACAGGCAATTCACTCCATGCGTTTGATATCCATCAATATATAACCCCTGAGCTCGTACGTCTCAGAGAAGGGCGTTAAGCAAGAGAATAAATTCCCCGCCGCCAAACAGATATATATTTAATAGAGATCAATCACACGGACTAAAATCCAATGTCAGACACACAGTCCATTTACAAGTCCGTTCTGGGTCTGAACGAATCCGGAGGCACCTAGTACCCCGCATATCCATCAATCTCCAAGTACGTCTGGACGATCACCAACTGTTTCCATCTTCTTGGGTGTACAGCCCAATCAAGATCATCAGTAATCACCCAAACGACGTGAAGACTTCTGGTCTTCGACCACCGTCTTCATCTTCGACACCACGTCGAATCAGTTATTCAGAATGGGATAAACCCGGTCTTTCTGAATAACTCGCGTATATATTATAAAAGTGTTACACAAACACAACATACGCCTCATTCCAATTCAGAATATTCTTTTATTCAAATATTCCTATACTTTGGGAGAAAGTTCCCATTAATTTTATCCAAGACAAATTCTTTAAATTTATTCTTTAATCTCCTTTGAATATCAATTCCAACTAGTCGGGATTATCGAACCACACCGAAGTAATCATTTATTTTATTTTCCCAATCCCAACCTATTCATCCCATGAAGTAAAACTGGTAGTACTTCATATCTAACACCACAGTGTTATCGGTAACTCAATTACCATTTCACGTTCAAATCTAATTAAAGATTTAACTATTGCTTGGAGTAAAACTGGTGATACTCCATTCTCGATCTTTTCAATCTATTTAAAGATTCATTAAAACTCCACTTACTTTTAATCTTTAACTGGGTTAAAGAATCCGTGTCATTTAAAACACGGTTCACGATAAACCCAAAGTCACATTCCATTGATTATCGGGTTAAAGAACGAGTGTTATTTAAAACACTGTCCACGATAAACCCAAAAATCAATATCAATTCAATTCCAATTAAATATTCTTTAATTGGTACACTTCATCAAATCTAAATAAAAAGATTTAATCTTTTCTCAACTGGGTTCAAGAACAGTGTTAGTGAAGACACCATTCACGACAAACCCAAATCACATTTGATATTAAATACAAGGCTCTGAATAGAAAATATATCGGCTTATGTTCAATATCAAATTCTACGACTAACAAATGTCGTATTGGAAATAACGATATAAATATATATCTTTCAAATTCCCATAACAATATCTGTATCATCACGAAATCCAACGTCGAAATATTCCGAAGGCAATTTCGATTCAAATCCATTTCAATGCAATCATTGGAAATTCTGGTTATTTTCAAAACCATTCAAATTCAATTTATTTATTTAAAAATAAATAGAATTGTAATTCTAGTTCAAAACTAGTTCATTTCGATAAAAATCTATTTTTATCTTTTCAAATATGGAGTTTTTCGTCCCAAATCTTCACAAATCATTTCTTATGATTTTACACAAATTATTACTATTTTTAATAATTTTATCAAGGCCCGTACAGTCGATTTCCACCAATGGCCATCGAACTGCACTTACAGCGACCTTTTTCAAATTTGATTTGGACATAATTCCAAATCCAACCGTTAGATTTTGAATTTCTAATATTCATTAGAAAGCTCTTTTCGATACGAACCCAACGGTTCCGGTTTTAGGAGAATCTGACGGTCGGATCTCCCGTAATGTCCGTTTGAAATAAATGGTCGAAATTCACGAACTGCCGCGGCGCGGCGCGTTCTATTCAGGCCATTATATTATATATATATATATAATATTTCGTCGATTTCTATTTAAAACGAATTATATAAATAGTTTTAAATTCGTTTCAAAAGCAATTTCAACTTCCATTTCAATTCAAATCAAAATTGAATTCTTCTTTATAAATTCGTTTTAAAATTCATTTCTATTCAATTCAAATTTCAATTCAATTTGAATTCATTTCAATTTGCTTTCGATTCAATTTGAATTCGTTTTCAATTCAATTCATTTCGAAATCGTTTAAAATCGATATAAATATCGATCACGTCAAAATGGCGTCAAACTAATCAACACGGCTTCATAAATTTCTATTTTCAAATATTCTATTTCAAATATTTCTTTTTCAAAATAGTTGTTATTATCAAAATATTTCGTTCAACACATGACCAATCTCAATGGATGAGTACTGTCAACACATGAACTTTTATTTTATAATAGTCTTTATTTTTCAAATTGGAATGAGGCCCAATCAATTACCATATAAAGTTAATTATATGGATTTTCATACATTACACACATATAATAGCATTGAAAAATAATCAACCATCAACCAAAGTGCACTACACTGTATAAGCATCAAATATAGATATCTAACGCTTATAACAGCCTGTCAATCAATCGATCGACATATTTAATCAATCAGGATGAGTGAACTTCAAATTTCATCCCAACACCCGTGTGGGGTTTCAAGCAATCAAACACAGATTTTTATTTGTGCAGTTGGGCGATGTGTAAAATTTATCGTCCCAATCAATGTCGTTCAAATAGGTGTACATAAACAAACCGTCCGGTTTGTAAATGAATATTTATTTATTCATATTCACGCTAAAAATTATATTTTTAACGATCAAACTATTTTATTCAACCTATGAATTTTCTATTCAGTTCATTCTTTAAATAAAATGATATTTTTATTTTCTAACTTATTTTAGAAAATTTCGACGGCATAACAGCACGATACTAGAAACGGGACGATGCCTAGCCTTATCCCCGGTCTAGTGAAGGCCCACGCCATTCACACATCAATCAAAATCACCAAACAACCAAATTCAAATCAAATCATATAACTAATCTATGCAACCAAACAAACAAGTCCATGGTCTGTGGACGATTGTGTCGGGTGCTACTAAGCACCGTCTGCATCCTAGTATATATATATAACTAGAAAAAGAAATTGAAAGGTGAGAAATTCTCACTTATAGCTATCCTAGCTCCACGGCTCTTCATTTGCAGAAGTCTTCAACGTTCTCGCCTTTTTGTCATCTTTGTTGCCAGTAGCTACTACATATGTAAAAATCGAATTTTTACTTCGCTATTCAATATATACAAACCATATTTTTACTTCTAAGTTCAATATATAAAAATCGAATTTTTACTTCAAAGTTCAATATATAAAAATCGAATTTTTACTTCAAAGTTCAATATATAAAAATCGAATTTTTACTTCAAAGTTCAATATATAAAAATCGAATTTTTACTTCAAAGTTCAATATATAAAAATCGAATTTTTACTTCAAAGTTCAATATATAAAAATCGAATTTTTTACTACTATGTTATATAGATAAAATTTATATTTTTATCACGCTATTTTCCACCTAAAGATTTTGCCTTTTCTAAAATAAAGATTTCGCCTTTATAAACACATAGACTTCGCCTTTTCACATTTAAAGATTTCATCTTTATAAAAATCTCATTTTTATTTTTCTACACATATAAAGATGATATTTTAATATTCCTATCATGTAAAAATTATATTTTTAATTCTCTACCTAAACAAAAATCATATTTCTACCACTTCTATATAGTAAAGATTATATTTTTAATTGTCTACTAATATCAAAATCATATTTTTAGCGAGGTTATTAAAATAAAAATCACATTTTTAATATCATATTTAAATAAAATAACAAAAGAAACTTACAGGAGGTGCTAGGGGAGTCGGGGATGCGCGGCGGCTGTCCAGGTGGCGGCGACAAACCTTTGGTGGCCGGAGCTTGTAGTTTTGGGCTGTGGTGGCTTTAAATGAGGAGAGGGTGGTCGTGGGAAAGAAAGGAGGCGGGGTAACGTCGGAGGCGATCGGCAGAGGCCACGGCGGTCGAAGCACTAGGCGGAGACGGCAGATTCTGGCGGGTTTGGGTGGTGCGGATTCGTACAGCGGAGGGGAAGGCTGGAGGGCTCGCGTCTGTCAGAGGGGGAGAGTCGGAGAAGGGCAGGCGGCACTCCGAGGTGAGGTGACGGCGACGGCAGCGCTCCGATGAGGTGGCGCAATGAACAGGGGGGCGTCGGTCGATCGATTTAGGGATTTCCCCCTTTTTATTTTATTTTATTTTATGACGGGGAGAGAGAGTCCAGAGAGAGGGAGTAGGGGTGTGTTATTATATATTATTTAAATTTTATTTTTAATTCTTAAAAAGGTATCTTTTCCATACGAACCCCAAATCCAAGCCACCGACTGTCGTCCATAGCGTTTTACCCCCATTCCGAACACAATGGGATATGTATCGTAGGTTGATTCGACTGTTTCGATCAGTTTCCGTTGAATTTACATTTAAATCGCTATATTGAATTTTAAACGTACATTTCAAATTACCGGGGTCACATACTAACTCTATAAATCCCATAAAAATATTTTCTAGCTTCATATTGACGATACGGTCCTAACAATACTAATTTCGTCGAATTCTGAGACCGTTTGAAAAATGGCCAATTTCCAGTCGATTAAAATCAACTAAAACTGGTCAAACGCGTTTTCCTTTGCCACGCTCACATATTGATTCGAAAAATTATGAAATTTGCAACCTAGCAATAACTTTACATCCCGGATCCAACAAAAGTGGTTTCGTCGAAATCCGAGGTCGTTTGCAAAATTCCCATTTTTAAGGGCCTGAATTCCATAACGACTATTCAGAATTTTCAACTGGACATATCTTTTGATTCCCGCTATGAAATTTTGATTTTTCAGATTCGATAGAAAGATATTATCAATTAGATCCTATCATTTTTGGTTTCACTAAAATCCGGATTGTTTTGCACCCGGTACGTTCAATTGAAGTTTGAAATCGAATCATCGAACTGCCGCGCCATTTTCAATTCTATTTATAATTATATATAAATATTTATATTTTAACGACGACGTATATAATATATACGTTCTAATTATATTCAAAATAAATTTCTCGTCGATATTATTTAAAATAATTCATTTTAAATAATCAAAATTCGCTAAAATTGCCAAAATAAAAATTTCAAACTGGCTCGCATTTTACGGGTTGTTACAATCTCCCCCACTTAAAACTTTTCGTCCCCGAAAAGGAACAAAGTCGAAAGTGGTTTGATTAATCAACTCTACGTTCGATCTGGCTTCCATTCTCCAACCTTTCAGTTTCTGAGAATTTTCAAATTTTCAAAAATTTGGCTAACACCCTAAATTTTCGAAAAATTTCGCCATAACCTCCCCTGCACCGGGAGCATCGGGGAATTTCAAATAGCTTCCCCGGTACTTCTAATCTCAAAAAGAAAAAGCCAAGCGGCTAGCCAATAGGCTCATAAAATCATCATCACCCAAACAAAACAGTAAATTATGTAGTAAACATGTACCTATTTGTCGGGCAAACAAATTTTATTCTCTGCTCTAGCCTCCTTGCTATGACCTGTTCAATATAAGTATATGTATATACAAGCAAATGCGACCAATTTTCAATATAGTTCAATATTTGGTTCGATTAGGCATAATGGTTCAAAATTAGCAAACAAATGAACAAACAACACAAACATCAATCAATTAGTGAATTTAACGTTTCAAATTCATAATTTTGATACATATACAAAAAATCATGCTTTGGTGCCAAATCACAACAATGTATTCTAGCTATATTAGTTTTGGTTCTCACACCAGTCTAATGGAAATATATAGAAAATCACACCTTCGAAACTCGAACATAAATGTTGATGATGCGATCGCTATCATCAATACCATCTCCGGGCGACTAGAGTGTGATGCTATATCTATCCAATATATTAAAACTTCGAATACACGCGGATCAGACGTATACGCAAAATCTATATATACTGGATTGTCCACATCAATATAAATAAATAACCAAATACGAATAATTGATTTAAATTTTCAAAACAAAAATTTGTTTTCACTTTTATTTTTAAAAAATTTACTCTTCACACTCGTTCTAGGATACTACTGATCCTATCTCTAACGAGTCATTCTAATTGGATATTACTAATCCAATATCTGATGAATTCTTTCGTATAGTTCTAATGTGCCTTGTTCTCTGAGCTTTGGAAACCAAAGCTCTGATACCAACTGTGACGAGAAGGAATTTCGCTCGGTCCGAACCAATCGCTAAACCGACCCAGACCGTTCGAAACCGCCCTATCGTTTGAGAACACGACAAATCAGAATGCATATAAAAGAACATTTCACTGTATATTACAACAATGCATCAGATCACAAGGATATACAGAGTATAAAAGAATATTACACAGAAATATCAGAGATTTAAATTACATTTAAATACATCGCAGCGGAAAATAATACAATACACAACTAGAAGAGATATACGGATACGAAGCTTTCCGGATATCGTTCCAGCTGTAAACCATGATCCTGTGAATATAAATCTGCAAAACCAAAACTACTAGCTGCCCGTGTCAAAATAAGGGCACCCAGAGTTTAGGTTAAAACAATAAACTCCAGGTCAGTCATGGGACTGGTGTGAGAACTAAAACAGTTAATAATCTTTATTTTAAAGCTAGGTAAATCAAGGGACCACGCCGTATAACACGGAACGGGTTTCCTCCCAAGAATACCAGTGCATAAAACAAACAGCGCAATGCTAAATAAAGAAAAATGAAGCTATTATAAGACCCAGTTCCCATCACACAATGCAACGCAAGCCAGAGGATAGGGTTTTTACCTTATAATAGCCAAGAATGCTTGATACGTTTAAAACAAATCGTTTGATACTATTATAAGTGCATAGTGTATAAAACAACTTCAAATCATAAGTATCAATCATAGACGGCATAAGTGCCCCATCCCACTATGTCGCCATACTAGGCTCTACAAATGAAACCGCAAATGTCACGTATTTGGAAATTGGATTTCCATCTATGAACCGAGGCAAAAGATAGTCCTCAACCGATTGGAGACGCTCTAGCCCGCCCCTCAGGACCCAGACTCAGGTGGGCCCTTGGATCCTCAGGGCCAGTCCACCGATGTGGATTAAACTTAAACCCTGAACATGCATTTCCCCGCCCTATGGGGCGTAAACGAGCCAACTAAATGACTCCATCGGTTCGAGAACGACCGATCAATCCGAGGCGCCTCGCAACAACAACAACCACATAAGTCAAACTCGTCAGGGCGTGTAAAACCACTGACGCCACTTCTAGCTAGAAAGAAACGCATGCCCTCCCTGACGTCCTCTCCCGTTTTTGGTTCATACCGGGTGTGAAACTCGCGAAGCAAACGTTACACAAAGCTACGCCACAAAGGCCTTGCTTTGATCATCACCACAAGACTTTGCTTTTCAACAGAAGCCTCGATCAATTGCCACTTAGGCATGCCACACAGGCAATTCACTCCATGCGTTTGATATCCATCAATATATAACCCCTGAGCTCGTACGTCTCAGAGAAGGGCGTTAAGCAAGAGAATAAATTCCCCGCCGCCAAACAGATATATATTTAATAGAGATCAATCACACGGACTAAAATCCAATGTCAGACACACAGTCCATTTACAAGTCCGTTCTGGGTCTGAACGAAACCGGAGGCACCTAGTACCCCGCATATCCATCGATCTCCAAGTACGTCTGGACGATTACCAACTGTTTCCATCTTCTTGGGTGTACAGCCCAATCAAGATCATCAGTAATCACCCAAACGACGTGAAGACTTCTGGTCTTCGACCACCGTCTTCATCTTCGACACCACGTCGAATCAGTTATTCAGAATGGGATAAACCCGGTCTTTCTGAATAACTCGCGTATATATTATAAAAGTGTTACACAAACACAACATACGCCTCATTCCAATTCAGAATATTCTTTTATTCAAATATTCCTATACTTTGGTAGAAAGTTCCCATTAATTTTATCCAAGATAAATTCTTTAAATTTATTCTTTAATCTCCTTTGAATATCAATTCCAACTAGTCGGGATTATCGAACCACACCGAAGTAATCATTTATTTTATTTTCCCAATCCCAACCTATTCATCCCATGAAGTAAAACTGGTAGTACTTCATATCTAACACCACAGTGTTATCGGTAACTCAATTACCATTTCACGTTCAAATCTAATTAAAGATTTAACTATTGCTTGGAGTAAAACTGGTGATACTCCATTCTCGATCTTTTCAATCTATTTAAAGATTCATTAAAACTCCACTTAGTTTTAATCTTTAACTGGGTTAAAGAATCCGTGTCATTTAAAACACGGTTCACGATAAACCCAAAGTCACATTCCATTGATTATCGGGTTAAAGAACGAGTGTTATTTAAAACACTGTCCACGATAAACCCAAAAATCAATATCAATTCAATTCCAATTAAATATTCTTTAATTGGTACACTTCATCAAATCTAAATAAAAAGATTTAATCTTTTCTCAACTGGGTTCAAGAACAGTGTTAGTGAAGACACCATTCACGACAAACCCAAATCACATTTGATATAAAATACAAGGCTCTGAATAGAAAATATATCGGCTTATGTTCAATATCAAATTCTACGACTAACAAATGTCGTATTGGAAATAACGATATAAATATATATCTTTCAAATTCCCATAACAATATCTGTATCATCACGAAATCCAACGTCGAAATATTCCGAAGGCAATTTCGATTCAAATCCATTCCAATGCAATCATTGGAAATTCTGGTTATTTTCAAAACCATTCAAATTCAATTTATTTATTTAAAAATAAATAGAATTGTAATTCTAGTTCAAAACTAGTTCATTTCGATAAAAATCTATTTTTATCTTTTCAAATATGGAGTTTTTCATCCCAAATCTTCACAAATCATTTCTTATGATTTTACACAAATTATTACTATTTTTAATAATTTATCAAGGCCCGTACAGTCGATTTCCACCAATGGCCATCGAACTGCACTTACAGCGACCTTTTTCAAATTTGATTTGGACATAATTCCAAATCCAACCGTTAGATTTTGAATTTCTAATATCCATTAGAAAGCTCTTTTCGATACGAACCCAACGGTTCCGGTTTTAGGAGAATCCGACGGTCGGATCTCCCGTAATGTCCGTTTGAAATAAATGGTCGAAATTCACGAACTGCCGCGGCGCGGCGCGTTCTATTCAGGCCATTATATTATATATATAATATGTATAATATATATTTCGTCGATTTCTATTTAAAACGAATTAAATAAATAGTTTTAAATTCGTTTCAAAAGCAATTTCAACTTCCATTTCAATTCAAATCAAAATTGAATTCTTCTTTATAAATTCGTTTTAAAATTCATTTCTATTCAATTCAAATTTCAATTCAATTTGAATTCATTTCAATTTGCTTTCGATTCAATTTGAATTCGTTTTCAATTCAATTCATTTCGAAATCGTTTAAAATCGATATAAATATCGATCACGTCAAAATGGCGTCAAACTAATCAACACGGCTTCATAAATTTCTATTTTCAAATATTCTATTTCAAATATTTCTTTTTCAAAATAGTTGTTATTATCAAAATATTTCGTTCAACACATGACCAATCTCAATGGATGAGTACTGTCAACACATGAACTTTTATTTTATAATATTCTTTATTTTTCAAATTGGAATGAGGCCCAATCAATTACCATATAAAGTTAATTATATGGATTTTCATACATTACACACATATAATAGCATTGAAAAATAATCAACCATCAACCAAAGTGCACTACACTGTATAAGCATCAAATATAGATATCTAACGCTTATAACAGCCTGTCAATCAATCGATCGACATATTTAATCAATCAGGATGAGTGAACTTCAAATTTCATCCCAACACCCGTGTGGGGTTTCAAGCAATCAAACACAGATTTTTATTTGTGCAGTTGGGCGATGTGTAAAATTTATCGTCCCAATCAATGTCGTTCAAATAGGTGTACATAAACAAACCGTCCGGTTTGTAAATGAATATTTATTTATTCATATTCACGCTAAAAATTATATTTTTAACGATCAAACTATTTTATTCAACCTATGAATTTTCTATTCAGTTCATTCTTTAAATAAAATGATATTTTTATTTTCTAACTTATTTTAGAAAATTTCGACGGCATAACAGCACGATACTAGAAACGGGACGATGCCTAGCCTTATCCCCGGTCTAGTGAAGGCCTACGCCATTCACACATCAATCAAAATCACCAAACAACCAAATTCAAATCAAATCATATAACTAATCTATGCAACCAAACAAACAAGTCCATGGTCTGTGGACGATTGTGTCGGGTGCTACTAAGCACCGTCTGCATCCTAGTATATATATATAACTAGAAAAAGAAATTGAAAGGTGAAAAATTCTCACTTATAGCTATCCTAGCTCCACGGCTCTTCATTTGCAGAAGTCTTCAACGTTCTCGCCTTTTTGTCATCTTTGTTGCCCGTAGCCACTACATATGTAAAAATCGAATTTTTACTTCGCTATTCAATATATACAAACCATATTTTTACTTCTAAGTTCGATATATAAAAATCGAATTTTTACTTCAAAGTTCAATATATAAAAATCGAATTTTTACTTCAAAGTTCAATATATAAAAATCGAATTTTTACTTCAAAGTTCAATATATAAAAATCGAATTTTTACTTCAAAGTTCAATATATAAAACTCGAATTTTTTACTACTATGTTATATAGATAAAATTTATATTTTTATCACGCTATTTTCCACCTAAAGATTTCGCCTTTTCTAAAATAAAGATTTCGCCTTTATAAACACATAGACTTCGCCTTTTCACATTTAAAGATTTCATCTTTATAAAAATCTCATTTTTATTTTTCTACACATATAAAGATGATATTTTAATATTCCTATCATGTAAAAATTATATTTTTAATTCTCTACCTAAACAAAAATCATTTTTCTACCACTTCTATATAGTAAAGATTATATTTTTAATTGTCTACTAATATCAAAATCATATTTTTAGCGAGGTTATTAAAATAAAAATCACATTTTTAATATCATATTTAAATAAAATAACAAAAGAAACTTACAGGAGGTGCTAGGGGAGTCGGGGATGCGCGGCGGCTGTCCAGGTGGCGGCGACAAACCTTTGGTGGCCGGAGCTTGTAGTTTTGGGCTGTGGTGGCTTTAAATGAGGAGAGGGTGGTCGTGGGAAAGAAAGGAGGCGGGGTAACGTCGGAGGCGATCGGCAGAGGCCACGGCGGTCGAAGCACTAGGCGGAGACGGCAGATTCTGGCGGGTTTGGGTGGTGCGGATTCGTACAGCGGAGGGGAAGGCTGGAGGGCTCGCGTCTGTCAGAGGGGGAGAGTCGGAGAAGGGCAGGCGGCACTCCGAGGTGAGGTGACGGCGACGGCAGCGCTCCGATGAGGTGGCGCAATGAACAGGGGGGCGTCGGTCGATCGATTTAGGGATTTCCCCCTTTTTATTTTATTTTATTTTATGACGGGGAGAGAGAGTCCAGAGAGAGGGAGTAGGGGTGTGTTATTATATATTATTTAAATTTTATTTTTAATTCTTAAAAAGGTATCTTTTCCATACGAACCCCAAATCCAAGCCACCGACTGTCGTCCATAGCGTTTTACCCCCATTCCGAACACAATGGGATATGTATCGTAGGTTGATTCGACTGTTTCGATCAGTTTCCATTGAATTTACATTTAAATCGCTATATTGAATTTTAAACGTACATTTCAAATTACCGGGGTCACATACTAACTCTATAAATCCCATAAAAATATTTTCTAGCTTCGTATTGACGATACGGTCCTAACAATACTAATTTCGTCGAATTCTGAGACCGTTTGAAAAATGGCCAATTTCCAGTCGATTAAAATCAACTAAAACTGGTCAAACGCGTTTTCCTTTGCCACGCTCACATATTGATTCGAAAAATTATGAAATTTGAAACCTAGCAATAACTTTACATCCCGGATCCAACAAAAGTGGTTTCGTCGAAATCCGAGGTCGTTTGCAAAATTCCCATTTTTAAGGGCCTGAATTCCATAGCGACTATTCAGAATTTTCAACTGGACATATCTTTTGATTCCCGCTATGAAATTTTGATTTTTCAGATTCGATAGAAAGATATTATCAATTAGATCCTATCATTTTTGGTTTTACTAAAATCCGGATTGTTTTGCACCCGGTACGTTCAATTGAAGTTTGAAATCGAATCATCGAACTACCGCGCCATTTTCAATTCTATTTATAATTATATATAAATATTTATATTTTAACGACGACGTATATAATATATACGTTCTAATTATATTCAAAATAAATTTCTCGTCGATATTATTTAAAATAATTCATTTTAAATAATCAAAATTCGCTAAAATTGCCAAAATAAAAATTTCAAACTGGCTCGCATTTTACGGGTTGTTACACATGGAAAGGAGAACAACATAGTTGAGTTCAACCATAGACAAAAAATATTTCAACTAAAGAAGCCTGGGGCATTTCACCAAACAATTTATGAACAAATACCAAGCATCGATGTTCCAAAGAAAACCACCAGATGGTTCATGTTCTACAAAGATAAATACAGAAACGGAATCTGCGCTGTACAAAAATCTTACCCAGAAAAATCATGGCACCTCGAAGAAAATATCTCAAGACAGACAGATGCTACTACAAATAAAAGGCAAAGTGATGGAATGAGGAAGCCAAAACCTTTCAAAAAAAAAAAAAAAAGTCAAGGCAGAAATTTCAGACCTAAGTTACCTGAGTAAGCTCTCATGGAAGCGTCGTTGTGACCAAAGAATTTTTTGGAAAATATGTAAAAACGAAGTGAAGCAAGTTAAAGATGAATAAGGAGGACTAAAAGGCATTCATCCAGAGAATTCTCGCCACATCAGCCTAGCGCCTGACTTCACGAAAGTGGCTCATCAAATCTCAGTTGGCATCTCGAAATTCAACTATTCACACAGTAACCAGAAAGATACATCGGGCCTCCCGCACATAAGAAAAGACAATACCGCTCAGCAACGATGAAGTAACCTTAATATTTGGCACAACCGAGCCCTCAACAAGTCAGAACAAAACCCATCAGTCAATGAGCGATCAAATATATCGAAGTCAGTGATTCCTTACTAAAAAGAAATCACATACTTCGAGGGGCAAGTGTTAATCCCTAAAAAATCCATACGCACATTGAATAGAAAGTATCAGGGCCGGTCGTGCGAAAGGTTATCCGAAGCGCTTAAATGGCTCACAACGGATGGAGTGCAACTGCACAAAGCAAGATGCAGACGCCAAACCTAAGACAAGTCAAATTCCGCCATCATAACCAATGATGGTGACACGAAATGATTACAAGAAGTACGACTTAACAAAGGGAAGGATCGAATGTCCCACGAAGTCGCTTCGCCCAGCAGGAATGCTCGACCAAGCATCAAAGCTCGGTCATGCATATAGGGACGGAAATCGAGGTCGCATATATGTATATATCCGAACAACTGCCCATAGATGACAACATCTGTCGCTCGATATTCAAACCAAAAGCCTCTTGATCGGCCGGACACCAGTCTCCGGAAAAAGCACCTGTACATCTTAGAGTCGCAACCCCAGTCAGTCATAACACTATCACCCGCTCACCAAATCAAACATAACCACGCTAAAGTGTCATGGCCGACTTGTTCCCTCGTTTCGCCATCAAACAAGTCGCCCGTTCAACCTAAGCAAGAGCGACCTCATAACATAGCCGCGAAGCTAAACAACATCATACAAAGGTGGCACGAAGACGAGTGCCCTTGGACTAAGAAAGACGGTCGCACAAGGAGCAGAGGAGGCTCAACTCCAAACCTGCATCCCACTCTTACAGAATCTCTCGAGGCGCTCATAGGACGCTTTCTTACATGGATCCGCTCAGCTATTCAAGATACTCGTTCCAACGAGCCGCCCACACATGATAACTGGATACAGCCACGGACAGCTGGCTACAAATAACCAGTGGCATGGTCGTAATTAACAAAATGAACGATCCACAGCCTGGATAAAGGGATTCCAAATCATTTTACCAAGGGGGGGGGGGGGGTTCACCTATAAATACACCATAGCTACCAACGTGTAAGGGGGAGAGAAAAAGACCACGAAGTGCCGCCGAACTTCATCCTTAACCACAAATTCTGTACGGCGACAAATACAATCTGATGAGGAGGGAAGATGAAGACATCCTTCTTCTCAATCATTAATCCATCCTCATTCTTCTTAAATTCTGCTATTCTCTTGTATGATTCCTTAGATTGAAATACATAGACAAGGCACATTGAGTGAATATCGAGATGTATGAAAAGAGAGAGAGCTGATGTGTTCTGTAATTCTCATTATAAGACAGGAAATCACCTTCATAGTGGACGTAGGCCTCGTTAACGGCTGAACCACTCTAAATCTCGCCTCTACATTACTTTTTCCGTATTTTTCATTATTTTTTTATTGCTGATCAAACACGGCTTTATTTATTTCTTACCAAATCGGTGAAGTACAGTTTAGTACCTTGGGTGTTTAGACCATTTTTGGTGTAAACACCAGGCAAGAGGAATGTTGTGGCGGATGCTTTAAGTAGGAAACATGCAACATTGAATGCGATGATAGAGTGGAAACAATTAGAGTTCGTCGCTAATTTTAATTTGCAACCACTAGTACAAAACCGGGTATTTGCGTCCAATATTTCACATTATTTGCGTCTGCTCCATTGCAGATGCAAATGTAATGGACGCAAATGTAAAAAAAAAAAAAATTGCCTCTGTTGTTGGACAAATGCAAATTTGACATATTTGCGTCTGTTATAGCATTCGTTGGATGCAAGTACCAATGTTTTGCGTCTGCCTTACTGTTACAATAGACGTAAATTTGAAATATTTACGTCCGTTATAGCGTACATTAAACGCAAATACCACTGCATTTGTGTCTGCCTTACTATTACAGCAGACGCAAATTGTTGTGTATGGGTTTTACCCAACAGTGCATTTGTGTCTGTTATAAATATAACAGATGCAAATTTGTTTTTTTTTTTTTGTTTAAAAAAAAAAAAAAAATTAACCCTCTTGGGCTTGCTATAAGAACAAGACAATATCTTAAAATTTAATATAAGAGGCAGACAATGAAAGTAACAACATATTGACAAGAATACGAAACAAACTGGAAACTATTACATTTATTGTAAAGTTACTTATCACTGCTACTGTAAGTAAGTTTAAATGCAAAACAATCATTCAGCATGATATGTAACTGCAATTACTATTATAGTTTAAACGTTAACATTACTATTACAGTTCATTGATTAACTGAGAATATAATCTTATAGGTTAGATATGGCACCATCGGCTGGAAGTAACTGCGGATAAAACTGGACCAATAGTCCCTTTGTCTATGCTTGATAAGTAACTATAGATTGAGAAGCACCAATTATGGCACCATCGGATCCTGCAGGAAGCAAGTGAGATCATTTAATGGTCCATTTCTGACAATAGCAACTGTGTTCAACAAAAGAAACTCACGAAACTGAAAACTAAACTGTCATAATAGTTAAAAGTACAGATTTTTATATTACTTAACTAAACAGGAAACTGTTCTAAAACAAACTTTACAACAACAATTGAAAACTGCACGTTTGACAAGCCTGCTTGATACACATTAGCAATTAAAACTCATTCGACAAAATGCAAATGCGCACTCGGTATGGTAAATATAAAATCAGATCAATACATAGAGTATTAGCACATCAGATCAAAAATGGTAAAAATACTAAAATTGATCAAAAATGTTCCAACAAAAATCTATATTGTTTCAATAAAATCAGATCAATACATAGAGTAGTAGCACATCAGTAAAAAGAAATTTAATACTAAAACTGAACAATCTATATCCGGATTTAAAAATTATAAAGTGATAAATGTCTCCCCACAAAAATTACCATACTATTTCAGAGGATATTCTAGACGCTGGTAGAAAATTACTATGCATCTTATGTATAACCATAAAACCAAAAATTTATTACTGCTAATGAGCCGCATCAATTATGGAAAAGATAATTTCAACTGAAAACTGCAATAGTCTAAATTATGTTTACGTGCAAAGACTCCAATAATAAATGTGCAGTTGAGCAAACAAGCTATGAAACAAAGGCAGTGCACATTACACATTAATACAAGTCTTAAATATCACCAAAACTTGAACAATTTTATTTCTTCTATGATTCGTCTTTGATAACTTGTTTGTTATATATCGTAAATAACGGTATTAACTGCTCTATGTGACGAACATCAAGTATAAACTGTACTTGTCAAAATATTCAGTGCATGACAATAAACGTGTAAGCGCAGTTTGGACATTTAACGTAAGTTGTTATAAAATAATCTATTTATTATTAGCAGCTGATCGCTTAAACGATGCTCTGTGCATTTTTCCATCTCACTTAACTATTTACTTGCAGTGCCATAAAGGAGAAATAACATTCACAGCTGAACAATGTCCTCCTGCCCATTAAAGCCCATTACTCCCATCCACATACCCCGTAACAAATTAACCACAGTTGTTTAAAAGATCTAGGCGTTTAATTATTATTATTTTTACAAAACTGGTCAAAGATGGACATAAACATACCATGATGACCTTTAACTACAGTTGAATCTTTCTTTTCTTTGGAAGCTCCAAAAGCATCAAAACATAAGTCAAGCATAGAATTAGAGACCTGTAATTTGAAGCAAGTCAAGTACATTTATTTTGAAATTTTGGGTTACTTAAAAGTGTGGTACTTACAAGTAATGGAACCCTCACAGTTGCAACCACAAAATTTAATTAGCTTTTGTTTATCTACTTTGAGCTGTAATATCACATTACGTTTACTAAACATGAGTGAATATTTAATTATTAATTAAACATTAAATATGACAAAATGGCCTACCTTGTGTCTTTTTGCGCAGAGATAAAATGCAACAATAGTAAATGCTGGTCTGTTGATATCAGCATTTGCTCTTCGCGAAGCTGCATGGAGGCTAGGAACCTCATAGATATTTCATTTGAAATAGAAAAGAATACTAGCAATAGTTTGCAGATATAACAAGCATACAGGCCAGAAAAGTGATTTCTCTGGTAAAGATCCAAATCTAATCAACGTGCCTCTTCTCTATCTTGTATTCCTATCAATTACAATGTACGGTCCAACTATAATGCGTATTTGTTTCTATATGACCTACTGAGCAGTTCAATAACAGTGCATATGTTCTTACATATGTTCTACAGTGTGCATTTTCACAGCAACCAACATACTCTTTTCTGGCAGTCCCTTATGCACACTCACCAAAATCGATCAACGACTTCAAGCCCTCACTTAAGGACATCGACCCCCACTCAAGACTCAGGCCTGCACTGACCGTGCAATGTCAGTCTACACACAAGTCCTCACCTCATCATCCATTGCATATTCATGACTCAGTGCCATCCATCAAACATTCAAGCTGCAGCTATCCATCCAACAGCTGCAGCCATCTTCCATGCACATAGTAAGAAGAACTCGAAGAATTATTAATTATTTTTTCAGTGTAGTTTTTAGATTCTTCCACAAAGTAAGTATACTGATCCGAGGAAGCCAACATTTCTTAGGTAAGGTTCACTGCCAAACACCATTCACATTCAACATCTCCAGAATATTGCAACCAAAAAGAACAAATCCAAACACAGAAAATTAACAAATCATGCAGGCACCACAAAATTAACATGATAACGTTTATGCAAGAAGTGGCAGGCTTAAGCAAAAAATCTATATGCACAGGTTCCCATAAGCATTAGGTTGTCCTAATTTTTTACCATATTCTTATCAAGCTAGGTTATTGGAACAATATTGGACAATAGATAATTTTATCTAGTAAAATTATATAGATACAAAACAATTGAAAGAACAAATCTTGCCTTTTCATTATGCTGCTACGATATGAGTAAATTGGCATATGGCCTGAAATTCATATGTTCTTATATCCCTGTTGACAACAATATACATCAAACTTGGAAAAAAAAAGAACAATATTTCACACTATTTTCAAAGTGCACATACAAAAGATGCTGCAGCAAATAGACTCTGGAAGTTTCAGTTGACCCTAAAACCTGAATTGCATTTATAAATATAAGGTGAAATGGCTGAAGTTGAAGGGTGGAAGGCACTGACATACTGTTTTGCAAGAAATAAGCCTTAGCCACTATTCCAAACAACCGAGGAAGAACATAAGTGATAAGTTCAACAATTAGGAGCTAACTGCACTTAGAATACAACTTATGAACCAACTTGGTTGGAATGCCGTACTATTTTAGATACTTCTAGGTCTGAATAAAGTGAACGAGCCACGTGCAAGGAGCTGCATCTGAACTACAACTAAACTAATCTAGAACTACATTATACTGACAATTGAGTTGTGCCAACAGATCTAAAATGGAAGGGGCTAAGTTGATCAAATCCTCTTGATCGAAGAAATGCCATGATAGAATTCAAATACAGTAGGCAAGTGATCTGAAGTAAAAAATGCTGAGCTAATGTATGCTAAACTTTTCTATTTAAAATAAAATGGAATTACATTAATATGTAACTTATACACAGTTCTAGCTTTTGTACATAGTTTTACTTTTTGTTGGAAATTTTATGCGAATTATTAAAATATTGAGATAAGTGTATGAATGACTCCCTTATGTGAATAGTCCCACATCATGGGATTACATGGAAGAGGCAAGTATTTATATTTTCTATGAAATCTTGTTGGGGCCTTAGGCTCTTAATGCATGCTTTGTTGAGAGGAGGGAGACCATGCATCATGACCACCACACACGCGCGCGACCGACCGACACGACTCAGCCCGGTTCGGGTCTGGGCTTTGCGGTGTACACACTTATATTTTTTGTCCAGAAAACACTGCGTTTTTCGAACTATTTTTTTAAATATAGAAAAAATATACTTTTTCTCTCTTCCGCCATTAAAATATTCTTATAGAATTTTTCGAGCAGTTTTTAATTTCGAAAGTGCAAATCTGCACTGATTTGTTGTGCAAAGCAAATCAGTTATTAATTTTAGAGAGGCTGTTTTATCCTAGAGGCGGCGGCGGAAGTACGAACTGGTTTTGTACCACCGACCAGATCGTCGAATCGTCTTCAAGAGAGCAACCTAGTCCGCGACTCAGCCATTGTTTCCCAACAATTTGAAGATGAAAAATGAAACAATGGCTTTGTTTGCTGCCCCATTCAGTCTCGGCGACCTAATCTCAAATCGTACTGCTTAAGAACAAATTCAGTCAACTTGATCAGCATATGGATCCTCGAGCCAGCGGTAGGGGTCGGAGATCTAGACCCCATGGTAGTTGTCGATGATGATTCATCGCGACAAACGATTGGATAGTGAAGAGCTGGAAATAGCGAGCAGAACAAATTGGACCTGCTAGAGAGACCGCTCATCAAATTGCAACCGGAAAGTTGCATTATTTTCCAACAAAGTTCTGCCGCAAGTAATAGAAGAAGCTGGATAATAAAAAGGAGTAATCACTTGGAGAATCAGACTTCATGAAGGTACATTCTATTAACGGGATTTATTCTCTATGCTGATTATGTGCAATAAAACAAATATGGAACCATGAATGGTAGACAATTTTTAAACAGGATGCTGCTCATAATTGTTAGATCTAGGAATTTTCAAGTTACACCTAAGATAGTTCCAAATTTGCTTGGAATATGAGCAGTTAAGATAAAGAAGTTTTATGTCTTCATGAAGGTATTGAGCACAAATTACACTTAGGATCGGTAGATACATTACAAGTGATAATTTTATCTTTGATAGTGAACTTATTATTTGAAACTAGCAATGCGTTTAAGGACATTCTGGGAGCACATGTACAATCCCAAATCAAAGAATTTGACCGAACATGGTTCCATACTGAATTAAAATCAAAGTTTTCATTACTAATAGGCAATTAATGCTAGATATCACTGTCTTTTGTGAGATTTCCTCTGTGAGATACATAGCGTAAAGAATGCCTATGCAGATTTTGATTTTCTGACTTAGATCGAGATTGAGTTCTAAGTATCTATTAAGACTGATAAGTAAAAATGCAGAAATTAATTTTTTCTGTGATTCAATTATGTTAGTCTATGAGTTTATGAATATTTTCCTATGAGAAAATATAAATTCTCAAACATATGAACATTTAAAATAATAAGCATCCACAACCGGCCAGTAAATAACAGAATGGAATCCGCAAGGAAACCATAAACGACAGCAACAACCAACCCAAATGAATGATTCTGGACAGTTATTCTATAATACAAATGTATAAAACCAGATCATATGGCACAAAAGTGTCGGAACAGTCCATACCTTGCACCGCAGGCAAACCTGACTGAGGAGCCTCTAACGGCTATGCTTACTGAGATTCACCTTGTTGGTGAATCAGAGGGTTGGTGGGTAGACATTGGTGTTTCTCGTCATGTTTGCTATGATCGTGATATATTCACAATATACACGGTTGTTGACGATCAGAAAGTGTGTTGTGAGATTCTCACACCACTTAAGCTTTAGAGACTGGTAATAATGAAAGTAAAGCATATGATTGGATAGACATTGATTCTTAAAGATGTGATGCATCCGATATGTTTGAAACATTCAAAATTGAAATCAAGCAAATAGGAAAATTAAGAGACTACATAGTGATAGAGGAACAAAATACGATTCAAATTCTATTCTGGATTTTTTATGTGATATATTGTACATAAGAGAACTGCACCCAATTCACCTGAAATGAACGGTAAAGCTGAAAAAATAGGACCTTTACCGAATTAGTAATTGTCATTTTATTAAATTTCGGTGCAACAAAACATTAGTGGGGGGATATTTTATAGACTGTATGTTAAGTTCTGAATAGAATCCCCAAATCTAAGAACAAAATTTCGCCTTATGAAATTTTAGAGAAATATAAATCCAATATGTCATACTTTAGAACTTGGGGTTGCTTAGCATATGTTCGCATTCCAGACCCTAAGAGAATAAAATTGGCAAGTAAATCATACGAATGCGTTTATAAGCTATGCTGTTAATAGCAAAGCATACGGAATTTATGACCTAAATACACATAATATATTTTGAATTTAATGATGCCAATTTTTATGAAACGAAATTTCCTTTTAAATTAAGGAATAGTGGGGGCACATTAAGTATGCCTATTAGAACAGAACTTAATAAAAGTTCTGAAACTGAACCTAGAAAAAGTAAAAGAGCAAGAACCGTAAAAGATTTTGGTTCATATTTTTGTGCTTTTACTATAGAGGAGGATCCCTTAAACCTCCAAGAGGCCTTATCTTCTTTAGATGCCCTTTTTTTTGGCAAGAGGCTATAAATAATGAGATGGATTCTCTGGAATCCAATAAGACTTGGCATTGGATAGATTTACCTCCTGATTGTAAATCTATAGGCTGTATATGGGTACTTAAAAAGAAATTAAAAACCTGATAACACTATTGATAAATATAAAGTACGACTATTAGCTAAAGGTTTTAAACAAAAAGAAAATATATATTTCTTCGACACTTTTCACCTGTAACTAGAATTACATTCATTCGGGTATTAATCTCACTTGTCTCTATTCATAATTTATTAATACACCAAATGGATGTGAAAACCGCATTTTGAATGGTGAATTAGATGAAGAAATTTATAGAGACCAGTCTGAAGGATTTGCAGTACATGATCAAGAACATAAAGGATGCAAATTAGATAAATCATTATATGGTTTAAAACAAGCACCTAAACAATGGCACGAAAAATTTGATAACTTTAATCATTTCACATGGTTTTAAAGTTAATGAAAGTGACAAATGCATTTATTACAAATCTGAGAATGATATTTGCACTATTATATGCCTTTATGTAGATGACCTACTCATTTTTGGGTCAAACATTCATGCCATTAACTCAGTCAAATCTTATTAAGTGTCAGTTTTGATATGAAAGATCTAGGTGAGGCGAGTGTAATCCTTGATATTAAAATTACTAGGTCCGAAAAAGGGATTTTCTTTGGATCAATCTCATTATATTGAGAAGTCTCTAAAGAAAGACAATTACTTTGACTGTAAATCTGCATGTACATCATACGATCCCAGTGCAAAGATATTTAAGAACACTTGTGAAGGTGTAAGACAGTCAAAGTAAGCGAGCATCATTGACTGCCTTCGGATGCCACTGATTGTATTAGACCCGACATTGCCTACGTCGTGGGATTATTATGCATGTTAACTAGTAGACCTAGTATAGAGCATTGACATGCTATTGAAAGGGTCATAATATACCTTAAACGATCCATGAAACTTGGATTACATTACGAAAAGTTTCCAGCTGTAATTGAAGGATATTCTGATACAGACTGGAATACTTTATCTGTTGATTCAAAAACGACCAACAGCTATATATTTAGCATCGCTGGAGAAGCTGTCTCTTGAAAATCCAAGAAACAGACTATTTTGACTTAGTCTACTATAGAGACTGAGATAATAGCACTAGCAATAGCTAGTGAAGAAGCAGAGAGCTAAAGAAATCTGCTAGTTGAGATCCCTATATGGGAAAAATAGACACTAGTGGTGTAATCGATTGTGATAGTTCCGCGGCTATTGCAAAAAGTATAGAACCGTTATAACAACGGTAGAAAACGACGTCGTAAGCACAATACTGTAAAAGAACATCACATGTATAGTGATGAAAAATTTGACGACTATTGAAAGAAAAAACAGAACCGATATTACAACGGTAAGAAATGACAGTCGTATGCACAGTATTGTTAGAGAACATCACATATAAGGTAATGATAATTTGGCAGAACCTTTGACGAAAGGACTGTCCAGAAAGAAAGTCCTTAATAATTCTAAAAGAATGGGACTATTGCCCTGTGATTGTGGAATCACGCACAATGGTAACCCGACCTAATTGACTGGAGATCCCAAGAACTAGGTTTATTGGGTAAAAACAAGTTGTGTAGTGATAGTAAATGAACATGCTAAATTTTAGATTAAGAAGCATGTATTCCTAAAGTGATTAGAGGATGAGTTAATAAAAACTCTTAATGAGATCTATATTCTATTTGGAGTGGAGTACCTATCTTCAAGAGTGCTCTTGATAGACTCACCTTTGTGAATGTGGAAATGTGGCCGTTTCCTATGAAGTTTTGGGCAAAACTTCTAGAGCGTTCACTAAACTGGGATAGACGTGCATGGTCATAAACGCACGGGCTTATTTGATTGCACTATAGAAAAGATTGTGTGTGGTTTGATGTCAGGAATAGAGTTCAAGACTACGTGTCACTCTAGTAAAAACTGAATCTTATTCACTATGCAAATGTTCAAGTCGGATGACACCTTTGTTTATGCACAGTCTTACGTTTTTAGAAACTGCTCAATAATATTTTAAAAATTCAAGTAGGGGATTGTTGGAAATTTTATGTGAATTATTAAAATATTGAGATAAGTGTATGAATGGCTCCCTTATGTGAATAATCCCACATCATGGGATTATATGGAAGAGGCAAGTATTTATATTTGTTTCTAAGAAATCTTGTTGGGGCCTTGGGCTCCCAATGCATGCTTTGTTGTGAGGAGGGAGACCATACATCATGACCACCACACATGCGCGCGACCGACTCGACCCGGCCCGGTTCGGTTCGGGCTTGGGCCTTGGCTTTGTGGTGTAGACACTTATATTTTTGGTCCAGAAAACACTGCGTTTTTCGAACTATTTTTTAAATATAGAAAATATTTCTGAGCCGACTTTTATTTATGAAGCGGTAAACTCTTGACCCAGTATTTTCAGTAGATCCTATTTTTTTCCTCTGCCCAGTATTTTCGATTAACCATAATCTCCGTCTATATATTATCTTCAGTTGTAGACGAGATTACTACAGAAAAATATATTATTTCTCTCCTCCACCATTAAAATATTCTTACAGAATTTTTCGAGCAGTTATTAATTTCGAAAGTGCAAATCTGCACTGATTTGTTGTGCAAAGCAAATCAATTATTAATTTTAGAGAGGCTGTTTTATCCTAGAGGCGGCGACGGAAGTACGAACTGGTTTTGCACCACCGACCAGATCGCTGAATCGTCTTCAAGAGAGCGACCTAGTCCGCGACTCAGCCATTGTTTCCCAACACTTTTTGCATGCAAGTCATACATCATGAGGTATACAGTACAGATAAATTCATAACTGATTTACAATAAATATCGTTCATTTGTTTATATATAACTGATTCTAATTAATAGCAAGTCACATATTAACTTGCATAATAAAATATTTTATATTATGCATGTAACTCATAAAATTTTTGCTTATACTAATTAGTAATATATGGTATTAGCTATACTGTAAAATTTAAGGATGCTCTTTGCCTATCAGTTAGAACATAAACTATGATTATTCTTGGAATTATGGTAAAGAACCATTAACAATGAAAAGTTCTAATCATGTACACAATTACATAAAAAATAACAACAATGGCACTAAAACAATTGTATTGATAAATAGCAGTTAAAAGCAATCAGCTAGCACGTTAAAAGCTGTTCAGAATAAAGGTGCATATCTACTAATAAATACCACACTTTAAACTCTTCCAATACAGCTTGGGTATGTGTCAGCAATAAGCACTTCAGACTTCTGTCATTTTAATGCTATGGTATTCCAATCAACACAGTGTTTCCAATATTGTTTTTCTGTGTTTTCCATATGTAGCATGGCAAGTATATAGGAAATAATTATGGTTTTATGGAGTTAAAAAGAAAACTATATCTATATATTTTTCAAATTACACATATAAATATGTTTATTAGGTTACCAATCGTTTATTCAAATCTTATATTTAGATCTTAACAATTGATAAGTATATGTATGGCTATTTGTAAGTTTTTCACTGAAACTTTATGACAAAACAAAACGACTATGTCCTTTTAGTTGGTTTAGTTTACAAACAAGTTACATTTATACTCTTAATCTCCTACAAATATTATTGTTGAGTTAATCTATAATAAAACTAGTTAGAACTTAAATGCACTGATGGTTTAACATTAAGTCTATTTTAGATCTATCAGTTTTTATACCATGAATGATTAGCAAACCAAAACTTCAGTATTCTGATAACTTAAACAATTACATAGTCCAGAAACGACTCACTGATCATGGCCTTCAGAAATGATCCTTTGAGCCTAACTTCCAACGAAATTATATAATCTGTAAAAATAAGATTACTAACTTATTTATTGAGATCTATTAAGCATGAACTTAAGCACATTCTACATTCAAAAGATGGAATATTCTGGATGTCTTGGCAAGATTTTTAGATACACTTTCAGTCAATAATTTTTGCAGAGTTTACTTCCTGAAATTCGACATTCAATTCATGGGCAATGGCATGGCTACAATGCAGGTGGACGCCAAGATAATAATCCATGGTATCAGAATCCTCAGTTCAAACTGAAAGTAATAGGCACCGACTCATCATCCCCAATTCATGTAGTTATTTCGTTAACGCAGGGAGTAAGCTTCTCTACAGAAACTACTGCTTTTAAGAACTATCAATCAAGTCATGATTGCTCTATGTTCTATATTGGTATGAGAATACTGAAAATGAGAGAAGGTCGTGCAACATACAATATATACTTGCAAGAATCAGTTGGTGGAATTGATTACGTTAACTCAAGAGAAATATCCTGTGAATTGGTCCTGGACCCTTATCCTAAGGGATACATGATTATACCAACAACTATTCAACTAGGAGAAGAGGCACCATTTTTTATTTGTAATCACAAAATCATCCATCATATTGGAAGCTATTTAATTGCAATTTCTCAGGTTGACATTTGGATAGATTGGGTTACATATATCCTTTCATGTTGGATATAATGGATTGGAGCTTGAGGATTCTGGTCCGAAAGCACCAAAATTTGTCCAAATGCCAAAGCTCTCCTCCTATCCTTTTGCCACTGGGTTTAGCCATCTACTATAATTTCAGTAATCAGAGATGGATTTCAGGGAAATCTGTAAATACCACTTTGCTACATACGATAGGAGCTGCTAACTCATGTATAGTGAATAGGAAAAGGAACGAAAAATTGTATGGGACTTGAGATGCGGAGGTTTCTTTCCTGCATAAACCGAAACCTGATAGAATCAAAATCAATGAATTTAATAAAATTGAATTAAAAAAGACAAAACAGAAAAAATAAGCTCCTGCGAATCTTACAACACCGATAACGGAAGAATCAAAACAAATATCTAAGAGGCGACGAAGCTCTTCAATAATAGTTTCCTAAATTGTTTCAAAATGAGCAATGGATTTAATTTAGGGTTTGAATTTTACCCCAACTTTTTAAGAAGGGTGGGAAATGTTTTCGTTTTCCCTCTGATATACGCGCTTTGGTGGATTTTTTTCTATCTACTTCCCTCCATAATTTTAATACTGTTGCGCCCATTTGTAAAAGAGAGGACGTAGATTAGTCGATTGTACTGCCTATTTGCGTCTAGTTATACAATGGGAGATGCAAATAGCTATATATTTAAGTTTCATTCTCCTCCTACCACTTCAGTTCATTGAGACCAACTAATGCAAAGGTTGGGGTATTTTTTTTCCTTATTTGAATCTATTGTTGGTTAGGAACAGATGCAAATTTTATTATTTGCATCTAGTGTTAATACAGTAGATGCAAATGAAGAGATGCAAAAAACAAGATCTGTACTTGTTTAACCCTCATCGACCACTTCTAATGGTTTTCCTGGGGCTATGACAATTAGATCTACCCTAAGAGAAAAAGTCCAAAGTGCACAAGACCTTGACGAATAATTAAAAGGCATAAAGAAGAAAGTGGAAAAGAGAGTGACATTTCCTCATTCAGTTAGGTATTCGATTGGCAATGATGGGAGTTTACTTTAGAATGGATGACTTTACGTCCCTAAGGATGATGGGTTGAGAAGAGAAATTTTAGGGGAATGCCATAGGTCAAAATTGACTATACACCCCGGTGGGGATCAAATATACAAGGATATGAAGAGGAATCTCCATTTGGAATGAATGAAGAGAGACAGCCGAATTCGTGGCCAAATGATTAACATGCCAAAAAGTCAAGACAGAGCAAGGGAAGGCGGGTGGACTGTTTTTACCTTTAGAGATCCCCACATGGAAGTGGGAGCATATTACCATGGACTTGACAGATGGACTTCCAAGAAGCCTAAAAGGGAATGAGGCCATTTGCTTTGTGGTAGATCATTTTATAACCAAAAGCGCACATTTTATACCTGTCAAGAAGACAAGGATTGTAGCATCGTTAGCCCAATTATATGTCAAAGAGATAGTCAGACTTCATGGTATTCCATCAAGTATCGTGAGTGATAGAGATCCCTTATTCACAAGCGAATTTCGGAGAAGCCTACAAGCAGCATTGGGGACGACCCTTAAGTTAAGCACAACTTATCATCCGCAGACCGACGGAGAGATAGAGAAAGTAAGCAGAATCTTAAAAGACTTTCTCAGAGCTTATATCATCGACTTTGGATGAGTTTGGGAGCAACACCTACCGCTTGTGGAGTTCACGTATAATAATAGTTTTCAAGTGATGATTGGTATGGCCCCTGTAACACCCCACTCCCGCTATGGTCACTCACTAAGGGAATGCCATAACATCGGTGGAGTATTTTAAGTGAATATAGAACAGAAAAATTACATCAAGACAGATATAAGTAATGCTTGAAAATTTAAAACATCATTTCAATTGCTGCGGAAAATAAAACATGTCTGGTTACATCACAAAACCATAATGAGAGTCAAGTACAAAATATCCATCCTGATAAATAAAAATACATAATCCCAATACATGAACTGATAGCCATAAAAGAAAAGGGTAAGCTGAGCTCTACATCTAGGGTCCAAGCTCCAAGAGAGTAATAAAAGCAGCCTGATCAAAGCCCACTCGTGCTGGGCCCACTCTGAGAACGTGAGGGTTGGGAAAAAGATAAAAACAACGGGGTCAGACATAAGTCTGAGCAAGTCCTATAACTTTAACAATGCAATCATTAAAGTAATTAGGGTATGATATAACTTGGTACGGTGTGACTAGGGATAAATGACTACACTCAGTAGCCAATCAGACTTAGAATGAACTAAGATAACGATAAAGACGCATTTATCCACCCAAGGATAATTACTACACTGCACCACACTAGTCGTTCCTACTTAAAGGTTGATCCCTCCCAAGGACCTAGTAAATTTACCCAGTAGTTTCGTGTACCCCTAGCTGACTACATAGGTGCCGCCTGCCCCTATCTCCACTAGGTGTACCCACTACTCCCAAGCGATCGGCTCCCTACCGTAGATACCCGTGCTGGCCCCACAATGGGGTGTATCACTCCCCATAGTGGCAACCCGATACAACAAATAGTGCACGGCTTGTATCTACACGATGTAACAACGTCTTACCTACCAGCCCGGGTCCACACACGCATATGAAACCCGTTGGACTTGCGCTGCCACCGCTACCCCATTTTGGCCTCTTATAGTCAAGCCCAATATGCGTGTCCCGTCCTCGACTTGGGTCGAGCCCACAAAGATACGTTTGGGATATTGGTTGAAATGGGCCCCCACAAGCTACCCACCTAAGCTTGTCATTTCTAGTGTATACCACTTAACCCTTTAATCATGTTTTAATTATATGTTCCACTTTGGTTAAGTACTCTAATCGTATTTTCTATTGCCACCCAAGGCAACCACTAGATTTCCACACGCCACCCAAGGCACCCACTTAACCCCTCATGTCCCTCTACATGCTAATATGGTTAAGTGTTTCTTAATTAATTAATTAAGATCACGACCTCATAAAGACCTCTCACGTTGGACCATCTTTCATGACTGCTGGATATGCCGGTTGGGTCCGGGCAGACTTCCGTCATAAAAAGGGTCTAACCTCGTGTCTTTACTTTAATCATGTATTTAATTTATGACTAATACCTCTCACATTGGGCCAATCATTTGTAGCTGCTGGATTGCCGGTCGGTTCCGGGCAGACTTCCGCTACAAAAGGGTCCAACCTCGTGTCTTAGTTGATTAATTATACCTAATTAATCACCCCCATAATTTGTATTAATTATCCCTAATTAATTACACATTTTTAAGAATATGGGTAGACCTAACTAAATAGGTAAATTCCCAATTCCATAGTATGGGTACACCTAACTTAATAGGTAAATTCCCAACTCCATAACATGGGTAGACCTAACTTAATAGGTAAATTCCCAATTATGTCCATTCATTTTATGTTATACTTAAGCATACCAACTTTACACATTTTTATTAATATGCATATTAACCCCATCGTTTCCCATGTAATTCGTTCTCATGACATGTCATATAAATGGGGAGTTTTATTATAAATGTGATGGGTTCAATCTTAACACAACGTTGGCATTTACATGGGTTTAAAAGGTGTCAACTTGCATCACAACATTAAACCCAACTAGCATAAATCATTAACCCAAATTTGCATATGAACTTGCATATAAACTTGCATATGAACTTGCATATAAACTTGCATATGAGCTTGCATAACATGTCATACATAGAGGCAACCTTGTATATGTTATGCATATCATAAAAAGAGACAAACTTGCATATGAACTTGCATATAAACTTACATATGAACTTGCATATAAACTTGCATATAAACTTGCATATGAACTTGCATATGAACTTGCATATGAACTTGCATATCATGTCATACATAGAGGCAACCTTGCATATGTTATGCATATCATAAAAAGAGACAAACTTGCATATGAACTTGCATATAAACTTACATATGAGCTTGCATAACATGTCATATCATAAAAAGAGACAAACTTGCATATGAACTTATGACATATGACAACCACAACATGCATAAATCCTCATTTACATCCATAGCCTCCTAATATCCTATCCTAATTAGTTTAGCAATTGCTTGCTAAAGGCATAGGAACTCACCAAAACCAAGATTAGCAAACTTATGAAGAAGAACTAGTTGCTATTTTTGAAGAAGATGATGATTAGAGGTTGATTAGCTTGCAACTTTCTTCATAAACTAGTGGAGGCTGCTCCTAAGTTTGATTTTGGCGGCATGATGGCATCAATTCTATTTTTAGTATGGATTAGGCTTGCATTAGGGTGTATTTATAGGATTAGGGTGTGTTTTAGACCATAGGATTAGCCCTAGGTTAGATTAGGTCCGTCAGATTTAGGAAGTTTCCAGAACACAGCCCAAACCAGCCAAAAAAACCTGACCTGGTGCACCCAGGCCAATTGGCCCGACACCCTGTGTCGACAGGCAAGTCGACAGGGCAGTCGACTTGGCCTGGCCCAAGTCGACAGGCCTGTCGACAGCCCTGTCGACATGGCTAGGGCGGGAAATTTCCCGCTGACCCCCGCTGGTTCCAATTTCGACATCTGAATTTGAATTTTAAATCTGTTTTGAACTTTGAATTTTCCGTAAACTTCATTGGGCCATAACCGGGCCATACGGACTCCGATTCTCGAAAACTCGGACTCTATTTCGCGTATTTTTCCGAGACGAACGCAATGACGCAGCCCGTTTCTCCCAATTCTCACATCTGAGATTATTTATTCTGTAATTAGTGAATTTTAGCATTAACCGAAATTCGGGGTGTTACGTTCTCCCCTCCTTAAAGGATTTCGTCCCCGAAATCTCTAAGCTAAGGAGAATGCATATCCTACCATCCAAACAATCATCTACTCATCCATCAAACACGGGCATCCATTGTCCTTAAAACAATTTCTAACGATGTATGAGCATATGCAAAAAGTGTGTGTACATGTTCCCTATCTAATTTATGAACATATGCAAACCATGATAGTGCCATGCATCCAATATGTATGCGAGAGAACCCTATTGACACATACAATATCTACATGAGTGCACAATCATTCACCAAAATGCATCATCCATATGATAACACAATCATTATACATCCATAAATATAGCTACCTACACACAATTATATGCAATATGCAATATGAAGTGACTGAGCCGATCTAGTGTCTAAAGTGTGTGTATATGCATCCACGAGCAACCACTAGCAAACACTTGCATCCACTTGCATCCATCAATCATAACATGTCTCAAACACATGTTTCAAACATAGGTTTACCCTATCTAAAGGTCAAAGGTACTAACGAGAGGACATACTAAAGATAAGATAAGTACTAGACAAACGATAAAGGAGAAGTTAAAAGACATACCCTCAAAAAGGAGTGGGTACAATGAACGCATCTTCGCTTCCGTCTCCCAAGTAGCGTTGCCCTCATCTTCTCCCCATTGTACTTTGACTAGTCGAACCTCTCGATTCCTCAATTTCCTAGTCTCTGACCCAAGGATGCGAGTAGGAGCTCGTCGAACAGTCGCATCACGCTCTACTTCCACTTCTCTAAGCAAGCTCGGCTCTACCACCTCTGCGGTCTCATGTAGGCACTTCCTCAAACGTGACACATGGAATACATCATGTACACCACTAAGTCTGTCGGGCAACTCCACTCTATATGCCATTCGTCCAATCCTTTCCTTAATAGGAAACGGCCCTACGAACCTTGGTGCTAACTTCCCAACAGATCCAAAGCGAACCACATTTCGTAACGGAGACACTTTGACAAAGACCATGTCCCCAACTTCAAACTCAAGATCCGTCCTCCTCTTGTCCGCATAAGATTTTTGCCTATCCTGCGCTGCTTTCATCCTTCTTCGAATCAAGTCAATCTTTTCAGAAGTCTCCCTAACCATATCAGGCCCAAGCAAGATCTTGTCCGTAGATTCCCACCAACATGTAGGTGATCGACAGGGCCTTCCATAAAGAGCTTCGAAAGGAGCTGTGACAGCCCGCCTCGCACCAGCCTGCATTTCCTCCAAAAGTGCGCTGTACACATGCCTGGCTAGCACGGAACGGTCGCCAAAGAAGGAAAGAAGAGAATGAACTAATCAAGGAACCTGTAGAATGTCTCACAGCGCATGGGATAAAATATAATAATAACATACTTGACATAAAACAGGCGAGACAGTGCATAAGCTGATAACTAAAATCAACATCAATCATCAGAGCAGCGGAAATCCATATACAGCTTATTACAATTTTCCAAATTTACTGTCTCTAAACAAAAGAAAGCTGAAGTAGAAGATACACCAACAATGCCCAAGCAGTGATCTTCAATAACACAGGGAGAATATTATGTATATAGTACGTGGAAGCCTCCTGCTCGTCTCCGGATCATCTACCCGTGCATCACCAGCTAACCTGTCTCTAGTCTGCTCGTGTGAGCACCCAGAGTAATAAGAAGAGACATAAAACTCTGGGTCAGACATAAAGCCTGGTATGAGCGATAAGCATCTAAACAGAATAATAACAGGTATACTAAACCATACCTGGACCTGCAACCAAAGAGTTAGTACCACATACCGTACAATACTCCAAGGTGCCAATAGTAAATAGTGTAAGAATACGGGGGTGGGGTGTGCATGTCACAATGATAGCAGACAATTCATCCATAGCAACCATCCTTACATCTCTCACTCAGTGCGTAACGCGTACGACATCTACCACCTTGGAACACTAGACAAACTGAGGTAACGACGAATCCCGACTTGTAGAAACCCTGCTATGACCAAGCCAAACACTTGGAGTCATGACCAAACATTTCAATGACCCACTTCATTGGTCGTAGCCCTTGGTTCTACCGATGCCATAATGGCCCTGAATCCGCCTTCGTACCTCCTACCATAGTGGCCTAAAGCTATAGACGTCGATAACTCCTTGGCACGCGTCCCGCAGCAAAGCCCAACCATGAAGCGAATTCGTTGATTCCCTTCTGAATCTTGAGCTCCAACTTCTCATTTGGGCTCCCTTTGCATCTCGGGTTTGGTCGAATTGGAGTGGGTCTTCAGAAGAGTTGTCGCGCATTAACAGTCCTAGAGTTCTGTTCGTTTCGGTAGTCATCACCATCATCGGGTCGGGTCGGTAGTCCACTTCGGGTCGGGTCGGTGTCCTCCTCCGGGTCGGGTCGGGTTGCTGCTTTCCTTCGAGTTCATGCTCCTCCTTCGATCAGCTTCCTCGTTTCCCATCTATTCCGATCCGATCCGATCCCTCCGTCTTGCTCCAGTCGTAGCCTCCCATTCGTGAGCCGATCCGGTCTGGCCTCTATTATGCTTCCGATCCGATCCGCTCCCTCCTACTCCGATCCGATCCTGCTCCATAGTTCCGATCCGATCTTCTGTCCAACTCCAACTCTAAGCAATGGCCTTCCTTCCTGCCAAGCTCCTTCCAGTGGCGAGTCCCCATCCAGTTCGGATTCCCTTGGTCAGTTCCCTAGTCCGATCCGACCCCTTCTCTCCGATCCGAACCGGTTCGGAACCTGCACACTTCTGCAACTTTCCAGCGAGCTTTCTACGCCATTCGACGACGTTTTCGAGCAATTTAACTATTCTAATCGATCATGAAACATACCATAGAGTCATAGCAACATGTAATAGCAACCACAAGCAACAAACAACAATTTAAGTGAATCAAAATGAATCAAAAGTGGCCAAAACCTCACATTTTCCTATAATCCCTCTTAATCATGTTTAAGCATACGATTAGCAAAACACATTGAAATTAACCCAAATTTCTAACAGAGCCTTAAAACATTATTTTAGAATTTTAAGAATTTTTCCAGAATTTATTTACGTATAAATTCGCTAATCTTCACTAATTACCCTTAATCACCGTAATTAGTGCAAAAACTATACAAATCACTCACCTTTGCCACAACTAGAACCCCAAAACTGAAATATGCTCTGATTTGGCGCTGTTCCCAATCTTATACAGCAGCTCCAACCTTGCTTTGGTGCTTTTTCTTCTTAATTTAATGTTTGCTAAGCCTAATCTTCAATTAGAAGGTGATTTTTGGGTGTTTTAGAGAGATTTAGAGAGTGGAGGCCATGACTAGGTTAAGAGGAATGAAAGTGGCGGCTCAAAACTGAAATGGAAGTGATAACCTAACCCTAATCAGTCCTCCTATACCTCTAAACCCGAAATTCCCCTGTGGGCCTAGCTGCTAATCACCCGGTTAAGCCCAATTAAGCTGTTTTTCACCATCTGAAACTTGTTTCAGCCATATCTCCCAAACGGTAAGTCCGTTTGGCTAATGTGACCACTCTACGGAAAGAGAAACCATCATCCGAAGCCAATGGAAGTGGTTTCAGGTCAAAATTCCTTTCCAGTCAAAAGTTATGGCCAAAACAGTGCCAACTAGGGGTAAAATGGTCATTTAAAAATCGGGAAAAATCATGAACATGGGAAATGACCCCAATAGTCGTCTCCCAAAGTTACATGACCATACGACTTCGTATGTGAAAGAAATAAATATCCTACGATCCTATGATGCGTAGAATGCGGGTCGTTACAGGAGCCATACCAATACTGGACTGAAAGCTGTTATTATATGCGAACTCCACCAATGGAAGATGCTCTTCCCATGTACCTCCAAAATCTAAGATACAAAGCCTCAAAAGGTCTTCTAGGACACGATTCACCCTCTCAGTCTGGCCGTCCGTCTGAGGATGATATGCGGTGCTCAGACATAATTGAGTCCCCACTGCTTCTTGCAAACTTTTCCAGAACTCGCTAGTGAAGATAGGATCTCGATCACTCACTATGCTAGAGGGTACCCCATGCAATCGAACTATCTCTCGAAGATATACTGAAGCTAGCCATGGAGCAGTCCTCTTGCTTTTCACGGGTATGAAATGGGCGCTTTTAGTAAGTCTGTCTACCACAACCCAAATTCCCGTATTACCCTTTCTTGATCTGGGTAACCCGTCGATAAAATCCATCGAGACGCTATCCCACTTCCATCGCGGAACTTCCAATGGGTGAAGCAACCCACCTGGTTTCTTTTGCTCCGCTTTCACCTGTTGGCATACCGAGCATCGAGCGACATACTCGGCCACATCTTTCTTCATACCGGGCCAGAAGAAAACCCGCTTCATGTCTTGGTACATCTTGTCCCCACCGGGTTGAATGGTCATCCTAGAACGGTGTGCATCATCAAGAATAGCCTTCCTCAAACCCTCGTCTTGCGGTACACAAAGTCTACCGTCTCTACGCAAGCACCCCCTATCGTCTAGGGTGTACCTACTCAAATGGCTGGACGACTCCCCCCTTATGAGCTTCTCTACCAACTCAACCAACTGTGGGTCGTCCCTTTGTGCTTCTCCAATCCGCCCCAAAAGAGTAGGTCTGACCTCCAAGGATGCTAGAAAACCGGGTATATAGTCAATGGAAGGCCTGAAATCAAACATCGAGATAAATTCCAAGCTTCGTTGTTCCACGAACAATGGACTCAAGGACAACCTTTTTCTGCTCAAGGCGTCCGCCACCACGTTACCCTTGCCAGGGGTATACGCTATCTCGAAATCATAGGATGCTAAGAACTCCATCCACCTTTGCTGTCTCAAATTCAAATCCTTCTGAGAAAACAAGTACTTCAGTGATTTGTGGTCAGTGAACAATTCGAATCTCTCACCAAGAAGATAATGGCGCCAAATCTTAAGTGCAAAAACAATAGCGGCCAACTCTAAATCATGGGTAGGATAATTTTTCTCATGTGCCCTCAACTGCCTTCCACCATAGGCTATTACCCTTCCCTCTTGCATTAAGACTGCGCCCAGCCCTGTCCCACAAGTATCGGTATAGACAACAAATGGCTTACTCCCATCTGGCAACTCTAAAACTGGAGCAGTGGTTAAAGCTCTCTTTAACCGTCGGAACACATCATCACAATCTACGTCCTATGCGAAAACAAGATTCTTCTTCGTTAAGTGGGTTAATGGGGCTGATATATTTGCGAAGTCTTTGATAAACTTCCTATAGTAACCCGCCAACACCAAGAAACTTCTTACTTCGGTAGCATTTCTAGGAACCTTCCAATCTTGAATTGATACTACCTTCGCGGGATCCACAGCTATCCCTTCCTTAGAGACCACGTGCCCCAAGAACCGCACTTCCTTCCTCCAGAAGTGACATGTAGAGAATTTAGCCTTAAGGCTATGTGCTCGAAGAGTCTCCAACACCTCCCCAAGATGTAGAGCATGCTCTTCTTCACTCTTAGAAAATACTAAGATATCATCCACAAAGACCACCACGAACTTATTAAGGAACTCCCTGAACACCCTACTCATCAAATCAACAAAGTATGCTGGGGCGTTCGTCAACCCAAATGGCATCACCAGCCACTCATAGAAACCATCCGGAGTCCTAAAGGCAGTCTTGTCTATGCTATCCTCAGCCACCCTCAACTGATGAAACCCCGTGGCTAAGTCCAACTGAGAAAATACTGAAGCGCCAACAAACTGATCGAAAAGATCATCAATCCTCGGCAATTGGTATCTATTCTTCTTTGTGAGTTTGTTGAGTTCTCTATAATCTACACAAAGTCTGAGGGACCCATCCGCCTTTGTAGCAAAAACTACTGGAGCACCCCACTCCGATATACTTCGTCTTATGAACCCCTTCTCAAGCAACTCCCCTACTTGCTTATGGAGTTCCCTCCTCTCACGAGGAGCCATGTGGCTCACTGGTAAAGATACAGGTTTAGCATTATCCACCAGATATATTCGGAAGTCAATCTCCCGCTTCGGAGGTAAGCCCTTCACCTCCTCAAACACATCCGAGTATTCCCGGACCACTCTAACAGATTGCAAACTCTCGACCGAAGCGTCAAGCGATTCAAGATAACTTAGCATAACAGAATCCATGGGATTACAAGAGATCTCGAGAGTGTTACCCAAGCGGGTCATGAGCCTAACAACTCTCCTTTCGCAATCAAGAACGACGCCATTACTGGATAACCAGTCCATGCCCAAAATCAACCCATAGCCCGTGAAGCCCAAAACAAAAGCATCACATCTAAACTCAATGCTAAGTATAGAAATCTTCAAACCCAAACATATCATGGAAAAATAAGTGGAGCCCCCAATTGGGTTTGAAACAACCAAGGGATCATCTACCAGACTGGTGTCTAAGTGCAGTGACTCAACTAATGATGATGAGATAAACGAATGCGATGCGCAGGAATCAAACAATGTACGGACTGGATGATCAAATAGAAAAACCAGACTTTCAACGGAAATAGTTCTACCTCTTTCCTGAATCGGTGGAACCGCGAGAGCCTGTACTTGCCCCCTAGCCTGACCCGGTGCCATAAGAGCTTGCACTTGTCCTCCTGAGGTAGATCCCGTCCTTTGCCCCTTCTTAGGGCAATCTTTCACTAGATGCCCTGCTTCGCCACAGTTATAGCAGCCAGTCTTCTTCTTCTTTCGACAATCTTTGCTTATGTGGCCTGGAATCCCGCAATTGAAGCACTTCTTCTTTCCCTTGCCACCGTTGCCTTTCCCACCTTTGTTTTGCTGTTGTTGCTGAGGTCTCTTTTGATCTCCCTTCTTCTCGGGTGCCTTATTAGCATTGGGATCCTTCTCTTCTTCATGCATGAGTGCCATGTCAACTAGCTTCTCAAAGGTGGCCCCCATAGGGATATGAGTCATAGCCAACCCATGCATCGGTTCATTCAAGCCTTTCACGAACCTCAAAGCCTTCTTTTTCGGTGTATTCACCATGTCTAGGCCAAACCTTGCCAATTGATTAAACTTGTTAACATATTCCTTCACTGAGAGATTTCCTTGCTTTAGAGTCAAGAATCTTTCCATATACAAGTTTTCCTCCGCCCTTGAGAGAAACTTTGCCACAAATCTTTGCCTAAAATCCGCCCAAGAGTCAACGGGGCGTTCTCCGTTAGTGACCTCCCACCAGAATGAGGCCTCTCCCTTCATTAACCAAGCAGCTAACTTGACTTTCTTTCCTTCTTCCATCTCAAAGATATCTATCAACTCTTCCACCTCCTTAAGCCAGTCTCTAGCCTCCAAAAAAGTTTCTGATCCTTGAAAAGGTTTCCCTCCCATAGCTTTAAACTCCTTGCAAGTCTTAGCAAAAGTATCTGTGCGAGGGGGAGGGGGAGGAGGAAGATCGGGTGCTACGGTTGGCGGAGGAACATTTGCTGGACCCGCAGTGGTGGCCCTAGCCTCCATCAATCTCCTATACCATACTGGTATCGTCACACCCTCCGGAAAGTTAAGATCCTCAGCCATGCTGAAACGAAAAAGGAAAGATTCAAAACGGAGAATTCGAAAGATAAAGATATGGCTATTGGGGATTATGCTTTTTTTTTCAAAAACTTTTCTCTTTAAAGACATGTTTTTGAAAATATCTCTTCCAAAAATGTTTTTAGAAAAATAGTTTTCTAAAAATTTTATCTGTTCCGGTAACCTGGCTCTGATACCACGTGTAACACCCCACTCCCGCTATGGTCACTCGCTAAGGGAATGCCATAACATCGGTGGAGTATTTTAAGTGAATATAGAACAGAAAAATTACATCAAGACAGGTATAAGTAATGCTTGAAAATTTAAAACATCATTTCAATTGCTGCGGAAAATAAAACATGTCTGGTTACATCACAAAACCATAATGAGAGTCAAGTACAAAATATCCATCCTGATAAATAAAAATACATAATCCCAATACATGAACTGATAGCCATAAAAGAAAAGGGTAAGCTGAGCTCTACATCTAGGGTCCAAGCTCCAAGAGAGTAATAAAAGCAGCCTGATCAAAGCCCACTCGTGCTGGGCCCACTCTGAGAACCTGAGGGTTGGGAAAAAGATAAAAACAACGGGGTCAGACATAAGTCTGAGCGAGTCCTATAACTTTAACAATGCAATCATTAAAGTAATTAGGGTATGATATAACTTGGTACGGTGTGACTAGGGATAAATGACTACACTCAGTAGCCAATCAGACTTAGAATGAACTAAGATAACGATAAAGACGCATTTATCCACCCAAGGATAATTACTACACTGCACCACACCAGTCGTTCCTACTTAAAGGTTGATCCCTCCCAAGGACCTAGTAAATTTACCCAGTAGTTTCGTGTACCCCTAGCTGACTACATAGGTGCCGCCTGCCCCTATCTCCACTAGGTGTACCCACTACTCCCAAGCGATCGGCTCCCTACCGTAGATACCCGTGCTGGCCCCACAATGGGGTGTATCACTCCCCATAGTGGCAACCCGATACAACAAATGGTGCACGGCTTATATCTACACGATGCAACAACGTCTTACCTACCAGCCCGGGTCCACACACGCATATGAAACCCGTTGGACTTGCGCTGCCACCGCTACCCCATTTTGACCTCATATAGTCAAGCCCAATATGCGTGTCCCGTCCTCGACTTGGGTCGAGCCCACAAAGATACATTTGGGATATTGGTTGAAATGGGCCCCCACAAGCTACCCACCTAAGCTTGTCATTTCTAGTGTATAACACTTAACCCTTTAATCATGTTTTAATTATATGTTCCACTTTGGTTAAGTACTCTAATCGTATTTTCTATTGCCACCCAAGGCAACCACTAGATTTCCACATGCCACCCAAGGCACCCACTTAACCCCTCATGTCCCTCTACATGCTAATATGGTTAAGTGTTTCTTGATTAATTAATTAAGATCATGACCTCATAAAGACCTCTCACGTTGGACCATCTTTCATGACTGCTGGATATGCCGGTTGGGTCCGGGCAGACTTCCGTTATAAAAAGGGTCTAACCTCGTGTCTTTACTTTAATCATGTATTTAATTTATGACTAAGACCTCTCACATTGGGCCAATCATTTGTAGCTGCTGGATTGCCGGTCGGTTCCGGGCAGACTTCCGCTACAAAAGGGTCTAACCTCGTGTCTTAGTTGATTAATTACACCTAATTAATCACCCCCATAATTTGTATTAATTATCCCTAATTAATTACACATTTTTAAGAATATGGGTAGACCTAACTAAATAGGTAAATTCCCAATTCCATAGTATGGGTAGACCTAACTTAATAGGTAAATTCCCAACTCCATAATATGGGTAGACCTAACTTAATAGGTAAATTCCCAATTATGTCCATTCATTTTATGTTATACTTAAGCATACCAACTTTACACATTTTTATTAATATGCATATTAACCCCATCGTTTCCCACGTAATTCATTCTCATGACATGTCATATAAACGGGGAGTTTTATTATAAATGTGATGGGTTCAATCTTAACACAACGTTGGCATTTACATGGGTTTAAAAGGTGTCAACTTGCATCACAACATTAAACCCAACTAGCATAAATCATTAACCCAAACTTGCATATGAACTTGCATATAAACTTGCATATGAACTTGCATATAAACTTGCATATGAGCTTGCATAACATGTCATACATAGAGGCAACCTTGCATATGTTATGCATATCATAAAAAGAGACAAACTTGCATATGAACTTGCATATAAACTTACATATGAACTTGCATATAAACTTGCATATAAACTTGCATATAAAATTGCATATGAACTTGCATATGAACTTGCATATGAACTTGCATATCATGTCATACATAGAGGCAACCTTGCATATGTTATGCATATCATAAAAAGAGACAAACTTGCATATGAACTTGCATATAAACTTACATATGAGCTTGCATAACATGTCATATCATAAAAAGAGACAAACTTGCATATGAACTTATGACATATGACAACCACAACATGCATAAATCCTCATTTACATCCATAGCCTCCTAATATCCTATCCTAATTAGTTTAGCAATTGCTTGCTAAAGGCATAGGAACTCACCAAAACCAAGATTAGCAAACTTATGAAGTAGAACTAGTTGCTATTTTTGAAGAAGATGATGATTAGAGGTTGATTAGCTTCCAACTTTCTTCATAAACTAGTGGAGGCTCCTCCTAAGTTTGATTTTGGCGGCATGATGGCATCAATTCTATTTTTAGTATGGATTAGGCTTGCATTAGGGTGTATTTATAGGATTAGGGTGTGTTTTAGACCATAGGATTAGCCCTAGGTTAGATTAGGTCCGTCAGATTTAGGAAGTTTCCAGAACACAGCCCAAACCAGCCAAAAAAACCTGACCTGGTGCACCCAGGCCAATTGGCCCGACACCCTGTGTCGACAGGCAAGTCGACAGGGCAGTCGACTTGGCCTGGCCCAAGTCGACAGGCCTGTCGACAGCCCTGTCGACATGGCTAGGGCGGGAAATTTCCCGCTGACCCCCGCTGGTTCCAATTTCGACATCTGAATTTGAATTTTAAATCTGTTTTGAACTTTGAATTTTCCGTAAACTTCATTGGGCCATAACCCGGCCATACGGACTCCGATTCTCGAAAACTCGGACTCTATTTCGCGTATTTTTCCGAGACGAATGCAATGAAGCAGCCCGTTTCCCCCAATTCTCACATTTGAGATTATTTATTCTGTAATTAGTGAATTTTAGCATTAACCGAAATTCGGGGTGTTACAGCCCCTTTCTAAGCTCTATATGGGAGGCCATGCAAATCACTAACGTGTTGGTGTGAGACTACCGACAGGATTATACTCGAACTAGACTTCTTCCGTGAATCTATGGAGATGATATCTTTGATTAAACAGAGAATGAAGGCAACCCAAGACCATCAGAAATCGTATGCTGATAAGCATAGGAGGGAACTATAATTTAATGTTGGAGACTTAGTGTTCGTGAAAACGTCCCTCTTAAGAAAACTGTTTGGTTTGGAAAGACTGGGAGGTTGGATCTCGGATTTATTGGTCCTTTTAGTGTCATCGAGAAGATAAGATCTTTGGCTTATCGAGTAGATCTCCCAGAGCGTCTATCGGGAATCCATAATGTTTTTCATGTATCTCATATAAGGAAATGCCTTCATGATTCTGCTATCAGACTCGAGCTTGACGGAATTAGGGACATAGAGAAACTCGAGTTGGAGTCCAGGATTCCCGTGCAACTGCAAGGATTGTAGAGCATGGAATCAAGAGAATCCGCAACAAAACCGTTCGCCTCATCCGAGTAAATCGGGGGAATGACCCTGTGGAAAGCACATGGGAAACTACAGATAAGACGAGACAGACTCACTCCGAGCTTTTCACGGGTAACTTTTTCTCAAAATAGCGTTCATAGATGCATCGTGATTGTTAGATTGGATGTTAGGAAATGGTTGCAACACCGTTGCGCACCACATTCATATAGAAATATATTCATATTTAGGTTGTTTACATACATGCTGCATCACTTATTACACCAACATGCTAGGGTAGAGCTCACTTTAGTGGGTCTGCAGTTCATGATCATTGCGAGTCATGGATGCTTTTGGATGTATTATAAACAACATGGGTGTACAACATGGATGTTTCGGGCGTGTTGTTTTTTTCTCCCCTTAAAGCATATTTCGGGACGAAATCTCTGTTAAGGAGGGGAATGTAACACCATGTAAAATTCACCAGTATTAATAAATAATAAATTAAACAATTAAAAATAAGCAATTAAATCATATGGCTGGGAAATTAGATTTTTGCAATTTCAGGAATTTGGCTACGAAACTCTTTTATTTAGATTCGTGGCTAAATTCTAAATCATTTTCATATATCATATGCTGAAAACGGTTAATGTATGAAAAAGTTATGAACAAATGAATTTGGACAGTTTATACAAAAATTTATATATATATATATATATAATTATCTGAATACTATATATATTGTCCAAATAATAATTTGAAATAAAAGAGGGAAATTCAAAAAATTTAATTTGGAATTAAGATCTAGGGGACAACGTATATTGGATACATGGAAGAGAATGAAGAAAATTAAGAATGTAATTAATAAAATAAACAGCTCAGCAACGCAGCAAAATTAGGCGTTCCAGCCCCGAAGGGGTCGACCGCTAAGTGGTTGGGTGGCTCAATTCTGCCTAGGTGGATTAGGGTTTTCTAAGAGGATATTTTTATATGGATGGCTTGGATTAATTTTTATTAATCCGACGGCTCCTACTCACACGAGCAAGTATAAATAACCCCACAAACAAAAAACAAGAAACCCTAATTATTATATACATTTGCCTCCATGCTGCTGAATTCCATAGAAAAACAAAGAGAACAGGGTGAAAGTTTCTTTTACTTCTCTAACCCTCTTCTATATCTCTCTATTTCAATATATCTATATTTAGAATTATGGAATTTAGCATTAACAAATATATATATATATATATATATATATAAGAATCTAGTTATATGTTTCTTATATGTATATTGTTAGGAGATCAATCAGTGCTCGCTTAAACGTTGAGAACCGTCGTAGATCTTGAAATACTACCACATCTCCACCTAGTTTGTGAGAGGAATCTAGTTTGGCTTAAAGTTATATTATTGTTTTTATTAGTTTGCAATATGAATTATATGCCTATGAAGATTTGGTTATGCGATAATATAAACACGAAAATCCCCAAATCTTCTATTTTGTAATTACGTAGAAATTTGTCATGTTGAATTAGTTTTGGGGAATTGTGGTTTTCGTATTGGATTAAAGGTAAATATGTGTGTTGTACTATTATTTATATTTTATGCAATTCACCATTATTATCATTTGGTTTAGCCCAAAAGGGTTCGGAACTGAATATTTTCATATTTGAATTGGATTTGGATCCTAATTTGGGTGCAAGCGCATTCGTAAATTGGAATAAGTCAGATGTAAATATTTTGGGTGTATAACACCATACAAAAGGGCGAATTGGATGAAATATGGATTGTAAACATTCATATGTGAATATATGTAGCACTCTACTTTTAATTTAATATTGAAATTATTTCTACATGCCTAGGATACAAGTTGCAATTGTCATGTATATATATATATATATATATATGTTTTCCATTCACTGCTATTTGGTATATGTTCATTATGCCATCATGTTTATGTTGTTGCAGTAAAATATGGAAAAATCTAACTTGCATGCCTTAATTTGGATAAGATGACAATTTCCACCTCGTTAGAACATTTCCCCATCTATAAGAATGTTACGTTAATTAGACGTTATTATTATATTACTTATGTTTACGTAATTAACGTTTTCTTAGTGTAATAAATGCGATTAGGTTAGAGTTTGAACATGAAATGTCCCTTTAATATATATATATATATATATATTTCTTTGCTTGTGTGTGTATACATTTAGAATGGCTTAAATATATATAAATAAATGACACATAAACACGAGGTTAGTTGCCATTTGTGGTAGAAACCTGCCCGAAATCGACCGGCATATCAAACAACCACAAGCAAGCCCAACTAATGTGAGATGTCTAGGTGCCATGGGCCACTCCTAAACTTAGTACACTAGACACGAGGTTATACCGACTTGTAGTAGAAGCCTTCCCAGGACTGACCATCATATCCAACATCTACAGGTATGTGAGAGGTCTAGTGTGTGTGTATATATATATAAGTCTGATGCCTGAAAACAAATTGGTTTACTATGCCTTAAGAAGGTCTTAAGTGGATAACTCACCTTTTTATCTAGTTTGAGTCTTAATGGGTTAGGATTAGGATCCCTCCGAAGGTTTATTCCTTGGAGAGGAACTTAAGTCATGGGACCTACCTTATCAGTATTAAGGTAGGTTTTTGGGTCCTACTTCTTTAAAAGTGGTAAGGCATAAAACGGTTAACGGAGAGGGGTGGTTCATAGGGATGTCAACTTCCTCTAGTAGTTTGTAAGGGCTTAACTAGGGACAGGATTGGTAATTGAAAGGATATGTGGCCATTGCATGCTCACTAACTGTCTAAGGGAAGTCTTAAGCGACATAGATGTCTTACCGGGTAATATAAGTTAAGTAGTAATGTTTGGAATACTAGATCTCATATTACAAATGAGAGAATAGACTTAAGAACGTTGATGTACAAGGACGGGGTTCTTAAAGGGATAGGGGTCCGCCTCAGGGTTATAAGAGATTGTAAGAATCCATCTTTAATAGGGCCATAAGTGATGGAGAATACCACCTCGTTGGGTCTTTGCCCTAAAACACTAATGGGTGGTTGAGTTGGATATCCACCATATTGGTTAGAAACTTGTTTGTTTGTTGTGTGCTGCATAAACATACCTTGGCATATGTAACCTGCTAAAATTATAGGGTATGGACATTAAGTAGCACTATATTTCAGTCACATAGGACTTTATGTTCTGACCCCCTCTCCTTAACATCCAATAGGTCAGTATATGGGGTAAAGCCATGGATGAAGGCATGATTGAAACTGATGAAGAAGATGAAGTTATTATGATATTATTAGCAGCTATTGCATTGCTTCTTTTGGAATCGTACGAGATTGAACTATTTGATGTACCTATTGAATAAATGAAAGTGTGACTATGTATTTCTGAGATTTTTGAAATAATGGTTCATCTTATTTAAATATTATATTTTCTCTTTCCGCTATGTGAGATTTCCATTTGAAATATATGTTATTATTATCTATGAAAATGTAATCCTTATAGGAACCAACGACCCATTTAGAATGGCTCTAAGTTTAAATGGGCCTTTTCTGGGTCGAAATTTAGGCCCATTTCGGGCGGGTTGTTACAGAGAGTTTCAAAGGACATGTTATGTAGGTGGAAAATCATTTTTAATAAAACATTATGATGTATACTGCTTTTCTTATAGTGTGCTTATGGAGTTTGTTAAAGATTTCCTCCATTATACCGAAATAGGAGGAGTCTATGTCAGCAAATGAAAGAGGGGTGGCTGGCAGTTTATGTTGAACGACAAGGACATAAGAAGATTTGTAGAGGGCTGCAATATGAAGTGGATTTTCAAATTGAAAGCACCGTTGACAAAGACATTGAGCCTTGATTCAACTGCAACCGCATGTAATCATACGACTAAGGAAAAACATAATTCAAGATATATATGTATATGTAATATATATCCATTCTTGTGTGTGTGTGTGTATATATATATATATATATATATATATACATATCCGTGTGTGTGTAAAGAACTATGAAGGCCATCATTATTATTTTTATTGCTTCAGTTTCTACTAAGAAACCGACGTCAAAGCGCAAGTATACTACCACACATAGACTTCAGCAGCAACGCAAATGATGAAAAACAAGACAACTTAAGTGGGTCATAAGAAACTATCGTCGTAGCCTGGTATGAATAATGGTAAAGAAGATGTCATTGTGATGAAAAAAGGAAAAAGGAGGAAGTTAAATGTAGAAAATGAAACAGATATTTATGATGATACCTGAGATAATGAAGCTGATGTTGAGGTAACTTTCAATTATTATTTCAGTTTTATTAATCAAATTGATATCTTGTATTTCAAACGACTTTTTATAAAAATTCTGCACGTAAAAGCAAGAACTACATTTTAATATTTTCTACTACTGTGTTGATTTCCTATTCCGACCATGAAGGCTACAGCTAATTCAAGCAACTATTGGTTCTTTGTGCATGCATTCTGTCGAAAATGCGAACTCTTTATACATCGACTTTATTTGGTTAACTAGCTTAAATTTATCAACGATGATGAATAATACTGCTAATCTGCTTGCAGTTCTTACAATCACCAGTGTTGAGGAATTATGAACAAAAGAAAATTGTGCGTGTGCTAGAAAATTATGCAGTTAGTAGATCACTTAGGGTGCCTTCATTGGTTAGTAGTATGAGAGAGGCTGCAATACGAAATAGGAAAGAAAAAGGTAAAGATATTGATGGATGTGATGAATACATACCAGAAAATGATGGTGAAGGTGACAGTGATGATTCATCACAGGTATAAAAAAGTTATTTGTTTACTACTTATTGATTTTTCTTTTGTAAACATAAAAAATCTTGAACTTCGACTTAATTGTAGAGAATCAAATTTATTAAGTCAAAGGAATCTTTCCTTGGACCTAGAACTCGTTCGCGAGCCATTGCAGCCCTTGAAATTAAGAAGGAAGCGATGACACACACCCGCCTTCCAAAGAAAGCTGGCTCTATCAAGGATGTGATGACATGCACTCCCATTCCAAAGAAAGTCGGTAACATGGAGAAAACTGCAGAAACAATGAGGAAATTGATGCAACCTGTACTGTCTCATCCAGGAGTTTTAAAACCTTCAACGTCTCATCCACCAGTTTTAAAACCTACATGTAGCAAAATGTTTAAACAATCAGCCAACTATGAAGTTGTTGATTCAGTCGCTGCTTATTTAGCGATGCGGGAACGTCAAAAGTAGAATGTTGCAACTCCAACAATGGAAAATGTCACTGATCAATTAGACCAGGAATGTATTGCAGAGGAAGATGAAGCAGGTAAAATGTTTCTTTATCCGTGCACTACACTGCACTGCACTATTGAGTGTGTCTATTATAAGTTTTGCATGCATATTATATGTTTCTGTAAGGCCATACCACTACAACAAATCAGATCTATTACAACAGGCAATGCCCGTTGTAATAGGGGTTTTACAGCGGCTAGCCCGCCCGTTGTATTAGGCCATGTTGTAATATGTCCTCTTTTACAACGGGCAATGAATGTAGTAACAAGCGGTTGTAATAGACTTTTTACAACGGTCTTATATTGTTGTTGTATGTTTCTTAAATAAATAGCAGCCCGTTGTAATATTTTTTGCAACAGGCATTGACCGTTGTAATATGTTTTATAACAACAATTAATGCCCGTTGTAAAATGCTGAAAGTTGCAATGGATTTGAATATTACACATAATATTAATAATATTTACAATAATTGAATATTTAATTCAAAAATTATTTTTAAACAAGATTTATTCAAATAAATATTTATTACACTTTCAAGTAGTACACATAATATTTCCCCTCTATTTACACAATCAATTGTACACACACTTCCTCGCTACATTTCACTCATATACATTGACTCCTCACTACACACTTATTCACTCATATACATTGACTTCTCACTACACTTATTCACTCATATACGCTGACTCCTCACTACACATTTATTCACTCATATACACATACACAGTCACTCACACTCTCACTATAGTTTTAGTCTTCGGCTTCTTGCTTCAGATTTTATACAAGATATAAAAAGTAGAACATACTCTTTAATTAATAATTAACTTGGCACCTACACCACAAAATAAGAGGACATCCCTGATTACTGAAGATCATAATATCTACTTTCATTCGGTTTTTTTTGAACTTGCTTGATTCCGGTTGGATTCTTGGTCTGATTTTAAAATATAAACCTATGTATGTACATATATTAAGGCACAAAAACTGTAAGCCAAAATAAGAACATAATTATCATTTTAGCATCATAAATGTTTACAATAATTTTATACTGACAAATGCAATACCATGAGAAAACAGAATTGTATATACCTTAAATTTTGGTGGCTTGATTAATTCAAAAACCATTACATCACCAACAATTAGTATGTGTAATCTGATAACTACAAATATAAGTGAGAAAAATACAAAACAGTTGAAAATATTGACCAGATAATTATTGCAAAGGTCGCACAATTCCTTTGATAATTAATTATGAATTGCCAGGAAATGTTTAAAACAAGGTACATGCCCTCTATAATAAATAAATTATTCATAATACAGGAAATTTGGTGACAGATTTAGATGTCATCAGCTCTTCAACATAATCTCAAATGGTTTGGATACAAATTTATGCCTCACTGAACATGGCAATGATTTTGGCCAATATCAATGAATCAGTGATATATCAGCATAATATTGATTACTGGACTGACTAAAACCCCCCAATGTCTAAAAATCACAATAGACAAAAGAAAAAAGAAAAAAAAGATAATTCCTTTTTTTTTTTAAAAGTGTTGCTTCCATTTCATTTTACCAGCATAAGCAGAGGTAAACATAAGATAACCTAGGAACATTACAATGGCTGAAACAATGGCAACCATCACAGGAAAAGAAAATACAACCCTTTGAATAAAAAAAAATGAAGTGCAGGAAATACCCTTAAATACCCTTTTACTTCACGCAAGTAAATTAATAGTGTTGTCATTATAATAGAGATCTTTCTATAATGCACAGACTTCTCTAATTTTAGAGAAACAAGTATCTTGAATAGGCATCCAAGCTGAGTTACGAACCATACTTTTATGGATTCATAGTACCATCAAAGACTATTGAAGATGTTCTTATGAAACAACAACCTTGTTTATTTGGTTTCACGATGAACTTTAACCTTGATTAGCGATGTATGTAACAATGACAATTAACAAATGATCTAGGTCGACAACAAATCAATAAAAATCAGCTTTGTTTGTTTTAGTAGAAAATGGGTCTGATGCTGAATACAAATAACAAGTGATAAGAGCTTGCTAACTTGTTTGGTTTCAAATAAGTACTGTCATTGAGCTTTTTCATTAAGTGAAATAAATAAGAAAATTTTTAGTGTTTATTGCTGGTGCTGATCACTTACCGTCTAGCTGCTTGACTAATATAGTCTCTTTCTATATGTAAATGTGAAACATTATGAATAAATTATTTTAACTAGTTGACCAATACTGATTTATTTTAGCTCAAATGAAACTAAAGCAAAATTTGCAATACATATCCAAAAAAAATCAACATATTAAATAAGTACGGAAAGATGGACAAATCTACGTGATACTTTTATAACAACTTACTCAAAAAGTAGTTGCACCAAAGAATAATTAATTTTACTGTTAAGGGTAATTTTACAATGTATTCAACATTCAACATTCCATTCAGTGTTAAGCGTTCCGTTCTAAGCATTTTGAACAAAGGATACGTAAATTTAACCTATGTAGTACGACAACTTCAAGATCAAATAAAATAAAGAAAAGATCCATACCTTCCTAAGAGTATAAGCGAGAGAAAATCAAGAAACCTCAGCACCAACTATGATGACCTCAGGTCCATCGTGGGAGACCCCTCATTCCCTTCTGTATCCAACATGATTATCATCAATGCTCTTAACGTTAACGGTTTCATTATCAATGTTCCTCTTCCTGGGATTGAAATAATTAACGAATTTGAGAAGAAATAGAATTCCTAGTATCGAAGCCAGAGTCCCTCCGAATTTGAGAATAAATAAAAATCACTACGTCAATTGCGATGACTAGATGATTCTGACTCCGATGCCCAAAGTTAATTTTGAAAATCTTTCAACCTAAAGCTTTCACAGTCTCCACCGAGTAATGCATATTTGGTAATTGAGATCCAGATAGAAACGATTTGGCAATCGAGATATCGAAATCGAAATTGATTTCGAATTTCTGACCGAATCGACCGAAAAATCGAATCTCAAAATCGATCTGGAAATCCAGAACAAAACCCATTTTGAATTCGAAATCGACTTAGAAATCAAAGTTGCAACCAAATACCCGAGCGTCTAAAAAGAATGAATTGTGTTCTTAAAGATGAGTTATCAGAGAGAAACGGATCTGTTTCTAATACAGAGAGTTGGGTTTCATTCTTTTTCCAACAGAGAATGGAAACAACGATGAAAAAGGAGGCGGGGTTGAAACTTCGAGATAAATTTATAAGCGGGATACAGAGGCACGGGTAGAATATTGGGGTAAATTAAAACGTGTTTAGTTTTAACAACACAATTCAAAATAAAATTAGATTTATGTATAACTAAGTTAAATAATTAGACCAAGAACAAATATTAAATTATATTATGCTGATTGAAATTTAATTTAATTTCTCATCATTGCTAAATTAATAAAAAAAATAAAAAAATAACCTTCAAAATCAAAGATTGATTTTAGAATTGTTTTTAGTTGATTAATCAAAAAAATTCATATCTATATTCAAGAAATTAAATATTATCCAATATTTAAAGACCAAATACAAATGCGGCTACAATCACATTTGCAATTGACAATTATCCGTTCAGATACGGTCAAAGTTATAACTATTTTTGTGTAATTATATAAATAAAATTGTTGTTATTTACCATTTTATATAAGTAAAATATCTTAATATGTATCATCTTTATAATTTTTTAATATTAACTCCAACTATTATTTTTTAATTATCATTCAATTAATCAATATTTATTATAAAATTTTGTAATTAATAACTATTACAGTATTCAATAGCGATTTATTTATAAATTATTAATTAAATACTTAGTATTAATTTATTATTAATTATTAATTTATTAACCAATTACTGATTATTAATTACTCAATATTACTTACTAATAACTGGAAAGTAAAATTAATCTTGTCGGAATACTGTTCATATATTATAATCAGTAATTAGATATTATTTATTAATAGTCATTAATTATTATAAGTTATAAATGATTAATATAATATTATTGATATGATTACTTATCAAATATTAATAAACAATATCATATTATTAATGATTAAACTATTACTATGGACATTTTGTGAACACTGGTATCTATTACAACGGACATGAAATGACCGTTGTAATAACATTATATTATAACGGGTAGTCAATACACGTTGTAAAAAGAGCATTGTAAAGGATATCTATTACAACTGTCCAGAGACGGCCGTTGTAATAGAATTCTATTACAACGGGCAGTCTATGCCCGTTGTAAAAAGGGTGTTGTATAGGCATCTATTACAATGGTCAGGAAAATGACAGTTGTAATAATATTCTATTACAACGGGCAGCCAATGCCCATTGTAAAATTAATGTTGTAATAGGGTATTTTTGTTGTAGTGTATATTAACTTTCTATTCATTTTTTGAACATGGTATATAAGGTACAAGCTCCAAAAAAACTAGAGGAAAGTCAAAAATGACTAAGATACATGCTAGAACCTCCGATGATAAAGTTCCAATGATAAAGTAATTATTGCTTTAAACGAGGATGGTCAGCCAGTTTCTGATAATATTACAAAGTCAAGCAATTTTCTTGGAACACTATTAAATGATAATGTGTCTCTTACATACATGAATTGGCATGTTGTTCCTGATCAATTAAAGCTGCAAATGTCGGAATATAATTTGGTAAAATCTATCACCCTAAACCATAGTTCAACTGACTTCCTAAATGTTTTGTTTTAATTAATTAGTTTGTTTCTTGAATATTGTGTTTGATATGTTGTAGGCTGGTATGTCATTCTCGAAAAAGGACACAAGTAGGTCTTGAACACACTTAGTGACTCTTGGAGGCAGTACAAGTCTCGTATGAAAGCAAGATATTATAAAAAATATCCAACTGATGAGGAAAGGCTTGCGAATAGGCCCAATACAATTCCGTTGGAGGACTTTAAAATGCTCTTGAACACTTGGGGATTAATTAGTTAAAAACGGTTTAAATGTGACCACAAAAGTAATCTAATTTGTGTAATGCTAATTTAATAATCATGCAACAGATGGAAAAAGAAATAAAGTAAATTAATGATATTCATAATTAATTTTTTTAATAGTTCACATTATCTCGTTTAGTGCTTATCTTTTTTTAGATTTTTAGGCCCTAGCTGAGACTAATCAGCGCTTGCATATCGTGGGTCCCAAAACTCATGAACTAGCTAAAGAAAAGATAGTATGTGTGTAATAACCCGGAAATCCGAGCCAATTAAATTTTTTTATTTTGGCAGTTTTAATGAATTTTGAATATTTAAAATGAATTATTTTAAATAATAATGACGAGAAATTTATTTTGAATAGAATTAGAATGGATATATTTATACAGATTGTTGTTAGAGTATAAATAATTATTTTTAATTATAAAAGGAATTGAAAATGGCGTGGTAGTTTGAAATTTCGATTTCAAAGTTCAATTGAATGTACATGATTCAAAATAAACCGGATTTTGGCGAAACCAAAAATATTTGAATCTATTTGAAAATATCTTTCCAACATATCCGTAAATTCGAAATTTCATAGCGGGAATCAAAAGTTATGTCCAGTTGAAAATTCAGAATAGTCTCTATGGAATTCTGGCCTTTAAAAATGGAAATTTTGCAAACGACCTCAGTTTTTGACGAAACCACTTTTATTGGATCCGGAATGTCAAGTTATTGCTAGATTCCAAAATTCATAATTTTTCGAATCAATATGTGAGCGTGGCGAAGTAAAACGTGCTTTGTCAATTTCAGTCAATTTCGATCAACCAGAAAATGGCTATTTTTCGAATGGTCTCATAATTTGATGAAATTTGTTTTGTTAGGACCATATCATCAATACAAAGCTGGAAATAAATTTTCGGGAATTTTTCGAGTTAATATGTTGCCTCGGTAAATTGAAATGTGCGTTCAGATTTCATATATACTGAATTATATTTTAAATTTGATAAAAACAGATCGTAACAGCCGAATAGGGTTACGAAACATATCCAATTGTGTTCGGAATGGGGGTAGTTAGTTAGGGGTGACAGTCGTTGGGCCCGATTTTGAGCTCGAGATTAAAAGTGACTTTAAGGAGAATTAAATTAATAAATTAAATAAATATATAGGGCCCCTCTCTATCCTTTTATCCCTCAAGTCAACGTTCATTGGAAAAAAAATATAAATCAAAAAAACCCGACCCCCTCAGTCCCCCACACACCGTCGTCGTCCATTGTCGCGCACGCCGCCACCACTCCCCCAGGTCCGCCGCGACCCCCCAGCCTCCACGATCTCCCTCCGCCGCCTCGCCCCTTCTGAATCGCTTCACCCAAATCCCTAGGACCCAAATCGAGCCGCCCCCTTTAAACCCCAGCCAATCACCCACTGCGCGCACCCCCCCTCCATCACCTCCGGCCGACGCCTTCGTCGAGTACACCACCACAGCGCGGCAGTCCCTCCGTAAGCTCCAAAGGGCTTCACTGCTCCGACCCCCCCCCCCCCCAATTTAAGGTGAGATTTCATTTTGTTTGTTTTATTTTTATTAAGATCTGAAAATAAAACTGCGATTTTTATATGAAAGATCTAAAAATAAAAATTCGATTTTTATATGAAAGATCTGAAAATAAAACTGCGATTTTTATATGAAAATACAGGATATTTTTTGCAGATGATAAAAACATGATTTCTAGTTTATAAAGCCATGATTTTTATTTATAGAAAAGGTTGGATTTTTAAAAACAAAATATGATCTTTTCATATAAAAAGATTTGATTTTTTTTTAAATGTAAAAAAAAGAGTTGATTTTTGAACAAGAAAGATAAGATTTTTAAAAATAGAAAAAGGTGAGATTTTTAAATTAGAAAAAATTTCGATTTTTAGTTATGTAAAAATATGATTTTTATACAGTAGTGAAATAAAAATCTGATTTTTGTAATATATATATAGTGAAATAAAAAGGCGATTTTTATAGCATTGAAATAAAAATGTGATTTTTTTTTAATATATGAACAACGTAGAGAAGACTGCGTTGGAAATAACATGCGAATTCAAACGGTTCAGAAATTCAGAAATAGAAATGGCATAGTGCATCCCTTGGTGAGAACTCCTCACTTTTATTTTAGTTTCTAGTTGAAATATATACTAGGATGCAGACGGTGCTTAGAAGCACCTGACACCCGTCGTCCACAGACCATGGACGGCTTGTTTGTTTGATTGATGTGTTGTGAAAAGTGATTGTGTGATGCGGAATGAAAATAAATATTTTATAGTTAAAAATATAACTTATAACATGTATATAAAATAGATATTTATAAACATATCGGACGATTTGTTTATATACACTGATTTGACTGATATGGATTGGGACGATAAATTTTACACATCGCCCAACTGCACAGATAATATTCAGTGTTTGTTGTTTGAAAACCCCACACGGGTGTTGGGATGATATTTGGCGTACACTAATCCTAATTATTTAGTTGTATGTCGATCGACAGGTTGACAGACAGTTGTGTAGTGCACTTTGGATGATGGTTGATTATTTATCATTGCGATTATATACATGTGTTGTATGGAATCCATGTAATTAACATTATATGGTAATTGATAGGGTCTCATTCCAATTCAGAAGATAAAGAATATTTTGAAATAATATTCAGAAAACGATTAAATATAAATTCATGTGTTGAAATTGAATAAATATCCATGTGTTTAATAAAAATATATATTCATGTGTTGAATAAAATAAATATTCATGTGTTGAATAAAAATATAAATTCATGTGTTGAAATAGAATAAATATTCATGTGTTGAATAAAAATATAAATTCATGTGTTGAAATAGATTAAATATTCATGTGTTGAATAAAAATATAAATTCATGTTTTGAATAGGATAAATATTCATGTGTTGAATAGAATAAAAATTCATGTGTTGAAATAGAATAAATATTCATGTGTTGAATAAAAATATATATCCATGTGTTGAAAAAATATATTCATTTGTTGAATAGAATAACGAAGTTATTGAAATATATAAAGCCATGTTGATTAAATTGACGCCATTTTGACGTGAACGATATTTATATCGATTTTATTCATTTTTATAATGAATATAAAAAGGAAGTGATTTCAAAATATAACGTTTTGAAAATATTATCATTTGTATATCGATGATATGGAATATTCAATTTCGATTAGAAATTGAATATGAAGTGAAACTGTTTTGAAAACGAATTTAAAACGATTTATAAAATACGTTTTAAAAGGAATCGACGAAATATATATTATATATATTATATATATATATATATTATATATATATATATAATATATTGGCCTGAATAGAACGCGCCGCGCTGCGGCAGTTCGCGAATTTCGACCATTGACTTCGAATGGACATTACGGGAGATTCGACCGTCGGATTCTCCTAAAACCGGAACCGTTGGGTTCGTGTCGAAAAGAGCTTTCTAACGAATTTTAGAGATTTGAAATCTAATGGTTGGATTTGGAGTTATGTCCAAATCAAATTTGGAAAAGGTCGCTGTAAGTGCAGTTCGATGGCTGTTGATGGAAATCGACTGTACGGGCCTTGATCAAATTATTTAAAATTGTAATAATTTGTGTAAAATCATAAGAAATGATTTGGAAAGAATTAGGATGAAAAACTCCATATTTGAAAAGATAAAAATATATTTTTATCGAAATGAACTAGTTTTGAACTAGAATTATAATCCCATTTATTTTTAAAATAAATAAAGTGGATTTGAAATGGTTTTGAAAATAACCAGAATTTCCAATATATAAAGTGAAAATGGATTTGAATCGAAATTGTCTTTGGAATATTTCGATGTTGGATTTCGTGATTATGCAGATATTTTTATGGAAATTTGAAAGATATATTTGTATCGTTATTTCTAATACGATATTTGTTAGTCGTAGAATTTGATATTGAATATAAGCCAGTATATTTTCTATTCAGAGCCTTGTATTTAATATAAAATGGGATTTGGGTTTGTCGTGAATGGTTTCTTCATTAACACTGTTCTTAAACCCAGTTGAGAAAAAGATTAAATCTTTTTATTTAGATTTAATGAAGTATACCAATTAAATGATATTTAATTGGAATTGAATTTGAATTGATTTTTGGGTTTTAACGACATTCGTTCTTTAAACCGATTTACAATGAAATGTGATTTGGAATTTATAAATATTTTTTTAAGATTTAAAGGAGATTTTCCAAAGTAAAGTTTTCCAGTTTAATAAAATAAATTGGAATGGACTGGAATTCGATTTGGTAATAATCGAAGGGAATTTCTGTGGAGGAAGACAACTAATATATCTGGAATTTAAAAGGCCTTGCCGTTATTCCATTTATATTATTAGTCGGATATGGAAGTTAATATCAATTATATATATCGATTTGTTTTCCATGAAGATCCCATTGTAAATGGAATGTGATTTTGGGTTTATCGTGAACCGTGTTTTAAATGACATTGGTTCTTTAACCTAGTTAAAGACAGGATATGGTTTCCCAAGTTAAACAATCATTAATATGATTTTTGGGAAGATTAAAACCAAGTGGAGTTTTAATGAATCTTTAATTAGATTGAGATGATCTAGAATGGAGTATCACTAGTTTTTCTCCAGGCGATAGTTAAATCTTTAATTAGATTTGAACGTTAAATGGTAATTGAATTTACCGATAACACCGTGGTGTTAGATATGAAGTATGACCAGTTTTACTTCATGGGATGAATAGGTTGGGATTGGGAAATTTAAAATGTGACGGCCCGCCCCGCACCAGCCTGCATTTCCCTCCGACAGTGCGCTGTACACATGCCCAACTAGCCCGGGACGGTCGTCAGGAGAAAGGAAAGAAGAGAATGAACTAATCAAGGAACCTGTATAATGTCTCCAGCGCATGGGATAAAATATAATAATAACATACTTGACATAAAACAGGCGAGACAGTGCATAAGCTGATAACTAATAATCAATGTCAACATCAGAGCAGCGGAAATCCAAATACAGCTTATTACAATTTTCCAAATTTACTGTCTCTAAACAAAAGAAAGCCAAAGTAGAAGATTCACCACCAATACCCAAGTAGTGACCTTCAACAACACAGAGAGAATACTATTTATATGTATTACGTGGAAGCCTCCTACTCGTCTCCGGATCATCTACCCGTGCATCACCAGCTAACCTGTCTCTAGTCTGCTCGTGTGAGCACCCAGAGTAATAAGAGGAGACATAAAACTCTGGGTCAGACATAAAGCCTGGTATGAGCGATAAGCATCTAAACAGAATAATAACAGGTATACTAAACCATACCTGAACCTGGACCTACAACCAAAGAGTTAGTACCACATACCGTACAATACTCCAAGGTGCCATAATAAATAGTGTAAGAATACGGGGGTGGGGTGTGCATGTCACAATGATAGCAAACAAATCATCCATAGCAACCATCCTCACATGTCTCACTCAGTGCGTAAAGCGTACGACATCTACCACTTTGGAACACTAGACAAACTGAGGTAACGACGAATCCCGACTTGTAGAAACCCTGCTATGACCAAGCTAAACATATGGAGTCATGACCAAACATCTCAATGACCCATTTCATTGGTTGTAGCCCTTGGTTCTACCTATGCCATAATGGCCCTGAATCCGTCTTCGTACCTCCTACCATAGTGGTCCAAAGCTATAGACGTCGATAACTCCTTGGCACGCGCCCCGCAGCAAAACCCAACCATGAAGCGAACTCGTTGATTCCCATCTGAATCTTGAGCTCTAACTTCTCATTTGGGCTTCCTTTGAATCTCGGGTTTCTGTCATCACCGGATCGGTTCGGATCCCCTCTTTGCCATCGGTTCGGTTCGGCCTTTAGCTCCCCATCATCAACGCGGTGCGGTTCGTGGCATCCATCTGGTAGCGGTTCCGATCGGCCTCCCCCAAGCACACCGGCTCGGGTCGCACTTTCTGCTCATGAGTGGTTCGGATCGTGGTCACCTCACTGGATCGGTTCGGGCTCCTCTTCGTGAAGCAACACGGATCGCCTCGCGAAGTCTTGATCGGATCGGATCGTATCGCGCCGTCGGATCGGAGTCTCCCACAAGAGCAGGTCAGATCGGAGTCTTCAAGCATCGACGGATCGGATCGGATCGCACCATCGGATCGGATCGCACCATCGGATCGGATCGCCCTTACTTCCACCGATCCGGTCCGATTCGGATAATTTCCTGCAGTTCTTCCAGCGAGCAGTTTACGCCATTCGACGGCGTTTTTGACAAATCTAACACTTCTAATCAATCATAAAACACACCATAGAGTCATAGCAGTATGTAATAGCAACAAACAACCATTCAAATGGATCAAAATGAATCAAAAGTGGCCAAAACTCCTTATTTTCCCTTAAGCATATTTAAGTAAAACTAATCATAGGGTTAACAAAACTTAATCAAATCGAACCAAATTTCTAACAGAGGCATAAAATATTATTTAAGAATTTCTAAACATTTTTCCAGAATTTATTAGTGTATGAATTCGCTAATCTTCACTAATTACCCTTAATTACCGTAATTAGTGCAAAAACTATGCAAATCACTCACCTTTGCCACAATAAAACTTTCAGATCTGAAGTGAACCTCTGATTTGCACGAATTCCAATATATAACAGCAGCTCTACCTTGGTCCTTGTGCTAATCCTCCTTGATTTGCTGTCTCTAAGCCTTAATCCTTGATTAGGAAGTGATTTTGGGTGTTTTAGAGAGATTAGAGAGTGGAGGCCATGGCTAGGTTAAGAGGAATGAAAGTGGCGGCTAGAAAGTGTCTAAAGAAATGTTTTCTAACCCTAATCAGCCGCTATATACCCCTAAACCCGAAATTCCCCTCTGGGCCTAGCTGCTAATCACCCGGTTAAGCCCAATTAAGCTGTTTTTCACCATCTGAAACTTGTTTCAGCCATATCTCCCAAACGGTGAGTCCATTTGGCTAATGTGACCACTCTACGGAAAGAGAAACCATCATCCGGAGCCAATGGGAGTGGTTTCCGGTCAAAATTCCTTTCCAGTCAAAAGTTATGGCCAAAACAGTGCCAACTAGGGGTAAAATGGTCATTTAAAAATCGGGAAAAATCATGAACATGGGAAATGACCCCAATAGTCGTCTCCCAAAGTTACATGACCATACGACTTCGTATGTGACAGAAATAAATATTCTACGATCCTATGATGCGTAGAATGCGGGTCGTTACACTCTCCCCCCTTAAGAAATTTCGTCCCCGAAATTCCTTAATCCAAAACATACAAAAGATTCCGCATGCCTAACAGCCATATACAACAATCAAACATGCAAAACAAACAAACAAGCCTACCCTAACATGCAGAAAACTGAATCTAAGTCAAAATCTTACCAGGCAAAGAGTTCCGGATAAGTCTTCCTAATGTTCTCCTCTGTCTCCCAAGTACAATCATTCTCGTCCTCGCCCCACTGAACCTTGACTAGCTTCACCGCCTTCCTTCGAAGTTGCTTCATGTCATGCTCGACAATACGGGCCGGCTTGTGGTTCCCAACCGCCTCGGGTTCTACTTCGAAGTCCTCTAACTGATCAGGTGAAATAGTCATATCTGAGTCGTGAACGAACTTCCTTAGTTGGGAAACATGAAATACATTGTGAACTCCCGCCATTTTCTCTGGTAAGTCAATTATATATGCCAAATTCCCGACTAGGTCAAGAACAGGGAATGGGCCAACGAATCTTGGTGCCAACTTGCCTCTCCTGCCAAATCGTATTACGCTCTTCAACGGAGAGATCTTGACAAACACCAAGTCACCAACGGAGAATTTTAAGTCTCTTCTTCTCTTATCAGCATAACTCTTCTGCCTATCTTGGGCAGCCTTCATTCGTTGTTGAATGGTCTTGATTTTATCTGAAGTTTCCCTAACCACATCTGGTCCAAGCATAAACTTCTCGCCAGTCTCTATCCAACATGATGGTGAGTTGCATGGTCTTCCGTACAAAGCTTCATATGGAGCCATACCGATATAGGATTGGTAGCTATTATTATATGCAAACTCTACTAGATGCAAATGGTCATCCCATGATCCACCAAAATCCAATATACAGGCTCTCAAGAGATCCTCCAAAATACGATTCACCCTCTCCGTCTGACCGTCGGTCTGAGGATGATATGCGGTACTGAGATGTAACTCTGACCCTAAAGCCTCTTGTAAGCTCTTCCAAAACCCACTAGTGAACAACGGGTCTCGGTCGCTCACAATGCTTTTAGGTACTCCATGGAATCTCACTACCCATTTCATATACAATTCTGCTAATTTAGCTGCCGTTCTGGTTGATTTGACTGGTATAAACCTTGCACTTTTAGTCAGTCGATCTACAATTACCCAAATGCTGTCATATCCCGATCTAGTCCTTGGTAAACCATCGATGAAATCCATCGAGACTTGCTCCCATTTCCATTCGGGAATTTCTAAGGGCTGTAACAACCCACTAGGCTTCTTTTGCTCGGCTTTAACTAGCTGGCAATTCATGCACTTGGATATAAACTTCCCAACGTCTCTTTTCATCCCTTCCCAGTAGTAAGTCTGCTTCATATCTTGATACATCCTGTTACCACCGGGGTGTATAGTCAGCTTTGAGTGATGACATTCTCTAAGCACTTCATCCCTCAATCCATTGACATTGGGTACAACAAGGTTTCCATTCTTTCTAAGCCATCTATCTCGATCAAGCCCATACTTGTTCATCTCCTCATCGATACCCATCTCTAACTTGGAGATGATTTCCAAAAGGTTAGGATCGTCCCTCTGACTAGAGCCGGTCCGTTCAATCAAAGTGGGTCTGATCTTCAAACTTGCTAACATTTCTGGATCCAATTCGCACTTTGGTCTGAAATCAAACCTCGCGATAAACTCCAGTTGCTTCCATTCAAGGAACATAGCCCCTAAGCTGGCATGTCTTCTACTCAATGCATCAGCCACCGCATTGCCCTTTCCCGGTGTGTATGCGATGTCAAAATCATAGGAAGCTAAGAACTCTAACCATCTCTGCTGACGGAGATTCAGATCTTTCTGAGAGAAGAGATACTTTAACGACTTATGATCTGTAAACAACTCAAATCTTTCTCCCAAGAGATAGTGTCTCCATATCTTTAACGCGAACACGATCGCTGCCAATTCTAAATCATGGGTAGGGTATCTTCTCTCGTGCAGTTTCAATTGCCGACTTGCGTAAGCTACAACCCTACCACCTTGCATCAATACAGCACCCAGTCCGGTACCACATGCATCCGTGTATACCGTCATCTCTTCATCCCCCTTAGGAATGACTAACACTGGTGTGCTTGTCAACTTGTCCTTTAGATTTTTAAATGCATTCTCGCACCTTCCATCCCAGACAAAAACTTGATTCTTCTTGGTTAACTGGGTCAATGGTGCTGCTATCTTGGAGAAACCTTGGATAAACTTACGATAATATCCAGCTATTCCCAAGAAACTTCTTACATCTGTTGCATTCTTGGGCGTAGGCCAATCTTGTACCGTAGACACCTTTGTTGGGTCCACGGCAATACCGTTCTCTGATACAACATGGCCCAAGAACCTCACTTCCCTCTTCCAGAAGTGACACTTAGAAAACTTGGCTTTCAATTGGTGTTTTCTCAACACCTCCATCGCTACTCTTAGATGTTCCTTGTGTTCTTCCTCTATCCTCGAATAGACCAAAATATCATCAACGAACACAAGGACAAACTTATTCAACTGATCTCTGAATACTCTATTCATAAGATCCACAAAATATGCTAGGGCATTGGTCAGCCCGAATGGCATGACCAACCACTCATAAAACCCAGACGGCGTCCGAAATGCCGTTTTAGCTATACTCTCAGCTTCCACTCTAAACTGATGAAAACCTGTCGCGAGATCCAACTGAGAAAATACTCTCGCGCCACTCAACTGATCAAACAAATCATCTATCCGCGGTAGAGGATACTTGTTCTTCCTCGTCACTTTATTCAACTCGCGGTAGTCTACACATAAATGAAGGGAACCATCCGCCTTGGTAGCAAACACAACTGGTGCTCCCCATTCAGAAACACTCCTTCTGATAAATCCCTTCTTCAAAAGATCGCTGACTTGCACCTCGAGCTCTCGCTGCTCCCTTGGTGCCATATGACGAAGTGGCATCACTATAGGCCTGGCATCTTTTACCAAATCAATACGGAACTCAATCTCTCGGTGTGGTGGAAGTCCGGTCACTTCTTCGAAAACATCCGGATACTGGCCAACCACGGGCAAACCTGACAACTCACTATGCGGAATGTCGAGGGAGTTTAGAAAACTAGCCAATACCCCCTTACTGGGTAGACCACCAAACACTATCCTCCGCCCATCATCCGCTCTAGCTGTCACTAAAAAGCCCTCACAGTCTACCACCACCCCGTATCTTTGGAGCCAATCTACTCCCAAAATAATGCCAAACCCAGTAAAGCCCAAAACAAAGCAATCACAAACAAACATGCACCCATGACTCGATAAGACCACATTACGACAAATCATGCTAAGGCTAGTCGAACCACCAATCGGGTTCGTCACTACTAAAGGTCTATCGACAATCTCGGGCTCCAATCCCAACCTATCTACCAGGTCACTAGATATGAAAGAACTGGAAGCTCCGGTATCAAACAAAACTCTAACAGGAACATCATAAACAGAAAGCATACCTTGAATGACGACATTCTTTCCCTTCTCCGCCGCTGTTGGGGCATTCGACGAAGAAGGAATAGCATTAAGAGCGTAAGCTTTCACCATTTGCTTTTCCTTAGGGGGCTGTGGACACTTGTCCTTGTGATGTCCCATTTGGCCACAGTTGAAGCACTTCCTATCCGCTGGCTTGGCCCGACAATTATTAGCATAATGGCCCTTCTTACCACAGCTGAAACACTCCACATCTTGCTTATTCTTTTTCTTCTGGCCATCCTTAGCTTGGTTCTGCTTTCTCTTATTCTGGGAACCACCCTTGCCTCCACCACTTGCTTGTGGCTTTGGCTCATCTGCGGATGCAACCTCAGTCTTCGGCTTAGGGTAGAGACTCTCTGATCTTAATGCTTTCCCCACAATCGATTCAAACGTCTCATCGATGTGGTTAATAAGTTTTTCCCCCAAGTACTGATCCAAACCAGTTATGAATTTCTCATTCTTTTTCTCCGCAGTATCAATAAGAGATAACCCATATTTTGACAAAGTGTCAAATTCAGCAATATACTCCGAGACAGCTCTGCCATTCTGCTTGAGCTCCAAGAATTTCTTAAACAGCACTGACTTCTGAGCAGCTGGAATAAACTTCTCGCTAAAGCGAGCTTTAAATTGCTCCCAAGTAATCTGATCTTCGGGAGTGGCTGCCTTTATAGCATTCCACCAATTCATTGCCCGCCCTTGCAGCTGACGGGACGCTAGCTTTCTCTTCATCGCATCCTCGATACCCAAATCCTCGAAGATACGTTCTCAACTATCCACCCAATCCTGAACATCCGTAGCCGACTCCATTCCGTGGAACGACTTCCCACCAAGACTAGTATAATCCTTATTCAGCTTGGCGAAGTCGACTCTTGGCGCCTGCACCATTGGACCACCACCATTTCCACCATTGGGGGCTGCTCTCTGTACATCTCTAAGCATCTCTCTCATGAGGTCAGTAAACATCGTCCTCATGTCAGCAGCATTCCCATTATTGGCCCCTCTACCGGTACCTCTAACATATCGGCTCATCGTCAATCTGAAAAAGGAAACGATTAACGACTCCATAGTGGTGCTAGTACAGTACGACTTCATCCATATACTACTAATAGTATATATATATATATATATAGCTTTTAAAAACCAAAGTAATCACAAATACGCTCTCTCGTATACGTATATTATCTCTCCCTGATAACTTCCCTAGGTTAACTGCGCAACCTAGAGCTCTGATACCAAGTGTGACGGCCCGCCCCGCACCAGCCTACATTTCCCTCCGACAGTGCGCTGTACACATGCCCAACTAGACCGGGACGGTCGTCAGGAGAAAGGAAAGAAGAGAATGAACTAATCAAGGAACCTGTAGAATGTCTCACAGCGCATGGGATAAAATATAATAATAACATACTTGACATAAAACAGGCGAGACAGTGCATAAGCTGATAACTAATAATCAATGTCAACATCAGAGCAGCGGAAATCCAAATACAGCTTATTACAATTTTCCAAATTTACTGTCTCTAAACAAAAGAAAGCCAAAGTAGAAGATTCACCTCCAATACCCAAGCAGTGACCTTCAACAACACAGGGAGAATACTATTTATATGTATTACGTGGAAGCCTCCTGCTCGTCTCCGGATCATCTACCCGTGCATCACCAGCTAACCTATCTCTAGTCTGCTCGTGTGAGCACCCAGAGTAATAAGAGGAGACATAAAACTCTGGGTCAGACATAAAGCCTGGTATGAGCGATAAGCATCTAAACAGAATAATAACAGGTATACTAAACCATACCTGAACCTGGACCTGCAACCAAAGAGTTAGTACCACATACCGTACAATACTCCAAGGTGCCATAATAAATAGTGTAAGAATACGGGGGTGGGGTGTGCATGTCACAATGATAGCAAACAAATCATCCATAGCAACCATCCTCACATCTCTCACTCAGTGCGTAAAGCGTACGACATCTACCACTTTGGAACACTAGACAGACTAAGGTAACGACGAATCCCGACTAGTAGAAACCCTGCTATGACCAAGCTAAACATATGGAGTCATGACCAAACATCTCAATGACCCATTTCATTGGTTGTAGCCCTTGGTTCTACCTATGCCATAATGGCCCTGAATCCGTCTTCGTACCTCCTACCATAGTGGTCCAAAGCTATAGACGTCGATAACTCCTTGGCACGCGCCCCGCAGCAAAACCCAACCATGAAGCGAACTCGTTGATTCCCATCTGAATCTTGAGCTCTAACATCTCATTTGGGCTTCCTTTGCATCTCGGGTTTCTGTCATCACCGGATCGGTTCGGATCCCCTCTTTGCCATCGGTTCGGTTCGGCCTTTAGCTCCCCATCATCAACGCGGTGCGGTTCGTGGCATCCATCTGGTAGCGGTTCGGATCGGCCTCCCCCAAGCACACCGGCTCGGGTCGCACTTTCTGCTCACGAGTGGTTCGGATCGTGGTCACCTCACTGGATCGGTTTGGGCTCCTCTTCGTGAAGCAACACGGATCGCCTCGCGAAGTCTTGATCGGATCGGATCGTATCGCGCCATCGGATCGGAGTCTCCCACAAGATCAGGTCAGATCGGAGTCTTCAAGCATCGACGGATCGGATCGCACCATCGGATCGGATCGCCCTTACTTCCACCGATCCGGTCCGGTTCGGATGATTTCCTGCAGTTCTTCCAGCGAGCAGTTTACGCCATTCGACGACGTTTTTGACAAATCTAACACTTCTAATCAATCATAAAACACACCATAGAGTCATAGCAGTATGTAATAGCAACAAACAACCATTCAAATGAATCAAAATGGATCAAAAGTGGCCAAAACTCCTTATTTTCCCTTAAGCATATTTAAGTAAAACTAATCATAGGGTTAACAAAACTTAATCAAATCGAACCAAATTTCTAACAGAGGCATAAAATATTATTTAAGAATTTCTAAACATTTTTCCAGAATTTATTAGTGTATGAATTCGCTAATCTTCACTAATTACCCTTAATTACCGTAATTAGTGCAAAAACTATGCAAATCACTCACCTTTGCCACAATAAAACTTTCAGATCTGAAGTGAACCTCTAATTTGCACGAATTCCAATATATAACAGCAGCTCTACCTCGGTCCTTGTGCTAATCCTCCTTGATTTGCTGTCTCTAAGCCTTAATCCTTGATTAGGAAGTGATTTTGGGTGTTTTAGAGAGATTTAGAGAGTGGAGGCCATGGCTAGGTTAAGAGGAATGAAAGTGGCGGCTGGAAAGTGTCTAAAGAAATGTTTTCTAACCCTAATCAGCCCCTATATACCCCTAAACCCGAAATTCCCCTCTGGGCCTAGCTGCTAATCACCCGGTTAAGCCCAATTAAGCTGTTTTTCACCATCTGAAACTTGTTTCAGCCATATCTCCCAAACGGTGAGTCCGTTTGGCTAATGTGACCACTCTACGGAAAGAGAAACCATCATCCGGAGCCAATGGGAGTGGTTTCAGGTCAAAATTCATTTCCAGTCAAAAGTTATGGCCAAAACAGTGCCAACTAGGGGTAAAATGGTCATTTAAAAATCGGGAAAAATCATGAACATGGGAAATGACCCCAATAGTCGTCTCCCAAAGTTACATGACCATACGACTTCGTATGTGACAGAAATAAATATTCTACGATCCTATGATGCGTAGAATGCGGGTCGTTACATAAAACAAATGATTACTTCGGTAAGGTTCATTAATCCCGACTAGTTTGGATAAACCATAACTTGGTTTGAATTGATATTCCAAAGAAGATTAAAGAATAAATTTAAAGAATTTATCTTTGATAAAATTAGTGGGAACCTTTCCCAAAGTATAAGAATATTTGAATAAAAAATATTTTGAATTGGAATGAGGCGTATGTTGTGTTTGTGTAACATTTGTTTATTATATATGTGAGTTATTCAGAAAGACCAGGTTTATCCCATTCTGAATAACTGATTCGACGATGTGTCGAGGATGAAGACGGTGGTCGAAGACCAGAGGTCTTCACATCGTTTGGGTGATTATTGTTGATCTTGATTGGGCTGTACACCCAAGAGGAGGGAATCGGTTGGTGATCGTCCAGACGTACTTGGAGATCGATGGATATACGAGGTACAAGGTGCCTCCGGTTTCGTTCAGACCCAGAACGAACTTGTAAATGGACTGTGTGTCTGACATTGGATTTTATTCTGTGTGATTGATTTCCATTAAATATATATCTGTTTGGCGGCGGAGAATTTATTCTCTTTCTTAACGCCCTTCTCTGAGACGTACGAGCTCAGAGGTTATATATTGATGGATATCAATCGCACGGAGTGAATTGCCTGTGTGGCATGCCTAAGTGGCAATTGATCAAGGCTTCTATTGAAAAGCAAAGTCTTGTGCTTGATGATCAAAGCACCGCCTGTGTGGCATAGCTTTGTGTAACGTTGATTCGCGAGCCTCACACCCCGGTTGTGAACCAGAAACGGGAGAGGACCTTGGGGAGGGCATGTGTTTCCTTCTAGCTAGGGTGGTGTCTGTGACCTACCAGCCCTGACATTTATATTATTTTCACCTGTGTGGTTGTTGGATTGCGAGGCGCCTCGGATATATCGGTGACTGTGTGGAGCCGATGGAGTCATTTGGCTCATGGACGCCCCAAAGGGAGGGGAAACGCAGTGTTTAGGCATTTTGGTCCACATTGGTGGGCCGGCCCTGATGATCCAAGGGTCACTCGAGCTCTGATCCTGAGACTCGGGCTAGAGCGTCTCGAATCGGTAGAGGACTATCTTTTGCCTCGGTTCACAGATGTAAACCCAACTTCCAATACGTGACATTTTCGGTTTTGATTGGAGAGCCTAGTATGGCGACATGATATATGGTACCCATGCCGTCTATGATTGATATTTATGATTGAAATTGTTTTGACACTATACACTTATAATAGTATCAAATGATTTGTTTTTAACGTACCAAGCATGTTTGGCTATTATAAGGGAAAACCCTATCCTCCGGCTTGTGTTGCATTGTGTGATGGGACCTGGGTCTTATAATAGCTTCATTTTTTCAAAAAGCATTGCGTTGTTTTGTTATATGCACTGGTGTTCTTGGGAGGAAACCCGTCCGTGTTATACGGCGTGGTCCCTTGATATATCTGATTTAAAGTAAAGTTTTAAATAACTGTTTTAGTTCTCACACCAATCACATGACTGACCTAGAGTTTATTGTTTTAACCTAAACTCTGGGTGCCCTTATTTTAGACACGGGCAGCTAGTAGTTTTGGTTTTGCAGATTTATATTCACAGGATCCTGATTTACAGCTGAAGCGGTATTCGGAAAGCTCTGTATCCATGTATCTGTTTTCAGTTATGCTTTGTATTGTTTTTCCATTGCGATGTATTTAAATGTAATTCAAATCTCTGATATTTTCTATGTAATGTTTATTCATACTCTGTATATTCTTGTATTCTGATGGAATTGTTTTAATATACAATGAAATGTTCTTCTGCTTGCATTCCTATGTGGCTTGTCCTCAATTCAATCCGGGCTTCCCTTACCGGGGAAGTTCAGGTCGTTTTAGTTTGGTATCGGAGCTTTGGTTTACAGAGCTCAGAGAACAAGACACATTAGAACCGAACGAAAGAATTCATCAGAGATTGGATTAGTAATATCCAATGAGAATGATTCGTTAGAGATGGGATCAGTGGTATCCTAGAACTAGTGTGAAGAGTATATTTTTAAAAGGAAAACAAATTTTGTTTTGAAAATTTAATTCAATTTTTTCGTATTTGAATATTTATTTATATTGATTTGGACAATCCAATATATAAAGACTTTGCATATACGTCTGATCCACGTGTGTTTGGAGTTTTAATATACTGGATAGATATAGAATTACACTCTAGTCACCCGGGGATAATCCTGATGATGGTGAATCATCATCAGCATTTATATTCGAGTGTCGAAAGTGGGATTTTTATATATTTCCAATTGATTGGTGTGAGAACCAAAACTAGATAGGGCTTATTGTTTTGATTTGGCACCAAAAATGTGATTTTTGACTATATATCAAAGTTATGAATTTGAAACATTAATCAACTAATTGATTGCTGATTATGTTGCTTGATTGTAACAACCCACATCCGTTAGTGTCACTCACAAAGGGAATGCACTAAGTTCTATGGAGCATTTAGGGTAAAAGATGCAGATAAATTACAAGACAGACAGAAATTAAACAACGGAAAATAAAACTTTGCTTTATTGATAAAATAGTTTGTACAAAGATTTCTTTACAATATCAGAGTGTCATCTGTCTTACAAAATAAAGAAGCATAAAAATACATTTATATTCCCCAATGTAGCAAGAACCAGCCATAGCATCTGAAAAAGAGAATCCAAGCAAAACTTCGACAAATCTTCAAGCTGGGAAAGAGTGACGGTCCAACTTAACCTGAGCTATACTACTCCCTCCTCTACTACCTGGGGGGGGGGGGAACGGAAGAAAAGAAGACGAAAGAAAAATAGAGTCAGACATAAAGCCTGGGTAAGTTCAGTAACTTCTAGCATGTGAACATGGAAAAACAAAACGACATGAATTAACTGAATACAAGATTACACCATGACGATAGGGTCAACAAGATTAGACAAGGTAGTCACAAGATATGCTAAGATGACTGGATACGCTCTAATACTTTCGCAGCTTCGCTATTTCCTTGTTATACTGGTTTCTATATCTCTGCACCACCTAACTAGTGTTCAATTAGTAATGATAACATGATCCCAACCCCTGTAGTTTCCATTGCCTTCAGGCATACATTTATTATTTATTACCTAGATCTAATCTAGGGTTTTCTATCAAGTGCTTTCTAGATTTAATTAGAGTTTTACGCTATCTGCTGAACGCTTTTCGAGTTCAGGGTTTATGCCACCTAGTCCAACTAGGGATTACGCTACCTGTCGAACAATGCCCCCAAGTCTATGACACACTACCTAGAGTGGTATATGTTCCTAGGCTTCCCCACGCATGTATCGCGAATCGTTATCGCTTGTCTAGATGCACATGTCCTGAAATGTGCGATCCGAGTCCTGTGACAGGGCAAATCAAGGAATACAGAACTCGGTTGGGAGCTTTCAGATATCTGCCGATGCAGATGCTAAGGTCTGTTTTTATTCCAGTGGCTATGGTCCCACTTGACCCCTCCCTCAACTAATGAAAGGCACACCTTGTAAAATGAGAACTATACGCCGGCCCCCGGTGCCCCACTATCCTATGGCCATCCGCAACCATAACTAGATAGCAAGTATATGGTCTTTTGGAGTTCTCCGCCTTTCCGCTTCACGTATCTCGATTGACTCAAGATGGATGGTAGACGACGAGTTGCTATCCCAGGGCTTCCGTCTTCTCGCCGAATCACGCTGGTCCATCCTAGTCTTTAGGTTGCCACATATATATATTGCAACCAAGGCATACCCTCGGTTCTTCTAACGCAGACCTTAACCTCTGTGAGCGCAGGATGATCATCTGCAGCCTCACAGAGGGATACCAAGAGTACCCTCACGTCCCCTCGAAGCCTCGGGCTTCGTAACCCAATTCGTTGGAGCCTTCTTAAAACCAGATGGATGTCCACTCCTTCGTGTTATACTAAGAATTACTACTTAGTTCTACTAACTAAGGTTTACCACTTAGTTTCCAAATTCCTTGTTTTCTTAACTAAGTTTTACTACTTAGTCCCTTTTTCAACTGAGGTTTACTACTTAGTTTCCTTTCTCGCCAGGTTGGGTTGGTTAAGTGTCTTTAGTCGATTCAAGCTATCTTAACCCTCTTCCCTTATCCTATTACACTGGTTAAGTGTTATCCCTTTATGCTTTTTACTTAACCCTATTCGTTTATCATATCCTGATGGTTAAGCGTTCAAGTTTACTTAACCCTATGGTCTAGTCCAGCTAACATATCAATTTGGCTAAGTGTATTACTTAACCCCAACCTCTAGTCTAATTAACATGTTAAATTGGCTAAGTGTATTAACTTTACTTAACCCGACCTTCTAATCTAGTCAACATGTTAATTTGGCTAAGTATTCCCATGGACTTAACCCTCCCATTCTAGCTTTAACTGTGTTAAGTGTTTCTATGGACTTAACCCTACCATTCTAGCTTAACAGTGTTAAGTTGGTTAAGTGCTCCTATGGACTTAACCTTCCCATTCTAGCTTTAACTGTGTTGGTTAAGTGTTCCTATGGACTTAACCCTCCCCTTCTTGTTCTAGCTTTAATTAATAAATTAAAGCCGCAACCTCTCACATTAGACAGATATAGTTGCGGTTACTGGATGTGCCGGTCGGTTCCGGGCAGGTTTACACCGCAACTCAGTCTAACCTCGGGTTAGGCATATTCATGTTTTCTAAGTTCAAAGGGTTTTCTGATTAATTTCCAAACCTGGTTTTGAAAGCAACCATCCCATTCGTCGGATCAGTTAGGGATAGCCAGGGAGGGCGGGAAACTTATATTTTCCAAACCCAAGCCTAGACACTATCCTCTCTGTCACCCTAGAACTTTCTGGTACGAGTTATAAAAAGGGGTGTTATCAAAATATCTTTCTTTTGTTTATAAATTGTTAACAATTTATCTTACAGCCCATTTCCCCTTTTTAAACAAATTTGGCCTATATTCATTTGTCGGTAACAGACTTATATTCTAGGCCCAAATCTTGATTTGCCTAACCTACAGTTCATAGCAATTTAGATCTATCATCTTTATTTTCAGTTTATGCCAAACTAGATTTTATATGCCAAACTAGATTTTCTATTCTAGTTCACCGTTTATGCCCAAAAACTAAATTTATTCTTCTAGTTTACAGTCTACATACAAACTAGATTTATTATTCTAGTTTTTCAGCTTACAGGCCAATACTAGATCTAAATTTCATAACCTATAATCCATGTCAAATTTACCCAATTCACATGTCTTAACACATGTTCTAAAATTGTGTAAATCAGAATCATGTTCGTTTCCAAACTATGCCAATTTCAAGCTTACAACTATATTTATGTTTATTTTTGTGTTTTTCCCAAATTGCATTCCCACCGTTCGTATAATCGTGATTCAACCTAGATTGTAAATAAATCTAGATTCGTAGAAAATAGGGAATGAACCAAAGAAGCTCTGAAAAAGGGTGGACATAATAATTGGCATAAAAAGATTTTGAATAACGACGCAGGTTCAAGAATATGGGTAGACCTAACTTAATAGGTAAATTCCCACGGTCTAAAACCAAGAAAGAATAGGTTCGAGAACATGGGTAGACCTAACTTAATAGGTAAATTACCACAGTCTAAAACCAAAGAAAATCAAGAACAGACAGAATAGATAAATCGGGTTTTAGGCCCAATTTCATAGTCACAAAACCTAAGCAACAATTTTCCTAGTCATGAATCATAGGTGTTTAAATCACCGTTGTTATGTCATAGGTAATACTTTATGTCCAAATCAAAGGCTTGTGTTCATAGTCATAGGCAAATGTCCATAGTCATAGGCAATATTCATAGTCAAAAGGGAAAATAATTCCCACAGTCATAAGTCACCGTCATAGGCAATGTTTTATGTCCCAAAATCAAAGGCTTATGTTCATAGTCCATAGGCACATGTTCTCAGAATCCATAGTCATAGGCAACGGTCTTAGGCAAAGTCTTATTTGTCCTTGAATCATAACAGTTCTTAATTTAGTCCAAGAGTATAAACACAGATTCGAATAGAGAAAGAGAGAGAGAGATTTGGCATGTTCTTTTATTCCTTTAATTTCATGTCACAAAATAAAGCAAAAACTTTCAAATCTAGAAACAACTGACTTACAGAATTTAGATCTAGAATAGAAGAACGGCGATGCTAAGATTCGCATGTCGTTGCTCGAGGTTTGTTGATTTATCCTTTGAATTCTTCACTTTTATTTGAATCTTCTCTTGAACAGATTTGAGCAGCATCTCCATGTCTTGAATTTATATTTTATTTTAATTATTTAAGAAAATTTAGAGGAGGGGAAGAAGCCATGAATCTTAGCGGCATAAGGATAGAAGAGAATTGGTGCAAAGAGAATGAAGACTAGGGCTGTTTATATAGCTGCTCAAGACCTTATCGTACACGCAGCGCTGAGTCAGCATTGAACCCAGTTAAGAAAATAGTCCTGGTACGTAGATGAATCTAGCCAAACCCTATCATACACGCAGCGCTGAGTCAGCATTGGGCCCCACAAGCTATTTTGGCGTAGAAATTTGAATTTCGAATGAATTGTTTTGGCGTAGAAGTTTGATTTTCGAACTTTTGAATTTCTGGAATTTATTTAACTGTTTTGTTCACATGAAATATTCTTATATGTATACAATTCCTCTAACGACCATTTTACGCGTATATATATACGCACAACTTTCATTTTATTTTCAAAATTAAATGTTGTTGCCATATTTCATTGACTGTAGCCTTATCTTGAATTTTATCTTTCGTATACATATATTTTTGCATATATATATTTATATTCTCATATGTATGTGTATATATATATATATATATATATATATATATATATATATATATATATATCCTTTATTTCCTTATATGTACGTTCTTATCCTTTCAAATTTTGAATTTGTATACGTACATATATTTGCATGTTCAGCTGGCCCTCTCTAAAACAAAGATAAAAAATTATGCCGCCGCTGGGGTTCGAACCCCCGACCTCCATGCTACAAATCCAATGCCTTAACCAACTAAGCTACAGAGGCTTTTGTTAATAAGTCTTAGAACAATAATAATTATTGTCCTCTCCTTACTTCTCTTTTTCATGTTAGTTACAATACTTAAATTAAACAACTGCATGGATCTTTTTCTTTTAATTTTTTTTTTAAAAATTAATTATACTTTAATTTGAGAATCTTAATGTCACAGAATTACGGGGTGTTACATTCTCCCCCACTTAAAAGGATTTCGTCCCCGAAATCTTCAAGTTAGGAAGAATGTGTCCTACCATCCAATCACCCATCTACTCAACCATTTAATCACAGGCATTCATTGTCCTTAAAAGATTTCTAATGCTTTCATGTTCATATGCATAGTGTGTGTATATGTCTCTATCTAATGCAAAATCAGGCGGTCTACTGATTCAGTTGACCTCCTTAATGCAAATCATGTTAGTGCCATACGTCCAATCATGCATGCAAACATCCCTAGTCATGTAAATACTACATGCGTGCATAGCCATTCATCCATATGCAACGTCCATATGATATCATATCAAGTTCAACTTATAAACAAATGCATATATGTAAATGCAATATGAGAGCGTCCGAACTTGATCTAGTGCCTAATACGTATGCATATGCATCCACGAGCAACCATTTGCAACCACTTGCAACCATTCAACCATAACATGTTTCAAATACATGTTTACATCCATTGGCTTCTACCTAAGGATCGTAGATACGACCTAGAGGATATACTTTGGAAAGAGAGAAACAACTACGCGTAAAGCTCCTACAAATCAAGGATGCACCCTCAAGGAAAAGGGTATGATGCTAGTATCTAGCCTTCTTGAGCTTTACTCCACTATACCTTAACCAATTTAACTTCACGATTGTGAAGTTCCAAATCTCCATTTCCAAAATAAACAGATGTCAATCACGGTACCAAGTGTATATACTAGGATGATCAGAGATCTCTCCTCCTATCTTATCCACCTTTCCATAACTATGAGGGTCAAAAGGTCACTACGTACTTTTTACCTCTCTTAAGGTTAGTCTCTTTTTTTTCTATTTAGAGCGCCTGCCACAACTATCCATATTTCACACAAACCATCCTAGTCGAACTCGACATTCCTCAAGTACAAGCCCCAAAGGCCTAAACCAATATCAGACAAGCACCCAAAGAATATCTCCTTCGAATTTAGATGATCTACATGATATGATATAAACGAACTCGATGGCTATTCTCAAACCCCTACTAACCAAAAATAAACAGGTCGAACCACCCACTGGGTTTGAGACTGATTGGGATCTTCTTACTATACAAGTACTATGGTGCAGAGACTCAACTATGGAAGCAAATATGAACAATTGCGAAGCGCTAAAAAGGAAAGAGTATGAACAGAAAAACTAGATTCTTTCCAACAGAAACTTTTACCACCTATCTCCTAGGTACGCTCAGCATGTACTTGCCCTTCTGAAAATCTTGTCCTTTGTTCTTGCCCTCATCCTTAATTATATGCCCTATCATACCCGAGTAAAGATACTTCCTCTTGTCTTAGGTTTTATAATCCCTTCCTCCTTTGTGAGCCAAGTCTACATCCATGATTTTCCTCATCCTTGGGTTGTGCTCTTTTGCCAAACTCCTCGTCCTTTTCCGTGTGTAACCACATTGGCAAATCTCTTGAAAGCCGCCTCCATCGCACGGAAAACCCTATAACCTTGAAAGAAGACTGGTCGTAAGTGAAACAACTACGGCTATAGATGGAAGTCGGGCACTACTTCGCCCTTCGATGAGGCTACCTCCTAGAAAGCCAGGAGCCCCAGAGAGTCAAGAAAGAAGGAGACGAGAATTCAAACAGAGGAAGAAGAGACAATACGTATGGCTTTGGGGAATATGCCTTTAAAACAAATCCTTTCTTTTAAAAATGCTTCTTTAAAAACCGTTTGAAAATAATTTTTCAAATCTTTTATCTGATCCGGTAACCTTCAGCTCTGATACCACGTGTAACACCCCACATCCGTTAGTGTCACTCACAAAGGGAATGCACTAAGTTCTGTGGAGCCTTTAGGGTAAAAGATGCAGATAAATTACAAGACAGACAGAAATTAAACAGTGGAAAATAAAACTTTGCTTTATTGATAAAATAGTTTGTACAAAGATTTCTTTACAATATCAGAGTGTCATCTGTCTTACAAAATAAAGAAGCATAAAAATACATTTATATTCCCCAATGTAGCAAGAACCAGCCATAGCATCTGAAAAAGAGAATCCAAGCAAAACTTCGACAAATCTTCAAGCTGGGAAAGAGTGACGGTCCAACTTAACCTGAACTATACTACTCCCTCCTCTACTACCTGGGGGGGGGGGGGACGGAAGAAAAGAAGACGAAAGAAAAACAGAGTCAGACATAAAGCCTGGGTAAGTTCAGTAACTTCTAGCATGTGAACATGGAAAAACAAAATGACATGAATTAACTGAATACAAGATTACACCATGACGATAGGGTCAACAAGATTAGACAAGGTAGTCACAAGATATGCTAAGATGACTGGATACGCTCTAATACTTTCGCAGCTTCGCTATTTCCTTGTTATACTGGTTTCTATATCTCTGCACCACCTAACTAGTGTTCAATTAGTAACGATAACGTGATCCCAACCCCTGTAGTTTCCATTGCCTTCAGGCATACATTTATTATTTATTACCTAGATCTAATCTAGGGTTTTCTATCAAGTGCTTTCTAGATTTAACTAGAGTTTTACACTATCTGCTGAACGCTTTTCGAGTTCAGGGTTTATGCCACCTAGTCCAACTAGGGATTACGCTACCTGTCGAACAATGCCCCCAAGTCTATGACACACTACCTAGAGTGGTATATGTTCCTAGGCTTCCCCACGCATGTATCGCGAATCGTTATCGCTTGTCTAGATGCACATGTCCTGAAATGTGCGATCCGAGTCCTGTGACAGGGCAAATCAAGGAATACAGAACTCGGTCAGGAGCTTTCAGATATCTGTCGATGCAGACGCTAAGGTCTGTTTTTATTCCAGTGGCTATGGTCCCACTTGACCCCTCCCTCAACTAATGAAAGGCACACCTTGTAAAATGAGAACTATACGCCGGCCCCCGGTGCCCCACTATCCTATGGCCATCCGCAACCATAACTAGATAGCAAGTATATGGTCTTTTGGAGTTCTCCGCCTTTCCGCTTCACGTATCTCGATTGACTCAAGATGGATGGTAGACGACGAGTTGCTATCACAGGGCTTCCGTCTTCTCGCCGAATCACGCTGGTCCATCCTAGTCTTTAGGTTGCCACATATATATATTGCAACCAAGGCATACCCTCGGTTCTTCTAACGCAGACCTTAACCTCTGTGAGCGCAGGATGATCATCTGCAGCCTTACAGAGGGATACCAAGAGTACCCTCACGTCCCCTCGAAGCCTCGGGCTTCGTAACCCAATTCGTTGGAGCCTTCTTAAAACCAGATGGATGTCCGCTCCTTCGTGTTATACTAAGAATTACTACTTAGTTCTACTAACTAAGGTTTACCACTTAGTTTCCAAATTCCTTGTTTTCTTAACTAAGTTTTACTACTTAGTCCCTTTTTCCACCGAGGTTTACTACTTAGTTTTCTTTCTCGCCAGGTTGGGTTGGTTAAGTGTCTTTAGTCGATTCAAGCTATCTTAACCCTCTTCCCTTATCCTATTACACTGGTTAAGTGTTATCCCTTTATGCTTTTTACTTAACCCTATTTGTTTATCATATCCTGATGGTTAAGCGTTCAAGTTTACTTAACCCTATGGACTAGTCCAGCTAACATATCAATTTGGCTAAGTGTATTACTTAACCCCAACCTCTAGTCTAATTAACATGTTAAATTGGCTAAGTGTATTAACTTTACTTAACCCGACCTTCTAATCTAGTCAACATGTTAATTTGGCTAAGTTTTCCCATGGACTTAACCCTCCCATTCTAGCTTTAACTGTGTTAAGTTGGTTAAGTGTTTCTATGGACTTAACCCTACCATTCTAGCTTAACAGTGTTAAGTTGGTTAATTGCTCCTATGGACTTAACCTTCCCATTCTAGCTTAAACTGTGTTGGTTAAGTGTTCCTATGGACTTAACCCTCCCCTTCTTGTTCTAGCTTTAATTAATAAATTAAAGCCGCAACCTCTCACATTAGACAGATATAGTTGCGGTTACTGGATGTGCCGGTCGGTTCCGGGCCGGTTTACACCGCAACTCAGTCTAACCTCGGGTTAGGCATATTCATGTTTTCTAACTTCAAAGGGTTTTCTGATTAGTTTCCAAACCTGGTTTTGAAAGCAACCATCCCGTTTGTCGGATCAGTTAGGGATAGCCAGGGAGGGCAGGAAACTTATATTTTCCAAACCCAAGCCTAGACACTATCCTCTCTGTCACCCTAGAACTTTCTGGTACGAGTTATAAAAAGGGGTGTTATCAAAATATCTTTCTTTTGTTTATAAATTGTTAACAATTTATCTTACAGCCCATTTCCCCTTTTTAAACAAATTTGGCCTATATTCATTTGTCGCTAACAGACTTATATTCTAGGCCCAAATCTTGATTTGCCTAACCTACAGTTCATAGCAATTTAGATCTATCATCTTTATTTTCAGTTTATGCCAAACTAGATTTTATATGCCAAACTAGATTTTCTATTCTAGTTCACCGTTTATGCCCAAAAACTAAATTTATTCTTCTAGTTTACAGTCTACATACAAACTAGATTTATTATTCTAGTTTTTCAGTTTACAGGCCAATACTAGATCTAAATTTCATAACCTATAATCCATGTCAAATTTACCCAATTCACATGTCTTAACACATGTTCTAAAATTGTGTAAATCAGAATCGTGTTCGTTTCCAAACTATGCCAATTTCAAGCTTACAACTATATTTATGTTTATTTTTGTGTTTTTCCCAAATCGCATTCCCACCGTTCGTATAATCGTGATTCAACCTAGACTGTAAATAAATCTAGATTCATAGAAAATAGGGAATGAACCAAAGATGCTCTGAAAAACGGTGGACATAATAATTGGCATAAAAAGATTTTGAATAACGACGCAGGTTCAAGAATATGGGTAGACCTAACTTAATAGGTAAATTCCCACGGTCTAAAACCAAGAAAGAATAGGTTCGAGAACATGGGTAGACCTAACTTAATAGGTAAATTCCCACAGTCTAAAACCAAAGAAAATCAAGAACAGACAGAATAGATAAATCGGGTTTTAGGCCCAATTTCATAGTCACAAAACCTAAGCAACAATTTTCCTAGTCATGAATCATAGGTGTTTAAATCACCGTTGTTATGTCATAGGTAATACTTTATGTCCAAATCAAAGGCTTGTGTTCATAGTCATAGGCAAATGTCCATAGTCATAGGCAATATTCATAGTCAAAAGGGAAAATAATTCCCACAGTCATAAGTCACCGTCATAGGCAATGTTTTATGTCCCAAAATCAAAGGCTTATGTTCATAGTCCAAAGGCACATGTTCTCAGAATCCATAGTCATAGGCAACGGTCTTAGGCAAAGTCTTATTTGTCCTTGAATCATAACGGTTCTTAATTTAGTCCAAGAGTATAAACACAGATTCGAATAGAGAGAGAGAGAGATTTGGCATATTCTTTTATTCCTTTAATTTCATGTCACAAAATAAAGCAAAAACGTTCAAATCTAGAAACAACTGACTTACAGAATTTAGATCTAGAATAGAAGAACGGCGATGCTAAGATTCGCATGTCGTTGCTCGAGGTTTGTTGATTTATCCTTTGAATTCTTCACTTTTATTTGAATCTTCTCTTGAACAGATTTGAGCAGCATCTCCATGTCTTGAATTTATATTTTATTTTAATTATTTAAGAAAATTTAGAGGAGGGGAAGAAGCCATGAATCTTAGCGGCATAAGGATAGAAGAGAATTGGTGCAAAGAGAATGAAGACTAAGGCTGTTTATATAGCTGCTCAAGACCTTATCGTACACGCAGCGCTGAGTCAGCATTGAACCCAGTTAAGAAAATAGTCCTGGTACGTAGATGAATCTAGCCAAACCTTATCATACATGCAGCGCTGAGTCAGCATTCGGTCCCACAAGCTATTTTGGCGTAGAAATTTGAATTTCGAATGAATTGTTTTGGCGTAGAAGTTTGATTTTCGAACTTTTGAATTTCTGGAATTTATTTAACTGTTTTGTTCACATGAAATATTCTTATATGTATACAATTCCTCTAACGACCATTTTACGCGTATATATATACGCACAACTTTCATTTTATTTTCAAAATTAAATGATGTTGCCATATTTCATTGACTGTAGCCTTATCTTGAATTTTATCTTTCGTATACATATATTTTTGCATATATATATTTATATTCTCATATGTATGTATGTATATATATCCTTTATTTCCTTATATGTACGTTCTTATCCTTTCAAATTTTGAATTTGTATACGTACATATATTTGTATGTTCAGCTGGCCCTCTCTAAAACAAAGATAAAAAATTATGCCGCCGCCGGGGTTCGAACCCCCGACCTCCATGCTACAAATCCAATGCCTTAACCAACTAAGCTACAGAGGCTTTTGTTAATAAGTCTTAGAACAATAATAATTATTGTCCTCTCCTTACTTCTCTTTTTCATGTTAGTTACAATACTTAAATTAAACAACTGCATGGATCTTTTTCTTTTAATTTTTTTTTTAAAAATTAATTATACTTTAATTTGAGAATCTTAATGTCACAGAATTACGGGGTGTTACATTGATTATTGGTTGATTAATTAAAATTTGAACCATTTAGCCAAATTGTATCAAATATTGGACTGTATTGAAAATTGTTTGGAAATGCATACATGTACATGTACTTACATTGAACAGGTCATAGCAAGGAGGCTAGAGAAGAGGAATAAAATTGTTTGCCTGACAAATAGGTACATGTTTATTGTATTTCTTGGGTTTTTGATGATTTTATGAGCCGATTGGCTAACCGCATGGCTGTTTCTTTTTCTTTTTGGATTGATGAGGGCTATGGGAGGTTATTTGAAATATCCCGAAGCTCCCGGTGCAGGGGAGGTTATGGCGAAAATTTTCGAAAATTTAGGGTGTTAGCCAAATTTTTGAAAAATTTGAAAAGTTCTTAGAAACTGAAAAGTTGAAGAACTTAAGCCGTAAAGAAAATACTGGAAGTTGAGTTGATTAGTTAAACAACTTTCAGCTTCGTTCCTTTTCGGGGACGAGAAGTTTTAAGTGGGGGAGATAGTAATAACACGGAAATCCGAGCCAATTTAAAAATTTTATTTTGGCATTTTTAATAAATTTTGAATATATAAAATGAATTATTTTAAATAATAACGACGAGAAATTTATTTTGAATAGAATTATAATGAATATATTTATATAGATCGTCGTTAGAATATAATTATTTTTAATTATAAAAGGAGTTGAAAATGGCGCGGTAGTTTGAAATTTCGATTTCAAAGTTCAATTGAATGTACAGGATTCAAAATAAACCGGATTTTGGCGAAACCAAAAATATTTGAATCTATTTGGAAATATCTTTCCAACGAATCCGAAAAATCGAAATTTCATAGTGGGAATCAAAAGTTATGTCCAGTTGAAAATTCAGAATAGTCGTTATGGAATTCTGGCCTTTAAAAATGGAAATTTTGCAAACGACCTTGGTTTTCGATGAAACCACTTTTGTTGGATCCGGGATGTCAAGTTATTGCTAGATTCCAAAATTCGTAATTTTTCGAATCAATATGTGAGCGTGGCGAAGTAAAACGTGTTTTGTCAATTTCAGTCAATTCGATCGACCAGAAAATGGTTATTTTTCAAACGGTCTCAGAATTTGACGAAATTAGTTCTGTTAGGACCGTATCGTCAATACGAAGCTAGAAATAAAATTTCGGGAATTTTTAGAGTTAATATGTGACCTCGGTAAATTGAAATGTGCATTCAGATTTAATATATACTGAATTATATTTTAAATTTGATAAAAACAGATCGTAACAGCCAAATTAGGTTACGAAACATATCCCATTGTGTTAGGAATGGGGGTAGTTAGATAGGGTGACAGTCGTTGGGTCCGATTTTGAGTTCGAGATTAAAAGTGACTTTAAGGAGAATTAAATTAATAAATTAAATAAATATATAGGGCCCCTCTCTCTCCTTTTATCCCTCAAGTCAACGTTCATTGGAAAAAAAACAAAAAAAAAGCACGACCCCTTCAGTCCCCCACACCCCGTCGCCGTCCACTGTCGCGCACGCCGCCACCACTACCCCAGGTCCACCGTGACCCCCTAGCCTCCATGATCTTCCTCCGCCACCTCGCCCCTTCTGAATTGCTTCGCCCAAATCCCTAGTACCCAAATCGAGTCACTCCCTTTAAACCCTAGCCAATCACCCACTGCGCGCCCCCCTCCATCACCTCCGGTCGACGCCATCGTCGAGCACACCACCACAGCGCGGTAGTCCCTCCGCAAGCTCCAAAGGGCTTCACTGCTCCGACCACCCCCCACAATTCAAGGTGAACATTCATTTTATTTTGTTTTATTTTTATTAAGATCTGAAAATAAAACTGCGATTTTTATATGAAAGATCTGAAAATAAAACTACGATTTTTATATGAAAGATCTGAAAATAAAACTGCGATTTTTATATGAAAATATAGGATTTTTTTGTAGATGATAAAAATACGATTTTTACTTTATAAAGCCATGATTTTTATTTATAGAAAAGGTCGGATTTTTAAAAACAAAATATGATCTTTTCATATAAAAAGATTTGATTTTTTTTAAATATAAAAAAAGAGTTCATTTTTGAACAAGAAAGAAAAGATTTTTAAAAGTAGAAAAAGGTGAGATTTTTAAATTAGAAAAAAATTCGATTTTTGTTATGTAAAAATATGATTTTTATACAGTAGTGAAATAAAAATCTGATTTTTATAATATATATAGTGAAATAAAAAGGCGGTTTTTATGGAGTTGAAATAAAAATGTGATTTTTTTAATATATGAACAGCGTAGAGAAGACTGCGTTGGAAATAACAGGAAAATTCAAACAGTTCAGAAATTCAGAAATAGAAATGGCGGAGTGGATCCCTCGGTGAGAACTCCTCACTTTTATTTTAGTTTCTAGTTGAAATATATACTAGGATGCAGAAGGTGCTTAGCAACACCTGACACCCGTCGTCCACAGAGCATGGACGGCTTGTTTGTTTGATTGATGTATTGTGAAAAGTGATTGTGTGATGCGGAATAAAAATAAATATTTTATAGTTAAAAATATAATTTTTAACGTGTATATAAAATAAATATTTATAAACAAATCGGGCGATTTGTTTATATACACTGATTTGGCTGATATGGATTGGGATGATAAATTTTACACATCGCCCAACTGCACAGATAATATTCAGTGTTTGTTATTTGAAAACCCCACATGGGTGTTGGGATGATATTTCGCATACACTAATCCCAATTATTTAGTTGTATGTCGATCGATAGGTTGACAGACAGTTGTGTAGTGCACTTTAGATGATGGTTGATTATTTATCATTGCGATTATATACATGTGTTGTATGGAATCCATGTAATTAACACTATATGGTAATTGATTATGCCTCATTCCAATTTAGAAGATAAAGAGTATTTTGAAATAACATTCAAAAAAGGATTAAATATAAATTCATGTGTTGAAATAGAATAAATATTCATGTGTTGGATAAAAATATATATTCATGTGTTGAATAAAATAAATATTCATGTGTTGAATAAAAATATAAATTCATGTGTTGAAATAGAATAAATATTCATGTGTTGAATAAAAATATAAATTCATGTGTTGAAATAGAATAAATATTCATGTGTTGAATAAAAATATAAATTCATGTGTTGAATAGGATAAATATTCATGTGTTGAATAGAATAAAAATTCATGTGTTGAAATAGAATAAATATTCATGTGTTGAATAAAGATATATATTCATGTGTTGAAAAAATATATACATTTATTGAATAGAATAACGAATTTATTGAAATATATAAAGCCGTGTTGATTAGATTGACGCCATTTTGACGTGAATGATATTTATATCGATTTTATTCATTTTTATAATGAATATAAAAAAGGAAGTGATTTCAAAATATAACGTTTTGAAAATATTATCATTTGTATATCGATGATATGGAATATTCAATTACGATTACAAATTGAATATGAAGTGAAATCCTTTCGAAAACGAATTTAAAACGATTTATAAAATACGTTTTAAAAGGAATCGATGAAATATATATTATATATATAATATAATGGCCTGAATAGAACGCGCCGCGCTACGGCAGTTCGCGAATTTCGACCATTGACTTCGAATGGACATTACGGGAGATTCGACCGTCGGATTCTCCTAAAACCGGAACCATTGGGTTCATATCGAAAAGAGATTTCTAACTTATATTAGAGATTTGAAATCTAACGGATGGATTTGGAGTTATGTCCAAATCAAATTTGGAAAAGGTCGCTGTAAGTGCAGTTCGATGGCCGTTGATGGAAATCGACTGTACGGGCCTTGATAAAATTATTAAAAATAGTAATAATTTGCGTAAAATCATAAGAAATGATTTGGAAAGAATTGGGATGAAAAACTCCATATTTGAAAAGATAAAAATAGATTTTTATCGAAATGAACTAGTTTTGAACTAGAATTATAATCCCATTTATTTTTAAAATAAATAAAGTGGATTTGAAATGGTTTTGAAAATAACCAAAATTTCCAATATATAAAGTGGAAATGGATTTGAATCGAAATTGTCTTTGGAATATTTCGATGTTGGATTTCGTGATTATACAGATATTGTTATGGAAATTTGAAAGATATATTTATATCGTTATTTCTAATACGATATTTGTTGGTCGTAGAATTTGATATTGAATATAAGCCGGTATATTTTCTATTCAGAGCCTTTTATTTAATATAAAATGGGATTTGGGTTTGTCGTGAATGGTGTCTTCATTAACACTGTTCTTAAACCCAGTTGAGAAAAAGATTAAATATTTTTATTTAGATCTAATGAAGTATACCAATTAAATGATATTTAATTGGAATTGAATTTGAATTGATTTTTGGGTTTATCGTGAACTATGTTTTAACGACATTCGTTCTTTGACCCGATTTACAGTGAAATGTGATTTGGAATTTGTAAATCTTTTTTTTAAGATCTATAGGAGATTTTCCAAAGTAAAGTTTTCCAATTTAATAAAATAAATTGGAATGGAATGGAATTCAATTTGGTAATAATCGAAGGGAATTTCTGTGAGGAAGATAACTAATATAACTGGAATTTAAAAGGCCTTGCCGTTATTCCATTTATGTTATTAGTCGGATATGGAAGTTTATATCGATTATATATATCGATTTGTTTTCCATGAAGATCCCGTTGTAAATGGAATGTATTGTGGGTTTATCGTGGACCGTGTTTTAAATGACATTGGTTCTTTAACCCAGTTAAAGACAGGATATGGTTTCCCAAGTTAAACAATCATTAATATGATTTTTAGGAAGATTAAAACCAAGTGGAGTTTTAATGAATCTTTAATTTGATTGAGATGAAGAGAATAGAGTATCACCAGTTTTGCTCCAGGCGATAGTTAAATCTTTAATTAGATTTGAACGTGAAATGGTAATTGAATTTACCGATAACACCGTGGTGTTAGATATGAAGTATGACCAGTTTTACTTCATGGGATGAGTAGGTTGGGATTGGGAAATTTAAAACAAATGATTACTTCGATAAGGTTCGTTAATCCCGACTAGTTTGGATAAACCATAATTTGGTTTGAATTGATATTCCAAAGAAGATTAAAGAATAAATTTAAAGAATTTATCTTTGATAAAATTAATGGGAACCTTTCCCAAAGTATAAGAATATTTGAATAAAAGAATATTTTGAATTGGAATGAGGCATATGTTGTGTTTGTGTAACACATGTTTATTATATACGCGAGTTATTCAGAAAGACCAGGTTTATCCCATTCTGAATAACTGATTCGGCGATGTGTCGAGGATGAAGAAGGTGGTCGAAGACCGGAGGTCTTCACATCATTTGGGTGATTACTGATGATCTTTATTGGGTTGTACACCCAAGAGGAGGGAATCAGTTGGTGATCGTCCAAACGTACTTGGAGATCGATGGATATACGAGGTACAAGGTGCCTCCGGTTTCGTTCAGACCCAGAACGAATTTGTAAATGGACTATGTGTCTGACATTGGATTTTATTCTATGTGATTGATTTCCATTAAATATATATCTTTTTGGCGGCGGAGAATTTATTCTCTTGCTTAACACCCTTCTCTGAGACGTACGAGCTCAGAGGTTATATATTGAGGGATATCAATCGCATGGAATGAATTGCCCGTGTGGCATGCCTAAGTGGCAATTGATCAAGGCTTCTGTTAAAAAGCAAAGTCTTTTGGTTGATGATCAAAGCACCGCCTGTGTGGCATAGCTTTGTGTAACGTTGATTCGCGAGCCTCACACCCCGGTTGTGAACCCGAAACGGGAGAGGACCTCAGGGAGGGCATGCATTTCCTTCTAGCTAGGGTGGTGTCGGTGACCTACCAGCCCTGACATTTATATTATTTTCACCAGTGTGGTTGTTGGATTGCGAGGCGCCTCGGATATATCGGTGACTGTGTGGAGCCGATGGAGTCATTTGGCTCATTGACGCCCCAAAGGGCGGGGAAACGCAGTGTTCAGGCATTTTAATCCACATCGGTGGACCGAGCTTGACGATCCAAGGGTCACTCGAGCTCTGATCCTGAGACACGGGCTAGAGCGTCTCGAATCGGTAGAGGACTATCTTTTGCCTCGATTCACAGATGGAAACCCAACTTCCAATATGTGACATTTGCGGTTTTGATTGTAGAGCCTAGTATGGCGACATGATATATGGTACCCATGCCATCTATGATTGATATTTATGAATGAAATTGTTTTGACACTATACACTTATAATAGTATCAAATGATTTGTTTTTAACGTACCAAGCCTGTTTGGCTATTATAAGGGAAAACCCTATCCTCCGGCTTGTGTTGCATTGTGTGATGGGACCTGGGTCTTATAATATCTTCATTTTTCCAAAAAGCATTGCGTTGTTTTGTTATATGCCCCAGTATTCTTGGGAGGAAACCCGTTCCGTGTTATATGGCGTAGTCCCTTGATATATCTGATTTAAAGTAAAGTTTTAAATAGCTGTATTAGTTCTCACACCAGTCACATGGCTGACCTGGAGTTTATTGTTTTAACCTAAACTCTGGGTGTCCTTATTTTCGACACGGGCAGCTAGTAGTTTTGGTTTTGCAGATTTATATTCACAGGATCCTAATTTATAGCTGAAGCGGTATTCGAAAAGCTCTGTGTCCGTGTATCTTTTTTCAGTTGTGCTTTGTATTGTTTTTCCGCTGCGATGTATTTAAATGTAATTTAAATCTCTGATATTTTCTGTGTAATATTTATTCATACTCTGTATATTCTTTTATTCTGATGGAATTGTTGTAATATACAATGAAATGTTCTTCTGTTTGCATTCCGGTGTGGCTTGTCCTCAATTCAATCCGGGCTTTCCTTACCGGGGAAGTTCGGGTCGTTTTAATGTGTTTTTTTGAACTTTAAGTTAATTTTTTCTGTGATTGAGTTGAATAAGCCACATGATAATTTTAATTTATTATATCATTGAATTATATTTTATTTCATTATCACAATGTTCACAGGCAGGAGCTAGATTTGTAAATTCTTAAGAATGAATGCTAAAAATTCTATTTAATTTTTGATAATCCTAGTACTTGACAGAGAAAGAAGGACCCGGAAAAAGCTAGCCCATCTGCTACCTTGGTCTATTTGGAAACATGTAAATGAGAACTAGGGAGAACTTACAAGACAAATACGGACAAACTAAAAGCCAAATCGTCCGTAAGCACATTAGATACCGAAATAGCAATTTAATGGTTAGTTTGAAATATAACCACACTACAGCTGAAACTTCCATATTCGAATAGTTAGTTTGAAAGATAACCAGTTATATTAATAAAAATTTTCGAGTGGCTTATATAAAGTATTTGACCCAAGATCAATTATATATCAATACTTATGTCGGTATAGTAGGCACATTGCACGTTTGTTGGAGCTGCTTATTAAATCTAACAAATAGTTAGTTTGAAAGATAACTAGTTCTGTTAATAAATTCATTCCTGCCTGCCTGTGTTTGGCATATCTTTTCATTGTCTAGTCCACTTATGAAACTCAAAACAACTATATTTTATTTATTTATTTTTGTTTTCCCTGGTTTTCATTTTATATGCTTGCCTAGTTTTCATTTTGTCAGCGAAGATTCAAGCAATGGTGGATGCAGGAAATATTGCTGAGGCAGATGCATTTATCTCTGGAGGGAAGACTCATGGACATAACTGGCTTATGGGAAGGCGAGGTAAAATGTCTGAAAAGTCTCCAACTCCTGGTTCTACAGGCAGTTATGTGCAAGAGATGACCAACAAAATAAGGCAAGAGCTTGAGGCTGATTTGGAAGTAAAAGTGAATAAAAAAGTGAAAGAGAACGTGTCATGGGTGTTGAAAAAGTTAGATGAAGCTAATCCAGATCTTAATTTAGATGTTAGAGACTTTAATATCACCATAAGAAGTAATGAAGATGACATTGGTACTCCTGCAACTGAATGAAGTTTTTGAATGGTATGTATTTACACATATTTGAATTGTATTTCTAAATTATGGCATTTGTGGTATGTGTTGGTGATGGCACTTGTGGTTAGCTATGTAGAATATTTTGGATGGTCTGAATGTGATGATGAAAATTTTGGGTGGATTTATTGTATGAATATTTTGGTATGTTTGAATGTGGTACAATGTTTTGGATTGTACGTACTGCAGAATTTGTAATTATAGGGTTGTATTTTTCTTCTATCAATGTAGCATTTGCCTTCTTTACTATTGCATTTGATTTCTGATATTGCATTACGAGATAATGGTGTTGCATTACATAGTGCAGTAGTATTGCGTTAAGTACAATGTTATTAATTCCATTATGGTATGAAACGTGGGACCCACAGCTAATATGGCACATGCCACGTGTATAACTGAGGTGGCATGTGACACATGGGCAACTGATGTGGCATGTGACACGTGGGCAGTTGAGGAGGGCGTAGTCTGCATATTCCTTGTAATATTGGTAGCAAGGATAAAGACTTATTATATTTCTTATATCCCAGTTCAGAAGGACCATCTTGGGTCCATATAGTATGTGAGTTCTTGGATGTCTTTGAGGAAGTCATGGAACTTCCACCCCACAGAGATATCTTTTTGTATTGACCTTGAGAAGGACGCTAGACGAGTAGCGTTACCCTTGAGGCATATGGCGCCAAAAGAAAGAAGGGAATTGGTAAGAGGATTTCAGAACTACAACTGAAAGGTTTCATTCGGCAAAGCACCTCAAAATAGGTGCACTCATTATGTTTGCCACCAAAGCAGACGAATCTTTAAGACTTTGTGTGGATTATAGGAAATTTAATAGGCTGACCAAGAAGGATAGGTACCCCTTACCTAGAATCAATGATCTTTTTGACCACTTGGGGGGAGCCCGATTATTTTTCCCAATTAGACCTTGCCATTGGATTTCACCAGTTGAGAATTGCAGAGGATAGTAAGGTAAAACTACGTTTAGGACGCCGGAAGGATTGTTCCAATGGAAATTTATGCTCTTCGGACTGACAAATGCACCCACCTTCTTTGTTGACCTTATTAGTAGAGTGTTTAGGTGTCATTTTAGATAAGATTGTGGTGGTCTTCATAGACGATATCCTTAATTTTCAAAAGACCATAAAGAGCATGAAAACCACTTAAGACAAGTTCTAGGGATATTAAGAAAGAACCAATTGAAAGCAAAATTCTAGAAGTGCCATTTTTGGAAGGGAGAAGTTAGGTTTTTAGGATGTATTATGTCAAGTGAAGGATTGGCTGTAGGCCCCACAAAGATCAAGGCAATTAAGGAATGGAGATACCTTGAAATGCTATGGAAGTAAGGAGCTTCCTTGGATTGGCCGGATATTATAGGAAATTTAGTAAAGACTTCGTAAAGATTACTACCCCTTTAACCCAACTGACAAAGAAGAATTTTGTATTTTCTTGGAATAATAAATTGACGTGGCCTTTAAGAAATTAAAGGAAGCATTAATTAGCATGCTAGACCTTACGATACCCGATTGCTGGAAATTGTATATAGTTTACACTGATGCGTGCAAGACCAGTTTAGGAGCGTTCCTTATGTAAGAAGGAAGAGTAGTTGCTTATGCTATTAGACAACTCAAGGATTCAGAGAAGAGACACCCAGTTTATAACCTTGAGTTAGCCACAGTAGTGTTAGCCCTAAAAATGTGGAGGCATTATCTTTTAGGAGAGGAATTTAAACTTTTTACTGACTATAAATTCTTAAAATGTTTATTTCCTCAATGTGACCAAAGCTTGAGACAACAACGGTGGATGTAATATATTGTCTCATTTGATTTCATGGTCCAGTATACCTCGAAAAATGGAATGTTCTAGCGGATGCATTAAGTAGGAAACATGGAACCTTGAATATGATCTCAGAATGGAAACAATTAGAGTTTCTCTCTAATTTTAATTTGCAAAACTCGCCAGTAACTTCTAATGGTTTTCTTGGAGCCACGATTATTACACCTACTCTAAAAGAGAGAAATAAAAGTACACAAGAACCTTGACAAAGAATTGAGGAGCTTAAAACATAAAGTGGGAAAGAAGGAAACCTATCCCCATTCGGTTAGATATTCGATTGGCGATGATGGAAGTTTACTTTGAGATGGACGATTTTACATCCCTGAATATGAAGGATTGAGGATAGAAATTCTAGAGGAGTGCCATAGGTCAAAGATGACATACACCCTGGTAGAGATAAAATGTATAGAGATATGAAGAGGAATCTCCATTGGGAATGAATAAAGAGAGATGTAGCCAAGTTCATAGCTAAATGTTTGACAAGGCAGAAAGTAAAAACAAAGCAAGGAAATCCCGGAGGATTATTACTACCTTTGGAGATTCCCATGTGGAAGTGGGAACATATTTCCATGAATTTTGTAGATGTAATTCCTAGAATCCAAAAGGGAAATGAGACCATTTGGGTTGTGGTAGACCGTTTGACAAAAAGTACCCATTTAATACCAATCAAGAAGACTCGGACTGCAGCCTTGTTAGCCCAATTATATGTCAAAGAAATAGTCAGATTACATGGTATCTCGTCTAGAATAGTGACCAATAGAGACCCTTTATTGACAAATGAATTTTGGAGAAGCCTACAAGCATCACTGGGAACGACCCTCAACCTAAGCACAGCCTATCATCCGCAGACTGACAGCCAAATGGAAAGAGTAAATTTGTTCTTGGAACACTTGCTCAGAGCCTCCATCATCGACTTCAGAGGAGTTTGGAAGCAGCACCTACCACTCGCAGAGTTCACCTATAACAATAGTTTTCAGACGAAGATTGGTATGGCCTCTTTTGAAGAGCTTTACGGAATGCTATGAAAATCACCAACTTATTGGTGGGAAATTACCGACAAGGTTCTACTCGGACCGGACTTCGTCCATGATTCCACGGAGAAGATATTCTTGATTAGGCAGAGGATGAAGGCAGCCCAAGACTGTCAGAAATCGTATGTTGATAAACGAAGGAGGGAATTTGAGTTTAATATTGGAGATTTAGTATTCGTAAAAGTATCCCCTCTCAAGAAGACTATTCAGTTTTGAAAGACTAGGAAGTTGGCTTCCAAATTTATTGGACCTCTTCACATCATTGAGAAGATAAGATCTTTGGCTTATCGAGTGGATCTCCCGGAGCATCTATCGGTAATCCATAATGTTTTTCATGTATCTCATCTAAAGAAATGCCTTCATGATTCTGCTACCAAACTCGAGCTTGATGAAACTGGGACATAGGAAAAACCAAGTTGGAGTCCAGGGTGCCCCATGCCATTGCAAGGATTGTAGAGAATGGAATCAAGAGACTCTGCAATAAGACCGTTTGCCTCATCCGAGTACAATGGGGAAATGATCCTCCGACAAGCACATGGGAGACTGGGGATAGGATGAGACAGATTCACCCAGAGCTTTTCTCAGGTAGTTTTTCCTCAAGATAACATTTCTGGATGCATTGTGATTAGGGATGTTACGGTTATGACAACCGTCACCGCCAACCATAACCACAACTGTTGTTGATGGTTAGCAGATTTTAAAATCGTTACCATAACTGTCTAACCATTACTTCCACCTTTACCTTAAATTTACATTGTTATCCATAAATAATTCAAATTCTATCTTTTTTTCCTTAAGAATTTGTTTGTTTATCTATGAAACAAACCAACCATGTGCATGTCGTCTATAAATAAAAAGACAAATAATATATAAATATGCTATTTCTCTAGCTTAAGCTATTAAAAAAAACATTTTTACTTTTATGAAATACTAAAAAAAGATCATATGCGGTTGCTATGGTTTGCCGTGGTTATAAAAATCCACAACCATTGCCGCCACCGTTACCGTAGTAGATGGTAAACGCGTAAATGGTTGGCACAATTTGACAGTTGAATGGTTCAACCGTAACAACCCTAATTGTGATTGTTAGATTGGATGTTAGGAAATATATGCAACACAATTTCATAGCACATTCAGATAGAAATGTATGCATAATTAAGTTGTTTTGCATACATGTTGCATCACATATTACACCTACACATTAGGATTGAACTCACTTTAGTGGGCCTGTAGTTCATAATCACAAGTCATGTATGTTGTTGGATGAATTAAAATATAACATGGGTGTACAACATGGAAGTTTAGAGCGAATTGTGTTTTCCGCCTCTTCAAACAGATTTCAGGACGAAATTAGTTTTAGGGGGGAGAATGTAACACAACGTAAAATGCACCTAAAGACATGAATATTAGTAATTAATAGAAATAAATAATTTAATAGTAAATTATAAATAGGCTGGAAAATGAGATTTTTCAACATTAAGAATTTGGCTATGAAAATCTTTATTTGGATTCGTAACGAAGTTCTAAATCGTTTTCATATATAATATGCTGAAAACGGTGATAGTATGGAGAAGTTAAAATCAAATGAAATTAGACAGTAAATGCAAATATATATATATATGGTTAGATAAATAATATATATATCTCCAAAAAATAAAATAAAATGGATGAGTTTGAATTTCAAATAAAGATAAGAAGGAGAGGACAAAGAATAATATAAACAAGGAAAGAAATAAGCCAAATAAATAAACGAATATATAATTTAATATCTCATCCCCACATATGTTTATTGGGCACTTCAACGACCAAGAGGTTGACTGCCCCTCTAGAAGGGGTGTCGACCTTCGGTCGACGACCCTTCTAAAAGGGAAGTCGATCGCTTGGCGGTTAAAACGTCCGGTAATGCTAGGTTTGGTTAGGTTTTAGAGGTGATATATATAAACGGACAATTAGGATTATATCTAAATAATCCTACGGCCCTAGCTTACATAAGCAACTATAAATAGACACCTAGACTTCACAACTAAACTCTAGCCATTTTATCCATTGTGCCTCTACTCTGCCTCGGCTGCCATTGATTCCAGAAATAGTTTTTTTTTTCATCTTATATAAATCTATTCTTCTTTCTCTCCGATCTTTTCTTATAGATCTAGATTAGAATATGTTTTTGGAATCGTATAAAATGTGTGTATGTATATATGTATATATATATATAAGAATTTAATTAATTTATTCTTATGCATATGGATCTTAAGAGTTGGAATTTACATCAAAAAGGCACAACAACGTCAGATCTATGCCATTCCAATCAATGTGAGTGGAATTATTATTTTCTTAGGCATATTCTACATTTGTATATTATCATATGGATTTGTATGCCCAATAGGATTTGGTACATCGATAATATTAAAAAAGCAAAACCCCCTAATCCCCTGTTTTTATGTATTTCGCAAGAATTGTCCATTTATTGAGTTTGTGGATCTTGATCTTTGTAGCTAATTGAGAAAAATTAGGTGATGTGCTTCTTTTTTATGTAATTTATTCTTTTGTCTAAATATTTGTTTGTAACCTAAAAAGGTCTAGATTTGGTTTGATTCATTATTTGATTAGGTTTGGATTCTATTCTGAATCCAAACGTCACTACAACAAATATACCATATTACAACGGTGCAAAAATGTTGTAAAAGGATTTTACAACGGTGGAGCCACCGTCGTGTATTAAGAAGTTGTAATATACTTATATCTTTTACAATGTTTCTGCACCGTTGCAACACCATTGTGAAATATACCACATTACCACGGTGCAAAAACGTTGTAAAAGGTTTTTACAATGGTGGATCCACCATCGTGTATTAAGAAGTTGTAATATACATATATCTTTTACAACATTTCTGCACTGTTGCAACACCGTTGTGAAATATGGTATTTAACAACTTTAACTCACCGTTGTAAAATGATTTATTACAACTTTTTTTCGTTGTTGTAACTTATATACACCTTACTAATATAAAGAATTCATATATATTAATACTAATATGATTCATATTTCAATGCAACAAATATAACTATATGGAATCATTCATATATACTAATTAACATAATATTCGATCAACATACACATAGTACATCACCAACTAAACCTGTCACAAAAAACATAACCATTTCAAAATACATACATCGATCTAACACACAAGAAAGATAGAAGCTTTGTCCACAAAAGATACATAAGCATACCCTACGATAGCACTCTAACTAAAGGCAACGTAATTTTTATTCCAAGCCACAGTTGATCCAATAGCTTCTCCAATGGTAGTCACTTCGGAATTCGGCTTCCATAAGAAAGCATCAGGATCCACCGCCACATCAATCCAAACTTTCCAACCTTGCGGTCTATGGTGGACTGTGAAAAAAAATCATTAGAGGTGCAAGCTCATATATATTGTTATTATGACGAAAGTATGAAGGCGAAGGAAACTACCATGATTTGTAAACATGATATTTAAAATGAACAAAAACATAACACATCATCTTAAAAAAACCATTACATATTACATATCTTATTATGCTTGTTATATTAAATGAACAGTTTTGCAAACGGCATTATCAATGATGCACACTTTATAATTAGAAACTAAAGCATAACATCATCATGATTGGCGATTAACATTTTTGGTGGAATTTAAAATGAATTTTATCAAATATCTGGTCAAAAATAGATTGAACAAAAGTAAACATTACCTAGTTTCATATTTTGCCGCAATATGACATATGTGATCTAACTTTCAACCAAGCACCTGCATGGTATGCAATATGACATATGTGATCTAACTTTCAACCAAGCACCTGCATGTACAGATCAGTTGAAAATCAAACTTAAACAGGGTACCCACAAAAAAATGTACATGAAATCAGCAATTGGGAAACTGAAAACACAACAGTCCAGGCGAAGAACATTTAGCACAAAGGCAAACGCACATAACAAACTAACCAACTACTGGACAAAAAAATGAAACAGAACTAAATTATTTTTCGATATGGACAGACAATACCCAGCTAAAACCAGGAAGAATTAACAGATATTTGTTTTCGTCTCGAACATTCAAACCTGAAATTGTTTGTGCCAAAATAATAATCAACCCAGTCTGAAATGTTAATTAAAAATTAAAAAAATAATACGTCGTAACAGTATAATAGCAGCCTTTTACCATTGGAAAACTTATTTTATAAACACTAGAAATATAATCTATGATATGGTAAATATACATGCTTAAGAATCAGAATACAGTAGATAAATCCCAACATGATTTCGATCCCAACCAGTATTGAAATTGAAAACTCAGAAAGAAAAAATAATCAAAGAGCTGACCATATAAATAAAAAAGGAAAACTGCAAATATGGAAAATTTTAATTGACTAAATTCATCTTATTACCAATTGCTCCAAATCAAACTTTAAAAAAAGATCACGCAATGATATAAAAATAAATATATGTGCAGAAACGGAAGGAGATGCTAAAAGGAACTTACCTCAAAATGATGGGTTTGAATCAAGCATCAAAGCAAAATCAAAACTTTACGAAAATACCTTGATAAAGATCTTAACTTTCCACAAGCTACAAAAGGAAATAGAATAACAAAAAGAGAGCCAGATAAAGTAAAAAATAAACTAACCTTGGTCCTTGATGATGAAATAAAATACTGATAAATCCAGATTAGTCCAAAATCAAGACATTGGATCGCTTAAAGTACTCATCACTTCAAAAGCCAGAGAACTTTCTATAAGAATAATCAATGGTAAAAATATAATTAAATAAGGGGCAAATAGCCAAACGGGGAGAATTGATTATTGAGATAGTGATTGAGAAGTGGGATTAACAACTTTAAAGGCAATGGAACAATGGGTTTATTTTTCGAGTTCTCAAAATTTTTAAGGGGGTACTTTGCTAATTAGGCAGAGGGAGTCATAATGGCTAAACTCGGTACATTTAATTACCATTTGAAATTTGCAAGGACACTGCATTTTCAAATTCTTGTGACAACTAAAATGACAAATTGAAAGCCTCTCTTGTTAAGTTGAGTTTCTAAAGAATTGAAGTGTCAAAGAACAACTGTAGTAACTTCATAATTATTATTACAACCATAACTATGGCCTAGCATACTTATTAATACTAATTACAGTCTAACCAGAAATAATATAGCATCTCAACTAATAAATTCAAGCCATATGATATCTGAGATATTGACAGAAATCTAGCACCTAATGTATAAAAGAGATTCATGGTGTAATCATATGTATATTACATACCTTTCGATAGTAACTTTATCAGAAGCTCCATTCCTAAGGTGTTGAGTTGCTCACCACCCATTGAATGACTAAAGCCTTTGGAATATTCAGCCATTACTTAATTCTATGAAGATCAACAACACAATCCTTAAATCTCCGTAGTTGGAAACTACAATGTCGACAGCGTTGAATGCCGTAACAGCAACTATTAACCAGAGTTCCATCAAAATCTTGGATACCAAACATTTCATCCATATCATGAAAAATAGCACATGATATTTCCTGCATATCCTATTCAACTGAAACCATTCCAACCATGTTTTCTAGGTTCTTTATATCACTGACGTGAAGCACCGATTAAACATTAATAATTAAAAAAAAAATCAGAAGAATGAGCAGTAAAAAAAATATGATAAAGCTTGTAGTACCTGTGGTGTCCTTCGCCATTTTGGAATCCCGATTCGCAGTCGTAATTTCTATGAACATCGGCGATTTGGGGGAGATGAGGGATCGGCTATCAGCCAAGAGAGAATTGAGAAGACGTGAGATAATTTGAGTTAACGCGTAAAGATGAGCGATGAAGACACATAACAGACTACATCTAGATAAAATACATCCAACAAAGAGAAAACTAAAAACAAGAAGGGAAAAAAGTGAGTAACAAAGATGTAGATAAAGGCAAAAAATGGCTCAAAGCCTGAAAGTGTCATTGTACATATGTACCAAAGAAGAAGCACTCAACTATTGGATGATGCAAGCGCATAGATAAGATCAAATGCAAAAGCTGCAGGTTAAACATGTATCCTGATTATATTTACACAAACATTTACGTAATAATTTATTGACAAAATACAAAAGTATAGCAGAGGTACAAAATGATGAGGCTTTTCGGTGCTACTGTTCTAAAACATAAACTATATCAGCCTGGATTAGCACCAGTATTAGACACCCAAAATGAAAACTTTGTGGTATATAACTCCAATTTTTATTTTTAACTCCTACTATTATCAGTAATTGTACTACCATATATATGTTTCATAAGTAAAAGTATGGATGAAATAGAGAAAATAAATTAAATGAAACCTCAATTTTTTGAACAAGTTCTTTAGCATTAGGAGTTGAGATGATGATATTCCTTTGTAAAGGCTTGATGAAACCATCATCCACTGCTTTGTCTATTGAAGGTCAGAAGAGAGTTGTAATAACCATCCACATTCAGTAAGCCAACCTGCAACATAATATGAAATTGCTGAAAAAATTATCTTATATGCATATGAAAGAAACACACGCAAATAGAAAAAGGGCATGCGTTATTTAACTATTACTAACCAGTTTTTTATGATTGAAGGGTATTGGTCTATTTCCAGTTTATGAACATGGTATCCTATCTACCTTCCAATCCCATGCGTAAATGAAATTTACAATCCAGCAAAAAGTTTAAATCGTAAGTTAAATATATCATCACCATCATCATTATTATTACTATTGTAATCAATTCCCTTGAACAACGATTACTCGAGAGTAAAAAAAAATACTCACCTTAAAATAGTTGAAGGCGGCGCAGGAGGCAACCGGTACTGGTGCTCTCGTGGGTGGCGACGCAGAAGACCGAGGCATCGATGCGGAGCCAATGCAGCTTCGAGTTGGTCTGAGAAGAAGGATGCGAGGGCTGGATTAGAATGGCCAGAGTTGGTGACTTCTAAACTTAACCGTGGGGCTTCAATGGAACAGGGCGAGGCGGAGAGGGTTTGCGGTGGCGACCAGGAGGCGAAGCGGTGGTTTCTAGTCAGATGACCGAACAATGGAGCAATTTAGAGATTTGGGAAAAGGAGTTTTTCCTGTTTGCAGGACAGAAGAGGAGAGAGCGGCTGGCATGGAGTACGGTGACGACACACTGATGGTTGTGTTAGTGGACAGTGGTGGAGCGACGGAGAGGCAGATCGATTTGGGGATGACAACTATTTCGGGAGGAAGAGAAAATTTTTTTTTAGCAAAAACTGATTTGGGAACAAATGAATTGGGGCGGAATAAATGAATGGCAGACGGTGAAAATAAAAGGATGGACGCGGGGAGGATCAAAACAACGAAGACACGCGTTAAACAATCTCAAAGCCAAACAGGGCAACCCACTTCTTTTAAGTTAAACAAGTGTAAAACCAAATAACAAATATATTTTTAAGTAAATCATTTGTAATACCATGTATATACAGCAAAATAGAGTATTCAAAATATCTAAAATATAATTCTCAAATATAATTTGTAATACCATGTATATATAACAAATATACACAATGGATGAATAGAATTTTCTATTTGTTTAGTTATTATTTATTTTCAAACAATTTTTTTAATTAATAGTTACTATTATTAATTACTTACTTAAATTTTAAAAAAAATCTGTCAAAACCACAAACAAGCGATTGTTAACTCCTGAACAAACAAGTTGCCAAAATTATATTTATTAAAACTGTTGAAATAATTACTACCAAATCAAATATTACTTATTAATAATTATAGTTATTATTTAACTTTTACTTATTTCTGTATAGTTATAATCAATTAATAATTATTAAAAGCATTGACTATTAAAACTAAATTACTAGTTAATAAATATTAATTATTTAATAATAATTAATAAATATTATTGATTCCTAAGTTTATTATTAATTATTATTAAATATTAATATAATTAGTTGTTAGATATAAGTTATTATTAAATATAAGTTGTTATTAATATTTAATAGGTCTCTAATACACGAAATAGAAAAAGAGTTACTAAAAATAAGTTTAAGCAACTTTCTAATTTAACTATTAATTATCAGAAATTAATTAGTATATATATTAGTTATTACAACGGACAAAAAAGAAAAGTTGTTATATATATGTTTATTACAACAGTGCGTTTTGCACAGTTGTAAAAAATATTTATTACGACAGTGTGTTTTGCACAGTTGTAAAAAAGCATTTATTACAACTGTGCTTTTCGCACAGTTGTAAAATTAAAGTTGTAATATGGTGTTTTTGTTGTAGTGCGTATTCAAATTTGAACCCTATCAAATACGAACATTTTTATATGCAATACGAAAAAGGGGTAAATTAGGTCAAATAAAGTCTATGTATATACATGTATATATTTGTGTACATATGTGTATTATACTCTATTCTTGGTTCATTACTAGAATCATTTCAATAACCCTAGGGTGCAGATTGAAATTGTATGTATGTTGTGTTTTCCATTACTACTATATGTTATTATGAAATTATGTCCTTATGCCTTAAATGTAGCAGTAAAAATATGTAAATTATCTTGTACGCCTTAAATTTAGGACAAGCTGACAATTTTTATCTCGTTATAACATTCTTTCGCTCATACAAAAACTATTGTTATTTATACGTACTAAATTCTAGGGGATTGTTATTAACGGTCTAAATATTATTAAGGCAGGTCAACTTTTCAAAATAATAATAATTTATTAAAGGGAGTACCAATGCAGAGAGCATCCCCTTAATAAATAATGTTTATTTTACCAAATTAGCCTTCTTTACAATAATCTCTCTTTAGTTGTTAATCAAAAATGATAATTATATTACTTGAACAACATCAGATTTTTATATTAAATTATCAATAATCACATTATTTGATATGCATCAGATCAGATGAAAATATATCATTCATAGGAAATCAATATACAGAAATCGAACATTTTTTTATATGGTATCCCACCGTTGAATTTTACAATACACCTCATTTCCCTTACTTCAATAACTCGACAACAAATACAAATTCCGAGAACGATGAACAATGTCAAAAAAAAACATATAATATGGTATACATACGCCATTCATGTCGTTATGCAATAATTCACCTATTTCAGCAATGACAAATAAAAAAAACAAAATGACCATCTTCCACAGAAAAAAATTTGACACTACGGCGTTCGGCTCTTGAGGCTGACATAATAGAAAGTCTAACCTTCATTGTTTCCAAGGCATTATACAATAAATTTCACATACCTTGTCAAAAGCTTCTCCACTGTCTTAGGACCTTAGGATGAGCGTTTCACGTTCTTCATTCGCACAATTATTTCTCCTCAGAGGATCGCTTTTTTCTCGTAAATAATTTAGGGGTTTATTTTTTGCATTTGAAATTGATTGGCTTCTAAGATGGTAACTGAAGTTATTACCAGGATAAAAAGGGAACATAAAAAACTAAGTACGTGCCCCATAACATTCTTTTTAGGATTGGAGTGTCTTTAAAATTTGACCCCCTTCCCCTCAACAATACTTAGCTACTTATATAGCGTAATTAGCATAACAATGACATAATAAATGCGATGTGAATTTGAAATGTCCCCATATATGATTTCTTGTGTGTGTGTATAGAATGGATTGTGCATATATTAAATAGTGACACACAGATACAAGGTCAGTTGCCATTTGTGGTATATGCCTGCCAAGATAATAATCTTCGTAAATCGGGCCATCTTTGTCTTCTTTAGTGGATCCCTCTTGTTCTTGTTTCGTCTTCTTCATTTCGTAAGTTGTTTCTACATCGCCTTCTTCCGTTTTTAAGGTTTCTTTCAGTTTCTTAGTACCAATAGGCGATGGTATTTTACCAAAATAATAGACACATGTGACAAATGAGATAATACTAAAGATTCTAGCCATAGAATTTCTCATGCCTGGAACAGACAGGTAAATCCAGCAACCACAAGTAGGCCCAACTAATGTGAGAGGTCTTGGTGTCATGGGCCATTCAAATCTAGTACACCATGACATGAGGTTAAACCTACTTGTAGTAGAAGCCTGCCCGGAACCGCCCGACATATCCAGCATCTACATGTATACGGTTTAATGTGAGAAGTTTAGTGCGCACATACATATACCTATTGTGTGTAAATAGGCAGGTTTACTACACCTTGGGAAGGTCTTAAGTGGCTGACTCTCTTCTTATCTAATTTGGGTCTTAAGTGGTTAGGACTAGGATCCCATCGGAAGGTTTATTCCCTGGCGAGGAACCAAAGTCATGGGACACACCCTTATTTGATTCGAAGTAAGTTTATGAGTCCCTCTTCTCTAAATTGGTTAGGCATAGCGGTAACGGAGTAGTGTAATTCACGGGGGATGTCCGCTTCCTCTAAAAGCTTGTAGGGACTCAACAAGGAACAAGACTAGTTTATAAAAGATATGTGGCCATAGCATGCTCATCAACTATCTAAGGGAAGTCTTAAGCGACATAAGTGTTCTACTATAATATTAGTTAAGTAGTACTGTTCGCAATACTACTTCTCATATTATAAGCGAGAGTATAGACTTAAGAACGTTGACGTATTAGGACAGGGTCTTAAGAAGCTAGGCTCCATCTTAGGGTTATAATAGATTGTAAGAATCCACCTTTAATATGGCCATAAGTGACAGAGAATTCCCTCCTCATTGGGTTTTTACCCTAAATACACTAATGAAGTTCTTAAGAGATTGACTTGGATATGCACCTCATTCGTTATATACTTTGTGTTTGTGTGTTGCGTAGACATACCTTGATATATGTAACCTGCTATCTAGGGTATGTACTTTAAGTGAATACCATATTTTAGTCACACATGAATTTATGTTCTAACCCCTCTCCTTAACATATCTAACAGGTCGGTAGATGGGGCAGATTCTATGGACGAAGCAATGATGGAGGCTGAAGATAAAAAAGGAGATATCATACTATTACTAGTATGAATGTTGTATTTCTTATTGAAACTTTTGAGAATTAATTTATTGATGCACCTATGGAACAAATGTATTTTGGCAGCCTGTGTTTGAATTCTGGGGCTTTTTAATAAAGTGATACATCATATTTTAGTATTATATTTTCTTGTTCCGCCGTGTGAGATTTCCATAACGAAATGTCCATATATTATTCTGTGCAAATGCAATCCCTTACAGGAACCAACGACCCGTTTAGAATGGCTATAATTTTCGATGGGCCTTTTCTAGGTTGAAATTTAGGCCTATTCCGAGCGGGTTGTTACAATACTTATTTCCTTCACTTCTTCAGAGGGTTCAACTTTCGATCTCTCCCCGATAGTCAAAATCAATAAATATATCCTCAATTCTATTGAGTTCTTGCTTATTTCTTTTCTTACCCTTTGACATGTAATCAGTCTTTTTATGTTTTATAGATTGAACATTTCTTACCTATCTTACCTTCGCTTTGAATGTTGGGTTTAGGAGCCCAACATCGGAGGGCTGTAGTTCTGTGGAAGCAATGAAATAAAAAAATTATTCTTTCTTATATTGATTGAATGTTGCAAAATACATCTCCCTTGAGCTATATTTCTCCCCTTTTATAGTTCCCTTCCTTTCTTTATCATGAATTTGACCGTTAAGTATTTAGGGAAGACAAAGGTGTCCACCTCGTGCAGCGTTGCCACCCAAAGTTTGGCTCCGGACCTTTTATAGTTCCCTGCCTTTCTTTATCAAAAACTTGACCATTATTCTTTCTTTATAGAATGTTGGGTTTGTCAAGAAATCAGTCTTTTTATATTTACTCTGAGTTTCACTTGTTCGACAGGTGTGAAACACTTGTTGTTGAACTCAAAGATTAGCTCCGAACTTCGTTCCATCTTCGCTTCTGGAATATTCATCTGGTGGAAAGCATGCTTGAAGATGACATTGACAACACTTCCAATGTCAACCAAAACTTCTACAAGCATGGACTTCCCTATCTAGGTAGTGATCATTAGAGGGTCAATACGCGCGTGATGATTCCCCTACCGAAGCTCTTTGCGGGGTAACCACTAAAGTATGTATGTGTATCTCTCTTGGTGAATGATCCGACATCCTTTCTTAGATTGAGAAAACTCCATCTCTAACCTTTTTATATGACAACTTTCCCCTGGTTTTTCCCAGCAATATGCGGGCCTCCAAGGATTACGTAGATATGGTTGAGTGGAAGACCAATTTCTCAAGTATCCTCCTCCTTAAGTATTAACTATAGTCGCACCAGAGGGATTTCGATATTATATACTTTCGAAGGGGAATTTTGAGCGTTTTGGACAAATTCTTGAAGTTGTCTGTCAAGCATGAATCTTTCAATGTACTAACTAGATAGGATCTTGCACTTGTTGGTCTTGTGGCCATTGCCTTGTGATGATACAGTAAGCATTACCATTTTTAGCTTTTTGGTTCGTCTAAGTTTTGAATGAGGAAGGGAAGTTTACTTTGCCTATCATCAGAGCATAAATGAAAAAAACTGGCTTATTAAATGCCATTGAGTTGCTGTAGGTGACCCCCATCGAGATCACTTTGAGTTCGACCAAAGCTAGGTTTTGTTCCGTCTCTTCGAATGGACCTATTCTTCTTAGCATGATAAATCTCATCCATTCGATTAAATTTATCAGCGTGGAAGTGGAATTCATGCAAGCTTCCAAATTCGTTTACCATAAACCTTTCTAGAAAGGTATTTTTCCTGAAGCCATGCGTGGGTAGCTATTAGTTTATCTCCTGCATTCATCCCTTCTACCTTTATGGATTTAGCACAAAATCTTTTCAAATACTCTCCTGGAGGGCTTCACTGGATGTTGCTTGAGGTTGGAAAACATCATGTAGTTAATGATAGGATCCTTCGGGACATAGAATTGGGTGGAAAATTCATATGAGAATTGTTTCCAAGAATTGGTGGTCTTTTCACGATATTACTGGTACCATTTGGTAGCGACGCCTTGAAGAGTTACAGGGAACAATCTACAATGGACTGCTCTGGAAGCATTATACAAGTCCGTCTTGTTGTCGAAGGCCATTAGGTAATCGTCGGGATCTGTTATTCCTTGATATCGATTTTCAAAATATTTACTTGTAATGGGATGATAGCAGCCATGATTCCTTCGGTTAATGAAGCCACCCTGTTGTTATCATTTACATGAGCATCGATAGTCCTCTTCGCTTTGAAATTGAAGGAATATTTTATAACTTTCGCTATTAGGTTTCTAATATAAGCATCATCGTCAGGAAAATTCACACTGTTAGGTAGTGGAGCTTCTAGACTGCTCCTTTTTGTCCTTAAGCTTTCACATTTTCATCCTATAATTTTTAAGGTTGAGTTTGGATGGATTTATTTTGCTTTTAATGTATGATTGAGTGGCTTTTGACTCTTTTCTTTTAGATTCCACCACCTGGTTTTTATTTTTATTTTCGCATATCGGAGACTTCTACTTTTAATGTACTTTTGAGAAAGCACTTTAATCAGAAACGTCTTTAATTCAATTATTTCGTTCTTCATCTATTAAATTTTCCTAGCATTTTCTTCCTTTGACTCTGCTACGAAAGGATCTTCTACTAAAGTATCCACCAGACTGAAGGATGACATTATATCCTCCTCTAGCCGAATGGTGTGGGTCACTTCATCGCTTATTGTGTTTAATCCTTTTGATTTGGTTTACGCCGCCTTCATTGTTCCTCCATTTATCCAAATATGAAAATTAGTTTGTATTAACCTCAAGGATCGGAGGTTCAGGCTAACCCTCCTTTTAGCATTAAAAATGTTACCTATAAAAATGGGTACCACCCCAAGGTAGATAATTTCCGAAATCAAAGGCTTCCATATTAGTTAAGCATCCCAATTAATTAATAAGTTTTGGCTGACGGTGCCTCCAAATTCTTTTATCCAATGTAGATTGGTATCTACAACTTTAAGATCATAGATCACTAAAGTCGCATTAAGCTTAGGTTTCGTATGTATAGTTTGATTGAAACTACATGACATACCGAAAATAGTTCATTTTGGTTGATCACCAATCCTACAGGGTATACTTTATTTTAGAACTTAGTAAAATAAAGATCTAATATTGCGAAGCTCAATAGAGGGGGAACAGGTTTTTTCATCAGTAATCCTTCTTATTCCTTTCGAATAAGAATTACTTCTTTCAATCCTAGTTACACCGTCTCTTCTCATGGGCTTCGCAACATGGTTCCAGTTAAGTATAATAATTTATAAGTTATAATTATGTGCAATTGGCTATTAAACAAGTTAATAGCTAAAAATGATCAGCCCCCTCTCTCTTAAGATTAAACTACATAATTTAAGATCCTCAGTTGTGCTTCGTTTATTACAAATTACCGAATAACATTACAAGAGTAAGAGAAAATCCCAATTTGATTTAGAAATTAGGGTTACACTTTATGATTACAAATTTTGAAATGAATTCATTTACTAATTCGGGACCCCTAGGGTCGTATGTACAAATATGGGTTGGCCCCTTTCATATGAAAGGCTTCATACATGCATTTTTCTGGAAGCTACTCTGAGACCTTTGCAAAAGCACAACCGGTACTTTTGGTTTCTCCTGGGTATATCATCCAGGACGCAGGTTTGACTGTTGTAGGAGGCATGTTCCCATTCAAACACCTGGTTTATCATAACAACCTATCTTTGAGCAGACGGTCTTTTGGCATGATGATCCTTATGTTCGGTCTGTGACTTTTGCTTATGAATTTCTGTTGGAACACCCTTTTGGGTTTCTTTGAAATCTACACTTTGTTGCTTGAACTCGAAATATATTTTCTCTAAAGACATGCCCTTCGGTGCTACTGGAAAAGGATTTTTGTAATGATCCGTATTTTACATATCGGAGGATGTGAAATAGTTATATTTTATTCCCTTGTGGTTGGATCGTTCTCAGATTTTAATATGTTATTCGTGTGGATGTAAGACATGATCATGATTTTACCGAATCGACTTGTGGCCATTTCTCCCCTACGAATATTATTTTAGCTACAACTTTTGACAAGTCTTGAATGAGGTGCTGAAATCGAACCCTTGGTTCAGTGGTTTAGGAAGAATCGTTGTTTTCAGTTTTGATTACTTTTGGGTAGACTAATTAGTTGCTAATGGGCTGATTATTCAATCTCATTAGGCTGGGTGCCTGTGATTCTCTGGTTTAAGCTAATCCATAATTCCTTCATCATATTCGTTCTAATTCATCATAAATTGCATCTAGAGGCTAGTACATCTCAAGAAAGATTAGAGCACATCAAATGGCATCAGTTTTGGGGTTTCTCATCACTGTCCAGATTTGAATTCATCGGATTTGCATTGGATCTTAGATTTGGCGAGTGATAGATATTTCTCACATGGAAAATATGGGTTATATGAGTAAATTAGGATAAAATTCACATGTTAAATGTTAAATGTTAAATTCACCCTACGTCCGACCATATATGTTTAATTCAGAACTAAATGCCCTAGGAAGACCTAATTTAATCATATAAACCGAATTATTATAAGATTTGTTAAGCTCTTAGGCATGTTTAGATCCAATTCTTGTTAGATCCATTATTTTATGATATGTTTATGTTATGTGCATATTTGTATGATCAAGATTCAATGAGTTGTTGTTGTTTTGATTGAATTGAGTGGATGGCTTGAATTATTTGTTAGAATTATGTGTCGTAGATCTAAGGTTTGAAGAACAAAGCAAATCGGATGTTCGGATGATCGGATTCAGATGAAACTTGGTAGAGGAGCTATGGAAGACGAAGGGAGATTACACGAAAAGTTTCGTGCCGAATCTCGTTAAGTACATGGACCGACACCGGTCCATGCTCGATGACTGGTACCAATCCATGCATGTTGGTCGGATGGCGATGATTTCTTAGGATGAGGTGTCGTGGTGATAAATCGAGGTAGCATGAAAATTTCAAGTCATTCAGATATGTTTTTGCACAGGTCGAAGGTTGATTTCTCAAGTGTAATGATGGACCACAAGAGTTTTAACTGGATGGGTGAAACGCTTCGAAAATGGACCGGTAGATAGAATTTGTAGCATGGAACCGGAAATGAAAGCACATGGCCACCGTTAAGTATATGATCGATATCAGTCCGTGGATGATAGACTGATATCGATCCATGGTTGATAGACCGGTACCGATCCTTCATGTTGTGGAGGATGGGGCTAAATTTTTGGGAGCTCGATTGTGATGGATTCTAAGGGTTGTTGGTAAAGTTTGGTAATGAATGGACTGCAGATGATTGATGTGCAACTCAATGATGGATAGGGTTTCGATTGTGAACTCAGGTTGGAGAGGTCAAAGTTGGTTGATTGATGAGATACTGGCCATGGGATGATGTACGATCCAGTACGATGATAGATTGACTCAAGTGAGAGTTGATCGTGGATGATAATGGAATTAGTTTGAGAAGTTGCTCGAACTAAAAGATGTGATTGCCGAGCGAGCTCAATGTTGGGGTTTCGTGGGGACGATCATCAGGATCAGGTAGGATCGTGTACCCTGGACTGATCTCTGGGACTGATATAGTTGTCTCGGATAGAGGCAAACATACACAAGACGTATATATGGTAGTTTGACTACAAACGGTATTTCCAGTAACCCTTGATGGGCGGCAACAGCCGATCATTCGATGATTGACATATTCAAGGCTTCAGTCGGTGATAGCTAGAATATTGGTAGCTACGGTTGCTATGGCCTATTGTGTGTTTTCTTCTCTGTTTTCTGGGTAGGCTATCACCGTAGGTCATCGAAGAGAAGTGGGATGTCCTTTCTTATTCTGGAGTGGCATATGTTAGATGATTATCATGTGTTAATTACATGGTTGCTAGGACGAATCAGATGATTGAACCATCTATATTCATATATTCTATGTGACCGTTAGTAATTTTATCGCTCATTAAAACTGCTGTCTGACTCAAGATTTTATTTTTCCCTCTTATTATCTTGATCTACTCATCAACTTTATGGTGAACAGACTGAGATAGAAGGTTTTGGAGCCGATGATGCTTTGCAGTGACGAGCAGGAGGCCAGCGTTTTACTACTACCTACTATAGTGATGCTTTGTTGTTTCCGCTGCCTGTTAAGATTTTATGATTTCTCTGAGAGATATGTAGTGAGGCTTGATGTAAGGACTACTTATTTATACAGCTGATTTGTACTGTTGACTTAGAGATGATATGAGATTTGAGTTTCTTTCTGTTATGCTTCACTACTATATCATGTCATATATTTTCTTTTATATGCTATCCATGCGGTGTGAGTTATATGATAGGTTTACTTCGAGTTATTATTCCCAGATGATCATCCCATATCGGCTTGACATGTTATTCAGTGCATCTTTTCCTTAGTTCTGTGCAAGATTTGTTGGGTGGTCGTCAAAGTTTCCTTTACTGCGTCGAAAGCCTATTTTTCACCAAAGCCTTACTTGACAATAGTAGGCTTTCGATGGTTGTATAAGGCCTTTTTTTTCTTTGATCCTTTGCTTTGGATAATTTTCCCAGCTTCTCCTAGATACTTTTCTTCTACAAGAGCTTTCTTTCACCCTATTTTCTAACATGAATGAATTTTGGATAACAGGTATATCGAATTGTTGTATAGAAAATGAGTCGAAAAGCCTATGAATTATATATAATTAATTTACTAAAATGAGCAGTCAAATGCAGACCTAGGAGATGTAAAATAAATAAATTCTGTTTTTTATTTAGTAGTAAGTGAAAGTATTTCAAAACCTTGCTATTCCATATATCCGTATTCAAATCAATTATCACAACATCAAAAGTTATATGAGGCAAAAAATAAAATATAATAAAAAAAATCTCATATAAAATCAACTTTTTTTTTACATAGGTCTTGGAAGTCATATGAGGCAAAAACAAATATATAATCCAAAACATCAATATACACAAAATCGAAAGTTTTTTTATTAAGGAAATTGAAAATTTAGGTAAGAACTTATTCCACGGAGTAATAGGTATCATTTGTTTCCAAGTCTAATAACCATAAGATAAAATGATTTATTTATTCATGTAGCATCATGCTACTTGCAATAATAATATTATAATATTTTTCAATAAAAGTTATGTCACACGCTATAAAATTGACAAAAAGAACATCGTACGGTTGGTGCGATCAACATAATAAAGCAATAAACAAATAATATAATCAACTTAACCATGAGAATGGTTCCTAAATACTTAGTATAAATGGGAAATTTTGTGCAAAGAAATAAAATTTGTAACATACATCAGATGTTATTGTAAGGAAAAAAAATCAAGTATGACTGCTAAAGTTGGCTTAGCTTTGACCATATTGAATGTTTAAATCAGTTGAGAAAGGAAAAAAGTATGTTCAAATTCCATATTGAATCAAGTACAAAAATTATGATGTACCTGAGTCCCTTAGTCCTCGTGACCAAAAGTAATTAATCTCAGGCCATCCACAGTCGCCTTACATCAATCCTGAAATGACAGTCGAGCCATTACTTTCTACCAAGGTGTCGATGATTTGGCAATATTACCAAATTATAACTTAGATTTAGACCTCTAAAAATAATAATTTAACTATGATAAACCTAATATGTCATTAAACTAACAGCAAGATGTAAAAAAACAACTAGAACTAATTTTATATTTAAACCGGAAATATCAATACATATCCTGAAATTTTTGATGGAATTAAATCAATTGATTAGTTAAAATTAGAAATGTAATTTCAATTATAAAAATAAAGTAAATAATTTATTTGAGGTTGAAATTCTATTTGTGAAGAAAACTGGTTTTATTTGATTATGATAGATAGATAATGTTGAATCATGTTACCATAGAATTAAATGAATATTGCTACACATACGTTATCAATGTGACTGGGTGCATATACCTTATAGAAATTCTTAGTTGTTTACCAAAATTAGGTAAAACCTAGATAGTTTAAAAGCATTCAGTTTCAACATATATATATATACAAGAAATGTCTTTTCTTCTTAGTAAAATTAATTAATTACATTTAACTAAACATGCTTGCATGTTTCAACATCTACTGTTTAAACGAAGTGGAACAAACTGTGTATAGACTAAGAAAAAAAGACTAATCAAATAACCAATGAATTCATCGGAAATTTTTTCTGAATATAGAGATTTTTTTTATCTTTTGGCAGTCAATACATAAATGGAAATTATTAGCATATGTCATTGGGGCAAATGTTAAGGTTGGTTTAGTTATATGAATAATCAATTGAATTCCATCTAAATTTAGTTTATATGGATGAAATAAGTATTTAAATTTAATTTATTTTGTCTTCAAGCGCATAAATACCATCCTCAACACCTTGAGGAATATGTTAACAAAACCATGCATGAAAATAAGCAAATACAACAAATGTAAAGAGATGATAAGTGGCTAAAAGCGTTAAAAGATAGCAACAATTTGCAACAATTTATTTGAAACCAAGGACACTAGTAGCGATGCTGCATATTACTTTTAAAGATTTGATTAGAGGAGCTGAACTGTTTGGTAGTGTGATGAGAATGTAGATACATTTGAGGATTTTATGTTTAATCGTTGATGTCTAATGAGATTACAAAAAGAGATTGTTTATGGATGTATTGTGGTGGATTGTTGGTGGGTTGTTCATGTATACGAGGATGTGGAGATGAAGTTTGGGGCCAACTCATGCCTGCAGCTCTAACTTCAGGTTATTATTTACAATGAATTATATTATCTCAGCTCGACTGATTCTCTTATATATTTTTCCCATCTAAAGAATTGTTATATACATTATTTTCTTGGCACCTATATCGACCAACATCTCATTTATCTACAAGCTATAGGCTAAAAACTGCTAACTTCAGACACACAAAACTGCTACCTATTAGCTACAGAGAGCAAACTGATACCTACATATATACAAAACTGATATCTAAAATCTACAAAAAAAAAAGAAAAAAAAAAGAAAAAGAAAAGAAAAGAAAAATTAAATGTCATTTTTTTTCCTTTTAAATAAATTTGGGCTAGGTTTTGTCCTTTTGGATAAACATTTAGTCTCCTGTCTTGTGGTTAAAATTTTCAAACAATTTATCCTTCATATTATTTTCCTGTAAGGAAATTGAGTTATTGAGGAAACAAAAAGAAACATAGAAAACCTTCACAACATATATTGTTTTAAAAGAATTTTGTTGTCTTTCGTAGTTCCATTTGATGGTCAATATATTAGAGTAGGACAAAAAAATTCAAAAACAGCAAATTTCCCTAAAAAACATTAACAGGTAGTTCAACCAATGATGTAGAAAACATTTAGGAATTTTTATATTTGAAGTAGAACGTTTTGGACTTCACCTAAAAGTTTATCCTTCAAATCAATTTATCGTTATATAAATGTATAGATCTAGTAACATTCCTTATGTAAATTAAACAACACAATTTGTGAACTTCACAAAGTTTTCAGTGCAATAATAATAGTTGTGTCACATCAACAAAAAATTCAAGAAAAGCTTCATTTCAATATTAGGAATGATGTTAATTTTAGAATATTTTAGCCTGAAATGTAGTTTTAAAAAAAAAATTGGTTATATATTCATCCCTTTATCTAGTAGATGCAAATTTATTTAATGTACTGTGATTCATAGAGATTTAACATTACATTTGTGTGAGTAATGTTTGCATAAAAAGACATAAAAATAGCTAAAACTTAAAATTTCGATTATGATAGATGAACATACTAATTCTTAAAATACAGTTAATGATCAGTGACAACAAAGATACATAGATACAAAGTCCCTGAAATCCATTTTATCCAACGTTTCTTAAATGCATCCAATGAAAGCAGTAATAAGTAGAGATAATTTTCACTTAATTTAATTTATATTTGAAATGTTTAAATGCATTATATTTTCTACCTTATCAACAATAAAATTTGAATTAACAAACTATATTTACATACTTTTGATATTCTTGATGGAAAATCAAGAAAAATATACAGAACAACACCAACTTGAATATGAAATCAGATAAATTGTTTCTCAAGACGACCTTCTCTTTTTGCAGTCTATTAAACAAATAGTAAACCCTAACTTAAGAAAGCAAAAATTTATATCAATTAACACACAATAAATTTCAAATTAGAATTTAACAAAACCAAAATAATAAAACCCAAATGATAAACTAAACAACAAATCTTCCTACAGATAAGCTCCAGGTCCTATGTTGCGCTCGAATGACAAATTTCCAAAGCCTCGGTTCAAAGCAAAATTATAAGTCATAAGTTATATTAAAAAGAGGTAATTAGGGAGAAAGACAAACTTTAACGAAAATTTAGGCTAAAGGACACTAAGTTTTATTTTTAGTCTGAAGGACAAACTTTGAACCAAAATTAAACTGAAGAAAAATGCTAAATGTAATTAGCATTATATTCAGTTTTTTACACTACACGAAAATGCTAGTTTTAACTAGCATTATTCAGTTTTACACTGCAGAAAATGCTAATTATATTTAGCATTGTCCTTCAGCCTAATTTTTTTCAAAGTTTGTCCTTCAACCTAAAAATAAAACTTAACGTCCTTCAAACTAATTTTTTTTCAAAGTTTGTCCTTATGCCTATTTTCCGCTATTAAAAAGGTCATACATAGAGAAAATAGTTGTGAATACATATTAAATTTAGTGAGTATCGACCAAGGTAAGTAGTAATAGAGGTGGCCAAACATGGGTAGCAACACAGTGAGCATATGGCTGAGCGTAGCGAGTTAGGGTTTGTAAGAGAGTTTCATCAATTTTAGAGATTTTTATTTAATATCAAGGATGGTAATGGCAGAGAGTACCGGGATGGCGCAAGGGTTTGGAATTATGAAATTTTGTGATCATTTTATTTTACTTCGATACGAATAGCCGACAAAATAAAAAAGTGAACTTCAGGTCTTTTTTCTTAAGAGAAAACAAACACATGGTGATAACTGTAAAAGGAGTTGATAAATATTAATAGCTATTGCACACAAGCGGGGTAACAAATATATATTAAAACTATCGTACAAAATAAATTGTTAAAAATGCGCCTACTGTAACTGCTATAATTAAATTGTTATGACAACTCTAATACAACTTCCAGTTTGTGTTAGTTGTAAATGAAAAGTTTTAATATTGCTGCTTTTTTGTAGTACTGGAACTAAAATCTGGAATAAATTTGAAGAGGGACGATATTAGTTACTATGGCCTAATTTTATACCTCTTCTTCAACTCTAAAAACCATGCCTAATTGATGTACTTTATGCTGTATCAATAGGAAGGAAGCACTAACATTGGGTTTAGATGGTTTCAAACCACTGTAGCAAAAACAACAGAGAGCCCTTTAATTTAATAGGCCCAAAGCAGTTAGGACATGGAATAGTCAGAATCGATTAATCATATGTCGTAGAAGAGTGTAATGCCGGGGGAGAACACGACTTTTGTAACACCCCGCACCCCTTAGTATTCGCAATTAAGGCTGTACAAGGAAATATAGAGTGTTGTTGGTACAAAGGAACAAATCACGAAGAGTGAGATTCACAAGACATTAAACAAAGACCATTTGTACTTCAATAAACTTATTATTACAAAACAATGCTTTACAAAATAAATTTTAATACAAAGCATGTCTTACATAACTCAGTTCAAATCGGAGTATTAAATAAAATACTTCCCCTCTCAAGTACAAATCTATAACATGACAGCTTTTGTTAGGGTTCTTGAATTTTCCAACTGGTTCCAGTTATGTTTTCTATATGTGGACATTTCAATTTTGGGAAAAATGATAATGATGGATCTTTGGATGCAGCAGAAGAGAAGACGAGTGGAAGCGAAAAAGGAAAAACATCACATACAAAAGCACATGGGTTGTTAGATTCGTGAATTGTATAGGTGTTAGTAGTACATTCTTTGAAAAACGGAAAGGAAAGTTCAGCTTAAATGGCCCACTTCCTCGACCCTCGGAAATCGACGATAATATATTTGTTGTATTCACGTGCCGTAAAACCACGTGTCGGAGAAGCGAATTGTTTGTGGTAGGAAAAAGAGAAGGGTAAGAAAGTAGAAGCATCAGAATATTGCACAGCAGAAAATGTATATTTATTTATCATCTGAAATCATTACCGCAAAAATTTTAAAGGCAAATTCTATTCATACATCAAAATTCACTTAATATACACCATTGTCTTTTTATAAAAAAAAATCTATTACAATAATACCCTTTTCTCATAGTCGTTTTTTCTTCATAAAATTAGTCAAATTAACCTTAAAAGTACTAAAATTAGATGCATCCTGGATATGCTAGTGAAAAGGTTAATGAATGAGTTCATCGTGAAAACTAAAATTTCAATTAAGAGAACAATTAGGAATAATGTTTTAATTTTTATATGTTCTGCTGACTTTTTTATACAGCTAGATTAATCTTGTCGAAATTGAGAAATTTTTGAAATGTTCTAAAAAAATATATAATATTAGTGCAAGAACTAAAGATTTTATTGTTAAATTTTATTTAATTTGGTGTAAAGAATTTCTAGTTTGGGATAAATGTGTTTTGACTTTCGAAGAGGGAAGACAAAGAAGAAAACATAGGTAATTTATAATAGGCACGGTGTATGCAAAGTAATATATAAACTATTGTAGTTTATTATTACTTTTGGTGTTTATTTAGCAATTTTCGATGTACAAATAGAATTAGCCAATTTTAAATCTTACTAATAAGAGTAAAAGTATACCAGCCCGGACAGCTATAGAACCTGTCCTTACAATTGCTGGAAGAACTAAGAAAAAATGGAAATAGTGGATTATCTTCTGATTCTTCAATTCCGAGCTCCATCCAATTGTTCCAAGAAGAACCTGGTACTAGGATACCCAAAAAAATATTAGCACCCATAATTTAAGGGATAAAGGGGAAACTCCAGGCCAATCATGTGACTGGTGCGAGAAATTTAAAATTCGCCATTTGGAAATGAAGGTATCATATAAGACCACGACCTCACAAAAACATGGAGCAAGTTTTTATCTTATGTTAACCAAATCATCATACACTAAATTTTTTTAATATTATTTTTAATTACTTGCGGTCCAAAACCCATTAAAATAAAATATAGAAATAGCGAAATTGACTTTTCTCTATTCAAATTCTGCATCCCTAATGGGGCTCTACAATAGAATACACAACCTTTAGGGAAATGGATTTCCATACGATGGAAAAGTAAAGGACTAACTTCCGTATAGCACACATATAGAGGTATGTATCTAATGACCACTCTCATCCATGTAACTTAAAAGGTCAAAAAAGTTACACAAACCTTTTCCTTGGGTGGTGCACTGCCCGAATACGTACCACCTCGATCATAACCAACCTTTAACTTCCAACACCTCGATCATAACCAACCTTTCACTTCCGAGGTAACTCCTAACATACACTACTTACTCGACGAATAATGACTAATCTAGAAAGTTAATAACATCTTCACATGGGAGCTACCCAAAATAACCTCATGGCACACCCTGTTTTTGCTAATAGTAGTTGTTAAGGCTTTGAGTCTACGATTACCTTTCCTTCAAGAACTTTCTTCACATTAAATTCCATGTTGCTAAATCCAACACACACAACTAATCTGAAGTGGTTTTCAAATAGGAATTACCCAAATCCGATGCTGGTCTCTTCGTATCAATCAGTGCAAAAATACTATTTAAGTAGTTGTGGCTGTTGGGTATTCTTCAATTCTTAATTCATTACTTCATAAAACATCTTTTATGGATGTAGTCTTTCAAATATTCTGTGACAGCCCGCCCCAGGCCAGCCGACATTTCCCTAAAATGCACTGTGCTAGTGCCCGACCAGCACGGGACGGTCGTTAAAGGAAAAGGATTTGAAACTATGAATCACCAAGAATCTATAGTAACATATAGGATCAATCAACAGGGGCAAAACATCAAGCATATAGGTTATTTTAGAACAACCATACCCAAAAAGCATGACTTTCCCCTTAATCCCCCTAAGCATGTTTAACCATACAATTAGCAGACTTAATCCAAATTAACCCAAATTTTTATCAGAGGAATAAAATAATATTTTAGAATTTTTACATATTTTTCCGTATTTTTCCGAGTCATAATTTCGCTAATTATCACTAACACCCCTAATTAGCCGTAATTAGTGTAAAAACATGCTAATCACTCACCTTAGCCACAAATAAATTCTTAGGTCTGAAACTCCACTAATATGGATCGAATTCCTATGCAACACAGCAGCCCTAACTCTAATTTGATGCCAATCCGCCTTGATTTGATGTAGATTTGCTTAATATGTGATTAGAAATTGATTAAAGGGTGATTTTAGAAGGTGGAGGCCATTACTAGTGTGACGACCGCCCATAACCCCTGCACTAAACAAAAGAAATGATGCGTTGAAAGGTGTTCAAGGCAGTCATGGACGATCATCAGAGTAGGTAAACACAAGAGGAACCTGTCATAAACTCACAACGCAAGGATAAAATATAATAGAACATATACAATAGGTAGTAATAGTGAAGCAGAAACACAAGAATTTCATACACCCAGATAGTAATATCCAAAAACTTGGAAATAGTGTTTATACAAAGTTGCATCACTACATTATTCAGAAAAGCAAACAACGGAAACCCAATTACTAAAGAGTAGTAAAACTGGTACGTGAGCGTCCTACTCGTCACCGATCAACACCATCGTCCTCACTAAAGCATCACCTATCACCTGCTACTTAGTCTGCCCATCCACAACCGAATGAACAGCCCAAGGTAATAAGAGGAAACATAAAATCTTGAGTCAGACAACAGCCTTAGTGAGCGATAAAATAGCTAACAAACTTCAACAATAAATTGTATGGGAAAGGATAGATAAACATACTAATCTACCCACGATATCAGAGAAGAACTCAACCTTGTCTTCCCCACATCGGACAGTGATAGCCTTTACAATAACAATTCAACCATTCATCCATGGAAACCAGAACACCGATTCAATCATGGAAAACACACATGACATCTAGATTATGTAAGTCTCACACAGAACAACCAATCATCCATGACTGACTCTGGCTATCAATGTCAATCCTGCTTTGAAACCACCGTTAATCGTATGAAGGCCAACCTTGCCATATGTCAAGGGCTAATGGTAACCCCAGTTCTGGCATAAACTCCATATGTCCAACCTTGACATTTTTCAACCTTGACAACTAGGCCTTTCAACGGTACCCAAGGTACTCGACCTACAATCGGTTTTTTGGGTGCCCCCATCATACCCCTGCTTTGAGCCTGCTAGAACTTACGGCAACGATAATCTCTCGGCCTTCAATATCTCTAGTCGTCCAACCTTGACGACTATTTACTACTCAAGCGACCTTCTCGAGCAACCATAATCCACTAACTTACAACCTTTGAGTTGCCACCTCGTTCGTTGTTCCACCTTAATCAACGAACACATTCAACACTTCGAACCTTCCTACTTGAATTTACTTCGAAGTCACACCATTACCGAGCTAATTTGACTCCACCCGGTCCACATCTGACCGATCCAAATTTGACTCCACCACCCGATCCAAATTTGAATCCACCCGGTCCATATCGAAACGATCCAAATTTGACTCCACCCGGTCCACATCTGACCGATCCAAATTTGACTCCAACACCCGATCCAAATTTGACTCAACCCGGTCCACATCTGATCGATCCAAATTTGACTCCACCACCCGATCCAAATTTGACTCCACCTGATCCATATCTGACCGATCCAAATTTGACTCTACCAGGTCCACATGTGACTGATCCAAATTTGACTCCACCACCCGATCCAAATTTTTGCATATTTATTCAACTCCTATTTCGACCAAAACTTCGCCAAACGAGGAATCCAACAAAACCAACACAACTAAAATCACCAAACAAAATCATAAACATATCATACCATCACTAACCATATGAATATGACAATTACCACAAAAATGACGTAAATCTCACCCAAAAACCATTAACATGAACATATGATTAAAATCAGAGATCTAACTAACATAAACATGTAAAATGACATGAAATTAACGAGTAAAACTTGCTAGATTAGATCATAGGGTGATGCATTTGAAAATGAACTTGTAATGGTGTAAATATATGGTAAAACATCCCAATTTGATGAGAAACATGCACAAACACTCATATACTTCATTGCATTCATGTGAGAGATGTAAATCACTCACCGATTTACCGAAACAATCTAAAACGATAGAAATAAGAATCCGGATAGCGAGCACTCCGAATCAAACCCCTCGATCCGATGAATTCGCCTTTGATATGATGTAGATCTTGCCTTGGATGGTGTAGATCTTCGATCCCCCTCATAGATTTGGATTTTTAATGGTGGAAAGGTGTAAGGGGAAGAAGGAGATCAAATGCCTTCAAATGAGAGAATGGGAAAAAGTAAACCTTTTCCCTCCACTCTCACCCTCTATTTATAATATTCCACTAAGGCTCTAAACCTGAATAGCCAATTGAAAAAACCTTAAAACAACGATTTCTCCCAAACTACTAAGCCAAATCCTTACTGTAACTACTCTATGGAATGGCAATCATCAATTCCTTTCCAATGGCACAGGTCTCACCCTCTGATTCGACCTGAGTCAAAAGTTATGCCATGTACAAGCCTGACAGGGGCAAAATGGTACAAACAAAATTGGTAAAAATTATGGGCATGTCTCACATCCCCATAAACAACATATTGAAAGGTGAGAATGATCCAACCCTTAGAGAATAAGACAAATATATTTTATGATCTTCCGATATGTAAAATGCAGGCTGTTACATTCTCCCCCCCCCTTAAGAATTTCGCCCCTAAAATTCCAAACAAACCCAAGTAATCACAACGATTCCGCATGCCTATCATCCATGAAAAGCCAATTCTATCATCCAAACTAGCATCCATCAAGCTATGCATCCATAGCCTTATCCTAGCACGTGGAATTCTATCAAACAACAGCAAGATACAACGATATAACGAAGATACGATATCAAAGGGTCCTACCGACCAAGCGTTCTGGATGAGTCGCTCTCATGCTCTCTTCCGTCTCCTGCGTACAATCGTCTCCATCCTCACTCCATTGCACCTTGTCTATCATAACCGTCTTCTTCCTGGGTTGTTTCGTGTCATTCCCCACAACATGAAGTGGCTTATGAGGTCTTGAAACTACGGTCTCTACTTCAAGGTTTTCGTACTGCTCTGGAGTTACCACCACATTCGAATCATGCACGAATTTCCGTAGAAACGACATATGGAACACATTATGCACACTCGACATCTTCTTGGGTAACTCCAATCTATATGCGAGCTTTCCAATTCGCTCGACTATCGGAAATGGTCCAACAAACCTTGTAGATAAGTTTCCTTTCTTATCAAATCTAAGCATGTGCTTCAACAGTGAAACTTTCATGAAAACCATATCGCCCACGTCTTATTCCAAGTCCTTATGACGCTTGTCGGCGTAACTCTTCTGACAGTCCTAGGCTGCCTTCATTCATTGCCGAACTGTCTCGATACAATCCGAGGCTTCTCTAATCATCTCAGTCCCAAGTACCAACTTATCTCCAGTTTCTAGCCAACATGCTGGAGAATTGCACGGCCTTCCATACAACGCTTTGTATGGTGCCATCCCAATGCTAGATTGGTAGCTATTATTATGCGCAAAGTCAACCAGATGTAGATGGTCTTCCCATGATCCTTCAAAGTATAACACAAAAAGCCCTAAGGATATTTTCCAAGACTCGATTGACTCTCTCGGTCTGACCATCAGTTTGGGGATGATATGCCGTACTTAAGCACAACTCGGTTCCCAAAGCTTCTTGCAAACTTTTCCAAATTCCACTCGTGAATAATGGATCTCGGTCACTCACTATACTCTTTGGGACACCATGGAAGCGAACTATCCATTTCACATAAAGTTCAGCCAATTTCGATGTCATCCTAGTCGATTTGGCAGGAATGAATCTCACACTTTTGGTCAAACGATCCACGATGATCCAAATCCCTTCGTTTCTTGCCCTGGTTCTAGGTAGTCCATTGATACTTGCTCCCACTTCCATGTAGGAACTCCCAATGGCTGAAGTAAACCGCTCGGCTTCTTCTGTTCAGCTTTAACCAACTGACAATTCATACACTTGAAAATGAACTTTCCAATATCTCTCTTCATCCCTTCCCAGTAGTAGACTCTCTTCATGCCTTGATATATCTTACTGCCACCGCGATGAATCATCAACTTCGAGTGATGACATTCTCTCAGAACCTCATCCCTCAATCCGTCAATATCAGGAACAACTAATCCCCCTTGATTTCGAACCCAACCTTCTCCATCGACTTTGAACTATTTATCTTCTGGTTCCAGTTTCTGAATGAAATTGACAAGCTTCGCATATTTCTTTTGTCTTTTGCCAATTCTTTCGATAAGAGTAGGTCTTATCGATAATCTTGCCAACATTTCAGGTTCCAACTCACACCTTGGCCTGAAATCGAACCTTGCCAAGTACTCGAGGCTCTTTCATTCCGAAATCATTGCTCCCAAACTTGCGTGTCTTCGACTTAACGCATCTGCAACTGCGTTACCCTTGCCCGGATTATAGGCTGTGCCAAAATCATATGACACCAGAAACTCTAACCATCTTTGCTTCCAAGATTCAAATACTTTTGGGAGAAAAGATATTTCAACGACTTGTGATCCGTAAACAACTCGAATCGACCTCCCAACAGGTAATGTTTCTACATCCTCAGAGCAAATACAATCGCCGCCAACTCCAAATCATGAGTTGGGTAATTCTTCTCATGCGGCTTCAGCTGTCGACTCGCATAGGCCACAACCTTATCCTTCTGCATTAGCACTGCTCCAAGTCCAGTACCACATGCATCGGTATATACCACCATCTCTTCATTCCTTCTTGGAATGGTCAACACAGAAGCACCCGTCAATCTCTCCTTCAGGATTCCGAACACTTGTTCACATTTTGCATCCCATGTGAACATTTGGTTCTTCTTTGTCAATCCTGTCAACGGTGCAGCTACCTTGGAGAAATCCTTGATAAACCATCGGTAATATCCTGCCAACCCAAGGAAACTCTGAATATCCATCGCATTCTTAGGTCGATCCCAGTTCTGGATTGCTGAAATTTTAGCGGGGTCGACCACTATCCCTTTTCCAGAAACTACATGACCTAAGAACCTCACTTCATCCTTCCAGAAGAGACATTTTTGAGAACTTAGCCTTAAGATGATGCTTCCGCAAGATCTCTAACATAACTCTCAAGTGCGTCTTATGTTCTTTATCATTTCTGGAGTAAACCAGAGTATCATCCACAAACATAAGCACAAACTTGTTCAACTGGTCTTTGAATACTCTATTCATAAGATCCACAAAATACGTCGGTGCGTTAGTCAACCCGAATGGCATCACCAACCATTCGAAGAAACCAGATGGTGCAGTCTTTGGCACACTATCCTTAGCCACCCTTAACTGGTGAAATCCCATAGCCAAATCCACCTAAGAAAACACTTTGGCTTCGTGAAGCTGATCGAACAAGCCATTAATCCTTGGAAACAGATACTTGTTCTTCTTAGTCACCTTGTTCAGCTCACGATAGTCCATACACAATCTTAACGAGCCATCCTCCTTAGTTGCAAATACAACTGGTGCACCCCACTCGGAAACACTCCTCCGAATGAATCCTTTTCCCAAAAGGTCACAAATTTGCACCTCTAACTCTCGTTGTTCCCTAGGCGCCATCCACCTAAGAGGCATAACGATTGGTCTAGCACCCTCGACCTGATCGATCCTAAACTCGATCTCATGATGCGACGACAACCCTTTGACCTCGTCAAAGTCATCTACATACTTATTAGCGATCAGCACTGATGACAGGTCTTCTTGTGGAATCCTAGGCGAATATAGATAACTTACGAAGACCCCGTCTTTGCGCTTACATCTAATCAACACCTTTCGCCCTTCCACATCCCCGACCCTCACCTCTAGCTTCTCGCAATTCACCCTTGCTGCATATCTCTTGAGCCAATCCATGCCTAAGCTGATCCCAAACCCAGCGAAGTTAAGAACAAAGCAATCGCACACAAAAGAGCAACCACGACTCGACAACACTAGACCACGACATATCATGCAAAGATTTGACGAGCCCCCAATTGGATTAGTCACTATGAAGGGTCTATCACAAATCTCAGATTCCAAACCCAGGAGACACACAAGCTCATTGCAAATGAAGAAATGCGATGCTCTAGTATCGAAAAGCACATGAACTGAAACACCATTAATAGAAAGAGTACCTTGCACCAAGACACCCTTTCCCTTCTCCTAGTTCTCATCAGGAATACAATAAGAAATTGGAATAGCTTCCGCAACATATGCTTCCTTCGGTTTCTTATTCTTTGGAAGGTCCGAACAGTCTTTCTTCTTATGTCTAGACTTGCCGCATCTAAGCACTTCCATTCTTCCTTACAATAACAGGAATAATGGCCTTCCAATTGACAATTGAAGCAAAGCACCTTCTTCTTAGATTTCTTGTTTTGATTACCATTTTCTTCTTGTGAAGCACTAGTACTAATAGAAATTTCCTCATCCATAGGAGTACAGTCCCTCTGTCTCTTAGCAAAATTCCTTTTTGATACTTGCACAGGAACACCATGCTCTATTACCGCTTCTGGAATGGGTATCCTTAATATAGCCGCTGCCATCATGGCTGCCCCAAACATGACTAGGTATTCCGGTGCAACTGCTGAAGCTCCCAATTGGCTTTCCTCTCCTACTCCTCCAGTCCCAGACTCACTCCTAGAGGTTTGACGACTCATTCTAATTCTGAAATAGAATGACTAGTCCACTTACAAGATAAACTGCTAAAGGAAAACAACCGCTACTACCGTATATGCTAGTATATATATAGTAAGCATCCAACTGAAATCTACAAGTACGTCTCTCATACGTGATTACATCGTAGAACTTTGGCTAAAAATCGTTAACCAGAGCTCTGATACCAAATGTGACGAACGCCCATAACCCCCGCACTATACAAAAGAAATAATGCACCGAAAGGTATGCAAGGCAGTCATGAACGATCATCAGAGTAGGTAAACACAAGCGAAACCTGTTGTATACTCACAACGCAAGGATAAAATATAATAGAACATATACAACAGGTAGTAATAGTGAAGCAGAAATAGAAGACTTTCATACAACCAGAAAGTAATATCCACGAACTTGGAAATAGTGTTTACACAAAGTTGCCTCACTACATTATTCAGAAAAGAAAACAGCGGAAACCCAATTATTAGATAGTAGTAAAACTAGTACGTGAGCCTCCTGCTCGCCACCGATCAGCACCATCATCCTCACTAAAGCATCACCTGTCACCTGCTACTTAGTCTGCCCATCCACAACCGGATGAACAGCCCAAGGTAATAAGAGGAAACATTAAACCTTGAGTATGACAACAGTCTTAGTGAGCAATAAAAAAGCTAACAAACTTCAACAATAAAGTGTATGAGAAAGGATAGATAAACATACTAATCTACCCACGACACCAGAGAAGAACTCAACATTATCTTCCGCACATCGGACAGTGATATCCTTTACAATAACAATTCAACCATTCATCCATGGAAACCATAACACCCATTCAATCATGGAAAACACACATGACATCTAGATTTGGTAAGTCTCACACAGAACAACCAATCATCCATGACTGACTCTGGCTATCACCGCCAATCCTGCTTTGAAACCACCGTTAATCGTATGACGGCCAACCTTGCCATATGTCAAGGGCTAATGGTAACCGCAATTCTTGCATAAACTCCATATATCCAACCTTGACAATGTCCAACCTTAACAACTAGGCCTTTCAATGATACCCAAGGTACTCGACCTACAATCGGTCTTTTGGGTGCCCCCATCGTACCCTTGCTTTGAGCCTGCTAGAACTTACAACAACGATAATCTCTTGGCCTTCAATATCTCTTGTTATCCAACCTTGATGCCTATTTACTGCTCAAGCGACCTTCTTGAGCAACCATTATCCACCAACTCACAACCTTTGAGTTGCTACCTTGTTCGTTGTTCCACCTTGATCAACGAACACATTCAACACTTCGAACCTTCCTACTTGAATTTACTTCGAAGTCACACCATCACCGAGCTAATTTGACTCCACCCGGTCCACATCTGACCGATCCAAATTTGACTCCACCACCCGATCCAAATTTGACTCCACCCAGTCCACATCCAACCGATCCAAATTTGACTCCACCACCCGATCCAAATTTGACTCCACTACACGATACAACTTTGACTCCACGCGGTCCACATCTGACCGATCCAAATTTAACTCCACCACCCAATCCAAATTTGACTCCACCTGGTCCACATCTGACCGATCCAAATTTGACTCCACCCGGTCCACATCTGACTGATCCAAATTTGAATCCACCACCCGATCCAAATTTGACTCCACCCGGTCCACATCTGACCTATCCAAATTTGACTCCACCCGGTTCTAATCTGACCGATTCAAATTTGACTCCACCACCCGATCCAAAATTTTGCATATTGCAATTCAACTCCTATTGACTAAAACTTCGCCAAATGACGAATCTGACGAAACCAACTCAACTAAAATCACCAAACATAATCATAAACATATCATAACATTACTAACCAAATGAATATGACGATTACCACAAAAATAATGTAAATCTCACCCAAAATCCATTAAAATGAGCATATGATCAAAATGAGAGATCTAACCAACATAAACATGTAAAATGACATGAAATTAATGAGTAAAACATGGTAGATTAGATCATAGGGTGATGCATATGAAAATGAATTTGTAATGCTATAAATCTTTGGTAATACATCCCAATTTGATGAGAAACATGCACAAACACTCATATACTTCATTGCATTCATGTGAGAAATGTAAATCACTCATTGATTTGCCGGTACAATCTAAAACGATAGAAATAAGAATCCGGATAGCGAGCACTCTGAATCAAACCCCTCGATCCGATGAATTCGCCTTTGAAATGATGTAGATCTTGCCTTGGATGGTGTAGATCTTCGATTTTCTCCCTTATATTTGGATTTTTAATGGTGGAAAGGTGTAGGGGAAGAAGGAGATCAAATGCCTTCAATTGAGAGAATGGGAAAAAGTAAACATTTTCCCTCAACTCTCACCACCTATTTATAGGGTTCCACTAAGGCTCCAAAACCTGAATAGCCAACTGAAAAAACCTTAAAACAACGATTTCTCCCAAACCGCTGAGCCAAATCCTTAATGTAACCATTCTACGGAAAGGAAATCATCAATTCCTTCCCAATGGCATAGATCCCACCCTCTGATTCGACCTGAGTCAAAAGTTATACGCTGTACAAGCCTGACAGGGGCAAAATGGTCACAAACAAAATCGGTAAAAAATATATACATGTCTCACATTCCCATAAACAACATATTAAAAGATGAGAATGATCCAACCCTTAGAGAATAAAACAAATATATTTTACGATCTTCCAATACGTAAAATGCGGGCTGTTACAACTTGTGTTCAGAGAATGTTTGTGGCGGCTAGAAAAATGAGATGAGATGGTTTCTTAACTGATTTCAGCCTCCCCATAACCCTAATCCCGAAATGGGTTATAGGCCCTTCCACTAATTACACTATTAAGCCCGGTTCAGTAGTTTTTCACCTTCCAAACCTTATTTCAGCCATATCTCCCAAACGGTAGGTCCGTTTGATTAATGTGACACTCTACGGAAAGGTAAACCGTCATCTGAATCCAATAGAAGTGATTTCAGGTCAAAACTCCTTACCAATCAAAAGTTATAGGCAAATCAAGATTCGTTAGGGGCAAAATGGTCATTTAAAATTCGGCAAAAATCGTGAATATGGGAAATGACCCCAATAGTCGTCTCCCAAAGTTACACGACCATACGACTTAGTATGTGGAAGAAAAAATATTCTACGATCCTCTTATGCGTTGAATGCGGGTTGTTACACTCTCCCCCCTTAAGAAATTTCTCCCCGAAATTCCTTAACCAAAACATACAAAGGTGTCCCACATGCCTATCAACAATTTACAAGCAATCAAACATACATAACAACACAACAAATCTATCCTAGCATGCGGTTTACTAACAAGGAAATAACTATCACTATTAAATTCTTACTTGCGTCTTCCTTATGTTCTCCTCTGTTTCCCAAGTACAGTCATTCTCGTTATCACCCCACTGGACCTCGACTAGTTTCACCGTCTTCTTTCAAAGTTGCTTCATATCATACTTGATAATACGAATCGGCCTGCGGTTCCCAACTGCCTCGGGTTCTAACTCTGTATCCCCCAACTGATCTGGTGAAATAGTTATACCAGGGCCGTGCACAAATTTCCTTAGTTGGGAAACATGAAATACATCATGAACTCCCGCCATCTTGTCAGGCAACTCAACTTTATATGCCAAATTCCCAACTTGCTCGAGAACTGGAAATGGACAATCAAACAATGATGCCAACTTGCCTCCCCTCCCAAATCGAATCACATTCTTTAGCGGAGAGATCTTGACGAATACTAAGTCTCCAACGAAGAATTTCAATTCTCTTCATCTCTTATCAGCATAATTCTTCTGCCTATCTTGGGCAGCCTTCATTCGTTGTTGAATAACCTTGATCTTATCTGAATTTTCTATTATTACATCTGGCCCAAGCACAAATTTCTCACCAGTTTCCAACCAACATAATGGTGAGTTGCACGATCTTTCGTACAAAGCTTCAAATGGAGCCATACCAATACTGGACTGATAACTATTATTATATGCAAACTCAACCGAATGCAAATGGTCATCCCATGATCCTCCAAAATCCAATATGCAAGCTCTTAAGAGATCCTCTAGTATACGATTCACACTCTCTATTTGACCATCGGTTTGAGGATGGTATGCGGTACTGAGATGTAATTCTGACCCTAAAGCCTCTTGTAAGCTCTTCCAAAATCCACTAGTGAACAATGGATCAAGGTCACTCATAATGCCTTTAGGTACTCCATGAAATCTCACTACCCACTTCATATACAGTTCTGCTAGCTTAGCTGTCATTCAATTTGACTTGACTGGTATAAACCTTGCACTTTTGGTCAATCGATCTAAATCACTCAAATACTATCATGACATGCTCTAGTCCTTGGTAAACCATCAATGAAAACCAATAAGACTTGTTCCCATTTCCATTTGGGAATTTCCAGCGGTTGTAACAAACCACTAGGCTTCTTTTGCTTGGCTTTAACTAACTGGCAATTCATGCACTTGGATATAAACTTCCCAACGTCTCTCTTCATTCCTTCCCGGTAGAAGGTCTGTTTCATGTCTCGATACATCTTGTTACCACTGGGGTGTATAGTCAGTTTTGAGTGATGACATTCTCTAAGCACTTCATATCTCAATCCATTGACATTTGGTACAACCATTCTACCATTCTTTCAAAGCCATCCCTCTCTATCTAGTCCATACTTTTTCATCTCCTCACCATCAATATACATCTCTAACTTGGAGATGATTTCCAACAGGTTGGGATCGTCCCTCTGACTGGAACCGATCCGCTCAATCAAAGTTGGTCTGATTGCCAAACTTGTCAACATCTATGGATCCAATTCTCACTTAGGTCTGAAATCATATCCCGTAATATACTCCAGTTGCTTCCATTCAAGAAACATAGCCCCCAAAACTGGCATGTCTCCTACTCAACGGATCAGCTACCGCATTGCCCTTTCCAGGTGCATATACGATATTGAAATCTTATGAAGCTAGGAACTCTAACCATCATTGCTGACGAAGATTTAAATCCTTTTGAGAGAAAAGGTACTTTAATGACTTATGATTGGTAAACAACTCGAATCTTTCTCCCAAGAGGTAATGTCTCCACATCTTCAACGCGAACACGATCGTTGCCAATTCCAAATCATGGGTATGATATCTTTTCTCATGTGGTTTCAGTTGTCGACTAGCATAAGCTACAACCCTACCTCCTTGCATCAGTACAGCACCTAGTCCGATACCAAAGGCATCCGTGTATACCACCATCTCCTTATTCCCTTTAGGAATAACTAACACTTGTGCGCACGTTAACTTTTCCTTTAGGCTCTTGAATGCATTCTCACACCTTTCATCCCAAACAAAAGCTTGATTCTTCTTGGTCAACTGAGTTAACGATGCCGCTATTTTGGAGAAGTCTTGGATAAACTTACGATAATATCCAGCTAACCCCAAGAAACTTCTTACATCTATTGCATTCTTAGGCGTAGACCAATTTTGTACCGTAGCCACCGTCGCAGGGTCCACGACAATACCATTCTCTCAATCAACATGGCCCAAGAATCTCACTTCCCTCCTCCAGAAGTGACACTTAGAAAAATTTTCTTTCAATTGGTGTTTCTTCAACACCTCCATCATTGTCCTTAAATGTTCCTTGTGTCCTTCCTCTGTCCTTGAGTAAACCAAGATATCATCCATGAACACAAGAACAAACTTATTTAATTGATCCCTGAATGCCCTATTCATAAGATCCACAAAATATGCGAGTGCATTGGTCAACCCAAATGGCATGACCAACCACTCATAAAATCCAAACGGCGTTCGAAATGCCATTTTAGGAATACTCCTAGCTACTACTCGGAGATGATGAAAACCTATCGTGAGATCTAACTGGGAGAACACTCTCGCTCCATTCAACTAATCAAACAAATCGTCTATCCGTTGAAGAGGATACTTATTCTTCCTTGTCACCTTATTCAATTCGCGGTAGTCCACACACAATCGAAGGGAACCATTGGCTTTGGTAGAAAACACAACTGGTGCTCCTCACTCAGAAACACTTCTTCGAATAAATCCCTTCTTCAAAAGACCGCTTACTCGCACCCCGAGCTCTCGCTACTCCCTTGGCGCCATACGACAAAGAGGCATCACCATAGGTCTGGCATCTTTCACTAACTCAATCTGAAACTCTATCTCTTGATGTGGTGGAAGTCCGGTCACTTCCTTGAAGATGTCCGGATACTCGCCAGCATTAGGCACATCTGACAACTCGTCATGCGGGATGTCGAGGGAATTTAGAAAACTAGCAATCACCCCATTACTAGATTGGCAACCAAACATTACCCTTCGCCCATCATCCACTCTAATGGTCACCGAAGACCCCTCACAATCTACCACCACCCCATACCTTTGGAGCCAATTGACTCCCAAAATATTGCCAAACCTGTAACACCCCATATTTTTCGGGAAATACGTTAAGTAATAAATCAGAGAATAATTAAATTATAACAAAATAATTTAGGGAAACGTGTTATGCTATTGCGTTCGTCTCGAAATTCTACTTGGAATAGAGTCCAAGTTTGCGTAAATCGGACTCCGTATGAAGAAGATATGGCCTTCGGAAGTTTCAATAAAAACCAGCCCGAAATTCAAAAATTCAGATTTCGAAATTCAAAACAGACACCCGGGCTAGGCGGGAAAATTCCCGCCCAGGACCCAGGTCGACACTAGGGTCGACCTGGGGGTCAACCTGGGTAAACAGGTCGACACTAGGGTCGACCTCCCCCTCTTTTCCAGATCTGGAGACAGATCCATTTTTCTGCACGTGGACGCCTTTCTGACAAGATTCGTGAGCTCTAACTTATTTAAACACCCCCAAACCTAGCTTTCTCTCCACATAATTTCATTCTGCCTATACTCTGCCTCTATTCTAATTAAAAATAAAAATGGCATTGCTACTCTGCTAGAATCAAAACTAGAACTTGTGCATCTTCTTCCAATTTGAATAGAGAGAACAACTATTTTCAAATCTAATCGATAGTCTACGCCAAAGGAGCGCTATTCAATGTCAGAATACAGATCCTGGAAATCAAGAATCGTTCCTTTTGTGAGTACAGTTATTTTCAGATATGAAATTTAATTATTATTTGGACATTTTTATGAATCTGGATCTGAGGTTCTGCATACTTTTCTGTGGATCTATCTTGTTAATATTATTGTGACTGTTCTATATTTGTTCCCTCTTTTCTTCCTTTTTTTTAGCTAGGCTACCACGAGCCTGCGCCAAATCTCATAAGAGATTAATGCACGAACGCTAAATTTTGGGACAAATAATGGATAATGCATAATTGGACATGACTGATCTTTGACTGATTGAGAAATGGACATATGTTGTAAATTAGATCTAGATCTATGCACACTCTGTGATTTGGAAGAAGAAGAATCATTGAATGATAACATATGACTTGAAACTTGGGGACATAATGCATATAAAAATAAAGATCTGATTTTGAGAGGATATAATTTAAAGACCTAGATTTTTGGGTGTATTTTATATAACGATTCATGACTTGAAAAATGATTATGTGACTTAGGCGTAAAGACCTATATTAAAATAGGATAACTATTAATGTGAATGCACCAAAAAATGGATTTTGGATATTTGGCATTAAAGGCTATAATTTGACATAATTCATAGCATGACTTGGGGGATTTTAGAGAATGTTCTATACTTTGCAAAGTTTAACTAAAAATTTGGGCATATGTTGTATTATGAATTATGACCATGTTTTGGGCATGTAAGTTTACGCTTAATTTATGATTGGGCAAGGTATGTAAATAGAATTTTAAGAAATGTTAAATCTGTTAAATCTGTTATCTGCTCTGCCAATCTGCTGAATTGCCTAATCTGCTAAATCTGTTAAATTGCTTAATCTGTTGAAAGTAGAATAATTGTAATTTGGGTATGAATCTGTAGGCTCGATCTAAAATTGAGTAAAACATGTTAATAGAACTTTGGATAATCTGCCGTAACTTGTAAAGAAGTTAAATCTGTTAAATGGACATAATTAGTTTGATATTTTATGTATTGGAATAAATTGGCTATGACACGAGGTTAGACTCTATTTGCGGTAGAAGCCTGCCCGCAACCAACCGGCTTAACTAGCAACCGCAAGCTATCGGTCTAATGTGAGAGATTGTAGGCATAACTAAAATATGCTTAGACACGAGGTTAGGTCTGGCTTGTGGCAGAAGTCCGCCCGGAACCAGCCGGCACATCTAGCGGCCACAAGCTACTGATCCAATGTTAGAGGTCTATGCATTAATATTTAATTAATGCAAATTTAAGAGAAATGTGGTGTCTAAAAACGTGTTGGGTGGATAGGGTTAAACCAACTGGACTGATGAATCTAATAAACCCGTTTCGTGAATCTGTAGGATCAATACAAAGTTAGACAATCTGTAAGTCTGTTAAATCCATACATTTGAGCTGTTAATCTGAAAGCTTGTTAACTTGATGGTTTGATATGTGAACTAGTAATCTGAACTCTGTCTGAAAATTGTAAACAAGTTAATCTGAAATCTTCTAGTCTGGGGACACAAGGTTAGGAGGGGAAATACTTGTGTCATCTGTTGTTTGGGACCCATATTAGTCAGTAACCCTTTCTGGTATCAAAACTTTGAACCCACACTATGTAGGGGTCCAGGCACACTAACTGAACTAATTATAAGCGGTTCACTCTGATAATGGCGAGGGGTATTGATGGCGCGTTCCAACCGGGCCATGTGCGTGCATGGATCCGGTCAGCTCTGAGGATGTAAGACACCGTGACATCTGTAAATAGGTCTGTGCCAATAGGTTGCCACTTTAGGAAGTGATGCACCCCACTGTGGGGTCGACACAGGGTATTTATGTATTAGGGAGCCGATCGCTTGGGGGTAGGACTTAGGGTACACTTAGTTCTGCTTGTTTCTGAATGGTACCGTCTGTTGGGGTGGTAAAGGCCCATTACTAGTGTACACCTAATTCTAACATTCTGTTTCCATAGGGATTATTTTGTTTCTGTCTCTGATTCCGTTTCCGATTCTGTTTCGTACCTTCTTTCTGTTGGGGGTGGTAAAGGCCCATTAGTTGGGTGGTAAAGGCCCATTATTAGTATTCTGCTTCTGTACCTTCTGTATGTTCGACTGGTAAAGGCCCATTACTAGCCTTCTGTTTCTGTAGAGATTATTCTGTTTTTGTTTTTGTTTCATTTTAGACATTAGGGTAACACCTAATCCTGTTATACTAGTATTAGTGTAAAAAGGTGAAAAGCTTAGCTTAACCTATATCATTCTGTCTCTTCTGTTAACCTGCTATTCCTGTTACGGTTATCTCTCATCCAGTTTTATTTACATGTCATGATGCTATTATCTGTTTATATGCTGAAAGTCACTGGACTCACCAGACTTATGTCTGACCTAGTTTGTTTCGCCTCTTTTCTTTCCGTTCCCCCAAGGTTTTCAGGGTGGAAACATAGGAGCTTGATTTAGATTCTCTCTTCTTGAAGTGTTTGAAGTATTGCTTGGCTTTGGCTCTACCTTTCCATGGCAGTTTATATTGGGGATTACGGCTTTAAAAACTATGCATTCTGAAGGCTTTTGTACAAGACCGATATTTATGTACTTGAATTCTGATATTGTAATTTTGAAAGATGTGACCAAACTTATTTCTGTTTCTATTGAAATAAAGTTATAAAATTTTCAAGTACTACTTTATCTGTCTTGTAAACTTCTGTCCTGTCTATTAAAAACGCTCCACCAAAGTTAAGGCATTCCCTTTGCAAGTGACCTTAACGGAGGTGGGGTGTTACAGTTGGTATCAGAGCTGAAGGTTACCGGATCAGATAAAAGATTTGAAAAATTATATTCAAAACGATTTTAAAAGAAGCATTTTCAAAAGAAATGTTTTGTTTTAAAGGCATATTCTCCAAAGCCATATGCACTATCTTTTTTATCTCTGTTTGAATCCTTGTTTCCTGTGTATTTGGGGCTCCTGGATTTCTGGGAGGTAACCTCATCGCGACATGGTTCCGTAGGCTTGATGAGACTATGATCGACGCTAGTCTATGAATTAGAAAAGCGCGACATTTGTAATAAATTTTGCAAGCATACAGGTGTGTAGCATACAGGTCGAACACAGGGAGGTAAATTAAAATTAAATTATTTATCTAATCTCTTGGGCGAGTTAGACGAATCTGGAGGTTGATTTTGCAAAACAAAACAAAATTAAAATTGTAATTTGATTCAGAACAGATCTTACTGAACCGACGATCAAATCACAATTTCAATGGAAAAGCAATGAAACTATGAATCAGATTCAAATCTAATCAAATCCAATTTAACCTATGAAAGCGATTAAAATACAGAAAATAAAAGTGCAGAATATAAATAACAACAGGAAATAAAATTAGGATTACCGCTGAATCTAATCAGACGGTCAATCACTAATGAAAAGAAATGCAAAATACAAATAGTGTTCTACCGAATCTAATCATGTAGACAACACTAATTGCTAAGAAATAGAAAATTGCATAAAAGAAAAATGAGTTTTATTAATGAAGAAGAGAATAGAATGAGATATAGGATAGGATGGTCGCTACAATGCCATTACAAGGGTATAAATAGGGTAGATAGCCAAACCCTAACCCTAACCCTAATGATAACTGGGCCTGGTCATTACATCACTAATTAGTTTACAATGAGAAACATAAATGGGCCTTTGATAAATAAAGCAAATTTGGGCCTTTTCTCTTTTTCCTCTTGCTTCCTTGACATTTCTTCATTGATTTGTGATGTGCAAAGCCTTGTTATCAATCCTTTTCTTGTCCAACAGCAACTAGATGTGATATCTTCATCTACAATTCTTCAAAATGCAAATACATAGCAAATTGAACTCTATTTCTCTACATTTCTGGTTGCATGCGGGCTGGGTTGAAATATCCGTAAAAGTAACAAAACAATACCCAAGTAATATTTATTTATATACAAAAGACGAGATATAAGAGCATAAAATAAACACATTTCTATGTCAATCAAATACCCCCACACTTATCTTTTACTCGTCCTCGAGTAAAACAAGAAATGAAAGACTAACTAGATAGGTCACACATTCGTAGGAAACACGATTGCATTGAGCGTATGCAACAAGCCGTTAAACCTCTAGGTGTCCCTAGTAGGACGAGTGGTGTCTCGTGAGGGTTTTCAGCGGATACTACCCACAAAATCCAAATGTAATATGCTATGATTCTAATGAAATTTACATGAATGCAATGGACATATGCAAGAAATAAAAACGAAAAATGACAGCACGACTTATTTCAGGAAGGTGGTACAACAAATTAAGTTAATAATTTCTAACCAGTTGATTTTATTTTAGATGCCTCGACTTGTCACAAATTTTCAATATAAATCAAGTTTTCAAATGTTAAATTCTAGTTTGGCCAGTTAGTTCGGTCGATAACATAGTGCAGCCATGAAATAAATTCATAGTTTGCTTGGCACAGTTTGCAAAGTGGTATTCTAATTTTCTCATGTATGGCTAGTCAAATCAATAAGGTCGAGAAGTGTTTGGGTATCATCGCTTATTCTTTATTCTATAAAATTTTAAGATTTATGATTAAGTACATACACCTAACTAAAAAGACCAAGGTTTACCACCCATGCACTGCCTCGCGGACTAACGTAGAGTGGGTAAAGAGCTTGGCGGATTGTGCAGGCCGACTTTGACTTTGTCAACAACGTGTCGGTAATCCTTAGGTGTCCAATCTCATAAAATGAGACCAAGATATTCCAACTTTGACTTTGTCAACAACGTGTCGGATAGAGCTTGGCGGGTTTGCACACCAACGCTCGATATACAAGCAATGTTGGATACCCTTGGAATACTATTATTATTATTATCGAAAATATAAGCACAAAAGAGAGTTACGCGAATTCAACTTAACACAACTTAGTTTTAAAGATTTGAAAAGCCAATATAAGTATTTTAAGTCCTCCACTACAATATAGAATAGATTTCATGGCCATCACCTAAGAATCTCCCTATGTACCGGTTACATTATTATCCCTCAGAATTAAACTTTTCATTATATTTCCTATTCGATCTAAGTTGAGAGAAAAAAAATACTATCAGCTGGCTAAAAATTGTAAACTTATTTTGTTGTATCAATTGAAAATGAGTCGTATTTTTCAAAAAAAAAAAATTTATGGTATGTTCGTACAATCTGGAATGTATGATGGTCCTATCTAAATGCATGGAAAATGAAAAGGAAAAATAAAATAAAGAAAAAACGAAAATGAGTGAAATGCAGACTCCCCCCCCCCCCACACTTGAACTAAACAGTGTCCACACTGTAAACGTTTCCTAAATTTGAAAGATCGCACCCAAAGGTGAATGAGATGCAAAATGATCTGTAAAATGAAATGCAATCTAACTATATGTAAGAATGGATCATATATACAGTGATATATGTGTTTGCGGTGAACGCGATGCAAAGAATTCCACCAACTTTTTCCCCCACACTTGGTTCTTGCCCTATGAGTCCCATTCCCACTATGTCTAGACATGTTTTCTAACAAGCAATAGTTTTTGAAAACCATCTCATCTTTATACCTCGATTTGTAGTCCAGGAGATAAATATCTAGGGTCGTCTTAACCTGAAGTTTTTCAACCAAGCCAGCATTCCAAAAGTAATTCATGTATTCAACAAATTTGTCAGTGTAATGTTTCAAAAATTTGTGATCGTATATAAATTCAGTGAAATTCGAATTCTGAGTGTTGTTCAAGAGTATGTGATCACATTTCTCATCATTAACTAACAACGTATTTTCGACACTGACAATTTCAAGTTCGTTCGAGATTTTCTCAAAGTTAAAATTTTCGAACCCGTGACATGAATCTACTTCTTCCTCGTTTGGCAATTCATCCTCGTACAATCCAAAAAATTCCTGCTCATTAAAATCCATTTCCAAATTTGAATTGAAAAATTCAACATTTTTACCCTGTTCAATTTCTAGAATTTCAAGTTTCTCACAGCCTGGAAGACGAAGATCAAAATTCAAGCTTAAATCTTTTTTCTGAAAAGAGTTGAAGTCCAAATAATTTGTTGAATTTTGAACAACTTGATTTAGATCATTATTTCCAATTTCGAAAGTTGTTATTTGAAAATCTTCACCATTAGTAAAGAATGGACTATTTGAATCATCGCATGTTTGAACTTGATTTTGTTGCTCTCGCTGTTCTTTCAAAGTTGTCATTAAACAAAGAAGTTCATCCATCTTTCTATCTTTTTCATTAAGCTGTCTATCTAGCCTTTCTACCCTCTCTCTAAAAACGTTAAGATGGTATTCTTCAAAATCGTTGATTTGCGAGCTCTCATTTTGGATTTCTTGAGTTTCAAAATTATAGTCCATATCAATTTCACAATCAAAATTACTTCCAATGTGGTGGTTGTTTGAATTTTCATTTTGATATTGGAAATCATTTTGATCATAAAAATTATGTTCGTAACCAAAACTGTTAAAATTCGAGGGAAAATTGCAATCTTGGTTATATTCAAGTTGTGGATATGGGTCGTTATTTTGAAGATTTTGATCGATTTGAAAATCATTTTCATATCCAAAATTATTTTCGAATTGGTTTCCAACTCCATACTGATGTGGATCAAAGCTATATTGGGATTCAAAATCATTTTGATGTGGGTGTGGTCCATAATCGAAATTATTGAAAGTTGAATTGAAATCGCAATTTCGATCATTTCTATGATTTTGAAAATGTTGGTCGGTTGGAAAATTTTGAAAATTGTTGAAATTGGGCTCACGAAAGTTTGGAAAATCTTGTTTCATGAGTTGTAATTCAAATTCATCCTCTTCAAGAGGGCGTCTACTCCGATTATTATGCCACATTTCTCTCAATGATTTTTTTGAATCAGACATTTGAATAAAATCAAGGCAAGACAGAAATTATTCCCAGTTCAAAATAGTATAAATTACTAATCTGTGCTCTGTTAATTAACTGACTCAATTAGAAGGGGGAAGAGGGTCTTATGGCCGTTCACGTATAGTATGAATACTAAGGGATACGACCAATGTTTTACGGGTAGTATGCAACCTCTTTTGATAATAGTTCAATAAATTGAACTACTATATATCCGTGATCCAATTGTACGAGACAGTTGACTTCACAAAACACCACTTTTCAATTATATTATTTTGCAACGTCTATTTTTATTGTTGAAAACAATGAGAATGAAGATTTCAGTTATGGAAATATCAGTCCGCACCAAATTAATTCGGAAATTACAGTCACAGAAATATAAATTGCAGAATTAAAATTTTTTACATTCAAGTCGCTGCCCCTGCAGAAATTTTTTACAACAATTGTCTATATATTTTTCTTTTTCCTTTTGCAGCAGAGCACCTGTAGAGTTTTAAAAGTTTTCACCTTGATTGGCAGTCCTCCAGTGAATTTGGGAAGCGCTAGCGCGTTCACACCCCAAAAAACTTAGACTCAAAGAATGACAAAAACAAAGACCCAAAAAAAAAAACTTAGACTCAACAGACTCAAGACGGACCAAAACTAAAACCAAGGTGGAAAAGAAAAATAAAAAAAAACTAAAAATTAAACTAGGCTAAAGACTGACTCAACAAAATAAAGAAATAAAAACTGACCTAACTAAAAGCCCGCCCTAACCCTATTTCCACGCACACAAACTGACGCTCTCTTTAGTATAAATTTCAACCTCCTGAAAACCAAAAATCACGCCCACATCTATTTCTAGAAATCAAAACAGGAAACTCTTTACCCCTCTTATTTTCTCAGGAAGCACCCACAATAATTGATCCTAGGAATCACGTCCTCTCCTTTTTTTTATAGAAACAAATCACCCGTATAATTCTGGAAACAATTGAAACTCCCCCCAAAGATCATGCACGCCTCCCAGGAGTAAATTCCGATTTATTCTTTTTTTTTTTTTTTTTTTTTTTTGGGAATCAGGCAAGTGAGGTCTGGTTCGCTTTCGATTCTAGGGTTCAGCGACTATTTGCAGCGACTATTTCGTGGACGCAAATTTGGGTTTTGGAATTGGTCAAAGAAGGTAATCGAGTTGGTGAAAGTGTGTGATTGGGTTTAGGCTTAAGGTGTTGATGTAAGGGATGGGCGAACTGTGGAAAAGGGGTTGTGTCAGTGGTGTTGCGGTTTGGTGTAGAACTGATGGTGCGAAGGGGGCTTGAAGGATGTTGATGGCCGAATATTTTGAAAGAGGGTGGGGGTTTTGTTTGCAAGAAGAAGAGCAGTAGGAAGAGATGTGGATTGTTGACAAGAAGATGAAGGTGAAGACAAAGTGTTGTGGTCTCTGGGCTAGGTGAGTTGCTGTGTTGAGATTGGTGGGATGAAATTGTTTGTTTTGTGAATATCGGTGAAAATCACAGCAGATGGCATGACTGCAGTTATGAGAGGATGAATCTGGTTTGATTGAGAAGATGGGTGGGTCTGTGTTGATTGTCACGTTGCTTATAAGAAATGTGGAAACGGATTACGGGCGGATGAAGGAGGATCTGATGGTTGCGGATTGTTTTTGTGAAGAAGTGGTGGCAAGGTGATGGGACACAGAGGATGTTGGACGTGGTGTTTTATGGTATGAGAGGCTTGTATGAGAATTGAAGATGTGATGGTGTATGGTTGGGAACAAGATTATACGTGATGGTGACTTGCTTTGTGGGTTCTTAGGTTGAAATTGGGATTGGGAGGATTGCGGGAAAAAAAAATTGTTTGTGGTGGAAAGATTGACGTTTATGTGGTGGTGAAGGGGTCGAATAATTGTGAAGAGAAGATGGCTGTTTTGCAGAGAGAAAATGAAACAGGAAAGGAAAGGAATCAAAGCAAGAGAAAAAGGAAAATAATGCAAAAGAATTTTTTTTTTATAAAAAAAATGGAATTGTAAAAGAAAGGAAAGAGATTGAGGAAATTTTTATTTTATTTTTGTTGTCCTTTTTGGTATTGTGTGGTTGCTGGATGGGAATCAGGAATAAATTGCGGCAAGGAAATACAAGACAGAAATATTAAAAACGGATTTTTTTTTAATTACAGAAGAAGGAAAGGAAAAAAAATTGTAAAAGGAAAAGAATAGAAAAGGGGAAAGAAATAAAAGAGAAGATGGCAAGTTTTTCTTTTTCTTTTTCTTTTATTGTTGAAAAGGGGAAAGAAGTTTAAAAGGGTAAATGAACAATGGAATGGTTAGAGAGTTGGAAAGAAAACGACTGAAAAGCGGCAAGAATTTAATTTTTTTCTCTTTTTTTTTTTTAGAAAAAACAACAAAAAAAAACTAAAAATAAAAATAAAACAAAAACTAACACGAATCAGAAATGAAATAAATAATAAAATCTAATCGTTACCTCCCCGGCAACGGCGCCAAAAACTTGATCGTCGCTAATCTATGAATCAGAAAAGCGCGACATTTACAATAAATTTTGCAAGCATACAGGTGTGTAGCATACAGGTCGAACACTGGGAGGTGAATTAAATCAAATTATTTATCTAATCTCTTGGGCGAGTTAGACAAAACTTTGGAGGTTGATTTTGAAAATAAAACAAAACAAAATTAAAACTGTAATTTGATTCAGAACAGATCTAACTGAACCGACGATCAAATCACAATTTCAATGGAAAAGCAATGAAACTATGAATCAGATTCAAATCTAATCAAATCCAATTTAACCTATGAACGCGATTAAAATACATAAAATAAAAGTGCAGAATATAAATAACAACAAGAAATAAAATTAGGAATACCGCTGAATCTAATCAGACGGTCAATCACTAATGAAAAGAAATGCAAAATACAAATAGTGTTCTACCGAATCTAATCGTGTAGACAACACTAATTGCTAAGAAATAGAAAATTGCATAGAATAAAAAGGAAAATGAGTTTTATTAATGAAGAAGAGAATAGAATGAGATATATCATAGGATGGTGGCTACAAGGGTATATATAGGGTAGATAGCCAAACCCTAACCCTAACCCTAATGATAATTGGGCCTGGTCATTACATCACTAATTAGTTTACAATGAGAAACATAAATGGGCCTTAGATAAAAAAGGCAAATTTGGGCCTTTTCTCTTTTACTCTTGCTTCCTTGATACTTCTTCATTGATTTGTGATGTGCAAAGCCTTTTTTTCAATCCTTTTCTTGTCCAACAGCAACTAGATGTGAGATCTTCATCTACAATTCTTCAAAATGTAAATATATATCAATCTGATCTCCATTTCTCTACTTTTCTGGTTGCATGCGGGCCGGGTTGGAATATCTGTAAAAGTGACAAAACAATACCCAAGTAATATTTATTTATATACAAAAGATAAGATATAAGAGCATAAAAATAACACATTTCTATGTCAATCAAACTACGACACTTGTCAAAGGGAAAATAAGTGCCTAACTTCCACCTGTAGCCATGATTCTCTTTCAAGCTTTGTAGGATTCTCCGTGCGATGGAGGCAGCTTTCGAGAGACATGTCAACAATACTACACAAGGATGTAAAAGTTGAGAATGAGGGAGTTTGGCTAAGGAGCACAACACAAGGATGAAGAACACATGGATATGGACTTGGTTCAGAAAGGAGGGGAGGAAAGAATAGTGAAACCTAAAACAAGAGGAAGTATCTTTATATTGGTATAACGGGTCGTATAATTAAGGGCAAGGGCAAGAACAAAGGACAGGATTTTTCCGGAAGGCAAGTGCATGCTCTCACCGCCAGCATACCTGAGAGAGAGGCGGTAAGATTTCTGTTGATAGAATTTTTCCTTTTGATCATCCTGTTAGTACTCCTTCTGATTTTAGCACTTCACCTTCGTATATATCTGCTTCCATAGGTTCTCTGCACCTTAGTACTTGTATAATAGAGGATCCTATTATTGTCTTAAATCCAATTTGTGGTTCGGCTCATTTATCTTTGGTTTGTAAGGATTTGAGATGCTTATGTTTCCAGGTTTCATGGGTTATGGGTTGATTCTAGGCATGGATTGGTTAGCTAGTAATTGTGAAACGAGGGTAGTTAGACTTTCGACTTGTCTCGGGAATACCCTCGAGATTTCGTACGATCCTAAGGGATTAGTTTGTCTTAGCTACCTATAATCACTTTATTTATCTATCAATGATTTTCGATCCGTTGGAGTAGTCCATGAGTACGCAAGATGTTTTGATTAGGGTTGGGGTTTTCCCCCTAAAACTCGAGATAGACTTCCGCATATATCTAGATGACACTACAAAGCCAGTTATGCGATCAACGATTGGCGAGGATTGCCAGAGTCGGTAAAGTGCTCAATTGTTTGGTTGTTTTGTTCGTATCATCTCACATAGATCGTCCAAATTCATAGGAGGTATCCCTTGGGTGCTTGTCTGATATTGGTTTAGGCCTTTGGGGCTTGCACTTGAGGGATGTCGAGTTCGACTAGGATGGTTTGCGTGAGAAATAAATGGTTGGGGCTGGCACCCTAAGTAAGACTGACCTTAAGAGAGGTAAAAAGAACATAACAACCATTAGCTTTCGACCCTCAGATTTGCAACATGATGGATAAGCTAAGTAGAGGAAAGACCTCTAATCATCTTAGGATATACACTTGGTATCATGGTTAACATCTATTTATCTTGGAAGGGTAGTTCGACTATATTGGGTACCCTCTAGCACAGTAAGTGACCAAGGTCCTATCTTTACTAGTGAATTGTGGAAATGGAGGTCAAGAAGTTTCACAATCGTGATGTTAAATTAGATAAGGTACAGTATCGTGAAACTCGAGAAGATGCGACTTCGAAGACTAAAGACTAGATACGTGCATCATACCTTTTGGAGGGTATATCCTTGATCTCTCTTTTTCTGTAGAGTTTATTTGCCTGACTAGTCTCTATCTTTTAAGTATATCCTCTCGGTCCTATCCTCAATTATTAAGTAGAATCCAATGGATGTAAACATGTGTTTGAAACATGTTATGTTTGATGGTTGCAAGTAGTTACTAGTGGTTGCTCGTGAGTGCATACACACACACATTAGGCTCTAGATTGGCTCAGCCACTTTCTTATTACATATACATATGTGTATTTGTGAAACTTTATGTGTTATCATATGGACGATGTTTTGTATGAATGATTGTGCACTCATGTAGAAGTTATAAAATACGATTAGGAGTAGTTGCATACATGATGGACTCATGGCACTGACATGATTTGCATTAAGGAGGTCAACTGAATCAGTAGACTGCCTGATTTTGAATTAGATAAGGACATATACACACACTATGCATATGATCATGAAAAGCATTGGAAACCTTCTAAGGATAATGGATGCCCGTGATTGGATGGTTGAGTAGACAGATGTTGGATGGTAGGATAAACATTCTTCCTAATTTAGAGATTTCGGGGAAGAAATCCATTAAAGAAGGGGAGAATGTAATACCCTGTATTTTTCCGGAAATACGTTAAGTAACAAATTAGAGAATAATTAAATTGTAACAAAATAATTAAGGGAAACGTGTTTCGCCATTGCGTTCGTCTTGAAATTCTGCTTGGAATAGATTCCAAGTTTGCGTAAATCGGACTACGTATGAAGAAGATATGGCCTTCGGAAGTTTCAATAAAAACCAGCCCCAAATTCAAAAATTCAGATTTCGAAATTCAAAACAGACACCCGGGCTAGCCGGGAAAATTCCCGCCCAAGACCCAGGTCGACATTAGGGTCGACCTAGGGGTCGACCTCCCCCTTTTTCCAGATTTGGAGACAGATCCATTTTTCTGCACCTGGACGCCTTTCCGACCAGATTCGTGAGCTCTAACCTATTTAAACACCCCAAACCTAGCTTTCTCTCCACACAATTTCATTCTACCTATACTCTGCCTCTATTCTAATTAAAAATTAAAACGGTGTCACTACTCTGCTAGAATCAAAACTAGAACTAGTGCATCTTCTTCCAATCTGAATAGAGAGAACAGCTATTTTCTAATCTAATCGATAGTCTATGCCAAAGGAGCGCTATTCAGTGTCAGAATACAGATCCCAGAAATCAAGAATCGTTCCCTTTTTGTGAGTACAGTTATTTTCAGATATGAAATTTAATTATTATCTGGACATTTTTGTGAATCTGGATCTGAGGTTCTGCGTACTTTTCTGTGGATCTATCTTGTTAATATTATTGTGACTGTTCTGTATCTGTTCTCACTTTTCTTCCTTTTTGTTTATAGCCAGGCTACCACAAGCCTGCGCCAATTCTCATAAGAGATTAACGCACGAACGCTAAATCTTGGGACAAATAATGGATAATGCATAATTGGACATGACTGATCTTTGACTGATTTGAGAAATGGACATATATTGTAAATTAGATCTAGATCTGTGCATACTTTATGATTTGGAAGAAGAGGAATCATTGAATGATAACATGTGACTTGAAACTTAGGGGCATAATGCATATAAAATTAAGATTTGATTTTGAGAGGATATAATTTAAAGACATAGATTTTTGGGTATATTTTATATAACGATTCATGACTTGAAAAAGGAATATGTGACTTAGGCGTAAAGACCTATATTAAGATAGGATAACTATTAATGTGAATGCACCTAAAAATGGATTTTGGATATTTGGCATTAAAGGCTATAATTTGACATAATTCATAGCATGACATGGGGGATTTTAGAGAATGTTCTGTACTTTGCAAAGTTTAACTAAAAATTTAGGCATATGTTGTATTATGAATTATGACCATGTTTTGGGCATGTAAGTTTACGCTTAATTTATGATTGGGCAAGGTATGTAAATAGAATTTTAAGAAATGTTAAATCCGCTAAATCTGTTATCTGCTCTGCCAATATGTTGAATTGCCTAATCTGCTAAATCTGTTGAATTGCCTAATCTGCTAATCTGCTGAATTGCCTAATCTGCTAAATCTGTTGAATTGCTTAATCTGTTGAAAGCTAAGTAATTGTAATTTGGGTATGAATCTGTAGGCTCGATCTAAAATTGAGCAAAACATATTAATAGAACTTTTGCCGTAACTTGTAAAGAAGTTAAATATGTTAAATGGACATAATTAGTGTGATATTTTCTATATTGGAATAAATTGGCTATGACACGAGGTAAGACTCTGTTTGCGGTAGAAACCTGCCCGGAACCAACTGGCTTAACCAGCTACCGCAAACTGTCAGTCTAATGTGATAGGTTGTAGGCATAACTAAAATATGCTTAGACACGAGGTTAGGTCTGGCTTGTGGCAGAAGTCTGCCCGGAGCCGCCCGGCACATCCAGCGGCCACAAGCTACCGATCCAATGTGAGAGGTCTATGCATTAATATTTAATTAATGCTAATTTAAGAGAAATGTGGTGTCTAAAAACGTGTTGGGTGGATAGGGTTAAACCAACTGGACTGATGAATCTATTAAACCCGTTTCGTGAATCTGTAGGCCCAATACAAAGTTAGACAATCTGTAAGTCTGTTAAATCCGTACACCTGATCTGTTAATTTGAAAACTTGTTAACTTGGTTGTCTGATTTGTGAACTAGTAATCTGAACTCTGTCTGAAACTTGTAAACAAGTTAATCTGAAATCTGCTAGTCTGGGGACACAAGGTTAGGAGGGGAAATACTTGTGTCATCTGTTGTTTGGGACCCATATTAGTCAGTAACCCTTTTTGGTATCAAAACTTTGACCCCACACTATGTAGGGGTCTGGGCACGCTTACTGAACTAATTATAAGCGGTTCATTCTGATAATGGCGAGGGGTGTTGATGGCGCTTCCAACCGGGTCATGTGCGTGCATGGATCCGGTCTTCTCTGAGGATGTAAGACACTGTGACATCTGTAAATGGGTCTGTGCCAATAGGTTTCCACTTTAGGGAGTGATACATCCTACTGTGGGGCCGACACAGGGTATTTATGTATTAAGGAGCCGATCGCTTGGGGGTAGGACTTAGGGTATACTTAGTTCTGTCTGTTTCTGTTGGTACCGTATGTTTCTGTTGGGTGGTAACACCTGTCTGTTTCTGCGTGGTACCGTCTATGGGGTTGGTAAAGGCCCATTACTAGTGTACACCTAATTCTAACATTCTGTTTCCATAGGGATTATTCTGTTTCCGTCTTTGATTCCGATTCTGTTTCTGTACCTTCTGTCTGTTGGGGTGGTAAAGGCCCATTAGTTGGGTAGTAAAGGCCCATTATTAGTATCTGCTTCTGTACCTTCTGTCTGTTCGGGTGGTAAAGGCCCATTATTAGCATTCCGTTTCTGGAGAGATTATTCTGTTTCCGTTTCTGTTTCAGGTCAGACATTAGGGTAACACCTAATCCTGTTATACTAGTATTAGTGCAGAGAAGTGAAAAGCTTAGCTTAACCTATATCATTCCATTTCTTCTGTTAACCTGCTATTCCTGTTATGGTTATCTCTCATCCAGTTTTATTTACATGTCATGATACTATTATTTGTTTATATATTGAAAGTCATTGGACTCACCAGACTTATGTCTGACCTAGTTTGTTTCGCCTCTTTTCTTTTCGTTCCCCCACCCAGGTTTTTAGGGTGGAAACATAGGAGCTTGATTCAGATTCTCTCTGCTTGAAGTGTTTGAAGTATTGCTTGGCTTTGGCTCTATCTTTCCATGGAAATTTATATTGGGGATTATGGCTTTAATAACTATGCATTCTGAAGGCTTTTGTACAAGACCGATATTTATGTACTTGAATTCTGATATTGTGATTTTGAAAGATGTGACCAAACTTATTTTTATTTCTGTTGTAATAAAGTTATAAATTTTTCAAGTACTACTTTATCTGTCTTGTAAATTTCTGTTCTGTCTACTAAAAACGCTCCACCAAAGTTAAGGCATTGCCTTTGCGAGTGACCTTAACGGAGGTGGGGTGTTACAAAACTAGTAAAGCCTAAAATAAAGCAATCACAAGCAAACGTGTATCCATGACTCGATAAGACCAAATTACGACAACTCATACTGAGGCTAGTCGAACCACCGATCGGGTTCGTCACAACTAAAGGTCTATCGACAATTTCGGGTTCCAATCCTAACCTATCTACCAGATCAGTAGATATGAAGGAATGGGAAGCCCCGGTATCAAACAGTACTCGAACAGGAACATCATAAACAGAAAGCATACCTTGAATGATGACATTCTTTCCCTTCTCCGCTGCAGTTGGGGCATTCGACGAAGAAGGAACAACGTTGATAGCATATGCTTTCACAACCTGCTTCTCTTTAGGAGTTGTGGACATTTATCCTTGTGATGTCCTACTTGGCCACAATTGAAGACCTTCTAGTCCGCTGGCTTTGCTCGACAGTCTTTGGCATAGTGGCCCTTCTTGCCACAGCTATAGTACTCAACATCTTTCTTATTCTTTTTCTGACCATCCTTAGCTTGGTTCTATTTCCTCTTATTCTGCGAATTATTCTTGCCTCCACCGATTGCTTGCGGCTTTGGCTCCCCTGCAGATGTAACAACAACCTCGATCTTTGACTTAGGGTAAAGACTCTCCGACCTCAATGCCTTTCCCACTATAGATCGGAAAGTCTCATCAATATGATTTATCAGCCTTTCCCCCAAATACTCATCTAAGCCAGTTATGAACTTTTCATTCTTCTTTTCGGCAGTATCGATAAGGGATAATCCATACTTCAATAAAGTATCGAATTCAGCAATATATTCTGAGACTGCACTACCATTCTGCTTAAGCTCCAAGAATTTCCTAAACAATTTTGATTTCTGAGCAGTTGGGATAAACTTATCACTGAAGCGAGTTTTAAACTGATTCCAAGTAATTTGATCCTCGGAAGTATCTGCTTTAATAGCATTCCACCAATTCATAGCCGTCCATAAAGCTGATGCAATGCTGACTTTCTCTTCATTGCATCCTAGATTCCCAATTCCTTGAAGATGCGTTCACAGCTATCAAGCCAATCTTGAACTTCCGTGGCTAACTCCATTCCGTGGAACGACTTCCCACCAAGACTATTATAATCCTTATATAGCTTGGCGAAATTGGCTCTAGGTGCCTGCACCGCTGCACCACCACCATTAGCAGCATTAGGAACTGCTCCCTGAACATCCATAAGCATCTCTCTCATGAGGGTAGTAAACATCGTCCTCATATCAGGGACGTTCCTATCATTGGCCCCTAAACCTATACTCCTCATATATCAGCTCATCGTTTAATCTATAAAGAGAAAACGATTAACCACCTCCTTAGTGGTGCCAGTGCAGTGCGACTTCTTCCTTAGATATACTAAAAGTATATATATATATATATATATAGTTTTTGAAAACCAAAATATCACAAATACGCGCTCTCATCTACGTATACTATCTCTCTCTAATGTCTTACCCTAGGTTAACTATGTAACCTGGCTTTGATACCAAGTGTGACAGCCCGCCCCTGGCCAGCCGGCATTTCCCCGAAATGCGCTATGCCAGTGCCCGACCAGCACGGGACGGTCGTCAAAGGAAAAGGATTTGAAACTAAGAATCACCAAGAATCTGTAGTAACATATAAGATCAATCAACAAGGTCAAAACATCAAGCATATAGGTTATTTTAGATCAAACATACCCAAAAAGCATGATTTTCCCCTTAATCCCCTTAAGCATGTTTAACCAGCCAATTAGCAGACTTAATCCAAATTAACCCAAATTTTTATCAGAGGAATAAAATAATATTTTAGAATTTTTACATATTTTTCCATATTTATCTAAGTCATAATTTCGCTAATAATCACAAATCACCCCTAAGTAGCCATAATTAGTGTAAAAACATGCTAATCACTCACCTTAGCCACAAATAAATTCTTAGATCTGAAACTCCACTGATTTGGGTCGAATTCCTATAGAACACAGCAGCCCTAACTCTGATTTGATGCCAATCTGCCTTTATTTAATGTAGATTTTCCTAATATGTGATTAGAAAGTGATTTTAGAAGGTGGAGGCCATTACTAGGGTTCAAAGAATGTTTGTGGCGGCTATAAAACTGAGATGAGATGGCTTCCGAACTGATTTCAGCCTCCCCATAATCCTAATCCTGAAATAGGTTATGGACCCTTCCACTAATTACCTATTAAGCCCAGTTAAGCTGTTTTTCACCTTCCAAACCTTATTTCAGCCATATCTCCCAAACGGTAAGTCCGTTTGATTAATTTGACCAGTCTACGAAAAGGTAAACCATTATTCAAATCCAATGGAAGTGGTTTCAGGTCAAAACTTCTTACCAATCAAAAGTTATAGGCGAAACACGATTCACTAGGGGCAAAATGGTCATTTGAAATTCGGCAAAAATTGTGAAAATGTGAAATAACCCCAATAGTCGTCTCCCAAAGTTACACGACCATATGACTTTGTATGTAGAAGAAATAAATATTCTACGATCCTCTAATGCATAGAGTGTGGGTCTTTACATATTCTTTGGGTGCATTCAAATACCTCATTCATTAAATCATTTGAATGCTAAATCTGTATTTGTTTAATATATCTGAATAAATCATATTTACCTTACTAGATATCAATTTCCGTGTTCAAACCCGATTATTCGTTGAATAATGGTGTAAACACCTTTTAAATTCTTATGGATAATAAGGATTCCCTCCTCGAAATTTAATACTAAATATAACAAGATCATCTCTAAGAGATTCGATTTACTTACCATGAGAAAGCAGATCTTATATACTTAACTCGTTTCTGGATCCTATCTAGTCCTCACCTAGGAAAAGGCCAAGTGAGCCAGGGTAAACACCCACATTCAGATCTTAGAAACAGAAAATCAGGCTTACCCGTCGGCTTATTAGAGCCAAGATTAAATCATTGATTATTTGATTTAATTCCATTATTAATATCTTTAATTAATTTATAGATCTTTGAAACAATCTCTAAATACTTCATTGATCATTTAAAAACATTCGTTAAGATTTAGAGAGAAGATTTATTACGTTTAGATCCAAATTTCATCGTTATAGAAAAAGGTGTTGGAAAAGCGTTGCAAAAGTGTCATTTAAGCATAATTCATTAAAACGAATTTTAAGATTCATATAATCAACTTAAATCACTTTTAAAACATTTTAGAGGATTATAAGATTTATTCCACAATTTTCAAAAGATAAAAAATCTCATCTTTTAACAACCGCATTAACATTATTTGAAATTACAAACTTTGGTTTTTTCGAAATCTTGTTTTGGTCATATTTCATGTTCTACTCAATGAAATCTTATTTTTTTCAACTCCTGAAAGATATGATTGTAGGGATTTGAAAAAAAATCTTGTTGTAAGAATTTGGATTCATACTTTTCAAGGTACAAAAGATTGACTTTCTAAATAGTGAAACTGCAAGTTACCGATTTGCGACACACTAAAATTGCTTTAAAATTAATATTATTTTCAAATTGTGTTTATACACTTAGAAGTGTTTATATTTCATTTCTAAAACATTTCAAATCATTTTCCAAAAGGTTTAACAATCCATTTTTAACCATTTCATTTAATGAAAGGAATGTCATTTCCTTTGTGTTTATCAATGCATATTTAACGAGACTAGTTAAAAATCCATACAATCAAACATATAAATATCCAAACTTGTCAAACATTCATAAGTAACATTTAACATTCATATGACAATAGTACAGTATTCACATAACATCCATTTACTTCTGTGTAGTTAGTGTTGTTTAAGGATGAGTTTCCCACCTTGATTCATTATAAAAGTTCTTAAATTTGGCTATAGCTCTGCTACGATCATACCGAGGCAACTCGATCTTGCTCCTTCCTTCATTGATGATTGCGACCTAAACCTGACGAAGGCTCCAAGCTTCTGGTCTTGATTTCAAATTGTTATAGAACCTTCTAATGATGATATAAGAACTTTGGAAGAGTTTGAGAGAGTTTCGGATTTGTTTGATAACAACTTTGAAAAGGTTAGTGAAGTAAGATGCTATTTTTTTCTTTGGCTTTGAAAGCCATTAATAAGCTTCCTAAAAGCTTAAAGAGGAGGAAAACGCAAAGAAAATAATGTGAAGAAATAGGGTTTAATGGATGGGTATTTAAGGAAAAACCTTGGAATAAAATATCTTGTGGATAATTACCAAAACCCCCTCCTCTACACCCTACTTCCTAAACCCCCACCCCTCTATGATTTGACTAGAAAATGGTATGAAATGATGGTGTATTAAGAGTAATTATGAAGGGGAGTGGTATTATTATATGAAAGTAAACTCTTTTTGTCTTCTTATACTTACTTTTTCCTTATCCCTTCTTAGCTTAATTAATTGCTTCATTAGCATTTTATTGTTGTATTACCATAATCATATATGTGTGCACATATGTTTTACACTCTCGTACAATTTTCGTTCTTCAAATCATTGAGAATGCAAAACTCGTTTATTTGTCGTATTTTCTGTTTTCACTTGAAATATTTAACTAGGCAAAAAAAATTGAAAAACGGCTTCCTTATTATTTTTCAATAATCAGAACATGATTATTTAGTCATTAAAAGACTATTAAATAATATTTATCCATTATTTAGGAAACTTGGGAATTTACCGATAAAGCTGTTAGAGAATATGCTAGAAAATATGTTGTCTTTATTTAATTGCATTGATTTGGGTTTATATTTCGTATAGAATTATTTATTATAATATACCCAAATATACTCTAAAATATTCTTATCTAGAATGTTCTTTTATATAAGGACAGATCATGTATAAATAAAGGCAAGGATTGACAATGTAAGCAAGTATCTTTTGTAATAAAGAATTAATAAAACAATAACAACGTAGTCTTTTATGTTTTACCATTTAATCTCTTTCCTCTCTATATCGAATTCTAACATGGTATCAGAGCCAAGTCCAAGGGTGTAACAACCCGGATATTCTGAGCCAATTTAATTTTTTTATTTTGGCAACTTTAATGAATTTTGAATATTTAAAATGAATTATTTTAAATAATAACAATGAGAAATTTATTTTGAATGGAATTAGACGTATATATTTATATAGATCGTCGTTAGAATATAATTATTTTATTTTAAGTATAAAAGGAATTGAAAATGGCGCGGTAGTTTGAAAACTCGATTTCAAATTTCAAATGAATGTATAGGATTCAAAATAAACCGGATTTTAGCGAAACTAAAAATATTTGAATCTATTTGAAAATATCTTTTCAATGAATCCGAAAAATCAAAATTTCATAGCGGGAATCAAAAGTTATGCCCAGTTGAAAATTCAGAATAGTCGTTATGGAATTTAATTATATTCTTTCATTATATGATATATGGCCCGAAAATTCACATTTTGCATACGGATGAATTTGTACTCGAAACCACTTCCATTGAGTTCAGAATGCCGTTTACAACTCTAAAAAGTATAAGCTTTGATATATTCTGATACCCGGAATAGTGCCAATTAGGTGGGGTTTTTCGGTTAACAACACATAGCCCTTAAAAAGTGAAATTTTGCGTATGAGCTCAGAATTCGACGAGATAATTTTTTCTGGATTCATAATGACAAATCATTGTTGAGTTCCAAAGGGCGCGTCAAACGGAGTTAGTATGTGGCCGTGCGAGCTAAAACTGTTTAGGGTAAAACAGATAGTCATTTTACAAAGGAAAGTTATTGATACGACCTCATAATTTGATTCCCTTTTTTTTGGATTTGTATCATCTAATAATGGTTAAATCCAAAAGGACATGATTTTTGGAGTTAGCATGTGAGCGTGCAAGAAGAAATGGTGCGCCAAAATCGCATTTTTAGAGCTTATCTAAGCATTTTTGAGAATTTTAACGGACGGTCAAACGAACTAGAAATTCGACGAAACTTGTTTCGTTGGACTCGTCTTCACGTCTGCTATGTTGTATTCGAAATCCGCGGCAAACGGAGATCGTTCGCAGTCGGACGATTCGGGAGAAACGGGCATATAAACACTTAGCTTCCTTTTCCTTCTTCATAAATTCCTCCTTCCTCTTTTTGCATTTTCCCTCTTTAATGGGCTCCTCCCCAAAACCCATCAGCCGCCTCCCCTCCCCGCTGACCGACGGCCGCCACCACCTCCCTCCGGCCACCATCTCCTCCTCCTCTTCCTCCTCTTCTCTCTCTCCTCTTCTCTCTCTCCCCAATTTGCAACCCTAGGCTCCCAAACACCAACCACCACCACCCTGGGCCCCTCCACCGCCGCCGCCACCCACCAGCACCACCTCCACGCCCAATCAGGCCCAGCGCCGCCACGCACCACCCCAACTCCGGCTGTGGGCCCCGCTACACTCAAAAACCCATTTTCCACTAATTTCCCATTTTGCAGATAAAACACTGAGCTTCCACAGCCAATAACTCCCAAACCGTGCATTTCTGGACAAAACTCCACAGTACTAAATTCGAAGGGCACGATTTTCTCTTCAATTTGGTATATGATAGTCCTATTTTGGATTGCGGAGTTGTCGGGAAAACTTGTCCAAAGTCTGTTGTCCAAACACTGTCAAAATGCTGTCTTTTTGCGATTTTCGGCGAAATAGCACATTTTCGGAAGGAAGACCACTAGGCAAAAGTTCTCCGGAATGGCGCATTTAAGTTGGAAAAAAATGGTGTGAAGATTGGCGCTCGTTAGCAAATTCTGGAACCGGAACAGCAAATCCGGGCGTTAGAAAAAATTTTGAGTTTTCTCCACTCTAAAACTTCTATGGTTTTTGATGAATGAAGTATGTAAAAAATATGATTTTTATATTATAGAAATAATAAAATTATGATTTTTATTATTTATAGATAATAGAAATTTGATCTTTATATATGTAGTAGAGATATAAAAGTACGATTTTTACATATAAAGAGACGATATAAATATATGATTTTTATATAGTAGAGATTATAAAAATATGATTTTTATAAGATAGAGAATATAAAAATACGATTTTTATATATGTTGTAGCGAAATAAAAAAATTCGATTTTTATGTAATGTAGAGAATAAAAAATGATTTTTATATATGTAGTGAATACGGACAACGAAAGTGACAAAAGGAAACACGGCGAAGATTTCTACATATGAAGAGTCGTGGCATTTGGTGTAGCTTATGGGTGAGAACTTCTCACTTTAATTCTTGTTTTCTAGTTAAAATTATATACTAGGATGCAGACGGTGCTTAGCAGCACCCGACACCCGTCGTCCACAGACCATGGGCGACTTGTTTGATTTTGTGTGTTGTGAAAATTGATTGTGATGTGGAATGAATGGAAATATACTCATGTGTTGAAATAAATATTATAACGTTAAAAATATAATTTTTAACGTGAATGTGAATAAATAAATATTCATTTACGAATCAGACGATTTGTTTATGTACACCCATTTGAAGGATATTGATTGGGACGATAAATTTTACACGTCGCCCAACTGCACAAATACAATTCTGTGTTTGTTGATTTGAAACGCCACACGGGTGTTGGGATGATATTTAGCGTACACTAATCCCAATTATTTAGATGTATGTCGATCGATTGGTTGACAAACTGTATAAGCGTTAATTATTTATATTTAATGCTTATGCAGTTATGTGGTGCACTTTGGATGATGGTTGATTATTTATCGTTGCTATTATATACATGTGTTGTATGGAATCCATATAATTAACATTATATGGTAATTGATTGAGCCTCATTCCAATTTGGAAAATAAAGAATATTATAAAATAAAGATTCATGTGTTGAATAGAATAAATAGTCATGTGTTGACGATACTCGTGTGTTGAGAATATTCATGTGTTAAAACTTATCATGTGTTGAACGAAATATTTTAACAATAAAATTCACATCTTTATCATATTACAGATTAGAAACTAACTGGAAACTAGATAAGATGAGTGGTTTCCTGGGTATTGATCTGATGTTGGTTTCGGCCTTCGGGGTTAATATTTAGGGATTCGTTCTCTTGCTAATTTACGGTTGGAGTCTGATTAAGAATTAAACAATAGAAATCATAATTTTATAAAATATATTAAATAGATTATATAGTCATGTGTTGACGATACTCATGTGTTGAGAATATTCATGTGTTGAAAGAAATATATATTCATGTGTTGAAGAAAATATTCATTTGTTGAATAGAATAACGAAGTTATTGAAATATATAAAGCTGTGTTGATTAGAGATGCATCATTTTGACGCGAACGATATTTATATCAATTATATTCGTTTTTATAATGAATATAGAAAAGGAAGTGATTTCAAAATATAACGTTTTGAAAATATTATCATTTATATGTTAATGATATGGAATATTCAATTTTGATTTAAAATTGAATATGAAGTTGAAATTGTTTTGAAAACGAATTTAAAACGATTTATAAAATACGTTTTGAATTGAAATCGACGAAATATATATATATATATATATATATATATATATATATATATGGCCTGAATAGAACGCGCCGCGTCGCGGTAGTTCGCGAATTTCGACCATTGACTTCCAATTGACGTTGCTTGAGATCCGACCGTCAGATTCTCCGGAAACCGGAATCATTGGGTTCGCATCGAAAAGATCTTTCCAATGAATATTATAAATTTGAAATCAAATGGTTGGATTTGTAATTATGTCCAAATCAAATTTGGAAAAGGTCGCTCTAAGTGCAGTTCGACGACCGTTATTGGAAATCGACTGTACGGGCCTTGATAAAATTATTTAAAATATCAATAATTTGTGTAAAATCATAATATATGAATTGGAAAGACTGGGATGAAAAATTCCACATTTGAAAGGATAAAAATATATTTTTATCGAAATGAACTAGATTTGAAATGGTTTGGAAAATAATCAGAATTTCCAATATACGAATTGGAATGGATTTGAATCGTAATTATCTTCAGAATATTTCAATGTTGGATTTCATAATTATACAGATATGGTTGTGGAAATTTGAAAGATATATTTATATCATTCTTTCCAATACGATATTTGTTGGTTTCAGAATTTGATATTGAATTTAAGCCGATATATTTTCTATTCAGAGCCTTGTATTTAATATCAAATGGGATTTGGGTTTGTAGTGAATGGCGTCTTCATTTACACTGTTCTTAAACCCAGTTTAGAAAAGAATAAATCTTGTAATTAAGATTTAGTGAAATTTTCCAGTTAATTAGTATTTAATTGGAATTGAATTTAAATTGGTTTTTGGGTTTATCGTGAGCGGTGTTTTGAATAACACCTGTTCTTTAACCCGATTAACAATGGAATGTGATTTTGGATTTATCGTGAACCGTGTTTTAGATGACATTGGTTCTTTAACCCAGTTAAATAGAGGATATTGATTTTTGGGAAGATTAAAACTAAATGGAGTTTTAATGAATGTTTAATTAGATAGAAACGATTGAGAATGGAGTATCACCAGTTTTGTTCCAAAGCGATAGTTAAATCTTTAATTAGATTTGAACGTGAAATGGTAATTAATATTTACTGATAACACCGTGGTCTTAGATATGGAGTATTACCATTTTTGCTCCATGGGATGAATAGGTTAGGATCGGAAAATAAAATAAATAATTACTTTGGTGTGGTTCGCTAATCCCGACTAGTTGGTTTGAAATGATATCCAAAGGAAGATTAAAGAATAAATTTAGAAGAATTTATCTTTGATAAAATTAATGGGAACCTTTCCCTAAGAATGTGAAAACCTGAATAAAAGAATATTCTGAATTGGAATGAGGCATATGTTGTGTTTGTGTAACACTTATTTATTATATACGCTGGTTATTCAGAAAGCCCGGGTTTATACCCATTCTGAATAACCGATTCGACGATAAGTCGAAGATGAAGATGGTGGTTGAAGACCGGAGGCCTTCACATCGTTTGGATGATTATTGATGATCTTGATTGGGCTGTACACCCAAAAGGAGGGAATCAATTGGTGATCGTCCAGACGTACTTGGAGATCGATGGATATGCGAGGAATAAGGTTCCTCCGGTTTCGTTCAGACCCATAACGAACTTGTAAATGGACTGTGTGTCTGACATTGGATTTTATTCTATGTGATTGTTTTCTATTAAATATATATATCTGTTTGGCGACGGAGAATTTATTCTCTTGTTTAACGCCCTTCTCTGAGACGTACGAGCTTAGAGGTTATATATCGATAGATATCAATCGCATGGCATGAATTGCCTATGTGGCATGCCTAAGTGGCAAATGATCAAGGCTTCTGTTGAAAAGCAAAGTCTTGTGGTTGATGATCAAAGCACGACCTGTGTGGCATAACTTTGTGTATATCATTAATTCACGAGCCTCACACCTCGGTATGAGTCAAAAATGGGATAGTGACTGCAGGGAGAGAACGACGTTTCCTTCTAGCTATGGGTGATGTCAGTGACCTACCAGCCCTGACATTTATATACTTTTTACCTGTGTGGTTGTTCTACGCGAGGCGCCTCAGGTATAGGTCTGTTAGGACTGGGAAACATGTGTTCAGGAATAACTAATCCCCAAAAGTAAGAGAGGACCGGCCCTGAAGATCCAGGATCGCTGTGTGTGGTCCTGAGACATTTGCTAGAGTATCTCGAATCGAGAGGAGCTTGCCTCTTGCCTCGACTCATGACAAAATCCAATTTCCAATACAACCTTTGTGGTTTTAATTGTAGAACTAGTATGGCGACATAGTAGATGGTAACTATGTCGTCTATGATTGATACATTTATATTTGAAGTTGTTTTCTTCACTTATAGTAATAATAAAAGATGAAATTTATCGTATCAAGCATTCTTTGGCTATTATAAGGTAAAACCCTATCCTCCGGCTTGCGTTGCATTGTGTGATGGGACCTGGGTCTTATAATAGCTTCATTTTTCTTTATTTAGCTTTGCGCTGTTGTTTTATGCACTGGTATTCTTGGGAGGAAATCTGTTCCGTGTTATACGGCGTGGTCCCTTGATTTACCTAACTTTAAAATAAAGATTAATAACTGTTTTAGTTCTCACACCAGTCACATGACTGACCTGGAGTTTATTGTTTTAACCTAAACTCTGGGTGCCCCTATTTTCCACACGGCCAGCTAGTAGTTTTGGTTTTGTAGATTTATATTCACAGGATCCTGGTTTACAGCTGGAATGATACTCGGAAAGCTCTGTATCCGTGTATTTCTTTCAGTTGTGTGTTGTATTATTTTTCCGCTACTATGTATTTAAATGTAATTTGAATCTCTGATATTTATCAAACGTGTAATATTTATTCGTACTATGTATATTCTTGTACTCTGATGGAAATTGTGGTAATATCAATGAAATGTTCTTTTATTTGTGTTCTGATTCGTCTTGTCCTCAAAGCAATCTGTGCTTTCCTTCACGGGGAAGTTCGGGTTGCCACAAATGGAGGATATATATATATATATATATATATATGAAAGTTAGTTAATATACCAACATGGTGGTCAGAGTAGGCCTTGAACTCTTGACCTCTTAAAAGGCAGGAGCATGCCTTTCCACTTGGCCACACTATGTTGATACATACATATAATTAAATGTATATGTTGAAGGATACTTCAGACTTCCACCATCTCTTTGAAATTTGTAGTCAATTTGTAGCCTTCAACACTTGGATTGTGATTAGGAAAGTGCCTATCTGAATAAATTTCGATGCTTTATATCTTGTGAATCTAAGTAAATCGTTGTCGTCCATCTAAATTGAAAAATCTAGATCTTACTCATTAAAGCTTCTCGTCCTCAGTTGTGTTTTTCGTGTTTTATGATGGTCGCTGTAGTCCATGACTCAAAGACACGTGGAAACTTGCCACTGGTTCTGAAAGCACGTCACATGAAGTTGTAGGTACATCATAGTGCCTTAGCTTCGATGGTTAGCAATAAAGTGAAATAGAAATTTGGGTTTTGTGGTTTTGATCATGGGAAATTTTGTAATTTTCGGTGTTGATGGATGGTGTCTGATGTTTAATTTGGGAGGAATTGATCGATTTCAAGTTAGCAGTTGTAGACTTTTTTTGGAGGTTGGATGGGGTCCAATTGGTTGCAGGTGATGCTTGTAAATGATTTTGTAGAGGCTTTTGAAGCGGGTACGTAGTGAGCTCGATGGGGTCTTGGTGATTCTGTGGATTTGAGATTGTAGGAGTTGCTGCAGGTTGAAGGGTTTAGGCAGCATTGGTTTTGGGATGGGCGGACTGTGGCAGTGGTGAAGTTTATGGAAGTAGATGATGTTTAGGTGGTAAGAGAAGGGTAATCGGAATTTGTGAGTGTACAAGACAAAAAGAAAAGAAAAGGAAAATAAGTTGCGGTAGAAGAAGTAAATAAAGTTGTGGATACATGTTTGCGTGAATCTGTAGTCACGGACTGGCTTCAGGAGTGGCGTTTGCGGATTAGAGAGGGAGATAGAGGATGTGATTTGTTGTTGCAGCTTGGTTTGCAAATGTGGTTTGATTTTACTGGAGGAGGCTTGGAATGGTAGCATCAAGAGGAGACTAGGTAGTGGATGTTGTTGTGGATTGGTAGTTTGCGTGCAGATGGTGATGTTCGCTATTGTTTGGGTCAAGTGATAGTTGCGTTCAAGTCTTGAGCCGGAGGATAAATGGAGATGAAGGCGGGCTAGTGAGTGAATAGTGGGTGCAAGAGGTAGTGTTCAATAGTGTTGGTTACAGTTTTTGGTTTGTGATTTGGTTGGAGTGATTGTTTGAGGAAATTGTTTGAAAGTTGTTGTGTTTGTGGATGAAGTTTATGATAGGAGATGAAACTGGTATGGTGTTGACTTTTGTGATGGGTTGATTGAGTTGCTAGAGAGTAACATTAGTTTGAAAATGTTTATTGTTCGTTTGATGTTTATATCGGTAACCCACTTTATTAGGAGGGCAATCGATGTTGATTGAAGGTGGTAGATGGTATTGTAAGGTATGTTTGGAGGATGCAAACATATTCGGACTAATCCCCATTGATTTGATTTTTTTTTTTTGATATATTTGGGGGATGCAAACATATGCAAACCCATCTCATTTTAGTTTATTTTGTTTTCTTTGTATGTTTGGGAGATGCAAACATACAAATACATCTAGGACCAGTTTTGTCATTTGGTCGCTCAGATCTTTTGCCTACCGATCAGAATGAAGATAGTTGAGTTGTTTTGGAGTTTCAGATTAAAGTTGTTGAGTTGTTTGGAGTTATATTTGAAACACCCCACCTCCGTTAAGGTCACTCACAAAGGGAATGCCTTAACTTTGGTGGAGGGTTATAGGTACAAGACATAGAAAAATTTACAAGACAGATAAATTAAACAGCAGAATTCAAATATTTATTGCACACGTAGTTCAATACAAAAGCATTACATCAAATTGTCTCAAAATAACTTCCAAAACATTACAACATAGTCTCTGTCTTGATTATTCAATAAATAAAGCACAAACCAAAAGTAAAAATGCATAAATCCCCAAGGATAATGTCCAAGAGCCATAGCCAAGGTAGGAGAGAGTCCAAATCATACATCTACTTTCTTGAAGCTTGCAAAGAGTCTGACTAAGCTGCAGTATTCCCTCCCTGTGGACCTGAGGGGGGGGAACAGAAGAAAAGAGGACGAGAGAAAATGGGTCAGACAATAAGTCCAGTAAGTTCAGTGATTACTAGTATTTAAACAAGGAAAGGGATCATGACAGTGATAACATAACATAGGACAATACACTAATATAAGATAAGAGGAACATGTGATCGCACCCATTTTTATAGTCTCTGCACCTACTTAACCATTGGTTCAACCAGCCCCACGTGTTTATAACAAACGATCCCCTTAATGATCGGCTCCTACTCGCATGCATTCATGTCAAGTGTCATTCGGCCCCACCTGACTGTAGCTACCTGTGTTGGTCCCACCATGGGGTGTATCAGTCCCTCTGGTGGCAACCCGACACGATTCAAGATGCACATTGTACACTACTGATGCCCAGTGCCTGATTTTTCCACTTCGGAGTATGTGCATGCCCATACTCCGTTGGAACCTACACTGGCCCACCAACCGCTGACATTTTGACCGCTTTTAGTTCAGCCAGTAATCGTGCCCCACCCTGCCTAGTTTCAGGGTACCATGATACATCTATGTGGGTTACTGCTGAAATGGGTCCCCGTTACTAGGGTTTTCTAATCAACATGTTTATTTGGTTAAGTGTCCAAGTTTACCTAACCCCACCCATTCGTTTAGTTAACATGTTGAATCGGTTAAGTGTTTTCCTAATTTACTTTACCCTACCAATCCTGACTTAGCTTTAATTTGTTAAAGCACTAACCACTCACATTAGACAGGTCTTGTTGTGGTCACTGGATGTGCCGGTCGGTTCCAGGAAGACTTACACCACAACTCAGTCTAACCTCGGGTTCTTTTTGGGCTTGATGCACTAACCACCCACATTAGACAGGTCTTGTTGTGGTCACTGGATATGCCGGTCGGTTCCGGGCAGATTTACACCACAACTCAGTCTAACCTCGGGCTAGGCATATTCGTCTTTTCTAAAATTCATATTTTTCTATATATATGTCAAATTTCTTTATGTGAATTTAATTTAATTTAATCATGCCATAATTATCCTTTGATTATGCTCAACATAAATGGTATATCAAATATACCATTTAATGAACAAATCTATGCCATGAATTTTCATATTTCCCATTGCTACCCGCGTGGAACGTACGCATAAATCACATAAAATATTGGGCTAGTAAGTTAGCCTAACCCATAAACAAGAAAAGGTGTAATAAACAAGAGACATGAAATAAACGTAAAATAACATACATTTCAACTCATGTGTAACTTGGCATAAAGGTAACATTAACTTTAATCAAATAGGTAAAGGTGAACTTGTGACTAAGTTGGGTCTAATGGTCATGTAAACTTGACAAAGGTCTAGCATGGAAGTTTAACATATAATCACAATTTCAACCCACAACTTAGCATATAATCTTATGTATGTCAAAACATAAGAAAGCTATTATAATCATTTTTAATCACAATTTAGCATGATGTTAAAAACATAAGAGGACTACATTTCCACTTTTACAACATAATTAGATTCAACCTAACATGAATATACATGAGTGTTGTTCTAACATATAAGCATGTGTTTTAGACCACAAACTTGCAAATAACCACCAATTTATAGCATGACATGTTTTACCATTTAATTGGCAAAATAAACCCAAATCATAATAGATTTTAATAACATACAATATGTTCATCACCATAAGCATATAGACATGATTAATATACAACATGTTCATCGCCATAAGCATATAGACATGAAATATACAACATGTTCATCGCCATAAGCATATAGACATGATTAATTACAACGATACTTTAAGATAAACGAGAATCAAATCTTATACATAAGCATCATTCTATATCCCAATTACCACATGTCATGATTCAATGGAAAGAATGCTTAAATCTACATTATAACCAACTTACAAACTAAAAGGAATTCTTGCGTTCTGAAATCTGAATTCTGAAATTGGAGATGCGCGCCTTTGACGAAGATCGTTGAATTAGACTAGTTTTAATTTGATTTTAGTTGTAAGCTTTTAACTCATCTTTGAATTGAAAACGGTGACGGCTACTCCAAGTTCTCTACTGACGGCATTTCAGTTCTAGGATTATTTTTCTGTGTGTTTTTAGGTTGAGCATTGAGTTGTTTGTATAGAATTTTAGTTTAATTATAGCCGTCGGATGAATCTAGGGTTAATCACAGCCACTCAGACCAGATCAGGACCATCCAGAAACCCTAGTGACTCAGCAGCAAGTCATCAGTCGTTCAAAATTCAGATCTGGCCGGGGGCCAGGTCGACCCCCAGGTCGACCTTTAGGGGGAAGGTTGACCTCTAGGGAGGAGGTCGACACTAAGGTCGACCCCCTGGTCGACCTGCCTGGGCGGGAATTTTCCCGCCCAGCCCGCTTCTGACTTCTGTTTCGAATTCGAACTTGTTTTTCGAGCTGTTTGAATTCATTTTAATTTTCTGGAAACTTCTGACAGTCATAACTTCTTCATACGAAGTCAAATTTACGCAAACTCGGATTCTATCTCAACCAGAATTCCGAGACGAACACAATGGCGTAACCTGTTTCCCTTAATTCTCACCTTTTAAATTAAGTATTCTAGGATTCGTTATTGTAAGGTAAATAGAAAGTACGGGGTGTTACATTCTCCCCTCCTTTTAGGATTTCGTCCCCGAAATCTTCAAGTCGAAAAGAACTTATATCCTACCATCCAATCACCCATCTACTCAACCATCAAACACAGGCGTCCATTTTCCTTAAAAGATTGCTAATTCTTCATGATCATATGCATTGTGTGTGTACATGTCCTTATCTAATGTAAAATCAGGCGGTCTACTGATTCAGTTGACCTCCTTAATGCAAATTATGTCGGTGCCATGAGTCCATTATGAACGCATTTTTTTTACTCAAAATTTTCTACATGAGTGCACAATCATTCATGCAAATGCAACGTCCATATGATAACACATCAAGTTTCCATCCATACACCAATACATATATGCATATGCAATATGGAAGTGACTGAGCAATTCTGATACCTATCATGTGTTTATATGCATCCAATAGCAACCACTAGCAACCACTTGCAACTACTTGCAACCATCAATCATAACATGTTTCAATTACATGTTTACATCCAATTGGGTTCCTACCTAAGGATAAAGGATAAGATCGAGGAGATATACCTAAAAAGATAGATACGAGCATAAACTTAAGGAAAAAGAGATTAAAGATGTACCCTCAAAAAGAAAAGGGTAGGTTGCGTGTATTCTGTCCTCAGTTTCCCAAGTTGCGTCTTCATTGATGCCGCTCCATTGAACTTTGACGAGCTTAACTTCACGATTGCGTAGCTTTTTGACCTCTGTTACCAGGATACGGGTTGGAATTCTCCTCATAGTTGCTTCTCGTTCAACTTCAACTTCCTCTAGCATACTTGGTTCTACCACTTCCGTAGGTGAGAGACATGAAAGACATTATGAACCCCGACCAACCTTTTGGGGAGCTGTACCCTGTAAGCCATCTTCCCAATCTTCTCGATGATAGGGAATGGCCCTACAAATCTTGGTGCTAACTTCCCTGCGGATCCAAAGCGAACGACGTTCCTCAAAGGAGATACTTTAAGTAACACCTTGTCTCCAACTTCGAACTCAAGGTCAGTTCTTCTTCTGTCTGCGTAGGACTTCTGTCTATCTTGGGCAGTCTTCATTCTTCTTTGTATTAAGTCTATTTTCTCTGAAGTTTCTCTGATCATGTCTGGCCCAAGTATGAGCTTGTCAGTGGACTCCCACCAGCAAGTTGGTGACCTGCACGGTCTTCCATATAAAGCTTCGAAAGGTGCCATGCCTATGGTAGCTTGGTAGCTATTGTTGTAAGCAAATTCCACCAAAGGTAGATGATCCTTCCATGTACCTCCGAAGTCAAGAATGCATAGTCTTAAGAGGTCTTCTAATACTCTGTTTACTCTTTCCGTCTGGCCATCGGTTTGAGGGTGATAGGCCGTGCTTAAGCATAACTGTGTGCCTGCAGCCTCTTGTAAACTCTTCCAAAAATCACTCATGAAGATTGGATCCCAATCACTCACTATGCTGGAGGGTATCCCATGGAGTCGAACTATCTCTTTGAGATATATGGATGCTAGAGATGAGGCAGTCCTACTCTTGACGGGTATAAAGTGGGCGCTTTTTGTGAGCCTGTCCACTATTACCCAAATGTTGGTATTGCCCTTTCTTGATCTAGGCAACCCATCTATAAAGTCTATCGAGATGCTATCCCATTTCCACTGTGGGACCTCTAGAGGATGGAGCAGACCAGCAGGCTTCTTCTGCTCCGCGTTGACTTGTTGGCATATTAAACACTTAGAAACAAATTCAGCTAAGTCTCGCTTCATGCCATTCCAAAAGAAAACCCTTTTGATGTCTTTATACATTTTCTCTCCACCTGGGTGTATGGTCAGTTTGGAATGGTGTGCCTCTTCTAGAACCGCCTTTATCAAGCGCCTTGCTTGTTGGACACATAGTCTTCCTTCTCGTCTCAACCAGCCCTTGGCATCAATGGAGTATCTATTGAGGTGACTAGAAGTTTCACCCCTAATTAACTTGTCCATCACTTCGGCTAGCTGAAGGTCTTCCTTTGCGCGGCTCTAATTGAGTCTAATAGAGTTGGTCGCACTTCTAATGTTGCTAGCAAGACAAGTACAAAGTCAGTGGAGGGTCTGAAGTTAAAGCTTGCTATGAACTCCAAGCTTTTCCTTTCCACAAATATAGGGCTTAAGGTCAGCTTCTTTCTACTCAAGGCATCTGCTACAGCATTGCCCTTGCCAGGAGTGTAGGAAATTTCAAAATCGTACGAGGAAAGAAACTCCATCCACCTCTACTGCCTCAAGTTGAGATCTTTCTGTGAGAACAGGTATTTCAACGATTTATGGTCAGTATACAGTTCAAATTTCTCATCTAGGAGATAATGGCGCCAAGTCTTAACTGCAAAAACGATGGCTGCCAACTCTAGGTCGTGGGTTGGGTAGTTTTTCTCATGTACTTTCAACTGCCTTCCACCATAAGCCACTACCTTCCCTTCTTGCAGCAGAACAACGCCTAGTACCGTTCCGCATGCATCTGTGTATATTGTAAACATCTTGCTTCCATCAGGCAATGTCAGAACTGGGGCTATTGTTAGAGCCCATTTCAAACGTTGGAAAGCAATATCGCAATCCAAATCCCAGTTGAAAGCTAGGTTCTTCTTTGTCAATCTTGTTAGTGGAGCTGAGATTTTTGCAAAATCTTTGACGAACTTTCGATAAAAGCCTACTAGCCCGAGAAAGCTTCGGACTTCGGTTGCATTTCGAGGAACCTTCCAATCTTGCACAGCAACCAATTTTGTGGGGTCCACAGCTATCCCCTCTTTGGACACCACATGTCCAAGGAACCTAACTTCTTCTCTCCATAAATAGCATTTGGAGAATTTGGCTTTCAACTGATGTGCACGGAGAGTATCCATGACTTCTCTTAAGTGTTGAGCATGCTCTTCCTCACTCTTTGAGAAGATCAAAATATCGTCTACGAAGACCCCCACAAACTTATTGAGGAACTCTCAGAACACCCTGCTCATTAAATCCACGAAGTAAGCAGGTGCGTTTGTCAAGCCGAAGGGCATGACAAGCCACTCGAAGAAACCATCGGGAGTTTTGAACGAGGTCTTATCAATGCTATCTTCAGCCACTCTTAGCTGATGAAACCCGGTAGCTAAATCTAATTGGAAGAAAACCGATGCACCTACAAGATGATCGAACAAATCATCTATTCTTGGGAGTGGGTGTCTATTCTTCATGGTCAGCTTGTTTAGCTCCCTATAATCAACGCACAGACGAAGCGAACCATCAGCTTTGGTTGCGAACACTATCGGAGCACCCCATTCAGAAATACTCCGTCTTATGAACCCATTTTCAAGCAGCTCTTTGATTTGTTTGCTGAGCTCCTTTCTCTCCCTTGGGTCCATGTGCCTAACGTGTAAAGCCACGGGCTTTGCATTATCAACGAGGTATATGCGGAAGTCTATCTCCCGCGTCGGAGATAAGCCCTTTACCTCTTCAAACACATCCGAGTATTCACAGACTACCCTTACAGACTGCAAGTTCTCAACAGACGCATCAAGAGATTCTAGATAACTAAGCATGACGGAGTTCATGGGATTACAAGAAATTTCGAGAGTGGTACCGAGGCGAGTCATGAGTCTAACCACTATCTTTTCACAATCGAGGACGGCACCATTACTGGATAGCCTGTCCATGCCTAGAATCAACCTAAAGCCCATGAAGCCCAAAACAAAGGCATTACATCTAAACCCAACGCTTAGTATAGATATTTTCAAATCCAAACAAACCATTGACAAATAGGCTGAGCCCCCAATTGGATTTGAAACAACCGAGGGATCCTCTACTATACTGGTGTCTAGGTGCAGAGATTCCACTAAAGCAGTAGATATAAAAGAGTTTGAAGCGCCAGAATCAAATAGTGTACGAACAGGATGATCAAAAAGATAGACTAAACTTTCGATAGAAATATTTCTACCTCGTTCTTGCGGAGATGCCGTGAGAGCGTGAACTTGTCCTCCGGAAGAAGGTCCAGCTCCCTGTCCTTGCTTCTTTGGGCAATCCCTTGCCATGTGTCCTGTCTCACCATAGTGGAAACAACCACCCATCTTTCTTTTCTTCTTCTTGCAGTCTTTGATCAGATGTCCAGGGATGCCACAGAAATTACACTTTCTCTTTTCACGGGGTTTGTTGTTCTTCCCACCTTTCTTTGAATCAGCCTTCTTGTTTTGCGACCCTTCCCCCTTCTTATCTTGAGGCACTTCTGCTTTTGCCTCATTCTTGCCCTTGTCCTCCTCATGTAAGAGTGCCATGTCTACTAACCTCTCGTAAGTAGCCCCCATAGGTATATGGGTCATAGCCAAGCTGTGAAGTGGCTCATTCAACCCCTTGACAAAGCGGAGAGGCTTCTTATGAGGAGTATTCACTAAGTCCAGTCCAAATCGGACCAGCTGATTGAATTGATTGACGTACTCCTTGACCGTCATACTTTCTTGCTTAAGAGATAAGAACTTTTTCAGTTGTAAACTTCGTTCAACTTATGAGAGAAATTTCATCTCAAACCTTATTCTGAAATCCACCCATGTTTCAACGGGTCTTTCAACGTTAGTGACTTCCCACTAATAGGAAGCTTCATCTTCGAGCAACCACACTGCCAACTGTATCTTTTGTCTATCATCCACCTCGAAGATATCGAATATATCTTCAGTTTCTTTGAGCTAATTCCTTGCTTCTACAAATGATTCAGTTCCCTTGAAATCCTTTCCACCCATGGCCCTAAAGTCTCTACAAATCTTTGAGAAAGCATTTGCACGAGGAGGAGGAGGGGGAGGAGGAACTGCTGCAGCTGGAGGAGGAATATCTGCTGAGCCTGCGTCGTTGGCCCTATCCTCTAAGTACCTCTTGAACCAGCCAGATATCGGTACACCATCTGGGAGGTTAAGATGCCTAGACATGCTAAAACGAAAAAGAAAAGATTCAAAACAAAGGATAGAATGATAGGGAATATGGATTTGGGGGATTATGCCTTTAAAATAAAATAACACTTTTTCTTGAAAAATGCTTCTTTATGTTTATTTCGAAGATAGTTTTTAAAAAAAATTCTTATCTGATCTGGTAAACCTTTGCTCTGATACCAAGTGAAACACCACACCTCCGTTAAGGTCACTCACAAAGGGAATGCCTTAACTTTGGTCGAGGGTTATAGGTACAAGACACAAAAAAAATTACAAGACAGGTAAATTTAAGCAGCAAAATTCAAATATTTATTGCATACGTAGTTCAATACAAAAGCATTACATCAAATTTTCTCAAAATAACTTCCAAAACATTACAACGTAGTCTCTGTCTTGATTATTCAATAAAGAAAGCATAAACCAAAAGTAAAAATGCATAAATCCCCAAGGATAATGTCCAAGAGCCATAGCCAAGGTAGGAGAGAGTCCAAATCATACATCTACTTTCTTGAAGCTTGCAAAGAGTCTGACTAAGCTGCAGTATTCCCTCCCTATGGACCGGGGGGTGGAACGGAAGAAAAGAGGACGAGAGAAAATGGGTCAGACAATAAATCTGGTAAGTTCAGTGATTACTAGTACTTAAACAAGGAAAGGAATCATGACAGTGATAACAGAACATAGGACAATACCCTAATATAAGATAAGAGGAACATGTAATCGCACCATTTCTATAGTCTCTGCACCTACTTAACCATTGGTTCAACCAGCCCCACGTGTTTATAACAAACGATCCCCTTAATGATCGGCTCCTACTCGCATGCATTCATGTCATGTGTCATTCGGCCCCACTTGACTGTAGCTACCTGTGCTGGTCCCATCATGGGGTGTATCAGTCCCTCTGGTGGCAACCCGACACGATTCAAGATGCACAGTGCACACTACCGATGCCCAGTGCCTGATTTTTCCACTCCGGAGTACGTGCACGCCCATACTCCGTCGGAACCTACACTGGCCCACCAACCGCCGACGTTTTGACCGCTTATAATTCAGCCCAGTAATCGTGCCCCACCCTGCCTAGTTTCAGGGTACCATGATACATCTTGTGGGTTACTACTGAAATGGGTCCCCGTTACTAGGGTCTTCTAATCAACATGTTTATTTGGTTAAGTGTCCAAGTTTACCTAACCCTACCCATTCGTTTAGTTAACATGTTGAATTGGTTAAGTGTTTTCCTAATTTACTTAACCCTACCAATCCTGACTTAATTTTAATTTATTAAAGCACCAACCACTCACATTAGACAGGTCTTGTTGTGGTCACTGGATGCGCCGGTCGGTTCCGGGCAGATTTACACCATAACTCAGTCTAACCTCGGGTTCTTTTTGGGCTTGATGCACTAACCACCCACATTAGACAGGTCTTGTTATGGTCACTGGATATGCCGGTCGGTTCCGGGCAGATTTACACCACAACTCAGTCTAACCTCGGGTTAGGCATATTCGTCTTTTCTAAAATTCATATTTTTCTATATATATGTCAAATTTCTTTATGTGAATTAAATTTAATTTAATCATGCCATAATTATCCTTTGATTATGCTCAACATAAATGGTATATCAAATATACATTTTAATGAACAAATCTATGCCATGAATTTTCATATTTCCCATCGCTACCCCGTGGAACGTACGCATGAATCACATAAAATGTTGGGCTAATAAGTTAGCCCAACCCATAAACAAGAAAAGGGGTAATAAACAAGAGACATGAAATAAACATAAAATAACATACATTTCAACTTGTCATGTGTAACTTGGCATAAAGGTATCGTTAACTTTAATTAAATGGGTAAAGGTGACCTTGTGACTATGTTGGGTCTAATGGTCATGTAAACATGACAAAGGTCTAGCATGGAAGTTTAACATATAATCACAGTTTCAACCCACAACTTAGCATATGATCTTATGTATGTCAAAACATAAGAAAGCTATTATAATCATTTTTAATCACAATTTAGCAAGATGTTAAAAACATAAGAGTACTACAATTCCACTTTTACAACATAATCAGATTCAACCTAACATGAATATACATGAGTGTTGATCTAACATATAAGCGTGTGTTTTAGACCACAAACTTGCAAATAACCACCAATTTATAGCATGACATGTTTTACCATTTAATTGGCAAAATAAATCCATTACCCAAATCATAATAGATTTTAATAACATACAATATGTTCATCACCACAAGCATACAGACATGATTAATATACAACATGTTCATCGCCATAAGCATATAGACATGAAATATACAACATGTTCATCGCCATAAGCATATAGACATGATTAATTACAACGATACTTTAAGATAAACGAGAATCAAATCTTATACATAAGCATCATTCTATATCCCAATTACAACATGTCATGATTCAATCGAAAGAATGTTTAAATCTACGTAATAACCCACTTACAAACTAAAAGGAATTCTCGCATTCTGAAATCTGAATTCTGAAATTGGAGATGCGCACCTTTGATGAAGATCGTTGAATTAGACTAGTTTTAATTTGATTTTAGATGTAATCTTTTAACTCGTCTTTGAATTGAAAACGGTGACGGCTACTCCAAGTTCTCTACTGACGGCATTTCAGTTCTAGGATTATTTTTCTGTGTGTTTTTAGGTTGAGCATTGAGTTGTTTATATAGAATTTTAGTTTTATTATAGCCGTCGGATGAACCTAGGGTTAATCACAGCCACTCAGACTAGATCAGGACCTTCCAAAAACCGTAGTGACTCAGCAGCAAGTCATCAGTCGTTCAAAATTCAGATCTGGCCGGGGGCCAGGTCGACCCCTAGGTTGACCCTAAGGTCAACTCCCAGGTCGACCTCTAGTGGGGAGGTCGACACTAGGGTCGACCCCGTGGTCGACCTGCTGGGCGGGAATATTCCCGCCCAGTCCGCTTGTGACTTCTGTTTCGAATTTGAACTTGTTTTTCGAGCTGTTTGAATTCATTTGAATTTTCTGGAAACTTCTGACAGCCATAACTTCTTCATACGAAGTCAAATTTACGTAAACTCAGACTCTATCTCAACCGGAATTCCGAGACGAACACAATGTCGTAACCCATTTTCCTTAATTCTCAACTTATAAATTAAGTATTCTAGGATTCGTTATTGTAACGTTAATAGAAAGTACGGGGTGTTACAATATTTGAATGGTTGATGCTTGGTGTTTGGTGCCACTCTCTAACAATATTGAAATGGTTGCTCGATCTTGCTAATCTTCAGTTTGCAGCTTCTATTTGGCAAACTCACGATTTTTCGCATTGTGAGTTTGAGGGGGGGTGTTAGAGAATATGCTAGAAGATATTTTGCCATTATTTAATTGCATTAATTTGGGCTTATACTTGGTACAAAAATATTTAATATAATAGACCCAAATATACTTTAGAATATTCTTATCTAGAATGTTCTTTTAGATAAGGACAAATTATGTATAAAAGAGGCAAAGATTGACAACGTAAGCAAGTATCTTTTGTAATGATCAATTAATAAAGTAATAACAATGTAGTCTTTTCTGTTTTAACGTTTAATCTCTCTCCTCTCTATATTAAATTCTAACAAAAGCAATATTGATTTTCCTTGTATTTTTAAGTCAATTATATTTCCCTATACAACTTGTTTCTAATTGGTTTGTTTTGACTATATGACATGTCTAAAATGATTTCTAATCCTTTATATCCTTATCTGAAAGATTATAATAATTATCAATTTATTAAATTTCAAGTTAAATCCATGAATCAATAATAACCTTATTGATGATGTCATAAATTCATTAAATTTACAAAGATAAAAACTATAATATCTTATTCTATATTCTTCTTTAATTTTGAAAATAAGTGTATGTATTCAAAACCATGCGCAATCCTTAGGGATAGAAATCAATTCTATTGAAATAATGATTTCGGTCATTTTGCAACTATTTCCCTAGGGGAATATTTTACAAACTAATTTCCAAAAATTAAGTTTATTATCATTGATCTTTCCCTTAAACATCATTATTAGTTGGAATTAATCCAATTTAGATATTTAAAATAATTTAAATACCCTAATTAAGATTGTTAAATTATAGGTTGCTTCATCAGTAGAGGGACACTGAGCTTTCATATAATATAATAGATAGTTCACATTCGTCATAAACGCATTATCAAGGCAATATACACACAAATGTGTGTTTGTGTATACAAGGCTGTCTTGAAGTATCAGGTTGCCCTAGGAAGGCATGTTGGCAGGAAAAAATGGCATGCAACGCATGCATGCTGATAGGAAAAATGCCAAGCAGCGCCAGGAATAAAAACAGCTACCTCAGCAGGTAAGCACAAAGTCCAACCAACTAAGCTACATGCACTTTTGTTAACAATTAGTGTTGATATCTTTAAATTATACAAAAAACAAGTTACCACCACCTCCCTTCATGTTACCCCCTCGGAGGTGGGCTGCCCTATTCCGGCGCCTAGGTCGCCTATCTCTAAAACCGAGCCCATGTGTATACACATATACACTCTTAATTTTCTTACCTCTACAACTTTGTCGTAAGCTTTAGGGCATTATTTTATTATGTTTTTTCCTTCTTCTGTTTTTAAACTCATTTAGCTCGTTCCTTATCATTAAAGATTCTTTTTATCCTTTCTCTATTTTGCATTTTTATTATCATGTTGTCCCAATATTCATTTTCTTCTGTTCTTTACATTTTTTTCATTTACTTTCGATCTTATTGGTATTCGATGTTTCATCTTTTTAAGATGTTTTGTAGAATTCATATATTCCATTTAACTTTTGAGATTTACTACATTTTAATGTACTAAAACTGCACATATATTTTAAAATTGCTAGTACGGTTTAATTATTTCATGCCTTATCTAAGAGAATAGATATTCGTGCGGTATTTGTAATTATGAGAAACTATCGATTTTTATTACTTTATATAGACAATACGAAATATGCCGAATATCCATATTTTGCGCATCTATTCTTGTTTTTTTTTATTCCTTATCGTTTCAAATATCGCACTTTAATTTGTTTGAACTTAATAACACATAGGAATATGTTTGCGACATCTCAAATTCCAACTAATTAAAATATCATCGAATCTCCTAAATCTTATTAAAAAATAGTTTTACACTTTTAAGCTTTGTTCAAATATTAATTTTTTATTAAAAAATTTACTGTAAACAATATGTAAGCATGTTTTTAAATTTCATTACATTTATTCTATAATTAATTTAATTAGTTCCTTTATATAATCAGCCTGCATATAAAATTCATTGCCAAACCATTGTATACATTAATCTACTATGCGTTAACATTAAATTATCAAAACTATGGTTAAATATGATCATTATGCATTTAGAATTAATTATCAAAATCCATCAGTAATAAGCATAATTGAAATAGATCACAATGATCTAAGTCTAATCTTATTACAAAACATGACCCGCCGTACGTAGCTCGGGTGGTTTGGGAGTCAGGAGATGGGAATCAAACCACTGAGTGTGGGCATGTTCGAATCCCATTGCAAACCACTTTGAGAGTTGGACATTAAGCATCCGTGTGCGATGACTAAACAAAGCAGGATTGAACATGACATGAGGTTTACTTAAGTGAGTATCAAAGTATACTATGATCTTAAGGTTCTCCATATTACTCAAAAAATCTTATTACAAAAACATGTAGTTTTCTTATTCACCTTGCTTGTGATGACCGCCCATAACCCCTGCTATAAAGAGGAATATTACGCTGAAAGGCGTGCCAAGCAACTATGGATGATCATCAGAGTAAGTAAGCAGCATCGGAACTTGTCGTGAATCTCACAGCGCAAGGATAAAATATAATAGAACATATACAAAAGGTAATATTAGTGAAGCATATTTGAACAGAAATCTCAAATTTTCAAACAACAAAAAAGTATATCCTTACACTAGGAGTGCAACACATGTCTGTACAAATTTGCCTCACTACAGCACTTAGAGTAGAGTAATGAACAGCAGAAATCTAAATACTATACAGTAAGAGGGATAGTACGCTCGCCTCTGAACTGCTACATTATCTTTACTAAGCTATCACCTGTTACCTGCCACCTAGTCTGTCCATCCAAAATCAGATGAACAACCCAAAGTAATAAAAGGGAAACATAAAACCTTGAGTCAGACAACATTCCTAGTGAGCAATAAAACATCTAACAAACTTCATCAACAAAGTTTATGAGAATGGGTAAATAAACTAACTAATTTACCCACAACATCAGAGAAGAGCACAACTCCCATCTTCTCCATATCGAACAGTGATAGCCTTTACAACTCATACAACCAAATGGACAATAATTCATCCAAAGTAATCAGAACGACCATTCAATCATGGTAAATAGAAGAAACCAATCAGTAACACTAATAGCATCTAGATTATAGATCTCACGTAAACCATCTTAATCGAATTCAACATCCCTGAAGCACAAGCCCCAAAGGCCGAAACCAATATCAGACAAGCATCCAAGAAATAACTCCTTCGACGTTAGAAAATCTACATGACACGGTACAAACAAAGAAACCAATCATCCATGGCAAACTCCGGCTATCACTGCCAATCCTGCTTTGAAACCACTGAAATCGTATGACTAGCCCATACTGCTGTAACACCCCACCTCCGTTAAGGTCACTCACAAAGGGAATGCCTTAACTTTGGTGGAGCATTTTAGTAAACAAAACAAAAACTTACAAGAAAGATAAAACAGTACTTGCAAAATTTTAACTTTATTACAGCGGAAACAGAAATTAATATGGTTACATCCTTTCAAATCTCAGAATTCAAGTACAAAATATCAGTCTTGTACAAAATCCTTCAAAATGCATGGTTTAAAATCATAATCCCCATGGAACGGAAGCTATACAGAGCCAAGCCATACTTTAAGCACCTCAAGCAAAGAGAAATCCGGATCAAGCTAAAGTATTCCCTCCTTGGATAACCTGAGGGGGAACGGAAGAAAGGAGGAGAAACAACAAGGGTCAGACAAAAAGTCTGGCAAGTCCGGTGACTTTCAGCATATGAACAGATAATAATAATATGATATGAACATAAAAATGGATGTGAGATAACTGTAACAGGTGTAGCAGATATAACAGAAAAAACAGAATGACATAAACTATTGTTTTACACTTCTCTGCACTAATACTAGTATAACAGAATTAGGTGTCACCCTAATGTCTAAATTAAAGCAGGAACGGGTACAGAATAATTTAACAGAAACAGAATGCTAATAATGGGCCTTTACTACCCGATCAGAAACAGACAGAAGCAGAAACAGATTAATCCCTACGGAAACAGAATGTAGAATTAGGTGTACACTAGTAATGGGCCTTTACCACCCGAACAGACGGTACCACGCAGAAACAGACAGGTGTTACCACCCAACAGAAACAGACGGTACCAACAGAAACAGACAGAACTAAGTGTACCCTAAAACCCTGCCCCAAGCGATCGGCTCCCTAATACATAAATATCCTGTGTCGGCCCCACAGTAGGGTGTATCACTCCCTAAAGTGACAACCAATTGGCACAGACCTATTTACAGATGTCACGACGTCTTACATCCTCAGAGGCAGACCGGGATCCATGCACGCACATGACCCGGTTGGAACGCACCATCAACACCCCTCGCCATTATCAGAATGAACCACTTATAATTAGTTCAGTAAGCGTGCCCGGACCCTACCTACTGTTGGGTCAAAGTTTTGATACCAGAAAGGGTTACTGACTAATATGGGTCCCAAACAACAGATGACACAAGTAATTCCCCTCCTAACCTTGTGTCCCCAGACTAACAGATCTCAGATTAACTTGTTTACAAGTTCAGATATACAGAATTCAGATTTACTAGTTCACAGATTAAGTTAACAAGTTTTCAGACTAACAGATCAGATGTACAGATTTTTCAGATTTGTCTAACTTTGTATTGGGCCTACAGATTCATGGACGGGTTTACTACACCTATTAATCCAGTTGGTTTAACCCTATTTTCCCCCAATACGTTTTAGACGTCATTCTTATCTTAGATTTGCATTAATTAATTATTAATGCCCAGACCTCTCACATCAGGTCGCTGGCTTGTGGCCGCTGGATGGGCCGGGCGGTTCCGGGCAGACTTCTGCCACAAGCCAGACCTAACCTCGTGTCTTAAGCAGATTATGACTAACTTCTCACATTAGAACTTATTGTTTGCGGCCACTGGATGTGCCGGGCGGTTCCGGGCAGAATTACGCCGCAAACTCATTCTAACCTCAAGTTAGTCATGTTTATCTTTGCGGCCAATTAATTAATAATTTACCGTTTATGCGCACGCCCAACATATATGCCAATTCAGATTATATCAATAATAGGATGATTATATCAACACAGCAGATAACAGATTTTAGCAGATAACAGATTTTCCAGATTATATGACTTAACGGATTTAACAGATTTAGCAACTTAGCAGATTTTGGCGTATAAAAGGTTAGGCATTTCAACCGTCAAATTTAACAGACTAGGCACTTCAATCTAATTAGCAGTCTAGGCAATATAACAAAACTAGCAGTTTAGGCAACTTGGCAAATTAGCAGATTTAGCAAATTTAATATTTCTAAAGGTTCTATTTACATGCCTTGCCTAATCATAAATTGGCCTAAATTCATATGCCTACATAATTGTCATGATTCACAATATGAACATATACTCCATGTTTGCATAAGCGCAGAATATGGACATAATTTGCCATATAACATATGTTCCAATTTTTGTTAAACTAGCATTTTACAGCAGATTCACATATAAATTATACCAAATATAACCATTAATTTCAATGCATGCCATATATCCAAAAATCCCTATTTAGGTGTAATCACAGTAATAGATCCTAATTAATGTAAATCTTTACACTTAAGTTTCCATATCTTCTTCTTTTTAAGTCATGAATCATTATGCAAACTATACCCAACAATCTAAATCTTTAAATCATGTCTTCTAAAAATTAGATCTTTACTTTTATATGCATTTTGTCCAAAGTCTCAAATCATATGTAATCTTACAATGGTTCCTCTTCTTCTTTTATCACAGAATATGCATAGGTCTAAAACTAGTTTACAACATATGTTTATTTTTCTAATTAATTACAGATCTAAATAACATATGTTCATTTCTCTAATTAGTTACAGATCTAGATTACAACGTACACTATGCATACAACATACATAAATTATATGTTTACAGTCAAATTCATGCATCCAATCCCAAGTCATATGTCAATACATTTTATGCCTCAGATCTAAAGTCATACGTTCAATTCAGTCTTGTCAAATTTCGCATCATTCATTATTTATCCCAAAATTTGCGTTCATACGTTAATCTCTTATGAGATTAGGCACAGGCTCGTGGTAGCCTGGCTATAGCAACAGAAAGGAAGCAGAAAGGGATACAGAACAGTCACAGAAAAACAGATCTGACAGATATACTATCTCAGATTCAGATTTAAAAGCATATCAGAATTATAATTAATGTTTATAGCAGAAAATAACTGTACTTGCCTTGATTGGATTAAAGAAAGAACTTTAGTTGTTACAGAATTGTTGCAGAAGCTTTTATCTCAAATTTGAATTTAGGATGATGTTGATTGGCTTCTAGTTTTGATTCTAGTAGAGTAGCGACGCCATTTTTATTTTTATTTAGAACAGAGACAGAGAAGAAGCAGAATAGAATTGTGTGTAGAGGAGGCTAGGTCTTAGGATGTATTTATAGGTGTGTTTAGTTGTTTTAGGCCTTTAGATAAACCCTAAAACAGATCAGAACCGTCAGAATTCGTCACAGGCTCACCAAAACAACCCAAAAACCCATCCAGGTGCACCCAGGCCGACCTGGCTCGACCAGGGGGGTCGACTCCCAGGTCGACCCTAGGGTCGACACCCAAGTCGACTTGGTCCCCTCCAGGTCGACCCCCAGGTCGACCTGGTCTGGGCGGGAATTTTCCCGCCTGGCTCGCTTTCTGCATTTTTGAAATCTGTTTCGTTTTTTTCTGATTTTTCGTGAAACTTCTGAAGGCCATATCTCGGTCATACTGACTCCGATTTTCGAAATTTCGGACTCTATTTCGCGTATTTTTCCGAGACGAACGCAACCGCGAAACCCGTTTCCCTTAATTCTCACATATGTAATTAGTTATTCTTAAATTTGTGGCATTAATATTAACAGAATTATGGGGTGTTACAACTGCCATCCATCAAGGGCTAATGGCAACCCTGGTCCTAGCAAAACCCCATACGCATTTGCATCGATACGTACCTAGGCCTTTTCATCGATATCCAGGGTACTCGACCTACATCCGGTCTTTCAGGTTCCCCTATTATACACCTGTTTTGGGCCTGTTAGAACCTACGACACGATAATTCCTTAGCCTTCACACCTCTAGTCAACTTCACTTGCGACTATCCATAAGCTCAGAACACTTTAGACAAACCATTACTTCACACGAGCTCAATAAATCCTTGAGTCATTCTTTCACAGAACTCAATACATCCTTGAGTCATTCTATCACATGAACTCAATACATGCTTGAGTCATTCTTTCACATGAACTCAATACATCCTTGAGTCATACTTTCACATTCGTTGTATACAACCAACAACGAACAAATCACATCACTTCGAACATCCTCATCTGGACTCTCGTCGAAGCCACCATCTCAACACACTTGAGTTATCACGACACCCGTTGAATTTCAACGATCAATGAATGCATCACATCACTTTGATGATTCCCACCTGAACTCACTTCGAAGCTAGATCCATGGTCGGCTCAAAAACAGGCTTCGTTTGGTCGATACTACATCTCATAGCATTTCCAGCTTTTTCGCTATGAAAGCTAGCCAAAATGTCAAAACAGCCTTTTACAGCATTTCTAAAATGTTGTTATATCCCCTGGTTCAATTTTGCATCCATGCGCGACTGAAACCCATGCGCGACCGACCACTACATTTCACAAATGCTGTCGTAGGTGCGACCGACCACAACATTTCACAAATGTTGTTATAGGTACGACCAAAACCGCGCGACCGACCACAGCATTTCACAAATGCTCTCGTAGGTGCGACCAAAAACACATGCGTGACCGACCACAACATTTCACAAATGTTGTCATAGGTGCGATCGACCACATGCGCGATCGACCACATCATTTCACAGATGTTGTCGTAGCTGTGACCGACCACATGCGCGACCGACCACAGACTTTTACAGATGCTATCGTAGGTACGAACGACCACATGCGTGAACGACCACATGTGCGACCAACCACAGCATTTCACAAATACTGTTGTAGGTGCGACCGACCATAGAATTTTACAAATGTTGTCGTAGGTGCGACCGACCACAGCATTTCACAAATGCTATTGTAGGTGCGACCAAAACCCATGCCTTATTCTCCAAGAAAACACACCATGAGCGAGCGTCCCCCCATGCGCGACCCAAAACCTGCACTTCACCAATTCCACTCCAATTTCCACCAAATCTTCGCCAAACGATGGATTTGACGAAACCAACTTGTCCATCTCATCAAAAATGATCAAAAACAAGGTATGGACTCATTAACAACATGAAAACAATAGTTTTCCCAAATCATGCAAATCACTCCAAAAAACGTAATGAATGGTCATATGAACAAAACTATAGATCTAACATACCTAAACATATGAAATAACATAGAATCATCAATCTAAACTTACTAAATGATATCATCGGGTGATTCATATGAAAATCGGCTTAACATGGCATAGATCTATGGAAAAACACCTAAATATGATGGGAAACATGATCAATCACTCATACACTTCATTGAATCCATGTGAGAGATGTAAACCACTTATTGATTCTCCAAAATAAGCTAAAATTGATGAAATAAGAATCCAGACAGCAAGCACCTCGCACCAAACACCTTGACCCGATGATTTCTTGCATCAATGATGTAGATCTAACCTCCAATGGTGTAGATCTATGATTTCCCTCCTTGGATTATGATTTCTAATGGTGGAAAAGTGTTAGAGGAAGAAAGAGCTCAAGGCCACCAAATGAGAGAATGGGAGAAGTAACCTATTCTCCATGCCCCTCACCCCCTATTTATAGTTTCCACCAACCCACTAATGGGCCTACCCAATTCAGCCCATTAGGCTCCCAAAACCTGAACAACAAACCGAAAACCTTAAAACAACGATCCCTCCCAAACCACTGGGCAAAATTTTTAATGTAACAACTCTACCGAAAGGCAATCATCAATTCCTTTCCAATGGCACAGGTCTCACCCTCTGATTTGACCCGAGTCAAAAGTTATGCCCTGTACAAGACTAGCATGGGCAAAATGGTCACAAACAAAATTGGTAAAAATTATGGACATGTATCACATCCCCATAAGCAACATATTAAAAGATGAAAATGATCGAATCCTTGGTAATAAAATAAAAATATTTTATGATCTTACGATACGTAAAATGCGTGTTGTTACATTCTCCCCCCCCCCCCTTAAGAATTTCGCCCTCGAAATTCCAAGCAGTCACAACAATTCCACATGCCTATCATCCATGAAGATCCAATTCTATCATCCAAACTAGCAACCATCAAAACATGCATCCATAGCCTTATTCTAGCATGTAGAATCCTAACCACAACAATAACAAAGATAACAACAAAATCAACAAGTAATAAAGATGGCGCGACACCAATGTGTCATAGGGATGAAGAGTTTTGGATGGCTCGTCTTTATACTCTCCCCCGTCTCCCACGTAACATCATCGCCTTCCTCACTCCATTGTACCTTAAATAAATTTAACGTCTTTTCCCTAAGCTGTTTCATGTCATTCGCCATAACACGAAGCGGCTTACTAGATTTCATAACTACGAACTCAACTATAGAGTCGATGTACTACTCCAGAGGTACTACCACATCTGAACCATGCGAATATTTTCATAAAAACGACTCAAAAATACATTGAGCACATTCTACATCTCTCGCGTAAAATCAGTCTATACGCGAGCTTTCCGATTTGCTCATCTATCAGAAACGGTTCAACAACCTAGGAGCTAACTTTCCTTCACTTCCGAATCGAACCACAAACTTCAACGGTGAAACCTTCATGAAAATCATATCGCCCACATTAAATCCCAAGTCCTTACGACATTTATCAGCATAACTCTTCTGACGATCTTTGGCTACCTTCATTCATTGCCGAATGATCTTGATAAAATCCGAGGTTTCTCTAATCGTTTCAAGCCCAAGCACCGACTTTTCTCCAGTTTCTAACCAACAAGCTGGAGAATTGCACGGCCTCACACACAACTCCTCATATAGTGTCATCCTAATACTCGACAGGTAGCTATTTTTGTATGCAAACTCAACAAGATGTGGATGGTCCTCCCATGATCCCCCAAAATCCAACACACAAGCTCTTAGGAGATCTTCTAAAACTCGGTTAACCCTCTCGGTTTGACCATCAACTTGGGGATGATGTGTCGTACTCAAACACAACTCGATTCCCAAAGTTTCTTGCAAACTTTTCCAAAATCCACTTGTAAACAATGGATCTTGGTCACTTACTATACTCTTTGGAACACCATGGAATCGAGCTATCAATTTCACATAAAGTTCAGCCACTTTCGATGCCATCCTAGTGGACTTGACAGGAATGAATCTCGTACTTCTGGTCAAACGATCCACAATGACCCAAATCCTTTCATTTCCTGTCCTGGTTCTAGGTAATCCAATGATACTTGCTCCAACTAACACGTAGGAACTTCCATTGGTTCAAGCAACCCACTCGCCTTCTTCTACTCAGCTTTCACCAACTGACAGTTCATACACTTGGAAATGAATTTTCCAATATCTCGCTTCATCCCTTCCCAACAGTAGACTCGCTTCATGTCCTGATACATCTTATTATCACTAGGATGAATCGCTAACTTCGAGTGATGACATTCTCTCAGAACCTCATCTCTCAATCCATCAATATCAGGAATAACTAATCCTCCTTACTTTCGAAGCTAGCCTTCTCTATCGACTTCGAACTCTTTATCTCCTGGTTCTAGATTCTGGACAAACTCAACAAGCTTAGTATCTCACTTTTGGCTTTCGCCAACTCTTTCGATAAGTATGGGCCTTATCGATAAGCTTGCCAACATTTTAGGTTCCAATTCACACCTTGGCCTGAAATCAAACCTTGCCAAATACTCAAGGCTCTTCACTTTTGAAAACATCGCTCCCAAACTTGTGTGTCTTCTACATCTTCAGAGCAAACACAATCGCTGCCAACTCCAAAACCCGAGTCGGGCAATTCTTCTCATGCGGCTCCAACTATTGACTTGCGTAGGTAACAAATTTATCCTTTACCACTCTCAATGAGTGGAATCCCGTTGCCAAATCCATTTGAGAAAACACTTTGGATTCATGAGGCTGATCGAACAAGTAATCAATCCTTGGCAATAAATACTTGTTCTTCTCAGTCACCTTGTTTAGCTCACGATAGTCCACACACAATCTTAATGAGCCATCTTCCTTGGTTGCAAACACAACTTGAGCACCCCGTTTGGATATACTCCTCAGAAAGAATCCTTTTCCCAAAAGATCTCTAACTTGCACCTCCAACTCTCGTTGTTCCTTAGGCACCATCCGCCTAAGAGGCATAACAATTAGTCTAGAACTCTCGACCAAATCGATCCTAAACTCAATCTTACGATGCGGCAGCAACCCTTTGACTTTGTCAAAAACATCCTCATACTCATTTACGATTAGTACAAATGACAAGTCTTCTTGTGGAACCACAAGCGAATATAACAACTCACAAACACATCATCCTCGGGTTTACGCCGAGCCAACACCTTTCACCCTTCCACATTCCCGACTTTCACCTCTAGCTTTTTGCAATTCACACTTGCCACATACCTCTTGGGCCAATCCACACCCAAGATGATCCTGAACCCGGCGAAAGCCACACTAAGAAACCACTCATAAAGGAGCATCCATGATTAAACAATACTAAATCCACAAAGTTTGCAAAGAGAAGATGTAATGACCCGCATTGGCAGAGGTATTATAATTAATTTTATTTAATTATATTAATGGTGATTAGTGAATTTAATGATCGTTGAATTAAATAATGATGAATATTTAATTAAAATAATAAATTAAAAGTATATTTAATTCTGAAATAATCAGAATTGGCTGGAATAACGATATGGTGTGAACCGTATCATCTGTGATATTTCATTCAGCTTGGAATTTGAATTTGAATAACGAATATATTCAATCGTCGACAGTTGAATGTATAGTTTATAATATAATTATAAACGAGCTCGAAATGGCGCTGCAGTTCGTAAATTGGCGATTCGAACTTCAACTGGATGTACAAGGTTCGTTTTATATCGGATTTCTGTGAAAACAAGAAACGTGTGGAGATGGTGGAGTATATCCTTCTAGTGGAAGAGAAAAATCAGGATTTCGTTGTGTATATTTTGATTTATGTCCAAATCAAATTTTAAAATAGTCGCTATAGAATCGTTTATCGACCGTATCAGTTTATTCGATATAACTAGAGATCGGGTTTGAATTTAGACAAGGTCCTTTTGAGGCGTAGTGATGATTTAATTTTTAGAATTTTACTGTAATTTTTAATTTATTTAAATACACAACTTTTTATTTGGATTATGTTGCACCCTAAACCAATATCTTGGGATTTCACAATATGAGTCAACCTACCGATATTATTATATTTTCGGGACCGTGGCGCATTTCTTGACACAACGGTAAAGTTATGTCTGTCCGTGCGGTTCCATACGAGTGGAACAAGGCCAAGTCCAAAGTTCGAAAGAATGTTATATGCATATTCATCTCTGCGTTAGGATTCACAATCAAGTCATATATACGTTTAATATTCGAATCTTGGTCCAAGTCTTTTATACATACATAAATAGGTGTGATGACCCCAAACTTCCACAAGTGAAAGCAAGGAGAAATCATATGGAATACAACATAAATACAATAAAACAGAACACAGATACAATATAGCAAAGGAGATTCATAGAGTAATAACATTATAGCAGCGGAAAAATATAATGTCATCAATCACAGAAATTCCACAGTCACAGAAAACTAAGATTATTACAACAAGTTTGCAGAAAAGAAATAAGTTTGATGTCTAAAAAGAAAAGAAAAGATGCCAATAGAAACAAAAAGTCTTCAAGCTCCAAGTCATCACCTCTTCTCCCAAGCAGAATCCAAGAGAGAGAAAATAAGCAGCTTCAAAGAAAAGCTCCAAGCAAAGAATGAACCTGTCTACTTGGCTGCCCGTGTAGAAGAGAGGGCACCCAAGTTTGCAAAAAGGTGAAACAAACTATGGGTCAGTCGTGGGACTAGTGTGAGAATTCTTAAATAACTTATACTAATAAGGCAAATCCAAAGACCACGCCACTAACGCGGAACGGGTTGTACCAATGGATTGCCGTGCATAACTATAGTGTCAATACAGATAAGTAAAACGTAACAAAACGCAATGTCTTTTGAAAAATGGAACCACCATAAGACTCAGGTCCCATCACACAATGCAACGCACACCAAGAGGATAGAGTTTTACCTTATGGTGGTTAAACATGCTAAATACGCCAAATACGTAACTAATACTATTATTAGTGTATATGGTTTCAAAAAAATTCAAATTATAAGTATCAATCCTAGGAAGCATAGGTACCATATATTATGCCTCCAATACTAGTAATACAATCAAATCCGTCGGGGTCGTATTGGAAATTTGGGTTTCCATCATGAGTCCAGGCTAGGGAGGACTCCTTACCGATTCGAGACGCTCTAGTTAACGTCTCAGGATTACCCGCAGTTAACCCTTGGATCCTGCAGGGCCGGTCCTCACATACTGCTTAGAGGATTGGCAATTCCTAAGCACACGTTCCCCGGTCCTATAGGACCTATCCGAGGCGCCTCATTTCATCATCCTCCAAAAGTAAAATGACTACTAACTAGAAAGAAACGTGCTACTTTCCCTGCGTTCCCTTCCCCCTTTTTAGACTCTACCGGTTTGTGAGGCTCGTGAAGTCATGTTCTTCATATCACAAGGTTCTGCTTTTCAACAAGAAACCCTGATCATTGCATCTTAGTATGCCACACCGTCACTCCATACCGTACTATTGATCTTCCGTCACTATATAAACGGGTGTTAAGTAGAGAATAAATTCTCTGCCACCAATCGTTTATATATTAACTGAATATCAACAACATAATATTTTGTGGGGTACGATGTCAGACACACTATCCATTTATACCCATGCTCTAGGTCTGAACTAGGGTCAAACCCGTGAAATCAACACGTACGTTTGGGCAATTATCCCGACCCTTGAATTGGGATCAAACCAATTCAGAGTCTTGATCGTTGTCCATTCGAGGGGAGATTTACGGTCTTCATACGCCGTCTTCATACTTGAATTCTTGAAATCGTACGATCATTTGGAATGGGATTAACCCGGACTTCCCAAATAATCTCGCATTCATATATTTTGAGAAAAACATATTTCATATCGTTATTTTATTTAATAACGATTAATTCTTGCCTTAATTATTTTAATATAATTAATTTCCTTATTTAACGACGCTTCAGGTCAAGGGCGACCTTGTCGCTGTTTCCAATCAATTTTGTTTTTCACTTTCCTCAAAATCTAACCGTTGGATTTTAGCGTAGCTTATATCGTTGGAAAGATTTTTCCAAGACGGTCCTAACGGTTTCAGTTTTGGGAAAATCCGACGGTCGGATCTTCCGGTATATTCGTTTAAAAGTTCGATTTCAAAACGCGAACTACCGCGCTCAATTCGTTTAATTATAATTATATATATATATATATATATAAATATATATATATACATAAATAGTTCGTTTAACTCGTCGCTCCTATATATAACTGTCGTTTCTCTTATTTTTACTTTTCTACTTACATAACAATATAGTTTAGGATTAGACGATAATTCTTCCCTTTTAATTCATTATTATTTATTTTATACTTTATAATTTTCATTTAAGAATGTAAATTATAATGTGCCATCCCATTCATTTCTTTGTATATTTCTTTACCAATTTCATTATGAATAATGAACACTTTCCTATGGTGTAAGTTCTTTAAATCTTAACATTATAAAAAAAAAATGTTAATGTTTCAATACAGTTCCTTACCTTTTATTTAACGTTATAAATAATGTTAAACCTTACATTCAGTTTCATTTCTTTTATTTACATTATAAATAATGTTAAACCTTACATACAGTTTCATTTCTTTTATTTAACATTATAAATAATGTTAAACCTTACATTCAGTTTCATTTCTTTTATTTAACATTATAAATAATGTTAAACCTTACATTCAGTTTCATTTCTTTTATTTAACATTATAAATAATGTTAAACCTTACTACGGGGTGAATTCTCTTTTTATATACATTATAAAATAATGTTAATACCATACGGTATAAATTCTTATGTGTTAACATTAAAATTAAATGTTAACTTGACATACGATGAAATTTTCTCTTATATTAACATTAAAAATAATGTTAACTACATACAGTGTTATTTTCCTTTTAACATTAACATTAAAATGTTAATATCATACAATGGTGTTATTCTTATAATATAATGCATAAATAAAATGTACTCTCTTTCCTATAGTTAATCCTCTCTAAATTACCATTATAACTAATGTCGATTTCCCCTGCATTGTAAATTACTTATTTTTAACATTAAAAATAATGTACTCTTCCTACGATAGAAATACTCTTTTTATTAACATTTAAAATAATGTTACATTTACATACAATAAATGTTAATGAACCATATAGTGAGTTTTTCTCTTTTATTTTCCATTCCATTAACATTTGAAATAAATGGTAATGAATCATACAATGCATTTTCTATATTTTTAATATAGACAAAAATGTTAAATTATCATATGGTGAAATTTTCTATAATTCTAATATTAACACAAATGAATGTTAATCTCATACGGTTCATTTTATTAGTACATAACATTAAAAATAATGTTAATGAATCATACGGTGACATTTTCATATTTAACAAAATAAGTATCAATCAATCATACGGTAAATATTTTCATTTTTTACAAAATGCTATTTTATCATACGATGCAAATTTATATTTTTATAACATGCCCAAAAATGTTATTTAACATACGATGCAAACTTATATTTTTATAACATGACCAAAAATGTTATTTAACATACAATGCAAACTTATATTTTTATAACATTAAATAAAAATGACAAAAATACCATTCACATACAATGCATTCTTATATGTTAAACATTAAATAAAAATGACAAAAATACTATTCACATACAATGCATTCTTATATGTTAAACATTAAATAAAAATGACAAAAATACTATTCACATACAATGCATTCTTATATGTTAAACATTAAATAAAAATGACAAAAATACTATTCACATACAATGCATTCTTATATGTTAAACATTAAATAAAAATGACAAAAATACTATTCACATACAATGCATTCTTATATGTTAAACATTAAATAAAAATGACAAAAATACTATTCACATACAATGCATTCTTATATGTTAAACATTAAATAAAAATGACAAGAATACTTTTATCTTGACATTAAAATAATGCTAAATCATCCCTTCTTTTTATATAACAAAAATGAATGTTAATTTAATATGCATTCATTTCATTTTTAATTAACATAAAAAAATAAATGTTAATTTAACCTACAATACATTTTCCTTTTTATTAACATTAACAATAAATGTTAATTTTACATGCCTTACATTTCATATTTATTAACATTAAAAATAAATGTTAATTTTTCATGAAATGAAAATTCTTTTATTTCTTAACACTTAAACAAAAATGTTATTTTACTTACAATGCATTTTCTGTTTTTTTAACATAACCAAAATGCTAGTTTACATAAAATGCAAATTTATATATTTTTAACATGACAAAACGCTGGTTTAACATACAGTGGATTTTTATATTAATAACATGACAAAAATGCTGATTTAACATACAGTGTATTTTCTATGTAACATTAACAAAAATGTTATTGAATCATACGGTGTATATTTTCATATTTTAACATAATAAAAATGTCATTCATTTCATACGATGCATATTTTCATATTTTAACATAACAAAAAGTTATATTATCATACGAAGTCATTTTCTATATTAATATGTACAAAATGTCACTCTAACATACAATGAACAAATTCAACATTTTCTATTTTAGTATATTAAAATGTTAATTATCATACAATGAACATTTTCAACATTTTCCACAAATGTCATTATCATAAGGTGACCGTTCTTTATATTAACATTAAATAAAAAATGTTAATTTCATACGGTGAACATTATATTAACAAAAATTGCTCATTAACATACGGTGAATAATTTCTATTTTAATATTGACAAAATTTATCAATTAGCATACTATGGCAATTTCTATTTTATTAATGAACAAAAATAGTGCCCATCAACATACGGTGTATAATCCCATTTTATAATGACACAAATTTGTCCATAAACATATAGTGACATATTCTATTTTATAATGACAAAAATAGTTCATTTCATACGGTGACATATTCAATTTTATACATACCAAATGTCATTGAACATACAATGAATAATTTTCTATTTTTAAACATTGACAAAAATGCCAATGAACATACCATGAATAATTTTCTATTTTAAAACATTGGCAAAAATGCCAATGAACATACCATGAATAATTTTCTATTTTAAACATTGGCAAAAATGCCAAAGAACATACCATGAATAAATTTCTATTAAATATTGAACAAATTTGTTCATTAACATAGTCAATTCTATTTACCTATGAACATGAAATCAAGGGATCTAATATTAGCCATTCAATCATATAACAAGGCATCACCAAATCATAACCAACAACAGATCAGAATCATATTATAATCGCATCATATACTGAATAGTTTATTTTAATGTAAAATTTTCAAATAAAGGATTCTCACCTTGCTTGGATAATAAATATAATAAATCCAAATTAATTTTCAGAAGGCTCCAATCGGTCTCAGCAAATACTACTCGTCCTCACGGTCATGTCGGATCTGAAATTTTCAGAATCGGTGTTCAAACGAATAAGTTATCAATGTTTTTTAATTAACCAGACCTTTAACAACTGTTTCTGCAACGCTTAAAAGCGTTACAATTTCTGAAATTAAAATTACCTTAAGAACTCAGTTTTGTTCAAAACTTCAATCTCGATTTTCTCTTGATTTACTGAATGAAATTGAGCGACGTTTGTTGGAAAAGGACCAGGAAGGAGGGGGCTTTGCTCGCCGGGAAGATGGTGGCGTTCGGTGGTGCCAGGCGGGGCCCACGTGCGTGCGACGGCGGCGGTTTCTCGGGCTCGGGGCGGGCGGCACGGGTCACGGGGAAGGCTGAGATTGGTACCAAATTAAAGATCTCGGAAAGAGCTTCGAATCGATATATGGTATGTTGAATTTCGTTAAGAGATGAGGGAGAAAACTGAGGTCAAAGTTTTGATCAATAATGGGTTACTTGCGGCTGAACAACGAAGGAGGAAGAAGGAGTATACGTACTGTATACAGGGTATTTATACTAGTATTTAGGGTTTTATTTTTATTTTTTTAATTTAATTAATTATTTAATTCTAGAAAAATACTGTTTTCACATACGATCTCCGATTCGCGCTCAACGACTGGCGAACTTAATGTTTTGACGTCTTCTGAACGCGATGGCGCTATCGCCAAGGTCCAATTCTGAAGTTACAGTATGTTTTTCTTTTATTTTCAAAATAAACCTTTTATTTTAAATACAAATGTAAATATAATTTTGCCGGGGCCACATACGAAGTCAGAAAAATCCGGAAAAATTATTTTTGGCTTTCTTATGCCGATACGATCACAACAAAATTCGTTTCGTTCAATTCTGAGCTTTTCTGAAAAATGGCTATTTCCAGGGCGAATATATTTAATATTAAAAATACATTTTGAAAACAATAATTTCTGAAACTCAAAATATATAAGTGTTTACTGTTTTTCAATGCAAAAACGTCATTCTGAACTCAATGGAAATGGTTTCGAGTTCCGATTCCTTCGTATGTAAAAAGTGGCCATTCTGACCTTTATATATTATATATATTCATTTCATAGCGACTTTTCTAAATTTTAATTTTGACATAACTTATAAATTATAAAGTGAAATTTCAATTTTTCAGATTCATTAGAAAGATATTCCTAAACAGATTTAAATATTTTTGATTTCACCAAAATTCGTTTCCATTTGGATCCTGTACATTCAATCAAAGTTTAAAATTAAATTTCCAAACTGCAGTGCTTAATTTAAACTCCTCTTATATATTTATTAAATTTTCTTGCTTTAACTTCGATTAAAATAAATAAAACATTAAAAATACTTTAAACTCATTAAAATAAAAAATTTAAATTGGCCCTAAAATCCTGGGTCGTTACAATCTCCCCCACTTAAGAACTTTTCGTCCCCGAAAAGGAAAAAGAAAATAAAAGAGGAGAAGAGGAAGAATAAACACAGAGAATGTTGAAACGTTTTAACAGAAATAGTACCGCCTATAACATGAGGGCTTCCACCGAAGAAGTTGGTCCTTTCGCTCCTTCGTACACATGTGTCAATTGAGCATCGCCACTTCTCTTAGTCTTCTTCGAACGTATGATCAAGGAAAGAGTCAAAACAACATAAAAGGTGATTCTAAAAGATCGAAGGATGAATGAAAAGATGACGATAAAGTGACTGGCTATTATGTATCTCATGAACTGTTCGCCATAGAATATAGTGATTCTATGTAAACGAATTATTATAGATATGTTGTACTCCGCTTTGTAAACCAAAGCTCTGATACCAACTGTGATGACCCCAAACTTCCACAAGTGAAAGCAAGGAGAAATCATATGGAATACAACATAAATACAATAAAACAGAACACAGATACAATATAGCAAAGGAGATTCATAGAGTAATAACATTATAGCAGCGGAAAAATATAATGTCATCAATCACAGAAATTCCACAGTCACAGAAAACTAAGATTATTACAACAAGTTTGCAGAAAAGAAATAAGTTTGATGTCTAAAAAGAAAAGAAAAGATGCCAATAGAAACAAAAAGTCTTCAAGCTCCAAGTCATCACCTCTTCTCCCAAGCAGAATCCAAGAGAGAGAAAATAAGCAGCTTCAAAGAAAAGCTCCAAGCAAAGAATGAACCTGTCTACTTGGCTGCCCGTGTAGAAGAGAGGGCACCCAAGTTTGCAAAAAGGTGAAACAAACTATGGGTCAGTCGTGGGACTGGTGTGAGAATTCTTAAATAACTTATACTAATAAGGCAAATCCAAAGACCACGCCGCTAACGCGGAACGGATTGTACCAATGGATTGCCGTGCATAACTATAGTGTCAATACAGATAAGTAAAACGTAACAAAACGCAATGTCTTATGAAAAATGGAACCACCATAAGACTCAGGTCCCATCACACAATGCAACGCACACCAAGAGGATAGAGTTTTACCTTATGGTGGTTAAACATGCTAAATACGCCAAATACGTAACTAATACTATTATTAGTGTATATGGTTTCAAAAAAATTCAAATTATAAGTATCAATCCTAGGAAGCATAGGTACCATATATTATGCCTCCAATACTAGTAATACAATCAAATCCGTCGGGGTCGTATTGGAAATTTGGGTTTCCATCATGAGTCCAGGCTAGGGAGGACTCCTTACCGATTCGAGACGCTCTAGTTAACGTCTCAGGATTACCCGCAGTTAACCCTTGGATCTTGCAGGGCCGGTCCTCACATACAGCTTAGAGGATTGGCAATTCCTAAGCACACGTTCCCCGGTCCTATAGGACCTATCCGAGGCGCCTCATTTCATCATCCTCCAAAAGTAAAATGACTACTAACTAGAAAGAAACGTGCTACTTTCCCTGCGTTCCCTTCCCCCTTTTTAGACTCTACCGGTTTGTGAGGCTCGTGAAGTCATGTTCTTCATATAACAAGGTTCTGCTTTTCAACAAGAAACCCTGATCATTGCATCTTAGTATGCCACACCGTCACTCCATACCGTACTATTGATCTTCCGTCACTATATAAACGGGTGTTAAGTAGAGAATAAATTCTCTGCCACCAATCGTTTATATATTAACTGAATATCAACAACATAATATTTTGTGGGGTACGATGTCAGACACACTATCCATTTATACCCATGCTCTAGGTCTGAACTAGGGTCAAACCCGTGAAATCAACACGTACGTTTGGGCAATTATCCCGACCCTTGAATTGGGATCAAACCAATTCAGAGTCTTGATCGTTGTCCATTCGAGGGGAGATTTACGGTCTTCATACGCCATCTTCATACTTGAATTCTTGAAATCGTACGATCATTTGGAATGGGATTAACCCGGACTTCCCAAATAATCTCGCATTCATATATTTTGAGAAAAACATATTTCATATCGTTATTTTATTTAATAACGATTAATTCTTGCCTTAATTATTTTAATATAATTAATTTCCTTATTTAACGACGCTTCAGGTCAAGGGCGACCTTGGCGCTGTTTCCAATCAATTTTGTTTTTCACTTTCCTCAAAATCTAACCGTTGGATTTTAGCGTAGCTTATATCGTTGGAAAGATTTTTCCAAGACGGTCCTAACGGTTTCAGATTTGGGAAAATCCGACGGTCGGATCTTCCGGTATATTCGTTTAAAAGTTCGATTTCAAAACGCGAACTACCGCGCTCAATTCGTTTAATTATAATTATATATATATAAATATATATATATACATAAATAGTTCGTTTAACTCGTCGCTCCTATATATAACTGTCGTTTCTCTTATTTTTACTTTTCTACTTACATAACAATATAGTTTAGGATTAGACGATAATTCTTCCCTTTTAATTCATTATTATTTATTTTATACTTTATAATTTTCATTTAAGAATGTAAATTATAATGTGCCATCCCATTCATTTCTTTGTATATTTCTTTACCAATTTCATTATGAATAATGAACACTTTCCTATGGTGTAAGTTCTTTAAATCTTAACATTATAAAAAAAAATGTTAATGTTTCAATACAGTTCCTTACCTTTTATTTAACATTATAAATAATGTTAAACCTTACATTCAGTTTCATTTCTTTTATTTACATTATAAATAATGTTAAACCTTACATACAGTTTCATTTCTTTTATTTAACATTATAAATAATGTTAAACCTTACATTCAGTTTCATTTCTTTTATTTAACATTATAAATAATGTTAAACCTTACATTCAGTTTCATTTCTTTTATTTAACATTATAAATAATGTTAAACCTTACTACGGGGTGAATTCTCTTTTTATATACATTATAAAATAATGTTAATACCATACGGTATAAATTCTTATGTGTTAACATTAAAATTAAATGTTAACTTGACATACGATGAAATTTTCTCTTATATTAACATTAAAAATAATGTTAACTACATACAGTGTTATTTTCCTTTTAACATTAACATTAAAATGTTAATATCATACAATGGTGTTATTCTTATAATATAATGCATAAATAAAATGTACTCTCTTTCCTACAGTTAATCCTCTCTAAATTACCATTATAACTAATGTCGATTTTCCCTGCATTGTAAATTACTTATTTTTAACATTAAAAATAATGTACTCTTCCTACGATAGAAATACTCTTTTTATTAACATTTAAAATAATGTTACATTTACATAAAATAAATGTTAATGAACCATATAGTAAGTTTTTCTCTTTTATTTTCCATTCCATTAACATTAGAAATAAATGGTAATGAATCATACAATGCATTTTCTATATTTTTAATATAGACAAAAATGTTAAATTATCATATGGTGAAATTTTCTATAATTCTAATATTAACACAAATGAATGTTAATCTCATACGGTTCATTTTCTTAGTACATAACATTAAAAATAATATTAATGAATCATACGGTGACATTTTCATATTTAACAAAATAAGTATCAATCAATCATACGGTAAATATTTTCATTTTTTACAAAATGCTATTTTATCATACGATGCAAATTTATATTTTTATAACATGCCCAAAAATGTTATTTAACATACGATGCAAACTTATATTTTTATAACATGACCAAAAATGTTATTTAACATACAATGCAAACTTATATTTTTATAACATTAAATAAAAATGACAAAAATACCATTCACATACAATGCATTCTTATATGTTAAACATTAAATAAAAATGACAAAAATACTATTCACGTACAATGCATTCTTATATGTTAAACATTAAATAAAAATGACAAAAATACTATTCACATACAATGCATTCTTATATGTTAAACATTAAATAAAAATGACAAAAATACTATTCACATACAATGCATTCTTATATGTTAAACATTAAATAAAAATGACAAAAATACTATTCACATACAATGCATTCTTATATGTTAAACATTAAATAAAAATGACAAAAATACTATTCACATACAATGCATTCTTATATGTTAAACATTAAATAAAAATGACAAAAATACTATTCACATACAATGCATTCTTATATGTTAAACATTAAATAAAAATGACAAAAATACTATTCACATACAATGCATTCTTATATGTTAAACATTAAATGAAAATGACAAAAATACTATTCACATACAATGCATTCTTATATGTTAAACATTAAATAAAAATGACAAGAATACTTTTATCTTGACATTAAAATAATGCTAAATCATCCCTTCTTTTTATATAACAAAAATGAATGTTAATTTAATATGCATTCATTTCATTTTTAATTAACATAAAAAAATAAATGTTAATTTAACCTACAATACATTTTCCTTTTTATTAACATTAACAATAAATGTTAATTTTACATGTCTTACATTTCATATTTATTAACATTAAAAATAAATGTTAATTTTTCATGAAATGAAAATTCTTTTATTTCTTAACACTTAAACAAAAATGTTATTTTACTTACAATGCATTTTCTATTTTTTTAACATAACCAAAATGCTAGTTTACATAAAATGCAAATTTATATATTTTTAACATGACAAAACGCTGGTTTAACATACAGTGCATTTTTATATTAATAACATGACAAAAATGCTGATTTAACATACAGTGTATTTTCTATGTAACATTAACAAAAATGTTATTGAATCATACGGTGTATATTTTCATATTTTAACATAATAAAAATGTCATTCATTTCATACGATGCATATTTTCATATTTTAACATAACAAAAAGTTATATTATCATACGAAGTCATTTTCTATATTAATATGTACAAAATGTCACTCTAACATACAATGAACAAATTCAACATTTTCTATTTTAGTATATTAAAATGTTAATTATCATACAATGAACATTTTCAACATTTTCCACAAATGTCATTATCATAAGGTGACCGTTCTTTATATTAACATTAAATAAAAAATGTTAATTTCATACGGTGAACATTATATTAACAAAAATTGCTCATTAACATACGGTGAATAATTTCTATTTTAATATTGACAAAATTTATCAATTAGCATACTATGGCAATTTCTATTTTATTAATGAACAAAAATAGTGCCCATCAACATACGGTGTATAATCCCATTTTATAATGACACAAATTTGTCCATAAACATATAGTGACATATTCTATTTTATAATGACAAAAATAGTTCATTTCATACGGTGACATATTCAATTTTATACATACCAAATGTCATTGAACATACAATGAATAATTTTCTATTTTTAAACATTGACAAAAATGCCAATGAACATACCATGAATAATTTTCTATTTTAAAACATTGGCAAAAATGCCAATGAACATACCATGAATAATTTTCTATTTTAAACATTGGCAAAAATGCCAAAGAACATACCATGAATAAATTTCTATTAAATATTGAACAAATTTGTTCATTAACATAGTCAATTCTATTTACCTATGAACATGAAATCAAGGGATCTAATATTAGCCATTCAATCATATAACAAGGCATCACCAAATCATAACCAACAACAGATCAGAATCATATTATAATCGCATCATATACTGAATAGTTTATTTTAATGTAAAATTTTCAAATAAAGGATTCTCACCTTGCTTGGATAATAAATATAATAAATCCAAATTAATTTTCAGAAGGCTCCAATCGGTCTCAGCAAATACTACTCATCCTCACGGTCATGTCAGATCTGAAATTTTCAGAATCGGTGTTCAAACGAATAAGTTATCAATGTTTTTTAATTAACCAGACCTTTAACAACTGTTTCTGCCACGCTTAAAAGCGTTACAATTTCTGAAATTAAAATTACCTTAAGAACTCAGTTTTGTTCAAAACTTCAATCTCGATTTTCTCTTGATTTACTGAATGAAATTGAGCGACGTTTGTTGGAAAAGGACCAGGAAGGAGGGGGCTTTGCTCGCCGGGAAGATGGTGGCGTTCGGTGGTGCCAGGCGGGGCCCATGTGCGTGCGACGGCGGCGGTTTCTCGGGCTCGGGGCGGGCGGCACGGGTCACGGGGAAGGCTGAGATTGGTACCAAATTAAAGATCTCGGAAAGAGCTTCGAATCGGTATATGGTATGTTGAATTTCGTTAAGAGATGAGGGAGAAAACTGAGGTCAAAGTTTTGATCAATAATGGGTTACTTGCGGCTGAACAACGAAGGAGGAAGGAGTATACGTACTGTATACGGGGTATTTATACTAGTATTTAGGGTTTTATTTTTATTTTTTTAATTTAATTAATTATTTAATTCTAGAAAAATACTGTTTTCACATACGATCTCCGATTCGCGCTCAACGACTGGCGAACTTAATGTTTTGACGTCTTCTGAACGCGATGGCGCTATCGCCAAGGTCCAATTCTGAAGTTACAGTATGTTTTTCTTTTATTATCAAAATAAACCTTTTATTTTAAATACAAACATAAATATAATTTTGCCGGGGCCACATACGAAGTCAGAAAAATCCAGAAAAATTATTTTTGGCTTTCTTATGCCGATACGATCACAACAAAATTCGTTTCGTTCAATTCTGAGCTTTTCTGAAAAATGGCTATTTCCAGGGCGAATATATTTAATATTAAAAATACATTTTGAAAACAATAATTTCTGAAACTCAAAATATATAAGTGTTTACTGTTTTTCAATGCAAAAACGTCATTCTGAACTCAATGGAAATGGTTTCGAGTTCCGATTCCTTCGTATGTAAAAAGTGGCCATTCTGACCTTTATATATTATATATATTCATTTCATAGCGTCTTTTCTAAATTTTAATTTTGACATAACTTATAAATTATAAAGTGAAATTTCAATTTTTCAGATTCATTAGAAAGATATTCCTAAACAGATTTAAATATTTTTGATTTCACCAAAATTCGTTTCCATTTGGATCCTGTACATTCAATCAAAGTTTAAAATTAAATTTCCAAACTGCAGTGCTTAATTTAAACTCCTCTTATATATTTATTAAATTTTCTTGCTTTAACTTCGATTAAAATAAATAAATCATTAAAAATACTTTAAACTCATTAAAATAAAAATTTTAAATTGGCCCTAAAATCCTGGGTTGTTTCAATAGGATAAAATAAAATGTATTAGTTCTTTCTTAGCTAAGAATAGAAGTTAATTTAATTTCATCTACACTCATGTCACTTTAGTCGATACCAAGATATCTCTGCATAGAAGTAAATTGTTCACTTTCGTTGCTCATCGAAATATCTAACCCTATCCATCAACTGTTACTTCACGGAGAAAGGAAGTATCATTTAAAGGACCAGTGTAAGCCACGCACCCATCTAATTTCAGCCACACGAAAACAAGAAAATATCTAAACCCTTATATTATAAATACACCTTTAACTCTTTAACCCTAGCGTTTCATTCCCGAAGTCAACAAAAGCTCGGCCGCCACAAAGAAGCTTCAACGTGAAGCTTTAAATCCTCCAACAAATCAAATAAATTTCCTTAAATCTTGAAACAAGGTTGTTCAGATCGCCTTGAGTCACTCTACATTTCCGTATGCATTTCTGTGTGTGCGATTCATTTTGGTCGAGTTCGTTTCTGTACCGCGGAGGTTGGCCTGAAGCTGTAACCAAGACAGAGGAGCTCGAGTTCAACTTTTAGGGCACGGGGAGATTGTATTCTCGAAGGGATGAAGGTTGGAGGTCTGGGCATGGGAGTTCGCGCCAAACGAGGAGGAGACGGGTTTGCTGGGAGGGGTGTCGAGCTGAACAGTTGGGTGTGCGATAAGTTGTGGCGTCAGTAGTGTTTTAAGGAAGGGGAGGGGCATTTTAAGTGGTGAAGTTTGTTTTGTTTGCTATGAAAGGACTAGGTATGCATTAGTTATAATGTGGAAGGAGTTGGGTGCAAACTGTGTTTAGTGCTGCAAGTTAACTGGAGGTGTAGACTTTGAAGGCAGTGGAGAAATAATGGGGCTTGGACCAACAAATAGAAGGATGGGAGACTTGAAAATACGGTAGGAGGCTGGAGAGTTTGGATGTTATGGTTTCTGCGTGAGGAACAGAAGAAAACGCAAGAGTATGTTGGGTGAACGGTGGAAGGCAGGATGGGTTAATGAGTGAAGTGTAGAGTTGTTTGATGTAGTAGGCGGACGTTGTGTTGAGTGATGGATGAAAGGTATGGGCCTACTATTAATGCAACGATGGTGTAAATTGTTGTGTGAAGAAGCCTACTGTTAAATAAGATATATGTCCATACTGTTAATACAATTATGGGATGGGATGTTCTGGGTAGTGTTGGATGGTGGATACCGTTGTGGAGTTGGGGAGTGGCATTAGTTTGGGATTAATTAGTGAAATGAGGAGCGGGTGTTGAAGCTTTGGATCGGAGAAGATATTTGTTGATCGGGTTCAGTTCTGTTGGGCCTGAGATGTGTTGATGGGCCGGAAATATAAAGGTTAAGCCCATTTATAAAATCAAAGGAATTTAATTTAATTTTAATTTCAATACCGTATAACTTGTGTCAGTCATATCTATTATGTACTGTATCAGAATTTCGAGCGGTTGGATCCGTTAGGATCGTATGGGAGAGGGCTACAGCCCGGGACTGACTGGAAGTGAATCGAAGCTCGTTACAATTTATGGCGAAATAAATTATCCGACTGAATCAAATAATGCAAACCTTTATTTAACGGCTAACGCGCAAATGTGAGTAAATCTCACTAAGTCTGAACAGTTTATAATTTCATGTTGTATTTTTAGAACTGTTAGATATTGGCTGATTGACTGTGTGTTGACTGTTTGATTGAACTGCTAGTCAGTTAGTTAAATTTTCTATATTGATTCTGTTTAACAGAATGTATCATATAGAACTGAAAGTGATGTTATCTATATTGTTTAACATCTGTGATGCAGGGAAACAGGTTGGAGGAATCCAACTGGATTCCTCAACATTTATTTTACTGTTTTCATATATTGTGATATATGATGTGTTATATAATCTGTTACGGATTATGGGTGTTGGAATGATATTGATCATTGTTGTTCGATATTTTAAATATCATAAGAAACCCTGGGATGTAAAAAAAGAAGTATTTCAATGTATATTGAAATAAAAGAAATTTTATAAAATCACAGGATTTTATGAAAGGAAATATTTATAAAACGAACACGGTTTTATAAAAGGGATATTTATTTAGAAAATAAATAGAAGTTATAAATAGGAAATATTTGTAACGGTAAATAGAAGTTATAAATAGGAAATATTTGTAACGGTAAATAGAAGTTATAAATAGGAAATAGTTGTAACGGTGAGTAAACGTTATAAATAGGAAATAGTTGTAACGGTAAGTAAACGTTATAAAAAGGAAATAGTTGTAACGGAAAACGTAGTTTATAAAAAGGAGCTAATCGATGTTAGTTAATCGATTAGAGATAAAGCAAAGAAGCTAATCGATGTTAGTTTAATCGATTAGAGTTAAAGCAAAGGAGCTAATCGATGTTAGTTTAATCAAAAGGAGTTAAACGAAATGAGTAAATCAATAGCGTTAGTCAAATAGAGTTAATCCAATAGTGTTAGTCCAATAGAGTTAACTGATAAGGGTTAATCGAATAGAGTGAAGTGAAAAGAGTCAATCGAAAATAGAGATTTATTCGAACGAGAGTTAAGTAAGGAAGTTAGTTAAAGAATTTTAAAGTAAGCTTTGTCTATTTCAAGGTTAGAAATGTTGTTCAGTTAAGGTCTGAGAGGTAGTTCTACCCCAACTTGATTGGCTTCGTTTTTAACTAAGGAATAGTTAAGGTTCGGCAGTAAAGGAAAGGGTTTGAGTTGGCATCGCGATGGTTTGTTTAAACATCTGTCTAAGTCCAATGAAGAAGCTTTGGAAATGTTTTCCAAATAAGAAACCAGAAATGTTTTCTAATAAAGAAAACAAGAAATGGAAATGTTTTCCATTGTTAATAACGTATATTTTCCAAATAAAGAAAACAAGAAATGGAAATGTTTTCCATTGTTAATAACGTATATTTTCCAAATAAAGAAAACAAGAAATGGAAATGTTTTCCATTGTTAATAACGTATATTTTCTAAATTTAGAAAATAGGAAACATTTGATATAGGGAAACAGGAGATAAGTAGATTAATGAAATAAGGAGATGAATGTTAAATGATGTTTGATTGATATAAATTTCCATTTGGAAATAATATCATTGGTTGCACACCTGTTTTCTTCGATAGTTAAATCACAGACTATCGAAGTTTTTGACCATTTTAACGTTGTTAATATGGAGAGACCGGTTGGATTATTATCCAAAGAACCACTCTGTATTGGCATAAGCGTTGCGAATCATATATGCCAAAGGAAATTGAAGACGGAGTTATGCAAGGGCTATCCTGTTTACAGAATAGTGCCTTCGGTTCATCCTGTTCCTGGATGACTTGTATGGATGGATGTCTGACAGAGTATTTCCAGACGATCGCATATATTGATTTCTCCAACTGTACCAAGAGTGGAAGCGGAGAAGGAAACTTCTTTTACCTAACACATAATGTATGGTTGAGGACGTCAATCGGCGATTTGATGGATTTGACGATGTGGCATTCAAAGTGAATCTGACGTGATGATAAGCGTAGCTTCTAGCCTCATCATCCGGTAAATGACAGAAATCGGGCAGGCAGCATGGCTAAGTCGGTCGCACCGAAGTAGGGTGTATAATCACCTGATCTAGAGTTTCATTCATTTCTAAAAATCTATTGTTGATGCTGTCCCATTCGGGAAACGGTTGCTGATCCCAACTGTTGGTGATATACATTCGATACGCTCAAGCGAAATGAGTGGTCGGTCATGTGTGGCCGGGTTGCAAGATGTTCTTGTTGAACCCAGTGTATTCCTCTCTAGAGGTACACGAGCGAAAGGTGGTTCCATACCTTGTCATAGTTGGAAATCCATTACCCAATACGTGCTTGCGGTTTTGATTGTATACTATATATGTAGAACGTGAGATGAAAGCGTTTCTGCTAGATTATTATATATATATTGTGGTTGATAGACATTATTATAATATCAAAAGGTTTTGATATAAAGATATTTTGGATTCTCATAAGGGAAAAACCCGTTCCGTTATGCGGCGTGGTCTTATGAGATATCATTTACTTGTTCAACTGTTTTTAAACTGTTTTACTCATACCAGTCCCATGACTGACCCGGAGTTTACTTTGTTGTTTTCCCTAAACTCTTGGGTGCCTAAATTTGTATGGGCAGTCAAGTAGTCAGGATTTACAGATATACTGGAAGAGCTTGGAGCAGGAAGCTTCAGGATCATATAGCTATAGTTATTTCCGCTGTGTTGTAAGTGATGTACTTTGATAATGATATGTATATGCAAGTACAGACTTGTATTTCAAAGTTATGTTATGAAATATATTTATTCGTTCCGCTGTGAGATTCGTGTTACTCTGATATTGTGTCCTTCTTCTTCTTCTATTCTAAGTTTCTATCTTATCTTTCCTCACCCTCTAATTTCTTTCACTAATTACCAGGATTTTTCGATGTTTTGGTTATCGACATCGTGTTTATGTCGATAACCAAAGTCGCTCAAAATCTGGGTCGTTACAGTTGGTATCAGAGCTTAAGTTAAGAATTACTTGGCTCTGTGGCGTGACTCGGTAGAGATAGGGTTAGTAATACCCTAGACTGAGATTGAGTGTATATATACGAGTGAACGTATTTGTTATTGATATAAAAATTTGTTTTATATTGTGGAGATTCATTGGTTGAGTCGTTTATGAGTTATGGTCGATCAGTTTGATCCACTGTATCGGTAGGAGTTACTAAACTCTTGAATACGATGAACCGTCATGGTATGTTTTGAAAAGAGGGTAAATTAAAATAAGTTACCCAAGGTATATCTTGATATAGAGAAGATATATATACCAAAATTAAAATATAGTGGATATATTGGTTGTTATTATAATCGAGTAAGATTATAAATTAAATGGTTATGTAAATAACCAATCAGAATTCATATAAGTGAAATACGTGAAATCAGATGAGTTGAATCTTAAATTTTAAACCAGAAATTGAGTTGAAACTCTGGAGAATTGGATAAGGGTTTGTAAATAGATTTGGATTAAGAGTAAGGAAAATTTAAGATCCTGGGAGATTTTAAATTTGTTTTACAAGCAGTGTGAATTATATTTTGAAATGAATTTCAAAGTGGAAATGTTGGAAATGGTTTTATAGTATTGAACTCACTTCGATCGCTGGAAAATAGATTCTGATGATGACAGCTGCATCATCAGTATTCATTTTCGAGTTGTAAGTGACGAATTACTACCAGAGATACTGTTTTGAATTTGTTTTGGGAAAGACAAGTGTGTTGAATTTCAAAATGGGAATTATAATATAGAATTTGAATTTTTAAATAGATTTGAAATATTAACTTGTTTTAAAAGAAATAAAATGAGAAGTTCCTTTATAAACGAAGTTTATAAATAGTTCTTTTATAAACGAAGTTTATAAATAAAGTGAAAAGAATTATCATTGGATAATTCAGAAATAAAATACAAGTGTGAAGTTGAAAGGGAAATCTATTTTCCAAAGGTAGAAATATCGATTTCAAAAGGAATTGAAATCGAGACTTATGTAAAGAATGAATAAAGAAAGTTTGAAAAGGAATTTGAAGAAAGGAAGTTCAAACATAGAAATTGAATATAGAAATTCAAAGGGAGTTTTGAATATATGAAATTCAATGGAAGTGAAATGAAATTTGAATAAAGAAGAGTCAAATAGAATTGAAAAGGAAATTTGAATAAAGAAGATTCAAATAGAATTGAATTTGAAATTTGAATATAGAAAATTCAAAGGGGATTTGAATAAAGAGAATTCAAATGGATTTGAAATGAAATTCAAGTATGGAATTTGAATAAGAGAATTGAAATGAAAATTCAAGTATGGAATTTGAATAAGAGATTTGAAATGAAATTCAAATATAGAACTTGAATAAGAGAATTGAGATGGAATTTGAATATAGGAAATTCAAATAAAATTGAAATGGAATTCAATTAGTTGATAAATAAGTTAAACCTATATTTGAACATGTATATTCAAATAAAAAGGTGAAATGGGCAAACCAGTAATTTGAAAATCACTTAACGAAATAAGTTAAAACGATTGGATTAAGTTGAAATGAATTAGAAATGTATGGATATACATGAGATAGGTATGGATAAGGTATGAAGGTATTTAAAATAGAATGCTCGACGGAAAGGTATGTATTTAATTCATATATGAGATTTTATGCGCCGTATCGGCTAGCTGCTTGGCTTTTCTTTTTCTTTTTGATTGGAGAAGGCCTGTGTGGCAGTTTGGGGATTTTCCCGATGCTCCTGGTACAAAGAAGGTTATGGCGAATTTTTCCGAGAATTTAAGGAGTTAGAATATTTTTAAGATAATTTGATAGTTAGAATCAACGTATCAATATATATAGAAGTCGATAAGGAAACAAACTTAGAAATAGAACAGTATAATCAAAAAGGAAGTCGAGAATAAAATCTAGTAAGAATAGAAAGAGGAAGCATACGTGTTTAAAAGTGAATAAGTAGTTGTATGGTATTGATTATTCGAATAAGTAATCATATCTGTTTTGACGTTATAAATGTTATTCGGTCAAGGTCTGAGAGGTAGTTATACCCCAACTTGATTGATTTCATTATTAACAAATAAATAGTAAGATTTCAGGCTCGAAGATCAATGTTGAATAAGAGTTAGTGGAATATAGTATTTGGGTTGTCGTAACGATGTTTTACACAACATCCGTTTTAACCCAAATAAGTGTAAGTTTGGAAATATAATAAAGAATATTTCTGAAGTATAGAAATAAACGAGATTGGAGAAGAGATAAGTAATTGGAATATTTTCCAATTATAAATAACATATATTTTCTAAAGTTTAGAAAATAAAGGAAGGCGATATTCGGAAATGTTTTCTAAATAACATAAAAGGCCAATATGGTTATTGAAAATATTTGGTTAACAAATATTGATAAAGAAATAGAGAAGAGATTTAACTAATGGAATATTGATTATGGGCTCAGTTAAATTTCAAAAAGGAAAATTTGATTTTTGGAAAGAGTAAACTATTGAAAAACTCCTAGGGAAAGACTATTTGAATTAAAAACAAATTTAACAGAAATTTGTGAAAGCAAATTTGAATTAAAGTAAAGCCAGTAAAGTGGTAACTGAGATTGAATTAGAATGATATCAAGACAAATTGGATTGTGAGACTCAAATTTGAAGTGTAAGTTGATAATCAAGTTAAGAGTTGGGAATCGAGAAGAAACTCGAGTTAAAATGATATTTGGCTCGGATATAAGTGAATGGTTGTGTCGTGAATAAAAGCAGATTGGATTTGATTGGGGTAACTCTTGTATATGCTGAGTTGATAGCATATGGAAGTGACAGAGTTGATATGCCCGACAAAAAGGTATAAGTTTATATTTCTATTGGATATAAGATTTATGAGCCGAATTGGCAAGCCGCTTAGCTGTTTGGATTTTCTTTTTGGTTGGAGATGGCCCAGAGAGGCGAGTTGGAGTTTGACCGATTGACCAGTACAAAGGAGGTGCTGGCGAAATCTTTCAAAGAGTTAAGGTGTTAGAAAATTTTCAGAATTTTTGAAAATTTTCGATAATAAGAATTTATTAATTTTTAATTGAAATTAAATTGGTTCAGTTGAAACTGAAGTTAAGAAGTGAACAAATATGTTCTAACCAGTCGATAGGGTCGTCCCCTACTTTTTAGCAATTTCGAGGACGAAATTATTTTAAGTGGGGAAGATTGTAATGACCCGCATTTGCAGAGGTATTATAATTAATTTTATTTAATTATATTAATGGTGACTAGTGAATTTAATGATCGTTGAATTAAATAATGATGAATATTTAATTAAAATAATAAATTAAAAATATATTTAATTCTGAAATAATCAGAATTGGCTGGAATAACGATATGGTGTGAACCGTATCATCTGTGATATTTCATTCAGCTTGGAATTTGAATTTGAATAACGAATATATTCAATCGTCGACAGTTGAACGTATAGTTTATAATATAATTATAAACGAGCTCGAAATGGCGCTGCAGTTCGTAAATTGGCGATTCGAACTTCAACTGGATGTACAAGGTTCGTTTTATATCGGATTTCTATGAAAACAAGAAACGTGTGGAGCTGGTGGAGTATATCCTTCTAGTGGAAGAGAAAAATCAGGATTCGTTGTGTAGATTTTGATTTATGTCCAAATCAAATTTTAAAATAGTCGCTATAGAATCGTTTATCGACCGTATCAGTTTATTCGATATAACTAGAGATCGGGTTTGAATTTAGACAAGGTCCTTTTGAGGCGTAGTGATGATTTAATTTTTAGAATTTTACTGTAATTTTTAATTTATTTAAATACGCAACTTTTTATTTGGATTATGTTGCAGCCTAAACCAATATCTTGGGATTTCACAATATGAGTCAACCTACCGATATTATTATATATTCGGGACCGTGGCGCATTTCTTGACACAATGGTAAAGTTATGTCTGTCCGTGCGGTTCCATACGAGTGGAACAAGGCCAAGTCCAAAGTTCGAAAGAATGTTATATGCATGTTCATCTCTGCGTTAGGATTCACAATCAAGTCATATATACGTTTAATATTCGAATCCTGGTCCAAGTCTTTTATACATACATAAATAGGATAAAATAAAATGTATTAGTTCTTTCTTAGCTAAGAATAGAAGTTAATTTAATTTCATTTACACTCATGTCACTTTAGTCGATACCAAGATATCTCTGCATAGAAGTAAATTGTTCACTTTCGTTGCTCATCGAAATATCTAACCCTATCCATCAACTGTTACTTCACGGAGAAAGGAAGTATCATTTAAAGGACCAGTGTAAGCCACGCACCCATCTAATTTCAGCCACACGAAAACAAGAAAATATCTAAACCCTTATATTATAAATACACCTTTAACTCTTTAACCCTAGCGTTTCATTCCCGAAGTCAACAGAAGCTCGGCCGCCACAAAGAAGCTTCAACGTGAAGCTTTAAATCCTCCAACAAATCAAATAAATTTCCTTAAATCTTGAAACAAGGTTGTTCAGATCGCCTTGAGTCACTCTACATTTCCGTATGCATTTCTGTGTGTGCGATTCATTTTGGTCGAGTTCGTTTCTGTACCGCGGAGGTTGGCCTGAAGCTGTGACCAAGACAGAGGAGCTCGAGTTCAACTTTTAGGGCACGGGGAGATTGTATTCTCGAAGGGATGAAGGTTGGAGGTCTGGGCATGGAAGTTCACGCCAAACGAGGAGGAGACGGGTTTGCTGGGAGGGGTGTCGAGCTGAACAGTTGGGTGTGCGATAAGTTGTGGCGTCAGTAGTGTTTTAAGGAAGGGGAGGGGCATTTTAAGTGGTGAAGTTTGTTTTGTTTGCTATGAAAGGACTAGGTATGCATTAGTTATAATGTGGAAGGAGTTGGGTGCAAACTGTGTTGAGTGCTGCAAGTTAACTGGAGGTGTAGACTTTGAAGGCAGTGGAGAAATAATGGGGCGTGGACCAACAAATAGAAGGATGGGAGACTTGAAAATACGGTATGAGGCTGGAGAGTTTGGATGTTATGGTTTCTGCGTGAGGAACAGAAGAAAACGCAGGAGTATGTTGGGTGAACGGTGGAAGGTAGGATGGGTTAATGAGTGAAGTGTAGAGTTGTTTGATGTAGTAGGCGGACGTTGTGTTGAGTGATGGATGAAAGGTATGGGCCTACTGTTAATACAACGATGGTGTAAATTGTTGTGTGAAGAAGCCTACTGTTAAATAAGATATATGTCCATACTGTTAATACAAGTATGGGTTGGGATGTTCTGGGTAGTGTTGGATGGTGGATACCGTTGTGGAGTTGGGGAGTGGCATTAGTTTGGGATTAATTAGTGAAATGAGGAGCGGGTGTTGAAGCTTTGGATCGGAGAAGATATTTGTTGATCGGGTTCAGTTCTGTTGGGCCTGAGAAGTGTTGATGGGCCGGAAATATAAAGGTTAAGCCCATTTATAAAATCAAAGGAATTTAATTTATTTTAAATTTCAATACCGTATAACTTGTGTCAGTCATATCTATTATGTACTGTATCAGAATTTCGAGCGGTTGGATCCGTTAGGATCGTATGGGAGAGGGCTACAGCCCGGGACTGACTGGAAGTGAATCGAAGCTCGTTACAATTTATGGCGAAATAAATTATCCGACTGAATCAAATAATGCAAACCGTTATTTAACGGCTAACGCGCAAATGTGAGTAAATCTCACTAACTCTGAACAGTTTATAATTTCATGTTGTATTTTTAGAACTGTTAGATATTGGCTGGTTGACTGTGTGTTGACTGTTTGATTGAACTGCTAGTCAGTTAGTTAAATTTTCTATATTGATTCTGTTTAACAGAATGTATCATATAGAACTGAAAGTGATGTTATCTATATTGTTTAACATCTGTGATGCAGGGAAACAGGTTGGAGGAATCCAACTGGATTCCTCAACATTTATTTTACTGTTTTCATATATTGTGATATATGATGTGTTATGTAATCTGTTATGGATTATGGGTGTTGGAATGATATTGGTCATTGTTATTCGATATTTTAAATATCATAAGAAACCCTGGGATGTAAAAAAAGAAGTATTTCAATGTATATTGAAATAAAAGAAATTTTATAAAATCACAGGATTTTATAAAAGGAAATATTTATAAAATGAACACGGTTTTATAAAAGGGATATTTATTTAGAAAATAAATAGAAGTTATAAATAGGAAATATTTGTAACGGTAAATAGAAGTTATAAATAGGAAATATTTGTAACGGTAAATAGAAGTTATAAATAGGAAATATTTGTAACGGTAAATAGAAGTTATAAATAGGAAATAGTTGTAACGGTGAGTAAACGTTATAAATAGGAAATAGTTGTAACGGTAAGTAAACGTTATAAAAAGGAAATAGTTGTAACGGAAAACGTAGTTTATAAAAAGGAGCTAATCGATGTTAGTTAATCGATTAGAGATAAAGCAAAGAAGCTAATCGATGTTAGTTTAATCGATTAGAGTTAAAGCAAAGGAGCTAATCGATGTTAGTTTAATCAAAAGGAGTTAAGCGAAATGAGTAAATCAATAGCGTTAGTCAAATAGAGTTAATCCAATAGTGTTAGTCCAATAGAGTTAATTGATAAGGGTTAATCGAATAGAGTTATGTGAAAGGAGTCAATCGGAAATAGAGATTTATTCGAACGAGAGTTAAGTAAGGAAGTTAGTTAAAGAATTCTAAAGTAAGCTTTGTCTATTTCAAGGTTAGAAATGTTGTTCAGTTAAGGTCTGAGAGGTAGTTCTACCCCAACTTGATTGGCTTCGTTTTTAACTAAGGAATAGTTAAGGTTCGGCAGTAAAGGAAAGGGTTTGAGATGGCATCGCGATGGTTTGTTTAAACATCTGTCTAAGTCCAATGAAGAAGCTTTGGAAATGTTTTCCAAATAAGAAACCAGAAATGTTTTCTAATAAAGAAAACAAGAAATGGAAATGTTTTCCATTGTTAATAACGTATATTTTCCAAATAAAGAAAACAAGAAATGGAAATGTTTTCCATTGTTAATAACGTATATTTTCCAAATAAAGAAAACAAGAAATGGAAATGTTTTCCATTGTTAATAACGTATATTTTCTAAATTTAGAAAATAGGAAACATTTGATATAGGGAAACAGGAGATAAGTAGATTAATGAAATAAGGAGATGAATGTTAAATGATGTTTGATTGATATAAATTTCCATTTGGAAATAATATCATTGGTTGCACACCTGTTTTCTTCGATAGTTAAATCACAGACTATCGAAGTTTTTGACCATTTTAACGTTGTTAATATGGAGAGACCGGTTGGATTATTATCCAAAGAACCACTCTGTATTGGCATAAGCGTTGCGAATCATATATGCCAAAGGAAATTGAAGACGGAGTTATGCAAGGGCTATCCTGTTTACAGAATAGTGCCTTCGGTTCATCCTGTTCCTGGATGACTTGTATGGACGGATGTCTGACAGAGTATTTCCAGACGATCGCATATATTGATTTCTCCAACTGTACCAAGAGTGGAAGCGGAGAAGGAAACTTCTTTTAGCTAACACATAATGTATGGTTGAGGACGTCAATCGGCGATTTGATGGATTTGACGATGTGGCATTCAAAGTGAATCTGACGTGATGATAAGCGTAGCTTCTAGCCTCATCATCCGGTAAATGACAGAAATCGGGCAGGCAGCATGGCTAAGTCGGTCGCACCGAAGTAGGGTGTATAATCACCTGATCTAGAGTTTCATTCATTTCTAAAAATCTATTGTTGATGCTGTCCCATTCGGGAAACGGTTGCTGATCCCAACTGTTGGTGATATACATTCGATACGCTCAGGCGAAATGAGTGGTCGGTCATGTGTGGCCGGGTTGCAAGATGTTCTTGTTGAACCCAGTGTATTCCTCTCTAGAGGTACACGATCAAAAGGTGGTTCCATACCTTGTCATAGTTGGAAATCCATTACCCAATACATGCTTGCGGTTTTGATTGTATACTATATATGTAGAACGTGAGATGAAAGCGTTTCTGCTAGATGATTATATATATATTGTGGTTGATAGACATTATTATAATATCAAAAGGTTTTGATATAAAGATATTTTGGATTCTCATAAGGGAAAAACCCGTTCCGTTATGCGGCGTGGTCTTATGAGATATCATTTACTTGTTCAACTGTTTTTAAACTGTTTTACTCATACCAGTCCCATGACTGACCCGGAGTTTACTTTGTTGTTTTCCCTAAACTCTTGGGTGCCTAAATTTGTATGGGCAGTCAAGTAGTCAGGATTTACAGATATACTGGAAGAGCTTGGAGCAGGAAGCTTCAGGATCATATAGCTATAGTTATTTCCGCTGTGTTGTAAGTGCTGTACTTTGATAATGATATGTATATGCAAGTACAGATTTGTATTTCAAAGTTATGTTATGAAATATATTTATTCGTTCCGCTGTGAGATTCGTGTTACTCTGATATTGTGTCCTTCTTCTTCTTCTATTCTAAGTTTCTATCTTATCTTTCCTCACCCTCTGATTTCTTTCACTAATTACCAGGATTTTTCGATGTTTTGGTTATCGACATCGTGTTTATGTCGATAACCAAATTCACTCAAAATCCGGGTCGTTACAGAAGATGAATCCATAATAGGTTAGTTACAACCAAAGATCTATGACAACTCCAAGTTCCGAACTCATTCAACATACAATTTTATTATAGGTAAAAGAAGATGATCCTATAGTACCAAATAGAACTAAATAATGCAAGCTTCATCGACAGAGAGCATATCTAAACTAACCGCAGCTTCGCCTAATCCTCATCGGGAATGCAATAGGAAACTGGGGTAGCCTCCAGAACAAATGCTTCCTATGAATGCTCATCCTTTAGAAAATCTGGGCAGTCTTTCTTCTTATGCCCGGGCTTACCACATCTAAAACACTTCCTTTTAGCTCTGGAATTCTTACAATCCTTGGCATAATGACCCTCTAACTAATACTTGAAGCAGTGATCATTCTTATTAATCTTTTTCTTCTTCTTCTTCAGTTTCTTTCCAGCTCTGGTGCCAGAAAAAGTTTCTTCCAGAGGCCCATGTTTGGTTCCAAAAGCCTTGTCCCAATTAGAAGAACTAATTCTTTCTTCTTGCTCCTTAACTCGGCGTCGAAGTTGCTCCAAAGCCCTACCTCTTCTTAACTCATCTTCTTCATCTATAGGAGAATAATCTCTCTGTCGCTTTGCAGAATCCCTTCTAGGTACTTGCACAGGAACACCACGCTCCACTGACTGAAACGACCCGAACTTCCCTGTAAAGGAAAGCCCGGATTAAGTTGAGAACACGACAAATCAGAGCACAAACTAATGAACTTTTCCTTGCTTATTACAACAATTTACATTAGAGTACAAGAATATACAGAGTATGAACAAATAATATACATCTAATAAATATCAGAGATTTACAAATTTCAATGTAGGGGAAATAATACAAAACACAACTGAAAGAAATACACGAATACAGAGCGTTCCGAATATAGCTCCAGTTGTATACCAGAATCTTGTGAATATAATATCTGCAAAACCAAAACTACTAGCTGCTCGTATGGAAAATAGGGGCACCCAGAGTTTAGGTTAAAACAATAAACTCCAGATCAGTCATGTCACTGGTGTGAAAACTAAAACAGTTATTTAAAATTTTACTTTAAAAGAGAGTGAATCAAGGGACCATGCCGTATAACACAGAATGGGTTTCCTCCCAAGAATACTAGTGCATATAATAAATAGCGCAATGCTTTTTGGAAAAATGAAGCAATTATAATACGCAGGTCCCATCACATAATTCAATGCAGGCCGGAGGATAGGGTTTTCCCCTATAATAGCCAAACATGCTTGGTACGTTTAAAACAAAGCATTTGATGCTATTATAAGTGCATAGTGTATAAAACAATTTCAAATATAAAAGTATTAATCATAGGCGGCATGGGTACCATCTATCATGTCGCCATACTAGGCTTTACAATTAAAACCGAAATGTCACGTATTGGAAATTGGATTTTTGTCATGAGTCTAGATAAGAGATGTACTCCTAACCACTTCGAGACACTCTAGCCAGTGCCTTAAGACTACACACTTTGGACAACCCTGGATCCTGCAGTGTCGGTCCACTCTTACGTTTGAGGATTGGTTATTCCTGAACATACATTTCCTTGCACTATGGGGCGTAAATGAGCCAGATGAGTCAATATCCATCGGCTCCGTAGTAACCAATATATCCGAGGCGCCTCGCAATCCAACAACCACATAGGTAAAATTATAAATGTCTAGGCTCCATACCATGACACCACCCATAGCTAGAAAGAAATGTCATGTTTTCACTGCATTCCCTTATCCCGTTTCTGACTCATACCTAGGTGTAAGGCTCACGAATTAACGTTATACACAAAGCTATGCCCTTTAAGGCCATGCTTTCATCATCAACCACAAGACTCTGCTTTTCAACAGAAGCCTTGATCACTGCATCCCTTAATGCCACACAAGCAATTCATGCCATTCGACTGATGTCTATCGATATATAACCTCTGAGCTCGTACGTCTCAGAAAAAGGTGTTAGGCAAGAGAATATATTCTCTGCCACCAAACAAATATGTATTTAATATAGGTCAATCAACACAGAATAAAATCCAATGTCGGACACACATCTATTTACAAGTTTGTTCTATGTTTGAACAAACCGGAGAAACCTTATTCCCCGTCCCATATGTCCAATATAGGAGAGAGGTCCTCGCATATCTGGTCGATCTCCAAGTACGTCTGGACGATCACCACTTATTACCTCGTCTTGGGTGTACAGCCCAATCAAGACATCAGTAATCATCCAAAAGATGTGAAGACCTCCGGTCTTCAACCATCGTCTTCATCTTCGACTTATCGTTGAATCAATTATTCAAAATGAGTATAAACTCGGCCTTTCCGAAAAACTCACGTATATTATAAACAAGAGCTATAAAACACAACATACGCCTCATTCCAATTCTAAATATTCTTTTATTTAAATATTCATCTCCTTTGGGAAAGGTTCCCATTTATTTTATCAAAGATAGATTCTTTAAATTTATTCTTTAATCTTCCTTTGGATATTAATTCAAACCAAATTAAGGTTTATCCAAACTAGTCGGGATTAACGCACCTTACCGAAGTAATCATTTATTTAATTTTTCCAATCCCAACCTATTCATCCTATGGAGAAAAACTGGTAATACTTCAAAACTAACACCACAGTGTTATCGGTAAAATTAATTACCATTTCACATTCAAATCTGATTAAAGATTTAACTATCGCTTGGAGCAAAATTGGTGATACTCCATTCTCGTTCATTTCCCAAATTTGATAATTTAAATTATCAATTCACATTTCAATCTAATTAAAGATTCATTAAAATTCCACTTAGTTTTAATCTTCCCAAAAATCAATATTAGTGATTATTTAACTTTGGAAACACAAACATGCCGCATCGACAATCTACACCGCACTATTGATTTCTATCGATATATAACCTCTAAGCTCGTACATCTTAGAGAAGGGTGTTAAGCAAGAGAATAAATTCTCCGCCACTAAATCGGTATATATGTAGCAGAGATCAGCCATATAGTTCGAAATACATTGTTAGACGTGAAATCTTGTCTTTAACTGGGTAAAAGAACTAATGTCATTTAAAACACAGTTCACGATAAACCCAAATCACATTCCATTAATTATGGAATCTTCACAGAAAACAGATTAATATATAATCGATATCAATTTCCGTATCCGACTAATAATATAAATGGAATAACGACAAAGACTTTTAAATTCCATATATATTAATAGTTTTCCTCCACAGAAGTTATTTCGATTATTACCAAATCGAATTCCATTCCATTCCAATTAAATATTAATTAATTGGAAAACTTTACTTCGGAAAATACCATTAAATCTTAATAAAAGGTTTATATATTCCAAATCACATTTTATTGTAGATCGGGTTAAAGAACGAATGTCGTTAAAAATACACTTCAAAATAAACCCAACTCACATTACATTTTAATTCCAATTAAATGTTAATTAACTGGAAACACTAATAATCTTAATTAAAAGATTAATTCTTTTCACACGAGGTTTAAGAACAGTGTTATTTAAGACACCATTCACGACAAACCCAAAATCCAATTCTTTTATTCAATTCCAATTAAATATTAATTAATTGGAAAAACTTCATTAAATCTTAATTAAAGATTTATTCTTTTCTCAACTGGGTTTAAGAACAGTATTAATTAAGACACCATTCACGACAAACCCAAAATCCAATTCAATATTAAATACAAGGCTCTGAATAGAAATTATATCGGCTTATAATCAGTATCAAATTCTGAAATCAATAAATATCGTATTAGGAATAATGATATATTTATCTTCCAAATTCCCATATCAATATCCATATAATCACGGAATCCAATGTCTAAATATTCCGAAGATAATTTCGATTTAAATCCATTCCAATTCATATATTGGAAATTTTGGTTATTTTTAAAACCATTTCAAATCCAATTTATTTATTTAAAAATATTGGATTATAATTCTAGTTCATAACTAGTTCATTTTTGATCAAAAATTATTTTTATCTTTACAAATATGGAATTATTAATCCTAATTCTTTCCAAATCATTTATTATGATTTTACACAAATTATTAATATTTTTAATAATTTTATCAAGGCCCGTACAGTCGATTTCCATAAACGGTCATCGAAATGCACTTACAGCGACCTTTTCCAAATTTGATTTGGACATAATTCCAAATTCAACTGTTAGATTTCAAATATCTTATATTCGTCGGAAAGCTCTTTTTGATACGAACTGAACTATTCCGGTTTTAGGAGGATCTGACGATCGGATCTACCGAAATGTCCATTCGAAGTCAATGGTCGAAATTCGCGAACTATCACGCCGCGGCGCGTTCTATTCAGGCCATTAAATATAATATATATATATATATTATATGTATATATTTTGTCGATTTCTATTTAAAACGTATTTTATAAATCGTTTTAAATACGTTTTCAAAACGATTTCAACTTCATATTCAATTTTAAATCAAAATTGAATATTCCATATCATTAATGTATAAATGATAATATTTTCAAAACATTAGATTTTGAAGTCTCTTCCTTTTCGATATTCATTATAAAAATGAGTAAAATCGATATAAATATCGTTCACGTCAAAATGGCGTTAATCTAATCAACATGGCTTTATATATTTAAATATTTTCGTGTCCATTCCAAATCGGACATCTAAATCATATTTTGATCCATTACTGAATATTATTTTAAAATATTAGTTATTTTAAAATATTCATTACTCGTCATTTTATCTTTAATTAAAAAAATCGTTCTTTCTGAATTGGAACTAGGCACAGTCAATTACAATATAATTTTATTTATATGGATTTCATACACACATGTACCCAACAATAATCAAACACAGTCAACCATCATCCAGAGTGCATTACAGAACTGCATAAGCGTTAAATATAAATAATTAATGCTTACAACAGTCTGTCAACCCATCGATTGACATACAACTAAATATTGGCATTAGTGTATGTCCAATATTATCCCAATACTCGTGTGGGGTATTCATACAACAAACATTGATTATTATTTGTGCTGTTGGGCAATGCGTAAAATATATCGTCACAATCAATATAAGTCAAACGTAGGTACATAAACAAATCGTCCGATTTGTGAATGAATATTTATTTTATTCATATACATGTTAAATATTATATTTTAACTATAAAACATTTATTTCAACACATGAATATTTTATATAGTTCATTAATACAATAAAAATGATATTTTTATTGTTTTAACATTTTTAGAAAATTTTGGCAGCATAACGGCGCGATACTAGAACTAGAATAATGTCTAGTCTTATCTCTCGCCTAATAATGGCTAGCGCCATATATAAACCAAATTCTAATCAATTGAATTCAATTCCCAAACCAAATTCAAACAAATAAACCAATCAAAGAAATACGGTTTCAAACAAAGGTGTCATGTGCTACTAAGCACCGTCTGCATCCTAGTATATATATTTAAGTAGAAAATAAATTAAAGTGAGAAGTTTTCACCTTTAGGATCCCCTCCTCCAGTTCTATTTCTGAATTTCTGAACCGTTTTGATTTGCCCGAAATTCCATCGCAGTCTTTTCCATGTTGTTCGTAGTAAAAATCACATTTTTAATATGATGTTTATATATTTAAAATTCGTATATATATATATATATATATATATATATATAAGATCACATTTTTATATCGTTATATATATAATAAAAATCAAATTTTTATGCCGCTACTCCATATATAAAAATCTAATTTTTATATCACTACTTCCTATATAGAAATCTAATTTTTATATCGCTACTTCAATTATAAAAATTATGTTTTTATATCGCTATTTCTTATATAAAAATTATATTTTTAGATCGCTGTTTCTTATACAAAAAATATATTTTTATATCGTTATTTCGTTATAAAATTATATTTTTATTTGAAATCAATATATATAAAAATTGTATGTTTATACTGATGTTTATATTATAAAAATCATATTTTTATGGCACTATGACATATATAAAAATAATATTTTTACAATTCAGTTTTCTATATAAAAATCATATTTTTACATCGCTACTTCATTATAAATATTATGTTTTTATAGGGATTTATATATAATAAAATTTATATTTTTATATCGTTATATATATAATAGAAATCATAGTTTTATCTCGCTATTCAAATAATAAAAATCAAATTTTTATATGATATTCGTATAAATAAAAATCATATTCTTCTTTATAAACTATACATGAAAAAAAATCATATTTTTCTTTATAAACAATACATGAAAAAAATCATATTTTTCTTTATAAACTATACATGAAAAATCATATTTTTCTTTAAAAACTATACATGAAAAAAAATCATATTTTTCTTTATAAACTATACATAAAAAAAATCATATTTTCCTTTCTCTAAAAATCGTATTTTAAAGCCACTTGAAGACCGCATTTTTATACCTATAAAATCGTACTTTTAAACCACTGAAAATCACATTTTTATCTAGGAATGAAAAATCAGAAAATTTACTGTTGAAATTGGAAGCGAGGAGGGGGATGGCGGCGCTGGAGGATATGCTGCGGGGATGGTTGACTGGCGATGGAGCCCAATTGGCCGGAGGCGGCTGTTGATTTTAAGCTAGGGTTTGGAGGAGGGATTTGCGAGGTTCAAATAGAGAAAAGGGGGCGGAGGAGGAAGAAGGAGGTGCGAAGGGGAGGTGGCACGGCGGTGGGGCCCTCCGGCGGTGGCGCACAGGTGAGGGGGTGACGAAGTCTGGGTGATGGCGGTTTTCTCAGAGGAAGGAGCATGATTTTCTTTAATTTATTTATTCATTTATTTTAACTCGTATGAAATGAACGATAGGGGAGGGGGGAGAGAAATAAAGGGGTTGACCAAATTTAATAATATATATTTAATTATTTAATTCCAAAAAGTAACTTTTTAATTCGAACTCCAAATCAAACCCACTGACTGCCATCCCTAACTAATTACCCCCATTCCGAACATAATGGGCTATGTTTTGTAACCCAATTCGGCTGTTACGATCAGTTTCCGCTAAATTTAAAATATAAATCATTATATTTTAAATTCAAACGCACATTTTAATTTACTAGGGCTACATACTGACTCCAAAAATTCCAGAAAAATAAATTTGGCCATGTTTTGACGATACGGTCCCAACAAAAATAATTTCGTCGAATTTGGAGACCGTTAGAAAAAGAGTCATTTTCAAGTCAATTAAATTCAAACTGAATTGACCAAACACGTTTAAATCTGCTACGCTCACATATTGATTCCAAAATTTATGAAAATTGGAATCTAGCAATAATTTGACATTCCGGATCCAACAAAAGTGGTCTCGTCGAAAACGGAGGTCGTTTGCAAAATCGCTATTTTTAAGGGCTATATATTATATAAATTTCCATAGCGACTATTCTGAATTTTCAACTGGACATAACTTTTTATTCCCCTTATGAAATCTGGATTTTTCACATCCGCTAGAAAGATATTTTCAAATAGATTCAAATATTTCTGGTTTCACTGAAATTCGATTTATTTTGAATCCTGTACATTCAATTGAAATTTGAAATTGAATTTTCAAACTACCGCGCCATTTCCAATTCCTTTTATAATTAAAATAAATATTTATATTCTAACTTCGATTTAAATAAATTTATACATTCTAATTCTATTCAAAATAAATTTCTAGTCATTATTATTTAAAATAAATCATTTTAAATATTCAAAATTCATTAAAATTGCCAAAATAAAAATTTTAAATTGGTTTCGATTTTCTGGGTTGTTAGAATCTCCCCCACTTAAATCTTTTCGTCCTCAAAAAGGAACAAGCTGAAAGTTGTTTAACTAACGAACTTAACTTTCAGTTTGGCTTTCATTCTTCAACTTTTCAGTTTCTAAGAATTTTCCAATTCTCCGAAAATTTGGCTAACACCCTAAATTTTTGAAAAATTTCGCCATAACCTCCTTTGTACGGGGAGACTTTAAAACTGCAACTAGCCATGCAGGGCCCTCATCATCCAAAAAGAAAAAGAAAAAGTCAAGCAGCTAGCCAGTCGGCTCATAAAATCATCCAAACCCAATAAATTTGTAAACATGTACCTATTTGTTGGGCATACAATTTTATTCCTCTTCTCTAGCCTCCTTGCTATGACTTGTTCACACACACACACACACACACACACACACATATATATATACATGCATGCATTTCCAAATAATTTTTAATTCAATTTCAGATTTGATATAGTTTGGCTAAATTTACCATTCTTTCATGTATTGGTTTTATTAGTCAACAAATAATCATGCAACACGAATAGCAATCAATTTGTGAATTAGCTTTTCAAATGCATAACTTTAATATATATTCAAAAATCATCTTTTTGGTGCCAAATCACAACAATAACCCTATCTAGTTTTGGTTCTCACACCATTCAATTGGAAATATATAGATATCTCACTTTCGAAATTCGAACACAAATACTGATGATACTATAGTAATCATTAGGATCGTCTCCGGACGACCGGAGTGTGATTCTATATCTATCCAGTATATTAAAACTTCGAATATACGTTTGCAAGGCATATATGCAAAAAATTTATATACTCGATTGTCCAAATTCAATATAAAATAAATATTCGAATACGTATAAAATGCTTTTAAATTTTCAAAACAAAAATTGTTTTTATAAATAATACTCTTTTAACTCATTCTAGGATACTACTGATCTTATCTCTAACTAGTCATTCTCATTGAATATTACTTATCCAATCTCTAATGAATTCTTTCATTTGGTTCTAATGTGTCTTGTTCTCGAGCTCTGTAAACCAAAGCTTTGATACCAACTGAAACGACCTGAACTTCCCCGTAAAGGAAAGCCCGGATTGAGTTGAGAACACGACAAATCAGAACACAAACAGAAGAACTTTTCCTTGCTTATTATAACAATTTACATCAGAGTAAAAGAATATACAGAGTATGAACAAATAATATACATCTGATAAATATCAAACATTTACAAATTTCAATGTAGGGAAAAATAATACAAAACACAAGTGAAAGAAATACATGGGTACAGAGTGTTCCGAATATAGCTCCAGCTGTAAACCAGGATCCTGTGAATATAGTATCTGCAAAACCGAAAATACTAGCTGCCCGTGTGGAAAATGAGGACACCAAGAGTTTAGGTTAAAACAGTAAACTCCAGGTCAGTCATGTGACTGGTGTGAGAACTAAAACAGTTATTTAAAACATTACTTTAAAAGAGAGTAAATCAAGGGAACACACCATATAACACAGAACGAGTTTCCTCCCAAGAATACTAGTGCATAGAATAAACAGCGCAATGCTTTTTGGAAAAATGAAGCTATTGTAAGACACAGGTCCCATCACACAATGTAACGCAAACCGAAGGATAGGGTTTTCCCTTATAATAGCCAAACATGCTTGGTACGTTTAAAACAAATCATTTGATACTATTATAAGTGCATAGTGTATAAAACAATTTCAAATATGAATGTATCAATCATAAGCGGCATGGGTACCATCTATCATGTCACTGTACTAGGCTCTACAATTAAAACCGAAATGTCACGTATTGGAAATTGGAATTCCGTCACGAGTCTAGGCAAGTGATGTACTGCTAACTGCTTCGAGACACTCTAGCCAGTGCCTTAGGACTACACACTCTAGGCAACCCTGGATCCTACAGTGTCGGTCCTCCCTTACGTTTGAGGATTATTTATTCCGGAACACATGTTTCCCCGCCCTATGGGGCGTAAATGAGCCAGATGAATCAATATCCATTGGCTTCATAGTAACTGATATATCCGAGGTGCCTCGCAATCCAACAACCACATAGGTAAAAATTTAAATGTCTGGGATCCATACCATGACACCACCCATAGCTAGAAAGAAACGTCACGTTCTCACTGCGTTCCTTTATCCCGTTTTTGACCCATACCGAGGTGTGACGCTCGCGAATTAACACTATACACAAAGCTATGCCCTTTAAGGCCGAGCTTTGATCATCAACCAGAAGACTCTACTTTTCAACAGAAGCCTTGATCAATGCATCTCTGCATGCCACACAGGCAATTCACGCCATGCGATTGATGTCTATCGATATATAACCTCTGAGCTCGTACGTCTCAGAGAAGGGTGTTAAGCAAGACTATAAATTCTCTGCCACCAAACAGATATATATTTAATAGAGATCAATCAGCACAGAATAAAATCCAATGTCGGACACACATCCATTTACAAGTTCGTTCTAGGTCTAAACGAAACCGGAGGCACCTTATTCCTCGTCCCATATGTCCAATACAGGAGAGAGGTCTTCGCATATCCGGGTGATCTCCAAGTAAGTCTGGACGATCAACACATATTACCTCGTCTTGGGTGTACAGCCCAATCAAGACATCAGTAATCATCCAAACGATGTGAAGACCTCCGGTCTTCAACCACCGTCTTCATCATCGACTTGTCGTCGAATCAGTTATTCAGAATGGGAATAAACCTGGCCTTTCCAAATAAATCGCGTATATTATAAACAAGTGCTATAAAACACAACATACGCCTCATTCCAATTCTGAATATTCTTTTATTTAAATATTCATATCCTTTAGGAAAGGTTCCCATTAATTTTATCAAAGATAAATTCTTTAAATTTATTCTTTAATCTTCCTTTGGATATTAATTCAAACCAAGTTAAGGTTTATCCAAACTAGTTGGATTAACTTACCTTACCGAAGTAATCATTTATTTAATTTTTCAAATCCCAACCTATTCATCGTATGGAGCAAAACTGATAATACTCCATAAATAAAACTACGGGGTTATCAGTAAAATTAATTAACATTTCACGTTCAAATCTGATTGAAGATTTAACTATCGCTTGGAGCAAAACTGGTGATACTTCATGCTCGATCATTTCCCAAATTTGATAATTTAAATTATCAATTCACATATCAATATAATTAAAGATTCATTAAAACTCCACTTAGTTTTAATCTTCCCAAAAATCAATATTAATGATTATTTGACTTTGGAAACACAAACATGTCGCATCAGCAATCTACATTGTACTATTGATTTCTGCCAATATATAACCTCTAAGCTCGTACGTCTTAGCGAAGGGTGTTAAGCAAGAGAATAAATTCTCTGCCACCAAACAAATATATATTTAGCAGAGATCAACCATGCAGTTCGAAATACAATGTTAGACATGTAATCCTGTCTTTATCTGGATTAAAGAACTAATGTCATTTAAAACACAGTTCACGATAAACCAAAATCACTTTCCATTAATTATGTAATCTTCATGGAAAACAGATCAATATATAATCGATATCAATTTCCGTATCTGACTAATAATATAAATGGAATAATGACAGCCTTTTAAATTCCATATATATTAACATTCTTCCTCCACAGAAGTTCATTTCGATTATTACCAAATCGAATTCCATTCCAATTAAATATTAATTAATTAGAAAACTTTGCTTTGGAAAATCCCATTAAATCTTAATAAATGATTTATATATTCCAAATCACATTTTACTATAGATCGGGTTAAAGAACGAATGTCGTTAAAAACACAATTCACAATAAACCCAATTCACATTCCATTTTAATTCCAATTAAATGTTAGTTAACTGGAAACACTAATAATCTTAATTAAAAGATTTATTATTTTCACATAGGGCTTAAGAACAGTGTTATTTAAGACACCATTCACGACAAACCCAAAATCCAATTCTTTTATTCAATTCCAATTAAATATAATTAATTGGAAAAACTTCACTAAATCTTAATTAAAGATTCATTCTTTTCCCAACTGGGTTTAAGAACAGTGTTAGCGAAGACAACATTCATGACAAACCCAAAATCCAATTCAATATTAAATACAAGGCTATGAATAGAAATTATATCGGCTTATATTCAATATCAAATTCTGAAATCAATAAATATCGTATTGGGAATAACGATATATATATATCTTCCAAATTCCCATATCAATATCCGTACAATCACGGAATCAAATATCGAAATATTCCAAAGATAATTTTGATTCAAATCTATTCCAATTCATATATTGGAAATTCAGGATATTTTTAAAACCAATTAAAATCCAATTTATTTATTTAAAAATATTGGATTATAATTCTAGTTCATAATTAGTTCATTTTTGATAAAAATATATTTTTATCTTTACAAATATGGAATTTTTCATCCCAATTCTTTCCAAATCATTTATTATGATTTTACACAAATTATTAATATTTTTAATAATTCTATCAAGGACCGTATAGTCGATTTCCATAAACTGTCATCGAACTGCACTTACAACGACCATTTCCAAATTTGATTTGGACATAATTCCAAATCCAACCGTTAGATTTCAAATCTCTTATATTCGTTGGAAAGCTCTTTTCGATACGAACCCAAAGGTTCCGGTTTTAGGAGAATCCGACGGTCGAATCTCCCGATATGTCCATTCAAAGTCAATGGTTGAAATTCGCGAACTACCACTGCGCGGCGCGTTCAATCCTGACCATTAAATATATATAATATATATATTATATATTTCATCGATTTCTATTTAAAACGTATTTTATAAATCATTTTAAATTATTTTTCAAAATGATTTCAACTTCATATTCAATTTTAAATCAAGTTTGAATATTCCATATCATTAATGTATAAATGATAATATTTTCAAAACATTGGATTTTGAAATATCTTCCTTTTTTATATTCATAATAAAAATGAATAAAATCGATATAAATATCGTTCATGTCAAAATGATGTTAATCTAATCAACACGGCTTTATATATTTAAATATTTTCATGTCCATCCCAAATCGGACATCCAAATCATATTTCGATCCATTACTGAATATTATTTTAAAATATTCATTACTCATCATTTTAAAATATTCTTTAATTTAAAATATTCATTCTTTCCGAATTGGAATCAGACACATTTAATTACCATATAATTTTATTTATATGGATTTCATACACACATGTACACAACAATAATCAAACACAGTCAACCATCATCCAGAGTGCATTACACAACTGCATAAGCGTTAAATATAAATAATTAACGCTTACAACAGTCTGTCAACCCATCGATTGACATACAACTAAATATTTGCATTAGTGTATGTCCAATACCATCCCAATACAGCCATGCCAAAAAAATACCATCCCAATACCCGTGTGGGGTTTTCAAACAACAAACACTGATTATTATTTGTGCAGTTGGGCGATGTGTAAAATATATCATCCCAATCAATATCAGTCAAATGTGTATACATAAACAAATCGTCCGATTTGTAAATGAATATTTATTTTATTCATATACACGTTAAAAATTATATTTTTAACTATAAAATATTTATTTCAACACATGAATATTTTATACAGTTCATTTATACAATAAAAATGATATTTTTATTATTCTAACATTTTTAGAAAATTTCGACAGCATAACAGCGCGATACTAGAACCAGAATAAGGTCTAGTCTTATCCCTTTCCTAATAATGGCTCGCGCCATATACAAACCAAATTCTAATCAATTCAGTTCAATTCCCAAACAAAATTCAAACAAATAAACCAATCAACCAAACAACAAAACAAACATGGTTTCAAACAAAGGTGTCGGGTGCTACTAAGCACTGTCTGCGTCCTAGTATATATATTTAACTAGAAAATAAATTAAAGTGAGAAGTTCTCACCTTTGGGATCCACTCCTCCAGTTCTAGTTCTGAATTTCTGAACCGTTTGGATTTACGAAAAATTCCAATGTAGTCTTTTCCACGCTGTTCATAGTAAAAATCACATTTCTAATAAAAATCATATATTTATGCCGCTACTCCATATATAAAAATATATTTTTTATATCGCTACTTCCTACATAGAAATCTAATTTTTATATCGTTACTTCAATTATAAAAATTATATTTTTATATCGCTATTTCTTATATAAAAATTATATTTTTATATAGCTATTTCTTATAGAAAAATATATTTTTCTATCGCTATTTCTTTATAAAAATTATATTTTTATTTCAAATCTATATGTACAAAACTCATATTTTTATAGCGATGTTTATATTATAAAATCATATTTTTATGGCACTATCATATGTATATAAATCATAATTTTACAATTCAGATTTCTATATAAAAATCATATCTTTACATCGCTACTTCATTATAAAAATTATATTTTTATAGCGCTTTATATATAATAAAGTTTATATTTTTATATCGCTATACATATAATAGAATTCATAGTTTTATCTCGCTATTCAAATAATAAAAATCAAATTTTTATATGCTATTCATATAAATAAAAATCATATTTTTCTTTATAAACTATACATGAAAAAAAAATCATATTATTCTTTATAAACTATACATGAAAAAAATCATATTTTTCTTTATAAACTATACATAAAAAATCATATTTTTCTTTATAAACTATACATGAAAAAAAATTCATATTTTTCTTTATAAACTATACATGAAAAAATCATATTTTTCTTTATAAATTATGCCTGAAAAAAATCATATTTTTCTTTATAAACTATACATGAAAAAATCATATTTTTCTTTATAAACTATGCATGAAAAAATCATATTTTTCTTTATAAACTATACATGGAAAAATCATATTTTTCTTTATAAACTATATATGAAAAAAAATCATATTTTTCTTTATAAACTATACATGAAAAAAAAATCATATTTTTCTTTATAAACTATGCATGAAAAAATCATATTTTTCTTTATAAACTATGCATGAAAAAAAATCATATTTTTCTTTCTCTAAAAATCATATTTTTAAACCACTAAAAGATCGCATTTTTAAATCTCTAAAAATCGCATTTTTAAACCACTTAAAATCGCATTTTTATCTAGGAATGAAAAATCAGAAAACTTACTTTTGAAATTGGAAGCGACGAGGGGGATGGCGGTTGGAGGATATGCTGTGGTGATGGTCGACTGGCGGCGATGCCCCATTGGTTGGAGGCGGCTGTTGATTTCGAGCTGGGGTTTGGAGGAGGGATTTGCAGGGTTCAAATAGAGAAAAGGGGGTTGGAGGAGGAAGAAGGAAGTGCGGAGGGGAGGTGGCACAGCGGTGGGGCCCTCCGGCGGTGGCGTGCAGGCGAGGGGGCGATGAAGTCTGAGCGACGGCGGTTTTCTCAGAGGAAGGAGCGCGATTTTCTTTTATTTATTTATTTTATCTCGTATGAAACAAACGATAGGGGAGGGGAGAGAGAAATAAAGGGGTTGACCAAATTTAATAATATATATATTTAATTCCAAAAAGTAACTTTTTAATTCGAACTCCAAATCGAATCCACCGGCTGTCGTCACGAACTATTTACCCCCATTCCGAACACAATGGGATATGTTTCATAACCCAATTCGGCTGTTACGATCAGTTCCGCTAAATTTAAAATATAAATCATTATATTTTAAATTCAAATGCACATTTTAATTTACCGAGGCCACGTACTAACTCCAAAAATTCCAGAAAAATAAATATGGCTATGTTTCGACGATATGGTCCCAAAAAAACTAATTTCGTCGAATTTGGAGATCATTTGAAAAACGATCATTTTCCAGTCGATTAAATTCAAACTAAATTGACCAAACATGTTTAAATCCGCCACGCTCACATATTGATTCCAAAAATTATGAAAATTGGAATCTAGCAATAATTTGACATTACGGAACCAACAAAAGTGGTTTCGTCGAAAACGGAGGTCATTTGCAAGATTGCTTTTTTTAAGGACTATATATTATATAAAATTCCATAGTGACTATTCTAAATTTTCAACTGGACATAACTTTTTATTCCCGTTATGTAATCTGGATTTTTCACATCCGTTGGAAAGATATTTTCAAACATATTCAAATATTTCTTGTTTCATTGAAATCTGATTTATTCTAAATCCTGTACATTCAATTGAAATTTGAAATTGAATTTTCAAACTACCGCGCCATTTCCAATTCCTTTTATAATTAAAACAAATATTTATATTCTAACTTCGATTTAAATAAATTTATACGTTCTAATTTTAATCAAAAGAAATTTCTAGTAGTTATTATTTAGAATAAATCATTTTAAATATTCAAAATTCATTAAAATTGCCAAAATAAAAATTTTAAATGGGCTCCGATTTTCCGGGTTGTTACACTGTCGCTTCTGGAATGGGTATCCTCAACATAGTCGCTGCCATCATTGCCACCCCAAACATAACTAGGTATTCGGGTGCAACTGCTAGAACTCCCAATTGGCTTCCATCTCCTACTCCTTCAGATCTAAACTCACTCCTAGATGTTTGACGACTCATTCTAAATCTAAAATAGAATGATTAGTCCACTTACAAGATAAACTACTAAAGAAGTACAAATGCTACTACTATATATGCTAACATGTATAGTAGGTATCCAACTGAAATCTACAAATACATCTCTCATATGTAATTACGTCTTTGAATTTTGGCCACAATTGTTGACCAGAGCTCTGATACCAAATGTGACGACCGCCCATAACCCCTGCGCTATACAAGAGGAATAATGCGCTAAAAGGCATGCTAGGCAGCTATAGACGATTATCAGAGTAGGTAAATAACATCGGAACCTGTCGTAAATCTCACAGCGTAAGGATAAAATATAATAGAACATATACAACAGGTAATATTAGTGAAGCATATTTGAACAGAAATCTCAAATTTTCAAACAACAAGAAAGTATATCCTTACACCAGGAAGGCAACACATGTCTGTACAAATTTTCCTCACTACAGCACTTAGAGTAGAGTAATGAACAACAGAAATCTAAATACTATATAGTAAGAAAGATAGTACGCTAGCCTTCTGCTCGCCTTCGAACTACTACATCGTCTTTACTATGCTATCACGTGCTACCTAGTCTGCCTATCCAAAATCGAATGTACAGCCCAAGGTAATAAGAGGGAAACATAAAACATTGAGTTAGACAACAGTCTTAGTGAGTGATAAAATAGCTAACAAACTTCATCAATAAAGTTTATGACCCACAACATCAGAGAAGAGCATAACTTCCATCTTCCCCACATCGGACAGTGATAGCCTTTACAACCCATACAACCAAAGGGACAATAATTCATCCATAGTAATCAAAATGACCATTCAATCATGGTAAATAGAAGAAACCAATCAGTAAAACTCATAACATCCCGATTATAGATTTCACGTAAACCATTTTAATCGAATTCATCATCCCTCAAGCACAAGCCCCAGAGGCCGAAACCAATATCATACATGCACCCAAAAAATATCTCCTTCGACGTTAGACAATCTACATGAGACGGTACAAACAAAGAAACCAATCATCCATGATAGACTCTGGCTATCACGGTCAATCCTGCTTTGAAACCATCGTAATTGTATGACTAACCCATACTGCCATCCGTCAAGGGCTAATGGCAACCCCGGTCCTAGAAAAACACCATACGTATTTGCATCATTATATACCTAGGTCTTTTCACCGATACCCAGGGTGCTCGACCTACATCCAGTCTTTTTGGTGCCCCTATTATACCCCTGTTTTGGGACCACAAGAACCTACGAAACGATAATTCCTCAGCCTTCACACCTCTAGTCATCTTCACTTGTGACTATCCATAAGCTCAGAACACTTAAGAGCAACCATTACTTCACACGACCTCAATACATCCTTGAGTCGTTCTTTCACATGAACTCAATACATCTTTGGGTCATTCTTTCTCATAAACTCAATACATCCTTGAGTCATACTTTCACATTCGTTGTATACAACCAAGAACGAACAAATCACATCACTTCGAACATCCTCATCTGGACTTTCATCGAAGCCACCATCTCAACACCCTTGAGTTATCACCCCACCCATTACATTTCAATGACAAACGAATGCATCACATCACTTTGATCATCCCTACTTGAACTCTCTTCAAAGCTAGAACCGTCGTCGACTCAAAAACAGGCTTCGTTTGGTCGATACTACATTTCATAGCATTTCCATCTTTTTTGAAATGAAAAACTGGCCAAAATGTCAAAACAGCCTTTTACAGCGTTTCTGAAATGCTATTATATCCCCTGGTTCAATTACGCATCCATGCGCGAATGAAACCCATGCACGACCAACCACAACTTTTTAAAAATGTTGTAGTAGGTGCAACCGATAAAAACATTCCACAAATTTTGTTGTAGGTGCGACAAAAACCCATGCGCACCGACCACAACATTTCACAAATGTTGTCGTAGGTGTGACCCAAAACACATGCGCGATCGCCCACAGCATTTCACAAATGTTCTTATAGGTGCGACCTACCACATGCGTGACCGAACAAAGCATTTCACATACGATGTCGCAGGTACGACTGACCACATGCGCGACGGACCATAGCATTTCACAGATGTTGTCGTAGGTGTGAACGACCACATGTGCGAACGACCACATGCACGACCGACCACAACATTCCACAAATACCGTCGTAGGTGCATCGTAGGTGCGACCGACCACAACATTTCAAAAATGTTGTTGTAGGTGTGAACCGAACCCATGCCTCTCCAAGAAAACACACCATGAGCGAGCGACCCCCCTATGTACGGCCCAAAACCTACACTTCACCAATTCCACTCCAATTTCCACCAAAACTTCGCCAAACGATGGATTTGATGAAACCAACTTGTCCAATTCATCAAATATGATCAAAAAGATGGTATGAACCCACTAACAACATGATCATAATGGTTTTCTCCAAATCATGTAAATCACTCCAGACATAATAATGAATGGTCATATGAACTGTGACACCCCACGTCCGTTAATGTCACTCATTAAGAGAAGGCGTTAAGTTCCGTGAAGCGATATAGGTAAACAAAAAAAAAACATTACAAGATGGATATAAAAGCAACAACGGAATTCAAAATTTTATTTCAAACATAAATCATAACATCGTGGTCCGAAATATCACAAGTCTGAAACTACATAAAAGCCATTACAAAAACATAAAACTTTCTGTCTTGTTCCATCAGAGTACATAAAAAGCATAATTCCCCAAAAAGAGACAAAGCCATAGTAGAGATAAGAACTTGAGCAATACTTCAAGAGCAGCTCCTTAGCAAGATAAAAGCAGAATCACAATCAAGCCTGAGTGTTCCCGCCCTAAGAACCTGGGGGAAAACGGAAGAAAGAAGAGGAAACAAAAAGGGTCAGACATAAAGTCTAGCGAGTCCATTTACTTTTAGCAAGTAAATAAATTAAAGTAGCATGAAAGATATATAAAGTGGATAAGAGGGAGATAACTACATAAAAGGTAAGCATGACAAGGTAACAGGATAGAGTGTATACGCTTATCTAATGATTACTTTGCACTATTACTAGAATAACCAGAATGACATGATCCCTTCCACTATAAGGTGGTAGACTTAGGCATACGTCTGAATGTATCCTAACTACTACCCTTATCGATTGGCTCCCTAATCCGCGTAGATACTCTGTGCCGGCCCCACCGTAGGATGTATCACGTCCTAAAGTGGCAACCCTTCGCTGATATGCACAGCCCCATATCTACAGGTGTCACAGTCGTCTTATCCCCCTCTGCCCGGCCGGTACACGCCTATGACCCGGTTGGTTTGCACCGCCCACACTGTCCTCCATGTTTGGATCTCTTACAATCTATTCAGTAAGCGTGCCCCTTCTCCGACCTAGTTCGGAGTACTTTGTTTGATACCTACTCCGGGTTACTGACTAAAACGGGTCCCACGCAACATGATACAAGCTCTCCCATTTGTCTTGTATCCCCCACTAGGTTTTCTACAGGTTATATTTACCCTAAAGGGTGTCTTTAATTATATAACCCCAATCTTTATACCATTATGCTTACCTATAGGTGTCTTTAATACATAACCCCCAATTGGTTAAGTTTTGTGGGTCTATATTTAAATATTACCCACCCTTCTCAGATATACTTAACTTAACCCTCCCATTGTTCAACCAAGTTTACTTAACCCCTATTCATGTTTATGTTCACCCAATCACTATGGATTCAACTAGGTTAAGTATTTCAATTTCTTACCATGTCCATTTATGGTTTATAATGGGCTAGACATCCACATTAGGCCTACAGCTTGAGGATGCTGGATATGCCGGTCCGGTCTGGGTAGACTTCTTCCACAAGTTGTGCCTAACCTCGTATCTTAGTCGGTCTCGTATTTGTGCACTTAGACTCCTTACATTAGAATAAACATTTGCGGTTGCTGGATATGCTGGTTGGGCCCAGGAAGACTTCCACCACAAATGCAATCTAACCTCGTATCATAAGTGCAGTTACAGTTTCTAATTACTGTAATCCTAAGCATTTTAACCAATTAATTACCTATGTCTTATAGCTGTTCGTGCCCATTTACCCAATTATATTCATAGTGAATTATATGTCCAAATTCATATTCATTATACAAAATATGCCAATACTAATATATTCCCCTGTTCCCTAACTAATGCATTCACATATATTTGGCAGCATGCCTAGGCTAGAAAATAGCCTGGCCATAAACAATAAAAAGGGAAAGGTGATAGGAAGATGACAATAGTGATTATTCCAACATAATTGGCATAAATATATATATATTGGCATAGACATGTAATTGGTATAATATTAAGGTGGACATAAAAGCAGATCTAGTGAACAGGTGATGGTAAAACTAGATCTAACATAATAAGGATGTTCTAATAGGCATGAAGAGATCTAAATAAGGATTCATATGTCCAATTGATGACAGATCTAAATTAACCACTACATGATAGGTAGAAGATAATTTAGAGGGAGAATTAGATCTAAACTAGATTTTAACTGTCCAAATAATGACAGATCCAAATTAACCATAAACATAGATAAAGGTTAAGATCCACATATATGACATGATAAATTAACCACAAGAGAATTAGAGCTATAAAAATAGATATAGCATGAGAAAGGTTAAGAGCCAAGAATATCATAGATTCATAATTTATAATAGATCCAAATCACAGTTATATCACATTTACTTTTAGTCATTTAAATCTAAGAATAACTAAACTCACAATGTTTGGATTTTATAAGATAGAGGAGAAATTGTTGGGGTTGAATCTCGGATCTAAAGCCGAATCTCTAACTGATTAGCTGTAGATGATAGTTGCAGAAGAAAAGGATTCGGTTCAGTTCAAACACCGATAGCGTTTGGCCTCCACTGATTTTCAGTGAAGAAAATAAGAGGAATGGACATCTATATATAGCTGCCAGCCTCCAAAATTTGTCCTGCCACTTCAGCCCTAGGGGGTCGACCCCCCTTGGGGAGTCCACCCATGGGTCGATACCATCCTTGAGGGGTCAACCCCGAGGTCGACACCCCTCTTATAGGGTCGACTCCCCTAGGTGGGATTTTTCCCACTTCCCTCAGTTTCCGCGATTTCGAATTTTGAACTGAAAATTTGAATTTGTGGAACCTATATATATAATCATCTTGCATGTATACAAACTTCAAAGCTTCATAACTTCTTCATACGTTGTTCGTTTTCCGCAAACCAAATGTCTATCTCGACCAGAATTTCGAGATGAACGCAATGGCGCAGTCCGTTTCCCTTAATTCTGAATATTAAATTAATTATTATTTAATTTGTCCTCTTTTAGTGTTGTTAAAATTACGGGGTGTTACATTCTCCCCTACACAAAGGATTTCGTCCTCGAAATCTCTAAGTTGAGAAGAATGTATATCCTACCATCCATCATCCATCTACTTATTCATCAATCACAAGCATCCATTGTCCTTAAAGATTTCTAATGCTTATATGAGCATATGAAAAGGTTTGTGTATATGTCCCAATACTAATGCAAAGTTTAAGCGGCCTACAGACTCAATCGACCTCCTTAATGCAATGTATGCTAGTGCCATGAATCCAATATGTATGAAAATAATCCTATTATAACATGTAAGTTCTGTATATGTGCACATTCATTCGTCCAAATGCACATCCATATGCTAATACATCCATTTTCACATATTAAAGAAAAGAAAAATGCACACACATATATGTGGTATGAGAGTGATTGAGCCAATCTAGTGCCTATGTGTGTGTATATGCATCCACAGACAATCGCTAGCAAACACTTGCATCCATCAAACATAACATGTCTCAAACACATGTTTACATCCATAGGATTCCTATCTAAAGGTCGAAAATACTATAGATAGGACATACTCAAATGAAAGAAGAAAACATAGATAAAACTTTGGAAAAAGGAGTTAAGAACATACCCTCGAAAAGGAAAGGGTAAGAAGCACGAATCTTGTCTTCAGTCTCCCAAGTTGCATCCTCTGGGTTATCTCCCCATTAAACCTTTATCAGCTTGATTTCTTTATTGCGTAGCTTCTTAACTTCTAATCCAAGAATACGGGTAGGAACTCGTCTAACTGTTGCCTCTCGTTCCACTTCTACTTCCTCTAATATACTTGGCTCAACAACTTCCATCGTGTCATGCAATCACTTCCGCAGATGAGAAACGTGGAAAACATCATGAATGCCGGATAGATTTTTTGGAAGCTTTACCCTATAGGCCATTTGGTCGATTTTCTCGGTTATGGGAAATGGTCCCACAAATCCGGGTGCCAACTTCCCTACAGATCCGAAGCAAATCACATTCCTCAAAGGCAATGCTTTAATGAAAACTAAGTCTCTAACTTCAAATTCGATGTTAGTCCTTCTTTTGTCTACATAGGATTTCTGCCTATCTTGAGTTGTCTTCATCCGCCGTTGAATAAGATCAGTTTTCTCGGACGTTTCTCTAACCATATCAGGTCCAAGTAATAATCTTTCTGTAAATTCCCACCAACAAGTTGGTGATCTACAAGGTTGTCCGCACAATGCTTCGAAGGGTGCCATACCAATGCTAGCTTGATAACTGTTGTTGTAGGCAAACTCTACTAAAGGAAGATGCTCTTCCCAAGTCCCTACGAAGTCTAGGATATATATAATTAAAAGATCCTCAAGAACTCTTCTCACCCTCTCCGTTTGTCCAATAGTCTGAGGATGATAAGCGATACTCAAACACAACTGTGTACCTAATGCTTCTTGCAAGCTCCTCCAAAATTCATTGGTAAAGATGGGGTCACGATCGCTTATGATGCTGGAAGGTACTCCATGAAGACGGACTACCTCACGAACGTAAATTGCTACCATGATGTCGTCCTCTTACTCCTAACTGGAATATAATGAGTGCGCTTAGTGAGTCTATCCACCACAACCCAGATACTGGTGTTGCCTTTCTTCGATTTAGGCAACCCATCTATGAAATCCATAGAGACGCTCTCCCATTTCCACTGAGGAACCTCCAAAGGATGAAGTAAACCACCGAGCAAATTAAACATTGAGAAACAAACTCTGCAACATATTTCTTCATCCCAGCCCAAAGGAAAACCCTCTTCATGTATCTGTACATCTTATCAACGCCTGGATGAATAGTCATCTTAGAATGGTGGGCTTTTTCTAGGACTGTCGTTATCAAACTTCCAGTTTGAGGACCACAAAGCCTTCCGTCCCTTTTCATCTATGGAATATCAACTGAGGTGACCAGAAGTATCCCCTTTTCTGAGCTTATCAATGATGTCTAAAATCTGTGGGTCTCCTTGTTACGAAGCTCCTATCTGATCCATAAGAGTTGGTCGTATTTCTAGTGATGCAAATAAATCAGGTAAAATCTCGATGGAGGGTCTAAAGTCAAAAGTTGATATGAACTCCAAGCTCTTCCTTTCCACGAACAGAGGACTTAAGGCCATCCTCTACCTACTTAGTGTGTCGGCCATCACATTGCCATTGCCAGGAGTATATGCAATTTCAAAATCATAAGAAGCTAGGAACTCCATCCACCTTTGTTGCCTTAAATTAAGGTCCTTCTGCAAGAACATATACTTGATAGATTTATGATCGGTATATAACTCGAACTTTTCTCCAAGTAAATAATGACACCACGTCTTGAGCGCGAATACTATGGCAGCTAGCTCTAAATCATGGGTGGAGTAGTTCTTCTCATAACTCTCAATTGTCTACCCCCATAACACACTACCCTTCCTTCTTGCATCAGAACCGCACCAAGCCCAGTACTACATGCATCAGTGTAAACTGTAAACACTTCATTCCCATCAAGCAAGGTCAAGACTAGGGCTGTTTTTAGAGCCCTCTTTAGTGGTTGGAAAGCAACATCACAATCTATATCCCCATGAAAATGCCAAGTTCTTCTTCATCAATCTGGTGATCAGGGCTGATATCTTTGCGAAGTCCTTATTGAACTTCCTATAATAGCTTGCCAATCCAAGAAAGCTTCTCACCTCTATTGCATTTTTAGGAATTTGCCAATCTTGCACCGCAACCACCTTTGCAGGATATACAGTTATCCCTTCTTTGGAGACCACATGCCCTAAGAATCTTACCTCTTTTCACCAAAAATGACATTTGGAGAACTTTGCCTTAAGCTGATGCTCACGGAGAGTTTTCAAAACTTCTCTCAAATGTTGGCCATGCTCTTATTCGCTTTTGAAGAAGATCAAGATATCATCAACAAAGCCTATGACAAATTTATTTAGAAACCCCCGAAACACCCTACTCATTAGATCAACAAATAGGCGGGTGCATTCGTCAACCCAAAAGGAATAACTAGCCATTCAAAGAAACCATCCGGAGTTATAAAAGCAGTCTTATCTATACTTTCCTTAGCCACCCTTAACTGATGAAATCCCGTGGCCAAGTCCAACTGAGAAAATACCGAGGCACCAACAAGCTGATCAAATAAATCATCAGTCCTTGGGAGCGGGTGTCTGTTCTTCTTGGTGAGTTTATTCAGCTCTCTATAGTCCACACACAAGCGAAGTGAACCATCCACTTTAGTTGCGAATACCACTGGAGCACCCCATTTAGATACGCTTCAGTTGATAAACCCTTTTTCAAGTAGCTCCCCTACTTGTTTACTCAGCTCCCTCCTTTCCCTCAGAGCCATATGGCGCACTGGTAATGCAACTGGCTTTGCATTGTCCACCAGATATATATATGGAAATCGATCTCATGCCTCGGAGGTAAAACCCATACTTCATCAGAAACATCAGAATATTCTCAGACTACTGGAACAGATTGCAAATAATTGATAGATGCACCAAGAGACTCTAGGAAACTAAGCATAACAGACCCTTGTGGGTCACAAGAAATCTCGAGGGTCCTCCCATGGCAAGTCAAAAGTCTAATGAACCTCCTCTCACAATCTAGAATGGCACCATACGTGGTTTACCAATCCATCCCTAGAATCAAACCATAGCCCATAAAACCGAGCAAATACGCGTCACATTCAAACTCGACGCCTAACACAGATATTCTCAAACCCCAAAAAATCATAGACAAATGAGCCGAACCACCAATGGGGTTTTAGACAACTATGGGATCCACTACCATACTAGTAACTAAGTGCAGTGATTCAACCAAAGAACTACATATAAATGAGTGTGAAGCGTCAGAAATAAAAAGTGTTCTAATAGGATGATTTGAAAGAGAAATTAAACCTTCCATAGAAATTTTTCTACCTCTATCATGAGCACGGATCGCGAGAGCATGCGCCTATCCTCCATAAGTTCCTGCCTTCTGACTTTGTCCCTGATTCTTCGGGCACTCCCTAGCAAAGTGTTCGACCTCTCCACAATTGAAGCAAAAATTCTTCCTTCTTTTGTAGTCCTTCACCAGGTGACCTTCTCTCCCACAATTGTGACACTTCCTCTTGTCCTTAGCCTTGTCATTCTTTCCGTCTTTCTTTTGTTGTTGTTGTTGCCGCCCTTTCTTGGGTCATACCTTCTTGTTTTGCGTTGTTTCCTCGGCTTTTACCTCCATCTTTTCTCCTTTCTCTTCCTCATACATCAAGGCCATATCAACAAGCCTTTCAAAAGTTTCCCCCATTGGAAAATGGGGCATAGCTAACCCATAAAGGGGTTCATTCAGCCCTTTAGCCAACCGCAAAGCTTTCTTATGCGGAATATCCACCAGTTCCAGTCCAAATATTGACAACTGGTTGAATTTGTTCACATACTCTTTATCCGTCAAGTTTCCTTATTTGAGTGCTAAGAGCCTCTCCATTTGCATGCTTTTCTCAGCTTAGGAAAGGAACTTCATTTCAAACCTCTATCTAAAATCAGCCCAAGTTTCCACTGGATGGCCTGCTTGGGTTACCTCCCATAAATGAAGCTTCATCCTTCAGTAGCCAGACAGCGAACTGAATCTTCCTTCGATCTTCCACTTTAAAGATTACAAACAAGTCCTCCGTCTCCTTAAGCCAATTCCTTGCCTCTATGAATGTCTCGGTTTCATGGAATGACTTTACTCCCATAGCACGGAAATCTTTGCAGATCTTAGAGAAATTGTCTGCACACGGAGGAGGAGGAGAAGGAAAAACGGGTGCAACTAGGGGAGGAACGTTTCCTTGGCCTTCGGTAGGCTCCGTAGCCTCCAGATACCTATGGAATTAGCCTGGTATCATAACACCCTCTGGAATATTGGGTTCCCCAAACATGCTGAAAAAGAAAAGGAAAGAGATTCAGACAGGGGATCGAAAGATATTACTTATGGCTTTTTGGGGAATGTTTCTCAATATAGGCTTTTCCTTTTGAAAATGCTTTCTTTTAAACCGATTTTAAAAATAATTTTCAAAAACTTTTATCTAATTTGGCAACCTTCAGCTCTGATACCAAGTGTGACACCCCACGTCCATTAATGTCACTCATTAAGAGAATGCATTAAGTTTCGTGAAGCGGTATAGGTAAACAGAAACATAAACATTACAAGACAAATATAAAATCAACAAAGGAATTCAAATATTTTTTTTCAAACATAAATCATAACATCGTGGCCCAAAATATCACAAGTCTGAAACTACATAAAAGTCATTACAAAAACATAAAACTTTCTATCTTGTTCCATCAAAGTACATAAAAAGCATAATTCCCCAAAAAGAGACAAAACCATAATAGAGATAAGAACTTGAGAAATACTTCAAGAGAAGCTCCTTAGCAAGATAAAAGCAGAATCACAGTCAGGATTGAGTGTTACCGCCCTGAGAACCTGGCGGGGAGACGGAAGAAAGAAGAGGAAACAAAAAGGGTTAGACATAAGCAGAATAATGGTCAATCTTGAATATTCCCGCCTTTAGAACCTGGGGGGAAACAGAAGAAAGAAGAGGAAACAAAAAGGGTTAGACATAAAGCAGAATCACGGTCAAGCCTGAATGTTCCTGCCATGAGAACCTGGGGGGGAAACGGAAGAAAGCAGAGGAAACAAAAAGGGTTAGACATAAAGTAGAATCATGGTCAAGCCTGAGTGTTCCCACCTTAAGAACCTTGGGGGGGGGGGGAACGGAAGAAAGAAGAGGAAACAAAAAGGGTTAGACATAAGCAGAATCACGGTCAAGCCTGAGCGTTCCCACCCTGAGAACCTTGAGGGGGGAACGGAATAAAGAAGTGGAAACAAAAAGGGTTAGGCGAGTCTAGTTACTTTCAGCAAGTAAATAAACAAAACTAGCATGATAGTCATATAAAGTGGGTAAAAGAGAGATAACTAAATAAAAGGTAAGCATGACAAGGTAATAAGATAAATTATATGCTTCCCTAATGATTACTCTTCACTATTACTAGAATAACCATAATGAGATGATCCCTTCCACTATAAGGTGGTAGACGTAGGCATACATCCGAATGTATCCTAACTAGTACCCTATTCAATTGGCTCTTTAATCCGCGTAGATACTCTGTTCCGACACCACCATAGGATGTATCATGTCTTAAAGTGGAAACCCTTTGCTGATTTGCATAGTCCCATATCTGCAGGTGTCACGGTCGTCTTATCCCCCTCTGCCCGGCCCATACACGCACATGACCCGATCGGTTTGTACTGCCCCACACCGTCCTCCACGTTTGGATCTCTTATAATCAGTTCAGTAAGCATGCCCCTTCTCCGACCTAGTTCGGAGTACTTTGTTTGATACCTACTCTAGGTTACTGACTGAAACGAGTCCCACATAATATGATACAAGCTATCCCCTTTGTCTTATGTCCCCCACTAGGTTTTCTACAGGTTATATTTACCCTAAAGGGTGTCTTTAATTATATAACCCCAATTTTTTACCGGTTATGCTTACCTATAGGTGTCTTTAATCCATAACCTCCAATTGATTAAGTTTTGTGGGCCTATATTTAAATATTACCCACCCATCTCAGATATACTTAACTTAACCCTCTCATTGTTCAGCCAAGTTTACTTAACCCCTATTCATGTTTATGTTCACCTAATCGCTATGAATTCAACTAGGTTAAGTATTTCAATTTCTTACCATGTCCATTTATGGTTTATAATGTGCTAGACCTCCCACATTAGGCCTACAACTTGTGATATGCCAGTCTTGTCCAGGCAGACTTCTTCCACAAGTTGGGCCTAACCTCGTGTCTTCGCTCGTCTCGTATTTGTGCACTTAGACCCCTCACATTAGATTAAACATTTGCAGTTGCTGGATATGCCGGTCGGGTCCGGGCAGACTTCCACCACAAATGCAATTTAACCTCATGCCATAAGTGTAGTTACAGTTTCTAATTACTGTAATCCTAAGCATTTTAACCAATTAATTACCTATGTCTTATAGGTGCTCATGCCCATTTACCCAATTATATTCATAGTGAATTATATGTCCAAATTCATATTCATTATACAAATTATGCCAATTCTAATATTTTCCCCCGTTCCCTAACTAACGCATTCGCATATATTTGGTGGCATGCCTAGGCTAGAAAGTAGCCTGGCCATAAACAATAAAAAGGGAAAGGTGATAGGAAGATAACAATAGTGATTATTCTGACATAACTGGCATAAATATATATACTAACATAGACATGGAATTGGCATAATAATAAGGTGGACATAAAAGTAGATCTAGTAAACACGTGATGCTAAATCTAGATCTAACATAATAAGGATGTTCTAATAGGCATGAAGAGATCTAAATTAGGATTCATATATCCAATTAATGGCAGATCTAAATTAACCACCACATGATAGGTACAAGATGATTTAGAGGGAGAATTAGATCTAAACAAGATTTTAACTGTCCAAATAATGACTGATCCAAATTAACCATAAACATAGATAAATGTTAAGATCCACATATGTGACATGATAAATTAACCAATAGAGAGTTAGATTTATAAAAATAGATCTAGCATGAGAAAGGTTAAGATCCAAGAATATCGTAGATTCATAATTTATAACAGATCCAAATCACAGTCATATCACATTTACTTTTAGTCGTATAAATCTAAAAATAACTAAACTCACAGTGTTTGGATTTTAGGAGACAAAAGAGAAATTTTTGGTGTTGAATCTCGGATCTAAACTTGAATCTCTAACTGATTAGCTCTAGATGATAGTTGCAGAAGAAAAGGATTCGGTTCAGTTCAGGCATCGGCAGCGTTTGGCCTCTATTGATTTTCAGTGAAGAAAACAAGAGAAATGAACCTCTATATATAGCTGTCAGCCTCCAAAATCCGTCCTTCCACCTCAAACCTTGGGGGGTCAACACCCCCTTAGGGGGTTGACACCCCCCTTGAGGGGTCGACCCCGGGGTTGACCCCCCTCCTATGGGGTCGACTCCCTTAGGTGGGATTTTCCCCGCTTCCCTCTATTTCCGTGATTTCGAAGTTTGAACTGAAATTCTGTATTCCTGGGCCCTATACACACACACATACACACACACACACACACTCACACACACACACACACACACACACATATATATATATATATATAATTTTCCAGCGCGTATACAAACTTCAAACCTTCATAACTTCTTCATATGGTGTCCGTTTTATGCAAACCAAATGTCTATCTTGACCAGAATTTCGAGACGAACGCAATAGCCTAGTCCATATCCTTTATTTCTGAATATTAAATTAATTATTATTAATTTATCCTCTTCTAGTGTTGTTAAAATTACGGGGTGTTACATGAGCAAAACTATAGATCTAACCTACGTAAACATATAAAATAACATGGAATCATTAACCTAAACTTACTAAATGAGATCATAGGGTGATTCGTATGAAAATGGGCTTAACATGGCATAAATCTATGGAAAAACACCTAAATATGATGAGAAACATGATCAATCACTCATACACTTCATTGAATCCATTTGAGAGATGTAAACCACTCACTGATTCTCCAGAATAAGCTAAAATTGATGAAATAAGAATCCGGACAGCAAGCATCTCACACTAAACACATTGATTTGATGAACTCTTACCTCAATTGATGTAGATATAGCCTCTAATGGTGTAGATCTATATTTCCCTCCTTGGATTATGATTTCTAATGGTGGAAAGGTGTTAGAGGAAGAAGGAGCTCAAGGCCACCAAATGAGAGAATGAGAGAAGTAATCTATTCTCCATACCCCCTCATCCCCTATTTATAGTTTCCACCAACTCACTAATGGGCCTCCCCAATTCAGCCCATTAGGCTCATAAAACCTGTATAGCCAACTGAAAAACCTTAAAACAATGATTCCTCCCAAACAGCTGAGACAAAATTTTAATGTAACCACTCTACGGAAAGACAATCAAATTCCTTTCCAATGGCTCAGGTCTCACCCTCTGATTCGACCTGAGTCAAAAGTTATTCTCTGTACAAGGCTGGCAGAGTCAAAATGGTCACAAACAAAATTGGTAAAAATTATGGACATGTATCACATCCCCATAAGCAGCGTATTAAAAGATGAGAATGATCTAACCCTCATGAAATAAAATAAAAATATTTTACGATCTTCCGATACGTAAAATGCGGGTTGTTATATTGCTTTAAGCATTCTCCAGATTTAGACTGTTGCCGTTTTTATTTGACCCCCTCTAATTACTTTTAACAAAATATAAAAAAAGTTATTCCCTTATTAAAATTAGATAATTGATTGAATTAAACTGAAATTTGAATTTTTAAACTTATGTTTCATTTTCGTCTACCTTATGGATTACTTAAACTTTTCTCTTGTCTTTACTTCTAGCTTTTCTCCACATAAATATAATATAATATTTTACATTTAGAAATCTAGGAACTACGAAGAAAATAGAATGGTAGAGCTCAGCTTCTGAAATGGAAAACATGGTAAGAGAAGTGAGAAATTAGGTTTGTATTTATAATAAGGTTTTGGGGTTAATATGGAGTATTAGATTTATCTTAGAAAACCTTTAATTATTAGTGGATGCAACTTAATGTGTCATCCACTCTTATTTTATAATTACGCTTTACGCATTGATTGATTAACATTTCGATTAGTATGTTATACTCTATTCCTATTTAAACGATTGTGTTTGTTTGCTTCCCCAATTAAATCTAATTTCAATAGTAATTTGTTTCCGGTTATAAGTATTCATTGAGATCTAGTTTTTAATGTCAACAACTAAGTCTAAGTTTCCATTAACATTACCGACTAGCACGTTAATTAAGTTTTATTACCATTTTTACATACGCATTTATTTTCAATCCCATACGTTAATATCTTTTATTTTCAAACTTCGATCGGAAAAGTGAAGGAAATCCGAAATCAAGCAAAGTGGGGTTACTTGTTTTACAAGGTCAGTTTCTCACTATAAATATTCACAAACCCTTCTTTCATATCATTATCATATCGAAATATTGCCGAATTGCTGTGACTCTTATAATTTCACATGGTTAGTTCTCTTCTCTTATTTTATTTTTTGATTTCTAGCTACCAATCATCCTTTTTTTATTTGGATATGTTAGATAAACCCTGAATACGTTTTACCCTGGTGTTAGGTTGTTTGATATTGTTTTTAGCGTTAAATAAACTTCTTCAATTAGGAATTTATTGATGCAGTTTAATCCATACTCATAGATCTATGTTATAACCTACGGGATTCAGCCCTTACACGGATTGATATATAGTCCCGATCATTTGTTCTCTTCGTAATCTCACACGCCTGTGATGTTAGTATTTTGTTTCTGAAAGTTAGTTTGGATTCGAAATTCTGTTCTGATTTGTATTATTCACAATGATGGATCAATCTTCAAGGTTTTGATATTTGATTATTGTAGCTGTGTGAACGCATATTAGTATAAATATATGAGAAACCAAGTTTTGTTTAAACATATCTATCTTCTACTTCTGAGTTGTTGTGAACCCATTTTTTTTTGGCTAATAGGCTTAACTGTTCATGTATTCACGGTTATAATATGTACAGGCAATGGCGATTTAACCATATGCATTTTGCCTAAACTTCGTTCTCAATGTCACATCCTTAAACAAGTTTATAAGGCCTAGCTAAACTTAAATTTAATAGTGAAATGAAGCGTTAGTGCCTAGTCAATTTGACTTTAATTGTAAGTTGCCTCATATATATGAAATTTTTTGTACTCATTTTGGCCTTCTCAGAAAAAAGTTAGGATTGTTGTAACCTCTCAACTGAATTACGGACATAGATGGAGTTTTAAAATAAAATTTTGCAAATGATCACTTTACATTTACAGCTATTTTCGATCCCATATGTTTAATATTTTCTATTTTCAAACTTCAATCGGAAAAGTGTGAAACCCGAAATCAAGCAAAGTGGGGTTACATGTTTAGCGAATTTACAATTATCTCCCTCTACTAGGTCAGTTAGGTTTCCCACTATAAATATTCACAAACTCTTCTTTCTTAGAGCACTCCCAGCATAGTGAGGGAGGCTGAAATGGGGAGGAATTGGTGTTTCTGATCACGTTGCAGCAGTGGCGCGACGAGGGTGGAGAAGCAATCGAAATGGCGACGGTCGCCATTTCGAATTTAAAGTGCCGACGGTTAAACGGTTTTCTGAAAACCGTTTAAGAATTTTAAATTAAAACAAAAAATCTTGTGCGTCACCCTACCCACTGGTGGAAGGATGGGGGAAATTCACATTCAAAATTTGATATCCATGCTCAAATCAATGTCGACTGCTGGGAGTGCTCTTATATCATATCAAAATATTGCTGAATTGCTGTGACTTGTATAATTTCAACATGGTTAGTTCTCTTCTCGTATTTTGTTTTTTGATTTCTAGTTACCAATTAGCCATTTTTTCTTTCGGATATGTTAGGTAAACCCTGCATAACTTTTACACTGGTGTTAGCTTGTTTGATATTGTTTCATATTAGTGTTAAATAAACTTCTCCTTCGATTATGAATTTATAGATGCGGTTAATCCGTATTCATATCAGAAATCTATGGTATAACCTGCGGGATTCATCCCTTACACGGATTGATATATACAGTCCTGATCATTTGTTCTCTTCATAATCTCACACTGCTGTGATGTTAGTAAAGTTAGTTTGGATTTGTAGTTCTGTTCTAGTATATATTCACAATGATAGATAAATCTTCAAAGTTATGATATTTGATTATTGTAACTGTGTGAACGCATATTTGTATAATATAATATATGAGAAACCAAGTTTTGTTCAAACTTTAAACATATCTATCTTCTACTTCTGAGTTGCTGTGAACCCATTTTTTGGCTAATAGGCTTAACTGTTCATGTATTCACAGTAATAATATGTACAGGCAGTGGCGATTTAATCATATATGTTTTGCCTAAACTTTGTTCTCAATGTCACATCCTTAAACAAGTTTATAAGGCCTAGCTAAACTTAAACTTAATAGTGAAATCAAGCGTTAGTGCCTAGTCAATTTGACTTGAGTTGTAAGTTAATTACTGCCTCATATGAGATTTTCTGCACTGATTTGGGCCATCTCAGAAAAAAGTTAGGATTGATTGTACCGCTCAACTGATTTATAGACATAGATGGAGTTTTAAAATAAAATTTTGCAAATGATCACTTTACATGATCAGATCTAAAATACACTTGTTTATAAAATTTTGTAACGTCACTAACTCGGTTTGTAGGATGATTTGGAAGTATGTGGCTCATCTGTATAAATTAGAGCCTTAGTCAAGCCACTAGATTTCTGACATAGTACTTGTCAATGGTACAGATGCAGATCTTTGTCAAGACTCCTACAGGAAAGACCATCACCCTCGAGGTTGAGAGCTTAGATACAATCGACATTGTCAAAGGCAAGATTCAAGACAAAGAGGGCATCCCTTTCAACCAACAGCGCCTTATATTTGCAGGCAAACAACTTGAAGATGGTAGAACGCTAGCAGACTACAGTATTCAAGACAAAGTGATTCTGAGACTGAGAGGAGGTATGCAATTATTTGTGAGAAATACGAAAGGGAATACCATAGCTGTGGAGGTAGAGAGCACATATACTGTTCATAAACTGAAGTCGAAGATTCAGGATAAGTCGGGTATCCCACCAGCTCAGCAAAGGCTGATATTTGCAGGAAAGCAGCTGGAGGATGGTAGAACCCTTGCAGATTACAAGATTCAGAAGGAATCAATTCTGCACCTTGTACTCTGGCCTAGAGCAGGCATGTCGATTTTTGTGAGAAATACGAAAGGGAATACCATAGCTGTGGAGGTAGAGAGCACAGATACTGTTGATAAATTGAAGACGAAGATTCAGGATCAGGAGGGTATTCCACCAGCTCAGCAAAGGTTGATATTTGCAGGAAAGCAGCTGGAGGATGGTAGAACCCTTGCATATTACAAGATTGAGAAGGAATCAATTCTGCACCTTGTACTCTCGCCTAGAGGAGGTATGCAGATTTTTGTAAAAACCTTATCTGGAAAGACGATTACTTTGAATGTTGAGAGCTCGGATACCACTGAAACTCTGAAGGCAAAGATTCAGGATAAATATGGGCTTCCGTCGGATTTTCAGATTTTGATATGTGCGGGGGTGCTGCTTGAAGATGGAAAGAAGCTTGCAGATTATGGCATTCGGAAAGAGTCTACGATTCATCTTGTTCTTCGACTTAGCTGCTGCGTCTAGATGGAATGAAGCTTGCAGATTATGGCATTCAGAAAGTGTCTACAATTCATCTTTGTCTTCGACTTCTTTGCGGCTTCTGCGAACTGTTTTAATTTCTGCGAACTTTTGGTTTGTGGGAGGGAAAGGATGTTGTTCAGTGGCTGGTATTTTCATAATTTCATTCACTTGTTTATGACGTTGGTACATTTGGTTTGTGCTCTTTGTGAACTGCTTGTGCTTGCTTTCTATAATATTTTTCTTAAAAGACTAAATAGGGTATGTATTTTTAGCCTTTTATTGTAAGATCGTTGCTATCAGCTTGCGCTTTTCTGCCTCTGGTCTTTTGTGTTATGGAGTTTGGCGGTTTTAGATCATATAGCAATCACGTTTTTAGACTTTTGGATGCTTTCCAAACACAAATGTATTTGTGCTTTCCATTATTTATCATATATATGCTTTCTATAACATTTTTCCTTGGAAGACTAAATAGCAGATGTTTTATGAGCCTTAAATTGTAGGCAAATTCTATTTAAACCCTAGAATTTGTCGAGTTCATCCGATAAATATAAGAAAAGTGAGTAATCTAGCATTTTGTTAAGTTTACCCATGTATAATAATAATAATAATAATAATAATAATAAAACCAATTTTATCATTCATTGTAACATGCATACACGGTGCCCTAAAGACACATAGTAGAGGCTCATTGAGATATGCTAAAAACAATGATAAAACAAGAGCAGTTTTATTATTAATTTTGCTAGGTGAACATAGCAAATTTCAAGGTTCAAATAGAATTTGTGTTTATTGTAAGATCATATCAATCATCTTGCGCTTTTTATGCTTCTGGACTTTTGTGTTACGGAGTTTGACGATTTTAGACTTTTGGATGCTTTCAAAAAATAAATGAATTTGTGCTCAGATTGATTTGCCAGTGATCATGGTTGTATCAATTGATCGTTTCTTTCTTTCATTTAATATGGACGTTAAATTTAGAGGACCAGATATTGTGCTATAAAATTTCTACAAATTCTAATCTAGAATTTCACGAGGTGGGCATGATTTTTGAAATTTGGAAATTTTGTCATTCTTTTTTTGTTTGTCTGAAATTTGTATTAAATATTCTAAATTTGTTTGTTCGATTATCAATCTTTGGATTTCGAAATTGATCGCAAGCCATTTGATATAGCCTCAAAATGACAAAAAGAGGGTTCTTTATAGGAAAGTACAACTAAGTCAAAATAGAGATTCTCATAGGCATGTCGTATGCTAAAGACTTGTGTGTATGTTGTGGGTCTTAAGTAGAATATGTTTATGATCAATTATATAACATACAGTCATGGATGGTATAAATTGTAAAACTACTTACAAGGAAGCTTCGCTCAGATGAGTATGGAATTTGAGTCAGAAGAAGCAAGCCAAAAGAGTAAGTTTCATCTCGTTCCTTTAATACTCTTCACCTGCCTTTTTACAAGTTAGTCACACGTCGAATTGTTGGTAATCAGAGTGCTCAGACTCGAGTACAAAATCTGTAAAGTTTGGAGCGATTTGGATGAAGTCGCGAAACTCTTAGAAAACTCAGAAATGTGGCCATTAGGTATTCGATCCCGTGGATATCTACCACTATTTGACATATTTTTTCAAGAGTTTCAAGTGCATTGTTCTCTGCAAGCGGGTGTGCATCGTCCAATGTCTCTGTAGGGGTGTTATAAGCTAATAACGTTCTCATTATTGCCATTATCCTTTGTTTTCCACTAAGACCTTGTGCTTTTGATGCACTTGGCCTATACTTAAAATATTGATTATTATTTCATCAAAATGCTCATGAATAGTTATTTACTCACTCTGTATTTTCTTCTAAACATATCTAGTATGCACATTTAATTGATATTGAAGTAATTTGCATAAAAGTTTTATGAAATTTAACTTGATTGCGATTTATAAATATCCGTCCATTTGTCTATCCATCGTGCTTTTTTGATGTACAACCATATGCTTCATGACATATATCGATTACTTCTTACAGTTTTTAGGCTTCCTCCAAAAGGATATCTTCTTCTTTAGAATCACCATCAAAAGTTTTCATGCATTCGAGAAACGATGATGAATTCATTTTATTGTTTACTGTAATTAGGAGATGAGCTATTCTTTCAAACTTATGGCCTTATATAAAAAAAAATTACGAAAACATAAAGCATAAAAGCTATACAAATGCAAATGGGGTACTTTATTTAGGCTGACATTTTCACATAATTATGTTCGGTAGGTGAAATATTTAACTAAAGCTTTTGAATGATTAAGACTTTGGCACTTGACACATTGTCACATGGCTTTGTATAGTTGAAACATTTGCACATATTCTTAAGCTTTTAATTGGTTTGAAACTCTAGCACATGCACTTGGCTTTGGTTGGAAACATTTGTACATGACACATGACACATTATCACTTGATTAAACTGATGATATCATGTTATTTTTAGCCACTGTAGCCATGTTGCACATCTATTCAAATTTGTGAAAATTTCTAATCAATTTTGAATGGATGGAGACAACTTGATTACAATGTACTATCACGGTCGGGCATTATAGTCATGTTGCATGCGATTCAAATTTCTTGCTAGTTCACATGACTGTACGGTAGGTGAGATATTTCACTAAAGCCTTTGAATGATTGAGACAACTCTAGCAATGGTTCACGTTTATTAGCATTCCATGTTAGTTATGAATGGATGGAGACAACTTGGTTATAATGCCCTATCACGGTCCATCATTGTTGTAACACCCCTTTCGAAAAGCTAACATAAAGTTTTTTTAGCATAGTGATTACGCGTGGTATTTATTTTCGGGTGGTCAGGTGTTGGATCTCATAGTTGTCACATCCAGTATCAGAGCCTATACCCAACCGAAATTGTATATGTAATGCAATGGTTGTTAATCAATGTGGTAGTGACGCGAGTTACACACACAACGCCTTGGTGGTGAGTGATGATGAGCCAGCATCCCTTTTGAAAAGCTAACACAAAGAAATTTTAGTACAATGGTTAATGTGTGATGTTGCTTTTCGGGAGGTCAGAGGTTCGATTCTCTAAGTTGTCACAACTGTAACCATGTTCACTACTTCTCTAATTTATTGATGGTTTTAAATGGACGAGAAGAATGAGGTTTTTAACGGATGGAGACTGAACTTTACCTTTAACCAAATGAGTATTCACATGATCGGGGTTCACACCGCAACTATAATCCGGTAACATGTAGCGTCGATGAGCAACCCCATCATAGTATATATCAGAATCTACACCTAGTATCATAGTATATATCAGAATGTACACCTAGTATGAAAAATGCCCACGTCTTCACCAATCCTGCCTGCCTAAGGCCTTGTATGTACTGTGACCCTATATTTCGACATCTATTGAACATATCATTATAAGACAGTGGATCTCCAAGTACACAAAGATCTTCCATGGATTGGTAGTAACACCGCTTCCTTAAGTACCGAATAGGAAGATAGGCTGGTGTGTGAAAAACAATATGACGGGGACACAAATGGTATCTAACGGAGAGAGGATGACAATCATGCAGTTGACCAACATATATCAGGGCAATCCAGTAGAAGCCCATCGTACATGTAAAATATTGGCCCTACACCTCAGATCAATTTAAGATTGAGCTTTTATCAAGTCATTCCTAAAAACAGATGGCGTACGCAGAACCAACTGAATATGCTTCCATCGTTGCATGCATGAAAAAAAAGTCTACAATGCATGACTAAAAGGCTGAACAATGCAAGGATGCATGTTCGTCGTGTACCCATAATATAAATATGACAATATATATATCAGAATCTGAATATCTGTCTCACATCCCGAGAGCATAAGGATCTAAAGTGGTGTACGGACAAACTAATATAGACGAATCCATGTCTATCATACGATTAGATGCTCTAAATCAGCTAACACTACAAAATGCCCTAGTCATATCATATTCATTTGATTCTCATAACCAATAAGATATAAGAGAAAAGATCAAAATTCTACATCACTCATAACCTCAGTATCCATATACGTTAAAATATACTCCTGCAGATAGGTAAGGGTAACGGTTCCACACGCGACATAACCCTCCTAGGAATATGGCAAATATAAAGTGTACATGTCTGGTGTCCCGTAATTAAGATCAAACAGATACGACAATCTATCTAGACCCCTTGTCTTAAGCTCCTTAGGATATAAAAATCGACTATAAAAAGCTTAATGTCTGGAAAATGAAAGGTGTGTTTGGTGGACCGTCATCTCTCAGCTAAGGCAAATAATAATGGATGATAAAATGACTATGTAGGTCTAAATTGTAAGAACGGTGCAAGAGGATTAGTTTGCAGCCTATCCAATAAAATTTGAGGCAGCCTATCATAATACCGTGCTATACACCTTGCCTAACTACCATGACAACCGAGGTAGCGTGACTAATGAACAAACTTGTTTGCAGTTAATATATTACAAAATAACATAACAATAGTGCTATAATATGTAATGTGCTAGATAGTTATTTTGTACACTACTAATTATTTAATAGTTTGAAATCATACCTTAGTGGTGTCCAAAGATGAAAGCATGTTGTGCGAGTAATCCTCAGCTAACTCATGTAGAATTCATAAATTGAATATTGTCATCTCAGGTTCAGAAGCAACGTGCACTGGATCAACCACCTCCTCTGTCTGCACTCGAATAGTACATCTTGGTTGCATGTGGCGGTATCTCGACAGGATTTCGTTTAAGAAAAAATTGAAAATGGAAATAATTTGTGAGAAGAAATGGGGAAAAGGAGTTCGGTGCATGATATAAACATGGACGATGATTTAATCAATGCCCGTAAGAAGGGCACTTATTAAATCAATGCCCTTCTTCATGCCTCGACATGTAATATTCAAACAGAATATTACATGTTGCAATATTCCAACAAGTATTATGTTGGATTTTCTCTTATAGTGGTCAGTTTTTTGACAAAAGTGATCTGGCATTTGCAAAACCATTACAAAACTAAAAGTAAACTATTAGTACATGTTTGATATGTTAATCGTATATTAATCATGAACGATTAGTTATTATATTATCTCATTATTTACTCAGTATGTTAATTGATTTATGTCTATCATACATTAACCATGAACAATTGTTTATTTTAGTCTCAGTGCATCAATTTTCTTGGAAATTAATCAAAGTGTATTACCTAGTCATATGATTTACGTTCTCAAAGTTTATTAAATAGGCTGCATGCTAGTCCTTTAGTCATCTATATAATAAAATCCTCCCCTTGGACAAACCCTTAGACAAACAAGGAGACAAAGAGCGGTTCAGATTTAATCCCACAAAAACAAACGTCCTAATTTAAACACATCCCATAAACATGTCATAAACATGGCATTATTCTTGCATTAGCATTGAATAGGTTGATTTAAACACATCCTATCATTTCCGATCATTCCTATTATTGACATATTACCATTATCTTATACTGTGTAAATATAAAAATCTATTGCCATTTTAACAGTGTCCTTCCTAAATAAATTATTATTTATCATACTTGCAGACGTGAAATATTATCATACCAGCAGCCAAATTGTATTCTATGGTCCACGTCTTCCACTTACCAATTTTATTCACTTTTTAATGCTTTTTCTTCATGTATTATTTTTGATCAAAATCCGTAATGCCTCCATAATTTCATGCTTTTGAACTGTGTTAGCTTCTTCCTACATTTTCATATTTTATGCATCCATGATGCAGCTTTTTTCTTTAATCCTTCCTACGTTAATATTCATGTGTTAATCGTGGAAATGAATATTTTAATCCTTCCTACATTAATATTTTATGCATCCATGCTGGACCAACCACGATTATGCTTATTCATGCATCCAATTAATTGTACCATATGGACCTTGGCTGTTACTATACCATATATACATCAAATTTCACCTGCTACGATTATGTTACTTTAACACACATGCTTTCATCTGCATTAAATGTTCCCATTTACCATATACGTTTCCATCTCCATTAAATGTTCCCATTTACCAATGAATTAAGTAAAATTACACAATTTCTTATTTCTTGGTAAATTACGTTTTTTTCCTATTACTGTTACTACTACAGTATGCATTCCATATAGACTTCATACAATATCTCCTTAATAGTTAAGTTTTCATTCATACACGTCATTAATAAATCGTATATCATAAATTTATTTCCAAGACTGCCTTTAATATTTCATTTAATATTCGTATACCAGTTTTGTTCTTTCTTCAAATTTAATATTCGTCATACCCATATTCTGCACATGTCCTATATTTGGAAATCCTAAAAACAATATTTTACTTTGTTATCAAAATATACTTTCATTCCATATTCACACCACATTTCGAAATTGGCATATTTTATGGTGAATCTGTTAAATTTGATATTTTTTGTAATTCCTTATTTGTGTAAGCAATTAATGGTATTTTTCTAAAGAAAAAATAGGTGGAACATTAACTTATATAACATATGCAATAAACTAATGCATTAACATTAACATAAATTGACAACAATTTGTTCCACCAGTCAGTTTTTTTTTACTATAATTGGGCCATCAACAAACCCGTTCTCTATAATTCTACATAACCTCCTCTGTCACCTTTTCTCCCAACTTGACCTTCTCTTCTCTTTTAATCTCATCTCCACCCAATTCACGCATTCTGCTCACACCACTCAACATTTTTCTGCTTAACCCCAACCATTTATCTTCTCATTGGTACATTACCTTTTCTGCCCGAACATGGTTATCTGCTCTGTACTCGATGCGCAACAACAAGCAACAACAATATTTAATAATCTCATCATTCACGGAAATATTTGGGCGGATGGAGATTATATTGTTTCGAAAATTATATGTTTGCTACGTGAATACGGGGTTAATGTCATTGTGTTTAATACTCATGTAAGTGTTTATCTTTGGTGGATTATGCTTACATATTTTAATTTCAGATTATCAGTACATAACAACTACCCATGTCTTGAAGGGTAAACAAGTTTACCCCAAACCAGCCTATGCAAATTCGGAGAAGCACATGGCCAAGATAGAGAACAAGTCTAGGAAGTGAAGTATGATCCAATACGAGAAATGTGTTCATATACTCTTTAATTTAATTATCAATTCATGTTACATTGTTCATTTCGCATTACAGATTTGGGATAATGCAATACTGGCCTATGAAGAGGATGCGATGTATAAACGGCAAACTACTGAATGGCCATTAAAAAGAATTACGGTAATACAATCTATTGCTTATCTTATATTTTAAATACTAAAATAAGTACTATATTCGTTTTAACCAACTGCTTATTTACTCCTATTTGCAGCTTAACTTACACTCAGCACATTGGAGTAAGGACGTAGTGATCGATAATTACACTTTTTTACGTGTACTTAAAAATATGTTTAAGTGTTGATAATAAGTTCTAATATACATGTCCTGTATCAAATTCTGTCATATTCATGTGTTTCCTCTCTACATTTGCTTTCTGTGCAAAATAATATTTCGTCGAGAATGTGGTTAGCTCAATTTTACATGATAGTTACATATGATTTTGATGATGCTTTATACCTTTTGTACTCAGTTTATGATACATACTCATATTTACTGAATGTCAGTCGTGTATATACTGGATCACGAAATGATAAAGCTGAAATGGATGTGCATACATGCATACAAAATGTGAACCATGTGTTCCCTTCCAAATTTCATTTTTTACTGTTTTACACTTTAAATCTGCACCGTTTTAGAACTCATTCACAATGTGCTGTATGAATTAAATTTTGTTTCCTGTTATACATTCCTACCATCTCTGGCATGCAATAAATAGCTAAAATGAAAACATAAAATTCTGCAAATGCACCGTTGTTCTATATAACAGCCAATCACTGTCAATATTCACAATCTAAAATTTAATATAGTAGTGGGTGATATAATTTAGCAGTAAATGTTTGTAATACTGGCATTGCATGTTTGTAGCCTTTAGACCTGTTGCAATTACGGAAATCAACTATAACTTTAGTTTTACAAATAATTGCATTTACGGTCATTACTTTAATTAGTCCTTCAAAATATATATACCATATAAAATTAGAGTGAAATTGTTTATATTCCATTACCATATAAAAATAAATGCATTTATTTACATTACTTTAATTAGTCCAACCAGTAAATGTTAGTAATACCCAATTTTAAAAATTCTATATCATAGAATTACCATATAAATGACATGGTTTTGTATATTTACATCTTCATAGGCTATTGCGTGTTTGCAGCCTTTATACCTGTTGCAAATACGGAAATCAAATACAATTTCATTTTACATATAAATGCAGTTAAGGACATTGCTTTAATTAGTCCTTCAATATATACTAAAATATAGTCATAATATTTAACATGTATGGTACTAATTTTAGACAGAGATGAGGTCAGTTAGAAGTAATTCATATGCACAGAAAGCAAATTAGCACCCATTTTCTTCAAATGCATGTAAAAAGCATCTAAAATTTAATTTAGCAGTGGGTGATATAATTTAGCAGTAAATGTTAGTAATATTGGCATTGCATGTTTGTAGCCTTTAGACCTGTTGCAATTACGGAAATCAACTATAACTTTAGTTTTACAAATAATTGCATTTATGGACGTTACTTTAAATAGTCCTTCAAAATATACCATATAAAATTAGAGTATTAATAGTTTATATTCCATTACCATATAAAAATAAATGCATTTATTTACATTACTTTAATTAGTCCTACCAGTAAATGTTAGTAATACCCAATTTTAATAAGGCTATATCATAGAATTACCATATAAATGACATGGTTTTGTATATTTACATCTTCATAGTCTATTGCTTTAATTAGTCCTTCAATATATACTAAAATATAGTCATAATATTTAACATGTATGGTACTAATTTTAGACAGAGATGAGGTCAGTTAGAAGTAATTCATATGCATGTCCAATAAATTAGCACCCATTTTCTTCAAATGCATGTAAAAAGCATGTAAAAAGCAACCAAACTGTAAGATAATAAAATTGAGCTATGATGTGCCATAAAGATAACCAAACATTAATTGTAAAAAATTAGTAGACAAAATCAAAATATATCAAATTCATGTTAAAACAAGCAAAACAATGACATGAGGTGCGAAGCAAAGCATAGATTACATGTCGCCTATTTTTTAAATCCCATAATAAAATGATCGACAAAACTGATAACGTATAAACAAATACGATTATAGTTCTGTTAATCCATTCACTTATTTATACTTCAGTTTATGAATATGACCACTTTAGATATTGACATCAAACATATACCATTCCAGCTAATTAAATCGTGATCGAAAAAAAAATGTTGTTCCTACTGCATATGATTAGCCACCTTATATGATTATAAGAGTCACATTTGTAAACATGTGAATACATTTGCTATATTGCTACAATGTTTGATTGCCATGTGATCACTTTCTCTACTATAACCCAGTCCATTATTACATCAAAACATTTTCTGTCCTTTTAAATCTACAACTTATACCAAGTCATCTGTTCAACCCCTACTATTCTCCTCTTTTTTCTCCCTTAGTACTTCTACAATTAACTACACGCATGCATCTATACAAACACAATGCAAACTACAACACCCCGTACTCTATGCTCCCGTGCAAACTACAACACCCCGTATATGATTACTTTCACTCTAAGTATATGATTATTACAATCCACGACACACACAATTGTATCATCTCAACAAATTATGACACCCAACATCTTATGCATCCGTGCAACGCACGGGTTTCCACTCGTTCTATTATAGATTCGACTTCATAGTCATTTAATCGTTCATTATATCATCCTTGTTGAGAGGTGATGGTTTCGGGCATGCACTTTTTATTTCTTAAAATATGAGCTTAGCATTGCCTTCATTGTTCTTTATACGTTGACTGAGATTGAGATAGAATGACTAGATAAATTTTCATTTCCTTATGAGCATTCATACGAGTCCTGAGTTGATCACCATATATTTACCACATTATGATCTATCTCTTCTAACATTGTTCCTTTGACGTATCTATAGGAGTACGTTACCATTTATGTGAATGCTTATGATATAATATTCTATATTTATGACATTTCTCGTATATTTCTTTGGTTCAACCTTCTTTTCGAACCAAAAGAGTACCGTTGGATTATGATATCTTGCAGCGGTAGAGGATATAGAATAACTAGATGTTATAAATTGAGGTCCTTTATACTTCGATGTTTCTACATGTCTCTTTGTGCTTATACACTCAAAAAGGTGAGGTAGATGTTTGGAATGTTGTATATTTTTTCATTTTAGTACAGTGAGTACAAAGCAAACATGTATCTTTGCATTGTTACGACCGTTAGTCATGCGACAGAGATACACTTCCCATGAATCAGATGGTTAGAGAAACTTCAATTGGTTTCTATTTGCCTATGGGGTTAGGCATGACATGATGGTTGCTCGATCTCATATTGAATTAAGGTGCAAATATAATCTTTTATGAGCACCATAGGTCTGATAACCGTCCCATACCCTGTTCCCGAATTAGCATAAAGGATTGGTGCTGCAATGACTCACAAATTTGAACCGTTAAAATTGATACAAATACGTCAATAGTATTCGTGTGTCAAATATCCAAGTACCGGAAAAACATGGCGTTGGGATGAAAGAAATCGAAGATAGAACATAATCTTACAATGCAACTGATAATCTATAATATAGAAAGGTGTTTACAAAAAGAAATCATCTTTATATACGCAAGGAAGTATACTAATTTGCTTCGACATGGAGATTTATAACACGACGTCCTTGCAAATGCTGAAGACTATACACAAACGCATACAACGAAAAGATAATCAAAATACGGAAGTATGTCCTGGCCTTCCAACTCTTCTCCTGAGTTCCAACATCAAAAGCGAACTTGGCAAACGTACTCGGTCTGACCTAATCATTATAAGAAAATAATTCCTAGATTAGTTTGGGATACCTATGTGAGAAAACTCAAACAATAAGAAATTGATTTGCTATACCTTGATTTTTGTTTTAAATAAAATGTATTTCGTAAGACCACGCCATATATAATCACGGATAAATTTTTACCTTACGATAACCAAAATATTTTGTAGAAAATCCAAAGATATTATAATAATGTCTAGAATGTGAATACCTACTAATACAGATGAAATTCCACATTAATTAAATTTCAGCATAATATAGCTGACATACTAATAAAGCTTATTGAAGAATGGGCTTCATATAAATGACCAGGTATGGCACCAACCAGGAGTGATACCCCTCTAAAAAATTGTACTTGAAGGTCTTACGCAAGCATATACAATTCAAGATCGGTAGATCCCTTCCTGGATAGTATCGAATATTTCATTGCTGCAGTTATGATCAACAACCACAACAAAGCAAACACAAATGGATGTTTTTTGTGGTGACATTTCGGGGATGGAATTCTTTGAAGGGGAAAGAACGTAGCAACCCAGAGTTTTATCGCTTTGATTTGCAAATATTAATTAATTTTAGATATCTAAATTAATTATTTTTATAATTGGAAAAACTTCTTTTATTTTATATTAAATTGTAATAAAATCATGTTAAAATTGTGTAATAGAAATGAGAAGTTCAAAGAGAAACATAAGATATGACCGAAAACCCTTTTAAAATGGTGATTTTTGATCGTATAAAAATTGCTTGAAATATTGTCAAAATTCTATAAAATAAATATATAAGTATATACTTAATAAATAAGTAGAATTAATTAAGAGTTAATATAAAAAGGTGATTAATTAGTTTATTGGTCTTCATTGAGAGGTTAAACCTTTTTAATAAAACAGAGAACATAAACGCTGCTTAAATCATAGGAATTAATACACATATGTACATAGTATAAACTGTGATGTTGGTCTGGTGAATGGAGGGCCACATATAAAATGGAGTGGAGGTGGAAGGTGAGGTGGAAAAATGAGGTGGAGGGTAGCGTACCTTAAGGGTGTTTTAGTAAATTCCTTATTCCAGCTTATATAAAATTTCTTTCATTTCTCTTCCTTCCACTTTGTTTTATCTTTCTCATTTTTTCAAACTTTTCCTTCTTTCTCAAGCTTTTTAAAATGTTCTCTAATGGCTTTCATGTTTTTTTGGTTTCCTATAAATCAAAAAAATTTAGTTTAAACACTTTAAAATTAGGTTTTGTCATTTCCTTTTCTTTCCACACCTTTTATCTTCCAAAATGCAAGCCCAAACCTGCTTTACATGGCATAAACAAGACATGTATGCTCTAGGTTGATCCATATGTGTTATAGGATCTAAAAATCCTATTTTTTATGTGCTTGGAATGAAGATTTAAACTTATTTATAAGTTCTAGGATGGTCCTATTGATTTTCGGAAAGTATGTGTTACTACCAAAATTAACACCGAGACGGGATGATGGTAAAGGGGTATCGGACCGTCAGGAGCATAGAAGAGAAATCCGTAAGCAAAGGCCTGGTGTAGGATAAAGCCGAAAGCATAAGGGAAGCATTCAGAACAACGAGCAACTGACGCCATCATAAAAAAAAGAGACCTTGGGTCGATGGGAAGAAAGAGTACCGACAGGGTAGTTCCGACACGAAAGGTAGCCAACAAGAGTGCATCACCAAAGGCAAGTCACCTAAAATCGGAAGTAGATGATGAGGAAGGACGGAAGCCTATAACCCGAGACCAAGAAGGGCAGAAGGGATATCAGCATTAACTTGCTTAATGCCGGTACAAAAAGAAATGAAAGCATCAAAGGCCCATGGATCCAAGACACAAAAATAATTATCCGAAAGCCAGCTAATGGAACCAAAAAGCTTGATAATCAGCAATAGGCAATTTTAGCAGTCAATCAGTAAAGCACCAAAAGCATCCTTTCGAAAGAACTGAAACCCACTCTAGAGGTCCACTGAAAGCAAGTAAAATATTTTACGAAGAAAGGCTACCCATACTGACTTGCTTAGTGTCGATACCGAAAGGGGTGATAGCTCACGAAACTTAAGTATCTGAAGTGTGAAGGCAAATACCATAAAGACCTAAAGATATGACCAGAAGCTTATGATCGAAAGCCGAGAACCTTTCTCTGAGCTATCCATACCGAGAGGCTTGGTATTGATACAAAAGAGAGGAACAACACATAAGAGAAGCTCCTAAGACCGAGACTATCCTTCCGAGAGCCAAGACCGGCACCCTAAAAGCATTATCACTTCCATCAACAAGGGAAAAAGAGCAGCTGAGAGCAAAGCAACCAGAACCAAAAAAGAAAACGGCTGACACATAGTTGTTGCATCAAGAAAAGGATTATGTTGGCCCAATGACAAAAGGGGGCCCAATTTGTCTATAAATAGGACTTTAAGGGTCTCATTTTCGGGACTAGATTTTCATTTCTCAACCTTGTATTCGTTTCTTCAAGCAAAAACCTTAATTTCTCAATCAAATCGGGGATTTCTTCAATTCTTGTAATATAGCCGCAATAAATAATAGGATGTTAGCACTATCCTTTCGTGTGAAAGGATCAATCACAATCTTTCCGAAAAATGGAAGGCCTTGGGTAAAACCAAGGAATCTCCCCTTTCAAACCCTCAAACATCTGATTTAACTCTTTTACAGTAAGCCTAATGTAGCATAACCGTTGAAGGAAACTCGTTGTAAACTTGTAGCCTAATACCTAACACAACCAAGGCCTTCCTTGGGGAGAGGTCAATGTGGAAGTATTGTATAAGTCATTAAGCTTACGACATGTTTACATCCCAGTCGTTATGATGCACTAGCCTGTTTTCTTCTCAACACAATGTATATTATTTTATCCTGGGTTTGAAGGTAATTATTACACGAAGATGTCAATCTCTTTTAACTCGTGGTGCCCTTCTCCCGAGGTAATTATGGATCCTATAGTCTCGTTAGCGTGATACTCACCCCTTGAGGGAAGAGTAACTAATCTTCGGACTTATGGTCTTTATGCCTAGGAAATGGTGGAGCTCATTAAGATTTTTGACCCTAAGTTTCATTTCAGTTACCTTGATGCCAATCGTCTCCTAAGCTCCAATACATATGCATTGCCAAACCTAGTTCGGATGTTGATGAAAAATTTCTTTTTTGGCGCTAGAAGGAGGGCTTGAACCTCCGCTTTACTTGTTTTATCATAAAATGATTTTGGTAAATCTATTGCTTCATATTAGTAAAGGATGAAGTCGAAAAGGCTGGAAGAGAAAAGTAAGGAATCTATCCCCTAATGTTACCATCGAGGAGAACGTAGAAACTACCTTCAACCTAAAAAATAATGAAGCAGGAGGAACTTCTAATCCAGTGCAACCACCAAATGCAAATACCATGGAGAACAACACTACTAAGCTCATAGCTTTAGAGAAACAAGTCCAAGAAATTAAAGCTCAAATGAGTGCCGATCATGCTCAAATATCTTCAAGGCTTGCCAAGTCCAGTCAAAGGGAAGTGGATGAATCTCCAAAGAGAAAGGTTCCTGCCCAACAATCTAAGGGAAGGGAGAAACTCAAAGCGGCTTCCTCTAAGAAGAAAACATCCCTTCTGAAAGGGACAATCACCAAGGAAATCAATGTAACCAGGAGTAATCTGGAAATTATACTTCTAAAGGTTACAATCCCAAGAGGACAAAATATGACAACACGGAGGCTTATCTCAAAGATACTGCCATAAAAACCATTAAAGTTTTGTTAGGAAGCAAAGGGAAAAGAACCTAAGATGATAGGGTTAATGATAATGAAATAGTGGCCCCATTCACCAACAAGATCATGAGCACTATAATACCATCTAGGATAATGGTTCCAGCCATAAATTTTCTCGGAACCACTAACCCTGATGACCACTTGATGGCTTTCAATAGCCAAATGGATCTCTATAATGCTTTGGGGGGGAGGGGCATCAGATGTTGTATTATTCCAGTAACCCTCTAGGGAGCATCGACGAAATGGTATCGTCGGTACAGAGAGAATACCATTTACTCATGGAAACAGTTCGCCTATGAGTTTTCTGCACAATTCTGCATATGTAAAGATCCAACAGTCCATTAAACTGTTATCGCTAATATCAAGCAGAGGCAAGGAGAGTCCCTAAGGGATTATTTGAAAAGATTCAATGAAGATGCATTGAAAGCAAAAGATATGAATGACTACGACAAGCTAATTGTTGTGCATTCAAGGTTGATTGGGAACACTCCCTTTTGGAAAGAACTATACATTCACGGATGTAATGACCTACAAGACTTCCACTTTCAAGATGACAAGTTCATCCGTATGGATGAATTGTACTTCACAAAGAAGAAGTTCGAACCTCGAGGGGAAGGAGGAAAGTTGAGCTTCGGTCGAAAACCCCAAGGTAGAAGGTTCGACCAAGATGGAAATCAGAAAAAGGCCAAGGTAGGAAGATTCTAATTCCAACTTAGTTGCTTTAAGAAAGCCCATCTCTTTTGTGTATGATATGGCCAAAGAAAGGGTCAATAACTTCCCCATCTCGTTCAAGGCTAAGAATTTCGCTGAACTCCATGCTGGTGGAAAATATTGTGAATATCACAAAACAGACACAAAACTGATGAATGCAAGGTTTTGGATGGGATTATCCATAAATTTATCCATGAGGGACATCTGAAAGAATTTGTTCTAAACAAGCAACCATCTTACCAACATGCAAATGGACAACAAAAGGTTTCACCCAATGCGGTAGAAGCCACAGTGGAGGAAGGTCACCGAGACTTGGGTCCTCCAATAAATCGAATCAATGTGATCCATGGTGGGCCACACCCTGCTAGAAACTGTTCGGTTGCCCAAAATCGATATTTAAAGGAATCCCGCAAAGGGATATTCTCCATTCGAGAGGAATCAACATTGAAGAATCCCTGCTACACTCTTAAGATGCACAATCTAGTAATTTCTCCAAACGATGGATAAAAGGGTCCATCTTGCGCACAATGACCCTCTCGTGATAACAGCTCGGATTGGGCTTTCTGTTGTTGCTAAGATCCTTGTTGATACTAGAAGCGCGGTCAATGTCAGCTTTAACTTGATTTTGATTAGATGGGAATCTACGAAGAGAAGTTGAAACCAAGCAACGAGACAATCTTCGACTTCAACAACAAGGGATCGACCACAGTAGGGAAAATAAACCTACTAGTCCAAGTTGGGTTGTTCCGCTTCACCGAAACATTGAAACTCTTTTCATCATGATAGACCAACCATCCTACTACAATGCCTTCTTCGGTCGACCTACTATGGAGGAAATGGATGTTTTTGTCTCTTCCAAATACCTTATGCTGAAGTTTTTGACAAAACAAGGATGGGGTACCATCAGAGTGGAATAGTTTAGTTCTCGCGAATTGTATTTCGCAATAGTTGACAAACACAAAAGGGAGTATTCCTCAAAATTTGATTATCTACTAGTTTTCAACCTTCGGAAGATGGATTCTTACATCCAACACTCGAAGCTAAAATAAAAATCAATAAAACTGACAAACATATGAATGGTGGGTACACCTCTTTGAGATGAAAAAGGAAGAGAGTCGATGACATAAATCTAGCAACGGAAGAAGAATTTGTAACAGATTTGGATTCTTGAGGAGACACCAAAGGATAAAATCAATAGAGGATCTGTGGGAAATGAACATCGACCCAAAAGATAAGGCCAAAGTTATCAAGATTGGGAAAAGGTTGGCAGAACCATTGAAAAGTGACCTAGTTCAGTTCCTACAGCTCAACAAGGATGTCTTCACTTGGACTCATTCGGACATGGTTGGGATTAACCCCGCTATCATAAGCCATGGTTTAAATATTAACCCTTCTGTGATCCCGGTTCGACAAAAGAAGAGGCAATACAAAAGAGACCGATCAGAGGCTCTAAAAGTGGAAGTCAAAAGGTTAGATAAAAATGGGTTCATCCGAGAAGTTTTTTATGCCAATGGCTAGCCAATCCTGTATTGGTAAAGAAGTCCAACGGAAAGTGGAGAACTTGCGTTGAGTAGACAGACTTAAACAGAGCTTTCCCGAAGGAATGTTATCCCCTTCCACGGATAGACCAATTGGTTGATGCAACAAGCGAGCGTAGGATATTATCTCTTATGGATGCTTACTCAGGGTACAATCAAATCCCCATGCATAAGACCGACGAAGAACAAACAAGCTTTATTACTGATTGGGGAACAATTTGTTATAAAGTAATGCCCTTTGGGTTGAAAAATGTCGGAGCAGCATAACAGAGGCTAGTTAACACAATGTTCCGAGAGAAAATAGGGTGCAACATGGAAGTATACATGGATGACATGCTAGTAAAGTCCATCAAAGTAGAAAGCCACCTGGAAGACCTAAAGGAGACGTTAAACATTTTGAGGAGTTATCAAATGATGTTAAACCCACAAAAGTGTTCTTTTGGAGTTCAATCCGTAAAGTTACTAGGATATGTGGTCAGCGAACACGGCATTGCGGCTAGCCCTGATCAAATCCACGCTATAAAAGACATGGAAGAACCCAAAACAAGCAAAGAGGTCATAAGCCTAAACGGAAAGGTAGCATCCCTCAATTGGTTCATTTATAAAGCCAGTGATAAGTATGTCCATTTATTTGATGTTACAAAGAAAAAGAAGAACTTCAAATGGAATGAAGAATGTAGAAAAGCCTTCCAAGAGTTGAAAAATTACATGGAGAAGCCCCTGGTTTTAACCAGTCCCGAGAAAGGGGAAGATTTATACCTCTATATGGCCATTTCAAAATATGTGGTAAGTTTAGTCCTTATAAGAGAAAGTGATGGAGCACAACACCCTGTTTATTATGTTAGCAGAAGGTTAAAAGATGTAGAAACCCGATACCCCCGTAATGGAATAGTTGGCATATTGCCTAATACTTACAACACGGAAGCTTAGGGGTTATTTCAAAGCACATCCCATTAAGGTTTTAACTAAATTTCAACTTAAGCAAGTTTTCAGCAAGCCAGAAACCTCAGGAAGGTTGGTGAAATGGGGAATTTAGCTTAGCCAATATGAAATTTAGTTTCAACCCGAGCAAAGATCAAAGGACAAGCTCTCACAGATTTTGTGAACGAATGCACAAGTTTTATTATAGAACAATCAACCAAAGAGAATAATTTAATGGTTAAATGGAAATTATTCGTAGATGGGGCTTCAAATGAATAAGGAGTGGGGGAAGGATACATCATAATTACCCATGATGGACATCGCTTGCATTATGAAATGATATTAGGATTCACAGCTACCAATAATGTGGCCGAGTATGAATCAATGATGGCAGGATTGAACCTAGCATCCAGTTGAAAATACCCCGAGTAAGGAACTTTAGCGATTCACAATTAATGGTAAATCAAATTAAGCAAACCTGCTAAACCAAAGATGCTCGGCTAGCCCTATATGTAAAAAGAATACTGAAGATGATTTCTTAGCTTGAGGACTTTTCAATACATCAAATCTCAAGAGGGGAGAACACCCAAGCCGATTCATTAGCTGAATTGGCCAGCTCCCAAGAGGCACCCGAAACTTGGATAATCCCTGTATGGTGCCAAGAAAGACCCAACATTGAGCTGGAAGGGCTTGAAATATGAAAAGAATTATTGTCCTAACTAGATTCCAAGTTCTGGAAAAGGAAGGTGAAATGGGTACGTTGGTTACTTCCGATACGGAACCATTTTCAGCAGAAACGGGTTACCATTATGAAAACACTTGGATGGCTCTTATAGTACATTACCTCCTGAACGGAACTCTACCCCTTAGTAATTAAGATGCTAGGAAAATAAGACATTAAGCAACTACATTTGTGATTACAAATGGGATACTATATAAGAAAGGGCACTCAGTCGCCTACTTAAGATGCGTAAGTGTTGACGTTAAAAGTTGGTTTTATGGCGATTAAACCCCCAACGTGTGTTGAGTACACACGAATGCAAGAAAAAGTAAACAAACAAGAGAGACACAATATTTTATAATGGCTCGGCTTATATCGGTGCATACATCCACTTATAATCTTTGTTTATACTGTCGATTACAGTTTACAGTGTTTTTTTTAATGGAAGAAAATTGAGATTACACAAAATCCTTGTGTTGTATGGATGGTTCGACTGAATGTTTTTAGTACGCCGAGTTTTAGTTATTGGTGGAGAATTAAACATGCTTTTTAGATTTCAGCAATGGTGTATTTATAGGTGAAGAAGGTGGGCTGAGCCGTGTGCCACGTGGCTTGCCTCATTTTGGAGTTCAGACACGTGGACCTCGATCCACTAAAGTAGTTGCTGCGGGGGGGGGGGGGGGGGGAGGGGGCTGGTCTACTGTTGAGAATAGTTCTCCTTGGAAATCGTTGTCAACATGGAGCTTGATATTTGGCATATAAAAAGGAGAGCTGGTCAAAAGCTAATCTGATTTCAGCAACTTCGGGAGTAGGACTTCGTCCGGTAGCGCATAACTTGCTTTGATCTGATTCTGTAGGAGATAATTTTACTGTATACTTCCGCTTTGAGATTCGATCTTTTAGGGAATATGTTGTTGCCTATACTTGTTATTCAATCTCGAGGGTGCTGCCTTTACTTTTTATTTAGTATCGGGTCGATCCGAGGTCATTCGACCTGAGGTATTAATTTTCCCTTGAGGTATGGAATGGGCCGATATCTGGTAGTAGGCTTCGACTTCAGGTTGGGATGACTTTTTGCCAAAAAGTTGGTCAACACTTTACCCAAAAGAACACATCTTTTTTGGAGAAGGAAGACGTGTTCTGGATTTTTCGGAGAACGTCGAACAACAGGAATCCAGGAAACCATGGTTGCGCTGAACCATATTAAGGTCGGAAAACCGACGATCGATGATTGTATTAAGTCCAGAAAACCGACGACCGCTAAAGATCGTATTAAGGCTATAAAACCGACATCATCTGAATGATCGTATTAAGGCCAGAAGCTTGTAAATGAGAGTGAGTCGGTCTTCGGTAGAGGCAGAAGAACCGGGATCTGCCTATTAAATGATACCTGTAAAGATTTGGAGTACGAGCAAAACCATGCTCGGTTTATGAAGTGGGATATAAACCATATCTAGAGGAAGAGTATGATCCTTACTCAGTTTTTCCTGGTGAGGCAGTGTAGTCTGTCAATCCAGGGTTTTTCGGTCGAACATTAACCATGTTCGTTGAATGATCAGAGGGTTTGAGCATGAGTCGTGCTCATATTGGAAAAAGGAGTTTGTCGTGTCCTAACAATTGGAACATTAGTGCTGGTATCAACCATATTTGAGGGATGAGCATAAGCCATGCTCAGTTTAAGAAGTTGGCGGGCATAAACCATGCTCGGCTTAGTAAAAAAGGGGGGAGAATACTAGTCGTACTCGACTGAAAGGTTTTTGGCGAGTATTAACCATACCCGGCATAGCAGATCGAAGTAGGTATGACGGTAGGCATTGACCATGCTCGGTTTAGAGATGGTAGCTAACACTAATCATACCGGGGTTGGCGAGCATTAGCTGTGCCCGGCTAAGGAGTTTGTTTAAGTATAATGGCAGGCGTTGACCACGCTCGGTTTAGAGATGATGGCCAGCTCTGACCATACTTGGCGAGTATTAATCACACTCGGCTTAGATTAAAGATCTTGTCGAATCCTGACAAGTTTTTTGAGTCGATCAAACATATTCCATGTTCAAGAAAGAAATTTATTGCTGTTAAGGAGCTACTATAGAAAAATGAAAACAAATTCTAAGAGGGTGACAGTTGAATGCAGAGCACGCCTAGGAGCTAAATCCTAACCTTGTACGTGTGTGCTTCAAAATAACCACATTACTGAATAAAAAAAATACATTTCTTATATCCTAAGAAATGAGAAATATCGAAGGTGATCTAAATCAGATCAATTGATGATGATGTCGCGATTGCTAGTCTTAGGGTCCTTTCTGTTTCAAGGAGCTTGAAGACCGACCTTAGGAGCTTGGGCGGAGGGTTATGGTGGCACGGCCTGTACATATTTCTTAACATATTCGGGAAGCTCACCATGTCTGACCCTTTCTTTAATGAGATCACGTAAATGCCTGCATTCATTGGTGTTGTGACCTGCCATGTTATGATACATGCTGTGTTTTCCGGAGTCGAGCTCTCTCTGAGTCGGCTCCCTTCGAGGAGGTTTGGGAAAAGGTAGAGATCCTCATACGTCAAGGTAGATATCAAGCAGGGATGAGTTGATCTTGGTGTACTGGTCGTACTTATCTTCTCTCCGAGTTCATACGTTCCGATTGTTCCTTTTCGAGGTTTTTTTCCTTTCCTTTGTTTTGGCCATTGGTGTTGGATGGACCTCCATCCTTAGTATCAAGCACCTCAAGAGTTTCCATTTCGATGCTAGCATCCTCTTGCCAGAGGGATCTATCGGCTTTGGCATAAAAATCCTTAATGTCCCTGGGGGTCTCTAGTTAAAGAGATCCTGAAGTCTGATCAGTTCTGGACACCAGTTATGGCGGGAATAAGCGCCATTGATGGCTCGGGTCGAATGATGATACAACCGCATTTAATCATTCTAAGAAGGAGCAGAGGGTCTTACTGGACCATTGCTTGGTGGAGGTAAGGAATATAACACTCTTTGATTGGGAGATGTGAACTTCGAATTATTCGATGAAGCGGGTGACCAATATATTCCAGCTGTTGATTGACACAATTGTTAACTACCAGAACCACATGCCAGCTATGTCAGTGAGAAAGAGAGGGAAGCACTTAGTCATGACATTGGTTGACGCAGAAAACACTTCCATGCGACGCATGTATCGCATGAGATGAATGGTCGGGTCGATCCAGCCATTGTAGGGCTCCAGGACCGGAAGATTGAAGTCTAGAGGATTTCGAGAATTCTTGATTTCCTGTGAATGGAATGTGATGGATGTCATCCACATCCTATTGAGAAGATGTGTCTAGGTGAAGCGTTTGACGATGCTTGCAAGTTGGCTTCAATATCCGAGGAGTCGTTGCCACGAATCTAATTCTGCACTGGCGACATCGGTGAGAATCCTAGTACTAGGCTCGGGTGGAAGCATGCCCCGAGCCCTTGGAGTTTTCTCAGTTAGACCTCCAAGAGTTGAATTGAAGGTTGGGGTGAGGGTGTATCCCATCCTCAGGACCTGGTTCGGCCGCAGCTAAAGTCGCCTGGTTATTGTTGGACTGAATCATACATATGGCAGCGCGGTCAGGCCGATTCAGGTGAGTGTTATCCATCCGGGGATCGGTACTGCCCCCGCTCGGAGCGATGTTAGAGTTGTCTACGGTAGCGTTTCCCTTTGTCACATTGGGGACCAGTATGGTATAGTGGTCTTGGTGACACGGAGGGTTGTTATCCCTAGCTCTTTGTTGTAGGGGAGGCTGCATAAGACGGATTTGCTCTAAGACGTTGGGTCGAACCGGATGCTGCAACGTTCCTAGTTTTGGCCGACCCAAAGGTTGCACTGGATCAAGAGCTGTTTGTCCAGGGAGTTGAGTCGAGCCCTGGAGTGAAGGCAAAGTGGTCGGCTAATCCAGAACTTGGCTACGACCGACCTAAGAATCTGCAGCTACCAGAGCTTCGTTTAGTAATAGAAGTGATGATCCTAGCACTGGCCGATCGGGAAGTGAAGTTGAACCAGGAGGAAGAAAAGGTGTGAACTGATCTGGGGATTGTATTTCTGCAAACCAAAGATCAATTATTACCCCAGCCTCACCCAGTATAGGAAATGATACTGGAATGTATGTTATCTTTTCCATCCAAGCAAGGAGGTTGTTCATCACTTCCTTCTGATGTTTGAGAAGTTCACCCTGAGATGCCATCTGGTTTCTAAACTCAGCCAAAACTTTATCCGTGTCTTCCCTGGTGAGATATTGGGACGGCTCTTCATAGGAGGAAGCCTCATGGCTTGCCCCCGTTGTTGTTGCTCCTCCTGTTGCATCGGTAGTTCGAGATTGAGAGTGAGAAGGTCCTATATCCTTCTTTCGCTTTGTCATTGTTTCCTTAAGAGATACCGAAGGTCGTAGGGTATATCTACGTGTCCCTTCCTGGCACGCCAAAGTGTCGACGTCAAATGTTGGTCTTATGACAATTAACCCCCAGCATGTGTTGAGTACACACAAAAAACTATCACAGAGATGCAAGAAAAAGTAAATGAACAAGATAGACACAATATGTTATAGTGGTTTGGCTTATATCGGTGCCTACATCCACTTATAATCTTTGTTTATACTATCAATTACAGGTTACAGTGTTTTTTTTTCAATGGAAGAAAATTGAGATTACACAAAATCCTTGTGTTGTATGGAGGGTTCAGCTGAATGTTTTCAGTGTGATGAGTTTGGGTTGTTGGTGGATAATTCAGCATGCTTTCCCATTTTTAGGAATGGTGCATTTATAGGTGAAGAAGGTGGGATGAGTCGTGTGCCACGTGGCTTGCCTCTTTTTCGGAGTTCAGAAACGTGGAGCTCGATCCACTAAAGTAGTTGCGGCGGGGTGACCTAGTCTACTGCTGATGAATAGTTCTCCTCGGAAATCGTTATCGACGAGGAGCTTGATATTTGGTGTATAAAAAGGATATCTGGTCAAAAGCTAAGCTGATTTCAGCAATTTTAGGAGTAGGACTTTGTTCGGTAGCGTATAACTTGCACTGATATGATTCTGTGAGAGAAAATTTTACTGGATAATTCCACTTTGAGATTCCGGCTCGATTCGATTTTTCGAGGAATAGGTTGCTGCCTTTACTTGTTATTTAATCTCGAGGGTGCTGCCTTTACTTGTTATTTAATCTTGGGTTAATCTGATGTCGGTCGATCTGAGGTGATCATTTTCCCTAAGGTCTGGAATATGCCGATATCTGGTAGTAGGCTTCTACTTCGGGTTGGGACGACTTTTTGCCAAAAAGTTGGTCAACAATAAGCCTTAAAAATGGGCTTAAGTTGTTGAAGGAAGCATTTGAAGGTTCGTGTGGGCACCTTTCCAACGGGATTAAGCTAGCCAAGGAGGTCATGCGACAAGGCTTTTACTAGACACAAATGGTTAATTAAGCAATTGGGTATATCAAGAAGTGCGAGAAATGTCAAAGGTATTCTAAGATACCCAGACTACCTCCAAGTAACCTAACCACTATCTCAAGCCCATGTCCTATTAATGTTTGGGTAATAGACTTGATTGGACCCCTACCAGTATCCAAAGGTGGAGCTAAATATGTTGTAGCAGCCATCGATTACTTTACCAAATGGGTGGAAGCGGAACCCCTATCAACAATAACCTCAAAGAACGTATTGAGATTTGTGATATAGAATATTGTCACTCGCTTCGGGATTCCTTACAAGATCATTTCATACAATGGAACATGGTTCGAAAACGAGGAATTCACACGATTTTATGATAAGAATGGAATCATCAAAAGATTTTCCTCAGTAGCACATCCAAGGGAAAATGGTGTCGTCAAAGTGGCAAACAAAACTATAAAAACAATTCTCAAGAAATGACCAAACCAAGCTAAAGGAAATTGGGCAGAAGAATTACCCTTGGTACTTTGGGCATATAGAACTTCCTCCAAAATGGTGACAGGACATACTCCATTTTCCTTGACATACAGGTGTGAATCTATGCTTCGAATTGAGGTTGAAGTTCCTTCACACAGAAGGATAGCTTATGCATTTAATCCTAATCAAAAATTGAAAAAGGAATCCTTGGACCTAATACAAGGATTTAGAGATGAGGCCACAATCAGAACGATTGAATACCAAAGGAAAATCACAAGGTACTATAATTCAAGAGTTAAAACTAGAGCCTTCACAAAAGAGATTTGGTCTTACGAAGGGTAATAGCCAACACAAAGAACCTGTCAGATGGACCGCTTGGCCCAAATTGGGAAGGATCCTTAATAATTCATCAAGAAGTCATAACTAGGACATATCGGCTATACAAACCAAATGGTAATCTCATTCCAAGAACATGGAACTCAGAACATCTAAGGCCATACTTTTCAATGATGAATGAATAAAGGAAGGTCTTCTCCAAAAATACTCACAAAACTAAGGGTATGGAAACCCTCTTAAAATTCAAAGTAACCCAAGGTGGGTCAAACTGCAAACGGACGAAAACCCTTGTCACCGTCGAGTTGGCCAGGGAAAGGCAACCCCCGGAGGGGGGTGATGTGTAATACTTTCTCCGCATCCAAATCAGATAGGGACAGATTAAAGCATCGAAAGCATAAGCCTCCAATCCACGCTAGAGATGGTCGAGACATAACATCTATTTAGCACGCCATGCATCTGCTCGCAAAAGAGTACTCGTTGCCTCTGCTATGAACTAAGCACGTCGTATCTCTGCTTGCAAGAGAACACGTCCTTCCTCTGCTTATATTCCTCATTACCCGCAGAAGGGAACATAAACCCTTATCATCGCCTACGATGGCCGGGATAAACTCCCCTTGGAGGGGGGGGGGGAGTGTAATCCTCTGTCATCGCCTATGATGGTCGGGTTAGAGCATCAAAAGGGTAAGCCTTAGTTTTGCGTCTAGAATGGCCCGGTCTAAGCACCTAAGACCTTATCATCACCTACGAGGGTCAGGATAAGGCACCTCCTAGAGGGAGGTCGGGTAAATCCTTGGGCCCTACTTGTGGAGAAGCTAGCCAAACGCACCAGACACATAGACCCAGAGAGTGGCCAAAAAAGCATGTAGATCCTCTGCATTGACAATCAAAAGGATAGGGAGTGGCTTAAGAAGCACGTACATCCTCTGCTTCCTTAAAAATCAAAACCGAAGGGAGCGTAACAAAATTAATTACCAGAAGTGGAATTCTAGCCTTCTATCTTTAATACCCGAATCTGGGTTAGTTCGGGATTTCTACTAATTACCAGAAGTGGAATTCTGGTCTTCTATCTTTAATACCCGAATCTCGTTTAGTTCGAGATTCCTACTAATTACCAGATGTGGAATTCTGGTCTTCTATCTTTATACCCGAGTCTAGGTTAATTCAGGAATTCTACTATTACCAGAAGTAGAACTATGATCTTCCACCTTAATACCCGAATCTAGGTTAGTTCGGGAATTATATTAATACCAGAAGTGGACTTCTGATCTTCAATACATAAATAGGGGTTGGATCGGGACTTCCCTCCGTTTCCGGAAAGCAAAGTTATGGGTTTCCATTGTGAGCGCCTAAATATGGATCTTTTAAGCTTCCATTCTATATCTAGTAACCCATCATAGAGACGGTATCATAAGCATTTCACTATGAAATTCGATATTAATAGTAAGGTCTGTTTACACTTGACAACCAGGAAGTTTCCTAAACTCTTTCTTTGTTTTCCAATAGAATATAAAACATAAATGAGCACGGAACCATAGATACAGGTCTAATATATTATTAAGGCTCAATCCCAAACAACACTTATCTAATATAGATGAAAATAACTATAGAAACCATGTAAAGACAAACGCAAAATATCAGTTGTTGAAATTCATACAGAGAAAATGTAGGAAAGAATCCAGGGAAGAGGCTTGACTTGAAAAGTTAAAAATACCCTTTCACTAAGGTGAATATTACTGCCAAAATTAACACTAAGACATGATAATGGTGAGGGGTATCGGACCATCAGGATCATAGAAGAGCAATCCGTAAGAAAAGGCCCAGTGCAGAATAAAGTCGGAAGTATAAGGGAAGCATTCAGAGCAACGAGCAACCGACACCATCATCAAAAAAGGAGACCTTGGGTCCAATAGGAAGAAGGAGTATCAACAGTGTAGTTCCGACATGAAATGTAGCTAATGAGAGTACATCACCAAAGGCAAGTCACCTAAAATCGGAAGTAGATGGTGAGAAAGGACGGAAACCTACAACCCGAGACCAAGAAGGGCGGAAGGGCTATCGGCATTAACTTGCTTAATGCCAGTACAAAATACACGAAGGAATCGAAGGCATAGGGATTCGAGACACAAGAGGAATTATCCGAAAGAAGCTATCGGAACCCAAAAGCTTGATAATCAACAAGAGGCAATTTTAGCAGTCAATTAGTAAAGCACCAAAAGCATCCTTCCGGAAGAACCAAAACCCACTCTGGAGGTCTAGTAAAAGCAAGTCAAAGATTCTACAGGGAAAGGCTATCCATATTAACTTGCTTAGTGTTGATACTGAAAGGGGTGTCAACTCTCGAAACTTAAGTATATGAAGTATGAAGGCTAATACCATAAAGACCTAAAGACAAGACCGGAAGATTATGATTGAAAGCCGAGAACCTTTCTCAGAGCAATCCATACCGAGAGGCTTGGTATCGATACAAAAGAAAGGAACAACACCAAAGAGAAGTTCTATAAACTGAGACTATCCTTTTGAGAGCCAAGACAAGCACCTTAAAATCAATATCACTTCTGTCAACAAGGCCAAAAGAGCGGCCAAGAGCAAAGCAACTGGAATCAAAAGGGAAAAGCGGCCGACACATAAATGTTGCATCCGGAAAAGGCTTCTGCTGGCCTAATGACAAAAGAGGCCCCAATTTGTCTATAAATAAGATCCTAGGGGTCTCATTTTCGGGATTAGATTATCATTTCTCAATCTTGTATTCTTTTTTTTTAAGAGCAAACCCTAATTTCTCAATCAAATTGGGGATTTCTTCAATTCTTTTAATATATCTGCAATAAATAAAAAGGAGAAGTCCGGGACTTAAACATTTCCTGATTTAATAATCATATTGTCTTTGTTATGATTTGACAGGGAGTTAATGGTATCCTTTCTTGTGAAAGGGTTAATCACAATCGTTTTGAAAAGGGAAGGCCTTGGGTAAAATCGAGGAATCTCCTATTTCGAACCCCTCAAATATGTGATTTAACTCTTTCATAGTAAGGCAATGTAGCAAAGCTATGAAAGGAAAATCATTGTAAACTTGTGGCTTGATAACGAACACAGCCAAGGTCTTCCTTAAGGTTGGATCGATGTGGAAGTAGCGTATAAGTCATTAAGCTTACGATATGTTTGCATCCCGGTCATTGTGATGCACTACAAATTTTTTTCTCAACATAACGTATATCATTTTATCCTGGGTTTGAAGGTAATTGTTACGCGAAGATCTCAATCTTTTTTAACTTGTACTGCCCTTCTCCCAAGGTTATCATGGATCCTATAGTCTCATAAGCGTGATACTCACCCCTTGAGGGAAGAGTAACTAATCTTCGAACTTAAGGTCTTGATGCCTAGGAAACGGTGGAGCTCATTAAGATTGTTGACACTATGTTGCATTTCAACGACCTCGAGGCCAATCGTCTCTTAAGCTCCAATATATATTCATTACCGAACCTAGTTCTGATGTTGACGAAAAACGTCGTTAACATAATGCTTACCTTTTGTATCAAAGCTTTGATCAATAATATTTTTTATGTTAACTTATTGTATTTTTGTAAGAAATGATCTTATAGTCATGATGCATGTTGTGTGTGTGTGTATATATATATATATATATATATATATATATGTGTGTGTGTGTGTGTGTATGTGTGTGTGTGTATGTATATACTTGTATGTGATGCAAGTAGTACAGAACAATGACTTAAATTTGAAGTCAAAATGTTAGTTTTATTTGCAAGCTAGGGGTTTTAAGTGATAATGACGAGTTTTTTTTAATCTTTGCTTTGTTTGCGGTTATGAATTGGTTATGCGTATTATGACATTTATGTGTGTTATATGCTAGAACAGTTAGCATTTTTACTTGTTAAAGTGAATTGGAGTCCAATATGTTAAAACTAAGTGATTTTGGTTTCTTAAAATCAAATTCTTCTCAAATTTCAAACTTGATTTTGTTTCCAGATCTTTTCTCTTGTATTTTGAAAAAAATAGTAAATTCGTGCGTTGAGTTTTTAGAAATAAAAACAAAATCTAAATTTTCAGGTTATGATCTATATGATATTAGTCGTTATGGATGTTGTTATGTACTAAAAATGAGATTTTTGCGAAATTAAGTTTTTATACTTAATATTTGTTTAAAACTATTTTATAATATTAGTAGTGATGATTTAAAAAGATAAAGAAGGATTTTACTAATTAATTATTCATTAATTAATTTTCGTAATTAATTATTACTTATGTGTTAAATAAGGCTTATTAATTATATAACATAAAGCTTAATTACTAATTAATTATCTTTTGAAGTAAAATTTGTTTTAGTTAAATAAGATTAACTACTAATTAATTATGAGTTATATATGAGATTAGTTGTCAATTAATTATTTACTAATTGTATGGTTATGTATTAATTTTTTTAGCAAAGCTAAGTCAGTTTTTATAGCAGCCGCAACAAATTTTCATTATAATAAATAATGAATACTAGTCAATAACATGAGTCAGACATTTTATCTGAGTACTATAGTAGCTAGAATATAGCATCCATTCCGGTGTGCATATATAACAGAAGTGTGGCTAATTGCTTCAGCTAGTATGAACCTATAGACGTAGAGAAGAAGGAAGAAGACGAGTGGCTATGGGCAGAAGCAGACCCAGGACCTATGTCGTGCAGTAAATTGGTAAAGAGACAGAAATATTTAGCACATATCTATAGTAATTCTTATCATAAATAAACTTCCTATCCCAATTTTCATCATCCAAAATATACTTGTTGATTTCCGTATATATACCATCCTTATAAAGCTTCAAGTCAATCCCATCATTCAAAGTAGTTTAAACAACTAATGTCACCACGACAATCTCCATCATTAGTGAACAAATAATAGACTTGTTGGAATTGATCATATCGCATTTCCAATGTGGACGATGTCATGATTTCTCATGATAATTCTAGTCAATAATATTATCATCGTGCGTCCCCTTAATCGTAGGCGACGCTGTGTTAGGAGGGGCAACACCAACTAAAGCGGCTACATCAAGAGGAATTTCTGCATTAATTTCTTTAGGTTGGGAATCCAAACACAAACTGGGGGTCTAAAAAGTGGAGTTTTTACCTTATTGGGACAATCAACAAGTAGTTTGCCAGCATCAGCCAAATGTCCAAAGGAAAGACAATTAGAGCATATGTCAGGTTGCCACGAGTATTGGGCATCAACATACATGTCAACTACACCAATAAAAACTTTAAGCTTAGTTCACTACAACTAAAATACCTTTTTGCAACTGCCAAAAACAGTTGTAATAGGTCTATTACAACTGACATCCGTTAGTCTATATATGGGCAGTTGTAATAAAGTAGGATTATTTTACAACTGTTTTGGGAAGTTGTAAAAGAATCCTGTTACAATTATTCATGGGAATTGCAGAAGGCTCATTCATGACTGTTATTGGCAGTTATAAAAGACATTTTTACAACTTCTTTAAGCTCCTGTTTAAAACTCTTCTACAACTGCTATTAGCAGTTGTAGCTAATTTTACTGCAATAGTCGACGGTTGTTGTTAAGGCTTATTTACAAGAGTTCACAACAGTTGCAATAAAAATATTGACAGCTATTTAAGATAATTGTATTAACGATTTACAACATCTTGAAGAAATTATAGCAGGATCTACAACAAGTAATAATGATAGTTTATGCATATATTTCTATAACTGCTACATATAACTATAATTTAACTCTTAACAATTGCTATTATAAAGAGAGTAGTATGTAAACCTATGGTTAATACTACGTTTTTGACTAAAGTCAAAAACGTAGTATATAACCGTAGGTCTATATACTGCTCTCTTTCAGTATGTTATTATTAAAACCAATATTTCATTAATAATAAACAAAATCATCAAGTCACATGAAACAACACGAACTGTTCACTCATAATAATCCAAAAACAATTCAAGTTAACACCACTTATGAATTAATAGCTTCATTACAAAACATAACTACACCAATTACATATATGAATAAAAGTACATACGTACTAGTCAAAAGAGATAAGCTCCTTATGGCAAGCAACGTCTGTCCTAACCGATTTTTGCAACTCCAATGTGATTGCAAACATTAAACATTTAATTGAAATTGAATGCAGAAGATGTCTGGTTATGCTTTGTTAGCTAAACTAAATGAAAAAAGTAATATCGACAGGTAAAGAAATATGGATCTAACTTACAAACAAAACACATCCATAAGTCACGTTTTAAAGATAGACCAATTAAATATAAGGGAACTTTAGGCAGGAAAACCTAGCAAGAACCTATATAAGAATGGACATGAATGAAAGAAAGAGAAGGATTAGAAAACAAAATAAATTCCCATGCAGAGCCTTTCTTCCCAGAATCAAAATTTTCCTCTTTAACTTAAATAACCCTATGAAATCCCAACAAGGAAAAAAGGAGAACAAAATCAACTTGGTAGTTCTTCTTTTACAAATTCCAAAGATTTGTCCGCTTTTAGGCCCTGTGTAGATCCGCACATAGCTATAATTAAAGTCATTTAGTTTACAGAGTAAAATTTGATCACTGCAGGTGTACAAATAATGTTATTTTTTACGTTAAAAAAGTACAAGAGCTGAACATTTTAACACTACTACATCTTCAACTAACTATTGGTTGTGTAATTAATTAAGACTTAAAAAATCACATCTATTTCTTTTACTAAGTTAGAAGAATTTTGCTTAGGTTCATAAGAAGAACTGACCAACCAATCGACTGCCTTTTGTCATGGTGTCCTTTTTTGATGAAATCTTCCAGTCCTGCTTATAACCTTCCATATATGACTGTATAATTTTCATGCCAACCTAGAAATGATACATATATAACAAGAAAAGCTAAGGAAATTATGTTTCAATCAATGAAATTTAGTTTGCCATGAGAGAGTAATCAATATAGTGTTTAAGAATTGATCATAAGTACCGATGAAGTAAACGTGGTCAGTATCCCATAAGCAAATTTAAGAGCATCATAAGACAAATGGTTTGGATCGGCATATGTTTCTGCATTAGATTATGATTTTTTTTTTAAATTAGACAATGGCAAGGTATGAGACACGGTTTTTGGTGCTAGTGGATAACGAAAGAGAGTTGACCACAGAAAAGTAATTGGTATGAGCACTTCCCATTGCCACATATAATAAGGTCACAAAAAAATTGACATGTCCTATCAACAACATTTTAGCAGCTGCGATTCTTGTACAATACTTTATAGTGTGGATTTTTTCAAGTAAATCCAATTAAAAAGACTGGTTGTATTCAAGCAACATTATTTAGTGGTTATCACATTACAGAGACATACCCATAATTTTTATAAGATACAAATCTACCATATATAATAAGTTGTAATCAAGCAGTATTATCTTCAGGTTAGTATGGGATGCAGATACATCTGTGATCATATTTTTGCGATCTCTCCATCAAGGTTATTGATTATAGGAACCTATTCAAAAGTAAATGTGATAAGCCATGAAGTACAAAATAGATTTAGATTTTCTATGTGGTTTATTGAATATTCTTTTGGTTTCACTCATGCAAAATGCTCCAGCATTTTACTAAATATATATTGCCTAAAAGTTTTCCGATTTTTTTTTTTGTATAAGTAAATCTATACCTACTCTAATATTAAAATATGGAAGGGGCATAATTATTTATATTAATTTCAAAAATGTCCATAATAGCATAGAGTATATATCGAGAGAATAAACAATAAAAGAAAAGACGTGTAGTGGTTTCAGAGGCTAAAGCACAGAAATTATGTAGGTTGAGGTTAATGTGTTAGCTAATTTAGTTTGTAGAACACTAATTATATTTAATTTACCATATATGACAATCTAATTGTGTATTTTTTTTTCTTTTAAAGGCGCATTTATTTTCCAAACGAGTTTAATATAATTGAACATTTCAGATTCGGAAAAGATCAAGATGTTTTATATGAACTCGGAAAAGATCAGGAATGTCACCTATAAAAATATAAACAATAACATTAATAAGTTTCATATATAGGACTAGTACATCTCCAATTAGGTTTTGATTAAACATAATATACCACTTACATGTCTCTTATGGCCAATACTTATCTATAAATAGCTCATTCCTATCCTTCGAAGCCTATAAACATTAGAGAATTCATGATTAAAATCAATGGAGAGGCCCAACTATCAATACAAAAGGATGTTTTTTTTCGAGTGAGCTATTGAATTTTAGTCCAACATTGTTAATCTGATGCAAATCAGAAGTGTTTCAATAAAGGATACAAAAAATCATCATCTAGTTTATTAAGATTTCTCAAACCATTATTAGGATAGTTGATAATAATTTCATTCAAAAATGTATTATTGTCATTTGGTAATTTTCAAATCCATTTGTAAAGCAGGGAGGTATTCAGTACTTCAAATAATAATGCCAAGCTATAACGACCTAGGGAATTCGACGCCCGAATTCCAACAATAATACATAAACCCTTATTACTTGTCAGAACTCAAGTATCAAAAACACCAGATAGTTAATGAAAGAATATAGAGGGTGAGATAAGAAAGAAATCAAATTTAGAATATAAGAAGAAGAACCAACTAACTAACACAACACAGAGTCTCACACCGCAGCGGAACAAAATAAAATATAGAAATAAAAATTTATTGAGAGATTTGAAATAAAAACTTACAAATCCTCAAAGTATGTCAATATGTCTGGATAGTTATAATAATTTGTCCTCATATACAACAACATAACGGAATAAACTAGATATCATACATCTGAACTCCTCCAGCTCATCTTTGGACTTCACAACACCCGATAACCCGAACGTGTAAAACCGGGTCTAACTCGAGCATTTACAAACGCCGGATCAGTCTGGTGAACCAGAGTGAGAAAACTCGCTAAGCTTAAAAACATCACCCAACCTTATTTTAAAGTCAAACCATTTATTTAAAAAATATCTTATTCTGGTATTATAATAGTGTCTAAACACACATAAATATCAATCTAGCGGAACACTTGCATCTCACGTTCCATATATGTAGTATACAATCAAAACCGCGGGCTCAAATTGGAGATTGGATTTCCAACTATGACAAGGTATGGAAACAACTTCCGATAATGTATCTCTAGGGGCGAATATACTGGGTTCAACAAGAACATCTTGTAACCCAGCCACACATGACCGACCACTCATTTCGCTTGAGTGTATCGAATGGATATCAGCAACGGTTGGGAGTGACCCACCGTTTCTCGATAGGGGACAATATAGAAATAAATTAAAGAAGAAAATGAATTTTCTCTAGATAGGTGATTATGCACCCTACTTGGGAGCAACCCACTTAGCCATGCTACTAGCCCGATTTTTATCATTTCCCAATTGAAGAGGCTAGAGGTTTTCAATACCTTTAGAACAACATATCACGATTCACTTTGAATGACACTTTGTCAGATCCATCAAAACACAAATAGACGTCCACAAAAATATTATGGTGTTAAGCTAAGAGAAGGTGTCTTCTCTGCCACTAACCAAAACACGTTTGTAAAAATCAATGTACGTGATTTTTAAGAAATACTCTGTCAGACATCCATCCATACACATCATCCAGGAACTGGATGAACTGAAGGTACCCTCCTGCTACATCCGAGGTATCACCCTATAAATCAGTAACAAGTAGTCCTTGCAAATCCGTAGATTTAAACCACGATAGAATTACATTATATCTTCGTGAGCTAACCAAAGATTATAAGTAATTCTACCATTTTATGAAGATCCATGGTCTTCAATCTCTCCGTCTTGATCAACGTTGATATCTTCAACATTTCGTGTTTGCTGGTCGGAATGGTTTTCGAATATAATTCGATCCCGGTCTTTCCCTACCAACAGTCATATAAGCCAGATTTGATAGTCGGTTATCTAACTATCAAATAAAACAACCATTCAATTATAAAATAAAAATAGATTTACTGGTCCAGTATTCAACATCACTTGACTTCTTTAATTAAATAATTAAACGAATGGTTATTTTATAACTTAAAACTCTTTTCGATATTTCAACATAGCATTTCACGTCTTACTTAATCATAAGATTATCTTCAAAACTATATATCATACCATTACTCGTTATCTACTATCGGGAAATCACTTCAACTCCCCAACTTGTAAAACAATGTTACAAAATCTCTTTATTTCATTACCTGAAAACAATTACCAACGCTTGTTCTTATAAAAATCCTATTTCAAATCACAACTTCTCATTTCCATTTTAACTTGCAAATATCGTGATATTTTCAGCAATCTCCTTTTGTTTTCCGTTACCTTGGAAACATCATTATATATATTCTCAAGTCCTTTTATTTCCTTTACCCTGGAAATCATGTTATATTCTCAAATCTTTATTTCCGTTACTGGAAATATTCCTATTACTTATTCGTGCATTCCTACACTTTAACCCTCATTAGTCCCTGACCGTAAATTGGTAAGCGAATAATTTCCTAAGTATCAACCCCAAAGACCGAAATCAACATCAGATTAACATTCAGAAAATCACTCAACTCAACCAATATCTAGTTAGTTTCCAATTCTTTTTTTAAATCTTCATCAACCCATATTATTTCACTTATCCTCCATTCAACCCTTTTCCAGTTTGAAAATCTCTATCAATTCCATCCATTTCACTTAATTTCGTTATTAAGTATCGCCAATTCAAATCAATGCTTTGATTTCTCATTTCATTTCATAAACCTTGTTTACGGCTTTGGTTTAATATAAAAATCATTTTTACCCTGTTTCTTTTCAATTCCTATATTAAGTTAACATTTATTTTAAGCAATCGTGTTCGCTTAAAATCCCTTTCATAACTTAATTCAAAAAACTCGGGTTCTAATATAAACCTGTTCATAATCTCCTTTATAATCCAACTTGTTTTCATTTCAATCTTCGATTTCCTTACTTCGATAAATTCCATTTACAAGGTAATAACTTAAATTATTATTGTTAAAAATAATAATTTACTTCAACATTAACTATTATAAAATTAGTTAATTGTTTATTTAACTAAAATAAATAATAAATTTACTTCCTAATACTTGTTAATATTTAAACAAATATTTGTTAAGATATTTCAATATATTACTTGACAATAAACCAATTCAAGTTAATAATCAAACACTAGTTGAAATGGTCGACTTGGTTAACTCAGTTCACGATTGTTTCTTTAATCGATTCCAATTAATTCTACCTTTAAATTAATTAATAATAAAATAAATTTAAATAACTTCATTTGAACGTTTATTAGAACAATTAATTCCACACTTAACCGTTATATAAATTTCTGCTTATCTGTTTATAATTCTTATTAACATAAGAAGTTGTTTTATAAAATCACTTAATAATTACTTATAAATTTAAATAATAAATATTAAATTTCTTTTAATAAAATTAATTTCAAAATAATAGATTTCAAAAATCTATTCTTAGTTATAAAATAAATTTTATAACTTCATTTTTGTCGATTCACCTGATGGTAAATCCATATTTCTAAAACGATTGATTATCAAGCCATCTGATGCCAATTACTCAACCAATATTGTCCATTGGTTAATATCACAACAAATGCTGAATTACGATTCAACAATCCATAAAATATGTCATATGAAGATAATATGGAAATAAATATTAAATTTGAGGAATCCTGTTGGATCCTTCCAACCTTTTTTTCCCTGCACCCAAATATTTTACTATAAATAATATTATATTGTTCAATAACAGATGTAATATTCAACAGTAAATAAATGACAGTCTTTCAAGAATCCATATTTTGATTTAATACGTTTATATTATTATAAATGTAACCAACAAGGTAATTTACGTTGTTTGGAATTTAATCGTTAAAAATAACGATTAGTTCAAATTAAATCAAACGAACGTTTAATTTAATCAGTTCAGTTCAACACACACACACACACACATATATATATATATATATATATATATATATATATATATATAACATCGATCAAACAATTAACAAACATAACATACAAATAATAAACCCGACTTATAATAAAAGTGGGTAAACTGAGTGAGTTAAACTCACTTTGATTCCATTAGACATTAAAATGGTTCGTTTCAGTTGCTTTCAACTTTGTCTAGTCAATTCCATAATATTATCCATTGACGCAGTTCCATGCTTCTTATTTGATCCAATTCCATTACTATATGACCAAGCTGTGAATTTAATCGTTATTCACTTATTAAAAAATTATTATTTATAACTTAAGGATATTTTGTTTCTTTAGTTTGTACTTACGTAACTATTTGATTCGGCATAGAAAAAACACAAAAAAAAACTAGGTACAATTTCACGTACATGGGTATATACACTGGGATTAGGCAAATTTAAATGGATTTGGGTACACTAAAACTTACTGTTTCACAATATATTGTTTAAAAATTCTTTATTACTTCATATGTATTATTATCTACATAGGCAGTTTACGTGATGTAAAGGTATTGATATTGTTTTAATACTAACAACATAAAATATATATTTAACTTTTAACAAGACCTGTTAGTCACTTAAAAACCAAGATTTGGCGATTAAAATTTGACTCGCACAATGCAGTCGTGATTAGTCCTATCCAAAAAATACTTGGTCACATTAAAAAAGTTTTAGGCAATAATATTTCAATTGGGCAAATTAGGCTCAATATAAAACAGGATTATGAAGTTTTCGTATTTTACTCAACTTCCACTTTTCATTCTTCTTCTCTTGTTTCTTTCGAAATCCAACCATTTCTGTTTCGCGCCGTAATTCAAGCTACCCACTCCAAACATGTAATAATCCGGAAATCCGAACCAATTTAAAAAATTTATTTTGGTAACCTTAGCGAATTTTGAGTATTTAAAATGAATAATTTTAAATAATAACGACGAGGAATTTATTTTGAATAGAATTAGAACGTATATATTTATTTGAATCATCGTTGGAATATAAATATTTTATTTTAATTATAAAAGGATTTGAAAATGGCGTGGTACTTTGAAAATTCGATTTCAAATTTCAAGTGGATGTACAGGATTCAAAATAAACAGGATTTTAGTGAAACCAAAAATATTAGAATCTATTTGAGAATATACTCCCAACGAATCTGAAAAATTGAAATTTCGTAGCGGGAATAAAAAGTTATGCCCAGTTGAAATTTTAGAATAGTCACTATGGAATTTTTGGCCCTTAAAAGTGGAAATTTTGCAAACGATCTTTGTTTTCGACGAAACTACTTTGGTTGGATCTGCGATGTCAGATTATTGCTAGATTCCAAAGTTCGTAATTTTCTAGAATCAATATGTGAGCGTGGTGAAGTAAAACACGTTTTAACATTTTCAGTCAATTTCGATCAATCAAAAATGGCCATTTTTGAAACGGTCTCAGAATTTGACGAAATTAGTTTTGTTAGGACCGTATCGTCAATACGAAGCTAGAAAATGTTTTTCGGGAATTTTTAGAGTCCGTATGTGGCCCCGGTAAATTGAAATGTGCGTTCAAATTCAATATACAGATTTATATTTTGATTTTGATGAAAGCTGATCGAAACAATCAAAACAGCTTATGATACATATCCCATTATGTTCCGAATGGAGGCAAATAGCTAAGGACGACAATCATTGGGTTGGAATTGGAGACTGAACGAAAAAGTAACCTTAAGGAATTTAATTAATTAAATATATATTTATTTAAAAGGGCCCATCCCCTTTTCTCCCTTCAAGACCCGGTCAGACCCTCCCCCCCTAAATTATTCGTTCAATCCATTAGCAAATGAAAAAAAAGAAAAAGAAAAAGGGGGTGCAGGACCCCAAATCCAGAGCGGCAGTGGCGACGCTGCCACCGCCACTGGTGGCATGAGCCACTACATCGCCCCTTAGCTCCTCCACTCCCTCCTCCTTTCCTACGCTGCTCGAGAAGCACCCCCCCGAGGCCCTAAAGCCGCGCAACTAACTCGAGACCGCCACCAACGCCCTAGGCCGACGCCCTACCTCCACAAGCATGCACAACAACCCCTCTGACCCCATCGACTCAGCAGCACCCCCTCCCTCTCGAGACCCACCTCCAAACCCTTCAAAGCCGACGCAACAGCCACCTCAGCCCACACTCCGATGTCGCAGCAGCTGGTGACCTCCCCGAGCCTCCTCTGCCACCAACGATTGGCTGTGAGTTTTATTTATTTATATTTATTTATGCTTATAAAAATTCGATTTTTATATGTTATGATAGCGATAAAAATACGATTTATATGTATACAGATTTGGTATACAAAAATATGATTTTTATATAGTAGAGATTATAAAAATATGATTTTTTTATGTAGTAGAGATTAAAAAAATATGAATTTTATATAGTAGAGATTACAAAAACATGATTTTTATATAGTAAAGATTATAAAAATATGATTTTTATATAGTAGGGAATATAAAAATGTGATTTTTATATATGTTGTAACGAAATAAAAATTCAATTTTTATATGAGTAGCTGATTAAAAATAGAAATTTTTTTAGATAACAGAGATTATAAAATTATGATTTTTATATATGTAGTGAAATAAAAATCTGATTTTTATTTTATATATTGTGAAATAAAAATGTGATTTTTATAGCGTTGAAATAAAAATGTGATTTTTAATATGAACAGCGTAGAGAAGACTACGTTGGCATGTCAGGCAAATCTCGACTGTTCTGGAATTCAGAAATAAAACTGGCGGAGTGGATCCCAAAGGTGAGAACTTCTCACTTTTAATTTATTTTCTAGTTGAAATATATACTAGGATGCAGAAGATGCTTAGCAGCACCCGACACCCGTCGTCCACAGACCATGGATGATTTGTTTGTTTGATTGTTGTGTTGTGAAAATTGATTGTGTGATGTGGATTGAATAAATATTTTATAGTTAAAAATATAATTTTTAACGTGTATATAAAATATATATTTATAAACAAATCGGACGGTCTGTTTATGTACACCCATTTGAAGGATATTGATTGGGACGATAAATTTTACACATTGCCCAACTGCACAAATAAAAATCTGTGTTTGTTGACTGAAACCCCACACGAGTCTTGGGATGATATTTGACGTACACTAATCCCGATTGTTTAGTTGTATGTCAATCGATGGGTTGACAGACTGTGTAAGCATTAATTATTTATATTTATTGCTTATGCAGTTGTGTGGTGCACTTTGGATGATGGTTGATTATTTATCATTGCTATTATATACATGTGTTGTATAGAATCCATATAAATAACATTATATGGTAATTGATTGGGCCTCATTCCAATTTGGAAAATAAAGAATATTCGTTTGTTGAATAAAAATTCATGTATTGAATAAAAGAAAATTCATGTGTTGAACAAAATATATATTCATGTGTTGAATAGAAGAAAATTCATGTGTTGAATAAAATATATATTCATGTGTTGAATAAAAGAAAATTCATGTGTTGAAGAAAATATTCATTTGTTGAATAGAATAACGAAGTTATTGAAACATATCAAGCCGTGTTGATTAGATATGCGCCATTTTGATGTGAACAATATCTATATCGATTTTATTCATTTTTATAATGAATATCGAAAAGGAATTGATTTCAAAATATAATATTTTGAAAATACTATCATTTATATATCGATGATATGGAATATTCAATTTTGATTTGAAATTGAATATGAAGTTGAAATCGTTTTGAAAATGAATTTTAAAACAACTTATAAAATACGTTTTAAAAGGAAATCGACGAAATATATATAATATATATTATATATATAATGGCCTGAATAGAACGCGCTGCGGCAGTTCACGAATTTCGACCATTGACTTCGAATGGACATTACGGGAGATCCGACCGTCGGATTCTCCTAAAACCGGAACCATTGGGTTCGTATCGAAAAGATCTTTCTAAGGAATATTAGAGATTTTAAATCTAACGGTTGGATTTGGAATTATGTCCAAATCAAATTTGGAAAAGGTCGCTGCAAGTGCAGTTCGATGGCCGTTGATGGAAATCTACTGTACGGGCCTTGATAAAATTATTAAAAATAACAATAATTTGTGTAAAATCATAAGAAATGATTTGGAAAGAATTTGGATGAAAAATTCCATATTTGAAAAGATAAAAATATATTTTTATCGAAATGAACTAGTTTTGAACTGGAATTATAATCCATTTATTTTTGAAATAAATAAATTGGATTTGAGAGGGTTTTAAAAGTAATCAGAATTTCCAACAATTGAATTGGAATGGATTTGAATCGAAATTGTCTTTGGAATATTTCGATGTTGGATTTCGTGATTATACAGACATTGTTATGGAAATTTGAAAGATATATTTATATCGTTATTTCCAATACGATATTTGTTGGTCGTAGAATTTGATACTGAATATAAGCCGATATATTTTCTATTCAGAGCCTTGAATTTAATATCAAATGGGATTTGGATTTGTCGTGAATGGTGTCTTCATTAACACTGTTTTTAAGCCCAGCTGAGAAAAAGATTAAATCTTTTTATTTAGATTTAATGAAGTATACCAATTAAATGGTATTTAATTGGAACTGAATTTGAATTGATTTTGGGTTTATCGTGAACTGTGTTTTATCGACCTTCTTTCTTTAACCCGATTTACAATGGAATGTGATTTGGAATTTATAAATCTTTTGTTAAGATTTAAAGGAGATTTTCCAAAATAAAGTTATCTAATTTAATAAAATAAATTGGAATGGAATGGAATTCGATTTGGTAATAATCGAAGTGAATTTCTGTGGAGGAAGGCAACTAATATATCTGGAATTTAAAAGGCTTTGTTGTTATTCCATTTATATTATTAGTCGGATATGGAAGTTTATATCGATTATATATATATCGATTTGTTTTCCATGAAGATTCCATTGTAAATGAAATGTGATTGAGTTTATCATGAACCGTATTTTAAATGACATTGGTTCTTTAACCCAGTTAAAGACATGATACGATTTCCCAAGTTAAATAATCATTGATAGTGATTATTGGGAAGATTATAACCAAGTGGAGTTTTAATGAATCTTTAATTAGATTAAAATAATCGAGAATGGAGTATCACCAGTTTTGCTCCAGGCGATAGTTAAATATTTAATTATATTTGAACGTGAAATGGTAATTGAATTTACCAATAATACCGTGGTGTTAAATATGAAGTATGACCAGTTTTACTTCATGGGATGAATAGGTTGGGATTGGGAAATAAAATAAATGATTACTTCGGTATGGTTCGCTAATCCCGACTAATTTGAATTGATATTCAAAAGAAGATTAAAGAATAAATTTAAACAATTTATCTTTGATAAAATTAATGGGAACCTTTCCCAAAGTATAAGAATATTTGAATAAATGAATATTTTGAATTGGAATGAGGCGTATGTTGTGCTTGTGTAACACTTGTTTATTACATATGCGAGTTATTCAGAAACACCGGGTTTATCCCATTCTAAATAACTGATTCGACGATGTGTCGAGGAGGAAGACGGTGGTCGAAGACCAGAGGTCTTCAAATCGTTTGGGTGATTGCTGATGATCTTGATTGGGTTGTACACCCAAGAGGAGGGACTCAGTTAGTGATCGTCCAGACGTACTTGGAGATCGATGGATATGCGAGGTACAAGGTGCCTCCAGTTTCATTTAGACCCAGAACGGACTTGTAAATGGACTGTGTTTCTGAGATTGGAAATCAATCTTTGTGATTGATGTATATCGGTTGCATGGAGTGGTTTGCCTGTGTGGCATGCTAAGATGCAAATGATCAAGGCTTATGTTAAAAAGCAGAGTCTTGTTGTTGATGATCAAAGCACCGCCTGTGTGGCATAGCTTTGTGTAGCGTTAATTCGCGAGCCTCACACCCCGGTTGTGAACCAGAAACGGGAGAGGACCTCAAGGAGGGCATGCGTTTCTTTCTAGCTAGGGTGGTGTTAGTGACCTACCAGCCCTGACATTTATGTTATTTTCACCTGTGTGGTTGTTGGATTACGAGGCGCCTTGGATATATCGGTGACTATGTGGAGCCGATGGAGTCATTTGGCTCATTTACGCCCCAAAGGGCGGAGAAACGCAGTGTTCAGGCATTTTAATCCACATCGGTGGACCGGCCCTGACGATCCAAGGTGCAGTTGCGGCTGTTCCTGAGACGTGGTTGGCTAGATTGTCTCGAAACAGTGAGGACGATCCCTGGCCTCGGTTCACAGATGGAAATCCAATTTCCAAATACGTGACTTTGTGGTTTTGGTTGTAGAGGCTAGTATGGCAACATGATATATGGTACCCATGCCATCTTGGATTGCTACATTTATATTTGAAGTTGTTTTATACACTATGCACTTATAATAGTATCAAATGATTTGTTTTTAACGTACCAAGCATGTTTGGCTATTATAAGGGAAAACCCTATCCTCCGTCTTGTGTTGCATTATGTGATGGGACATGGGTTTTATAATAGCTTCATTTTTTTAAAAAGCATTGTGCTATTTTGTTATATGCACTGGTGTTCTTGGGAGGAAACCCGTTCCGTGTTATACGGCGTGGTCCCTTGATATATCTGATTTAAAGTAAAGCTTTAAATAACTATTTTAGTTCTCACACCAGTCACATGATTGACCTGGAGTTTATTGTTTTAACCTAAACTCTTGGTGCCCCTATTTTCCGCACGGGCATCTAGTAGTTTTGGTTTTGCAGATTTATATTCACAGCATCCTGATTAACAGCTGGAATGATATCCGGAAAGCTCTGTATCCGTATATTCTTTTCAGTTGTGTTTTGTATTATTTTTCGCTGCAGTAATGTATTTAAATCTCTGATATTTTCTGTTGTAAATATTTATTCATACTCTATGTATTATTGTATTCTGATGGAATTGTTGTAATAAACAATGTAATGTTCTTCTGTTTGTGTTCTGATTCGTCGTGTCCTCAACTCGATCCGTGCTTTCCTTCACGGGGAAGTTCTAGTCGTTTCATTTTGGCATCAGAGCTTTGGTTTATAGAGCTCGGAGAACAAGATGCCTTAGAACAAAACGAAAGAATTCATCAGAGATTGGATTAGTAATATCCAATGAGAATGACTCATTAGAGATGGGATCAGTAGTATCCTAGAACGAGTGTGAAGAGTATATTTTTAGAAATGAAACCAAATTTGTTTTGAAAATAAACTTCAATTATACGTATTTGATTATTTATTTTATATTGAGTTTGGACAATCAAGTATATAAAGATTTTGCGTATACGTCTGATCCACGTGTATTTGAAGTTTTAATATACTGGATAGATATGGAATTACACTCTAGTCGCCCGGAGGTGATTCTGATGATTACTCGAGTAACATCAGAAATTATGTTCAAGTTTCGAAAGTGGGATTTCTATATATTTCAAATAGACTGGTGTGAGAACCAAAACTAGATAGGGCTTATTGTTGTGATTTGGCACCAAAAATGTGATTTTTGACTATATATCAAAGTTATGAATTTGAAAAGATAATCAACAAATTGATTGCTGATTTTGTTGTTTGATTACTGTTCGATTAATTAAATGTTGAACCTTTAGCCAAATTGAACCAAATAGTGAGTTGTATTGAAAATTAGTCGCATTTGTATGCATATACATGTACTTACATTGAACAGGTCATTGCAAGGAAGCTAGAGAAGAGGAATAAAATTGTTTGCCCGATAAATAGGTACATGTTTATTGTATTTCTTAGGGATTTGATGATTTTATGAGCTGCTTGGCTTTTCCTTTTTCTTTTGGATTGGTGAGGGCCATGGGAGGCTATTTGAAATATCCCGAAGCTCCCGGTGCAGGGGAGGTTATGGCGAAATTTTTCGAAAATTTAGGGTGTTAGCCAAATTTTTGAAAAATTTGAAAAGTTCTTAGAAACTGAAAAGTTGAAGGACTTAAGCCGTAATGAAAATAATGAAAGTTGAGTTGATTTGTAAAAAATTTCAACTTCGTTCCTTTTCGGGGACGAAAAGTTTTAAGTGGGGGAGATTGTAATATCCCGGAAATCTGAACCAATTTAAATCTTTTATTTTGGCAATCTTAGCGAATTTTGAGTATTTAAAATGAATTATTTTAAATAATAACAACAGAAAATTTATTTTAAATAGAATTAGAATGTATATATTTATTTGAATCGTCGTTAGAATATAAATATTTTATTTTAATTATAAAAAGAATTGAAAATGGCGCGGTAGTTTGAAAATTCAATTTCAAATTTCAAGTGGATGTACAGGATTCAAAATAAACCGGATTTTAATGAAACCAAAAATATTAGAATCTATTTGAGAATATCTTTCCAACAAATCCGAAAAATTGAAATTTCATAGCGGGAATAAAAAGTTATGCCCAGTTGAAATTTTAGAATAGTCGCTATGGAATTTTTGGCCCTTAAAAATGGAAAGTTTGCAAACGATCTCTGTTTTCGACGAAACCACTTTTTTTGGATCCGAAATGTCAGATTATTGCTAGATTCCAAAATTCGTAATTTTCTGAATCAATATGTGAGCGTGGCGAAGTAAAACGCGTTTTAACAGTTTCAGTCAATTTCGATCGACCAAAAAATGGCCATTTTTCAAATGGTCTAAGAATTTGACAAAATTAGTTTTGTTAGGACCGTATTGTCAATATGAAGCTAGAAAATAATTTTTGGGAATTTTCAGATCCATTTGTGGCCTCGGTAAATTGAAATGCGCGTTCAAATTCAATATATAGATTTATATTTTGATTTTGATGAAAACTGATCGAAACAATCGAAACAGCTTACGATATATATCCCATTGTGTTCGGAATGGGGCTAAATAGGTAGGGATGACATTCATTGGGTTGGAATTGGATATTGAACGAAAAAGTAACCTTAAGGAATTTAATTAATTAAATATATATATATTTATAAGGGCCCATTCCGGTTTCTCCCTTCAAGACCCGGTCAGACCCTCCTCCCCCAAATCATTCTTTCAACCCATTAGCAAATTAAAAAGAAAAAGAAAAAGAAAAAGGGGCACGGGACCCCAAATCCACATCGGCAGCAGCGCCGCTGCCGCCGCCTCTGGCTGCGTGAGCCACTACATCGCCCCCCAGCTCCTCCTCTCCCTCCTCCTTTCCTACGCTGCTCGAGAAGCACCACCCCGAGGCCCTGAACCCGCGCAACCAACTCGAGACCGCCACCAACGCCCTAGGTCGACGTCCTACCTCTACCAGCGTGCACAGCAACCCCCCATGACCCCATCGACTCAGAAGCACCCCTCCCTCTCGAAACCAACCTCCAAACCCTTCAAAGCCGCCACAACAGCCACCTCAGCCCACACTCCAATGTCGCAGCCGCTGGTGACCTCCCCGTGACTCCTTTGCCACCAACGATCGGCTGTGAGTTTTATTTATTTATATTTATTATGCTTATAAAAATTCGATTTTTATATGTTATAGTAGCTATAAAAATACAATTTATATGCATACAGGTTTGGTATAAGAAAATATGATTTTTATATAGTAGAGATTATAAAAATATGAATTTCATATAGTAGAGATTATAAAAATATGAATTTTTATAGTAGAGATTACAAAAATATGATTTATATATAGTAGAGATTATAAAAATATGATTTTTATATAGTAGGGAATATAAAAAGGCGATTTTTATATATGTTGTAACGAAATAAAAATTCAATTTTTATATCAGTAGCTGATTAAAAATAGATTTTTTTAGATAATAGAGATCATAAAAATATGATTTTTACATAAGTAGCGAAATAAAAATATGATTTTTATTATATATATAGTGAAATAAAAATGTGATTTTTATAGCATTGAAATAAAAATGTGATTTTTAATATGAACAGCGTAGAGAAGACTGCGTTGGCATGTCAGGCAAATCCGGACTGTTCTGAAATTTAGAAATAATACGGGCGGAGTGGATCCCAAAGGTGAGAACTTCTCACTTTTTATTTATTTTCTAGTTGAAATATATACTAGGATGCAGACGGTGCATAGCAGCACCCGACACCCATCGTCCACAGACCATGGATGACTTGTTTGTTTTGATTGGTGTGTTGTGAAAATTGATTGTGTGATGTGGACTGAATAAATATTTTATAGTTGAAAATATAATTTTTAACGTGTATATAAAATAAATATTTATAAACAAATCGGACGGTTTGTTTATGTACACCCATTTGAAGGATATTGATTGGGACGATAAATTTTACACATCGCCCAACTGCACAAATAAAAATCTGTGTTTGTTGACTGAAACCCCACACGAGTCTTGGGATGATATTTGACGTACACTAATCCCGATTGTTTAGTTGTATGTCAATCGATGGGATGACAGACTGTGTAAGCATTAATTATTTATATTTAATGCTTATGCAGTTGTGTGGTGCACTTTGGATGATGGTTGATTATTTATCATTGCTATTATATACATGTGTTGTATAGAATCCATATAAATAACATTATATGGTAATTGATTGGGCCTCATTCCAATTTGGAAAATAAAGAATATTCATGTGTTGAATAAAATATATATTCATGTGTTGAATAGAAGAAAATTAATGTGTTGAATAAAATATATATTCATGTGTTGAATAAAAGAAAATTCATGTGTTAAAGAAAATATTCAATTGTTGAATAGAATAACGAAGTTATTGAATCATATCAAGCCGTGTTGATTAGATTTGCGCCATTTTGACGTGTACGATATCTATATCGATTTTATTCATTTTTATAATGAATATCGAAAAGGATTTGATTTCAAAATATAATATTTTGAAAATACTATCATTTATATATCATTGATATGGAATATTCAATTTTGATTTGAAATTGAATATGAAGTTGAAATCGTTTTGAAAACGAATTTTAAAGCGATTTATAAAATACGTTTTAAAAGGAAATCGACGAAATATATATATAATATATATATATTATATAAATATAATGGCCTGAATAGAACGCGTCGCGCTGCGGCAGTTCACGAATTTTGACCATTGACTTCGAATGGACATTACGGGATATCCGACCGTCAGATTCTCCTAAAACCGGAACCGTTGGGTTCGTATCGAAAGAGCTTTCTTAGGAATATTAGAGATTTGAAATCTAACAATTGGATTTGGAATTATGTCCAAATCAATTTTGGAAAAGGTCGCTGTAAGTGCAGTTCGATGGCCGTTGATGGAAATCGACTGTACGGGCCTTGATAAAATTATTAACAATAGCAATAATTTGTGTAAAATCATAAGAAATGATTTGGAAAGAATTAGGATGAAAAATTCCATATTTGAAAAGATAAAAATAGTTTTTTATCGAAATGAACTAGTTTTGAACTAGAATTATAATCCATTTATTTTTGAAATAAATAAATTGGATTTGAGAGGGTTTTAAAAGTAACCAGAATTTCCAACAATTGAATTGGAATGGATTTGAATCGAAATTGTCTTTGGAATATTTCGATGTTGGATTTCGTGATTATACAGACACTGTTATGGAAACTTGAAAGATATATTTATGTCGTTATTTCCAATACGATATTTGTTGGTCGTAGAATTTGATATTGAATATAAGCCGATATATTTTCCATTTAGAGCCTTGTATTTAATATCAAATGGGATTTGGGTTTGTCGTTAATGTTGTCTTCATTTGCACTGTTCTTAAACCCAGTTGAGAAAAAGATTAAATCTTTTTATTTAGATTTAATGAAGTATACTAATTAAATGGTATTTAATTGGAATTGAATTTGAATTGATTTTGGGTTTATCGTGAACTGTGTCTTAATGACATTTGTTCTTTAAACCGATTTACAGTGAAATGTGATTTGGAATTTATAAATCTTTTATTAAGATTTAAAGGAGATTTTCCAAAATAAAGTTTTCCAATTTAATAAAATAAATTGGAATGGAATGGAATTCGATTTGGTAATAATCGAAGTGAATTTCTGTGGAGGAAGACAACTAATATATCTGGAATTTAAAAGGCTTTGTCGTTATTCCATTTATATTATTAGTCGGATATGGAAGTTTATATCGATTTGTTTTCCATGCAGATTCCATTGTAAATGGAATGTGATTTTGAGTTTATCGTGAACCGTGTTTTAAATGACATTGGTTCTTTAACCCAGTTAAAGACGGGATATGATTTTCCAAGTTAAATAATCATTGATAGTGATTATTGGGAAGATTAAAACCAAGTGGAGTTTTAATGAATCTTTAATTAGATTAAAATAATCTAGAATGGAGTATCACCAGTTTTGCTCCAGGCGATAGTTAAATCTTTAATTAGATTTGAACGTGAAATGGTAATTGAATTTACCGATAACACCGTGGTGTTAGATATGAAGTATGACCAGTTTTACTCCATGGGATGAATAGGTTGGGATTGAGAAATAAAATAAATGATTACTTCGGTGTGGTTCGCTAATCCCGACTAATTTGAATTGATATTCAAAAGAAGATTAAAGAATAAATTTAAAGAATTTATCTTTGATATAATTAATGGAACCTTTCCCAAAGTATAAGAGTAATTGAATAAAAGAATATTCTGAATTGGAATGAGGCGTATGTTGTGTTTGTGTAACACTTGTTTATTATATACGCGAGTTATTCAGAAAGACCGTGTTTATCCCATTCCGAATAACTGATTCGACGATGTGTCGAGGATGAAGACGGTGCTCGAAGACCGGAGGTCTTCACATCGTTTGGGTGATTACTGATGATCTTGATTGGGCAGTACACCCAAGAGGAGGGAATCAGTTAGTGATCGTCCAAACGTACTTGGAGATCGATGGATATGCGAGGTACAAGGTGCCTCTGGTTTCGTTCAGACCCAGAACGGAATTGTAAATGGACTGTGTGTCTGACATTGGATATTATTCTGTGAGATTGATGTATATCGGTTGCATGGAGTGGTTTGCCTGTGTGGCATGCTAAGATGCAAATGATTAAGGCTTCTGTTGAAAAGAAGAGTCTTGTGGTTGATGATCAAAGCACCGCCTGTGTGGCATTGCTTTGTGTAGCGTTAATTCGCAAGCCTCACACCCCGGTTGTGAACCAGAAATGGGAGAGGACCTCAGGGAGGGCATGCATTTCTTTCTAGCTAGGGTGGTGTCAATGACCTAACAACCCTGACATTTATATTATTTTCACCTGTGTGGTTGTTGGATTGTGAGGCGCCTCAGATATATCGGTGACTATGTGGAGCCGATGGAGTCATTTGGCTCATTTTCGCCCCAAAGGGCGGGAAACGCAGTGTTCAGGCATTTTAATCCACATCGCTGGACCGGCCTTGACGATCCAAGGTGCAGTTGTGGCTGTTCCTGAGACATGGTAGGCTAGATTGTCTCGAAACAGCGAGGACGATCCCTGGCCTTGGTTTACAGACGGAAATCCAATTTCCAAATACGTGACTTTGCGGTTTTGATTGTAGAGCCTAGTATGGCAACATGATATATGGTACTCATGCCGTCTAGGATTTATACATTTATATTTGAAGTTCTTTTATACACTATGCACTTATAATAGTATCAAATGATTTGTTTATAACGTACCAAGCATGTTTGGCTATTATAAGGGAAAACCCTATCCTCTGGCTTGTGTTGCATTGTGTGATGGGACCTGGGTCTTATAATAGCTTCATTTTTCCAAAAAGAATTGCGTTGTTTTGTTATTTGCACTAGTATTCTTGGGAGGAAACCCGTTCCGTGTTATACGGCGTGGTCCTTTGATATATATGATTTAAAATAAAGCTTTAAATAACTGTTTTAGTTCTCACACCAGTCACATGACTGACCTGGAGTTTATTGTTTTAACCTAAACTCTGGGTGCCCCTATTTTCCGCACGGGCAGCTAGTAGTTTTGGTTTTGCAGATTTATGTTCACAGGATCCTGATTTACAGCTGGAATGATATCCGGAAAGCTCTGTATCCATATATTCTTTTTAGTTGTGTTTTGTATTATTTTTCGCTGCAGCAATGTATTTAAATCTCTGATATTTTATATTGTGAATATTTATTCATACTCTGTATATTCTTGTTTTCTGATGGAATTGTTGTAATAAACAATGCAATGTTCTTCTGTTTGTTTTCTAATTCGTCGTCTCCTCAACTCGATCCGTGCTTTCCTTCACGGGGAAGTTCTGGTCGTTTCAGAATAGTGCCTTCCACGCATGCATCCCAGTTGCTTCCCTTTTTCATGAACTTTGCGCAACACCTGCTCTCAACCAATTCGCCCACTGGCCATCCCGAAAACTCCATCCCAACGCTGTCACCCACGGTTTCCATCAGAAACGAGACACAACCACTTCAACTTGTCAGCCAGTTGCTATTTCCTTCAACCGCATATTATCTTTTATAAATATAGCTTTGAATATATTTAATGAAACCGTGTTGATTTGTAGATAAATGGACTTGCAGTTTTCTCCATTGTTGGAGAAAACAAAAGGTAAGGTAATGATGTCCATCTATGTATATATATGATAATGAAGGCTGGATAGAAACTATGTCACTCACAAGAAAGGGGACAACGTAGGTAGCATGTAGGTTTGCAGCCATGCAGTTTCATTTCACATCTATCTGCGTCTCATTTCTTAGAGGCTAAAGCAAGTATATACATATTACTTTACCTGTGTTGAATCATCGATTAGGCCTGCCTAAAATAGAATAGGATAGCTTAGCTGGTGGTACCTTTCTGAGTTCCTTAAGCATGAAGCTGTGGAAATATTTTGGTTTGCTTTTCTTTCCTAGGTAATGCATGTATTCATAGTGGTCTACATTGTGTTTTGTTATCAAATATAGGTTGGCCCGTATCTACAAATATTTAGTCGGAGCAGGTATAGGCTATGCACGTTTTATTTTTAGTTTAGTATTATTTTATATGTTTTTTACGCTGTTGATTTATGTGGCCGCTATTTACCGTTGACCATTAAATATACGCACCTCTACATCTGAACTCCAAACGCAATAGAAATGGACACGCTGCTACGTCTCAATGTTCCGGTCCAAATGACATTAATTTCAATGAAAATCGACCCGTTTGCATAACTCCGCTATTTCAATTTATCATTTCACCTTTAAATTGCACGCACAGATAAAACAACCCCGATTAGCTCCAAACTGGAAATCTAGCAATAATATGCTATACTTATTCCAATAAAATTCATTTCATCGAAAATGGAGTTTGTTTGAAAAATAGTTGTTTTAAAGGTCTTCATAATAACCATAAAATATAATTAAATATAAACCAATAATAATAAAAAATAATTATTACCGTACACCTCCACATGAAATCTTACACGGCTTCAAATTAAACCAATACATATTTTAAATTCAACATTATATAATTTCAGGTTAAACGATGTCCAAATTATATTAAAAATTCTATTTAATTTATATAATAAATGTTATCGTTTATTGATGATTTCCATGGGGACTATTCGAACAATTGGATTGGATATAACAAACAATCTATAAGCTGAAATCTCCATTTTTTTCTTTCACTAGAAAATTATTAACAAATCAATTCAAATGTTTCTTGTTTCACAGTATTCCAACTTATATCGGATCTTGTATATTCAATTGAAGTTCAAATCGTAAATTACGAACTATCGCGACGTTTCGAGTTTGTTTTATAATTATATATATAAACTATACGTTCCAACTTTGTTATATAACGAATTATACATTATAAATCTATTTAAAATTCAAAATCAATATTTAAAATAAAAAATATATTAAATACTTGACTACAAAAAATCCAGGACGTTAGATTCCTTTCCCCTTAAAAGAATTTCGTCCCTGAAATTATTAAGTAAGAGGAATGGCCCAATCCCATTAACTTCTAATAAATCTAGTTTATTATAAATCGAAAACCAATCCATTCAACTCTTTATTTACGGTTGATGAATTTAAATTCAACCAGTCTGATACAACAACCAATGTGCAATCAACTTAACCAAGCCAACCAATTTATATTTTATTCGATTTCCATATTCTAAATCGATTTTATTTAACGCTATCCACTTAACCAAGTTAAATTCCAATTCCATATTCAATTAACTAATTCATTTTTCAAAATTAGTTTTATTTCCATTTCACAACTCTAATTTTGATTTTATTCAAAAAACATTAATTCTGTTCTTATTTAACTTAGCTCCAAGTTATATTCTGAATCGTTCAATCTCATTTACTAATATGAGAAGGTTTCTTTGGTTATATTGAACCATTCCAAACTTTAAATCTAATTTCAATTTTATTCAAATCAATCAAACAAATCAATATCTAAATAATTTGGTAAAATTGTTTCTTTTATGTACAAAAATATTTTTCGGGTAAATTATTTCATTTACCCTCTTTACAAAACAATATCGTGTCAGTTTCCAGTTCAATATTGAACCAATCAATAACACAATACAAAACATTTTTATAGAATATACACATATGATCTCTCATATATACACTCAAACTCAATCTAAGTTATTACTAACCACATCTATATCGAGCTATGCCACAGAGCCAAGGTTACTACAAAACCTTGTGCTCTGATACAAATGTAACGACCTGAGGAATTCGACGCTCGAATTCCAACAATAATACATAAACCTGTATTACTTGTCAAAACTAAAGTATCGAAAACACCAGATAGTTAATGAAAGAATATAGAGGGAGAGATAAGAAAGAAATAAAATTTAGAATAGAAGAAGAAGAAGAATCAACTAACCAACACAACACAGAGTCTTACGCCGTAGCGGAACAAAATAAAATATAGAAATGAAACTTTATTGAGAGCTTTGAAATAAAAACTTACAAATCGTCAGAGTATATCAATACACATGGACAGTTATAATAATCTGTCCTCATATACAACAACACAGTGGAATAAACTAGATATCATATGTCTGAACTGCTTCAGTTCATCTTCGGACTTCACAGCATTCGATAACCTGAACTTGTAGTCTAAACACAAATAAATATCAATATAGCGGAACGCTTTCATCTCACGTTCCATATATATAGTATACAACCAAAACCGCGGGCTCTTATTGGAGATTGGATTTCCAAATATGACAAGGTATGGAACCACGTTACGATAATGTATCTCTAGAGACGAATACACTGGGTTCAACAAGAACATCTTGCAACACGGCCACACATGACCGACCACTTATTTTGCTTGAGTGTATCGAATGTATATCACCAATGGTTGGGAGCGACCCACCGTTTCCTGATAAGGGATAGCATCGAAATAAATTAAAGAAGGAAATAAATTTTCTCTAGATAGGAGATTATACACCCTACTTGGGAGCTACCCACTTAGCCGTGCTATCTGCCCGATTTTTGTCATTTCCCAGTTAAAGAGGCTTGAGGTTTTCACTGCCTTTAGAACAACATATCGCCATTCACTTTGAATATCACTTTTTCAGTTTCGTCAAAAAACTAATTGACGTCTACAAAAATATTATGATATTAAGCTAAAAGAAGGTGTCTTCTCTGCCACTACCCGAAATACTTTGTAAAAATCAATGTACGTGATTTTTAAGAAATACCCTGTCAGACATCTATTCATACATGTCATCCAGGAATAGGATGAACCGAAGGTACCCTCCTACTACATCCTAGGTATCACCCTATTGATCAGTAGCGAGTAGTCCTTTCAAATCCGTAGATTTAAACCATGATAGAATTACAGTATATCTTCGGGAGCAAACCAGAGATTATAAGTAATTCTACCGTTTTATGAAGATCCATGGTCTTTAATCTCTCCGTCTTGATCAACGTTGATATCTTCAACATTTCGTGTTTGCTAGTCGGAATGGTTTCGAATATAATTTAATCCCGGTCTTTCTATATCAACAATCGTATAGGCCAGATTTGATAGTCGGTTATCTACCTATCAAATAAAACAACCATTCAATCATAAAATAAAAATAGATTTACTTGTCCAGTATTCAGCATCACTTGGCTTCTTTAATAAAAATAATTAAACAAATTGTTATTTTACAACTTAAAACACTTTTAGATATTTCAGCATAGCATTTCACTTCTTACTTAATCATAAGATTATCTTCAAAACTATTTATCGTACCATTACTCATTATCTACTATAGGGAAATCACTTCAACTCCCTACTCGTAAAACAATGTTACAAAATCTCTTTTATTTCATTATTTGAAAACAATTACCAACTCTTATTCTTATAAAAATCCTATTCCAAATCATAGCTTCTCATTTCCTTTTTAACTTGCAAATATGGTGATATTTTCATGTAATCTCCTTTTGTTTTCTGTTATCTTGGAAATATCATTATATATATTCTCAAGTCCTTTTATTTCCTTTACCCTAGAAATCATATTATATTCTCAAATCTTTATTTCCATTACTGGAAATATTCCTATTACTTATTCATGCATTCCTATACTTCAACCCTTATTAATCCCTGATTGTAAATTGGTAAGAGAATAATTTCCTAAGTATCAACCCCGAAGATCGAAATCAACATCAGATTAACATTCAGAAAATCACTCAACTCAACCTATATCCTGTTAGGTTCCAATTCTTATCTTAAATCTTCATCAACCCATATTATTTCTCTTATACTCCATTTAGCCCTTTTCCACTTTGAAAATCTTATTTCAGTTCCATCCATTTCACTTAATTTCGTTATTAAGTATCGCCAATTCAAATCAACGCTTTGACTTCCCATTTCATTTCATAAACCTTGTTTACGACTTTGGTTTAATATAAAAACCCTTTTTACCTTGTTTCTTTTCGCATGATTCACATATTAAGTTAACGTTTATTTTAAGCAATCGTGTTCGCTAAAATCCCTTTCATAACTTAATTCAAAAAACTTCGGTTCTATTATAAACCCATTCGTAATATCCTTTATAATCCAACTTGGCTTCATTTCAATCTTTGATTTCATTACTTCAACGAATTCCATTTACAAGGAAATTACTTAAATAAATATTATTAAAAATTATAATTTACTTCAACATTAATTATTATAAAATTAGTTAATTGCTTATTTAACTAAAATAAAAAATAAATTTCCTTTTTAACTCTTATTAATATTTAAACAAATATTTGTTAAGCTATTTCAATGTATTACTTGACAATAAAGCAATTCAACTTAATAATCAAACCCCAGTTGAAATAGTCGACTTGGTTTACTCAGTACACGATTATTTCTTTAATCTATTTCAATTAATTCCACCTATAAATTAATTAATAATAAAATAAATTTAAATAAATTCACTTGAACTTTTATTATAATAATTAATTCCACACTTAATCATTACATAAATTTCTGCTTATCTGATTTTAATTCTTTTTAACATAAGAAGTTGTTTTATAAAATCACTTAACAATTACTTATAAATTTAAATAATAAATAATTATTTTCTTTTAGTAAATTTAAATTCAAAATAATAGATTTCAAAAATCTTTTCCCAGTTACAAAATAAATTTTATTACTTCATTTCTGTCGATTCATGTGACGGTAAATCCATATTTCTAAAATGATTGATTATCAAGCCATCTGATGCCAATTACTTAACCAATAATATCCATTGTTTAATATCCCAACAAACTTTGAATTACGATTCAACAATCCAATAACAAATTAATCATTTAATCGGGTTGGCCATGTAGTTCATATAATGGTAATATAGAAATAAATAATAAATTTGAGGAATCCATTAGGATCCCTCCGACCTGTTTCTCCCTGCACCCAAATACGTTACTACAAATAATATTATTCCATTCAATAAGAACTGTCATATTCAACAAAAAATAAATGACAATAATTCAAGTATCCATATTTTAATTTAATATGTTTATATTATTATAATAACCAGCAAGATAAGTTACCATGTTTGGAATTTAATCATTAAAAATAACGATTGGTTCAAATTAAATTAAACGAACGTTTAATTTAATCTGTTTTGTTCAACACATATAAATATAAATATAAATATATATAGCATCCGTCAAACAATTAACAAACATAGCACGTAAATAATAAACCCGACTTATATAAATATAAGTGGGTAAGCTAAGTGAGTTAAACTCACTTTGATTCCATTCGACATTAAAACAGTTCGTTTCAGTTCCTTTCAACTCTTTTCAGTCCAATTCCATAATATTATTGCCATTGACGCGGTTCCATGCTTCTTATTTGTTCCGATTCCATTACTACATGACCAAGCTGTAAATTTAATCGTTATTCACTTATTAGAAAAAAAATTATTTATAACTTAAGGATGTTTTGTTTCTTTAGTTCGTACTTACGTTACTATTTGATTCGGCATAAAAGAAAACACAAAAGACTAGGCATAATTTCATGTACATGGGTATATACAATGGGATTTGGCAAATTTAAATGGATTTGGGTACATAAAACTTACTATTTCATGATATACTGTTTCAAAATTCTTTCTTACTTCATATGTATTATTATCTACACAGGTAGTTTACGTGATGTAAAGGTACAAGCATTGTTTTAATACTAACAACGTAACATATATATTTAACTAAACCCTTAATTTAACAAGACCAGTTAGTCACTTAAAAACCAAGATTTGGCAATTAAAATTTGATTCGCACAATGTATTCATGGTTAGGCCTATCCAAAAATACTTGGTCACATTAAAAATAGTTTTAGGCAATAATATTTTAGTTAGGCAAATTAGGCTCAATATAAAACAGGATTAGGTAGTTTTCGGATTTTACTCAACTTCCACTGTTCATTCTTTTTCTCTTGTTTCTTTCGAAACCCAACCATTTCTGTTTCGCACCATAGTTCAAGCTACCTACTCTGAACAGTGCCTTCTACGCATGCATCCCAGTTGCTTCCCTTTTTCATGAACTTTGCGCAACACCTGCTCTCAACCCATTCGCCCACTGGCCATCCCGAAAACTCCATCCCAACGCTGTCACCCACGGCTTGCGGTTTGCTCCATTGTTGGAGAAAACAAAAGGGAACGTAACCATGTCCATCTACACACACACACACACACATACACACACACACACACACATATATATATATATATATATATATGCGAATGAAGGTTGGATAGAAACTATGTCTATTACAATAAAGGGAACAACGTAGGTAGCATGTAGGTTTGCAGCCATGTATTTTCATTTCACATCTATCTACGTCTCATTTTTAGAGGCAAAGCAAGTATATACATATTATTTTAACTGTACTAAATCATCGATTAGGCCTACCTAAAATCTAATAAGATAACTTAGCTAGTGGTACCTTTTTGAATTCCTTAAGCATGATGCTGTGGAAATATTTTGGTTTGCTTTTCTTTCCTAGGTCCTGCGTGTATTCATAGTGGTCTATAGTGTGTTTTGTTATCAATTATAGGTTAGCCTTTATCTACATATATTTAGTTAGAGCAGGTATAGGCTGCGCATGTTTTATTTTTAGTTTAGTATTATTTTATATGTTTTTACGCTGTTGATTTATGTGACCGCTATTTACCGTTGACCATTAAATATACGCATCTCCACATCTGAACTCCAAACACAACGAAAATGGACACGCTGCTAAATCTCAATGTTCCGATCCCAACGAAATTAATTTCATTGAAAACCGACGTCGTTTGCACAACTGAGCTATTTTAATTTATCAGTTCACCATTAAATTGCATGCACAGATAAAACAACCTCGATGTAACAACCCGTAAAATCTGAACCAATTTAAAATTTTTAAATTGGCTATTTTAGTGAATTTCTAAATATTTAAAATAAATATTTTAAATAATAATGATGAAAAGAAGATTGAATCGATGTTTGAAAATGAATATAATTACTTGAATTATAAACAAGGCCAGAAATGGCGCGGTAGTTTCAAAATTCGAATTCAAACTCTGAATGACTGTACCGAGTGCAAAATAAAACGGATTTTAGTGAAACCAAAAATATTTAAATCTGTTAGTGAATATCTTTCTAACGAATTTGAAAAATTGAAGTTTCGTAGAGGGACTCAAAAGTTATGGCCAAATGAATTTTCAGAAAGGTCGCTATAGAATGTATATAACCCTTGAAAATAGACATTTTGCATACGACCTCGGAATTTGACGAAACCACTTTTGTTGGATCCAGGATGTCAAATTATTACTTGGTTTCAAATTTCATAATTTTTAAAGTTAATATGTGAGCGTGGCACAGGAAAATGTGTTTGGTGAATTTCTGTTAAATTGGATCGACCAGAAAAGGGCCCTTTTTCAAATGATCTCAGAATTCGACGAAACTAGTTTTGTTGGGGCCGTATCGTCAAAACATAGCTAGATTTATTTTTCTGGAATTTTTGGGATCAGTATGTGGCCTCGGCAAATTGAAATGTACGTTCAAATCAAATATAGAATGTTTTATATTTTAATTTGAAGAAAAACTTGCTGAAATAGTCGAATGGGCCTACGAAACTTATCCCATTGTGTTTGGAATGGGGGTATTTAGATGGGGACAACAGTCGTTAGGTTCGAATTGAAGTTCGTATGTGATAAGGGGTATATTCAGATTTTAAAGAATTAAAAATTAAAAAAAAGGCTGGCCAATCAAACTCCTTCTTCACATTCTCTCTCCCCGACACCCTTCAGGATCGATCGATGGATATTGATCTCCGCTTCCCTCCTCGATCTCTTCTAAAATACTCAATGAAATTTAGTGCTTCTTAAGGCAAATCTGTAGAGAATTCCTCCATCGTTAAATCCATACCGGTTCCAAGATTTATTGTTGAGTGATCGTGAAGAACCACCCTTCCGAAGTTGCGCCGAATCGAGTCAGAATCCACCCTCCAGCCGAGTTCGAGCTTAACCTCGTAGGTAGCGCCAGGTGCGCCTCTCGGAGCTCTACAAGGTGGTGCTTCCCGATCCTCGATTAGTGCAGCGGATGGAAAGAAAAATCGAACCCTAGATCTGAACGGCATGGGTTCAATGACGGCCAGTATTTGAAGAGGAGAGGGTAACGTTTTTCTCAAGTGTTATTAATTTAGTTAATTACATAACTAATTGTTCAATGCTTAAAAAATCATATCTTTTTCGTTTGTTGATGAAATCCAGTGAAACAAGAGACAGTGGACACGTGTGGACGTCTTCTACATTCTAGAAGAGACCGCATATTTTTTGAGCCTTCTGCTATTTTTGGTGGAGTGGAACCCAATGTGAGATTACTAATTTATAAACGATATGGAAAACAACGATGTATAAATTATATGGTCGATGTATGAGTTATTTGAGCATTGTACACCACATGTATAAGCGTTGTATAAGTTGTATGTTCGATGTATAAGTTATATATGCATTGTAAAAAATTTATACGCGTTGAAATAAATTGAAACGAATCGAAGTGAAATTGAAATATATTTATATACGAATATATATGTATATATACTCCCCTCGTCCACAGACCATGGACGTTATATATTGGTTGTGATATTGTGTGGATTATTGGTTGATGTGAAATTTGGTGAATATCATGAATGGTTGAATTGAAATGATTGGTTGTGATTGAAATCCCAATAGGATTAGTATATGGGAAAATTCGCTTGCATGCGAACTAGATCTTGAAAATCCCCATTGTCAAAAACCGCGAGGTTTTAAGGTAGAGCGAGGAGCCGTACTCGGGATGGTGCCGGTTTTAACTACCCTGCCGTTATGCTGTCGAAATTTTCTGAAATACTCATGTGTTAGAATTATTTTCATTTGTTGAAATTATTTTCATATGTTGAAACCGCATTCATGTGTTGAATAGAAATTCATTCGTTGAATAGAAATTCATGTGTTGAATGGTATTCGTGTTTTAAATAAATTGCTTTAACAATAAAAATCACATTTTTATTATATATACGAACTATAGAGAACATTCATGTGTTGAATAGAAATTCATTCGTTGAATAGAAATTCATGTGTTGAATGGTACTCGTGTTTTAAATAAATTGCTTTAACAAAAAAAATCACATTTTTATTATATATACGAACTATAAAGAACATTCATGTGTTGAATAGAAATTCATTCGTTGAATAGAAATTCATGTGTTGAATGGTTCCGTGTTTTAAATAAATTGTTTTATAATGAAAATCGTATTTTTATCATCTATATGAACTATGTAAAATAGTTGTGTTTTGAAATAAATTGTTTTACAATAAAAATCACATTTTTATTATATACATGAATTGTTAAAAATAGTGAAGTGTTGAAGTAAATGTCTGTTGGATAAAAATATCATTTTTATCAAATGTATGAAATGAATATGGTTTTGAAATCGAAGAAGAGATTATATTTATAAATATAATTAAAATAAATCGAATAAGACGCTGCAGTTCGTGTTTTGAAACCGTGATTTCTAACGATTAGTGCGGGAGATCCGACCATCGGATTTTCCCGAAACCACAACTGTTGGGTTCGCATTGGAAATATCTTTCCAAGGACACCAACTTTGTAAAGATCCAACGATTGGATTGTCTAGAATGTTTAATTCAAATCTGAAGAAAAACCGCGCCAGGATTGATTATATTTATCTATATATATATAATTAAATTAAATCGAATAACGACGCTGTCGTTCGTATTTTGAAATCGTAACTTCAAACGATTAGTGCCGGAGATCCGACCATCGGATTTTCCTGAAACTAGAACCGTTGGATTCGTTTTGAAAAGATCTTTCTAATGATATAAAATTTGTGAAGATTCCACAGTTGGATTTTCATATATGTGTAAATCAAATCTGGAGAAAAACAGCGCCACGACCGCGTTATGGCCTGAAGCGTCGTTTGAATGAATTGGTTATTTTTAAATAAATAAAAATAGCGATAAATCGTGATAAAATACTATAAACGATATGGAATGGAAATAAACTGAATTTACTCGGTTTATATGATATTAGATGGTTGAATGTGTTTGGCGTGAAAACTACATTAAAGAACAGAATTGGTGATGTCGAATAATTTAACCATTGAAATGAATTGATTTGAAATTCTAAATATACGTGAATTATTTTAAAAGGCCGAGTTAATTCTCATTTCAAATAATTGATCGATGAGTGAAAGTCGAAGATATGAAGACGATGCAAGACCGATGATCTTCACGTCGAATGGAGGGTGCTACTAATGCTCATGATAGGAGTAGCTACCTAGAAGGGGCTGAAGTAGTAGCCGTCCGGACGTACATGTTGATTGTACGGATATGCGTGGAATAAAGATCCTCCAGTTTCGTTCCGACCCAGAACGGACTTGTAAATGGACTATGTGTTTGACATTGGATTTCATTCTGTGTGATTGATATAGGTCAGTTGCATAGCGTGAATTGCCTATGTGGCATGCTGAGATGCAATGATCAAAGCTTTTGTTGAAAAGCAGAGATTTGTGGTGGATGATCAAAGCACTGCCTGTGTGGCATAGCTTTGTGTATAACGTAAATTCGCGAGCCTCACACCCCGGTATGAACAAGAAACGGGAGAGGACTGCAGGTAGAACATGCATTTCCTTCTAGCTAGGAGTTGTGTCAGTGTTTTTACATGGCCTGATCTTTACTTATGTGGATGATGGATAGCAAGGCGCCTCAGATATATCGGCCGTTCTCGAACCGATGGAGTCATTCTTTGGCTCATTTACGCCCCATAGGGCGGGGAGACGTAGTGTTCAGGATTTCGTCTAATCCACATCAGTGGATCGGCCCTGAAGATCCAAGGGTCGACGTGTTCTGATCCTGAGACATGGGCTAGATTGTCTCGAATTCGGTAAGGACTCTCTTTTGCCTTGGTTCATGATGGAAACCCAATTTCCAAATACGACACCGTGCGGTTTTGATTGTATACCTATATATGGCGACATAGTGGTATGGGGCACTTATGCCGTCTATGATTGATATTTATGATTGTATCTAAAATTAGAAACTAACTGGAAACGAGCTGGGACGGATGGTTTCCTGGGTATTGGTCTGATGTTGGTTTCGGCCTTCGGGGTTAATACTTAGGGAATCGTTCTCTTACTAGTTTACGGTTGGAGTCTGATTAAGAATTAAACGATAAAATTTACATTTCAAATGATTTGTTTTCCTCGTATCAAGCATATTTGAACATTATAAGGTAAAACTCTATCCTCTAGTTTGTGTTGCATTGTGTGATGGGAAATGAGTCTTATAATGGCTTCATTTTTATAAAAAGCATTGCGATGTTTAAAAGATTTATTTGTTTTAAAGTACTGGCAATCCAATGGAGTAAACCCGTCCCGCGAAAGTGGCGTGGTCCTGTGATTAGCCATATTGTAAGATATGTTACGTAGATTTCTCATACCAGTCCCATGACTGACTCGTAGTTTGTTTCACTTGCAAACTCGGGTGCCCCTTTTTCTATACGGGCAGCCTTGTATTCAGGTTTTAGCAGGCTCTTTTTGAATAGCTGAAGCGGAAGATGGAATCATTTATCTCTTTTTATGCTATTCAGCTCCTATTGTACATATTATGTTTTCTTTTCCGCTGTAGACATTTATGTACAGCTGAACTGTATTTTGTACTAAGTATGATCCTATATACTGTGTAACTTTGATGATTATGTTAATCCAGTGTATTCTATTGTACATTATCTAGTGTATTTATTTATTTCTGTTCTGTTGTTATCTGTTTATGTTTTATATTCCAAAGATTACCCTTGCACTGTCTCACCAGGGTTTGGGGTCGTCACAAACGTGGTATCAGAGCTTTGGTTAAGCTTAGTTCTGGAATATAACATATGAACGAACTCGTCAGAAATAGAACCAGTAGTGTTCTAGGACGGGTAACTCGTTACAGATAGGATCAGTAATGTCCTAGTATGAGTATAGCAGAGTTAGAATAACTCGTTAGAGATGGGGTCAGAAGTGCCCCAGAACGAGTTGAGAGTTACATGTTTATAAATAACGTATTTGTGATTATATATATAGTCTAGTTTTATAAATATGATTTTTGAATATATAAATGATATATTTTTGAAAAGTTAATCAACAAATTGATTGTTGTTTGTGTTGTGTGATTGTGAATTTGATTAATTGAATCATTAGAATGATAGTTAATTTAATCAACGAATGAATGGTAGATTTATGCAATTAAATCACACAATTGAACTGATTTAGAAATAGCTAGAAATATATACATGTGCACTATACATGTTTGGACAGGTAAATGGATTTGCTGTTGAGTTAAGAAGATATTTGCGTGCCCGACAAATAGGTAAACCTTAATGAGTTGGATGCGCAATTTTATTATTATATCAACTCCTGTGAATGCCATTGGATGTGGAGTGCTGGTTGTTCTGTGTGTAATAATAAACGTCGCCATAGGCTAGTAACAATTAATTTTGAACTACACTACATGGCATACTTCTTGAGGATGGGCATACTTCATCATATACCACATAAGCATTTGGAGCTTGTGTGACGAGGTTGAAGATTTACCGTACGAGCGAGAGGCTTGTATGGCGATGACTATAAATTACAGGTTGAACTGATGACTGATATAGACCATATAAAATGTAACGGTAAATTGCCAGATTAATAAAAAAACCACACGGGTCTAGGGATGACAATAAACACGTCTCTCTGGTCATTAAGGCACAAAAACCATTTATAGGGTGACGAGAATTTATTCTCTGGAGTTATGATCTATACACACTCCCCTGTGGACACCGGAATATATCACTATAAATATATGCATGCTTATTAGGATTTATTGGGTACCTAATATGGCCCAATAAATTTCCAAACTCCTCCCCGTACAAAGGTGGTTACGGCGAAATTTTACGAAAATTTAGGGTGTTAGCCAAATTTTTGAAGAATTTGGAAATTCCTAGAAACTAGAAAGTTGAAGAATTGAAGCCAGATTGAAAGTAGAGTTGGTTAATCAAACCACTTTCGACTTTATTCCTTTTTGGGGAGGAAAAGTTTTAAGTGGGGGAGATTATAACAACCCGTAAAATCTGAACCAATTTAAAAATTTTAAATTTGCTATTTTAGTGAATTTTTAAATATTTAAAATAAATATTTTAAATAATAACGACGAAAAGTAGTTTGAATCGATGTTTGAAAATGAATATAATTACTTTGAATTATAAACAAGGCCAGAAATGGCGCAGTAGTTTCAAAATTCGAATTCAAACTTTGAATGACTATATCGGGTGCAAAATAAAACGGATTTTAGTGAAACCAAAAATATTTAAATCTGTTAGTGAATATCTTTCTAACGAATCTGAAAAATTGAAGTTTCGTAGTGGGAGTCAAAAGTTATGGCCAAATGAATTTTCAGAAAGGTCGCTATAGAATATATATAACCCATGAAAATAAACATTTTGCATACGACCTCGGAATTCGACGAAACCACTTTTGTTGGATACGGGATGTCAAATTATTGCTTGGTTTCAAATTTCATAATTTTTGAAGTTAATATGTGAGCGAGGCAAAGGAAAATGTGTTTGGTGAATTTCTGTTAAATTGGATCGACCAGAAAAGGACCATTTTTCAAACGATCTCAGAATTCGGTGAAACTAGTTTTGTTGGGACCGTATCGTCAAAACATAGCTAGATTTATTTTTCTGGAATTTTTGGGATTAGTATGTGGCCTCGGCAAATTGAAATGTACGTTCAAATCAAATATTGAATGCTTTATATTTTAATTTGAAGAAAAAGTGGCTGAAACTGTCGAATGGCCTACGAAACATATCCCATTGTGTTCGGAATAGGGGTATTTAGCTAGGGACGACAATCATTAGGTTCGAATTGAAGTTCGTATGTGATAAGGGGTATATTCGGATTTTAAAGAATTAAAAATTAAAATAAAAAGGCTGGCCAATCAAACTCCTTCTTCACATTCTCTCTCCCCGACACCCTTCAGGAATGATCGGCGGATATTGCTCTCTGCTTTCCTCCTCGATCTCTTCTAAAATACTCAATGAAATTTAGTGCTTCTTAAGGCAAATCTGTAGAGAATTCCTCCATCGTTAAATCCATACTAGTTCCAGGATTTATTGTTGAGTGATCTTGAAGAACCACTATTCCGAAGTTGCGCCGAATCGAGTCAGAATCCACCCCCCAGCCGAATTCGAGCTTGACCTCGTAGGTAGCGCCAGGTGCGCCTCTCGGAGCTCTACAAGGTGGTGCTTCCTGATCCTCGATTAGTGCAACGGATGGAAAGAAAAATCGAACCCTAGATCTGAACGGCATGGGTTCAACGGCGGCCAGTATTTGAAGAGGAGAGGGTAACGTTTTTCTTAAGTGTTATTAATTTAGTTAATTACATAACTAATTGCTCAATGTTTAAAAAATCATATCTTTTTCGTTTGTTGACGAAATCCAGTGAAACAAGAGACAGTGGACCCGTGTGGACGTCTTCTACATTCTAGAAGAGACTGCATATTTTTCTGAGCCATCTGCTATTTTTGGTGGAGTGGAACCCAATGTGAGATTTCTAATTTATAAACGATATGGAAAACAACGATGTATAAATTATATGGTCGATGTATGAGTTATATGAGCGTTGTACACCACATGCATAAGCGTTGTATAAGTTGTATGTTCGATGTATAAGTTATATATGAGTTGTAAAAATTATATACGCGTTGAAATAAATTGAAATGAATTGAAGTGAAATTGAAATATATTTATATACGAATATATATAAATATATATATATATACTCCCCTCGTCCACAGACCATGGACGATATATATTGGTTGTGATATTGTGTGGATTATTGGTAGATGTGAAATATGGTGAATATCATGAATGGTTGAATTGAAATGATTCGTTGTGATTGAAATCCCAGTAGGATTAGTATACGGGAAAATTCGTCTACGTGCGAATTAGATATTGAAAATCTCCATTGTCAAAAACTGCGAGGTTTTAAGGTAGAGCGAGGAGATGTACTCGGGACGGTGCCGGTTTTAACTACCCTGCCGTTATGCCGTCGAAATTTTCTGAAATACTCATGTGTTAGAATTATTTTCATTTGTTGAAATTATTTTCATATGTTGAAACCGTATTCATGTGTTGAACAGAAATTCATTCGTTGAATAGAAATTCATGTGTTTAATGGTATTCGTGTTTTAAATAAATTGCTTTAATAATAAAAATCACATTTTTATTATATATACGAACTATTGAGAACATTCATGTGTTGAATAGAAATTCATTCGTTGAATAGAAATTCATGTGTTGAATGGTACTCGTGTTTTAAATAAATTGCTTTAACAATAAAAATCACATTTTTATTATATATGCAAACTAAAGAGAACATTCATGTGTTGAATAGAAATTCATTCGTTGAATAGAAATTCATGTGTTGAATGGTATCCGTGTTTTAAATAAATTTTTTATAAAAAAAATCATATTTTTATCATCTATATGAACTATATAAAATAGTCGTGTTTTGAAATAAATTGTTTTACAATAAAAATCACATTTTTATTATATAAATGAATTGTTAAAAATAGTCAAGTGTTGAAGTAAATGACTGTTGGATAAAAATATCATTTTTATCAAATGTATGAAATGAATATGGTTTTGAAATCGAAGAAGAGATTATATTTATAAGTATAATTAAAATAAATCGAATAACGACGCTGCAGTTCGTGTTTTGAAACCGTGATTTCAAACGATTAGTGCGGGAGATTCGACCATCGGATTTTCCCGAAACCACAACCGTTGGGTTCGCTTTGGAAATATCTTTCAAACGACACCAACTTTGTAAAGATCCAACGGTTGGATTGTCTGGAATGTTTAATTCAAATCTGAAGAAAAACAGCGCCAGAATCGATTATATTTATATATATGTATATAATTAAATTAAATCGAATAACGACGCTGCAGTTCGTATTTTGAAATCGTAACTTCAAACGATTAGTGCGGGAGATCAGACCGTCGGATTTACCCAAAACTGGAACCGTTGGATTCGTTTTGAAAAGATCTTTCTAATGATATAAAATTTGCGAAGATCCCACGGTTAGATTTTCAGATATGTGTAAATCAAATTTGGAGAAAAACAGCGCCACGGCCGCGTTATGGCCTGAAGCGTCGTTTGAATGAATTAGCTATTTTTAAATAAATAAAAATAGCAATAAATCGTGATAAAATACTATAAACGATATGGAATGGAAATAAACTGAATTTGCTCGGTTTATGTGATATTAGATGGTTGAATGTGTTTGGCGTGAAAACTACATTAAAGAACAGAATTGGTGATGTCGAATAATTTAACCATTGAAATGAATTGATTTGAAATTCTGAATATACGTGAATTATTTGAAAAGGCCAAGTTAATTATCATTTCAAATAATTGATCAACGAGTGAAAGTCGAAGATATGAAGACGATGCAAGACAGATGATCTTCACGTCGAATGGAGGGGTGCTACTGATGCTCACGATAGGAGTAGCTACCTTGAAGGGGCTGAAGTAGTAGCCGTCCGGCCGTACATGTCGATTGTACGGATATGCGAGGAATAAAGATCCTCCGGTTTCATTCAGACCCAGAACGGACTTGTAAATGGACTGTGTGTCTGACATTGGATTTCATTCTGTGTGATTGATATAGGTCTGTTGCATAGCGTGAATTACCTGTGTGGCATGCTGAGATGCAATGATCAAAGCTTTTGTTGAAAAGCAAAGCTTTGCGGTGGATGATCAAAGCACTGCCTGTGTGGCATAGCTCTGTGTATAACGTAAATTCGCGAGCCACACCCCGGTATGAACCAGAAACAGGAGAGTACTGCAGGGAGAACATGCGTTTCCTTGTAGTTAGGAGTTATGTCAGTGCTTTTACATGGCCTGACATTTTACTTATGTGGATGATGGATAGCGAGGCGCCTCAGATATATCGGTCGTTCTCGAACCGATGGAGTCATTCGTTGGCTCATTTACGCCCCATAGGGCGGGGAGACGTAGTGTTCAGGATTTCATCTAATCCACATCGGTGGACCGGCCCTGAAGATCCAAGGGTCGATGCGTTCTGATCCTGAGACATGGGCTAGATTGTCTCGAATTCGGTAAGGACTATCTTTTGCCTTGGTTTATGATGGAAACCCAATTTCCAAATACGACACCGTGCGGTTTTGATTGTATACCTATATATGGCGACATAGTGGTATGGGGCACTTATGCCATCTATGATTGATATTTAGGATTGTATCTAAAATTAGAAACTAACTGGAAACGAGCTAGGACGGATGGTTTCCTGGGTATTGGTCTGATGTTGGTTTCGGCCTTCGGGGTTAATACTTAGGGAATCGTTCTCTTACTAGTTTACGGTTGGAGTCTGATTAAGAATTAAACGATAAAATTTACATTTCAAATGATTTGTTTTCCTCGTATCAAGCATATTTGGACATTATAAGGTAAAACTCTATCCTCCGGTTTGTGTTGCATTGTGTGATGGGAACTGAGTCTTATAATGGCTTCATTTTTATAAAAAGCATCGCGATGTTTAAAAGATTTATTTGTTTTAAAGCACTGGCAATCCAATGGAGTAAACCCGTTCCGCGAAAGTGGCGTGGTCCTGTGATTAGCCATATTGTAAGATATGTTAAGTAGATTTCTCATACCAGTCCCATGACTGACTCATAGTTTGTTTCACTTGCAAACTCGGGTGCCCCTTTTTGTATACGGGCAGCCTTGTATTCAGTTTTTAGCAGGCTCTTTCTGAATAGCTGGAGCTGAAGATGGATTCTATCATTTATCTCTTTTTATGCTGTTCAGCTCCTATTGTACATATTATGTTTTCTTTTCCGCTATAGACATTTATGTACAGCTGAACTGTATTTTGTACTAAGTATGATCCTATATACTGTGTAACTCTGATGATTATGTTTATCCAGTGTATTCTATTGTAGAATATCTGGTGTATTTATTTATTTCTCTTCTGTTGTTATCTGTTTATGTGTTATATTCCAAAGATTACCCTTGCACCGTCTCATCGGGGTTTGGGGTCGTCACACCCGATTGTCTCTAAATTGGAAATCTAGCAATAATATGTTATACGTATTCCAATAAAATTCATTTCGTCGAAAACGGAGTTTTTTGAAAAGTAGTTGTTTTAAAGGCCCATATAACAACTATAAAATATAATTAAATCCAAACCAATAATAATAAAAAATTATTATTAACGTACATCTCCACATGAAATCTTATACGGCTTCAAATTAAACCAATATATATTTTAAACTTAGCATTATATAATTTCAAGTTAAACGATGTCCAAATTATATTAAAAATCCTATTTAATTTATATAGTAAATCTTATCGTTTATTGACGATTTCCATAGGGACTATTAGAACATTTGGATTGGACATAACTAACAATCTATAAGCTGAAATCTCCATTTTTCTCCTTCACTGGAAAACTATTAACAAATTGATTCAAATGTTTCTTGTTTCACAGTATTCCGACTTATATCGGATCTTATATATTCAATTGAAGTTCAAATCGTAAATTATGAACTACCGTAATGTTTCGAGTTTGTTTTATAATTATATATATAAACTATACGTTCTAACTTCGTTATGTAACAAATTATATATTATAAATATATTTAAAATTCCAAATCAATTTTTAAAATAAAAAATATATTAAATACTTGACTACCAAAAATCTGTGACGTAACGTAAGCTCTCTTTGAAATTTATGTCTGCAAACAAGGTCCTGGTTAATTAAATGATATAAATTTGAACATTCATAATTTCCTTTCAAGGGGAACTAACATCTAATGTGATCAAATTTTTTATTTACCCAAGAAGGAAATTGATAAAAGAAAAGCCAATAAATCGGTATTACTACATTATTAATAAGTACTTTTATTTTCACTGTAGGGAGACTATTTGCTTTCCAAAAGTGAAACTTCTTGGTAACTTTATCAATATATTTGTTCCCCATAGTTACTTGCCTAGGAAATTATGGTTTCTTTCGTGGAGGTTTGAATTTGTTTGGGTGTGGTTTTGACTTGCTAGGCTGATAATTTTATTGCCTACGCGGTGCTTCAGTGTTGCTTTTTGGTCATATTTCATGTTTTATTCTTGCAACAATGCTCCCTCCTTTTCTATACAAACGAGGTTCAAAACTCTATCTTTGTTAAGTAGCTTTGGGGAAGCTACTCTTCGTCTTGAGCTTGGTGAGCCAACGGTGAGTTCGCTCATCTGTTTGGATTTGTGTTGTAGGTACTTGTTGGTGCTATTTGTGTTGTCGGGCTACTTAAGTATGTTGAATATCGATTTGTAGGTTTTTAATCGTTGCTGTGTGTTGCTTGGATTTTGGGTAGTGTGAGTGTTGAGTTTATTTTCATGGGGTTTTTTAGAGCTAGAGAAATGCACCTGTTTGTGCTTTAGTATCAACTGCGAGTTAGCATTGACTTGGTCGTGTAGCCTTAGGTAGTGGCAGACGGGTCTTTCTTATTCTGCTGCTTATATCCTTTGGCTATGTAAAAGGTGGATTTACTGGTTTCCTTGATCAGAAGTACGTATGTGAAGCAAAGTGACTGGTGACTCTGGCTTGTTTTTGCAGCTTGGTTGCTTTAAGATGATACTACCTATTTGGCTTGTGAAATTGTAGCTAGGATGCAGTTTTGCATTGTATTTCCAGTTGTGTAATTAAATTCAAATCATTTGTAACCCTTGCGTGGGTACGAAATAGTAGTCTAGTCTTAAGGATTAGCCTCCGTACTATTAGCCAGGTATTAGCAGTGGACGATCCACTATAAAAATGACTGTGGTGGTCGATCCACATAAAAACCGAATATAGTTGGTAGTTACTCAGTCTATCACTTGTAAAAATATATTTATTATTTGTTACAATATGAAGTGTTTGTGGTCACTTTAAAAATCGTTCGGCTCTACCAATTTTTTTTCTTAGTATTATAATTTAGTGTATTTGTTGTGATAACCGCCTTGTAACAACATTGAAATAGCTAAATAATGCACTTATCACATTCCTACTTTGTTCCTGTAAGTACGCTAATAAAAATGTTGTAAGTATTAATTTTTATAAAAGATTAATATAAACATGTTATGTTCATCCATACTTCATTTCTTATCACATTCTTGTTGACTTCTTTACAATGTGATTTTTCCAATAGATAATTTTGATTCAAAAAACCTTCATTCCATCCTCTTATAGATCTAAATCAACTTTCCATGCTCAAAGGCCACAAGATTATGTGACTAAAAGAATGATAAACTTGCATTATCATGTTCAGCGTATCAATAAAGGATTATTATTTGTAACTTTGATATCCAATCCTCAAGATCCAACTTATTTTGATGGTTAAGTGTTTTAAGATGACCTGATTTTGACATTGGATACGAAGAACAATCCAGCCATTCAAAAATTTAAATAGCACCTATATTAAGAGGAATCAATCTCATCGGTGTTTTGAATATATCAAAAGATAGAGGCTTTTCAGTGTTGACCCATACATAAGTTTTTATAGTATATGGTGAGATTTTAAGAACTGATGTTTACAAAAGAGTTGAAGTCAAGTGTAACATGATCCATGCCAGAAGTTTCATATTACACTGGGATCAAGTTGCATAGGATGATATCATCATCAAGGATGTATTATAAAATTAATTTTACCTTTAGCATACCTCTTGGAAACTTGGTTTGTTCAGAGAATGTTTTAGCCTATATAATAATAGCGACTGGTACTCATTAAAAAAAGGAGAAAAAAATAGCTTGTTCAAACTACAGAATTATCTTGAATTTCAAAAGGTAATTGTGCATATACAATATAGAAAATAAAATATACATTTTTGATAGTAAATCAATAATGCAATAATGATAATGTACCTTATCAACACTTCTTGGTCCAATCAAAACAAGAGCTACCCTAGCTGCATCTTCATCCTATATTAGCTTAGCTTTGATTTTTCATCCTATATTAGAAAAGGTCAATCAAAGCAAAACAGGTGTATAATACGCTATATGGTTTTGATTGTGGAGGGCTAACATAGGGTTCCTCTACCCATTTGTTGTACAAGTGCAGTAGGGATGATCCCTGTCCTTCTAAGCATTACAAGGTAATACTGAAAACCAAAGAGAATATCCCCAACCGCATCAAATTTGTAATCATTTTATCAAAAATGCTATTATTTTGATACTTTTAACAAAATTCACTAGGAAAAATGTTTCTAGCTATGAAAAGTTCATGCCCCTAGAAGAATGGAGTTGTTATATGATAATTTAGGATGAATTCTATTAGATCCAAAAATGGTTCTAACACCCGAATTAATGATAATCTAAAGAAATTGAAATAGAAAAACAAAGAGAAACACACGATTTATAGTGGTTCGACGTTAAAGAGCCTACGTCCACTTTATACTTCGTTGATTGATGATTGGAGTACAAATACAATGATTGTTTTCACCCAAACTTCCTTGTACAATGAATAATTTCACTCAATGCTTGTTGAAATATTCCTCAAAGGTTGATGATGATCTGAATGAAGTGATGAAATTCGGATGTAATGAGAGCTAGAGCCAAGAATTTGCCAAAAGATCACTTAATATGAGGCTTGTGGTGTATTTATAGGCAGAAAATCTCCCTTGAAGGCCTCCGGTTCGGGTACACGTGGCAGCCATCCCGTTCGGTTCGGAATGAGGAGCCTTGAGATGTTGCCAGCGCATAGCCTTCGTGGGTGAACGTGGGATGATAGGTACATAACCGCTCCGAATCTTCTGGAATCGTGGAGTATAACTGTTGTTTCAGTTGTCTTAGGATCGGATCTGTAATGCAAAATGAGGGGTTCTGATCGGAGAGGCCCGAACTGATCCGATTAGCATACTTTTAACCATTTCCTAGACTGATTATCTCGAAGTGAAAGGGTTCGGCTCAGAGGGCTCCGCGGATGTCTGTTGAGGAATCTTCCTTCAAACCTATTCATTAAGCAATCTCTTAGTTTTGTGTAGCATGATCACAAAGCGTGCTAACATTTTGCCTACTCGAAGTATGCTTTTATTGAAAATAAAGTATGCTTCGAAATACTTTTCCAATCTGCTTTTGAATCGAAGTCATTGAAAAGTTGTTTCTACTCGTCTCTATAATGAGGACGTTTCCTAAAGTCGGATCTTTTGGCATTTATAAATATAACACTGCATGTCGAATCATCCCTATTGTTTTGAATAATCTCGAGAATCTATTTAGTGTCTGAGAAATTTCTCCAGGTGAACTTTTATAACATATTATTCATGTACCTTTTATTTTCCTTTGAATTTATCTCATGCGTTGAATTAGCATTAGCAACCATGCTACGATTCAAATCAAGCCCATTTGACCCAAGCCATGCTTTAAACACCATTGTGTCAGTAGGCTGGATGGTTTCATGTTGGCTTGGATCCTCTGCTGAGCGGATCGGTCTGAGCATTGGGGGCCCACAAGAATATTAATATCCCCTTATCTTTATATAAATTTGCGAAAACCTCTCTCCCCCTTTCATTTTACTTTGCCTTCACTTTCCCAATTCATCACGAATCCTAATCCCCAAATCTTTAGAGCTCCTTTCAATCTTCATATCAGATTAATAGGTGGGTCAGTAATTTTGTATAATCCGATTATACTTATATATTTCTTGCTAATTTCATTTTCTTTCACCTCGTTTTTTGAATATGAGTCAATCATTGTTGTTACGGGTCTTTAGCTCGCCGCCGCCGTCGTTGGTGATTTCATCGTACTTTCAAGGAGGTGGCGATGGCGGCTTAATCTAGAGCAGTCTCGATTTGATCAACAAACTTCTAAGCAAGGTGCAAAGGGAGTTCTGGGTCCGAGTTGAGTGTTTGAGAAGAATAAAGAGGAGCAGCTAATGGTGGAGAGTGGAATCGGTTCGGATCGGTTGTGAGTGGAAGAAACAAGATTTTGTCTAAAGGCACATGCAAAATGGAGAGTTGGTGGTGCGGGGTCAGATCGGGGGGAACCTCTGAAGGAGGATATTGGCTTCTAAAATATGCTCCGGGTCAGATGGGTGCCAATCAATCCGAGTCAATTTGGGTTTGTAAATTCTGATCCGATCCGGGTCTGCCTTACTTCCTTCACCAAACCGATCCAACCAGCACGTTCAAGAATCCTCATTTCATTGTGATTCCTTTCATTGTAAAATTTCGAACCAATCTACATGAATTGTGAACGTCCAAACCGATCTGAATATGAGAAAAAATTCCGAACCAATCCGAATTTATACAGCATGCAATATAACCATATTATAAATAACTTGGTCAATACTAAGTATGGCTTGTGACTTGGTGGACGGTTAGAATAGAGCCTTCTTGACTGAACTTTTGGACTGTTGATGAATACATAATTGTTTTGCTCACCTTTGCATTGCATTCCTTTACATTCACCTTGCATTCTTTAGTTATATCATGACACACACATATGTACATTGAAACACGGGCAACTTCACTCTAATTTCTGCTATTGTTTCTTCAATAGTATAGCAGTTATGACTAAGAGACGCTCAGCTAGGTTAACAGAAAGGAGACAGGCTGCTAGGTCATCTGAGAATCCACCCGTTGAAGATGTATCTTCCACTTCGGATTCGGGTTGGAATAGCACAAGTTCAAGCTATGAAATAGAAGTTATGAAAGTGATGAATCATCCGAGGGTGACGTCTCTCTAGGCGAGGAAGAAGAAGGAGGGGTAGGATATAGTCGTGCCCCAAATGAGTTAGGGAACATTAATATCTTGGAACCTTCTAAGGATTCAGTCGAATTAACAATCGACAATGACAGACTTGCACGGATATGCCTAAAGCATGGGATCTTTTGAAGAGATACTAGGTTGCCCTCGAAAATAGATCGTCCTCATAATCCACTAGAAGGGCATATGGCTATCAACAGATTAATGTGCCTTGTTGGAGCGATACCTCCATTTCCGCCATTCGTCGTCGATTTTTTGGGACAACTGCGGATTTCCCCCTTGCAACTTCATCCCGACTCCTGTATCTTTATACATTGTACATATCATATAAAGAAATTCTAGGTGTAGAGCTTACTTTTGAGGATGTTCATTTCTTTTACAATTTCAAGCATTGGACCAATGAGACCCCATCCTTTGTATACTTTGAATCGGTACCAAAAAGGAAAATCATCATAATTCCGTATAGCAGCAAAGCTGGCGACCCGAAACCTGAATGGTTTTATATTAAGCAACAACCGGAGTTTGCCAGAAGATGGCTTAAGACAAGTAAGGACATCAGTTTTTGAGTTCCAGTTCCAATCTTTATCATAATTATATTAAGCATTGTTTGTTTTCATTTGTAGCTCCTTACCCGCATAAGAGAAGCATCCGGTGCAATTTGATCGCTTGAATCAGTTACTCAATGGTGGTCAAAAATTCTTGACCATCAAAGACTACTTAGTGGATGAATATCTTCATCGACACCGGTTATTGGCCATCACACGTAGCATAGGTCATGGAGAAGGTCCTTATGTGTATATACCTCCGGTCGAGGGACCAATTGACACTCCACTTGAGAGGGGAGGAAGTTCAAAAAATCCAATGATTCCTCTTAGGGATCCTCCTTCTCCATCTTCGACTCAAGATAATATATATGCAAATATAGAAGAAAAAGATAGAGATAATTACATCACTCCCAAGGATGCTGCCACTCCTGAGAGACCAGTTTCTCCAAAAGAGTTACCGTTAGTCGCTTCTCAAGGAGATGTCCCCATTGTAGATGAATCTATATTTCGGGGTTTGTGCCATCTTCCCTTTCCCGAGACCCTTTACACTTCAGAAGATTTTAGTACAAACCCTCTTACCATCACTTCCGAGGAAGAAGTTACTCCTATGAAGAATAAAGAAATTGCACATCCTGGCCTAACCTCGAGCTCTGGTCAGTTGGGGGATATCACTTAGGATATGCACAACACACTAGCACTGCATGTCACAATATATGTGCTTTACATAAACATTGGTTCTGAACTTTACGTACCTTATTTTATAGGAACAATGACACGCCCCCGCTATGATGTCAGGAAAGTCCGCACCAGCAAGCCTAGATTTGATTTTGACACAGAACATGATCGCTATGAGAGCCGTGGCAGGGATGACAGGAGGAACTATGATTCCAATCATCCTCATTCTCCGTGCTCTCATTCTCCCCGTCGGTCAGACCCGGACAAGTACAAGAGCTATCAAGATCATCGCGAAGGGGGTAAACCGCATTCCAAAGTTCCTACTCCTTCTAAAGCGAAGCATGCTCAAGAGAAGCATGTTCAGGAGAAGCCATCATTGAAGCGTACTGAATTGCAAGAAAAATATAAAGTTCCTGAAAAAAGGTAGGGCAAAAATGAAATATCCATTGTGCCCGCTAAGCGAAGAAATGTCAAATTATCCCTATCCAAACCCATGTCGCTTGATTCTGTAAACAAAGCAAAACTAGCACATTTGAAGAAATAATTTTTGGATCATTATTTTGATCATTTGCAGTTTGTTCCTTCACTTGAGCATGTTTCTTCGAAGTGGGTGGATGATGCTAAAGCAAAGATAGACTTAGTGGACAAGCAATATATGGAGATGTATAAATATTCGCGCAACCTTTCTAAGATTATTAAGGACTTAATCACTGATATCAGTCACATGAAGGAAATGCTCGATTATGATGAAAGCATCTTGAAAAATTCAGAGAAGGACTTGGAAGATGCATAGGCTCGTCTTGCTCTTGCTCAACGGGATCCTGACAACTACAAAATGCAACATGAGGAGTTATAGAAGCACTATCACACTTTATTGGAATCCCATAGCCAAGAGCGCTTAGATCTAAAGAAGCAAGCCGAGGATGTTAAATCTGAGAGTGTTAAAGCATAATTGACTTGCACTACCCTTGAACAGGAGAAGGCCGAGTTAGAGAAGAAAAATACCATTTTAGCAAAACGGAATGCTAAATTAGAAGCCAAACAAATGGAGGCTAAATCTAGAGCAGTCTTGGCCGAGGGGAATATGAGCATCGCCATTAAATCTGCCGAAGAGGTTCAAGCTCAGATTTCTACGGCCCAGAAGGAATTGGATGGTTATAGTGAATTGATGATAGAGTTCTTTGCCCAAGTGATCTGTCGTCGGGACATTTCTTGGATCGAAGATTACCCGACAACTCTGGTTTATGTGTGGGACCAAATCATTGAATGAGAGAAGAAAGGGCTCAAGGTGGACTCCATCGATGAAAACAAACTTATGGAGAAATTCCTCAAGGGTGAAGGTGCGCTTGGCTAAAGGACGCAGACTCATTACTGCAGTTATGGAAGAAGAGACACGTCAAGCTAAGGGGCAAAACATCCTTGAAACTGGTTCTTCTTCTGCTGCCCCTGGGGATACCAGAACAGAGGGATATGATCCAGAGAATCCGGGAATCTGTAAGACATCTTTTTTTATCCCCTGTTCCCAAAGCGACACCGGAGACTCTAGCTATCCTAATCGAGAAATCATCCGAAGGTATCTCTACCTTTTCGCCCCAATTTGTTAGGGCTATTTCAACCTTTCGCTACATTATTGGACAGTCAACCGAAGATCCTATTGTTCCTCTTGAGCTAATACCAGTTAGTTCTCATTCTAAGGTGCATAGCCAGTTGAAAAGGCCAATGAGCAACGGAAAGAAATCACTGATCCGAGGTCTGCTGAAGAGATCCAAGAGAAGCATGATGAAGTCACTGGCTCAAAATCTATGGAAAAGGTCAAGGATAAGGATGAGGTTACCAAGGAGACTCCCGTGCCATCTACCACTGAAAACCCCCAAGATGAAGATGTAATAGATGCCCTAAAAGACGACGGTGGCAATGATGGGCATGAGGAAGAGGACGACGTTGTCATGACTGGGGATTTGGTGAATGTTGACGACATGACTTTGTCTGATATGAAAGCCAAACAGGACAAGCTTTTAAAAGCTAAGGCTGAGAAGGAAGATCTCGAGGCTGTTAAACCTCTCGCAAAAATCCCTCCTAGATCCAGGTTTGTTGTCAAACTTTCAACCAGGTCGATTACTGAAGAGCTTACTAAAAAATCTTCTACTGATCCCAGTGCTCCAGTTCTAAGGAAGAAGAAGCCAAAGCGAATCCTGACCGAAGCTGAAAAAGAGGAGACAGAAAAACTTAAAGCTGCCAAGAAAACGAAGTCCACTCCAAAGTCCAAATGAGAGGAAGTTCTATTCTTCATTTTTCCTGTTCTTCGGTCCGCTGTTGTTGTAACGAGTGCGGCCCTCGCCTTTGTTTATTTAGTTCTTTTGTATAAACTAGCACCTATGTAAATAAAGTAGTTTGTTTCCCACTATGTCAAATGCTTGCGTGTTCGTCATCTGTTTCTATTAATGTCGAGAAATTAATAGGCATAAGTGATAAGCAATAATTTAAGTCACAATCACGTTCCCCTACAAATGTATAGATAGAGAAAATATAATTTACATAAATTGCCGCTTAAATAAATAAAATAAATGATTGATCGAAGGGTGCGTGATTTGTATGCCCCTAAACAATCTTGAATATAGCACTTGGCTAAGGCTTGTTCGAGATTGATTAAATTGCCCCCAGCTCTTTCGACGGGGCTAAATTTCTTCTTTATTGGTACCCATTTTTTGTACCTTTATACTCTCTTGTCGTATGGTCAGGTTAGAGTGGATTCGAGGAGGTCTTTTGTCATGGTGCACCTTCATGCCTCAAGGACGTCATCTTCCCGTCCTTTATACTCTCTATCTCAACTCATGAGAATTAGAGTTTGGGACGTCGACTTCCTGTCCTTTTTATGTCGTTATGCAAAAGGTTCTTTTATTTGCTTTTGTATCGATTCAAATGTCTAGTGTTTTTGACTTATGTTATGACAATCATAGAAAATACATAAAACAAAATTCTAACAGGTAAGATAAATCACACAGAATATTTTATAGTGGTTCGGCCAAGTCGTGACCTACGTCCACTTTATAATCTTTTGTTTATATTAACCTGACTTGTCTAGGCAAGTCGTGCCATTTTACATGGCCTATAAAACAAAAGAAAATAGTACAATTTCAAGTCAAGTATCGCCGCAAATGTTGGGTGTTCTAAGCTCTAGGGATTTCTTCACCATCCACGGTCATTAGCTTGAAAGCCCCCGTGTCAAGTCTCCATTGGATGGTGTATGGTCCTTCCCACTTTGTACCTAGATGAATCAGAGGTGGGAAGACTAGCTTCAGTACCACGTGGCAGCCATCCCATCCGGTTCGGAATGAGGAGCCCTGAGGTGTTGCCAGTGCATAGCCATCATGGGTGAACATAGGATAATGGGTGTATAACCGCTCCAAATCTTCTAGAGTTGTGGAGTACAAGTGCTATTTCAGCTGTCTTAAGATCAGATTGGAAATGCAAAATGAGGGGTTCGGATCGAAGAGGCCCGAACTGATCCGGTTAGCCTACTTTTCACCATTTCCTAGACTAGTTATCTCGAAGTGAAAGGGTTCGGCTCGGAGGGCTCCAATCCAAATGTCTGCAGAGGAATCTTCCTTCAAATCTATTCATTAAGCAATCTCTTAGTTTTGTGTAGCCTGATCACAAAGCGGGCTAACAACTTCAATCCATCATAACTTTATCAGAAGTTATCATAAATTATAAAAATAACTTGAACTAGTAAAGCATATAGAATTGTAACTAATTTAACTAAACATATAACTTATACCATGATAAAAATTAAGTGAGAATGTTGAGCTTAAATTAGCTGGAACAAGTATATTATCAACCATGACATAGCAAAAAAATATGTATGTAGAAAGCAGATATGGAATTTTATATTAAATTATTAACTTTATAGTCAAACCAGCTTCTCCTAAAACAAAGTATACATTATAATCCAACCAAGGAAAAATGAAGAAAAACAAACAATGAAAACTTGCCTTGAATATTTTTTGTTTTATATTTAGCAAAGTTGAACTTTACTAACATCAAATAGTTCACAATCATCTAGATCTCTTATCCAAATAAGAATTAAATACAATCAATCCACCAATTTAGAATGAGAAAAGGAAAGGTGAAGTGTTTTGATTGATGTGTGATACATCTCTATGCAAATCATAAGATGCAATTATGTACCTAGGAAATTTTGATAAATTGATGCAATAATCTACCTAAGAAATTCACTATTTCAATTACAAATGAGTTCATATATATTTTAAAGATTTGGACACAAACATTTCCATAACTTCAAATTAATAAGGACAAAAAATCCTACAGTGGTAAAAACAACGTCGTCGTTGCTTGTTAAGCACCTACTTCCACAACCAATCACCGAAAAAGTCATTGGGCAACACCACCAACTCGATGGTTTAGGATCTCCTAGAACTTAAACGTGATGTAGGAGGTACTACAATCTAGAAGAGGCAAGTACTCCAATGTCAATTTGAAGAAGGTGGAGCCTTAGAAGATCTCAAAGGATATGGAGAACTATAAAGTAGTGCCTAGTAGAATGTCTTTTATTGTCAAACCCACAACCAACTCAAATCCAACCTTCAACCTAAGTCCTTCCGTACACGCTTCTAGATCTGGCAGTTGTGTTTTGCTTAGGTTTAATTCTTTATGCCGCAATGGTTAAAATTAGAAAAGCTAGGATAGATGTATATGGCAACACCGTTTTGTTGAAGACAAAACTAGATTAGGGTTTCTTTAGATGGGGCTAAGCTAAAAATTGGCGAAAAAGAGGGAAAATATTCAGATTTTGAAGCCAGAGCTTTTTTTATAATGGAAAAAAAATAGTAAAATTATATCTATCAAAAAATATTATACAAGCCATAGGATACATATGAAAATAATAATTTATAATTAAATGATAATAATTTATTGAATATAAATTATCATTTATTAATTATACAATTATAATTATTTTAGAACCAAATAATATATCATAGTCCAAACAAACCAAACCTTAACCACTACCTCTACTAAATGAAATTTCCCTCAAAATAATCCAAATGTAGTAATTATCAAAATGAATGCATTCAATAAATCCGCAAATAGTAGTTATTCCATACTTCGAAATGATAATCCATTATTATCATTATAATTTATTATTATTTAATATTCAATTTTCACTTTTAATTATCGTTATTTGATTCTTATTTAATAAATTATTAGTTATTATTTATTATTATTTTATAGTGAATTATTTGTAAACTACTAATCACTAATTACTGATTAATTATTAGTTACTACTTAATTTGAATTATTAGTTACTTATAGGAATTATTTCCTATTTTAGACTAGCTAATTATTAATTTTTATTTTTCAATAGTATTTATTAATTATTATATACTAATACTTATTTATTATATATTAATATTTAATTATTTAATTTCTTTATTGATTATTAATTATCAATATTTTAATTAATTATTATTTAATATTAATTTTTAACTTTTAATCATAATTTAATGCTAATTTTTATTCAACTAATTATTTTAGATAATTATTTAAGTTATTTTTACTTAAGTTAATTATTTATTAAAATATTATTTAATGACCATTAATTTGTGTATTAATTATGTAAAGTTAATTAAGAAATATTAGATATTGCTTCTTAATATATAATTATTAATAATAAGAATTACTTTTTAGTTATCACTTATTTATAATTAATTATTAATATTTTTATTCATTGATTAAAACTAATTCTTAATTATATACTAATTACTAATTAATTATTAATAATGATTAATTTTTATGTATTAATTATTGAATAATAACTACTAATTATTAACTATTGAATAGTGATTATTATTATTAATTATTTCATATATTCAAATTAATTGCTAATCAATTGTAATTATTTAATATTAATTATTACTTAGTGATAATTATTTAATTGTTAAGTAATATTATTTAATTACTATTACGATCAATAAACAAAAAGTTGCAAAAGGCATATATTACAACTGACGATAAGAATAGTTGTTAAAAATTGACTTCTATTATAAATTGCAATTGATAGAGGTTGCAATAGGCATCTATTACAACTGCAAAAAGAAATGAGTTGTTAAAAATAGCAAAATATTACAACTCGCAGAAAATAAAGGTTGTGATAAGCATCTATTACTACTGGAAAAATAGAAGAGTTGTTGATAATAAATTTAGTACAACTTTCTGAAAAAAAGGAGCTGTAAAAACTCTTTTTTACAATAGACATTTTATGACGGTTGTAAATCTACAGTTGTAATGGAGGCTTTTTGCTGTAGTGGTGGGAAGCAGCTTACTTAGAGTTATTTCGATAAGCGCTTTCACGAAAACTAAATTTTCCTAGCTTCAGTATTGGCACCAAAACATTTAAAATTTTCTATTCTACTAGTTAACCAGTTTAGGCCTGGAAGCGTCTGAAGAATAGAAGGGATCCGTGTGAAAATAGTTTAAACAGGGATAAATAGAACTATTTCTAACACTATCAATAGATGAGCACCAAGATGTAATAATGAATGACTTTCCTCCTATAACAGCTAGATTGGATTCTAACACTATTTCTATCCTCAACATTCGGGAATTTGGAGATGACATACATAACACCCGTCAGTTTCCACACATTACGATAGTACTCCTAAATGTCAACATACGAAACATTTGAATCTAGGAAACCCGCTAATAAATCCTTCCAATAGCTTACCCTTTCTAGTACAATTTCAATCGGCGAGACCACATCATACAGGGAGACATTGAATTCACATACGGTGTAGGCACTAGCACATCGAGGAAACATAGCAAAAAAAATGTCTACTTAGGTAAAATAGTCCCAAATGAATCAGATGGGGGTAGATACAGGCAGTTTTGAAGAAGTTACAGCAGACATTTTTGCAACATTCTCACAAACAGTTTGTTGGCATATTGAACTCAGATTGGTATCTGAGCATTTAGCAGGAATAGAGGAGGCAGAAACTTTACCACTATCAACAGACATACCATTCCCAATCATGCTATTCGAAACCAAAAAGGAAGTGCCATCAACCATCCCATCAACATCAATTCCAAGTGAAGGACATTCAGAGTTTTTACTTGCAACATGTGGAGCATATACTGACACAATGAAAGTCCAGGCATCAACATTTGCCCAACATTCATCATAGGGAGAACCACCAGCAAGCAAGCTAGAAAGAGGCGTCTCAACGAGGTAAACTAAACCAGTCAAAGGAAATTCAAGCATAGTCGCTACTTCATTTGCAAGTGTCTACAGCTCTGGAAATTGGACCAGTTCAGCAAACACTACTTGGTCATCATCACTTGCTAATCTCAATGGTGAATACGAGTAGAGTCTACTAAATCTTGTTGCACTGTTCACAAAACGGGAAATTTTTTCTTCTGATTTTTCGCCATTAGAAGAATTATAAGATGGTTAGGTTAGAGATCGAGATAGAAGAAAGGCGAAGTGAGAGGGGAAATGATGTGCATGGATGAGTTTGAGATGGGAGAAAAAGAAAAGGCTGACGAAGAAAGATCGCAGGAAGAGGCGACCATTAACGAAAATCTTAAGAACGTGATAAATTTGATGATTATTTATTGATTGATTATTTAGTAATTTTTTAAATTATTTTTAATTATAATTAATTGAGGAGTTAATTTTTATTGATTATTTATTAAAGTTTGAATTATTATTTAATTAATAATTGTTGGAGAATGGATTTTTGATGAAAACAACCTTATTTCAATTATCATGGATTATAAAATATATACTAACACTTTTATCTAGAATATATATATATATATACACACACACATGCAGGATTTATATACAGGAATTATTACTGAAGACTATAGAGTTTGAAAGCTTTTAGAGATTATGAATTCAGAAATGATTCAAGACTCATGAGTATTCAAGATTTCAAGAGTTCAAGACTAATATAGTTATAGAGTCTAGATTGTGTAAGACTCTGAAAGCACTCCAAGTTCAAATTCAAATTTGCTTTCAATTTCTATCCTTTCTACTCTATTTTATTTTCTATTTTCTATTTTTTCCTTTCTACTTTTACTTTTGTTTTCAAACTCAAGTTTTATAAGTTTTATATATCTATACTTTTAATACATTTTATATTTATATAGTTTTAATTCTATAATTTTATAAACATGTTTATAAAGTTTATATTTATGTTTTCATATGATTTTCTACTTTATAATATTCATTTATAACACTATATTTTAATTCAAGAATTTCCAGAATTATATTTATATCAAAACACTTGAAAAATGCTCAAAAATCAATTTTGTATTAAGAGTACGTCGACATACAATCAACTCCATGTCGAGATATAACTGTCATTTTTCCGAATTTGAAAGGAAGTGTCTTTTCACTATTTGTGACGGTTCTGAAGCGTTGCAACCTTTCACACACTATAAAAAGGGGCTTATTTCAAATTTTTAACTACTTCTTCTTCTCCACTTTCACTCTCTTTTATTACACCATTTTTTCGTTATTTTTATGATTCCTACGCCTATACTCTATCGAATTCAATTCTATTTTCACCAATCTTCTTCTCTCTATACTCTCTACTCATTACTCTCTGAATCAAGTGCTATTGAATAGTTATAAGGATGTTTGTAATTTTTTGGGTCGAGTAAAGGAATTAGTGGTATCACTTGTAGCCGTAAAATCAAGGAAGGGTAATCGGTGGTATCCCTTGTAGCCGTGAAATCAAGGACGTGCAAAACTTGATCAAGTGTGTGTGGAATCGGTAGTATCCCTTGTAGTCAGAAAATTAAGGAGGGTTGTAATTGGATATTGATGTAGTAACAAAACTCTGCACAATCTAGCGTTGCATGGGACTGGACGTAGGAGTAGTTCTGAACCAGTATAAAATTTGGTGTGTTCTTTCCTTTTCTATACTTTATTTTTGTTTATCTTTGCATTTGTGTTTGATTCTATGTCTGTGGTGTTTGATTCACAAAGCAGTTCACATAAACTTTAGACTTCATTTAATTTCTCAAAACACTATCCCCCCCTCTAGTGTTTGTTTTACCTTAACAATCTATTCCGCATTCCCTAACAATTGGTATCAGAGCAAGGTCTTTCAAAAAGATCATAATCTGATTTTTGAAAATAGTGATAATGGCAACCAACACTGGTAGAAATAACAGTTCTTTTGTAGAGGGTTAGTCCACTATTAAACCACTACTGTTTAATGGTAGTAATTATTCATATTGGGCATGTAGAATGAAAATTTATTTACAATCAGTAGGATTAGATACATGGAATATCACATGGACTGAATATGCAGAACCCACATCTGCTTTTGCACAATGGACAAATGAACAAAAGGTTGCTGCACAAAGCAATTTTAAAGCTATGAATACATTATATTATTCATTAGATAGGAATGAGTTTAATAGAGTGTCAGTATGTAAAACTGCTTATGAAATTTGGAGAACGTTACAAGTTACTCATGAAGAAACTAGTAAAGTTAAACAAACTAAAATAGCAATGTTAGTTAATCAGTTTGAATTATTTAAAATGAATGAGAATGAGTCTATTTCAAATATGTATTGCAGATTTCAAGAGATAGTGCATTCATTAACAGCACTTGGAAAAACATATTATGAAGTAGATCAAGTCAGGAAAATATTGACTTCATTAACTTCAGAATGGGATCAGAAAACTTTGGCAATTGAAGAAGCCAATGATGTCAATGAAATGAAAATTGAGAAGTTAATCAGAAATCTGATGTCTTACGAAGTCCAATTATAGAAGAGAAAAGAAAACAAGCCAACTGAGAGGAATTCTATTGCATTAAAAGCAACAACGAATGCTTCTGACTTGAGTAGTGAATATAATGAAGAAACAACTCTTATGACAAGTCATTTTAGAAAACTTCTGAGATATAGAAGGAAAAATTATAACCGAGGAAGTTCAAGAAATAATGATGGTCAATGTTATAACTGCAACAAACCAGGCCATATAAAGAAAACGTGTCCTTTTCCAGATAAATCGACTCAACAAATAAACAACAGCAATTCGTCGAGAAAGAGAAAGAAAGCATACGCCGCAACATTAGAGGATTCAGATTCATCATCAAGTGATGAAGAGCCAGAAACCGGAAATTCAAATATGTGCTTTACGGCAATTCAGAATTTAGAAAATTACAAATAAAAGGATCTAAAAACCAGATATGCCTTAATTAATTTTTAATTTTATTTGGTTAACTGGTTTCTTCGTTTGTTCTCTTTGATTTGAATTTTAAAATTTTAAACCTGAAATTTGAAAAATTCAAATTTGAAATTTGAAGTTCAAAATAAAAATATAATAATAAATAACAAATAAAATAAATTGTTTATGTGTTTGATAGGATTAAAATTATTTCAGGAAATCGTTAAACCTGAAATATAAATCGATAATGTAAATTACATTTCACTAAAATCAGAATTCTCTTGAAATTGACTACATATGTTGACATACATATATGTATATGTTGACATATCTGACCAGTAATTTGAAATTCAAATTTTGGATTTCAAAGGTTTAAACTTTCAAACTTCCCTCCAACTTTTCAGCAACTCCCAATGTTAGAAAAGGTGTCATTTAAGTCTAAAAAGTTGTGCCTGTTCAATTCATATCCATCCAATTTCTATATATACACCTATCCTTTCTACCTTTCACTCACAATTCAAATCAATATTCTTTATATCTATTCTCTTCAAAATTATCAATTAAATGGCTTCCTCAAGTTCGTCTCAAAAACTGAAAATAACCAAAACCATCAAAGGTTATCTTCATAATGATAAAGAGGCTATCAAAACCTATGCTAACTATTTAGAAAATGCTAAAGTTAACATGGGTGCTTTTGCTATCTTTAGCGAATTTCCATCATATGATCTTACTTCTTTCTTTCATTACAACAAAATGTTGAGTATATTTAACTCTGAGATAACTATGAAGTGTGTTATCTCAAACTCGTCAAGATGTTCTATGCGAATTTTAATCGTGGATTTTACGAAGGCAATGAAAACGAAATTTGGAGTAGCATCAAAGGCACACAAATTGTTCTCAATGCCGAACTCTTAGGCACTATTTTAAATTGTAGAAGCACGGGCTCGTATTTTTCGGATTTTGTTATCAATGAAACCGATTTAGAGACCTACCATGACATATTTGAAGATATGCTCCAATCGAGTTCAAAAATCGCTTCTTTCGTCCAAAAACAAGAATCATAAACCATCTCCTCCAACATACCATCACTCCCCATTTTGGAAATTTCAATAATCCAACTCTCAATGTCCAAAAGGCTCTCTTTGCTATTATGGGTGGCTATACTATCAATGGGCCGAAATGATCTTAAATGAAATTAAGCCTATAGAATTATTGTCAAGAGAAAACACTCTCTACCATGGTGTTTATCTCACTCGTATTTTCAAATACTTTGAGGTTGATCATCATGGAGAGAGTTTGTGCCCAGAAAAATGTTTGACCCATCAAACATTCATCTCATGCAAATTCCTCCTACTTTCAAGCCATATGAGACATTTGAAGCTAAACAAGCTCGAATGCAACAATAACAAGAGCCAATGGAAGTCGAAGAAGAAGAAGAAAATTCATTAGAAAGTGTTGAGCGTCCAACCAACACAAGACGCATTTTCAAAGAGACGATTGTTCAAAATCAAGTGAAAATCGTCAACAATTAAAAGAAGCTCAACAAGAAATTTTCCAAAATGCCCAAATTCGTGGTCAACATAGGAAGAAAGCTTGGAATTTCATCTTCCTCATCATCATCCGCTGAAAACTAGAATATCTAGTTTAATCTATCCAAATGTCTTAGCTTATATTTCCTTGTATTTTCTTTCGAATCTTGTATTTAGTCTTAATTAGTTAGACGTATTTGCTTTATATTAAGTAATGAATGGAGTTTTATTTCTGTTTAAAATTGTTTTTAAGTTACTGTAAAATTAGTTATAGTTTAAAATAAGTTCATAAGATTTAAAATTTGAAAATTTTCAAAATTATCAATAGCTTATGTCGACGTACATTTATGTATATGCCGACATATAACTGCCAGATTTTCAAAATGTACCAAAATTTTAAATTAAATAACTACTCATGTCCATTAAAAATCCAATGAATTCCAAACCCTATTTAAGTCTATTTCCTCCAAAAAAATTCATTATTCTATTTCTCTTTCTTCCTTATTCATTTCTTATCAAATCCATGGCAAATCCTATCGATAATCTTAGTGAAAATCTGGAAGAAATCTTGAATTCTTTCAAGAATATCCTCTCTACGAAACTATCGTTATCTCGAACTAAGCCAAATAAAGATGTTTGATTAGCAAGAGAGATTTTGATGCTATGTGATGGCTAATGTCCTCTCTTTTTAGAGATGAAGATAATAATCTCGCAAAGGCTCCACCAGCCAAAGAAGATGAGGATTGGGAAGTCATCAAGAAGGATCCAATCTTTGGAGAAGACGGTTGGGTTGAAGTCCCAAGAAACGTTTAATTGATTGGTATGCTTGATTTGATTGATTTGATTGTTCTGTTTGAATTTGATTTGGATTTTATAACATGAAACTTGTATATATTAAACATATGGTGTGGTGTGCTTTTGATTTGATTTGGTTTGTATAATTGATATCAAAGAAATGTAAATATAATACTTGGATTGGTTTGTATTTGATAATCATAATGTTAGAAGTTACTATTATAGGATTATATTGGTTAAGGGGGAGTATAGGAATTATTTAGGGGGAGTATTTTATTTTGAATTAGAAGTTACTTGGTTACTTATAGGTTTTTATATGACTCAGGGGGAGTAGTTTCAGAATTTCTTTTAGATAATGCCAAAGGGGGAGAAATTATAAAATATAGACAAAGTTAATAGGACTCATATAAACAAGGGGAGTGTTTGAGGGATCATCATCAACAGGTATACACAGGTATGATATTTTATAAACTAAGGTTGTCATCATCAAAAAGGGGTGATTGTTGGAGAATGGAGTTTTGATGACAACAACCTTATTTCAATTATCATTGATTATAAAATATATGCTAACACTTTATCTAGAATATATACATATACACATATGCAAGATTTATATACAGGAATTATTACTAAAGACTATATAGTTTCAAAGCTTTTAAAGATTCTGAATTCAGAAATGATTCAAGACTCATGAGTATTCAAGTTTCAAGAGTTCAACACTAATATAGTTACATAGTCTAGATTATGTAAGACTCTGAATAGCACTACAGGTTCAAATTCAAATTCTGTTTTCAAATTCTATCTTTAATTTCTATCCTCGCTATTATATTTTCTTTTCTATTTTTTTCTTTCTACTTATACTTTTATTTTCAAACTCAAGTTTCATAAGTTTTATATATTTATACTTATAATACATTTTATATTTATATAGTTTTAATTCTATAATTTTATAAATATGTTTGTAAAGTTTATATTTATGTTTTCATATAATTTCCTACCTTATAATATTCATTTATAACACTATATTTTAATTCAAGAATTTCTAGAATTATATTTTTGTCAAAACACTTGAAAAATGATCAAAATCAATTTTGTACTAAGGGTATGTCGACATACAATTAACCCAATGTCGACATATAACTGTCATTTTTTCGAATTTGAAAGGAAGTGTCTTTTCACTACTTGTGATGGTTTTGAAGCATTGCAACCTTTCACACACTATAAAAGGGGCTTATTTCTAATTTTTAACTACGTCTTCTTCTCCACTTTCACTCTCTTTTATTACACCATTATTTTTCATTATTTTTATGATTCCTACACCTATACTTTGCCAAATTCAATTTTGTTTTCACCAATATTCTTCTCTCTACACTCTTTACTCATTACTCTCTAAATCAAGTGCTACTGAAGAGTTATAGGGCTGTTTGTAATTGTTTGGGTTGAGTAAAGGAATCGATGGTATCCTTTGTAGCCGTGAAATCAAGGACGGGTAATCTATGGTATCCCATGTAGCCGTGGAATCAAGGACGGGCAAAACTTAATCAAGTGTGTGTGGAATCAGTGGTATACCTTGTAGCCGTTAAATCAAGGAGGGTTGTAATTAGATATGTATATAGTAATAAAACTGTGCAATCCAGCATCGCGTGGGACTGGACGTAGGAGCAATTCTAAACCATTATAAAATCTGGTGTGTTCTTTCCTTTTAATTACTTTATTTTTTTGTCTTTGTATTAGTGTTTGATTCTGTGTTTGTGATTGTGTATGTGGTGTTTAATCCATACAGTAGTTCACTTAAACTTTAGATTTCATTTAAATTCTCAAAAACACTATTCCCCGCTCTAGTGTTTGATTTTTCTTAATGATCCATTCCACATTCCCTAACAATAATTATGCTAAGTTAAGATTTAATAAAGACCTAATTATAATTTAGTAATAATTTAACTTGAAATTATTGAGTTTCAAAATAGTAAATATTGAATTACTTTATTTTCAAGGAACAATTCATTTAGAAGTATCTTTTTCTTTAAAATATCATTCAAACAAAAAGGGTTCCTTTGTTAATAACATAAAGTGGATGAATAAGCTTAATAAATTAATCATGGGATTAATTAGCTGTGTAAAACTCTACTCTCCTGCAACCTGATTGAATAGAGTACTTGGAAATCTATTAGCCGAATGAATCCTCATATGTTATTACTAAATTTGTTGTATGTGGATATCTGCTTTGTAGGATGCATCCTTATCTTACTATAGTTGATTAAATATTGATGACATCTTAAAATTAGAATAAAACTTCGTTCTGCTGCTTAAAATGAATTGATTTTGGACATCTATATAGCATAATAAGTCACATCCAACTATTTTGTTCTTATGGACATATATCTATATTCTAGTTAATGTAAACATATTATTATTAATAGACAGTTGTGCATTTATTTCCATATCTAATGCTTTATAAACCCTAATGTTACGATTTGAATGTTGTTACAGAATAATCATAATAGCTAATTTAGGTACCATTATACGAAGCCCCTTTTTAAAAGGAATAAGTAAATGGATTTTTAAATTGATGTTACAATAGTGTGGTATATATTAAATAATGTTTGGGAAATTATTGATTGATTCATAATTTTGTTTACTTAAGAGTATATTTCAAATTTATATCATTATTCATGAAAATATATTAAAGAATTTTTTTTATTAAGGGGATTCACTAGTTAAATAAGTTTAATTTTAAAAAAGAGTTTATAAAATGGTTTAAATGATCATAAAATAATTTACAAATGATTATAGGTATGCATAACAAAGAGTAGAAATATACTTGGATATTTAAAAAGAAGTTTCCGAATAAATTTTATTTTTTTGTAACGAATGCATATTTTTGAAAAGCGGTTTGAAACAGGGGGTTGTTATATAACCTAATTTTAATGAATTAAATATAGATTTATGAAGAACATTTACTTGATAAAATGTTTGAATAATAAAATTTAATAATTCCAGAAGGTAAAAGTGTTGTTGAGTCAAGACCTGAGAAGTAAATAAAATACCTCAACTTGAACCACTTCATTGTAATTTGAGGGACGATATTTGTACCAACCTAAAATTTTAATAATTAGGTTTTAAATATTCATTTAGTTTTCAGTATTTAAATGATTTGATTTTTAAAATTTAATAAGTTGATTTCAATTTAACAGATATTTGTTGTAATAACCCGGAAATCCGAGCCAATTTAAAATTTTTATTTTGGCAATTTTAGTGAATTTGGGTATTTAAAATGAAATATTTTAAATAATAATGACGAGAAATTTATTTTGAATAGAATTAAAACGTATATATTTATATAGCTCGTTGTTAGAATATAAATATTTAGTTTTAATTATAAAAGGAATTGAAAATGGCGCGGTAGTTCAAAAATTCGATTTCAAATTTCAAATGAATGTACAGGATTCAAAATAAACCGGATTTTAGTGAAACCAAAAATATTTGAATCTATTTGAGAATATCTTTCCAACGAATCCGAAAAATTGAAATTTCATTGCAGGGGTAAAAAGTTATGCCTAGTTGAAATTTCAGAATAGTCGCTATGGAATTCTGGCCCTTAAAAATAGCAATTTTGCAAACGACCTCAGTTTTCGACGAAACCACTTTTGTTGGATCTGGGATGTCAAATTATTGCTAGATTCCAATTTGCGTAATTTTTTGAATCAATATGTGAGCGCGGCGAAGTAAAATGTGTTTTGACAGTTTAAGTCAATTTCGATCGACCAGAAAATGGCCATTTTTCAAACGGTCTCGGAATTTGACGAAATTAGTTTTGTTAGAACCGTATCGTAAATACGAAGCTAGAAAATATTTTTCGGGAAATTTTAGAGTCTGTATGTGGGCCCAGTAAATTGAAATGTGCGTTCAAATTCAATATACAAATTTATATTTTGATTTCGGCGAAAACTGGTCGAAACTGTCGAACTGGCTTACGATACATATCCCATTGTGTTCGGAATGGGGGTAATTAGTTATGGACGATAGTCGGTAGGTTTGATTTCGAGGTTAAAATAAAAAGGTATCTTTTTAAAGAAAAAAAAGTGACCTCTCTCTCTCCCTCTATTTACAGTCAACCCCCACCCCCCTCCGTTCATTTTAAAGAAATCAAAAGAAAAAAAAGAACGTCGCTCAGGAAAGAAAACCGCGCCCTCAGGCGATTTCCACCGCCGCGCCTCCAAGTCAGGGACCCGCCGCCGCCACCTCTTCCTCTCTTCCCTCTCTCCCCTTCCTCTTCTGATACGACCGTGGTCCCCAAAAACCACACCATCGCTGCCTGTAGCCCCACCTCGATAGCCACAATCCCCTCAAGCCCGAACCCGCCGCCTCCACTAGGCCAACGTCGCCCTAGCTCCGACCCCGGAACCCTCCTCCACCAAAAACAGTGAGTTTTACCTTCTTTTATTTATTTTATCATCTTTATCTTGGGTAATTAGTTTAATAACATGAAAATCAGTTGTATATTTTTGTATAATATAGTTTGGATCTGAAATTTTCATAAAAATATGATTTTTATATAATAGAGAATATAAAAATAAGATTTTTTATATACTAGAGAATATAAAAATGTGATTTTTATATGAGTAACGATATAAAAATATAATTTTTATTATGAAGTTCGAGTGATAAAAATATGATCTTTATTATATGAACACCGTTATAAAAATAGAATTTTTATCTATATAGTAGCAGTATAAAAATAGAATTTTTATCCAATAGTAACAGTATAAAAATGTGATTTTTATCCATATAGCGTAGTTATAAAAATGTGATTTTATTTATACATAGCAACAATATAAAGATGCGATTTTTATATATGTAGTGGATACGGACAACGAAAGTGACAAAAGGCGAGCACGACGAAGATTTTCTACATATGAAGAGTCGCGGTGTTTGGTTTAGCTAATCGGTGAGAACTCCTCGTTTTATTTTAATTTCTAGTTAAAATAAATACTAGGATGCAGACAGTGCTTAGCAGCACCCGACACCCGTCGTCCACAGACCGTGGATGGCTTGTTTGTTTGATTGCTGTGTTGTGAAATTTTATTGTGTGATGTGGAATGAATAAATATTTTATAGTTAAAAATATAATATTAAAATATAATATTTAACGTGTATATAAAATAAATATTTATAAACAAATCAGACGATTTGTTTATGTACACCCATTTGACTGATATTGATTGGGATGATAAATTTTACACATCGCCCAACTGCACAAATAAAAATCTATGTTTGTTGATTTGAAACCCCACACGGGTATTGGAATGATATTTGACGTACACTAATCCCAATTGTTTAGTTGTATGTTAATCAATGGGTTGACAGACTATGTAAGCGTTAATTATTTATATTTAATGCTTACGCAGTGGTGTGGTGCACTCTGGATAATGGTTGATGATTTATCGTTGCTATTATATACATGTGTTGTAGGGAATCCATATAATTAACATTATATGGTAATTGATTGGGCCTCATTCCAAGTTGGAAAATAAGGAATATTATAAACGAAAATTCATGTGTTGAATAGAATAAAATATTCATGTGTTGAATAAAATAAGATATTCATGTGTTGAATAAAATAAATATTGATGTGTTGAATAAAAATAGAAAATTCATGTGTTGAATAAAATAAAATATTCATGTGTTGAATAGAATAAAATAGTCATGTGTTGAATAGAATAAACATTCATGTGTCGAATAAAAGCCGTGTTGATTAGATGATGCCATTTTGACGTGAACGATATTTATATCGATTTTATTCATTTTTATAATGAATATCGAAAAGTAATTGATTTCAAAATATAATGTTTTGAAAATATAATCATTTAAATATCGATGATATGGAATATTCAATTTTGATTAGAAATGGAATATGAAGTTGAAATCATTTTGAAAACGAATTTAAAACGGTATATAAAATACATTTTGAAAGGAAATCGACGAAATATATATTATATATATAATATAATGGTCTGAATAGAACGCGCCGCGCTGCGGCAGTTCACAAATTTCAACCATTAACTTTGAACGGATATTACGGGAGATCCGACCATCGGATTCTCCTAAAACCGGAACCGTTGGGTCCATATCGAAAAGGGCTTTCTAACAAATATTAGAGATTTAAAATCTAACGGGTGGATTTGGAATTATGCCCAAATCAAAGTTGGAAAAGGTCGTTGTAATTGCAGTTCGATGGCCGTTGATGGAAATCGACTGTACGGGCCTCGATAAAATCATTAAAAATAGTAATAATTTGTGTAAAATTATAAGAAATGATTTGGAAAGAATTGGGATGAAAAAATACATATTTGAAAAGTTAAAAATAGATTTTTATCGAAATGAATTAGTTTTGAACTAGAATTAAAATCCATTTATTTTTAAAATAAATAAATTGGATTCGAAATGGTTTTAAAAGTAACCAGAATTTCCAATAATTGAATTGGAATGGATTTGAATCGAAATTGTCTTTGGAATATTTCGAAGTGGGATTTCGTGATTATGCAGATATTGTTATGGAAATTTGAAAGATATATATATATCATTATTTCCAATATGATATTTGTTGGACGTAGAATTTGATATTGAATATAAGATGATATATTTTCTATTCAGGGCCTTGTATTTAATATCAAATGTGATTTTGGGTTGTCGTGAATGGTATCTTTAATAATACCATTCTTAGACCCAACGGAGTTAAGAAAATCAAAACTAAATGGAGATTAGTTAAGTTGAATGGTTTCTTGGGTATTGATCTGATGTTGGTTTCGGCCTTCGGAGTTATTACTTAGGGAATTGTTCACTTGCTAATTTACGGTTAAAGGATGATGGAATAGAATGTGATTTTGGGTTTATCGTGAACCGTGTTTTAAATGACATTGGTTCTTTAACCCAGTTAAAGACAGGATATGGTTTACCAAGTTAAACAATCATTGATATTGATTTTTGGGAAGATTAAAATCAAGTGGAGTTTTAATGAATCTTAAATTAGACTGAAATGATCGAGAATGGAGTATCACCAGTTTTGCTCCAGGATTTGAACGTGAAATGGTAATTGAATTTACCGATAACACCGTGGTGTTAGATATGAAGTATTACCAGTTTTACTTCATAGGATGAATAGGTTGGGATTGGGAAATAAAATAAATGATTACTTTGGTGTGGTTCGCTAATCCCGACTAATTTGAATTGATATTCAAAGGAAGATTAAAGAATAAATTTAAAGAATTTATATTTGATAAAATTAATGGGAACTTTTCCCAAAGTGTAAGAATATTTGAATAAAAGAATATTATGAATTGGAATGAGGCATATGTTGTGTTTTTATAGCACTTGCTTATTATATACGGAGTTATTCAGAAAGGCCGGGTTTATCCCATTCTGAATAACTGATTCGACGATGTGTCGAGGATGAAGACGGTGGTCGAAGACCGGAGGTCTTCACGTCATTTAGATAATTACTGATGATCTTGATTGGGCCGTACACCCAAGAGGAGGGAATCAGTTAGTGATCGTCTAGACGTACTTGGAAATCGATGGATATGCGAGGTACAAGGTGCCTCCAGTTTCGTTCAGACCCAGAACGGACTTGTAAATGGACTATGTGTCTGACATTGGATATCATTCTGTGTGATTGATGGATATCGGTTGCATGGAGTGGTTTGCCTGTGTGGCATGCTAAGATGCAAATGATCAAGGCTTCTGTTGAAAAGCAGAGTCTTGTGGTTGATGATCAAAGCGTAGCCTGTGTGGCACAACTTTGTGTAGCATTAATTCGAGAGCCTCACACCCCAGTTGTGAACCAGAAATGGGAGAGGACTTCAGGGGAGGAAATGTGTTTCTTTCTAGTTAGAAGTGGCGTCAGTGGTTTGACATGCCCTGACGAGTTTGACTTGTGTGGTTGTTGGGTTGCGAGGCGCCTCAGATACATCGGTGACTGCGTGGAGCCGATGGAGTCATTTGGCTCATTTACGCCCCAAAGGGCGGGGAAACGCTGTGTTCAGGCATTTTTATCCACATCGGTGGACTGGCCCTGACGATCCAAAGGTCACTCGAGCTTTGACCTGAGGGGCGGACTAGAGGCTCTCGAATCAGTAAGGACTATCTTTTTCCTTGGTTCACAAATGGAAATCCAACTTCCAATACAAGACTTTGCAGTTTTAGTTGTAAACCTATATATGGCGACATAGTGGTATAGGGCACTTATGCCGTCTATGATTGATACTTATGATTGAAATTTTTTGGCACTATACATATAGTAATAATAAAAGATGAAATTTCACATACCAAGCATTCTCGGCTATTATAAGGTAAAAACCCTATCATCCGGCTTGTGTTACATTGTGTGATGGGATCTGGGTCTTATAATAGCTTCATTGTTCTTTATTTAGCATTCCGTTGTTGTTTTATGCACTGGTATTCTTGGGAGGAAACCCGTTCCGTGTTATACGGTGTGGTCCCTTGATTTACCGAAATTTAAAGTAAAGATTAATAACTGTTTTAGTTCTCACACCAGTCACATGACTGACCTGGAGTTTATTGTTTTAACCTAAACTCTGGGTGCCACTATTTTCCACATGGGCAGCTAGTAGTTTTGGTTTTGCAGATTTATATTCACAGGATCCTGGTTTACAGCTGGAACGATACTCAGAAAGCTCTGTATCGGTGTATTACTTTCAGTTGTGTTTTGTATTATTTTTTCGCTACTATGTAATTTATTGTAATCTCTGATATTTATCAAATGTATATTATTTGTTTATACTATATATTCTTGTATTCTGATGAATTGTTGTAATAAGCAATGAAATGTTCTTCTGTTTGCATTCTGGTTTGTCGTGTTCTCAAAACAATCAGGGGTTTCGAACGGTCTTGGTCGGTTTAGCGATCGATTCGGATCGAGCAAAATTTCTTATCATTATAGCTTGGTATCAGAGCTTTGGTTTACAGAGCTCGAGAACAAGACACATTAGAACCATATGAAAGAATTCATCAGAGATTGGATTAGTAATATCCAACGAGAATGACTCGTTAAAGATAGGATCAGTAGTATCGTAGAACGAGTGTGAAGAGTGATGAAAATAAAATTGAAAACAATTTTTGTTTTGAAAATTTAAATCAATTATTCGTATTTGATTATTTATTTTATATTGAATTTGGACAGTCGAGTATATAAAGATTTTGCGTATACGTCTGATCCACGTGTATTCGAAGTTTTAATATACTGGATAGATATAGAATCACACTCTAGTCGCCCGAAGATGGTTCTGATGATAGCCATATCGAGTGCATCATCAGTATTCAGGTTCGAGTTTCGAAGGTGGGACGTCTATATATTTCCATTAGACTGGTGTGAGAACCAAAACTTACATATGATTATTTGTTGTGATTTGGCATCAAAAATGTGATTTTTGACTATGTATCAAAATTATGAATTTGAAACGTTAATCAACTAATTGATTGCTGGTTTAGTTGTTTGATTATTGGTTGATTAATTAAAATTTGAACCATTTAGCCAAATTGAACCAAATAGTGAATTGTATTGATTTGCATACATATACATGTACATACATTGAATAGGTCATAGCAAGGAGGCAAGAGAAGAAGAATAAAATTGTTTGCCCGAAAAATAGGTACATGTTTATTGTATTTCTTGGGTTTTAGATGATTTTATGAGCCGATTGGCTGTTTCTTTTTCTTTTTGGATTGATGAGGGCCATGGGAGGCTATTTGAAATATCCCGAAGCTCCCGGTGCAGGGGAGGTTATGGCGAAATTTTTCGAAAATTTAGGGTGTTAGCCAAATTTTTGAAAAATTTGAAAAGTTCTTAGAAACTGAAAAGTTGAAGAACTTAAGCTGTAGTGAAAATACTGGAAGTTGAGTTGATTGGTTAAACAACTTTCGACTTCGTTCCTTTTCAGCGACAAAAAGTTTTAAGTGGGGGAGATTGTAATAACCCGGAAATTCGAGGCAATTTAAAATTTTTATTTTGGCAATATTAGTGAATTTTGGGTATTTAAAATGAAATATTTTAAATAATAACGACGAGAAATTTATTTTGAATAGAATTAGAATGTATATATTTATATAGCTCTTCGTTAGAATATAAATATCTAGTTTTAATTATAAAAGGAATTGAAAATGGCGCGGTAGTTCGAAAATTCGATTTCAAATTTCAAATGAATGTACAGGATTCAAAATAAACCGGATTTTAGTGAAACCAAAAATATTTGAATCTATTTGAGAATATCTTTCCAACGAATCCGAAAAATTGAAATTTCATAGCGGGGATAAAAAGTTATGCCCAGTTGAAATTTCAGAATAGTCGCTATGGAATTCTGGCCCTTAAAATAGCAATTTTGCAAACGACCTCAGTTTTCGACGAAACCACATTTATTGGATCCGGGATGTCAAATTATTGCTAGATTCGAATTTACATAATTTTTCGAATCAATGTGTGAGCGTGGCGAAGTAAAACGTTTTTTGACAATTTCAGTCAATTTCGATCGACCAGAAAATGGCCAATTTTCAAACGGTCTCAGAATTTGATGAAATTAGTTTTGTTAGAACTGTATCGTCAATACGAAGCTAGAAAATATTTTTCTGGAAATTTTAGAGTCCGCATGTGGGCCCAGTAAATTGAAATGTGCATTCAAATTCAATATATAGATTTATATTTTGATTTTGATGGAAACTGATCGAAACAGTCGAACTGGCTTACGATACATATCCCGTTGTGTTCTGAATGGGGGTAACTAGTTATGGACGATAGTCGGTTGGCTTGATTTCGAGGTCAAAATAAAAAGGTACCTTTTTGAAGAAGAAAACGAAAGACCTCTCTCTCTCCCTCTATTTACAGTCAACCCCTCCCCCGTCCATTTTAATGAAATCTAAAGAAAAAAAAGAACGTCGCTCAGGAAAGAAAACCGCGCCCCCAGGCGATTTCCACCGCCACGCCTCCACATCAGGTAACCGCCGCCGCCACCTCTTCCTCCCTTCCCTCTCTCCTCTCTCTCCCTCCTCTTCTGATACGACCGTGGTCCCCAAAAACCACACCATCCGCCACCTGTAGCCCCACCTCAATAGCCACAACCCCCTCAAACCCGAACCCGCCACCTCCACTAGGCCAGCGCCGCCCTAGCTCCGACCCCGGAACCTCCTCCGCCAAAAACAGTGAGTTTTACCTTCTTTTATTTATTTTATCATCTTTATCTTGGGTAATTAGTTTAATAACTTGAAAATCAGTTGTATATTTTTGTATAATATAGTTTGGATCTGAAATTTTCATAAAAATATGATTTTTATATAATAGAGAATATAAAAATATGATTTTTATATACTAGAGAATATAAAAATGTGATTTTTATATGAGTAGCGATATAAAAATATATTTTTTATTATGAAGTTAGCGTGATAAAAATATGATCTTTATTATATGAACACCGTTATAAAAATAGAATTTTTATCTATATAGTAGCGGTATAAAAATAGAATTTTTATCTAATAGTAACAGTATAAAAATGTGTTTTTTATCCATATAGCGTAGTTATAAAAATGTGATTTTTTTTATACATAGCAACAATATAAAGATGCGATTTTTATATATGTAGTGGATACGGACAACGAAAGTGACAGAAGGCGAGCACAGCGAAGATTTTCTACATATGAAGAGTCGCGGTGTTTGGTTTAGCTAATCGGTGAGAACTCCTCGCTTTTATTTTAATTTCTAGTTAAAATATATACTAGGATGCAGACGGTGCTTAGCAGCACCCAACACCCGTCGTCCACAGACCATGGATGACTTGTTTGTTTGATTGCTGTGTTGTGAAATTTTATTGTGTGATGTGGAATGAATAAATATTTTATAGTTAAAAATATTATTTTTAACGTGTATATAAAATAAATATTTATAAACAAATCGGATGATTTGTTTATGTACACCCATTTGACTGATATTGATTGGGACTATAAATTTTACACATCGCCCAACTGCACAAATAAAAATATGTGTTTGTTGATTTGAAACCCCACACGGGTATTGGGATGATATTTGACGTACACTAATCCCGATTGTTTAGTTATATGTCAATCGATGGGTTGACAGACTGTGTAAGCATTAATTATTTATATTTAATGCTTATGCAGTGGTGTGGTGCACTCTGGATGATGGTTGATGATTTATCGTTGCTATTATATACATGTGTTGTAGGGAATCCATATAATTAACATTATATGGTAATTGATTGGGCCTCATTCCAAGTTGGAAAATAAGGAATATTATAAACGAAAATTCATGTGTTGAATAGAATAAAATATTCATGTGTTGAATAAAATAAGATATTCATGTGTTGAATAAAATAAATATTGATGTGTTGAATAAAAATAGAAAATTCATGTGTTGAATAAAATAAAATATTCATGTGTTGAATAGAATAAAATAGTCATGTGTTGAATAGAATAAACATTCATGTGTCGAATAAAAGCCGTGTTGATTAGATGACACCATTTTGACGTGAACGATATTTATATCGATTTTATTCATTTTTATAATGAATATCGAAAAGTAATTGATTTCAAAATATAATGTTTTGAAAATATTATCATTTATATATCGATGATATGGAATATTCAATTTTGATTAGAAATTGAATATGAAGTTGAAATCGTTTTGAAAACGAATTTAAAACGATTTATAAAATACGTTTCAAAAGGAAATCGATGAAATATATATTATATATATAATATAATGGCCTGAATGGAACGCGCCGCGCTACGGCAGTTCGCGAATTTCGACCATTGACTTTGAATGGACATTACGGGAGATCCGACCGTCGGATTCTCCTAAAACCGGAACCATTGGGTTCATATCGAAAAGAGATTTCTAACGAATATTATAGATTTGAAATCTAACGGCTGGATTTGGAATTATGTCCAAATCAAAGTTGGAAAAGGTAAGTGTAGTTCGATGGCCGTTAATGGAAATCGAATGTACGGGCCTTGATAAAATTATTAAAAATAATAATAATTTGTGTAAAATCATAAGAAATGATTTGGAAAGTATTGGGATGAAAAACTCCATATTTGAAAAGGTAAAATTAGTTTTTTATCGAAATGAACTAGTTTTGAACTAGAATTAAAATCCATTTATTTTTAAAATAAATAAATTGGATTTGAAATGGTTTTAAAAGTAACCAGAATTTCCAATAACTGAATTGGAATGGATTTGAATCGAAATTGTCTTTGGAATATTTCGATGTGGGATTTCGTGATTATGCATATATTGTTATGGAAATTTGAAATATATATATATATATATATACCGTTATTTCCAATACAATATTTGTTGGTCGTAGAATTTATATTGAATATAAGCCGATATATTTTCTATTCAGAGCCTTGTATTTAATATCAAATGTGATTTTGGGTTGTCGTGAATGGTATCTTTAATAATACCGTTCTTAGACCCAACGGAGTTAAGAAAATCAGGAACTAACTGGAGATTAGTTAAGTTGAATGGTTTCTTGGGTATTAATCTGATGTTGGTTTCGGCCTTCGGGGTTATTACTTAGGGAATTGTTCACTTGCTAATTTACGGTTAAAGGCTGATGGAATAGAATGTGATTTTGGGTTTATCGTGAACCGTGTTTTAAATGACATTGGTTCTTTAACCCAGTTAAAGACAGGACATGGTTTCCTAAGTTAAACAATCATTGATATTGATTTTTGGGAAGATTAAGACCAAGTGGAGTTTTAGTGAATCTTAAATTAGATTGAAATGATCGAGAATGGAGCATCACCAGTTTTGCTCCAGGCGATAGTTAAACCTTTAATTAGATTTGAACGTGAAATGGTAATTGAATTTACTGATAACACCGTGGTGTTTGATATGAAGTATTACCAGTTTTACTTCATGGGATGAATAGGTTGGGATTGAGAAATAAAATAAATGATTACTTCGGTGCGGTTCGCTAATCCCGACTAATTTGAATTGATATTCAAAGGAATATTAAAGAATAAATTTAAAGAATTTATCTTTGATAAAATTAATGGGAACTTTTCCCAAAGTGTAAGAATATTTGAATAAAAGAATATAATGAATTTGAATGAGGCGTATGTTGTGTTTGTGTAACATTTGTTTATTATATACGCGAGTTTTCAGAAAGACCGGGTTTATCCCATTCTGAATAACTGATTCGACGATGTGTCGAGGATGAAGATGGTGGTCGAAGACCGGTGGTCTTCACGTCATTTGGATAATTACTGATGATCTTGAGTGGGTCGTACACCCAAGAGGAGGGAATCAGTTAGTGATCGTCCAGACGTACTTGGAGATCGATGGATATGCGAGGTACAAGGTGCGTCCGGTTTCGTTCAGACCCAGAACGGACTTGTAAATGGACTGTGTGTCTGATATTGGATATCATTCTGTGTGATTGATGGATATCGGTTGCATGGAGTGGTTTGCCTGTGTGGCATGCTAAGATGCAAATGATCAAGGCTTCTGTTGAAAAGAAGAGTCTTGTGGTTGATGATCAAAGCATAGCCTGTGTGGCACAGCTTTGTGTAGCATTAATTCGCGAGCCTCACACCCTGGTTGTGAACCAGAAATGGGAGAGGACTTTAGGAAGGACATGCGTTTCTTTCTAGTTAGAAGTGGCGTCTGTGGTTTGAACGCCCTGACGAGTTTGACTTATGTGCTTGTTGGGTTGCGAGGCGCCTCGGATATATCGGTGACTGTTTGGAGCCGATGGAGTCATTTTAATCCACATCGGTGGACCGGCCCTAACGATCCAAAGGTCCTCTGACCTGAGGGGCAGACTAGAGGCTCTCGAATCAGTAAGGACTATCTTTTGCCTTGGTTCACAAATGGAAATCCAACTTCCAATACGAGACTTTGCGGTTTTAGTTGTAAACCTATATATGGCGACATAGTGGTATGGGGCACTTATGCCATCTATGATTGATACTTATGATTGAAATTGTTTTGGCACTATACACTTATAGTAATAATAAAAGATGAAATCACGCGTACCAAGCATTCTTGGCTATTATAAGGTAAAAATCCTATCTTCCGGCTTGTGTTGCATTATGTGATGGGACCTGGGTCTTATAATAGCTTCATTGTTCTTTATTTAGCATTGCGCTGTTGTTTTATGCATTGGTATTCTTGGGAGGAAACCCATTCCGTGTTATACGGCATGGCCCCTTGATTTATCGAACTTTAAAATAAAGATTAATAACTGTTTTAGTTCTCACACCAGTCACATGACTGACCTGGAGTTTATTGTTTTAACCTAAACTCTAGGTGCCCCTATTTTCCACACGGGAAGCTAGTAGTTTTGGTTTTGCAGATTTATATTCACAAGATCTTGGTTTACAGCTGGAACGATACTCGGAAAGCTCTGAATCCGTGTATTACTTTCAGTTGTGTTTTGTATTGTTTTTCCGCTGCTATGTAATTTATTGTAATCTCTAATATTTATCAAATGTATATTATTTGTTTATACTCTGTATATTCTTGTATTCTGATGAATTGTTGTAATAAGCAATGAAATGTTCTATTGTTTGCGTTCTGGTTTGTTGTGTTCTCAAAATAATCAGGGGTTTCGAATGGTCTTGGTCGGTTTAGCGATTGATTCGGATCGAGCGAAATTCCTTATAGTTTCATTTGTACAATTGCAATATGTGCTTTTGATGTGAATTAAATGGATTCAATGTTATCTTTTAACTACGTTTAGTCAATTAGTATCAATTATAGATCTATTTTATAAAATCATAGACAAAAATAAGTGTTGACCAACCTTTTGGTAAGGCCGTTAAGATCGTATACACTCCTACAAACCAAAGCTTAAAGACACATCACTGGGACCCCGGTTTCAAAAGCCTTCAAGTCGAACAAGAGTCTCATCGACCCGAACCTCTTTCACGAAAAGCAAGAACCAGGTACCTTTGAGAGCCCAGTTTGATTCGGACTGACCAGAACCTAAGTCAACCCTATCTGGAAATCATGCACATGAACAAAAACAGTGGGCTCGAGCAACGTTTGGATCGACTAGGAAACATGTCGGCCTGACCAACTGTTAATACATGCAGAGAAAGAAACATTTGCTCAACATTAATCTTGGGTCGAACATAATCCTGGGTTAACTTAGTCGAGTTGAGCCCACTCCTATGCCAAAATATGTCCACTTTGACCTATTCCTGCTCCGACCTGGCTGCTTCTGCTACTTCAAAAATATATGATCTGTTGCCACTTGTCCATATATAGCATTGGCACTTTTTACATGAGAATAACGATTCTTCAGCCATTCCTACAGCCTTGGGATGGATGCTACATGTCGTAGTCGACTCGAGAACTGTATCATCTATAAATAGTCCTCCAAAGCTTCAAAGAAGAGACTTTTGGCCTTTCTTTGCACTCAGGAACAGTCATAAAAATCATCATTTGTAATCAAAGTTATCATATAATCAAGAGATTATAATGTGGGCGTAGGCTCGTTAACGTTGAATTATTATATATTCATGTGTGATCTCGTTGATTCTCATTTTTCATTTATATTTTTCATTTATTTCTATAAATTCTATCTTTTTTGGGTGTTCTTCCACTTTCTGATGTCAACAGTTTGGTGCATTCACCGAGAAAATTCTATTCTCAACATTTTAAGGGTTTTGCTCGACTTTTGGATCACCAAGTTTGAGATGAAATCCTAGTTCCAATCATCTTCAACAACCATGGTTACTAAGTCTTCTGCACACACTTCCGGAAAACAGCAACAACAGCCTACTTCTACGTCGACAACGGACATTGCGTCATCACCAGTTCCCGGTACGACCCTTCCCGGTTCGACATCGACCCAACCAAAGGAATATCCTACAACTCATCTTCCTACACTTCTTCCTCCAATAGAATAAGATCCCTCCTTGGCGTTTGCAACTCGCGATGATTTCATGGTTGCGATGAATCAGCTCCAACGAGGACGGCATTGAATGCTCAAACACGCGAGAATGTGACAATGAGGCAGGATATTAACCGGATAACAAGGCAATGGGACGAGTTTAGTAATCGGCAAGCTACTTCTCTATTGTGAGACTAGGATATAGAAGGCTTGTCATCTTCCGGGAGGAGTGGAGGCCAACGACGACAACGTCACCAGCTAGAAAGACCAAAGAACGAGAAGGATCTGTGTTTTGGAGGCACCTAGCTTAACTCGAGATAACAGATCAAGCCCGACTCGATAATGCAAACTCGAGGCATGTCGACTCGAGGCACATTAAGCTTGATATCCAATCAAGCTAGAACCCCCTCCTTCGGTGAATTGCAACACTTATCATGCAACTAGTGCTTCTGTGCTTCTTTCCAGACATCCTGTGATTGACCGGGACAACCGAGGTCAAGGAGGTTTTGCTCGAACGGCGGGATAGGCAATGTTACCTGGAACGGGGGCAAGAGCAGCCTAGTAGGTCGAAAATTCAGGCCAGTGTATCTTTAGTACTCCCGATTTGACCGCCATGGTGCAAAAAATCATGAATGACTCTAGGGGCTACAAGAACGAAGATCGGGGGAACAATCCTAGCAATATGCCATTTACAGATGACATTCTACAAGTGGAATTCACCAGAAGGTTCAACATTCCCCAGATAAGCCATTATTCGTGCATAAAAGACCCTCAACAGCATTTTATCAGTTATTCATGGCACATGTAGGCATCAGCTGCCCCTGACGCGATTAAGTGCAAGGATTTTTCGATATTCCTTACTGGAGTAGCACTCGTGTGGTCCACACGACCCCCCATGTTCAGTTCTGAACTTCAAAGAATTAGGTGAGAAGTTCTTAAACCAATTCCATCTTCACGCCACGAAGTCGAAGCATGTCATTGATCTTTTTGTAATTAAGCAGGCTAAAGGGGATTGAGGAATTATCCTAACCAGTTAAACATGGATGCAACTGAGTTGAGTAATTCCAATTATGAATCAGTCATGATGGCCAAAGTTGATGGAGTCGACAAAAAGACAGAGTTTGGGAAATATCTGATCAGAAAGCCTCTCATGACTATTGAGTTTTTTAATGACAAGGCTAGTATCTGACTGCGAGAAGAAGATGCACAACTGGATTCAAATGAGGAGACAAATAATGTGCCAAACAAATGCATTCAAATTATTGTTGCAGTGAAATAGTCCAGGAACAATTCTTAGAAGGTGGAAGTGAATATTGAAAATTGTGGAAAACGAAATAAAATCAAAAAAAGAATGGCAATGAGAATTCTAGCCAGAAAGGGGATTCTAGAAAGCGGCCTCGGTTTAAGGCATTTAATAGTTACATAACGCTGAATGGCATGCTGGAGAACATCTACCTTGACATATGCAACACAATACAGTAAAAGATACCGCCTCCTGGGGAATCCACAGAGAAAGAGTGTAAGACTAGGAAGCTTTGTCCGTTTCATGAAATATACGGCCATGCAACTAATGAATGCCGTCATCTTAGAGACATTATTGAGAAGTTTATTCGAGAGAGAAAGCATGATGAATATAAGGTTGCCCCACGAGACAGGGGCAGGGGACTTCGACCCCCAAATAAATTCAGGTGGCTCCTAAAGCCATCGCCCAACAGAAGAAAAAGCAATTGTAATCAATACCATTGTCGGAGGACTGCATTCAACAGACCACAGTACCTGAACAATGGAACTGTATGCTAATGCTGCAAAGCATCTGGATGTAGGGAAGTGTAGCAACCCCGAACCGACAAGCCCTATGAAGTAAAGGAAGACGATGGCAGATGATATTGTCTTTCGAGATAGAGAAGCAGAGGGGGTAGAGACCCCAAGTATTGTTCGTTGGGGATTACAACCAATATTGGCTCAACCACTGTAAGGAAGGTGCTTGTTGATATTGGGAGTTCCATAAACATTTTATTCAAGCAATCCTATGACCTAATGAGGTTGGAGGTGAGAGACCTGAAGCCGTGCAAAGGCAGGATACGGGGCTTCAATGGATCGAAAAATGAACTGATAGGACTGATTGAGCAACCGCTGGAGTTGGGTGAGGGGGACCGTAAAAGAGTGCGGATACTCCTATTTCTTGTAATGAATATAAACTATCCATATAGTTCCTTCTTGGGTCATCTAGGCCTAGTTGAATTCAGGACATGCACAACCCCTTAGTGCCTGCTCCTTAAGTTTTCAACTGAAGTACGGGGAGACCAAGTAGTAGGATGAGTGTGCTACTTAGTGGAATGGAAGGAAGTCCATAAAAAGGAGAATAAGGAGTCTGAAGATAATCCTATTAGTGCAAAGGAGGAGGAAGCATATCAGCTAAATAAAACATCTCAACCAGGACCGTCTAGTCACCACCTCAAGGATTTGATCAAAGAGAGGATGAGGAGCCAGGATGTAAAAAGGTGACTCCAAATGAAACCACAGTGGAAATTGCGATCGATAATGACCACCCAACCAAGGTCTTGAAGACCGGATCCCACATAGTACCCCTCCGGATGAGGGAGTTGAATGATTTTCTTCGTGCTAACCTGGACGTGTTTGAATGGTCCTATGCTGACATGTGTGGGATATATCCATCCATTATGACTCATTCATTGAATATAGACCCAAAGCATGTTCATGTGAAACATAAAAAGTATATGCTTAGCCAAAGAGGTTGGCTGCCTTGAAGGAAGAGGTTGAAAGGTTGAAGGATAACAAGTTCATCTGGGATGCGACATATCCCAAGTGGATAGCAAATCTGGTGCTTGTAAAGAAGGCAAACACGCGTTGACTTAAATCAAATTTGAATAAGGCTTTCCCCAAGGACAACTTTCCACTTTTCAGGATCAATCAGCTTGTCAATTCAACGGCTGGACATGAGCTTTCGTCATTCATGGATGCTTACCCAGGGTACAACCATATCGCGATGCATGTCGCAGACCAGGAGCATACAAGTTTCATTACGGATCTTGGGTTGTATTGTTATATGGTCTAACCTTTTGGACTAAAGGATGTAGGAGCAACATACCAACGCCTAGTCAATCGTATGTTCCATAATCAGATTGGGAAGATGATGGAGGTGTATGTAGATGATATGTTGGTCAAGTCAAAGCAACTGACTGACCATATCCGGGACTTGGCAGAAATGTTCGGCGTACTTCACAGATATGGATGAAGCTCAATCCTTTGAAATGCTCTTTTGGCGTTGCATCAGGGAGGTTCTTGGGCTTCATTGTCATCTCTCGAGAAATCGAAATCAATCCCAAAAAAATTGAAGCAATCAAGGGTATTCGAGAGCATCAAAAAATTAAGGATGTGTAGAGCCTAGCGGGAAGTTTGTGGCTTTTGGCAGATTCGTTTCTAAAACAACCGACAAGTGTATTCCCTTTTTTGAGCTAATAAAAACAAGGGAAGCGCAACTTTGCTCGAACGCTTGATTGTGTTGAAGCTTTCCGGAACCTGCTCAATCATTTGGAGAGGTCGCGTTTGTTGTCCAAGCCAGTGGATCATGAGGACTTGTTCGTATACCTAGCTGTGTCTCTTAATGCTATCAGTTCAGCCTTAGAATGCGAAGAGGATCAGGTGCAGCGACGAGTATACTACGTAAGCAAGAAGTTGACGGGAGCAGAACATGACTATCCAAAGATTGAGAAGCTAGCCTACAGTTTGTTGTTTACATCGAGAAAGCTCTGTCACTACTTCCAGGCTCACCACATCAAGGTATACACCGACCAACCGATACGACAGGTACGTCAACGACCTGAGGCATCTAGGAGGTTGCTTAAGTGGAACATCGAGTTGAGTCAGTCCGACCTGACTTTTGTAACAACCCATATTTTTCTATTATTTAAATTATTAAATTTAATGTGACTTATGAATATTTGATTCTTATAAATAAAATTTAACGGTTTAATTATGTAATTGTATGATGTAAGCTTAATTAAATTGTTTAAGTAATGAAACTCAACATGGTTTGACAATAGTAACTTGTATCGATTCCAATTAAAATTTCAGTTTGGTTTATATCTATAAATATTGATAGTTGAAATTTAATATTAAAATATTTGAATGAAATGAATTAGATTAATTTATAACCGAAATCTAAATTAAATTTGATTAATAATTAAAATTGAATTTAAAATAAATGAAATTTGTTTTATAAAGTTATTTTGAATTTTATTTTGATTCGAAACAAAGTTAATGTACTTTTATATTCAATTTAAAGTGAATAAATGAAAACTGAATATTTTAATATACTAATGAACCTGTTAAAATAGCCATTTTGCAAATGACTTTGGAATTCAATGTCATTGGATCCGAAATTATAATTTATTGTGAGATTTTAAGTTTTATGTCAATCAGAGTTGTTATGTGGCCGTTCGTGATATAAATGCGCATATCAATTAATGATTTGAGATCTAAATAGACATTTCTCTAATGGTCTTGGATTTTGACGAAACCAGTTTCATTGAATCCAGAATATTGAATTATTTTAGGGTTTTAAATTTCGTGACCATTGGACTTGCTGTTTGATTGTGCTTATTTAAAACACATAGAAATTTTGTGTACAATTTAATTAAAATAATGAAAATTTTAAGTGCAACTACTATAGACGATGGAATTGGACTCTATGACAAGTTTCATTATGTTCAGAAGGCCTCTTAATCTATAGGTAGGATGTTGGCAGGCCGAATTTGGACACCTGCCCGTTTTTTACTTTAAATCACCAAAATGAAACATTTTAATATTAAAATAATTTCACAGAACCTAGTTTCTCCTGGCCGCCATTCTTTGTTTCGATGGCCACGAATAGTCAAACCTTTCTTCCTTAATATATATCAGTCCCTTCGACAATTTGGGAAATTTCCAACTAGAGAATCGTAGTGTTTCGCGAGATCTTCAAATCCGTACAGTTCACCATTGTTCTTTGTGTGTCAAATTGCCAGAAATTAGCTTCGAATGGGCTGCGATTTTTGGTTCTTAAAGGGCGAAGGGGATCCCCTAGGAGGCTTGGATTTTGGTCGGAGTTGAAGTCGAGGGAGGCGCACCTTATGGAAGCTTCTGATCGTGGTATGGTCGAGGATAAGAAGGCGTGTGATTCATGGGATACTCACATTTTGGGTTCATCGTTCGTTTCGTGCAATGAGCGCAAGGAGAATGACAATGTCAAAGAAGAAGGGACGGCATATCATCATGGGGTAGGGGGATTTGCTTTTCATTTTGTTTTGCTTAATTTAAAATTTGGATGCATTAACGTGTATTACTTTTGCCTACGAACTCAGATTGACTCGCGGTTTGTTTCATTAAGATTGTATTGGAATTTCAGACGATGTGGCACTGGATTTGTTAATTTTTGGGTCTCCGTTTGGATTTCAAATGAGTTCAAAATCAAAGGTGGGTGATTAAACCCACTCATGCTTAACTAAAATATTCGATTATTAGTTAGATTAAAATCATGTTGTAGTATGATTGCATTGTTTGTTGTTTGATGGTTAAAATTGCATATTTATGTTGATTGACATTGACAGTATAATTTAATTTGATAGCTAGTTTAAATTATACAATTAAGTTAAAATTTGACATTTAATTGCTAGTTTAAACCCGACACCGGATAATTAGTATTTTGATGTGATACTGAACTTTTTGGATGGATTGGTCTTGATGGATGTCTTGAATTGATCTGCTTGATATATTGATATTGAATTGCCTTTTTATATTGATTAATCCCAACCATTTACCCTAGATGTTAAGGGCATCAAATAAATCTGGGATTAATCATTAAATGAATTAAGAACATAGGTTGAAATAATAAATACCTATGACCTTGATTTGGATTGAAATGATATATATGAATTCTCCGAATACTAAAATTTAAATTTAAGTATTACTTAGCCATAGGATAGAGAATTATACACGGACACCGGTTGATTATATAAATTTGTTTTAACCTTGAATTTAGAATATTGTTTAAAGTAATATAAATGACATTTTTAAATGGATTTCGTTTGAATTTGATCTTTGAAACTTCGACAATTATAAGTTAATGGAGTTTAAGTAATATTGTGAAAGGAAGCTAAATTTTGATATTTAGCATGAATTGAATCTATCGAACTTGAATCATTTTAAATTTTAAAATAATTATCCATCTTTGAAATTCGTTTTAAATTTACTTAATTTAAAGTGATACTTAAATTACGAACTCGAGGTTGTGAGAATACTAATTGAAAACTTCAAAATATTTGAATCGAATTGTTGAATTGTTTTGAGTATGAAATGGAAGTTGAATCGAATTGAAATATCGAAGTTGAGTCGAGTTGATTTGAAATTGAAACTGAAGCAAGATTTCAAGTTGTTTGAAAATTTGGAAGAAACAATCTAACAACAAGTATAATATTTTAAATCATTTTAAATTATTTTTCCTTGTAAACTATTTTATTTTAATAATATATATGATTGTTATTTTTAAATAAACTATTTTAACAATTAAATGGCTATTTTATAAACTTCTTTAATATTTAACTATATATACATTTAATTAAATTTTACTAAATCCTATTTTTAAATTCAAACTCTTTATGTAAACTTTTATTATCCTAACTTTTTTTTCAAACCATTTCAAATATATATCTAAATTGTTGTAATGTACTTTCAACTAATTTAATATACAACTTATTTTAGGATTGGAATTGTATCAATATTCTGAATGTGGTTTAAGTAGAGATTTCGATCTGAAAATATATTCTATTTGAATATGAAATGTTTTAAAAGAAAATCTGCTATTTTGATATTAAGAACGAACCTTTTTGAAAGGTAAATTGACCAACAGTGTGAAATAAGCGTTTGGTTGTTAAAAAGACCGGGATAAGATATTGTCATACTCTCTGTCAATACCGATAACCACTTTAACGACTGCGTACGTGGTGGAGAACCAGAATGAAGTAGGTTGATTAGGAGGCAATTACTGTATTTGAAGAAAGAGAATGATGATGGATGTCCTTTGCCTTTGGATCATAATTAAAATGATTAAAACAGGTGCTATACCATGACCAAGTGGGGTTAGCTAACCCCCATCGGCACCACTTCTTCCTTTATTACTATAGTCCCTCAACGATTGATTTGATTTGATGCATATCCTCGATTTGGGAGCGTTGTTTCGAGGTGGGCGGTAGTTGCAGCTATGCGTTACCACTAGTCCATGCATGCAACTGGTAGATTCCTACCCTAGGTATTCCTCATGCGTCTTATCATATTATCCTGATCGCATCCACTACGACTTTGTTTTGCATTGTACCTATGGAGTGCTCCCTAATAGCCCACCAGTTTGGTGGAGTTTACAGTACTGTATAGAATACAATGTTTATTAATGGTGTGAGGGTAATACTGTAATCCTGCTTCAGCAATTACAAAACACTGGTACATAATCAAAGCTACCAAGTGCCAGGCCAATAGCAAAATAAATATATTTTTAATACACAAAAAATAGCTAGATCAATTTGTCAAAGTCCTTTCACTATAAGAAACACCAAACTGAAATTTTAAGACAACTATCGAGTACTCTACCAAGGGATTGGTGATTCAAAATTCCAGATTGTTAAACAAAATTTAAAAGAAGACCAATATACTTCCTTATTTTATTGGTTTATTAGGGTTGTTAATGGATACACACAAAAATCTAAATCAATTCGCATTCGCATCCAAAAAGCAAATAAATATCCAATATCCGAAAAAACAGATGTGGATATATACACATCAGCATCTGAAAATTATCCATTCGTTTTTTTAATGATTATAATTTAAACTATGTGTATTTTAATTTATCCGTTCGTTTTTTTCATATGCTTCTTTAAGAAGCCCGACTCATCCATATAAATCGACGATGCAAACATAATATTTCATTCTGGGACCAATGTTGCACTTACGACTCATTGAACGGAAGATTTCTTCTCCTTCATTAACTAGTCCACCATGACTATAAGCTAAATGGGTAGCAATAAAAGTAACTGCATGTAGTAGTTAAGAATTAACTATTTTTTAACAACCTGATTTTAAAATATTAAATAAATTATTTTGATTATAGTAATTAAATTGCAATTTTAAGATTTATAATTAATAATTTGGTTTGGAAATTATTTAATTCTGGCCTTAAAAGGACTATACTACATATTTGTACTTATACTAATGTTTAAAATTTTGTCTTCCTTTTCCATTTTGATCATCTGATAAATTTTAAAATGAGTTTTCATTTCAAAATTTCTGAAAATATCGTTAAAGTTTCAGTTTGAAAATTCCGATACTTTTGCTATAAATATTCAATTTAATAAAAATTCATTGTGATTTTGAATTATATACAAGACACAAAATATACAACTCATAACATATTTTATATCAAAAACTGTTTTTAGCATATAATGAATAAAACCATTGTCATCTTGGAAATAAAGGTGAACCTGTGTTTAAGTGAGAGAATTTAAGAGAGGACTTCAAAGTTAGAAAATGAAGAGTATGTGTAAGTGGTTCAAAGACCAATAATGATTTTTGACTTCCAACCGGTTCGACGGTCACTTGGTTGAATATGGTTTAGAAATTTGAGCCACCTTTGTAACCATAATTAACTGAATATGGCTAATTATAAGGCTTCTGGTGGATTCTTAACCATTTGAACTTTGGTTCGAGAACACGGTTTCATAATCTTTTTCGGTCATTTGTCGGCTTTTTAGTACTAGTGAAATTCGAAAAGTTCAAATATTTCGATTTCAGTTTCAATTTCGGTCGTAATTGTCATATAGCGTTAATTGATTTTCACAAATTATCTAAATTGAAAAATAAATTAAAAAAACATCAAATTCAATGTAAATATTATAATTTATTAATTAGCTTACATTAAATCGAACATTATAAATCAAAATTACATAAATAAAGCGGGCCCAATTAATTAGTAAGAACCTCACACCAATTTAAATTAGCAGGCCACATAACGTTGCACAATGATTTACAGTTGGGAGCCATTTACAATGTACTTAATTTAAATCCGCAACCCAATTGACATCCTACTCAAGTCTAAGGTAGCGTTTAATTTCGTGAATAGACAGTTAATGTTCGCTTCCGCGTCGGACGCATCAAACGTGGACCCCTCTCATTTGCCCGGTCGAAATGAACCGTTGGAAAAATGGTTTTAATATTTGACGCGTCAGACGCATTGGACGCGGCGTCAAACAGTAAACCCACTTTTCCAACTACCGTTTTCCCCTTTAACCTCTACGTATCCATTCCATTCCACTTTTCCTTCGCCATCTTCATTCTTCATTCTTCATTATTCACTTCTGCAGTTTTCAGGTCAAATTATAATGGAAAATACTGATGATTCTGATCTGGAAGATTTGTAAGATATTATTGATATTCACGAAATTATTGCAAATCTAACACGGGAATGAAGCATAATACATAATTATGTTACTTCCGGTCTTGCTTGGGTTAATGAAATACTAGTAGGACATGCAGACCGTTGTCAACGTATGAAATTTTCAACTACTATCATTCGAGTTTGCGTTTGACAATTGAAAGAACTTTTGGTATTTGGAAGAATAAATTTTCCATCTTGCATAACATGTCAACGTCATGTAATGTTCAAGTACAAATTGTTACTGCTACAATGACTATTCACAACTACATCAGAAAATACAACGTGGACGATCTATTAAGTCGTATGATGACAACCCATATCTTGTGCCAGAGGAATATCTCGATGAGTATTACAGTATGTCATCGCGGAAACAGAGACCGTACACTCGTTCAAAGAACCGGAACAATATCCACCATGACGGTTGTTCGAGACAACATACAAAACGAACTAGTTGCTGTAGAAATGCATTAAAGAGGTTCGCTGTATTGTGTATTTTATTTTAGCATTTTAAATTCTGCAATTTGTATGCCGCAGTCATATTATTTCAATTCTACAATTATATGTAATTTAAATTCTGCAATTTATATTTTGTAATATACTATTCTATTTGACAATAAATACATACAAACACAAACAATAAAAATAATAAATACAAAACAATAAAATAATAAATCTGCCTCTTCGAATTTGCCATTTTCGTAAAAAAAAAAGCATTCCTAATTTGCATCAACTCCCCTTCAAATATCCTTCAAAATACCTCTTCTAAATACCTCTTTCCGTTTCAAAATCAAACGCAGTCTAACTTTAAAGAGTTGTGCTATAAGGCCCGAACAAAAGCTGCCAAGAAGTGAGGAAATGAGGCAGAATTGACGGGGGAGCATGGATTTGAAACCGTGCGGAGAAGGAGAGCATGGGATGATTTTCGGGTCGTATGTACTTTCCGGGCCTCGTAGCCTTTTTTGAACTTTAAAACTGTATGCCCATTCTGAATCCCTCTTCGCTTGATCTCTTCCCATGCCGAAGTCTGTCTTCTTTGCTGCATAGCAAGCCGAGGTCGACCATAAAAGGAAAAATAAAATTTGAAGACATTACTGCTTAGGCAAATTCTATTCAGACTCAGACATTTGCTGAGTAGCCCCTTAATTTTTAAAAAACTTTCGCATGACCAAAATACGCTTTACCTCGTATAGTCACTACTAGGTTATGTTGCCTATCTCGTAGGGACTCTACGAGGTAATGTTGCTAACCTCGTAGGGCAACTACGAGGTAATGATATCAACCTCGTAGGGCTACTACGTGGATGAATCACAATACCCACACCCGCATTACGTGGTTAATGAAAACGTGTAAAAAAAAAAAAATCAGCGAAGAGTATTTTTGTCCAGCGAAATTTTGAAATAAAAAAAGGGGGCTACTCAGCAAATGCCTGGGTCTGAACAGAATTTGCCAACTGCTTAATCAACTCCAGCTTAACAAAGGTTGGTAACTGATTTTCATGATTCTTTTGATACGATTGCTTTTCTATTTGCTTTGTGCTTTTGACATCTTCCTACCACATCACTAAGCTTGAACAAGACGAGTTTCTGCCCTAATCTCGTCTCGCCTCCGGCCGGAAGTGAACCAAAGTGAAGAAATCCCAGTGTTCCAGGCGGAACTTCCTACCTTGATATGAACAAAAACCAATGATTAACCATCAGTTAGAAACCGCAATTCATTGGTTAAATATACAACTGTTTCGTTTTTGGTGGATTGTTACCCAAACGATATTGATGAATTTTAAGAATTTGTTCAAAATAGAACTGCAGTTGAGTTTTGTAGAATGATTTTGTGTTTTTTATATATGTATAGAGAAAGACAACGATGCATGCTAATTTCTAAAAGCATGGAGTGGGAAGTTAAAGTCAACATAGTTTAAGTAGAAGCGGCGGGATTCGAACTATGAAATAGAAAACCGTTTATCGAATCACATAGCAATGGATTTGGCCGTCATCAAAATGATATTTTCTCAAGGATTTTGGAAAAATTTCCATTTATTGGCCTCTCTCTCTCTTCTCTACTCATACTTCCAGTTACTCTTCTTTTCGTCTTCTCCATCATATCCTCGTCGTAGCTTTTCCCATGATTCAAAATCCAGAATTAAGAAACCTATTTGCATAATTACCGGACCAACTTCAGGTTTAGGATTGGTTGCAACACAAGCTCTAGTGAATGAAGGCTATCATGTTATTCTTGGTTAGTTTTTCTTTTTTTTTCCCCTTCCTCTTGGCAATTGTTACATGTATCATTTTTGTATTAACTTGGTTGTATAACTTTTGTACCTTCTTTTCTTACCTTTTTTTTTCATTAAGCAGGGATTAATAAGTTCGAAGGTTTGAATTTAATCTAAAATTTGGATTTTGGTCTATGATTTGGGTCAAAGATCCGAATTTGAGAAATTCTTTTTCTAGTTAGAATCGTCACAATAGATGTAGTAGTTGTGACTATTTTTATACGAGGATGTGCATTCAATGGACCGGTCATAATTTTTCTTCTTTTATAATTGGCAGTTGATCGAAATTCTGAAAACTTGTATCAGGTATATCTGTGAATGCAGACTACAAAATATAATCCATGTGCTTCAATATATTTTATTTTGAAATGTTTTATTTTACAACAGGCAATACAAGATATCAAGCACCAAAACGAAGACTCATGTCTGAAATCTTTCCTCGTTGACTTAGCATCGTTTCAGTCCATAACGAACTTTGAAAGGGCACTTAAAGGTTGCCTTTCAGATTCTGATTTGCATCCTTCCATACAACTGTTGATAAACAATGCAGGGATTTTGGCAGCACAATCTCGAGTTACTGGTGATGGATATGACGAGTATGTTTCTTTTCCTCACATCACACAGCATTACAAACTATGCTCGACAATTATTGTAGGGACTTTAGCTTCTTTGTTTTGTGGTTAAGGCTTACATATGTGTAATGGAAAAACCAGAACTCAAAAGATATGGAAGTGATTAAGTTGGCCTTTGGTCAACAAGCTGGGAAAAGCTATTTCCTAACACAATTTGATTAGTGGATGACTTGGAACAATTAAGGCTCCCACCTAGGCCGCCCCACCTAGGCGTTAGGCTAGGTTCGCCACCTTGATTTTTGACTAATCCTTCTAGATGACGCTCTTTACATTATATAAGCATGTAAAAAGATTTATAAACACCATCCATGCACCAATTTAGGTTTAATGTCTCTTAAAAGCATCAAAATGTTTGTTTCTAAAATTTTATCTCAATTATTATTCTAGGATCCAGCAAAATCATCACCATACCATCTTGGATAAGTTAGTACTAAACAAAATACTAAAATTTTAACAAAAATGCGTGATTTTATCAAAAATGCCTAGCTTCAATTAATCCTCGATTAACTCCGACCTTACCGATATATCCCTAGTCCATTCTTACCGGTTAGCATCCACCTAGCGATTTTTACAACCTTGACTTGGCATCACAATATTACGGATCACTATAAGTCTACAATTCTAATGGCTGGATTTTTAAAGTCTATTTCTTGTCCTGTAACACTGAGTTTTCCCCAAAATTAATATTTTATGACCCTTTTAATCCCCAACTGGCAGCGTAGACTTGTGCTCAGTATATTCTTATATGGGAATATGTGTTGAACATGATTTTAGAAAACCATTTGTTTTAGGAATCCGAGTGTGTTTATAAATTTCATACAAATGTTAGCATAGTTTAAGGTTTAACATGGCCAATATTTAGTTTAAAAATAAGGTGGAGTGAAGAACATACATAATTGTTCATAGAGTATTAAACACATGATTGTTGAATCTTTGTACTAAATTATTCAAATGTAGATATACGTTTATGATCGTAGAATAACATATTAGATTCTGTTCCTTTTCATGATGCTGGAGACAAATTACTTTGGTGCATTCCTTTTGACTAAACTACTTTTGCCACTACTCGAGAATAGTCCTATTCCTTCTCGAATAGTTAACGTGTCGTCTTTTACACATTATTCTGGTATGCATGACTTCACTTTTGCATCAGGCAAATTGTTGATAAAACGTGTTGTGTTATTTTCGCTGAAATTTGCTGTGTAACTGGTGCTGTAATTATTGAATTCGATGTCGAGGGCAGTTATAGAAAGTGTTCTAAAATATGGCTTACATGCTAAATCATTTATTATGTTCTCAATATGTAGCGTCTGGTGCAAAATTTGATAAGGAAAGTCTTTGTTGCTTGCCAACCTCCAGGAACTATCCTCTTGCGCGTATTTATCAATATTTCAAATGTAAGTACACTTCCAAAGACAAAAAATGTTGCAGCAGGATTAATCCACAATTTGCTTTTGTATATAATTTTTTTTGATGTACTTCGACAGTGTGCTTGCTTCTTTTTTGGTACGGACTGCATAGCCGTCTTAACTGTGGAAGCTCATCTGCTACAGTTTCTGCCAAGTATGCTTAGTAATTGATTAGTGAATGATAAAAGTGAAATATTATTCCTAAAGCATATATGACTTTTTTTTTTAAATAAATAAATTTCATCAGTGCTGCTGATCCAGGAGCTGTGGAAACAAGACTTATGCGCGAACTTCCTCAGGGCCTTTCACAGTTCGCATTTACCGTATTAAGATGGCTGCATCTACTGAAATCTCCTCAAGAAGGGGTTGCTTCGATTATTGATGCTGCTTTAGCTCCACCTGTATGATTATTCCTTTACCAACTTATCTTCTTTGGATAGTTTGTCAAAATGTGTTCCTAGATATTGGAAAAAGTAAATGAGCGTACCATTCAACATCCAAAAACTTACTGTAAAATCAAGTTAAAATTAAAGCGATAATATTTCAAATTCCTGAACGAAAATTATATTGAACACTAAAGTTATTTTAAATTTCAAAGGTTTTTTGTTGACATGAACCAAGCTTTGAAGTTTGAATTCATAAAGAAAGAATGCTGACATGTTTTATTTTGCTGGAAGTATCCAGGAAATACTTTTTTGGAGGTAAAGGTAGAACAATCCGGTCATCCTTGCTTTCCTACGACTCAAAGCTTGCAGAAAATCTTTGGTCTTCCACTGATGTTTTGTTACAAGAATCTTTAGCAAAGAATGGATATATCTGGTCTACAGATAGGTGATTGTTAGATATTTCTGGCCTGAGCCACCGTAGAGAGAGGCAAACACTTCTTTCAAATCCAATGTGCATTTTTGTAAGGTTATTGATCAGTTCAATTATGTACCACTTTCTAAACAAAAACTTATTTGAAAGCCATACGCAGATACAAATGATAGAATGAAAGTAAGATGGAGGGTACCGTGGATGTGATGTAGCAATCATTGAAGGAAGAATCGATCTCCATGTTTATTCTTGTTTTTCAAAACATGAAAAGTAAATAAAAGTTGTTTTTTATTTTGTATGTTACCTTTGTTTTCAAAAATGATTTTTCGTAAAATATATGGATCGTGTACATTCTTGTATGGACAAAAATCCAAAACTTAAAATGTTAAGGGGTGTTTTGTTTATTTTGTGTTTTGTGTTTTGAGTTTTCAATATTAATTATAAAAGGTAAGAAGAGTTGATGGATGACGGGGACGTAATCGTGACGGAGGGGACCCCAAAGGGAAGGAAGGGATGGTGGATTAATAAATTTGGTTATCATTCTTTCATTATTTTAAAAAACACGGAAAATAATAAATAGTTGTTTTCTATTTTGTGTGTTAACTTCATTTTCCAAAACGGTTGTTTTTAACGATGTATGTACGTCATTCGTACTTTTAAAGGTAACGCAACCTAAATATTTTGAAAACACAGAACTATATGCCAAGTCAAACACCGGTTACAATTTTAATGATATAGATTCCATACCATTATGCCAGAAACAGATGGTGGGATTCTACGCTTGAGAAGATTCGATGCGTACTTGGCTGCTTGTTGGGGAGTCGCTTTACCTTTGCATTCTGCTCCCGATGCAACCACACTAGGTATTAGCAAATATTCCTTGAACATTTTCGTTGTTTTCAGCCATGTAGAAGAATACCTCCGCCCACACCTTTTTTCTTCTTCTAATATTCTGTGAATCCCGTGCTCACCATGTAGCAGTATCTTCTCAGGCTCAACAATCTGAACTGGTCCTTTGTCTTAAAAAACAACCAAATGATTTAGTAAATTTATCATATAATTAGATGCATCTTCTAAAGAAGAACATCAAGGTCTTATTATAATACAATTAAAAAATAAATCATGATAGGCATATATTTCTGGAAAATTTTACTTGGCAAATTGAAGCATATCGAGCGAGTCCCCATGGAGCTTCTTTGACTGCAAGCTCTGATAGTAAGGATCGCAACGCGTCCAACCCTTGTCACCATGATCCATCGTTTGACCCTGTCAGAGCTGTGGAACTAGGCTCGTTGCTAGTAACGATGGCTTTGGGAATACCAAAGCAACATATGGTGTTGCCAACAATAGTTTGATTACTTTCTTGGTTGTGATTGTAGTGAGTAACTCTACTTCAGCCCATGTAATGATTGTAGTTAACGGTCAGCAGTCAGCTATTATCGATTTTTAAGGTGGACTATCCACCACATACAGAGTTTAATAGTGTTCCGTCCGCTCTACCTATACAGGCTTAGAGCACTGGAGATAGCTAATTTACTAGACTACAATAATGATGACATATTTGACACTACCCTTGGACACCATTAAAGTTTTGATGATATTGTTTTTTCCAATTTCGAACGGTCATAGGCTGGTCATTTGGGTATTGGAATCTTAGCAAACCTCTAGCATCTATCATAGCATCGGGTGAATTAAACTTCATCTCGATTAACAGTTAGTCAAAAATATCTGTAATAGAGAATTTTCTTAGCTAAAGTCTATCCCTTCCCCTTTCAATCTGGTCACTGCACTCGCCTTTGTGTACATCATGTGACTCTTGTTTGATGTCGTTGTAGGCTACACACCAAGCAACACCAGGGTAGTGGAATGGGGAAGACTCTTTGGTATAGCACTCCATCTTGAATGATAACGTGTAATGTTCTGCAGAGGGTTGATTATTTCATTTTGGTTTTCAAGAAGGATTTCCCATTGCAAGTACTTTATGATTGGAGCCATCCACGTCTCCGGCTCGGGATCCATCATTAATATCCAGTCGGTCTCAATCTAATTGATTTTTAGAGACTCAAGTATTTCGATTGGAACAGTTCCCATAATCTATGCATCACTGGAACTGGTTAGCTTGGCTAATGAGTGCTTTTTCACTCTTATACCGGAGAATGTGGTGGCGTAATGTTTGAAACCACTAAGAGGTTCATGTATCTGAGCATGGTAAGGAGTCAAAGTACTCCTTTAGCTTGAAACCCACCTTGTACTTGGCAAATAAAGAGTTGTGAATTTGAGGAGATCCAAATGCTTTTATCCCCAATTCTTTTGCAATTTTGAGTGCAACAATCAAGGCTTCATATTCAACATCATTATTAGTAGCTGAAAAAGGGAGTTTCAATGCATAACAAATTGGGCATTCCTTGAGAGTTACAAACAAAATTCTGGCGCTAAAACAAAGATTGCTAGTTGATCCATCTATATATAATTTTCACTAGATGAGTCGTTGGGAGCAGTGAACTTGGCAATGAAGTCTGCCAATGCTGCCCTCGGGGTATTGAATGTGAGGTCAAGTTAGCTAAACTTGATGTTTCCACTCGCAAATGCCTTAGGTCATCGAAGAACCTACTGTAGCGGCTGCTTAGTATAGAATTTGGAATTGTGGTGGACGGTCTATCCGCCTTTAGGTGGTATTACCAGCCATTCTGAAGGAGCAGTTGATTCAGCCATTTTTAGTAAGATGAGACTTGAGATAAAGGTGGAGCTTCGTTGAGGAGATTAACATGACGTAGGCAAGTTTTTCATGTTTGGATAGTTTCTTTGGGCTTGTTAATATTTTGTTGATGTAGCATGCATACCTCTGAATATAGCTCTCCACGCGCATAAGCGCGAAATTGATAACATGAATAAAAACAACTAGGTATATGAATAGATCCTCGTGATCTACAGGCTTTGACAAGATGGGAGGTCTCTCTAAGTGATTCAATATGTCTTGAAATGCATCTTTGTCCCTTCGACAGTGGATTGATAAAGAGTCTCTTGAAAAAGGATTGCTCTAGTAATGTACTATCCCAGTCTCGGTGCTGACACCAAGTTCTGTAAGCTTGTTTGTTTGTATTAGTGTTCTCAAGTCCGATTGAATCCAGTCTTTTTCCACAATTGATTCATCCATCGCCAATATGCCCTTCCCGGTGATGATACACTTTTATGCATATATAAATATGGACATTATTATTGACACTCCAAATATTGTTAAGGGGAGGCTAATTTATTTTTCTTCAAAAATTGTTAAGTGAAGTACCAATGAGGAAAGTAGCCCCTTATCAAATAAAAGTAATTTTACCTTATTACTCATTTAGGCCTATAACAAATAAAGGTAATTTTACCTTAACAAATATTGCAAGGGCCGTAATAATTTTTTTTATTCGCATATATCGAATTTTTAAACCTTAAAGAATAATCATTTTCAGAGGAAGATGATCGAACTATTTTTTTTTTGGTTGACATAAATATGCCGAATTTTATAATTACGGAGGCAATGCACCGAAATGATTATTGATTTTCGACATACATAATTGATTATGTGCTGCATTCGGTGCAGTGGTGACGAGCTGCTTATTTTAATTTGGTTTCCCTTATCAAATAAGTTTTTTTTTAAAATATAATTAAAAGGGGCAATCCAGGAATATCGAGTAATGTGAAATAATATGATTGTGTAGCTCCTTAACAATTTTTCAAAGAGTGGAGTGTTTTTAAAAAAATGAGCCCCTTAACAATAGTTGGAGTGTCAATAACAACACCCATAAACATAATTATTTCAGTTAATTTTACTTTATATAATAAATAGATTAGATAGGAAAAAAATACAGCTGTTTTGACGCTGAACAAGTGTATGAACATGCTTTGACTATAAAGGTAAGTAGGTAACATTCGTTAGTTACTGAGCATTTGTTTTCACGTTGAACCAATGTTTTTTCATTAGGAGGGAAGGAAGACTTGAGAACGGTTGTGGCTACCATTTTGAATTGAAGAGGTAATATCAAGGGGTAAGAGCATCTCCAACAGAGGTGCTAATTCATGTTACGAACATGAATATACGTTGTTTTTGCACCCAACAGTTATCCTCAAGCGTAAAATTCAACAAGAAGTTACGGAGGCAATTCAGATTCCTGAACAGGGCACGCAAGCCGATTTTATCGGCTCGTGAAGTCGCGAGCCGATTATTTCGGCGCGCGCCGATTTAATCGGCTCGTGACAAGTTTAGGAATTTATTTTTGTTTCCCCCCTATCCTACCTTATTATTTTAATGTGACAAAAAAAAACGTAGTATTTTCCTAGAATAAAGAAATTTGAAACATAATAATAGATGATTAATAACCCTTACGAATACAAGAGAACGCGACGGTACAATAGAAAAGAACAACATCTTTACTGCTTACAAGATCGATAAGTTCGGACAAGCATAAAATAAAACACGAATTCGGATAAGGGTGCTTCATAATTAGGTATCGCCGTAGTGGTTCCATAAATGATTCATAAGATCCTTCTGCAGCTGCTTATGGAGTTCTACATCTCTAAACATAACCTGACGGGTCAAATGAATGTTGAAGTCCTCTTCTGTTAGTGGATTGTTTGGTCGAAATACTTGCGGTGGTTATGAAGCACCCTCGTAATCGCAGTGACGTTGTTCTTCATCCATATCTCTTTCATCTTCTATAATCATGTTGTAAAGAACGATGCAAGCAAACATGATTGTCGAAATCTATTTCCTAGATCACAACCGACATGGATTACTTATCATTGCAAATCTAGATTGTAAAACACCGAAAGCATGTTCTACATCTTTCCTTTGTGCCTCCTGCAACGTCGCGAATCTGACTTGTTTAGGAGTCAATGGATTTGGACATGTTTTAACAATGATGCTCCATTTCGGGTAAATGCCGTCACCTAGGTAATAGCCATGCTCGTAAGTATTTTGACCGAGGGTAAATGTTAAAGGAGGTACCTGGCCTTGAGCAATATCATTAAATAGATGAGATCTTTCTACAACATTTAAGTCGTTATTCGAACCAGGGATTCCGAAGAAAGCGTGCCATATCCACAGATCATACGATGCCACAACTTCCAAAATGATGGTTGGTCACATTTCCTTGCCGTTGTACGCACCTTGTAATCCCTTAGGACAGTTCTTCAATTCCCAATGCAAACAGTCCAGACTTCCTAACATTCCTGGCCAACCTCTGCTTTCGTGCATCTCTCTGATTTGCACTACATCTGCTTCGTTCGGAGACCGTAAGTATTCTTCCCCGTAGACGTCCACCACTGCTTGACAGAAAGTTTCAAGTGTCGTGCTCTCTGCTATGCGGTATGCATGGTCCAAAGCATCGGCTGGAGTGGCATAAGCTGACATTCTCATAGCGGCCGTCATTTTCTGTTCACCGGACCACCCCTGTGTCTTCGATGCATTTTGTTTGTACTTAAAGTAATCATTGTTGCCTTGAATACCAGCCAATATCCGAAGAAATAGATTTCTCTGCATCCTGTATCTTCTACGAAACAGACCAGGCCCGTAAATGCAATCGTCATCGAAGTAATCTAGCATCAAAGACTTATGGTATTTAGCATGATTTCGGTGTATAAACCTTCTTCCAGCAACCGATCCTCCTCTAGTTGCGGGTGATGAACAATATGCTTCACGGTATAGGTCCCGTATTTCTTGTATTTCTTCCGCTTCCTCTTGAAGGATTTCATCTTCCTCCGAATCGCTATCAAAAGCCAACACGCATTTCGTAAAACTGGAATCCATTTATATTTGTGAATAAGTTTTGATTTGAGATATGAATTGTAATGTTGCTGTTATATACAAGGTATGCGGTATTGATAAGTGGGTAGCTTTTGTGGGTGGAGTGTTCTCCTTTATTGGATTAAGTGCTCATTTATTGGACAAAGTGTTCCTTTATCGACATGGTGCTCCTTCATTGGTACGAGTGCCTCTTTATTGGACAGAGTGTCCTTTATTGGATAGAGTGCTCCTTTATTGGTACGAGTGCCTCTTTATTGGACAGTGTCCTTTATTGATACGAGTGCTCCTTTATTGGTACAAGTGCCTCTTTATTGGACAGAGTGTCCTTTATTGGTACGAGTGCTCCTTTATTGGTACGAGTGCCTCTTTATTGGACAGAGTGTCCTTTCGTTGGTACGAGTGCTTCTTTATTGGTACGAGTGCACTTTATTGGTACAGAGTGTCCTTTATTGGTATGAGTGCTCCTTTATTGGTATGAATGCCTCTTTATTGGCACGAATAGTCCTTTATTGGTACGAATGGACTTTAACTGGACAGTAAATAGCTTGTAGTACATAAATATTTTGCATCACATAACTTAGAAGCTTACAACAACGACAATTACAACATGCATAAATGCCAAAGTACAATTGAAAGAACTACAACAACTGAACACATAAACATCAAATTTAAAGTACAGTAATAAACGATACGATAGTTTCCACCCACATCTACCACAGACGTGGGTAAAAGCCAGCTCTAGCTGCCTCAGCAACAGTCTTGTTCAAACGTCGTATTTCGGCTTGCGCTTCCAATGCATACTGAACTCCACGTTTGCACATCGGTGGGTCAATCCACTGCTTGAAGTAACAACAGTCAATTTCCTCAGGAAAAACAGTGTGATCCTGGTAAGCTGCACAACCAAAAAATCAGCGCCCAACATCTTTTTCGGTCTTTGAAACAACGACGACCGATTCTTCTCCACAACGGCACATAGGGTTGGACCCACCTAGACGTACTGGCTTGAGATCGCGTCCTTCACCAACCATTTTTTTCCAGGTCTTCGATTTGCTACCCCCTCATCGTCATTTTCCCATTTGTCCATGTTGGAGGCTACACTTTCTTTTCCCTGTTCCGACATACTCCAAAAAGGGAACTATACTCTTTTCTTACCAACCTGGCTCCTTTAGGGAAAAAGGAAGGAGGTGGTGGCTGGAAGAAAATAAATTGTGATTAAGGGTTTCAGAGAAACCACAATATATAGGGAAAACAAGAGTGTGGGTCCGTAGTCGTCCACTTATCCGTACTATTTACACATATTGAAGTTAGGAACGTTATAAAACGAGGGTTGTCCACTTACCCGCTTAATTTAAACATTTAAGCATACAAAGGAGTTAAAAATGAGGTTCGTCCCCATTTTATTTTATAAAAATCCTCTAACTTATATATGTAAACCATATATTTTATAAACCATTTCCACTGCGACTTTTTGGAATTTTGATTTAGACGTAAAACAAAATCTACAACATGAAAATCATTTTTTTATCTTCCACTAGAAAAATATTGTCGAGTAGATGCGAACGTGTCTTGTTGTGAGGAAATCCGACTTAGATTGGATTTCGTACAACCAATTGAAGTTCGAAACGTTATAAAACAAACTGCAGCGCCGCTGTAGTTCGTTTTATAATTAAACTATAAACAAGGTTCACTTGCCAAAGTACCAGATTCGGCACTTGCCAAGGTACCAGATTCGGCACTTAGCAAGGTACCCGATTCGGCACTTGCCAAGGTACCAGATTCGGCACTTGGCAAGGTACCAGATTCGGCACTTGGCAAGGTACCAGATTCGGCACTTGGCCAGGTACTAGATTCGGCACTTGGCAAGGTACCAGATTCGACACTTGCCAAAGTACCAGATTCAGCACTTGGCAAGGTACCAGATTCGGCACTTGCCAAAGTACCAGATTCGGCACTTGCCAAAGTACCAGATTTGGCACGAAACATAATAAACGGGCAAACATTACACATAACATAATAAACGAGAAAACATTACACAGAACATATAGAACGAGCAAACATTATACAGAACATAATAAACGAGCAAACATTACATAGAACACATTAAAAATAACATAAAGTCCAAAATATCAAGACATTCACATATGTACATCGAGCCATACATAAATATACATCACGACATACACATATATACATCATGATAAATCTGCGGCACCATCATCAGTACCATCCAAAGACATGTTATCCTCGCTATCAGAAGGGTCATAATAAGGAATATCATCATCATCACTACCACCTCCCGATCCATCATCCCCTTCTAGTCCGTGACCCCATCCTAGTCTGTGACCCCCTACTAGTCCGTGACCCCCTCCTACTCCCCCACCACAATCTAATCTGTCACCCCTCCTGGTTCGTCACCCCCTCCTAGTCCGCCATCACCACCCGATCTGCCAACCCCTCCTAGTCCGCCTCCTGAACTTCCACCAGTACATGACCCTACAACTGTACCTGATGCTGATGTATCACCACCCCCTACTGCCGCTAATCTGGCCTGTAAGTCAGCGATCTGCTCTTGCAATCCCTGAACTATGGCCTGGTGCTCCTGATATAAGGACTGAGCATGCAGTAGAGCCATCTCCTGAATAACCATAATATGTATCCTATGCTGGTCTAACCGGGGTGCATACTGCATATACAGAACATATAAAATCAGTTTCTACGGCGTACAATATACAACGTAAATTCACAAGTACAAATTTTACCTTATGTGCAGGATATAATCCAGCAGTAGGGACACCAGTCACCATTTGTGCGGGGGGAGGGGGGGTGAACAATAGACAAGAATATCCGTGCACCGCTAAAATCAAATGTCTGAAATGTATCGACCAGAGCGAAAGGGTCGGAGATCTGTGAAGAGGTCGGGTCAAAAGTAAACGGTGGAGGATGAACTCTACCACTAACCAATCGGGGACCAATGTGATCAGAGTTCACATCCCGCATATAATCTGGCAGCAAGTACCGTCTAGGAGCTACCCGAACGCAATAAGGACCAAACTCTGCGTCGGGTAAGTAAAAATCGGTCGTATCAACCCATCCTTCCTGTCTCAGACCATCCACATACTGTCTCCCTATAGAACGCTGCGGCCCGAACATATCAAATGGCAGAGGTGGATCTCCAAGTACGCGCGACTGACCGGGACCCTGGTAATAACATCGATCTCCCAAGTACCAACTTGGAAGGTGGGCCGGTGGGAACAAGAGGACACGTTGCAGAGATATGCAACACGCAATGGCTAATGGATGGGCATCAAGTAGTGGGCCATCCGCTGAAAGTAACATCCAATAAGAAGTCCAAGGTGTTCATAATATGTTCCCCCTCTCCCTCATATCTAACTGAGCACAAGCCTCCATCAAGTCATGTCTCACACCAGCAGGAGCATGCCGAACCCCGTGAGTAGTCTACCATCTACGTATGCATGGGAAAAAGGTCTCGGTAGCATGACTGGCGGTGGGCTGTATGTGTGGATGCATGTTGGTTGTGTACTCGTAGTACCAGCACGGCAACATGTACAAAAAACCGAACATCTGGCGAACCTCTCCAAAAGCATATGAGTCAAGAGCGGCATATAGATAACCCAGTATGGTAGAGTCCCAATCAATCATATGAAACTGCTCTAAGTCGACTAGTGCTGCTAAGTAGCCCAGTCTAATCGTATTCTGTTGGTTCGAAAAGAATGTCGAACCAAGGAGGTATAAAATTGTAGTCCTAAATACTGTGTCATGGAAATCTACCACATCTAGATGTGCTATAATATACTGAAGTAAATATGTGATGGAAACAACACCATTAGCTATACGAGCCGCTGACAAATCTGGCAAATACTGCAGGTAGGAATCGGGTGACTCATAAGACGAATCAAATAGACAAGTGACTCTATCTGGAAGGCCAATCTCAATCCCCGTAAGCATGTAAAAATCGGCTAGGATGATACCTAGCTCAAAATCCGAAAAGTGAAAAGTGTGTCGTAGGCTACCATCTCTCTAATAAGGCCTCTACCAATGGTCGATCAAATGAATGTGGAGGTGTAATACGTAAAAAGAGTCCGAACGGACTAGCTAATAGCCTCTCCCGAATATGAAATGGTAATATGTCAAGGGCATGTGAAAAAACTTCGCCCAACTCCCGTGAAGGTAGACATACTCAGTCTATTAAAATTATAATAGTTAAATGACTATAAAACCAACAGTTCATACTATTAAAATGTATAACGTACATGCACTAAACTATAACGTAAAACCAACAGGGCATACTATATAACATTTCAATAACTACAAACATTACAAAAAATTAAAATTAATACTTGAATGGTGGCCAGTGCGGTAAAAGATCGATGAGTGAATCACTGTGGCAGCTCGTGTAGGATACGTAAGGCCTTAATCGTCGTCCCCGCTGGTGGAGGAAGGTGAGCCGGACCAGATGCATCGTCTGGCATAACTGGAACTGTCCGTCTCTCCATCTTCATTACGCGTGGCGGCATCCCGGCGTCGTACTGAATAAAAAAAAAAAAGGAGGAAAAAATGGAAAGATAACAAAACCCCCACCCCCCGCGCCATATATAGGCTCGGGAGCCTCGCGAGCCGATTTTCAAATGAAAATATTTCTCTTAATAGCTTGGTGCCGATGTTTGAAAGGCAAGGCTTGAGACCTACGGAGTAGATTTCCACTAAAGAAATGGTTGCAAATTTTTTTACATACCATATCTCTACCTTTTCCGGCTCGATAAATTTGTCAAAAGTTGAAACCATTTACACCAAAGAAATGGTTGCACTTTTTAGATGGCACATTCTCCGTTCGCAATTATCATACGTTGTTTTTTAAAAGCCGCACTCTACCTTTAGTTTGACTGTAATGACCCGCATTGGCAGAGGTATTATGATTAATTTGTTTAATTGTTGAAATGGTGGTTTAGAGAATTTAATGGTCGTGGAATTTAATAATGGCGAATATTTAATTAAAATAATAAATTAAATAATATATTTAATTCTGAAATAATCAGAATTTACTGAAATGACGATATGGTGTGAACCGGATCATCTGTGATATTTGTTTCAGCTTGGAATTGAATTTGAATAACGAATATATTATATAAACGACAGTTTGAAAATGTAGAATTATAATATAATTAAAATTGAGCTTGAAATGGCGCTGCAGTTCGTAAATTGGCGATTCGAACTTCAACTAAATGTACAGGATTCGTTTTAAATCGGATTTCTGTGAAACAAGAAACGTATGGAGCTGGTGGAGTATATCTTTCTAGTGGAAGAGAAAAATCGGGATTTCGTCGTGTAGATTTTGATGTACGTCCAAATCAAATTTTAGAAAAGTCGCTGTGGAATTCCTTTATAATTTATAAAGGAAGTAATTATATTTTTAAAAGGAATTTCTTTTTTTAAATCGAATGTCGATTTAATCGGGATGTGAAGTATCGAGTTATAAATCCCAGTGGAGCTTTACGATATTCTGTTGTAAATATATACGATAACATTAATTTATTAATATTTTATTTAGTTATATTTAAATATATTTATATATTTAAATGGGTCATCCAGAGCTTTAAAAATAGCCACTTTTGCAAACGAAGTCGGAAGTCGACGAAACTAATTTTGTTGGATCCGCAATGTCAAATAGTTGTTAGATTTCCAGTTTCGTGATTTTTAGAGTCACTGTGTGGTCGTACGGATTTTTAGAGTGAGAAACAGTCAGTATTTTGATGGTTAAAAATACAATGTGTGAGCATACGGAGTCGGAATTTGACGAAACCTGTTTCTTTGGGACCGTAATGTCGAACTCTAGCTGCATGTCCAGTTTGGTGATTTTTAGGTATCATATGTGATGATACAGATTTTTAGAAGATGGTTACAAATAACGATTGAATAAAATCGAATATAAAAAAATCAAATAAAATATTTTATTTTCTATCCTATAAATAAGAAGACATCCCTAACCTAATTCAACTCATTCACAAAGTCAAAGGGAAAATGCGCCGTCCATTTCTTTAGCAAAAACCCTATTTCGCTCCTCTCTAAAATCAAAAACAAAATCAAAAAAAATTGCTAAAATCAAAAGGGTTTGGTATTTCGATTCCTGCTAACTTCCGATTCATCCTCATACGTTTGTTTTTGGGTTCGAACTTGATTTGTTTGATATCCTGTTCAACCGGGAAAAGCTAGGGTTACGGTATTCTCAAATCTTGAGCGGCGAAGTGGAAAATGAATTTCGTAGTTGGGATTTATGGTAGGAAATAGTGTTCTATGATTTTTTTGAGGAGTTCTGTGATGAAATTGTTCGGTACTTCACTGTACCGTGACTGAAGGGGGTGAACGACGCAAAGGGGTTCATGGCGTCGAGTTTAAGGAGATTGGTATGAGGCTGAAGAGATTGCGAAGAGGAGAAAGATGGTGGTTCCTGTATTAACTGGAGAAGGCCACAGATTTTTGTTGAGAAAGAACAGGAAGCGTGCGATGCTGTTATTTGGGAAGAAGGAGTCGGTGATTAAAGTCTGGAGGAAGAAATGGTAAAGCATGGTTAATATTTGGGATTAAACTAATCAACAGTGAGGAACAAGGGGGTAATCAAAAGGGCGTTGTGATGGGTGGGTGTTTCTTGGATTTTTATCTTCCTATTTGAACAGTCTTCCCACTCACATTGACCCTGAAATATTGAGAAGGGTAAGTTGAGTACTATGGAGTTTTAGTGGCGTGGTTAGTGTAGTATTACCAGATTTTAAAAGGTGTTTAAGAAGTGGAGTTGGAGTTCAAGTGGAAGGAAGTCGTGGAATGGTATTCGTTGTTGATGATGGAGTAAAAAGTGGCATTAACTGGAACCGAACACTTGGAGGAGAAGAATAAGGAAGAGGCCTTGGTTTTTGAGGATGCGGGTGGGCCAGTTTTAAAAGAATTTTGAACGGTTAGGTCTGATGGGATCGTATAGATGAGAGCTACCAAATGGGACTGACTGGAATTCCATCCGAGCTCATTATAATTTATGGCGAATTAAATTGTCCGACTGAATCAAATAACGCAAACCGTTATTTAACGGCTAACGCGCAAATGTGAGTAAATCTCACTAACTATGAACAGTTTATAATTTCATGTTGTATTTTTAGAACTGTTAGAAATTGGCTGATTGACTGTGTATTGACTGTTTGATTGAACTGCTAGTCAGTTAGTTAAATTTTCTATATTGATTCCGTTTAACAGAATATATCACATAGAACTGAAAGTGATGTTACCTATATTGTTTAACATCTGTGATGCAGGGAAACAGATTGGAGGAACCCAACTGGGTTCCTCAACATTTATTTTACTGTTTTTCATATATTGTGATATATGATGTGGTTATATAATCTGTTATGGATTATGGGTGTTGGAATGATGTTGATCATTTTTATTCGATATTTTAAATATCATAAAAGATCCTGGGATGTAAAAAGAATTATTTCAATGTATATTGAAATAAAGGGAGTTTATAAAATCAACAGATTTTAAAAAAGAAAATACTTCGAAAGTAAATAAAAAGGGAAAATGTTTTAAAACGAATAGAGTTTTATAAAAAGGGAAATCATTTGTAAAGTGAAGAACGGTCACTAAAAGTAAATCTTTATAAATGAATAGTTTATTCAAAAAGAGTTAATCGATGTTAGTTAATCGATTAGAATAAAGTTAAAAGAAGTTAATCGATGTTAGTTAATCGATTAGAGAATAAAGTAAAAGAAGTTAATCGATGTTAGTTTAATCGATTAGAGTTAAAGCAAAAGAGTTAATCGAATATAGTTATTCGAATAGAAAGCAAAAGAGTTAATCGAATATAGTTATTCGAATAGAAAGCAATAGAGTTAATCGAATATAGTTATTCGAATAGAAAGCAAAAGAGTTAATCGAATATAGTTATTCGAATAGAAAGCAAAAGAGTTAATCGAATGTAGTTATCCGAATAGAAGCAAATGAGTTAATCGAATATAGTTTATTCGAAGAAAGAAAAAGGAGTTATCCAATATAGTTTATTCGAAAGGAGTTAAGTGAATAGAGTTAATCCAATAGTGTTAGTCCAATAGAGTTAATTGATAAGGGTTAATCGAATAAAGTTAAGTGAAAAGAGTCAATCGAATATAGCTATTCGAAGGAGGGTTAAGTAAGGAAGTTAGAAAAAGGAATAAATTGAACTTTACTAATTTCAAAGTTAGAAATGTTGTTCAGTTAAGGTCTGAGAGGTAGTTCTACCCCAACTTGATTGGCTTCGTTTTAACTAGGGAATAGTTAAGGTTCGGCAGTAAAGGAAATGGTTTGAGTTGGCATCGCGATGATTTGTTTAAACATCTGTCTAAGTCCAATGAAGAAGCTTTGGAAACGTTTTCCAAGTAAGAAACCAGAAATGTTTTCTATTAAAGAAAACAAGACAATGGAAATGTTTTCCATTGTTAATAACGTATATTTTGTAAATTTAGAAAATAAGAAATATTGAATATAGGGAAACAGGAGATAAGTAAATTAATGAAATAAGTAGATGAATGTTAAATGATGTTTGATCGATAAAATTTCCATTTGGAAATAATATCGTTGGTTGCATACCTGTTTTTATTCGACAGTTAAATCACTGACTATCGAAGTTTTTGACCATTTTAACGTTGTTAATATGGAGAGACCGGTTGGATTATTATCCAAAGAACCACTCTGTATTGGCATAAGCGTTGCGAATCACATATGCCAAAGGAAATTGAAGACGGAGTTATGCAAGGGCTATCCTGTTTACAGAATAGTGCCTTCGGTTCATCCTGTTCCTGGATGACTTGTATGGACGGATGTCTGACAGAGTATTTCCAGACGATCACATATATTGATTTCTCCAACCATACCAAGAGTGGAAGCGGAGAAGGAAACTTCTTTTAGCTAACACATAAAGTATGGTTGAGGACGTCAAATCGGTGATTTGATGGATTTGATGATGTGGCATTCAAAGTGAATCTGGTATGATGATAAAGCGTAGCTTCTAGCCTCATCATCTGGTAAATGACAGAAATCGGGCAGGCAGCATGGCTAAGTCGGTCGCACCGAAGTAGGGTGTATAATCACCTGATCTAGAGTTTCATTTACTTCTAAAAATCTATTGTTGATGCTGTCCCATTTGGGAAACGGTTGCTGATCCCAACCGTTGGTGATATACATTCGATACACTCAAGCGAAATGAGTGGTCGGTCATGTGTGGCCGGGTTGCAAGACGTTCTTGTTGAACCCAGTGTATTCCTCTCTAGAGGTACACGAGCAAAAGGTGGTTCTATACCTTGTCATAGTTGGAAATCCATTACCCAATACGTGCTTGTGGTTTTGATTGTATACCATATGTGTAGAACGTGAGATGAAAGCGTTTCTTCTAGATGATTATTATATTGTGTTGATAGACATTATTATAATATCAAAAGGTTTTTGATATAAAGATATTTGGATTCTCATAAGGGAAAAACCCGTTCCGTTATACGGCGTGGTCTTATGAGATATCGATTACCTGTTTGAACTGTTTTAAAATATTTTACTAACACCAGTCCCATGACTGACCCGGAGTTTATTTTGTTGTTTTCCCTAAACTCTTGGGTGTCTAAATTTGTACGGGCAGTCAAGTAGTCGGGATTTTACAGATACACTTGAAGAGCTGGAGCAGGAGGCTTCAGGATGTTATAGCTATTGTTATTTCCGCTGTGTTGTAAGTGCTGTACTTTGATAATGATATGTATATTCAAGTACTGATTTGTATTTCAAAGTTATGTTATGAAATATATTTATTCGTTCCGCTGTGAGATTCGTGTTACTCTGATATTGTGTTCTTCTTCTTCTTCTATTCTAAGTTTCTATCTTATCTTTCCTCACCCTCTAATTTCTTTCACTAATTACCAGGATTTTTCGATGGTTTGGTTATCGACATCGTGTTTATGTCGATAACCAAAGTCTCTCGAAATCCGGGTCATTACAGTTGGTATCAGAGCTTAAGTTAAGAATTACTTGGCTCTGTTGCGTGACTCGGTAGAGATAGGGTTAGTAATACCCTAGACTGAGATTGAGTGTATATATACGAGTGAACGTATTTGTTATTGATATAAAAATTTGTTTATATTGTGGAGATTCATTGGTTGAGTTGTTTATGAGTTTTGGTCGATCAGTTTGATCCACTGTATCGGTAGGAGTTACTAAACACTCGAATACGATGTGTCGGCACGATATGTTTTGAAAGAGGGTAAGTGAAAATAATTTTACCCAAAGTATATTTGATACATATTGGATATATTGATTGTTATTATAATCGAGTAAGATTATAAATTAAATGGTTATGTAAATAACCAATCAGAATTCATATAAGTGAAATACGCGAAATCAGATGAGTTAAATCTGTAATTTAAACCAGAAATTGAATTAAAATTCTGGAAAATTGGATAAGTGTTTGTAAATGGATTTGGATTAAAGGTAAGGAAAATTTAAGATCCTGGGAGATTTTAAATTGTTTTACAAGCAGTGTGAATTATATTTGGATTTCAAAGTAGAAATGTTTAGAAATTGTTTTATAGTATTGAACTCACTTCAGTCGCTGGGAAATAGATTCTGATGATGACAGCTGCATCATCAGTATTCATTTTCGAGTTGTAAGTGACGAATTACTACCAGAGATACTGTTTTAGGAAAGACAAGTTGTGTTGAATTTCAAATGGGATTTATAACAAAGAATGAATAAAGAAGGTTTGATATAGAATTTGAATAGAGGAAATTCGAATATAGAAATCGAATAGAATTTGGCATAAGAGAAATCGAATAGAAATTGAATATAGAATTCATATAGAGTAATAATGAGATTTGAATAAAGAAGATTTAAATAATGGAAAATTGAATATAGAATTCATATAGAGTAATAATGAGATTTGAATAAAGAAGATTTGAATAATGGAAAAGTGAATATAGAATTTCAAAATAGAATTTGAAATAAGAAATTTGAATATAGAATTCATGTAGAGTAATAATAGAAATTGAATATAGAAATTCAAAGGGAGTTTGAATATATGAAATTCAATGGAATTGAAATTGAGTTTGAATATAGAAATTCAAATGAAATTAAATATAGAATTTGAATATAGAAAATATGTGACGGCCCGCCCGCACCAACCGACGTTTACTCCAATTGTGCGCTGTACACATGTCCAATTGGCATGGGACGGTCGCCAAAGAAGAGAAAGAAAGGAGAGGAACCAAATAAAGAACCTGTAATATGTCTCACAGCGCATGGAATAAAATATAATAGCCAACATATACTTGACACAAAACAGATGAGACAGTGCATAAGCTGAAAACTTGAACTAACATCATCAGAGTAGCGGAAATATCAAATACAGCTTATTACAACTTCAAAATACTGTCTCTAAGATAAGCAAAATAGGTATGCTACTAATGCCCAAAGTAGATACCGATCACGACACAGGGAGAATAACTATATATCATACGTGGAGCCTCCTGCTCGTCTTCAGTCCATCTACCAAGCGCACTACCAGCTATCCCTGCCTCTAGTCTGCTCGTGTGAGCACCCAGAGTAATAAGAAGAAACATAAAACTCTGGGTCAGACATCAGTCTGGTATGAGTGGTAGCAAGCATAAACAGAATAATAACAAGTATACTAAGTCATACCTGAACCTGGACCTGCAACCAAAGAGTTAGTACTACACGGTACAACACTCTATGATGTCACAAACACATAATATAAGTATACGGGGGTGGGGATGTGTGTCGAACAATCAAGCACAGCAACCATCCTCGCATCTCTCACTCTGTGCGTAAAGCATACGACATCCACTTCTTCGATCACTAGAGCACTTTACTCAAATGACAGAACTCGACTCTGTACGACTATGCACATTCCTACTACCACCAACGCCATACCTATGGGATCACGCCCAACGTTTCCATGACCCCACTCCATTGGTAGGTAGCTCCCTAGTCGCACCATATCCAAAGCCCGAGTTTGTCTCTCTACCTCCAACACCTAGTGATCCAAAGTCATAGACATCGACAACTCCTTAGCACACGTCCCGCAGCAAAGCCCAATCACGAAGTGAACTCATTGGTTCCCGTCTGGATCCTGAGCTCGAACTTCCACTTGAACTACCTTTGCATTTCGGGTTATGGATCTCCATTGGATCGGCCTTCTTCACTTTGCTTCAGTTCGTGGTCATCACCCTTGCTCGGTTCGGATCGTGCTCCCCTATCTGGATCGGGTCCCCCACTTCTGTTCGGGTCGGATCGTGCCACCATGTCTTCATGGTCCTCGCCCTTAGTCAGCTCGTGATGTTCGCCGGTTCGGTTCGTGGAACTCCTCAGGTGGCGGATCGGTTCGGTGCTCTGACTCATGGTGGTTCGGGTCGTCCTACTCCTTCTTGTTCGGATCGGTATCATCTCCTCGGGTCGGTCCGTGGGGTCCTTCAGGCGAGCGGTTCGGGTCGAAGGAGGTGGGTGGATCGTGGGCACGAGAAGATCAGTTCATGGCCACCATTGACTAGCGATTCGGATCGGGTATCACGATCGGTTCGGTTCGCGAGTTGCACCTCGGGTCGGGTAGGGGCGATCCGATCCGATTTCCTGCACTGACTTTTCCAGCGGCTATTTACGCCACTCGACGACGTTTTCGACCATTCTAACTATTGCAATCAATCATAAACCATGTCAAAGTGTCATAACAACACATACAAGTGACCTCAAACACCAAAACAACCATATGATATGATAAAACGGATCAAACATAGCCAAAACCCCATGTTTTCCCTTAATCCCTCTTAACCATGTTTAAGCATATGATTAGCAAAACTTATCTAAATTAACCCAAACTTATATCAGAGGTCTAAAACATGATTTATGATTTTATAAACATTTTCCAGAATTTATTTTCCTTTAAAAACGCTGATTAGCACTAATCATCCCAATTTAGCCATAATTAGTGCAAAAAGCAAGCTAATCACTCACCTTAGCCACAAAACAAACTAAGATCTGAAATAATTCTCTGATTTGATGCGAATACCAATGCTAACAGCAGCTCCAAGGTTGATTAGGTGAAGATCTTCTTTGATTTGATCTTGCTAATCTCTTTTTCTTCAAGTTGGAGTGGTTTGGAGGTGATTTGGAGACTTTAGAGAGTGGAGGCCATTATTAGGGATCCTTGGTGATAAGTGGAGGCTAGAAAACTGAAATGGAATAATTCTCCATCTCATTTCAGCCCTCCCATTACCCTAATCCCGAAATGGGTTATGGGCCTACTCACTAATCACCCGATTTGGCCCGGTTAAGCAGTTTTTCACCCTCCAAACCTTGTTTCAGCCATATCTCCCAAACGGTAAGTCCGTTTGGCTATTATGACCACTCTACGGAAAGAGAAACCATCAAACGAATCTAATGGAAGTGATTTCAGGTCAAGATTCCTTCACTATCAAAAGTTATGGCCAAAACAGTACTGACTAGGGGCGAAATGGTCATTTAAAAATCGACAAAAATCATGAACATTGGAAATGGCTCTAATAAATGTTTCCCAAAACTACATGACCATACAACTTCACATGGGAAAGAAATAAATATTCCACAATCCTATGATGTGTAGAACACGGGTCGTTACACTCTCCCCCCCTTAAGAAATTTCGCCCCCGAAATTCCCTAATCAAAACACACACACAAGGATCCCGCATGCCTATCAATCATAAAACAACCATCAAACATGCAAAACAAGCAAATCAAGTCTATCCTAGCATGCGGAATAACTAAATCGCAAAGTAAATCTTACCAGGCAAAGAGTTCTGGGTAAGCCTTTCTAATGCTCTCCTCTGTCTCCCAAGTACAATCATTCTTGTTCTCGCCCCACTGAACCTTGACCAGCTTCACCGCCTTTCTTCGAAGTTGCTTCGTATCATTCCCAACAATGCGAATCGGCTTGCGGTTCCCAACCGCCTCAGGTTCTACTTCGAAGTCCTCTAACTGATCCGGTGAAATAGTCGTATCAGGGTCGTGAACGAACTTCCTCAACTGGGAAACATGAAACACATTGTGAACTCCTGCCATTTTCTCTGGTAAGCCAACTCTATACGCCAAATTCCCAACTTCCTCGAGAACTTGGAAAGGACCCACAAATCTTGGTGCCAACTTGCCTCTCCTACCAAATCGTATCACGCTTTTCAACGGAGAGATCTTGACAAACACCAAGTCACCAACGGAGAATTTCAAGTCTCTTCTCCTCTTATCAGCATAGCTTTTCTGTCTATCCTGAGCAGCTTTCATTCGTTGCTGAATGATCTTGATCTTATCGGAAGTTTCTCTCACCACATCTGGTCCAAGCACAAACTTCTCGCCAGTCTCTATCCAACATGATGGTGAATTGCACGGTCTTCCGTACAAAGCTTCATATGGAGCCATACCGATACTGGATTGGTAGCTATTATTATATGCAAACTCCACTAGATGCAAATGGTCATCCCATGCTCCGCCGAAATCCAATATACAAGCCCTCAAGAGATCTTCCAATATACGATTCACCCTCTCCGTCTGACCGTCGGTCTGAGGATGATATGCGGTACTGAGATGTAATTCTGATCCTAAAGCCTCTTGTAAGCTCTTCCAAAATCCACTAGTAAACAACGGATCTCGGTCACTCACAATGCCTTTGGGTACCCAATGAAATCTCACTACCCACTTCATATATAGTTCTGCTAACTTAGCTGCAGTTCTGTTCGACTTAACTGGTATAAATCTTGCACTCTTGGTCAGTCGATCCACAATTACCCAAATGCTATCATGTCCCGATCTAGTCCTCGGTAAACCATCGATGAAATCCATCGAGACTTGCTCCCATTTCCATTCGGGAATTTCTAATGGTTGCATCAACCCACTAGGCTTCTTTTGCTCGGCTTTAACTAGCTGGCAATTCATGCACTTGGATATAAACTTCCCAACGTCTCTTTTCATCCCTTCCCAGTAGTAAGTCTGCTTCATATCTCGATACATCTTATTACCACCGGGGTGTATAGTTAGCTTTGAGTGATGACATTCTCTAAGCACTTCATCTCTCAAACCATTCACGTTGGGCACCACTAGTCTTCCATTCTTCCGAAGCCATCCATCTCGATCAAGCCCATACACATTCATCTCCTCTTCGATACCCATCTCTAACTTGGAGATGATCTCTAATAGGTTAGGATCGTTCCTCTGGCTAGAACCAATCCGCTCTATCAAAGTGGGTCTGATCGTCAAGCTAGCTAGCATAACTGGATCCAATTCGCACCTTGGTCTGAAATCAAACCCCGCGATATACTCCAGCTGCTTCCATTCAAGAAACATGGCCCCTAAGCTGGCATGTCTCCTACTCAAGGCATCGGCTACCGCATTACCCTTCCCAGGTGTATACGCGATATCAAAATCATACGAAGCCAAGAACTCTAACCATCTCTGCTGACGGAGATTCAGATCTTTCTGAGAGAAGAGATACTTTAACGATTTATGATCGGTAAACAGCTCAAATCTTTCTCCCAAGAGGTAATGTCTCCACATCTTTAGCGCAAATATAATCGCTGCCAATTCCAAATCATGGGTAGGATACTTCTTCTCATGCGGCTTTAGCTGTCGACTAGCATAAGCTACAACCCTACCTCCTTGCATCAATACCGCACCCAGTCCGGTACCACAAGCATCCGTGTATACCGTCATCTCTTCATTTCCCTTAGGAATGACTAACACTGGCGCACGCGTCAACTTTTCCTTTAGACTCTTGAATGCTTTCTCACACTCTCCGTCCCAAACGAAGGCTTGATTCTTCTTAGTCAACTGAGTCAACGGTGTCGCTGTCTTGGAGAAGTCTTTGATAAACTTACGATAATATCCAGCTAACCCCAAGAAACTTCTTACATCCTTTGCATTCTTGGGCGCAGACCAATCTTGTACCGTAGCCACCTTTGCAGGGTCCACGGCAATACCATTCTCTGAAACAACATGGCCCAAGAATCTCACTTCTCTCCTCCAGAAGTGACACTTAGAAAATTTCGCTTTCAGTTGGTGTCTTCTCAACACCTCCAACACAATTCTCAAATGTTCCTTGTGTTCCTCTTCTGTCCTCGAGTAAACAAGGATATCGTCTACGAACACAAGAACAAACTTATTCAGTTGGTCTCTGAATACTCTATTCATAAGATCCACGAAGTATGCTGGTGCATTGGTCAATCCGAATGGCATGACCAACCACTCATAAAACCCAGACGGCGTCCTAAATGCCGTTTTAGCTATACTATCAGCTGCTACACGGAGCTGATGAAATCCTGTCGCGAGGTCCAACTGGGAGAACACTCTCGCTCCTTCCAGTTGATCAAACAAATCATCTATCCGTGGTAGAGGATACTTATTCTTCCTCGTCACCTTATTTAACTCGCGATAGTCCACACACAATCGAAGGGAACCATCTGCCTTAGTAGCAAACACAACTGGTGCTCCCCACTCGGAAACACTTCTTCTAATAAATCCCTTCTTCATAAGATCGCTAACTTGCACCTCGAGCTCTCGCTGTTCTCGTGGTGCCATACGACGAAGTGGCATCACTATAGGTCTGGCATCTTTCACTAAATCAATACGGAACTCAATCTCTCGGTGTGGTGGAAGTCCGGTCACTTCCTCGAAGATGTCCGGGTACTGGCCAACCACGGGCAAACCTGATAACTCATCATGCGGAATGTCGAGGGAATTTACAAAACTAGCCATTACCCCATCACAGGGTAGATTACCAAACACTACCCTCCGCCCATCATCCGCCCTAACTGTCACCAAAAAGCCCTCACAGTCTACCACCACCCCGTATCTTTGGAGCCAATCGACTCCCAAAATAATGCCATACCCAGTGAAGCCCAAAACAAAGCAATCACAAACAAACATACATCCATGACTCGATAAGACCACATTACGACAGATCATACTGAGGTTTGTTGAACCACCAATCGGGTTCGTCACAGCTAATGGTCTATCGACTAACTCGGGTTCCAATCCCAACCTATCTACCAGGTCACTAGATATGAAGGAATGGGAAGCCCCGGTATCGAACAAAACTCTAACAGGAAGATCATAAATGGAAAGCATACCTTGAATGACGACTCCCTTTCCTTTCTCCGCCGCAGTTGGGGCATTCGACGAAGAAGGAACAACATTGATGGCATATGCTTTCACAATCTGATTCTCCTTCAGAGGTTGCGGGCACTTATCCTTAAAATGTCCCTCTTGGCCACAGTTAAAGCACTTCTTTCCCACTGTCTTGGCCCTACATTCCCTTGCATAATGGCCCTTCTTTCCACATTTGAAGCACTCGACTTCTTTCCTGCTTTTCTTCTGGCCATCCTTAGCTTGGTTCTGCTTCCTCTTATTCTGAGAGTTATTCTTGCCTCCACCGCTTGCTTGCGGCTTTGGCTCTTCAGCAGATGCAGCAACAACCCCAGTCTTCGGCTTAGGGTAAAGACTTTCTGACCTCAAAGCTTTTCCCACGATCGACTCAAACGTCTCATCGATGTGATTAATCAGCCTCTCCCCTAAGTATTCATCCAAACCAGTGATGAACCTCTCATTTTTCTTTTCGGGAGTATCAATTAGAGATAACCCATACTTTGACAAAGTGTCGAACTCAGCAACATAATCCGATACTGCCCTCCCATTCTGCTTAAGCTCCAAGAACTTCCTAAACAATTCCGACTTCTGGGCAGCTGGGATATACTTGTCGCTAAAGCGAGCTTTAAACTGATCCCAAGTAACTTGATCTTCTGGTGTGGCTGCCCTAATAGCATTCCACCAATTCATCGCTCGTCCTTGCAGCTGACGAGACGCTAGCCTTCTCTTCATCGCATCCTCGATACCCAAGTCATCGAAGATTCGATCACAGCTATCCAACCAATCCTGAACATCCGTGGCCGACTCTGTTCCGTGAAACGGCTTTCCACCAAGATTAGTGTAATCCTTACTCAACTTGGCAAAATCGGCCCTAGGCGCTTGCACCGCTGCACCTCCAGCATTGGCAACATTAGGAGCCTCCCTCTGAATATCCACAAGCATCTCTCTCATGAGGTTGGTAAACATGGCCCTCATGTCAGGGGGATTCCCATTATTAGTCCCTCTACCAGCACCTCTTCCTCGGCTCATCGTCAAATCTGTTAAAGAGAAAATGATTAACTACCTCCATAGTGGTGCCAGTGCAGTGCAATGCGACTTCACTCTTAACTATACTAATACTATATATAGATATAGCTTTCGAAAACCAAAATAATCACAAATACGCGCTCTCATATACGTACTATCTCTCCCTAGTGTCTTTCCCTAGGTAAATTACGCAACCTAGAGCTCTGATACCAAATGTGACGGCCCGCCCGCACCAACCGACGTTTACTCCAATTGTGCGCTGTACACATGTCCAATTGGCATGGGACGGTCGCCAAAGAAGAGAAAGAAAGGAGAGGAACCAAATAAAGAACCTGTAATATGTCTCACAGCGCATGGAATAAAATATAATAGCCAACATATACTTGACACAAAACAGATGAGACAGTGCATAAGCTGAAAACTTGAACTAACATCATCAGAGTAGCGGAAATATCAAATACAGCTTATTACAACTTCAAAATACTGTCTCTAAGATAAGCAAAATAGGTATGCTACTAATGCCCAAAGTAGATACCGATCACGACACAGGGAGAATAACTATATATCATACGTGGAGCCTCCTGCTCGTCTTCAGTCCATCTACCAAGCGCACTACCAGCTATCCCTGCCTCTAGTCTGCTCGTGTGAGCATCCAGAGTAATAAGAAGAAACATAAAACTCTGGGTCAGACATCAGTCTGGTATGAGTGGTAGCAAGCACAAACAGAATAATAACAAGTATACTAAGTCATACCTGAACCTGGACCTGCAACCAAAGAGTTAGTACTACACGGTACAACACTCTATGATGTCACAAACACATAATATAAGTATACGGGGGTGGGGATGTGTGTCGAACAATCAAGCACAGCAACCATCCTCGCATCTCTCACTCTGTGCGTAAAGCATACGACATCCACTTCTTCGATCACTAGAGCACTTTACTCAAATGACAGAACTCGACTCTGTACGACTATGCACATTCCTACTACCACCAACGCCATACCTATGGGATCACGCCCAACGTTTCCATGACCCCACTCCATTGGTAGGTAGCTCCCTAGTCGCACCATATCCAAAGCCCGAGTTTGTCTCTCTACCTCCAACACCTAGTGATCCAAAGTCATAGACATCGACAACTCCTTAGCACACGTCCCGCAGCAAAGCCCAATCACGAAGTGAACTCATTGGTTCCCGTCTGGATCCTGAGCTCGAACTTCCACTTGAACTACCTTTGCATTTCGGGTTATGGATCTCCATTGGATCGGCCTTCTTCACTTTGCTTCAGTTCGTGGTCATCACCCTTGCTCGGTTCGGATCGTGCTCCCCTATCTGGATCGGGTCCCCCACTTCTGTTCGGGTCGGATCGTGCCACCATGTCTTCATGGTCCTCGCCCTTAGTCAGCTCGTGATGTTCGCCGGTTCGGTTCGTGGAACTCCTCAGGTGGCGGATCGGTTCGGTGCTCTGACTCATGGTGGTTCGGGTCGTCCTACTCCTTCTTGTTCGGATCGGTATCATCTCCTCGGGTCGGTCCGTGGGGTCCTTCAGGCGAGCGGTTCGGGTCGAAGGAGGTGGGTGGATCGTGGGCACGAGAAGATCAGTTCATGGCCACCATTGACTAGCGATTCGGATCGGGTATCACGATCGGTTCGGTTCGCGAGTTGCACCTCGGGTCGGGTAGGGGCGATCCGATCCGATTTCCTGCACTGACTTTTCCAGCGACTATTTACGCCACTCGACGACGTTTTCGACCATTCTAACTATTGCAATCAATCATAAACCATGTCAAAGTGTCATAACAACACATACAAGTGACCTCAAACACCAAAACAACCATATGATATGATAAAACGGATCAAACATAGCCAAAACCCCATGTTTTCCCTTAATCCCTCTTAACCATGTTTAAGCATATGATTAGCAAAACTTATCTAAATTAACCCAAACTTATATCAGAGGTCTAAAACATGATTTATGATTTTATAAACATTTTTCCAGAATTTATTTTCCTTTAAAAACGCTGATTAGCACTAATCATCCCAATTTAGCCATAATTAGTGCAAAAAGCAAGCTAATCACTCACCTTAGCCACAAAACAAACTAAGATCTGAAATAATTCTCTGATTTGATGCGAATACCAATGCTAACAGCAGCTCCAAGGTTGATTAGGTGAAGATCTTCTTTGATTTGATCTTGCTAATCTCTTTTTCTTCAAGTTGGAGTGGTTTGGAGGTGATTTGGAGACTTTAGAGAGTGGAGGCCATTATTAGGGATCCTTGGTGATAAGAGGAGGCTAGAAAACTGAAATGGAATAATTCTCCATCTCATTTCAGCCCTCCCATAACCCTAATCCCGAAATGGGTTATGGGCCTACTCACTAATCACCCGATTTGGCCCGGTTAAGCAGTTTTTCACCCTCCAAACCTTGTTTCAGCCATATCTCCCAAACGGTAAGTCCGTTTGGCTATTATGACCACTCTACGGAAAGAGAAACCATCAAACGAATCTAATGGAAGTGATTTCAGGTCAAGATTCCTTCCATATCAAAAGTTATGGCCAAAACAGTACTGACTAGGGGCGAAATGGTCATTTAAAAATCGGCAAAAATCATGAACATTGGAAATGGCTCTAATAAATGTTTCCCAAAACTACATGACCATACAACTTCACATGGGAAAGAAATAAATATTCCACAATCCTATGATGTGTAGAACACGGGTCGTTACAAAATATAAAGGAATTCAAATATAGGATTTGAATATCGAAAGTGAAAATGAAATTTGAATATAGAAGATTCAAATAGAATTGAAATGAAATTCAAATAAAATTTGAATAAGAGATTTGAAATGAAATTCAAGTATAGAATGTGAATAAGAAAATTGAAATGGAATTTGAATATAGGAAATTCAAATAGAATTGAAAAGGAATTCAATTAGTTGATAAACAAGTTAAAATATATTTGAACATGTTATACTCAAATATGAAGGTGAAATGGGCAAACCAGTAATTTGAAAATCACTTAACGAAATAAGTTAAAACGATTGGATTAAGTTGGAATGAATTATAAATGTATGGATATATATGAGATAGGTATGGATAAGGTATGAAGGTATATAAATAGAATGCTCGACGAAAAGGTATGTATTTAATTCACATATGAGATTTTATACGCCGTATCGGCTAGCCCCTTGGATTTTCTTTTTCTTTTTGATTGGAGAAGGCCTGTGTGGCAGTTTGGGGATTTTCCCGATGCTCCTATACAAAGGAGGTTATGGCGAATTTTTCCGGGAATTTAAGGAGTTAGAATATTTTTAAGAAGTTTGATAGTTAGAAATCAACGTATCGATATATATATATATATATATATATATATATAGAAGTCGATAAGGAAACGAACTTAGAAATAGAATAGTAAAATCAAAAAGGAAGACTAAGAAAAAATATCTCGTAAGGATAGAAAGAGAAAGTGTATACATGTTTAAAAGTGAATAAGTAGTTGTAGGGTGTTGATTTTTCGAGTAAGTAGTCATATCTGTTTTGAAGTTATAAATGTTATTCAGTCAAGGTCTGAGAGGTAGTTATACCCCAACTTGATTGATTTCATTATTAACAAATAAATAGTAAGATTTCAGGCTTGAAGATCAATGCTGAATAAGAGTTAGTTGAATATAGTAGTTGGGTGGTCGTAACGATGTTTTACACAACATCCGTTTTAACCCAAATAAGCGTAAGCTGGAAATATAAAATATATATATATTTCCTAAGTATAGAAATAAACGAGATCGGAAAAGAGATAAGTAATTGGAGTATTTTCCAATTATAAATAGGATTATAAAGGTTATTGATTTAGGAAATAAAGGAAGGCGATATTCGGAAATGTTTTCCAAATAACATAAAAGGCCAATGTGATTATTGAAAATATTTGGTTAACAAATATTGATAAAGAAATAGAGAAGTGATTTAACTAATGGAATATTGATTATGGGCTCAGTTGAATTTCAAAAAGGAAAATTTGATTTTTGAAAAGAGTAAACTGTTTGAAAACTCCCTGGGAAAGACAGTTTAAATTAAAAACAAATTTAACAGAAATTTGTGAAAGCAAATTTGAATTAAAAGTAATGATAGTAAAGTGGTAACTGAGATTGAATTTGAATGATATCGAGACAAATTGGATTTGGGGGATTCAAATTTGAAGTGTAACTTGATAATCAAGTAAAAGAGTTTGGAATCGAGAATGGGACTCGAATTTTAAATAAATTTCGTCTTAGGATATAAGCGAATGGTTGTGTCATGGATAAAAGCAGATGGGGATTTGATTGGAATGATCCTTGTATCCGCTGAATTGATAACAGGTGGAAAGGATAAAATGATATGCCGACAAAAGGTACCGGTTTATATTTCTATTGGATATAAGATTTATGAGCCGAATTGGCAAGCCGCTTGGCTGTTTGGTTTTCTTTTGAGTTGGAGATGGCCCAGAGAGGCGAGTTGGAGTTTGAGTTATTGACCAGTACAAAGGAGGTGCTGGCGAAATTTTTCGAAGAGTTAAGGCGTTAGAAAATTTTCAAGATTTTTGAAAATTTTCGTTGATAAGAATTAATTAACAATTTAATTGAAATTAAATTGGTTCAGTTGAAACTGAAGTTAAGAAGTGAACAAATATGTTCTAACCAGTCGATAGGGTCGTCGTCTACCTTTTAGCAATTTCGAGGACGAAATTATTTTAAGTGGGAAAGACTGTAATGACCCGCATTGGCAGAGGTATTATGATTAATTTATTTAATTGTTGAAATGGTGGTTTAGAGAATTTAATGGTCGTGGAATTTAATAATGACGAATATTTAATTAAAATAATAAATTAAATAATATATTTAATTCTGAAATAATCAGAATTTACCGAAATGACGATATGGTGTGAACCGGATCATCTGTGATATTTGTTTCAGCTTGGAATTGAATTTGAATAACGAATATATTATATAAACGACAGTTTGAAAACGTAGAATTATAATATAATTAAAATCGAGCTTGAAATGGCGCTGCAGTTCGTAAATTGGCGATTCGAACTTCAACTGAATGTACAGGATTCGTTTTAAACCGGATTTCTGTGAAACAAGAAATGTATGGAGCTGGTGGAGTATATCTTTCTAGTGGAAGAGAAAAATCGGGATTTCGTCGTGTAGATTTTGATGTACGTCCAAATCAAATTTTAGAAAAGTCGCTGTGGAATTCCTTTATAATTTATAAAGGAAGTAATTATATTTTTAAAAGGAATTTCTTTTTTTAAATCGAATGTCGATTTAATCGGGATGTGAAGTATCGAGTTATAAATCCCAGTGGAGCTTTACGATATTCTGTTGTAAATATATACGATAACATTAATTTATTAATATTTTATTTAGTTATATTTAAATATAGTTATATATTTAAATGGGTTATCTAGAGCTTTAAAAATAGCCACTTTTGCAAACGAAATCGGAAGTCGACGAAACTAATTTTGTTGGATCCGCAATGTCAAATAGTTGTTAGATTTCCAGTTTCGTGATTTTTAGAGTCACTGTGTGGTCGTACGGATTTTTAGAGTGAGAAACAGTCAGTATTTTGACGGTTAAAAATACGCTGTGTGAGCATACGGAGTCAGAATTTGACGAAACCTGTTTCTTTGGGACCGTAATGTCGAACTCTAGCTGCATGTCCAGTTTGGTGATTTTTAGGTATCATATGTGATGATACAGATTTTTAGAAGACGGTTACAAATAACGATTGAATAAAATCGAATATAAAAAAATCAAATAAAATATTTTATTTTCTATCCTATAAATAAGAAGACACCCCTAACCTAATTCAACTCATTCACAAAGTCAAAGGGAAAATGCGCCGTCCATTTCTTCAGCAAAAATCCTATTTCGTTCCTCTCTAAAATCAAAAACAAAATCAAAACAAATTGCTAAAATCAAAAGGGTTTGGTATTTCGATTCCTGCTAACTTCCGATTCATCCTCATACGTTTGTTTTTGGGTTCGAACTAGATTTGTTCGATGTCCTGTTCAACCGTGAAAAGCTAGGGTTACGGTATTCTCAAATCTTGAGCGGCGAAGTGGAAAATGAATTTCGTATTTGGGATTTATGGTAGGAAATAGTGTTGTATGATTTTTTTTGAGGAGTTCTGTGATGAAATTGTTCGGTACTTCACTGTACCGTGACTGATGGGGGTGAACGACACAAAGGGGTTCATGGCGTCGAGTTAAGGAGATTGGTATGAGGCTGAAGAGATTGCGAAGAGGAGAAAGATGGTGGTTCCTGTATTAACTGGAGAAGGCCACAGATTTTTGTTGAGAAAGAACAGGAAGCGTGCGATGCTGTTATTTGGGAAGAAGGAGTCAGTGATTAAAGTCTGGAGGAAGAAATGGTAAAGCATGGTTAATATTTGGGATTAAACTAATCGACAGTGAGGAACAAGGGGGTAATCAAAAGGGCGTTGTGATGGGTGAGTGTTTCGTGGATTTTTATCTTCCTATTTGAACAGTCTTCCCGCTCACATTGACCCTGAAATATTGAGAAGGGTAAGTTGAGTACTATGGAGTTTTAGTGGCGTGGTTAATGTGGTATTACCAGATTTTAAAATGTGCTTAAGAAGTGGAGTTGGAGTTCAAGCGGAAGGAAGTCGTGGAATGGTATTCGTTGTTGATGATGGAGTAAAAAGTGGCATTTACTGGAACCGAACACTTGGAGGAGAAGAATAAGGAAGCGGCCTTGGTTTTTGAGGATGCGGGTGGGCCAGTTTTTAAAGAATTTCGAACGGTTAGGTCTGATGGGATCGTATGGACGAGAGCTACCAAATGGGACTGACTGGAAGTCCATCCGAGCTCATTATAATTTATGGCAAAATAAATTGTCCGACTGAATCAAATAACGCAAACCGTTATTTAACGGCTAACGCGCAAATGTGAGTAAATCTCACTAACTATGAACAGTTTATAATTTCATATTGTATTTTTAGAACTGTTAGAAATTGGCTGATTGACTGTGTATTGACTGTTTGATTGAACTGCTAATCAGTTAGTTAAATTTTCTATATTGATTCTGTTTAACAGAATATATAACATAGAACTGAAAGTGATGTTATCTATATTGTTTAACATCTGTGATGCAGGGAAACAGGTTGGAGGAACCCAACTGGGTTCCTCAACATTTATTTTACTGTTTTTCATATATTGTGATATATGATGTGTTATATAATCTGTTATGGATTATGGGTGCTGGAATGATGTTGATCATTTTTATTCGATATTTTAAATATCATAAAAGACCCTGGGATGTAAAAAGAATTATTTCAATGTATATTGAAATAAAGGGAGTTTATAAAATCAACAGATTTTAAAAAAGGAAATACTTCGAAAGTAAATAAAAAGGGAAAATGTTTTAAAACGTATATCGTTTTATAAAAAGGGAAATCATTTGTAAAGTGAAGAACCGTCACTAAAAGTAAATCTTTATAAATGAATAGTTTATTCAAAAATAGTTAATCGATGTTAGTTAATCGATTAGAATAAAGTTAAAAGAAGTTAATCGATGTTAGTTAATCGATTAGAGAATAAAGTAAAAGAAGTTAATCGATGTTAGTTTAATCGATTAGAGTTAAAACAAAAGAGTTAATCGAATATAGTTATTCGAATAGAAAGCAAAAGAGTTAATTGAATATAGTTATTCGAATAGAAAGCAAAAGAGTTAATCGAATATAGTTATTCGAATAGAAAGCAAAAGAGTTAATCGAATATAGTTATCCGAATAGAAGCAAATGAGTTAATCGAATATAGTTTATTCGAAGAAAGGAAAAGGAGTTATCGAATATAGTTTATTCGAAAGGAGTTAAGTGAATAGAGTTAATCCAATAGTGTTAGTCCAATAGAGTTAATTGATAAGGGTTAATCGAATAAATTTAAGTGAAAAGAGTCAATCGAATATAGCTATTCGAAGGAGGGTTAAGTAAGGAAGTTAGAAAAAGGAATAAAGTGAACTTTACTAATTTCAAAGTTAGAAATGTTGTTCAGTTAAGGTCTGAGAGGTAGTTCTACCCCAACTTGATTGGCTTCGTTTTAACTAGGGAATAGTTAAGGTTCGGCAGTAAAGGAAATGGTTTGAGTTGGCATCGCGATGATTTGTTTAAACATCTGTCTAAGTCCAATGAAGAAGCTTTGGAAACGTTTTCCAAGTAAGAAACCAGAAATGTTTTCTATTAAAGAAAACAAGACAATGGAAATGTTTTCCATTGTTAATAACGTATATTTTCTAAATTTAGAAAATTAGAAATATTGAATATAGGGAAACAGGAGATAAGTAAATTAATGAAATAAGTAGATGAATGTTAAATGATGTTTGATCGATAAAATTTCCATTTGGAAATAATATCGTTGGTTGCACACCTATTTTTATTCGATAGTTAAATCACAGACTATCGAAGTTTTTGACCATTTTAACGTTGTTAATATGGAGAGACCGGCTGGATTATTATCCAAAGAACCACTCTGTATTGGCATAAGCTTAGCGAATCATATATGCCAAAGGAAATTGAAGACGGAGTTATGCAAGGGCTATCCTGTTTACAGAATAGTGCCTTCGGTTCATCCTGTTCCTGGATGACTTGTATGGACGGATGTCTGACAAAGTATTTCCAGACGATCACGTATATTGATTTCTCCAACCGTACCAAGAGTGGAAGCGGAGAAGGAAACTTCTTTTAGCTAACACATAATGTATTGTTGAGGACGTCAAATCGGTGATTTGATGGATTTGATGATGTGGCATTCAAAGTGAATCTGGTATGATGATAAAGCGTAGCTTCTAGCCTCATCATCTGGTAAATGACAGAAATCGGGCAGGCAGCATGGCTAAGTCGGTCGCACCGAAGTAGGGTGTATAATCACCTGATCTAGAGTTTCATTTACTTCTAAAAATCTATTGTTGATGCTGTCCCATTCGGGAAACGGTTGCTGATCCCAACCGTTGGTGATATACATTCGATACACTCAAGCGAAATGAGTGGTCGGTCGTGTGTGGCCGGGTTGCAAGATGTTCTTGTTGAACCCAGTGTATTCCTATCTAGAGGTACACGAGCGAAAGGTGGTTCCATACCTTGTCATAGTTGGAAATCCATTACCCAATACGTGCTTGCGTTTTTGATTGTATACTATATGTGTAGAACGTGAGATGAAAGCTTTTCTGGTAGATGATTATTATATTGTGTTGATAGACATTATTATAATATCAAAAGGTTTTTGATATAAAGATATTTGGATTCTCATAAGGGAAAAACCCGTTCCGTTATACGGCGTGGTCTTATGAGATATCGATTACCTGTTTGAACTGTTTTAAAATGTTTTACTCACACCAGTCCCATGACTGACCCGGAGTTTATTTTGTTGTTTTCCCTAAACTCTTGGGTGCCTAAATTTGTATGGGCAGTTAAGTAGTCGGGATTTTACAGATACACTTGAAGAGCTGGAGCATGAGGCTTCAGGATGTTATAGCTATAGTTATTTCCGATGTGTTGTAAGTGCTGTACTTTGATAATGATATGTATATTCAAGTACTGATTTGTATTTCAAAGTTATGTTATGAAATATATTTATTCGTTCCGCTGTGAGATTCGTGTTACTCTGATATTGTGTTCTTCTTCTTCTTCTATTCTAAGTTTCTATCTTATCTTTCCTCACCCTCTAATTTCTTTCACTAATTACTAGGATTTTTCGATGGTTTGGTTATCGACATCGTGTTTATGTCGATAACCAAAGTCTCTCGAAATCCGGGTCATTACATTGACGCTATCTTAGGACAAACTACAAATTCAAACCAATAATGCCCTTATTATCAATTTTTATCATTCAAGTGTATGTATGGAGATTGAAAGTACCTTTATGATATAGAAGAAAATTTTAATCTTAAAGAATATGTTATATAAGCTTAACCCATCAAACTCATGGGACGTGACAATTCATTTGACTAAGGACAATAAGAAATAGCTAGTGTAACGATCTATATTTTACGTCCCAAATGATCATAATTTTTTTTATTTAAATCGCATGAGGTTGCATGACTTTAAATATTTTGGATACGACTGTTGAGATATTTTACACATTTTTATTTTTTCCTCAATTTATTTGTGATCGTTTTGCCATTGAAAATGTATTTTGAGCTACAAATTCTATAGGATTCGATCTATTGTCACTAATAGTGTCATTATTTCAGGATGATGGCTATTTACTTCGTTAAGTGGCCATATTAGAAAATCGGACTTACGACTTGGAAGCAATGCCTGTTTTAAGTTCAAAAAATTGCCGGTTAGAATTAGTTTGTAATTAGCGAAGCCTATTAGGAGACTCATTAGTCCAATTGGAGGGGATGTAGGATTCAAATTAAAATTTCCACTCTCATTGCAAATCAGATCTAAGCCTTAATTAATCTTATTACCATCCTAATTTATCCAAATTTTTCTTTAATTCAAATTAGATTGTTGATCAGCGATTATGTTTTTAATTTGCAACTATAAATCATCAATTAACTTGATTTAAATTTCAATTCGTCGTTGTCTGGATTACATTTATATTTAAGTTGGCTGAATTTGCTAATTTGTGGGTGGTTTATACCTCATTCTTTTATGTAGGATTATATGGTAAATTTGCATGATTTGACACATATTTTGGTAGCATAATCTAAGTAAGCTCTAGTTACATGTTAATCATGCATATGATTCAAGTTTGTTTAGATTTTCATCATATATATGTTTATATTCATGTTATGAGTGGATTTATGGTAAGAATCATATTTCTTATGAATCTGATCAATTAGATGATATTTTTTTAATATGTTAAGTTTGAATACTATGCTATGAAGTGAAAGTCTATATGAGTGGATCGTGTGTAGGCAAGTATGAATGTGTATGCTAGAGTAATATATAGTAAAGTAAATGCTAGTAAGGAAAATGCACACCAGGAATTTTATACTGGTTCAGACCTCCCATCCTACTTCCGGTCCCGAAGATCCCCTTCGGTATTCTAATATCACAAATTCCTCGCTTCGCCCAGAGGAATAGGCTTAATTACAATAGAGTTTTCTTGTCAAATATGTGTTCTTGTATAACACGAATATTGACTGATTAGTGCATGACCTTCCAAGATATTCCTTGAGTAATTGTTGCTTTGTAGTGCATATATATATGTATATATATATGTGTATATATATATGTATGTATGTATGTATGTGTGTGTGTATACATATATATATATATATATATATATATATATATATATATATATATATATGAAGAATAGTAGATGGTTGGGAGTGAAATTTATCGCTTGAGTGTTGATAAAGTTCATAAATTATAGATTGCGGTGAGATTCAAAAGGTAATCTTCTCCTTGAGTTGTGATGTCTTAAATAGTGTTGAGGATTGGTAGTTGAAGAGTAGTATCCATTAGTCTTCATCCAAGAGTTGTATTGATTGACACTGAAGAGTTGTGATGAAGAGATGTGAAGATGACTTTTCAGAATGTGATAATTGCCTTTTTTTTGGTTGAACTCCAGATCAAACGTCTGGTTATAAATCCAAATATCTGAATCCTTTTACAAACATATATTTTTTAGACCGAGAAAAAAATTCAAATGCCTGGAAAAATATATCAGACGTCTGATCTTGAAATATGTTGTTTTTTGATCCTGAAGTCAGACGTCTGATATTTAATCCCGACGTCTGACACACCTGTGTTAGCTGTGCATGTCCTCTTTTATAGGTGCATACTCTTCTTCCTGTGTCTTCTCGTTGTTATCAAGCTATGTTTTATGCAATAAGTTGAGTCGGTCTTTGGCATTTTCTTGCATAAGCTATTAATACATTTATATGGTTTCCACTGTGTAGAGGTCATTATCGAAATTAAAGAATGGATTTCCTAACATTCTCCCCTTTTTTTGATGATGACAATACACAATGTACTTAAGAATATAAATTTCTCTAACTCCCCCTTAATATGTGATCTCCCCCTTTGTCATTGTCGAAAAGGAATATTACATTATCATAATCATATATGCACACATTATTCAGGAAATATAAATCTCATTTATGCTTTTCTACTATCATATTCACATTACAGACCAAAACAATATCACAAGTCTTCATACTATCATGTTACAAGCACAAAAGCATAGCATAATGTCATAAGCACGAAACAATACTAACTATGTCATAGACTAGAAGTTTAATATGTACTTTTTTTTCATTTCATATTAACTAAGCTTTTTCTAGTGAGGAGATCGGTGATGATGGAGATAAAGTTGGAGGTTGAGTGCGTCGTAAGAGTTATTTCAAAAAAAGCGTAATCGTGCTCATCGCTTTATCTACCGTTGCTAGACGAGACGCTAAACCAAATTCCATGTTCGCAATTTGACTCGCCAAAGCAATTTGAGTTTGGTATAAAATTTGTTGATTTTGAATAACAACTTCATGCAACAATTCATTTTGAAGTATTTGTGTTTTGGGTAAGGTCGTACCTTCAAATGCTTGAGGTTGCCATGAAGAAAATTCCGGCATATCTTGACCATGTTCCTCTTGATGATGCTCTTGTTATGGAGCTTGTTGTTTTTGATTCCTTTCTCTCCATTCGTTGAGAGTGCAATAAGTAGGAGGTTCTTGAGGTAATTACATCAAAGAAAAGAACCTTTTAGCGGCCTCCTTGACCGAAATTTCTTCAAAAGTCGATAGATATGTAGGAACTTCTTTTGCTTTTAAAAATCACATAATGAAAGGAGCATATATGATTGATTGTCGTGAGCGATTCCAGAAATCTTTTAGTTAATCAAATGTGAATTGAGCCCAATTAACTTGAATGCCGACAAATATAACATATAATGCTCTACGTTCTAAATCAAGAATCTTCTCATGACTTCCAAGTCATGGGAAAACATTATTAATAAGAACTCGAGTAAGTAGTCTAGCTTTGGCCCTTAAGTACTTAGTCGAAAATTGTGGCATGTGATCGTCCCAAATTTGATGCATTATATTACCTCGTCATTTATAGCTCATGTCGAGAACATCATTGATGTTTGTACCTGTATTAGAGCATTGTAGTATATCTCCTATATCTTTTGCAGTGAATCTAACCATATCTCCGCAAACACTAGACCAAATCCAATCATTTTCTACTTGTGGATTCCAAAAACCAATACCTTCTAAATTATCATAAAATAGTAAGATGGATGGTTGGTCTATGTGTAAGTTGTAAGATGAAAAGTAAACAAGGGAATTAAGTCCTGCATCTTGACACAAACTATTCAATTCATATAAAGGAAAATCTAGGAGATTATAGAAAGGACCAGTGTAAAGGATTTTCTTATGAATTAGCCCATATCTATCTATAGCCAATAGTGCTTTGTTCATCCATTTGTTAATCTTTGATTGAGAGACTACTTTGGGTGTTTCTTTAACAATTAGTGGAGGATTTGAGGATTGTGCTTCGTCTCTCTTACATTTGGAAGAGGATTTTGGTTTAGGAGCCATGATTTTGATGAATTTGAGTTTTTAGGGTTTAGCGATTTGGAGTTTTGATCAGTAAAATGAAGAAATGAAGGAGAAAGTAGCTTTATGTCTGTATAAAAAACTGACTTTTTGTATCTTAGATGTCTGAAATGAAGTTCAAACGTCTGGTTTTGGAGCAGTTTTAGACCGAAAGGATTTTCAGATGTCTGGGTAAAAATTTCAGACATCTGGTGCAGAAGAATTTTAATCTCGAGAATATTTTTAGATGTCCGGTCCCCTTTTTCGGGCATTGGTTTTGTTTATTCCTGTTTTTAATTTTATATACCCATTTTGTTCCAATAACCGATTGATTATTAGACCGTGGAACTATTTCCCATATGTTATTACGTTCAAATTGATTTAATTTTTCTTGCATTGCTAACATCCAAAAATCATCATTAGCAGCTTCTTTATAATTTTTTGTTCAAAAGTTGATAAATGCAATGTGACTCATTTGATTTAACTGATGTTGTGTTGGTACTCTCGTATATAAATCTCCAATAATATTATTTGAAGGATGATCTTTCAGGATACGAGGAGGTAATTTTAATAAATTTGTTGAATCATTATTAGAATTTGGATTATTTCCAGTTGATTGAATTGTAACTTCTTCTTCATCATTATTTGTATTAGTCAAAAAATTTCATCAAAAGAAACGTGTAAACTTTCTTGTATAGTGTTAGTTCTTTTATTAAAAATTCTATACGCTTTACTACGCTATGAATATCCAATAAATATTCTTTCATCATCCTTAGGATCAAATTTTCCTAAATTATCTTTAGTGTTTAATATAAGTGGTTTTTAGCCTCAAGGACAAAATGAACAAAAAGTTGTTCCATAAGGACAAAGGGATACAATTTTATCCATAAGGACAAATTTTAGTGTAAAGGGAGGAATTCAGGGGCCCACTATAATTCCTTCCTTTACACTAAAATTTGTCCTGAGGATAAAATTTTAGCCTCTTGTCCTTAGAAAACAATTTTTTGTTCATTTTGTTCTTCACACATTCTCCTGTTAATACAAAACACTTTGATCTAAAAGTTTTGAAGTTTGAAACTTTAGGTTTTCTTCCAAAAAATAGTTCATAAGAGGTATTTTAGTCATAGGCCGTATCGATATTCGATTTAAAACATAGTAGGACGTTGCAATGGCTTCAACCCAAAAATATTTTGGTAAGTTACTACTACATAAAAGTGTACAAGCACATTCTTGTAAGGTACGATTTTTGTGACGACCCGAACCTCCCCGTGAAGGAAAGCCCGGATTGACTTGAGGACAAGACGAATCAGAACACAAACAGAAGAACATTTCATTGCTTATCACCACAATTTCATCATAATACAAGAACATACAGTATGAATAAATATTACACATTTACTAAATATCAGAGATTACATTACATAGCAGCGGAAAAATAATACAAACGCAACTGAAAAAGATACATGGATACAGAGCTTTCCGAATATCATTCCAGCTGTAAACCAGGATTCTGTGAATATAAATCTGCAAAACCAAAACTACTAGCTACCCATGTGGAAAATAGGGGCACCCAGAGTTTAGGTTAAAACAATAAACTCCAGGTCAGTCATGTGACTGGTGTGAGAACTAAGACAGTTATTTAATATTTTAGTTCAAATCAGATGTATCAAGGGACCACGCTGTATAACACGGAACGAGTTTCCTCCCAAGAATACCAGTGCATTAACTAAACAACGCAATGCTTTTTTTTGGAAAAATGAATCTATTATAAGACACGGGTCCTATCACTTAATGCAACGCAAGCCGGGGGATAGGGTTTTCCCTTATAATAGCCAAACATGTTTGGTATGTTAAAACAAATCATTTGATACTATTAAAAGTGCATAGTGTATAAAACAACTTCAAATATAAATGTATCAATCCTAGACGGCACGGGTACCATATACCATGTCGCCAATACTAGGCTCTACAGTCAAAACCGCAATTTTCACGTATTGAAAGTTGGATTTCCATCTGTGAACCAAGGCAAGGGATCGTCCTTACCGAATTCGAGAGTGTCTAGCCCGAGCCTTAGGCAAGTACTCTGTCAAGCCTTTGGATCGTCCGGGCCGGTCCACACAGAGTGGATTAATAATACCATAAACGATATGCTAGCCTGCCCTATGGGGCATAAATGAGCCAAATGACTCCATCGGCTCCGCAGAGACTGATGTAACCGAGGCGTCTCACTATCCATCGTCCACATAAGTAAAATGTCCGGGCGTGTAAAACCCAAAACACCACTCTTAGCTAGAAACCAGCTTATGTCCATTTCCCTGAGGTTCTTCTCCCGTTTCTGGTTCACATTGGGGTGTGAGGCTCGTGAATTAACGCTACACAAAGCTACGCTATATTAAAGCCATGCTTTGATCATCAACCACAAGAATCTACTTTTCAACAGAAGCCTTAATCATTTGCATCTCAGCATGCCACACAGGCAATTCACGCTATGCAACCGATGTATATCAATCACACAGAATGAAATATGATGCCAGACGCACAATAATTTACAAGTTCGTTCTAGGTGTGAACGAAACCGGAGGCAACTTATTCCTCCCCCATATGTCCAATACAGGGGAGAGGCCCTCACATATCTGTCGATCTCCAAGTACGTCTGGACGATCACCACTTATTACCTTGTCTTGAGTGTAAAGCCCAATAAAGACATCAGTAATCTTCCAAACGATGTGAAGACCTCCAGTCTTCGACCACCGTCTTCATCCTCAACATATAGTCGAATCAGTTATTCAGAATGGGGTGAACCCGGTCTTTCTGAATAACTCGGGTATATAATAAACAAGTGCTATAAAAACACAACATACGCCTCATTCCAATCAAGAATATTCCTTTATTCAAATATTCTTATATTTTGGGAAAGGTTCCCATTGATTTTATCAAAGATAAATTCTTTAAATTATTCTTTAATCTTCCTTTGGATATCATTTCAATCTAGTTAAAGATGCATTAAAACTCCACTTGGTCTTAATCTTCCCAAAAATCAATATTAACGATTGTCTAACTTAGGAAATCATATCCTGTCTTTAACTGGGTTAAAGAACCAATGTCATTTAAAACACGGTTCACCATAAACCCAAAATCACATTCCATTTCATCAGCCTTTAACCGTAAATTAGCAAGTGAACAATTCCCTAAGTATTAACTGGAAGGCCGAAACCAACATCAGATCAACACCCATGAAACCATTCAACTTAACTAATCTCCAGTTAGTTTCTGATTTTCTTAACTCCATTAGGTCTAAGAACAGTATTATTAAAGATACCATTCACGACAACCCAAAATCTTATTCTTGTCTTTAACTGGGTGAAAGAACCAATGTCCTTTAAAACACGGTTCACGATAAACCCAAAATCACATTCCATTCCATAAGCCTTTAACCGTAAATTAGCAAGTGAACAATTCCTTAAGTATTAACCCTGAAGGCCAAAACCAACATCAGATCAATACCCAGGAAACCATTCAATTTAACTAATCACCAGTTAGTTTCTGATTTTTCTTAACTCCATTGGGTCTAAGAGCAGTATTATTAAAGATACCATTCACGACAACCCAAAATCTTATTCCATTGTTAATCGGGTTAAAGAACAAGTGTTATTTAAAATACCATTCACGATAAACCCAAAGACCAATTTCAATTCCATTCCAATTAAATATCAATTAATTGGTATCCTTCATTAAATCTAAATAAAAAGATTTAATCTTTTCTCAACTGGGTTCAAGAACAGCGTTAATGAAGGCACCATTCATGACAAACCCAAAATCCAATTTGATATTAAATACAAGGCTCTGAATAGAAAATATATCGGCTTATATTCAATATCAAATTCTGAAATCAACAAATATCGTATTGGAATAACGATATATTTATATCTTCCAAATTCCTCCACAATATCCGTATAATCCCGGAATCCAATATTGAAATATTCCGAAGAAAATTTCGATTTAAATCCATTCCAAATCATATATTGGAAATCCTGGTTATTTTTAAAACCGTTTCAAATCCAATTTATTTATTTAAAATATTGGATTTTTTTAAATTATGGTTCAAAACTAGTTCATTTCGGCAAATTTTTTTTTATCTTTTCAAATATGGGATTTTTCATCCCAGTTCTTTCCAAATCATTTATTTTGATTTTTCATCCCAATTATTTTTAAATCTCTAATATCAGTTAGAAAGATCTTTTCGATACGAACCCAACGGTTTCGGTTTTAGGACAATCTGATGGTCGGATCTCCTGTAATGTCCATCCGAAGTCAATGGTCGAAATTCGCGAACTGCCGCTGCGCAGCGCGTTCTATTCAGGCCATTATATTATATATATAATATATATTTTGTCGATTTCCATTTAAAACGTATTTTATAAATCGTCTTAAATTCATTTTCAAACGATTTTAAGTTCATATTCAATTCTTAATCAAAATTGAATATTCCATATCATTGATATATATATATATGTATAAATGATAATATTTTCAAAACATTAGATTTTGAAATCATTTCCTTTTCGATATTCATTATAAAAAATGAATAAGATCGATATGCATATCATTCACATCAAAATGACGTTAATCTAATCAACACGACTTTATATATTTAAATATATTCGTGTCCATCCCTAACCGGACATCAAAACCACATTTTTGATCCAATACTGAATATTATTTTAAAATATTCATTATTTTAAAATATTCATTATTTTAAAATATTCATCCTTTCTGAACGGGAATTAGCCACAGTCAATTAACATATAATTTGATTTATATGGATTTGATGCCCACATGTATACAACAACAATTAAACACAGTCAACCATCATCCAAAGTGCATACTACACTGCATAAGCATTAAATATAAATATTCAATGTTTACACAGCTTGTCAGTCAATCGATCGACATACAACTAAATATTGGGATTAGTGTAAGTCCAATTTCATCCCAATACCCGTGTGGGGTTTCAATCAACAAATAATGAATTTTATTTGTGCTGTTGGGCGATGTGTAAAATTTATCGTCCTAATCAATGTCAGATAATTGTGTGAACATAAACATATCCACCGATTTGTTTATAAATATTTATTTTATTCATATACGCGTTAACAAAAATATTTTTAACTATAAAATATTTTACTCCATTCCACATTACACAATCAATTTTCACAACACAATCAATCAAACAAACAAGTCGTCCATGGTCTGTGGACGACGGGTGTCGGGTGTTGCTAAGCACCGTCTGCATCCTAGTATATATTTTAACTAGAAAATAAAATAAAAGTGAGGAGTTCTCACTGAGGGTTCCACTCCTCCGTTCTTTATTTCTGGACAGTCTGGATTCTGTTTTGTTTCCAGTCAGTTCCATCGCAATCTGTTTCACATGGTTTACGTTAAAAATTCCATTTTTAAACAATAATCTTTATAAATAAAAGTTACATTTTCTTTCGGCGATTATATATATAAAAATCATATTTTTATTTCATTTTCTAGAGAATAGAAATCATATTTTTATTTCGCTACATATATAAAAATTATATTTTTATATAATTAAAGATCACTTCTTTATATAATTAAAATTCTAATCTTTTCGCTTCTAGAAATATAATCTTTTCACTTCTGAAAGCCAGACCTTTTTATCTCTAAAAATATAATATTTTCTTGTTTAAAAATATAATCTTTCTATGTTTAAAAATATAATCTTTCTATGTTCAAAAATAAAATCTTTCAATGTTCAAAAATATAATCTTTATATGTTTTAAAAATAATCCATTATAAAAAAAAATTCAATTTTTATCTATTATAAAAATCTATACTTTGTCTATAAATAAAAATTAAATCTTTTCATAACTAATGATCATAACTTTTTATAAATAAAAATTCTAACTTTCTTCGTATAAAAATTCTAACTTTCTTCGTGTAAAAATTCCAATTTTCTTCCCTATGTTTACACATATGAAATCTATTTTTTCTTTCCATGTAACCATATAAAAACCAAATTTTTATTACCATGAATAAATTAAAATAAACGTAAAAACTTACAGCGTTCAAAGGGGGGGTTTGCGCCGGAGTCGGCAGGTGGCATCGGTGTGGCTGCAGGCTGAGGAGAGGCGCGATGGTGGCCAATGGAGGTGGCGGCTAGGGTTTCAGATCAAACTAGGGGGAGTTTTGTGGCACCGTCGGTTTAAAGGGAAGAGGGGAGAGGAGACATCGGTGGAGGGGGAAGTGGCACGACGGTGGTCGGGGGTTGCTCCGGCGTGGCATCGGCCTGCGCGATGGAGGAGCGATGCGATCCTTCAATCGTCGTCTTCTTCTTTTTTTTATTTACTTTTCAGATCTGAAATGGACGTGGGAGGGAGAGGGAAAGCAAAAGGGTTGACTTATAAAAATATATATTTTATTTAATTTTAATTTCAAAAAGTAACTTTTTCATTCGGACTCTAAATCAAACCCAATGACTGTCGCCTCTAGCTAATTACCCCTATTCTGAACACAATGGGATATACATCTTAAGCCAGTTCGACTGTTTCGATCAATTTTCATTTAGATTAACATTTAAATCATTATATTGAATTTTAAACGTACATTTCAATTTACTGGGGCCACACACGGACTTTAAAAATTCCTGAAAAATATTTTCTAGCTTCGTATTGACGATATGATTCTAACAAAACTAATTTCATCAAATTTGGAGACCGTTTGAAAAATGGGCACTTTATGGTCAATCCAAATTGACTAGAACTGACAAAACACGTTTTCCTTCGCCACGCTCACATATTAATCCCAAAAATTATGAATTTTGGAATCTAGCAATAACTTGACATCCCGAATCCAACAAAAGTGGTTTCGTCGAAAAAGGAGGTCGTTTGCAAAATTTCCATTTTTAAGGGCCAAAATTCCATAGCGACTATTCTGAATTTTCTGATGGGCATAACTTTTATTCCCGCTATGAAATTTGGATTTTTCGGATTCTTTGGAAAGATATTTTTATTTAGATTCTAATATTTTTGGTTTCCCTAAAATCCGATTTATTTTGAATCTTGTACGTTCATTTGAAATCTGAAATCAAATTTTCGAACTACCTTGCCATTTCCAATTCCTTTTATAATTAAAAATAAATATTTATATTCTAACGACGATTCAAATAAATATTTCCGTTCTAATTCTATTCAAAATAAATTTCTCCTTGTTATTATTTCAAATAAATCTTTTTAAATATTAAAAATTTACTAAAATTACCAAAATAAAAATTTTAAATTGGTTCGAATTTTCCGGGTTGTTACAATCTCCCCCATTTAAAAATTTTTCGTCCCCGAAAAGGAACGGAGCTGAAAGTTGTTTAACTAATCAACTCAACTCAACTTTCATTATTTTAATTATGGGTTAAGTTCTTCAACTTTTCAGTTTCTGAGAACTTTTCAAATTTTTCAAAAATTTGGCTAACACCTAAATTTTTGAAAAATTTCACCATAACCTCCCCTGTACGGGAGCACGGGGAAAATCTCGAAATCGCCCTACAGGCCTCTCCAATCCAAAAAGAAAAAGAAACAGCTAAGCGGCTAGCCAATCGGCTCATAAAATCATCAAAAACCCCAAGAAATATAATAAACATGTAGATGTTTGTCGGGCAAACAATTTTGTTCTTCTGCTCTAGCCTCTTTGCAATGGCCTGTTCAATGGCTACACATGTATATGCATGCAATTTCAAACAATTGTTAATACAGTTCAATATTCGGTACGATTTGGCTAAATTTACCGTTCTTTCTTATGTTGGTTTAAATAGATAATCACCCGATACAACCATCAATCAATTAGTTGATTATCTTTTCAAATTCATAACTTTGATATATAGTCAAAAATGATATTTTTGATGCCAATTCACAACAATAAGACCTATCTAGTTTTGGTTCTCACACTAGTCAATTGGAAATATTATAGATATCTCACTTTCGAAACTCGAACACAAATGCTAATGATGCCCGGGCATCATCAGAATTATCCCCAGACGACTTGAGTGTGATTCTATATCTATCCAGTATATTAAGACTTCATATACACATGGATCAGACGTATATGCAAAATCTTTATATACTTGATTGTCCAAATCAATATAAAAATAAAATTCACATACGTATAACATATTTTTGATTTTCAAGACAAAAATTGTTTTCATCTTTTTTTTAAAATACACTCTTCACACTCGTTCTAGGATACTACTAATCCTATGTCTAACGAGTCATTCTCATTGGATATTACTAATCCAATCTCTGATGAATTCTTTTGTTTGGTTCTAACGTGTCTTATTCTCCGAGCTCTGTAAACCAAAGCTCTGATGCCAACTTTGACGACCCGAACCTCCTCGTGAAGGAAAGCCCAGATTGACTTAAGGACAAGACGAATCAGAACACAAATAGAAGAACATTTCATTGCTTATCACCACAATTTCACCAGAATACAAGAATACACAGTATGAATAAATATTACACATTTATTAAATATCAGAGATTACAATACATTACATAGCAGCAAAAAATACTATAAACACAACTGAAAACGATACATGGATACAGAGATTTCCGAATATCATTCCAGCTGTAAACCAGGATATTGTGAATATAAATCTGCAAAACCAAAACTACTAGCTGCCCTTGTGGAAAATAGGGGCACCCAGAGTTTAGGTTAAAACAATAAACTCCAGGTCAGTCATGTGACTGGTGTGAGAACTAAGACAGTTATTTAAAACTTTACTTTAAATCAGATGTATCAAGGGACCACGCTGTATAACACGGAACATGTTTCCTCCCAAGAATACCAGTGCATATAACAAAATAGCGCAATGCTATTTGACAAATAAAGTTATTATAAGACCCAGGTCCTATCTCATAATGCAACGCAAGCCGGGGGATAGGGTTTTCCCTTATAATAGCCAAACATGCTTGGTACGTTAAAACAAACTATTTGATACAACTATAAGTGCATAGTGTATAAAACAACTTCAAATATAAATGTATCAATCCTAGACGGCATGGGTACCATATATCATGTCGTCAATACTAGGCTCTACAATCAAAACCGCAATTGTCACGTATTGGAAGTTGGATTTCCATCTGTGAACCAAGGCAAGGGATCGTCCTTACTAAATTGGGGACTGTCTAGCCCGAGCCTCAGGCAAGTACTCTATCAAGCCTTTGGATTGTCAGGGCCGGTCCACACAAATTGTTTTAATAATACCATAAACGATATGCTAGCCTACCCTATGGGGCATAAATGAGCCAAATGACTCCATTGGCTCCGCAGAGACCGATATAACCGAGGCGCCTTGCTATCCATCATCCACATAAGTAAAATGTTCGGGCATGTAAAACCCAAAACACCACTCCTAGCTAGAACCAGCATATGTCCATTTCCCTGAGATCCTTCTCTCATTTCTGGTTCATACCGGGGTGTGAGGCTCGCGAATTAACGCTACACAAAGCTACACTATATTAAAGCCGTTCTTTGATTATCAACCACAAGACTCTGTTTTTCAACAGAAGCCTTGATCATTTGCATCTCAGCATGCTACACAGGCAATTCACATTATGCAACCGATGTATATCAATCACACAGAATGAAATCCGGTGTCATACACGCATCCATTTACAAGTTCGTTCTGGGTCCGAACGAAACCAGAGGCACCTTATTCCTCCCCTATATGTCCAATACAGGGGAGAGGCCCTCGCATATCCGTCGATCTCCAAGTATGTCTGGACGATCACCACTTATTACCTTGTCTTGGGTGTAAAGCCCAATAAAGACATCAGTAATCATCCAAACGATGTGAAGACCTCCGGTCTTCGACCACCATATTCATCCTCGACATATCGTCGAATCAGTTATTCAGAATGGAGTGAACCTGGTCTTTCTGAATAACTCGCGTATATAATAAACAAGTGCTATAAAAACACAACATACGCCCCATTCCAATGTAGAATATTCCTTTATTCAAATATTCTTATACTTTGGGAAAGGTTCCATTAATTTTATCAAAGATAAATTTTTTAAATTTATTCTTCCTTTAGATATCATTTCAATCTAGTTAAAGATGCATTAAAACTCCACTTGGTTTTAATCTTCCCAAAAATCAATATTAACGATTGTTTAACTTGAGAAGTCATATCCTGTCTTTAACTGGGTTAAAGAACCAATGTCATTTTTAACACGGTTTACGATAAACCCAAAATCACATTCCCTTCCATAAGCCTTTAACCGTAAATTAGCAAGTGAACAATTCCTTAAGTATTAACCCCGAAGGCCGAAACCAACATCGGATCAATACCCAGGAAATCATTCAACTTAACTAATCTCCAGTTAGTTTCTGATTTTTCTTAACTCCATTGGGTCTAAAAACAATATTATTAAAGATACCATTCACGACAACCCAAAATCTTATTCTATTGTTATTCGGGTTAAAAAACAAGTGTTATTTAAAACACCATTCACGATAAACCCAAAGACCAATTTCAATTCCATTCCAATTATATATCAGTTAATTTTTATCCTTCATTAAATCTAAATAAAAAGATTTAATCTTTTCTCAACTAGGTTCAAGAACAGTGTTAATGAAGACACCATTCACGACAAACCCAAAATCCAATTTGATATTAAATACAAGGCTCTGAATAGAAAATATATCGGCTTATATTCAATATCAATTCTGAAATCAACAAATATCGTATTGGAATAACGATATATCTATATCTTCCAAATTCCTCCACAATACCCGTATAATCACGGAATCCAATATCGAAATGTTCCAAAGATAATTTCGATTTAAATCTATTCCAATTCATATATTGGAAATCCTGGTTATTTTTAAAACCATTTCACATCTAATTTTATTTAAAATATTGATTTTTTTTAATTATAGTTCAAAACTAGTTCATTTCGACAAAAATATATTTTTATCTTTTCAAATATGGGATTTTTCATTCCAATTCTTTCCAAATCATTTATTTTGATTTTACACAAATTATTGATATTTTTAATAATTTTATCATGGCGTGTACAGTCGATTTTCCATAAACGGCCATCGAACTGCACTTACAATGACCTTTTCCAAATTTTAGTTGGAACATAATTCCAAATCCAACCATTATATAGATTTCAAATCTCTAATATACGTTAGAAAGCTCATTTCGATGCAAACCTAACAGTTCCGGTTTTAGGAGAATCTGACGGTCGGATCTCCCGTAATGTCCATTTGATGTCAATGGTCGAAATTCGCGAACTACCGCTGCGCGGCGCGTTCAATTCAGGCCATTATATATATATAATATTTCGTCAATTTTCATTTAAAATATATTTTATAAATCATTTTAAATTCATTTTTAAAACGATTTCAACTTCTTATTCAATTCCTAATTAAAATTGAATATTTCATATCATCGATATATATAAATTGTAATATTTTCAAAACATTAGATTTTGAAATCATTTCCTTTTCGATATTCATTATAAAAAATGAATAAGATCGATATAAATATCTTTCAAGTCAAAATGGCGTCAATCTAATCAACACGACTTTATATATTTAAATATATTCGTGTCCATCCCAAATCAGACATCAAAATCACATTTTTGATCCATTACTGAATATTATTTTAAAATATTCATTATTATAAAATATTCGTTATTTTAAAATATTCATTCTTTCTGAACTGGAATTAGCCACAGTCAATTACCATATAATTTGATTTACATGGATTTCATACCCACATGTATACAACAACAATTAAACACAGTCAACCATCATCCAAAGTGCATTCTACACTGCATAAACATTAAATATAAATATTCAATGCTTACACAGCTTGTCAATCAATCGATCGACACACAACTAAATATTGGGATTAGTGTATGTCCAATTTCATCCCAATACCCGTGTGGGGTTTCAATCAATAAATAATGAATTTTATTTGTTTAGTTGGGCGATGTGTAAAATTTATCGTCCCAATCAATGTCAGATAATTGTGTGTACATAAACAAATCCTTCGATTTGTTTATAAATATTTATTTTATTCATATATACGCTAAAAATTATATTTTTAACTATAAAATATTTTACTCCATTCCACATCACACAATAAATTTTCACAACACAATCAATCAAACAAAAAAGTCGTCCATGGTCTGTGGACGACGGGTGCCGTGTGCTGCTAAGCACCGTCTGCATCCTAGCATATATTTTAACTAGAAAACAAAATAAAAGTGAGGAGTTCTCACCGAGGGTTCCACTCCTCCATTCTTTATTTCTGAATAGTCTGGATTCTGTTTTGTTTCCAGTCAGTTCCATCACAATCTGTTTCACACGGTTTACGTTAAAAATTCTATTTTTAAACAACGATCTTTATAAATAAAAGTCACATTTTCTTTCGGCGACTATATATATAAAAATCATATTTTTATTTCGTTTTCTAGAGAATAGAAATCATATTTTTATTTCTCTGCATATATTAAAATTATATTTTTGTATAATTAAAGATCACTTCTTTGTATAATTAAAAGTCTAATCTTTTCACTTCTAGAAATATAATCTTTTCACTTATGAAAGCCAGACCTTTTTATTTCTAAAAATATAATCTTTTCTTGGTTAAAAATATAATGTTTCTATGTTTAAAAATATATTCTTTCTATGTTCAAAAATATAATCTTTCTATGTTTTAAAAATAATCTATTATAAAAAAAATCCAATTTTTATCTATTATAAAAATTTATACTTTGTCTATAAATAAAGATTAAATCTTTTCATAACTAATGATCATAACTTTATATAAATAAAAATTATAACTTTCTTCGTATAAAAATTCTAACTTTCTTCGTATAAAAATTCCAACTTTCTTCCCTATGTTTACACATATAAAATCTAATTTTTCTTTCCATGTAACCAAATAAAAACCAAATTTTTATTACCATGAATAAATTAAAATAAATGTAAAAACTTACAATGTTCAGAGGGGGGATGGGGTTTGCACCGGAGTCGGCAGGTGGTGTCGGTGTGGCTGCAGGCAGAGGGGAGGCGCGGTGGTGGCCAATGGGGGTGGCGGCTAGGGTTTCAGATCGAACTGGGGGGGGGGGAGTTTTGTGGCACCGTCGGTTTAAAGGGAAGAGGGGAGAGGAGACAGCGGCGGAGGGGGAAGTGGCACGGCGGTGGTCGAGGGTTGCTCCGGCGTGGCGGCGGCCTGCGCGATGGAGGAGCGACGCGGTCTTTCGATCGTCATCTTCATCTTTTTATTTATTTACTTTTCAAATCTTAAATGGACGTGGGAGGGAGAGAGAAAGCAAAAGGGTTGTCTTATAAAAATATATATTTTTTATTTAAATTTAATTTCAAAAAGTAACTTTTTCATTCGGACTCTAAATCGAACCGAACGACTGTCACCTCTAGCTAATTACCCCCATTCTGAACACAATGAGATATGCATCTTAAGCCAATTCGGCTGTTTCGACCAGTTTTCATTTAGATTAACATTTAAATCATTATATTAAATTTTAAACGTACATTTCAATTTACTGGGGTCGCATAAGAACTTTAAAAATTCCTGAAAAATATTTTCTAGCTTCGTATTGACGATACGGTTCTAACAAAACTAATTTCGTCAAATTTGGAGACCGTTTAAAAGTGGCCACTTTCTGGTCGATCCAAATTGACCAAAACTGACAAAACACGTTTTCCTTCGCCACGCTAACATATTAATCCCAAAAATTATGAATTTTGGAATCTAGCAATAACTTGACATCCCGGATCCAACAAAAGTGGTTTCGTCGAAAACGGAGGTCGTTTACAAAATTTCCATTTTAAGGGCTAAAATTCCATAGTGACTATTCTGAATTTTCAACTAGGCATAACTCTTTATTCCCGCTATGAAATTTGGATTTTTCGGATTCGTTGCAAAGATATTTTCATTTAGATTCTAATATTTTTGATTTCGCTAAAATCTGGTTTATTTTGATTCCTGTACATTCATTTGAAATCTGAAATCAAATTTTCGAACTACCGCGCCATTTCCCATTCCTTTTATAATTAAAAATAAATATTTATATTCTAACGACGATTCAAATAAATATTTCCATTCTAATTCTATTCAAAATAAATTTTTCGTTGTTATTATTTAAAATAAATCATTTAAATATTCAAAATTCACTAAAATTACCAAAATAAAAATTTTAAATTGGTTCGGATTTTCCGGGTTGTTACAATTTTTCCTTTCTAATACACCATTTTGTTTTGGTGTTTAAGGAAAATAAGAATTATGACTTATTCTTTCTTTTCACAAAAATTAGTAAATAAATCATTTTTGAATTTGCCACCATGATCACTTCTACTATTTTTGATTTTCAGATACATTTGAGTTTTAACTCGTTTGACTTGCATTTATCAGTTGCTTTTGAGATAAATCTATTTAAAGCTACCACTTTTCCATTAAGACACATCTCGTCTTTGCTTGTTTTAGGCTTAGCCATTTCTCTTATTTCCTAATTTGTGCTGGATTGACCTCTATATCTCGCTCACTTATAACATAACCAAGGAATTTTCGTAAGTGGACTCCATAATGGAATTTCTGAGGATTCAATTTCGTTTGATACTTTCTCATAACCCCGAACATTTCCTCAAGATCCTTTAAATAGCTTTCTTCCTGTATTGATTTGGCCAACATGTCATCCACGTAGACCTCCATGTTCCTTTCGGTTTGACCATAGAACATGTTATTGATTATCCTTTGATATGTTGCTCCAACGTTTTTCACTCCAAAAGGAGTAGCTTCATAACAATATGTTCTGTTGTCAGCGATGATGCTTGTTTTCTCTTCGTCTGGTTTGAACGTGGGCATTTAGTTATATGCCAAATAAGCATCCATTAGGGACACCAACTTGTGCCTACAAATGGCATTCACTAGTTGATCAATTCTTGATAAGGGATAACAGTCTTTTGAGCAAGATTTATTTAAATCTTTGTAATTAACACATGTTCTCCACTTCCCGTTGGATTCCTTTAAAAAATGGATTTTGTTAACCATCCGGGGTAAAAGACTTCTCGGATTAATCCATTCTCGAGCAATTTATTCACTTCCTCTTTTAAGGATTCAGACCAAACCTTATCGAATTGCTTTTTTTTTTGTCGTATATGTGTAACATTTGGGTCAATATTAAGTGAGTGGCACATGACTGAAGGGTTGATTCCTATTATGTTGGAATGTGTCTATACAAAGGTATCCTGGCTATTCCCGAGGAAGTGGATTAACTCATACTTTGCTTTTGACTCCAAGACTTATCCACTTTAATAGTTTTTCTTAATCGGTAGGATCTATACTTGTAACACCACGTAAAATATACCTAAAGACATAAATATTAATAATTAATAGAAATAAACAATTTAATAATAAAATATAAATAGGCTGGAAATGAGATTTTGCAGCATTAAGAATTTGGCTACAAAAATCTTTTATTTGGATTCGTGGCGAAGTTCTGAATCGTTTTCATATATAATATGATGAAAACGATGATAGTATGAAGAAGTTACAATCAAATGAAATTAGACAGTAAATGCATATATATATATATATATATATATATATATATATATATATATATATATGGTCAAATATCAAGATAAGAAGGAGGGGACAAATAATAATATAAATAAGGTCAGAAATAAGCCAAATAAATGAATGTTATGTATACTTTTAACATCTCGGCCCCACATACGTTTATTGGGCACTTCAGCGACGAAGAGGTCAACCGCCCCTCTAGAAGGGGTGTCGACTGCCCTTCTAGAAAGGAGGTCGACCGCTTGGCGGTTGAAACTCCCAGTACTACTAGGTTTGGTTAGGTTTTAAGGGTAATATTTATAAACGGACTACTAGGATTATATCTAAATAATCCTACGGCCCTAGCTTACATAAGCAACTATAATGTAACAACCTAGAATTTCTGAACCAATTTAAATTTTTTATTTTAGCTATTTTAATGGATTTTGAATATTTAAAATGATTTATTTTAAATAATAATGACGAAAATTTTATTTAATTGAAGTTAGAACGTATAAATTTATTTTAATTATAAATAGAGTTTGAAATGACGCTGTAGTTTGAAAATTCGATTTTAAATTTAAATGTATAGAATTCAAAATAAATCGGATTTCAGTAAAACTAGAAATATTTGAATTTATTTAATTATATCTTTCTAATGAATGTGAAAAATTCAGATTTCATTATATAAATTGAAAGCTATGTCCCATTTAAAATTCAAAATAGTCGCTGTGGAATTTATATATATATATTTTAATATAATATATAGCCCTTAAAAATAGCTGCTTTGCAAACGACCTCCGTTTTCGACGAAACCACTTTTGTTGGATCCAGAATGTCAAATTATTGTTAGGTTTCAAATTTCATAATTTTTGAAATTAATACGTGAGCGGCAGTGAATTTAAATGTGTTTTGTAATTTAAGTTTGAATTTAATCGACTGGAAAAATGCCATTTTTCAAACGGTCTCCAAATTTGATGGAATTAGTTTTATTAGGACCATATCGTTAGATATAATTTTTCTGTAATTTTTGGAGTTAGCGTGTGTGCTTGCAAGAAGAAAAAGTATGCTAAAATCTCATGTTTGAAGCTAATTTGAGCAATTTTACAAAGAAACATTATTGAGACGACCTCAGAATTAGACGAAACTTTTTTTATTGAATTTGTAACGTCGAATAATGGTAAGATTCAAAGTTTCTTGATTTTTAGAATTAGTATGCGGCCAGACGTGATTTTTAAAGTGAAAAACAAACAATATTTCGACTTTAAAAATTTGTTGTTTGTGCATACGGATTCGGAATTCAATAAAACTAGTTTCATAGGGTTCGTAATGTCAAAGAGTAGCTGCATGTCAATTTTCATTGAAAACGGGATCCATAGGTGACCACACGGATTTTTAAACGATGAAAATATGACATATTTGAGTATAATAAAATATAAAAATAATAATTAGGCTCCACTATAAATTATCATTTCATTTCCTAACCCTTATTTACTTTATGTCGTGGTCAGCAAACTCATGCCGCACCATTTCTCCACTAAAACCCAATTTTTGCAAGCTTTCAAAAACTCAAACAATTAAAATAAAAGGCTATAAATCATAATACGTATATGTATGTGATCCTGAAAGCATTCTCTTCGAATTGGTGTAAGGATAGATGGGTTTAGATGATGTTTTGGCATGCTGAAATTTTACAGCATCACGTTTTGTTGCCTAGGGCTCCAATTTTAGAGAATTTGGTGCTTCAATGCAAGAATTTGGGTTCGTATTCGTGTTCAAGGAGTAGAATAGCAAGTTGTGTGAAATTTTGGGAGGATTTGGTGATAAAAATTGTCGGAAGCTGAAGTGAGGCGTGCGGCATGAAGCAGTCGATGGGTTTTTGATGATGGAGGTGAGTTGTTCGAGATTGGTATGAAAGTGTAGAGGAGAAGAAGAGAAGAATAACGGTGAAGACGGTTTGGAATTTCGTTTAGAAATGAAGGAGATTGGTGGGTGCAAAGATTTAGTAATGGCCATGAAAGTGGAGCCATGTACGTGCATTTTTGGAGAGGAAGAGGGTGATTAGAGTGGTGATTAGGAAGGTAATAGATTAATTAATTATTATGTTAATTATTAATGACTTATGTATACAAACAATTTTGAAAAAAACATAACTTTTTCATACGAACTCGAAATTCAGCGAAACATGATCTGTTGGAACCGTATCAACAAGAGCTTCGCAATAAAACTAATTGGAGTGATTTGGAGTTCGTCTCAATTTTCGACGGAGTGGAAACCAAAGTGAGAACTCCTTCTCACTCAATATTTTATCATGTATTTATTTTTGGAGTTCAACACACGAACTCACACAAATCATTTGAATTGGAAGCGATGTATGGATATTAGCGACACTTGCATTTTATACTCCGCAGATGGACACTTGTGGTGCCGTAAATGGCATTTAGCAGTTGAGTATTTATTTATATGGATGATTTGGTGATTTGTGATTGTGATGTTTAACATATATATGGGTTGTATAAAATATATATGCGTTGTACAAATCATATATATGCGTTGTATAAAGTATATATGCATTGTATAATATATATATATATATATATGTGTGTGTGTGTGTGTGTGTGTGTATGATGCGAAAAATATATAGACACTGAATAAAATGGTCATGTATTAAAATAAATATTGGTTGGCTAAAAATATTTGTTTTAGCTTATATATAAGATATATAAAATTGGCATGTAATGAAATAATTATTGGAAGGTTAAAAATATAATTTTTAACATATATATGGAATATGTAAAATGGTTATGTAATGGAATAATTATTTGTTCGTTAAAAATATAATTTTTAACATGTATATGGACTGTATAAAATTGTCATGGATTGAAATAATTATTTGTTCGTGAAAAATTATATTTTTTAACATGTATACGGAATATATAAAATGGTGATGTAATGGAATAATTATTTGTTCGTTAAAAATATATTTTTTAACATGTATATGGACTATATAAAATTGTCATGTAATGGAATATTCAATTTTGATTTAAAATTGAAATGGAAGTTGGAATCATTTTTAAAATGAATTTAAAACGTTTTATAAAATACGTTTTGAATGGAAATCGACGATATATACATATATATATACATATATACATATATATATAATGGCTTGAATTGAATGCGCCGCGCAGCGACCGTTCGCGAATTTCGACCATTAACTTCGAATTGGCACAGCGGGAGATCCGACCGTCGGATTCTCCTAAAACCGAAACGTTGGGTTCGTATCAGAAAGATATTTCCGACGAATATAAAAGATTTAAATTTGAATGGTTGGATTTCAAATTATGTCCAAATCAATTTTAGAAAAGTCGCTATGGATGTAGTTCGGTGGCCGTTATTGGAAATCGACTGTAAGGGCCTTAATATAATTATTAAAAATATGGAGAAATTGTGTAAAATCAAAATTAAATGATTTGAAAAGATTTTTGGATAAAAAAATTCCATATTTGAAAAGATAAAAGATATTTTTATCGAAATGAACTAGTTATTAACTAGAATAAAAATCCAATGTTTTTCGAAATAATAAATTGGATTTGTAAATGGTTTTAATATAACCAGAATTTTCCAATAAATAAATTGGAATGGATTTGAATGGAAATAATCTTCGAAATATTTCGATATTGGATTCCGTGATTATACGGATATTGTTGAGGAATTTGGAAGATATAGATATCGTTATTCCCAATACGATATATGTTGGTTTCAGAATTTGATGTTGAATATAAGCCGATATTATTTTTATTTGGAGCCTTATATTTAATATCAAATCGGATTTTGGGTTTATCGTGAACGATGTTTTAAATAACATGAGTTCTTTAACCCGATTAACAGTGAAGTTATGATTTGGAATTTATAAATCTTTTAATTAAGATTAATGGTATTTTCCAAAGTAAAGTTTTCCAATTTAATCTATTAAATTGGAATTTAATGGAATTAGATTTGGTAATTATCGAGATGAGATTCTATAAAGGAAGACCGTTACTATATATGGAATTTAAAAGGCTTTGCCATTATTCCGTTTATAGTATTGATTTGATATGGAAATTTATATCGATTACATACTGTTACGATTTCCGTGAAGATTCCATTTTGATGGAAGATGATTTTGGGTTTACTGTGAAAGGTGTTTTTATATGACATTTGTTCTTTAACCCAATTAAAAGCAGGATTAATTTTCCTAAGATTAAGTAATCATTAAGTAATGATTTGTGGGATTAAAACCAATTAGAGTTTTAATAAATTTTTAGTTAGATTTGAATGAATGAATGGTGATTAAATTTGCCAAAACATGAAATGTGGTATAAACCGAATGTACTTGGTTGCTGGTATTCATGATTATGGTCGATTGATTGTTTGGATTGTGCTCGACCAGTTTATGAGCAAATATGCTTTTACATTTAGCATTGGGTTGGGTAGAAATATTTGTATGCTAACATTTTGTGAAACACTTCACGATTTGACTGTGAGATGTTTAGCGATATTATTGAGTTCATTTCAAATTTAATGAATGATTTTGAAATGATATTTTTTCTTAAGTGAAAAGAAATGTATTCCCGATTTTGGACAGGTTGAATGTTTTATAAAACAAAAAGGATTTCGCGGGCTAAACCCGATGTTGTCGAATTGATTTCGAAATGAATTATGTGTTTGACATTGTGGTTCATCACGTAACCGATTAGTTGTTTTTGATGGTGTATCTGTTTGGTGGCGGAGAATTTATTCTCTTGCTTAACATCCTTCTTTGAGACGTACGAGCTCAAAGGTTATGTGATAAATAGTGATTGATCATATGTCTGAATTACTAATGTAAAATACTATATTTTGGAAAGTACTTGTGATTGTTATGTTGTGAAATGATTTTCCCTACTTTGGGATATAAAAATTATTTAGTATGTGGCTAAAGATTCTGGTAACCCAGACGACTAAAAGTATGGGTGAGATGGCGGTGTAGTCCCCGAGGGCATAGGATTGTGCATCGTCAGTGTAGCCTGCTCCATCGTGGGAGGTGCACATATATATATCGAGTTGGTGGGATACACACCTTTTGCCTTGTCTAAGGGGAGCCCGATATTTGGTTGCATGCTTATTTGTATGCATTGTTATGTTTTGGAATTCATATTTTCGTAGATTTTGGTTTGAGCTCCTATAGTGAAATCTACTTTGATATAAAGCTAGATATGTATTTCAAATGATTTGAAATAAGAATCGGGAAATAAAGTCCAAAGGAATAATTTCTGTAAAGTGAATTGGATTTCGAAAAATCTAAATTTGTGGTCAAGCCTAAATGGGTAGATTGGAAAATTGCATGTTGTATGATGCATTGTAAATCCATATATCTATTATTGGTTGTTGTTTAGGCACTGGTATTCATAGGGGTAAACTCGTTCCGTGTTATACGGCGCGGCCTCGTAATTTACCATATTTTAAAGTAAAGTTAATAACTATTTTTAGTTCTCACACCAGTCCCATGACTGACTCAGAGTTTATTGTTTCTACCTAAACTCTAGGTGCCCATATTTTCGACACAGGCAGCCTGTTGTTTTGGTTTTGCAGATTATTTCATTTAGCAGGATTCTAGATCGAAGCTTAAAGTTGTGTCCAGAGCATTGATAGTCTTACGCTGTGTTAGTTTATTTTCTTCCGCTGCATTGTATTACATTTATTGTAAATTTATTTTCCGCTATGTATTATTTTCAATACTCTGATATTCTGTACTCTAATGTAATATTATTATGATGTTTATAAAAGTCTTCTGTTGTTTGTTCTGATGTGTTGTGTGTCCAAAGTTAGCGTATCTGCCTTTTTGGTTCGATTTAAGTCGGTTTAACGATCGATTTTGACTGACTGAGAAGGAGGGTCATTACATATAAATAGAAACCTAGACTTCACAACTAAACCTTAGCCATTTTCTCCATTGTGCCTCCACTCTACCTCTGCCGCCATTGATTCTGTAAATAGGTTTTCTTCATCTTCTTCTATAAATCTTTTCCTCTTTCTATCTAATCTTTTCTTATAGATCTAGATTAGAATATATTCTTGGAATCATACAAAAAATATATATAAGAATCTAATTAATTTATTCTTATGTATATAGATCTCTAGAGTTGGAATTCACATCAAAAAGGCACAACAATGTCAGATCTACGCCCTTCCAATCAATCTGAGTGAAATTAGTTTTTTCTTAGGCATATTCTACATTTGTAGATTATCATACGTATTAGCATTCCTAAGAGGATTTGGCACAACGATAAATTTAAAATGCAAAACCCCCCAAATCCTCTGTTTTTATGTATTTCGCAAGAATTGTCAATTTATTGGGATTGCAGATCTTGATCTTAGTAGCGAATTGAGAACAATTTGGTGATTTGCTTCAATTCTATGTAATTTATCCTTTTGTCTAAATATTTTCTTGTAACCTAAAAAGGTTTAGATTTGGTTTGATACACTATTTGATTAGGTGAGGGTTCTATTCTAAATCCAAACGTATTCAGATTTGAAGCCTATCAAATACGACCGTTTTTATGTGTAATACGTAAAATGGGGTAAATTAGGTAAAATAAAGTCTATGTGTATACATGTATATATTTATGTATATATGAGCATATATGTATATTATACTCTATTCTTGGTTCATTACTAGAATCATTCCAATAAGCTTAGGGTGCAAGTTGAAATTGTATTTATGTTGTGTTTTCCATTACTGTTGTCTGGTATGATGCAATTATGCAATCATGCCTTAAATGTAGTAGTCAAAATATGGAAATTAACTTATATGCCTTAAACTTAGGACAAGTTGACAATTTTTATCTCTTTAGAAAGTTCTCTTGTTTATACAAAAATTAGCATTATCTACACGTACTAAATATTCTACTTGTATAGCGTAATTAAAGTAATTAGCGTAATAATGACATAATAAATGCGATTAGAACATGACTTGAATTTGAAACGTCCGAATATACTGGTTACTTGTGTGTGTATAGAATGGCTTGTACATATATTAAATAGTCACACACGGACACGATGTTAGTTGCCTTTTGTGGTATAAGCCTACCCGGAACCGACCGACAAATCTAGCAAGCACAAGTAGGCCCAACTAATGTGAGAGCTCTGGGTGCCATAGGCCATTCAAATCTAGTACACTATGACACGAGGTTAAACCTACTGGTAGCAGAAGCCTGCGCGGAACTGCCCGACATATCCAGCATTTGCAAGTATACGGTTTAATGTGAGAGGTCTAGTGTACATACATGCATATATATATATATATATATATATATATCAATCTTTTGTGTGTAAATAGGCAGGTTTACTACACCTTTGGAAGGTCTTAAGTGGCTGACTCTCTTCTTATCTTGTTTGGGTCTAAAGTGGTAAGGACTAAGATCCCCTCCGAAGGTTTATTCCTTGGAGAGGAACCAAAGTAAGGGACCCACCCTTATTAGCTTTGAAGTAATTCTATATGTCCTCCTTCTCTGAAGTGGTTAGGCATAGTGGTAACGGAGTAGGGTAGTTCACGGGAGATGTCCACTTCCTCTAGAAGCTTGTAGGGGATCAACTAGGGACATGACTGGTTTATTAAAGATATGTGGCCTTAACTTGCTCACCAACTATCTAAGGAAAGTCTTAAGCGACATAGGTGTTCTACCATAATATCAATTAAGTAGTAACGTTTGCAATACTACTCTCATATTACAAGTTAGAGTATAGACCTAAGAACGTTGACGTATTATGACGGGGTCTTAAGAGGCTAGGGTCTGCCTCAAGGTTATAAGAGATCATAAGAATCCACCTTTAATATGGACATAAGTGACCGAGAATGCCCTCCTCATTGGGTTTTTACCCTAAATACACTAATGAAGGTCTTAAGCGATTGACTTGGATATGCACCTCAATGGTTAGATACTGTGTTTGTGTGAATATTTGTGTGTTGCGTAGACATACCTCGGTATATGTAACCTGCTAAATCTAGGGTATGGACTTTAAATAAGTACTATATTTCAGTCACACAAGATTTTTGGTTCTAACTCCTCTCCTTGACATATCCAATAGGTCAGTTGGTGAGGTAGATTCTATGAATGATGGAGGTTGAAGACGAAAACAGAGATATTATACTATTAGTAGTATCATTGTTGTATTTCTTATGGAAACTTTTAAGAATGAGTTTATTTGTGTACCAATGGACCAAATGTATTTTGACAGTCTGTGTTTGAATTCTGTAGCTTGTTAATAAAGTAGTACATCATATTTTAGTATTATATTTTTTCGTCCGTTGTGTGAGATTTCCATAACGAAATGTCCACATATCACTACGCCATAAGTGGACATATTCGACACTAATATGTGTGCGTTGCAAGAAAAGTGTGTCAAAAGCTATGATTTCTTTGCTCTTCTGCCACAATATTCATACGTTGTTGCGTTAGACGTGAATGCGCTATTGCGGTGGGTATTCTAGTGTTGTGACATGCAACATCAGTTAAAACGTAGCTTTACATATATACAATCCATCTCAGTGATCTTCATTATCAGAGTAAACAAATTAACAACCGTAGATGATGATTAATCCAACGGTTCAAACCGGTCTACTTCAGTTATGTGAAATATTGGCGCAACGTTTCCCTCCTTCACGAAATACTCCCCCCCCCCCCCCCAGAACAAATTTCCCACTCTCTACTCTTCTCTCTTTACACAAAATCAATAGGCAAAATAACTACAAACTATTACCCCGAAATCTCTCCTCAAACACATCTGATTGCTTCTGTATCTCCGACTACAAACTATATACCTCTGATTGCTCTTATTTTACAAACTATACACCTCCGATTTGGATCGTTTAGGGCAATTACAAGCAGTTAGGGCTTCATCATTTGGGTTTTATTTAGGAGATTTCATCTCTAACTTATTTTGGTCTACATTCGAAGTCTTTGTGTGATTTGGGTATACCAATTGCCTTAAAATAGGGTTTTATGCTCATTTTCATTTGAATGTTTATATGTTTGGGGTTTTTTATTTGAATATTTCGGGGTTTTATACTTCAAGTGTTGTATTTATATGTTTGCTTGCGTTGAAATTGTGCAAGTTTTGTATTTTTATGTTTGTCAAACCATTGATGTATTGGGAGTGACCCATTTGGCCATGTTGCCTGCCCGATTTCTGTCATTTCCCAATTGATGAGGCTTGAGGTCACGATTCTCCATTTAGAACATATTTCCATCATTTACTTTGAATGCCACATTGTTAGTTCCGTCAAATCACTAGTTGACGTCCAAAAATACACTCTGAGTGTTAAGCTAAGAGAATAAATTCCTTGCCACCATACTTGGTATATTTGTAAAAATCAACGTATATGACCATCTAGAAATACTCTGTTAGACATTTGTCCATATACCTTGTCCTGGGACTTGACAAACCGAAGGAACTGTTCTATTAATCCATTTTGGGCAATTTCTACCTAGGATTAACCGAACAGTCCTTGCACTTTACTCCGTCTTCAATTATCTTTCTCATAAATTGATTCGTAACCATTATGCCGATACATAGTGGTTTTTGGATAATAAATCCAACCGGTCTCTTTGTATTGACAACGGAGGTATAAAATAAACCAAAACTCTAATAGTCGGTTATTTAACTATTAAAGGAAATATCCATACAATCAACGATCATATTTCACAATAGAAATTCTATTGATCAATCATCAATCAATACTGGCCCCATTTTTAGATTACTTCTTATTATCATTTCCCATTTTATTAGCTTTCCATATATTTCCCACAACTCGTTTGGTCTCTCATATTCCTGTAACACATTTCCAAATATTATAAGCTATTTATTTTCCATATTCCATAAAATATCTCTTTCTAATATTATAAGACATTTCCATCTCTCCAATTTTCAATTTTCATCACTTTATTTCTCATTTACCAAATTATTTTATTTTCTATGCTAGTAAAACATCTCTGATTTTCTTTGGAAAATGTTCCAAAAAAAATTATTTGCATTTAACCGATGTTATATCAAACAGCATTATTATAATTTAACCCACTAATCATTTATTAATCATATTACTAACCAATTTTGCTACCGAACCTTAACCATTCCTCAGTCGATCGTGAAGTCAATCAAGTTGGGGTATAATTACCTTTCGGACCTTGATCGAACATCATTCTCAACTTCGAGACAGTCAAGTTCACCACTTCAAATCTATAACAGTCGTTACTCATGCAACTCTCAGATTCAATTTAAGAGTCCACTTCTTTTATGGAAAAACATTGATTATAACGATAGTGTTAATCCTTGTTTCTGGAATATTTTAATTTAAAATATAACTTTAATTCATTAATTTGAATAAATAAGTAAATGAATAATAATTAAATAATTAAATCTTGATGAAAACGAAAATTAAAAAGTACTTCCTTGAATTCGATATAATCGAATTTCAATAAATAACTCTATTTCGAATATTCTATATTCGATTAATATTCCGAACTTCGGAATAAATCTACTGTTTCAGGTTACTCAAATTCCACTTTATAAATATTTCCATTTTGCAAAATATTTGCTTCCAAATCGTTATTCATTTTAATATGAATATCATTCTTCAATAGAAATCTATACTCGTTTATCAAATCAACTTGATTTTATCTGTAAATATCATTATAGATTCAAAACAATTTACTTTATAAATTCGCATCATATTTATAAATAATTCTGTTTATAATTCTGCTAACAACACCTTTCTGTTTATATAAACCAAATTCAAATTTCCTTTTTAGATAATTTCATTTACAAAATATCTGCTTTAAACCATTATTTACTTTAATCGAGAATAGTATTTCTTTATTATAACCAATCCGCCTAGTTACATATTTTTAAATAATATTTAAAAATCCTGATTCTCTTTACTAACTTTTATTGGTATAATTATTCAATTAAAATCTTATTTCTATTCAATCTATTTATAATCTCGTTAAATATTTCCTTATAATAGTAAGTTCAAATCTCTTTTCACATACTAGTTTCAAAACCAATTTCTTTCTATATACATTCAAACTTAAATTTATATTTTTATTTATCCAATGATAAAATTTTCACTTAATTCATAAACTCAATTATAAGCCACTTCTTGTTCCCTCTATTAAAAAGGTTTTTAATTTCAACTCTATTCGAAATTAAATTTCTATTTTTGGAAACAAATTCCCTTTTTAAAACTCAAATTCCCTTTTCTATATTCAAAAATATTTACGGTGTTTAAATATCAAAATTCTAGGGCCAGTGTAATTTAAACACAACATAATTAATCGCCAATTATATATCACATCAATTAACACAATAAATGAAAACAGTAATATAAATGTTGAGGAATCCCGTTAGATCCCTCCAACTTGTTTCCCTGCATCTGCAGATGTTAAACAGTATAAATAATACCATTTTCACTTCACTGTGCGATAATATGGTAAATAGAATCAGTATTCAATCAATGATCTAAATATATATTTATATTAATCATGCCAACCAATTTATCAACCATTTATCCAAACAACCATCACACAACATAAAATTACTACAAATAAATTTAAAAGGGTCCGTTTGGCACAGGTCCCTATTAAGTTTAAAATTAGGCTCACATCCGGTCCTAAACTTATTGTAAATTAGGTCCCTATTTTTCGAAAATAGGTAAAAAAAAGTACATAAAAGATCACAAAAATTCATTATTAAATAAAACACGTACACACCAAAAAATTTAGGTGGAAAAACAATCAAAAACCACATCAAAACCCAAAATAACACAAAAACAGCGAAACAGCAGGTTTTGCATCAAAAGATGCACCTATTCATTCATAGTTGCGTACATTCATGCTTATTTTCATTGTTGCATCCAACTGCAGTATAAATGCATACATGTATGCAGCTAAATATCATTATACACATCCTTTTATGCATATATTCAAATTCGGCCTGTTTTTTCAAGCATTCGCCGTTTTCAGACATTGCTGCACACATTTATGCTCTTATACATAATATATGCATACATTCGTGCGCATATTCAGAAGCCTTCACCCCCTTTGAATTTGTTGCACACATGCATGTATATATACAGAATAGTTGCATTCATGTATGCAACTACTCATAACACATGAATCTGAATTCAACTTTATATACATACATGTATGCAGGTATTTGCTAATAGTTGCATACACGTATGCACATATTGGTCCAGATTTTCGACAGAAGATGCTGAAAGAATATATGCATACATGTATGCTACTATTGGAAATAGTTGCACAAATATATGGAACTTTTTATTATTTTCTCCGTGGACTCCTGTGGACGTTTCCAGAATGTAGAATTTTTTTTTTAGTGAGTGGAGCATTTTTTTTGTCAAAAAGGGGAAAAGGCGGAAGTGGGCGAAGCAGGAAGCGGAAGTGCCAAAAAAAAAGAGCATGACCTAAAAAGAGGGATCGGGTTCACATATCAAACTTTCACTGGATGCCGCTCCTATTATGAAACATAATAGGGATGTGGTACTAATTTTCACAATTTAAAACTCGTTTATATAAAAGTATAAACAAGACAGAGTTGGTGAGTTTACTCACATTGTTTTGCAGTTGACGATTCTGCTTTTGTTTCATTTAAAATGGAATAGGCATGTAATGACCCAGAAATTTCGACAACTAGAATATGAGATTTATTAGAAATTTAAAAATCAAATATATTGTTTGGTATAAGGATTGAAATCAAGATTTAATTTAAAAAATGTCATTGGCATTAAAAAAGCTTGAGATTTTATTTGTTAAAAATATGTGAAAAATTGGCCTGGAAATGTGTGTACACGTGTATATAAAAGATTTAGTTTAACATTTTAAATTTAGGATGAAAACAAAGTTGTGTGGACAAACGAGAAAAAAACAGTGCACCGACGAACAATTTAAGATTTAAAACAACGTCGTATATAGACGAAGTCAGAAAGATTTTTATTGGATTCGTAACGCGACGACGAAAAGATACGCATGATTTTTTGTTACGTTTGAAGATTTTGTTTGCAGTACGAAATCAGAACGGTACGTGGTTATTCGTAGTATAGCTTAATTGCGTTATTAGCTACCCTAAATAAAACCTCCGTCGGTTAATATTCAGCGCACCATCGTTATCAAGCAGACCTATTGTGATACACGCAGCTATCCTAATCCTATTTGATGGAACGTCGTTCTTATCTACACTTTCCCTTCTATAAAAACCATCGCTCTTCCTATTTTCCTTCAGCCGAGGAAAAAATCAACTCTTCTTTTCTCATTTCAATGGCGGCAGCCCTAAAATTTGATCCTCTTCCCAAATAAAGTCGTTTCCTTTTAATGGTCGAAGCCATCTCCCTCCTCTTCCAACTAAATCGCCATCGGCTTTCCCCTAACCCTAATTGAAATCATCCCCGAATTCGAAGCCCTAGATCAGAACTGCAGCCTTTACTCAACTAAGCGTCATCATCTCGTCGACGCTTGCTTCTCCAAATCGTGGCTTCAAAGAACATCGACCCTCGAATCAAAGCCGCTGCTCCAATATCCATCACTGCGCCTTCTTGCTGTAGCGTTCAAGGTGAGCATCGCTCATGACTGATTAATCATTGAGTCAAGTTATTAACCTCAGTAATTAACTAAATATGATAGTTAATCTTTGAATGTTTAAACCGCTTGTCATGTTTGCTATGTCAATTGCTGGAAATATTAAGTCGGTGCGTTTTATGATTTCAGAACCTGACTGTGTTTTACCTTCAGTAATTGGCATGCTTTACCCTAAACTATGTCGTACCGGACAATTGGAATACCCTGTTGATAGTTAGAAATCTGGAAAACAGCCGAGTTGCAATCATGTCGTTTACAATGGCCACGAACACTATCATTTAGTACATAATTCTTTTTAGTTACATTTGCTGAAACCATTCAGTATGCACTTTGAAACCATTTATATATGAATGTTGTTAGTTGATCCATACAAGTTATATGTCCCCTTACGATCGCATGAACCTGTATGTAATATGCATATGTTGAAAGTCTGAATCCATTTGTATTATGATCAATATGAACTTAGGTTGGCACCTTGAACCCATTGTAAATATTAATTCGAACCAAAGAACTGGGATATACACGTTGTTGTATATCATTGAACCTGTATGTGTGAAAAACTGAGGGTATATTTTGCTGTTAGTATCACATGCTGCTTGCTTTACAAACAAAGTGAGTTCACTATTGAGTTGTTGGTTAGTTCATCATTCCCTTTAAACAAATGACCTGCTTATGTAATATACTAACATGATATTCTACTGTAACTTCAATGACCTGCTTATGTAATACACCTTACTGAAATAACATGATATATGTATAAGGGAATGATGGCCTCATGTTGAGATAAATTGCTTGCGACTTAACTGCAAACAATTTGGTTTGCTAAAATTTAACTTTAACATGCCTTCTTTGCAAACTAAATAATGCAGAACAGAGGTGATTAAAAGGGTGGAATGTTATATATTGTATGGAAATGGTTGATAAAAATTTAACTGTTTATAAAAGGTGAAGGGGACCAAATCTTATATGAATAAGTGTTTACTGTACATACCTGACTGCCAGTTTATAACTTTGTTCATGTAACTGACTTGTACACCAATTGTAGGTGCCAGTTCCTTGCATTTATTGGCGGAAATTGCTAGTATGCAGGCACATATATATACCAGTATATATATGTGTACATGTGTTCTATGCGGACTGATATAATTAGGTCGAAAAATGAGGGGCCATATATTCATGACCTGCCATGCGTTAGCATTGTAATCCCCTGAATACACATCTTTGTCTTGTTTACCCAAGGCAAGTCTAAACCTTGTTGTGTACCCTTGAATACTGACGTGTGTATATGGCTGTGTAAAATTACACTACCGTAACCTGTTTAAATTCTATGTTTCGTCATCACCAATTACCAAGGCATGGTTCTGTTATTTCCTTCGAACTGTTTGAGTTATACACTGTACATCTTTGCACCCATGGATTGTTAACATGCATTCATTCGTATTTATTGTCATGGTTTTTAAGGATGCCTTGCTGCCTTGTTAATGAAAGGCGGAAATACACCTATGACTGGTTCTTGTTTATTTGCTACAACCTACAGACCCTTTGTTTTGTGACTAAGAAGTAAAACCTAGTATATACATTCTTACATGATTAAGTATTTTGATAATAAACCTATGTATATATTTCACTTGGTTAATAACTTGCCACGTTAAAACACCCTTGGCAGTTTTTCATTGAAAAGAAGCTCAATACCTTGTTGTATAAAAGCTGGCTAGGCATATTGTTTATTTCCCTATGTGGTCACCTTATTGCCGCACATATAGTGTGTTATATTTAGAAAATCCGGAAATGGTTATAGGATATGATCGTGCCATGCTCATGAAACTTGAAATGCGTTACATATATAAATACATGGATCCATTATTCGCCATGTTACACTTTTCTTGAAACCTTAAATGCACAAATTCATTGCCTTATTTGTCAACCTGAGGGGTGGCAAACCCTGTATAAGTATAGATATAAATGTTATTTTTATCATACTTTATGACTTGCTGAACAAAATTATCTGGTTCATGCATATTTCATGCTAATTTGACCATGCATGTTGACTGAGTATTTTTGTGATCTACCATGTTCGAATTGCTTGTATGGGGGTTTTTACCATTTGACTAATGTTGCACTTTTGAGTATATACCGCTTCTTGAATTAAAAGTGTCCTTACATTATTGTGCACATATTCCATAGTTGTTCATGTGTTAATCCTGTTATGCCACGCCACCTATATATATATACACATGTATATGTATGTATGTTGCTCTTGTCGTGTACCTTGCACTTTTGATTTTGGTTTATGGGATGTTGAGGCAGTGCACACGTGTACCTGTGCACGTGTGTACGTGCAGACTTCCTAACCATTTATCCTTGAAATAAAAAAAGGGATAAGTACAGATGATATATTTGATGTTAGGATGAACTATTATATTTCAGTTTCTATTGAAGTTAATTTTCTTGAACTATGATTAATCCTGACTCGAGTATTTTTATGTTTTGCGTGGGATGCTCGAGTCAGACCCTGAGTATTTCAGATTTAAAGATTTCAGCTCAGGATTCGAAGGTTAGCAACGTTGGGGATTCCGGAGACGGCGCACTCTGAATTTTCAAACCCGTAAAGATTTTTGTGTGTTATTTTAAAATTCTGCTGTATGTAAAATTTCTATACCAAAGAAATTCTGATTATATATGTAACGACCCGCATTCTACGTATCTAGGATCGTAGAATATTTATTTCTCTTTCGTATGAAGTCGTATGGTCATGTAACTTTGGGAAACGACTATTGGGGTCATTTCCCATGTTCATGATTTTTGTCGATTTTTATATGACCATTTTACCCATATTGGTACTGTTTTGGCCATAACTTTTGACTGGAAAGGAATTTTGACCTGAAACTACTTCCATTGGCTCCGGATGATGGTTTACAATTCCGTAGAGTGGTCACATTAGCCAAACGGACTCAACGTTTGGGAGATATGGCTGAAACAAGTTTCAAATTGTGAAAAACAGCTTAATTGGGCTTAACCGGGTAATTAACAGCTAGGCCCAATGGGGGATTTCGGGATTAGGGTTATGAGGAGGTTGAAATCAGTTAGAGAATGATTTTATCCTCATTTTCCAGTCGCCACTTTCATTCTTGAACCCTAACAATGGTTTCCAACATCTAGAAACATCCCCAAATCACTTTCTAATCAAGTTTTGGCTTAATCTACATCAAATCAAAGAGGATCAACACCAAGGCAAGGCTAGAGCTGCTGTTAGACATCAGTATTCATGCCAAACAGAGATTCATTTCAGATTTGGTATTTTATTTGTGGCCAAGGTAAGTGATTTGCATAGTTCCTCACTAATTATGGTTAATTAAGGGTAATTAGTGAAGATTAGCGAATTTATACACTAATAAATTCTGGAAAAATATTCATAAATTCGAAAATAATTTTTTATGCCTCTGTTAGAAATTTGGTTAAGTTTTGTTAACCCTAGGATTAGTTTTGCTTAAACATGCTAAAGGGAAAATATGGGGTTTTGGGTATATTTGATCCATTTTGACATGTAAATTCATTGTTTTGGTGTTTGTGGTTGGTTTGCTATGTTGCTATGACTGTATGGTATGCTTTGTGATTGATTTCAATAGTTAGAATGGTCGAAAACGCCGTCAAGTGGCGTAAACTGCTCGTTGGAAAAGTTGCAGAAAAACAGTGTAGGTTTCGGATTGGATCGGAGGAATGGGCTCGGATCGGATCGGAGGAATGGGCTCGGACCGGATAGAGGACTGGGCAAGGGACCACCAAACCGAACCGATGACTTGACACAAGGACGAGAAGGAAGGCCACAATGGTTGAACTGGGATCGGATCGGACTAAGGAAAGGGGATCGGATCAGGCTAAGGAAGAAGGGACCAGATCAACTCGAAGGGAAGTAAGGGAGATCGAATCAGATCGGATTAGAATAGGGAACGGGATCGGACGAGGCAAGAGGAGCTGGAGCACGAACTGGATGGGAGATGGCAACCCGACCCGACCCGAAGTGGGACACCCGACCCGAACCGATGCAACGTTGTGAACCCGACCCGAACCGATGCACCATGGAGAGGTTTGAGAGACCCGACCCGAACCGGAGTGCTTGGGGAGAAGGATCCGAACCGATGGAAGGAAGACATCCAATCTGAACCAATGGGGAAATGTCATTCGTTCCGATCCGAAGAAGCTTGGCATGAATTGATGGAGGACACTGAAGACCGAACCGAACCGATGGCTAGGAGGAGATCCGAACTAATCCGGTGAAGACTAAAAACCCGAGATGTAAAGGTAGTCCAAATGGAAGTTAGAGCTCAGGATCCAGTAGGAAACCAATGAGTTCACTTCTTGATTGGGCTTTGCTGCGAGATGTGTGCAAAGGGGTTGTCGGTATTCATAACTTTGGTTCACCACTGAGAGATGGATGGTGGGCTTGTAGTGATAGTTACACGGGATTGGATTCCGTCATGGCCCAAAGTATTAGGTGACCAAAGTGGTGAGTATCGTATGCTTTATGCACTGAGTGAGAGATGTGAGGATGGTTGCTATGCTTGATTGTTTGCCATCACTATGACATCCACACCCCCACCCCCGTTATCTTTACACCACTTGAAATGGCACCTTAGAGTGTTGTACAGTATGCAGTGCTAACTCTTTGGTTGCAGGTCCAGGTTCAGGTATGATTGGATTATACCTGTTATTGTTATGTTTTGATGCTTATCGCTCATACCAGGCTTTATGTATGACCCAGAGTTTTATGTCTCCTCTTATTACTCTGGGTGCTCACACGAGCAGACTAGAGACAGGTTAGCTGGATATGCACGGGTAGCTGATCTGGAGACGAGCAGGAGGCTTCCACGTATGATATATATATATATATATATATATATATATATAGTATTCTCCCTGTGTTGTTGAAGATCACTGCTTGGGCATTAGGTGTGCATCACTTTAGCTTTCTTTTGTTTAGAGACAGTAAATTTGGAAAGTTGTAATAAGCTGTATTTGGAATTCCGCTGCTATGTTGGTTTAGTTTTCAGCTTATACACTGTCTCGCCAGTTTTATGTCAAAGAGTATGTTATTATTATATTTTATCCTATGCGCTGTGAGACATTTTACAGGTTCCTTGATTAGTTCACTCTCTTCTTTCTTTTCTCCTGACGACCGTCCCATGCTAGCAGGACACGTGTACAGCGCACAATTGGGGAAATGTCGGTTGGTGCGGGGCGGGCCGTCACAATATATATATATATATATATATAAATGTCAAATACTGTGTTATTTATTCTATGTTTTTCTGTGTTGATTCTGTCTTTAAACTCTTTAAGCTAAATAACGGTCCGTCGATTTGAACGTTTTAGATTGGTTTAATTACCTATTTGAAGCAGTCAAAAAAGCGGGATGTTACAAGTGGTATCAGAGCTTTGGTTTAGTCAAAGCTTAGCTTGTTGAGTTTAAAACGGATCTTGAAAATAAAATGGTTTTGCAAAATAAAACTTTAAAGTATAAATAATTTTTGAAGGGTAAATTATTTTGGAAATATCAAGTATTTTGAGCACAGTGTTTTGAAACTAATACAGCGGAAACAAAGATTATCTTGAGTTTTAAATTTTTGTTCGGAATCCCCAGTCTTCGGAAGTCTTCAAATCCAGATTTTTCGAAAGCTAATCTTCGGTAAGGTTCCCTAAGATTTGAATCTCGAATCCATTATCGAATGGTATTTAAGGAAGATAGGTATAAGGGAATCAATGAATTGATCCTCTAATTGCACGTTTTAGCAATTAAAGATAACTAAACTTGACTGAAAAGAAGAATTCATATGGGAATGTGAATGAAAAAGAGAAATTTGAATTCATTTCAAAAATGAAACGATGGATTTTATTTCGATATGTGGAATATAAATTAATGAAATTGGAAAGGTTATAATTGGAATTCAATTACTAATTTATTTGAATTATTCAGAACTCGCAAGATAAATTATAATTGGTGTAATAATGTATAGTCGAACATATGAATTCGATAGTAAGGTATAATGTGTTAATTGGTTAACAAGAAGTGAAGTGTTAACGAGAATATGAACGAAGCGAAATGTGAGTAAAGATTTTAAAAAGATGCGAACCTATGTTTAAATAAAAGCAAAGCTGATTTGATGTGACGAGTTCAGATTCCGATAAAATAAGTAATATTTACTTTTTGGAAGTAAATAACATTTGGAAGTGAAAATGTTGAAGATGGAATTGAGAATAAGAAAAGGGAGTTACCAGTACGATGAGAATATTCTAAAGTTCAGGATATAATCAAATGAGATTTTTTCGAAGTTCGGAATAAATTATCAGAGATTATTCAAAAGCAGTTATAATTGCAAGTCAATCTTGTTGAATTTCAGAAAAATGTCGTTTCATTTACTTTCCGTTTTAATTAAAATTTAATATATTATTCATATTAAGGAATAAAGTATAATTTTAAAGTTAAATATTTCAAGGCGTGAATTATTGTTATAATCCACGATTATTGTAAAAGGAATAAATTCTTAACTAAAAATAAAAAATTTCGAGAATAAATGTTTTGGTTGGTGTTTGAAATGGTGAATTTTATCTGTTTCGAAGTAAATAATGTTGTTCAGTTAAGGTCTGAGAGGTAAATATACTCCAGCTTGATTGACTTCATTATTGACTAAGAAATAGTTAATGTTCGATTGCTAAAGTGGTTAAATGAAGTGAGTACATGAGCATCAGCAGTTAAGTGAAAATAGCTGTGTTTTATTTAATATTTGTTTTGATTCAAATAGCAAATGTAGAAATGTTTCCCCCAAAAATAAAGTATATTTTAAAGATGTGTGAATGCTTTCCAATGGTAATAAGTAATTTTCTATAAATAAATATAATTGGAAATGTTTGTCAAAAAAAAAATCGTGAGAGATTAACGGGTTTTGATAAATCATAATAATGAGAACTGAAGAGCGAGAAGCCGTACGACGAGAACGAAGTGCGGCATATCGTAAAAGAAGTGGATTCGTAAATTTAATTCTAGAGCTGCGTAAGAAATGTTTTAATAAGAAATTTAGAAATGAAGTTAAGGAAATTGGAAAATGACTGGAGATTGGTTAAGCTGAATAATTTTCCGAGTGTTGATCTAATGTTGGTTTCGGCCTTCGGGGTTGATACTTGGGAAGTTGTTCGCTTGCTAATTGATGGTCGAAGGGTGTGAATATGAAGTAGTAGTAATGTGTGAATGAGAAGTTTGTTAGAAGAATGAAAATTTTTAAAAGTTTGAGAGCATGAATATTTGAATTAAATGATAAACTTAATAATGGGAAAATTGGAAGAAAATTTGGTTTATAACCAAAGGATGCAAACTTCAGAGTTTGAAAAGGTGTTAAATATCTGAATTAATTTAGAGATCAAAACTGGAAATCTGAAATTTGAATGGGAATTTGGGGATATTCGATTTTAGACATTGGATACATAAGTTTTGAAACTTATTTGAGAGATATATAAGAACGTGGTAAATTTGAAAATTCTGAATTGGAAGGTGATCGATTTGAATTTTATATAACAAAACTTATATAAAAATGAGATGTTTAGAGATATGATTTGGAAAGAAAGATTTACATATGTATGATCTATGAGGATTTTATGAAATGAAGTACTATATGTATATAGTATTATATGTTTTCAAAGAAAAATAAGGAAAGTACCTTCCTCTTTGAAATTCGAGTTAAATATGCTATTGGTGGCAGTAAGTTGTCCGGACATAAAACTCATGAGTTGCCATTGAGCACGACTGCTAGCATAATTCGCAGGGCTGCAGATAGCCTACGGCTGTCGGGTGTTTCCTAAGGGAATTAGGTGTAACCATTGTGATCGCTACGATCTAGAGTCGTTGAATTCGAATGTAGCGTAATTCGCAGTGCTGCAGATAGCCTAAGGCGAACGGATGTTTCTTGGGGGAACCAAGCATAACTATTGTGACTGCTGCGATCTACAGTCGAATTGTAAGGGCGTAATCCGCAGAGCTGTGAAAGCTTACGAGTACGGATGTTTCCTGGGGGACCCAGGCGTAACCATTGCGTACCTGTGGTCCACAATATTTTAGATAACTTAGTGATAGTGAGCCACCTGTTTAATGCAGCAGTTTGCCTTCATGGCTTGATTGGTCCTCGTGACTTGATTTATCTCCATAATTGAAGGATTAGATTTCGTGATCCTGAGAGCGAGCAACCAACACTCAATGACCTCACATCGTCTTTTGATTCTTAAGTATCTTCCGTTGATCTGTCCATGACGAAATTTGCGGGGAAGTGATTTCCTACGGATACGGATGTTTTCTGGGGGATCCAGACGAAACCATTGTGTATCTGCGATTCATGAGAAATCAACATATCAATATCACATTGGTACTTTCCGTATCTGTTTTTTTAAAGGAAAATTTGAAATATTTTCACTGGGAGTTGAAGCAAGGATGCATGTAGTACTTGGAGATTTTAGTCATGCGTCTGGCCAGCGTATGTCTAACATCTGTAAGGACGACAATTGACTTGTCAAACTTCGAGCTATCAAGTATTTTCAAGTCGATAATTTGAAATTAAAGTATATCTAACGTAATAAGTTAAGAAAAAGAATTTTGAAATGTTTTCAAATACATAGCTTTGATGTAATAATACAAATGTTTACTACACAAATTTGGTATGGAATTTATAAAAGATTTTGGATTTGTGGCTTTAAATTTATGAATGGTCGACTTGAAAAGAGGAATGTATTTACACTATGAAATGAGTGTTGAGAAGAATTAATTGGAACAAGATAGGGTTGATGGTTGCAAAGCCGACACCCATTACCATGCAACTATGGATAAGTAAATGATTGACAGATGAGGTTGTAAGGAAATCTGGAATAATCCGAGATGCAACTTATGCAGAATTTGAAATTTAAGAAGTAATTAGTTTTGTAAAGAAATTTGATTTCCCGAGTTAATGGGATACGATAAATAAGGACGATCGATGACCTACATATCGATATATAATTAGTGGTGAAGTAATTCCACACAAATATGGAATTTTGAAGTATACGTTGGTATAACCCTAACGATCTCTTCTTTTCGAGGAAAAAAAGTTTTAAAGGGGGGAAGAATGTAACGACCCAGAAATTTCGACAACTAGAATATGAGATTTATTAGAAATTTAAAAATCAAATATATTGTTTTATATATGGACTGAATTCAAGATTTAATTTAAAAAAATGTCATTGGCGTTAAACAAATTTGAGATTTTATTTGTTAAAAATATGTGAAAAATTGGCCTGGAAATGTATGTACTCGTGTATATAAAAGATTTAGTTTAACATTTTAAATTTAGGATGAAAACAAAGTTGTGTGGATAAAAGAGATAAAAACAGTGAACCGACGAACAATTTAAGATTTAAAACAACGTCGTATATAGACGAAGCCAGACTGATTTTTATTGGATTTGTAACGCGACGACAAAAAGATACGCATGATTTTTTGTTACGTTTGAAGATTTTGTTTGCAGTACGAAATCAGAACGGTACGTGGTTATTCGTAGTACAGTTTAACTACGTTATTAGCTACCCTAAATAAAACCTCCCTCGGTTAATATTCAGCGCACCATCGTTATCAAGTAGGCCTACTGTGATACACGCAGCTATCCTATTGCTATTTGATGGAACGTCGTTCTTATCTACACTTTCCCTTCTATAAAAACCATCGCTCTTCCTATTTTCCTTCAGCCGAGGAAAAAATCACCTCTTCTTTTCTCATTTCAATGGCGGTAGCCCTAAAATTTGATCCTCTTCCCAAATAAAGTCGTTTCCTTTCAATGGCCGAAGCCGTCTCCCTCCTCTTCCAACTAAATCACCATCGGCTTTCCCCTAACCCTAATTGAAATCATCCCCAAATTCGAAGCCCTAGATCAGAACCGCAGCCTTTACTCAACTAAGAGTCATCATCTCGTCGACGATTGCTTCTCCAAATCGTGGCTTTAAAGAACATCAGCCCTCGAATCAAAGCCGCTGCTCCAATATCCATCACTGCGCCTTCTTGCTGTAGCGTTCAAGGTGAGCATCGCTCACGATTGATTAATCATTGAGTCAAGTTATTAACCTCAGTAATTAACTAAATATGATAGTTAATCTTTGAATGTTTAAACCGCTTGTCATGTTCATTTTGGTTGCTATGTCAATTGCTGGAAATATTTAGTCGGTACGTTTTATGATTTCAGAACCTGACTCTGTTTTACCTTCGGTAATTGGCATGCTTTACCCTAAACTATGTCGTACCGGACCATTGGAATACTCTGTTGATAGTTAGAAATCTGGAAAACAGCCGAGTTGCAATCATGTAGTTTACAATGGCCACGAACACTATCATTTAGTACATGATTCTTTTTAGTTACATTTGCTGAAACCATTCGGTATGCACTTTGAAACCATTTATATATGAATGCTGTTAGTTGATCCATACAAGTTATATGTCCCCTTACGATCGCATGAACCTGTATGTAATATGCATATGTTGAAAGTCTGAACCCATTTGTATTATGATCAATATGCACTTAAGTTGGCACCTTGAACCCATTGTTAATATTAATTCGAACCAAAGAACTGGGATATACACGTTGTTGTATATCATTGAACCTGTATGTGTGAAAACCTGAGGGTATATTTTGCTGTTAGTATCACATGCTTCTTGCTTTACAAACAAAGTGAGTTCACTATTGAGTTGTTGGTTAGTTCATCATTCCCTTTAAACAAATGACCTGCTTATGTAATATACTAACATGATATTCTACTGTAACTTCAATGACCTTCTTATGTAATACACCTTACTGAAATAACATGATATATGTATAAGGGAATGATGGCCTCATGTTGAGATAAATTGCTCGCAACTTAACTTCAAACAATTTGGTTTGCTAAAATTTAACTTTAACATGCCTTCTTTGCAAACTAAATAATGCAGAACAGAGGTGAATAAAAGGGTGGAATGTTATATATTGTATGGAAATGGTTGATAAAAATTCAACTGTTTATAAAAGGTGAAGGGGACCAAATCTTATATGAATAAGTGTTTACTATACATACTTGACGGCCAGTTTATAACTTTGTTTGTGTAACCGACTTGTACACCAATTATAGGTGCCAGTTCTTTATTGGCGGAAATTGCTAGTATGCAGGCACATATATATACTGGTATATATATATATATATATATATATATATGTGTGTGTGTGTGTGTGCACATGTATTCTATGCGGACTGATATAATTAGGTCGAAAAATGGGGTGCCATATATTCATGACCTGCCGTGCATTAGCATTGTAATCCCCTGAATACACATCTTTGTCTTGTTTACCCAAGGCAAGTCTAAACCTTGTTGTGTACCCTTGAATACTGAAGTGAGTATATGGCTGTGTAAAATTACACTACTGTAACCTGTTTAAATTCCATGTTTCGTCATCACCAATTACCAAGGCATGGTTCTATTATTTGCTTCGAACTGTTTGAGTTATACACTGTACATCTTTGCACCCATGGATTGTTAACATGCATTCATTTGTATTTATTGTCTTGGTTTTTAAGGATGCCTTGCTGCCTTGTTAGAGAAAGGCGGAAATACACCTATGACTGGTTCTTATTTATTTGCTACAACCTACAGACCCTTTGTTTTGTGACCAAGAAGTAAAACCTGCTATATATATTCTTACATGATTAAGTATTTTGATAATAAACATATGTATATATTTCACTTGGTTAATAACTTGCCACGTTAAAACACCCTTGGCAGCTTTTCATTGAAAAGCAGCTCAATACCTTGTTGTATAAAAGCTGGTTAGGCATATTGTTTATTTCCCTATGTGGTCACCTTATTGCCGCACATATAGTGTGTTATATTTAGAAAATCCGGAAATGGTTATAGGATATGATCGTGCCTTGCTCATGAAACTTGAAATGCGTTGCATATATAATTACATAGATCCATTATTCGCCATGTTGCACTTTTCTTGAAACCTTAAATGTACAAATTCATTGCGTTAAGTGTCAACCTGAGGGGTGGCAAACCCTGTATAAATATAGATAAAAGTGTTATTTTTATCATACTTTATGAGTTGCTGAACACAATTATCTGGTTCATGCATATTTCATACTAATTTGATCATGCATGTTGACTGGGTACTTTTGTGATCTACCATGTTCGAATTGCTTGTATGGGGTTTTTTACCATTTCTCTAATGTTGCACTTTTGAGTATATACCACTACTTGAATTAAAAGTGTCCTTACATTATTGTGCACATATTCCATAGCTGTTCATGTGTTAATCCTGTTATTCCACGCCACCTATATATATATACATGTATATGTATGTATGTTGCTCTTGTCGTGTACCTTGCATTTGTGATTTTGGTTTATGGGATGTTGAGGCAGTGCACACGTGTACCTGTGCACGTGTGTACGTGCAGACTTCCGTAACCATTTATCCTTGAAATAAATAAAAAAAGGGATAAGTACAGATAATATATTTGATGTTAGGATGAACTATTATATTTCAGTTTCTATTGAAGTTAATTTGCTTGAACTATGATTAATCCTGACTCGAGTATTTTTATGTTTTGCATGGGATGCTCGAGTCAGACCCTGAGCATTTCAGATTTAAAGATTTCAGCTCAGGATTCAAAGGTTAGCAACGTTGGGGATTCCGGAGACGGCGCACTCTGAAGTTTCTAACCCGTAAAGATTTTTGTGTGTTATTTTAAAATTCTACTGTATGTAAAATTTCTGTACCAAAGAAATTCTGATTATATATATATAAAGTTATTTTTACTATCAAATACTGTGTTATTTATTCTATGTTTTTCTGTGTTGATTCTGTCTTTAAACTCTTTAAGCTAAATAACGGTCCATCGATTTGAATATTTTAGATTCGTTTAATTACCTATTTGAAGCGGTCAAAAAGGCGGGACGTTACAAGGCATTTAATTTTTCTACTAAATTCCAATAGTTTCGTCCTTAGTTACGTTAGTTCCACAATACAGATTTTGTCGTTACGATCCCATCGTGACCAGTTTCTTCCTTTTCTGCTCATGTATGAACTAGTTATGATTATAATAAGTTTACAAGTATTTAAAAATCATTAAATTTATTTAATTATACATTTAAACTAATTACCCTCATAGTTGCGTATCCTCCTTCTTTACCGAGATAAAAACTCTAGCTGTAGTGCTTCAAACACCAACATCACCAACATCGTGCTTTCCTCCATCCAAACTTCATTGTTACTCCACGAAATAACTCCAAATACATACCAAAATTCCTCTTTTTGCTTGCTCATTCCTCTTACCACCATGGCACAACACGCGCGTGGTCCTTGGTGTTTACGGCTTCCAGGCTTTCACACGCGTTACTGTAGATGTTACGACAAATTTTGGTTCGGAAACCCATAATTATTGCATACCCGATGCGATTTTCTTCCAGGATACTAATTCAGACTTGAAATGGCATAATATCCCTCAAATCACCAATAACCGCGAGCCCTAGACCGTGCTGACAAAAGCGTCGACCCTTAAACATGATCGAACCAGGATAAAAACCATTCCATACTGAAGCAAATTCAAAAACAAGCCCTATAGATTTGAAATCAATATATTTCATTAAGTACTTTAATTTCTAGTAATTTTTGAATATGTGGTTTTCGTTTGGTGAACAAAAAATCGGGTTCAGCTGTGATTGGTTTTCTACCAAAGTTGGAATTAAGGATTTCTAGAAATTTTTAGGTGGATGAGAATTTTTTGTTTACTGAAAGAGTTGGATTTCGTAGGCAGTAAGAATCGGCAGGAAGGTATTGGGAATTTTGGGATTTTGAGATGGTATAGGTCCGGATATATAGAAGGAGAAAATATTATTTAATTGAGTTTTGTATTAATTTATATTCACTCATGTCTATCGCCATTTACGTTTATCATTATTTCTTTCGTATGTTCACATACGGTATCCATTTGCAATAAAAATGCACTTCTAACTATTGTTTGGCATCCCGGTTCTAACGAAACTTGTTTCGTCAAAATCCAAGTCCATTTGGAAAAATAGAGAAATTTTGAATAATAAATTTGTCAATTGATTCACGTTAATTTCCCCATGCTTACGTAACAACTTCGAATGGCTCGAAACTTGGAATCTTATAATAATAAAATATTCCAGACATGATGGAACTGGTTTCGACAAATTCCGTGATCGTTTGGTATAACTCCCTTTTTAAGGGTTTAGGTTAAATTAAAATAAATTAATTTTAAAATACCTCAATATAACAATATTAAAATATTATAATCGGCCATACTTGAGCAAAATTTCATGCAGTTTCAAAATAAAATACGTTTGGTTGAATTTTAAGCTAAATCGATAGTAATTATATTAAAAATCCCTTTTATTTAATATAAATAATCGTTAAATTTATAAACGAATCCTATAGCGATCTTTTGAAAATTTGATTTGGCCATAGCTCACAATCTACAAGACGAAATCTTGATTTTTCACTTTCATTAGAAAAATATAATCAAATATATCGGAATTTCTTGTTTCAAAGAAATCCGACTTATATTAGATTCTGTATATCCAATTGAAGTTCTAAATGTAATATTACGGACTACCGTGATGTTAGGAGCTCGATTTAAATTATATTATAAATTATACGTTCGAGCTTCACTTAAAATAATAAATTCCATTTATATTTCTAATATAACATTAAAATAAATTTAAATGTTCAAAGTTAAATGGCTAAAAATCCGGGTTGTTACTTTCCTCCGTCCTTAAAAGAATTTCATCCCCGAAATTGCTAAGGTAGGAAAAATTTTACATACCCTATCAACTAAGTTAAAAATCCTTTAGATTAATTTTTAAATTCAGTTTTGACCAAACCAATTAATTTCAATTAAAAATTTTAATTTATTCCTGCTCACGAAAATTTTCAAAAATTCTACAAAAATTCTAGCACCTTAAAGTTTCGAAAAAAATCGACAGTCTCCCCTGTACGGAGAGACTTCTGCGATATTGCAGGATCAACAAATATATATACGTCGACCCATAAGGTTGGAGAACAAAATTAAAAACCCAATTTTTGTATTTTTACTAGGCGTACCTTGTATAAGCGTTATTAATCGAACACGCTTAACTCGCATGTTGTTTACACAGCCAAGATCAAGACAATGGTTTCAGATACCTATACTTAAATCAGCTTAAACAAGTGAGTTTCAACAATTGAAGTTTTTAACAATCATTCAAACTTTTAACCTATATAACCACATTATCCATTTGGTTTTGTATAATCTTCAATCCATATTCTCACATCCAATTTATAATCTATATACAAACATTCACATCCAAATTAATATTTTAATCAGTTTATTCACTTTCAATTTGTAACCTACTCAATTAAACTTCCAATCCAATATAATTCTATTTAACGTAAGTTAAATTTCAATTCATTCAATTCACATTAACTTATACAAGTTTAATTTTAAATTCAGAATTCGAGTTCCCAACTTTTATTTCAAAGAAACTTAAAACAATGTAAATACATGCACATATACTTATAATCATTTGCGAATTTCAAACATTTGAATAACTTGTTCTTTTCAAACAAAATTTCTATTAACGAACTATTATGGTAATAATAAGTGCTCAGAAACTTTAAAATGAGCGATCCATTATCATAATTATTTTCTTGCCACTGAAGTGATTTCAATGCTTAATCATTTTCAAAATTCGTTTAAAACCATTCTTATTCCAAAATTCCTTCAAAGCAATGCTATATTCCTTATAATATTTCATAAAATATTTTTAAACAACCGTAATTTAAATTCCAATTTTAATATGAATCCAATTTTAATTTATTTTATTTGTTTGTTCCACTCTTATGCAAGTTCTATTTGGTTATCTATAACCATCTCAATATTATAATCTTATTTGATTACTATAATAACAACTGATACATCCATATATAATAATAATTCAGAAAATTATTTCTTTTTATATAAAAATATGGGTTTTGGGTAAAATTATTTATTTACCCACTAAAGAAACAATATTATGTTGAATTGCCTCTTTCAAGCATTTATAAATCTCTATTGACCACGTCAACTAAACGTATCGATGTGGAATTTATATACCACTCAACCAACCTATCTACACAATATAAAACAACTTTTATAACACTAACATGTACGTTCTCTCTTATATATACACTCAAACTCAATCTATGGTATTACAAACCCTATCTCTATTGAATAACACCGTAGAGTCAAGGTTACTACTCAACCTTCAGCTCTAATACCAAATGTAATACCTCGAATTCCGTACCCTTTGAGTTGAATAATCATACCACACGACCAACCCAAATTGCACAGAAATACAAATTAATAGAAAGAAGTTAGAGGATGAGAAATAGAAAGAAAGAAGAGTTAGAACAGAAGAAAATGAAGAATACAAATCTCACAACGGAACGAATAAAATATATTAAATAACGTAACCTTTGGAATACAAATCAATAATTGCATATATATATATATATATACACACACACCCCATCATCAGAGCACAATAACTATTACTGGAACAGTTATAAACACTTGTTTCCAGATACAAACATAGTACACAGCGGAAAATATGATAGTCTATAGCTAACTGGTAAAGCCTCCTACTTCAAGCTCCTCTAAATGAATCTGTAAAATCCCGACTACTTGACTTCCCATACAAATTTGGGAACCCAAGAGTTTAGGGTAAAACAAAGCAAAATAAACTCTGAGTCAGTCATGGGACTGGTGTGAGTAAACTCCAACCATTTTATTGAACTTTTAAAAAACGTTTCGAAAGAATGATAATCGTAATACCGAGCCATGCATAAACACAGATTGTTTTTACCTTACGATAACCAAAAATAATTTTGATGTCAAAATATGGTGATATTATTGGAACATCCCGCATTTTTAACTTAAGATAATAAGAGTAACTTAATTAAATATTCAAAATTAAGTAAAAGGACTGCACCATTGCGTACATCTTGGAATTCTGGTCAAAATAGACACCTGGATTGTGTAAATCCGACACCGTATGAAGAAGTTATTAAGGTTTGAAGTATGTATACATGCAGGAGGGATATATATATAACAAGTTCGGAAATTTAACAATCGATTCGAAATTCGAAATTTGAGGAGGCGGCAGATTTCCCGCTCAGGGGCGTCGACCCCTCAAGGGAGGTATCGACCCCTGAGTTGACCCCTCAAGGGGGATGTCGACCCATGGGTCGACCCCTTTAGCGGGGTCAACCCCCCTCCCCCCCAGGAGATTCTGACAAATTAGGGTTTTTGGCTATATATATGCCCTTATTTCACTTGTTTCTCCACACCGAAAAACAATGGAGAACTAGATACTGCCTCTGCCCAAATTAAATCAAGTCTTTTCTTCTTCTGCAATCAAGTTATTCAACGTTAGAGATCTGCAAGCCTTCTTCTATCACAACGAATCTTTGTTAATTTTAAGTTCTCTTATCGAAGTGAGGTAATTCCTAGATCTGGTCTATTTTTCAATTCCCTTCTCTTTTCTTCCCTTTTCCTTTTAGTAAAAATTATAAATCCATGGTTGTTAGGTTCTGAATCCAATTAAGGGAAAACCATGGAAGATTAGATGTGGACCAGATCCAGGATTTGGAAAGCTTACGAGGTGAGTGGATTTAAGCCATAGCATTTTAGATAAAAATATGCTATCGTTTAAAACATTCGCTGTTATTATATGTGAATTTGCCAGAATAATTAAGAATTACTATTATAACAAGTTGAGATGAATAATTTATATGATGAATCATTTAAAATGTTGGAATCATCACATGTTGGAAAACAAACTTATTAGAATATGGGTAATAACTACTGTTATTATAATTATATGATTCACTTGTTGCATATTGTTGAGTAAATGACATGTTAACTTGTTAAGATTTGAACAATTACCCGATTAAATGTTTACATGTCAAAATAAAATTAAAAACATGTTAAAAAGGACGCGCGAAATAATATAGGCATAATTTGATTACATGTGAATTAGATTACAGTAAAAGGGATAATATGCCTAAAATTTACAGTAATAAGAAACCGTAATGCGCTTAGACATGAGGTAAGATTACACTTGTGGTAGAAGTATTCTCGGACCTGCCTGGCATATCAAGCATCTACAAGTGGTAAATCTGATGTGAGGGGTCTAAGTGCATAAATATAACATGTAATGGTGCTAAGATACGAGGTTAAGTTAACTTGTGATAGAAGTCTGCCCGGACCTGCCCGGCAAATCCAGCGTCTACAAGTGTAGGCTTACTGTGAGAGGTCCAGTGCACACACACACACACACACACACACAGATATATATATATATATAATAAGATATGAATAAATGGCAATGATGTAATTAAATATCTAACTTATAAAATAAGAAAGGAAGGGATGTAATTGACTGAATTAGTGCAATGCGAAGGAAAAGTGATGTATTTCCCTAAATGACCTATTTCTGAGAACGTGGTTACAAGTAAGCCACAATCAATAGAGTAAGAAAAAGGAAAGAAATTACTTGCCACCACGGATTTAGATGGAAATACGTTATAAAAATAAATAACGGATTCCTTCTATAAATCAAACTGATAAGGTGCATGAAGTGTTTTCCTTAATATAGTAAGCAATATATATTACAGTGAATGAAGAATAATGGGTTACAATAGTAAATGGTTTAAACGGGGAATGATAGCCACCTATTATAAATAAATTACATTAATGAGAATGTTGTATAATCGGTAGACTTGTCCTAGGGACAAGTGAAGATTATAACTTAGGTTATAACAAACTAGTAAGGAAATGGGATAACTGGTGAAATGAGATAAGGGACACTTAATTGTAAATTATGTAATCAGTAAATGGGGAAAACCTAAAACCAGTTGAGAAAAGTGGGAAAATTTATGAAATATAAGAGGTTATACTTAATTATAAATTAGTTAATCTATAAACTTGGAAGTCTGAACTCGCTGATAAGAATAACATGTTTAGACTTATCCTAGGTACAAAAGGAAATTATAACATAGGTTATAATAAATGGGTGGAGAAACTTATTAATGGGCCTTATTTAAGAGAACTAAGTTAATAAGTAAACAATAATAAGTTGTAGTAATGGTACAAAATGGAATTATGATTAAATGAGAAAGAATGAGGAGAACTTATGAAATAAGTTATGTTTAATCATAAATAATGACTGATTTTGTAAACAAGAAAACATGTGAATTGAGATATACTTAATTACATATTAAGTAGAATATGTTACTGTAATAATGAAATCAAACAAGAATATAAAGGGATTGTGGATTACAGACCTTGGACCACAATCTAGGGAATAACATGTTTTGGGCTTATTAATAAACTTAAATGGGTTAAGTTATATAACTGAAATTAATAAGCAAGAGGAACTTGGTAATTTGAATAAGAATTCAATTTAAATGAGAGTAACCAAGTTAAATGGAAACCAGATGAGATAAGTCAAGCGCATTAAAGAATGTTTAGACATAGGATCTAGCAACATGTTAAAGTGAGGCGCTCGGACCAGTCCGTATGTTTGAGGGTGAATAACCCAACAGGGTAGATCATCGTGGGCTTATAAGGCACAAGGGGAGCACACATTCATCTGATTATTCTGTCGGCTCCAAAGGACTGGAAGGGGAAGCACGCGGCTTCCTGAGATACGTAAGGTGCTCCTAGTAGTCCTCCGTGCGGTGACAGATGTTTAGGCTGTGCTCGCAGAGGTTAGGTCTACGCGTAACTACTAGGTGGGTGGGCCTTGACTGCAAAAGTAGGCAGTCAAAATGCTGTGACGTGGTGACACCAGGGTGATTCGGCAGTCGCCTCAACGAGGAGGCGAAGGGTCACGACCAACAAGGATAGTAGATCATCGGACACCCATCATCGGTAGCTAGTGGGATGCGAAAAGACTAGAGCTAAAACCAATGGACCATTCACTTTTCACTATCGGGGTACGGTAGTTGTGGGAAGACGCCAAATGGATGTTTAGATTGTTTTTTTAGGAGCAGTCGTTTAGCTCTTGTAGTCTTTACTAGTTGAGGGAGGGGCCGAGGAGGGGCCATAGCCACCGTGAAAATAGACCCTAGGAATATCTATATATGGAGGCTCTTAAGGACGGGCATGTACAGATATGGAAAAGCTTCCGACCGAGTTCCGTGTTTCTTATATCGCCCTAGCACGGAACTCGATGCACAATAGAGGACGTGCGGTTAAGGCATCGTGCTACAATTGACGATACGTATGTGGGACAGTCTAGATACATGCATGTCGGCTTTGGGTGGTGTATCGTAGACTTGAGGGCATTGCTCTGGTATGAAATTTGATTTGATCAACGACGACAGTCTGTACGTAGGGCATTGTTATGTGTAGAGATCCGTACGTCACTCCGGCGTAGGATGAGGGACTGCGTTCATTTCTATGGAATTATGGTGGAGACTGTGTGAGTGGGGTATCATGGGGTGTACCTCAGTATTGAGGGGTAGCTACATATGTATTATATCAGGTTAATCCATTGTGAAGTAAATAAGTATGACGTGTATGTAAGCCTTGAGTGTTGTTAACCCAAGTAACCTAAAAAATTTGAAATTTTGATTGAATGGTATATACAGGATTATCCAAAGTGTATCATTTAAATCCAATCACCAGAACTTGTGTCCTGACCCCCTCCTCATCACATATGCATGTTAGATTTGTGGCAGAGACACGATAGCCTTGGATACTGGTTAGGCAGTATTATAAAATACGGCAAGGCTATATTTTGATTATATTATATTTTATCAATTCCGCTGTGAGATATTTTCCGAGCTCTGACATATTCTATGTCTCTGTCTTTTGTATAGGATACCACAGCAAAGCAATCCGAGTTTCGATAGACTGGAATTTTGGAAAAAAATCTGGTTTGTCGGAATCCGGGTTGTTACAATTATAATAGTGTCTAAATCAAATAAATACGAATCTAGCGAAATGCTTACATCTCATGCTCCATATATAATATTAAATAAAAAACTGCAAGGCACTTATTGGAGAATGGATTTCCAACTATGACAAGGTATAGGACCACCTTCCGAACAGTGTACTCTAGAGAGGACACACTGGGGTTCAACAAGAACATCTTGCAACCCGGCCACACATGACAGGCCACTCATTTAACTTGAGTGTACCGAGCATATTATCACCAACGGTTGTGATAAGCAACCGTTACCAAACACATACAACAACGAACAGAATAAAAAGCAAATCTAATTACTCCGGATCAGGTGATAATACCACTAATGGGAACGACCCACTTGGCCATGTTGCCTGCTCGATTTTCGTCATTTCCCGGTTAATGAGGCTTGAGGTCACAATTCTCCTTTCAGAACATCTTGCCATCATTTACTTTGAATGCTACATCGTTAGATCCGTTAAATCACTAGTTGACATCCACAAATACACTCTGAGTGTTAAGCTAAGAGAATAAGTTCCTTGCCACCATACTTGGTATATTTGTAAAAGTCAACGTACGTGACCATCTAGAAATACTCTGTTAGAAATTTATCCATATATGTTGTCCTAGGACTGGACAAACCAAAGGCACTGTTCTATTAATCCATTTTGGGCAATTTCTACCAAAATTTAACCAAAAAGTCCTTGCACTTTATTCCGCCTTCAATTATCTTTCTCATAAGTTGATTCGTAATGCTTTTCGGATAATAAATCCAACCTGTCTCTCCATATTGACAATGGAGGTATAAAATAAACCAAAACTCCGATAGTCGGTTATTTAACTATGAAAGGAAATATCCATACAATCAACAATCATATTTCCAAATAGAAATTCTATTAATCAATCATCAAGCAATACTAGACCCTTTTTAGATTACTTCTTATTATCATTTCCCATTTTATTATCTTTCCATATATTTCCCACATCTTATTTGGTCTCTTATATTCCTGGAACACATTTCCAAATATTATAGGCTATTTATTTTCCGTATTCCAGAAAATATCTCTTATTAACATCTTTAAGTCATTTCCATCTCTCCAAATTCTTATTTTCTATATTTAGAAAATATACCGTATTACGATTGGAATACATTTCCAATTTTCATTACTTAATTTCTCATTTACCAAATTATTTTATTTACTGTGCTTATAAAACATCTCTGATTTTCTTTGGAAAATGTTCCAAATTATTTTTATTTTCATTTAACCGATGTTATATCAAACATCATTATTATAATTCAACCCATTAATCATTTATTAATCATATTACTAACCAATCTCGCTACCGAACCTTAACCGTTCCTCAGTCAATCGTGAAGTCAATCAAGTTGGGGTATAATTACCTCTCAGAACTTGATTGGACATCATTCTTAACTTCGAGCCAGTCAAGATCACCACTTCAAATCTTTAACAGTCATTACTCACACAACTCTAGGATTCAATTTAAGAGTCCACTTATTTTACGGAAAAACATTGATTATAATGATAGCGTTAATCCCCGTTTCTGGAATATTTTAATTTAAAAATAACTTTAATTCATTATTTTGAATAAATTAGTAAATGAATAATAATTAACTAATTAAATCTTGATGAAAACGGAAAGTAAAAAAGTACTTCCTTGAATTTAATATAATCGAATTTCAATGAATAACTCTATTTTGAATATTTTATATTCGATTTATATTCCGAACTTTGGAATAAATCTACTGTTTCAGGTTTAGTCAAATTCCACTTTATAAATATTTCCATTTTGCAAAATATTTGCTTCCAAATCGTTATTCATTTTAATATGAATATCATTCTTCAATAGAAGTCTATAATCTTTTATCAAATCAACTTGATTTTTATTTGTAAATATCATTATAGATTCAAATCAAGTTACTTCATAAATTCGCATCATATTTATAAATAATTCTTTTTATAATTCTGCTAACAACACCTTTTTGTTTATATAAAACAAATTCAAAATTTCATTTTTAGATAATTTCATTTACAAAATATCTGCTTTAAACCATTATTTACTTTAATCGTGAATAATATTTCTTTATTATAACCAATCCGCATAGTTTCATATTTTTAAATAATATTTAAAAAATCCTAATTCTCTTTATTAACTTCAATTGGTATAATTATTCAAATAAAATCTTATTTCTATTCCATCTATTTATAATCTCGTTAAATTTTTTCCTTATAATAGCTAAGTTCAAATCTCTTTTCACATACTGGTTTCAAAACCAGTTTCCATTTTTCTATATACATTCAAACTTGAATTTATATTATTATTTATCCAATGATAAAATTTTCACTTCATTCATAAACTCATTTATAAACCACTTCTTGCTCCCTCTATTAAACAGGTTTTTAATTTCAACTCTATTTAGAATTAAATTTCTATTTTTGGAAATAAATTCCTTTTTTAAAATCAAATTCCCTTTTTAAAACTCAAATTCCCTTTTCTATATTCAAAAATATTTACAGCATTTAAAAACAAAAAATTCTTGGACTAGTGTAATTTAAACACAACATAATCAATCTTCGATTATTTATCACATCAATTAACACAATAAATGAAAACTGTAATATAAATGCTGAGGAGTCCAATTGGATCCCTCCAACCTGTTTCCCTGCATCCACAGATGTTAAATAACATAAATAATATCATTTTCACTTCACTATACGATAGGTAAATAGAATCTTGTTCAATCAATGATTTAAATATATATCTATATCAATCATTTCAACTAATTTATCAACCATTTATCCAAACAACCATCACACAGTATAAAATTACTATCCATTAATTTAAAACTCATTTATATAAAAATATAAATGAGACAGAGTTAGTGAGTTTACTCACATTGTATTGCAGTGGACGATTCTACTTTTGTTTCATTTAATATGGAACAGCCATTTAATTTTTCTATGAAATTCCAATTGTTTCATCCTTAGTTACATCAGTTCCACAATAAAGATTTTGTCGTTACGATCCCAACATGACTAGTTCCATCCATTTCTATTCATGTATGAACTAGTTATGATTATAATAAGATCACGAGTATTTAAAAATCATTAAATTTATTTAATTATACATTTAAACTAATTACCCTCATAGATGTGTATTGTGCTGCGTATCCTCTTTCTTCACCGAGATAAAAACTCCAGCAACAGTGCTTCAAACACCATAATTATTGTAGATGTTCACGACTTTCGCACGCGTTACTGTAGATGTTGCAACAAATTTTGGTTCGGAAACCCATAATTATTGTGTACCAGGTGCGACTTTCTAACAGGATACCTAACTCGAACTTGAAATGGCACAATACCCTTCGAATCACCAATAATCGCGAGCCCTAGGCTACGCTGACAAAAGCATCGACCCTTAAACATGTTCGAACCAGGAGAAAAACCATAATAGATTGAAGCAAATTCGAAAACAAGCCTTATGGATTCGAAATCGATGGATTTGTTAAGTATTTTAGTTTTTGGTAATTTTTGAATAAGCGCTTTTCGTTTGGTGACCAAGAAATCGGGTTCAGCTCTGATTGGTTTTCTACCGAAGATTGAATTAAGGATTTATAGAAATTTTAAGGTGGACGAGATTTTGTTTTATTTACTGAAAGAGATGGATTTTGTTGGCAGTAATTGGTAGGAAGGTATAGGGAATTTTGGGATTTCGAGATGGTATAGGTCTAAATATATAGAAGGAGAAAATATTATTTAATTGAATTTTTTTATTAATTTATATTCACTCGTGTCTATCTCCGTTTACGTTTATCATGATTTATTTCGTATAGTTACGTAAGATATCCATTTGCGATAAAAATTCACTTCTAGCTATAGGTTGACATCCCAGATCCAACGAAACTTGTTTCGTCGAATTCCAAGTCCATATGGAAAATAATGAAATTTTGAATAATAAATTTGTTAATTGATTCACGTTAATTTCCCCACGCTCACGTAACAACTACAAATGGCTCGAAACTTGGAATCATAAAATAATAAAATATTCCTGACCTGATGGAACAGGTTTCGTCGAATTTCGAGATCATTTGGTATAACTCCCTTTTTAAGGGTTCAGATTAAATTTAAATGAATTAATTTTAAAATAGCTCAATATAAAAATATTTAAATGTTATAATCGGCCATACTTGAGCTTAATTTCATGCAGTTTCAAAATAAATTACTTTGGGTTGAATTTTAAGCTAAATCGATAGTAAATATATTAAAAATCCCTTTTATTTAATATAAATAATCGTTAAATTTTAAATGAATTCCATAGCGACCTTTTGAAAATTTAATTTGGACATAGCTCACAGTCTACAAGACAAAATCTCGATTTTTCACTTTCATTAGAAAAATATAATCAAATATATCTGAACGTTTCTTGTTTCAAAGAAATCCGACTTATATTGGTTTATGTATATACAATTGAAGTTCAAAACATAATATTATGAACTACTGCGACGTTAGGAGCTCGATTTATATTATGTTATAAATTATACATTCAAGCTACGCTTAAATTAATAAATTCCACATAAATTTCCATTTATATTTCTAATACAACATTAAAATAAATTTAAATGTTCAAAATTAAATGGCTAAAAATCTGGCGTGTTACAGAAAGGAAGGCTTTGCTAGTGCCCAATCTTAGGTTATGTACTGTGAAAGAATATTTGAGGCTACTGCCCAGCCCGATGAAATAAAAAGAAGGATAGATGTGACACCCCACGTCCGTTAATGTCACTCACTAAGGGAATGCATTAAGTTTTGTGAAAAGTTATAGGTAAATAAGAACATAATAGCATAAGACAGACATGTAAAATAGCAGCGGAATTAAAAACTTTATTCAAATCAAAACATCGTTGTCCCAAATACTGAGTTTACAACATAAGTAGCTAATTACATTAATAATCTTCCTTGCCAAAAATATCAAAGCATAAACCATATTTCCCTTGCAAAACCATAAGAGAGTTGACAAGCAGTCAAAGCGATACATCTATATCCAAAATCCAAGCTAAGCTAAAAGAATCAAAATCAACTCTAAGCACTTCCATCTTGAGAACCTGAGGGGGGGAGGGGTGGAACAGAAGAGAGAGAAGAGGAAACAAAAAGGGTCGGACATAAAGTCTGGCGAGTCCAGTTACTTTTAAGTATAAATAAATAAAAGTATCATGGTAGATGTATAAAACTGGAAGAACAAGATAACAGTAACAATAACAAGTGTGAACTGAGCAAGATAAGATGAACAGGATGTATTGCACTTCTTCAATACATTTCTCTACACAACGCAGATACCAGTATATCAGAAATAGAATGATCCTTACTAATACCATTCCATTACATTTTCTTGGTTATCAGGTTACTTGGGTTAATAGCACTCAAGACTTATACGCGCATCGTACCCATTTACTTTCTCGTGGATTCACCAAATACAATATATGTAACTATCTCTCAATATTGAGATACACCCCATAGTACCCCACTTGCACGGTCTCCACCATAAAGAACGCAGTCCATCATCCTACGCCAGAGTGACGTACAGATCTCTATATACCGATGTTGTGTTCCGCATATATCTGTCATTACTAAGCATAGAGACTGCCACCATCGATCAAATCAGATTCCATATTGGAATAATGCCCTCTAGTCTATGATAAACCATCCAGAGTAGATATGCATGTATCTAGACTGTCCCACGTATGTACTGTAATTGTAGCTCGATGCCTCAATTGCGCGTCCTCTAATGTGCACTGAGTTCCGTGGCAGGGCTAAACAAGAAACACATAACTCGGCTGGGAGCTTTTCCTTACCTCTACAGGCCGGCTTTAAGTGCCTTTAAATACAGATATTCCTCAGGTCTATTTTCCATGGTGATTATGGCCCCACCTCAGCCCCTCCCTCAACTAGGAATGACTATAGAGCTAAGCAACCGCCCCTAATACAACCAATATAAACATCCATGTGGCGTCTACCCTCAACCCCATACCTCGATAGTGAAAGGTGAAATGATATCTTGGCTTTAGCTCTAGTCTTTTCGCATCCCGCTGGCTCTTGATGATGAATATCCGATGGTCTACTATCCTTGATGGCCGTGACCCTCTCTACCTCCTTGTGAGGAAACCGTCAAATCACCCTGGTGTCACCTCGTCACGGCATTCTGACTACGTAGCTACATCCGCAGTCAAGGCCCACCCACCTAGTAGTACGCACAGACCCAACCTCTACGAGTATAGCCTAAAACATCTGTCACCATACAGAGGACTACTAGGAGCACCTTATGTACTTCAGGAAGTCGCGTGCTTCCCCTTTCAGTCCTTTGGATCCATCATAACAATCAGATGAATGTGTGCTCCCCTCATGTCTTATAACACCTCGATGATCTATCCCGTTGGGTTATTCACCCTCAAACGTACAGACTGGTCCAAGGGCCTTTCTTTAATATGTTGTTAGACCCTATGTCTGAACATTCTTTTAAGCGCTTGCCTTACCTCACCGGTTTCCATTTAACTTGGTTATTCCCGTTCATATTGAATTCTTATTCCAATTTACCAAGTTTCTCTTGCTTATTAATTTCAATCATATAACTTAATTCATTTAAGTTTATTAATAATCCCACAACATATTATTCTCTAGATTGTGGCCCAAGGTCTGTAATCCACAATCTATTTATATTCTTGCTTGGTTACATCATTACAATAACATGTTCTCCTTAATACGTTGTTAAGTATATCTCAATTCACATGTTTCCTAATTAACATGTCACTTACCATTTATGATTAAATATAACTTATTTATTTTATAAGTTTTCCTCATTCTTTTTCACTTAATCATAAATTCAATTTACATCATCACTACAACTTATCGTTGTTTACTTAGCAGATTATTACGCATATCTAATTCTATCATTTCTACAAGTTATGCTCACCCTACAAGTGTGTCTTTAATTACATAACTTTATTATATTTTCCACCGGTCATGTATACCACTAGGTGTCTTTAATTACATAACCTATTTGGGTTAAGTTCGTGGGCCTATATGTAAATATTACCCACCCCCTCTATTTTACTTAACCCATCCTATACCCATCCGGTTTTACTTAACCCTAACTCAAGTTCATAATCATACAATCCTTATAGATTAAATTAGGTTAAGTAGTCCAATTCATTACCATGTCCGTTTATGGTTATAATAGGCTAGACCTCCCACATTAGGCCTACAACATGTGGATGTTGGATATGCCGGTCGGGTCCGGGCAGTCTTATTCCACAGTTGGATCTGACCTCGTGTCTTAGCCCGATTCGTATTTACACACTTGGACCTCTCACATTAGGTTCAACATTAGTGGCTGCTGGATATGTCAGTCGGGTCTGGGCAGACTTCCACCACTAATGCAACCTAACCTCGTGTCATAAGTGCAATTACAATTCCTAATTGTAATTACTAAATATTCCATTCACTACACCAAAAATGACCTTTAGTAGCGTTTAAAAAACGCTACCAAAGCTAGTGGTAGTGTTTTAAAGAATGCTACTATAAGTCACGCAACTAAAAGTCTGATTTTTTTTACGTTTAAATAAACGCTACCAATTATGTCATATAGCTGCATTTTTCCACGGCTACCAATGCTTTTCGTTACATTTAAGTCATGTCACTATAAACTCAAGTGATATTTTTACATTTGTTTCTGTAAAGTTTATAAAACGCTATTAAAAGTTATTGATTGTTTTTAGCATATTTTAAATGCTACTATATACAGTTAATGGCTGATATTATTTTCAGTATCCAACTATGTAATAATCATATCAAAATCAACAACAATCGTATAATTATCATATTCAAATCAACAATCAGCTAATCATATAATCATCATATTCAAATGATTAAGAACAAGTTAGTCATATAATTATTATCCATGACCTTTTAAATAATAGTTGTTTGCCAAAATGATCAAATTCACATACCACAAGCATTCAAAAAAAAAGTTTACATAACAAATACTAACTAATATCATAATACATATAATAATTGAAGTCATGTCCATTGTTGCTGATGGTGTTCACTCCGGAAAAGCTAATTACCTGTAAACAAATTAGATAATCAATAATAAGCATTTGCCATAAATTTCATGTAACGTTCAAATGATATTAATTGATTGTTATTAAAACAAGCACATAAAAGCCATCCAAGTATACCATGCAATTTTCAGGATTACCATAAAAGTTCGACCTTGCTCTGTTCGAAAATCGGAAGGGGCACAACATATAGTCAAACAATCTTAAACTTATGTATAAAACTTTATTAAACTGGTTATATTATAATTAATTATAAAATATGGTTAATTTAAACTAAGTTAATTTTATAAACTTGTTTAATTTTTAAAAAATTGGTTAATTTTTATTAACTTGATTAACTTAGTTAATTTACTATTATTATTAAAACTCGGTTAACTTAATTATATTATTATTATAAACTTAGTTACTTTTTATAAGCCTAGTTAATTCATCATCAATACCATTATTTATAGAACTTTGTCAAATTAGTTATATTATTATTATTAAAATTTTAGTTAACTTAAACTTAGTTAATTTTTATTAACTTTGTTAACTTAATTAATTTTATTATTGATATTATTATTAAAACTCGGTTAACTTAATTATATTCCTTTTACTATTATTATTATAAACTTGATTAATTTTTAAAACTTAATTAATTCGTCATAATCATCACCGTCGTTATTTTTAAAATCTTTTGAACAGTTGTATCGTTATTGTTTATAAATTTTAGTTAGCTTAAACTTAGTTAATTCTATATAACATATTTAATATTAAAAAAAATTAGTTAATTTAAAATACTATTGTTCATAACGCTTGGTTAACTTAATTATATTATTGTTTTAAAATTAGTTAAGGTTCATTAACTTAGTTAATTCTTCGTTGTCATTATTATTCATAAAATTTAGTTAATTTAATAAAACTTGTTTAAGTTTAACAAAATGTAGCTAATTTTTGTTAACCTAGTTAACTCAATTAATTTACTTTAATAGCTAATAATAATAGGTATTGTAATTATTATTAGAGATGAGTTAACTTAATTTTATTTTTGTTGTTATTATTATTTTAAATTTAGTTAAAATTTATAAACTTTTTAATTCATCATCATCTTCATTATTATTTATATAAAAAAAAAATTAAATTATATATTATTATTTATAAAATTTAATTAATGTAGACTTCGTTATAAAACTTGTTTATATTTAACAAAACTTAGTTACTTGTATAAAACTCGTTGAATATACATGAAATGTTGATTGTGAAAACAATGTTCACTGACAATATTGTTTCCAGCAGTGATTACAGATGTAAATAGTATGCCGAGAATTGAACTTAATTAATGCAATATTTCTTTTTAGTTATGGCTAATGTAACAAAATGAACTGGAAAAGTTTAGGTACATGTACCTTAAATGGAGCAATAAACAACTAAGCAGAAGCTCATGAATTCAGTTGTAAGTACCAATGGTCTTATGAAACTTATTGATCTTTCGAAATCAAAACCCTAGCATATTCATGTGCACAACAGTTGTTTAGTTGTATTTCATATTTATCAAAATTTCAACTCAAACATGCTTTCTAATAGCATGATTTGTTTGTTGCTAACAAAACTTATGTAGGCAAAACTGAGCTTATAACATGTCAACTAAAAATTATATGATAACAAAGCAATATTAAGATGTATCTACAAAAAGTTTAAATGTGACTTCTAACCATAAAAACAAATAGTTTCCTCTATGCTTCACTGTTTCACTAATGTGGCATTTTTGTTCTTGGAAAGAAAAAAAAATGTGAAACACGAAGTCAATATTCATACAGCAGATTATTGCTTCTAATCATTCAATAGTGTAGCAAAAAGAAGTCAATACTCAAGAATTGTAATCAAGCTCCACACAAAAAAAAAAAATACAAATTGTTTACCTGCTTGAAAACAATTAGCACCTGATGTCGTAATCTGACCTACATCAAATAGTCAGTGAAATATCCTCTTTTATAATTTACTCCTTCGCCTCCATGCTAATTCTGATCATCATATTCGAGGAAGTACCTATAAATCACATTAAAAATTAATGATTACATGCACAGGAGGTAGCTAGAGATACACAAGAGGCAATTCATTCATCCAAGTAGTTTGGCTTGTGAATGTATAGTATAATTGTCTATACATAACATTTAGATTGCGATGTGTTGCATTTTGGCATCTCCGATTAGCTTACAATATTGTTGCACGATATCTTTATGCAATTAGGTTGTTCCGTCACGTCTTTATGTTAACCTTAACACATTGTAGTCAAGCATAGTGATAGTAATACGACTTCAATTTCAATACTAAGAGCAGTTTTATGTAGCTTGATACAATTTCTGACTTCTTTTGGTGCGAATCCAATATCCCTATATCGCTTCGTACTCCTTTCTCTTTATTTGAATTTTTATTTGTATGGGGAACCTCCTGGCTTTGAAGCTTATAATCTGTTTCGTGACTAAGTCTGAGAAATATAGGTGTAATAGTTGACCCTCAAGTTTGCAGAAATTTTAGATCGGCTTTAGACTTGTCATGATTCTTATTCATTAATAAAATTATACTTACTAATCAAAACTGGAAAGTCAGCTAGATGCCCGGATCAACAAACTAATTTTGATCCAATTAATATATAAATTAATTAAAAGATTTTTATAAAAATTACACTAATTTTGTCATTTGCTTCTAATGCAAATATTCAAGTCAGTTCATTGCGGACCATCCGATTTTCTGTTGAATTACCCCAGACTTAGTACTGACGTCAACAACATGGTTAGCATGCATAGTATGCATGCGCACAGTCCAGGTCTGATGCTAGTTAGTGCATCAAAGCATGACTCAGATTTTCAATCAAATATGTTAATAAAACATAAAATTTTATATTATGAGTTTGAACAAGATACGTAATATCGTCAGAGGCTGATGACACATTATATGTGGATCATAGGCTGAAGCAGCATATTTAGGATCCATTTTATAAAAACATATTTAGATACATATTTAGGATCACAATTATAATTGGCCACCCCAGTTATGATCCCGCTAAACATATTTAGGATCACAAATTATGTTCATAATTAGGATCATAATTATATTCTGATCCTAATATAGAAATTTCATATTAAGTGTATCCCCAAATATGAATTTTATATTATGATCCTAATATGTGGTGTATGCTAATTATGATCCCACTAAACTTCTATCATCCTTCAACTTGAATTACAACCTCAATACACTACACTGACCAGCACCGAAACACATCTCTTGCAACCCAATCATCATTCATACTATAGCGCATCGATATGCACCACAGTCCGAAACAACCCACCTTCCCTGAACACTTCCAATTCCACTATATTAACACTTCATCACTTAAACAGTTTATTTGATTGTTAGTTGATTTTGTTGTATATCAATCCTCTGAAATTTCAATTGTATGTCATTGTAACGAACTGGGAAATTCGATGCTTGAATTTTCAACACAAATACATCCCATGTCCAAAACTCGAGTACGAAAATCCAGCACATTTAAGAAGAACAAAAATGAATATTCTCTAGATGGTGACAATACACCCTAATGGGAATGACCGACATAGCCATGTTGCCTGCCCGATTTTTGTCATTTCCCGGTTGTGAGGCTTGAGGTAATAATTCATTCATTTATTTGTTTATTATTTTAGAACATCTGGCCATCATTCACTTGGAATGCCACATCGTCAGATCCATCGGAAAATCACTAATTGATTTCCCCAAAAATACTCAGATTGTTAGGCTAAAGAAGTTTCCCTTCTTCGCCATCAACTTCGTACGTTTGAACAAATCAACGTACGTAATCTCCTTGGAAATACTATGTCAGACACTCATCCATACAAGTTATCCTGAGACTGAACAAACTGAAGGCACTCTCCTACGGCATCCTCGGAATCACCCTATGGATCAGTAGCGAGTAGTCCTTGCAATCTGTCGATTTCAACCATGACAGGATCACCATCAAAATATCTCCGGGCGTGACTCCAGAGAATCCGACAAGTAGTTCTTTCGCTTATGAAGATCTATAGTCTTCATTTCTCCATCTTCAATTCAACATCTTCCATGTTTACATATTAGTTGGTTCGGAATGGTTTTTAAATAGATTCGATCCCGGTCTTTCCATACCAACAAGCGTACAAGACAGATTTGATAGTAGGTTATTTAACAATCAAATAAAACAACCACTCATCCATAAAAGAAAATTTAATTCACTGATTTCGTATTCTTCATCATTTTAGTTTCTTTTGATTAACCATCCGTTAATTCAAAACTTCTGTATTTCCAATAATTGGGATATTCATTGCTCATCTTACATTTATATATAAGAATATTCAAAACTTCATCATCTTAAAATACTTTTAAGAACGTATTTCTTATCTCGGTTATTAGTTATTAACCGTAAACTAGTAAGAGAAAAATTCCATAAGTATCAACCCCGAAGGCCGAAACCAACATCAGATTGACACTTAGAAAATCATTCAACTCATTAGTCTCCAGTCAGTTTCTAATTACCTTATCTTCCTTTCTTAACTTCTAACGAATAAAAATTCCAGTTATTTATTATCACTTCAAACGAGATATTTATCTCATCTTATAACCATTTCAAATATTTACTTACAAATATGATTTTACAAAACCATTATCGAATATTCTATAATATTCTTTATAAACACCTGTATAGTTTTATTTTAATTTATCTCAGTTTATTCCAATAACTTTTCCCACAAAAAGCTTGTATATAAATATCATTTGCCAAATCTTACTCTTCATAATTATTATCTAAAAATATTATATAAAATTCTTTAATATAACCTGTGTTATATTCCAATTTGCTTCGACTTGAATTCCATTCGAATTCATAAATTTAAAACAACTCTTACTTCTAATGATTCTTACTTGCAAGATATTTTGCTTTTCCCCTTATTTGTCCCAATCGTTAACAATATCTCTTAATCCAAGTTCACACTTGGCTCTGTTGGTCAATCTGAATTTATACTTGCAATTTCAAGTTTCATTTCTATTTTTAACTTCTATTGAGTTATTTTATAAAATCTCATTTATATTTCCCTTGGAATTGGAAAATTTTAATCCAATTCAAATGTTAGTTTCAAACGACATTTCCACTTCCTTTTCCGAAGCTATGCTCAATTATAACTTTCTCAAAATACTTCCAATATATGGTTCTCACTTTTTTTAATGTCAGTTATAAAACAAATTCTCATCTTATTTGTTAAAACAACATTTACTTTTCAATTCTATTTAATTTGGTTATTAAATAAACATTTCTATTTGGAAATAAATATTTCCCTTTAAGTTCTTTTTATATTTCAATTCTGTTTTGAAATCCATATTTTCCAAATCCTCAAGTGGTAATTGTTCGTTCCCTTATAAACATTGTTTATAAAATCGCCTTATTAACGCATTTGTTTGAACAAACCTTTTCTTTTAAACCGTATTTATAATTCGGATTCCAAATGAATATTTCTATTTACAATAGATATTTTCCCTTGAGATAATTTCAATTTATTTAAAATAACGGTTTATTTTACGATTTCCATTTCTTTTCCATATTCATACATACTTCACATTTTTCCCAAATTTCCCAAATAATAATACCACTTCTCATAATGTCGTCTATAAAATCGTTTCTTCGCAATATTTATTTAAACAAATATTTGTTTTTAAATTCTATTCATTTTGGATTCTAACTAAACATTTTCATTTGGAATAATTGTTTTAAAACTCTTTTTATATTCCAATTTCTGTTTTGGAATCCATATATTATTCTTCAAGATATTTAAAATATCCAAAATCAAAATTTGAGTCACTAACACATTCAAACAAATCATAAGCTATCACAGGGTATAAACACATTATACATCAGCATATATGCAAAAAATAATAATTTAAATGTGAGGAATCCAGCTAGATTCCTCCAACCTGTTTTTCCTGCAGCCACAGATGTTAGTCAACAATAATAATACCCATCCTGCTCGAGGAAGGATATCGCCGTATAAAGGTCATCCACTATATATATTGTGGGGCGCATAGGGAAATCATCCGCTAATGGTACTGCGGGCATCCGCTAATGGTACTGCGCGCATTATCCAATCACCAATCTCCAATATTATCATTATATAGTTTTATTATATATTATTATCACTTTATCAACCAATTTATCAGCCAATAAGCAATAAAATAAATTTGAACTATTGAAAATAGTTCCCAATAATTTAATTGAGTGAGTTTTAACTCACCTCGGTTCCCTTTGTTGAATATTCGTCTAAAATCCCATATCGTTCTAGCTACTCATGTACTTGACTCGTCTTGAATAATTTATTCCTTTGATTATAAATTAAATGATTCATTTATTTAAACTAACGATTTTAATTAAATTATCTATGCAAATTTTAAGTTTATAGAAAAAAAGCATACCTTATCATTAACGCCAACTCGGCCTCACTATCATCATTGGACTAAATTCTGATTGTCTGCTCACCACTGTCTAGTACTCTTGTCTCCTCCTGATAGCAAAACCATTGGACTAGACATGCCACTCACACCATTTCCAATTCGATCATCCAGCGACACCATTACTACTTTAACCCCCCATCAGCATTCACTATCACACACTTCTCCCAATCCTAGTCCACATACGCATGTATCAACCAATCCTCACAAAAACAAATCCACACTGTAATCTTTACTACTAACTTTCACATCCACCCTATCCAACTACGTTTTGAATTCTAGTCATCATGTTTACCATCAAACCCCATTCCATAACATATGCAAAACAGCTTCGTCCTTCAAAATTTTCAAAACCAAATTCCCTTTGTTTTGTTGTCCCACCCCATCACCATCGTCCAAAGTATTATCATAGACTAAACTCAAAACTTTTCCCCAAAAAAAAACCAAAAATCACCTTCCCTTCCATTGTTGATCACCCAGTTTGGCATACTTCACTTAACAGCATTACACATCCCCTTCACGAAAATCACAGGAATTGAAAAAGCCTACAACATTCAGTCAACCATTAACAGGGTCAAACTCCTCCAAATCGCCACATCTCAGACCGTTTACCTCCACTTCAGTCGTACCCAATATCTCGCACCATACCAGATCGTGCTTCAATAACCCACTGAAAACTTCATGCAACTCTTAACAGTGGAAACTTAAATTGCAATGCCCCAAATCTCTTCGAATTTCCATTTCGACCTTCCACCGTGAGTTATCCCAGTGTGCTCGAGTCGGGTTTTAGCTTCAAATCTATACACGTTTTTGATTCGTGGTTTATATTTTCTCGTGGAAATGGGTTTTGTAACGACCCAGATTTTTGAACGGTTTATTTTAAATATTTAGTATGGTTTTAAATATTGATTCGAATATAAATGGATTTTTTATTATGGAATTTATCGGGTTAATAATCGATATATGATTTAATATCGAATATATTGAATTGCTGTAATACTAGAACGATAAATAATTTGACGCTGAGTTAAAACTGAGTTGAGCCAATTCAGTCGATTAATATATATTCTATTGAATTAGAACGGTAATAATAATTTATTTTCGATAAATTGGATTGTTTGAAATCGATTATATGTTGAATCTAATTTAGTTTAAATCGTTAATTCAAATTGTTATCTTTTTCATAATTTAATTTCAGAACTCATTCCGTTGAATTTAGAATGGTGGATAACATTAGCAACATTACTCGTTACGATTTAAGAGTGGTTCGAGATTTGAATTTAAGGGACCGTGAAATATTTTATTATTTAATTAAACAAAATCAAATCAAAGGAATTAATTCAGCCGACCTACTTCTTTTATATCGTCACCCTAAACTAAATTTCGCAGACCTATACATTTCTCGAGCACAATATTCTGTTCTCTAGCCTCTTAACAAAGGCAGACAGGATTTAATGGCTTTAAGTACTGGATGTTCCTTCTCGCGCCTATAAAACAAGGTTAAGGCTTCGCTATTCTTTCATTCTGAATCCCATCTTCATTCTTGCCTTCGTTCCTTTTCCCCAATTCAAACCATTTCAATCCACCGAAAAAAAAAGAAAAAAAAAATCAAATCAAACTCGCTACTTGAATCGCGAGTCCGGAGCTCGAATCAAAGCTGAATGCGGTTGCAAATTCGATGGAGTATAGGAGGGGTAAAATCGATTCTGGAAGAGGAAGGTTCGAACTCGAACCAGTCGAGTGGGATTTCGAAGGCGCATCGTGGATTTGGGATTAACATAGTTATCCGCACCAAACATCAAGGTTTGGTGGAGTTCGACGATGTGAGGTGTTGTTGTCTTCTTCGAGGCTCCAGGTCAAAGTCGAGTTTCGTGAAGAGAGAAAGACTGTTGTTCTTTGGTGAGGAGTTATGGCGGTGGGTTCGCAAGTGTAAGAGGGAGTACGGCTATTCTTGGTGGCGACGTGGGTGAACTGGAGGTCGACGCTGACCTTGGGAGGTGCGGTGGTGTGATCAAAGAGGCTGACTGATATAGTTGATTTAAAGCAGAATTAGAAAAAGGTAATTTAAATTTTTATTTCGATAGATTTAATAATAAATGTCATATTAAAATATATATAATTTATTTATTCATTAAGTAGTTAATTTATTGAAATAATGAAGTCAAACAAAAACTAAAATTTGAACTCTAAATTCATTTAGTAAGTTGTTTAAAGTAGTAAAAGGGTTAGAATTTAATTAGTGTAATGATTAGAATTTTATTAGTATATCGGCTAGAATTGAATTAGTCTATCTTTAGTAGAAAACCTTGTTAAGGAAATTCAGTAGCTAATTTATAAAATTCGGGATTTCCTTAGGCAAGGACAAATCAAATAAAATCACTTGTATGGAGTCAAATACTCGGAAATCAATGAACAAAGATTGAAACTGGTACAAGTGCAAATAGATTCCCCGGTGAGTAAATCTCACTCACCTTTTATTTACTATTATTTTTATTTCATTAAAAATAATTGTTTGTTGCTTGTGTGAATGTTTTCTGCTTGTTTTATATATATTAGTTATTTAGGCTATTATATATATATATTGGGTTGATTGATTGGTTGGATTCCCGCAGTCTCATTAGCGGATGCCCGCAGTTTCATAGCGGATGATTACCCTATACGCCCCACACTATGATTAGTGGATGACCTTCTATACCACGATATTCTGCCACGAAGCAGAATGGGTATTATTTATGTGCTAACATTTGTGGATGCAGGAAAACAGGATGGAGGAATCCAACTGGATTCCTCAAAAATATATTATCTGTTTGTTTATTTGTTTGCATATATATTGTTATATATGATGTGTTAGAAAAATAAATAATTCGTTGCTTTGGGTGTTTAAATATCACTGGGCTTAAGTAATGATATTTAAAATATCGTGGAAGGATATTTGAGATCTAAAAAGGAAAAATTCTATTTTTAAATAGAATTTGAATTTTAAATGGAAATAAAATATAAACTTGTTTTTGAAAAATAAAACAAGTAGTTTCTTTATAAACGAAGTTTATAAATAGTTCTTTTATAACGAAGTTATAAATGAAGTGAAAAGAATTATCATTTGATAATTCAGAAATAGAAATCCAAGCGTGAAATTGGGATTTGAAATGAAATTTCAAAATAGGATGTGAAATGAAATTTTTAAATATATAACTCAAATGAAATTTGAGTATAACGTTTGAATTTTAAAAAGAGTTTAAATATTTGAATTTAAAAAGGAGATTGAATATTAGAAATTCAAATAGAAGTTCAAATAGAATTTGAATAGACGAAATTAGAATTGAAAAAAATAGAATTTGAATTCAAGGAATTTAAAATAAAATTTGAATTCAAAGGAATTCGAATAAAGAAATTCAAATAGAGATTTGCATGTAGAATTTCAAAATAGAATTTGAAATAAACTTTGAAATAGGATTTTCAAAGTAGAATTGGAAATAGAATTTCAAAATAGGATTTCAAAATAGAAAATCCAAATGGTTTTGAAATGGAATTGGAATTCAAGGGAATTCAAATGGATTTGAGTGAAGAAATTCAAATGGTGTTAAAAATGAGTTTGAATATTAGAATTCAAATGGGGCTGGAAATGAATTTGAATATTAGAATTCAAATGGAAAATGAAATTTGAATATAAGAGATTCAAATTGAATTCAAATAGGATTTGATCTATGGAATTGGAATATGAAATTCAAATGGGTTTAAACCATGGAATTTTGAATATAGAATTTAAAAAGGAGTTTGAATATTTGAATTTCAATAGAATTCAAATATAGAAATTGGAATATAGAAGTTCAAAAATGGAATTTTAATATAGAATTTGAATAAGAGAATTCAAATGAATTCAAACATAGAATTTGAATATAGGGAATTCAAATAGAAATTCAAGTATTGAATTTGAATATCAAATAGAAAAGGAATTGGAATTTGAATATAGAATTCAAACAAAAGTGAGATTGGAATTTGAATCAAGGAATTCAAATAGAGTTAAAATGGAGTTGAATTCATTTTAAAGAAGTTTAAAGGTTTATATATAAATATAATTAAAACGAACTCGCCGCAGCGATGCAGTTCGTAAATTGGCAATTCGAACTTCAATCGAGTATACAGGACTCAATTGGAGTCGGATCTCTTTGAAACAAGAAACGTCAGGACCGGTTTGATAATAGTTTTCTAATGAAAGAGAAAAATATGAATTTCGTCGTATAGATTTTGAGTTATGTCAAAATCAAATTTTCAGAAAAACAGCGCCAGAACTATTTAAAAACCATAACGGTTTATTTCATTTTATAAAAGGAGTTTAAGCAAATAAAATCCGAATTTCTATTTAGAAAATTTCAGATTTGAGTTATAAAATATATGTGAACTCAGGTGGAGTAATGAATTGATTTTTGAAACAGAAATCAGATTTTTGATTATTGAATAGAATTAACTAATTCGAATAGTAATTAGTAAATGAGATGTTGAATCGATATTGGACCTTAAATAAGTGAATTCGATTTGAAAATTTATATTCGAAATAGAAAGAGAACTAGAATTGAAATTGAAATTCAATTTAGTTATATACGAGTTAAATATTCTGTTTGAACATGTTATGTTCAACAAAGAAGTGAAATAGGCAAAATGACAAATTAAAGAATAAATGGGCGAAACTGAATTCAAACGATTAGATGGTATTGAATTGAATTGAAAACAGGTGAACATGTGTAAGCAGGTTTGATATGAAGTATATGAAGATTTAAATTTTATGTGCCCGACAAAAAGGTACATATTTAATTCGTATATGAGATTTTATGCGCCGTATCGGCAAGCCGCTTGGCTTTTTCTTTTTCTTTTTGAGATTAGAAGGACCGGGAAAGCTATTTGAAATTTCCCGATGCTCCCGATACAGGGGAGGTTATGGCGAATTTTTCCGGAAATTAAAGGAGTTAGAATATTTTTAAGGAACTTGACAATTAGAAATCTATATATCGATATATATATAGAATTCGATAAGGAAACGAAATCAAAAATAGCGTAAAGGGCCAAGATGGTTATTGAAAATATTTGGTTAACAAATATTGATAGAGAAAATGGAGAAGTGATTTAATTAATGAATATTAATTAAAGAGCCCAGTGGTTTGTTTGATATGTTGGATGAACACTTGTTTTTATTCGATAGTTAAATCACAGACTATCGAAGTTTTGACCATCGTTGTCAATATGGAGAGACCGGTTGGATTATTATCCGAAGAACCACTCCGTATCGGCATAAGCATTGCGAACCAAGTATGCTGAATATATTGAAGACGGAGTAAAGTGCAAGGGCTTTTCTATTTATAGAAATTGTGCCTTCGGTTTCGTTCAATCCCAGAACGAACGTAAATGGACGAATGTCTGACAGAGTATTTCCAATGATCAAATGGGTTGGTCTGTATGAATGTATATGGTTGCAACGGATTTATTCCCTTAGCATAATATCCAGAATATTTGTGCAAACTCAACTAGTGATTAACGGATCTGACAATGTGGCATTCAAAGTGATTGTGCTATCAATGAATGGTAAGTATTCGTAGCCTCAGGCCTCAACAACCGGGAAAGGACAAAAATCGGGCAGGCAGCATGGCTATGTGGGTCGCACCCATTAGGATGTATAATCACCTATCTAGAGGTTCATTTAATTTCTTATTCTATTCGATGCTGTCCCAGTCGGGAGACGGTTGCTGATCCCAACCGTTGGTGATATACATTCGATACACTCAAGCGAAATGAGTGGTCGGTCATGTGTGGGCCGGGTTACAAGATGTTCTTGTTGAACCCAGTGTATTCCTCTCTAGAGATACACAGTCGGAAGGTGGTTCCATACCTTGTCATGTTGGAAATCCAATCTCCAATAAGCGCCGTGCGGTTTTTGATTTTATACTATATATGTGGAGCGTGAGATGCAAGCGTTCTGCTATTTGGTTATTTACTTGATGTAGACATTATTATAATATCACTGGATTTTCGTATCAAAGAGTTTTGGGTTATAGTAAGGTAAAAGCCGTCCATGTTTATGTGTGGGCTGGTCTTACTATTATCTTTTCTTTCGAAAAGAGTTTTGAAAGTTAAACAAGTGGTTGGAGTTTACTCACACCAGTCCCATGACTGACCCAGAGTTTATTTTGTTTTGTTTTCCCTAAACTCTTGGGTGCCCAAATTTGTACGGGCAGTCAAGTGTTTCAGGCTTTTACAGATACACTTGGAGGAGCTTGAAGCAGGAGGCTTCAACGTTAGTTATTTAGAGTTACTTCCGCTGGATCAAATGTTATGTGTTCTCTGATGATGGTATGTATATATGTACAAAACAGATTTGTATTTCGAAGCTTATGTTATATAATATATTTTATTCGTTCCGCTATGAGTTTGTGATCTTTGTTTTCTTCTATTCTAATATTTCTTTCTTTCTATTTCTCATCCTCTATCTTCTTTCTATTAATGGTTCGTATTTCTGTGTTATTTGGGTTGGACGTGGGTGGTATTTAGTCAACTCAGATAGCTCGGATTTGCGGGCCTTTACAGTTGGTATCAGAGCTTAGGTTGAGCGAACACCTAGGCTTGTGTGGCATGTGCTCATTAGAGATAGGGTCAGTAGTATCCTAGAATGAGTTGAGTGTATAATACGAGAGCGCGTATTTGTTATTAATATAAAAATTGTTTTATATTGTGTTGGCTAGTCTGTTGAGTGGTTTATGAATTCTGATCGAATAATGGGACGCCACAAAGTCGATAGGGATTTCTAAACACTTGAACAGAAAATACGACATGATATTGTTTTTAAGTGGGTAAATGAAATAATTTTACCCAAGATTTCTATTTTGATATAGAAAGAATAGTTTTCTAGAATTATTATTATATGGATGTGTTGGATGTTGATTTTATAATCAAATGAGATTATAAAATTTAGAATGGTTATTTATAACCAAATAGAATTTGTATAGGGATTAAATATACAAATGAGATGAATTAGAATTAAATTCAAACCATAATTAAGAATTCAAAATCCTGGGAAGTTGAAAAAGATTTTTCAAAGTATATTAAAATAATATAGATTTGTTTTAGAAGGATTTGAAAGAAAATCATTTTAGATGAATTTTGAAATAATAAAGCACTGAACTCACTTCAGTGGCTGGGAAGTAATTCTGATGATGATTGCAACATCATCAGTGTTCATTTCCGAGTTTCTAAGTGATGAATTGCTGCCTTAGAAAAAGTTTTGATGGAAATTTGTTTGAAGAAAACAAATTGGTTTGAATATTCAAATGTTTTTAATATGAAATGGAAATAAATATATATGTATATATTTAAGTGATTTCAAAAGAATTTGAAAAGATAAACCCAGGGATTTGAATTCTGGAATTTAAATTTAACTTAAACAAGTTAAATGGTTCGAGGTGAATAAATTGACTAGAATCAATTTGAAATAAATTGAAATGAATATGAATTAGAATGCATATGAATGGAAACCAAAAGTTTTGGTTGAAATTAAAGTCATAGAAATATGAGGAGTTGAGTTTCAACATAAGTGAATTTTTGAAAAGTAATAGATTTGTACCATTTTTCCTACCTTAGCAATTTCGAGGACGAAATTATATTAAGGGGGAAAGAATGTAACGACCCAGATTTTTGAACAGTTTATTTTAAATATTTAGTATGGTTTTAAATATTGATTCGAATATAAATGGATTTTTTATTATGGAATTTATCGGGTTAATAATCGATATATGATTTAATATCGAATATATTGAATTGCCGTAATACTAGAACGATAAATAATTTGACGTTGAGTTAAAACTGAGTTGAGCCAATTCAGTCGATTAATATAAATTCTATTGAATTAGAACGGTAATAATAATTTATTTTCGATAAATTGGATTGTTTGAAATCGATTATATGTTGAATCTAATTTAGTTTAAATCGTTAATTCAAATTGTTATCTTTTTCACAATTTAATTTCAGAACTCATTCTGTTGAATTTAGAATGGTGGATAACATTAGCAACATTACTCGTTATGATTTAAGAGTGGTTCGAGATTTGAATTTAAGGGACCGTGAAATATTTTATTATTTAATTAAACAAAATCAAATCAAAGGAATTAATTCAGCCGACCTACTTCTTTTATATCGTCACCCTAAACTAAATTTCGCAGACCTATACATTTCTCGAGCACAATATTCTGTTCTCTAGCCTCTTAACAAAGGCAGACAGGATTTAATGGCTTTAAGTACTGGATGTTCCTTCTCGCGCCTATAAAACAAGGTTAAGGCTTTGCTATTCTTTCATTCTGAATCCCATCTTCATTCTTGCCTTCGTTCCTTTTCCCCAATTCAAACCATTTCAATCCACCGAAAAAAAAAAGAAAAAAAAATCAAATCAAACTCGCTACTTGAATCGCGAGTCCGGAGCTCGAATCAAAGCTGAATGCGGTTGCAAATTCGATGGAGTATCGGAGGGGTAAAATCGATTCTGGAAGAGGAAGGTTCGAACTCGAACCAGTCGAGTGGGATTTCGAAGGCGCATCGTGGATTTGGGATTAACATAGTTATCCGCACCAAACATCAAGGTTTGGTGGAGTTCGACGATGCGAGGTGTTGTTGTCTTCTTCGAGGCTCCAGGTCAAAGTCGAGTTTCGTGAAGAGAGACAGACTGTTGTTCTTTGGTGAGGAGTTATGGCGGTGGGTTCGCAAGTGTAAGAGGGAGTACGGCTATTCTTGGTGGCGACGTGGGTGAACTGGAGGTCGACGCTGACCTTGGGAGGTGCGGTGGTGTGATCAAAGAGGCTGACTGATATAGTTGATTTAAAGAAGAATTAGAAAAAGGTAATTTAAATTTTTATTTCGATAGATTTAATAATAAATGTCATATTAAAATATATATAATTTATTTATTCATTAAGTAGTTAATTTATTGAAATAATGAAGTCAAACAAAAACTGAAATTTGAACTCTAAATTCATTTAGTAAGTTGTTTAAAGTAGTAAATGGGTTAGAATTTAATTAGTGTAATGATTAGAATTTTATTAGTATATCGGCTAGAATTGAATTAGTCTATCTTTAGTAGAAAACCTCGTTAAGGAAATTCAGTAGCTAATTTATAAAATTCGGGATTTCCTTAGGCAAGGACAAATCAAATAAAATCACTTGTATGGAGTCAAAGACTCGGAAATCAATGAACAAAGATTGAAACTGGTACAAGTGCAAATAGATTCCCCGGTGAGTAAATCTCACTCACCTTTTATTTACAATTATTTTTATTTCATTAAAAATAATTGTTTGTTGCTTGTGTGAATGTTTTCTGCTTGTTTTATATATATTAGTTATTTAGGCTATTATATATATATATTGGGTTGATTGATTGGTTGGATTCCCGCAGTCTCATTAGAGGATGCCCGCAGTTTCATAGCAGATGATTACCCTATACGCCCCACGCTATGATTAGTGGATGACCTTCTATACCACGATATTCTTCCACGAAGCAGAATGGGTATTATTTATGTGCTAACATTTGTGGATGCAGGAAAACAGGATGGAGGAATCCAACTGGATTCCTCAAAAATATATTATCTGTTTGTTTATTTGTTTGCATATATATTGTTATATATGATGTGTTAGAAAAATAAATAATTCGTTGCTTTGGGTGTTTAAATATCACTGGGCTTAAGTAATGATATTTAAAATATCGTGGAAGGATATTTGAGATCTAAAAAGGAAAAATTCTATTTTTAAATAGAATTTGAATTTTAAATGGAAATAAAATATAAACTTGTTTTTGAAAAATAAAACAAGTAGTTTCTTTATAAACGAAGTTTATAAATAGTTCTTTTATAACGAAGTTATAAATGAAGTGAAAAGAATTATCATTTGATAATTCAGAAATAGAAATCCAAGCGTGAAATTGGGATTTGAAATGAAATTTCAAAATAGGATGTGAAATGAAATTTTTAAATATATAACTCAAATGAAATTTGAGTATAACGTTTGAATTTTAAAAAGAGTTTAAATATTTGAATTTAAAAAGGAGATTGAATATTAGAAATTCAAATAGAAGTTCAAATAGAATTTGAATAGACGAAATTAGAATGGAAAAAAATAGAATTTGAATTCGAGGAATTTAAAATAAAATTTGAACTCAAAGGAATTCGAATAAAGAAATTCAAATAGAGATTTGCATGTAGAATTTCAAAATAGAATTTGAAATAAACTTTGAAATAGGATTTTCAAAGTAGAATTGGAAATAGAATTTCAAAATAGGATTTCAAAATAGAAAATCCAAATGGTTTTGAAATGGAATTGGAATTCAAGGGAATTCAAATGGATTTGAGTGAAGAAATTCAAATGATGTTAAAAATGAGTTTGAATATTAGAATTCAAATGGGGCTGGAAATGAATTTGAATATTAGAATTCAAATGGAAAATGAAATTTGAATATAAGAGATTCAAATTGAATTCAAATAGGATTTGATCTATGGAATTGGAATATGAAATTCAAATGGGTTTAAACCATGGAATTTTGAATATAGAATTTAAAAAGGAGTTTGAATATTTGAATTTCAATAGAATTCAAATATAGAAATTGGAATATAGAAGTTCAAAAATGGAATTTTAATATAGAATTTGAATAAGAGAATTCAAATGAATTCAAACATAGAATTTGAATATAGGGAATTCAAATAGAAATTCAAGTATTGAATTTGAATATCAAATAGAAAAGGAATTGGAATTTGAATATAGAATTCAAACAAAAGTGAGATTGGAATTTGAATCAAGGAATTCAAATAGAGTTAAAATGGAGTTGAATTCATTTTAAAGAAGTTTAAAGGTTTATATATAAATATAATTAAAACGAACTCGCCGCAGCGATGCAGTTCGTAAATTGGCAATTCGAACTTCAATGGAGTATACAGGACTCAATTGGAGTCGGATCTCTTTGAAACAAGAAACGTCAGGACCGGTTTGATAATAGTTTTCTAATGAAAGAGAAAAATATGAATTTCGTCGTATAGATTTTGAGTTATGTCAAAATCAAATTTTCAGAAAAACAGCGCCAGAACTATTTAAAAACCATAACGGTTTATTTCATTTTATAAAAGGAGTTTAAGCAAATAAAATCCGAATTTCTATTTAGAAAATTTCAGATTTGAGTTATAAAATATATGTGAACTCAGGTGGAGTAATGAATTGATTTTTGAAACAGAAATCAGATTTTTGATTATTGAATAGAATTAACTAATTCGAATAGTAATTAGTAAATGAGATGTTGAATCGATATTGGACCTTAAATAAGTGAATTCAATTTGAAAATTTATATTCGAAATAGAAAGAGAACTAGAATTGAAATTGAAATTCAATTTAGTTATATACGAGTTAAATATTCTGTTTGAACATGTTATGTTCAACAAAGAAGTGAAATAGGCAAAATGACAAATTAAAGAATAAATGGGCGAAACTGAATTCAAACGATTAGATGGTATTGAATTGAATTGAAAACAGGTGAACATGTGTAAGCAGGTTTGATATGAAGTATATGAAGATTTAAATTTTATGTGCCCGACAAAAAGGTACATGTTTAATTCGTATATGAGATTTTATGCGCCGTATCGGCAAGCCGCTTGGCTTTTTCTTTTTCTTTTTGAGATTAGAAGGACCGGGAAAGCTATTTGAAATTTCCCGATGCTCCCGATACAGGGGAGGTTATGGCGAATTTTTCCGGAAATTAAAGGAGTTAGAATATTTTTAAGGAACTTGACAATTAGAAATCTATATATCGATATATATAGAATTCGATAAGGAAACGAAATCAAAAATAGCGTAAAGGGCCAAGATGGTTATTGAAAATATTTGGTTAACAAATATTGATAGAGAAAATGGAGAAGTGATTTAATTAATGAATATTAATTAAAGAGCCCAGTGGTTTGTTTAATATGTTGGATGAACACTTGTTTTTATTCGATAGTTAAATCACGGACTATCGAAGTTTTCTCCATCGTTGTCAATATGGAGAGACCGGTTGGATTATTATCCGAAGAACCACTCCGTATCGGCATAAGCGTTGCGAACCAAGTATGCTGAATATATTGAAGACGGAGTAAAGTGCAAGGGCTTTTCTATTTATAGAAATTGTGCCTTCGGTTTCGTTCAATCCCAGAACGAACGTAAATGGACGAATGTCTGACAGAGTATTTCCAATGATCAAATGGGTTGGTCTGTATGAATGTATATGGTTGCAACGGATTTATTCCCTTAGCATAATATCCAGAATATTTGTGCAAACTCAACTAGTGATTAACGGATCTGACAATGTGGCATTCAAAGTGATTGTGCTATCAATGAATGGTAAGTATTCGTAGCCTCAGGCCTCAACAACCGGGAAAGGACAAAAATCGGGCAGGCAGCATGGCTATGCGGGTCGCACCCATTAGGATGTATAATCACCTATCTAGAGGTTCATTTAATTTCTTATTCTATTCGATGCTGTCCCTGTCGGGAGACGGTTGCTGATCCCAACCGTTGGTGATATACATTCGATACACTCAAGCGAAATGAGTGGTCGGTCATGTGTGGGCCGGGTTACAAGATGTTCTTGTTGAAACCAGTGTATTCCTCTCTAGAGATACACAGTCGGAAGGTGGTTCCATACCTTGTCATGTTGGAAATCCAATCTCCAATAAACGCCATGCGGTTTTTGATTTTATACTATATATGTGGAGCGTGAGATGCAAGCGTTCTGCTATTTGGTTATTTACTTGATGTAGACATTATTATAATATCACTGGATTTTCGTATCAAAGAGTTTTGGGTTATAGTAAGGTAAAAGCCGTCCATGTTTATGTGTGGGCTGGTCTTACTATTATCTTTTCTTTCGAAAAGAGTTTTGAAAGTTAAACAAGTGGTTGGAGTTTACTCACACCAGTCCCATGACTGACCCAGAGTTTATTTTGTTTTGTTTTCCCTAAACTCTTGGGTGCCCAAATTTGTACGGGCAGTCAAGTGTTTCAGGCTTTTACAGATACACTTGGAGGAGCTTGAAGCAGGAGGCTTCAACGTTAGTTATTTAGAGTTACTTCCGCTGGATCAAATGTTATGTGTTCTCTGATGATGGTATGTATATATGTACAAAACAGATTTGTATTTCGAAGCTTATGTTATATAATATATTTTATTCGTTCCGCTGTGAGTTTGTGATCTTTGTTTTCTTCTATTCTAATATTTCTTTCTTTCTATTTCTCATCCTCTATCTTCTTTCTATTAATGGTTCGTATTTCTGTGTTATTTGGGTTGGACGTGGGTGGTATTTAGTCAACTCAGATAGCTCGGATTTGCGGGCCTTTACAGGTTTCTTGGTTAGCCGGGATAAAGAAATGAAAGAATGGAAGAATGATTTAGTTTCTGGTTTAAGTTTGTGGAAAATGAACGCGACATGTTATTAAATAGGATAGTGATAGAAGGATAAGAACCACATCCAATTCCATAGCTTGTAGGTAGATTCGGGATTACATTGTCCTTTGTCGAAGATTTAAGGGAGAAGGAAGTGTCTGATTTGAAAGTTAAAAGAGAAGATGGGGAATAGGCTTACAGAATAGATGTGTTTGGTCGTCTCCTATTTATTAAATTTATAAATATATACTTTGATTTATTTATTTTAACCTTTGTACTATAAAATAAAGTATCATGTGCTATCGAACCCCTATTTGAACGCAACAAACAGCATTTCTGGGGTTCTACCACCATTCTGAACATACTGGAACAATCTCTATGGTCTATTTTTACCATATGTAGAAGATATTTAATTAAATTAATGATTTACCATATAATTCAATTTAATATAAACTGATTAAAAATAAACAAATTGATATTATTATACAAATATATTCAAACTGAATTTATATAAATTCCAGAATATACTGACTTAAATTTTAGACTCGATATACATGCTAAACCAATATTCAATTTGTTAAATATCGATTTATTTTTTTAAATAAATTTTTCGGTTTATAAACAAATTCCATAGCGACTATTTGAAAATTTGATTTAGCCATAACTGACAATATAAATTATGAAATTCTAATTTTTCTCTTTTATAAAATAAAATAAAATTTAACAGATTCAAATATTTCTTGTTTCAGCGAATTTCGACCTATAACAGATCATGTACACTCAATTGAAGTTCAAAACTGAATATTACAATTGTCGTGCCATTTACGAGCTCGTTTTAATTAATATATATTTATATGTTCAAAACTCGATTTAATTAATATAAAATTCCATTTATATTACGAATTCAATATTTAAACTAATTTAAATATTCAAATCTTAAGTGATAAAAATACGGGTCTTTACATTCCTTCCCCCTTAAAAGAATTTCGTCCTCGAAATTACTCAGTAGAAAAAATAGTTGTGCCTTATTAACTTCTACCAATCCATTCTTGCAACTCAATGCTTACCTCAACATCCTTACTACCCAAACAACTTACTAGTTTCCAACTCCACTTAGAAATCCTTAACTTCGATTAACCTTTTGTTAACAAAATTTTCAAAACTGTTGAAAAATTTTCAAACTCCCTAAATTTTCGAAAAATTACGCCAACACCTCCTTTGTTTGGGTTAATAGTTCAAACCTTAACTCGCCTCTCTAGGCCCTTCTCATTCAAAAAGAAAATCAAAAAGCCTAGTGGCTTGCCGATCCGGCGCATAAAATCTCATATTGAATTAAACATGTACCTTTTTTGTCGAGCAACCCATATTTATTCTTCACACTTGCTTCATCCAGTAACCTATTTAATCATATACATATCCATTCTGTAATAACCCGGAAATCCGAGCCAATTTAAAATTTTTATTTTGGCAATTTTAGTGAATTTTAATTATTTAAAATGAAATATTTTAAATAATATCGACGAGAAATTTATTTTGAATAGAATTCGAACGTATATATTTATATAGATCGTCGTTAGAATATAAACATTTATTTATAAATTATAAAAGGAATAGAAAATGGCATGGTAGTTCGATAATTCGATTTCAAAATTCAAATGAATGTACAGGATTCAAAATAAATCGGATTTTAGCGAAACAAAAAATATTAGAATCTAATTGATAATATCTCTCCAACGAATCCGACAAATCAAAATTTCATAGCGGGAATCAAAAGATATGCCCAGTTGAAAATTCAGAATAGTCGCTATGGAAATCTAGCCCTTAAAAATGGAAATTTTGCAAACGACCTCGGATTTCGACGAAACCACTTTTGTTGGATCCGCGATGTTAAGTTATTGCTAGGTTTCAAATTTCATAATATTTCGAATCAATATGTCAGCGTGGAAAAGGAAAACGCATTTGACCAATTTTAGTTGATTTTAATCGACTGGAAAATGACCATTTTTCAAATGGTCTCAGAATTTGACGAAACTAGTTTTCTTCGGACCGTATCGTCAACACGAGGCTAGAAAATATTTTTTTGGCGTTTTTCGAGTTAGTATGTGACCCCGGTAAATTGAAATGTGCGTTCAAATTCAATATATAGAGTTATATGTTGATTTTGACGAATACTGATCGAAACGAGTGAATCAGCTTACGATACATATCCCATTGTGTTCGGAATGGGGGTATTACGCTGTGGACGACAGTCGGCGGGTTTGATTTCGAGTCCAAACAAAAAAGTCAACCCCTTTTGAAAATAAAATATTAATATATGTATATTTTTAATAACACCCCCAATTCCTTTTCCCTCCTCTCTCTCTTACTTTTTCTATTAGAAAAAAAAGAAAAAAAACCTAGCCTAATCGATCGCGACCCCCCAGGCGGCGCCGCCACCGCGATTTCCCCCTCCTGCCGACGCGATTTCCCCCCTCCTCCTGCCGACGCGATTCCCCCCTCTCTCCATCTGCCGACGCGCAAACCCACCCACCCCCCCCCCCCCCCCCGAACCCTAGCCGCCCACTCGAGCTCGACCTCGCCAACCCCTCTCCGCCCTGTACACCGCAGCCCCCTTCCTTCTACGAAAAATCGAATTTAAGGTGCGTTCTTTTATTTTATTTTATTTACATTTATTTATTTTATTTTCAGTCACTATATAGTAATCATGTTTAAAAATATGATTTTGAATAAAAGATTATAATTTTTATAAGCTAGAAAGATTATATTTTTATTTAGAAAAAGGTTTCAGTTTTAAAAGAAATATGTGGAGTAGTAAAAATATGATCTTTAGTTGTAAATCTCATATATAAAAATATGATGTTGGATGAAGTAAAAAAGAGGATTTTTTATTTAGCTAAATATATGATTTTTATATATTGAATAGCAAAGTAAAAATATGATTTTTATATATTGAATAGCAAAGTAAAAATTTGATTTTTATATATTGAATAGCAAAGTAAAAATTCGATTTTTATATATTGAATAGCGAAGTAAAAATGTGATTTTTATATATGTAGTGATTACGGATGATGAAAGTAAGGAAAGAAGGAACGGCGAAGACTTCTACATTTGAAGTGTCGTGGAGTTGGGATAGCTTTATGTGAGAACTTCTCACCTTTAATTAATTTTCTAGTTAAAATATATACTAGGATGCAGACGGTGTTTAGTAGCACCCGACACCCGTCGTCCACAAACCATGGACGGCTTGTATGCTTGGTTGTTTGATTTTGATGTGTAGTTGATTGTGTGATGTGATGTGAAATGAAATAAAATATTTATATAGTTAAAAATATTTTATAGTTAAAAATAGAATTTTTAACGTTTATATGAAATGAAATAAATTAATATAAACAAATCGAACGATTTGTTTATATACACACATTTGTCTGATATTGATTGGGACGATAAATTTTACACATCGCCCAACTGCTCAAATAAAATCTGTGTTAGATTGTTTGAAACCCCACACGAGTATTGGGATGATATATGATGTACACTAATCCCGATAATTAGTTGTATGTCGATCGATTGATTGACAGACTGTGATAAGCGTTGAATATTTATACTTGATGCTTATACAGGGTAGAATGCACTTTGGATGATGGTTGATTATTTGTCATTGTGGATATATACATGCGTTGTATGAAAATCCATAGAAATAAAATCTATGGTAATTGATTGGGCTTCATTCCAGTTTTAAATAGAAATATTTGAAACAGAAATATTTGAAATAGAAATATTTGAAATAGAAATATTTGAAATAGAAACATTTGAAATAGAAATATTTGAAATAGAAATATTCGAAATAGAATATTTGAAAATAGAAATATATGAAGCCGTGTTGATTAGATTGAAGCCATTTTGACGTGAACGATATTTATATCGATTTTATTCATTTTATAATGAATATCGAAAGTGATTTCAAAATCTGATATTTTGAAAAGAATTAGAATTTGAATTGAAAGTGAATAGAAATGAATTCGAACTGAAAGTGAATAGAAATGAATTCGAATTGAAAGTGAATAGAAATGAATTCGAATTGAAAGTGAATAGAAATGAATTCGAATTGAAACTGAATTAAAATTCGATTTGAATTGAAATCAATTTGAAATGAATTTAAATCCAATTTATAAGGAAAAATTCAATTTTGATTTGAATTTGAAAAGAAGTTGAAATCGTTTTGAAAACGAATTTAAAACGATTTACATAATACGTTTTAAAAGGAAATCGACGAAGTATATATTATATATATTATACATATTATACATATAATATAATGGCCTGAATAGAATGCGTAGCGCTACGGCAGTTCGTGAATTTCGACCATTGACTTCGAATTGACATTGTGGGAGATCCGTCCGTCGAATTCTCCTAAAACCGGAACCGTTCGGTTCGTATCGAAAAGAGCTTTCTAACGAATATTAGAAATTTGAAATCTAACGGTTGGATTTGGAATTATGTCCAAATCAAATTTGAAAAAGGTCGCAGTAAGTGCAGTTCGATGGCCATTGATGGAAATCGACTGTACGAGCCTTGATAAAATTATTAAAAATATCAATAATTTGTGTAAAATCATAAGAAGTGATTTGGGAAGAATTGGGATGAAAAACTCCATATTTGAAAAGATTAAAATAGATTTTCATCGAAATGAACTAGTTTTGAACTAGAATAATAATTTATTTATTTTTTTAAAATAAATAAATTGGATTTGAAATGGTTTTGAAAATAACCAGAATTTCCAATAATTGCATTGGAATGGATTTGAATCGAAATTGTCTTCGGAATATTTCGATGTTGGATTTCGTGATTATACAGATATTGTTATGGAAATTTGAAAGATATATAAATATCGTTATTTCCAATACGATATTTGTTGGTCGTAGAATTTGATATTGAATATAAGTCGATATATTTTCTATTCAGAGCCTTGTATTTAATGTCAAATGTGATTTGGGTTTGTCGTGAATGGTGTCTTCATTAACACTGTTCTTAAACCCAGTTGAGAAAAGGAATAAATCTTTTTATTTAGATTTAATGAAGTGTACCAATTAAATAATATTTAATTGGAATTGAAATGGTATTGATTTTTGGGTTTATCGTGAACAGTGTTTTAAATAACACTTGTTCTTTAACCCAATAATTAATGGAATGTGATTTTGGGTTTATCGTGAACCGTGTTTTAAATGACACTGATTCTTTAACCCAGTTAAGGATTAAAACTAAGTGGAGTTTTAATGAATCTTTAATTAGATTGAAAAGATCGAGAATGGAGTATCACCAGTTTTACTCCAGGCGATAGTTAAATCTTTAATTAGATTTGAACGTGAAATGGTAATTGAATTTACCGATAACACCGTGGTGTTAGATATGAAGTATTACCAGTTTTACTTCATGGGATGAATAGGTTGGGATTGGGAAATAAAATAAATGATTACTTCGGTGTGGTTCGCTAATCCCGACTAGTTTGAATCAATATTCAAAGAAGATTAAAGAATAAATTTAAAGAATTTATCTTTGATAAAATTAATGGGAACCTTTCCCAAAGTATAAGAATATTTGAATAAAAGAATATTCTGAATTGGAATGAGGTGTATGTTGTGTTGGTGTAACACTAGTTTATTATATACGCGAGTTATTCGGAAAGACCAGGTTTATCCCATTCTGAATAAATGATACGACGATAAGTCGAAGATGAAGACGGTGGTTGAAGACCAGAAGTCTTCACAACGTTCAGGTGATTACTGATGATCTTGATTGGGCTATACACCCAAGAAGATGGAAACAGTTGGTGATCGTCCAGACGTACTTGGAGATCGATGGATATGCGGGGTACTAGGTGCCTCCGGTTTCGTTCAGACCCAGAACGAACTTGTTAATGGACTGTGTGTCTGACATTGGATTTTAGTCTGTGTGATTGATTTCTATTAAATATATATCTGTTTGGTGGCGGAGAATTTATTCTCTTGCTTAATGCCCTTCTCTGAGACGTACGAGCTCAGGGGTTATATATTGATGGATATCAAACGCATGGAGTGAATTGCCTGTGTGGCATGCCTAAGTGGAAATTGATCAAGGCTTCTGTTGAAAAGCAAAGTCCTGTGGTGATGATCAAAGCACGGCCTTTGTGGCGTAGCTTTGTGTAGCGTTGATTCGCAAGCCTCACACCCCGGTGGTGATCCAAAAACGGGAGAGGACCTTAGGGAGGACATGCGTTTCTTTCTAGCTAGAATTGGCGCCAGTGGTTTTACATGCCCTGACGAGTTTGACTTATGTGGTTGTTGCTGTTGCGAGGCGCCTCGGATATATTGGTCGTTCTCGAATCGATGGAGTCATTCGTTGGCTCATTTGCGCCCCATAGGGCGGGGAGACATATTGTCCAGGGTTTAAGTTTAATCCACATCGAGTGGACCGGCCCTGACGATCCAAGGTGCAGTCGAGCTTTGTATCCTGAGACATGGTAGGCTAGATTGTCTCGAATTCGGTAGAGGACTATCTTTGCCTCGGTTCAAATCATGATTGTTTGAAACAAACATGTTCAAAAATATATTTTTGCTTATGAACCTATCTAGTTTTATTTGTAACCCAAGTTCAAATTTGTAAGTCCAATTCATACTTGAGTTCCAAGCTTAATTGAACACAATTCGATTCATTTTTCATTCAATTTCTCTTTAACTCAAGTTTATGCAATCTGTATTTATATTCATTATTCAATATATACACATATGTTCACTTCTATTTCAAGACTCAATTTAACTCAATTGAATAACATTTTAGATCATATTCAATTATTCCTACTCGACTTGGATTTATTTTGATTCACTTCTCATTCCACTCGATACATTCAAATTGTATGCGTCGAGTTATAATTGATGATCAACATTCAATTAATTTGTAGTTTAACTTGAATTCAAGCAATTTCATTCCATATTGATTTAATAATCCATTTTAATTTAATATGATTTCAATTTCAATCCAACTCTATTTAGCTTACCTTTCAGTCAAGTATCAATCCATCCATTTATTTTGGGATTTGTTTACCTTAGCTTCAAATCTATACCCAAGTTTTAATTTTTACTTCAAGAATCATTCCTTTTATCATTTGGCTATACTTAACCATTTTAATTTCATAATTCCATTTGACTTTTATTCAACAATCAAATACCAACAAAATTTAAGAAAATTATTTCTTTTATATACAAAAATAAATTTGGGCAAAATTATTTTATTTACTCGCTTTTCAAAATAATATTGCATCAGTTTCCAGTTAAAAATCAAACAGATCAAACGATACAATACAAAACAATTTTTATAAAATATACAAATACGCGCTCATATATACACACAACTCAATCTAGGATATCACTAATCCCATCTCTATCGAGTTATACCACAGAGCCAAGGTTATTCCTAAACCTGGCTCTGATACCACCGTAACGAACCAGAAAATTCGATGCTCGAATTTTCGACACAAATACATCCCATATCCAAAACTCGAGTACCGAAAATCCAGAACGTTTAAGAAAGAAGTTAGAGGGTGAGATAAGAAAGAAAGAAACAGAAGAATAGAAGAAAAAGAAGAAGAACAACTAATTACAATATACAGTCTCACATCGCAGTGGATTAAAATATAATACGGAAATAAACCTTTATTGAGAACTTTAAGAACAATACTTACAATTTATCAGAGTACCGCAGACATTCAATTCATTTAGACAGTTATAACAGTTTGTCCTCATTTACAACACATAGCGGAATACTATATATATTGTACGTCTGAACTCATCCATCTTGTCTCCTAAAGTCCGTGTCATCCTATCCTGAACCTACAAACTCGGTCAACCCAACTCATTCTGACCCGAGCATTTCAAACCCCATTGGTCAGTCTGGTGAACCAGCGTGAGGAAACTCACTGAATTATTGGTAGCATACAACTTGATTTTAAAGTTAAAAATCATTTCGAAAGAAAAAGATAATCGTAAGACCATTCCACACATAAACACGGACGGTTTTTATCTTACGATAACCCAAACCATTTTTCAAATCAATATCTTTTCTAATATTATAATAGTGTCTAAATACAAATAAATATCAATCTAGCAGAACGCTTGCATCTCACGCTCTACATATATAGTATACAATCAAAACCGCGGGCGCTAACTGGAGATTGGATTTCCAACAATGACAAGTTATGGGGCCACCTTCCGGTAGTGTATCTCTAGAGAGGAATACACTGGGTTCAACAAGAACGTCTTGCAACCCGGCCTACACATGACCGACCACTCATTTCTCTTGAGTGTATCGAATATATTGTTGCCTACGGTTGCTAGCAACATAACCGTTCCTGGGAGATACAGAAGCGAAAAGAAGAACAAAAATGAATATTCTTTAGATGGTGACAATACACCCTAATGGGAATGACCCACATAGCCATGCTGCCTGCCCGATTTTTGTCATTTCCCGGTGGTGAGGTTTGAGGTTATAATTCATTCATTTATTTGTTTATTATTTTAGAACATCCGGCCATCATTCACTTTGAATGCCACATCGTCAGATCCATCGGAAAATCACTAATTGATTTTCCCAAAAATACTCAGATTGTTAGGCTAAAGAAGTTTCCCTTCTTCGCCGTCAACTTCGTACGTTTCAAGAAATCAACGTACGTAATCCATCTGGAAATACTCTGTCAGACACTCGTCCATACAAGTTGTCCTGGGAATGAACAAACCGAAGGCACTCTCCTACGGCATCCTCGGAATCACCCTACGGATCAGTAGCGAGTAGTCTTTGCAATCCGTCGATTTCAACCACGACAGGATCACCATCAAAATATCTCCGGGAGCAACTCCAGAGAATTCGACAAGTAGTCCTTTCGCTTATGAAGACTACAGACTTCATTTCTCCATCTTCAATTCAGCATCTTCCACGTTTACGTATTAGTTGGTTCGGAAAGGTTTTCGAATAGATTCGATCCCGGTTTTTCCGTACCAACAAGCGTATAAGACAGATTTGATAGTCGGTTATTTAACCATCAAATAAAACAACCACTCATCCATAAAAGAAAATTTAATTTGTTGATTTCGTATTCTCCATCATTTTAGCTTCTTTTGATTAACCATCCGTTAATTCAAAACTTCTTTATTTCCAATAATTGGGATATTCATTGCTCATCTTATATTTATATATAAGAATATTCAAAACTCCATCGTCTTAAAAGACTTTTAAGAACATATTTCTTATCTCGATTATTAGTTATTAACCATAAACCAGTAAGAGAAAAATTCCATAAGTATCAACCTCGAAGGCCGAAACCAACATCAGATCGACACTCAGAAAATCATTCAACTCACTAGTCTCTAGTCAGTTTCTAATTTCCTTATCTTCATTTCTTAACTTCAAACGAATAAAAATTCCAGTTATTTACTATCACTTCAAACGAGATATTTATCTAAACATATAATCACTTCAAATATTTATTTACAAATATGATTTTACAAAACCATTACCGAATATTCTATAATATTCTTTATAAACACCTATATAGTTTTATTTTAATTTATCTCAGTTTATTCCAATAACTTTTCCCACAAAATGTTTGTATATAAATATCATTTGCCAATTCTTACTATTCATAATTATTATCTAAAAATGTTATATAAAATTCTTTAATATAATCTGTATTATATTCCAATTTGGTTCGACTTGAATTCCATTAGAATTCATAAATTTAAAACAACTCTCACTTCTAATGATTCTCACTTGCAAGATATTTTGCTTTTCCCCTTATTTGTCCTAATCGTTAATAATATCTCGTAATCCAAGTTCACACTTGGCTCTGTTGGCCAATCTGAATTTATACTTGCAATTTCAAATTTCATTTCTATTTATAACTTCTACTGAGTTATTTTATAAAATCACCTTTATATTTCCCCTGGAATTGGAAAATTTTAATTCATTTCAAATGTTAGTTTCAAACGACATTTCCACTTCCTTTTTCGAAGCTACGCTCAATTATAACTTTCTCAAAATACTTCCAATATATGGTTTTCACTTTTTTTAATGTCATTTATAAAACAAATTCTCATCTTATTTATTAAAACAACATTTACTTTTCCATTCTATTTAATTTGGTTATTAAATAAAGATTTCTATTTAGAAATAAATATTTCCCTTTAAGTTCTTTTTATATTTCAATTCTATTTTGAAATCCATATTTTCCAAATCCTCAAGTGGTAATCGTTCATTCCTTTATAAACATTGTTTATAAAATCGCCTTATTAACTCATTTGTTTAAACAAACCTTTCCTTTAAACCGTATTTATAATTCGGATTCCAAATGAATATTTCTATTTAAAATAGATATTTTCCCTTGAGACAATTTCAATTTATTTAAAATAACGGTTTATTTTACGATTTCCATTTCTTTTCCAAATTCATACATACTTCACATTTTTTCCAAATTTCCCTAATAATACCACTTCTCATAATGTCGTCTATAAAATCATTTCTTCACAATATTTATTTAAACAAATATTTGTTTCTAAATTCTATTTATTTTGGATTCTAACTAACCATTTTCATTTGGAATAATTGTTTTAAAACTCTTTTTATATTCCAATTTCTGTTTTAGAATCCATATATTATTCTTTAGGATATTTAAAATATCCAAAATCAACAATTTGAGTCACTAACACATTCAAACATATCATAAGCTATGACAGGTTATAAACACATTATATATCAGCATATATGTAAAAACAAATAATTTAAATGTGACATCCACATATGTTAGTCAACAATAATAATACCCATCATGCTCGAGGCAGGATATCGCGGCATAAAGGTCATCCACTATATATATTATGGGGGCGCATAGGGAAATCATCCGCTAATGGTACTGCGGGCATCCGCTAATGGTACTGCGAGCATTATCCAATCACCAATCACCAATATTATCATTATATAGTATTATTATATATTATTATCACTTTATATTAACCAACTTATCAGCTAACAAGCAATAAAATAAATTGGAACTATTGAAAATTGTTCCCAAAAATTTAACTGAGTGAGTTTTAACTCACCTCGGTTTCCTTTGTTGAATATCCGTCTAAAATCCCATATCTTTCTAGCTACTCATGTACTTGACTCGTCTTGAATAATTTATTCCTATGATTATAAATTAAATGATTCATTTATTTAAATTAACTATTTTAAATAAATTATATATGCAAAATTTAAATTTATAGAAAAAAGGTATACCTTATCGTTAATGCCAACTCGACCTCACTATCATCGTTAGACTGAAATCTAATCGTTCGCTTACCACTGTCCAGTACTCTTGTCTCCTTCTAATAGCAAAACATTGGACTAGACATGCCACTCACACAATTTCCAATTCGATCATCTAGTGACACCATTACTGCTTCAACCCCCCATCAGCCTTCACTATCACACACTTCTCCCAATCCTAGTCCACATATGCATGCGTCAACCAATCCTCACAAAAACAAATCCACACTGTAATCTTTACTACTAACTTTCACATCCACCCTGTCCAACTCCGTTTTGAATTCTGGTCATCATGTTTACCATCAAACCCCATTCCATAACATACGCATAACAGCTTCGTCCTTCAAAATTTTCAAATCCAAATTCCCTTTGTTTTGTTGTCCCACCCCATCACCATCGTCCAAAGTATTATCATAGACTAAATTCAAAACTTTTCCCAAAAAAAACAAAAATCACCTTCCCTTCCATTGTTGATCACCCAGTTTAGCATACTTCACTTAACAGCATTGCACATCCCCTTCACGAAAATCACAGGAATTGAAAAGCCTACAACATTCAGTCCACCATTAACAGGGTCAAACTCCTCCAAATCGCCACATCTCAGACCGTTTATCTCCACTTCAGTCGTACCCAATATCTCGCACCATACCAGATCGTGCTTCAATAACCCACTGAAAACTTCACGCAACTCTTGACAGTGGAAACTTAAATTACAATGCCCCAAATCTCTTCGAATTTCCATTTCAACCTTCCACCGCGAGTTATTCCAGTGTGCTCGAGTCGGGTTTTAGCTTCAAATCTATACACGTTTTTGATTTGCGGTTTATATTTTCTCGTGGAAATGGGTTTCTAGGTTAGTCGGGATAAAGAAACGAAAGAATGGAAGAATGATTTAGTTTCTGGTTTAAGTTTGTGGAAAATGAACGCAACATGTTATTAAATAGGATAGTGATAGAAGGATAAGAACCACATCCAATTCCATAGCTTGTAGGTAGATTAGGGATTACATTGTCCTTTGTTGAAGACTTAAGGGAGAAGGAAGTGTCTGATTTGAAAGTTAAAAGAGAAGACGGGGAATAGGCTTACTGAATAGATGTGTTCGGTCGTCTCCTATTTATTAAATTTATAATATATATATTTTGATTTATTTATTTATTTTAACCTGTGTACTATAAAATAAAGTATCATGTGCTATCGAACCCCTATTTGAACGCAACAAACAGCATTTCCAGGGTTCTACCACCATTCTGAACATACTGGAACAATCTCTATGGTCTATTTTTACCATATGCAGAAGATATTTAATTAAATTAATGATTTACCATATAATTCAATTTAATATAAACTAATTAAAAATAAACAAATAAATTGATATTATTATACAAATATATTCAAACTGAATTTATATAAATTCCAGAATATACTGACTTAAATTTTAGACTCGATGTACATGCTAAACCAATATTCAATTTGTTAAAAATCGATTTATTTTATTAAATAAAATTTTCGGTTTATAAACAAATTCCATAGCGACTATTTGAAAGTTTGATTTAGCCATAACTGACAATATAAATTATGAAATTCTAATTTCTCACTTTCATAAAAAAAAAATTAAAATTTAAAAGATTCAAATATTTCTTGTTTCAGCGAGTTTCGACCTATAACGGATCATGTACACTCAACTGAAGTTCAAAACTGAATATTACGAATTGTCGTGCCATTTACGAGCTCGTTTTAATTAATATATATTTATATGTTCAAAATTCGATTTAATTAATATAAAATTCCATTTATATTACGAATTCAATATTTAAACTAATTTAAATATTCAAATCTTATGTGATAAAAATATGGGTCGTTATAATCAGCATTTTCAAATCAAACAAATATTATGATCCTTGAAATATAGAATTTTACATTACTTTCACTGATTGAAAACATTATGCCTTTGTGATATGCTAAAGTTTATGGTATTGCTACCGACTAGTAGTTCGTGACACTATTGTTAGATATGCAATGTAGCAATCACAAAGCGATTATTTTTTTCCTTTTTTTAGGAGCAAGTTTGCCTTTATCACAAAATTCATTTCTTACCAATTATTCAATAATAAGTTTTCAAACAAATATTGTATAAATTTACATCTAAAAAAATAAAACCGTAATATTACTAAGCAAAATGAAATTAAACTGAATCCAAAAATTGTATTATAATTGTTAATTTTATATGCAATGTGCAAAAATGGTTTAAACTTCTTACAACAAAACCATTATGTCATTTACAAATCTTGAAAGAAATAACCTGCATACTTGAGACAATCATATCAAGAAAACTAGTATTATCACATTTTTTACCATATAAATGAAAAATAAAACCCACCCTATAAAAATAACCGTAGAGAATGTGGCAGTATCCAATAAGCAATACATGTACGCTATCCAAATTTACTAATATTTAAGTAACATATTAAGCGATTAGTTTTAACTGAATAATTTATGTTGATTTACAACAAAACAACTGTAATTGAAATCCCGGTATACATTTGCTGAAAAAGCATATTTCAAGATATTCTTGCATGTCAAAATTCATCATTAAATAATAGAATTGAATGACTCAACTGCTAAAGTTCCAACAGTTCATTTCAAAGAAAGCAACCTGTCAATACTAAACGGTGTATCCTTCACCGACAAATGAAAAAGATCATCCAACCCGAACAATTGCGTATCCAAGAGGAACTAACCTCAAGCACTCAATTACTTGAAATTGCTATTGTATCTAAATTAATGAAATGTAATCAGGAATGAGGTAATAGGAAGCTTATGAAAACAAAGCAACCAATGTCGCAGTCCTGAATATTTAAATGTTGCCAACTAAACTAGAATCTTAGCAACTCATAATTTTACTAAGAATCAGATACCATGTGGTGATTTTTGTGTACCAAATAATTCATCATCTAAAATCAATGATTAAGATACAAAAACGATGCAATCTCGGTCGAAAGATGGTGATAATTTTGAAAATCATCATTAAGTATTAGCAACTAAGGTTAACATAACATATTGCAAGTATAAACAAAAAAAAAGGATAAAAATTGAATAACACAGCCAAACGAGATATCAAACAGTAGTGCAGTGTAATATGGAATATGCACCATCATACCACCAATATCAACTTCAGCCAAAGTAGCAAAAACAAAACCTTGTATGACAAATGGTTTAAGATTGAATCGTTCAAAACCTAGTTACTGGTGTTTGATACTCGCTAGATCTATGACTCCGACTTTATTAAATCAATCAAGTCCCTAAATATAGAAAGGAAAAATTACCAGAAAGAACGCTACTGCAGGTCATATTAATAGAAATAAACAGGGGGAAATGCCAGGTAAATCAAATACTGAAAGACCACGAAGAAGAAGGTATGTGCGGCTGCATAAGCGAGTTTGCGATTGTTTTTTCCTATTCGACATTGTAAGAGCAGTATATTATTAAAATTGATATTCTCTTTATTATATTTCCTATCCATGTTTGTATCATTTTAGTTATAAATCATATTTCTCTTTTATTTTTAGGGCATACTAGCACCTTTAATGCATTTCACTGTTTAAGTTTCTGCCATTAACATTTTTCTTTGTTATATTACTAAGCAATGTTTGCATTTGATTACCTCATATTTAAAGACTAGACTAATTATTATTAGACTTCTAATATTCATTACTTATTGCACTATTTTAGTAATTATATTTATTACTATATTCATATTATTAAGCAACTTGATTTTGATGATAGGTTTTTCACATACCTCTTTGAAATGGACATAGGAAAAGAAAATTTTATGGTTTTATTAGCAACATGCTTAAATGTGTCTTGAGCATACAGGTCAACAACATTGAATTCCATATACGTTGATGTTGCGTATGACGATGTTATAGGATCAACAGTAAATATATTGATAAAACGTTCGTATAAAATGGATCTTAAATATCTTTTCACACCGAATATCTTGATAACACTGAATATCCTATAAATGGATCCTAAATGTGTGAATAAATTTCATGGTAGATGTCATATACAATCGAAATTCCATATACGTTTTACAGACCATAAATGGACATTGCATAAAAGATTATGGGTAGCAGGTCTCCCTAGACTCTCAGTATCAGCAATGTTGAATACTCTCTTAATGATTGGAAAAAGGGCACTTCTCAAGAGTACTAGCAATAAAAGGCTGCCATATTCATAGTCAATAATGATAAGCATACTTCTTGGCTTGGAATACAATGCAAGCATGCACATATTTTGGCAACTGATAACAAAAGCTTTTTAGTATGTCATACAGGGTCCTTTCTGTCATATGCAAACACAGGAAATTTATTAAAGAAAGACATCTCAAGATAATTTGATAGGTAACAATTTGTATCTCACCTATGAAAATATTCATATATTTTTTTTGGTGGTGTGTCCAGATGTTCAAAAAGTTCGGGAAAACACATTTGTTAAATTTTTGGGGTCTAACATGTTTGTTAATTTTTTTTTTGTGAAACATGTTTGTTAAATTTCTTTTCAGAACCAAATCCAAATAGAAACGATGATCCATACAATGGCATGATGCGCATCAAATCGAACATACACACCTATCACGTACGCATAAACACTACTTTGCCTCTCTATATAAAACTGCTCATGTGCATGCACAGAAAATACATACAAGCAGCACTTACACCAAACTAAATGCAGCAGCTACAAAGCCAACACATCAAGTTCAAAAAAAAAATCAAAATTTCAGGGTCAAGTTCAGTTTTAGGTCATAGCATACAACCCAAAGAAGCAATAACAGTAGCAAGCATGCGCAAGATAGCGACAAACAAGTGAAGTAAGGCTAGCAAACAACTCAAGCATACATAGGGATTGTTCTGTTATAACTAGGGCTGTTACGGTTAACCATTCAACCGTCGAACCGTTCAAACCATACACACGGTTGCCGCCTACTACGGTAACGGTGACGGTAACGGTTGTGGATTTTGATAACCACGGTAAAATATACCGAACCGCACATGATTTTTTTGTAGAATTTCATAAAAAATATATGTATTTTTAATAACTTAAGCTAGAGAAATAACATATGTATAAATAATTTGTGTTTTTATTTATAGACAACATGCATATAGATGGTTTGTTTTATAAATAAACAAACTAACTCTTAAGAAAAAAGTTTGAACCTGAATTGTTTATGGATAACAATGTAAATTTATGCTAATGGTTGCGGTAACGGTTAGACGGTTACGGTAACGGTTATAAAATTTGCTAACCGTCAACAACGGTTGCGGTTACGGTTGCCGTTAAAATTAGCGGTTGCCGTAACCGTAACACCCCTAGTTATAACTGCATATTATGATCATTATATTTTGATCATATTAGGATCATAATCATAATTATGATGCATTTTATATATGGATAGTATTTAGGATCATTACATATGGTCGATGTAGCGTATATTTATACAAACATATTTAGTGGAAAGAAATGCCAAAAGGCTTGGTAGGCTCTAATACTAAGTTAGAATTCTTAAATAATGTTGAGTATGAAAATAGTTGAGAGAAAGATTGTGAAAAAGGTTGATATTTTACAATACAAGCACATGTTGCATTTTATAAAATAAGCCAGCTTTGACTAAGTCATAATACATCTGTCATTGTACAATCAAAATATTATCCTTAGTGTTGCATATTATTAGTATTTGTCGGAAGATTATTTTTTTGATTCATTATTGGCTAAAGTAGATAAAATGATAAAACACATGTTTCAACCAAGTTGAGCTGAATTTTCAATGCTACAAACAAGTGCAAGACTCATATAGTTTAGCAGCTACATCACGTAACAAGCCACTAGCAGCTCGAGCTACAACTCACTTGGCAAAGCAAATGTAAGACTTATATAGTTTTTTAAGCCCAATTTTTCTTTTGTGTCCTGAACGTTATGTTATGTCGTCTTCAGGATGCGTACCTGCCTTCTGCACGATCCCTCATATTGCTCTTATCCGAAACATCTACCTATGGTCTTGATTAAATTCACAGGTAGATGTTATAGGATCCCTATACTTATTAAAAGTTCATAAGACTAACTGTATTAAAATGCACAAAGCCATGTTTGAAACGTGACAGTACAATAAGAAGTAAACCGGGACTATAAATTCTGAACCTGTGAAATTTTAAAAAAGCATTCCATATAGAAGAGATCTGAGTGCCCAATGAGAAAAAATACATCCAAAAGCTCCTCTTTAGACAGTGAATATAGAGCATCACATCATTTCTAACATCTACTAATCCATTTGATTTCTACATAATAAGGAAAAAAAAGATGACATGATCATCAACCCAACCAAAAGAAGTACATTAAATCAAGAACAAGGCTGCTATAACGTTTTTTTTCCCTTCAACATTTCCTCCATCCCTCTTTGGAAAACGGAAGTTGTATTAAACAATTTTTTTCTAATATTTCATCAAATGATCATGCCATAATAACAACAAAATGTTCGAATGCAAATTTAGAAGTAGGGAAAGGACACCTCTAAAATGTTCTCTAGCATCCCAACTAATTGTCCAACTCTTTCCTTTACAGATAAGAGTCCACGCATTGCCTTAAAGAAGACTGGTTAAAAGGAAATTATTTATGAAGGGATAAGATCAGAAATTGGATATTCGTAAATATTCGGGGGTAGAAGGCAGAAAGAAGGGGTAATAGAAGCAGTTGTAGCCAAAACTATTAGTATGTAAAAACAGCTAGACAAGACCATTACAGTACCAACAAAATTCATAAACAACAAGCTATATACTCATTGATATTTCAAAATACACAAAAAGACCATAATCAACCTGAAGCACAAAGCAAAATTTTCAAAAATGTGTTGCGAAAAAGGCCATGTGGTATACCTGCAAGTAGTAAGCATGCTCCCATACATTTACCCTAAGTAAAGGTACTAAATTTTCTCCTTTGCTTACCAAGAGTCCTAAATGAAAATCATGTAAAGTATGACTGCATGATTCTAGAGTGCTAAAAGTGAGAAATTTCTGGCAGTTTCACCACAAAATTTCCTCAGCACATGAAGTGTTATTGTTGACGTGTTTTACCTGATTAGCAGTCGTTTCAACTCTTACTTTTTTCATCTCAATGTCCAGAAAGCCATTGCGGATCACAAGATAACTTGATAAATCGACATTGACGATAAAATAATGCATCTAAGTATATGAAAGAGTTTCACTTACAACCCAACCAGAACCCTGCAGAGTAGCATCTTCTGCGTTGATTTTTATCTTTAAGGCTTCCAATGAACCAAAGTCCGAACAATCAGCGATCGATGGTGCTTAATATCGCATCCGCAGTCGATGGCGGTGGAAAATCAATAAAGGAAGGAGCGGGAAACTAACACACGAACGAAGACAAAATAAGGAAGGAAAGGCATGAAATTTAGTTATGTAAATTGAAGTGCAGGATAAGATTCACATCTGTGGGGAAAGGCAAACTGGGAGGCGGCTTTGAAGGATAACAAGGATGGGGCTGAAATCGCGAAAGGAGAGACGAAAGATGTGGGGTGGAAAGTATTTTAGGGCAAACGAGGGGGAAATCAATTTTAGGTCTTGGCGGAAAATGTGAAATAGAAGAGGGAAACGAAAGGCAGGAGGAAGGAAGCGACAAACGTACCCAATATTTTTGCCAATTGTTAAATAAATGTAACCAATGCCCGAAAAATAAAATTAAAAACCAGATTGGATACATTTACATATGAAACGCAACCAATAAATATAACCATATGTACATTTTCTTGTAGTGATTTTTATCCAAATCTACCTATGTCATTATAGGTGATTATTTCTCTTTTTCCCCAAATTTAATTATATGCCCAATTCACTATTCAAATCATAGAATTTTACATCCCTTTTCAATTAACCTTTTAATTATGCACCGTATGCTCTTTTTCCCAAGTTATAAGTCAAGGCATATACATATATATACGTTTCGCACAAACCCAAATCTACATATTTTCCAATTTATGTCCCCGGTCCATATTCACCCATTTCAATACAAGTTATACCAAAATCCATATTCGCATATTTTCCCAATGTATGCCTAAAATTCATATTCACATACGTCCCAATTTATGTCCAAAATCAGTATTTAGACATGTCCCATTTTATACCCAATTCCATATTTACATTTATTCCAATGCATGCCTAAATTCATATTATCCAATAAGACATATTCCCCCAAACCCATATTCATATATTTCCAAATTTATGCCTAATTTAGATCCATATTTTCCAGTATCAATTATGTCCCAAATTATGTCTTTCCCCATTATTCCCACTTTTGCATGTTCGCATTTTTCAGCGTTAGGCCTAGGCTCGAAGGTAGCTTGGCTATATAAAAATAAAAAGGGAAAAGAGGGAGAGAAGAGGAGCGAGAGAAGGCATAATAACGAATCAATAATAAACTGATAGAAATAGGCATGAACAGAATAGGCATATTATGACAAGATTTAACATGGCGGCGGTATGAACATATAAAAGTAGATTTGATAGTTATGTCATAATAGGCACCGTTTCAGGATCCAATTTTTATATACATATCACGATTACTATTTAAATATTCAGATCTAAAAATAACGTGAACTTACAGTGAATAGATCTAAGGAAATGGATCCAATTTACTGCGAAGAACATGTTGAATAAATTGTTGTAGTCATCGTTGAATTTTTTGTAGCAATCTTCGAATATGTATAATCTTCTTTGAATTGATTTAGAAGAAGAAAGGACATTTTAATTTTCATTGCAGCAGAGCTTCGCCGTGGTCTAGGGTCATTTATATAGCCTAGGGTTCATGAATCTAGCTCCAAAATCGTCCAGATTCAGAAAAGAAGTTTTTAGAGCCACGGGTAGGTCGACCCCCATGAGCCTGAGTCGACCCCTAGGTCGACCCAGCAGGGTCTTGGGTCCACTTCAAAATGTCGTCCCTTTCTCGATTTGCACGCCGGATTTCTGGTTTTGCTGATTTTTGAATATTTTTGAAATTATATGTATATATATATTCCTTATATGCATACAAACTTCAAACCTTAATGACTTCTTCATACGTTGTCCGATTTACGCAAACCAAATGTCTATCTTGACCAGAAATTCGAGACGGACGCAATGGTACAATCCATTTTATTTGGTTTTGATTATTAAATTAAGTTTTCCTTAATTCGTTGTTAATAGTATATTTCACATTGATTATTCTTTAATTCATCATCTTTAGCGTCGTTAAAATTCCGGGGTGTTACAATAGTGGCCTGGTATATGAAGGATAAAGCCCTAGGGAAGTGGAACTTAATATCAATGGAGAACGAGGGATGGATCTTCATATGGGCCGAATTCAAGACCCGTTTTGAAGCGAAATTTTTGCCAAGGGCCGAATTGACTATTCAGCTAGAGAAATTCATCCACCTCATTGCTTGAGTCTGCAAGAACACGTATATAAATTCATTGGCTTATGTAAGTTTGGTAGAGGATTGGTAGCCACCCCCATGAACAAAGCCCTTAGGTTTGTGAAAGGACTGAACTCCCCGTTGAAGGAAACGTTATTAGCCCAAGTAGCATTTGGGGAAACTTTTGAGACTCTAGCTTAGACAACTACCCTTTTGCATGGCTGAAAGCTCCAAGGAAGATAAAGAAGGTGAGAAATGAGAAAGCTCAAATAGAAATAAGAAGGAATGGTGGAAAAACAACAAGAAGAACTTCAAAAAGGACGCAAAGATTTGTACAAGGTGCAACAGCAAGGGCCATAAGGCTAAGGATTGTAAGACCTCGTTAAAGAAAAAGGAGTTCAAGGGAAAATGTTACAACTGCCATGAAGAAGGACACATTTCCAAAGACTGCGCAAAGCCCAAGGTTGCCGAGAGTGGCCAAAACTATGAAATTGAAGCAACCCCAATTCAAAACCGACCACCAAAAGACCAAGGACATCCCACACTTGAAGGTATAATCTCTATTTTAGGAAATTCATCATAAACCTTGTTTGATTCAGGAGCGACCCATTGTTTTATCACCAAGTGATTAGTAAATCTGTTGAACCTTTCTGTATCTATGTCGGATGGTCCGATAATGGTGGCCAACCATATCGGGGGATCTAAGTATCTTGAGTTGTTGTGTAAAGACCTAATATTGGAGGTTGATAATGTTGAGCTCCATTGCAAAGTGTATGTGTTGGATTTTATGGGGTATGACCTTATCTTAGGTATGGACTGGCTATCGTTTTATGGGGTCGTTCTAGATTGTGATAAGAGACTTATTCATCTTAGGAGCCGAGGAGGACACAGCCTAAATATTCCTTGTAATGTTAGAAACAAGGATAATGCCCTATTGTATTCTGTGTCTCCTAGTTTTGAAGGACCATCTTCGGTCCCTATAGTTTTTGAGTTCTTGGACATTTTTGAGGAAGTCATGGGGCTTCCGCCCCCACAGAGAAATCTCTTTTCGTATTAACCTAGAGAAGGAAGCTAGACCTGTAGCACTGCCCTTGAGGCATATGACACCCAAGGAAAGAAGGGAGTTTGACAAACAGATTTCAGAATTGTTATAGAAAGGTTTATTAGTCGAGTACCTCAGAATGGGGTGTACCTGTTGTATTTGCCACCAAAGTAGATGGATCTTTGAGACTTTGTATGGACTATAGGAAACTTAATAAATTGACCAAAAAGAACAGGTACCCGTTACCAAGAATCAATGATCTTTTTGACCACTTGGGAGGAGCCCGAGTATTTTCCTAACTAGACCTTGCTGTTGGATTTCACTAGTTAAGAATTTCGGAGGATAACAAGGACAAAATTACTTTTAGGACGCCAGATGGATTGTTCCAATGGGAAGTTATGCCCTTCTGATTAATGAATGCACCTGCCTTCTTTGTAGACCTCATGAGTAGAGAGTTTAGGGGAATTCTAAATAAAATTGTGGTAGTCTTCATAAATGATATCTTTATATTTTCAAAAGATCATGAAGAGCATGAAAAACACTTAAGACAAGTGTTAGGCATATTAAGAAAGAACCAACTAAAAGAAAAATTCTCAAAGTGCCATTTCTAGGGGGAAGAAGTAAATTTCTTAGGACATATTGTGTTAAGTAAAGGCTTGGTCGTAGACCTCGCGAAGATGAAGGCAATCAAGGAATGGAGGACACCTCGAAATGCTATAGAGGTAAGAAGTTTCCTTCCTTACACCATATATGCTAATTAGGCTGTGTTTTTAGCCGTATCTAAAGCAGTTAGGCACGACAATAAGCTATATCAAAAAATGGCGTGTTAAATTATTAGATACGGCTGTAAACCGTATCCCACTAGTAATAACATATAGCTCTTAGCCGTATCTAAAGTGTAATCAGACAAGGCCTCTGACTGTATCTAATTATATGTGTGTGTACACTTATACATATACATGTATATATATATCATATATATATATATAAAAACAAAAACTGTAGCACATATTTTTCATAACACAGAGCATATATACCATAATTTATACGCAGGAATAACACAATTTATATACACATACATATATACAAACACACTCAAAGCATTACAAGTTTTGTCATAATACGAACAGAATGTACATACAAACATATGCAATAAAAGGAAACTGTCAAAGATTTTCATCGCATTACGAACTAACAAAAAAGGTAAAAACATATCAGCCTGATAAAACTCCAGTCGAGGCCGGGAAGATTGAGCGTGATAGGCAGCCTGAGTTTAAGTTTCGTTGATTGGCGGCAAAACAGAATCGTGATAGCCTACAGCATGAGTTCCAGCAGCATAAAAGCACCAAAATCTCCAACATGACTGCCTATAAAATACAAGAAACAAGTTACAAATACTTTACTGGATAGGTGAATGACATTGTAACTCATTGTGACTGAGATCCAAACAAGAATACATAGATAAGTGTATGTCGATCAGTGTGTTTGTGTACACCGGTAGCTGATCACCGTAAGGGGTTTGGATCAACTAGTCAATCAGCATGTTTGTGTAATTTCACTGGACACCAATAACAGTGAAGTGACTATCGTGTCGTTCAATGTGTTTGTGTAATTTCACGGTAGTCGATCAGTGTGTTTGTGTACAAATATCATAGTCGATCAGTGTGTAATTTCACGGTAGTCGACTAGTCGAGTAATTTCTACCCATGCGCCTGAAATTCATACAAAAAGCAAATCGAGACTTCAAGTCGATGGTTTGATCTCGATTAGTAGACTAGTCGACAACTAGTCGCGACTAGTCGAGCGTTGTACTGATAATAGTGAAGGGCATATCGTGTCTTTGTGTTCGTCTGCGCATATTAGTCAACTGTATCTACCTTAACATGTTTATGATGCTAAGGACATGATTTCATGAACTTGCATAAACAACCTAGAAACCCAAAAGAAGAATCACCTGAACTGTAGTCGATCTGCAACACCGGTAGTTCGTACCTAACATACAGAACATCCTCTTATACACATAAAAAGGAATAAATAAACCAAATTAAAAGAATATTCAAGATGTGCACACAACATGTTCATTCAATTCCTATGTAAGATACTACGTAGAGATAAGTATAAAATAATATATATCTGCTCCAATGTCTAAAGATATCGAATCATCATCTTCGGATGATACATATACTCGACTTTGTGATTAAGAATTTACTGGGAGATCCACCATGTAACGATCAATACTTCCCCGGTCTCCTAAGAGAAGAGAAGAGAAAGAACGAATTACTTTGAGGACAAGACAAATCAGAATGCAGACAGAAGAACATTTCATTGTTAATTACAACAATTCCATCAGAATACAAGAATATACAGAGTGTAAATCCATATTACACATTTACCAAATATCAGAGATTACAATAAATTACATAGCAGCGGAAAATAATACAATACACAACTGAAGGAGATATAAGGATACAAAGCTTTCCGGATATCTTTCCAGCTGTAAACCAGGATCCTGTGAATATGAATCTGCAAAACCAAAACTACTAGCTGCCCGTATCAAAATAAGGGCACCCAGAGTTTAGGTTAAAACAATAAACTCCAGGTCAGTCATGTGACTGGTGTGAGAACTAAAACAGTTATAAATCTTTATTTTAAGGTTAGGTAAATCAAGGGACCACGCCATATAACACGGAACGGGTTTCCTCCCAAGAACACCAGTGCATAAAACAACAGCGCAATGCTAAATAAAGAAAAATGAAGCTATTATAAGACCCAGGTCCTATCACACAATGCTACGCAATCCGGGGGATAGGGTTTTCCCTTATAATAGCCAAACAGTCTTAGTACGTTTAAAACAAATCATTTGATACTATTATAAGTGCAGAGTGTATAAAACAACTTCAAATCATAAGTATCAATCATAGGCGGCATGGGTACCATATATCATGTCGCCAATACTAGGCTCTACAAATAAAACCTCAAAGTCACGTATTTGGAAGTTGGATTTCCATCACTGAGCCGAGGCAAAAGATAGTCCTCTACCGATTCGAGACTGTCTAGCCCGAGTCACAGGAACAGAACGCATCGTCCCTTGGATCGTCAGGGCCGGTCCACCGATGTGGATTAAAATGCCTGAACACTGCGTTTCCCCGCCCTTTGGGGCGTAAATGAGCCAATATATGACTCCACCGGCTTCACATAGTCACCGATATATCCAAGGCGCCTCGCAAACCAACAACCACATAAGTCAATTTCGTCAGGGCGTATAAACCACTGACGCTACTTCTAGCTAGAAAGAAACACATGCCCTTCGTGAGGTCCTCTCCCGTTTCTGGTTCACAATCGGGGTGTGAGGCTCGCGAATTCACGCTACACAAAGCTACGCCACAAAGGCCGTGCTTTGATCATTAACCACAAGACTTTGCTTTTTAACAGAAGCCTTGATCATTTGCATCTTAGCATGCCACATAGGTAAACCACTCCATGCAACCGATATCAATCACATAGAATGAAATCCAATGTCAGACACACAGTCCATTTACAAGTCCGTTCTGGGTCTGAACGAAACCGGAGGCACCTTGTACCTCGCATATCCATCGATCTCTAAGTACTTCTGGACGACCACTAACTGATTCCCTCCTCTTGGGTGTACGGCCCAATCAAGATAATCAGTAATCACCCAAACGACGTGAAGACCTCCGGTCTTCAACCACCGTCTTCATCTTCACCACCACGTCGAATCAGTTATTCAGAATGGGATAAACCCGGTGTTTCTGAATAACTCGCGTATATAATAAATAAGTGTTACACAAACACAACATACGCCTCATTCGAATTCATCAGTCACTAACCGCAAATTAGCAAGAGAATAGTTCCCCAAATATTAACCCCGAAGGCCAAAACCAACATCAAATCAATACCCAGGAAACCATTCTGCTTAGCTAACCTACAGTTAGTTTCTAAATTTCACATTCTTAGGGAAAGGTTCCCATTAATTTTATCAAAGATAAATTATTTTAAATTTATTCTTTAATCTTCTTTTGAATATCAATTCAAACTAGTCGGGATTAGCGAACCATACTGAAGTAATCATTTGTTTTAATTTCCCAATCCCAACCTATTTATCCCATGAAGTAAAACTGGTAATACTTCATATCTAACACCACGGTGTTATCGGTAAATTCAATTACCATTTCACGTTCAAATCTAATTAAAGATTTACTATCGCCTGGACCAAAACTGGTGATACTCCATTCTCGATCTTTTCAATCTAATTAAAGATCCATTAAAACTCCACTTAGTTTTAATCTTTAACTGGGTTAAAGAACCGATGTCATTTAAAACACGGTTCACGATAAACCCAAAATCACATTCCATTCTATCATCTTTTAACCGTAAAATAGCGAGTGAGCAATTCCCTAAGTATTGACCCCGAAGGCCGAAACCAACATCAGATCAATGCCCAAGAAACCATTCAACTTAACTAATCTCCAGTTAGTTTCTGATTTTCTTAACTCCTTTGGGTCCAAGAACAGTATTATTGAAGATACCGTTCACGACAACCCAAAATCACATTCCATTAATTATCGGGTTAAAGAACAAGTGTTATTTAAAACACCGTTCACGATAAACCCAAAAATCAATTCCCATTCAATTCCAATTAAATACCATTTAATTGGTATACTTCTTTAAATCTAAACGAAAAGATTTAATCTTTTTCTCAACTGGGCTTAAGAACAGTGTTAATGAAGACACCATTCACGACAAACCCAAATCACATTTGATATTAAATACAAGGCTCTGAATAGAAAATATATCGGCTTATATTCAATATCAAATTCTACGACCAACAAATATCGTATTGGAAATAACGATATAAATATATCTTTCAAATGTCCATAACAATATCTGTATAATCATGAAATCCAACATCAAAATATTCCAAATACAATTTCGATTCAAATCCATTCCAATTCAATTATTGGAATTTCTGGTTATTTTCAAAACCATTTCAAATCCACTTTATTTATTTTAAAAATAAATAGAATTATAATTCTAGTTTAAAACTAGTTCATTTCAATAAAAATCTATTTTTATCTTTTCAAATATGGAATTTTTCATCCCAATTCTTCACAAATCATTTCTTATGATTTTACACAAATTATTACTATTTTTAATAATTTTATCAAGGCCTGTACGGTCGATTTCCATCATGGCCATCGAACTGCACTTACAGCGACCTTTTCCAAATTTGATTTGGACATAATTCCAAATCCAACCGTTAGGTTTCTAATTTCTAATATCTGTTAGAAAGCTCTTTTCGATGCGAACCCAACGATTTCGGTTTTAGGAGGATCCGACGGTCGGATCTCCCGTAATATCCATTCGAAGTCAATGGTCGAAATTCGCGAACTGCCGCGGCGCGGCGTCTTCTATTCGGGCCATTATATTATATATATAATATATATTTCGTCGATTTCCTTTTAACACGTATTTTATTAATCGTTTTAAATTCGTTTTCGAAACAATTTCAACTTCATTTCAAATTCAAATCAAAATTGAATTTTTCCTTATAAATTAGTTTTAAATTCATTTCTAATTGATTTCAATTCAAATCGATTTTTAATTCAATTTCAATTCGTTTTCGGTTCAATTCAATTTCAATTCGAATTCATTTCTATTCAATTTCAATTTGAAATCAATTCTACTCAATTTCAATTCGAATTCATTTCTATTCAATTTCAATTCGAATTCAATTCTATTCAATTTCAATTCGAATTCATTTTCAATTCGAATTTCATTTCAAAATGATTTTAAAATCACTTTTCAATATTCATTATAAAAAACGAATATAATCGATATAAATATCTTTCGCGTCAAAATAGCGCATATCTAATCAACACGGCTTTATATATTTCTATTTCAAATATTCTATTCAAATATTTCGTTTCAAATATTTCTACTCAAATATTTCTCTTCAAATATTCTATTTCAAAACTGGAATGAGGCCCAATCAATTACCATAGATTTTATTTCTATGGATTTCCATACAACGCATGTATATATCAACTATGACAAATAATCAACCATCATCCATAGTGCATTCTACACTGTATAAGCATCAGATATAAATATTTAACGCTCATAACAGTCTGTCAATCAATCGATCGGCATACAACTAATTATTGGGATTAGTGTATGTCATATATCATCCCAATACCCATGTGGGGTTTTAACCAATCAAACACAGATTTTATTTGTGCAGTTGGGCGATGTGTAAAATTTATCATCCCAATCAATATCAGTCAAATATGTGTATATAAACAAATCGTTCGATTTGTTTATATTAATTTATTTCATTTCATATACACGTTAAAAATTCTATTTTTAACTATAAAAATATTTTTATTTCAATCCACATCACACAATCAACTACACATCAAAAACAAACAAACAAACAAGCCGTCCATGGTCTGTGGACGAACGGGGGTCAAGTGCTACTAAACACCGTATGCATCCTAGTATATATTTTAACTAGGAAATTAAATTAAAAGTGAGAAATTCTCACCGAGAGCTAAACCAAACGACGCGACTCTTCATATGTAGAACATCTTCGCCGCGCTTCTAGCGAGATCTGTTTCACGCGGTATATGTTAAAAATTATATTTTAAACAACGCTACTTCCTATATAAAGATTATATTTTTATATCGCACTCATATAAAATCACAATTTTGTATTCTTTAGTATATAAAAATTATATTTTTTTATTCGCTACATATATAAAAATCACATTTTTTTTATTTTCATTCCTTCATGATAAAATAAAGTTCATATTTTTATTCAACTTCATATATGTAAAAATCGAATTTTTATCGCTACTTCATATATGTAAAAATCGAAATTTTACTTCGCTATTCAATATATAAAAATCAAATTTTTACTTACCTATTCAATATGTAAAAATCGAATTTTTACTTCGCTATTCAATATATAAAAATCGAATTCTTACTTCGCTATTCAATATATAAAAATCGAATTTTTACTTCGCTATTCAATATATAAAAATCGATTTTTTACTTCGCTATTCAATATATAAAAATCGAATTTTTACTTCGCTATTCAATATATAAAAATCAAAATTTTACTTCGCTATTCAATATATAAAAATCGAATTTTTACTTCGCTATTCAATATATAAAAATCGAATTTTTACTGCCACTTCCTAATCAAAATCGTATTTTTAATTCGCTAATCATACAATAAAAATCCTATTTTGTGTCATTAAAAATCATAACTTTTCTCTATTTAACATCAAAGCTTTACTATCTTTAAAATCAAAAAAAAATACAATGTTCTAATATATAAACCAAAAGAAAAGGCATAAATAAATAAACAAGAATGAAAGAATGTACTGTGGTGAGGGGAGAGGGAGTTTGCCCGAACGACGGTCGGAGTCGGTGCCACCATGGCCGGAGCGGTGGTATGTAGTGGTAGGGTGTTCGTTGATTTGGGGATATGTTTCCTGGGGGGTGCAGTTTGATCGAGGGGGCTGCGAATCGGGAGGAGAAAGGGAAGGAGGAAGAGAGAGGAGGGCGGCCTTGCTCCGGCGGCGGCTCTGATGGGGGGGCGGCGTTCGTGGGTAGGGCGACGGGGGGGCTCTGGTTTTTTTTTCTTCTTCTGAAAAACTAAACGGGGGGGGGGGGGGGGGATGCTGAAGTGGAAAGAGAGAGGGAGGGTAGAGAGATTATATATATATATATTTTAATAGGTACTTTTTAATCCGAACTCGAAATCGAACCCACCGACTGTCATCCATAGCTATTTACCCCCATTCCGAACACAATGGGATATGTATCGTAAGTTGATTCGATCGTTTCGATCAGTTTTCGTCAGAATCAAAATATAACTCTATATATTGAATTTGAACGCACATTTCAATTTACCGAAGTCACATATAGACTCTAAAAATTCCCGAAAAATATTTTCTAACTTCATATTGACGATACAGCCCTAACAAAACTAATTTCATCGAATTCTGAGACCATTTGAAAAATGGCCATTTTCCAGTCGATTAAAATCAACTGAAACTGGTCAAACGCATTTTCCTTTGCCACGCTCACACATTGATTCAGAAAATTATGAATTTTGTAACCTAGAAATAACTAAACATTCCGGATCCAACAAAAGTGGTTTCGTCGAAAACAGAGGTCGTTTGCAAAATGGCTATTTTTAAGGGCTAGAATTCCATAGCGACTATTCTGAATTTTCAACTGGAAATAACTTTTTATCCCCGCTATGAAATTTCAATTTTTCGGATTCGTTGGAAATATATTCTAAAATAGATTCTAATATTTTCGGTTTTGCTAAAATCCGGTTTATTTTGAATCATGTACATTCATTTGAAATTTGAAATCGAATTATCGAACTACCGCGCCATTTCTAATTCCTTTTATAATTATAAATAATTATTTATATTCTAATGACGATCTATACAAATATATTCGTTCGAATTCTATTCAAAATAAATTTCTCGTTGTTATTATTTAAAATAATTCATTTTAAATTATCAAAATTCGCTAAAATTGCCGAAATAAAATTTTTAAATTGGCTCAGATTTCCGAGTTATTACACACCAGGTAGATGCATACTAGCTCACGCGCAGGGTCAGTAATTCATGCTTATTAGCTTTATCCAAATGTCGAATGCTGCTTCACTTAAGCTTTGGAAATAGCTACTTTCGCTAGCAACTTTCAGCTTCTTTAAAGAAGACTGTGTAATGCAACTTGCACTACAGTCTCTGCTACAGAGTAGGGGAAAGTTGCTAGTGACAGCTTTTTACTAAGGTTAAGTGCAGCAGCATACGACATTTGGATAAACCTAATAAGCATGGATACCCGATCCTACGCGTGAGCTAAAATGCATCCACTTGGTGGATCGCCCATTAAATATTAACCAAAAAGTCGAGTAATCATCCATCTACCAAAATTTTCAACAAACCTGTTAATATATTTTCAGTAAACTTGTTATCTCTCAAAACAGAGTAAATTTGTTATAAGACAACCCAATTTAAATTTCAAGCATAAGGCAAACAAATAGTCAAATGACGATGAAATCATGGTTAAATATTAAACTATAATTGTCCACTTGCTCAGTTTCCGCCACGTTTCATATTCAACGTGGCAAACGATCTAAAGGACATATCATCAAATGGCTATTGCAAATAGAATCAGGTTATGGACAATTGACATTAAACATCTTAACATTAGTAAAGGTTACCGCATCCTTATGACTAATTCATTGTTATTTCTTTGTTTCATGGAAATACCGCAATCTAAAATTATACCATACACGTTTCCAATAGCAATTCAGATGTTTTTTACATTATCATAAAACATGATTCAAATTTGTTTTCTCTGATTCCAGGTATAACCACATATATGTCCCTTACAGAAAGTAGCAATCAGATAACACACTAACACATACCAATTCAATTGAAACAGCTAACACACTAACACAAAGTAGTAATCAACTAACACACAAAGATTTCAATTTGTTCCCTACTATTAGTCATGCATGCCACAATTTAATTGAAACACATACCTTCTGTCGAAGAAGGGATATGGACTAAGCGTGCTGCGTTTCTGTCGAAGGAGAGGGTTGTTCGTCTCTATTGGAGGAGGAGATTCCAGAGAAAGATGGAGGCACGACTTGGTGACCGAAAACCCTAATTTGGGTTTTCGGTCACCATTAAAGTAAAACAAAGGGAAAAGGGAGCGACCAAATTTTTTATTCTGAGTGCCTAATGTGATGCACAATATGATACACATTTGATTTGGCCTAAAGCCATATCAAATTAACTGATCAGGGCTTCGTTGATGGATGGTCAGATTTAGGGTGTTTGGGGTGGTGCGGATCGCAAAATGTATTTTGATATGGATCTGAGCACTACCAAATATGATACGGCTTTAGCCCGTATTTTCTTTCTACATCCTTGTGTGCCTAATTGGCTGTTATGGCGTATTGCTTGGATTGGCCGGATATTATAGGAAATTCATTAAAGACTTTGCAAAGATTGCTACTCCATTAACCCAATTAAAGAGAAAGAATTTGGTATTCAATTGGAGTAATAAAAGTGATACAACTTTTAAGAAATTAAAGGAAGAATTAACTAGCGCACCAGTCCTAATTATACCAGATAGTTCAAAATCATTTACTGTTTACATGGATGCATGTGGGATCGGTTTAGGAGCAGTCCTTATGCAAGAAGGAAGAGTAGTTGCCTATGCTAGTAGATAAATTAAGGATCCAGAGAAAAGATATCTAGTGCATGACCTTGAATTAGCCGCAGTAGTGTTTGCCCTTAAGACGTGGAGGCATTATCTTCTAGGGGAGAAGTTTGAATTGTTTATCGACCATAAATTCCTTAAGTATTTTTTTCCTCAACGCGACTTAAACTTGAGACAATAAAGATGGATGGAATATATTGCCTCATTTTACTTTGCGATTTAGTATACCCCAGGTGTTAATCCCTAAAAAATCCATACGCGGGCCGGTCGTGTGAAAGGTTATTCGAAGCGCTTAAATGGCTCACAATGGATGGAGTGCAACTGCACAAAGCAAGATGCAGATGCCAAACCTAAGACAAGTCAAATTCTGCCATCATAACCAATGATGGTGACAAGAAATGATTACAAGAAGTACGACTTAACAAAGGGAAGGATCGAATGTCCCACGAAGTCGCTTCGCCCATCAAGAATGCTCGACCAAGCATCAAAGCCCGGTCACGCATATCAGGACGGAAATCCAGGTCGCATATATGTATATATCCGAACAACTGCCCATAGATGACAGCACCTGTCGCTCGATACTCAAACCAAAAGCCTACTGATCGGCCAGACACCAGTCTTCGGAAAAAGCGCTTTTACATCTTAGAGTCGCAGCCTCGGTCAATCATAACACTATCACTCGCTCACCAAATCAAACATAACCACGCTAAGGTGTCATGGCCGACTTGTTCCCTCGTTTCGCCATCAAACAAGTTGCCCGTTCAACATAAGCCAGAGCGACCTCATAACATAGTCGTGAAGCCAAACAGCATCATACAAAGGCAGCATGAAGACGAGTTCCCTTGGACTGAGAAGGATGGTCGCACAAGGGGCAGAGGAGGCTCAACTCCAAACCCGCATCCCACTCTTACAGAATCTCACGAGACGCTCATAGGACGCTTGCTTACATGGATCCGCTTAGCTATTCAAGATACTCGTTCCAACGAGCCGCCGGCACATGATAACTGGATACAGCCACGGGCAGCTGGCTACAGCTAACCAGTGGCATGGTCATAATTAACAAAATGAACGATCCACAGCCTGGATAAAGGGATTCCAAATCATTTACCAAGGGGGGGTTCACCTATAAATACACCATAGCTACCAACGTGTAAGGGGGAGAGAAAAAGACCACGAAGTGCCGTCGAACTTCATCCTTAACCACAAATTCTGCCATGGCGACAAATACAATCTGATGAAGAGGGAAGACGAAGACATCCTTCTTCTCAATCATTAATCCATCCTCCTTCTTCTTAAATTTTGCTATTCTCTTGTATGATTCCTTATATTGAAATGCATAGACAAGGTATATTGAGTTAATATCGAGATGTATGAAAAGAGAGAGAGCTGATGTGTTCTGTAATTCTCATTATAAGACAGGAAATCACCTTCATAGTGGACGTAGGCCTCGTTAATGGTTGAACCACTCTAAATCTCGCCTCTACTTTACTTTTTCCGTATTTTTCATTTTTTTTATTGCTGATCAAACACGGCGCTATTTATTTCTTACCGAATTGGTGAAGTATAGTTTAGTACCTTGGGTGTTTAGACCATTTTTGGTGTAAACATTTTGGCGCCCACCGTGGGGCCGTGTTTTGCCTTTTTCCATTTTAGATCTGACAAGATTTTCTGGGAGGCACTTTGCTTACGATCCTGAGCACGCTAAGGAGAATCACTGACGAAGCCAACAACCCAAACGACAGCATCAACATCGTCACATCGCTAAGTAGCGACTCCGAGGATGGGGAGTTGCCAGAAATTACGGAAACTGTAACCAGGGAAAAACTAGAGGAAGCGGTGACAGGATTAACGAGTCAAATAGCTATTGCAAGTAGCGCAATGATGAAGAAGCTCGAATCGATACTCGCCATCCAAGCCGCTACCGCAAAAGCCGCTCTAAGCACCGCTTGTTCCTCGCTAGCTCGAACGAATCGCGAGTCAAAAACAGAGCTCCCCGCTCCAAATTCATGACAGCAGGGTTCCACCCCGAGAGTTGTGCGTCGCATCAATCCAAACCATGAAAGGGCCAAGGCACCTGTGCACGATTACTTTGATGATGCGATCGCGGGATGGGGCGACCGTCCCACTGCCAACAGGATGACCCTGCTAAAGAGATGCCAAACTTCCTTATCCCCAGTCCATGAAGACGCATCTAGATCGAGAGTTGATGGTAAAAGAAATGATCAGCCCATGGGTCCAACTATAGAACGAAAATACATTTTGGAAATGGCGCAAGCAATTGTGGAAAAAAGCCTGAAGAGGAAGGATGATCATAGAGAATGGGAGTCCTTCCCAGCTAAAACCCCACTTACTAGGAGGAGTAAGGAAACTGTACATCAACAAAGATTCAGGCCTCCGTCATTGCAGCCGTATGATGGGGTAAGCGACCCTAGTATATTTCTGTGTAAATATGACATATGCATGAATGGGGCATGCGCTACTGATGAAATCAAATGCTTGTATTTCCCAAATTATCTACAAGGAGTGGCTTATCTTGGGTTCGCAAAGATGCGACCGCAGTCTGTGGATGATTTCATGACCTTGGCTAGGTTATTCAATGAGCAGTTTAGATCCCAGGCGTTCAAAACTCGAGATGCTACGGAGCTAAGAGGACTACGATAGAGACCAGGGGAGCCTCTCAAAGATTTTCTCACTCGCTTTGATATGGCATTGGCTAAAGTCAAGAATCTCGAACCCGGCTTGATCTTAATGGCTATTAAAGGAGCATATGCAAGAAAACCAAGTTAGGGCAATGGATCTGGAAAAAGAAACCAAGTACACTCGAACGATTACTTAGTAAAGCCGAAAAATATGCAATATTGAGGAAAGAAATGCACAGGCAGAAAAGAATGGAAAGGTGCAAAGCAACTCAGATAATCAAAAAAGGAGCAATGAAGAGGAGGACGATCGAGCAAGAAAGAAGCTACGCTACTCCGAATTCAATCCCCTCAACGACTCCGTGGGAAATATCTTCATGGAAACTAAAGGCACTGAGAGATATCCGGTTTTGAAACAAAGGCACGTCAAAAATGCCGCCATGAGGTCAGGAAAATTTTACCAATTCCACAAACAGCCAGGACACGATACCGATGAATGCAGGCATTTGAAGTTAGTAATTGAAGGGTTGATCAGGAAGAACCGGTTGCAACAGTATATACAAAATCACAAGGATCATCCCGACTCTTCTCGAGCAAGGGCAATACACCCTAAAAGGGAAGGGGCTCAAACCAATTCAAGGAGGACGCTCATCAGAGGCACCAACCGCTGATATTTCAATAATGGAGCATTAAACTAAAGCTCTTATTACTTTACCTTGTTCCCCTGATTTTATCTTGCTGTTAAAGCTTTTTTAACTTGCTTTATTATTCACTGTGTCCGTGTTAAGCAATGGTTTAATTATTAAAAAAAAACTGTGTGCATCAGAAATTAATTACATGCCTACTTGAATAACATACTTGTTGGTCCGTGCTAAAAGGAAAATAATCTCTTGGAATGTAGGTATAGCAAAAGCAATCCGCCATACACAGCAAGGGGTGTAACGAGAAATCCCAGAGCACACACCAAACGAAACAGTTTGGGAATCACAGACATCAAGCAAGACCAAACTGGAGCAATTGACTCATCGCCTCACTAGGAATAAGTTGTTTTGAGGAAGACAGCAAGACGAAGGAATGCATCTCCCATTATGAAGCATGTTGAATGCTTGGCAAACACTCATTCAAAGGACTGCTATCAGACCTCATTGAAGATACATAAATATCATCGAAAAGTCCTACAGTTAAAATTGCTAAGCCCACCAAAGAAGCACCTTCTTAGGTAACCTTCCTTGGTGCTGGACATAAGTTTTCCAACTTGGAAAAAAACTCAATGAGGAAAACCAATGTCTATGTCCTAAGGTAAGGCAAAAAGTCGGAAAAATCGACATGTCCCGAAACAGAAAAAATTGCCAATCATGGGGGGCACCTTGTTAGGTGAAGGGCACGAAATCTATCTCTTTTGAGTCAAGGCTCGATGAGATGAATTAGTGTCCGCTTCTCGGGATGAAGCATAAAATGGGGAAGGATTAAACATGCTGGAAGGACCAGCACAAAACAAAAACCCTACCAAAAGGAGGTGGCCATCCTTATTCTTTGTTGTTAACCAAGTCAAACAGAGCCAAGGATGGATTACAACAACAGAAATCCTAGCCAAAAGGGGTATCAGAAATCCTAGCCATTTGGGGGTATCCAACGAGGTATTTTAGTCCTAGAAAAATCAGGACTGGTGGGATCAAAATTGGGTCAAAATTGAAACCCAAGACCTCCCATGGGGGCACCCAAAAGAAAACACATAATAACCACACGTTGCTTCTAAGAAATCATAAATTAACCAAATTACGATGCAAAATCAATAGAATTTATGAAAATATAAAGAGCTTTGGTATGGGGACATAACCATTGTGTAAACAACCACCAATGCCCACTCAAAACATACCATAACCTAGTTATAACTTCGTTGCGAGAACTGTTCGAATGATAAGATTTGTGCGAACAACAAACTAAAAGTACGACAACTCATAAGAATGAAAGTAATAAAATTATGATAGCCCCTAAACGATATAAATATAAGACCGCAAATATAGAATATTTAGCGAGGGCCGGTACTTGCGCAAACAACCGGTCTAAGTACGTGATAAAAAACAATAATAAACTGAAGTCAAACCTTAAAAGTCACAAATTAAGACGCACGAGAATAAGCGAGCTGACTCCCACATACACAAGCCGGACTAAAGAGAACTATCCAAAATCAAAACCAAAATAACTGAACAGGCGAAGCATTGGTAGGATACAATACTCAGATGAGGTGAGAAATGATTCCCTCCTTAGATTCCAGAGCCTCGACAAGTTTGCGCCTATCTTCTTCCAGAGCATGATGTCGTTTAATATTCTCTCTGTTCGACTCCTAAAGATCTTCGGCCAAGGAAAGCCAGCCACCCATTTGCTCCACAATATTGTCTCTGACTGTTGTAATGAGGCCTTCAACCAGATGCAGACGTGGTTCCAACTGATTGAATTCGGCCAATATGTTGTACTTCATAGCATCCATCTTCCCTGCGATAATCCATATGTCGAATGGATCTACGTAGACACCAAAACGCGAGCTAACTGGACACTGAGCCACAAAGTCCTCGGTGAGTGCAGGATGGCAAGGGTTGGGAACAGGAAGAGGCTCTGATATGGCTGCAGGATCTAACGTGATGGATGAAGAGATCATACGACTAACAGCGGTCTGAATATCTAAGTCAGAGAGTCCATTCAATGAACAATGACTGTGAGTATCATTCACACTCGAGGCCTCCTTACCCCGGGGCGACTTTTTGCTACCATCCCTCATCGCCGATTTCTTCTTGAGCTTCTTGGACATAAGAAATTCCATCCTTAGGCGACCTGCTTCAAATGGACCAGTAAGGACACAAACGACAACCATGGAAAGGAGAACAACATAGTCGAGTTCAACCGTAGACAAAAAATATTTCAATTAAAGAAGCCTGGGGCATTTCACCAAACAATTTATGAACAAATACCAAGCATCGATGTTCCAAAGAAAACCACCAGATGGTTCATGTTCTACAAAGATAAATACAGAAACGGAATCTGCACTGCACAAAAATCTTACCTAGAAAAATCATGGCACCTCGAAGAAAATTGCTCAAGACAGACAGATGCTACTACAAATAAAAGGCAAAGTGATGGAATGAGGAAGCCAAAACCTTTCAAAAAAAAAAGTCAAGGCAGAAATTTCAGACCTAAGTTACCTGAGTAAGCTCTCATGGAAGCGTCGTTGTGACCAAAGAATTTTTTGGAAAATATGTAAAAACGAAGTGAAGCAAGTTAAAGATGAATAAGGAGTACTAAAAGGCATTCATCCAGAGAATTCTCGCCACATCAGCCTAGCGCCTGACTACACGAAAGTGTCTCATTAAATCTCAGCTGGCATCTCGAAATTCAGCTATTCACACAGTAACCAGAAAGATACATCGGGCCTCCCGCACATAAGAAAAGAAAATACCGCTCAGCAACGATGAAGTAACCTTAATATTTGGCACAACCGAGCCCTCAACAAGTCAGAACAAAACCCATCAGTCAATGAGCGATCAAATATATCGAAGTCAATGATTCCTTACTAAAAAGAAATCACATACTTCGAGGGGCAAGTGTTAATCCCTAAAAAATCCATACGCACATTGAATAGAAAGTATCAGTGCCGGTCGTGCGAAAGGTTATCCGAAGCGCTTAAATGGCTCACAACGGATGGAGTGCAACTGCAAAAAGCAAGATGCAGACGCCAAACCTAAGACAAGTCAAATTCCGCCATCATAACCAATGATGATGACACGAAATGATTACAAGAAGTACGACTTAACAAAGGGAAGGATCGAATGTCCCACGAAGTCGCTTCGCCCAGCAGGAATGCTCGACCAAGCATCAAAGCTCGGTCACGCATATAGGGACGGAAATCGAGGTCGCATATATGTATATATCCGAACAACTGCCCATAGATGACAACATATGTCGCTCGATACTCAAACCAAAAGCCTCTTGATCGGCCGAACACCAGTCTCCGGAAAAAGTACCTGTACATCTTAGAGTCGCAGCCCCGGTCAGTCATAACACTATCACCCGCTCACCAAATCAAACATAACCACGTGAAGGTGTCATGGCCGACTTGTTCCGTCGTTTCGCCATCAAACAAGTCGCCCGTTCAACCTAAGCAAGAGCTACCTCATAACATAGCCGCGAAGCCAAACAACATTACAAAGGCGGCACGAAGACGAGTGCCCTTGGACTGAGAAAGACGGTCGCACAAGGAGCAGAGGAGGCTCAACTCCAAACCTGCATCCCACTCTTACAGAATCTCTCGAGGCGCTCATAGGATGCTTGCTTACATGGATCCGCTCAGCTATTCAAGATACTCGTTCCAACGAGCCGCCGACACATGATAACTGGATACAGCCACGGACAGCTGGCTACAACTAACCAGTGGCATGGTCGTAATTAACAAAATGAACGATCCACAGCCTGGATAAAGGGATTCCAAATCATTTACCAAGGGGGGTTCACCTATAAATACACCATAGCTACCAACGTGTAAGGGGGAGAGAAAAAGACCACGAAGTGCCGCCGAACTTCATCCTTAACCACAAATTCTGTATGGCGACAAATACAATCTGATGAAGAGGGAAGACGAAGACATCCTTCTTCTCAATCATTAATACATCCTCCTTCTTCTTAAATTCTGCTATTCTCTTGTATGATTCCTTAGATTGAAATACATAGACAAGGCACATTGAGTGAATATCGAGATGTATGAAAAGAGAGAGAACTGATGTGTTCTCTAATTCTCATTATAAGACAGGAAATCACCTTCATAGTGGACGTAGGCCTCGTTAACGGCTTTATTTATTTCTTACCGAATCGGTGAAGTACAGTTTAGTACCTTGGGTGTTTAGACCATTTTTGGTGTAAACACCAGGCAAGAGGAATGTTGTGGCAGATGCTTTAAGTAGGAAACATGCAACATTGAATGCGATGATAGAGTGGAAACAATTAGAGTTCGTCGCTAATTTTAATTTGCAACCACTAGTACAAAACCGGGTATTTGCGTCCAATATTTCACATTATTTGCGTCTGCTCCATTGCATATGCAAATGTAATGGACGCAAATGTAAAAAAAAATTGCCTCTGTTGTTGGACAAATGCAAATTTGACATATTTGCGTCTGTTATAGCATTCGTTGGATGCAAATACCAATGTATTTGCGTCTGCCTTACTGTTACAATAGACGTAAATTTGAAATATTTACGTCCGTTATAGCGTACATTAAACGCAAATACCACTACATTTGTGTCTGCCTTACTATTACAGCAGACGCAAATTGCTATGTCTAGGTTTTACCCAACAGTGCATTTGTGTCTGTTATAAATATAACAGATGCAAATTTGTTTTTTTTTTTTAAAAAAAAAATTATTTTTAACCCTTTTGGGCTTTGCTATAAGAACCAGACAATATCTTAAAATTTAATATAAGAGGCAGACAATGAAAGTAACAACATATTGACAAGAATACGAAACAAACTGGAAACTATTACATTTATTGTAAAGTTACTTATCACTGCTACTGTAAGTAAGTTTAAATGCAAAACAATCATTCAGCATGATAAGTAACTGCAATTACTATTATAGTTTAAATGTTAACATTACTATTACAGTTCATTGATTAACTGAGAATATAATCATATAGGTTAGATTATGGCACCATCGGCTGGAAGTAACTGCGGATAAAACTGGACCAATAGTCCCTTTGTCTATGCTTGATAAGTAACTATAGATTGAGAAGCACCAATTATGGCACCATCGGATCCTGCAGGAAGCAAGTGAGATCATTTAATGGTCCATTTCTGACAACAACAACTGTGTTCAACAAAAGAAACTCATAATATACGAAACTGAAAACTAAACTGTCATAATAGTTAAAAGTACAGATTTTTATATTACATAACTAAACTGGAAACTGTTCTAAAACAAACTTTACAACAACAATTGAAACCTGCACGTTTGACAAGCCTGCTTGATACACATTAGCAATTAAACTCATTCGACAAAATGCAAATGCGCACTGGGTATGGTAAATATAAAATCAGATCAATACATAGAGTATTAGCACATCAGATCAAAAATGGTAAAAATACTAAAATTGATCAAAAATGTTCCAACAAAAATCTATATTGTTTCAATAAAATCAGATCAATACATAGAGTAGTAGCACATCAGTAAAAAGAAATTTAATACTAAAACTGAACAATCTATATCCGGATTTAAAAATTATAAAATGATAAATGTCTCCCCACAAAAATTACCATACTATTTCAGAGGATATTCTAGACGCTGGTAGAAAATTACTATGCATCTTATGTATAACCATAAAACCAAAAATTTATTATTGCTAATGAGCCACATCAATTATGGAAAAGATAATTTCAACTGAAAACTGCAATAGTCTAAATTATGTTTTACGTGCAAAAACTCCAATACTAAATGTGCAGTTGAGCAAACAAGCAATGAAACAAAGGCAGTGCACATTACACATTAATACAAGTCTTAAATATCACCAGAACTTGAACAATTTTATTTCTTCTATGATTCGTCTTTGGTAACTTGTCTGTTATATATCGTAAACAACGGTGTTAACTGCTCTATGTGAGGAACATCAAGTATAAACTGTACTTGTCAAAGTATTCAGTGCATGACAATAAACGTGTAAGCGCAGTTTGGACATTCAACGTAAGTTGTTATAAAATAATCTATTCATTATTAGCAGCTGATCCCTTAAACGATGCTCTGTGCATTTTTCCATCTCACTTAACTATCTACTTGCAGTGCCATAAAGGAGAAATAATATTCACAGCTGAACAATGTCCTCCTGCCCATTAAAGCCCATTACTCCCATCCACATACCCCGTAACAAATTAACCACAGTTGTTTTAAAGATCTAGGCGTTTAATTATTATTATTTTTACAAAACTGGTCAAAGATGGACATAAACTTTACTATAACTAGAAAATAGTGAAAATTCATTTAAAACCCAACATTTCTTAGATTAACTTATATGCTAGAATAAGAATAAAATCATTATATGAATTAAATTATTGAACACTTAATTATCCTGACATACATCGTCAATGAACTGGCTTATAACTTCATCTCAGCGTATTAGTTATTGTTCCTACCCTGACAGACTACCTGAAGTTCGCTATGTTCTTCGTCTATAGAACCATCAAAATCAGACGTCATCTTCTCAATCCCTTTTACCATGAAATGCATCCAACGGTTCGGACCAAATTATTGTTATGTGAATTATTATAGGTTAAACAATTAGCGTGATAATGAGGAGCACAAGGTAAAGATGGAGTAAAACATACCATGATGACCTTTAACTACAGTTGAATCTTTCTTTTCTTTGGAAGCTCCAAAAGCATCAAAACATAAGTCAAGCATAGAATTAGAGACCTGTAATTTGAAGCAAGTCAAGTACATTTATTTTGAAATTTTGGGTTACTTAAAAGTGTGGTACTTACAAGTAATGGAACCCTCACAGTTGCAACCACAAAATTTAATTAGCTTTTGTTTATCTACTTTGAGCTGTAATATCACATTACGTTTACTAAACATGAGTGAATATTTAATTATTAATTAAACATTAAATATGACAAAATGGCCTACCTTGTGTCTTTTTGCGCAGAGATAAAATGCAACAATAGTAAATGCTGGTCTGTTGATATCAGCATTTGCTCTTCGCGAAGCTGCATGGAGGCTAGGAACCTCATAGATATTTCATTTGAAATAGAAAAGAATACTAGCAATAGTTTGCAGATATAACAAGCATACAGGCCAGAAAAGTGATTTCTCTGGTAAAGATCCAAATCTAATCAACGTGCCTCTTCTCTATCTTGTATTCCTATCAATTACAATGTACGGTCCAACTATAATGCGTATTTGTTTCTATATGACCTACTGAGCAGTTCAATAACAGTGCATATGTTCTTACATATGTTCTACAGTGTGCATTTTCACAGCAATCAACATACTCTTTTCTGGCAGTCCCTTATGCACACTCACCAAAATCGATCAACGACTTCAAGCCCTCACTTAAGGACATCGACCCCCACTCAAGACTCAGGCCTGCACTGACCGTGCAATGTCAGTCTACACACAAGTCCTCACCTCATCATCCATTGCATATTCATGACTCAGCGCCATCCATCAAACATTCAAGCTGCAGCTATCCATCCAACAGCTGCAGCCATCTTCCATGCACATAGTAAGAAGAACTCGAAGAATTATTAATTATTTTTTCAGTGTAGTTCTTAGATTCTTCCACAAAGTAAGTATACTGATCCGAGGAAGCCAACATTTCTTAGGTAAGGTTCACTGCCAAACACCATTCACATTCAACATCTCCAGAATATTGCAACCAAAAAGAACAAATCCAAACACAGAAAATTAACAAATCATGCAGGCACCACAAAATTAACATGATAACGTTTATGCAAGAAGTGGCAGGCTTAAGCAAAAAATCTATATGCACAGGTTCCCATAAGCATTAGGTTGTCCTAATTTTTTACCATATTCTTATCAAGCTAGGTTATTGGAACAATATTGGACAATAGATAATTTTATCTAGTAAAATTATATAGATACAAAACAATTGAAAGAACAAATCTTGCCTTTTCATTATGCTGCTACGATATGAGTAAATTGGCATATGGCCTGAAATTCATATGTTCTTATATCCCTGTTGACAACAATATACATCAAACTTGGAAAAAAAAGAACAATATTTCACACTATTTTCAAAGTGCACATACAAAAGATGCTGCAGCAAATAGACTCTGGAAGTTTCAGTTGACCCTAAAACCTGAATTGCATTTATAAATATAAGGTGAAATGGCTGAAGTTGAAGGGTGGAAGGCACTGACATACTGTTTTGCAAGAAATAAGCCTTAGCCACTATTCCAAACAACCGAGGAAGAACATAAGTGATAAGTTCAACAATTAGGAGCTAACTGCACTTAGAATACAACTTATGAACCAACTTGGTTGGAATGCCGTACTATTTTAGATACTTTAGGTCTGAATAAAGTGAACGAGCCACGTGCAAGGAGCTGCATCTGAACTACAACTAAACTAATCTAGAACTACATTATACTGACAATTGAGTTGTGCCAACAGATCTAAAATGGAAGGGGCTAAGTTGATCAAATCCTCTTGATCGAAGAAATGCCATGATAGAATTCAAATACAGTAGGCAAGTGATCTGAAGTAAAAAATGCTGAGCTAATGTATGCTAAACTTTTCTATTTAAAATAAAATGGAATTACATTAATATGTAACTTATACACAGTTCTAGCTTTTGTACATAGTTTTACTTTTTGTTGGAAATTTTATGCGAATTATTAAAATATTGAGATAAGTGTATGAATGACTCCCTTGTGTGAATAGTCCCACATCATGGGATTACATGGAAGAGGCAAGTATTTATATTTGTTTCTATGAACTCTTGTTGGGGCCTTGGGCTCTCAATGCATGCTTTGTTGAGAGGAGGGAGACCATGCATCATGACCACCACACACGCGCGCGACCGACCGACACGACTCAGCCCGGTTCAGGTCTGGGCTTTGCGGTGTACACACTTATATTTTTTGTCCAGAAAACACTGCGTTTTTCGAACTATTTTTTAAATATAGAAAAAATATACTTTTTCTCTCTTCCGCCATTAAAATATTCTTATAGAATTTTTCGAGCAGTTATTAATTTCGAAAGTGCAAATCTGCACTGATTTGTTGTGCAAAGCAAATCAGTTATTAATTTTAGAGAGGCTGTTTTATCCTAGAGGCGGCGGCGGAAGTACGAACTGGTTTTGTACCACCGACCAGATCGTCGAATCGTCTTCAAGAGAGCAACCTAGTCCGCGACTCAGCCATTGTTTCCCAACAATTTGAAGATGAAAAATGAAACAATGGCTTTGTCTGCTGCCCCATTCAGTCTCGGCGACCTAATCTCAAATCGTACTGCTTAAGAACAAATTCAGTCAACTTGATCAGCATCTGGATCCTCGAGCCAGCGGTAGGGGTCGGAGATCTAGACCCCATGGTAGTTGTCGATGATGATTCATCGCGACAAACGATTGGATAGTGAAGAGCTGGAAATAGCGAGCAGAACAAATTGGACCTGCTAGAGAGACCGCTCATCAAATTGCAACCGGAAAGTTGCATTATTTTCCAACAAAGTTCTGCCGCAAGTAATAGAAGAAGCTGGATAATAAAAAGGAGTAATCACTTGGAGAATCAGACTTCATGAAGGTACATTCTATTAACGGGATTTATTCTCTATGCTGATTATGTGCAATAAAACAAATATGGAACCATGAATGGTAGACAATTTTTAAACAGGATGCTGCTCATAATTGTTAGATCTAGGAATTTTCAAGTTACACCTAAGATAGTTCCAAATTTGCTTGGAATATGAGCAGTTAAGATAAAGAAGTTTTATGTCTTCATGAAGGTATTGAGCACAAATTACACTTAGGATCGGTAGATACATTACAAGTGATAATTTTATCTTTGATAGTGAACTTATTATTTGAAACTAGCAATGCGTTTAAGGACATTCTGGGAGCACATGTACAATCCCAAATCAAAGAATTTGACCGAACATGGTTCCATACTGAATTAAAATCAAAGTTTTCATTACTAATAGGCAACTAATGCTAGATATCACTGTGTTTTGTGAGATTTCCTCTGTGAGATACATAGCGTAAAGAATGCTTATGCAGATTTTGATTTTCTGACTTAGATCGAGATTGAGTTCTAAGTATCTATTAAGACTGATAAGTAAAAATGCAGAAATTAATTTTTTATGTGATTCAATTATGTTAGTCTATGAGTTTATGAATATTTTCCTATGAGAAAATATAAATTCTCAAACATATGAACATTTAAAATAATAAGCATCCACAACCGGCCAGTAAATAACAGAATGGAATCCGCAAGGAAACCATAAACGACAGCAACAACCAACCCAAATGAATGATTCTGGACAGTTATTCTATAATACAAATGTAGAAAACCAGGTCATATGACACAAAAGTGTCGGAACAGGCCATACCTTGCACCGCAGGCAAACCTGACTGAGGAGCCTCTAACGGCTATGCTTACTGAGATTCACCTTGTTGGTGAATCAGAGGGTTGGTGGGTAGACATTGGTGTTTCTCGTCATGTTTGCTATGATCGTGATATATTCACAATATACACGGTTGTTGACGATCAGAAAGTGTGTTGTGAGATTCTCACACCACTTAAGCTTTAGAGACTGGTAATAATGAAAGTAAAGCATATGATTGGATAGACATTGATACTTAAAGATGTGATGCATCTGATATATTTGAAACATTCAAAATTGAAATCAAGCAAATAGGAAAATTAAGAGACTACATAGTGATAGAGGAACAAAATACGATTCAAATTCTATTCTGGATTTTTTATGTGATATATTGTACATAAGAGAACTGCACCCTATTCACCTGAAATGAACGGTAAAGCTGAAAAAATAGGACCTTTACCGAATTAGTAATTGTCATTTTATTAAATTTCGGTGCAACAAAACATTAGTGGGGGGATATTTTATAGACTGTATGTTAAGTTCTGAATAGAATCCCCAAATCTAAGAACAAAATTTCGCCTTATGAAATTTTAGAGAAATATAAATCAAATATGTCATACTTTAGAACTTGGGGTTGCTTAGCATATGTTCGCATTCCAGACCCTAAGAGAATAAAATTGGCAAGTAAATCATACGAATGTGTTTATAAGCTATGCTGTTAATAGCAAAACATACGGAATTTATGACCTAAATACACATAATATATTTTGAATTTAATGATGCCAATTTTTATGAAACGAAATTTCCTTTTAAATTAAGGAATAGTGGGGGCACATTAAGTATGCCTATTAGAACAGAACTTAATAAAAGTTCTGAAACTGAACCTAGAAAAAGTAAAAGAGCAAGAACAGTAAAAGATTTTGGTTCATATTTTTGTGCTTTTACTATAGAGGAGGATCCCTTAAACCTCCAAGAGGCCTTATCTTCTTTAGATGCCCTTTTTTTTTGGCAAGAGGCTATAAATAATGAGATGGATTCTCTGGAATCCAATAAGACTTGGCATTGGATAGATTTACCTCCTGATTGTAAATCTATAGGTTGTATATGGGTACTTAAAAAGAAATTAAAAACCTGATAACACTATTGATAAATATAAAGTACGACTATTAGCTAAAGGTTTTAAACAAAAAGAAAATATATATTTCTTCGACACTTTTCACCTGTAACTAGAATTACATTCATTCGGGTATTAATCTCACTTGTCTCTATTCATAATTTATTAATACACCAAATGGATGTGAAAACCGCATTTTGAATGGTGAATTAGATGAAGAAATTTATAGAGACCAGTCTGAAGGATTTCCAGTACATGATCAAGAACATAAAGTATGCAAATTAGATAAATCATTATATGGTTTAAAACAAGCACCTAAACAATGGCACGAAAAATTTGATAACTTTAATCATTTCACATGGTTTTAAAGTTAATGAAAGTGACAAATGCATTTATTACAAATCTGAGAATGATATTTGCACTATTATATGCCTTTATGTAGATGACCTACTCATTTTTGGGTCAAACATTCATGCCATTAACTCAGTCAAATCCTTATTAAGTGTCAGTTTTGATATGAAAGATCTAGGTGAGGCGAGTGTAATCCTTGATATTAAAATTACTAGGTCCGAAAAAGGGATTTTCTTTGGATCAATCTCATTATATTGAGAAGTCTCTAAAGAAAGACAATTACTTTGACTGTAAATCTGCATGTACATCATACGATCCCAGTGCAAAGATATTTAAGAACACTTGTGAAGGTGTAAGACAGTCAAAGTAAGCGAGCATCATTGACTGCTTTCGGATGCCACTGATTGTATTAGACCCGACATTGCCTACGTCGTGAGATTATTATGCATGTTAACTAGTAGACCTAGTATAGAGCATTGACATGCTATTGAAAGGGTCATAAGATACCTTAAACGAGCCATGAAACTTGGATTACATTATGAAAAGTTTCCAGCTGTACTTGAAGGATATTCTGATACAGACTGGAATACTTTATCTGTTGATTCAAAAACGACCAACAGCTATATATTTAGCATCGCTGGAGAAGCTGTCTCTTTAAAATCCAAGAAACAGACTATTTTGACTTAGTCTACTATAGAGACTGAGATAATAGCACTAGCAATAGCTAGTGAAGAAGCAGAGAGCTAAAGAAATCTGCTAGTTGAGATCCTTATATGGGAAAAATAGACACTAGTGGTGTAATCGATTGTGATAGTTCCGCGGCTATTGCAAAAAGTATAGAACCGTTATAACAACGGTAGAAAACGACGTCGTAAGCACAATACTGTAAAAGAACATCACATGTATAGTGATGAAAAATTTGACGACTATTGAAAGAAAAAACAGAACCGATATTACAACGGTAAGAAATGACAGTCGTATGCACAGTATTGTTAGAGAACATCACATATAAGGTAATGATAATTTGGCAGAACCTTTGACGAAAGGACTGTCCAGAAAGAAAGTCCTTAATAATTCTAAAAGAATGGGACTATTGCCCTGTGATTGTGGAATCACGCACAATGGTAACCCGACCTAATTGACTGGAGATCCCAAGAACTAGGTTTAATGGGTAAAAACAAGTTGTGTAGTGATAGTAGATGAACATGCTAAATTTTAGATTAAGAAGCATGTATTCCTGAAGTGATTAGAGGATGAGTTAATAAAAACTCTTAATGAGATCTATATTCTATTTGGAGTGGAGTACCTATCTTCAGGAGTGCTCTTGATAGACTCACCTTTGTGAATGTGGAAATGTGGCCGTTTCCTATGAAGTTTTGGGCAAAACTTCTAGAGCGTTCACTAAACTGGGATAGACGTGCATGGTCATAAACGCACGGGCTTATTTGATTGCACTATAGAAAAGATTGTGTGTGGTTTGATGTCAGGAATAGAGTTCAAGACTACGTGTCACTCTAGTAAAAACTGAATCTTATTCACTATACAAATGTTCAAGTCGGATGACACCTTTGTTTATGCACAGTCTTACGTTTTTAGAAACTGCTCAATAATATTTTAAAAATTCAAGTAGGGGATTGTTGGAAATTTTATGTGAATTATTAAAATATTGAGATAAGTGTATGAATGGCTCCCTTATGTGAATAGTCCCACATCATGGGATTATATGGAAGAGGCAAGTATTTATATTTGTTTCTAAGAAATCTTGTTGGGGCCTTGGGCTCCAAATGCATGCTTTGTTGTGAGGAGGGAGACCATACATCATGACCACCACACATGCGCGCGACCGACTCGACCCGGCCCGGTTCGGTTCGGGCTTGGGCCTTGGCTTTGTGGTGTAGACACTTATATTTTTGGTCCAGAAAACACTGCGTTTTTCGAACTATTTTTTAAATATAGAAAATATTTCTGAGCCGACTTTTATTTATGAAGCGGTAAACTCTTGACCCAGTATTTTCAGCAGATCCTATTTTTTTCCTCTGCCCAGTATTTTCGATTAACCATAATCTCCGTCTATATATTATCTTCAGTTGTAGACGAGATTACTACAGAAAAATATACTATTTCTCTCCTCCGCCATTAAAATATTCTTACAGAATTTTTCGAGCAGTTATTAATTTCGAAAGTGCAAATCTGCATTGATTTGTTGTGCAAAGCAAATCAATTATTAATTTTAGAGAGGCTGTTTTATCCTAGAGGCGGCGACGGAAGTACGAACTGGTTTTGCACCACCGACCAGATCGCTGAATCGTCTTCAAGAGAGCGACCTAGTCCGCGACTCAGCCATTGTTTCCAAACACTTTTTGCATGCAAGTCATACATCATGAGGTATACAGTACAGATAAATTCATAACTGATTTACAATAAATATCGTTCATTTGTTTATATATAACTGATTCTAATTAATAGCAAGTCACATATTAACTTGCATAATAAAATATTTTATATTATGCATGTAACTCATACAAATTTTTGCTTATACTAATTAGTAATATATGGTATTAGCTATACTGTAAAATTTAAGGATGCTCTTTGCCTATCAGTTAGAACATAAACTATGATTATTCTTGGAATTATGGTAAAGAACCATTAACAATGAAAAGTTCTAATCATGTACACAATTACATAAAAAATAACAACAATGGCACTAAAACAATTGTATTGATAAATAGCAGTTAAAAGCAATTAGCTAGCACGTTAAAAGCTGTTCAGAATAAAGGTGCATACCTACTAATAAATACCACACTTTAAACTCTTCCAATACAGCTTGGGTATGTGTCAGCAATAAGCACTTCAGACTTCTGTCATTCCAATGCTATGGTATTCCAATCAACACAGTGTTTCCAATATTGTTTTTCTGTGTTTTCCATATGTAGCATGGCAAGTATATAGGAAATAATTATGGTTTTATGGAGTTAAAAAGAAAACTATATCTATATATTTTACAAATTACACATATAAATATGTTTATTAGGTTGCCAATCGTTTATTCAAATCTTATATTTAGATCTTAACAATTGATAAGTATATGTATGGCTATTTGTAAGTTTTTCACTGAAACTTTATGACAAAACAAAACAACTATGTCCTTTTAGTTGGTTTAGTTTACAAACAAGTTACATTTATACTCTTAATCTCCTACAAATATTATTGTTGAGTTAATCTATAATAAAACTAGTTAGAACTTAAATGCACTGATGGTTTAACATTAAGTCTATTTTAGATCTATCAGTTTTTATACCATGAATGATTAGCAAACCAAAACTTCAGTATTCTGATAACTTAAACAATTACATAGTCCAGAAACGACTCACTGATCATGGCCTTCAGAAATGATCCTTTGAGCCTAACTTCCAACGAAATTATATAATCTGTAAAAATAAGATTACTAACTAATTTATTGAGATCTATTAAGCATGAACTTAAGCACATTCTACATTCAAAAGATGGAATATTCTGGATGTCTTGGCAAGATTTTTAGATACACTTTCAGTCAATAATTTTTGCAGAGTTTACTTCCTGAAATTCGACACTCAATTCATGGGCAATGGCATGGCTACAGTGCAGGTGGACGCCAAGATAATAATCCATGGTATCAGAATCCTCAGTTCAAACTGAAAGTAATAGGCACCGACTCATCATCCCCAATTCATGTAGTTATTTCGTTAACGCAGGGAGTAAGCTTCTCTACAGAAACTACTGCTTTTAAGAACTATCAATCAAGTCATGATTGCTCTATGTTCTATATTGGTATGAGAATACTGAAAATGAGAGAAGGTCGTGCAGCATACAATATATACTTGCAAGAATCAGTTGGTGGAATTGATTACGTTAACTCAAGAGAAATATCCTGTGAATTGGTCCTGGACCCTTATCCTAAGGGATACATGATTATACCTACAACTATTCAACTAGGAGAAGAGGCACCATTTTTTATTTGTATTCACAAAATCATCCATCATATTGGAAGCTATTTAATTGCAATTTCTCAGGTTGACATTTGGATAGATTGGGTTACATATATCCTTTCATGTTGGATATAATGGATTGGAGCTTAAGGATTCTGGTCCGAAAGCACCAAAATTTGTCCAAATGCCAAAGCTCTCCTCCTATCCTTTTGCCACTGGGTTTAGCCATCTACTATAATTTCAGTAATCAGAGATGGATTTCAGGGAAATCTGTAAATACCACTTTGCTACATACGATAGGAGCTGCTAACTCATGTATAGTGAATAGGAAAAGGAACGAAAAATTGTATGGGACTTGAGATGCGGAGGTTTCTTTCCTGCATAAACCGAAACCTGATAGAATCAAAATCAATGAATTTAATAAAATTGAATTAAAAAAGACAAAACAGAAAAAATAAGCTCCTGCGAATCTTACAACACCGATAACGGAAGAATCAAAACAAATATCTAAGAGGCGACGAAGCTCTTCAATAATAGTTTCCTAAATTGTTTCAAAATGAGCAATGGATTTAATTTAGGGTTTGAATTTTACCCCAACTTTTTAAGAAGGGTGGGAAATGTTTTCGTTTTCCCTCTTATATACGCGCTTTGGTGGATTTTTTTTCTATCTACTTCCCTCCATAATTTTAATACTGTTGCGCCCATTTGTAAAAGAGAGGACGTAGGTTAGTCGATTGTACTGCCTATTTGCGTCTAGTTATACAATGGGAGATGCAAATAGCTATATATTTAAGTTTCATTCTCCTCCTACCACTTCAGTTCATTGAGACCAACTAATGCAAAGGTTGGGGTATTTTTTTTCCCTTATTTGAATCTATTGTTGGTTAGGAATAGATGCAAATTTTATTATTTGCATCTAGTGTTAATACAGTAGATGCAAATGAAGAGATGCAAAAAACAAGATCTGTACTAGTTTAACCCTCATCGACCACTTCTAATGGTTTTCCTGGGGCTATGACAATTAGATCTACCCTAAGAGAAAAAGTCCAAAGTGCACAAGACCTTGACGAAGAATTAAAAGGCATAAAGAAGAAAGTGGAAAAGAGAGTGACATTTCCTCATTCAGTTAGGTATTCGATTGGCAATGATGGGAGTTTACTTTAGGATGGATGACTTTACGTCCCTAAGGATGATGGGTTGAGAAGAGAAATTTTAGGGGAATGTCATAGGTCAAAATTGACTATACACCCCGGTGGGGATCAAATATACAAGGATATGAAGAGGAATCTCCATTTGGAATGAATGAAGAGAGACAGTCGAATTCGTGGCCAAATGATTAACATGCCAAAAAGTCAAGACAGAGCAAGGGAAGGCGGGAGGACTGTTTTTACCTTTAGAGATCCCCACATGGAAGTGGGAGCATATTACCATGGACTTGACAGATGGACTTCCAAGAAGCCTAAAAGGGAATGAGGCCATTTGCTTTGTGGTAGATCATTTTATAACCAAAAGCGCACATTTTATACCTGTCAAGAAGACAAGGATTGTAGCCTCGTTAGCCCAATTATATGTCAAAGAGATAGTCAGACTTCATGGTATTCCATCAAGTATCGTGAGTGATAGAGATCCCTTATTCGCAAGCGAATTTCGGAGAAGCCTACAAGCAGCATTGGGGACGACCCTTAAGTTAAGCACAACTTATCATCCGCAGACCGACGGAGAGATAGAGAGAGTAAGCAGAATCTTAAAAGACTTTCTCAGAGCTTATATCATCGACTTTGGATGAGTTTGGGAGCAACACCTACCGCTGGTGGAGTTCACGTATAATAATAGTTTTCAAGTGATGATTGGTATGGCCCCTGTAACACCCCACTCCCGCTATGGTCACTCGCTAAGGGAATGCCATAACATCGGTGGAGTATTTTAAGTGAATATAGAACAGAAAAATTACATCAAGACAGATATAAGTAATGCTTGAAAATTTAAAACATCAATTCAATTGCTGCGGAAAATAAAACATGTCTGGTTACATCACAAAACCATAATGAGAGTCAAGTACAAAATATCCATCCTGATAAATAAAAATACATAATCCCAATACATGAACTGATAGCCATAAAAGAAAAGGGTAAGCTGAGCTCTACATCTAGGGTCCAAGCTCCAAGAGAGTAATAAAAGCAGCCTGATCAAAGCCCACTCGTGCTGGGCCCACTCTGAGAACCTGAGGGTTGGGAAAAAGATAAAAATAACGGGGTCAGACATAAGTCTGAGCAAGTCCTATAACTTTAACAATGCAATCATTAAAGTATTTAGGGTATGATATAACTTGGTACGGTGTGACTGGGGATAAATGACTACACTCAGTAGCCAATCAGACTTAGAATGAACTAAGATAACGATAAAGACGCATTTATCCACCCAAGGATAATTACTACACTGCACCACACCAGTCGTTCCTACTTAAAGGTTGATCCCTCCCAAGGACCTAGTAAATTTACCCAGTAGTTCCGTGTACCCCTAGCTGACTACATAGGTGCCGCCTGCCCCTATCTCCCCTAGGTGTACCCACTACTCCCAAGCAATCGGCTCCCTACCGTAGATACCCGTGCTGGCCCCACAATGGGGTGTATCACTCCCCATAGTGGCAACCCGATACAACAAATGGTGCACGGCTTATATCTACACGATGCAACAACGTCTTACCTACCAGCCCGGGTCCACACACGCATATGAAACCCGTTGGACTTGCGCTGCCACCGCTACCCCATTTTGGCCTCTTATAGTCAAGCCCAATATGCGTGTCCCGTCCTCGACTTGGGTCGAGCCCACAGAGATTCGTTTGGGATATTGGTTGAAATGGGCCCCCACAAGCTACCCACCTAAGCTTGTCATTTCTAGTGTATACCACTTAACCCTTTAATCATGTTTTAATTATATGTTCCACTTTGGTTAAGTACTCTAATCGTATTTTCTATTGCCACCCAAGGCAACCACTAGATTTCCACATGCCACCCAAGGCACCCACTTAACCCCTCATGTCCCTCTACATGCTAATATGGTTAAGTGTTTCTTAATTAATTAATTAAGATCATGACCTCATAAAGATCTCTCACGTTGGACCATCTTTCATGACCGCTGGATATGCCGGTTGGGTCCGGGCAGACTTCCGTCATAAAAAGGGTCTAATCTCGTGTCTTTACTTTAATCATGTATTTAATTTATGACTAAGACCTCTCACATTGGGCCAATCATTTATAGCTGCTGGATGGCCGGTCGGTTCCAGGCAGACTTCCGCTACAAAAGGGTCCAACCTCGTGTCTTAGTTGATTAATTACACCTAATTAATCACCCCCATAATTTGTATTAATTATCCCTAATTAATTACACATTTTTAAGAATATGGGTAGACCTAACTAAATAGGTAAATTCCCAATTCCATAGTATGGGTACACCTAACTTAATAGGTAAATTCCCAACTCCATAATATGGGTAGACCTAACTTAATAGGTAAATTCCCAATTATGTGCATTCATTTTATGTTATACTTAAGCATACCAACTTTACACATTTTTATTAATATGCATATTAACCCCATAGTTTCCCACGTAATTCGTTCTCATGACATGTCATATAAATGGGGAGTTTTATTATAAATGTGATGGGTTCAATCTTAACACAACGTTGGCATTTACATGGGTTTAAAAGGTGTCAACTTGCATCACAACATTAAACCCAACTAGCATAAATCATTAACCCAAACTTGCATATGAACTTGCATATAAACTTGCATATGAACTTGCATATGAGCTTGCATAACATGTCATACATAGAGGCAACCTTGCATATGTTATGCATATCATACAAAGAGACAAACTTGCATATGAACTTGCATATAAACTTACATATGAACTTGCATATAAACTTGCATATGAACTTGCATATGAACTTGCATATGAACTTGCATATCATGTCATACATAGAGGCAACCTTGCATATGTTATGCATATCATAAAAAGAGACAAACTTGCATATGAACTTGCATATAAACTTACATATGAGCTTGCATAACATGTCATATCATAAAAAGAGACAAACTTGCATATGAACTTATGACATATGACAACCACAACATGCATAAATCCTCGTTTACATCCATAGCCTCCTAATATCCTATCCTAATTAGTTTAGCAATTGCTTGCTAAAGGCATAGGAACTCACCAAAACCAAGATTAGCAAACTTATGAAGTATAACTAGTTGCTATTTTTGAAGAAGATGATGATTAGAGGTTGATTAGCTTCCAACTTTCTTCATAAACTAGTGGAGGCTCCTCCAAAGTTTGATTTTGGCGGCATGATGGCATCAATTCTATTTTTAGTATGGATTAGGCTTGCATTAGGGTGTATTTATAGGATTAGGGTGTGTTTTAGACCATAGGATTAGCCCTAGGTTAGATTAGGTCCGTCAGATTTAGGAAGTTTCCAGAACACAGCCCAAACCAGCCAAAAAAACCTGACCTGGTGCACCCAGGCCAATTGGCCCGACACCCTGTGTCGACAGGCAAGTCGACAGGGCAGTCGACTTGGCCTGGCCCAAGTCGACAGGCCTGTCGACAGCCCTGTCGACATGGCTAGGGCGGGAAATTTCCCGCTGACCCCCGCTGGTTCCAATTTCGACATCTGAATTTGAATTTTAAATCTGTTTTGAACTTTGAATTTTCCGTAAACTTCATTGGGCCATAACCGGGCCATACGGACTCCGATTCTCGAAAACTCGGACTCTATTTCGCGTATTTTTCCGAGATGAACGCAATGACGCAGCCCGTTTCTCCCAATTCTCACATCTGAGATTATTTATTCTGTAATTAGTGAATTTTAGCATTAACCGAAATTCGGGGTGTTACATTCTCCCCTCCTTAAAGGATTTCGTCCCCGAAATCTCTAAGCTAAGGAGAATGCATATCCTACCATCCAAACAATCATCTACTCATCCATCAAACACGGGCATCCATTGTCCTTAAAACAATTTCTAATGATGTATGAGCATATGCAAAAAGTGTGTGTACATGTTCCCTATCTAATTTATGAACATATGCAAACCATGATAGTGCCATGCATCCAATATGTATGCGAGAGAACCCTATTGACACATACAATATCTACATGAGTGCACAATCATTCACCAAAATTCATCATCCATATGATAACACAATCATTATACATCCATAAATATAGCTACCTACACACAATTATATGCAATATGCAATATGAAGTGACTGAGCCGATCTAGTGTCTAAAGTGTGTGTATATGCATCCACGAGCAACCACTAGCAAACACTTGCATCCACTTGCATCCATCAATCATAACATGTCTCAAACACATGTTTCAACCATAGGTTTACCCTATCTAAAGGTCAAAGGTACTAACGAGAGGACATACTAAAGATAAGATAAGTACTAGACAAACGATAAAGGAGAAGTTAAAAGACATACCCTCAAAAAGGAATGGGTACAATGAACGCATCTTCGCTTCCGTCTCCCAAGTAGCGTTGCCCTCATCTTCTCCCCATTGTACTTTGACTAGTCGAACCTCTCGATTCCTCAATTTCCTAGTCTCTGACCCAAGGATGCGAGTAGGAGCTCGTCGAATAGTCGCATCATGCTCTACTTCCACTTCTCTAAGCAAGCTCGGCTCTACCACCTCTGCGGTCTCATGTAGGCACTTCCTCAAATGTGACACATGGAATACATCATGTACACCACTAAGTCTGTCGGGCAACTCCACTCTATATGCCATTCGTCCAATCCTTTCCTTAATAGGAAACGGCCCTACGAACCTTGGCGCTAACTTCCCAACAGATCCAAAGCGAACCACATTTCGTAACGGAGACACTTTGACAAAGACCATGTCCCCAACTTCAAACTCAAGATCCGTCCTCCTCTTGTCCGCATAAGATTTTTGCCTATCCTGCGCTGCTTTCATCCTTCTTCGAATCAAGTCAATCTTTTCAGAAGTCTCCCTAACCATATCAGGCCCAAGCAAGATCTTGTCCGTAGATTCCCACCAACATGTAGGTGATCGACAAGGCCTTCCATAAAGAGCTTCGAAAGGAGCCATACCAATACTGGACTGAAAGCTGTTATTATATGCGAACTCCACCAATGGAAGATGCTCTTCCCATGTACCTCCAAAATCTAAGATACAAAGCCTCAAAAGGTCTTCTAGGACACGATTCACCCTCTCAGTCTGGCCGTCCGTCTTAGGATGATATGCGGTGCTCAGACATAATTGAGTCCCCACTGCTTCTTGCAAACTTTTCCAGAACTCGCTAGTGAAGATAGGATCTCGATCACTCACTATGCTAGAGGGTACCCCATGCAATCGAATTATCTCTCGAAGATATACTGAAGCTAGCCATGGAGCAGTCCTCTTGCTTTTCACGGGTATGAAATGGGCGCTTTTAGTAAGTCTGTCTACCACAACCCAAATTCTCGTATTACCCTTTCTTGATCTGGGTAACCCGTCGATAAAATCCATCGAGACGCTATCCCACTTCCATTGCGGAACTTCCAATGGGTGAAGCAACCCACCTGGTTTCTTTTGCTCCGCTTTCACCTGTTGGCATACCAAGCATCAAGCGACATACTCGGCCACATCTTTCTTCATACCGGGCCAGAAGAAAACCCGCTTCATGTCTTGGTACATCTTGTCCCCACCGGGATGAATGGTCATCCTAGAACGGTGTGCATCATCAAGAATAGCCTTCCTCAAACCCTCGTCTTGCGGTACACAAAGTCTACCGTCTCTACGCAAGCACCCCCTATCGTCTAGGGTGTACCTACTCAAATGGCTGGACGACTCCCCCCTTATGAGTTTCTCTACCAACTCAACCAACTGTGGGTCGTCCCTCTGTGCTTCTCCAATCCGCCCCAAAAGAGTAGGTCTGACCTCCAAGGATGTTAGCAAACCGGGTATATAGTCAATGGAAGGCCTGAAATCAAACATCGAGATAAATTCCAAGCTTCGTTGTTCCACGAACAATGGACTCAAGGACAACCTTTTTCTGCTCAAGGCGTCCGCCACCACGTTACCCTTGCCAGGGGTATACGCTATCTCGAAATCATAGGATGCTAAGAACTCCATCCACCTTTGCTGTCTCAAATTCAAATCCTTCTGAGAAAACAAGTACTTCAATGATTTGTGGTCAGTGAACAATTCGAATCTCTCACCAAGAAGATAATGGCGCCAAATCTTAAGTGCAAAAACAATAGCGGCCAACTCTAAATCATGGGTAGGGTAATTTTTCTCATGTGCCCTCAACTGCCTTCCACCAAGCATCGGTATAGACAACAAATGGCTTACTCCCATCTGGCAACTCTAAAACTGGAGCAGTGGTTAAAGCTCTCTTTAACCGTCGGAACGCATCATCACAATCTACGTCCCATGCGAAAACAAGATTCTTCTTCGTTAAGCGGGTTAATGGGGCTGATATCTTTGCGAAGTCTTTGATAAACTTCCTATAGTAACCCGCCAACCCCAAGAAACTTCTTACTTCGGTAGCATTTCTAGGAACCTTCCAATCTTGAATTGATACTACCTTCGCGGGATCCACAGCTATCCCTTCCTTAGAGACCACGTGCCCCAAGAACCGCACTTCCTTCCTCCAGAAGTAACATTTAGAGAATTTAGCCTTAAGGCTATGTGCTCGAAGAGTCTCCAACACCTCCCCAAGATGTAGAGCATGCTCTTCTTCACTCTTAGAAAATACTAAGATATCATCCACAAAGACCACCACGAACTTATTAAGGAACTCCTTGAACACCCTACTCATCAAATCAACAAAGTATGCAGGGGCGTTCGTCAACCCAAATGGCATCACCAGCCACTCATAGAAACCATCCGGAGTCCTAAAGGCAGTCTTGTCTATGCTATCCTCAGCCACCCTCAACTGATGAAACCCCGTGGCTAAGTCCTACTGAGAAAATACTGAAGCGCCAACCAACTGATCGAAAAGATCATCAATCCTCGGCAATGGGTATCTATTCTTCTTTGTGAGTTTGTTGAGTTCTCTATAATCTACACAAAGTCTGAGGGACCCATCCGCCTTTGTAGCAAAAACTACTGGAGCACCCCACTCCGATATACTTCGTCTTATGAACCCCTTCTCAAGCAACTCCCCTACTTGCTTATGGAGTTCCCTCCTCTCACGAGGAGCCATGTGGCGCACTGGTAAAGATACGGGTTTAGCATTATCCACCAGATATATTCGGAAGTCAATCTCCCACTTCGGAGGTAAGCCCTTCACCTCCTCAAACACATCCGAGTATTCCCAGACCACTCTAACAGATTGCAAACTCTCGACCGAAGCGTCAAGCGATTCAAGATAACTTAGCATAACAGAATCCATGGGATTACAAGAGATCTCGAGAGTGTTACCCAAGCGGTCATGAGCCTAACAACTCTCCTTTCGCAATCAAGAACGACGCCATTACTGGATAACCAGTCCATGCCCAAAATCAACCCATAGCCCGTGAAGCCCAAAACAAAAGCATCACATCTAAACTCAATGCTAAGTATAGAAATTTTCAAACCCAAACATATCATGGACAAATAAGTGGAGCCCCCAATTGGGTTTGAAACAACCAAGGGATCATCTACCAGACTGGTGTCTAAGTGCAGTGACTCAACTAATGATGATGAGATAAACGAATGCGATGCGCTAGAATCAAACAATGTACGGACTGGATGATCAAATAGAAAAACCAGACTTTCAACGGAAATAGTTCTACCTCTTTCTTGAATCGGTGGAACCGCGAGAGCCTGTACTTGCCCCCTAGCCTGACCCGGTGCCATAAGAGCTTGCACTTGTCCTCCTGAGGTAGATCCCGTCCTTTGCCCCTTCTTAGGGAAATCTTTCACTAGATGCCCTGCTTCGCCACAGTTATAGCAGCCAGTCTTCTTCTTCTTTCGACAATCTTTGCTTATATGGCCTGGAATCCCGCAATTGAAGCACTTCTTCTTTCCCTTGCCACCGTTGCCTTTCCCACCTTTGTTTTGCTGTTGTTGCTGAGGTCTCTTTTGATCTCCCTTCTTCTCGGGTGCCTTATTAGCATTGGGACCCTTCTCTTCTTCATGCATGAGTGCCATGTCAACTAGCTTCTCAAAGGTGGCACCCATAGGGATATGAGTCATAGCCAACCCATGCATCGGTTCATTCAAGCCTTTCACGAACCTCAAAGCCTTCTTTTTCGGTGTATTCACCATGTCTAGGCCAAACCTTGCCAATTGATTAAACTTGTTGACATATTCCTTCACTGAGAGATTTCCTTGCTTTAGAGTCAAGAATCTTTCCGTATACAAGTTTTCCTCCGCCCTTGAGAGAAACTTTGCCACAAATCTTTGCCTAAAATCCGCCCAAGAGTCAACGGGGCGTTCTCCGTTAGTGACCTCCCACCAGAATGAGGCCTCTCCCTTCATTAACCAAGCAGCTAACTTGACTTTCTTTCCTTCTTCCATCTCAAAGATATCTATCAACTCTTCCACCTCCTTAAGCCAGTCTCTAGCCTCCACAAAAGTTTCTGATCCTTGAAAAGGTTTCCCTCCCATAGCTTTAAACTCTTTGCAAGTCTTAGCAAAAGTATCCGTGCGAGGAGGAGGGGGAGGAGGAAGATCGGGTGCTACGGTTGGTGGAGGAACATTTGCTGGACCCGCAGTGGTGGCCCTAGCCTCCATCAATCTCCTATACCATACTGGTATCGTCACACCCTCCGGAAAGTTAAGATCCTCAGCCATGCTGAAACGAAAAAGGAAAGATTCAAAACGGAGAATTCGAAAGATAAAGATATGGCTATTGGGGATTATGCTTTTTTTTTCAAAAACTTTTCTCTTTAAAGACATGTTTTTGAAAATATCTCTTCCAAAAATGTTTTTAGAAAAATAGTTTTCTAAAAATTTTATCTGTTCCGGTAACTTGGCTCTGATACCACGTGTAACACCCCACTCCCGCTATGGTCACTCGCTAAGGGAATGCCATAACATCATTGGAGTATTTTAAGTGAATATAGAACAGAAAAATTACATCAAGACAGATATAAGTAATGCTTGAAAATTTAAAACATCATTTCAATTGCTGCGGAAAATAAAACATGTCTGGTTACATCACAAAACCATAATGAGAGTCAAGTACAAAATATCCATCCTGATAAATAAAAATACATAATCCCAATACATGAACTGATAGCCATAAAAGAAAAGGGTAAGCTGAGCTCTACATCTAGGGTCCAAGCTCCAAGAGAGTAATAAAAGCAGCCTGATCAAAGCCCACTCGTGCTGGGCCCACTCTGAGAACCTGAGGGTTGGGAAAAAGATAAAAACAACGGGGTCAGACATAAGTCTGAGCGAGTCCTATAACTTTAACAATGCAATCATTAAAGTAATTAGGGTATGATATAACTTGGTACAGTGTGACTGGGGATAAATGACTACACTCAGTAGCCAATTAGACTTAGAATGAACTAAGATAACGATAAAGACGCATTTATCCACCCAAGGATAATTACAACACTGCACCACATCAGTCGTTCCTACTTAAAGGTTGATCCCTCCCAAGGACCTAGTAAATTTACCCAGTAGTTTCGTGTACCCCTAGCTGACTACATAGGTGCTGCCTGCCCTTATCTCCACTAGGTGTACCCACTACTCCCAAGCGATCGGCTCCCTACCGTAGATACCCGTGCTGGCCCCACAATGGGGTGTATCACTCCCCATAGTGGCAACCCGATACAACAAATGGTGCACGGCTTATATCTACACGATGCAACAACGTCTTACCTACCAGCCCGGGTCCACACACGCATATGAAACCCGTTGGACTTGCGCTGCCACCGCTACCCCATTTTGGCCTCTTATAGTCAAGCCCAATATGCGTGTCCCGTCCTCGACTTGGGTCGAGCCCACAAAGATACGTTTGGGATATTGGTTGAAATGGGCCCCCACAAGCTACCCACCTAAGCTTGTCATTTCTAGTGTATACCACTTAACCCTTTAATCATGTTTTAATTATATGTTCCACTTTGGTTAAGTACTCTAATCGTATTTTTTATTGCCACCCAAGGCAACCACTAGATTTCCACATGCCACCCAAGGCACCCACTTAACCCCTCATGTCCCTCTACATGCTAATATGGTTAAGTGTTTCTTAATTAATTAATTAAGATCATGACCTCATAAAGACCTCTCACGTTGGACCATCTTTCATGACTGCTGGATATGCCGGTTGGGTCCGGGCAGACTTCCGTCATAAAAAGGGTCTAACCTCGTGTCTTTACTTTAATCATGTATTTAATTTATGACTAAGACCTCTCACATTGGGCCAATCATTTGTAGCTGCTGGATTGCCGGTCGGTTCCGGGCAGACTTCCGCTACAAAAGGGTCCAACCTCGTGTCTTAGTTGATTAATTACACCTAATTAATCACCCCCATAATTTGTATTAATTATCCCTAATTAATTACACATTTTTAAGAATATGGGTAGACCTAACTAAATAGGTAAATTCCTAATTCCATAGTATGTGTAGACCTAACTTAATAGGTAAATTCCCAACTCCATAATATGGGTAGACCTAACTTAATAGGTAAATTCCCAATTATGTCCATTCATTTTATGTTATACTTAAGCATACCAACTTTACACATTTTTATTTAACCCCATCGTTTCTCACGTAATTCGTTCTCATGACACGTCATATAAATGGGGAGTTTTATTATAAATGTGATGGGTTCAATCTTAACACAACGTTGGCATTTTCATGGGTTTAAAAGGTGTCAACTTGCATCACAACATTAAACCCAACTAGCATAAATCATTAACCCAAACTTGCATATGAACTTGCATATAAACTTGCATATGAACTTGCATATAAACTTGCATATGAGCTTGCATAACATGTCATACATAGAGGCAACCTTGCATATGTTATGCATATCATAAAAAGAGACAAACTTGCATATGAACTTGCATATAAACTTACATATGAACTTGCATATAAACTTGCATATGAACTTGCATATGAACTTGCATATGAACTTGCATATGAACTTGCATATGAACTTGCATATCATGTCATACATAGAGGCAACCTTGCATATGTTATGCATATCATAAAAAGAGACAAACTTGCATATGAACTTGCATATAAACTTACATATGAGCTTGCATAACATGTCATATCATAAAAAGAGACAAACTTGCATATGAACTTATGACATATGACAACCACAACATGCATAAATCCTCATTTACATCCATAGCCTCCTAATATCCTATCCTAATTAGTTTAGCAATTGCTTGCTAAAGGCATAGGAACTCACCAAAACCAAGATTAGCAAACTTATGAAGTAGAACTAGTTGCTATTTTTGAAGAAGATGGTGATTAGAGGTTGATTAGCTTCCAACTTTCTTCATAAACTAGTGGAGGCTCCTCCTAAGTTTGATTTTGGCGGCATGATGGCATCAATTCTATTTTTAGTATGGATTAGGCTTGCATTAGGGTGTATTTATAGGATTAGGGTGTGTTTTAGACCATAGGATTAGCCCTAGGTTAGATTAGGTCCGTCAGATTTAGGAAGTTTCCAGAACACAGCCCAAACCAGCCAAAAAAACCTGACCTGGTGCACCCAGGCCAATTGGCCCGACACCCTGTGTCGACAGGCAAGTCGACAGGGCAGTCGACTTGGCCTGGCCCAAGTCGACAGGCCTGTCGACAGCCCTGTCGACATGGCTAGGGCGGGAAATTTCCCGCTGACCCCCGCTGGTTCCAATTTCGACATCTGAATTTGAATTTTAAATCTGTTTTGAACTTTGAATTTTTCGTAAACTTCATTGTGCCATAACCGGGCCATACGGACTCCGATTCTCGAAAACTCGGACTCTATTTCGCGTATTTTTCCGAGACGAACGCAATGACGCAGCCCGTTTCCCCAAATTCTCACATCTGAGATTATTTATTCTGTAATTAGTGAATTTTAGCATTAACCGAAATTCGGGGTGTTACAGCCCCTTTCTAAGCTCTATATGGGAGGCCATGCAAATCACTAACGTGTTGGTGTGAGACTACCGACAAGATTATACTCGAACTAGACGTCTTCCGTGAATCTATGGAGATGATATCTTTGATTAAACAGAGAATGAAGGCAACCCAAGACCATCAGAAATCATATGCTGATAAGCATAGGAGGGAACTATAATTTAATGTTGGAGACTTGTGTTCGTGAAAACATCCCTCTTAAGAAAACTGTTTGGTTTGGAAAGACTGGGAGGTTGGATCCCGAATTTATTGGTCCTTTTAGTGTCATTGAGAAGATAAGATCTTTGGCTTATCGAGTAGATCTCCCAGAGCGTCTATCGGGAATCCATAATGTTTTTCATGTATCTCATATAAGGAAATGCCTTCATGATTCTGCTATCAGACTCGAGCTTGACGGAATTAGGGACATAGAGAAACTCGAGTTGGAGTCCGGGATTCCCGTGCAACTGCAAGGATTGTAGAGCATGGAATCAAGAGAATCTGCAACAAAACCGTTCGCCTCATCCGAGTAAATCGGGGGAATGACCCTGTGGAAAGCACATGGGAAACTACGGATAAGACGAGACAGACTCACTCCGAGCTTTTCACGGGTAACTTTTTCTCAAAATAACGTTCATAGATGCATCGTGATTGTTAGATTGGATGTTAGGAAATGGTTGCAACACCGTTGCGCACCACATTCATATAGAAATATATTCATATTTAGGTTGTTTACATACATGCTGCATCACTTATTACACCAACATGCTAGGGTAGAGCTCACTTTAGTGGGTCTGCAGTTCATGATCATTGCGAGTCATGGATGCTTTTGGATGTATTATAAACAACATGGGTGTACAACATGGATGTTTCGGGCGTGTTGTATTTTTCTCCCCTTAAAGCATATTTCGGGACGAAATCTCTGTTAAGGAGGGGAATGTAACACCATGTAAAATTCACCAGTATTAATAAATAATAAATTAAACAATTAAAAATAAGCAATTAAATCATATGGCTGGGAAATTAGATTTTTGCAATTTCAGGAATTTGGCTACGAAACTCTTTTATTTAGATTCGTGGCTAAATTCTAAATCATTTTCATATATCATATGCTGAAAACGGTTAACGTATGAAAAAGTTATGAACAAATGAATTTGGACAGTTTATACAAAAATTTATATATATATATATATATATAATTATCTGAATACTATATATATTGTCCAAATAATAATTTGAAATAAAAGAGGGAAATTCAAAAAATTTAATTTGGAATTAAGATCTAGGGGACAATGTATATTGGATACATGGAAGAGAATGAAGAAAATTAAGAATGTAATTAATAAAATAAACAGCTCAGCAACGCAGCAAAATTAGGCGTTCCAGCCCCGAAGGGGTCGACCGCTAAGTGGTTGGGTGGCTCAATTCTACCTAGGTGGATTAGGGTTTTCTAAGAGGATATTTTTATATGGATGGCTTGGATTAATTTTTATTAATACGACGGCTCCTACTCACACGAGCAAGTATAAATAACCCCATAAACAAAAAACAAGAAACCCTAATTATTATATACATTTGCCTCCATGCTGCTGAATTCCATAGAAAAACAAAGAGAACAGGGTGAAAGTTTCTTTTACTTCTCTAACCCTCTTCTATATCTCTCTATTTCAATATATCTATATTTAGAATTATGGAATTTAGCATTAACAAATATATATATATATATATAAGAATCTAATTATATGTTTCTTATATGTATATTGTTAGGAGATCAATCAGTGCTCGCTTAAACGTTGAGAACCGTCGCAGATCTTGAAATTCTACCACATCTCCACCTAGTTTGTGAGAGGAATCTAGTTTGGCTTAAAGGCATATTATTGTTTTTATTAGTTTGCAATATGAATTATATGCCTATGAAGATTTGGTTATGCGATAATATATACACGAAAATCCCCAAATCTTCTATTTTGTAATTACGTAGAAATTTGTCATGTTGAATTAGTTTTGGTGAATTGTGGTTTTCGTATTGGATTAAAGGTAAATATGTGTGTTGTACTATTATTTATATTTTATGCAATTCACCATCATTATCATTTGGTTTAGCCCAAAAGGGTTCGGAACTGAATATTTTCATATTTGAATTGGATTTGGATCCTAATTTGGGTGCAAGCGCATTCGTAAATTGGAATAAGTCAGATGTAAATATTTTGGGTGTATAACACCATACAAAAGGGCGAATTGGATGAAATATGGATTGTAAACATTCATATGTGAATATATGTAGCACTCTACTTTTAATTTAATATTGAAATTATTTCTACATGCCTAGGATACAAGTTGCAATTGTCATGTATATATATATATATATATATATATATATATATATATGTATATGTATATGTATATGTATATGTTTTCCATTCACTGCTATTTGGTATATGTTCATTATGCCATCATGTTTATGTTGTTGCAGTAAAATATGGAAAAATCTAACTTGCATGCCTTAATTTGGATAAGATGACAATTTCCACCTCGTTAGAACATTTCCCCATCTATAAGAATGTTACGTTAATTAGACGCTATTATTATATTACTTATGTTTACGTAATTAACGTTTTCTTAGTGTAATAAATGCGATTAGGTTAGAGTTTGAACTTGAAATGTCCCTTTAATATATATATATATATATATATATATATTTCTTTGCTTGTGTGTGTATACATTTAGAATGGCTTAAATATATATAAATAAATGACACATAAACACGAGGTTAGTTGCCATTTGTGGTAGAAACCTGCCCGGAATCGACCGGCATATCAAACAACCACAAGCAAGCCCAACTAATGTGAGATGTCTAGGTGCCATGGGCCACTCCTAAACTTAGTACACTAGGCACGAGGTTATACCGACTTGTAGTAGAAGCCTTCCCAGGACTGACCATCATATCCAACATCTACAGGTATGTGAGAGGTCTAGTGTGTGTGTATATATATATAAGTCTGATGCGTGAAAACAAATTGGTTTACTATGCCTTAAGAAGGTCTTAAGTGGCTAACTCACCTTTTTATCTAGTTTGGGTCTTAATGGGTTAGGATTAGGATCCCTCCGAAGGTTTATTCCTTGGAGAGGAACTTAAGTCATGGGACCTACCTTATCAGTATTAAGGTAGGTTTTTGGGTCCTACTTCTTTAAAAGTGGTAAGGCATAAAACGGTTAACGGAGAGGGGTGGTTCATAGGGATGTCAACTTCCTCTAGTAGTTTGTAAGGGCTTAACTAAGGACATGATTGGTAATTGAAAGGATATGTGGCCATTGCATGCGACATAGATGTCTTACCGGGTAATATAAGTTAAGTAGTAATGTTTGGAATACTAGATCTCATATTACAAATGAGAGAATAGACTTAAGAACGTTGATGTACAAGGACGGGGTTCTTAAAGGGATAGGGGTCCGCCTCAGGGTTATAAGAGATTGTAAGAATCCATCTTTAATAGGGCCATAAGTGACGGAGAATACCACCTCGTTGGGTCTTTGCCCTAAAACACTAATGGGTGGTTGAGTTGGATATCCACCATATTGGTTAGAAACTTGTTTGTTTGTTGTGTGCTGCATAAACATACCTTGGCATATGTAACCTGCTAAAATTATAGGGTATGGACATTAAGTAGCACTATATTTCAGTCACATAGGACTTTATGTTCTGACCCCCTCTCCTTAACATCCAATAGGTCAGTATATGGGGTAAAGCCATGGATGAAGGCATGATTGGAACTGATGAAGAAGATGAAGTTATTATGATATTAATAGCAGCTATTGCATTGCTTCTTTTGGAATCTTACGAGATTGAACTATTTGATGTACCTATTGAATAAATGAAAGTGTGACTATGTATTTCTGAGATTTTTGAAATAATGGTTCATCTTATTTAAATATTATATTTTCTCTTTCCGCTATGTGAGATTTCCATTCGAAATATATGTTATTATTATCTGTGAAAATGTAATCCTTATAGGAACCAACGACCCGTTTAGAATGGCTCTAAGTTTAAATGGGCCTTTTCTGGGTCGAAATTTAGGCCCATTTCGGGCGGGTTGTTACAAAGAGTTTCAAAGGACATGTTATGTAGGTGGAAAATCATTTTTAATAAAACATTATGATGTATACTGCTTTTCTTATAGTGTGCTTATGGAGTTTGTTAAAGATTTCCTCCATTATACCGAAATAGGAGGAGTCTATGTCAGCAAATGAAAGAGGGGTGGCTGGCAGTTTATGTTGAACGACAAGGACATAAGAAGATTTGTAGAGGGCTGCAATATGAAGTGGATTTTCAAATTGAAAGCACCGTTGACAAAGACATTGAGCCTTGATTCAACTGCAACCGCATGTAATCATACGACTAAGGAAAAACATAATTCAAGATATATATGTATATGTAATATATATCCATTCTTGTGTGTGTGTGTGTGTGTGTATATATATATATATATCCGTGTATGTGTAAAGAACTATGAAGGCCATCATTATTATTTTTATTGCTTCAGTTTCTACTAAGAAACCGACGTCAAAGCGCAAGTATACTACCACACATAGACTTCAGCAGCAACGCAAATGATGAAAAACAAGACAACTTAAGTGGGTCATAAGAAACTATCGTCGTAGCCTGGTATGAATAATGGTAAAGAAGATGTCATTGTGATGAAAAAAGGAAAAAGGAGGAAGTTAAATGTAGAAAATGAAACAGATATTTATGATGATACCTGAGATAATGAAGCTGATGTTGAGGTAACTTTCAATTATTATTTCAGTTTTATTAATCAAATTGATATCTTGTATTTCAAACGACTTTTTATAAAAATTCTGCATGTAAAAGCAAGAACTACATTTTAATGTTTTCTACTACTGTGTTGATTTCCTATTCCGACCATGAAGGCTGCAGCTAATTCAAGCAACTATTGGTTCTTTGTGCATGCATTCTGTCGAAAATGCGAACTCTTTATACATCGACTCTATTTGGTTAACTAGCTTAAATTTATCATCGATGATGAATAATACTGCTAATCTGCTTGCAGTTCTTACAATCACCAGTGTTGAGGAATTATGAACAAAAGAAAATTGTGCGTGTGCTAGAAAATTATGCAGTTAGTAGATCACTTAGGGTGCCTTCATTGATTAGTAGTATGAGAGAGGCTGCAATACGAAATAGGAAAGAAAAAGGTAAAGATATTGATGGATGTGATGAATACATACCAGAAAATGATGGTGAAGGTGACAGTGATGATTCATCACAGGTATAAAAAAGTTATTTGTTTACTACTTATTGATTTTGCTTTTGTAAACATAAAAAATCTTTAACTTCGACTTAATTGTAGAGAATCAAATTTATTAAGTCAAAGGAATCTTTCCTTGGACCTAGAACTCGTTCGCGAGCCATTGCAGCCCTTGAAATTAAGAAGGAAGCGATGACACACACCCGCCTTCCAAAGAAAGCTGACTCTATCAAGGATGTGATGACATGCACTCCCATTCCAAAGAAAGTCGGTAACATGGAGAAAACTGCAGAAACAATGAGGAAACTGATGCAACCTGTACTGTCTCATCCAGGAGTTTTAAAACCTTCAACGTCTCATCCACCAGTTTTAAAACCTACATGTAGCAAAATGTTTAAACAATCAGCCAACTATGAAGTTGTTGATTCAGTCGCTGCTTATTTAGCGATGCGGGAACGTCAAAAGTAGAATGTTGCAACTCCAACAATGGAAAATGTCACTGATCAATTAGACCAGGAATGTATTGCAGAGGAAGATGAAGCAGGTAAAATGTTTCTTTATCCGTGCACTGCACTGCACTATTGAGTGTGTCTATTATAAGTTTTGCATGCATATTATATGTTTCTGTAAGGCCATACCACTACAACAAATCAGATCTATTACAACAGGCAATGCCCGTTGTAATAGGGGTTTTACAGCGGCTAGCCCGCCCGTTGTATTAGGCCATGTTGTAATATGTCCTCTTTTACAACGGGCAATGAATGTAGTAACAAGCGGTTGTAATAGACTTTTTACAACGGTCTTATATTGTTGTTGTATGTTTCTTAAATAAATAGCAGCCCGTTGTAATATTTTTTGCAACAGGCATTGACCATTGTAATATGTTCTATAACAACAATTAATGCCCGTTGTAAAATGCTGAAAGTTGCAATGGATTTGAATATTACACATAATATTAATAATATTTACAATAATTGAATATTTAATTCAAAAATTATTTTTAAACAAGATTTATTCAAATAAATATTTATTACACTTTCAAGTAGTACACATAATATTTCCCCTCTATTTACACAATCAATTGTACACACACTTCCTCGCTACATTTCACTCATATACATTGACTCCTCACTACGCACTTATTCACTCATATACATTGACTTCTCACTACACTTATTCACTCATATACGCTGACTCCTCACTACACATTTATTCACTCATATACACATACACAGTCACTCACACTCTCACTATAGTTTTAGTCTTCGGCTTCTTGCTTCAGATTTTATACAAGATATAAACAGTAGAACATACTCTTTAATTAATAATTAACTTGGCACCTACACCACAAAATAAGAGGACATCCCTGATTACTGAAGATCATAATATCTACTTTCATTCGGTTTTGTTTGAACTTGCTTGATTCCGGTTGGATTCTTGGTCTGATTTTAAAATATAAACCTATGTATGTACATATATTAAGGCACAAAAACTGTAAGCCAAAATAAGAACATAATTATCATTTTAGCATCATAAATGTTTACAATAATTTTATACTGACAAATGCAATACCATGAGAAAACAGAATTGTATATACCTTAAATTTTGGTGGCTTGATTAATTCAAAAACCATTACATCACCAACTATTAGTATGTGTAATCTGATAACTACAAATATAAGTGAGAAAAATACAAAACAGTTGAAAATATTGACCTGATAATTATTGCAAAGGTCGCACAATTCCTTTGATAATTAATTATGAATTGCCAGGAAATGTTTAAAACAAGGTACATGCCCTCTATAATAAATAAATTATTCATAATACAGGAAATTTGGTGACGGATTTAGATGTCATCAGCTCTTCAACATAATCTCAAATGGTTTGGATACAAATTTATGCCTCACTGAACATGGCAATGATTTTGGCCAATATCAATGAATCAATGATATATCAGCATAATATTGATTACTGGACTGACTAAAACCCCCCAATGTCTAAAAATCACAATAGACAAAAGAAAAAAGAAAAAAAAAGATAATTCCTTTTTTTTTTAAAAGTGTTGCTTCCATTTCATTTTACCAGCATAAGCAGAGGTAAACATAAGATAACCTAGGAACATTACAATGGCTGAAACAATGGCAACCATCACAGGAAAAGAAAATACAACCCTTTGAATAAAAAAAAATGAAGTGCAGGAAATACCCTTAAATACCCTTTTACTTCACGCAAGTAAATTAATAGTGTTGTCATTATAATAGAGATCTTTCTATAATGCACAGACTTCTCTAATTTTAGAGAAACAAGTATCTTGAATAGGCATCCAAGCTGAGTTACGAACCATACTTTTATGGATTCATAGTACCATCAAAGACTATTGAAGATGTTCTTATGAAACAACAACCTTGTTTATTTGGTTTCACGATGAACTTTAACCTTGATTAGCGATGTATGTAACAATGACAATTAACAAATGATCTAGGTCGACAACAAATCAATAAAAATCAGCTTTGTTTGTTTTAGTAGAAAATGGGTCTGATGCTGAATACAAATAATAAGTGATAAGAGCTTGCTAACTTGTTTGGTTTCAAATAAGTACTGTCATTGAGCTTTTTCATTAAGTGAAATAAATAAGCAAATTTTTAGTGTTTATTGCTGGTGCTGATCACTTACCGTCTAGCTGCTTGACTAATATAGTCTCTTTCTATATGTAAATGTGAAACATTATGAATAAATTATTTTAACTAGTTGACCAATACTGATTTATTTTAGCTCAAATGAAACTAAAACAAAATTTGCAATACATATCCAAAAAAATCAACATATTAAATAAGTACGGAAAGATGGACAAATCTACGTGATACTTTTATAACAACTTACTCAAAAAGTAGTTGCACCAAAGAATAATTAATTTTACTGTTAAGGGTAATTTTACAATGTATTCAACATTCAACATTCCATTCGGTGTTAAGCGTTCCGTTCTAAGCATTTTGAACAAAGGATACGTAAATTTAACCTATGTAGTACGACAACTTCAAGATCAAATAAAATAAAGAAAAGATCCATACCTTCCTAAGAGTATAAGCGAGAGAAAATCAAGAAACCTCAGCACCAACTATGATGACCTCAGGTCCATCGTGGGAGACCCCTCATTCCCTTCTGTATCCAACATGATTATCATCAATGCTCTTAACGTTAACGGTCTCATTATCAATGTTCCTCTTCCTGGGATTGAAATAATTAACGAATTTGAGAAGAAATAGAATTCCTAGTATCGAAGCCAGAGTCCCTCCGAATTTGAGAATAAATAAAAATCACCACGTCAATTGCGATGACTAGATGATTCTGACTCCGATGCCCAAAATTAATTTTGAAAATCTTTCAACCTAAAGCTTTCACAGTCTCCACCGAGTAATGCATATTTGGTAATTGAGATCCAGATAGAAACGATTTGGCAATCGAGATATCGAAATCGAAATTGATTTCGAATTTTTGACCGAATCGACCGAAAAATCGAATCTCAAAATCGATCTGGAAATCCAGAACAAAACCAATTTTGAATTCGAAATCGACTTAGAAATCAAAGTTGCAACCAAATACCCGAGCGTCTAAAAAGAATGAATTGTGTTCTTAAAGATGAGTTATCAGAGAGAAACGGATCTGTTTCTAATACAGAGAGTTGGGTTTCATTCTTTTTCCAACAGAGAATGGAAACAATGATGAAAAAGGAGGCGGGGTTGAAACTTCGAGATAAATTTATAAGCGGGATACAGAGGCACGGGTAGAATATTGGGGTAAATTAAAACGTGTTTAGTTTTAACAACAAAATTCAAAATAAAATTAGATTTATGTATAACTAAGTTAAATAATTAGACCAAGAACAAATATTAAATTATATTATGCTGATTGAAATTTAATTTAATTTCTCATCATTGCTAAATTAATAAAAAAATAAAAAAATAACCTTCGAAATCAAAGATTGATTTTAGAATTGTTTTTAGTTGATTAATCAAAAAAATTCATATCTATATTCAAGAAATAAAATATTATCCAATATTTAAAGACCAAATACAAATGCGGCTACAATCACATTTGCAATTGACAATTATCCGTTCAGATACGGTCAAAGTTATAACTATTTTTGTGTAATTATATAAATAAAATTGTTGTTATTTACCATTTTATATAAGTAAAATATCTTAATATGTATCATCTTTATAATTTTTTAATATTAACTCCAACTATTATTGTTTAGTTATCATTCAATTAATCAACATTTATTATAAAATTTTGTAATTAATAACTATTACAGTATTCTATAGCGATTTATTTATAAATTATTAATTAAATACTTAGTATTAATTTATTATTAATTATTAATTTATTAACCAATTACTGATTATTAATTACTCAATATTACTTACTAATAACTGGAAAGTAAATTTAATCTTGTCGGAATACTGATCATATATTATAATCAGTAATTAGATATTATTTATTAATAATCATTAATTATTATAAGTTATAAATGATTAATATAATATTATTGATATGATTACTTATCAAATATTAATAAACAATATCATATTATTAATGATTAAACTATTACTATGGACATTTTGTGAACACTGGTATCTATTACAACGGACATGAAATGACCGTTGTAATAACATTATATTATAACGGGTAGTCAATACACGTTGTAAAAAGAGCATTGTAAAGGCTATCTATTACAACTGTCCAGAGACGGCCGTTGTAATAGAATTCTATTACAACGGGCAGTCTATGCCCGTTGTAAAAAGGGTGTTGTATAGGCATCTATTACAATGGTCAGGAAAATGACAGTTGTAATAATATTCTATTACAACGGGCAGCCAATGCCCATTGTAAAATTAATGTTGTAATAGGGTATTTTTGTTGTAGTGTATATTAATTTTCTATTCATTTTTTGAACATGGTATATAAGGTACAAGCTCCAAAAAAACTAGAGGAAAGTCAAAAATGACTAAGATACATGCTAGAACCTCCGATGATAAAGTTCCAATGATAAAGTAATTATTGCTTTAAACGAGGATGGTCAGCCAGTTTCTGATAATATTACAGAGTTAAGCAATTTTCTTGGAACACTATTAAATGATAATGTGTCTCTTACATACATGAATTGGCATGTTGTTCCTGATCAATTAAAGCGGCAAATGTCGGAATATAATTTGGTAAAATCTATCACCCTAAACCATAGTTCAACTGACTTCCTAAATGTTTTGTTTTAATTAATTAGTTTGTTTCTTGAATATTGTGTTTGATATGTTGTAGGCTGGTATGTCATTCTCGAAAAAGGACACAAGTAGGTCTTGAACACACTTAATGACTCTTGGAGGCAGTACAAGTCTCGTATGAAAGCAAGATATTATAAAAAATATCCAACTGATGAGGAAAGGCTTGCGAATAGGCCCAATACAATTCCGTTGGAGGACTTTAAAATGCTCTTGAACACTTGGGGATTAATTAGTTCAAAAACAGTTTAAATGTGACCACAAAAGTAATCTAATTTGTGAAATGCTAATTTAATAATCATGCAACAGATGGAAAAAGAAATAAAGTAAATTAATGATATTCATAATTAATTTTTTTAATAGTTCACATTATCTCGTTTAGTGCTTATCTTTTTTTAGATTTTTAGGCCCTAGCTGAGACTAATCAGCGCTTGCATATCGTGGGTCCCAAAACTCATGAACTAGCTAAATAAAAGATAGTATGTGTGTAATAACCCGGAAATCCGAGCCAATTTTTTTTTTATTTTGGCAGTTTTAATGAATTTTGAATATTTAAAATGAATTATTTTAAATAATAATGACGAGAAATTTATTTTGAATAGAATTAGAATGGATATATTTATACAGATCGTTGTTAGAGTATAAATAATTATTTTTAATTATAAAAGGAATTGAAAATGGCGTGGTAGTTTGAAATTTCGATTTCAAAGTTCAATTGAATGTACATGATTCAAAATAAACTGGATTTTGGCGAAACCAAAAATATTTGAATCTATTTGAAAATATCTTTCCAACATATCCATAAATTCGAAATTTTATAGCGGGAATCAAAAGTTATGTCCAGTTTAAAATTCAGAATAGTCTCTATGGATTTCTGGCCTTTAAAAATGGAAATTTGCAAACGACCTCAGTTTTTGACGAAACCACTTTTATTGGATCCGGGATGTCAAGTTATTGCTAGATTCCAAAATTCATAATTTTTCGAATCAATATGTGAGCGTGGCGAAGTAAAACGTGCTTTGTCAATTTCAGTCAATTTCGATCAACCAGAAAATGGCTATTTTTCGAATGGTCTCATAATTTGATGAAATTTGTTTTGTTAGGACCATATCATCAATACAAAGCTGGAAATAAATTTTCGGGAATTTTTCGAGTTAATATGTTGCCTCGGTAAATTGAAATGTGCATTCAGATTTAATATATACTGAATTATATTTTAAATTTGATAAAAACAGATCGTAACAGCCGAATAGGGTTACGAAACATATCCAATTGTGTTCGGAATGGGGGTAGTTTGTTAGGGGTGACAGTCGTTGGGCCCGATTTTGAGCTCGAGATTAAATGTGACTTTAAGGAGAAATAAATTAATAAATTAAATAAATATATAGGGCCCCTCTCTATCCTTTTATCCCTCAAGTCAACGTTCATTGGAAAAAAAATATAAATAAAAAAAACCCGACCCCCTCAGTCCCCCACACCCCGTCGTCGTCCATTGTCGCGCACGCCGCCACCACTCCCCCAGGTCCGCCGCGACCCCCCTAGCCTCCACGATCTTCCTCCGCCGCCTCGCCCCTTCTGAATCACTTCATCCAAATCCCTAGGACCCAAATCGAGCCGCCCCCTTTAAACCCCAGCCAATCACCCACTGCGCGCACCCCCCCTCCATCACCTCCGGTCGACGCCATCGTCGAGCACACCACCACAGCGCGGCAGTCCCTCCGCAAGCTCCAAAGGGCTTCACTGCTCTGACCCCCCCCCCCCCACAATTTAAGGTGAGATTTCATTTTGTTTTATTTTATTTTTATTAAGATCTGAAAATAAAACTGCGATTTTTATATGAAAGATCTGAAAATAAAAATTCGATTTTTATATGAAAGATCTGAAAATAAAACTGCGATTTTTATATGAAAATATAGGATTTTTTTTGCAGATGATAAAAACATGATTTCTAGTTTATAAAGCCATGATTTTTATTTATAGAAAAGGTTGGATTTTTAAAAACAAAATATGATCTTTTCATATAAAAAGATTTGATTTTTTTTAAATGTAAAAAAAAGAGTTGATTTTTGAACAAGAAAGATAAGATTTTTAAAAATAGAAAAAGGTGAGATTTTTAAATTAGAAAAAATTTCGATTTTTAGTTATGTAAAAATATGATTTTTATACAGTAGTGAAATAAAAATCTGATTTTTGTAATATATATATAGTGAAATAAAAAGGCGATTTTTATAGCATTGAAATAAAAATGTGATTTTTTTTAATATATGAACAACGTAGAGAAGACTGCGTTGGAAATAACAGGCGAATTCAAACGGTTCAGAAATTCAGAAATAGAAATGGCGTAGTGGATCCCTTGGTGAGAACTCCTCACTTTTATTTTAGTTTCTAGTTGAAATATATACTAGGATGCAGACGGTGCTTAGAAGCACCTGACACCTGTCGTCCACAGACCATGGACGGCTTGTTTGTTTGATTGATGTGTTGTGAAAAGTGATTGTGTGATGCGGAATGAAAATAAATATTTTATAGTTAAAAATATAACTTATAACATGTATATAAAATAGATATTTATAAACATATCGGACGATTTGTTTATATACACTGATTTGACTGATATGGATTGGGACGATAAATTTTACACATCGCCCAACTGCACAGATAATATTCAGTGTTTGTTGTTTGAAAACCCCACACGGGTGTTGGGATGATATTTGGCGTACACTAATCCTAATTATTTAGTTGTATGTCGATCGATATGTTGACAGACAGTTGTGTAGTGCACTTTGGATGATGGTTGATTATTTATCATTGCGATTATATACATGTGTTGTATGGAATCCATGTAATTAACATTATATGGTAATTGATTGGGTCTCATTCCAATTCAGAAGATAAAGAATATTTTGAAATAATATTCAGAAAACGATTAAATATAAATTCATGTGTTGAAATTGAATAAATATTCATGTGTTTAATAAAAATATATATTCATGTGTTGAATAAAATAAATATTCATGTGTTGAATAAAAATATAAATTCATGTGTTGAAATAGAATAAATATTCATGTGTTGAATAAAAATATAAATTCATGTGTTGAAATAGATTAAATATTCATGTGTTGAATAAAAATATAAATTCATGTTTTGAATAGGATAAATATTCATGTGTTGAATAGAATAAAAATTCATGTGTTGAAATAGAATAAATATTCATGTGTTGAATAAAAATATATATCCATGTGTTGAAAAAATATATTCATTTGTTGAATAGAATAACGAAGTTATTGAAATATATAAAGCCATGTTGATTAAATTGACGCCATTTTGACGTGAACGATATTTATATCGATTTTATTCATTTTTATAATGAATATAAAAAGGAAGTGATTTCAAAATATAACGTTTTGAAAATATTATCATTTGTATATCGATGATATGGAATATTCAATTTCGATTAGAAATTGAATATGAAGTGAAACTGTTTTGAAAACGAATTTAAAACGATTTATAAAATACGTTTTAAAAGGAATCGACGAAATATATATTATATATATATATAATATATTGGCCTGAATAGAACGCGCCGCGCTGCGGCAGTTCGCGAATTTCGACCATTGACTTCGAATGGACATTACGGGAGATTCAACCGTCGGATTCTCCGAAAACCGGAACCGTTGGGTTCGTGTCGAAAAGAGCTTTCTAACGAATTTTAGAGATTTGAAATCTAATGGTTGGATTTGGAGTTATGTCCAAATCAAATTTGGAAAAGGTCGCTGTAAGTGCAGTTCGATGGCTGTTGATGGAAATCGACTGTACGGGCCTTGATCAAATTATTTAAAATTGTAATAATTTGTGTAAAATCATAAGAAATGATTTGGAAAGAATTAGGATGAAAAACTCCATATTTGAAAAGATAAAAATATATTTCTATCGAAATGAACTAGTTTTGAACTAGAATTATAATCCCATTTATTTTTAAAATAAATAAAATGGATTTGAAATGGTTTTGAAAATAACCAGAATTTCCAATATATAAAGTGGAAATGGATTTGAATCGAAATTGTCTTTGGAATATTTCGATGTTGGATTTCGTGATTATGCAGATATTGTTATGGAAATTTGAAAGATATATTTATATCGTTATTTCTAATACGATATTTGTTGGTCGTAGAATTTGATATTGAATATAAGCCGGTATATTTTCTATTCAGAGCCTTGTATTTAATATAAAATGGGATTTGGGTTTGTCGTGAATGGTTTCTTCATTAACATTGTTCTTAAACCCAGTTGAGAAAAAGATTAAATCTTTTTATTTAGATTTAATGAAGTATACCAATTAAATGATATTTAATTGGAATTGAATTTGAATTGATTTTTGGGTTTATCGTGAACTGTGTTTTAACGACATTCATTCTTTAAACCGATTTACAATGAAATGTGATTTGGAATTTATAAATATTTTTTTAAGATTTAAAGGAGATTTTCCAAAGTAAAGTTTTCCAGTTTAATAAAATAAATTGGAATGGAATGGAATTCGATTTGGTAATAATCGAAGGGAATTTCTGTGGAGGAAGACAACTAATATATCTGGAATTTAAAAGGTCTTGCTGTTATTCCATTTATATTATTAGTCGGATATGGAAGTTAATATCAATTATATATATATCGATTTGTTTTCCATGAAGATCCCATTGTAAATGGAATGTGATTTTGGGTTTATCGTGAACCGTGTTTAAAATGACATTGGTTCTTTAACCCAGTTAAAGACAGGATATGGTTTCCCAAGTTAAACAATCATTAATATGATTTTTGGGAAGATTAAAACCAAGTGGAGTTTTAATGAATCTTTAATTAGATTGAGATGATCTAGAATGGAGTATCACAAGTTTTTCTCCAGGCGATAGTTAAATCTTTAATTAGATTTGAACGTTAAATGGTAATTGAATTTACCGATAACACTGTGGTGTTAGATATGAAGTATGACCAGTTTTACTTCATGGGATGAATAGGTTGGGATTGGGAAATTTAAAATGTGACGGCCCGCCCCGCACCAGCCTGCATTTCCCTCCGACAGTGCACTGTACACATGCCCAACTAGCCCGGGACGGTCGTCAGGAGAAAGGAAAGAAGAGAATGAACTAATCAAGGAACCTGTAGAATGTCTCACAGCGCATGGGATAAAATATAATAATAACATACTTGACATAAAACAGGCGAGACAGTGCATAAGCTGATAACTAATAATCAATGTCAACATCAGAGCAGCGGAAATCCAAATACAGCTTATTACAATTTTCCAAATTTACTGTCTCTAAACAAAAGAAAGCCAAAGTAGAAGATTCACTACCAATACCCAAGCAGTGACCTTCAACAACACAAGGAGAATACTATTTATATGTATTACGTGGAAGCCTCCTGCTCGTCTCCGGATCATCTACCCGTGCATCACCAGCTAACCTGTCTCTAGTCTGCTCGTGTGAGCACCCAGAGTAATAAGAGGGGACATAAAACTCTGGGTCAGACATAAAGCCTGGTATGAGCGATAAGCATCTAAACAGAATAATAACAGGTATACTAAACCATACCTGAACCTGGACCTGCAACCAAAGAGTTAGTACCACATACCGTACAATACTCCAAGGTGCCATAATAAATAGTGTAAGAATACGGGGGTGGGGTGTGCATGTCACAATGATAGCAAACAAATCATCCATAGCAACCATCCTCACATCTCTCACTCAGTGCGTAAAGCGTACGACATCTACCACTTTGGAACACTAGACAAACTGAGGTAACGACGAATCCCGACTTGTAGAAACCCTGCTATGACCAAGCTAAACATATGGAGTCATGACCAAACATCTCAATGACCCATTTCATTGGTTGTAGCCCTTGGTTCTACCTATGCCATAATGGCCCTGAATCCGTCTTCGTACCTCCTACCATAGTGGTCCAAAGCTATAGACGTCGATAACTCCTTGGCACGCGCCCCGCAGCAAAACCCAACCATGAAGCGAACTCGTTGATTCCCATCTGAATCTTGAGCTCTAACTTCTCATTTGGGCTTCCTTTGCATCTCGGGTTTCTGTCATCACCGGATCGGTTCGGATCCCCTCTTTGCCATCAGTTCGGTTCGGCCTTTAGCTCCCCATCATCAACGCGGTGCGGTTCGTGGCATCCATCTGGTAGCGGTTCGGATCGGCCTCCCCCAAGCACACCGGCTCGGGTCGCACTTTCTGCTCACGAGTGGTTCGGATCGTGGTCACCTCACTGGATCGGTTCGGGCTCCTCTTCGTGAAGCAACACGGATCGCCTCGCGAAGTCTTGATCGGATCGGATCGTATCGCGCCGTCTGATCGGAGTCTCCCACAAGAGCAGGTCAGATCGGAGTCTTCAAGCATCGACGGATCGGATCGGATCGGATCGCACCATCGGATCGGATCGCCCTTACTTCCACCGATCCGGTCCGGTTTGGATGATTTCCTGCAGTTCTTCCAACGAGCAGTTTACGCCATTCGACGGCGTTTTTGACAAATCTAACACTTCTAATCAATCATAAAACACAGCATAGAGTCATAGCAGTATGTAATAGCAACAAACAACCATTCAAATGAATCAAAATGGATCAAAAGTGGCCAAAACTCCTTATTTTCCCTCAAGCATATTTAAGTAAAACTAATCATAGGGTTAACAAAACTTAATCAAATCGAACCAAATTTCTAACAGAGGCATAAAATATTATTTAAGAATTTCTAAACATTTTTCCAGAATTTATTAGTGTATGAATTCGCTAATCTTCACTAATTACCCTTAATTACCGTAATTAGTGCAAAAACTATGCAAATCACTCACCTTTGCCACAATAAAACTTTCAGATCTGAAGTGAACCTCTGATTTGCACGAATTCCAATATATAACAGCAGCTCTACCTCGGTCCTTGTGCTAATCCTCCTTGATTTGCTGTCTCTAAGCCTTAATCCTTGATTAGGAAGTGATTTTGGGTGTTTTAGAGAGATTTAGAGAGTGGAGGCCATGGCTAGGTTAAGAGGAATGAAAGTGGCGGCTGGAAAGTGTCTAAAGAAATGTTTTCTAACCCTAATCAGCCCCTATATACCCCTAAACCCGAAATTCCCCTCTGGGCCTAGCTGCTAATCACCCGGTTAAGCCCAATTAAGCTGTTTTTCACCATCTGAAACTTGTTTCAGCCATATCTCCCAAACGGTGAGTCCGTTTGGCTAATGTGACCACTCTACGGAAAGAGAAACCATCATCCGGAGCCAATGGGAGTGGTTTCAGGTCAAAATTCCTTTCCAGTCAAAAGTTATGGCCAAAACAGTGCCAACTAGGGGTAAAATGGTCATTTAAAAATCGGGAAAAATCATGAACATGGGAAATGACCCCAATAGTCGTCTCCCAAAGTTACATGACCAAACGACTTCGTATGTGACAGAAATAAATATTCTACGATCCTATGATGCGTAGAATGCGGGTCGTTACACTCTCCCCCCTTTAAGAAATTTCGTCCCCGAAATTCCTTAACCCAAAACATACAAAAGATTCTGCATGCCTAACAGCCATATACAACAATCAAACATGCAAAACAAACAAACAAGCCTACCCTAGCATGCAGAAAACTGAATCTAAGTCAAAATCTTACCAGGCAAAGAGTTCCGGATAAGTCTTCCTAATGTTCTCCTCTGTCTCCCAAGTACAATCATTCTCGTCCTCGCCCCACTGAACCTTGACTAGCTTCACCGCCTTCCTTCGAAGTTGCTTCATGTCGTGCTCGACAATACGGGCCGGCTTGCGGTTCCCAACCGCCTCGGGTTCTACTTCGAAGTCCTCTAGCTGATCAGGTGAAATAGTCATATCTGAGTCGTGAACGAACTTCCTTAGTTGGGAAACATGAAATACATTGTGAACTCCCGCCATTTTCTCTGGTAAGTCAATTCTATATGCCAAATTCCCGACTAGGTCAAGAACAGGGAATGAGCCAACGAATCTTGGTGCCAACTTGCCTCTCCTGCCAAATCGTATTACGCTCTTCAACGGAGAGATCTTGACAAACACCAAGTCACCAACGGAGAATTTTAAGTCTCTTCTTCTCTTATCAGCATAACTCTTCTGCCTATCTTGGGCAGCCTTCATTCGTTGTTGAATGGTCTTGATTTTATCTGAAGTTTCCCTCACCACATCTGGTCCAAGCATAAACTTCTCGCCAGTCTCTATCCAACATGATGGTGAGTTGCATGGTCTTCCGTACAAAGCTTCATATGGAGCCATACCGATACAGGATTGGTAGCTATTATTATATGCAAACTCTACTAGATGCAAATGGTCATCCCATGATCCACCAAAATCCAATATACATGCTCTCATGAGATCCTCCAAAATACGATTCACCCTCTCCGTCTGACCGTCGGTCTGAGGATGATATGCGGTACTGAGATGTAACTCTGACCCTAAAGCCTCTTGTAAGCTCTTCCAAAACCCACTAGTGAACAACGGGTCTCGGTCGCTCACAATGCTTTTAGGTACTCCATGGAATCTCACTACCCATTTCATATACAATTCTGCTAATTTAGCTGCCGTTCTGGTTGATTTGACTGGTATAAACCTTGCACTTTTAGTCAGTCGATCTACAATTACCCAAATGCTGTCATATCCCGATCTAGTCCTTGGTAAACCATCGATGAAATCCATCGAGACTTGCTCCCATTTCCATTCGGGAATTTCTAAGGGCTGTAACAACCCACTAGGCTTCTTTTGCTCGGCTTTAACTAGCTGGCAATTCATGCACTTGGATATAAACTTCCCAACGTCTCTTTTCATCCCTTCCCAGTAGTAAGTCTGCTTCATATCTCGATACATCTTGTTACCACCGGGGTGTATAGTCAGCTTTGAGTGATGACATTCTCTAAGCACTTCATCCCTCAATCCATTGACATTGGGTACAACAAGCTTTCCATTCTTTCTAAGCCATCTATCTCGATCAAGCCCATACTTGTTCATCTCCTCATCGATACCCATCTCTAACTTGGAGATGATTTCCAAAAGGTTAGGATCGTCCCTCTGACTAGAGCCGATCCGTTCAATCAAAGTGGGTCTGATCGTCAAAATTGCTAACATTTATGGATCCAATTCGCACTTTGGTCTGAAATCAAACCTCGCGATAAACTCCAGTTGCTTCCATTCAAGGAACATAGCCCCTAAGCTGGCATGTCTTCTACTCAATGCATCAGCCACCGCATTGCCCTTTCCCGGTGTGTATGCGATGTCAAAATCATAGGAAGCTAAGAACTCTAACCATCTCTGCTGACGGAGATTCAGATCTTTCTGAGAGAAGAGATACTTTAACGACTTATGATCTGTAAACAACTCAAATCTTTCTCCCAAGAGATAGTGTCTCCATATCTTTAACGCGAACACGATCACTGCCAATTCTAAATCATGGGTAGGGTATCTTCTCTCGTGCAGTTTCAATTGCCGACTTGCGTAAGCTACAACCCTACCGCCTTGCATCAATACAGCACCCAGTCCGGTACCACAGGCATCCGTGTATACCGTCATCTCTTCATCCCCCTTAGGTATGACTAACACTGGTGCGCTTGTCAACTTGTCCTTTAGATTTTTAAATGCATTCTCGCACCTTCCATCCCAGACAAAAGCTTGATTCTTCTTGGTCAACTGGGTCAATGGTGCTGCTATCTTGGAGAAACCTTGGATAAACTTACGATAATATCCAGCTAATCCCAAGAAACTTCTTACATCTGTTGCATTCTTGGGCGTAGGCCAATCTTGTACCGTAGCCACCTTTGCTGGGTCCACGGCAATACCGTTCTCTGATACAACATGGCCCAAGAACCTCACTTCCCTCTTCCAGAAGTGACACTTAGAAAACTTGGCTTTCAATTGGTGTTTTCTCAACACCTCCATCGCTACTCTTAGATGTTCCTTGTGTTCTTCCTCTGTCCTCGAATAGACCAAAATATCATCAACGAACACAAGGACAAACTTATTCAACTGATCTCTGAATACTCTATTCTAAGATCCACAAAATATGCTGGGGCATTGGTCAGCCCGAATGGCATGACCAACCACTCATAAAACCCAGACGGCGTCCGAAATGCCGTTTTAGCTATACTCTCAGCTTCCACTCTAAGCTGATGAAAACCTGTCGCGAGATCCAACTGAGAAAATACTCTCGCGCCACTCAACTGATCAAACAAATCATCTATCTGCGGTAGAGGATACTTGTTCTTCCTCGTCACTTTATTCAACTCGCGGTAATCTACACACAAACGAAGGGAACCATCCGCCTTGGTAGCAAACACAACTGGTGCTCCCCATTCAGAAACACTCCTTCTGATAAATCCCTTCTTCAAAAGATCGCTGACTTGCACCTCGAGCTCTCGCTGCTCCCTTGGTGCCATACGACGAAGTGGCATCACTATAGGCCTGACATCTTTTACCAAATCAATACGGAACTCAATCTCTCGGTGTGGTGGAAGTCCGGTCACTTCTTCGAAAACATCCGGATACTGGGCAACCACGGGCAAACCTGACAACTCACTATGCGGAATGTCGAGGGAGTTTAGAAAACTAGCCAATACCCCCTTACTGGGTAGACCACCAAACACTATCCTCCGCCCATCATCCGCTCTAGCTGTCACTAAAAAGCCCTCACAGTCTACCACCACCCCGTATCTTTGGAGCCAATCTACTCCCAAAATAATGCCAAACCCAGTAAAGCCCAAAACAAAGCAATCACAAACAAACATGCACCCATGACTCGATAAGACCACATTACGACAAATCATGCTAAGGCTAGTCGAACCACCAATCGGGTTCGTCACTACTAAAGGTCTATCGACAATCTCGGGCTCCAATCCCAACCTATCTACCAGGTCACTAGATATGAAAGAACTGGAAGCTCCGGTATCAAACAAAACTCTAACAGGAACATCATAAACAGAAAGCATACCTTGAATGACGACATTCTTTCCCTTCTCCGCCGCTGTTGGGGCATTCGACGAAGAAGGAATAACATTAAGAGCGTAGGCTTTCACCGTTTTCTTTTCCTTAGGGGGCTGTGGACACTTGTCCTTGTGATGTCCCATTTGGCCATAATTGAAGCACTTCCTATCCGCTGGCTTGGCCCGACAATTACTAGCATAATGGCCCTTCTTACCACAGCTGAAGCACTCCACATCTTGCTTATTCTTTTTCTTCTGGCCATCCTTAGCTTGGTTCTGCTTTCTCTTATTCTGGGAACCACCCTTGCCTCCACCACTTGCTTGTGGCTTTGGCTCATCTGCGGATGCAACCTCAGTCTTCGGCTTAGGGTAGAGACTCTCTGATCTTAATGCTTTCCCCACAATCGATTCAAACGTCTCATCGATGTGGTTAATAAGTTTTTCCCCCAAGTACTGATCCAAACCAGTTATGAATTTCTCATTCTTTTTCTCCGCAGTATCAATAAGAGATAACCCATATTTTGACAAAGTGTCAAATTCAGCAATATACTCTGAGACAGCTCTGCCATTCTGCTTGAGCTCCAAGAATTTCTTAAACAGCACTGACTTCTGAGCAGCTGGAATAAACTTCTCGCTAAAGCGAGCTTTAAATTGCTCCCAAGTAATCTGATCTTCGGGAGTGGCTGCCTTTATAGCATTCCACCAATTCATTGCCCGCCCTTGCAGCTGACGGGACGCTAGCTTTCTCTTCATCGCATCCTCGATACCCAAATCCTCGAAGATACGTTCGCAACTATCCACCCAATCCTGAACATCCGTAGCCGACTCCGTTCCGTGGAACGGCTTCCCACCAAGACTAGTATAATCCTTATTCAGCTTGGCGAAGTCGACTCTTGGCGCCTGCACCATTGGACCACCACCATTTCCACCATTGGGGGCTGCTCTCTGTACATCTCTAAGCATCTCTCTCATGAGTTCAGTAAACATCGTCCTCATGTCAGCAGCATTCCCATTATTGGCCCCTCTACCGGTACCTCTAACATATCGGCTCATCGTCAATCTGAAAAAGGAAACGATTAACGACTCCATAGTGGTGCTAGTACAGTACGACTTCATCCATATACTACTAATAGTATATATATATATATAGCTTTTAAAAACCAAAGTAATCACAAATACGCTCTCTCGTATACATATATTATCTCTCCCTGATAACTTCCCAAGGTTAACTGCGCAACCTAGAGCTCTGATACCAAGTGTGACGGCCCGCCCCGCACCAGCCTGCATTTCCCTCCGACAGTGCGCTGTACACATGCCCAACTAGCCCGGGACGATCGTCAGGAGAAAGGAAAGAAGAGAATGAACTAATCAAGGAACCTGTAGAATGTCTCACAGCGCATGGGATAAAATATAATAATAACATACTTGACATAAAACAGGCGAGACAGTGCATAAGCTGATAACTAATAATCAATGTCAACATAAGAGCAGCGGAAATCCAAATACAGCTTATTACAATTTTCCAAATTTACTGTCTCTAAACAAAAGAAAGCCAAAGTAGAAGATTCACCACCAATACCCAAGCAGTGACCTTCAACAACACAGGGAGAATACTATTTATATGTATTACGTGGAAGCCTCCTGCTCGTCTCCGGATCATCTACCCGTGCATCACCAGCTAACATGTCTCTAGTCTGCTCGTGTGAGCACCCAGAGTAATAAGAGGAGACATAAAACTCTGGGTCAGACATAAAGCCTGGTATGTGCGATAAGCATCTAAACAGAATAATAACAGGTATACTAAACCATACCTGAACCTGGACCTGCAACCAAAGAGTTAGTACCACATACCGTACAATACTCCAAGGTGCCATAATAAATAGTGTAAGAATACGGGGGTGGGGTGTGCATGTCACAATGATAGCAAACAAATCATCCATAGCAACCATCCTCACATCTCTCACTCAGTGCGTAAAGCGTACGACATCTACCACTTTGGAACACTAGACAGACTGAGGTAACGACGAATCCCGACTTGTAGAAACCCTGCTATGACCAAGCTAAACATATGGAGTCATGACCAAACATCTCAATGACCCATTTCATTGGTTGTAGCCCTTGGTTCTACCTATGCCATAATGGCCTTGAATCCGTCTTCGTACCTCCTACCATAGTGGTCCAAAGCTATAGACGTCGATAACTCCTTGGCACGCGCCCCGCAGCAAAACCCAACCATGAAGCGAACTCGTTGATTCCCATCTGAATCTTGAGCTCTAACGTCTCATTTGGGCTTCCTTTGCATCTCGGGTTTCTGTCATCACCGGATCGGTTCGGATCCCCTCTTTGCCATCGGTTCGGTTCGTCCTTTAGCTCCCCATCATCAACGCGGTGCGGTTCGTGGCATCCATCTGGTAGCGGTTCGGATCGGCCTCCCCCAAGCACACCGGCTCGGGTCGCACTTTCTGCTCACGAGTGGTTCGGATCGTGGTCACCTCACTGGATCGGTTCGGGCTCCTCTTCGTGAAGCAACACGGATCGCCTCGCGAAGTCTTGATCGGATCGGATCGTATCGCGCCGTCGGATCGGAGTCTCCCACAAGAGCAGGTCAGATCGGAGTCTTCAAGCATCGACGGATCGGATCGGATCGGATCGCACCATCGGATCGGATCGCCCTTACTTCCACCGATCCGGTCCGGTTCGGATGATTTCCTGCAGTTCTTCCAGCGAGCAGTTTACGCCATTCGACGGCGTTTTTGACAAATCTAACACTTCTAATCAATCATAAAACACACCATAGAGTCATAGCAGTATGTAATAGCAACAAACAACCATTCAAATGAATCAAAATGGATCAAAAGTGGCCAAAACTCCTTATTTTCCCTTAAGCATATTTAAGTAAAACTAATCATAGGGTTAACAAAACTTAATCAAATCGAACCAAATTTCTAACAGAGGCATAAAATATTATTTAAGAATTTCTAAACATTTTTCCAGAATTTATTAGTGTATGAATTCGCTAATCTTCACTAATTACCCTTAATTACCGTAATTAGTGCAAAAACTATGCAAATCACTCACCTTTGCCACAATAAAACTTTCAGATCTGAAGTGAACCTCTGATTTGCACGAATTCCAATATATAACAGCAGCTCTACCTCGGTCCTTGTGCTAATCCTCCTTGATTTGCTGTCTCTAAGCCTTAATCCTTGATTAGGAAGTGATTTTGGGTGTTTTAGAGAGATTTAGAGAGTGGAGGCCATGGCTAGGTTAAGAGGAATGAAAGTGGCGGCTGGAAAGTGTCTAAAGAAATGTTTTCTAACCCTAATCAGCCCCTATATACCTCTAAACCCGAAATTCCCCTCTGGGCCTAGCTGCTAATCACCCGGTTAAGCCCAATTAAGCTGTTTTTCACCATCTGAAACTTGTTTCAGCCATATCTCCCAAACGGTGAGTCCGTTTGGCTAATGTGACCACTCTACGGAAAGAGAAACCATCATCCGGAGCCAATGGGAGTGGTTTCAGGTCAAAATTCCTTTCCAGTCAAAAGTTATGGCCAAAACAGTGCCAACTAGGGGTAAAATGGTCATTTAAAAATCGGGAAAAATCATGAACATGGGAAATGACCCCAATAGTCGTCTCCCAAAGTTACATGACCATAAGACTTCGTATGTGACAGAAATAAATATTCTACGATCCTATGATGCGTAGAATGCGGGTCGTTACATAAAACAAATGATTACTTCGGTAAGGTTCATTAATCCCGACTAGTTTGGATAAACCATAACTTGGTTTGAATTGATATTCCAAAGAAGATTAAAGAATAAATTTAAAGAATTTATCTTTGATAAAATTAGTGGGAACCTTTCCCAAAGTATAAGAATATTTGAATAAAAAATATTTTGAATTGGAATGAGGCATATGTTGTGTTTGTGTAACATTTGTTTATTATATATGTGAGTTATTCAGAAAGACCAGGTTTATCCCATTCTGAATAACTGATTCGACGATGTGTCGAGGATGAAGACGGTGGTCGAAGACCGGAGGTCTTCACATCGTTTGGGTGATTATTGTTGATCTTGATTGGGCTGTACACCAAGAGGAGGGAATCGGTTGGTGATCGTCCAGACGTACTTGGAGATCGATGGATATACGAGGTACAAGGTGCCTCCGGTTTCGTTCAGACCCAGAACGAACTTGTAAATGGACTGTGTGTCTGACATTGGATTTTATTCTGTGTGATTGATTTCCATTAAATATATATCTGTTTGGCGGCGGAGAATTTATTCTCTTGCTTAACGCCCTTCTCTGAGACGTACGAGCTCAGAGGTTATATATTGATGGATATCAATCGCACGAAGTGAATTGCCTGTGTGGCATGCCTAAGTGGCAATTGATCAGGGCTTCTGTTGAAAAGCAAAGTCTTGTGCTTGATGATCAAAGCACCGCCTGTGTGGCATAGCTTTGTGTAACGTTGATTCACGAGCCTCACACCCCGGTTGTGAACCAGAAACGGGAGAGGACCTTGGGGAGGGCATGTGTTTCCTTCTAGCTAGGGTGGTGTCTGTGACCTACCAGCCCTGACATTTATATTATTTTCACCTGTGTGGTTGTTGGATTGCGAGGCGCCTCGGATATATCGGTGACTGTGTGGAGCCGATGGAGTCATTTGGCTCATGGACGCCCCAAAGGGAGGGGAAACGCAGTGTTTAGGCATTTTAGTCCACATTGGTGGGCCGGCCCTGATGATTCAAGGGTCACTCGAGCTCTGATCCTGAGACTCGGGCTAGAGCGTCTCGAATCGGTAGAGGACTATCTTTTGCCTCGGTTCACAGATGTAAACCCAACTTCCAATACGTGACATTTTCGGTTTTGATTAGAGAGCCTAGTATGGCGACATGATATATGGTACCCATGCCGTCTATGATTGATATTTATGATTGAAATTGTTTTGACACTATACACTTATAATAGTATCAAATGATTTGTTTTTAACGTACCAAGCATGTTTGGCTATTATAAGGGAAAACCCTATCCTCCGGCTTGTGTTGCATTGTGTGATGGGACCTGGGTCTTATAATAGCTTCATTTTTTCAAAAAGCATTGCGTTGTTTTGTTATATGCACTGGTGTTCTTGGGAGGAAACCCGTCCGTGTTATACGGCGTGGTCCCTTGATATATCTGATTTAAAGTAAAGTTTTAAATAACTGTTTTAGTTCTCACACCAATCACATGACTGACCTAGAGTTTATTGTTTTAACCTAAACTCTGGGTGCCCTTATTTTCGACACGGGCAGCTAGTAGTTTTGGTTTTGCAGATTTATATTCACAGGATCCTGATTTACAGCTGAAGCGGTATTCGGAAAGCTCTGTATCCATGTATCTGTTTTCAGTTATGCTTTGTATTGTTTTTCCATTGCGATGTATTTAAATGTAATTCAAATCTCTGATATTTTCTATGTAATGTTTATTCATACTCTGTATATTCTTGTATTCTGATGGAATTGTTTTAATATACAATGAAATGTTCTTCTGCTTGCATTCCTATGTGGCTTGTCCTCAATTCAATCCGGGCTTTCCTTACCGGGGAAGTTCAGGTCGTTTTAGTTTGGTATCGGAGCTTTGGTTTACAGAGCTCAGAGAACAAGACACATTAGAACCGAACGAAAGAATTCATCAGAGATTGGATTAGTAATATCCAATGAGAATGATTCGTTAGAGATGGGATCAGTGGTATACTAAAACGAGTGTGAAGAGTATATTTTTAAAAGGAAAACAAATTTTGTTTTGAAAATTTAATTCAATTTTTCGTATTTGAATATTTATTTATATTGATTTGGACAATCCAATATATAAAGACTTTGCATATACGTCTGATCCACGTGTGTTTGGAGTTTTAATATACTGGATAGATATAGAATTACACTCTAGTCACCCGGGGATAATCCTGATGATGGTGAATCATCATCAGCATTTATATTCGAGTGTCGAAAGTGGGATTTTTATATATTTCCAATTGATTGGTGTGAGAACCAAAACTAGATAGGGCTTATTGTTTTGATTTGGCACCAAAAATGTGATTTTTGACTATATATCAAAGTTATGAATTTGAAACATTAATCAACTAATTGATTGCTGATTATGTTGCTTGATTATTGGTTGATTAATTAAAATTTGAACCATTTAGCCAAATTGTATCAAATATTGGACTGTATTGAAAATTGTTTGGAAATGCATACATGTACATGTACTTACATTGAACAGGTCATAGCAAGGAGGCTAGAGAAGAGGAATAAAATTGTTTGCCTGACAAATTGGTACATGTTTATTGTATTTCTTGGGTTTTTGATGATTTTATGAGCCGATTGGCTAGCCGCATGGCTGTTTCTTTTTCTTTTTGGATTGATGAGGGCTATGGGAGGTTATTTGAAATATCCTGAAGCTCCTGGTGCAGGGGAGGTTATGGCGAAATTTTTCGAAAATTTAGGGTGTTAGCCAAATTTTTGAAAAATTTGAAAAGTTCTTAGAAACTTAAAAGTTGAAGAACTTAAGCCGTAAAGAAAATACTGGAAGTTGAGTTGATTAGTTAAACAACTTTCAGCTTCGTTCCTTTTCGGGGACGAGAAGTTTTAAGTGGGGGAGATAGTAATAACACGGAAATCCGAGCCAATTTTAAAATTTTATTTTGGCAGTTTTAATAAATTTTGAATATATAAAATGAATTGTTTTAAATAATAACGACGAGAAATTTATTTTGAATAGAATTATAATGAATATATTTATATAGATCGTCGTTAGAATATAATTATTTTTAATTATAAAAGGAGTTGAAAATGGCGCGGTAGTTTGAAATTTCGATTTCAAAGTTCAATTGAATGTACAGGATTCAAAATAAACCGGATTTTGGCGAAACCAAAAATATTTGAATCTATTTGGAAATATCTTTCCAACGAATCCGAAAAATCGAAATTTCATAGCGGGAATCAAAAGTTATGTCCAGTTGAAAATTCAGAGTAGTCGTTATGGAATTCTGGCCTTTAAAAATGGAAATTTTGCAAACGACCTCGGTTTTCGATGAAACCACTTTTGTTGGATCCGGGATGTCAAGTTATTGCTAGATTCCAAAATTCGTAATTTTTCGAATCAATATGTGAGCGTGGCGAAGTAAAACGTGTTTTGTCAATTTCAGTCAATTCGATCGACCAGAAAATGGTTATTTTTCAAACGGTCTCAGAATTTGACGAAATTAGTTCTGTTAGGACCGTATCGTCAATACGAAGCTAGAAATAAAATTTCGGGAATTTTTAGAGTTAATATGTGGCCTCGGTAAATTGAAATGTGCATTCAGATTTAATATATACTGAATTATATTTTAGATTTGATAAAAACAGATCGTAACAGCCAAATTGGGTTACGAAACATATCCCATTGTGTTAGGAATGGGGGTAGTTAGATAGGGGTGACAGTCGTTGGGTCCGATTTTGAGTTCGAGATTAAAAGTGACTTTAAGGAGAATTAAATTAAATAAATATATAGGGCCCCTCTCTCCTTTTATCCCTCAAGTCAACGTTCATTGGAAAAAAAACAAAAAAAACACGACCCCTTCAGTCCCCCACACCCCGTCGCCGTCCACTATCGCGCACGCCGCCACCACTACCCCAGGTCCACCGTGACCCCCCTAGCCTCCATGATCTTCCTCCGCCACCTCGCCCCTCCTGAATTGCTTCGCCCAAATCCCTAGTACCCAAATCGAGTCGCCCCCTTTAAACCCTAGCCAATCACCCACTGCGCGCCCCCCTCCATCACCTCCGGTCGACGCCATCGTCGAGCACACCACCACAGCGCGGTAGTCCCTCCGCAAGCTCCAAAGGGCTTCACTGCTCCGACCACCCCCCACAATTCAAGGTGAACATTCATTTTATTTTGTTTTATTTTTATTAAGATCTGAAAATAAAACTGCGATTTTTATATGAAAGATCTGAAAATAAAACTATGATTTTTATATGAAAGATCTGAAAATAAAACTGCGATTTTTATATGAAAATATAGGATTTTTTTGTAGATGATAAAAATACGATTTTTACTTTATAAAGCCATGATTTTTATTTATAGAAAAGGTCGGATTTTTAAAAACAAAATATGATCTTTTCATATAAAAAGATTTGATTTTTTTTAAATATAAAAAAAAGAGTTGATTTTTGAACAAGAAAGAAAAGATTTTTAAAAGTAGAAAAAGGTGAGATTTTTAAATTAGAAAAAAATTCGATTTTTGTTATGTAAAAATATGATTTTTATAGAGTAGTGAAATAAAAATCTGATTTTTATAATATATATAGTGAAATAAAAAGGTGGTTTTTATGGCGTTGAAATAAAAATGTGATTTTTTTAATATATGAACAGCGTAGAGAAGACTGCGTTGGAAATAACAGGCAAATTCAAACGGTTCAGAAATTCAGAAATAGAAATGGCGGAGTGGATCCCTCGGTGAGAACTCCTCACTTTTATTTTAGTTTCTAGTTGAAATATATACTAGGATGCAGAAGGTGCTTAGCAACACCTGACACCCGTCGTCCACAGAGCATGGACGGCTTGTTTGTTTGATTGATGTGTTGTGAAAAGTGATCGTGTGATGCGGAATAAAAATAAATATTTTATAGTTAAAAATATAATTTTTAACGTGCATATAAAATAAATATTTATAAACAAATCGGGCGATTTGTTTATATACACTGATTTGGCTGATATGGATTGGGATGATAAATTTTACACATCGCCCAACTGCACAGATAATATTCAGTGTTTGTTATTTGAAAACCCCACATGGGTGTTTCGATGATATTTCGCATACACTAATCCCAATTATTTAGTTGTATGTCGATCGAAAGGTTGACAGACATTTGTGTAGTGCACTTTGGATGATGGTTGATTATTTATCATTGCGATTATATACATGTGTTGTATGGAATCCATGTAATTAACACTATATGGTAATTGATTATGCCTCATTCCAATTTAGAAGATAAAGGGTATTTTGAAATAACATTCAAAAAGGATTAAATATAAATTCATGTGTTGAAATAGAATAAATATTCATGTGTTGGATAAAAATATATATATATATTCATGTGTTGAATAAAATAAATATTCATGTGTTGAATAAAAATATAAATTCATGTGTTGAAATAGAATAAATATTCATGTGTTGAATAAAAATATAAATTCATGTGTTGAAATAGAATAAATATTCATGTGTTGAATAAAAATATAAATTCATGTGTTGAATAGGATAAATATTCATGTGTTGAATAGAATAAAAATTCATGTGTTGAAATAGAATAAATATTCATGTGTTGAATAAAGATATATATTCATGTGTTGAATAAAAAATATTCATTTATTGAATAGAATAACGAATTTATTGAAATATATAAAGCCGTGTTGATTAGATTGACGCCATTTTGACGTGAACGATATTTATATCGATTTTATTCATTTTTATAATGAATATAAAAAAGGAAGTGATTTCAAAATATAACGTTTTGAAAATATTATCATTTGTATATCGATGATATGGAATATTCAATTACGATTAGAAATTGAATATGAAGTGAAATCCTTTTGAAAACGAATTTAAAACGATTTATAAAATACGTTTTAAAAGGAATCGACGAAATATATATTATATATATAATATAATGGCCTGAATAGAACGCGCCGCACTACGGCAGTTCGCGAATTTCGACCATTGACTTCGAATGGACATTACGGGAGATTCGACCGTCGGATTCTCCTAAAACCGGAACCATTGGGTTCATATCGAAAAGAGCTTTCTAACTTATATTAGAGATTTGAAATCTAACGGATGGATTTGGAGTTATGTCCAAATCAAATTTGGAAAAGGTCGCTGTAAGTGCAGTTCGATGGCCATTGATGGAAATCGACTGTACGGGCCTTGATAAAATTATTAAAAATAGTAATAATTTGCGTAAAATCATAAGAAATGATTTGGAAAGAATTGGGATGAAAAACTCCATATTTGAAAAGATAAAAATAGATTTTTATCGAAATGAACTAGTTTTGAACTAGAATTATAATCCCATTTATTTTTAAAATAAATAAAGTGGATTTGAAATGGTTTTGAAAATAACCAGAATTTCCAATATATAAAGTGGAAATGGATTTGAATCGAAATTGTCTTTGGAATATTTCGATGTTGGATTTCGTGATTATACAGATATTGTTATGGAAATTTGAAAGATATATTTATATCGTTATTTCTAATACGATATTTGTTGGTCGTGGAATTTGATATTGAATATAAGCCGGTATATTTTCTATTCAGAGCCTTGTATTTAATATAAAATGGGATTTGGGTTTGTCGTGAATGGTGTCTTCATTAACACTGTTCTTAAACCCAGTTGAGAAAAAGATTAAATCTTTTTATTTAGATTTAATGAAGTATACCAATTAAATGATATTTAATTGGAATTGAATTTGAATTGATTTTTGGGTTTATCGTGAACTATGTTTTAACGACATTCGTTCTTTGACCCGATTTACAGTGAAATGCGATTTGGAATTTATAAATCTTTTTTTAAGATCTATAGGAGATTTTCCAAAGTAAAGTTTTCCAATTTAATAAAATAAATTGGAATGGAATGGAATTCAATTTGGTAATAATCGAAGGGAATTTCTGTGAGGAATACAACTAATATAACTGGAATTTAAAAGGCCTTGCCGTTATTCCATTTATGTTATTAGTCGGATATGGAAGTTTATATCGATTATATATATCGATTTGTTTTCCATGAAGATCCCGTTGTAAATGGAATGTATTGTGGGTTTATCGTGGACCGTGTTTTAAATGACATTGGTTCTTTAACCCAGTTAAAGACAGGATATGGTTTCCCAAGTTAAACAATCATTAATATGATTTTTAGGAAGATTAAAACCAAGTGGAGTTTTAATGAATCTTTAATTTGATTGAGATGAAGAGAATAGAGTATCACCAGTTTTGCTCCAGGCGATAGTTAAATCTTTAATTAGATTTGAACGTGAAATGGTAATTGAATTTACCGATAACACCGTGGTGTTAGATTTGAAGTATGACCAGTTTTACTTCATGGGATGAGTAGGTTGGGATTGGGAAATTTAAAACAAATGATTACTTCGATAAGGTTCGTTAATCCCGACTAGTTTGGATAAACCATAATTTGGTTTGAATTGATATTCCAAAGAAGATTAAAGAATAAATTTAAAGAATTTATCTTTGATAAAATTAATGGGAACCTTTCCCAAAGTATAAGAATATTTGAATAAAAGAATATTTTGAATTGGAATGAGGCATATGTTGTGTTTGTGTAACACATGTTTATTATATACGCGAGTTATTCAGAAAGACCAGGTTTATCCCATTCTGAATAACTGATTCGGCGATGTGTCGAGGATGAAGAAGGTGGTCGAAGACCGGAGGTCTTCACATCATTTGGGTGATTACTGATGATCTTGATTGGGTTGTACACCCAAGAGGAGGGAATCAGTTGGTGATCGTCCAAACGTACTTGGAGATCGATGGATATACGAGGTACAAGGTGCCTCCGGTTTCGTTCAGACCCAGAACGAATTTGTAAATGGACTATGTGTCTGACATTGGATTTTATTCTATGTGATTGATTTCCATTAAATATATATCTTTTTGGCGGCGGAGAATTTATTCACTTGCTTAACACCCTTCTCTGAGACGTACGAGCTCAGAGGTTATATATTGAGGGATATCAATCGCATGGAATGAATTGCCCGTGTGGCATGCCTAAGTGGCAATTGATCAAGGCTTCTGTTAAAAAACAAAGTCTTTTAGTTGATGATCAAAGCACCGCCTGTGTGGCATAACTTTGTGTAACGTTGATTCGCGAGCCTCACACCCCGGTTGTGAACCCGAAACGGGAGAGGACCTCAGGGAGGGCATGCATTTCCTTCTAGCTAGGGTGGTGTCGGTGACCTACCAGCCCTGACATTTATATTATTTTCACCAGTGTGGTTGTTGGATTGCGAGGCGCCTCGGATATATCGGTGACTGTGTGGAGCCGATGGAGTCATTTGGCTCATTGACGCCCCAAAGGGCGGGGAAACGCAGTGTTCAGGCATTTTAATCCACATCGGTGGACCGACCCTAACGATCCAAGGGTCACCCGAGCTCTGATCCTGAGACACGGGCTAGAGCGTCTCGAATCGGTAGAGGACTATCTTTTGCCTCGATTCACAGATGGCAACCCAACTTCCAATATGTGACATTTGCGGTTTTGATTGTAGAGCCTAGTATGGCGACATGATATATGGTACCCATGCCATCTATGATTGATATTTATGAATGAAATTGTTTTGACACTATACACTTATAATAGTATCAAATGATTTGTTTTTAACGTACCAAGCCTGTTTGGCTATTATAAGGGAAAACCCTATCCTCCGGCTTGTGTTGCATTGTGTGATGGGACCTGGGTCTTATAATAGCTTCATTTTTCCAAAAAGCATTGCGTTGTTTTGTTATATGCCCCGGTATTCTTGGGGGGAAACCCGTTCCGTGTTATATGGCGTAGTCCCTTGATATATCTGATTTAAAGTAAAGTTTTAAATAGCTGTATTAGTTCTCACACCAGTCACATGGCTGACCTGGAGTTTATTGTTTTAACCTAAACTCTGGGTGTCCTTATTTTCGACACGGGCAACTAGTAGTTTTGGTTTTGCAGATTTATATTCACAGGATCCTGATTTATAGCTGAAGCGGTATTCGAAAAGCTCTGTGTCCGTGTATCTTTTTTCAGTTGTGCTTTGTATTGTTTTTCCGCTGCGATGTATCTAAATGTAATTTAAATCTCTGATATTTTCTGTGTAATATTTATTCATACTCTGTATATTCTGATGGAATTGTTGTAATATACAATGAAATGTTCTTCTGTTTGCATTCCGGTGTGTCTTGTCCTCAATTCAATCCGGGCTTTCCTTACCGGGGAAGCTCGGGTCGTTTTAATGTGCTTTTTTGAACTTTAAGTTAATTTTTTCTGTGATTGAGTTGAATAAGCCACATGATAATTTTAATTTATTATATCATTGAATTATATTTTATTTCATTATCACAATGTTCACAGGCAGGAGCTAGATTTGTAAATTCTTAAGAATGAATGCTAAAAATTCTATTTAATTTTTGATAATCCTAGTACTTGACAGAGAAAGAAGGTCCCGGAAAAAGCTAGCCCATCTGCTACCTTGGTCTATTTGGAAACATGTAAATGAGAACTAGGGAGAACTTACAAGACAAATACGGACAAACTAAAAGCCAAATCGTCCGTAAGCACATTAGATACCGAAATAGCAATTTAATGGTTAGTTTGAAATATAACCACACTACAGCTGAAACTTCCATATTCGAATAGTTAGTTTGAAAGATAACCAGTTATGTTAATAAAAATTTTCGAGTGGCTTATATAAAGTATTTGACCCAAGATCAATTATATATCAATACTTATGTCGGTATAGTAGGCACATTGCACGTTTGTTGGAGCTGCTTATTAAATCTAACAAATAGTTAGTTTGAAAGATAACTAGTTCTGTTAATAAATTCATTCCTGCCTGCCTGTGTTTGGCATATCTTTTCATTGTCTAGTCCACTTATGAAACTCAAAACAACTATATTTTATTTATTTATTTTTTTTTTCCCTGGTTTTCATTTTATATGCTTGCCTAGTTTTCATTTTGTCAGCGAAGATTCAAGCAATGGTGGATGCAGGAAATATTGCTGAGGCAGATGCATTTATCTCTGGAGGGAAGACTCATGGACATAACTGGCTTATGGGAAGGCGAGGTAAAATGTCTGAAAAGTCTCCAACTCCTGGTTCTACAGGCAGTTATGTGCAAGAGATGACCAACAAAATAAGGCAAGAGCTTGAGGCTGATTTGGAAGTAAAAGTGAATAAAAAAGTGAAAGAGAACGTGTCATGGGTGTTGAAAAAGTTAGATGAAGCTAATCCAGATCTTAATTTAGATGTTAGAGACTTTAATATCACCATAAGAAGTAATGAAGATGACATTGGTACTCCTGCAACTGAATGAAGTTTTTGAATGGTATGTATTTGCACATATTTGAATTGTATTTCTAAATTATGGCATTTGTGGTATGTGTTGGTGATGGCACTTGTGGTTAGGTATGTAGAATATTTTGGATGGTCTGAATGTGATGATGAAAATTTTGGGTGGATTTATTGTATGAATATTTTGGTATGTTTGAATGTGGTACAATGTTTTGGATTGTACGTACTGCAGAATTTGTAATTACAGGGTTGTATTTTTCTTCTATCAATGTAGCATTTGCCTTCTTTACTATTGCATTTGATTTCTGATATTGCATTACGAGATAATGGTGTTGCATTACATAGTGCAGTAGTATTGCGTTAAGTACAATGTTATTAATTCCATTATGGTATGAAACATGGGACCCACAGCTAATATGGCACATGCCACGTGTATAACTGAGGTGGCATGTGACACATGGGCAGCTGATGTGGCATGTGACACGTGGGCAGTTGAGGAGGGCGTAGTCTGCATATTCCTTGTAATATTGGGAGCAAGGATAAAGACTTATTATATTTCTTATATCCCAGTTCAGAAGGACCATCTTGGGTCCATATAGTATGTGAGTTCTTGGATGTCTTTGAGGAAGTCATGGAACTTCCACCCCACAGAGAAATCTTTTTGTATTGACCTTGAGAAGGATGCTAGACGAGTAGCGTTACCCTTGAGGCATATGGCGCCAAAAGAAAGAAGGGAATTGGTAAGAGGATTTCAGAACTACAACTGAAAGGTTTCATTCGGCAAAGCACCTCAAAATAGGTGCACTCGTTATGTTTGCCACCAAAGCAGACGAATCTTTAAGACTTTGTGTGGATTATAGGGAATTTAATAGGCTGACCAAGAAGGATAGGTACCCCTTACCTAGAATCAATGATCTTTTTGACCACTTGGGGGGAGCCCGATTATTTTTCCCAATTAGACCTTGCCATTGGATTTCACCAGTTGAGAATTGCAGAGGATAGTAAGGTAAAACTACGTTTAGGACGCCGGAAGGATTGTTTCAATGGAAAGTTATGCTCTTCGGACTGACGAATGCACCCACCTTCTTTGTTGACCTTATTAGTAGAGTGTTTAGGTGTCATTTTAGATAAGATTGTGGTGGTCTTCATAGACGATATCCTTAATTTTCAAAAGACCATAAAGAGCATGAAAACCACTTAAGACAAGTTCTAGGGATATTAAGAAAGAACCAATTGAAAGCAAAATTCTAGAAGTGCCATTTTTGGAAGGGAGAAGTTAGGTTTTTAGGATGTATTATGTCAAGTGAAGGATTGGCTGTAGGCCCCACAAAGATCAAGGCAATTAAGGAATGGAGATACCTTGAAATGCTATGGAAGTAAGGAGCTTCCTTGGATTGGCCGGATATTATAGGAAATTTAGTAAAGACTTCGTAAAGATTACTACCCCTTTAACCCAACTGACAAAGAAGAATTTTGTATTTTCTTGGAATAATAAATTGACGTGGCCTTTAAGAAATTAAAGGAAGCATTAATTAGCATGCTAGTCCTTATGATACCCGATTGCTGGAAATTGTATATAGTTTACACTGATGCGTGCAAGACCAGTTTAGGAGCGTTCCTTATGTAAGAAGGAAGAGTAGTTGCTTATGCTATTAGACAACTCAAGGATTCAGAGAAGAGATACCCAGTTTATAACCTTGAGTTAGCCACAGTAGTGTTAGCCCTAAAAATGTGGAGGCATTATCTTTTAGGAGAGGAATTAAAACTTTTTACTGACTATAAATTCTTAAAATGTTTATTTCCTCAATGTGACCAAAGCTTGAGACAACAACGGTGGATGTAATATATTGTCTCATTTGATTTCATGGTCCAGTATACCTCGAAAAACGGAATGTTCTAGCGGATGCATTAAGTAGGAAACATGGAACCTTGAATATGATCTCAGAATGGAAACAATTAGAGTTTCTCTCTTATTTTAATTTGCAAAACTCGCCAGTAACTTCTAATGGTTTTCTTGGAGCCACGATTATTAGACCTACTCTAAAAGAGAGAAATAAAAGTACACAAGAACCTTGACAAAGAATTGAGGAGCTTAAAACATAAAGTGGGAAAGAAGGAAACCTTTCCCCATTCGGTTAGATATTCGATTGGCGATGATGGAAGTTTACTTTGAGATGGACGATTTTACATCCCTGAATATGAAGGATTGAGGATAGAAATTCTAGAGGAGTGCCATAAGTCAAAGATGACATACACCCTGGTAGAGATAAAATGTATAGAGATATGAAGAGGAATCTCCATTGGGAATGAATAAAGAGAGATGTAGCCGAGTTCATAGCTAAATGTTTGACAAGGCAGAAAGTAAAAACAAAGCAAGGAAATCCCGGAGGATTATTACTACCTTTGGAGATTCCCATGTGGAAGTGGGAACATATTTCCATGAATTTTGTAGATGTAATTCCTAGAATCCAAAAAGGAAATGAGACCATTTGGGTTGTGGTAGACCGTTTGACAAAAAGTACCCATTTAATACCAATCAAGAAGACTCGGACTGCAGCCTTGTTAGCCCAATTATATGTCAAAGAAATAGTCAGATTACATGGTATCTCATCTAGAATAGTGACCAATAGATACCCTTTATTGACAAATGAATTTTGGAGAAGCCTACAAGCATCACTGGGAACGACCCTCAACCTAAGCACAGCCTATCATCCGCAGACTGACAGCCAAATGGAAAGAGTAAATTTGTTCTTGGAACACTTGCTCAGAGCCTGCATCATCGACTTCAGAGGAGTTTGGAAGCAGCACCTACCACTCGCAGAGTTCACCTATAACAATAGTTTTCATACGAAGATTGGTATAGCCTCTTTTGAAGAGCTTTACGGAAAGCTATGAAAATCACCAACTTATTGGTGGGAAATTACTGACAAGGTTCTACTCGGACCGGACTTCGTCCATGATTCCACGGAGAAGATATCCTTGATTAGGCAGAGGATGAAGGCAGCCCAAGACCGTCAGAAATCGTATGTTGATAAACGAAGGAGGGAATTTGAGTTTAATATTGGAGATTTAGTATTCGTAAAAGTATCCCCTCTCAAGAAGACTATTCAGTTTTGAAAGACTAGGAATTTGGCTTCCAAATTTATTGGACCTCTTCACATCATTGAGAAGATAAGATCTTTGGCTTATCGAGTGGATCTCCCGGAGCATCTATCGGTAATCCATAATGTTTTTCATGTATCTCATCTAAAGAAATGCCTTCATGATTCTGCTACCAAACTCGAGCTTGATGAAACTGGGACATAGGAAAAACCAAGTTGGAGTCCAGGGTGCCCCATGCCATTGCAAGGATTGTAGAGAATGGAATCAAGAGACTCTGCAATAAGACCATTTGCCTCATCCGAGTACAATGGGGAAATGATCCTCCGAAAAGCATATGGGAGACTGAGGATAGGATGAGACAGATTCACCCAGAGCTTTTCTCGGGTAATTTTTCCTCAAGATAACATTTCTGGATGCATTGTGATTAGGGATGTTACGGTTATGACAACCGTCACCGCCAACCATAACCACAACTGTTGTTGATGGTTAGCAGATTTTAAAATCGTTACCATAACTGTCTAACCATTACTTCCACCTTTACCTTAAATTTACATTGTTATCCATAAATAATTCAATTTCTATCTTTTTTTCCTTAAGAATTTGTTTGTTTATCTATGAAACAAACCAACCATGTGCATGTCATCTATAAATAAAAAGACAAATAATATATAAATATGCTATTTCTCTAGCTTAAGCTATTAAAAAAACATTTTTACTTTTATGAAATACTAAAAAAAGATCATATGCGGTTGCTATGGTTTGCCGTGGTTATAAAAATCCACAACCATTGCCGCCACCGTTACCGTAGTAGATGGTAAACGCGTAAATGGTTGGCACAATTTGACAGTTGAATGGTTCAACCGTAACAACCCTAATTGTGATTGTTAGATTGGATGTTAGGAAATATATGCAACACAATTTCATAGCACATTCAGATAGAAATGTATGCATAATTAAGTTGTTTTGCATACATGTTGCATCACATATTACACCTACACATTAGGATTGAGCTCACTTTAGTGGGCCTGTAGTTCATAATCACAAGTCATGTATGTTGTTGGATGAATTAAAATATAACATGGGTGTACAACATGGAAGTTTAGAGCGAATTGTGTTTTCCGCCTCTTCAAACAGATTTCAGGACGAAATTAGTTTTAGGGGGGAGAATGTAGCACAACGTAAAATGCACCTAAAGACATGAATATTAGTAATTAATAGAAATAAATAATTTAATAGTAAATTATAAATAGGCTGGAAAATGAGATTTTTCAACATTAAGAATTTGGCTATGAAAATCTTTATTTGGATTCGTAACGAAGTTCTAAATCGTTTTCATATATAATATGTTGAAAACGGTGATAGTATGGAGAAGTTAAAATCAAATGAAATTAGACAGTAAATGCAAATATATATATATGGTTAGATAAATAATATATATATCTCCAAAAAATAAAATAAAATGGATGAGTTTGAATTTCAAATAAAGATAAGAAGGAGAGGACAAAGAATAATATAAACAAGGAAAGAAATAAGCCAAATAAATAAACGAATATATAATTTAATATCTCATCCCTACATATGTTTATTGGGCACTTCAACGACCAAGAGGTTGACTGCCCCTCTAGAAGGGGCGTCGACCTTCGGTCGACGACCCTTCTAAAAGGGAAGTCGATCGCTTGGCGGTTAAAACGTCCGGTAATGCTAGGTTTGGTTAGGTTTTAGAGGTGATATATATAAATGGACAATTAGGATTATATCTAAATAATCCTACGGCCCTAGCTTACATAAGCAACTATAAATAGACACCTAGACTTCACAACTAAACTCTAGCCATTTTATCCATTGTGCCTCTACTCTGCCTCCGCTGCCATTGATTCCAGAAATAGTTTTTTTTTCATCTTATATAAATCTATTCTTCTTTCTCTCTGATCTTTTCTTACAGATCTAGATTAGAATATGTTTTTGGAATCGTATAAAATGTGTGTGTGTATATATGTGTATATATATATATATATATAAGAATTTAATTAATTTATTCTTATGCATATGGATCTTAAGAGTTGGAATTTACATCAAAAAGGCACAACAACGTCAGATCTATGCCATTCCAATCAATGTGAGTGGAATTATTATTTTCTTAGGCATATTCTACATTTGTATATTATCATATGGATTTGTATGCCCAATAGGATTTGGTACATCGATAATATTAAAAAAGCAAAACCCCCTAATCCCCTGTTTTTATGTATTTCGCAAGAATTGTCAATTTATTGAGTTTGTGGATCCTGATCTTAGTAGCTAATTGAGAAAAATTAGGTGATGTGCTTCTTTTTTATGTAATTTATTCTTTTGTCTAAATATTTGTTTGTAACCTAAAAAGGTCTAGATTTGGTTTGATTCATTATTTGATTAGGTTTGGATTCTATTCTGAATCCAAACGTCACTACAACAAATATACCATTTTACAACGGTGCAAAAATGTTGTAAAAGGATTTTACAACGGTGGAGCCACCGTCGAGTATTAAGAAGTTGTAATATACTTATATCTTTTACAATGTTTCTGCACCGTTGCAACACCATTGTGAAATATACCACATTACAACGGTGCAAAAACGTTGTAAAAGGTTTTTACAATGGTGGAGCCACCGTCGTGTATTAAGAAGTTGTAATATACATATATCTTTTACAACATTTCTGCACTGTTGCAACACCGTTGTGAAATATGGTATTTAACAACTTTAACTCACCGTTGTAAAATGATTTATTACAACTTTTTTTCGCTGTTGTAACTTATATACACCTTACTAATATAAAGAATTCATATATATTAATACTAATATGATTCATATTTCAATGCAACAAATATAACTATATGGAATCATTCATATATACTAATTAACATAATATTCGATCAACATACACATAGTACATCACCAACTAAACCTGTCACAAAAAACATAACCATTTCAAAATACATACATCGATCTAACACACAAGAAAGATAGAAGCTTTGTCCACAAAAGATACATAAGCATACCCTACGATAGCACTCTAACTAAAGGCAACGTAATTTTTATTCCAAGCCACAGTTGATCCAATAGCTTCTCCAATGGTAGTCATTTCGGAATTCGGCTTCCATAAGAAAGCATCAGGATCCACCGCCACATCAATCCAAACTTTCCAACCTTGCGGTCTATGGTGGACTGTGAAAAAAAATCATTAGAGGTGCAAGCTCATATATATTGTTATTATGACGAAAGTATGAAGGCGAAGGAAACTACCATGATTTGTAAACATGATATTTAAAATGAACAAAAACATAACACATCATCTTAAAAAAAACATTACATATTACATATCTTATTATGCTTGTTATATTAAATGAACATGTTTTGCAAACAGCATTATCAATGATGCACACTTTATAATTAGAAACTAAAGCATAACATCATCATGATTGGCGATTAACATTTTTGGTGGAATTTAAAATGAATTTTATCAAATATCTGGTCAAAAATAGATTGAACAAAAGTAAACATTACCTAGTTTCATATTTTGCCGCAATATGACATATGTGATCTAACTTTCAACCAAGCACCTGCATGGTATGCAATATGACATATGTGATCTAACTTTCAACCAAGCACCTGCATGTACAGATCAGTTGAAAATCAAACTTAAACAGGGTACCCACAAAAAAATGTACATGAAATCAGCCATTGGGAAACTGAAAACACAACAGTCCAGGCGAAGAACATTTAGCACAAAGGCAAACGCACATAACAAACTAACTAACTAGTGGACAAAAAAAATGAAACAGAACTAAATTATTTTTCGATATGGACAGACAATACCCAGCTAAAACCAGGAAGAATTAACAGATATTTGTTTTCGTCTCGAACATTCAAACCTGAAATTGTTTGTGCCAAAATAATAATCAACCCAGTCTGAAATGTTAATTAAAAATTAAAAAAATAATACTTCGTAACAGTATAATAACAGCCTTTTACCATTGGAAAACTTATTTTATAAACACTAGAAATATAATCTATGATATGGTAAATATACATGCTTAAGAATCAGAATACAGTAGATAAATCCCAGCATGATTTCGATCCCAACCAGTATTGAAATTGAAAACTCAGAAACAAAAAATAAAATCAAAGAGCTGACCATATAAATAAAAAAGGAAAACTGCAAATATGGAAAATTTTAATTGACTAAATTCATCTTATTACCAATTGCTCCAAATCAAACTTTAAAAAAAGATCACGCAATGATATAAAAATAAATATATGTGCAGAAACGGAAGGAGATGCTAAAAGGAACTTACCTCAAAATGATGGGTTTGAATCAAGCATCAAAGCAAAATCAAAACTTTACGAAAATACCTTGATAAAGATCTTAACTTTCCACAAGCTACAAAAGGAAATAGAATAACAAAAAGAGAACCAGATAAAGTAAAAAAATAAACTAACCTTGGTCCTTGATGATGAAATAAAATACTGATAAATCCAGATTAGTCCAAAATCAAGACATTGGATCGCTTAAAGTACTCATCACTTCAAAAGCCAGAGAACTTTCTATAAGAATAAACAATGGTAAAAATATAATTAAATAAGGGGCAAATAGCCAAACGGGGAGAATTGATTATTGAGATAGTGATTGAGAAGTGGGATTAACAACTTTAAAGGCAATGGAACAATGGGTTTATTTTTCGAGTTCTCAAAATTTTTAAGGGGGTACTTTGCTAATTAGGCAGAGGGAGTCATAATGGCTAAACTCGGTACATTTAATTACCATTTGAAATTTGCAAGGACACTGCATTTTCAAAATCTTGTGACAACTAAAATGACAAATTGAAAGCCTCTCTTGTTAAGTTGAGTTTCTAAAGAATTGAAGTGTCAAAGAACAACTGTAGTAACTTCATAATTATTATTACAACCATAACTATGGCCTAACATACTTATTAATACTAATTACAGTCTAACCAGAAATAATATAGCATCTCAACTAATAAATTCAAGCCATATGATATCTGAGATATTGACAGAAATCTAGCACCTAATGTATAAAAGAGATTCATGGTGTAATCATATGTATATTACATACCTTTCGATAGTAACTTTATCAGAAGCTCCATTCCTAAGGTGTTGAGTTGCTCACCACCCATTGAATGACTAAAGCCTTTGGAATATTCAGCCATTACTTAATTCTATGAAGATCAACAACACAATCCTTAAATCTCCGTAGTTGGAAACTACAATGTCGACAGCGTTGAATGCCGTAACAGCAACTATTAACCAGAGTTCCATCAAAATCTTGGATACCAAACATTTTATCCATATCATGAAAAATAGCACATGATATTTCCTGCATATCCTATTCAACTGAAACCATTCCAACCATGTTTTCTAGGTTCTTTATATCACTGACGTGAAGCACCGATTAAACACTAATAATTAAAAAAAAATTAAAATCAGAAGAATGAGCAGTAAAAAAATATGATAAAGCTTGTAGTACCTGTGGTGCCCTTCGCCATTTTGGAATCCCGATTCGCAGTCGTAATTTCTATGAACATCGGCGATTTGGGGGAGATGAGGGATCGGCTATTAGCCAAGAGCGAATTGAGAAGACGCGAGATAATTTGAGTTAACGCGTAAAGATGAGCGATGAAGACACATAACAGACTACATCTAGATAAAATACATCCAACAAAGAGAAAACTAAAAACAAGAAGGGAAAAAAGTGAGTAACAAAGATGTAGATAAAGGCAAAAAATGGCTCAAAGCCTGAAAGTGTCATTGTACATATGTACCAAAGAAGAAGCACTCAACTATTGGATGATGCAAGCGCATAGATAAGATCAAATGCAAAAGCTGCAGGTTAAACATGTATCCTGATTATATTTACACAAACATTTACGTAATAATTTATTGACAAAATACAAAAGTATAGCAGAGGTACAAAATGATGAGGCTTTTCGGTGCTACTGTTCTAAAACATAAACTATATCAGCCTGGATTAGCACCAGTATTAGACACCCAAAATGAAAACTTTGTGGTATATAACTCCAATTTTTATTTTTAACTCCTACTATTATCAGTAATTGTACTACCATATATATGTTTCATAAGTAAAAGTATGGATGAAATAGAGAAAATAAATTAAATGAAACCTCAATTTTTTGAACAAGTTCTTTAGCATTAGGAGCTGAGATGATGATATTCCTTTGTAAAGGCTTGATGAAACCATCATCCACTGCTTTGTCTATTGAAGGTCAGAAGAGAGTTGTAATAACCATCCACATTCAGTAAGCCAACCTGCAACATAATATGAAATTGCTGAAAAAATTATCTTATATGCATATGAAAGAAACACACGCAAATAGAAAAAGGGCATGCGCTATTTAACTATTACTAACCAGTTTTTTATGATTGAAGGGTATTGGTCTATTTCCAGTTTATGAACATGGTATCCTATCTACCTTCCAATCCCATGCGTAAATGAAATTTACAAACCAGCAAAAAGTTTAAATCGTAAGTTAAATATATCATCATCATCATCATCATTATTATTACTATTGTAATCAATTCCCTTGAACAACGATTACTCGAGAGTAAAAAAAAAATACTCACCTTAAAAGAGTTGAAGGCGGCGCAGGAGGCAACCGGTACTGGTGCTCTCGTGGGTGGCGACGCAGAAGACTGAGGCATCGATGCGGAGCCAATGCAGCTTCGAGTTGGTCTGAGAAGAAGGATGCGAGGGCTAGATTAGAATGGCCAGAGTTGGTGACTTCTAAACTTAACCGTGGGGCTTCAACGGAACAGGGCGAGGCGGAGAGGGTTTGCGGTGGCGACCAGGAGGCGAAGCGGTGGTTTCTAGTCAGATGACCGAACAATGGAGCAATTTAGAGATTTGGGAAAAGGGGTTTTTCCTGTTTGCAGGACAGAAGAGGAGAGAGCGGCTGGCATGGAGTACGGTGACGACGCACTGATGGTTGTGTTAGTGGACAGTGGTGGAGCGACGGAGAGGCAGATCGATTTGGGGATGACAACTATTTCGGGAGGAAGAGAAAAAAAAGATTTTAGCAAAAACTGATTTGGGAACAAATGAATTGGGGCGGAATAAATGAATGGCAGACGGTGAAAATAAAAGGATGGACGCGGGGAGGATCAAAACAACGAAGACACGCGTTAAACAATCTAAGAGCCAAACAGGGCAACCCACTTCTTTTAAGTTAAACAAGTGTAAAACCAAATAACAAATATATTTTTAAGTAAATCATTTGTAATACCATGTATATACAGCAAAATAGAGTATTCAAAATATATAAAATATAATTCTCAAATATAATTTGTAATACCATGTATATATAACAAATATACACAATGGATGAATAGAATTTTCTATTTGTTTAGTTATTATTTATTTTCAAACAATTTTTTAATTAATAGTTACTATTATTAATTACTTACTTAAATTTTAAAAAAATCTGTCAAAAGCACAAACAAGCGATTGTTAACTCCTGAACAAACAAGTTGCCAAAATTATATTTATTAAAACTGTTGAAATAATTACTACCAAATCAAATATTACTTATTAATAATTGTAGTTATTATTTAACTTTTACTTATTTCTGTATAGTTATAATCAATTAATAATTATTAAAAGCATTGACTATTAAAACTAAATTACTAGTTAATAAATACTAATTATTTAATAATAATTAATAAATATTATTGATTCCTAAGTTTATTATTAATTATTATTAAATATTAATATAATTAGTTGTTAAATATAAGTTATTATTAAATATAAGTTATTATTAATATTTAATAGGTCTCTAATACACGAAATAGAAAAAGAGTTACTAAAAATAAGTTTAAACAACTTTCTAATTTAACTATTAATTATCAGAAATTAATTAGTATATATATTAGTTATTACAACGGACAAAAAAGAAAAGTTGTTATATATATGTTTAATACAACAATGCGTTTTGCACAGTTGTAAAAAATATTTATTACGACAGTGTGTTTTGCACAGTTGTAAAAAAGCATTTATTACAACTGTGCTTTTCGCACAGTTGTAAAATTAAAGTTGTAATATGGTGTTTTTGTTGTAGTGCGTATTCAAATTTGAACCCTATCAAATACGAACATTTTTATATGCAATACGTAAAAAGGGGTAAATTAGGTAAAATAAAGTTTATGTATATACATGTATATATTTGTGTATATATGTGTATTATACTCTATTCTTGGTTCATTACTAGAATCATTTCAATAACCCTAGGGTGCAGATTGAAATTGTATGTATGTTGTGTTTTCCATTACTACTATATGTTATTATGAAATTATGTCCTCATGCCTTAAATGTAGCAGTAAAAATATGTAAATTATCTTGTATGCCTTAAATTTAGGACAAGCTGACAATTTTTATCTCGTTATAACATTCTTTCGCTCATACAAAAACTAGTGTTATTTATACGTACTAAATTCTAGGGGATTGTTATTAACGGTCTAAATATTATTAAGGCTGGTCAACTTTTCAAAATAATAATAATTTATTAAAGGGAGTACCAATGCAGAGAGCATCCCCTTAATAAATAATGTTTATTTTACCAAATTAACCTTCTTTACAATAATCTCTTTTTAGTTGTTAATCAAAAATGATAATTATATTACTTGAACAACATCAGATTTTTATATTAAATTATCAATAATCACATTATTTGATATGCATCAGATCAGATGAAAATATATCATTCATAGGAAATCAATATACAGAAATCGAACATTTTTTTATATGGTATCCCACCTTCGAATTTTACAATACACCTCATTTCCCTTACTTCAATAACTCGACAGCAAATACAAATTCCGAGAACGATGAACAATGTCAAAAAAAACATATAATATGGTATACATACGCCATTCATGTCGTTATGCAATAATTCACCTATTTCAGCAATGACAAATAAAAAAAACAAAATGACCATCTTCCACAGAACAAAATTTGACACTACGACGTTCAGCTCTTGAGGCTGAAATAATAGAAAGTCTAACCTTCATTGTTTCCAAGGCATTATACAATAAATTTCATATACCTTGTCAAAAGCTTCTCCACTGTCTTAGGACCTTAGGATGAGCGTTTCACGTTCTTCATTCGCACAATTATTTCTCCTCAGAGGATCGCTTTTTTCTCGCAAATAATTTAGGGGTTTATTTTTTGCATTTGAAATTGATTGGCTTCTAAGATGGTAACTGAAGTTATTACCAGGATAAAAAGGGAACATAAAAAACTAAGTACGTGCCCCATAACATTCTTTTTAGGATTGGAGTGTCTTTAAAATTTGACCCCCCTCCCCTCAACAATACTTAGCTACTTATATAGCGTAATTAGCATAACAATGACATAATAAATGCGATGTGAATTTGAAATGTCCCCATATATGATTTCTTGTGTGTGTGTATAGAATGGATTGTGCATATATTAAATAGTGACACACAGATACAAGGTCAGTTGCCATTTGTGGTATATGCCTGCCAAGATAATAATCTTCGTAAATCGGGCCATCTTTGTCTTCTTTAGTGGGTCCCTCTTGTTCTTGTTTCGTCTTCTTCATTTCGTAAGTTGTTTCTACATCGCCTTCTTCCGTTTTTAAGGTTTCTTTCAGTTTCTTAGTACCAATAGGCGATGGTATTTTACCAAAATAATAGACACATGTGACAAATGAGATAATACTAAAGATTCTAGCCATAGAATTTCTCATGCCTGGAACAGACAGGTAAATCCAGCAACCACAAGTAGGCCCAACTAATGTGAGAGGTCTAGGTGTCATGGGCCATTCAAATCTAGTACACCATGACATGAGGTTAAACCTACTTGTAGTAGAAGCCTGCCCGGAACCGCCCGACATATCCAACATCTACATGTATACGGTTTAATGTGAGAAGTTTAGTGCGCACATACATATACCTATTGTGTGTAAATAGGCAGGTTTACTACACCTTGGGAAGGTCTTAAGTAGCTGACTCTCTTCTTATCTAATTTGGGTCTTAAGTGGTTAGGACTAGGATCCCATCGGAAGGTTTATTCCCTGGCGAGGAACCAAAGTCATGGGACACACCCTTATTTGATTCGAAGTAAGTTTATGAGTCCCTCTTCTCTAAATTGGTTAGGCATAGCGGTAACGGAGTAGTGTAATTCACGGGGGATGTCCGCTTCCTCTAAAAGCTTGTAGGGGCTCAACAAGGAACAAGACTAGTTTATAAAAGATATGTGGCCATAGCATGCTCATCAACTATCTAAGGGAAGTCTTAAGCGACATAAGTGTTCTACTGTAATATTAGTTAAGTAGTACTGTTCGCAATACTACTTCTCATATTATAAGCGAGAGTATAGACTTAAGAACGTTGACGTATTAGGACAGGGTCTTAAGAAGCTAGGCTCCATCTTAGGGTTATAATAGATTATAAGAATCCACCTTTAATATGGCCATAAGTGACAGAGAATTCCCTCCTCATTGGGTTTTTACCCTAAATACACTAATGAAGTTCTTAAGAGATTGACTTGGATATGCACCTCATTCGTTATATACTTTGTGTTTGTGTGTTGCGTAGACATACCTTGATATATGTAACCTGCTATCTAGGGTATGTACTTTAAGTGAATACCATATTTTAGTCACATAGGAATTTATGTTCTAACCCCTCTCCTTAACATATCTAACAGGTCGGTAGATGGGGCAGATTCTATGGACGAAGCAATGATGGAGGCTGAAGATAAAAAAGGAGATATCATACTATTACTAGTATGAATGTTGTATTTCTTATTGAAACTTTTGAGAATTAATTTATTGATGCACCTATGGAACAAATGTATTTTGGCAGCCTGTGTTTGAATTCTGGGGCTTTTTAATAAAGTGATACATCATATTTTAGTATTATATTTTCTTGTTCCGCTGTGTGAGATTTCCATAACGAAATGTCCATATATTATTCTGTGCAAATGCAATCCCTTACAGGAACCAACGACCCGTTTAGAATGGCTATAATTTTCGATGGGCCTTTTCTAGGTTGAAATTTAGGCCTATTCCGAGCGGGTTGTTACAATACTTATTTCCTTCACTTCTTCAGAGGGTTCAACTTTCGATCTCTCCCCGATAGTCAAAATCAATAAATATATCCTCAGTTCTATTGAGTTCTTGCTTATTTCTTTTCTTACCCTTTGACATGTAATCAGTCTTTTTATGTTTTATAGATTGAACATTTCTTACCTATCTTACCTTCGCTTTGAATGTTGGGTTTAGGAGCCCAACATCGGAGGGCTGTAGTTCTGTGGAAGCAATGAAATAAAAAAATTATTCTTTCTTATATTGATTGAATGTTGCAAAATACATCTCCCTTGAGCTATATTTCTCCCCTTTTATAGTTCCCTTCCTTTCTTTATCATGAATTTGACCGTTAAGTATTTAGGGAAGACAAAGGTGTCCACCTCGTGCAGCGTTGCCACCCAAAGTTTGGTTCCGGACCTTTTATAGTTCCCTGCCTTTCTTTATCAAAAACTTGACCATTATTCTTTCTTTATAGAATGTTGGGTTTGTCAAGCAATCAGTCTTTTTATATTTACTCTGAGTTTCACTTGTTCGACAGGTGTGAAACACTTGTTGTTGAACTCAAAGATTAGCTCCGAACTTCGTTCCATCTTCGCTTCTGGAATATTCATCTGGTGGAAAGCATGCTTGAAGATGACATTGACAACACTTCCAATGTCAACCAAATCTTCTACAAGCATGGACTTCCCTATCTAGGTAGTGATCATTAGAGGGTCAATACGCGCGTGATGATTCCCCTACTGAAGCTCTTTGCGGGGTAACCACTAAAGTATGTATGTGTACCTCTCTTGGTGAATGATCCGACATCCTTTCTTAGATTGAGAAAACTCCATCTCTAACCTTTTTATATGACAACTTTCCCCTGGTTTTTCCCAGCAATATGCGGGCCTCCAAGGATTACGTAGATATGGTTGAGTGGAAGACCAATTTCTCAAGTATCCTCCTCCTTAAGTATTAACTATAGTCGCACCAGAGGGATTTCGATATTATATACTTTCGAAGGGGAATTTTGAGCGTTTTGGACAAATTCTTGAAGTTGTCCGTCAAGCATGAATCTTTCAATGTACTAACTAGATAGGATCTTGCACTTGTTGGTCTTGTGGCCATTGCCTTGTGATGATACAGTAAGCATTACCATTTTTAGCTTTTTGGTTCGTCTAAGTTTTGAATGAGGAAGGGAAGTTTACTTTGCCTATCATCAGTGCATAAATGAGAAAAACTGGCTTATTAAATGCCATTGAGTTGCTGTAGGTGACCCCCATCGAGATCACTTTGAGTTCGACCAAAGCTAGGTTTTGTTCCGTCTCTTCGAATGGACCTATTCTTCTTAGCATGATAAATCTCATCCATTCGATTAAATTTATCGGCGTGGAAGTGGAATTCATGCAAGCTTCCAAATTCGTTTACCATAAACCTTTCTAGAAAGGTATTTTTCCTGAAGCCATGCGTGGGTAGCTATTAATTTATCTCCTGCATTCATCCCTTCTACCTTTATGGATTTAGCACAAAATCTTTTCAAATACTCTCCTGGAGGGCTTCACTGGATGTTGCTTGAGGTTGAAAAACATCATGTAGTTAATGATAGGATCCTTTGGGACATAGAGTTGGGTGGCAAATTCATATGAGAATTGTTTCCAAGAATTGGTGGTCTTTTCATGATATTACTGGTACCATTTGGTAGCGACGCCTTGAAGAGTTACAGGGAACAATCTACAATGGACTGCTCTGGAAGCATTATAAAAGTCCGTCTTGTTGTCGAAGGCCATTAGGTAATCGTCGGGATCTGTTATTCCTTGATATCGATTTTCAAAATATTTACTTGTGATGGGATGATAGCAGCCATGATTCCTTCGGTTAATGAAGCCACCCTGTTGTTATCATTTACATGAGCATCGATAGTCCTCTTCGCTTTAAAATTGAAGGAATATTTTATAACTTTCGCTATTAGGTTTCTAATATAAGCATCATCGTCAGGAAAATTCACACTGTTAGGTAGTGGAGCTTCTAGACTGCTCCTTTTTGTCCTTAAGCTTTCACATTTTCATCCTATAATTTTTAAGGTTGAGTTTGGATGGATTTATTTTGCTTTTAATGTATGATTGAGTGGCTTTGGACTCTTTTCTTTTAGATTCCACCACTTGGTTTTTATTTTTATTTTCGCATATCGGAGACTTCTACTTTTAATGTACTTTTGAGAAAGCACTTTAATCAGAAACGTCTTTAATTCAATGATTTCGTTCTTCATCTATTAAATTTTCCTAGCATTTTCTTCCTTTGACTCTGCTACGAAAGGATCTTCTACTAAAGTATCCACCAGACTGAAGGATGACGTTATATCCTCCTCTAGCCGAATGGTGTGGGTCACTTCATCGCTTATTGTGTTTAATCCTTTTGATTTGGTTTACGCCGCCTTCATTGTTCCTCCATTTATCCAAATATGAAAATTAGTTTGTATTAACCTCAAGGATCGGAGGTTAAGGCGAACCCTCCTTTTAGCATTAAAAATGTTACCTATAAAAATGGGTACCACCCCAAGGTAGATAATTTCCGAAATCAAAGGCTTCCATATTAGTTAAGCATCCCAATTAATTAATAAGTTTTGGCTGATGGTGCCTCCAAATTCTTTTATCCAATGTAGATTGGTATCTACAACTTTAAGATCATAGATCACTAAAGTCGCATTAAGCTTAGGTTTCGTATGTATAGTTTGATTGAAACTACATGACATACCGAAAATAGTTCATTTTGGTAGATCACCAATCCTACAAGGTATACTTTATTTTAGAACTTAGTAAAATAAAGATCTAATATTGCGAAGCTCAATAGAGGGGGAACAGGTTTTTTCAGCAGTAATCCTTCTTATTCCTTTCGAATAAGAATTACTTCTTTCAATCCTAGTTACACCGTCTCTTCTCATGGGCTTCGCAACATGGTTCCAGTTAAGTATAATAATTTATAAGTTATAATTATGTGCAATTGGCTATTAAACAAGTTAATAGCTAAAAATGATCAGCCCCCTCTCTCTTAAGATTAAACTACATAATTTAAGATCCTCAGTTCTGCTTCGTTTATTACAAATTACCGAATAACATTACAAGAGTAAGAGAAAATCCCAATTTGATTTAGAAATTAGGGTTACACTTTATGATTACAAATTTTGAAATGAATTCATTTACTAATTCGGGACCCCTAGGGTCGTATGTACAAATATGGGTTGGCCCCTTTCATATGAAAGGCTTCATACATGTATTTTTCTGGAAGCTACTCTGAGACCTTTGCAAAAGCACAACCGGTACTTTTGGTTTCTCCTGGGTATATCATCCAGGACGCAGGTTTGACTGTTGTAGGAGGCATGTTCCCATTCAAACACCTGGCTTGTCATAACAACCTATCTTTGAGCAGACGGTCTTTTGGCATGATGATCCTTATGTTCGGTCTGTGACTTTTGCTTATGAATTTCTGTTGGAACACCCTTTTGGGTTTCTTTGAAATCTACACTTTGTTGCTTGAACTCGAAATATATTTTCTCTAAAGACATGCCCTTCGGTGCTACTGGAAAAGGATTTTTGTAATGATCCGTATTTTACATATCGGAGGATGTGAAATAGTTATATTTTATTCCCTGGTGGTTGGATCGTTCTCAGATTTTAATACGTTATTCGTGTGGATGTGAGACATGATCATGATTTTACCGAATCGACTTGTGGCCATTTCTCCCCTACGAATATTATTTTAGCTACAACTTTTGACAAGTCTTGAATGAGGTGCTGAAATCGAACCCTTGGTTCAGTGGTTTAGGAAGAATCGTTGTTTTAAGTTTTGATTACTTTTGGGTAGACTAATTAGTTGCTAATGGGCTGATTATTCAATCCCATTAGGCTGGGTGCCTGTGATTCTCTGGTTTAAGCTAATCCATAATTCCTTCATCATATTCGTTCTAATTCATCATAAATTGCATCTAGAGGCTAGTACATCTCAAGAAAGATTAGAGCACATCAAATGGCATCAGTTTTGGGGTTTCTCATCACTGTCCAGATTTGAATTCATCGGATTTGCATTGGATCTTAGATTTGGCGAGTGATAGATATTTCTCACATGGAAAATATGGGTTATATGAGTAAATTAGGATAAAATTCACATGTTAAATGTTAAATTCACCCTACATCCGACCATATATGTTTAATTCAGAACTAAATGCCCTAGGAAGACCTAATTTAATCATATAAACCGAATTATTATAAGATTTGTTAAGCTCTTAGGCATGTTTAGATCCAATTCTTGTTAGATCCATTATTTTATGATATGTTTATGTTATGTGCATATTTGTATGATCAAGATTCGATGAGTTGTTGTTGTTTTGATTGAATTGAGTGGATGGCTTGAATTATTTGTTAGAATTATGTGTCGTAGATCTAAGGTTTGAAGAACAAAGCAAATCGGATGTTCGGATGATCGGATTCAGATGAAACTTGGTAGAGGAGCTATGGAAGACGAAGGGAGATTACACGAAAAGTTTCGTGCCGAATCTCATTAAGTACATGGACCGACACCGGTCCATGCTCGATGACTGGTACCAATCCATGCATGTTGGTCGGATGGCGATGATTTCTTAGGATGAGGTGTCGTGGTGATAAATCGAGGTAGCATGAAAATTTCGAGTCATTCAGATATGTTTTTGCATAGGTCGAAGGTTGATTTCTCAAGTGTAATGATGGACCACAAGAGTTTTAACTGGATGGGTGAAACGCTTCGAAAATGGACCGGTAGATAGAATTTGTAGCATGGAACCGGAAATGAAAGCACATGGCCACCGTTAAGTATATGATCGATATCAGTCCGTGGATGATAGACCGATATCGATCCATGGTTGATAGACCGGTACCGATCCTTCATGTTGCGGAGGATGGGGCTAAATTTTTGGGAGCTCGATTGTGATGGATTCTAGGGGTTGTTGGTAAAGTTTGGTAATGAATGGACTGCAGATGATTGATGTGCAACTCAATGATGGATAGGGTTTCGATTGTGAACTCAGGTTGGAGAGGTCAAAGTTGGTTGATTGATGAGATACTGGCCATGGGATGATGTACGATCCAGTACGATGATAGATTGACTCAAGTGAGAGTTGATCGTGGATGATAATGGAATTAGTTTGAGAAGTTGCTCGAACTAAAAGATGTGATTGCCGAGCGAGCTCAATGTTGGGGTTTCGTGGGGACGATCATCAGGATCAGGTAGGATCGTGTACCCTGGACTGATCTTTGGGACTGATATAGTTGTCTCGGATAGAGGCAAACATACACAAGACGTATGTATGGTAGTTTGACTACAAACGGTATTTCCAGTAACCCTTGATGGGCGGCAACAGCCGATCATTCGATGATTGACATATTCAAGGCTTCAGTCGGTGATAGCTAGAATATTGGTAGCTATGGTTACTATGGCCTATTGTGTGTTTTCTTCTCTGTTTTCTGGGTAGGCTATCACCGTAGGTCATCGAAGAGAAGTGGGATGTCCTTTCTTATTCTGGAGTGGCATATGTTAGATGATTATCATGTGTTAATTACGTGGTTGCTAGGACGAATCAGATGATTGAACCATCTATATTCATATATTCTATGTGACCGTTAGTAATTTTATCGCTCATTAAAACTGCTGTCTGACTCAAGATTTTATTTTTCCCTCTTATTATCTTGATCTACTCATCAACTTTATAGTGAACAGACAAAGATAGAAGGTTTTGGAGCCGATGATGCTTTGCAGTGACGAGCAGGAGGCCAGCGTTTTACTACTACCTACTATAGTGATGCTTTGTTGTTTCCGCTGCCTGTTAAGATTTTATGATTTCTCTGAGAGATATGTAGTGAGGCTTGGTGTAAGGACTACTTATTTATACAGCTGATTTGTACTGTTGACTTAGAGATGATATGAGATTTGAGTTTCTTTCTGTTATGCTTCACTACTATATCATGTCATATATTTTCTTTTATATGCTATCCATGCGGTGTGAGTTATATGATAGGTTTACTTCGAGTTATTATTCCCAGATGATCATCCCATATCGGCTTGACATGTTATTCAGTGCATCTTTTCCTTAGTTCTGTGCAAGATTTGTTGGGTGGTCGTCAAACTTTCCTTTACTGCGTCAAAAGCCTATTTTTCACCAAAGCCTTACTTGACAATAGTAGGCTTTCGATGGTTGTATAAGGCCTTTTTTTTCTTTGATCCTTTGCTTTGGATAATTTTCCCAGCTTCTCCTAGATACTTTTTCTTCTACAACAGCTTTCTTTCACCCTATTTTCTAACATGAATGAATTTTGGATAACAGGTATATCGAATTGTTGTATAGAAAATGAGTCGAAAAGCCTATGAATTATATATAATTAATTTACTAAAATGAGCAGTCAAATGCAGACCTAGGAGATGTAAAATAAATAAATTCTGTTTTTTATTTAGTAGTAAGTGAAAGTATTTCAAAACCTTGCTATTCCATATATCCGTATTCAAATCAATTATCACAACATCAAAAGTTATATGAGGCAAAAAATAAAATATAATAAAAAAAATCTCATATAAAATCAACTTTTTTTTACATAGGTCTTGGAAGTCATATGAGGCAAAAACTAATATATAATCCAAAACATCAATATACACAAAATCGAAAGTTTTTTTTATTAAGGAAATTGAAAATTTAGGTAAGAACTTATTCCACGGAGTAATAGGTATCATTTGTTTCCAAGTCTAATAACCATAAGATAAAATGATTTATTTATTCATGTAGCATCATGCTACTTGCAATAATAATATTATAATATTTTTCAATAAAAGTTATGTCACACGCTATAAAATTGACAAAAAGAACATCGTACGGTTGGTGCGATCAACATAATAAAGCAATAAACAAATAATATAATCAACTTAACCATGAGAATGGTTCCTAAATACTTAGTATAAATGGGAAATTTTGTGCAAAGAAATAAAATTTGTAACATACATCAGATGTTATTGTAAGGAAAAAAAATCAAGTATGACTGCTAAAGTTGGCTTAGCTTTGACCATATTGAATGTTTAAATCAGTTGAGAAAGGAAAAAAGTATGTGCAAATTCCATATTGAATCAAGTACAAAAATTATGATGTACCTGAGTCCCTTAGTCCTCGTGACCAAAAGTAATTAATCTCAGGCCATCCACAGTCGCCTTACATCAATCCTGAAATGACAGTCGAGCCATTACTTTCTACCAAGGTGTCGATGATTTGGCAATATTACCAAATTATAACTTATATTTAGACCTCTAAAAATAATAATTTAACTATGATAAACCTAATATGTCATTAAACTAATAGCAAGATGTAAAAAAACAACTAGAACTAATTTTATATTTAAACCGGAAATATCAATACATATCCTGAAATTTTTGATGGAATTAAATCAATTGATTAGTTAAAATTAGAAATGTAATTTCAATTATAAAAATAAAGTAAATAATTTATTTGAGGTTGAAATTTGATTTGTGAAGAAAACTGGTTTTATTTGATTATGATAGATAGATAATGTTGAATCATGTTACCATAGAATTAAATGAATATTGCTACACATACGTTATCAATGTGACTGGGTGCATATACCTTATAGAAATTCTTAGTTGTTTACCAAAATTAGGTAAAACCTAGATAGTTTAAAAGCATTCAGTTTCAACATATATATATACAAGAAATGTCTTTTCTTCTTAGTAAAATTAATTAATTACATTTAACTAAACATGCTTGCATGTTTCAACATCTACTGTTTAAACGAAGTGGAACAAACTGTGTATAGACTAAGAAAAAAAGACTAATCAAATAACCAATGAATTCATCGGAAATTTTTTCTGAATATAGAGAATTTTTTTATCTTTTGGCAGTCAATACATAAATGGAAATTATTAGCATATGTCATTGGGGCAAATGTTAAGGTTGGTTTAGTTATATGAATAATCAATTGAATTCCATCTAAATTTAGTTTATATGGATGAAATAAGTATTTAAATTTAATTTATTTTGTCTTCAAGCGCATAAATACCATCCTCAACACCTTGAGGAATATGTTAACAAAACCATGCATGAAAATAAGAAAATACAACAAATGTAAAGAGATGATAAGTGGCTAAAAGCGTTAAAAGATAGCAACAACTTGCAACAATTTATTTGAAACCAAGGACACTAGTTGCGATGCTGCATATTACTTTTAAAGATTTGATTAGAGGAGCTGAACTGTTTGGTAGTGTGATGAGAATGTAGATACATTTGAGGATTTTATGTTTAATCATTGATGTCTAATGAGATTACAAAAAGAGATTGTTTATGGATGTATTGTGGTGGATTGTTGGTGGGTTGTTCATGTATACGAGGATGTGGAGATGAAGTTTGGGGCCAACTCATGCCTGCAGCTCTAACTTCAGGTTATTATTTACAATGGATTATATTATCTCAGCTCGACTGATTCTCTTATATATTTTTCCCATCTAAAGAATTGTTATATACATTATTTTCTTGGCACCTATATCGACCAACATCTCATTTATCTACAAGCTATAGGCTAAAAACTGCTAACTTCAGACACACAAAACTGCTACCTATTAGCTACAGAGAGCAAACTGATACCTACACATATACAAAACTGATATCTAAAATCTGCAAAAAAAAAAAAAAAAAAAAAAGAAAAAAAAAAAAGAAAAGAAAAATTAAATGTCATTTTTTTCCTTTTAAATAAATTTGGGCTAGGTTTTGTCCTTTTGGATAAACATTTAGTCTCCTGTCTTGTGGTTAAAATTTTCAAACAATTTATCCTTCATATTATTTTCCTGTAAGGAAATTGAGTTATTGAGGAAACAAAAAGAAACATAGAAAACCTTCACAACATATATTGTTTTAAAAGAATTTTGTTGTCTTTCGTAGTTCCATTTGATGGTCAATATATTAGAGTAGGACAAAAAAATTCAAAAATAGCAAATTTCCCTAAAAAACATTAACAGGTAGTTCAACCAATGATGTAGAAAACATTTAGGAATTTTTATATTTGAAGTAGAACGTTTTGGACTTCACCTAAAAGTTTATCCTTCAAATCAATTTATCATTATATAAATGTATAGATCTAGTAACATTCCTTATGTAAATTAAACAACACAATTTGTGAACTTCACAAAGTTTTCAGTGCAATAATAATAGTTGTGTCACATCAACAAAAAATTCAAGAAAAGCTTCATTTCAATATTAGGAATGATGTTAATTTTAGAATATTTTAGCCTGAAATGTAGTTTTAAAAAAAATTGGTTATATATTCATCCCTTTATCTAGTAGATGCAAATTTATTTAATGTACTGTGATTCATAGAGATTTAACATTACATTTGTGTGAGTAATGTTTGCATAAAAAGACTTAAAAATAGCTAAAAACTTAAAATTTCGATTATGATAGATGAACATACTAATTCTTAAAATACAGTTAATGATCAGTGACAACAAAGATACATAGATACAAAGTCCCTGAAATCCATTTTATCCAACGTTGCTTAAATGCATCCAATGAAAGCAGTAATAAGTAGAGATAATTTTGACTTAATTTAATTTATATTTGAAATGTTTAAATGCATTATATTTTCTACCTTATCAACAATAAAATTTGAATTAACAAACTATATTTACATACTTTTGATATTCTTGATGGAAAATCAAGAAAAATATACAGAACAACACCAACTTGAATATGAAATCAGATAAATTGTTTCTCAAGACGACCTTCTCTTTTTGCAGTCTATTAAACAAATAGTAAACCCTAACTTAAGAAAGCAAAAATTTATATCAATTAACACACAATAAATTTCAAATTAGAATTTAACAAAACCAAAATAATAAAACCCAAATGATAAACTAAACAACAAATCTTCCTACAGATAAGCTCCAGGTCCTATGTTGCGCTCGAATGACAAATTTCCAAAGCCTCAGTTCAAAGCAAAATTATAAGTCATAAGTTATATTAAAAAGAGGTAATTAGGGAGAAAGACAAACTTTAACGAAAATTTAGGCTAAAGGACACTAAGTTTTATTTTTAGTCTGAAGGAAAAACTTTGAACCAAAATTAAACTGAAGAAAAATGCTAAATGTAATTAGCATTATATTCAGTTTTTTACACTACACGAAAATGCTAGTTTTAACTAGCATTATTCAGTTTTACACTGCAGAAAATGCTAATTATATTTAGCATTGTCCTTCAGCCTAATTTTTTTCAAAGTTTGTCCTTCAGCCTAAAAATAAAACTTAACGTCCTTCAAACTAATTTTTTTTCAAAGTTTGTCCTTATGCCTATTTTCCGCTATTAAAAAGGTCATACATAGAGAAAATAGTTGTGAATACATATTAAATTTAGTGAGTATCGACCAAGGTAAGTAGTAATAGAGGTGGCCAAACATGGGTAGCAACACAGTGAGCATATGGCTGAGCGTAGCGAGTTAGGGTTTGTAAGAGAGTTTCATCAATTTCAGAGATTTTTATTTAATATCAAGGATGGTAATGGCAGAGAGTAGCGGGATGGCGCAAGGGTTTGGAATTATTAAATTTTGTGATCATTTTATTTTACTTCGATACGAATAGCCGACAAAATAAAAAAGTGAACTTCAGTTCTTTTTTCTTAAGAGAAAACAAACACATGGTGATAACTGTAAAAGGAGTTGATAAATATTAATAGCTATTGCACACAAGCGGGGTTACAAATATATATTAAAACGATCGTACAAAATAAATTGTTAAAAATGCGCCTACTGTAACTGCTATAATTAAATTGTTATGACAACTCTAATACAACTTCCAGTTTGTGTTAGTTGTAAATGAAAAGTTTTAATATTGCTGCTTTTTTGTAGTACTGGAACTAAAATCTGGAATAAATTTGAAGAGGGACGATATTAGTTACTATGGCCTAATTTTATACCTCTTCTTCAACTCTAAAAACCATGCCTAATTGATGTACTTTATGTTGTATCAATAGGAAGGAAGCACTAACATTGGGTTTAGATGGTTTCAAACCACTGTAGCAAAAACGACAGAGAGCCCTTTAATTTAATAGGCCCAAAGCAGTTAGGACATGGAATAGTCAGAATCGATTAATCATATGTCGTAGAAGAGGGTAATGCCGGGGGAGAACACGACTTTTGTAACACCCCGCACCCCTTAGTATTTGCAATTAAGGCTGTACAAGGAAATATAGAGTGTTGTTGGTACAAAGGAACAAATCACGAAGAGTGAGATTCATAAGACATTAAATAAAGAACATTTGTACTTCAATAAACTTATTATTACAAAACAATGCTTTACAAAATAAATTTTAATACAAAGCATGTCTTACATAACTCAGTTCAAATCGGAGTATTAAATAAAATACTTCCCCTCTCAAGTACAAATCTATAACATGACAGCTTTTGTTAGGGTTCTTGAATTTTCCAACTGGTTCCAGTTATGTTTTCTATATGTGGACATTTCAATTTTGGGAAAAATGATAATGATGGATCTTTGGATGCAGCAGAAGAGAAGACGAGTGGAAGCGAAAAAGGAAAAACATCACATACAAAAGCACATGGGTTGTTAGATTCGTGAATTGTATAGGTGTTAGTAGTACATTCTTTGAAAAACGGAAAGGAAAGTTCAGCTTAAATGGCCCACTTCCTCGACCCTCGGAAATCGACGATAATATATTTGTTGTATTCACGTGCCGTAAAACCATGTGTCGGAGAAGCGAATTGTTTGTGGTAGGAAAAAGAGAAGGGTAAGAAAGTAGAAGCATCAGAATATTGCACAGCAGAAAATGTATATTTATTTATCATCTGAAATCATTACCGCAAAAATTTTAAAGGCAAATTCTATTCATACATCAAAATTCACTTAATATGCACCATTGTCTTTTTATAAAAAAAAATCTATTACAATAATACCCTTTTCTCATAGTCGTTTTTTCTTCATAAAATTAGTCAAATTAACCTTAAAAGTACTAAAATTAGATGCATCCTGGATATGCTAGTGAAAAGGTTAATGAATGAGTTCATCGTGAAAACTAAAATTTCAATTAAGAGAACAATTAGGAATAATGTTTTAATTTTTATATGTTCTGCTGACTTTTTTATACAGCTAGATTAATCTTGTCGAAATTGAGAAATTTTTGAAATGTTCTAAAAAAATATATAATATTAGTGCAAGAACTAAAGTTTTTATTGTTAAATTTTATTTAATTTGGTGTAAAGAATTTCTAGTTTGGGATAAATGTGTTTTGACTTTCGAAGAGGGAAGACAAAGAAGAAAACATAGGTAATTTATAATAGGCACGGTGTATGCAAAGTAATATATAGACTATTGTAGTTTATTATTACTTTTGGTGTTTATTTAGCAATTTTCAATGTACAAATAGAATTAGCCAATTTTAAATCTTACTAATAAGAGTAAAAGTATACCAGCCCGGACAGCTATAGAACCTGTCCTTACAATTGCTGGAAGAACTAAGAAAAAATGGAAATAGTGGATTATCTTCTGATTCTTCAATTCCGAGCTCCATCCAATTGTTCCAAGAAGAACCTGGTACTAGGATACCCAAAAAAATATTAGCACCCATAATTTAAGGGATAAAGGGGAAACTCCAGGCCAATCATGTGACTGGTGCGAGAAATTTAAAATTCGCCATTTGGAAATAAAGGTATCATATAAGACCACGACCTCACAAAAACATGGAGCAAGTTTTTATCTTATGTTAACCAAATCATCGTACACTAAATTTTTTTAATATTATTTTTAATTACTTGCGGTCCAAAACCCATTAAAATAAAATATAGAAATAGCGAAATTGACTTTTCTCTATTCAAATTCTGCATCCCTAATGGGGCTCTACAATAGAATACACAACCTTTAGGGAAATGGATTTCCATACGATGGAAAAGTAAAGGACTAACTTCCGTATAGCACACATATAGAGGTATGTACCTAATGACCACTCTCATCCACGTAACTTAAAAGGTCAAAAAAGTTACACAAACCTTTTCCTTGGGTGGTGCACTGCCCGAATACGTACCACCTCGATCATAACCAACCTTTAACTTCCAACACCTCGATCATAACCAACCTTTCACTTCCGAGGTAACTCCTAACATACACTACTTACTCGAAGAATAATGACTAATCTAGAAAGTTAATAACATCTTCACATGGGAGCTACCCAAAATGACCTCATGGCACACCCTGTTTTTGCTAATAGTAGTTGTTAAGGCTTTGAGTCTACGATTACCTTTCCTTCAAGAACTTTCTTCACATTAAATTCCATGTTGCTAAATCCAACACACACAACTAATCTGAAGTGGTTTTCAAATAGGAATTACCCAAATCCGATGCTGGTCTCTTCGTATCAATCAGTGCAAAAATACTATTTAAGTAGTTGTGGCTGTTGGGTATTCTTCAATTCTTAATTCATTACTTCATAAAACATCTTTTATGGATGTAGTCTTTCAAATATTCTATGACAGCCCGCCCCAGGCCAGCCGACATTTCCCTAAAATGCACTGTGCTAGTGCCCGACCAGCACGGGACGGTCGTTAAAGGAAAAGGATTTGAAACTATGAATCACCAAGAATCTATAGTAACATATAGGATCAATCAACAGGGGCAAAACATCAAGCATATAGGTTATTTTAGATCAACCATACCCAAAAAGCATGACTTTCCCCTTAATCCCCCTAAGCATGTTTAACCATACAATTAGCAGACTTAATCCAAATTAACCCAAATTTTTATCAGAGGAATAAAATAATATTTTAGAATTTTTACATATTTTTCCGTATTTTTCTGAGTCATAATTTCGCTAATTATCACTAACACCCCTAATTAGCCGTAATTAGTGTAAAAACATGCTAATCACTCACCTTAGCCACAAATAAATTCTTAGGTCTGAAACTCCACTAATATGGATCGAATTCCTATGCAACACAGCAGCCCTAACTCTAATTTGATGCCAATCCGCCTTGATTTGATGTAGATTTGCTTAATATGTGATTAGAAATTGATTAAAGGGTGATTTTAGAAGGTGGAGGCCATTACTAGTGTGATGACCGCCCATAACCCCTGCACTAAACAAAAGAAATGATGCGTTGAAAGGTGTTCAAGGCAGTCATGGACGATCATCAGAGTAGGTAAACACAAGCGGAACCTGTCGTAAACTCACAACGCAAGGATAAAATATAATAGAACATATACAATAGGTAGTAATAGTGAAGCAGAAACACAAGAATTTCATACACCCAGATAGTAATATCCAAAAACTTGGAAATAGTGTTTAGACAAAGTTGCATCACTACATTATTTAGAAAAGCAAACAGCAGAAACCCAATTACTAAAGGGTAGTAAAACTGGTACGTGAGCGTCCTGCTCGTCACCGATCAACACCATCGTCCTCACTAAAGCATCACCTGTCACCTGCTACTTAGTCTGCCCATCCACAACCGAATGAACAGCCTAAGGTAATAAGAGGAAACATAAAATCTTGAGTCAGACAACAGTCTTAGTGAGCGATAAAATAGCTAACAAACTTCAACAATAAATTGTATGAGAAAGGATAGATAAACATACTAATCTACCCACGATATCAGAGAAGAACTCAACCTTGTCTTCCCCACATCGGACAGTGATAGCCTTTACAATAACAATTCAACCATTCATCCATGGAAACCAGAACACCCATTCAATCATGGAAAACACACATGACATCTAGATTATGTAAGTCTCACACAGAACAACCAATCATCCATGACTGACTCTGGCTATCAATGTCAATCCTGCTTTGAAACCACCGTTAATCGTATGACGGCCAACCTTGCCATATGTCATGGGCTAATGGTAACCCCAGTTCTGGCATAAACTCCATACGTCCAACCTTGACATTTTTCAACCTTGACAACTAGGCCTTTCAACGGTACCCAAGGTACTCGACCTACAATCGGTCTTTTGGGTGCCCCCATCATACCCCTGCTTTGAGCCTGCTAGAACTTACGGCAACGATAATCTCTCGGCCTTCAATATCTCTAGTCGTCCAACCTTGACGACTATTTACTACTCAAGCGACCTTCTCGAGCAACCATAATCCACCAACTTACAACCTTTGAGTTGCCACCTCGTTCGTTGTTCCACCTTAATCAACGAACACATTCAACACTTCGAACCTTCCTACTTGAATTTACTTCGAAGTCACACCATTACCGGGCTAATTTGACTCCACCCGGTCCACATCTGACCGATCCAAATTTGACTCCACCACCCGATCCAAATTTGAATCCACCCGGTCCATATCGAAACGATCCAAATTTGACTCCACCCGGTCCACATCTGACCGATCCAAATTTGACTCCAACACCCGATCCAAATTTGACTCAACCCGGTCCACATCTGATCGATCCAAATTTGACTCCACCACCCGATCCAAATTTGACTCCACCTGATCCATATCTGACCGATCCAAATTTGACTCTACCAGGTCCACATGTGACTGATCCAAATTTGACTCCACCACCCGATCCAAATTTTTGCATATTTATTCAACTCCTATTTCGACCAAAACTTCGCCAAACGAGGAATCCAACAAAACCAACTCAACTAAAATCACCAAACAAAATCATAAACATATCTACCATTACTAACTATATGAATATGACAATTACAACAAAAATGACGTAAATCTCACCCAAAAACCATTAACATGAACATATGATTAAAATCAGAGATCTAACTAACATAAACATGTAAAATGACATGAAATTAACGAGTAAAACTTGCTAGATTAGATCATAGGGTGATGCATTTGAAAATGAACTTGTAATGTTGTAAATATATGGTAAAACATCCCAATTTGATGAGAAACATGCACAAACACTCATATACTTCATTGCATTCATGTGAGAGATGTAAATCACTCACCGATTTGCTGAAACAATCTAAAACGATAGAAATAAGAATCCGGATAGCGAGCACTCCGAATCAAACCCCTCGATCCGATGAATTCGCCTTTGATATGATGTAGATCTTGCCTTGGATGGTGTAGATCTTCGATTCCCCCTCATAGATTTGGATTTTTAATGGTGGAAAGGTGTAAGGGGAAGAAGGAGATCAAATGCCTTCAAATGAGAGAATGGGAAAAAGTAAACCTTTTCCCTCCACTCTCACCCTCTATTTATAATATTCCACTAAGGCTCTAAACCTGAATAGCCAATTGAAAAAACCTTAAAACAACGATTTCTCCCAAACTACTAAGCCAAATCCTTACTGTAGCTACTCTATGGAATGGCAATCATCAATTCCTTTCCAATGGCACAGGTCTCACCCTCTGATTCGACCTGAGTCAAAAGTTATGCCATGTACAAGCCTGACAGGGGCAAAATGGTACAAACAAAATTGGTAAAAATTATGGACATGTCTCACATCCCCATAAACAACATATTAAAAGGTGAGAATGATCCAACCCTTAGAGAATAAGACAAATATATTTTATGATCTTCCGATATGTAAAATGCAGGCTGTTACATTCTCTCCCCCCCCCTTAAGAATTTCGCCCCCAAAATTCCAAACAAACCCAAGTAATCACAACGATTCCGCATGCCTATCATCCATGAAAAGCCAATTCTATCATCCAAACTAGCATCCATCAAGCTATGCATCCATAGCCTTATCCTAGCACGTGGAATTCTATCAAACAACAACAAGATACAACGATATAACGAAGATACGATATCAAAGGGTCCTACCGACCAAGAGTTCTGGATGAGTCGCTCTCATGCTCTCTTCCGTCTCCTGCATACAATCGTCTCCATCCTCACTCCATTGCACCTTGTCTAGCATAACCGTCTTCTTCCTGGGTTGTTTCGTGTCATTCCCCACAACATGAAGTGGCTTATGAGTTCTTGAAACTACGGTCTCTACTTCAAGGTTTTCGTACTGCTCTGGAGTTACCACCACATTCGAATCATGCACGAATTTCCGTAGAAACGACACATGGAACACATTATGCACACTCGACATCTTCTTGGGTAACTCCAATCTATATGCGAGCTTTCCAATTCGCTCGACTATCGGAAATGGTCCAACAAACCTTGTAGATAAGTTTCCTTTCTTACCAAATCTAAGCATGTGCTTCAACAGTGAAACTTTCATGAAAACCATATCGCCCACGTCTTATTCCAAGTCCTTATGACACTTGTCGGCGTAACTCTTCTGACAGTCCTAGGCTGCCTTCATTCGTTGCCGAACTGTCTCGATACAATCCGAGGCTTCTCTAATCATCTCAGTCCCAAGTACCAACTTATCTCCAGTTTCTAGCCAACATGCTGGAGAATTGCACGGCCTTCCATACAACGCTTTGTATGGTGCCATCCCAATGCTAGATTGGTAGCTATTATTATGCGCAAAGTCAACCAGATGTAGATGGTCTTCCCATGATCCTTCAAAGTATAACACAAAAAGCCCTAAGGAGATTTTCCATGACTCGATTGACTCTCTCGGTCTGACCATCAGTTTGGGGATGATATGCCGTACTTAAGCACAACTCGGTTCCCAAAGCTTCTTGCAAACTTTTCCAAATTCCACTCGTGAATAATGGATCTCGGTCACTCACTATACTCTTTGGGACACCATGGAAGCGAACTATCCATTTCACATAAAGTTCAGCCAATTTCGATGTCATCCTAGTCGATTTGGCAGGAATGAATCTCACACTTTTGGTCAAACGATCCACGATGATCCAAATCCCTTCGTTTCTTGCCCTGGTTCTAGGTAGTCCATTGATACTTGCTCCCACTTCCATGTAGGAACTCCCAATGGCTAAAGTAAACCGCTCGGCTTCTTCTGTTCAGCTTTAACCAACTGACAGTTCATACACTTGAAAATGAACTTTCCAATATCTCTCTTCATCCCTTCCCAGTAGTAGACTCTCTTCATGCCTTGATATATCTTATTGCCACCGCGATGAATCATCAACTTCTAGTGATGACATTCTCTCAGAACCTCATCCCTCAATCCGTCAATATCAGGAACAACTAATCCCCCTTGCTTTCGAACCCAACCTTCTCCATCGACTTTGAACTCTTTATCTTCTGGTTCCAGTTTCTGAATGAAATTGACAAGCTTCGCATATTTCTTTTGTCTTTTGCCAATTCTTTCGATAAGAGTAGGTCTTATCGATAAGCTTGCCAACATTTCAGGTTCCAACTCACACCTTGGCCTGAAATCGAACCTTGCCAAGTACTCGAGGCTCTTTCATTCCGAAATTATTGCTCCTAAACTTGCGTGTCTTCGACTTAACGCATCTGCAACTGCGTTACCCTTGCCCGGATTATAGGCTATGCCAAAATCATATGACACCAGAAACTCTAACCATCTTTGCTGCCAAGATTCAAATACTTTTGGGAGAAAAGATATTTCAACGACTTGTGATCCGTAAACAACTTGAATTGACCTCCCAACAGGTAATGTTTCTACATCCTCAGAGCAAATACAATCGCCGCCAACTCCAAATCATGAGTTGGGTAATTCTTCTCATGCGGCTTCAGCTGTCGACTCGCATAGGCCACAACCTTATCCTTCTGCATTAGCACTGCTCCAAGTCCAGTACCACATGCATCGGTATATACCACCATCTCTTCATTCCTTCTTGGAATGGTCAACACAGAAGCACCCGTCAATCTCTCCTTCAGGATTTCGAACACTTGTTCACATTTTGCATCCCATGTGAACATTTGGTTCTTCTTTGTCAATCCTGTCAACGGTGTAGCTACCTTGGAGAAATCCTTGATAAACCATCGGTAATATCCTGCCAACCCAAGGAAACTCTGAATATCCATCGCATTCTTAGGTCGATCCCAGTTCTGGATTGCTGAAATTTTAGCGGGGTCGACCGCTATCCCTTTTCCAGAAACTACATGACCTAAGAACCTCACTTCATCCTTCCAGAAGTGACATTTTTGAGAACTTAGCCTTAAGATGATGCTTCCGCAAGATCTCTAACATAACTCTCAAGTGCGTCTTATGTTCTTTATCATTTCTGGAGTAAACCAGAGTATCATCCACAAACATAAGCACAAACTTGTTCAACTGGTCTCTGAATACTCTATTCATAAGATCCACAAAATATGTTGGTGCGTTAGTCAACCCGAATGGCATCACCAACCATTCGAAGAAACCATATGGTGCAGTCTTTGGCACACTATCCTTAGCCACCCTCAACTGGTGAAATCCCATAGCCAAATCCACCTAAGAAAACACTTTGGCTTCGTGAAGCTGATCGAACAAGCCATTAATCCTTGGAAACGGATACTTGTTCTTCTTAGTCACCTTGTTCAGCTCACGATAGTCCATACACAATCTTAACGAGCCATCCTCCTTAGTTGCAAATACAACTGGTGCACCCCACTCGGAAACACTCCTCTGAATGAATCCTTTTCCCAAAAGGTCACAAACATGCACCTCTAACTCTCGTTGTTCCCTAGGCGCCATCCGCCTAAGAGGCATAACGATTGGTCTAGCACCCTCGACCAGATCGATCCTAAACTCGATCTCATGATGCGACGAGAACCCTTTGACCTCGTCAAAGTCATCTACATACTTATTAGCGATCAGCATTGATGACAGGTCTTCTTGTGGAATCCCAAGCGAATATAGATAACTTACGAAGACCCTGTCTTTGCGCTTACATCTAATCAACACCTTTCGCCCTTCCACATCCCCGACCCTCACCTCTAGCTTCTCGCAATTCACCCTTGCTGCATATCTCTTGAGCCAATCCATGCCTAAGCTAATCCCAAACCCAGCGAAGTTAAGAACAAAGCAATCGCACATAAAAGAGCAACCACGACTCGACAACACTAGACCACGACATATCATGCAAAGATTTGACGAGCCCCCAATTGGATTAGTCACTATGAAGGGTCTATCACAAATCTCAGGTTCCAAACCCAAGAGACACACAAGCTCATTGCAAATGAAGAAATGCGATGCTCTAGTATCGAAAAGCACATGAACTGAAACACCATTAATAGAAAGAGTACCTTGCACCAAGACACCCTTTCCCTTCTCCTATTTCTCATCAGGAATACAATAAGAAATTGGAATAGCTTCCGCAACACATGCTTCCTTCGGTTTCTTATTCTTTGGAAGGTCCGAACAGTCTTTCTTCTTATGTCCAGACTTGCCGTATCTAAGCACTTCCATTCTTCCTTACAATAACAGGAATAATGGCCATCCAATTGACAATTGAAGCAAAGCACCTTCTTCTTAGATTTCTTGTTTTGATTACCATTTTCTTCTTGTGAAGCACTAGGACTAATAGAAATTTCCTCATCCATAGGAGTACAGTCCCTCTGTCTCTTAGCAAAATTCCTTTTTGATACTTGCACAGGAACACCATGCTCTATTACCGCTTCTGGAATGGGTATCCTTAATATAGCCGCTGCCATCATGGCTGCCCCAAACATGACTAGGTATTCCGGTGCAACTGCTGAAGCTCCCAATTGGCTTTCCTCTCCTACTCCTCCAGTCCCAGACTCACTCCTAGAGGTTTGACGACTCATTCTAATTCTGAAATAGAATGACTAGTCCACTTACAAGATTGTGACGGCAAGGAATTTCGCTCGGTCCGAACCAGTCGCTAAACCGATTCAGGCCGTTCGAAACGCCCTATCGTTTGAGAACACGACAAATCAGAATGCATACAAAAGAACATTTCATTATATATTACAACAGTGCATCAGACTACAAGAATATACAGAGTATAAATGAATATTACACAGAAATCAGAGATTTAAATTACATTTAAATACATCGCAGCGGAAAATAATTCAATACACAACTAGAAGAGATATACGGATACAAAGCTTTCCGGATATCATTCCAGCTGAAAACCAGGATCCTGTGAATATAAATCTGCAAAACCAAAACTACTAGCTGCCCGTGTCAAAATAAGGGCACCCAGAGTTTAGGTTAAAACAATAAACTCCAGGTCAGTCATGGGACTGGTGTGAGAACTAAAACAGTTAATCTTTATTCTAAATCATTAGGTAAATCAAGGGACCACGCCGTATAACACGGAACGGGTTACCTCCCAAGAATACCAGTGCATAAAACAAACAGCGCAATGCTAAATAAAGAAAAATGAAGCTGTTATAAGACCCAGGTCCCATCACACAATGCAACGCAGTCGAGGATAGGGTTTTCCCTTATAACAGCCAAAGAATGCTTGATACGTTTAAAACAAATCATTTGATACTATTATAAGTGCATAGTGTATAAAACATTTCAAATCATAAGTATCAATCATAGGCGGCATGAATGGCCCATAACACTATGTCGCCATATATAAGTTTACAATCAAAACCGCAAATGTCGTATTGGAAGTTGGGTTATCATTTATGGTATGAACCGAGGCTAGGGGCAAGATCCTCTACCGATTCGAGACGCTCTAGTCTGTGTCTCAGGCAAGCGCGCAGACAAGCCTTGGATCGTCAGGGCCGGTCCACCGATGTGGATTATTATGCCTGAACACTACGTTTCCCCGCCCTTTGGGGCGTAAGCCTGGCCCGTCAGCCGACCAGAAGCATCGGCCGAAACCGATATCACGAGGCGCCTCGCTTTTCAGCAAGTAATAATAAGTAACATCCACATGAGTCAAACTCGTCAGCCAGTTCAAGCACTGACGCCACTCATAACTAGAAAGAAACGTAGGTCCTCCCTGATGTCCGTCTCCCGTTTTTGATTCATACCGGGTGTGATACTCGCGAATCAACGTTACACAAAGCTACGCCACAAACGCCGTGCTTTGATCATCACCACAAGACTTTGCTTTTCAACAGAAGCCTCGATCATTTGCATCTTAGCATGCCACACAGGCAATTCACTCCATGCGATTGATATCCATCAATATATAACCCCTGAGCTCGTACGTCTCAGAGAAGGGCGTTAAGCAAGAGAATAAATTCTCCGCCGCCAAACAGATATATATTTAATAGAGATCAATCACACAGACTAAAATCCAATGTCAGACACACAGTCCATTTACAAGTCCGTTCTGTGTCTGAACGAAACCGGAGGCACCTAGTACCCCGCATATCCATCGATCTCCAAGTACGTCTGGACGATCACCAACTGTTTCCATCTTCTTGGGTGTACAGCCCAATCAAGATCATCAGTTATCACCCAAACGACGTGAAGACCTCCGGTCTTCGACCATCGTCTTCATCTTCGACTTATCGTCGCATCAGTTATTCAGAATGGGATAAACCCGGTCTTTCCGAATAACTCGCGTATATTTTAAATAAGTGTTACACAAACACAACATACGCCTCATTCCAATTCATTAGTCACTAACCGTAAATTAATCAAGAGAATAATTCCCCAAATATTAACCCCGAAGGCCGAAACCAACATCAGATCAATATCCAGAAAACCATTCTGCTTAGCTAACCGACAGTTAGTTTCTAAATTTCACATTCATAGGGAAAGGTTCCCTTTAATTTTATCAAAGATAAATCCTTGAATTTATTCTTTAATCAACTTTTGAATATCAATTCAAACTAGTCGGGATTAGCGAACCTTACCGAAGTAATCATTTGTTTTAATTTCCCAATCCCAACCTATTCATCCCATGAAGTAAAACTGGTAATACTTCATATCTAACACCACAGTGTTATCGGTAAATTCAATTACCATTTCACGTTCAAATCTAATTAAAGATTTAACTATCGCCAGGAGCAAAACTGGTGATACTCCATTTTCGATCATTTCAATCTAATTAAAGATTCATTAAAACTCCACTTAGTTTTAATCTTTGACTGGGCTAAAGAATCAGTGTCATTTAAAACACGGTTCACGATAAACCCAAAGTCACATTCATTAATTATCGGGTTAAAGAACGAGTGTTATTTAAAACACTGTTCACGATAAACCCAAAAATCAATATCAATTCAATTTCAATTAAATATTATTTAATTGGTACACTTCATTAAATCTAAATAAAAAGATTTAATCTTTTCTCAACTGGGTTCAAGAACAGTGTTAGTGAAGACACCATTCACGACAAACCCAAATCACATTCGATATTCAATACAAGGCTCTGAATAGAAAATATATCGGCCTATATTCAATATCAAATTCTACGATTAACAAATGTCGTATTGGAAATAACGATATAAATATATCTTTCAAATTTCCATAATCACACCTATATAATCACGAATTCCAACAACGAAATATTCCGAAGACAATTTCGATTCAAATCCACTCCAATGCAATCATTGGATATTTTGGTTATTTTCAAAACCCTTTTCAAATTCAATTTATTTATTTAAAAATAAATAGAATTATAATTCTAGTTCAAAACTAGTTCATTTCGATAAAAATCTATTTTTATCTTTTCAAATATGGAGTTTTTCATCCCAATTCTTCCCAAATCATTTCTTATGATTTTACACAAATTATTACTATTTTTAATAATTTTATCAAGGCCCGTACAGTCGATTTCCAACAATGGCCATCGAACTGCACCTACAGCGACCTTTTTCGAATTTGATTTGGACATAATTCCAAATCCAACCGTTAGATTTCTAATTTATAATATTCTTTAGAAAGCTCTTTTCGATACGAACCCAACGGTTCCGGTTTTAGGAGAATCCGACGGTCGGATCTCCCGTAATATCCGTTTGAAATAAATGGTCAAAATTCGCGAACTGCCGCGGCGCGTTCTATTCAGGCCATTATATTATATATATAATATATATAATATATACTTCGTCGATTTCTATTTAAAACGAATTATATAAATAGTTTTAAATTCGTTTCAAAAGCAATTTCAACTTCCATTTCAATTCAAATCAAAATTGAATTCTTCTTTATAAATTCGTTTTAAAAATTCATTCCTATTCAATTCAAATTTCAATTCAATTTGAATTCATTTCAATTCGCTTTCAATTCAATTTGAATTCGTTTTCAATTAAATTCATTTCGAAATCGTTTTCAATTCAATTCATTTCGAAATCGTTTTCAATTCAATTCATTTCGAAATCGTTTTCAATTCATTTCATTTCGAAATCGTTTTCAATTCATTTCATTTCGAAATCGTTTTCAATTCATTTCATTTCGAAATCGTTTTCAATTCATTTCATTTCGAAATCGTTTTCAATTCATTTCATTTCGAAATCGTTTTCAATTCATTTCATTTCGAAATCGTTTTCAATTCTATTCATTTCGAAATCGTTTTCAATTCATTTCATTTCGAAATCGTTTTCAATTCATTCCATTTCGAAATCGTTTTCAATTCGATTCGAAATCGAATAAAATCGATATAAATATCGTTCACGTCGAAATGGCGTCAATCTAATCAACACGGCTTCATATATTCCTTTATTTTCAAATATTCTATTTCAAATATTTCTTTTTCAAAATAGTTGTTATTATCAAAATATTTCGTTCAACAAATGACCAATCTCAATGGATGAGTACTGTCAACACATGAACTTTTATTTTATATTGATAAAGATGTAAATTTTATTACTAAAATATTTCGTTCAACACATGACCAATCTCAATGGATGAGTACTGTCAACACATGAACTTTTATTTTATAATATTCTTTATTTTTCAAATTGGAATGAGGCCCAATCAATTACCATATAATGTTAATTATATGGATTTTCATACAACACATGTATATAATAGCATGGAAAATAATCAACCATCAACCAAAGTGCACTACACTGTATAAGCATCAAATATAGATATCTAACGCTTATAACAGCCTGTCAATCGATCGATCGACATATTTAATCAATCAGGATGAGTGAACTTCAAATTTCATCCTAACACCCGTGTGGGGTTTCAAACAATCAAACACATATTTTATTTGTGCTGTTGGGCGATGTGTAAAATTTATCGTCCCAATCAATGTCATTCAAATAGGTGTACATAAACAAACCGTCTGGTTTGTAAATGAATATTCTATTTTATTCACTTCACGTTAAAAATTATATTTTTAACGATAAAACATTTTATTTCAACCTATGAATTTCTATTCAATTCATTCTTTAAATAAAATGATATTTTTATTTTTCTAACTTATTTTAGAAAATTTCGGCGGCATAACGGCACGATACTAGAAACGGGACGAGGCCTAGCCTTATCCCCGGTCTAGTGAAGGCCCACGCCATTCACCCATCAATCAAATCAATTTCGTTTTGCAAACCACAAAATTTGGAGTAAGAGTCTAACCTAGCCTTACTCCTTCGCCTTATAACGGCGCACGTCTAATCCTAACCAATTTATCGATTCGATTTTTCACACCACAAACCACATTCAAACCAATATCGCAATCAATCACCAAACAGTCAAACAAACAAGTCCATGGTCTGTGGACGATTGTGTCGGGTGCTACTAAGCACCGTCTGCATCCTAGTATATATATAACTAGAAAAATTAAATTGAAAGGTGAGAAGTTCTCACTTATAGCTATCCAAACATCTTGACTCTTCTTTGATAGAAATCTTCATCGCATCTTCGTTGCCCGTAGTCACTACATATGTAAAAATTGAATTTTTACTTCTATTCAATATTTATAAAAATCATATCTTTACTTCGCTATTTTCTATATAAAGATCTCGCCTTTTCAAATATTTCGCCTTTTCTAATTTAAAGATTTCACCTTTTCTAATTTAAAGATTTCGCCTTTATAAAAAATCTCATTTTTATCTTTCTACACATATAAAGATGATATTTTTAATCTTCCTATCAGGTAAAAATTATATTTTTAATTCTCCACCTAACCAAAAATCATATTTTTTTCATCATCCATATAGTAAAGACTATATTTTTAATACTTTAAAAATATAAAAAATCCTATCTTTACTACTTTAAAAATATAAAAATCATATCTTTAATACTTTAGAAATATAAAAATCCTATCTTTAATACTTTAGAAATATAAAAATCCTATCTTTAATACTTTAGAAATATAAAAATCCCATCTTTAATACTTTAGAAATATATTTTTATCACTTTACAACATAAGTAAAAAAAACAGTTTTTAAACTAAAGAAAATTCAGTTTTAGAAATAAATAAATAAAATCAGTTTTTAACTTTTCAAAAATCAGTTTTAAAGCTTTTAAAATCGAAATCAGTTTTTTTTTTTTTTTACAGTAAAATAAAAATCAGTTTTAATTGTAAAATAAAAACCAGCTTTTACAATTAAATAAATAAAAAAAACAGTTAAATAAATCATTAAAAACTCACAGGGGGGCTGTCAGGCGCGAGCGACCGCTACTGCGAGGGGGGGCTCGGGGATTGGTGGCGGTCGTCACGTCGGCGAAAGGGGGGGGGGTTTCCAGGCTGGGGCGCAGCGGTGGGAAACCACGATGATAGCGGAGGAGGGCGAAGCTCGCTGGCGGATTGGGGTTTCGGGTGAGGGCTTCTATTCGGAGGAGGAGAGGAGAGAGAGGGAAGGGGGATCTCGCGAGGTTGCGATCGACGATGGTGAGGGAGGAGGGTGGGCAGCGTCGCTACTGCTCCGATCTTCTTTTCCTTTTTTTTTATTTCTGAAGAATGAAATCGGGGGGGGGGGGGGGGGGGCAGGAAGAAGAATAAAGGGAGGGAGGGAAAATATATAATATATATTATTATTATTATTTAATTTATTTAATTGCATAAAGTTGACTTTTACCCATGACCTCGAAACGAGGCCCACCGCCTGTCGTCCATAGCGTTTCACCCCCATTCCGAACACAATGGGATATGTATCGCAAGCTGATTTGATCGTTATAATCAGTTTCCTTTTGAATTTTCATTTAAATCACTATATTGAATTTTAAACGTACATTTCAAATTACCGGGGTCACATACTAACTAGAAAAATTCCAGAAAAATATTTTCTAGCTTCGTATTGACGATACGGTCCTAACAAAACTAGTTTCGTCGAATTCTGAGACCGTTTGAAAAATGGCCATTTTCCAGTCGATTAAAATCAACTGAAACTGGTCAAACGCGTTTTCCTTTGCCACGCTCACATATTGATTCGAAAAATTATGAAATTTGGAATCTAGCAATAACTTGACATCACGGACCCAACAAAACTAGTTTCGTCGAAATCCGAGGTCGTTTGCAAAATGTCCATTTTTAAGGGCCTGAATTCCATAGCGACTATTCAGAATTTTCAACTGGACATATCTTTTGATTCCCGATATGAAATCTTGATTATTCGGATTCGTTGGGAAGGTATTATCAATTAGGTCCCATTATTTTTGGTTTCACTAAAATCCGGATTGTTTTGCACCCGGTACATTCAATTGAAGTTTGAAATCGAATTATCGAACTACCGCACCATTTTCAATTCTATTTATAATTATATATAATTATTTATATTCTAACGACGACGTATATAATATATACGTCGAATTATACTCAAAATAAATTTCTCGTCGATATTATTCAAAATAATTCATTTTAAATAATCAAAATTCGCTAAAATTACCAAAATAAAATTTTCGAACTGGCTCGCATTTTACGGGTTGTTACAATCTCCCCCACTTAAAACTTTTCGTCCCCGAAAAGGAACAAAGTCGAAAGTGGTTTGATTATTCAGCTCTACGAACGATCTGGCTTCCATTCTCCAACTCTTTAGTTTCTGAGAATTTTCAAAATCTCAAAAATTTGGCTAACACCCTAAATTTTTGAAAAATTTCGCCATAACCTCCCCTGCACCGGGAGCATCGGGGAATTTCAAATAGCTTCCCTGGTCCTTCAGATCTCAAAAAGAAAAAGAAAAAGCCAAGCGGCTAGCCAATAGGCTCACAAAATCATCATCACCCAAACAAAACAGTAAATTATGTAGTAAACATGTACCTATTTGTCGGGCAAACAAATTATATTCTCTGCTCTAGCCTCCTTGCTATGACCTGTTCAATGATATATATGCATATGCAAGCAAATGCAACCAATTTTCAATATAATCCAATATTCGGTTCAATTAGGCTAAATGGCTAAAAATTAGCAAACAAATAAACCAACAACCCAAACATCAATCAATTAGTTGATTAGCTTTTCAAATTCATAATTTTACTACATATAAAGAAAATCATGTTTTTGATGCCAATTCACAACAATGTATTCTAACTATATAAGTTTTGGTTCTCACACCAGTCTAATGGAAATATATAGATATCACACCTTCGAAACACGAAAATAATTACTAATGATGACGCGTCAATCATCAGAATCACGTCCGGGCGACTAGAGTGTGACTCTATATCTATCCAGTATATTAAAATTTCGAATACACGCGGATCAGACGTATACGCAAAATCTATATATACTGGATTGTCCACATCAATATAAATAGATAATCAACTACGAATAATTGATTTAAATTTTCAAAACAAAATTTGTTTTCACTTTAAAAATATACTCTTCACACTCGTTCTAGGATACTACTGATCCCATCTCTAACGAGTCATTCTAATTGGATATTACTAATCCAATATCTGATGAATTCTTTCGTATGGTTCTAATGTGCCTTGTTCTCTAAGCTTTGTAAACCAAAGCTCTGATACCAACTGTGACGGCAAGGAATTTCGCTCGGTCCGAACCAGTCGCTAAACCGATTCAGGCCGTTCGAAACGCCCTATCGTTTGAGAACACGACAAATCAGAATGCATACAAAAGAACATTTCATTATATATTACAACAGTGCATCAGACTACAAGAATATACAGAGTATAAATGAATATTACACAGAAATCAGAGATTTAAATTACATTTAAATACATCGCAGTGGAAAATAATTCAATACACAACTAGAAGAGATATACGGATACAAAGCTTTCCGGATATCATTCCAGCTGAAAACCAGGATCCTGTGAATATAAATCTGCAAAACCAAAACTACTAGCTGCCCGTGTCAAAATAAGGGCACCCAGAGTTTAGGTTAAAACAATAAACTCCAGGTCAGTCATGGGACTGGTGTGAGAACTAAAACAGTTAATCTTTATTCTAAATCATTAGGTAAATCAAGGGACCACGCCGTATAACACGGAACGGGTTACCTCCCAAGAATACCAGTGCATAAAACAAACAGCGCAATGCTAAATAAAGAAAAATGAAGCTGTTATAAGACCCAGGTCCCATCACACAATGCAACGCAGTCGAGGATAGGGTTTTCCCTTATAACAGCCAAAGAATGCTTGATACGTTTAAAACAAATCATTTGATACTATTATAAGTGCATAGTGTATAAAACATTTCAAATCATAAGTATCAATCATAGGCGGCATGAATGGCCCATAACACTATGTCGCCATATATAAGTTTACAATCAAAACCGCAAATGTCGTATTGGAAGTTGGGTTATCATTTATGGTATGAACCGAGGCTAGGGGCAAGATCCTCTACCGATTCGAGACGCTCTAGTCCGTGTCTCAGGCAAGCGCGTAGACAAGCCTTGGATCGTCAGGGCCGGTCCACCGATGTGGATTATTATGCCTGAACACTACGTTTCCCCGCCCTTTGGGGCGTAAGCCTGGCCCGTCAGCCGACCAGAAGCATCGGCCGAAACCGATATCACGAGGCGCCTCGCTTTTCAGCAAGTAATAATAAGTAACATCCACATGAGTCAAACTCATCAGCCAGTTCAAGCACTGACGCCACTCATAACTAGAAAGAAACGTAGGTCCTCCCTGATGTCCGTCTCCCGTTTTTGATTCATACCGGGTGTGATACTCGCGAATCAACGTTACACAAAGCTACGCCACAAAGGCCGTGCTTTGATCATCACCACAAGACTTTGCTTTTCAACAGAAGCCTCGATCATTTGCATCTTAGCATGCCACACAGGCAATTCACTCCATGCGATTGATATCCATCAATATATAACCCCTGAGCTCGTACGTCTCAGAGAAGGGCGTTAAGCAAGAGAATAAATTCTCCGCCGCCAAACAGATATATATTTAATAGAGATCAATCACACAGACTAAAATCCAATGTCAGACACACAGTCCATTTACAAGTCCGTTCTGGGTCTGAACGAAACCGGAGGCACCTAGTACCCCGCATATCCATCGATCTCCAAGTACGTCTGGACGATCACCAACTGTTTCCATCTTCTTGGGTGTACAGCCCAATCAAGATCATCAGTTATCACCCAAACGACGTGAAGACCTCCGGTCTTCGACCATCGTCTTCATCTTCGACTTATCGTCGCATCAGTTATTCAGAATGGGATAAACCCGGTCTTTCCGAATAACTCGCGTATATTTTAAATAAGTGTTACACAAACACAACATACGCCTCATTCCAATTCATTAGTCACTAACCGTAAATTAATCAAGAGAATAATTCCCCAAATATTAACCCCGAAGGCCGAAACCAACATCAGATCAATATCCAGAAAACCATTCTGCTTAGCTAACCGACAGTTAGTTTCTAAATTTCACATTCATAGGGAAAGGTTCCCTTTAATTTTATCAAAGATAAATCCTTGAATTTATTCTTTAATCAACTTTTGAATATCAATTCAAACTAGTCGGGATTAGCGAACCTTACCGAAGTAATCATTTGTTTTAATTTCCCAATCCCAACCTATTCATCCCATGAAGTAAAACTGGTAATACTTCATATCTAACACCTCAGTGTTATCGGTAAATTCAATTACCATTTCACGTTCAAATCTAATTAAAGATTTAACTATCGCCAGGAGCAAAACTGGTGATACTCCATTTTCGATCATTTCAATCTAATTAAAGATTCATTAAAACTCCACTTAGTTTTAATCTTTGACTGGGCTAAAGAATCAGTGTCATTTAAAACACGGTTCACGATAAACCCAAAGTCACATTCATTAATTATCGGGTTAAAGAACGAGTGTTATTTAAAACACTGTTCACGATAAACCCAAAAATCAATATCAATTCAATTTCAATTAAATATTATTTAATTGGTACACTTCATTAAATCTAAATAAAAAGATTTAATCTTTTCTCAACTGGGTTCAAGAACAGTGTTAGTGAAGACACCATTCACGACAAACCCAAATCACATTCGATATTCAATACAAGGCTCTGAATAGAAAATATATCGGCCTATATTCAATATCAAATTCTACGATTAACAAATGTCGTATTGGAAATAACGATATAAATATATCTTTCAAATTTCCATAATCACACCTATATAATCACGAATTCCAACATCGAAATATTCCGAAGACAATTTCGATTCAAATCCACTCCAATGCAATCATTGGATATTTTGGTTATTTTCAAAACCCTTTTCAAATTCAATTTATTTATTTAAAAATAAATAGAATTATAATTCTAGTTCAAAACTAGTTCATTTCGATAAAAATCTATTTTTATCTTTTCAAATATGGAGTTTTTCATCCCAATTCTTCCCAAATCATTTCTTATGATTTTACACAAATTATTACTATTTTTAATAATTTTATCAAGGCCCGTACAGTCGATTTCCAACAATGGCCATCGAACTGCACCTACAGCGACCTTTTTCGAATTTGATTTGGACATAATTCCAAATCCAACCGTTAGATTTCTAATTTATAATATTCTTTAGAAAGCTCTTTTCGATACGAACCCAACGGTTCCGGTTTTAGGAGAATCCGACGGTCGGATCTCCCGTAATATCCGTTTGAAATAAATGGTCAAAATTCGCGAACTGCCGCGGCGCGGCGCGTTCTATTCAGGCCATTATATTATATGTATAATATATATAATATATACTTCGTCGATTTCTATTTAAAACGAATTATATAAATAGTTTTAAATTCGTTTCAAAAGCAATTTCAACTTCCATTTCAATTCAAATCAAAATTGAATTCTTCTTTATAAATTCGTTTTAAAAATTCATTCCTATTCAATTCAAATTTCAATTCAATTTGAATTCATTTCAATTCGCTTTCAATTCAATTTGAATTCGTTTTCAATTAAATTCATTTCGAAATCGTTTTCAATTCAATTCATTTCGAAATCGTTTTCAATTCAATTCATTTCGAAATCGTTTTCAATTCATTTCATTTCGAAATCGTTTTCAATTCATTTCATTTCGAAATCGTTTTCAATTCATTTCATTTCGAAATCGTTTTCAATTCATTTCATTTCGAAATCGTTTTCAATTCATTTCATTTCGAAATCGTTTTCAATTCATTTCATTTCGAAATCGTTTTCAATTCTATTCATTTCGAAATCGTTTTCAATTCATTTCATTTCGAAATCGTTTTCAATTCATTCCATTTCGAAATCGTTTTCAATTCGATTCGAAATCGAATAAAATCGATATAAATATCGTTCACGTCGAAATGGCGTCAATCTAATCAACACGGCTTCATATATTCCTTTATTTTCAAATATTCTATTTCAAATATTTCTTTTTCAAAATAGTTGTTATTATCAAAATATTTCGTTCAACAAATGACCAATCTCAATGGATGAGTACTGTCAACACATGAACTTTTATTTTATATTGATAAAGATGTAAATTTTATTACTAAAATATTTCGTTCAACACATGACCAATCTCAATGGATGAGTACTGTCAACACATGAACTTTTATTTTATAATATTCTTTATTTTTCAAATTGGAATGAGGCCCAATCAATTACCATATAATGTTAATTATATGGATTTTCATACAACACATGTATATAATAGCATGGAAAATAATCAACCATCAACCAAAGTGCACTACACTGTATAAGCATCAAATATAGATATCTAACGCTTATAACAGCCTGTCAATCGATCGATCGACATATTTAATCAATCAGGATGAGTGAACTTCAAATTTCATCCTAACACCCGTGTGGGGTTTCAAACAATCAAACACATATTTTATTTGTGCTGTTGGGCGATGTGTAAAATTTATCGTCCCAATCAATGTCATTCAAATAGGTGTACATAAACAAACCGTCTGGTTTGTAAATGAATATTCTATTTTATTCACTTCACGTTAAAAATTATATTTTTAACGATAAAACATTTTATTTCAACCTATGAATTTCTATTCAATTCATTCTTTAAATAAAATGATATTTTTATTTTTCTAACTTATTTTAGAAAATTTCGGCGGCATAACGGCACGATACTAGAAACGGGACGAGGCCTAGCCTTATCCCCGGTCTAGTGAAGGCCCACGCCATTCACCCATCAATCAAATCAATTTCGTTTTGCAAACCACAAAATTTGGAGTAAGAGTCTAACCTAGCCTTACTCCTTCGCCTTATAACGGCGCACGTCTAATCCTAACCAATTTATCGATTCGATTTTTCACACCACAAACCACATTCAAACCAATATCGCAATCAATCACCAAACAGTCAAACAAACAAGTCCATGGTCTGTGGACGATTGTGTCGGGTGCTACTAAGCACCGTCTGCATCCTAGTATATATATAACTAGAAAAATTAAATTGAAAGGTGAGAAGTTCTCACTTATAGCTATCCAAACATCTTGACTCTTCTTTGATAGAAATCTTCATCGCATCTTCGTTGCCCGTAGTCACTACATATGTAAAAATTGAATTTTTACTTCTATTCAATATTTATAAAAATCATATCTTTACTTCGCTATTTTCTATATAAAGATCTCGCCTTTTCAAATATTTCGCCTTTTCTAATTTAAAGATTTCACCTTTTCTAATTTAAAGATTTCGCCTTTATAAAAAATCTCATTTTTATTTTTCTACACATATAAAGATGATATTTTTAATCTTCCTATCAGGTAAAAATTATATTTTTATTTCTCCACCTAACCAAAAATCATATTTTTTTCATCATCCATATAGTAAAGACTATATTTTTAATACTTTAAAAATATAAAAAATCCTATCTTTACTACTTTAAAAATATAAAAATCATATCTTTAATACTTTAGAAATATAAAAATCCTATCTTTAATACTTTAGAAATATAAAAATCCTATCTTTAATACTTTAGAAATATAAAAATCCTATCTTTAATACTTTAGAAATATATTTTTATCACTTTACAACATAAGTAAAAAAAACAGTTTTTAAACTAAAGAAAATTCAGTTTTAGAAATAAATAAATAAAATCAGTTTTTAACTTTTCAAAAATCAGTTTTAAAGCTTTTAAAATCGAAATCAGTTTTTTTTTTTTACAGTAAAATACAAATCAGTTTTAATTGTAAAATAAAAACCAGTTTTTACAATTAAATAAAAAAAACAGTTAAATAAATCATTAAAAACTCACAGGGGGGCTGTCAGGCGCGAGCGGCCGCTACTGCGAGGGGGGGCTCGGGGATTGGTGGCGGTCGTCACGTCGGCGAAAGGGGGGGGGTTTCCAGGCTGGGGCGCAGCGGTGGGAAACCACGATGATAGCGGAGGAGGGCGAAGCTCGCTGGCGGATTGGGGTTTCGGGTGAGGGCTTCTATTCGGAGGAGGAGAGGAGAGAGAGGGAAGGGGGATCTCGCGAGGTTGCGATCGACGATGTTGAGGGAGGAGGGTGGGCAGCGTCGCTACTGCTCCGATCTTCTTTTCGTTTTTTTTTTTTATTTCTGAAGAATGAAATCGGGGGGGGGGGGGGGGGGGCAGGAAGAAGAATAAAGGGAGGGAGGGAAAATATATAATATATATTATTATTATTATTTAATTTATTTAATTGCATAAAGTTGACTTTTACCCACGACCTCGAAACGAGGCCCACCGCCTGTCGTCCATACCATTTCACCCCCATTCCGAACACAATGGGATATGTATCGCAAGCTGATTTGATCGTTATAATCAGTTTCCTTTTGAATTTTCATTTAAATCACTATATTGAATTTTAAACGTACATTTCAAATTACCGGGGTCACATACTAACTAGAAAAATTCCAGAAAAATATTTTCTAGCTTCGTATTGACGATACGGTCCTAACAAAACTAGTTTCGTCGAATTCTGAGACCGTTTGAAAAATGGCCATTTTCCAGTCGATTAAAATCAACTGAAACTGGTCAAACGCGTTTTCCTTTGCCACGCTCACATATTGATTCGAAAAATTATGAAATTTGGAATCTAGCAATAACTTGACATCACGGACCCAACAAAACTGGTTTCGCCGAAATCCGAGGTCGTTTGCAAAATGTCCATTTTTAAGGGCCTGAATTCCATAGCGACTATTCAGAATTTTCAACTGGACATATCTTTTGATTCCCGATATGAAATCTTGATTATTCGGATTCGTTGGGAAGATATTATCAATTAGGTCCCATTATTTTTGGTTTCACTAAAATCCGGATTGTTTTGCACCCGGTACATTCAATTGAAGTTTGAAATCGAATTATCGAACTACCGCGCCATTTTCAATTCTATTTATAATTATATATAATTATTTATATTCTAACGACGACGTATATAATATATACGTCGAATTATACTCAAAATAAATTTCTCGTCGATATTATTTAAAATAATTCATTTTAAATAATCAAAATTCGCTAAAATTACCAAAATAAAAATTTCAAACTGGCTCGCATTTTACGGGTTGTTACAAAGATAAACTGCTAAAGGAAAACAACCGCTACTACCGTATATGCTAGTATATATATAGTAAGCATCCAACTGAAATCTACAAGTACGTCTCTCATACGTGATTACATCGTAGAACTTTGGCTAAAAATCGTTAACCAGAGCTCTGATACCAAATGTGACGACCGCCCATAACCCCCGCACTATACAAAAGAAATAATGCACCGAAAGGTATGCAAGGCAGTCATGAACGATCATCAGAGTAGGTAAACACAAGCGAAACCTGTCGTATTCTCACAACGCAAGGATAAAATATAATAGAACATATACAACAGGTAGTAATAGTGAAGCAGAAATACAAGACTTTCATACAACCAGAAAGTAATATCCACGAACTTGGAAATAGTGTTTACACAAAGTTGACTCACTACATTATTCAGAAAAGAAAACAGCGGAAACCCAATTATTAGATAGTAGTAAAATTGGTACGTGAGCCTCCTGCTCGCCACCGATCAGCACCATCATCCTCACTAAAGCATCACCTATCACCTGCTACTTAGTCTGCCCATCCACAACCGGATGAACATCCCAAGGTAATAAGAGGAAACATAAAACCTTGAGTATGACAACAGTCTTAGTGAGCAATAAAAAAGCTAACAAACTTCAACAATAAAGTGTATGAGAAAGGATAGATAAACATACTAATCTACCCACGACACCAGAGAAGAACTCAACATTATCTTCCGCACATCGGACAGTGATATCCTTTACAATAACAATTCAACCATTCATCCATGGAAACCATAACACCCATTCAATCATGGAAAACACACATGACATCTAGATTTGGTAAGTCTCACACAGAACAACCAATCATCCATGACTGACTCTGGCTATCACCGCCAATCCTTCTTTGAAACCACCGTTAATCGTATGACGGCCAACCTTGCCATATGTCAAGGGCTAATGGTAACCCCAATTCTTGCATAAACTCCATATGTCCAACCTTGACAATGTCCAACCTTAACAACTAGGCCTTTCAATGATACCCAAGGTACTCGACCTACAATCGGTCTTTTGGGTGCCCCCATCGTACCCTTGCTTTGAGCCTGCTAGAACTTACAACAACGATAATCTCTTGGCCTTCAATATCTCTTGTCATCCAACCTTGATGCCTATTTACTGCTCAAGCGACCTTCTTGAGCAACCATTATCCACCAACTCACAACCTTTGAGTTGCTACCTCGTTCGTTGTTCCACCTTGATCAACGAACACATTCAACACTTCGAACCTTCCTACTTGAATTTACTTCGAAGTCACACCATCACCGAGCTAATTTGACTCCACCCGGTCCACATCTGACCGATCCAAATTTGACTCCACCACCCGATCCAAATTTGACTCCACCCAGTCCACATCCAACCGATCCAAATTTGACTCCACCACCCGATCCAAATTTGACTCCACTACACGATACAAATTTGACTCCACGCGGTCCACATCTGACCGATCCAAATTTAACTCCACCACCCAATCCAAATTTGACTCCACCTGGTCCACATCTGACCGATCCAAATTTGACTCCACCCGGTCCACATCTGACTGATCCAAATTTGAATCCACCACCCGATCCAAATTTGACTCCACCTGGTCCACATCTGACCTATCCAAATTTGACTCCACCCGGTTCTCATCTGACCGATCCAAATTTGACTCCACCACCCGATCCAAAATTTTGCATATTGCAATTCAACTCCTATTGACCAAAACTTCTCCAAACGACGAATCTGACGAAACAAACTCAACTAAAATCACCAAACATAATCATGAACATATCATAACATTACTAACCAAATGAATATGACGATTACCACAAAAATAATGTAAATCTCACCAAAAATCCATTAAAATGAGCATATGATCAAAATGAGAGATCTAACCAACATAAACATGTAAAATGACATGAAATTAATGAGTAAAACATGCTAGATTAGATCATAGGGTGATGCATATGAAAATGAACTTGTAATGCTATAAATCTTTGGTAATACATCCCAATTTGATGAGAAACATGCACAAACACTCATATACTTCATTGCATTCATGTGAGAGATGTAAATCACTCATTGATTTGCCGATACAATCTAAAACGATAGAAATAAGAATCCGGATAGCGAGCACTCTGAATCAAACCCCTTGATCCGATGAATTCGCCTTTGAAATGATGTAGATCTTGCCTTGGATGGTGTAGATCTTCGATTTTCTCCCTTATATTTGGATTTTTAATGGTGGAAAGGTGTAGGGGAAGAAGGAGATCAAATGCCTTCAATTGAGAGAATGGGAAAAAGTAAACATTTTCCCTCCACTCTCACCACCTATTTGTAGGGTTCCACTAAGGCTCCAAAACCTGAATAGCCAACTGAAAAAAACCTTAAAACAACGATTTCTCCCAAACCGCTGAGCCAAATCCTTAATGTAACCATTCTACGGAAAGGAAATCATCAATTCCTTCCCAATGGCATAGATCCCACCCTCTGATTCAATCTGAGTCAAAAGTTATACGCTGTACAAGCCTGACAGGGGCAAAATGGTCACAAACAAAATCGGTAAAAATTATATACATGTCTCACATTCCCATAAACAACATATTAAAAGATGAGAATGATCCAACCCTTAGAGAATAAAACAAATATATTTTACGAGCTTCCAATACGTAAAATGCGGGCTGTTACAACTTGTGTTCAGAGAATGTTTGTGGCGGCTAGAAAAATGAGATGAGATGGTTTCTTAACTGATTTCAGCCTCCCCATAACCCTAATCCCGAAATGGGTTATAGGCCCTTCCACTAATTACACTATTAAGCCCGGTTCAGCAGTTTTTCACCTTCCAAACCTTATTTCAGCCATATCTCCCAAACGGTAGGTCCGTTTGATAAATGTGACACTCTACGGAAAGGTAAACCGTCATCTGAATCCAATAGAAGTGATTTCAGGTCAAAACTCCTTACCAATCAAAAGTTATAGGCAAATCAAGATTCGTTAGGGGCAAAATGGTCATTTAAAATTCGGCAAAAATCGTGAATATGGGAAATGACCCCAATAGTCGTCTCCCAAAGTTACACGACCATACGACTTAGTATGTGGAAGAAAAAATATTCTACGATCCTCTTATGCGTTGAATGCGGGTTGTTACACTCTCCCCCCTTAAGAAATTTCGCCCCGAAATTCCTTAACCAAAACATACAAAGGTGTCCCACATGCCTATCAACCATTTACAAGCAATCAAACATACATAACAACACAACAAATCTATCCTAGCATGCGGTTTACTAACAAGGAAATAACTATCACTATTAAATTCTTACTTGCGTCTTCCTTATGTTCTCCTCTGTTTCCCAAGTACAGTCATTCTCATTATCACCCCACTGGACCTTGACTAGTTTCACCGTCTTCTTTCGAAGTTGCTTCATATCATACTTGATAATACGAATCGGCCTGCGGTTCCCAACTGCCTCGGGTTCTAACTCTGTATCCCCCAACTGATCTGGTGAAATAGTTGTACCAGGGCCGTGCACAAATTTCCTTAGTTGGGAAACATGAAATACATCGTGAACTCCCGCCATCTTGTCAGGCAACTCAACTTTATATGCCAAATTCCCAACTTGCTCGAGAACTGGAAATGGACCATCAAACAATGATGCCAACTTGCCTCCCCTCCCAAATCGAATCACATTCTTTAGCGGAGAGATCTTGACGAATACTAAGTCTCCAACGAAGAATTTCAATTCTCTTCATCTCTTATCAGCATAATTCTTCTGCCTATCTTGGGCAGCCTTCATTCGTTGTTGAATAACCTTGATCTTATCTGAATTTTCTATTATTACATCTGGCCCAAGCACAAATTTCTCACCAGTTTCCAACCAACATAATGGTGAGTTGCACGATCTTCCGTACAAAGCTTCAAATGGAGCCATACCAATACTGGACTGATAACTATTATTATATGCAAACTCAACCAAATGCAAATGGTCATCCCATGATCCTCCAAAATCCAATATGCAAGCTCTTAAGAGATCCTCTAGTATACGATTCACTCTCTCTATTTGACCATCGGTTTGAGGATGGTATGCGGTACTGAGATGTAATTTTGACCCTAAAGCCTCTTGTAAGCTCTTCCAAAATCCACTAGTGAACAATGGATCAAGGTCACTCATAATGCCTTTAGGTACTCCATGAAATCTCACTACCCACTTCATATACAGTTCTGCTAGCTTAGCTGTCATTCAATTTGACTTGACTGGTATAAACCTTGCACTTTTGGTCAATCGATCTAAATCACTCAAATACTATCATGACATGCTCTAGTCCTTAGTAAACCATCAATGAAATCCAATAAGACTTGTTCCCATTTCCATTTGGGAATTTCCAGCGGTTGTAACAAACCACTAGGCTTCTTTTGCTTGGCTTTAACTAACTGGCAATTCATGCACTTGGATATAAACTTCCCAACGTCTCTCTTCATTCCTTCCCGGTAGAAGGTATGTTTCATGTCTCGATACATCTTGTTACCACTGGGGTGTATAGTCAGTTTTGAGTGATGACATTCTCTAAGCACTTCATATCTCAATCCATTGACATTTGGTACAACCATTCTACCATTCTTTCAAAGCCATCCCTCTCTATCTAGTCCATACTTTTTCATCTCCTCACCATCAATATACATCTCTAACTTGGAGATGATTTCCAACAGGTTGGGATCGTCCCTCTGACTGGAACCGATCCGCTCAATCAAAGTTGGTCTGATTGCCAAACTTGTCAACATCTATGGATCCAATTCTCACTTAGGTCTGAAATCATATCCCGTAATATACTCCAGTTGCTTCCATTCAAGAAACATAGCCCCCAAAACTGGCATGTCTCCTACTCAACGGATCAGCTACCGCATTGCCCTTTCCAGGTGCATATACGATATTGAAATCTTATGAAGCTAGGAACTCTAACCATCATTGCTGACGAAGATTTAAATCCTTTTGAGAGAAAAGGTACTTTAATGACTTATGATCGGTAAACAACTCGAATCTTTCTCCCAAGAGGTAACGTCTCCACATCTTCAACGCGAACACGATCGTTGCCAATTCCAAATCATGGGTATGATATCTTTTCTCATGTGGTTTCAGTTGTCGACTAGCATAACCTACAACCCTACCTCCTTGCATCAGTACAGCACCTAGTCTGATACCAAAGGCATCCGTGTATACCACCATCTCCTTATTCCCTTTAGGAATAACTAACACTTGTGCGCACGTTAACTTTTCCTTTAGGCTCTTAAATGCATTATCACACCTTTCATCCCAAACAAAAGCTTGATTCTTCTTGGTCAACTGAGTTAACGATGCCGCTATTTTGGAGAAGTCTTGGATAAACTTACGATAATATCCAGCTAACCCCAAGAAACTTCTTACATCTGTTGCATTCTTAGGCGTAGACCAATTTTGTACCGTAGCCACCGTCGCAGGGTCCACGACAATACCATTCTCTCAATCAACATGGCCCAAGAATCTCACTTCCCTCCTCCAGAAGTGACACTTAGAAAAATTTTCTTTCAATTGGTGTTTCTTCAACACCTCCATCATTGTCCTCAAATGTTCCTTGTGTTCTTCCTCTGTCCTTGAGTAAACCAAGATATCATCCATGAACACAAGAACAAACTTATTTAATTGATCCCTGAATGCCCTATTCATAAGATCCACAAAATATGCGAGTGCATTGGTCAACCCAAATGGCATGACCAACCACTCATAAAATCCAAACGGCGTTCGAAATGCCATTTTAGGAATACTCCCAGCTACTACTCGGAGATGATGAAAACCTATCGTGAGATCTAACTGGGAGAACACTCTCGCTCCATTCAACTAATCAAACAAATCGTCTATCCGTGGAAGAGGATACTTATTCTTCCTTGTCACCTTATTCAATTCGCGGTAGTCCACACACAATCGAAGGGAACCATTGGCTTTGGTAGAAAACACAACTGGTGCTCCTCACTCAGAAACACTTCTTCGAATAAATCCCTTCTTCAAAAGACCGCTTACTCGCACCCCGAGCTCTCGCTACTCCCTTGGCGCCATACGACGAAGAGGCATCACCATAGGTCTGGCATCTTTCACTAACTCAATCCGAAACTCTATCTCTCGATGTGGTGGAAGTCCGGTCACTTCCTTGAAGATGTCCGGATACTCGCCAGCATTAGGCACATCTGACAACTCGTCATGCGGGATGTCGAGGGAATTTAGAAAACTAGCCATCACACCATTACTAGATTGGCAACCAAACATTACCCTCCGCCCATCATCCACTCTAATGGTCACTGAAGACCCCTCACAATCTACCACCACCCCATACCTTTGGAGCCAATTGACTCCCAAAATATTGCCAAACCTGTAACACCCCATATTTTTTGGGAAATACGTTAAGTAATAAATCAGAGAATAATTAAATTATAACAAAATAATTTAGGGAAACGTGTTATGCTATTGCGTTCGTCTCGAAATTCTACTTGGAATAGAGTCCAAGTTTGCGTAAATCGGACTCCGTATGAAGAAGATATGGCCTTCGGAAGTTTCAATAAAAACCAGCCCGAAATTCAAAAATTCAGATTTCGAAATTCAAAACAGACACCCGGGCTGGGCGGGAAAATTCCCGCCCAGGTCCCAGGTCGACACTAGGGTCGACCTGGGGGTCAACCTGGGTAAACTGGTCGACACTAGGGTCGACCTCCCCCTCTTTTCCAGATCTGGAGACAGATCCATTTTTCTGCACGTGGACGCCTTTCTGACAAGATTCGTGAGCTCTAACCTATTTAAACACCCCCCAAACCTAGCTTTCTCTCCGCATAATTTCATTCTGCCTATACTCTGCCTCTATTCTAATTAAAAATAAAAATGGCATTGCTACTCTGCTAGAATCAAAACTAGAACTTGTGCATCTTCTTCCAATTTGAATAGGGAGAACAACTATTTTCAAATCTAATCGATAGTCTACGCCAAAGGAGCGCTATTCAATGTCAGAATACAGATCCTGGAAATCAAGAATCGTTCCTTTTGTGAGTATAGTTATTTTCAGATATGAAATTTAATTATTATTTGGACATTTTTATGAATCTGGATCTGAGGTTCTGCATACTTTTCTGTGGATCTATCTTGTTAATATTATTGTGACTGTTCTATATTTGTTCCCTCTTTTCTTCCTTTTTTTTAGCTAGGCTACCACGAGCCTACGCCAAATCTCATAAGAGATTAATGCACGAACGCTAAATTTTGGGACAAATAATGGATAATGCATAATTGGACATGACTGATCTTTGACTGATTGAGAAATGGACATATGTTGTAAATTAGATCTAGATCTATGCACACTCTGTGATTTGGAAGAAGAAGAATCATTGAATGATAACATATGACTTGAAACTTGGGGACATAATGCATATAAAAATTAAGATCTGATTTTGAGAGGATATAATTTAAAGACCTAGATTTTTGGGTGTATTTTATATAACGATTCATGACTTGAAAAATGATTATGTGACTTAGGCGTAAAGACCTATATTAAAATAGGATAACTATTAATGTGAATGCACCAAAAAATGGATTTTGGATATTTGGCATTAAAGGCTATAATTTGACATAATTCATAGCATGACTTGGGGGATTTTAGAGAATGTTCTATACTTTGCAAAGTTTAACTAAAAATTTGGGCATATGTTGTATTATGAATTATGACCATGTTTTGGGCATGTAAGTTTACGCTTAATTTATGATTGGGCAAGGTATGTAAATAGAATTTTAAGAAATGTTAAATCTGTTAAATCTGTTATCTGCTCTGCCAATCTGCTGAATTGCCTAATCTGCTAAATCTGTTAAATTGCTTAATCTGTTGAAAGTAGAATAATTGTAATTTGGGTATGAATCTGTAGGCTCGATCTAAAATTGAGTAAAACATGTAAATAGAACTTTGGATAATCTGCCGTAACTTGTAAAGAAGTTAAATCTGTTAAATGGACATAATTAGTTTGATATTTTATGTATTGGAATAAATTGGCTATGACACGAGGTTAGACTCTATTTGCGGTAGAAGCCTGCCCGCAACCAACCGGCTTAACCAGCAACCGCAAGCTATCGGTCTAATGTGAGAGATTGTAGGCATAACTAAAATATGCTTAGACACGAGGTTAGGTCTGGCTTGTGGCAGAAGTCCGCCCGGAACCAGCCGGCACATCTAGCGGCCACAAGCTACTGATCCAATGTTAGAGGTCTATGCATTAATATTTAATTAATGCAAATTTAAGAGAAATGTGGTGTCTAAAAACGTGTTGGGTGGATAGGGTTAAACCAACTGGACTGATGAATCTAATAAACCCGTTTCGTGAATCTGTAGGATCAATACAAAGTTAGACAATCTGTAAGTCTGTTAAATCCATACATCTGAGCTGTTAATCTGAAAGCTTGTTAACTTAATGGTCTGATATGTGAACTAGTAATCTGAACTCTGTCTGAAAATTGTAAACAAGTTAATCTGAAATCTGCTAGTCTGGGGACACAAGGTTAGGAGGGGAAATACTTGTGTCATCTGTTGTTTGGGACCCATATTAGTCAGTAACCCTTTCTGGTATCAAAACTTTGAACCCACACTATGTAGGGGTCCGGGCACACTAACTGAACTAATTATAAGCGGTTCACTCTGATAATGGCGAGGGGTATATATGGCGCGTTCCAACCGGGCCATATGCGTGCATGGATCCGGTCAGCTCTGAGGATGTAAGACACCGTGACATCTGTAAATAGGTCTGTGCCAATAGGTTGCCACTTTAGGAAGTGATGCACCCCACTGTGGGGTCGACACAGGGTATTTATGTATTAGGGAGCCGATCGCTTGGGGGTAGGACTTAGGGTACACTTAGTTTTGCTTGTTTCTGCATGGTACCGTCTGTTGGGGTGGTAAAGGCCCATTACTAGTGTACACCTAATTCTAACATTCTGTTTCCGTAGGGATTATTTTGTTTCCGTCTCTGATTCCGTTTCCGATTCTGTTTCGTACCTTCTTTCTGTTGGGGGTGGTAAAGGCCCATTAGTTGGGTGGTAAAGGCCCATTATTAGTATTCTGCTTCTGTACCTTCTGTATGTTCGACTGGTAAAGGCCCATTACTAGCCTTCTGTTTCTGTAGAGATTATTCTGTTTTCGTTTCTGTTTCATTTTAGACATTAGGGTAACACCTAATCCTGTTATACTAGTATTAGTGTAAAAAGGTGAAAAGCTTAGCTTAACCTATATCATTCTGTCTCTTCTGTTAACCTGCTATTCCTGTTACGGTTATCTCTCATCCAGTTTTATTTACATGTCATGATACTATTATCTGTTTATATGCTGAAAGTCACTGGACTCACCAGACTTATGTCTGACCTAGTTTGTTTCGCCTCTTTTCTTTCCGTTCCCCCCAGGTTTTCAGGGTGGAAACATAGGAGCTTGATTTAGATTCTCTCTTCTTGAAGTGTTTGAAGTATTGCTTGGATTTGGCTCTACCTTTCCATGGCAGTTTATATTGGGGATTACGGCTTTAAAAACTATGCATTCTGAAGGCTTTTGTACAAGACCGATATTTATGTACTTGAATTCTGATATTGTGATTTTGAAAGATGTGACCAAACTTATTTCTGTTTTTGTTGTAATAAAGTTATAAAATTTTCAAGTACTACTTTATCTGTCTTGTAAACTTCTGTCCTGTCTATTAAAAACGCTCCACCAAAGTTAAGGCATTCCCTTTGCAAGTGACCTTAACGGAGGTGGGGTGTTACAGTTGGTATCAGAGCTGAAGGTTACCGGATCAGATAAAAGATTTGAAAAATAATATTCAAAACGATTTTAAAAGAAGCATTTTCAAAAGAAAAGTTTTGTTTTAAAGGCATATTCTCCAAAGCCATATGCACTATCTTTTTTATCTCTGTTTGAATCCTTGTTTCCTGTGTATTTGGGGCTCCTGGATTTCTGGGAGGTAACCTCATCGCGACATGGTTCCGTAGGCTTGATGAGACTATGATCGACGCTAGTCTATGAATTAGAAAAGCGCGACATTTGTAATAAATTTTGCAAGCATACAGGTGTGTAGCATACAGGTCGAACACAGGGAGGTAAATTAAAATTAAATTATTTATCTAATCTCTTGGGCGAGTTAGACGAATCTGGAGGTTGATTTTGCAAAACAAAACAAAATTAAAATTGTAATTTGATTCAGAACAGATCTAACTGAACCGACGATCAAATCACAATTTCAATGGAAAAGCAATGAAACTATGAATCAGATTCAAATCTAATCAAATCCAATTTAACCTATGAACGCGATTAAAATACAGAAAATAAAAGTGCAGAATATAAATAACAACAGGAAATAAAATTAGGATTACCGCTGAATCTAATCAGACGGTCAATCACTAATGAAAAGAAATGCAAAATACAAATAGTGTTCTACCGAATCTAATCATGTTGACAACACTAATTGCTAAGAAATAGAAAATTGCATAAAAGAAAAATGAGTTTTATTAATGAAGAAGAGAATAGAATGAGATATAGGATAGGATGGTCGCTACAATGCCATTACAAGGGTATATATAGGGTAGATAGCCAAACCCTAACCCTAACCCTAATGATAACTGGGCCTGGTCATTACATCACTAATTAGTTTACAATGAGAAACATAAATGGGCCTTTGATAAATAAAGCAAATTTGGGCCTTTTCTCTTTTTCCTCTTGCTTCCTTGACATTTCTTCATTGATTTGTGATGTGCAAAGCCTTGTTATCAATCCTTTTCTTGTCCAACAGCAACTAGATGTGATATCTTCATCTACAATTCTTCAAAATGCAAATACACAGCAAATTGAACTCTATTTCTCTACATTTCTGGTTGCATGCGGGCTGGGTTGAAATATCTGTAAAAGTAACAAAACAATACCCAAGTAATATTTATTTATATACAAAAGACGAGATATAAGAGCATAAAATAAACACATTTCTATGTCAATCAAATACCCCCACACTTATCTTTTACTCGTCCTCGAGTAAAACAAGAAATGAAAGACTAACTAGATAGGTCACACTTTCGTAGGAAACACGATTGCATTGAGCGTATGCAACAAGCCGTTAAACCTCTAGGTGTCCCTAGTAGGACGAGTGGTGTCTCGTGAGGGTTTTCAGCGGATACTACCCACAAAATCCAAATGTAATATGCTATGATTCTAATGAAACTTACACGAATGCAATGGACATATGCAAGAAATAAAAACGAAAAATGACAGCATGACTTATTTCAGGAAGGTGGTACAACAAATTAAGTTAATAATTTCTAACTAGTTGATTTTATTTTAGATGCCTCGACTTGTCACAAATTTTCAATATAAATCAAGTTTTCAAATGTTAAATTCTAGTTTGGCCAGTTAGTTCGGTCGATAACATAGTGCAGCCATGAAATAAATTCTTAGTTTGCTTGGCACAGTTTGCAAAGTGGTATTCTAATTTTCTCATGTATGGCTAGTCAAATCAATAAGGTCGAGAAGTGTTTGGGTATCATCGCTTATTCTTTATTCTATAAAATTTTAAGATTTATGATTAAGTACATACACCTAACTAAAAAGACCAAGGTTTACCACCCATGCACTGCCTCGCGGACTAACGGAGAGTGGGTAAAGAGCTTGGCGGATTGTGCAGGCCGACTTTGACTTTGTCAACAACGTGTCGGTAATCCTTAGGTGTCCAATCTCATAAAATGAGACCAAGATATTCCAACTTTGACTTTGTCAACAACGTGTCGGATAGAGCTTGGCGGGTTTGCACACCAACGCTCGATATACAAGCAATGTTGGATACCCTTGGAATACTATTATTATTATTATCGAAAATATAAGCACAAAAGAGAGTTACGCGAATTCAACTTAACACAACTTAGTTTTAAAGATTTGAAAAGCCAATATAAGTATTTTAAGTCCTCCACTACAATATAGAATAGATTTCATGGCCATCACCTAAGAATCTCCCTATGTACCGGTTACACTATTATCCCTCAGAATTAAACTTTTCATTATATTTCCTATTCGATCTAAGTTGAGAGAAAAAACTACTATCAACTGGCTAAAAATTGTAAACTTATTTTGTTGTATCAATTGAAAATGAGTCGTATTTTTCAAAAAAAAAAAATTATGGTATGTTCGTACAATCTGGAATGTATGATGGTCCTATCTAAATGCATGAAAAATGAAAAGGAAAAATAAAATAAAGAAAAAACGAAAATGAGTGAAATGCAGACTCCCCCCCCCCCCCCACACTTGAACTAAACAGTGTCCACACTGTAAACGTTTCCTAAATTTGAAAGATCGCACCCAAAGGTGAATGAGATGCAAAATGATCTGTAAAATGAAATGCAATCTAACTATATGTAAGAATGGATCATATATATAGTGATATATGTGTTTGCGGTGAACGCGATGCAAAGAATTCCACCAACTTTTTCCCCCACACTTGGTTCTTGCCCTATGAGTCCCATTCCCACTATGTCTAGACATGTTTTCTAACAAGCAATAGTTTTTGAAAACCATCTCATCTTTATACCTCGATTTGTAGTCCAGGAGATAAATATCTAGGGTCGTCTTAAGCTGAAGTTTTTCAACCAAGCCAGCATTCCAAAAGTAATTCATGTATTCAACAAATTTGTCAGTGTAATGTTTCAAAAATTTGTGATCGTATATAAATTCAGTGAAATTCGAATTATGAGTGTTGTTCAAGAGTATGTGATCACATTTCTCATCATTAACTAACAACGTATTTTCGACACTGACAATTTCAAGTTCGTTCGAGATTTTCTCAAAGTTAAAATTTTCGAACCCGTGACATGAATCTACTTCTTCCTCGTTTGGCAATTCATCCTCGTACAATCCAAAAAATTCCTGCTCATTAAAATCCATTTCCAAATTTGAATTGAAAAATTCAACATTTTTATCCTGTTCAATTTCTAGAATTTCAAGTTTCTCACAGCCTGAAAGACGAAGATCAAAATTCAAGCTTAAATCTTTTTTCTGAAAAGAGTTGAAGTCCAAATAATTTGTTGAATTTTGAACAACTTCATTTAGATCATTATTTCCAATTTCGAAAGTTGTTATTTGAAAATCTTCACCATCAGTAAAGAATGGACTATTTGAATCATCGCATGTTTGAACTTGATTTTGTTGCTCTCGCTGTTCTTTCAAAGTTGTCATTAAACAAAGAAGTTCATCCATCTTTCTATATTTTTCATTAAGCTGTCTATCTAGCCTTTCTACCCTCTCTCTAAAAACGTTAAGATGGTATTCTTCAAAATCGTTGATTTGCGAGCTCTCGTTTTGGATTTCTTGAGTTTCAAAATTATAGTCCATATCAATTTCACAATCAAAATTAATTCCAATGTGGTGGTTGTTTGAATTTTCGTTTTGATATTGGAAATCATTTTGATCATAAAAATTATGTTCGTAACCAAAACTGTTAAAATTCGAGGGAAAATTGCAATCTTGATTATATTCAAGTTGTGGATATGGGTCGTTATTTTGAAGATTTTGATCGATTTGAAAATCATTTTCATATCCAAAATTATTTTCGAATTGGTTTCCAACTCCATACTGATGTGGATCAAAGCTATATTGGGATTCAAAATCGTTTTGATGTGGGTGTGGTCCATAATCGAAATTATTGAAAGTTGAATTGAAATCGCAATTTCGATCATTTCTATGATTTTGAAAATGTTGGTCGGTTGGAAAATTTTGAAAATTGTTGAAATTGGGCTCACGAAATTTTGGAAAATCTTGTTTCATGAGTTGTAATTCAAATTCATACTCTTCAAGAGGGCGTCTACTCTGATTATTATGCCACATTTCTCTCAATGATTTTTTTGAATCGGACATTTGAATAAAATCAAGGCAAGACAGAAATTATTCCCAGTTCAAAATAGTATAAAATACTAATCTGTGCTCTGTTAATTAACTGACTCAATTAGAAGGGGGAAGAGGGCCTTATGGCCGTTCATGTATAGTATGAATACTAAGGGATACGACCAATGTTTTACGGGTAGTATGCAACCTCTTTTGCTAATAGTTCAATAAATTGAACTACTATATATCCGCGATCCAATTGTACGAGACAGTTGACTTCACAAAACACCACTGTTCAATTATATTATTTTGCAACGTCTATTTTTATTGTTGAAAACAATGAGAATGAAGATTTCAATTATGGAAATATCAGTTCGCACCAAATTAATTCGGAAATTACAGTCACAGAAATATAAATTGCAGAATTAAATTTTTTTACATTCAAGCCGCTGCCCCTGCAGAAATTTTTTACAACAATTGTCTATATATTTTTCTTTTTCCTTTTGCAGCAGAGTACCTATAGAGTTTTAAAAGTTTTCACCTTGATTGGCAGTCCTCCAGTGAATTTGGGAAGCGCTAGCGCGTTCACACCCCAAAAAACTTAGACTCAAACAACGACAAAAACAAAGACCCAAAAAAAAAAACTTAGACTCAACAGACTCAAGACGGACCAAAACTAAAACCAAGGTGGAAAAGAAAAATAAAAAAAACTAAAAATTAAACTAGGCTAAAGACTGACTCAACAAAATAAAGAAATAAAAACTGACCTAACTAAAAGCCCGCCCTAACCCTATTTCCACGCACACAAACTGACGCTCTCTTTAGTATAAATTTCAACCTCCTGAAAACCAAAAATCACGCCCACATCTATTTCTAGAAATCAAAACAGGAAACTCTTTACCCCTCTTATTTTCTCAGGAAGCACCCACAATAATTGATCCTAGGAATCACGTCCTCTCCTTTTTTTTTATAGAAACAAATCACCCGTATAATTCTGGAAACAATTGAAACTCCCCCCAAAGATCACGCACGCCTCCCAGGAGCAAATTCCGACTTATTCTTTTTTTTTTTTTTTTTTGGGAATCAGCCAAGTGAGGTCTGGTTCGCTTTCGATTCTAGGGTTCAGCGACTATTTGTAGCGACTATTTCGTGGACGCAAATTTGGGTTTTGGAATTGGTCAAAGAAGGTAATCGAGTTGGTGAAAGTGTGTGATTGGGTTTAGGCTTAAGGTGTTGATGTAAGGGATGGGCGAACTGTGGAAAAGGGGTTGTGTCAGTGGTGTTGCGGTTTGGTGTAGAACTGATGGTGCGAAGGGGGTGATGGCCGAATATTTTGAAAGAGGGTGGGGGTTTTGTTTGCAAGAAGAAGAGCAGTAGGAAGAGATGTGGATTGTTGACAAGAAGATGAAGGTGAAGACAAAGCTTTGTGGTCTTTGGGCTAGGTGAGTTGCTGTGTTGAGATTGGTGGGATGAAATTGTTTGTTTTGTGAATATCGGTGAAAATCACAGCAGATGGCGTGACTGCAGTAATGAGAGGATGAATCTGGTTTGATTGAGAAGATGGGTGGGTCTGTGTTGATTGTCACGTTGCTTATAAGAACTGTGGAAACGGATTACGGGCGGATGAAGGAGGATCTGATGGTTGCGGATTGTTTTTGTGAAGAAGTGGTGGCAAGGTGATGGGACACAGAGGATGTTGGACGTGGTGTTTTATGGTATGAGAGGCTTGTATGGGAATTGAAGATGTGATGGTGTATGGTAGGGAGCAAGATTATACGTGATGGTGACTTGCTTTGTGGGTTCTTAGGTTGAAATTGGGATTGGGAGGTTGCGGAAAAAAAAAATTGTTTGTGGTGGAAAGATTGACGTTTATGTGGTGGTGAAGGGGTCGAATAATTGTGAAGAGAAGATGGCTGTTTTGCAGAGAGAAAATGAAACAGGAAAGGAAAGGAATCAAAGCAAGAGAAAAAGGAAAATAATGCAAAAGATTTTTTTTATAAAAAAAATGGAATTGTAAAAGAAAGGAAAGAGATTGAGGAAATTTTTATTTTATTTTTGTTGTCCTTTTTGGTATTGTGTGGTTGTTGGATGGGAATCAGGAATAGATTGCGGCAAGGAAATACAAGACAGAAATATTAAAAACGGATTTTTTTTTAATTACAGAAGAAGGAAAGGAAAAAAAATTGTAAAAGGAAAAGAATAGAAAAGGGGAAAGAAATAAAAGAGAAGATGTCAAGTTTTTTTTTCTTTTTCTTTTATTGTTGAAAAGGGGAAAGAAGTTTAAAAGGGTAAATGAACAATGGAATGGTTAGAGAGTTGGAAAGAAATCGACTGAAAAGCGGCAAGAATTTAATTTTTTTCTCTTTTTTTTTAGAAAAAACAACAAACAAAAACTAAAAATAAAAATAAAACAAAAACTAACACAAATCAGAAATGAAATAAATAATAAAATCTAATCGTTACCTCCCCGGCAACGGCGCCAAAAACTTGATCGTCGCTAATCTATGAATCAGAAAAGCGCGACATTTACAATAAATTCTGCAAGCATACAGGTGTGTAGCATACAGGTCGAACACAGGGAGGTGAATTAAATCAAATTATTTATCTAATCTCTTGGGCGAGTTAGACAAAACTTTGGAGGTTGATTTTGAAAATAAAACAAAACAAAATTAAAACTGTAATTTGATTCAGAACAGATCTAACTGAACCGACGATCAAATCACAATTTCAATGGAAAAGCAATGAAACTATGAATCAGATTCAAATCTAATCAAATCCAATTTAACCTATGAACGCGATTAAAATACAGAAAATAAAAGTGCAGAATATAAATAACAACAGGAAATAAAATTAGGAATACCGCTGAATCTAATCAGACGGTCAATCACTAATGAAAAGAAATGCAAAATACAAATAGTGTTCTACCGAATCTAATCGTGTAGACAACACTAAATGCTAAGAAATAGAAAATTGCATAAAATAAAAAGGAAAATGAGTTTTATTAATGAAGAAGAGAATAGAATGAGATATATCATAGGATGGTGGCTACAAGGGTATATATAGGGTAGATAGCCAAACCCTATCCCTAACCTTAATGATAATTGGGCCTGGTCATTACATCACTAATTAGTTTACAATGAGAAACATAAATGGGCCTTAGATAAAAAAGGCAAATTTGGGCCTTTTCTCTTTTCCTCTTGCTTCCTTGATACTTCTTCATTGATTTGTGATGTGCAAAGCCTTTTTTCAATCCTTTTCTTGTCCAACAGCAACTAGATGTGAGATCTTCATCTACAATTCTTCAAATATATATCAATCTGATCTCCATCTCTACTTTTCTGGTTGCATGCGGGCCGGGTTGGAATATCTGTAAAAGTGACAAAACAATACCCAAGTAATATTTATTTATATACAAAAGATAAGATATAAGAGCATAAAAATAACACATTTCTATGTCAATCAGACTACGACACTTGTCAAAGGGAAAATAAGCGCCTAACTTCCACCTGTAGCCATGATTCTCTTTCAAGCTTTGTAGGATTCTCCATGCGATGGAGGCAGCTTTCGAGAGACATGTCAACAATACTACACAAGGATGTAAAAGTTGAGAATGAGGGAGTTTGGCTAAGGAGCACAACACAAGGATGAAGAACACATGGATATGGACTTGGTTCAGAAAGGAGGGGAGGAAAGAATAGTGAAACCTAAAACAAGAGGAAGTATCTTTATATTGGTATAACGGGTCGTATAATTAAGGGCAAGGGCAAGAACAAAGGACAGGATTTTTCCGGAAGGCAAGTGCATGCTCGCACCGCCAGCATACCTGAGAGAGAGGCGGTAAGATTTCTGTTGATAGAATTTTTCCTTTTGATCATCCTGTTAGTACTCCTTCTGATTTTAGCAGTTCACCTTCGTATATATCTGCTTCCATAGGTTCTCTGCACCTTAGTACTTGTATAATAGAGGATCCCATTATTGTCTTAAATCCAATTTGTGGTTCGGCTCATTTATCTTTGGTTTGTAAGGATTTGAGATGCTTATGTTTCCAGGTTTCATGGGTTATAGGTTGATTCTAGGCATGGATTGGTTAGCTAGTAATTGTGAAACGAGGGTACTTAGACTTTCGACTTGCCTCGGGAATACCCTCGAGATTTCGTACGATCCTAAGGGATTAGTTTGTCTTAGCTACCTATAATCACTTTATTCATCTATCAATGATTTTCGATCCGTTGGAGTAGTCCATGAGTACGCAAGATGTTTTGATTAGGGTTGGGGTTTTCCCCCTAAAACTCGAGATAGACTTCCGCATATATCTAGATGACGCTACAAAGCCAGTTATGCGATCAACGATTGGCGAGGATTGCCAGAGTCGGTAAAGTGCTCAATTGTTTGGTTGTTTTGTTCGTATCATCTCACATAGATCGTCCAAATTCATAGGAGGTATCCCTTGGGTGCTTGTCTGATATTGGTTTAGGCCTTTGGGGCTTGTACTTGAGGGATGTCGAGTTCGACTAGGATGGTTTGCGTGAGAAATAAATGGTTGGGGCTGGCACCCTAAGTAAGACTGACCTTAAGAGAGGTAAAAAGCACATAACAACCATTAGCTTTAGACCCTCAGATTTGCAACACGGTGGATAAGCTTAGTAGAGGAAAGACCTCTAATCATCTTAGGATATACACTTGGTATCATGGTTAACATCTATTTATCTTGGAAGGGTAGTTCGACTATATTGGGTACCCTCTAGCACAGTAAGTGACCAAGGTCCCATCTTTACTAGTGAATTGTGGAAATGGAGGTCAAGAAGTTTCACAATCGTGATGTTAAATTAGATAAGGTACAGTATCGTGAAACTCGAGAAGATGCGACTTCGAAGACTAAAGACTAGATACGTGCATCATACCTTTTGGAGGGTATATCCTTGATCTCTCTTTTTCAGTAGATTTTATTTGCCTGACTAGTCTCTATCTTTTAAGTATATCCTCTCGGTCCTATCCTCAATTATTAAGTAGAATCCAATGGATGTAAACATGTGTTTGAAACATGTTATGTTTGATGGTTGCAAGTAGTTACTAGTGGTTGCTCGTGAGTGCATATACACACACATTAGGCTCTAGATTGGCTCAGCCACTTTCTTATTACATATACATATGTGTATTTGTGAAACTTTATGTGTTATCATATGGACGATGTTTTGTATGAATGATTGTGCACTCATGCAGAAGTTATAAAATACGATTAGGAGTAGTTGCATACATGATGGACTCATGGCACTGACATGATTTGCATTAAGGAGGTCAACTGAATCAGTAGACTGCCTGATTTTGCATTAGATAAGGACATATACACACACTATGCATATGATCATGAAAAGCATTGGAAACCTTCTAAGGATAATGGATGCCCGTGATTGGATGGTTGAGTAGATAGATGTTGGATGGTAGGATAAACATTCTTCCTAATTTAGAGATTTCGGGGATGAAATCCATTAAAGAAGGGGAGAATGTAATACCCTGTATTTTTCCGGAAATATGTTAAGTAACAAATTAGAGAATAATTAAATTGTAACAAAATAATTAAGGGAAACGTGTTTCGCCATTGCGTTCGTCTTGAAATTCTGCTTGGAATAGATTCCAAGTTTGCGTAAATCGGACTACGTATGAAGAAGATATGGCCTTCGGAAGTTTCAATAAAAACCAGCCCCAAATTCAAAAATTCAGATTTCGAAATTCAAAACAGACACCCGGGCTAGGCGGGAAAATTCCCGCCCAAGACCCAGGTCGACATTAGGGTCGACCTAGGGGTCGACCTTCCCCTTTTTCCAGATTTGGAGACAGATCCATTTTTCTGCACCTGGACGCCTTTCCGACCGGATTCGTGAGCTCTAACCTATTTAAACACCCCAAACCTAGCTTTCTCTCCACACAATTTCATTCTACCTATACTCTGCCTCTATTCTAATTAAAAATTAAAACGGTGTCACTACTCTGCTAGAATCAAAACTAGAACTAGTGCATCTTCTTCCAATCTGAATAGAGAGAACAGCTATTTTCTAATCTAATCGATAATCTACGCCAAAGGAGCGCTATTCAGTGTCAGAATACAGATCCCAGAAATCAAGAATCATTCCGTTTTTGTGAGTACAGTTATTTTCAGATATGAAATTTAATTATTATCTGGACATTTTTGTGAATCTGGATCTGAGGTTCTGCGTACTTTTCTGTGGATCTATCTTGTTAATATTATTGTGACTGTTCTGTATCTGTTCTCACTTTTCTTCCTTTTTGTTTATAGCCAGGCTACCACAAGCCTGCGCCAATTCTCATAAGAGATTAACGCACGAACGTTAAATCTTGGGACAACTAATGGATAATGCATAATTGGACATGACTGATCTTTGACTGATTTGAGAAATGGACATATGTTGTAAATTAGATCTAGATCTGTGCATACTTTATGATTTGGAAGAAGAGGAATCATTGAATGATAACATGTGACTTGAAACTTAGGGGCATAATGCATATAAAATTAAGATTTGATTTTGAGAGGATATAATTTAAAGACATAGATTTTTGGGTATATTTTATATAACGATTCATGGCTTGAAAAAGGAATATGTGACTTAGGCGTAAAGACCTATATTAAGATAGGATAACTATTAATGTGAATGCACCTAAAAATGGATTTTGGATATTTGGCATTAAAGGCAATAATTTGACATAATTCATAGCATGACATGGGGGATTTTAGAGAATGTTCTGTACTTTGCAAAGTTTAACTAAAAATTTAGGCGTATGTTGTATTATGAATTATGACCATGTTTTGGGCATGTAAGTTTACGCTTAATTTATGATTGGGCAAGGTATGTAAATAGAATTTTAAGAAATGTTAAATCCGCTAAATCTGTTATCTGCTCTGCCAATCTGTTGAATTGCCTAATCTGCTAAATCTGTTGAATTGCCTAATCTGCTAATCTGCTGAATTGCCTAATCTGCTAAATCTGTTGAATTGCTTAATCTGTTGAAAGCTAAGTAATTGTAATTTGGGTATGAATCTGTAGGCTCGATCTAAAATTGAGCAAAACATGTTAATAGAACTTTTGCCGTAACTTGTAAAGAATTTAAATATGTTAAATGGACATAATTAGTGTGATATTTTCTGTATTGGAATAAATTGGCTATGACACGAGGTAAGACTCTGTTTGCGGTAGAAACCTGCCCGGAACCAATTGGCTTAACCAGCAACCGCAAACTGTCAGTCTAATGTGATAGGTTGTAGGCATAACTAAAATATGCTTAGACACGAGGTTAGGTCTGGCTTGTGGCAGAAGTCTGCCCGGAGCCGCCCGGCACATCCAGCGGCCACAAGCTACCGATCCAATGTGAGAGGTCTATGCATTAATATTTAATTAATGCTAATTTAAGAGAAATGTGGTGTCTAAAAACGTGTTGGGTGGATAGGGTTAAACCAACTGGACTGATGAATCTATTAAACCCGTTTCGTGAATCTGTAGGCCCAATACAAAGTTAGACAATCTGTAAGTCTGTTAAATCCGTACACCTGATCTGTTAATTTGAAAACTTGTTAACTTGATTGTCTGATTTGTGAACTAGTAATCTGAACTCTGTCTGAAACTTGTAAACAAGTTAATCTGAAATCTGCTAGTCTGGGGACACAAGGTTAGGAGGGGAAATACTTGTGTCATCTGTTGTTTGGGACCCATATTAGTCAGTAACCATTTTTGGTATCAAAACTTTGACCCCACACTATGTAGGGGTCCGGGCACGCTTACTGAACTAATTATAAGCGGTTCATTCTGATAATGGCGAGGGGTGTTGTTGGCGCTTCCAACCGGGTCATGTGCGTGCATGGATCCGGTCTTCTCTGAGGATGTAAGACACTGTGACATCTGTAAATGGGTCTGTGCCAATAGGTTGCCACTTTAGGGAGTGATACATCCTACTGTGGGGCCGACACAGGGTATTTATGTATTAAGGAGCCGATCGCTTGGGGGTAGGACTTAGGGTACACTTAGTTCTGTCTGTTTCTGTTGGTACCGTATGTTTCTGTTGGGTGGTAACACCTGTCTGTTTCTGCGTGGTACCGTCTGTTGGGGTGGTAAAGGCCCATTACTAGTGTACACCTAATTCTAACATTCTGTTTCCATAGGGATTATTCTGTTTCCGTCTTTGATTCCGATTCTGTTTCTGTACCTTCTGTCTGTTGGGGTGGTAAAGGCCCATTAGTTGGGTAGTAAAGGCCCATTATTAGTATCTGCTTCTGTACCTTCTGTCTGTTCGGGTGGTAAAGGCCCATTATTAGCATTCCGTTTCTGGAGAGATTATTCTGTTTCCGTTTCTGTTTCAGGTCAGACATTAGGGTAACACCTAATCCTGTTATACTAGTATTAGTGCAGAGAAGTGAAAAGCTTAGCTTAACCTATATCATTCCATTTCTTCTGTTAACTTGCTATTCCTGTTATGGTTATCTCTCATCCAGTTTTATTTACATGTCATGATACTATTATTTGTTTATTTATTGAAAGTCATTGGACTCACCAGACTTATGTCTGACCTAGTTTGTTTCGCCTCTTTTCTTTTCGTTCCCCCACCCAGGTTTTTAGGGTGGAAACATAGGAGCTTGATTCAGATTCTCTCTGCTTGAAGTGTTTGAAGTATTGCTTGGCTTTGGCTCTATCTTTCCATGGAAATTTATATTGGGGATTATGGCTTTAATAACTATGCATTCTGAAGGCTTTTGTACAAGACCGATATTTATGTACTTGAATTCTGATATTGTGATTTTGAAAGATGTGACCAAACTTATTTCTATTTCTGTTGTAATAAAGTTATAAATTTTTCAAGTACTACTTTATCTGTCTTGTAAATTTCTGTTCTGTCTACTAAAAACGCTCCACCAAAGTTAAGGCATTGCCTTTGCGAGTGACCTTAACGAAGGTGGGGTGTTACAAAACTAGTAAAGCCTAAAATAAAGCAATCACAAGCAAACGTGTATCCATGACTCGATAAGACCAAATTACGACAACTCATACTGAGGCTAGTCGAACCACCGATCGGGTTCGTCACAACTAAAGGTCTATCGACAATTTCGGGTTCCAATCCTAACCTATCTACCAGATCAGTAGATATGAAGGAATGGGAAGCCCCGGTATCAAACAGTACTCGAACAGGAACATCATAAACAGAAAGCATACCTTGAATGATGACATTCTTTTCCTTCTCCGCTGCAGTTGGGGCATTCGACGAAGAAGGAACAACGTTGATAGCATATGCTTTCACAACCTGCTTCTCTTTAGGAGTTGTGGACATTTATCCTTGTGATGTCCTACTTGGCCACAATTGAAGCACTTCTTGTCCGCTGGCTTTGCTCGACAGTCTTTGGCATAGTGGCCCTTCTTGCCACAGCTATAGTACTCAACATCTTTCTTATTCTTTTTCTGACCATCCTTAGCTTGGTTCTATTTCCTCTTATTCTGCGAATTATTCTTGCCTCCACCGATTGCCTGCGGCTTTGGCTCCCCTGCAGATGTAACAACAACCTCGATCTTTGACTTAGGGTAAAGACTCTCCGACCTCAATGCCTTTCCCACTATAGATCGGAAAGTCTCATCAATATGATTTATCAGCCTTTCCCCCAAATACTCATCTAAGCCAGTTATGAACTTTTCATTCTTCTTTTCGGCAGTATCGATAAGGGATAATCCATACTTCAATAAAGTATTGAATTCAGCAATATATTCTGAGACTGCACTACCATTCTGCTTAAGCTCCAAGAATTTCCTAAACAATTTTGATTTCTGAGCAGTTGGGATAAACTTATCACTGAAGCGAGTTTTAAACTGATTCCAAGTAATTTGATCCTCGGAAGTATCTGCTTTAATAGCATTCCACCAATTCATAGCCGTCCATAAAGCTGATGCAATGCTGACTTTCTCTTCATTGCATCCTAGATTCCCAATTCCTCGAAGATGCGTTCACAACTATCAAGCCAATCTTGAACTTCCGTGGCTAACTCCATTCCATGGAACGACTTCCCACCAAGACTATTATAATCCTTATATAGCTTGGCGAAATTGGCTCTAGGTGCCTGCACCGCTGCACCACCACCATTAGCAGCATTAGGAACTGCTCCCTGAACATCCATAAGCATCTCTCTCATGAGGGTAGTAAACATCGTCCTCATATCAGGGACGTTCCTATCATTGGCCCCTAAACCTATACTCCTCGTATATCAGCTCATCGTTTAATCTATAAAGAGAAAACGATTAACCACCTCCTTAGTGGTGCCAGTGCAGTGCGACTTCTTCCTTAGATATACTAAAAGTATATATATATATAGTTTTTGAAAACCAAAATATCACAAATACGCGCTCTCATCTACGTATACTATCTCTCTCTAATGTCTTACCCTAGGTTAACTATGTAACCTGGCTTTGATACCAAGTGTGACTGCCCGCCCCTGGCCAGCCGGCATTTCCCCGAAATGTGCTATGCCAGTGCCCGACCAGCACGGGACGGTCGTCAAAGGAAAAGGATTTGAAACTAAGAATCACCAAGAATCTGTAGTAACATATAAGATCAATCAACAAGGTCAAAACATCAAGCATATAGGTTATTTTAGATCAAACATACCCAAAAAGCATGATTTTCCCCTTAATCCCCTTAAGCATGTTTAACCAGCCAATTAGCAGACTTAATCCAAATTAACCCAAATTTTTATCAGAGGAATAAAATAATATTTTAGAATTTTTACATATTTTCCCATATTTATCTAAGTCATAATTTCGCTAATAATCACAAATCACCCCTAAGTAGCCATAATTAGTGTAAAAACATGCTAATCACTCACCTTAGCCACAAATAAATTCTTAGATCTGAAACTCCACTGATTTGGGTCGAATTCCTATAGAACACAGCAGCCCTAACTCTGATTTGATGCCAATCTGCCTTTATTTGATGTAGATTTTCCTAATATGTGATTAGAAAGTGATTTTAGAAGGTGGAGGCCATTACTAGGGTTCAAAGAATGTTTGTGGCGGCTATAAAACTGAGATGAGATGGCTTCCGAACTGATTTCAGCCTCCCCATAATCCTAATCCTGAAATAGGTTATGGACCCTTCCACTAATTACCTATTAAGCCCAGTTAAGCTGTTTTTCACCTTCCAAACCTTATTTCAGCCATATCTCCCAAACGGTAAGTCCGTTTGTTTAATTTGACCAATCTACGAAAAGGTAAACCATCATTCAAATCCAATGGAAGTGGTTTCAGGTCAAAACTTCTTACCAATCAAAAGTTATAGGCGAAACAAGATTCACTAGGGGCAAAATGGTCATTTGAAATTCGGCAAAAATTGTGAAAATGTGAAATAACCCCAATAGTCGTCTCCCAAAGTTACACGACCATATGACTTTGTATGTAGAAGAAATAAATATTCTACGATCCTCTGATGCATAAAGTGTGGGTCTTTACATATTCTTTGGGTGCATTCAAATACCTCATTCATTAAATCATTTGAATGTTAAATATGTATTTGTTTAATATATCTGAATAAATCATATTTACCTTACTAGATATCAATTTCCGTGTTCAAACCCGATTATTCGTTGAATAATGGTGTAAACACCTTTTAAATTCTTATGGATAATAAGGATTCCCTCCTCGAAATTTAATACTAAATATAACAAGATCATCTCTAAGAGATTCGATTTACTTACCATGAGAAAGCAGATCTTATATACTTAACTCGTTTCTGGATCCTATCTAGTCCTCACCTAGGAAAAGGCCAGGTGAGCCAGGGTAAACACCCACATTCAGATCTTAGAAACAGAAAATTAGGCTTACTCGTCGGCTTATTAGAGCCAAGATTAAATCATTGATTATTTGATTTAATTCCATCATTAATATCTTTAATTAATTTATAGATCTTTGAAACAATCTCTAAATACTTCATTGATCATTTAAAAACATTCATTAAGATTTAGAGAGAAGATTTATTACGTTTAGATCCAAATTTCATCGTTATAGAAAAAGGTGTTGGAAAAGCGTTGAAAAAGTGTCATTTAAGCATAATTCATTAAAACAAATTTTAAGATTCATATAATCAACTTAAATCACTTTTAAAACATTTTAGAGGATTATAAGATTTATTCCACAATTTTCAAAAGATAAAAAATCTCATCTTTTAACAACCGCATTAACATTATTTGAAATTACAAACTTTGGTTTTTTCGAAATCTTGTTTTGGTCATATTTCATGTTCTACTCAATGAAATCTTATTTTTTTTCAACTCCTGAAAGATATGATTGTAGGGATTTGAAAACAAATCTTGTTGTAAGAATTTGGATTCATACTTTTCAAGGTACAAAAGGTTGACTTCCTAAATAGTGAAACTGCAAGTTAGCGATTTGCGACACACTAAAATTGCTTTAAAATTAATATTATTTTCAAATTGTGTTTATACACTTAGAAGTGTTTATATTTCATTTCTAAAACATTTCAAATCATTTTCCAAAAGGTTTAACAATCCATTTTTAACCATTTCATTTAATGAAAGGAATGTCATTTCCTTTGTGTTTATCAATGCGTATTTAACGAGACTAGTTAAAAATCCATACAATCAAACATATAAATATCCAAACTTGTCAAACATTCATAAGTAACATTTAACATTCATATGACAATAGTACAGTATTCACATAATATCCATTTACTTCTGTGTAGTTAGTGTTGTTTAAGGATGAGTTTCCCACCTTGATTCATTATAAAAGTTCTTAAATTTGGCTATAGCTCTGCTACGATCATACCGAGGCAACTCAATCTTGCTCCTTCCTTCATTGATGATTGTGACCTAAACCTGACGAAGGCTCCAAGCTTCTGGTCTTGATTTCAAATTGTTATAGAATCTTCTAATGATGATATAAGAACTTTGGAAGAGTTTGAGAGAGTTTCGGATTTGTTTGATAACAACTTTGAAAAAGTTAGTGAAGTAAGATGCTATTTTTTTCTTTGGCTTTGAAAGCCATTAATAAGCTTCCTAAAAGCTTAAAGAGGAGGAAAAAGCAAAGAAAATAATGTGAAGAAATAGGGTTTAATGGATGGGTATTTAAGGAAAAACCTTGGAATAAAATATCTTGTGGATAATTACCAAAACCCCCTCCTCTACACCCTACTTCCTAAACCCCCACCCCTCTATGATTTGACTAGAAAATGGTATGAAATGATGGTGTATTAAGAGTAATTATGAAGGGGAGTGGTATTATTATATGAAAGTAAACTCTTTTTGTCTTCTTATACTTACTTTTTCCTTATCCCTTCTTAGCTTAATTAATTGCTTCATTAGCATTTTATTGTTGTATTACCATAATCATATATGTGTGCACATATGTTTTACACTCTCGTACAATTTTCGTTCTTCAAATCATTGAGAATGCAAAACTCGTTTATTTGTCGTATTTTCTGTTTTCACTTGAAATATTTAACTAGGCAAAAAAAATTGAAAAATGGCTTCCTTATTATTTTTCAATAATCAGAACATGATTATTTAGTCATTAAAAGACTATTAAATAATATTTATCCATTATTTAGGAAACTTGGGAATTTACCGATAAAGCTGTTAGAGAATATGCTAGAAAATATGTTGTCTTTATTTAATTGCATTGATTTGGGTTTATATTTCGTATAGAATTATTTATTATAATATACCCAAATATACTCTAAAATATTCTTATCTAGAATGTTCTTTTATATAAGGACAGATCATGTATAAATAAAGGCAAGGATTGACAATGTAAGCAAGTATCTTTTGTAATAAAGAATTAATAAAACAATAACAATGTAGTCTTTTATGTTTTACCATTTAATCTCTTTCCTCTCTATCAGAGCCAAGTCCAAGGGTGTAACAACCCGGATATTCTGAGCCAATTTAATTTTTTATTTTGGCAACTTTAATGAATTTTGAATATTTAAAATGAATTATTTTAAATAATAACAATGAGAAATTTATTTTGAATGGAATTAGACGTATATATTTATATAGATCGTCGTTAGAATATAATTATTTTATTTTAAGTATAAAAGGAATTGAAAATGGCGCGGTAGTTTGAAAATTCGATTTCAAATTTCAAATGAATGTATAGGATTCAAAATAAACCGGATTTTAGCGAAACTAAAAATATTTGAATCTATTTGAAAATATCTTTTCAATGAATCCGAAAAATCAAAATTTCATAGCGGGAATCAAAAGTTATGCCCAGTTGAAAATTCAGAATAGTCGTTATGGAATTTAATTATATTCTTTCATTATGTGATATATGGCCCGAAAATTCACATTTTGCATACGGATGAATTTGTACTCGAAACCACTTCCATTGAGTTCAGAATGCCGTTTACAACTCTAAAAAGTATAAGCTTTGATATATTCCGATACCCGGAATAGTGCCAATTAGGTGGGGTTTTTCGGTTAACAACACATAGCCCTTAAAAAGTGAAATTTTGCGTATGAGCTCAGAATTCGACGAGATAATTTTTTCTGGATTCATAATGACAAATCATTGTTGAGTTCCAAAGGGCGCGTCAAACGGAGTTAGTATGTGGCCGTGCGAGCTAAAACTGTTTAGGGTAAAACAGATAGTCATTTTACAAAGGAACGTTATTGATACGACCTCATAATTCGATTCCCTTTTTTTTGGATTCGTATCATCTAATAATGGTTAAATCCAAAAGGACATGATTTTTGGAGTTAGCATGTGAGCGTGCAAGAAGAAATGGTGCGCCAAAATCGCATTTTTAGAGCTTATCTAAGCATTTTTGAGAATTTTAACGGACGGTCAAACGAACTAGAAATTCGACGAAACTTGTTTCGTTGGACTCGTCTTCACGTCTACTATGTTGTATTCGAAATCCGCGGCAAACGGAGATCGTTCGCAGTCGGACGATTCGGGAGAAACGGGCATATAAACACTTAGCTTCCTTTTCCTTCTTCATAAATTCCTCCTTCCTCTTTTTGCATTTTCCCTCTTTAATGGGCTCCTCCCCAAAACCCATCAGCCGCCTCCCCTCCCCGCTGACCGACGGCCGCCGCCACCTCCCTTCGGCTACCTTCTCCTCCTCCTCTTCCTCCTCTTCTCTCTCTCCCCAATTTGCAACCCTAGGCTCCCAATCACCAACCACCACCACCCTGGGCCCCTCCACCGCCGCCGCCACCCACCAGCACCACCTCCACGCCCAATCAGGCCCAGCGCCGCCACGCACCACCCCAACTCCGGCTGTGGGCCCCGCTACACTCAAAAACCCATTTTCCACTAATTTCCCATTTTGCAGATAAAACCCTGAGCTTCCACATCCAATAACTCCCAAATCGTGCATTTCTGGACAAAACTCCACAGTGCTAAATTCGAAGGGCACGATTTTCTCTTCGATTTGGTATATGATAGTCCTATTTTGGATTGCGGAGTTGTCGGGAAAACTTGTCCAAAGTCTGTTGTCCAAACACTGTCAAAATGCTGTCTTTTTGCGATTTTCGGCGAAATAGCACATTTTCGGAAGGAAGACCACTAGGCAAAAGTTCTCCGGAATGGCGCATTTAAGTTGGAAAAAAATGGTGGGAAGATTGGAGCTCGTTTGCAAATTCTGGAACCGGAACAGCAAATCCGGGCGTTAGAAAAAAATTTGAGTTTTCTCCACTTTAAAACTTCTATGGTTTTTGACGAATGAAGTATGTAAAAATATGATTTTTATATTATAGAAATAATAAAATTATGATTTTTATAATATATAGATAATAAAAATTTGGTCTTTATATATGTAGTAGAGATATAAAAGTACGATTTTTACATATAAAGAGACGATATAAATATATGATTTTTATATAGTAGAGATTATAAAAATATGATTTTTATATAGTAGAGATTATAAAAATATGATTTTTATAAGATAGAGAATATAAAAATACGATTTTTATATATGTTGCAGCGAAATAAAAAAATTCGATTTTTATGTAATGTAGAGAATAAAAAATGATTTTTATATATGTAGTGAATACGGACAACGAAAGTGACAAAAGGAAACACGGCTAAGATTTCTACATATGAAGAGTCATGGCATTTGGTGTAGCTTATGGGTGAGAACTTCTCACTTTAATTCTTGTTTTCTAGTTAAAATTATATACTAGGATGCAGACGGTGCTTAGCAGCACCCGACACCCGTCGTCCACAGACCATGGGCGACTTGTTTGATTTTGTGTGTTGTGAAAATTGATTGTGATGTGGAATGAATGGAAATATACTCATGTGTTGAAATAAATATTATAACGTTAAAAATATAATTTTTAACGTGAATGTGAATAAATAAATATTCATTTACGAATCAGACGATTTGTTTATGTACACCCATTTGAAGGATATTGATTGGGACGATAAATTTTACACGTCGCCCAACTGCACAAATACAATTCTGTGTTTGTTGATTTGAAACCCCACACGGGTGTTGGGATGATATTTAGCGTACACTAATCCCAATTATTTAGATGTATGTCGATCGATTGGTTGACAAACTGTATAAGCGTTAATTATTTATATTTAATGCTTATGCAGTTATGTGGTGCACTTTGGATGATGGTTGATTATTTATCGTTGCTATTATATACATGTGTTGTATGGAATCCATATAATTAACATTATATGGTAATTGATTGAGCCTCATTCCAATTTGGAAAATAAAGAATATTATAAAATAAAGATTCATGTGTTGAATAGAATAAATAGTCATGTGTTGACGATACTCATGTGTTGAGAATATTCATGTGTTAAAACTTATCATGTGTTGAACGAAATATTTTAACAATAAAATTCACATCTTTATCATATTACAGATTAGAAACTAACTGGAAACTAGATAAGATGAGTGGTTTCCTGGGTATTGATCTGATGTTGGTTTCGGCCTTCGGGGTTAATACTTAGGGAATCGTTCTCTTGCTAATTTACGGTTGGAGTCTGATTAAGAATTAAACGATAGAAATCATAATTTTATAAAATATATTAAATAGATTATATAGTCATGTGTTGACGATACTCATGTGTTGAGAATATTCATGTGTTGAAAGAAATATATATTCATGTTTTGAAGAAAATATTCATTTGTTGAATAGAATAACGAAGTTATTGAAATATATAAAGCTGTGTTGATTAGAGATGCATCATTTTGACGCGAACGATATTTATATCGATTATATTCGTTTTTATAATGAATATAGAAAAGGAAGTGATTTCAAAATATAACGTTTTGAAAATATTATCACTTATATGTTAATGATATGGAATATTCAATTTTGATTTAAAATTGAATATGAAGTTGAAATTGTTTTGAAAACGAATTTAAAACGATTTATAAAATACGTTTTGAATTGAAATCGACGAAATATATATATATATATATATATATATATATATATTAATGGCCTGAATAGAACGCGCCGCGTCGCGGTAGTTCGCGAATTTCGACCATTGACTTCCAATTGACGTTGCTTGAGATCCGACCGTCAGATTCTCCTGAAACCGGAATCATTGGGTTCGTATCGAAAAGAGCTTTCCAATGAATATTATAAATTTGAAATCAAATGGTTGGATTTGTAATTATGTCCAAATCAAATTTGGAAAAGGTCGCTCTAAGTGCAGTTCGACGACCGTTATTGGAAATCGACTGTACGGGCCTTGATAAAATTATTTAAAATATCAATAATTTGTGTAAAATCATAATATATGAATTGGAAAGAACTGGGATGAAAAATTCCACATTTGAAAGGATAAAAATATATTTTTATCGAAATGAACTAGATTTGAAATGGTTTGGAAAATAATCAGAATTTCCAATATACGAATTGGAATGGATTTGAATCGTAATTATCTTCAGAATATTTCAATGTTGGATTTCATAATTATACAGATATGGTTGTGGAAATTTGAAAGATATATTTATATCATTCTTTCCAATACGATATTTGTTGGTTTCAGAATTTGATATTGAATTTAAGCCGATATATTTTCTATTCAGAGCCTTGTATTTATTATCAAATGGGATTTGGGTTTGTTGTGAATGGCGTCTTCATTTACACTGTTCTTAAACCCAGTTTAGAAAAGAATAAATCTTTTAATTAAGATTTAGTGAAATTTTCCAGTTAATTAGTATTTAATTGGAATTGAATTTAAATTGGTTTTTGGGTTTATCGTGAGCGGTGTTTTGAATAACACCTGTTCTTTAACCCGATTAACAATGGAATGTGATTTTGGATTTATCGTGAACCGTGTTTTAGATGACATTGGTACTTTAACCCAGTTAAAGAGAGGATATTGATTTTTGGGAAGATTAAAACTAAATGGAGTTTTAATGAATGTTTAATTAGATTGAAACGATTGAGAATGGAGTATCACCAGTTTTGCTCCAAAGCGATAGTTAAATCTTTAATTAGATTTGAACGTGAAATGGTAATTAATATTTACTGATAACACCGTGGTCTTAGATATGGAGTATTACCATTTTTGCTCCATGGGATGAATAGGTTAGGATTGGAAAATAAAATAAATAATTACTTTGGTGTGGTTCGCTAATCCCGACTAGTTTGGAAAACCTTAACATGGTTTGAAATGATATCCAAAGGAAGATTAAAGAATAAATTTAGAAGAATTTATCTTTGATAAAATTAATTGGAACCTTTCCCTAAGAATGTGAAAACCTGAATAAAAGAATATTCTGAATTGGAATGAGGCGTATGTTGTGTTTGTGTAACACTTATTTATTATATACGCTGGTTATTCAGAAAGCCCGGGTTTATACCCATTCTGAATAACCGATTCGACGATAAGTCGAAGATGAAGATGGTGGTTGAAGACCGGAGACCTTCACATCGTTTGGATGATTATTGATGATCTTGATTGGGCTGTACACCCAAAAGGAGGGAATCAATTGGTGATCGTCCAGACGTACTTGGAGATCGATGGATATGCGAGGAATAAGGTTCCTCCGGTTTCGTTCAGACCCATAACGAACTTGTAAATGGACTGTGTGTCTGACATTGGATTTTATTCTATGTGATTGTTTTCTATTAAATATATATCTGTTTGGCGACGGAGAATTTATTCTCTTGTTTAACGCCCTTCTCTGAGACGTACGAACTTAGAGGTTATATATCGATAGATATCAATCGCATGGCATGAATTGCCTATGTGGCATGCCTAAGTGGCAAATGATCAAGGCTTCTATTGAAAAGCAAAGTCTTGTGGTTGATGATCAAAGCACGGCCTGTGTGGCATAGCTTTGTGTATAGCATTAATTCGCGAGCCTCACACCTCGGTATGAGTCAAAAACGGGATAGTGACTGCAGGGAGAGAACGACGTTTCCTTCTAGCTATGGGTGATGTCAGTGACCTACCAGCCCTGACATTTATATACTTTTTACCTGTGTGGTTGTTCTACGCGAGGCGCCTCAGGTATAGGTCTGTTAGGACCGGGAAACATGTGTTCAGGAATAACTAATCCCCAAAAGTAAGAGAGGACCAGCCCTGAAGATCCAGGATCGATGTGTGTGGTCCTGAGACATTTGCTAGAGTATCTCGAATGGAGAGGAGCTTGCCTCTTGCCTCGACTCATGACAAAATCCAATTTCCAATACAACCTTTGTGGTTTTAATTGTAGAACTAGTATGGCGACATAGTAGATGGTAGCTATGTCGTCTATGATTGATACATTTATATTTGAAGTTGTTTTCTTCACTTATAGTAATAATAAAAGATGAAATTTATCGTATCAAGCATTCTTTTGCTATTATAAGGTAAAACCCTATCCTCCGGCTTGCGTTGCATTGTGTGATGGGACCTAGGTCTTATAATAGCTTCATTTTTCTTTATTTAGCTTTGCGCTGTTGTTTTATGCACTAGTATTCTTGGGAAGAAACCTGTTCCGTGTTATACGGCGTGGTCCCTTGATTTACCTAACTTTAGAATAAAGATTAATAACTGTTTTAGTTCTCACACCAGTCACATGACTGACCTGGAGTTTATTGTTTTAACCTAAACTCTGGGTGCCCCTATTTTCCACACGGCCAGCTAGTAGTTTTGGTTTTGTAGATTTATATTCACAGGATCCTGGTTTACAGCTGGAATGATACTCGGAAAGCTCTGTATCCGTGTATTTCTTTCAGTTGTGTGTTGTATTTTTTTTCCGCTACTATGTATTTAAATGTAATTTGAATCTCTGATATTTATCAAACGTGTAATATTTATTTGTACTCTGTATATTCTTGTACTCTGATGGAAATTGTGGTAATATCAATGAAATGTTCTTTTATTTGTGTTCTGATTCGTCTTGTCCTCAAAGCAATCTGTGCTTTCCTTCACGGGGAAGTTCGGGTTGCCACAAATGGAGGATATATATATATATATATATATGAAAGTTAGTTAATATACCAACATGGTGGTCAGAGTAGGCCTTGAACTCTTGACCTCTTAAAAGGCAGGAGCATGCCTTTCCACTTGGCCACACTATGTTGATACATACATATAATTAAATGTATATGTTGAAGGATACTTCAGACTTCCACCATCTCTTTGAAATTTGTAGTCAATTTGAAGCCTTCAACACTTGGATTGTGATTAGGAAAGTGCCTATCTGAATAAATTTCGATGCTTTATATCTTGTGAATCTAAGTAAATCGTTGTCGTCCATCTAAATTGAAAAATCTAGATCTTACTCATTAAAGCTTCTCGTCCTCAGTTGTGTTTTTCGTGTTTTATGATGGTTGCTGTAGTCCATGACTCAAAGACACGTGGAAACTTGCCACTGGTTCTGAAAGCACGTCACATGAAGTTGTAGGTACATCATAGTGCCTTAGCTTCGATGGTTAGCAATAAAGTGAAATAGAAATTTGGGTTTTGTGGTTTCGATCATGGGAAATTTTGTAATTTTCGGTGTTGATGGACGGTGTCTGATGTTTAATTTGGGAGGAATTGATCGATTTCAAGTTAGCAGTTGTAGACTTTTTTTGGAGGTTGGATGGGGTCCAATTGGTTGCAGGTGATGCTTGTAAATGATTTTGTAGAGGCTTTTGAAGCGGGTACGTAGTGAGCTCGATGGGGTCTTGGTGATTCTGTGGATTTGAGATTGTAGGAGTTGTTGCAGGTTGAAGGGTTTAGGCAGCATTGGTTTTGGGATGGGCGGACTGTGGCAGTGGTGAAGTTTATGGAAGTAGATGATGTTTAGGTGGTAAGAGAAGGGTAATTGGAATTTGTGAGTGTACAAGACAAAAAGAAAAGAAAAGGAAAATAAGTTGAGGCAGAAGAAGTAAATAAAGTTGTGGATACATGTTTGCGTGAATCTGTAGTCAAGGACTGGCTTCAGGAGTGGCGTTTGCGGATTAGAGAGGGAGATAGAGGATGTGATTTGTTGTTGCAGCTTGGTTTGCAAATGTGGTTTGATTTTACTGGAGGAGGCTTGGAATGGTAGCATCAAGAGGAGACTAGGTAGTGGATGTTGTTGTGGATTGGTAGTTTGCGTGCGGATGGTGATGTTCGCTATTGTTTGGGTCAAGTGATAGTTGCGTTCAAGTCTTGAGCCGGAGGATAAATGGAGATGAAGGCGGGCTAGTGAGTGAATAGTGGGTGCAAGAGGTAGTGTTCAATAGTGTTGGTTACAGTTTTTGGTTTGTGATTTGGTTGGAGTGATTGTTTGAGGAAGTTGTTTGAAAGTTGTTGTGTTTGTGGATGAAGTTTATGATAGGAGATGAAACTGGTATGGTGTTGACTTTTGTGATGGGTTGATTGAGTTGCTAGAGAGTAACATTAGTTTGAAAATGTTTATTGTTCGTTTGATGTTTATATCGGTAACCCACTTTATTACGAGGGCAGTCGACGTTGATTGAAGGTGGTAGATGGTATTGTAAGGTATGTTTGGAGGATGCAAACATATTCGGACTAATCCCCATTGATTTGTTTTTTTTTTTTTTGATATATTTGGGGGATGCAAACATATGCAAACCCATCTTATTTTAGTTTATTTTGTTTTCTTTGTATGTTTGGGAGATGCAAACATACAAATACATCTAGGACCAGTTTTGTCATTTGGTCGCTCAGATCTTTTGCCTACCGATCAGAATGAAGATAGTTGAGTTGTTTTGGAGTTTCAGATTAAAGTTGTTGAGTTGTTCGGAGTTATATTTGAAACACCCCACCTCCGTTAAGGTCACTCACAAAGGGAATGCCTTAACTTTGGTGGAGGGTTATAGGTACAAGACATAGAAAAATTTACAAGACAGATAAATTAAACAGCAGAATTCAAATATTTATTGCACATGTAGTTCAATACAAAAGCATTACATCAAATTGTCTCAAAATAACTTCCAAAACATTACAACATAGTCTCTGTCTTGATTATTCAATAAATAAAGCATAAACCAAAAGTAAAAATGCATAAATCCCCAAGGATAATGTCCAAGAGCCATAGCCAAGGTAGGAGAGAGTCCAAATCATACATCTACTTTCTTGAAGCTTGCAAAGAGTCTGACTAAGCTGCAGTATTCCCTCCCTGTGGACCTTAGGGGGGGGAACGGAAGAAAAAAGGACGAGAGAAAATGGGTCAGACAATAAGTCCGGTAAGTTCAGTGATTACTAGTATTTAAACAAGGAAAGGGATCATGACAGTGATAACATAACATAGGACAATACCCTAATATAAGATAAGAGGAACATGTGATCGCACCCATTTTTATAGTCTCTGCACCTACTTAACCATTGGTTCAACCAGCCCCACGTGTTTATAACAAACGATCCCCTTAATGATCGGCTCCTACTCGCATGCATTCATGTCAAGTGTCATTCGGCCCCACCTGACTGTAGCTATCTGTGCTGGTCCCACCATGGGTTGTATCAGTCCCTCTGGTGGCAACCCGACACGATTCAAGATGCACATTGTACACTACTGATGCCCAGTGCCTGATTTTTCCACTTCGAAGTACGTGCATGCCCATACTACGTTGGAACCTACACTGGCCCACCAACCGCCGACGTTTTGACCGCTTTTAATTCAGCCAGTAATCGTGCCCCACCCTGCCTAGTTTCAGGGTACCATGATACATCTATGTGGGTTACTGCTGAAATGGGTCCCCGTTACTAGGGTTTTCTAATCAACATGTTTATTTGGTTAAGTGTCCAAGTTTACCTAACCCCACCCATTCGTTTAGTTAACATGTTGAATCGTTTAAGTGTTTTCCTAATTTACTTTACCCTACCAATCCTGACTTAACTTTAATTTGTTAAAGCACTAACCACTCACATTAGACAGGTCTTGTTGTGGTCACTGGATGTGCCGGTCGGTTCCAGGAAGACTTACACCACAACTCAGTCTAACCTCGGGTTCTTTTTGGGCTTGATGCACTAACCACCCACATTAGACAGGTCTTGTTGTGGTCACTGGATATGCCGGTCGGTTCCGGGCAGATTTACACCACAACTCAGTCTAACCTCGGGTTAGGCATATTCGTCTTTTCTAAAATTCATATTTTTCTATATATATGTCAAATTTCTTTATGTGAATTAAATTTAATTTAATCATGCCATAATTATCCTTTGATTATGCTCAACATAAATGGTATATCAAATATACCATTTAATGAACAAATCTATGCCATGAATTTTCATATTTCCCATTGCTACCCCCGTGGAACGTACGCATAAATCACATAAAATATTGGGCTAGTAAGTTAGCCTAACCCATAAACAAGAAAAGGTGTAATAAACAAGAGACATGAAATAAACGTAAAATAACATACATTTCAACTCATGTGTAACTTGGCATAAAGGTAACATTAACTTTAATCAAATAGGTAAAGGTGAACTTGTGACTAAGTTGGGTCTAATGGTCATGTAAACTTGACAAAGGTCTAGCATGGAAGTTTAACATATAATCACAATTTCAACCCACAACTTAGCATATAATCTTATGTATGTCAAAACATAAGAAAGCTATTATAATCATTTTTAATCACAATTTAGCATGATGTTAAAAACATAAGAGGACTACAATTCCACTTTTACAACATAATTAGATTCAACCTAACATGAATATACATGAGTGTTGATCTAACATATAAGCATGTGTTTTAGACCACAAACTTGCAAATAACCACCAATTTATAGCATGACATGTTTTACCATTTAATTGGCAAAATAAACCCAAATCATAATAGATTTTAATAACATACAATATGTTCATCACCATAAGCATATAGACATGATTAATATACAACATGTTCATCGCCATAAGCATATAGACATGAAATATACAACATGTTCATCGCCATAAGCATATATACATGATTAATTACAACGATACTTTAAGATAAACGAGAATCAAATCTTATACGTAAGCATCATTCTATATCCCAATTACCACATGTCATGATTCAATGGAAAGAATGCTTAAATATACATTATAACCAACTTACAAACTAAAAGAAATTCTTACATTCTGAAATCTGAATTCTGAAATTGGAGATGCGCGCCTTTGACGAAGATTGTTGAATTAGACTAGTTTTAATTTGATTTTAGATGTAAGCTTTTAACTCATCTTTGAATTGAAAACGGTGACGGCTACTCCAAGTTCTCTACTGACGGCATTTCAGTTCTAGGATTATTTTTCTGTGTGTTTTTAGGTTGAGCATTGAGTTGTTTGTATAGAATTTTAGTTTAATTATAGCCGTCGGATGAATCTAGGGTTAATCACAGCCACTCAGACCAGATCAGGACCATCCAGAAACCCTAGTGACTCAGCAGCAAGTCATCAGTCGTTCAAAATTCAGATCTGGCCGGGGGCCAGGTCGACCCCCAGGTCGACCTTTAGGGGGAAGGTCGACCTCTAGGGAGGAGGTCGACACTAAGGTCGACCCCCTGGTCGACCTGCCTGGGCGGGAATTTTCCCGCCCAGCCCGCTTCTGACTTCTGTTTTGAATTCGAACTTGTTTTTCGAGCTGTTTGAATTCATTTTAATTTTCTGGAAACTTCTGACAGTCATAACTTCTTCATACGAAGTCAAATTTACGCAAACTCGGATTCTATCTCAACCAGAATTCCGAGACGAACACAATGGCGTAACCTGTTTCCCTTAATTCTCACCTTTTAAATTAAGTATTCTAGGATTCGTTATTGTAAGGTAAATAGAAAGTACGGGGTGTTACATTCTCCCCTCCTTTTAGGATTTCGTCCCCGAAATCTTCAAGTCGAGAAGAACTTATATCCTACCATCCAATCACCCATCTACTCAACCATCAAACACAGGCGTCCATTTTCCTTAAAAGATTGCTAATTCTTCATGATCATATGCATTGTGTGTGTACATGTCCTTATCTAATGTAAAATCAGGCGGTCTACTGATTCAGTTGACCTCCTTAATGCAAATTATGTCGGTGCCATGAGTCCATTATGAACGCATTTTTTTTTACTCAAAATTTTCTACATGAGTGCACAATCATTCATGCAAATGCAACGTCCATATGATAACACATCAAGTTTCCATCCATACACCAATACATATATGCATATGCAATATGGAAGTGACTGAGCAATTCTGATACCTATCATGTGTTTATATGCATCCAATAGCAACCACTAGCAACTACTTGCAACCATCAATCATAACATGTTTCAATTAGATGTTTACATCCAATTGGGTTCCTACCTAAGGATAAAGGATAAGATCGAGGAGATATACCTAAAAAGATAGATACGAGCATAAACTCAAAGGAAAAAGAGATTAAAGACGTACCCTCAAAAAGAAAAGGGTAGGTTGCGTGTATTCTGTCCTCAGTTTCCCAAGTTGCGTCTTCATTGATGCCGCTCCATTGAACTTTGACGAGCTTAACTTCACGATTGCGTAGCTTTTTGACCTCTGTTCCCAAGATACGGGTTGGAATTCTCTTCATAGTTGCTTCTCTTTCAACTTCAACTTCCTCTAGCATACTTGGTTCTACCACTTCCGTAGGTGAGAGACATGAAAGACATTATGAACCCCGACCAACCTTTTGGGGAGCTGTACCCTGTAAGCCATCTTCCCAATCTTCTCGATGATAGGGAATGGCCCTACAAATCTTGGTGCTAACTTCCCTGCGGATCCAAAGCGAACGACGTTCCTCAAAGGAGATACTTTAAGTAACACCTTGTCTCCAACTTCGAACTCAAGGTCAGTTCTTCTTCTGTCTGCGTAGGACTTCTGTCTATCTTGGGCAGTCTTCATTCTTCTTTGTATTAAGTCTATTTTCTCTGAAGTTTCTCTGATCATGTCTGGCCCAAGTATGAGCTTGTCAGTGGACTCCCACCAGCAAGTTGGTGACCTGCACGGTCTTCCATATAAAGCTTCGAAAGGTGCCATGCCTATGGTAGCTTGGTAGCTATTGTTGTAAGAAAATTCCACCAAAGGTAGATGATCCGCCCATGTACCTCCGAAGTCAAGAATGCATAGTCTCAAGAGGTCTTCTAATACTCTGTTTACTCTTTCCGTCTGGCCATCGGTTTGAGGGTGATACGCCGTGCTTAAGCATAACTGTGTGCCTGCAGCCTCTTGTAAACTCTTCCAAAACTCACTCATGAAGATTGGATCCCGATCACTCACTATGCTGGAGGGTATCCCATGGAGTCGAACTATCTCTTTGAGATATATGGATGCTAGAGATGAGGCAGTCCTACTCTTGACGGGTATAAAGTGGGCGCTTTTTGTGAGCCTGTCCACTATTACCCAAATGTTGGTATTGCCCTTTCTTGATCTAGGCAACCCATCTATAAAGTCTATCGAGATGCTATCCCATTTCCACTGTGGGACCTCTAGAGGATGGAGCAGACCACCAGGCTTCTTCTGCTCCGCGTTGACTTGTTGGCATATTAAACACTTAGAAACAAATTCAGCTAAGTCTCGCTTCATGCCATTCCAAAAGAAAGCCCTTTTGATGTCTTTATACATTTTCTCTCCACCTGGGTGTATGGTCAGTTTGGAATGGTGTGCCTCTTCTAGAACCGCCTTTATCAAGCGCCTTGCTTGTTGGACACATAGTCTTCCTTCTCGTCTCAACCAGCCCTTGGCATCAATGGAGTATCTATTGAGGTGACTAGAAGTTTCACCCTTAATTAACTTGTCCATCACTTCGGCTAGCTGAAGGTCTTCATTTGCGCGGCTCTAATTGAGTCTAATAGAGTTGGTCGCACTTCTAATGTTGCTAGCAAGACAAGTACAAAGTCAGTGGAGGGTCTGAAGTTAAAGCTTGCTATGAACTCCAAGCTTTTCCTTTCCACAAATATAGGGCTTAAGGTCAGCTTCTTTCTACTCAAGGCATCTGCTACAGCATTGCCCTTGCCAGGAGTGTAGGAAATTTCAAAATCGTACGAGGAAAGAAACTCCATCCACCTCTACTGCCTCAAGTTGAGATCTTTCTGTGAGAATAGGTATTTCAACGATTTATGGTCAGTATACAGTTCAAATTTCTCATCTAGGAGATAATGGCGCCAAGTCTTAACTGCAAAAACGATGGCTGCCAACTCTAGGTCGTGGGTTGGGTAGTTTTTCTCATGTACTTTCAACTGCCTTCCACCATAAGCCACTACCTTCCCTTCTTGCATCAGAACAACGCCTAGTACCGTTCCGCATGCATCTGTGTATATTGTAAACATCTTGCTTCCATCAGGCAATGTCAGAACTGGGGCTATTGTTAGAGCCTATTTCAAACGTTGGAAAGCAATATCGCAATCCAAATCCCAGTTGAAAGCTAGGTTCTTCTTTGTAAATCTTGTTAGTGGAGCTGAGATTTTTGCAAAATCTTTGACGAACTTTCGATAAAAGCCAACTAGCCCGAGAAAGCTTTGGACTTCGGTTGCATTTCGAGGAACCTTCCAATCTTGCACAGCAACCAATTTTGTGGGGTCCACAGCTATCCCCTCTTTGGACACCACATGTCCAAGGAACCTAACTTCTTCTCTCCATAAATAGCATTTGGAGAATTTGGCTTTCAACTGATGTGCACGGAGAGTATCCATGACTTCTCTTAAGTGTTGAGCATGCTCTTCCTCACTTTTTGAGAAGATCAAAATATCGTCTACGAAGACCCCCACAAACTTATTGAGGAACTCTCAGAACACCCTGCTCATTAAATCCACGAAGTAAGCAGGTGCGTTTGTCAAGCCGAAGGGCATGACAAGCCACTCGAAGAAACCATCGGGAGTTTTGAACGGGGTCTTATCAATGCTATCTTCAGCCACTCTTAGCTGATGAAACCCGGTAGCTAAATCTAATTGGGAGAAAACCGATGCACCTACAAGATGATCGAACAAATCATCTATTCTTGGGAGTGGGTGTCTATTCTTCATGGTCAGCTTGTTTAGCTCCCTATAATCAACGCACAGACGAAGCGAACCATCAGCTTTGGTTGTGAACACTATCGGAGCACCCCATTCAGAAATACTCCGTCTTATGAACCCATTTTCAAGCAGCTCTTTGATTTGTTTGCTGAGCTCCTTTCTCTCCCTTGGGTCCATGTGCCTAACGTGTAAAGCCACGGGCTTTGCATTATCAACGAGGTATATGCGGAAGTCTATCTCCCGCGTCGGAGATAAGCCCTTTACCTCTTCAAACACATCCGAGTATTCACAGACTACCCTTACAGACTGCAAGTTCTCAACAGACGCATCAAGAGATTCTAGATAACTAAGCATGACGGAGTTCATGGGATTACAAGAAATTTCGAGAGTGGTACCGAGGCGAGTCATGAGTCTAACCACTATCTTTTCACAATCGAGGACGGCACCATTACTGGATAGCCTGTCCATGCCTAGAATCAACCTAAAGCCCATGAAGCCCAAAACAAAGGCATTACATCTAAACCCAACGCTTAGTATAGATATTTTCAAATCCAAACAAACCATTGACAAATAGGCTGAGCCCCCAATTGGATTTGAAACAACCGAGGGATCCTCTACTATACTGGTGTCTAGGTGCAGAGATTCCACTAAAGCAGTAGATATAAAAGAGTTTGATGCGCCAGAATCAAATAGTGTACGAACAGGATGATCAAAAAGATAGACTAAACTTTCGATAGAAATATTTCTACCTCGTTCTTGCGGAGATGCCGTGAGAGCGTGAACTTGTCCTCCGGAAGAAGGTCCAGCTCCCTGCCCTTGCTTCTTTGGGCAATCCCTTGCCATGTGTCCTGTCTCACCACAGTGGAAACAACCACCCATCTTTCTTTTCTTCTTCTTGCAGTCTTTGATCAGATGTCCAGGGATGCCACAGAAATTACACTTTCTCTTTTCACGGGGTTTGTTGTTCTTCCCACCTTTCTTTGAATCAGCCTTCTTGTTTTGCGACCCTTCCCCCTTCTTATCTTGAGGCACTTCTGCTTTTGCCTCATTCTTGCCCTTGTCCTCCTCATGTAAGAGTGCCATGTCTACTAACCTCTCGTAAGTAGCCCCCACAGGTATATGGGTCATAGCCAAGCTGTGAAGTGGCTCATTCAACCCCTTGACAAAGCGGAGAGGCTTCTTATGAGGAGTATTCACTAAGTCCCGTCCAAATCGGACTAGCTGATTGAATTGATTGACGTACTCCTTGACCGTCATACTTTCTTGCTTAAGAGATAAGAACTTTTTCAGCTATAAACTTCGTTCAACTTATGAGAGAAATTTCATCTCAAACCTTATTCTGAAATCCACCCATGTTTCAACGGGTCTTTCAAAGTTAGTGACTTCCCACTAATAGGAAGCTTCATCTTCGAGCAACCACACTGCCAACTGTATCTTTTGTCTATCATCCACCTCGAAGATATCGAATATATCTTCAGTTTCTTTGAGCTAATTCCTTGCTTCTACAAATGATTCAGTTCCCTTGAATTCCTTTCGACCCATGGCCCTAAAGTCTCTACAAATCTTTGACAAAGCATTTGCACGAGGAGGAGGAGGGGGAGGAGGAACTGCTGCAGCTGGAGGAGGAATATCTGCTGGGCCTGCGTCGTTGGCCCTATCCTCTAAGTACCTCTTGAACCAGCCAGATATCGGTACACCATCTGGGAGGTTAAGATGCCCAAACATGCTAAAACGAAAAAGAAAAGATTCAAAACAAAGGATAGAATGATAGGGAACATGGATTTGGGGGATTAAGCCTTTAAAATAAAATAACACTTTTTCTTGAAAAATGCTTCTTTATGTTTCTTTCGAAGATAGTTTTTAAAAAAAATTCTTATCTGATCCGGTAAACCTTTGCTCTGATACCAAGTGAAACACCACACCTCCGTTAAGGTCACTCACAAAGGGAATGCCTTAACTTTGGTCGAGGGTTATAGGTACAAGACACAAAAAAAAATTACAAGACAGATAAATTTAAGCAGCAAAATTCAAATATTTATTGCACACGTAGTTCAATACAAAAGCATTACATCAAATTTTCTCAAAATAACTTCCAAAACATTACAACGTAGTCTCTGTCTTGATTATTCAATAAAGAAAGCATAAACCAAAAGTAAAAATGCATAAATCCCAAAGGATAATGTCCAAGAGCCATAGCCAAGGTAGGAGAGAGTCCAAATCATACATCTACTTTCTTGAAGCTTGCAAAGAGTCTGACTAAGCTGCAGTATTCCCTCCCTATGGACCGGGGGGTGGAACGGACGAAAAGAGGACGAGAGAAAATGGGTCAGACAATAAGTCTGGTAAGTTCAGTGATTACTAGTATTTAAACAAGGAAAGGAATCATGACAGTGATAACAGAACGTAGGACAATGCCCTAATATAAGATAAGAGGAACATGTAATCGCACCCATTTCTATAGTCTCTGCACCTACTTAACCATTGGTTCAACCAGCCCCACGTGTTTATAACAAACGATCCCCTTAATGATCGGCTCCTACTCGCATGCATTCATGTCATGTGTCATTCGGCCCCGCTTGACTGTAGCTACCTGTGCTGGTCCCATCATGGGGTGTATCAGTCCCTCTGGTGGCAACCCGACACGATTCAAGATGCACAGTGCACACTACCGATGCCCAGTGCCTGATTTTTCCACTCCGGAGTACGTGCACGCCCATACTCCGTCGGAACCTACACTGGCCCACCAACCGCCGTCGTTTTGACCGCTTATAATTCAGCCCAGTAATCGTGCCCCACCCTGCCTAGTTTCAGGGTACCATGATACATCTTGTGGGTTACTACTGAAATGGGTCCCCGTTACTAGGGTTTTCTAATCAACATGTTTATTTGGTTAAGTGTCCAAGTTTACGTAACCCCACCCATTCGTTTAGTTAACATGTTGAATTGGTTAAGTGTTTTCCTAATTTACTTAACCCTACCAATCCTGACTTAATTTTAATTTATTAAAGAACCAACCACTCACATTAGACAGGTCTTGTTGTGGTCACTGGATGCGCCGGTCGGTTCCGGGCAGATTTACACCACAACTCAGTCTAACCTCGGGTTCTTTTTGGGCTTGATGCACTAACCACCCACATTAGACAGGTCTTGTTATGGTCACTGGATATGTCGGTCGGTTCCGGGCAGATTTACACCACAACTCAGTCTAACCTCGGGTTAGGCATATTCGTCTTTTCTAAAATTCATATTTTTCTATATATATGTCAAATTTCTTTATGTGAATTAAATTTAATTTAATCATGCCATAATTATCCTTTGATTATACTCAACATAAATGGTATATCAAATATACATTTTAATGAACAAATCTATGCCATGAATTTTCATATTTCCCATCGCTACCCCGTGGAACGTACGCATGAATCACATAAAATGTTGGGCTAATAAGTTAGCCCAACCCATAAACAAGAAAAGGGGTAATAAACAAGAGACATGAAATAAACATAAAATAACATACATTTCAACTTGTCATGTGTAACTTGGCATAAAGGTATCGTTAACTTTAATTAAATGGGTAAAGGTGAACTTGTGACTATGTTGGGTCTAATGGTCATGTAAACATGACAAAGGTCTAGCATGGAAGTTTAACATATAATCACGGTTTCAACCCACAACTTAGCATATGATCTTATGTATGTCAAAACATAAGAAAGCTATTAAAATCATTTTTAATCACAATTTAGCAAGATGTTAAAAACATAAGAGGACTACAATTCCACTTTTACAACATAATCAGATTCAACCTAACATGAATATACATGAGTGTTGATCTAACATATAAGCGTGTGTTTTAGACCACAAACTTGCAAATAACCACCAATTTATAGCATGACATGTTTTAGCATTTAATTGGCAAAATAAATCCATTACCCAAATCGTAATAGATTTTAATAACATACAATATGTTCATCACCACAAGCATACAGACATGATTAATATACAACATGTTCATCGCCATAAGCATATAGACATGAAATATACAACATGTTCATCGCCATAAGCATATAGACATGATTAATTACAACGATACTTTAAGATAAACGAGAATCAAATCTTATACATAAGCATCATTCTATATCCCAATTACAACATGTCATGATTCAATCGAAAGAATGTTTAAATCTACGTAATAACCCACTTACAAACTAAAAGGAATTCTCGCATTCTGAAATCTGAATTCTGAAATTGGAGATGCGCAACTTTGATGAAGATCGTTGAATTAGACTAGTTTTAATTTGATTTTAGATGTAATCTTTTAACTCGTCTTTGAATTGAAAACGGTGACGGCTACTCCAAGTTCTCTACTGACGGCATTTCAGTTCTAGGATTATTTTTCTGTGTGTTTTTAGGTTGAGCATTGGGTTGTTTATATAGAATTTTAGTTCTATTATAGCCGTCGGATGAACCTAGGGTTAATCACAGCCACTCAGACTAGATCAGGACCTTCCAAAAACCGTAGTGACTCAGCAGCAAGTCATCAGTCGTTCAAAATTCAGATCTCGCCGGGGGCCAGGTCGACCCCTAGGTTGACCCTAAGATCAACTCCCAGGTCGACCTCTAGTGGGGAGGTCGACACTAGGGTCGACCCCGTGGTCGACCTGCTGGGCGGGAATATTCCCGCCCAGTCCGCTTCTGACCTCTGTTTCGAATTTGAACTTGTTTTTCGAGCTGTTTGAATTAATTTAAATTTTCTGGAAACTTCTGACAGCCATAACTTCTTCATACGAAGTCAAATTTGCGCAAACTCAGACTCTATCTCAACCAAAATTCCGAGACGAACACAATGTCGTAACCCATTTTCCTTAATTCTCAACTTATAAATTAAGTATTCTAGGATTCGTTATTGTAACGTTAATAGAAAGTACGGGGTGTTACAATATTTGAATGTTTGATGCTTGGTGTTTGGTGCCACTCTCTAACAATATTGAAATGGTTGCTCGATCTTGCTAATCTTCAGTTTGCAGCTTCTATTTGGCAAACTCACGATTTTTCGCATTGTGAGTTTGAGGGGGTGTTAGAGAATATGCTAGAAAATATTTTGCCATTATTTAATTTCATTAATTTGGGCTTATACTTCGTACAAAAATATTTAATATAATAGACCCAAATATACTTTAGAATATTCTTATCTAGAATGTTCTTTTAGATAAGGACAAATTATGTATAAAAGAGGCAAAGATTGACAACGTAAGCAAGTATCTTTTGTAATGATCAATTAATAAAGTAATAACAATGTAGTCTTTTCTGTTTTAACGTTTAATCTCTCTCCTCTCTATAATAAATTCTAACAAAAGCAATATTGATTTTCCTTGTATTTTTAAGTCAATTATATTTCCCTATACAACTTGTTTCTAATTGGTTTGTTTTGACTATATGACATGTCTAAAATGATTTCTAATCCTTTATATCCTTATCTGAAAGATTATAATAATTATCAATTTATTAAATTTCAAGTTAAATCCATGAATCAATAATAACCTTATTGATGATGTCATAAAATTCATTAAATTTACAAAGATAAAAACTATAATACCTTATTCTATATTCTTCTTTAATTTTGAAAATAAGTGTATGTATTCAAAACCATGCGCAATCCTTAGGGATAGAAATCAATTCTATTGAAATAATGATTTCGGTCATTTTGCAACTATTTCCCTAGGGGAATATTTTACAAACTAATTTCCAAAAATTAAGTTTATTATCATTGATATTTCCCTTAAACATCATTATTAGTTGGAATTAATCCAATTTAGATATTTAAAATAATTTAAATACCCTAATTAAGATTGTTAAATTATAGGTTGCTTCATCAGTAGAGGGACACTGAGCTTTCATATAATATAATAGATAGTTCACATTCGTCATAAACGCATTATCAAGGCAATATACACACAAATGTGTGTTTGTGTATACAAGGCTGTCTTGAAGTATCGGGTTGCCCTAGGAAGGCATGTTGGCAGGAAAAAATGGCATGCAACGCATGCATGCTGATAGGAAAAACGCCAAGCAGCGCCAGGAATAAAAACAGCTACCTCAGCAGGTAAGCACAAAGTCCAACCAACTAAGCTACATGCACTTTTGTTAACAATTAGTGTTGATATCTTTAAATTATACAAAAAACAAGTTACCACCACCTCCCTTCATGTTACCCCCTCGGAGGTGGGCTGCCCTATTCCGGCGCCTAGGTCGCCTATCTCTAAAACCGAGCCCATGTGTATACATATATACACTCTTAATTTTCTTACCTCTACAACTTTGTCATAAGCTTTAGGGCATTATTTTATTATGTTTTTTCCTTCTTCTGTCTTTAAACTCATTTAGCTCGTTCCTTATCATTAAAGATTCTTTTTATCCTTTCTCTATTTTGCATTTTTATTATCATGTTGTCCCAATATTCATTTTCTTCTGTTCTTTACATTTTTTTCATTTACTTTCGATCTTATTGGTATTCGATGTTTCATCTTTTTAAGATGTTTTGTAGAATTCATATATTCCATTTAACTTTTGAGATTTACTACATTTTAATGTACTAAAACTGCACATATATTTTAAAATTGCTAGTACGGTTTAATTATTTCATGCCTTATCTAAGAGAATAGATATTCGTGCGGTATTTGTAATTATGAGAAACTATCGATTTTTATTACTTTATATAGACAATACGAAATATGCCGAATATCCATATTTTGCGCATCTATTCTTGTTTTTTTTATTCCTTATCGTTTCAAATATCGCACTTTAATTTGTTTGAACTTAATAACACATAGGAATATGTTTGCGACATCTCAAATTCCAACTAATTAAAATATCATCGAATCTCCAAAATCTTATTAAAAAATAGTTTTACACTTTTAAGCTTTGTTCAAATATTAATTTTTTATTAAAAAATTTACTGTAAACAATATGTAAGCATGTTTTTAAATTTCATTACATTTATTCTATAATTAATTTAATTAGTTCCTTTATATAATCAGCCTGCATATAAAATTCATTGCCAAACCATTGTATACATTAATCTACTATGCGTTAACATTAAATTATCAAAACTATGATTAAATATGATCATTATGCATTTAGAATTAATTATCAAAATCCATCAGTAATAAGCATAATTGAAATAGATCACAATGATCTAAGTCTAATCTTATTACAAAACATGACCCGCTGTACGTAGCTCGGGTGGTTTGGGAGTCAGGAGATGGGAATCAAACCACTGAGTGTGGGCATGTTCGAATCCCACTGCAAACCACTTTGAGAGTTGGACATTAAGCATCCGTGTGCGATGACTAAACAAAGCAGGATTGAACATGACGTGAGGTTTACTTAAGTGAGTATCAAAGTATACTATGATCTTAAGGTTCTCCATATTACTCAAAAAATCTTATTACAAAAACATGTAGTTTTCTTATTCACCTTGCTTGTGATGACCGCCCATAACCCCTGCTATAAAGAGGAATATTACGCTGAAAGGCGTGCCAAGCAACTATGGATGATCATCAGAGTAAGTAAGCAACATCGGAACTTGTCGTGAATCTCACAGCGCATGGATAAAATATAATAGAACATATACAAAAGGTAATATTAGTGAAGCATATTTGAACAGAAATCTCAAATTTTCAAACAACAAAAAAGTATATCCTTACACTAGGAGTGCAACACATGTCTGTACAAATTTGCCTCACTACAGCACTTAGAGTAGAGTAATGAATAGCGGAAATCTAAATACTATACAGTAAGAGGGATAGTACGCTCGCCTCTGAACTGCTACATTATCTTTACTAAGCTATCACCTGTTACCTGCCACCTAGTCTGCCCATCCAAAATCAGATGAACAGCCCAAGGTAATAAAAGGGAAACATAAAACCTTGAGTCAGACAACATTCCTAGTGAGCAATAAAACATCTAACAAACTTCATCAACAAAGTTTATGAGAATGGGTAAATAAACTAACTAATTTACCCACAACATCAGAGAAGAGCACAACTCCCATCTTCTCCATATCGAACAGTGATAGCCTTTACAACTCATACAACCAAATGGACAATAATTCATCCAAAGTAATCAGAACGACCATTCAATCATGGTAAATAGAAGAAACCAATCAGTAACACTAATAGCATCTAGATTATAGATCTCACGTAAACCATCTTAATCGAATTCAACATCCCTGAAGCACAAGCCCCAAAGGCCGAAACCAATATCAGACAAGCATCCAAGAAATAACTCCTTCGACGTTAGAAAATCTACATGACACGGTACAAACAAAGAAAACAATCATCCATGGCAAACTCCGGCTATCACTGCCAATCCTGCTTTGAAACCACTGAAATCGTATGACTGGCCCATACTGCTGTAACACCCCACCTCCGTTAAGGTCACTCACAAAGGGAATGCCTTAACTTTGGTGGAGCATTTTAGTAAACAAAACAGAAACTTACAAGACAGATAAAACAGTACTTGCAAAATTTTAACTTTATTACAGCGGAAAAAGAAATTAATATGGTTACATCCTTTCAAATCTCAGAATTCAAGTACAAAATATCAGTCTTGTACAAAAGCCTTCAAAATGCATGGTTTAAAATCATAATCCCCATGGAACGGAAGCTATACAGAGCCAAGCCATACTTTAAGCACCTCAAGCAAAGAGAAATCTGGATCAAGCTAAAGTATTCCCTCCTTGGATAACCTGGGAGGGAACGGAAGAAAGGAGGAGAAACAACAAGGGTCGGACAAAAAGTCTGGCAAGTCCGGTGACTTTCAGCATATGAACAGATAATAATAATATGATATGAACATAAAACTGGATGTGAGATAACTGTAACAGGTGTAGCAGATATAACTGAAAAACAGAATGACATAAACTATTGTTTTACACTTCTCTGCACTAATACTAGTATAACAGAATTAGGTGTCACCCTAATGTCTAAATTAAAGCAGGAACGGGTACAGAATAATTTAACAGAAACAGAATGCTAATAATGGGCCTTTACTACCCGATCAGAAACAGACAGAAGCAGAAACAGATTAATCCCTACAGAAACAGAATGTAGAATTAGGTGTACACTAGTAATGGGCCTTTACCACCCGAACAGACGGTACCACGCAGAAACAGACAGGTGTTACCACCCAACAGAAACAGACGGTACCAACAGAAACAGACAGAACTAAGTGTACCCTAAAACCCTACCCCAAGCGATCGGCTCCCTAATACATAAATATCCTGTGTCGGCCCCACAGTAGGGTGTATCACTCCCTAAAGTGACAACCAATTGGCACAGCCCTATTTATAGATGTCACGGCGTCTTACATCCTCAGAGGCAGACCGGGATCCATGCACGCACATGACCCGGTTGGAACGCACCATCAACACCCCTCGCCATTATCAGAATGAACCACTTATAATTAGTTCAGTAAGCGTGCCCGGACCCTACCTACTGTTGGGTTAAAGTTTTGATACCAGAAAGGGTTACTGACTAATATGGGTCCCAAAAAACAGATGACACAAGTAATTCCCCTCCTAACCTTGTGTCCCCAGACTAACAGATCTCAGATTAACTTGTTTACAAGTTCAGATATACAGAATTCAGATTTACTAGTTCACAGATTAAGTTAACAAGTTTTCAGACTAACAGATCAGATGTACAGATTTTTCAGATTTGTCTAACTTTTTATTGGGCCTACAGATTCATGGACGGGTTTACTACACCTATTAATCCAGTTGGTTTAACCCTATTTTCCCCCAATACGTTTTAGACATCATTCTTATCTTAGATTTGCATTAATTAATTATTAATGCCCAGACCTCTCACATCAGGTCGCTGGCTTGTGGCCGCTGGATGGGCCGGGCGGTTCCGGGCAGACTTCTGCCACAAGCCAGACCTAACCTCGTGTCTTAAGCAGGTTATGACTAACTTCTCACATTAGAACCTATTGTTTGCGGCCACTGGATGTGCCGGGCGGTTCCGGGCAGAATTACGCCGCAAACTCATTCTAACCTCAAGTTAGTCACGTTTATCTTTGCGGCCAATTAATTAATAATTTACCGTTTATGCGCACGCCCAATATATATGCCAATTCAGATTATATCAATAACAGGATGATTATATCAACACAGCAGATAACAGATTTTAGCAGATAACAAATTTTCCAGATTATATGACTTAACGGATTTAACAGATTTAGCAACTTAGCAGATTTTGGCATATAACAGGTTAGGCATTTCAACCGTCAAATTTAACAGACTAGGCACTTCAATCTAATTAGCAGTCTAGGCAATATAACAAAACTAGCAGTTTAGGCAACTTGGCAAATTAGCAGATTTAGCAAATTTAATATTTCTAAAGGTTCTATTTACATGCCTTGCCTAATCATAAATTGGCCTAAATTCATATGCCTACATAATTGTCATGATTCACAATATGAACATATACTCCATGTTTGCATAAGCGCAGAATATGGACATAATTTGCCATATAACATATGTTCCAATTTTTGTTAAACTAGCATTTTACAGCAGATTCACATATAAATTATACCAAATATAACCATTAATTTCAATGCATGCCATATATCCAAAAATCCCTATTTAGGTGTAATCACAATAATAGATCCTAATTAATGTAAATCTTTACACTTAAGTTTCCATATCTTCTTCTTTTTAAGTCATGAATCATTATGCAAACTATACCCAACAATCTAAATCTTTAAATCATGTCTTCTAAAAATTAGATCTTGACTTTTATATGCATTTTGTCCAAAGTCTCAAATCATATGTAATCTTACAATGGTTCCTCTTCTTCTTTTATCACGGAATATGCATAGGTCTAAAACTAGTTTACAACATATGCTTATTTTTCTAATTAATTACAGATCTAAATAACATATGTTCATTTCTCTAATTAGTTACAGATCTAGATTACAACGTACACTATGCATACAACATATATAAATTATATGTTTACAGTCAAATTCATGCATCCAATCCCAAGTCATATGTCAATACATTTTATGCCTCAGATCTAAAGTCATACGTTCAATTCAGTCTTGTCAAATTTCGCATCATTCATTATTTATCCCAAAATTTGCGTTCATACGTTAATCTCTTATGAGATTAGGCACAGGCTCGTGGTAGCCTGGCTATAGCAACAGAAAGGAAGCAGAAAGGGATACAGAACAGTCACAGAAAAACAGATCTGACAGATATACTATATCAGATTCAGATTTAAAAGCATATCAGAATTATAATTAATGTTTATAGCAGAAAATAACTGTACTTGCCTTGATTGGATTAAAGAAAGAACTTTAGTTGTTACAGAATTGTTGAAGAAGCTTTTATCTCAAATTTGAATTTAGGATGATGTTGATTGGCTTCTAGTTTTCATTCTAGTAGAGTAGCGACGCCATTTTTATTTTTATTTAGAACAGAGACAGAGAAGAAGCAGAATAGAATTGTGTGTAGAGGAGGCTAGGTCTTAGGATGTATTTATAGGTGTGTTTAGTTGTTTTAGGCCTTTAGATAAACCCTAAAACAGATCAGAACCGTCAGAATTCGTCACAGGCTCACCAAAACAGCCCAAAAACCCATCCAGGTCCACCCAGGCCGACCTGGCTCGACCAGGGGGGTCGACTCCCAGGTCGACCCTAGGGTCGACACCCAAGTCGACTTGGTCCCCTCCAGGTCGACCCCCAGGTCGACCTGGTCTGGGCGGGAATTTTCCCGCCTGGCTCGTTTTCTGCATTTTTGAAATCTGTTTCGTTTTTTTCTGATTTTTCGTGAAACTTCTGAAGGCCATATCTCGGTCATACTGACTCCGATTTTCGAAATTTCGGACTCTATTTCGCGTATTTTTCCGAGACGAACGCAACCGCGAAACCTGTTTCCCTTAATTCTCACATCTGTAATTAGTTATTCTTAAATTTGTGGCATTAATATTAACAGAATTATGGGGTGTTACAACTGCCATCCATCAAGGGCTAATGGCAACCCTGGTCCTAGCAAACCCCGTACGCATTTGCATCGATACGTACCTAGGCCTTTTCATCGATATCCAGGGTACTCGACCTACATCTGGTCTTTTAGGTTCCCCTATTATACACCTGTTTTGGGCCTGTTAGAACCTACGACACGATAATTCCTCAGCCTTCACACCTCTAGTCAACTTCACTTGCGACTATCCATAAGCTCAGAACACTTTAGACAAACCATTACTTCACACGAGCTCAATAAATCCTTGAGTCATTCTTTCACAGAACTCAATACATCCTTGAGTCATTCTATCACAAGAACTCAATACATGCTTGAGTCATTCTTTCACATGAACTCAATACATCCTTGAGTCATACTTTCACATTCGTTGTATACAACCAACAACGAACAAATCACATCACTTGGAACATCCTCATCTGGACTCTCGTCGAAGCCACCATCTCAACACACTTGAGTTATCACCACACCCGTTGAATTTCAACGATCAATGAATGCATCACATCACTTTGATGATTCCCACCTGAACTCGCTTCGAAGCTAGAACCATGGTCGGCTCAAAAACAGGCTTCGTTTGGTCGATACTACATCTCATAGCATTTCTAGCTTTTTCGCTATGAAAGCTAGCCAAAATGTCAAAACAGCCTTTTACAGCATTTCTAAAATGTTGTTATATCCCCTGGTTCAATTTTGCATCCATGCGCGACTGAAACCCATGCACGATCGACCACTACATTTCACAAATGCTGTCGTAGGTGCGACCGACTACAACATTTCACAAATGTTGTTATAGGTACGACCAAAACCGCGCGACCGACCACAGCATTTCACAAATGCTCTCGTAGGTGCGACCAAAAACACATGTGTGACCGACCACAACATTTCACAAATGTTGTCATAGGTGCGATCGACCACATGCGCGATCGACCACATCATTTCACAGATGTTGTCGTAGCTGTGACCGATCACATGCGCGACCGACCACAGACTTTTACAGATGCTATCGTAGGTACGAACGACCACATGCGTGAACGACCACATGTGCGACCAACCACAGCATTTCACAAATACTGTTGTAGGTGCGACCGACCATAGAATTTTACAGATGTTGTCGTAGGTGCGACCGACCACAGCATTTCGCAAATGCTATTGTAGGTGCGACCAAAACCCATGCCTTATTCTCCAAGAAAACACACCATGAGCGAGCGTCCCCCCATGCGCGACCCAAAACCTGCACTTCACCAATTCCACTCCAATTTCCACCAAATCTTCGCCAAACGATGGATTTGACGAAACCAACTTGTCTAACTCATCAAAAATGATCAAAAACATGGTATGGACTCATTAACAACATGAAAACAATAGTTTTCCCAAATCATGCAAATCACTCCAAAAAACGTAATGAATGGTCATAAACAAAACTATAGATCTAACATACCTAAATATATGAAATAACATAGAATCATCAATCTAAACTTACTAAATGATATCATCGGGTGATTCATATGAAAATGGGCTTAACATGGCATAGATCTATGGAAAAACACTTAAATATGATGGGAAACATGATCAATCACTCATACACTTCATTGAATCCATGTGAGAGATGTAAACCACTTACTGATTCTCCAAAATAAGCTAAAAATGATGAAATAAGAATCCAGACAGCAAGCACCTCGCACCAAACACCTTGACCCGATGAATTCTTGCCTCAATGATGTAGATCTAACCTCCAATGGTGTAGATCTATGATTTCCCTCCTTGGATTATGATTTCTAATGGTGGAAAGGTGTTAGAGGAAGAAAGAGCTCAAGGCCACCAAATGAGAGAATGGGAGAAGTAACCTATTCTCCATGCCCCTCACCCCCTATTTATAGTTTCCACCAACCCACTAATGGGCCTACCCAATTCAGCCCATTAGGCTCCCAAAACCTGAACAACAAACCGGAAAACCTTAAAACAACGATCCCTCCCAAACCACTGGGCAAAATTTTTAATGTAACAACTCTACCGAAAGGCAATCATCAATTCCTTTCCAATGGCACAGGTCTCACCCTCTGATTCGACCTGAGTCAAAAGTTATGCCCTGTACAAGACTGGCATGGGCAAAATGGTCACAAACAAAATTGGTAAAAATTATGGACATGTATCACATCCCCATAAGCAACGTATTAAAAGATGAAAATGATCGAATCCTTGGTAATAAAATAAAAATATTTTATGATCTTACGATACGTAAAATGCGTGTTGTTACATTCCCCCCCCCCCTTAAGAATTTCGCCCTCGAAATTCCAAGTAGTCACAACAATTCCACATGCCTATCATCCATGAAGATCCAATTCTATCATCCAAACTAGCAACCATCAAAACATGCATCCATAGCCTTATTCTAGCATGTAGAATCCTAACCACAACAATAACAAAGATAACAACAAAATCAACAAGTAATAAAGATGGCGCGACACCAATGTGTCATAGGGATGAAGAGTTTTGGATGGCTCGTCTTTATACTCTCCCCCGTCTCCCACGTAACATCATCGCCTTCCCCACTCCATTGTACCTTAAATAAATTTAACGTCTTTTCCCTAAGCTGTTTCATGTCATTCGCCATAACACGAAGCGGCTTACTAGATTTCATAACTACGAACTCAACTATAGAGTCGATGTACTACTCCAGAGGTACTACCACATCTGAACCATGCGAATATTTTCATAAAAACGACTCAAAAATACATTGAGCACATTCTACATCTCTCGCGTAAAATCAGTCTATACGCGAGCTTTCCGATTTGCTCATCTATCAGAAACGGTTCAACAACCTAGGAGCTAACTTTCCTTCACTTCCGAATCGAACCACAAACTTCAACGGTGAAACCTTCATGAAAATCATATCGCCCACATTAAATCCCAAGTCCTTACGACATTTATCAGCATAACTCTTCTGACGATCTTTGGCTACCTTCATTCATTGCCGAATGATCTCGATAAAATCCGAGGTTTCTCTAATCGTTTCAAGCCCGAGCACCGACTTTTCTCCAGTTTCTAACCAACAAGCTGGAGAATTGCACGGCCTCACACACAACGCCTCATATAGTGTCATCCTAATACTCGACAGGTAGCTATTTTTGTATGCAAACTCAACAAGATGTGGATGGTCCTCCCATGATCCCCCAAAATCCAACACACAAGCTCTTAGGAGATCTTCTAAAACTCGGTTAACCCTCTCGGTTTGACCATCAACTTGGGGATGATATGTCGTACTCAAACACAACTCGATTCCCAAAGTTTCTTGCAAACTTTTCCAAAATCCACTTGTAAACAATGGATCTTGGTCACTTACTATACTCTTTGGAACACCATGGAATCGAGCTATCAATTTCACATAAAGTTCAGCCACTTTCGATGCCATCCTAGTGGACTTGACAGGAATGAATCTCGTACTTCTGGTCAAACGATCCACAATGAACCAAATCCTTTCATTTCCTGTCCTGGTTCTAGGTAATCCAATGATACTTGCTCCAACTAACACGTAGGAACTTCCATTGGTTGAAGCAACCCATCGCCTTCTTCTACTCAGCTTTCACCAACTGACAGTTCATACACTTGGAAATGAATTTTCCAATATCTCGCTTCATCCCTTCCCAACAGTAGACTCGCTTCATGTCCTGATACATCTTATTATCACTAGGATGAATCGCTAACTTCGAGTGATGACATTCTCTCAGAACCTCATCTCTCAATCCATCAATATCAGGAATAACTAATCCTCCTTACTTTCGAAGCTAGCCTTCTCTATCGACTTCGAACTCTTTATCTCCTGGTTCTAGATTCTGGACAAACTCAACAAGCTTAGTATCTCACTTTTGGATTTCGCCAACTCTTTCGATAAGTATGGGCCTTATCGATAAGCTTGCCAACATTTTAGGTTCCAATTCACACCTTGGCCTGAAATCAAACCTTGCCAAATACTCAAGGCTCTTCACTTTTGAAAACATCGCTCCCAAACTTGCGTGTCTTCTACATCTTCAGAGCAAACACAATCGCTGCCAACTCCAAAACCCGAGTCGGGCAATTCTTCTCATGCGGCTCCAACTATTGACTTGCGTAGGTAACAAATTTATCCTTTACCACTCTCAATGAGTGGAATCCCGTTGCCAAATCCATTTGAGAAAACACTTTGGATTCGTGAGGCTGATCGAACAAGTAATCAATCCTTGGCAATAAATACTTGTTCTTCTCAGTCACCTTGTTTAGCTCACGATAGTCCACACACAATCTTAATGAGCCATCTTCCTTGGTTGCAAACACAACTTGAGCACCCCGTTCAGATATACTCCTCAGAATGAATCCTTTTCCCAAAAGATCTCTAACTTGCACCTCCAACTCTCGTTGTTCCTTAGGCACCATCCGCCTAAGAGGCATAACAATTAGTCTAGAACTCTCGACCAAATCGATCCTAAACTCGATCTTACGATGCGGCAGCAACCCTTTGACTTTGTCAAAAACATTCTCATACTCATTTACGATTAGTACAAATGACAAGTCTTCTTGTGGAACCACAAGCGAATATAACAACTCACAAACACATCATCCTCGGGTTTACCCCGAGCCAACACCTTTCACCCTTCCACATTCCCGACTTTCACCTCTAGCTTTTTGCAATTCACACTTGCCACATACCTCTTGGGCCAATCCACACCCAAGATGATCCTGAACCCAGCAAAAGCCACACTAAGCAACCACTCATAAAGGAGCATCCATGATTAAACAATACTACATCCACAAAGTTTGCAAAGAGAAGATGAATCCATAATAGGTTAGTTACAACCAAAGATCTATCACAACTCCAAGTTTCGAACTCATTCAACATACAATTTTATTACAGGTAAAAGAAGATGATCCTATAGTACCAAATAGAACTAAATAATGCAAGCTTCATCGACAGAGAGCATATCTAAACTAACCACAGCTTCGCCTAATCCTCATCGGGAATGCAATAGGAAACTGGGGTAGCCTCCAGAACAAATGCTTCCTATGAATGCTCATCCTTTAGAAAATCTGGGCAGTCTTCCTTCTTATGCCCGGGCTTACCACATCTAAAACACTTCCTTTTAGCTCTGGAATTCTTACAATCCTTGGCATAATGACCCTCTAACTAATACTTGAAGCAGTGATCATTCTTATTAATCTTTTTCTTCTTCTTCAGTTTCTTTCCAGCTCTGGTGCCAGAAAAAGTTTCTTCCAGAGGCCCATGTCTGGTTCCAAAAGCCTTGTCCCAATTAGAAGAACTAATTCTTTCTTCTTGCTCCTTAACTCGGCGTCGAAGTTGCTCCAAAGCCCTACCTCTTCTTAACTCATCTTCTTCATCTATAGGAGAATAATCTCTCTGTCGCTTTGCAGAATCCCTTCTAGGTACTTGCACAGGAACACCACGCTCCACTGACTGAAACGACCCAAACTTCCCTGTAAAGGAAAGCCCGGATTAAGTTGAGAACACGACAAATCAGAGCACAAACTAATGAACTTTTCCTTGCTTATTACAACAATTTACATTAGAGTACAAGAATATACAGAGTATGAACAAATAATATACATCTAATAAATATCAGAGATTTACAAATTTCAATGTAGGGGAAATAATACAAAACACAACTGAAAGAAATACACGAATACAGAGCGTTCCGAATATAGCTCCAGTTGTAAACCAGAATCTTGTGAATATAATATCTGCAAAACCAAAACTACTAGCTGCTCGTATGGAAAATAGGGGCACCCAGAGTTTAGGTTAAAACAATAAACTCCAGATCAGTCATGTGACTGGTGTGAAAACTAAAACAGTTATTTAAAATTTTACTTTAAAAGAGAGTGAATCAAGGGACCATGCCGTATAACACAGAATGGGTTTCCTCCCAAGAATACTAGTGCATATAATAAATAGCGCAATGCTTTTTGGAAAAATGAAGCAATTATAATACGCAGGTCCCATCACATAATTCAATGCAGGCCGGAGGATAGGGTTTTCCCCTATAATAGCCAAACATGCTTGGTACGTTTAAAACAAAGCATTTGATGCTATTATAAGTGCATAGTGTATAAAACAATTTCAAATATAAATGTATCAATCATAGGCGGCATGGGTACCATCTATCATGTCGCCATACTAGGCTTTACAATTAAAACCGAAATGTCACGTATTGGAAATTGGATTTTTGTCATGAACATACATTTCGAGACACTCTAGCCAGTGCCTTAAGACTACACACTTTGGGCAACCCTGGATCCTGCAGTGTCGGTCCACTCTTACGTTTGAGGATTGGTTATTCCTGAACATACATTTCCTTGCACTATGGGGCGTAAATGAGCCAGATGAGTCAATATCCATCGGCTCCGTAGTAACCAATATATCCGAGGCGCCTCGCAATCCAACAACCACATAGGTAAAAATATAAATGTCTAGGCTCCATACCATGACACCTCTCATAGCTAGAAAGAAATGTCATGTTTTCACTGCGTTCCCTTATCCCGTTTCTGATTCATACCTAGGTGCAAGGCTCACGAATTAACGTTATACACAAAGCTATGCCCTTTAAGGCCATGTTTTGATCATCAACCACAAGACTCTGCTTTTCAACAGAAGCCTTGATCACTGCATCCCTTAATGCCACACAAGCAATTCATGCCATGCGACTGATGTCTATCGATATATAACCTCTGAGCTTGTACGTCTCAGAGAAAGGTGTTAGGCAAGAGAATAAATTCTCTGCCACCAAACAAATATATATTTAATATAGGTCAATCAACACAGAATAAAATCCAATGTCGGACACACATCTATTTACAAGTTCGTTCTGTGTCTGAACAAACCGGAGACACCTTATTCCCCGTCCCATATGTCCAATACAGGAGAGAGGTCCTCGCATATCTGGTCGATCTCCAAGTACGTCTGTACGATCACCACTTATTACCTCGTCTTGGGTGTACAGCCCAATCAAGACATCAGTAATCATCCAAAAGATGTGAAGACCTCCGGTCTTCAACCATCGTCTTCATCTTCGACTTATCGTCGAATCAGTTATTCAAAATGAGTATAAACCCGGCCTTTCCGAAAAACTCACGTATATTATAAACAAGTGCTATAAAACACAACATACGCCTCATTCCAATTCTGAATATTCTTTTGTTTAAATATTCATCTCCTTTGGGAAAGGTTCCCATTTATTTTATCAAAGATAGATTCTTTAAATTTATTCTTTAATCTTCCTTTGGATATTAATTCAAACCAAATTAAGGTTTATCCAAACTAGTCGGGATTAACGCACCTTACCGAAGTAATCATTTATTTAATTTTTCCAATCCCAACCTATTCATCCTATGGAGAAAAACTGGTAATACCACGGTGTTATCGGTAAAATTAATTACCATTTCACATTCAAATCTGATTAAAGATTTAACTATCGCTTGGAGCAAAATTGGTGATACTCCATTCTCGTTCATTTCCCAAATTTGATAATTTAAATTATCAATTCACATTTCAATCTAATTAAAGATTCATTAAAATTCCACTTAGTTTTAATCTTCCCAAAAATCAATATTAGTGATTATTTAACTTTGGAAACACAAACATGCCGCATCGACAATCTACACCGCACTATTGATTTCTATCGATATATAACCTCTAAGCTCGTACGTCTTAGAGAAGGGTGTTAAGCAAGAGAATAAATTCTCCGCCACTAAATCGATATATATGTAGCAGAGATCAGCCATATAGTTCGAAATACATTGTTAGACGTGAAATCTTGTCTTTAACTGGGTAAAAGAACTAATGTCATTTAAAACACAGTTCACGATAAACCCAAATCACATTCCATTAATTATGGAATCTTCATAGAAAACAGATCAATATATAATCGATATCAATTTCCGTATCCGACTAATAATATAAATGGAATAACGACAAAGACTTTTAAATTCCATATATATTAATAGTTTTCCTCCATAGAAGTTATTTCGATTATTACCAAATCGAATTCCATTCCATTCCAATTAAATATTAATTAATTGGAAAACTTTACTTCGGAAAATACCATTAAATCTTAATAAAAGGTTTATATATTCCAAATCACATTTTATTGTAGATCGGGTTAAAGAACGAATGTCGTTAAAAATACACTTCAAAATAACCCCAACTCACATTACATTTTAATTCCAATTAAATGTTAATTAACTGGAAACACTAATAATCTTAATTAAAAGATTAATTCTTTTCACACGAGGTTTAAGAACAGTGTTATTTAAGACACCATTCACGACAAACCCAAAATCCAATTCTTTTATTCAATTCCAATTAAATATTAATTAATTGGAAAAACTTCATTAAATCTTAATTAAAGATTTATTCTTTTCTCAACTGGGTTTAAGAACAGTATTAATTAAGACACCATTCACGACAAACCCAAAATCCAATTCAATATTAAATACAAGGCTCTGAATAGAAATTATATCGGCTTATAATCGGTATCAAATTCTGAAATCAATAAATATCGTATTAGGAATAATGATATATTTATCTTCCAAATTCCCATATCAATATCCATATAATCACCGAATCCAATATCTAAATATTCCGAAGATAATTTCGATTTAAATCCATTCCAATTCATATATTGGAAATTTTGGTTATTTTTAAAACCATTTCAAATCCAATTTATTTATTTAAAAATATTGGATTATAATTCTAGTTCATAACTAGTTCATTTTTGATCAAAAATTATTTTATCTTTACAAATATGGAATTATTAATCCTAATTCTTTCCAAATCATTTATTATGATTTTACACAAATTATTAATATTTTTAATAATTTTATCAAGGCCCGTACAGTCGATTTCCATAAACGGTCATCGAAATGCACTTACAGTGACCTTTTCCAAATTTGATTTGGACATAATTCCAAATCCAACTGTTAGATTTCAAATATCTTATATTCGTCGGAAAGCTCTTTTTGATACGAACTGAACTATTCCGGTTTTAGGAGGATCTGACGATCGGATCTACCGAAATGTCCATTCGAAGTCAATGGTCGAAATTCGCGAACTATCACGCCGCGGCGCGTTCTATTCAGGCCATTAAATATAATATATATATATATATATATATATATATATATGTATATATTTTGTCGATTTCTATTTAAAACGTATTTTATAAATCGTTTTAAATATGTTTTCAAAACGATTTCAACTTCATATTCAATTTTAAATCAAAATTGAATATTCCATATCATTAATGTATAAATGATAATATTTTCAAAACATTAGATTTTGAAGTCTCTTCCTTTTCGATATTCATTATAAAAATGAGTAAAATCGATATAAATACCGTTCACGTCAAAATGGCGTTAATCTAATCAACATGGCTTTATATATTTAAATATTTTCGTGTCCATTCCAAATCGGACATCTAAATCATATTTTGATCCATTACTGAATATTATTTTAAAATATTAGTTATTTTAAAATATTCATTACTCGTCATTTTATCTTTAATTAAAAAAATCGTTCTTTCTGAATTGGAACTAGGCACAGTCAATTACAATATAATTTTATTTATATGGATTTCATACACACATGTACCCAACAATAATCAAACACAGTCAACCATCATCCAGAGTGCATTACAGAACTGCATAAGCGTTAAATATAAATAATTAATGCTTACAACAGTCTATCAACCCATCGATTGACATACAACTAAATATTGGCATTAGTGTATGTCCAATATTATCCCAATACTCGTGTGGGGTATTCAGACAACAAACATTGATTATTATTTGTGCAGTTGGGCGATGCGTAAAATATATCGTCACAATCAATATAAGTCAAACGTAGGTACATAAACAAATCGTCCGATTTGTGAATGAATATTTATTTTATTCATATACATGTTAAATATTATATTTTAACTATAAAACATTTATTTCAACACATGAATATTTTATATAGTTCATTAATACAATAAAAATGATATTTTTATTGTTTTAACATTTTTAGAAAATTTTGGCAGCATAACGGCGCGATACTAGAACTAGAATAATGTCTAGTCTTATCCCTCGCCTAATAATGGCTAGCGCCATATATAAACCAAATTCTAATCAATTGAATTCAATTCCCAAACCAAATTCAAACAAATAAACCAATCAACTAAACAATCAAAGAAATACGGTTTCAAACAAAGGTGTCATGTGCTACTAAGCACCGTCTGCATCCTAGTATATATATTTAAGTAGAAAGTAAATTAAAGTGAGAAGTTTTCACCTTTAGGATCCCCTCCTCCAGTTCTATTTCTGAATTTCTGAACCGTTTTGATTTGCCCGAAATTCCAACGCAGTCTTTTCCATGTGGTTCATAGTAAAAATCAGATTTTTAATATGATGTTTATATATTTAAAATTCGTATTTATATATATATATATATATATATATATATATATATATATAAGATCACATTTTTATATCGTTATATATATAATAAAAATCAAATTTTTATGCCGCTACTCCATATATAAAAATCTAATTTTTATATCACTACTTCCTATATAGAAATCTAATTTTTATATCGCTACTTCAATTATAAAAATTATGTTTTTATATCGCTATTTCTTATATAAAAATTATATTTTTAGATCGCTGTTTCTTATACAAAAAATATATTTTTATATCGTTATTTCGTTATAAAATTATATTTTTATTTCAAATCAATATATATAAAAATCGTATGTTTATACTGATGTTTATATTATAAAAATCATATTTTTATGGCACTATGACATATATAAAAATAATATTTTTACAATTCAGTTTTCTATATAAAAATCATATTTTTACATCACTACTTCATTATAAATATTATGTTTTTATAGTGATTTATATATAATAAAATTTATATTTTTATATCGTTATATATATAATAGAAATCATAGTTTTATCTCGCTATTCAAATAATAAAAATCAAATTTTTATATGATATTCGTATAAATAAAAATCATATTCTTCTTTATAAACTATACATGAAAAAAAATCATATTTTTCTTTATAAACAATACATGAAAAAATCATATTTTTCTTTATAAACTATACATGAAAAATCATATTTTTCTTTAAAAACTATACATGAAAAAAATCATATTTTTCTTTAAAACTATACATGAAAAAAATCATATTTTCCTTTCTCTAAAAATCGTATTTTAAAGCCACTTGAAGATCACATTTTTATACCTATAAAATCGTACTTTTAAACCACTGAAAATCACATTTTTATCTAGGAATGAAAAATCAGAAAATTTACTGTTGAAATTGGAAGCGAGGAGGGGGATGGCGGCGCTGGAGGATATGTTGCGGGGATGGTTGACTGGCTATGGAGCCCAATTGGCCGGAGGCGGCTGTTGATTTTAAGCTAGGGTTTGGAGGAGGGATTTGCGAGGTTCAAATAGAGAAAAGGGGCGGAGGAGGAAGAAGGAGGTGCGAAGGGGAGGTGGCACGGCGGTGGGGCCCTCCGGCGGTGGCGCACAGGTGAAGGGGTGACGAAGTCTGGGTGATGGCGGTTTACTCAGAGGAAGGAGCATGATTTTCTTTAATTTATTTATTCATTTATTTTAACTCATATGAAATGAACGATAGGGGAGGGGGGAGAGAAATAAAGGGGTTGACCAAATTTAATAATATATATTTAATTATTTAATTCCAAAAAGTAACTTTTTAATTCGAACTCCAAATCAAACCCACTGACTGCCACCCCTAACTAATTACCCTCATTCCGAACATAATGGGATATGTTTTGTAACCCAATTCGGCTGTTACGATCAGTTTCCGCTAAATTTAAAATATAAATCATTATATTTTAAATTCAAACGCACATTTTAATTTACTAGGGCCACATACTGACTCCAAAAATTCCAGAAAAATAAATTTGGCCATGTTTTGACGATACGGTCCCAACAAAAATAATTTCGTCGAATTTGGAGACCGTTAGAAAAAGAGTCATTTTCAAGTCAATTAAATTCAAACTGAATTGACCAAACACGTTTAAATCTGCTACGCTCACATATTGATTCCAAAATTTATGAAAATTGGAATCTAGCAATAATTTGACATTCCGGATCCAACAAAAGTGGTCTCGTCGAAAACGGAGGTCGTTTGCAAAATCGCTATTTTTAAGGGCTATATATTATATAAATTTCCATAGCGACTATTCTGAATTTTCAACTGGACATAACTTTTTATTCCCCTCATGAAATCTGGATTTTTCACATCTGCTAGAAAGATATTTTCAAACAGATTCAAATATTTCTGGTTTCACTGAAATTCGATTTATTTTGAATCCTGTACATTCAATTGAAATTTGAAATTGAATTTTCAAACTACCGCGCCATTTCCAATTCCTTTTATAATTAAAATAAATATTTATATTCTAACTTCGATTTAAATAAATTTATACATTCTAATTCTATTCAAAATAAATTTCTAGTCATTATTATTTAAAATAAATCATTTTAAATATTCAAAATTCATTAAAATTGCCAAAATAAATTTTTTAAATTGGTTTCGATTTTCTGGGTTGTTAGAATCTCCCCCACTTAAATCTTTTCGTCCTCAAAAAGGAACAAGCTGAAAGTTGTTTAACTAACGAACTTAACTTTCAGTTTGGCTTTCATTCTTCAACTTTTCAGTTTCTAAGAATTTTCCAATTCTCCGAAAATTTGGCTAACACCCTAAATTTTTGAAAATTTTCGCCATAACCTCCTTTGTACGGGGAGACTTTAAAACTGCAACTAGCCATGCAGGGCCCTCATCATCCAAAAAGAAAAAGAAAAAGTCAAGCGGCTAGCCAGTCGGCTCATAAAATCATCCAAACCCAATAAATTTGTAAACATGTACCTATTTGTTGGGCATACAATTTTATTCCTCTTCTCTAGCCTCCTTGCTATGACTTGTTCACACACACACACACACACACACACACACACACACACACACATATATATATATATATATATATACATGCATGCATTTCCAAATAATTTTTAATTCAATTTCAGATTTGATATAGTTTGGCTAAATTTACCATTCTTTCATGTATTGGTTTTATTAGTCAACAAATAATCATGCAACACGAATAGCAATCAATTTGTGAATTAGCTTTTCAAATGCATAACTTTAATATATATTCAAAAATCGTCTTTTTGGTGCCAAATCACAACAATAACCCTATCTAGTTTTGGTTCTCACACCATTCAATTGGAAATATATAGATATCTCACTTTCGAAATTCGAACACAAATACTGATGATACTATAGTAATCATTAGGATCGTCTCCGGACGACCGGAGTGTGATTCTATATCTATCCAGTATATTAAAATTCGAATATACTTTTGCAAGGCATATATGCAAAAAAATTATATACTCGATTGTCCAAATTCAATATAAAATAAATATTCGAATACGTATAAAATGCTTTTAAATTTTCAAAACAAAAATTGTTTTTATAAATAATACTCTTTTAACTCATTCTAGGATACTACTGATCTTATCTCTAACTAGTCATTCTCATTGAATATTACTTATCCAATCTCTAATGAATTCTTTCATTTGGTTCTAATGTGTCTTGTTCTCGAGCTCTGTAAACCAAAGCTCTGATACCAACTGAAACGACCTGAACTTCCCCGTAAAGGAAAGCCCGGATTGAGTTAAGAACACGACAAATAAGAACACAAACAGAAGAACTTTTCCTTGCTTATTATAACAATTTACATCAGAGTACAAGAATATACAGAGTATGAACAAATAATATACATCTGATAAATATCAGACATTTACAAATTTCAATGTAGGGAAAAATAATACAAAACACAAGTGAAAGAAATACATGGGTACAGAGTGTTCCGAATATAGCTCCAGCTGTAAACCAGGATCCTGTGAATATAGTATCTGCAAAACCGAAACTACTAGCTGCCCGTGTGGAAAATGAGGACACCAAGAGTTTAGGTTAAAACAGTAAACTCCAGGTCAGTCATGTGACTGGTGTGAGAACTAAAACAGTTATTTAAAACATTACTTTAAAAGAGAGTAAATCAAGGAAACACACCATATAACGCAGAACGAGTTTCCTCCCAAGAATACTAGTGCATAGAATAAACAGCGCAATGCTTTTTGGAAAAATGAAGCTATTGTAAGACACAGGTCCCATCACACAATGTAACGCAAACCGAAGGATAGGGTTTTCCCTTATAATAGCCAAACATGCTTGGTACGTTTAAAACAAATCATATGATACTATTATAAGTGCATAGTGTATAAAACAATTTCAAATATGAATGTATCAATCATAAGCGGCATGGGTACCATCTATCATGTCACTGTACTAGGCTCTACAATTAAAACCGAAATGTCACGTATTGGAAATTGGAATTCCGTCACGAGTCTAGGCAAGTGATGTACTGCTAACTGCTTCGAGACACTCTAGCCAGTGCCTCAGGACTACATACTCTAGGCAACCCTGGATCCAACAGTGTCGGTCCTCCCTTACGTTTGAGGATTATTTATTCCTGAACACATGTTTCCCCGCCCTATGGGGCGTAAATGAGCCAGATGAATCAATATCCATTGGCTTCATAGTAACTGATATATCCGAGGTGCCTCGCAATCCAACAACCACATAGGTAAAAATTTAAATGTCTGGGATCCATACCATGACACCACCCATAGCTAGAAAGAAACGTCACGTTCTCACTGCATTCCTTTATCCCGTTTTTGACCCATACCGAGGTGTGACGCTCGCGAATTAACACTATACACAAAGCTATGCCCTTTAAGGCCGAGCTTTGATCATCAACCAGAAGACTCTGCTTTTCAACAGAAGCCTTGATCAATGCATCTCTGCATGCCACACAGGCAATTCACGCCATGCGATTGATGTCTATCGATATATACCTCTGAGCTTGTACGTCTCAGAGAAGGGTGTTAAGCAAGACAATAAATTCTCTGCCACCAAACAGATATATATTTAATAGAGATCAATCAGCGCAGAATAAAATCCAATGTCGGACACACATCCATTTACAAGTTCGTTCTAGGTCTGAACGAAACCGGAGGCACCTTATTCCTCGTCCCATATGTCCAATACAGGAGAGAGGTCTTCGCATATCCGGGTGATCTCCAAGTAAGTCTGGACGATCAACACATATTACCTCGTCTTGGGTGTACAGCCCAATCAAGACATCAGTAATCATCCAAACGATGTGAAGACCTCTGGTCTTCAACCACCGTCTTCATCATCGACTTGTCGTCGAATCAGTTATTCAGAATGGGAATAAACCTGGCCTTTCCAAATAACTCGCGTATATTATAAACAAGTGCTATAAAACACAACATACGCCTCATTCCAATTCTGAATATTCTTTTATTTAAATATTCATATCCTTTAGGAAAGGTTCCCATTAATTTTATCAAAGATAAATTCTTTAAATTTATTCTTTAATCTTCCTTTGGATATTAATTCAAACCAAATTAAGGTTTATCCAAACTAGTTGGATTAACTTACCTTACCGAAGTAATCATTTATTTAATTTTTCCAATCCCAACCTATTCATCCTATGGAGCAAAACTGATAATACTCCATAAATAAAACTACGGGGTTATCAGTAAAATTAATTAACATTTCACGTTCAAATCTGATTGAAGATTTAACTATCGCTTGGAGAAAAACTGGTGATACTTCATGCTCGATTATTTCCGAAATTTGATAATTTAAATTATCAATTCACATTTCAATCTAATTAAAGATTCATTAAAACTCCACTTAGTTTTAATCTTCCCAAAAATCAATATTAATGATTATTTGACTTTGGAAAAACAAACATGTCGCATCAGCAATCTACATTGTACTATTGATTTCTGCCAATATATAACCTCTAAGCTCGTACGTCTTAGCGAAGGGTGTTAAGCAAGAGAATAAATTCTCTGCCACCAAACAAATATATATTTAGCAGAGATCAACCATGCAGTTCGAAATACAATGTTAGACATGTAATCCTGTCTTTATCTGGATTAAAGAACTAATGTCATTTAAAACACAGTTCACGATAAACCAAAATTACTTTCCATTAATTATGTAATCTTCATGGAAAACAGATCAATATATAATCGATATCAATTTCCGTATCTGACTAATAATATAAATGGAATAATTACAGCCTTTTAAATTCCATATATATTAACAGTCTTCCTCCACAGAAGTTCATTTCGATTATTACCAAATCGAATTCCATTCCAATTAAATATTAATTAATTAGAAAACTTTGCTTTGGAAAATCCCATTAAATCTTAATAAATGATTTATATATTCCAAATCACATTTTACTATAGATCGGGTTAAAGAATGAATGTCGTTAAAAACACAATTCACAATAAACCCAATTCACATTCCATTTTAATTCCAATTAAATGTTAGTTAAATGGAAACACTAATAATCTTAATTAAAAGATTTATTATTTTCACATAGGGCTTAAGAACAGTGTTATTTAAGACACCATTCACGACAAACCCAAAATCCAATTCTTTTATTCAATTCCAATTAAATATAATTAATTGGAAAAACTTCACTAAATCTTAATTAAAGATTCATTCTTTTCCCAACTGGGTTTAAGAACAGTGTTAGCGAAGACAACATTCATGACAAACCCAAAATCCAATTCAATATTAAATACAAGGCTATGAATAGAAATTATATCGGCTTATATTCAATATCAAATTCTGAAATCAATAAATATCGTATTGGGAATAACGATATATATATCTTCCAAATTCCCATATCAATATTCGTACAATCACGGAATCCAATATCGAAATATTCCAAAGATAATTTTGATTCAAATCTATTCCAATTCATATATTGGAAATTCAGGATATTTTTAAAACCAATTAAAATCCAATTTATTTATTTAAAAATATTGGATTATAATTCTAGTTCATAATTAGTTCATTTTTGATAAAAATATATTTTTATCTTTACAAATATGGAATTTTTCATCCCAATTCTTTCCAAATCATTTATTATGATTTTACACAAATTATTAATATTTTTAATAATTCTATCAAGGACCGTATAGTCGATTTCCATAAACGGTCATCGAACTGCACTTACAACAACCTTTTCCAAATTTGATTTGGACATAATTCCAAATCCAACCGTTAGATTTCAAATCTCTTATATTCGTTGGAAAGCTCTTTTCGATACGAACCCAAAGGTTCCAGTTTTAGGAGAATCCGACGGTCGGATCTCCCGATATGTCCATTCAAAGTCAATGGTTGAAATTCGCGAACTACCACTGCGCGGCGCGTTCAATCCTGACCATTAAATATATATAATATATATATTATATATTTCATCGATTTCTATTTAAAACGTATTTTATAAATCATTTTAAATTATTTTTCAAAATGATTTCAACTTCATATTCAATTTTAAATCAAGTTTGAATATTCCATATCATTAATGTATAAATGATAATATTTTCAAAACATTAGATTTTGAAATATCTTCCTTTTTTATATTCATAATAAAAATGAATAAAATCGATATAAATATCATTCATGTCAAAATGATGTTAATCTAATCAACACGGCTTTATATATTTAAATATTTTCATGTCCATCCCAAATCGGACATCCAAATCATATTTCGATCCATTACTGAATATTATTTTAAAATATTCATTACTCATCATTTTAAAATATTCTTTAATTTAAAATATTCATTCTTTCCAAATTGGAATCAGACACATTTAATTACCATATAATTTTATTTATATGGATTTCATACACACATGTACACAACAATAATCAAACACAGTCAACCATCATCCAGAGTGCATTACACAACTGCATAAGCGTTAAATATAAATAATTAACGCTTACAACAGTCTGTCAACCCATCGATTGACATACAACTAAATATTGGCATTAGTGTATGTCCAATACCATCCCAATACAGCCATGCCAAAAAAATACCATCCCAATACCCGTGTGGGGTTTTCAAACAACAAACATTGATTATTATTTGTGCAGTTGGGCGATGTGTAAAATATATCATCCCAATCAATATCAGTCAAATGTGTATACATAAACAAATCGTCCGATTTGTAAATGAATATTTATTTTATTCATATACACGTTAAAAATTATATTTTTAACTATAAAATATTTATTTCAACACATGAATATTTTATACAGTTCATTTATACAATAAAAATGATATTTTTATTATTCTAACATTTTTAGAAAATTTCGACAGCATAACAGCGCGATACTAGAACCAGAATAAGGTCTAGTCTTATCCCTTTCCTAATAATGGCTCGCGCCATATACAAACCAAATTCTAATCAATTCAGTTCAATTCCCAAACAAAATTCAAACAAATAAACCAATCAACCAAACAACAAAACAAACATGGTTTCAAACAAAGGTGTCGGGTGCTACTAAGCACTGTCTGCGTCCTAGTATATATATTTAACTAGAAAATAAATTAAAGTGAGAAGTTCTCACCTTTGGGATCCACTCCTCCAGTTCTAGTTCTGAATTTCTGAACCGTTTGGATTTACGAAAAATTCCAACGTAGTCTTTTCCACGCTGTTCATAGTAAAAATCACATTTTTAATAAAAATCATATATTTATGCCGCTACTCCATATATAAAAATATATTTTTTATATCGCTACTTCCTACATAGAAATCTAATTTTTATATCGTTACTTCAATTATAAAAATTATATTTTTATATCGCTATTTCTTATATAAAAATTATATTTTTATATCGCTATTTCTTATAGAAAAATATATTTTTCTATCGCTATTTCTTTATAAAAATTATATTTTTATTTCAAATCTATATGTACAAAACTCATATTTTTATAGCGATGTTTATATTATAAAATCATATTTTTATGGCACTATCATATGTATATAAATCATAATTTTACAATTCAGATTTCTATATAAAAATCATATCTTTACATCGCTACTTCATTATAAAAATTATATTTTTATAGCGCTTTATATATAATAAAGTTTATATTTTTATATCGCTATACATATAATAGAATTCATAGTTTTATCTCGCTATTCAAATAATAAAAATCAAATTTTTATATGCTATTCATATAAATAAAAATCATATTTTTCTTTATAAACTATACATGAAAAAAAAAATCATATTATTCTTTATAAACTATACATGAAAAAAATCATATTTTTCTTTATAAACTATACATGAAAAAATCATATTTTTCTTTATAAACTATACATGAAAAAAAAATCATATTTTTCTTTATAAACTATACATGAAAAAATCATATTTTTCTTTATAAATTATGCCTGAAAAAAATCATATTTTTCTTTATAAACTATGCATGAAAAAATCATATTTTTCTTTATAAACTATGCATGGAAAAAATCATATTTTTCTTTATAAACTATATATGAAAGAAATCATATTTTTCTTTATAAACTATACATGAAAAAAAAAATCATATTTTTCTTTATAAACTATGCATGAAAAAATCATATTTTTCTTTATAAACAATACATGAAAAAAATCATATTTTTCTTTCTCTAAAAATCATATTTTTAAACCACTAAAAGATCGCATTTTTAAATCTCTAAAAATCGCATTTTTAAACCACTTAAAATCGCATTTTTATCTAGGAATGAAAAATCGGAAAACTTACTGTTGAAAATGGAAGCAACGAGGGGGATGGCGGTTGGAGGATATGCTGTGGTGATGGTCGACTGGCGGCGATGCCCCATTGGTTGGAGGCGGCTGTTGATTTCGAGCTGGGGTTTGGAGGAGGGATTTGCAGGGTTCAAATAGAGAAAACGGGGTCGGAGGAGGAAGAAGGAAGTGCGGAGGGGAGGTGGCATAGCGGTGGGGCCCTCCGGCGGTGGCGCGCAGGCGAGGGGGCGATGAAGTCTGAGCGACGGCGGTTTTCTCAGAGGAAGGAGCGCGATTTTCTTTTATTTATTTATTTTATCTCGTATGAAACAAATGATAGGGGAGGGGAGAGAGAAATAAAGGGGTTGACCAAATTTAATAATATATATATTTAATTCCAAAAAGTAACTTTTTAATTCGAACTCCAAATCGAATCCACCGGCTGTCGTCACGAACTATTTACCCCCATTCCGAACACAATGGGATATGTTTCATAACCCAATTCGGCTGTTACGATCAGTTCCGCTAAATTTAAAATATAAATCATTATATTTTAAATTCAAATGCACATTTTAATTTACCGAGGCCACGTACTAACTCCAAAAATTCCAGAAAAATAAATATGGCTATGTTTCGATGATATGGTCCCAAAAAAACTAATTTCGTCGAATTTGGAGATCATTTGAAAAACGATCATTTTCCAGTCGATTAAATTCAAACTAAATTGACCAAACATGTTTAAATCCGCCACGCTCACATATTGATTCCAAAAATTATGAAAATTGGAATCTAGCAATAATTTGACATTACGGAACCAACAAAAGTGGTTTCATCGAAAACAGAGGTCATTTGCAAAATTGCTTTTTTTAAGGACTATATATTATATAAAATTCCATAGTGACTATTCTAAATTTTCAACCGGACATAACTTTTTATTCCCGTTATGTAATCTAGATTTTTCACATCCGTTGGAAAGATATTTTCAAACATATTCAAATATTTCTTGTTTCATTGAAATCTGATTTATTCTGAATCTTGTACATTCAATTGAAATTTGAAATTGAATTTTCAAACTACCGCGCCATTTCCAATTCCTTTTATAATTAAAACAAATATTTATATTCTAACTTCGATTTAAATAAATTTATACGTTATAATTTTAATCAAAAGAAATTTCTAGTAGTTATTATTTAGAATAAATCATTTTAAATATTCAAAATTCATTAAAATTTCCAAAATAAAAATTTTAAATGGGCTCCGATTTTCCGGGTTGTTACACTGTCGCTTCTGGAATGGGTATCCTCAACATAGTCGCTGCCATCATTGCCACCCCAAACATAACTAGGTATTCGGGTGCAACAGCTAGAACTCCCAATTGGCTTCCATCTCCTACTCCTTCAGTTCTAAACTCACTCCTAGATGTTTGACGACTCATTCTAAATCTAAAATAGAATGATTAGTCCACTTACAAGATAAACTACTAAAGAAGTACAAATGCTACTACTATATATGCTAACATGTATAGTAGGTATCCAACTGAAATCTACAAATACATCTCTCATATGTAATTACGTCTTTGAATTTTGGCCACAATTGTTGACCAGAGCTCTGATACCAAATGTGACGACCGCCCATAACCCCTGCGCTATACAAGAGGAATAATGCGCTGAAAGGCATGCTAGGCAGCTATAGACGATTATCAGAGTAGGTAAATAACATCGGAACCTGTCGTAAATCTCACAGCGTAAGGATAAAATATAATAGAACATATACAACAGGTAGTATTAGTGAAGCATATTTGAACAGAAATCTCAAATTTTCAAACAACAAGAAAGTATATCCTTACACCAGGAAGGCAACACATGTCTGTACAAATTTTCCTCACTACAGCACTTAGAGTAGAGTAATGAACAACAGAAATCTAAATACTATATAGTAAGAAAGATAGTACGCTAGCCTTCTGCTCGCCTCCGAACTACTACATCGTCTTTACTATGCTATCACGTGCCACCTAGTCTGCCTATCCAAAATCGAATGTACTGCCCAAGGTAATAAGAGGGAAACATAAAACATTGAGTTAGACAACAGTCTTAGTGAGTGATAAAATAGCTAACAAACTTCATCAATAAAGTTTATGACCCACAACATCAGAGAAGAGCATAACTTCCATCTTCCCCACATCGGACAGTGATAGCCTTTACAACCCATACAACCAAAGGGACAATAATTCATCCATAGTAATCAAAATGACCATTCAATCATGGTAAATAGAAGAAACCAATCAGTAAAACTCATAACATCCCGATTATAGATTTCACGTAAACCATTTTAATCGAATTCATCATCCCTCAAGCACAAGCCCCAGAGGCCGAAACCAATATCATACATGCACCCAAAAAATATCTCCTTCGACGTTAGACAATCTACATGAGACGGTACAAACAAAGAAACCAATCATCCATGATAGACTCTGGCTATCACGGCCAATCCTGCTTTGAAACCATCGTAATTGTATGACTAGCCCATACTGCCATCCGTCAAGGGCTAATGGCAACCCCGGTCCTAGGAAAACACCATACGTATTTGCATCATTATATACCTAGGTCTTTTCACCGATACCCAGGGTGCTCGACCTACATCCAGTCTTTTAGGTGCCCCTATTATACCCCTGTTTTGGGACCACAAGAACCTACGAAACGATAATTCCTCAGCCTTCACACCTCTAGTCATCTTCACTTATGACTATCCATAAGCTCAGAACACTTAAGAGCAACCATTACTTCACACGACCTCAATACATCCTTGAGTCGTTCTTTCACATGAACTCAATACATCTTTGAGTCATTCTTTCTCATGAACTCAATACATCCTTGAGTCATACTTTCACATTCGTTGTATACAACCAAGAACGAACAAATCACATCACTTCGAACATCCTCATCTGGACTTTCATCGAAGCCACCATCTCAACACCCTTGAGTTATCACCCCACCCATTACATTTCAATGATAAACGAATGCATCACATCACTTTGATCATCCCTACTTGAACTCTCTTCAAAGCTAGAACCGTCGTCGACTCAAAAACAGGCTTCGTTTGGTCGATACTACATTTCATAGCATTTACATCTTTTTTGCAATGAAAAACTGGCCAAAATGTCAAAACAACATTTTACAGCGTTTCTGAAATGCTATTATATCCCCTGGTTCAATTACGCATCCATGCGCGAATGAAACCCATGCACGACCAACCACAATTTTTTAAAAATGTTGTAGTAGGTGCAACCGATAAAAACATTCCACAAATGTTGTTGTAGGTGCGACAAAAACCCATGCGCACCGACCACAACATTTCACAAATGTTGTCGTAGGTGTGACCAAAAACACATGCGCGATCGCCCACAGCATTTCACAAATGTTCTTATAGGTGCGACCTACCACATGCGTGACCGAACAAAGCATTTCACATACGATGTCACAGGTACGACTGACCACATGCGCGACGGACCACAGCATTTCACAGATGTTGTCGTAGGTGTGAACGACCACATGTGCGAACGACCACATGCACGACCGACCACAACATTCCACAAATACCGTCGTAGGTGCATCGTAGGTGCGACCGACCACAACATTTCAAAAATGTTGTTGTAGGTGTGAACCAAACCCATGCCTCTCCAAGAAAACACACCATGAGCGAGCGACCCCCCTATGTACGGCCCAAAACCTACACTTCACCAATTCCACTCCAATTTCCACCAAAACTTCGCCAAACGATGGATTTGATGAAACCAACTTGTCTAATTCATCAAATATGATCAAAAAGATGGTATGAACCCACTAACAACATGAACATAATGGTTTTCTCCAAATCATGTAAATCACTCCAGACATAATAATGAATGGTCATATGAACTGTGACACCCCACGTCCGTTAATGTCACTCATTAAGAGAAGGCGTTAAGTTCCGTGAAGCGATATAGGTAAACAAAAAAAGAAACATTACAAGATGGATATAAAAGCAACAGCGGAATTCAAATTTTTATTTCAAACATAAATCATAACATCGTGGTCCGAAATATCACAAGTTTGAAACTACATAAAAGCCATTACAAAAACATAAAACTTTCTGTCTTGTTCCATCAGAGTACATAAAAAGCATAATTCCCCAAAAAGAGACAAAGCCATAGTAGAGATAAGAACTTGAGCAATACTTCAAGAGCAGCTCCTTAGCAAGATAAAAGCAGAATCACAGTCAAGTCTGAGTGTTCCCGCCCTAAGAACCTGGGGGAAAACGGAAGAAAGAAGAGGAAACAAAAAGGGTCAGACATAAAGTCTAGCGAGTCCATTTACTTTTAGCAAGTAAATAAATTAAAGTAGCATGAAAGATATATAAAGTGGATAAGAGGGAGATAACTACATAAAAGGTAAGCATGACAAGGTAACAGGATAGAGTGTATACGCTTATCTAATGATTACTTTGCACTATTACTAGAATAACCAGAATGACATGATCCCTTCCACTATAAGGTGGTAGACTTAGGCATACGTCTGAATGTATCCTAACTACTACCCTTATCGATTGGCTCCCTAATCCGCGTAGATACTCTGTGCCAGCCCCACCGTAGGATGTATCACGTCCTAAAGTGGCAACCCTTCGCTGATATGCACAGCCCCATATCTATAGGTGTCACATTCGTCTTATCCCCCTCTGCCCGGCCCGTACACGCCTATGACCCGGTTGGTTTGCACCGCCCACACTGTCCTCCATGTTTGGATCTCTTACAATCTGTTCAGTAAGCGTGCCCCTTCTCCGACCTAGTTCGGAGTACTTTGTTTGATACCTACTCCGGGTTACTGACTAAAACGGGTCCCACGCAACATGATACAAGCTCTCCCATTTGTCTTGTATCCCCCACTAGGTTTTCTACAGGTTATATTTACCCTAAAGGGTGTCTTTAATTATATAACCCCAATCTTTATACCATTATGCTTACCTATAGGTGTCTTTAATACATAACCCCCAATTGGTTAAGTTTTGTAGGTCTATATTTAAATATTACCCACCCATCTCAGATATACTTAACTTAACCCTCCCATTGTTCAACCAAGTTTACTTAACCCCTATTCATGTTTATGTTCACCCAATCACTATGGATTCAACTAGGTTAAGTATTTCAATTTCTTACCATGTCCATTTATGGTTTATAATGGGCTAGACATCCACATTAGGCCTACAGCTTGTGGATGCTGGATATGCCGTTCCGGTCTGGGTAGACTTCTTCCACAAGTTGTGCCTAACCTCGTATCTTAGTCGGTCTCGTATTTGTGCACTTAGACTCCTTACATTAGATTAAACATTTGCGGTTGCTGGATATGCTGGTTGGGCCCAGGAAGACTTCCACCACAAATGCAATCTAACCTCGTATCATAAGTGCAGTTACAGTTTCTAATTACTGTAATCCTAAGCATTTTAACCAATTAATTACCTATGTCTTATAGCTGTTCGTGCCCATTTACCCAATTATATTCATAGTGAATTATATGTCCAAATTCATATTCATTATACAAAATATGCCAATACTAATATATTCCCCTGTTCCCTAACTAATGCATTCACATATATTTGGCAGCATGCGTAGGCTAGAAAATAGCCTAGCCATAAACAATAAAAAGGGAAAGGTGATAGGAAGATGACAATAGTGATTATTCCAACATAATTGGCATAATTATATATATTGGCATAGACATGTAATTGGTATAATATTAAGGTGGACATAAAAGCAGATCTAGTGAACAGGTGATGGTAAAACTAGATCTAACATAATAAGGATGTTCTAATAGGCATGAAGAGATCTAAATAAGGATTCATATGTCCAATTGATGACAGATCTAAATTAACCACTACATGATAGGTAGAAGATAATTTAGAGGGAGAACTAGATCTAAACTAGATTTTAACTGTCCAAATAATGACAGATCCAAATTAACCATAAACATAGATAAAGGTTAAGATCCACATATATGACATGATAAATTAACCACAAGAGAATTAGAGCTATAAAAATAGATATAGCATGAGAAAGGTTAAGAGCCAAGAATATCATAGATTCATAATTTATAATAGATCCAAATCACAGTTATATCACATTTACTTTTAGTCATTTAAATCTAAGAATAATTAAACTCACAATGTTTGGATTTTATAAGATAGAGGAGAAATTGTTGGGGTTGAATCTCGGATTTAAAGCCGAATCTCTAACTGATTAGCTGTAGATGATAGTTGCAGAAGAAAAGGATTTCGGTTCAGTTCAAACACCGATAGCGTTTGGCCTCCACTGATTTTCAGTGAAGAAAATAAGAGGAATGGACATCTATATATAGCTGCCAGCCTCCAAAATTTGTCCTGCCACTTCAGCCCTAGGGGGTCGACCCCCCTTGGGGAGTCCTCCCATGGGTCGATACCATCCTTGAGGGGTCAACCCCAAGGTCGACACCCCTCTTATAGGGTCGACTCCCCTAGGTGGGATTTTCCCCACTTCCCTCAGTTTCCGCGATTTCGAATTTTGAACTGAAAATTTGAATTTGTGGAACCTATATATATAATCATCTTGCATGTATACAAACTTCAAAGCTTCATAACTTCTTCATACGTTGTTCGTTTTACGCAAACCAAATGTCTATCTCGACCAGAATTTCGAGATGAACGCAATGGCGCAGTCCATTTCCCTTAATTCTGAATATTAAATTAATTATTATTTAATTTGTCCTCTTCTAGTGTTGTTAAAATTACGGGGTGTTACATTCTCCCCTACTCAAAGGATTTCGTCCTCGAAATCTCTAAGTTGAGAAGAATGTATATCCTACCATCCATCATCCATCTACTTATTCATCAATCACAAGCATCCATTGTCTTTAAAGATTTCTAATGCTTATATGAGCATATGAAAAGGTTTGTGTATATGTCCCAATACTAATGCAAAGATTAAGCGGCCTACAGACTCAGTCGACCTCCTTAATGCAATGTATGCTAGTGCCATGAATCCAATATGTATGAAAATAATCCTATTATAACATGTAAGTTCTGTATATGTGCACATTCATTCGTCCAAATGCACATCCATATGCTAATACATCCATTTTCACATATTAAAGAAAAGAAAAATGCACACACATATATGTGGTATGAGAGTGATTGAGCCAATCTAGTGCCTATGTGTGTGTATATGCATCCACATACAATCGCTAGCAAACACTTGCATCCATCAAACATAACATGTCTCAAACACATGTTTACATCCATAGGATTCCTATCTAAAGGTCGAAAATACTATAGATAGGACATACTCAAATGAAAGAAGAAAACATAGATAAAACTTTGGAAAAAGGAGTTAAGAACATACCCTCGAAAAGGAAAGGGTAAGAAGCACGAATCTTGTCTTCAGTCTCCCAAGTCGCATCCTCTGGGTTATCTCCCCATTAAACCTTTATCAGCTTGATTTCTTTATTGCGTAGCTTCTTAACTTCTAATCCAAGAATACGGGTAGGAACTCGTCTAACTGTTGCCTCTCGTTCCACTTCTACTTCCTCTAATATACTTGGCTCAACAACTTCCATCGTGTCATGCAATCACTTCCGCAGATGAGAAACGTGGAAAACATCATGAATGCCGGATAGATTTTTTGGAAGATTTACCCTATAGGCCATTTGGTCGATTGTCTCGGTTATGGGAAATGGTCCCACAAATCTGGGTGCCAACTTCCCTACAGATCCGAAGCAAATCACATTCCTCAAAGGCAATGCTTTAATGAAAACTAAGTCTCTAACTTCAAATTCGATGTTAGTCCTTCTTTTGTCTACATAGGATTTCTGCCTATCTTGAGCTGTCTTCATCCGCCGTTGAATAAGATCAGTTTTCTTGGACGTTTCTCTAACCATATCAGGTCCAAGTAATAATCTTTCTGTAAATTCCCACCAACAAGTTTGTGATCTACAAGGTTGTCCGCACAATGCTTCGAAGGGTGCCATACCAATGCTAGCTTGATAACTGTTGTTGTAGGCAAACTCTACTAAAGGAAGATGCTCTTCCCAAGTCCCTACGAAGTCTAGGATATATAGAATTAAAAGATCCTCAAGAACTCTTCTCACCCTCTCCGTTTGTCCAATAGTCTGAGGATGATAAGCGATACTCAAACACAACTGTGTACCTAATGCTTCTTGCAAGCTCCTCCAAAATTCATTGGTAAAGATGGGGTCACGATCGCTTATGATGCTAGAAGGTACTCCATAAAGACGGACTACCTCACGAACGTAAATTGCTACCATGATGTCTTCCTCTTACTCCTAACTGGAATGAAATGAGTGCGCTTAGTGAGTCTATCCACCACAACCCAGATACTGGTGTTGCCTTTCTTCGATTTAGGCAAACCATCTATGAAATCCATAGAGACGCTCTCCCATTTCCACTGAGGAACCTCCAAAGGATGAAGTAAACCACCGAGCAAATTAAACATTGAGAAACAAACTCTGCAACATATTTCTTCATCCCAGCCCAAAGGAAAACCCTCTTCATGTATCTGTACATCTTATCAACGCCTGGATGAATAGTCATCTTAGAATGGTGGGCTTTTTCTAGGACTGTCGTTATCAAACTTCCAGTTTGAGGACCACAAAGCCTTCCGTCCCTTTTCATCTATGGAATATCAACTGAGGTGACCAGAAGTATCCCCTTTTCTGAGCTTATCAATGATGTCTAAAATCTGTGGGTCTCCTTGTTACGAAGCTCCTATCTGATCCATAAGAGTTGGTCGTATTTCTAGTGATGCAAATAAATCAGGTAAAATCTCGATGGAGGGTCTAAAGTCAAAAGTTGATATGAACTCCAAGCTCTTCCTTTCCACGAACAGAGGACTTAAGGCCATCCTCTACCTACTTAGTGTGTCGGTCATCACATTGCCATTGCCAGGAGTATATGCAATTTCAAAATCATAAGAAGCTAGGAACTCCATCCACCTTTGTTGCCTTAAATTAAGGTCCTTCTGCAAGAACATATACTTGATAGATTTATGATCGGTATATAACTCGAACTTTTCTCCAAGTAAATAATGACACCACGTCTTGAGCGCGAATACTATGGCAGCAAGCTCTAAATCATGGGTGGAGTAGTTCTTCTCATAACTCTCAATTGTCTACCCCCATAACACACTACCCTTCCTTCTTGCATCAGAACCGCACCAAGCCCAGTACTACACGCATCAGTGTAAACTGTAAACACTTCATTCCCATCAGGCAAGGTCAAGACTAGGGCTGTTGTTAGAGCCCTCTTTAGTGGTTGGAAAGCAACGTCACAATCTATATCCCCATGAAAATGCCAAGTTCTTCTTCATCAATCTGGTGATCAGGGCTGATATCTTTGCGAAGTCCTTATTGAACTTCCTATAATAGCTTGCCAATCCAAGAAAGCTTCTCACCTCTATTGCATTTTTAGGAATTTGCCAATCTTGCACCGCAACCACCTTTGCAGGATATACAGTTATCCCTTCTTTGGAGACCACATGCCCTAAGAATCTTACCTCTTTTCACCAAAAATGACATTTGGAGAACTTTGCCTTAAGCTGATGCTCACGGAGAGTTTTCAAAACTTCTCTCAAATGTTGGGCATGCTCTTCTTCGCTTTTGAAGAAGATCAAGATATCATCAACAAAGCCTATGACAAATTTATTTAGAAACCCCCGAAACACCCTACTCATTAGATCAACAAATAGGCGGGTGCATTCGTCAACACAAAAGGAATAACTAGCCATTCAAAGAAACCATCCGGAGTTCTAAAAGCAGTCTTATCTATACTTTCCTTAGCCACCCTCAACTGATGAAATCCCGTGGCCAAGTCCAACTGAGAAAATACCGAGGCACCAACAAGCTGATCAAATTAATCATCAGTCCTTGGGAGCGGGTGTCTGTTCTTCTTGGTGAGTTTATTCAGCTCTCTATAGTCCACACACAAGCGAAGTGAACCATCCACTTTAGTTGCGAATACCACTGGAGCACCCCATTTAGATACGCTTCAGTTGATAAACCCTTTTTCAAGTAGCTCCCCTACTTGTTTACTCAGCTCCCTCCTTTCCCTCAGAGCCATATGGCGCACTGGTAATGCAACTGGCTTTGCATTGTCCACCAGATATATATGGAAATCGATCTCATGCCTCGGAGGTAAACCCCATACTTCATCAGAAACATCAGAATATTCTCAGACTACTGGAACAGATTGCAAATAATTGATAGATGCACCAAGAGACTCTAGGAAACTAAGCATAACAGACCCTTGTGGGTCACAAGAAATCTCGAGGGTCCTCCTATGGCAAGTCAAAAGTCTAATGACCCTCCTCTCACAATCTAGAATGGCACCATACGTGGTTAACCAATCCATCCCTAGAATCAAACCATAGCCCATAAAACCGAGCAAATACGCGTCACATTCAAACTCGACGCCTAACACAGATATTCTCAAACCCCAAAAAATCATAGACAAATGAGCCGAACCACCAATGGGGTTTTAGACAACTATGGGATCCACTACCATACTAGTAACTAAGTGCAGTGATTCAACCAAAGAACTACATATAAATGAGTGTGAAGCGTCAGAAATAAAAAGTGTTCTAATAGGATGATTTGAAAGAGAAATTAAACCTTCCATAGAAATTTTTCTACCTCTATCATGAGCACTGATCGCGAGAGCATGCACCTACCCTCCATAAGTTCCTGCCTTCTGACTTTGTCCCTGATTCTTCGGGCACTCCCTAGCAAAGTGTTCGACCTCTCCACAATTGAAGCAAAAATTCTTCATTCTTTTGTAGTCCTTCACCAAGTGACCTTCTCGCCCACAATTGTGACACTTCCTCTTGTCCTTAGCCTTGTCATTCTTTCCGTCTTTCTTTTGTTGTTGTTGTTGCCGCCCTTTCTTGGGTCATACCTTCTTGTTTTGCGTTGTTTCCTCGGCTTTTACCTCCATATTTTCTCCTTTCTCTTCCTCATACATCAAGGCCATATCAACAAGCCTTTCTAAAGTTTCCCCCATTGGAAAATGGGGCATAACTAACCCATAAAGGGGTTCATTCAGCCCTTTAGCCAACCGCAAAGCTTTCTTATGCGGAATATCCACCAGTTCCAGTCCAAATATTGACAACTGGTTGAATTTGTTCACATACTCTTTATCCGTCAAGTTTCCTTATTTGAGTGCTAAGAGCCTCTCCATTTGCATGCTTTTCTCAGCTTAGGAAAGGAACTTCATTTCAAACCTCTATCTAAAATCAGCCCAAGTTTCCACTGGATGGCCTGCTTGGGTTACCTCCCATAAACGAAGCTTCATCCTACAGTAGCCAGACAACGAACTGAATCTTCCTTCGATCTTCCACTTTAAAGATTACAAACAAGTCCTCCGTCTCCTTAAGCCAATTCCTTGCCTCTATGAATGTCTCGGTTTCATGGAATGACTTTACTCCCATAGCACGGAAATCTTTGCAGATCTTAGAGAAATTGTCTGCACACGGAGGAGGAGGAGAAGGAAAAACGGGTGCAGCTAGGGGAGGAACGTTTCCTTGGCCTTCGGTAGGCTCCGTAGCCTCCAGATACCTATGGAATTAGCCTGGTATCATAACACCCTCTGGAATATTGGGTTCCCCAAACATGCTGAAAAAGAAAAGGAAAGAGATTCAGACAGGGGATCGAAAGATATTACTTATGGCTTTTTGGGGAATGTTTCTCAATATAGGCTTTTCCTTTTGAAAATGCTTTTTTTTAAACCCATTTTAAAAATAATTTTCAAAAACTTTTATCTAATTTGGCAACCTTCAGCTCTGATACCAAGTGTGACACCCCACGTCCATTAATGTCACTCATTAAGAGAATGCATTAAGTTTCGTGAAGCGGTATAGGTAAACAGAAACATAAACATTACAAGACAAATATAAAAGCAACAAAGGAATTCAAATTTTTTTTTCAAACATAAATCATAACATCGTGGCCTAAAATATCACAAGTCTGAAACTACATAAAAGTCATTACAAAAACATAAAACTTTCTGTCTTGTTCCATCAAAGTACATAAAAAGCATAATTCCCCAAAAAGAGACAAAACCATAATAGAGATAAGAACTTGAGAAATACTTCAAGAGAAGCTCCTTAGCAAGATAAAAGCAGAATCACAGTCAGGATTGAGTGTTACCGCCCTGAGAACCTGGCGGGGAGACGGAAGAAAGAAGAGGAAACCAAAAGGGTTAGACATAAGCAGAATAACGGTCAATCTTGAATGTTCCCGCCTTAAGAACCTGGGGGGAAACAGAAGAAAGAAGAGGAAACAAAAAGGGTTAGACATAAAGCAGAATCACGGTCAAGCCTGAATGTTCCTGCCATGAGAACCTGGGGGGGAAACGGAAGAAAGCAGAGGAAACAAAAAGGGTTAGACATAAAGTAGAATCATGGTCAAGCCTGAGTGTTCCCACCTTAAGAACCTTGGGGGGGGGGGGAACGGAAGAAAGAAGATGAAACAAAAAGGGTTAGACATAAGCAGAATCACGGTCAAGCCTGAGCGTTCCCACCCTGAGAACCTTGAGGGGGGAATGGAATAAAGAAGAGGAAACAAAAAGGGTTAGGCGAGTCTAGTTACTTTCAGCAAGTAAATAAACAAAAGTAGCATGATAGTCATATAAAGTGGGTAAAAGAGAGATAACTAAATAAAAGGTAAGCATGACAAGGTAATAGGATAAATTATACGCTTCCCTAATGATTACTCTTCACTATTACTAGAATAACCATAATGAGATGATCCCTTCCACTATAAGGTGGTAGACGTAGGCATACATCCGAATGTATCCTAACTACTACCCTATTCAATTGGCTCTTTAATCCGCGTAGATAATCTATTCCGACACCACCATAGGATGTATCATGTCTTAAAGTGGAAACCCTTTGCTGATTTGCATAGTCCCATATCTGCAGGTGTCACGGTCGTCTTATCCCCCTCTGCCCGGCCCATACACGCACATGACCCGATCGGTTTGTACTGCCCCACACCGTCCTCCACGTTTGGATCTCTTATAATCAGTTCAGTAAGCATGCCCCTTCTCCGACCTAGTTCGGAGTACTTTGTTTGATACCTACTCTGGGTTACTGACTGAAACGAGTCCCACATAATATGATACAAGCTATCCCCTTTGTCTTATGTCCCCCACTAGGTTTTCTACAGGTTATATTTACCCTAAAGGGTGTCTTTAATTATATAACCCCAATTTTTTACCGGTTATGCTTACCTATAGGTGTCTTTAATCCATAACCCCCAATTGGTTAAGTTTTGTGGGCCTATATTTAAATATTACCCACCCATCTCAGATATACTTAACTTAACCCTCTCATTGTTCAGCCAAGTTTACTTAACCCCTATTCATGTTTATGTTCACCTAATCGCTATGAATTCAACTAGGTTAAGTATTTCAATTTCTTACCATGTCCATTTATGGTTTATAATGTGCTAGACCTCCCACATTAGGCCTACAACTTGTGATATGCCAGTCTTGTCCAGGCAGACTTCTTCCACAAGTTGGGCCTAACCTCGTGTCTTCGCTCGTCTCGTATTTGTGCACTTAGACCCCTCACATTAGATTAAACATTTGCAGTTGCTGGATATGCCGGTCGGGTCCGGGCAGACTTCCACCACAAATGCAATTTAACCTCATGCCATAAGTGTAGTTACAGTTTCCAATTACTGTAATCCTAAGCATTTTAACCAATTAATTACCTATGTCTTATAGGTGCTCATGCCCATTTACCCAATTATATTCATAGTGAATTATATGTCCAAATTCATATTCATTATACAAATTATGCCAATTCTAATATTTTCCCCCGTTCCCTAACTAACGCATTCGCATATATTTGGTGGCATGCCTAGGCTAGAAAGTAGCCTGGCCATAAACAATAAAAAGGGAAAGGTGATAGGAAGATAACAATAGTGATTATTCTGACATAACTGGCATAAATATATATACTAACATAGACATGGAATTGGCATAATAATAAGGTGGACATAAAAGTAGATCTAGTAAACACGTGATGCTAAATCTAGATCTAACATAATAAGGATGTTCTAATAGGCATGAAGAGATCTAAATTAGGATTCATATATCCAATTAATGGCAGATCTAAATTAACCACCACATGATAGGTACAAGATGATTTAGAGGGAGAATTAGATCTAAACAAGATTTTAACTGTCCAAATTAACCATAAACATAGATAAAGGTTAAGATCCACATATGTGACATGATAAATTAACCAATAGAGAGTTAGATTTATAAAAATAGATCTAGCATGAGAAAGGTTAAGATCCAAGAATATCGTAGATTCATAATTTATAACAGATCCAAATCACAGTCATATCACATTTACTTTTAGTCGTATAAATCTAAAAATAACTAAACTCACAGTGTTTGGATTTTAGGAGACAAAAGAGAAATTGTTGGTGTTGAATCTCGGATCTAAACTTGAATCTCTAACTGATTAGCTCTAGATGATAGTTGCAGAAGAAAAGGATTCGGTTCAGTTCAGGCATCGGCAGCGTTTGGCCTCTATTGATTTTCAGTGAAGAAAACAAGAGAAATGAACCTCTATATATAGCTGTCAGCCTCCAAAATCCGTCCTTCCACCTCAAACCTTGGGGGGTCAACCCCCCCTTAGGGGGTCGACCCATGGGTTGACACCCCCCTTGAGGGGTCGACCCCGGGGTTGACACCCCTCCTATGGGGTCGACTCCCTTAGGTGGGATTTTCCCCGCTTCCCTCTATTTCCGTGATTTCGAAGTTTGAACAGAAATTATGTATTCCTGGGCCCTATACACACACACATACACACACACACACACACTCACACACACACACACACACACACATATATATATATAATTATCCAGCGCGTATACAAACTTCAAACCTTCATAACTTCTTCATATGGTGTCCGTTTTATGCAAACTAAATGTCTATCTTGACCAGAATTTCGAGACGAACGCAATGGCCTAGTCCATATCCTTTATTTCTGAATATTAAATTAATTATTATTAATTTATCCTCTTCTAGTGTTGTTAAAATTACGGGGTGTTACATGAGCAAAACTATAGATCTAACCTACCTAAACATATAAAATAACATGGAATCATTAACCTAAACTTACTAAATGAGATCATAGGGTGATTCGTATGAAAATGGGCTTAACATGGCATAAATCTATGGAAAAACACCTAAATATGATGAGAAACATGATCAATCACTCATACACTTCATTGAATCCATTTGAGAGATGTAAACCACTCACCGATTCTCCAGAATAAGCTAAAATTGATGAAATAAGAATCCGGACAACAAGCATCTCACACTAAACACATTGATTTGATGAACTCTTACCTCAATTGATGTAGATATAGCCTCTAATGGTGTAGATCTATATTTCCCTCCTTGGATTATGATTTCTAATGGTGGAAATGTGTTAGAGGAAGAAGGAGCTCAAGGCCACCAAATGAGAGAATGAGAGAAGTAATCTATTCTCCATACCCCCTCATCCCCTATTTATAGTTTCCACCAACTCACTAATGAGCCTCCCCAATTCAGCCCATTAGGCTCATAAAACCTGTATAGCCAACTGAAAAACCTTAAAACAATGATTCCTCCCAAACAGCTGAGACAAAATTTTAATGTAACCACTCTACGGAAAGACAATCAAATTCCTTTCCAATGGCTCAGGTCTCACCCTCTGGTTCGACCTGAGTCAAAAGTTATTCCCTGTACAAGGCTGGCAGAGTCAAAATGGTCACAAACAAAATTGGTAAAAATTATGGACATGTATCACATCCCCATAAGCAGCGTATTAAAAGATGAGAATGATCTAACCCTCATGGAATAAAATAAAAATATTTTACGATCTTCCGATACGTAAAATGCGGGCTGTTACATTGCTTTAAGCATTCTCCAGATTTAGACTGTTGCCGTTTTTATTTGACCCCCTCTAATTACTTTTAACAAAATATAAAAAAGGTTATTCCCTTATTAAAATTAGATAATTGATTGAATTAAACTGAAATTTGAATTTTTAAACTTATGTTTCATTTTCGTCTACCTTATGGATTACTTAAACTTTTCTCTTGTCTTTACTTCTAGCTTTTCTCCACATAAATATAATATAATATTTTACATTTAGAAATCTAGGAACTACGAAGAAAATAGAATGGTAGAGCTTAGCTTCTGAAATGGAAAACATGGTAAGAGAAGTGAGAAATTAGGTTTGTATTTATAATAAGGTTTTGGGGTTAATATGGAGTATTAGATTTATCTTAGAAAACCTTTAATTATTAATGGATGCAACTTAATGTGTCATCCACTCTTATTTTATAATTACGCTTTACGCATTGATTGATTAACATTTCGATTAGTATGTTATACTCTATTCCTATTTAAACGATTGTGTTTGTTTGCTTCCCCAATTAAATCTAATTTCAATAGTAATTTGTTTCCGGTTATAAGTATTCATTGAGATCTAGTTTTTAATGTCAACAACTAAGTCTAAGTTTCCATTAACATTACCGACTAGCACGTTAATTAAGTTTTATTACCATTTTTACATACGCATTTATACGTTAATATCTTTTATTTTCAAACTTCGATCGGAAAAGTGAAGGAAATCCGAAATCAAGCAAAGTGGGGTTACTTGTTTTACAAGGTCAGTTTCTCACTATAAATATTCACAAACCCTTCTTTCATATCATTATCATATCGAAATATTGCCGAATTGCTGTGACTCTTATAATTTCACATGGTTAGTTCTCTTCTCTTATTTTATTTTTTGATTTCTAGCTACCAATCATCCTTTTTTTATTTGGATATGTTAGATAAACCCTGAATACGTTTTACCCTGGTGTTAGGTTGTTTGATATTGTTTTTAGCGTTAAATAAACTTCTTCAATTAGGAATTTATTGATGCAGTTTAATCCATACTCATAGATCTATGTTATAACCTACGGGATTCAGCCCTTACACGGATTGATATATAGTCCCGATCATTTGTTCTCTTCGTAATCTCACACGCCTGTGATGTTAGTATTTTGTTTCTGAAAGTTAGTTTGGATTTGAAATTCTGTTCTGATTTGTATTATTCACAATGATGGATCAATCTGCAAGGTTTTGATATTTGATTATTGTAGCTGTGTGAACGCATATTAGTATAAATATATGAGAAACCAAGTTTTGTTTAAACATATCTATCTTCTACTTCTGAGTTGTTGTGAACCCATTTTTTTTTTGGCTAATAGGCTTAACTGTTCATGTATTCACGGTTATAATATGTACAGGCAATGGCGATTTAACCATATGCATTTTGCCTAAACTTCGTTCTCAATGTCACATCCTTAAACAAGTTTATAAGGCCTAGCTAAACTTAAACTTAATAGTGAAATGAAGCGTTAGTGCCTAGTCAATTTGACTTTAATTGTAAGTTGCCTCATATATATGAAATTTTTTGTACTCATTTTGGCCTTCTCAGAAAAAAGTTAGGATTGTTGTAACCTCTCAACTGAATTACAGACATAGATGGAGTTTTAAAATAAAATTTTGCAAATGATCACTTTACATTTACAGCTATTTTCCATCCCATATGTTTAATATTTTCTATTTTCAAACTTCAATCGGAAAAGTGTGAAACCCGAAATCAAGCAAAGTGGGGTTACATGTTTAGCGAATTTACAATTATCTCCCTCTACTAGGTCAGTTAGGTTTCCCACTATAAATATTCACAAACTCTTCTTTCTTAGAGCACTCCCAGCATAGTGAGGGAGGCTGAAATGGGGAGGAATTGGTGTTTCTGATCACGCTGCAGCAGTGGCGCGACGAGGGTGGAGAAGCAATCGAAATGGCGACGGTCGCCATTTCGAATTTAAAGTGCCGACGGTTAAACGATTTTCTGAAAACCGTTTAAGAATTTTAAATTAAAAAAAAAAAATCTTGTGCGTCACCCTACCCACTGGTGGAAGAATGGGGGAAATTCACATTCAAAATTTGATATCCATGCTCAAATCAATGTCGACTGCTGGGAGTGCTCTTATATCATATCAAAATATTGCTGAATTGCTGTGACTTGTGTAATTTCAACATGGTTAGTTCTCTTCTCTTATTTTGCTTTTTGATTTCTAGTTACCAATTAGCCATTTTTTCTTTTGGATATGTTAGGTAAACCCTGCATAACTTTTACACTGGTGTTAGCTTGTTTGATATTGTTTCATATTAGTGTTAAATAAACTTCTCCTTCGATTATGAATTTATAGATGCGGTTAATCCGTATTCATATCAGAAATCTATGGTATAACCTGCGGGATTCATCCCTTACACGGATTGATATATACAGTCCTGATCATTTGTTCTCTTCATAATCTCACACTGCTGTGATGTTAGTAAAGTTAGTTTGGATTTGTAGTTCTGTTCTAGTATATATTCACAATGATAGATAAATCTTCAAAGTTATGATATCTGATTATTGTAACTGTGTGTACGCATATTTGTATAATATAATATATGAGAAACCAAGTTTTGTTCAAACTTTAAACATATCTATCTTCTACTTCTGAGTTGCTGTGAACCCATTTTTTGGCTAATAGGCTTAACTGTTCATGTATTCACAGTAATAATATGTACAGGCAGTGGCGATTTAATCATATATGTTTTGCCTAAACTTTGTTCTCAATGTCACATCCTTAAACAAGTTTATAAGGCCTAGCTAAACTTAAACTTAATAGTGAAATCAAGCGTTAGTGCCTAGTCAATTTGACTTGAGTTGTAAGTTAATTACTGCCTCATATGAGATTTTCTGCACTGATTTGGGCCATCTCAGAAAAAAGTTAGGATTGATTGTACCGCTCAACTGATTTATAGACATAGATGGAGTTTTAAAATAAAATTTTGCAAATGATCACTTTACATGATCAGATCTAAAATACACTTGTTTATAAAATTTTGTAACGTCACTAACTCGGTTTGTAGGATGATTTGGAAGTATGTGGCTCATCTGTATAAATTAGAGCCTTAGTCAAGCCACTAGATTTCTGACATAGTACTTGTCAATGGTACAGATGCAGATCTTTGTCAAGACTCCTACAGGAAAGACCATCACCCTCGAGGTTGAGAGCTTAGATACAATCGACATTGTCAAAGGCAAGATTCAAGACAAAGAGGGCATCCCTTTCAACCAACAGCGCCTTATATTTGCAGGCAAACAACTTGAAGATGGTAGAACGCTAGCAGACTACAGTATTCAAGACAAAGTGATTCTGAGACTGAGAGGAGGTATGCAATTATTTGTGAGAAATACGAAAGGGAATACCATAGCTGTGGAGGTAGAGAGCACATATACTGTTCATAAACTGAAGTCGAAGATTCAGGATAAGTCGGGTATCCCACCAGCTCAGCAAAGGCTGATATTTGCAGGAAAGCAGCTGGAGGATGGTAGAACCCTTGCAGATTACAAGATTCAGAAGGAATCAATTCTGCACCTTGTACTCTGGCCTAGAGCAGGCATGTCGATTTTTGTGAGAAATACGAAAGGGAATACCATAGCTGTGGAGGTAGAGAGCACAGATACTGTTGATAAATTGAAGACGAAGATTCAGGATCAGGAGGGTATTCCACCAGCTCAGCAAAGGTTGATATTTGCAGGAAAGCAGCTGGAGGATGGTAGAACCCTTGCATATTACAAGATTGAGAAGGAATCAATTCTGCACCTTGTACTCTCGCCTAGAGGAGGTATGCAGATTTTTGTAAAAACCTTATCTGGAAAGACGATTACTTTGAATGTTGAGAGCTCGGATACCACTGAAACTCTGAAGGCAAAGATTCAGGATAAATATGGGCTTCCGTCGGATTTTCAGATTTTGATATGTGCGGGGGTGCTGCTTGAAGATGGAAAGAAGCTTGCAGATTATGGCATTCGGAAAGAGTCTACGATTCATCTTGTTCTTCGACTTAGCTGCTGCGTCTAGATGGAATGAAGCTTGCAGATTATGGCATTCAGAAAGTGTCTACAATTCATCTTTGTCTTCGACTTCTTTGCGGCTTCTGCGAACTGTTTTAATTTCTGCGAACTTTTGGTTTGTGGGAGGGAAAGGATGTTGTTCAGTGGCTGGTATTTTCATAATTTCATTCACTTGTTTATGACGTTGGTACATTTGGTTTGTGCTCTTTGTGAACTGCTTGTGCTTGCTTTCTATAATATTTTTCTTAAAAGACTAAATAGGGTATGTATTTTTAGCCTTTTATTGTAAGATCGTTGCTATCAGCTTGCGCTTTTCTGCCTCTGGTCTTTTGTGTTATGGAGTTTGGCGGTTTTAGATCATATAGCAATCACGTTTTTAGACTTTTGGATGCTTTCCAAACACAAATGTATTTGTGCTTTCCATTATTTATCATATATATGCTTTCTATAACATTTTTCCTTGGAAGACTAAATAGCAGATGTTTTATGAGCCTTAAATTGTAGGCAAATTCTATTTAAACCCTAGAATTTGTCGAGTTCATCCGATAAATATAAGAAAAGTGAGTAATCTAGCATTTTGTTAAGTTTACCCATGTATAATAATAATAATAATAATAATAATAATAATAATAAAACCAATTTTATCATTCATTGTAACATGCATACACGGTGCCCTAAAGACACATAGTAGAGGCTCATTGAGATATGCTAAAAACAATGATAAAACAAGAGCAGTTTTATTATTAATTTTGCTAGGTGAACATAGCAAATTTCAAGGTTCAAATAGAATTTGTGTTTATTGTAAGATCATATCAATCATCTTGCGCTTTTTATGCTTCTGGACTTTTGTGTTACGGAGTTTGACGATTTTAGACTTTTGGATGCTTTCAAAAAATAAATGAATTTGTGCTCAGATTGATTTGCCAGTGATCATGGTTGTATCAATTGATCGTTTCTTTCTTTCATTTAATATGGACGTTAAATTTAGAGGACCAGATATTGTGCTATAAAATTTCTACAAATTCTAATCTAGAATTTCACGAGGTGGGCATGATTTTTGAAATTTGGAAATTTTGTCATTCTTTTTTTGTTTGTCTGAAATTTGTATTAAATATTCTAAATTTGTTTGTTCGATTATCAATCTTTGGATTTCGAAATTGATCGCAAGCCATTTGATATAGCCTCAAAATGACAAAAAGAGGGTTCTTTATAGGAAAGTACAACTAAGTCAAAATAGAGATTCTCATAGGCATGTCGTATGCTAAAGACTTGTGTGTATGTTGTGGGTCTTAAGTAGAATATGTTTATGATCAATTATATAACATACAGTCATGGATGGTATAAATTGTAAAACTACTTACAAGGAAGCTTCGCTCAGATGAGTATGGAATTTGAGTCAGAAGAAGCAAGCCAAAAGAGTAAGTTTCATCTCGTTCCTTTAATACTCTTCACCTGCCTTTTTACAAGTTAGTCACACGTCGAATTGTTGGTAATCAGAGTGCTCAGACTCGAGTACAAAATCTGTAAAGTTTGGAGCGATTTGGATGAAGTCGCGAAACTCTTAGAAAACTCAGAAATGTGGCCATTAGGTATTCGATCCCGTGGATATCTACCACTATTTGACATATTTTTTCAAGAGTTTCAAGTGCATTGTTCTCTGCAAGCGGGTGTGCATCGTCCAATGTCTCTGTAGGGGTGTTATAAGCTAATAACGTTCTCATTATTGCCATTATCCTTTGTTTTCCACTAAGACCTTGTGCTTTTGATGCACTTGGCCTATACTTAAAATATTGATTATTATTTCATCAAAATGCTCATGAATAGTTCTTTACTCATTCTGTATTTTCTTCTAAACATATCTAGTATGCACATTTAATTGATATTGAAGTAATTTTGCATAAAAGTTTTATGAAATTTAACTTGATTGCGATTTATAAATATCCGACCATTTGTCTATCCATCGTGCTTTTTTGATGTACAACCATATGCTTCATGACATATATCGATTACTTCTTACAGTTTTTAGGCTTCCTCCCAAAGGATGTCTTCTTCTTTAGAATCACCATCAAAAGTTTTCATGCATTCGAGAAACGATGATGAATTCATTTTATTGTTTACTGTAATTAGGAGATGAGCTATTCTTTCAAACTTATGGCTTTATATAAAAAAAAATTTATGAAAACATAAAGCATAAAAGCTATACAAATGCAAATGGGGTACTTTATTTAGGCTGACATTTTCACATAATTATGTTCGGTAGGTGAAATATTTAACTAAAGCTTTTGAATGATTAAGACTTTGGCACATGACACATTGTCACATGGCTTTGTATAGTTGAAACATTTGCAAATATTCTTAAGCTTTTAATTGGTTTGAAACTCTAGCACATGCACTTGGCTTTGGTTGGAAACATTTGTACATGACACATGACACATTATCACTTGATTAAACTGATGATATCATGTTATTTTTAGCCATTGTAGCCATGTTGCACATCTATTCGAATTTGTGAAAATTTCTAATCAATTTTGAATGGATGGAGACAACTTGATTACAATGTACTATCACGGTCGGGCATTGTAGTCATGTTGCATGCTATTCAAATTTCTTGCTAGTTCACATGACTGTACGGTAGGTGAGATATTTCACTAAAGCCTTTGAATGATTGAGACAACTCTAGGAATGGTTCACGTTTATTATCATTCCATGTTAGTTCTGAATGGATGGAGACAACTTGGTTATAATGCCCTATCACGGTCCATCATTGTTGTAACACCCCTTTCGAAAAGCTAACATAAAGTTTTTTTAGCATAGTGATTACGCGTGGTATTTATTTTCGGGTGGTCAGGTGTTGGATCTCATAGTTGTCACATCCGGTATCAGAGCCTACACTTTAACCCTGGAAATCATGTTATATTCTCAAATATTTATTTCCGTTACTGGAAATATTCCTATTACTTATTCGTGCATTCCTACACTTTAACCCTCATTAGTCCCTGACCGTAAATTGGTAAGCGAATAATTTCCTAAGTATCAACCCCGAAGACCGAAATCAACATTAGATTAACATTCAGAAAATCACTCAACTCAACCAATATCTAGTTAGTTTCCAATTCTTTTTTAAATCTTCATCAACCCATATTATTTCACTTATACTCCATTCAACCCTTTTCCAGTTTGAAAATCTCTATCAATTCCATCCATTTCACTTAATTTCGTTATTAAGTATCGCCAATTCAAATCAATGCTTTGATTTCTCATTTCATTTCATAAACCTTGTTTACAGCTTTGGTTTAATATAAAAATAATTTTTACCTTGTTTCTTTTCAATTCCCTGTTAAGTTAACGTTTATTTTAAGCAATCGTGTTCGCTTAAAATCCCTTTCATAACTTAATTCAAAAACCTCGGGTTCTAATATAAACCTGTTCATAATCTCCTTTATAATCCAACTTGTTTTCATTTCAATCTTCGATTTCCTTACTTCGATAAATTCCATTTACAAGGTAATAACTTAAATTATTATTGTTAAAAATAATAATTTACTTCAACATTAACTATTATAAAATTAGTTAATTGTATATTCAACTAAAATAAATAATTAATTTACTTCTTAACACTTGTTAATATTTAAACAAATATTTGTCAAGATATTTCAATATATTACTTGACAATAAACCAATTCAAGTTAATAATCAAACACTAGTTGAAATGGTCGACTTGGTTAACTCAGTTCACGATTGTTTCTTTAATCGATTCCAATTAATTCCACCTTTAAATTAATTAATAATAAAATAAATTTAAATAACTTCATTTGAATGTTTATTAGAACAATTAATTCCACACTTAACCGTTATATAAATTTCTGCTTATCTGTTTATAATTCTTATTAACATAAGAAGTTGTTTTATAAAATCACTTAATAATTACTTATAAATTTAAATAATAAATATTAAGTTTCTTTTAATAAAATTAATTTCAAAATAATAGATTTCAAAAATCTATTCTTAGTTATAAAATAAATTTTATAACTTCATTTTTGTCGATTCACCTGACGGTAAATCCGTATTTCTAAAACGATTGATTATCAAGCCATCTGATGCCATTTACTCAACCAATATTGTCCATTGGTTAATATCACAACAAATGCTGAATTACGATTCAACAATCCATAAAATATGTCATATAACGATAATATGGAAATAAATATTAAATTTGAGGAATCCAGTTGGATCCTTCCAACCTGTTTCTCCCTGCATCCAAATACGTTACTATAAATAATAATATTCCGTTCAATAACAGATGTCATATTCAACAGTAAATAAATGACAGTCTTTCAAGAATCCATATTTTAATTTAATACGTTTATATTATTATAAATGTAACCAACAAGGTAATTTATGTTGTTTGGAATTTAATCGTTAAAAATAACGATTGGTTCAAATTAAATCAAATGAACGTTTAATTTAATCAGTTCAGTTCAACACATATAAATATAAATATAAATAAATATATATATATATATATAACATCCATCAAAAAATTAACAAACATAGCATACAAATAATAAACTCGGTTTATAATAAAAGTGGGTAAACTGAGTGAGTTAAACTCTCTTTGATTCCATTCGACATTAAAATGGTTCGTTTCAGTTGCTTTCAACTTTGTCCAGTCAATTCCATAATATTATCCATTGACGCAGTTCCATGCTTCTTATTTGATCCAATTCCATTACTATATGACCAAGCTGTGAATTTAATCGTTATTCACTTATTAAAAAAATTATTATTTATAACTTAAGGATATTTTGTTTCTTTAGTTCGTACTTACGTTACTATTTGATTCGGCATAGAAAAAACACAAAAAAAACTAGGTACAATTTCACGTACATGGGTATATACACTGGGATTAGGCAAATTTAAATGGATTTGGGTACACAAAAACTTATTGTTTCACAATATATTGTTTAAAAATTCTTTATTACTTCATATGTATTATTATCTACACAGGCAGTTTACGTGATGTAAAGGTATTGATATTGTTTTAATACTAACAACGTAAACTATATATTTAACTTTTAACAAGACCGGTTAGTCACTTAAAAACCAAGATTTTGCGATTAAAATTTGACTCGCACAATGCAGTCGTGGTTAGTCCTATCCAAAAAATACTTGATTACATTAAAAAAGTTTTAGGCAATAATATTTCAGTTGGGCAAATTAGGCTCAATATAAAACAGGATTATGAAGTTCTCGGATTTTACTCAACTTCTACTGTTCATTCTTCTTCTCTTGTTTCTTTCGAAACCCAACCATTTCTGTTTTGCACAGTAGTTCAAGCTACCCACTCCGAACATGTAATAACCCAGAAATCCGAACCAATTTAAATTTTTTTATTTTGGTAATCTTAGCGAATTTTGAGTATTTAAGATGAATTATTTTAAATAATAACGACGAGAAATTTATTTTGAATAGAATTAGAACGTATATATTTATTTGAATCGGTGTTGGAATATAAATATTTTATTTTAATTATAAAAGGAATTGAAAATGGCGTGATACTTTGAAAATTCGATTTCAAATTTCAAGTGGATGTACAGGATTCAAAATAAACCGGATTTCAGTGAAACCAAAAATATTAGAATCTATTTGAGAATATATTTCCAACGAATCCGAAAAATTGAAATTTCATAGCGGGAATAAGAAGTTATGCCAAGTTGAAATTTTAGAATAGTCGCTATGGAATTTTTGGCCCTTAAAAATGGAAATTTTGCAAACGATCTCTGTTTTCGACAAAACTACTTTTGTTGGATCTGCGATGTCAGATTATTGCTTGATTCCAAAATTCGTAATTTTCTGAATCAATATGTGAGCGCGGCAAAGTAAAACGCGTTTCAACAGTTTTAGTCAATTTCGATCGACCAAAAAGGGCCATTTTTCAAATGGTCTCAGAATTTGACGAAATTAGTTTTGTTAGGACCGTATCGTCAGTACGAAGCTAGAAAATATTTTTCGGGAATTTTTAGAGTCTGTATGTGACCCGATAAATTGAAATGCGCGTTCAAATTCAATATACATATTTATATTTTGATTTTGATGAAAACTGATCGAAACAATCAAAACAACTTACAATACATATCCCATTGTGTTCCGAATGGGGGCGAATAGCTAAGAACGACAGTCATTGGGTTGGAATTGGAGACTGAACGAAAAAGTAACCTTAAGGAATTTAATTAAATAAATATATATTTATTTAAAAGGGCCCATCCCCTTTTCTCCCTTCAAGACCCGGTCAGACCCTCCTCCCCCAAATCATTCGTTCAACCCATTAGCAAATTAAAAAAAAATGAAAAAGAAAAAGGGGGCGTAGGACCCCAAATCCACAGCGGCGACGCTGCCACTGCCACTGGCGGCATGAGCCACCGCATCGCCCCCTAGCTCCTCCACTCCCTCCTTTCCTACGCTGCTCGAGAAGCATCCCCTGAGGCCCTGAACCCATGCAACTAACTCGAGACCGCCACCAACGCCTTAGGCCGACGCCCTACCTCCACCAGCATGCACAACAACCCCCCTGAACCCATCGACTCAGCAGTACCCCCTCCCTCTCGAGACCCACCTCCAAACCCTTAAAAGCCGCCGCAACAACCACCTCAGCCCACACTCCGATGTCGCAGCCGCTGGTGACCTCTCCGAGCCTCCTCTGCCACCAACAATCGGCTGTGAGTTTTATTTATTTATGCTTATAAAAATTCGATTTTTATATGTTATAGTAGCGATAAAAATACGATTTATATGTATACAGATTTGGTATACAAAAATATGATTTTTATATAGTAGAGATTATAAAAATATGATTTTTATGTAGTAGAGATTATAAAAATATGAATTTTATATAGTAGAGATTACAAAAATATGATTTTTATATAGTAGAGATTATAAAAATATGATTTTTATATAGTAGAGAATATAAAAAGGCGATTTTTATATATATTGTAACGAAATAAAAATTCGATTTTTATATGAGTAGCTGATTAAAAATAGAAATTTTTTTAGATAACAGAGATTATAAAAATATGATTTTTATATATGTAGTGAAATAAAAATCTGATTTTTATTATATATATAGTGAAATAAAAATGTGATTTTTATAGCATTGAAATAAAAATGTGATTTTTAATATGAAAAGCGTAGAGAAGACTGCGTTGGCATGTCAGGCAAATCTCGACTGTTCTGAAATTCAAAAATAAAACTGGCGGTGTGGATCCCAAAGGTGAGAACTTCTCACTTTTAATTTATTTTCTAGTTGAAATATATACTAGGATGTAGAAGGTGCTTAGCAGCACCCGACACCCGTTGTCCATAGACCATGGATGACTTGTTTGTTTGATTGTTGTGTTGTGAAAATTGATTGTGTGATGTGGATTGAATAAATATTTTATAGTTAAAAATATAATTTTTAACGTGTATATAAAATATATATTTATAAACAAATCGGACGGTCTGTTTATGTACACCCATTTGAAGGATATTGATTAGGACGATAAATTTTACACATCGCCCAACTGCACAAATAAAAATCTTTGTTTGTTGACTGAAACCCGACACGGGTTTTGGGATGATATTTGACGTACACTAATCCCGATTGTTTAGTTGTATGTCAATCGATGGGTTGACAGACTGTGTAAGCGTTAATTATTTATATTTAATGCTTATGCAGTTGTGTGGTGCACTTTGGATGATGGTTGATTATTTATCATTGCTATTATATACATGTGTTGTATAGAATCCATATAAATAACGTTATATGGTAATTGATTGGGCCTCATTCCAATTTGGAAAATAAAGAATATTTGTGTGTTGAATAAAATATATATTCATGTGTTGAATAAAAGAAAATTCATGTGTTGAATAAAATATATATTCGTGTGCTGAATAGAAGAAAATTCATGTGTTGAATAAAATATATATTCATGTTTGAATAAAAGAAAATTCATGTGTTGAAGAAAATATTCATTTGTTGAATAGAATAACGAAGTTATTGAAACATATCAAGCCGTGTTGATTAGATATGCGCCATTTTGACGTGAACGATATCCATATCGATTTTATTCATTTTTATAATGAGTATCGAAAAGGAATTGATTTCAAAATATAATATTTTGAAAATACTATCATTTATATATCGATGATATGGAATATTCAATTTTGATTTGAAATTGAATATGAAGTTGAAATCGTTTTGAAAACAAATTTTAAAACAACTTATAAAATACGTTTTAAAAGGAAATCGACGAAATATATATAATATATATATATAATGGCCTAAATAGAACGCGCTGCGGAAGTTCACGAATTTCGACCATTGACTTCGAATGGACATTACGGGAGATCCGACCGTCGAATTCTCCTAAAACCGGAACCATTGGGTTCGTATCGAAAAGAGCTTTCTAAGGAATATTAGAGATTTGAAATCTAACGGTTGGATTTGGAATTATGTCCAAATCAAATTTGGAAAAGGTCGCTGTAAGTGCAGTTCGATGGCCATTGATGGAAATCGACTGTACGGGCCTTGATAAAATTATTAAAAATAACAATAATTTGTGTAAAATCATAAGAAATGATTTGGAAAGAATTGGGATGAAAAATTCCATATTTGAAAAGATATAAATAGATTTTTATCGAAATGAACTAGTTTTGAACTAGAATTATAATCCATTTATTTTTGAAATAAATAAATTGGATTTGAGAGGGTTTTAAAAGTAACCAGAATTTCCAACAATTGAATTGGAATGGATTTGAATCGAAATTGTCATTGGAATGTTTCGATGTTGGATTTCGTGATTATACAGACATTGTTATGGAAATTTGAAAGATATATTTATATCATTATTTCCAATACGATATTTGTTGGTCGTAGAATTTGGTATTGAATATAAGCCGATATATTTTCTATTCAGAGCCTTTTATTTAATATCAAATGGGATTTGGGTTTTTCGTGAATGGTGTCTTCATTAACACTATTTTTAAACCCAGCTGAGAAAAAGATTAAATCTTTTTATTTAGATTTAATGAAGTATGCCAATTAAATGGTATTTAATTGGAATTGAATTTGAATTGATTTTGGGTTTATCGTGAACTGTGTTTTAACGAACTTCGTACTTTAACCCGATTTACAGTGAAATGTGATTTGGAATTTATAAATCTTTTGTTAAGATTTAAAGGAGATTTTCCAAAATAAAGTTATCCAATTTAATAAAATAAATTGGAATGGAATGGAATTCGATTTGGTAATAATCGAAGTGAATTTCTGTGGAGGAAGACAACTAATATATTTGGAATTTAAAAGGCTTTGTCGTTATTCCATTTATATTATTAGTCGGATATGGAAGTTTATATCGATTATATATATATCGATTTGTTTTCCATGAAGATTCCATTGTAAATGGAATGTGATTGAGTTTATCGTGAACCGTATTTTAAATGACTTTGGTTCTTTAACCCAGTTAAAGACAGGATATGATTTCCCAAGTTAAATAATCATTGATAGTGTCTATTGGGAAGATTAAAACCAAGTGGAGTTTTAATGAATCTTTAATTAGATTAAAATAATCGAGAATAGAGTATCACCAGTTTTGCTCCAGGTGATAGTTAATTCTTTAATTATATTTGAACGTGAAATGGTAATTGAATTTACCGATAACAACGTGGTGTTAGATATGAAGTATGACCACTTTTACTTCATGGGATGAATAGGTTGGGATTGGGAAATAAAATAAATGATTACTTCGGTGTGGTTCGCTAATCCCAACTAATTTGAATTGATATTCAAAAGAAGATTAAAGAATAAATTTAAAGAATTTATCTTTGATAAAATTAATGGGAACCTTTCCCAAAGTATAAGAATATATGAATAAAAGAATATTCTGAATTGGAATGAGGCGTATGTTGTGCTTGTGTAACACTTGTTTATTATATACGCGAGTTATTCAGAAAGACCGGGTTTATCCCATTCTGAATAACTGATTCGACGATGTGTTGAGGATTAAGACGGTGGTCGAAGATCGGAGGTCTTCAAATCGTTTGGGTGATTACTGATGATCTTGATTGGGCTGTACACCCAAGAGGAGGGAATCAGTTAGTGATCGTCCAGACGTACTTGGGGATCGATGGATATGCGAGGTACAAGGTGCCTCCGGTTTCATTTAGACCAAGAACGGACTTGTAAATGGACCGTGTGTCTGACATTGGATATCATTCTTTGTGATTGATGTATATCGGTTGCATGGAGTGGTTTCCCTGTGTGGCATGCTAAGATGCAAATGATCAAGGCTTCTGTTAAAAAGCAGAGTCTTGTGGTTGATGATCAATGCACCGCCTTTGTGGCATAGCTTTGTGTACCGTTAATTCGCGAGCCTCACACCCCGGTTGTGAACCAGAAACGGGAGAGGACCTCAAGGAGGTCATGCGTTTCTTTCTAGCTAGGGTGGTGTCAGTGACCTACCAGCCCTGACATTTATATTATTTTCATCTGTGTGGTTGTTGGATTACGAGGCATCTCGGATATATCGGTGACTATGTGGAGCCGATGGAGTCATTTGGCTCATTTACGCCCCAAAGGGCGGAGAAACGCAGTGTTTAGGGATTTTAATCCACATCGGTGGACCGGCCCTGACGATCCACGGTGCAGTTGCGGCTGTTCCTGAGACATGGTAGGCTAGATTGTCTCGAAACAGTGAGGACGATCCCTGGCCTCGGTTCACAGATGGAAATCCAGTTTCCAAATACGTGACTTTGTGGTTTTGATTGTTGAGCCTAGTATGGCGACATGATATATGGTACACATGCCGTCTAGGATTGATACATTTATATTTGAAGTTGTTTTATACACTATGCACTTATAATAGTATCAAATGATTTGTTTTTAACGTACCAAGCATGTTTGGCTATTATAAGGGAAAACTCTATCCTCCGGCTTGTGTTGCATTATGTGATGGGACATGGGTCTTATAATAGCTTCATTTTTTCAAAAAGCATTGCGCTATTTTGTTATATGCACTGGTATTCTTGGGAGGAAACCCGTTCCGTGTTATACGGCATGGTCCCCTGATATATTTGATTTAAAGTAAAGCTTTAAATAACTGTTTTAGTTCTCACACCAGTCACATGACTGACTTGGAGTTTATTGTTTTAACCTAAACTCTTGGTGCCCCTATTTTCCGCATGGGCAGCTAGTAGTTTTGGTTTTGCAGATTTATATTCACAGGATCCTGATTTACAGCTGGAATGATATCCGGAAAGCTCTGTATCCGTATATTCTTTTCAGTTGTGTTTTATATTATTTTTCGCTGCAGTAATGTATTTAAATATCTGATATTTTCTGTTGTAAATATTTATTCATACTCTATATATTCTTGTATTCTAATGGAATTATTGTAATAAACAATGAAATGTTCTTCTGCTTGTGTTCTAATTCGTCGTGTCCTCAACTCGATCCGTGCTTTCCTTCACGGAGAAGTTCTGGTCGTTTCATTTTGGTATCAAAGATTTGGTTTACAGAGCTCGGAGAACAAGACGCCTTAGAACCAAACGAAAGAATTCATCAGAGATTGGATTAGTAATATCCAATGAGAATGACTCGTTAGAGATGGGATCAGTAGTATCCTAGAACGAGTGTGAAGAGTATATTTTTAGAAATGAAACCAATTTTTTTTTGAAAATAAAATTCAATTATACGTATTTGATTATTTATTTTATATTGAGTTTGGACAATCAAGTATATAAAGATTTTGCGTATACGTCTGATCCGCGTGTATTTGAAGTTTTAATATACTGGATAGATATGGAATCACACTCTAGTCGCTCGGAGGTGATTCTGATGATTACTCGAGTAACATCAGAAATTATGTTCGAGTTTCGAAAGTGGGATTTCTATATATTTCAAATAGACTGGTGTGAGAATCAAAACTAGATAGGGCTTATTGTTGTGATTTGGCACCAAAAATGTGATTTTTGACTATATATCAAAGTTATGAATTTGAAAAGATAATCAACAAATTGATTACTGATTTTGTTGTTTGATTATTGTTCGATTAATTAAATGTTGAACCTTTAGCCAAATTGAAACAAATAGTGAGTTGTATTGAAAATTAGTCGCATTTATTTGCATATAGATGTACTTACATTGAACAGGTCATTGCAAGGAAGCTAGAGAAGAGGAATAAAATTGTTTGCCCGATAAATATGTACATGTTTATTGCATTTCTTAGGGATTTGATGATTTTATGAGCCGCTTGGCTTTTTCTTTTTCTTTTGGATTGGAGAGGGCCATGGGAGGATATTTGAAATATCCCGAAGCTCCCGGTGAAGGGGAGGTTATGGCGAAATTTTTCGAAAATTTAGGGTGTTAGCCAAATTTTTGAAAAATTTGAAAAGTTCTTAGAAACTGAAAAGTTGAAGAACTTAAGCCGTAATGAAAATAATGAAAGTTGAGTTGATTTGTAAAACAACTTTCAACTTCGTTCCTTTTCGGGGACGAAAAGTTTTAAGTGGGGGAGATTGTAATATCCCGGAAATATGAACGAATTTAAAATTTTTATTTTGACAATCTTAGCGAATTTTGAGTAATTAAAATGAATTATTTTAAATAATAACAACGGAAAATTTATTTTAAATAGAATTAGAATGTATATATTTATTTGAATCGTCGTTAGAATATAAATATTTTATTTTAATTATAAAAGGAATTGAAAATGGCGCGGTAGTTTGAAAATTTGATTTCAAATTTCAAGTGGATGTACAGGATTCAAAATAAACCGGATTTTAGTGAAACCAAAAATATTAGAATCTATTTGAGAATATCTTTCCAAAAAATCCGAAAAATTGAAATTTCATAGCGGGAATAAAAAGTTATGTCCCGTTGAAATTTTAGAATAGTCGCTATGGAATTTTTGGCCCTTAAAAATGGAAATTTTGCAAACGATCTCTGTTTTTGACGAAACCACTTTTTTTAGATCCGAGATGCCAGATTATTGCTAGATTCCAAAATTCGTAATTTTCTGAATCAATATGTGAGCGTGGCGAAGTAAAACGCGTTTTAACAGTTTCAGTCAATTTCGATCGACCAAAAAATGGCCATTTTTCAAACGGCCTCAGAATTTGACGAAATTAGTTTTGTTAGGACTGTATTGTCAATATAAAGCTAGAAAATACTTTTCGGGAATTTTTAGAGTCCGTATGTGGCCCCGGTAAATTGAAATGTGCGTTCAAATTCAATATATAAATTTATATTTTGATTTTGACGAAAACTGGTCGAAACAATCGAAACAGCTTACAATATATATCCCATTGTGTTCGGAATGGGGGTAAATAGAAAAGGACGACAGTCATTGGGTTGGAATTGGATATTGAACGAAAAAGTAACCTTAAGGAATTTAATTAATTAAATATATATTTATTTATAAGGGCCCATTCCCTTTTCTCCCTTCAAGACCCGGTCAGACCCTCCTCCCCGAAATCATTCATTCAACCCATTAGCAAATTTAAAAAAAGAAAAAGGGGGCGCGGGACCCCAAATCCACATCGGCAGCGGCGCCGCTGCCGCAGCCTCTGGCGGCGTGAGCCACCGCATCGCCCCGCCAGCTCCTCCTCTCCCTCCTCCATTCCTACGCTGCTCGAGAAGCACCCCCCCCCTCGAGGCCCTGAACCCGCGCAACCAACTCGAGACCGCCACCAACGCCGTAGGTCGACGCCCTACCTCCACCAGCGTGCACAACAACCCCCCATGACCCCATCGACTCAGAAGCACTCCCTCCCTCTCGAAACCCACCTCCAAAACCTTCAAAGCCGCCGCAACAGCCACCTCAGCCCACACTCCGATGTCGCAGCCGCTGGTGACCTCCCCGTGCCTCCTTTGCCACCAACGATCGGCTGTGAGTTTTATTTATTTATATTTATTATGCTTATAAAAATTCTATTTTTATATGTTATAATAGCGATAAAAATACGATTTATTTGTATACAGATTTGGTATAAAAAAATATGATTTTTATATAGTAGAGATTATAAAAATATGAATTTCATATAGTAGAGATTATAAAAATATGAATTTTATATAGTAGAGATTACAAAAATATGATTTTTATATAGTAGAGATAATAAAAATATGATTTTTGTATTATAGGGAATATAAAAAGGCGATTTTTATATATGTTGTAACGAAATAAAAATTCGATTTTTATATGAGTAGCTGATTAAAAATAGATTTTTTTAGATAATAGAGATCATAAAAATATGATTTTTATATATGTAGCGAAATAAAAATATGATTTTTATTATATATATATAGTGAAATAAAAATGTGATTTTTATAGCGTTGAAATAAAAATGTGATTTTTAATATGAACAGCGTAGAGAAGACCGCGTTGGCATGTCAGGCAAATCCGGACTGTTCTGGAATTCAGAAATAAAACTGGCGGAGTGGATCCCAAAGGTGAGAACTTCTCACTTTTAATTTATTTTCTAGTTGAAATATATACTAGGATGGAGACGGTGCTTAGAAGCACCCGACACCCATCGTCCACAGACCATGGAAGACTTGTTTATTTGATTGGTGTGTTGTGAAAATTGATTGTATGATGTGGATTGAATAAATATTTTATAGTTAAAAATATAATTTTTAACGTGTATATAAAATAAATATTTATAAATAAATCGGACGGTTTGTTTATGTACACCCATTTGAAGGATATTGATTGGGACGATAAATTTTACACATCGCCCAACTGCACAAATAAAAATCTGTGTTTGTTGACTGAAACCCCACACGGGTATTGAGACGATATTTGATGTACACTAATCCCGATTGTTTAGTTGTATGTCAATCGATGGGTTGACAGACTGTGTAAGCGTTAATTATTTATATTTAATGCTTATGTAGTTGCGTGGTACACTTTGGATGATGGTTGATTATTTATCATTGCTATTATATACATGTGTTGTATAGAATCCATATAAATAACATTATATGGTTATTGATTGGGCCTCATTCCAATTTGGAAAATAAAGAATATTCATGTGTTGAATAAAATATATATTCATGTGTTGAATAGAAGAAAATTCATGTGTTGAATAAAATATATATCATGTGTTGAATAAAAGAAAATTCATGTGTTGAAGAAAATATTCTTTGGTGAATAGAATAACGAAGTTATTGAATCATATCAAGCCGTGTTGATTAGATTTGCGCAATTTTGACGTGAACGATATCTATATCGATTTTATTCATTTTTATAATGAATATCGAAAAGGATTTGATTTCAAAATATAATATTTTGAAGATACTATCATTTATATATTGATGATATGCAATATTCAATTTTGATTTGAAATTGAATATGAAGTTGAAATCGTTTTGAAAACGATTTATAAAATACGTTTTAAAAGGAAATCGACGAAATATATATATTATTTATATATATTATATAAATATAATGGCCTGAATAGAACGCGTCGCGGTGCGGCAGTTCAAGAATTTTGACCAATGACTTCGAATGAACAATACGGGAGATCCGACCGTCGGATTCTCCTAAAACCGGAACCGTTGGGTTTGTAACGAAAAGAGCTTTCTGAGAAATATTAGAGATTTGAAATCTAACGGTTGGATTTGGAATTATGTCCAAATCAAATTTGGAAAAGGTCGCTGTAAGTGCAGTTCGATGGCCGTTGATGGAAATCGACTGTACGGGCCTTGATAAAATTATTAAAAATAGTAATAATTTGTGTAAAATCATAAGAAATGATTTGGAAAGAATTAGGATGAAAAATTCCATATTTGAAAACGTAAAAATAAATTTTTATCGAAATGAACTAGTTTTGAACTAGAATTATAATCCATTTATTTTCGAAATAAATAAATTGGATTTGAGAGGGTTTTAAAAGTAACCAGAATTTCCAACAATTGAATTGGAATGGATTTGAATTGAAATTGTCTTTGGAATATTTCGATGTTGGATTTCGTGATTATACAGACACTGTTATGGAAACTTGAAAGATATATTTATATCGTTATTTCCAATACGATATTTGTTGGTCGTAGAATTTGATATTGAATATAAGCCGATAAATTTTCCATTCAGAGCCTTGTATTTAATATCAAATGGGATTTGTGTTTGTCGTTAATGGTGTCTTCATTTGCACTGTTCTTAAACCCAGTTGAGAAAAAGATCAAATCTTTTTATTTAGATTTAATGAAGTATACTAATTAAATGGTATTTAATTGGAATTGAATTTGAATTGATTTTGGGTTTATCGTGAACTGTGTCTTAATGACATTTGTTCTTTAACCCGATTTACAGTGAAATGTGATTTGGAATTTATAAATCTTTTATTAAGATTTAAAGGAGATTTTCCAAAATAAAGTTTTCCAATTTAATAAAATAAATTGGAATGGAATGGAATTCGATTTGGTAATAATCGAAGTGAATTTCTGTGGAGGAAGACAACTAATATATCTGGAATTTAAAAGGCTTTGTCGTTATTCCATTTATATTATTAGTCGGATATGGAAGTTTATATCGATTATATATATCGATTTGTTTTCCATGAAGATTCCATTGTAAATGGAATGTGATTTTGAGTTTATCGTGAACCGTGTTTTAAATGACATTGGTTCTTTAACCCAGTTAAAGACAGGGATATGATTTCCCAAGTTAAATAATCATTGAAAGTGATTATCGGGAAGATCAAAACCAAGTGGAGTTTTAATGAATCTTTAATTAGATTAAAATAATCTAGAATGGAGTATCACCAGTTTTGCTCCAAGCGATAGTTAAATCTTTGATTAGATTTGAACGTGAAATGGTAATTGAATTTACCGATAACACCGTGGTGTTAGATATGAAGTATGACCACTTTTACTTCATGGGATGAATAGGTTGGGATTGGAAAATAAAATAAATGATTACTTTGGTGTGGTTCGCTAATCCCGACTAATTTGAATTGATATTCAAAAGAAGATTAAAGAATAAATTTAAAGAATTTATCTTTGATAAAATTAATGGGAACCTTTTCCAAAGTATAAGAATATTTGAATAAAAGAATATTCTGAATTGGAATGAGGCGTATGTTGTGTTTGTGTAACACTTGTTTATTATATATGCGAGTTATTCAAAAAGACCGGGTTTATCCCGTTCTGAATAACTGATTCGATGATGTGTCGAGGATGAAGACGGTAGTCGAAGACCAGAGGTCTTCACATCGTTTGGGTGATTACTGATGACCTTGATTGGGCAGTACACCCAAGAGGAGGGAATCAGTTAGTGATCGTCCAAACATACTTGGAGATCGATGGATATGCGAGGTACAAGGTGCCTCTGGTTTCGTTCAGACCCAGAACGGACTTGTAAATGGACTGTGTGTCTGACACTGGATATCATTCTGTATGATTGATGTATATCGGTTCCATGGAGTGGTTTGCCTGTGTGGCATGCTAAGATGCAAATGATCAAGGCTTCTATTGAAAAGCAGAGTCTTGTGGTTGATGATCAAAGCACTGCCTGTGTGGCATAGCTTTGTGTAGCGTTAATTCGCGAGCCTCACACCCTGGTTATGAACCAGAAACGGGAGAGGACCTCAGGGAGGGCCTGCGTTTCTTTCTAGCTAGGGTGGTGTCAGTGACCTAACAACCCTGACATTTATATTATTTTCACATGTGTGGTTGTTGGATTGTGAGGCGCCTCGGATATATCGGTGAACATGTGGAGTCGATGGAGTCATTTGGCTCATTTTCGCCCCAAAGGGCGGGGAAACGCAATGTTCAGGCATTTTAATCCACATCGCTGGACCGGCCTTGACGATCCAAGGTGCAGTTGCGGCTGTTCCTGAGACATGGTAGGCTAGATGGTCTGGAAACGGCGAGGAAGATCCCTGGCCTTGGTTCACAGACCGAAATCCAATTTCCAAATACGTGACTTTGCGGTTTTGATTGTAGAGCCTAGTATGGCGACATGATATATGGTACCCATGTCGTCTAGGATTGATACATTTATATTTGAAGTTGTTTTATAAACTATGCACTTATAATAGTATCAAATGATTTGTTTTTGATGTACCAAACATGTTTGGCTATTATAAGGGAAAAGCCTATCCTTCGGCTTGTGTTGCATTGTGTGATGGGACCTGGGTCTTATAATAGCTTCATTTTTCCAAAAAGAATTGCGCTATTTTGTTATATGCACTGGTATTCTTGGGAGGAAACCCGTTACGTGTTATACGGCGTGGTCCCTTGATATATCTGGTTTAAAGTAAATCTTTAAATAACTGTTTTAGTTCTCACACCAGTCACGTGACTGACCTGGAGTTTATTGTTTTAACCTAAACTCTGGGTGCCCCTATTTTCCGCACGGGCAGCTAGTAGTTTTGGTTTTGCAGATTTATATTCACAGGATCCTGATTTACAGCTGGAATGATATCCGGAAAGCTCTGTATCCGTATATTCTTTTTAGTTGTGTTTTGTATAATTTTTCGCTGCAGTAATGTGTTTAAATCTCTAATATTTTCTATTGTGAATATTTATTCATACTCTGTATATTCTTGTTTTCTGATGGAATTGTTGTAATAAACAATGTAATGTTCTTCGTTTTGTGTTCTAATTCGTCGTGTCCTCAACTCGATCCGTGCTTTCCTTCACGGGGAAGTTCTGGTCGTTTCAGAACAGTGCCTTCCACGCATGTATCCGAGTTGCTTTCCTTTTTCATGAACTTTGCGCAACACTTGCTCTCAACCAATTCGCCCACTGGCCATCCCGAAAACTCCATCCCAACGCTGTCACCCACGGTTTCCATTAGAAATGGGACACAACCACTTCAACTTGTCAGCCAATTGTTATTTCCTTCAACCGCATATTATCTTTTATAAATATAGCTTTGGTTATATTTAATGAAACCGTGTTGATTTGTAGATAAATGGACTTACAGTTTTATCCATTGTTGTAGAAAACAAAAGGTAAGGTAATGATGTCCATCTATGTATATATATGAGAATGAAGGCTGGATAGAAACTATGTCACTCACAAGAAACGGGACAACGTAGGTAGCATGTAGGTTTGCAGCCATGCAGTTTCATTTCACATCTATTTGCGTCTCGTTTCTTAGAGGCTAAAGCAAGTATATACATATTACTTTACCTGTGTTGAATCATCGATTAGGCCTGCCTAAAATAGAATAGGATAGCTTAGCTGGTGGTACCTTTCTGAGTTCCTTAAGCATGAAGCTATGGAAATATTTTGGTTTGCTTTTCTTTCCTAGGTAATGCATGTATTCATAGTGGTCTACAGTGTGTTTTGTTATCAAATATAGGTTAGCCCGTATCTACAAATATTTAGTCGGAGCAGGTATAGGCTATGCACGTTTTATTTTTAGTTTAGTATTATTTTATATGTTTTTTACGCTGTTGGTTTATGTGACCGCTATTTACCGTTGACCATTAAATATACGCACCTCTACATCTGAACTCCAAACACAATAGAAATGGACACGCTGCTACGTCTCAATGTTCCGGTCACAATGATATTAATTTCATTGAAAATCGACCCGTTTGCATAACTCCGCTATTTCAATTTATCATTTCACCTTTAAATTGCACGCACAGATCAAACAACCCCGATTAGCTCCAAACTGGAAATCTAGCAATAATATGCTATACGTATTCTAATAAAATTCATTTCATCGAAAATGGAGTTTGTTTGAAAAATAGTTGTTTTAAAGGCCTTCATAATAACTATAAAATATAATTAAATATAAACCAATAATAATAAAAAATTATTATTACCGTACACCTCCACATGAAATCTTACACGGCTTCAAATTAAATCAATACATATTTTAAACTCAACATTATATAATTTCAGGTTAAACGATGTCCAAATTATATTAAAAATCCTATTTAATTTATATAATAAATGTTATCGTTTATTGATGATTTCCATGGTGACTATTCGAACATTTGGATTGGATATAACAAACAATCTATAAGCTGAAATCTCCATTTTTCTCTTTCACTAGAAAATTATTAACAAATCAATTCAAATGTTTCTTGTTTCACAGTATTCCAACTTATATTGGATCTTGTATATTCAATTGAAGTTCAAATCGTAAATTACGAACTACCGTGACGTTTCGAGTTTGTTATATAATTATATATATAAAAACTATACGTTCCAACTTTGTTATATAACGAATTATACATTATAAATCTATTTAAAATTCCAAATCAATATTTAAAATAAAAAATATATTAAATACTTGACTACAAAAAATCCAGGACGTTAGATTCCTTCCCCCTTAAAAGAATTTCGTCCCCGAAATTATTAAGTAAGAGGAATGGCCCAATCCCATTAACTTCTAATAAATCTAGTTTATTATAAATCGAAAACCAATCCATTCAACTCTTTATTTACGGTTGATGAATTTAAATTCAACCAGTCTGATACAACAACCAATGCGCAATCAACTTAACCAAGCCAACCAATTTATATTTTATTCGATTTCCATATTCTAAATCGATTTTATTTAACGCTATCCACTTAACCAAGTTAAATTCCATTTCCATATTCAATTAACTAATTCATTTTTCAAAACTAGTTTTATTTCCATTTCACAACTCTAATTTTGATTTTATTCAAAAAACATTAATTCTGTTCTTATTTAACTTAGCTCCAAGTTATATTCTGAATCGTTCAATCTCATTTACTAATATGAGAAGGCTTCTTTGGTTATATTGAACCATTCCAAATTTTAAATCTAATTTCAATTTTATTCATATCAATCAAATAAATCAATATCTAAATAATTTGGTAAAATTATTTCTTTTATGTACAAAAAAATATTTCGGGTAAATTATTTCATTTACCCTCTTTACAAAACAATATCGTGTCAGTTTCCAGTTCAATATTGAACCAATCAATAACAGAATACAAAACATTTTTATAAAATATACAAATATGATCTCTCATATATACACTCAAACTCAATCTAAGTTATTACTAACCACATCTATATCGAGCTATGCCACAAAGCCAAGGTTACTACAAAACCTTATGCTCTGATACAAATGTAACGACCTGGGGAATTCGACGCTCGAATTCCAACAATAATACATAAACCTGTATTACTTGTCAAAACTAAAGTATCGAAAACACCAGATAGTTAATGAAAGAATATAGAGGGGGAGATAAGAAAGAAATAAAATTTAGAATAGAAGAAGAAGAATCAACTAACCAACACAACACAGAGTCTCACGCCGTAGCGGAACAAAATAAAATATAGAAATAAAACTTTATTAAGAGCTTTGAAATAAAAACTTACAAATCGTCGGAGTATATCAATACACATGGACAGTTATAATAATCTGTCCTCATATACAACAACACAGTGGAATAAACTATATATCATATGTCTGAACTCCTTCAGTTCATTTTCGGACTTCACAGCATTCGATAACCTGAACCTGTAGTCTAAACACAAATAAATATCAATCTAGCGGAACGCTTGCATCTCACGTTCCATATATATAGTATACAACCAAAACCGCGGGCTCTTATTGGAGATTGGATTTCCGAATATGACAAGGTATGGAACCACCTTACGATAATGTATCTCTAGAGACGAATACATTGGGTTCAACAAGAACATCTTGCAACACGGCCACACATGACCGACCACTTATTTTGCATAAGTGTATCGAATGTATATCACCAACGGTTGGGAGCGACCCACTGTTTCCTGATAAGGGATAGCATCGAAATAAATTAAAGAAGGAAATAAATTTTCTCTAGATAGGAGATTATACACCCTACTTGGGAGCTACCCACTTAGCCGTGCTATCTGCCCGATTTTTGTCATTTCCCAATTAAAGAGGCTTGAGGTTTTCACTGCCTTTAGAACAACATATCGCCATTCACTTTGAATATCACTTTTTCAGTTTCGTCAAAAAACTAATTGACGTCTACAAAAATATTATGATATTAAGCTAAAAGAAGGTGTCTTCTCTACCACTAACCGAAATACTTTGTAAAAATCAATGTACGTGATTTTTAAGAAATACCCTATCAGACATCCATTCATACATGTCATCCAGGAATAGGATGAACCGAAGGTACCCTCCTACTACATCCTAGGTATCACCCTATTGATCAGTAGCAAGTAGTCCTTTCAAATCCGTAGATTTAAACCACGATAGAATTACAGTATATCTTCGGGAGCAAACCAGAGATTATAAGTAATTCTACCATTTTATGAAGATCCATGGTCTTTAATCTCTCTGTCTTGATCAACGTTGATATCTTCAACATTTCGTGTTTGCTGGTCGGAATGGTTTCGAATATAATTCAATCCCGGTCTTTCTATATCAACAATCGTATAGGCCAGATTTGATAGTCGGTTATCTAACTATCAAATAAAACAACCATTCAATCATAAAATAAAAATAGATTTACTTGTCCAGTATTCAACATCACTTAGCTTCTTTAATAAAAATAATTAAACAAATTGTTATTTTAAAACTTAAAACTCTTTTCGATATTTCAGCATAGCATTTCACTTCTTACTTAATCATAAGATTATCTTCAAAACTATTTATCATACCATTACTCATTATCTACTATCGGGAAATCACTTCAACTTCCCTACTCGTAAAACAATGGTACAAAATCTCTTTTATTTCATTATTTGAAAACAATTACCAACTCTTATTCTTATAAAAACCCTATTCCAAATCATAGCTTCTCATTTCCTTTTTAACTTGCAAATATGGTGATATTTTCATGTAATCTCCTTTTGTTTTCTGTTATCTTGTAAATATCATTATATATATATTCTCAAGTCCTTTTATTTCCTTTACCCTAGAAATCATATTATATTCTCAAATCTTTATTTCCATTACTGGAAATATTCCTATTACTTATTCCCGCATTCCTATACTTCAACCCTTATTAGTCCCTAACCGTAAATTGGTAAGAGAATAATTTTCTAAGTATCAACCCCGAAGATCGAAATCAACATCAGATTAACATTCAGAAAATCACTCAACTCAACCAATATCCAGTTAGGTTCCAATTATTATCTTAAATCTTCATCAACCCATATTATTTCTCTTATACTCCATTCAGCCCTTTTCCACTTTGAAAATCTTATTTCAATTCCATCCATTTCACTTAATTTCGTTATTAAGTATCGCCAATTCAATTCAACGCTTTGACTTCCCATTTCATTTCATAAACCTTGTTTACAACTTTGGTTTAATATAAAAACCCTTTTTACCTTATTTCTTTTCGCATGATTCACATATTAAGTTAACGTTTATTTTAAGCAATCGTGTTCGCTAAAATCCCTTTCATAACTCAATTCAAAAAATTTGGGTTCTAATATAAACCCGTTCATAATATCCTTTATAATCCAACTTGGTTTCATTTCAATCTTTGATTTCCTTACTTCGACGAATTCCATTTACAAGGTAATTACTTAAATTAATATTATTAAAAATAATAATTTACTTCAACATTAATTATTATAAAATTAGTTAATTGCTTATTTAGCTAAAATAAAAAATAAATTTCCTTTTTAACTCTTATTAATATTTAAACAAATATTTGTTAAGCTATTTCAATATATTACTTGACAATAAACCAGTTCAACTTAATAATCAAACCCTAGTTGAAATAGTCGACTTGGGTTACTTAGTACACGATTATTTCTTTTATCTATTTAAATTAATTCCACCTATAAATTAATCAATAATAAAATTAATATAATAACTTCATTTGAACGTTTATTATAACAATCAATTCCACACTTAATCATTACATAAATTTCTGCTTATCTGATTATAATTCTTTTTAACATAAGAAGTTGTTTTATAAAATCACTTAACAATTACTTATAATAAATAATAAATAATTATTTTCTTTTAGTAAATTTAAATTCAAAATAATAGATTTCAAAAATCTATTCCCAGTTATAAAATAAATTTTATAACTTCATTTTTGTCGATTCATCTGACGATAAATCCATATTTCTAAAACGATTGATTATCAAGCCATCTGATGCCAATTACTTAACCAATAATATCCATTGGTTAATATCCCAACAAACTTTGAATTATGATTCAACAATCCAATAACAAATCAATCATTTAATCGGGTTGGCCACGTAGTTCATATAATGGTAATATAGAAATAAATAATAAATTTGAGGAATCTAGTAGGATCCCTCCGACCTGTTTCTCCCTGCACCTAAATACGTTACTACAAATAATATTATTCCATTCAATAAGAACTGTCATATTCAACAAAAAATAAATGACAATAATTCAAGAATCCTTATTTTAATTTAATACATTTATATTATTATAAACGTAACCAACAAGATAAGTTACCATGTTTGGAATTTAATCATTAAAAATAATGATTGGTTCAAATTAAATTAAACGAACGTTTAATTTAATCAGTTCTGTTCAACACATATAAATATAAATATAAATATAAATATATATAGCATCCGTCAAACAATTAACAAACATAGCACGTAAATAATAAACCCGACTTATATAAATATAAGTGGGTAAGCTAAGTGAGTTAAACTCACTTTGATTCCATTCGACATTAAAACAGTTCATTTCAGTTCCTTTCAACTCTTTTTAGTCCAATTCCATAATATTATTGCCATTGACGCGGTTCCACGCTTCTTGTTTCGTCCTATTCCATTACTACATGACCAAGCTGTAAATTTAATCGTTATTCACTTATTAGAAAAATTGTTATTTATAACTTAAGGATGTTTTGTTTCTTTAGTTCGTACTTACGTTACTATTTGATTCGGCATAAAAGAAAACACAAAAGACTAGGCACAATTTCATGTACATGGGTATATACAATGGGATTTGGCAAATTTAAATGGATTTGGGTACATAAAACTTACTGTTTCATGATATACTGTTTCAAAATTCTTTCTTACTTCATATGTATTATTATCTACACAGGCAGTTTATGTGATGTAAAGGTACAAGCATTGTTTTAATACTAACAGTGTAATATATATATTTAACTAAACCCTTAATTTAACAAGACCAGTTAGTCGCTTAAAAACCAAGATTTGGCAATTAAAATTTGATTCACACAATGTATTCATGGTTAGGCCTATCCAAAAATACTTGGTCACATTAAAAATAGTTTTAGGCAATAATATTTCAGTTAGGCAAATTAGGCTCAATATAAAACAGGATTAGGTAGTTTTCGGATTTTACTCAACTTCCACTGTTCATTCTTCTTCTCTTGTTTCTTTCGAAACCCAACCATTTCTATTTCGCACCATAGTTCAAGCTACCTACTCTGAACAGTGCCTTCTACGCATACATCCCAATTGCTTCCCTTTTTCATGAACTTTGCCCAACACCTGCTCTCAACCCATTCGCCCACTGGCCATCCCGAAAACTCCATCCCAACGCTGTCACCCACGGCTTGCGGTTTGCTCCATTGTTGGAGAAAACAAAAGGGAAGGTAACCATGTCCATCTGTACACAAACACACATACACACACACACACAAACATATATATATATATATATATATATATATATATGCGAATGAAGGTTGGATAGAAACTATGCCTATCACAAGAAAGGGAACAACGTAGGTAGCATGTAGGTTTGCAGCCATGTATTTTCATTTCACATCTATCTGCGTCTCATTTTTAGAGGCTAAGCAAGTATATACATATTATTTTAACTGTACTGAATCATCGATTAGGCCTGCCTAAAATATAATAAGATAACTTAGCTAGAGGTACCTTTTTGAATTCCTTAAGCATGAAGCTGTGGAAATATTTTGGTTTGCTTTTCTTTCCTAGGTCCCGCGTGTATTCATAGTGGTCTATAGTGTGTTTTGTTATCAATTATAGGTTAGCCTTTATCTACATATATTTAGTTAGAGCAGGTATAGGCTGCGCATGTTTTATTTTTAGTTTAGTATTATTTTATATGTTTTTACGCTGTTGATTTATGTGACCGCTATTTACCGTTGACCATTAAATATACGCATCTCCACATCTGAACTCCAAACACAACGAAAATGGACACGCTGCTACATCTCAATGTTTCGATCCCAACGAAATTAATTTCATTGAAAACCGACGTTGTTTGCATAACTGAGCTATTTTAATTTATCGGTTCACCTTTAAATTGCATGCACAGATAAAACAACCCCGATGTAACAACCCGTAAAATCTGAACCAATTTAAAAATTTTAAATTGGCTATTTTAGTGAATTTTTAAATATTTAAAATAAATATTTTAAATAATAACGACAAAAAGAAGTTTGAACCGATGTTTGAAAATGAATATAATTACTTTGAATTATAAACAAGACCAGAAATTGCGCGGTAGTTTCAGAATTCGAATTCAAACTTTGAATGACTGTACCGGGTGCATAATAAAACGGATTTTAGTGAAACCAAAAATATTTAAATTTGTTAGTGAATATCTTTCTAACGAATCTGAAAAATCGAAGTTTCGTAGCGGGAGTCAAAAGTTATGGCCAAATGAATTTTCAGAAAGGTCGCTATAGAATATATGTAACCCTTGAAAATAGACATTTTGCATACGACCTCGGAATTTGACGAAACTACCTTTGTTGGATCTGGGATGTCAAATTATTGCTTGGTTTCAAATTTCATAATTTTTGAATTTAATATGTGAGCGTGGCAAAGGAAAATGTGTTTGGTGAATTTCTGTTAAATTGGATCGACCAGAAAAGGGCCCTTTTTCAAACGATCTCAGAATTCGACAAAACAAGTTTTTTTGGGACCGTATCGTCAAAACATAGCTGGATTTATTTTTTTGGAATTTTTGGGATCAGTATGTGTCCTCGGCAAATTGAAATATGCGTTCAAATCAAATATAGAATGTTTTATATTTTAATTTGAAGAAAAACTGGCTGAAATAATCGAATGGGCCTACGAAACATATCCCATTGTGTTCGGAATGGGGGTATTTAGCTGGGGACGACAGTCGTTAGGTTCGAGTTGAAGTTTGTATGTGATAAGGGGTATATTCAGATTTTAAAGAATTAAAAATTAAAATAAAAAAGGCTGGCCAATCAAACTCCTTCTTCACATTCTCTCTCCCCGACACCCTTCAGGAATGATTAGCGGATATTGCTTTCCACTTTCCTCCTCGATCTCTTCTAAAATACTCAATGAAATTTAGTGCTTCTTATGGCAAATCTATAGAGAATTCCTCCATCGTTAAATCCATACTGGTTCCAGGATTTATTGTTGAGTGATCGTAAAGAACCACCCTCCCGAAGTTGCGCCGAATCGAGTCAGAATCAACCCTCCAGCCGAGTTCGAGCTTGACCTCGTAGGTAGCGCCAGGTGCGCCTCTCGAAGCTCGACAAGGTGGTGCTTTCTGATCCTCGATTAGTGCAGCGGATGGAAAGAAAAATCGAACCCTAGATCTGAACAGCATGGGTTCAACGGCGGCCAGTATTTGAAGAGGAGAGGGTAACGTTTTTCTTAAGTGTTATTAATTTAGTTAATTACATAAATAATTAAGAACACTTAAGAAAAACGTTACCCTCTCCTCTTCAAATACTGGCCGCCGTTGAACCCATGCCGTTCAGATCTAGGGTTCGATTTTTCTTTCCATCCGCTGCACTAATCGAGGATTAGGAAGCTCCACCTTGTAGAGCTCCGAGAGGCGCACCTGGCGCTACCTACGAGGTCAAGCTCGAACTCGGCTGGAGGGTGGATTCTGACTCGATTCGGCGCAACTTCGGAAGGGTGGTTCTTCACGATCACTCAACAATAAATCCTGGAACCGGTATGGATTTAACGATGGAGGAATTCTCTACAGATTTGCCTTAAGAAGTACTAAATTTCATTGAGCATTTTAGAAGAGATCGAGGAGGAAAGCGGAGAGCAATATCCGCCGATCGTTCCTGAAGGGTGTCGGGGAGAGAGAATGTGAAGAAGGAGTTTGATTGGCCAGCCTTTTTTATTTTTATTTTTAATTCTTTAAAATCCGAATATACCCCTTATTACATACGAACTTCAATTCGAACCTAACGACTGTCGTCCCTAGCTAAATACCCCCATTCCGAACACAATGGGATATGTTTCGTAGGCCCATTTGACTGTTTCAGCCAGTTTTTCTTCAAATTAAAATATAAAACATTCTATATTTGATTTGAACGTACATTTCAATTTGCCGAGGCCACATACTAATCCCAAAAATTCTAGAAAAATAAATCTAGCTATGTTTTGACGATACGGTCCCAACAAAACTAGTTTCTTCAAATTCTGAGATCGTTTGAAAAATGGCCCTTTTCTGGTCGATCCAATTTAACAGAAATTCACCAAACACATTTTCCTTTGTCACGCTCACATATTAACTTCATAAATTATGAAATTTGAAACCAAGCAATAATTTGACATCCCGGATCCAACAAAAGTGGTTTCGTCGAATTCCGAGGTCGTATGCAAAATGTCTATTTTCAAGGGCTATATATATTCTATAGCGAACTTTCTGAAAATTCATTTGGCCATAACTTTTGACTCCCGCTACGAAACTTCAATTTTTCAGATTCTTAGAAAGATATTCACTAACAGATTTAAATATTTTTGGTTTCACTAAAATCCGTTTGATTTTGCACCCGGTACAGTCATTCAAAGTTTGAATTCAAATTTCGAAACTACCGCACCATTTCTGGCCTTGTTTATAATTCAAAGTAATTATATTCATTTTCAAACATCGATTCAAACTACTTTTCGTCGTTATTATTTAAAATATTTATTTTAAATATTTAAAAATTCACTAAAATAGCCAATTTAAATTTTTTAAATTGGTTCAGATTTTACGGGTTGTTACAATCTCCCCCACTTAAAACTTTTCGTCCCCGAAAAGGAATAAAGTCGAAAGTGGTTTGATTAACCAACTCTACTTTCAATCTGGCTTCCATTCTTCAACTTTTTAGTTTCTAAGAATTTCCAAATTCTTCAAAAATTTGGCTAACACCCTAAATTTTCGAAAAATTTCGCCATAACCTCCTTTGTACGGGGAGGGGTTTGGAAATTTATTGGGCCGTATTAGGTACCTAATAAATCCTAATAAGCATGCACATATTTATAGTGATATATTCCGGTGTCCATAGGGGAGTGTGTATAGATCATAACTCCAGAAAATAAATTCTCGTCACCCTATAAATGGTTTTTGTGCCTTAATGACCAGGGAGACGTGTTTATTGTCATCCCTAGACCCGTGTGGTTTTTTTTATTAATCTAGCAATTTACCGTTACATTTTATATGGTCCATATCAATCATCAGTTCAACCTATAATATATAGTCATCGCCATACAAGCCTCTCGCTCGTACGGTAAATCTTCAACCTCGTCACACAAGCTCCAAATGCTTATGTGGTATATGATGAAGTATGCCCATCCTCAAGAAGTATGCCATGTAGTGTATTTCAAAATTAATTGTTACTAGCCTATGGCGACGTTTATTATTACACACAGAACAACCAGCACTCCGTATCCAATGGCATTCACAGTAGTTGATATAATAATAAAATTGCGCTTCCAACTCATTAAGGTTTACCTATTTGCTGGGCATGCAAATAATTTCTTTACTCAACAGCGAATCCATTTACCTGTCCAAACATATATAGTGCACATGCATATATTTCTTGCTATTTCTAAATCAGTTTAATTGTGTGATTTAATTGCATAAATCTACGATTCATTCGTTGATTAAATTAGCTATCATTCTAATAATTCAATTAATCAAATTCACAATCACATAACACAAACAACAATCAATTTGTTGATTAACATTTCAAAAATATATCTTTTATATATTCAAAAATCATATTTATAAAACCAGACTATATATATAATAACAAATACATTATTTATAAACATATAACTCTCAACTCGTTCTGGGGCACTTCTGACCCCATCTCTAACGAGTTATTCTGACTCTGCTATACTCATACTAGGACATTACTGATCCTATTTGTAATGAGTTACTCGTCTAGAACACTACTGGTTCTATTTCTGACGAGTTCGTTCATATGTTATATTCTAGAACTAAGTTTAACCAAAGCTCTGATACCACGTTTGTGACGACCCCAAACCCCGATGAGACAGTGCAAGGGTAAGCTTTGGAATATAACACATAAACAGATAACAACAGAACAAAAATAAATAAATACACCAGATAATGTAAAATAGAATACACTGGATAAACATAATCATCAAAGTTACACAATATATAGGATCATAATTAGTACAAAATACAGTTCAGCTATACATAAATGTCTACAGCGGAAAAGAAAACATAATATGTACAATAGGAGCTGAACAGCATAAAAAGAGATAAATGATAGAATCCATCTTTAGCTCCAGCTATTCAAAAAGAGCCTGCTAAAACCTGAATACAAGGCTGCCAGTGTAGAAAAAGGGGCACCCGAGTTTGCAAGTGAAACAAACTACGAGTCAGTCATGGGACTGGTATGAGAAATCTACTTAACATATCTTACAATATGGCTAATCACAGGACCACGCCACTTTCGCGGAACGGGTTTACTCCATTGGATTGCCAGTGCTTTAAAACAAATAAATCTTTTAAACATCGCAATGCTTTTTATAAAAATGAAGCCGTTATAAGACTCAGTTCCCATCACACAATGCAACACAAACCGGAGGATAGAGTTTTACCTTATAATGTCCAAATATGCTTGATACGAGGAAAACAAATCATTTGAAATGTAAGTTTTATCGTTTAATTCTTAATTAGACTCCAACTGTAAACTAGTAAGAGAACGATTCCCTAAGTATTAACCCTGAAGGCCGAAACCAACATCAGACCAATACCCAGGAAACCATCCGTCCTAGCTCGTTTCTAGTTAGTTTCTAATTTTAGATACAATCATAAATATCAATCATAGACGGCATAAGTGCCCCATACCACTATGTCTCCATATATAGGTATACAATCAAAACTGCACGGTGTCGTATTTGGAAATTGGGTTTCCATCACGAACCAAGTGATTGACATTGAAAAGTGTTTATTTTATTACTCTTATGCTTTATCTTTTGTAAATAAATAAATGATACTTTGGGAATTTTTTTTGTGTTTTTACAGATCTCAAGCGTTGCCTCCTTCAATTCAAATCAAAGGCCAACTACAAGAAAGAGCTACTTCCTCACATCAAATTCATTTCAATTGCAAAAGAAGTAGTAGCTCACTGGTAAAGGCATAGGAATTGGTGCTAAGAGAACTGAGTTCGAACCCCGTCAAGCTCACTTTTTGCCAAAGAAATGGAGCGCGTTCACACTGGCCCTTTGCTTTGAGAAATATCTGGTTTAGTGTTATGTTACATATATACATACACATATTCATGTGAATGTATTTATGATGTGCACCAATTAACATTTCAGCAATAGCCATATTCTTATCATGGAATTAAATTCAAATCATTCAATTTCAATTAGAAGAATTTCTGATTGAATTGTTGCCAAGAAGAAAAATCAATTTTAAAAATTTTATCTTATATTGCCTTTGGAGTCTGATAAGCGTCCTTGTTTGGAAGAATTAATTAGATGCAACCTTCTATCAATCAATCAGCCACATGGGAAAATTGAAAGATATGGAAAATATTTACCATGATATGCCCAGATTTTCTCCAATCAAGTTAGTCAAGGAAGGCAAGAGATATTCATGAATGAGGAGGCCCATTTATTCATAGACCTAATTAGGGTTTTCCCATTCTCATCTATAAATATGTGATTGTAACCATTGTAAAAACCATTCATTCTTCTGTACTCTCTTTTAGTTTTAATAAAGCTTTCTTTTCTTTAGTTTCTGCATTTTATTTTCATGGCATATTGTGTTGTCTAGTCAATTAGATTTGCTAGAACACAATTTGCTATTGCTTCTATTTTTCTTACTAGTGATTGACCGTCTGATTAGATTCAGCGGTAATCCTAGTTTTTATTTTCAGTTGTTGATTTCTTTTCTGCAATTTTATTTCCAGTGTTCTATTTTATTTTAATCATTGAATTTATTACAGATCCGATTAGATTCGAATCTGTAGTGAATTTAATTGCATCTTTTATTCGTAGTTTTAGTTTTTATTTTGCTTTGCGAAAAAAATCAACCTCCAGCTTCGTCTAACACGCCCAAGAAAATAAATAAATAATAATTTCTAATTAAACCTCCCTGTGTTCGACCTGTATGCTACACGCCTGTATGCTTGCAGAATTTATTACAAATGTCGCGCTTTTCTAATTCATAGACTATCGTCGATCAAGTTTTTGGCGCTGTTGCCGGGGAGGTAACGATTAAATTTTGTATTTATTTAATTTCTGATTTGTGTTAGTTTTTCTTTTATTTTATTTTCCTTTTGTTCATTCGTATATACAGAGAAAAAAAGATTCTTGATTGGTGAATTGGTATATAAATTCCATTGATACTATCACTAACGAAAGAAGAAGAAGAAAAAAAAAACTTGCCATTTTTTCTTTATTTCTTGCCTCTTTTTAAATTGTTTTTTTTCCTTTCTTTCATCTTACAACTTCTTTCCTATCTTCTTCTTAAAAAAAAAGAAAAAAAAAGAAAATACATATTTTCTTCTCTATTTTCTGTACACAGCTCCACCGTCCGGCCTCCACCGCACAACCATCTCCCTACCCACAGTTCCCTTCCTTCACCACTGCCAAAAGCATCTACCCCCACACCGACCACAAACCTTCTCCATCACACTGCACAGTCCACGAACCCGTTCAACAACTGATCTTCACCGTCAAGATCATCCTCCTTTCACATAACTCAGAGTGTTCCTCCCCACAGTACACAAAATCCACCGCAGTCTAACTCCTCACCACAATCCCCTCAGGTCATCTATTTCACAAACCGTCATCTAGCTCATAAACCCCAGTATTAACAGAAATCACCTCCTTCATGCACAATCAAAAAAATCACCCATTCACAGACCAGTGATTTCCTCAAACCACCTAACTATCAGTAGTTTCTGCCGAACTCCACCGATTGTACGTCGGTCCAAGCATCCTTTGTTTCACCTCTCCATCAATTTTAGACCACTAATTCCCTGACAATCCATCTTTCCACAAACTGCCTTTAACAAATTCGCACCCAACCAGTCTACAAATCCAATAGCCAACCCACATTTCTCACCTCCAGTCCAACGTTCATAAATCCATCCACAACTCTCATCGCACAAACCCGCAAGTCCACCCTCACAAACACCTTGCCCAAGTTCGAAAGCCAAATCCGATTTTAGGACCGCGGGATCCGATCAAAAAAAAAAGATTCGGTTTCGAAATTTTGTGAGTTCGATTTTTTTTTTTTTACTGACAACCAAAAAGAGGACCGCCGTTTTATTTGAGGGGACCTGAACAATCCGATTTTCGAACACAAACTCAATTCGGAAGAAAAAAAAAAGAAGAGGCGTGGGTTTGTTTTGAAACTGCACGAAGTCAGGGGATGCGTGAGTCCTTCTAAGTTGTACTCTGTGTGATTCATTGCTTTGTATTGCTATTTGTGGTTTGGTCTGTGTGTACGAATTTATTTGGTCTAAAGTGGTCTAGTTGTTTATCCCTCTTAAGTTTTAGTTCCTTTGTTTTATTTTATTTTGTTTGAGATCTTTTGTTAGGTTTTGCTCTTTCATTTTTAACACATAGTTTAGTCTTGTATTGCAGTTGATTGTATTGAGTATAGTCTGTTTGTTATTTTTTTTTTCCTCTTTTATTTCTTTTTCTTATTCTATTTCTTTCTCTTAAAAAAAACGGAGAATTTTTCGAAAACAGGTACAGCTGAAATTTAAAAAATAAAGGTCTTAATTAATAGAAGGGGACAACAACAGAAAGCAGCGGACGATTCAGATGGTTTGGAGCGGTTGCACACCAAGTGGGGTGTGAACGCGCTAGAGCTTCCCAAATTCACTGGAGGACTGCCGATCAAGGTGAAAACTTTTAAAACTCTACAGGTGCTCTGCCGCAAAGAAAAAAAATATCGACAATTGTTGTAAAAAATTTCTGCAGGGGCAGCGGCTTTGAATGTACAATTTTTAATTTTTGCAATTATTTCGTGTGATTGTTGTTATTTCTGCATTTTTATTCATTCTGTTAAGGGCAATACCCCAATTCACATAATGTGAGGGATTTCATCACCCTTTCCTTAGCCCACAAATTGCATTTCATCGTATAATCTGACCAATAATAACGGTTAGACATTGGACTTAAGGGAGTCACAGGCTCATCTAGGGCTTAATTATATTGTGATAGTTGATTCATTTGGAACGAATTATTTCTTGGTGTCTAGACTACGGCAGAGAAATAACCGTTTATAAATATTACGGTGATTCGTAAATATTATATCGGTTGTTACTCTGAAGGTACTTAAACCTTCGGCTGCATTGCTAGGGGTGATTCCTGGTGCACCGATAACTCCTGTCCGTTAACTGGCTAAGAAATTTTTTGATCTAAGTAATCAAACGCATCACTTTATAATTTTGGGTTAAGAGCCAATAAGGACAGAAAACTTCATTGTAGCTAATTTCTGTGCTTGCAATTAACAGCAATGAGTGAAAAAAGTGTTAGCCAACAAAATTCTCCTAGGGGTTCTCGAATCAACCAAAACTTTCCAACCGAATTGGATCAAAATCGAGTGAATCAAAACTTTCAAAACTTTGGGGATCAAAACCAAATAAATCAAAATTTTCAAAATCTCAATATCCAAATGGAGAGACCCTTGTCTCTTCGTGATCGATGTTATCCTACTAGGACCGTTCAACCATCTGTCATTGTGTTCCCACCAGCTGAAGGAAACAATTTTGAGCTAAAACATTCTTTTATCCAAGGGGTACCAAAATTTACTGGGTCTGAAAATGCTTATGAATTTCTGAGTGAATTTGAATTGTATGCCTCCACAACAAAAATGCAACAACTATCTAACGAATCGATCAAGCTAAGGCTAATCCCATTTGCATTACTTGAAAGCGCTAAAAGATGGCTAAATTCTCTTCCACGCCATTCCATAAGAAGTTGGGATGAATTTGTCACTGCATTTTTGAAAAAGTTTTTCCCTTTCCATAAAACTCTAAAAATCCGAACCGAGATAAACCAATTTTGTAAAAATGAGGGGGAAACTTTTTCAAAATACTTTGAGAGATTCAACCAGTTATTATATAGTTGTCCTCATCATGGAATTCTAAAAGATCACTTATGTCAAATTGCATATGAAGGGCTAAATTATCAGACTAGAACTCAACTAGAATCAATGTGTGGAGGAGACTTTATGTCTAAAACAGCCGATGAAGCTTGGCAATTCTTAGAAGATTATTCTGAAAAGGACATGCAGTGGGAATCGATTCGTGTTCCCATTCGTACTTCTACTAGAGGAGTGCATGTCGTGGACCCAAGTCAAATTCCCTTAGAAAATCAAACTCCTCAAGCCGGAGAAGGGTTACCCCACTATTACTCTCAAGACCAAGCCAATGCTATAGCTCAAAATAACCCTTACTCAGCTACGTACAACCCTGGTTGGAGGAACCACCCAAACTTTTCTTGGTCAAACCCCAATAATTCGGCCCATCTCACGTGCAACCCTTTATTCCCAATCCGAATTACCAAGGTCCACCCCCAATTCTCAAACCTCTCAAGCTACACCTCAATCCAAACAACCTTATAGGCACCCCAATTTTCAATCATCAAACCAATTATCTCAATCTTCTCAACCATCACAAGATATTGGGCGTCTAGAAAAACAGATGAACTCTTACGAAGCTAAAATAAACTCGCAAGACGCTAAAATGGACCAAATGTTCAATATGATGAAGGAATTTATGAAAACTCATGAGAAGGGAAAATTGCCTAGTCAACCTGAGGTAAATCCAAAATATAACTCTCATGCTGTAAATTCTTGTGAGGACAAAAATCAAAATCCAGTCAATGCTATTACAACCCTTCGATCTGGAAAGAGGATTGATAACAACATAGGCAACCCTGGCGAGCCTTCTAACTCGGCCCCGATGCCTAATCTTGAGGATCACCCATTGTCTTCGAATGCCAATTCTTCTAAACCCCCATCTTCCTCAAATGTTGGCAATCCCAACAGTTCTTCTCCCAGTGTCGGCAAACCCGACCCACCTTCGAAAAATAATGTTGGCAATACCAACACTCCATCTTCTATAACCTTACCACCTTCTCTTCCCTTGGATAAACCTTCTTCTTCGAATGATGAAACTCATCACAGAGTCGAAAAACATGTATAAGCGTTGTATGTTCGATATATAAGTTATATAAGCGTTGTAAAAATTATATACGCGTTGAAATAAATTGAAATGAATTGAAGTGAAATTGAAATATATTTATATACGAATATATATAAATATATATATACTCCTCTCGTCCACGGACCATGGACGATATATATTGGTTGTGATATTGTGTGGATTATTGATTGATGTGAAATTTGGTGAATATCATGAATGGTTGAATTGAAATGATTGGTTATGATTGAAATCCCAATAGGATTAGTATATGGGAAAATTCGCCTATGTGCGAACTAGATATTGAAAATCCCCATTGTCAAAAACCGCGAGGTTTTAAGGTAGAGCGAGGAGCCATACTCGGGACGGTGCCGGTTTTAACTACCCTGCCGTTATGCTATCGAAATTTTCTGAAATATTCATGTGTTAGAATTATTTTCATTTGTTGAAATTATTTTCATATGTTGAAACCGTATTCTTGTGTTGAATAGAAATTCATTCGTTGAATAGAAATTCATGTGTTTAATGGTATTCGTGTTTTAAATAAATTGCTTTAACAATTAAAATCACATTTTTATTATATATACGAACTATAGAGAACATTCATGTGTTGAATAGAAATTCATGTGTTGAATGGTACTCGTGTTTTAAATAAATTGCTTTAACAATAAAAATCACATTTTTATTATATATACGAACTATAGAGAACATTCATGTGTTGAATAGAAATTCATTCGTTGAATAGAAATTCATGTGTTGAATGGTATCCGTGTTTTAAATAAATTGTTTTATAATAAAAATCATATTTTTATCATCTATATGAACTATATAAAATAGTCGTGTTTTGAAATAAATTGTTTTACAATAAAAATCACATTTTTATTATATACATGAATTGTTAAAAATAGTGAAGTGTTGAAGTAAATGTCTGTTGGATAAAAATATCATTTTTATCAAATGTATGAAATGAATATGGTTTTGAAATCGAAGAAGAGATTATATTTATAAATATAATTAAAATAAATCGAATAGCGACGCTGCACTTCGTGTTTTGAAACCGTGATTTCAAACGATTAGTGCGGGAGATCCGACCGTCGGATTTTCCCAAAACGACAACCGTTGGGTTCGCTTTAAAAATATCTTTCCAATGACACCAACTTTGTAAAGATCCAATAGTTGGATTGTCTGGAATGTTTAAGTCAAATCTAAAGAAAAACAGCGCCAGAATCGATTATATATATATAATTAAATTAAATCGAATAACGACGCTGTAGTTCGTATTTTGAAATCGTAACTTCAAATGATTAGTGCGGGAGATCAAACCGTCGGATTTTTCCGAAACTGGAACCGTTGGATTCGTTTTGAAAAGATCTTTATAATGATATAAAGTTTGTGAAGATCCCACGGTTAGATTTTCAGATATGTGTAAATCAAATCTGGAGAAAAACAGTGCCATGGCCGCGTTATGGCCTGAAGCGTCGTTCGAATGAATTGGCTATTTTTGAATAAATAAAAATAGCGATAAATCATGATAAAATACTATAAACGACATGGAATGAAAATAAACTGAATTTGCTTGGTTTATGTGATATTAGATGGTTGAATGTGTTTGGCGTGAAAACTACATTAAAGAACATAATTGGTGATGTCGAATAATTTAACCATTGAAATGAATTGATTTGAAATTCTAAATATACATGAATTATTTGAAAAGGCCGAGTTAATTCTCATTTCAAATAATTGATCGACGAGTGGAAGTCGAAGATATGAAGACGATGCAAGACCGATGATCTTCACGTCGAATGGAGGGGTGCTACTGATGCTCATGATAGGATTAGCTACCTAGAAGGGGCTGAAGTAGTAGTCGTTTGGACGTACATGTTGATTGTACGGATATGCGAGGAATAAAGATCCTCCGGTTTCGTTCAAACCCAGAATGGACTTGTAAATGGACTGTGTGTCTGACATTGGATTTCATTCTGTGTGATTGATATAGGTCAGTTACATGGTGTGAATTGCCTATGTGGCATGCTGAGATGCAATGATCAAAGCTTTTGTTGAAAAGCAAAGCTTTTGTTGAAAAGCAAAGCTTTGTGGTGGATGATCAAAGCACTGCCTGTGTGGTATAGCTTTGTGTATAACGTAAATTCGCGAGCCTCACACCCCGGTATGAACCAGAAACGGGAGAGTACTGCAAGGAGAACATGCGTTTCCTTCTAGCTAGGAGTTGTGTCAGTGTTTTTATACGGCCTGACATTTTACTTATGTGGATGATGGATAGCGAGGCGCCTTGGATATATCGGTCGTTCTTGAAGCGATGGAGTCACTCGTTGGCTCATTTACGCCCCATAGGGCGAGGAGATGTAGTGTTTAGGATTTCGTCTAATCCACATCGGCGGACCGGCCCTGAAGATCCAAGGGTCGATGCGTTCTGATCCTGAGACATGGGCTAGATTGTCTCGAATTCGGTAAGGACTATCTTTTGCCTTGGTTCATGATGGAAACCCAATTTCCAAATATGACACTGTGCGGTTTTGATTGTATACCTATATATGGCGACATAGTGGTATGGGGCACTTATGCCGTCTATGATTGATATTTATGATTGTATCTAAAATTAGAAACTAACTAGAAACGAGCTAGGATGGATGGTTTCCTGGGTATTGGTCTGATGTTGGTTTCGGCCTTCGGGGTTAATACTTAGGGAATCGTTCTCTTACTAGTTTACGGTTGGAGTCTGATTAAGAATTAAACGATAAAACTTACATTTCAAATGATTTGTTTTCCCCGTATCAAGCATATTGGGCCATTATAAGGTAAAACTCTATCCTCCGGTTTGTGTTGCATTGTGTGATGGGAACTGAGTCTTATAATTGCTTCATTTTTATAAAAAGCATTGCGATGTTTATAAGATTTATTTGTTTTAAAGCACTGGCAATCCAATGGAGTAAACCCGTTCCGCGAAAGTGGCGTGGTCCTGTGATTAGCCATATTGTAAGATATGTTAAGTAGATTTCTCATACCAGTCCCATTATTGACTCGTAGTTTGTTTCACTTGCAATTTCGGGTGCCCCTTTTTCTACACTGGCAGCCTTGTATTCAGGTTTTAGCAGGCTCTTTCTGAATAGCTGGAGCTGAAGATGGATTCTATCATTTATCTCTTTTTATGTTGTTCAGCTCCTATTGTACATATTATGTTTTCTTTTCCGCTGTAGATATTTATGTATAGCTGAACTGTATTTTGTACTAAGTATGATCCTATATACTGTGTAACTCTGATGATTATGTTTATCCAGTGTATTCTATTGTACATTATCTGGTGTATTTATTTATTTCTGTTCTGCTGTTTTCTGTTTATGTGTTATATTCCAAAGATTACCCTTGCACCATCTCATCGGGGTTTGGGGTCGTCACACCCGATTGTCTCTAAATTGGAAATCTAGCAATAATATGCTATACGTATTCCAACAAAATTCATTTCGTCGAAAACGGAGTTTGTTTGAAAAGTAGTTGTTTTAAAGGCCCATATAACAACTGTAAAATATAATTAAATCCAAACCAATAATAATAAAAAATTATTATTAACGTACATCTCCACATGAAATCTTATACGGCTTCAAATTAAACCAATATATATTTCAAACTTAGCATTATATAATTTCAGGTTAAACGATGTCCAAATTATATTAAAAATCCTAATTAATTTATATAGTAAATCTTATCGTTTATTGACGATTTCCATAGGGACTATTAGAACATTTGGACATAACTAACAATCTATAAGCTGAAATCTCCATTTTTCTCTTTCACTAGAAAACTATTAACAAATCGATTCAAATGTTTCTTGTTTCACAGTATTCCGACTTATATCGGATCTTGTATATTCAATTGAAGTTCAAATCGTAAATTATGAACTACCGTAATGTTTCGAGTTCGTTTTATAATTATATATATAAACTATACGTTCCAACTTCATTATGTAACAAATTATATATCATAAATATATTTAAAATTCCAAATCAATTTTTAAAATAAAAAATATATTAAATACTTGACTACCAAAAATCCGTGACGTTACATAAGCTCTCTTTGAAATTTATGTCTACAAGCAAGGTCTTGGTTAATTAAACAATATAAATTTGAACATTCATAATTTCCTTTCTAGGGGAACTAACATCTAATGTGATCAATTTTTTTATTTACCCAAGAAGGAAATTGATAAAAGAAAAGCCAAGAATTCGGTATTACTAACATTATTAATAAGTACTTTTATTTTCACTGTAGGGAGACTATTTGCTTTCCAAAAGTGAAACTTCTTGGTAACTTTATCAATGTATTTGTTCCCCACAGTTACTTGCCTAGGCAATTATGGTTTCTTTCGTGGAGGTTTGAATTTGTTTGGGTGTGGTTTTGACTTGATAGGCTGATAATTTTATTGCCTACGCGGTGCTTCAGTGTTGCTTTTTGGTCATATTTCATGTTTTATTCTCGCAACAATGCTCCCTCCTTTTCTATGCAAACGAGGTTCAAAACTCTATCTTTGTTAAGTAGCTTTGGGGAATCTACTCTTCGTCTTGAGCTTGGTGAGCCAACGGTGAGTTCGCTCATCTGTTTGGATTTGTGTTGTAGGTACTTGTTGGTGCTATTTGTGTTGTCGGGCTACTTAAGTATGTTGAATGTCGATTTATAGGTTTTTAATCGTTGCTGTGTGTTGCTTGGATTTTGGGTAGTGTGAGTGTTGAGTTTATTTTCATGGGGTTGTTTAGAGCTAGTGAAATGTACCTGTTTGTGCTTTAGTATCAACTGTGAGTTAGCATTGACTTGGCCGTGTAGCCTTAGGTAGTGGCAGATGGGTGTTTCTTATTCTGCTGCTTATATCCTTTGGCTATGTAAAAGGTGGATTTACTGGTTTCCTTGATCATAAGTACGTATGTGAAGCAAAGTGATTGGTGACTCTGGCTTGTTTCTGCAGCTTGGTTGCTTTAAGATGTTACTGCCTATTTGGCTTGTGAAATTGTAGCTAGGATGCAGTTTTGCATTGTATTTCCAGTTGTGTGATTGAATTCAAATCATTTGTAACCCTTGCGTGGGTTCGAAATAGTAGTCTAGTCTTAAGGATTAGCCTCTGTACAGTTAGCTAGGTATTAGCAGTGGACGATCCACTATAAAAATGACTGTGGTGGTCGGTCCACATAAAAACCGAATATAGTTGGTAGTTACTCAGTCTATCACTTGTAAAAATATATTTATTATTTGTTATAATATGAAGTGTTTGTGGTCACTTTAAAAATCGTTCGGCTCTACCAATTTTTTTCGTAGTATTGTAATTTAGTGTATTGGTTGTGATAATCGCCTTGTAACAACTTTGAAATAGCTAAATAATGCACTTATCACATTCCTACTTTGTTCCTGTAAGTACGCTAATAAAAATGTTGTAAGTATTAATTTTTATAAAAGATTAATATAAACTTATTATGTTCATCCATACTTCATTTCTTATCACATTTTTGTTGACTTCTTTACAATGTGATTTTTCCAGTAGATAATTTTGTTTTAAAAAACCTTCATTCCATCCTCTTATAGATCTAAATCAACTTTCCATGCTCAAAGGCCACAAGATTATGTGACTAAAAGAATGATAAACTTGCATTATCATGTTCAGCGTATCAATAAAGGATTATTATTTGTAACTTTGATATCCAATCCTCAAGATCCAACATATTTTGATGGTTAAGTGTTTTAAGATGACCTGATTTTGACATTGGATACGAAGAACAATCCAGCCATTCAAAAATTTAAATAGCACCTATATTAAGAGGAATCAATCTCATCGGTGCTTTGAATTTACCAAAAGATAGAGACTTTTCAGTATTGACCCATACATAAGTTTTTATAGTATATGGTGAGATTTTAAGAACTGATGTTTACAAAAGAGTTGAAGTCAAGTGTAATATGATCCATGCCAGAAGTTTCATATTACACTGGGATCAAGTTGCATAGGATGATATCATCAACAAGGATGTATTATAAAATTAATTTTACCTTTGGCATACCTCTTGGAAACTTGGTTTGTTCAGAGAATGTTTTAGCCTATATAATAATAGTGACTGGTACTCATTAAAAAAAAGGAGAAAAAAGAAAAAATAGCTTGTTCAAAATACAGAATTATCTTGAATTTCAAAAGGTAATTATGCATATTGAATATAGAAAATAAAATACATTTTTGATAGTAAATCAATAATACAATAATGATAATGTACCTTATCAACACTTCTTGGTCCAATCAAAACAAGAGCTACCCTAGCTGCATCTTCATCCTATATTAGCTTAGCTTTGATTTTTCATCCTATATTAGAAAAGGTCAATCAAAGCAAAACAGGTGTATAATATGCTATATGGTTTTGATTGTGGAGGGCTAACATAGGGTTCCTCTACCCATTTGTTGTGCAAGTGCAGTAGGGATGATCCCTGTCCTTCTAAGCATAACAAGGTAATACTGGAAACCAAAGAGAATATCCCCAACCGCATCAAATTTTTAATCATTTTATCAAAAATGCTATTATTTTGGGACTTTTAACAAAATTCACTAGGAAAAATGTTTCTAGCTATGAAAAGTTCATGCCCTAAGAAGAATGGAGTTGTTATATGATAATTTAGGATGAATTCTATTAGATCCAAAAATGGTTCTAACACCCGAATTAACGATAATCTAAAGAAATTGAAATAGAAAAACAAAGAGAAACACATGATTTATAGTGGTTCGACGTTAAAGAGCCTACATCCACTTTATACTTTGTTGACTGATGATTGGAGTACAAATACAATGATTGTTTTCACCTAAACTTCCTTATACAATGAATAATTTCACTCAATGCTTGTTGAAATATTCCTCAAGATGATGATCTGAATGAAGTGATGAAATTCAGATGTAATGAGAGTTAGAGCCAAGAATTTGCCAAAAGATCCCTTAATATGAGGCTAGTGGTGTATTTATAGGCAGAAAATCTCCCTTGAAGGCCTCCGGTTCGGGTACATGTGGCAGCCATCCCGTTCGGTTCGGAATGAGGAGCCTTGAGATGTTGCCAGCGCATAGCCTTCGTGGGTGAACGTGGGATGATGGGTACATAACCGCTCCGAATCTTCTGGAATCGTGGAGTATAATTGTTGTTTCAGCTGTCTTAGGATCGGATCTGTAATGCAAAATGAGGGGTTCGGATCAGAGAGGCCCGAACTGATCCGGTTAGCATACTTTTAACCATTTCCTAGATTGATTATCTCGAAGTGAAAGGGTTCGGCTCAGAGGGCTCCGCGGATGTCTGTTGAGGAATCTTCCTTCAAACCTATTCATTAAGCAATCTCTTAGTTTTGTGTAGCATGATCACAAAGCGTGCTAACATTTTGCCCACTCGAAGTATGCGTTTATTGAAAATAAAGTATGCTTCGAAATACTTTTCCAATCTGCTTCTGAATCGAAGTCATTGAACAGTTGTTTCTACTCGTCTGTATAATGACGACGTTTCCTAAAGTCGCATCTTTTGGCATTTATAAATATAACACTGCATGTTCGAATCATCCCTATTGTTTTCAATAATCTCGAGAATCTATTTAGTGTCTGAGAAATTTCTCCAGGTGAACTTTTATAACATATTATTCATGTACCTTTTATTTTCCTTTGAATTTATCTCATGCGTTGAATTAGCATTAGCAACCATGCTACGATTCAGATCAAGCCCATTTGACCCCAGCCATGCTTTAAACACCCTTGTGTCAGCAGGCTGGATGGTTTCGTGTTGGCTTGGATCCTCTGCTGAGCGGATCGGTCTGAGCATTGGGGGCCCACAAGAATATTAATAGCCCCTTATCTTTATATAAATTTGAGAAAACCTCTCTCCCCCTTTCATTTTACTTTGCCTTCACTTTTCAATTCTGCACGAATCCTAATCCCCAAAACTTTAGAGCTCCTTTCAATCTTCATATTAGATTAATAGGTGGGTCAATAGTTTTGTATAATCTGATTATACTTATATATTGCTTGCTAATTTCATTTGCTTTCACCTCGTTTTTTGAATATGAGTCAATCATTGTTGTTACGGATCTTTAGCTCGTCGCCGCCGTCGTTGGTGATTTCATCGTACTTTCAAGGAGGTGGCCATGGTGGCTTAATCGAGAGCAGTCTCGATTTGATCAACAAACTTCTAAGCGAGGTGCAAAGGGAATTCTGGGTCTGAGTTGAGTGTTTGAGAAGAATAAAGAGGAGCAGCTAATGGTGGAGAGTGGAATCGGTTCGGATCGGTTGTGAGTGGAAGAAACAAGATTTTGTCTAAAGGCACATGCTAAATGGAGAGTTGGTGGTGCGGGGTCGGATCGGATCGGGGGGAACCTCTGAAGGAGGATATTGGCTTCTAAAATATGCTCCGGGTCAGATGGGTGCCAATCAATCTGAGTCAATTTGGGTTTGTCAATTCTAATCCGATCCGGGTCTGCCTTACTTCCTTCACTAAACCGATCCAATGAGCACGTTCAAGGATCCGCATTTCCTTGTGATTCCTTTCATTGTAAAATTCCGAACCAATCTACATGAATTGTGAACATCCAAACCGATCTGAATATGAGGAAAAATTCCGAACCGACCCGAATTTATACATCATGCAATATAACCATATTATAAATAACTTGGTCAATACTAAGTATGGCTTGTGACTTAGTGGACGATTAGAATAGAGCCTTCTTGACTGAACTTTTGGACTGTTGATGAATACATAATTGTTTTGCTCACCTTTGCATTGCATTCCTTTATATTCACCTTGCATTCTTTAGCTATATCATGACACACATATATGTACACTGAGACACGGGAAACTTCACTCTAATTTCTGCTATTGTTTCTTCAATAGTATAGCAGTTATGACTGAGAGACGCTCAGCTAGGTTAACAGAAAGGAGATAGGCTGCAAGGTCATCTGAGAATCCACCCGTTGAAGATGTATCTTCCACTTCGGATTCGGGTTGGAATAGCACAGGTTCAAACTATGAAATAGGAACTTATGAAAGTGATGTATCATCCGAGGGTGACGTCTCTCGAGGCGAGGAAGAAGAAGGAGGGGTAGGAGATAGTCGTGCCCCAGATGAGTTAGGGAACATTAATATATTGGAACCGCCTAAGGATTCAGTCGAATTAACAATCGACAATGACAGACTTGCACGGATATGCCTAAAGCATGGGATCTTTCGAAGAGATACTAGGTTGCCCTCGAAAACAGATCATCCTCATAATCCACCAGAAGGGTATATGGCTATCAACAGATTAATGTGCCTTGTTGGAGCAATACCTCCATTTCCACCGTTCGTCGTCGATTTTCTGAGACAACTGCGGATTTCCCCCATGCAACTTCATCCCGACTCCTGTATCTTTATACATTGTACATATCATATAAAGAAATTCTAGGTGTAGAGCTTACTTTTGAGGATGTTCATTTATTTTACAATTTCAAGCATCGGACCAATGATACCCCATCCTTTGTATACTTTGAATCGGTACCAAAAAGGAAAATCATCACAGTTCCGTATAGCAGCAAAGCTGGCGACCCGAAACCTGAATGGTTTTATATTAAGCAACAACCGGGGTTTGCCAGAAGATGGCTCAAGACAAGTAAGGACATCAGTTTTTGAGTTCCAGGTCCAATCTGTATCATAAGTATATTAAGCATTGTTTGTTTTCATTTGTAGTTCCTAACCCGCACAAGAGAAGCATCCAGTGCAATTTGATCGCTTGAATCGGTTACTCAATGGTGGTCAAAAATTCTTGACCATCAAGGACTGCTTAGTGGATGAATATCTTCATCGACACCGGTTATTGGCCATCACACGTAGCATAGGTCACGGAGAAGGTCCTTATGTGTATATACCTCCGGTCGAGGGACCAATTGACACTCCACTTGAGAGGGGAGGAAGTTCAAAAAAATCCAACGATGCCTCTTAGGGATCCTCCTTCTCCATCTTCGACTCAAGATAATATATATGCAAATATAGAAGAAAAAGATAGAGATAATTACATCACTCCCGAGGATGTTGCCACTCCTGAGAGACCAGTTTCTCCAAAAAGTTACCGTTAGTCGCTCCTCAAGGAGATGTCCCCATTGTAGATGAATCTATATTTCGGGGTTTGTGCCATCTTCCCTTTCCCGAGACCCTTTACACTTCAGAAGATTTTAGTACAAACCCTCTTACCTTCACTTCCGAGGAAGAAGTTACTCCTGTGAAGAATAAAGAAACTGCACATCCTGGCCTAACCTCGAGCTCTGGTCAGTTGGGGGATATCACTTAGGATATGCACAATACACTAGCACTGCATGTCACAATACCTGTGCTTTACATAAAAATTGGTTCTGAACTTTACGTACCTTATTTTCCAGGAACAATGACATTCTCCCGCTATGATGTCAGGAAAGTCCGCACCAGCAAGCCTAGATTTGATTCTGACACAGAACATGATCGCCATGAGAGCCGTGGCAGGGATGACAGGAGGCATTATGATTCCAATCGTCCTCATTCTCCGTGCTCTCGTTCTCCCCGTCGGTCAGACCCGGACAAGTACAAGAGCTATCAAGATCGTCGCGAAGGGGGTAAATCGCATTCCAAAGTTCCTACTCCTCCTAAAGCGAAGCATGCTCAAGAGAAGCATGTTCAGGAGAAGCCATCATTGAAGCGTACTGAATTTCAAGACGAATATAAAGTTCCTTAAAAAAGGTAGGGCAAAAATGAAATATCCATTGTGCCCGCTAAGCGAAGAAATGTCAAATTATCCCTATCCAAACCCATGTCGCTTGATTCTGTAAACAAAGCAAAACTGGCACATTTGAAGAAATAATTTTCGGATCATTATTTTGATCATTTGCAGTTTGTTCCTTCACTTGAGCCTGTTTCTTCGAAGTGGGTGGATGATGCTAAAGAAAAAATAGACTTAGTGGACAAGAAATATACGGAGATGTATAAATATTCGCGCAACCTTTCTAAGATTATTCGGGACTTAATCACTGATATCGGTCACATGAAGGAAATGGTCAATTATGACGAAAGCATCTTGAAAAATTCAGAGAAGGACTTGGAAGATGCATAGGCTCATCTTGCTCTTGCTCAACGGGATGCTGACAACTACAAAATGCAACATGAGGAGTTATAGAAGCACTATCACACTTTATTGGAATCCCATAGCCAAGAGCGCATAAATCTAAAGAAGCAAGCCGAGGATGCTAAATCTGAGAGTGTTAAAGCATAATTGACTTGCACTACCCTTGAATAGGAGAAGGCTGAGTTAGAGAAGAAAAATACCGTTTTAGCAAAATGGAATGCTGAATTAGAAGCCAAACAAATGGAGGCTAAATCTAGAGCAGTCTTGGCCGAGGGGAATACGAGCATCGCCATCAAATCTGTCGAAGAGGTTCAAGCTCAGATTTCTACAGCCTAGAAGGAATTGGATGGTTATAGTGAATTGATGATAGAGTTCTTTGTCCAAGTGATCCGTCGTCGGGACATTTCTTGGATCGAAGATTACCCGACAACTCTGGTTTATGTGTGGGACCAAATCATTGAATGAGAGAAGAAAGGGCTCAAGGTGGACTCCATCGATGAAAACAAACTTATGGAGAAATTCCTCAAGGGTGAAGAACCGGTGCGCTTGGCTAAAGGACGCAGACTCATTGCTGCAGTTATGGAAGAAGAGACACGTCTAGCTAAGGGGCAAAACGTCCTTGAAACAGGTTCTTCTTCTGCAGCCCCTATGGATACCAGAACAGAGGGATATGATCCAGAGAATCTGGGAATCTCTAAGACATCTTTTTTTATCCCCTGTTCCCAAACGACAGTGGAGACTCTAGCTACCCCAATCGAGAAATCATTCGAAGGTATCTCTACCTTTTCACCCCAATTTGTTAGGGCTATTTCAACCTTTCGCTACATTATTGGACAGTCAACCGAAGACCCTATTGTTTCTCTTGAGCTAATACCAGTTAATTCTCATTCTATAGGTGCACATCCAGTTGAAAAGGCCGATGAGCAACGGAAAGAAATCACTGATCCGAGGTCTGCTGAAGAGATCCAAGAGAAGCATGATGAAGTCACTGGCTAAAAATCTATGGAAAAGGTCAAGGATAAGGATGAGGTTACCGAGGAGACTCCCGTGCCATCTACCACTGAAAACCCCCAAGATGAAGATGTAATAGATGCCCTAAAAGACGACGGTGGCAATGATGGGCATGAGGAAGAGGACGACGTTGTCATGACTGGGGATTTGGTGAATGTTGATGACATGACTTTGGCTGATATGGAAGCCAAACAGGACAAGCTTTTAAAAGCTAAGGTTGAGAAGGAAGATCTCGAGGCTGTTAAACCTCTCGCAAAAATCCCTCCTAGATCCAAGTTTGTTGTCAAACTTTCAACCAGATCGATTACTGAAGAGCTTACTAAAAAATCTTCTACTGATCCCAGTGCTCCAGTTCTAAGGAAGAAGAAGCCAAAGCGAATCCTGACCGAAGCTGAAAAAGAGGAGACGGAAAAACTTAAAGCTGCCAAGAAAACGAAGTCCACTCCAAAGTCCAAATGAGAGGAAGTTCTATTCTTCATTTTTCCTGTTCTTCGGTCCACTGTTATTGTAGCGAGTGCGGCCCTCGCCTTTGTTTATTTATTTCTTTTGTATAAACTAGCATCTATGTAAATAAAGTAGTTCGTTTCCCACTATGTCAAATGCTTGTGAGTTCGTTATATGTTTCTGTTAATGTTAAGAAATTAATAGGCATAAGTGATAAGCAATAATTTAAGTCACAATCACGTTCCCCTGCAAATGTATAGACAGAGACAATATAATTTACATAAACTTCCGCTTAAATAAATAAAATAAATGATTGATCGAAGGTGCGTGATTTGTATGCCCCTAAACAATCTTGAATATAGCACTTGGCTAAGGCTTGTTCGAGATTGATTAAATTGCCCCCAGCTCTTTCGACGGGGATAAATTTCTTCATTATTGGTACCCATTTTTTGTACCTTTATACTCTCTTGTCGTATGGTCAGGTTAGAGTGGATTCGAGGAGGTCTTTTGTCATGGTGCACCTTCATGCCTCAAGGATGTCATCTTCCCGTCCTTTATACTCTCTCTCAACTCATGAGAGTTAGAGTTTGGGACGTCGACTTCCCGTCCTTTTTATGTCGTTATGCAAATGGTTCTTTCATTTGCTTTTGTATCGATTCAAATGTCTAGTGTTTTCGACTTATGTTATGACAATCATAGAAAATACATAAAACAAAATTCTAACGGGTAAGATAAATCACACAGAGTATTTTATAGTGGTTCGGCCAAGTCGTGACCTACGTCCACTTTATAATCTTTTGTTTATATTAACCAGACTTTTCTAGGCAAGTCGTGCCATTTTAAATGGCCTATAAAACAAAAGAAAATAGTACAATTTCAAGTCAAGTATCGCCGCAAATGTTGGGTGTTCTAAGCTCTAGGGATTTCTTCACCATCCACGGTCGTTAGCTTGAAAGCTCCCGTGTCAAGTCTCCATTGGATGGTGTATGGTCCTTCCCACTTTGTACCTAGATGAATCAGAGGTGGGAAGACTAGCTTCAGTACCAAGTCTCCAGGTTCGAAAGTCCTAAGGAGGACCTTTCTGTCATAATAGCATGCCACTTGGCATCGGTGCCTTGAAGCACACAAGTCCGCTTCGTCCCTCTTCTCTTCAATCATGTCCAAGGACTCTAGGACGAGCGCTTTATTCGTCGTTGAGTCATAATACATCACTCTATGTGAGGGGACTTTAAGCTCCACCGGAGTTACCGCTTCTGATCCAAAGGAGAGTGAAAAAGGGGTATGACCAGTAGCCATCTTGAAGGTTGTCCGATAGGCCCACAAAGCTAGTAGTAACTCGTCGATCCACCTTGCCTTTGGTCGTTCTAACCACTTCTTAAGAATGGATTTAATAACTTTATTTATCGCTTCAACTTGTCCGTCGGATTGTGGGTGAGCTACAGCAGTATACCTCTTGTCAATCTTATATCTCTGGCAAAAGTTTCTAAATTCCAGGTTATCGAATCGGGTTCCATTATTGGTTATAATGGTTTTTGGTATCCCAAATCGACAAATGATATTTTTGATAACAAAGCTTATCACTTTATTTGTCGTGATCGTGGTCAAGTGTTCGACCTCCACCCATTTTGTGAAATAATCCATGGCCACGATCGAGCCCCTCCTTTAGTGATCAGCAGGGACCCGATGATGTCTATTCCCCACATTGCGAACGTCCATAGACCGACCATCGATCTGAGCTGTCTTGGAGGCGCCCTTGGAACTTTAGCAAATCTTTGGCACTTATCGCAGTGTCGTGAGTGATCAGCTGCGTCTCTATTTACGGTAGGCAAAAAATTAGCCATATCGTAATACTTTCTTTGCCAAAGTTTGGCCTCCAGTGTGAACTCCATACTCATCTTCATGTACTTCTCTCAGTACACTTTTAATGTCATCATGCGCTATACACCGTAGTAGAGGCATGGAAAATCCTTGGTGATAAAGGACATCATCTTGTAAAACGTACCTTGCGGCTTTACGTATTACAACTCGTCTCTCGCTCTTTTTCGATGGTAGAATTCCACTTTTAAGGTAATTCTTAATTGGTGTCATCGATGACTCCCTTTCTGGTTCAGCTTCCAGGGCTAATTCTACTTCCATTTGGTCAAAGCTGGGCGATTCCAATATCTCTATCGGAACCATCTCAGTTTCTTCTGGGTTGTCAGAACATGCCAACTTAGCCAATCGGTCTGCCTTTTGGTTTTCTGCTCTTAGGATGTGAGTTATGTTGTAATGTTCCAGGTTACCAAGTAACTCCTCTACTTTTTCAAGGTAAGTGACAAGTCGGGGTCCCCTGGTTTCGAATTCCTTTTTAACTTGGCAGACAACTATATTGGAGTCACATAATATGTCATGTGTCTTTATCCCTAGTTCCTTAGCGAGTTTTAGCCCGATAATCAGGGCCTCGTATTCAGAGTCATTGTTGGTGGCAGAGAATTCCAACTACAAGGCGTAGTAAATGGATCGTCCTTCAGTATTAGTTAAGACTACTCCAGCGCCGTACCTTCGATCATTCTTAGCCCTATTCGTATAAAATTTCCCTGGGCTAAGTTCTAACTTATGTTGTGAAGTTACAGTCTTGTCATTCACTGCTTCCTCCTCGGGAATTGTGAATTCTACTATGAAGTCAGCTAGGGCCTGCCCCCTTATTGATTTCCTTAGTTGAAAATTCAAATAAAATTGGCTCAACTCGATATTCCACTTAAGTAATCGTCCCAATGCTTCGGGTCTTTGTAACACATGTCTTAGTGGTTGATTAGTATATATGACTATCGGATGAGCTTGGAAGTAATGACATGGCTTTCGAGAGGCAATTAAGAGACTATAAGCAAGCTTTTCTATTTTTGGATAATTGCCTTCTGTAGCTGCTAACTTCTTGCTTACACAGTATACTGGCCTCTGGACCTTGTCTTCTTCACGCACCAAGGCTGTGCCGACAACATGAGATGACACTGCCAAGTAGATGAACAGATCTTCATGATCCACCGATTTTGACAATATCGGGGGATTCTCCGACAAGTCCAACAGATTTTGGAAGGCCTCTACACAGTCAGGGGTCCATTGGAAATGACGTTTCCCTCATTTGATTAAATCAAAGAATGAGACACACTTGTTCGTGGCTTAGGAAATGAATCCGCTCAATGCCGCGACTTTCCTAGCTAAGCTTTGAACGTCTTTGATCTTTTGTGGTTTTCTATGTTCTTGATTGTTGCTATTTGATTGGGATTAATTTCGATTCCTCGAGAGCTCACAATGAACCCAAGGAATTTTCTTGATGCCACCCCAAATGAGCATTTCAAGGGGTTCAGTTTCATCCCGTACCTTCGCAAAATGTCAAACATTTCAGGCAAATCTTTTGTATGATCGGAAGACTGCCTGGACTTTACAAGCATGTCGTCTACATAGACTTCCATTGTTTTCCTGATCTGATTATAAAACATTCGGTGTACCAAGCATCGGTATGTGGCTCTGGCATTCTTTAGTTCGAACGGCATTACCACATAGCAGTATAATCCCAAATTCATGATAAAACTTGTATGCTCTTGATCTGACACATGCATGGGGATTTGGTTATACCCCAAATACGCATCCATGAAGGAGAGAAGTTCGTATTCGGCTGTTGAATCCACTAGTTGATCAATCCTGGGAAGAGGAAGCTATCTTTTGGACAAGCTTTGTTCAAATTGGAAAAGTCAATACACATCCGCCATTTCCCATTTGATTTCTTGACTAAGACGGGATTCAACTTCCAGCTAGGATACATCGAATCTCTAATGAACCCATTATCTTTTAACTTTTCTACTTCTTCCTTTAAGGCTGCTGACCTTTCCGGGCCCAACATATGTCTTTTCTATTTGAATGGAGGATGGTTTGGGTTTAAACTCAATGAATGGCTCATGACCGCGGGAGAAATTCCACACATGTTTGCATGAGTCCATGCAAACACATCGAGGTTTATTCTTAAAAAATCAGTCAATTCCTTCATTCGGAAAGAATCCAAATGAGACCCAATCTTCAAGACCTTTGTTGGGTCGTCATTATCGATTGGAATATAATTAATCGCCTCATTGGGTGTCGCCTTTCTAGTTTCTGGTTATTCATCTTCCCTAGGATCGATGTCTTCAGGAACTTCGTCGAGCGAATCCCTAGGCGGTATAATCTTTAGCTGCTATACTGAATTCTCCTTAGCAGGAGAGGAAGTGTTTTTAGGTTCTATGTTTAACCCTTTTAGCAACATCTTCAATTCCACCATGTAGCAAGCTCGTCCGGTGGCTTGATCACCTCTCATTACTCCCACTCCCGCTTCGATCGGAAATTTCAACAATAGGCACCAGGGCGAAATGCAGGCCCTGAATTTTGCAAGGGCCAGTCGGCCCAAAAAGGCATTATAGGGTGAATCGATGTCTAGAACTACAAATGGGAGGATTCTTACTCTCTGGCAATATCCTTGTCCTAATCTCACTGATAGCTCTACTATCCTATTGGAGTTGTTGAGGCCCCATTGAAGCCGCGTATCCATCCCTCACAAGGCTTCAAATCTTTCGGCTCGAGTTTCATCTGATCGAATGCTTTCTTAAAGAGAATATTAACCAAGCTCCCATTATACACTAATACCTTATGAACTAGAGCTAGACCGATAGTGGTAGTGATCACCAATAGGACTTCGGTGGGCGATTGAACTCCAATATCATCCCTATCATGAAATATGACATCATCTGACATCGTTTTCTGTTGTTTCACTGGGACTGTATCCTCGATGTTACTACATTCTCCCACTTCAAGGTGTTTGGCAGTGTTCACATACTGGTCCATTACCCTATAACTATGGCCAGCTGGATGGGGCCCCTTACTATAGTGTTGATGACAATTCCTTTACCTTTTTGCTGAGTTGTGGATTTAGGAGCAGGCTGATTTTGATTCGGGGCCTACCCTCCTTGCCCCTATCTCTTGGGGCTACCACGTACTCATCTAAATTTCCTTCCCGTAGCAGTTTCTCGACAACGTCTCTTAAATACCGACACTTGTTAGTAGAGTGAACGTGGGTTCCATGGAACAGACAAAATTTTCCAGTCACCAGCTCCTTCTCCGCGGAGTCTCGGGGCAGAGGCTTCTTATATTGCAAGACATTTTAAGTATCCAGGTAGATGTTTTCCAGTGTACCGTTCAACGGTGTGTAGTTCTCAAAAGTTTGGAATCGAGGTCTTTTTCCAGAGCTATTTCCTCGGTTCCTATTTCTTTTATTGCCATTTCCATTCCTGGTGTCGTTTCCTCCGTTTTTATTGCCAACGTTTACCTCGATCTTCCCCGAATTATCGCAGGACTATTTCACAGAAACATCACTTTGGATATCTTCTTTTGAAGCCCCATCAGACTTTATTTTTCGATTAGCATATATCTCTTTCTTTCGTAGAAGAATATTGGCTTTTTCATAGAATGCTTCCCTAGTTAACTGTGGCTTTCCAGCAAGATATCCTCTGAATTCAGTGCCTGGATCGACCCCGTCTATCAAGGCCATCAAAATGGTTGGTTCGTGGGGATTGCTTATTTCGGTAACTGCTAAGTTGAAGCGGTCTAGGTATGACTTCAGGGATTCTCCAGGGGCCTATTTGATTCTGGATAGTTCAATAACACTTTAGCTTTCCGAGCATGGAGTCAGAACTGATTCATAAAACTTTCACTTAGTTCCTGAAAGCTCGACACCGATCGTGGGGGAAGACGATTAAACCACATTAATGCAACATCTTCCGGATATATCAGGAAGGCTTTACATTTTACAGCGTCAAGCGCGGCTGCATCGTTCATATACCATGCATACCTCATCAGGTGTTGCTTCAAATCTATTCTCCCGGCATATCGGTCCATTTGTGGCAGATTGAACCATCGAGGGAATTGAAAATTCAAGATATCATCCAGGAATGGAGTGTGACTACGCTCAATACCCCAATCTTCATTGGTATATCGGTGACTCTCAGCCATGATTTGACGCACCATCACTTCCACTTCCGCGTTGGTTAGAACCGGTTCAGGATCCATGCTTCTGTCTCTTCTAATGCGTCTACCGCCTACTTCAGGTGACGCCCTTTAGTTTCCATCGGTAGCTGAACCTCCTCGCCACCTGCAGTCCCGGTCATTCATAGGACGAACAGGCTGAAGGAGTTGCCCCCGAGTGGGATTGGTGATATTTGGATCTCTGGGGAGGACGTGTGATCCTCGCATTGGTAACAACATTGGTTCCCTCAAACTCGGATCATCGGGTCCCAGAATGCGAGCCGCATCTTCATGGGATCCCATGATCCGAATGTCAACTGGTCCAGATTCTCAAGCCTTTCATACGGCCTCCTTTCATCTGGGAGATCTTCATCTGAAGATGATGAATGATCCATTGTAGGACGATGTATCGGAGAGGACACTCTTTGCTGCGAAGTTTTCTTATTTCTTCGTTTATAACTCTCACGTTCTCCCTCATGAGAACACTATCGCGTTTGTGATCCTCCAAAGCTTCCCTAGCACTCTCACGCATATCAAGCAAGCACGAAAATTCTCTATGTGTGACGAGTGCTGAAGGCGTAGGCTGATCATCAGTTGCCACGGCTGGTATCAAAGCATTTGTAGGGGCTCGAGTAGAGTTTCCAGCCTCACCTGCATTCGGTTCGAATCGGCCTGAAGTCATTCCTTTGGTTTAGATCGGAGGGAAGAGAGCAGCAATGTTCAGGGAACCGGATCGGATCGGGGTGGCGTTACCAGATCGGTTTGGGGCTTGATGATTAGATCAGTTCAGAGATGTCCTGCCAAATCAGTTAGCTCCTGAATTTTGTCCCTTTGATCTTGTAACGACCATAGCTTGCTGATCCTCTCCCATTTCACTTTCCTGCGCATATTGCACTTCTTTTCCTTTTCCTTTGGTCATAGTATCCAATTTGTTAAGAAATGTTTTGAAGAGAATTTTAGAGATATTGACTGTATGGACCATCTTCTTCGAATATACACACCTAAATAGTAGAATGGTAGTCCAAGATGTAGAGAATTCGAAATGTTCTCAGTGAAAGCACGAAAATGTTAAATCCAAAAATGGTTCTAACACCCAAATTAACGATAATCTAAAGAAATTGTTATAGAAAAACAAAGAGAAACACATGATTTATAGTGGTCCGGCTTCAAAGAGCCTACGTCCACTTTATACTTTGTTGACTGATGATTAGAGTACAAATACAATGATTTTTTTCACTCAAACTTCCTTATACAATGAATAATTACACTCAATGCTTGTTGAAATATTCCTTAAAGGTTGATGGTGATCTGAATAAAGTGATGAAATTCGGATGTAATGAGAGTTAGGGCCTAGAATTTGCCAAAAGATCCCTTAAAATGAGGCTTGGTGGTGCATTTATCGGCAGAAAATCTCCTTTGAAGGCCTCTGGTTCGGTACACGTGGCAGCCATCCCATCCGGTTCGGAATGAGGAGCCCTGAGGTGTTGCCAACGCATAGCCATCATGGGTGAACATAGGATAATGGGTGTATAACCGCTCCAAATCTTCTGGAGTTGTGGAGTACAACTGCTATTTCAGCTGTCTTAAGATCAGATTGGAAATGCAAAATGAGGGGTTCGGATCGAAGAGGCCCGAACTGATCCGGTTAGCCTACTTTTCACCATTTCCTAGACTAGTTATCTCAAAGTGAAAGGGTTCGGCTCGGAGGGCTCTGATCCAAATGTCTGCTGAGGAATCTTCCTTCAAATCTTTTCATTAAGCAATCTCTTAGTTTTGTGTAGCCTGATCACAAAGCGGGCTAACAAATTCAATCCATCATAACTTTACCAGAAGTTATCAGAAATTATAAAAATAACTTGCACTAGTAAAGTGTATAGAATTGTAACCAATTTAACTAAACATATAACTTATACAATGATAAAAATTAAGTGAGAATGTTGAGCTTAAATTAGCTGGAACAAGTATATTATCAATCATGACATAGCAAAAAAATATGTATGTAGAAAGCAGATATGGAATTTTATATTAAATTATTAACTTTATAGTCAAACCAACTTCTTCTAAAACAAAGTATACATTATAATCAAACCGAGGAAAAATGAAGAAAAATAAACAATGAAAACTAGCCTTGAATATTTTTTGTTTTATATTTAGCAAAATTGAACTTTACTAACATCAAATAGTTCACAATCATCTAGATCTCTTATCCAAATAAGAATTAAATACAATCAATCCACCAATTTAGAATGAGAAAAGGAAAGGTGAAGCGTTTTGATTGATGTGTGATACATCTCTTTGCAAATCATAAGATGCAATTATGTACCTAGGAAATTTTGATAAATTGATGCAATAATCTACCTAAGAAATTCACTATTTCAATTACAAATGAGTTCATATATATTTTAAAGATTTGGACACAAACATTAAATTCAAATTAATAAGGACAAAAAATCCTACAGTGGTAAAAACAACGTCGTCGTTGCTTGTTAAGCACCTAATTCTACAACCAATCACCGGAAAAGTCATTGGGCAACACCACCAACTCGATGGTTTAGGATCTCCAAGAACTTAAATGTGATGTGGGAGGTATGACAATCTAGAATAGGCAAGTACTCCGATGTCAATTTGAAGAAGGTGGAGCCTTAGCAGATCTCAAAGGATATGGAGAACTATAAAGTAGTGCCTAGTAGAATGTCTTTTATTGTCAAACCCACAACCAACTCAAATCCAACCTTCAACCTAAATCCTTCCGTACACGCTTCTAGATCTGGCAGTTGTGTTTTGCTTAGGTTTAATTCTTTATGCCGCAATGGTTAAAATTAGAAAAGCTAGGATAGATGTATATGGCAACACCGTTTTGTTGAAGACAGAACTAGATTAGGGTTTCTTTAGATGGGGCTAAGCTAAAAATTGGCGAAAAAGAGGGAAAATTTTCAGATTTTGGAGCCAGAGCTTTTTTTATAATGGAAAAAAAATAGAAAAATTATATCTATCAAAAAATATTATACAAACCATAGGATACATATGAAAATAATAATTTATAATTAAATGATAATAATTTATTGAATATAAATTATCATTTATTAATTATAAAATTATAATTATTTTAGAACCAAATAATATACCATAGTCCAAACAAACCAAACCTTAACCACTATCTCTACTAAATGAAATTTCCCTCAAAATAATCCAAATGTAGTAATTAACATAATGAATGCATTCAAGAAATCCGCAAATAGTAGTTATTCCATACTTCGAAATGATAATCCGTTATTATCATTATAATTTATTATTATTTAATATTCAATTTTGACTTTTAATTATCGTTGTTTGATTCTTATTTAATAAATTATTAGTTATTATTTATTATTATTTTATAGTGAATTATTTGTAAACTACTAATCATTAATTACTGATTAATTATTAGTTACTACTTAATTTGAATTATTAGTTACTTATAGGAATTATTTCCTATTTCAGACTAGCTAATTATTAATTTTTATTATTCAATAGTATTTATTAATTATTATATACTAATACTTATTTATTATATATTAATATTTAATTATTTAATTTCTTTATTGATTATTAATTATCAATATTTTAATTAATTATTATTTAATACTAATTTTTAACTTTTAATCATAATTTAATGCTAATTTTTATTCAAGTAATTATTTTAAATAATTATTTAAGTTTTTTACTTAAATTAATTATTTATAAAAATATTATTTAATGACCATTAATTTGTGTATTAATTATGTAAAGTTAATTAAGAAATATTAGATATTGCTTCTTAATATATAATTATTAATAATAAGAATTACTTTTTAGTTATCACTTATTTATAATTAATTATTAATATTTTTATTCATTGATAAAAACTAATTCTTAATTATATACTAATTACTAATTAATTATTAATAATGATTAATTTTTATGTATTAATTATTGAATAAATATACTAATTATTAACTATTGAATAGTGATTATTATTATTAATTATTTCATATATTCAAATTAATTGCTAATCAATTGTAATTATTTAATATTAATTATTACTTAGTGATAATTATTTAATTGTTAAGCAATATTATTTAATTACTATTACGACCAATAAACAAAAAGTTACAAAAGGCATATATTACAACTGACGATAAGAATAGTTCTTAAAAATTGACTTCTATTATGACTTGCAATTGATAAAGGTTGCAATAGGCGTCTATTACAACTGCAAAAAGAAATGAGTTGTTAAAAATAGCAACATATTACAACTTGCAGAAAATAAAGGTTGTAATAAGCATCTATTACAACTTGAAAAATAGAAGAGTTGTTGATAATAAATTTAGTACAACTTTCTGAAAAAAAGGAGTTGTAAAAACTCTTTTTTACAATAGACATTTTGTGACGGTTGTAAATCTACAGTTGTAATGGAGGCTTTTTGCTGTAGTTGTGGGAAGCGGCTTACTTAGAGTTATTTCAATAAGCGCTTTCACGAAAACTAGATTTTCCTAGCTTCAGTATTGGCACCAAAACATTTAAAATTTTCTATTCTACTAGTTAACCAGTTTAGGCCTGGAAGCGTCTGAAGAATAGAAGGGATCCATGTGAAAATAGTTTAAACAGGGATAAATAGAACTATTTCTAACACTATCAATAGATGAGCACCAAGATGTAATAATGAATGATTTTCCTCCTATAATAGCTAGATCGGATTCTAACACTATTTCTATCCTCAACATTCGGGAATTTGGAGATGACATGCAAACCACCCGTCAGTTTCCACGCATTACGATAGTACTCTTAAATGTCAACATACGAAACATTTGAATCTAGGAAACCCGCTAATAAATCCTTCTAATAGCTTACCCTTTCTAGTACAATTTCAATCGGCGAGACCACATCATACAGGGAGACATTGAATTCGCGTAGGGTGTAGGCACTAGCACATTGAGGAAACATGGCAAAAAAATGTCCACTTAGGTAAAATAGTCCCAAGTGAATCAGATGGGGGTAGATATAGGCAGTTTTGAAGAAGTTACAGCAGACATTTTTGCAACATTCTCACAAACAGTTTGTTGGCATATTGAACTCAGATTGGTATTTGAGAATTTAGCAGGAATGGAGGAGGCAGAAACTTTACCACTATCAACAGACATACCATTCCCAATCATGCTATTCGAAACCAAAAAGGAAGTGCCATCAACCAACCCATCAACCTCAATTCCAAGTAAAGGACATTCAGAATTTTTACTTGCAACATGTGGAGCATATACTGACACAATGAAAGTCCAGGCATCAACATTTGCCCAACATTCATCAGAGGGAGAACGACCAGCAAGCAAGCTAGAAAGAGGCGTCTCAACGACGTAAACTAAACCAGTCAAAGGCAATTCAAGCATAGTCGCTACTTCATTTGCAAGTGTCTACAGCTCTGGAAATTGGACCAGTTCAGCAAACACTACTTGGTCATCATCACTTGCTAATCTCAATGGTGAATAAGAGTAGAGTCTACTAAATCTTGTTGCACTGTTCACAAAACGGGATTTTTTTTCTTCTGATTTTTCGCCATTAGAGGAATTATAAGATGGTTAGGTTAGAGATCGAGATAGAAGAAAGGCGGAGTGAGAGGGGAAATGATGTGCATGGATGAGGTTGAGATGGGAGAAAAAGAAAAGGCCGACGAAGAAAGATCGCAGGAAGAGGCGACCATTAACCAAAATCTTAAGAACACGATAAATTTGATGATTATTTATTGATTGATTATTTAGTAATTGTTTAAATTATTTTTAATTATAATTAATTGAGGAGTTAATTTTTATTGATTATTTATTAATGTTTGAATTATTATTTAATTAATAATTGTTGGAGAATGGAGTTTTGATGAAAACAACCTTATTTCAATTATCATGGATTATAAAATATATACTAACACTTTTATCTAGAATATATATATATATATATACACATGCAGGATTTATATACAGGAATTACTACTGAAGACTGTAGAGTTTTAAAGCTTTTAGAGATTCCGAATTCAGAAATGATTCAAGACTCATGAGTATTCAAGATTTCAAGAGTTCAAGACTAATATAGTTATAGAGTCTAGATTGTGTAAGACTCTGAATAGCACTCCAGGTCCAAATTCAAATTTGTTTTCAATTTCAATCCTTTCTACTCTATTTTATTTTCTATTTTCTATTTTTTCCTTTCTACTTTTACTTTTGTTTTCAAACTCAAGTTTTATAAGTTTTATATATCTATACTTTTAATACATTTTATATTTATATAGTTTTAATTCTATAATTTTATAAACATGTTTATAAAGTTTATATTTATGTTTTCATATGATTTCCTACTTTATAATATTCATTTATAACACTATATTTTAATTCAAGAATTTTTGGAATTATATTTATATCAAAACACTTGAAAAATGCTCAAAAATCAATTTTGTATTAAGAGTACGTCGACATACAATCAACTCCATGTCGAGATATAACTGTCATTTTTCCGAATTTGAAAGGAAGTGTCTTTTCACTATTCGTGACGGTTTTGAAGCGTTGCAACCTTTCACACACTATAAAAAGGGGCTTATTTCAAATTTTTAACTACTTCTTCTTCTCCACTTTCACTCTCTTTTATTACACCATTTTTTCGTTATTTTTATGATTCCTACGCCTATACTCTGCCAAATTCAATTCTGTTTTCACCAATCTTCTTCTCTCTATACTCTCTACTCATTACTCTCTGAATCAAGTGCTATTGAAGAGTTATAAGGATGTTTGTAATTGTTTGGGTTGAGTAAAGGAATTAGTGGTATCCCTTGTAGCTGTAAAATCAAGGAAGGGTAATCGGTGGTATCCCTTGTAGCCGTGAAATCAAGGACATTCAAAACTTGGTCAAGTGTGTGTGGAATCGGTAGTATCCCTTGTAGTCAGGAAATTAAGGAGGGTTGTAATTGGATATTGATGTAGTAACAAAACTCTGCACAATCTAGCGTTGCATGGGACTGGACGTAGGAGCAATTCCGAACCAGTATAAAATTCGGTATGTTCTTTCCTTTTCTATACTTTATTTTTGTTTATCTTTGCATTTGTGTTTGATTCTATGTCTGTGGTGTTTGATTCATACAACAGTTCACATAAACTTTAGACTTCATTTAATTTCTCAAAACACTATCCCCCCTCTAGTGTTTGTTTTACCTTAACAATCTATTCCGCATTCCCTAACAATTGGTATCAGAGCAAGGTCTTTCAAAAAGATTATAATCTGATTTTTGAAAATAGTGATAATGGCAACCAACACTGGTAGAATTAATAGTTCTTTTGTAGAGTGTTAGTCCACTATTAAACCACTACTGTTTAATGGTAATAATTATTCATATTGGGCACGTAGAATGAAAATTTATTTACAATCAGTAGGATTAGATACATGGAATATCACATAGACTGAATATGCAGAACCCACATCTGTTTTTGCACAATGGACAAATGAACAAAAGGTTGCTGCACAAAGCAATTATAAAGTATGAATACGTTATATTATTCATTAGATAGGAATGAGTTTAATAGAGTGTCAGTATGTAAAACTGCTTATGAAATTTGGATAACGTTACAAGTTACTCATGAAGAAACTAGTAAAGTTAAACAAATTAAAATAGCAACGTTAGTTAATCAGTTTGAATTATTTAAAATGAATGAGAATGAGTCTATTTCAAATATGTATTACAGATTTCAAGAGATAGTGCATTCATTAACAGCACTTGGAAAAACATATTATGAAGTAGATCAAGTCAGGAAAATATTGAGTTCATTAACTTCAGAATGGGAACAGAAAACTTTGGCAATTGAAGAAGCCAATGATGTCAATGAAATGAAAATTGAGAAGTTAATCAAAAATATGATGTCTTACGAAGTCCAATTATAGAAGAGAAAAGAAAACAAGCCAACTGAGAAGAAATCTATTGCATTAAAAGTAACAACGAATGCTTCTGACTGGAGTAGTGAATATAATGAAGAAACAACTCTTATGACAAGTCATGTAACAACCCATATTTCGATAACATGTTAAGACGAGAATCAAGGCAGAATTTAATTTTAAATTCTGAATCAAGTAAAACGGGCTATGCCATTGCGTTCGTCTCGGAAAAATACGCGAAATAGAGTCTGAGTTTTCGAGAATCGGAGTCCGTATGACCAAGTTATGGTCCGACGAAGTTTTCAGAAAATTCAAGTTCAAAAACGAGTTCTAATTTCGAAAATTTGGCCTAGAAGGCTAGGCGGGAAAATTCCCGCCAGCCACCCCAAGTCGACAGCCCTGTCGACTTGGGAGTCGACAGCCCTGTCGACTTGGGAGTCGACATGGCATGACCCAAGTCGACAGCCCTGTCGACTTGGGTGTCGACTTATGGTGGCCGGGCAATTTTGCCTGGTGCACCTGTTTTCTGTTTGGCTAGGTTTTTGGGCCTGGTTCGAAATCTGATGGTTCAGGTTGATCCTAGGGTTAATCCTAAGGTCCTAATCATTCCTAATCTCTATAAATAAGCCCCTAACCTACCCCTAAATCCTCATTATTCATTCATACAACTAAACTATGGCAAAATTATTACTCTCATGGCCTCCACTCTCTTCATAAAATTCCTAAGTTATTTCTATGAGAGATTTTCAATGCATACAAGTGTTTTCAAGCTTGTATGAGCATCATTAGCTTGCATTCAAGTCAAGTTTCCATATTTACATCATAAAGCAAGAGTTTTGATTCATTTTGGCTCAAGGGTTTTTCTATTGGAGCTTGCATTTTGGGTTTATTCGATTGCATAAGGGCTTTGTCTCAATCTATATATATTTTTGTGTCTTCATAGCAATGTAAGCCCTTTCCCTACTCTTAGATATTAACTATGAAGTTAAATGTTCATGTTGCAAGTTTGGGTTTGATCATTAAGTATGATACATGCTATCATGTCATGCAAGTTTATGAAGTCATTATCTTGATCTTGTGGGCTAAAAGCTACAATCTTTATGTTGAAATGTTGCATTATGCAACATAAGAACCCTCATAACCTTTATGTCAGCTTACATATGAAGTCATAACCCTTATATGATGATATATGCGAGTTACTAGTCATCATTCCATGTCTTTTGTCACCATGATTCGCTTATGTGCCAAGTTTGGGTTTATGCATGTTTTTTAGGCTTAAGAATGTAACATGCAAGTTAATGAACACATTTGTGCCTCATTTGCCACCATGATTAACTTGTGGCTTAATATCCATTTTTTTCATGCCTTTGCCAAGTCTCTTCTTTTAATCCATTACGTTGTTGCGAACGTATATGCGAGTTTAAAAGCGTTGGGTTATGTTATGGGTAATTTCTAATGACATGAAAATATAACTTAAAAACATGACTTGAAATATAACATGAAGTATGCTTGAAAATATGAAATTGGGAATTTACCTATTAAGTTAGGTCTACCCATACTATGGAATTGGGAATTTACCTATTGAGTTAGGTCTACCCATATTCTTAAGAAAACTTAAATATGAACATGACACTAGACTAAACATGAAAGTGACCAACTCGAGGTTGGGTTGAGTTTGCAACATAAAGCTACCCGGAACCGACCGGCCTAACTAGTAGTTGCAAACAATAGGACCCAATGTGAGAAGTTGGTCATGTTGTGCTTGAACCCGAGGTTAGACCAAGTTGTGGTGTAAAGCTACCCGGAACCGACCGGCTTAACTAGTAACCACAACAAAGTCTAATGTGAGAGGTTGAGGTGCATTAAGTAATTAATGCCACATGATAAGGTTAAGTAAGTTTCCTTAATGACACTTAACCGTATAATACAGTTAATGGATGGGGTTAAGTTAACTTAGACTTAACTAATCTAAACATGGAAATCGGATGGGGTTAAGTTAGCCTAGACTTAATTAATCCAACTTGGTAGTTTAAGGGGGTTAAGTTAAACACTTAACTAATCTAACACGATAATTTGATGTGGTTAAGTGACCTATACTTAACCAATCTAACTCGTTAATTTGATGTGGTTAAGTTAACCAATACTTAACCAATATAACGTGAAAACATGATAGGTCTAAGTCACGAATCGCTTGAATACACTTGACCGATTTGACTAAGTAAGTTGATAGGGTCAAGTTAATATATACTTAACCAATCTAGAATGATAATTGGACGAGGTTAAGTCGTGAATTGCTTAATATACTTAACCAACTTGACACATGGTTTGTAGGGTTAAGTCTTGAACTTGGATACTTAGCCAATTTTGACATGATTTGTAGACGGATTAAGTCATGAACTTAAGTGACACTTAATCCATTATATAAACCCTAGTTCAGAGAATTAGGTGGATAACCGTAATTAACAAGAATAACGGGAATAAGCTAAGTGGTAAACCTTAGTTGGAGAATAGCTAAGTAATAATTCTTAGTCAAGGAATTTTGGACCAGTTCATAGATTGGATGAGTAACCCGATACGGTAGGTCATCGTTTAAGCACACGAGTAGGAGCAAGTTATCTGATTTAGATAAAGGCTCCAGCGAACTGGGTAACGAAGCAGCGGCTTCGGGGAACGTGAGGATATTCTTGGTATCCCTCTGTGAGCTGCCAGGTGATCGCACTAGGCTCATGAGAGGTTAAGGTCTGCGTTAGAAGAACCAAGAGTATGCCTTGGTTGCTATACGAGCGACCTAAAGACGGGGATGGATAGGGGATAGTCGACAATACACGGTCATGCCCTAGATAGCATTTCGTCAGGCTACCTACCATCTTTGGTCAAGCGTGTACGTACGGAAAGGCAGAGAACACCCAAAAGACCATAATTGCTATCTAATTATGGTCGCGGTAAGGCTAGGATTGTGGGTTGGCCAGTAGTGTGTTCTCATACAGGATTTATCCTGTCTTGTCTTTCACTAGTTGAGGGAGTGGTCTCGTGGGACCATAGCCACGTATAGAAAAAAACAGACCTTAGCATCTGCATCGGCAGATAAATCGAAAGCTCCCGACCGAGTCCTGTATTTCTTGATCTGCCCTGTGATAGGACTCGGATGGCACGATGTGATACATGTGCATACAGTCATGGAAAAACGATTCACGATGAATGCGTGGGAAAAAGGGCGCAGTTGACGGTTAGCGTAATTCCTAGTGGCCCTGGGTGGTTGAACCCAAACCGAAATACGAAAACGTGCAATAGGTAAGCAAAATCACTAGTAGTCCTAGGTGGCATAAGTCCTAGTTGCACAAACGATGATTCATGTTGGGAAAGCCTAGCTAGGTCTAGGGTAACAGTCCAAACGAGCTTAAGGATCATGGAATTACATTGGAGTAGTATAGAACCTCATGGGAAAGCCCGTACGGTCTACAGCAAGGAACTGAACATTCACATGGAAAGAAACATACGAGTTGAGTAACCTATAAATGCGATATATTAGGTTGACATGAACCATTACACGACTTTTGAGTAAGGGTCATTCATGGTTAACACATGATACGGTGGGGATACTAGTATGGTAGGTGCAGAGCTAAAATACAGGATAGATACCATGGGACGTTATACGTGATAGATATCTTGGGAATATTATACTTGATAGGAACCTGACGATGGGATACCTTGTTTTATCTTGACATCGTAATTTATCATGACACCTTAGTTTATCTGAGTTCAGTAGTTCATCCTGTTATTTTGATTTAGCTTATCTATCTTGTCATCATGCTTATGTTCATCTCAGTTTCTCATGTCAGTTAACTTTACTAGTTTTTATGCTGATAGTAGATAGGGCTTACTCAGTCTCTTTGACTGACCCGTTTTGTTTCGCCTCTTGTCTTCCGTTCCCCCCCCCCCCCAGGTTACAGGGAGGAAATACTGTTGTTTAATTCGGACTTCTTCTGCTTGAAGGTCATCATGGATGGCTTGGACTTTTCTTGGCTATGGCTACTTTACTGTTTTACTTGGGGAATAATTTTCGAAAATGTCTTTATGCTTCTTTACTATTGCAAGACAGGTTTTGATGTACTCTGATATAAAAGGTTGTAGACCTTATTTATTCATGTTATGAAAGTTTGATTTTACTTCCGCTATTTTATATGTTCTATCTTGTGATATTTCTGTGCATGTTTACCAATAATGCCCCTCTAAAGCTAGTGCATTCCTTTGTGAGTGACCCTAGCGGAGGCGGGGTGTTACAAGTCATTTTAGAAAACTTCTGAGATATAGAAGGAAAAATTATAACCGAGGAAGTTCAAGAAATAATGCTAGTCGATGTTATAACTGCAACAAACAAGGCCATATAAAGAAAATGTGTCCTTTTCCAGATAAATCGACTCAACAAATAAACAACAACAATTTGTCGAGAAAGAGAAAGAAAGCATACACAGCAACATTAGAGGATTCAGATTCATCATCAAGTGATGAAGAGCCAGAAACCGGAAATTCAAATATATGCTTTACGGCAATTCAGAATTTAGAAAATTACAAACAAAAGGATCTAAAAACTGGGTATGCCTTAATTAATTTTTAATTTAGGTTAAATGGTTGCTTCGTTTGTTTGCTTTGATTTGAATTTTAAAATTTTAAACCTGAAATTTGAAAAATTCAAATTTGAAATTTGAAGTTCAAAATAATAATATAATAATAAATAACAAATAAAATAAATTGTTTATGCATTTGATAGGATTAGAATTATTTCAGGAAATCGTTAAACCTGAAATATAAATCGATAATGTAAATTACATTTCACTAAAATCAAAATTCTCTTGAAATTGAGTACATATGTCGACATACATATATGTATATGTTGACATATCTGACCAGTAATTTGAAATTCAAATTTTGAATTTCAAAGGTTTAAACTTTCAAACTTCCCTCCAACTTTTCAGCAACTCCCAATGTTTAAAAAGGTGTCATTTGAGTCTAAAAAGTTGTGCCTGTTCAATTCATATCCATCCAATTTCTATATATACACCTATCCTTTCTACCTTTCACTCACAATTCAAATCAATATTCTTCATATTTATTCTCTTCAAAATTATCAATTCAATGGCTTCCTCAAGTTCGTCTCAAAAACTGAAAATAACCAAAATCATCAAAGGTTATCTTCATAATGATAAAGAGGCTATCAAAACCTATGCTAACTATTTAGCAAATGCTAAAGTTAACATGGGCGCTTTTGCTATCTTTAGCGAATTTCCGTCTTATGATCTTACTTCTTTCTTTCATTACAACGAAATGTTGAGTATATTTAACTCTCGAGATAACTATGAAGTGTGTTATCTCAAACTCGTCAAGATGTTCTATGCTAATTTTAATCGTGGATTTTACGAAGGCAATGAAAACCAAATTTGGAGTAGCGTCAAAGGCACACAAATTGTTCTCGATGTCGAACTCTTAGGCACTATTTTAAATTGTAGAAGCACGGGCTCGGATTTTTGGGATTTTGTTATCGATGAAACCGATTTAGAGACCTACCATGACATATTTGAAGATATGCTCCAATCGAGTTCAAAAATCGCTTCTTTCGTCCAAAAACAAGAATCATAAACCTTCTCCTCCAATATACCATCACTCCCCATTTCGGAAATTTCAATAATCCAACTCTCAATGTCCAATAGGCTCTCTTTGCTATTATGGGTGGCTATACTATCAATGGGCCGAAATGATTTTAAATGAAATTAAGCCTATAGAATTATTGTCAAGAGAAAACACTCTCTACCATGGTGTTTATCTCACTCGTATTTTCAAATACTTTGAGGTTGATCATCATGGAGAGAGTTTGTGCCTAGAAAAATGTTTGACCCATCAAACATTCATCTCATGCAAATTCCTCCCACTTTCAAGCCATATGAGACATTTGAAGCTAAACAAGCTCGAATGCAACAATAACAAGAGCCAATGGAAGTCGAAGAAGAAGAAGAAAATTCATTAGAAAGTGTTGAGCGTCCAACCAACACAAGACGCATTTTCAAAGAGACGATTGTTCAAAATCAAGTGAAAATCATCAACAATTAAAAGAAGCTCAACAAGAAATTTTCCAAAATGCCCAAATTCATGGTCAACATAGGAAGAAAGCTTGGAATTTCATCTTCCTCATCATCATCCGCTGAAAACTAGAATATCTAGTTTAATCTATCCTAATGTATTAGCTTATATTTCCTTGTATTTGCTTTCGAATCTTGTATTTAGTCTTAATTAGTTAGACATATTTGCTTTATATTAAGTAATGAATGGAGTTTTATTTCTGTTTAAAATTGTTTTTAAGTTACTGTAAAATTAGTTATAGTCTAAAATAAGTTCATAAGATTTAAAATTTGAAAATTTTCAAAATTATCAATAGCTTATGTCGACATACATTTATGTATATGCCGACATATAACTGCCAGATTTTCAAAATGTTCCAAAATTATAAATTAAATAACTACTCATGTCCATTAAAAATCCAATGAACTCCAGACCCTATTTAAGTCTATTTCCTCCAAAAAAATTCATTATTCTATTTCTCTTTCTTCCTTATTTATTTCTTATCAAATCCATGGCAAATCCTATCGATAATCTTAGTGAAAATCTGGAAGAAATCTTGAATTCTTTCAAGAATATCCTCTCTATAATTCTACGAAACTATCGTTATCTCGAACTAAGCCAAATAAAGATGTTTGATTAGCAAGAGAGATTTTGATGCTATGTGATGGCTAATCTCCTCTCTTTTTAGAGATGAAGATAATAATCTCGTAAAGGCTCCACCAGCCAAAGAAGATGAGGATTGGGAAGGCATCAAGAAGGATCCAATCTTTGGAGAAGACGGTTGGGTTGAAGTCCCAAGAAACGTTTAATTGATTGGTATGCTTGATTTGATTGATTTGATTGTTCTGTTTGAATTTGATTTGGATTTTATAACATGAAACTTGTATATAATAAACATATGGTGTGGTGTGCTTTTGATTTGATTTGGTTTGTATAATTGATATCAAACAAATGTAAATATAATACTTGGATTGGTTTGTATTTGATAATCATAATGTTAGAAGTTACTATTATAGGATTATATAGGTTAAGGGGGAGTATAGGAATTATTTAGGGGGGTATTTTACTTTGAATTAGAAGTTACTTGGTTACTTATAGGTTTTTATACGATTCAGAGGGAATAGTGCCAAAGGGGGAGAAATTATAAAATATAGACAGAGTTTATAGGATTCATATAAACAAGGGGAGTGTTTGAGGGATCATCATCAACAGGTATACACAGGTATGATATTTTATAAACTAAGGTTGTCATCATCAAAAAGGGGTGATTGTTGGAGAATGGAGTTTTGATGACAACAACCTTATTTCAATTATCATTGATTATAAAATATATACTAACACTTTATCTAGAATATATACATATACACATATGCAAAATTTATATACAGGAATTATTACTAAAAACGGTATAGTTTCAAAGCTTTTAAAGATTCTGAATTCAGAAATGATTCAAGACTCATGAGTATTCAAGATTTCAAGAGTTCAACACTAATATAGTTACAGAGTATAGATTATGTAAGAGTCTGAATAGCACTACAGGTTCAAATTCAAATTCTATTTTCAAGTTCTATCTTTAATTTCTATCCTCGTTATTTTATTTTCTTTTCTATTTTTTCCTTTCTACTTATACTTTTATTTTCAAACTCAAGTTTCATAAGTTTTATATATTTATACTTATAATACATTTTATATTTATATAGTTTTAATTCTATAATTTTATAAATATGTTTGTAAAGTTTATATTTATGTTTCCATATAATTTCCTACCTTATAATATTCATTTATAACACTATATTTTAATTCAAGAATTTCTAGAATTATATTTTTGTCAAAACACTTGAAAAATGATCAAAATCAATTTTGTACTAAGGGTATGTCGACATACAATTAACCCCATGTCGACACATAACTGTCATTTTTTCGAATTTGAAAGGAAGTGTCTTTTCACTACTTGTGATGGTTTTGAAGCATTGCAACCTTTCACACACTATAAAAGGGTCTTATTTCTAATTTTTAACTACTTCTTCTTCTCCACTTTCACTCTCTTTTATTACACCATTATTTTTCATTATTTTTATGATTCCTACACCTATACTTTGCCAAATTCAATTTTGTTTTCACCAATCTTCTTCTCTCTACACTCTCTACACATTAATCTCTAAATCAAGTGCTATTGAAGAGTTATAGGGCTATTTGTTATTGTTTGGGTTGAGTAAAGGAATCGATGGTATCCTTTGTAGCCGTGAAATCAAGGACGGGTAATCTGTGGTATCCCATGTAGCCGTGGAATCAAGGACGGGCAAAACTTAATCAAGTGTGTGTGGAATCGGTGGTATCCCTTGTAGCCGTTAAATCAAGGAGGGTTGTAATTAGATATGTATATAGTAATAAAACTGTGCAATCTAGCATCGCGTGGGACTGGACGTAGGAGAAATTCCGAACCATTATAAAATCTGGTGTGTTCTTTCCTTTTAATTACTTTATTTTTATTTGTCTTTGTATTAGTGTTTGATTCTGTGTTTGTGATTGTGTATGTGGTGTTTAATTCATACAATAGTTCACTTAAACTTTAGATTTCATTTAAATTCTCAAAAACACTATTCCCCGCTCTAGTGTTTGATTTTTCTTAATGATCCATTCCACATTCCCTAACAATAATTATGCTAAGTTAAGATTTAATCAAGACCTAATTATAATTTAGTAATAATTTAACTTGAAATTATTGATTTTTAAAATAGTAAGTATTGAATTACTTTATTTTCAAGGAACAATTCATTTAGAAGTATCTTTTTCTTTAAAATATCATTCAAACAAAAAGGGTTCCTTTGTTCATAACATAAAGTGGATGAATAAGCTTGATAAATTAATTATGGGATTAATTAGCTGTGTAAAACTCTACTCTCCTGCAACCTGATTGAATAGAGTACTTGGAAATCTATTAGCGGAATGAATCCTCATATGTTATTACTAAATTTGCTATACGTGGATATCTGCTTTGTAGGATGCATCCTTATCTTAATATAGTTGATAAAATATTGATGACATCTTAAAATTAGAACAAAACTTCGTTCTGCTGCTTAAAATGAATTGATTTTGGACATCTATATAGCATAATAAGTCACATCCAACTATTATATTCTTATGGACATATATCTATATTCTAGTTAATGTAAACATATTATTATTAATAGACAGTTGTGCATTTATTTCCATATCTAATGCTTTATAAACCCTAATGTTACGATTTGAATGTTGTTACAGAATTATAATAGCTAATTTAGGTACCATTATACGAAGCCCCTTTTTAAAAGGAATAAGTAAATGGATTTTTAAATTGATGTTACATTAGTGTGGTATACATTAAATAATGTTTGGGAAATTTATATCAATATTCATGAAAATATATTAAAGAATTTTTTTTATTAAGGGGTTTCACTAGTTAAATAAGTTTAATTTTAAAAAAGAGTTTATAAAATGGTTTAAATGATCATAAAATAATTTACAAATGATTATAGGTATGCATAACAAAGAGTAGAAATATACTTGGATATTTAAAAAGAAGTTTCCGAATAAATTTTATTTTTTTGTAACGAATACATATTTTTAAAAAGCGGTTTGAAACAGGGGGTTGTTATATAACCTAATTTTAATGAATTAAATATAGATTTATGAAGAACATTTACTTGATAAAATACTTGAATAATAAAATTCAATAATTCCAGAAGGTAATAGTGTTGTCGAGTCAATACCTGAGAAGTAAATAAAATACCTCAACTTGAACCACTTCATTGTAATTTGAGGGACGATATTTGTACCAACCTAAAATTTTAGTAATTAGGTTTTAAGTATTCAATTAGTTTTCAGTATTTAAATGATTTGATTTTTAAAATTTAATAAGTTGATTTCAATTTAACAGATATTTGTTGTAATAACCCGGAAATCCGAGCCAATTTAAAATTTTTATTTTGGCAATTTTAGTGAATTTTGGGTATTTAAAATAAATTTTTTAAATAATAACGACGAGAAATTTATTTTGAATAGAATTAAAATGTATATATTTATATAGCTCGTCATTAGAATATAAATATTTAGTTTTAATTATAAAAGGAATTGAAAATCGCGCGGTAGTTCGAAAATTCGATTTCAAATTTCAAATGAATGTACAGGATTCAAAATAAACCGGATTTTAGTGGAACTAAAAATATTTGAATCTATTTGAGAATATCTTTCCAACGAATCAGAAAAATTAAAATTTCACGGCAGGGATAAAAAGTTATGCCTAGTTGAAATTTCAGAATAGTCGCTATGGAATTCTGGCCCTTAAAAATAGCAATTTTGCAAATGACATCAGTTTTCGATGAAACCACTTTTGTTGGATCCGGGATGTCAAATTATTGCTAGATTCCAATTTGCGTAATTTTTCGAGTCAATATTTGAGCGTGGCGAAGTAAAATGTGTTTTGACAGTTTTAGTCAATTTCGATCGACCAGAAAATGGCCATTTTTCAAACGGTCTCGGAATTTGATGAAATTGGTTTTTTTAGAACCGTATCGTAAATACGAAGCTAGAAGATATTTTTTGGGAAATTTTAGAGTCTGTATGTGAGCCCGGTAAATTGAAATGTGCGTTCAAATTCAATATACAGATTTATATTTTGATTTCGACGGAAACTAGTCGAAACAGTCGAATTGGCTTACGATACATATCCCATTGTGTTCGGAATGGGGGTAATTAGTTATGGACGATAGTCGGTGGGTTTGATTTCGAGGTCAAAATAAAAAGGTACCTTTTTGAAGAAAAAAAAGAAACCTCTCTCTCTCCCTCTATTTACAGTGAACCCCCCTTCCCCCCGTTCATTTTAAAGAAATCAAAAGAAAAAAAAGAACGTCACTCAGGAAAGAAAACCGCGCCCCCAGGCGATTTCAACCGCCGCGCCTCCACGTCAGGAACCCGCCGCCGCCACCTCTTCCTCCCTTCCCTCTCTCCCCCTCCTCTTCTGATACGACCGTGGTCACCAAAAACCACACCACCGCCGCCTGTAGCCCCACCGCGATAGCCACAACCCCCTCAAACCCGAACCCGCCACCTCCACTAGGCCAGCGCCGCCCTAGCTCCGACCCCGGAACCCTCCTCCGCCAAAAACAGTGAGTTTTACCTTCTTTTATTTATTTTATCATCTTTATCTTGGGTAATTAGTTTAATAACATGAAAATCAGTTGTATATTTTTGTATAATATATTTTGGATCTGAAATTTTCATAAAAATATGATTTCTATATAATAGAGAATATAAAAATATGATTTTTATATACTAGAGAATATAAATATGTGATTTTTATATGAGTAGCGATATAAAAATATAATTTTTATTATGAAGTTAGCGTGATAAAAATATGATCTTTATTATATGAACACCGTTATAAAAATAGAATTTTTATCTATATAGTAGCCGTATAAAAATAGAATTTTTGTCTAATAGTAACAGTATAAAAATGTGATTTTTATCCATATAGCATAGTTATAAAAATGTGATTTTATTTATACATAGCAACAATATAAAGATGCGATTTTTATATATGTAGTGGATACGGACAACGAAAGTGACAAAAGGCGAGCACGACGAAGATTTTCTACATATGAAGAGTCGCGGTGTTTGATTTAGCTAATCGGTGAGAACTCCTCGCTTTTATTTTAATTTCTAGTTAAAATATATACTAAGATGCAGACGGTGCTTAGCAGCACTGACACCCGTCGTCCACAGACCGTGGATGGCTTGTTTGTTTGATTGCTGTGTTGTGAAATTTTATTGTGTGATGTGGAATGAATAAATATTTTATAGTTAAAAATATAATATTTAACGTGTATATAAAATAAATATTTATAAACAAATCGGACGATTTGTTTATGTACACCCATTTGACTGATATTGATTGGGACGATAAATTTTACACATCGCCCAACTGCACAAATAAAAATCTATGTTTGTTGATTTGAAACCCCACACGGGTATTGGGATAATATTTGACGTACACTAATCCCAATTGATTAGTTGTATGTCAATTGATGGGTTGACAGACTGTGTAAGCATTAATTATTTATATTTAATGCTTACGCAGTGGTGTGGTGCACTCTGGATGATGGTTGATGATTTATCGTTGCTATTATATACATGTGTTGTAGGGAATCCATATAATTAACATTATATGGTAATTGATTGGGCCTCATTCCAATTTGGAAAATAAGGAATATTATAAAAGAAAATTCATGTGTTGAATAGAATAAAATATTCATGTGTTGAATAAAATAAAATATTCATGTGTTGAATAAAATAAATATTTATGTGTTGAATAAAAATAGAAAATTCATGTGTTGAATAAAATAAAATATTCATGTGTTGAATAGAATAAAATATTCATGTGTTGAATAGAATAAACATTCATGTGTTGAATAAAAGCCGTGTTGATTAGATGACGCCATTTTGACGTGAACGATATTTATATCGATTTTATTCATTTTTATAATGAATATCGAAAAGTAATTGATTTCAAAATATAATGTTTTGAAAATATTATCATTTATATATCGATGATATGGAATATTCAATTTTGATTAGAAATTGATTATGAAGTTGAAATCATTTTGAAAACGAATTTAAAACGATTTATAAAATACGTTTTAAAAGGAAATCAACGAAATATATATTATATATATAATATAATGGTCTGAATAGAACGCGCCGCGCTGCGGCAGTTCACGAATTTCGACCATTGACTTTGAACGGATATTACGGGAGATCCGACCATCGGATTCTCCTAAAACCGGAACCGTTGGGTTCATATCGAAAAGGGCTTTCTAACGAATATTAGAGATTTGAAATCTAATGGGTGGATTTGGAATTATATCCAAATCAAAGTTGGAAAAGGTCGTTGTAACTGCAGTTCGATGGCCATTGACGGAAATCGACTGTACGGGCCTCGATAAAATTATTAAAAATAGTAATAATTTGTGTAAAATCATAAGAAATGATTTGGAAAGAATTTGGATGAATAAATACATATTTGAAAAGATAAAAATAGATTTTTATCGAAATGAACTAGTTTTGAACTAGAATTAAAATCCATTTATTTTTAAAATAAATAAATTGGATTTGAAATGGTTTTAAAAGTAACCAGAATTTCCAATAATTGAATTGGAATGGATTTGAATCGAAATTGTCTTTGGAAGATTTCGATGTGGGATTTCGTGATTATGCAGATATTGTTATGGAAATTTGAAAGATATATATATATATATATATATATATATATATATATATATCGTTATTTCCAATACGATATTTGTTGGTCGTAGAATTTGATATTGAATATAAGCCGATATATTTTCTATTCAGAGCCTTGTATTTAATATCAAATGTGATTTTGGGTTGTCGTGAATGGTATCTTTAATAATACCATTCTTAGACCCAACAGAGTTAAGAAAATCAAAAACTAACTGGAGATTAGTTAAGTTGAATGGTTTCTTGGGTATTGATCTGATGTTGGTTTCGGCCTTCGGAGTTATTACTTAGGGAATTGTTCACTTGCTAATTTACGGTTAAAGGATGATGGAATAGAATGTGATTTTGGGTTTATCGTGAACCGTGTTTTAAATGACAACGGTTCTTTAACCCAGTTAAAGACAGGATATGGTTTCCCAAGTTAAACAATCATTGATATTGATTTTTGGGAAGATTAAAACCAAGTGGAGTTTTAATGAATCTTAAATTAGATTGAAATGATCGAGAATGGAGTATCACCAGTTTTGCTCCAGGATTTGAACGTGAAATGGTAATTGAATTTACCGATAACACGGTGGTGTTAGATATGAAGTATTACCAGTTTTACTTCATAGGATGAATAGGTTGGGATTGGGAAATAAAATAAATGATTACTTTGGTGTGGTTCGCTAATCTCGACTAATTTGAATTGATATTCAAAGGAAGATTAAAGAATAAATTTAAAGAATTTATCTTTGATAAAATTAATGGGAACTTTTCCCAAAGTGTAAGAATATTTGAATAAAAGAATATTATGAATTGGAATGAGGCATATGTTGTGTTTTTATAGCACTTGCTTATTATATACGGAGTTATTCAGAAAGGCCGGGTTTATCCCATTCTGAATAACTGATTCGACGATGTGTCGAGGATGAAGACGGTGGTCGAAGACCGAAGGTCTTCACGTCATTTGGATAATTACTGATGATCTTGATTGGGCCATACACCCAAGAGGAGGGAATCAGTTAGTGATCGTCCAGACGTACTTGGAAATCGATGGATATGCGAGGTACAAGGTGCCTCCGGTTTCGTTCAGACCCAGAACGGACTTGTAAATGGACCATGTGTCTGACATTAGATATCATTCTGTGTGATTGATGGATATCGGTTGCATGGAGTGGTTTGCCTGTGTGGCATGCTAAGATGCAAATGATCAAGGCTTCTGTTGAAAAGCAGAGTCTTGTGGTTGATGATCAAAGCATAGCCTATGTGGCACAACTTTGTGTAGCATTAATTCGAGAGCCTCACACCCCAGTTGTGAACCAGAAATGGGAGAGGATTTCAGGGGAGGACATGTGTTTCTTTCTATTTAGAAGTGGCGTCAGTAGTTTGACACACCCTGACGAGTTTGACTTATGTGGTTGTTGGGTTGCGAGGCGCCTCAGATATATCGGTGACCGTGTGGAGCCGATGGAATCATTTGGCTCATTTACGCCCCAAAGGGTAGGGAAACGCTGTGTTCATGCATTTTAATCCACATCGGTGGACCGGCCCTGACGATCCAAATGTCACTCGAGCTTTGACCTGAGGGGCGGACTAGAGGCTCTCGAATCGGTAAGGACTATCTTTTTCCTTGGTTCACAAATGGAAATCCAACTTCCAATACGAAACTTTGCGGTTTTATTTGTAAACCTATATATGGCGACATAGTGGTATGGTGCACTTATACCATCTATGATTGATACTTATGACTGATATTGTTTTGGCACTATACACTTATAGTAACAATAAAAGATGAAATTTAACATACCAAGCATTCTCGGCTATTATAAGGTAAAAACCCTATCATTCGGCTTGTGTTACATTGTGTGATGGGACCTGGGTCTTATAATTGCTTCACTGTTCTTTATTTAGCATTGCGCTGTTGTTTTATGCACTGGTATTCTTGTGAGGAAACCCGTTCCGTGTTATACAGTGTGGTCCCTTGATTTACCGAACTTTAAAATAAAGATTAATAACTGTTTTAGTTCTCACACCAGTCACATGACTGACCTGGAGTTTATTGTTTTAACCTAAACTCTGGGTGCCCCTATTTTCCACACGGGCAGCTAGTAGTTTTGGTTTTGCAAATTTATATTCACAGGATCCTGGTTTACAGCTGGAACGATACTCAGAAAGCTCTGTATCCGTGTATTACTTTCATTTGTGTTTTGTATTGTTTTTCCGCTACTATGTAATTTATTGTAATCTCTGATATTTAACAAATTTATATTATTTGTTTATATTCTGTATATTCTTGTATTCTAATGAATTGTTGAAATAAGCAATGAAATGTTCTTCTGTTTGCGTTCTGGTTTGTCGTGTTCTTAAAACAATCAGCGGTTTCGAACGGTCTTGGTCGGTTTAGCGATCGATTCGGATCGAGCGAAATTCCTTATCGTTACAGCTTGGTATCAGAGCTTTGGTTTACAGAGCTCGAGAACAAGACACATTAGAACCATACGAAAGAATTCATCAGAGATTGGATTAGTAATATCCAACGAGAATGACTCGTTAGAGATAGGATCGGTAGTATCCTAGAACGAGTGTGAAGAGTGATGAAAATAAAATTGAAAACAATTTTTGTTTTGAAAATTTAAATCAATTATTCATATTTGATTATTTATTTTATATTGAATTTGGACAATCAAGTATATAAAGATTTTGCGTATACGTCTGATCCACGTGTACTCGAAGTTTTAGTATACTGGATAGATATAGAATCACACTCTAGTCGCCCGAAGATGGTTCTGATGATAGCCATAGCGATTGCATCATCAGTATTCAGGTTCAAGTTTCGAAGGTGGGATGTCTATATATTTCCATTAGATTGGTGTGAGAACCAAAACTTACATATGGTTATTTGTTGTGATTTGGCATCAAAAATGTGATTTTTGACTATGTATCAAAATTATGAATTTGAAACGTTAATCAACTAATTGATTGCTGGTTGTGTTGTTTGATTATTGGTTGATTAGTTAAAATTTGAACCATTTACCCAAATTGAACCAAATAGTGAATTGTATTGAAAATTTGTCGCATTTGCATACATATACATGTACTTACATTGAGCAGGTCATAGCAAGGAGGCTAGAGAAGAAGAATAAAATTGTTTTCCCGAAAAATAGGTTCATGTTTATTGTATTTCTTGGGTTTTAGATGATTTTATGAGCCGATTGGCTAGCCGCTTGGCTGTTTCTTTTTCTTTTTGGATTTATGAGGGCCATGGGAGCCTATTTGAAATATCTCGAAGCTCCCGGGGCAGGGGAGGTTATGGCGAAATTTTTCGAAAATTTAGGGTGTTAGCCAAATTTTTGAAAAATTTGAAAAGTTCTTAGAAAATGAAAAGTTGAAGAACTTAAGCCGTAATGAAAATACAAGAAGTTGAGTTGATTGGTTAAACAACTTTCGACTTTGTTCCTTTTCAGCGACAAAAAGTTTTAAGTGCGGGTGATTGTAATAACCTGGAAATCCGAGCCAATTTAAAATTTTTATTTTGGCAATTTTAGTGAATTTTGGGTATTTAAAATGAAATATTTTAAATAATAACGACGAGAAATTTATTTTGAATAGAATTAGAACATATATATTTATATAGCTCGTCGTTAGAATATAAATATTTAGTTTTAATTATAAAAGGAATTGAAAATGGCGCAGTAGTTCGAAAATTCGATTTCAAATTTCAAATGAATGTACAAGATTCAAAATAAACCGGATTTTAGTGAAACCAAAAATATTTGAGTATATTTGAGAATATCTTTCCAACAAATCCGAAAAATTGAAATTTCATAGCGGGGATAAAAAGTTATGCCCAGTTGAAATTTCAGAATAGTCGCTATGGAATTCTGGCCCTTAAAATAGCAATTTTGCAAACGACCTCGGTTTTCGACGAAACCACTTTTGTTGGATCCGGAATGTCAAATTATTGCTGGATTCTGATTTGCATAATTTTTCGAATCAATGTGTGAGCATGGCGAAGTAAAACGTGTTTTGACAGTTTCAGTCAATTTCGATCGACCAGAAAATGGCCAATTTTCAGACGGTCTCGGAATTTGACGAAATTAGTTTTGTTAGAACCGTATCGTCAATACGAAGCTAGAAAATATTTTTCTGGAAATTTTAGAGTCCGTATGTGGTTCAGTAAATTGAAATGTGCATTCAAATTCAATATATATATTTATATTTTGATTTCGACGGAAACTGATCGAAACAGTCGAACTGGCTTACGATACATATCCCATTGTGTTCGGAATGGGGGTAACTAGTTATGGACGACAGTCGGTGGGTTTGATTTCGAGGTCAAAATAAAAAGGTACCTTTTTGAAAAAAAAAGACCTCTCTCTCTCTCCCTCTATTTACATTCAACCCCTCCCCCCGTTCATTTTAAAGAAATCAAAAGAAAAAAAAAAGAACGTCGCTCAGGAAAGAAAACCGCGCCCCCCAGGCGATTTCCACCGCCGCGCCTCCACATCAGGGACTCGCCGCCGCCACCTCTTCCTCCCTTCCCTCTCTCCTCTCTCTTTCTCCCTCCTCTTCTGATATGACCATGGTCCCCAAAAACCACACCATCCGCCGCCTGTAGCCCCACCTCAATAGCCACAACCCCCTCAAACCCGAACCAGCCACCTCCACTAGGCCAGCGCCGCCCTAGCTCCGACCCCGGAACCCTCCTCCGCCAAAAACAGTGAGTTTTACCTTCTTTTATTTATTTTATCATCTTTATCTTGGGTAATTAGTTAAATAACATGAAAATCAGTTGTATATTTTGTATAATATAGTTTGGATCTGAAATTTTCATAAAAAATTGATTTTTATATAATAGAGAATATAAAAATATGATTTTTATATACTAGAGAATATAAAAATGTGATTTTTATACGAGTAGCGATATAAAAATATATTTTTTATTATGAAGTTAGCGTGATAAAAATATGATCTTTATTATATGAACACCGTTATAAAAATAGAATTTTTATCTATATAGTAGCGGTATAAAAATAGAATTTTTATCTAATAGTAACAGTATAAAAATGTGATTTTTATCCATATAGCGTAGTTATAAAAATGTGATTTTTTTATACATAACAACAATATAAAAATGCGATTTTTATATATGTAGTGGATACGGACAACGAAAGTGGCAAAAGGCGAGCACAGCGAAGATATTCTACATATGAAGAGTCGCGGTGTTTGGTTTAGCTAATCGGTGAGAACTCCTCACTTTTATTTTAATTTCTAGTTAAAATATATACTAGGATGCAGACGGTGCTTAGCAGCACCCGACACCCGTCGTCCACAGACCATGGATGACTTGTTTGTTTGATTGCTGTGTTGTGAAATTTTACTGTGTTATGTGGAATGAATAAATATTTTATAGTTAAAAATATTATTTTTAACGTGTACATAAAATAAATATTTATAAACAAATCGGACGATTTGTTTATGTACACCCATTTGACTGATATTGATTGGGACGATAAATTTTACACATCGCCCAACTGCACAAATAAAAATATGTGTTTGTTGATTTGAAACCCCACACGGGTATTGGGATGATATTTGACGTACACTAATCCTGATTGTTTAGTTGTATGTCAGTCGATGGATTGACAGACTGTGTAAGCATTAATTATTTATATTTAATGCTTATGCAGTGGTGTGGTGCACTCTGGATGATGGTTGATGATTTATTGTTGCTATTATATACATGTGTTGTAGGGATTCCATATAATTAACATTATATGGTAATTGATTGAGCCTCATTCCAATTTGGAAAATAAGGAATATTATAAAAAAAAAAATCATGTGTTGAATAGAATAAAATATTCATGTGTTGAATAAAATAAAATATTCATGTGTTGAATAAATTAAATATTCATGTGTTGAATAAAAATTGAAAATTCATGTGTTGAATAAAATAAAATATTCATGTGTTGAATAGAATAAAATATTCATGTGTTGAATAGAATAAACATTCATGTGTTGAATAAAAACCGTGTTGATTAGATGATGCCATTTTGACGTGAACGATATTTATATCGATTTTATTCATTTTTATAATGAATATCGAAAAGTAATTGATTTCAAAATATAATGTTTTGAAAATATTATCATTTATATATCGATGATATGGAATATTCAATTTTGATTAGAAATTGAATATGAAGTTGAAATCGTTTTGAAAACGAATTTAAAACGATTTATAAAATACGTTTTAAAAGGAAATCGATGAAATATATTATATATATAATATAATGGCCTGAATAGAACGTGCCGCGCTGCGGCAGTTCGCGAATTTCAACCATTGACTTTGAACGGATATTACGGAAGATCCGACCATCGGATTCTCCTAAAACTGGAACCGTTGGGTTCGTATCGAAAAGAGATTTCTAACGAATATTAGAGATTTGAAATCTAACGGCTGGATTTGGAATTATGTCAAAATCAATGTTGGAAAAGGTCGCTGTAAGTGTAGTTCGATGGCCGTTAATGGAAATCGACTGTACGGGCCTTGATAAAATTATTAAAAATAGTAATAATTTGTGTAAAATCATAAGAAATGATTTGGAAAGTATTGGGATGAAAAACTCCATATTTGAAAAGATAAAATTAGATTTTTATCGAAATGAACTAGTTTTGAACTAGAATTAAAATCCATTTATTTTTAAAATAAATAAATTGGATTTGAAATGGTTTTAAAAGTAACCAGAATTTCCAATAACTGAACTGGAATGGATTGAATCGAAATTGTCTTTGGAATATTTCGATGTGGGATTTCGTGATTATGCAGATATTGTTATCGAAATTTGAAAGATATATATATATACACATATATATCGTTATTTCCAATACGATATTTGTTGGTCGTAAAATTTGATATTGAATATAAGTCGATATATTTTCTATTCAGAGCCTTGTATTTAATATCAAATGTGTTTTAGGGTTGTCGTGAATGGTATCTTTAATAATACCGTTCTTAGACCCAACGGAGTTAAGAAAATCAGACACTAACCGGAGATTAGTTAAGTTAAATGGTTTCTTGGGTATTGATCTAATGTGGATTTCGGCCTTCTGGGTTATTACTTAGGGAATTGTCCACTTGCTAATTTACGGTTAAAGGCTAATGGAATAGAATGTGATTTTGGGTTTATTGTGAACCGTGTTTTAAACGACATTGGTTCTTTAACCCAGTTAAAGACAGGACATTGTTTCCTACGTTAAACAATCATTGATATTGATTTTTGGGAAGATTAAGACCAAGAGGAGTTTTAGTGAATCTTAAATTAGATTGAAATGATCGAGAATGGAGCATCACCAGTTTTGCTCCAGACGATAGTTAAATCTTTAATTAGATTTGAACGTGAAATGGTAATTGAATTTACTGATAACACCGTGGTGTTAGATATGAAGTATTACCAGTTTTACTTCATGGGATGAATAGGTTGGGATTGAGAAATAAAATAAATGATTACTTCGGTGCGGTTCGCTAATCCCGACTAATTTGAATTGATATTCAAAGGAAGATTAAAGAATAAATTTAAAGAATTTATCTTTGATAAAATTAATGGGAACTTTTCCCAAAGTGTAAGAATATTTGAATAAAAGAATATTATGAATTGGAATGAGGCGTATGTTGTGTTTGTGTAACACTTGTTTATTATATACGCGAGTTATTCAGAAAGGTCGGGCTTATCCCATTCTGAATAACTGATTCGACGATGTGTCGAGGATGAAGATGATGGTCGAAGACCGGTGGTCTTCACGTCGTTTGGATAATTACTGATGATCTTGATTGGGTCGTACACCTAAGAGGAGGGAATCAGTTAGTGATCGTTCAGACGTACTTGGAGATCAATGGATATGCGAGGTACAAGGTGCCTCCGGTTTCGTTCAGACCCAGAACGGACTTGTAAATTGACTGTGTGTCTGATATTGGATATCATTCTGTGTGATTGATGGATATCGGTTGCATGGTGTGGTTTGCCTGTGTGGCATGCTAAGATGCAAATGATCAAGGCTTCTGTTGAAAAGCAGAGTCTTGTAGTTGATGATCAAAGCATAGCCTGTGTGGCACAACTTTGTGTAGCGTTAATTCGCGAGCCTCACACCCCGGTTGTGAACCAGAAATGGGAGAGGACTTCAGGGAGGACATGCGTTTCTTTCTAGTTAGAAGTGGCGTCAGTGGTTTGACACGCCCTGACGAGTTTGACTTATGTGGTTATTGGGTTGCGAGGCGCCTCAGATATATCGGTGACTGTTTGGAGCCAATGGAGTCATTTGGCCCATTTACGCCCCAAAGGGCAGGGAAACGCAGTGTTCAGGCATTTTAATCCACATCGATGGACCAGCCCTAACGATCCAAAGGTCCTCTGACCTGAGGGGCAGACTAGAGGCTCTCGAATCGGTAAGGACTATCTTTTGCCTTGGTTCACAAATGGAAATCCAACTTCCAATATGAGACTTTGCGGTTTTAGTTGTAAACCTATATATGGCGACATAGTGGTATGAGGGCACTTATGCCGTCTATGATTGATACTTATGATTGAAATTGTTTTGGCACTATACACTTATAGTAATAATAAAAGATGAAATTTCGCGTACCAAGCATTCTTGGCTATTGTAAGGTAAAAACCCTATCTTTCGGCTTATGTTGCATTGTGTGATGGGACCTGGTCTTATAATAGCTTCATTGTTCTTTATTTAGCATTGTGTTGTTGTTTTATGCACTAGTATTCTTGTGAGGAAACCCGTTCCATGTTATATGGCGTGTCCCCTTGACTTATCGAACTTTAAAATAAAGATTAATAACGGTTTTAGTTCTCACACAGTCACATGACTGACCTGGAGTTTATTGTTTTAACCTAAACTCTGGGTGCCCCTATTTTCCACACGGGAAGCTAGTAGTTTTGGTTTTGCAGATTTATATTCACAGGATCCTGGTTTACAGCTGGAACGATACTCGGAAAGCTCTGTATCCGTGTATTACTTTCAGTTGTGTTTTGTATTGTTTTTCCGCTGCTATATAATTTATTGTAATCTCTGATATTTATCAAATGTATATTATTTGTTTATACTCTGTATATTCTTGTATTCTGATGAATTGTTGTAATAAGCAATGAAATGTTCTTCTGTTTGCATTCTGGTTTGTCATGTTCTCAAAATAATCAGGGGTTTCGAACGGTCTTGGTCGGTTTAGCGATTGATTCGGATCGAGCGAAATTCCTTATAGTTACATTTGTACAATTGCAATATGTGCATTAGATGTGAATTAAATGGATTCAATGTTATCTTTTAACTATGTTTAGTCAATTAGTATCAATTATAGATCTATTTTATAAAATCATAGGCAATAATAAGTGTTGACCAACCTTTTGGTAAGGTCGTTAAGATCGTATACACTCCTACAAACCAAAGCTTAAAGACACATCACTGGGACCCCGGTTTCAAAAGCCTTCAAGTCGAACAAGAGTCTCATCGACCCAAACCTCTTTCACAAAAGAAAGAACCAGGTACCTTTGAGAGCCCAGTTCGAAGCACCTTCGGATTGACCAGAACCTAAGTCAACCCGATCTGGAAGTCGTGCAGATGAACAAAAACAGTGGGCTCGAGCAACGTTTGGATCGACTAGGAAACATGTCGGCCTGACCAACTGTTAATACATGCAGAGAAAGAAACATTTGCTCAACATTAATCTTGGGTCGAAAATAATCCTGGGTCAACTTTGTCGAGTTGAGCCCACTCCTATGCCAAAATATTTCCACTTTGACCTATTCCCGCTCCGACCTGGCTGCTTCTGCTACTCCAAAAATACAGGATCTGTTGCCACTTGTCCATATATAGCATTGGGACTTTTTACATGAGAATAAAGATTCTTCAGCCATTCCTACAGCCTTGGGGTGGATGCTACATGTCCTAGTCAACTCGAGAACTGTATCATCTATAAATAGTCCTCCAAAGCTTCAAAGAAGAGACGTTTGGCCTTTCTTTGCACTCGGGAACAATCATAAAAATCATCATTTGTAATCAAAGTTATCATATAATCAAGAGATTATAATGTGGGTGTAAGCCAGTTAACGTTGAATTATTATATATTCATGTGTGATCTCGTTGATTCTCATTTTTCATTTATTTCTATAAATTCTCTCTTTTTTGGGTGTTCTTCCACTTTCTGATGTCAACAGTTTGGTGCATTCAGCGAGAAAATTCTATTCTCAGCATTTTAAGGGTTTTGCTCGACTTTTGGATCACCAAGTTTGAGATGAAATCCTAGTTCCAATCATCTTCAACAACCATGGTTACCAAGTCTTCTGCACGCACTTCCGGAAAACAGCAACAACAGCCTACTTCTACGTCGACAATAGACATTGCGTCAGCACCAGTTCCCGGTACGACCCTTCCCGGTTCGACATCGACCCAACCAAAGGAACATCCTACAACTCATCCTCCTACACTTCTTCCTCCAATAGAATAAGATCCCTCCTTGGCGTTTGCAACTCGCGATGATTTCATGGTTGCGATGAATCAGCTCCAACGAGGACGGCATTGAATGCTCAAACACGCGAGAATGTGACAATGAGGCAGGATATTAACCGGGTAACAAGGCAATGGGACGAGTTTAGGAACCGGCAAGCTACTTCTCTATTGCGAGACCAGGATATAAAAGGCTTGTCATCTTCCGGGAGGAGTGGAGGCCAACGACGATAACGTCACCAGCTAGAAAGACCAAAGAACGAGAAGGATCCGCGTTTTGGAGGCACCTAGCTTAACTCGAGATAACAGATCAAGCCCGGCTCGATAATGCAAACTCGAGGCATGTCGACTCGAGGCATGTTGAACTTGATATCCAATCAAGCTGGAACCCCCTCCTTCGGTGAATTGCAACACTTATCTTGCAACAAGTGCTTCTGTGCTTCTTCCCAGACATCCTGTGATTGACCGGCACAACCGAGGTCAAGGAGGTTTTGCTCGAACGGCGGGATAGGCAATGTTACCTGGAACTGGGGCAAGAGCAGCCCGGTAGGTCGAAAATTCAGGCCAGTGTATCTTTAGTACTCCCGATTTGACCGCCATGGTGCAACAAATCATGAATGACTCTAGGGGCTACAAGAATGAAGATCGGGGGAACGATCCTAGCAATATGCCATTTACAGATGACATTCTACAAGTGGAATTCACCAGAAGGTTCAACATTCCCCAGATAAGCCACTATTCGTGCATAAAAGACCCTCAACAGCATTTGATCAGGTATTCATAGCACATGTAGGCATCAGCTGCCCCTGACGCGATTAAGTGCAAGGCTTTTTCGATATTCCTTACTGGAGTAGCACTCATGTGGTCCACACGACCCCCCATGTTCAGTTCTGAACTTCAAAGAATTAGGTGAGAAGTTCCTAAACCAATTCCATCTTCACGCCACGAAGTCGAAGCATGTCATTGATCTTTTTGTAATTAAATAGGCTAAAGGGGATTGAGGAATTATCCTAACCAGTTAAACATGGATGCAACTGAGTTGAGTAATTCCAATTATGAATCAGTCATGATGGCCATTGTTGATGGTGTCGACAAAAAGACAGAGTTTGGGAAATATCTGATTGGAAAGCCTCTCATGACTATTGTGTTTTTTAATGACAAGGCTAGTATCTGACTGCGAGAAGAAGATGCACAATTGGATTCAAATGTGGAGACAAATAATGTGCCAAACAAAAGCATTCAAAGTATTGTTGCGGTGAAATAGTCCAGGAACAATTCTTAGAAGGTGGAAGTGAATATTGGAAATTGTGGAAAACGAAATAAAATCAAAAAAAGAATGGCAATAAGAATTCTAGCCAGAAAGGGGATTCTAGAATGCAGCCCCGGTTTAAGGCATTTAATAGTTACACAACGCTGAATGGCATGCTGGAGAACATCTACCTTGACATATGCAACACAATGCAGTAAAAGAAACCGCCTCCTAGGGAATCCACAGAGAAAGAGTGTAAGACTAGGAAGCTTTGTCCGTTTCATGAAATATACGGCCATGCAACTAATGAATACCGTCATCTTAGAGACATTATTGAGAAGTTTATTCGAGAGAGAAAGCTTGATGAATATAAGGTTGCCCCACGAGACAGGGGCAGGGGACTTCGACCCCCAAATAAATTCAGGTGGCTCCTAAGGCCATCGCCCAACAAAAGAAAAAGCAATTGTAATCAATACCATTGTCGGAGGACCGCATCCAGCAGACCACAGTACCCGAACAATGGAACTGTATGCTAATGCTGCAAAGCATCTGGATGTAGGGGAGTGTAGTAACCCCGAACCGACAAGCCCTATGAAGCAAAGGAAGACGATGGCAGATGATATTGTCTTTCGAGATAGAGAAGCAGAGGGGGTAGAGACCCCAAGTATTGTCCGTTGGGGATTACAACCAATATTGGCTCAACCACAGTAAGGAAGGTGCTTGTTGATAGTCGGAGTTCCATAAGCATTTTATTCAAGCAATTCTATGACCTAATGAGGTTGGAGGTGAGAGACCTGAAGCTGTGCAAAGGCAGGATATGAGGCTTCAATGGATCGACAAATGAACTGATAGGACTGATTGAGCAACCGCTGGAGTTGGGTGAGGGGGACCGTATAAGAGTGAGGATATTCCTATTTCTTGTAATGAATATAAACTATCCATATAGTTCCTTCTTGGGTCATCTAGGCCTAGCTGAATTCAGGACATGCACAACCCCTTAGTGCCTGCTCCTTAAGTTTTCAACTGAAGTACGGGGAGACCAAGTAGTAGGATGAGTGTGCTACTTAGTGGAATGGAAGGAAGTCCATAAAAAGGAGAATAAGGAGTCCGAAGATAATCCTATTAGTGCAAAGGAGGAGGAAGCATATCAGCTAAATAAAACATCTCAACCAGGACCATCTAGTCACCACCTCAAGGATTTGATCAAAGAGAGGATGAGGAGCCAGGATGTAAAAAGGTGACTCCAAATGAAACCACAGTGGAAATTGCGATCGATAATGACCACCCGACCAAGGTCTTGAAGACCGGATCCCACCTAGACCCCCTCCGGATGAGGGAGTTGAATGATTTTCTTCGTGCTAACCTGGACGTGTTTGAATGGTCCTATGCTGACATGTGTGGGATATATCCATCCATTATGACTCATTCATTGAATATAGACCCAAAGCATGTTCATGTGAAACATAAAAAGTATATGCTTAGCCAAAGAGGTTGGTTGCCTTGAAGGAAGAGGTTGAAAGGTTGAAGGATAACAAGTTCATCTGGGATGCGACATATCCCAAGTGGATAGCAAATCCAGTGCTTGTAAAGAAGGCAAACACACGTTGACTTAAATCAAAATTAAATAAGGCTTTCCCCAAGGACAACTTTCCACTTTTCAGGATCAATCAGATTGTCAATTCAACGGCTGGACATGAGCTTTCGTCATTCATGGATGCTTACCCAGGGTACAACCATATCGCGATGCATGTCGCAGACCAGGAGCATACAAGTTTCATTACGGATCTTGGGTTGTATTGTTATATGGTCTAACCTTTTGGACTAAAGGATGCAGGAGCAACATACCAACTCCTAGTCAATCGTACGTTCCATAATCAGATTGGGAAGATAATGGAGGTGTATGTAGATGATATGTTGGTCAAGTCAAAGCAACTGACTGACCATATCAGGGACTTGGCAGAAATGTTCGGCGTACTTCACAGATATGGATGAAGCTCAACCCTTTGAAATGCTCTTTTGGCGCTGCATCAGGGAGGTTCTTGGGCTTCATTGTCATCTCTCGAGAAATCGAAATCAATCCCAAACAAATTGAAGCAATCAAGGGTATTCGAGAGCCTCAAAAAATTAAGGATGTCTAGAGCCTAGCGGGAAAGTTTGTGGCTTTTGGCAGATTCGTTTCTAAAACAACCGACAAGTGTATTCCCTTTTTTGAGCTAATAAAAACATGGGAAGCGCAACTTTTCTCGAACGCTTGATTGTGTTGAAGCTTTCCGGAACCTGCTCAATCATTTGGAGAGGTCGCCTTTGTTGTCCAAGCCAGTGGATCATGAGGACTTGTTCGTATACCTAGCTGTGTCTCTTCATGCTATCAGTTCGGCCTTAGAATGCGAAGAGGATCAGGTGCAGCGACGAGTATACTACGTAAGCAAGAAGTTTACGGGAGCAGAACATGACTATCCAAAGATTGAGAAGCTAGCCTACAGTTTGTTGGTTACATCGAGAAAGCTCTGTCACTACTTCCAGGCTCACCACATCAAGGTATACACTGACCAACCGATACGACAGGTACTTCAACGACCTGAGGCATCTAGGAGGTTGCTTAAGTGGAACATCGAGTTGAGTCAGTCCGACCTGACTTTTGTAACAACCCATATTTTTCTATTATTTAAATTATTAAATATAATGTGACTTATGAATATTTGATTCTTATAAATAAAATTTAATGGTTTAATTATGTAATTGTATGATGTAAGCTTAATTAAATTGTTTAAGTAATGAAACTCAACTTGGTTTGACAATAGTAACTTGTATCGATTCCAATTAAAATTTCAGTTTGGTTTATATCTATAAATATTGATAGTTGAAATTTAATATTAAAATATTTGAATGAAATGAATTAGATTAATTTATAACCGAAATCTAAATTAAATTTGATTAATAATTAAAATTAAATTTAAAATAAAGGAAATTTGTTTTATAAAGTTATTTTGAATTTTATTTTGATTCGAAACAAAGTTAATGATCTTTTATATTCAATTTAAAGTGAATAAATGAAAACTGAATATTTTAATATACTAATGAACCTGTTAAAATAGCCATTTTGCAAATGACTTTGGAATTCAATGTCATTGGATCCGAAATTATAATTTATTGTGAGATTTTAAGTTTTATGTCAATCAGAGTTGTTATGTGGCCGTTCGTGATATAAATGCGCATATCAATTAATGATTTGAGATCTAAATAGCCATTTCTGTAACGGTCTTGGATTTTGACGAAACCAGTTTCATTGAATCCAGAATATTGAATTATTTTAGGGTTTTAAATTTCGTGACCATTGGACTTGCTGTTTGATTGTGCTTATTTAAAACGCATAGAAATTTTGTGTACAATTTAATTAAAATAATGAAAATTTTAAGTGCAACTACTATAGATGATGGAATTGGACTCTATGACAAGTTTCATTATGTTCAGAAGGCCTCTTAACCTATAGGTAGGATGTTAGCAGTTCGAATTTGGACACCTGCCCGTTTTTTACTTTAAATCACCAAAACGAGACATTTTAATATTAAAATAATTTCAGAGAACCTATTTTCTCCTGGTCGTCATTCTTTGTTTCGATGGCCACGAATGGTCAAACCTTTCTTCCTTAATATATATCAGTCCCTTCGACAATTTGGGAAATTTCCTACTAGAGAATCGTAGTGTTTCGCGAGATCTTCAAATCCGTTCAGTTCATCATTGTTTTTTGTGTGTCAAATTGCCATAAATTAGCTTTGAATGGGCTGCGATTTTTGGTTCTTAAAGGGCGAAGGGGATCCCCTAGGAGGCTTGGATTTTGGTTGGAGTTGAAGTCGAGGGAGGCGCACCTTATGGAAGCTTCTGATCGTGGTATGGTCGAGGATAGGAAGGCGTGTGATTCATGGGATACTCACATTTTGGGTTCATCGTTCGTTTCCTGCAATGAGCGCAAGGAGAATGACAATGTCAAAGAAGAAGGGACGGCGTATCATCATGGGGTAGGGGGATTTGCTTTTCCTTTTGTTTTGCTTAATTTAAATTTTGGATGCATTAACGTGTACTACTTTTGCCTACGAACTCAGATTGACTCGCGGTTTGTTTCATTAAGATTGTATTGGAATTTCAGACGATGTGGCACTGGATTAGTTAATTTTTGGGTCTTCGTTTGGATTTCAAACGAGTTCAAAATCAAAGGTGGGTGATTAAACCCACTCACGCTTAACTAAAATATTCAATTATTAGTTAGATTAAAATCATGTTGTAGTATGATTGCATTGTTTGTTGTTTGATGGTTAAAATTGCATATTTATGTTGATTGACATTGACAGTATAATTTAATTTGATTGCTAAGTTTAAATTATACTATTAAATTAAAATTTGACATTTAATTGCTAGTTTAAACCCGACACCGGATAATTAGAATTTTGATGTGATACTGAACTGTTTGGATGGATTGGTCTTGATGGATGTCTTGAATTGATCTGTTTGATATATTGATATTGAATTGCCTTTTTATATTGATTAATCCCAACCATTTACCCTAGATGTTAAGGGCATCAAATAAATCTGGGATTAATCATTAAATGAATTAAGAACATAGGTTGAAATAATAAATACCCATGACCTTGATTTGGATTGAAATGATACATATGCATTCTCCGAATACTAAAATTTAAATTTAAGTATTACTTAGCCATAGGATAGAGAATTATACACGGACACCGATGGATTATATAAATTTGTTTTAACCTTGAATTTAGAATATTGTTTAAAGTAATATAAATGACATTTTTAAATGGATTTCGTTTGAATTTGATCTTTGAAACTTCGACAATTATATGTTAATGGAGTTTAAGTAATATTGTGAAAGGAAGCTAAATTTTGATATTTAGCATGAATTGAATCTATAGAACTTGAATCATTTTAAATTTTAAAATAATTATCCATCTTTGAAATTCATTTTAAATTAACTTAATATAAAGTGATACTTAAATTACGAACTCGAGGTTGTGAGAATACTAATTGAAAACTTCAAAATATTTGAATCGAATTGTTGAATTGTTTTGAATATGAAATGGAAGTTGAATCGAATTGAAATATTGAAGTTGAGTCGAGTTGATTTGAAATTGAAACTGAAGCAAGATTTCAAGTTGTTTGAAAATTTGGAAGAAACAATCTAACAACAAGTATAATATTTTAAATCATTTTAAATTATTTTTCCTTGTAAACTATTTTATTTTAATAATATATATGATTGTTATTTTTAAATAAACTATTTTAACAATTAAATAGCTATTTTATAAACTTCTTTAATATTTAACTATATATACATTTAATTAAATTTTACTAAATCCTATTTTTAAATTCAAACTCTTTATGTAAATTTTTATTATCCTAACTTTTTTTCAAACCATTTCAAATATATATCTAAATTGTTTTAATATACTTTCAACTAATTTAATATACAACTTATTTTAGGATTGGAATTGTATCAATATTCTGAATGTGGTTTAAGTAGTGATTTCTATCTGAAAATATATTCTATTTGAATATGAAATGTTTTAAAAGAAAATCTTCTATTTTGATATTAAGAACGAACCTTTTTGAAAGGTAAATTGACCAACAGTGTGAAATAAGCGTTTGGTTGTTAAAAAGACCGGGATAAGATATTGTCATACTCTTTGTCAATACCGATAACCACTTTAACGACTGCGTACGTGGTGGAGAATCAGAATGAAGTAGGTTGATTTGGAGGCAATTACTGTATTTGAAGAAAGAGAATGATGATGGATGTCCTTTGCCTTCGGATCATAATTAAAATGATTAAAACAGGTGCTATACCATGACCAAGTGGGGTTAGCTAACCCCCATCGACACCACTTCTTCCTTTATTACTATAGTCCCTCAACGATTGATTTGATTTGATGCGTATCCTCGATTTGGGAGCGTTGTTCCGAGGTGGGCGGTAGTTGCAGCTATGCGTTACCACTAGTCCATGCATGCAACTAGTAGATTCCTACCCTAGGTATTCCTCATGCGTCTTGTCATATTATCCTGATCGCGTCCACTACGACTTTGTTTTGTATTGTACCTATGGAGTGCTCCCTGATAGCCCACCAGTTTGGTGGAGTTTACAGTACTGTATAGAATACAATGTTTATTAATGGTGTGAGGGTAATACTGTAATCCTGCTTCAGCAATTACAAAACACTGGTACATAATCAAATCTACCAAGTGCGAGGCCAATAGCAAAATAAATATATTTTTAATACACAAAAAATAGCTAGATCAATTTGTCAAAGTCCTTTCACTATAAGAAACACCAAACTGAAATTTTAAGACAACTATCGAGTACTTTACCAAGGGATTGGTGATTCAAAATTCCAGATTGTTAAACAAAATTTAAAAGCAGACCAATATACTTCCTTATTTTATTGGTTTATTAGGGTTGTTAATGGATACACACAAAAATCTAAATCAATTCGCATTCGCATCCAAAAAGCAAATAAGTATCCAATATCCGAAAAAACAGATGCAGATATATACACGTCAGCATCCGAAAATTATCCATTCGTTTTTTTCATGATTATAACTTAAACTATGTGTATTTTAATTTATCCGTTCGTTTTTTTCATATGCTTCTTTAAGAAGCCCGACTCATCCATATAAATAGACGATGCAAACATAATATTTCATTCTGGGACCAATGTTGTACTTACGACTCATTGAACGAAAGATTTCTTTTCCTTCATTAACTAGTCCACCATGACTATAAGCTAAATGGGTAGTAATAAAAGTAACTGCATGTAGTAGTTAAGAATTAACTATTTTGTAACAACCTGATTTTAAAATATTAAATAAATTATTTTGATTATAGTAATTAAATTGCAATTTTAAGATTTATAATTAAAAATTTGGTTTGGAAATTATTTAATTTTGGCCTTAAAAGGAGTATACTACATATTTGTATTTATACTAATGTTTAAAATTTTGTCTTCCTTTTCCATTTTGATCATCTGATAAATTTTAAAATCAGTTTTCATTTCAAAATTTCTGAAAATATCGTTAAAATTTCAATTTGAAAATTCCGATACTTTTGCTATAAATATTCAATTTAATAAAAATTCATTGTGATTTTGAATTATATACAAGACACAAAATATACAACTCATAACATATTTAATATCAAAAACCGTTTTTAGCATATAATGAATACAACCATTGTCATCTTGGAAATAAAGGTGAACCTGTGTTTAAGTGAGAGAATTTAAGAGAGGACTTCAAAGTTAGAAAATGAAGAGTATGTGTAAGTGGTTCAAAGACCAGTAATGATTTTTGACTTCCAACCGGTTCGACGATCACTTGGTTGAATATGGTTTAGAAATTTGAGCCACCTTTGTAACCATAATTAACTGAATATGGCTAATTATAAGGCTTCTGGTGGATTCTTAACCATTTGAACTTTGGTTCGAGAACACGGTTTCATAATCTTTTTCGGTCATTTGTCGGCGTTTTAGTACTAGTGAAATTCGAAAAGTTCAAATATTTCGATTTCAGTTTCAATTTCGGTCACAATTGTCATATAGCGTTAGTTGATTTTCACAAATTATCTAAATTGAAAAATAAATTAAAAAAACATCAAATTCAATGTAAATATTATAATTTATTAATTAGCTTATATTAAATCAAACATTATAAATCAAAATTACATAAATAAAGCGGGCCCAATTAATTAGTAAGAACCTCACACCAATTTAAATTAGCAGGCCACATAACGTTGCACAATGATTTACAATTGGAAGCCATTTACAATGTACTTAATTTAAATCCGCAACCCAATTGACATCCTACTCAAGTCTAAGGTAGCGTTTAATTTCTTGAATAGACAGTTAACGTTCGCTTCCGCGTCGGACGCATCAAACGTGGACCCCACTCATTTGCCCGGTCGAAATGAACCGTTGGAAAAATGGTTTTAATATTTGACGCGTCAGACGCATTGGACGCGGCGTCAAACATTAAAGCCACTTTTCCAACTACCGTTTTCCCCTTTAACCTCTACGTATCCATTCCATTCCACTTTTCCTTCACCATCTTCATTCTTCATTATTCACTTCTGCAGTTTTCAGGTCAAATTATAATGGAAAATACTGATGATTCTGATTTGGAAGATTTGTAAGATATTATTGATATTCACGAAATTATTGCAAATCTAACACGGGAATGAAGCATAATACATAATTCTGTTACTTCCGGTCTTGCTTGGGTTAATGAAATACTAGTAGGACATGCAGACCGTTGTCAACGTATGAAATTTTCAACTACTATCATTCGAGTTTGCGTTTGACAATTGAAAGAACTTTTGGTATTTTGAAGAATAAAATTGCCATCTTACATAACATGTCAACGTCATGTAATGTTCAAGTACAAATTGTTACTGCTACAATGACTATTCACAACTACATCAGAAAAAACAATGTGGACGATCTATTAAGTCGTATGATGACAACCCATATCTTGTGCCAGAGGAATATCTCGATGAGTATTACAGTATGCCATCGCGGAAACAGAGACCGGACACTCGTTCAAAGAACCGGAACAACATCCACCATGACGGTTGTTCAAGACAACATACAAAACGAACTAGTTGCTGCAGAAATGCATTAAAAAGGTTCGCCGTATTGTGTATTTTATTTTAGCATTTTAAATTCTGCAATTTGTATGCCGCAGTCATGTTATTTCAATTCTACAATTATATGTAATTTAAATTCTGCAATTTATATTTTGCAATATACTATTCTATTCGACAATAAATACATACAAATGCAAACAATAAAAATAATAAATACAAAACAATAAAATAATAATTCTGCCTCTTCGAATTTGCCGTTTTCGTAAAAAAAACCGCATTCCTAATTTGCATCAACTCCCCTTCAAATATCCTTCAAAATACCTCTTCCAAATACCTTTTTCTGTTTCAAAATCAAACGCACTCTAACTTTAAAGAGCTGTGCTATAAGACCCGAACAAAAGCTGCCAAGAAGTGAGGAAATGAGGCAGAATTGACGGGGGAGCATGGATTTGAAACCGTGCGGAGAAGGAGAGCATGGGATGATTTTCGGGTTATATGTACTTTCCGGGCCTCGTAGCCTTTTTTGAACTTTAAAACCGTATGCCCATTCTGAATCCCTCTTCGCTTGATCTCTTCCCATGCCGAAGTCTGTCTTCTTTGCTGCATAGCAAGCCGAAGTCGACCATAGAAAGAAAATTAAAATTTGAAGACATTACTGCTTAATCAACTCCAGCTTAACAAAGGTTGGTAACTGATTTTCATGATTCTTTTGATACGATTGCTTTTCTATTTGCTTTGTGCTTTTGACATCTTCCTACCACATCACTAAGCTTGAACAGGACGAGTTTCTGCCCTAATCTCGTCCCGCCTCCGGCCGGAAGTGAACCAAAGTGAAAGAATCTCAGTGTTCCGGGCGGAACTTCCTACCTTGATATGAACAAAAACCAATGATTAACCATCAGTTAGGGTGCATTCTTAACGAACGTGAGCGTGGCATTTGAGCGTGCCATTTGAGCGTGGTACTGTAGCGAAGGGGAATTGTGTTTTTAGCGACGAACGGGGTATTTGAGCGTGGTATTTAATTGTTAAATTAATGGTTTTGATTTAATTAAATTCTAATTGCATCAAACTATAACAACAACATATTTCATAACACGACCACGTTTTTCATAAAACATAAAGAACACAACGGTACTGGAATTAAAACAAATGCATGAAAATCTACAATAAATGACGATGAGGTAGCAAGTTCAACTCCGATGAAATAAAGGCACATAAGCCGCATCGCTAAGCTCCTGAGCAATATCAACATTCCGCTCATCGTTGCGAAAAACCGTCAGAATCTCCCAAAGATCCACACGCGTCCCCGATCTCCGAACAAGCTCCAAACAACGAGCAGCAAGCTGTCTCGTATGGTCCGTCACCCACGAGCTGGCACGCTCTGCCTGTCTGCGCCTAGAGGGCTGACCAGACGGTGAATCGCCCGAAGCCATCCAACCAGTATAGAAACTCGCGTCCCCGGGGGAGAAAGAACCAGCTGCTGCAGGCGCTGGTGGAGGTGCTGGTGCAGTAGGAGGCGCAACCTGAGGAATCAGATACGTACAAGTATCTTTGCGCAAACAACCCTCGAACATAATGTCTTGGTCTTAGAACTTCACCGGCGAGTGCTTCATGAATTTTCTGAATGGTCTGTCACCGCCGTACTCCAAAAATCATCAGGACCGTCCAGATAATCGAAATCTGCATTCCATACACCGCCAGGTGTTCGTAGCAGAGTGTCCCATTCGCGAAAAGTGCGCTTCATGTTGTCCCATTTATTTTTAATTTGGTTTTCTGTGAACTCCAGTCCAAAACGGTCGTTTATTGTTGCTGCGACTGTTGCGTAGAACCCACTTACGCTTGTATCGCGAGCGGCTATGAACTCAACGCAAATATCTATAAAAGCGGACTCCCGGTCGTCTGTCCAATTCGCAAATGGCTGCGAGGTAGCAGTGGTGGAAGAGGAAGCCATCTGCGTAACCAAAAAAAAAATCCAAAAATTCTGAAAAAAATATATGTGGTAGAAAATTGAAAAACAAAGACAACGATATTAAAAATTACCGTTTTTGCCGCTTGAAATTGCTCCAAAAAATCGAAAATCGGAGGTTAGGAGGAGTGTAATCGGGTTTAGATGAGAGAAAAGGGGGGGGGACTCGGTTTAATAGAGCCTGAAAGGGTACATTGGAAAATTAACCGTTGACGTCTGACGCCAACGGTTAGTTTTCCAACGTTCGAGAATCGTGGAATCTGGAAGGGGTAAAAGGTGCTTGCGTCCGACGCGTCAAACGCGAAAAAAAAAATGAGCGTGCCAAATTTTCACTGCGAACGCACCTTTAGAAACCGCAATTCATTGGTTAAATATACAACCGTTTCGTTTTTGGTGGATTGTTACCTAAACGATATTGATGAATTTTAAGAATTTGTTCAAAATAGAACTGCAGTTGAGTTTTGTAGAATGATTTTGTGTTTTTTATATATGTATAGAGAAGAAGACAACGATGCATGCTAATTTCTAAAAGCATGGAGTGGAAAGTTAAAGTCAACATAGTTTAAGTAGAAGCGGCCGGATTCGAAATAGAAAGCCGTTTATCGAATCACATAGCAATGGATTTGGCCGTCATCAAAATGATATTTTCTAAGGATTTTGGAAAAATGTCCATTTATTTCCAATTAGCACCCCTATGATTGCTCTTCACACCCCAGTAAAAATATTGAAACTTTATTTTCAATTATGCCCTTTAAAAATAAATAGCTTGTTTCATATGTTTATTTATCTTCCATCTTCATACACATCTTTCAGCCTGCTCCAAAATAATAATTTGAAAATAGAAGATTTTTTTTTCTTCTTTTTAAGCACAAATAACAATTAAATCTATAACAACACATACACATGCTAGCCTTAACAGGGTGCACTGGAGCATTTGAGTAGTAGAATCACATTCATAAACATACGTTTTTTAAAATAAAATCAATACTGTGTAATTATACACGAACATGAGGTACATGCACATGAGGTATATGTCCTTTTATTTTCTCGTCTCCACCACTAAATTTTACGGAGTTGCAAAGGTTTGATAGGTAGAGCAGCAAGTTATAGGAAGAAAGAAAAGAAAAAGGAAGAAAAAATAAAATCAATGTGAATAAGAAAGAGAGGTTATTTTTGGAATAAATGGGGTGTGTAGAGAAATAAATGGGGTGTGTGATTTATTTTGTAGTTAGCGGGGTGTGAAGAGTAAATCAATGGGGTGACAATAGATGGAGCCTTTGTTGGCCTCTCTCTCTCTTCTCTACTCATACTTCCAGTTACTCTTCTTTTCGTCTTCTCCATCATATCCTCGTCGTAGCTTTTCCCATGATTCAAAATCCAGAATTAAGAAACCTATTTGCATAAGCTCTAGTGAATGAAGGCTATCATGTTATTCTTGGTTAGTTTTTCTTTTTTTCTCCCTTCCTCTTGGCAATTGTTACATGTATCATTTTTGTATTAACTTGGTTGTATAACTTTTGTACCTTCTTTTCTTACCTTTTTTTTCATTAAGCAGGGATTAATAAGTTCAAAGGTTTGAATTTAATCTAAAATTTGGATTTTGGTCTATGATTTGGGTCAAAGATCCGAATTTGAGAAATTCTTTTTCTAGTTAGAATCGTCACAATAGATGTAGTAGTTGTGACTATTTTTATACGAGGATGTGCATTCAATGGACCGGTCATAATTTTTCTTCTTTTATAATTGGCAGTTGATCGAAATTCTGAAAACTTGTATCAGGTATATTTGTGAATGCAGACTACGGAATATAATCCATGTGCTTCAATATATTTTATTTTGAAATGTTTTATTTTACAACAGACAATACAGATATCAAGCACAAAAACGAAGATTCATGTCTGAAATCTTTCCTCGTTGACTTAGCATCGTTTCAGTCCATAACGAACTTTGAAAGGGCACTTAAAGATTGCCTTTCAGATTCTGATTTGCATCCTTCCATACAACTGTTGATAAACAATGCAGGGATTTTGGCAGCACAATCTCGAGTTACTGGTGATGGATATGACGAGTATGTTTCTTTTCCTCACATCACACAGCATTACAAACTATGCTCGACAATTATTGTAGGGACTTTAGCTTCTTTGTTTTGTGGTTAAGGCTTACATATGTGTAATGGAAAAACTTGAACTCAAAAGATATGGAAGTGATTAAGTTGGCCTTTGGCTAACAAGCTGGGAAAAGCTATTTCCTAACACAATTTGATTAGTGGATGACTTGGGACAATTAAGGCTCCCACCTAGGCCGCCCCACCTAGGCGTTAGGCTAGGTTTGCCACCTTGATTTTTGACTAATCCTTCTAGATGACGCTCTTTACATTATATAAGCATGTAAAAAGATTTATAGACACCATCCATGCACCAATTTAGGTTTAATGTCTCTTAAAAGCATCAAAATGTTTGTTTCTAAAATTTTATCTCAATTATTATTCTAGGATCCAGCAAAATCATCACCATATCATCTTGGATAAGTTAGTACTAAACAAAATACTAAAATTTTAACAAAAATGCGTGATTTTATCAAATGATTATTCCTTTACCAACTTATCTTCTTTGGATAGTTTGTCAAAATGTGTTCCTAGATATTGGAAAAAGTAAATGAGCGTAGCATTCAACATCCAAAAACTTACTGTAAAATCAAGTTAAAATTAAAGCGATAATATTTCAAATTCCTGAACGAAAATTATATTGAACACTAAAGTTATTTTAAATTTCAAAGGTTTTTTGTTGACATGAACCAAGCTTTGAAGTTTGAATTCATAAAGAAAGAATGCTGACATGTTTTATTTTGCTGGAAGTATCCAGGAAATACTTTTTTGGAGGTAAAGGTAGAACAATCCGGTCATCCTTGCTTTCCTACGACTCAAAGCTTGCAGAAAATCTTTGGTCTTCCACTGATGTTTTGTTACAAGAATCTTTAGCAAAGAATGGATATATCTGGTCTACAGATAGGTGATTGTTAGATATTTCTGGCCTGAGCCACCGTAGAGAGAGGCAAACACTTCTTTCAAATCCAATGTGCATTTTTGTAAGGTTATTGATCAGTTCAATTATGTACCACTTTCTTAACAAAAACTTATTTGAAAGCCATACACAGATACAAATGATAGAATGAAAGTAAGATGGAGGGTACCGTGGATGTGATGTAGCAATCATTGAAGGAAGAATCGATCTCCATGTTTATTCTTGTTTTTCAAAACATGAAAAGTAAATAAAAGTTGTTTTTTATTTTGTATGTTACCTTTGTTTTCAAAAATGATTTTTCGTAAAATATATGGATCATGTACATTCTTGTATGGACAAAAATCCAAAACTTCAAATGTTAAGGGGTGTTTTGTTTATTTTGTGTTTTGAGTTTTCAATATTAATTATAAAAGGTAAGAAGAGTTGATGGATGACGGGGACGTAATCGTGACGGAGGGGACCGCAAAGGGAAGGAAGGGATGGTGGATTAATAAATTTGGTTATCATTCTTTCATTATTTTAAAAACACGGAAAATAATAAATAGTTGTTTTCTATTTTGTGTGTTAACTTCATTTTCCAAAACGGTTGTTTTTAATGATGTATGTACGTCATTCGTACTTTTAAAGGTAACGCAACCTAAATATTTTGAAAACACAGAACTATATGCCAAGTCAAACACCGGTTACAATTTTAATGATATAGATTCCATACCATTATGCCAGAAACAGATGGTGGGATTCTACGCTTGAGAAGATTCGATGCGTACTTGGCTGCTTGTTGGGGAGTCGCTTTGCCTTTGCATTCTGCTCCCGATGCAACCACACTTGGTATTAGCAAATATTCCTTGGAACATTTTCATAACCACACTTGGTATTAGCAAATATTCCTTGGAACATTTTCGTTGTTTTCAGCCATGTAGAAGAATACCTCCGCCCACACCTTTCTTCTTCTAATGTTCTGTGAATCCCGTGCTCACCATGTAGCAGTATCTTCTCAGGATCAACAATCTGAACTGGTCCTTTGTCTTAAAAAACAACCAAATGATTTAGTAAATTTATCATATAATTAGATGCATCTTCTAAAGAAGAACATCAAGGTCTTATTATAATACAATTAAAAAATAAATCATGATAGGCATATATTTCTGGAAAATTTTACTTGGCAAATTGAAGCATATCGAGCGAGTCCCCATGGAGCTTCTTTGACTGCAAGCTCTGATAGTAAGGATCGCAGCGCGTCCAACCCTTGGCACCATGATCCATCGTTTGACCCTGTCAGAGCTGTGGAACTAGGCTCGTTGCTAGTAACGATGGCTTTGGGAATACCAAAGCAACATATGGTGTTGCCAACAATAGTTTGATTACTTTCTTGGTTGAGATTGTAATGAGTAGCTCTACTTCAGCCCATGTAATGATTGTAGTTAACAGTCAGCAATCAGTTATTATCGATTTTTAAGGTGGACTATCCACCACATACAGAGTTTATAGTGTTCCGTCCGCTCTACCTATATAGGCTTAGAGCACTGGAGATAGCTAATTTACTAGACTACAATAATGATGACATATTTGACACTACCCTTGGACACCATTATAGTTTTGATGATATTGGTTTTTCCAATTTCGAACGGTCATAGGCTGGTCATTTGGGTATTGGAATCTTAGCAAACCTCTAGCATCTATCATAGCATCGGGTGAATTAAACTTCATCTCGATTAACAGTTAGTCAAAAATATCTGTAATGGAGAATTTTCTTAGCTAAAGTCTATCCCTTACTCTTTCAATCTGGTCACTGCACTCGCCTTTGTGTACATCATGTGATTCTTGTTTGGTGTCGTTGTAGGCTACACACCAAGCAACACCAGGGTAGTGGAATGGGGAAGACTCTTTGGTATAGCACTCCATCTTGAATGATAAAGTGTAATGTTCTGCAGAGGGTTGATTATTTTATTTTGGTTTTCAGGAAGGATTCCCCATTGCAAGTACTTTATGATTGGAGTCATCCACGTCTCCGGCTCGGGATCCATCATTAATATCCAGTCGGTCTCAATCTAATTGATCTTTAGAGACTCAAGTATTTCGATTGGAACAGTTCCCATAATCTATGCATCACTGGAACTGGTTAGCTTGGCAAATGAGTGCTTTTTCACTCTTATACCGGAGAATGTGGTGGCGTAATGTTTGAAACCACTAAGAGGTTCATGTATCTGAGCATGGTAAGGAGTCAAAGTACTCCTTTAGCTTGAAACCCCCCTTGTACTTGGCAGATAAAGAGTTGTGAATTTGAGAAGATCCAAATGCTTTTATCCCCAATTCTTTTGCAATTTTGAGTGCAACAATCAAGGCTTCATATTCAACATCATTATTAGTAGCTGAAAAAGGGAGTTTCAATGCATAACAAATTGGGCATTCCTTGAGAGTTACAAGCAAAATTCTGGCGCTAAAACACAGATTGCTAGTTGATCCATCTATATATAATTTTCACTAGATGAGTCGTTGGGAGCAGTGAACTTGGCAATGAAGTCTGCCAATGCTGCCCTCGGGGTATTGAATGTGAGGTCAAGTTAGCTAAACTTGATGTTTCCACTCGCAAATGCCTTAGGTCATCGAAGAACCTACTGTAGCGGCTGCTTAGTATAGAATTTGGAATTGTGGTGGACGGTCTATCCGCCTTTAAGTGGTATTACCAGCCATTCTGAAGGAGCAGTCGATTCAGCCATTTTTAGTAAGATGAGACTTGAGATAAAGGTGGAGCTTCGTAGAGGAGATTAACATGACGTAGGCAAGTTTTTCATGTTTGGATAGTTTCTTTGGGCACTTGTTAATATTTTGTTGATGTAGCATGCATACCTCTGAATATAGCTCTCCACGCGCATAAGCGCGAAATTGATAACATGAATAAAAACAACTAGGTATATGAATAGGTCCTTGTGATCTACAGGCTTTGACAAGATGGGAGGTCTCTCTAAGTGATTCAGTATGTCTTGAAATGCATCTTTGTCCCTTCGACAGTGGATTGATAAAGAGTCTCTTGAAAAAGGATTGCTCTAGTAATGTACTGTCCCAGTCTCGGTGCTGACACCAAGTTCTGTAAGCTTGTTTGTTTGTATTAGTGTTCTCAAGTCCGATTGAATCCAGTCTTTTTCCACAATTGATTCATCCATCGCCAATATGCCCTTCCCGATGATGATACACTTTTATGCATATATAAATATGGACATTATTATTGACACTCCAAATATTGTTAAGAGGAGGCTAATTTATTTTTTCTTCAAAAATTGTTAAGGGGAGTACCAATGAGGAAAGTAGCCCCTTAACAAATAAAAGTAATTTTACCTTATTACCCATTCAGGCCTATAACAAATAAACGTAATTTTACCTTAACAAATATTGCAAGGGCCGTAGTAAATTTTTTTATTCGCATATATCGAATTTTTTAAACCTTAAAGAATAATCATTTTCGGAGGAAGATGATCGAACTATTTTTTTTTTTTTTTTGACATAAATATGCCGAATTTTATAATTACGGAGGCAATGCACCGAAATGATTATTGATTTTCGACATATATAATTGATTATGTGCTGCATTTGGTGCAGTGGTGACGAACTGCTTATTTTAATTTGGTTTCCCTTATCAAATAAGTTTTTTTTAAATATAATTAAAAGGGGCAATCCAGGAATATCGAGTAATGTGAAATAATATGATTGTGTAGCCCCTTAACAATTTTTCAAAGAGTGGAGTGTTTTTAAAAAATGAGCCCCCTTAACAATAGTTGGAGTGTCAATAACAACACCCATAAACATAATTATTTCAGTTAATTTTACTTTATATAATAAATAGATTAGATAGGAAAAAAATACAGCTGTTTTGACGCTGAACAAGTGTATGAACATGCTTTGACTATAAAGGTAAGTAGGTAACATTCGTTAGTTACCGAGCATTTGTTTTCACGCTGAACCATTGTTTTTTCATTAGGAGGGAAGGAAGACTTGAGAACGGTTGTGGCTACCATTTTGAATTGAAGAGGTAATATCAAGGGGTAAGAGCATCTCCAACAGAGGTGCTAATTCATGTTACGAACATGAATATACGTTGTTTTTGCACCCAACAGTTATCTTCAAGCGTAAAATTCAGCAAGAAGTTACGGAGGCAATTCAGATTCCTGAACAGGGCACGCGAGCCGATTTTATCGGCTCGTGAAGTCGCGAGCCGATTATTTCGGCGCGCGCCGATTTAATCGGCTCGTGACAAGTTTAGGAATTTATTTTTGTTTCCCCCCTATCCTACCTTATTTTTTTAATGTGACAAAAAAAACGTTAGTATTTTCCTAGAATAAACAAATTTGAAACATAATAATAGATGATTAATAACCCTTACGAATATAAGAGAACGCGACGGTACAATAGAAAAGAACAACATTTTTACTGCTTACAAGATCGATAAGTTCGGACAAGCATATAATAAAACACGAATTCGGATAAGGGTGCTTCATAACTAGGTATCGCCGTAGTGGTTCCATAAATGATTCATAAGATCCTTCTGCAGCTGCTTATGGAGTTCTACATCACTAAACATAACCTGACGGGTCAAATGAATGTTGAAGTCCTCTTCTGTTAGTGGATTGTTTGGTCGAAATACCTGCGGTGGTTGTGAAGCACCCTCGTAATCGCAGTGACGTTGTTCTTCATCCATATCTCTTTCATCTTCTATAATCATGTTGTGAAGAACGATGCAAGCAAACATGATTGTCGACATCTATTTCCTAGATCACAACCGACATGGATTACTTATCATTGCAAATCTAGATTGTAAAACACCGAAAGCATGTTCTACATCTTTCCTTTGTGCCTCCTGCATCGTCATGAATCTGACTTGTTTAGGAGTCAATGGATTTGGACATGTTTTAACAATGATGCTCCATTTCGGGTAAATGCCGTCACCTAGGTAATAGCCATGCTCGTAAGTATTTTGACCGAGGGTAAATGTTAAAGGAGGTACCTGGCCTTGAGCAATATCATTAAATAGATGAGATCTTTCTACAACATTTAAGTCGTTATTCGAACCAGGGATTCCGAAGAAAGCGTGCCATATCCACAGATCATACGATGCCACAACTTCCAAAATGATGGTTGATCACATTTACTTGCCGTTGTACGCACCTTGTAATCCCTTAGGACAGTTCTTCCATTCCCAATGCATACAGTCCAGACTTCCTAACATTCCTGGCCAACCTCTGCTTTCGTGCATCTCTCTGATTTGCACTACATCTGCTTCGTTCGGAGACCGTAAGTATTCTTCCCCGTAGACGTCCACCACTGCTTGACAGAAAGTTTCAAGTGTCGTGCTCTCTGCTATGCGGTATGCATCGTCCAAAGCATCGGCTGGAGTGGCATAAGCTGACATTCTCATAGCGGCCGTCATTTTCTGTTCACCGGACAACCCCTGTGTCTTCGATGCATTTTGTTTGTACTTGAAGTAATCATTGTTGCCTTGAATACCAGCCAATATCCGAAGAAATAGATTTCTCCGCATCCTGTATCTTCTACGAAACAGACCAGGCCCGTAAGTGCAATCGTCATCGAAGTAATCTAGCATCAAAGACTTATGGTATTTAGCATGATTTCGGTGTATAAACCTTCTTCCAGCAACCGATCCCCCTCTAGTTGTGGGTGATGAACCATATGCTTCATGGTATAGGTCCCGTATTTCTTGTATTTCTTCCGCTTCCTCTTGAAGGATTTCATCTTCCTTCGAATCGCTATCAAAAGCCAGCACGCATTTCGTAAATCTGGAATCCATTTATATTTGTGAATAAGTTTTGATTTGAGATATGAATTGCAATGTTGTTGTTATACACAAGGTATGCGGTATTGGTAAGTGGGTAGCTTTTGTGGGTGGAGTGTTCTCCTTTATTGGATTAAGTGCTCATTTATTGGACAAAGTGTTCCTTTATCGACATGGTGCTCCTTCATTGGTACGAGTGCCTCTTTATTGGACAGAGTGTCCTTTATTGGATAGAGTGCTCCTTTATTGGTACGAGTGCCTCTTTATTGGACAATGTCCTTTATTGATACGAGTGCTCCTTTATTGGTACAAGTGCCTCTTTATTGGACAGAGTGTCCTTTATTGGTACGAGTGCTCCTTTATTGGTACGAGTGCCTCTTTATTGGACAGAGTGTCCTTTTGTTGGTACGAGTGCTTCTTTATTGGTAAGAGTGCACTTTATTGGTACAGAGTGTCCTTTATTGGTATGAGTGCTCCTTTATTGGTATGAGTGCCTCTTTATTGGCACGAATAGTCCTTTATTGGTACGAATGGACTTTAACTGGACAGTAAATAGCTTGTAGTACATAAATATTTTGCATCACATAACTTAGAAGCTTACAATAACGACAATTACAACATGCATAAATGCCAAAGTACAATTGAAAGAACTACAACAACTGAACACATAAACATCAAATTTAAAGTACAGTAATAAACGATACGATAGTTTCCACCCACATCTACCACAGACGTGGGTAAAAGCCAGCTCTAGCTGCCTCAGCAACAGTCTTGTTCAAACGTCGTATTTCGGCTTGCGCTTCCAATGCATACTGAACTCCACGTTTGCACATCGGTGGGTCAATCCACTGCTTGAAGTAACAACAGTCAATTTCCTCAGGAAAAACGGTGTGATCCTGGTAAGCTGCACAACCAAAAAATTAGCGCCCAACATCTTTTTCGGTCTTCGAAACAACGACGACCGATTCTTCTCCACAACGGAACATAGGGTTGGACCCACCTAGACGTACTGGCTTGAGATCGCGTCCTTCACCAACCATTTTTTTCCAGGTCTTCGATTTGCTACCCCCTCATCGTCATTTTCCCATTTGTCCATGTTGGAGGCTACACTTTCTTTTCCCTGTTCCGACATACTCCAAAAAGGGAACTATACTCTTTTCTTACCAACCTGGCTCCTTTAGGGAAAAAGGAAGGAGGTGGTGGCTGGAAGAAAATAAATTGTGATTAAGGGTTTCAGAGAAACCGCAATATACAGGGAAAACAAGAGTGTGGGTCCGTAGTCGTCCACTTATCCGTACTATTTACACATATTGAAGTTAGGAACGTTATAAAACGAGGGTCGTCCACTTACCCGCTTAATTTAAACATTTAAGCACACGAAGAAGTTAAAAATGAGGTTCGTCCCCATTTTATTTTATAAAAATCCTCTAACTTATATATGTAAACCATATATTTTATAAACCATTTCCACTGCGACTTTTTGTAATTTTGATTTAGACGTAAAACAAAATCTACAACATGAAAATCAATTTTTTCTCTTCCACTAGAAAAATATTGTCGAGTAGATGCGAACGTGTCTTGTTGTGAGGAAATCCGACTTAGATTGGATTTCGTACAACCAATTGAAGTTCGAAACGTTATAAAACAAACTGCAGCGCCGCTGTAGTTCGTTTTATAATTAAATTATAAACAAGGTTTGACATTTGCCAAAGTACCAGATTCGGCACTTGCCAAAGTACCAAATTCGGCACTTGCCAAGGTACCAGATTCGGCACTTAGCAAGGTACCCGATTCGGCACTTGCCAAGGTACCAGATTCGGCACTTGCCAAGGTACCAGATTCGGCACTTGGCAAGGTACTAGATTCGGCACTTGGCAAGGTACCAGATTCGACACTTGCCAAAGTACCAGATTCGGCACTTGCCAAAGTACCAGATTTGGCACGAAACATAATAAACGGGCAAACATTACACATAACATAATAAACGAGCAAACATTACACAGAACATATAGAACGAGCAAACATTATACAGAACATAATAAACGAGCAAACATTACATAGAACACATTAAAAATAACATAAAGTCCAAAATATCAAGACATTCACATATTTACATCGAGCCATACATAAATATACATCACGACATACACATATATACATCATGATAAATCTGCGGCACCATCATCAGTACCATCCAAAGACATGTCATCCTCGCTATCAGAAGGGTCATAATAAGGAATATCATCATCATCACTACCACCTCCCGATCCATCATCCCCTTCTAGTCCGTGACCCCCTCCTAGTCCGTGACCCCCTACTAGTTCGTGACCCCCTCCTAGTCCCCCACCACAATCTAATCTGTCACCCCTCCTGGTTCGTCACCCCCTCCTAGTCCGCCATCACCACCCGATCTGCCAACCCCTCCTAGTCCGCCTCCTGAACTTCCACCAGTACATGACCCTACAACTGTACCTGATGCTGATGTGTCACCACCCCTACTACCGCTAATCTGGCCTGTAAGTCAGCGATCTGCTCTTGCAATCCCTGAACTATGGCCTGGTGCTCCTGATATAAGGACTGAGCATGCAGTAGAGCCATCTCCTGAATAGCCATAATATGTATCCTATGCTGGTCTAACCGGGGTGCATACTGCATATACAGAACATATAAAATCAGTTTCTACGACGTACAATATACAACGTAAATTCACAAGTACAAATTTTACCTTATGTGCGGGATATAATCCAGCAGTAGTGACACCAGTCACCATGTGTGCGGGGGGGGGGGGGGGTGAACAATAGGCAAGAATATCTGTGCACCGCTAAGATCAAATGTCTGAAATGTATCGACCAGAGCGAAAGAGTCGGAGATCTGTGAAGAGGTCGGGTCAAAAGTAAACGGTGGAGGATGAACTCTACCACTAACCAATCGGGGACCGATGTGATCGGAGTTCACATCCCGCATATAATCTGGCAGCAAGTACCGTCTAGGAGCTACCCGAACCCAATAAGGACCAAACTCTGCGTCGGTTAAGTAAAAATCGGTCGTATCAACCCATCCTGCCTGTCTCAGACCATCCACATACTGTCTCCCTATAGAACGCTGCGGCCCGAACATATCAAATGGCAGAGGTGGATCTCCAGGTACGCGCGACTGACCGGGACCCTGGTAATAACATCGATCTCCCAAGTACCAACTTGAAAGGTGGGTCGGTGGGAACAAGAGGACACGTTGCAGAGATAAGCAACATGCAATGGCTAATGGATGGGCATCAGGTAGTGGGCCATCCGCTGAAAGTAACATCCAATAAGAAGTCCAAGGTGTTCATAATATGTTCCCCCTCTCCCTCATATCTAACTGAGCACGAGCCTCCATCAAGTCATGTCTCACACCAGCAGGAGCATGCCGAACCCCGTGAGTAGTCTACCATCTACGCATGCATGGGAAAAAGGTCTCGGTAGCATGACTGGCGGTGGGCTGTATGTGTGGATGCATGTTGGCTGTGTACTCGTAGTACCAGCACGGCAACATGTACCAAAAACCGAACATCCGGCGAACCTCTCCAAAAGCATATGAGTCAAGAGCGGCATATAGATAACCCAGTATGGAAGAGCCCCAATCAATCATATGAAACTGCTCTAAGTCGACTAGTGCTGCTAAGTAGCCCAGTCTAATCGTATTCTGTTGGTTCGAAAAGAATGTCGAACCAAGGAGGTATAAAATGGTAGTCCTGAATACTGTGTCATGGAAATCTACCACATCTGGATGCGCTGTAATATACTGAAGTAAATATGTGATGGAAACAACACCACTAGCTATACGAGCCGCTGACAAATCTGGCAAATACTGCAGGTAGGAATCGGGTGACTCATAAGACGAATCAAATGGACAAGTGACTCTATCTGGAAGGCCAATCTCAATCCCCGTAAGCATGTAAAAATCGGCTAGGATGATACCTAGCTCAAAATCCGAAAAGTGAAAAGTGTGTCGTAGGCCACCATCTCTCTAATAAGGCCTCTACCAATGGTCGATCAAATGACTGTGGAGGTATAATACGTAAAAAGAGTCCGAACGAACTAGCTGGTAGCCTCTCCCGAATATGTAATGGTAATATGTCAAGGGCATGTGAAAAAACTTCGCCCAACTCCCGTGAAGGTAGACATAATCAGTCTATTAAAATTATAATAGTTAAATGACTATAAAACCAACAGTTCATACTATTAAAACGTATAACGTACATGCACTAAACTATAACGTAAAACCAACAGGGCATACTATATAACATTTCAGTAACTACAAATATTACAAAAAATTAAAATTAATACTTGAATGGTGGCCAGTGCGGTAAAAGATCGATGAGTGAATCACTGTGGCAGCTCGTGTAGGATACGTAAGGCCTTAATCGTCGTCCCCGCTGGTGAAGGAAGGTGAGCCAGACCAGATGCATCGTCTGGCATAACTGGAACTGTCCGTCTCTCCATCTTCGTTACGCGTGGCGGCATCCCGGCGTCGTACTGAATAAAAAAAATAAAAAGGAGGAAAAAATGGAAAGATAACAAAACCCCCCACCCCCCGCGCCATATATAGGCCCGGGAGCCTCGCGAGCCGATTTTCAAATGAAAATATTTCTCTTAATAGCTTGGTGTCGATGTTTGAAAGGCAAGGCTTGAGACCTACGGAGTAGATTTCCACCAAAGAAATGGTTGCAAATTTTTTTACATACCATATCTCTACCTTTTCCGGTTCGATAAATTTGTCAAAAGTTGAAACCATTTACACCAAAGAAATGGTTGCACTTTTTAGATGGCACATTCTCCATTCTCAATTATCATACGTTGTTTTTTAAAAGCCGTACTCTACCTTTAGTTTGACGCTATCTTAGGACAAACTACAAATTCAAACCAATAATGCCCTTATTATCAATTTTTATCATTCAAGTATATGTATGGAGATTGAAAGTACCTTTATGATATAGAAGAAAATTTTAATCTTAAAGAATATTTTATATAAGCTTAACCCATCAAACTCATGGGATGTGACAATTCATTTGACTAAGGACAATAAGAAATAGCTAGTGTAACGATCTGTATTTTACGTCCCAAATGATCATAATTTTTTTTTATTTAAATCGCATGAGGTTGCATGACTTTAAATATTTTGGATACGACTGTTGAGATATTTTACACATTTTTTATTTTTCCTCAATTTATTTGTGATCGTTTTGCCATTGAAAATGTATTTTGAGCTACAAATTCTATAGGATTCGATCTAGTGTCACTAATAGTGTCATTATTTCAGGATGATGGCTATTTACTTCGTAGAGTGGCCATATTAGAAAATCGGACTTACGACTTGGAAGCAATGTCTGTTTTAAGTTCAAAAAATTGCCGGTTAGAATTAGTTTGTAATTAGCGAAGCCTATTAGGAGACTCATTAGTCCAATTGGAGGGGATGTAGGATTTAAATTAAAATTTCCACTCTCATTGCAAATCAGATCTGAGCCTTAATTAATCTTATTACCATCCTAATTTATCCAAATTTTTCTTTAATTCAAATTAGATTATTGATTAGCGATTATATTTTCAGTTTGCAGCTATAAATCATCAATTAACTTGATTTAAATTTCAATTCGTCGTTGTCCGGATTACATTTATATTTAAGTTGGCTGAATTTGCTAATTGGTGGGTGGTTTATACCTCACTCTTTTATGTAGGATTATATGGTAAATTTGCATGATTTGACACATATTTTGGTAGCATAATCTAAGTAAGCTCTAGTTACATGTTAATCATGCATATGATTCAAGTTTGTTTAGATTTTCATCATATATATGTTTATATTCATGTTATGAGTGGATTTATGGTAAGAATCATATTTCTTATGAATCTGATCAATTAGATGATATTTTTTTAATATGTTAAGTTTGAATACTATGCTATGAAGTGAAAGTCTATATGAGTGGATCGTGTGTAGGCAAGTATGAATGTGTATGCTAGAGTAATATATAGTAAAGTAAATGCTAGTAAGGAAAATGCACACCAGGAATTTTATACTGGTTCAGACCTCCCATCCTACGTCCGGTCCCGAAGATCCCCTTCGGTATTCTAATATCACAAATTCCTCGCTTCGCCCAGAGGAATAGGCTTAATTACAATAGAGTTTTCTTGTCAAATATGTGTTCTTGTATAACACGAATATTGACTGATTAGTGCATGACCTTCCAAGACATTCCTTGAGTAATTGTTGCTTTGTAGTGCATATATATATGTATATATATATATACGTGTGTGTATATATATATATGTATGTGTGTGTGTGTGTATACATATACATATATATATATATATGAAGAATAGTAGATGGTTGGGAGTGAATTTTATCGCTTGAGTGTTGATAAAGTTCATAAATTATAGATTGCGGTGAGATTCAAAAGGTAATCTTCTCCTTGAGTTGTGATGTCTTAAATAGTGTTGAGGATTGGTAGTTGAAGAGTAGTATCCATTAGTCTTCATCCAAGAGTTGTATTGATTGACACTGAAGAGTTGTGATGAAGAGATGTGAAGATGACTTTTCAGAATGTGATAATTGCCTTTTTTATTGGTTGAACTCCAGATCAAACGTCTGGTTATAAATCCAAATATCTGAATCCTTTTACAAACATATATTTTTTAGACCGAGAGAAAATTCAAATGCCTGGAAAAATATATCAGACGTCTGATCTTGAAATCTGTTGTTTTTTGATCCTGAAGTCAGACGTCTGATATTTAATCCCGACGTCTGACACACCTGTGTTAGCTGTGCATGTCCTCTTTTATAGGTGCATACTCTTCTTTCTGTGTCTTCTCGTTGTTATCAAGCTATGTTTTATGCAATAAGTTGAGTCGGTCTTTGGCATTTTCTTGCATAAGCTATTAATACATTTATATGGTTTCCACTGTGTAGAGGTCATTATCGAAATTAAAGAATGGATTTCCTAACATTCTCCCCTTTTTTTGATGATGACAATACACAATGTACTTAAGAATATAAATTTCTCTAACTCCCCCTTAATATGTGATCTCCCCTTTTGTCATTGTCGAAAAGGAATATTACATTATCATAATCATATATGCACACATTATTCAGGAAATATAAATCTCATTTATGCTTTTCTACTATCATATTCACATTACAGACCAAAACAATATCACAAGTCTTCATACTATCATGTTACAAGCACAAAAGCATAGCATAATGTCATAAGCACGAAACAATACTAACTATGTCATAGACTAGAAGTTTAATATGTACTTTTTTTCATTTCATATTAACTAAGCTTTTTCTAGTGAGGAGATCGGTGATGATGGAGATAAAGTTGGAGGTTGAGTGCGTCGTAAGAGTTATTTCAAATAAAGCGTAATCGTGCTCATCGCCTTTTCTACCGTTGCTAGACGAGACGCTAAACCAAATTCCATGTTCGCAATTTGACTCGCCAAAGCAATTTGATTTTGGTATAAAATTTGTTGATTTTGAATAACAACTTCATGCAACAATTCATTTTGAAGTATTTGTGTTTTGGGTGAGGTCGTACCTTCAAATGCTTGAGGTTGCCATGAAGAAAATTCCGGCATATCTTGACCATGTTCCTCTTGATGATGCTCTTGTTATGGAGCTTGTTGTTTTTGATTCTTTCTCTCCATTCGTTGAGAGTGCAATAAGTAGGAGGTTCTTGAGGTAATTACATCAAAGAAAAGAACCTTTTAGCGGCCTCCTTGACCGAAATTTCTTCAAAAGTCGATAGATATGTAGGAACTTCTTTTGCTTTTAAAAATCACATAATGAAAGGAGCATATATGATTGATTGTCGTGAGCGATTCCAGAAATCTTTTAGTTAATCAAATGTGAATTGAGCCCAATTAACTTGAATGCCGACAAATATAACATATAATGCTCTATGTTCTAAATCAAGAATCTTCTCATGACTTCCAAGTCATGGGAAAACGGTATTAATAAGAACTCGAGTAAGAAGTCTAGCTTTGGCCCTTAAGTACTTAGTCGAAAATTGTGGCATGTGATCGTCCCAAATTTGATGCATTATATTACCTCGTCATTTATAGCTCATGTCGAGAACATCATTGATGTTTGTACCTGTACTAGAGCATTGTGGTATATCTCCTATATCTTTTGCAGTGAATCTAACCATATCTCCGCAAACACTAGACCAAATCCAATCATTTTCTACTTGTGGATTCCAAAAACCAATACCTTCTAAATTATCATAAAATAGTAAGATGGATGGTTGGTTTATGTGTAAGTTGTAAGATGAAAAGTAAACAAGGAAATTAAGTCCTGCATCTTGACACAAACTATTCAATTCATATAAAGGAAAATCTAGGAGATTATAGAAAGGACCAGTGTAAAGGATTTTCTTATGAATTAGCCCATATCTATCTATAGCCAATAGTGCTTTGTTCATCCATTTGTTAATCTTTGATTGAGAGACTACTTTGGGTGTTTCTTTAACAATTAGTGGAGGATCTGAGGATTGTGCTTCGTCTCTCTTACATTTGGAAGAGGATTTTGGTTTAGGAGCCATGATTTTGATGAATTTGAGTTTTTAGGGTTTAGCGATTTGGAGTTTTGATCAGTAAAATGAAGAAATGAAGGAGAAAGTAGCTTTATGTCTATATAAAAAAACCGACTTTTCGTATCTTAGATGTCTGAAATGAAATTCAAACATCTGGTTTTGGAGCAGTTTTAGACCGAAAGGATTTTCAGATGTCTGGGTAAAAATTTCAGACGTCTGGTCAGAAGAATTTTAATCTCGAGAATATTTTTAGACGTCCGGTCCCCTTTTTCGGGCACTGGTTTTGTTTCTTCCTATTTTTAATTTTATATACCCATTTTGTTCCAATAACCGATTGATTATTAGACCGTGGAACTATTTCCCATATGTTATTACGTTCAAATTGATTTAATTTTTCTTGCATTGCTAACATCCAAAAATCATCATTAGCAGCTTCTTTATAATTTTTTGTTCAAAAGTTGATAAATGCAATGTGACTCATTTGATTTAACTGATGTTGTGTTGGTACTCTCGTATATAAATCTCCAATAATATTATTTGAAGGATGATCTTGTAGGATACGAGGAGGTAATTTTAATAAATTTGTTGAACCATTATTAGAATTTGGATTATTTTCAGTTGATTGAATTGTAACTTCTTCTTCATCATTATTTGTATTAGTCAAAAAAATTCATCAAAAGAAACGTGTAAACTTTCTTGTATAGTGTTAGTTCTTTTATTAAAAATTCTATACGCTTTACTACGCTATGAATATCCAATAAATATTCTTTCATCAGCCTTAGGATCAAATTTTCCTAAATTATCTTTAGTGTTTAATATAAGTGGTTTTTAGCCTCAAGGACAAAATGAACAAAAAGTTGTTCCATAAGGACAAAGGGATACAATTTTATCCATAAGGACAAATTTTAGTGTAAAGGGAGGAATTCAGGGGCCCACTATAATTCCTTCCTTTACACTAAAATTTGTCCTGATGGATAAAATTTTAGCCTCTTGTCCTTAGAAAAATTTTTTTTGTTCATTTTGTTCTTCACACATTCTCCTGTTAATACAAAACACTTTGATCTGAAAGTTCTGAAGTTTGAAACTTTAGGTTTTCTTCCAAAAAATAGTTCATAAGAGGTATTTTAGTCATAGGTCGTATCGATATTCGATTTAAAACATAGTAGGACATTGCAATGGCTTCAACCCAAAAATATTTTGGTAAGTTACTACTACATAAAAGTGTACAAGCACATTCTTGTAAGGTACGATTTTTGTGACGACCCGAACCTCCCCGTGAAGGAAAGCCCGGATTGACTTGAGGACAAGACGAATCAGAACACAAACAGAAGAACATTTCATTGCTTATCACCACAATTTCATCATAATACAAGAATATACAGTATGAATAAATATTACACATTTACTAAATATCAGAGATTACATTACATAGCAGCGGAAAAATAATACAAACGCAACTGAAAAAGATACATGGATATAGAGCTTTCCAAATATCATTCCAGCTGTAAACCAGGATCCTATGAATATAAATCTGTAAAACCAAAACTACTAGCTGCCCGTGTGGAAAATAGGGGCACCCAGAGTTTAGGTTAAAACAATAAACTCCAGGTCAGTCATGTGACTAGTGTGAGAACTAAGACAGTTATTTAAAATTTTAGTTCAAATCAGATGTATCAAGGGACCACGCTGTATAACACGGAACGAGTTTCCTCCCAAGAATACCAGTGCATTAACTAAACAACGCAATGCTTTTTTGGAAAAAATGAATCTATTATAAGACATAGGTCCTATCACACAATGCAACGCAAGCCGGGGGATAGGGTTTTCCCTTATAATAGCCAAACATGTTTGATATGTTAAAACAAATCATTTGATACTATTAAAAATGCATAGTGTATAAAACAACTTCAAATATAAATGTATCAATCCTAGACGGCACGGGTACCATATATCATGTCGCCAATACTAGGCTCTACAGTCAAAACCGCAATTTTTACATATTGGAAGTTGGATTTCCATCTGTGAACCAAGGCAAGGGATCGTCCTTACCGAATTCGATAGTGTCTAGCCCGAGCCTTAGGCAAGTACTCTATCAAGCCTTTGGATTGTCCGGGCCGGTCCACACAGAGTGGATTAATAATACCGTAAACGATATGCTAGCCTGCCCTATGGGGCATAAATGAGCCAAATGACTCCATCGGCTCCGCAGAGACCGATGTAACCGAGGCGTCTCACTATCCATCGTCCACATAAGTAAAATGTCCGGGCGTGTAAAACCCAAAACACCACTCCTAGCTAGAAACCAGCTTATGTCCATTTCCCTGAGGTCCTTCTCCCGTTTCTGGTTCACAGCGGGGTGTGAGGCTCGCGAATTAACGCTACACAAAGCTACGCTATATTAAAGCCATGCTTTGATCATCAACCACAAGACTCTACTTTTCAACAGAAGCCTTAATCATTTTCATCTCAGCATGCCACACAGGCAATTCACGCTATGAAACCGATGTATATCAATCACACAGAATGAAATATGATGCCAGATGCACAATAATTTACAAGTTCGTTCTAGGTCTGAACGAAACCGGAGGCAACTTATTCCTCCCCCATATGTCCAATACAGGGGAGAGGCCCTCGCATATCCGTCGATCTCCAAGTACGTCTGAACGATCACTACTTATTACCTTGTCTTGGGTGTACAACCCAATCAAAACATCAGTAATCTTCCAAACGATGTGAAGACCTCCGGTCTTCGACCACCGTCTACATCCTCAACATATAGTCGAATCAGTTATTCAGAATGGGGTGTACCCGGTCTTTCTGAATAACTCGGGTATATAATAAACAAGTGCTATAAAAATACAACACACGCCTCATTCCAATCAAGAATATTCCTTTATTCAAATATTCTTATATTTTGGGAAAGGTTCCCATTAATTTTATCAAAGATAAATTCTTTAAATTATTCTTTAATCTTCCTTTGGATATCATTTCAATCTAGTTAAAGATGCATTAAAACTCCACTTGGTCTTAATCTTCCCAAAAATCAATATTAACGATTGTCTAACTTAGGAAATCATATCCTGTCTTTAACTGGGTTAAAGAACCAATGTCATTTAAAACATGGTTCGCCATAAACCCAAAATCACATTCCATTTCATCAGCCTTTAACCGTAAATTAGCAAGTGAACAATTCCCTAAGTATTAACTGGAAGGCCGAAACCAACATCAGATCAACACCCATGAAACCATTCAACTTAACTAATCTCCAGTTAGTTTCTGATTTTCTTAACTCCATTAGGTCTAAGAACAGTATTATTAAAGATACCATTCACGACAACCCAAAATCTTATTCCTGTCTTTAACTGGGTTAAAGAACCAATGTCCTTTAAAACACGGTTCACGATAAACCCAAAATCACATTCCATTCCATAAGCCTTTAACCGTAAATTAGCAAGTGAACAATTCCTTAAGTATTAACCCTGAAGGCCAAAACCAACATCAGATCAATACCCAGGAAACCATTCAATTTAACTAATCTCCAGTTAGTTTCTGATTTTTCTTAACTCCATTGGGTCTAAGAACAGTATTATTAAAGATACCATTCACGACAACCCAAAATCTTATTCCATTGTTAATCGGGTTAAAGAACAAGTGTTATTTAAAATACCATTCACGATAAACCCAAAGACCAATTTCAATTCCATTCCAATTAAATATCAATTAATTGGTGTCCTTCATTAAATCTAAATAAAAACATTTAATCTTTTCTCAACTGAGTTCAAGAACAGCGTTAATGAAGGCACCATTCATGACAAACCCAAAATCCAATTTGATATTAAATACAAGGCTCTGAATAGAAAATATATCGGCTTATATTCAATATCAAATTCTGAAATCAACAAATATCGTATTGGAATAACGATATATTTATGTCTTCCAAATTCCTCCAAAATATCCGTATAATCACGGAATCCAATATTCTGAAGATAATTTCGATTTAAATCCATTCCAAATCATATATTGGAAATCCTGGTTATTTTAAAAACCATTTCAAATCCAATTTATTTATTTAAAATATTGGATTTTTTTTAATTATGGTTCAAAACTAGTTCATTTCGGCAATTTTTTTTATCTTTTCAAATATGGGATTTTTCATCCTAGTTCTTTCCAAATCATTTATTTTGATTTTTCATCCCAATTATTTTTAAAGCTCTAATATTAGTTAGAAAGATCTTTTCGATACGAACCCAACGTTTCGGTTTTAGGACAATCTGATGGTCGGATCTCCTGTAATGTCCATCCGAAGTCAATGGTCGAAATTCGCGAACTGCCGCTGCGCAGCGCGTTCTATTCAGGCCATTATATTATATATATATATATATATATGTATATATATAATATATATTTTGTCGATTTCCATTTAAAACGTATTTTATAAATCGTCTTAAATTCATTTTCAAACGATTTTAAGTTCATATCCAATTCTTAATCAAAATTGAATATTCCATATCATTGATATATATATGTATAAATGATAATATTTTCAAAACATTAGATTTTGAAATCATTTCCTTTTCGATATTCATTATAAAAAATGAATAAGATCGATATACATATCGTTCACATCAAAATGACGTCAATCTAATCAACACGACTTTATATATTTAAATATATTCGTGTCCATCCCTAACCGGACATCAAAACCACATTTTTGATCCATTACTGAATATTATTTTAAAATATTCATCCTTTCTGAACGGGAATTAGCCACAGTCAATTACCATATAATTTGATTTATATGGATTTGATGCCCACATGTATACAGCAACAATTAAACACAGTCAACCATCATCCAAAGTGCATACTACACTGCATAAGCGTTAAATATAAATATTCAATGCTTACACAGCTTGTCAGCCAATCGATCGACATACAACTAAATATTGGGATTAGTGTAAGTCCAATTTCATCCCAATACCTGTGTGGGGTTTCAATCAACAAATAATGAATTTTATTTGTGCAGTTGGGCGATGTGTAAAATTTATCGTCCTAATCAATGTCAGATAATTGTGTGAACATAAACAAATCCTCCGATTTGTTTATAAATATTTATTTTATTCATATACGCGTTAAAAAATATATTTTTAACTATAAAATATTTTACTCCATTCCACATTACACAATCAATTTTCACAACACAATCAATCAAACAAACATGTTGTCCATGGTCTGTGGACGACGGGTGTCGGGTGTTGCTAAGCACCGTCTGCATCCTAGTATATATTTTAACTAGAAAATAAAATAAAAGTGAGGAGTTCTCACTGAGGGTTCCACTCCTCCATTCTTTATTTCTGGATAGTCTGGATTCTGTTTTGTTTCCAGTCAGTTCCATCGCAATCTGTTTCACATGGTTTACGTTAAAAATTCCATTTTTAAACAATAATCTTTATAAATAAAAGTCACATTTTCTTTCGGAGATTATATATATAAAAATCGTATTTTTATTTCATTTTCTAGAGAATAGAAATCATATTTTTATTTCGCTAAATATATAAAAATTATATTTTTATATAATTAAAGATCACTTCTTTATATAATTAAAATTCTAATCTTTTCGCTTCTAGAAATATAATCTTTTCACTTCTGAAAGCCAGACCTTTTTATCTCTAAAAATATAATCTTTTCTTGTTTAAAAATATAATCTTTCTATGTTTAAAAATATAATCTTTCTATGTTCAAAAATAAAATCTTTCAATGTTCAAAAATATAATCTTTCTATGTTTTAAAAATAATCTATTATAAAAAAAATTCAATTTTTATCTATTATAAAAATCTATACTTTGTCTATAAATAAAAATTAAATCTTTTCATAACTAATGATCATAACTTTTTATAAATAAAAATTCTAACTTTCTTCGTATAAAAATTCTAACTTTCTTCGTGTAAAAATTCCAATTTTCTTCCCTATGTTTACACATATGAAATCTATTTTTTCTTTCCATGTAACCATATAAAAACCAAATTTTTATTACCATGAATAAATTAAAATAAACGTAAAAACTTACAGCGTTCAAAGGGGGGGTTTGCGCCAGAGTCGGCAGGTGGTGTCGGTGTGGCTGCAGGCTGAGGAGAGGCGCGATGGTGGCCAATGGGGGTGGCGGCTAGGTTTTCAGATCAAACTAGGGGGGAGTTTTGTGGCACCTTCGGTTTAAAGGGAAGAGGGGAGAGGAGACAGCGGTGGAGGGGGAAGTGGCACGACGGTGGTCGGGGGTTGCTCCGGCGTGGCAGCGGCCTACGCGATGGAGGAGCGATGCGGTCCTTCAATCGTCATCTTCTTCTTCTTTTTATTTACTTTTTAGATCTGAAATGGACGTGGGAGGGAGAGAGAAAGCAAAAGGGTTGACTTATAAATATATATATTTTATTTAATTTTAATTTTAAAAAGTAACTTTTTCATTCGGACTCTAAATCAAACCCAATGACTGTCGCCTCTAGCTAATTACCCTTATTCTGAACACAATGGGATATACATCTTAAGCCAGTTCGACTGTTTCGATCAATTTTCATTTAGATTAACATTTAAATCATTATATTGAATTTTAAACGTACATTTCAATTTACTAGGGCCACACACGGACTTCAAAAATTCCTGAAAAATATTTTCTAGCTTCGTATTGACGATATGATTCTAACAAAACTAATTTCATCAAATTTGGAGACCGTTTGAAAAATGGCCACTTTCTGGTCAATCCAAATTGACTAGAACTGACAAAACACGTTTTCCTTCGCCACGCTCACATATTAATCCCAAAAATTATGAATTTTGGAATCTAGCAATAACTTGACATCCCGAATCCAACAAAAGTGGTTTCGTCGAAAAAGGAGGTCGTTTGCAAAATTTCCATTTTTAAGGGCCAAAATTCCATAGCGACTATTCTGAATTTTCAGATGGGCATAACTTTTATTCCCGCTATTAAATTTGGATTTTTCGGATTCTCTGGAAAGATATTTTTATTTGGATTCTAATATTTTTGGTTTCCCTAAAATCCGATTTATTTTGAATCTTGTACGTTCATTTGAAATCTGAAATCAAATTTTTGAACTACCTTGCCATTTCCAATTCCTTTTATAATTAAAAATAAATATTTATATTCTAACGACGATTCAAATAAATATTTCCGTTCTAATTCTATTCAAAATAAATTTCTCCTTGTTATTATTTCAAATAAATCATTTTAAATATTCAAAATTTACTAAAATTACCAAAATAAAAATTTTAAATTGGTTCGAATTTTCGGGTTGTTACAATCTCCCCCATTTAAAAAAATTTTGTCCCCGAAAAGGAACGGAGCTGAAAGTTGTTTAACTAATCAACTCAACTCAACTTTCATTATTTTAATTATGGGTTGAGTTCTTCAACTTTTCAGTTTCTGAGAACTTTTCAAATTTTTCAAAAATTTGGCTAACACCTAAATTTTTGAAAAATTTCACCATAACCTCCCCTGTACGGGAGCACGGGGAAAATCTCGAAATTGCCATACAGGCCTCTCCAATCCAAAAAGAAAAAGAAACAGCTAAGCGGCTAGCCAATCGGCTCATAAAATCATCAAAAACCCCAAGAAATATAATAAACATGTACATATTTGTCAGGCAAACAATTTTATTCTTTTGCTCTAGCCTCTTTGCAATGACCTGTTCAATGGCTACACATGTATATGCATGCAATTTCAAACAATTTTTAATACAGTTCAATATTCGGTACGATTTGGCTAAATTTATCGTTCTTTCTTATGTTGGTTTAAATAGATAATCACCCAATACAACCATCAATCAATTAGTTGATTAGCTTTTCAAATTCATAACTATGATATATAGTCAAAAATGATATTTTTGATGCCAATTCACAACAATAAGCCCTATCTAGTTTTGGTTCTCACACTAGTCAATTGGAAATATTATAGATATCCCACTTTCGAAACTCTAATACAAATGCTAATGATGCCCGGGCATCATCAGAATTATCCCCAGACTACTTGAGTGTGATTCTATATCTATCCAGTATATTAAGACTTCTTATACACATGGATCAGACGTATATGCAAAATCTTTATATACTTGATTGCCCAAATCAATATAAAAATAATATTCACATACGTATAACAGATTTTTGATTTTCAAGACAAAAATTGTTTTCATCTTTTTTTTTTTTTTAAAAATACACTCTTCACACTCGTTCTAGGATACTACTAATCCTATGTCTAACGAGTCATTCTCATTGGATATTACTAATCCAATCTCTGATGAATTCTTTTGTTTGGTTCTAACGTGTCTTATTCTCCGAGCTCTGTAAACCAAAGCTCTGATGCCAACTTTTACTACCCGAACCTCCTCGTGAAGGAAAGCCCAGATTGACTTAAGGACAAGACGAATCAGAACACAAATAGAAGAACATTTCATTGCTTATCACCACAATTTCATCAGAATACACAGTATGAATAAATATTACACATTTACTAAATATCAGAGATTACAATACATTACATAGCAGCAAAAAATACTACAAACACAACTGAAAAAGATACATGGATACAGAGATTTCCGAATATCATTCCAGCTGTAAACCAGGATATTGTGAATATAAATCTGCAAAACCAAAACTACTAGCTGCCCTTGTGGAAAATAGGGGCACCCAGAGTTTAGGTTAAAACAATAAACTCCAGGTCAGTCATGTGACTAGTGTGAGAACTAAGACAGTTATTTAAAACTTTACTTTAAATCAGATGTATCAAGGGACCACGCTGTATAACACGGAACAGGTTTCCTCCCAAGAATACCAGTGCATATAACAAAATAGCGCAATGTTATTTGACAAATGAAGTTATTATAAGGCCCAGGTCCTATCTCACAATGCAACGCAAGCCGGGGGATAGGATTTTCCCTTATAATAGCCAAACATGCTTGGTACGTTAAAACAAACTATTTGATACAACTATAAGTGCATAGTGTATAAAACAACTTCAATTATAAATGTATCAATCCTAGATGGCATGGGTACCATATATCATGTCGTCAATACTAGGCTCTACAATCAAAACCGCAATTGTCACGTATTGGAAGTTGGAATTCCATCGGTGAACCAAGGCAAGGGATCGTCCTTACTAAATTGGGGACTGTCTAGCCCGAGCCTCAGGCAAGTACTCTGTCAAGCCTTTGGATCGTCAGGGCCGGTCCACACAAATTGTTTTAATAATACCGTAAACGATATGCTAGCCTACCCTATGGGGCATAAATGAGCCAAATGACTCCATCGGCTCCGCAGAGACCGATATAACCGAGGCGCCTTGCTATCCATCATCCACATAAGTAAAATGTTCGGGCATGTAAAACCCAAAACACCACTCCTAGCTAGAACCAGCATATGTCCATTTCCCTGAGGTCCTTCTCTCATTTCTAGTTCATACCGGGGTGTGAAGCTCGCGAATTAACGCTACACAAAGCTACACTATATTAAAGCCGTGCTTTGATCATCAACCACAAGACTCTGTTTTTCAACAGAAGCCTTGATCATTTGCATCTCAGCATGCTACACAGGCAATTCACATTATGCAACCGATGTATATCAATCACACAGAATGAAATCCGATGTCAGACACACATCCATTTACAAGTTCGTTCTGGGTCTGAACGAAACCAGAGGCACTTTATTCCTCCCCTATATGTCCAATACAGGGGAGAGGCCCTCGCATATCTGTCGATCTCCAAGTGTGTCTGGACGATCACCACTTATTACCTTGTCTTGGGTGTAAAGCCCAATCAAGACATCAGTAATCATCCAAACGATGTGAAGACCTCCGGTCTTCGACCACCATATTCATCCTCGACATATCGTCGAATCAGTTATTCACAATGGAGTGAACCTGGTCTTTCTGAATAACTCGCGTATATAATAAACAAGTGCTATAAAAACACAACATACGCTCATTCCAATGCAGAATATTCCTTTATTCAAATATTCTTATACTTTGGGAAAGGTTCCATTAATTTTATCAAAGATAAATTCTTTAAATTTATTCTTCCTTTAGATATCATATCAATCTAGTTAAAGATGCATTAAAACTCCACTTGGTTTTAATCTTCCCAAAAATCAATATTAACGATTGTTTAACTTGAGAAATCATATCCTGTCTTTAACTGGGTTAAAGAACCAATGTCATTTTTAACACGGTTTACGATAAACCCAAAATCACATTCCCTTCCATAAGCCTTTAATCGTAAATTAGCAAGTGAACAATTCCTTAAGTATTAACGCCGAAGGCCGAAACCAACATCGGATCAATACCCAGGAAATCATTCAACTTAACTAATCTCCAGTTAGTTTCTGATTTTTCTTAACTCCATTGGGTCTAAGAACAATATTATTAAAGATACCATTCATGACAACCCAAAATCTTATTCCATTGTTATTCGGGTTAAAAAACAAGTGTTATTTGAAACACCATTCACGATAAACCCAAAGACCAATTTCAATTCCATTCCAATTATATATCAGTTAATTTTTATCCTTCATTAAATCTAAATAAAAAGATTTAATCTTTTCTCAACTAGGTTCAAGAACAGTGTTAATGAAGACATCATTCATGACAAACCCAAAATCCAATTTGATATTAAATACAAGGCTCTGAATAGAAAATATATCGGCTTATATTCAATATCTAATTCTGAAATCAACAAATATCGTATTGGAATAACGATATATCTATATCTTCCAAATTCCTCCACAATACCCGTATAATCACGGAATCTAATATCGAAATGTTCCAAAGATAATTTCGATTTAAATCTATTCCAATTCATATATTGGAAATCCTGGTTATTTTTAAAACCATTTCAAATCTAATTTTATTTAAAATATTGGATTTTTTTAATTATAGTTCAAAACTAGTTCATTTCGACAAAAATATATTTTTAACTTTTCAAATATGAGATTTTTCATTCCAATTCTTTCCAAATCATTTATTTTGATTTTATACAAATTATTGATATTTTTAATAATTTTATCATGGCGTGTACAGTCGATTTTCCATAAACGGCCATCGAACTGCACTTACAATGACCTTTTCCAAATTTTAGTTGGAACATAATTCCAAATCCAACCATTATATAGATTTCAAATCTCTAATATACGTTAGAAAGCTCTTTTCGACGCAAACCTAACAGTTCCGGTTTTAGGAGAATCTGACGGTCGGATCTCCCGTAATGTCCATTTGAAGTCAACGGTCGAAATTCGCAAACTACCGCTGCGCGGTGCGTTCAATTCAGGCCATTATATTATGTATATATAATATTTCGTCAATTTTCATTTAAAATATATTTTATAAATCATTTTAAATTCATTTTTAAAACGATTACAACTTCATATTCAATTCCTAATTAAAATTGAATATTTCATATCATCGATATATATAAATGGTAATATTTTCAAAACATTAGATTTTGAAATCATTTCCTTTTCGATATTCATTATAAAAAATGAATAAGATCGATATAAATATCGTTCAAGTCAAAATGGCGTCAATCTAATTAACACGACTTTATATATTTAAATATATTCGTGTCCATCCCAAATCAGACATCAAAATCACATTTTTGATCCATTACTGTATATTATTTTAAAATATTCATTATTATAAAATATTCGTTATTTTAAAATATTCATTCTTTCTGAACTGGAATTAGCCACAGTCAATTACCATATAATTTGATTTACATGGATTTCATACCCACATGTATACAACAACAATTAAACACAGTCAACCATCATCCAAAGTGCATTCTACACCGTATAAACGTTAAATATAAATATTCAATGCTTACACAGCTTGTCAATCAATCGATCGACACACAACTAAATATTGGGATTAGTGTATGTCCAATTTCATCCCAATACCCGTGTGGGGTTTCAATCAACAAATAATGAATTTTATTTGTGCAGTTGGGCGATGTGTAAAATTTATCGTCCCAATCAATGTCAGATAATTGTGTGTACATAAACAAATCCTCCGATTTGTTTATAAATATTTATTTTATTCATATACATGCAAAAAAATTATATTTTTAACTATAAAATATTTTACTCCATTCCACATCACACAATAAATTTTCACAACACAATCAATCAAACAAAAAAGTCGTCCATGGTCTGTGGACGACGGGTGTCGTGTGCTGCTAAGCACCGTCTGCATCCTAGTATATATTTTAACTAGAAGACAAAATAAAAGTGAGGAGTTCTCACCGAGGGTTCCACTCCTCCATTCTTTATTTCTGAACAGTCTGGATCCTGTTTTGTTTCCAGTCAGTTCCATCACAATCTGTTTCACACGGTTTACGTTAATAATTCCATTTTTAAACAACGATCTTTATAAATAAAAGTCACATTTTCTTTCGGCGACTATATATATAAAAATCGTATTTTTATTTCGTTTTCTAGAGAATAGAAATCATATTTTTATTTCGCTACATATATTAAAATTATATTTTTGTATAATTAAAGATCACTTCTTTGTATAATTAAAAGTCTAATCTTTTCGCTTCTAGAAATATAATCTTTTCACTTCTGAAAGCCAGACCTTTTTATTTCTATAAATATAATCTTTTCTTGATTAAAAAAATAATGTTTCTATGTTTAAAAATATATTCTTTCTGTGTTCAAAAATATAATCTTTCTATGTTCAAAAATATAATCTTTCTATGTTTTAAAAATAATCTATTATAAAAAAATCCAATTTTTATCTATTATAAAAATCTATACTTTGTCTATAAATAAAGATTAAATCTTTTCATAACTAATGATCATAACTTTATATAAATAAAAATTATAACTTTCTTCGTATAAAAATTCTAACTTTCTTCGTATAAAAATTCCAACTTTCTTCCCTATGTTTACACATATAAAATCTAATTTTTCTTTCCATGTAACCAAATAAAAACCAAATTTTTATTACCATGAATAAATTAAAATAAATGTAAAAACTTACAACGTTCAGAGGGGGGAGGGGGTTTGCGCCGGAGTCGGCAGGTGGTGTCGGTGTGGCTGCAGGCAGAGGGGAGGCGCGGTGGTGGCCAATGGGGGTGGCGGCTAGGGTTTCAGATCGAACTGGGGGGGAGTTTAAAGGGAAGAGGGGAGAGGAGACAGCGGCGGAGGGGGAAGTGGCACGGCGGTGGTCGAGGGTTGCTCTGGCGTGGCGGCGGCCTACGCGATGGAGGAGCGACGCGGTCCTTCGATCGTCATCTTCTTCTTTTTATTTATTTACTTTTCAAATCTTAAATGGACGCGGGAGGGAGAGAGAAGGCAAAAGGGTTGTCTTATAAAAATATATATAATTTATTTAAATTTAATTTTAAAAAGTAACGTTTTCATTCGGACTCTAAATCGAACCCAACGACTGTCACCTCTAGCTAATTACCCCCATTCTGAACACAATGGGATATGCATCTTAAGCCAATTCGGCTGTTTCGATCAGTTTTCATTTAGATTAACATTTAAATCGTTATATTAAATTTTAAACGTACATTTTAATTTACTGGGGTCACATACGAACTTTAAAAATTCCTGAAAAATATTTTCTAGCTTCGTATTGATGATACGGTTCTAACAAAACTAATTTCATCAAATTTGGAGACCGTTTAAAAATGGCCACTTTCTGGTCGATCCAAATTGACCAAAACTGACAAAACACATTTTCATTCGCCACGCTAACATATTAATCCCAAAAATTATGAATTTTGGAATCTAGCAATAACTTGACATCCTGGATCCAACAAAAGTGGTTTCGTCGAAAACGGAGGTCGTTTGCAAAATTTCCATTTTTAAGGGCTAAAATTCCATAGTGATTATTCTGAATTTTCAACTAGGCATAACTTTTTATTCCCGCTATGAAGTTTGGATTTTTCGGATTCGTTGCAAAGAAATTTTCGTTTACATTCTAATATTTTTGATTTCGCTAAAATCCGGTTTATTTTGATTCCTGTACATTCATTTGAAATCTGAAATCAAATTTTCGTACTACCGCGCCATTTCCAATTCCTTTTATAATTAAAAATAAATATTTATATTCTAACGACGATTCAAATAAATATTTCCATTCTAATTCTATTAAAAATAAATTTTTGGTTGTTATTATTTAAAATAAATCATTTAAATATTCAAAATTCACTAAAATTACCAAAATAAAATTTTTAAATTGGTTCGGATTTTCCGGGTTGTTACAATTTTTCCTTTCTAATACACCATTTTGTTGTGGTGTTTAAGAAAAATAAGAATTATGACTTATTCTTTCTTTTCACAAAAATTAGTAAATAAATCATTTTTGAATTTACCACCATGATCACTTCTACTATTTTTGATTTTCAAATACATTTGAGTTTTAATTCGTTTGGCTTGCATTGATCAGTTGCTTTTGAGATAAATCTATTTAAAGCTACCACTTTTCCATTAAGACACATCTCGTCTTTGCTTGTTTTAGGCTTAGCCATTTCTCTTATTTCCTAATTTGCGCTGGATTGACCTCTATATCTCGCTCAAATAACATAACCAAGGAATTTTCGTAAGTGGACTCCAAAATGGAATTTCTGAGGATTCAATTTCGTTTGATACTTTCTCATAACCCCGAACATTTCCTCAAGATCCTTTAAATAGCTTTCTTCCTGTAATGATTTGGCCAACATGTCATCCACGTAGACCTCCATGTTCCTTTCGGTTTGACCATAGAACATGTTATTGATTATCCTTTGATATGTTGCTCCAACGTTTTTCACTCCAAAAGGAATAGCTTCATAACAATATGTTCTGTTGTCAGCGATGATGCTTGTTTTCTCTTCGTCTGGTTCGAACGTGGGCATTTAGTTATATGCCAAATAAGCATCCATTAGGGACACCAACTTGTGCCTACAAATGGCATTCGCTAGTTGATCAATTCTTGATAAGGGATAACAGTCTTTTGAGCAAGATTTATTTAAATCTTTGCAATTAACACATGTTCTCCACTTCCCGTTGGATTCCTTTAAAAAAACGGATTTTGTTAACCATCCGGGGTAAAAGACTTCTCGGATTAATCCATTCTCGAGCAATTTATTCACTTCTCTTTTAAGGATGCAGACCAAACCTTATCGGATTGCTTTTTCTTTTGTCGTATATGTGTAACATTTGGGTCAATATTAAGTGAGTGGCACTTGATTGAAGGGTTGATTCATATTATGTTGGAATGTGTCTATACAAAGGTATCCTGGCTATTCCCGAGGAAGTGGATTAACTCATACTTTGCTTTTGACTCCAAGACTTATCCACTTTAATAGTTTTTCTTAATCGGTAGGATCTATACTTGTAACACCATGTAAAATATACCTAAAGACATAAATATTAATAATTAATAGAAATAAACAATTTAATAATAAAATATAAATAGGCTGGAAATGAGATTTTGCAGCATTAAGAATTTGGCTACAAAAATCTTTTATTTGGATTCGTGGCGAAGTTATGAATCGTTTTCATATATAATATGATGAAAACGATGATAGTATGAAGAAGTTACAATCAAATGAAATTAGACAGTAAATGCAAATATATATATATATGGTCAAATATCAAGATAAGAAGGAGGGGACAAATAATAATATAAATAAGGTCAGAAATAAGCCAAATAAATGAATGTTATGTATACTTTAACATCTCGGCCCCACATACGTTTATTGGGAACTTCAGCGGCGAAGAGGTCAACCGCCCCTCTAGAAGGGGTGTCGACTGCCCTTCTAGAAAGGAGGTCGACCGCTTGGCGGTTGAAACTCCCAGTACTGCTAGGTTTGGTTAGGTTTTAAGGGTAATATTTATAAACGGACTACTAGGATTATATCTAAATAATCCTACGACCCTAGCTTACATAAGCAACTATAATGTAACAACCTAGAATTTCTGAACCAATTTAAATTTTTTATTTTAGCTATTTTAATGGATTTTGAATATTTAAAATGATTTATTTTAAATAATAATGACGAAAAATTTATTTAATTGAAGTTAGAACGTATAAATTTATTTTAATTATAAATAGAGTTTGAAATGACGCTGTAGTTTGAAAATTCGATTTTAAATTTAAATGTATAGAATTCAAAATAAATTGGATTTCAGTAAAACTAGAAATATTTGAATCTATTTAATTATATCTTTCTAATGAATGTGAAAAATTCAGATTTCATTATATAAATTGAAAGCTATGTCCCATTTAAAATTCAAAATAGTCACTGTGGAATTTATATATATTTTAATATAATATATAACCCTTAAAAATAGCCGCTTTACAAACGACCTCCGTTTTCGACGAAACCACTTTTGTTGGATCCAGAATGTCAATTTATTATTAAGTTTCAAATTTCATAATTTTTGAAATTAATACGTGAGCGGCAGTGAGTTTAAATGTGTTTTGTAATTTCAGTTTGAATTTAATCGACTGGAAAAATGCCATTTTTCAAACGGTCTCCAAATTTGATGGAATTAGTTTTATTAGGACCATATCGTTAGATATAATTTTTCTGTAATTTTTGGAGTTAGCGTGTGTGCTTGCAAGAAGAAAAAGTATGCTAAAATCGCATGTTTGAAGCTAATTTGAGCAATTTTACAAAGAAACATTATTGAGACGACCTCAGAATTCGACGAAACTTTTTTATTGAATTTGTAACGTCGAATAATGGTAAGATTCCAAGTTTCTTGATTTTTAGAATCAGTATGCGGCCAGACGTGATTTTTAAAGTGAAAAACAAACAATATTTCGACTTTAAAAATTTGTTGTTTGTGCATACGGATTCAGAATTCAATAAAACTAGTTTCATAGGGTTTGTAATGTCAAAGAGTAGCTGCATGTCAATTTTCATTGAAAACGGGATCCATAGGTGACCACACGGATTTTTAAACGATGAAAATATGACATATTTGAGTATAATAAAATATAAAAATAATAATTAGGCTCCACTATAAATTATCATTTCATTTCCTAACCCTAATTTACTTTATGTCGTGGTCAGCAAACTCATGCCGCACCATTTCTCCACTAAAACCCAATTTTTGCAAGCTTTCAAAAACTCAAACAATTAAAATAAAAGGCTATAAATCATAATACGTATATGTATGTGATCCTGAAAGCATTCTCCTCGAATTGGTGTAAAGATAGATGGGTTCAGATGATGTTTTGGCATGTTGAAATTTTACAGCATCACGTTTTGTTGCCTAGGGCTCCAATTTTAGAGAATTTGGTGCTTCAATGCAAGAATTTGGGTTTGTATTCGTGTTCAAGGTGTAGAATAGCAAGTTGTGTGAATTTTTGGGAGGATTTGGTGATAAAAATTGTCGGAAGCTGAAGTGAGGTGTGCGGCATGAAGCAGGCGATGGGTTTTTGATGATGGAGGTGAGTTGTTCGAGATTGGTATGAAAGTGTAGAGGAGAAGAAGAGAAGAATAACAGTGAAGACGGTTTGGAATTTCGTTTAGAAATGAAGGAGATTGGTGGGTGCAAAGATTTAGTAATGGCCATGAAAGTGGAGCCGTGTATGTGCATTTTTGGAGAGGAAGAGGGTGATTAGGAAGGTAATAAATTAATTAATTATTATGTTAATTATTAATGACTTATGTATACAAACAATTTTGAAAAAAGCATAACTTTTTCATACGAACTCGAAATTCAGCGAAACATGATCTGTTGGAACCGTATCAACAAGAGCTTCGCAATAAAACTAATTGGAGTGATTTGGAGTTCGTCTCAATTTTTGACAGAGTGGAAACCATAGTGAGAACTCCTTCTCACTCAATATTTTATCATGTATTTATTTTTGGAGTTCAACACACGAACTCACACAAATCATTTGAATTGGAAGCGATGTATGGATATTAGCGACACTTGCATTTTATACTCCGCAGATGGACACTTGTGGCGCCGTAAATGGCATTTAGTAGTTGAGTATTTATTTATATGGATGATTTGGTGATTTGTGATTGTGATGTTTAACATATATATGGGTTGAATAAAATATATATGCGTTGTATAAAATATATATGCATTGTATAATATATATATGTGTGTGTGATGCGAAAAATATATAGACACTGAATAAAATGGTCATGTATTAAAATAAATATTGGTTGGCTAAAAATATTTGTTTTAGCTTATATATGAGATATATAAAATTGGCATGTAATGAAATAATTATTGGAAGGTTAAAAATATAATTTTTAACATATATATGGAATATGTAAAATGGTTATGTAATGGAATAATTATTTGTTCATTAAAAATATAATTTTTAACATGTATATGGACTGTATAAAATTGTCATGGATTGAAATAATTATGTGTTCGTGAAAAATTATATTTTTTAACATGTATACGGAATATATAAAATGGTCATGTAATGGAATAATTATTTGTTCGTTAAAAATAAATTTTTTAACATGTATATGGACTATATAAAATGGTCATGTAATGGAATATTCAATTTTGATTTAAAATTGAAATGGAAGTTGGAATCATTTTTAAAATGAATTTAAAACGTTTTATAAAATACGTTTTGAATGGAAATCGACGATATATATATATATATATATATATATATATATATATATATATATATAATGGCTTGAATTGAATGCGCCGCGCAGCGACCGTTCGCGAATTTCGACCATTAACTTCGAATTGGCATAGCGGGAGATCCGACCGTCGGATTCTCCTAAAACCGAAACGTTGGGTTTGTATCAGAAAGATCTTTCGGACGAATATAAAAGATTTAAATTTGAATGGTTGGATTTCAAATTATGTCCAAATCAATTTTAGAAAAGTCGCTATGGATGTAGTTCGGTGGCCGTTATTGGAAATCGACTGTAGGGGCCTTAATAAAATTATTAAAATTATGGAGAAATTGTGTAAAATCATAATTAAATGATTTGAAAAGATTTTTGGATGAAAAAATCCATATTTGAAAAGATAAAAGATATTTTTATCGAAATGAACTAGTTATTAACTAGAATAAAAATCCAATGTTTTTCGAAATAATAAATTGGATTTGTAAATGGTTTTAATATAACCAGAATTTTCCAACAAATAAATTGGAATGGATTTGAATGGAAATAATCTTCGAAATATTTCGATATTGGATTCCGTGATTATACGGATATTGTTGAGGAATTTGGAAGATATAGATATCGTTATTCCCAATACGATATATGTTGGTTTCAGAATTTGATGTTGAATATAAGCCGATATTATTTTTATTTGGAGCCTTATATTTAATATCAAATCGGATTTTGGGTTTATCGTGAACGATGTTTTAAATAACATGAGTTCTTTAACCCGATTAACAGTGAAGTTATGATTTAGAATTTATAAATCTTTTAATTAAGATTAATGGTATTTTCCAAAGTAAAGTTTTCCAATTTAATCTATTAAATTGGAATTTAATGGAATTAGATTGTAATAATCGAGATGAGATTCTATAAAGGAAGACCGTTACTATATATGGAATTTAAAAGGCTTTGCCGTTATTCCGTTTATAGTATTGATTTGATATGGAAATTTATATCGATTACATACTGTTACGATTTCCGTGATGATTCCATTTTGATGGAAGATGATTTTGGGTTTACTGTGAAAGGTGTTTTTATATGACATTTGTTCTTTATCCCAATTAAAAGCAGGATTAATTTTCCTAAGATTAAGTAATCATTAAGTAATGATTTGTGAGATTAAAACCAATTAAAGTTTTAATAAATTTTTAGTTAGATTTGAATGAATGAATGGTGATTAAATTTGCCAAAACATGAAATGTGGTATAAACCGAATGTACTTGGTTGCTGGTATTCATGATTATGGTCGATTGATTGTTTGGATTGTGCTCGACCAGTTTATGAGAAAATATACTTTTACATTTAGCATTGGGTTGGGTAGAAATATTTGTATGCTAACATTTTGTGAAACACTTCACGATTTGACTGTGAGATGTTTAGCGATATTATTGAGTTCATTTCAAATTTAATGAATGATTTTGAAATGATATTTTTTCTTAAGTGAAAAGAAATATATTCCCGATTTTGGACAGGTTGAATGTTTTATAAAACAAAAAGGATTTCGCGGGCTAAACCCGATGTTGTCGAATTGATTTCGAAATGAATTATGTGTTTGACATTGTGGTTCATCACGTAACCGATTAGTTGTTTTTGATGATGTATCTGTTTGGTGGCGGAGAATTTATTCTCTTGCTTAACATCCTTCTTTGAGACGTACGAGCTCAAAGGTTATGTGATAAATAGTGATTGATCATATGTCTGAATTACTAATGTAAAGTACTATATTTTGGAAAGTACTTGTGATTATTATGTTGTGAAATGATTTTCCCTACTTTGGGATATAAAAATTATTTAGTATGTGGCTAAAGATTCTGGTAACCCAGACGACTAAAAGTATGGGTGAGATGGCGGTGTAGTCCCCGAGGGCATAGGATTGTGCATCATCAGTGTAGCCTGCTCCATCGTGGGAGGTGCACATATATATATCGAGTTGGTGGGATACGCACCTTTTGCCTTGTCTAAGGGGAGCCCGATATTTGGTTGCATGCTTATTTGTATGCATTGTTATGTTTTGGAATTCATATTTTCGGAGATTTTGGTTTGAGCTCCTGTAGTGAAATCTACTTTGATATAAAGCTAGATATGTATTTCAAATGATTTGAAATAAGAATCGGGAAATAAAGTCCAAAGGAATAATTTCTGTAAAGTTAATTGGATTTCGAAAAATCTAAATTTGTGGTCAAGCCTAAATGGGTAGATTGGAAATTTGCATGATGTATGATGCATTGTAAATCCATATATCTATTATTGGTTGTTGTTTAGGCACTGGTATTCATAGGGGTAAACTCGTTCCGTGTTATACGGCGCGGCCTCGTGATTTACCATATTTTAAAGTAAAGTTAATAACTATTTTTAGTTCTCACACCAGTCCCATGACTGACTCAGAGTTTATTGTTTCTACCTAAACTCTAGGTGCCCATATTTTCAACACAGGCAGCTTGTTGTTTTGGTTTTGCAGATTATTTCATTTAGCAGGATTCTAGATTGAAGCTTAAAGTTGTGTCCAGAGCATTGATAGTCTTCCGCTATGTTAGTTTATTTTCTTCCGCTGCATTGTATTACATTTATTGTAAATTTATTTTCCGTTGTGTATTATTTTCAATGCTCTGATATTCTGTACTCTAATGTAATATTATTATGATGTTTATAAAAGTCTTCTGTTGTTTGTTCTAATGTGTTGTGCACCCAAAGTTAGCATATCCGCCTTTTTGGTTCGATTTAAGTCGGTTTAACGATCGATTTTGATTGACTGAGAAGGAGGGTCATTACATATAAATAGAAACCTAGACTTCACAACTAAACCTTAGCCATTTTCTCCATTGTGCCTCCACTCTACCTCTGCCGCCATTGATTCCGTAAATAGGTTTTCTTCATCTTCTTCTATAAATATTTTCCTCTTTCTATCTAATCTTTTCTTATAGATCTAGATTAGAATATATTCTTGGAATCATACAAAAAATATATATAAGAATCTAATTAATTTATTCTTATGTATATAGATCTCTAGAGTTGGAATTCACATCAAAAAGGCACAACAATGTCAGATCTACGCCCTTCCAATCAATCTGAGTGAAATTAGTATTTTCTTAGGCATATTCTACATTTGTAGATTATCATACGGATTAGTATTCCTAAGAGGATTTGTCACAACGATAAATTTAAAATGCAAAACCCCCCAAATCCTCTGTTTTTATGTATTTCGCAAGAATTGTCAATTTATTGGGATTGCGGATCTTGATCTTAGTAGCGAATTGAGAACAATTTTGTGATTTGCTTCTATTCTATGTAATTTATCCTTTTGTCTAAATATTTGGTTGTAACCTCAAAATGTTTAGATTTGGTTTGATACATTATTTGATTAGGTGAGGGTTCTATTCTAAATCCAAACGTATTCAGATTTAAAGCCTATCAAATACGACCGTTTTTATGTGTAATACGTAAAATGGGGTAAATTAGGTAAAATAAAATCTATGTGTATACATGTATATATTTATGTATATATGAGCATATATGTATATTATACTCTATTCTTGGTTCATTACTAGAATCATTCCAATAAGCTTAGGGTGCAAGTTGAAATTGTATTTATGTTGTGTTTTCCATTTCTGTTGTCTGTTATGATGCAATTATGCAATCATGCCTTAAATGTAGCAGTCAAAATATGGAAATTAACTTATATGCCTTAAACTTAGGACAAGTTGACAATTTTTATCTCTTTAGAAAGTTCTCTTGTTTATACAAAAATTAGCATTATCTACACGTACTAAATATTCTACTTGTATAGTGTAATTAAAGTAATTAGCGTAATAATGACATAATAAATGCGATTAGAACAGGACTTGAATTTGAAATGTCCGAATATACTGGTTACTTGTGTGTGTATAGAATGGCTTGTACATATATTAAATAGTCACACACGGACACGATGTTAGTTGCCTTTTGTGGTATAAGCCTACCCGGAACCGACCGACAAATCCAGCAAGCACAAGTAGGCCCAACTAAGGTGAGAGCTCTGGGTGCCATAGGCCATTCAAATCTAGTACACTATGACACGAGGTTAAACCTACTGGTAGCAGATGCCTGCGCATAACCGCCCAACATATCCAGCATTTGCAAGTATACGGTTTAATGTGAGAGGTCTAGTGTACATACATGCATACATATATCTATATATATCAATCTTTTGCGTGTAAATAGGCAGGTTTACTACACCTTGGGAAGGTCTTAAGTGGATGACTCTCTTCTTATCTTGTTTGGGTCTAAAGTGGTAAGGACTAAGATCCCCTACGAAGGTTTATTCCTTGGAGAGGAACCAAAGTAAGGGACCCACCCTTATTAGCTTTGAAGTAATTCTATATGTCCTCCTTCTCTAAAGTGGTTAGGCATAGTGGTAACGGAGTAGGGTAGTTCACGGGAGATGTCCACTTCCTCTAGAAGCTTGTAGGGGATCAACTAGGGACATGACTGGTTTATAAAAGATATGTGGCCTTAACTTGCTCACCAACTATCTAAGGAAAGTCTTAAGCGACATAGGTGTTCTACCATAATATCAATTAAGTAGTAATGTTTGCAATACTACTCTCATATTACAAGTTAGAGTATAGACTTAAGAACGTTGACGTATTATGACGGGGTCTTAAGAGGCTAGGGTCTGCCTCAAGGTTATAAGAGATCATAAGAATCCACATTTAATATGGCCATAAGTGACCGAGAATGCCCTCCTCATTGGGTTTTTACCCTAAATACACTAATGAAGGTCTTAAGCGATTGACTTGGATATGCACCTCAATGGTTAGATACTGTGTTTGTGTGAATATTTGTGTGTTGCGTAGACATACCTCGGTATATGTAACCTGCTAAATCTAGGGTATGGACTTTAAATAAGCACTATATTTCAGTCACACAAGATTTTTGGTTCTAACTCCTCTCCTTGACATATCCAATAGGTCAGTTGGTGAGGTAGATTCTATGAATGATGGAGGTTGAAGACGAAAACAGAGATATTATACTATTAGTAGTATCATTGCTGTATTTCTTATGGAAACTTTTGAGAATGAGTTTATTTGTGTACCAATGGAACAAATGTATTTTGACAGTCTGTGTTTGAATTCTGTGGCTTGTTAATAGTAGTACATCATATTTTAGTATTATATTTTTCCGTCCGTTGTGTGAGATTTCCATAACGAAATGTCCATATATCACTACGCCATAAGTGGATATATTCGACGCTAATATGTGTGCGTTGCAAGAAAAGTGTGTCAAAAACTATGATTTCTTTGCTCTTCTGCCACAATATTCATACGTTGTTGCATTAGACGTGAATGCGCTATTGCGGTGGGTATTCTAGTGTTGTGACATGCAACATCAGTTAAAACGTAGCTTTACATATATACAATCTATCTCAGTGATCTTCATTATCAGAGTAAATAAATTAACAACCGTAGATGATGATTAATCCAACGGTTCAAACCGGTCCCTACTTCAGTTATGTGAAATATTGGCGCAACGTTTCCCTCCTTCACGAAATACTCCCCCCCAGAACAAATTTCCCACTCTCTACTCTTCTCTCTTTACACAAAATCAATAGGCAAAATCACTACAAACTATTACCCCGAAATCTCTCCTCAAACACATCTGATTGCTTCTATAACTCCGATTACAAACTATATACCTCTGATTGCTCTTATTTTACAAACTATACACCTCCGATTTGGATCATTTAGGGCAATTACAAGCAGTTAGGGCTTCATCATTTGGGTTTTATTTAGGAGATTTCATCTCTAACTTATTTTGGTCTACATTCGAAGTCTCTGTGTGATTTGGGTATACCAATTGCCTTATAATAGGGTTTTATGCTCATTTTCATTTGAATGTTTATATGTTTGGGGTTTTTTATTTGAATATTTCGGGGTTTTATACTTCAATTGTTGTATTTATATGTTTGCTTGCATTGAAATTGTGCAAGTTTTGTATTTTTATGTTTGTCAAACCATTGATGTATTGGGAGTGACCCATTTGGCCATGTTGCCTGCCCGATTTCTGTCATTTCCCAATTGATGAGGCTTGAGGTCACGATTCTCCATTTAGAACATATTTCCATCATTTACTTTGAATGCCACATTGTTAGTTCCGTCAAATCACTAGTTGACGTCCAAAAATACACTCTGAGTGTTAAGCTAAGAGAATAAATTCCTTGCCACCATACTTGCTATATTTGTAAAAATCAACGTATATGACCATCTAGAAATACTTTGTTAGAAATTTGTCCATATACCTTGTCCTGGGACTGGACAAACCGAAGGAACTGTTCTATTAATCCATTTTGGGCAATTTCTACCTAGGATTAACCGAACAGTCCTTTCACTTTACTCCGCTTCAATTATCTTTCTCATAAGTTGATTCGTAACCATTATGCCGATACATAGTGGTTTTCGGATAATAAATCCAACCGGTCTCTTCGTATTGACAACGGAGGTATAAAATAAACCAAAACTCTAATAGTCGGTTATTTAACTATTAAAGGAAATATCCATACAATCAACGATCATATTTCACAATAGAAATTCTATTGATCAATCATCAATCAATACTGGCCCCCTTTTTAGATTACTTCTTATTATCATTTCCCATTTTATTAGCTTTCCATATATTTCCCACAACTCGTTTGGTCTCTCATATTCCTGTAACACATTTCCAAATATTATAAGCTATTTATTTTCCATATTCCATAAAATATCTCTTACTAATATTATAAGACATTTCCATCTCTCCAATTTTCAATTTTCATTACTTTATTTCTCATTTACCAAATTATTTTATTTTCTATGCTAGTAAAACATCTCTGAATTTCTATGGAAAATGTTCCAAAAAAATTTATTTGCATTTAACCGATGTTATATCAAACATCATTATTATAATTTAACCCAATAATCATTTATTAATCATATTACTAACCAATTTTGCTACCGAACCTTAACGATTCCTCAGTCGATCGTGAAGTCAATCAAGTTGGGGTATAATTACCTTTCGGACCTTGATCGAACATCATTCTCAACTTCGAGACAGTCAAGTTCACCACTTCAAATCTATAACAGTCGTTACTCATGCAACTCTCGGATTCAATTTAAGAGTCCACTTCTTTTATGGAAAAACAATGATTATAACGATAGTGTTAATACTTGTTTCTGGAATATTTTAATTTAAAATATAACTTTAATTCATTAATTTGAATAAATAAGTAAATGAATAATAATTAAATAATTAAATCTTGATGAAAACAAAAATTAAAAAGTACTTCCTTGAATTCGATATAATCGAATGTCAATAAATAACTCTATTTCGAATATTCTATATTCGATTAATATTCCGAACTTCGGAATAAATCTACTATTTCAGGTTTACTCAAATTCCACTTTATAAATATTTCCATTTTGCAAAATATTTGCTTCCAAATCGTTATTCATTTTAATATGAATATCATTCTTCAATAGAAATCTATACTCGTTTATCAAATCAACTTGATTTTATCTGTAAATATCATTATAGATTCAAAACAATTTACTTTATAAATTCGCATCATATTTATAAATAATTCTGTTTATAATTTTGCTTACAACACCTTTCTGTTTATATATACCAAATTCAAATTTCCTTTTTAGATAATTTCATTTACAAAATATCTGCTTTAAACCATTATTTACCTTAATCGAGAATAGTATTTCTTTATTATAACCAATCCGCCTAGTTACATATTTTTAAATAATGTTTAAAAATCCTGATTCTGTTTACTAACTTCTATTGGTATAATTATTCAATTAAAATCTTATTTCTATTCAATCTATTTATAATCTCGTTAAATATTTCCTTATAATAGCTAAGTTCAAATCTCTTTTCACATACTAGTTTCAAAACCAATTTCTTTCGATATACATTCAAACTTAAATTTATATTTTTATTTATCCAATGATAAAAATTTCACTTAATTCATAAACTCAATTAAACATCACTTCTTGTTCCCTCTATTAAACAGGTTTTTAATTTCAACTCTATTCGAAATTAAATTTTTATTTTTGGAAACAAATTCCCTTTTTAAAACTCAAATTCCCTTTTCTATATTCAAAAATATTTACGGTATTTGAATATCAAAATTCTAGGGCCAGTGTAATTTAAACACAACATAATCTGTAATGTCGCGTTTTGTTAGCTGTCGAATAATTAATTTATTTAATTATTTATATATCGATTTGGCGATATCGATAACTTAAAGTACAACGTTCGAACTTATAATTTATAAATTATAATTAAAACGAACCTGAAACGTCGCGGCAGTTCGCAATTTGGCGATTTGAACTTCAACTAAATGTACATGATTCATTTTAAGCCGGATTTCTGTGAAACAAGAAACGTGTGGAGCTGGTGGAGTATATCTTTCTAGTGGAAGAGAAAAATGGGGATTTCGTCGTGTAGATTTTGATGTATGGCCAAATCAAATTTTAGAATAGTCGCTATAGAATCGTTTATCGACCATAACGGTTTATTCGATATAACTGCATATTGGGTTTGAATTTAGACAAGGTTCTTTTGAGACGTAGTGATAATTTAATTTTTAGAATTTTTCTGTAATTTTTAATTAATTAAATAAGCAACTTTTTATTTGGAGTATTTTGCACCCTGTAGTCGACATTTTGGGGTTTCACAATATGAGTTAATCTACCAGTATTATTATATTTTTGGGATCGTGGAACCAAGCTCAATACAACGGTATCTTGATTTCTGTCCGTACGTGGATGGAATTTACGTAACATGGTACTTTGGGAAAAAACCAAACTCTAAAGACACATTCCTTCACGTATTCTCTTTCACAACCGTCCATGGATACTCCTGCACCCACATTATTGCCTCCAGCACCAAAGAAATCCCATCGTCCATCAAGTGATCCAAAGAAGTCCCCGCACTTCATTTCTCAGCCACCATCGAAGCAAAATGCCAAATGTGGAGCATCCTTTTCCAAGAGTCCAAAAGAAATTCTCCTGTATATATATAGAATACCCTTAAAATTTCGTAACCTAACTCATCTCCTTCTGTCCATTTTCTTAGCTGCCACCATCCACCTTTTCAAAACGCGAAGGCCCATTCCAAGAAATCAAAGAAAATCAAAATACAATACCTAAAATTCCTCAAACGAATTGCAGTGGCTTCCTATTCTCTTGTTCTTCAAACCCATACGCCCAGAAATTTCTGCGATGCGTTCTGGAGTGCTCGAGGTCTTCGAAAGTGAGCCTAGGGCCAGATTGTTAGGTGGTTGTTGCGACTGGGTGATGAAGATGGAGAACGAGGCCAAGACGGTGGAAATCTGAGTTCGAAAGGGAGGCCGATGGGGGTAAGAGGTGAGAAGCAGCGAGTGTAGATGGGTGAGAGGTGTTGATGGGAGTTTAAACTTGCTGTTGTCAGTTGGTTTGGAGCTCCAGTTTTCGAATGCAGTCACTTGTAGCTCGAGACAAGGAGATAGTTGTGGCCTAGGTGCCGAAAACAATGGAGGGATTATGGTGAAAAGTTGGTTGTCAGTGGAATCATGGTGATGGAGATAAATGGAGGAGTTGAGCTGGCTATTGTGAGGAGTTTTTGCGAAGGTAGGTTGAGTGAATAAGATGGTGGGTGCGGTATGTATTTACTAAGGATGGCTTTGGCGGAGAACAGAAAAACGGAATGTTGTCAAATGAAGGGTGCAAAGCTTCAGAAGGGCGTGGAAATACATATCGGAGACTGGTAATTTGTATGTGGTAAAGGAGGAGTTGTATGGATTAGGCATGCCACTCACGTGAATTATGTGAATAGCAGGGACCTAAAAATAAAACAGAGGAGCTGGTCACAGTGCGAATTAAAGTGGAAGATGATGGTAGGTAATTTCGGGTCTGTGTTTATACAAACATTGATGGGCCGTAAAGAAGAAAAAAATGGATGGGCCGAGGGATGGATGGGAGAATTGCAAAGTGGTTCGGCAGCTTGAATGAAGAAACTATGCGGATCAGTGAAGAATTTGTGATGGCCCAATTAAACCGAAATGGTAAAGCCCAATAAGTTTTATAATTCAAGTTTAATATAAATAAAATACTGTATAACTTTCACTCTTATATCTTCGTCATACGCTATCGGAATCAAACAAAACAAGATCCGTTAGGATCGTATGGACGATGACTACCAAATGGGACTGACTGGAAGTCCATCGGAGCTCATTACAATTTATGGTGAAATAAATTGTCTGATCAGAATCGACTAATGCAAACCGTTATTTAATGGCTAACGCGCAAATGTGAGTAAAACTCACTAACTCTCCTCAGTTTATATTTTTATATAAACTGTGTTAAATGATTTGATTGCTGTGTATTGATAGTTTGGACTGTTAAATAGATTTGATTGAAACATAGATATAGTTATATATATAAACGACAATCAAATATTGATTCAGTTCATCAGTATATTTCATGTTGGAATTAAATTGATGTATATTTTATTGTGTAACATCTGTGGATGCAGGGAAACAGGTTGGAGGAATCCGACTGGATTCCTCAACATTTATTTTACCATTTTTCATATATTATGATATATGATGTGTTATGAAATCTGTTATTGATTTCATATGTTTGAATGATACCGATCATTGTTATACGACACGTTAAACACCGTAGGTGATACTAGAATGTAAAAAGGGAATCTTCAATGTTTATATTGAAAATAAATCTTATGTATAAAATCGATAGGATTTTATAAAATGAAAACATTTATTTATTTTAGGAAATAAATAAAGGAACATTTATTTAGATTATAAATAAATGGAATAAAGGAATATTTATTTAGGGAATAAATAAAGGAACACTTGTTCGGAAAATAAATAGAATTATACAAGGATAGATTTAAACACGTACTTCGCACACGGTATAACACGATATGGATTTAAATGAGATATTAAATAGGAAATCTGTTTTAAACAGATAAATTGAAGTAGATTAATTTATAAATAATGTTTTATAAATTAAATAAATTATTTATCATTGATAAATGGAATATATATAAGTCTGGACTTATATAGAGAAGTAGAAACGTTATTAAAAGGACATTTATAAAGTGAAGAACCGTTACTGAAAGTAAATCTTTATAAATGGATAAACGTTGTAAAAAGTAAATCTTTATCAATGTATAAACGTTGTAAAAAGGAAATCTTTTGAAATGAATAAACGTTAGTAAAAGGAGTTAATCGAATTTAGTTATTCGAAATGAGTTATTCGAATTAGATATTTGAATAGAGTTAAACCCATTAGAGTGATTTGAATTACTCATTCGAATAGAGTTAAACAAAGTAATTTGTTAGGTTAACCAAAGCAAGTTAGTCGAGTTAAACAAAGTAATTTGTTAGGTTAACCAAAGCAAGTTAGTCGAGTTAATCAAAGTAATTGGTTAAGTTAACCAAAGTAAATTAGTTAAGATAAACTAAGCGGTTAATCGAAGTGAATTAGTTAAGTTAAACTAATTTGTAAATCAAAGTGAATTAGTTGCGTCAAACTAAGTGAATTAGTCAAGTTAAACTAATTGGTTAATCGAAGTAAATTAGTTGGGTTAATCAAAGTGAATTAGTTGAGTTAAACTAAGTAAATCGGTTAGACTTAATCAAAGTGAATTAACTAAGTTAAACTAAGTGGATTAGTTCAGTTAATCGAGACAAGTAAATCAAGTTAGGTTAAACCATTTGAGTTAACCAGTTAGGTTAAACCATTTGAGTTAACCAGTTAGGTTAAACCATTTGAGTTAACCAGTTAAAATTTACCAGTTAAAGTTTACCAGTTAGAGTTGACCAGTTAGAGTTGACCAGTTAGAGTTGACCAATTAGAGTTATCCAAGTAGAGTTAATCGAGTAGAGTTGCCGAATATCACTTATTCGAAGTAGAGTTATCGAATATAGTGTATTCAAGGGAAGAGTAATTGAATATAGTTTATTCGAGTGGAGAAATCAAATGTTATTCATTTGAGAAGAGTTACCGAATATTATTTATTCGAAGAGTAGTTATCGAATATTGGTTATTCGAAGTTAGTTAATCCAAAGGAGTTATTCAAAGTTAGTTAATCCAAAGGAGTTATTCAAAGTTAGTTAATCCAAAGGAGTTATTCGAAGTTAGTTAATCGAAAGGAGTTATTCGAAGTTAGTTAATCCAAAGGAGTTATTCGAAGTTAGTTAATCCAAAGGAGTTATTCGAAGTTAGCTAATCCAAAGGAGTTATTCGAAGTTAGTTAATCCAAAGGAGTTAATATAGTTATTCGAAAGAAGGTGTTAATCGAATATAGTTATTCGAGTAAAGTTAAAAGAGTTTTCGAAATGAGTTATTCGAATTAGATATTTGAATAGAGTTAAACACATTAGAGTTATTCGAATTAGTTATTCGAATAGAGTTAAACACGTAAGAGTTAATTGAATATTAGTTATTCAATTGAGTTAATCGAATGTAGTTATTCGAGAAGAGTTAAATCGAATTTAGTTATTCGAAAAGAGTTAATCAATTTGAGTTAAGTTAATCGATTTGAATTAAGTTGAATCGAAATGGAGTAAATCGATTAGAATTAAGATTTATCGAGTTAAGTAATCGAGTTGAGATAATCGAGTTAAGAAAATCAAGTTGAGTTAATCGAATAAGTTATTCGATAAGAGTAAATCCATTTAAGTTAAATCGGATGTTAGTTATTCGATAAGAATTGACATATTTAAGAAAATCGAATATTTGTTATTCGATAGGAGTTAATGAAATAGAGCCAACCAAGAAGAGTTATTCGAATATTAGTTATTCGATAGGAGTTAATCGAAATAGAGTTTATCAAATATAAGTCATTAACAAGGGAGTTAATCGAATAGAGAGTACTCGAAGAGAGAAATACGTCGAATTCAATTATAGCGAATTCGGGAAAGTACTATTTACTTCCCAGGGTTTAAATCAAGATTTAGTTATTGATTTAGAAATTAGGTGTCTGTTAAATTATTCGAGTTAGGAAATAAATTTATAATTTAGGTTAGATATTTTAGGGGTAGGAATTATAACGTTATAGTTATAATCAAACGTTGTCATATAAGAAGTAGATTCGTAACCTGAATCCGAGAATTTGCGTAAACAGATGATTGTAAAAAGTGAGTGATGAGCTTCATCTATTTCACAGTAAAGGACGTTGTTCAATTAAGGTCTGAGAGGTAATTATACCCCAACTTGATTGACTTCAGAATTGACAAAGGAATAGTTGTGGTTCGATCTAAAAGGTTGATTAGGAATAAAGTTAAGGAATAAGCGATAAATGGATTAAGCAAAACGATGTTTTATACAACGTTCATTGGAAATCCGTAAATGAGTTTTGGAAACGTTTTCCAAATATAGTCAAATATGTTTTCTAAACATAGAAAATGAAATGTTTTCATGATAAGAATTTAAGAAATAGAGTTAAGCAAATTCAGAAACTGACTGGAGAGGGTAAGTTGAACGGTTTTCTAAGTGACGATCTGATGTTGGTTTCGACCTTCCGGATTGATACTTAGAGAATTGTTCTCATACTAGTTACAGTTAGGGACTGATAGATGCGAAAGAATAGTGATGTGAAAATAAGCTATGGAAATGTTTTCCAATGATTAATAACATATATTTTCTAAATATATGAAATAAGGAAATGTGAACATATGATTGATCGATCGAATTCCCATTTGGAAATAAGATCGTTGTTTGTACACCGACATGTTTTCATTTGATAGTTGAATCACAGACTATCAAAGTTTTGACCTTATTTACGTTGTAAATATGGAGAGACCGGTTGGATTATTATCCGAAGAACCACTCCGTATTAGCATAAGCGTTGTGAATCAAGTACGCTGAAGATAATTGAAGACGGAGTGAAGTGCAAGGGCTATTGTGAAAAGCCTAGGTAATATGGATTCACTGAATAGTACCTTCGGTTTGTTCAGTCCCAGGACAACGTATATGGATGAGTGTCTGACAAAGTATTCTTAACGAATCATATATGTTGATCTCTTTAAACGTATTACGTTGGTGGCGGAGAAATTCGTTTCTCTTAGCTTTTATACTCGTGATGCCTTGAGAAATCGATAATGATTTGGCGGGTATGACGATGTGGCATTCAAAGTAATTGAAGCAATAATCTGTCAAAGTGATAAACGTGACCTCAAACCTCACAACTCGGAAATAACAGAAGTTGGGCTAGGCAGCATGGCTAGTTGGGCCATACCCAAGCAGTGTGTATTATCACCATCTAGAGAATATTCAATTGTACTTCTTTATAATCTATTTCAATGCTGTCCCTTATCGGGAAGGATGGTTGCTGATCCCAACCATCGGTGATAATATATTCGTCACACTCAAGCTAAATGAGTGGACGGTCATGTGTGGCCGGGTTGCAAGACGTTCTTGTTGAACCCTAGTGTATCTCCTCTAGAGTACACTGATCGGAAGGTGCTCCCATACCTTGTCTGTTGGAATCCAATCTCCAATAAGCGCTCACGGTTTTATTTGTATACTATAAATGTGGAACGTGAGATGCAAGCGTTCTGCTAGATTGTTATCTATTTGTATGTAGACATTATTATAATATCAGAAAGATATCCTTTATTTAATCAAGTGTTGGAGTTTTATTCACACCAGTCCCATGACTGACCCGGAGTTTATTTTGTTTTGTTTTCACTAAACTCTTGGGTGCCTAAATTTGTACGGGCAGTCAAGTAGTCGGGATTTTACAGATACACTTGGAGAGCTTGGAGCAGGAGACTTCAGGATTATAGCTATTATTATTCCGCTGTGTTGTTAAGTGTTGTACTTTGAAATGGTATGTATATACGAGTACCGATTTGTATTTCAAAGTTATGTTATATTTTATTCGTTCCGCTGTGAGATTCGTGTTTACTCTGATGATGTAAGTTCTTCTTCTTCTTCTATTCTATTAGTTCTATCTTTTCTTCCTCACCCTCTACTTTCTTTCACTAACGTTCCCGGAATTTCCAACTCTCGAGGAGTCGGAAATTTCCAGCCGTTACAGTTGGTATCAGAGCTTAAGTTAAGTGATTACCTTGGCTCTGTGGCATAACTCGATAGAGATGGGATTAGTAATATCCTAGATTGAGTTTGAGTGTATATATATGAGCGCGTAATTGTTATTCAATATAAAATGGTTTTATATTATGGAGACTCATTGGTTGAGTGGCTTATGAATTCTGGTCGATTAGTTGATCCACTATATCGATAAGGGTTACTAAACACTCGAATACGATGAACCGTCATGGTATGTTTTGAAAGAGGGTAAATGAAATAATTTTTCCCAAAATATATTTGTTTATAGAAGAAATATATATCTTGAAATTATTATAGTATATTGATTGTGTTGGTTGTTATTATAATCGAATAAGATTATAAAAGGGTGAAATGGTTATAAATGACCAATCAGAATTCATTTGAATGTAATATATGAAATAGTTTGAATTAAATATGAATTTAAATCAGAATTTGGAATTTAAAATAAGGAAATTTTAAGTTCCTGGGAGATTTTGAAAATGATTTTCAAATTGAAAATGATATAGTATTGCACTCACTTCGATAGCTGGAAAATAGATTCTGATGATGAATCTAGACATCATCAGTGTTCATTTTCGAGTTCTAAGTGACGGATTACTAGCAAAGGTTTTGTTTTTGAATTGTTTTGAGAAAACAAGTTGTTTAGAAATTCAAAGGTTTTGAATTGGCATTATGATTTCAAATTGATTTGAAATGAACTCAGGAATCTAAGTTCTGGAATTAAAATTTAACTAATGAAGTTAAATGGATTAAAATGGAAAAAGTGAATAAATAAATTTGAATTTAACTTGAACTAAGTTAAATGAAATTGGATTGGATTATAGAATAATCTGAAATGGGATTAAGTCGATAACTTAAGAGTTGAAATTTGATATTAGAGTTTGAATGGAATTCGACTTAAGTATAAGCGAATGATTTGGTTGAGAACCAACTGACAGGAGTTTGATTGGAATGACATTTATATATGATGAGTTGAGTAACAGATGAAAGGGATAGAGTTAAATTCCCGACAAAAAGGTACAAGTTTATACCATATACGAGTTTGGATTTTATGAGCCGAATTAGCAAGCCGCTTGGCTATTTTGATTTCCTTTTGGATTGGAGGAGGCCTAGAGAGGCGAGTTGTGGTTTGACGTATTGAGCCGTACAAAGGATGTTATGGCAAAAAAATTCGAAAATTTAAGGTGTTAGAAAATTTTTAAAATTTTTGAAAATTTTAGTTGGTCGGAAATGAATTAATAAATTAATTAAAATTAAATGAGTCCAGTCGAAACTGAAATTTAGAGGTAAACGAAAAAAGGATTTTTAAATCTAGTTAGTAAAGTTGGTAGCATTTTCCTAGCTTAGCAATTTCGAGGACGAAATTATTTTAAGGGGGGAAGTCTGTAATGGCGCGTTTTGTTAGCTGTCGAATAATTAATTTATTTAATTATTTATATATCGATTTGGCGATATCGATAACTTAAAGTACAACGTTCGAACTTATAATTTATAAATTATAATTAAAACTAACCTGAAACGTCGCGGCAGTTCGCAATTTGGCGATTTGAACTTCAACTAAATACATGATTCATTTTAAGCCGAATTTCTGTGAAACAAGAAACGTGTGGAGCTGGTGGAGTATATCTTTCTAGTGGAAGAGAAAAATGGGGATTTCGTCGTGTAGATTTTGATGTATGGCCAAATCAAATTTTAGAATAGTCGTTATAGAATCGTTTATCGACCATAACGGTTTATTCGATATAACTGCATATTGGGTTTGAATTTAGACAAGGTTCTTTTGAGACGTAGTGATAATTTAATTTTTAGAATTTTTCTGTAATTTTTAATTAATTAAATAAGCAACTTTTTATTTGGAGTATTTTGCACCCTGTAGTCGACATTTTGGGGTTTCACAATATGAGTTAATCTACCGGTATTATTATATTTTTGGGATCGTGGAACCAAGCTCAATACAACGGTATCTTGATTTCTGTCCGTACGTGGATGGAATTTACGTAACATGGTACTTTGGGAAAAAACCAAACTCTAAAGACACATTCCTTCACGTATTCTCTTTCACAACCGTCCATGGATACTCCTGCACCCACGTTATTGCCTCCAGCACCAAAGAAATCCCATCGTCCATCAAGTGATCCAAAGAAGTCCCCGCATTTCATTTCTCAGCCACCATCGAAGCAAAATGCCAAACGTGGAGCATCCTTTTCCAAGAGTCCAAAAGAAATTCTCCTGTATATATATATAGAATACCCTTAAAATTTCGTAACCTAACTCATCTCCTTCTGTCCATTTTCTTAGCTGCCACCATCCACCTTTTCAAAACGCGAAGGCCCATTCCAAGAAATCAAAGAAAATCAAAATACAATACCTAAAATTCCTCAAACGAATTGCAGTGGCTTCCTATTCTCTTGTTCTTCGAACCCATACGCCCAGAAATTTCTGCGATGCGTTCTGGAGTGCTCGAGGTCTTCGAAAGTGAGCCTAGGGCCAGATTGTTAGGCGGTTGTTGCGACTGGGTGATGAAGATGGAGAACGAGGCCAAGACGGTGGAAATCTGAGTTCGAAAGGGAGGCCGATGGGGGTAAGTGGTGAGAAGCAGCGAGTGTAGATGGGTGAGAGGTGTTGATGGGAGTTTAAACTTGCTGTTGTCAGTTGGTTTGGAGCTCCAGTTTTCGAATGCAGTCACTTGTAGCTCGAGACAAGGAGATAGTTGTGGCCTCGGTGCTGAAAAACAATGGAGGGATTATGGTGAAAAGTTGGTTGTCAGTGGAATCATGGTGATGGAGATAAATGGAGGAGTTGAGCTGGCTATTGTGAGGAGTTTTTGAGAAGGTAGGTTGAGTGAATAAGATGGTGGGTGCGGTATGTATTTACTAAGGATGGCTTTGGCGGAGAACAGAAAGACGGAATGTAGTCAAATGAAGGGTGCAAAGCTTCAGAAGGGCGTGGAAATACATATCGGAGACAGGTAATTTGTATGTGGTAAAGGAGGAGTTGTATGGATTAGGCACGCCACTCACGTGAATTATGTGAATAGCAGGGACCTAAAAATAAAACAGAGGAGCTGGTCACGGTGCGAATTAAAGTGGAAGATGATGGTAGGTAATTTCGGGTCTGTGTTTATACAAACATTGATGGGCCGTAAAGAAGAAAAAAATGGATGGGCCGAGGGATGGATGGGAGAATTGCAAAGTGGTTCGGCAGCTTAAATGAAGAAACTATGCGGATCAGTGAAGAATTTGTGATGGCCCAATTAAACCGAAATGGTAAAGCCCAATAAGTTTTATAATTCAAGTTTAATATAAATAAAATACTGTATAACTTTCACTCTTATATCTTCGTCATACGCTATCGGAATCAAACAAAACAAGATCCGTTAGGATCGTATGAACGATGACTACCAAATGGGACTGACTGGAAGTCCATCGGAGCTCATTACAATTTATGGTGAAATAAATTGTCTGATCAGAATCGACTAATGCAAACCGTTATTTAATGGCTAACGCGCAAATGTGAGTAAAACTCACTAACTCTCCTCAGTTTATATTTTTATATAAACTGTGTTAAATGATTTGATTGTTGTGTATTGATAGTTTGGACTGTTAAATAGATTTGATTGAAACATAGATATAGTTATATATATAAACGACAATCAAATATTGATTCAGTTCATCAGTATATTTCATGTTGGAATGAAATTGATGTATATTTTATTGTGTAACATCTGTGGATGCAGGGAAACAGGTTGGAGGAATCCGACTGGATTCCTCAACATTTATTTTACCATTTTTCATATATTATGATATATGATGTGTTATGAAATATGTTATTGATTTCATATGTTTGAATGATACCGATCATTGTTATACGACACGTTAAACACCGTAGGTGATACTAGAATGTAAAAAGGGAATCTTCAATGTTTATATTGAAAATAAATCTTATGTATAAAATCGATAGGATTTTATAAAATGAAAACATTTATTTATTTTAGGAAATAAATAAAGGAACATTTATTTAGATTATAAATAAATGGAATAAAGGAATATTTATTTAGGGAATAAATAAAGGAACACTTGTTCGGAAAATAAATAGAATTATACAAGGATAGATTTAAACACGTGCTTCGCACAAGGTATAACACGATATGGATTTAAATGAGATATTAAATAGGAAATCTGTTTTAAACAGATAAATTGAAGTAGATTAATTTACAAATAATGTTTTATAAATTAAATAAATTATTTTTCGTTGATAAATGGAATATATATAAGTCTGGACTTATATAGAGAAGTAGAAACGTTATTAAAAGGACATTTATAAAGTGAAGAACCGTTACTGAAAGTAAATCTTTATAAATGGATAAACGTTGTAAAAAGTAAATCTTTATCAATGTATAAATGTTGTAAAAAGGAAATCTTTTGAAATGAATAAACGTTAATAAAAGGAGTTAATCGAATTTAGTTATTCGAAATGAGTTATTCGAATTAGATATTTGAATAGAGTTAAACCCATTAGAGTGATTCGAATTACTCATTCGAATAGAGTTAAACAAAGTAATTTGTTAGGTTAACCAAAGCAAGTTAGTCGAGTTAAACAAAGTAATTTGTTAGGTTAACCAAAGCAAGTTAGTCGAGTTAATCAAAGTAATTGGTTAAGTTAACCAAAGTAAATTAGTTAAGATAAACTAAGCGGTTAATCGAAGTGAATTAGTTAAGTTAAACTAATTTGTAAATCAAAGTGAATTAGTTGCGTCAAACTAAGTGAATTAGTCAAGTTAAACTAATTGGTTAATCGAAGTAAATTAGTTGGGTTAATCAAAGTGAATTAGTTGAGTTAAACTAAGTATATCGGTTAGACTTAATCAAAGTGAATTAACTAAGTTAAACTAAGTGGATTAGTTCAGTTAATCGAGACAAGTAAATCAAGTTAGGTTAAACCATTTGAGTTAACCAGTTAGGTTAAACCATTTGAGTTAACCAGTTAGGTTAAACCATTTGAGTTAACCAGTTAAAATTTACCAGTTAAAGTTTACCAGTTAGAGTTGACCAGTTAGAGTTGACCAGTTAGAGTTGACCAGTTAGAGTTATCCAAGTAGAGTTAATCGAGTAGAGTTGCCGAATATCACTTATTCGAAGTAGAGTTATCGAATATAGTGTATTCAAGGGAAGAGTAATCGAATACAGTTTATTCGAGTGGAGAAATCAAATGTTATTCATTTGAGAAGAGTTACCGAATATTATTTATTCGAAGAGTAGTTATCGAATATTGGTTATTCGAAGTTAGTTAATCCAAAGGAGTTATTCAAAGTTAGTTAATCCAAAGGAGTTATTCAAAGTTAGTTAATCCAAAGGAGTTATTCAAAGTTAGTTAATCCAAAGGAGTTATTCGAAGTTAGTTAATCCAAAGGAGTTATTCAAAGTTAGTTAATCCAAAGGAGTTATTCGAAGTTAGCTAATCCAAAGGAGTTATTCGAAGTTAGTTAATCCAAAGGAGTTAGACGAAGAGTTAATCGAATTTAGTTATTCGAAAGAAGGTGTTAATCGAATATAGTTATTCGAGTAAAGTTAAAAGAGTTAATCGAATTTAGTTATTCGAAATGAGTAATTCGAATTAGATATTTGAATAGAGTTAAAACACATTAGAGTTATTCGAATTAGTTATTCGAATAGAGTTAAACACGTAAGAGTTAATTGAATATTAGTTATTCAATTGAGTTAATCGAATGTAGTTATTCGAGAAGAGTTAAATCGAATTTAGTTATTCGAAAAGAGTTAATCAATTTGAGTTAAGTTAATCGATTTGAATTAAGTTGAATCGAAATGGAGTAAATCGATTAGAATTAAGATTTATTGAGTTAAGTAATCGAGTTGAGATAATCGAGTTAAGAAAATCAAGTTGAGTTAATCGAATAAGTTATTCGATAAGAGTAAATCCATTTAAGTTAAATCGGATGTTAGTTATTGGATAAGAATTGACATATTTAAGAAAATTGAATATTTGTTATTCGATAGGAGTTAATGAAATAGAGCCAACCAAGAAGAGTTATTCGAATATTAGTTATTCGATAGGAGTTAATCGAAATAGAGTTTATCGAATATAAGTTATTAACAAGGGAGTTAATCGAATTGAGAGTACTCGAAGAGAGAAATACGTCGAATTCAATTATAGCGAATTCGGGAAAGTACTATTTACTTCCCAGGGTTTAAATCAAGATTTAGTTATTGATTTAGAAATTAGGGGTCTGTTAAATTATTCGAGTTAGGAAATTAATTTATAATTTAGGTTAGATATTTTAGGGGTAGGAATTATAACGTTATAGTTATAATCAAACGTTGTCATATAAGAAGTAGATTCGAAACCTGAATCCGAGAATTTGCGTAAACAGATGATTGTAAAAAGTGAGTGATGAGCTTCATCTATTTCACAGTAAAGGACGTTGTTCAATTAAGGTCTGAGAGGTAATTATACCCCAACTTGATTGACTTCAGAATTGACAAAGGAATAGTTGTGGTTCGATCTAAAAGGCTGATTAGGAATAAAGTTAAGGAATAAGCGATAAATGGATTAAGCGAAACGATGTTTTATACAACGTTCATTGGAAATCCGTAAATGAATTTTGGAAACGTTTTCCAAATATAGTCAGATATGTTTTCTAAACATAGAAAATGAAATGTTTTCATGATAAGAATTTAAGAAATAGAGTTAAGCAAATTCAGAAACTGACTGGAGAGGGTAAGTTGAACGGTTTTCTAAGTGACGATCTGATGTTGGTTTCGACCTTCCGGATTGATACTTAGAGAATTGTTCTCATACTAGTTACAGTTAGGGACTGATAGATGCGAAAGAATAGTGATGTGAAAATAAGCTATGGAAATGTTTTCCAATGATTAATAACATATATTTTCTAAATATATGAAATAAGGAAATGTGAACATATGATTGATCGATCGAATTCCCATTTGGAAATAAGATCGTTGTTTGTACACCGACATGTTTTCATTTGATAGTTGAATCACAGACTATCAAAGTTTTGACCTTATTTACGTTGTAAATATGGAGAGACCGGTTGGATTATTATCCGAAGAACCACTCCGTATTAGCATAAGCGTTGTGAATCAAGTACGCTGAAGATAATTGAAGACGGAGTGAAGTGCAAGGGCTATTGTGAAAAGCCTAGGTAATATGGATTCACTGAATAGTACCTTCGGTTTGTTCAGTCCCAGGACAACGTATATGGATGAGTGTCTGACAAAGTATTCTTAACGAATCATATATGTTGATCTCTTTAAACGTATTACGTTGGTGGCGGAGAAATTCGTTTCTCTTAGCTTTTATACTCGTGATGCCTTGAGAAATCGATAATGATTTGGCGGGTATGACGATGTGGCATTCAAAGTAATTGAAGCAATAATCTGTCAAAGTGATAAACGTGACCTCAAACCTCACAACTCGGAAATAACAGAAGTTGGGCTAGGCAGCATGGCTAGTTGGGCCATACCCAAGCAGGGTGTATTATCACCATCTAGAGAATATTCAATTGTACTTCTTTATAATCTATTTCAATGCTGTCCCTTATCGGGAAGGATGGTTGCTGATCCCAACCATCGGTGATAATATATTCGTCACACTCAAGCTAAATGAGTGGACGGTCATGTGTGGCCGGGTTGCAAGACGTTCTTGTTGAACCCTAGTGTCTCTCCTCTAGAGTACATTGATCGGAAGGTGCTCCCATACCTTGTCTGTTGGAATCCAATCTCCAATAAGCGCTCACGGTTTTATTTGTATACTATAAATGTGGAACGTGAGATGCAAGCGTTCTGCTAGATTGTTATCTATTTGTATGTAGACATTATTATAATATCAGAAAGATATCCTTTATTTAATCAAGTGTTGGAGTTTTATTCACACCAGTCCCATGACTGAGCCGGAGTTTATTTTGTTTTGTTTTCCCTAAACTCTTGGGTGCCTAAATTTGTACGGGCAGTCAAGTAGTCGGGATTTTACAGATACACTTGGAGAGCTTGGAGCAGGCGACTTCAGGATTATAGCTATTATTATTCCGCTGTGTTGTTAAGTGTTGTACTTTGAAATGGTATGTATATACGAGTACCGATTTGTATTTCAAAGTTATGTTATATTTTATTCGTTCCGCTGTGAGATTCGTGTTTACTCTGTTGATGTAAGTTCTTCTTCTTCTTCTATTCTATTAGTTCTATCTTTTCTTCCTCACCCTCTACTTTCTTTCACTAACGTTCCCGGAATTTCCGACTCTCGAGGAGTCGGAAATTTCCAGCCGTTACATAATCAATCGCCAATTATATATCACATCAATTAACACAATAAATGAAAACAGTAATATAAATGTTGAGGAATCCAGTTAGATCCCTCCAACTTGTTTCCCTGCATCTGCAGATGTTAAACAGTATAAATAATACCATTTTCACTTCACTGTGCGATAATATGGTAAATAGAATCAGTATTCAATCAATGATCTAAATATATATTTATATTAATCATGCCAACCAATTTATCAACCATTTATCCAAACAACCATCACACAACATAAAATTACTATAAATAAATTTAAAAGGGTCCGTTTAGCACAGGTCCCTATTAAGTTTAAAATTAGGCTCACATCCGGTCCTAAACTTATTGTAAATTAGGTCCCTATTTTTCGAAAATAGGTAAAAAAAAGTACATAAAAAATCACAAAAATTCATTATTAATAAAACACGTACACACCAAAAAATTTAGGTGGAAAAACTATCAAAAACCACATCAAAACCCAAAATAACACAAAAACAGCGAAACAACAGGTTTTGCATCAAAAGATGCACCTATTCATTCATAGTTGCGTACATTCATGCTTATTTTCATTGTTGCGTCCAACTGTAGTATAAATGCATACATGTATGCAGCTAAATATCATTATACACATCCTTTTATGCATATATTCAAATTCGGCCTGTTTTTTCAAGCATTCGCCGTTTTCAGACATTGCTGCACACATTTATGCTCTTATACAGAATATACGCATACATTCGTGCGCATATTCAGAAGCCTTCACCCCCTTTAAATTTGTTGCACACATGCATGTATATATACAGAATAGTTGCATTCATGTATGCAACTACTCATAACACATGAATCTCAATTCAACTTTATATACATACATGTATGCAGGTATTTGCTAATAGTTGCATACACGTATGCACATATTGGTCCAGAAATTTCGACAGAAGATGCTGAAAGAATATATGCATACATGTATGCTACTATTGGAAATAGTTGCACAGATGTATGCAACTTTTTATTATTTTCTCCGTGGACTCCTGTGGACGTTTCCAGAATTTAGAATTTTTTTTTTTTAGTGAGTGGAGCATTTTTTTTGTCAAAGAGGGGAAAAGGCGGAAGTGGGCGAAGCAGGAAGCGGAAGTGCCAAAAAAAAAGAGCATCACCTAAAAAGAGGGACCGGGTTTACATATCAAACTTTCACTGGATGCCGCTCCTATTATGAAACATAATAGGGATGTGGTACAAATTTTCACAATTTAGAACTCGTTTATATAAAAGTATAAACAAGACAGAGTTGGTGAGTTTACTCGCATTGTTTTGCATTTGACGATTCTGCTTTTGTTTCATTTAAAATGGAATAGGCATGTAACGACCCAGAAAATTCGACAACTAGAATATGATATTTATTAGAAATTTAAAAATCAAATATATTGTTTTGTATATGGATTGAATTCAATATTTAATTTAAAAAAAATGTCATTGGCGTTAAAAAAACTTGAGATTTTATTTGTTAAAAATATGTGAAAAATTGGCCTGGAAATGTGTGTACTCGTGTATATAAAAGATTTAGTTTAACATTTTAAATTTAGGATGAAAACAAAGTTGTGTGGACAAACGAGAAAAAAACGGTGCACCGACGAACAATTTAAGATTTAAAACAACGTCGTATATAGACGAAGTCAGAAAGATTTTTATTGGATTCGTAACGCGACGACGAAAAGATACGCATGATTTTTTGTTACGTTTGAAGATTTTGTTTGCAGTACGAAATCAGAACGATACGTGGTTATTCGTAGTATAGCTTAACTGCGTTATTAGCTACCCTAAATAAAACCTCCCTCGGTTAATATTCAGCGCACCATCGTTATCAAGCAGACCTATTGTGATACACGCAGCTATCCTAATCCTATTTGATGGAACGTCATTCTTATCTACACTTTCCATTCTATAAAAACCATCGCTCTTCCTATTTTCCTTCAGCCGAGGAAAAAATCACCTCTTCTTTTCTCATTTCAATGGCGGCAGCCCTAAAATTTGATCCTCTTCCCAAATAAAGTCGTTTCCTTTTAATGGTCGAAGCCATCTCCCTCCTCTTCCAACTAAATCGCCATCGGCTTTCCCCTAACCCTAATTGAAATCATCCCCGAATTCGAAGCCCTAGATCAGAACTTCAGCCTTTACTCAACTAAGCGTCATCATCTCGTTGACGCTTGCTTCTCCAAATCGTGGCTTCAAAGAACATCGACCCTCGAATCAAAGCTGCTGCTCAAATATCCATCACTGCGCCTTCTTGCTGTAGCGTTCAAGGTGAGCATCGCTCATGACTGATTAATCATTGAGTCAAGTTATTAACCTCAGTAATTAACTAAATATGATAGTTAATCTTTGAATGTTTAAACCGCTTGTCATGTTTGCTATGTCAATTGCTGGAAATATTAAGTCGGTGCGTTTTATGATTTTAGAACCTGGCTGTGTTTTACCTTCAGTAATTGGCATGCTTTACCCTAAACTATGTCGTACCGGACAATTGGAATACCCTGTTGATAGTTAAAAATCTGGAAAACAGCCGAGTTGCAGTCATGTCGTTTACAATGGCCACGAACACTATCATTTAGTACATGATTCTTTTTAGTTACATTTGCTGAAACCATTCAGTATGCACTTTGAAACCATTTATATATGAATGCTGTTAGTTGATCCATACAAGTTATATGTCACCTTACGATCGCATGAACCTTTATGTAATATGCATATGTTGAAAGTCTGAACCCATTTGTATTATGATCAATATGCACTTAGGTTGGCACCTTGAACCCATTGTTAATATTAATTCGAACCAATGAACTGGGATATACACGTTGTTGTATATCATTGAACCTGTATGTGTGAAAACCTGAGGGTATATTTTGCTGTTAGTATCACATGCTGCTTGCTTTACAAACAAAGTGAGTTCACTATTGAGTTGTTGGTTAGTTCATCATTCCCTTTAAACAAATGACCTGCTTATGTAATATACTAACATGATATTCTACTGTAACTTCAATGACCTGCTTATGTAATACACCTTACTGAAATAACATGATATATGTATAAGGGAATGATGGCCTCATGTTGAGATAAATTGCTCGCAACTTAACTGCAAACAATTTGGTTTGCTAAAATTTAACTTTAACATGCCTTCTTTGCAAACTAAATAATGCAGAACAGAGGTGATTAAAAGGGTGGAATGTTATATATTGTATGGAAATGGTTGATAAAAATTCAACTGTTTATAAAAGGTGAAGGGGACCAAATCTTATATGAATAAGTGTTTACTGTACATACCTGACTGCCAGTTTATAACTTTGTTCGTGTAACTGACTTGTACACCAATTGTAGGTACCGGTTCCTTGCATTTATTGGCGGAAATTGCTAGTATACAGGCACATATATATACCAGTATATATATGTGTACATGTATTCTATGCGGGCTGATATAATTAGGTCGAAAAATGGGGTGCCATATATTCATGACCTGCGGTGCGTTAGCATTGTAATCCCCTGAATACACATCTTTGTCTTGTTTACCCAAGGCAAGTCTAAACCTTGTTGTGTACCCTTGAATACTGACGTGAGTATATGGCTATGTAAAATTACACTGCCGTAACCTATTTAAATTCCATGTTTCGTCATCACCAATTACCAAGGCATGGTTCTATTATTTCCTTCGAACTGTTTGAGTTATACACTGTACATCTTTGCACCCATGGATTGTAAACATGCATTCATTCGTATTTATTGTCATGGTTTTTAAGGATGCCTTGCTTCCTTGTTAAAGAAAGGCGGAAATACACCTATGACTGGTTCTGGTTTATTTGCTACAACCTACAGACCCTTTGTTTTGTGACTAAGAAGTAAAACCTGGTATATATATATATTCTTACATGATTAAGTATTTTAATAATAAACCTATGTATATATTTCACTTGGTTAATAACTTGCCACGTTAAAACACCCTTGGCAGTTTTTCATTGAAAAGCAGCTCAATACCTTGTTGTATAAAAGCTGGTTAGGCATATTGTTTATTTCCCTATGTGGTCACCTTATTGCCGCACATATAGTGTGTTATATTTAGAAAATTCGGAAACGGTTATAGGATATGATCGTGCCATGCTCATGAAACTTGAAATGCGTTGCATATATAAATACATGGATCCATTATTCGCCATGTTGTACTTTTCTTGAAACCTTAAATGCACAAATTCATTGCCTTATTTGTCAACCTGAGGGGTGGCAAACCCTGTATAAGTATAGATATAAATGTTATTTTTATCATACTTTATGACTTGCTGAACAAAATTGTCTGGTTCATGCATATTTCATGCTAATTTGACCATGCATGTTGACTGGGTATTTTTGTGACCTACCATGTTCGAATTGCTTGTATGGGGGTTTTTACCATTTGACTAATGTTGCACTTTTGAGTATATACCGCTTCTTGAATTAAAAGTGTCCTTACATTATTGTGCACATATTCCATAGCTGTTCATGTGTTAATCCTGTTATGCCACGCCACCTATATATATATATATACATGTATATGTATGTATGTTGCTCTTGTCGTGTACCTTGCACTTTTGATTTTGGTTTATGGGATGTTGAGGCAGTGCACACGTGTATTTGTGCACGTGTGTACGTGCAGACTTCCGTAACCATTTATCCTTGAAATAAAAAAAGGGATAAGTACAGATGATATATTTGATGTTAGGATGAACTATTATATTTTAGTTTCTATTGAAGTTAATTTGCTTGAACTATGGTTAATCCTGACTCGAGTATTTTTATGTTTTGCATGGGATGCTCGAGTCAGACCCTGAGTATTTCAGATTTAAAGATTTCAGCTCAGGACTCGAAGGTTAGCAACGTTGGGGATTCCGGAGACGGCGCACTCTGAAGTTTCAAACCCGTAAAGATTTTTGTGTGTTATTTTAAAATTCTGTTGTATGTAAAATTTCTGTACCAAAGAAATTCTGATTATATATGTAACGACCCGCATTCTACGTATCTAGGATCGTAGAATATTTATTTCTCTTTCGTATGAAGTCGTATGGTCATGTAACTTTAGGAAACAGCTATTGGGGTCATTTCCCATGTTCATGATTTTTGTCGATTTTTATATGACCATTTTACCTCTAGTTGGTACTGTTTTGGCCATAACTTTTGACTGGAAAGGAATTTTGACTTGAAACCACTTCCATTGGCTCCGGATGATGGTTTACAATTCCGTAGAGTGGTCACATTAGCCAAACGGACTCACCGTTTGGGAGATATGGCTGAAACAAGTTTCAAATAGTGAAAAACAGCTTAATTGGGCTTAACCGGGTAATTAACAGCTAGGCCCAATGGGGGATTTCGGGATTAGGGTTATGAGGAGGCTGAAATAAGTTAGAGAATGATTTTATCCTCATTTTCCAGCCGCCAGTTTCATTCTTGAACCCTAACAATGGCCTCCAACATCTAGAAACATCCCCACATCACTTTCTAATCATGTTTTGGCTTAATCTACATCAAATCAAAGAGGATCAACACCAAGGCAAGGCTAGAGCTGCTGTTAGACATCAGTATTCACGCCAAACAGAGATTCATTTCAGATTTGGTATTTTATTTGTGGCCAAGGTGAGTGATTTGCATAGTTCCTCACTAATTATGGCTAATTAAGGGTAATTAGTGATGATTAGCGAATTTATACACTAATAAATTCTGGAAAAATATTCATAAATTCGAAAATAATATTTTATGCCTCTGTTAGAAATTTGGTTTAATTTGGTTAAGTTTTGTTAACCCTAGGATTAGTTTTGCTTAAACATGCTAAAGGGAAAATATGGGGTTTTGGGTATATTTGATCCATTTTGACATGTAAATTCACTGTTTTGGTGTTTGTGGTTGGTTTGCTATATTGCTATGACTGTATGGTATGCTTTGTGATTGATTTCAATAGTTAGAATGGTCGAAAACGTCGTCGAGTGGCGTAAACTGCTCGCTGGAAAAGTTGCAGAAAAACAGTGCAGGTTTCAGATCGGATCGGAGGAATGGGCTCGGATCGGATCGAAGGAATGGGCTCGGACCGGATAGAGGACTGGGAAAGGGACCACCGAACCGATGACTTGACACAAGGACGAGAAGGAAGGCCACAATGGTTGAACTGGGATCGGATCGGACTAAGGAAAGAGGATCGGATCAGTCTAAGGAAGAAGGGACCAGATCAACTCGAAGGGAAGTAAGGGAGATCGAATCGGATTGGATTAGAATAGGGAATGGGATCGGACGAGGCAAGAGGAGCTGGAGCACGAACTGGATGGGAGATGGCAACCCGACCCGACCCGAAGTGGGACACCCGACCCGAACCGATGCAACGTTGTGAACCCGACCCGAACCGATGCACCATGGAGAGGTTTGAGAGACCCGACCCGAACCAGAGTGCTTGGGGAGAAGGATCCGAACTGATGGAAGGAAGACATCCAATCTGAACCAATGCGGAAATGCCATTCGTTCCGATCCAAAGAAGCTTGGCATGAATTGATGGAGGACACTGAAGACCGAACCGAACCGATGGCTAGGAGGAGATCTGAACCGATTCAGTGAAGATTAAAAACCCGAGATGTAAAGGTAGTCCAAATGGAAGTTAGAGCTCAGGATCCAGTAGGGAACCAATGAGTTCACTTCTTGATTGGGCTTTGCTGCGGGACGTGTGCAAAGGGGTTGTCGGTATTCATAAATTTGGTTCACCACTGAGAGATGGATGGTGGGCTTGTAGTGATAGTTACACGGGATTGGATTCCGTCATGGCCCAAAGTATTAGGTGACCAAAGTGGTGAGTATCGTATGCTTTATGCACTGAGTGAGAGATGTGAGGATGATTGCTATGCTTGATTGTTTGCCATCACTATGACATGCACACCCCCACCCCCGTTATCTTTACACCACTTGAAATGGCACCTTCGAGTGTTGTACAGTATGTAGTGCTAACTCTTTGGTTGCAGGTCCAGGTTCAGGTATGATTGGATTATACCCGTTATTGTTATGTTTTGATGCTTATCACTCATACCAGGCTTTATGTATGACCCAGAGTTTTATGTCTCCTCTTATTACTCTGAGTGCTCACACGAGCAGACTAGAGACAGGTTAGCTAGGTATGCACGGGTAGCTGATCTGGAGACGAGCAGGAGGCTTCCACGTATGATATATATATATAGTATTCTCCCTGTGTTGTTGAAGATCACTGCTTGGGCATTAGGTGTGCATCACTTTAGCTTTCTTTTGTTTAGAGACAGTAAATTTGGAAAGTTGTAATAAGCTGTATTTGGAATTCCGCTGCTATGTTGGTTTAGTTTTCAGCTTATACACTGTCTCGCCAGTTTTATGTCAAAGAGTATGTTATTATTATATTTTATCCTATGCGCTGTGAGACATTTTACACGTTCCTTGATTAGTTCACTCTCTTCTTTCTTTTCTACTGACGACAGTCCCGTGCTAGCTGGACACGTGTACAACGCACAATTGGGGAAATGTCGGTTGGTGCGGGGCAGGCCATCACAATATATATATAAATGTCAAATACTGTGTTATTTATTCTATGTTTTCTGTGTTGATTCTGTCTTTAAACTCTTTAAGCTAAATAACGGTCCGTCGATTTGAACGTTTTACATTGGTTTAATTACCTATTTGAAGCAGTCAAAAAGGCGGGACGTTACAAGTGGTATCAGAGCTTTGGTTTAGTCAAAGCTTAGCTTATTGAGTTTAAAACGGATCTTGAAAATAAAATGGTTTTGCAAAATAAAGCTTTAAAGTATAAATAATTTTTGAAGGGTAAATTATTTTGGAAATATCAAGTATTTTGAGCATAGTGTTTTGAAACTAATACAGCGGAAACAAATATTATCTTGAGTTTTAAATTTTTGTTCGGAATCCCCAGTCTTCGGAAGTCTTCGAATCCAGATTTTTCGAAAGCTAATCTTCGGTAAGATTCCCTTAGATTTGAATCTCGAATCCATTATCGAATGGTATTTAAGGAAGATAGGTATAAGGGAATCAATGAATTGATTCCTCTAATTGCACATTTTAGCAATTAAAGATAACTAAACTTGACTGAAAAGAAGAATTCATATGGCAATGTGAATGAAAAAGAGAAATTTGAATTCATTTCAAAAATGAAACGATGGATTTTATTTCGATATGTGGAATATAAATTAATGAAATTGGAAAGGTTATAATTGGAATTCGATTACTAATTTATTTGAATTATTCAGAACTCGCAAGATAAATTATAATTGGTGTAATAATGTATAGTCGAACATATGAATTCGATAGTAAGGTGTAAATGTGTTAATTGGTTAACAAGAAGTGAAGTGTTAACGAGAATATGAACGAAGCGAAATGTGAGTAAAGATTTTAAAAAGATGCGAACCTATATTTAAATAAAAGCAAAGCTGATATGATGTGACGAGTTCAGATTTCGATAAAAGAAGTAATATTTACTTTTTGGAAGTAAATAACATTTGGAAGTGAAAATGTTGAAGATGGAATTGAGAATAAGAAAAGGGAGTTACCAGTACGATAAGAATATTCTGAAGTTCAGGATATAATCAAATGAGATTTTTTTGAAGTTCGGAATAAATTATCAGAGATTATTCGAAAGCAGTAATAATTGCAAGTCAATCTTGTTGAATTTCAGAAAAATGCCGTTTCGTTTACTTTCCGTTATAATTAAAATTTAATATATTATTCATATTAAGGAATAAAGTATAATTTTAAAGTTAAATATTTCAAGGCATGAATTATTGTTATAATCCACGATTATTGTAAAAGGAATAAATTCTTAACTAAAAATAAAAAATTTCGAGAATAAATGTTCTGGTTGGTGTTTGAAATGGTGAATTTTATCTGTTTCGAAGTAAATAATGTTGTTCAGTTAAGGTCTGAGAGGTAAATATACTCCAACTTGATTGACTTCATTATTGACTAAGAAATAGTTAATGCTCGATTGCTAAAGTGGTTAAATGAAGTGAGTAAATGAGCATCAGCAGTTAAGTGAAAATAGCTGTGTTTTATTTAATATTTGTTTTGATTCAAATAACAAATGTAGAAATGTTTCCCCCAAAAATAAAGTATATTTTAAAGATGTGTGAATGCTTTCCAATGGTAATAAGTAATTTTCTATAAATAAATATAATTGGAAATGTTTTTCAAAAAAAAACCATGAGAGATTAACGGGTTTTGATAAATCATAATAATGAGAACTGAAGAGCGAGAAGCCGTACGACGAGAACGAAGTGCGGCATAACGTAAAAGAAGTGGATTCGTAAATTGAATTCTAGAGCTGCGTAAGAAATGTTTTAATAAGAAATTTAGAAATGAAGTTAAGGAAATTGGAAAATGACTGGAGATTGGTTAAGTTGAATAATTTTCTGAGTGTTGATCTGATGTTGGTTTCGGCCTTCGGGGTTGATACTTGGGAAGTTGTTCGCTTGCTAATTGACGGTCGAAGGGTGTGAATATGAAGTAGTAGTAATGTGTGAATGAGAAGTTTGTTAGAAGAATGAAAATTTTTAAAAGTTTGAGAGCATGAAGATTTGAATTAAATGATAAACTTAATAATGGGAAAATTGGAAGAAAATTTGGTTTATAACCAAAGGATGCATACTTCAGAGTTTGAAAAGGTGTTAAATATCTGAATTAATTTAGAGATCAAAACTGGAAATCTGAAATTTGAATGGGAATTTGGGGATATTCGATTTTAGACATTGGATACATAAGTTTTGAAACTTATTTGAGAGATATATAAGAACGTGGTAAATTTGAAAATTCTGAATTAGAAGGTGATCGATTTGAATTTTATATAACAAAACTTATATAAAAATGAGATGTTTAGAGATATGATTTGGGAAGAAAGATTTACATATGTATGATTTATGAGGATTTTATGAAATGAAGTACTATATGTATATAGTATTATATGTTTTCAAAGAAAAATAAGGAAAGTACCTTCCTCTTTGAAATTCGAGTTAAATATGCTGTTGGTGGCAGTAAGTTGTCCGGACATAAAACTCATGAGTTGCCATTAAGCACGACTGCTAGCGTAATTCGCAGGGCTGCAGATAGCCTACGGCTGTCGGGTGTTTCCTAAGGGAATTAGGTGTAACCATTGTGATCGCTACGATCTAGAGTCGTTGAATTCGACCGTAGCGTAATTCGCAGGGCTGCAGATAGCCTAAGGCGGACGGATGTTTCTTGGGGGAACCAAGCGTAACTATTGTGACTGCTGCGATCTACAGTCGAATTGTAAGGGCGTAATCCGCAGAGCTGTGAAAGCTTACGAGTACGGATGTTTCCTGGGGGACCCAGGCGTAACCATTGCGTACCTGTGGTCCACAATATTTTAGATAACTTAGTGATAGTGAGCCACCTGTTTAATGCAGCAGTTTGCCTTCATGGCTTGATTGGTCCTCGTGACTTGATTTATCTCCATAATTGAAGGATTAGATTTTGTGATCCTGAGAGAGAGCAACCAACGCTCAATGACCTCAGATCGTCTTTTGATTCTTAAGTATCTTCCGTTGATCTGTCCATGATGAAATTTGCAGGGAAGTGATTTCCTACGGATACGGATGTTTTCTGGGGGATCCAGATGAAACCATTGTGTATCTGCGATTCATGAGCAATCAACATATCAATATCACTTTGGTACTTCCCGTATCTGTTTTTTTAAAGGAAAATTTGAAATATTTTCACTGGGAGTTGAAGCAAGGATGTATGTAGTACTTGGAGATTTTAGTCATGCGTCTGGCTAGCGTATGTCTAACATCTGTAAGGACGACAATTGACTTGTCAAACTTTGAGCTATCAAGTATTTTCAAGTCGATAATTTGAAATTAAAGTATATCTAACGTAATAAGTTAAGAAAAAGAATTTTGAAATGTTTTCAAATACATAGCTTTGATGTAATAATACAAATGTTTACTACACAAATTTGGTATGGAATTTATAAAAGATTTTGGATTTGTGGCTTTAAATTTATGAATGGTCGACTTGAAAAGAGGAATGTATTTACACTCTGAAATGAGTGTTGAGAAGAATTAATTGGAACAAGATAGGGTTGATGGTTGCAAAGCCTACACCCATTACCATGCAACTATGGATAAGTAAATGATTGACAGATGAGGTTGTAAGGAAATCTTGAATAATCCGAGATGCAACTTATGCAGAATTTGAAATTTAAGAAGTAATTAGTTTTGTAAAGAAATTTGATTTCCCGAGTTAATGGGATACGATAAATAAGGACGATCGATGACCTACATATCGATATATAATTAGTGGTGAAGTAATTCCACACAAATATGGAAATTTGAAGTATACGTTGGTATAACCCTAACGATCTCTTCTTTTCGAGGACAAAAAGTTTTAAAGGGGGGAAGAATGTAACGACCCAGAAATTTCGACAACTAGAATATGAGATTTATTAGAAATTTAAAAATCAAATATATGGTTTTGTATATGGACTAAATTCAAGATTTAATTTTAAAAAAATGTCATTGGCGTTAAACAAATTTGAGATTTTATTTGTTAAAAATATGTGAAAAATTGGCCTGGAAATGTATGTACTCGTGTATATAAAAGATTTAGTTTAACATTTTAAATTTAGGATGAAAACAAAGTTGTGTGGATAAACGAGATAAAAACAGTGAACCGACGAACAATTTAAGATTTAAAACAACGTCGTATATAGACGAAGTCAGACTGATTTTTATTGGATTTGTAATGCGACGACAAAAAGATACGCATGATTTTTTGTTACGTTTGAAGATTTTGTTTGCAGTACGAAATCAGAACGGTACGTGGTTATTCGTAGTACAGTTTAACTGCGTTATTAGCTACCCTAAATAAAACCTCCCTCGGTTAATATTCAGCGCACCATCGTTATCAAGTAGACCTACTGTGATACACGCAGCTATCCTATTCCTATTTGATGGAACGTCGTTCTTATCTACACTTTCCCTTCTATAAAAACCATCGCTCTTCCTATTTTCCTTCAGCTAAGGAAAAAATCACCTCTTCAGTGACAACCCGAACTTCCCAGTAAAGGAAAGCCTGGATTGCCTTGAGAACAATACACATCAGGACACAAACTGAAGAACATTTTATTGCTGATTACAACAATACATCAGAGTACAAGATATCAGAGTACATCGAATAAATATATTACAGCGGAAGATAAATTACAAAAGCTTTAATACATTAAATAAAATACAGTAAACAGCGGAAGACTACTAAGCTCTGGACACAGCTTTAGGCTTCGATCCAGGATCCTGCTAAAAGAATAGATATCTGCAATAAGCTACTCGACTGCCCGTGTGGAAAAATATGGGCACCCGAGTTTGCCAGTGAAACAAACTACAGGTCAGTCATGGGACTGGTATGAGAAATCTTGACTAAACTTATCTAATAAAAAGGCTAATCACAGGACCACGCCGCTAACGCGGAACGGGTTTACTCCATTGGATTGCCAGTGCATACAATAAGGTAAATCGTTAAACAACGCAATGCTTTTTAGAAAAATGAAACCATTATAAGACCCAAGTCCCATCACACAATGTAACGCAAACCGGAGGATAGGGTTTTACCTTATAATGGTCAAGAGATGCTTGATACGATAAGTCGCATTTAATACTAGTGTGTATATATGTGTTAATAAAACATTTCAATCATAAATATCAATCATAGACGGCATGGGTACCATATATCATGTCGCCATACTAGTTCTACATTCAAAACCGCAAGGTCGTATTGAGAATTGGATTTCCATCATGAGTCGAGGCTAGGGGCAAGATCCTCTCCGATTTCGAGACACTCTAGCGAATGCCTCAGGATTCCCCGCAGTGAACCCTTGGAAGCGGTAGGGCCGGTCCCCGCCTATGGGCAGTGGATTAGTTATGCCTGAATACACGTTTCCCGGTCCCTTTGGACCTATAGTATGACCACCAACGGCCTATAAAAATAACGAGGTACCTCAAAATCCATCATCCACAATGAGTAAAATGTCAGCGCTGGTAGGTCCCTGACAACACTCTAGCTAGAAAGAAACGTGTGCACTCCCTACGGTCCGTATCCCGTTTTTGACTCATACCGGGGTGTGAGGCTCGCGAAGTCACGCTATACACAAAGCTACGCCTAAACAGGCCGTGCTTTGATCATCAACCACAAGGCCTGCTTTTCAACAAAAGCCTTGATCAATGCATCTTAGCATGCCACATTGTCAGTCCATACTATACCATTGATTTCTGCCAATATATAACCTCTAAGCTCATATGTCTCAGAGAAGGGTGTTAACCACCAAGCAGATATGTATTAACAGAGATCAACGAATGTAGTATAAAGGACTACAACGTCAGGCATACATTCCATTTATAAACTTATGCCCTGGGTCTGAGCGAAAGTCAAATCCGTGCAATCAACCCTACGTCCGGACGGCTACTACTGTCGCCCCTTCAAGGTAGCTACTCCTCTCATGGGTCTCAATAGCAACACACCCATTCGATGTGAAGATCGTCGGTCTTCAATCACCGTCTTTAAATCTTCGACTTAGAACGTCGTATAAATCATTTGAAATGAGATTGAACTCGGACTTTTCAAATGATTCTCGCATATACATATATAATAATTTGAAAACATTTCCTATCGTTATTAATATTTGATAACGACATGTCCCTATTTTTATTTATGTATCAATAGCCTAATTTAATTTAACGACGCTTCGGGTCAATGGGCGACCCTGGCGCTGTTTTCAACCAAATTTGATTTACACATGTCTTGAAATCTAACCGTTGGATTTTGACGAAGTCTATATCGTTGGAAAGATCTTCCCAAAGCGGTCCTAACGGTTCCAGTTTTGGGAAAATCCGACGGTCGGATCTTTCGGTATAACCGTTTGAAGTTAAGAATGCCGATACGCGAACTGTCGCGCGCGTTTCGTTTAAGATATAATTTATATTTATATATTTAAATATAAATCGTTTGGCGATTTCAACTATTATCGTCTATACTTTTATCGCATCTAAAATGACGATAAAAATATCATTTTTATTTTACTCTGTTTTATTTACACCAAATGTAAATAAATCATACTTTTTCTACATTTTGTTTTATTTACCAATACGTAAATAAATTATATTCCTCCTATATTTTAATTCATTTACACTAACTGTAAATCAATTATATTCATTTTCTTATCCTATTTATTTACCTAAATGTAAATAAATATATTCTTATCCTTTTCCCTATTTATTTACCTAAATGTAAATAAATGTTTTACTTTTACTTTTGCTATATTTAATTACATTAATTGTAAATAAATGTATCTAATTTCTTATTCATATTTATTTACACTATTTGTAAATAAATAGTTTCAATTTCCTTTGCCAATCCTATTTACATAGTAAAGGTAAATAATTGTATTTCTTTAATTCCTTTCTAATATTCCTTTTTAACCTAAAAAGAATATCTTATGTTAATTATTTTCTAACCTTTCTTTTTATTATTTACATAAGAAAATGTAACTAATTACCATTTACAAATTGGTTCTTTTTATTTACATAAGAAAAATGTAAATAAATCCTATTCATATAATTATTCTTTTAATCTCTTTTTATTTACATAAGAAAATGAAATAAATACTTATTCACATAACTATTTATTTTATTCTTTTTATTTACATAGGAAAATGTAAATAAATTTTAATTCACATATTTGTTCTATATTTCCTATTTATTCTTGATCACATAATATGTAAATTTCTTCCTCATAATTTTAATTACATAAAAATGTAATTTTATTTCTTATAATCTTAATTATATATAAGTGTAATTTTCTTTACAGTGTAAAACATATTCTTTTAATTACATATAAAAATGTAATTTAAATAATCTCTTATTTATCTAATGTAAATATATATGTTTTATTTATTTACCCTAAATATTTTGAAGTAATTTACATATGCTTTAACCTCTCACATTGGATAGGTATTGTTGTGATTACTGGACAGCCGGGCGGGTCCGGGCAGGTTTACATCACAACTCAATCCAATCTCGGGTTAAGCATACTTTTTTTTTTCTCTTTACATAGAAAATGTGAGTGTTTTCTTTTATTTTCTTTTGCATTGAAAATGTACATATTACTTTTCATTTACATTTACATTAACAATGTACATATTACTTTTCATTTACATTTACATTTAAACAAAAATGTAACTTTTCTTACTTCAACTACATTCAACAAAAATGTGACTTTTCTTACTTTAATTACATTTAGCAAAAATGTGACTTTTTCTCTTTTAGACTTACATTAAACCAAAATGTAAATTTGGTTCTTTTCTTCTCTTTGAAACAAAAATATGAATTTTTTTTTGTTCTTTTATTTTGACGTCTAAAATACTTTACTTTATATGCAAAAAGGTATGACCTTATCTATGCATTTCATATCATATGCCATATATGACAACAACAGATAAATGAATTTTATTTCATATGCAGCATATGACCTAAACAAATAAATGAATATATGTTTCATATGCAATAACTGGCATTAACAAATGAATACACTTTCATATGCAATGTATGATACTAACAAGTGTATATTTTCATATGCAATATAATGACATAAACAAGTGAATATATCTTCATATGCAATATAATGACATAAACAAGTGAATATATCTTCATATGCAATATAATGACATAAACAAGTGAATGTAATTTTCATTTACATTTGACAAAATAAATATTTTGTCACTCTTTTATTTTGTCGACTTGAATCTTTCTTTTATACCAAAAATGGTTCCTCTTTTCTTAATGACATATAAAAGGTGAGTTTATATGTTAACAATTTATTTCAATTTTCATGACATATAAAATATGTATTTTAATACATTAACAAAAATGTGAGTTTTATCTTTATAATTTCATTAACAAAATGTGAGTTTTGTTGAACATAAAATCTAATTAACACAAAATGTTAATTCTTTACTTTATAATCAAATTAACAAAAGTAAATTTGTCGTTCTCAATTATATTAACAAAAGTAAATTTGTCGTTCTTTTAATCATTAAACAAAAGTGTATTTTGTCGCTCTCTTAACATTAAACAAAAGAGTATTTTGTCGCTCTTTTCTTCTTCTTTGTATTTAAATGTCATATGAAAGAATATTTTATATGAAAACATTTTCCTATGTATCCCATTGGTAAATAAAAGTAAATTTTATTTACATACGTATTCTACCTTTCAAATGACAAATAAAAATAAATTTTATTTGTGTAACAAATTTCACATCTCGAATGACACTAACAAAAAAAATGAATTTTTATTAGTGTCCCACATTCTAAGTTTTAAACGGCAAATAAAAAGGAAATTTTATTTGTGACAAATGAATTTGACAAAAACACTGTTTAATGTAAACAATAAAATGCATATTTTATTGTTATTCTATTTTTAAACAAAAATTGAATATTTATTTGGTCAATTCAAATATAATGAAAATAACAGTCTCATTTCATCAGTTCTAGTTTAACAAACATGATATTCTATTTTGTAAATTTTCATTCAATGAAATAACAATATTTATTTTTGTTGAATCCAATTCAAAAATAACATTTCTTACTCATTGTTTTAATTCACAAAAATGACATTTCAAAATTTTACAACAAACATGATACACACAATTTCAACAAACACAATCAAACATACATCATAATCACAGAACAATCAACAGGGGAAATAAATATATACATACAATCATGAATCTCATACTGAACGAATATATAAATTAAATATTAAATTTTAAAAGAAAATAGAAATCTCACATATCAATTCAAATCTGAATTTTCCTTGAATTCTGGTTGCTCTATTCCAGGTCTAGTCCATTCCATGTCGTAGTGTTTGGAAATACGAATCCAACGCAATCAGTTTCATTTGATTCTGAGTCAGTACGAACAAGTTACGACTTAATTTGTATAAACAGCTTTTAAGAATTAAATTATCAAGGAATCAAAAGGGAATATTCTCTATCTTCTACCTTATGGAAATCGGCCGATGAGTTTTGCTTTAACATCGAACCTAGGGTTCGATTACGTCCAAAATCCGTTCGGCTTTGTGATGATCGGCAGAGTCCATACCCAAAGGCCTCGAGAGGCGCTTCCAGGGAGGTCCACATGGTGCAGCTCGGTGGTGGCTGTGATCCACGGCGGCGCTGCAACCGTCGCGGGTTTGAGGCGTCGGTTCTGGCGATTCCCAACTCCAGGGATGATCCAACCGTACCATTTCGTAGAGAACGAGAATCTCTTCAGTTTTTGTATTGCTTCCATGATTTAATTCATGTTAGTTTCAAAGAATTTGAGGAAAGGAAAGGGATGATTTCGGCCAATGGTCTGATGGAATACGGCGGTTGTGTTTAGGGTTGAAGATGGACCGTATTGTGACGTATTTATACAGTATTTTCTAGCGTATTTAATTTATTTATTTCGAAAATTCTATTCTTATTGTCACGAACTTCGAATCGAACCCAACAAGTGTCGCCCCTAGCTAATAACCCCCGTCCCGGACACAATGGAATATGTTTCGTAAGCCAGTTCGGCTGTTACGATATGTTTTTCTTTAAATTGAATTATAAATCATTTAATTATTAAATTCAAACGTATATTTTAAATTACCAGGGCCACATATGACCTCTAAAAATTCCAGAAAAATTATTTCTAACTTTGTTTTGACGATACGGTTCTAACGAGACTAATTTCGTCGAATTCTGAGACTGTTTGAAAAATGGCCATTTTCAGGTCGATTAAATTTAACTGAAATGGTCAAAACACGTTTTCCTTTGCCACGCTCACATATTAACTCGAAAAATTCTGGAAAATTAAACTTAGCAATAAAATGACATTCCGGTCCTAACGAAAGTGGTTTCGTCGAAAACCGAGGTCGTTTGTAAAATGGCTATTTTTAAGGCCAAATATTTAATTAAAATATATATAAATTCTACAGCGACTTTTCTTAAATTTGAATTGGCCATAACTCTTGATTTATAAAATGAAATTTCAATTTTTCAGATTCGTTAGAAAGATATGATTAAACAGATTTAAATATTTCTGGTTTCGTTCAATTCTGATTTAAAATGAATCCTGTACAGTCAATCAAAGTTCAAATTCAAATTTTGAAACTGCAGCGCTGTTTTAAACTCCTTTTATAATTAAATTAAATTTATTCGTTTTAAAATAAATTTTTAGTCGTTCTTATTTAAAATAAATTATTTTAAATATTAAAATCCATTAAAATTTCAGAAATAAAAATTTTAAATTGGCCCCAAAATTCCGGGTTGTTACATCTTCTTTTCTCATTTCAATGGCGGCAGCCCTAAAATTTGATCCTCTTCCCAAATAAAGTTGTTTCCTTTTAATGGCCGAAGCCGTCTCCCTCCTCTTCCAACTAAATCACCATCGGCTTTCCCCTAACCCTAATTGAAATCATCCCCAAATTCGAAGCCCTAGATCAGAACCGCAGCCTTTACTCAACTAAGAGTCATCATCTCGTCGACGCTTGCTTCTCCAAATCGTGGCTTTAAAGAACATCGGCCCTCGAATCAAAGCCGCTGCTCCAATATCCATCACTGCGCCTTCTTGCTGTAGCGTTCAAGGTGAGCATCGCTCACGATTGATTAATCATTGAGTCAAGTTATTAACCTCAGTAATTAACTAAATATGATAGTTAATCTTTGAATGTTTAAACCGCTTGTCATGTTCATTTTGGTTGCTGTGTCAATTGCTGGAAATATTTAGTCGGTACGTTTTATGATTTCAGAACCTGACTGTGTTTTACCTTCGGTAATTGGCATGCTTTACCCTAAACTATGTCGTACCGGACCATTGGAATACTCTGTTGATAGTTAGAAATCTGGAAAACAGCCGAGTTGCAGTCATGTAGTTTACAATGGCCACGAAAACTATCATTTAGTACATGATTCTTTTTAGTTACATTTGCTGAAACCATTCGGTATGCACTTTGAAACCATTTATATATGAATGTTGTTAGTTGATCCATACAAGTTATATGTCCCCTTACGATCGCATGAACCTGTATGTAATATGCATATGTTGAAAGTCTGAACCCATTTGTATTATGATCAATATGCACTTAAGTTGGCACCTTGAAACCATTGTTAATATTAATTCGAACCAAAGAACTGGGATATACACGTTGTTGTATATCATTGAACCTGTATGTGTGAAAACCTGAGGGTATATTTTGCTGTTAGTATCACATGCTTCTTGCTTTACAAACAAAGTGAGTTCACTATTGAGTTGTTGGTTAGTTCATCATTCCCTTTAAACAAATGACCCGCTTATGTAATATACTAACATGATATTCTACTGTAACTTCAATGACCTGCTTACGTAATACACCTTACTGAAATAACATGATATATGTATAAGGGAATGATGGCCTCATGTTGAGATAAATTGCTCGCAACTTAACTGCAAACAATTTGGTTTGCTAAAATTTAACTTTAACATGCCTTGTTTGCAAACTAAATAATGCAGAACAGAGGTGATTAAAAGGGTGGAATGTTATATATTGTATGGAAATGGTTGATAAAAATTCAACTGTTTATAAAAGGTGAAGGGGACCAAATCTTATATGAATAAGTGTTTACTATACATACCTAACTGCCAGTTTATAACTTTGTTCGTGTAACCGACTTGTACACCAATTATAGGTGCCAGTTCCTTGCATTTATTGGCGGAAATTGCTAGTATGCAAGCACATATATATACCAGTATATATATATATGTGTGTGTGTGTGTGTGTGTGTGTGTGTGTGTGTGTGTGTGTGTACATGTATTCTATGCGGACTGATATAATTAGGTCGAAAAATGGGGTGCCATATATTCATGACCTGCCGTGCATTAGCATTGTAATCCCCTGAATACACGTCTTTGTCTTGTTTACCCAAGGCAAGTCTAAACCTTGTTGTGTACCCTTGAATACTGACGTGAGTATATGGCTATGTAAAATTACACTACTGTAACCTGTTTAAATTCCATGTTTCGTCATCACCAATTACCAAGGCATGGTTCTATTATTTCCTTCGAACTGTTTGAGTTATACACTGTACATCTTTGCACCTATGGATTGTTAACATGCATTCATTTGTATTTATTGTCTTGGTTTTTAAGGATGCCTTGCTGCCTTGTTAGAGAAAGGCGGAAATACACCTATGACTGGTTCTTATTTATTTGCTACAACCTACAGACCCTTTGTTTTGTGACCAAGAAGTAAAACCTGCTATATATATTCTTACATGATTAAGTATTTTGATAATAAACCTATGTATATATTTCACTTGGTTAATAATTTGCCACGTTAAAACACCCTTGGCAGTTTTTCATTGAAAAGCAGCTCAATAAAGCTGGTTAGGCATATTGTTTATTTCCCTATGTGGTCACCTTATTGCCGCACATATAGTGTGTTATATTTAGAAAATTCGGAAATGGTTATAGGATATGATCGTGCCTTGCTCATGAAACTTGAAATGCGTTGCATATATAATTACATGGATCCATTATTCGCCATGTTGCACTTTTCTTGAAACCTTAAATGCACAAAGTCATTGCGTTAAGTGTCAACCTGAGGGGTGGCAAACCCTATATAAATATAGATAAAAATGTTATTTTTATCATACTTTATGAGTTGCTGAACACAATTATCTGGTTCATGCATATTTCATGCTAATTTGATCATGCATGTTGACTGGGTACTTTTGTGATCTACCATGTTCGAATTGCTTGTATGGGTTTTTTTACCATTTCTCTAATGTTGCACTTTTGAGTATATACCGCTTCTTGAATTAAAAGTGTCCTTACATTATTGTGCACATATTCCATAGTTGTTCATGTGTTAATCCTGTTATGCCACGCCACCTATATATATATGTATATATATATATACACATGTATATGTATGTATGTTGTTCTTGTCGTGTACCTTGCATTTGTGATTTTGGTTTATGGGATGTTGAGGCAGTGCACACGTGTACCTGTGCACGTGTATACGTGCAGACTTCCGTAACCATTTATCCTTGAAATAAATAAAAAAAGGGATAAGTACAGATAATATATTTGATGTTAGGATGAACTATTATATTTCAGTTTCTATTGAAGTTAATTTGCTTGAACTATGATTAATCCTGACTCGAGTATTTTTATGTTTTGCATGGGATGCTCGAGTCAGACCCTGAGCATTTCAGATTTAAAGATTTCAGCTCAAGATTCAAAGGTTAGCAACGTTGGGGATTCCGGAGACGGCACACTCTGAAGTTTCTAACCCGTAAAGATTTTTGTGTGTTATTTTAAAATTCTACTATATGTAAAATTTCTGTACCAAAGAAATTCTGATTATATATATATAAAGTTATTTTTACTGTCAAATACTATGTTATTTATTCTATGTTTTTCTGTGTTGATTCTGTCTTTAAACTCTTTAAGCTAAATAACGGTCCATCAATTTGAATGTTTTAGATTCATTTAATTACCTATTTGAAGCGGCCAAAAAGGCGGGACGTTACAAGGCATTTAATTTTTCTACTAAATTCCAATAGTTTCGTCCTTAGTTACGTTAGTTCCACAATACAGATTTTGTCGTTACGATCCCATCATGACCAGTTTCTTCCTTTTCTGCTCATGTATGAACTAGTTATGATTATAATAAGTTTACAAGTATTTAAAAATCATTAAATTTATTTAATTATACATTTAAACTAATTACCCTCATAGTTGCGTATCCTCGTTCTTTACCGAGATAAAAACTCTAGCTACAGTGCTTCAAACACCAACATCGTGCTTTCTTCCATCCAAACTTCATTGTTACTCCACGAAATAACTCCAAATACATACCAAAATTCCTCTTTTTGCTTGCTCATTCCTCTTACCACCATGGCACAACATGCGCATGGTCCTTGGTGTTTACGGCTTCCAGGCTTTCACACGCGTTACTGTAGATGTTACGATAAATTTTGGTTCGGAAACCCATAAATATTGCATACCCGATGCGATTTTCTACCAGGATACTAATTCAGACTTGAAATGGCACAATGTCCCTCAAATCACCAATAACCGCGAGCCCTAGACCGCGCTGACAAAAGCGTCGACCCTTAAACATGATCGAACCAGGATAAAAACCATTCCATACTGAAGCAAATTCAAAAACAAGCCCTATAGATTTGAAATCAATATATTTCATTAAGTATTTTAATTTCTGGTAATTTCTGAATATGTGGTTTTCGTTTGGTTAAAAAAATATCGGGTTCAGTTGTGATTGGTTTTCTACCAAAGTTGGAATTAAGGATTTCTAGAAATTTTTAGGTGGATGAGAATTTTTTTGTTTACTGAAAGAGTTGGATTTCGTAGGCAGTAAGAATCAGCAGGAAGGTATTGGGAATTTTGGGATTTTGAGATGGTATAGGTCCGGATATATAGAAGGAGAAAATATTATTCAATTGAGTTTTGTATTAATTTATATTCACTCATGTCTATCGCCCTTTACGTTTGTCATTATTTCTTTCGTATGTTCACATACGGTATCCATTTGCAATAAAAATGCACTTCTAACTATTGTTTGGCATCCCGGTTCTAACGAAACTTGTTTCGTCAAAATCCGAGTCCATTTGGAAAAATAGAGAAATTTTGAATAATAAATTTGTCAATTGATTCACGTTAATTTCCCCATGCTTGCGTAACAACTTCGAATGGCTCAAAACTTGGAATCCTATAATAATAAAATATTCCAGACATGATGGAACTGGTTTCGACAAATTCCGAGATCATTTGGTATAACTCCCTTTTTAAGGGTTTAGGTTAAATTAAAATAAATTAATTTTAAAATACCTCAATATAACAATATTAAAATATTATAATCGGCCATACTTGAGCAGAATTTCATGCAGTTTCAAAATAAAATACGTTTGGTTGAATTTTAAGCTAAATCGATAGTAATTATATTAAAAATCCCTTTTATTTAATATAAATAATCGTTAAATTTATAAACGAATCCTATAGCGATCTTTTGAAAATTTGATTTGGCCATAGCTCACAATCTACAAGACGAAATCTTGATTTTTCACTTTCATTAGAAAAATATAATCAAATATATCGGAATTTCTTGTTTCAAAGAATCCGACTTATATTGGATTCTGTATATCCAATTGAAGTTCTAAATGTAATATTACGGACTACCGTGATGTTAGGAGCTCGATTTAAATTATATTATAAATTATACGTTCGAGCTTCACTTAAAATAATAAATTCCATTTATATTTCTAATATAACATTAAAATAAATTTAAATGTTCAAAGTTAAATGGCTAAAAATCCGGGTTGTTACTTTCCTCCGTCCTTAAAAGAATTTCATCCCCGAAATTGCTAAGGTAGGAAAAATGTTACATACCCTATTAACTAAGTTAAAAATCCTTTAGATTAATTTTTAAATTCAGTTTTGACTAAACCAATTAATTTCAATTAAAAATTTTAATTCATTCCTGCTCGCGAAAAATTTCAAAAATTCTAGCACCTTAAAGTTTCGAAAAAAATCGACAGTCTCCCCTGTACGGAGAGACTTCTGCGATATTGCAGGATCAACAAATATATATACGTCGACCCATAAGGTTGGAGAACAAAATTAAAAACCCAATTTTTGTATTTTTACGTAGGCGTACCTTGTATAAGCGTTATTAATCGAACTTGCTTAACTCGCATGTTGTTTACACAGCCAAGATCAAGACAATGGTTTCAGATACCTGTACTTAAATCAGCTTAAACAAGTGAGTTTCAACAACTGAAGTTTTTAACAATCATTCAAACTTTTAACCTATATAACCACATTATCCATTTGGTTTTGTATAATCTTCAATCCATATTCTCACATCCAATTTATAATCTATATACAAACATTCACATCCAAATTAATATTTTAATCAGCTTATTCACTTTCAATTTGTAACCTACTCAATTAAACTTCCAATCCAATATAATTCTATTTAATGTAAGTTAAATTTCAATTCATTCAATTCACATTAACTTATACAAGTTTAATTTTAAATTCAGAATTCGAGTTCCCAACTTTTATTTCAAAGAAACTTAAAACAATGTAAATACATGCACATATACTTATAATCATTTGCGAATTTCAAACATTTGAATAACTTGTTCCTTTCAAACAAAATTTCTATTAACGAACCATTATGGTAATAATAAGTGCTCAGAAACTTTAAAATGAATACCGTCGCGATCCATTATCATAATTATTTTCTTGCCACTGAAGTGATTTCAATGCTTAATCATTTTCAAAATCCGTTTAAAACCATTCTTATTCCAAAATTCCTTCAAAACAATGCTATATTCCTTATAATATTTCATAAAATATTTTTAAACAACCGTAATTTAAATTCCAATTTTAATATGAATCCAATTTTATTTTATTTTATTTGTATGTTCCACTCTTATGCAAGTTCTATTTGGTTATCTATAACCGTCTCAATATTATAATCTTATTTGATTACTATAATAACAACTGATACATCCATATATAATAATAATTCAAAAAATTATTTCTTTTTATATAAAAATATGGGTTTTGGGTAAAATTATTTATTCACCCACTAAAGAAACAATATTATGTTGAATTGCCTCTTTCAAGCATTTATAAATCTCTATTGACCACGTCAACTAAACGTATCGATGTGGAATTTATATACCACTCAACCAACCTATCTACACAATATAAAACAATTTTTATAACACTAACATGTACGTTCTCTCTTATATATACACTCAAACTCAATCTATGGTATTACAAACCCTATCTCTATTGAATTACACCGTAGAGTCAAGGTTACTACTCAACCTTCAGCTCTAATACCAAATGTAATACCTCGAATTCCGTACCCTTTGAGTTGAATAATCATACCACACGACCAACCCAAATTGCACAGAAATACGAATTAATAGAAAGAAGTTAGAGGATGAGAAATAGAAAGAAAGAAGAGTTAGAACAGAAGAAAATGAAGAATACAAATCTCACAACGGAACGAATAAAATATATTAAATAACGTAACCTTTGGAATACAAATCAATAATTGCATATATATATAAACACACCCCATCATCAGAGAACAATAACTATTACTGGAACAGTTATAAACACTTGTTTCCAGATACAAACATAGTACACATCGGAAAATATGATAGTCTATAGCTAACTGGTAAAGCCTCCTACTTCAAGCTCCTCTAAATGAATCTGTAAAATCCCGACTACTTGACTTCCCATACAAATTTGGGAACCCAAGAGTTTAGGGTAAAACAAAGCAAAATAAACTCTGGGTCAGTCATGGGACTGGTGTGAGTAAACTCCAACCATTTTATTGAACTTTTAAAAAATGTTTCGAAAGAAAGATAATCGTAATACCGAGCCATGCATAAACACGGATTGTTTTTACCTTACGATAACCAAAAATATTTTTGATGTCAAAATATGGTGATATTATTGTAACACCCCGCATTTTTAACTTAAGATAATAAGAGTAACTTAATTAAATATTCAAAATTAAGTAAAAGGACTGCACCATTGCGTTCATCTTGGAATTCTGGTCAAAATAGACACCTGGTTTGCGTAAATCCGACACCGTATGAAGAAGTTATTAAGGTTTGAAGTATGTATACATGCAGGAGGGATATATATATAACAAGTTCGGAAATTTAACAATCGATTCGAAATTCGAAATTTGAGGAGGCGGCATATTTCCCGCTCAGGGGTGTCGACCCCTCAAGGGAGGTATTGACCCCTGAGTCGACCCCTCAAGGGGGGTGTCGACCCATGGGTCGACACCTTTAGGGGGGTCAACCCCCCCCCCCCGGGAGATTTTGACAAATTAGGGTTTTTGGCTATATATATGCCCTTATTTCACTTGTTTCTCCATACCGAAAAACAATGGAGAACTAGATACTGCCTCTGCTCAAATTAAATAAAGTCTTTTCTTCTTCTGCAATCAAGTTATTCAACGTTAGAGATCTGCAAGCCTTCTTCTATCACAACGAATCTTTGTTAATTTTAAGTTCTCTTATCGAAGTGAGGTAATTCCTAGATCTGGTCTATTTTTCAATTCCCTTCTCTTTTTTTCCTTTTAGTAAAAATTATAAATCCATGGTTGTTAGGTTCTGAATCCAATTAAGGGAAAACCATGGAAGATTAGATGTGGACCAGATCCAGGATTTGGAAAGCTTACGAGGTGAGTGGATTTAAGCCATAGCATTTTAGATAAAAATATGTTATCGTTTAAAACATTCGCTGTTATTATATGTGAATTTGCCAGAATAATTAAGAATTACTATTATAACAAGTTGAGATGAATAATTTATATGATGAATCATTTAAAATGTTGGAATCATCACATGTTGAAAAACAAACTTATTAGAATATGGGTAATAACTACTGTTATTATAATTACATGATTCACTTGTGGCATATTGTTGAGTAAATGACATGTTAACTTGTTAAGATTTGAAAATTTACCCGATTAAATGTTTACATGTCAAAATAAAATTAAACACATGTTAAAAAGGACGCGCGCCATAATATAGGCATAATTTGATGACATGTGAATTAGATTACAGTAAAAGGGATAATATGCCTAAAATTTACAGTAATAAGAAACCGTAATGCGCTTAGACACGACGTAAGATTACACTTATGGTAGAAGTCTTCTCGGACCTGCCTGGCATATCAAGCATCTACAAGTGGTAAATCTGATGTGAGGGGTCTAAGTGCATAAATATAACATGTAATGGTGCTAAGATACGAGGTTAAGTTAACTTGTGATAGAAGTCTGCCCGGACATGCCCGGCAAATCCAGCGTCTACAAGTGTAGGCTTACTGTGAGAGGTCCAGTGCACACACACACACACACACACACATATATATATATATATATAATAAGATATGAATAAATGGAAACGATGTAATTAAATATCTAACTTATAAAATAAGAAAGGAAGGGATGTAATGGACTGAATTAGTGCAATGCGAAGGAAAAGTGATGTATTTCCCTTAATGACCTATTTCTGAGAACGTGGTTACAAGTAAGCCACAATCAATAGAGTAAGAAAAAGGAAAGAAATTACTTGCCACCATGGATTTAGATGGGAATACGTTATAAAAATAAATAATTGATTCCTTCTATAAATCAAACTGATAAGGTGCATGAAGTGTTTTCCTTAATATAGTAAGCAATATATATTACAGTGAATGAAGAATAATGGGTTACAATAGTAAATGGTTTAAATGGGGAATGATAGCCACCTATTATAAATAAATTACATTAATGAGAATGTTGTATAATCGGTAGACTTGTCCTAGGGACAAGTGAAGATTATAACTTAGGTTATAACAAACTAGTAAGGAAATGGGATAACTGGTGAAATGAGATAAGGGACACTTAATTGTAAATTATGTAATCAGTAAATGGGGAAAACCTAAAACCAGTTGAGAAAAGTGGGAAAATTTATGAAATAAAAGAGGTTATACTTAATTATAAATTAGTTAATCTATAAACTTGGAAGTCTGAACCCGCTGATAAGAATAACATGTTTAGACTTGTCCTAGGTACAAAAGGAAATTATAACATAGGTTATAATAAATGGGTGGAGAAACTTATTAATGGGCCTTATTTAAGAGAACTAAGTTAATAAGTAAACAATAATAAGTTGTAGTAAGGGTATAAAATGGAATTATGATTAAATGAGAAAGAATGAGGAGAACTTATGAAATAAGTTATGTTTAATCATAAATAATGACTGATTTTGTAAACAAGAAAACATGTGAATTGAGATATACTTAATTACATATTAAGTAGAATATGTTACTGTAATGATGAAATCAAACAAGAATATAAAGGGATTGTGGATTACAGACCTTGGACCACAATCTAGGGAATAACATGTTTTGGGCTTATTAATAAACTTAAATGGGTTAAGTTATATAACTGAAATTAATAAGCAAGAGGAACTTGGTAATTTGAATAAGAATTCAATATAAATGAGAGTAACCAAGTTAAATGGAAACCAGATGAGATAAGTCAAGCACATAAAAGAATGTTTAGACATAGGGTCTAGCAACATGTTAAAGTGAGGCGCTCAGACCAGTCCGTATGTTTGAGGGTGAATAACCCAACAGGGTAGATCATCGTGGGCTTATAAGGCACAAGGGGAGCACACATTCATCTGATTATTCTGTCGGCTCCAAAGGACTGGAAGGGGAAGCACGCGGCTTCCTGAGATACGTAAGGTGCTCCTAGTAATCCTCCGTGCGGTGGCAGATGTTTAGGCTGTGCTCGCAGAGGTTAGGTCTATGCGTAACTACTAGGTGGGTGGGCCTTGACTGCAAAAGTAGGCAGTCAAAATGCTGTGACGTGGTGACACCAGGGTGATTCGGCAGTCGCCTCAACGAGGAGGCGAAGGGTCACGACCAACAAGGATAGTAGATCATCGGATACCCATCATCGGCAGCCAGTGGGATGCGAAAAGACTAGAGCTAAAACCAATGGACCATTCACTTTTCACTATCGGGGTACGGTGGTTGTGGGAAGACACCAAATGGATGTTTAGATTGTTTTTTTAGGGGCAGTCGTTTAGCTCTTGTAGTCTTTACTAGTTGAGGGAGGGGCCGAGGAGGGGCCATAGCCACCGTGAAAACAGACCCTAGGAATATCTATATATAGAGGCTCTTAAGGACGGGCATGTACAGATATGGAAAAGCTCCCGACCGAGTTCCGTGTTTCTTATATCGCCCTAGCACGGAACTCGATGCACAATAGAGGACGTGCGGTTAAGGCATCGTGCTACAATTGACGATACGTATGTGGGACAGTCTAGATACATGCATGTCGGCTTTGGGTGGTGTATCGTAGACTTGAGGGCATTGATCTGGTATGAAATTTGATTTGATCAACGACGACAGTCTGTACGTAGGGCATTGTTATGTAGAGATCCGTACGTCACTCCGGAGTAGGATGAGGGACCGCGTTCATTTCTATGGCATTATGGTGGAGACTGTGTGAGTGGGGTACCATGGGGTGTACCTCAGTATTGAGGGGGTAGCTACATATGTATTATATCAGGTTAATCCATTGTGAAGTAAATAAGTATGACGTGTGTGTAAGCCTTGAGTGCTGTTAACCCAAGTAACCTAATAAATTTGAAATTTTGATTGAATGGTATATACAGGATTATCCAAAGTGTATCATTTAAATCAAATCACCAGAACTTGTGTCCTGACCCCCTCCTCATCACATATGCAAGTTAGATTTGTGGCAGAGACATGATAGCCTTGGATACTGGTTAAGTAGTATTATTAAATACGGCAAGGCTATATTTTGATTATATTATATTTTATCAATTCCGCTGTGAGAAATTTTCTGAGCTCTGACATATTCTATGTCTCTGTCTTTTCTATAGGATACCAGAGCAAAGCAATCCGAGTTTCGATAGACTGGAATTTTGGAAAAAAATTCGGTTTGTCGGAATTCGGGTTGTTACAATTATAATAGTGTCTAAATCAAATAAATACAAATCTAGCGAAATGCTTGCATCTCATGCTCCATATATAATATTAAATAAAAAACTGCAAGGCACTTATTGGAGAATGGATTTCCAACTATGACAAGGTATGGGACCACCTTCCGAACAGTGTACTCTAGAGAGGACACACTGGGGTTCAACAAGAACATCTTGCAACCCGGCCACACATGACAGGCCACTCATTTAACTTGAGTGTACCGAGCATATTATCACCAATGGTTGTGATAAGCAACTGTTACCAAACACATACAACAACGAACAGAATAAAAGGCAAATCTAATTACTCCGGATCAGGTGATAATACCACTAATGGGAACGACCCACTTGGCCATGTTGCCTGCTCGATTTTCATCATTTCCCGGTTAATGAGGCTTAAGGTCACAATTCTCCTTTCAGAACATATTGCCATCATTTACTTTGAATGTTACATCGTTAGATCCGTTAAATCACTAGTTGACATCCACAAATACACTCTGAGTGTTAAGCTAAGAGAATAAGTTCCTTGCCACCATACTTGGTATATTTGTAAAAATCAACGTACGTGACCATCTAGAAATACTCTGTTAGACATTTATCCATATATGTTGTCCTGGGACTGGACAAACCAAAGGCACTGTTCTATTAATCCATTTTGGGAAATTTCTACCTAAAATTAACCAAAAAGTCCTTGCACTTTATTCCATCTTCAATTATCTTTCTCATAAGTTGATTCGTAATGCTTTTCGGATAATAAATCCAACCAGTCTCTCCATATTGACAACGGAGGTATAAAATAAACCAAAACTCCGATAGTCGGTTATTTAACTATTAAAGGAAATATCCATACAATCAACAATCATATTTCCAAATAGAAATTCTATTAATCAATCATCAAGCAATACTGGACCCTTTTTAGATTACTTCTTATTATCATTTCCCATTTTATTATCTTTCCATATATTTCCCACATCTTATTTGGTCTCTTATATTCCTGGAACACATTTCCAAATATTATAGGCTATTTATTTTCCGTATTCCAGATAATATCTCTTATTAACATCATAAGTCATTTCCATCTCTCCAAATTCTTATTTTCTATATTTAGAAAATATACCGTATTACGATTGGAATACATTTCCAATTTTCATTACTTAATTTCTCATTTACCAAATTATTTTATTTACTGTGCTTATAAAACATCTCTGATTTTCTTTGGAAAATGTTCCAAATTATTTTTATTTTCATTTAACCGATGTTATATCAAACATCATTATTATAATTCAACCCATTAATCATTTATTAATCATATTACTAACCAATCTCGCTACCGAACCTTAACCGTTCCTCAGTCAATCGTGAAGTCAATCAAGTTGGGGTATAATTACCTCTCAGAACTTGATTGGACATCATTCTCAACTTCGAGCCAGTCAAGCTCACCACTTCAAATCTTTAACAGTCATTACTCACACAACTCTAGGATTAAATTTAAGAGTCCACTTATTTTACGGAAAAACATTGATTAGAATGATAGCGTTAATCCCCGTTTCTGGAATATTTTAATTTAAAAATAACTTTAATTCATTATTTTGAATAAATTAGTAAATGAATAGTAATTAACTAATTAAATCTTGATGAAAACGAAAAGTAAAAAAGTACTTCCTTGAATTTAATATAATCGAATTTCAATGAATAACTCTATTTTGAATATTCGATATTCGATTTATATTCCGAACTTTGGAATAAATCTACTGTTTCAGGTTTAGTCAAATTCCACTTTATAAATATTTCCATTTTGCAAAATATTTGCTTCCAAATCGTTATTCATTTTAATATGAATATCATTCTTCAATAGAAGTCTATAATCTTTTATCAAATCAACTTGATTTTTATTTGTAAATACCATTATAGATTCAAATCAAGTTACTTCATAAATTCGCATCATATTTATAAATAATTCTTTTTATAATTCTGCTAACAACACCTTTTTGTTTATATAAAACAAATTCAAAATTTCATTTTTAGATAATTTCATTTACAAAATATCTGCTTTAAACCATTATTTACTTTAATCGTGAATAATATTTCTTTATTATAACCAATCCGCATAGTTTCATATTTTTAAATAATATTTAAAAAATCCTAATTCTCTTTATTAACTTCTATTGGTATAATTATTCAAATAAAATCTTATTTCTATTCCATCTATTTATAATCTCGTTAAATTTTTTCCTTATAATAGCTAAGTTCAAATCTCTTTTCACATACTGGTTTCAAAACCAGTTTCCATTTTTCTATATACATTCAAACATGAATTTATATTATTATTTATCCAATGATAAAATTTTCACTTCATTCATAAACTCATTTATAAACCACTTCTTGCTCCCTCTATTAAACAGGTTTTTAATTTCAACTCTTTTCGGAATTAAATTTCTATTTTTGGAAATAAATTCCTTTTTTAAAATCAAATTCCCTTTTTAAAACTCAAATTCCCTTTTCTATATTCAAAAATATTTACAGCATTTAAAAACAAAAAAATCTTGGGCTAGTGTAATTTAAACACAACATAATCAATCTTCGATTATTTATCACATCAATTAACACAATAAATGAAAATTGTAATATAAATGCTGAGGAATCCAATTGGATCCCTCCAACCTGTTTCCCTGCATCCACAGATGTTAAATAATATCATTTTCACTTCACTATACGATAGGTAAATAGAATCATGTTCAATCAATGATTTAAATATATATCTATATCAATCATTTCAACTAATTTATCAACCATTTATCCAAACAACCATCACACAGTATAAAATTACTATCCATTAATTTAAAACTCATTTATATAAAAATATAAATGAGACAGAGTTAGTGAGTTTACTCACATTGTATTGCAGTGGACGATTCTTGTAATGTCCCGAATTTTTGGTAGTTTAATATTTAAATTATTATTTTAAATATTTTATTTGGGATATTAAAGGGTTTTAATATTTAAATCGCTATTTAAACGAAGCTGAACGATATATATTCATATATAAAATAAAACGAGCTCAGAACAGCATTGCAGTTCGTAAAATAGAGTGTTGGACTTCAACTGGATATACAGAATCCGTTTTAAATCGGATTTCTGTGAAACAAGAAACGTACGGAGCTGGTGAAGTATATTTTTCTAGTGAAAGTGAAAAATCGAGATTTCGTCGTGTAGATTGGAAGTTATGCACAAATCAATTTGGCAGAAAAACAGCGACGTGGTCGTTTATCGACCGTAACGGTTTATTAGATATAATTGCATATCAGTTTCGAAATTAGACTAGGTTCTTTTGGGACATAGTGCTAATTTAATTTTTAGAATTTTACTATAATTTTTAATTAATTAAATAAGCAACTTTTTATTTGGAGTATTTTACAACCTGTGACAACATTTTGGGATTTCACAATATAAGTTAAACTACCGGTATTATTATATTTTTGGGATCGCGACACCTCACTGAACACGACTGTATTTTTATTTCAGTCTGCAATGCTCATACATGAATACATAGTGGTGTAGGTAACTTTATTTGAATGGTTAACTGGTCAAACGAACTCAAAATTCAACGAAACAAGTTTCATACGAAACCTTAGGGAGAGGTCTAGTGGAACGTCAAGGCCTCATATTTTTAGGATTTTTTCTGAAATTTTTAGAAATTAAAGCTCGGTGTTTTTCATCGATATTTTCTAAAGGATTTTTTCAAACGATGTCGGATTTCGACGAAATTTGTCCCATTGGGTCCGGAATATTTTTTTATGCTAAGATTACCTTATTTTGTCAAAAACGGAGGTTGTATGTGATAATTTTTACCATGACAACTCGCGCGCAAGTTTCATTATATTATTTTATTAATAAACATGCCCACTTCACTTTGAAATGTTCTTTCTTGCTTACGTTTTCTATTTACGTCACTTGCGCCCCATTTATTTTCGTTTTTCTTGTGTCCTGCATCTTTCTGAAAGCATGCGTCCCAATCCATCATAATACCGTGCTGATCAAGCTAACAAAAAAAAAATATACGATGCCTTGCGATCCAAACTATCAACACCTTCAGCCCCAAGAAAACTTTGCACCCACGTAACCTTGTTCTCCACGAAAGCCTCTCCTATAAACGGGCGCTGCTCCTCCACTCATTTGTATCCCGTTCAGCAATGAAGAAAACCATATTTTCTCAACCCAAAATAAAAATAAAAAGGAGAAAACTTGCGCTGGGAAGGATGCAGTACACGGGGGAGAAACTGTAGTGGCATGAAGTGGGGAAGAAACTTTAGTGCGTGGGGATGAAAGTGTTAGCGCACTGTTCTTCGGTGAGAAAAGCGAAAAAAAAAGAAAAAAAAGAGAGAGAGAGACATGCGTGAGTAGCAATTGAGGAACCAACGCATGGAATTGGTGGAACCAACGTATAGGTTCTCAAATCAAGTTATGGACTTCGGTCCCTTTTCTTTAAAAAAAAAAAAAAAAAAAAAAAAAGAATAAAAATCCGAGCGTTGGGAACCAAACAAGATCAGTGGTAAGATTGGTATGCAACATATGATGGTGGGTCTCTGGGAGCATGGGAGTGGTTTTGAAAAGCAACAGGTATGTTGAAAAATATATTTTGATGTATCTAATATTGGTTATAACTTGTGTTAGCTGAGACCAATTCAATTTACTTAGTGTAGTATAGTTGTCTATAACCGGAAAGGATAGTTGGTTTGGTAAACTTAAATTAAATAATTATGTTTAGTTAATTAAATAATAATATAAAAAAAATTGGTATAAATTAAATTGTATAGTCGGATGTTGATAATTGTATATTGTATTATCAGAAGCGAACTAGGCACGATACGCCGGAACCGTATCGGCGAGCCGACATGATGAAGCGGGTTTGGGCAGCATTGGAAGCTACTGGGATTTTTGATGAAATTAAACAACTGTTTAATTTTTATCAAACGGAACTATGTTAATGAACGGACGAAATCAAGGTGAGTTAAACTCACTCAGTTCTCCCCTCTTATATTTTATATAAGTCGGGTTTTATAATTATGTGTTATGGTTGTTAATGAGTGTTTGTTTGTTTGTTGTTGATTTGATATTCATATATGGACTGACACGATTAAATTAAACGTTCGTTTAATTTATTTGAAACTAATCGTTATTCATAACGATTAAATCCAATTGAGGTAACTTACCTCAGTGGTTACGTTTATAACATTATAAACGTTATAATGCTTGCATTTCTGTTATTAGCACAGTATAGACTGTTACACTTATTATCGACCGTCATTAGTAAACTGTTCACCTTTTGAACTGAATAACGTTATCAATATGATCATGTTGCTTGTATGGAATGTGAAATTGGTTTATATTTCACGGTTTGGTACTATAGTAACCGTTAGCCTCTTTAGTACCGTAAATCAAAAGATGATTTGTCGAGATCAATGTTAAATGGATTTTGAATGATTTCAAAGATATGAATATATTTTTATGTGAATTCAAACTATGATTTTTGGTAAAAATAATGGTCAAAGTTAAATTTACCAATTTTATAAATATATAAGATATAACAAATAGAAATGTAAGATATTATTGAATAAATGTTTAAATGATATAAACTTTCGGATTGGTTATTTAAATACCAAAATGGTTTGATAAAGGCCTTAACGGTCGTAAAAGAAGTTTGAATGGATTTCAAAACATCAAAATGGAATAATGGAATCATGGATAGACGAGAATTTATAAAAGAGTTTAAAGAGTGATATTTTGTGATAAACAATCGTTTTAACAACTGGTGTTTCAAATGAATACGAAATGCGATTAAATAACATTTCATGAATAAGATTTGACAAATTGACAGATTTGAAAGGAATAACGATTTGGAAGGGGATTTCATAATTTAAAGAAATCAAAGTTGAAAGTACGATTATGAATTTATAAATGACATTTATGAATGAGATTCAGTTATGTAAATGGAAGCGAGGCTTATTCCGAGGTTCGGAAATGTGTTATTCTGAGGTTCAGAATGATTGATCGAAATGAGTGTTATTCCGAAGATCGGAATGTGATATTCCGAGGTTCGGAATAGTATCTGCTGGCGAGAGTAAATGAAGTATGAGATTTAAATAACGACAACGAATGTTAATTGTCAATAATGAATTGGAAATGGGATTTTTGAATGCAGTTAACAATGTGAAAGTGAAAGAGAATGGTAAGTTATCGTAATTAATTTGCAAAAGATTTTGATTTAATGAATGCAGCAAGTGGTTTGTAAATGCGTTTTGTAACATTGGGCACAAATGGGATGAGCTATTTTTGACATAAGTTTTTAAAGGATTTTCATATGATTTTAGATAACAAATAAGTGGTCGAGTATTATTTAAAGAGAATGTGATAAGTAAAAGTAAAATGGCTTTGAAATGAAATCTGTAATATTGTTACAGATGATAAGTTAAATTGTTTCGATCAATATAAGAATTTGAAAAGGTATATCAATATAACAAATGTATAAAGTATTAATATGAGATTTATAAAAAGTTTTGTTTATGTGGTTTTAAACAAATGGACATGTATTGTTGAAATAATTTGTAACATTATAATTTTCATAAGGATTCTATTTCTAATAGAATCGAAACTTGGTCGAGATGAAAATCAGATTTTCAAAGGAACGTATGGTTAATAAACTTCTATTTGTTCTGAAGATATGATTGTTGTTGGTCAAGGTCTGAGAGGTAAATAAAATACCCCAACTTGAATGACTCCAGGATTATCCAAGAACGATATTAGTTTATAAACGAGAATGGTTGAGGAGACAATATGTTATGATTTCCGTTAATGATATTATAAACTGTTTCGAAAAGTTTATAAGATTGAATAAACTGAATCTGAAGAATATTCTTATTTTGAATAAGAAGTAAAAGCGATGTTTCAAATATTGAGAAATTTGAAGAATATAATTAACGGACGGTTCGTTAAAGAGGCTAAATGATACTGAGTAGTAAATCAGTGAATCCATTTTCTTTTATGGATGAATGGTTGTTTTATTTGATAGTTAAATAACCGACTATCAAATTTGGCCCATACGATTGTTGGTATGGAAAGACGGGGATCGAATATATGTTCGAAAACCATTCCGTCCAGCAAATACGAACACGTTGAAGATGATGATTCAAGATGGAGCTATTGAAGACCGTGGATCTTCATAAGCGGAAGAATTACTTAAAATCTCTGACTTGCAACCAGAGGAAAACTGTGATTCAGTCGTGGTTGAAATCAACGGATTCGCAAGGACTTCTCGCTACTGATTCTCAGGGTGATTCCTAGAATGCAGTAGGAGAGTGCCTTCGGTTCATCCTGTTCCTGGATGACTGGTATGGATGGATGTCTGACAGAGTATTTCCAGAAAGGTCACGTATATTGATTTCTCCAACCGTACCAAGAGTGGAAGCGGAGAAGGAAACTTCTTTTAGCTAACACGTAATGTACTGTTGTAGACATCAATTAGTGATTGTTAATGGATCTGACGATGTGACATTTGAAGTAAATATGATGTGCTGATTAAGCTTAGCCTCAAGCCTCATCAACCGGGAGATGACAGAAATCGGGCAGGCAGCATGGCTATGTGGGTCGCTCCCATTAGGGTGTATAATCACCTATCTAGAGAAATTCCTTTTGTTCTTATTCTATCGATTCTGCCCATTCGGGAACGGTGGTTTGAGCCCAACCGTTGGTGATATACATTCGATACACTCAAGCGAAATGAGTGGTCGGTCATGTGAGGGCCGGGTTGCAAGACGTTCTTGTTGAACCCAGTGTATTCGCCTCTAGAGATACACTATCGGCAGGTGGTCCCATACCTTGTCAAGGTCGGAATCCAATCTCCAATAAGCGCCTGCGATTTTGATTGTATGCTATATATGTGGAGCGTGAGATGCAAGCGTTCCGCTAGATTTATATTTACTTGTGTTTAGACACTATTATAATATCAGACAACTTATTGATTTCAAACTGTTTTGGGTTATCGTAAGGTAAAAACCGTCCGTATTTATGTGTGGATTCGGTCTTACGATTATCCTTTTCTTTCGAAAAGATTTTTACTTAAAAATCAAGTTGTGTGTTACCTTAATACTGTGCGAGTTTATCTCACTCTGGTTCACCAGACTGACCAGGTTTTTTGTAAATGCTCGGGTTAGACCGGGTTGTACAGGTTTAGGTTATCGGATGCTGCGAAGTCCAAAGACGAGCTGGGAGAGTTCAGACGTATTATATATGATGTATATTCCGCTGTGTGTTGTATATGGGCAGATTAGTATAGCTGTCCAGATGTTGATGTACTCTGATATTGTAAGTATTTTCAAAAGCTCTCAATAAAGATTTATTTCTGGATTATATTTTGTTCCGCTGCGATGTGAGACTCTGTGTTATGTTGATTCTTCTTCTTCTATTCTAATATTTCTTTCCTTCTTATCTCACCCTCCGATATTCTTTCTAATAACCATCTGGTGTTTTCGATACTGGAGTTCTGCCAGGTAATACGGGATTGGTGTATTATTGTCAGGATTCGGGCGTCGAAATCTCCGGGTCGTTACAGTTGGTATCAGAGCAATTGGTTTAGTAATAACCTTGGCTCTGTGGTGTAACTCGATAGAGATGGGGTTAGTAATACCCTAGATCGAGATTGAGTGTATATATATGAGCGCGTATTTGTAAATTGATATAAAAACTGTTTTATATTGTGGAGATTTATTGGTTGAGTTGTTTATGAGTTCTGGTCGATCAGTTTGATCCACTGTATCGATAGGGGTTTCTAAACACTCAAGTACGATAAACCAACACAGTATGTTTTGAAAGAGGGTAAATGAACTAATTTTACCCAAATTATATTTTGATATAAAGAAGATATATATATTGAAGTATTATAGTATATTGGATGTGTTGGTTGATTATAAGTGAAATGGTTATATAAATAACCAATTAGAATTCGTATAATATATGGAATCAGATAAATTAGATCTGTAATTAAAATCAGAATTGGAATTAAAATTTTCAAAAGTGGGAGAGGTGTTTTCAAATGAACTTGAATTGAATATATGAGAATTTTAAAATCCTGGGAGATTTTAAATTTGTTTTACGAGCAGCGTGTTTGGTATTTTGAAATAGATGTTGAAATGAAAAGGTTTGACAACGGTTTTGATAAGTGATATAGTATTGAACTCACTTCGATAACTGGGGAATAACTCTGATGATGCTGGCCACATCATCAGTGTTCATTTCCGAGTTCTAAGTGACGGATTACTACCAAAAATCTGGTTTTGAATTGCTTTGAGGAAAACAAGTTGTTGAAATCCGAAAGGGAATATTTGATCTTTGAAAGAGCTGAACTGTTTAAAAACTCCCAGGGAAATTTTTTGGACAAAATTAAATAGAAATTGGGAAAGCAAATATGAATTTGATTGAAACAAATTAACTGGAAATTGAATCAAGATATAATATATTAAGCAGAATCAGATTTTGAATTGTGAGACAGGAATCTGAAATGGTGTTGGACTGGTAAGTTAAGAGTTGGAATTGACAATGGATGGAAATTGAGTTAAGAATGGGATTTGGCTTGAATGCGTGAAGGATTTGGTTCTGAGGATAAAATTGGTATTTTGTTTGGGGATGCATTTGTATATGTTGACAGGGCAGCAGATGGAAAGGATATAATGATATGCCCGACAAAAAGGTACACGTTTATTTCTATATGGGTTTGGTGATTTATGAGCTAATTTGGCAAGCCGCTTGGCTGTTTTATTTTGTTTTAGATTGGGGAAGGCCTAAGAAGGCAAGTTGTAGTTGTACCGATTGAGCCGTATAGAGGAGGTGCTGGCGAAATTTTTCGGAAATTTAAGATGTTAGGGAATTTTCAATATTTTTGGAAATATCCATATATGGTATTGAAATTGGTTTCTAATTTAAAATAATTTGGATTTGGAAATAAATGGGATTTGTAACGTTCTTTTCTTACCTTAGAAATTTCGAGGACGAAATTATTCTAAGGGGGGAAGAATGTAATGTCCCGAATTTTTGGTAGTTTATTATTTAAATTATTATTTTCAATATTTTATTTGGGATATTAAAGGTTTTTAATATTTAAATCGCTATTTAAACGAAGCTGAACGATATATATTCATATATAAAATAAAACGAGCTCAGAACAGCATTGCAGTTCGTAAAATAGAGTGTTGGACTTCAACTGGATATACAGAATCCGTTTTAAATCGGATTTCTGTGAAACAAGAAACGTACGGAGCTGGTGAAGTATATTTTTCTAGTGAAAGTGAAAAATCGAGATTTCGTCGTGTAGATTGGAAGTTATGCATAAATCAATTTGGCAGAAAAACAGCGACGTAGTCGTTTATCGACCGTAACGGTTTATTAGATATAATTGCATATCAGTTTCGAAATTAGACTAGGTTCTTTTGGGACATAGTGCTAATTTAATTTTTAGAATTTTACTGTAATTTTTAATTAATTAAATAAGCAACTTTTTATTTGGAGTATTTTACACCATGTGACAACATTTTGGGATTTCACAATATAAGTTAAACTACCGGTATTATTATATTTTTGGGATCGCGACACCTCACTGAACACGACTGTATTTTTATTTCAGTCTGCAATGCTCATACATGAATACATAGTGGTGTAGGTAACTTTATTTGAATGGTTAACTGGTCAAACGAACTCAAAATTCAACGAAACAAGTTTCATACGAAACCTTAGGGAGAGGTCTAGTGGAACGTCAAGGCCTCATATTTTTAGGATTTTTTCTGAAATTTTTAGAAATTAAAGCTCGGTGTTTTTCATCGATATTTTCTAAAGGATTTTTTCAAACGATGTCGGATTTCGACGAAATTTGTCCCATTGGGTCCGGAATATTTTTTTTATGCTAAGATTACCTTATTTTGTCAAAAACGGAGGTTGTATGTGATAATTTTTACCATGATAACTCGCGTGCAAGTTTCATTATATTATTTTATTAATAAACATGCCCACTTCACTTTGAAATGTTCTTTCTTGCTTACGTTTTCTATTTACGTCACTTGCGCCCCATTTATTTTCGTTTTTCTTGTGTCCTGCATCTTTCTGAAAGCATGCGTCCCAATCCATCATAATACCGTGTTGATCAAGCTAACAAAAAAAAATATACGATGCCTTGCGATCCAAACTATCAACACCTTCAGCCCCAAGAAAACTTTGCACCCACGTAACCGTGTTCTCCACGAAAGCCTCTCCTATAAAAGGGCGCTGCTCCTCCACTCATTTGTATCCCGTTCAGCAATGAAGAAAACCATATTTTCTCAACCCAAAATAAAAATAAAAATAAAAATAAAAAGGAGAAAACTTGCGCTGGGAAGGATGCAGCACACGGGGGAGAAACTGTAGTCGCATGAAGTGGGGAAGAAACTTTAGTGCGTGGGGATGAAAGTGTTAGCGCACTGTTCTTCGGTGAGAAAAGCGAAAAAAAAAGAAAAAAACAGAGAGAGAGAGACATGCGTGAGTAGCAATTGAGGAACCAACGCATGGAATTGGTGGAACCAACGTATAGGTTCTCAAATCAAGTTGGACTTCGGTCCCTTTTCTTTAAAAAAAAAAAAAAAAAAAAAGAATAAAAATCCGAGCGTTGGGAACCAAACAAGATCAGTGGTAAGATTGGTATGCAACATATGATGGTGGGTCTCTGGGAGCATGGGAGTGGTTTTGAAAAGAAACAGGTATGTTGAAAAATATATTTTGATGTATCCAATATTGGTTATAACTTGTGTTAGCTGAGACCAATTCAATTTACTTAGTGTAGTATAGTTGTCTATAACCGGAAAGGATAGTTGGTTTGGTAAACTTAAATTAAATAATTATGTTTAGTTAATTAAATAATAATATAAAAAAAATTGGTATAAATTAAATTGTATAGTCGGATGTTGATAATTGTATATTGTATTATCAGAAGCGAACTAGGCACGATACGCCGGAACCGTATCGGCGAGCCGACATGATGAAGCGGGTTTGGGCAGCATTGGAAGCTACTGGGATTTTTGATGAAATTAAACAACTGTTTAATTTTTATCAAACGGAACTATGTTAATGAACGGACGAAATCAAGGTGAGTTAAACTCACTCTGTTCTCCCCTCTTATATTTTATATAAGTCGGGTTTTATAATTATGTGTTATGGTTGTTAATGAGTGTTTGTTTGTTTGTTTGTTTGTTGTTGATTTGATATTCATATATGGACTGACACGATTAAATTAAACGTTCGTTTAATTTATTTGAAACTAATCGTTATTCATAACGATTAAATCCAATTGAGGTAACTTACCTCAGTGGTTACGTTTATAACATTATAAACGTTATAATGCTTGCATTTCTGTTATTAGCACAGTATAGACTGTTACACTTATTATCGACCGTCATTAGTAAACTGTTCACCTTTTGAACTGAATAACGTTATCAATATGATCATGTTGCTTGTATGGAATGTGAAATTGGTTTATATTTCACGGTTTGGTACTATAGTAACCGTTAGCCTCTTTAGTACCGTAAATCAAAAGATGATTTGTCGAGATCAATGTTAAATGGATTTTGAATGATTTCAAAGATATGAATATATTTTTATGTGAATTCAAACTATGATTTTTGGTAAAAATAATGGTCAAAGTTAAATTTACCAATTTTATAAATATATAAGATATAACAAATAGAAATGTAAGATATTATTGAATAAATGTTTAAATGATATAAACTTTCGGATTGGTTATTTAAATACCAAAATGGTTTGATAAAGGCCTTAACGGTCGTAAAAGAAGTTTGAATGGATTTCAAAACATCAAAATGGAATAATGGAATCATGGATAGACGAGAATTTATAAAAGAGTTTAAAGAGTGATATTTTGTGATAAACAATCGTTTTAACAACTGGTGTTTCAAATGAATACGAAATGCGATTAAATAACATTTCATGAATAAGATTTGACAAATTGACAGATTTGAAAGGAATAACGATTTGGAAAGGGGATTTCATAATTTAAAGAAATCAAAGTTGAAAGTACGATTATGAATTTATAAATGACATTTATGAATGAGATTCAGTTATGTAAATGGAAGCGAGGCTTATTCCGAGGTTCGGAAATGTGTTATTCTGAGGTTCGGAATGATTGATCGAAATGAGTGTTATTCCGAAGATCGGAAGAGGTTCGGAATAGTATCTGCTGGCGAGAGTAAATGAAGTATGAGATTTAAATAACGACAACGAATGTTAATTGTCGATAATGAATTGGAAATGGGATTTTTGAATGCAGTTAACAATGTGAAAGTGAAAGAGAATGGTAAGTTATCGTAATTAATTTGCAAAAGATTTTGATTTAATGAATGCAGCAAGTGGTTTGTAAATGCGTTTTGTAACATTGGGCACAAATGGGATGAGCTATTTTTGACAAAAGTTTTTAAAGGATTTTCATATGATTTTAGATAACAAATAAGTGGTCGAGTATTATTTAAAGAGAATGTGATAAGTAAAAGTAAAATGGCTTTGAAATGAAATCTGTAATATTGTTACAGATGATAAGTTAAATTGTTTCGATCAATATAAGAATTTGAAAAGGTATATCAATATAACAAATGTATAAAGTATTAATATGAGATTTATAAAAAGTTTTGTTTATGTGGTTTTAAACAAATGGACATGTATTGTTGAAATAATTTGTAACATTATAATTTTCATAAGGATTCTATTTCTAATAGAATCGAAACTTGGTCGAGATGAAAATCAGATTTTCAAAGGAACGTATGGTTAATAAACTTCTATTTGTTCTGAAGATATGATTGTTGTTGGTCAAGATCTGAGAGGTAAATAAAATACCCCAACTTGAATGACTCCAGGATTATCCAAGAACGATATTAGTTTATAAACGAGAATGGTTGAGGAGACAATATGTTATGATTTCCGTTAATGATATTATAAACTGTTTCGAAAAGTTTATAAGATTGAATAAACTGAATCTGAAGAATATTCTTATTTTGAATAAGAAGTAAAAGCGATGTTTCAAATATTGAGAAATTTGAAGAATATAATTAACGGATGGTTCGTTAAAGAGGCTAAATGATACTGAGTAGTAAATCAGTGAATCCATTTTCTTTTATGGATGAATGGTTGTTTTATTTGATAGTTAAATAACCAACTATCAAATTTGGCCCATACGATTGTTGGTATGGAAAGACGGGGATCGAATATATGTTCGAAAACCATTCCGTCCAGCAAATACGAACACGTTGAAGATGATGATCCAAGATGGAGCTATTGAAGACCGTGGATCTTCATAAGCGGAAGAATTACTTAAAATCTCTGACTTGCAACCAGAGGAAAACTGTGATTCAGTCGTGGTTGAAATCAATGGATTCGCAAGGACTTCTCGCTACTGATTCTCAGGGTGATTCCTAGAATGCAGTAGGAGAGTGCCTTCGGTTCATCCTGTTCCTGGATGACTGGTATGGATGGATGTCTGACAGAGTATTTCCAGAAAGGTCACGTATATTGATTTCTCCAACCGTACCAAGAGTGGAAGCGGAGAAGGAAACTTCTTTTAGCTAACATGTAATGTACTGTTGTAGACATCAATTAGTGATTGTTAATGGATCTGACGATGTGACATTTGAAGTAAATATGATGTGCTGATTAAGCGTAGCCTCAAGCCTCATCAACCGGGAGATGACAGAAATCGGGCAGGCAGCATGGCTATGTGGGTCGCTCCCATTAGGGTGTATAATCACCTATCTAGAGAAATTCCTTTTGTTCTTATTCTATCGATTCTGCCCATTCGGGAACGGTGGTTTGAGCCCAACTGTTGGTGATATACATTCGATACACTCAAGCGAAATGAGTGGTCGGTCATGTGAGGGCCGGGTTGCAAGACGTTCTTGTTGAACCCAGTGTATTCGCCTCTAGAGATACACTATCGGCAGGTGGTCCCATACCTTGTCAAGGTCGGAATCCAATCTCCAATAAGCGCCTGCGGTTTTGATTGTATGCTATATATGTGGAGCGTGAGATGCAAGCGTTCCGCTAGATTTATATTTACTTGTGTTTAGACACTATTATAATATCAGACAAGTTATTGATTTCAAACTGTTTTGGGTTATCGTAAGGTAAAAACTGTCCGTATTTATGTGTGGATTCGGTCTTACGATTATCCTTTTCTTTCGAAAAGATTTTTACTTAAAAATCAAGTTGTGTGTTACCTTAATACTGTGCGAGTTTATCTCACTCTGGTTCACCAGACTGACCCGGTGTTTTGTAAATGCTCGGGTTAGACCGGGTTGTACAGGTTTAGGTTATCGGATGCTGCGAAGTCCAAAGACGAGCTGGGAGAGTTCAGACGTATTATATATGATGTATATTCCGATGTGTGTTGTATATGGGCAGATTAGTATAGCTGTCCAGATGTTGATGTACTCTGATATTGTAAGTATTTTCAAAAGCTCTCAATAAAGATTTATTTCTGTATTATATTTTGTTCCGCTGCGATGTGAGACTCTGTGTTATGTTGATTCTTCTTCTTCTATTCTAATATTTCTTTCCTTCTTATCTCACCCTCCGATATTCTTTCTAATAACCATCTGGTGTTTTCGATACTGGAGTTCTGGCAGGTAATACGGGATTGGTGTATTATTGTCAGGATTCGGGCGTCGAAATCTCCGGGTCGTTACAATTCTACTTTTGTTTCATTTAATATGGAACAACCATTTAATTTTTCTATGAAATTCCAGTTGTTTCATCCTCAGTTACATCAGTTCCACAATAAAGATTTTGTCGTTACGATCCCAACATGACTAGTTCCATCCATTTCTATTCATGTATGAACTAGTTATGATTATAATAAGATCACGAGTATTTAAAAATCATTAAATTTATTTAATTATACATTTAAACTAATTACCCTCATAGATGTGTATTGTGCTGCATATCCTCTTTCTTCACCGAGATAAAAACTCCAGCAACAGTGCTTCAAACACCATAATTATTGTAGATGTTCACGACTTTCGCACGCGTTACTGTAGATGTTGCAATAAATTTTGGTTCGGAAACCCATAATTATTGTGTACCAGGTGCGACTTTCTAACAGGATACCTAATTCGAACTTGAAATGGCACAATACCCTTCGAATCACCAATAATCGCGAGCCTAGGCTGCGCTGACAAAAGCATCGACCCTTAAACATGTTCGAACCAGGAGAAAAAACATAATAGATTGAAGCAAATTCGAAAACAAGCCCTATGGATTCGAAATCGATGGATTTGTTAAGTATTTTAATTTTTGGTAATTTTTGAATAAGCGCTTTTCGTTTGGTGACCAAGAAATCGGGTTCAGCTATGATTGGTTTTCTACCGAAGATTGAATTAAGGATTTATATAAATTTTAAGGTGGACGAGATTTTGTTTTATTTACTGAAAGAGATGGATTTCGTTGGTAGTAATTGGTAGGAAGGTATAGGGAATTTTGGGATTTCGAGATGGTATAGGTCTAAATATATAGAAGGAGAAAATATTATTTAATTGAATTTTTTTATTAATTTATATTCACTCGTGTCTATCTCCGTTTACGTTTATCATTATTATTTTCGTATAGTTACGTAAGATATCCATTTGCAATAAAAATGCACTTCTAGCTATAGGTTGACATCCTAGATCAAACGAAACTTGTTTCGTCGAAATCCAAGTCCATTTGGAAAATAATGAAATTTTGAATAATAAATTTGTTAATTGATTCACGTTAATTTCCCCACGCTCACATAACAACTACAAATGGCTCGAAACTTGGAATCATAAAATAATAAAATATTCCTGACATGATGGAACCGGTTTCGTCGAATTTCGAGATCATTTGGTATAACTCCCTTTTTAAGGGTTCAGATTAAATTTAAATGAATTAATTTTAAAATAGCTCAATATAAAAATATTTAAATGTTATAATCGGCCATACTTGAGCTTAATTTCATGCAGTTTCAGAATAAATTACTTTGGGTTGAATTTTAAGCTAAATCGATAGTAAATATATTAAAAATCCCTTTTATTTAATATAAATAATCGTTAAATTTATAAATGAATTCCATAGCGACCTTTTGAAAATTTAATTTGGACATAGCTCACAGTCTACAAGACAAAATCTCGATTTTTCACTTTCATTAGAAAAATATAATCAAATAGATCTGAACGTTTCTTGTTTCAAAGAAATCCGACTTATATTGGTTTATGTATATACAATTGAAGTTCAAAACATAATATTATGAACTACTGCGACGTTAGGAGCTCGATTTATATTATGTTATAAATTATACATTCAAGCTACGCTTAAATTAATAAATTCCACATAAATTTCCATTTATATTTCTAATACAACATTAAAATAAATTTAAGTGTTCAAAATTAAATGGCTAAAAATCCGGCGCGTTACAGAAAGGAAGGCTTTGCTAGTGCCCAATCTTGGGTTATGTACTGTGAAAGAATCTTTGAGGCTACTGCCTGGCCCGATGAAATATAAAGAAGGATAGCTGTGACACCCCACGTCGGTTAATGTCACTCACTAAGGGAATGCATTAAGTTTTGTGAAAAGTTATAGGTAAATAAGAACATAATTGCACAAGACAGACATGTAAAATAGCAGCGGAATTAAAAACTTTATTCAAATCAAAACATCGTTGTCCCAAATACTGAGTTTACAACATAAGTAGCTAATTACATTAATAATCTTCCTTGCCAAAAATATCAAAGCATAAACCATATTTCCCTTGCAAAACCATAAAAGAGTTGACAAGCAGTCAAAGCGATACATCTATATCCAAAATCCAAGCTAAGCTAAAAGAATCAAAATCAACTCTAAGCACTTCCATCTTGAGAACCTGAGGGGGGGAGAGGTGGAACAGAAGAGAGAGAAGAGGAAACAAAAAGGGTCAGACATAAAGTCTGGCGAGTCCAGTTACTTTTAAGTATAAATAAATAAAAGTATCATGGTAGATGTATAAAACTGGAAGAACAAGATAACAGTAACAATAACAAGTGTGAACTGAGTAAGATAAGATGAACAGGATGTATTGCACTTCTTCAATACATTTCTCTGCACCGCGCAGATACCAGTATATCAGAAATAGAATGATCCTTACAAATACCATTCCATTACATTTTCTTGGTTATCAGGTTACTTGGGTTAATAGCACTCAAGACTTATACGCGCATCGTACCCATTTACTTTCTCGTGGATTCACCAAATACAATATATGTAACTATCTCTCAATATTGAGATACACCCTATAGTACCCCACTTGCATGGTCTCCACCATAAAGAACGCAGTCCATCATCCTACGCCAGAGTGACGTACAGATCTCTATATACCGATGTTGTGTTCCGCATATATCTGTCATTACTAAGCATAGAGACTGCCACCATCGATCAAATCAGATTCCATATTGGAATAATGCCCTCTAGTCTATGATAAACCATCCAGAGCAGATATGCATGTATCTAGACTGTCCCACGTATGTACTGTAATTGTAGCTCGATGCCTCAATTGCGCGTCCTCTAATGTGCATTGAGTTCTGTGGCAGGGCTAAACACGAAACACATAACTCGGCTGGGAGCTTTTCCTTACCTGTACAGGCCGGCTTTAAGTGCCTTCAAATACAGATATTCCTCAGGTCTATTTTCCATGGTGATTATGGCCCTACCTCGGCCCCTCCCTCAACTAGGAATGACTATAGAGCTAAGCAACCGCCCCTAATACAACCAATATAAACATCCATGTGGCGTCTACCCTCAACCCCATACCTCGATAGTGAAAGGTGAAATGATATCTTGGCTTTAGCTCTAGTCTTTTCGCATCCCGCTGGCTCTCGATGATGAATATCCGATGGTCTACTATCCTTGATGGTCGTGACCCTCTCTACCTCCTTGTGAGGAAACCGTCGAATCACCCTGGTGTCACCTCGTCACGGCATTCTGACTGCATAGCTACATCCGTAGTCAAGGCCCACCCTCCTAGTAGTACGCACAGACCCAACCTCTGCGAGTACAGCCTAAAACATTTGTCACCATACAGAGGACTACAAGGAGCACCTTATGTACTTCAGGAAGTCGCGTGCTTCCCCTTTCAGTCCTTTGGATCCATCATAACAATCAGATGAATGTGTGCTCCCCTCATGTCTTATAACACCTCGATGATCTATCCCGTTAGGTTATTCACCCTCAAACGTACAGACTGGTCCAAGTGCCTTTCTTTAATATGTTGTTAGACCCTATGTCTGAACATTCTTTTACACGCTTGCCTTACCTCACCGGTTTCCATTTAACTTGGTTATTCCCGTTCATATTGAATTCTTATTCCAATTTACCAAGTTTCTCTTGCTTATTAATTTCAATCATATAACTTAATTCATTTAAGTTTATTAATAATCCCACAACATATTATTCTCTAGATTGTGGCCCAAGGTCTGTAATCCACAATCTATTTATATTCTTTCTTGGTTACATCATTACAATAACATGTTCTCCTTAACACGTTGTTAAGTATATCTCAATTCACATGTTTCCTAATTAACATGTCACTTACCATTTATGATTAAATATAACTTATTTATTTTATAAGTTTTCCTCATTCTTTTTCATTTAATCATAAATTCAATTTACATCATCACTACAACTTATCGTTGTTTACTTAGCAGATTATTACGCATACCTAATTCTATCATTTCTACAAGTTATGCTCACCCTACAAGTGTGTCTTTAATTACATAACTTTATTATATTTTCCACCGGTCATGTATACCACTAAGTGTCTTTAATTACATAACCTATTTGGGTTAAGTTCGTGGGCCTATATGTAAATATTACCCACCCCCTCTATTTTACTTAACCCATCCTATACTCATCCGGTTTTACTTAACCCTAACTCAAGTTCATAATCATACAATCCTTATGGATTAAATTAGGTTACGTAGTCCAATTCATTACCATGTTCGTTTATGTTTATAATAGGCTAGACCTCCCACATTAGGCCTACAACATGTGGATGCTGGATATGCCGGTCGGGTCCGGGCAGTCTTATTCCACAGTTGGATCTGACCTCGTGTCTTAGCCCGATTCGTATTTACACACTTAGACCTCTCACATTAGGTTCAACATTAGTGACTGCTGGATATGCCAGTCGGGTCTGGGCAGACTTCCACCACTAATGCAACCTAACCTCGTGTCATAAGTGCGATTACAATTCCTAATTGTAATTACTAAATATTCCATTCACTACACCAAAAATGACCTTTAGTAGCGTTTAAAAAACGCTACCAAAGCTAGTGGTAGCGTTTTAAAGAATGCTACTACAGGTCACGCAACTAAAAGTCTGATTTTTTTTTTACGTTTAAATAAACGCTACCAATTATGTCATATAGCTGCATTTTTCCACCGCTACCAATGCTTTTCGTTACATTTAAGTCATGTCACTATAAACTCAAGTGATATTTTTACATTTGTTTCTGTAAAGTTTATAAAACGCTATTAAAAGGTATTGATTGTTTTTAGCATATTTTAAACGCTACTATATACAGTTAATGGATGATATTATTTTCAGTATCCAACTATGTAATAATCATATCAAAATCAACAACAATCGTATAATTATCATATTCAAATCAACAATCAGCTAATCATATAATCATCATATTCAAATGATTAAGAACAAGTTAGTCATATAATTATTATCCATGACCATTTAAATAATAGTTGTTTGCCAAAATGATCAAATTCACATACCACAAGCATTCAAAAAAAAGTTTACATAACAAATACTAACTAATATCATAATACATATAATAATTGAAGTCATGTCCATTGTTGCTGATGGTGTTCACTCCGGAAAAGCTAATTAACTGTAAACAAATTAGATAATCAATAATAAGCATTTGCCATAAATTTCATGTAACGTTCAAATGATATTAATTGATTATTATTAAAACAAGCACATAAAAGCCATCCAAGTATACCATGCAATTTTCAGGATTACCATAAAAGTTCGACCTTGCTCTGTTCGAAAATCGGAAGGGGCACAACATATAGTCAAACAATCTTAAACTTATGTATAAAACTTTATTAAACTGGTTATATTATAATTAATTATAAAATATGGTTAATTTAAACTAAGTTAATTTTATAAACTTGTTTAATTTTTAAAAAATTGGTTAATTTTTATTAACTTGATTAACTTAGTTAATTTACTATTATTATTAAAACTCGGTTAACTTAATTATATTATTATTATAAACTTAGTTACTTTTTATAAACCTAGTTAATTCATCATCAATACCATTATTTATAGAACTTTGTCAAATTAGTTATATTATTATTATTAAAATTTTAGTTAACTTAAACTTAGTTAATTTTTATTAACTTTGTTAACTTAATTAATTTTATTATCGATATTATTATTAAAACTCGGTTAACTTAATTATATTCCTTTTACTATTATTATTATAAACTTGATTAATTTTTAAAACTTAATTAATTCATCGTAATCATCACCGTCGTTATTTTTAAAATCTTTTGAACAGTTGTATCGTTATTGTTTATAAATTTTAGTTAGCTTAAACTTAGTTAATTCTATATAACTTATTTAATATTAAAAAAAATTAGTTAATTTAAAATACTATTGTTCTTAACGCTTGGTTAACTTAATTATATTATTGTTTTAAAATTAGTTAAGGTTCATTAACTTAGTTAATTCTTCGTTGTCATTATTATTTATAAAATTTAGTAAATTTAATAAAACTTTTTTAAGTTTAACAAAATGTAGCTAATTTTTGTTAACCTAGTTAACTCAATTAATTTACTTTAATAGCTAATAATAATAGGTATTGTAATTATTATTAGAGATGAGTTAACTTAATTTTATTTTTGTTGTTATTATTATTTTAAATTTAGTTAAAATTTATAAACTTTTTAATTCATCATCATCTTCATTATTATTTATATAAAAAAAATTAAATTATATATTATTATTTATAAAATTTAATTAATATAGACTTCGTTATAAAACTTGTTTATATTTAACAAAACTTAGTTACTTGTATAAAAGTCGTTGAATATACATGAAATGTTGATTGTGAAAACAATGTTCATTGACAATATTGTTTCCAACAGTGATTACAGATGTAAATAGTATGCCGAGAATTGAACTTAATTAATGCAATATTTCTTTTTAGTTATAGCTAATGTAACAAAATGAACTGGAAAAGTTTAGGTACATGTACCTTAAATGGAGCAATAAACAACTAAGCAGAAGCTCATGAATTCAGTTGTAAGTACCAATGGTCTTATGAAACTTATTGATCTTTCGAAATCAAAACCCTAGCATATTCATGTGCACAACAGTTGTTTAGTTGTATTTCATATTTATCAAAATTTCAAATCAAACATGCTTTCTAATAGCATGATTTGTTTGTTGCTAATAAAACTTATGTAGGCAAAACTGAGCTTATAACATGTCAACTAAAAATTATATGATAACAAAGCAATATTAAAATGTATCTACAAAAAGTTTAAATGTGACTTCTAACCATAAAAACAAATAGTTTCCTCTATGCTTCACTGTTTCACTAATGTGGCATTTTTGTTCTTGGAAAGAAAAAAAATGTGAAACACGAAGTCAATATTCATACAGCAGATTATTGCTTCTAATCATTCAATAGTGTAGCAAAAAGAAGTCAATACTCAAGCATTGTAATCAAGCTCCACACCAAAAAAAAAACAAATTATTTACCTGCTTGAAAACAATTAGCACCTGATTTCGTAATTTGACCTACATCAAATAGTCAGTGAAATATCCTCTTTTATAATTTACTCCTTCGCCTCCATGCTAATTCCGATCATCATATTCGAGGAAGTACCTATAAATCACATTAAAAATTAATGATTACATGAACAGGAGGTAGCTAGAGAAACACAAGAGGCAGTTCATTCATCCAACTAGTTTGGCTTGTGAATGTATAGTATAATTGTCTATACATAACATTTAGATTGCGATGTGTTGCATTTTGGCATCTCCGATTAGCTTACAATATTGTTGCGCGATATCTTTATGCGATTAGGTTGTTCCGTCACGTCTTTATGTTAACCTTAACACATTGTAGTCAAGCATAGTGATAGTAATACGACTTCAATTTCAATACTAAGATCAGTTTTATGTAGCTTGATACAATTTCTGACTTCTTTTGGTGCGAATCCAATATCCCTATATCGCTTCGTACTCCTTTCTCTTTATTTGAATTTTTATTTGTATGGAGAACCTCCTGTCTTTGAAGCTTATAATCTGTTTCGTGACTAAGTCTGAGAAATATAGGTGTAACAGTTGACCCTCAAGTTTGCAGAAATTTTAGATCGGCTTTAGACTTGTCATGATTCTTGTTCATTAATAAAATTATACTTACTAATCAAAATTGGAAAGTCAGCTAGATGCCCGGATCAACAAACTAATTTTGATCCAATTAATATATAAATTAATTAAAAGATTTTTATAAAAATTACACTAATTTTGTCATTTGCTTCTAATGCAAATATTCAAGTCAGTTCATTGCGGACCATCCGATTTTCTGTTGAATTACCCCAGACTTAGTACTGCCGTCAACAACATGGTTAGCATGCATAGTATGCATGCGCACAGTCCAGGTCTGATGCTAGTTAGTGCATCAAAGCATGACACGGATTTTCAATCAAATATGTTAATAAAACATAAAATTTTATATTATGAGTTTGAACAAGATACGTAATATCGTCAGAGGCTGATGACACATTATATGTGGATCATAGGCTGAAGCAGCATATTTAGGATCCATTTTATACAAACATATTTAGATACATATTTAGGATCACAATTATAATTGGCCACCCCAGTTATGATCCTGCTAAACATATTTAGGATCACAAATTATGTTCATAATTAGGATCATAATTATATTCTGATCCTAATATAGAAATTTCATATTAAGTGTATCCCCAAATATGAATTTTATATTATGATCCTAATATGTGGTGTATGCTAATTATGATCCCACTAAACTTCTATCATCCTTCAACTTGAATTACAACCTCAATACACTACACTGACCAGCACCGAAACACATCTCTTGCAACCCAATCATCATTCATACTATAGCGCATCGATATGCACCACAGTCCGAAACAACCCACCTCCCCTGAACACTTCCAATTCCACTATATTAACACTTCATCACTTAAACAGTTTATTTGATTGTTAGTTGATTTTGTTGTATATCAATCCTCTGAAATTTCTATTGTATGTCAGTGCAACGAACCGGGAAATTCGATGCTTGAATTTTCAACACAAATACATCCCATGTCCAAAACTCGAGTACGAAAATCCAGCACATTTAAGAAGAACAAAAATGAATATTCTCTAGATGGTGACAATACACCCTAATGGGAATGACCGACATAGCCATGTTGCCTGCCCGATTTTTGTCATTTCCCGGTTGTGAGGCTTGAAGTTATAATTCATTCATTTATTTGTTTATTATTTTAGAACATCTGGCCATTATTCACTTTGAATGCCACATCGTCAGATCCATCGGAAAATCACTAATTGATTTCCCCAAAAATACTCAGATTGTTAGGCTAAAGAAGTTTCCCTTCTTCGCCATCAACTTCGTACGTTTGAACAAATCAACGTACGTAATCTCCTTGGAAATACTCTGTCAGACACTCATCCATACAAGTTATCCTGGGACTGAACAAACTGAAGGCACTCTCCTACGGCATCCTCGGAATCACCCTATGGATCAGTAGCGAGTAGTCCTTGCAATCCGTCGATTTCAACCATGACAGGATCACCATCAAAATATCTCCGGGCGTGACTCCAGAGAATCCGACAAGTAGTTCTTTCGCTTATGAAGATCTACAGTCTTCATTTCTCCATCTTCAATTCAACATCTACCATGTTTACATATTAGTTGGTTCGAAATGGTTTTTAAATAGATTCGATCCCGGTCTTTCGGTACCAACAAGCGTACAAGACAGATTTGATGGTAGGTTATTTAACAATCAAATAAAACAACCACTCATCCATAAAAGAAAATTTAATTCACTGATTTCGTATTCTCCATCATTTTAGTTTCTTTTGATTAACCATCCGTTAATTCAAAACTTCTGTATTTCCAATAATTGGGATATTCATTGCTCATCTTACATTTATATATAAGAATATTCAAAACTTCATCATCTTAAAATACTTTTAAGAACGTATTTCTTATCTTGGTTATTAGTTATTAACCGTAAACTAGTAAGAGAAAAATTCCATAAGTATCAACCCCGAAGGCCGAAACCAACATCAGATTGACACTCAGAAAATCATTCAACTCATTAGTCTCCAGTCAGTTTCTAATTACCTTATCTTCCTTTCTTAACTTCTAACGAATAAAAATTCCAGTTATTTATTATCACTTCAAACGAGATATTTATCTCATCTTATAACCATTTCAAATATTTACTTACAAATATGATTTTACAAAACCATTATCGAATATTCTATAATATTCTTTATAAACACCTGTATAGTTTTATTTTAATTTATCTCAGTTTATTCCAATAACTTTTCCCATAAAAAGCTTGTATATAAATATCATTTGCCAAATCTTACTCTTCATAATTATTATCTAAAAATATTACATAAAATTCTTTAATATAACCTGTGTTATATTCCAATTTGCTTCGACTTGAATTCCATTAGAATTCATAAATTTAAAACAACTCTTACTTCTAATGATTCTCACTTGCAAGATATTTTGCTTTTCCCCTTATTTGTCCCAACCGTTAACAATATCTCTTAATCCAAGTTCACACTTGGCTCTGTTGGCCAATCTGAATTTATACTTGCAATTTCAAGTTTCATTTCTATTTATAACTTCTATTGAGTTATTTTATAAAATCTCATTTATATTTCCCTTGGAATTGGAAAATTTTAATCCAATTCAAATGTTAGTTTCAAACGACATTTCCACTTCCTTTTCCGAAGCTATGCTCAATTATAACTTTCTCAAAATACTTCCAATATATGGTTTTCAATTTTTTTAATGTCAGTTATAAAACAAATTCTCATCTTATTTGTTAAAACAACATTTACTTTTCAATTCTATTTAATTTGGTTATTAAATAAACATTTCTATTTGGAAATAAATATTTCCCTTTAAGTTCTATTTATATTTCAATTCTGTTTTGAAATCCATATTTTCCAAATCCTCAAGTGGTAATTGTTCATTCCTTTATAAACATTGTTTATAAAATCGCCTTATTAACACATTTGTTTGAACAAACCTTTTCCTTTAAACCGTATTTATAATTCAGATTCCAAATGAACATTTCTATTTAAAATAGATATTTTCCCTTGAGATAATTTCAATTTATTTAAAATAACGATTTATTTTACGATTTCCATTTCTTTTCCAAATTCATACATACTTCACATTTTTCCCAAATTTCCCAAATAATAATACCACTTCTCATAATGTCGTCTATAAAATCGTTTCTTCGCAATATTTATTTAAACAAATATTTGTTTTTAAATTCTATTCATTTTGGATTCTAACTAACCATTTTCATTTGGAATAATTGTTTTAAAACTCTTTTTATATTCCAATTTCTGTTTTGGAATCCATATATTATTCTTCAAGATAATTAAAATATCCAAGATCAACAATTTGAGTCGCTAACACATTCAAACAAATCATAAGCTGTCACAGGGTATAAACACATTATATATCAGCATATATGCAAAAAATAATAATTTAAATGTGAGGAATCCAGCTAGATTCCTCCAACCTGTTTTTCCTGCAGCCACAGATGTTAGTCAACAATAATAATACCCATCCTGCTCGAGGAAGGATATCGCCGTATAAAGGTCATCCACTATATATATTGTGGGGCGCATAGGGAAATCATCCGCTAATGGTACTGCGGGCATCCGCTAATGGTACTGCGGGCATCCGCTAATGGTACTGCGGGCATTATCCAATCACCAATCACCAATATTATCATTATATAGTATTATTATATATTATTATCACTTTATCAACCAATTTATCAGCCAACAAGCAATAAAATAAATTTGAACTATTGAAAATAATTCCCAATAATTTAACTGAGTGAGTTTTAACTCACCTCGGTTCCCTTTGTTGAATATTCGTCTAAAATCCCATATCGTTCTAGCTACTCATGTACTTGACTCGTCTCGAATAATTTATTCCTTTGATTATAAATTAAATGATTCATTTATTTAAATTAACTATTTTAATTAAATTATCTATGCAAATTTTAAGTTTATAGAAAAAAAGCATACCTTATCATTAACGCCAACTCGGCCTCACTATCATCATTGGACTAAAATCTGATTGTCTGCTCACCACTGTCTAGTACTCTTGTCTCCTCCTAATAGCAAAACCATTGGACTAGACATGCCACTCACACCATTTCCAATTCGATCATCTAGCGACACCATTACTACTTTAACCCCCCATCAACATTCACTATCACACACTTCTCCCAATCCTAGTCCACATACGCATGTGTCAACATATCCTCACAAAAACAAATCCACACTGTAATCTCTACTACTAACTTTCACATCCACCCTGTCCAACTCCGTTTTGAATTCTGGTCATCATGTTTACCATCAAACCCCATTCCATAACATATGCATAACAGCTTCGTCCTTCAAAATTTTCAAATCCAAATTCCCTTTGTTTTGTTGTCCCACCCCATCACCATCGTCCAAAGTATTATCATAGACTAAACTCAAAACTTTTCCCAAAAAAAACAAAAATCACCTTCCCTTCCATTGTTGATCAACCAGTTTGGCATACTTCACTTAACAGCATTGCACATCCCCTTCACGAAAATAACAGGAATTGAAAAAGCCTACAACATTCAGTCCACCATTAACAGGGTCAAACTCCTCCAAATCGCCACATCTCAGACCGTTTACCTCCACTTCAGTCGTACCCAATATCTCGCACCATACCAGATCGTGCTTTAATAACGCACTGAAAACTTCATGCAACTCTTAACAGTGGAAACTTAAATTGCAATGCCCCAAATATCTTCGAATTTCCATTTCGACCTTCCACCGCGAGTTATCCCAGTGTGCTCGAGTCGGGTTTTAGCTTCAAATCTATACACGTTTTTGATTTGTGGTTTATATTTTCTCGTGGAAATGGGTTTCTAGGTTAGCCGGGATAAAGAAATGAAAGAATGGAAGAATGATTTAGTTTCTGGTTTAAGTTTGCGGAAAATGAACGCGACATGTTATTAAATAGGATAGTGATAGAAGGATAAGAACCACATCCAATTCCATAGCTAGTAGGTAGATTAGGGATTACATTGTCCTTTGTTGAAGATGGGGAATAGGCTTACAGAATAGATGTGTTCGGTCGTCTCCTATTTATTAAATTTATAAATATATACTTTGATTGATTTATTTATTTTAACCTGTGTACTATAAAATAAAGTATCATGTGCTATCGAACCCCTATTTGAACGCAACAAACAGCATTTCTAGGGTTCTACCACAATTCTGAACATACTGGAACAATCTCTATGGTCTAGTTTTACCATATGTAGAAGATATTTAATTAAATTAATGATTTACCATATAATTCAATTTAATATAAACTGATTAAAAATAAACAAATAAATTGATATTATTATACAAATATATTCAAACTGAATTTATATAAATTCCAGAATATACTGACTTAAATTTTAGACTCGATATACATGCTAAACCAATATTCAATTTGTTAAATATCGATTTATTTTTTTAAATAAATTTTTCGGTTTATAAACAAATTCCATAGCGACTATTTGAAAATTTGATTTAGCCATAACTGACAATATAAATTATGAATTCTAATTTTTCTCTTTTATAAAAAAAAAATTTAGCAGATTCAAATATTTCTTGTTTCAGCGAATTTCGACCTATTTCGGATCATGTACACTCAATTGAAGTTCAAAACTGAATATTACAATTGTCGTGCCATTTACAAGCTCATTTTAATTAATATATATTTATATGTTCAAAACTCGATTTAATTAATATAAAATTCCATTTATATTACGAATTCAATATTTAAACTAATTTAAATATTCAAATCTTAAGTGATAAAAATACGGGTCTTTACATTCCTTCCCCTTTAAAAGAATTTCGTCCTCGAAATTACTCAGTAGAAAAAATAGTTGTGCCTTATTAACTTCTACCAATCCATTCTTGCAACTCAATGCTTACCTCAACATCCTTACTACCCAACCAACTTACTAGTTTCCAACTCCACTCAGAAATCCTTAACTTCGATTAACCTTTTGTTAACAAAATTTTCAAAACTGTTGAAAAATTTTCTAACTCCCTAAATTTTTGAAAAATTACGCCAGCACCTCCTTTGTTTGGGTTAATAGTTCAAACCTTAACTCGCCTCTCTAGGCCCTTCTCATTCAAAAAGAAAATCAAAAAGCCTAGTGGCTTGCCGATTCGGCGCATAAAATCTCATATTGAATTAAACATGTACCTTTTTTGTCGGGCAACCCATATTTATTCTTCACACTTGCTTCATCCAGTAACCTATTTAATCATATACATATCCATTCTGTAATAACCCGGAAATCCGAGCCAATTTAAAATTTTTATTTTGGCAATTTTAGTGAATTTTGATTATTTAAAATGAAATATTTTAAATAATATCGATGAGAAATTTATTTTGAATAGAATTCGAATGTATATATTTATATAGATCGTCGTTAGAATATAAACATTTATTTATAAATTATAAAAGGAATAGAAAATGGCGCGGTAGTTCGATAATTCGATTTCAAAATTCAAATGAATGTACAGGATTCAAAATAAACCGGATTTTAGCGAAACAAAAAATATTAGAATCTAATTGATAATATCTTTCCAACGAATCCGAAAAATCAAAATTTCATAGCGGGAATCAAAAGATATACCCAGTTGAAAATTCAGAATAGTCGCTATGGAATTCTAGCCCTTAAAAATGGAAATTTTGCAAACGACCTCGGATTTCGACGAAACCACTTTTGTTGGATCCGTGATGTTAAGTTATTGCTAGGTTTCAAATTTCATAATTTTTCAAATCAATATGTGAGCGTGGCAAAGGAAAACGCGTTTGACCAATTTCAGTTGATTTTAATCAACTGGAAAATGACCATTTTTCAAACGGTCTCAGAATTTGACGAAACTAGTTTTGTTAGGACCGTATCGTCAATACGAGGCTAGAAAATATTTTTCTGGCATTTTTCGAGTTAGTATGTGACCCCGGTAAATTGAAATGTGCGTTCAAATTCAATATATAGAGTTATATGTTGATTTTGATGAAAACTGATCGAAACGAGCGAATCAGCTTGCGATACATATCCCATTGTGTTCGGAATGGGGGTATTACGCTATGGACGACAGTCGGCGGGTTTGATTTCGAGTCCAAACAAAAAAGTCAACCCCTTTTGAAAATAAAATATTAATATATGTATATTTTTAATAACACCCCTCTAATTCCTTTTCCCTCCTCTCTCTCTCTTACTTTTTCGATTAGAAAAAAAAAGAAAAAAAACCTAGCCTAATCGATCGCGACCCCCCAGGCGACGCCGCCACCGCGATTTCCCCCTCCTGCCGACGCGATTTCCCCCCTCCTCATGCCGACGCGATCCCCCCACCCCTCTCTCCATCTTCCGACGCGCAACCCCCCCCCCCCCCACCCGAACCCTAGCCGCCCACCCGAGCTCGACCTCGCCAACCCCTCTCCGCCCAGTACACCGCAGCCCCCTTCCTTCTACGAAAAATCGAATTTAAGGTGCGTTCTTTTATTTTATTTTATTTACATTTATTTATTTTATTTTCAGTTACTATATAGTAATCATGTTTAAAAATCTGATTTTGAATAAAAGATTATAATTTTTATAAGCTAGAAAGATTATATTTTTATTTAGAAAAAGGTTTCAGTTTTAAAAGAAATATGTGGAGTAGTAAAAATATGATCTTTAGTTGCAAATCTCATATATAAAAATATGATGTTGGATGAAGTAAAAAGAGGATTTTTTATTTAGCTAAAAATATGATTTTCATATATTGAATAGCAAAGTAAAAATATGATTTTTATATATTGAATAGCAAAGTAAAAATATGATTTTTATATATTGAATAGCAAAGTAAAAATTCGATTTTTATATATTGAATAGCGAAGTAAAAATGTGATTTTTATATATGTAGTGATTACGGATGATGAAAGTAAGGAAAGAAGGAACGGCGAAGACTTCTACATTTGAAGTGTCGTGGAGTTGGGATAGCTTTATGTGAGAACTTCTCACCTTTAATTTAATTTTCTAGTTAAAATATATACTAGGATGCAGACGGTGTTTAGTAGCACCCAACACCCGTCGTCCACAAACCATGGACGGCTTGTATGCTTGGTTGTTTGATTTTGATGTGTAGTTGATTGTGTGATGTGATGTGAAATGAAATAAAATATTTATATAGTTAAAAATATTTTATAGTTAAAAACAGAATTTTTAACGTGTATATGAAATGAAATAAATTAATATAAACAAATCGAACGATTTGTTTATATACACACATTTGTCTGATATTGATTGGGACGATAAATTTTACACATCGCCCAACTGCTCAAATAAAATCTGTGTTAGATTGTTTGAAACCCCACACGAGTATTGGGATGATATATGATGTACACTAATCCCGATAATTAATTGTATGTCGATCGATTGATTGACAGACTGTGATAAGCGTTGAATATTTATATTTGATGCTTATACAGTGTAGAATGCACTTTGGATGATGGTTGATTATTTGTCATTGTGGATATATACATGCGTTGTATGAAAATCCATAGAAATAAAATCTATGGTAATTGATTGGGCTTCATTCCAGTTTTGAATAGAAATATTTGAAACAGAAATATTTGAAATAGAAATATTTGAAATAGAAATATTTGAAATAGAAACATTTGAAATAGAAATATTTGAAATAGAAATATTTGAAATAGAATTTTCGAAAATAGAAATATATGAAGCCGTGTTGATTAGATTGAAGCCATTTTGACGTGAACGATATTTATATCGATTTTATTCATTTTATAATGAATATCGAAAGTGATTTCAAAATTTGATATTACGAAAAGAATTAGAATTCGAATTGAAAGTGAATAGAAATGAATTCGAATTGAAAGTGAATAGAAATGAATTCGAATTGAAAGTGAATAGAAATGAATTCGAATTGAAAGTGAATAGAAATGAATTCGAATTGAAAGTGAATAGAATGAATTCGAATTGAAATTGAATTAAAAATCGATTTGAATTGAAATCAATTTGAAATGAATTTAAATCCAATTTATAAGGAAAAATTCAATTTTGATTTGAATTTGAAAAGAAAATGAAATCATTTTGAAAACGAATTTAAAACGATTTATATAATACGTTTTAAAAGGAAATCGACGAAGTATATATTATATATATTATACATATAATATAATGGCCTGAATAGAATGCGCAGCGCTGCGGCAGTTCGTAAATTTCGACCATTGACTTCGAATTGACGTTGCGGGAGATCCGACCATCGAATTCTCCTAAAACCGGAACCGTTCGGTTCGTATCGAAAAGAGCTTTCTAACGAATATTAGAAATTTGAAATCTAACGGTTGGATTTGGAATTATGTCCAAATAAAATTTGAAAAAGGTCGCGGTAAGTGCAGTTTGATGGCCATTGATGGAAATCGACTGTACGAGCCTTGATAAAATTATTAAAAATATCAATAATTTGTGTAAAATCATAAGAAGTGATTTGGGAAGAATTGGGGTGAAAAACTCCATATTTGAAAAGATAAATATCGATTTTTATCGAAATGAACTAGTTTTGAACTAGAATAATAATTTATTTATTTATTTAAAATAAATAAATTGGATTTGAAATGGTTTTGAAAATAACCAGAATTTCCAATAATTGCATTGGAATGGATTTGAATCGAAATTGTCTTCGGAATATTTCGATGTTGGATTTCGTGATTATACAGATATTGTTATGGAAATTTGAAAGATATATAAATATCGTTATTTCCAATACGATATTTGTTGGTCGTAGAATTTGATATTGAATATAAGCCGATATATTTTCTATTCAGAGCCTTGTATTTAATGTCAAATGTGATTTGGGTTTGTCGTGAATGGTGTCTTCATTAACACTGTTCTTAAACCCAGTTGAGAAAAGGAATAAATCTTTTTATTTAGATTTAATGAAGTGTACCAATTAAATAATATTTAATTGGAATTGAATTGGTATTGATTTTTGGGTTTATCGTGAACAGTGTTTTACATAACACTTGTTCTTTAACCCGATAATTAATGGAATGTGATTTTGGGTTTATCGTGAACCGTGTTTTAAATTACACTGATTCTTTAACCCAGTTAAGGATTAAAACTAAGTGGAGTTTTAATGAATCTTTAATTAGATTGAAAAGATCGAGAATGGAGTATCACCAGTTTTACTCCAGGCGATAGTTAAATCTTTAATTAGATTTGAACGTGAAATGGTAATTGAATTTACCGATAACACCGTGGTGTTAGATATGAAGTATTACCAGTTTTACTTCATGGGATGAATAGGTTGGGATTGGGAAATAAAATAAATGATTACTTCGGTGTGGTTCGCTAATCCCGACTAGTTTGAATCAATATTCAAAGAAGATTAAAGAATAAATTTAAAGAATTTATCTTTGCTAAAATTAATGGGAACCTTTCCCAAAGTATAAGAATATTTGAATAAAAGAATATTCTGAATTGGAATGAGGTGTATGTTGTGTTGGTGTAACACTAGTTTATTATATACGCGAGTTATTCGGAAAGACCAGGTTTATCCCATTTTGAATAACTGATACGACGATAAGTCGAAGATGAAGACGGTGGTTGAAGACCAGAAGTCTTCACATCGTTTGGGTGATTACTGATGATCTTGATTGGGTTGTACACCCAAGAAGATGGAAACAGTTGGTGATCGTCCAGACGTACTTGGAGATCGATGGATATGTGGGGTACTAGGTGCCTCCGGTTTCGTTCAGACCTAGAACGTACTTGTAAATGGATTGTGTGTCTGACATTGGATTTTAGTCTGTGTGATTGATTTCTATTAAATATATATCTGTTTGGCGGTGGAGAATTTATTCTCTTGCTTAACGCCCTTCTCTGAGACGTACGAGCTTAGGGGTTATATATTGATGGATTTCAAACGCATGGAGTGAATTGCCTGTGTGGCATGCCTAAGTGGCAATTGATCAAGGCTTCTGTTGAAAAGCAAAGTCCTATGGTGATGATCAAAGCACGGCCTTTGTGGCGTAGCTTTGTGTAGCGTTGATTCGCAAGCCTCACACCCCGGTGGTGAACCAAAAACGGGAGAGGACATCAGGGAGGACATGCGTTTCTTTCTAGCTAGAATTGGCGCCAATGGTTTTACACGCCCTGACGAGTTTGACTTATGTGGTTGTTGCTGTTGCGAGGCGCCTCGGATATATCGGTCGTTCTCGAACCGATGGAGTCATTCGTTGGCTCATTTGCGCCCCATAGGGCGGGAAGACATATTGTCCAGGGTTTAAGTTTAATCCACATCGAGTGGACCGGCCCTGACGATCCAAGGTGCACTCGAGCTTTGTATCCTGAGACATGGTAGGCTAGATTGTCTCGAATTCGGTAGAGGACTATCTTTGCCTCGGTTCAAATCATGATAGTTTGAAACAAACATGTTCAAAAATATATTTTTGCTTATGAACCTATCAAGTTTTATTTGTAACCCAAGTTCAAATTTGTAAGTCCAATTCATACTTGAGTTCCAAAATTAATTGAACACAATTCGATTCATTTTTCATTCAATTTCTCTTTAACTCAAGTTTATGCAATCTGTATTTATATTCATTATTCAATATATACACATATACACATATGTTCACTTCTATTTCAAGACTCAGTTTAACTCAATTGAATAACATTTTAGATCATATTCAATTATTCCTACTCGACTTGGATTTATTTTGATTCACTTCTCATTCCACTCGATACATTCAAATTGTATGCGTCGAGTTATAATTGATGATCAACATTCAATTAATTTGTAGTTTAACTTGAATTCAAGCAATTTCATTCCATATTGATTTAATAATCCGTTCTAGTTTAATATGATTTCAATTTCAATCCAACTCTATTTAACTTACCTTTCAGTCAAGTATCAATCCATCCATTTATTTTGGGATTTGTTTACCTTAGCTTCAAATCTATACCCAAGTTTTAATTTTTACTTCAAGAATCATTCCTTTTATCTTTTGGCTATACTTAACCATTTTAATTTCATAATTCCATTTGACTTTTATTCAACAATCAAATACCAACAAAATTTAAGAAAATTAGTTCTTTTATATACAAAAATAAATTTGGGCAAAATTATTTTATTTACTCGCTTTTCAAAATAATATTGCATCAGTTTCCAGTTAAAAATCGAACAGATCAAATGATACAATACAAAACAATTTTTATAAAATATACAAATACGCGCTCATATATACACACAACTCAATCTAGGATATCACTAATCCCATCTCTATCGAGTTATACCACAGAGCCAAGGTTATTCCTAAACCTGGCTCTGATACCACCGTAACGAACCAGAAAATTCGATGCTCGAATTTTCGACACAAATACATCCCATGTCCAAAACTCGAGTACCGAAAATCCAGCACGTTTAAGAAAGAAGTTAGAGGGTGAGATAAGAAAGAAAGAAATAGAAGAATAGAAGAAAAAGAAGAAGAACAACTAATTACAATATACAGTCTCACATCGCAGTGGATTAAAATATAATACGGAAATAAACCTTTATTGAAAACTTTAAGAACAATACTTACAATTTATCAGAGTACCGCGGACATTCAATTCATCTGGACAGTTATAACAGTTTGTCCTCATTTACAACACATAGCGGAATACTATATATATCGTACGTCTGAACTCATCCATCTTGTCTCCTAAAGTCCGTATCATCCTATCCTGAACCTACAAACTCGGTCAGACCCAACTCGTTCTGACCCGAGCATTTCAAACCCCATAGGTCAGTCTGGTGAACCAGCATGAGGAAACTCACTGAATTATTGGTAGCATACAACTTGATTTTAAAGTTAAAAATCATTTCAAAAGAAAAAGATAATCGTAAGACCAATCCACACATAAACACGGACGGTTTTTATCTTACGATAACCCAAACCATTTTTGAAATCAATATCTTTTCTAATATTATAATAGTGTCTAAATACAAATAAATATCAATCTAGCAGAACGCTTGCATCTCACGCTCTACATATATAGTATACAATCAAAACCGCGGGCGCTAACTGGAGATTGGATTTCCAACTATGACAAGTTATGGGGCCACCTTCCAATAGTGTATCTCTAGAGAGGAATACACTGGGTTCAACAAGAACGTCTTGCAACCCAGCCTACACATGACCAACCACTCATTTCTCTTGAGTGTATCGAATATATTGTCGCCTACGGTTGCTAGCAACATAACCGTTCCTGGGAGATACAGAAGCGAAAAGAAGAACAAAAATGAATATTCTTTAGATGGTGACAATACACCCTAATGGGAATGACCCACATAGCCATGCTGCCTGCCCGATTTTTGTCATTTCCTGGTTGTGAGGCTTGAGGTTATAATTCATTCATTTATTTGTTTATTATTTTAGAACATCCGGCCATCATTCACTTTGAATGCCACATCGTCAGATCCATCGGAAAATCACTAATTGATTTTCCCAAAAATACTCAGATTGTTAGGCTAAGGAAGTTTCTCTTCTTCGCTGTCAACTTCGTACTTTCAAGAAATCAACGTACGTAATCCATTTGGAAATACTCTGTCAGACACTCGTCCATACAAGTTGTCCTGGGAATGAACAAACCGAAGGCACTCTCCTACGGCATCCTCGGAATCACCCTACAGATCAGTAGCGAGTAGTCTTTGCAATCCGTCGATTTCAACCACGACAGGATCACCATCAAAATATCTCCGGGAGCAACTCCAGAGAATTCGACAAGTAGTCCTTTCGCTTATGAAGACTACGGACTTCATTTCTCCATCTTCAATTCAGCATCTTCCACGTTTACGTATTAGTTGGTTCGGAAAGGTTTTCGAATAGATTCGATCCCGGTTTTTCCGTACCAACAAGCGTATAGGACAGATTTGATAGTCGGTTATTTAACCATCAAATAAAACAACCACTCATCCATAAAAGAAAATTTAATTTGCTGATTTCGTATTCTCCATCATTTTAGCTTCTTTTGATTAACCATCCGTTAATTCAAAACTTCTTTATTTCCAATAATTGAGATATTCATTGCTCATCTTATATTTATATATAAGAATATTCAAAACTCCATCGTCTTAAAAGACTTTTAAGAACATATTTCTTATCTCGATTATTAGTTATTAACCATAAACCAGTAAGAGAAAAATTCCATAAGTATCAACCTCGAAGGCCGAAACCAACATCAGATCGACACTCAGAAAATCATTCAACTCACTAGTCTCTAGTCAGTTTCTAATTTCCTTATCTTCATTTCTTAACTTCTAACGAATAAAAATTCCAGTTATTTACTATCACTTCAAACGAGATATTTATCTCAACATATAACCACTTCAAATATTTATTTACAAATATGATTTTACAAAACCATTACCGAATATTCTATAATATTCTTTATAAACACCTATATAGTTTTATTTTAATTTATCTCAGTTTATTCCAATAACTTTTCCCACAAAATGTTTGTATATAAATATCATTTGCCAATTCTTACTATTCATAATTATTATCTAAAAATGTTATATAAAATTCTTCAATATAATCTGTATAATATTCCAATTTGGTTCGACTTGAATTCCATTAGAATTCATAAATTTAAAACAACTCTTACTTCTAATGATTCTCATTTACAAGATATTTTGCTTTTCCCTTTATTTGTCCTAATCGTTAATAATATCTCGTAATCCAAGTTCACACTTGGCTCTGTTGGCCAATCTGAATTTATACTTGCAATTTCAAATTTCATTTCTATTTATAACTTCTATTGAGTTATTTTATAAAATCACCTTTATATTTCCCCTGGAATTGGAAATTTTTAATTCATTTCAAATGTTAGTTTCAAATGACATTTCCACTTCCTTTTTCGAAGCTACGCTCAATTATAACTTTCTCAAAATACTTCCAATATATGGTTTTCACTTTTTTTAATGTCATTTATAAAACAAATTCTCATCTTATTTATTAAAACAACATTTACTTTTCAATTCTATTTAATTTGGTTATTAAATAAACATTTCTATTTGGAAATAAATATTTCCCTTTAAGTTCTTTTTATATTTCAATTCTATTTTAAAATCCATATTTTCCAAATCCTCAAGTGGTAATCGTTCATTCCTTTATAAACATTGTTTATAAAATCGCCTTATTAACTCATTTGTTTAAACAAACCTTTTCCTTTAAACAGTATTTATAATTCGGATTCCAAATGAATATTTCTATTTAAAATAGATATTTTCCCTTGAGACAATTTCAATTTATTTAAAATAACGGTTTATTTTACGATTTCCATTTCTTTTCCAAATTCATACATACTTCACATTTTTCCCAAATTTCCCTAATAATACCACTTCTCATAATGTCGTCTATAAAATCATTTCTTCACAATATTTGTTTCTAAATTCTATTTATTTTGGATTCTAACTAACCATTTTCATTTGGAATAATTGTTTTAAAACTCTTTTTATATTCCAATTTCTGTTTTAGAATCCATATATTATTCTTTAGGATATTTAAAATATCCAAAATCAACAATTTGAGTCACTAACACATTCAAACATATCATAAGCTATCACAGGTTATAAACACATTATATATCAGCATATATGTAAAAACAAATAATTTAAATGTGACATCCACATATGTTAGTCAACAATAATAATACCCATCATGCTCGAGGCAGGATATCGCGGCATAAAGGTCATCCACTATATATATTATGGGGGCGCATAGGGAAATCATCCACTAATGGTACTGCGGGCATCCGCTAATGGTACTGCGAGCATTATCCAATCACCAATCACCAATATTATCATTATATAGTATTATTATATATTATTATCACTTTATATTAACCAACTTATCAGGCAACAAGCAATAAAATAAATTGGAGCTATTGAAAATAGTTCCCAATAATTTAACTGAGTGAGTTTTAACTCACCTCGGTTTCCTTTGTTGAATATCCGTCTAAAATCCCATATCGTTCTAGCTACTCATGTACTTGACTCGTCTTGAATAATTTATTCCTATGATTATAAATTAAATGATTCATTTATTTAAATTAACTATTTTAAATAAATTATCTATGCAAAATTTAAATTTATAGAAAAAAGGTATACCTTAACGTTAATGCCAACTCGACCTCACTATCATCGTTAGACTGAAATCTAATCGTTTGCTTACCACTGTCCAGTACTCTTGTCTCCTTCTAATAGCAAAACATTGGACTAGACATGCCACTCACACAATTTCCAATTCGATCCTCTAGTGACACCATTACTGCTTCAACCCCCCATCAGCTTTCACTATCACACACTTCTCCCAATCCTAGTCCACATACGCATGCGTCAACCAATCCTCACAAAAACAAATCCACACTGTAATCTCCACTACTAACTTTCACATCCACCCTGTCCAACTCCGTTTTGAATTCTGGTCATCATGTTTACCATCAAACCCCATTCCAGAACATACGCATAACAGCTTCTTCCTTCAAAATCTTCAAACCCAAATTCCCTTTGCTTTGTTGTCCCACCCCATCACCATCGTCCAAAGTATAATCACAGACTAAACTCAAAACTTTTCCAAAAAAAACAAAAATCACTTTCCCTTCCATTATCGATCACCCAGTTTGGCATACTTCACTTAACAGCGTCGCACATCCCCTTCACGAAAATCACGGGAATTGAAAAAGCCTACAACATTCAGTCCACCGTTAACAGGGTCAAACTCCTCCAAATCGCCACATCTCAGACCGTTTACCTCCACTTCAGTCGTACCCAATATCTCGCACCATACCAGATCGTGCTTCAATAACCCACTGAAAACTTCACGCAACTCTTGACAGTGGAAACTTAAATTGCAATGCCCCAAATCTCTTCGAATTTCCATTTCGACCTTCTACCGCGAGTTATCCAGTGTGCTCGAGTCGGGTTTTAGCTTCAAATCTATACACGTTTTTGATTTGCGGTTTATATTTACTCGTGGAAATGGGTTTCTAGGTTAGTCGGGATAAAGAAACGAAAGAATGGAAGAATGATTTAGTTTCTGGTTTAAGTTTGTGGAAAATGAACGCGACATGTTATTAAATAGGATAGTGATAGAAGGATAAGAACCACATCCAATTCCATAGCTTATAGGTAGATTAGGGATTACATTGTCCTTTGTTGAAGACTTAAGGGAGAAGGAAGTGTCTGATTTGAAAGTTAAAAGAGAAGACGGGGAATAGGCTTACAGAATGGATGTGTTTGGTCGTCTCCTATTTATTAAATTTATAATATATATATTTTGATTTATTTATTTATTTTAACCTGTGTACTATAAAATAAAGTATCATGTGCTATCGAACCCCTATTTGAACGCAACAAACAGCATTTTCAGGGTTCTACCACCATTCTGAACATACTGGAACAATCTCTATGGTCTATTTTTACCATATGCAGAAGATATTTAATTAAATTAATGATTTACCATATAATTCAATTTAATATAAACTAATTAAAAATAAACAAATAAATTGATATTATTATACAAATATATTCAAACTAAATTTATATAAATTCCAGAATATACTGACTTAAATTTTAGACTCGATATACATGCTAAACCAATATTCAATTTGTTAAAAATCGATTTATTTTATTAAATAAAATTTTCGGTTTATAAACAAATTCCATAGCGACTATTTGAAAATTTGATTTAGCCATAACTGACAATATAAATTATGAAATTCTAATTTCTCTCTTTCAAAAAAAAAACTAAAATTTAAAAGATTCAAATATTTCTTGTTTCAGCGAGTTTCGACCTATAACAGATCATGTACACTCAACTGAAGTTCAAAACTAAATATTACGAATTGTCGTGCCATTTATGAGCTCGTTTTAATTAATATATATTTATATGTTCAAAATTCGATTTAATTAATATAAAATTCCATTTCTATTACGAATTCAATATTTAAACTAATTTAAATATTCAAATTTTAATTGATAAAAATACGGGTCGTTACAATCAGCATTTTCAAATCAACCAAATATTATGATCCTTGAAATATAGAATTTTACATTACTTTCACTGATTGAAATCATTATACCTTTGCGATATGCTAAAGTTTATGGTATTGCTACCGACTATTAGTTCTTGACACTATTGTTAGATATGCAATGTAGCAATCACAAAGCGATTATTTTTTCCTTTTTTTAGGAGCAAGTTTGCCTTTATCACAAAATTCATTTCTTACCAATTATTCAATAATAAGTTTTCAAACAAATATTGTATAAATTTACATCTAAAAAAATAAAACCGTAATATTACTAATCAAAACAAAATTAAACTGAATCCAAAAATTGTATTATAATTGTTAATTTTATATGCAATGTGCAGAAATGGTTTAAACTTCTTACAACAAAACCATTATGTCATTTACAAATCTTCAAAGAAATAACCTGCATACTTGAGACAATCATATCAAGAAAACTAGTATTATCACATTTTTTTACCCTATAAATGAAAAATAAAACCCACCCTATAAAAATAACCGTAGAGAATGTGGTAGTATCCAATAAGCAATACATGTACGCTATCCAAATTTACTAATATTTAAGTAACATATTAAGCGATTAGTTTTAACTGAATAATTTATGTTGATTTACAACAAAACAACTGTAATTGAAATCCCGGTATACACTTGCTGAAAAAGCATATTTCAAGATATTCTTGCATGTCAAAATTCATCATTAAATAATAGAATTGAATGACTCAACTGCTAAAGTTCCAACGGTTCATTTCAAAGAAAGCAACCTGTCAATACTAAACGGTGTATCCTTCACCGACAAATGAAAAAGATCATCCAACCCGAACAATTGCGTATCCAAGAGGAACTAACCTCAAGCACTCAATTACTTGAAATTGCTATTGTATCTAAATTAATGAAATGTAATCAGGAATGAGGTAATAGGAAGCTTATGAAAACAAAGCAACCAGTGTCGTAGTCCTGAATATTTAAATGTTGCCAACTAAACTAGAATCTTAGCAACTCATAATTTTAATAAGAATCAGATACCATGTGGCGATTTTTGTGTACCAAATAATTCATCATCTAAAATCAATGATTAAGATACAAAAACGATGCAATCTCGGTCGAATGATGGTGATAATTTTGAAAATCATCATTAAGTATTAGCAACTAAGGTTAACATAACATATTGCAAGTATAAACAAAAAAAAAGGATAAAAATTGAATAACACAGTCAAACGAGATATCAAACAGTAGTGTAGTGTAATATGGAATATGCACCATCATACCACCAATATCAACTTCAGCCAAAGTAGCAAAAACAAAACTTTGTATGGCAAATGGTTTAAGATTGAATCATTCAAAACCTAGTCAATGGTGTTTGATACTCGCTAGATCTATGACTCCGACTTTATTAAATCAATCAAGTCCCTAAATATAGAAAGGAAAAATTACCAGAAAGAACGCTACTGCAGGTCATATGAATAGAAATAAACAGGGGGAAATGCCAGGTAAATCAAATATTGAAAGACCACGAAGAAGAAGGTATGTGCGGCTGCACAAGCGAGTTTGCGATTGTTTTTTCCTATTCTACATTGTAAGAGCAGTATATTATTAAACTTGATATTCTCTTTATTATATTTCCTGTCCATGTTTGTATCATTTTAGTTATAAATCATATTTCTCTTTTATTTTTAGGGCATACTAGCACCTTTAATGCATTTCACTGTTTAAGTTTCTGCCATTAACATTTTTCTTTGTTATATTACTAAGCAATGTTTGCATTTGATTACCTCATATTTAAAGACTAGACTAATTATTATTAGACTTCTAATATTCATTATTTATTGCACTATTTTAGTAAATATATTTATTACTATATTCATATTATTAAGCAACTTGATTTTGATGATAGGTTTTTCACATACCTCTTTGAAATGGACATAGGAAAAGAAAATTTTATGGTTTTATTAGCAACATGCTTAAATGTGTCTTGAGCATACAGGTCAACAACATTGAATTCCACATAGGTTGATGTTGCGTATGACGATGTTATAGGATCAACAGTAAATATCTTGATAAAACGTTCGTATAAAATGGATCCTAAATATCTTTTCACACTGAATATCTTGATAACACTGAATATCCTATAAATGGATCCTAAATGTGTGAATAAATTTCATGGTAGATGTCATATACAATCGGAATTCCATATACGTTTTACAGACCATAAATGGACATTGCATAAAAGATTACGGGTAGCAGGTCTTCCTAGACTCTCAGTATCAGCAATGCTGAATACTTTCTTAATGATTGGAAAAAGGGCACTTCTCAAGAGTATTAGCAATAAAAGGCTGCCATATTCATAGTCAATAATGATAAGCATACTTCTTGGCTTGGAATACAATGCAAGCATGCACATATTTTGGCAACTGATAACAAAAGCTTTTTAGTATGTCATACAGGGTCCTTTCTGTCATATGCAAACACAGGAAATTTATTAAAGAAAGACATCTCAAGATAATTTGATAGGTAACAAATTGTATCTCACCTATGAAAATATTCATATATTTTTTCTGGTGGTGTGTCCAGATGTTCGAAAAGTTCGGGAAAACACATGCTTGCGAAATAGACTCACCAGAAGCCATGCGTGTAGTCCATTTTTGGGGTCTAACACGTTTGTTAATTTTTTTTTGGTGAAACATGTTTGTTAAATTTCTTTTCAGAACCAAATCCAAATAGAAACGATGATCCATACAATGGCATGATGCGCATCAAATCGAACATACACACCTATCACGTACGCATAAACACTACTTTGCCTCTCTATACAAAACTGCTCACGTGCATGCATGGAAAATACATACAAGCAGCACTTACACCAAACTAAATGCAGCAACTACAAAGCCAAAACATTAAGTTCAAAAAAAAATCAAAATTTCAGGGTCAAGTTCAGTTTTAGGTCATAGCATACAAACCAAAGAAGCAATAACAGTAGCAAGCATGCGTAAGATAGCGACAAACAAGCGAAGTAAGGCTAGCAAACAACTCAAGCATACATAGGGATTGTTCTGTTATAACTACATATTACGATCATTATATTTTGATCATATTAGGATCATAATCATAATTATGATGCATTTTATATATGGATAGTATTTAGGATCATTACATATGGTCGATGTAGCGTATTTTTATACAAACATATTTAGGTGGAAAGAAATGCCAAAAGGCTTGGCAGGCTCTAATACTAAGTGAAACACCCCACCTCCGTTAGAGTCACTCTCAAAGGGAATGCCCTAATTTTGGTGGAGGTTTATAAGTATAAGTCACAGATATACAAGACAGATATAAGAACACATATTTGTAAACAGCGGAAAAACAACAACTTTTATTTCATAAAAGCAAATACGTGCTACAACAATATCACCATAATTGTCTTACATCCTTTCCAAAAACATAACATAACACCTTCATAATCTGTCTTGATTACATTATTTAAAGAAGCATAAAAAAACATAAATAAACTGCAAAAGCCCCATAGTGTTTGTCCAAAGCCATAGTTCCAAACGAAAAGGTCCAAGCAATACATTTCTCCTCTTCAAGCTGGATGTTAAGGCTGGTCAAGCTGCAGTGTTCCCTCCCTGTGGACCTGGGGGGGGAAACGGAAGAAAAGAAGACGAAAGAAAAGTAGAGTCAGACATAAAGCCTGAGTAAGTCTAGGACTATTCTGTCTATGAATAAAGAACTGGGTATGATAAGTATAAACAAGAAGTGGGAAAGCACTATAAACTTGGTTAAGTTGTCTAGGGTCGAATATACTATCGTACCCCATGTTAATCTCTGAACCCATATAAACTAGTTTCCAACTGGCACCCCATAATCAGGGTGAAGTGATCCATTCTATGATGATCGGCTCCTACTCGCATAGTTACATGTGTCTTACGGCCCCCGATGTTGTAGTTACCTATGCTGGTCCCACCATGGGGTGTATCAAGTCCCATGGTGGCGGCCCGACACAATCCTAGAATGCACAGGTATGCTACTTGTGCCCAGTGCCTTATTTTTCTGCGCCGGAGTGTGTGCACGCCCGCACCCCGTTAGAACCTACACTGCTACACCACCGCCGTCGATTTGACCTCTTACAATCAGCCCAGTAATTGTGCCCCACCCTGCCTAGTTTCAGGGTATCATGATACACCTTATAGGGTTACTGCTGAAAAGGGTCCCCCGTTACTAGGTTTTCTATCTCTAGCCAACATGCTAAGTTGGTTAAGTGTTTTCTAACCTAACCCCCACCAGTCCGTTTAGTTTAGCATGTTCCATTTTGATTAAGTCTTTAGTTCACTTAATCCTAACAATCCTGACTCAGCCTTAATTGTCTTATTAAAGCCTTGACCTCTCACATTAGACAGGTATTGTTGTGACTGCCTGTTGCCGGTTGGTTCCGGGCAGTCTTATGCCACAACTCAGTCTAACCTCGGGTCCTTATTGGGCTCCATGTTTAACCACCCACATTGGATAGGTATTGTTGTGACTACTGGACAGCCGGGCGGTTCCGGGCAGGTTTACATCACAACTCAATCCAACCTCGGGTTAAACACATCGTATGCTCTACATTTACATATTTTGTCTTTCTTCTTTATTTTCTTATATGTAAATATTTGCGGCCCATTATTAAGTTAATGGTGTAAAGGTTACACCAATCATGGGCCCAACCCATACTTGAATTTGGGCCCTTCTACTTTATATTTTCATTTATTAATAAATTTAACCCAAACGTTATTTTCCCGTTTAACACGTTCGTTTATTATATATATGTTGGGCTTAGCCTTTTTAAGCCCAACCTAGCCATGCGAAAAGGGGAGGCTTAAAGCATGATTACATACACAAGAAGGGGAATGTGAACGCATGAACTTGCAACATAACGTTGGAACTACCAAAATAGAAACTGGTGTACAAGCATAGTAGTAATGTATACTTTGGTCATAAAGCATAAGTGACATGAATCAAAGCATGTAAACTTGTAGTTGAGATAAGAATCTAAATTGGATATCATTATTGACACATAGTCTTAACTACAACATAAACCTATATTTTTATTTAGGCATAATGTCAAACATAAGCAAATCATGTTCATAAGATTACTACATGTTTACAAAGGTGCTTACTTTTGTTTACTAACACAAAAGTATAGTTCAACTTAATCATGATTTTAAATCTATTCACATAACCAAGGCATAAATATTTCTAACATGAAATCATGATTTTTACTTTAGTCATGCAAACTTGCAAAAGGGATTTTGAATCTAACCTAGCTATGTACCACATATGTCATCATATAATTCTTGTTAACAATATAGACTTAACATGGATTTCAATTTATGCAAAATATCAATCATAGCCTAGTCATATTCATAAGTTTGCAAATAGGTTTTCTAGTACAAAAGCATGGCTTAATACATAGGTCATGGTGCCAAAATTTCAACATAGTTTCATATGAACTATAATAACCCAAATTTGTTCCAATTACGTACAAAATGATTTTTGTACAAAAATATACATTATGATGGCATAGTAGCAAAACCCCAAACTTGCATGAATTTCAATTAATCAACTACATACATGTAGCTTCAACATGGATTACATAATTTGCGAATATTCCAAACGTAAACTTGCATAAAACTACCGCAAACATGTAGTTTCTTATAATGAATAACATAATTCGAGAATATCCAAACGTATACAATATTCCAAATCGATAAGAATCATAGTAACGCACAAATATGAATTACTTTATCGCCACAAATCAAGTATACAAACCAACACAGTTATTTGTTCGTACCAAAATAATACTCTACTTACAATTGTGTGGCGAACTCTCCAATTTAGGAATTTGGAGATGCGATTCCTTATTGATTTGGTTTGATTAAGTTCCTTTATGCTTTAGAATTTGCCTCCTAATCCTCTCTCCAATTGGTGGCTACTCTTAGTCGTTCCTCAGCAACATGATGGCCTTGTTCTTATTTTTGAATGAATAGATTAGGTTGAGTCTAGGGTCATTTTTATAGGGTTTATGAACTGATTAGGACCATTAATGTTGCTTGGATTGATCGTAGCCATTCATTCGAAAGAGAGACCAATTAGAGCCTGCCACCTAGCCCTAATGACAAAGCAGACGTCTGAAAATCGACCAACATAGAATAGGCCAGCCAGGTTGGGCTGGGTTCGACCTGGCTCTGGACCAGGTCGACAGCCCTGTCGACAGCCCAGTCGACCTGGGTGCATTAGGCGGGAGTTTTCCCGCCCTGGCCAATTGGGCCCGATTTTGGAATTAAAACTTGTTTTTCTGAGCTGTTTTATTCTGTTCGAATTTAAACTTAATTCAGAAACTTCCGGAGGCCATATCTTCTTCATACGGACTCCGTTTTTCGAAAACTCGGACTCTATTTCGCGTATTTTTCCGAGACGAACGCAATGGCGTATCCCGTTTCCCTTAGTTCTTTGATTTGAAATTAATTATACTTTAATTTGTGAATTTCACAGTTATAGAATTCGCGGGGTGTTACATTCTCCCCCACTTAAAAGGATTTCGTCCCCGAAATCTTCAAGTTAGGAGGAATGTATATCCTAACATCCAATCATCCATCTACTCATCCATCAAACACGAGCATCCATTGTCCTTAAAAGACTTCTAATGCTTCATGATCATATGCGAAGTGTGTGTGTGTACATGTACTTATCTAATGCAAAATCAGGCGGTCTACTGATTCAGTTGACCTCCTTAATGCGAATTATGTAAGTGCCATGAATCCATTATGTATGCAAATTTTTTCCTATTCATGATTCTACATGAGTGCACAATCATTCAATACAAATGCAACATCCATATGACAACACATTAGAGTTCAACCATATACGAATGCAAACATATATGCATATGCAATATGAAGTGACTGAGCCGATCTAAAACCTAGATTGTGTGTGTATATGCAACCACGAGCAACCACTAGCAATCACTTGCAACCACTTGCAACCATCATCCATAACATGTTTCAATTACATGTTTTCATCCAAAGGGTTTCTACCTAAAAGATAAGATAGATAAAAGCGCAACTTAAGGAAAAGGAAAGATCAAGGATGTACCCTCGAACAGAAAAGGGTAGGCAGTGCGTATTCTAGCTTCAGTTTCCCAAGTCGCGTCTCCTTCGGCGTCGCTCCACTGAACTTTGACGAGCTTGACTACGCGGTTGCGTTGCTTCTTCACTTCCGTTCCTAATATGCGGGTTGGAACTTTTCTTATGGTTGCTTCGCGTTCCACTTCGGCCTCTTCGAGGATATTTGGCTCTACCACCTCAGCAGACTCATGTAAACATTTTCGGAGATGTGAAACGTGAAAAACGTTGTGGACTCCAGCCAACTTCTCGGGTAGCTCTAGTCTATAGGCCATTTTCCCGATTTTCTCGATGATAGGGAATGGCCCTACGAACCTTGGTGCCAGTTTTCCTGTGGTTCCAAAACGAACAACGTTCCTTAGCGGTGATACCTTGAGAAAAACTCTGTCTCCAACCTCAAATTCAAGGTCGGTCCTTCTCTTGTCGGCATAGGACTTTTGTCTGTCTTGGGCCGTCTTCATCCTTCTTCGTATTAAGTCTACTTTCTCTGAAGTCTCTCGGATCATATCTGGTCCAAGTATGAGCTTATCCGTAGACTCCCACCAACAAGTGGGCGATCGGCACGGTCTTCCATATAAAGCTTCGAAGGGCGCCATTCCGATGGTTGCTTGATAGCTGTTGTTGTAGGCAAATTCCACCAAAGGAAGGTGGTCTTCCCATGTCCCTCCGAAGTCAAGGACGCATAGTCTTAAAAGGTCTTCCAAAACTCTGTTCACTCTCTCTGTTTGGCCGTCGGTTTGGGGATGATAGGCTGTGCTCAAGCATAACTGCGTTCCTACTGCTTCTTGCAGACTCCGCCAAAACTCACTGGTGAAGATGGGGTCTCGGTCACTAACAATGCTAGATGGTATTCCATGGAGTCGAACGATTTCTTTGAGGTAAAGTGATGCTAGGGATGAGGCAGTTCTTTTACTTTTGACAGGTAAAAAGTGGGCGCTTTTAGTAAGCCTATCCACTATTACCCAAATGCTAGTGTTACCTCTCCTAGACCTAGGCAACCCATCGATGAAGTCCATTGAGATGCTATCCCACTTCCACTGCGGGACCTCCAGAGGATGTAGCAGTCCGCCAGGCTTTTTCTGTTCCGCCTTAACCTGTTGGCACACCTTACACTTAGAAACGAATTCTGCCACGTCCTTTTTCATGCCGTTCCAGTAGAAAGTCCTTTTTATATCTTTGTACATTTTATCTCCGCCTGGATGTATCGTCATCTTGGAGTGATGTGCTTCCTCGAGAAACTTCTTTACTAAATCTTTTGTCTGTGGGACGCATAGTCTTCCGTCTCGCCTTAGCAAACCCTTATCGTCGATGGAGTATCTGTTGAGGTGACTTGAAGTCTCACCCCTAATTAGCCTATCAATTGTTTCCACAAGCTGAGGGTCTTCGCGTTGTGCTGTCCCTACTGAATCCACTAAAGTTGGGCGCACTTCGAGAGATGCTAGCAAGCCTGGTACGAAATCGGAGGAAGGCCTAAAGTCGAAGCTGGCTATAAACTCTAGGCTTTGTCTTTCAACAAACAACGGGCTTAGGATCAATTTCTTTCGGCTCAACGCGTCTGCCACTACGTTGCCTTTGCCCGGAGTGTAGGAGATTTCGAAATCGTACGAGGCAAGAAACTCCATCCATCTTTGTTGCCTCAAGTTAAGATCCTTCTGCGAGAAAAGATATTTCAACGATTTATGGTCAGTGTAAAGTTCGAACTTCTCACCTAGGAGATAGTGTTGCCAAGACTTGAGTGCAAAGACGATGGCGGCTAACTCAAGATCGTGGTTTGGGTAGTTCTTTTCATGCACTTTCAACTGCCTCCCGCCATAAGCTACTACCCTTCCTTCTTGCATTAAGACGGCGCCTAGCCCTATCCCACATGCATCCGTATAAACAGTGAACATCTTGCTCCCATCTGGCAGTGTCAAAACTGGGGCTGTTGTAAGAGCCCTTTTCAGTCGTTGGAAAGCAAACTCGCAATCCAAATCCCAATTGAACACTAGATTCTTCTTAGTCAATTTCGTGAGTGGAGCTGAGATTTTTGCAAAATCCCTTATAAACTTTCGATAAAAACCTGATAGTCCTAGAAAGCTTCGGACCTCAGTTGCATTCCTTGGTGTCTTCCAATCCTGTACCGCCACTACCTTAGCAGGGTCCACTGCTAACCCTTGTTTGGATACTATGTGCCCAAGGAACCTCACCTCTTCTCTCCAAAAGTGGCATTGGAGAATTCGGCTTTTAGTTGATGGACTCGCAAAGTTTCCATGATTGCCCTTAAGTGCTGAGCATGTTCCTCTTCACTTTTTGAGAAGATAAGGATATCATCTACGAAGACCACTACGAATTTGTTGAGGAAATCTCTAAATACCCTACTCATCAGGTCCACGAAGTAAGCAGGTGCATTTGTCAAGCCGAAAGGCATGACAAGCCATTCAAAGAAGCCGTCTGGGGTTCTGAACGCCGTTTTATCGATGTTATCTTCAGCCACCCTTAGCTGATGAAAACCGGTTGCTAAATCGAGCTGGGAGAAAACAGACGCTCCTACAAGCTGGTCAAATAAATCGTCAATTCTAGGGAGAGGGTGCCTATTCTTTTTCGTTAGCTTGTTGAGCTCCCTATAGTCAACACATAGACGGAGTGAACCATCCGCCTTTGTAGCGAACACCACCGGAGCGCCCCATTCTGAAATGCTTCTCCTAATGAACCCCTTTTCTAGAAGCTCTTTAATCTGTTTACTGAGCTCTTTCCTTTCTCGTAGAGCCATGTGTCTAACGGGCAACGCAACGGGCTTTGCATTATCTACAAGATATATGCGGAAGTCTATTTCCCGCTTCGGAGGCAAGCCCTTCACCTCTTCGAAGACATCCGGATATTCCCGGACCACTCTAACTGACTGCAAATTTTCAACAGAGGCATCTAGCGATTCAAGATAACTAAGCATAACCGCATACGAGGGATTACAAGAAATTTCCAAAGTATTACCGAGCTGGGTTAGGAGCCTAACAACCCTTTTCTCACAATCAAGGATGGCCCCATTATTGGATAGCCAATCCATACCCAAAATCAAACCATAACCCGAAAAGCCCAAAACAAAGGCACTACATTGAAATTCTACACTTAGGATAGAAATTTTCAATCCCAAACAGATCATAGACAAATGAGCTGGGCCCCCAATTGGGTTTGAAACAATTAAGGGGTCCTCTACCATACTAGTTTTTAGGTGCAGAGATTCTACTAAAGCAAACGAGATAAAGGAGTGTGATGCGCCAGAATCAAATAAAGTGCGAACGGGGTGATCATAAAGATAAACTACACTTTCTACAGAAGTATTTATACCTCGCTGCTGCAGAGGTGGCGCTTCCAGCACATGAACCTGTGCCCCTGGGGTGGATCCAGCCCTCTGCCCCTGTCCTCGTTTCTTTGGGCAGTCCTTAGCCCTGTGGCCTGTCTCACCGCAAGAAAAGCACCCACCATTCTCCTTGGCCTTCTTTTTCCGGTAGTCCTTAACTAAGTGCCCCACTTTGCCACAGAAATTGCACTTCCTCTTCTCTTTGTTGCCTTTCCCGCCCTTCTTAAAGTCTGTCTTCTTAGGCTGCAAACCCTCTTTCTTCCCTTGAGAGCTTTCTGCCTTTGTCTCCTTCTTGCCCTTATCCTCTTCATTCAGCAATGCCATTTGCACCAATCTTTCATACGTAGCTCCCATGGGTATATGGATCATGGCCAAACTGTGTAATGGCTCATTCAACCCTTTGACGAAACGGAGAGCCTTCTTGTGCGGGGTGTTGACTAGGTCAAGCCCAAACCTAGCCAGCTCATCGAACTGATTCACATACTCTCTGACTGTCTTGTCCCCTTGCTTAAGAAATAAGAATTTTTCCAACTGCAAACTTCTTTCTGCATCTGAGAGAAATTTAGTCTCAAACCTTGCCCTAAAGTCCTCCCATGTCTCCACTGGTCTTTCAGCATTAGTGACTTCCCACCAGTAGGAAGCCTCGCCCTTCAATAGCCACACTGCCAATTGTACTTTTTGTCTATCTTCTACCTCAAAGATGATGAATAGGTCCTCAGTTTCTTTCAGCCAATTCCTAGCTGCCACGAAGGACTCAGTTCCATGGAAATCCTTTCCTCCCATAGCTTTAAAATCTTTACATATTTTAGCAAAAGTGTTTCCCCGAGGAGGAGGTGGAGGAAAAGGTGCCGCTGCAGCTGGATGATTTCCGGCAGCTGGGGGAGGAGGAACGGTAGGACCTAGCTGAGTGGCTCTTGCTTCTAAGAACCGTCTAAACCAACCAGGTATTGGCACCCCTTCTGGCAAGTTAAGATCTTCGGACATGCTGAAACAAAAAGGATAGATTCAAAACGAAGGATAAGAGATAGTACCTATGGCTTTGGGGAGTGGACTTTGCCTTTTAAAATAAAATAATTTTTCTTTTAAAAATGCTTCTTTAAATTTCCTTTTTGAAAATAATTTTTCAAAACTTTTTATCTTATCTGGTAAACCTATGCTCTGATACCAAGTGAAACACCAAGTGAAACACCAAGTGAAACACCAAGTGAAACACCTCCGTTAGAGTCACTCTCAAAGGGAATGCCCTAATTTTGGTGGAGGTTTATAAGTATAAGTCACAGATATACAAGACAGATATAAGAACACATATTTGTAAACAGCGGAAAAACAACAACTTTTATTTCATAAAAGCAAATACGTGCTACAACAATATCACCATAATTGTCTTACATCCTTTCCAAAAACATAACATAACACCTTCATAATCTGTCTTGATTACATTATTTAAAGAAGCATAAAAAAACATAAATAAACTGCAAAAGCCCCATAGTGTTTGTCCAAAGCCATAGTTCAAAACGAAAAGGTCCAAGCAATACATTTCTCCTCTTCAAGCTGGATGTTAAGGCTGGTCAAGCTGCAGTGTTCCCTCCCTGTGGACCTGGGGGGGGGGGGGAAACGGAAGAAAAGAAGACGAAAGAAAAGTAGAGTCAGACATAAAGCCTGAGTAAGTCTAGGACTATTCTGTCTATGAATAAAGAACTGGGTATGATAAGTATAAACAAGAAGTGGGAAAGCACTATAAACTTGGTTAAGTTGTCTAGGGTCGAATATACTATCGTACCCCATGTTAATCTCTGAACTCATATAAACTAGTTTCCAACTGGCACCCCATAATCAGGGTGAAGTGATCCATTCTATGATGATCGGCTCCTACTCGCATAGTTACATGTGTCTTACGGCCCCCGATGTTGTAGTTACCTATGCTGGTCCCACCATGGGGTGTATCAAGTCCCATGGTGGCGGCCCGACACAATCCTAGAATGCACAGGTATGCTACTGGTGCCCAGTGCCTTATTTTTCTGCGCCGGAGTGTGTGCACGCCCGCACCCCGTTAGAACCTACACTGCTACACCACCGCCGTCGATTTGACCTCTTACAATCAGCCCAGTAATCGTGCCCCACCCTGCCTAGTTTCAGGGTATCATGATACACCTTATAGGGTTACTGCTGAAAAGGGTCCCCCGTTACTAGGTTTTCTATCTCTAGCCAACATGCTAAGTTGGTTAAGTGTTTTCTAACCTAACCCCCACCAGTCCGTTTAGTTTAGCATGTTCCATTTTGATTAAGTCTTTAGTTCACTTAATCCTAACAATCCTGACTCAGCCTTAATTGTCTTATTAAAGCCTTGACCTCTCACATTAGACAGGTATTGTTGTGGCTGCCTGTTGCCGGTTGGTTCCGGGCAGTCTTACGCCACAACTCAGTCTAACCTCAGGTCCTTATTGGGCTCCATGTTTAACCACCCACATTGGATAGGTATTGTTGTGACTACTGGACAGCCGGGCGGTTCCGGGCAGGTTTACATCACAACTCAATCCAACCTCGGGTTAAACACATCGTATGCTCTACATTTACATATTTTGTCTTTCTTCTTTATTTTCTTATATGTAAATATTTGCGGCCCATTATTAAGTTAATGATGTAAAGGTTACACCAATCATGGGCCCAACCCATACTTGAATTTGGGCCCTTCTACGTTATATTTTCATTTATTAATAAATTTAACCCAAACGTTATTTTCCCGTTTAACACGTTCGTTTATTATATATATGTTGGGCTTAGCCTTTTTAAGCCCAACCTAGCCATGCGAAAAGGGAAGGCTTAAAGCATGATTACATACACAAGAAGGGGAATGTGAACGCATGAACTTGCAACATAACGTTGGAACTACCAAAATAGAAACTGGTGTACTTGCATAGTAGTAATGTATACTTTGGTCATAAAGCATAAGTGACATGAATCAAAGCATGTAAACTTGTAGTTGAGATAAGAATCTAAATTGGATATCATTATTGACACATAGTCTTAACTACAACATAAACCTATATTTTTATTTAGGCATAATGTCAAACATAAGCAAATCATGTTCATAAGATTACTACATGTTTACAAAGGTGCTTACTTTTGTTTACTAACACAAAAGTATAGTTCAACTTAATCATGATTTTAAATCTATTCACATAACCAAGGCATAAATATTTCTAACATGAAATCATGATTTTTACTTTAGTCATGCAAACTTGCAAAAGGGATTTTGAATCTAACCTAGCTATGTACCACATATGTCATCATATAATTCTTGTTAACAATATAGACTTAACATAGATTTCAATTTATGCAAAATATCAATCATAGCCTAGTCATATTCATAAGTTTGCAAATAGGTTTTCTAGTACAAAAGCATGGCTTAATACATAGGTCATGGTGCCAAAATTTCAACATAGTTTCATATGAACTATAATAACCCAAATTTGTTCCAATTACGTACAAAATGATTTTTGTACAAAAATATACATTATGATGGCATAGTAGCAAAACCCCAAACTTGCATGAATTTCAATTAATCAACTACATACATGTAGCTTCAACATGGATTACATAATTTGCGAATATTCCAAACGTATACTTGCATAAAACTACCGCAAACATGTAGTTTCTTATAATGAATAACATAATTCGAGAATATCCAAACGTATACAATATTCCAAATCGATAAGAATCATAGTAACGCAAAATATGAATTACTTTATCGCCACAAATCAAGTATACAAACCAACACAGTTATTTGTTCGTACCAAAATAATACTCTACTTACAATTGTGTGGCGAACTCTCCAATTTAGGAATTTGGAGATGCGATTCCTTGTTGATTTGGTTTGATTAAGTTGCTTTATGCTTTAGAATTTGCCTCCTAATCCTCTCTCCAATTGGTGGCTACTCTTAGTCGTTCCTCAGCAACATGATGGCCTTGTTCTTATTTTTGAATGAATAGATTAGGTTGAGTCTAGGATCATTTTTATAGGGTTTATGAACTGATTAGGACCATTGATGTTGCTTGGATTGATCGTAGCCATTCATTCGAAAGAGAGACCAATTAGAGCCTGCCACCTAGCCCTAATGACAAAGCAGACTTCTGAAAATCGACCAACATAGAATAGGCCAGCCAGGTTGGGCTGGGTTCGACCTGGCTCTGGACCAGGTCGACAGCCCTGTCGACAGCCCTGTCGACCTGGCTAGACCAGGTCGACAGCCCAGTCGACCTGGGTGCATTAGGCGGGAGTTTTCCCGCCCTGGCCAATTGGGCCTGATTTTGGAATTAAAACTTGTTTTTCTGAGCTGTTTTATTCTGTTCGAATTTAAACTTAATTCAGAAACTTCCGGAGGCCATATCTTCTTCATACGGACTCCGTTTTTCGAAAACTCGGACTCTATTTCGCGTATTTTTCCGAGACGAACGCAATGGCATATCCCGTTTCCCTTAGTTCTTTGATTTGAAATTAATTATTCTTTAATTTGTGAATTTCACAGTTATAGAATTCGCGGGGTGTTACACTAAGTTAGAATTCTTAAATAAAGCTGAGTATGAAAATAGTTGAGAGAAAGATTGTGAAAAAGGTTGATATTTTACAATACAAGCACATGTTGCATTTTATAAAATAAGCCAGCTTTGACTAAGTCATAATACATCTGTCATTGTACAATTAAAATATTATCCTTAGTGTTGCATATTATTAGTATCTTGTTGGAAGATTATTTTTTTGATTCATTATTGGCTAAAGTAGATAAAATGATAAAACACATGTTTCAACCAAGTTGAGCTGAATTTTCAATGCTACAAACAAGTGCGAGACTCATATAGTTTAGCAGCTACATCACGTAACAAGCCACTAGCAGCTCGAGCTACAACTCACTTGGCAAAGCAAATGTAAGACTTATATAGTTTTTTAAGCCCAATTTTTCTTTTGTGTCCTGAACGTTATGTTATGTCGTCTTCAGGATGTGTACCTGCCTTCTGCACGATCCCTCATATTGCTCTTATCCGAAACATCTACATATGGTCTTGATTAAATTCACAGGTAGATGTTATAGGATCCCTATACTTATTAAAAGTTCATAAGACTAACTGTACTAAAATGCACAAAGCCATGTTTGAAACGTGACAGTACAATAAGAAGTAAACCAGGACTATAAATTCCGAACCTGTGAAATTTTAAAAAAGCATTCCATATAGAAGAGATCTGAGTGCCCAATGAGAAAAAAATACATCCAAAAGCTCCTCTTTAGACAGTGAATATAGAGCATCACATCATTTCTAACATCTACTAATCCATTTGATTTCTACATAATAAGGAAAAAAAAGATGACACGGTCATCAACCCAACCAAAAGAAGTACATTAAATCAAGAACAAGGCTGCTATAACGTTTTTTCCCTTCAACATTTCCTCCATCCCTCTTTGGAAAACGGATGTTGTATTAAACAATTTTTTTCTAATATTTCATCAAATGATCATGCCATATTAACAACAAAATGTTCGAATGCAAATTTAGAAGTAGGGAAAGGACACCTCTAAAATGTTCTCTAGCATCCCAACTAATTGTCCAACTCCTTCCTTTACAGATAAGAGTCCATGCATTGCCTTAAAGAAGACCGGTTAAAAGGAAATTATTTATGAAAGGATAAGATCAGAAATTGGATATTCGTAAATATTCGGGGGTAGAAGGCAGAAAGAAGGGGTAATAGAAGCAGTTGTAGCCAAAACTATTAGTATGTAAAAACAGCTAGACAAGACCATTACAGTACCAACAAAATTCATAAACAACAAGCTATATACTCATTGATATTTCAAAATACACAAAAAGACCATAATCAACCTAAAGCACAAAGCAAAATTTTCAAAAATGTGTTGCGAAAAAGGCCGTGTGGTATACCTGCAAGTAGTAAGCATGCTCCCATACATTTACCCTAAGTAAAGGTACTAAATTTTCTCCTTTGCTGACCAAGAGTCCTAAATGAAAATCATGTAAAGTATGACTGCATGATTCTAGAGTGCTAAAGGTGAGAAATTTCTGGCAGTTTCACCACAAAATTTCCTCAACACATGAAGTGTTATTGTTGACATGTTTTACCTGATTAGTAGTCGTTTCAACTATTACTTTTTTCATCTCAATGTCCAGAGCAAGCCATTGCGGATCACAAGATAACTTGATAAATCGGCATTGACGATAAAACAATGCATCTAAGTATATGAAAGAGTTTCACTTACCACCCAACCAGAACCCTGCAGAGTAGCATCTTCTGCGTTGATTTTTATCTTTAAGGCTTCCAATGAACCAAAGTCCGAACAATCAACGATCGATGGTGCTTAATATCGCATCCGCAGTCGATGGCGGTGGAAAATCAATAAAGGAAGGAGCGGGAAACTAACACACGAACGAAGACAAAATAAGGAAGGAAAGGCAGGAAATTTAGTTATGTAAATTGAAGTGCAGGATAAGATTCACATCTGTGGGGAAAGGCAAACTGGGAGGCAGCTTTGAAGGATAACAGGGATGGGGCTGAAATCGCGAAAGGAGAGACGAAAGATGTGGGGAGGAAAGTATTTTAGGGCAAACGAGGGGGAAATCAATTTTAGATCTTGGCGGAAAATGTGAAATAGAAGAGGGAAACGAAACGCAGGAGGAGGGAAGCGACAAACGTACCCAATATTTTTGCCAATTGTTAAATAAACGTAACCAATGCCCGAAAAATAAAATTAAAAACCAGATTGGATACATTTACATATGAAACGCAACCAATAAATGTAACCATATGTACATTTTCTTGTAGTGATTTTTATCCAAATCTACCTATGTCATTATAGGTGATTATTTCTCTTTTTCTCCAAATTTAATTATATGCCCAATTCACTATTCAAATCATAGACTTTTACATCCCTTTTCAATTAACCTTTTAATTATGCACTGTATGCTCTTTTTCCCAAGTTATAAGTCAAGGCATATACATATATATACGTTTTGCACAAACCCAAATCTACATATTTTCCAATTTATGTCCCCGGTCCATAATCACCCATTTCAATACAAGTTATACCAAAATCCATATTCGCATATTTTCCCAATGTATGCCTAAAATTCATATTCACATACGTCCCAATTTATGTCCAAAATCAGTATTTAGACATGTCCCATTTTATACCCAATTCCATATTTACATTTATTCCAATGCATGCCTAAATTCATATTATCCAATAAGACATATTCCCCCAAACCCATATTCGTATATTTCCAAATTTATGCCTAATTTAGATCCATATTTTCCAATATCAATTATGTCCCAAATTATGTCTTTCCCATTATTCCCACTTTTGCATGTTCGCATTTTTCAGCGTTAGGCCTAGGCTCGAAGGTAGCCTGGCTATATAAAAATAAAAAGGGAAAAGAGGGAGAGAAGAGGAGCGAGAGCAGGCATAATAACGAATCAATAATAAAATGATAGAAATAGGCATGAACGGAATAGGCATAGTATGACAAGATTTAACATGACGGCGGTATGAATATATAAAAGTAGATTTGATAGTTATGTCATAATAGGCACCGATTCAGGATCCAATTTTTATATACATATCACGATTACTATTTAAATATTCAGATCTAAAAATAACGTGAACTTACAATGAATAGATCTAAGGAAATGGATCCGATTTACTGCGAAGAACATGTTGAATAAATTGTTGTAGTCATCGCTGAATTTTTTGTAGCAATCTTCGAATATGTATAATCTTCTTTGAACTGATTTAGAAGAAGAAAGGCCATTTTAATTTTAATTTTCATTGCAGCAGAGCTTCGCCGTGGTCTAGGGTAATTTATATAGCCTAGGGTTCATGAATCTAGCTCCAAAATCGTCCAGATTCAGAAAAGAAGCTTTTAGAGCCACGGGTAGGTCGACCCCCAAGAGCCTGAGTCGACCCCTAGGTCGACCCAGCAGGGTCTCGGGTCCACTTCAAAATGTCGTCCCTTTCTCGATTTACGCGCCGGATTTCTTGTTTTGCTGATTTTTGAATATTTTTGAAATTATATATATATATATATATATATATATCTTCCTTATATGCATGCAAACTTCAAACCTTAATAACTTCTTCATACGTTGTCCGATTTACGCAAACCAAATGTTTATCTTGACCAGAAATTCGAGACGGACGCAATGGTACGATCCATTTTACTTGGTTCTGATTATTAAATTAAGTTTTCCTTAATTCGTTGTTAATAGTATACTTCACATTGATTATTCTTTAATTCATCATCTTTAGCGTCGTTAAAATTCCGGGGTGTTACAATAGTGGCCTGGTATATGAAGGATAAAGCCCTAGGGAGGTGGAACTTAATATCATTGGAGAACGAGGGATGGATCTTCATATGGGCCGAATTCAAAACCCGTTTTGAAGCGAAATTTTTGCCAAGGGCCGAATTGACTATTCAGCTAGAGAAATTCATCCACCTCATTGCTTGAGTCTGCAAGAACACGTATATAAATTCATTGACTTATGTAAGTTTGGTAGAGGATTGGTAGCCACCCCCATGAACAAAGCCCTTAGGTTTGTGAAAAGACTGAACTCCCCGTTGAAGGAAACGTTATTAGCCCAAGTAGCGTTTGGGGCAACTTTTGAGACTCTAGCTTAGACAGCTACCCTTTTGCACGGCTGAAAGCTCCAAGGAAGATAAAGAAGGTGAGAAATGAGAAAGCGCAAATAGAAATAAGAAGGAATGGTGGAAAAACAACAAGAAGAACTTCAAAAAAGACGCAAAGATTTGTATAAGGTGCAACAGCAAGGGCCATAAGGCTAAGGATTGTAAGACCTCGTTAAAGAAAAAGGAGTTCAAGGGAAAATGTTACAACTGCCATGAAGAAGAACACATTTCCAAAGACTGCGCAAAGCCCAAGGTTGCCGAGAGTGGCCAAAACTATGCAATTGAAGCAACCCCAATTCAAAACCGACCACCAAAAGACCAAGGACATCCCACACTTGAAGGTATAATCTCTATTTTAGGTAATTCATCATAAACCTTGTTTGATTCCGGAGCGACCCATTGTTTTATCACCAAGTGATTAGTAAATCTGTTGAACCTTTCTGTATCTATGTCGGATAGTCCGATAATGGTGGCCAACCATATCGGGGGATCTAAGTATCTTGAGTTGTTGTGTAAAGACCTAATATTGGAGGTTGATAATGTTGAGCTCCATTGCGAAGTGTATGTGTTGGATTTTATGGGGTATGACCTTATCTTAGGTATGGACTAGCTATCGTTTTATGGGGTCGTTCTAGATTGTGATAAGAGACTTGTTCATCTTAGGAGCCAAGGAGGACAAAGCCTAAATATTCCTTGTAATGGTAGAAACAAGGATAATGCCCTATTGTATTCTGTGTCTCCTAGTTTTGAAGGACCATCTTCGGTCCCTATAGTTTGTGAGTTCTTGGACATTTTTGAGGAAGTCACGGGGCTTCCGTCCCCACAGAGAAATCTCTTTTCGTATTAACCTAGAGAAGGAAGCTTGACCTGTAGCACTGCCCTTGAGGCATATGACACCTAAGGAAAGAAGGGAGTTAGACAAACAGATTTCAGAATTGTTATAGAAAGGTTTATTAGTCGAAGTACCTCAGAATGGGGGTGTACCTGTTGTATTTGCCACCAAATTAGATGGATCTTTGAGACTTTGTATGGACTATAGGAAACTTAATAAATTGACCAAAAAGAACAGGTACCCGTTACCAAGAATCAATGACCTTTTTGACCACTTGGGAGGAGCCCGAGTATTTTCCCAACTAGACCTTGCTGTTGGATTTCACTAGTTAAGAATTTCGGAGGATAACAAGAACAAAACTACGTTTAGGACGCCAGATGGATTGTTCCAATGGGAAGTTATTCCCTTCTGGTTAATGAATGCACCTGCCTTCTTTGTAGACCTCATGAGTAGAGAGTTTATGGGAATTCTAAATAAAATTGTGGTAGTCTTCATAAATGATATCTTTATATTTTCAAAAGATCATGAAGAGCATGAAAAACACTTAAGACAAGTGTTAGGCATATTAAGAAAGAACCAACTAAAAGAAAAATTCTCAAAGTGCCATTTCTAGGGGAAGAAGTAAATTTTTTAGGACATATTGTGTTAAGTAAAGGCTTGGTCGTAGACCTCACGAAGATGAAGGCAATCAAGGAATGGAGGACACCTTGAAATGCTACAGAGGTAAGAAGTTTCCTTCCTTACACCATATATACTAATTAGGCTGTGTTTTTAGTCGTATCCAAAGCAGTTAGGCACGACAATAAGCTATATCAAAAAATGGCGTGTTAAATTATTAGATACGGTTGTAAACCGTATCCCACTAGTAATAACATATAGCTCTTAGTCGTATCTAAAGTGTAATCAGACAAGGCCTCTGACTGTATCTAATTATATGTGTGTGTACACTTATACATATACATGTGTGTGTATGTATATATATATATATATATCATATATATATATATATATATATATAAAAACAGAAACTGTAGCACATATTTTTCATAACATAGAGCATATATACCATAATTTATACACAGGAATAACACAATTTATATACACATATATATATATATATATACAAACACTCAAAGCATTACAAGTTTTGTCATAACATGAATAGAATGTACATACAAACATATGCAATAAAAGGAAACTGTCAAAGATTTTCATCGCATTACGAACTAACAAAAAAGGTAAAAACATATCAGCCTGATAAAACTCCAGTCGAGGCCAGGAAGATTGAGCGTGATAGGCAGCCTGAGTTCAAGTTTCGTTGATTGGCGGCAAAACAAAATCGTGATAGCCTACAGCCTGAGTTCCAACAGCATAAAAGCACCAAAATCTCCAACATGACTGCCTATAAAATACAAGAAACAAGTTACAAATACTTTACTGGATAGGAGAATGACATTGTAACTCATTGTGACTGAGATCCAAACATGAATATAGAGATAAGTGTATGTCGATCAGTGTGTTTGTGTACACCGGTAGCTGGTCACCGTAAGGGGTTTGGATCGACTAGTCAATCAGCGTGTTTGTGTAATTTCACTGGACACTAATAACAGTGAAGTGACTATCGTGTCGTTCAGTGTGTGTGTGTAATTTCACGGTAGTCGATCAGTGTGTTTGTGTACAAATATCATAGTCGATCAGTGTGTAATTTCACGGTAGTCGACTAGTCGAGTAATTTCTACCCATGCGCCTGAAATTCATACAAAAAGCAAATCGAGACTTCATGTCGATGGTTTGATCTCGATTAGTAGACTAGTCGACAACTAGTCGCGACTAGTCGACAACTAGTCGCGACTAGTCGAGCGTTGTACTGATAATAGTGAAGGGCATATCGTGTCTTTGTGTTCGTGTGCGCATATTAGTCAACTGTGTCTACCTTAACATGTTTATGATGCTAATGACATGATTTCATGAACTTGCATAAACAACCTAGAAACCCAAAAGAAGAATCACCTGAACTGTAGTCGATCTGCAACATCGGTAGTTTGTACCTAACATACAGAACATCCTCTTATACACATAAAAAGGAACAAATAAACCAAATTAAAAGAATATTCAAGATGTGCACACAACATGTTCATTCAATTCTTATGTAAGATACTACGTAGAGATAAGTATAAAAAAATATATATCTGCTCCAACGTCTAAAGATATCGAATCATCATCTTCGGATGACACATATACTCGACTTTATGATTAAGAACATACTGGGAGATCCACCATGTAACGATCAATACTTCCCCGGTCTCCTAAGAGAAGAGAAGAGAAAGAACGAATTACTTTGAGGACAAGACAAATCAGAATGCAGACAGAAGAACATTTCATTGTTAATTACAACAATTCCATCAGAATACAAGAATATACAGAGTATAAATCCATATTACACATTTACCAAATATCAGAGATTACAATAAATTACATAGCAGCGGAAAATAATACAATACACAACTGAAGGAGATATACGGATACAAAGCTTTCCGGATATCTTTCCAGCTGTAAACCAGGATCCCGTGAATATGAATCTGCAAAACCAAAACTACTAGCTGCCCGTGTCAAAATAAGGGCACCCAGAGTTTAGGTTAAAACAATAAACTCCAGGTCAGTCATGTGACTGGTATGAGAACTAAAACAGTTATAAATCTTTATTTTAAGGTTAGGTAAATCAAGGGACCACGCCGTATAACACGGAACGGGTTTCCTCCCAAAAACACTAGTGCATAAAACAACAGCGCAATGCTAAATAAAGAAAAATGAAGCTATTATAAGACCCAGGTCCTATCACACAATGCTACGCAAGCCGGGGGATAGGGTTTTCCCTTATAATAGCCAAACAGGCTTAGTACGTTTAAAACAAATCATTTGATACTATTTTAAGTGCATAGTGTATAAAACAACTTCAAATCAAAAGTATCAATCATAGGCGGCATGGGTACCATATATCATGTCGCCAATATTAGGCTCTACAAATAAAACCGCAAAGTCACGTATTTGGAAGTTGGATTTCCATCTGTGAGCCGAGGCAAAAGATAGTCCTCTACCGATTCGAGACTGTCTAGCCCGAGTCACAGGAACAGAACACATCGTCCCTTGGATCGTCAGGGCCGGTCCACCGATGTGGATTAAAATGCCTGAGGATTGCGTTTCCCCGCCCTTTGGGGCGTAAATGAGCCAACAAATGACTCCATCGGCTTCACATAGTCACTGATATATCCGAGGCGCCTCGCAAACCAACAACCACATAAGTCAAACTCGTCAGGGCGTATAAACCACTGACGCCACTTCTAGCTAGAAAGAAACACATGCCCTTCGTGAGGTCCTCTCCCGTTTCTGGTTCACAACTGGGGTGTAAGGCTCACGAATTCACGCTACACAAAGCTACGCCACAAAGGTCGTGCTTTGATCATTAACCACAAGAATTTTCTATTCAACAGAAGCCTTGATCATTTGCATCTTAGCATGCCACACAGGCAAACCACTCCATGCAACCGATATCAATCACATAGAATGAAATCCAAAGTCAGACACACAGTCCATTTACAAGTCCGTTCTGGGTCTAAACAAAACCGGAGGCACCTTGTACCTCGCATATCCATCGATCTCTAAGTACTTCTGGACGACCACTAACTGATTCCCTCCTCTTGGGTGTACGGCCCAATCAAGATCATCAGTAATAACCCAAACAACGTGAAGACCTCCGGTCTTCAACCACCGTCTTCATCTTCGCCACCACGTCGAATCAGTTATTCAGAATGGGATAAACCCGGTCTTTCTGAATAATTCGCGTATATAATAAATAATTGTTACACAAACACAACATATGCCTCATTCCAATTCATCAGTCACTAACCGCAAATTAGCAAGAGAATAGTTCCCCAAATATTAACCCCGAAGGCCAAAACCAACATCAAATCAATACCCAGGAAACCATTCTGCTTAGCTAACCTACAGTTAGTTTCTAAATTTCACATTGTTAGGGAAAGGTTCCCATTAATTTTATCAAAGATAAATTCTTTTAAATTTATTCTTTAATCTTCTTTTGAATAACAATTCAAACTAGTCGGGATTAGCGAACCATACTGAAGTAATCATTTGTTTTAATTTCCCAATCCCCACCTATTTATCCCATGAAGTAAAACTGGTAATACTTCATATCTAAAACCACGGTGTTATCGGTAAATTCAATTACCATTTCACGTTCAAATCTAATTAAAGATTTATTATCGCCTGGACCAAAAATGGTGATACTCCATTCTCGATCTTTTCAATCTAATTAAAGATTCATTAAAACTCCACTTAGTTTTAATCTTTAACTGGGTTAAAAAACCGATGTCATTTAAAACACGGTTCGCGATAAACCCAAAATCACATTCCATTCTATCAGCTTTTAATCGTAAAATAGCGAGTGAGCAATTCCCTAAGTATTGACCCCGAAGGCCGAAACCAACATCAGATCAATGCCCAAGAAACCATTCAGCTTAACTAATATCCAGTTAGTTTCTGATTTTCTTAACTCCGTTGGGTCTAAGAACAGTATTATTGAAGATACCGTCCACGACAACCCAAAATCACATTCCATTAATTATCGGGTTAAAGAACAAGTGTTATTTAAAACACCGTTCACGATAAACCAAAAAATCAATTCCCATTCAATTCCAATTAAATACAATTTAATTGGTATACTTCATTAAATCTAAACGAAAAGATTTAATCTTTTTCTCAACTAGGCTTAAGAACAGTGTTAATGAAGACACCATTCACGACAAACCCAAATCACATTTGATATTAAATACAAGGCTCTGAATAGAAAATATATCGGCTTATATTCAATATCAAATTCGACGACCAACAAATATCGTATTGGAAATAACGATATAAATATATCTTTCTAATGTCCATAACAATATCTGTATAATCACGAAATCCAACATCGAAATATTCCCAATACAATTTCGATTCAAATCCATTCCAATTCAATTATTGGAATTTCTGGTTATTTTCAAAACCATTTCAAATCCACATTATTTATTTTAAAAATAAATAAAATTATAAATCTAGTTCAAAACTAGTTCATTTCGATAAAAATCTATTTTTATCTTTTCAAATATGGAATTTTTCATCCTAATTCATCACAAAACAGTTCTTATGATTTTACACAAATTATTACTATTTTTAATAATTTTATCAAGGCCCGTACAGTCGATTTCCATCAATGGTCATCGAACTGCACTTATAGCGACCTTTTCCAAATTTGATTTGGACATAATTCCAAATCCAACCGTTAGGTTTCTAATTTCTAATATCCGTTAGAAAGCACTTTTCGATGTGAAGCCAACGGTTCCGGTTTTAGGAGGATCCGACGGTCGGATCTCCCGTAATATCCATTCGAAGTCAATGGTCAAAATTCGCGAACTGCCGCGGCGCGGCGCGTTCTATTCAGGCCATTATATTATATATATAATATATATTTCGTCGATTTCCTTTTAAAACGTATTTTATAAATCGTTTTAAAATCGTTTTCGAAACGATTTCAACTTCATTTCAAATTCAAATCAAAATTGAATTTTTCCTTATAAATTCGTTTTAAATTCATTTCAAATTGATTTCAATTCAAATTGATTTTTAATTCAATTTCAGTTCATTTTCATTTCAATTTCAATTCGAATTCATTTCTATTCAATTTCAATTCGAATTCAATTCTATTCAATTTCGATTCGAATTCATTTCTATTCAATTTCAATTCGAATTCAATTCTATTCAATTTCAATTCGAATTCATTTTCAATTCGAATTTCATTTCAAAATATTCGATTTTGAAATCACTTTTCAATATTCAATATAAAAAACGAATATAATCAATATAAATATCGTTCGCGTCAAAATAGCGCATATCTAATCAACACGGCTTTATATATTTCTATTTCAAATATTCTATTCAAATATTTCATTTCAAATATTTCTTCTCAAATATTTCTCTTCAAATATTCTATTTCAAAACTGGAATGAGGCCCAATCAATTACCATAGATTTTATTTCTATGGATTTCCATACAACGGAGGTATATATCAACTATGACAAATAATCAACCATCATCCAAAGTGCATTCTAAACTGTATAAGCATCAAATATAAATATTTAACGCTCATAACAGTCTGTCAATCAATCGATCGACATACAACTAATTATTGGGATTAGTGTATGTCATATATCATCCCAATACCCGTGTGGGGTTTTAACCAATCAAACACAGATTTTATTTGTGTAGTTGGGTGATGTGTAAAATTTATCGTCCCAATCAATATCAGTCAAATGTGTGTATATAAACAAATCGTTCGATTTGTTTATATTAATTTATTTCATTTCATATACACGTTAAAAATTCTATTTTTAACTATAAAAATATTTTTATTTCAATCCACATCACACAATTAACTACATATCAAAATCAAACAAACAAACAAGCCGTCCATGGTCTGTGGACGACGGGGGTCAGGTGCTACTAAACACTGTGTGCATCCTATTATATATTTTAACTAGGAAATTAAATTAAAAGTGAGAAGTTCTCACCGAGAGCTAAACCAAACGCCACGACTCTTCATATGTAGAACATCTTCGCCGCGCTTCTAGCGAGATCTGTTTCACGCGGTATATGTTAAAAATTATATTTTAAACAACGCTACTTCCTATATAAAGATTATATTTTTATATCGCCACTCATGTAAAAATCACATTTTTATATTCTCTAGTATATAAAAATTATATTTTTTTATTCGCTACATATGTAAAAATCACATTTTTTTATTTTCATTCCTTCATGATAAAAATAAAGTTCATATTTTTATTCAACTTCATATATGTAAAAATCGAATTTTTATCGCTACTTCATATATGTGAAAATTGAATTTTTATCGCTACTACATATATGTAAAAATCGAATTTTTATCGCTACTTCATATATGTAAAAATTAAATTTTTACTTCGCTATTCAATATATAAAAATCGAATTTTTACTTCGCTATTCAATATACCAAAATCGAATTTTTACTTCGCTATTCAATATACAAAAATTGAACTTTTACTTCGCTATTCAATATATAAAAATCGAATTTTTACTTCGCTATTCAATATATAAAAATTGAATTTTTACTTCGCTATTCAATATATAAAAATCGAATTTTTACTTCACTATTCAATATATAAAAATCGAATTTTTACTTCGCTATTCAATATATAAAAATCGGATTTTTACTGCCACTTCCTAATCAAAATCGTATTTTTAATTCGCTAATCATACAATAAAAATCCTATTTTTGTGTCATTAAAAATCATAACTGTTTAACATCAAAGCTTTACTATCATTAAAATCAGAAAAAAAAAACAATGTTCTAATATATAAACCAAAAGAAAAGGCATAAATAAATAAACAAGAATGAAAGAACGTACTGTGGTGAGGGGAGAGGGAGTTTGCCCGAACGACGGTCGGAGTCGGTGCCACCATGGCCGGAGCGGTGGTCTGTGGTGGTAGGGTGTTCGTCGATTTAGGGATAGGGTTCCTGGGGGGGTGTGGTTTGATCGAGGGGGCTGCGAATCGAGAGGAGAAAGGGAAGGAGGAGAGAGAGGGGGGCGGCCTTGCTCCGGCGGCGTCTCTGAGCGGGGGGGGGGCGTTCGTGGGTAGGGCGACGGGGAGGGGCTCTGTTTTTTTTTTTTCCTCTGAAAAAGTAAATGGGGGGATGCTGAAGTGGAAAGAGAGAGGGAGGGTAGAGAGATTATATATATATATTAAAAGGTACTTTTTAATCCGAACTCGAAATCGAACCCACCGACTGTCGTCCATAGCTAATTACCCTCATTTCGAACACAATGGGATATGTATCGTTAGTTGATTCAATCGTTTCGATCAGTTTTCGTCAGAATCAAAATATAAATCTATATATTGAATTTGAACGCACATTTAAATTTACCGAGGTCACATATGGACTCTAAAAATTCCCGAAAAATATTTTCTAACTTCGTATTGATGATACGGCCCTAACAAAACTAATTTCATCGAATTCTGAGACCGTTTGAAAAATGGCCATTTTCCAGTCGATTAAAATCAACTGAAACTGGTCAAACGCATTTTCCTTTGCCACGCTCACACATTGATTCAGAAAATTATGAATTTTGAAACCTAGCAATAACTAGACAACCCGGATCCAACAAAAGTGGTTTCGTCGAAAACAGAGGTCGGTTGCAAAATGGCTATTTTTAAGGGCCAGAATTCCATAGCGACTATTCTGAATTTTCAACTGGACATAATTTTTTATCCCTGCTATGATATTTCAATTTTTCGGATTCGTTGGAAAGATATTCTCAAATAGATTCTAATATTTTCGGTTTCGCTAAAATCCGGTTTATTTTGAATCCTGTACATTCATTTGAAATTTGAAATCGAATTATCGAACTACCGCGCCATTTCTAATTCCTTTTATAATTATAAATAATTATTTATATTCCAACGACGATCTATACAAATATATTCGTTCGAATTCTATTCAAAATAAATTTCTCGTCGTTATTATTTAAAATAATTCATTTTAAATAATCAAAATTCGCTAAAATTGCCAAAATAAAAATTTTAAATTGGCACAGATTTCCGGGTTATTACAATCTCCCCCACTTAAAACTTTTCGTCCCCGAAAAGGAATGAAGCTGAAAGTTGTTTCACAAATCAACTCAACTTTCATTATTTTTATTATGGCTGATGTTCTTCAACTTTTCAGTTTCTAAGAACTTTTCAAATTTTTCAAAAATTTGGCTAACACCCTAAATTTTTGAAAAATTTCGCCATAACCTCCCCTACACTGGGGACTTCAGGATATTTCATATAGCCTCCCATGGCCTTCTTCAATCCAAAAGAAAAAGCCAATCGGCTCATAAAATCATCATTACCCAAACAAAACAGTAAATTATGGTAAACATGTACCTATTTGTCGGGCAAACAATTTTATTCTTCTGCTCTAGCCTCCTTGCTATGACCTGTTAAATGTAAGTACATGTACATGTATGCAAATGCCACAAATTTTCAATACAATTCACTATTTGGTTCAATTTGGCTAAAGGTTTCAAATTTTAATTTATCAACCAATAATCAAACAACACAATCAGCAATCAATTAATGAATTAGCTTTTCAAATTCATAATTTTGATATATAGTCAAAAATCACATTTTTGATGCCAAGTCACAACATTAAGCCCTATCTAATTTTGGTTCTCACACCAGTCAATTGGAAATATATAGAAATTCCACTTTCGTCACTCGAACATAAATTATGATGACGACTAGTCAATCATCAGAATCATCTCCGGGCGACTAGAGCGTGATTCTATATTTATCCAGTATATTAAAACTCCAAATACACGCGAATCAGACGTATACGCAAAATCTTTATATACTGGATTGTCCAAATTCAATATATAATAAATAATCAAATATGAATAATTGATTTAAATTTTCAAAACAAAACTTGTTTTCATTTTAAAAATATACTCTTCACACTCGTTCTAGGATATTACTGATCCCATTTCTAACTAGTTATTCCCATTGGATATTACTAATCCAATTTCTGATGAATTCTTTCGTTTGGTTCTAACGTGTCTTGTTCTCTAAGCTTTGTAAACCAAAGCTCTGATACCACGATGTAATGACCAGAACTTCCCCGGTCTCCTAAGAGAAGAGAAAGAACGAATTACTTTGAGGACAAGACAAATCAGAATGCAGACAGAAGAACATTTCATTGTTAATTACAACAATTCCATCAGAATACAAGAATATACAGAGTATAAATCCATATTACACATTTAACAAATATCAGAGATTACAATAAATTACATAGAAGCGAAAAATAATACAATACACAACTGAAGGAGATATACGGATACAAAGCTTTCCGGATATCTTTCCAGCTGTAAACCAGGATCCTATGAATATAAATCTGCAAAACCAAAACTACTAGCTTCCCGTGTCAAAATAAGGGCACCCAGAGTTTAGGTTAAAACAATAAACTTCAGGTCAGTCATGTGACTGATGTGAGAACTAAAACAGTTATAAATCTTTATTTTAAGGTTAGGTAAATCAAGGGACCACGCCGTATAACACGGAACGGGTTTCCTCCCAAGAACACCAGTGCATAAAACAACAGCGCAATGCTAAATAAAGAAAAATGAAGCTATTATAAGACCCAGGTCCTATCACACAATGCAACGCAAGCCGGGGGGTAGGGTTTTCCCTTATAATAGCCAAACAAGCTTAGTACGTTTAAAACAAATCATTTGATACTATTATAAGTGCATGGTGTATAAAGCAACTTCAAATCATAAGTATCAATTATAGGCGGCATGGGTACCATATATCATGTCGCCAATACTAGGCTCTACAAATAAAACCGCAAAGTCACGTATTTGGAAGTTGGATTTCCATCTGTGAACCGAGGCAAAAGATAGTCCTCTACCGATTCAAGACTGTCTAGCCCGAGTCTCAGGAACAGAACACATCGTCCCTTGGATCGTCAGGGCCGGTCCACCGATGTGGATTAAAATGCCTGAACACTGCGTTTCCTCGCGCTTTGGAGCGTAAATGAGCCAACAAATGACTCCATCTGCTTCACATATCACCGATATATCCGAGGCGCCTCGCAAACCAACAACCACATAAGTCAAACTCGTCAGGGCATGTAAAACCACTGAAGCCACTTCTAGCTAGAAAGAAACGCATGCCCTCCCTGAGGTCCTCTCCCATTTCTGGTTCACAAACGGGGTGTGAGGCTTGCGAATTCACGCTACACAAAGCTACGCCACAAAGTCCGTGCTTTGATCATCAACCACAAGACTTTGCTTTTTAACAGAAGCCTTGATCATTTGCATCTTAGCATGCCACACAGGCAAACCACTCCATGCAACCGATATCAATCACACAAAATGAAATCCAATGTCAGACACACAGTCCATTTACAAGTCCGTTCTGGGTTTGAACGAAACCGGAGGCACCTTGTACCTCGCATATCCATCGATCTCTAAGTACTTCTGGACGACCACTAACTGATTCCCTCCTCTTGGATGTACGGCCCAATAAAGATCATCAGTAATCGCCCAAACGACGTGAAGACCTCCGGTCTTCAACCACCGTCTTCATCTTCGCCACCACGTCGAATTAGTTATTCAGAATGGGATAAACCCGGTCTTTCTGAATAACTCACGTATATAATAAATAAGCGTTACACAAACACAACATACGCCTCATTCCATGAATAATTCCCCAAATATTAACCCCGAAGGCCGAAACCAACATCAAATCAATACCCAGGAAACCATTCTGCTTAGCTAACGTACAGTTAGTTTCTAAATTTCACATTCTTAGGGAAAGGTTCCCATTAATTTTATCAAAGATAAATTCTTTTAAATTTATTCTTTAATCTTCTTTTGAATATCAATTCAAACTAGTCGGGATTAGCGAACCATACTGAAGTAATCATTTGTTTTAATTTCCCAATCCCAACCTATTTATCCCATGAAGTAAAACTGGTAATACTTCATATCTAACACCACTGTGTTATCGGTAAATTCAATTACCATTTCACATTCAAATCTAATTAAAGATTTACTATCGCCTGGAGCAAAACTGGTGATACACCATTCTCGATCTTTTCAGTCTAATTAAAGATTCATTAAAACTCCACTTAGTTTTAATCTCTAACTGGGTTAAAGAACCGATGTCATTTAAAACACGTTTCGCGACAAACCCAAAATCACATTCCATTCTATCAGCTTTTAACCGTAAAATAGCGAGTGAGCAATTCCCTAAGTATTGACCCTGAAGGCCAAAACCAACATCAGATCAATGCCCAAGAAACCATTCAACTTAACTAATCTCCAGTTAGTTTCTGATTTTCTTAACTCCTTTGGGTCCAAGAACAGTATTATTGAAGATACCGTTCACGACAACCAAAATCACATTCCATTAATTATCGGGTTAAAGAACAAGTGTTATTTAAAACACCGTTCACGATAAACCCAAAAATCAATTCCCATTCAATTCCAATTAAATACCATTTAATTGGTATACTTCATTAAATCTAAACGAAAAGATTTAATCTTTTTCTCAACTGGGCTTAAGAACAGTGTTAATGAAGACACCATTCACGACAAACCCAAATCACATTTGATATTAAATACAAGGCTCTGAATAGAAAATATATCGGCTTATATTCAATATCAAATTCTACGACCAACAAATATCGTATTGGAAATAACGATATAAATATATCTTTCAAATGTCCATAACAATATCTGTATAATCACGAAATCCAACATCAAAATATTCCAAATACAATTTCGATTCAAATCCATTCCAATTCAATTATTGGAATTTCTGGTTATTTTCAAAACCATTTCAAATTCACTTTATTTATTTTAAAAATAAATAGAATTATAATTCTAGTTCAAAATTAGTTCATTTCGATAAAAATCTGTTTTTATCTTTTCAAATATGGAATTTTTCATCCCAATTCTTCACAAATCATTTCTTATGATTTTACACAAATTATTAGTATTTTTAATAATTTTATCAAGGCCCGTACGATCGATTTCCATCATGGCCATCGAACTGCACTTACAACAACCTTTTCCAAATTTGATTTGGACATAATTCCAAATCCAACCGTTAGGTTTCTAATTTCTAATATCCGTTAGAAAGCTCTTTTCGATGCGAACCCAACGGTTTTGGTTTTAGGAGGATCCGACGGTCGGATCTCCCGTAATATCCATTCGAAGTCAATGGTCGAAATTTGCGAACTACCGCGGCGCGGCGTGTTCTATTCAGGCCATTATACTATATATACAATATATATTTCGTCGATTTCCTTTTAAAACGTATTTTATAAATCGTTTTAAATTCGTTTTCGAAACGATTTCAACTTCATTTCAAATTCATATCAAAATTGAATTTTTGCTTATAAATTAGTTTTAAATTCATTTCTAATTGATTTCAATTCAAATCGATTTTTAATTCAATTTCAATTCAATTCAATTTCAATTTGAATTCATTTCTATTCAATTTCAATTTGAAATCAATTCTATTCAATTTCAATTCGAATTCATTTCTATTCAATTTCAATTCGAATTTAATTCTATTCAATTTCAATTCGAATTCATTTTCAATTCGAATTTCATTTCAAAATATTCGATTTTAAAATCACTTTTCAATATTCATTATAAAAAACGAATATAATCGACATAAATGTTCGCATCAAAATAGCGCGTATCTAATCAACACGGCTTTATATATTTCTATTTCAAATATTCTATTCAAATATTTCGTTTCAAATATTTCTCTTCAAATATTCTATTTCAAAACTGGAATGAGGCCCAATCAATTACCATAGATTTTATTTCTATGGATTTCCATACAACGCATGTATATATCAACTATGACAAATAATCAACCATCATCCATAGTGCATTCTACACTGTATAAGCATCAAATATAAATATTTAACGCTCATAACAGTCTGTCAATCAATCAATCGGCATACAACTAATTATTGGGATTAGTGTATGTCATATATCATCCCAATACCCGTGTGGGGTTTTAACCAATCAAACACAGATTTTATTTGTGCTGTTGGGCGATGTGTAAAATTTATCATCCCAATCAATATCAGTCAAATGTGTGTATATAAACAAATCGTTCAATTTGTTTATATTAATTTATTTCATTTCATATACACGTTACAAATTCTATTTTTAACTATAAAAATATTTTTATTTCAATCCACATCACACAATCAACTACACATCAAAAACAAACAAACAAACAAACAAGTCGTCCATGGTCTGTGGACGACGGGGGTCAGGTGCTACTAAACACCGTCTGCATCCTAGTATATATTTTAACTAGGGAATTAAATTAAAAGTGAGAAGTTCTCACCGAGAGCTAAACCAAATGCCACAACTCTTTATATGTAGAACATCTTCGCCGCGCTTCTAGCGAGATCTGTTTCACGCGGTATATGTTAAAAATTATATTTTAAACAACGCTACTTCCTATATAAAGATTATATTTTTATATCGCCATTCATATAAAAATCACATTTTTGTATTCTCTAGTATATAAAAATTATATTTTTTTTATTCGCTACATATATAAAAATCACATTTTTTTTATTTTCATTCCTTCATGATAAAAATAAATTTCATATTTTTATTCAACTTCATATATGTAAAAATCGAATTTTTATCGCTACTTCATATATGTAAAAATCGAATTTTTATCGCTACTTCATATATGTAAAAATCGAATTTTTATCGCTACTTCATATATGTAAAAATCGAATTTTTACTTCGCTATTCAATATATAAAAATTGAATTCTTACTTCGCTATTCAGTATATAAAAATCGAATTTTTACTTCGCTATTCAATATATAAAAATCGATTTTTTACTTCGCTATTCAATATATAAAAATCGAATTTTTACTTCGTTATTCAATATATAAAAATCAAATTTTTACTTCGCTATTCAATATATAAAAATTGAATTTTTACTGCCACTTCCTAATCAAAATCGTATTTTTAATTCGCTAATCATACAATAAAAATCCTATTTTGTGTCATTAAAAATCATAACTTTTCTCTATTTAACATCAAAGCTTTACTATCTTTAAAATCAGAAAAAAATACAATGTTCTAATATATAAACCAAAAGAAAAGGCATAAATAAATAAACAAGAATGAAAGAACGTACTGTGGTGAGGGGAGAGGGAGTTTGCTCGAAAGACGGTCGGAGTCGGTGCCACCATGGCCGGAGCGGTGGTCTGTGGTCGTAGGGTGTTCGTCGATTTGGGGATAGGTTTCCTGGGGGTGTGCGGTTTGATCGAAAGGGTTGCAAATCGGGAGGAGAAAGGGAAGGAGGAAGAGAGAGGGGGACGGCCTTGCTCCGGCGGCGGCTCTGATGGGGGGGGGGGGCGGCGTTCGTGGGTAGGGCGACGGGGGGGCTCTGTTTTTTTTCTTCTTCTAAAAAAGTAAACGGGGGGGGGGGGGGGGGGATGCTGAAGTGGAAAGAGAGAGGGAGGGTAGAGAGATTATATATATATATATATATTAACAGGTACTTTTTAATCCGAACTCGAAATCGAACCCACCGACTGTCGTCCATAGCTATTTACCCCCATTCCGAACACAATGGGATATGTATTGTAAGTTGATTCGATCGTTTCGATCAGTTTTCGTTAGAATCAAAATATAACTCTATATATTGAATTTGAACGCACATTTCAATTTACCGAGGTCACATATGGACTCTAAAAATTCCCGAAAAATATTTTCTAACTTCGTATTGACGATACAGCCCTAACAAAACTAATTTCATCGAGTTCTGAGACCATTTGAAAAATGGCCATTTTCTAGTCGATTAAAATCAACTGAAATTGGTCAAACGCATTTTCCTTTTCCACGCTCACACATTGATTCAGAAAATTATGAATTTTGTAACCTAGAAATAACTAAACATTCCGGATCCAACAAAAGTGGTTTCGTCGAAAACAGAGGTCGTTTGCAAAATGGCTATTTTTAAGGGCTAGAATTCCATAGCGACTATTCTGAATTTTCAACTGGACATAACTTTTTATCCCCGCTATGAAATTTCAATTTTTCTGATTCGTTGGAAATATATTCTCAAATAGATTCTAATATTTTCGGTTTCGCTAAAATCTGGTTTATTTTGAATCCTGTACATTCATTTGAAATTTGAAATCGAATTATCGAACTACCACGCCATTTCTAATTCCTTTTATAATTATAAATAATTATTTATATTCTAATGACGATCTATACAAATATATTCGTTCGAATTCTATTCAAAATAAATTTCTCGTCATTATTATTTAAAATAATTCATTTTAAATAATTAAATTCGCTAAAATTGCCAAAATAAAAATTTTAAATTGGCTCAGATTTCCGAGTTATTACACACCAGGTAGATGCATACTAGCTCACGCGCAGGGTTAGTAATTCATGCTTATTAGCTTTATCCAAATGTCGAATGCTGCTTCACTTAAGCTTTGGAAAAAGCTACTTTCACTTGCAACTTTCAGCTTCTTTAAAGCAGACTGTGTAATGCAACTTGCACTACAGTCTCTGCTACAGAGTAGGGGGAAGTTGCTAGTGACAGCTTTTTACTAAGGTTAAGTGCAGCAGTATACGACATTTGGATAAACTTAATAAGCATGGATACCCGATCCTACGCGTGAGCTAAAATGCATCCACTTGGTGGATCGCCCATTAAATATTAACCAAAAAGTCGAGTAATCATCCATCTACCAAAATTTTCAACAAACCTGTTAATATATTTTCAGTAAACTTGTTATCTCTCAAAACCGAGTAAACTTGTTATAAGACAACCCAATTTAAATTTCAAGCATAAGGCAAACAAATAGTCAAATAACGATGAAATCATGGTTAAATATTAAACTATAATTATCCACTTGCTCAGTTTCCGCCACGTTTCATATTCAACGTGGCAAACGATCTAAAGGACATATCATCAAATGGCTATTGCAAATAGAATCAGGTTATGGACAATTGACATTAAACATCTTAACATTAGTAAAGGTTACTGCATCCTTATGACTAATTCATTGTTATTTCTTTGTTTCATGGAAATACCGCAATCTAAAATTATACCATACATGTTTCCAATAGCAATTCAGATGTTTTTTTAAATTATCATAAAACATGATTCAAATTTGATTTCTCTGATTCCAGGGTATAACCACATATATGTCCCTTACAGAAAGTAGCAATCAGATAACACACTAACACATACCAATTCAATTGAAACAGCTAACACACTAACACAAAGTAGTAATCAACTAACACACAAAGATTTCAATTTGTTCCCTACTATTAGTCATGCATGCCACAATTCAATTGAAACACATACCTTCTGTCGAAGGAGGGCTATGGACCAAGGGTGCTGCGTTTCTGTCGAAGGAGAGGGTTGTTCGTCTCTATCGGAGGAGGAGATTCCAGAGAAAGGTGGAGGCACGACTTGGTGACCGAAAACCCTAATTTGTGTTTTCGGTCACCATTAAAGTAAAACAAAGGGAAAAGGGAGCGACCAAATTTTTTATTCTGAGTGCCTAATGTGATGCACAATATGATACACATTTGATTTGGCCTAAAGCCATATCAAATTAACTGATCGGGGCTTCGTTGATGGATGGTCAGATTTAGGGTGTTTGGGGTGGTGCGGATCGCAAAATGTAGTTTGATACGAATCTGAGCACTACCAAATATGATACGGCTTTTGCCCGTATTTTCTTTCTACATCCTTGTGTGCCTAATTGGCTGTTATGGCGTATTGCTTGGATTGGCCGGATATTACAGGAAATTCATTAAAGACTTTGCAAAGATTGCTACTCCATTAACCCAATTAAAGAGAAAGAATTTGGTATTCAATTGGAGTAATAAAAGTGATACAACCTTTAAGAAATTAAAGGAAGAATTAACTAGCGCACCAGTCCTAATTATACCAGATAGTTCAAAATCATTTACCGTTTACACGGACGCATGTGGGATCGGTTTAGGAGCAGTCCTTATGCAAGAAGGAAGAGTAGTTGCCTATGCTAGTAGACAAATTAAGGATCCAGAGAAAAGATATCCAGTGCATGACCTTGAATTAGCCGCAGTAGTGTTTGCCCTTAAGACGTGGAGGCATTATCTTCTAGGGGAGAAGTTTAAATTGTTTACCGACCATAAATTCCTTAAGTATTTTTTCCCTCAATGCGACTTAAACTTGAGACAATAAAGATGGATGGAATATATTGCCTCATTTTACTTTACGATTCAGTATACCCCAGGTGTTAATCCCTAAAAAATCCATACACGGGCCGATCGTGCGAAAGGTTATTCGAAGCGCTTAAATGGCTCACAACGGATGGAGTGCAACTGCACAAAGCAAGATGCAGACGCCAAACCTAAGACAAGTCAAATTCTGCCATCATAACCAATGATGGTGACACGAAATGATTACAAGAAGTACGACTTAATAAAGGGAAGGATCGAATGTCCCACGAAGTCGCTTCGCCCATCAAGAATGCACGACCAAGCATCAAAGCCCGGTCACGCATATCAGGACGGAAATCCAGGTCGCATATATGTATATATCCGAACAACTGCCCATAGATGACAGCACCTGTCGCTCGATACTCAAACCAAAAGCCTACTGATCGGCCAGACACCAGTCTTCGGAAAAAGCGCCTTTACATCTTAGAGTCGCAACCTCGGTCAATCATAACACTATCACTCGCTCACCAAATCAAACATAACCACGCTAAGGTGTCATGGCCGACTTGTTCCCTCGTTTCGCCATCAAACAAGTCGCCCGTTCAACATAAGCAAGAGCGACCTCATAACATAGTCGTGAAGCCAAACAACATCATACAAAGGCAGCATGAAGACGAGTTCCCTTGGACTGAGAAGGATGGTCGCACAAGGGGAAGAGGAGGCTCAACTCCAAACCCGCATCCCACTCTTACAGAATCTCTCGAGACGCTCATAGGACGCTTGCTTACATGGATCCGCTCAGCTATTTAAGATGCTCATTCCAACGAGCCGCCAGCACATGATAACTGGATACAGCCACGGACAGCTGGCTACAACTAACCAGTGGCATGGTCGTAATTAACAAAATGAACGATCCACAGCCTGGATAAAGGGATTCCAAATCATTTACCAAGGGGGGTTCACCTATAAATACACCATAGCTACCAACGTGTAAGGGGGAGAGAAAAAAACCACGAAGTGCCGTCGAACTTCATCCTTAACCACAAATTCTGCCATGGCGACAAATACAATCTGATGAAGAGGGAAGACGAAGACATCCTTCTTCTCAATCATTAATCCATCCTCCTTCTTCTTAAATTTTGCTATTCTCTTGTATGATTCCTTAGATTGAAATACATAGACAAGGTATATTGAGTTAATATCGAGATGTATGAAAAGAGAGAGAGCTGATGTGTTCTGTAATTCTCATTATAAGACAGGAAATCACATTCATAGTGGACGTAGGCCTCGTTAATTGCTGAACCACTCTAAATCTCGCCTCTACTTTACTTTTTCCGTATTTTTCATTTTTTTTATTGCTGATCAAACACGGCGCTATTTATTTCTTACCGAATTGGTGAAGTATAGTTTAGTACCTTGGGTGTTTAGACCATTTTTGGTGTAAACATTTTGGCGTCCACCGTGGGGCCGTGTTTTGCCTTTTTCCATTTCAGATCTGACGAGATTTTCTGGGAGGCACTGTGCTTACGATCCTCAGCACGCTAAGGAGAATCACTGACGAAGCCAACAACCCCAACGACAGCATCAACATCATCACATCGCTAAGTAGCGACTCCGAGGATGGGGAGTTTCCAGAAATTACGGAAACTGTAACCAGGGAAAAACTAGAGGAAGCGGTGACAGGATTAACGAGTCAAATAGCTATTTCAAGTAGCGCAATGATGAAGAAGCTCGAATCGATACTCGCCATCTAAGCCGCTACCGCAAAATCCTCTCTGAGCACCGCTTGTTCCTCGCTGGCTCGAACGAATCGCGAGTCAAAAACAGAGCTCCCCGCTCCAAATTCATGACAGCAGGGTTCCACCCCGAGAGTTGTGCGTCGCATCAATCCAAACCATGAAAGGGCCAAGGCACCTGTGCACGATTACTTTGATGATGCGATCGCGGGACGGGACGACCGTCCCACTGCCAACAGGATGACCCTGCTGAAGAGATGCCAAACTTCCTTATCCCCAGTCCATGAAGACGCATCTAGATCGAGAATTTATGGTAAAAGAAATGATCAGCCCATGGGTCCAACTATAGAACGAGAATACATCTTGGAAATGGCGCAAGGAATTGTGGAAAAAAGCCAGAAGAGGAAGGATGATCATAGAGAATAGGAGTCCTTCCCAGCTAAAACCCCACTTACCAAGAGGAGTAAGGAAACAGTACATCAACAAAGATTCGGGCCTCCGTCATTGCAGCCGTATGATGGGGCAAGCGACCCTAGTATATTTCTGTGTAAATATGGCATGTGCATGAATGGGGCATGCGCTACTGATGAAATCAAATGCTTGTATTTCCCAAATTATCTACATGGAGTGGCTTATCTTGGGTTCGCAAAGATGCGACCGCAGTATGTGGATGATTTCGTGACCTTGGCTAAGTTATTCAATGAGCAGTTTAGATCCCAGGCGTTCAAAACTCGAGATGCTACGGAGCTAAGAGGACTACGATAGAGACCAGGGGAGCCTCTCAAAGCTTTTCTCACTCGCTTTGATATGGCATTGGCTAAAGTCAAGAATCTCGAACCTGGCTTGATCTTAATGGCTATTAAATGGAGCATATGCAAGAAAACCAAGTTAGGGCGATGGATCTGGAAAAATAAACCAAGTACACTTGAACGATTACTTAGTAAAGCCGAAAAATATGCAATATTGAGGAAAGAAATGCATGGGCAGAAAAGAATGGAAAGGTGCAAAGCAACTCAGATAATCAAAAAAGGAGCAATGAAGAGGACGATCGAGCAAGAAAGAAGCTACGCTTTTTCAAGAACTCCGAATTCACTCCCCTCAACGATTCCATGGGAAATATCTTCATGGAAACTAAAGGCACTGAGAGATATTTGGTTTTGAAACAAAGGCACGTCAAAAATGCCGCCATGAGGTCAGGAAAATTTTACCAATTCCACAAACAGCCAGGACACGATACCGATGAATGCAGGCATCTGAAGTTAGTAATTGAAGGGTTGATCAGGAAGAATCGGTTGCAACAGTATATACAAAATCACAAGGATCATCCCGACTCTTCTCGAGCAAGGGCAATACACCCTAAAAGGGAAGGGGCTCAAACCAATTCAAGGAGGACGCTCATCAGAGGCACCAACCGCTGATATTTCAATAATGGAGCATTAAACTAAAGCTCTTATTACTTTACCTTGTTCCCCTGATTTTATCTTGCTGTTAAAGCTTTTTTAACTTTCTTTATTATTCACTGTGTCCGTGTTTAGCAATGGTTTAATTACAAAAAAAAAAAAACTGTGTGCATCAGAAATTAATTACATGCCTACTTGAATAACATACTTGTTGGTCCGTGCTAAAAGGAAAATAATCTCTTGGAATGTAGGTATAGCAAAAGCAATCCGCCATACACAGCAAGGGGTGTAACGAGAAATCCCAGAGCACACACCAAACGAAACAGTTTGGGAATCACAGACATCAAGCAAGACCAAACTGGAGCAATTGACTCATCGCCTCACTAGGAACAAGCTGTTCTGAGGAAGACAGCAAGACGAAGCAATGCATCTCCCATTATGAAGCATGCTGAATGCTTGGCAAACACTCATTCAAAGGACTGCTATCAGACCTCATTGAAGATACATAAATATCATCGAAAAGTCCCACAGTTAAAATTGCTAAGCCCACCGAAGAAGCACCTTCTTAGGTAACCTTCCTTGGTGCTGGGCATAAGTTTTCCAACTTGGAAAAAAACTCAATGAGGAAAACCAATGTCTATGTCCTAAGGTAAGGCAAAAAGTCGGGAAAATCGACATGTCCTGAAACAGAAAAAATTGCCAATCATGGGGGGCACCTTGTTAGGTGAAGGGCACGAAATCTATCTCTTTTGAGTCAAGGCTCGATGAGATGAATTAGTGTCCGCTCCTCGGGATGAAGCATTAAATGGGGAAGGATTAAACATGCTGGAAGGACCAGCACAAAACAAAAACCCTACCAAAAGGAGGTGGCCATCCATGTTCTTTGTTGTTAACCAAGTCAAACAGAGCCAAGGATGGATTACAACAGCAGAAATCCTAGCCGAAAGGGGGTATCATAAATCCTAGCCATTTGGGGGTATCCAACGAGGTCTTTTAGTCCTGGAAAAATCAAGACTGGTGGGATCAAAATTGGGTCGAAATTGAAACCCAAGACCTCCCATGGGGGCACCCAAAAGAAAACACATAATAACCACACGTTGCTTCTAAGAAATCATAAATTAACCAAATTACGATGCAAAATCAATAGAATTTATGAAAATATAAAGAGCTTTGGTATGGGGACATAACCATTGTGTAAACAACCACCAATGCCCACTCAAAACATACCATAACCTAGTTATAACTTCGTTGCGAGAACTGTTCGAACGATAAGATTTGTGCGAACAACAAACTAAAAGTACGACAACTCATAAGAATAAAAGTAATAAAATTATGATAGCCCCTAAATGATATAAATATAAGACCGCAAATATAGAATATTTAGCGAGGGCCGGTACTCGCGCAAACAACCGGTCTAAGTACGCGATAAAAAACAATAATAAACTGAAGTCAAACCTTAAAAGTCGCAAATTAAGACGCACGAGAATAAGCGAGCTGACTCCCACATACACAAGTTGGACTAAAGAGAACTATCCAAAATCAAAACCAAAATAACTGAACAGGCGAAGCATTGGTAGGACACAATACTCAGATGAGGTGAGAAATGATTCCCTCCTTAGATTCCAGGGCCTCGACAAATTTGCGCCTATCTTCTTCCAGAGCATGAAGTCGTTTAATATTCTCTCTGTTCGATTCCTAAAGATCTTCGGCCAAGGAAAGCCAGCCACCCATTTGCTCCACAATATTGTCTCTGACTATTGTAATGAGGCCTTCAACTAGATGCAGACGTGGTTCCAACTGATTGAATTCGGCCAATATGTTGTACTTCATAGCATCCATCTTCCCTGCGATAATCCATATGTCGAATGGATCTACGTACGCACCAAAACGCGAGCTAACTGGACACTGAGCCACAAAGTCCTCGGTGAGTGCAGGATGGCAAGGGTTGGAAACAGGAAGAGGCTCTGATACGGCTGCAGGATCTAATGTGATGGATGAAGAGACCATACGACTAACAGCGGTCTGAATATCTGAGTCAGAGAGTCCATTCAACGAACAATGACTGTGAGTATCATTCACACTCGAGGCCTCCTTACCCCGGGGCGACTTTTTGCTACCATCCCTCATCGCCGATTTCTTCTTGAGCTTCTTGGACATTAGAAATTCCAACCTTGGGCGACCTGCTTCAAATGGACCACTAAGGACACAAACGACAACCATGGAAAGGAGAACAACATAGTTGAGTTCAACCATAGACAAAAAAATATTTCAACTAAAGAAGCCTGGGGCATTTCACCAAACAATTTATGAACAAATACCAAGCATCGATGTTCCAAAGAAAACCACCAGATGGTTCATGTTCTACAAAGATAAATACAGAAATGGAATCTGCGCTGTACAAAAATCTTACCCAGAAAAATCATGGCACCTCGAAGAAAATTGCTCAAGACAGACAGATGCTACTACAAATAAAAGGCAAAGTGATGGAATGAGGAAGCCAAAACCTTTCAAAAAAAAAAGTCAAGGCAGAAATTTCAGACCTAAGTTACCTGAGTAAGCTCTCATGGAAGCGTCGTTGTGACCAAAGAATTTTTTGGAAAATATGTAAAAACGAAGTGAAGCAAGTTAAAGATGAATAAGGAGGACTAAAAGGCATTCATCCAGAGAATTCTCGCCACATCAGCCTAGCGCCTGACTACACGAAAGTGTCTCATCAAATCTCAGCTGGCATCTCGAAATTTAACTATTCACACAGTAACCAGAAAGATACATCGGGCCTCCCGCACATAAGAAAATACAATACCGCTCAGCAACGATGAAGTAACCTTAATATTTGGCACAACCGAGCCCTCAACAAGTCAGAAAAAAACCCATCAGTCAATGAGCGATCAAATATATCGAAGTCAGTGACTCCTTACTAAAAAGAAATCACATACTTCGAGGGGCAAGTGTTAATCCCTAAAAAATCCATATGCACATTGAATAGAAAGTATCAGGGCCGGTCGTGCGAAAGGTTATCCGAAGCGCTTAAATGGCTCACAACGGATGGAGTGCAACTGCACAAAGCAAGATGCAGACGCCAAACCTAAGACAAGTCAAATTCCGCCATCATAACCAATGATGGTGACACGAAATGATTACGAGAAGTACGACTTAACAAAGGGAAGGATCGAATGTCCCACGAAGTCGCTTCGCCCAGCAGGAATGCTCGACCAAGCATCAAAGCTCGGTCACGCATATAGGGACGGAAATCGAGGTCGCATATATGTATATATCCGAACAACTGCCCATAGATGACAACATCTGTCGCTCGATACTCAAACCAAAAGCCTCTTGATCGGCCGGACACCAGTCTCCGGAAAAAGCACATGTACATCTTAGAGTCGCAGCCCCGGTCAGTCATAACACTATCACCCGCTCACCAAATCAAACATAACCACGCTAAGGTGTCATGGCCGACTTGTTCTCTCGTTTCGCCATCAAACAAGTCGCCCGTTCAACCTAAGCAAGAGCGACCTCATAACATAGCCGCGAAGCCAAACAACATCATACAAAGGTGGCACGAAGACGAGTGCCCTTGGACTGAGAAAGACGGTCGCACAAGGAGCAGAGGAGGCTCAACTCCAAACCTGCATCCCACTCTTACAGAATCTCTCGAGGCGCTCGTAGGACGCTTGCTTACATGGATCTGCTCAGCTATTCAAGATACTCGTTCCAACGAGCCGCCCACACATGATAACTGGATACAGCCACGGACAGCTGGCTACAAATAACCAGTGGCATGGTCGTAATTAACAAAATGAACGATCCACAGTCTGGATAAAGGGATTCCAAATCATTTACCAAGGGGGGTTTACCTATAAATACACCATAGCTACCAACGTGTAAGGGGGAGAGAAAAAGACCACGAAGTGCCGCCTAACTTCATCCTTAACCACAAATTCTGTATGGCAACAAAGACAATCTGATGAAGAGGGAAGACGAAGACATCCTTCTTCTCAATCATTAATCCATCCTCCTTCTTCTTAAATTCTGCTATTCTCTTGTATGATTCCTTAGATTGAAATACATAGACAAGGCACATTGAGTAAATATCGAGATGCATGAAAATAGAGAGAGCTGATGTGTTCTGTAATTCTCATTATAAGACAGGAAATCACCTTCATAGTGGGCGTAGGCCTCGTTAACGGCTGAACCACTCTAAATCTCGCCTCTACATTACTTTTTCCCTATTTTTCATTTTTTTTTTATTGCTGATCAAACACGGCTCTATTTATTTCTTACCAAATCGGTGAAGTACAGTTTAGTACCTTGGGTGTTTAGACCATTTTTTGTGTAAACACCAGGCAAGAGGAATGTTGTGCGGATGCTTTAAGTAGGAAACATGCAACATTGAATGCGATGATAGAGTGGAAACAATTAGAGTTCGTCGCTAATTTTAATTTGCAACCACTAGTACAAAGCCGGGTATTTGCGTCCAATATTTCACATTATTTGCGTCTGCTCCATTGCAGATGCAAATGTAATGGACGCAAATGTAAAAAAAAAAAAAAAAAAATTGCCTCTGTTGTTGGACAAATGCAAATTTGACATATTTGCGTCTGTTATAGCATTCGTTGGATGCAAATACCAATGTATTGCTTCTGCCTTACTGTTACAATAGACGTAAATTTGAAATATTTACGTCCGTTATAGCGTACATTAAACACAAATACCACTGCATTTGTGTCTGCCTTACTATTACAGCAGATGCAAATTGCTGTGTCTGGGTTTTACCCAACAGTACATTTGTGTCTGTTATAAATATAACAGCTGCAAATTTGTTTTTTTTTTAAAAAAAAATAATAATAATAACCCTTTTGGGCTTGCTATAAGAACCAGACAATATCTTAAAATTTAATATAAGAGGCAGACAATGAAAATAACAACATATTGACAAGAATACGAAACAAACTGGAAACTATTACATTTATTGTAAAGTTATCACTGCTACACTGTAAGTAAGTTTAAATGCAAAACAATCATTCAGCATGATATGTAACTGCAATTACTATTATAGTTTAAACGTTAACATTACTATTACAATTCATTGATTAACTGAGAATATAATCTTATAGGTTAGATTATGGCACCATCGGCTGGAAGTAACTGCGGATAAAACTGGACCAATAGTCCCTTTGTCTATGCTTGATATGTAACTATAGATTGAAAAGCACCAATTATGGCACCATCGGATCCTGCAGGAAGCAAGTGAGATCATTTAATGGTCCATTTCTGACAATAGCAACTGTGTTCAACAAAAGAAACTCACGAAACTGAAAACTAAACTGTCATAATAGTTAAAAGTACAGATTTTTATATTACTTAACTAAACAGGAAACTGTTCTAAAACAAACTTTACAACAACAATTGAAAACTGCACGTTTGACAAGCCTGCTTGATACACATTAGCAATTAAAACTCATTCGACAAAATGCAAATGCGCACTCGGTATGGTAAATATAAAATCAGATCAATACATAGAGTATTAGCACATCAGATCAAAAATGGTAAAAATACTAAAATTGATCAAAAATGTTCCAACAAAAATCTATATTGTTTCAATAAAATCAGATCAATACATAGAGTAGTAGCACATCAGTAAAAAGAAATTTAATACTAAAACTGAACAATCTATATCCGGATTTAAAAATTATAAAGTGATAAATGTCTCCCCACAAAAATTACCATACTATTTCAGAGGATATTCTAGACGCTGGTAGAAAATTACTATGCATCTTATGTATAACCATAAAACCAAAAATTTATTATTGCTAATGAGCCACATCAATTATGGAAAAGATAATTTCGACTGAAAACTGCAATAGTCTAAATTATGTTTTACGTGCAAAAACTCCAATACTACATGCGCAGTTGAGCAAACAAGCAATGAAACAAAGGCAGTGCACATTACACATTAATACAAGTCTTAAATATCACCAGAACTTGAACAATTTTATTTCTTCTATGATTCGTCTTTGATAACTTGTCTGTTATATATCGTAAATAACGGTATTAATTGCTCTATGTGAGGAACATCAAGTATAAACTGTACTTGTCAAAGTATTCAGTGCATGACAATAAACGTGTAAGCGCAGTTTGGACATTCAACGTAAGTTGTTATAAAATAATCTATTTATTATTAGCAGCTGATCCCTTAAACGATGCTCTGTGCATTTTTCCATCTCACTTAACTATTTACTTGCAGTGCCATAAAGGAGAAATAACATTCACAGCTGAACAATGTCCTCCTGCCCATTAAAGCCCATTACTCCCATCCACATACCCCGTAACAAATTAACCACAGTTGTTTAAAAGATCTAGGCGTTTAATTATTATTATTTTTACAAAACTGGTCAAAGATGGACATAAACTTTACTATAACTAGAAAATAGTGAAAATTCATTTAAAACCCAACATTTCTTAGATTAACTTATATGCTAGAATAAGAATAAAATCATTATATGAATTAAATTATTGAACACTTAATTATCCTGACATACATCGTCAATGAACTGGCTTATAACTTCATCTCAGCGTATTTGTTATTGTTCCTACCCTGACAGACTACCTGAAGTTCGCTATGTTCTTCGTCTATAGAACCATCAGAATCAGACGTCATCTTCTCAATCCCTTTTACCATGAAATGCATCCAACGGTTCTGACCAAATTATTGTTATGTGAATTATTATAGGTTAAACAATTAGCATGATAATGAGGAGCACAAGGTAAAGATGGAGTAAAACATACCATGATGACCTTTAACTACAGTTGAATCATTCTTTTCTTTGGAAGCTCCAAAAGCATCAAAACATAAGTCAAGCATAGAATTAGAGACCTGTAATTTGAAGCAAGTCAAGTACATTTATTTTGAAATTTTGGGTAACTTAAAACTGCGGTATTTACAAGTAATGGAACCCTCACAGTTGCAACCACAAAGTTTAATTAGCTTTTGTTTATCTACTTTGAGCTGTAATATCACATTACGTTTACTAAACATGAGTGAATATTTAATTATTAATTAAACATTAAATATGACAAAATGGCCTACCTTGTGTCTTTTTGCGCAGAGATAAAATGCAACAATAGTAAATGCTGGTCTGTTGATATCAGCATTTGCTCTTCGCGAAGCTGCATGGAGGCTAGGAACCTCATAGATATTTCATTTGAAATAGAAAAGAATACTAGCAATAGTTTGCAGATATAACAAGCATACAGGCCAGAAAAGTGATTTCTCTGGTAAAGATCCAAATCTAATCAACGTGCCTCTTCTCTATCTTGTATTCCTATCAATTACAATGTACGGTCCAACTATAATGCGTATTTGTTTCTATATGACCTACTGAGCAGTTCAATAACAGTGCATATGTTCTTACATATGTTCTACAGTGTGCATTTTCACAGCAACCAACATACTCTTGTCTGGCAATCCCTTATGCACACTCACCAAAATCGATCAACGACTTCAAGCCCTCGCTTAAGGATATCGACCCCCACTCAAGACTCATGCCTGCACTGACTATGGAGAATATATTTCTCTGTGTCCTTCAATCCATTGGGCCTAAGCCCACTATTACTCTTATTATTACAAAAGGCCTATGTTGGCTTCTCTTTATAAAAGGAATTGTACACTCATCTATAATTCAGTTGTAAGAAATACAATACAGAACTTTTACATTTCTTTACTCTGTTTCTTGCATGGTATCAGAGCTATCTTGCTAATCGCATCAAGATCTCAATTCAAATAGCTGTGTCTCTACGAATCTATCTAAAAGATAGATTACCCATCAGAGTAATATCATCACGTGGGTACCCTTCATCTGAGATTTCATCTCATCACTTGAAGGTTGAGGCTGTGAATCAGAAGACAGTGCCTCGCCAGTGTTACGTGGCTGCAACAGTATTCAGTCTCACAAGCTTGGTGATAAAGAATTTCAAAAAAACTCCAATCTGATCAAAATTCTGGTGAAATCATTCAAACTGAAATAAAAAAACCATCCAAGAAAGTCAATCAGAAAAAAAAAAACGTATCAAAACATTCAGAAAATCATCATTTTGACATTTCTGATTGCTTTTTTGAAATCAATCAGAGAAATCATCCAGAAAATTCAATTCAAGAATTCGAGTTTTTTGAAAAACTTATCTTCTTTCTCGCCTATTGTTATCAAGTCTTGAGTATTTGTGCATCATGGTTGAAACAAATCCGCCAAATCCAAATTCCCCAAGATCATCAGCTAGATCAAATCAGACCAGCGCTGAAAGCACTGAAGAGCTTATCAAATCCATCATCAAGCCGCAAAGTAACATCATCTCGATTCAATTGGATGAATCAAATTATCTTTTATGGAAACTGCAGGTGGAAACAACAGCAAAAGGTTATGGAATTGAAGATTATCTCTATGGAACTCAAACTGTTCCAGCAAAATACATTAGAGGTACTGATAACAACTTAATTCCTAACCAAGAACATGCATCATATCAGAGGCAAGACAATCTTGTGAGTGCATGGCTAATGTCTACTGTTAGTTCATCAATAATGCCACAATTGATTGGTGTTAAGTCATCACATGACATTTGGACTGCTCTAGAAAGATCATTTACTAGTCAGTCTTCTGCAAGAGTGTTAAACTACAAGAAGCAACTTCAAAGCATAAAGAGGATTCTAACATGAATGAGTATCTAATGAAGGTAAAGAATCTATGTGATCAACTAGCTTGCACAGGAAACAAGATTGAAGAAAAAGAACAAGTACTATATATAGTTGGAGGGCTGGAGGATGAATATGAAGCAGTTGTAGCATTCATAACATCCATAGAACCCACACCCTCACTACAAAATGTTCATTCTATGCTGTTAGCTCATGAAGGTGGATTATTGCAAAGAAAAGATCAAGTCTCTGATCCCTCAGTCAACTACATCACTATAGGGAAAAACAACAACCAACAAAACAATTCAAGAAACCAAAATACTTACCAAAGAGGAGGTCAGTCAAACCGTGGAAGAGGAAGAGCTGGGAGATGGAATCCCAACAACAGACCGAAGTGTCAGATTTGTGGAAAAATGGGTCACACAGCTGACAGATGTTATTTCAGGTTCGACAACAGCTACAATGTCAATCAACAAGGCAATAACAATAGCAGGAATAACAATCCAAATGCCAATATGGTTAGCAGTCAATCAGATGCTAAAACTAATCAAGAAATTTCTTCAAATCCTGCTACTACTGATGATATTCAAGATGATTCATGGTATCCAGATTCTGGGGCAACTCATCATGTCACTAACAACTTAAATAATCTGAATCTTGGCAATCGTGAGTACAAAGGTAAGCAATCTCTAATTATGGGTAATGGCAACTCTATACTTATTTCTCATACTGGACATGCTAGTATTAATGGTGCCAAACAAATATATCTAAATAATTTACTATGTGCACCACACATAAGGAAAAATTTAATCAGCGTGTCACGGTGTGCTAAAGACAACAAAGTATCATTTGAATTTTACCCAAATCACTGTGTTGTTAGGGACATGCTGACTAGGAATATCTTATTGCAGGGTAGAGAACAAAATGGCTTATACAAGTTCAATTCTGGAAACTGCAGAAATACTGAGCCTAGAAATAAGTACTGTAATGTAACTGAATTAGACTAAGTACTGACTGCATCGTAAGCTTGGACATCCAAGTTTGAAAGTTATGAAAGAAATTTTAGTCAACAATGATATTTCTGTTGATATTCCAAGTTATTATGTGTGTACATACTGTCAAATGGGAAAGAGCCATAAATTGCCATTCCCAAATTCTGAAACTGAATATATGAACCCATTAGAATTAATAGCTGTAGACCTACGGGGCCCAGCACCAATTAACACTGACTATGGGTACAAATATTACATTTCATTTATTGATGCTCATTCTAGGTATGTTTGGATATATTTTTTAAAATCAAAATCTAACACTTGTAACACAGTTATGCAGTTCATAGCCAATGTGGAAAATCAGTTAAGCCATAAAGTTAAAACTATTCAAAGTGATGGTGGTAAGGAGTTTTTGCCCTTAAAAGACCATTTTCATAAAAAAGGTATTACACATAGATTAACGTGTCCACATACATCTGAACAGAATGAATTAATTGAGAGAAAACATAGACATATTGTGGAGACAGGTTTGACACTGCTAGCACATGCATCATTGCCTCTAAAATTCTGACCTGATGCATTTGCCACAGCTGTTTATCTAATAAACAGGTTACCTACTAAGGTACTTGACATGAAGTGCCCCATAGAAATTTTAAATCAAACCAAACCCAATTATGATGAACTAAAAGTATTTGGATGTCTATGTTTTCCTCATACTAGACCATTTAATAAGCACAAGCTATATTTCAGATCTACTCCATGTACCTTTTTGGGTTACACCAAAAATTTTAAAGCCTAAAGTATTTGGACAGCAACGGAAAAATTTATATATCTAGACATGTGATCTTTAATGAAAAAGTGTTTCCTTTCAAGAGTGACACATGCAAAACCACAAAGAAAATTTATAATCCAAGAACTATAATTCCACAATTTCCTGAACAAGTGGATGAAGTTATGCATGTGTCACTTTCTGACAATAGTACTAGACAACCACAAAACACACAAACTACTAGCACAACACAGCATTGCACTCACAGAGATGCTTCAGATCATGAAAGTGAAAACAGTGGTGGTGGTGACAATGATGATGTGCAACATGATAATGTGAGCAGTGAAGAAAACAACAGTCCTGAAAGCACTCAAGTTGAAAGAAACAGGGAAGTCCCTCAACCTCATAATAGACACCATATGATGACAAAAGCAAAGAGTGGTATATTCAAACCAAAAACTTTTTATACTGAATTTAATGATACTGAACCATCCACTTATCAACAAGCCAAGTTGAATGATAAGTGGAGGTCAGCTATGCAGGAAGAATTAGATGCTTTAGTTAATAAAAGGACTTGGCATCTTGTTCAACCACCCAAAGACAAAAATATCATTGGGCGTAGATGGACATACAAAATAAAAAGAAATGCTGATGGTACAATCTCTAAATACAAGGCTAGACTAGTGGCTAAAGGTTATTCACAACAGTGGGGAATTGATTTTAATGAAACTTTCTCACCTGTTGTGAAGCCAACAACAATTAGAATTATCTTAACAATAGCCTTGTATAAGAATTGGACCATCAAGCAACTTGATGTTAATAATGCTTTTCTAAATGGTGACTTACAGAATGAGGTGTATATGGAACTACCACCAGGACTAAAAGAAAAATCAGATAACAACATGGTGTGCAAGTTGAATAAGGCTATTTATGGGCTAAAGCAAGCACCCAGAGTCTGGTTCAATAAGCTCAAGGCAACACTATCAAAGTTTGGATATACATCAGCAAAATCTGATAACTCATTGTTTACAAAGTTTGCAGCTAATACAGTGACCTATATTCTGATTTATGTGGATGATTTCATAATTACAGGCAATTGCAACAATGAAATCAGAAACATCACTAATCAACTAAACAGTGAGTTTTCAGTTAAAGACCTAGGTGAACTGTCATACTTTCTAGGCATTGAAGTCAGCAGAAACAAGAATAATGAACTTCAATTAAGTCAAAGAAAGTTTATCACTGAAATTCTAGTAAGGTCTGACATGAACAAAGCTAATCCCTCGCCTACACCTATGGTCACTAACATACATCTAAACAAAGAGAAGGGTGAAGCTACATGTAATGAAAGATTATACAGAAGCATCATTGGAGCATTACAATATGTCACTATAACCAGACCAGACATATCATACAGTGTGAATAAGGCAAGTCAGTTTATGCAAAGGCCATTGAGTGATCACTGGAAAGCAGTCAAAAGAATTTTAAGATATTTGAGAGGCACTATCAATCAGGGTCTAATACTGAAGGCAAGCAACAACTTAGACATTAATGCTTATGCAGATGCAGATTGGGCAAACGATCATGATGACAGAAAATCCACAAGTGGTTATTGCATTTATTTAGGAAAAAATCCAATATCATGGTGTGCTAAGAAACAAAATACAGTTTCTAGATCCAGTACAGAAGCAGAATATCGCAGCATTGCAAGTACAACAACAGAGATAATGTGGATTCAATCATTATTGAGTGAGCTAAAAATTAATTTAAATTCAAAGGCAACAGTGTGGTGTGATAATATGAGTGCTATAGCCCTAACTGCAAATCCAGTATTGCACTCTAGAACTAAGCATCTTGAACTAGATATATACTTTGTACGTGAATTAGTTCAAAGAGACAAGCTTCGAGTTAATCACATACCGTCAACTTACCAAATAGCCGACATTCTGACAAAACCATTGTCCAAAAATAGATTTGAGGCTCTGAAAGACAAGCTATGCATTGCAGAAATTGGAAGCCCTAAATTCAACGGCAGCAGAAGCAAGGATCAAACCCTATAAGATAAATACAACAGATCTGCAACTTCAAGTCACGAATCTACTGTAAAGTATCAACCTTTACATAGATCTAACGAAGACACTTCAAATTTCACCAACATGAGCAGATCTGACGCAAAAGTCAACAAATCCGTAGCTACCTGCATCAAAGACAAAATACAAGCTCAAAGCAAGAGTATAAGATGGAAACAAAGATGTAGAGAAGACAGAGATGTTATCAGAGTAGAAGAAAATTAATTCGAAGACAAAAGCATGAAGATTGAAGTCGGCCGCCATTTCTGATTTCCAGAGCTCAAGCCCTATTTCGATAATTGGGTTTGCGGGGGGTATGGAGAATATATTTCTCTGTATCCTTCAGTCCATTGGGCCTAAGCCCACTATTACTCTTATTATTACAAAAGGCCTATGTTGGCTTCTCTTTATAAAAGGAATTGTACACTCATCTATAATTCAATTGTAAGAAATACAATACAGAACTTTTACATTTCTTTACTCTGTTTCTTGCACTGACCATGCAATGTCAGTCTACACACAAGTCCTCACCTCATCATCCTTTGCATATTCATGACTCAGCGCCATCCATCAAACATTCAAGCTGCAGCTATCCATCCAACAGCTGCAGCCATCTTCCATGCACATAGTAAGAAGAACTCCAAGAATTATTAATTATTTTTTCAGTGTAGTTTTTAGATTCTTCCACAAAGTAAGTATACTGATCCGAGGAAGCCAACATTTCTTAGGTAAGGTTCACTGCCAAACACCATTCACATTCAACATCTCCAGAATATTGCAACCAAAAAGAACAAATCCAAACACAGAAAATTAACAAATCATGCAGGCATCACAAAATTAACATGATAACGTTTATGCAAGAAGTGGCAGGCTTAAGCAAAAAATCTATATGCACAGGTTCCCATAAGCATTAGGTTGTCCTATTTTTTTACCATATTCTTATCAAGCTAGGTTATTGGAACAATATTGGACAATAGACGATTTTATCAAGTAAAATTATATAGATACAAAACAATTGAAAGAACAAATCTTGCCTTTTCATTATGCTGCTACAATATGAGTAAACTGGCATATGGCCTGAAATTCATATGAACTTATATCCCTGTTGACAACAATATACATCAAACCTGGAAAAAAAAAGAACAATATTTCACACTATTTTCAAAGTGCACATACAAAAGATGCTGCAGCAAATAGACTCTGGAAGTTTCAGTTGACCCTAAAACCTGAATTGCATTTATAAATATAAGGTGAAATGGCTGAAGTTGAAGGGTGGAAGGCACTGACATACTGTTTTGCAAGAAATAAGCCGTAGCCACTATTCCAAACAACCGAGGAAGAACATAAGTGATAAGTTCAACAATGAGGAGCTAACTGCATTAGAATACAACTTGGTTGGAATGCCGTACTATTTTAGATACTTCTAGGTCTGAATAAAGTGAACGAGCCACGTGCAAGGAGCTGCATCTGAACTACAGCTAAACTAATCTAGAACTACATTATACCGACAATTGAGTTGTGCCAACAGATCTAAAATGGAAGGGGCTAAGTTGATCAAATACTCTTGATCGAAGAAATGCCATGATAGAATTCAAATACAGTAGGCAAGTGATCTGAACTAAAAAAATGCTGAGCTAACATATGCTAAACTTTTCTACTTAAAATAAAATGGAATTACAATAATATGTAACTTATACACAGTTCTAGCTTTTCTACATAGCTTTACTTTTTGCATGTAAGTCATACATCATGAGGTATACAGTACAGATAAATTCATAACTGATTTACAATAAATATCGTTCATTTGTTTATATATAACTGATTCTAATTAATAGCAAGTCACATATTAACTTGCATAATAAAATATTTTATATTATGCATGTAACTCATACAAATTTTTGCTTATACTAATTAGTAATATATGGTATTAGCTACTGTAAAATTTAAGGATGCTCTTTGCCTATCAGTTAGAACATAAACTATGATTATTCTTGGAATTATGGTAAAGAACCATTAACAATGAAAAGTTCTAATCATGTACACAATTACATAAAAAATAACAACAATGGCACTAAAACAATTGTATTGATAAATAGCAGTCAAAAGCAATCAGCTAGCACTTTAAAAGTTGTTCAGAATAAAGGTGCATACCTACTAATAAATGCCACACTTTAAACTCTTCCAATACAGCTTGGGTATGTGTCAGCAATAAGCACTTCAGTCTTCTGTCATTCCAATGCTATGGTATTCCAGTCAACACAGTGTTTCCAATATTGTTTTTCTGTGTTTTCCACATGTAGCATGGCAAGTATATAGGAAATAATTATGGTTTTATGGAGTTAAAAAGAAAACTATATCTATATACTTTACAAGTTACACATATAAATATGTTTATTAGGTCGCCAATCAGTTATTTTTATCTTATATTTAGATCTTAACAATTGATAAGTATATGTATGGCTATTTGTAAGTTTTTCACTGAAGCTTTATGACAAAACAAAACAACTATGTCCTTTTAGTTGGTTTAGTTTACAAAGAAGTTACATTTATACTCTTAATCTCCTACAAATATTATTGTTGAGTTAATCTATAATAAAACTAGTTAGAACTTAAATGCACTGATGGTTTAACATTAAGTCTATTCTAGATCTACCAGTTTTTATACCATGAATGATTAGCAAACCAAAACTTCAGTATTCTGATAACTTAAACAATTACATAGTCCAGAAATGACTCACTGATCATGGCCTTCAGAAATGATCCTTTGAGCCTAGCTTCCAAGAAATTATTTAATCTGTAAAAATAAGATTACTAACTTATTTATTGAGATCTATTAAGCATGAACTTAAGCACATTCTACATTCAAAAGATGGAATATTCTGGATGTCTTGGCAAGACTTTCAGATACACTTTCGGTCAATATATGTTTGCCGAGTTTACCCTCTCAAATTTGACACTCAATTCATGGGCAATGGCATGGCTACAGTGCAGGTGGACGCCAAGATAACGATCCATGGTATCAGAATCCTCAGTTCAAACTGAAAGTAATAGGCACCGACTCATCATCCCCAATTCATGTAGTTATTTCGTTAACGCAGGGAGTAAGCTTCTCTACAGAAACTACTGCTTTTAAGAACTATCAATCAAGTCATGATTGCTCTATGTTCTATATTGGTATGAGAATACTGAAAATGAGAGAAGGTCGTGCAGCATACAATATATACTTGCAAGAATCAGTTGGTGGAACTGATTACGTTAACTCAACAGAAATATCCTGTGAATTGGTCCTGGACCCTTATCCTAAGGGATACATGATTATACCAACAACTATTCAACTAGGAGAAGAGGCACCATTTTTTATTTGTATTCACAAAATCATCCATCATATTGGAAGCCATTTAATTGCAATTTCTCAGGTTGACATTTGGATAGATTGGGTTACATATATCCTTTCATGTTGGATATAATGGATTGGAGCTTGAGGATTCTGGTCTGAAAGCACCAAAATTTGTCCAAATGCCAAAGCTCTCCTCCTAGCCTTTTGCCACTGGGTTTAGCCATCTACGATAATTTCAGTAATCAGAGATGGATTTCAGGGAAATCTGTAAATACCACTTTGCTACATACGATAGGAGCTGCTAACTCATGTATGGTGAATAGGAAAAGGAACGAAAAATTGTATGGGACTTGAGATGCGGAGGTTAGTTTCCTGCATAAACCGAAACCTGATAGAATCAAAATCAATGAATTTAATAAAATTGAATTAAAAAAGTCAAAACAGAAAAAATAAGCACCTGCGAATCTTACAACACCGATAACGGAAGAATCAAAACAAATATCTAAGAGGCGACGAAGCTCTTCAATAATAGTTTCCTAAATTGTTTCAAAATGAGCAATGGATCTAATTTAGGGTTTAAATTTTACCCCAACTTTTTTAGAAGGGTGGGAAATGTTTTCGTTTTCCCTCTGATATACGCGCTTTGGTGGATTTTTTCTATTTACTTCCCTCCATAATCTCAATACTGTTGCGCCCATTTGTAAAAGAGAGGACGTAGATTAGTTGATTGTACTACCTATTTGCGTCTAATTATACAATGGAAGACGCAAATAGTTCATTGAGACCTACTAATACAAAGTTTGGAGTAATATTTTTTTTCCCTTATTTGAATCTATTGTTGGTTAGGAACAGATGCAAATTTTATTATTTGCATCTATTGTTAATACAGTAGATGCAAAAAACAAGATCTGTACTAGTTTAACCCTCATCGACCACTTCCAATGGTTTTCCTGGGGCTATGATAATTAGACCTACCCTAAGAGAAAAAGTCCAAACTGCACAAGACCTTGACGAAGAATTAAAAGGCATAAAGGAGAAAGTGGAAAAGAGAGTGACATTTCCTCATTCGGTTAGGTATTCGATTGGCAATGATGGGAGTTCACTTTAGGATGGACGGCTTTACGTCCCTAAGGATGATGGGTTGAGAAGAGAAATTTTAGGGGAATGCCATAGATCAAAATTAACTATACACCCCGGTGGGGATCAAATATACAAGGATATGAAGAGGAATCTCCATTGGGAGGGAATGAAGAGAGACATAGCCGAGTTCGTGACTAAATGTTTAACATGCCAAAAAGTCAAGGTAGAGTAAGGGAAGGCGGGAGGAATGTTTTTACCTTTAGAGATTCCCACATGGAAGTGGGAGCATATTACCATGGACTTGATAGATGGACTTCCAAGAAGCCTAAAAGGGAATGAGGCCATTTGTTTTGTGGTAGATCATTTAACCAAAAGCGCACATTTTACACCTGTCAAGAAGACAAGGATTGCAGCCTCGTTAGCCCAATTATATGTCAAAGAGATAGTCAAACTTCATGGTATTCCATCAGGTATCATGAGTGATAGAGATCCCTTATTCATAAGCGAATTTCAGAGAAGCCTACAAGCAGCATTGGGGACGACCCTTAACTTAAGCACAACTTATCATCCGCAGACCGACGGAGAGACAGAGAGAGTAAGCAGAATCTTAAACGACTTGCTCAGAGCTTATATCATCGACTTTGGATGAGTTTGGGAGCAACACCTACCGCTTGTGGAGTTCACGTATAATAATAGTTTTCAAGTGACGATTGGTATGGCCCCTTTCTAAGCTCTATAAGGGAGGCCATGCAAATCACTAATGTGTTGGTGTGAGACTACCGACAAGATTATACTCGAACTAGACTTCTTCCGTGAATCTATGGAGATGATATCTTTGATTAAACAGAGAATGAAAGCAACCCAAGACCATCAGAAATCATATGCCGATAAGCATAGGAGGGAACTATAATTTAATGTTGGAGACTTAGTGTTAAGTATCCCTTTTAAGAAAACTATTTGGTTTGGAAAGACTGGGAGGTTGGCTCCCAGATTTATTGGTCCTTTTAGTGCCACCGAGAAGATAGGATCTTTGGCTTATCGAGTGGATCTCCCAGAACGTCTATCGGGAATCCATAATGTTTTTCATGTATCTCATATAAGGGAATGTCTTCATGATTCTGCTATCAGACTCGAGTTTGATGGAATTAGGGACATAGAGAAACTCGAGTTGGAGTCCAGGATTCCCCGTGCAACTGCAAGGATTGTAGAGCATGGAATCAAGAGACTCCGCAACAAAACCGTTCGCCTCATCCGAGTAAATCGGGGGAATGACCCTGTGGAAAGCACATGGGAAACCGCGGATAAGACGAGACAGACTCACTCTGAGCTTTTCACGGGTAACTTTTTCTCAAAATAACGTTTATAGATGCATCGTGACTGCTAGATTGGATGTTAGGAAATGGTTGCAACACCATTGCGCACCACATTCATACATAAATATATTCATATTTAGGTTGTTTACATACATGCTGCATCACTTATTACACCAACATGCTAGGGTAGAGCTCACTTTAGTGGATCTGCAGTTCATGATCATTGCGAGTCATGGATGCTTATGGATGAATTATAAACAACATGGGTGTACAACATGGATATTTCGGGCAAATTTTATTTTTCGCCCCTTAAGCAGATTTCGGGACGAAATCTATGTTAAGGAGGGGAATTTAACACCCCATAAAATTCACAAGTATCAATAAATAATAAATCCAATAACTAAAAATAAGCAATTAAATCATATGGCTGGGAAATGAGATTTTTGCAATTTCAGGAATTTGGCTACGAAACTCTTTTATTTAGATTCGTGGCTAAATTCTAAATCATTTTCATATATCATATGCTGAAAACGGTTAACGTATGAAGAAGTTATGAACAAATGAATTTGGATAGTGTACACAAATATATATATATATATATATATATATATATATATATATATATATAATTATCTGAATACTACATATTGTCCAAATAATAATTTGAAATAAAAGAGGGAAATTCAAAAATTTAAATTTGGAATTAACATCTAGGGGACAACGTATATTGGATATATGGAAGAGAATGAAGAAAATTAAGAACGTAAATAATAAAATAAACAGCTCAGCAACACAGCAAAATTAGGCATTCCAGCCCCGAAGGGGTCGACCACTAGGCGGTTGGGTAGCTCAATTCTGCCTAGGCGGATTAGGGTTTTCTAAGAGGATATTTTTATATGGATGGCTTGGATTAATCTGACGGCTCCTACTCACACAAGAAAGTATAAATAACCCCAAAAACAAAACACTGGAAACCCTAATTATTATATACCTTTGCCTCCATGCTGCTGAATTCCATAGAAAGACAAAGAGAACAGGGTGAAGGTTTCTTTTACTTCTCTAACCCTCTTCTATATCTCTCTATTTCATTATATCTATATTTAGAATTATGGAATTTAGCATTAAGATATATATATATATATATAAGAATCTAATTATATGTTTGTTATATGTATATTGTTAGGAGATCAATCAGTGCTTGCTTGAACGTTGAAAACCGTTGCAGATCTTGAAATTCTACCACTTCTCCACCTAGTTTGTGAGAGGAATCTAGTTTGGCTTAAAGGCATATTCTTGTTTTTATTAGTTTGCAATATGAATTATATGCCTATGAAGATTTGGTTATGCGATAATATAAACACAAAAATCCCCAAATCTTCTATTTTGTAGTTACGTAGAAATTTGTCATGTTGAATTGGTTTTGGGGAATTGTGGTTTTCGTATTGGATTAAAGGTAAATATGTGTGTTGTACTATTATTTGTATTTTATGCAATTCACCATTATTATCATTTGGTTTAGCCCAAAAGGGTTCGGAATTGAATATTTTCATAGTTGAATTGGATTTGGATCCTAATTCAGGTGCAAACGCATTCGTAAATTGGAATAAGTCAGATGTAAATATTTTGGGTGTATAACACCATAAAAAAAGGGCGAATTGGGTGAAATATGGATTGTAAACATACATATGTGAATATATGTAGCACTCTACTTTTAATTTAATATTGAAGTTATTTCTACATGCCAAGGATACAAGTTGAAATTGTCATGTATATATATATATATATATATGTATGTATATGTGTGTGTGTATATATATATATATATATATTCCATTCACTACTATTTGGTATATGTTCATTATGCCATCATGTTTATGTTATAGCAGTAAAATATGGAAAAATCTAACTTGCATGCCTTAAGTTGGATAAGATGACAAATGCCACCTCGTTAGAACGTTTCCCCATCTATAAGAATGTTACGTTAATTAGACGCTATTATTATATTACTTATGTTTACGTAATTAATGTTTTCTTAGTGTAATAAATGCGATTAGGTTAGAGTTTGAACTTGAAATGTCCCTTTAACATATATATATATGTATATATCTTTGCTTGTGTGTGTACATTTAGAATGGCTTAAATATATATAAATAAATGACAAATAAACACGAGGTTAGTTGCCATTTGTGGTAGAAGCCTGCCCGGAACCGACCGGCATATCAAACAACCACAAGCAAGCCCAGCTAATGTGAGATGTGTAGGTGTCATGGGTCACTCCTAAACTTAGTACACTAGACACGAGGTTATACCGACTTGTAGTAGAAGCCTGCCCGGAACCGACCATCATATCCAACATCTATAGGTATGTGAAAGGTCTAGTGTGTATATATATAACTATATATATAAGTCTGATACGTGAAAACAAATTGGTTTACTATGCTTTAAGAAGGTCTTAAGTGGTCGACTCACCTTTTTATTTAGTTTGGGTCTTAATGGGTTAGGATTAGGATCCCTCCGAAGGTTTATTCCTTGGAGAGGAACCTAAGTCATGGGACCTACCTTATCAGTATTAAGATAGGTTTTTGGGTCCTACTTCTTTAAAAGTGGTAAGGCATAAAACGGTTAACGGAGTTGGGTGGTTCACAGGGATGTCAACTTCCTCTAGTAGCTTGTAAGGGCTTAACTAGGGACATGATTGGTAATTGAAAGGATATGTGGCCATTGCATGCTCACCAACCGTCTAAGGGAAGTCTTAAGCGACATAGATGTCTTACTAGGTAATATAAGTTAAGTAGTAACATTTGGAATACTAGTTCTCATATTACAAATGAGAGAATAGACTTAAAAACGTTGACGTACAAGGATGGGGGTCCGCCTCAGGGTTATAAGAGATTGTAAGAATCCACCTTTAATAGGGCCATAAGTAACGGAGAATGCCACCTCATTGGGTCTTTACCCTAAAACACTAATGGGTGGTTGACTTGGATATCCACCATATTGGTTAGAAACTTGTTTGTTTGTTGCGTGTTGCATAGACATACCTTGGCATATGTAACCTGCTAAAATTATAGGGTATGGACATTAAGTAGCACTATATTTCAGTCACACAAGACTTTATGTTCTGGCCCCCTCTCCTTAACATCCAATAGGTCAGTAGATGGGGTAAAGCCATGGATGAAGCCATGATTGAAGCTGATGAAGAAGATAAAGTTATTATGATATTATTAGCAGCTATTGCATTGCTTCTTTTGGAATCTTATGAGATTGAACTATTTGATGTACCTATTGAATAAATGTAAGTGTGGCTATGTATTTCTGAGATTTTTGAAATAATGGTTCATCTTATTTAAATATTATATTTTCTCTTTCTGCTATGTGAGATTTCCATTCGAAATATATGTTATTATTATCTATGAAAATGTAATCCTTACAGGAACCAACGACCCATTTAGAATGGCTCTAAGTTTCAATGGGCCTTTTTTGGGTCGAAATTTAGGCCCATTTCGGGTGGGTTGTTACAGAGAGTTTCAAAGGACATGTTACGTAGGTGGAAAATCATTTTTAATAAAACATTATGATGTATACTGCTTTTCTTATAGTGTGCTCATGGAGTTTGTTAAATATTTCCTCCATTATACCAAAATAGGAGGAGTTTATGTCAGTAAAGGAAAGTGGGGCGGCTGACAGTTTCTGTTGAACGACAAGGACGTAAGAAGATTTGTAGAGGGCTGCAATAAGAAGTGGATTTTCAAATTGAAAGCACCGTTGACAAAGACATTGAGCCTTGATTCAACTGCAACCACATGTAATCATACGACTAAGGAAAAACATAATTCAAGATATATATGTATATGTAATATATATCCATTCTTGTATGTGTTTGTGTGTGTATATATATATATATATATATATATATATTTCCGTGTGTGTGTGTAAAGAACTCTGTGTGTGTGTATGTGTAAAGAACTATGAAGGTCGTCGTTATTATTTTTATTGCTTTAGTTTCTACTAAGAAACCGACGTCAAAGCGCAAGTATACTACCACACATAGACTTCAGCAGCAACGCAAATGATGAAAAACAAGCCAACTTAAGTGTGTCAGAAGAAACTATCGTCATAGCCTGGTATGAATAAAGGTAAAGAAGATGTCATTGTGACGAAAAAAAGGAACAAGGAGGAAGTTAAATGTAGAAAATGAAACAGATATTTATGATGATACCTGAGATAATGAAGCTGATGTTGAGGTAACTTTCAATTATTATTTCAGTTTTATTAATCAGATTGACATCTTGTATTTCAAACGACTTTTTATAAAAAATCTGCACACAAAAGCAAGAACTACGTTTTAATGTTTTCTACTACTATGTTGATTTCCTATTCCAACCATGAAGGATGCAGCTAATTCAAGCAACTATTGGTTCTTTGTGCATGCATTCCGTCGGAAATGCGAACTCTTTATACGTCGACTCTGTTTGGTTAACTAGCTTAAATTTATCATCGATGATGAATAATATTGCTAATCTACTTCTAGTTTTCACAATCATCAGTGTTGACGAATTATGAACAAAAGAAAATTGCGCGTATGCTAGAAAATTATGCAGTTAGTAGATCACTTGGGGTGCCTTCATTGGTTAGTAGTATAGAGAGGCTGCAATACGAAATAGGAAAGAAAAAGGTAAGATATTGATGGATGTGATGAATACATACCAGAAAATGATGGTGAAGGTGACAGTGATGATTCATCGTAGGTATAAAAAAGTTATTTGTTTACTACTTATTGATTTTGCTTTTGTAAACATAAAAAATCTTGAACTTCGACTTAATTGTAGAGAATCAAAATTGTTAAGTAAAAGAAATCTTTCCTTGGACCTAGAACTCATTCGCGAGCCATTGCAGCCCTTGAAATTAAGAAGGAAGCGATGACACACACCCGCCCTCCAAAGAAAGCTGGCTCTATCAAGGATGTGATGACATGCACTCCCATTCTAAAGAAAGTCGGTAACATGGAGAAAACTGCATAAACAATGAGGAAATTGATGCAACCTGTAATGTCTCATCCAGGAGTTTTAAAACCTACAACGTCTTATCCACCAGTTTTAAAACCTACATGTAGAAAAATGTTAAAACAATCAGCCAACTATGAAGTTGTTGATTCAGTCACTGCTTATTTAGCGATGCGGGAACGTTAAAAGTAGAATGTTGTAACTCCAACAATGGAAAATGTCACTGATCAATTAGACCAAGAATGTATTGCAGAGGAAGATGAAGCAGGTAAAATGTTTCTTTATCCGTGCACTGCACTAATGAGTGTGTCTATTATAAGTTTTGCATGCATATTAAATGTTTCTATAAGGCCATACCACTACAACAAATCAGATCTATTACAACAGGTAATGCCCGTTGTAATAGGGGTTTTACAGCGGCCAGCCCGCCCGTTGTATTAGGTCATGTTGTAATATGTCCTCTTTACAACGGGCAATGAATGTGGTAACAAGCGGTTGTAATAGACTTTTTATAACGGTCTTATATTGTTGTTGTATGTTTCTTAAATAGAATAACAGCCCATTGTAATATTTTTTGCAATTGGCATTGACCGTTGTAATATGTTCTATAACAACAATTAATGCCCGTTGTAAAATGCTGAAAGTTGCAATGGATTTGAATATTACATATAATATTAATAATATTTACAATAATTAATATTTAATTAAAAAATTATTTTTAAACAATATTTATTCAAATAAATATTTATTACACTTTCAAATAGTACACATAGTGTTTCCCCTCTATTTACACAATCACTTGTACACACACTTCCTCGCTACATTTCACTCATATACATTGACTCCTCACTACACACTTATTCACTCATATACATTGACTTCTCACTACACTTATTCACTCATATACACTGACTCCTCACTACACATTTATTCACTCATATACACATACACAGTCACTCACACTCTCACTATAGTTTTACTCTTCAGCTTCTTGCTTCAGATTTTATACAAGATATAAACAGTAGAACATACTCTTTAACTAATAATTAACTTGGCACCTACACTACAAAATAAGAGGACATCCCTGATTACTGAAGATCATAATATCTACTTTCATTCGGTTCTGTTTGAACTTGCTTTATTCCGGTTGGATTCTTGGTCTGATTTTAAAACATAAACCTATGTATGTACATATATTAAGGCACAAAAACTGTAAGCCAAAATAAGAACATAATTATCATTTTAGCATCACAAATGTTTACAATAATTTTATACTGACAAATGCAGTACCATGAGAAAACAGAATTGTATATACCTTACATTTTGGTGGCTTGATTAATTCAAAAACCATTACATCACCAACTTTTAGTATGTGTAATCTGATAAATACAAATATAAGTGAGAAAAATACAAAACAGTTGAAAATATTGACCAGATAATTATTGCAAAGGTTGCACAATTCCTTTAATAATTAGTTATAAATTGCCAGGAAATGTTTAAAACAAGGTACACGCCCTCTATAATAAACAAATTATGCATAATACTGTAAATTTGGTGACGGATTTAGATGTCATCAGCTCTTCAACAGATTCTCAAATGGTTTGGATACAAATTTATGCCTCACTGAACTTGGCAATGATTTTAGCCAATATCTATGAATCAACGATATATCAACATAATATTGATTACTGGACTGACTAAAACCCCCCCAATGTCTAAAAATCACAATAGACAAAAGAAAAAGAAAAAAAAAAGATAATTCCTTTTTTTTTAAAGTGTTGCTTCCATTTCATTTTACCAGCATTAGCAAAGGTAAACATAAGATAACCTAGGAACATTACAATGGCTGAAACAATGGCAACCATCACAGGAAAAGAAAATACAGCCCTTTGAATAAAAATAAATGAAGTGCAGGAAATACCCTTAAATACCCTTTTACTTCACGCAAGTAAATTAATAGTGCTGTCGTTATAATAGAGATCTTTCTATAATGCACAGACTTCTCTAACTTTAGAGAAACAAGTATCTTGAATAGGCATCCAAGCTGAGTTACGAACCATACTTTTATGGATTCATAGTACCATCAGAAAAGACTATTGAAGATGTTATTATGAAACAACAGCCTTGTTTATTTGGTTTCACGATGAACTTTAACCTTGATTAGCGATGTATGTAACAATGACAATTAACAAATGCTCTAGGTCGACAACAAATCAATAAAAATCAGCTCTGTTTGTTTTAGTAGAAAATGGGTCTGATGTTGAATACAAATAATAAGTGATAAGAGCTTGCTAACTTGTTTGATTTCAAATAAGTACTGTCATTGAGCTTTTTTATTAAGTGAAATGAATAAGCAAATTTTTAGTGTTTATTGCTGGTGCTGATCACTTACCGTCTAGCTGCTTGATTAATATAGTTTCTTTCTATATGTAAATGTGAAACATTATGAATAAATTATTTTAACTAGTTGACCAATACTGATTGATTTTAGCTCAATGAAACTAAAACAAAATTTGCAATACATATCCAAGAAAATCAATATATTAAATAAGTACAGAAAGATGGAAAAATCTACGTGATACTTTTATAACAACTTACTCAAAATGTAGCTGCATCAAAGAATGATTAATTTTACTGTCAAGGGTAATTTTACAATGTATTCAACATTCAGCATTCCATTCGGTGTTAAGCGTCCATTCTAAGCATTTTGAACAAAGGATACCTAAATTTAACCTATATAGTATGACAGCTTCAAGATCAAATAAAATAAAGAAAAGATCCATACCTTCCTAAGAGTATAAGCGAGAGCAAATCAAGAAACCTCAGCACCAACTATGATGACCTCGGGTCCATCGTGGGAGACCCCTCATTCCCTTCTGTATCCAACATGATTATCATCGACGCTCTTAACGTTAGCGGTCTCATTATCAATGTTCCTCTTCCTGGAATTGAAATAATTAACGAATTTGAGAAGAAATAGAATTCCTAGTATCGTAGCCAGAGTCCCTCCGAATTTGAGAATAAATAAAATTCACCACATCAATTGCGATGACCAGATGATTCTGACTCTGATGCCCAAAATTAATTTTGAAAGTCTTTCAACCTAAAGCTTTCACGGTCTCCACCGAGTAATGCATATTTAGTAATCGAGATCCAGGTAGAAACGATTTGGCAATCGAGATCTCGAAATCGAAATTGATTTCGAATTTCTGACCGAATCGACTGAAAAATCGAATCTCGAAATCGATCTGGAAATCCAGAACAAAATCAATTTTGAATTCGAAATCGACTTAGAAATCAAAATTGCAACCAAATACCTGAGCATCTAAAAAGAATGAATTGTGTTCTTAAAGATGAGTTATCAGAGAGAAACAGATCTGTTTCTAATATAGAGAGTAGGGTTTCATTCTTTTTCCAACAAAGAATGGAAACAATGATGAAAAAGGAGGCGGGGTTGAAACTTCGAGAAAAATTTATAAACGGGATACAAAGGCGCGGGTAGAATATTGGGGTAAAATTAAAACGTGTTTAGTTTTAACAACACAATTCAAAATAAAATTAGATTTATATATAACTAAGTTAAATAATTTGACCAAGAACAAATATTAAATTATATTATGCTAATTGAAATTTAATTTAATTTCTCATCATTGCTAAATTAATTAAAAAAAAATAACCTTCAAAATCAAAGATTGATTTTAAAATTGTTTTTACTTGATGAATCAAAAAAAAAATCATATCCATATTCAAGAAATATAATATTATCCGATATTTAAAGACCAAATACAAATGCGGCTACAATCACATTTTCATTCGACAAATATCCTTTTAGATACGGTCAAAGTTATAGCTATTTTTGTGTGATTATATAAATAAAATTGTTGTTATTTACCTTTTTATATAAGTAAAATATCTTAATATGTATCATCTTTATAATTTTTTAATATTAACTTCAACTATTATTATTTAATTATCATTCAATTAATCAACATTTATTATAAAATTTTGTAATTAATAACTATTATAGTATTCAATAGCGATTTATTTATAAATTATTAATTAGATACTTGGTATTAATTTATTTATTATTTATTATTAATTTATTAACTAATTACTGATTATTAATTACTCAATATTACTTACTACTAACTGGAAAGTAAAATTAAACTTGTCGGAATACCGATCATATATTATAATCAGTAATTAGAGATTATTTATTAATAATCATTAATTATTATAAGTTATAAATGATTAATATAATATTACTGATATGATTACTTATAAAATATTAATAAATAAAATCATATTATTAATGATCAAACTATTACTATGGACAATTTGTGAACATTGGTATCTATTACAACAGATATGAAATGACTGTTGTAATAACATTATATTACAACGGGCAGTCAATACACGTTGTAAAATGAGCGTTGTAAAGGATATATATTACAATTGTCCAGAGACGGTCGTTGTAATAGAATTCTATTACAACGGGCAGTCTATGCCCGTTGTAAAAATGGTGTTGTACAGGCATATATTACAACGGTCAGGAAAATAACGGTTGTAATAACATTCTATTACAATGGGCAGCCAATGCCGATTGTAAAATTAATGTTGTAATAGGTTATTTTTGTTGTAGTGTACATTAATTTTCTATTCGTTTTTTGAACTTGGTATATAAGGTACAAGCTCCAAAAAAACCTAGAGGAAAGTCAAAAATGACTAAGGTGCATGCTAGAACCTCTAATGATAAAGTTCCAATGATAAAGTAATTATTGCTTTGAATGAGGATGGTCAGCCAGTTTCTGATAATATTACAGAGTTAAGCAATTTTCTTGGAACACTATTAAAGGATAATGTGTCTCTTACTTACATAAATTAGCATGTTGTTCCTGATCAATTAAAGCAGCAAATGTCGGAATATAATTTGGTAAAATCTATCACCCTAAACCATAGTTCAACTGACTTCCTAAATGTTTGGTTTTAATTAATTAGTTTGTTTCTTGAATATTGTGTTTGATATGTTGTAGGCTGGTATGTCATTCTCGAAAAAGGACACAAGTGGGTCTTGAACACACTTAATGACTCTTGGAGGCAGTACAAGTCTCGTATGAAAGCAAGATATTATAAAAAATATCCAACTGACGAGGAAAGGCTTGCGAATAGGCCCAATACAATTCCGTTGGAGGACTGTAAAATGCTTTTGAAACACTGGGGGATGAATTAGTTCAAATATGATTTAAATGTGACCACAAAAGTAATCTAATTTGTGTAATGCTAATTTAATAATCATGCAACAGGTGGAAAAAAAATAGAATAAATTAATGATATTCATAATTAATTTGTTTAATAGTTCACATTATCTCGTTTAGTGCTAATCTTTTTTTAGATTTCTAGGCCCTAGTTGAGACTAATCAGTGCATCGTAATTCATTAAGTGAGATGCATATCGTGGGTCCGAAAACTCATGAACTAGCTAAAGAAAAGATAGTATGTGTTTTTTTGAACTTTAGGTCAATTTTTTCTGTGATTGAGTTGAATAATCCACATGATAATTTTAATTTGTTATATCATTGAATTATATTTTATATCATTATCACAATGTTCACAGGCAGGAGCTATATTTGTAAATTCTTAAGAATGAATGCTAAAAATTCTATTTAATTTTTGATAATCCTAGTACTTGACAGAGAAAGAAGGACCCGGAAAAGGCTAGCCCATCTGCTATCTTGGTCTATTTGGAAACATGTAAATGAGAACTAGGGAGAACTTACAAGACAAATACGGACGAACTAAAAGCCAAATCGTCTGTAAGCACATTAGATACTGAAATAGCAATTTAATGGTTAGTTTGAAAGATAACCACACTACAGTTGAAACTTCCATATTCGAATGGTTAGTTTGAAAGATAACCAGTTATGTTAATAAATTTTTTCGAGTAGCTTATATAAAGTATTTGACCTAAGATCAATAATATATCAATACTCGATATAGTAGGCACATTGTACGTTTGTTGGAGCTGCTTATTAAATCTAACAAATAGTTAGCGTGAAAGATAACCAGTTCTATTAACAAATTCATTCCTGCCTGCCTATGTTTGGCATATCGTTTCATTATCTAGTCTACTTATGAAACTCAAAACAACTATATTTATTTATTTATTTATTTTTGTTTTCCCTAGTTTTCATTTTATATGCTTGCCTGGTTTTCATTTTTTCAGCGAAGATTCAAGCAATGGTGGATGCAGGAAATATTGCTGAGGCGGATGCATTTATCTTTGGAGGGAAGACTCATGGACGTAACTGGCTTATGGGAAGGCGAGATAAAATGTCTGAAAAGTCTCCAACTCCAGGTTCTACAGGCAGTTATGTGCAAGAGATGACCAACAAAATAAGGCAAGAGCTTGTGGCTGATTTGGAAGTAAAAGTGAATAGAAAAGTGAAAGAGAACGTGTCATGAGTGTTGAAAAAGTTAGATGAAGCTAATCCAGATCTTAATTTAGATGTTGGAGACTTTTATGTCACCATAACAAGTAATGAAGATGACATTGGTACTCCTGCAACTGAATGAAGTTTTTAAATGGTATGTATTAGCACATATTTGAATTGTACTTCTAAATTATGGCATTTGTGGTATGTGTTGGTGATGGCACTTGTGGTTTGGTATGTAGAATATTTTGGATGGTCTGAATGTGGTGATGAAAGTTTTGGGTGGATTTATTGTATGAATATTTTGGTATGTTTGAATGTGGTACATTGTTTTGGATTGTACATACTGCAGAATTTGTAATTACATGGTTGTATTTTTCTTCTATCAATGTAGCATTTTGCCTTCTTTACTATTGCATTTGATTTCTGATATTGCATTACTAGATAATGGTGTTGCATTACATAGTGCAGTGGTACTGCGTTAAGTACAATATTATTAATTCCATTATGGTATGAAACATGGGACCCACAGCTAATATGGCACATGCCATGTGTATAACTGAGGTGGCATGTGACACATGGGCAGCTGATGTGGCGTGTGACACGTGGGCAGTTGAGGAGGGCATAGTCTGCATATTCCTTGTAATATTGGGAGCAAGGATAAAGCCTTATTATATTTCTTATATCCCAGTTCAAAAGGACCATCTTGGGTCCATATAGTATGTGAGTTCTTGGATGTCTTTGAGGAAGTCTTGGAACTTCCACCCCCACAGAGAAATCTTTTTGTATTGACCTTGAGAAGGACGCTAGACGAGTAGCGTTACCCTTGAGGCATATGGCGCCCAAAGAAAGAAGGGAATTGGTAAGAGGATTTCAGAACTACTGCAGAAAGGTTTCATTTGGCAAAGTACCTCAGAATAGGGTGCATTCGTTGTGTTTGCCACCAAAGTAGGCGAATCTTTAAGACTTTGTGTGGATTATAGGGAATTTAATAGGCTGACCAAGAAGGATAGGTACCCCTTACCTAGAATCAATGGTCTTTCTGACCACTTGGGGGGAGCCCGAGACCTTACCATTGGATTTCACCAGTTTAGAATTGCAAAGGATAGTAAGGATAAAACTATGTTTAGGACGCCGGATGGATTGTTCCAATGGAAAGTTATGCTCTTCGGACTGACGAATGCACCCACCTTCTTTGTTGACCTTATGAGTAGAGTGTTTAGGTATCATTTTAGATAAGATTGTGGTGGTCTTCATAGACGATATCCTTAATTCAAAAGACCATAAAGAGCATGGAAACCACTTAAGATAAGTTCTAGGGATATTAAGAAAGAACCAATTGAAAGCAAAATTCTCGAAGTGCCATTTTTGGAGGGGAGAAGTTAGGCTTTTAGGATGTATTATGTCAAGTGAAGGCTTGGCCATAGGCCCAGTGAAGATCAAGGCAATTAAGGAATGGAGATACCTTGAAATGCTATGGAAGTAAGGAGCTTCCTTGGAATGGTCGGATATTATAGGAAATTCAGTAAAGACTTCGTAAAGATTACTACCCCTTTAACCCAACCGACAAAGAAGAATTTTGTATTTTCTTGGAATAATAAATTGACGTGGCCTTTAAGAAATTAAAGGAAGCATTAATTAGCGCGCTAGTCCTTACGATACCCGATTGCTGGAAATTGTTTATAGTTTACACTGATGCGTGCAAGACCAGTTTAGGAGCAGTCCTTATGTAAGAAGGAAGAGTAGTTGCTTATGCCATTAGACAACTCAAGGATTCAGAGAAGAGATACCCAGTTCATGACCTTGAGTTAGCCACCGTAGTGTTAGCCCGTAAAATGTAGAGGCATTATCTTTTAGGGGAGGAATTTAAACTTTTTACTTACCATAAATTCTTAAAATGTTTATTTTCTCAATGTGACCTAAGCTTGAGACAACAACGGTGGATGTAATATATTGTCTCATTTGACTTCATGATCCACTATACCCCGAAAAAGGGAATGTTCTAGCGGATGCATTAAGTAAGAAACAATTAGAGTACCTATCAAAAAGGGAATGTGACCTAACCATTAGAAGTTTCCTTCTATTCTGAATCCAAACGTATTCAGATTTGAAGCTTATCAAATACGAACATTTTTATATGCAATACGTAAATAGGGGTAAATTAGGTAAAATAAGGTCTATGTATATACATGTATATATTTGTGTATATATGTGTATTATACTATATTCTTGGTTCATTACTAGAATCATTTCAATGTATGTTGTGTTTTCCATTACTACTATATGTTATTATGAAATTATGTCCTCATGCCTTAAATGTAGCAGTAAAAATATGTAAATTATCTTGTATGTCTTAAACTTAGGACAAGGTAACAATTTTTATCTCGTTATAACATTTTTTGCTCATACGAAAATTAGTGTTATTTATACGTACTAAATATTCTAGGGGATTGTTATTGACGCTCCAAATATTATTAAGGCTGGTCAACTTTTCAAAATAATAATAATTTATTAAAGGGAGTACCAATGCAGAGAGCACCCCCTTAACAAATAATGTTTATTTTACCAAATTAGCCTTCTTTACAATAATCTCTTTTTAGTTGTTAATCAAAAATGATAATTATATTACTCGAACAACATCAGATTTTTATATTAAATTATCAATAATCACATTCTTTGATATGCACCAGATCAGATGAAAATATATCATTCATAGGAAATCAATATACAAAAATCGAACAATTTTTTTATATGGTATCCCACCGTCGAATTTTACAATACACCTCATTTCCCCTACTTCGGTAACTCGACAACAGATACAAATTCCGAAAATGATAAACAATGTCAAACAAAAATATATAATATGGCATACATACGCCATTCATGTCGTTATGCCATAATTCACCTATTTCAGCAATGACAAATCAAAAAAAACAAAATGACCATCTTCCACTGAACAAAATTTGACACTACGGCGTTCGGCTCTTGAGGCTGACATAATAGAAAAGTCTAACCTTCATCGTTTCCAAGGCATTATACAATAAATTTCACATACCTTGTCAACATCTTCTCCACTGTCTTAGGACCTTAGGATGAGCATTTCACGTTCTTTGTTCGCACAATTATTTCTCCTCAGAGGATCACTTTTTTCTCACAAATAATTTAGGGGTTTATTTTTTTTGCATTTGAAATTGATTGGCTTCTAAGATGGTAACTGAAGTTATTACCAGGATAAAAAGGGAACATAAAAAACTAAGTACGTGCCCTATAACATTCTTTTTAGGATTGGAGTGTCTTTAAAATTTGACCCCCCCAACAATACTTAGCTACTTATATAGCGTTATTAGCATAACAATGACATAATAAATGCGATGTGAATTTGAAATATCCCCATATATTGATTTCTTGTGTGTGTATAGAATGGCTTGTGCATATATTAAATAGTGACACACATATACGAGGTTAATTGCCATTTGTGGTATATGCCTGCCAAGATAATAATCTTCGTAAATCGAGTTATCTTTGTCTTCTTTAGTGGATCCCTCTTGTTCTTGTTTTGTCTTCTTCATTTCGTAAGTTGTTTCTACATCGCCTTCTTCCGTTTTTAAGGTTTCTTTCAGTTTCTTAGTACCAATAGGCGATGGTATTTTACCAAAATAGTAGATACATGTGACCAATGAGATACTACTAAAGATTCTAGCCATAGAATTTCTCATGCCTGGAACAGATAGGTAAATCCAGCGACCACAAATAAGCCCAACTAATGTGAGAGGTCTGGGTGTCATGGGCCATTCAAATCTAGTACACCATGACATGAGGTTAAACCTACTTGTAGTAGAAGCCTGTCCGAAACCACCCGGCATATCCAGCATCTACAGGTATACGGTTTAATGTGAGAAGTTTAGTGCACACATATATATACCTATTGTGTGTAAATAGGCAGGTTTACTACACCTTGGGAAGGTCTTAAGTGGCTGACTCTCTTCTTATCTGATTTGGGTCTTAAGTGGTTTGGACTAGGATCCCATCGGAAGGTTTATTCCCTGGCGAGGAACCAAAGCCATGGGACACACCCTTATTTAATTCGAAGTAAGTCTATGAGTCCCTCTTCTCTAAAGTGGTTAGGCATAACAGTAACAGAGTAGTGTAATTCACGGGGGATATCCGCTTCCTCTAGAAGTTTGTAGGGGCTCAACAAGGAACATGACTAGTCTATAAAAGATATGTGGCCATAGCATGCTCACCAACTATCTAAGGGAAGTCTTAAGCGACACAGGTGTTCTACCGTAATATTAGTTAAGTAGTACTATTCGCAATACTACTTCTCATATTATAAGCGAGAGTATAGACTTAAGAACGTTGACGTATTAGGACGGGGTCTTAAGAAACTAGGGTCCATCTTAGGGTTATAAGAGATCATAAGAATCCACCTTTAATATGGCCATAAGTGACAGAGAATTCCCTCCTCGTTGGGTCTTTACCCTAAATATACTAATGAAGTTCTTAAGAGATTGACTTGGATATGCACCTCATTGGTTATATACTTGTGTTTATGTATTGCGTAGACATACCTTGATATATGTAACCTGCTATCTAGGGTATGGACTTTAAGTGAATACCATATTTTAGTCACACAGGAATTTATGTTCTAACCCCTCTCCTTAACATATCTAACAGGTCGGTAGATGGGGTAGATTCTATGGACGAAGCAATGATGGAGGCTGAAGATAAAAAGGAGATATCATACTATTACTAGTATGAATGTTGTATTTCTTATGGAAACTTTTGAGAATTAATTTATTGATGCACCTATGCAACAAATGTATTTTGGCAGCCTGTGTTTGAATTCTGGGGCTTTTTAATAAAGTGATACATCATATTTTGGTATTATATTTTCTTGTTCTGCTGTGTGAGATTTCCATAACGAAATGTCCATATATTATTTTGTGCAAATTCAATCCCTTACAGGAACCAACGACTCATTTAGAATGGCTCTAATTTTTGATGGGCCTTTTCTAGGTTGGAATTTAGGCCCATTCTGAGCGGGTTGTTACAATACTTATTTCCTTCACTTCTTCAGAGGGTTCAACTTTCGATCTCCCCCCGATAGTCAAAATCAATAAATATATCCTCAATTCTATTGAGTTCTTGCTTATTTCTTTTCCTACCCTTTGACATGTAATCAGTCTTTTTATGTTTTATAGATTGAACATTTCTTACCTATCTTACCTTCGCTTTGAATGTTGGGTTTAGGAGCCCACCATCGGAGGGCTGTAGTTCTGTGGAAGCAATGAAATAAGCAAATTATTCTTTCTTATATTGATTGAATGTTGCAAAATACATCTCCCTTGAGCTATATTGCTCCCCTTTTATAGTTCCCTTCCTTTCTTTATCATGAATTTGACCATTAAGTATTTAGGAAAGACAAAGGTGTCCACCTCGTGCAGCGTTGCCACCCAAAGTTTGGCTCCGGACTTTTATAGTTCCCTGCCTTTCTTTATCAAAAACTTGACCATTATTCTTTCTTTATAGAATGTTGGGTTTGTCAAGCAATCAGTCTTTTTATATTTATTCTGAGTTTCACTTGTTCGACAGGTGTGAAACACTTGTTGTTGAACTCAAAGATTAGCTCCGGACTTCGTTCCATCTTCGCTTCTATGATATTCATCTGGTGGAAAGCATGCATGAAGATGACATTGACAACACTTCCAATGTCAACCAAAACTTCTACAAGCATGGACTTCCCTATCTAGGTAGTGATCATTAGAGGGTCAATACGCACGTGATGATTCCCTTACCAAAGCTCTTTGCGGGGTAACCACTAAAGTATGTATGTGTACCCCTCTTGGTGAATGATCCGACATCCTTTCTTAGATTGAGAAAACTCCATCTCTAACCTTTTTATATGACAACTTCCCCTGGTTGTTCCCAGCAATATGCGGGCCTCCGGGGATTACGTTGATATGGTTGAGTGGAAGACCAATTTCTCAAGTATCCTCCTCCTTAAGCATTAACTATAGTCGCACTGGAGGGATTTCGATATTATATACTTTCGAAGGTGGAATTTTGAGCGTTTTGGACAAATTCTTGAAGCTGCCCGTCAAGCATGAATCTTTCAACGTACTAACTACCTAGGATCTTGCACTTGTTGGTCTTGTGGCCATTGTCTTGTGACAGTAAGCATTACCATTTTTAGCTTTTGGGTTCGTCTAAGCTTTTAATAGGGAAGGGAAGTTTACTTTGCCTATCATCAGAGCATAAATGAAAAAAACTGGCTTATTCAATGCCATTGAGTTAGAGCACAACCAACAATGGCTTGTTCAGTTACTAAACAAGCCACGGAGCAACCAGGTGTGGCTTGTTCACTCACCCGTGGCTGGTCTGTGGCTAGTTTTGAGCTCCTCCGTGGCTGGTTCATCCAACAGAGACTGGTTCTTATAACGGCAAACTGTTTGCCGTTATAAGATTATAACGGCAAACACTTTGCCGTTATAAGTTTATAACGGCAAAGTCTTTGCCGTTTTATGGTTTCTGGTGTGTTTTATGTTTATAACGGCAAAGAGTTTGCCGTTATAAACAAAAAATAATTTTTTATTATATTTTTTTAATGTTATTATTTAAGTAGATTCGTGGCTAGTTTTTCTCTCTGGGTGTCATGTGGCTTGTTTAGTTGTAAAATAAGAGAGAGAATGAAGTGAACAGAACGGATGGTTGATTATGGTCTTACTGTAGGTGCCCCCCATTGATATCACTTTGAGTTCGACCAAAGCTAGGTTTTGTTTAGTCTCTTCGAATGGATCTTTTCTTCTTAGCATGATAAATCTCATCCATTCGATTAAATTTATCGACGTGGAAGTGGAATTCATGCAAGCTTCCAAATTCATTTACCATAAACCTTTCTAGAAAGGTATTTTTCCTGAAGCCATGCGTGGATAACTATTAATTTATCTCCTTCGTTCATCCCTTCTACCTTTATTGATTTAGCACAAAATCTTTTCAAACACTCTCCTGGAGGCCTTCACTGGTTGTTGTTTGAGGTTGGAAAACATCATGTAGTTAATGATAGGATCCTTCCGGACATAGAATTGGGTGGAAAATTCATATGAGAATTGCTTCCAAGAATTGGTGGTCTTTTCACGATATTACTGGTACCATTTGGCAGTGACGCCTTGAAGAGTTACAGGGAACAATCTACAATGGACTGCTCTGGAAGCATTATACAAGTCCGTCTTGTTACCGAAGGCCATTAGGTAATCGTCGGGATTTGTTATTCCTTGATATCGATTGTCAATATCTTTACTTGTGATGGGATGATAGCAGACATGATTCCTTCGGTTGTTGTTATCATTTACATGAGCATCGATAGTCCTCCTCCCTTTGAAATTAAAGGAATCTTTTATAACTTTCGCTATTAGGTTTCTAATATAAGCATCATCGTCAGGAAAATTCACACTGTTAGGTAGTGGAGCTTCTAGACTGCTCCTTTTTGTCCTTAAGCTTTCACATTTTCATCCTTTAATTTTTAAGGTTGAGTTTGGATGGATTTATTTTGCTTTTAATCTATGATTGAGTGGCTTTCAACTCCTTTCTTTTAGATTCCACCACCTGGTTTTATTATATTCGCATTTCGGAGACTTCTACTTTTAATGTACTTTTGAGAAAGCACTTTAATCAGAAACGTCTTTAATTCAATGATTTCGTTCTTCATCTATTAAATTTTCCTAGCATTTACTTCCTTTGACTCTGCTACGAAAGGATCTCCTACTAAAGTATCCACCAGACTGAAGGATGACGTTATATCCTCCTCTAGCCGAGAGGTGTGGGTCACTTCATCGCTTATTGTGTTTAATCCTTTTGATTTGGTTTACGCTGCCTTCATTGTTCCCCCATTTATCCAAATATGAAAATTAGTTTGCATTAACCTCAAGGATCGGAGGTTCAGGTTGACCCTCCTTTTAGCATTAAAAATGTTACCTATAAAAATGGTTACCACGCCAAGATAGATAATTTCCGAAATCAAAGGCTTCCGTATTAGTTAAGCATTCCAATTAATTAATAAGTTTTGGCTGACAGTGCCTCCAAATTCTTTTATCTAATGCAGATTGACATCTACAACTTTCAGATCATAGATCACTAAAGTCGCATTAAGCTTAGGTTTCGTATGTATAGTTTGATTGAAACTACATGACATACCGAAAGCTAGTTCATTTTGGTAGATCACCAATCCTACAAGGTAGACTTTATTTTAGAACTTAGTAAAATAAAGATCTAATATTGCGAAACTCAATAGAGGGGGAACAGGTTTTTTTCAGCAGTAATCCTTCTTATTCCTTTCGAATAAGAGTTACTTCTTTCAATCCTAGTTACACCGTCCCTTCTCATGGGCTTCGCAACATGGTTCCAGTTAAGTACAATAATTTATAAGTTATAATTGTGTGCAATTGGCTATTAAACAAGTTAATAGCTAAAAATAATCGTCCCTCTCTCTCTTAAGATTAAACTACATAAGTTAAGATCCTCAGTTCTCCTTCGTTTATTACAAATTACCGAATAACATTACAAGAGTAAGAGAAAATCCCAATTTGATTTAGAAATTAGGGTTACACTTTATGATTACAAATTTTGAAATGAATTCATTTACTGACTCAAGACCCCTAGGGTCGTATTTACAAATATGGGTTGGCCCCTTTCATATGGAAGGCTTCATACATGCATTTTTCTAAGAGCTACTCTGAGACCTTTGCAAAAGCACAACCGACACTTTTGGTTTCTCCTAGGTATATCTTCCAGGACGCAGGTTTGACTGTTGTAGGAGGCATGTTCCCATTAAAACACCTGACTTGTCATAACAACCTATCTTTGAGCATATGATCTTTCGGCATGATGATCCTTATTTTCTGTCGATGACTTTTACTTATGAATTTCTGTTGGATCACCCTTTTGGGTTTCTTTGAAATCTACACTTTGTTGCTTGAACTCGAAATATATTTTCTCTAAAGACATGCCCTTCGGTGCTACCGGAAGAGGATTTTTGTTATGACCCGTATTTTACATATCGGAGATGTGAAATAATTATATTTTATTCCCTAGTGGTTGGATCGTTCTCAGATTTTAATATGTTATTCATGTGGATGTGAGACATGATCATGATTTTACCAAATCGACTTGTGGCCATTTCTTCCCTACAAATATTATTTTAGCTACAACTTTTGACAAGTCTGGAATGAGGTGCTGAAATCGAACTCTTGGTTCAGTGGTTTAGGAGGAATCGTTGTTTTAAGTTTTAATTGCTGTTGGGAAGACTAATTAGTTGCTAATGGACTGATTATTCAAGCCCATTAGGTTGGATGCCTGTGATTCTCTGGTTCAACCTAATCCCTAATTCCTTCTCATATTCGTTCTAATTCATCATAAATTGCATCTAGAGGCTAGTACATCTCAAGAAAGGTTAGAGCACATCAAATGGCATCAGTTTTAGGGTTTCTCATCACTGTCCAGATCTGAATTCATCGGATTTGCATTGGATCTTAGATTTGGCGAGTGATAGATATTTCTCACATGGAAAATATGGGTTATATGAGTAAATTAGGATAAAATTCACATGTTAAATGTTAAATTCACCCTACATCCAACCATATATGTTTAATTCGGACCTAAATGCCCTAGGAAGACCTAATTTAATCTTGTAAACCGAATTATTATAAGATTTGTTAAGCTCTTAGGCATGTTTAGATCCAATTCTTGTTAGATCCATTATTTTATGATATGTTTATGTTATGTGCATATTTGTATGATCAAGATTCGATGAGTTGTTGTTGTTTTGATTGAATTGAATGAATGGCTTGAATTGTTTGTTAGAATTATGTGTCGTAGGTCTAAGGTTTGAAGAACAAAGCAAATCGAATGTTCAGATGATCGGATTCAGATGAAACTTGGCAGAGGAGCTGTGGAAGACGAAGGGAGATGACACGAAAAGTTTCGTGCCAAATCTCATTAAGTACATGGACCGACACTGGTCCATGCTCGATGACTGGTACCAACCCATGCATGTTGGTCGGATGGCGATGATTTCCTAGGATGAGGTGTCGTGGTGATAAATCGAGGTAGCATGAAAATTTCAAGTCATTCAGATATGTTTTTGCACAGGTCGAAGGTTGATTTCTCAAGTGTAATGATGGACCACAAGAGTTTTAATTGGATGGGTGAAACGCTTCGAAAATGGACCGGTATATAGCATTAGTGGCATGGAACCGGAAAGTGAAAGCACTTGGCCATCGTTAAGTATATGGATCAATATCAGTCCATGGATGATAGACCGATACCGATCCATGGTTGATAGACTGGAACCGATCCATCATGTTGCGGAGGATGGGGCTAAATTTTTGGGAGCTCGATTGTGATGGATTCTAGGGGTTGTTGGTAAAGTTTGGTAATGAATGGACTTCAGATGATTGATGTGCAACTCAATGATGGATAGGGTTTCGATTGTGAACTCAGGTTGGAGAGGTTAAAGTTGGTTGATTGATGAGATACTGGTCATGGGATGATGCAAGATCCAGTACGATGATAGATTGACTCAAGTGAGAGTTGATCGTGGATGACAATGGAATTAGTTTGAGAAGTTGCTCAAACTAAAAGATGTGATTGCCGAGCGAGCTCAATGCTGGGGTTTCGTGGGGACGATCATCAGGATCAGGTAGTATAGTGTACCCTGGACTGATCTCTGGGACTGATATAGTTGTCTCGAATAGAGGAAAACATACACAAGATGTATGTATGGTAGTTTGACTACAACCGGTGTTTCCAATAACCCTTGATGGGCGGTAACAGCCGATCATTCGATGATTGACATATTCAAGGCTTCAATCGGTGATAGCTAGAATATTGGTAGCTATGGTTGCTATGGCATATTGTGCGTTTTCTTCTCTGTTTTCTGGGTAAGCTATCACCGTAGGTCATCGAGGAGAAGTGGGATGTCCTTTCTTATTCTGGAGTGGCATATGTTAGATGATTATCCTGTGCTAATTATGTGGTTGCTAAGACGAATCAGATGATTGAACCATCTATATTCATATATTCTATGTAACTGTTAGTAATTTTATCGCTCACTAAAACTGTTGTCTGAGTCAAGATTTTATTTTTCCCTCTTATTATCTTGATCTACTCATCAACTTTATGGTGAACAAACTGAGATAGAAGGTTTCGGACCCGATGATGCTTTGCGGTGGCGAGCAGGAGGCTAGCGTATTACTACTACCTACTATAGTGATGCTTTGTTGTTTCCGCTGCCTGTTAAGATTTTATGATTTCTCTGAGAGATATGTAGTGAGGCTTGATGTAAGGACTACTTATTTATACAGCTGATTTGTATTGTTGACTTAGAGATGATATGAGATTTGAGTTTCTTTCTGTTATGCTTCACTACTATATCATGTCGTATATTTTCTTTTATATGCTATCCATGCGGTGTGAGTTATATGACAGGTTTACTTCGAGTTATTCTTCCTTGATGATCATCCCATATCGGCTTGACATGTTATTCAGTGCATCTTTTCCTTAGTTCCGTGCAAGATTTGTTGGGTGGTCGTCAAACTTTCCTTTACTGCGTCGGAAGCCTATCTTTTCACCAAACCCTTACTTGACAATAGTAGGCTTTCGATGGTTGTATGAGGCCTTTTTTTTCTTTGATACTTTGCTTTGCATAATTTTCCCAGCTTCTCCTGGATACTTTTTCTTCTACAATAGCCTTCTTTCACCCTATTTTCTAACATGAATGAATTTTGGATAACAGGTATATCGAATTGTTGTATAGAAAATGAGTAGAAAAGCCTATGAATTATATATAATTAATTTACTAAAATGAGCAGTCAAATGTAGACCTAAGAGATGTAAAATAAATAAATAAATTCTGTTTTTTATTTAGTAGTAAGTGAAAGTATTTCAAAACCTTGTTGTTCCATATATCCGTATTCAAATCAATTATCACAAAATCAAAAGTCATATGAGGTAAAAAATAAAATATAATAAAAAAAAATCTCATATAAAATCAACTTTTTTTTACATAGGTCTTGGAAGTCATTTGAGGAAAAAACTAGTATATAATCCAAAACATCAATATACACAAAATCGAAAGTTTTTTATTAAGGAAATTAAAAAGTTAGGTAAGAACTTATTCCATGGAGTAATAGGTATCATTTGTTTCCAAGTCTAATAACCATAAGATAAAATGTTTTATTTATTCATGTAGCATCATGCTACTTGCAATAATAATATTATAATAATTTTCAATAAAAGTTATGTCACACGCTATAAAATTGACAAAAAGAACATCGTACGGTTGGTACGATCAACATAATAAAGCAATAAACAAATAATATAATCAACTTAACCATGAGAATGTTCCTAAATACTTAGTATAACTGGGAAATTTTGTGCAAAGAAATAAAATTTGTAACATACATCAGATGTTATTGTAAGGAAAAAAAATCAAGTATGACTGCTAAAGTTGGCTTAGCTTTGACCATATTGAATTTTTAAATCAGTTGAGAATGGAAAAAAAGTATGTGCAAATTCCATATTGAATCAAGTACAAAAATTATGATGTACCTGAGTCCCTTAGTCCCTTAGTCCTCGTGACCAAAAGGAATTAATCTCAGGCCATCCACAATCGCCTTATATCAATCCTGAAATGACAGTCGAGCCATTACTTTCTACCAAGGTGTCGATGATTTGGCAATATTACCACATTATAACTTAGATTTAGACCTCTAAAAATAATAATTTAACTATGATAAACCTAATATGTCATTAAACTAACAGCAAGATGTAAAAAACAACTAGAACTAATTTTATATTTAAACCGGAAATATCAATACATATCCTGAAATTTTTGATGGAATTAAATCAATTGATTAGTTAAAATTAGGAATGTAATTTTAATTATGAAAATAAAGTAAATGATTTATTTGAGGTTGAAACTCGATTTGTGAAGAAAACTGGTTTTATTTGATTACGATAGATAGACAATGTTGAATCATGTTACTATAGAATTAAATGAATATTGCTACGCATACGTTATCAATGTGAGTGGGTGCATATACCTTATAGAAATTCTTAGTTGTTTACCAAAATTAGGTAAAACCTAGATAGTTTAAAAGCATTCAGTTTCAACATATATATATATATATACAAGAAATGTCTTTTCTTCTTAGTAAAATTAATTAATTACATTTAACTAAACATGCTTGCATGTTTCAACATCTACTGTTTAAACGAAGTGGAACAAAATTTGTATAGACTAAGAAAAAAAGACTAATCAAATAACGAATGAATTTATCGGCAAATTTTTCTTAATATAAATAATTTTTTTATCTTTTGGCAATCAATACATAAATGGAAATTATTAGCACATGTCATTAGGGCAAATGTTAAGGTTGGTTTAGTTATATGAATAATCAATTGAATTCCATCTAAATTTAGTTTATAAGGATGAAATAAGTATTTAAATTTAATTTATTTTGTCTTCAACCCCATAAATACCATCCTCAACATCTTGAGGAATATGTTAACAAAACCATGCATGAAAATAACCAAATACAACAAATGTAAAGAGATGATAAGTAGCTAAAAGCGTTAAAAGATAGCGACAATTTGTAACAATTTATTTGAAACCAAGGACACTAGTAGTGATGCTGCATATTACTTTTAAAGATTTGATTAGAGGAGCTGAACTATTTGGTAGTGTGATGAGATTTTAGATACATTTGAGGATTTTATGTTTAACCATTGCTGTCTAATGAGATTACAAAAAGAGATTGTATATGGATGTATTGTGGTAGATTGTTGGTGGGTTGTTCATGTATACGAGGATGTGGAGATGAAGTTTGGGGCCAACTCATGCCTGCAGCTCTAACTTTGGGTTATTATTTACAATGAATTATATTATCTCAGCCCGACCGATTCTCTTATATATTTTTCTCATCTAAAGAATTGTTATATACATTATTTTCTTGGCACCTATATCGACCAACATCTCATTTATCTACAAGCTATAGGCTAAAAACTGATAACTTCAGACACACAAAACTGCTACCTATTAGCTGCAGAGAGCAAACTGATACCTGCATATATACAAAACTGATACCTAAAATCTGCAAAAAAAAAAAAAAAAAAAAAAAAAGAAAGAAAGAATTTTTTTTTAAATGTCATTTTTTTGTCCTTTTAAATAAATTTGGGCTAGGTTTTGTCCTTTTGGATAAACTTTTAGTCTCCTGTCCTTGTGGTTAAAATTTTCAAACAATTTATCCTTCATATTATTTTCCTGTAAGGAAATTGAGTTATTGAGGAAACAAAAAGAAACACAGAAAACCTTCACAACATATATTGTTTTGAAAGAATTTTGATGTCTTCCATAGTTCCATTTGATGGTCAATATTTTAGAATAGGACCAAAAAAAATTTAAAAATAGCAAATTTCCCTAAGAAACATTAAGAGGTAGTTCAACCAATGATGTAGAAAACATTTAGGAATTTTTATATTTGAAGTAGAACGTTTTGGACTTCACCAAAAAGGTTATCCTTCAAATCAATTTATCATTATATAAATGTATAGATCTAGTAACATTCCTTATATAGATTAAACAACACAATTTGTGAACTTCACAAAGTTTTTAGTGCAATAATAATAGTTGTGTCACATCAACAAAAAATTCAAGAAAAGCTTCATTTCAATATTAGGAATGATGTTAATTTTAGGATATTTTAGCCTGAAATGTAGTTTTAAAAAAAATGGTTATATATTCATCTCTTTACCTAGTAGATGCAAATTTATTTAATGTACTATGATTCATAGAGATTTAACATTACATTTGTGTGAGTAATGTTTGCATAAAGAGACATAAAAATAGCTAACACTTAAAATTTCGATGATGATAAATGAACATACTAATTCTTAAAATATAGTTAATGATCAGTGACAACAAAGATATATAGATTCAAAGTCCATAAAATCCATTTTATCCAACGGTGCTTAAATGCATCCAATGAAAGCAATAACAAGTAGGGATAATTTTCACTTAATTTAATTTATATTTGAAATGTTTAAATGCATTATATTTTCTACCTTATCAACAATAAAATTTGAATTAACAAACTATACTTACATACTTTTGATATTCTTGATGGAAAATCAAGAAAAATATACAGAATAACACCGACTTGAATATGAAATCAGATAAATTGTTTCTCAAGACGACCTTCTCTTTTTCGGTCTATTAAACAAATAGTAAACCCTAACTTAAGAATGCAAAAATTTATATCAACTAACATACAATAAATTTCAAATTAGAGTTTAACAAAACCCAAATGATAAACTAAACAACAAATCTTCCAACAGATAGCTCCAGGTCCTATGTTGCGCTCGAATGACAAATTTCCAAAGCCTCGGTTCAAAGAAAAATTATGAGTCATAAGTTATATTAAAAAGGTCACACATAGAGAAAATAGTTGTGAATACATATTAAATTTAGTGAGTATCGACCAAGGTAAGTAGTAATAGAGGTGGCCAAACATGGGTAGCAACACAGTGAGCATATGGCTGAGCGTAGCGAGTTAGGGTTTGTAAGAGAGTTTCATCAATTTCAGAGATTTTTATTTAATATCAAGGATGGTAATGGCAGAGAGTAGCAGGATGGCGCAAGGGTTTGGAATTATCAAATTTTGTGATCATTTTATTTTACTTTGATATGAATAGCCGACAAAATAAAAAAGTGAACTTCAGTTCTTTTTCTCAAGAGAAAACAGACACATGGTGATAACTGTAAAAGGAGTTGACAAATATTAACAGCTATTGTACACAAGCAGGGGTTACAAATATATATTAAAGCTATCGTACAAAATAAATTGTTAAAAATGCGCCTATTGTAACTGCTATAATTAAATTGTTATGAAAACTCTAATACAACTTCCAGTTTGTGTTAGTTGTAAATGAAAAGTTGTAATATTGTTGCTTTGTTGTAGTACTGGAACTAAAATCTGGAATAAATTTGAAGAGGGACGATATTAGTTACTATGGCCTAATTTTATACCTCTTCTTCAACTCTAAAAACCATGCCTAATTGATGTACTTTATGTTGTATCAACAAGAAGGAAGCACTAACATTAGGTTTAGATGGATTCAAACCACCGTAGCAAAAACGACAGAGAGCCCTTTAATTTAATAGGCCCAAAGCAGTTAGGACATGGAATAGTCGTAATCGATTAATCATATGTCATAGAAGAGGGTAATGCCGGGGGAGAACACGACTTTTGTAACACCCTGCACCCCTTAGTATTCGCAATTAAGGCTGTACAAAGAAATGTAGAGCGTTGTTGGTACAAAGGAACAAATCACGGAGAGTGAGATTCACAAGACATTAAACAAAGAACATTTGTACTTCAATAAACTTATTATTGCAAAACAATGCTTTACAAAATAAATTTTAATACAAAGCATGTCTTACATAACTCAGTTCAAATCGGAGTATTAAATAAAATACTTCCCCTCTCAAGTACAAATCTATAACATGACAGCTTTTGTTAGGGTTCTTGAATTTTCAAACTGGTTCCAGTTATGTTTTCTATATGTGGACATTTCAATTTTGGGAAAAATGAGAATGAAGGATCTTTGGATGCAGCAGAAGAGAAGACGAGTGGAAGCGAAAAAGGAAAAACATCACATACAAAAGCACATGGGTTGTTAGATTCACGAATTATATAGGTGTTATTAGTACATTTTTTGAAAAATGGAAAGGAAAGTTCAGCTTAAATGGCCCACTTCCTCGACCCTCGAAAATCGATGATAATATATTTATTGTATTCACGTGCCGTAAAACCACGTGTCGGAGAAGCGAATTGTTTGTGGTAGGAAAAAGAGAAGGGTAAGAAAGTTAAAGCATCAGAATATTGCACAACAGAAAATGTATATTTATTTATCATCTGAAATCATTACCGCAAAATTTTTAAAGGCAAATTCTATTCATACATCAAAAATCACTTAATATACACCATTGTCTTTTTATAAAAAAAATCTATTACTATAATACCCTTTTCTCATAGTCGTTTTTTTCTTCATAAAATTAGTCAAATTAACTTTAAAAGTACTAAAATTAGATGCATCCTAGATATGCTAGTGAAAAGGTTAATGAATGAGTTCATCGTGAAAACTAAAATTTCAATCAAGAGAACAACTAGGAATAATGTTTTAATTTTTATATGTTCTGCTGACTTTTTTATACAGCTAGATTAATCTTGTCGAAATTGAGAAATTTTTGAAATGTTCTAAAAAAATATATAATATTAGTGCAAGAACTAAAATTTTTATTGTTAAATTTTATTTAATTTGGTGTAAAGAATTTCTAGCTTGGGATAAATGTGTTTTGACTTTCGAAGAGGGAAGACAAAGAAGAAAACATAGGTAATTTATAATAGGCACGGTGTATGCAAAGTAATATATAGACTATTGTAGTTTATTATTACTTTTGGTGTATATTTAGCAATTTTCGATGTACAAACAGAATTATCCAATTTTAAATCTTACTAATAAGAGTAAAAGTATATCAGCCCGGACAGCCATAGAACCTGTCCTTACAATTGCTGGAAGAACTAAGAAAAAATGGAAATAGTGGATTATCTTCTGATTCTTCAACTCCGAGCTTCACCAATGGTTCCAAGAAGAACCTGGTACTAGGATACCCAAAAAAAATATTGGCACCCATAATTTAAGGCATAAAGGGGAAACTCCAGGCCAATCATGTGACTAGTGCGAAAAATTTAAAATTCGCCATTTGGAAATAAAGGTATCACATAAGACCACGACCACACAAAAACATAGAGAAAGTTTTTATCTTATGTTAACCAAATCATCGTACACTAAAAAGATTTAATATTATTTTTAATGACTTGCGATCCAAAACCCATTAAAATAAAATATAGAAATAGCGAAATTGACTTTGCTCTATTCAAATTTTGCATCCCTAATGGGGCTCTACAATAGAATACACAACCCTTAGGGAAATGGATTTCCATACATGGAAAAGTAAAGGAATAACTTTCGAATAGCACACATATAGAGTTATGCACCTAATGACCACTCTCATCCACGTAACTTAAAAGGTTGAAAAAGTTACACAAACATTTTCCTTGGGTAGTGCACTGCCCGAATACGTACCACCTCGATCATAACCAACCTTTCACTTCCAACACCTCGATCATAACCAACCTTTCACTTCCGAGGTAACTCCTAACATGCACTACTTACTCGACGAATAATGAATAATCTAGAAAGATAATAACATCTTCACATGGGAGCTACCCAAAATGACCTCATGGCACACCCTGTTTTTGCCAATAGTAGTTATTAAGGCTTTGAGTCTACGATTACCTTTCCTTTAAGAACTTTCTTCACTTTAAATGCCGTGTTGCTAAATCCAACAAACACAACTAATTTCCACTAATGTATAACCTCTGAGCTCGTACATCTTAAAGAAAGGTGTTAAGACAAGTGAAGTTGCATTCTCGGCTACCAACAGATGTAAACTCATAGAGATCAATAAATGCGTATTAGAAGCACAACGTCATACATTCATTCACACAAGTCATTCTGGGTTTGGACGAACCAACTGAAGATCTAAATGTAGAATCACCGTCATTTGTAATATGTGATAAATCCTGCAAGGGTAATGATAACAACCCTTTGTTCAATCTCTATAATCCTTCATTCTTCGATCTTCATTACTTAGAAACGTTTAACTTATCTGAAGTGGTTTTCAAATAGGAATTACCCAAATCTGATGCCGGACTCTTCGTATCAATCAGTGCAAAAATACTATTTAAGTAGTTATGGGTGTTGGGTGTTCTTCAATTATTAATTCATTACATCATAAAACATCTTTTATGGATGTAGTCTTTCAAATATTCCGTGACAGCCCGCCCCAGGCCAGCCGACATTTCCCCGAAATGCACTGTGCTAGTGCCCGACCAGCATGGGACGGCCGTCAAAGGAAAAGGATTTGAAACTATGAATCAACAAGAATCTGTAATAACATATAGGATCAATCAACAATGGCAAAACATCAAGCATATAGGTTATTTTAGATCAAACATACCCTAAAAGCATGACTTTCCCCTTAATCCCCCTAAGCATGTTTAACCATACAATTAGCAAACTTAATCCAAATTAACCCAAATTTTTATCAGAGGAATAAAATAATATTTTAGAATTTTACATATTTTTCCGTATTTTTCTGAGTCATAATTTCGCTAATTATCACTAATCACCCCTAATTAGCCGTAATTAGTGTAAAAACATGCTAATCACTCACCTTAGTCACAAATAAATTCGTAGGTCTGAAACTCCACTAATATGGATTGAATTCCTATGCAACACAGCATCCCTAACTCTATTTTGATGCCAATTCACCTTGATTTGATGTAGATTTGTTTAATATGTGATTAGAAAGTAATTAAAAGTTGATTTTAGAAGGTGGAGGCCATTACTAGTGTGACGACCGCCCATAACCCCCGCACTAAACAAAAGAAATAATGCATTGAAAGGTGTGCAAGGCAGTCATGGACGATCATCAGAGTAGGTAAACACAAGCGGAACCTGTCGTAAACTCACAACGCAAGGATAAAATATAATAGAACATATACAACAGGTAGTAATAGTGAATCAGAAACACAAAAATTTCATACACCCAGAAAGTAATATCCACAAACTTGGAAATAGTGTTTATACAAAGTTGCCTCACTACATTATTCAGAAAAGCAAACAGCGGAAACCAAATTACTAAATAGTAGTAAAACTGGTACGTGAGCCTCCTGCTCGCCACCGATCAACCTCACTAAAGCATCACCTGTCACCTGCTACTTAGTCTGCCCATCCACAACCGGATGAACAACATAAGGTAATAAGAGGAAACATAAAACCTTGAGTTAGACAATAATCTTAGTGAGCAGTAAAACAACTAATAAACTTCAATAATAAAGTGTATGAGAAAGGATAGATAAACATACTAATCTACCCACGACATCAGAGAAGAACTCAACCTTATCTTCCCCACATTGAACAGTGATACCCTTTACAACAACAATTCAACCATGGAAACCAAAACACCCATTCAATCATGGAAAACATACATGACATCCAGATTATGCAAGTCTCACACAGAACAACCAGTCATCCATGACTGACTCTGGCTATCACTGTCAATCCTGCTTTGAAACCACCGTTAATCGTATGACGGCCAACCTTGCCATATGTCAAGGGCTAATGGTAACTCCAGTTCTAGAATAAACTCCATATGTCCAACCTTGACAATGTCCAACCTTGACAAGTAGGCCTTTCAACAGTATCCAAGGTACTCGACCTACAATCGGTCTTTTGGGTGCTCCCACTGTAACCCTGCTTTGAGCCTGCAAGAACTTACGACAACGATAATCTCTCGGCCTACAATATCTCTAGTCGTCTAACCTTGACGACTATTTACTACTCAAGCGACCTTCTCGAGCAACCATTATCCACTAACTTACAACCTTTGAGTTGCCACCTCATTCGTTGTTCCACCTTGATCAACGAACACATTCAACACTTCGAACCTTCCTACTTGAATTTACTTCGAAGTCACACCATCACCGAGCTAATTTGACTCCACCCGGTCCACATCTGACCGATCCAAATTTGACTCCACCACCCAATCCAAATTTGACTCCACCTTGTCCACATTTGAACGATCCAAATTTGACTCCACCTGGTCCACATCTGACCGATCCAAATTTTACTCCACTACCCGATCCAAATTTGACTCCACCCGGTCCACATCTGACCGATCCAAATTTGACTCCACCACCCGATACAAATTTGACTCCACCCGGTCCACATCTGACCGATCCAAATTTGACTCCACTCGGTCGACATCTGACCGATCCAAATTTGACTCCGCCACCCGATCCAAATTTGGCTCCACCCGGTCCACATTTGACTGATCCAAATTTGACTCCAACTAGTCCACATCTGACCAATCCAAATTTGACTCCACCACCTGATCCAAATTTTTGCAAATTTATTCAACTCCTATTTCGACCAAAACTTCGCCAAACGACGAATCCGACGAAACCAACTCAACTAAGATCACCAAGCACAATCATAAACATATCATAACATTACTAACCATATGAATATGACGATTACCACAAAAAGGACGTAAATCTCACCCAAAAACCATTAAAATGAACATATGATCAAAATGAGAGATCTAACTAACATAAAAATGTAAAATGACATGATATTAACGAGTAAAACTTGCTAGATTAGATCATAGGGTGATGCATATGAAAGTGAACTTGTAATGGTGTAAATCTATGATAAAACATCCCGATTTGATGAGAAACATGCACAAACACTCATATACTTCATTGCATTCATGTAAGAGATGTAAATCACTCACCGATTTGCCGAAACAATCTAAAACAATAGAAATAAGAATCCGGACAGCGAGCACTCCGAATCAAACCCCTCGATCCGATTAATTCGCCTTTGAAATGATGTAGATCTTGCCTTGGATGGTCTAAATCTTCGATTTCCCCCCTTAGTTTTGGATTTTTAATGGTGGAAAGGTGTAAAGGGAAGAAGGAGATCAAATGCCTTCAAATGAGAGAATGGGAAAAAGTAAACCTTTTCCCTCCGCTCTCACCCCCATTTATAGGATTCCACTAGGGCTCTAAACCTGAATAGCCAACTGAAAAAACCTTAAAACAGCGATTTCTCCCAAACTGCTGAGCCAAATCCTTAATGTAACCACTCTACGGAAAGGAAATCATCAATTCCTTTCCAATGGCATGGGTCTCACCCTCTGATTCGACCTGAGTCAAAAGTTATGCCTTGTACAAGCCTGATAAGGGCAAAATGGTCACAAACAAAATTGGTAAAAATTATGGACATGTCTCACATCCCCATAAACAACATATTAAAAGATGAGAATGATCCAACCCTTAGAGAATAAAACGAATATATTTTACGATCTTCCGATACGTAAAATGCAGGCTGTTACATTCTCCCCCCTTAAGAATTTCGCCCCTAAAATTCCAAACAAACCCAAGTAATCACAACGATTCCACATGCCTATCATCCATGAAAAGCCAATTCTATCATCCAAACTAGCATTTATCAAGCCATGCATCCATAGCCTTATCCTAGCACGTAGAATTATATCAAACAACAGCAAGATACAACGATATAACGAAGATACAATATCAAAGGGTCCTACAGACCAAGAGTTTTGGATGAGTCGCTCTCATGCTCTCTTCCATCTCCTGCGTACAATCGTCTCCATCCTCACTCCATTGCACCTTGACTAGCGTAACCGTCTTCCTCCTGAGCTGTTTCGTGTCACTCCCCACAACACGAAGCGGCTTACAAGGTCTTGAAACTACGGTCTCTACTTCAAGGTTTTCGTACTGCTCTAGAGATACCACCACATTCGAATCATGCATGAATTTCCATAGAAACGACACATGGAACACATTATGCATACTCGACATCTTCTTGGGTAACTCCAATCTATATGCGAGCTTTCCAATTCGCTCGACTATCGGAAATTGTCCAACAAACCTTGGAGCTAAATTTCCTTTCTTACGAAATCTAACCATGTGCTTCAACGGCGAAGCTTTCATGAAAACCATATCGCCCACGTCGAATTCCAAGTCCTTACGACGCTTGTCGGCGTAACTCTTCTGACGGTCCTGGGCTGCCATCATTCGTTGCCGAACTATCTCGATACAGTCCGAGGTTTCTCTAATCATCTTAGTCGCAAGTACCAACTTATCTCCAGTTTCTAGCCAACATGCTGGAGAATTGCACGACCTTCCATACAATGCTTCGTATGGTGCCATCCCAATGCTTGATTGGTAGCTATTATTATATGCAAACTCAACCAGATGTAGATGGTCTTCCCATGATCCTCCAAAGTCTAAAACACAAGCCCTAAGGAGATCTTCCAAGAATCGATTGACTCTCTCGGTCCGACCATCGGTTTGGGGATGATATGTCGTACTTAAGCACAATTCGGTTCCCAAAGCTTCTTGCAAAATTTTCCAAATCCACTCGTGAATAATGGAACTCTGTCACTCACTATACTCTTTGTGACACCACGGAAGCGAACTATCCATTTCACATAAAGTTTAGCCAACTTCAATGCCGTCCTAATCGACTTGACAGGAATGAATCTCACACTTTTGGTCAAACGATCCACGATGATCCAAATCCCTTCGTTTCCTGCCCTGGTTCTAGGTAGTCCATCGATAAAATCCATCGATACTTGCTCCCACTTCCACGTAGGAACTTCCAATGGCTGAAGTAAACCGCTCGGCTTCTTCTGTTCAGCTTTCACCAACTGATAGTTCATACACTTGAAAATGAACTTTCCAATATCTCTCTTCATCCCTTCCCAGTAGTAGACTCTCTTCATGTCCTGATATATCTTATTGCCACCACGATGAATCGTCAACTTCGAGTGATGACATTCTCTTACTCATCCGTCAATATCAGGAACAACTAATCCCCCTTGTTTTCGAAGCCAACCTTCTCCACCGACCTTGAACTCTTTATCTTCTGGTTCCAGTTTCTGAATGAAATTGACAAGCTTCGCATCTTTCTTTTGTCTTTCGCCAATTTTTTCGATAAGAGTAGGTCTTATCGATAAGCTAGCCAACATTTCAGGTTCTAACTCACACCTTGGCCTGAAATTGAACCTTGCCAAGTACTCGAGGCTCTTCCATTCCGAAATCATCGCTCCCAAACTTGCGTGTCTTCGACTTAACGCATCTGCAACTGTGTTACCCTTGCCCGGATTATAGGCTATGCCAAAATCATATGACACCAGAAACTCTAACCATCTTTGCTGCCAAGATTCAAATACTTTTGGGAGAAAAGATATTTCAACAACTTGTGATTTGTAGACAACTCGAATCAAACTCCCAACAGGTAATGTCTTTACATCTTCAGAGAAAATACAATCGCCGCCAACTCCAAATCATGAGTTGGGTAATTCTTCTCATGCGGCTTCAGCTATCGACTCGCATAGGCCACAACCTTATCCTTCTGCATTAGCACTGCTCCAAGTCCAGTACCACATGCAACGGTATATACCACCATCTCTTCATTCCCGCTTTGAATGGTCAACACAGGAGCACCCGTCAATCTCTCCATCAGGATTCCGAATGCTTGTTCACATTTTGCAGCCCATGTGAACATTTGGTTCTTCTTTGTCAATTCTGTCAACAGTGCAGCTACCTTGGAGAAATCCTTGATAAACCGTCGGTAATATCCTGCCAACCCAAGGAAACTCCAAACATCCATCTCATTCTTAGGTCGATCCTTGTTCTGGATTGCTGCAATTTTTGTGGGGTCGACCGCTATCCCTTTTCTAGAAACTACATGACCTAAGAACCTCACTTCATCGTTCCAGAAGTGACATTTTGAGAACTTAGCCTTAAGCTGATACTTCCGCAAGATCTCTAACACAACTCTCAAGTGCATCTTATGTTCTTTCTCATTTCTGGAGTAAACCAGAATATCATCCACGAACACAAGCACAAACTTGTTCAACTGGTCTCTGAATACTCTATTCATAAGATCCACAAAATACGCTGGTTCATTAGTCAACCCGAATGGCATCACCAACCATTCGAAGAAACCGGATGGTGCAGTCTTTGGCTCACTATCCTTAGCCACCCTCAACTGGTGAAATCTCGTTGCCAAATCCATCTGAGAAAACACTTTGGCTTCGGGATGCTGATCGAACAAGTCATCAATCCTTGGCAACAGATACTTGTTCTTCTTAGTCACCTTGTTCAGCTCACAATAGTCCATACACAATCTTAACGAGCCATCTGCCTTAGTTGCAAATACGACTGGTGCAACCCACTCGGAAACACTCCTCCGAATGAATCCTTTTCCCAAAAGGTCACGAACTTGCACCTCTAACTCTCGCTGTTCCCTAGGCGCTATCCTCCTAAGAGGAATAACGATTGGTCTAGCACCCTCGACCAAATCGATCCTAAACTCGATCTCACGATGCGGCGGCAACCCTTTGACCTTGTCAAAGACATCTAAATACTCATTAACGATCAACACTGATGACAGGTCTTCTTGTGGAATCCCAAGAGAATATAGATAATTTACGAAGACCCCGTCTTTGCGCTTACATCTAATCAACACCTTTCACCCTTCCACATCCCCGACCCTCACCTCTAGCTTCTCGCAATTCACCCTTGCCGCATATCTCTTGAGCCAATCCATGCCCAAGCTGATCCCAAACCCAGCGAAGTTAAGAACAAAGCAATCGCACACAAAAGAGCAACCACGACTCGATGACACTAGACCACGACATATCATGCAAAGATTTGACAAGCCCCCAATTGGATTAGTCACTACGAAGAGTCTATCACAAATCTCAGGTTCCAAACCCAAGAGACACACAAGCTCATTGCAAATGAAGGAATGCGATGCTCCCGTATCGAAAAGCATATGAACTGAAACACCATTAATAGAAAGAGTACCTTGCACCACAACACCCTTTCCCTTCTCCTAGTTCTCATCAGGAATACAATAAGAAATTGGAATAGCTACCGCAACACATGCTTCCTTTGGTTGCTTATTCTTTGGAAGGTCCGAACAGTCTTTCTTCTTATGTCCAGGCCTACCACATCTAAAGCACTTCCATTCTTCCTTACAATCCCAGGAATAATGGCCTTCCAATTGACAATTGAAGTAGAGCACATTCTTCTTAGATTTCTTCTTTTAATTGACATTTTCTTCTTGTGAAGCACTAGGACCAATAGAAATTTCCTCATCTATAGGAGTACAATCCCTCTGTCTCTTAGCAAAATTCCTTTTTGATACTTTCACAGGAACACCACGCTCTATTACCGTTTCCGGAATGGGTATCCTTAATATAGCCGTTGCCATCATGGCTGCCCCAAACATGACTAGGTATTCCGGTGCAACCGCTAAAGCTCCCAATTGCTTTCCTCTCCTACTCCTCCAGTCCCAGACTCACTCCTAGAGGTTTGACGACTCATTCTAATTCTGAAATAGAATAATTTGTCCACTTACAAGATAAACTGCTATAGGAAAACAACTGCTACTACCATATATGCTAGTATATATATAGTAAGCATCCAACTGAAATCTATAAGTACGTCTCTTATACGTGATTACATCGTAGAACTTTGGCTAAAATTCGTTAACCACAACTCTGATACCAAATGTGACGACCGCCCGTAACCCCGCAGGGCCCGCACTATACAAAAGAAATAATGCGCCGAAAGGTGTGCAAGGCAGTCATGGACGATCATCAGAGTAGGTAAACACAAGCGGAACCTGTCGTATACTCATAACGCAAGGATAAAATATAATAGAACATATACAACAGGTAGTAATAGTGAAGCAGAAACACAAGACTTTCATACAACCAGAAAGTAATATCCACAAACTTGGAAATAGTGTTTATACAAAGTTGCCTCACTACATTATTCAGAAAAGCAAACAGCGGAAACCCAATTAATAGATAGTAGTAAAACTGGTACGTGAGCCTCCTGCTCGCCACCGATCAGCACCATCGTCCTCACTAAAGCATCACCTGTCACCTGCTACTTAGTCTGCCCATCCAGAACCGGATGAACGGCCCAAGGTAATAAGAGGAAACATAAAACCATGAGTCAGACAACAGTCTTAGTGAGCGATAAAACAGCTAACAAACTTCAACAATAAAGTGTATGAGAAAGGATAGATAAACATACAAATCTACCAACGACACCAGAGAAGAACTCAACCTTATCTTCCCCACATCGGACAGTGATAGCCTTTACAATAACAATTCAACCATTCATCCATGGAAACCATAACACCCATTCAATCATGGAAAACACACATGACATCCAGATTAGGTAAGTCTCACACAGAACAACCAATCATCCATGACTGACTCTGGCTATCACCGCCAATCCTGCTTTGAAACCACCGTTCGTCATATGACGGCCAACCTTGCCATATGTCAAGGGCTAATGGTAACTCCAGTTCTAGCATAAACTCCATATATCCAACCTTGACAATGTCCAACCTTGACAACTAGGCCTTTCAATGATACCCAAGGTACTCGACCTACAATCGGTCTTTTGGGTGCCCCCATCGTGCCCTTGCTTTGAGCATGCTAGAACATACGATAACGATAATCTCTCTGCCTTCAATATCTCTAGTTATCTAACCTTGATGCCTATTTACTGCTCAAGCGACCTTCTCGAGCAACCATTATCCACCAACTCACAACCTTTGAGTTACCACCTCATTCCTTGTTCCACCTTGATCAACGAACACATTCAACACTTCGAACCTTCCTACTTGAATTTACTTCGAAGTCACACCATCATCGAGCTAATTTGACTCCACCCGGTCCACATCTGACCGATCCAAATCTGACTCCACCACCCGATCCAGATTTGACTCCACCCGGTCCACATCCGATCGATCAAAATTTGACTTCACCACCCGATCCAAATTTGACTCCCCCACCCGATACAAATTTGACTCCACCCAGTCCACATCTGACCGATCCAAATTTGACTCCACCACCCAATCCAAATTTGACTCCATCCGGTCCACATCTGACCGATCCAAATTTGACTCCACCCGGTCCACATCTGACCGATCCATATTTGACTCCACCACCCGATCGAAATTTGACTGCACCCGGTCCACATCTGACCTATCCAAATTTGACTCCACCCGGTTCACATCTGACCGATCCAAATTTGACTCCACCACCCGATCCAAATTTTTGCATACTGCAATTCAACTCCAATTTCGACAAAATCTTTGCCAAACGACGAATCTGACGAAACCAACTCAACTAAAATCACCAAACACAATCATAAACATATCATAACATTACTAACCATATGAATATGACGACTACCACAAAATAATGTAAATCTCACCCAAAAACCATTAAAATGAGCATATGATCAAAATGAGAGATCTAACTAAAATAAACATGTAAAATGACATGAAATTAACAAGTAAACCTTGCTAGATTAGATCATAGGGTGATGCATATGAAAATGAACTTGTAATGCTGTAAATCTATGGTAAAACATCCCAATTTGATGAGAAACATGCACAAACACTCATATACTTCATTGCATTCATGTGAGAGATGTAAATCACTCACCGATTTGCTGAAACAATCTAAAACGATAGAAATAAGAATCCGGACAGCGAGCACTCTGAATCAAACCCCTCGATCCGATGAATTCGCCTTTGAAATGATGTAGATCTTGCCTTGGATGGTGTAGATCTTCGATTTCTTCCCTTAGATTTGGATTTTTAATGGTGGAAAGGTATAGGGGGAAGAAGGAGATCAAATGCCTTCAAATGAGAGAATGGGAAAAAGTAAACCTTCTCCCTCCACTCTCACCACCTATTTATAGGATTCCACTAAGGCTCCAAAGCCTGAATAACCAACTGAAGAAACCTTAAAACTGCGGTTTCTCCCAAATTGCTCAGCCAAATCCTTAATGTAACCACTCTACGGAAAGACAATCATCAATTCCTTCCCGATGGCATAGATCCCACCCTCTGATTCGACCTGAGTCAAAAGTTATGCCCTGTACAAGCCTGATAGGGGCAAAATGGTCACAAAAAAATGGTAAAAAATATGGACATGTCTCACATTCGCATAAACAACATATTAAAAGACGAGAATGATCCAACCCTTAGAGAATAAAACAAATATATTTTACGATCTTCCGATATGTAGAATGCGGGCTGTTACAACTAGTGTTCAAAGAATGTTTGTGGTGGCTAGAAAAATGAGATGAGATAGTTTCTTAACTGATTTCAGCCTCCCCATAACCCTAATCCCGAAATGGGTTATAGGCCCATCCACTAATTACCATATTAAGCCCGGTTAAGCAGTTTTTCACCTTCCAAACCTTGTTTCAACCATATCTCCCAAACGGTAGGTCCGTTTGATTAATGTGACAATCTACGGAAAGGTAAACCATCATCTGAATCCAATAGAAGTGATTTCAGGTCAAAACTCCTTACCAATCAAAAGTTATAGGCAAACCAAGATTCGTCAGGGGCAAAATGGTTATTTAAAATTCGGCAAAAATCGTGAATATGGGAAATGACCCCAATAGTCGTCTCCCAAAGTTACATGACCATACGACTTGGTATGTGGAAGAAATAAATATTCTACGATCCTCTTATGCATTGAATGCGGGTCGTTACACTCTCCCCCCTTAAGGAATTTCTCCACGAAATTCCTTAACCAAAACATACAAAGGTGTCCCACATGCCTATCAACCATTTACAAGCAATCAAACATACATAACAACACAACAAATCTATCCTAGCATACAGTTTACTAACAAGGAAATAACTATCACTATTAAATTCTTACTAGGCAAAGAGTTCTGAATGCGTCTTCCTTATGTTCTCCTCTGTTTCCCAAGTACAGTCATTCTCATTATCACCCCACTGGACCTTGACTAGTTTCACCATCTTCTTTCAAAGTTGCTTCATATCATACTTAATAATACGAATCGGCCTGCGGTTTCCAACCGCCCCAGGTTCTACCTCTGTATCCCCCAATTGATCTGGTGAAATAGTTATACCAGGGTCATGCACAAATTTCCTAAGTTGGGAAACATGAAATACATCGTGAACTCCCACCATCTTGTCAGGCAACTCAACTTTATATGCCAAATTCCCAACTTGCTCGAGAACTGGAAATGGACCATCAAACGTTGGTGCCAACTTGCCTCTCCTCCCAAATCGAATCACATTCTTTAGCAGAGAGATTTTGACGAATACTAAGTCTCCAACGAAGAATTTCAATTCTCTTCGTCTCTTATCAGCATAATTCTTCTGCCTATCTTGGGCAGCCTTCATTCGTTGTTGAATAACCTTGATCTTATCTGAAGCTTCTCTTATTACATGTGGCCCAAGCACAAATTTCTCACCAGTTTCCAACCAACATGATGATGAGTTGCACGATCTTCCGTACAAAGCTTCAAATGGAGCCATACCAATATTGGACTGACAACTATTATTATATGCAAACTCAACCAAATGCAAATGGTCATCCCATGATCATCCAAAATCCAATATGCAAGCTCTTAAGAGATCCTCTAGTATACGATTCACCCTCTCTGTTTGACCGTCGGTTTGAAGATGGTATGCATTACTGAGATGTAATTCTGACCCTAAAGCCTCTTGTAAGCTCTTCCAAAATCCACTAGTGAACAATGGATCAAGGTCATTCATAATGCCTTTAGGTACTCCATGAAATCTCACTACCCACTTCATATACAGTTCTGCTAACTTAACTGCCGTTCTATTTGACTTGACTGGTATAAACCTTGCACTTTTGGTCAATCGATCTAAATCACTCAAATACTATCATGACATGCTCTAGTCCTTGGTAAACCATCAATGAAATCCAATAAGAATTGTTCCCATTTCCATTTGGGAATTTCCAGCCGTTGTAACAAACCACTAGGCTTCTTTTGCTTGGCTTTAACTAACTGGCAAATCATGCACTTGGATATAAACTTCCCAACGTCTCTCTTCATTCCTTCCCGGTAGAAGGTCTGTTTCATGTCTCGATACATCTTGTTACCACTGGGGTGTATAGTCAGTTTTGAGTGATGACATTCTCTACGCACTTCATATCTCAATCCATTGACATTGGGTACAACTAGTCTACCATTCTTTTGAAGCCATCCTTCTCTATCTAGTCCATAATTTTTCATCTCCTCATCGTTGATATATATCTCTAACTTGAAGATGATTTCCAATAGGTTAGGATCATCCCTCTGACTGGAACCGATCTGCTCAATCAAAGTTGGTCTGATTGTCAAACTTGTCAACATCTATGGATCCAATTCTCACTTAGGTCTGAAATCATATCCCGTAATATACCTCAGTTGCTTCCATTCAAGAAACATAGCCCCTAAAACTGGCATGTCTCCTACTCAATGCATCAGCTACCACATTGCCCTTTCCAGGTGTATATACGATATTGAAATCATATGAAGCTAGGAACTCTAAACCATCATTGCTGACGAAGATTTAAATCCTTTTGAGAGAAAAGGTATATTAATGACTTATGATCGGTAAACAACTCGGATCTTTCTCACAAGAGGTAATGTCTCCACATCTTCAACGCGAACACGATCGCTGCCAATTCCAAATCATAGGTAGGATATCTTTTCTCATGTGGTTTTAGTTGTCGACTAGCATAAGCTACAACCCTACCTCCTTGCATTAGTACAACACCCAGTCCTGTACCACAGGCATCCGTGTATACCGCCATCTCTTCATTCCCTTTAGGAATAACTAACACTTGTGCGCACGTTAACTTTTCCCTTAGGCTCTTAAATGCATTCTCACACCTTTCGTCCCAAACAAAAGCTTGATTCTTCTTGGTCAACTGAGTTAACGGTGCCGCTATTTTGGAGTAGTCTTGGATAAGCTTACGATAATATCCAGCTAACCTCAAGAAACTCCTTACATCCGTTGCATTCTTAGGCGTAGACCAATCTTGTACCGTAGCCACCGTCGCAGGGTCCACGACAATACCATTCTCTCAAACAACATGGCCCAAGAATCTCACTTCCCTTTTCCAGAAGTGACAATCAGAAAATTCTGCTTTCAATTGGTGTTTCTTCAACACCTCCATCATTGTCCTTAAATGTTCCTTGTGTTCTTCCTCTGTCCTTGAGTAAACCAAGATATCGTCCACTAACACAAGAACAAACTTATTTAATTGATCCCTGAATACCCTATTCATAAGATCCACAAAATATGCGAGTGCATTGGTCAACCCGAATGGCATGACCAACCACTCATAAAATCCAGACGGCATTCGAAATGCCGTTTTAGGAATACTCCTAGCTACTACTCGAAGATGATGAAAACCTATCGCGAGATCTAACTGGGAGAACACTCTCGCTCCATTCAACTGATCAAACAAATCGTCTATCCGCGGAAGAGGACACTTATTCTTCCTTGTCACCTTATTCAATTCATGGTAGTCCATACACAATCGAAGGGAACCATTGGCTTTGGTAGCAAACACAACTGGTGCTCCACACTCAGAAACACTTCTTCGAATAAATCCCTTCTTCAAAAGACCGCTTACTCGCACCCGAGCTCTCGCTACTCCCTTGGCGCCATATGACGAAGAGGCATCACCATAGGTTTGGCATCTTTCACTAAATCAATCTGAAAATCGATCTCTCGATGTGGTGGAAGTCCGGTCACTTCCCCGAAGATGTCCGGATACTCGCCAGCAATAGGCACATCTGACAACTCATCATGCGGGATGTCGAGAGAATTTAGAAAACTAGCCATCACCCCATCACTAGGTAGGCAACCAAACATTACCCTCCACCCATCATCCGCTCTAATAGTCACCGAAGACCCCTCACAATCTACAACCACCCCATACCACTGGAGCCAATCGACTCCCAAAATAATGCCAAACCTGTAACAACCCGTATTTTTCGGGAAATACGTTAAGTAACAAATCAGAGAACAATTAAATTGTAACAAAATAATTTAGGGAAATGGGTTATGTCATTGCGTTCATCTCGAAATTATGCTTGGAATAGAGCCCAAGTTTGCATAAACCGGACTCCGTATGAAGAAGATATGTCCTTCCGAAGTTTCAATTAAAACTAGCCCGAAATTCAAAAATTCAGATTTCGAAATTAAAAACAGACACCCGGGCTGGGCGGGAAAATTCCCTCCCAGGACCTAGTTCGACATTAGGGTCGACCTGGGGGTCGACCTGGGTAAACAGTTTGAAACTAGGGTCGACCTCCCCCCTTTTCTAGATCTGGAGACAGATCCATTTTTCTGCATCTGGACGCCTTTCTGACCGGATTTGTGAGCTCTAACCTATTTAAACACACCCAAAACTAGCTTTCTCTCCACACAATTTCATTCTGCCTATACTCTGCCTCTATTCTAATTAAAAATAAAAATGGCATTGCTACTCTGCTAGAATCAAACTAGAACTAGTGCATCTTCTTCCAATCTGAATAGAGAGAACAACTATTTTCTAATCTAATCGATAGTCTACGCCAAAGGAGCGTTATTCAGTGTCAGAATACAGATCCCGGAAATCAAGCTTCGTTCCCTTTTTGTGAGTACAGTTATTTTCGGATATGAAATTTAATTATAATATGGACATTTTTGTGAATCTGGATCTGAGGTTCTGCATACTTTTCTGTGGATCTATCTTGTTAATATTATTGTGACTGTTCTGTATCTATTCCCTCTTTTCTTCCTTTTTATTTATAGCCAGGCTACCACGAGCTTGCGCCAAATCTCATAAGAGACTAACACATGAATGCTAAATTTTGGGACAAATAATGGATAATGCATAATTGGACATGACTGATCTTCGACTGATTTGAGAAATGGACATATGTTGTAAATTAGATCTAGATTTGTGCACACTCTGTGATTTGGAAGAAGAGGAATCATTGAATGATAACATAGGACATGAAACTTGGGGACATAATGCATATAAAAATTAAGATCTGATTTTGAGAGGATATAATTTAAAGACCTAGATTTTTGGGTATATTTTATATAACTATTCATGACTTGAAAAAGGAATATGTGACTTAGGCGTAAAGACCTATATTAAGATAGGATAACTATTAATGTGAATGTACCTAAAAATGGATTTTGGATATTTGGCATTAAAGGCTATAATTTGACATAATTCATAGTAAGACTTGGGGGATTTTAGAGAATGTTCTATATTTTGCAAAGTTTAACTAAAAATTTGGGCATATGTTGTATTATGAATTATGACCATGTTTTGGGCATGTAAGTTTACGCTTAATTTATGATTAGGCAAGATATGTAAATAGAATTTTAAGAAATGTTAAATCTGTTATCTGCTAAATCTGTTATCTGCTCTGCCAATCTGCTGAATTGCCTAATCCACTAAATCTGTTGAATTGCTTAATCTTCTGAATTGCCTAATCTGCTAAATCTATTGAATTGCTTAATCTGTTGAAAGCTGAATAATTGTAATTTGGGTATGAATCTGTAGGCTCGATCTAAAATTGAGAAAAACATATTATTAGAACTTTGGATAGTCTGCCATAACTTGTAAAGAAGTTAAATCTGTTAAATGGACATAACTAGTCTGATATTTTCTGTATTGGAATAAATTGGCTATGACACGAGGTTAGACTCTGTTTGCGGTAGAAGCCTGCCTCGAACCAACCGGCTTAACCAGCAACCGCAAACTGTCAGTCTAATGTGAGAGGTCTTAGGCATAAATAAAATATGCTTAGACACAAGGTTAGGTCTGGCTTGTGGCAGAAGTCTGCCCGGATCCGCCCGGCACATCCATCGGCCACAAGCTACCGATCGAATGTGAGAGTTCTATGCATTAATATTTAATTAATGCAAATTTAAGAGAAATGTGGTGTCTAAAAACGTGTTGGGTGGATAGGGTTAAACCAACCGGATTGATGAATCTAATAAACCCGTTTCATGAATCTGTATGCCTAATACAAAGTTAGACAATCTGTAAGTCTGTTAAAGCCGTACATCTGATCTGTTAATCTGAAAACTTGTTAACTTGATTGTCTGATCTGTGAACTGGTAGTCTGAACTCTATCTGAAACTTGTAAGCAAGTTAATCTAAAATCTGCTAGTTTGGGGACACAAGGTTAGGAGGGGAAATACTTGTGTCATCTGTTGTTTGGGACCCATATTAGTCAGTAACCCTTTCTGGTATCAAAACTTTGACCCCACACTATGTAGGGGTTCGGGCTCGCTTACTGAACTAATTATAAGCAGTTCATTCTGATAATGGCGAGGGGTGTTGATGGCGCGTTCCTACCGGATCATGTGCGTGCATGGATCCAGTCTTCTCTGAGGATGTAAGACATCGTGACACCTGTAAATAGGTCTTTGTCAATAGGTTGCCACTTTAGGGAGTGATACACCCTACCGTGGGGCCGACACAGGGTATTTATGTATTAGGTAGCCGATCGCTTGGGGGTAGGACTTAGGGTACACTTAGTTCTGTCTGTTTCATTATGGTAATGTCTGTTGGGGTGGTAAAGGCCGAATACTAGTGTACACCTAATTCTAATACTCTGTTTCCATAGGGGTTATTCCGTTTCCGTCTCTGATTCCGTTTCCGATTCTGTTTCCGTACCTTTTGTCTGTTGGGGTGGTAAAGGCCCATTAGTTGGGTGGTAAAGGCCCATTATTAGTATTATGCTTCTGTACCTTCTGTCTGTTCGGGTGGTAAAGGCCCATTACTAGCATTCTGTTACTGTAGAGATTATTCTATTTCCGTTTCTGTTTCAGTTTAGACATTAGGGTAACACCTAATCCTGTTATACTAGTATTAGTGCAGAGAAGTGAAAAGCTTAGCTTAACCTATATCATTCCGTTTCTTCTGTTAACCTGCTATTCCTGTTACGGTTATCTCTCATCCATTTTTATTTACATGTCATGATACTATTATCTGCTTATATGCTGAAAGTCACTGGACTCACCAGACTTATGTCTGACCTAGTTTGTTTCACCTTTTTTCTTTCCATTCCCCCTCCTCAGGTTTTCAGGATGGAAACATAGGAGCTTGATTCAGATTCTCTCTGCTTGAAGTGTTTGAAATATTGCTTGGCTTTGGCTCTACCTTTCCATGGCAGTTTATATTGGGGATTGTGGCTTTAAAAACTATGCGTTCTGAAGGCTTTTGTACAAGACCGATATTTATGTACTTGAATTCCGATATTGTGATTTTGAAAGATGTGACCAAACATATTTCTGTTTCTGTTGTAATAAAGTTATAAATTTTTCAAGTACTACTTTATCTGTCTTGTAAACTTTTGTTCTGTCTATTAAAAACGCTCCACCAAAGTTAAGGCATTCCCTTTGTGAGTGACCTTAACGGAGGTTGGGTGTTACACTTGGTATCAGAGCTGAAGGTTACCGAATCAGATAAAAGATTTGAAACGATTTTAAAAGAAGCATTTTCAAAAGAAAAGTTTTGTTTTAAAGGCATATTCCCCAAATCAATATGCACTATCTTTTTGATCCTCTGTTTGAAGCCTTGTTTCCTGTGTCTCTGGGGCTCCTGGATTTCTGGGAGGTAACCTCATCGCGACATGGTTCCGTAGGCTTGATGAGACTACGACACTTGTCAAAGGGCAAATAACACCTAACTTCCACCTGTAGCCGTAATTTTCTTTCGAGCTTTGTAGGATTCTCTGTGCGATGGAGGTAGCTTTCGAGAGACATGTCAACAAGATTACACAAGGATGAAAAAGTTGAGAATGAGGGAGTTTGGCTAAGGAGCACAACACAAGGATGAAGAACCTATGGATATGGACTTGGTTCACAAAGGAGGGGAGGAAAGAATAGTGAAACCTAAAACAAGAGGAAGTATCTTTATTTTGGTATAACAGGTCATATAATTAAGGGCAAGGGAAAGAACAAAGGACAGGATTTTTCCGGAAGGCAAGTGCATGCTCTCACCGCCAGCATACCTGAGAGAGAGGCAGTAAGATTTCTGTTGATAGAGTTTTTCCTTTTGATCATCCTGTTAGTACTCCTTCTCATTTTAGCACTTCACCTTCGTATATATCTGCTTCCATAGGTTCTCTGCACCTTAGTACTTGTATAATAGAGGATCCCATTATTGTCTTAAATCCAATTTGTGGTTTGGCTCATTTATCTTTGGTTTGTAAGGATTTGAGATGCTTATGTTTCCCAGTTTCATGGGTTATGGGTTGATTCTAGGCATGGATTGGTTAGCTAGTAATTGTGAAACGAGGGTAGTTAGACTTTCGACTTGCCTTGGTAATACCCTCGAGATTTCGTGCGATCCTAAGGGATTAGTTTGTCTTAGCTACCTAGAATCACTTTATTTATCTATCAACAATTTTCGATCCGTTGGAGTAGTCCATGAGTACGCAAGATGTTTTGATTAGGGTTGGGGTTTTCCCCCTAAAACTCGAGATAGACTTCCACATATATCTAGATGAAACTGCAAAGCCAGTTATGTGATCAACGATTGGCGAGGATAGCCAGAGTCAATAAAGTGCTCAATTGTTTGGTTGCTTTGTTCGTATCATCTCACATAGATCGTCCAAATTCGGAGGAGGTATCCCTTGGGTGCTTGTCTGATATTGGTTTAGTCCTTTGGGGCTTGTACTTGAGGGATGTCGAGTTCGACTAGGATGGTTTGCGTGAGAAATAAATGGTTGGGGCTGGCACCCTAAGTAAGGCTGACCTTAAGAGTGGTAAAAAGCACATAGCAACCATTAGCTTTAGACCCTCAGATTTGCAACATGATGGATAAGCTAAGTAGAGGAAAGACCTCTAATCATCTTAGGATATACACTTGGTATCATGGTTAACATCTGTTTATCTTGGAAGGGTAGTTCGACTATATTGTGTACCCTCTAGCACAGTAAGTGACCAAGATCCTATCTTTACTAGTGAGTTGTGGAAATGGAGGTCAAGAAGTTTCGCAATCATGGTGTTAAATTAGATAAGGTACAGTATCATGAAACTCGAGAAGACGCGACTTCGAAGACTGATGACTAGATACGCGCATCATACCTTTTTGAGGGTATATCCTTGATCTCTCTTTTTCTGTAGAGTTTATTTTCCTAACTAGTCTCTATCTTTTAAGTATATCCTCTCGGTCCTATCCTCAGTTCTTAAGTAGAAGCCAATGGATGTAAACATGTGTTTGAAACATGTTATATTTGATGGTTGCAAGCAGTTACTAGTGGTTGCTCGTGAGTGTATATACACACACATTAGGCTCTAGATTGGCTCAACCACTTTCTTATTACATATGCATATGTGTATTTGTGAAACTTGATGTGTTATCATAAGGACGATGCATTTGTATGAATGATTGCGCACTCATGTAGAAGTTATAAAATACGATTAGGAGTAGTTGCATACATGATGGACTCATGGCACTGACATGATTTGCATTAAGGAGGTCAACTGAATCAGTAGACCACCTGATATTGCATTAGATAAGGACATATACACACACTATGCATATGATCATGAAAAGCATTAGAAACCTTCTAAGGACAATGGATGCCTGTGATTAGATGGTTGAGTAGATAGATGTCGGATGGTAGGATAAACATTCTTCCTAATTTAGAGATTTCGAGGACGAAATCCTTTAAAGGAGGGGAGAATGAAACACCCTATATTTTTCAGGAAATACGTTAAGTAACAAATCAGAGAATAATTAAATTGTAACAAAATAATTAAGGAAAACAAGTGATGCCATTGCGTTTGTCTCAAAAAAATTCTTAGAGTAGAGTCCAAGTTTGCATAAATCGGACTCCGTATGAAGAAGATATGGCCTCCGGAAGTTTCAATAAAAACCAGCCCGAAATTCAAAAATTCAAATTTCGAAATTCAAAACAAACACCCGGGCTTGGCGGGAAAATTCCCGCCCAGGACCCAGGTCGACACTAGGGTCGACCTGGGGGTCGACCTGGGTAAACAGTTCGATACTAGGGTCGACCTCCCCCCTTTTTCCAAATTTGGAGACAGATCCATTTTTCTGCACCTGGACGCCTTCTTGACCGGATTTGTGAGCACTAACCTATTTAAACACCCCCAAACCTAGCTTTCTCTCCACACAATTTCATTCTGCCTATACACTGCCTCTATTCTAATTAAAAATAAAAATGGCATCGCTACTCTGCTAGAATCAAAACTAGAACTAGTGCATCTTCATCCAATCTGAATAGAGAGAACAACTATTTTCTAATCTAATCGATAGTCTACACCAAAGGAGCACTATTCAGTGTCAGAATACAGATCCCGGAAATCAAGAATCGTTCCCCTTTTTGTGAGTACAGTTATTTTCAGATATGAAATTTAATTATTATCTGGACATTTTTGTGAATCTGGATCTGAGGTTCTGCATACTTTTCTGTGGATCTATCTTGTTAATATTATTGTGACTATTCTGTATCTCTTCCCTCTTTTGTTCCTTTTTGTTTATAGCCAGGCTACCATGAGCCTACACCAAATCTCATAAGAGATTAATGCATGAACGCTAAAGTTCGGGATAAATAATGGATAATGCATAATTGGACATGACTGATCTTTGACTGATTTGAGAAATGGACATATGTTGTAAATTAGATCTAGATCTATGAATACTCTGTGATTTGGAAGAAGAGGAATCATTGAATGATAACATATGACTTGAAACTTGGGGACATAATGCAAATAAAAATTAAGATCTGATTTTGAGAGGATATAATTTAAAGACCTAGATTTTTGGGTATATTTTATATAACGATTCATGACTTGAAAAAGGAATATGTGACTTAGGCGTAAAGACCTATATTAAGATATGATAACTATTAATGTGAATGCACCTAAAAATGGATTTTAGATGTTTGGCATTAAAGGCTATAATTTGACATAATTCATAGCATGACTTGGCGGATTTTTGAGAATGTTCTGTACTTTGCAAAGTTTAACTAAAAATTTGGGCATATGTTGTATTATGAATTATGACCATGTTTTGGGCATGTATGTTTACGCTTAATTTATGATTAGGCAAGGTATGTAAATAAAATTTTAAGAAATGTTAAATCTGCTAAATCTGTTATCTGCTCTACCAATCTGCTGAATTGCCTAATCTGCTAAATCTGTTGAATTGCCTAATCTGCTGAATTTCCTAATCTGCTAAATCTGTTGAATTGCTTAATCTGTTGAAAGCTGAATAATTGTAATTTGGGTATGAATCTGTAGGCTCGATCTAAAGTTGAGCAAAACATTTTAATAGAACTTTATATAATCTGCTGTAACTTGTAAAGAAGTTAAATCTGTTAAACGGACATAATTAATCTGATATTTTCTGTATTGGAATAAATTGGCTATGACACGAGGTTAAACTCTGTTTGCGGTAGAAGCCTGCTCGGAACCAACCGGCTTAACTAGCAACTGCAAACTGTCAGTCTAATGTACGAGGTCGTAGGCATAAATAAAAGTGAATATTAGGCTCACGTCCCTATTTTGAAACTTAATTAGGCTCACATCCGTTCATAAACTTATTGTAAATTAGGTCCCTGTTTTCAAAACTTATAAAATAATAATAAAAAAAAATAAAAAAAATTCGTAAATTAGTAATAAAATATATTACGCATTATAAAAAAAATTCAGTTCAAAAAACAACAAAAATAATGTCAGAAAGAAGAAAACAGCAAAAAAACAGAAAAAACTGCAGTTAAATGCATAATATTATGCACTTTTTTGATTTTATTGCATGCATATATGCAATTAACTGTAATTCTTCCAGCGGATAGATTTAACTTAATATTTCAGTTCATTTTTATTTGCATCCAAATGTGCAAATTTCTCAAAAAAATGCACACATGTGTGCAACATTTTTATAGGATAAAAAGTAGGGACCTAATTTATAAAAAAAAACAAAGTTCTGAAAAAATTTAAACCCGCCCCCTATTTTATTTTTTCCGCCTTTTTGTATTTTTTAAAAAAAATGTGCGTACGTTCATAAATTTTTTTTTTTCTAAAATATGGAAATAATGTCAGGAATCTGCGGAAATCGAAAAAAAATAGTTGCATACATTTATGCAATTATTACTTATAATTGCATATATGTATGCAACTTTTCTATAAGCTGTTTTCAGATTAAAATCTGAAAATAAACCTGCACAAATGTATGCAAGTATTTGAAATTTTTGCGCACATGTATGCATTTATTTGCATGAATAAAAATCAACGAAGATGTATGTAGTGAAAAATATGCACGGATGTATGCAGGAAAGTGATATATGTGCATACTATTATGCATTTAACTGGAAATTTCGTTTTTTTTGGTTTTTTTGATTTTTGACGCCTTCGTTGATGGTTTTTTGTTCTGAATTTTTTAGTGTTTACATGTTTTATTTAAATACGAATTTACGTGATTTTTTTATATTTTTTTTATATTTTTTTATGACTTTTCAAAAAATAGGGACCTAATTTACAATAAGTTTATGACCGGATTTTTTTTATATTTTGAAACTTAATAAGGACCTCTAAAAAACGCACCTAAAAGTGAATATGCTTAGACACGAGGTTAGGTCTGGCTTGTGGTAGAAGTCGGCCCGGAAACGCCCGGCACATCCATCGGCCACAAGCTACCGATCCAATGTGAGAGATCTATGCATTAATATTTAATTAATGCAAATTTAAGAGAAATGTGGTGTCTAAAAACTTGTTGGGTGGATAGGGTTAAACCAACCGGATTGATGAATCTAATAAACCCGTTTCACGAATCTGTATGCCTAATACAAAGTTAGACAATCTGTAAGTCTGTTAAATCCGTAAACCTGATCTGTTAATCTGAAAACTTGTTAACTTGATTGTCTGATCTGTGAACTGGTAATCTGAACTCTGTCTGAAACTTGTAAGCAAGTTAACCTAAAATCTGCTAGTCTGGGGACACAAGGTTAGGAGGGGAAATACTTGTGTCATCTGTTGTTTGGGACCTATATTAGTCAGTAACCCTTTCTGGTATCAATACTTTGACCCCACACTATGTAGGGGTCCGGGCACGCTTACTGAACTAGTTATAAGCAGTTCATTCTGATAATGGCGAGGGGTGTTGATGGCGCGCTCCAACCGGGTCATGTGCGTGCATGGATCCAGTCTACTCTGAGGATGTAAGACACTGTGACATCTGTAAATAGGTATGTGCCATTAGGTTGCCACTTTAGGGAGTGATACATCCGACTGTGGGGCCGACACAGGGTATTTACGTATTAGGGGTCGATCGCTTGGGAGTAGGACTTAGGGTACACTTAGTTCTGTTTGTTTCTGTTAGTACTGTCTGTTTCTGTTGGGTGGTAACACCTGTCTGTTTCTGCGTGGTATCGTCTGTTGGGGTGGTAAAGGCCTATTACTAGTGTACACCTAATTTTAACATTCTGTTTCCGTAGGGATTATTATGTTTCCGTCTCTGATTCCATTTTCGATTCTGTTTCGGAACCTTCTGTCTGTTGGGGGTGGTAAAGGCCCATTAGTTGGGTGGTAAAGGCCCATTATTAGTATTCTGCTTCTGTACCTTCTATCTGTTCGGGTGGTAAAGGCCCATTACTAGCATTCTGTTTCTGTAGAGATTATTCTGTTTCCGTTTCTGTTTCAGTTTAGACATTAGGGTAACACCTAATCCTGTTATACTAGTATTAGTGCAGAGAAGTGAAAAGCTTAGCTTAACCTATATCATTCCGTTTTTTATGTTAACCTGCTATTCCTGTTACGGTTATCTCTCATCCAGTTTTATTTACATGTCATGATACTGTTATCTGTTTATATGTTGAAAGTCACTGGATTTACCAGACTTATGTCTGACCTATTTTTTCCGCCTCTTTTCTTTCCGCGCCCCCCCCACCCCCCAGGTTTTCAGGGTGGAAACATAGGAGCTTGATTCAGATTCTCTCTGCTTGAAGTGTTTGAAGTATTGCTTGGCTTTGGCTCTATCTTTCCATGGCAGTTTATATTGGGGATTATGGCTTTAAAAACTATGCATTCTGAAGGCTTTTGTACAAGACCGATATTTATGTGCTTGAATTCCGATATTGTGATTTTGAAAGATGTGACCAAACTTATTTCTGTTTTTGTTGTAATAAAGTTATAAAATTTTCAAGTACTACTTTATCTGTCTTGTAAATTTCTGTTCTGTCTACTAAAAATGCTGCACCAAAGTTAAGGCATTCCCTTTGCGAGTGACCCTAAGGGAGGTGGGGTTTTACAAAACCAGTAAAGGTAAAATAAAGCAATCACAAGCAAACGCGTATCCATGACTCGATAAGACCAAATTACGACAAATCATACTGAGGCTAGTCGAACCACCGATCGGGTTCGTCACAACTAAAGGTTTATCGACAATCTCGGGTTCCAATCCCAACCTATCTACTAGATCATTAGACATGAAGGAATGGGAAGCCCCGGTATCAAACAATACTCGAACAGGAACATCATAAACAGAAAGCATACCTTGAATGATGATATTATTTCCCATCTCCGCTGCAGTTCGGGCATTCGATGAAGAAGGAACAACGTTGATAGCATATGCTTTCACAACCTGCTTCTCTTTAGGAGGTTGTGGAAATTTATCCTTCTGATGTCCTACTTGGCCACAATTGAAGCACTTCCTGTCCGCTGGCTTTGCTCGACAATCTTTGGCATAGTGGCCCTTCTTGCAACAGCTATAGCACTCAACATCTTTTTTATTCTTTTTCTGACCATCCTTAGCTTAGTTCTATTTCCTCTTATTCTGCGAACTATTCTTGCCTCATCTGATTGCCTGCGGCTTTGGCTCCCTTGCAGATGTAACAACGACTTCGATCTTTGACTTAGGGTAAAGCTTCTCCGACCTCAATGCCTTTCCCACTATAGATTGGAAAGTCTCATCAATATGATTTATCATCCTTTCCCCCAAATACTCATCTAAGCCAGTTATGAACTTTTCATTCTTCTTTTCAGCAGTATCGATAAGGGATAATCCATACTTCGATAAAGTATCGAATTCAGCAATATATTCTGAGACTGCACTACCATTCTGCTTAAGCTCCAAGAATTTCCTAAACAATTCTGATTTCTGAGCAGTTGGGATAAACTTATCACTGAAGCGAGTTTTAAACTGATTCCAAGTAATTTGATCCTCGGGAGTAGCTGCTTTACTAGCATTCCACCAATTCATAGCCGTCCTTGAAGCTGACGCAATGCTAACTTTCACTTCATTGCATCCTAGATTCCCAATTCCTCGAAGATGCGTTCACAACTACCAAGCCAATCTTGAAATTCCGTGGCTAACTCCATTCCGTGGAACGACTTCCCACCAAGACTATTATAATCCTTATATAGCTTGGCGAAATTGGCTTTAGGTGCCTGCACCGTTGCACCACCACCATTAGCAGCACTAGGAACTGCTCCCTGAACATCCCTAAGCATCTCTCTCATGAAGGTAGTAAACATCATCCTCATATCAGGGACGTTACTATCATTGGCCCCTAAACCTATACTCCTCGTATATCGGCTCATTGTTCAATCTATAAAGAGAAAACGATTAACCACCTCCTTAGTGGTGCCAGTGCAGTGCGACTTCTTCCTTAGATATACTAATAGTATATATATAGTTTTTGAAAACCAAAATATCACAAATACGCGCTCTCATCTGCGTATACTATCTCTCCCTAATGTCTTACCCTAGGTTAACTATGCAACCTGGCTTTGATACCAAGCGTAACAGCCCGCCCCGGGCCAGCCGGCATTTCCCCGAAATGCTCTATGCCAATGCCCGACCAACACGAGACGGTCGTCAAAGGAAAAGGATTTGAAACTAAGAATCACCAAGAATCTGTAATAACATATAGGATCAATCAACAAGGTCAAAACATCAAGCATATAGGTTATTTTAGAACAAACATATCCAAAAAGCATGATTTTCCCCTTAATCCCCTTAAGCATGTTTAACCAGACAATTAGCAAAATTAATCCAAATTAACCCAAATTTTTATCAAAGGCATAAAATAATATTTTAGAATTTTTACATATTTTTCTGAGTCATAATTTCACTAATTATCACAAATCACCCCTAAGTAGCCATAATTAGTGTAAAACATGCTAATCACTCACCTTAGCCACAAATAAATTCTTAGATCTGAAACTCCATTGATTTGGGTCGAATTCCTATAGAACACAACAGCCCTAACTCTGATTTGATGCCAATCCGCCTTGATTTGATGTAGATTTGCCTAATATGTGATTAGAAAGTGATTAAAAGGTGATTTTAGAAGGTGGAGGCCATTACTATGGTTCAAAGAATGTTTGTGGAAGCTATAAAACTGAGATGAGATTGTTTCTGAACTGATTTCAGCCTCCCCATAATCCTAATCCTGAAATGGGTTATGGACCCTTCCACTAATTACCTATTAAGCTCGGTTAAGCTGTTTTTCACCTTCCAAACCTTATTTCAGCCATATCTCCCAAACGGTAAGTCCGTTTAATTAATTTGACCAATCTACGAAAAGGTAAACCATCATTCGAATCCAATGGAAGTGGTTTCAGGTCAAAACTTCTTACCAATCAAAAGTTATAGGCAAAATAAGATTCGCTAGGGGCAAAATGGTCATTTTAAATTTGGCAAAAATTGTGAACATGTGAAATAACCCCAATAGTCATCTCCCAAAGTTACACGACCTTACGACTCCGTATGTGGAAGAAATAAATATTCTACGATCCTCTGATGCGTAAAATGTGGGTCTTTACATATTCTTTGGGTGCATTCAAGAATTATTATACATCATTCATTAAATCATTTGGATGTTAAATATGTATTAGTTTAATATATCTGAATAAATCATATTTACCTTACTAGATATCAATTTCCGTGTTCAAACCCGATTATCTGTTGAATAATGGTGTAAACACCTTTTAAATTCTTATGGATAATAAGGATTCCCTCCTCGAAATTTAATACTAAATATAACAAGATCATCTCTAAGAGATTCGATTTATTTACCATGAGAAAGCAGATCTTATATACTTAACTCGTTTCTGGATCCTATCTAGTCCTCACCTAGGAAAAGGCCAGGTGAGCCAGGGTAAACACCCACATTCAAACCTTAGAAACAGAAAATCAGACTTACTCGTCGGCTTATTAGAGCCAAGATTAAATCATTGATTATTTGATTTAATTCCATCATTAATATCTTTAACTAATTTATAGATCTTCGAAACAATCTCTAAAGTACTTCATTAATCATTTAAAAAAATTCATTAAGATTTAGAGAAGATTAATTACGTTTAGATCCAAATTTCATTTCTAAAACATTTAAAATCATTTTCCGAGAGGTTTAACAATCCATTTTTAACCATTTCATTTAATGAATGGAATGTCCTTTCCTTTGTGTTTATCGATGCGTATTTAACGAGGCTAGTTAAAAATCCATACAATCAAACATATAAATATCCAAACTTGTCAAACATTCATAAGTAACATTTAACATTCCTATGACAATAGTACAGTATTCACATAACAGCCATTTACTTCTGTGTAGTTAGGGTTGTTTAAGGATGAGTTTCCCACCTTGATTCATTATAAAAGTTCTTAAATTTGGCTATACTTTGCTACGATCATACCGAGGCAACTCGATCTTGCTCCTTCCTTCATTGATGATTGCGACCTAAACCTGACGAAGGCTCCAAGCTTCTGGTCTTGATTTCAAATTGTTATAGAATCTTCTAATGATGATATAAGAACTTTGGAAGAGTTTGAGAGAGTTTCGGATTTGTTTGATAACAACTTTGAAAAAGTTAGTGAGGTAAGATGTTATTTTTTTTCTTTGGCTTTGAAAGACATTAATAAGCTTCCTAAAAGCTTAAAGAGGAGGAAAAAGCAAAAAAACTAATGTGAAGAAATGGGGTTTAATGGACGGGTATTTATAGGAAAAACCTTGGAATAAAATATCTTATGGAAAATTACCAAAACCCCCTCCTCTACCCCTACTGCCTAAACCCCCACCCCTCTATGATTTGACTAGAAAATGGTAAGGTGAGGCGTTTTTAAGTGAAATGATGGTGTATTAAGAGTAATTATGAAGGAGAGTGGTATTATTATATGAAAGTAAACTCTTTTTGTCTTCTTATACTTACTTTTTCCTAATCCCTTCTTAACTTAATTAATTACTTCATTAGCATCTTATTGTTGTATTACTATAATCATATATGTGTGCACATATGTTTTACACTCTCGTACAATTTTTGTTCTTCAAATCATTGAGAATGCAAAACTCGTTTATTTGTCATATTTTCTGTTTTCACTTAAAATATTTAACTAGGTAAACAAAATTGAAAAATGGCTTCCTTATTATTTTTCAATAATCAAAACATGATTATTTAGTCATTAAAAGACTACTAAATAATATTTATCCATTATTTAGGAAATTTGGGAATTTACCGATAAAGCTGTTAAAGAATATGCTAGTAAATATGTTGTCTTTATTTAATTGCATTGATTTGAGTTTATATTTCGTATAAAATTATTTATTATAATATACCCAAATATACTCTAAAATATTCTTATCTTGAATGTTCTTTTATATAAGGACAGATCATGTATAAATAGAGGCAAGGATTGACAATGTAAGCAAGTAACTTTTGTAATAAAGAATTAATAAAACAATAACAACGTAATATTTTATGTTTTACCATTTAATCTCTTTCCTCTCTATATCAAATTCTAACATGGTATCAGAGCCAAGTCCAAGGGAGGATATATATATATATATATATATATATATGAAAGTTAGTTAATATGCCAACATGGTGGTCAGAGTAGGCCTTGAACTCTTACCAGGCAGGAGCATGCCTTTCCACTTGGCCACACTATGTTGATACATACATACAATTAAATATATATGTTGAAGGATACTTCATATTTGCACCATCTCTTTGAATTTTGTAGTCAATTTGAAGCCTTCAACACTCGAATTGCGATCAGGAAAGTGCCTGTCTGAATAAATTTCGATGCTTTATATCTTGTGAATCTAAGTAAATGGTTGTCGTCCATCTAAAATCGAAAAATCTAGATCTTACTCATTAAAGCTTCTCCCCCTCAGTTGTGTTTTTCGTGTTTTATGATGGTCGCTGTAGTCCATGACTCAAAGACACGTGGAAACTTGCCATTGGTTCCGAAAGCACGTCACATGAAGTTGTAGGTACATCATAGTGCCTTAGCTTCAGTGGTTAGCAAGACAGTGAAATAGAAATTTGGGTTTTGTGGTTTCTTTCATGGGAAAATTTGAAATTTTCGGTGTTGATGGACGGTGTATGATGTTTGATTTGGGAGGAATTGATTGATTTCAAGTTAGCAGTTGTAGATTTTTTTTGGAGGTTGGATGAGGTCGAATTGGTTGCAGGTGATGCTTGTGAATGATTTTGTAGAGGCTTTTGAAGCGGGTACTTGGCGAGCTCGATGGGGTCTTGATGATTCTTTGGATTTGAGATTGTAGGAGTTGTTGCAGGTTGAAGGGTTTAGGTAGCATTGGTTTTGGGATGGGCGGACTGTGGCAGTGGTGAAGTTTATGGAAATAGATGATGTTTAGGTGGTAAGAGAAGGGTAATCGGAATTTGTGAGTGTACAAGCCAAAAAGAAAAGGAAAATAAGTTGCGGCAGAAGAAGTAAATAAAGTTGTAGAGACATGTTTGCGTGAATCTGTAGTCACGGACCGGCTTCGGGAGTGGCGTTTGTTGATTAGAGAGGGAGATAGAGGATTTGATTTGTTGTTGTAGCTTGGTTTGCAAATGTGGTTTGATTTTACAGTAGGAGGCTTGGAATGGTAGCATTAAGAGGAGACCGGGTAGTGGATGCTGTTGTGGATTGGTAGTTTGCGTGCAGATGGTGATGTTCGCTATTGTTTGGGTCAAGTGATAGTTGCGTTCAAGTCATGAGCCGGAGGATGAATGGAGATGAAGGCAGGCTAGTGAGTGAATAGTGGGTGCAAGAGGTAGTGTTCAATAGTGTTGGTTACAGTTTTTGGTTTGTGATTTGGTTGGAGTGATTGTTTAAGGAAGTTGTTTGAAAGTTGTTGTGTTTGTGGATGAAGTTTATGATAGGAGATGAAACTGGTATGGTGTTTACTGTTGTGATGGGTTGATTGAGTTGCTACAGAGTAACATTAGTTTGAAAATGTTTATTGTTCTTTTGATATTTATATCGGTATCCCTCTTTATTAGGAGGGCAATCGACGTTGATTGAAGGTGGTAGATAGTATTGTAAGGTATGTTTGGAGGATGCAAACATATGCCAACTCGTCCCTATTGATTTGTTTTTTTTTTTGGGATATATTTGGGGGATGCAAACATATGTAAACCCATCTCATTTTAGTTTATTTTGTTTTCTTTGTATGTTTGTGAGATGCAAACATACAAATACATCTGGGACCAGTTTTGTCATTTGGCTGCTCAGATCTTTTGCTTACCGAAGATAGCTGAGTTGTTTTGGAGTGTCAGATTAGAGTTGTTGAGTTGTTTGGAGTTATATTTGAATGTTTGATGCTTGGTGTTTGGTGTCACTGTCTAACAATATTGAAATGGTTGCTCGATCTTGCTAATCTTCAGTTTGCAGCTTCTATTTGGCAAACTCACGATTTTTCATATTGTGAATTTGAGGGGGGGGTGTTAGAGAATATGCTAGAGGATATGTTGCCATTATTTAATTGCATTAATTTGGGCTTATATTTGGTACAAATTTATTTATTATAATAGACCCAAATATACTTTAGAATATTCTTATCTGGAATGTTCTTTTAGATAAGGACAAATTATGTATAAATAGAGGCAAAGATTGACAACGTAAGCAAGTATCTTTTGTAATGATCAATTAATAAAGTAATAACAACGTAGTATTTTCTGTTTTAACGTTTCATCTCTCTCCTCTCTATATAAAATTCTAACAAAAGCGATATTGAATATCCTTGTATTTTTAAGTCAATTATATTTCCCTATACAACTTATTTATAATTGGTTTGTTTTGACTATATGACTTGTCTAAAATGATTTCTAATCCTTTATATCCTTATCTGAAAGATTATAATAATTATCAATTTATTAAATTTAAATTTAAATCCATGAATCAATAATAACCTTATTGATGATGTCATCAATTCATTAAATTTACAAAGATAAAAACTATAATATCTTATTCTACATTCTTCTTCAGTTTTGAAAATAAGTGTATGTATTCAAAACCATGCGCGATCCTTATGGATAGAAATCAGTTCTATTGAAATAATGATTTCGGTCATTTTGCAACTATTTCCCTAGGGGAATATTTTACAAACTAATTTCCAAAAATTAAGCTTATTATCATTGATCTTTCCCTTAAACATCATTATTAGTTAGAATTAATCCAATTTAGATATTTAAAGTAATTTAAATACCCTAATTAAGATTGTTAAATTATAGGTTGCTTCATCAGTAGAGGGACACTGAGCTTTCATATAATATAATAGATAGTTCACATTCGTCATAAACGCATTATCAAGGCAATATACACACAAATGTGTGTTTGTGTATACAAGGTTGGCTTGGAGTATCGGGTTGCCCTAGGAAGGCATGCTGGCAGGAAAAAATGGCATGCAGCGCATGCATGCTGATAGGAAAAATGCCAAGCAGCGCCAGGAATAAAAATTGGAATAAAAACAGCTACCTCAGCAGGTTAGCACAAAGTCCAACCAACTAAGCTACATGCACTTTTGTTAACAATTAGTGCTGATATCTTTAAATTATACAAAAAACAAGTTACCACCACCTCCCTTGATGTTACCGCCTCGGAGGTGGGCTGCCCTATTCCGGTGCCTAGCTCGCCTATCTCTAAAACCGAGCCCATGTGTATACACATATACACTCTTAATTTTCTTACCTCTACAACTTTGTCGTAAGCTTTAGGGCATTATTTAATTATGTATTTTTCTTCTTCTGTCTTTAAACTCATTTAGTTCTTTCCTTATCATTAAAGATTCTTTTTATCCTTACTCTATTTTGCATTTTTATTATCATGTTGTCCCAATATTCCTTTTCTCCTGTTCTTTATATTTTTTTCATTTACTTTCGATCTTATTGGTATTCGATGTTTCATCTTTTTAAGATATTTTGTAGAATTCATATATTCCATTTAACTTTTGAGATTTACTACATTTTAATATACTGAAACTGCCCATATATTTTAAAATTGCTAGTACGGTTTAATTATTTCATGCCTTATCTAAGAGAATAGATATTCGTGCGGTATTTGTAATTATGAGAAACTATCGATTTTTATTACTTTATATAAACAATACGAAATATGCCGAATATCCATATTTTGCGCATCTCTTCTTGTTTTTTTATTCCTTATCGTTTCAAATATCGCACTTTAATTTGTTTGAACTTAATAACACATAGGAATATGTTTGCGACATCTCAAATTCCAACTAATTAAAATATCATCGAATCTCCTAAATCTTATTAAAAAATAGGTTTACACTTTTAACCTTTGTTTAAATTTTAATTTTTTATTAAATAATTTATAACAAATTTACTGTAAACAATATGTAAGCATGTTTTTCAATTTCATTACATTTATACTATAATTAATTTAATTAGTTCCTTTATATAATCAGTCTGCATATAAAATTCATTGTCAAATCATTGTATACATTAATCTACTATGCGTAAACGTTAAATTATCAAAACTACGATTAAATCTGATCATTACACATTTAGAATTAATTATCAAAATCCATCAATAATAGGCATAATTGAAATAGATCACAATGATCTAAGTCTAATCTTATTACAAAACATGACCCGCTGTACGCAGCTCGGGTGGTTTGGGAGTCGGGAGATGGGAATCAAACCACTGTGTGCGGGCATGTTCGAATCCCACTGCAAACCACTTTGAGAGTTGGACATTAAGCATCCGTGTGCGACGACTAAACAAAGCAGGATTGACACACGACGTGAGGTTTACCTAAGTGAGTATCAACGTATACTATGATCTTAAGGTTCTCCATATTACTCAAAAAATCTTATTACAAAAACATGTAGTTATCTTATTCACCTTGCTTGTGATGACCGCCCATAACCCCTGCACTATAAAGAGGAATATTGCGCTGAAAGGCTTGTCAAGCAACTATGGACTATCATCAGAGTAAGTAAGCAACATCGGAACTTGTCGTGAATCTCACAGCGCAAGGATAAAATATAATAGAACATATACAACAGGTAATATTAGTGAAGCATATTTGAACAGAAATCTCAAATTTTCAAATAACAAGGAAGTATATCCTTACACTAGGAGTGCAACACATGTCTGTACAAATTTGCCTCACTACAACACTCAGAGTATAGTAATGAATAGCGGAAATCTAAATACTATACAGTAAGAGGGATAGTACGCTCGCCTCTGAACTGCTACATTGTCTTTACTAAGCTATCACTTGTTACCTGCCACCTAGTCTGCCCATCCAAAATCGGATGAACAGTCCAAGGTAATAAGTAGGAAACATAAAACCTTGAGTTAGACAACATTCCTAGTGAGCGATAAAACAGCTAACAAACTTCATCAATAAAGTTTATGAGAATGGGTAAATAAACTAACTAATTTACCCACAACATCAGAGAAGAGCATAACTCCCATCTTCCCCACATCGGACAGTGACAGCCTTTACAACCCATACAACCAAAGGGACAATAATTCATCCAAAGTAATCAGAACGACCATTCAATCATGGTAAATAGAAGAAACTAATCAGTAATACTAATAGCATCTAGATTACAGATCTCACGTAAACCATCTTAATCGAATTTAACATCCCTGAAGCACAAGCCCCTAAGGCCGAAACCAATATCAGACATGCACCCAAGAAATAACTCCTTCGACGTTAGAATATCTACATGACACGGTACAAACAAAGAAACCAATCATCCATGGAAGACTCCGACTATCACTGCCAATCTTGCTTTGAAACCACCGAAATCGTATGACTGGCCCATACTGCCATCCGTCAAGGGCTAATGGCAACCCTGGTCCTAGCAAAACCCCGTACGCATTCGCATCGATACGTACCTAGGCCTTTTCATTGATACCCAGGGTATTCGACCTACATCCGGTCTTTTAGGTTCCCATATTATACCCCTGTTTTGGGCCCGTTAGAACCTATGACACGATAATTCCTCAGCCTTCACACCTCTAGTCAACTTCACTTGCGACTATCCATAAGCTCAGAACACTTTAGAGAAACCATTACTTCACACGAGCTCAATAAATCCTTGAGTCGTTCTTTCACAGAACTCAATACATCCTTGAGTCATTCTATCACATGAACTCAATACATGCTTGAGTCATTCTTTCACATGAACTCAATACATCCTTGAGCCATACTTTCACATTCGTTGTACACAACCAACAACGAACAAATCACATCACTTCCAACATCCTTATCTGGACTCTCGTCGAAGCCACCATCTCAACACACTTGAGTTATCACCACACCCATAGAATTTCAACGATCAACGAATGCATCACATCACTTTGATGATTCCCACTTGAACTCTCTTCGAAGCTAGAACCATGGTCGACTCAAAAACAGGCTTCGTTTGGTCGATACTACATCTCATAGCATTTCCACTTTTCGCTATGAAAGCTGGCCAAAATGTCAAAACAACCTTTTACAGCATTTCTAAAATGTTGTTATATCCCCTGGGTCAATTCTGCATCCACGCGCGACTGAAACCCATGCGCAACCGACCACTATATTTCACAAACGCTGTCGTAGGTGCGACCGGCCACAACATTTCACAAATGTTGTTATAGGTACGACCAAAACCGCGCGACCGACCACAGCATTTCACAAATGCTCTCGTAGGTGCGACCAAAAATACATGCGTGACCGACCACAGCATTTCACTAATGTTGTCATAGGTGTGATTGACTACATTCGCGATCGACCACATCATTTCACAGTTGTTTCGTAGGTGCGACCGATCACAGACTTTTACAGATGCTATCGTAGGTGCGAACGACCACATGTGTGAACGGCCACATGCACGACCAACCACAGCATTTCACAAATATTGTCGTAGATGCGACCGACCACAGAATTTTACAAATGATGTCGTAGGTGCGACCGACCACAGTATTTCACAAATGCTATTGTAGGTGCGACCAAAACCCATGCCTTATTCTCCAAGAAAACACACAATGAGCGAACGACTCCCCATGCGCGACCCAAAACCTGCACTTCACCAATTCCACTCCAATTTCCACCAAATCTTCGCCAAACGATGGATTTGACGAAACCAACTTGTCCAATTCATCAAATATGATCAAAAACATGGTATGGACTCATTAACAACATGAAAACAATTGTTTTCCCAAATCATGCAAATCACTCCAAAAAACATAATGAATGGTCATATGAACAAAACTATAGATCTAACATACCCAAACATAAGAAATAACATAGAATCATCAATATAAACTTATTAAATGATATCATAGGGTGATTCATTTGAAAATGGGCTAAACATGGCATAGATCTATGGAAAAACACCTAAATATGATGGGAAACATGATCAATCACTCATACACTTCATTGAATCCATGTGAGAGATGTAAACCACTTACTGATTCTCCAAAATAAGCTAAAATTGATGAAATAAGAATCCGGACAGCAAGCACCTTGCACCAAACACATTGACCCGATGAATTATTGCCTCAATGATGTACATCTAGCCTCCAATGGTGTAGATCTATGATTTCCCTCCTTGGATTATGATTTCTAATGGTGGAAAGGTGTTAGAGGATGAAAGAGCTCAAGGCCACCAAATGAGAGAATGGGAGAAGTAACCTATTCTCCATGCCCCTCACCCCCTATTTATAGTTTCCACTAACCCACTAATTCCAATTCAGCCCATTAGGCTCCTAAAACCTGAACAACAAACCGGAAAACCTTAAAACAGCGATTCCTCCCAAACCATTGAGCCAAATTTTTAATGTAACAACTCTACCGAAAGGCAATCATCAATTCCTTTCCAACGGCACAGGTCTCACCCTCTGGTTCGACCTGAGTCAAAAGTTATACCCTGTACAAGACTGGTAGGGGCAAAATGGTCACAAACAAAATTGGTAAAAATTATGGACATGTATCACATCCCCATAAGCAATGTATTAAAAGATGAAAATGATCGAACCCTTAGGGAATAAAATAAAAATATTTTATGATCTTCCGATACGTAAAATGCGGGTTGTTTCATTCTTCCATACTTAAGAATTTCGCCTCGAAATTCCAAGCAGTCACAACAATTCCACATGAAGATCCAATTCTATCATCCAAACTAGCAACCATCAAACCATGCATCCATAGCCTTATTCTAGTATGTAGAATCCTAACCACAACAATAACAAAGATAACAACAAAATCAACAAGTAATAATGATGGCGCGACACCAATGGGTCATCCGGATGAAGAGTTTTGGATGGCTTGTCTTTATACTCTCCCCCGTCTCTCACGTAACATCGTCGCCTTCCCCACTCCGTTGTACCTTAACTAAATTAAACATCTTTTCCCTAAGCTGTTTCGTGTCATTCTCCATAAAACGAAGCGGCTTACTAGATTTCATAACTACGAACTCAACAATAGAGTCGATGTACTACTCCAGAGGTACTACCACATCTGAACCATGCGAATATTTTCATAAAAACAACTCAAAAATACATTGAGCACATTCTATATCTCTAGCGTAAAATCAATCTATATGCAAGCTTTCCGATTTGCTCATCTATCAGAAACGGTTCAACAACCTAGGAGCTAACTTTCCTTCACTTCCGAATCGAACCACATACTTCAATGGTGAAACCTTCATGAAAATCATATTTCCCACATTGAATCCCAAGACCTTACGACGTTTATCGACATAACTCTTCTGACGATCTTGGGCTGCCTTCATTCGTTGCCGAATGATCTTGATAAAATCCGAGGTTTCTCTAATCGTTTCAAGCCCAAGTACCGACTTATCTCTAGTTTCTAACCAACAAGTTGGAGAATTGCACGGCCTCCCACACAATGCCTCATATGGTGTCATCCTAATACTCGACAAGTAGCTATTTTTGTATGCAAACTCAACAAGATGTTGATGGTCCTCCCATGATCCCCTAAAATCCAACACACAAGCTCTTAGGAGATCTTCTAAAACTCGGTTAACCCTCTCGGTTTGACCATCAACTTGGGGATGATATGCCGTACTCTAACACAACTCGATTCCCAAAGTTTCTTGCAAACTTTTCCAAAATCCATTTGTAAACAATGGATCTTGGTCACTTACTATACTCTTTGGAACACCACGGAATTGAACTATCAATTTCACATAAAGTTCAGCCACTTTCGATGCCATCCTAGTGGATTTGACAGGAATGAATCTCGTACTTCTGGTCAAACGATATGACCCAAATCCCTTCGTTTCCTGTCCTGGTTCTAGGTAATCCAACGATACTTTCTCCAACTAACACGTAGGAACTTCCATTGGTTTAAGCAACCCACTCGGCTTCTTCTACTCAGCTTTCACCAACTGACAGTTCATACACTTGGAAATTAATTTTCAAATATCTCGCTTCATCCCTTCCCAGCAGTAGACTCGCTTCATGTCCTGATACATCTTATTATCACTGGGTTGAATCGCCAACTTTGAGTGATGACATCCTCTCAGAACCTCATCTCTCAATCCATCAACATCAGGAATAACTAATCCTCCTTACTTTCAAAGTCAACCTTCTTTATCGACTTCGAACTCTTTATCTCCTGGTTCTAGAATCTGGACAAACTCAACAAGCTTAGTATCTGGCTTTTGGCTTTCGCCAATTCTTTCGATAAGTATGGGCCTTATCGACAAGCTTGCCAACATTTCAGGTTCCAATTCACACCTTGGCCTGAAATCAAACCTTGCCAAATACTCAAGGCTCTTCACTTTTGAAAACATCGCTCCCAAACTTGCGTGTATTCTACCTCTTCAGAGCAAACACAATCACTGCCAACTCCAAATCCTGAGTCGGGTAATTCTTCTCATGCGGCTCCAACTATTGACTTGCATAGGCAACAACTTTATCCTTTACCACTCTCAACGAGTGGAATCCCGTTGCCAAATCCATTTGAGAAAACACTTTGGATTTGTGAGGCTGATCGAACAAGTCATCATTCCTTGGCAACGGATACTTGTTCTTCTTAGTCACCTTGTTTAGCTCACGATAGTCCACACACAATCTTAACGAGCCATCTGCCTTGGTTGCAAACAGAACTGGAGCACCCCTTCGGATATACTCCTCTGAATGAATCCTTTTCCCAAAAGATCTCTAACTTGCACCTCCAACTCTCGTTGTTCCTTAGGCACCATCCACCTAAGAGGCATAACAATTAGTCTAGAACTCTCGACCAAATCGAACCTAAACTCGATCTTACGATGCGACAGCAACCCTTTGACTTTGTCAAAGACATCCTCATACTCATTTGTGATTAGTACAAATGACAAGTCTTCTTGTGGAATCACAAGCGAATATAACAACTCACAAAGGCATCATCCTCGGGTTTACCCCGAGCCAACACCTTTCGCCCTTCCACATTCCCGACTTTCACCTCTAGCATTTTGCAATTCACACTTGCCATATACCTCTTGGGCCAATCCATGCCTAAGATGATCCTGAACCCAGCGAAATTCACACTAAGCAACCACTCATAAAGGAGCATCCATGATTAAACAATACTAGATCCACAAAGTTTGCAAAGAGAAGATGAATCCATACTAGGTTAGTTACAACCAAAGATCTATTACAACTCCAAGTTCTGAACTTATTCAACATACAATTTTATTATAGGTAAAAGAAGACGATCCTCTAGTACCAAATAGAACTAATTAATGCAAGATTCACCGATAGAGAGCATATCTAAACTAACCGCAGCTTCGCCTAATCCTCAACGGGAATGCAATAGGAAACTGGGATAGCCTCCAGAACAAATGCTTCCTATGAATGCTCATCCTTTAGAAAATATGGGCAGTCTTTCTTCTTATGCCCAGGCTTACCACATCTAAAACACTTCCTTTTAGCTTTGGAATTCTTACAATCCTTGGCATAATGACCCTCCAACTAATACTTGAAGCAGTGATCATTCTTCTTAATCTTTTTTTCTTCTTCTTCAGTTTCTTTCCAGCTCTGGTACCAGAAAAAGTTTCTTCCAGAGGCCCACGTCTGGTTCCAAAAGCCTTGTCCCAATTAGAAGCACTAATTCTTTCTTCTCGCTCCTTAACTCGGCGTCGAAGTTGCTCCAAAGCCCTATCTCTTCTTAACTCATCTTCTTCATCTGTAGGAGAATAATCTCTCTGTCGCTTAGCGGAATCCCTTCTAGGTACTTGCACAGGAACACCATGCTCCACTGTCTGAGACGACCCGAACTACCCTGTAAAGGAAAGCCCGGATTAAGTTGAGAACACGACAAATCATAACACAACTGATGAACTTTTCCTTGCCTATTACAACAATTTACATTAGAGTACAAGAATATACAGAGTATGAACAAATAATTTACATCAGATAAATATCAGAGATTTACAAATTTCAATGCAGGGGAAAATAATACAAAACACAACTGAAAGAAATACACAGATACAGAGCGTTCCGAATATAGCTCCAGTTGTAAACCAAAATCTTGTGAATATACTATCTGCAAAACCAAAACTACTAACTGCCCGTGTGGAAAATAGGGGCACCCAGAGTTTAAGTTAAAACAATAAACTCCAGATAAGTCATGTGACTGGTGTGAAAACTAAAACAGTTATTTAAAATTTTACTTTAAAAGAGAGTGAATCAAGGGACTATGCCGTATAACACGGAATGGGTTTCCTCCCAAGAATACTAGTGCATAGAATAAATAGCGCAATGCTTTTTGGAAAAATGAAGCTAGTATAAGACGCAGGTCCCATCATACAATGCAATGCAAGCCGGAGGATAGGATTTTCCCTTATAATAGCCAAACATGCTTGGTACATTTAAAACAAAGCATTTGATACTATTATAAGTGCATAGTGTATAAAACAATTTCAAATATAAATGTATCAATCATAGGCGGCATGGGTACCATCTAGGCGGCACGGATACCATCTATCATGTCGCCATACTAGGCTCTACAATTAAAACTGAAATGTCACGTATTGGAAATTGGATTTATGTCACGAGTCTAGATAAGAGATGTACTCCTAACCGCTTCGAGACACTCTAGCCAGTGCCTTAGGACTACGCACTCTGGGCAACCCTAGATCCTGCAGTGTTGGTCCTCTCTTACATTTGAGGATTAGTTATTCATGAACACACGTTTCCCTGCCCTATGGACGTAAATGAGCCAGATGACTCAATATCCATCGGCTCCATAGTAACCAATATATCCGAGGCGCCTCGCAATCCAACAACCACATAGGTAAAAATATAAATGTCTAGGCTTCATACCATGACACCGCCCTAGCTAGAAAGAAACGTCATGTTTTCACCACGTTCCCTTATCCCGTTTTTGACTCATACTGAGGTGCAAGGCTCACGAATTAATACTATACACAAAGCTATGCCCTTTAAGGCCATGCTTTGATCGTCAACCAGAAGACTCTGCTTTTCAACAGAAGCCTTGATCACTACATCTCTGCATGCCACACAGGCAATTCATGCCATGCGACTGATGTCCATCGATACATAACCTCTAAACTGGTACATCTCAGAGAAGGGTGTTAAGCATGAGAATAAATTCTCCTCCACCGAACAGATATATATTTAATAGAGATCAATCAACACAGAATAAAATCCAATGCCGGACACACATCTATTTATAAGTTCATTTTGTGTCTGAACAAACTGGAGACACCTTATTCCTCATCCCGTATGTCCAATATAGGAGAGAGGTCCTCGCATACCTGGTCGATCTCCAAGTACGTCTGGAAGATCACCACTTATTACCTCGTCTTGGGTGTACAGCCCAATCAAGACATCAGTAATCATCCAAAAGATGTGAAGACCTCCGGTCTTCAACCATCGTCTTCATCGTCGACTTATCGTCGAATCAGTTATTCAGAATGGGTATAAACCCGACCTTTCCGAAAAACTCGTGTATATTATAAACAAGTGCTATAAAACATAACATACGCCACATTCCAATTCTGAATATTCTTTTATTTAAATATTCATATCCTTTGGGAAAGGTTCCCATTAATTTTATCAAAGATAGATTCTTTAAATTTATTCTTTAATCTTCCTTTGGATACTAATTCAAACCAAATTAAGGTTTATCCAAACTAGTCGGGATTAACGCACCTTACCGAAGTAATCATTTATTTAATTTTTCAAATCCCAACCTATTCGTCCTATGGAGCAAAACTGGTAATACTTCATAACAAACACCGCGGTGTTATCGGTAAAATTAATTATCATTTCACATTCAAATCCGATTAAAGATTTAACTATCGCTTGGAGCAAAACTGGTGATACTCCATTCTCGATCATTTCCAAAATTTGATAATTTAAATGATCAATTCACATTTCAATTTAATTAAAGATTCGTTAAAACTCCATTTAGTTTTAATCTTTCCAAAAATCAATATTAATGATTATTTAACTTTGGAAACACAAACATGCCGCATCGACAATCTACACCGTACTATTGATTTCTGCCGATAAATAACCTCTAAGCTCGTACGTTTTAGAGAAGGGTGTTGAGCAAGAGAATGAATTCTCCACCACTAAACAGATATATATTTAGCAGAGATCAACCATACAGTTCGAAATACAATGTTAGACATGAAATCCTGTCTTTAACTGGGTTAAAGAACTAATGTCATTTAAAACACAGTTCACGATAAACCCAAATCACATTCCATTAATTATGGAATCTTCACAGAAAATAGATTAATATATAATCGATATCAATTTCAGTATCCGACTAATAATATAAATGGAATAACGACAAAGCCTTTTAAATTCCATATATATTAACAGTTTTCCTCCACAGAAGTTCATTTCGATTATTACCAAATCGAATTCCATTCCATTCCAATTAAATATTAATTAATTGGAAAACTTTACTTCGGAAAATCCCATTGAATCTTAATAAAAGATATATATTCCAAATCACATTTTATTGTAGATCGGGTTAAAGAACGAATGTCATTAAAAACACAGTTCAAAATAAACCCAACTCACATTCCATTTTAATATCAATTAAATGTTAATTAACTAGAAACACTAATAATCTTAATTAAAAGATTTATTCTTTTCACACGAGGTTTAAGAACAGTGTTATTTAAGACACCATTCACAACAAACCCAAAATCCAAATCTTTTATTCAATTCCAATTAAATATTAATTAATTGGAAAAACTTCATTAAATCTTAATTACAGATTTATTATTTTCTCAACTGGGTTTAAGAACAGTATTAATTAAGACACCATTCACGACAAACCCAAAATCCAATTCAATATTAAATACAAGGCTCTGAATAGAAATTATATCGGCTTATAATCAATATCAAATTCTGAAATCAATAAATATCGTATTGGGAATAACGATATATTAATCTTCCAAATTCCCATATCAATTTCCATATAATCACGGATTCCAATATCGAAATATTCTGAAGATAATTTCGATTTAAATCCGTTCCAATTCATATATGGAAATTCAGGTAATTTTTAAAACCATTTAAAATCCAATTTATTTATTTAAAAATATTGGATTATAATTCTAGTTCATAACTAGTTCATTTTTGATAAAAAAAATATTTTTATCTTTACAAATATGGAATTATTAATCCTAATTCTTTCCAAATCATTTATTATGATTTTACACAAATTATTAATATTTCTAATAATTTTATCAAGGCCCGTACCAAAGATTTCCATAAACGGTCATCGAAATGCACTTACACCGACCTTTTCCAAATTTGATTTGGACATAATTCCAAATCCAACTGTTAGATTTCAAATATCTTATATTCATCGAAAAGCTCTTTTCGATATGAATCGAACTGTTCCAGTTTTAGGAGGATCTAACGGTCGGATCTACCTAAATGTCCATTCGAGGTCAATGGTCGAAATTCGCGAACTATCACGGCGCGGCGCGTTCTATTCAGGCCATTAAATATATAATATATGTATATATTATATGCATATATTTTGTCGATTTCTATTTAAAACATATTTTATAAATCGTTTTAAATTCGTTTTCAAAACGATTTCAACTTCATATTCAAATTTAAATCAAAATTGAATATTCCATATTATTAATGTATAAGTGATAATATTTTCAAAACATTAGATTTTGAAATCTCTTCCTTTTCGATATTCATTATAAAAATGAATAAAATCGATATAAATATCGTTCACGTCAAAATGGCGTTAATCTAATGAACATGGCTTTATATATTTAAATATTTTCGTGTCCATTCCAAATCGGACATCCGAATCATACTTTGATCCATTACTAAATATTATTTTAAAATAATAGTTATTTTAAAATATTCATTACTCGTCATTTTAAATTTTTCTTTAATTTAAAAATTCGTTCTTTCTGAATTGGAATTAGACACAGTCAATTACCATATAATTTTATTTATATGGATTTCATACACACATGTACACAACAATAATCAAATACAGTCAACCATCATCCAGAGTGCATTACACAACTGCATAAGCGTTAAATATAAATAATTAATGCCTACAACAGTCTGTCAACCCATCAATTGGCATAAAACTAAATATTGGCATTAGTGTATATCCAATATTATCCCAATACTCGTGTGGGGTATTCAGACAACAAACATTGATTATTATTTGTGCAGTTGGGCGATGCGTAAAATATATCGTCACAATCAATATAAGTCAAATGTGGGTACATAAACAAATCATCGGATTTGTAAATGAATATTTATTTTATTCATATACACACTAAATATTATATTTTTAACTATAAAACATTTATTTCAACACATGAATGTTTTATATAGTTCATTAATACAATAAAATTGATATTTTTATTGTTCTAACATTTTCAGAAAACTTCGGCAGCATAACGGCGCGATACTAGAACTAGAATAAGGTCTAGCCTTATCCCTCGCCTAATAATGGCTAGCGCCATATACGAAACAAATTCTAATTAATTGAATTCAATTCCCAAACCAAATTCAAACAAATAAACCAATCAACCAAAGAAATACGGTTTCAAACAAAGGTGTCAGGTGCTATTAAGCACCGTCTGCATCCTAGTATATATATTTAACTAGAAAATAAATTAAAGTGAGAAGTTTTCACCTTTAGGATCCCCTCCTCCAGTTCTATTTCTGAATTTCTGAACCTTTTTGATTTGCCCAAAATTCCAACGCAGTCTTTTCCACGTTGTTCATAGTAAAAATCACATTTTTAATATGATGTTTATATATTTAAAATTCATATTTTTATATCGCTATATATATATAAGATCACATTTTTATATCATTATACATAATAAAAATCAAATTTTTATGCCGCTACTCCATATATAAAAATCTAATTTTTATATCGCTACTTCCTATATAGAAATCTATTTTTTATATCGCTACTTCAATTATAAAAATTATGTTTTTATATCGCTATTTCTTTTACAAAAATTATATTTTTAGATCGCAATTTCTTATATAAAATATATATTTTTATATCGCTATTTCTTTATAAAATCATATTTTTACAATTTAGTTTTCAATATAAAAATCATATTTTTACATCGCTACTTCATTATAAATATTATGTTTTTATAGCGCATTATATATAATAAAATTTATATTTTTATATCGTTATACATATAATAGAAATCATAGTTTTATCTCGCTATTCAAATAATAAAAATCAAATTTTTATATGATATTCATATAAATAAAAATCATATTCTTCTTTATAAACTATACATGAAAAAAAAATCATATTTTCTTTACAAACTATACATGAAAAAAATCATATTTTTCTTTATAAACTATACATGAAAAATCATATTTTTCTTTATAAACTATACATGAAAAAAATCATTTTTTTTTTTATAAACTATACATGAAAAAAAATCATATTTTTCTTTCTCTAAAAATCGTATTTTTAAACCACTAGAAAATCGCATTTTTAAACCACTAGAAGATCGCATTTTTAAACCATTGAAAAATGCATTTTTATCTAGGAATGAAAAATCAGAAAACTTACTGTTGAAATTGGAAGCGAGGAGGGGGATGGCGGCGCTGGAGGATATGCTACGGGGATGATTGACTGGCGATGGCGCCCAATTGGCCTGTAACGACCCAGAAAATCTGAACCAATTTAAATTTTTTAAATTGGATAAAATAATGGATTTTAAGTATTTAAAATAAATATTTTAAATAATGGCAATGAAAAGTGAGTTTGAATCGATAATTGAAAACGAATATAATTAATTATAATTATAAACAAGGCCTGAAATGGCGTTGCAGTTTCAAAAATTGAATTCAAACTTTGTCGGACTGTACCGGGTGCAAAACAAAACGGATTTTAGCAAAACCAAAAATATTTACATCTGTTAGTGAACATCTTTCTAACGAATCTGAAAAATCGAATTTTCATAATGGAAAGCAAAAGTTATGGCCAAATGAATTTTCAGAAAGGTAGCTCTGGAATTTATTTAGCCCGATAAATTGGCCATTTTGCAAACGACCTGGGAATTCGACGAAACCACTTCTGTTGGATCCGGGATGTGAAGTTATTGCTAGGTTTCAAATTTCATAATTTTTGAAGCTAGTATGTGAGCGTGGCAAAGGAAAACGTGTTCTGGTCAATTACAGTTAAATTGGATCGACCAGAAATGGGCCTTTTTACAAACGGTCTCAGAATTCGACGAAACTAGTTTTGTTGGGACCGTATCGTCAAAACATAGAAAGATTTATTTTTCTGGAATTTTTCGAATCAATTGGTGGCCCTGGCAAATTGAAATGTACGTTCAAATTAAATATTGAATGTTTTATATTTTAATTTGAATGGAAACTGACTGAAATAGTCGAATGAGCCTTCGAAACATATCCCATTGTGTTCAGAATGGGGGTAAAACGCTAGGGACGACAGTTGTTGGGTTTGAATTGGTGTTCGTGTGTGAAATAGGGTATTTTCGGATTTTTAAAAATATATAAATAAACAAAAAAAATTCATTGGTCAGAAATTCTATTTTCCCTCTCCCTGAAGTTCGACTGAAGGCGGAAACACGTTCGAATCTTCCCATCCACTTTCCGATCAATCCACACAAAATTAGCCCTTCCTCCAGTTGAAGATTTTGTAGAGCTCCTCGAGATCTTAAAATCCATACCTAGTTTCGATTTTTTCATAGTGTATTTTGGGAGAACGGACGCCGAGAAGTTGCCGCCTTCACTTCGCCGCCCCGCCTGATTCGGACGACCGAGTTCGCCGCCGTTCAAGGCCTAGGCGCGCCTCTCCTAGCTCTTCGAGATGGCATAGGCCGATCGTCATATAGTTGCACGGATTTGAAGAAAATTCAAAACCTAGTTTTGAAGAATTCAGAGAGGTATCGGCCAGATTTATTTTCAACAGTTTTAACACCTTTAAACCGTTGCAAACTTTGAAAAATCATATCTTTTTCGTGTGTTGACGAAATTCGATGAAACAGGAAACATCGTGACCGTGTGGACGTCTTCTACATTTTAGAAGAGACCGCATATTTTTCTGAGCCTTCTGCTATTTTTGGTGGAGTGGAACCCAATGTGAGATTTCTAATTTATAAACAATATGGAAAACGACGATGTATAAATTATATAGTCGATGTATGAGTTATATAAGCGTTGTACACCTCTTGTATAAGCGTTGTATAAGTTGTATGTTCGATGTATAAGTTATATATGCGTTGTAAAAATTATATTTGTGTTGAAATAGAAGTGAATTGCTATATATATATATATATATATATATATATATATATATATATATATATACGCCCCTCATCCACAAACCATGGACGATATTTATTGATTGTGATTGGTGTGAAAATTGATTGATAGCGAATGGTTGTTTGGGATTGTTTGTGGTTGATATAGATTGATTGTGGTTGAAAAATACCCATTTGTGGTTGAGAAATATTTGGTTGAAACCACATAGGATTAGTTTGTGGAAATGAAATAAATATATACATGCCGCCTGCATGCGAACTAGATGCATGATCCCCATTGTCAAAAACCGCGAGGTTTTAAGGTAAAGCGAGGAGCCGTACTAGGGACGGTCCCAGTTTTAACTACCCTGCCGTTATGCTGCCGAAATTTTGAATAATATTCATGTGTTTGAATTATTTTCATTTGCTGAAACTATATTTATTTGTTGTATAGAAAACCTTCATGTGTTGAATCGATATTCATTCGTTGAATTGAAATTCATGTGTTGAACGATATTCATATTTTGAAATAAATTGTTTCATAATAAAAATCACCTTTTATCAACTATAGGGACTATGTAAAATAATCTCGTTTAAAAAGAAATTGTTTTATAAGGAAAATCCTATTTTTATTACCTATATAAACTATATGAAATAATAGTGTTTTGAAAGGAATTGTTTTACAATAAAAATCACATTTTTATTATATACATGAATTGTTGAAATGTGAAGTGTTAAAAATAGCAACTCGTTCAAATAAATATGTATGAGTTGAAATATTCATTAATTAGCTAATGATATGATTTTTGCCTATGCATGCAACATTAGAATGAATGGTGTTTTTAAACCAAATGGAATCAAATATGAAGTTGAATGGAAAATGATAAATGATAAGAACTGTATATATGTACATGCATATTTATTGAACAGGTTATAGCAAAGGGGCTAGAGAAGAGGAATAAAATTTTGTGCCCGACAAATAGGTACACATTTACTGTTTTGTTTGGGTGGTGATTTTATGAACCTGTTGGCTAGCCGCTTGGCTTTTTCTTTTTCTTTTTGACATGAGACGCCCGTGTGGTTATTTGGGAATTTTCCCTGCCCCTCCCGTACAAAGGAGGTTATGGCGAAATTTTCCAAAATTTAAAGGCGTTAGTGAAATATTTGAAGTGAAAACGATATTGAAATTGTTAAATGAACTATATTTATATAAATATATAAATGTAAATAAAATAAAATTAAAACGAAACGTGGCCGTGTAGTTCGTGTTTTGAAACCGTGATTTAAAACAACTAGTGTGGGAAATCTGACCATTGGATTTTCCCGAAACCGCAACCGTTGGGTTCGCCTTGGAAATATCTTTCCAACGACACCAACTTTGTAAAAATCCAACGGTTGGATTGTCTGGAATGTTTAATTCAAATCTGAAGAAAAACAGCACCAGAAACGATTATATATATATATATATATATATATATATAATTATATTTAATCGAATAACGACGCTGCAGTTCGTATTTTGAAATCGAAACTTCAAACGATTGTACCGGGAGATCCGACCGTCGGATTTTCACGAAACTGGAACCGTTGGATTCGTTTTGAAAAGACCTTTCTAATGATGTATATTTTGTGAAGATCCAACGGTTAGATTTTTAGACATGTGTAAATCAAATCTGAAGAAAAACAGCGCCACGGCCGCGTTATGGCCCGAAGCGTCGTTTTGAATAAATTGGCTATTTTAAAATAAATAAAAATAGCGATAAATCGTTATAAAATATCATAAATGATATGGAATGGAAACAAACTGAATTTGCTCGATTTATGTGGTATTTTATGGTTGAATGTGTTTGGTGTGAAAATTTCATTAAAGAACAAAATTGGTGTTGTCGAATGATTTAACCGTTGAAATAAATTGATTTGAAATTCTAAATATACGTGAATTATTTGAAAAGGCCGAGTTAATTCTCATTTCAAATAATTGACCGACGATTGAAAGTCGAAGATGAAGACGGTGGTCGAAGACCGGAGATCTTCACCTCGTTTGGATGGTAACCGAGGTCCTGATTGGGAGGCATCCCGAAATATGGATAATGAGTGGTGATCGTCCAGATGTACGTGGTGATCGATGGGCCTGCGAGGTATTTAGTGCCTCCGGTTTCGTTCAGACCCAGAACGGACTTGTAAATGGACTGTGTGTCTGACATTGGAGTTTATTCTGTGTTGATTGATCTCTGTAAAGTATACATCTGTTTGGCGGTAGAGAATTTATTCTTTTGCTTAACGCCCTTCTCTGAGACGCACGAGCTCAGAGGTTGTGTATCGATGGACATCAGTCGCATGGCATGAATTGCTAGTATGACATGCCTAAGTGGCGAATGATCAGGGCTTCTGTTGAAAAGCAAAGTCTTTTGGTGATGATCAAAGCACCGCCTGTGTGGTGTAGCTTTGTGTATAATGTGAATTCGCGAGCCTCACACCCCGGTATGAACCAGAAACGGGAGAAGGACCTCAGGGAGGGCATGCGTTTTTTTCTAGCTAGGGTGGTGTCAGTGACCTACCAGCCCTGACATTTATATACTTTTCACATGTGTGGTTGTTGCTGTTGCGAGGCGCCTCGGATATATCGGTCGATCCGGGACCGATGGAGCCATTCGTTGGCTCATTTGCGCCCCATAGGGCGGGGAGACGTATTGTTCAGGCATAATAATCCACATCGGTGGACCGGCCCTGACGATCCAGGGGGCAGTTGCGGCTGTTCCTGAGACATGGTAGGCTAGATTGTCTCGAATTCGGTAAGGACTATCTTTTGCCTTGGTTCATGACGGAAATCCAATTTCCAAATACGTGACTGTGCGGTTTTGATTGTATATATATATATGGCGACATAGTGGCATGGGACGCTCATGTCGTCTATGATTGATAGTTATGATTTGAAATTGTTTTCAACACATACAAACCCTAGCAATAATATCAAATGCCTATGTTTTAATCGTATCAAGCATATTTTGGCCATTATAAGATAAAACTCTATCCTCCGGTTTGCATTGCATTGTGTGATGGGAACTGAGTCTTATAATGGCTTCATTTTTATAAAATGCATTGCGTTGTTTAAAAGAAAGATTTGCTTTAAAGCACTGGCAATCCGATGAAGTAAACCCGTTCCACGAAAGTGGCGTGGTCCTGTGATTAGCCATATATTAAATGTGTTGAATAGATTTCTCATACCAGTCCCATGACAGACTCGTAGTTTGTTTCACTTTCAAACTCGGGTGCCCCTTTCTACATGGGCAGCCTTGTACTCAGGTTTAGCTAGTTCTTTCTGGATAGCTGGAGCTGAAGATGGATTCTATTATTTATCTCTTTTTATGTTGTTCAGCTCCTATTGTACATATTTTGTTTGTTTCCGCTGTGGACATTTATGTATAGCTGAACTGTATTTGTACTAAGTAAGATCCTGTATACTGTGTAACTCTGATGATTACTTTTATCCAGTATATTATATCGTTCATTATCTGGTGTATTTATTTAATTTTTTTCTGCTATTATCTGTTTCTGTGTTATATTCCAAAGATAACCCTTGTCTCCGTCAGAACGGGATTTGGGGACGTCTCATTTTAGTATCAGAGCTTTAGTTAAGCTTAGTTCTGGAATATAACATATTAATGAACTCATCAGAAATAGAACCAGTAGTGTTCTAGGACGGGTAACTCATTACAGATAGGATCAGTAATATCCTAGTATGAGTAGCAGAATGAAATAACACCTCGGTAGACGCATTTACATTCAAGTATTTGTCTCTATATTTTGAAATATCTTTTCTGTTGACCTGACACTTGATCTGCTATTTGCAGAAGAACTAGAAAATGAGTGCCAGAAACAGAAGAAGAAATACAGACCCGGATATAGAAGCTCTATTTATGAAATATAGAAATCTGGGTGGAAAACCCTTCACGGGTGAAGAATCAATTATGAAAACACAAGCCTGGATTCGTTCGGCTGAGAAAATCTTTGAAGGATTAAAGCTGAGGGATGACCAGAAAAGATTACTGGCCTCCTGGGCACTCAAAGACGAAGCTTTATTCTGGTGGGATTCTGTTGTTAAGGATAATCCAGAAGGTGATATCACCTGGGATAGATTCAAAGTGATTTTCCTGGAAAGATTTACTCCTCCAGAAGCAATTGAACGACTATGTGATGAATTTTCATATTTGATACAAGGAGATAAGACCATCCCGAATATCATAAGAAATTCAATGAACTTTCCCACTTTGCTCCTCATCTAATTGAGAATCCGAAGAGGAAAAATCTGAGATTTATTCACGGACTTCAAAGAAAATATCAGAACAGTGTAATGAGGAACATGAATCTCCCCTTTTCTGAAATGATATACATGGCTCATCAGTATGAAGATCTCCATAAGAAAGGCATGTTGCAAGACGAAGAAGAAATCGGTTCTAGCAGCAAAAGAAAATTAGAAGCTGATAGCCCAGAGACTAGTGTGCAATCTAAGGCAAGTATAAAGGCTGAGGCCAGAAAGAGGCAAAAGGTCGGTCAGAAAAAGGTAAAGGCGGTCGTGTGTCTAAAGTGTAATCAGCAAGGGCATTCAATGAGGAACTGCAGGTCTTCGAACAGACGAAAGGACGGTGGGTCTAAATCCGGGATGAATTTTCAAGAGAATAGAAAGTGTGGTCAATGCCAACAGGCTGGTCATGTAAAGCAAGATTGCTGGCTATTGAAAAAGACCAAAGAGGCTCAGGTAAATGAAGTGGCAGAAACTTCTGAGCCCTCAGCTATTCAGGAAAGGCCAGATGTTTTAGAAGGCACGCTTACTGTCAAAGATATTCCAGTTAAAGTACTATTTGACACAGGCGCGTCACGAAGCTTCATTGCAAAGGATGCAGCTAAGAAACTGGACTTGAATTTGAAAAAGCTGAAGGAACCAATGACTGTCCAGAATCCGGTTGGGGGTTCCATTGATCTCAGTTGGGTTTGTGGAGTGCCGGTTTCTTTCTCTCGTTATCGGTTTCCCCCATCGCGGTCGTCATGAATTTTAAAGAGTTTGATCTTATCTTGGGGTTAGACTGGTTGACTAAATATGAAGCTGAAGTTAAATGCGCCGATAGAGTCGTAAAGGCGAAGATTAAATCAGGTGATTATATAACCATTCCCTGTGAAGGTCAGAATGCTAATAGAAAAGACTTCTGGGCAGCTTTGAATGTTTCTCCAGCCCAAATAGAAAATGTCCCTGAAGTCACAGAGAATATTCCCAATCTAGTGAAAGACATCCCTGTCGTCAAAAATTATGCGGATGTGTTTGAAGAAGTTGTTCGCTTGCCTCCGCAGAGAGAAATAGATTTCAAGATCGCTTTGATTCCCAATGCAAGGCCGGTAGTTCACGCTATTCGAAGAATGTCCTTGAAAGAGAAATAAGAACTTGACAATCAAACACGACAGCTAGTGTGGAAGGGTCTGATCAGGCCTTGTTTCTCTGATTGGGGTGCAGCAGTGGTGTTTGTCCCAAAATCTGACGGTACTCTACGTCTATGTGTGGATTATCGTGATTTGAACAAGCAGACCATAAAGAACAAATATCCATTGCCGCGAATAGATGATTTATTGGATCGATTAAATGGCGCACAAGTATTTTCACGAACGGACCTAGCTACAGGTTTCCATCAACTTCGAATTGCCGAAGAGTGTGTTCCAATGACAGAATTCAGAGGTCCAGATTTATTCTACGAGTGGTTAGTAATGCCTTTCGGCTTATGTAACACTCCAGCCTATTTCGTCGATCTAATGAACAGAGTATTCAGAGGAGTATTGAATAAATTTGTTCTGGTTTTCATTGATGATATCCTTATCTTCTCTAAGTCAGAAAGCGAGCACGAAAAACCTTTGGAACAAGTGTTAGAAATTCTCAGAAGGAATGTATTAAAACCCAAATTTTCCAAATGTATCTTCTGGCAAGATGAAGTAAAATTTCTAGGTCACGTCGTATCGAAAGAAGGAATCGCTGTGGATCCAAGCAAAATCACAGCTATTCAAAATTGGAAACAGCCCAGTACCCCCACTGAAGTCCGCAGTTTTCTCGGATTGGCTAGCTATTACCGGAAGTTCATTAAAAACTTTTCGAAGATATCTGGTCATTTAACAAAGCTTACGAGGAAGCACTCTAAATTCAAATGGACTCCAGAAAGTGAGGAGGCTTTCGAGGAGCTAAAATTAAGACTAACGACTGCTCCAGTGTTAACCATCATCGATGGCAACCAGGATTTGAAAGTCTGGACTGATGCTTCTAGAGAAGGCCTTGGCGCAGTGTTAATGCAAAGAGGCCAAGTGATTGCTTATGTTAGCCGTCAACTGAAGCCGCACAAGAAGAACTACGTATCTCATGATCTTGAGGTATTGGCTATTGTGTTCGCTTTGAAAATCTGGAGACACAATCTTCTGGGTGAGAAATTTGAACTGTTTACAGATCACCAGTCGTTAAAGTATCTATTCACTCAGAAAGACCTGAATCTGAGGCAGCAACGTTGGCTGGAGTTTCTTGCAGCATATGATTTTGAAATTCTATACACTCCAGGGAAAGCCAATGTCGTGGCCGATGCGTTAAGCCGAAAGAATGAAATGATCGCCAGCTTTATCATTGCGACTTCGTTGATTGACAAGATATCGGCTCTCCAAAAAGATGACCAATTTATTAAAGGAATGAGTCAGCGAATTCGTGAAGGCAATGCTTCGGATTTCCAGCTCGACAACGAAGGGATTCTGAGGTTAGAAGGACAAATTTGTGTCCCAGAAATTCCTGAACTCAGAAGAGATGTGCTTGATGAATGCCACAAATCTAAGCTCAGTATCCATCCGGGTGTGAGTAAAATGTATAACGATATCAAGCGCACATTCTGGTGGAAGTCGTTAAAGAGAGACATCTCAATATATGTTAGCTGATGCCCTACTTGCCAGCTAGTCAAAAGCGACCAACAGAAATTGGCTGGATTGTTGCAACCACTAGAAGTTCCTGGTTGGAAGTGGGAACATATTTCTATGGATTTCATTGATGGTCTGCGCAGAACCAGAAAAGGAAATGACAGTATTTGGGTGATCGTAGATCGCTTCACGAAGACCGCCCATTTCATACCTGTCAGATCAAATAGAACTGCTCAGAGTCTGGCGCAGATATACTTCAAGGAAATAGTTAGACTACATGGAGTGCCGCTCAGTATAGTCAGTGATAGAGACACAATATTTACTAGCAAATTCTGGGAGGCATTTCAAGTCGAGTTGGGAACGAAGTTGAACTTGAGCACCGCTTATCATCCTCAGATAGACGGTTAGACTGAGAGGGTGAATCGTATTTTAGAAGACCTATTGCGGGCTTGTGTTATAGATTTCAGTGGATCATGGGAAGACCATCTGCATTTGGCTGAATTCTCATATAACAACAGCTACCAGGCGAGTCTGACAATGTCGCCATTCGAAGCATTGTATGGTAGACCGTGCCGATCCCCTGCTTGTTGGGTCGAACCCGGTAATAGACTTGTGTTGGGTCCTGATATGATCCGAGAAGCTGCCGACAAAGTCGATTTTATTAAGAAGCGATTACTCGCTGCTCAGAGCCGACAAAAGAGCTATGCCGATAGAAGAAGAAGAGATATATCCTTTGTTGTTGGCGACTACGTATATTTGAAAGTATCGCAGATGAGAGGAGATATCCGGTTCGGTAAAACTGGAAAGTTGGCGCCCAATTCATTGGTCCGTTTCCTATTCTGGAACGGATCGGAACTCTCGCTTATAGGGTCAAATTGCCTGACTGGTTGCCTGGAGTTCATGATGTATTTCACATATCTCAACTCCGAAAACACGTTCATGATCCAGACTTGATCGTGGAAGAAGCAGCTCAACAGGATATTGAAATTACTCCAGAATTAGCTATGAGACGAGAGCCGCTAAAGATCATCGACAAAGAAACCAAAGAGCTGAGGAACAAGAAGGTTCACTTAGTCAAAGTGCAATGGAGTGGAGATCCACGAGATTGTACTTGGGAAACTGAGGAGAGCATTCAGAAAGCTTATCCTAGATGCCGAGTGGATATCTCTATTTGACTCCGGTGCAAGGTACATTTACCATACTTTGCATTACCATCTAATTCTCTACTTCGTTGATTATTTTCTTTCCATGGATGTGCACTTTTAAATTCTATAGTCCGAATGATTTTAAAAGAGTATTGGAATTAATTTGTATGGTTTTGAAAAGTTAAAAACAATTTGATTGTTGTTTGTGTTGTGTGATACTAGATTTGATTAATTAAATTTATTAAAACGATAGTTAATTTGATCAATAATAGGATAATAGTAGAATTTATTCACTTAAATCACACATTGAACTGATTAGAAAATAGATAGAGATATATATACATGTGCATTTTATATGTTTGAACTGGTTAATGGATTGGCTGTTGAGTAAAGATTTTATTTGCGTGCCCGACAAATAGGTAAACCTTAATGAGTTGGATGCGAAATATTATTATATCAACTCCTGTGAATGCCATTGGATGCGGAGTGCTGGTTTTTCTGTGTGAAATAATAAACGTCGCCATAGGATAGTAACAATTAATTTTGAACTACATTACATGACATACTTCTGAAGATAGGCATACTTCATCATATACCACATAAGCATTTGGAGCTTGTTTGACGAGGTGGAAGATTTACCATACGAGCGAGAGGCTTGTATGGCGATGACTATATTTTACAGGTTGAACTGATGACTGATATGGACTATTTAAATTGTAATGATTAAATTGCCAAATTAACAAAAAACCCACATGGGTCTGGAGTTGACAATAATCACGTCTCTCTAGTTATTAGATACGGCACATGGACTATTTATTTCCTACATGGGGCAGGGTGACGAGAATTTATTCTCTAGAGTTATTATCAAAACATGCTCCCCTGTAAACACCAGAATATATCACTATAAATATGCGTATTCTTATTAGGATTTATTGGGTACCTAATACTGCCCAATAAATTTCCAAACCTCTCTCCGTACAAGGGAGGTTATGGCGAAATTTTTCGAAAATTCCGGGTGTTAGCCAAATTTTTGAAGAATTTGAGAATTCTCAAAAACTGAAAAGTTGAAGAATGGAAGCCAGATTTAACGTAGAGTTGAATAATCAAACCACTTTCAACTTTGTTCCTTTTCGGGGACGAAAAGTTTTAAGTGGGGGAGATTGTAACGACCCAGAAAATCTGAACCAATTTAAAATTTTTAAATTGGCAAAAATAATGGATTTTAAATATTTAAAATAAATATTTTAAATAATGGAAATGAAAAGTAAATATTTTAAATAGGGGAGTGTACTGCTATGGTGGACGTGGATGGATATTCTATGGCGCTTTCAAAAAATGCAGGTTCTGGCAGTAATCAATTGACTGTCATTCATTCTGTTAGTAAAAATGATATGTTGGGTTTGAAATGTGAGGAAATCTGCTCAAGTCAGGGGATCTTGGGGATGTCAAAAGGGGTTTTTCCGTTCTCAAAGTGTTTAGCGGTTGGTCGCAAGAATAAGAGGAGAAGAACCTCTGCTGTTATGAAATTTGATCTCTGGATGGCTATGAATAAGGGGATTTGTGTGAATTGTGATCAGTTTAAGTCGTGGTGGGTAGATCATAGTCAGATTGGTGATTCTGATTTGGTAGGTTTGCAAGAGGATAATGGTGAGAGATCTTATGATAGTGATTCTGATTTGTCTGTACCTTTGTCCAGGAGGGGCAAGAGTAGGGATGGCAATGGGGCGGGTCTAGGGTCCAAACCCGCTTGACCCGCCCCTGTTTTGACCCATTTAGACCCGCCCCATAGGGTCTTCGGGGCGGGTAGACCCGCGACCCGCTTTTGGAGGTCCGGGTCTAGGGTCGGGTCTGGGGCACGGCTAACCCGCCCCAACCCGACCCGCATGATTGAAACATCATTTAAACACTTTATAACTATAATGATTACTTGTCAATCTTCTTAGGTATACATGGTTATAACTTGAATATTATATTCTTTCAATCAACAAACTATAAAATTTTCATAATATTAAGTTACATCAATGATAATCATACAATAAACAAATGCATACATTTTGAACAATTATCTAACAACTCATTTTATTATATTCTATTATCATTGTCAATACATTATAACATTTATATAATTTATCATTTATTGATAAAAAATATAAGTATATAAATTCGTGTACATTAGAACATGATATCACCGGGTCGCGGGGCGGGTCGGGTCTACCCTGACCCGTACGGGTTTCGGGTACGGGGCGAAATTCCAGACCCGCACCGGGTCTACGGGGCGGGTCTGGGGCGGGGTTTAAAAAGTCCGGGTCGGGTCTGGGGCACGAGAAACCCGCCCCAACCCGCCCCATTGCCATTCCTAGGCAAGAGGAGGAGAGTATACCCCAGATCGGGCTTAGTTCGTCGTAGTGCGCGTATTAGATCTTATACTAGATTCTGATAGCTGTGTTTCGTTTTCTGACTTGGTTTCAGAACTCAAGAAGTAGTTATGCTGTGGGGATTGCAACATTTTTTTTTCCTAGTCTTATATTTGTTTGTTGTCTGGAGAGATTAGTCGTAGCATGTGTAGTTGTCTTTTTTTAGTTTTAGTCTTTTAGCTGACAGTCTGTACTTGTAATCACTTTTCATATATAAATATATGTGTGCTCTCTTCCTATTAGAAGATCACACATTTTGCTTTCAAAAAAAAAAGAAAAGTGATTTTGAATCGACAATTGAAAACGAATATAATTAATTATAATTATAAACAAGGCCTGAAATGGCGCTGCAGTTTCAAAATTTGAATTCAAATTTTGTCGGACTGTACCGGGTGCAAAACAAAACGGATTTTAGCGAAACCAAAAATATTTAAATCTGTTAGTGAACACCTTTCTAACGAATCTGAAAAATCGAATTTTCAAAACGGAAAGCAAAAGTTATGGCCAAATGAATTTTCAGAAAGGTGGCTCTAGAATTTATTTAGCCTGAGAAATTGGCCATTATGCAAATGACCTCGGAATTCAACGAAACCACTTTTGTTGGATCCGGGATGTGACGTTATTGCTAGGTTTCAAATTTCATAATTTTTGAAGCTAGTATGTGAGCGTGGCAAAGGAAAACGTGTTCTGGTCAATTACAGTTAAGTTGGATCGAACAGAAATGGGCCTTTTCGCAAACGGTTTCAGAATTCGACGAAACTAGTTTTGTTGGGACTGTATCGTCAAAACATAGCTAGATTTATTTTTCTGGAATTTTTCGAATCAATTTGTGGCCCTGGCAAATTGAAATGTACGTTCAAATTAAATATTGAATGTTTCATATTTTAATTTGAATGGAAACTGACTGAAATAGTCGAATGGCCCTTCGAAACATATCCCATTGTGTTCAGAATGGGGGTAAAACGTTAGGGACGATAGTCGTTGGGTTTGAATTGGTGTTCGTGTGTGAAAGAGGGTATTTTCGGATTTTTATAAATATATAAATAAACAAAAAAAATTCATTGGTCAGAAATTCTATTTTCCCTCTCCCTGAAGTTCGACTGAAGGCGGAAACACGTTCGAATCTTCCCATCCACTTTCCGATCAATCCACACAAAATTAGCCCTTCCTCCAGTTGAAGATTTTGTAGAGCTCCTCGAGATCTTAAAATCCATACCTAGTTTCGATTTTTTCATAGTGTATTTTGGGAGAACGGACGCCGAGAAGTTGCCGCCTTCACTTCGCCGCCCCGCCTGATTCGGACGACCGAGTTCGCCGCCGTTCAAGGCCTAGGCGCGCCTCTCCTAGCTCTTCGAGATGGCATAGGCCGATCGTCATATAGTTGCACGGATTTGAAGAAAATTCAAAACCTAGTTTTGAAGAATTCAGAGAGGTATCGGCCAGATTTATTTTCAACAGTTTTAACACCTTTAAACCGTTGCAAACTTTGAAAAATCATATCTTTTTCGTGTGTTGACGAAATTCGATGAAACAGGAAACATCATGACCGTGTGGACGTCTTCTACATTTTAGAAGAGACCGCATATTTTTCTGAGCCTTTTGCTATTTTTGGTGGAGTGGAACCCAATGTGAGATTTCTAATTTATAAACAATATGGAAAACGACGATGTATAAATTATATAGTCGATGTATGAGTTATATAAGCGTTGTACACCTCTTGTATAAGCGTTGTATAAGTTGTATGTTCGATGTATAAGTTATATATGCGTTGTAAAAATTATATATGTGTTGAAATAGAAGTGAATTGCTATATATAAATATAAATATATATATATACGCCCCTCGTCCACAAACCATGGACGATATTTATTGATTGTGATTGGTGTGAAAATTGATTGATAGAAAATTGGTTGTTTGGGATTGTTTGTGGTTGATATTGATAGATTGTGGTTGAAAAATACCCATTTGTGGTTGAGAAATATTTGGTTGAAACCACATAAGATTAGTTTGTGGAAATGAAATAAATATATACATGCCGCCTGCGTGCGAACTAGATGCATGATACCCATTGTCAAAAACCGCGAGGTTTTAAGGTAGAGCGAGGAGCCGTACTAGGGACGGTCCCGGTTTTAACTACCCTGCCGTTATGCTGCCGAAATTTTGAATAATATTCATGTGTTTGAATTATTTTCATTTGCTGAAACTATATTTATTCGTTGTATAGAAAACCTTCATGTGTTGAATCGATATTCATTCGTTGAATTGAAATTCATGTGTTGAATGGTATTCATATTTTGAAATAAATTGTTTCATAATAAAAATCACCTTTTATCAACTATAGGGACTATGTAAAATAATCTCATTTAAAAAGAAATTGTTTTATAAGAAAAATCCTATTTTTATTACCTATATAAACTATATGAAATAATAGTGTTTTGAAAGGAATTGTTTTACAATAAAAATCACATTTTTATTATATACATGAATTGTTGAAATGTGAAGTGTTAAAAATAGCAACTCGTTCAAATAAATATGCATGAGTTGAAATATTCATTAATTAGCTAATGATATGATTTTTGCCTATGCATGCAACATTAGAATGAATGGTGTTTTTAAACCATTTGGAATCAAATATGAAGTTGAATGGAAAATGATAAATGATAAGAACTGTATATATGTACATGCATATTTATTGAACAGGTTATAGCAAAGGGGCTAGAGAAGAGGAATAAAATTTTGTGCCCGACAAATAGGTACACATTTACTGTTTTGTTTGGGTGATGATTTTATGAGCCTGTTGGCTAGCCGCTTGGCTTTTTCTTTTTCTTTTTGACATGAGACGCCCGTGTGGCTATTTGGGAATTTTCCCAGCCCCTCCCGTACAAAGGAGGTTAGGGCGAAATTTTCCAAAATTTAAAGGCATTAGTGAAATATTTGAAGTGAAAACGATATCGAAATTGTTGAATGAACTATATTTATATAAATATATAAATATAAATAAAATTAAAACGAAACGTGGCCGTGCAGTTCGTGTTTTGAAACCGTGATTTCAAACAACTAGTGCGGGAAATCCGACCATTGGATTTTCCCGAAACCGCAACCATTGGGTTCGCCTTGGAAATATCTTTCCAACGGCACCAACTTTGTAAAAATCCAACGGTTGGATTGTCTGGAATGTTTAATTCAAATATGAAGAAAAACAGCGCCAGAAACGATTATATATATATATATAAATATAATTATATTTAATCGAATAACGACGCTGCAGTTCGTATTTTGAAATCGAAACTTCAAACGATTGTACCGGGAGATCCGACCGTCGGATTTTCCCGAAACTGGAACCGTTGGATTCGTTTTGAAAAGACCTTTCTAATGATGTAAATTTTGTGAAGATCCAATGGTTAGATTTTCAGATATGTGTAAATCAAATCTAAAGAAAAACAGCGCCACGGCCGCGTTATGGCCCGAAGCGTCGTTTTGAATAAATTGGCTATTTTAAAATAAATAAAAATAGCGATAAATCGTTATAAAATATCATAAACGATATGGAATGGAAACAAACTGAATTTGCTCGATTTATGTGGTATTTGATGGTTGAATGTGTTTGGTGTGAAAATTTCATTAAAGAACAAAATTGATGTTGTCGAATGATTTAACCATTGAAATAAATTGATTTGAAATTCTAAATATACGTGAATTATTTGAAAAGGCCGAGTTAATTCTCATTTCAAATAATTGACCAACGATTGAAAGTCGAAGATGAAGATGGTGGTCGAAGACCGGAGATCTTCACCTCGTTTGGATGGTAACCGAGGTCCTGATTGGGAGGCATCCCGAAATATGGATAATGAGTGGTGATCGTCCAGACGTACGTGGTGATCGATGGGTTTGCGAGGTATTTAGTGCCTTCGGTTTCGTTCAGACCCAGAACGGACTTGTAAATGGACTGTGTGTCTGACATTGGAGTTTATTCTGTGTTAATTGATCTCTGTAAAGTATACATCTGTTTGGCGGCGGAGAATTTATTCTTTTGCTTAACGCCCTTCTCTGAGACGCACGAGCTCAGAGGTTGTGTATCGATGGACATCAGTCGCATGGCATGAATTGCTAGTGTGACATGCCTAAGTGGCGAATGATCAGGGCTTCTGTTGAAAAGCAAAGTCTTGTGGTAATGATCAAAGCACCGCCTGTGTGGCGTAGCTTTGTGTATAATGTGAATTCGCGAGCCTCACACCCCGGTATAAACCAGAAACGGGAGAAGGACCTCAGGGAGGGCATGCGTTTCTTTCTAGCTAGGGTGGTGTCAGTGACCTACCAGCCCTGACATTTATATACTTTTCACCTGTGTGGTTGTTGCTGTTGCGAGGCGCCTCGGATATATCGGTCGATCCGGGACCGATGGAGCCATTCGTTGGCTCATTTGCGCCCCATAGGGCGGGGAGACGTATTGTTCAGGCATAATAATCCACATCGGTGGACCGGCCCTGACGATCCAAGGGTAGTTACGGCTGTTCCTGAGACATGGTAGGCTAGATTGTCTCGAATTCGGTAAGGACTATCTTTTGCCTTGGTTCATGACGGAAATCCAATTTCCAAATACGTGACTGTGCGGTTTTGATTGTATATATATATGGCGACATAGTGGCATGGGACGCTCATGTCGTCTATGATTGATAGTTATCGTTTGAAATTGTTTTCAACACATATAAACCCTAGCAATAATATCAAATGCCTTTGTTTTACTCGTATCAAGCATATTTTGGCCATTATAAGATAAAACTCTATCCTCCGGTTTGCGTTGCATTGTGTGATGGGAACTGAGTCTTATAATGGCTTCATTTTATAAAATTCATTGCGTTGTTTAAAAGAAAGATTTGCTTTAAAGCACTGGCAATCCGATGGAGTAAACCCGTTCCACGAAAGTGGCGTGGTCCTGTGATTAGCCATATATTAAATGTGTTGAATAGATTTCTTATACCAGTCCCATGACTGACTCGTAGTTTGTTTCACTTTCAAACTCGGGTGCCCCTTTCTACACGGGCAGCCTTGTACTCAGGTTTAGCTGGTTCTTTCTGGATAGCTGGAGCTGAAGGTGGATTCTATTATTTATCTCTTTTTATGCTGTTCAGCTCCTATTGTACATATTTTGTTTGTTTCCGCTGTGGACATTTATGTATAGCTGAACTGTATTTGTACTAAGTAAGATCCTGTATACTGTGTAATTCTGATGATTACTTTTATCCAGTATATTCTATCGTTCATTATCTGGTGTATTTATTTAATTTTGTTCTGCTATTATCTGTTTCTTTGTTATATTCCAAAGATAACCCTTGTCTCCGTCATAACGGGATTTGGGGATGTCACATGGCCGGAGGCGGCTGTTGATTTCAAGCTAGGGTTTGGCGGAGGGATTTGCGAGGTTCAAAGAGAGAAAAGGGGGGCGGAGGAGGAAGAAGGAGGTGCGAAGGGGAGGTGGCACGGCGGTGGCGCACAGGCGAGGGGGTGACGAAGTTTGGGCGACGGCGGTTTTTTCAGAGGAAGGAGCACGATTTTCTTTTATTTATTTATTTATTTTATCTTGTATGAAATGAACGATAGGGGAGGGGAGAGAGAAATAAAAGGGTTGACCAAATTTAATAATATGTATTTAATTATTTAATTCCAAAAAGTAACTTTTTATTTTGAACTCCAAATCGAACGCACCGACTGCTATCCTCAACTAATTACCCTCATTCCGAACACAATGGGATATGTTTCGTAACCCAATTCGGCTGTTACGATCAGTTTCTACTAAATTTAAAATATACATCATTATATTTTAAATTCAGACGCACATTTTAATTACCAGGGTCACACACTAACTCCAAAAATTCCAGAAAAATAAATTTGGCTATATTTTGACGAAATGGTCCCAACAAAACTAATTCGTCAAATTTGGAGACCGTTTGAAAAACGGTCATTTTCAAGTCGATTAAATTCAAACTGAATTGACCAAACACGTTTAAATCCACCACGCTCACATATTGAGTCCAAAATTTATGAAAATTGGAGTCTAGCAATAATTTGACATTCCGGATCCAACAAAAGTGATCTCATCGAAAACGGAGGTCGTTTGCAAAATCGCTATTTTTAAGGGCTATATATTATATAAAATTCCATAGCGACTATTCTGAATTTTCAACTGGACATAACTTTTTATTCCGTCATGAAACTGGATTTTTCACATCCATTGGAAAGATATTTTCTGACAGATTCAAATATTTTTTCTGGTTTCACTGAAATACGATTTATTTTGAATCGTGTACATTCAATTGAAATTTGAAATCGAATTTTCAAACTACCGCGCCATTTCCAATTCCTTTTATAGTTAAAATAAATATTTATATTCTAACTTCGATTTAAATAAATTTATACATTCTAATTCTATTCAAAATAAATTTCTAGTCGTTATTATTTAAAATAAATCATTTTAAATATTCAAAATTCATTAAAATTGCCAAAATAAAAATTTTAAATTGGTTCCGATTTTCCGGGTTGTTACAATCTTCCCCACTTAAATCTTTTCGTCCTCGAAAAGGAACAAGCTAAAAGTTGTTTAACTAACCAACTTAACTTTCAGTTTGGCTTTCATTCTTCAACTTTTCAGTTTCTAAGAATTTTCTAATTCTTCAAAAATTTGGCTAACACCCTAAATTTTTGAAAAATTTCGCCATAACCTCCTTTGTACGGGGAGACTTTAAAACTGCAACTAGCTACGCAGGGCCCTCATCATCCAAAAAGAAAAAGAAAAAGCCAAGAGGATAGCCAATCGGCTCATAAAATCATTCAAACCCAATAAATTTGTAAACATGTACCTATTTGTTGGGCATACAATTTTGTTCCTCTTCTCTAGCCTCCTTGCTATGACCTGTTCACACACACACACACACACATATATATATATATATATATATGTGTGTGTGTGTGTGTGTGTGTGTACATGCATGTATTTCCAAACAATTTTTAATTCAATTTCAGATTTGATATAATTTGGCTAAATTTACCATTCTTTCATGTATTGGTTTTATTAGTTAACAAATAATCATGCAACACGAATAGCAATCAATTTGTGAATTAGCTTTTCAAATGCATAACTTTAATATATATATTCAAAAATCATCTTTTTGGTGCTAAATCATAGCAATAACCCTATCTGGCTTTGGTTCTCACACCATTCAATTGGAAATATATAGATATCTCACTTTCGAATTTCGAACACAAATACTGATGATACTATAGTAATCATTAGTTTCGTCTCCGAATGACTGGAGTGTGGTTCTATATCTATCCAGCATATTAAAACTTCGAATATACGTTTGCAAGGCATATATGCAAAATCTTTATATACTCGATTGTCCAAATTCAATATAAAATAAATATTCGAATACGTATAAAATGCTTTTAAATTTTCGAAACAAAGTTTGTTTTTATAGATAATACTCTTCTAACTCATTCTAGGATACTATTGATCTTATCTCTAACTAGTCATTCTCATTGAATATTACTAATCCAATCTCTGATGAATTCTTTCGTTTGGTTCTAATGTGTCTTGTTCTCAAGCTCTGTAAACCAAATCTCTGATACCAACTGAAACAACCCGAACTTCCCCATAAAGGAAAGCCCGGATTTAGTTGAGAACACAAACAGAAGAACTTTTCCTTGCTTATAGTACAAGAATATACAGAGTATGAACAAATAATATACATCTGATAAATATCAGATATTTACAAATTTCAATGCAGGGGAAAATAATACAAAACACAACTGAAAGAAATACACGGATACAGAGTGTTCCGAATATAGCTCCAGCTGTAAACCAAGATCCTGTGAATATAGTATCTGCAAAACCAAAACTACTAGCTGCCTGTGTGGAAAATGGGGATACCCAGAGTTTAGATTAAAACAATAAACTCCAGGTCAGTCATGTGACTGGTGTGAGAACTAAAACAGTTATTTAAAACTTTACTTTAAAAGAGCGTAAATCAAGGGAACACACCGTATAACACAGAACGGGTTTCCTCCCAAGAATACTAGTGCATAGAACAAAGAGCGCAATGCTTTTTGGAAAAATGAAGCTATTGTAAGACGCAGGTCCCATCACACAATGTAACGCAAACCGAAGGATAGGGTTTTCCCTTATAATAGCCAAACATGCTTGGTACGTTTAAAACAAATCATTTGATACTATTATAAGTGCATAGTATATAAAACAATTTCATATATGAATGTATCAACCTAAGAGGTATGGGTACCATCTATCATGTCACCATACTAGGCTCTATAGTTAAAACCGAAATGTCACGTATTGGAAATTGGAATTCCGTCACGAGTCTAGGAAAGTGGTGTACTCCTAACCGCTTCGAGACACTCTAGCCAGTGCCTCAGGACTACACACTCTAGGCAACCTTGGATCCTGCAGTGCCGGTCCTCCCTTACATTTGAGGATTATTTATTCCTGAACACACGTTTCCCCGCCCTATGGGGCGTAAATGAGCCAGATGAATCAATATCCATTGGCTCCACAGTAACGGATATATCCGAGGCGCCTCGCAATCCAACAACTACATAGGTAAAAATATAAATGTCTGGGCTCCATACTATGACACCACCCATGGCTAGAAAGAAACATCACGTTCTCACTGCATTCCTTTATCCCTTTTTGACTCATACCGAGGTGTAACGCTCGCGAATTAATGCTATACACAAAGCTATGCCCTTTAAGGCCGTGCTTTGATCATCAGCCACAAGACTCTGCTTTTCAACAGAAGCCTTGATCACTGCATTTCTGCATGTCACACAGGCAATTCACGCCATGCGATTGATGTCTATTGATATATAAACTCTGAGCTCGTACGTCTCAGAGAAGGGTGTTAAGCAAGAGAATAAATTCTCTGCCACCAAACAGATATATATTTAATAGAGATCAATTAGCACAGAATAAAATCCAATGTCGAACACGCATCCATTTACAAGTTCGTTCTGGGTCTGAACGAAACCGGAGGCATCTTATTCGTCGTCCCATATGTCCAATACACGAGAGAGGTCATCGCATATCCAGTTGATCTCCAAGTACGTTTAGACGATCACCACTTATTACCTTGTCTTGGGTGTACGGCCCAATCAAGACATCAGTAATCATCCAAATGATGTGAAGACCTACGGTCTTCATCCACCGTCTTCATCGTCGACTTGTCATCAAATCGGTTATTCAAAATGGGTATGAACCTGGCCTTTCCAAATTACTCGCATATATTATAAACAAGTGCTGTAAAACACAACATACATCTCATTCCAATTCTGAATATTCTTTTATTTAAATATTCATATCCTTCAGGAAAGGTTCCCATTAATTTTATCAAAGATAAATTCTATAAATTTATTCTTTAATGTTCATTTGGATATTAATTCAAACCAAATTAAGGTTTATCCAAACTAGTTGGGATTAACTCACCTTACCGAAGTAATCATTTGTTTAATTTTTCCAGTCCCAACCTGTTCATCCCATGGAGCAAAACTGATTATACTCCATAAATAACACCACGGGGTTATCAGTAAAATTAATTACAATTTCACCGTTCAAATCTGATTAAAGATTTAACTATCGCTTGGAGCAAATCTAGTGGTACTCCATTCTTGATCATTTCCCAAATTTGATAATTTAAATTATCAATTCACATTTCAATCTAATTAAAGATTCATTACAACTCCACTTAGTTTTAATCTTCCCAAAATTCAATATTAATGATTATTTGACTTTGGAAACACAAACATGCCGCATCAACAATCTACATCGTACTATTGATTTCGGCCGATATATAACCTCTAAGCTCGTACGTCTTAGAGAATGGTGTTAAGCAAGAGAATAAATTCTCCGTCACCAAACAGGTATATATTTAGCAGGGATCAACCATTCAGTTCGAAATACAATGTTAGACATGTAATCCTGTCTTTATCTGGATTAAAGAACTAATGTCATCTAAAACACAGTTCCCGATAAACCCGAATCACATTCCATTAATTATGGAATCTTCACGGAAAACATATATAATTGATATCAATTTCCGTATCCGACTAATAATATAAATGGAATAACGACAAAGCCTTTTAAATTCCATATATATTAATAGTCTTCCTCCACAGAAGTTCATTTTGATTATTACCAAATCGAATTCCATTCCATTCCAATTAAATATTAATTAATTAGAAAACTTTGCTTTGGAAAATCCCATTAAATCTTAATAAAAGATTTATATATTCCAAATCACATTTTACTGTAGATCGGGTTAAAGAACGAACGTCGTTAAAAATACAATTCACAATAAACCCAATTCACATTCCATTTTAATTCCAATTAAATGTTAATTAACTGGAAACACTAATAATCTTAATTAGAAGATTTATTATTTTCACATGGCATTTAAGAACAGTGTTATTTAAGACACCATTCACGACAAACCAAAAATCCAATTCTTTTATTCAATTCCAATTAAATATTAATTAATTGGAAAAACTTAACTAAATCTTAATCAAAGATTTATTCTTTTCTCAACTGGGTTTAAGAACAGTGTTAACGAAGACAACATTCATGACAAACCCAAAACCCAATTCAATATTAAATACAAGGCTCCGAATAGAAATTATATCGGCTTATATTCAATATCAAATTCTGAAATCAATAAATATCGTATTGGGAATGACGATATATATATCTTCCAAATTCCCATATCAATATCCGTACAATCACGGAATCCAATATCGAAATATTCCGAAGATAATTTCGATTCAAATCTATTTCAATTCATATATTGGAAATTCTGGTTATTTTTAAAACCATTTAAAATCCAATTTATTTATTTAAAAATATTGGATTATAATTCTAGTTCATAACTAGTTCATTTTTGATAAAAATATATTTTTATCTTTACAAATATGGAATTTTTCATGCCAATTCTTTCCAAATCATTTATTATGATTTTACACAAATTATTAATATTTTTAATAATTCTATCAAGGACCGTACAGTCGATTTCCATAAACGGTCATCGAACTGCAGTTACAACGACCTTTTCCAAATTTGATTTGGAAATTATTCCAAATCCAACCGTTAGATTTCAATTCACTTATATTCGTTGGAAAGCTCTTTTCGATACGAACCCAACGGTTTCGGTTTTAGGAGAATCCGACAGTCGGATCTCACGATATGTCCATTCGAAGTCAATGGTTGAAATTCGTGAACTACCGCGGTGCGGCGCGTTCAATCCTGGCCATTAAATATATAATATATATATATATATTTCATCGATTTCTATTTAAAACGTATTTTATAAATCGTTTTAAATTATTTTTCAAAATGATTTCAACTTCATATTCAATTTTAAATCAAAATTGAATATTCCATATCATTAATGTATAAATGATAATATTTTCAAAACATTAGATTTTGAAATCTCTTCCTTTTCGATATTCATTATAAAAATGAATAAAATCAATATAAATATCGTTCACATCAAAATGACGTTAATCTAATCAACACGGCTTTATATATTTAAATATTTTCATGTCCATCCCAAATCAGACATCCAAATCATATTTCGATCCATTACTGAATATTATTTTAAAATATTCATTACTCGTCATTTTAAAATATTCTTTAATTTAAAATATTCATTCTTTCCGAATTGGAATCAGACACATTTAATTACCATATAATTTTTTTTATATGGATTTCATACACACATGTACACAACAATAATCAAACACAGTCAACCATCATCCAGAGTGCATTACACAACTGCATAAGCGTTAAATATAAATAATTAACGCTTATAACAGTCTATCAACCCATCGATTGACATACAACTAAATATTGGCATTAGTGTATGTCTAATATCATCCCAATACCCGTGTGGGGTTTTCAGACAACAAAGATTGATTATTATTTGTGCAGTTGGGCGATGTGTAAAATATATCATCCCAATCAATATCAGTCAAATGTGTATACATAAACAAATCGTCCAATTTGTAAATGAATATTTATTTTATTCATATACACGTTAAAAATTATATTTTTAACTATAAAATATTTATTTCAACACATGGATATTTTATGCAGTTCATTTATACAATAAAAATGATATTTTTATTGTTCTAACATTTTTAGAAAATTTCGGCAGCATAACAGCGCGATACTAGAACCGGAATAAGGTGTAGCCTTATCCCTCGCCTAATAATGGCTCGCGCCATATACAAACCAAATTATAATCAATTCAATTTAATTCCTAAACCAAATGCAAACAAATAAACCAATCAACCAAACACTCAAACAAACATGGTTTCAAACAAAGGTGTCGGGTGCTACTAAGCACCGTCTGCATCCTAATATATATATTTAACTAGAAAATAAATTAAAGTGAGAAGTTCTCACCTTTGGGATCCACTCCTCCAGTTCTGAATTTCTGAACCGTTTGGATTTGCGCAAAATTGCAACGCTGTCTTTTCCACGCTGTTCATAGCAAAAATCACATTTTTAATAAAAATCATATATTTATGCCGCTACTCCATATATAAAAATCTAATTTTTATATCGCTACTTCCTACATAGAAGTCTAATTTTTATATCGCTACTTCAATTATAAAAATTATATTTTTATATCGCTATTTCTTATATAAAAATTATATTTTTATATCGCTATTTCTTTATAAAAAATATATTTTTATTTCAAATCTATATGTATAAAACTCATATTTTTATAGCGATGTTTATATTATAAAAATCATATTTTTATGGCATTATCATATATATAAAAATCATATTTTTACAATTCAGATTTCTATATAAAAATCATATCTTTACATCGCTACTTCATTATAAAAATTATATTTTTATAGCGCTTTATATATAACAAAGTTTATATTTTTATATCGCTATACATATAATAGAATTCATAGTCTTATCTCGCTATTCAAAAAATAAAAATCAGATTTTTGTATGCTATTCATATAAATAAAAATCATATTTTTCTTTATAAACTATACATGAAAAAATAATCATATTATTCTTTATAAACTATACATAAAAAAAAAAATCATATTTTTCTTTGTAAACTATACATGAAAAAAAAATCATATTTTTCTTTATAAACTATACATGAAAAAAATCATATTTTTCTTTATAAACTATGCATGAAAAAAATCTTATTTTTCTTTATAAACTATACATGAAAAAAAATCATATTTTTCTTTATAAACTATAAACTATGCATGAAAAAAAATCATATTTTTCTTTATAAACTATACATGAAAAAATCATACTTTTTTTTATAAACTATACATGAAAAAATCGTATTTTTCTTTATAAACTATACATGAAAAAAATTATATTTTTCTTTATAAACTATGCATGAAAAAATCATAGTTTTGTTTATAAACTATACATGAAAAAAAAATCATATTTTTCTTTCTCTAAAAATCATATTTTTCTTTCTCTAAAAATCATATTTTTAAACCACTAAAAGATCGCATTTTTAAATCTCTAAAAATCGCATTTTTAAACCACTTAAAATCGCATTTTTATCTAGGAATGAAAAATCAGAAAAACTTACTGTTGAAATTGGAAGCGACGAGGGGGATGGCGGTTGGAGGATATGCTGCGGTGATGGTCGACTGGCGACGGTGCCCCATTGGCTGGAGGCAGCTGTTGATTTCGAGCTAGGGTTTGGAGGAGGGATTTGCGGGGTTCAAACAGAGAAAACGGGGGCGGAGGAGGAAGAAGGAGGTGCGGAGGGGAGGTGGCACGGCGGTGGGGCCCTCCGGCGGTGGCGCGCGGGCGAGGGGGCGATGAAGACTGAGCGACGGCAGTTTTCTCCGAGGAAGGAGCGCGATTTTTTTTTAATTTTATCTCGTATGAAACGAACATCAGGGGAGGGGAGAGAGAAATAAAGGGGTTGACTAAATTTAATAATATATATATATATATTTAATTATTTAATTCCAAAAAGTAACTTTTTAATTCGAACTCCAAATCGAACCCACCGACTGTCGTCCCGAACTAATTACCCTCATTCCGAACACAATGGGATATGTTTCATAACCCAATTCGGCTGTTATGATCAGTTTCCGTTAAATTTAAAATATAAATCATTATATTTTAAAGTCAAACACACATTTTAATTTACCTGGGCCACGTACTAACTTCGAAAATTCCAGAAAAATAAATCTGGCTATGTTTTGACGATACGATCCCAAAAACACTAATTTCATCGAATTTGGAGACCATTTGAAAAACGGTCATTTTCCAGTTGATTAAATTCAAACTAAATTGACCAAACACGTTTAAATCCGCCACGCTCACATATTAATTGCAAAAATTATGAAAATTGGAATCTAGCAATAATTTGACATTACGGAACCAACAAATGTGGTCTCGTCAAAAGCAGAGGTCATTTACAAAATCGCTTTTTTAAGGGCTGTATATTATATTAAATTCCATAGTGACTATTCTGAATTTTCAACTGGACATAACTTTTTATTCTCGTTATATAATCTGGATTTTTCACATCCGTTAGGAAGATATTTTCAAACATATTCAAATATTTCTTATTTCACTGAAATCTGATTTATTCTGAATCTTGTACATTCAATTGAAATTTGAAATTGAATTTTCAAACTACCGCGCCATTTCCAATTCCTTTTATAATTAAAACAAATATTTATATTCTAACTTCGATTTAAATAAATTTATACGTTCTAGTTCTAACCAAAATAAATTTCTAGGAGTTATTATTTGGGTTGTTACGCTGTCGCTTTTCGAATGGGTATCCTCAACATAGCCGCTGCCATCATGGCCACCCCAAACATAACCAGGTATTCCGGTGCAACTACTAGAACTCCAACTTGGCTTCCGTCTCCTACTCCTTCAGTTCTAAACTCACTCCTAGAGGTTTGACGACTCATTCTAAATCTAAAATAGAATGATTAGTCCACTTACAAGATAAACTACTAAAGAAGTACTAATGCTACTACTATATATGCTAATATGTATAGTAAGTATCCAACTGAAATCTACAAATACATCTCTCATATGTAATTACGTCTTTGAATTTTGGCTACAATCATTGACCAGAGCTCTGATACCAAATGTGACGACCCCCCATAACCCCTGCGCTATACAAGAGGAATAATGCGCTGAAAGGCATGCCAGGCAGCTATGGACGATTATTAGAGTATGTAAATAACATCAGAACCTGTCGTAAATTTCACAGCGTAAAGATAAAATATAATAGAACATATACAACAGGTAATATTAGTGAAGCATATTTTAACAGAAATCTCAAATTTTCAAACAACAAGAAAGTATATCCTTACACCAGGAGGGCAACACATGTCTGTACAAATTTTCCTCACTACAGCACTTAGAGTAGAGTAATGAACAACAGAAATCTAAATAATATATAGTAGGAAAGACAGTACGCTAGCCTTCTGCTTACCTCCGAACTACTACATCGTCTTTACTATGCAATCACGTGCCACCTAGTCTGCCTATCCAAAATCGAATGTACAACCCAAGGTAATAAGAGGGAAACATAAAACCTTGAGTTAGACAACAGTCTTAGTGAGCGATAAAATAGCTAACAAACTTCATCAATAAAGTTTATGAGAATGGGTAAGAAAACTAACTAATTTACCCACAACATCAAAGAAGAGCATAACTTCCATCTTCCCCACATCGGACAGTGATAGCCTTTACAACCCATACAACCAAAGGGAATATAATTCATCCATAGTAATCAGAATGACCATTCAATCATAGTAAATAGAAGAAACCAATCAGTAACACTCATAACATACCGATTATAGATTTCACGTAAACCATCTTAATCGAATTCATCATCCCTCAAGCACAAGCCCCAGAGGCCGAAACCAATATCATACATGCACCCAAGAAATATCTCCTTCGACGTTAGACAATCTACATGAGACGGTACAAACAAAGAAACCAATCATCCAGGACAGACTCTGGCTATCACTGCCAATCCTGCTTTGAAACCATCATAATCGTATGACTAGCCCATACTGCCATCCGTCAAGGGCTAATGGCAACCCCGGTCCTAACAAAACCCCATATGTATTTGCATCGTTATATACCTAGGTCTTTTTACCGATACCTAGGGTACTCGACCTACATCTAGTCTTTTAGATGCCCCTATTATACCCCTGTTTTGGGCCCACTAGAACCTACGGCATGATAATTCCTCAGCCTTCACACCTTTAGTCATCTTCACTTGTGACTATCCATAAGCTCAGAACACTTTAGAGCAACCATTACTTCACACGAGCTCAATACATCCTTGAGTCATTCTTTCACATGAACTCAATACATCTTTGAGTCATTCTTTCTCATGAAATCAATACATCCTTGAGTCATACTTTCACATTCGTTGTATACAACCAAGAACGAGCAAATCACATCACTTTGAACATCCACATCTGGACTCTCGTCGAAGCCACCATCTCAACACCCTTGAGTTATCACCACACCCGTTACATTTCAACGATCAACAAATGCATCACACTGATCATCCCTACTTAAACTCTCTTCGAAGCTAGAACCGTCGTCGACTCAAAAACAGGCTTCGTTTGGTCGATACTACATTTCATAGCATTTCCATCTTATTCGCAATGAAAAACTGGCCAAAATGTCAAAACAGCCTTTACAGCATTTCTGAAATGCTGTTATATCCCCTAGTTCAATTATGCATCCATGCGCGACTGAAACCCATGTGCGACCGACCACAACATTTTAAAAATGTTGTAGTAGGTGCAACCGAAAACAACATTCCACAAATGTTGTTGTAGGTGCGACAAAAACCCATGCGCACCGACCACAACATTTCACAAATGTTGTCGTAGGTGTGACCCAAAACACATGCGCGATCGGCCACAGCATTTCACAAATGTTCTTGTAGGTGCGACCTACCACATGCGTGACCAAACACAGCATTTCACATATGCTGTCGTAGGTACGACTGACCACATGCATGACCGACCACAGCATTTCACAGATGTTGTCGTAGGTGCGAACGACCAGATGTGCGAACGACCACATGCGCGACCGACCACAACATTCCACAAATAGCATCGTAAGTGCATCGTAGGTGCGACCGACCACAACATTTCACAAATGTTGTTGTAGGTGCGAACCAAACCCATGCCTCTCCAAGAAAACACACCATGAGAGAGCGACCCCCCTATGTACGACCCAAAGCCTGCACTTCACCAATTCCACTCCAATTTCCACCAAAACTTCGCCAAACGATGGATTTGATGAAACCAACTTGTCCAATTCATCAAATATGATCAAAAAGATGGTATGAACCCACTAACAACATGAGCACAATGGTTTTCTCCAAATTATGTAAATCACTCCATACATAATAATGAATGGTCATATGAACTATGACACCCCACGTCCGTTAATGTCACTCATTAAGAGAAGGCATTAAGTTCTGTAAAGCGTTATAGGTAAACAAAAACAGAAACATTACAAGACGGATATAAAAGCAACAGCGGAATTCAAATTTTTATTTCAAACATAAATAATAACATCGTGGTCCAAAATATCACAAGTCTGAAACTACATAAAAGCCATTACAAAAACATAAAACTTTCTGTCTTGTTCCATTAGAGTACATAAAAAGCATAATTCCCCAAAAAGAGACAAAGCCATAGTAGAGATAAGAACTTGAGCAATACTTCAAGGGCAGCTCCTTAGCAAGATAAAAGCAGAATCATGGTCAAGCCTGAGTGTTCCCGCCCTGAGAACCTGGGGGGAAACGGAAGAAAGAAGAGGAAACAAAAAGGGTCAGACATAAAGTCTGACAAGTCCATTTACTTTTAGTAAGTAAATAAATAAAAGTAGCATGAAAGACATATAAAGTGAATAAGAGAGAGATAACTACATAAAAGGTAAGCATGACAAGGTAACATGATAGAGTGTATACACTTCCCTAATGATTACTCTGCACTATTACTACAATAACCAGAATGACATGATCCCTTCCACTATAAGGTGGTAGACTTAGGCATACGTCTGAATGTATCCTAACTACTACCCTTATCGATTGGCTCCCTAATCCGCGTAGATACTCTATGCCGGCCCCACCGTAGGATATATCATGTACTAAAGTGGCAACCCTTCACTGATATGCATAGCCCCATATCTATAGGTGTCACGGTCGTCTTATCCCCCTCTGCCCGGCCCGTACGTGCCTATGACCCAGTTGGTTTGCACCGCCCACACCGTCCTCCATGTTTGGATCTCTTACAATCTGTTCAGTAAGTGTGCCCCTTCTCCGACCTAGTTCGGAGTACTTTGTTTGATACCTACTCCGGGTTACTGACTGAAAAGGGTCCCACGCAACATAATACAAGCTCTCCCCTTTGTCTTGTATCCCCCACTAGGTTTTCTATAGGTTATATTTACCCTAAATGGTGTCTTTAATTATATAACCTCAATCTTTATACCGTTTATGCTTACCTATAGGTGTCTTTAATACATAACCCCCAATTGGTTAAGTTTTGTGGGCCTATATTTAAATATTACCCGCCCATCTCAGATATACTTAACTTAACCCTCCCATTGTTCAACCAAGTTTACTTAACCCCTATTCATGTTTATGTTCACCCAATCGCTATGGATTCAACTAGGTTAAGTATTCCAATTTCTTACCATGTCCATTTATGGTTTATAATGGGCAAGACCTCCACATTAGGCCTACAGCTTGTGGATGCTGGATATGTCAGTCTGGTCTGGGTAGACTTCTTCCACAAGTTGGGCCTAACCTCGTATCTTAGCCGGTCTCGTATTTGTGCACTTAGACTCCTCACATTAGATTAATCATTTGCGGTTGCTGGATATACCGGTCGGGTCCGGGAAGACTTCCACCACAAATGCAATCTAACCTCGTATCATAAGTGCAGTTACAGTTTCTAATTACTGTAATTCTAAGCATTTTAACCAATTAATTACCTATGTCTTATAGGTGTTCATGCCCATTTACTCAATTATATTCATAGTGAATTATATGTCCAAATTCATATTCATTATACAAAATATGCCAATTCTAATATATTCCCTCGTTCCCTAACTAACGCATTCACATATATTTGACAGCATGCCTAGGCTAGAAAATAGCCTGGCCATAAACAATAAAAAGGGAAAGGTGATAGGAAGATGACAGTAGTGATTATTCCAACATAACTGGCATAAATATATATACTGGCATAAACATGTAATTGGTATAATAATAAGGTGGACATAAAAGCAGATCTAGTGAACAGGTGATGGTAAAACTAGATCTAACATAATAAGGATGTTCTAATAGGCATGAAGAGATCTAAATTAGGATTCATATGTCCAATTGATGACAGATCTAAATTAACCACTACATGATAGGTTGAAGATAATTTAGAGGGAGAATTAGATCTAAACAAGATTTTAACTATCCAATTAATGACAGATCCAAATTAACCATAAACATAGACAAAGGTTAAGATCCACATATGTGACATGATAAATTAACCACAAGAGAATTAGATCTATAAAAATAGATCTAGCATGAGAAAGGTTAAGATCCAAGAATATCATAGATTCATAATTTATAATAGATCCAAATCACAGTTGTATCACGTTTACTTTTAGTCATTTAAATCTAAAAATAACTAAACTCACAATGTTTGGATTTTAGAAGATAGAAGAGAATTGTTGGTGTTGAATCTCGGATCTAAACTCGAATCTCTAACTGATTAGCTCTAGATGATAGTTGCAAAAGAAAAGGATTTGGTTCATTTCAAGTACCGATAGCGTTTGGCCTCCACTGATTTTCAGTGAAGAAAATAAGAGAAATGGACATCTATATTTAGCTGTTAGCCTCTAAAATCTGTCCTACCACTTCAGCCCTAGGGGGGTCGACCCCCCTTAGGGAGTCCACCCATGGGTCGACACCACCCTTGAGCGGTCAACCCCGGGGTCGACACCCCTCCTATAGGGTCGACTCCCCTAGGTGGGATTTTTCTTGCTTCCCTCAATTTCCGTGATTTCGAATTTTGAACTGAAATTTTGAATTCATGGGCCCTATATATATAATCATCTTGCACGTATTCAAACTTCAAAGCTTCATAACTTCTTCATACATTGTTCGTTTTACGTAAACCAAATGTCTATCTTGACCAATATTTCGAGTTGAACGCAATCGCGCAGTCCGTTTCCCTTAATTCCAAATATTAAATTAATTATTATTTAATTTATCCTCTTCTAGTGTTGTTAAAATTACGGGGTGTTACATTCTCCCAAACTCAAAGATTTCGTCCCCGAAATCTCTAAGTTGATAAGAATGTATATCCTACCATCCATCATCCATCTACTCATTCATCAATAACAAGCATCTGTTGTCCTTAAAGATTTCTAATGCTTATATGAGCATATGCAAAGGTGTGTGTATATGTCCCAATACTAATGCGAAGATTAAGCGGCCTACAGATTTAGTCGACCTCCTTAATACAATGTATGCTAGTGCCATGAATCCAATATATATGAAAATAATCCTATTATAACATGTAAGTTCTATATGTGTGCACACTCATCCGTCCAAATGCACATCCATATGCTAATACATCCATTTTCACCCATTAAAGAAAAGAAAAATGCACACACATACATAAGTGGTATGAGAGTGATTGAGCCAATCTAGTGCCTATGTGTGTGTATGTGCATCCAGAGGCAATTGCTAGCAAACACTTGCATCCATCAAATATAACATGTCTCAAACACATGTTTACATCCATAGGATTCCTATCTAAAGATCGAAAATACTATAGATAGGACATACTCAAATGATAGAAGAAAACATAGATAAAACTTTGGAAAAAAGAGTTAAGAACATACCCTCGAAAAGGAAAAGGGTAAGAAGCACGAATCCTGTCTTCAGTCTCCCAAGTCTCATTCTCTGGGTTATCTCCCCATTAAACCTTTATCAGCTTGATTTCTTTATTGCGTAGCTTCTTAACTTCTAATCCAAGAATACGGGTAAGAGCTCGACTAACTGTTGCCTCCTTTTCCACTTCTACTTTCTCTAATATAATTGGCTCAACAACTTCCATCGTGTCATGCAAGCACTTGCGCAGATGAGAAACGTGGAAAACATCATGAACGCCAGATAGATTTTTTGGGAGCTTTACCCTATAGGCCATTTGGCCGATTGTCTCGGTTATGGGAAATGGTCCCACAAATCCGGGTGCCAACTTCCCTACAGACCCAAAGCAAATCACATTCCTCAAAGGCAATACTTTAATAAAAACTAAGTCTCTAACTTCAAATTCGATGTTAGTCCTTCTTTTGTCTACATAGGATTTCTGCCTATCTTGAGCTGTCTTCATCCGCCGTTGAATAAGATCAATTTTCTCGGACGTTTCTCTAACCATATCAAGTCCAAGTAATAATCTTTCTGTAGATTCCCCCCAACAAGTTGGTGATCTACAGGGTCGTCCGCACAATGCTTAGAAGGGCGCATACCAATGCTAGCTTGATAAATATTGTTGTAGGTAAACTCTACTAAAGGAAGATGCTCTTCCCAAGTCCCTCCGAAGTCTAGGATACATAGAATTAAAAGATCCTCAAGAACTCTGCTCACCCTCTCCATTTGTCCAACAGTCCGAGGATGATAAGCGATAATCAAACACAACTGTGTACCTAATGCTTCTTGCAAGCTCCTCCAAAATTCACTGGTAAAGATGGGGTTACGATCGCTTACGATGCTGGAAGGTACTCCATGAAGACGAACTATCTCGCGAACGTAAATTGCTGCAATGATGTCATCCTCTTACTCCAAACTGGAATGAAATGAGCACTCTTAGTGAGTCTATCCACCACAACCCAGATACCGGTGTTGCCTTTCTTCGATTTAGGCAGGCCATCTATGAAATCCATAGAGACGCTCTCCCATTTCCACTGAGGAACCTCCAAAGGATGAAGTAAACCACCGGGCACATTAAACATTGAGAAACAAACTCTGCCACATCTTTTTTCATCCCAGCCCAATAGAAAACCCTCTTCATGTCTCTGTACATCTTATCATCACCTGGATGAATAGTCATCTTAGAATGGTGGGCTTCTTCAAGGACTGCCTTTATCAAAGTTCCAGTCTGAGGACCACAAAGCCTTCCGTCCCTTTTCATCTATGGAATATCTACTGAGGTGACCAGAAGTCTACCCTTTTCTGAGCTTATCAATGATGTCTAAAATCTATGGGTCTCCTTTTTACGAAGCTCCTATCTGATCCATAAGAGTTGGTCATATTTCTAGTGATGCAAATAAATCAGGCAAAATCTTGATGGAGGGTCTAAAGTCAAAAGTTGATATGAACTCCAAGATCTTCCTTTCCACGAACTGAGGACTTAAGGCCATCCTCTGCCTACTTAGTGTGTCGACCACCACATTACCATTGCCAGGAGTATAAGAAATTTCAAAATCATAAGAAGCTAGGAACTCCATCCACATTTGTTGCCTTAAATTAAGGTCCTTCTGCAAGAACATATACTTGAGAGATTTATGATCGGTATAAAGCTCGAACTTTTCTCCAAGTAAATAATGACCCCACGTCTTGAGCGCGAATACTATGGCAGCTAACTCTAAATCATGGGTGGAGTAGTTCTTCTCATAACTCTCAACTGTCTACTCCCATAACACACTACCCTTTCTTCTTGCATCAGAACCACAACAAGCCCAGTACTACACGCATCAGTGTAAACTGTAAACACTTCATTCCCATCAGGCACGGTCTAGACTGGGGCTGTTGTTAGATCTCTTTTCAGTGGTTGGAAAGCAACATCACAATCTATAACCCCATGAAAATGCCAAGTTCTTCTTCATCAACCTAGTGAGTGGGGATGATATCTTTGCGAAGTCCTTATTGAACTTGCTATAATAGCTTGCCAATCTAAGAAAGCTTCTCACCTCTGTTGCATTTTTTAGAATTTGCCAATCTTGCACCGCAACCACCTTTGCGGGATATACAATTATCCCTTCTTTGGAGACCACATGCCCTAAGAATCTCACCTCTTTTCTCCAAAAATGACATCAGGAGAACTTTGCCTTAAGCTGATGCTCACGAAGAGTTTTCAAAACTTCTCTCAAATGTTGGGCATGCTCTTATTCACTTTTGGAGAAGATCAAGATATCATCAACAAAGCCAATGACAAATTTATTTAGAAACCCCTGAAACACCCTACTCATTAGATCAACAAAATAGGCAGGTGCATTCGTTAACCCAAAAGGAATAACTAGCCATTCAAAGAAACCATCTGGAGTTCTAAAAGCAGTATTATCTATACTGTCCTCAGCCACCCTCAACTGATGGAATCCCATAGCCAAGTCCAACTGAGAAAATACCGAGGCACCAACAAGCTGATCAAATAAATCATCAGTCCTTGGGAGCAGGTGTCTGTTCTTCTTGGTGAGTTTATTCAGCTCTCTATAGTCCATACACAAGCGAAGTGAACCGTCTGCCTTAGTTGCGAATACCACTGGAGCACCCCATTCAGATACGCTTCGGTTGATAAACCCATTTTCAAGTAGCTCCCCTACTTGTTTGCTCAGCTCCCTCCTTTCCCTCAGAGCCATATGGCGCACTGGTAATGCAATTGGTTTTGCATTGTCCACCAGATATATACGGAAATCGATCTCATGCCTCGGAGGTAAACCCCATACTTCATCAGAAACATAAGAATAGTCTCGGACTACTGGAATAGATTGCAAATAATCGATAGATGCACCAAGAGACCCTAGGAAACTAAGCATAACAGACCCTTGTGGGTCACAAGAAATCTCGAGGGTCCTCACATGGCAAGTCAAAAGTCTAACGACCCTCCTCTCACAATCTAGAATGGCACCATACGTGGTTAACCAATCCATCCCTAGAATCAAAACATAGCCCATAAAACCGAGCACATACGCATCGCATTCAAACTCGATGCCTAACACAGATATTCTCAAACCCCAAAAAATCATAGATAAATGAGCCGAATCACCAATGGGGTTTTAGACAACTACGGGATCCACTACCATACTAGTAACTAAGTGTAGTGATTCAACCAAAGAACTATATATAAATGAGTGTGAAGCATCAGAAATAAAAAGTGTTCTAATAGGATGTTTTGAAAGAGAAATTAAACCTTCCACAGAAATTTTTCTACCTCTATCATGAGCACTAATCGCGAGAGCATGCACCTGCCCTCCATAAGTTCCTACCTTCTGACTTTGTCCTTGATTCTTTGGGCACTCCCTAGCAACGTGTCCGACCTCTCCACAATTGAAGCAATTTTTTTTCCTTCTTTTGCATTCCTTCACCAAATGACCTTCTCGCCCACAATTGTGACACTTCCTCTTATCCTTAGCCTTGTCATTCTTTCCGCCTTTCTTTTGTTGTTGTTGTTGCTGCCCTTTCTTGGGTCATACCTTCTTGTTTTGCGTTGTTTCCTCAACTTTTACTTCCATCTTTTATCCTTTCTCTTCCTCATACATCAAGGCCATATCAACAAGCCTTTCAAAAGTTGCCCACATTGGAAAATGGGGCATAGCTAACCCATAAAGGGGTTCATTCAGCCCTTTAGCCAACCGCAAAGCTTTCTTATGCGGAATATCCACCAGTTCCAGTCCAGATATTGACAGCTGGTTGAATTTGTTCACATAATCTTTATCCGTCAAGTTTCCTTATTTGAGTTCTAAGATCCTCTCCATTTGCATGCTTTTCTCATCTTAGGAAAGAAACTTCATTTCAAACCTCTATATAAAATCATCCCAAGTTTCCACTGGATGGCCTGCTTGGGTTACCTCCCATAAAATGAAGCTTCATCCTTCAGTAGCCAGACGGCGAACTGAATCTTCCTTCGATCTTCCACTTTAAAGATTACAAACAAGTCCTCCGTCTCCTTAAGCCAATTCCTTGCCTTTATGAATGTCTCAGTTTCATGGAATGACTTTCCTCCCATAGCACGGAAACCTTTGCAGATCCTAGAGAAGTTGTCTGCACACGGAGGAGGAGGAGAATGAAAAATGGGTGCAGCTAGGGGAGGAACGTTTCCTTGGCCTTCGGCAGGCTCCGTAGCCTCCAGATACCTATGGAATCAGCCTGGTATCATAACACCCTCTGGAATATTGGGTTCCCCAACCATGCTGAAAAAGAAAAGGAAAGAGATTCAGACAGGGGATCAAAAGATATTACTTATGGATTTTTGGGGAATGTTTCTCAAAATAGACTTTTCCTTTTGAAAATGCTTTCTTTTAAACCCATTTTAAAACTAATTTTCAAAAACTTTTATCTAATCTGGCAACCTTCAGCTCTGATACCAAGTGTGACACTCCATGTCCATTAATGTCACTCATTAAGAGAATACATTAAGTTTCGTGAAGTGGTATTGGTAAACAGAAACATAAACATTACAAGACAAATACAAAAGAAACAAAGGAATTCAAATTTTTATTTCAAACATAAATCATAACATCGTGACCCAAAATATCACAAGTCTGAAACTACATAAAAGTCATTACAAAAACATAAAACTTTATGTCTTGTTCCATCAAAGTACATAAAAAGCATAATTCCCCAAAAAGAGACAAAGCCATAATTGAGAAAAGAACTTGAGAAATACTTCAAGAGAAGCTCCTTAGCAAGATAAAAGTAGAATCATAGTCAAGCCTGAGTGTTACCGCCTTGAGAACCTGGCAGGGAGACGGAAGAAAGAAGAGGAAACAAAAAGGGTTAGACATAAAGCAGAATAACGGTCAAGCTTGAATGTTCCCGCCCTGAGAACCTGAGGGGAAACGGAAGAAAGAAGAGGAAACAAAAAGGGTTAGACATAATGCAGAATCACAGTCAAGCCTGAATGTTCCCGCCATGAGAACCTGGGTGGGGGGGGGGACGGAAGAAAGCAGAGGAAACAAAAAGGGTTAGACATAAAGCAGAATCACGGTCAAGCCTAAGTGTTCCCACCTTGAGAACCTTTGGGGGGGGGGGGGAGGGGAAACAGAAGGAAGAAGAGGAAACAAAAAGGGTTAGACATAAGCAGAATCACGGTCAAGCCTGAGCGTTCCCACCCTGAGAACCTTGAGGGGGGGAACGGAAGAAAAAGAGGAAACAAAAAGGGTTAGACATAAAGTCTGGCGAGTCTAGTTACTTTCATCATGTAAATAAATAAAAGTAGCATGACAGTCATATAAATTGGATAAAAGAGAGATAACTAAATAAAAGGTAAGCATGACAAGGTAATAGGATAGATTATACGCTTTTCTAATCATTACTATGCACTATTACTAGAATAACCATAATGAGATGATCCCTTCGACTATAAGGTGGTAGACTTAGGCATACATCCGAATGTATCCTAACTACTACCCTATTCAATTGGCTCTTTAATCCATGCAGATACTCTATTTCGACACCACCGTAGGATGTATCACGTCGTAAAGTGGCAACCCTTGGCTAATTTGCATAGTCCCATATCTGCAGGTGTCACGGTCGTCTTATCCCCCTCTGCCCGGCCCATACACGCACATGACCCGATCAGTTTGCGCTGCCCACACCGTCCTCCACGTTTGGATCTCTTATAATCAGTTTAGTAAGCGTGCCCCTACTCCGACCTAGTTCGGAGTACTTTGTTTGATGCCTACTCTGGGTTACTGACTGAAACGGGTCCCACACAATATGATACAAGCTATCCCCTTTGTCATATAACCCCCACTAGGTTTTCTACAGGTTATATTTACCCTAAAGGGTGTCTTTAATTATATAACCCCGATCTTTTTACCGGTTATGCTTACCTATAGGCGTCTTTAATACATAACCCCCAATTGGTTAAGTTTTGTGGGCCTATATTTAAATATTACCCACCCATCTCAGATATACTTAACTTAACCCTCTAATTGTTCAACATAGTTTACTTAACCCCTATTCATGTTTATGTTCACCTAATCGCTATGAATTCAACTAGGTTAAGTATTTCAATTTCTTACCATGTCCATTTATGGTTTATAATGTGCTAGACCTCCCACATTAGGCCTACAGCTTGTGATATGCCCGTCTTGTACGGGCAGAATTCTTCCACAAGTTGGGTCTAACCTCGTGTCTTAGCCTGTCTCGTATTTGTGCAGTTAGACCCCTCACATTAGATTAAACATTTACGGTTGCTGGATATGTCGGTCGGGTCCGGGCAGACTTCCACCACAAATGCAATTTAACCTCATGCCATAAGTGTAGTTACAATTTCTAATTACTGTAATCCTAAGCATTTTAACCAATTAATTACCTATGTCTTATAGGTGCTCATGCCCATTTACCCAATTATATTCGTAGTGAATTATATGTCCAAATTCATATTCATTATACAAATTATGCCAATTCTAATATTTCCCTCATTCCCTAACTAACGCATTCGCATATATTTGGTGGCATGCCTAGGCTAGAAAGTAGTATGGCTATAAACAATAAAAAGGGAAAGGTGATGGGAAGATAACAATACTGATTATTCTGACATAACTATCATAAATATATATATATATATATATATATATATACTGGCATAGACATGGAATTGGCATAATAATAATGTGGACATAAAAGTAGATCTAGTAAACACGTGATGCTAAATCTAGATCTAACATAATAAGGATGTTCTAGTAGGCATGAAGAGATCTAAATTAGGATTCATATGTCCAATTAATGGCAGATCTAAATTAACCACCACATGATAGGTACAAGATGATTTAGAGGGAGAATTAGATCTAAACAAGATTTTAACTGTCCAAATAATGACAGATCCAAATTAACCATAAACATAGATAAAGGTTAAGATCCACATATATGATATGATAAATTAACCAATAGAGAATTAGATTTATAAAAATAGATCTAGCATGAGAAAGGTTAAGATCCAAGAATATCGTAGATTCATAATTTATAACAGATCCAAATCACAGTCATATCACATTTACTTTTAGTCGTATAAATCTAAAAGTATCTAAACTCACAGTGTTTGAATTTTAGAAGACAAAAGAGAAATTGTTGGTGTTGAATCTCGGATCTAAACTTGAATCTCTAACTGATTAGCTCTAGATGATAGTTGCAGAAGAAAAGGATTCGGTTCAGTTCAGGCAGTGGCAGCGTTTGGCCTCCATTGATTTTCAGTGAAGAAAACAAGAGAAATGGACCTTTATATATAGCTGCCAGCCTCCAAAATCCGTCCTTCCACCTCAAACGTTGGGGGGTCAACCCCCCCTTAGGGGGTCGACCCATGGGTTGACACCCCCTTGAGGGGTCGACACCCCTCCTATGGGGTTGACTCCCATAGGTGGGATTTTCCCCACTTCCCTCTATTTCCGTGATTTCGAAGTTTGAACTGAAATTCTGAATTCCTGGCCCTACACACACACACGCACACATATAATTATCCAGCGCGTATACAAACTTCAAACCTTCATAACTTCTTCATACGGTGTCCGTTTTATGCAAACCAAATGTCTATCTTGACCAAAATTTTGAGATGAACGCAGTGGCCTAGTCCATATCCCTTAATTCTGAATATTAAATTAATTATTATTTATTTTATCCTCTTCTGGTGTTGTTAAAATTACGGGGTGTTACATGAGCAAAACTATAAATCTAACCTACCTAAACATATGAAATAACATAAAATCATCAACCTAAACTTACTAAATGAGATCATAGGGTGATTCGTATGAAAATGGGCTTAACATGGCATAGATCTATGGAAAAACGCCTAAATATGATTGGAAACATGATCAATCACTCATACACTTCATTGAATCCATGTGAGAGATGTAAACCACTGACCGACTCTCCAGAATAAGCTAAAATTGATGAAATAAGAATCCGGACAACAAGCATCTCGCACTAAACACCTTGATTCGATGAACTCTTGCCTCAATTGATGTAGATCCAGCCTCCAATGGTGTAAATATATATTTCCCTCCTTGGATTATGATTTCTAATGGTGGAAAGGTGTTAGAGGAAGAAAAAGCTCAAGGCCACCAAATGAGAGAATGAGAGAAGTAATCTATTCTCCATACCCCCTCATCCCCTATTTATAGTTTCCACCAACTCACTAATGGGCCTCCCCAATTCAGCCCATTAGGCTCGTAAAAACCTGTATAGCCAACTGAAAAACATTAAAACAATGATTCCTCTCAAACAGCTGAGACAAAATTTTAATGTAACCACTCTACGGAAAGGCAATCATCAATTCCTTTCCAATGGCTCAGGTCTCACCCTCTGGTTCGACCTGAGTCAAAAGTTATTCTCTGTACAAGGCTAGCAGGGGCAAAATGGTCACAAACAAAATTGGTAAAAATTATGGACATGTACCACATCCCCATAAGCAACGTATTAAAAGATGAGAATGATCTAACCCTCATGCAATAAAATAAAAATATTTTACGATCTTCAATACGTAAGCGGGCTGTTACATTGCTTTAAGCATTCTTCAGATTTAGACCGTTGCCGTTTTTATTTGACCCCCTCTAATTACTTTTAACAAAATATAAAAAAGGTTATTCCCTTATTAAAATTAGATAATTGATTGAATTAAATTGAAATTTGAATTTTTAAACTTATGTTTCATTTTCGTCTACCTTATGGATTACTTCAACTTTTCTCTTGTCTTTACTTCCAACTTTTCTCCACATAAATATAATCTAATATTTTACATTTAGAAATCTAGGAACTACAAAGAAAATAGAATGGTAGAGCTCAGCTTCTGAAATGGAAAACATGGTAAGACAAGTGAGAAATTAGGTTTGTATTTATAATAAGGTTTTGGGGTTACTATGGAGTATTAGATTTATCTTAGAAAACCTTTAATTATTAATGGATGCAACTTAATTGCTTCGAAACGAATTAGTAAAACATATGTGTCATCCACTCTTATTTTATAATTACGCTCTACGCATTGATTGATTAACATTTTGATTAGTATGTTATACTCTATTCCTATTTAAACGGTTGTGTTTGTTTGCTTCCCCTTTTAAATCTAATTTCAATAGTAATTTGTTTTCCGTTATAAGTATTCATTGAGATTTAGTTTTTAATGTCAACAACTAAGTCTAAGTTTCCATTAACATTACCGACTAGCACGTTAATTAAGTTTTATTACCATTTTTACATACGCATTTATTTTCGATCCCGTACGTTAATATCTTTTATTTTCAAACTTCGATCGGAAAAGTGAAGGAAACCGAAATCAAGCAAAGCGGGGTTACTTGTTTTACAAGGTCAATTTCTCACTATAAATATTCACAAACCCTTCTTTCATATCATTATCATATCGAAATATTGCCGAATTGCTGTGACTCTTATAATTTCCCGTGGTTAGTTCTCTTCTCTTATTTTATTTTTTGATTTCTAGCTACCAATCATCCTTTTTTTTTTTGGATATGTTAGATAAACCCTGAATACCTTTTACCCTGGTGTTAGATTGTTTGATATTGTTTTTAGCGTTAAATAAACTTCTCCTTCAATTAGGAATTTATTGATGCAGTTTAATCCATACTCATAGATCTATGTTATAACCTACGGGATTCAGCCCTTACACGGATTGATATATAGTCCCGATCATTTGTTCTCCTCGTAATCTCACACGCCTGTGATGTTAGTATTTTGTTTCTGAAAGTTAGTTTGGATTTGAAATTCTTTTCTGATATGTATTATTCACAATGATGGATCAATCTTCAAGGTTTTGATATTTGATTATTGTAGCTGTGTGAACGCATATTTGTATAAATATATGAGAAACCAAGTTTTGTTTAAACATATCTATCTTCTACTTCTGAGTTGTTGTGAACCCATTTTTTTTTGGCTAATAGGCTTAACTGTTCATGTATTCACGGTTATAATATGTACAGGCAATGGCGATTTAACCATATGCATTTTGCCTAAACTTCGTTCTCAATGTCACATCCTTAAACAAGTTTATAAGGCCTAGCTAAACTTAAACTTAATAGTGAAATGAAGCGTTAGTGCCTAGTCAATTTGACTTGAATTGTAAGTTGCCTCATATATATGAAATTTTTTGTACTCATTTTGGCCTTCTCAGAAAAAAGTTAGGATTGTTGTAACCTCTCAACTGAATTACAGACATAGATGGAGTTTTAAAATAAAATTTTGCAAATGATCACTTTACATTTACAGCTATTTTCGATCCCATATGTTTAATATTTTCTATTTTCAAACTTCAATCGGAAAAGTGTGAAACCCGAAATCAAGCAAAGTGGGGTTACATGTTTAGCGAATTTACAATTATCTCCCTCTACTAGGTCAGTTAGGTTTCCCACTATAAATATTCACAAACTCTTCTTTCTTAGAGCACTCCCAGCATAGTGAGGGAGGCTGAAATGGGGAGGAATTGGTGTTTCTGATCACGCTGCAGCAGTGGCGCGACGAGGGTGGAGAAGCAATCGAAATGGCGACGGTCGCCATTTCGAATTTAAAGTGCCGACGGTTAAACAATTTTCTGAAAACCGTTTAAGAATTTTAAATTAAAAAAAAAAAATCTTGTGCGTCACCCTACCCACTGGTGGAAGAATGGGGGAAATTCACATTCAAAATTTGATATCCATGCTCAAATCAATGTCGACTGCTGGGAGTGCTCTTATATCATATCAAAATATTGCTGAATTGCTGTGACTTGTGTAATTTCAACATGGTTAGTTCTCTTCTCTTATTTTGCTTTTTGATTTCTAGTTACCAATTAGCCATTTTTTCTTTTGGATATGTTAGGTAAACCCTGCATAACTTTTACACTGGTGTTAGCTTGTTTGATATTGTTTCATATTAGTGTTAAATAAACTTCTCCTTCGATTATGAATTTATAGATGCGGCTAATCCATATTCATATCAGAAATCTATGGTATAACCTGCGGGATTCATCCCTTACACGGATTGATATATACAGTCCTGATCATTTGTTCTCTTCATAATCTCACACTGCTGTGATGTTAGTAAAGTTAGTTTGGATTTGTAGTTCTGTTCTAGTATATATTCACAATGATAGATAAATCTTCAAAGTTATGATATCTGATTATTGTAACTGTGTGTACGCATATTTGTATAATATAATATATGAGAAACCAAGTTTTGTTCAAACTTTAAACATATCTATCTTCTACTTCTGAGTTGCTGTGAACCCATTTTTTGGCTAATAGGCTTAACTGTTCATGTATTCACAGTAATAATATGTACAGGCAGTGGCGATTTAATCATATATGTTTTGCCTAAACTTTGTTCTCAATGTCACATCCTTAAACAAGTTTATAAGGCCTAGCTAAACTTAAACTTAATAGTGAAATCAAGCGTTAGTGCCTAGTCAATTTGACTTGAGTTGTAAGTTAATTACTGCCTCATATGAGATTTTCTGCACTGATTTGGGCCATCTCAGAAAAAAGTTAGGATTGATTGTACCGCTCAACTGATTTATAGACATAGATGGAGTTTTAAAATAAAATTTTGCAAATGATCACTTTACATGATCAGATCTAAAATACACTTGTTTATAAAATTTTGTAACGTCACTAACTCGGTTTGTAGGATGATTTGGAAGTATGTGGCTCATCTGTATAAATTAGAGCCTTAGTCAAGCCACTAGATTTCTGACATAGTACTTGTCAATGGTACAGATGCAGATCTTTGTCAAGACTCCTACAGGAAAGACCATCACCCTCGAGGTTGAGAGCTTAGATACAATCGACATTGTCAAAGGCAAGATTCAAGACAAAGAGGGCATCCCTTTCAACCAACAGCGCCTTATATTTGCAGGCAAACAACTTGAAGATGGTAGAACGCTAGCAGACTACAGTATTCAAGACAAGGTGATTCTGAGACTGAGAGGAGGTATGCAATTATTTGTGAGAAATACGAAAGGGAATAATACCATAGCTGTGGAGGTAAAGAGCACATATACTGTTCATAAACTGAAGTCGAAGATTCAGGATAAGTCGGGTATCCCACCAGCTCAGCAAAGGCTGATATTTGCAGGAAAGCGGCTGGAGGATGGTAGAACCCTTGCAGATTACAAGATTCAGAAGGAATCAATTCTGCACCTTGTACTCTGGCCTAGAGCAGGCATGTCGATTTTTGTGAGAAATACGAAAGGGAATACCATAGCTGTGGAGGTAGAGAGCACAGATACTGTTGATAAATTGAAGACGAAGATTCAGGATCAGGAGGGTATTCCACCAGCTCAGCAAAGGTTGATATTTGCAGGAAAGCAGCTGGAGGATGGTAGAACCCTTGCATATTACAAGATTGAGAAGGAATCAATTCTGCACCTTGTACTCTCGCCTAGAGGAGGTATGCAGATTTTTGTAAAAACCTTATCTGGAAAGACGATTACTTTGAATGTTGAGAGCTCGGATACCACTGAAACTCTGAAGGCAAAGATTCAGGATAAATATGGGCTTCCGTCGGATTTTCAGATTTTGATATGTGCGGGGGTGCTGCTTGAAGATGGAAAGAAGCTTGCAGATTATGGCATTCGGAAAGAGTCTACGATTCATCTTGTTCTTCGACTTAGCTGCTGCGTCTAGATGGAATGAAGCTTGCAGATTATGGCATTCAGAAAGTGTCTACAATTCATCTTTGTCTTCGACTTCTTTGCGGCTTCTGCGAACTGTTTTAATTTCTGCGAACTTTTGGTTTGTGGGAGGGAAAGGATGTTGTTCAGTTGCTGGTATTTTCATAATTTCATTCACTTGTTTATGAACTTTTGGTTTGTGGGAGGGATAAGATGTTGTTCAGTGGCTGGTATTTTCATAATTTCGTTAACTTGTTTATGAACTTTTGGTTTGTGGGAGGGAAAGGATGTTGTTCAGTGGCTGGTATTTTCATAATTTCATTAACTTGTTTATGAACTTTTGGTTTGTGGGAGGGAAAGGATGTTGTTCAGTGGTTGGTATTTTCATAATTTCATTCACTTGTTTATGACGTTGGTACATTTGGTTTGTGCTCTTTGTGAACTGCTTGTGCTTGCTTTCTATAATATTTTTCTTAAAAGACTAAATAGGGTATGTATTTTTAGCCTTTTATTGTAAGATCGTTGCTATCAGCTTGCGCTTTTCTGCCTCTGGTCTTTTGTGTTATGGAGTTTGGCGGTTTTAGATCATATAGCAATCACGTTTTTAGACTTTTGGATGCTTTCCAAACACAGATGTATTTGTGCTTTCCATTATTTATCATATATGCTTTCTATAACATTTTTCCTTGGAAGACTAAATAGCAGATGTTTTATGAGCCTTTAATTGTAGGCAAATTCTAATTAAACCCTAGAATTTGTCGAGTTCATCCGATAAATATAAGAAAAGTGAGTAGTCTAGCATTTTGTTAAGTTTACCCACGCATAATAATAATAATAATAATAATAATAATAATAATAATAATAACCAATTTTATCATTCTTTGTAACATGCCTACAAGGTGCCCTAATGACACATAGTAGAGGCTCTTCGAGATATGCTAAAAACAATGATAAAACAAGAGCAGTTTTATTATTAATTTTGCTAGGTGAACATAGCAAATTTCAAGGCTCAAATAGAATTTGTGTTTATTGTAAGATCATTGCAATCATCTTGCGCTTTTTATGCTTCTGGACTTTTGTGTTACGGAGTTTGACGATTTTAGACTTTTGGGTGCTTTCAAAAAATAAATGTATTTGTGCTCAGATTGATTTCCCAGTAATCATGGTTGTATCAATTGATCGTTTCTTTCTTTCATTTAATATGTACGTTAAATTAAAAGGACCAGATGTTGTGCTATAAAATTTCTACAAATTATAATCTAGAATTTCATGAGGTGGGCATGATTTTTGAAATTTGGAAATTTTGTCATTCTTTTTTGTTTGTCTGAAATTTGTATTAAATATTCTAAATTTGTTTGTTCGATTATCAATCTTTGGATTTCGAAATTGATCGCAAGCCATTTGATATTGCCTCAAAATGACAAAAAGAGGGTTCTTTATAGGAAAGTACAACTAAGTCAAAATAGAGATTCTCATAGGCATGTCGTACGCTAAAGACTTGTGTGTATGTTGTGGGTCTTAAGTAGAATATGTTTATGATCAATTATATAACATACAGTCATGGATGGTATAAATTGTAAAACTACTTACAAGGAAGCTTCGCTCAGATGAGTATGGAATTTGAGTCAGAAGAAGCAAGCTAAAAGAGTAAGTTTCATCTCGTTCCTTTAATACTCTGCATCTTCCTTTTTACAAGGTAGTCACACGTCGAATTGTTGGTAATCAGAGTGCTCAGATTCGAGTACAAAATCTGTAAAGTTTTGAGCGATTTGGATGAAGTCGCGAAACTCTTAGAAAACTCAGAAATGTGGCCATTAGGTATTCGATCCCGTGGATATCTACCACTATTTGACATATTTTTTCAAGAGTTTCAAGTGCATTGTTCTCTGCAAGCGGGTGTGCATCGTCCAATTTCTCTACATGGGTGTTATAAGCTAATAACGTACTCATTATTGCCATTATCTTTTGTTTTCCACTAAGACCTTGTGCTTTTGATGCACTTGGCCTATACTTAAAATATTGATTATTATTTCATCAAAATGCTCATGAATAGTTCTTTACTCATTCTGTATTTTCTTCTAAACATATCTAGTATGCACATTTAATTGATATTGAAGTAATTTTGCATAAAAGTTTTATGAAATTTAACTCGATTGCGATTTATAAATATCCGACCATTTGTCTATCCATCGTGCTTTTTTGATGTACAACCATATGCTTCATGACATATATCGATTACTTCTTACAGTTTTTAGGCTTCCTCCCAAAGGATATCTTCTTCTTTAGAATCACCATCAAACATTTTCATGCATTCAAGAAACGATGATGAATTCATTTTATTGTTTACTGTAATTAGGAGATGAGCTATTCTTTCAAACTTATGGCCTTATATAAAAAAAATTATGAAAACATAAAGCATAAAAGCTATACAAATGCAAATGGGGTGCTTTATTTAGGCTGACATTTTCACATAATTATGTTCGGTAGGTTAAATATTTAACTAAAGCTTTTGAATGATTAAGACTTTGGCACATGACACATTGTCACATGGCTTTGTATAGTTGAAACATTTGCACATATTCTTAAGCTTATAATTGGTTTGAAACTCTAGCACATGCACTTGGCTTTGGTTGGAAACATTTGTACATGACACATGACACATTATCACTTGATTAAACTGATGATATCATGTTAATTTTAGCCATTGTAGCCATGTTGCACATCTATTCAAGTTCGTGAAAATTTCTAATCAATTTTGAATGGATGGAGACAACTTGATTACAATGTACTATCATGGTCGGGCATTGTAGTCATGTTGCATGCTATTCAAATTTCTTGCTAGTTCACATGACTGTACGGTAGGTGAGATATTTCACTAAAGCCTTTGAATGATTGAGACAACTCTAGGAATGGTTCACGTTTATTATCATTCCATGTTAGTTCTGAATGGATGGAGACAACTTGGTTATAGTGCCCTATCACGGTCCATCATTGTTGTAACACCCCTTTCGAAAAGCTAACATAAAGTTTTTTTAGCATAGTGATTACGCGTGGTATTTATTTTCGGGTGGTCAGGTGTTGGATCTCATAGTTGTCACATCCGGTATCAGAGCCTATACCCAACCGAAATTGTATATGTAATGCAATGGTTGTTAATCAATGTGGTAGTGACGTGAGTTACACGCACAACGCCTTGGTGGTGAGTGATGATGAGCCAACGAGAACATTGGGCTCTTTAAGGGGTAGTTTGTAGCATCCCTTTTGAAAAGCTAACACAAAGAAATTTTAGTACAATGGTTAATGCGTGGTGTTGCTTTTCGGGAGGTCAAAAGTTCGATTCTCTCAGTCGTCACAACTGTAACCATGTTCACTACTTCTCTAATTTATTGATGGTTTTAAATGGATGAGAAGAATGAGGTTTTTAATGGATGGAGACTGAACTTTACCTTTAACCAAATGAGTATTGTGAGGGCCCGTCCCGCACCAGCCTGCATTTCCTCCGAAAGTGCGCTGTACACATGCCCGGCTAGCACAGAACGGTCGTCAGAAGAAAAGAAAGAAGGGAATGAACTAAACGAGGAACCTGTAGAATGTCTCACAGCGCATGGGATAAAATATAATAATAACATACTTGACATAAAACAGGCGAGACAGTGCATAATCTGATAACTAATAATCAATGTCAACATCAGAGCAGCGGAAATCCAATTACAGCTTATTACAACTTTCCAAATTTACTGTCTCTAACAAAAGAAAACTAAAGTAGAAGATGCACCACCAATGCCCAAGCAGTGATCTTCAACAACACAGGGAGAATACTATATATATTACGTGGAAGCCTCCTGCTCGTCTCCGGATCATCTACCCGTGCATCACCAGCTAACCTGTCTCTAGTCTGCTCGTGTGAGCACCCAGAGTAATAAGAAGAGACATAAAACTCTGGGTCAGACATAAAGCCTGGTATGAGCGATAAGCATCTAAACAGAGTAATAACAGGTATACTAAACCATACCTGAACCTGGACCTGCAACCAAAGAGTTAGTACCACATACCGTACAATACTCCAAGGTGCCATAATAAATAGTGTAAGAATACGGGGGTGGGGTGTGCGTGTCACAATGATAGCAAACAAATCATCCATAGCAACCATCCTCACATCTCTCACTCAGTGCGTAAAGCATACGATATCTACCACTTTGGAACACTAGACAAACTGAGGCAACGACGAATTCCGACTTGTAGAAACCCTGCTATGACCAAGCTAAACATATGGAGTCATGACCAAACATTTCAATGACCCACTTCATTGGTTGTAGCCCTTGGTTCTACCGATGCCATAATGGCCCTGAATCCGCCTTCGTACCTCCTACCATAGTGGTCCAAAGCTATAGACGTCGATAACCCCTTGGCACGCGTCCCGCAGCAAAGCCCAACCATGAAGCGAACTCGTTGATTCCCATCTGAATCTTGAGCTCTAACTTCTCATTTGGACTTCCTTTGCATCTCGGGTTTGGTCGAATTGGAGTTGGTCTTCAGAAGAGTTGTCGTGCAGTAGCAGCCCTAGAATACGGTTCGGTTCGGTGGTCATCATCCTCGTCGGTTCGGTTCGGTAGTCATCTTCCCATTCGGTTCGGGTCGGGTACTCCACTTCAGGTCGGGTCGGTGTCCTCCTCCGGGTCGGGTCGGGTGTCCTTCCTTCCAGCGCTCCGATCCACTCCCTTATTTCTTCACGTATTCCGATCCGATCTCTCCTTGCCATCTGATCCGCGTGGCCTTCCCTCTTGCTAGTTCTCCCAAATGTTTACTTCCGATCCGAGCCCTGCATCTCCAAGTCGATCCGATCTGGCCTCCAATTATTCTTCCGATCCGATCCCTTTGTCCACCCCAACTCCAAGTAAACGGCCTTCCTTCTCGCCAAGCCTCCTCCAGTGACAAGTTCCAACCCAGTTCGAATTCCCTTGGTCAGTTCACAAATCCGATCCGACCCCTTTCTCCGATCCGAACCGGTTCGGAACCTGCACACTTCTGCAACTTTTCAGCGAGCTTTCTACGCCATTCGACGATATTTTCGACCAATTTAACTATTCTAATCAATCATGAAACATACCATAGAGTCATAGCAACATAGAAAACTAACCACAAACACCAAAACAATGAATTCATATGTCAAAATGGATCAAATGTGCCCAAAACCCCTTATTTTCCCTTAAGCATGTTAAGTAAAACTAATCATAGGGTTAACAAAACTTAATCAAATCGAATCCAAATTTCTAACAGAGGCATAAAATGTTATTTACGAATTTCTAAACATTTTTCCAGAATTTATTAGTGTATAAATTCGCTAATCCTCACTAATTACCCTTAATTAACCGTAATTAGTGTCAAAATGATGCTATCACTCACCTTTGCCACAACTAGAACCCCAAAACTGAAATATTCTCTGATTTGGCGCTGTTCCCAATCTTATACAGCAGCTCCAACCTTGCTTTGGTGCTTTTTCTTCTTAATTTGATGTTTGCTAAGCCCAATCTTCAATTAGAAAGTGATTTTTGGGTGTTTTAGAGAGATTTAGAGAGTGGAGGCCATGGCTAGGTCAAGAGGAATGAAAGTGGCGGCTGGAAAATATCTAAAGGAATGTTTCCTAACCCTAATCAGCCCCTATATACTCCTAAACCCGAAATTCCCCTCTGGGCCTAGCTGCTAATCACCCGGTTAAGCCCAATTAAGCTGTTTTTCACCATCTGAAACATGTTTCAGCCATATCTCCCAAACGGTGAGTCCGTTTGGCTAATGTGACCACTCTACGGAAAGAGAAACCATCATCCGGAGCCAATGGAAGTGGTTTCAGGTCAAAATTCCTTTCCAGTCAAAAGTTATGGCCAAAACAGTGATAACTAGGGGTAAAATGGTCATTTAAAAATCGAGAAAAATCATGAACATGGGAAATGACCCCAATAGTCCTCTCCCGAAGTTACATGACCATACGACTTCGTATGTGACAGAAATAAATATTCTACGATTCTATGATGCGTAGAATGCGGGTCGTTACACTCTTCCCCCCTTAAGAAATTTCGTCCCCGAAATTCCTTAACCCAAAACATACAAAGGATCCCGCATGCCTAACAACCACATACAACAATCAAACATGCAAAACAAGCAAACAAGCCTATCCTAGCATGCGGAAAACTAAATCGAAGTCAAAATCTTACCAGACAAAGAGTTCTGGGTGTGTCTTCCTAATGTCCTCCTCTGTCTCCCAAGTACAATCACTCTCGTCCTCGCTCCACTGTACCTTGACTAGCTTCACCGCCTTCCTTCGAAGTTGCTTCATGTCGTGCTCGACAATACGGGCCGGCTTGCGGTTCCCAACCGCCTCGGGTTCTACTTCGAAGTCCTCTAACTGATCAGGTGAAATAGTCATATCTGAGTCGTGAACGAACTTCCTTAGTTGGGAAACATGAAATACGTTGTGAACTCCCGCCATCTTCTCTGGTAAGTCAATTCTATATGCCAAATTCCCGACTAGTTCGAGAACAGGGAATGGGCCAACGAATCTTGGTGCCAACTTGCCTCTCCTGCCAAATCGTATTACGCTCTTTAGCGGAGAAATCTTGACAAATACCAAGTCGCCAACTGAGAATTTTAAGTCTCTTCTCCTTTTATCAGCATAACTCTTCTGCCTATCTTGGGCAGCCTTCATTCATTGTTGAATGATCTTGATCTTATCTGAAGTTTCCCTCACCACATCTGGTCCAAGCATAAACTTCTCGCCAGTCTCTATCCAACATGATGGTGAGTTACACGGTCTTCCGTACAAAGCTTCAAACGGAGCCATACCAATACTGGACTGGTAGCTATTATTATATGCAAACTCTACTAGATGCAAATGGTCATCCCATGATCCACCAAAATCCAATATACATGCTCTCAAGAGATCTTCCAAAATACGGTTCACCCTTTCCGTCTGACTGTCGGTCTGAGGATGATATGCAGTACTGAGATGTAACTCTGATCCTAGAGCCTCTTGTAGGCTCTTCCAAAACCCACTAGTGAACAACGGGTCTCGGTCGCTCACAATGCCTTTAGGTACTCCATGAAATCTCACTACCCACTTCATATACAACTCTGCTAACTTAGCTGCCGTTCTGGTCGATTTGACTGGTATAAACCTTGCGCTTTTAGTCAATCGATCCACAATCACCCAAATGCTATCATGTCCCGATCTAGTCCTTGGTAAACCATCGATGAAATCCATCGAGACTTGCTCCCATTTCCATTCGGGAATTTCCAATGGCTGTAACAATCAACTAGGCTTCTTTTGCTCGGCTTTAACTAGCTGGCAATTCATGCATTTGGATATAAACTTCCCAACGTCTCTTTTCATTCCTCCCCAGTAGTAAGTCTGTTTCATGTCTCTATACATCTTATTACCACCGGGGTGTATAGTCAGTTTTGAGTGATGACATTCTCTAAGCACTTCATCTCTCAATCCATTGACATTGGGTACAACGAGCTTTCCATTCTTTCTAAGCCATCCATCTTGATCAAGCCCATACTTGCTCATCTCCTTATCGATACCCATGTCTAACTTGGAGATGATTTCCAATAGGTTAGGATCGTCCCTCTGACTAGAGCCGATCCGCTCAATCAAAGTGGGTCTGATCGTCAAACTTGCTAACATTTCTGGGTCCAATTCGCACTTTGGTCTAAAATCAAACCCCGCGATATACTCCAGTTTCTTCCATTCAAGGAACATAGCCCCTAAGCTGGCATGTCTTCTACTCAATGCATCAGCCACCGCATTGCCCTTTCCTGGTGTGCATGCGATGTCAAAATCATTGGAAGCTAAGAACTCTAACCATCTCTGCTGACGGAGATTCAGATCTTTCTGAGAGAAGAGATACTTTAACGACTTATGATCTGTAAACAACTCAAATCTTTCTCCCAAGAGATAGTGTCTCCACATCTTTAACGCGAACACGATTGCTGACAATTCTAAATCATGGGTAGGGTATCTTCTCTCGTGCGGTTTCAATTGCCGACTTGCGTAAGCTACAACCCTACCGCCTTGCATCAATACAGCACCCAGTCCGGTACCACAGGCATCCGTGTATACCGTCATCTCTTCATTCCATTTATGAATGACTAACACTGGTGCGCTTGTCAACTTGTCCTTTAGACTCTTGAATGCATTCTCGCACCTTCCATCCCAGACAAAAGCTTGATTCTTCTTGGTCAACTGGGTCAACGGTGCTGCTATCTTGGAGAAACCTTGGATAAACTTACGATAATATCCCGCTAACCCCAAGAAACTTCTTACATCTGTTGCATTCTTGGGCGTAGGCCAATCCTGTACCGTAGCCACCTTTGCCGGGTCCACGGCAATACCATTCTCTGATACAACATGGCCCAAGAACCTCACTTCCCTCTTCCAGAAGTGACACTTAGAAAACTTTGCTTTCAATTGGTGTTTTCTCAACACCTCCATCACTACTCTTAAATGTTCCTTGTGTTCTTCCTCTGTCCTCGAATAGACCAAAATATCATCAACGAACACAAGGACAAACTTATTCAACTGATCTCTGAATACCCTATTCATAAGATCCACAAAATATGCTGGGGCATTGGTCAGCCCGAACGGCATGACCAACCACTCATAAAACCCAGACGGCGTCCGAAATGCCGTTTTAGCTATACTCTCAGCTTCCACTCTAAGCTGATGAAAACCTGTCGCGAGATCCAACTGAGAAAATACTCTCGCGCCACTCAGCTGATCAAACAAATCATCTATCCGCGGTAGAGGATAATTGTTCTTCCTCGTCACTTTATTCAACTCGCGGTAGTCTACACACAAACGAAGGGAACCATCCGCCTTGGTAGCAAACACAACTGGTGCTCCCCATTCAGAAACACTCCTTCTGATAAATCCCTTCTTCAAAAGATCGTTGACTTGCACCTCGAGCTCTCGCTGCTCCCTTGGTGCCATACGACGAAGTGGCATCACTATAGGCCTGGCATCCTTTACCAAATCAATATGAAACTCAATCTCTCGGTGTGGTGGAAGTCCGGTCACTTCTTCGAAAACATCCGGATACTGGCCAACCACGGGCAAACCTGACAACTCACTATGCGGAATGTCGAGGGAGTTTAGAAAACTAGCCAATACCCCCTTACTGGGTAGACCACCAAACACTATCCTCGGCCCATCATCCGCTCTAGCTGTCACCAACAAGCCCTCACAGTCTACCACCACCCCGTATCTTTGGAGCCAATCTACTCCCAAAATAATGCCAAACCCAGTAAAGCCCAAAACAAAGCAATCACAAACAAACATGCATCCATGACTCGATAAGACCACATTGCGACAAATCATGCTAAGGCTAGTCGAACCACCAAACGGGTTCGTCACTACTAAAGGTCTATCGACAATCTCGGGCTCCAATCCCAACCTATCTACCAGGTCACTAGATATGAAAGAACTGGAAGCTCCGGTATCAAACAAAACTCTAACAGGAACATCATAAACAGAAAGCATACCTTGAATGACGACATTCTTTCCCTTCTCCGCCGCTGTTGGGGCATTCGACGAAGAAGGAATGGCATTAAGAGCGTAGGCTTTCACCATTTGCTTTTCCTTAGGAGGCTGTGGACACTTGTCCTTGTGATGTCCCATTTGGCCACAGTTGAAGCACTTCCTATCCGCTGGCTTGGCCCGACAATTACTAGCATAATGGCCCTTCTTTCCACAGCTGAAGCACTCCACATCTTGCTTGTTCTTTTTCTTCTGGCCATCCTTAGTCTGATTCTGCTTTCTCTTATTCTGGGAACCACCCTTGCCCCCACCACTTGCTTGTGGTTTTGGCTCATCTGCGGATGCAACCTCAGTCTTCGACTTAGGGTAGAGGCTCTCTGATCTTAACGCTTTCCCCACAATCGATTCAAATGTCTCATCGATGTGGTTAATAAGTTTTTCCCCCAAGTACTGATCCAAACCAGTTATGAATTTCTCATTCTTTTTCTCGGCAGTATCAATAAGAGATAATCCATATTTTGACAAAGTGTCAAATTCAGCAATATACTCCGAGACAGCTCTGCCATTCTGCTTGAGCTCCAAGAATTTCTTAAACAGCATTGACTTCTGAGCAGCCGGAATGAACTTCTCACTAAAACGAGCCTTAAACTGTTCCCAAGTAATCTGATCTTCGGGAGTAGCTGCCTTTATAGCATTCCACCAATTCATTGCCCGCCCTTGCAGCTGACGGGACGCTAGCTTTCTTTTCATCGCATCCTCGATACCCAAATCCTCGAAGATACGTTCGCAACTATCCAACCAATCTTGAACATCCGTAGCCGACTCCGTTCCGTGGAACGACTTCCCACCAAGGCTAGTATAATCCTTATTCAGCTTGGCGAAGTCGACTCTTGGCGCCTGCACTATTGGACCACCACCATTTCCACCATTGGGAGCTGCCCTCTGCACATCTCTAAGCATCTCTCTCATGAGGTCAGTAAACATCGTCCTCATGTCAGCAGCATTCCCATTATTGGCTCCCCTACCAGCACCTCTAGTATATCGTCTCATCGTCAATCTGAAAAAGGAAACGATTAACGACTCCATAGTGGTGCTAGTGCAGTACGACTTCATCCTTATACTACTAATAGTATATATATATATATAGCTTTTGAAAACCAAAATAATCACAAATACGCTCTCTCGTATACGTATATTATCTCTCCCTGATAACTTCCCTAGGTTAACTACGCAACCTAGAGCTCTGATACCAAGTGTGAGGGCCCGTCCCGCACCAGCCTGCATTTCCTCCGAAAGTGCGCTGTACACATGCCCGGCTAGCGCAGAACGGTCGTCAGAAGAAAAGAAAGAAGGGAATGAACTAAACGAGGAACCTGTAGAATGTCTCACAGCGCATGGGATAAAATATAATAATAACATACTTGACATAAAACAGGCGAGACAGTGCATAAGCTGATAACTAATAATCAATGTCAACATCAGAGCAGCGGAAATCCAATTACAGCTTATTACAACTTTCCAAATTTACTGTCTCTAACAAAAGAAAACTAAAGTAGAAGATGCACCACCAATGCCCAAGCAGTGATCTTCAACAACACAGGGAGAATACTATATATATTACGTGGAAGCCTCCTGCTCGTCTCCGGATCATCTACCCGTGCATCACCAGCTAACCTGTCTCTAGTCTGCTCGTGTGAGCACCCAGAGTAATAAGAAGAGACATAAAACTCTGGGTCAGACATAAAGCCTGGTATGAGCGATAAGCATCTAAACAGAGTAATAACAGGTATACTAAACCATACCTGAACCTGGACCTGCAACCAAAGAGTTAGTACCACATACCGTACAATACTCCAAGGTGCCATAATAAATAGTGTAAGAATACGGGGGTGGGGTGTGCGTGTCACAATGATAGCAAACAAATCATCCATAGCAACCATCCTCACATCTCTCACTCAGTGCGTAAAGCATACGATATCTACCACTTTGGAACACTAGACAAACTGAGGCAACGACGAATTCCGACTTGTAGAAACCCTGCTATGACCAAGCTAAACATATGGAGTCATGACCAAACATTTCAATGACCCACTTCATTGGTTGTAGCCCTTGGTTCTACCGATGCCATAATGGCCATGAATCCGCCTTCGTACCTCCTACCATAGTGGTCCAAAGCTATAGACGTCGATAACCCCTTGGCACGCGTCCCGCAGCAAAGCCCAACCATGAAGCGAACTCGTTGATTCCCATCTGAATCTTGAGCTCTAACTTCTCATTTGGACTTCCTTTGCATCTCGGGTTTGGTCGAATTGGAGTTGGTCTTCAGAAGAGTTGTCGTGCAGTAGCAGCCCTAGAATACGGTTCGGTTCGGTGGTCATCATCCTCGTCGGTTCGGTTCGGTAGTCATCTTCCCATTCGGTTCGGGTCGGGTACTCCACTTCAGGTCGGGTCGGTGTCCTCCTCCGGGTCGGGTCGGGTGTCCTTCCTTCCAGCGCTCCGATCCACTCCCTTATTTCTTCACGTATTCCGATCCGATCCCTCCTTGCCATCTGATCCGCGTGGCCTTCCCTCTTGCTAGTTCTCCCAAATGTTTACTTCCGATCCGAGCCCTGCATCTCCAAGTCGATCCGATCTGGCCTCCAATTATTCTTCCGATCCGATCCCTTTGTCCACCCCAACTCCAAGTAAACGGCCTTCCTTCTCGCCAAGCCTCCTCTAGTGACAAGTTCCAACCCAGTTCGAATTCCCTTGGTCAGTTCACAAATCCGATCCGACCCCTTTCTCCGATCCGAACCGGTTCGGAACCTGCACACTTCTGCAACTTTTCAGCGAGCTTTCTACGCCATTCGATGACGTTTTCGACCAATTTAACTATTCTAATCAATCATGAAACATACCATAGAGTCATAGCAACATAGCAAACTAACCACAAACACCAAAACAATGAATTCATATGTCAAAATGGATCAAATGTGCCCAAAACCCCTTATTTTCCCTTAAGCATGTTAAGTAAAACTAATCATAGGGTTAACAAAACTTATTCAAATCGAATCCAAATTTCTAACAGAGGCATAAAATGTTATTTACGAATTTCTAAACATTTTTCCAGAATTTATTAGTGTATAAATTCGCTAATCCTCACTAATTACCCTTAATTAACCGTAATTAGTGTCAAAATGATGCTATCACTCACCTTTGCCACAACTAGAACCCCAAAACTGAAATATTCTCTGATTTGGCGCTGTTCCCAATCTTATACAGCAGCTCCAAACTTGCTTTGGTGCTTTTTCTTCTTAATTTGATGTTTGCTAAGCCTAATCTTCAATTAGAAAGTGATTTTTGGGTGTTTTAGAGAGATTTAGAGAGTGGAGGCCATGGCTAGGTCAAGAGGAATGAAAGTGGCGGCTGGAAAATGTCTAAAGGAATGTTTCCTAACCCTAATCAGCCCCTATATACTCCTAAACCCGAAATTCCCCTCTGGGCCTAGCTGCTAATCACCCGGTTAAGCCCAATTAAGCTGTTTTTCACCATCTGAAACATGTTTCAGCCATATCTCCCAAACGGTGAGTCCGTTTGGCTAATGTGACCACTCTACGGAAAGAGAAACCATCATCCGGAGCCAATGGAAGTGGTTTCAGATCAAAATTCCTTTTCGGTCAAAAGTTATGGCCAAAACAGTGATAACTAGGGGTAAAATGGTCATTTAAAAATCGAGAAAAATCATGAACATGGGAAATGACCCCAATAGTCGTCTCCCAAAGTTACATGACCATACGACTTCGTATGTGACAGAAATAAATATTCTATTATGAGTTATATATGAGATTAGTTGTCAATTAATTATTTACTAATTGTATGGTTATGTATTTTTTTTTTGCAAAGCTAAGTCAGTTTTTATAGCAGCCGCAACAAATTTTCATTATAATAAATAATGAATACTAGTTAATAACATGAGTCAGACATTTTATCTGAGTACTATAGTAGCTAGAATATAGCATCCATTCCAGTGTGCATATATAACAGAAGTGTGGCTAATTGCTTCACTAGTATGAATCTATAGACGTAGAGAAGAAGGAAGAAGAAGACGAGTGGCTACGGGCAGAAGCAGACCCAGGACCTATGTCGTGCAGTAAATTGGTAAAGAGACAGAAATATTTAGCACATAGCTATAGTAATTCTTATCATAAATAAACTTCCTGCCCCAATTTTCATCATCCAAAATATACTTGTTGATTTCCGTATATATACCATCCTTATAAAGCTTCAAGTCAATCCCATCATTCAAAGTAGTTTAAACAACTAATGTCACCACGACAATCTCCATCATTAGTGAACAAATAATAGACTTGTTGGAATTGATCATATCGCATTTCCAATGTGGACGATGTCATGATTTCTTATGATAATTCCAGTCAATAATATTATCATCGTGCATCCCCTTAATCGTAGGCGATGCTGTGTTAGGAGGGGCAACACTAACTAAAGCGACTACATCAAGAGGAATTTCTGCATTAATCGCTTTGGGTTGGGAATCCAAACACAAACCGGGGGTCTAAAAAGTGGAGTTTTTACCTTATTGGGACAATCAACAAGTAGTTTGCCAGCATCAGGCAAATGTCCAAAGGAAAGACAATTAGAGCATATGTCAGGTTGCCACGAGTATTGGGCATCAACATACATGTCAACTACATCAATAAAAACTTTAAGCTTAGTTCACTACAACTAAAATACCTTTTTGCAACTGCCAAAAACAGTTGTAATAGATCTATTACAACTGACGTCCGTTAGTCTATATATGGGCAGTTGTAATAAAGTAGGATTATTTTACAACTGTTTTGGGAAGTTGTAAAAGAGTCCTGTTACAATTATTCATGGAAATTGTAGAAGGCTCATTCATGACTGTTATTGGCAGTTATAAAAGACATTTTTACAACTCCTTTAAGCTCTTGTTTAAAACTCTACAACTGCTATTAGCAGTTGTAGCTAATTTTACTGCAATAGTCGACGGCTGTTGTTAAGGCTTATTTACAAGAGTTCATAACAGTTGCAATAAAAATATTGACAGCTGTTTAAGCTAATTGTATTAACGATTTACAACATCTTGAAGAAATTATAGCAAGATCTACAACAACTAATAATGACAGTTCATGCATATATTTCTATAACTGCTACATATAACTATAATTTAACTCTTAACAATTGCTATTATAAAGAGAGTAGTATGTAAACCTATGGTTATATACTACGTTTTTGACTAAAGTCAAAAATGTAGTATATAACCATAGGTCTATATACTGCTCACTTTCAGTATGTTATTATTAAAACCAATATTTCATTAATAATAAACACAATCATCAAGTCACATGAAACAACACGAACTGTTCACTCATAATATTCCAAAAACAATTCATGTTAACACCACTTATGAATTAATAGCTTCATTACAAAACATAACTACACCAATTACATATATGAATAAAATTACATACGTACTAATCAAAAGAGATAAGCTCCTTATGGCAAGCAACATCTGTCCTAACCGATTTTTGCAACTCCAATGTGATTTCAAACATTAAACATTTAATTGAAATTGAATGCAGAAGATGTCTGGTTATGCTTTGTTAGCCAAACTAAATGCAAAAAGTAATATCGACAGGTAAAGAAATATGAATCTAACTTACAAACAAAACACATCCATAAGTCACGTTTTAAAGATAGACCAATTAAATATAAGGGAACTTTAGGCAGGAAAACCTAGCAAGAACCTATATAAGAATGGACATGAATGAAAGAAAGAGAAGGATTATAAAACAAAATAAATTCCCATGCAGAGCCTTTCTTCCCAGAATCAAAATCTTCCTCTTTAACTTAAATAACTCTATGAAATCCCAACAAGAAAAAAAGGAGAACAAAATCAACTTGGTAGTTCATTCTTTTACAAATTCCAAAGATTTGTCCGCTTTTAGGCCCTGTGTAGATCCGCACATAGCTATAATTAAAGTCATTTAGTTTACAGAGTAAAATTTGATCACTGCAGGTGTATAAATAATGTTATTTTTTACGTTAAAAAAGTACAAGAGCTGAACATTTTAACACTACTGCATCTTCAACTAACTATTGGTTGTGTAATTAATTAAGACTTAAAAAAATCACATCTATTTCTTTTACTAAGTTAGAAGAATTTTTCTTAGGTTAATAAGAAGAACTGACCAACCAACCGACTGCCTTTTTTCATGGTGTCCTTTTTTGACGAAATCTTCTACTCCTGCTTATAACCTTCCATATATGACTGTATAATTTTCATGCCAACCTAGAAACGATACATATATAACAAGAAAAGCTAAGGAAATTATGTTTCAATCAATGAAATTTAGTTTGCCATGAGAGAGTAATCAATATAGTGTTTTAGAATTGATCATAAGTACCGATGGAGTAAACGTGGTCAGTATCCAATAAGCAAATTTAAGAGCATCATAAGACAAATGGTTTGGATCGGCATTTGTTTCTGCATTAGATTATGATTTTTTATAAATTAGAAAATGGAAAGGTATGAGACACGATTTTTGGTGCTAATGGATAACGAAAGAGAGTTGACCACAGAAAAGTAATTAGTATGAGCACTTCCCATTGCCACATATAATAAGGTCACAAAAAAATTGACATGTCCTATCAACAACATTTTAGGAGCTGCGATTCTTGTACAATACTTTATAGTGTGGATTTTTTTCAAGTAAATCCAATTAAAAAGACTAGTTGTATTCAAGCAACATTATTTAGTGGTTATCACATTACAGAGGCATACCCATAATTTTTATAAGATAAAAATCTACCATATATAATAAGTTGTAATCAAGCAGTATTATCTTCAGGTTAGTAAGGGATGCAGAGACATCTGTGGTCATATTTTTGTGATCTCTCCATCAAGGTTGTTGATTATAGGAACCTATTCAAAAGTAAATGTGATAAGCCATGAAGTACAGAATAGATTTAGGTTTTCTATGTGGTTTATTGAATATTCTTTTGGTTTCTCTCATGCAAAATGCTCCAGCGTTTTACTAAATATATATTGCCTAAAAAATTTTCGATTTTTTTTTTGTATAAGTAAATCTAAACCTACTCTAATATTAAAATATGGAAGGGGCATAATTATTTATATTAATTTCAAAAATGTCCATAATAGCATAGAGTATATATCGAGAGAATAAACAATAAAAGAAAAGACGTGTAGTGGTTTCAGAGGCTAAATCACAGAAATTGTGTAGGTTGAGGTTAATGTGTTAGCTAATTTAGTTTGTAGAACACTAATTATATTTAATTTACCATATAGGACAATCTAATTGTGTATTTTTTTCTTTTAAAGGCGCGTTTATTTTCCAAACGAGTTTAATATAATTGAACATTTCAGATTCGGAAAAGATCAAGATATTTTATATGAACTCGGAAATGATCAGGAATGTCACCTATAAAAATATAAACAATAACATTAATAAGTTTCATATATAGGACTAGTACATCTCCAATTAGGTTTTGATTAAACATAATATACCACTTACATGTCTCTTATGGCCAATACTAATCTATAAATAGCTCATTCCTATCCTTCGAAGCCATATAAACATTAGAGAATTCATGATTAAAATCAATGGAGAGGCCCAATTATCAATCCAAAAGGATGTTTATTTTTCGAGTGAGCTATTGAATTTTAATCCCACATTGTTAATCTGATGCAAATCAGAAGTGTTTCAATAAAAGATACAAAAAATCATCATCTAGTTTATTAAGATTTCTCAAACAATTATTAGGATAGTTGATAATAATTTCTTTCCAAAATGTATTATTGTCATTTGGTAATTTTCAAATCCATTTGTAAAGCAGGGAGGTATTCAGTACTTCAAATAATAATGCCAAACTGTAACGACCTAGGGAATTCGACGCCCGAATTCCAACAATAATACATAAACCCGTATTACTTGTCAGAACTCAAGTATCGAAAACACCAGATAGTTAATGAAAGAATATAGAGGGTGAGATAAGAAAGAAAACAAATTTAGAATATAAGAAGAAGAAGCAACTAACCAACACAACACAAAGTCTCACACCGCAGCGGAACAAAATAAAATATAGAAATAAAAATTTATTGAGAGATTTGAAGTAAAAACTTACAAATCCTCAGAGTATATCAATACGTCTAGATAGTTATAATAATTTTTCCTCATATACAACAATATAACGGAATAAACTAGATATTATACATCTGAACTCCTCCAGCTCATCTTTGGACTTCATAGCACCCGATAACCCGAACGTGTAAAACCCAGTCTAACTCGAGCATTTACAAACGCCGGATCAGTCTGGTAAACCAGAGTGAGAAAACTCGCTAAGCTCAAAAACATCACCCAACCTGATTTTAAAGTCAAACCATTTATTTAAAAAATATCTTATTCTGATATTATAATAGTGTCTAAATACACATAAATATCAATCTAGCGAAACACTTGCATCTCACGTTCCATATATGTAGTATACAATCAAAACCGCGGGCTCAAATTGGAGATTGGATTTCTAACTATGACAAGGTATGGAAACACCTTCCGATAATGTATCTCTAGGGGTGAGTACACTGGGTTCAACAAGCACATCTTGTAACCCAGCCACACATGACCGACCACTCATTTCGCTTGAGTGTATCGAATGGATATCAGCAACGGTTGGGAGTGACCCACCGTTTCTCGATAGGGGACAATATCGAAATAAATTAAAGAAGAAAATGAATTTTCTCTAGATAGGTGATTATGCACCCTACTTGGGAGCTACCCACTTAGCCATGCCACTAGCCCGATTTTTGTCATTTCCCAATTGAAGAGGCTTGAGGTTTTCAATACCTTTAGAACAACATATCGCCATTCACTTTGAATGCCACTTTGTCAGATCCATCAAAACACTAATAGACGTCCACAAAAATATTATGGTGTTAAGCTAAGAGAAGGTGTCTTCTCCGCCACTAACCAAAACACGTTTGTAAAAATCAACGTACGTGATTTTTAAGAAATACTCTGTCAGACATCCATCCATACACATCATCCAAGAACTGGATGAACTGAAGGTACCCTCCTGCTACATCTGAGGTATCACCCTATAGATCAGTAACAAGTAGTCCTTGCAAATCCGTAGATTTAAACCATGATAGAATTACATTATATCTTCGGGAGCTAACCAAAGATTATAAGTAATTCTACCACTTTATGAAGATCCATGGTCTTCAATCTCTCTGTCTTGATCAACGTTGATATCTTCAACATTTCGTGTTTGCTGGTCGGAATGGTTTTCGAATATAATTCGATCCCGGTCTTTCCCTACCAACAGTCGTATAAGCCAGATTTGATAGTCGGTTATCTAACTATCAAATAAAACAACCATTCAATTATAAAATAAAAATAGATTTACTGGTCCAGTATTCAACATCACTTGGCTTCTTTAATTAAATAATTAAACGAATGGTTATTTTATAACTTAAAACTCTTTTCGATATTTCAACATAGCATTTCACATCTTACTTAATCATAAGATTATCTTCAAAACTATTTATCATACCATTACTCGTTATCTACTATCGGGAAATTACTTCAACTCCCCAACTTGTAAAACAATGTTACAAAATCTCTTTATTTCATTACTTGAAAACAATTACCAACTCTTGTTCTTATAAAAATCCTATTTCAAATCACAACTTCTCATTTCCTTTTTAACTTGCAAATATCGTGATATTTTCAGCAATCTCCTTTTGTTTTCTGTTACCTTGGCAGTATCATTATGTATATTCTCAAGTCCTTTTATTTCCTTTACCCTGGAAATCATGTTATATTCTCAAATCTTTATTTCCGTTACTGGAAATATTCCTATTACTTATTCGTGCATTCCTAAACTTTAACCCTCATTAGTCCATGACTGTAAGACCCGTAACTTCCCCGTGAAGGAAAGAGCGGATACTTTGAGAACAACACACAAATGAACGCAGACGAAAGAACATTTCATTATTATTACAAAAATTCCATCAGAATACAAGAATATACAGAGTATGAATGAATAAATTACATTCGATAAATATCAGAGATTACAATAAATTACATAGCAGCGGAAAATAATACAAAGCACAACTGAAGGTGATATACAGATACAGAGCTTTCCGGATATCATTCCAGCTATAAACCAGGATCCTGTGAATATAAATCTGCAAAACGAAAACTACTAGCTGCCCGTGTCGAAAATAGGGGCACCCAGAGTTTAGGTTAAAACAATAAACTCTAGGTCAGTCATGTGACTGGTGTGAGAACTAAAACAGTTATTTAAAACTTTACTTTAAAAGAGAGTAATTCAAGGGACCACGCTGTATAACACGGAACGGGTTTCCTCCCAAGAATACCAGTGCATAGAATAAACAGCGCAATGCTTTTTCGAAAAATGAAGCTATTATAAGACCCAGGTCCCATCACACAATGCAACGCAAGCCGGAGGATAGGGTTTTCCCTTATAATAGCCAAACATGCTTGGTACGTTTAAAACAAATCATTTGATACTATAATAAGTGTATAATGTCAAAACAATTTCAATCATAAATATCAATCCTAGGCGGCATGGGTACCATCTATCATGTCTCCATACTAGGCTCTACAAATAAAACCGAAATACACGTATTGGAAATTGGATTTCCGTCATGAATCGAGGCAAGGGGCAAGCTCCTTTTCGCTTTCGAGACAATCTAGCAAATGCCTCAGGACTACACACTCTGGGTAACCCTTGGATCGGTTGGGCCAGTCCTCTCTTACGTTTGAGGATTAGTTATTCCTGAACACACGTTTCCCGATCCTTACAGACCTATAATCGAGGCGCCTCGCATCCAACAACCACATAGGTGAAAAGTATATAAATGTCAGGGCTGGTAACTCACTGACACCACCAAAGCTAGAAAGAAACGTCGTGTTCTCCCAATGGTCCGTATCCCGTTTTTGACTCATACCGAGGTGTGAGGCTCGCGAATCCACGCTATACACAAAGCTATGCCACGTAGCCCGTGCTTTGATCATCAACCACAAGACTTCGCTTTATAACAGAAGCCTTGATCAATTGCCACTTAGGCGTGCCACACATGCAATTCATGCCATGCGACTGATGTCCATCGATATACAACCTCTGAGCTCGTACGTCTCAGAGAAGGGCGTTAAGCAAGAGAATAAATTCTCCGCCGCCAAACAGATGTTTATTTAATGGAGATCAATCAACATAGAATAAAATCCAATGTCAGACACACAGTCCATTTACAAGTTCGTTTTGGGTCTGAACGAAACCGGAGGCACTTTCCTCGCATATCCATCGATCTCCAAGTACGTCTGGACGACCACCAACTATTTCCATCCTCTTGGGTGTACAGCCCAATCAGGATCATCAGTAATTATCCAAACGATGTGAAGACTTCCGGTCTTCGACCACCGTCTTCATCTTCGACATATCGTCGTATCGGTTATTCAGAATGGGTATAAACCCGACCTTTCTGAACAACCCACGTATATTAAAAACAAATGTTACACAAACACAACATACGCCTCATTCCAATTCCTTAGTCACTAACCGTAAATCAGCAAGAGGACAATTTCCCAGATATTAACCCCGAAGGCCGAAACCAACATCAGATCAATACCCAGGAAACCATTCTTCTTAACTAACCTACAGCTAGTTTCTAAATCTCAATTCTTAGGGAAAGGTTCCCATTAATTTTATCCAAGATAAATTCTTTAAAATTTATTCTTTAATCTTCCATTGGATGTCGATTCAAACCAAATTACGGTTTTCCCAAACTAGTCGAGATTAGCGAACCACACCGAAGTAATTATTTATTTTATTTCCCAATCCCAACCTATTCATCCCATGAAGCAAAACTGGTAATACTCCATATCTAACACTACGGTGTTATCGGTAAAATTAATTACCATTTCCCGTTCAAATCTAATTAAAGATTTAACTATCGCTTGGAGCAAAACTGGTGATACTCCATTCTCACTTATTTTCCTAATTTGATAATTTAGATTATCAATTCACATTTCAATCTAATTGCAGATTCATTAAAACTCCTTTTACTGGGTTAAAGAACTAATGTCATTTAAAACACAGTTCACGATAAACCCAAATCACATTCCATTTATTATCGGGTTAAAGAACAATTGGTGTTTTAAAACACTGTTCACGATAAACCCACAGATCAATTCTATTTAAAACCCATTTCAAATCCAATTTATTTATTTAAAAGTAAATGGGTTTTAATTTCAGTTCAAAACTAGTTCATTTCGATAAAAATATATTTTTATCTTTTCAAATGTGGAGTTTTTTACCCCAATTTTTCCCAAATCATTTCTTATGATTTTATACAAATTATTGATATTTTTAATAATTTTATCAAGGCCCGTACAGTCGATTTCCATCAACGGCCATCGAACTGCACTTACAGCGACCTTTTCCAAATTTGATTTGGATGTATCTCCAAATCCAACCGTTAGATTTCAAATTTCTAATATTCGTTAGAAAACTCTTTTCGATACGAACCCAACGGTTCCGGTTTTAGGAGAATCCGACGGTCAGATCTCCCGTAATGTCCGTTCGAAGTTAATGGTCGAAATTCGCGAACTGCCGCAGCGCGGCGCGTTCTATTCAGGCCATTATATTATATATATAATATATATTTCGTCGATTTCTATTTAAAACGAATTTTATAGATAGTTTTAAATTCGTTTCAAAAACATTTCAACTTCCATTTCCAATTCAAATCAAAATTGAATTTTTCCTTATAAATTCGTTTTAAAATTCATTTGAATTCAATTCAAATATCAATTCAATTTGAATTCATTTCAAATTGATTTTACTTCTATTTCAATTCGTTTTCAATTCAATTTGAATTCAATTCATTTTCTATTCAAATCAAATTCAATTCGTTTTCTATTCAATTTGAATTCAATTCGTTTTCTATTCAAATCAAATTCAATTCGTTTTCTATTCAAATCAAATTCAATTTGTTTTATATTCAATTCAATTCGGATTCGTTTTATATTCAAATCAAATTCAATTCGTTTTATATTCAAATCAAATTCAATTCGTTTTATATTCAAATCAAATTCAATTCGTTTTATATTCAATTCGTTTTATATTCAAATCAAATTCAATTCGTTTTATATTCTATTCAATTCGAATTCATTACATATTCAATTCAATTCGAATTCGTTATATATTCAATTCAATTCGAATTCGTTATATATTCAATTCAATTCGAATTCGTTATATATTCAATTCAATTCGAATTCATTATATATTCAATTCAATTCGAATTCGTTATATATTCAATTCAATTCGAATTCGTTATATATTCAATTCAATTCGAATTCGTTATATATTCAATTCAATTCGAATTCGTTATATATTCAATTCAATTCAAAAACGAATATAATCGATATAAATATCGTTCGCGTCAAAATAGTGCATCTCTAATCAACACGGCTTTATATCTTTCAATAATCCTGTTATTCTATTCAACAAATGAATATTTATTCTATTCAATATGTGAATCTATATTTTTGTCAACACACGACTAATCTCAACGAATGAGTACTGTCCACGTGTGACTATTTTTGTTATTTAATATATTTTATAAAAATTAAGGTATCTATCGTTTGATTTCAAATCAGACTCCAACCGTAAATTAGTAAGAGAACGATTCCCTAAATATTAACCCCGAAGGCCGAAACCAACATCATATCAACATCCAGGAGACCACTCATCTTATCTATTTTCCAGTTAGTTTCTAATTTTCTATATGATAAAGATGTAAATTTTATTGTTAAAATATTTCGTTCAACACATGACTAATCTCAATGGATGAGTATAGTCAACACATGAACCTTTATTTTATAATATAAAGATGTAAATTTAATTATTAAAATATTTCGTTCAACACATGACTAATCTCAACGGATGAGTACAGTCAACACATGAACCTTTATTTTATAATATTCTTTATTTTCTAAATTGGAATGAGACCCAATCAATTACCATATAAAGTTAATTATGTGGATTCCATACAACACATGTATATAATAGCAACGCTAAATAATCAACCATCATCCAAAGTGCACTACACTGTATAAGCATCAAATATAGATATCTAACGCTTATAACAGCCTGTCGATCCATCGATCAACATACAACTAATTATTGGGATTAGTGTATGCTGTATTTTATCCCAATACCCGTGTGGGGCTTCAAATCAACAAACACAGATTTTTATTTGTGCAGTTGGGCGATATGTAAAATTTATCGTCCCAATCAATGTCCCTCAAATAGGTGTACATAAACAAACCGTCCGGTTTGTAAATGAATATTTATTCATTCTCGTTCACGTTAAAAATTATATTTTTAACGACCAAATTATTTTATTCAACCTATGAATATTCTATTCGGTTCATTTAGCAAATAAAATGATATCTTTATTTTTCTAACTTATTTTAGAAAATTTCGGCGGCATAACGGCACGATACTAGAAACGGGACAAGGCCTAGCCTTATCCCCGGTCTAATAATGGCCTACGCCATACACATATCAATCAAATCCATTCCATTTCACCAAATAATCTAACCAACTACACAATCAAACAAACAAGTCCATGGTCTGTGGACGATTGTGTCGGATGCTACTAAACACCGTCTGCATCCTAGTATATATACATATATAACTAGAAAAAAAGAAATTTAAAGTGAGAAGTTCTCACCAAAGCTATCCCACTTCCACGACTCTTCATACATAGAAAATCTTGTCGTTCTCGCCTTTTGTCACTTTCGTCGCCCGTAGCCACTACACATATAAAAATCGAATTTTTACTTCGCTATTCAATATATAAAAATCGAATTTTTATTTCGCTATTCAATATATAAAAATCGAATTTTTACTTCGCTATTCAATATATAAAAATCGAATCTTTACTTCGCTATTCAATATATAAAAATCGAATTTTTACTTCGATATTCAATATATAAAAATCGAATTTTTACTTTGCTATTCAATATATAAAAATCGAATTTTTACTTTGCTATTCAATATATAAAAATCGAATTTTTACTTCGCTATTCAACATATAAAAATTGAATTTTTACTTCGCTATTTTATATGGATAAAAATCACATTTTTATACCGCTACTGTAGAGATAAAAATCATATTTTTAACTTCTCTATATAATAAAAATTATATTTTTATTTCAAATCCTTTTACATAAAAATCGTATTTTTAATTTGCTAATTATCTTCATAAAAATCGTATTTTTATTCCTATATCATACGCATAAAGATCTGAAGTTTAACAATGTTTTTTTTATATATATATTAAAACCTGAAAATTAAAACAAATGTAAATAAACAATTAAATGGACTCACTTTTTTCCGGTTTTACAGAGGAGAAGGCGTCGGGGTGGAGTTGTGGCCGTCGCAGGGTTTGGCAGTAGGTTTTAGGGGTTGGGTTTGGGAATCTTCGGTTTTACAGAGGGAAGAGGAGGAGGAGCCGTTGACTGGGGGGGTGGAGGTTGCATCGCGTCCGAGGTGGGGTCAGGCGGGGGTGGCGCTCGGCATTGGTGGCGCGCTGTGGAGCTGTGGTCTTTGGAGGTTACGGGTTCGTGGATTTGGGGCGCTCGCGGTCTCGAATGGGAGAAGGGAGGGGGATCGACGGAGAGAAGAGGTTGTGGGGGATTGCGGCGCCAAGGGCGGCGCTGCTCCGCCTGCGGCGGCGTGGGCTGTGGCGTCGCGATTTCCCCTTTCCTTTTTTTTTCTTTGAAATTAATCTGAAGTATAAAGGGGGGCCAGAGGAGATAAGGGGAATTTTATATTTTTATTTATTTATTTTAATTTCAAAAAGTTGACTTTTTATTTCGACCTCGAAACGAGGCCCACCGCCTGTCGTCCCTAGCTAATTATCCCCATTCCGAACACAATGGGATATGTATCGTAAGCTAATTCGATCGTTTCGATCAGTTTCCGTTAAAATCAACATATACTATATATATTGAATTTGAACGCGCATTTCAATTTACCGGGGTCACGTACGAACTCTATAAATCCCAGAAAATTATTTTCTAGCTTCGTATTGACGATACGGTCCTAACAAAACTAATTCCTTCGAATTCTGAGACCGTTGGAAAAATGGTCATTTTCCAGTCGATTAAAATCAACTGAAACGAATCAAACACGTTTTCCTTTGCCACGCTCACATATTGACTCGAAAAATTATGAAATTTGAAACCTACAATAACTTGACATCACGGACCCAATAAAAGTGGTTTCGTCGAATTCCGAGGTCGTTTGCCAAATGGCTATTTTTAAGGGCCTGAATTCCATAGCGACTATTCAGAATTTTCAACTGGACATATCTTTTGATTCCCGCTTTGAAATCTCGATTTTTCGGATTCGTTGGAAAGATATTCACGAATAGATTCCATTATTTTTGGTTTCACTAAAATCCGGTTTATTTTGCACCCGCTGTATTCAATTGAAGTTTGAAATCGAATTATCGAACTACCACGCCGTTTTTAATTCCTTTTATAATTATATATAATTATTTATATTCTAACGACGACGTATATAAATATATACGTTCTAAATATATTCAAAATAAATTTTCGTCGATATTATTTAAAATAATCTATTTTAAATATTCAAAATTCGCTAAAATTGCCAAAATAAAAATTTTAAATTGGCTCGCATTTCCGGGTTATTACAATCTCCCCCACTTAAAACTTTTCGTCCCCGAAAAGGAACGAAGCTGAAAGTGGTTTGATTAATCAGCTCTACGTTCGATCTGGCTTCCATTCTCCAACTTTTCAGTTTCTGAGAATTTTCAAATTCTTCAAAAATTTGGCTAACACCCTAAATTTTCGAAAAATTTCGCCATAACCTCCCCTACACCGGAAGCCACGGGAAAATCCCGAAATTGCCATACAGGCCTTCTGATCTCTAAAGGAAAAAGAAAAAAGCCAAGCGGCTAGCCAATCGGCTCATAAAATCATCATCACCCAAACAAAATAGTAAATTATAGTAAATATGTACCTATTTGTCAGGCAAACAAATTTTATTCTTTGCTCTAGCCTCCTTGCTATGACCTGTTCAATGTAAGTACTTGTATATGCAAGCAAATGTGACCAATTTTCAATACAATTCAATATTCGATTGTATTAGGCTAAAAGGTTAAAAATTATCAAACAAATAAACAAACAACACAAACATCAATCAATTGGTGAATTAGAGTTTCAAATTCATAATTTTGATATATATACTGAAAATCATGTTTTTGATGCCAAATCACACAATAAATCTATCTATATAAGTTTTGGTTCTCACACCAGTCTAATGGAAATATATAGAAATCACACCTTCGAAACATAAACATAAACGCTGATAATGTTTCGAACCACCATCAGAACATCTCTGGGCTACTAGAGTGCGGTTCTATATCTATCCGGTATATTAAAACTTCAAATATACGTTCATGACGCGTATATGCAAAATCTTTATATATTGGATTGTCCAAATCAATATAAATAAATTATTCAAATACGTATAAAATGATTTAAATTTTAAAACAGAATTGTTTTCATTTGAAAAATATACTCTTCACACTCGTTCTAGGATACTACTGACCCTATCTCTAACGAGTCATTCTAATTGGATATTGCTAATCCAATATCTGATGAATTCATTCGTATGGTTCTAATGTGTCTTGTTCTCGAGCTCTGTAAACCAAAGCTCTGATACCACTGTAAGAACCCATAACTTTCCCATGAAGGAAAGAGCGGATACTTTGAGAACAACACACAAATGAACGCAGATGGAAGAACATTTCATTGTTATTACAACAATTCCATCAGAATACAAGAATATACAGAGTATGAATGAATAAATTACATTCGATAAATATCAGAGATTACAATAAATTACATAGCAGCGGAAAATAATACAAAGCACAACTGAAGGTGATATACGGATACAGAGCTTTCCTGATATCATTCCAGCTATAAACCAGGATCCTGTGAATATAAATCTGCAAAACCAAAACTACTAGCTGCCCGTGTCGAAAATAGGGGCACCCAGAGTTTAGGTTATAACAATAAACTCCAGGTCAGTCATGTGACTAGTGTGAGAACTAAAACAGTTATTTAAAACTTTACTTTAAAAGAGAGTAATTCAAGGGACTACGCCGTATAACACGGAACGGGTTTCCTCCCAAGAATACCAGTGCATAGAATAAACAGCAAAATGCTTTTTCGAAAAATGAAGCTATTATAAGACCCAGGTCCCATCACACAATGCAACGCAAGCCGGAGGATAGAGTTTTCCCTTATAATAGCCAAACATGCTTGGTACATTTAAAACAAATCATTTGATACTATAATAAGTGTATAGTGTCAAAACAATTTCAATCATAAATATCAATCCTAGGCGACATGGGGACCATCTATCATGTCGCCATACTAGGCTCTACAAATAAAACCGAAATACACGTATTGGAAATTGGATTTCCGTCATGAGTCGAGGCAAGGGGCAAGCTCCTCTCCGCTTTCGAGACACTCTAGCAAATGCTCAGGACTACACACTCTGAGTAACCCTTGGATCGGTTGGGCCGGTCCTCTCTTACGTTTGAGGATTAGTTATTCCTGAACACACGTTTCCCGGTCCTTACAGACCTATAATCGAGGCGCCTCGCATCCAACAACCACATAGGTGAAAATTATATAAATGTCAGGGATGGTAAGTCACTGACACCACCAAAGCTAGAAAGAAACGTCGTGTTCTCCCAACGGTCCGTATGCCTTTTTGACTCATACCGAGGTGTGAGGCTCGCGAATCCATGCTATACACAAAGCTATGCCACGTAGGCCGTGCTTTGATCATCAACCACAAGACTTTGCTTTTAAACAGAAGCCTTGATCAATTGCCACTTAGGCATGCCACACAGGCAATTCATGCCATGCGACTGATGTCCATCGATATACAACCTCTGAGCTCGTACATCTCAGATAAGGGCATTAAGCAAGAGAATAAATTCTCCACCGCCAAACAAATGTATATTTAATGGAGATCAATCAACATAGAATAAAATCCAATGTCAGACACACAGTCCATTTACAAGTTCGTTCTGGGTCTGAACGAAACCGAAGGCACTTTCCTCGCATATCCATCGATCTCCAAGTACGTCTGGACGACCACCGACTATTTCCATCCTCTTGGGTGTACAGCCCAATCAGGATCATCAGTAATTATCCAAACGATGCGAAGACTTCCTTTCTTTGACCACCGTCTTCATCTTCGACATATCGTCGAATCGGTTATTCAGAATGGGTATAAACCCGGCCTTTCCGAACAACTCGCGTATATTAAAAACAAATGTTACACAAACACAACATACTGCTCATTCCAATTCCTTAGTCACTAACCGTAAATCAGCAAGAGGACAATTTCCCAAATATTAACCCCGAAGGCTGAAACCAACATCAGATCAATACCCAGGAAACCATTCTTCTTAACTAACCTACAACTAGTTTCTAAATCTCAATTCTTAGGGAAAGGTTCCCATTAATTTTATCCTAGATAAATTCTTTAAAATTTATTCTTTAATCTTCCATTGGATGTCGTTTCAAACTAAATTATGGTTTTCCCAAACTAGTCGAGATTAGCGAACCACACCAAAGTAATTATTTATTTTATTTCCCAATCCCAACCAATTCATCCGATGAAGCAAAACTGGTAATACTCCATATCTAACACCACGGTGTTATCGGTAAAATTAATTACCATTTCCCGTTCAAATCTAATTAAAGATTTAACTATCGCTTAGAGCAAAACTGGTGATACTCCATTCTCGCTTATTTTCCTAATTTGATAATTTAGATTATCAATTCACATTTCAATCTAATTGCAGATTCATTAAAACTCCTTTTACTGGGTCAAAGAACTAATGTCATTTAAAACACAGTTCATGACAAACCCAAATCACATTCCATTTATTATCGGGTTAAAGAACAAGTGGTATTTTAAAACACTGTTCACGATAAACCCACAGATCAATTCTATTTAAAACCCATTTCAAATCCAATTTATTTATTAAAAATTAAATGGGTTTTAATTTCAGTTCAAAACTAGTTCATTTCGATAAAAATCTATTTTTATCTTTTCAAATGTGGAGTTTTTCACCCCTATTTTTCCCAAATCATTTCTTATGATTTTATACAAATTATTGATATTTTTAATAATTTTATCAAGGCACGTACAGTCGATTTCCATCAATGGCCATCGAACTGCACTTACAGCGACCTTTTCCAAATTTGATTTAGATGTATCTCCAAATCCAGCCATTAGATTTCAAATTTCTAATATTCGTTAGAAAACTCTTTTCGATACGAACCCAACGGTTCCAGTTTTAGGAGAATCCGACGGTCGGATCTCCCGTAATGTCCGTTCGAAGTTAATGATCGAAATTCGCGAACTGCTGCAGCGCGGCGCGTTCTATTCAGGCCATTATATTATATATATAATACATATTTCGTCGATTTCTATTTAAAACGAATTTTATAGATAGTTTTAAATTCATTTCAAAAACATTTCAACTTCCATTTCCAATTCAAATCAAAATTGTATTTTTCCTTATAAATTCGTTTTAAAATTCATTTGAATTCAATTCAAATTTCAATTCAATTTGAATTCATTTCAAATTGATTTTACTTCTATTTCAATTCATTTTCAATTCAATTTGAATTCAATTCGTTTTCTATTCAAATCAAATTCAATTCGTTTTCTATTCAATTTGAATTCAATTCGTTTTCTATTCAAATCAAATTCAATTCGTTTTCTATTCAAATCAAATTCAATTCATTTTATATTCAATTCAATTCGGATTCGTTTTATATTCAAATCAAATTCAATTCCTTTTATATTCAAATCAAATTCAATTCGTTTTATATTCAAATCAAATTCTATTCGTTTTATATTCAAATCAAATTCAATTCGTTTTATATTCAAATCAAATTCAATTCGTTTTATATTCAATTCAATTCGAATTCGTTATATATTCAATTCAATTCGAATTCGTTATATATTCAATTCAATTCGAAATCGTTATATATTCAATTCAATTCGTTATATATTCAATTCAATTTGAGTTCGTTATATATTCAATTCAATTCGAATTCGTTATATATTCAATTCAATTCGAATTCGTTATATATTCAATTCAATTCAATTCGAATTCGTTATATATTCAATTTAATTGGAATTCGTTATATATTCAATTCAATTCAAAAACGAATATAATCGATATAAATATCGTTCGCGTCAAAATAACGCATCTCTAATCAACACGACTTTATATCTTTCAATAATCCCGTTATTCTATTCAACAAATGAATATTTATTCTATTCAATATGTGAATCTATATTTTTGTCAACACACGACTAATCTCAACGAATGAGTACTGTCCACGTGTGACTATTTTTGTTATTTAATATATTTTATAAAATTAAGGTATCTATCGTTTGATTTCAAATCAAACTCCAATCGTAAATTAGTAAGAGAACGATTCCCTAAATATTAACCCCGAAGGCCGAAACCAACATCATATCAACATCCAGGAGACCACTCATCTTATCTATTTTCCAGTTAGTTTCTAATTTTCTATATGATAAAGATGTAAATTTTATTGTTAAAATATTTCGTTCAACACATGACTAATCTCAACGGATGAGTACAGTCAACACATGAACCTTTATTTTATAATATAAAGATGTAAATTTTATTATTAAAATATTTCGTTCAACACATGACTAATCTCAACGGATGAGTACAGTCAACACATGAACCTTTATTTTATAATATTCTTTATTTTCTAAATTGGAATGAGGCCCAATCAATTACCATATAAAGTTAATTATATGGATTCCATACAACACATGTATATAATAGCAACGCTAAATAATCAACCATCATCCAAAGTGCACTACACTGTATAAGCACCAAATATAGATATCTAACGCTTATAACAGCATGTCGATCCATAGATCAACATACAACTAATTATTGGGATTAGTGTATGCAATATTTTATCCCAACACCCGTGTGGGGTTTCAAATCAACAAACACAGATTTTTATTTGTGTAGTTGGGCGATGTGTAAAATTTATCGTCCCAATCAATGTCCTTCAAATAGGTGTACAGAAATAAACCGTCCGGTTTGTAAATGAATATTTATTCATCCTCGTTCACGTTAAAAATTATATTTTTAACGACCAAATTATTTTATTCAACCTATGAATATTCTATTCGGTTCATTTAGCAAATAAAATGATATCTTTATTTTTCTAACTTATTTTTGAAAATTTCGGCGGCATAACGGCACGATACTAGAAACGGGACAAGGCCTAGCCTTATCCACGGTCTAATAATGGCCCACCCATACACATATCAATCAAATCCATTCGATTTCACCAAATAATCTAACCAACTACACAACCAAACAAACAAGTCCATGGTCTGTGGACGATTGTGTCAGGTGCTACTAAACACCGTCTGCATCCTAGTATATATACATATATAACCAGAAAAAAAGAAATTTAAAGTGAGAAGTTCTCACCAAAGCTATCCCACTTCCACGAATCTTCATACGTAGAAAATCTTGTCGTTCTCGCCTTTTGTCACTTTCGTTGCCCATAGCCACTACATATATAAAAATCGAATTTTTACTTCGCTATTCAATATTTAAAAATCGAATTTTTATTTCGCTATTCAATATATAAAAATCGAATTTTTACTTCGCTATTCAATATATAAAAATCGAATTTTTACTTCGCTATTCAATACATAAAAATCGAATTTTTACTTCGCTATTCAATATATAAAAATCGAATTTTTACTTCGCTATTCAATATATAAAAATCGAATTTTTACTTCCCTATTCAATATATAAAAATCGAATTTTTACATTGCTATTCAATATATAAAAATCGAATTTTTACTTCGCTATTCAATATATAAAAATCGAATTTTTACTTCGCTATTTTATATGGATAAAAATCACATTTTTATACCGCTACTATAGAAATAAAAATTATATTTTTAACTTCTCTATATAATAAAAATTATATTTTTATTTCAAATCCTTTTACATAAAAATCGTATTTTTAATTTGCTAATTTGCTAATTATCTTCATAAAAATCGTATTTTTATTCCTATATCATACGCACAAAGATCTGAAGTTTAACAATGTTTTTTTTATATATATTAAAACCTGAAAATTAAAACAAATGTAAATAAACAATTAAATGGGCTCACTGTTTTTCCGGTTTTACAGAGGAGAAGGCGTCGGGGTGGAGTTGTGGCCGTTGCAGGGTTTGGCAGTGGGTTTTAGGGGTTGGGTTTGGGAATCTTCGGTTTTACAGAGGGAAGAGGAGGAGGAGCCGTTGACTGGGGGGTGGAGGCTGCATCGCGTCCGAGGTGGGGTCAGGCAGGGGGTGGCACGCGGTGGAGCTGTGGTCTCAGGAGGTTACGGGTTCGTGGATTTGGGGCGCTCGCGGTCTCGAATGGGAGAAGGGAGGGGGATCGACGGAGAGAAGAGTTGGTGGGGGATTGCGGCGCCAAGGGCGGTGCTGCTCATCCTGCGGCGGCGTGTGCTGTGGCGTCGCGATTTCCCCTTTCTTTTTTTTTCTTTGAAATTAATCTGAAGTATAAAGGGGGGGCCAGAGGAGATAAGGGGAATTTTATAATTTTTTTTATATTTATTTTAATTTCAAAAAGTTGACTTTTTATTTTGACCTCGAAACGAGGCCCACCGCCTGTCGTCTCTAGCTAATTATCCCCATTCCGAACACAATGGGATATGTATCGTAAGCTGATTCGATCGTTTCTATCAGTTTCCGTTAAAATCAACATATACTCTATATATTGAATTTGAACGCGCATTTCAATTTACCGGGGTCACGTACGAACTCTATAAATCCCAGAAAAATATTTTCTAGCTTCGTATTGACGATACGGTCCTAACAAAACTAATTACTTCGAATTCTGAGACCGTTGGAAAAATGACCATTTTCCAGTCGATTAAAATCAACTGAAACTGGTCAAACACGTTTTCCTTTGCTACGCTCATATATTGATTCAAAAAATTATGAACCTAGCAATAACTTGACATCACGGACCCAACAAAAATAGTTTTGTCGAATTCCGAGGTCGTTTGCAAAATGGCTATTTCTAAGGGCCTGAATTCCATAGCGACTATTCAGAATTTTCAACTGGACATATCTTTTGATTCCTGCTTTGAAATCTCGATTTTTCGGATTTGTTGGAAAGATATTCACGAATAGATTCTATTATTTTGGGTTTCACTAAAATCCGGTTTATTTTGCACCCGGTATATTCAATTGAAGTTTGAAATCGAATTATCGAACTACCACGCCATTTTCAATTCCTTTTATAATTATATATAATTATTTATATTCTAACGACAACGTATATAAATATATACGTTCTAAATATATTCAAAATAAATTTTCGTCGATATTATTTAAAATAATCTATTTTAAATATTCAAAATTCGCTAAAATTGCCAAAATAAAAATTTTAAATTGGCTCGCATTTCCGGGTTATTACACTGACCGTAAATTGGTAAGCGAATAATTTCCTAAGTATCAACCCCGAAGACCGAAATCAACATTAGATTAACATTCAGAAAATCACTCAACTCAACCAATATCTAGTTAGTTTCCAATTCTTTTTTTAAATCTTCATCAACCCATATTATTTCACTTATACTCCATTCAACCCTTTTCCAGTTTGAAAATCTCTATCAATTCCATCCATTTCACTTAATTTCGTTATTATGTATCGCCAATTAAAATCAATGCTTTGATTTCTCATTTCATTTCATAAACCTTGTTTACAGCTTTGGTTTAATATAAAAATCATTTTTACCTTGTTTCTTTTCAATTCCCATATTAAGTTAACGTTTATTTTAAGCAATCGTGTTCGCTTAAAATCCCTTTCATAACTTAATTCAAAAAACTCAGGTTCTAATATAAACCTGTTCATAATCTCCTTTATAATCCAACTTGTTTTCATTTCAATCTTCAATTTCCTTACTTCGATAAATTCCATTTACAAGGTAATAACTTAAATTATTATTGTTAAAAATAATAATTTACTTCAACATTAACTATTATAAAATTAGTTAATTGTTTATTTATCTAAAATAAATAATAAATTTACTTCTTAACACTTGTTAATATTTAAACAAATATTTGTTAAATATTTCAATATATTACTTGACAATAAACCAATTCAAGTTAATAATCAAACACTAGTTGAAATGGTCGACTTGGTTAACTTAGTTCACGATTGTTTCTTTAATCGATTCCAATTAATTCCACCTTTAAATTAATTAATAATAAAATAAATTTAAATAAATTCATTTGAATGTTTATTAGAACAATTAATTCCACACTTAACCGTTATATAAATTTCTGCTTATCCGTTTATAATTCTTATTAACATAAGAAGTTGTTTTATAAAATCACTTAATAATTACTTATAAATTTAAATAATAAATATTAAGTTTCTTTTAATAAAATTAGTTTCAAAATAATAGATTTCAAAAATCTATTCATATTTATAAAATAAATTTTATAACTTCATTTTTGTCGATTCACCTGACGGTAAATCCATATTTCTAAAACGATTGATTATCAAGCCATCTGATGCCAATTACTCAACCAATATTGTCCATTGGTTAATATCATAACAAATGCTGAATTACGATTCAACAATCCATAAAATATGTCATATAACGATAATATGGAAATAAATATTAAATTTGAGGAATCCAGTTGGATCCTTCCAGCCTGTTTCTCCCTGCACCCAAATACGTTACTATAAATAATATTATTCCGTTCAATAACAGATGTCATATTCAACAGTAAATAAATGACAGTCTTTCAAGAATCCATATTTTAATTTTATACGTTTATATTATTATAAATGTAACCAACAAGGTAATTTACGTTGTTTGGAATTTAATCATTAAAAATAATGATTGGTTCAAATTAAATCAAACGAACGTTTAATTTAATCAGTTCAGTTTAACACATATAAATATATATATATATAACATCCATCAAACAATTAACAAACATAGCATACAAATAATAAACCCGACTCATAATAAAAGTGGGTAAACTGAGTGAGTTAAACTCACTTTGATTCCATTCGACATTAAAATGGTTCGTTTCAGTTGCTTTCAACTTTGTCCAGTCAATTCCATAATATTATCCATTGACGCAGTTCCATGCTTCTTATTTGATCCAATTCCATTACTATATGACCAAGCTGTGAATTTAATCGTTATTCACTTATTAAAAAAAATTATTATTTATAACTTAAGGATATTTTGTTTCTTTAGTTCGTACTTACGTTACTATTTGATTCAGCATAGAAAAACACAAAAAAAACTAGGTACAATTTCACGTACATGGGTATATACACTGGGATTAGGCAAATTTAAATGGATTTGGGTACACTAAAACTTACTGTTTCACAATATATTATTTAAAAATTCTTTATTACTTCATATGTATTATTATCTACACAGGCAGTTTACGTGATGTAAAGGTATTGATATTGTTTTAATACTAACAACGTAAAATATATATTTAACTTTTAACAAGACCGGTTAGTCACTTAAAAACCAAGATTTGGCGATTAAAATTTGACTCGCACAATGCAGTCGTGGTTAGTCATATCCAAAAAATACTTGGTCACATTAAAAAAGTTTTAGGCAATAATATTTCAGTTGGGCAAATTAGGCTTAATATAAAACAGGATTATGAAGTTTTCGGATTTTACTCAACTTCCACTGTTAATTCTTCTTCTCTTGTTTCTTTCGAAACCCAACCATTTCTGTTTCGCACCGTAGTTCAAGCTACCCACTCCAAACATGTAATAACCCGGAAATCCGAACCAATTTAAAATTTTTATTTTGGTAATCTTAGTGAATTTTGAGTATTTAAAATGAATTATTTTAAATAATAACGACGAGAAATTTATTTTGAATAGAATTAGAATGTATATATTTATTTGAATCGTTGTTGGAATATAAATATTTTATTTTAATTATAAAAGGAATTGAAAATGGCGTGGTACTTTGTAAATTCGATTTCAAATTTCAAGTGGATGTACAGGATTCAAAATAAACCGGATTTCAGTGAAACCAAAAATATTAGAATCTACTTGAGAATATATTCCCAACGAATCCGAAAAATTGAAATTTCATAGCGGGAATAAAAAGTTATGCCCAGTTGAAATTTTAGAATAGTCGCTATGGAATTTTTGGCCTTAAAAATGGAAATTTTGCAAACAATCTCTATTTTCGATGAAACTACTTTTGTTGGATCTACGATGTCAGATTATTGCTATATTCCAAAATTCGTAATTTTCTGAATCAATATGTGAGCGTGGCGAAGTAAAATGCGTTTTAACAGTTTCAATCAATTTCGATCGACCAAAAATGGCCATTTTTCAAATGGTCTCAGAATTTGACGAAATTAGTTTTGTTAGGACCGTATCGTCAGTACGAAGCTAGAAAATATTTTTTGGGAATTTTTAGAGTCCGTATGTGGCCCCGGTAAATTGAAATGCGCGTTCAAATTCAATATACAGATTTATATTTTGATTTTGATGAAAATTGATCGAAACAATCAAAACAGCTTATGATACATATCCCATTGTGTTCCGAATGGAGGCAAATAGCTAAGGACGACAGTCATTGGGTTGGAATTGGAGACTGAACGAAAAAGTAACCATAAGGAATTTAATTAAATAAATATTTATTTATTTAAAAGGGCCCATCCCCTTTTATCCCTTCATGACCCGGTCAGACCCTCCTCCCCCAAATCATTCGTTCAACTCATTAGTAAATTAAAAAAAAATTGAAAAAGAAAAAGGGGGCGCAAAACCCCAAATCCACAGCGGCGACGCTACCACCGCCACTGGCGGCGTGAGCCACCGCATTGCCTCCCTAGCTCCTCCACTCCCTCCTCCTTTCCTACGCTGCTCGAGAAGCACCCCCCCGAGGCCCTGAACCCGCGCAACTAACTCGAGACCGCCGCCAATGCCCTAGGCCGACGCCCTACCTCAACCAGCATGCGAAACAACCCCCCTGAACCCATCGACTCAGCAGCACCCCCTCCCTCTAGAGACCCACCTCCAAACCATTCAAAGCCGCCGCAATAGCCACCTCAACCCACACTCCGATGTCGCAGCCGCTGGTGACCTCCCCGAGCCTCCTCTGCCACCAACGATCGGCTGTGAGTTTTATTCATTTATATTTATTTACGCTTATAAAAATTCGATTTTTATATGTTATAGTAGCGATAAAAATACGATTTATATGTATACAAATTTGGTATACAAAAATATGATTTTTATATAGTAGAGATTATAAAAATATGATTTTTATGTAGTAGAGATTATAAAAATATGAATTTTATATAGTAGAGATTACAAAAATATGGTTTTTATATAGTAGAGATTATAAAAATATGATTTTTATATAGTAGGGAATATAAAAAGGCGATTTTTATATATGTTGTAACGAAATAAAAATTCGATTTTTATATGAGTAGCTGATTAAAAATAGAAATTTTTTTAGATAACAGAGATTATAAAAATATGATTTTTATATATGTAGTGAAATAAAAATCTGATTTTTATTATATATATAGTGAAATAAAAATGTGATTTTTATAGAATTGAAATAAAAATGTGATTTTTAATATGAACAGTGTAGAGAAGACTGCGTTGGCATGTCAGGCAAATCTCGACTGTTCTGAAATTTTGAAATAAAACTGGCGGAGTGGATCCCAAAGGTGAGAACTTCCCACTTTTAATTTATTTTCTAGTTGAAATATATACTAGGATGCAGACGGTGCTTAGCAGCACCCAACACCCGTCGTCCACAGACCATGGATGACTTGTTTGTTTGATTGTTGTGTTGTGAAAATTGATTGTGTGATGTGGATTGAATAAATATTTTATAGTTAAAAATATTATTTTTAACGTGTATATAAAATAAATATTTATAAACAAATCGGACGGTCTGTTTATGTACACCCATTTGAAGGATATTGACTAGGACAACAAATCGGACGGTCTGATTATGGATTAATTTAAATTCGTGAATAGGTGCGTGTGTATATATATATATATTTATATATATGGGCAGTTAATGTAAACATGAATAGAAGTTTATTAATTTGCTGAGTGTTTGCTGAGTCCCTTCTGACTCATTGCTGAGTCAATAAGATAAACCCCATCTTGTCTGAATGGCTACGGTTATTTCTAGGTTAAATCTAATGGCATGAATGAATCCTAACATCTATAAATAAGTGGGTTGACTCTAACCCTAAATCACTTGAAAAATTGGAGAGTTACCGACATGCCGTTGCCATGGAGTTCAGCATAGCCGTCACAAACTAAAGAAGAAGAAGGCCTAATCTACAAACTAAATCTACTTAAATCAAATCAAAAGCTCTCTCTCTTTCAATTTCTCTTCTTTAAAATTGTGAGTATGATGAATCTCACAATATTATTATAAAATAATTTGATTAAGTTATGAATGGATCAGAAGAAAGTGATATGAATTGTTATGTATTTGTAAATTATGTTGTGGATCTCTTGTTATGCTATTATGTTATCATATATATGTTGTTATGTTGTAGTGATTATGTTGTAAATAATCCTATGCTATGTCATATGTGATTAATCATGCTATGCTATGTTATAAATCATGTTATGCCATGTTGTAAATCATGCTATGCTATGTTGTAAATATCATGCTATGTTGCAAATTATGATATGCTATGTTGTAAATCTTATATATGTTGCAGATCTCATATTATCACATATGTTGAAATACTTATGTTATATGATAATGATGTCATATTAAGTTGTGTTGAATCATACAAGTTGTAAAATCATGATGTTAGTATTTATGCGAATTGGATCATGTTTAAAGTTTATGTTTTTTTTATAATAGACCTTGATTATGGGAATTTGCCTATTGAGTTAGGTGTACCCATATACATGAATCTACAAATTAATTGGATCTTGAATATGGGAATTTGCCTATTAAGTTAGGTGTACCCATATACATGAATCTACGATTAAATGAATTTTGATTTTTGGGAATTTGCCTATTGAGTTAGGTGTACCCATATAAAACCATATTGTTAATGATGTTGATTCCCACATGTCCTATACAAGTTTATGAAATTTGATCAAAATCATATTATGTGAATTATGAATAAGTTGACACCCTTAGATCCATGACATGTATAACCTTATGCAAGTTGTAATGTATGCAAGTTTTACCCCTTGTTATGATTTATTTAGTCACATATATATGTTGTTGTTATGAATATTTTCTTTTATGCTATGAGTTAGACTAATCGGGTCTAGCATACATTTTGCAAATAAATGTTCAAACGTGGGGTAGGGGTAATATTTGGAAATTAATAAATTGGGGTGCAATTGATATGATTTTGCATGCCTTAAATGGATGTCCATAATTGAGTCAATTATGGACATTGTTAAATTTGGAATTAATTAATAATTCAAGTAGGGAATTATTAAAATTGGGGAAAGTGGATTATTAATAATAATCAATGCTTAGGACACGAGGTTGGACCCGTTTGTGACGTAAACCTGCCCGGACCCGCCCGGCAAATCCAGTAGTCACAAATGTCGGCCCAATGTGAGAGGTCCTAGGCCCAAACTAAAGCATAACAGTTGTAAAGACACGAGGTTAGACTCTTTTATGGTGTAAGACTGCCCGGACCCACCCGGCAAATCCAGCTGCCATAAATGCCAGTCTAATGTGAGAGGTCTTTATGAGGTTATGGCCTTAATGAATTAAGAAATACTTAGCCAGATAATCATGTAAGGTGGGACATGGGGGTTAAGTAGGTGCCTTGGGTGGCATGAGGAATCTAGTGGTTGCCTTTAGAGGCATTTGAAATACGATTAGACTTAACCAAATACACATGTAAATGAACATGACTAAGTGTGTTAAGTGGATGGACTAATGGGACAAGCTTAGGTGGAATGCTTGTGGGAAATAATGGGGGCCCATTTCAACCAGTATCCCAAAACGTATCTTTGTGGGCTCGACCCAAGTCGAGGACGGTACACGCATACTGGGTTTGACTATAAGAGGCCAAAACAGGGAGCGGTGGCAACGCAAGTCCAACGGGTTTCATATGCGTGTGTGGACCCGGGCTGGTAGGTAAGACGTTGTTGCATCGTGTAGGTATAAGCCGTGCATCTCCGTTATATCGGGTTGCCACTTTAGGGGAATGATACACCCCATTATGGGGCCAGCACGGGTATCTACGAGTAGGGAGCCGATCGAAAAATGGAAAGTGGGGTACACCTAGTGGAGATAGGGGCAGGCGGCACCTATATAGTCATCTAGGAGTACGTAAAGCCATTAAGAAAGTTTCTAAGTGAAGCTAAGTGGAATCAATCTTTAGGGTGACTGGTATGGTGCAGTATAGTGTTTATCCTTTAGTATTTAGGAGCGCCTATAACGTTTCCTTTAGCGATTGTCTATGTCCTTAATCTGCTCTTTCATAGACATTTCCTTGTTTTCCAGCTTATGCCTTAGTCCAGTTTTTTTGATAATAGTATTGTAGAATTATCATACTCGCCAGACTTGTCTGACCCCCCCTCTTTTTCATCTTTTTCTCCCTTCAGGTCCTCAGGTTGGGCCAAGTTCCAGTGAAGTCTGATTGGATTGCTTATCTCTTGGAAAGCTTGGACTGCTGAAGTAAAGTCCAGCTTGTTATCTTTCTTTTTAATGGCTATTTATGTAATGGGATTATGTACTTGTTTTATCAAGATAAATATTGTACTTGACTTTGATTATGGTGTTATGATGTAATCAAACATGTTTTGACTTCTGCTGCAATTGAAATAAAGTTTTTTAAATTTCCAAGTACTATTTTATATCTATCTTGTTGAAAGTTTACTGTTCTATATTCACCTAAAACCTCCATAGAAGTTAATGCATTCCCTTTGTGAGTGACATTAATGGACGTGGGGTGTTACACGTGGTATCAGAGCATAAGGTTACCAGAACAGATAAAATTTTTAGAAAAATATTTTTCTAAAGTATTTTTGGAAGAAGTGCTTTCAAAAACATGTTATTTAGAGAAAGTTTTTATGAAAAACATAATCCCAAATAGCCATATCCTTATCTTTATCTTTCGAATTCTCCATTTTGAATCTTTCCTTTTTCGTTTCAGCATGGCTGAAGATCTTAATCTCCCAGAAGGTGTGACGGTTCCAGGGTGGTTTAGGAGATATTTGGAAGATAGGGCCACCACTGCAGGCCCAGCAGATGTTCCTCCACCCCCAGTTGCACCCATTCCTCTCCTCCTCCTCGTGTTGACACTTTTGCAAAGACGTGCAAGGAATTTAAGGCTATGGGAGGAAAAACTTTTCAAGGGACTGAGACGTTTGTGGAGGCCAGAGACTGGCTTAAGGAGACTGAGGAATTGTTGGATATCTTTGAAGTGGAAGATGGGAGGAAAGTCCGTTTAGCTGCTTGGTTAATGAAGGGAGAGGCCTCGTTTTGGTGGGAGGTCACTAACGGGGAACGTCCAGTTGATTCATGGGCGGATTTCAGACGAAGGTTTGAGGCAAAGTTTCTTTCAAGGGCAGAGGAGAATTTAAATATGGAAAAATTCCTGACATTAAAGCAAGGGAGCTTATCAGTGAAGGAGTATGTCAATAAATTTAATCAGTTAGCAAGGTTTGGCTTGGAGTTGGTGAACACGCCAGAGAAGAAAGCTTTGAGGTTCGTTAGAGGCTTGAATGGACCGTTGCAAGGGTTGGCTATGACCCACATCCCTATGGGAGCCACCTTTGAAAGGCTAGTAGAAATGGCACTTATGCATGAGGATAAGGCAGTTGAAAAGAAAGGGGATCAGAAGAAACCCCAACAACAAAATAAGAAGGGTGGTAAAAACAATAATGGCAAAGGGAAGAAGAGATGCTTCAATTGTGGGACGCCTGGCCATCTCAGCAAAGATTGTAGAAAGAAAAAGAAGACTGGTTGTTTTCATTGTTGAGATGCGGGACATTTGGTGAAGGACTGCCCAAAGAAGGGGCAGAGGGCAGGGTCTACCTCGGGAGGACAGGTGCAGGCACTTATGGCACCAGGGCAGGCAAGGGGGCAAGTTCAGGCTATTGCGGCCCCACCGCTGCAAGAAAGAGGTAGAACAATTTCTGTTGAAAGCTTAGTTTTTCTGTTTGATCATCCTGTTCGTACCTTATTCGATTCTGGCGCTTCTCATTCGTTTATCTCTGCATCATTAGTTGAATTACTGCACTTGAACACCAGTTTAGTAGAGGATCCCTTGGTTGTTTCAAATCCAATTGGGGGTTCGGCTCATTTGACCATGATATGTTTGGATTTGAAAATCTCTATACTTAGCGTTGAATTTAGATGTGATGCTTATGTATTGGGCTTCACGGGCTATGGGCTAATTTTAGGAATGGATTGGTTATCTAGAAATGGGGCCATTCTTGATTGTGAAAGGAGAGTAGTTAGGCTTGTGACTCGCCTTGGTAATGCTCTCGACATCTTTTGTAGTCCCATAAATTCCGTTATGCTAAGTTATCTTGAATCGCTTGACGCGTCTGTAGAGAATCTGCGAACGGTAGAGGTGGTCCGGGAATATCCGGATGTGTTTGAGGAGGTGAAGGGCTTACCTCCAAAGCGGGAGATAGACTTTCGAATTTATCTTGTGGATAATGCTAAACCCGTATCTTTGCCAGTGCGCCACATGGCTCCTCGTGAAAGGAGGGAACTCAATAAGCAAGTGAAGGAGTTGCTTGAGAAGGGGTTCATAAGACGTAGTATATCAGAGTGGGGTGCTCCAGTAGTATTTGCTACAAAGGCGGATGGGTCCCTTAGACTTTGTGTGGACTATAGAGAACTAAACAAGCTTACTAAAAAGAACCGACACCCACTGCTGAGGATTGACGATCTCTTTGATCAGTTAGTTGGCGCCTCAGTTTTTTCGTAGTTGGACTTAGCCACTGGCTTTCATCAACTGAGAGTGGCAGAGGATAGTATAGATAAGACCGCTTTTAGGACTCCTGACGGATTCTATGAATGGCTAGTGATGCCCTTTGGTTTGACAAACGCCCCCTCATATTTTGTTGATTTGATGAGTAGGGTGTTTAGGGAGTACCTTAACAAATTCGTGGTAGTCTTTGTGGATGACATCTTAGTCTTTTCTAAGAATGAAGAAGAGCATGCCCTACATCTTAGGGAAGTGTTGGAAACCCTTCGAGCGCATAACCTTAAGGAAAAATTTTCTAAGTGTCACTTCTGGAGGAAAGAAGTACGGTTCTTAGGGCACGTGGTTTCCAAGGAAGGGATAGCAGTGGATCCCGCAAAGGTGGTGGCCATCCAAGATTGGAAGGTCCCTAAAAATGTAACCGAAGTAAGAAGTTTCTTGGGGTTGGCTGGCTATTATAGGAAGTTTATCAAAGACTTCGCAAAAATATCAGCTCCATTAACACGGTTAACGAAGAAGAACCTGGTTTTTACGTGGGACGAAGATTGTGATGATGCGTTCTAGCGTTTAAAGAGAGCCTTAACTTCAGCCCCAGTCTTAGTGCTACCAGACGGGAATAAACCGTTTACCGTCTATACTGATGCTTGTGGGACGGGACTTGGCGCGGTCCTCATGCAAGAGGGAAGAGTAATAGCCTATGGTGGAAGGCAGTTGAGGGTTCATGAAAAGAATTACCCTACGCATGACCTTGAGTTAGTCGCAATTGTTTTCACGCTTAAGTCTTGGCGTCACTATCTTCTTGGTGAGAAATTCGAACTGTTCACTGACCACAAATCATTAAAATACTTATTCTCTCAGAAGGATTTGAATTTAAGGCAGCAACGATGGATGTAATTCCTAGCCTCCTACGATTTTGAAATAGCATATACCCCGGGCAAGGGTAACGTGGTAGCAGACGCCTTAGGTAGGAAAAGGTTGTCCTTGAGTCTGTTGTTTGTTGAACGACGAAGCTTAGAATTCATCTCCATGTTTGACTTTAGACCCTCCGTTGACCTAGTACCTGGTTTGTTAGCATCCTTGGAGGTTAGACCTACACTTCTAGGACGAGTTGGTGAGGCACAGCAAGACGACCCCCAGTTGGTTGAGATAGTAGAAAAGCTCAAAGGAGGGGAGTCATCTAGCCATCTTCGTAGGTATACCCTAGACGATAAGGATTGGTTACGAAGGGATAATAGACTTTGTGTACCACAAGACGAAGACTTAAGGAAGGCTATTCTTGATGATGCTCATTGCTCAAAGATGACCATTCATCCCAGCGGAGACAAGATGTACAAAGATATGAAGCGGGTTTTCTTTTGGGCCGGTATGAAAAAGGATGTGGCCGAGTACGTCGCTAGATGCTTGGTGTGCCAACTAGTAAAAGCGGAACAAAAGAAACCCGGTGGCTCACCCATTGGAAGTTCCACTATGGAAATGGGAAAGCGTCTCAATGGATTTTGTGGATGGATTACCAAGATCAAGGAAGGGTAATACGGGGATTTGGGTTATAGTAGATAGACTTACTAAGAGCGCCCATTTTATTCTCGTGAAAAGTAAGAGGACTGCTCCGTGGTTGGCTTCTGTATACATTAAAGAGATAGTTCGTTTGCACGGTATTCCTTCTAGTATAGTAAGCGACCGTGATCCCATCTTCACTAGCGAATTTTGGAAGAGTTTACAAGAGGCGGTAGGGACTCAGCTATGTTTGAGCACTGCATATCATCCTCAGACGGACGGCCAGACCGAGAGGGTGAATCGTATTCTAGAGGATCTTTTAAGGCTTTGTATCCTAGATTTTGGGGGTACATGGGAAGAGCACCTTCTGTTGGTAGAATTCGCATATAATAATAGCTTTCAGTCTAGTATTGGCATGGCACCTTTCGAAGCTCTTTATGGAAGGCCTTGCCGTTCGCCTACATGTTGGTGGGAATCTACCGATAAAATCCTACTTGGGCTCGATATGGTTAGGGAAACCTCGGAGAAGATTGATTTGATTCGAAGGAGGATGAAAGCAGCACAAGATAGGCAGAAATCGGATGCTGATAAGAGGAGGACAGATCTTGAGTTTGACATTGGGGACATGGTTTTTATCAAAGTGTCTCCGTTACGGAATGTTGTTCGCTTTGGGTCCGTTGGAAAATTAGCGCCAAGGTTTGTAGGGCCGTTTCCTATAAAAGACAGGATTGGGAAGATGGCGTATAGGGTGGAGTTGCCTGAGAAACTTAGTGGAGTACACGACGTATTCCATGTATCACAATTGAGGAAGTGTTTGCACAAGACCGCGGAGGTGGTAGAGCCGAGCTTGCTTAAAGAGGTGGAAATAGAGCGTGATGCAACAATTAGACGAGCTCCTACATTCATTCTTGGGTCGGAGATCAAAAAGTTGAGGAATCGAGAGGTCAGACTAGTTAAAGTGCAATGGGGAGATGATGAGAGCAACGCTACTTGGGAGACAGAAGGGAAGATGCGTTCGCTATACCCTTTTCTTTTTGAGGGTATGTCTTTTAATTTCTCCTTTATCGCTTAGCTTATCTTATCTTATCTTTAGTATGTCCTCTCATTAGTATCTTTGACCTTTAGTTAGGATAATCCTATGGTTGAAACATGTGTTTGAGACATGTTATGTATGATGGATGCAAAATGGATGCAAGTGGTTGCTAGTGGTTGCTCGTGGATGCATATATACACACACTTTAGGCACTAGATCGGCTCAGTCACTACATATTGCGTATTGCATAAATGAATGTATTTAGTATAATGGATGTATAATGGTTGTACCATCATATAGATGCTGCATTCGGTTGAATGGATGTGCACGCATATAGAAGTAGTTTGTAAGCAATTAGGATCTTTTGCATACATAATGGATGCATGGCACTATCATGAATTGCATCAAGGAGGTCAACTGAATCAGTGGACCGCCTGATTTTGCATTAGATACGGACATAGACACACACTGTGCATTTAAACATGAAAGCATTAGAAGTCTATAAGGACAATGGATGCCAGTGTTTGTTGATTGAGTAGATTGTTGATGATAGGATATAAACTTGAAGATTTCGGGGTCGAAATCCCTTAAGGAGGGGAGAATGTAACACCCCGTATTTCTGTTAATACTAATATCCACAAATTAAAAGAATTAATATTGAGAATTTGCACGAAATAGCCTTAAAAAGGCATATAACAAATTTGAGATATGTGAATTGCCTTAAAAGGCGAAAAATAGAATTAAGACATTAATTGGAAAATTAATGTGTAGAAATGGTCATAAGTTAATTATGGATTAATTTAAATTTGTGAATAGGTGCGTGTGTATATATATATATATATTTATATATATGGGCAGTTAATGTAAACATGAATAGAAGTTTATTAATTTGCTGAGTGTTTGCTGAGTCCCTTCTGACTCATTGCTGAGTCAATAAGATAAACACCATCTTGTCTGAATGGCTACGGTTATTTCTAGGTTAAATCTAATGGCCTGAATGAATCCTAACATCTATAAATAAGTGGGTTGACTCTAACCCTAAATCACTTGAAAAATTGGAGAGTTACCGACATGCCGTTGCCATGGAGTTCAGCATAGCCGTCACAAACTAAAGAAGAAGAAGGCCTAATCTACAAACTAAATCTACTTAAATCAAATCAAAAGCTCTCTCTCTTTCAATTTCTCTTCTTTAAAATTGTGAGTATGATGAATCTCACAATATTATTATAAAATAATTTGATTAAGTTATGAATGGATCACAAGAAAGTGATATGAATTGTTATGTATTTGTAAATTATGCTGTGGATCTCTTGTTATGCTATTATGTTATCATATATATGTTGTAGTGATTATGTTGTAAATAATCCTATGCTATGTCATATGTGATTAATCATGCTATGCTATGTTATAAATCATGTTATGCCATGTTGTAAATCATGCTATGCTATGTTGTAAATATCATGCTATGTTGCAAATTATGATATGCTATGTTGTAAATCTTATATATGTTGTAGATCTCATATTATCACATATGTTGAAATACTTATGTTATATGATAATGATGTCATGTTAAGTTGTGTTGAATCATACAAGTTGTAAAATCATGATGTTAGTATTTATGCGAATTGGATCATGTTTAAAATTTATGTTTTTTTTATAATAGACCTTGATTATGGGAATTTGCCTATTGAGTTAGGTGTACCCATATACATGAATCTACAAATTAATTGGATCTTGAATATGGGAATTTTCCTATTAAGTTAGGTGTACCCATATACATGAATCTATGATTAAATGAATTTTGATTTTTGGGAATTTTCCTATTGAGTTAGGTGTACCCATATAAAACCATATTGTTAATGATGTTGATTCACACATGTCCTATACAAGTTTATGAAATTTGATCAAAATCATATTATGTGAATTATGAATAAGTTGACACCCTTAGATCCATGACATGTATAACCTTATGCAAGTTGTAATGTATGCAAGTTTTACCCCTTGTTATGATTTATTTAGTCACATATATATGTTGTTGTTGTGAATATTTTCTTTTATGCTATGAGTTAGACTAATCGGGTCTAGCATACATTTTGCGAATAAACGTTCAAACGTGGGGTAGAGGTAATATTAGGAAATTAATAAATTGGGGTGCAATTGATATGATTTTGCATGCCTTAAATGGATGTCCATAATTGAGTCAATTATGGACATTGTTAAATTTGGAATTAATTAATAATTCAAGTAGGGAATTATTAAAACTGGGGAAAGTGGATTATTAAAAATAATCAATGCTTAGGACACGAGGTTGGACCCGTTTGTGACGTAAACCCGCCCGGACCCGCCCGACAAATCCAGTAGTCGCAAATGTCGGCCCAATGTGAGAGGTCCTAGGCCCAAACTAAAGCATAACAGTTGTAAAGACACGAGGTTAGACTCTTTTATGGTGTAAGACTGCCCGGACCCGCCCGGCAAATCCAGCTGCCATAAATGCCAGTCTAATGTGAGAGGTCTTTATGAGGTTATGGCCTTAATGAATTAAGAAATACTTAGCCAGATAATCATGTAAGGTGGGACATGGGGGTTAAGTAGGTGCCTTGGGTGGCATGAGGAATCTAGTGGTTGCCTTTAGAGGCATTTGAAATATGATTAGACTTAACCAAATACACATGTAAATGAACATGACTAAGTGGGTTAAGTAGATGTACTAATGGGACAAGCTTAGGTGGAATGCTTGTGGGAAATAATGGGGGCCCGTTTCAACCAGTATCCCAAAACGTATCTTTGTGGGCTCGACCCAAGTCGAGGACGGGACACGCATACTGGGTTTGACTATAAGAGGCCAAAACAGGGAGTGGTGGCAACGCAAGTCCAACGGGTTTCATATGCGTGTGTGGACCCGGGCTGGTAGGTAAGACGTTGTTGCATCGTGTAGGTATAAGCCGTGCATCTCCGTTATATCGGGTTACCACTTTAGGGGAATGATACACCCCACTGTGGGGCCAGCACGGGTATCTACGAGTAGGGAGCCGATCGAAAAATGGAAAGTGGGGTACACCTAGTGGAGATAGGGGCAGGCGGCACCTATGTAGTCAGCTAGGAGTACGTAAAGCCATTAAGAAAGTTTCTAAGTGAAGCTAAGTGGAATCATTCTTTAGGGTGACTGGTGTGGTGCAGTATAGTGTTTATCCTTTAGTATTTAGGAGCGCCTATAACGTTTCCTTTAGCGATTGTCTATGTCCTTAATCTGCTCTTTCATAGACATTTCCTTGTTTTCCAGCTTATGCCTTAGTCCAGTTATTTTGATAATAGTATTGTAGAATTATCATACTTGCCAGACTTTATGTCTGACCCCCCCCCCACTTTTTCATCTTTTTCTCCCTTCAGGTCCTCAGGTTGGGCCAAGTTCCAGTGAAGTCTGATTGGATTTCTTATCTCTTGGAAAGCTTGGACTGCTGAAGTAAAGTCCAGCTTGTTATCTTTCTTTTTAATGGCTATTTATGTAATGGGATTATGTACTTGTTTTATCAAGATAGATATTGTACTTGACTTTGATTATGGTGTTATGATGTAATCAAACATGTTTTGACTTCTGCTGCAATTGAAATAAAGTTTTTTAAATTTCGAAGTACTATTTTATATCTGTCTTGTCGAAATTTTACAGTTCTATATTCACCTAAAACCTCCATAGAAGTTAATGCATTCCCTTTGTGAGTGACATTAATGGACGTGGGGGTGTTACATAGAACAAACAGCGCAATGCTAAATAAAGAAAAATGAAGCTGTTATAAGACCCAGGTCCCATCACACAATGCAACGCAAGCCGGAGGATGGGGTTTTCCCTTATAACAGCCAAAGCATGCTTGATACGTTTAAAACACATTATTTGATACTATAATAAGTGTATAGTGTCAAAACAATTTTAATCATAAATATCAATCATAGGTGGCATAGCTACCATCTACTATGTCGCCATACTAGTTCTACAATTAAAACCGAATTACACGTATTGGAAATTGGATTTCCGTCATGAGTCGAGGCAAGGGGCAAGCTCCTCTCCGCTTCGAGACACTCTAGAAAATGCTCAGGACTACACACTCTAGGCAGCCACTTGGATCGGTTGGGCCGGTCCTCACTTACGTTAGAGGATTAGTTATGCCTGAACACACGTTTCCCGGTCCTTACAGACCTATAATCGAGGCGCCTCATTCCAACAACCAAAAAGTTGAAAAGTATATAAATGTCAGGGCTGGTAAGTCACTGACACCACCAAAGCTAGAAAGAAACGCCGTGTTCTCCCAACGGCCCGTATCCCGTTTTTAACTCATACCGAGGTGTGAGGCTCGCGAATTCACGTTATTCACAAAGCTACGCCACAGAGGCCGTGCTTTGATCATCAACCACAAGACTTTGCTTTTCAACAGAAGCCTTGATCATTGCATCTTAGCGTGCCACACAGGCAATTCATGCCATGCGACTGATGTCCATCGATATACAACCTCTGAGCTCGTACGTCTCAGAGAAGGGCGTTAAGCAAAAGAATAAATTCTCCATCGCCAAACAGATGTATATTTAATAGAAATCAATCAACACAGAATAAAATCCAATTTCAGACACACAATCCATTTACAAGTCCGTTCTTGGTCTGAACGAAACCGGAGGCACTTTCCTCGCATATCCATCCATCTCCAAGTACGTCTGGACGACCACCAACTATTTCCATCCTCTTGGGTGTACTGCCCAATCAGGATCGTCAGTACTTATCCAAACGATGTGAAGACTTCCGGTCTTCAACCACCGTCTTCATCTTCGACATATCGTCGAATCGGTTACTCAGAATGGGTGTAAACCCGGCCTTTCCGAACAACCCGCGTATATTAGGAACAAATGTTACACAAACACAACATATGCCTCATTCCAATTCATATTTTCAGGGAAAGGTTCCCATTAATTTTATCCAAGATAAATTCTTTAAAATTTATTCTTTGATCTTCCTTTGGACGTCATTTCAAACCAAATTATGGTTTTCCCAACCCAGTCGAGATTAGCGAACCACACCGAAGTAATTATTTATTTTATTTCCCAATCCCAACATATTCATCCCATGAAGCAAACTGGTAATACTCCATATCTAACACCTCAGTGTTGTCGGTAAAATCAATTACCATTTCACGTTCAAATCTAATTAAAGATTTGACTATCGCCTGGTGCAAAACTGGTGATACTCCATTCTCGCTCATTTCTAAATTTGATAATTTAGATTATAAATTCACATTTCAATCTAATTGCAGATTCATTAAAACTCCTTTTATTGGGTTAAAGAACTAATGTCTTTTAAAAACACAGTTCACGACAAAACCAAATCACATTTTATTTATTAGCGGGTTAAAGAACTAGTGTTATTTAAGACACAGTTCACGATAGACCCACATCAATTCTATTTAAACCCATTTCAAAACCAATTTATTTATTTAAAAATAAATGGGTTTTAATTTCAGTTCAAAACTAGTTCATTTCGATAAAAATCTATTTTTATCTTTTCGATTATGGAGTTTTTCATCCCAATTTTTCCCAAATCATTTCTTTTGATTTTACACAAATTATTACTATTTTTAATAATTTTATCAAGGCCCATACAGTCGATTTCCAAAAACGGCCATCGAACTGCACTTATAGCGACCTTTTTCAAATTTGATTTGGACGTATCTCCAAATCCAACTGTTAGATTTCAAATTTCTTATATTCGTTAGAAAGCTCTTTTCGAAACGAACTCAACGGTTCTGGTTTTAGGAGAATCTGACGGTCGGATCTCCCGTAATGTCCGTTTGAAATAAATGGTCGAAATTCACAAACTGCCGCGGCGCGGCGCGTTCTATTCAGGCTATTATATATAATATATATATATATATATATATATATTATATATTTCGTCGATTTCTATTTAGAACAAATTATATAAATAGTTTTGAATTCGTTTCAAAAACAATTTCAACTTCCATTCCAATTCAAATCAAAATTGAATTTTTCCTTATAAATTCGTTTTAAAATTCATTTCTATTCAATTCAAATTTTAATTCAATTTAATTTATTTCAATTCAATTTGAATTCGTTTTCAATTCAATTCAATTTCAAAGTCATTTTCTATTCGATTCAATTCAAATTGGTTTTCTATTCGATTCAATTGAAATTGGTTTTCTATTCGATTCAATTAAAATTGGTTTTCTATTCGACTTAAATCAAATTCGTTTTCTAATCAATTTAAATCAAATTCGTTGTCTATTCCATTTGAATTCAATTTGTTTTCTATTCAATTTGAATTCAATTTGTTTTCTATTCAATTTAATTCGAAATCGTTTTATATTCAATTCATTTCGAAATCGTTTTATACTCAATTCATTTCGAAATCGTTTTATATTCAATTCATTTCGAAATCGTTTTATATTCAATTAATTTCGAAATCATTTTATATTCAATTCATTTCAAAATCGTTTTATATTCAATTCATTTCGAAATCGTTTTATATTCAGAAACGAATATAATCGATATGAATATCGTTCACGTCAAAATAGTGCATCACTAATCAACACGGCTTTATATTCAACAAATGGATCTATATTCCTTTCAATACATGACTCTATATCTTTGTCAACACACGACTAATCTCAACGAATGAGTACTGTCCACGTGTGACTATTTTTGTTATTTAATATATTTTATGAAAATTAAGGTATCTATCGTTTGATTTTAAATCAGACTCCAAACGTAAATTAGTAAGAGAATGATTCCCTGAATATTAACCCCGAAGGCCGAAACCAACATCAGATTAATATCCAGGAGACCACTCATCTTATCTATTTTCCAGTTACTTTCTAATTTTATATATGATAAAGATGTAAATTTTATTATTAAAATATTTCGTTCAACACATGACTAATCTCAACGGATGAGTACAGTCAACACATGAACCTTATTTTATAAAGATGATGATATAAATTTTATTGTTAAAGTATTTCGTTCAACACCTGACTAATCTCAACGGATGAGTACAGTCAACACATGAACCTTTATTTTATAAAGATAAAGATATAAATTTTATTGTTAAAATATTTCGTTCAACACATGACTAATCTCAACGGATGAGTACAGTCAACACATGAACCTTTATTTTATATTATTCTTTATTTTCTAAATTGGAATGAGGCCCAATCACTCACCATATAATGATGGATTTCCATACATCACACGTATATAATAGCATTGAAAGATAATCAACCATCAACCAAAGTGCACTACACTGTATAAGCATCAAATATAGATATCTAACGCTTATAACAGCCTGTCAATCAATTGATCGACATAATTAATCAGTCAGGATGAGTGAACTTCAAATTTCATCCCAACACCCGTGTGGGGTTTCAAACAATCAAACACAAATTTTATTTGTGCAGTTGGGCGATGTGTAAAATTTATCGTCCCAATCAATGTCCTTCAAATAGGTGTACATAAACAAACCGTCCGGTTTGTAAATGAATATTTTATTTTACTCACTTCCACGTTAAAAAATATATTTTTAACGATAAAATATTTTATTTCAACACATGATTTTCTATTCAGTTCATTTACAAAATAAAAATGATATTTTTATTTTTCTAACATATTTTAGAAAATTTCGGCGGCATAACGGCACGATACTAGAAACGGGACGAGGTCTAGCCTTATCCCCGGTCTAGTGAAGGCCCACGCCATTCACACATCAATCAAATCAATTTCATTTCACCAAACAGTTCAATTCAAACCAAATAATCTAACCAACTACACAACCAAACAATTAAACAAACAAGCCATCCTTGGTCTATGGATGACGGGTGTCGGGTGCTACTAAACACCGTCTGCATCCTAGTATATATATATATAACTAGAAAGAGAAATTGTAGAGTGAGAAATTCTCACCAAAAGCTATCCCAACTTCACGACACTTCTTAAGTAGAAATCCTCGTCGTTCTCGTCTCTTGTCGCTTTCGTTGCCCGTAGCCACTACATATATAAAAATCACTTCATATATTTAAAAATCGAAATTTTACTTTGCTATTCAATATACAAAAATCGAATTTTTACTTTGCTATTCAATATATAAAAATCGAATTTTTACTTTGCTATTTAATATATAAAAATCGAATTTTTACTTTGCTATTCAATATATAAAAATCAAATTTTTACTTTGTTATTCAATATATAAAAATCGAATTTTTACTTTGCTATTCAATATATAAAAATCGAATTTTTACTTTGCTATTCAATATATAAAAATCCTATTTTTATAGTTGCCTCATATGGATAGAAATTCTATTTTTATATCACTAATATATAGATGAAAATTATATTTTTATATCGCTACTGTATAGAAAATATTATATTTTTATCGACGCTACTATATAGAAAAGGATATATCTTTATCGACGCTACTATATAGAAAAGGGTATATTTTTATCGACGCTACTATATAGAAAATGATATATTTTTATCGACGCTACTATATAGATAAAAAAAAAAAATCACAACCTTTATGTATGAAAAATCTCAACTTTTGTTCATTAAAAATCCCAATCTTTTTCAATGTAAAATTCTATTCTTTTGTAATGTAAAAATCCTGTCTTTTCTATGTTTAAAATCTAATCTTTTCACTTTTAAAAATATCGTCTTTTTACTTTTAAAAATATCGTATTTTTACTTTTAAAAATATCGTCTTTTTACTTTTAAAAATCTAATCTTTTTCTATTTAAAAAACTCCTTTTTTTTTGTTAATTAAAAATCAAAGCTTTCCAACCGTAAAGATCTGAAATTTAACACAATATCACTTGTATTTAAAAACTAAAATTAAAATCACAAAAAAAACTCACTGTTTTTGGTATTGACTGCGGACGGGGAGGGAATGGCGTCTGCCGCTGCGCCTAGGTGGGGAAGGCGGAGTTGGGTGCGCAGGGGGGAGGAGGTGGTGACTGCGGTTGTCGCAGGGGGGTGGCGAGGTGGTTTAGGGCAGAGGGGGGGGGGGCTCGATGTCGCAGGCGAGGGCAAGGGGGGGGGGGGGTTCGGAGGTGGCGCGCCGCCACTTGGGGCACGGCGGTGGGCGGCGCTGCCCTAGGGGGGCGCGATGCTCCTCTCTGCCTCTTTTTTTTTAATTTCTGTTGAACTAAATCGAACGGGGGGGGGGGGGGGGGGCAGAGGGTATAGGAGAGGAAAGGTATTTTTTATTTATTTAATTATTTTATTTACTAAAAGTTGACTTTACATACGACCTCGAAACGAGGCCCACCGCCTGTCGTCCATAGCGTATTACCCCCATTCCGAACACAATAGGATATGTATCGTAAGCTGATTCGATCGTTTCGATCAGTTTCCGTTAAAATCAACATATAACTCTATATATTGAATTTGAACGCGCATTTAAATTTACCGGGAACACATACGAACTCTAAAAATTCCCGAAAAATATTTTCTAGCTTCGTATTGACGATACGGTCCTAACAAAACTAGTTTCGTCGAATTCTGAGACCGTTTGAACCATTTTCCAGTCGATTAAAATCAACTGAAACTGGTCAAACACGTTTTCTTTTGCCATGCTCACATATTAATTCGAAAAATTATGAAATTTGAAACCTAGCAATAATTTGACATCCCGGATCCAAGAAAAGTGGTTTCGTCGAAATCCGAGGTCGTTTGCAAAATTTCCATTTTTAAGGGCCTGAATTCCATAGCGACTATTCAGAATTTTCAACTGGACATATCTTTTGATTCCCGCTATGAAATTTTGATTCTTCGGATTCGTTGGAAAGATATCATCAATTAGATCCTATTATTTTTGGTTTCATTAAAATCCGGATTGTTTTGCACCCGGTACATTCAATTGAAGTTTGAAATCGAATTATCGAACTACCGCGCCATTTTCAATTCTATTTATAATTATATATAAATATTTATATTCTAACGACGACGCGTATAATATATACGTCGAATTCAATTCAAAATAAATTCCTCGTCGATATTATTTAAAATAATCTATTTTAAATATTCAAAATTCGCTAAAACTGCCAAAATAAAATTTTTAAACTGGCTCGCATTTTTGGGTTATTACAATCTCCCCCACTTAAAACTTTTCGTCCCCGAAAAGGAACAAAGTCGAAAGTGGATTGATTAATCAACTCCACGTTTGATCTGGCTTCCATTCTCCAACTTTTCAGTTTCTGAGAATTTTCAAATTCTTCAAAAATTTGGCTAACACCCTAAATTTTTGAAAAATTTTGCCATAACCTCCCCTCCACCGGGAGCCACGGGAAAATCCCGAAATTGCCATATAGGCCTTCTGATCTCAACAAGAAAAAGAAAAAGAAAAAGCCAAGCGGCTAGCCAATAGGCTCATAAAATCATCATCACCCAAACAAAACAGTAAATTATGTAGTAAACATGTACCTATTTGTCGGGCAAACAAATTTTATTCTTCGGCTCTAGCCTCCTTGCTATGACCTATTCAATGTAAGTATATGTATATGCAAGCAAATGCGACCAATTCTTAATATAATTCAATATTTGGTTCTATTAGGCATAATGGTTCAAAATTATTAAACAAATAAACAAACAACACAAACATCAATCAATTAGTGGATTAACGTTTCAAATTCATAAATTTTCATATATATACAGAAAATCATGTTTTTGATGCCAATTCACAACAAAGTGTTCTAGCTATATAAGTTTTGGTTCTCACACCAGTCTAATGGAAATATATAGAAAATCACACCTTCGAAACTCGAACACACACTACTAATGCTATATAGTCATCAGTAGAATCATCTTCGGGCGACTAGAGTGTGATTCTATATCTATCTAGTATATTAAAACTTCGAATATACGTTCATGACGCGTATATGCAAAACCTTTATATACTCGATTGCCCACATTCAAAATAAATAAATATTCAGATACGTATAAAACGATTTAAATTTTCAAAACAAAATTGTTTCCATTTGAAAAATATACTCTTCACACTCGTTCTAGGATACTACTGATCCTATCTCTAACGAGTCATTCTAATTGGATGTTACTAATCCAACATCTGATGAATTCTTTCGTATGGTTCTAATGTGTCTTGTTCTCGAGCTCTGTAAACCAAAGCTCTGATACCAAATGTGACGGCCGGGAATTTCGCTCGATCCTAATCAGTCGTTAAACCGATCTAGACCGTTCGAAACCCCTGATCATTTTGAGAACAGGACAAATCAGAACACAGATGGAAGAACATTTCATTGATATTACAACAATTCCATCAGATACAAGAATATACAGAGTATAAATGAATAAATTACATTCGACAAATATCGGAGATTACAATAAATTACATAGCAGCGGAAAAATAATACAAAGCACAACTGAAGGTGATATACGGATACAGAGCTTTCCGGATATCATTCCAGCTGTAAACCAGGATCCCGTGAATATAAATCTGCAAAACCAAAACTACTAGCTGCCCGTGCGGAAAATAGGGGCACCCAGAGTTTAGGTTAAAACAATAAACTCCAGGTCAGTCATGTGACTGGTGTGAGAACTAAAACAGTTATTAATATTGGTTTTAAAGTTAGGTAAATCAAGGGACCACGCCGTATAACACGGAAGGGGTTTCCTCCCAAGAATACCAGTACATAGAACAAACAGCGCAATGCTAAATAAAGAAAAATGAAGCTGTTATAAGACCCAGGTCCCATCACACAATGCAACGCAAGCCGGAGGATAGGGTTTTCCCTTATAACAGCCAAAGCATGCTTGATACGTTTAAAACACATTATTTGATAATATAATAAGTGTATAGTGTCAAAACAATTTCAATCATAAATATCAATCATAGGTGGCATAGCTACCATCTACTATGTCGCCATACTAGTTCTACAATTAAAACCGAATTACACGTATTGGAAATTGGATTTCCGTCATGAGTCGAGGCAAGGGGAAAGCTCCTCTCCGCTTCGAGACACTCTAGCAAATGCTCAGGACTACACACTCTGGGCAGCCACTTGGATCGGTTGGGCCGGTCCTCACTTACGTTAGAGGATTAGTTATGCCTGAACACACGTTTCCCGGTCCTTACAGACCTATAATCGAGGCACATCATTCCAACAACCACAAAGGTGAAAAGTATATAAATGTCAGGGCTGGTAAGTCACTGACACCACCAAAGCTAGAAAGAAACGCCGTGTTCTCCCAACGGCCCGTATCCCGTTTTTAACTCATACCGAGGTGTGAGGCTCGCGAATTCATGTTATACACAAAGCTATGCCACAGAGGCCGTGCTTTGATCATCAACCACAAGACTTTGCTTTTCAACAGAAGCCTTGATCATTGCATCTTAGCGTACCACACAGGCAATTCATGCCATGCGACTGATGTCCATCGATATACAACCTCTGAGCTCGTACGTCTCAGAGAAGGGCGTTAAGCAAAAGAATAAATTCTCCACCGCCAAACAGATGTATATTTAATAGAAATCAATCAACACAGAATAAAATCCAATGTCAGACACACAATCCATTTACAAGTCCGTTCTGGGTCTGAACGAAACCGGAGGCACTTTCCTTGCATATCCATCCATCTCCAAGTACGTCTGGACGACCACCAACTATTTCCATCCTCTTGGGTGTACTGCCCAATCAGGATCGTCAGTACTTATCCAAACGATGTGAAGACTTCCGGTCTTCAACCACCGTCTTCATCTTCGAAATATCATCGAATCGGTTATTCAGAATGGGCGTAAACCCGGCCTTTCCGAACAACCCGCGTATATTAGGAACAAATGTTACACAGACACAACATACGCCTCATTCCAATTCATATTTTCAGGGAAAGGTTCCCATTAATTTTATCCAAGATAAATTCTTTAAAATTTATTCTTTGATCTTCCTTTGGACGTCATTTCAAACCAAATTATGGTTTTCCCAACCTAGTCGAGATTAGCGAACCACACCGAAGTAATTATTTATTTTATTTCCCAATCCCAACCTATTCATCCCATGAAGCAAACTGGTAATACTCCATATCTAACACCTCAGTGTTGTCGGTAAAATCAATTACCATTTCACGTTCAAATCTAATTAAAGATTTGACTATCGCCTGGAGAAAAACTGGTGATACTCCATTCTCGCTCATTTCTAAATTTGATAATTTAGATTATAAATTCACATTTCAATCTAATTGCAGATTCATTAAAACTCCTTTTATTGGGTTAAAGAACTAATGTCTTTTAAAAACGCAGTTCACGACATACCCAAATCACATTTTATTTATTAGCGGGTTAAAGAACTAGTGTTATTTAAGACACAGTTCACGTTAAACCCACATCAATTCTATTTAAACCCATTTCAAAACCAATTTATTTATTTAGAAATAAATGGGTTTTAATTTCAGTTCAAAACTAGTTCATTTCGATAAAAATCTATTTTTATCTTTTCAAAAATGGAGTTTTTCATCCCAATTTTTTCCAAATCATTTCTTATGATTTTACACAAATTATTATTATTTTTAATAATTTTATCAAGGCCCGTACAGTCGATTTCCAACAACGGCCATCGAACTGCACTTATAGCGACCTTTTTCAAATTTGATTTGGACGTATCTCCAAATCCAACCGTTAGATTTCAAATTTCTTATATTCATTAGAAAGCTCTTTTCGAAACGAACCCAACGGTTCCGGTTTTAAGAGAATCCAACGGTCGGATCTCCCTTAATGTCCGTTTGAAATAAATGGTCGAAATTCACGAACTGCCGTGGCGCGGCGCGTTCTATTCAGGCCATTATATATATAATATATATATATATATATATTATATATTTCGTCGATTTCTATTTAAAATGAATTATATAAATAATTTTGAATTCGTTTCAAAAACAATTTCAACTTCCATTCCAATTCAAATCAAAATTGAATTTTTCCTTATAAATTCGTTTTAAAATTCATTTCTATTCAATTCAAATTTTAATTCAATTTGAATTTATTTCAATTCGCTTTCAATTCAATTTGAATTCGTTTTCAATTCAATTCAATTTCAAAGTCGTTTTCTATTCGATTCAATTCAAATTGGTTTTCTATTCGATTCAATTCAAATTGGTTTTCTATTCGATTCAATTCAAATTGGTTTTCTATTCGACTTAAATCAAATTCGTTTTCTAATCAATTTAAATCAAATTCGTTTTCTATTCCATTTGAGTTCAATTTGTTTTCTATTCAATTTTAATTCAATTTGTTTTCTATTCAATTTAATTCGAAATCGTTTTATATTCAATTCATTTCGAAATCGTTTTATATTCAGTTCATTTCGAAATCGTTTTATATTCAATTCATTTCGAAATCGTTTTATATTCAATTCATTTCGAAATCGTTTTATATTCAATTCATTTCGAAATCGTTTTATATTCAGAAACGAATATAATCGATATGAATATCGTTCACGTCAAAATAGGGCATCACTAATCAACACGGCTTTATATTCAACAAATGGATCTATATTCCTTTCAATACACGACTCTATATCTTTGTCAACACACGACTAATCTCAATGAATGAGTATTGTCCACGTGTGACTATTTTTGTATTTAATATATTTTATGAAAATCAAGGTATATATCGTTTGATTTTAAATCAGACTCCAACCGTAAATTAGTAAGAGAACGATTCCCTGAATATTAACCCCGAAGGCCGAAACCAACATCAGATTAATATCCAGGAGACCGCTCATCTTATCTATTTTCCAGTTAGTTTTTAATTTTATATATGATAAAGATGTAAATTTTATTATTAAAATATTTCGTTCAACATATGACTAATCTCAACGGATGAGTACAGTCAACACATGAACCTTTATTTTATAAAGATAAAGAAATAAATTTTATTGTTAAAATATTTCGTTCAACACATGACTAATCTCAACGGATGAGTACAGTCAACACATGAACCGTTAAGATATAAATTTTATTGCTAAAATATTTCGTTCAACACATGACTAATCTCAACGGATGAGTACAGTCAACACATGAACCTTTATTTTATAATATTCTTTATTTTTTAAATTGGAATGAGGCCCAATCACTCACCATATAATGTTAATTATATGGATTTCCATACATCACACGTATATAATAGCATTGAAAGATAATCAACCATCAACCAAAGTGCACTACACTGTATAAGCATCAAATATAGATATCTAACGCTTATAACAGCCTGTCAATCAATCGATCGACATAATTAATCAATCAGGATGAGTGAACTTCAAATTTCATCCCAACACTCGTGTGGGGTTTTAAACAATCAAACACAGATTTTATTTGTGCAATTGGGCGATGTGTAAAATTTATCGTCCCAATCAATGTCCTTTAAATAGGTGTACATAAACAAACCGTTCGGTTTGTAAATGAATATTTTATTTTACTCACTTCCACGTTAAAAAATATATTTTTAACGATAAATTATTTTATTTCAACACATGAATTTCTATTCAGTTCATTTACAAAATAAAAATGATATTTTTATTTTTCTAACATATTTTAGAAAATTTCGGCGGCATAACGGCACGATACTAGAAACGGGACGAGGTCTAGCCTTATCCCTGGTCTAGTGAAGGCCCACGCCATTCACACATCAATCAAATCAATTTCATTTCACCAAACAATTCAATTCAAACCAAATAATCTAACCAACTACACAACCAAACAATTAAACAAACAAGCCATCCATGGTCTGTGGATGACGGGTGTCGGGTGCTACTAAACACCGTCTGCATCCTAGTATATATATATATATAACGAGAAGAGAAATTGTAGAGTGAGAAATTCTCACCAAAAGCTATCCCAACTTCACGACACTTCTTAAGTAGAAATCTTCGTCGTTCTCGTGTCTTGTCACTTTCGTTGCCCGTAGCCACTACAGATATAAAAATCACTTCATATATTTAAAAATCAAATTTTTACTTTGCTATTCAATATAAAAAAATCGAATTTTTACTTTGCTATTCAATATATAAAAATCAAAATTTTACTTGCTATTCAATATATAAAAATCGAATTTTTACTTTGCTATTCAATATATAAAAATCAAATTTTTACTTTGTTATTCAATATATAAAAATCGAATTTTTACTTTGCTATTCAATATATAAAAATCGAATTTTTACTTTGCTATTCAATATATAAAAATCCTATTTTTATAGTTGCCTCATATGGATAGAAATTCTATTTTTATATCACTAATATATAGATGAAAATTATATTTTTATATCGCTACTATATAGAAAAGATTATATTTTTATCGACGCTACTATATAGAAAAGGATATATCTTTATCGACGCTACTATATAGAAAAGGGTATATTTTTATCGACGCTACTATATAGAAAAGGATATATTTTCATCGACGCTGCTATATAGATAAAAAAAAATCACAACCTTCATGTATGAAAAATCTCAACTTTTGTTTATTAAAAATCCCAATCTTTTTCAACGTAAAATTCTATTCTTTTGTAATGTAAAAATCGTGTCTTTTCTATGTTTAAAATCTAATCTTTTCACTTTTAAAAATATCGTCTTTTTACTTTTAAAAATATGGTCTTTTTACTTTTAAAAATATCGTCTTTTTACTTTTAAAAATGTAATGGCGCGTTTTTTTAGCTATCGAATAATTAATTTATTTAATTTTTTATATATTGATTTGGCGATATCGATAACTTAAAGAAAAACGTTTGAACTTATAATTTATAATTATAATTAAAACGAACCTGAAACGTCGGGGCAGTTCGCAATTTGGCGATTCGAACTTCAACTAAATATACAGAATCCGTTTTAAGTCGAATTTCTGTGAAACAAGAAACGTACGGATCTGTTGAACTATATTTTTCATATGGAAGAGAAAAATCGGGATTTCGTCATGTAGATTTTGATGTATGTCCAAATCAAATTTTAAAATAGTCGCTATAGAATCGTTTATCGACCATAACGGTTTATTCGATATAAGTAAAGATCGGGTTTGAATATATACAAGGTTCTTTTGGGACATAACGATAAAATAATTTTTATAATTTTTCTGTAATTTTTATTTAATTTAATAAGCGACTTTTTATTTGAAGCATTTCGCACCCCGTAATCAACATTTTTGAAGTTTCAAAATATGAGTCCACCTACCGATATTATTATATTTGTGGGATCGTGGCACTTTGCTGAATATAACGGCGTTTTCTTTTCTGTCTATAACAGTTCGTAAAAACGAATATAAAATTTATTGTTCATGCCCTACATAAGGTATCCATCCCTTAACCAAATTTTCCCATTTTCTCTGATCAAACATGGTGGACGTTTTATTCTTCTCATCCTCCCATCTTCTTTGGCCTCAAACAAAGTATCGTGGCCTTCATGAAATCAAGAAAGAAAATCCTATAAGTACCATCCTCTCTAACCTACTTTCACTTTTTCTGCACTCAAAGAATGAGCCGCCGCTTTTCATTTTCCCTCACAGTCGAAAAAGCAAGAAGAAAATAAAAAGGAAATTCCAACTAAAATCCAAATGAAATCTAGAAATTGGTATAAGGGTATGTTTGAAATCATATGCAAGAGGGCTGCACCTCTCGGCTCATTTGATCGAGTTCGACGCGTGTTTTCCGATGATCCAAAACTTACAGTAAACCTAGGGTTTACGTATTCGAGTGATTAAGGCGTTGGTTCATGTATTGGTTGTAATGATTGTGATTGTGGCACTGATGTGAGAAGTTTGTGAGTTTTGGGTTGGTTTTGGGGTCGAAATCGCTCGGTGGATTACTGTAGAGTGTGGCGAACACGATTTGACGTGGTGAACCGAGGTGGAAGAAATCGGTACGAGGAGGAAGAGGGGATGATGGAGAATGAAGGGGTGGATTTTGTTTTGGGTTTCGTTGAGGAGGTGATAATCGATGGAGGCTTGAAGGAATCGTAATGGCAAATGGTGAGTACTGAAGCTCACGGCAAGTAATCGGGGAAGGAGAAAAGGATTTGGGGTGGGTTGAGTACGTGGTTAATTGGCCAAGTGTTTTGGTAAAGCCCGTGTTATTTTCTAAGTTAAATTCTTTATTAAATAGTGTATTAAATTAAAATGATGATAACTCACTCATATGTCAATGAAATTTAGAAAAATAAGATCCGTTAGGACCGTATGGACGGACACTACACAATGAGACTGACCGCGAGTCGATAGGATCAAGTTACAATTTATGGAGAAATAAATTGCCCGACTGGGTCGAATAACGCAAACCTTTATTCAATGGTTAACGCGCCAATGTGAGTAAAATCTCACCAACTCTAAACAGTTTAAGATTTCATGTTGTATTTTTAGAACTGTTAGAAATTGTCTGATTTACTGTATGTTGACTGTTTGATTGAACTGCTAGTCAGTTAGTTAAATTTCTATATTGATTCTGTTTAACAGAATGTATCATATGGAACTAAAAGTGATGTTATCTATATTGTCTAACATCTGTGATGCAGGGAGACAGGTGGGAGGAATCCGACTGGATTCCACAACAGTTATTTTATTGTTTTTCATATATTGTTATATGATATGTTATAAAATCTATGGGAAATTATATGTGCTTGGATGATATTGAACATCGTGATTTGATATGATTGAATACCATAACATACCGAATGTTGATAAGGGGATTTTCAATGTTTATATTGAAAATGAATCTTATTTATAAAATCGATAGGATTTTATAAAATGAAAACATTTATTTAATTTGGAAATAAATAAATGAAAAAGGAAACATTTATTTAGAAAATAAATGAAATAAAATAGAAAACATTTATTTAGATTATAAATAAATGGAATAAAGGAATATTTATTTAGGGAATAAATAAAGGAACACTTGTTCAGAAAATAAATAGAATTATACAAGGATAGATTTAAACACGTGCTTCGCACACAAGTATAACACGATATGGATTTTAAGGAGATATTAAATAGGAAATTTATTTTTAACAGATAAAGTAAGAAGATTTAATTTATAAATAATGTTTTATAAATTAAATAAAATATTTATTGTTTGATAAATGGGATATATAAGTTTGAACTTATATAGAGAAGTAGAAATTGTTTTTAACACCGATAAAGTAAATAAACGATGTTAAAGGGAAATCCTTAGAAGGGGAGAAACGTTATTAAAAGGACATTTATAAAGTGAAGAACCGTTACTAAAAGTAAATCTTTATAAATGGATAAACACTGTAAAAAGTAAATCTTTATAAATGGATAAACGATGTAAAAAGGAAATCTTTTGAAATGAATAAACGTTATAAAAAGGAGTTAATCGAATTTAGTTATTCGAAACGAGTTATTCGAATTAGAAATTTGAATAGAGTTAAACACATTAGAGTTATTCGAATAGAGTTAAACACGTAAGAGTTAATTGAATATTAGTTATTCAATTTGAGTTAATCGAATTTAGTTATTCGAGAAGAGTTAAATCGAATTAGTTATTCGAAGGAGTTAATCAATTAAGTTATTCGAATTAGTTATTCGAAGGAGTAAATCAAATTAAGTTAATCGATTAGAGTTGAGTTAATCGATTTGGGTTAAGTTAAGTTATCGAGTTAAGTAATCGAGTTAAGATTTATCGAGTTAAGTAATCGAGTTAAGTAATCGAGTTAAGATTTATCGAGTTAAGTAATCGAGTTAAGTAATCGAGTTGAGATAATCGAGTTAAGAAAATCAAGTTAAGTTAATCGAAAAAGTTATTCGATAAGAGTAAATCCATTTAAGTTAATCGGATGTTAGTTATTCTATAAGAATTGACACATTTAAGAAAATCAAATATTTGTTATTCGATAAGAGTTAATGAAATAGAGCCAACCAAGAAGAGTTATTCGAATATTAGTTATTCAATAGAAGTTAATCGAAATAGAGTTTATCGAATATAAGTTATTAAAAGGGGAGAGTTAATCGAATAGAGATTTCTCGAAAGAGAGTTATACGTCGAATTCGATTATAGCGAATTCAGGAAAGTACTATTTACTTTCCAGGGTTTAAATCAAGATTTAGTTATTGATTTAGAAATTAGGTGTCTGTTAAATTATTCGAGTTAGGAAATAAATTTATAATTTAGGTTAGATATTTTAGGGGTAGGAATTATAACGTTATAGTTATAATCAAACGTTGTCATACAAGAAGTGGATTCGTAACCTGAATCCAAGAATTTGCGTAAACAGATGATTGTAAAAAGTGAGTGATGAGCTTCATCTACTTCACAGTAAAGGACATTGTTCAATTAAGGTCTGCAAGGTAATTATACCCCAACTTGATTGACTTCAGAATTGACAAAGGAATAGTTGTGGTTCGATCTAAAATGTTGATTAGGAATAAAGTTAAGGAATAAGCGATAAATGGATTAAGCAAAACGATGTTTTATACAACGTTCATTGGAAATCCGTAAATGGGTTTTGGAAACGTTTTCCAAATATAGTCGGATATGTTTTCTAAACATAGAAAATGAAATGTTTTCATGATAAGAATTTAAGAAATAGAGTTAAGCAAATTCAGAAACTGACTGGAGAGGGTAAGTTGAATGGTTTTCTAAATGATGATCTGATGTTGGTTTCGACCTTCCGGATTGATACTTAGAGAATTGTTCTCATACTAGTTACGGTTAGGGACTGATAGATGCGAAATAATAGTGATGTGAAAATAAGCTATGGAAATGTTTTCCAATGATTAATAACATATATTTTCTAAAAACATGAAATAAGGAAATATGAACATATATATGTATATGATGATTGATCGATCGAATTTCCATTTGGAAATAAGATCGTTGTTTGTACACCGACATGTTTTCATTTGATAGTTGAATCACAGACTATCAAAGTTTTGACCCTATGTACGTTGTAAATATGGAGAGACCGGATGGATTATTATCCGAAGAACCACTCCGTATTAGCATAAGCGTTGCGAATCAAGTACGCTGAAGATAATTGAAGACGGAGTGAAGTGCAAGGGCTATTGTGAAAAGCCTAGGTAATTCACTGAATAGTACCTTCAGTTTGTTCAGTCCCAGGACAACGTATATGGACGAGTGTCTGACAAAGTATTCTTAACGAATCATATATGTTGATCTCTTTAAACGTATTACGTTGGTGGCGGAGAAATTCGTTTCTCTTAGCTTTTATACCCGTGATGCCTTGAGAAATCGATAATGATTTGGCGGTTATGACGATGTGGCATTCAAAGTAATTGAAGAAATAATCTGTCAAAGTGATAAACGTGACCTCAAAACCTCACAACCCGGAAATAACAGAAGTTGGGCTAGGCAGCATGGCTAGTTGGGCCATACCCAAGCAGGGTGTATTATCACCATCTAGAGAATATTCAATTGTACTTCTTTATAATCTATTTCAATGCTGTCCCTTATCGGGAAGGACGGTTGCTGATCCCAACCATCAGTGATAATATATTCGTTACACTCAAGCTAAATGAGTGGACGGTCATGTGTGGCCGGGTTGCAAGACGTTCTTGTTGAACCCTAGTGTATCTCCTCTAGAGTACACTGATCGGAAGGTGCTCCCATACCTTGTATGTTGGAATCCAATCTCCAATAAGCGCTCATGGTTTATTTGTATACTATGTATGTGGAACGTGAGATGCAAGCGTTCTGCTAGATTGATATCTATTTGTATTTAGACATTATTATAATATCAGAAAGATATCCTTTATTTAACCAAGTGTTGGAGTTTTATTCACACCAGTCCCATGACTGACCCAGAGTTTATTTTGTTTTGTTTCCCCTAAACTCTTGGGTGCCTAAATTTGTACGGGCAGTTAAGTAGTCGGGATTTTACAGATACACTTGGAGAGCTTGGAGCAGAAGGCTTCAGGATTATAGCTATTATTATTCCGCTGTGTTGTTAAGTGTTGTACTTTGAAATGGTATGTATATACGAGTACTGATTTGTATTTCAAAGGTATGTTATATTTTATTCGTTCCGCTGTGAGATTCGTGTTTTCTCTGATGATGTGGCATTCTTCTTCTTCTTCTATTCTATTAGTTCTATCTTTTCTTCCTCACCCTCTACTTTCTTTCACTAACGTCGCGGAATTTTCGACTCTCGAGGAGTCGAAAATTTCCAGCCGTTACAGTTGGTATCAGAGCTTAAGTTAAGTGATTACCTTGGCTCTGTGGCATAACTCGATAGAGATGGGATTAGTAATATCCTAAATTGAGTTTGAGTGTATATATATGAGCGCGTAATTGTTATTCAATATAAAATGGTTTTATATTGTGGAGACTCATTGGTTGAGTGGCTTATGAATTCTGGTCGATCAGTTTGATCCACTGTATCGATAAGGGTTACTAAACACTCGAATACGATGAACCGACATGGTATGTTTTGAAAGAGGGTAAATGAAATAAATTTTCCCAAAATATATTTGTTTATAGAAGAAATATATATCTTGAAATTATTAAAGTATATTGATTGTGTTGGTTGTTATTATAATCGAATAAGATTATAAAAGGGTGAAATGGTTATAAATGACCAATCAGAATTCATATGAATGTAATATATGAAATAGTTTGAATTAAATATGAAGTTAAATCAGATTTGGAATTAAAATAAGGAAATTTTAAGTTCCTGGGAGATTTTGAAAATGTTTTTCAAATTGAAAATGATATAGAGTTGAACTCACTTCGATAGCTGGAAAATAGATCTTGATGATGAATCTATACATCATCAGTGTTCATTTTCGAGTTCTAAGTGACGGATTACTACCAAAGGTTTTGTTTTTGAATTGTTTTGAGAAAACAAGTTGTTTGGAAATTCAAAGGTTTTGAATTGGCATTATGATTTCAAATTGATTTGAAAGAAACCCAGGAACTTAAGTTCTGGAAATAAAAATTTAACTAATGAAGTTAAATAAAATGAGATGGTAAAAATAAATTGAAATTTAACTTGAACCGAGTTAAATAAAATTGAATTGGATTAGAGATAATCTAGAATGGAACCAAATTGATAAGTCAATAATTTGGAATTTGATATTAGAGTTCGAATGAAATTCGATTTGATTTGAGGATATGAGCTGATTGGAGATCAATTGGAATGGATAACATTGGTATATGTTGAAGTGGTAGCAGATGAAAGGGATAGAGTTAAATTCCCGACAAAAAGGTACAAGTTTATATCATATATGAGTTTGGATTTTATGAGCCGAATTAGCAAGCCGCTTGGCTATTTTGATTTCCTTTTGGATTGGAGGAGGCCTAGAGAGGCGAGTTGTGGTTTGACGTATTGAGCCGTACAAAGGAGGTTATGGCGAAATTTTTCGAAAATTTAAGGTGTTAGAAAATTTTCAGAATTTTTGAAAATTTTAGTTGGTCGGAAACGAATTAATAAATTAAAATTAAATGGGTCCAGCCGAAACTGAAATTTAGAGGTAAACAATTTTTTTTTTAAATCTAGTTAGTAGAGTTAGTAGCATTTTTCTAACTTAGCAATTTCGAGGACGAAATTATTTTAAGGGGGGAAGTCTGTAATGGCGCGTTTTGTTAGCTGTCGAATAATTAATTTATTTAATTATTTATATATTGATTTGGCGATATTGATAACTTAAAGTAAAACGTTTGAACTTATAATTTATAATTATAATTAAAACGAACCTGAAACGTCGGGGCAGTTCGCAATTTGGCGATTCGAACTTCAACTGAATATACAGAATCCGTTTTAAGTCGAATTTCTGTGAAACAAGAAACGTACGGATCTGTTGAACTATATTTTTCATATGGAAGAGGAAAATCGGGATTTCGTCATGTAGATTTTGATGTATGTCCAAATCAAATTTTAAAATAGTCGCTATAGAATCGTTTATCGACCATAACGGTTTATTCGATATAAGTAAAGATCGGGTTGAATATATACAAGGTTCTTTTGGGACATAACGATAAAATAATTTTTAGACTTTTTTTGTAATTTTTATTTAATTTAATAAGCGACTTTTTATTTGAAGCATTTCGCACCCTGTAATCAACATTTTTGAAGTTTCAAAATATGAGTCCACCTACCGATATTATTATATTTATGGGATCGTGGCACTTTGCTGAATATAATGGCGTTTTCATTTCTGTCTATAACAGTTCGTAAAAACGAATATAAAATTTATTGTTCATGCCCTACATAAGGTATCCATCCCTTAACCAAATTTTCCCATTTTCTCTGATCAAACATGGTGGACGTTTTATTCTTCTCATCCTCCCATCTTCTTTGGCCTCAAACAAAGTATCGTGGCCTTCATGAAATCAAGAGAAAATCAAGAAAGAAAATCCTATAAGTACCATCCTCTCTAACCTACTTTCACTTTTTCCACACTCTTAGAATGAGCCGCCGCTTTTCATTTTCCCTCACAGTCGAAAACGCAAGAAGAAAATCAAAAGAAAATTCCAACTAAAATCCAAATGAAATCTAGCAATTGGTATAAGGGTATGTTTGAAATCATATGCAAGAGGGCTGCACCTCTCGGCTCATTTGATCGAGTTCGACGCGTGTTTTCCGATGATCCAAAACTTACAGTAAACCTAGGGTTTACGAATTCGAGTGATTAAGGCATTGGTTCATGTATTGGTTGTAATGATTGTGATCGTGGCACTGATGTGAGGAGTTTGTGAGTTTTGGGTTGGTTTTGGGGTCGAAATCGCTCGGTGGATTACTGTAGAGTGGGGCGAACGCGATTTGACGTGGTGAACCGAGGTGGAAGAAATCAGTACGAGGAGGAAGAGGGGATGATGGAGAATGAAGGGGTGGATTTTGTTTTGGGTTTCGTTGAGGAGGTGATAATCGATGGAGGCTTGAAGGAATCGTAATGGCAAATGGTGAGTACTGAAGCTCACGACAAGTAATCGGGGAAGGAGAAAAGGATTTGGGGCGGGTTGAGTACGTGGTTAATGCGCCAAGTGTTTTGGTAAAGCCCGTGTTATTTTCTAAGTTAAATTCTTTATTAAATAGTGTATTAAATTAAAATGATGATAACTCACTCATATGTCAATGAAATTTAGCAAAATAAGATCCGTTAGGACCGTATGGACGGACACTACACAATGAGACTGATCGCGAGTCGATAGGATCAAGTTACAATTTATGGAGAAATAAATTGCCCGACTGGGTCGAATAACGCAAACCTTTATTCAATGGTTAACGCGCCAATGTGAGTAAAATCTCACCAACTCTAAACAGTTTAAGATTTCATGTTGTATTTTTAGAAATGTTAGAAATTGTCTGATTTACTGTATGTTGACTGTTTGATTGAACTGCTAGTCAGTTAGCTAAATTTCTATATTGATTCTGTTTAACAGAATGTATCATAAGGAACTAAAAGTGATGTTATCTATATTGTCTAACATCTGTGATGTAGGGAGACAGGTGGGAGGAATCCGACTGGATTCCTCAACAGTTATTTTATTGTTTTTCATATATTGTTATATGATATGTTATAAAATCTATGGGAAATTATATGTGCTTGGATGATATTGAACATCGTGATTTGATATGATTGAATACCATAACAAACCGAATGTTAATAAGGGGATTTTCAATGTTTATATTGAAAATGAATCTTATTTATAAAATCGATAGGATTTTATAAAATGAAAACATTTATTTAATTAGGAAATAAATAAATGAAAAAGGAAACATTTATTTAGAAAATAAATGAAATAAAATAGAAAACATTTATTTTGATTATAAATAAATGGAATAAAGGAATATTTATTTAGGGAATAAATAAAGGAACACTTGTTCGGAAAATAAATAGAATTATACAAGCATAGATTTAAACACGTGCTTCGCACACAAGTATAACACGATATGGATTTTAAGGAGATATTAAATAGGAAATCTATTTTTAACAGATAAAGTAAGAAGATTTAATTTATAAATAATGTTTTATAAATTAAATAAAATATTTATTGTTTGATAAATGGGATATATAAGTTTGAACTTATATAGAGAAGTAGAAATTGTTTTTAACACCGATAAAGTAAATAAACGATGTTAAAGGGAAATCCTTAGAAGGGGAGAAACGTTATTAAAAGGACATTTATAAAGTGAAGAACCGTTACTAAAAGTAAATCTTTATAAATGGATAAACGCTGTAAAAAGTAAATCTTTATAAATGGATAAACGTTGTAAAAAGGAAATCTTTTGAAATGAATAAACGTTATAAAAAGGAGTTAATCGAATTTAGTTATTCGAAACGAGTTATTCGAATTAGATATTTGAATAGAGTTAAACACATTAGAGTTATTCGAATAGAGTTAAACACGTAAGAGTTAATTGAATATTAGTTATTCAATTTGAGTTAATCGAATTTAGTTATTCGAGAAGAGTTAAATCGAATTAGTTATTCGAAGGAGTTAATCAATTAAGTTATTCGAATTAGTTATTCGAAGGAGTAAATCAAATTAAGTTAATCGATTAGAGTTGAGTTAATCGATTTGGGTTAAGTTAAGTTATCGAGTTAAGTAATCGAGTTAAGATTTATCGAGTTAAGTAATCGGGTTAAGCAATCGAGTTAAGATTTATCGAGTTAAGTAATCGAGTTAAGTAATCGAGTTGAGATAATCGAGTTAAGATTTATCGAGTTAAGTAATCGAGTTAAGTAATCGAGTTGAGATAATCGAGTTAAGAAAATCAAGTTAAGTTAATCGAAAAAGTTATTCGATAAGAGTAAATCCATTTAAGTTAATCGGATGTTAGCTATTCGATAAGAATTGACACATTTAAGAAAATCGAATATTTGTTATTCGATAAGAGTTAATGAAATAGAGCCAACCAAGAAGAGTTATTCGAATATTAGTTATTCGATAGAAGTTAATCGAAATAGAGTTTATCGAATATAAGTTATTAAAAGGGGAGAGTTAATCGAATAGAGATTTCTCGAAAGAGAGTTATACGTCGAATTCGATTATAGAGAATTCAGGAAAGTACTATTTACTTTCCAGGGTTTAAATCAAGATTTAGTTATTGATTTAGAAATTAGGTGTCTGTTAAATTATTCGAGTTAGGAAATAAATTTATAATTTAGGTTAGTTAATTTAGGGGTAGGAATTATAACGTTATAGTTATAATCAAATGTTGTCATATAAGAAGTGGATTCGTAACCTGAATCCAAGAATTTGCGTAAACAGATGATTGTAAAAAGTGAGTGATGAGCTTCATCTATTTCACAGTAAAGGACGTTGTTCAATTAAGGTTTGCGAGGTAATTATACCCCAACTTGATTGACTTTAGAATTGACAAAGGAATAGTTGTGGTTCGATCTAAAAGGTTGATTAGGAATAAAGTTAAGGAATAAGCGATAAATGGATTAAGCAAAACGATGTTTTATACAACGTTCATTGGAAATCCGTAAATGGGTTTTGGAAACGTTTTCCAAATATAGTCCGATATGTTTTCTAAACATAGAAAATGAAATGTTTTCATGATAAGAATTTAAGAAATAGAGTTAAGCAAATTCAGAAACTGACTGGAGAGGGTAAGTTGAACGGTTTTCTAAGTGACGATCTGATGTTGGTTTCGACCTTCCGGATTGATACTTAGAGAATTGTTCTCATACTAGTTACAGTTAGGGACGGATAGATGCGAAATAATAGTGATGTGAAAATAAGCTATCGAAATGTTTTCCAATGATTAATAACATATATTTCTAAATACATGAAATAAGGAAATATGAACATATATATGTATATGATGATTGATCGATCGAATTTCCATTTGGAAATAAGATCGTTGTTTGTACACCGACATGTTTTCATTTGATAGTTGAATCACAGACTATCAAAGTTTTGACCCTATGTACATTGTAAATATGGAGAGACCGGATGGATTATTATCCGAAGAACCACTCCGTATTAGCATAAGCGTTGCGAATCAAGTACGCTGAAGATAATTGAAGACGGAGTGAAGTGCATGGGCTATTGTGAAAAGCCTAGGTAGTATGGATTCACTGAATAGTACCTTAGGTTTGTTAAGTCCTAGGACAACGTATATGGATGAGTGTCTGACAAAGTATTCTTAACGAATCATATATGTTGATCTCTTTAAACGTATTACGTTGGTGGCGGAGAAATTTGTTTCTCTTAGCTTTTATACCCGTGATGCCTTGAGAAATCGATAATGATTTGGCGGTTATGACGATGTGGCATTCAAAGTAATTGAAGAAATAATATGTCAAAGTGATAAACGTGACCTCAAAACCTCACAACCCGGAAATAACAGAAGTTGGGCTAGGCAGCATGGCTAGTTGGGCCATACCCAAGCAGGGTGTATTATCACCATCTGGAGAATATTCAATTGTACTTCTTTATAATCTATTTCAATGCTGTCCCTTATCGGGAAGGACGGTTGCTGATCCCAACCATCAGTGATAATATATTCGTTACACTCAAGCTAAATGAGTGGACGGTCATGTGTGGCCGGGTTGCAAGACGTTATTGTTGAACCCTAGTGTATCTCCTCTAGAGTACACTGATCGGAAGGTGCTCCCATATCTTGTCTGTTGGAATCCAATCTCCAATAAGCGCTCATGGTTTATTTGTATACTATGTATGTGGAACGTGAGATGCAAGCGTTCTGCTAGATTGATATCTATTTGTATTTAGACATTATTATAATATCAGAAAGATATCCTTTATTTAACCAAGTGTTGGAGTTTTATTCACACCAGTCCCATGACTGACCCAGAGTTTATTTTGTTTTGTTCCCCCTAAACTCTTGGGTGCCTAAATTTGTACGGGCAGTCAAGTAGTCGGGATTTTACAGATACACTTGGAGAGCTTGGAGCAGGAGGCTTCAAGATTATAGCTATTATTATTCCGCTGTGTTGTTAAGTGTTGTACTTTGAAATGGTATGTATATACGAGTACTGATTTGTATTTCAAAGTTATGTTATATTTTATTCGTTCCGCTGTGAGATTCGTGTTTACTCTGATGATGTGGCATTCTTCTTCTTCTTCTATTCTATTAGTTCTATCTTTTCTTCCTCACCCTCTACTTTCTTTCACTAACGTCGCGGAATTTTCGACTCTCGAGGAGTCGAAAATTTCCAGCCGTTACAAAAAATCTAATCTTTTTCTATTTAAAAATCTCCTTTTTTTTGTTAATTAAAAATCAAAGCTTTCCTACCATAAAGATCTGAAATTTAACACAATATCACTTGTATTTATAAACTAAAATTAAAATCACAAAAAAAACTCACTGTTTTTGGTATTGACTGCGGACGGGGAGGGAACGACGTCTGCCGCTGCGCCTAGGTGGGGAAGGCGGAGTTGGGTGCGCAGGGGGGAGGAGGTGGTGACTGCGGTTATCGCAGGGGGGTGGCGAGGTGGTTTAGGAAAGAGGGGGGGGGGCTCGATGTCGTAGGCGAGGGCAAAGGGGGGGGGGTCGGAGGTGGCGCGCCGCCACCTGGGGCACGACGGTGGGCGGCGCTGCCCTAGGGGGCGCAATGCTCCTCTCCGCCTCTTATTTTTTATTTCTGTTGAACTAAATCGAACAGGGGGGCCCAGAGGGCATAGGAGAGGAAAGGTATTTTTTTATTTATTTAATTATTTTATTTACTAAAAGTTGACTTTTACATACGACCTTGAAACGAGGCCCACCGCCTGTCGTCCATAGCGTATTACCCCTATTCCGAACATAATAGGATATGTATCGTAAGCTGATTCGATCGTTTCGATCAATTTCCGTTAAAATCAACATATAACTCTATATATTGAATTTGAACGCGAATTTCAATTTACCGGGGTCACATACGAACTCTAAAAATTCCCAAAAAAATATTTTCTAGCTTCGTATTGACGATACGGTCCTAACAAAACTAGTTTCGTCGAATTCTGAGACCGTTTGAAAAATGGCCATTTTCTAGTCGATTAAAATCAACTGAAACTGGTCAAATTCGTTTTCTTTTGCCATGCTCACATTTTAATTCGAAAAATTATGAAATTTGAAACCTAGTAATAATTTGACATCCCGGATCCAACAAAAGTGGTTTCGTCGAAATCCGTGGTCGTTTGCAAAATTTTCATTTTTAAGGGCCTGAATTCCATAGCGACTATTCAGAATTTTCAACTGGACATATCTTTTGATTCCCGCTATGAAATTTTGATTCTTCGGATTCGTTGGAAAGATATCATCAATTAGATCCTATTATTTTTGGTTTCGTTAAAATCCGGATTGTTTTGCGCCCGGTACATTCAATTGAAGTTTGAAATCGAATTATCGAACTACCGCGCCATTTTCGATTCTATTTATAATTATATATAAATATTTATATTCTAACGACGATGCATATAATATATACGTCGAATTCAATTCAAAATAAATTCCTCGTCGATATTATTTAAAATAATCTATTTTAAATATTCAAAATTCGCTAAAACTGCCAAAATAAAATTTTTAAACTGGCTCGCATTTTCGGGTTATTACAACTTTGGATGATGGTTGATTATTTATCATTGCTATTATATACATGTGTTGTATAGAATCCATATAAATAACGTTATATGGTAATTGATTGGGCCTCATTCCAATTTGGAAAATAAAGAATATTTGTGTGTTGAATAAAATATATATTCATGTGTTGAATAAAAGAAAATTCATGTGTTGAACAAAATATATATTCATGTGTTGAATAGAAGAAAATTCATGTGTTGAATAAAATATATATTCATGTTTGAATAAAAGAAAATTCATGTGTTGAAGAAAATATTCATTTGTTGAATAGAATAACAAAGTTATTGAAACATATCAAGCTGTGTTGATTAGATATGCGCCATTTTGACGTGAACGATATCTATATCGATTTTATTCATGTTTATAATGAATATCGAAAAGGAATTGATTTCAAAATATAATATTTTGAAAATACTATCATTTATATATCGATTATATGGAATATTCAATTTTGATTTGAAATTGAATATGAAGTTGAAATCGTTTTGAAAACGAATTTTAAAACAACTTATAAAATACGTTTTAAAAAGAAATCGACGAAATATATATAATATATATTATATATATAATGGCCTGAATAGAACGCGCTGCGGCAGTTCACGAATTTCGACCATTGACTTCGAATGGACATTACGGGAGATCCGACCGTCGGATTCTCCTAAAACCAGAACCATTGAGTTCGTATCGAAAAGAACTTTCAAAGGAATATTAGAGATTTGAAATCTAACGGTTGGATTTGGAATTATGTCCAAATCAAATTTGGAAAAGGTCGGTGTAAGTGCAGTTCGATGGCCGTTGATGGAAATCGACTGTACGGGCCTTGATAAAATTATTAAAAATAACAATAATTTGTGTAAAATCATAAGAAATGATTTGGAAAGAATTGGGATGAAAAATTCCATACTTGAAAAGATAAACATAGATTTTTATCGAAATGAACTGGTTTTGAACTAGAATTATAATCCATTTATTTTTGAAATAAATAAATTGGATTTGAGAGGGTTTTAAAAGTAACCAGAATTTCCAACAATTGAATTGGAATGGATTTGAATTGAAATTGTCTTTGGAATGTTTCGATGTTGGATTTCGTGATTATACAGACATTGTTATGGAAATTTGAAAGATATATTTATATCGTTATTTCCAATACGATATTTGTTGGTCGTAGAATTTGGTATTGAATATAAGCCGGTATATTTTCTATTTAGAGCCTTGTATTTAATATCAAATGGGATTTGGGTTTGTCGTGAATGGTGTCTTCATTAACACTGTTTTTAAACCCAGCTGAGAAAAAGATTAAATCTTTTTATTTAGATTTAATGAAGTATACCAATTAAATGGTATTTAATTGGAATAGAATTTGAATTGATTTTGGGTTTATCGTGAACTATGTTTTAACGACCTTCGTTCTTTAACCCGATTTACAGTGAAATGTGATTTGGAATTTATAAATCTTTTGTTAAGATTTAAAGGAGATTTTTAAAAATAAAGTTATCCAATTTAATAAAATAAATTGGAATGGAATGGAATTCGATTTGGTAATAATCGAAGTGAATTTCTGTGGAGGAAGACAACTATTATATATCTAGAATTTAAAAGGCTTTGTTGTTATTCCATTTATATTATTAGTCGGATATTGAAGTTTATATCGATTATATATATATATATCGATTTGTTTTCCATGAAGATTCCATAGTAAATGGAATGTGATTGAGTTTATCGTGAACCGTATTTTAAATGACATTGGTTCTTTAACCCAGTTAAAGACAGGATATGATTTTCCAAGTTAAATAATCATTGATAGTGATTATTGGGAAGATTAAAACCAAGTGGAGTTTTAATGAATCTTTAATTAGATTAAAATAATCGAGAATGGAGTATCACCAGTTTTGCTCTAGGTGATAGTTAATTCTTTAATTATATTTGAACGTGAAATACCGTTAACACCGTGGTGTTAGATATGAAGTATGACCAGTTTTACTTCATGGGCTGAATAGGTTGGGATTGGGAAATAAAATAAATGATTACTTCGGTGTGGTTCGCTAATCCCAACTAATTTGAATTGATATTCAAAAGAAGATTAAAGAATAAATTTAAAGAATTTATCTTTGATAAAATTAATGGGAACCTTTCCCAAAGTATAAGAATATATGAATAAAAGAATATTCTGAATTGGAATGAGGCGTATGTTGTGCTTGTGTAACACTTGTTTATTATATACGCGAGTTATTCAGAAAGGCCGGGTTTATCCCATTCTAAATAACTGATTCGACGATGTGTCGAGGATGAAGACGGTGGTCGAAGACCGGAGGTCTTAAAATCGTTTGGGTGGTTACTGATGATCTTGATTGGGCTGTACACCCAAAAGGAGCGAATCAGTTAGTGATCGTCCAGACGTACTTGGAGATCGATGGATATGCGAGGTACAAGGTGCCTCCGGCTTCATTTAGACCCAGAACGGACTTGTAAATGGACTGTGTGTCTGACATTGGATATCATTCTTTGTGATTGATGTATATCGGTTGCATGAAGTGGTTTGCCTGTGTGGCATGCTAAGATGCAAATGATCAAGGCTACTGTTAAAAAGCAGAGTCTTGTGGTTGAAGATTAAAGCACCGCCTATGTGGCATAGCTTTGTGTAGCGTTAATTCGGGAGCCTCACACCTCGGTTGTGAACTAGAAACGGGAGAGGACCTCAAGGAGGGCATGCGTTTCTTTCTAGCTAGGGTGGTGTCAGTGACCCACCAGCCCTGACATTTATATTATTTTCACCTGTGTGGTTGTTGGATTACGAGGTGCCTCGGATATATCGGTGACTATATGGAGCCGATGGAGTCATTTGGCTCGTTTATGCCCCAAAGGGCGGGGAAACGACGTGTTCAGGCATTTTAATCCACATCGGTGGACCAGCCCTGACGATCCAAGGTGCAGTTGCGGCTGTTCCTGAGATACGGTAGGCTCGATTGTCTCGAAACAGTGAGGACGATCCCTGGCCTCGGTTCACTGATGGAAATCCAATTTCCAAATACGTGACTTTGTGGTTTTAATTGTAGAGCCTAGTATGGCGACATGATATATGGTACCCATGCCGTCTAGGATTGCTACATTTATATTTGAAGTTGTTTTATACACTATGCACTTATAATAGTATCAAATGATTTGTTTTTAACGTACCAAGCATGTTTGGCTATTATAAGGGAAAACCCTATCCTCCGGCTTGTGTTGCATTATGTGATGGGACATGGGTCTTATATTAGCTTCATTTTTCCAAAAAGCATTGCGCAATTTTGTTGTATGCACTGGTATTCTTGGGAGGAAACCCGTTCCGTGTTATACGGCGTGGTCCCTTGATATATCTGATTTATAGTAAAGCTTTAAATAACTGTTTTAGTTCTCACACCAGTCACATGACTGACCTGGAGTTTATTGTTTTAACCTAAACTCTTGGTGCCCCTATTTTCCGCACGGGTAGCTAGTAGTTTTGGTTTTGCAGATTTATATTCACAGGATCCTGATTTACAGCTGGAATGATATCCGGAAAGCTCTGTATCCGTATATTCTTTTCAGTTGTGTTTTGTATTATTTTTCGCTGTAGTAATGTATTTAAATCTCTGATATTTTCTGTTGTAAATATTTATTCATACTCTATATATTTTTGTATTCTGATGGAATTGTTGTAATAAACAATGAAATGTTCTTCTGTTTGTGTTCTGATTCGTCGTGTCCTCAGCTCGATCCGTGCTTTCCTTCACGGGGAAGTTCTGGTCGTTTCATTTTGGTATCAGAGATTTGGTTTACAGGGCTCGGAGAACAAGACACCTTAGAACCAAATGAAATAATTCATCATAGATTGGATTAGTAATATCCAATTAGAATGACTCGTTAGAGATGGTTTCAGTAATATCCTAGAACGAGTGTGAAGAGTATATTTTTAGAAATGAAACCAAATTTGTTTTGAAAATAAAATTCAATTATACGTATTTGATTATTTATTTTATATTGAGTTTGGACAATCAAGTATATAAAGATTTTGCGTATACGTATGATCCGCATGTATTTGAAATTTTAATATACTGGATAGATATGGAATCACACTCTAGTCGCCCGGAGGTGATTCTGATGATTACTCGAGTAACATCAGAAATTATGTTCGAGTTTCGAAAGTGGGATTTCTATATATTTCAAATAGACTGGTGTGAGAACCAAAACTAGATAGGGCTTATTTTTATGATTTGGCACCAAAAATGTGATTTTTGACTATATATCGAAGTTATGAATTTGAAAAGATAATCAACAAATTGATTGCTGATTTTGTTGTTTGATTATTGTTCGATTAATTAAATGTTGAACGTTTAGCCAAATTGAACCAAATAGTGAGTTGTATTGAAAATTAGTCGCATTTGTTTGCATATACATGTACTTACATTGAACAGGTCATTGCAAGGAAGCTAGAGAAGAGGAATAAAATTGTTTGCCCGGTAAATAGGTACATGTTTATTGTATTTCTTAGGGATTTGATGATTTTATGCGCCGCTTGGCTTTTTCTTTTTCTTTTGGATTGGTGAGGGCCATAGGAGGCTATTTGAAATATCTCGAAACTCCCGGTGCAGGGGAGGTTATGGCGAAATTTTTCGAAAATTTAGGGTGTTAGCCAAATTTTTGAAAAATTTGAAAAGTTCTTAGAAACTGAAAAGTTGAAGAACTTAAGCCGTAATGAAAATAATGAAAGTTGAGTTGATTTGTAAAACAACTTTCAACTTCGTTCCTTTTCGGGGACGAAAAGTTTTAAGTGGGGGAGATTGTAATATCCCGGAAATCTGAACGAATTTAAAATTTTTATTTTGGCAATCTTAGCGAATTTTGAGTATAAAAAATGAATTAATTTAAATAATAACAATGGAAAATTTACTTTAAATAGAATTAGAATGTATATATTTATTTGAATCGTCGTTAGAATATAAATATTTTATTTTAATTATAAAAGGAATTGAAAATGGAGCGGTAGTTTGAAAATTCGATTTCAAATTTCAAGTGGATGTACAGGATTCAAAATAAGCCGGATTTTAGTGAAACCAAAAATATTAGAATCTGTTTTAGAATATCTTTCCAACAAATCCGAAAAATTGAAATTTCATAGTGGGAATAAAAAGTTATGCCCAGTTGAAATTTTAGAATAGTCGCTATGGAATTTTTGGCCCTTAAAAATGGAAATTTTGCAAACGATCTCTGTTTTCGACTAAACCACTTTTTTTGAATCCGAGATGCAAGATTATTGCTAGATTCCAAAATTCGTAATTTTCTGAATCAATATGTGAGCGTGGCGAAGTAAAACGCGTTTTAACAGTTTCAGTCAATTTCGATCGACCAAAAAATGGCCATTTTTCAAATGGTCTCAGAATTTGACGAAATTAGTTTTGTTAGGACCGTATTGTCAATATGAAGCTAGAAAATATTTTTTGGGAATTTTTAGAGTCCGTATGTGGCCTCGGTAAATTGAAATGCACGTTCAAATTCAATATATAGATTTATATTTTGATTTTGACGAAAACTGATCGAAACAATCGAAACAGCTTACGATATATATCCCATTGTGTTCGGAATGGGGGTAAATAGAAAGGGACGACAATCATTGGGTTGGAATTGGATATTGAACGAAAAAGTAACCTTAAGGAATTTAATTAATTAAATATATATTTATTTATAAGGGCCCATTCCCTTTTCTCCCTTCAAGACCCGGTCAGACCCTCCTCCCCCAAATCATTCGTTCAACCCATTAGCAAATTAAAAAAAAAGAAAAAGAAAAAGGGGGCGCGGGACCCCAAATCCACATCGGCAGCGGTGCCGCTGCCGTCGCCTCTGGCGGCGTGAGCCACCGCATCGCCCCGCCAGCTCCTCCTCTCCCTCCTCCTTTCCTACGCTGCTCGAGAAGCACCCCCTTGAGGCCCTGAACCCGCGCAACCAACTCGAGACCGCCACCAACGCCCAAGGTCGACGCCCTACGTCCACCAGCGTGCACAGCAACCCCCCATGACCCCATCGACTCAGAAGCACCCCCTCCCTCTTGAAACCCACCTCCAAACCCTTCAAAGCCGCCGCAACAGCAACCTCAGCCCACACTCCGATGTCGCAGCCGCTGGTGACCTCCCCGTGCCTCCTTTGCCACCAACGATCGGCTGTGAGTTTTATTTATTTATATTTATTATGCTTATAAAAATTCGATTTTTATATGTTATAGTAGCGATAAAAATACGATTTATATGTATACAAATTTGGTATAAAAAATATGATTTTTATATAGTAGAGATTATAAAAATATGAATTTCATATCGTAGAGATTATAAAAATATGAATTTTATATAGTAGAGATTACAAAAATATGATTTTTATATAGTAGAGATTATAAAAATATGATTTTTATATTGTAGGGAATATAAAAAGGCGACTTTTATATATGTTGTAACGAAATAAAAATTCGATTTTTATATGAGTAGCTGATTAAAAATAGATTTTTTTTAGATAATAGAGATCATAAAAATATGATTTTTATATATGTAGTGAAATAAAAAATCTGATTTTTATTATATATATAGTGAAATAAAAATGTGATTTTCATAGCGTTGAAATAAAAATTTGATTTTTAATATGAACAGCGTAGAGAAGACTGCGTTGGCATGTCAGGAAAATTCGGACTGTTCTGAAATTCAGAAATAAAACTGGCGGAGTGGATCCTTAAGGTGAGAACTTCTCACTTTTAATTTATTTTCTAGTTGAAATATATACTAGGATGGAGACGACGCTTAGCAGCACCCGACACCCATCGTCCACAGACCATGGATGACTTGTTTATTTGATTGGTGTGTTGTGAAAATTGATTGTGTGATGTGGATTGAATAAATATTTTATAGTTAAAAATATAATTTTTAACGTGTATATAAAATAAATATTTATAAACAAATCGGACGGTTTGTTTATGTACACCCATTTGAAGGATATTGATTGGGACGATAAATTTTACACATCGCCCAACTGCACAAATAAAAATCTGTGTTTGTTGACTGAAACCCCACACGGGTATTGGGATGATATTTGACGTACACTAATCCCGATTGTTTAGTTGTATGTCAATCGATGGGTTGACAGACTGTGTAAGCGTTAATTATTTATATTTAATGCTTATGCAGTTGTGTGGTGCACTTTGGATGATGGTTGATTATTTATCATTGCTATTATATACATGTGTTGTATAGAATCCATATAAATAACATTATATGGTTATTGATTGGGCCTCATTCCAATTTGGAAAATAAAGAATATTCATGTGTTGAATAAAATATATATTCATGTGTTGAATAGAAGAAAATTCATGTGTTGAATAAAATATATATTCATGTGTTGAATAAAAGAAAATTCATGTGTTGAAGAAAATATTCATTTGTTGAATAGAATAACGAAGTTATTGAATCATATCAAGCCGTGTTGATTAGATTTGCGCAATTTTGACGTGAACGATATCTATATCGATTTTATTCATTTTTATAATGAATATCGAAAAGGATTTGATTTCAAAATATAATATTTTGAAAATACTATCATTTATATATCGATGATATGGAATATTCAATTTTGATTTGAAATTGAATATGAAGTTGAAATCGTTTTGAAAACAAATTTTAAGATGATTTATAAAATACGTTTTAAAAGGAAATCGACGAAATATATATATATATATATATTATATAAATATAATGGCCTGAATAGAACGCGTCGCGCTGCGGCAGTTCACGAATTTTGACCATTGACTTCGAATGGACATTACGGGAGATCCGACCGTCGGATTCTCCTAAAACCGAAACTGTTGGGTTCACATCGAAAAGAGCTTTCTGAGGAATATTAGAGATTTGAAATCTAATGGTTGGATTTGGAATTATGTCCAAATCAAATTTGGAAAAGGTCGTTGTAAGTGCAGTTCGATGGCCGTTGATGGAAATCGACTGTACGGGCCTTGATAAAATTATTAGAAATAGTAATAATTTGTGTAAAATCATAAGAAATGATTAGGAAAGAATTAGGATGAAAAATTCCATATTTGAAAAGATAAAAATAGATTTTTATCGAAATGAATTAGTTTTGAACTAGAATTATAATCCATTTATTTTTGAAATAAATAAATTGGATTTGAGAGGGTTTTAAAAGTAACCAGAATTTCCAACAATTAAATTGGAATGGATTTGAATCGAAATTGTCTTTGGAATATTTCGATGTTAGATTTCGTGATTATACAGACACTGTTATGGAAACTTTAAAGATATATTTATATCGTTATTTCCAATACGATATTTGTTAGTCGTAGAATTTGATATTGAATATAAGCCGATATATTTTCCATTCAGAGCCTTGTATTTAATATCAAATGGGATTTGGGTTTGTCGTTAATGGTGTCTTCATTTGCACTGTTCTTAAACCCAGTTGAGAAAAAGATTAAATCTTTTTATTTAGATTTAATGAAGTATACTAATTAAATGGTATTTAATTGGAATTGAATTTAAATTGATTTTGGGTTTCTCGCGAACTGTGTCTTAATGACATTTGTTCTTTCACCCGATTTACAGTGAAATGTGATTTGGAATTTATAAATCTTTTACTAAGATTTAAAGGAGATTTTCCAAAATAAAGTTTTCCAATTCAATAAAATAAATTGGAATGGAATGGAATTCGATTTGGTAATAATCGAAGTGAATTTCTGTGGAGGAAGACAACTAATATATCTGGAATTTAAAAGGCTTTGTCGTTATTCCATTTATATTATTAGTCGGATACGGAAGTTTATATCGATTATATATATCGATTTGTTTTCCATGAAGATTCCATTGTAAATGGAATGTGATTTTGAGTTTGTCGTGAACCATGTTTTAAATGACATTGGTTCTTTAACCCAGTTAAAGACAGGGATATGATTTCCCAAGTTAAATAATCATTGATAGTGATTATTAGGAAGATTAAAACCAAGTGGAGTTTTAACGAATCTTTAATTAGATTAAAATAATCTAGAATGGAGTATCACCAGTTTTGCTCCAGGCGATAGTTAAATCTTTGATTAGATTTGAACGTGAAATGGTAATTGAATTTACCGATAACACCGTGGTGTTAGATATGAAGTATGACCAGTTTTACTTCATGGGATAAATAGGTTGGGATTGGGAAATAAAATAAATGATTACTTCGGTGTGGTTTGCTAATCCCGACTAATTTGAATTGATATTCAAAAGAAGATTAAAGAATAAATTTAAAGAATTTATCTTTGATAAAGTTAATGGGAACCTTTCCCAAAGTATAAGAATATTTGAATAAAAGAATATTCTGAATTGGAATGAGGCGTATGTTGTGTTTGTGTAACACTTGTTTATTATATATGCGAGTTATTCAGAAAGACCGGGTTTATCCCGTTCTGAATAACTGATTCGATGATGTGTCGAGGATGAAGACGGTGGTCGAAGACCGGAGGTCTTCACATCGTTTGGGTGATTACTGATGATCTTGATTGGACTGTACACCCAAGAGGCGGGAATCAGTTAGTGATCGTCCAAACGTACTTGGAGATCGATGGATATGCAAGGTACAAGGTGCCTTTGGTTTCGTTCAGACCCAGAACGGACTTGTAAATGGACTGTGTGTCTGACATTGGATATCATTCTGTGTGATTGATGTATATCGGTTGCATGGAGTGGTTTGCCTGTGTGGCATTCTAAGATGCAAATGGTCAAGGCTTCTGTTGAAAAGCAGAGTCTTGTGGTTGATGATCAAAGCACCGCCTGTGTGGCATAGCTTTGTGTAGCGTTAATTCACGAGCCTCACACCCCGGTTGTGAACCAGAAACGGGAGAGGACCTCAGGGAGGGCATGCGTTTCTTTCTAGCTAGGTTGGTGTCAGTGACCTAACAACCCTGACATTTATATTATTTTCACCTGTGTGGTTGTTGGATTGTGAGGCGCCTCGGATATATCGATGAATATGTGGAGTCGATGGAGTCATTTGGCTCATTTTCGCCCCAAAGGGCGGGGAAACGCAGTGTTCAGGCATTTTAATCCACATCGCTGGACCAACCCTGACGATCCAAGGTGCAGTTGCGGCTGTTCCTGAGACATGGTAGGCTAGATTGTCTGGAAACGACGAGGACGATCCCTGGCCTTGGTTCACAGACGGAAATCCAATTTCCAAATACGTAACTTTGCGGTTTTGATTGTAGAGCCTACTATGGCGACATGATATATGGTACCCATGCCGTCTAGGATTGATACATTTATATTTGAAGTTGTTTTATACACTATGCACTTATAATAGTATCAAATGATTTGTTTTTAACGTACCAAGCATGTTTGGCTATTATAAGGGAAAACCCTATTCTCTGGCTTGTGTTGCATTGTGTAACGGGACCTGGGTCTTATTATAGCTTCATTTTTCCAAAAAGAATTGCGCTGTTTTGTTATATGCACTGGTATTCTTGGGAGGAAACCCGTTCCGTGTTATACGGCGTGGTCCCTTGATATATCTGATCTAAAGTAAATCTTTAAATAACTGTTTTAGTTCTCACACCAGTCACATGACTGACCTGGAGTTTGTTGTTTTAACCTAAACTCTGGGTGCCCCTATTTTCCGCATGGGCAGCTAGTAGTTTTGGTTTTGCATATTTATATTCACAGGATCTTGATTTACAGCTGGAATGATATCCGGAAAGCTCTGTATCCGTATATTCTTTTTAGTTGTGTTTTGTATTATTTTTCGCTGCAGTAACGTATTTAAATCTCTAATATTTTCTATTGTGAATATTTATTCATACTCTGTATATTCTTGTTTTCTTATGGAATTGTTGTAATAAACAATGTAATGTTCTTCTTTTTGTGTTCTAATTCGTCGTGTCCTCAACTCGATCCGTGCTTTCCTTCACGGGGAAGTTCTGGTCGTTTTAGAACAGTGCCTTCCACGCATGCATCCCAGTTGCTTCCCTTTTTCATGAACTTTGCGCAACACCTGCTCTCAACCAATTCGCCCACTAGCCATCCCGAAAACTACATCCCAACGCTGTCACCCACGGTTTCCATCAAAAACGGGACACAACCACTTCAACTTGTCAGCCAGTTGTTATTTCCTTCAACCGCATATTATCTTTTATAAATATAGCTTTGGTTATATTTAATGAAACCGTGTTGATTTGTAGATAAACGGACTTACAGTTTTCTCCATTGTTAGAGAAAATAAAAGGTAAGGTAGTGATGTCCATCTATGTATATATATGAGAATGAAGGCTGGGTAGAAACTATGTCACTCACAAGAAAGGGGACAACGTAGGTAGCATGTAGATTTGCAGCCATGCAGTTTCATTTCACATCTATCTGCGTCTCATTTCTTAGAGGCTAAAGCAAGTATATACATATTACTTTACCTGTGTTGAATCATCGATTAGGCCTGCATAAAATAGAATAGGATAGCTTAGCTGGTGGTACCTTTTTGAGTTCCTTAAGCATGAAGCTATGGAAATATTTTGGTTTGCTTTTCTTTCCTAGGTAATGCATGTATTCATAGTGGTCTACAGTGTGTTTTGTTATCAAATATAGGTTAGCCCGTATCTACAAATATTTAGTCGGAGCAGGTATAGGCTATGCACGTTTTATTTTTAGTTTAGTATTATTTTATATGTTTTTTACGCTGTTGATTTATGTGACCGCTATTTACCGTTGACCATTAAATATACGCACCTCTACATCTGAACTCCAAACGCAATAGAAATGGATACGCTGCTACGTCTCAATGTTCCGGTCCCAATGATATTAATTTCATTGAAAATCGACTCGTTTGCATAACTCCGCTATTTCAATTTATCATTTCACCTTTAAATTGATAAAACAATCCCGATTAGCTCCAAACTGGAAATCTAGCAATAATATGCTATACGTATTCTAATCAAATTCATTTCATCAAAAATGGAGTTTGTTTGAAAAATAGTTGTTTTAAAGGCCTTCATAATAACTATAAAGTATAATTAAATATAAACCAATAATAATAAAAAAATATTATTACAGTACACCTCCACATGAAATCTTACACGGCTTTAAATTAAACCAATACATATTTTAAACTCAACATTATATAATTTCAGGTTAAACGATGTCCAAACTATATTAAAAATCCTATTTAATTTATTTAATAAATGTTATCGTTTATTGATGATTTCCATGGTGACTATTCGAACATTTGGATTGGATATAACAAACAATCTATAAGCTGAAATCTCCATTTTTCTCTTTCACTAGAAAATTATTAACAAATCAATTCAAATGTTTCTTGTTTCACAGTATTCCAACTTATATCGGATCTTGTATATTCAATTGATGTTCAAATCGTAAATTACGAACTACCACGACGTTTCGAGTTTGTTATATAATTATATATATAAACTATACGTTCCAACTTTGTTATATAACGAATTATACATTATAAATCTATTTAAAATTCCAAATCAATATTTAAAATAAAAAATATATTAAATACTTGACTACAAAAAATCCAAGACGTTAGATTCCTTCCCCGTTAAAAGAATTTCGTCCCCGAAATTATTAAGTAACAAAATTATTAAGTAAGAGTAATGGCCCAATCCCATTAACTTCTAATAAATCTAGTTTATTATAAATCGAAAACCAATCCATTCAACTCTTTATTTATGGTTGATGAATTTAAAATCAACCAGTCTGATACAACAAGCAATGCGCAATCAACTTAACCAAGCCAACCAATTTATATTTTATTCGATTTCCATATTCTAAATCGATTTTATTTAACGCTATCCACTTAACCAAGTTAAATTCCAATTCCATATTCAATTAAATAATTCATTTTTCAAAACTAGTTTTATTTCCATTTCACAACTCTAATTTTGATTTTATTCAAAAAACATTAATTCTGTTCTTATTTAACTTAGCTCCAAGTTATATTCTGAATCGTTCAATCTCATTTACTAATATGAGAAGGCTTCTTTGGTTATATTGAAACATTCCAAATTTTAAATCTAATTTCAATTTTATTCAAATCAATCAAACAAATCAATATCTAAATAATTCGGTAAAATTATTTCTTTTATGTACAAAAATATATTTCGGGTAAATTATTTCATTTACCCTCTTTACAAAACAATATCGTGTCAGTTTCCAGTTCAATATTGAACCAATCAATAACACAATACAAAACATTTTTATAAAATATACAAATATGATCTCTCATATATACACTCAAACTCAATCTAAGTTATTACTAACCACATCTATATCGAGCTATGCCACAGAGCCAAGGTTACTACAAAACCTTATGCTCTGATACAAATGTAACGACCTAGGGAATTCGACGCTCGAATTCCAACAATAATACATAAACCTGTATTACTTGTCAAAACTAAAGTATCGAAAATACCAAATAGTTAATGAAAGAATATAGAGGGAGAGATAAGAAAGAAATAAAATTTAGAATAGAAGAAGAAGAATCAACTAACCAACACAACACAGAGTCTCACGCCATAGCGGAACAAAATAAAATATAGAAATAAAACTTTATTGAGAGCTTTGAAATAAAAACTTACAAATCGTTAGAGTATATCAATACACATGGACAGTTATAATAATCTGTCCTCATATACAACAACACAGTGGAATAAACTAGATGTCATATGTCTGAACTCCTTCAGTTCATCTTCGGACTTCACAACATTCGATAACCTGAACCTGTAGTCTAAACACAAATAAATATCAATCTAGCGGAACGCTTACATCTCACGTTCCATATATATTGTATACAACCAAAACCGCGGGCTCTTATTGGAGATTGGATTTCCAAATATGACAAGGTATGGAACCACCTTACGATAATGTATCTCTAGAGACGAATACACTGGGTTCAACAAGAACATCTTGCAACACGGCCACACATGACCGACCACTTATTTTTCTTAAGTGTATCGAATGTATATCACCAACGGTTGGGAGCGACCCACCGTTTCCTGATAAGGGATAGCATCGAAATAAATTAAAGAAGGAAATAAATTTTCTCTAGATAGGAGATTATACACCCTACTTGGGAGCTACCCACTTAGCCGTGCTATCTGCCCGATTTTTGTCATTTCCCAGTTAAAGAGGCTTGAGGTTTTCACCGCCTTTAGAACAACATATCGCCATTCACTTTGAATATCACTTTTTCAGTTTCGTCAAAAAACTAATTGATGTCTACAAAAATATTATGATATTAAGCTAAAAGAAGGTGTCTTCTCTGCCACTAACCGAAATACTTTGTAAAAATCAATGTACGTGATTTTTAAGAAATACCCTATCAGACATCCGTTCATACATGTCATCCAGGAATAGGATGAACCGAAGGTACCCTCCTACTACATCCTAGGTATCACCCTATTGATCTGTAGCGAGTAGTCCTTTCAAATCCGTAGATTTAAACCACGATAGAAATACAGTATATCTTCAGGAGCAAACCAGATATTATAAGTAATTCTACCATTTTATGAAGATCAATGGCCTTTAATCTCTCCGTCTTGATCAACGTTGATATCTTCAACATTTCGTGTTTGCTGGTCAGAATGGTTTCGAATATAATTCAATCCCGGTCTTTCTGTATCAACAATCGTATAGGCCGGATTTGATAGTCGGTTATCTAACTATCAAATAAAACAACCATTTAATCATAAAATAAAAATAGATTTACTTGTCCAGTATTCAACATCGCTTGGCTTCTTTAATAAAAATAATTAAACAAATTGTTATTTTACAACTTAAAACTCTTTTCGATATTTCAGCATAGCATTTCACTTCTTACTTAATCATAAGATTATCTTCAAAACTATTTATCATACCATTACTCATTATCTACTATCGGGAAATCACTTCAACTCCCTACTCGTAAAACAATGTTACAAAATCTCTTTTATTTCATTATTTGAAAACAATTACCAACTCTTATTCTTATAAAAATCCTATTCCAAATCATAGCTTCTCATTTCCTTTTTAACTTGCAAATATGGTGATATTTTCATGTAATCTCCTTTTGTTTTCTGTTATCTTGGAAATATCATTATATATATTCTCAAGTCCTTTTATTTCCTTTACCCTAGAAATCATATTATATTCTCAAATCTTTATTTCCATTACTGGAAATATTCCTATTACTTATTTGCGCATTCCTATACTTCAACCCTTATTAGTCCCTGACCGTAAATTGGTAAGAGAATAATGTTCTAAGTATCAACCCCAAAGATCGAAATCAACATCAGATTAACATTCAGAAAATCGCTCAACTCAACCAATATCCAGTTAGGTTCCAATTCTTATCTTAAATCTTCATCAACCCATATTATTTCTCTTATACTCCATTCAGCCCTTTTCCACTTTGAAAATCTTATTTCAATTCCATCCATTTCACTTAATTTCGTTATTAAGTATCGCCAATTCAAATCAACGCTTTGACTTCCCATTTCATTTCATAAACCTTGTTTACGACTTTGGTTTAATATAAAATCCCTTTTTACCTTGTTTCTTTTCGCATGATTCACATATTAAGTTAACGTTTATTTTAAGCAATCGTGTTCGCTAAAATCCCTTTCATAACTCAATTCAAAAAACTTGGGTTCTAATATAAACCCATTCATAATATCCTTTATAATCCAACTTGGTTTCATTTCAATCTTTGATTTCCTTACTTCGACGAATTCCATTTACAAGGTAATTACTTAAATTAATATTATTAAAAATAATAATTTACTTCAACATTAATTATTATAAAATTAGTTAATTGCTTATTTAGCTAAAATAAAAAATAAATTTCCTTTTTAACTCTTATTAATATTCAAACAAATATTTGTTAAGCTATTTCAATGTATTACTTGACAATAAACCAGTTCAACTTAATAATCAAACCCCAGTTGAAACAGTCGACTTGGTTTACTCAGTACACGATTATTTCTTTAATCTATTTCAATTAATTCCACCTATAAATTAATTAATAATTAAATTAATATAAATAACTTCATTTGAACGTTTATTATAACAATTAATTCCACACTTAATCATTACATAAATTTCTGCTTATCTGATTATAATTCTTTTTAACATAAGAAGTTGTTTTATAAAATCACTTAACAATTACTTATAAATTTAAGTAATAAATAATTATTTTCTTTTAGTAAATTTAAATTCAAAATAATAGATTTCAAAAATTTGTTCCCAGTTAAAAAAAAATTTATAACTTCATTTCTGTCGATTCATCTGATGGTAAATCCATATTTCTAAAACGATTGATTATCAAGCCATCTGATGCCAATTACTTAACCAATAATATCCATTGGTTAATATCGTAACAAACTTTGAATTATGATTCAACAATCCAATAACAAATCAATCATTTAATCGGGTTGGCCATGTAGTTCATATAATGGTAATACAGAAATAAATAATAAATTTGAGGAATCCAGTAGGATCCCTCCGACCTGTTTCTCCCTGCACCCAAATACGTTACTTCAAATAATATTATTCCATTCAATAAGAACTGTCATATTCAACAAAAAATAAATGACAATAATTCAAGAATCCCTATTTTAATTTAATACATTTATATTGTTATAAACGTAACCAGCAAGATAAGTTACCATGTTTGGAATTTAATCATTAAAAATAACGATTGGTTCAAATTAAAATTAAACGAACGTTTAATTTAATCAGTTCTGTTCAACACATATAAATATAAATATAAATATAAATATATATAGCATCCGTCAAACAATTAACAAACATAGCACGTAAATAATAAACCCAACTTATATAAATATAAGTGGGTAAGCTAAGTGAGTTAAACTCACTTTGATTCCATTCGACATTAAAACAGTTCGCTTCAGTTCCTTTCAACTCTTTTCAGTCCAATTCCATAATATTATTGTCATTGACGCGGTTACATGCTTCTTGTTTGGTCCGATTCCATTACTACATGACCAAGCTGTAAATTTAATCGTTATTCACTTATTAGAAAAACTATTATTTATAACTTAAGGATGTTTTGTTTCTTTAGTTCATACTTACGTTACTATTTGATTTGGCATAAAAGAAAACACAAAAGACTAGGCACAATTTCATGTACATGTGTATATACAATGGGATTTGGCAAATTTAAATGGATTTGGGTACATAAAACTTACTGTTTCATGATATACTATTTCAAAATTCTTTCTTACTTCATATGTATTATTATCTACACAGGCAGTTTACGTGATGTAAAGGTACAAGCATTGTTTTAATACTAACAACGTAATATATATATTTAACTAAACCCTTAATTTAGCAAGACCAGTTAGTCGCTTAAAAACCAAGATTTGGCAATTAAAATTTGATTCGCACAATGTATTCATGGTTAGGCCTATCCAAAAATACTTGGTCACATTAAAAATAGTTTTAGGCAATAATATTTCAGTTAGGCAAATTAGGCTCAATATAAAACAGGATTAGGTTGTTTTCGGATTTTACTCAACTTCCATTGTTCATTCTTCTTCTCTTGTTTCTTTCGAAACCCAACCATTTCTGTTTCACACCGTAGTTCAAGCTACCTACTCTGAACAGTGCCTTCTACGCATGCATCCCGGTTGCTTCCCTTTTTCATGAACTTTGCGCAACACCTGCTCTCAACCCATTCGCCCACTGGCCATCCCAAAAACTCCATCCCAACGTTGTCACCCACGGCTTGCGGTTTGCTCCATTGTTGGAGAAAACAAAAGGGAAGGTAACCATGTCCATCTGTATACACACACACACACACACACACACACACACACACACATATATATATATATGCGAATGAAGGTTGGATAGAAACTATGTCTATCACAAGAAAGGGAACAACGTAGGTAGCATGTAGGTTTGCAGCCATGTATTTTCATTTCACATCTATCTGCGTCTCATTTTTAGAGGCTAAGCAAGTAAATACATATTATTTTAACTGTACTGAATCATCGATTAGGCCTGCCTAAAATATAATAAGATAACATAGCTAGTGGTACCTTTTTGAATTCCTTAAGCATGAAGCTGTGGAAATATTTTGGTTTGCTTTTCTTTCCTAGGTCCTGCGTGTATTCATAGTGGTCTATAGTGTGTTTTGTTATCAATTATAGGTTAGCCTTTATCTACATATATTTAGTTAGAGCAGGTATAGGCTGCGCATGTTTTATTTTTAGTTTAGTATTATTTTATATGTTTTTACGCTGTTGATTTATGTGACCGCCATTTACCGTTGGCCATTAAATATACGCATCTCCACATCTGAATTCCAAACACAAGGAAAATGGACACGCTACTACATCTCAATGTTCCAATCCCAACGAAATTAATTTCATTGAAAACCGACGTCGTTTGCACAACTGAGCTATTTTAATTTATCAGTTCACTTTTAAATTGCATGCACAGATAAAACAACCCCGATGTAACAACCCGTAAAATCTGAACCAATTTAAAAATTTTAAATTGGCTATTTTAGTGAATTTTTAAATATTTAAAATAAATATTTTAAATAATAACGATGAAAAGAAGTTTGAATCAATGTTTGAAAATGAATATAATTACTTTGAATTATAACCAAGACTAGAAATGGCGCGGCAGTTTCAGAATTCGAATTCAAACTTTGAATGACTGTACCGGGTGCAAAATAAAACAGATTTTAGTGAAACCAAAAATATTTAAATCTTTTAGTGAATATCTTTCTAACTAATCTGAAAAATCGAAGTTTCGTAGTGGGAGTCAAAAGTTATGGCCAAATGAATTTTCAGAAAGGTAGCTATAGAATATATATAACCCTTGAAAATAGACATTTTGCATACGACCTCGGAAATCGACGAAACCACTTTTGTTGAATCCGGGATGTCAAATTATTGCTTGGTTTCAAATTTCATAATTTTTGAAGTTAATATGTGAGCATGGCAAAGGAAAATGTGTTTGGTGAATTTCTGTTAAGTCGAATGGGCCTACGAAACATATCCCATTGTGTTCGGAATGGGGGTATTTAGGTGGCGACGACAGTCGTTAGGTTCGAATTGAAGTTCTTATGTGATAAGGGGTATATTCAGATTTTAAAGAATTAAAAATTAAAATAAAAAAGGCTGGCCAATCAAACTCCTTCACATTCCCTCTCCCCGACACCCTTCAGGAACGATCGGCGGATATTGCTCTTCGCTTCCCTCCTCGATCTCTTCTAAAATACTCAATGAAATTTAGTGCTTCTTAAAGCAAATCTGTGGAGAATTCCTCCATCGTTAAATCCATACCGGTACCAGGATTTATTGTTGGGTGATTGTGAAGAACCACTCTCCCGAAGTTGCGCCGAATCGAGTCAGAATCCACCCTCCAGCCGAGTTCGAGCTTGACCTCGTAGGTAGCGCCAGGTGCGCCTCTCGGAGCTCTACAAGGTGGTGCTTCCCGATCCTCGATTAGTGCAGCGGATGGAAAGAAAAATCGAACCCTAGATCTGAATGGCATGGGTTCAACGGCGGCTAGTATTTGAAGAGGAGAGGGTAACGTTTTTCTTAAGTGTTATTAATTTAGTTAATTACATAACTAATTGTTCAATGTTTAAAAAATCATATCTTTTTCGTTTGTTGACAAAATACAGTGAAACAAGAGACAGTGGACTCGTGTGGACGTCTTCTACATTCTAGAAGGGACCGCATATTTTTCTGAGCCTTCTGCTATTTTTGGTGGAGTGAAACCCAATGTGAGATTTCTAATTTATAAACGATATGGAAAAAAACGATGTATAAATTATATGGTTGATGTATGATTTATTTGAGTGTTGTACACCACATGTATAAGCGTTGTATAAGTTGTATGTTCGATGTATAAGTTATATATGCGTTGTAAAAATTATATACGCGTTGAAATAAATTGAAATGAATTGAAGTGAAATTGAAATATATTTATATACGAATAAATATAAATATATATATATATATACTCCCCTCGTCCACAGACCATGGACGATATATATTGGTTGTGATATTGTGTGGATTATTGGTTGATGTGAAATTTGGTGAATATCATGAATGGTTGAATTGAAATGATTGGTTGTGATTGAAATCCCAATAGGATTAGTATATGGGAAAATTCGCCTGCGTGCGAACCAGATATTGAAAATCCCCATTGTCAAAAACCGCGAGGTTTTATGGTAGAGCGAGAAGCCGTACTCGGGACGGTGCCGGTTTTAACTACCCTGTCGTTATGCTGTTGAAATTTTCTAAAATATTCATGTGTTAGAATTATTTTCATTTGTTGAAATTATTTTCATATGTTGAAACCGCATTCATGTGTTGAATAGAAATTCATTCGTTGAATAGAAATTCATGTGTTGAATGGTATTCGTGTTTTAAATAAATTGCTTTAACAATAAAAATCACATTTTTATTATATATACGAACTATAGAGGAACATTCATGTGTTGAATAGAAATTCATTCGTTGAATAGAAATTCATGTGTTGAATGGTATTCCCGTCTTAAATAAATTGCTTTAACAATAAAAATCACATTTTTATTATATATACGAACTATAGAGAACATTCATGTGTTGAATAGAAATTCATTCGTTGAATAGAAATTCATGTGTTGAATGGTATCCGTGTTTTAAATAAATTGTTTTATAATAAAAATCATATTTTTATCATCTATATGAACTATATAAAATAGTCGTGTTTTGAAATAAATTGTTTTACAATAAAAATCACATTTTTATTATATACATGAATTGTTAAAAAAAGTGAAGTGTTGAAGTAAATGTCTATTGGATAAAAATATCATTTTTATCAAATGTATGAAATAAATATGGTTTTGAAATCAAAGAAGAGATTATATTTATAAATATAATTAAAATAAATCGAATAAGGACGCTGCAGTTCGTGTTTTGAAACCGTGATTTCAAACGATTAGTGTGGGAGATCCGACCATCGGATTTTCCCGAAACCACAACCGTTGGGTTCACTTTGGAAACATCTTTCCAAGGACACCAACTTTGTAAAGATCCAACGGTTGGATTGTCTCGAATGTTTAATTCAAATTTGAAGAAAAACATCGCCAGAATTGATTATATTTATATATATATATAATTAAATTAAATCGAATAACAATGCTGTAGTTCGTATTTTGAAATCGTAACTTCAAACGATTAGTGCGGAAGATTCGACCATCAGATTTTCCTGAAACTGGAACCGTTGGATTCGTTTTGAAAAGATCTTTATAATGATATAAAATTTGTGAAGATCCCACAGTTGGATTTTCATATATGTGTAAATCAAATCTGGAGAAAAACAGCGCCACGGCCGTGTTATAGCCTGAAGCGTCATTCGAATGAATTGGCTATTTTTAAATAAATAAAAATAGCGATAAATCGTGATAAAATACTATAAACGATATGGAATGGAAATAAACTGAATTTTCTTGGTTTATGTGATATTAGATGGTTGAATGTGTTTGGCGTGAAAACTACATTAAAGAACAGAATTGGTGATGTCGAATAATTTAACCATTGAAATGAATTGATTTGAAATTCTAAATATACATGAATTATTTGAAAAGGCCGAGTTAATTCTCATTTCAAATAATTGATCGACGAGTGAAAGTCGAAGATATGAAGACGATGCAAGACCGATGATCTTCACGTCGAATGGAGGGGTGCTACTAATGCTCATGATAGGAGTATCTACCTAGAAGGGGCTGAAGTAGTAGTCGTCTAGACGTACATGTTGATTGTACGGATATGCGAGGAATAAAGATCCTCCGGTTTCGTTCAGACCCGGAACGGACTTGTAAATGGACTGTGTGTCTGACATTGGATTTCATTATGTGTGATTGATATAGGTCAGTTACATGGCGTGAATTGCCTGTGTGGCATGCTGAGATGCAATGATCAAACTTTTGTTGAAAAGCAAAGCTTTGTGGTGGATGATCAAAGCACTGCCTGTGTGGCATAGCTTTGTGTATAACGTAAATTCGCGAGCCTCACACCCCGGTATGAACCAGAAATGGGAGAGTACTGCAGGGAGAACATGCGTTTCCTTCTAGCTAGGAGTTGTGTCAGTGTTTTTACATGGCCTGACATTTTACTTATGTGGATGATGGATAGCGAGGCGCCTCGGATATATCGGTCGTTCTCGAACCAATGGAGTCATTCGTTGGCTCATTTACGCCCCATAGGGTGGGGAGAAGTAGTGTTCAGGATTTCGTCTAATCCACATCGGTGGACCGGCCCTGAAGATCCAAGGGTCGATGCGTTCTGATCCTGAGATATGGGCTAGATTGTCTCGAATTCGGTAAGGACTATCTTTTGCCTTGGTTCATGATGGAAACCCAATTTCCAAATACGACACCGTGCGGTTTTGATTGTATACCTATATATGGAGACATAGTGGTATGGGGCACTTATGCCGTCTATGATTGATATTTATGATTGTATCTAAAATTAGAAACTAACTGGAAACGAGCTAGGACGGATGGTTTCCTGGGTATTGGTCTGATGTTGGTTTCGGCCTTCGGGGTTAATACTTAGGGAATCGTTCTCTTACTAGTTTATGGTTGGAGTCTGATTAAGAATTAAACGATAAAACTTACATTTCAAATGATTTGTTTTCCCCGTATCAAGCATATTGGGCCATTATAAGGTAAAACTCTATCCTCCGGTTTGTGTTGCATTGTGTGATGGGAACTGGGTCTTATAATTGCTTCATTTTTATAAAAAGCATTGCGATGTTTAAAAGATTTATTTGTTTTAAAGCACTGGCAATCCAATGGAGTAAACCCATTTCGCGAAAGAGGCGTGGTCCTGTGATTAGCCATATTGTAAGATATGTTAAGTAGATTTCTCATACCAGTCCCATGACTGACTCGTAGTTTGTTTCACTTGCAAACTCGGGTGCCCTTTTTTCTACATGGGCAACCTTGTATTCAGGCTTTAGCAGGCTCTTTCTGAATAGCTGGAGCCGAAGATGGATTATATCATTTATCTCTTTTTATGCTGTTCAGCTCCTATTGTACATATTATGTTTTCTTTTCCGCTGTAGACATTTATGTACAGCTGAACTGTATTTTGTACTAAGTATGATCCTATATACTGTGTAACTCTGATGATTATGTTTATCCAGTGTATTCTAATGTACATTATCTGGTGTATTTATTTATTTCTGTTCTGCTGTTATCTGTTTATGTGTTATATTCCAAAGATTATCCTTGCACCGTCTCATCGGGGTTTGGGGTCGTCACACCCGATTGTCTCTAAATTGGAAATCTAGCCATAATATGCTATACGTATTCCAACAAAATTCATTTCGTCGAAAACGGAGTTTGTTTGCAAAGTAGTTGTTTTAAAGGCCCATATAACAACTATAAAATATAATTAAATCCAAACCAATAATAATAAAAAATTATTATTAACGTACATCTCCACATGAAATCTTATACGGCTTCAAATTAAACCAATATATATTTTAAACTTAGCATTATATAATTTCAGGTTAAACGATGTCCAAATTATATTAAAAATCCTAATTAATTTATATAGTAAATCTTATCGTTTATTGACGATTTCCATAGGGACTATTAGAACATTTGGATTGGACATAACTAACAATCTATAAGCTGAAATCTCCATTTTTCTCTTTCACTAGAAAACTATTAACAAATCGATTCAAATGTTTCTTGTTTCACAGTATTCCGACTTATATCGGATCTTGTATATTCAATTGAAATTCAAATCATAAATTATGAACTACCATAATGTTTCGAGTTCGTTTTATAATTATATATATAAACTATACGTTCCAACTTCATTATGTAACAAATTATATATTATAAATATATTTAAAATTCCAAATCAATTTTTAAAATAAAAAATATGTTAAATACTTGACTACCAAAAATCCATGACGTTACATAAGCTCTCTTTGAAATTTATGTCTGCAAACAAGGTCATGGTTAATCAAACGATATAAATTTGAACATTCATAATTTCCTTTCTAGGGGAACTAACATCTAATGTGATCAATTTTTTTATTTACCCAAGAAGGAAATTGATAAAAGAAAAGCCAAGAAATCGGTATTACTAACAATATTAATATGTACTTTTATTTTCACTGTAGGGAGACTATTTGCTTTCCAAAAGTGAAACTTCTTGGTAACTTTATCAATGTATTTGTTCCCCACAGTTACTTGCCTAGGAAATTATGGTTTCTTTCGTGGAGGTTTGAATTTGTTTGGGTGTGGTTTTGACTTGCTAGGCTGATAATTTTATTGCCTACGCGGTGCTTCAGTGTTGCTTTTTGGTCATATTTCATGTTTTATTCTCGCAACAATGCTCCCTCCTTTTCTATGCACACGAGGTTCAAAACTCTATCTTTGTTAAGTAGCTTTGGGGAATCTACTCTTCGTCTTGAGCTTGGTGAGCCAACGCTGAGTTCGCTCATCTGTTTGGATTTGTGTTGTAGGTACTTGTTGGTGCTATTTGTGTTGTCGGGCTACTTAAGTATGTTGAATGTCGATTTGTAGGTTTTTAATCGTTGCTGTGTGTTGCTTGGATTTTTGGTAGTGTGAGTGTTGAGTTTATTTTCATGGGTTTTTTTAGAGCTAGTGAAATGTACCTTTTTGTGCTTTAGTATCAACTGTGAGTTAGCATTGACTTGGTCGTGTAGCCTTAGGTAGTGGCAGATGGGTCTTTCTTATTCTGCTGCTTATATCCTTTGGCTATGTAAAAGGTGGATTTACTGGTTTCCTTGATCAGAAGTACGTATGTGAAGCAAAGTGATTGGTGACTCTGGCTTGTTTCTGCAGCTTGGTTGCTTTAAGATGTTACTGCCTATTTGGCTTGTGAAATTGTAGCTAGGATGCAGTTTTGCATTGTATTTCCAGTTGTGTAATTAAATTCAAATCATTTGTAACCCTTGCGTGGGTACAAAATAGTAGTCTAGTCTTAAGGATTAGCCTCTGTACAGTTAGCTAGGTATTAGCAGTGGACGATCCACTATAAAAATGACTGTGGTGGTCGGTCCACAAAAAAACCGAATATAGTTGGTAGTTACTCAGTCTATCACTTGTAAAAATATATTTATTATTTGTTATAACATGAAGTGTTTGTGGTCACTTTAAAAATCGTTCGGCTCTACCAATTTTTTCTCTTAGTATTGTAATTTAGTGTATTGGTTGTGATAACCGCCTTGTAACAACATTGAAATAGCTAAATAATGCACTTATCACATTCCTACTTTGTTCCTGTAAGTACGCTAATAAAAATGTTGTAAGTATTAATTTTTATAAAAGATTAATATAAACTTGTTATGTTCATCTATACTTCATTTCTTATCACATTCTTTTTGACTTCTTTACAATGTGATTTTTCCAGTAGATAATTTTGATTTAAAAAACCTTCATTCCATCCTCTTATAGATCTAAATCAACTTTCCATGCTCAAAGGCCACAAGATTATGTGACTAAAAGAATGATAAACTTGCATTATCATGTTCAGCGTATCAATAAAGGATTATTATTTGTAACTTTGATATCCAACCCTCAAAATCCAACTTATTTTGATGGTTAAGTGTTTTAAGATGACCTGATTTTGACATTGGATACGAAGAACAATCCAGCCATTCAAAAATTTAAATAGCACCTATATTAAGAGGAATCAATCTCATCGGTGCTTTGAATATATCAAAAGATAGAGGCTTTTCAGTATTGACCCATACATAAGTTTTTATAGTATATGGTGAGATTTTAAGAACTGATGTTTACAAAAGAGTTGAAGTCAAGTGTAATATGATCCATGCCAGAAGTTTCATATTACACTGGGATCAAGTTGCATAGGATGATATCATCATCAAGATGTATTATAAAATTAATTTTACCTTTGGCATACCTCTTGGAAACTTGGTTTGTTCAGAGAATGTTTTAGCCTATATAATAATAGCGACTGGTACTCATTAAAAAAAAGGAGAAAAAAGAAAAAAATAGCTTGTTCAAAATACAGAATTATCTTGAATTTCAAAAGGTAATTATGCATATACAATATAGAAAATAAAATACATTTTTGATAGTAAATCAATAATGCAATAATGATAATGTACCTTATCAACACTTCTTGGTCCAATCAATACAAAAGCTACCCTAGCTATCTTCATCCTATATTATCTTAGCTTTGATTTTTCATCCTATATTAGAAAAGGTCAATCAAAGCAAAACAGGTGTATAATACGCTATATGGTTTTGATTGTGGAGGGCTAACATAGGGTTCCTCTACCCATTTGTTGTGCAAGTGCATTAAGGATGGTCCCTGTCCTTCTAAGCATAACAAGGTAATACTGGAAACCAAAGAGAATATCCCCAACCGCATCAAATTTTTAATCATTTTATCAAAAATGCTATTATTTTGGGACTTTTAACAAAATTCACTAGGAAAAATGTTTCTAGCTATGAAAAGTTCATGCCCCAAGAAGAATGGAGTTGTTATATGATAATTTAGGATGAATTCTATTAGATCCAAAAATGGTTCTAACACCCGAATTAACGATAACCTAAAGAAATTGAAATAGAAAAACAAAGAGAAACACACGATTTATAGTGGTTCGACGTTAAAGAGCCTATGTCCACTTTATACTTTGTTGATTGATGATTGGAGTACAAATACAATGATTGTTTTCACCCAAACTTCCTTATACAATGAATAATTTCACTCAATGCTTGTTGAAATATTCCTCAAAGATTGATGATGATCTATATGAAGTGATGAAATTCGGATGTAATGAGAGTTAGAGCCAAGAATTTGCCAAAAGATCCCTTAATATGAGGCTTGTGGTGTATTTATTGGTAGAAAATCTCCCTTGAAGGCCTCCGGTTCGGGTACACGTGGCAGCCATCCCGTTCGGTTCGGAATGAGGAGCCTTGAGATGTTGCCAGCGCATAGCCTTCGTGGGTGAACGTGGGATGATGGGTACATAACCGCTCCGAATCTTCTGGAATCGTGGAGTATAACTGTTGTTTCAGCTGTCTTAGGATCGGATATGTAATGCAAAGTGAGGGGTTCGGATCGGAGAGGACTGAACTGATCCGGTTAGCATACTTTTAACCATTTCCTAGACTGATTATCTCGAAGTGAAAGGGTTCGGCTCAGAGGGCTCCGCAGATGTCTGTTGAGGAATCTTCCTTCAAACCTATTCATTAAGCAATCTCTTAGTTTTGTGTAGCATGATCACAAAGCGTGCTAACATTTTGCCCACTCGAAGTATGCATTTATTTAAAATAAAGTATGCTTCGAAATACTTTTCCAATCTGCTTCTGAATCGAAGTCATTGAACAGTTGTTTCTACTCGTCTGTATAATGACGACGTTTCCTAAAGTCACATCTTTTGGCATTTATAAATATAACACTGCATGTTCGAATCATCCCTATTGTTTCCAATAATCTCGAGAATCTATTTATTGTCTGAGAAATTTCTCCAGTTGAACTTTTATAACATATTATTCATGTACCTTTTATTTTCCTTTGAATTTATCTCATGCGTTGAATTAGCATTAGCAACCATGCTACGATTCAGATCAAGCCCATTTGACCCAAGCCATGCTTTAAACACCATTGTGTCTGCAGGCTGGATGGTTTCGTGTTGGCTTGGATCCTCTGCTGAGCGGATCGGTCTGAGCATTGGGGGCCCACAAGAATATTAATAGCCCCTTATCTTTGTATAAATTTGCGAAAACCTCTCTCCCCCCTTTCATTTTATTTTGCCTTCACTTTCCCAATTCAGCACGAATCTTAATCCCCAAATCTTTAGAGCTCCTTTCAATCTTCATATTAGATTAATAGGTGGGTCAGTAGTTTTGTATAATCCGATTATACTTATATACTACTTGCTAATTTCATTTTCTTTCACCTCGTTTTTTGAATATGAGTCAATCATTGTTGTTACGAGTCTTTAGCTCGCTGCCGCCGTCGTTGGTGATTTCATCGTACTTTCAAGGAAGTGGCGATGGCGGCTTAATCGAGAGCACTCTCGATTTGATCAACAAACTTCTAAGCGAGGTGCAAAGGGAGTCTGGGCCCGATTTGAGTGTTTGAGAAGAATAAAGAGGAGCAGCTAATGGTGGAGAGTGGAATCGGTTCGGATCGGTTGTTAGTGGAAGAAACAAGATTTTGTCTAAAGGCACATGCTAAATGGAGAGTTGGTGGTGCGGGGTCGGATCGGATCGGGGGGAACCTCTGAAGGAGGATATTGGCTTCTAAAATATGCTCCGGGTCAGATGGGTGCCAATCAATCCGAGTCAATTTGGGTTTGTCAATTCTGATCCGATCCGGGTCTGCCTTACTTCCTTCACCAAACCGATCCAACGAGCACGTTCAAGAATCCTCATTTCCTTGTGATTTCTTTCATTGTAAAATTCCAAACCAATCTACATGAATTGTGAACGTCCAAACCGATCTGAATATGAGGAAAAATTCCGAACCGATCCGAATTTATACATCATGCAATATAACCATATTATAAATAACTTGGTCAATACTAAGTATGGCTTGTGACTTGGTGGACGGTTAGAATAGAGCCTTCTTGACTGAACTTTTGGACTGTTGATCAATACATAATTGTTTTGCTCACCTTTGCATTGCATTCCTTTATATTCACCTTGCATTCTTTAGCTATATCACGACACACACATATGTACACTGAGACACGGGCAACTTCACTCTAATTTCTGCTATTGTTTCTTCAATAGTATAGCGGTTATGACCAAGAGACGCTCAGCTAGGTTAACAAAAAGGAGACAGGCTGCAAGGTCATCTGAGAATCCACCCGTTGAAGATGTATCTTCCACTTCGGATTCGGGTTGGAATAGAAAAGGTTCAAACTATGAAATAGGAACTTATGAAAGTGATGTATCATCCGAGGGTGACGTCTCTCTAGGCGAGGAAGAAGAAGGAGGGGTAGGAGATAGTCGTGCCCCAGATGAGTTAGGGAACATTAATATTTTGGAACCGCCTAAGGATTCAGTCGAATTAACAATCGACAATGACAGACTTGCACGGATATGCCTAAAGCATGGGATCTTTCGTAGAGATACTAGGTTGCCCTCGAAAACAGATCGTCCTCATAATCCACTAGAAGGGTATATGGCTATCAACAGATTAACGTGCCTTATTGGAGCAATACCTCCATTTCCACCGTTCGTCGTCGATTTTCTGAGACAACTGCGGATTTCCACCATGCAACTTCATCCCGAATCCTGTATCTTTATACATTGTACATATCATATAAAGAAATTCTAGGTGTAGAGCTTACTTTTGAGGATGTTCATTTCTTTTACAATTTCAAGCATCGGACCAATGATACCCCATCCTTTGTATACTTTGGATCGGTACCAAAAAGGAAAATCATCACAGTTCCGTATAGCAGCAAAGCTGGCGACCCGAAACCTAAATGGTTTTATATTAAACAACAACCGGGGTTTGCCAGAAGATGGCTTAAGACAAGTAAGGACATCAGTTTTTGAGTTCCAGGTCCAATCTTTATCATAAGTATATTAAGCATTGTTTGTTTTCGTTTGTAGTTCCTAACCCGCACAAGAGAAGCATCCAGTGCAATTTGATCGCTTGAATCGGTTACTCAATGGTGGTCAAAAATTCTTGACCATCAAGGACTGCTTAGTGGATGAATATCTTCATCGACACCGGTTATTGGCCATCACACGTAGCATAGGTCACGGAGAAGGTCCTTATGTGTATATACCTCCGGTCGAGGGACCAATTGACACTCCACTTGAGAGGGGAGAAAGTTCAAAAAAATCCAACGATAAGGATGATGAAGTCACTGGCTCAAAATCCAACGATAAGGGCCAAAGAAATCACTGGTCCGAGGTCTGCTGAAGAGATCCAAGAGAAGCATGATGAAGTCACTGGCTCAAAATCTATGGAAAAGGTCAAGGATAAGGATGAGGTTACCGAGGAGACTCCCGTGCCATCTACCACTGAAAGCCCCTAAGATGAAGATGTAATAGATGCCCTAAAAGACGACGGTGGCAATGATGGGCATGAGGAAGAGGACGACGTTGTCATGATTGGGGATTTGGTGAATGTTGATGACATGACTTTGGCTGATATGAAAGCCAAACAGGACAAGCTTTTAAAAGCTAAGGCTGCGAAGGAAGATCTCGAGGCTGTTAAACCTCTCGCAAAAATCCCTCCTAGATCCAGGTTTGTTGTCAAACTTTCAACCAGGTCGATTACTGAAGAGCTTACTAAAAAATCTTCTACTGATCCCAGTGCTCCAGTTCTAAGGAAGAAGAAGCCAAAGCGAATCCTGACCGAAGCTGAAAAAGAGGAGACAGAAAAACTTAAAGCTGCCAAGAAAACGAAGTCCACTCCAAAGTCCAAATGAGAGGAAGTTCTATTCTTCATTTTTCCTGTTCTTCGGTCTGCTGTTGTTGTAGCGAGTGCGGCCCTCGCCTTTGTTTATTTATTTCTTTTGTATAAACTAGCACCTATGTAAATAAAGTAGTTCGTTTCCCACTATGTCAAATGCTTGTGAGTTCGTCATATGTTTCTGTTAATGTCGAGAAATTAATAGGCATAAGTGATAAGCAATAATTTATGTCACAATCACGTTCCCCTGCAAATGTATAGACAGAGAAAATATAATTTACATAAATTGCCGCTTAAATAAATAAAATAAATGATTGATCGAAGGGTGCGTGATTTGTATGCCCCTAAACAATCTTGAATATAGCACTTGGCTAAGGCTTGTTCGAGATTGATTAAATTGTCCCCAGCTCTTTCGACGAGGCTAAATTTCTTCATTATTGGTACCCATTTTTTGTACCTTTATACTCCCTTGTCGTATGGTCAGGTTAGAGTGGATTCGAAGAGGTCTTTTGTCATGGTGCACCTTCATGCCTCAAGGACGTCATCTTCCCGTCCTTTATACTCTCTCTCAACTCATGAGAGTCAGAGTTTGGGACGTCGACTTCCCGTCCTTTTTATGTCGTTATGCAAATGGTTCTTTCATTTGCTTTTGTATCGATTCAAATGTCTAGTGTTTTCGACTTATGTTATGAGAATCATAGAAAATACATAAAACAAAATTCAAACGGGTAAGATAAATCACACAGAGTATTTTATAGTGGTTTGGCCTAGTCGTGACCTACGTCCACTTTATAATCTTTTGTTTATATTAACCAGACTTTTCTAGGCAAGTTGTGCCATTTTAAATGGCCTATAAAACAAAAGAAAATAGTACAATTTCAAGTCAAGTATCGCTGCAAATGTTGGGTGTTCTAAGCTCTAGGGATTTCTCCACCATCCACGGTCGTTAGCTTGAAAGCTCCCGTGTCAAGTCTCCATTGGATGGTGTATGGTCCTTCCCACTTTGTACCTAGATGAATCGAAGGTGGGAAGACTAGCTTCAGTACCAAGTCTCCAGGTTCGAAAGTCCTAAGGCGGACCTTTCTGTCATAATAGCGCCACTTGGCGTCGGTGCCTTGAAGCACACAAGTCCGCTTCGTCCCTCTTCACTTCAATCATGTCCAAGGACTCTAGGACGAGCGCTTTATTTGTCGTTGAGTCATAATACGTCACTCTATGTGAGGGGACTTTAAGCTCCACCGGAATTACCGCTTCTGATCCAAAGGAGAGTGAAAAAGGGGTATGACTAGTAGCCATCTTGAAGGTTGTCTGATAGGCCCACAAATCTAGTAGTAACTCGTCGATCCACCTTGCCTTTGCTCGTTCTAACCACTTCTTAAGAATGGATTTAATAACTTTATTTATCGCTTCAACTTGTCCGTCGGATTGTGGGTGAGCTACAGCAGTATACCTCTTGTCAATCTTATATCTCTGGCAAAAGTTTCTAAATTCCAGGCTATCGAATCGGGTTCCATTATTGGTTATAATGGTTTTTGGTATCCCAAATCGACAAATGTTATTTTTGATAACAAAGCTTATCACTTTATTTGTCGTGATCGTGGTCAAGTGTTCGACCTCCACCTATTTTGTGAAATAATCCATGGCCACGATCGCATATTTAGCCCCTCCTTTAGTGATCAGCAGGGTCCCGATGATGTCTATTCCCCACATTGCGAACGTCCATAGACTGACCATCGATCTGAGCTGTCTTGGAGGCGCCCTTGGAACTTTAGCAAATCTTTGGCACTTATCGCAGCATCGTGAGTGATCAGCCGCGTCTCTATTTACGGTAGGCAAAAAATAGCTATATCGTAATACTTTCTTTGCCAAAGTTTGGCCTCCAGTGTGAACTCCATACTCATCTTCATGTACTTCTCTCAGTACATGTTTAATGTCATCATCCGCTATACACCGTAGTAGAGGCATGGAAAATCCTTAGTGATAAAGGACATCGTCTTGTAAAACGTACCTTGCGGCTTTACGTATTACAACTCGTCTCTCGCTCTTTTTCGATGGTAGAATTCCACTTTTAAGGTAATTCTTAATTGGTATCATCCATGACTCCCTTTCTGGTTCAGCTTCCAGGGCTAATTCTACTTCCATTTGGTCAAAGCTGGGCGATTCCAATATCTCTATCGGAACAATCTCGGTTTCTTCTGGGTTGTCAAAACATGCCAACTTAGCCAGTCGGTCTGCCTTTCGGTTTTCTGCTCTTGGGATGTGAGTTATGTTGTAATGTTCCAGGTTACCTAGTAAATCCTCTACTTTTTCAAGGTAAGTGACAAGTCGAGGTCCCCTGGTTTCGAATTAATTTTTAACTTGGCAGACAACTATATTGGAGTCCCATAATATGTCATGTGTCTTTACCCCTAGTTCCTTAGCGAGTTTTAGCCCGATAATCAGGGCCTCGTATTCAGAGTCATTGCTGGTGGCAGAGAATTCCAACTGCAAGGCGTAGTAAATGGATCGTCCTTCAGTATTAATTAAGACTACTCCAGCGTCGGACCTTCGATCATTCTTAGCCCCATTCATATAAAATTTCCCTCGGATAAGTTCTAACTTATGTTGTGAAGTTACAGTCTTGTCATTCACTGCTTCCTCCTCGGGAATTGTGAATTCTACTATGAAGTCAGCTAGGGCCTGCCCCGTTATTGATTTCCTTGGTTGAAAATTCAAATAAAATTGGCTCAACTCGATATTCCACTTAAGTAATCGTCCCAATGCTTCGGGTCTTTGTAATACATGTCTTAGTGGTTGATCAGTATATATGACTATCGGATGAGCTTGGAAGTAATGACGGAGCTTTCGAGAGGCAATTAAGAGACTATAAGCAAGCTTTTCTGTTTTTGGATAATTGCCTTCTGCAGCTGCTAACTTCTTGCTTACACAGTATACTGGCCTCTGGACCTTGTCTTCTTCACGCACCAAGGTTGTGCTGACAACATGAGATGACACTGCCAAGTAGATGAATAGATCTTCATGATCCATCGATTTTGACAATATCGGGGGATTCTCCAACAAGTCCAACAGATTTTGGAAGGCCTCTACACAGTCAGGGGTCCATTGGAAATGACGTTTCCCTCATTTGATTAAATCAAAGAATGAGACCACTTGTTCGTGGCTTTGGAAATGAATCTGCTCAATGCCGCAACTTTCCTAGCTAAGCTTTGAACGTCTTTGATCTTTTGTGGTTTTCTATGTTCTTGATTGCTGCTATTTGATCGGAATTAATTTCGATTCCTTGAGAGCTCACAATGAACCCAAGGAATTTTCCTGATGCCACCCCAAATGATCATTTCAATGGGTTCAGTTTCATCCCGTACCTCCGCAAAATGTCAAACATTTCAGGCAAATATTTTGTATGATCGGAAGACTGCCTGGACTTTACAAGCATGTCATCTACATAGACTTCCATTGTTTTCCAAATCTGATTATAAAACATTCGGTTTACCAAGCACCGGTATGTGGAACTGGCATTCTTTAGTCCGAACGGAATTACCACATAGCAGTATAATCCCAAATTCATGATAAAACTTGTATGCTCTTGATTTGACACATGCATGGGGATTTGGTTATACCCCAAATACGCATCCATGAAGGAGAGAAGTTCGTATTCGGCTGTTGAATCCACTAGTTGATCAATCCTGGGAAGAGGAAGCTATCTTTTGGACAAGCTTTTTTCAAATTGGAAAAGTCAATACACGTCTGCCATTTCCCATTGGATTTCTTGACTAAGACGGGATTCAATATCCAGCTAGGATACATCGAATCTCTAATGAACCCATTATCTTTTAACTTTTCTACTTCTTCCTTTAAGGCTGCTGACCTTTCCTGGCCCAACATATGTCTTTTCTACTTGAATGGAGGATGGTTTGGGTTTAAACTCAATGAGTGGCTCATGACCGCGGGAGAAATTCCACACATGTTTGCATGAGTCCATGCAAACACATCGAGGTTTATTCTAAAAAAATCAGTCAATTCCTTCATCCGGAAAGAATCCAAATGAGACCCAATCTTCAAGACCTTTGTTGGTTCATCATTATCGATTGGAATATCAATAATAGCCTCATTGGTTGTCGCCTTTCTAGTTTCTGGTTATTCATCTTCCCTAGGATCGATGTCTTCAGGAACTTCGTCGAGCGATTCCCTAGGTGGTATAATCTTTAGCTGCTATACTGAATTCTCCTTAGCAAGAGAGGATGTGTTTTTAGGTTCTATGTTTAACCCTTTTAGCAACATCTTCAATTCCACCATGTAGCAATCTCATCCGGTGGCTTGATCACCTCTCATTACTCCCACTCCTGCTTCGATCGGGAATTTCAACAATAGGCACCAGGGCGAAATGCAGACCCTGAATTTTGCGAGGGCCAGTCGGCCCAAAAAGGCATTATAGGGTGAATCGATGACTAGAACTACAAATGGGAGGATTCTTACTCTCTGGCAATCTCCTTGTCCTAATCTCACTGATAGCTCTACGTATCCCATTGGAGTTGTCGAGGCCCCATTGAAGCCGCGTATCCATCCCTCACAAGGCTTCAAATCTTTCGGCTCGAGTTTCATCTGATCGAGTGCTTTCTTAAAGAGAATATTAACCAAGCTCCCATTATCCACTAATACCTTATGAACTAGAGCTGGACCGATAGTGGTAGTGATCACCAATGGGACTTCGGTGGGCGATTGAACTCCAATATCATCCCTATCATGAAATATGACATCATCTGACATCGTTTTCTGTTGTTTCACTGGGACTGTATCCTCGATGTTACTACATTCTCCCACTTCAAGGTGTTTGGCAGTGTTCACATATTGGTCCATTACCCTATAACTATGGCCAGCTGGATGGGGCCCCTTACCATAGTGTTGATGACAATTCCTTTACCTTTTTGCTGAGTTGTGGATTTAGGAGCAGGCTGATTTTGATTCGGGGCCTACCCTCCTTGCCCCTATCTCTTGGGGCTACCACGTATTCATCTAAATTTCCTTCCCGTAGCAGTTTCTCGACAACGTCTCTTAAATACCGACACTTGTTAGTAGAGTGAACGTGGGTTCCATGGAACAGACAAAATTTTCCAGTTGCCAGCTCCTTCTCTGCGGAGTCTCGGGGCAGAGGCTTCTTATATTGCAAGACATTGTAAGTATCCAGGTAGTTGTTTTCCAGTGTATCGTTCAACGGTGTGTAGTTCTCAAAAGTTTGGAATCGAGGTCTTTTTCCAGAGCTATTTCCACGGTTCCTATTTCTTTTATTGCCATTTCCATTCCTGGTGTCGTTTCCTCCATTTTTATTGCCAACGTTTACCTCGACCTTCCCCGAATTATCGCGGGACTGTTTCACAGAAACATCACTTTGGATATCTTCTTTTGAAGCCCCATCAGACTTTATTTTTCGATTAGCATATATCTCTTTCTTTCGCAGAAGAATATTGGCTTTTTCATAGAATGCTTCCCTAGTTAACTGTGGCTTTCCAGCAAGATATCCTCTGAATTCAGTGCCTGGATCGACCCCGTCTATCAAGGCCATCAAAATGGTTGGTTCGTGTGGATCGCTTATTTGGTAACTGCTAAGCTGAAGCGGTCTAGGTATGACTTCAGGGATTCTCCAGGGGCCTATTTGATTCTGGATAGTTCAATAACACTTTTAGCTTTCCGAGCATGGAGTCGGAACTGATTCATAAAACTTTCACTTAGTTCCTGAAAGCTCGACACCGATCGTGGGGGAAGACGAGTAAACCACATTAATGCAACATCTTCCGGATATATCAGGAAGTCTTTACATTTTACAGCGTCAATCGCGGCTGCAGCGTTCATATACCATGCATACCTAATCAGGTGTTGTTTCAAATCTATTCTCCCGGCATATCGGTCCATTTGTGGTAGATTGAACCGTCGAGGGAATTGAAAATTCAAGATATCATCCATGAATGGAGTGTGACTACGCTCAATACCCCAATCTTCATTGGTATATTGGTGACTCTCAGCCATGATTTGACGCACCAACACTTCCACTTCCGCGTTGGTTAGAACCGGTTCAGGATCCATGCTTCTGTCTCTTCTAACGCGTCTACCGCCTACTTCAGGTGACGCCCTTTAGTTTCCATCGGTAGCTGAACCTCCTCGCCACCTGCAGTCCCGGTCATTCACAGGACGAACAGGCTGAAGGAGTTGCCCTTGAGTGGGATTGGTGATATTTGGATCTCTTGGGAGGACGTGTGATCCTCGCATTGGTAACAACATTGGTACCCTCAAACTTGGATCATCGGGTCCCAAAATGCGAGCCGCATCTTCACGGGATCCCATGATCTGAATATCAACTGGTCCTGATTCTCAAGCCTTTCATACGGCCTCCTTTCATGTGGGAGATCTTCATCTGAAGATGATGAATGATCCATTGTAGGACAATGTATCGGAGAGGACACTCTTTGCTGCGAAGTTCGCTTATTTCTTCGTTTATAACTCTCACGTTCTCCCTCATGAGAACACTATCGCGTTTGTGATCCTCCAAAGCTTCCCTAGTGCTCTCAAGCATATCAAGCAAGCACGAAAATTCTCCGTGTGTGAAGAGTGCAGAAGGCGTAGGCTGATCATCAGTTGCCACGGCTGGTATCAAAGCATTTGTAGGGGATCGAGTAGAGTTTCCAGCCTCACCTGCATTCGGTTCGAATCGGCCTGAAGTCATTCCTGTGGTTTAGATCAGAGGGAAGAGAGCAGCAATGTTCAGGGAACCGGATCGGATCAAGGTGGCGTTACCAGATCGGTTTGGGGCTTGGTGATTAGATCAGTTCAGAGATGTCCTGCCAAATCAGTTAGCTCCTGAATTTTGTCCCCTTGATCTTGTAACGACCATAGCTTGCTGATCCTCTCCCATTTCACTTTCCTGCGCATATCGCACTTCTTTTCCTTTTCCTTTGATCATAGTATCCAATTTGTTAAGAACTGTTTTGAAGAGAATTTCAGAGATATTGACTGTATGGACAATCTTCTTCGGATATACACACCTAAATAGTAGAATGGTAGTCCAAGATGTAGAGAATTCGAAACGTTCTCAGTGAAAGCACGAAAATGTTAGATCCAAATATGGTTCTAACACCCAAATTAACGATAATCTAAAGAAATTGTTATAGAAAAACAAAGAGGAACACATGATTTATAGTGGTCCGGCATCAAAGAGCCTACGTCCACTTTATACTTTGTTGATAGATGATTAGAGTACAAATACAATGATTGTTTCCACTCAAACTTCCCTATACAATGAATAATTACACTCAATGCTTGTTGTATTCCTTAAAGGTTGATGGTGATCTGAATAAAGTGATGAAATTCGGATGTAATGAGAGTTAGGGCCTGGAATTTGCCAATATATCCCTTAAAATGAGGCTTGGTGGTGCATTTATCGGCAGAAAATCTCCCTTGAAGGCCTCTGGTTCGGTACACGTGGCAGCCATCCCATCCGGTTCGGAATGAGGAGCCCTGAGGTGTTGCCAGCGCATAGCCATCATGGGTGAACATAGGATAATGGGTGTATAACCGATCCAAATCTTCTGGAGTTGTGGAGTACAACTGCTATTTCAGCTGTCTTAAGATCAGATTGGATATGCAAAATGAGGGGTTCGGATCGAAGAGGCCCGAACTGATCCAGTTAGCCTACTTTTCACCATTTCCTAGACTAGTTATCTCGAAGTGAAAGGGTTCGGCTCGGAGGGCTCCGATCCAAATGTCTGTTGAGGAATCTTCCTTCAAATATATTCATTAAGCAATCTCTTAGTTTTGTGTAGCCTGATCACAAAGCGGGCTAACAAATTCAATCCATCATAACTTTACCAGAAGTTATCAGAAATTATAAAAATAACTTGCACTAGTAAAGCATATAGAATTGTAACCAATTTAACTAAACATATAACTTATACCATGATAAAAATTAAGTGAGAATGTTGAGCTTAAATTAGCTGGAACAAGTATATTATCAATCATGACATAGCAAAAAAATATGTATGTAGAAAGCAGATATGGAATTTTATATTAAATTATTAACTTTATAGTCAAACCAACTTCTCCTAAAACAAAGTATATATTATAATCAAACTGAGGAAAAATAAAGAAAAATAAACAATGAAAACTAGCCTTGAATATTTTTTGTTTTATATTTAGCAAAGTTGAACTTTACTAACATCAAATAGTTCACAATCATCTAGATCTCTTATCCAAATAAGAATTAAATACAATCAATCCACCAATTTGGAATGAGAAAAGGAAAGGTGAAGCATTTTGATTGATGTGTGATACATCTCTATGCAAATCATAAGATGCAATTATGTACCTAGGAAATTTTGATAAATTGATGCAATAATCAACCTAAGAAATTCACTATTTCAATTGCAAATGAGTTCATATATATTTTAAAGATTTGGACACAAACATTAACTTCAAATTAATAAGGACAAAAAAGCCTACAGTGGTAAAAACAACGTCGTCGTTGCTTGTTAAGCACCTAATTCTACAACCAATCACTGGAAAAGTCATTGGGCAACACCACCAACTTGATGGTTTAGGATCTCCAAGAACTTAAACGTGATGTGGGAGGTACGACAATCTAGAATAGGAAAGTACTCCGATGTCAATTTGAAGAAGGTGGAGCCTTAGCAGATCTCAAAGGATATGGAGAACTATAAAGTAGTGCCTAGTAGAATGACTTTTATTGTCAAACCCACAACCAACTCAAATCCAACCTTCAACCTAAATCCTTCCGTACACGCTTCTAGATCTAGTAGTTGTGTTTTGCTTAAGTTTAATTCTTTATGCCGCAATGGTTAAAATTAGAAAAGCTAGGATAGATGTATATGGCAACACCGTTTTGTTGAAGACAGAACTAGATTAGGGTTTCTTTAGATGGGGCTAAGCTAAAAATTGGCGAAAAAAAGGGAAAATTTTCAGATTTTGGAGCCAGAGCTTTTTTTATAATGGAAAAAAAATAGAAAAATTATATCTATCAAAAAATATTATACAAACCATAGGATACATATGAAAATAATAATTTATAATTAAATGATAATAATTTATTGAATATAAATTATCATTTATTAATTATAAAATTATAATTATTTTAGAACCAAATAATATATCATAGTCCAAACAAACCAAACCTTAACCACTACCTCTACTAAATGAAATTTCCCCCAAAATAATCCAAATGTAGTAATTACCATAATGAATGCATTCAAGAAATCCACAAATAGTAGTTATTCCATACTTTGAAATGATAATCCATTATTATCATTATAATTTATTATTATTTAATATTCAATTTTCACTTTTAATTATCATTATTTGATTCTTATTTAATAAATTATTAGTTATTATTTATTATTATTTTATAGTGAATTATTTGTAAACTACTAATCACTAATTACTAATTAATTATTAGTTACTACTTAATTTGAATTATTAGTTACTTATAGGAATTATTTCCTATTTCAAACTAGCTAATTATTAATTTTTATTATTCAATAGTATTTATTAATTATTATATACTAATACTTATTTATTATATATTAATATTTAATTATTTAATTTCTTTATTGATTATTAATTATCAATATTTTAATTAATTATTATTTAATACTAATTTTTAACTTTCAATCATAATTTAATGCTAATTTTTAATCAACTAATTATTTTAAATAATTATTTAAGTTTTTTTACTTAAATTAATTATTTATAAAAATATTATTTAATGACCATTAATTTGTGTATTAATTATGTAAAGTTAATTAAGAAATATTAGATATTGCTTCTTAATATATAATTATTATTAATAAGAATTACTTTTTAGTTATCACTTATTTATAATTAATTATTAATATTTTTATTCATTGATAAAAACTAATTCTTAATTATATACTAATTACTAATTAATTATTAATAATGATTAATTTTTATGTATTAATTATTGAATAATAACTACTAATTATTAACTATTGAATAGTGATTATTATTATTAATTATTTCATATATTCAAATTAATTGCTAATCAATTGTAATTATTTAACATTAATTATTACTTAGTGATAATTATTTAATTGTTATGTAATATTATTTAATTACTATTACGACCAATAAACAAAAAGTTGCAAAAGGCATATATTACAACTGACGATAAGAATAGTTGTTAAAAATTGACTTCTATTATAACTTGCAATTGATAAAGGTTGCAATAGGCATCAATTACAACTGCAAAAAGAAATGAGTTGTTAAAAATAGCAACATATTACAACTTGCAGAAAATAATGGTTGTAATAAGCATCTATTACAACTGGAAAAATAGAAGAGTTGTTGATAATAAATTTAGTACAACTTTCTGAAAAAAAGGAGCTGTAAAAACTCTTTTTTATATAGACATTTTATAACGGTTGTAAATCTACAGTTGTAAATCTACAGTTGTAATGGAGGCTTTTTGCTATAGTAGTGGGAAGCGGCTTACTCAGAGTTATTTCAATAAGCGCTTTCACGAAAACTAGATTTTCCTAGCTTCAGTATTGGCACCAAAACATTTAAAATTTTCTATTCTACTAGTTAACCAGTTTAGGCCTAGAAGCGTCTGAAGAATAGAAGGGATCCGTGTGAAAATAGTTTAAACAGGGATAAATAGAACTATTTCTAACACTATCAATAGATGAGCACCAAGATGTAATAATGAATGACTTTCCTCCTATAATAGCTAGATCGGATTCTAACACTATTTCTATCCTCAACATTCGGGAATTTGGAGATGACATGCAAACCACCCGTCAGTTTCCACGCATTATGATAGTACTCCTAAATGTCAACATACGAAACATTTGAATCTAGGAAACCCGCTAATAAATCCTTCCAATAGCTTACCCTTTCTAGTACAAATTCAATCAGCGAGACCACATCATACAGGGAGACATTGAATTCACATAGGGTGTAGGCACTAGCACATCGAGGAAACATGGCAAAAAAATGTCCACTTAGGTAAAATAGTCCCAAATGAATCAGATGGGGGTAGATACAGGCAGTTTTGAAGAAGTTACAGCAGACATTTTTGCAACATTCTCACAAACAGTTTGTTGGCATATTGAACTCAGATTGGTATTTGAGCATTTAGTAGGAATGGAGGAGGCAGAAACTTTACCACTATCAACAGACATACCATTCCCAATCATGCTATTCGAAACCAAAAAGGAAGTGCCATCAACCAACCCATCAACCTCAATTCCAAGTGAAGGACATTCAGAGTTTTTACTTGCAACATGTGGAGCATATACTGACATAATGAAAGTCCAGGCATCAACATTTGCCCAACATTCATCAGAGGGAGAACCACCAGCAAGCAAGCTAGAAAGAGGCGTCTCAACGAGGTAAACTAAACCAGTCAAAGGCAATTCAAGCATAGTCGCTACTTCATTTGCAAGTGTCTACAGCTCTGGAAATTGGACCAGTTCAGCAAACACTACTTGGTCATCATCACTTGCTAATCTCAATGGTGAATAAGAGTAGAGTCTACTAAATCTTGTTGCACTGTTCACAAAACGGGATTTTTTTTCTTCTGATTATTCGCCATTAGAGGAATTATAAGATGGTTAGGTTAGAGATCGAGATAGAAGAAAGGCGGAGTGAGAGGGGAAATGATGTGCATGGATGAGTTTGAGATGGGAGAAAAAGAAAAGGCCGACGAAGAAAGATCGCAGGAAGAGGCGACCATTAACCAAAATCTTAAGAACGTGATAAATTTGATGATTATTTATTGATTGATTATTTAGTAATTGTTTAAATTATTTTTAATTATAATTAATTGAGGAGTTAATTTTTATTAATTATTTATTAAAGTTTGAATTATTATTTAATTAATAATTGTTGGAGAATGGAGTTTTGATGAAAACAACCTTATTTCAATTATCATGGATTATAAAATATATACTAACACTTTTATCTAGAATATATATATATATATACACACACATGTAGGATTTATATACAGGAATTATTACTGAAGACTGTAGAGTTTTAAAGCTTTTAGAGATTCTGAATTCAGAAATGATTCAAGACTCATGAGTATTCAAGATTTCAAGACTAATATAGTTATAGAGTCTAGATTGTGTAAGACTCTGAATAGCACTCCAGGTTCAAATTCAAATTTGTTTTCAATTTCTATCCTTTCTCCTCTATTTTATTTTCTATTTTCTATTTTTTCCTTTCTACTTTTACTTTTGTTTCAAACTCAAGTTTTATAAGTTTTATATATCTATACTTTTAATACATTTTATATTTGTATAGTTTTAATTCTATAATTTTATAAACATGTTTATAAAGTTTATATTTATGTTTTCATATGATTTCCTACTTTATAATATTCATTTATAACACTATATTTTAATTCAAGAATTTCCGGAATTATATTTATATCAAAACACTTGAAAAATGCTCAAAAATACTTTTTGTATTAAGAGTACGTTGACGTACAATCAACTCAATGTCGAGATTTAACTGTCATTTTTCCGAATTTGAAAGGAAGTGTCTTTTCACTATTTGTGACGGTTCTGAAGCGTTGCAACCTTTCACACACTATAAAAAGGGGCTTATTTTAAATTTTTAACTACTTCTTCTTCTCCACTTTCACTCTCTTTTATTACACCATTTTTTCGTTATTTTTATGATTCCTACGCCTTTACTCTGCCAAATTCAATTCTGTTTTCACCAATCTTCTTCTCTCTATACTCTCTACTCATTACTCTCTGAATCAAGTGCTATTGAAGAGTTATAAGTATGTTTGTAATTTTTTGGGTTGAGTAAAGGAATTAGTGGTATCCCTTGTAGCTGTAAAATCAAGGAAGGGTAATCGGTGGTATCCCTTGTAGCCGTGAAATCAAGGACGTGCAAAACTTGGTCAAGTGTGTGTGGAATCGGTAGTATCCCTTGTAGTCAGGAAATTAAGGAGGGTTGTAATTGGATATTGATGTAGTAACAAAACTCTGCACAATCCAGCGTTGCATGGGACTGGAGTAGGAGCAATTCCGAACCAGTATAAAATTCGGTGTGTTCTTTCCTTTTCTATACTTTATTTTTGTTTATCTTTGCATTTGTGTTTGATTCTATGTTTGTGGTGTTTGATTCATACATCAGTTCACATAAACTTTAGACTTCATTTAATTTCTCAAAACACTATCCCCCCTCTAGTGTTTGTTTTACCTTAGCAATCTATTCCGCATTCCCTAACAATTGGTATTAAAGCAAGGTCTTTCAAAAAGATTATAATCTGATTTTTGAAAATAGTGATAATGGCAACCAACACTGGTAGAAATAATAGTTCTTTTGTAGAGGGTTAGTCCACTATTAAACCACTACTGTTTAATGGTAGTAATTATTCATATTGGGCATGTAGAATGAAAATTTATTTACAATCAGTAGGATTAGATACATGGAATATCACATAGACTGAATATGCAGAACCCACATCTGCTTTTGCACAATGGACAAATGAACAAAAGGTTGCTGCACAAAGCAATTCTAAAGCTATGAATACGTTATATTATTCATTAGATAGGAATGAGTTTAATAAAGTGTCAGTATGTAAAACTGCTTATGAAATTTGGAGAACGTTACAAGTTACTCATGAAGAAACTAGTAAAGTTAAACAAACTAAAATAGCAATGTTAGTTAATCAGTTTGAATTAATTAAAATGAATGAGAATGAGTCTATTTCAAATATGTATTGCAGATTTCAAGAGATAGTGCATTCATTAACAGCACTTGGAAAAACATATTATGAAGTAGATCAAGTCAGGAAAATATTGAGTTCATTAACTTCAGAATGGGATCAGAAAACTTTGGCAATTGAAGAAGCCAATGATGTCAATGAAATGAAAATTGAGAAGTTAATCAGAAATCTGATCTCTTACGAAGTCCAATTATAGAAGAGAAAAGAAAACAAGCCAACTGAGAAGAAATCTATTGCATTAAAAGCAACAATGAATGCTTCTGACTCGAGTAGTGAATATAATGAAGAAACAACTCTTATGACAAGTCATTTTAGAAAACTTCTGAGATATAGAAGGAAAAATTATAACCGAGGAAGTTCAAGAAATAATGATGGTCGATGTTATAATTGCAACAAACCAGGCCATATAAAGAAAATGTGTCCTTTTCCAGATAAATCGACTCAACAAATAAACAACAGCAATTCGTCGAGAAAGAGAAAGAAAGCATACGCAGCAACATTAGAGGATTCAGATTCATCATCAAGTGATGAAGAGCCAGAAACCGGAAATTCAAATATATGCTTTAAGGCAATTCAGAATTTAGAAAATTACAAAGAAAAGGATCTAAAAACCGGGTATGCCTTAATTAATTTTTAATTTTATTTGGTTAAATGGTTGCTTCGATTTGAATTTTAAAATTTTAAACTTGAAATTTGAAAAATTCAAATTTGAAATTTGAAGCTCAAAATAATAATATAATAATAAATAACAAATAAAATAAATTGTTTATGTGTTTGATAGGATTAGAATTATTTCAGGAAATCGTTAAACCTGAAATATAAATCGATAATGTAAATTACATTTCACTAAAATCAAAATTCTCTTGAAATTGAGTACATATGTCGACATACATATATGTATATGTTGACATATCTGACCAGTAATTTGAAATTCAAATTTTGAATTTCAAAGGTTTAAACTTTCAAACTTCCCTCCAACTTTTCCGCAACTCCCAATGTTTGAAAAGGTGTCATTTAAGTCTAAAAAGTTGTGCCTGTTCAATTCATATCCATCTAATTTCTATATATACACCTATCCGTTCTACCTTTCACTCACAATTCAAATCAATATTCTTCATATCTATTCTCTTCAAAATTATCAATTCAATGGCTTCCTCAAGTTCATCTCAAAAACTGAAAATAACCAAAACCATCAAAGGTTATCTTCATAATGATAAAGAGGTTATCAAAACCTATGCTAACTATTTAGCAAATGCTAAAGTTAACATGGGTGCTTTTGCTATCTTTAGCGAATTTCCGTCTTATGATCTTACTTCTTTCTTTCAATACAATGAAATGTTGAGTATATTTAACTCTCGAGATAACTATGAAGTGTGTTATCTCAAACTCATCAATATGTTCTATGCGAATTTTAATCGTGGATTTTACGAAGGCAATGAAAACCAAATTTGGAGTAGCGTCAAAGGCACACAAACTGTTCTCGATGTCGAACTCTTAGGCACTATTTTAAATTGTAGAAGCACAGGCTCAGATTTTTCGGATTTTGTTATCGATGAAACCGATTTAGAGACCTACCATGACATATTTGAAGATATGCTCCAATCGAGTTCAAAAATCGTTTCTTTCGTCCAAAAACAAGAATCATAAACCTTCTCCTCCAACATACCATCACTCCCCATTTCGGAAATTTCAATAATCCAACTCTCAATGTCCAAAAGGCTCTCTTTGCTATTATGGGTGGCTATACTATCAATGGGCCAAAATGATCTTAAATGAAATTAAGCCTATAGAATTATTGTCAAGAGAAAACACTCTCTACCATGGTGTTTATCTCACTCGTATTTTCAAATACTTTGAGGTTGATCATCATGGAGAGAGTTTGTGCCTAGAAAAATGTTTGACCCATCAAACACTCATCTCATGCAAATTCCTCCCACTTTCAAGCCATATGAGACATTTGAAGCTAAACAAGCTCGAATGCAACAATAACAAGAGCCAATGGAAGTCGAAGAAGAAGAAGAAAATTCATTAGAAAGTGTTGAGCGTCCAACCAACACAAGACGCATTTTCAAAGAGACTATTGTTCAAAATCAAGTGAAAATCGTCAACAATTAAAAGAAGCTCAACAAGAAATTTTCCAAAATGCCCAAATTCATGGTCAACATAGGAAGAAAGCTTGGAATTTCATCTTCCTCATCATCATCCGCTGAAAACTAGAATATCTAGTTTAATCTGTCCTAATGTATTAGCTTATATTTCCTTGTATTTGCTTTCGAATCTTTTATTTAGTCTTAATTAGTTAGACGTATTTGTTTTATATTAAGTAATGAATGGAGTTTTATTTCTGTTTAAAATTGTTTTTAAGTTACTATAAAATAAGTTATAGTTTAAAATAAGTTCATAAGATTTAAAATTTGAAAATTTTCAAAATTATCAATAGCTTATGTCGACATACATTATGCATATGCCGACATATAACTGTCAGATTTTCAAAATGTTCCAAAATTTTAAATTAAATAACTACTCATGTCCATTAATAATCCAATGAATTCCAGACCCTATTTAAGACTATTTCCTCCAAAAAAAATTCATTATTCTATTTCTCTTTCTTCCTTATTCATTTCTTATCAAATCCATGGCAAATCCTATCGATAATCTTAGTGAAAATCTGGAAGAAATCTTGAATTCTTTCAAGAATATCCTCTCTATAATTCTACGAAACTATCGTTATCTCGAACTAAGCCAAATAAAGATGTTTGATTAGCAAGAGAGATTTTGATGCTATGTGATGGCTAATCTCCTCTCTTTTTAGAGATGAAGATAATAATCTCGCAAAGGCTCCACCAGCCAAAGAAGATGAGGATTGGGAAGTCATCAAGAAGGATCCAATCTTTGGAGAAGACGGTTAGGTTGAAGTCCCAAGAAACGTTTAATTGATTGGTATGCTTGATTTGATTGATTTGATTGTTCTGTTTGAATTTGATTTGGATTTTATAACATGAAACTTGTATATATTAAACATATGGTGTGGTGTGCTTTTGATTTGATTTGGTTTGTATAATTGATATCAAACAAATGTAAATATAATACTTGGATTGGTTTGTATTTGATAATCATAATGTTAGAAGTTACTATTATAGGATTATATAGGTTAAGGGGGAGTATAGTAATTATTTAGGGGGAGTATTTTACTTTGAATTAGAAGTTACTTGGTTACTTATAGGTTTTTATACGATTCAGGGGGAGTAGTTTTAGAATTTCTTTTAGATAATGCCAAAGGGGGAGAAATTATAAAATATAGACAGAGTTTATAGGATTCATATAAACAAGGGGAGTGTTTAAGGGATCATCATCAACAGGTTTACATAGGTATGATATTTTATAAACTAAGGTTGTCATCATCAAAAAGGGGTGATTGTTGGAGAATGGAGTTTTGATGCCAACAACCTTATTTCAATTATCATTGACTATAAAATATATACTAACACTTTATCTAGAATATATACATATACACATATGCAAGATTTATATATAGGAATTATTACTAAAAACTGTATAGTTTCAAAGCTTTTAAAGATTCTGAATTCAGAAATAATTCAATACTCATGAGTATTCAAGATTTCAAGAGTTCAACACTAATATAGTTACAGAGTCTAGATTAAGTAAGAGTCTAAATAGCACTACAGGTTCAAATTCAAATTCTATTTTCAAATTCTATCTTTAATTTCTATCCTCGCTATTCTATTTTCTTTTCTATTTTTTCCTTTCTACTTATACTTTTATTTTCAAACTCAAGTTTCATAAGTTTTATATATTTATACTTATAATACATTTTATATTTATATAGTTTTAATTTTATAATTTTATAAATATGTTTGTAAAGTTTATATTTATGTTTTCATATAATTTCCTACCTTATAATATTCATTTATAACACTATATTTTAATTCAAGAATTTCTAGAATTATATTTTTGTCAAAACACTTGAAAAATGATCAAAACCAATTTTGTACTAAGGGTATGTCGACATACAATTAACCCCATGTCGACATATAACTGTCATTTTTTCGAATTTGAAAGGAAGTGTCTTTTCACTACTTGTGATGGTTTTGAAGCATTGCAACCTTTCACACACTATAAAAGGGGCTTATTTCTAATTTTTAACTACTTCTTCTTCTCCACTTTCACTCTCTTTTATTACACCATTATTTTTCATTATTTTTATGATTCCTACACCTATACTTTGCCAAATTCAATTATGTTTTCACCAATCTTCTTCTCTCTACACTCTCTACTCATTACTCTCTAAATCAAGTGTTATTGAAGAGTTATAGGGCTGTTTGTTATTGTTTGGGTTGAGTAAAGGAATCGATGGTATCCTTTGTAGCCGTGAAGTCAAGGACGGGTAATCTGTGGTATCCCTTGTAGCCGTGGAATCAAGGACATGCAGAACTTAATCAAGTGTGTGTGGAATCGGTGGTATCCCTTGTAGCCGTTAAATCAAGGAGGGTTGTAATTAGATATGTATATAGTAATAAAACTGTGCAATCCAGCATCGCATGGGACTGGAGTAGGAGCAATTCCGAACCATTATAAAATCTGGTGTGTTCTTTCCTTTTAATTACTTTATTTTTATTTTTATTTGTCTTTGTATTAGTGTTTGATTCTGTGTTTGTGATTGTGTATGTGGTGTCTAATTCATACAGTAGTTCACTTAAACTTTAGATTTCATTTAAATTATCAAAAACACTATTCCCCACTCTAGTGTTTGATTTTTCTTAATGATCCATTCCACATTCCCTAACAATAATTATGCTAAGTTAAGATTTAATCAAGACCTAATTATAATTTAGTAATAATTTAACTTGAAATTATTGATTTTTAAAATAGTAAGTATTGAATTACTTTATTTTCAAGGAACAATTCATTTAGAAGTATCTTTTTCTTTAAAATATCATTCAAACAAAAAGGGTTCCTTTGTTCATAACATAAAGTGGATGAATAAGCTTGATAAATTAATTATGGGATTAATTAGCTGTGTAAAACTCTACTCTCCTGCAACCTGATTGAATAGAGTACTTGGAAATCTATTAGCGGAATGAATCCTCATATGTTATTACTAAATTTGCTATACGTGGATATCTGCTTTGTAGGATGCATCCTTATCTTACTATAGTTGATTAAATATTGATGACATCTTAAAATTAGAACAAAACTTCGTTCTGCTGCTTAAAATGAATTGATTTTGGACATCTATATAGCATAATAAGTCACATACAACTATTATATTCTTATGGACATATGACTATACTCTATTTAATGTAAACATATTATTATTAATAGACAGTTGTGCATTTATTTCCATATCTAATGCTTTATAAACCCTAATGTTACAATTTGAATGTTGTTACAGAATAATAATAGCTAATTTAGGTACCATTATAAGCCCCTTTTTAAAAGGAATAAGTAAATGGATTTTTAAATTGATGTTACATTAGTGTGGTATATATTAAATAATGTTTGGGAAATTATTGATTGATTCATAATTTTGTTTACTTAATAGTATATTTCAAATTTATATCATTATTCATGAAAATATATTAAAGAATTTTTTTTAATTAAGGGGTTTCACTAGTTAAATAAGTTTAATTTTAAAAAAGAGTTTATAAAATGGTTTAAATGATCATAAAATAATTTACAAATGATTATAGGTATGCATAACAAAGAGTAGAAATATACTTAGATATTTAAAAAGAAGTTTCCGAATAAATTTTATTTTTTTGTAACGAATACATATTTTTAAAAAGCGGTTTGAAACAGGGGGTTGTTATATAACCTAATTTTAATGAATCAAATATAGATTAATAAAGAACATTTACTTGATAAAATACTTGAATAATAAAATTCAACAATTCCAGAAGGTAATAGTGTTGTCGAGTCAAGACCTCAGAAGTAAATAAAATACCTCAACTTGAACCACTTCATTGTAATATGAGGGATGATATTTCTACCAACCTAAAATTTTAGTAATTAGGTTTTAAATATTCAATTAGTTTTCAGTATTTAAATGATTTGATTTTTAAAATTTAATAAGTTCAATTCAATTTAACAAATATTTGTTGTAATAACCCGGAAATCTGAGCCAATTTAAAATTTTTATTTTGGCAATTTTAGTGAATTTTGGGTTTTTAAAATGAAATATTTTAAATAATAACGACGAGAAATTTATTTTGAATAGAATTAAAACGTATATAATTATATAGCTCGTCGTTAGAATATAAATATTTAGTTCTAATTATAAAAGGAATTGAAAATGGCGCGGTAGTTCGAAAATTCGATTTCAAATTTCAAATGAATGTACAGGATTCAAAATAAACCCGATTTTAGTGAAACCAAAAATATTTGAATCTATTTGAGAATATCTTTCCAACGAATCCGAAAAATTGAAATTTCATGGCAGGGATAAAAAGTTATGCCTAGTTGAAATTTAAGAATAGTCGCTATGGAATTCTGGCCCTTAAAAATTGAAATTTTGCAAATGACCTCAGTTTTCGACAAAACCACTTTTGTTGGATCCGAGATGTCAAATTATTGCTAGATTCCAATTTGCGTAATTTTTCGAATGAATATTTGAGCGTGGCGAAGTAAAATGTGTTTTAACAGTTTTAGTCAATTTCGATCGACCAGAAAATGGCCATTTTTCAAACGGTCTCGGAATTTGACGAAATTACTTTTGTTAGAACCGTATCGTAAATACGAAGCTAGAAAATATTTTTCGGGAAATTTTAGAGTCTGTATGTGGGCCCGGTAAATTGAAATGTGCGTTCAAATTCAATATATAGATTTATATTTTGATTTCGACGGAAACTGGTCGAACTGGCTTATGATACATATCCCATTGTGTTCAGAATGGGGATAATTAGTTATGGACGATAGTCGGTGGGTTTGATTTCGAGGTCAAAATAAAAAGGTACCTTTTTGAAGAAAAAAAATAGACCTCTCTCTCTCCCTCTATTTACAGTCAACCCCCCCCCCCCCGGCGTTCATTTTAAAGAAATTAAAAGAAAAAAAGAACGTCGCTCAGGAAAGAAAACCGCGCCCCCAGGCGATTTCCACCGCCGCGCCTCCACGTCAGGGACCCGCCGCCGCCACCTCTTCCTCCCTTCCCTCTCTCCCCTCCTCTTTTGATACAACCGTGGTCCACAAAAACCACACCATCGCCACTTGTAGCCCCACCTCGATAGCCATAACCCCCTCAAACCCGAACCCGCCACCTCCACTAGGCCAGCGCCGCCCTAGCTCCGACCCCAGAACCCTCCTCCGCCAAAAACAGTGAGTTTTACCTTCTTTTATTTATTTTATCATCTTTATCTTGGGTAATTAGTTTAATAACATGAAAATCAGTTGTATATTTTTGTATAATATAGTTTGGATCTGAAATTTTCATAAAAATATGATTTTTATATAATAGAGAATATAAAAATATGATTTTTATATACTAGAGAATATAAAAATGTGATTTTTATATGAGTAGCGATGTAAAAATGTAATTTTTATTATGAAGTTAGCGTGATAAAAATATGATCTTTATTATATGAACACCGTTATAGAAATAGAATTTTTATCTATATAGTAGCAGTATAAAAATTGAATTTTTATCTAATAGTAACAATATAAAAATGTGATTTTTATCCATATAGCGTAGTTATAAAAATGTGACTTTATTTATACATAGCAACAATATAAAAATGCGATTTTTATATATGTAGTGGATACGGATAACGAAAGTGACAAAAGGCGAGCACGACGAAGATTTTCTACATATGAAGAGTCGCAGTGTTTGGTTTAGCTAATCGGTGAGAACTCCTCGCTTTTATTTTAATTTCTAGTTAAAATATATACTAGGATGCAGACGGTGCTTAGCAGCACCCGACACCCGTCGTCCACAGACCGTGAATGGCGTGTTTGTTTGATTGCTGTGTTGTGAAATTTTATTGTGTGATGTGGAATGAATAAATATTTTATAGTTAAAAATATAATATTTAACGTGTATATAAAATAAATATTTATAAACAAATCGGACGATTTGTTTATGTACACCCATTTGACTGATATTGATTGGGACGATAAATTTTACACATCACCCATCTGCACAAATAAAAATATATGTTTGTTGATTTGAAACCCCACACGGGTATTGGGATGATATTTGACGTACACTAATCCCAATTGTTTAGTTGTATGTCAATCGATGGGTTGACAGACTGTGTAAGCGTTAATTATTTATATTTAATGCTTACGCAGTGGTGTGGTGCACTCTGGATGATGGTTGATGATTTATCGTTGCTATTATATACATGTGTTGTAGGGAATCCATATAATTAACATTATATGGTAATTGATTGGGCCTCATTCAAATTTGGAAAATATGGAATATTATAAAAGAAAATTCATGTGTTGAATAGAATAAAATATTCATGTGTTGAATAAAATAAAATATTCATGTGTTGAATAAAATAAATATTTATGTGTTGAATAAAAATAGAAAATTCATGTGTTGAATAAAATAAAATATTCATGTGTTGAATAGAATAAAATATTCATGTGTTGAATAGAATAAACATTCATGTGTTGAATAAAAGCCGTGTTGATTAGATGACGCCATTTTGACGTGAACGATATTTATATCGATTTTATTCATTTTTATAATGAATATAAAAAAGTAATTGATTTCAAAATATAATGTTTTGAAAATATTATCATTTATATATCGATGATATGGAATATTCAATTTTGATTAGAAATTGAATATGAAGTTGAAATCATTTTGAAAACGAATTTAAAACGATTTATAAAATACGTTTGAAAAGGAAATCGATGAAATATATATTATATATATAATATAATGGTCTGAATAGAACGCGCCGCGCTGCGGTAGTTCACGAATTTCGACCATTGACTTTGAACGGATATTACGGGAGATCCGACCATCAGATTCTCCTAAAATCAGAACCGTTGGGTTCATATCGAAAAGGGCTTTCTAACGAATATTAGAGATTTGAAATAGAATGGGTGGATTTGGAATTATGTCCAAATCAAAGTTGGAAAAGGTCGTTGTAAGTGCAGTTCGATGGCCGTTGATGGAAATTGACTGTACGAGCCTCGATAAAATTATTAAAAATAGTAATAATTTATGTAAAATCATAAGAAATGGTTTGGAAAGAATTGGGATGAAAAAAATACATATTTGAAAAGATAAAAATAGATTTTTATCGAAATGAACTAGTTTTGAACTAGAATTAAAATACATTTATTTTTAAAATAAATAAATTGGATTTGAAATGGTTTTAAAAGTAACCAGAATTTCCAATAATTGAATTGGAATGGATTTGAATCGAAATTGTCTTTGGAATATTTCGATGTGGGATTTCGTGATTATGCAGATATTGTTATGGAAATTTGAAATATATATATATATATATGTCGTTATTTCCAATACGATATTTGTTGGTCGTATAATTTGATATTGAATATAAGCCGATATATTTTCTATTCAGAGCCTTGTATTTAATATCAAATGTGATTTTGGGTTGTCGTGAATGGTATCTTTAATAATACCATTCTTAGACCCAACGGAGTTAAGAAAATCAAAAACTAACTGGAGATTAGTTAAGTTGAATGGTTTCTTGGGTATTGATCTGATGTTGGTTTCGGCCTTCGGAGTTATTACTTAGGGAATTGTTAACTTGCTAATTTACGGTTAAAGGATGATGGAATAGAATGTGATTTTGGGTTTATCGTGAACCGTGTTTTAAATGACATTGGTTCTTTAACCCTGTTAAAGACAGGATATGGTTTCCCAAGTTAAACAATCATTGATATTGATTTTTGGGAAGATTAAAACCAAGTGGAGTTTTAATGAATCTTAAATTAGATTGAAATGATCGAGAATGGAGTATCACCAGTTTTGCTCCAGGATTTGAACGTGAAATGGTAATTGAATTTACTGATAACACTGTGGTGTTAGATATGAAGTATTACCAGTTTTACTTCATAGGATGAATATGTTGGGATTGGGAAATAAAATAAATGATTACTTTGGTGTGGTTCGCTAATCCCGACTAATTTGAATTGATATTCAAAGGAAGATTAAAGAATAAATTTAAAGAATTTATCTTTGATAAAATTAATGGGAACTTTTCCCAAGTGTAAGAATATTTGAATAAAAGAATATTATGGATTGGAATGAGGTATATGTTGTGTTTTTATAGCACTTGCTTATTATATACAGAGTTATTCAGAAAGGCCGGGTTTATCCCATTCTGAATAACTGATTCGACGATGTGTTGAGGATGAAGATGGTGGTCGAAGACCGAAGGTCTTCACGTCATTTGGATAATTACTGATGATCTTGATTGGGCCATACACCCAAGAGGAGGGAATTAGTTAGTGATCGTCTAGACGTACTTGGAAATCGATGGATATGTGAGGTACAAGATGCCTCCGGTTTCGTTCAGACCCAGAACGGACTTATAAATGGACCGTGTGTCTGACATTGGATATCAATCTGTGTGATTGATGGATATCGGTTGCATGGAGTGGTTTGCCTTTGTGGCATGCTATGATGCAAATGATCAAGACTTCTGTTGAAAAGAATAGTCTTGCGGTTGATGATCAAAGCATAGCCTGTGTGGCACAACTTTGTGTAGCATTAATTCGAGAGCCTCACACCCCAGTTGTGAACCAGAAATGGGAGAGGACTTCAGGGGAGGACATGTGTTTCTTTCTAGTTAGGAGTGGCGTCAGTGGTTTGACACGCCCTGATGAGTTTTACTTATGTGGTTGTTGGGTTGCTAGGCGCCTCGGATATATCGGTGACTGTGTGGAGCCGATGGAGTCATTTGGCTCATTTACGCCCTAAAGGGCGGGGAAACGCTGTGTTCAGGCATTTTAATCCACATCGGTGGACCGGCCCTGACGATCCAAAGGTCACTCGAGCTTTGACCTGAGGGGCGGACTAGAGGCTCTCGAATCGGTAAGGACTATCTTTTTCCTTGGTTCACAAATGGAAATCCAACTTCCAATACGAGACTTTGCGGTTTTAGTTGTAAACCTATATATGGCGACATAGTGGGATGGGGCACTTATGCCGTCTATGATTGATACTTATGATTGAAATTGTTTTGGCACTATACACTTATAGTAATAATAAAAGACGAAATTTCACATACCAAGCATTCTCGGCTATTATAAGGTAAAAACCCTATCATCCGGCTTGTGTTACATTGTGTGATGGGACCTGGGTCTTATAATTGCTTCATTGTTCTTTATTTAGCATTGCGCTGTTGTTTTATGCACTGGTATTCTTAGGAGGAAACCCGTTCCGTGTTATACAGTGTGGTCCCTTGATTTACTGAACTTTAAAATAAAGATTAACAACTGTTTTAGTTCTCACACCAGTCACATGACTGACCTGGAGTTTATTGTTTTAACCTAAACTCTGGGTGCCCCTATTTTCCACACGGGCAGCTAGTAGTTTTGGTTTTGCAGATTTATATTCACAGTTCCTGGTTTACAGCTGGAATGATACTCTGAAAGCTCTGTATCCATGTATTACTTTCAGTTGTTTTTTGTATTGTTTTTCCGCTACTATGTAATTTATTGTAATCTCTGATATTTATCAAATGTATATTATTTGTTTATACTCTGTATATTCTTGTATTCTGATGAATTGTTGAAATAAGAAATGAAATGTTCTTCTGTTTGCGTTTTGGTTTGTCGTGTTCTCAAAACAATCAGGGGTTTCGAACGGTCTTGGTCGGTTTAGCGATCGATTCGGATCGAGCAAAATTCCTTATCGTTACAGCTTGGTATCAGACCTTTGGTTTACAGAGCTTGAGAACAAGACACATTAGAACCATACGAAAGAATTCATTAGAGATTGGATTAGTAATATCCAACGAGAATGACTCGTTAGAGATAGGATCAGTAGTATCCTAGAACGAGTGTGAAGAGTGATGAAAATAAAATTGAAAACAATTTTTGTTTTGAAAATTTAAATCAATTATTCGTATTTGATTATTTATTTTATATTGAATTTGAACAATCAAGTATATAAAGATTTTGCGTATACGTCTGATCCACGTGTATTCGAAGTTTTAATATACTGGATAGATATAGAATCACACTCTAGTCGCCCGAAGATGGTTCTGATGATAGCCATAGCGATTGCATCATCAGTATTCAGGTTCGAGTTTCGAAGGTGGGACGTCTATACATTTCTATTAGACTGTTGTGAGAACCAAAACTTACATATGGTTATTTGTTGTGATTTGGCATCAAAAATGTGATTTTTGACTATGTATCAAAATTATGAATTTGAAACATTAATCAACTAATTGATTGCTGGTTGTGTTGTTTGATTATTGGTTGATTAATTAAAATTTGAACCATTTAGCCAAATTGAACCAAATAGTGAATTGTATTGAAAATTTGTCGCATTTGCATACATATATATGTACTTACATTGAACAGGTCATAGCAAGGAGGCTAGAGAAGAAGAATAAAATTGTTTGCCTGAAAAATAGGTACATGTTTATTGTATTTCTTGGGTTTTAGATGATTTTATGAGCCGATTGGCTAGCCGCTTGGCTGTTTCTTTTTCTTTTTGGATTGATGAGGGCCATGGGAGGCTATTTGAAATATCCCGAAGCTCCCGGTGCAGGGGAGGTTATGGCGAAATTTTTCGAAAATTTAGGGTGTTAGCCAAATTTTTGAAAAATTTGAAAAGTTCTTAGAAAATGAAAAGTTGAAGAACTTAAGCCGTAATGAAAATACAAGAAGTTGATTTGATTGGTTAAACAACTTTCGACTTCGTTCCTTTTCAACGACAAAAAGTTTTAAGTGGGGGAGATTGTAATAACCCGGAAACTCGAGCCAATTTAAAATTTTTATTTTGGCAATTTTAGTGAATTTTGGGTATTTAAAATGAAATATTTTAAATAATAACGATGAGAAATTTATTTTGAATAGAATTAGAACGTATATATTTATATAGCTCGTCGTTAGAATATAAATATTTAGTTTTAATTATAAAAGGAATTGAAAATGGCGCGGTAGTTCGAAAATTCGATTTCAAATTTCAAATGAATGTACAGGATTCAAAATAAACCGGATTTCAGTGAAACCAAAAATATTTGAATCTATTTGAGAATATCTTTCCAACGAATCCGAAAAATTGAAATTTCATAGCGGGGATAAAAAGTTATGCCCAGTTGAAATTTCAGAATAGTCGCTATGGAATTTTGGCCCTTAAAATAGCAATTTTACAAACGACCTCGGTTTTCGACGAAACAACTTTTGATGGATCTGGGATGTCAAATTATTGCTAGATTCCAATTTGCGTAATTTTTCGAATCAATGTGTGAGCGTGGCGAAGTAAAACGTGTTTTGACAGTTTCAGTCAATTTTGATCGACCAGAAAATGGCCATTTTTCAAACGGTCTCGGAATTTGACGAAATTAGTTTTGTTAGAACCGTATCGTCAATACGAAGCTAGAAAATATTTTTCTGGAAATTTCAGAGTCCGTATGTGGGCCCAGTAAATTGAAATGTGCATTCAAATTCAATATATAGATTTATATTTTGATTTCGACGGAAAATAATCGAAACAGTCGAACTGGCTTACGATACATATCCCATTGTGTTCGGAATGGGGGTAACTTGTTATGGACGATAGTCAGTGGGTTTGATTTCGAGGTCAAAATAAAAAGGTACCTTTTTGAGAAAAAAGACCTCTTTCTCTCCCTCTATTTACATTCAACCCCTCCCCCCGTTCATTTTAAAGAAATCAAAAGAAAAAAAAAGAACGTCTCTCAGGAAAGAAAACCGCGCCCCCCAGACGATTTCCACCGCCGCGCCTCCACATCAGGGACCCGCCGCCGCCACCTCTTCCTCCCATCCCTCTCTCCTCTCTCTCTCCCTCCTCTTCTGATACGACCATGATCCCCAAAAACCACACCATCCGCCGCTTGTAGCCCCACCTCAATAGCCACAACCCCCTCAAACCCGAACCCGCCACCTCCACTAGGCCAGTGCCGCCCTAGCTCCGACCCCGTAACCCTCCTCCACCAAAAACAGTGAGTTTTACCTTCTTTTATTTATTTTATCATCTTTATCTTGGGTAATTAGTTTAATAACTTGAAAATCAGTTGTATATTTTTGTATAATATAGTTTGGATCTGAAATTTTCATACAAAATTTGATTTTTATATAATAGAGGATATAAAAATATGATTTTTATATACTAGAGAATATAAAAATGTGATTTTTATATGAGTAGCGATATAAAAATATATTTTTTATTATGAAGTTAGCGTGATAAAAATATGATCTTTATTATATGAACGCCGTTATAAAAATAGAATTTTTATCTATATAGTAGCGGTATAAAAATAGAATTTTTATCTAATAGTAATAGTATAAAAATGTGATTTTTATCCATATAGCGTAGTTATAAAAATGTGATTTTTTTATACATAGCAACAATACAAAGATGCGATTTTTATATATGTAGTGGATACAGACAACGAAAGTGACAAAAGGCGTGCACAGCCAAGATTTTCTACATATGAAGAGTCGCCGTGTTTGGTTTAGCTAATCGGTGAGAACTCCTCACTTTTATTTTAATTTCTAGTTAAAATATATACTAGGATGCAGACGGTGCTTAGCCGCACCCGACACCCGTCGTCCACAGACCATGGATGACTTGTTTGTTTGATTGCTGTGTTGTGAAATTTTATTGTGTGATGTGGAATGAATAAATATTTTATAGTTAAAAATATTATTTTTAACGTGTATATAAAATAAATATTTATAAACAGATCGGACGATTTGTTTATGTACACCCATTTGACTGATATTGATTGGGACGATAAATTTTACACATCGTGCAACTGCACAAATAAAAATATGTGTTTGTTGATTTGAAACCCCACACGGGTTTTGGGATGATATTTGACGTACACTAATCCTGATTGTTTAGTTGTATGTCAATCGAGTGGTTGACAGACTGTGTAAGCATTAATTATTTATATTTAATGCTTATGCAGAGGTGTGGTGCACTCTGGATGATGGTTGATGATTTATCATTGCTATTATATACATGTGTTGTAGGGAATCCATATAATTAACATTATATGGCAATTGATTGGACCTCATCCAATTTGGAAAATAAGGAATATTATAAAAAAAATCATGTGTTGAATAGAATAAAATATTCATGTGTTGAATAAAATAAAATATTCATGTGTTGAATAAAATAAATATTCATGTGTTGAATAAAAATAGAAAATTCATGTGTTGAATAAAATAAAATATTCATGTGTTGAATAGAATAAAATATTCATGTGTTGAATAGAATAAACATTCATGTGTTGAATAAAAGCCGTGTTGATTAGATGATTCCATTTTGACGTGAACGATATTTATATCGATTTTATTCATTTTTACAATGAATATCGAAAAGTAATTGATTTCAAAATATAATGTTTTGAAAATATTATCATTTATATATCGATGACATGGAATATTCAATTTTGATTAGAAATTGAATATGAAGTTGAAATCGTTTTGAAAACGAATTTAAAACGATTTATAAAATACGTTTTAAAAGGAAATCGACGAAATATATATTATATATATAATATAATGGCCTGAATAGAACGCGCCGCGCTGCGGCAGTTCGCGAATTTCGAACATTGACTTTGAACGGATATTACGGGAGATCCGACCGTCGGATTCTCCTAAAACCGAAATCGTTGGGTTCGAATCGAGAAGAGATTTCTAACGAATATTAGAGATTTGAAATCTAATGGCTGGATTTGGAATTATGTCCAAATCAAAGTTGAAAAAGGTCGGTGTAAGTGCAGTTCGATGGCCGTTAATGGAAATCGACTGTACGGGCCTTGATAAAATTATTAAAAATAGTAATAATTTGTGTAAAATCATAAGAAATGATTTGGAAAGTATTGGGATGAAAAACTCCATATTTGAAAAGATAAAATTAGATTTTTATCGAAATGAACTAGTTTTGTACTAGAATTAAAATCCATTTATTTTTAAAATAAATAAATTGGATTTGAAATGGTTTTAAAAGTAACCAAAATTTCCAATAACTGAATTGGAATGGATTTGAATCGAAATTGTCTTTGGAATATTTCAATGTGGGATTTCGTGATTATGCAGATATTGTTATGGAAATTTGAAAGATATATATATATATATCATTATTTCCAATACAATATTTGTTGGTAGTAGAATTTGATATTGAATATAAGCCGATATATTTTCTATTCAGAGCCTTGTATTTAATATCAAATGTGTTTTAGGGTTGTCGTGAATTTTATCTTTAATAATACCGTTCTTAGACCCAACGGAGTTAAGAAAATCAGAAACTAACTGGAGATTAGTTAAGTTGGATGGTTTCTTGGGTATTGATCTGATGTGAATTTCGGCCTTCTGGGTTATTACTTAGGGAATTGTTCACTTGCTAATTTACGGTTAAAGGCTGATGGAATAGAATGTGATTTTGGGTTTATCGTGAACCGTGTTTTAAATGACATTGGTTCTTTAACCCAGTTAAAGATAGGACATGGTTTCCTAAGTTAAACAATCATTGATATTGATTTTTGGGAAGATTAAAACCTAGTGGAGTTTTAGTGAATCTTAAATTAGATTGAAATGATCGAGAATGGAGCATCACCAGTTTTGCTCCAGGTGATAGTTAAATCTTTAATTAGATTTGAATGTGAAATGGTAATTGAATTTACTGATAACACCGTGGTGTTAGATATGAAGTATTACCAGTTTTACTTCATGGGATGAACAGGTTGGGATTGAGAAATAAAATAAATGATTACTTCGGTGCGGTTCGCTAATCCCGACTAATTTGAATTGATATTCAAAGGAAGATTAAAGAATAAATTTAAAGAATTTATCTTTGATAAAATTAATGGGAACTTTTCCAAAAGTGTAAGAATATTTGAATAAAAGAATATTATGAATTGGAATGAGGCGTATGTTGTGTTTGTGTAACACTTGTTTATTATATACGCGAGTTATTCAGAAAAGCCAGGTTTATCCTATTCTGAATAACCGATTCGACGATGTGTCGAGGATGAAGACGGTGGTCGAAGACCAGTGATCTTCACATCGTTTGGATAATTACTGATGATCTTGTAACACCCCACCTCCGTTAAGGTCACTCACAAAGGGAATGCCTTAACTTTGGTGGAGCATTTTAGTAAACAGAACAGAAACTTACAAGACAGATAAAACAGTATTTAACTTTATTACAGCGGAAACAGAAATTAATATGGTTACATCCTTTCAATTTCAGAATTCAAGTACAAAATATCAGTCTTGTACAAAAGCCTTCAAAATGCATAGTTTAAAATCATAATCCCCATGGAACGGAAGCTATACAGAGCCAAGCCATACTTTAAGCACTTCAAGCAAAGAGAAATCCGGATCAAGCTAAAGTATTTCCCTCCTTGGATAACCTGGGGGGAAACGGAAGAAAGGAGGCGAAACAACAAGGGTCAGACAAAAAGTCTGGCAAGTCCAGTGACTTTCAGCATATGAACAGATAATAATAATATGATATGAACATAAAACTGGATGTGAGATAACTATAACAGGTGTAGCAGATATAACAGAAAAACAGAATGATATAAACTATTGTTTTACACTTCTCTGCACTAATACTAGTATAGCAGAATTAGGTGTCTCCCTAATGTCTAAATTGAAGCAGGAACGGATACAGAATACTTTAACAGAAACAGAATGCTAATAATGGGCCTTTACTACCCGATCAGAAACAGACAGAAGCAGGAACAGATTTATCTCTACGGAAACAGAATGTAGAATTATGTGTACACTAGTAATGGGCCTTTACCACCCGAACAGACGGTACCACACAGAAACAGACAGGTGTTACCACCCAACAGAAACAGACGGTACCAACAGAAACAGACAGAACTAAGCGTACCCTAAAACCCTACCCCAAGCGATCGGCTCCCTAATACATAAATATCCTGTGTCGGCCCCACAGTAGGGTGTATCACTCCCTAAAGTGACAACCAATTGGAACAGACCTATTTACAGATGTCACGGCGTCTTACATCCTCAGAGGCAGACCGGGATCCATGCACACACATGACCCGGTTGGAACGCACCATCGACACCCCTCGCCATTATCAGAATGAACCACTTATAATTAGTTCAGTAAGCGTGCCCGGACCCTACCTACTATTGGGTCAAAGTTTTGATACCAGAAAGGGTTACTGACTAATATGGGTCCCAAACAACAGATGACACAAGTAATTCCCCTCCTAACCTTGTGTCCCCAGACTAACAGATCTCAGATTAACTTGTTTATAAGTTCAGACATACAGAATTCAGATTTACTAGTTCATAGATTAAGTTAACAAGTTTTCAGACTAACAGATCAGATGTACAGATTTTTCAGGTTTGTCTAACTTTGTATTGGGCCTACAGATTCATGGACGGGTTTACTACACCTATTAATCCAGTTGGTTTAACCCTATTTTCCCCCAATACGTTTTAGACGTCACTCTTATCTTAGATTTGCATTAATTAATTATTAATGCCCAGACCTCTCACATTAGGTCGCTAGCTTGTGGCCGCTGGATGGGCCGGGCGGTTCCGGGCAGACTTCTGCCACAAGCCAGACCTAACCTCGTGTCTTAAGAAGGTTATGACTAACTTCTCACATTAGAACCTATTGTTTGCGGCCACTGGATGTGCCGGGCGGTTCCGGGCAGAATTACGCCGCAAACTCATTCTAACCTCGAGTTAGCCATGTTTATCTTTGCGGCCAATTAATTAATAATTTACCGTTTATGCGCACGCCCAATATATATACCAATTCAGATTATATCAATAACAGGATGATTATATCAACACAGCAGATAACAGACTTTAGCAGATAACAGATTTTATATGACTTAACGGATTTAACAGATTTAGTAACTTAGCAGATTTTGGCATATAACAGGTTAGGCATTTCAACCGACAAATTTAACAAATTAGGCATTTCAATCTAATTAGCAGTCTAGGCAATATAACAAAACTAGCAGTTTAGGCAACTTGGCAAATTAGCATATTTAGCAAATTTAATATTTCTAAAGGTTCTATTTACATGCCTTGCCTAATCATAAATTGGCCTAAATTCATATGCCTAAATAGTTGTCGTGATTCACAATAAGATCATATACTTCCATGTTTGCATACCTTTACATAGCGCAGAATATGGACATAATTTACCCTATAACATATGTTCCAATTTTTGTTAAACTAACCTTATACAGCAGATTCACATATAAATTATACCAAATATGATCATTAATTACAGTGCATGCCATATATGCAAAATTCCCTATTTAGGTGTAATCACAATAGTAGAGATCCTAATTAATGTAAATCTTTTACACCTACGTTTCCATATCCTTCTTCTTATTAAGTCATGAATCATTATGCAAAATATACCCAACAATCTAAATCATATCTTCTAAAAAAATCAGATCTTGACTTTTATATGCATTTTGTCCAAAGTCTCAAATCATATGTAATCATACAATGGTTCCTCTTTTCTTCTATCATAGAATATGCATAGATCCAAATCTAGTTTACAACATATGCTCATCTTTTTTTCTAATTAATTACAGATCTAAATTACAACATAACTATGCATACAACATATATAAATTATATGTTCATAGTCAAATTTATGCATCCAATCCCAAGTCACATGTCCAATATATTTTATGCCTCAGACCTAAAGTCATACATTCAATTCAGTCTTGTCAAATTTCGCATCATTCATCCCAAAATTTGCGTTCATACGTTCATCTCTTATGAGATTAGGCACAGGCTCGTGGTAGCCTGGCTATAGAAACAGAAAAGAAGAAAAGGGATATATAACAGTCACAGAAAAACAGATCTGACAGAAGAGAATATATATACAATCTCAGATTCAGAATTAAAAACATATCAAAATTATAATTAACGTTTATAGCGGAAAATAACTGTACTTCCTTGATTGGATTAAAGAAAGGACTTTAGTTGTTACAGAATTGTTGCAGAAGCTTTTATCTCAAATTTGAATTTAGGATGATGTTGATTGACTTCTAGTTTTGATTCTAGCAGAGTAGCGACGCCATTTTTATTTTTAATTAGAAGAAGAGAGCAATGGAGGCTAGAGAATTGTGTTAGAAACTTAGGTTAGGTAGAGTCTAGGGTCATTTTTATAGAGTTTATGAACTGATTAGGACCATCGATGTTGCTTGGATTGATCGTAGCCATTCATTCGAAAGAGAGACCAATTAGAGCCTGCCACCTAGCCCTAATGACAAAGCATGCTTCTGAAAATCGACCAACATAGACTAGGCCAGCCAGGGTGGACTGGGTTCGACCTGGGTCTGGACCAGGTCGACAGCCCTGTCGACAGCCCTGTCGACCTGGCTAGACCAGGTCGACAGCCCAGTCGACCTGGGTGTCTTAGGCGGGAATTTTCCCGCCCTGGCCAATTGGGCCCGATTTTTAAATTTTAAACTTGTTTTTCTGAGCTGTTCGAATTTTAAACTTAATTCAGAAACTTCCGGAGGCTATATCTTCTTCATACGGACTCCGTTTTTCGAAAACTCGGACTCTATTTCGCGTATATTTCCGAGACGAACGCAATGGCGTATCCCGTTTCCCTTAGTTCTTTGATTCCAAATTAATTATACTTTAATTTGTTAATTTCACAGTTATAGAATACACGGGGTGTTACATTCTCCCCCACTTAAAAGGATTTCGTCCCCGAAATCTTCAAGTTAAGAAGAATGTGTTCTACCATCCAATCACCCATCTACTCAACCATCATCCACACGCATCCATTGTCCTTAGAAAACTTCTAATGTTGTATGAACATATGCAAAAGTGTGTGTATATGTTCCTTATCTAATGCAAAGATCAGGCGGTCTACTGATTCAGTTGACCTCCTTAATGCGAATTATGTCAGTGCCATGAGTCCAACATGTATGCAATAGAATTCTGATGATATATATTATTTCTATATGAGTGCACAATCATTCACTCAAATGCAACATCCATGTGCTGAATCAACCATTTTGCATCCACAAGAATTGAAAATTGCTCACCCATCCATATGCAGTATGAGAGTGTTTTCGAGCCGATCTAGTGCCTAGTGTGTGTATATGCATCCACGGGCAACCACTAGCAACCATTTGCATCCACTTGCAACCATAAAACATAACATGTCTCAAACACATGTTTACACCCATTAGTTTCTACCTAAAGTTCGAAGATTCAATCGATAGGATACAGTCGAATGATGGAAGCGAGTACAGATAGAACGAAAATTTAGTTCCCATTAGACATGGGTCCTAAGTATCGGCCCCAAAGACCGAAACCAACATCAAATTGATACCCCACGAAAACTCAGAATGTATGCGTCATACTTGACGCCTAACACAGATATCCCTCAAACCCCAGTCTCAAACAGATGATCCATAACCCTTATGGGTCTGAGTCTATAGCGGAATTCAGAAATAATACTAGCATTAAAGTGCAGAGTATCGATTACAAAATCAAAATACCAAAATCAGAAAAAGTCACAATCAGATAAAGAAATTAAACCTACTATAGAAATTTTCCTATTTCTATCCTAGCCACTAGCCTCAAGAGTGTTCGCCTGCCCTCCTTGTCCTCGTCTCTTCGGGCAGTCCCTAGTGAAGTGTCCCATCTCCCCACAGTTGAAGCAAGCGCCCTTCCTTTTTCTGCAATCCTTGTTCAGATGATTGAGCTCCCACAAGTAAAGCACTTTTTCCCCTTCTTATCTTGAGACTTCTCATCCTTCTTTTGTGTTTCCTTTTTGGGCCCCGCTTTCTTATTCTGTGGTTCTTCCTTCTTTGTCTCTTTCGGGCCCTTGTCTTCCTCGTGCAGTAGTGCCATATCCACCAATTTCTCGTAAGTTGCTCCCATGGGTACATGGGTCATGGCTAGGCTGTGCAGTGGCTCATTCAATCCTTTAACAAAGCGGAGAGCCTTTTTATGCTGAGTGTTGACTAAATCCAATCTGAATCTTGCTAGTTGGTTGAACTGGTTGACGTATTCCTTGACCGTCATACTTCCTTGCTTAAGAGACAAGAACTTTTCCAATTGTAAACTTCGTTCAGCTTGCGAGAGGAATTTTGTCTCAAACCTTGTTCTGAAATCCATCCATGTCTCAACCGGCCTCTCGGCGTTAGTGACTTCCCACCAGTAGGGAGCTTCGTCTTTGAGCAGCCATACTGCCAACTGTACCTTCTGCCTATCGTCCACCTCGAAGATAACGAATAGATCCTTAGTTTCTTTGAGCCAATTCCTTGCTTCTACGAATGATTCAGTTCCTTTGAAATCCTTCCCACCCATGGCCCTAAAATCTCTACAGATCTTTGAGAAAGCAATTGCACGAGGAGGGGGTGGAGGAGGGGGATCATTTGCTGGACCTGCAGCGGCGGTCCTAGCCTCAAGATATTGACGAAACCAACCGGGTACATGAACACCCTCTGGTATCTCAGATGCTTCAGACATGCTGGAACGAAAAAGGAAAGGTTCAATACAAAAAGGACTGAAAGAAAGATATATGGCTCTTGGGGATCATGTTTTCCAAAATAAGCTTTATTTTTGAAAATACTTCCTTCCAAAACCTTTTTGAAAACAGTTTTCAAAAACTTTACCCAATCTGGTAACCTTCAGCTCTGATACCAAGTGTAACACCCCACCTCCGTTAAGGTCACTCACAAAGGGAATGCCTTAACTTTGGTGGAGCATTTTAGTAAACAGAACAGAAACTTACAAGACAGATAAAACAGTATTTAACTTTATTACAGCGAAAACAGAAATTAATATGGTTACATCCTTTCAATTTCAGAGTTCAAGTACAAAATATCAGTCTTGTACAAAAGCCTTCAAAATGCATAGTTTAAAATCATAATCCCCACGGAACGGAAGCTATACAGAGCCAAGCCATACTTTAAGCACTTCAAGCAAAGAGAAATCCGGATCAAGCTAAAGTATTTCCCTCCTTGGATAACCTGGGGGGGGGGGGGGAACGGAAGAAAGGAGGCGAAACAACAAGGGTCAGACAAAAAGTCTGGCAAGTCCAGTGACTTTGAGCATATGAACAGATAATAATAATATGATATGAACATAAAACTGGATGTGAGATAACTATAACAGGTGTAGCAGATATAACAGAAAAACAGAATGATATAAACTATTGTTTTACACTTCTCTGCACTAATACTAGTATAGCAGAATTAGGTGTCTCCCTAATGTCTAAATTGAAGCAGGAACGGGTACAGAATACTTTAACAGAAACAGAATGCTAATAATGGGCCTTTACTACCCGATCAGAAACAGACAGAAGCAGGAACAGATTTATCTCTACGGAAACAGAATGTAGAATTAGGTGTACACTAGTAATGGGCCTTTACCACCCGAACAGACGGTACCACACAGAAACAGACAGGTGTTACCACCCAACAGAAACAGACGGTACCAACAGAAACAGACAGAACTAAGCGTACCCTAAAACCCTACCCCAAGCGATCGGCTCCCTAATACATAAATATCCTGTGTCGGCCCCACAGTAGGGTGTATCACTCCCTAAAGTGACAACCAATTGGCACAGACCTATTTACAGATGTCACGGCGTCTTACATCCTCAGAGGCAGACCGGGATCCATGCACGCACATGACCCGGTTGGAACGCACCATCGACACCCCTCGCCATTATCAGAATGAACCACTTATAATTAGTTCAGTAAGCGTGCCCGGACCCTACCTACTGTTGGGTCAAAGTTTTGATACCAGAAAGGGTTACTGACTAATATGGGTCCCAAACAACAGATGACACAAGTAATTCCCCTCCTAACCTTGTGTCCCCAGACTAACAGATCTCAGATTAACTTGTTTATAAGTTCAGACATACAGAATTCAGATTTACTAGTTCATAGATTAAGTTAACAAGTTTTCAGACTAACAGATCAGATGTACAGATTTTTCAGGTTTGTCTAACTTTGTATTGGGCCTACAGATTCATGGACGGGTTTACTACACCTATTAATCCAGTTGGTTTAACCCTATTTTCCCCCAATACGTTTTAGACGTCACTCTTATCTTAGATTTGAATTAATTAATTATTAATGCCCAGACCTCTCACATTAGGTCGCTAGCTTGTGGCCGCTGGATGGGCCGGGCGGTTCCGGGCAGACTTCTACCACAAGCCAGACCTAACCTCGTGTCTTAAGCAGGTTATGACTAACTTCTCACATTAGAACCTATTGTTTGCGGCCACTGGATGTGTCGGGCGGTTCCGGGCAGAATTACGCCGCAAACTCATTCTAACCTCGAGTTAGCCATGTTTATCTTTGCGGCCAATTAATTAATAATTTACCGTTTATGCGCACGCCCAATATATATACCAATTCAGATTATATCAATAACATGATGATTTTATCAACACAGCAGATAACAGACTTTAGCAGATAACAGATTTTATATGACTTAACGAATTTAACAGATTTAGCAACTTAGTAGATTTTGGCATATAACAGGTTAGGCATTTCAACCGACAAATTTAACAAATTAGGCATTTCAATCTAATTAGCAGTCTAGGCAATATAACAAAACTAGCAGTTTAGGCAACTTGGAAAATTAGCATATTTAGCAAATTTAATATTTCTAAAGGTTCTATTTACATGCCTTGCCTAATCATAAATTGGCCTAAATTCATATGCCTAAATAATTGTCGTGATTCACAATAAGATCATATACTTCCATGTTTGCATACCTTTACATAGCGCAGAATATGGACATAATTTACCCTATAACATATGTTCCAATTTTTGTTAAACTAACCTTATACAGCAGATTCACATATAAATTATACCAAATATGATCATTAATTACAGTGCATGCCATATATGCAAAATTCCCTATTTAGGTGTAATCACAATAGTAGAGATCCTAATTAATGTAAATCTTTTACACCTACGTTTCCATATCCTTCTTCTTATTAAGTCATGAATCATTATGCAAAATATACCCAACAATCTAAATCATATCTTCTAAAAAAATCAGATCTTGACTTTTATATGCATTTTGTCCAAAGTCTCAAATCATATGTAATCATACAATGGTTCCTCTTTTCTTCTATCATAGAATATGCATAGATCCAAATCTAGTTTACAACATATGCTTATCTTTTTTTCTAATTAATTACAGATCTAAATTACAACATAACTATGCATACAACATATATAAATTATATGTTCATAGTCAAATTTATGCATCCAATCCCAAGTCACATGTCCAATATATTTTATGCCTCGGACCTAAAGTCATACATTCAATTCAGTCTTGTCAAATTTCGCATCATTCATCCCAAAATTTGCGTTCATACGTTCATCTCTTATGAGATTAGGCACAGGCTCGTGGTAGCCTGGCTATAGAAACAGAAAAGAAGAAAAGGGATACATAACAGTCACAGAAAAACAGATCTGACAGAAGAGAATATATATACAATCTCAGATTCAGAATTAAAAACATATCAAAATTATAATTAACGTTTATAGCGGAAAATAACTGTACTTGCCTTGATTGGATTAAAGAAAGGACTTTAGTTGTTACAGAATTGTTGCAGAAGCTTGTATCTCAAATTTGAATTTAGGATGATGTTGATTGACTTCTAGTTTTGATTCTAGCAGAGTAGCGACGCCATTTTTATTTTTAATTAGAAGAAGAGAGCAATGGAGGCTAGAGAATTGTGTTAGAGACTTAGGTTAGGTAGAGTCTAGGGTCATTTTTATAGAGTTTATGAACTGATTAGGACCATCGATGTTGCTTGGATTGATCGTAGCCATTCATTCGAAAGAGAGACCAATTAGAGCCTGCCACCTAGCCCTAATGACAAAGCATGCTTCTGAAAATCGACCAACATAGACTAGGCCAGCCAGGGTGGACTGGGTTCGACCTGGGTCTGGACCAGGTCGACAGCCCTGTCGACAGCCCTGTCGACCTGGCTAGACCAGGTCGACAGCCCAGTCGACCTGGGTGTCTTAGGCGGGAATTTTCCCGCCCTGGCCAATTGGGCCTGATTTTTAAATTTTAAACTTGTTTTTCTGAGCTGTTCGAATTTTAAACTTAATTCAGAAACTTCCGGAGGCTATATCTTCTTCATACGGACTCCGTTTTTCGAAAACTCGAACTCTATTTCGCGTATTTTTCCGAGACGAACGCAATGGCGTATCCCGTTTCCCTTAGTTCTTTGATTTCAAATTAATTATACTTTAATTTGTTAATTTCACAGTTATAGAATACACGGGGTGTTACAGATCTTGATTGGGCCGTACACCTAAGAGGAGGGAATCAGTTAGTGATCGTCCAGACGTACTTGGAGATCGATGGATATGCGAGGTACAAGGTGCCTCCGGTTTCTTTCAGACCCAGAACGGACTTGTAAATGGACTGTGTGTCCGATATTGGATATAATTCTGTGTGATTGATGGATATCGGTTGCATGGAGTGGTTTGCCTGTGTGGCATGCTAAGATGCAAATGATCAAGGCTTCTGCTGAAAAGTAGAGTCTTGTGGTTGATGATCAAAGCATAGCCTGTGTGGCATAGCTTTGTGTAGCGTTAATTCGCGAGCCTCACACCCGGTTGTGAACCAGAAACGGGAGAGGACTTCAGGGAGGACATGCGTTTCTTTCTAGTTAGAAGTGGCGTCAGTGGTTTGACATGCCCTGACGAGTTTAACTTATGTGGTTATTGGGTTGCGAGGCGCCTCGGATATATCGGTGACTGTTTGGAGTCGATGGAGTCATTTGGCCCATTTACGCCCCAAAGGGCAAGGAAACGCAGTGTTCAGGCATTTTAATCCACATCGGTGGACCGGCCCTAACGATCCAAAGGTCCTCTGACCTGAGGGCAGACTAGAGGCTCTCGAATCGGTAAGGACTGTCTTTTGCCTTGGTTCACAAATGGAAATCCAACTTCCAATACGAGACTTTGCGGTTTTAGTTGTAAACCTATATATGGCGACATAGTGGTATGGGGCACTTATGCCGTCTATGATTGATACTTATGATTGAAATTGTTTTGGCACTATACACTTATAGTAATAATAAAAGATGAAATTTCGCGTACCAAGCATTCTTGGCTATTATAAGGTAAAAACCCTATCTTCCGGCTTGTGTTGCATTGTGTGATGGGACCTGGGTCTTATAGTAGCTTCATTGTTCTTTATTTAGCATTGCGCTGTTGTTTTATGCACTGGTATTCTTGTGAGGAAACCCGTTCCGTGTTATACGGCGTGGCCCCTTGATTTATCGAACTTTAAAATAAAGATTAGTAACTGTTTTAGTTCTCACACCAGTCATATGACTGACTTGGAGTTTATTGTTTTAACCTAAACTCTGGGTGCCCCTATTTTCCACACGGGAAGCTAGTAGTTTTGGTTTTGCAGATTTATGTTCACAGGATCCTGGTTTACAGCTGGAACGATACTCGGAAAGCTCTGTATCCGTGTATTACTTTCAGTTGTGTTTTGTATTGTTTTTCCGCTGCTATGTAATTTATTGTAATCTCTGGTATTTATCAAATGTATATTATTTGTTTATACTCTGTATATTCTTGTATTCTGATGAATTGTTGTAATAAGCAATGAAATGTTCTTCTATATGCGTTCTGGTTTGTCGTGTTCTCAAAATAATCAGGGGTTTCAAACGGTCTTGGTCGGTTTAGCGATTGATTCGGATCGAGCGAAATTCCTTATAGTTACATTTGTACAATTGCAATATGTGCATTAGATGTGAATTAAATGGATTCAATGTTATCTTTTAACTATGTTTAGTCAATTAGTATCAATTATAGATCTATTTTATAAAATCATAGACAATAATAAGTGTTGACCAACCTTTTGGTAAGGCCATTAAGATCGTATACACTCCTACAAACCAAAGCTTAAAGACACATCACTGGGACCCCGGTTTCAAAAGCCTTCAAGTCGAACAAGAGTCTCATCGACCTGAACCACTTTCACGAAAAGCAAGAACCAGGTAACTCTGAGAGCCCAGTTCGAAGCATCTTCGGATTGACCAGAACCTAAGTCAACCCGATCTGGAAGTCGTGCACATGAACAAAAACAGTGGGCTCGAGCAACGTTTGGATCGACTAGGAAACATGTCGGCCTGACTAACTGTTAATACATGCAGAGAAAGAAACATTTGCTCAACATTAATCTTAGGTCGAACATAATCCTAGGTCGACTTAGTTGAGTTGAGCCCACTCCCATGCCAAAATATGTCCACTTTGACCTATTCCTGCTCCGACCTGGCTGCTTCTGCTACTCCAAAAATACAGGATCTGTTGCCACTTGTCCATATATAGCATTGGGACTTTTTACATGAGAATAAAGATTCTTCCGCCATTCCTACAGCCTTGGGATGGATGCTACATGTCCTAGTCGACTCGAGAACTGTATCATCTATAAATAGTCCTCCAAAGCTTCAAAGAAGAGACGTTTGGCCTTTCTTTGCACTCAGGAACAATCATAAAAATCATCATTTGTAATCAAAGTTATCATATAATCAAGAGATTATAATGTGGGCGTAGGCTCGTTAACGTTGAATTATTATATATTCATGTGTGATCTCGTTGATTCTCATTTTTCATTTATATTTTTCATTTATTTCTATAAATTCTCTCTTTTTTGGGTGTTCTTCCACTTTCTGATGTCAACAGTTTGGTGCATTCACCGAGAAAATTCTATTCTCAGCATTTTAAGGGTTTTGCTCGACTTTTGGATCACCAAGTTTGAGATGAAATCCTAGTTCCAATCATCTTCAACAACCATGGTTACTAAGTCTTCTGCCCGCACTTCCGGAAAACAGCAACAACAGCCTACTTCTACGTCGACAACAGACATTACGTCAGCACCAGTTCCCGGTACGACCCTTCCCGGTTCGACATCGACCCAACCAAAGGAACATCCTACAACTCATCCTCCTACACTTCTTCCTCCAATAGAATAAGATCCCTCCTTGGCGTTTGCAACTCGCGATGATTTCATGGTTGCGATGAATCAGCTCCAATGAGGACGGCATTGAATGCTCAAACACGCGAGAATGTGACAATGAGGCAGGATATTAACCGGATAACAAGGCAATGGGATGAGTTTAGGAACCGGCAAGCAACTTCTCTATTGCGAGACCAGGATATAGAAGGCTTGTCATCTTCCGGGAGGAGTGGAGGCCAACGACAACAACGTCACTAGCTAGAAAGACCAAAGAACGAGAAGGATCCACGTTTTGGAGGCACCTAGCTTAACTCGAGATAACAGATCAAGCCCGGCTCGATAATGCAAACTCGAGGAATGTCGACTCGAGGCACGTTGAGCTTGATATACAATCAAGCTGGAACCCCCTCCTTCGGTGAATTGCAACACTTATCATGCAACAAGTGCTTCTGTGCTTCTTCCCAGACATCCTGTGATTGACCGGGACAACCGAGGTCAAGGAGGTTTTGCTCGAACGGCGGGATAGTCAATGTTACCTGGAATGGGGGAAAGAGCAGCCCAGTAGATCAAAAATTCAGGCCAATGTATCTTTAGTACTCCCGATTTGACCGCCATGGTGCAACAAATCATGAATGACTCTAGGGGCTACAAGAACGAAGATCGGGGGAACGATCCTAGCAATATGCCATTTACAGATGACATTCTACAAGTGGAATTCACCAGAAGGTTCAACATTCCCCAGATAAGCCACTATTCGTGCATAAAAACCCTCAACAGCATTGGATCAGGTATTCATGGCACATGTAGGCATCAGCTGCCCCTGACGCGATTAAGTGGAAGGCTTTTTCGATATTCCTTACTGGAGTAGCACTCATGTGGTCCACACAACCCCCCATGTTCAGTTCTGAACTTCAAAGAATTAGGTGAGAAGTTCTTAAACCAATTCCATCTTCACACCACGAAGTCGAAGCATGTCATTGATCTTTTTGTAATTAAGCAGGCTAAAGGGGATTGAGGAATTATCCTAACCAGTTAAACATGGATGCAACTGAGTTGAGTAATTCCAATTATGAATCAGTCATGATGGCCATAGTTGATGGAGTCAAAAAAAGACAGAGTTTGGGAAATATCTGATCGGAAAGCCTCTCATGACTATTGAGTTTTTTAATGACAAGGCTAGTACCTGACTGCGAGAAGAAGATGCACAATTGGATTCAAATGAGGAGACAAATAACGTGCCAAACAAAAGCATTCAAAGTATTGTTGCGGTGAAATAGTCCAGGAACAATTCTTAGAAGGTGGAAGTGAATATTGGAAATTGTGGAAAACGAAATAAAATCAAAAAAAAAAGAATGGCAATGAGAATTCTAGCCAGAAAGAGGATTCTAGAAAGCGGCCCCGGTTTAAGGCATTTAATAGATACACAACGCTGAATGGCATGCTGGAGAACATATACCTTGACATATGCAACACAATGCAGTAAAAGAAACCGCCTCCTAGGGAATCCACAGAGAAAGAGTGTAAGATTAGGAAGCTTTTTCCATTTCATGAAATATACGTCCATGCAACTAATGAATGTCGTCATCTTAGAGACATTATTGAGAAGTTTATTCGAGAGAGAAAGCTTAATGAATATAAGGTTGCCCCACGAGACAACGGCATGGGACTTCGACCCCCAAATAAATTCAGGTGGCTCCTAAGGCCATTGCCCAACAAAAGAAAAAGCAATTGTAATCAATACCATTGTCGGAGGACCGCATCCAGCAGACCACAGTACCCGAACAATGGAACTGTATGCTAATGCTGCAAATCATCTGGATTTAGGGGAGTGTAGCAACCCCGAACCGACAAGCCCTATGAATCAAAGGAAAACGATGGCAGATGATATTGTCTTTCGAGATAGAGAAGCAGAGGGGGTAAAGACCCTAAGTATTGTCCGTTGGGGATTACAACCAATATTGGCTCAACCACAGTAAGGAAGGTCCTTGTTGATAGTCGGAGTTCCATAAGCATTTTATTCAAGCAATCCTATGACCTAATGAGGTTGGAGGTGAGAGACCTGAAGCCGTGCAAAGGCAGGATACGAGGCTTCAATGGATCGACAAATGAACTGATAGGACTGATTGAGCAACCGCTGGAGTTGGGTGAGGGGGACCGTAGAAGAGTGCGGATATTCCTATTTCTTGTAATGAATATAAACTATCCATATAGTTCCTTCTTGGGCCATCTAGGCCTAGCTGAATTTAGGACATGCACAACCCATTAGTGCCTGCTCCTTAAGTTTTCAACTGAAGTACGGGGAGACCAAGTAGTAGGATGAGTGTGCTACTTAGTGAAATGGAAGGAAGTCCATAAAAAGGAGAATAAGGAGTCCGAAGATAATCCTATTAGTGCAAAGGAGGAGGAAGCATATCAGCTAAATAAAACATCTCAACCAGGACCGTCTAGTCACCACCTCAAGGATTTGATCAAAGAGAGGATGAGGAGCCAGGATGTAAAAAGGTGACTCCAAATGAAACCACAGTGGAAATTGCGATCGATAATGACCACCCGACCAAGGTCTTGAAGACCGGATTCCACCTAGACCCCCTCCAGATGAGGGAGTTGAATGATTTTCTTCGTGCTAACCTGGACGTGTTTGAATGGTCCTATGCTGACATGTGTGGGATATATCCATCCATTATGACTCATTCATTGAATATAGACCCAAAGCATGTTCATGTGAAACATAAAAAGTATATGCTTAGCCAAAGAGGTTGGCTGCCTTGAAGGAAAAGGCCGAAAGGTTGAAGGATAACAAGTTCATCTGGGATGCGACATATCCCAAGTGGATAGCAAATCCAGTGCTTGTAAAGAAGGCAAACACGCGTTGACTTAAATCAAACTTGAATAAGGCTTTCCCCAAGGACAACTTTCCACTTTTCAGGATCAATCAGCTTGTCAATTCAACGGCTGGACTTGAGCTTCCGTCATTCATGGATGCTTACCCAGGGTACAACCATATCGCGATGCATGTCGCAGACCAGGAGCATACAAGTTTCATTATGAATCTTGGGTTGTATTGTTATATGGTCTAACCTTTTGGACTAAAGGATGTAGGAGCAACATAACAACTCCTAGTCAATCATATGTTCCATAATCAGATTGGGAAGATGATGGAGGTGTATGTAGATGATATGTTGGTCAAGTCAAAGCAACTAACTGACCATATCCGGGACTTGGCAGAAATGTTCGGCGTACTTCACAGATATGGATGAAGCTCAACCCTTTGAAATGCTCTTTTGGCGTTGCATCAGGTAAGTTCTTGGGCTTCATTGTCATCTCTCGAGAAATCGAAATCAATCCCAAACAAATTGAAGCAATCAAGGGTATTCGAGAGCCTCATAAAATTAAGGATGTCTAGAGCCTAGCGGGAAAGTTTGTGGCTTTTGTCAGATTCGTTTCTAAAACAACCGAAAAGTGTATTCCCTTTTTTGAGCTAATAAAAACAAGGGAAGCGCAACTTTGCTTGAACGTTTAATTGTGTTGAAGCTTTCCGGAACCTGCTCAATCATTTGGAGAGGTCGCCTTTGTTGTCCAAGCCAGTGGATCATGAGGACTTGTTCGTATACCTAGCTGTGTCTCTTCATGCTATCAGTTCAGCCTTAGAATGCGAAGAGAATCAGGTGCAGCGACGAGTATACTACGTAAGCAAGAAGTTGACGGGAGCAGAACATGACTATCCAAAGATTAAGAAGCTAGCCTACAGTTTGTCGGTTACATCGAGAATGCTCTGTCACTACTTCCAGGCTCACCACATCAAGGTATACACCGACCAACCGATATGACAGGTACTTCAACGACCTGAGGCATCTAGGAGGTTGCTTAAGTGGAACATCGAGTTGAGTCAGTCCGACCTGACTTTTGTAACAACCCATATTTTTCTATTATTTAAATTATTAAATTTAATGTGACTTATGAATATTTGATTCTTATAAATAAAATTTAATGGTTTAATTATGTAATTGTATGACGTAAGCTTAATTAAATTGTTTAAGCAATGAAACTCAACTTGGTTTGACAATAGTAACTGTATCAATTCCAATTAAAATTTCAGTTTGGTTTATATCTATAAATATTGATAGTTGAAATTTAATATTAAAATATTTGAATGAAACAAATTAGACTAATTTATAACCGAAATCTAAATTAAATTTGATTAATAATTAAAATTGAATTTAAAATAAATGAAATTTGTTTTATAAAGTTATTTTGAATTTTATTTTGATTCGAAACAAAGTTAATGAACTTTTATATTCAATTTAAAGTGAATAAATGAAAACCGAATATTTTAATATACTAATGAACTTTTAAAATAGCCATTTTGCAAATGACTTTGGAATTCAATGTCATTGGATCCGAAATTATAATTTATTGTGAGATTTTAAGTTTTATGTCAATCAGAGTTGTTATGTGGCCGTTCGTGATATAAATGCGCATATCAATTAACGATTTAAGATCTAAATAGCCATTTCTCTAACGGTCTTGGATTTTGACGAAACCAGTTTCATTGAATCCAGAATATTGAATTATTTTAGGGTTTTAAATTTCGTGACCATTGGACTTGCTGTTTGATTGTGCTTATTTAAAACGCATAGAAATTTTGTGTACAATTTAATTAAAATAATGAAAATTTTAAGTGCAACTACTATAGATGATGGAATTGGACTCTATGACAAGTTTCATTATGTTCAGAAGGCCTCTTAACCTATAGGTAGGATGTTAGCAGGCCGAATTTGGACACCTGCCCGTTTTTTACTTTAAATCACCAAAACGAGACATTTTAATATTAAAATAATTTCAGAGAACCTAGTTTCTCTTGGCCGCCATTCTTTGTTTCGATGGCCACGAATGGACAAACCTTTCTTCCTTAATGTATATCAGTCCCTTCGACAATTTGGGAAATTTCCAACTAGAGAATCGTAGTGTTTCGCGAGATCTTCAAATCCGTACAGTTCATCATTGTTCTTTGTGTGTCAAATTGCCAGAAATTAGCTTCGAATGGGCTGCGATTTTTGGTTCTTAAAGGGCGAAGGGGATCCCCTAGGAGGCTTGGATTTTGGTTGGAGTTGAAGTCGAGGGAGGCGCAACTTATGGAAGCTTCTGATCGTGGTATGGTGGAGGATAGGAAGGCGTGTGATTCATGGGATACTCACATTTTGGGTTCATCGTTCGTTTCCTGCAATGAGCGCAAGGAGAATGACAATGTCAAAGAAGAAGGGAAGGCGTATCATCATGGGGTAGCGGGATTTGCTTTTCCTTTTGTTTTGCTTAATTTAAATTTTGGATGCATTAACGTGTATTACTTTTGCCTACGAACTCAGATTGACTCGCGGTTTGTTTCATTAAGATTGTATTGGAATTTCAGACGATGTGGCACTGGATTAGTTAATTTTTGGATCTTCGTTTGGATTTCAAACGAGTTCAAAAATCAAAGGTGGGTGATTAAACCCACTCACGCTTAACTAAAATATTCAATTATTAGTTAGATTAAAATCATGTTGTAGTATGATTGCATTGTTTTTTGTTTGATGGTTAAAATTGCATATTTATGTTGATTGACATTGACAGTATAATTTAATTTGATTGCTAAGTTTAAATTATACTATTAAATTAAAATTTGACATTTAATTGCTAGTTTAAACCCGACACCGGATAATTAGAATTTTGATGTGATACTGAATTGTTTGGATGGATTGGTCTTGATGGATGTCTTGAATTGATCTGTTTGATATATTGATATTGAATTGCGTTTTTATATTGATTAATCCCAACCATTTACCCTAGATGTTAAGGGCATCAAATAAATCTCGGATTAATCATTAAATGAATTAAGAACATAGGTTGAAATAATAAATACCTATGACCTTGATTTGGATTGAAATGATATATATGCATTCTCCGAATACTAAAATTAAATTTAAGTATTACTTAGCCATAGGATAGAGAATTATACACGGACACCGGTTGATTATATAAATTTGTTTTAACCTTGAATTTAGAATATTGTTGACATTTTTAAATGGATTTCATTTGAATTTGATCTTTGAAACTTCGACAATTATAAGTTAATGGAGTTTAAGTAATATTGTGAAAGGAAGCTAAATTTTGATATTTAGCATGAATTGAATCTATCGAACTTGAATCATTGTAAATTTTAAAATAATTATCCATCTTTGAAATTCATTTTAAATTTACTTAATATAAAGTGATACTTAAATTACGAACTCGAGGTTGTGAGAATACTAATTGAAAACTTCAAAATATTTGAATCGAATTGTTGAATTGTTTTGAATATGAAATGGAAGTTGAATCGAATTGAAATATCGAAGTTGAGTCGAGTTGATTTGAAATTGAAACTGAAGCAAGATTTCAAGTTGTTTGAAAATTTGGACGAAACAATCTAATAACAAGTATAATATTTTAAATCATTATAAATTATTTTTCCTTGTAAACTATTTTATTTTAATAATATATATGATTGTTATTTTTAAATAAACTATTTTAACAATTAAATAGCTATTTTATAAACTTCTTTAATATTTAAATATATGTATATTTAATTAAATTTTACTAAATCCTATTTTTAAATTCAAACTCTTTATGTAAATTTTTATTATCCTAACTTTTTTTAAAACCATTTCAAATATATATCTAAATTGTTTTAATATACTTTCAACTAATTTAATATACAACTTATTTTAGGATTGGAATTGTATCAATATTCTGAATGTAGTTTAAGTAGAGATTTCAATATGAAAATATATTATATTTGAATATGAAATGTTTTAAAAGAAAATCTGCTATTTTGATATTAAGAATGAACCTTTTTGAAAGGTAAATTGACCAACAATGTGAAATAAGCGTTTGGTTGTTAAAAAGACTGGGATAAGATATTGTCATACTCTCTGTCAATACCGATAACCACTTTAACGACTGCGTACGTGGTGGAGAACCAGAATGAAGTAGGTTGATTTGGAGGCAATTACTGTATTTGAAGAAAGAGAATGATGATGGATGTCCTTTGCCTTCAGATCATAATTAAAATGATTAAAACAGGTGCTATACCATGACCAAGTGGGGTTAGCTAACCCCCATCGGCACCACTTCTTCCTTTATTACTATAGTCCCTCAACGATTGATTTGATTTGATGCGTATACTTGATTTGGGAGCGTTGTTCCGAGGTGGGCGGTAGTTGCAGCTATGCGTTACCACTAGTCCATGCATGCAACTGGTCGATTCCTACCCTAGGTATTCCTCATGCGTCTTGTCATATTATCCTGATCGCGTCCACTACGACTTTGTTCTGCATTGTACCTATGGAGTGCTCCCTGATAGTGTAACACCCCACATCCGCTAGGGTCACTCTTTCGGGGGCACTAGCTTCTGGGGGGCGTTAGAACTGGGTAAGCATGCATAATGATATATCAAGGCAGAACAGGAACATAAACATATATGTAAAACAGAGTAAATGAGAATAAAACAGCGGAATATCTCAAACCATCTCAAAACAAGTCTAGTACATCATAAAGTCATCTGCCAAAATAAATATGTCTAGTACAACGTAAACAGAAATACTGAAATACATAGTGCTATCCCCAAAAATAAAAGTGATAAACCATAGCGAGCTCAATGTCCAGACATACATGAGCTATCCAGCGAACAAGCAAGCGATCCAAGCTAAGCACCACTGTTCCCTCCCTGAGAACCTGGGGGGGGGGGGAACGGAAGAAAAGAAGCGAAAGAAAACAGGTCAGTCAAAAAGACTGGTAAGCCCTACTACGATCAGTCTATAAACTAATAAAGTTAACATCATGATGGAAACTGAGATGAACATACTGGCAATGGATAAAGGTGTCATCACATAGAGAAGATTAAGCTTTGCACCACAGTGTACTAGCAAACTAACATAACAGGTAATGATCCCTCAGCCCAAAACTTTGGCCCAATAGCAGGAGGTGACCTTAATACAAGGCCCAGCCCAACGGTCTAGTCGATCGGCTCCCTATAAACCTAACACGTCAAGTGTTGGTGTCCATACGGCCCACATATGGTTGTAGTCAGACTGTGCTGGGTCCACCCTCGGGTGTATCAAGCCCTCGGGTGTCAACCCCAGACACCTAAGCAATAATGCACAGTCTAAACCTACTGGTACCCGGGCCTCGAGTTTGTCCAACACCGGACTACGTGCACGTCTGTAGCCCGCCTGGACCCGCACCGCTGTACCACTCAGCCGTCGCTTTGGTCGCTTACATCAGTCCAGTAATCGTGCCCCTCCCTAGCCTAGCCTCTAGGGTTGTGAATGATACCAAACTGGGATTACTGCTGGAACAGACCACGTTGCTAGGGTTTTCTAAGAGGGTTAAGTGTGGTTTAACCCCTCACTAATCATGGATTAAATTAGTTAAGTGTAACCAATAGTTCACCACTTAACCCCATTTAATCCCTCGTATCCCCAAAATTGGTTAAGTATTAGTGGGCCATGACTTAACCCTAATCATGAGGCATTAATTAATTTAATTGTACCTTAACCTCTCACATTAGACTTTGTTGCGGTTACTAGTTAAGCCGGGCGGGTCCGGGTAGCTTTACACCACAACTTGGTCTAACCTCGGGTCCCAGGTACACATGACCAACTTCTCACATTGGGTCCTATTGTTTGTAGCAACTAGTTAAGCCGGTCGGTTCCGGGTAGGTTTACGCTACAAACTCAACCCAACCTCGAGTTGGCCACACATGTTTTCTAAGTGTCATGTCCACTTTATTTCAAACCATAATTACAAGTTTAACTTGGGTAGACCTAACTTAATAGGTAAATTCCCAAGGGGTAGACCTAACTTAATAGGTAAATTCCCAATCTTATATTTTCATGTATTTTAAGTTTTACCCAAAAACCCCCCAACGTCATTCTATCGCTTACATATTCGTCATAACGCATAAAGGATAGAAAGAGGGAACTTGGCACAACATACATGATGAATCTTACATATCATAATAAGCATGCATAACATGTTGGACTTGCATAACTTAGCATAGTGAACTTGCATAACTTGTTAAACTTGCAAATCATGGCATAGTGAACTTGCATAAGCATGCATAACTTGTTAAACTTGCAAATCATGGCATAGAGAACTTGCATAAACATGCATAACTTATTAGTCATGCATAACATAGCATAGTGAACTCGCATAAGCATGCATAACTCATTAAACATGCATAACATAGCATAGTGAACTCGCATAAGCATGCATAACTTATTAAACATGCATAACATAGCATAGTGAACTCGCATAAGCATGCATAACTTATTAAACATGCATAACATAGCATAGTGAACTCGCATAAGCATGCATAACTTATTAAACAGGCATAAATCCCAACTTTCATCACATATTAACTTTAGAGTTTCTAAAATGAAGGTAAGAGGGCTTACAAATATTATGAAGACACAAATCTACTAATAAAGATTGAGAAGCCCTTTTTATGCAAGCATATAAAAACCCAAAACAAAGCTCCAATTAACAAAAATCCCAAAAACTCTAGCTTTAGCAAATAAAGCTTGCAACTTGATGATGTATGCAAGCTAATGATCATTCATACAACTTAGAAAAGCTTGTATGAACATCAAAATCTTAATAGAAATGATTTTTGAGGAGGGTGGAGGCTAGGGTTCTTAGGTGGAGGCCATTTGAGATTTCAATTTGACATAGTTTGGTTGCTAGAGTGAATAATGAGGTTTTAGGGTAGGATTAGGGGCTTATTTATAGAAGATTAGAGTGTTTTTAGCCCTAGGATTAACCCTAGGTTAGTTTAAGTCCGTCAGATTTAAGAACTCTCTAGAACCAAGCCACAAGACCAAGCCCCAACTCAAAATGGTGCGCCAGGCAAAACTGCCCGACCACCCCGTGTCGACAGGGCTGTCGACAGGGCAGTCGACACCCTAAGACCCCTGTCGACATGGGGGTCCTGGCGGGAGTTTTCCCGCCTGACGCCAATTAGCCCTAATCCTTGTTTTTAATTTGAAATTTAAATCTGTTTTTAACATGGAAGTTTCTGAAAACTTCAATGGGCCTTAACTGGGTCATACGGACTCCGATTTTCGAAAACTCGGACTCTATTTCGCGTATTTTTCCGAGACGAACGCAATGGCATAGCCCGTTTCCCTTGATTCAGATTTTTGAATTAAATTCTGCCTCGATTTATGTTATAACAGTTTATTGAAAATACGGGTTGTTACATTCTCCCCTCCTTAAAGGATTTCGTCCTCGAAATCTTCAAGTTAGGAAGAACATATCCTACCATCCAACATCCATCTACTCAAAACATCATCCACGAGCAACCATTGTCCTTAAAAGATTCTAAATGCTGTATGAACATATGCAGAAGTGTGTGTATATGTACCTATCTAATGCAAAGATCAATGCAAAATATGTTAGTGAAATGTATCCATATGTATGCAAATTCCTAACATAATGTATAATATCTACATGCGTGCTCAATCATACATCCATATGCAGCATCCATGTGATGGCATACAAGTTTCATCCAAGAACAAGCATAAACACTCATGCACATGTAATATGAGGAGTGTGTGAGCCGATCTAGTGCCTAATGTGTATCATGCATCCACGAGTAACCACTTGCAAACACTTGCAACCACTTGCAACCATCAAACATAACATGTCCCAAACACATGTTTCATCCAAAGGGTTTTCTACCTAAGGTTCCCATGACAAGATTAGTATGATAACTAGATAAACATGGATAGCAAAGAGAAAGATATGCTAAAGAAAAGAGATTGAGAGTGTACCCTAAAAAAGGAATGGATAAAGCCCCCGCATCTTCTCCTCGGTTTCCCAAGTTGCGTCTTCTTCGGCTTCACCCCATTGAACCTTCACCTACCTGACCTCACGATTCCTTAGCTTCTTGGTCTCTGTCCCCAAGATACGAATCGGAGCTCTCCTCAAAGTTGCCTCTTTCTCTACTTCCACGTCTTCAAGAATGCTAGGTTCAACCACCTCAGCGGACTCATGTAGGCACTTTCAGAGATGCGAGACATGAAAGACATTATGCACTCCGGACAGCTTCTCGGGCAATTGCACTTTATAAGCCATCTCCCCAATTCTCTCTATGATGGGGAAGGGTCCAACAAATCTCGGTGCTAACTTCCCAACAGCTCCAAATCGGACCACATTCTGTAAAGGAGAAACCTTTACGAAAACCTTGTCCCCAACATCAAACTCCAAATCGGATCTTCGCTTATCAGCATAGGATTTCTGTCAGTCTTGGGCCGCCTTCATCCGTCTTCTAATCAACTCGACCTTCTCGGATGTATCTCTAATCATGTCGGGTCCAAGTATAAGCTTATCTGTAGTCTCCCACCAACATGTGGGTGACTTGCACGGCCTCCCATATAAAGCTTCAAATGGTGCCATCCCTATGCTCGCCTGATAACTGTTATTATATGAAAACTCAACAAGAGGAAGATGGTCTTCCCAAGCACCTCCAAAGTCCAGGATACAAAGCCTCAACAAGTCCTCAAGTACCCTATTCACCCTTTCTGTTTGGCCGTCTGTTTGTGGGTGATAGACCGTACTCAGGTTCAACCTTATGCCCATAGCTTCCTGCAAACTGTTCCAGAACTGACTAGTAAAGATGGGGTCTCGGTCACTGACTATGCTGGAAGGGACTCCATGTAGTCGTACTATCTCACGAAGATATACTGATGCTAGTCCAGATGCGGTCCTTTTGCTCTTCACCGGAATGAAATGAGCACTCTTCGTGAGCCTATCCACAATGACCCATATGCTCGTATTCCCTTTCCTTGACCTTGGAAGCCCATCAATAAAGTCCATAGAAATGCTCTCCCACTTCCATAGCGGGACCTCTAGAGGATGCAATAGCCCACCGGGCTTCTTCGACTCAGCTTTTACTCTCTGACAAACGATACATCTAGAGACAAACTCCGCGACATCCTTCTTCATTCCAGGCCAGAAGAAAATGTGCTTCATATCTTTATACATCTTATCACCGCCTAGATGTATAGTCAACTTGGAGCGATGTGCTTCCTCAAGAACTTTCCTCACCAAGTCTCCCACCATCGGAACACAAAGCCTTCCGTCTCTCCTCAGCCAACCCTTATCATCTATAGAATATCGAGCAAGGTGACTAGATGTCTCCCCTCGAATTAGCTTATCCATAATCTCAATTATCTGAGGGTCTTCCTTCTGCGAAGCCCCAACTTGATCCAGAAGGGTAGGCCTGAGCTCTAGAGATGCTAAAGAACCGGTCATCGACTCCACCGCCAAAGAGAAATCAAAGGTTGCCAAGAACTCTAAATTCTTCATCTCAACAAATAGAGGACTTAGTGTCAACCTTTTTCTACTCAACGCATCCGCTACAACATTCCCCTTGCCAGGGGTATAGGCTATATCAAAATCATAGGACGCCAAGAATTCCATCCATCTTTGCTGCCTCAAGTTCAGATCCTTCTGCGAAAAGAGATACTTTAAAGACTTAAGATCAGTATACAGCTCAAATCTCTCTCCCAGAAGATAATGACGCCAAGCCTTGAGTGCATTTACAATCGCTGCCAGCTCTAGATCATGAGTGGGATAATTCTTCTCATGCACCTTAAGTTGCCTCCCACCAAAACATATAACTCTGCCCTCTTGCATCAGAACGGCGCCCAATCCCGTGCCACAAGCATCAGTGTACACGGTAAATATCTTACCACCATCGGGTAAAGCTAGAACGGGTGCAGAGGTAAGGGCTCTCTTGAGTCTCTGAAAAGCAAGCTCACAATCCATATCCCAAGAAAAAACTAAGTTCTTCTTAGTCAACTTAGTAAGAGGAGCGGATATCTTCGCGAAGTCCTTGATGAACTTCCGGTAAAAACCCGCAAGACCTAGAAAGCTTCTCACCTCGGTTGCATTCCTTGGAGTCTTCCAATCCTGAACTGCAACCACCTTAGCGGGATCCACCGCTAAGCCTTGCTTGGATACGATATGCCCAAGGAATCTAACTTCTCTTCTCCAAAAGTGACACTTGGAGAACTTGGCCTTTAACTGATGCGCTCTAAGCGTATCCATCACCTCTACAAGATGCCTCGCGTGCTCTTCTTCATCCTTGGAGAAGACCAGAATATCATCCACAAAGACAGGTCCACGAAATACGCGGGTGCATTCGTCAAACCGAACGGCATAACAAGCCATTCAAAGAATCCATTTGGAGTTCTGAATGCAGTCTTGTCTATACTATCTTCAGCTACTCTGAGCTGATGAAACCCAGTAGCAAGATCAAGCTGAGAGAAAACAGAAGCACCAACAAGCTGGTCAAAGAGATCATCGATCCTCGGTAACGGGTGTCTGTTCTTCTTAGTCAGCTTATTCAATTCTCTATAATCCACACAGAGTCGAAGAGAACCATCTGCCTTAGTAGAAAACACCACAGGCGCACCCCATTCGGATATACTTCGTCTGATGAAGTTCTTTTCAAGCAACTCTTTTACTTGCTTGCTGAGCTCCCGTCTCTCACGCGGAGCCATGTGCCGAACGGGCAAAGAAACAGGCTTAGCATTATCCACCAGATAAATGCGAAAATCAATCTCTCGTTTAGGAGGCAACCCCTTAACTTCTTCAAAAACATCTGGATAGTCTTGGACCACCCTTACAGACTGAAGGGCTTCCTCTGACGAGTCGAGAGATTCAAGATAGCACAACATGACGGGATTCTTCGGATTGCATGAAATTTCTAAGGTGTTGCCAAGGCGAGTCACAAGCCTCACAACCCTATGCTCACAATCAAGAATGGCTCCATATCGGGACAGCCAATCCATGCCCAGTATCAATCCGTATCCCCTGAAACCCAGAACATATGCACTACACAAGAACTCTACACTGAGTATAGAGATCCTCAGATCCTCACATATCATAGATAGATGAGCAGAACCCCCAATGGGATTCGAAACACAAACGGGATCATCCACTAAGATAGTACTAAGGTGCAAACTATCAACAAGATCAGATGAAATAAAGCTATGTGATGCACCAGAATCAAACAAGGTACGAACTGGAAGATCAGAAACATAAACAAGGTTCTCAACAGAAACGCTACCTCGATTGGGAACTGAAGCGGTATTGAGAGCATGAACTTGCCCTCCTGAAGGTCCAGCCTGTCCTTTCTTCTTCGGGCACTCCTTGCTGAAGTGTCCAGCCTCACCACAGGAAAAACATCCACCACTAAGCTTCCTTTTCTTCTTCCTACAATCCTTAGCAAAGTGTCCAGGCACACCACAGTAATTGCACTTTCCCTTGCCTTTGTTGTTGTTGTTCCCCTTCTTGTTCTTGCCCTGATTCCCCTGGCTGCTTTGACCACCTTGATTGCCTTTGCCTTGAGAATCAGTCTTCTTTGCTTGAGTATCACTCGTCTTGACCTCTTTCTTCCCATCCCCCTGAAGTAGAGCCATATTGACCAAACTCTCAAAAGTAGCCCCATGCGGAATATGTGACATCGCCAAGCCCTGCAGCGGCTCATTCAATCCTCTAGCAAATCGAAGAGCCTTCTTCTCAGGAGTGTTTACCATATCCAAACCAAAACGGGCCAGCTGATTAAACTTGTTCACATACTCCTTGACAGACATATCACCTTGCTTTAATGCAATGAACTTCTCCATCTGTAAATTCGCCTCAGCAAAAGATAGAAACTTGGCCACAAATCTAGCCCTCAAATCGGCCCAAGTCTCAACGGGCCTCGTCCCATTGGTGACCTCCCACCAATAGGCCGCTTCATCCTTCAAAAGCCACACTGTCAATAAGATCTTCCTCTCGTCATCAATCCAAAAGATAGCAAACAGGTCCACAGTGTCTTTCAGCCAATTCCTAGCTTCAACAAAAGATTCCGTGCCTAGGAAATTCTTGCCTCCCATCGCCTTGAAGTCTTTACAAACCTTCGTGAACTCAACCTGAGGATGCTGAGGGGGAGGAGGAGGAAGAGGAGCCTCAGCAACGGGAGGGGGAGGAACATTAGCAACGGGAGGAGGAATATTAACTGCTGGAGGAGGGGGAGCAGGGACCACCGGAGGAGGGATATTAGGGAGAGGATTCTCAACTACAGGAGGAGGAGTGGGAGTAGGGTTTGCGGGGCCGGCTGCCGCCCTAGCTTCTAGAAGCCTCCTATACCAGAGTGGCACATTTACTCCATCCGGGATGGCAAGACCCTCAGCCATACTGAAACGAAGGATAAGATAAGATTAGGTCAAGGGAACGAAGGATAACGCTAATGGCTTTTTGGGGAATAGCCTTTTTTAAAATACTAGACTTTTCTTTGGAAAATACTTTATACTTGTTTTGAAAATAGTTTTTCAAAAGTCTTTTTTTTTTTAAAAAACTTTTTGCTCTTTCTTGTAAACCATATGCTCTGATACCAAATTTGTAACACCCCACCTCCGCTAGGGTCACTCTTTCGGGGGCACTAGCTTCTGGGGGGCGTTAGAACTGGGTAAGCATGCATAATGATATATCAAGGCAGAACAAGAACATAAACATATATGTAAAACAGAGTAAATGAGAATAAAACAGCGGAATATCTCAAACCATCTCAAAACAAGTCTAGTACATCATAAAGTCATCTGCCAAAATAAATATGTCTAGTACAACGTAAACAGAAATACTGAAATACATAGTGCTATCCCCAAAAATAAAAGTGATAAACCATAGCGAGCTCAATGTCCAGACATACATGAGCTATCCAGCGAACAAGCAAGCGATCCAAGCTAAGCACCACTGTTCCCTCCCTGAGAACCTGGGGGGGGGGGGAAACGGAAGAAAAGAAGCGAAAGAAAACAGGTCAGTCAAAAAGACTGGTAAGCCCTACTACGATCAGTCTATAAACTAATAAAGTTAACATCATGATGGAAACTGAGATGAACATACTGGCAATGGATAAAGGTGTCATCACATAGAGAAGATTAAGCTTTGCACCACAGTGTACTAGCAAACTAACATAACAGGTAATGATCCCTCAGCCCAAAACTTTGGCCCAATAGCAGGAGGTGACCTTAATACAAGGCCCAGCCCAACGGTCTAGTCGATCGGCTCCCTATAAACCTAACACGTCAAGTGTTGGTGTCCATACGGCCCACATAAGGTTGTAGTCAGACTGTGCTGGGTCCACCCTCGGGTGTATCAAGCCCTCGGGTGTCAACCCCAGACACCTAAGCAATAATGCACAGTCTAAACCTACTGGTACCCGTGCCTCGAGTTTGTCCAATACCGGACTACGTGCACGTCCGTAGCCCGCCTGGACCTGCACCGCTGTACCACTCAGCCGTCGCTTTGGTCGCTTACATCAGTCCAGTAATCGTGCCCCGCCCTAGCCTAGCCTCTAGGGTTGTGAATGATACCAAACTGGGATTACTGCTGGAACAGACCACGTTGCTAGGGTTTTCTAAGAGGGTTAAGTGTGGTTTAACCCCTCACCAATCATGGATTAAATTAGTTAAGTGTAACCAACAGTTCACCACTTAACCCCATTTAATCCCTCGTATCCCCAAAATTGGTTAAGTATTAGTGGGCCATGACTTAACCCTAATCATGAGGCATTAATTAATTTAATTGTACCTTAACCTCTCACATTAGACTTTGTTGCGGTTACTAGTTAAGCCGGGCGGGTCCGGGTAGCTTTACACCACAACTTGGTCTAACCTCGGGTCCCAGGTACACATGACCAACTTCTCACATTGGGTCCTATTGTTTGTAGCAACTAGTTAAGCCGGTCGGTTCCGGGTAGGTTTACGCTACAAACTCAACCCAACCTCGAGTTGGCCACACATGTTTTCTAAGTGTCATGTCCACTTTATTTCAAACCATAATTACAAGTTTAACTTGGGTAGACCTAACTTAATAGGTAAATTCCCAAGGGGTAGACCTAACTTAATAGGTAAATTCCCAATCTTATATTTTCATGTATTTTAAGTTTTACCCAAAAACCCCCCAACGTCATTCTATCGCTTACATATTCGTCATAACGCATAAAGGATAGAAAGAGGGAACTTGGCACAACATACATGATGAATCTTACATATCATAATAAGCATGCATAACATGTTGGACTTGCATAACTTAGCATAGTGAACTTGCATAACTTGTTAAACTTGCAAATCATGGCATAGTGAACTTGCATAAGCATGCATAACTTGTTAAACTTGCAAATCATGGCATAGTGAACTTGCATAAACATGCATAACTTATTAATCATGCATAACATAGCATAGTGAACTCGCATAAGCATGCATAACTCATTAAACATGCATAACATAGCATAGTGAACTCGCATAAGCATGCATAACTTATTAAACATGCATAACATAGCATAGTGAACTCGCATAAGCATGCATAACTTATTAAACATGCATAATATAGCATAGTGAACTCGCATAAGCATGCATAACTTATTAAACATGCATAAATCCCAACTTTCATCACATATTAACTTTAGAGTTTCTAAAATGAAGGTAAGAGGGCTTACAAATATTATGAAGACACAAATCTACTAATAAAGATTGAGAAGCCCTTTTTATGCAAGCATATAAAAACCCAAAACAAAGCTCCAATTAACAAAAATCCCAAAAACTCTAGCTTTAGCAAATAAAGCTTGCAACTTGATGATGTATGCAAGCTAATGATCATTCATACAACTTAGAAAAGCTTGTATGAACATCAAAATCTTAATAGAAATGATTTTTGAAGAGGGTGGAGGCTAGGGTTCTTAGGTGGAGGCCATTTGAGATTTCAATTTGACAAAGTTTGGTTGCTAGAGTGAATAATGAGGTTTTAGGGTAGGATTAGGGGCTTATTTATAGAAGATTAGAGTGTTTTTAGCCCTAGGATTAACCCTAGGTTAGTTTAGGTCCGTCAGATTTAGGAACTCTCTAGAATCAAGCCACAAGACCAAGCCCCAACTCAAAATGGTGCGCCAGGCAAAACTGCCCGACCACCCCGTGTCGACAGGGCTGTCGACAGGGCAGTCGACACCCTAAGACCCCTGTCGACATGCCTGTCGACATGGGGGTCCTGGCGGGAGTTTTCCCGCCTGACGCCAATTAGCCCTAATCCTTGTTTTTAATTTGAAATTTAAATCTGTTTTTAACATGGAAGTTTCTGAAAACTTCAATGGGCCTTAACTGGGTCATACGGACTCCGATTTTCGAAAACACAGACTCTATTTCGCATATTTTTCCGAGACGAACGCAATGGCATAGCCCGTTTCCCTTGATTCAGATTTTTGAATTAAATTCTGCCTCGATTTATGTTATAACAGTTTATTGAAAATACGGGTTGTTACAGATAGCCCACCAGTTTGGTGGAGTTTACAGTACTGTATAGAATACAATGTTTATTAATGGTGTGAGGGAAATACGGTAATCCTGCTTCAGCAATTACAAAACACTGGTACATAATCAAAGCTACCAAGTGCGAGGCCAATAGCAAAATAAATATATTTTTAATACATAAAAAATAGGTAGATCAATTTGTCAAAGTCCTTTCACTATAAGAAACACCAAACTGAAATTTTAAGACAACTATCGAGTACTCTACCAATGGATTGGTGATTCAAAATTCCATATTGTTAAACGAAATTTAAAAGCAGACCAATATACTTCCTTATTTTATTGGTTTATTAGGGTTGTTAATGGATACACACAAAAATCTAAATCAATTCGCATCCAAAAAGCAAATAAATATCCAATATCCGAAAAAACAGATGCGGATATATACACGTCAGCATCCGAAAATTGTCCATTTGTTTTTTTCATGATTATAACTTAAACTATGTGTATTTTAATTTATCCGTTCATTTTTTTCATATGCTTCTTTAAGAAGCCCGACTCATCCATATAAATCGACGATGCAAACATAATATTTCATTCTGTGACCAATGTTGTACTTACAACTCGTTGTATGGAAGATTTCTTTTCCTTCAATAACTAGTCCACCATGACTATAAGCTAAATGGGTAGCAATAAAAGTAACTACATGTAGTAGTTAAGAATTAGCTATTTTGTAACAACCTGATTTTAAAATATTAAATAAATTATTTTGATTATAGTAATTAAATTGCAATTTTAAGATTAATAATTAATAATTTGGTTTGGAAATTATTTAATTCTGGCCTTAAAAGGAGTATACTACATATTTGTATTTATACTAATGTTTAGAATTTTGTCTTCCTTTTCCATTTTGATCATCTGATAAATTTTAAAATTAGTTTTAATTTCAAAATTTCTGAAAATATCGTTAAAGTTTCAATATGAAAATTCCGATACTTTTGCTATAAATATTCAATTTAATACAAATTCATTGTGATTTTGAATTATATACAAGACACAAAATATACAACTCATAACATATTTAATACCAAAAACCGTTTTTAGCATATAATGAATACAACCATTATCATCTTGGAAATAAAGGTGAACCTGTGTTTAAGTGAGAGAATTTAAGAGAGGACTTCAAAGTTAGAAAATGAAGAGTATGTGTAAGTGGTTCAAAGACCAGTAATGATTTTTGACTTCCAACCGGTTCGACGGTCACTTGGTTGAATATGGTTTAGAAATTTGAGCCACCTTTGTAACCATAATTAACTGAATATGGCTAATTAAAAGGCTTCTGGTGGATTCTTAACCATTTGAACTTTGGTTCGAGAACACGGTTTCATAATCTTTTTCGGTCATTTGTCGGCTTTTTAGTACTAGTGAAATTCGAAAAGTTCAAATATTTCGATTTCAGTTTCAATTTCGGTCATAATTGTCATATAGCATTATTTGATTTTCACAAATTATCTAAATTGAAAAATAAATTTATAAAACATCAAATTCAATGTATATATTATAATTTATTAATTAGCTTGTATTAAATCGAACATTATAAATCAAAATTACATAAATAAAGCGGGCCCAATTAATTAGTAAGAACCTCACACTAATTTAAATTAGCAGGCCACATAACATTGCACAATGATTTACAGTTGGGAGCCATTTACAATGTACTTAATTTAAATCCGCAACCCAATTGACATCCTACTCAAGTCTAAGGTAGCGTTTAATTTCGTGAATAGACGGTTAACGTTCGCTTCCGCGTCGGACGCATCAAACATGGACCCCACTCATTTGCCCGGTCGAAATGAACCGTTGGAAAAATGGTTTTAATATTTGACGCGTCAGACGCATTGGACGCAGCGTCAAACATTAAAGCCACTTTCCAACTACCGTTTTCCCCTTTAACCTCTACGTATCTATTCCATTCCACTTTTCCTTCACCATCTTCATTCTTCATTATTCACTTCTGCAGTTTTCAGGTCAAATTATAATGGAAAATACTAATGATTCTGATCTGGAAGATTTGTATGATTTTATTGATATTCACGAAATTATTGCAAATCTAACACGGGAATGAAGCATAATACATAATTCTGTTACTTCGGTCTTGCTTGGGTTAATGAAATACTAGTAGGACATGCAGACCGTTGTCAACGTATGAAATTTTCAACTACTATCATTCGAGTTTGCGTTTGACAATTGAAAGAACTTTTGGTATTTGGAAGAATAAATTTTCCATCTTACATAACATGTCAACGTCATGTAATGTTCAAGTACAAATTGTTACTGCTACAATGACTATTCACAACTACATCAGAAAATACAACGTGGACGATCTATTAAGTCGTATGATGACAACCCATATCTTGTGCCAGAGGAATATCTCGATGAGTATTACAGTATGCTATCGCGGAAACAGAGACCGGACACTCGTTCAAAGAACCGGAACAACATCCACCATGACGGTTGTTCGAGACAACATACAAAACGAACTAGTTGCTGCAGAAATGTATTAAAAAGGTTCGTTGTATTTCGTATTTTATTTTAGCATTTTAAATTCTGCAATTTGTATGCCGCAGTCATGTTATTTCAATTCTACAATTATATGTAATTTAAATTCTGCAATTTATATTTTGTAATATACTATTCTATTCGACAATAAATACATACAAACACAAAGAGCTGTGCTATAAGGCCCGAACAAAAGCTGCCAAGAAGTGAGGAAATGAGGCAGAATTGACGGGGGACATGGATTTGAAACCGTGTGGAGAAGGAGAGCATGGGATGATTTTCGGGTCGTATGTACTTTTCGGGCCTCGTAGCCTTTTTTGAACTTTAAAACCGTATGCCCATTCTGAATCCCTCTTCGCTTGATCTCTTCCCATGCCAAAGTCTGTCTTCTTTGCTGCATAGCAAGCCGAAGTCGACCATAGGAAGAAAAATAAATTTGAAGACATTACTGCTTAATCAACTCCAGCTTAACAAAGGTTGGTAACTGATTTTCATGATTCTTTTGATACGATTGCTTTTCTATTTGCTTTGTGCTTTTGACATCTTCCTACCACATCACTAAGCTTGAACAGGACGAGTTTCTGCCCTAATCTCGTCCCGCCTCCGGCCGGAAGTGAACCAAAGTGAAGGAATCCCAGTGTTCTGGGCGGAACTTCCTACCTTGATATGAACAAAAATTAATGATTAACCATCAGTTAGAAACCGCAATTCATTGGTTAAATATACAACCGTTTCGTTTTTGGTGGATTGTTACCTAAACGATGTTGATGAATTTTAAGAATTTGTTCAAAATAGAAATGCAGTTGAGTTTTGTAGAATGATTTTGTGTTTTTTATATATGTATAGAGAAGAAGACAACGATGCATGCTAATTTAAGCATGGAGTGGAAAGATAAAGTCAACATAGTTTAAGTAGAAGCGGCCGGATTCGAACTATGAAATAGAAAACCGTTTATCAAATCACATAGCAATGGATTTGGCCGTCATCAAAATGATATTTTCTCAAGGATTTTGGAAAAATGTCCATTTATTGGCCTCTCTCTCTCTTCTCTACTCATACTTCCAGTTACTCTTCTTTTCGTCTTCTCCATCATATCCTCGTCGTAGCTTTTCCCATGATTCAAAATCCAGAATTAAGAAACCTATTGGCATAATTACCGGACCAACTTCAGGTTTAGGATTGGTTACAACACAAGCTCTAGTGAATGAAGGCTATCATGTTATTCTTGGTTAGTTTTTCTTTTTTTTCCCCTTCCTCTTGGCAATTGTTACATGTATCATTTTTGTATTAACTTAGTTGTATAACTTTTGTACCTTCTTTTCTTACCTTTTTTTTTCATTAAGCAGGGATTAATAAGTTCAAAGGTTTGAATTTAATCTAAAATTTGGATTTTGGTCTATGATTTGGGTCAATGATCCGAATTTGAGAAATTCCTTTTCTAGTTAGAATCGTCACAATAGATGTAGTAGTTGTGACTATTTTTATACGATGTGCATTCAATGGACCGGTCATAATTTTTCTTCTTTTATAATTGGCAGTTGATCGAAATTCTGAAAACTTGTGTCAGGTATATTCGTGAATGCAGACTACAAAATATAATCCATGTGCTTTAATATATTTTATTCTGAAATGTTTTATTTTACAACAGACAATACAAGATATCAAGCACAAAAACGAAGATTCATGTTTGAAATCTTTCCTCGTTGACTTAGCATCATTTCAGTCCATAACGAACTTTGAAATGGCACTTAAAGATTGCCTTTCAGATTCTGATTTGCATCCTTCCATACAACTGTTGATAAACAATACAGGGATTTTGGCAGCAGAATCTCGAGTTACTGGTGATGGATATGACGAGTATGTTTCTTTTCCTCACATCACACAGCATTACAAACTATGCTCGACAATTATTGTAAGGACTTTAGCTTCTTTGTTTTGTGGTTAAGGCTTACATATGTGTAATGGAAAAACCAGAACTCAAAAATATGGAAGTGATTAAGTTGGCCTTTGGTTAACAAGACGGGAAAAGCTATTTCCTAACACAATTTGATTAGTGGATGACTTGGAACAGTTAAGGCTCCCACCTAGGCCGCCCCACCTAGGCGTTAGGCTTGGTTCGTCGCCTTGATTTTTGACTAATCCTTCTAGATGACGCTCTTTACATTATATAAGCATGTAAAAAGTTTTATAGGCACCATCCATGCACCAATTTAGGTTTAATGTCTCTTAAAAGCATCAAAATGTTTGTTTCTAAAATTTTATCTCAATTATTATTCTAGGATCCAGCAAAATCATTACCATACCATCTTTGATAAGTTAGTACTAAACAAAATACTAAAATTTTAACAAAAATGCATGATTTTATCAAAAATGCCTAGCTTCAATTAATCCTCGATTAACTCCGACCTCACCGATATATCCCTAGTCCATTCTTACCGGTTAGCATCCGCCTAGCGATGTTTACAACCTTGACTTGGCATCAAAATATTACGGATCACTGTAAGTCTACAATTCTAATGGCTGGATTTTTAAAGTCTATTTCTTGTCCTGTAACACTGAGTTTTCCCCAAAATCAATATTTTATGACCCTTTTAATCCCCAACTGGCAGTGTAGACTTGTGCTCAGTATATTCTTATATGGGAATATGTGTTGAAAATGATTTTAGAAAACCATTTGTTTTAGGAATCCGAGTGTGTTTATAAATTTCATACAAATGTTAGCGTAGTTTAAGGTTTAACATGGCCAATATTTAGTTTAAAAATAAGGTGGAGTGAAGAACATACATAATTGTTCATAGAGTATTAAGCACATGATTGTTGAATCTTTATACTAAATTATTCAAATGTAGATATACGTTTATGATCGTAGAATAACATATTAGATTCTGTTCCTTTTCAGGATGCTGGAGACAGATTACTTTGGTGCATTCCTTTTGACTAAACTACTTTTGTCACTACTTGAGAATAGTCCTATTCCTTCTGGAATAGTTAACATGTCGTCTTTTACACATTATTCTGGTATGCATGACTTTACTTTTGCATCAGGCAAATTGTTGATAAAACGTGTTGTGTTATTTTCGCTGAAATTTGCTGTGGAACTGGTGCTGTAATTATTGAATTAGATGTCAAGGGCAGTTAGAGCATCTCCAACAAAGGAGACAATTCATGTTACAGTATGTAATTTGTTTTTGCACCCAACAGATGTTACGTGGTGTAATATTAAGCCAAATGTTACGGTCTGAATTACACTCGAGTCGATTTTATCGGCTCGCTAGTTCATGAGCCGATAAAATCGGCTCATGGCCAATTTTTTTTCACTATTAAACCCTATTTTGTCATATACAAAAACAAAACCATTAATTTTTTTATAAAATAAACTTTGAAACGTAATAATAGATGATTAATAACCCTTACAAATACAAAAGAGCGAGTTGGTACAATAGAAAAGGACAACATCTTCACTGCATACATGATCGATAAGTTAGGACAAACATAAAATAAAACATGAAAATAGATAATGGTTCTTTATAACTAGGTATCGCCGTAATGGTTCCATAAATGATTCATAAGATCCTTCTGCAGCCGGTTATGGAGTTCTGCATCTCTATACAAAATCTGACGGGTCAAATGAATGTTGAAGTCCTCTTGTGTTAGTGGTAGGTTTTGTCAGAATACTTGCAGTGGTGGCAAAGCACCCTCGTAATCGAAGTGGCGTTGTTCTTCATCCATATCTCTTTCATCTTCTATAATCATGTTGTGAAGAACGATGCAAGAAAACATGATTATAGACATGTTACTCCTGGACCACAGCTGACATGGATTACTTATCATTGCAAATCTAGATTGTAAAACATCGAAAGCACGTTCCACATCTTTCCTTTGTCCCTCCTGCATCGCCGCGAACATGACTTGTTTAGAAGTTAAAGGATTTGGACATGTTTTAACAATGGTGCTCCATTTCGGGTAAATGCCATCACCTAGGTAATAGCCATGGTTGTAAGTATTTTGGCCTAGGGTAAATGTTAAAGGAGGTACCTGGCCTTGAGCAAGATCATTGAACAGATGTGATCTTTCTATAACATTTAAGTCGTTATTCGAACAGGGTATTCTGAAGAAAGTGTGCCATATCCACAGATCGTATGATGCCACAGCTTCCAAAATGATGGTTGATCATCTTTCCTTGCCATTGTACGCACTTGTAATCCCTTAGGACAGTTCTTCCATTCCCAGTGCATACAGTCCAGACTTCCTAACATTCCCGACCAACCCCTGCTTTTGTGCATCTTTCTGATTCGCACTACATCTACTTCGTTTGGAGACCGTAAGTATTCTTCTCTGTAGACTTCCACAACTGCTTGACAGAATGTTTCAAGTGTTTCTAGTGTCGTGCTCTCTGCTATGCGATATGCATTGTCCAAAGCATCGGCTGGAGTGGCATAAGCTAACATTCTCATAGCGGCCGTCATTTTCTGTTTACCGGACAACCCCTGTGTCTTCGATGCATTTTGTTTTACTTAAAGTAATCATTGTTATGTTGAATTCCAGCCAATATCCGAAGAAATAGCTTTCTCCGCATCCTGTATCTTCTGTGAAACATATCAGGCCCGTAAGTGCAATTGTCATTGTAGTAATCTTGCATCAAAGACTTGTGGTATTTAGCATGATTTCGGTGTATAAACCTCCTTCCAGGAACCGATCCCCCTCTGGTTGTGGACAATGAACCATACGCTTCACGATATAGGTCCCGTATTTCTTGTATTTCTTCTGCTTCCTCTTGAAGGATTTCATCTTCATCCGAATCGCTAGCAAAAGCCAGCAAGCATTTTGTGAAGCTGGAATCCATTTATATTTGTGAATAAGTTATGATTTGAGATATGAAGTGGAATGTTGCTGTTATATATAAGGTATGTGGTATTGGTAAGTGGGTAGCTGTATTGGGTGGAGTGTTCTCCTTTATTGGATGATGTGCTCCTTTATTGGAAAGAGAGTTCCTTTATCATTATGGTGCTCCTTTATTGGTTTGAGTTCCTCTTTATTGGACAGAGTGTTCTTTATTGGACAAAGTCCTCCTTTATTGGGTAGAGTGTTCCTTTCTTTATTGGACAGATTTCTCCTTTACTGTTAAGAGTGTCTCTTTATTGGACCAAGTGCTATTTTATATTAGATAGAGTGTTCTCTTTATTGGAAAGAGTGCTCCTTTATTAGTACGAGTGCGTCTTTATTGGACATAGTGTCCTTTATTGGACAGAGTGTCCTTTATTGGTAAGAGATTCATTGCTCTTTGCATCACATACGTTTAGACCGTTGGACGTTGCAGTACATAAATATTTTGCATTACATAACTTAGAAGCTTACAACAACGACAATTACAACATGAATATGTGCTAAAGCACAATTGAAAGAAGTACAACAACCGAACACATAAACATCAAATTTAAACTACAGTAATAAACGGTACGATAGTTTCCTCCCACACCTACCATGGAGGGGGGAAAAATCCAGCCTTAGCTGCGTCAGACACATTCTTGTTCAAACGTCGTATTTCGACTTGCGTTTCCAATGCATATTGAACTCCACGTTCGCACATCGGAGGGTCAATCCACTTCTTAAAGTAAAAACAGTCAATTTCGTCTGGAAAAACGGTGTGCGCTTGGAAAAACAGTAGGCTGCACAACCAAAAAAACGGTGTCCCCATTTAAACGTAATGAAGTTCGGAACGTTATAAAACTAGGGTCGAGTCAATTTAAAAAGGAGGGTCGTCCACTTACCGTCCTTATTTACACATTTAAGCACCCGAAGGAGTTAAAAATGAGCTAAAAATGGAGGGTCGTCCACTAACCTCCTTATTTACACGCTTATCACCCGAAGGAGTTAAAAAGGAGTTAGAAAGGAGGGTCGTCCACTTACCCTCCTTATTTACACATTTAAGCACCCGAAGGAGTTAAAAATGAGCTAAAAATGGAGGGTCGTCCACTAACCCTCCTTATTTACACATTTAGCACCCAAAGGAGTTAAAAAGGAGCTAAAAAGGAGGATCGTCTACTTACCCTCCTTATTGCATTCAAGTTCGATGTTGCTTCCACTTGTGATTGTGTGGCAAGAACTGTTAAAATTAACAAGGTTGTCAGCAAAAAGAGAAAAAAGTTAAATCTGATGAACATCATTTCAAATCCTATTATAATTACCTAAGTTGGCCCATTGGTGCATATTTTCTTTGGAATTTCTGGATGGTGTCTGATTGTTTTATCCATAATAAATAATTTTTTTAAGGTAGCATTTGGTTTAAAAATGAGTTTTGTGTTATGTTTTCAACGTGTACTTTAAATGTTTTGAAGAAGAGAATTTAGTGGTAAACAGACGATCTTGAAAATAGTTTTGACATATAAAATTAAAAGTGCCTTTATTCTTCTGTTACTCCATCTTTTGGGAAATGTGAAAAACTATATTCTTTCTTCCTTTTAAAATTACACTGTCCATGATGTTTGGTTTAACTAATCATTGCGTTTTTGGCGGAACATGTTGTAAATTGTAGGTGTCAAAAGTATGTGACAATCAAGTGAAACAAAAACATACCCACCAACATACTCTAGGCTTTTTGTTACAATATTTATTTATCTTTACCATCAAGCTTTACTGTTGCTCATGGTCATTGGTAACTAGTGAGATTTTTTTTTTCCTCTCCTTTTTCTCTTTTACTTTATGCAAGCATAACACTCATTTTGATGTCTCTTTGTTCAAGCCCAGGACTTCTAGAATCTCAGTTTACCATGCCTTGTCGCTTGAGTTAGTGATCTTTGATGAATTTATATTTTGAAGTGTTACACCATGATATACTTTTTAAGTAAATTACCTTGTCGACCTTGATACCAGGTACAATATTTTGACTAATGAGAACGTCTACCATCCTTTTCCCTTCGACAGTGGACTAGTAAAGAGTTTCTTCAAAACGGGTTGCTCCAGTAATGCACTGTTCCAGTCCCAGTGCTGACACCAAGTTCTGTAGGCCTGTTTGTTTGCTTCAGTGTTCTCAAGTCTGATTGAATCCAGTCTTCCGCTACAAATATATCGACAGTCGACCGTCTAGTTTTCACATTAGTGTAGGGACATATACACACAACACATTTGCATATGTTCATAAAAAAATTAAAAATTTCTAAAGGACAATGAACACCTATGGATGATGGATGAGTAGATGGTTGCAGGTGGTTGTTAGGACAGTAACGTTCTTCTTAACTTGTAGATTTTGGGATGAAATCCTTTAAGTATGGAAGAAAGTAACACCCCAGAATTTAATATACTATAACCATGCTTAAAGATAATAAATTGGGAATAACCTAATTAAATATTCAGAATTAAATAAACTGGTATTACCGTTGCATTCATCTCAGAATTCTGGTTCAGATAGACTCCAAGTTTGCATAAATACAGATAACGTATGAAGAAGTTATGGGCATTAGAAGTTTGTATACATATAAAATCTTATGTATAAATATAATATAATAATTCCAGAAAATTCAAAGGAAACGAGCCGGGAAAAGTGGCGGCAAACCAGACCAACGTTGGACAACCTAAAACGACTTGTGTCGACCTATGGGTCGACCCATGGGTCGTTGGGTCAACCCACCGACGTCTGGGCATATTCACCCAGTAAATCTGGACTGTTTTGCGACTATGTTTGTTGCTGACTCAACGCTATGCGTATGGTTTGGATTAATACCCTAATATCCAAAGGATGAGGTTTACTTTGTGAATCTATAAATATGTGGCTTCTCCCATTATGATTTACGCCATTACTTCATACCTTCTGCTTCCGTAGATCTTTTCTAAAAATATAAACATACAATGGAGGAATGTTGCCGAGTCTTGGATCCACAGAGGCAACATTCAGGACTTGCATACATACAACAACTAAAAGGATTGGACTGGACATTTTCTACGGCATAGAGTTATATATATAATAGATTTATTCTCTTCTTCACTAAGACCTACTGTGAGTTTCATGTCAATTTCAAATTTGATTTCTTATACTATAACATGACAGTTAAATAAAATTGGTTTAGGATATATAGTGTTTGTAAGATAAATGTTATACATTTTTTCACTGTTAATCAGGATATATAGCGTTTGTAAGATAAATGTTATACATGATTTCACTGCTAATCACCTATGTCGTTATGATAAGTAAAACATATGCCTTTGTTGTTGGATAATTAACAAGTTATATGTATCTATCTTTCTTTTCCCATTTTCTATGTTTTATGTTTATTTCTAGTCTTGCCGATATGCCTATGTGATTTGATTTTATTCTCCTTCCTCTGTTTTCCCTTTTTATTTTACGCCAAAGCTAGGCTATATCCGATTAGAGTGTGCATATAATTGGAGCAATAATGAATGACATAAAAAGAGGAATTTAGGCATGTTATTAAACTGGGACAGTTTAACTATAATGCGGAAAATGGATAATCTACACATGTTTAGACTTGCTGTAAACTGATAAAAATGGGATAATATGTATATATATGCTATAAGCTGTAGAAATGTTGTAATGACCCGGTAAAAGAATTCGACGCTCGAATTCGGACAATAATACATAAATCATATTACTTACCAAAACTCAAGTATCAAAAATCCTGGATAGTTATTCGAAAGAAGTTAGAGGGCGAGATAAGAAGGAAAGAAATATTAGAATAAAAGAAGAACACGACATTAGAGTCTCACGTCGCAACGGAAAAATATATATAATATATAAATAAATCTTTACTGAGAGATTTAAAAATACTTACAATCATCAGAATACATCACACATCTGGATAATATAATATCATGTCCTCATGTACAACACACAGCAGAATAGATCTATATGGTATCATACGTCTGAACTCTTTCAGCTCGTCTCTTCACAACATCGATAATCTGAACCTGTACAATCCGGTCTAACCCGAGCATTACAAACGCCGGATCAGTCTGGTGAACCAGAATGAGAAAAACACACTAAGTTTAAGAGTATCATCAACTTGATTTTTAAGTCAAAATCTTTTTGAAAGAAAAGGATAATCGTAAGACCAAATCCACACATAAATACAGACGGTTTTTACCTTATGATAAACCATAACATTTTTGAAATCAATATCTTTTCTGATATTATAATAATGTTTAAATGCAAGTAAATATCAATCCAGCAGAACGCTTGCATCTCACGCTCCACATATGTAGTATATAATCAAACCGCGAGCTCTTATTGGAGAACAGATTTCCTGGCAAGGTATGTGACCACCTTTCTGACAATATACCTTTGAAGATGAATACATTGGGCTTCAACAAGAACATCTTGCAACCAAGGCTAAACATGACCGACCCCTCACTTCTCTTGAGAGTACCGAATATGTCGTTACCACGGTTGGGGGCCAGCCAACCGAATCGATAACATACATATAAAAATAAAAGGGACAACCGAAGGCATTTGATTTCTCTAGATCAGGTAATGATATACCCTTTTGATGGGTGCGACCCACATAACTATGCGACCTACCGGATTTTGTGCCATTTTTCAGTTGATGAGGCTAGAGGTTAAGCTTATCCTTCAGATCAACATATCTCCATCCACTTTGAATGCCACATCGTTAGATCCGCCAATAATCACTAATTGACGTCCACAAAATATACTAGTTGTTAAGATAAAGAAGTTTCCCTTCTATGCCATCAACTTGGTACATTTGAAGAAATCAATGTACGCGATCCCTTTGGAAATACTCTGTCAGAAATCCATCCATACAAGTCATCCAGGAACAGGATGAACCGAAGGCACCCTCCTCCCATATCCTAGGTATCACAATATAGATCAGTAGAGATTAGTCCTTGCAATCCGAAGATTCCAACCACAACAGAATCACAGTATGTCTCTTATTGCAAAGTCTGAGATTTTAAGTAATCCTTCCACTTATGAAGATCCACGGTCTTAAATGATCCATCTTTAATCTTCATGTATTCGCTTGTTCGGAATGATTTTTTCGAATATAAATTCGATCCCGGTCTTTCCGTATCAACAATCGTTTTGGCTAGATTTGATAGTCGGTTATTTAACTATCAAATAAAAAATCGTGCAAATAAAATGATTTCATTGGTTCAATACTCAACATCACTTGGCCTTTTTAATTAAAACATTAATGAATGATTAATTTAACTTCTAAATCTTCCAACATTTCAATATAGTATTTACTTCTTACTTATATACTAATGTTTTCAAAACCATTTCATTATGATACTTAGAAAAAATACCTTATATCAATATTCAATTTCCACTCAATTCTCTTTTCAAATCATTTGTTATACCATTACTCATTATCTATAATTGGGAAAATCAATTCAGCTTATCATTCATTAAAAATCGTTACGAAATCTATATAGCTTTATTACTTGGAAACAAAATCCAACACTTCTCCTTTGAGAATAAACTCATTTCAAAAATCTCCTTTTTATTTCCTTTTACTTTTGAAAATATCGTTATATTTTCACAATACCTCCGTTTATTTTTTCCATTGCTTTGGAAATCTTATTTACATATATTCTAGAGTTCTATTATTCCCTATTTCTTCGGAAATCATAATTTATAATTTCAAATCTTTTATTTCCGTTACTTCAACCCTCATTAGTTCCTGACCGTAAATTGGTAAGAGAATAATTCTCCATGTATTAACCCCGAAGACTGAAATCAACATCAGATTAACACTCAGAAAATCATCCTACTCAACAAATCTCCAGTTAGGTTCTAACTCTTAAATTCCTTATCTTAACCCCTTATCTACTCATATTATTTCACTTTTAATCCAATCAACCATTTCTTCTTTGAAAATCTCGTTTCAATCCCATTCATTTCACTTAATTCAATATTAAGTATCGCCAATTCAAAATCAATGCTTGAACTTCTCATTTCTTTTATAAACCTTGTTTATAACTCCGGATTAATATAAAATCCTTTTATCATGCATCCTTTACTTAATTCGATTATTAAGTAATCATTTTTTTCAAGCCATCGTATTTGCTTAAAAATTCCTATTATACCTTGTTATAAAACTCGGGTTTTAAATATAAAACCGTCCATAAACTTCTTTCATAATAGAATTTAATTTCATTTCAATTTCTATTACTTTTTAAATGAATGTCAACTAAAAAGTAAGCCTTTAAATTAATATTATTATTTAAAATAATAATTTACTTCAACCATTGATTACTGTAGAAGAAGTTAATTTCTTTATTAGCTAAAGTAAATAATAAATTCCCATTTTAAAATCTTATTAAAAATTAAAACAATTATTCGTTGAACCATTTCATGAGATTACTACCAAACAAACTAATTAATAATCATTCTCACTTAAAACATTTGACTTAGTCACCCCAAAACACAGTTATTTCATTAACTGATTCCAATTACTCCTTCCTTCAAATTAATTAATAATATAATTAATTTAAATAATTCTATTTAATTGTGTTTTAAAAACAATTATCCAACTCTTAACTGTTAGGTTAATTTTCTACTTTCTTGCTTATAAATCTGATTAACATCAGAATTTACGTGGTAAAATACATTAATAATTAATTATAAACTGAAATAACAAATAATAAATATTTATTTCCTTTTTAATAATCATTTATTCAAAATGTTATACTTGAGAAAAATCTATCTTTAGTTAGGAATAAATTTTACAACATCATTTTGTTAATTCACTTGACTGTAAATCACCATTTACAAAACGATTAATTTATAGGCCATATGCTGCCAAATACTCAACCAATACCGCCCATTAGTTAAAACAAAACAAACGTCGAATTTTAATTCAACGGTCAATAATCAAATCAATCATCCAATCAGAACCGTTCATATCATGATAATTTGAAAATAAACAACATTTAATATATTTGAAGAATCCAGTTGGATCCCTCCAACTTGTTCTTCCCTGTATGCAAATATGTTATCTCAAACAAACTTATTCAATTCAATTAAACAATGATTTTTAATAACGGTATATAATGATTATTTAATATCAACCAATTAACAAAACAATTCAAGCAATCCATTAAGTTTAACACGTTTATTTAATAAACATGACCAATAGGGTAAGTTATCTCCATTGAGTCAAATCGTTAAAATAACAATTTGATATTTCAAAGAAATTAAACAACGTTTAATTTTATCGGTTCAGTCAATATATGAATATATATTTAACAAACAGTCAACCATTAACAACCATAGCACACAAAATAAAAAACCCGAGTTATATAAAATATAAGTGGGATGAACTAAGTGAGCTTAACTCAACTTGATTTGATTCCGTCGTCGAGAGAACGACTTGTTTTCAATTAAATTAAACAACATTTAATTTAACTGAAAATTCCACCTGCTTCCAAATGCGTCGATTTCTGTTCCATAATATAGCACTCGTCACGATGATTCCTACGGTATATGTTTTGTCCGATTCTGGTAAGATATGGGTAAGTTATTATCATTTAAATGTTTATATAATTTTACACACTAATTAACTTTCTTAATTAAATTAATAGCTAATTACGTTTTCAAAAAGAAAATATGTCGACTGTTTTACTGTGCATTCCTTCGTTCCAGTTTTTGTTTCAAACCGACTCCGTGAAGCCTAATACTATCAAACTCCACCTGCAACTTTTAATATACATAACAACTCTTAATTAAATAATTAGTTTGTACTAATTACGTGAATTAGAAATAAAGGGGTCGATGCTTCTCTTTACTATTCTCTTCAAACCTGCGTCTCCAGGCCGATCTGTATAATTTTACGATTAAGTTAATCACTATACTTAATTAATTAATTACTTAATTAACCATTCATTATTAAATTAATTACATAAAAACAGATCGGCCACTCTATATTTTTCGTCGCCACCTCTTCATATGAGCCTTTGCCCTATACAAAATCACCACGTTGCCCTTAATCTTCATCATGCCGCTTCCTTCCACCACCGGCTACTGATCATGGGTCATCAAGACCTGTGTCGCTTCACCGCCGACCTGCGCCAGGAGGATCACCCAGCACGACGCGTCCAACCACCCGCCCCCTCACTTAGAACGTCATGGCTTTCAGGTGCCGCTCCGGCCACCCCAATATGAGAAAGTCCAGCACAACCGTTGGATAGGCTGATCTCGTTGCCCTCTATAACACTGTAGTTGGAAGAATTTTAGATCGAAGCACGGATGTGGAGATTCTATGGAAAGAAAGATAGTGAATTTTGGTTCGTTCATTTCATTTCAGCGGCGACGAAAAAGTCTGTTGATCACGCAACCCAGAAATTAGGTTTAGAACTGTGCGTATATATAGTATTAAGGGTTGGGAAAGACTTATTATTATTTTAATCAATTAAACTTCATGGTGAAGTAACAAGTTAAAACAAGCACATACGACATTCATTCAAGACTAAACTCCTAATCCTAGCATAAAAAAATTTCCAGACCCGATGGGACAGGTTTTGTTAAATTCCGAGGTCGTTTGTAAAAAGTCCTTTATAAATCATAGGCTAAAAATCAAGCATTTAAATTTCCCATGATCACAAAATAAATCATATCAAATTGAAAATTTGAAATTCTATTAGACCTTTTCCTTACGGATCCAATGAAATTTGTTTTGTTAATATTAGAGTTTGTTTGGCCATTCGTTTATTCCTTTAAAGTTACCCCTGTCTAAATTGGACAAAATAATATAAATTATTAAGACATTTATCGTTGCCATGATCAAACGGTAAGTCCGACTGACAGGAAAATTGAAATCTTATAATAATTAATTAATATGAATCCAACAGCACAATCTTCGTCTCTTTCCTTTTTATTTAGATATTCAGGAACTGGTACGCTGCCAGGGCAACAGCTACCTCCTTATCCTAGGAGAAAAAAAACTTTAAGAAAAGATGACCATGTCAGAGTTTAAGCTTCTTGATTTAACCTCTATGAAGAGTAGCAATGAAGAGATATGTAGCCGACTGAGGGTGTCCATTAAGAGGAAAGGGCTGAAAACAGTTCCTTGGCTACTGAAGTGTCAACTCTCGGGCATGAGCAGTCGGATATGTTAATGAAGCATGCGTGGAGATTGAAAACAAGGGAAGAAATTCTTTCTGATACCAAGCGGATAGTTTACGAGACTCTGGTTCAGATTTCCTTATTTTTGAGGGTGCATTTTCCAAACATGGTGTCTGATTGTTATGAAAAGGCTCTCTTTTTAGTTTACTGTGATAACTATGGCGAGTTCCCTGGTATGAACTTTCCTTCTCTTCCCTCATCTCTCCAAAATAAAATCTTGGGGGTGTTATTGCTTCAAATTGAGAAGCTGAGGTTTTCTAAAGGGGGGAAGGTGAGGGTTGAGGATCTTTTGTTTGTCGAAAAGATACCTGACTGTTTAATGTTTGGAGATGATGAAAATTTGGTTTTGCATATAGAAAGTGGTAATGTAGGTGGTTCGCCCGGTGATGGTGGGTTTGCAAAGGGAGTCAATTCTTTGGAGCTTGATGAAAGAGAGCAGGTGATGTACATAGCCTCCCCCCTCAGGTATAAATCATAGTTTCTGAGTTCTTTCTTTACTTGTAGAAGTTGGCCCTTGATGACTTGTTCTTATGGTGATGGAAATTCTGTTTTTGCTGGTTACCCTGCTTTTTAAAGTTGACCTTCATTCTCTCTCTAAGCTGAAGGGGTAATTTATTACAAGGCCTCCTTTTAAATTGGGCAGGGAACGCTTCTTGAAGGAGCTCAAACATATTTACATGAAGTACCCTCAGTTGTCTTTCAACTTCTTGGGGAATGACAGGGAGGTGATATGAAAGAAACTTATAACTCATCATGCAAAGTTAATATGTAACATGAGGGAAAAGAATACCGGGGAGAGAAAATAACTTTGTAGTGTTCTTTTTAGTTGACAACAGCGGGTGTGGGCGCAAATTGTATTCGTTTTTACCTTTTTTTCTTCTATCAAATGCATCTCTTGGGTTCAAATAATGATGTTTTATAACAATAAATCTCGCAAAAGGTAGCTTATTTGTTTATACAAACAGGAAAATTCATCCGAAGACACTTCCTCTTTTGTAGATACAGTTGTTTTGCTTACTTTGCGTTCAGGAGATTTTCCAGGGAATTTCCTTACCGACATTGGTGGTAGGCACGATTTGTCTAGGGGGCAATTTATGCAATATTTGCTAGAACAAATAAGTGTATTGGAGCCCCGAATAAGGCAAAAGGATAAAGACATCCTTAAAGCAAAGAGGAGTATAAAGATGAATCCTTTTATCAATTTTGATGGACAAAAAGACGAACTTCCACGTCAAGCTATAGACTTACAGGAGAGATGCAAATACGTACCAGTAAAATGTAAAGAGTAGGGAACTATCTTCAGATGCATTCTTGGGATCCCCTCTTCTGGCGTTTCGCATGGTTCGACGGGACCGGATTCTTTGGAATTTGAGATAGGGGACTTTCCCTCTAGAATGGATCATTCCCTTGCTATCATGTGGCATAGACTGGCTAAGACCAATATGAAAACTTTTTACAATAGGAAGGGGATTGAGGGCAACTCTCGTCGTAACGACTTTTATACCTCCAAAAGTAGGAAATTACAAAAGGAGAAACAATCCTTGCGCAAAGATGCCATTGACTTGAGAAGGAAAACAAAAAACTTCGTGTGATGGGCAAGGCTTTCAATCAAGCTCTAAAGTGGTAGCCTAAACCTTCAGATGACTCATCTGTGGTCATGGAGAAGGTGCGAAAAGTCGACGGGCAAATGCGCACTGCCTGTACGGAAGTCGTAGTGTTGGGGCATGATTCCCCGATGTATTTATTTCATGAGTTTTCTTGTAAACAATTATGTAATGTACGAAGTACAAGGTATTTTTTCAATGGAGTATAGTGTTTTAAAGAGGCAATATACATGGATAAGGGTAAGACCTACAATGATATTACTTAATACACGGCCGTGCATCTCAATATAAACGTTTTCCCCTTTAGCTATGGTTATATCATGACAAGGTGCAAATTCCCGGCATTTTTGTTGGGAGTTTGTCTTGTGGTCTTTTAAATAGCGTCCTATACTCTTTGTGGGATTAACAGTATCGAGGTGTGTCCAACATGAAAAGTCTACAGTGCTCGTTCGTATTTTGTGTGTTATTGCGAACATTTGATATACTCGTGTAAATCAAAGACACTTTCCTAAGAAAAAAGAAAGTTGAGGTGGGTTACCAGTTCATGCCTAACGATGGTGGAAATGCGCTTCCAAGCCGGATCTAAATTGGGTAAGGATTGACTAACTCTTCCCTGTTCAGCTGTAAGAATTTGAACCGATCTAGATCTAGATGCCTTGTGCTAAGAATGGAACCCTACATCCGGCTGTGATTTGCGCCTGGGCTCGACATCAAGACAGAGCCGGATTGCTTCCTCATATGTTTGTAAAAAACTGAATTGACCCTGATTAAGATATTTAAGATTGTAGGCCAGAGACTCCTTTTCGACTCTAATGGAAGTCTCGAAATAACCGTTATCCAAATAATTTAAAGATTGGGAATCATGGACACTCCTTCCGACATTCGCAAAGCGTCAACTCAACCCAGACTTAGGTATTAATATAGATGAAAGGAACCTCCTCCGGTATTTGTGAAGAGCCGAATCAATCCAGATTCGGGTGTTAATATAGAAGACTGGAACTCCCTCTGGTACCAGTGTAGAGTCGAATTAAACCAGATTCGGGTGTTAGTATAGAAGACTGGAACTCCCTCTGGTATTTGTGAATAACCGCATCGACCCAGATTTGGGTATTAGTATAGAAGACTGAAACCCCCTCCGGTATTTGTTGTTTCAGTATTCCTTTTGGATTCGATTGGTGAAGAAGAGGTTATACATGCTTCTTGAGCCTCTCCTTGGGCTTTAATGTCAGAGCAGAGGATGTACGTGCTTTGTTGGCCACTCTCTAGGCATGTGCGTCTGGGGCGCTTGGCTAGCTTATCCATAAGCAGGGCTCAAGGACTTACCCGACCTCCCTCTAGGAGGTGTCGTTCCTAGGGGTGAGCGTTCGGTCGGTTCGGTTGGTTTGGACGCAAAAAATCTCAAACCGAATTAAAACCTAAAATTTTCCAAACTGAACCGAACCAAATTAATTTCGGTTAATTCGGTCGATAACCGATTTAACCGAACTTGAAGGATGTATTATAATTCAAATGATACATTCACTCAAAGTAAACCATAAAGTCATGTTTGGAGAAAGTTTATATAGTAAATTTTAAGTTTATGATAAGATTTGATCTATTTGCAATAAATGCATTGGTATTATATAGCTAAACTAATTATTTAAAGTACTACAATACCATAAAATTAGATAAAAAATTAAAAGTTCGGTTAATTCGGTTAAACCGATAACCAAAAATAAATATTTTACAAACCGAATCCAAACCAATTTAGTTTTGAAACCGAACCGAACCGACCGAAATGAACTGGTTTGGTCGGTTAATTCGGTTTGAACCGAATATTGCTCACCCCTAGCCGTACCCTGACCATTCTAGGCGATGACAAGGTCTTAGAAACTTAGACGGGGCCATCATAGACACAGAACCTTGGTTTTCTATTTTCATGCTCTATACAGACCATCGTAGGTACTGATAGAGGCTTATACGCCACCCCCCTCCGAGGGGTGCCCTATCCTGACCATCATAACTGATTATAGGGGTTTGCGCTCCCTTCTGCGGGTAACGCGGAACATAAGAAGAGGTAGGACATGCTCTTCTACGAGCAAAGGTAGGACGTGCTTAGTTCTAGCAGAGGTAGGGGCGTACTCTTCTGCTAGTAGAGGCATAGAGTGCTAAAGTTAGATGCACCACCACGACTATTTCTAGTGTGAAATGGAGGCTTACGCTTTTGATGCTTTAACCCTGCCCCTTCTGATTTGGGCATGGAGAAAGACTAACACGTCACCCCCATCCGGGGGATGCCTCGTCCTGACCAATTTGGCAATTACGAGGGATTTAATCCATTTACATTCTAACTCCCTTTCGGGTTTTCTTGTGACTTCCAAGAAGAGGGTCTTCCATACCCTTGAATCATGTTTCGTAATCTTTTTCCAAAGGATTCTTACTGAATTCGCATCGATCTTTTCGTAAATTCTCATAATTAACCTTGGCTAACAAATCTAACGATGGTTTCCCTAAGGGTTCTGCAGTGATTAGTCTCATGTCCATTCATCAGGTGGTAATGACAACAAGGCCCTCCCGTTTTCCTTTTGTATTTGGGCTTCTTCTTCATGAATGCCCAATAGTTGAGTTCGTGTTTGGTTAGGAAGTAAACGTTATCCATCGACGTAATGAGTAGTATTCTTTGGGTACCCCTGCGTACGTTCTTCTCTTTGCTGCTAGGGTCTAGTCCTCTTGTGGCCTAACCTAGCTGTGGTGTCCAAACGTTCGTTCTTTCCTCCCAGAACATGCTGAAATTGATGTGACATCTCTTTAAACCATTTGTTGGTGAAGTGGTTGAAATCTTCCACTATTTCTCGTTCGAGTGTCATTCCTTTAACTTACCTATGGAGAGCATTCTTTAGGTGAGAGAAAACACTAGGATCTTCTGATGTAGATCCACATGATGGGAGCGCTAAGGTTTGTCCTATATGGGAAAACCTATCATCCCCAACATCGTGAGCATGTAGTTCCATTTTTCTCTTCTGCTTTATCACCCGCAAGGCTTCTACTCTTAACTTTTGCTCCTCCATCACCCCATAGCTGGTGGTTATTGAATTATCCACTCGAGATCCTGAAAAACTTCGTCTGGGTCACTTACTCATAACTTTTCTTCTTCAAATCTAGTCCAATTCGAGATAGAACAACCCAGCTAGATATGTGATGTGGCTAACCAAAGGATCAGAGGTTAGAGCCCTCTTTCTAGCGCCAAAATGTTAAGGATATTTTTTGTCAACACTGGAGATGGGTCAACAGGGACGGATCTAAAGTAAAAATAGGCGGTTCGACCTATTTTTCTGGTTAAATCGGATCTCCACCGTAGATATCAAAGCTCGGAGGTGTGGGATCGCTAAGAACTATCAGACTGGATCTAAGCTCAGAGAATGAAGTACATTCTACTATTCGAGGACATGTAAGGATGGAAATCCATGCTTATCTGAAGGATGAACAGTAAACTGCAACAGTGATGATTAGAAAATAACAATATACACTTACAGAGCAATTTTCTTATAAGAAGATCCCTTTTTATTGAACTTTCATTTGGAATACATAGATGTAATAGGGGGAATCCATGAATTAATCTCAGTGCGGAGCTTATTTTTAAGAGTACAAGTGTAAAGGAAAAAAATCCCCCCCTAAATGTGACCCCTGAGGTCTTGTTTATAGTTGTTCAGGATTCCCTACACTGAGGGGCTATTGGGCTTGTAGGGGTCTTTGTCGGTCGCCCTTTCCTTAGTTTCGGGCACTTGACTTCTGGCCGTCTTTGGAGCATCAGTCACGGTCTTTGGGTGGTATTTGAATCCTTGATAACAACTCTCGAATATTGGCTCTCGGACGTAAGCTTTTGGATGTAGGCCTCTGGCTTTATCGTGAAGAATTAGAGGGGCTTGACCTCATGATGTATGTTGATAACTGCCGATTCGAAGCCACTATGGTTTTCGGTACTAGGTAGATTGTTATGGGTAGCCTGTATCTCCACTTGAGTCCCGGTTAGTTCTTTGACAGTGTTCTTTTGAAGTAGCCTGGACCCTCGAAAGAGGGTCTTCTGGTGTGACTTCAATTTTATTTGCGGATTTGGCCATTTGGTATTCGTACGACAACTGCCCCAAAACCTGGTTCTGGATGATCCTTGCGTTTTCTCAGTTTAGTGCCTTCGATGCCCTTGCCTTCAGGTTTATCGATTCTTAGGTAGGTCATTAGCAAAGATCTCTTTGAGCTTCACGCGATGGTTTTACTGCTTTTGACTTTCTTGATTTCAGATTAAGATAACTCTCTGCATCAGAATCTTTCTATCAAGCAGATATTGTCGGAAGACTTTATCAGATTGACCCTAGCGAATTGGTTATGCCCTGTAGCTTTTATGATCCTTTCCCCTAGGAGGGTTTTGGTCGATGCAGATTTTAGGGTTATTTCTACCTGCTTTCAGCCCTTCCTACTAGTTGGCCCCACTTCCTATTGAGCCTTCGGTGAGCTTTCGGTCATCCGACACCCCTTCACCGCCATCTTATGCTAAGATAATTGTGGTAGTAACACCACCCTTGGACACCATTAAATTTTTGATGATATTGGTTCCCCAAATTCCAAATGGTCATAGGCTGATCGTTTGAGCAAGCTCTGTTGGTAAAGGCCATGGAATCTTAGCAAACATCTAGCACCCGTCATAACATTGAGTGTGGTCAACTTCATCTCGATTAACATCTAGTCAAAAATATACGTAATGGAGAATTTTCTTTCCTAAAGTATATCCCTCCCCTTTCTGATGTAGTCACTGAACTCGCCTTTGTGTACATCATGTGACTCTGGTTTGGAGTTGTTGTAGGCTACACACCAGGCGACACCAGGGAAGTGTAATGGGGAAACTCTTTTGTATAGCACTCCCTCTTGAATGATATAGTGTAATGTTCTGCAGAGGATTGATTATTTCTCATTTTAGTTTTCAGGAAGGATTCCCCATTGCAAGTAGTCTATGGTTGGAGTTATCCACTTCTCCAGCTCAGGCTCCATCATTAATATCCAATCAGTCTCCATCTGATTGATTTTTAGAGACTCGAGTATTTCGATTAGAACAGTTCCCATAATCTGTGCATTACTAGAACGGGTTAGCTTGGTTAATGAGTGCTTTTTCACTCTTATCCCGGAGTATATGGTGGCGTAATGTTTGAAACCGCTAAGAAGTTCATGTACCCGAGCAAGGTAAGGAGCCAATAGTACTCCATTAGCTTGAAACCCCCTCATACTTCGCAAATAACGAGTTGTGAATTTGAGAAAATCTGAATGATTTTATCCCCAATTCTTTGGCAATTTTGAGTCCAGCAATCAAGGCTTCATATTTAACATCATTATTTGTAGCCGAGAAAGGGAGTTTCAATGCATAACAAATTGAGCATTCGTCAAGAGTTATAAGCAAAATTTCGACACTAGAACACATATTTTGGTTGATTCATCTATATATAATTTTCACTGCATGAGTCTTTGGGAGTAGTGTACTCGGCGATGAAGTCTGCCATTGCTTCCCTCGGGAAGAGTAATGTGAGGTCAAATTAGCTCAACTTGATGTTTCCGCTTGCAAATGCCTTAGGTCATCAAAGGACCTACCGTACCAGCTTCTTAAGATATAATTTGGTAGGATGAGATTTAAGATAAAGGTTGAGCTTCCTGGAGGAGATTAGCTTGAAGTAGGCAAGATTTCAGGTTTGGATAGTTTTTTTTTGGCACTTGTTTTTTGTTGTTGATGTTGTATGCTTGCCTCTGAATATAGCTCTACACGCGCATAAGTGCGAAATTGATCGCATGAATAGAAACAACTAGGTATATGAATAGATCCTCGTGATCTGTAGGCTTTGACCGGATGAGAGGTCTCTTGTAACAACCTGTATTTTTAATAACATGCTATAATATAAATCAAGGCAGAATTAAATTGAAAAATCTGAATCAAGGGAAACGGGCAGTGCCATTGCGTTCGTCTCGGAAAAATACGCGAAATAGAGTCCGAGTTTTCGAAAAACGAAGTCCGTATGACCAAGTTATGGCCCAATGAAGTTTTCAGAAAATTCCAAGCCCGAAAACAGTTCAAATTCGAATTCAGATTCGAATTGCAACCAAGGCAGAATGGGCGGGAATGTTTCCCGCCCCAGGCAGGGTCGACACGGGTCGACACCAGTGTCGACCCCCCCAATGGGTCGACACCCATGTCGACCCAGGGGTCGACACCCATGTCGACCCAGGGGTCGACCCCCCACCCCCCCCCGGTCGGACCAGTTTTTCTGGTGCACCATTTGTGACATGTTGATTCTTGCTCTAGAAGTTTCTGACGGGATTTGACGGACCTGATGTGTTTTAGGGTTAATCCTATGGTCTAAACTAACCTAATGACCTATAAAAAGACCCCTAGACCTAGCCTATACCCTCATTACTCATTCCTACAACTAAATGCTACCCAAATATTCACTAATCATGGCCTCCACCTTCTTCATGAGAGCATGGGTGTCTCAAATTAATCTATGTCATAAAGGAGCCATCTTTCTTAAGTAAAAGAGCCATCTTTCTTTGTCTTTGGGGTTATTCCTTCTTGTTCTCAAGTCTTGAAGTGGAGTTTATCGTCTTTGGTTGCGGATTTGCTAGTGTGGCTTCGTCTCAATCTTATTTTATATTAATTCTAGTCTTCATAGCATTGTAAGCCCTATAATACTCTTAGATTCTAACTATGAAGTTAAATGTGATATGTTGCAAGTTGAGTTTGGGCCTAAGTATGATATGTGCTTTGATCTTATCATGTTATGCATAAATATATTCTATGCATGTTTGTGAAACTATCACCTTTACCTTATGCGAAAGCTATGAGCTTTGATTAGAAATGTTGCATTATGCAACATGAGAACTCTTATAACCTTTATGATAACTCGCATATAATGTTATATGCGAACTTCTAGTCATCACCCTATGTCATTCATGATCATGTTCCACCTATTTGCTTAAGTTGATATTATGCATGTTTTGAGGCCTATGATGTAATATGCAAGCTTATGAACATATTTATGCCTCATATGCCACCATGTTTAACTTGTGGCCAACCTTATTACCTTATGCCCTTTTGTCATGCTTTTGCCAAGTTCCCTCTTTTGATCTATGTTATGTTATGCGAAACGTACATGTGATGGGAATGCGTTGGGTTTGGGTAATATCAATGACATGAAACATGATTTTGAAATATGACATGAACATTGACTTGTGATTATGTTGTAAACATAATAATGGACATGACACTTAGAAAATATGAGTGTGGCCAACTCGAGGTTGGGTTGAGTTTGTAGCATAAATCTACCCGGAACCGACCGGCTTAACTAGTGGCTACAAGCAATAGGACCCAATGTGAGTAGTTGGTCATGTTGCACCTGAAACCCGAGGTTAGACCAAGTTGTGGTGTAAAGCTACCCGGACCCGCCCGGCTTAACTAGTAACCACAACAAGGTCTAATGTGAGAGGTTGGGTGCATTAAATTAATTAATGCCACATGGTAGGGTTAAGTCATGGACCACTTGAACACTTAACCAATTAAACATGATGGGTTGACGCGGTTAAGTCATGAACCTTGGGTACACTTAACCAACTTGATACTTGATTGGGTAGGGTTAACCACATTTAACTCGCTAGAAACCCTAGTTACGTGGTCCTTTTCACCAGTAACCCTCTTGATTGTATCATGATACCCTAGGGACTAGGCTAGGGTGGGGCACGATTACTGGGTTGACATGTAAGCGACCAAAACGACGGCTGAGTAGGTGCGCCGGTGTAGGTTCAGGCGGACCATGGTCGTGCACATGGTCCGGAGTTGAAAAAGCAGACACGGGCACTCGTAGGTTTAGACTGTGCGTGCTTGATTTTTGTCCGTGGTTGGCACCCTAGGGCTTGATACACCCTAGGGTGGACCTAGCACAGTTTGACTACACTTCGTGATTGGGCCGTATGACACCGACACTTGACGAGTTAGGCTTTTAGGGAGCCGATCGACTAGACCGAGTAGTTGGACCTCGATTTAGGTCATCTCATGATGTGGGCCAACTTTGGGCCAAGGGATCATTTCTTGTTATACTTAACATGGATTGGAATACTAGTAGACACCTGGTGCAACTTAACCTTGTATATGCGATGCCGCACTTGATCTATCTTGTTAACTTTTCACCATGCCAGTTATCACCCTATGTCTCATCTCTGCTTTACATGTCCAGTTAACTTTATTAGTTTTTATACTGATAGTAGATAGGACTTACCAGTCTTTTTGACTGACCCGTTTTCTTTCGCCTCTTTTCTTCCGTTTCCCCCCAGGTTTACAGGGTGGGAACACTGGTACCTAGCTGGATCTTTAGCCACTTTTCTGGATAGCTCACGTATGGTTTGAGCATGCTATGGCCTTATGCAACTTTGGGGATAGTTATTTTATGTTTCTTTTTCAGTTTTCAGTTTATGTTCTAGACTTTGTTTTATGGGAAAATAATGACCAAGTACTTTGATGTAACTTGACTATGGTTTTGAAATGCTAGTTTTATCCGCTGCTTTACTACTCTGTTTTACTTATATGTTCTGTCTTGTGATATCTGCATGCATGTTTACCTCGTTTAACGCCCCTCCAAAGCTAGTGTCCTTGCAAGAGTTACCCTGGCGGAGGTGGGGTGTTACATTTGGTATCAGAGCATAAGGTTTACAAGATTTGAGCAAAAGGTTTTTTAAAACTTACCTTTTGAAAAACTATTTTCATAACCAATTAAGTATTTTCCAAGAAAAGTCTAGTTATTTTAAAAGGCTATTCCCCAAAAGCCATTAGCACTATCCTTCGTTTCCTCGTTCTAAATCTATCTTTTCCTTTTTCAGCATGGCCGATCTTAACCTTCCCGAGGGAGTAACCATTCCCGGATGGTTCCGGAGGTACTTGGAAGCTAGGGCCAACAATGTGGGCCCAGCAAACACCCCCACCGTAACTGAGGTTCCTCTTCCTCCTCCCCCTCCTCAGCATCCACAAGCAGATTTCGCAAAGATTTGCAAGGACTTTAAGGCGATGGGTGGCAAGAATTTCATTGGGACGGAGACTTTTGTGGAGGCACGAAATTGGTTGAAAGAAACTGAAGATCTTTTCGCTATCTTTGATGTGGAAGACCATAGAAAGGTTTTATTAGCAGCATGGCTATTAAAAGAAGAAGCTGCTTATTGGTGGGAGGTCACCAATGCTACTAGACCTATAGAGACTTGGGCCGACTTTAGGAAGAGGTTTGGGCTTAAGTTTCTATCATCAGCTGAGGCAAATCTGCAATTGGAGAAGTTTATATCTTTGAAGTAAGGGGACATGACAGTGAGGGAGTATGTGAATGAGTTTAACCAGCTCGCTCGATTCGGTTTGGACATGGTTAATACTCCCCAGAAGAAGGCTTTACGCTTTGCACGAGGGTTGAATGAGCCATTACAAGGTTTAGCCATGTCTCATATACCCATGGGAGCCACTTTTGAAGGCTTAGTAGACATGGCATTGCTTCAAGGAGACGATAAGAATGGCAAGAAAGAAGTCAAGCCTAATGAGACTCAAGCCAATAAGACAGACTCTAAGTGGGGAGGAAATCAGAGCAATCAGAACAACAAGAACAACAAGAACAACAAGGGCAACAAGGCCAAAGCAAAGGACCCAAGAAAATGCAATTACTGTGGGATTGTTGGGCACATAGCTAAAGATTGTAGGAAGAAGAAGAGGAAGTTGGGCGAATGCTTTCATTGTGGAGAGACCGGACATTTTAGCAAGGATTACCCCAAGAAGCAAGGGCAGAACCAGCGTGCAGGACCTTCTGGAGGGCAAGTGCATGCTCTCAACACCGCTCCAGCTCAGGACCGAGGTAGTATTTCTGTAGAAAGTCTTGTTTATATTTCTGACTTTCCTGTTTGCACTTTATTTGATTCTGGCGCATCGCATACCTTTATTTCTTCTGACATTGTTGAAAGTTTGCACCTAAGTACTAGTCTAGTTGAGGATCCCGTTAGTGTTTCAAATCCAATTGGGGGTTCCGCCCATCTATCTATGATTTGTGTGGATTTGAAGATTTCTATCTTGACCGTAGAATTCACGTGTAATGCTTATGTTCTCGGGTTCACGGGATACGGGGTGATTTTGGGCATGGATTGTTTGTCCAGTTATGGAGCCATCCTCGATTGTGAGTATAGGGTGGTGAGGCTCATGACTCGCCTCGGTAATACCATAGAAATTTCTTGTAACCCTAAAGGTCCCGTCATGTTATGTTATCTTGAATCTCTTGACTCGTCCATCAATGATCTGCAATCTGTAAGGGTGGTTCGAGAATATCCTGATGTCTTTGAAGAGGTTAAGGGGTTACCCCCTAAATGAGAGATAGACTTTCGCATTTATCTGGTTGATAATGCCAAGCCAGTATCATTGCCCGTTAGGCACATGGCCCCACGAGAAAGAAGAGAGCTCAGTAAGCAAATCAAGGAGCTGCTGGAGAAAATTTTTATTAGGCGAAGCATTTCTGAATGGGGTGCTCCGGTGGTATTCGCTACTAAGGCGGATGGTTCGCTTCGTCTATGTGTTGATTATCGAGAGTTGAACAAGCTGACAAAGAAGAATAGGCACCCGTTACCGAGGATTGATGACCTCTTTGACCAGCTTGTTGGTGCTTCTGTTTTCTCTCAGCTCGATCTAGCCACCGGATTCCATCAGCTTAGAGTGGCTGAGGATAGTATTGATAAGACTGCGTTTAGGACTCCAGATGGATTCTTTGAATGGCTTGTCATGCCATTCGGTTTGACTAATGCACCCGCCTACTTCGTAGACTTGATGAGTAGGGTGTTTAGGGAGTTCCTTAACAAGTTTGTTGTTGTCTTCATGGATGATATTCTGATCTTCTCAAAGGATGAGGAAGAGCATGCTAGGCATCTCAAGGAAGTGATGGATACGCTTAGAGTGCATCAGTTGAAAGCCAAGTTCTCCAAATGTCATTTCTGGAGAAGGGAAGTTCGGTTTCTTGGACATATAGTTTCTAAGCAAGGCATAGCGGTGGATCCCGCGAAAGTGGTTGTGGTTCAAGACTGGAAGACTCCTAGGAATGCAACTGAAGTAAGAAGCTTTCTCGGTCTGGCGAGCTACTATAGAAAGTTCATCAGGGACTTCGCTAAGATTTCGGCCCCTCTTTCTAAGTTGACGAAGAAGAACTTAGTCTTTGCATGGGACTTCGAGTGTGAGCTTGCTTTTTAAAGGCTCAAGAGAGCCCTTACCACAGCTCCAGTTTTGGCATTACCCGATAGTGGTAAGATGTTTACCGTATACACAGATGCATGTGGCATGGGGTTAGGTGATGTTCTAATGCAAGAGGGAAGAGTGATATGTTATGGGGGTAGGCAACTGAAAGTTCATGAGAATAACTATCCCACTCATGATTTGGAGTTGGCGGCGATCATCTTTGCACTCAAATCCTGGCGCCACTATCTTCTAGGGGAAAGGTTTGAGTTGTATACTGATCACAAGTCACTCAAGTACCTCTTCTCGCAGAAAGATCTGAATTTAAGGCAGCAAAGGTGGATGGAATTCTTGGCATCTTATTACTTCGAGATAGCTTATACCCCTGGCAAGGGCAATGTTGTGGCAGATGCACTAAGCAGAAGAAGGTTGACTTTGAGCCCCTTGTTTATTGAGATGAAGAACTTAGAGTTCTTGGCAACCTTTGATTTCACGACGACTGTTGAGTGGATGACGGGTTCAATAGCATCCCTTGAGCTTAGACCTATGCTTCTTGACCAAGTTGGGGCTTCGTAGAAGGAAGATCCATAGATAGTCGAAGTCATGGACAAGTTGATTCGTGGTGAGACGTCTAGTCACCATGCTAGATATACTATTGATGATAAAGGTTGGCTAAGGCGTGATGGAAGGCTATGCGTTCCACAAGTAGGAGACTTGGTGCATAAAGTTCTCGAAGAAGCACATCACTCGAAGATGACTATACATCCGGGAGGAGATAAGATGTATAGAGATATGAAGCGCATTTTCTTTTGGGCCGGAATGAAGAAAGATGTGACAGAGTATGTTTCAAAGTGCATGGTGTTCCAACAAGTGAAAGCCGAGTCAAAGAAACCAGGTGGGCTATTACATCCATTGGAGGTCCCGCAATGGAAGTGGGAGAGTATTTCTATGGATTTTGTGGATGGATTGCCTAGGTCAAGGAAAGGGAACACGAGCATATGGGTCGTAGTTGACAGACTTACGAAGAGTGCTCACTTCATTCCAGTAAAGAGCAAGAGGACCGCATCATGGCTAGCATCTATTTATCTTCGAGAGATAGTGTAACAACCTGGAAAATCTGGGCCAGTTTAAAATTTTTATTTTGGCAATTATAGCGAGTTTTGATTATTTAAAATGAATTATTTTAAATAATATCATCATGAAATTTATTTTGAATATAATTCGAACGTATATATTATACGCGTCGTCGTTAGAATATAATAATTATATATATAATTATAAATAGAATTGAAAATGGCGGGGTAGTTCGATAATTCGATTTCAAACTTCAATTGAATGTACCGGGTGCAAAACAATCCGGATTTTAGTGAAACCAAAAATAATGGAATCTAATAGTGAATATCTTTTCAACGAATCCGACAAATCAAGATTTCATTGCGGGAATCAAAAGATATGTCCAGTTGAAATTTCTGAATAGTCGCTATGGAATTCAGGCCCTTAAAAATGGACATTTTGCAAACGACCTCGGATTTCGACGAAACCAGTTTTTTTGGATCCGCAGTGTCAAATTATTGCTAGCTTTCAAATTTCATAATTTTTCGAATCAATATGTGAGCGTGGCAAAGGAAAACGCGTTTGACCAGTTTCAGTTGATTTTAATCGACTGGAAAATGGCCATTTTTCTAACGATCTCAGAATTCGACGAAATTAGTTTTGTTAGGACCGTATCGTCAATACGAAGCTAGAAAATATTTTTCTGGAATTTTTCTAGTTAGTATGTGACCCCGGTAATTTGAAAAGTACGTTTAAAATTCAATATAAGGATTTAAATGTAAATTCAACGGAAACTGATTGTAACGATCGAATCAGCTCACGATACTTATCCCATTGTGTTCGGGGTGGGGGTAAAACGCTATGGGCGACAGGCGGTGGGCCTCGTTTCGAGGTCGTATGTAAATGTCAACTTTTTGCAAAATAAAATAATTAATTAATAAAAAAAAAATTAAAACCTTTCCTCCCCTATTACCCAGCCCCCCCCCCCCCCGTTCGAATTCATTCTTCAGATTTATAAAAAAAAAAAAAATCGAACGATGAAGGAGGCGCGACCTCAACCACCGCCGCCGGCGTCCAAGGCGCGCCACCCCCACCTCCAGACCGCGCCCCCCCCCCCCCATCGCTGCCTCCTCCGTCGATCTCAACCCCCCCTTTCTCTTCGAAAATCCCGAACCCCCCAATCGAAGGCGACTTCGCCGTCGCCCTGCCCTCCGCCACCTCGCAGCCGTCCTCCAGCCTCCGCCCAGAGCCCCGCCGCCGCCTCCTCAACCTCGTCGTCGACCCCCCCTTTTCTTGCTGTAGCAGCCTACGATCAGCCCCCCTCTTCTTCTTCTTTTCTCGGTAAGTGTTTTTATTAATTTATTTTTGTTTGTTTATTTAAATTTCTTTTCTGTTTTTATATATATTATAAATAAAAAGTTTGATTTTTAAATTAGATGAGTTTGATTTTTAAATTAGAAATAAGTTTGATCTTTAAATTAAATAAGTTTGATTTTTAAATTAGAGATAAGTTTGATTTTTAAATTAGAAATAAGTTTGATTTTTAAATTAAATAAGTTTGATTTTTAAATTAGAAAAGATTTGATTTTTACTTTAATAAAAATAGGATTTTTATATATTGAACTTCGAAATAGAAATAGGATTTTTATATATTGAACTTCGAAATAAAAATAGGATTTTTATATATTGAACTTCGAAATAAAAATAGGATTTTTATATATTGAACTTCGAAATAAAAATAGGATTTTTATATATTGAACTTCGAAATAAAAATAGGATTTTTATATATTGAACTTCGAAATAAAAATAGGATTTTTATATATTGGACTTCGAAATAAAAATATGATTTTTATGTATTGAATAACGAAGTAAAAATTCGATTTTTACATATGTAGTGACTACGGGCACAAGAAGATGATAAAAAGGCGAGAAGAAGAGTCAAGATGATTGGATAGCTATCTGTGAGAATTTCTCACCTTTCAATTTATTTTTCTAGTTATATATATATATACTAGGATGTAGACGGTGCTTATTAGAAGCACCCGACACCCGTCCACAGACCATGGACTTGTTTGATTGGTTGTGTAGTTGGTTAGATTATTTGATTTGGATTGGATTGTTTTGGTGAAATTGAAATTGATATGATTGATGTGTGAATGGCGTGGGCCTTCACTAGACCGGGGATAAGGCTAGGCCTCGTCCCGTTTCTAGTATCGTGCCGTTATGCCGCCGAAATTTTCTAAAATATGTTAGAAAATAAAAATATCATTTTATTTTGTAAATGAATAATAGAAATTCATATGTTGGAATAAAATGTTTTATCGTTAAAAATATAATTTTTAACGTGAATATGAATATCGTGAATGTGAATACATAAATATTCATTTTCAAACCAGACGGTTTGTTTATGTACACTTATTTGAAGGACATCGATTGGGTCGATAAATTTTACACATCGCCCAACAGCACAAATAAAATCTGTGTTTGATTGTTTGAAACCCCACACGGGTGTTGGGATGAAATTTGAAGTTCACTCATCCTGATTGATTAAATATGTCGATCGGTTGATTGACAGGCTGTTTTAAGCGTTGGATATCTATATTTGATGCTTATACAGTGTAGTGCACTTTGGTTGATGGTTGATTATTTTCCATGCTATTATATACATGTGTTGTATGAAAATCCATATAATTAACTTTATATGGTAATTAATTGGGCCTCATTCCAGTTTTAAAATAGAAATATTTGAAATAGGAATATTCGAAATGGAATATTTGAAAATATCAATATATGAAGCCGTGTTGATTAGATTGACGCCATTTTGACGTGAACGATATTTAAAACGATTTCGAAATGAATTGAATTGAAAACGATTTCGAAATGAATTGAATTGAAAACGATTTCGAAATGAATTGAATTGAAAACGATTTCGAAATGAATTGAATTGAAAACGATTTCGAAATGAATTGAATTGAAAACGATTTCGAAATGAATTGAATTGAAAACGATTTCGAAATGAATTGAATTGAAAACGAATTCAAATTGAATTGAAAACGAATTGAAATGAATTCAAATTGAATTGAAATTTGAATTGAATAGAAATGAATTTTAAAACGAATTTATAAAGAAGAATTCAATTTTGATTCGAATTGAAATGGAAGTTGAAATTGCTTTTGAAACGAATTTTAAAACTATTTATAAAATTCGTTTTAAATAGAAATCGACGAAATATATATTATATGTATTATATATATAATATAATGGCCCGAATAGAACGCGCCGCGCCGCGGCAGTTTGCGAATTTCGACCATTTATTTCAAACGGACATTACGGGAGATCCAACCGTCGGATTCTCCTAAAACCGGAACCGTTGGGTTCGTATCGAAAAGAGCTTTCTAACGAATGTTAGAAATTTGAAATCTAACGGTTGGATTTGGAGATACGTCCAAATCAAATTCGAAAAAGGTCGCTGTAAGTGCAGTTCGATGGCCGTTGATGGAAATCGACTGTACGGGCCTTGATAAAATTATTAAAAATAGTAATAATTTGTGTAAAATCATAAGAAATGATTTAGAAAGGATTGGGATGAAAAACTCCATATTTGAAAAGATAAAAATAGATTTTTATCGAAATGAACTAGTTTTGAACTAGAAATATAATTCTATTTATTTTTAAATAAATAAATTGAATTTGAAAAAGGGTTTTAGAAATAACCAGAATTTCCAATGATTGCATTGGAGTGGATTTGAATCGAAATTGTCTTCGGAATATTTCGATGTTGAAATCCGTGATTATACAGATGTTGTTATGGAAATTTGAAAGATATTTATATCGTTATTTCCAATACGACATTTGTTAATCGTGGAATTTGATATTGAATATAAGCCGATATATTTTCTATTCAGAGCCTTATATTGAATATCAAATGTGATTTGGGTTTGTCGTGAATGGTGTCTTCACTAACACTGTTCTTGAACCCAGTTGAGAAAAGATTAAATCTTTTTATTTAGATTTAATGAAGTGTACCAATTAAATGATATTTAATTGGAATTGAATTGATATTGATTTTTGGGTTTATCGTGAACAGTGTTTTAAATAACACTCGTTCTTTAACCCGATAATTAATGAATGTGATTTTGGGCTTACCGTGAACCGTGTTTTTTTAATGACACTGATTCTTTAACCCAGTTAACGATTAAAACTAAGTGGAGTTTTAATGAATCTTTAATTAGATTGAAAAATCGAGAATGGAGTATCACCAGTTTTACTCCAGGCGATAGTTAAATCTTTAATTAGATTTGAACGTGAAATGGTAATTGAATTTACCGATAACACCGTGGTGTTAGATATGAAGTATAACCAGTTTTACTTCATGGGATGAATATGTTGGGATTGGGAAATTAAAACAAATGATTACTTCGGTAAGGTTCGTTAATCCCGACTAGTTTGAATTGATATTCAAAAATAGATTAAAGAATAAATTCAAGAAATTTATCTTGGATAAAATTAATGGGAGCCTTTCCCTATGAGTGTGAAATTTAGAAACTAACTGTCGGTTAGCCAAGCAGAATGGTTTTCTGGATATTGATCTGATGTTGGTTTCGGCCTTCGGGGTTAATATTTGGGGAATTATTCTCTTGATTAATTTACGGTTAGTGACTGATGAATTGGAATGAGGCGTATGTTGTGTTTGTGTAACACTTATTTAAAATATACGCGAGTTATTCGGAAAGACCGGGTTTATCCCATTCTGAATAACTGATACGACGATAAGTCGAAGATGCAGACGATGGTCGAAGACCGGAGGTCTTCACGTCGTTTGGGTGATAGCTGATGATCTTGATTGGGCTGTACACCCAAGAAGATGGAAACAGTTGGTGATCGTCCAGACGTACTTAGAGATCGATGGATATGCGGGGTACTAGGTGCCTCCGGTTTCGTTCAGACCCAGAACGGACTTGTAAATGGACTGTGTGTCTGACATTGGATTTTAGTCCGTGTGATTGATCTCTATTAAATATATATCTGTTTGGCGGCGGAGAATTTATTCTCTTGCTTAACGCCCTTCTCTGAGACGTACGAGCTCAGGGGTTATATATTGATGGATATCAAACGCATGGAGTGAATTGCCTGTGTGGCATGCCTAAGTGGCAATTGATCGAGGCTTCTGTTGAAAAGCAAAGTCTTGTGGTGATGATCAAAGCAAGGCCTTTGTGGCGTAGCTTTGTGTAACGTTTACTTCGCGAGTTTCACACCCGGTATGAACCAAAAATGGGAGACGGACCTCAGGGAGGACTTGCGTTTCTTTCTAGTTAGAAGTGGCGTCAGTGGTTTTACACGCCCTGACGAGTTTGACTTATGTGGTTGTTGCTGTTGCGAGGCGCCTCGGTTATATCGGTTTCGGCCGATGCTTCTGGTCGGCTGACGGACCAGACTTACACCCCATAGGGTGGGGAAACGTAGTGTTCAGGCATAATAATCCACATCGGTGGACCGGCCCTGACGATCTAAAGGCTTGCCTGCGCGCTTGCCTATGGCTCGGGCTAGAGAGTCACGAATCGGTTGAGGACTATCTTTTGCCTCGGTTCATAGACGGAAATCCAATTTCCAAATACGTGACATTTGCGGTTTTATTTGTAAACCTATATATGGCGACATGATATATGGTACCCATGCCGCCTATGATTGATACTTATGATTTGAAGTTGTTTTATACACTATGCACTTATTATAGTATCAAATGATTTGTTTCAAACGTATCAGGCATTCTTTGGCTGTTATAAGGGAAAACCCTATCCTCGGCTGCGTTGCATTGTGTGATGGGACCTGGGTCTTATAACAGCTTCATTTTTCTTTATTTAGCATTGCGCTGTTTGTTTTATGCACTGGTATTCTTGGGAGGAAACCCGTTCCGTGTTATACGGCGTGGTCCCTTGATTTACCTAACTTTAAAAATAAAGAATAATAACTGTTTTAGTTCTCACACCAGTCACATGACTGACCTGGAGTTTATTGTTTTAACCTAAACTCTGGGTGCCCCTATTTTGACACGGGCAGCTAGTAGTTTTAGTTTTGCAGATTTATATTCACAGGACCCTGGTTTACAGCTGGAACGGTATCCGGAAAGCTTTGTATCCGTATATCTCTTCTAGTTGTGTATTTTATTATTTTCCGCTGCTATGTATTTAAATGTAATTTAAATCTCTGATATTTCTGTGTAATATTATTTTATACTCTGTATATTCTTGTAATCTGATGCATTGTTGTAATATACAGTGAAATGTTCTTCTGTATGCATTCTGTTGTGGCTTGTTCTCGAACTATCCGACACTTTCCTTGATGGGGAAGTTACGGGTTTTCACAGTTGGTATCAGAGCTTTGGTTTACAAAGCTCAGTGAACAAGACACATTAGAACAATACGAAAGAATTCATCAGATATTGGATTAGAAAAATCCTAGGGGAATGACTCGTTAGAGATGGGATCAGTAGTATCCTAGAACGAGTGTGAAGAGTATATTTTTTTCAAATGAAAATAAATTTTGTTTTGAAAATTTAAATCAATTATTCGTATTTGATTATCAATTTATATTGAGTTGGACAGTCCAGTATATAAAGATTTTGCATATACGTCTGATCCACGTGTATTTGAAATTTTAATATATTGGATAGATATAGAATTACACTCTAATCGCCCGGAGATGATGTTGATAATGACCATGGCATCATCAATATTTATGTTCGTGCTTCGAAGGTGTGATTTCTAAATATTTCCATTAGACTGGTGTGAGAACCAAAACTTATATAGCTAGAATACATTGTTGTGATTTGGCATCAAAAACATGATTTTTGTATATGTATCAAAATTATGAATTTGAAACGTTAATCCACTAATTGATTGATGTTTGTGTTGTTTGTTTATGTTTGATAATTTTGAACCATTATGCCTAACTGAATCAAATATTGACTTGTATTGAAATTTGGTCGCATTTGCTTGCATATACATGTATATCATTGAACAGGTCATAGCAAGGAGGCTAGAGCCGAGAATAAAATTTGTTTGCCCGACAAATAGGTACATGTTTACTACATAATTTCCTGTTTTGTTTGGGTGATGATGATTTTGTGAGCCTATTGGCTAGCCGCTTGGCTTTTTCTTTTTCTTTTTGAGATCTGAAGGACCGGGGAAGCTATTTGAAATTCCCCGATGCTCCCGGTGCAGGGGAGGTTATGGCGAAATTTTTCAAAAATTTAGGGTGTTAGCCAAATTTTTGAAATTTTAGAAAATTCTCAGAAACTGAAAGGTTAGAGAATGGAAGCCTGATCGAGCGTAGAGTTGATTAATCAAACCACTTTCGACTTTGTTCCTTTTCGGGGACGAAAAGTTTTAAGTGGGGGAGATTGTAACAACCCGGAAAATCTGGGCCAGTTTAAAATTTTTATTTTGGCAATTATAGCGAGTTTGATTAATTAAAATGAATTATTTTAAATAATATCATCGTGAAATTTATTTTGAATATAATTCGAACGTATATATTATACGCGTCGTCGTTAGAATATAATAATTATATATATAATTATAAATAGAATTGAAAATGGCGGGGTAGTTCGATAATTCGATTTCAAACTTCAATTGAATGTACCGGGTGCAAAACAATCCGGATTTTAGTGAAACCAAAAATAATGGAATCTAATAGTGAATATCTTTTCAACGAATCCGACAAATCAAGATTTCATTGCGGGAATCAAAAGATATGTCCAGTTGAAATTTCTGAATAGTCGCTATGGAATTCAGGCCCTTAAAAATGGACATTTTGCAAACGACCTCGGATTTCGACGAAACCAGTTTTGTTGGATCCGCAGTGTCAAATTATTGCTAGCTTTCAAATTTCATAATTTTTCGAATCAATATGTGAGCGTGGCAAAGGAAAACGCGTTTGACCAGTTTCAGTTGATTTTAATCGACTGGAAAATGGCCATTTTTCTAACGATCTCAGAATTCGACGAAATTAGTTTTGTTAGGACCGTATCGTCAATACGAAGCTAGAAAATATTTTTCTGGAATTTTTCTAGTTAGTATGTGACCCCGGTAATTTGAAAAGTACGTTTAAAATTCAATATAAGGATTTAAATGTAAATTCAACGGAAACTGATTGTAACGATCGAATCAGCTCACGATACTTATCCCATTGTGTTCGGGGTGGGGGTAAAACGCTATGGGCGACAGGCGGTGGGCCTCGTTTCGAGGTCGTATGTAAATGTCAACTTTTTGCAAAATAAAATAATTAATTAATAAAAAAAAAAATTAAAACCTTTCCTCCCCTATTACCCAGGCCCCCCCACCCGTTCGAATTCATTCTTCAGATTTATATAAAAAAAAAGAAATCGAACGATGAAGGAGGCGCGACCTCAACCACCGCCGCCGGCGTCCAAGGCGCGCCACCCCCACCTCCAGACCGCGCCCCCCCATCGCTGCCTCCTCCGTCGATCTCAACCCCCCCTTTCTCTTCGAAAATCCCGAACCCCCCAATCGAAGGCGACTTCGCCGTCGCCCTGCCCTCCGCCACCTCGCAGCCGTCCTCCAGCCTACGCCCAGAGCCCCGCCGCCGCCTCCTCAACCTCGTCGTCGACCCCCCCTTTTCTTGCTGTAGCAGCCTACGATCAGCCCCCCTCTTCTTCTTTTTTTCTCGGTAAGTGTTTTTATTAATTTATTTTTGTTTGTTTATTTAAATTTCTTTTTTGTTTTTATATATATTATAAATAAAAAGTTTGATTTTTAAATTTGATGAGTTTGATTTTTAAATTAGAAATAAGTTTGATTTTTAAATTAAATAAGTTTGATTTTTAAATTAGAGATAAGATTGATTTTTAAATTAGAAATAAGTTTGATTTTTAAATTAAATAAGTTTGATTTTTAAATTAGAAAAGATTTGATTTTTACTTTAATAAAAATAGGATTTTTATATATTGAACTTCGAAATAAAAATAGGATTTTTATATATTGAACTTCGAAATAAAAATAGGATTTTTATATATTGAACTTCGAAATAAAAATAGGATTTTTATATATTGAACTTCGAAATAAAAATAGGATTTTTATATATTGAACTTCGAAATAAAAATAGGATTTTTATACATTGAACTTCGAAATAAAAATAGGATTTTTATATATTGGACTTCGAAATAAAAATATGATTTTTATGTATTGAATAACGAAGTAAAAATTCGATTTTTACATATGTAGTGACTACGGGCACAAGAAGATGATAAAAAGGCGAGAAGAAGAGTCAAGATGATTGGATAGCTATCTGTGAGAATTTCTCACCTTTCAATTTATTTTTCTAGTTATATATATATACTAGGATGTAGACGGTGCTTATTAGAAGCACCCGACACCCGTCCACAGACCATGGACTTGTTTGATTGGTTGTGTAGTTGGTTAGATTATTTGATTTGGATTGGATTGTTTTGGTGAAATTGAAATTGATATGATTGATGTGTGAATGGCGTGGGCCTTCACTAGACCGGGGATAAGGCTAGGCCTCGTCCCGTTTCTAGTATCGTGCCGTTATGCCGCCGAAATTTTCTAAAATATGTTAGAAAATAAAAATATCATTTTATTTTGTAAATGAATAATAGAAATTCATATGTTGGAATAAAATGTTTTATCGTTAAAAATATAATTTTTAACGTGAATATGAATATCGTGAATGTGAATAAATAAATATTCATTTTCAAACCAGACGGTTTGTTTATGTACACTTATTTGAAGGACATCGATTGGGTCGATAAATTTTACACATCGCCCAACAGCACAAATAAAATCTGTGTTTGATTGTTTGAAACCCCACACGGGTGTTGGGATGAAATTTGAAGTTCACTCATCCTGATTGATTAAATATGTCGATCGGTTGATTGACAGGCTGTTTTAAGCGTTGGATATCTATATTTGATGCTTATACAGTGTAGTGCACTTTGGTTGATGGTTGATTATTTTCCATGCTATTATATACATGTGTTGTATGAAAATCCATATAATTAACTTTATATGTTAATTGATTGGGCCTCATTCCAGTTTTAAAATAGAAATATTTGAAATAGGAATATTCGAAATGGAATATTTGAAAATATCAATATATGAAGCCGTGTTGATTAGATTGACGCCATTTTGACGTGAACGATATTTAAAACAATTTCGAAATGAATTGAATTGAAAACGATTTCGAAATGAATTGAATTGAAAACGATTTCGAAATGAATTGAATTGAAAACGATTTCGAAATGAATTGAATTGAAAACGATTTCGAAATGAATTGAATTGAAAACGATTTCGAAATGAATTGAATTGAAAACGATTTCGAAATGAATTGAATTGAAAACGAATTCAAATTGAATTGAAAACGAATTGAAATGAATTCCAATTGAATTGAAATTTGAATTGAATAGAAATAAATTTTAAAACGAATTTATAAAGAAGAATTCAATTTTGATTTGAATTGAAATGGAAGTTGAAATTGCTTTTGAAACGAATTTTAAAACTATTTATAAAATTCGTTTTAAATAGAAATCGACGAAATATATATTATATATATTATATATATAATATAATGGCCCGAAAAGAACGCGCCGCGCCGCGGCAGTTTGCGAATTTCGACCATTTATTTCAAACGGACATTACGGGAGATCCGACCGTCGGATTCTCCTAAAACCGGAACCGTTGGGTTCGTATCGAAAAGAGCTTTCTAACAAATGTTAGAAATTTGAAATCTAACGGTTGGATTTGGAGATACGTCCAAATCAAATTCGAAAAAGGTCGCTGTAAGTGCAGTTCGATGGCCGTTGATGGAAATCGACTGTACGGGCCTTGATAAAATTATTAAAAATAGTAATAATTTGTGTAAAATCATAAGAAATGATTTAGAAAGGATTGGGATGAAAAACTCCATATTTGAAAAGATAAAAATAGATTTTTATCGAAATGAACTAGTTTTGAACTAGAAATATAATTCTATTTATTTTTAAATAAATAAATTGAATTTGAAAAAGGGTTTTAGAAATAACCAAAATTTCCAATGATTGCATTGGAGTGGATTTGAATCGAAATTGTCTTCGGAATATTTCGATGTTGAAATCCGTGATTATACAGATGTTGTTATGGAAATTTGAAAGATATTTATATCGTTATTTCCAATACGACATTTGTTAATCGTGGAATTTGATATTGAATATAAGCCGATATATTTTCTATTCAGAGCCTTATATTGAATATCAAATGTGATTTGGGTTTGTCGTGAATGGTGTCTTCACTAACACTGTTCTTGAACCCAGTTGAGAAAAGATTAAATCTTTTTATTTAGATTTAATGAAGTGTACCAATTAAATGATATTTAATTGGAATTGAATTGATATTGATTTTTGGGTTTATCGTGAACAGTGTTTTAAATAACACTCGTTCTTTAACCCGATAATTAATGAATGTGATTTTGGGCTTACCGTGAACCGTGTTTTTTAATGACACTGATTCTTTAACCCAGTTAACGATTAAAACTAAGTGGAGTTTTAATGAATCTTTAATTAGATTGAAAAATCGAGAATGGAGTATCACCAGTTTTACTCCAGGCGATAGTTAAATCTTTAATTAGATTTGAACGTGAAATGGTAATTGAATTTACCGATAACACCGTGGTGTTAGATATGAAGTATAACCAGTTTTACTTCATGGGATGAATATGTTGGGATTGGGAAATTAAAACAAATGATTACTTCGGTAAGGTTCGTTAATCCCGACAAGTTTGAATTGATATTCAAAAATAGATTAAAGAATAAATTCAAGAAATTTATCTTGGATAAAATTAATGGGAACCTTTCCCTATGAATGTGAAATTTAGAAACTAACTGTCGGTTAGCCAAGCAGAATGGTTTTCTGGATATTGATCTGATGTTGGTTTCGGCCTTCGGGGTTAATATTTGGGGAATTATTCTCTTGATTAATTTACGGTTAGTGACTGATGAATTGGAATGAGGCGTATGTTGTGTTTGTGTAACACTTATTTAAAATATACTCGAGTTATTCGGAAAGACCGGGTTTATCCCATTCTGAATAACTGATACGACGATAAGTCGAAGATGCAGACGATGGTCGAAGACCGGAGGTCTTCACGTCGTTTGGGTGATAGCTGATGATCTTGATTGGGCTGTACACCCAAGAAGATGGAAACAGTTGGTGATCGTCCAGACGTACTTGGAGATCGATGGATATGCGGGGTACTAGGTGCCTCCGGTTTCGTTCAGACCCAGAACGGACTTGTAAATGGACTGTGTGTCTGACATTGGATTTTAGTCCGTGTGATTGATCTCTATTAAATATGTATCTGTTTGGCGGTGGAGAATTTATTCTCTTGCTTAACGCCCTTCTCTGAGACGTACGAGCTCAGGGGTTATATATTGATGGATATCAAACGCATGGAGTGAATTGCCTGTGTGGCATGCCTAAGTGGCAATTGATCGAGGCTTCTGTTGAAAAGCAAAGTCTTGTGGTGATGATCAAAGCAAGGCCTTTGTGGCGTAGCTTTGTGTAACGTTTACTTCGCGAGTTTCACACCCGGTATGAACCAAAAACGGGAGACGGACCTCAGGGAGGACTTGCGTTTCTTTCTAGTTAGAAGTGGCGTCAGTGGTTTTACACGCCCTGACGAGTTTGACTTATGTGGTTGTTGCTGTTGCGAGGCGCCTCGGTTATATCGGTTTCGGCCGATGCTTCTGGTCGGCTGACGGACCAGACTTACACCCCATAGGGTGGGGAAACGTAGTGTTCAGGCATAATAATCCACATCGGTGGACCGACCCTGACGATCTAAAGGCTTGCCTGCGCGCTTGCCTGTGGCTCGGGCTAGAGAGTCATGAATCGGTTGAGGACTATCTTTTGCCTCGGTTCATAGACGGAAATCCAATTTCCAAATACGTGACATTTGCGGTTTTATTTGTAAACCTATATATGGCGACATGATATATGGTACCCATGCCGCCTATGATTGATACTTATGATTTGAAGTTGTTTTAAACACTATGCACTTATTATAGTATCAAATGATTTTTTTCAAACGTATCAGGCATTCTTTGGCTGTTATAAGGGAAAACCCTATCCTCGGCTGCGTTGCATTGTGTGATGGGACCTGGGTCTTATAACAGCTTCATTTTTCTTTATTTAGCATTGCGCTGTTTGTTTTATGCACTGGTATTCTTGGGAGGAAACCCGTTCCGTGTTATACGGCGTGGTCCCTTGATTTACCTAACTTTAAAAATAAAGAATAATAACTGTTTTAGTTCTCACACCAGTCACATGACTGACCTGGAGTTTATTGTTTTAACCTAAACTCTGGGTGCCCCTATTTTGACACGGGCAGCTAGTAGTTTTGGTTTTGCAGATTTATATTCACAGGACCCTGGTTTACAGCTGGAACGGTATCCGGAAAGCTTTGTATCCGTATATCTCTTCTAGTTGTGTATTTTATTATTTTCCGCTGCTATGTATTTAAATGTAATTTAAATCTCTGATATTTCTGTGTAATATTATTTTATACTCTGTATATTCTTGTAATCTGATGCATTGTTGTAATATACAGTGAAATGTTCTTCTGTATGCATTCTGTTGTGGCTTGTTCTCGAACTATCCGACACTTTCCTTGACGGGGAAGTTACGGGTTTTCACAGATAGTGCGGTTGCATGGAGTTCCTTCTAGCATAGTTAGCGATCATGACAAAATTTTCACTAGCCAGTTCTGGAATAGTTTGCAAGAAGCGATGGGTACGCGATTGAATCTGAGTACAGCCTATCAACCCCTGACGGATGGCCAAACCGAAAGGGTGAATAGAGTGCTAGAAGATCTTTTGAGGCTTTGTGTTCTTGACTTTGGTGGTACTTGGGAAGACCACCTTCCTCTTGTAGAGTTTGCTTATAATAATAGCTATCAAGCCAGCATAGGGATGGCACCATTTGAAGCTTTGTATGGGAGGCCGTGTAGGTCACCATCTTGTTGGTGGGAGACAACAGATAGGCTTATACTAGGGCCCGATATGATACAGGACACATCCAAGAAAGTTGAATTGGTGAGAAGACGGATGAAAGCGGCCCAAGATAGACAAAAATCCTATGCTGACAAGCGAAGGGCAGATTTGGAATTCGAAGTGGGAGACATGGTTTTCGTGAAGGTTTCTCCTTTGCGTAATGCGGTTCGTTTTGGAGAAATTGGGAAACTGGCACCAAGGTTCGTAGGACCCTTCCCTATCATAGAGAGAATTGGAAAGATGGCCTATATGGTGGAATTGCCCGAGAAGCTAGCCGGAGTGCATAATGTCTTTCATGTCTCGCATCTCGGAAAGTGCCTACATGAGTCCGCTGAGGTGGTTGAACCAAGCATTCTTGAAGACGTGGAGGTAGAAAAAGAGGCAACCTTAAGGAGAGCTCCGATTCGTATCTTGGGAACAGAGATCAAGAAGCTAAGGAATCGGGAAGTCAAATTGGTGAAAGTTTAGTGGAGTGAAACCGATGAAGATGCAACTTGGGAAACCGAGGAGAAGATGCGTGGGCTTTATCCATTCCTTTTTGAGGGTACATTCTCAATCTCCTTTCCTAATTAGCATATCTTTCTTTTTGCTATCCATGTTTATCCTGTTTATCTTGTTATCTCGTTAACCTTGTCATGAGAACCTTAAGTAGAAACCCTTTGGATGAAACATGTATTTGAAACATGTTATGCTTGATGTTTGCAAGTGGTTGCAAGTGTTTGCAAGTGGATACTCGTGGATGCATGATACACATTAGGCACTAAGATCGGCTCACACACTTTCATGTTGCATATGCATGGGTGTTTATGCTTATTCATGGATGAAACTTGTTGTGCTATCACGTGGATGTTGCATATGAATGAATGTTATGTGCACTCATGTAGAGATTATAAATTATGTTAGGAAATTGCATACATATGGACTCATTTCACTAACATACTTTGCATTAAGGAGGGTTACTGAATCAGTAACCGCCTGATTTTTGCATTAGATAAGTACATATACACACACCTTTTGCATATGTTCATACAGCATTTAGAATCTTTTTAAGGATAATGGTTACTTGTGGATGATGTTTTGAGTAGATGGATGATGGATGGTAGGATACGTTCTTCCTAACTTGGAGATTTCGGGGACGAAATCCTTTAAGGAAGGGAGAATGTAACAACCCGTATTTTTAATAACATGTTATAATGTAAATCAAGGCAGAATTAAATTGAAAAATCTGAATCAAGGGAAACGGGCTGTGCCATTGCGTTCGTCTCGGAAAAATACGCGGAATAGAGTCCGAGTTTTTGAAAAACGGAGTCCGTATGACCAAGTTATGGCCCAATGAAGTTTTCAGAAAATTCCAAGCCCGAAAACAGTTCAAATTCGAATTCAGATTCGAATTGCAACCAAGGCAGAATGAGCGGGAATGTTTCCCGCCCCAGGCAGGGTCGACACATGGGTCGACACCAGTGTCGACCCCCCCCAATGGGTCGACACCCATGTCGACCCAGGGGTCGACACCCCCGGTCGGACCAGTTTTTCTGGTGCACCATTTGTGACATGTTTAGTCTTGCCCTAGAAGTTTCTGACGGGATTTGACGGACCTGATGTGTTTTAGAGTTAATCCTATGGTCTAAACTAACCTAATCACCTATAAAAAGACCCATAGACCTAGCCTAAACCCTCATTAATCATTCCTACAACTAAATGTTGCCCAAATATTCACTAATCATGGCCTCCACCTTCTTCATGATAGCATGAGTGTCTCAAATTAATCTATGTCATAAAGGAGCCATCTTTCTTAAGTAAAAGAGCCATCTTTCTTTGTATTTGGGGTTATTCCTTCTTGTTCTCAAGTCTTGAAGTGGAGTTTATCGTCTTTGGTTGCGGATTTGCTAGTGTGGCTTCGTCTCAATCTTATTTTATATTAATTCTAGTCTTCATAGCATTGTAAGCCCTATACTACTCTTAGATTCTAACTATGAAGTTAAATGTGATATGTTGCAAGTTGAGTTTGGGCCTAAGTATGATATGTGCTTTGATCTTATCATGTTATGCATAAATATATTTTATGCATGTTTGTGAAACTATCACCTTTACCTTATGCATAGAAAGCTATGAGCTTTGATTAGAAATGTTGCATTATGCAACATGAGAACTCTCATAACCTTGTTATGCAACATGAGAACTCTCATAAACTTTATGATAACTCGTATATAATGTTATATGCGAACTTCTAGTCATCACCCTATGTCATTCATGATCATGTTCCACCTATTTGCTTAAGTTGATATTATGCATGTTTTGAGGCCTATGATGTAATATGCAAGCTTATGAACATGCCTCATATGCCACCATGTTTAACTTGTGGCCAACCTTATTACCTTATGCCCTTTTGTCATGCTTTTGCCAAGTTCCCTCTTTTGATCTATGTTATGTTATGCGAAACGTACTTGCGATGGGAATGCATTGGGTTTGGGTAATATCAATGACATGAAACATGATTTTGAAACATGACATGAACATTGACTTGTGATTATGTTGTAAACATAATAATGGACATGACACTTAGAAAATATGAGTGTGGCTAACTCGAGGTTGGGTTGAGTTTGTAGCATAAATCTACCCGGAACGGACCATCTTAACTAGTGGCTACAAGCAATAGGACCCAATGTGAGTAGTTGGTCATGTCGCACCTAAAACCCGAGGTTAGACCAAGTTGTGGTGTAAAGCTAGCCGGACCCGCCCGGCTTAACTAGTAACCACAACAAGGTCTAATGTGAGAGGTTGGGTGCATTAAATTAATTAATGCCACATGGTAGGGTTAAGTCATGGACCACTTGAACACTTAAACAATTAAACATGATGGGTTGACGCGGTTAAGTCATGAACCTTGGGTACACTTAACCAACTTGATACTTGATTGGGTAGGGTTAACCACATTTAACCCGCTAGAAACCCTAGTTACGTGGTCCTTTTCACCGGTAACCCTCTTGATTGTATCATGATACCCTAGGGACTAGGCTAGGGTGGGGAACGATTACTGGTTTGACATGTAAGTGACCAAAACGACGACTGAGTAGGTGCGCCGGTGTAGGTTCAGGCGGACCATGGTCGTGCACATGGTCCGGAGTCGAAAAAGCAGACACAGGCACCCGTAGGTTTAGACTGTGCGTGCTTGATTTGTGTCCGTGGTTGGCACCCTAGGGCTTGATACACCCTAGGGTGGACCTAGCACAGTTTGACTACACTTCGTGATTGGGCCGTATGACACCGACACTTGACGAGTTAGGCTTTTAGGGAGCCGATCGACTAGACCGAGTAGTTGGACCTCGATTTAGGTCATCTCATGATGTGGGCCAACTTTGGGCCAAGGGATCATTTCTTGTTATACTTAACATGGATCGGAATACTAGTAGACACCTGGTGCAACTTAACCTTGTATATGCGATGCCGCACTTGATCTATCTTGTTAACTTTTCACCATGCCAGTTATCACCCTATGTCTCATCTCTGCTTTACATGTCCAGTTAACTTTATTAGTTTTTATACTGATAGTAGATAGGACTTACCAGTCTTTTTGACTGACCCGTTTTCTTTCGCCTCTTTTCTTCCATTTCCCCCCAGGTTTACAGGGTGGGAACACTGGTACCTAGCTGGATCTTTAGCCACTTTTCTGGATAGCTCACGTATGGTTTGAGCATGCTATGGCCTTATGCAACTTTGGGGATAGTTATTTTATGTTTCTTTTTCAGTTTTCAGTTTATGTTCTAGACTTTGTTTTATGGGAAAATAATGACCAAGTACTTTGATGTAACTTGACTATGGTTTTGAAATGCTAGTTTTATCCGCTGCTTTACTACTCTGTTTTACTTATATGTTCTGTCTTGTGATATCTGCATGCATGTTTACCTCGTTTAACGCCCCTCCAAAGCTAGTGTCCTTGCAAGAGTTACCCTGGCGGAGGTGGGGTGTTACATCTCTCAAGTGATTCAATAAGTCTTGGAATGCTATTTTTTTCCTCTCAATAGTGGATTGGTAAAGAGTCTCTTAAAAAAGGATTGCTCTATTAATGTACTATCCTAGTCTCGGTGCTGACACCAAGTTCTTTAAGCCCATTTGTTTGCATTAGTGTTCTCAAGTCAGATTGATTCTAGTCTTTTTCCACAAGTTGCATTTGGTTCATCCATTATCAATATTCCCTCCCTGGTGATGCTACACTTTTCTCCATATAAAAAATAATTATTTCACTTAATTTTACTTCCATGCTATAATAAATAGATTAGATAGAAAAAATACAACTATTTTGATAATTTCATCGGTGTATGAACAAGCTTTGACTGTAAAGGTAACATTTGTTAGTTATTTAACATTTGTTTTCACGTTGAACCATTGTTTTTTCATTAGGAGGAATGAATACTTGAGAAGTTTGTAGCTACCATTTTGAATTAAAGAGGTAATATCAAGGGGTAAGGGAGAGAAGGGGAAGAAACTAATATTTGAAGTTGAATGCGGTATTGTTTAGGAAGTGAGGGAATGGTTAATATAAAGTGGAGTTAAGAAGGAAGTGGAGTAGAGTATGGGATGTAAGGTTGAAGTTGTATTTGGGATTTGGATCATTGGGTGTGCGATAAAACTGAACTGAAACGTGCCTCTGGTTTTCCTCCTCCATAATCCTTATATATAATATTCGTTTTCAATATGCAATGATGGTGGAGACTAATATTATTTAATCCTATTCTCATTCCTATTTTCCCTCTTTAATTATTTCTCTTTTCTCAAAAGGGCACACTTAGAGGCAAATTCTAAAATCGAAGATCTAAGTGATATAGAAGTTTTAGCAATCTATTTGCAATTACAAAAGCAACCTATAATGTCGGTGCATATTTATCAACTTGAAGAAATGTTTATTGTCATAAGGAAAAGTGTGAGTGAGATTTTCAAATGAAAACATTTAGATTCATAGCTTGGTGCCGATGTCTAAAAGGAAAGGCTTGAGACCTACGGAGTAAATTTCCACTAAAGAAATGGTTGCAATTTTTTTTACCTACCATATCTCTACCTTTTCCGACTTGATAAATTTATCCAAAATTGAAACCATTTCCACCAATTTGGTTGCACTTTTTAGATGGCACTTTCTCTATTCTCTATTATCTTACATTGATTTTTAAAAGTTGTACTCTACCTTTAGTTTGACGCTATCTTAGAACAAACTAGGAATTCAAACCAATATTGCCCTTATTTTCAATTTTTATCATTTAAGTAAACATATGGAGATTGAAAGTACCTTTATGATATAGAAGAAAATTTTAATCTTAAAGAATACGTTGACATATAAGCTTAACCCATCAAAGTCATGGAATGTGACAACTCATTTGACCAAGGACAACAAGAAATAACTTGTATAATGATATGTTATTTTATGTCTCAAATGACCATAAAATATTTTTATTCAAATTGCATGAGGTTGTATGACTATAAATATTTTGGATACGACTCTTGAGATATTTTACATGTTTTTGACTTTTCTCAATTTATTTGCCATCATTTTGCCTTCGAAAATGTGTTTTGAGCTACAAATTCTATATGATTCGATCTAGTGTCTCTAACAGTGTCATTGTTTCGAGATGATGGTTGTTTACTTCGTAGAGTGGCTATATTAGAAAACAGAACTTATGACTAGGAAGTGGTGCCTGTTTTAAATTCAGAAAACTGCTGAATAGAATTAGTTTGTAATTAGCGAAGCCTATTAGTGGACTCATTAGTTCAGTTAAAGAGGATGTAGGATTCAAATTGAAATTTCCACTCTCATTCCGAATCAGAATTAAACCTAAATTAATCTTAATACTATCCTAATTTATCCAATTTTTTCTTTAATTTAAAATTTTCAATTTGGAGCTATAAATCATCAATTATCTTGATTTAAAGTTTATTTCATCATTATCCGGATTACGTTTATATTTAAGTTAGCTGAATTTGCATTGGTGGGTGGTTTATACCTTCTCACTCTTTTATGTAGGATTATAGGATAAATTTGCATGATTTGACACGTATTTTGGTAGCATAGCCTAAGTAAGCTCTAGTTACATGTTAATCTTGCACATGATACAAATTTGTTTAGATTTTCATCATATATATGTTCATATTCATGTTATGTTATGGTAAGAATCTTATTTCCTATGAACCTAATTAATCGGATGATATTTTTTAATATGTTATGTTTAAATACTATATTATGAAGTGAAAGTTTATATGAGTGGATTGTGTGTAGGCAAGCATTATTGTGTATGCTAGAGTAATATATTGTAAATTAAAGACCAGTAAGGAAAATGCAAACCAAGATTTTTATACTAGTTTGGACCTCCTGTCCTACGTCCAGTCCTGAAGCTCCCCTTTGGTATTCTACTATCACAAACCCCTCGCTTCGCCTGGAGGAATAGGTTAATTACAATAGAGTTTTCTTATCAAATATGTGTTCTTGTATGACACGAATATTGACTGATTAGTACATGATCTTCCAAGATATTTATTGAGTAATAGTTGCTTTGTAGTGCGCATATATATATATATATATATATATATATATATATATGTATATATATGGAAAATAGTAGATGGTTGTGAGTGAATTGTATCGCTTAATTGTTGATAGAGTATATAGATTATAAAATGCAGTGAGAATCAAAAGGTGATCCTCTCCTTGAGTTGTGATGTTTTGAATAGTGCTGAGGAGTGGTACTTGAAGAGTAGTATCCATTAGACTTCATCCAAGAGTTTATTGATTGACATTGAGGAGTTGTGATGAAGAGATGTGAAGATGACTTTTCAGAATCTAACAGTTGTCTTTTATTTTTTCAACCGAACTCCAAATCATATGGCTTATTATAAATCCAGACGTCCGAATCCTTCTTCAAACTGCATAATTTTTTTAGGCTGGGAGAAAACTCAGAAGTCTGGAATAATATATCAGACGTTTGATCTTGAAATTTGTTGTTTTCTGGTCCAAGAGTCACACGTCTGATATTAAATCCAGACGTCTAACACACCTGTGTCGGCTATGCATATCCTCTTTTCTAGGTGCATACACTTCTTTCTTCTTGTATCATGTCCTTATCAAGCTATGTTTTATGCAATAAGTTGAGTCAATCTTTGGCATTTCCTGCATAATCTATTGATATATCTATATAGTTTCCATTGTGTAATTGTCGTTATCGAAATCAAAGAATGGATCTCCAAATATTCTCCCCCTTTTCGATGATGACATAAACGATGTACTTAAGAATATAAATTTCACTAACTCCCCCTTAATACGTGATCTCCCCCTGAAAATATTCTCCCCTTTTGTCATTGTCGAAAAGGAATCTTACATTATCATAATCATATGTAGACACATTATTCAGGAAAGATAAATCTCATATATGCTTTTCATACAATCATATTCACATTACAAACCAAAACAATATCACAGGTTTTCAGACTATCATGTCACAAGCACAAAAGCATACCATAATTTCATAAGCACAAAACAATTCCACAACCATGTAGACTAGAAGTTTAAAATGTACTTTTTTTTAATTTTATATTAACTAAGCATCAGCATCCTTAGGATCATTTTTCGGTTCTTTAAGCTTACTTTCGTAATCCTTATCTTCCACTTTCTCATCTTTATCACTAGATTTATTTGAGTGCTCTTGCTTAGAAGCTTTTTGGTGAGGAGTGTGGTGATGGAGGAGATAAAGTTGGAGGTCGAGTGCGTCATAAGAGTTCTTTCAAAGAAAGCGTAACCGTGCTCATCGCTTTTTCTACCGTTACTAGACGAGACGCTATACCAAATTCCATGTTCGCAATCTGACTCGCTAAAGCAATTTGATTTTGGTATAAAATTTGTTGATTTGAATAACAACTTCACGCAACGATACATTTTAAAGTATTTGCATATTGGATGAGGTCGTACCTTCGAATGCTTGAGATTGCTGTGAAGAGGATTTAGGCATATCTTGACCATTTTCCTTTTTATGATGATCTTGTTGTGGAGGTTGTTGTTGTTGATGTGTTTCTATCCATTCGTTGAGAGTGCAATAAGTAGGAGGTTTCTGAGGTAATTGCATCAAACAAAAGAAACTTTGAGCGACCTCCTTGACCGGAATTTCTTCAAAAGTCGATAGATATGTAGGAACTTCTTTTGCTTTTAACAATCACATAATTAAAGGAGCATATATGATCGATTGTGTTGAGAGATTCTAGAAACATGTTAGTTCATCATATATGAATTGAGCCTAATTAACTTGAATGCTGACAAATATAACATATATTGCTCAATGTTCTAAATCAAGAATCTTCTCATGACGTCCAAGACATGGAAAAACATTATTAATAAGAACTCGAGTAAGAAGTCTAGCTTTGGGCCTTAAGTACATAGTCAAAAATTATGGCATGTGATCTTCCCAAATTTGATGTGTGATATGGTCTCATGGTTTATATCTCATGTTGGGAACATTATTGGTGTTTGTTCTGGGATTAGAGCATTATAATATATCTCTTATATCTTTTGTAGTGAATCCAAAAGTAGATCCACAAACACTAGACCATATCCAATCATTTTCTACTAATGGATTCCAAAAACCAATACTGTCTAAATTAGCATAAAATAGAAAGATGGATAGTTGGTCTATGTGTAAGTTATTAGATGAAAAGGAAACAAGGGAATTAAGTCCAGCATCTTTACATAAGCTATTCAATTCATAAAAAGGAAAATCTAGGAGATTATAAAAAGGACTGGTGTGAATGATTTTTTTTCTGAATTAGCCCATATTTCTCTATAGCCAATGGCGCTTTGTTCATCCATATGTTAATCTTTGATTGGGAGACTACTTGGGGTGTTTCTTCAACAATTGATGGAGGATTTAAGGATTCTTCTTCCTCTCTCCTACATTTGGAAGAGGATTTTGGTTTAGGAGCCATGATTTTTATGAATTTGAGTTTCTAGGGTTTGGAGATTTTAAGCTTTGAGCAGTAAAATGAAGAAATGAATGAGAAAGTAGCGGTTTTGTCTATATAAAAAAACAGAATTTTCGTATGTCAAACGTTTAAAATTAAATTCAGAGTCTGGTTTCGGAGCAATTTCAGAACGAATGGATTTCAGACGTCTGGGTAAAAATTTCAGATGTCTGGTGCCGAATATTTTAATCCTAAAAATATTTTTTGATGTATAGTCCCCTTTTTTGGATGTCTGATTTTGTTTCTTCCTGGTTTTGTTTTTATATACCCATTTTGTTCCAATAACTAATTGATTATCAGGTCTTGGAACTAATTCCCATGTCTTATTACATTCTAATTGATTTAATTCTTCTTACATTGCTAATATCCAAAAATCATCATTAGTAGCTTCATTATAATTTTTTGGTTCAAAAATTGGGACAGACACAATGTAAATCATTCGATTTAATTGATGTCACATTGATACTCTCATATTTAAATCTCCAATAATATTATTTGAAGGAAGATCTTTTACGATACGAGGATGTGATTTTTATAAATTTGTTGAATCATAATTAGAAGTTGGATTATTTTCAGTGGATTGAATCATAATTTCTTCTTCATCATTATTTATATTATTCAAAAAGTTTTCATTAAAAGAACGTGTAAAATTTCTTCTATAATGTTAGTTCTTTTATTAAAAATTCTATACTCTTTACTACGTTTTGAATATCCAATAAATATTCCTTTTTCGGCCTTAGGATCAAGTTTTCCTAACTTATCTTCAGTGTTCAATACAAAACATTTTGATCTGAAAGTTCTAAAGTATGAAACTTTATGTTTTCTTCCAAAAAATAGTTCATATGTGGTATTTTTAGTCATATCTCGTTTCGATATTCGATTTAAAATATAGCAAGCTGTTGTAATGGTTTAGCCCAAAAATGTTTTGGTAAGTTACTAATACTTAAATGTGTACGAGCAAATTCTTATAAGGTTCGATTTTTCCTTTCTACAACACCATTTTTTTGTGGTGTTCGAGGAAAAGAAAAATTATGACTTATTCCTTTCTTTTCACAAAAATTAGTAAATAAATCATTTTCGAATTCGCCACCGTGATCATTTCTAAAAAAATTAAATTTTAGATCCATTTGAGTTTTTATTCGTGTAGCATGCATTTAACAGTTGCTTTTTAGACAAATCTATTTAGTACCACCACTCTTCTGTTAAGGCACATTCCATTTTTGCTTGTTTTAGGCTTAGCTACTTCTCTTATTTCCTTGATTTGTGCTGGACTGGGTTCTATTCCTCGCTCACTTGTAATATAACTAAGGAATTTTCGTAAGTGTACCCAAAAATGGCATTACTGATGGTTCAATTTCATTTGATACTTTCTCATAACCCCGAATATTTTCTCAAGATCCTTTAAATAGCTTTCTTCCTCTAATGATTTGGCCAACATGTCATTCATGTAGACCTCCACGTTCCTTTCGATTTGACCGTAGCACATATTATTTATTATACTTTGATACATTGCTCCAACGTTTTTCATTCCAAAAGGAATAGGTTTGTAACAATTTGCTCTATTGTCAGCGATGAATCTTGTGTGCTTTGCATCTGGTTTGAACACGGGTATTTGGTTATATTAAAAATATGCATCATTAGGGACATCAGCTTGTGCCTACTTATGGCATCCACTAGTTGATCAATTCTTGTTAAGGGATAACAGTCTTTTAGGCAAGATTTATTTAAATCTTTGTAATGAACACATGTTCTCCACTTCCTATTGGATTTCATTACAAAGAGAGAGTTTGTTAACCATTTGTAGTAAAATACTTCTCGGATTAATCCACTCTTGAGTAATTTCTTCACTTCCTATTTTATGGCTTTGGACCAAACCTTATCGAATTGCCTCTTTTTTGTTGTACATGTGTATTGCCTAGGTCAATATTAAGTGAGCGGCTCATGACTAAAGGGTTAATTCCTATCATATCAGAATGTGTTCATACAAAGTATTCCTTACTATTCATGAGGAAGTGGATTAACTCATTCTTTACTTTTGATTCCAAGACTTATCCGGTTTAACAGTTTTTTCTGGATCAGTAGAATCGATACTTATTTCCATTATTTCTTCGTAGGGTTCAATACTTTTTATCTCTACTCGTTAGTCAAAATCAACAAAGATTTCTTGCTCCTCAATTCTATTGACTTCTTGCTTCTTTCTTTCACTATCTTTTGACATGCAGTCAATCTTTTATGTTTTACAGATTAAATATTTCTTACCTATCTTACCTTCGCTTCAAATGTTTGGTTTAGGAGCCCACCACCCGAGGTTGTAGTTCAGTGGAAGCAATGAAATAAGAAAAATATTCTTTCTTATATTGGTCGATGTTGCAAAATACATCTCCCTTGTGCTAAAATGCTCCGCTTCTATAGTTTCCCTGCCTTTCTTTATCATAAATTTGACCATTAAGTATTAAGGAGAGACAAAGGTGTCCACCTCGTCCAGCATTTCCACCCAAAGAATGCATGTGGAAAGATGGTTGGTCGATGATTATGAAGAGGCCTTCGAATGTGCAGCTACAAGGAGGGAGTCCAAAATGTACTCCGAGTATCACTAATCCGACAGGTATGAAACACTTGTCGTTGAACTCAAAAATTGGCTCTGGACTTGTTTCTACTTTGCTTTTGGGATATTCATATGGTCAAAAGCATGCTTGAAGATTATGTTGAAACACTTCCAATGTCAACCAGAACTTCTACTGGGTAGTGATCATCAAAGGGTCATTATGTGGGTGATGATTACCCTACCGAAGCTCCTGTGGGGTCACCACAAAAGTATGCATGTGAACCCATCTCGATGGATGATCCAACAACCTTTCTTGGATTGAGAATCTCTAACCTTTTTATATGACAACTTTTCCCCTAGTTTTTCCTAGCAATATGCAGGCCTCCGTGGATTATGTTTTTATGGTTGAATGGAAGACCAATTTACAAAGCATCCTCCTCCTTAAGCATTAACCCATAGTCCCACTGGAGGGATTTTGATACCATATACTTCCAAAGGAGGAATTCTGAGCATTTTGGACAAATTCTAGAAGCAGCCCTTCAAGCATAAGTCTTTCATTGTACTATAACTAGGACCTTGCACTCGTTGGTCTTGTGGCCATTGCCTTATGATGATACAGTAAGCATCACCCATTTTAGCTTTTGGGTTCGTCTAAGCTTTTGAATGAGGTAGGGAAGCTTACTTTGCCTATCATCATAGCAGAATGAAGGAAATTGTTTTATTCAATGTTGTAGGTGTCCCCCATCGAGATTGCTATGAGTTTCGATCAAATATGGGTTTAGTTCGTCTCTACGAATGGATCTTTTCTTCTTAGCATGATGAATCACATCCATTCGAATGAATATCCTGGCATGGAAGTGGAGTTTATGTAAGCTTCCAAATTCAATTTATCATAAGATCTTTCTAGAAAGGTATGTTTTCTTAAAGATATGTGTATATGGCTATTAACTTAGCTAAGTCGTTCATTCGGAAAAGTATGTACATGCTAGTATGGTACACACGAATCGTGTAATATGGTGTATAACACACAAATATACAACATCTATGAAAGATGATATGCTAATCACATATATGTAACAGTAAATGCAGTAAAATAGAAAAATCACATGAGGGATTTTTATACTGGTTCGGAGCACCGTCCAACGTCCAGTCCCACTATCTAGATTTTCACAAACAACCACCTCGCTTTACCCGGAGGAACAGGTTTACAACACCCGAGCAGATGAACGAGATTTCACGCCTCTAACAACACCGAGGACTTCAACACGTGCCTCTTATAACGCCGAGGACTTCAACTAAGATGAATACAATTGTTGTTGACAGAATGTGTTCTTGATAACATGAATTTTTCACTTGTAATGCAATCTTCCTATAATCTTATCCTCGAAAAGAATATTTTTGTATATGAAGATCTAGAAGTGGATATTGTATTGAATCAAAAGAATATTAAATAGATTCTAGGATTCAAATGATATATTATTGAATATGAGCAATTGACTGCTTGTGAATATAGAAATGAGATCAAGAGTATAGAGATGGTAATCAAGTCAAGAAAAATAGTTGAAAAGAATGATGATCTCATGTTGTTTATATAGAGAATAACTAGTTGTAACCCTTTGTGAAGAGTAACAAACAATAACCATAATTATTGGTGAAGAGAAAGCGATGCAACCGTTGATTGAAAGGAGTGTCTTTTCAAAAGGTTGCTTTCTGAACGAAAACGATTGACGGGTCAAAAAGAACCTGTAGACAGGAATTTGAAAATATATACGCTATATTCATATGTGCACGTTCATTGTGCATTCTGGGTAGATACGGTCGACAGGTCCAATTATGGGCGGTCGACCGGTTCTGCCCAGATTGCACAACCAATGTGCACGCACACACACACACACACACATATATATATATATATATGTTCGTACATATATATCAATTATTTGAGGTGTGAAATTACTTGAGGATAGATTTTAACATAAGAAACACTATTAAAACACCAAATAATCAACCTCTAATGTAGAATACCGTATGTAGCTCTTTGTATGTCTTCAAACCAATAAATATCTTCTTTTTCTCGATCACGACTTATTTCTTTGTTAGAAATCAAAACTCCATACTCTCTTGACTCAACATTCTCCCCCTTTTTGATTGATGACAACATAGTTCTGAATCTCCCCCTATATATGATTTGCCCCTGAGTTTGTGCATGTATATGAACATGAACTGTATATTCCTGCATAACACTGTTAGTATCAATCTCTCCCCCTTTGTCATCGAAAAAAAGGAGTAAATAAGTGAAGACATAAATGATATTATCAGAACAGTTAAGCAACATAAACGAGTAATCATAGATAGTGCTAAGAGTCACAAAAATAACGTCAGACACACACATAAGTCTAGTACGAATAAAAACACGGTACTATTTAGATACAGGTACCAGAACAAGTCTTAAAACAAAAGATAGTCATAAGTACATAGCACGGGAAGTACTAAGAAGTGTAATAAGAAGATTCAGATTGCGAGTCAGCCTCATCTCCCTCTTCTTCTTCCTCCTCAACAATGTGTGCTTCTCCACGACCATGTCCACCGCTAGTTTCCGAGCCTGTAGCCTCCTCTGAAGATGTCTAAGTAAAAGCAGGTGGAGCTGGATGTTTATCGGGGTATGGAGCTTGCATAGACAATGATGCACCACATGAAATTGCTTCCTATAATGTTCCGAAGAAAGACTTAATCTTGTTGAAGCGTTTGTCATTCTTTGTATCCATACGCTTAAGTCTTGCTTCGAGTAGAAACTGGTTGCGAGCAATGTTGTCTAGTGATTCCTTTGTCGAGGAAGATGATCCTAGAAGTTTGACTTCCTCAGGTCATGGCCGAGATGATTGTTTTGAAGCTCCTTGATGTCCACATTCTTTCCATTGCTCGAAAGGCATAATATTGAAGTATGGATCGGGGAGTTTCATTTGTTTAATCGTTGCTTTGTAAAAGACTTTGGGCTTTGAAATAGGAGATTTGGGGGGATCGATGTTACAATTGAGCAATAGGCGCATGATATATTCATTGTAAAATAAGTGAGGCTTAGTGCAATAATTTACTTGCAAAATATCATCAAAAATCATACCAATCCAATTTATATGAATATCCCCATATATTGCATATAATGCCTTGAAGTTTTCTTTATAAACGGCATCAAAATTACCCAACCTTGGGAATAGAGAATGCATGAGAATATGATGAATAATCCTTGCAGTGGGCCATAGACCTTTGGATTTTGTGCTGTCAATATTGTCTTCAATGAACTCATGGCTAATACGATCACGGATATGGATATTACAAAAGTTGTTGGAGAATTTTTCACCAATAAAAGGAACTCCAAGGATGCTTGCCATTCTATCACATGAGAAAAACACTTGCTTTCCACAGACTACAGACCAAAGACATTGTGAGGGATTTTCGGGCTTGTATTTCTCTAAATTCAAGTTAGTGTAGAATAACTTGATCGCTATATGGTTTATTTCAACATTTTTTTGATCAAAATCAATTAGGGATTCAATATTTGAACTCCTTGCTAAGTTGAGAACGCGATATTTGGAAAAATCAGAGAACTTAATGAACAAACCCAGATGAATTGTGAAGTCTTTCATATCATTCCATCTCTTAACAGCAATTGGATCAACTAGCCATTTCTTGATTGATACATTAATTGGTTGAGACTCAGAAGTTGAAGCTTGCTTTGATTTCTTTCTTGGAGGAGCCATTTGTTTGAAATTGGTGGAATTGTAAGAAGAGAATTGAGTTCTAGGTTTTTTGAAGATTTTGGAATAAGGAACAGTTGAAGAAAAAATGAAGTAGTGGAGTAGAGAAATGACTGTATATGGGCGTTTTAAAAACAGAAATACACGAGACTGGTCGACCGCCTTGTTTTTACTGGTCGACCGTTTTCAATCAGAAACTAAAATAGTCAACTGCTAGAATTTTGGCCTGTCGACCGATTTATCTGTGGGCTGCTTTTTTTTTTTGCTATATTTCTGATTTTTAACAGTCCATATAACATAGAAATTATTCAGTTACGAGATAAATGATACTAGTACATGAGAAATACAAGTGAATATAACCACAATATAAATTTATTATGAAGTAGACGATTTGTGAATGCTAGAAATTTAGTTGATGTCGTCAATGCGTGGCTTCCATTGTGACCATTTCTCTTTTGCTATCCTATTATAGTTTCTTTCCCAAGAATTCGGGCTTCTAGAAAATGAAGGCATGTTTGGCATAGCTCGTGTACGTTGTGTTTATTTGAGCCACAAAAGAACATTGCAATTTTGTTCTAGATAAGATAATCTACTTGAAGTCAGCTTCTGCTCATATTGCAGTTGCTTTTGATTATAATGCAGCTGCCTTTGAAGATCAATTTGATGTTTCTGATAATTTTGAATTTCATTGATCTTTTGTTTGGAATAAGGTGAGAAAAACAAAACTTTCTTTGATCTTTTTGAAGTTGGCGTAGTGCCAGGGGTATGATTGCATTGGTGATATCTTGATTTGTGTCCGAGAGTGGGTGTTTTTGGAGAGTAATGATCTCCCATTTTAGAACTAGTGATAGAGATATGGGAATTTTGAGCATATTGGTCGCATATGTGTTCCATGATTATATATGAACTATGATTAGCTTGGGAGAGATTAAAAAAAATGGAATTTTTGCCAAGTTTATAGAGGATTTTCTATATATAAAGTTGACGCTAAGAAAATTCAGAATTACTTGGCCGTAGGAACACTCAAATGCTCATGCTTAATTTACTCAAATTATCAATAGCTAATAATTGATAATATATGTTTGAGTAAATATGAAAAGAACTACCTAATATAGAAATGAGTGAAAATATGACACTAGTGATAAAACTAATCGTCGAGTTCTTTTCTGGAGATAAGACCAAGCTCTCTACGTAATTTTATGAAATTAGATTCAAGTAGAGGCTTAGTAAAAATTTCCGCTAGTTGGTTATCAGTTTAAACATATTCCAGACATATATTTCCCTTTTCAATATTGTCTCTTAGAAAATGATGACGGATATCAATGTGTTTGGTTCGAGAGTGGTTCAAAGGATTTTCGATAAGTTTATAGCACTAGTGTTATCACAGTATATAATAGAATTTGATAATTGAATATCAAAATCTTGAAGTGTTTGTTGCATATATATTACTTGAGTACAAGCGAGAGCTGCTGATATATATAATCAACTTCACATGTTGATAGTGAAACACAATTCTGCTTCTTATTAAACAAAGAGACAAGTGATTTTCTAATAAAATGGCACGTACCACTTATACTCTTTCGATCCAATCGAGAGCCTCCGAAATCAGCATCATTATATGATACTAATTCGAATGGACATCCTTTTGGGTAGAAAAGAACGAAATCTTTGGTATTATTAAGATAACGAATTATACGTTTCACTGCTCGTAGGTGTGATTCCTTTGGATCCGCTTGAAAACGTGCACATAGACAAACACTCATCATTATATCAGGACGACTAGCAGTGAGATAAAGAAGAGAACCAATCATGCTTCGATATAGCTTCTGGTCAATACTCTTACCATTTTCACCTTTTTCAAGATGTGTGGTTGTACACATGGGAGTAGGTTTTCCAAACGTATTTTCTAATCCGAAGCATTTGATAAGATTTCCACAGTATTTTTCCTGATTGATAAATATACCATTCAGAAGTTGTTTGATTTGAAGACCAAGAAAATATGATTGTTCTCCCATTTGATACATTTCAAATTCTTTGGTCATAATGTTGGCAAACTCTTTTCAGAGTTTATCGTTTGTTGACCCAAAGATGATGTGGTCTACATATATTTGGATAACTAGAATATCTTTTCGAGAATGTTTGATAAACAAAGTTTGATCGACTTTGCCTATTTGAAATCCTGAATTAATAAGATAGCTACGTAGTCATTCATACCAAGCACGGGGTGCCTGTTTTAGACCATACAGAGCCTTCTTAAGTTTGTATACATAGTCACGATATTTTTCATGTACGAACAAAGGAGGTTGTTCGACATATGCATTCTCTTTGATAAATCCATTAAGGAATGCACTCTTGACATCCATCTGATATAGTTTAAAATTGTGGTGACAAGCAAAAGATAATAAGATTCTAATAGCTTCTAAGCGAGCAACTGGCACAAATGTTTCTTTATAATCGATACCTTCTTCCTGATTATATCCTTGTGCTACTAATCTGGCTTTATTTCTGGTGATATTACCTTGTTCATCAGCCTTATTTTTATAAACCCATTTCGTACCAATAACTTATTGATCAGTTGGTCTTGGAACAAGTTCCTAGACATCATTGCGCTCGAACGGATTTAATTCTTCCTACATGGCAATGATCTAGTAATCATCGGTAGTAGCCTCTTTTGGATTCTTAGGTTTTAATTTTTGAAAGAAACGCGACATGACTCATTTGATTGAGTTTACTTCTTGTTCTGACTTGTGATGTTACTTCCCCGATTATATTTTGAGTCAGATAATCTCTTAATATTCTTGGTGGAGATCGTAACTCACATGTTTGAGGAATATTTTCAATAACTAGTTCAGAGTCCGAATCATTATTTGTGATGATTGGATTATCTGTGACTATAATTTCATCATCATCTGATCTATTATGAGGATGCTTGTTAACTAGCTTTTTTGTCCGGTTCCCAGGAGAGCATCAGACATGCTCAACTTAACGTACCTTATGGAGCTGAGGCCGAAAAGGGACGCTCGGGAGTGAAGGAAACAAGATCAAGAAGGGAATACACTGCTTGAAACCTCGAGGCAAACAGAAACACCCGCGAACCAAGACCTCAGAACCTGAAGGATCTACAAGCCTCAATCACCCGGTTCCGGGAATCCTCGCGCCCCTCGGAAGGACATCGTGCTAGGCATGATGCGGAATTCGCATCCAGCTGGGTGAGAAATTTCGTACCCGTGCCTGAGTTTGAAATTTCGAACCAACGCCTGGGTGCGAAATTTCGAACTCAGTGGGTGCGAAATTTCGAACCCAGCAGGCGCAAAGTCTCGCACCCATGACTGGATTTGAAATTCCGAACCCAGCAGGTGCGAAATTTCGCACCTGGGTGCGAAATTTCTCACCCATGCTTAGGTTTGAAATTTTGAACCGAGCGACTTTGAAATTTTGAACCCGGGCGGTTTGAAATTTCGAACCCGTGCCCGGGTTCGAAATTCTGAGGCGCGCAGGTGGTGGGTTCGAAATTCTGCAAGTGAACCACTATTTCTACTTACTCCTACCTACCCCCACTCCTATAAATAGCCCATGGCCTCACACTTCAAAGGGGACGGATTTTCTTCACTTGAGACCTTCCTAGAGCTTCCTAGACCTCATTAATGACATCTCCTATTTGAGGAAGAAGGAGAATTAAATATTCCTTTTCCCAAATACCTACCATATGGCAATTATAAAAGTGAATGTAATGAGCATGGCTCTACCTTGTAATTCTTGAGTGATTAATAAAAGTTCAACATCCTTCTAAAGTGGATATAGGCCTAATCTACGGCCGAACCACTATAAATTCTCGTGTCATTTACGGTTTTCTCTTACTTGGTCTTGCATCCAAATTAACTATTCCTAGTAATAGGAATCTTTGGTGTTTACGACATTTTTTTTGCTATCAACATTTGGTGCTTTCACTGAGAATTGAACTCAAGATTTGTGTCTTTCTTCCACATTATCATCTCAACTTCTACAAGCTTAAGTTCCTTGCTCAACTTGCTATCAAGTCCGCTTACGATGGTAAAGAAATCAAAGAACGCAATGGTCGGCTCTTCAGCCGCAGCCGAGGCCGGTACCTTCCAACAACCTCAACAAGTAGATGTCCCGACCACTAATGAAACCGTCCCTCCTGTTGTGGACCCCGAAGCGCCCGTTACCCAAGCTCAAATTTGCGTGTTTATTGAAAGATATGAGAACACTGTGGTCGAGCTCAACCAAGCATTAAGAGATAACATCGACCTTATGTGACAACTTCAAGAAAGTCAACGTGTCGTCACCCGACTTCAATTAACTCGGAACTGCTCGACCCCGACTAACTGCATCGGAAACTTCCTCTTCCGAGTCAAGGGGTCCACACCAAAGGAGGAGGTTCACCTTCATCAACAATGTTGCCGCTCGTACCAATTCCCTCGATAACGGTAGCGGTCATGCCAATGGGAATGGGAATGACTACCGACCTATAGTCACATACAGTGAGGGGGCACAGTACCAAGACCGCTCTTACTTGATTATCAATGGCGGACCAGATCCTACAAACCAATCTCTTCCTCAAAACAATCTAATGATCGCTAATCAGGGTGAAGGGCCCGCTATTCCAATGGCTCGCACTCCTTTGGAACAGGATCTGCATCACCCCTCTCCACCTCACCATCCACACCAAGACCCAATCATAGATGTCGAGGACATAGAGTAAGATGATCCAGACATCCATCATAGAAGATGGCCTCGCAAGAGGACTCCAGAGATAAGTCAAAATCCGTGGATCCCAATGGTAGATCCCCATCCAACTTACCTTCCCGATATGATACGAAGGGTCATGACGAAAATGCTAGGGGGCCCACACGACGAATGGGAAGCCCACATTAGGTGTAACCCCTTCACGAGAAGAGTAAATGAGGCCAAATGATCGAGGCGCTTTAGCATGCCACAAATGCCACTCTACGATTGCACTGATCCTTGTGCCTTCTTGAATCACTGTGAATGGCAAATGGACTCGAGCCGGGTTGACGATCTAGCCAAATGCAAGTGCTTCCCGGTCTTCCTGTCCAGTACTGCTTTAATTTGGTTCTCTCGCCTCCCTCTTAATGCCATCAACAACTTCGGACACCTGGCAACAGAGCTGGTCAAGCAATTCAGGGTGCACATCCCAACTCCGAAGAATGCCCTCACGTTATCCAACCTATATCAGCGGGCCTCCGAGTCGCTTAGGAGCTACCTTTCGTGGTTCAACACAGCTCTCGCCAAGATCGAGGATCCAGATCCTCGCACCATACTCTTTCAACTAGCGAGAGGTGTCCTCCCTACTTCATAGTTCGGGGTCTGGATCGATCGAAAATAGCCTAGGAGCCTAGACACCTTCTATAAGAAGGCAAATCAATACTTGTGCCAAGAAGAGGCAAGACGAAACTGGCTCTTTGCCATAAGTCGTACCAATGATCCCCAAGCGGATACCACCAATAACCACTTCAGAGGTAGGTGAGGCGGGGTGCCCTTCGACCAAAACAGGGGGCAAGCCCCCCAAAGGCAAAAACCAAACAATGGCAGACCGGATGGACGGAACAACGGGCAAGCCCCAGCGGAATTGAGAAAGCCTGGCCCTCACCAAGCTTTCGAGACCTACACCGCATTCAATGAATATATAGAGATAATCTACTTGGAAACTTGTAACACCTTGCCAAACAAGAAGCCATGCGTTAGAGAATCAACTGATCGCGAGAAGAACACCGAGAGGTACTGTTGGTATCACTACGCATATGGGAATAACACAAATGAATTCCGCCAACTTAGGGATGTAATTGAGAAACTTATTCGTGAGAAACAACATGAGCAATATGTCCAAAAGCCCTTTTCCCCCAAAGCAAACTCGTAGCCTCCAGCGTCAGCTCTACAAGCAGTCGCCAAGGGAGCTCTAGGACCGTCAAACCCAAGGCGAGGAATTGTGGTCAACACCATATGTGGCGGACCTTACCCTATACATAACAGCTTTCGAAAAATGGAGGAATATATGAGTTCCATAAAGTATGCTACTTACAAAGCATGCTTCGCTCCCCTTGAGTCCATCCGATCCAAGCTGCAGAAGACCATGCGGGATGACATCATTTTCAGAGAAAGAGAATCGACAGGGGTGGAAATCCCAACCACCGATCCATTACTCATCACTGCCTAGATCAGTGCCACTTCCGTTCGGAAGGTTTTAATCGACTAAGGGAGCTCGGTCAACATCATCTTTAAGGCCGCCTACGATCAGATGAAATTGGAAACAAATAACTTAAGGCCATGTCATGCCACAATTCACGGCTTCAATGGGGCCTCTAGTTCCCCTGTATGGATGATCGACCTACCTGTAGAATTGGGTGAGGAGGACCGAACCCAAGTCCGAATTCTCATTTTCATGGTCATAGACATTGACTCCCCCTATAACGCTTTCCTAGGGCGTCCCTTTCTCAACGAATTCCGAGTTTACATGGCGTTATGGTCCCTCCTAATGAAATTCCCGATGGAAAATGGGATTGGAACCGTTAAGGTCAACCAAGTAAGAGCCAGGGAATGTTATGCAATAGAATGGAAGAACGCATGCAATAGGGACAATGGCAAAACCGTGCCCGCACCTTCTTGCACCAAAAACGTCTCAGCATAGCAATCAGCGGTGTCTGGGCCCTAGCTCAGGAGCCACTCCCGTCTTTATGATGACCTCGACCCATGGAAGGACGAAGAGCCTGTAGTAACCCACATTTTTAGCTGTTGATTTATTTATTTAATTATTAAATATCGATTTATCGATAACGTGAATTAAATAATATTGAATATTTAATTAATAATTATAATATAATAAAATATATTATAATGTCAAAATAATCAAAAATATTGGAAATACAAATATTCTGTGAACGGGGTCATCCCTAAGATGTAATTCAACTTAGAGTTGGATTATATTGACGAATATATTCAATCAACGACAGTTTGAACGTATAATTATAATATAATTAAAATAGAGTGCGTAACGACGTGGCAGTTCGCTATTTGGCGATTTGAACTTCAACTGAATGTACATGATTCGTTTTAAGCCGGATTTCAGTGAAACAAGAAACGCGTGGAGCTGGTGGAGTATATTTTTCTAGTGGAAGAGAAAAATCTGGATTTCATTGTGTAGATTTTGATTTACGTCCAAATCAAATTCCAGAAAAGTCGCTGTGGAATTCCTTTATAATTTGCGACGCTTTAATTATGTCATAAATCGATTTTCAATATAAATTGAATATCGGGATAATCTGGAAGTCTGAAATATCAAACTGTAAATTCTGATATGATATTCTGGGGCTGTATGATATCATATGTGAAGATATACGATAATATAAATTTATTTATATTTAATTTAATTATATTTAAATATATTTATATATTTAAAAGGGACATCCAGAGCTGTAAAAAAAATAGCCATTTTTGCAAACGAAATCGGATTTCGACGAAACTAATTTTGTTGGATCCGCAATGTCAAATAATTGTTAGATTTCCATTTCCATGATTTTTAGAGTCACTGTGTGGCCGTACGGATTTTTAGAGTGAGATACAGTCGATAATTTGACGGTTAAAAATACGCTGTGTGAGCATACGAAGTCGGAATTTGACGAAACCAGTTTCGTTGGGTTCGTAATGTCGAACTCTAGCTACATGTCCAGTTTGGTGATTTTTGGGTCTTGTGTGTAGTCACAGGAATTTTAAAGGACAAACGAAAGTAACGATTGATTTTAAATTAATAAAATAATCAATGTTAAAATATCTAAATTTTACTATAAAAATCCCTTAACTCTTCTAACCTAGAATTCCCATTCCTCTGGTCAACGTATTTCCCGCCGCTCCTCATTACCTTTCTCACAGCAAAAATGGGAGGAATAAAATCAAAAAGAACTCAAATAAAAATCTATAAATGGTTATACAAGCATCTTTACATTCCTGGGAGGACCATCTTTACGCTGGTATGCGTTTCGAAGGGGGCGACATCAGTTTCACTCGCTGCAGGGTGTTCAATGCGAATCAGGGTTCTTGTTTTGGGGATATAGGAGCATCAATGTAGGATTTTGAGGTTGTAATGGTGTTTAGGAGGTGAAAGGCTTTGATTTGGGCGAGTTTGGATGGTCTCCGACTTGGTGGAAGTCGGACCTGGGCAAATTCATTGTCGGAATCGCGACTGGAGGTGATGAACGAGTTGAGGTCTGAGGGTACGGTGTGATAGAGTGGTGAACGAGAAGCTTAATGGTTTTTTCGGGTTGGGAAATCATGAAGGAGGAAGAAGGGATTTACGGTTTAAGGATTTGCGTTAATTTGTAAATGTACAGGAGCAGGTCGCGATTTTTGGGTTTGGGGAAGATCACTGTAGCAGTCGGGTCTGGGCGTGGGTATGAAGTGGGCTGGTAAGAAAAAGGAAGGCCCAAGTTTATTTAAAATAAAATTCAAGTTTTTGTTATATTTAAATATGTATCAACTTCGTAATGGAATATCTCGGTCATATGAAATCAGAATCACGAACCGTCAGTCACGTTGGGATCGTATGGACGGGAGCAACACAATGGGACTGACCGCGAGTCAATCCGAGCTCGTTACAATTTATGGAGAAATAAATTGTTCGACTGAATCAATGAACGCAAACCGATATTTATCGGTTAACGCGCAAAAGTGAGTTAATATCACTAACTTTGAACAGTTTATAATTTCATGTTGTATTGTTAGAACTGTTAAAATTGTCTGTTTGACTGTGTGTTGATTGTTTGATTGAACTGCTAGTCAGTTAGTTAAATTTCTATATTGATTCTGTTTAACAGAATATATCATATGGAACTGAAAGTGATGTTATCTATATTGTCTAACATCTGTGATGCGGGGAAACAGGTTGGAGGAATCCGACTGGATTCCTCAACAGTTATTTTATTGTTTTTCATATATTTTGATATATGATGTGAATTATAACCTGTTGTTGATTGTATATGTTTGGATGATATTGATCATTGACAGTTGGTTGTTTAAAAACAATAGAAAACACTGAAAATGTAGAAAAGGGGATTTTCAATATTTATATTGAAAATGAATCTATTTATAAAATCGAAGGATTTTATAAAAGGATATTTATTTAGAAATAAATATATAAAATAAAGGAATATTTATTTAGATTAAATAAATAGAATAAAGGATATTTAATTAGGGATTAAATAATTAGAGTTATAAAGGAAAATCTATTTAGGAAAATAAATAGATTATACAAAGGAAATCTATTTAGGAAAATAAATAGATTATACAAAGGAAATCTATTTAGGAAATAAATAGAAGTTAAAATAAATAGAAATAAAAGAAAAGTTAGTCGGATATAAATATTCGAATCAAGTTAGTTAAGTGGTCAAAACCAAGCTAGTCGAACCAAACTAGTCAAGTTAGTCAAACCAACCGAGTCGAAATGGTCGAGTCGAACCAATCGAGTCAAGATGGTCGAGTCAAACCAACCGAGTCGAAATGGTCGAGTCGAACCAATCGAGTCAAGATGGTCGAGTCAAGCCAACCGAGTCGAGCTGGTCGAGTCGAACCAATCGAGTCAAGCTGGTCAAGTTATTCGAACCTGGTTAGTCGAGTCGAGTAAATCAAACTTAGTTAATCGAAAGGAGTTTATCGATTTAGTTAATCGATAGGAGTTAATTGATTTAGTCAATCGAGATGAGTTAATCGGTTTTAATGAATCGAGAGGAGTTGGTCGAATATGGTTTTCGAACCAAGCTAGTCAAACCAAGTAGTCAAGCCCAGTGGTCAAACCAAATGGGTCAGGTTAGCCAAACATGGTCAGTCAAACCAAATGGGTCAGGTTAGCCAAACCTGGTCAGTCAAACCAAATGGGTCAGGTTAGCCAAACCTGGTCAGTCAAACCAAATGGGTCAGGTTAGTCAAACCTGGTCGGTCGAACCAAGTTAGTCGAGTTAGCCGAATAGGGTTAGTCAAATAAAATTAACCGATTAGGGTTAAACCATAGAACTAATTGATTAGAGTTAAACCAATAGAGTTAGTCGAGCCTAGTTAATCGAATCGAATTGGTCGAACCAAGTAAGTCGAGTTAGTCAAGTCAAGTTAAGTTAGTCGAGTTAAAGTTATCGATGTTAGTTTCATCGAAAGGAGTTATCGATGTTAGTTTCATCGAAAGGAGTTATCGATGTTAGTTTCATCGAAGGGAGTTATCGATTATAGTTTAATCGAAGTGAGATTTTCAAATATGAGATATTTGAAAAGGAAGAGTTATCGAATATTAGTTATTTGAAGAGAGATTATCGAATATCGTTTATTCGAAAGAAGTTAATCGAATATAGCTTATTCGAAGAAGAATTAATCAAATAGAGATTTCTCGAAGAGAGTTAATCGGCAAATTCGATTATATCGAATTCGGGAAAGTACTTATACTTTCCAGTGTTTAAATAGAGTTTTATTCATTTATAAATAAATAAGTGTTAGGTTAATTATTCACTAATAAGAATAGAAGTTATAATTAAAGTTAGATAATTCGAAAGGAGGGATTATAACGTTATCGTTATAACCAATGTTTTAAATATAGAAGTGGATTAGTAAAATTGAATCCGAGAAAGGCATAAAGAAGTTGTTAAAGATTAAAAGATAAACTTTGACCATTTCGAAGTTATAACGTTGTTCAGTTAAGGTCTGAGAGGTAATTATACCCCAACTTGAGTGACTTCCTTCTTAACTAAGAAATGGTAAGGTTTGATCGTAAAGGAGTTTTGGAAATGTTTTCCAAACGAGAAGCAGAAATGTTTTCTGATAAAAGAAAATAAGAATTTAGAATATAGGGAAATAGGAGATAAGTAAATAAATGAACTAAAGAGGTTAATGTTAAATGATGTTTGTTCGATATAAATTCCATCTGGAAATAATATCGTCGTTTGCACACTTGTTTTTCTTTGATAGTTAACTCACCGACTATCGAAGTTTTGACCATTTTAACGTTGTTAATATGGAGAGACCGGTTGGATTATTATCCATAGAACCACTCTGTATTGGCATAAGCGTCGCGAATCATATATGCCAAAGATAATTGAAGACGGAGTAAAATGCAAGGGCTATCCTGTTTACAGAATAGTGCCTTCGGTTTGTCCAGTCCCAGGACAACTTGTATGGACGAAGGTCTGACAGAGTATATCCAATGGATCGCGTAAGTTGATCTGTTCAAACGTATTCACGTTTGGTGGCGGAGGAATTCGTTTCTCTTAGCTGTATACCCGTGTTATTTTTGGATAAGTCAATTTGTGATTTGGCGGGTATGACGATGTGATGTTCTAAGTGAATGAAGATGGATGTCTGACAGAGTATTTCCAGAAAGATCACGTACATTGATTTCTTCAACCGTACCAAGAGTGGAAGCGGAGAAGGAAACTTCTTTAGCTGACACGTAATGTACTGTTGTAAACGTCAATTAGTGATTTTCGATGGACCTGACAATGTGGCATTCGAAGTGAATCTGATGTGATGATAAAGCGTAGCTTCTAGCCTCATCAACCGGTAAATGACAGAAATCGGGCAGGCAGCATGGCTAAGTCGGTCGCACCGAAGTAGGGTGTATAATCACCTATCTAGTGAATATTCATTTGTTTCTTAAATCTATCAATGCTGCCCCCATATATATACGGGAACGGTTGCTGATCCCAACCGTTGGTGATGTAAATTCGATACACTCAAGCGAAATGAGTGGTCGGTCATGTGTGGCTGAGTTGCAAGATGTTCTTGTTGAACTCCAGTGTATCGTTCCTAGAGTACACTGATCAGAAGGTGGTTCCATACCTTGTCATAGTTGGAAATCCAATCATCCAATAAGCGCCTACGGTTTATGATTTTACATTATATATGTAGAGCGTGAGATGCAAGCGTTTCTGCTAGATTGATATCTATTTGTATTTAGACATTATTATAATATCAGAATGATATTACTTTACAAAGTTGTTTGGATTCTCATAAGGGAAAAACCCGTTCCGTTATGCGGCGTGGTCTTGTGAGATATCCTTTATTTAATCAAGTATTAAATTGTTTTACTCATACTAGTCCCATGACTGACCCGGAGTTTACTTTGTTGTTTTCCCTAAACTCTTGGGTGCCTAAATTTGTACGGGCAGTCAAGTAGTCGGGATTTGTAGATATACTGGAAGAGCTTGGAGCAGGAGGCTTCAGGATCATATAGCTATAGTTATTTCCGCTGTGTTGTAAGTGTTGTACTCTGATAAGTGCTATTGTATACATAACTGTTATATTTCAAAGTTATGTCATCTATTATATGTTATTCGTTCCGCTGTGAGGTTCGTGTCACTCTGATGATGTTCTTCTTCTTCTTCTATTCTATAAGTTCTATCTTATCTATTCTCACCTTCTAATTTCTTTCATTAATTACCGGGATTTTTCGATGGTTTGATTATCGACGTCGTGCTTACGTCGATAACCAAAGTCGCCGAAAATCCGGGTTACTACAGAGCCCGAGTACGAGAGGGTTACTACGGTCGAATCCACAATGGATGTTCCCGTCAACCTTGACGACCCAACAAGGGTGTTGAAGGTAGGGTCATAACTCCACCCAGTAATTAAAGAAGATCTCATATGCTTCCTGAAAGCCAATTTAGATGTGTTTGCATGGATACATTCCGACATGAAGAACATCGACCATGCAATTGCTTGACATTCCCTTTGCTTAGATCCCAGAATGCCTCCAGTCAAACAGAAATGCCGCTTCTTGGGGCCCGAGAGGTCCAAAGCGCTCGAAGAAGTGGTAGACCATCTACTCAACAATAACTTCATCCGCGGAGCTGACTATCCCGAATGGGTTTCCAATCCAGTTCTGGTTAAAAAAGTCAACAGTAAATGGCGAACTTGCATCGACTTCTCCGATCTGAACAAGGCAAGTCCCAAGGGCAGCTTTCTGCTCCCAAAGATGGATTGGTTAGTCGACTCGACCACTGGATACCAACTATTATCTTTCATGGACACCTACTCAGGCAACAACTAGATCCTGATGAGCCTCTGTGGCCAAGATCATACCTCTTTCATAACTGACTTCGGGCTCTACTACTACCGTGTTATTCCCTTCGGCCACAAAAATGTTGGCCCCACTTATCAACTAATGGTTAATCGACTCTTTAAAAATCAGATTGGAAAGTCCATGGATGTGTACGTGGACGATATGCTGGTAAAATCTAAAATATCAAGCGATCATGTCCACGACCTCTCTGAAATGTTCGATATCCTTCGCCAGTACGACATGAAACTCAACCCCCTGAAATGCTCCTTCGGAGTCGCCTCAGGAAAATTCCTGGGTTTCATTGTCAATTCTCGGGCATCGAAGCCAATCAGAAAAAATCCAAGCTATTCGGGACATCCGAGTCCCCGAGAACATCAGGGATGTCCGAAGTCTGAATGGGAAGGTCGCCGCTTTATGTCGATTCATCTCTAAGGCCACCGGCAAATGCATCCCATTCTTCGATTTACTTCAAAAGGGGAAACGCAATTCCTAGTGGGCCCCCGAATGCTTTTCTGCATTCCAAGAACTTTTGGATCACTCAGAGCAACCACTATCCTTTCTAAGTACGAGGACTTATATGTTTACATGGCTGTTTCTGCACAGCTAATCAGCTCGGCACTAGTACGCCTAGAAGATCGCACTCAATGACCCATCTACTATATTAGCAAGCAGCTAATGGGGGTAGAGAAGAATTACCCAAAGCTAGAAAAGGTGGCATTCTGCTTATTGATTTCCTCTAGAAAGCTTCGACCGTACTTCCAGCCGCATCCCATAAAAGTTTTCACTGACCAACCACTACGTCCGGTCGTATAGTGACCCGAGGCATCATAACGATTATTAAAGTGGAGCGTAGAGTTGAGCCAGTGCGAGATGACCTTCATCCCCCGAAGAGTCATCCTCGGCTAAGCTCTCGCAGATTTCATTATTGAGTTCACCGCCTCTGAGGAGGATTCCACAGGGAACGTGGGAACCCCCGACGCCCAGTGGAAATTGTTTGTACACGGCTCCTCTAACAGAAAGTGCTCCAAGGCCAGAGTCGTGCTCATTACCCCTGAAGAACGCCCGATGTATTATGCGTTGAGGCTAAACTTCCTTGCTACTAACAATGACGCGGAGTACGAGGCCTTAATCGTCGAGATTAGAATTGCGATTGAACTCAAACTAGAGACCATCCACATCTTCTCCGATTCACAGCTTATTGTCCGTCAAGTACTGGGACAGTATCAAGCGAAAGAGGGGCATCTTTCCTAGTGCCTGGCCTAGGTTCAAGGGCTAGTCGTCCACCTTGAGCATTTCACCATTACCCATATCCCATGCGAGCAAAATGAAAAAGCAGATTCCCTCGCAAGAGTGGAAAGCTCCAAAGACCCGCAAATTAACGGATTCTCCTCGGTTGAAGTCATTAACTCTTCGAGCATCAATCGAGGGCAAGACGAGATGATCACGAGCACCGAACCCGAGCCCGAGTCTTGGATGACATCGATCAGAGATTACCTACAACACGGGATCCTACCAAAGCACTACAAAGAAAGGCGCGCGCTCACTCGCTTGTCGGCCCGCTACCTTCTTATGGACGGGGTAATCTACCGCAGAGGTTTTTCCGTTCCCCTCCTCTAGTGCGTAGGTCACTGTGACGCCCTCCAAGTGCTAAGCAATGTGCATGAAGGCGAATGCGGCGACCACGCTGGGGGGTAGAACCTAGCCAGAAAGATTCCCAGACATGGTTATTACTATCCCATGCTTGATCAAGACACCGCGGACTACGCTCGCAAGTGCGATAAATGCCAATGCTTCTCCAAAATTCCAAGAGCCCCGCCTACCAAATTGTCTCAAATGGTCAGCCCGTGGCCATTCGCCATGTGGGGAATCGACATCATCGCAACTCTTCTAGTGGCTACAGGCGGGAAATGATACGCCATCGTCGCAGTGGACTACTTCACCAAGTGGGAAGAAGTTGAAGCTCTCGCCACCATTACCACGAAGAAGACGATCAACTTTGTTGTCCGCAACATCATTACCCATTATGGCATACCTCAAGCTATCATCCTCGACAATGGCACTGAATTCGAGAGACCAAGTTTAAAGCCTTCTGTCAGCACCACAACATCGATAAAAGATTCTCAGCGGTGGCTCGTTCTCAAGCCAATGGGCAAGTCGAGGTGGTTAACAAGGTCATCAAGTACATCATCAAGAAGCGTTTGGAATCGGTTGGGAGCATATGAGTAGAAGAACTTCCTATAGCTCTATGGGCTTACCGAACCGCCCACAAGACAACAAACGGTCATACTCCCTTCGCCCTCACATACGGGTATGAAGTCGTCATTCCCATTGAGCTCAAGCTTCTATCCCATCGAGTTACGTACTTCGATCCAAAGACAAACCAAGATTTACTTTTGGGATCACTCAACTTGCTAGAAGAAAAAAGGAACGAGGTCAATGTCAGAGCCGCTGCCAAACGATAGCGAGTAGCCCGATACTTCAATATCAGGGTCCGCCACAAGGGCCTCAACATCAGTGACCTCATTCTAAAGCGGGTCTTTCCCCTGCCAACAGGCCTTGCGCCTCGCTGGGAAGGCCCGCACGCCATACGTCGAAAGCTCAGCGATGGAACTTTCAGGCTCGCCACCATCGATGGAGCTAAACTCCCAAAGTCATGGAACAACGACCATCCGCACCGCTACTTTACATAGTTCAGTCTACGGTTGTTTATGTTTTTCAAACAATGTTCTATTTTTTTTCAGAAATCCAAGGCATTGTAAAGGCTATTACTGCCAAAGTTATTAGTAGAAATGATGTACAATTTCCTACCTCCTTTTTGTTTAGTTCTCACGTAATGCGTCTCATTAGTTCCAAAAACCAGCTCGATTCATGCCTACGACCGCCACATCGGCACTTCGAGCACGGGAGCCAGCGCAACTATTTCAATTTCTAGGTAACATCGAGTCTGAGACACATGGCTATACCCGGCACTCCGAGCACGGGAGCCGGCAATGCTACTCGAATCGCCAGCCTGTAGTGCAACCGAGTGTAAACAATCTCTAACACGAACCTCGGCCCAGTGCTGAGGCCGAGGATAAATCGTTCCGCGTCCTAGTCCAGGTGGCTTGACGCCACTCAACGACCGACTAAGATTGATGCAAATCTCTCTTCACCGGTTTCGGGTGTCGGTCAAGTCTTGGCGCAACACCAAGATCGACTTTAAATCGTTCTTCCCCTTAGCACTCAAGGCTTGGGAGTAGCCTGTGGCCACGATCGGACCTTACGAGTTGATGATCGGGCTGAAAACTAAGCCGGTGAACAAATGATGTCTGGTGGCTCGCCTCTACCCGATGAACGACGGGAGAGCCATCCTCCTGGCGGACCACACAACACGACGCCCTCCGCCTTCGCTATACTTGGGTTTAACCCGGGCCACCCAAAATAGCAGGCATACAGCTCGGTTTCGCAAACTACGGGTTACCTGAGCGGAGGGGAACTTACTGAAGCTAGCGCTCTACCTCACCTCCCTGGAATAATTTACCTAGAGACGGCCCCTAATTGCTTTTGTGACAAGTGTAATGATAAGTAAATTTATGCAAGTATAGGACAGTGGAAAACATAAAAAGAACTTCCGAACACTTGACATAAACAACAATCTTTACTAATTCATATTTACTTTTCACATACACACTAAACAAACTATGTGTCTAACACTTTTACTTTCTAATTGCAGGGTGTACATGAGAACCACACCTTGTCTTGAAAAACCAAAAGTGAGGGCCATCCTCCCGTAAACTATCGGCCTACACTACCAAAATAATGGTAAATCCTACTAAAGTTGCTAACGCTAATCATGTTTCTCCCTTTTGTCCTTGTGTTTGTTCTTTTTTGCAGATTCAGCGCTTGATGGTTCTTCTCTCACACCAGCACCAGACCTCTTCCTACTCGACCCACTCCAGCTTCACCAACCCTTCGGAGGAGTGACCGATTCATGAGTGACAGAAAGGCAATGACCCCCAGCACCATCACCGCTGGAGAACCCCGTGACATCAGTAGTAACAGCAAGAGGCATAGGCACGGGGGCACTCCCGGCAGCAGGACCGACCACGATCTCACTCCTCTTTGGGATCTCTTTTCCTTCCCGCTTATCCTTCTCTTTGGCCTCTCTAGCGGCCTGTCGCTCGGCAAGCTTCTGAGACTTATGCGGTATGATGTTAGAAGCCTCGGTTTTCTCGAGGTCTCCACGCCCCTCATCGTAGTCACATCGACATCCATTGAACCTCTGGCCCGGGCACTCTGTCCGTTGACCACCTCTCCTTCCTCGTTGAGAATGTCCACCATGCTAGGAGTTACTCTTATATCAGAAAAGGTGTTAGGTTGGTCATCGCCCTCTCCAGCCTGTGTCCCTATGAGGCCCGGCCCCGTTTCATTCACTTGGGGGACCACCAGGGTGGGATCCGTTGTCGTCACGGACTGAGGAGGAACTGCATAGCAAAGACACAACCTTTTTAGTCAATAAATTCACTAATCACTTCATCCTCAAAGATGCAGGGTAAAAGGAATTTACCTATGGTCAAGGGTGGCATAGGAATGATAGGAAAGGTGCTTGCGGCGATAGGTAAGGAGAGGCTGGTATCCCCTAGTGCCGGGAAGTGGGGATTGTACTCGGTAGCGGTTTGGGCCAAAGCCTCAGGGCCACCCACCATAGCAGACCCAGGGTCCAGGGGATGATAGGAACTCCCCCTGCAAATGTTTCTGTCACCACCACACTATAGGTCGGCATGAACTTCCCCTTATTCTTAGCGAGCCTTACCAACCATTCATTGTCAGCATCCTCTCGCAACAGCCTCCTTCCTTCCTTCAGCTTCTCACGTTCACCACTGTCTAGAAGAAAATTTACATGCTGATTCTCATCTAAAGTGCTAGCATCCACTAGACGCAAGAAGGCCTTATAGGGTATTAACCTCTCCCAAGTTATGGCAAGCTCACGGGGATAGTCTTCAATCCATGAAATCCCTCGGAATCTCAAACCCTTGACATACATATTGTGGATACTCTCCTCAAAGGAGGACCTAGTGCGGAGCTCCGCGTCGTTCAACTGCTCCCTCAGTAGCTCTATCTCCCTTAAGTATTCAGCCTTCACACCCACAGACTCACTCAGAACTCCCTGTTACTAGCTTCGGCATCTTCCTTTGCCTTTCTCATCACCTCGAGTTGCCTCTTCAACTCAGCGACCTCGACATTCTCTGCCTGCAACCTTTCATTTTCCACCCTCAAAGCGACATTATCATTCTGGAGCTCGGTGACTCTCGCATTATCCTATTCCAAGATATCACACGCTTGCTTTAAATCAGATTTGTCGTTTTTAAGAGATATGGTCTCGGTAGTTAAATCTTCCATGGTGGATTTGAAACTCGAGAGGGCATACCCAGACTCCCGCTTCAGCGTATCATGAGCCAGCGTCCCCTCAGCTGCAGCATAAAAGCTATCGTCAAAGGGTCTGATAATGCACAAAAGAGAACTTACAATGCCGAAAATGGACATACCTATCTTCTTGTTCAAAGCTTCGACGGTGGTCTGCCCGACGTCAATTGTCGACCACTGGTCAACGAGATGTCGATTCTTCTTTTTGATCAGCTCCGAGAGCCAGAGGGAATACTTGGTAAACTCGTTGGTCTGGTGATATGAAGCTTTCACATGCATCCACACCTCCCCAGACTCTCTGTCAGGAGCTGGACAGAGGTCGGGGACGAATCTCAACTCATCAAAATAGTGCCGGGGAAAATGATGTTTCAGAAACACCCTTCGCTCCTCTATGGACAACCCTTGGAACTGGGGCTCTGTCAAATCTGGCATCTCTATCTCGGTCTCTCCCTCCGGCCTCAGCTGGCCAAGAGGTGCTTCCCTTTCCCTAGCAAGATGAACATGAAACGGAGACGCGACCAACAGGGGAGCTACCGAAGGCAAAGACCGAATAGGAGGGGGATGAGGCATCGGAGATCGCCTAGATCGATCCTGGTCTTGATGACCGCTGCCTTGTTCTAACAGAGGTGGAGCACCATACAAGCTAGTGGATCTTCAGAATCTTTCGAATGAAGAACTTTGGGGAGGCTGGCGATTCCCGTGCCCATAACTTCGTCCGCCACATCCTCCTTCCATGAAACCTTCCAGTGGAACAAACCGAAGTTAGTCATGTAACTCACATAGGCGAACGTCTAAGATATGCAGTGTTATGGATGTTTTCCCTAAGTGTTCTCTCAACAGACCAGATTGTGGTCCGAATGAGGGAGTTAACCCCTCAACAACATAGGAAAGTTCTTCCAGACTCGTCGTATTTGGCCATGAAGTCACTACTAAAGCAAGTCCTTTTAATCCATCAAACTGGCCCACAGGTTCGAGCGAGGTCGTGGCCCCTGAGTGATTCGCAGGAGACTGTGGTCCAACCAACACTCCTTCCCTTTCCCCTAGCGGAGGCGGGATGGGAGTGCTCGGCAACCCCTTATATCTGGCAACCTACTCTTGACCATGAGCCTCGCCTCCGCGCACATCTCCTCAAAGCTAAGCAGTCTTTTGCAATTCTCCTCCCGTTGGGGGCGTTTTCCTCTTCCGCCCCATAGGGGTAGAGCATGCCGCAACTACTTCCTTCGGCACACTAATAGAAACCGCGGGCCTGATCATAGCCCGATTGTTTGGAAGCAACCCAGCGCGGTGGAGGCGATCCTGACTTGTCACAGAGCGGGTGTCGTGTAGATTCTCTGGTATCGCCCGCAAAGCATTGAGGTGAAACACCCCACCTCCGTTAAGGTCACTCACAAAGGGAATGCCTTAATTTTGATGGAGGTTTATAAGTAAAAGCCACAGATAAACTGAAGACAGATATAAATACACATTTTAAACAGCGTAAACCAACAGACTTTTATTTCATCAATACGTGTTCAAAACAAAACATTCCATAATTGTCTCAAAATACTTCCATCATTACAACCTCATAACTGTCTTGATTATTAATGAAGCGTAAAACATAAATAAAGTGACAAAAATCCCCATAGTGATATCCAAAGCCATAGTCCAAACAAAAGAGACCCAAATCATACATCTACGTTCTTGGAGCTTGTACAGAGCCTGACTGAGCTGAGTTGTTTCCTCCCTGTTGACCTGAGGGGACGAAAGAAAAGAAGACGAAAAGAAAATAGGGTCAAACATAAAGCCTGAGTAAATCTAGTAACTCTTCAGTATATGAATAAGAAAAGGGCATGATAGATATATACTGAAAATAGAATGGTGTCACAAGCTAAGGGAGTGTCGAATGTACTATCGCACCCATACTATATCTTTGCATCTACTTGAGTTTACTCTAACAGGCACCCCATGGTGAGGGTGAAGTGATCCCCAACTTTATTTAAAGATCGGCTCCTACTAGCGTTAACATGTGTCATATGGCCCCCAAGAATTGTAGATACCTATGCTGGTCCTGACATGGGGTGTATCAAGACCCATGGTGGTGGCCCCGACACAAATTCTAGAAGGCATAGGTTATACTACAGGTGTCCCCAGTGCCCTGGTTGTCTGGTCCGGAGTGTGTGCATGCCTGCACCCCGTTAGACCTGCACTGTGCACCCACCGCCGTCGTTTGACCGCTTACAATCAGCCCAGTAATCGTGCCCCACCCTACCTAGTTTCAGGGTACCGTTGATACCTAACTTGGGTTACTGCTAAAACGGGTCCCTCATTACTAGGATTTTCTAGTCAAACACATTAAGTGGTTAAGTGTCTGTATTTACCTAACCCCACCCATAAATGTTGAATTTGGTTAAGTGTTATAGTTGACTTAACCCTACCATCTGTCCTTAGCCTCTTAGGAGCACCTGACCACTCACATTAGACAGGTATTGCTACGGTTACTGGATATGTCGGTCGGTTTCGGGCAGGTTTACACCGTAGCTCAGTCTAACCTCGGGTCATTATTGGGCTCAATGCTTAACCACCCACATTGGATAGGTATTGTTGTGACTACTGGACAGCCGGGCGATTCCGGGTAGGTTTACATCACAACTCAATCCAACCTAGGGTTAAGCATATCGTGTTTTCTAAATTTACATATTTTATTACTTCTCAATTATATATGTAAATGTCATATCTTTTATTTTTGGGTATAACAATTCATACCGCTTTAAATGTCATTGTCGTTGGCATGTGCTAAACATGCCAACATATATTTTCAATGTTTTACACCCAACGTTGTTACCCCCGTTTGTAATGTTCGCAACATTATAACAAATGTTGGGCTCGACACAATTCGGCCCAACTTTATAAATGTAAGAAAAAGGGGAAAATCAATAACATGTAATATTTTACAACATATAAGGGTATGTGGCCCATGAACTTGCAATTTAGCGATTCAACTAACATATAATATGAGTCATGTGAACTTGCATTCAAATCAATGTATAACTAAGTAGGTGACATATGAAATGGCATACTTTAGGCTTACACAACATGTGTTTAAATATGTTTAACTTGGCATAATGTCAAACACAGAACTAGCATGATGTATATTCACCAAAAGGTCCAATTATAACATTTAATCACATAGCCTATTTCAACATGAACTTGCATAGTTTTTGAAACCCAACGATACTTAACATAGATCCAATTACACTTGCAAATAAACGTGAACTTGCATAGTTTATGAAACACAAACGATACTTAACATAGATCCAATTATACTTGCAAATAAACATGGAAATGATATCATAGGTTTTGGGTCATGTAGGCATAAAAGGTTTCAAGTCTAAATCATGTTTACATAAGCCTTAATTTAGGCTTAATGAATGTATAAGGTCCATGTCATAGGCATAAACAAAAAGGGATCAATTTCTAGTTTTTGCCACAAACTTATAAGTGCCATTGTTTTCATATACAATTGTTCAATAGGCTTGTATCAATCAATTTATGCCATAAACATCAATACACAAGTCGTGATAGAACCATCACAATACATAGAATTTATGCAATACAACAACACTATTCTATTTTCATTTACATCGAATCACATCACAATTCTTACTCATATTCTGAAAGGTCACTATACTTACAACGAATGCATAATCTTGAATTCTGAATTCTGAAATAGAGATGCGCTCCTTTGGGTAGACTAGCGTTGCGTTGATAAATTTGATTTAAACTTTAATCTTCTTCTTTGTTTGATTCATCTCTAGGCTTTTCTATTGACGGCTATGTTCAATTCCTCCATAGCAGCATGACGACTCCTTTCTCATTTTTTAATGTGAATTTTCAGTTGAGACTTATGGTGTATTTATAGATTTTTAAGTTGTTTTGAGTCGTCAAACGAAGACAGGAGAAATCTAGACCATTCTGAGTTCAAGGAGCCAATCAAGAGGTGACACATCAACCCTAGTGGCACACCGAGCCATAGAAATTCAAGCCAGAGCCAGACCTGGCCAGCCAGGTCGACCAGGCAGGTCGACACCCAGGTCGACACTATGGTCGACCTGGGGGGGACCAGGTTGACACTATGGCCGACCTGGGGTGACCAGGTCGACACCATGGTCGACCTGGTCTCTGGGTGGGAATTTTCCCGCCCAGCCCAGTTTGAACCTGAAATTCGAATTTTGAAATTTAAACTGAGCTGTTTGAATTTAAATTTGATTCTGAAACTTCCGAAGGCCATAACTCCTTCATACGGAGTCCGATTCGCGCAAACTCGGACTCTATCTCTAGAAGAATTCCGAGAAGAACGCAATGGCATAACGCTTTTCCCTTAATTCTTTTATTTAGAATTAATTATACTTTAATTTGTGAAGCTTAACGTTATAAAATTCACGGGGTGTTACATGAGGCGTTGCCGGTACTCAGCTCCAGTAGGCGCCTTTGAATTTCCTGTCATTCCTAGTTGAAACCATGAATAAAGGAAGGAATCCCAAAGTTAATGCAAGGAATGGAGTCAGAAAGACATTTACTTCCCTCAATCCACCTTCTGGAAAATCCAGGAGGGTAGCTAACGAAGAACCACTCGCGCTTAGACACAGACAGCCTGGCCATGTCCCGAAAAAGGATTTTGTAGCAGCTGCCGCTTCCAAAGACCATTGAAAGGGAGAGGCCACGCTCGTTTTCCTTAAGCGGAAGAAGTATCGAATATCTTCCCTAGTGGTCTCCCTGTTTAAAAACTCGCGGAAGAGAACTTAAGTACCCAAGGGAGAAGTATAAGCATTAGGGTGTAACTATGATGGCGCAAGACGGAAATAGAACAACATATCCTGAATGAATTCGTTGGCCATGGGCATGCACCCAGCAAGGCAAACTTGTCGGTTTCAAGCAATGAGACCCACGAGCGACACATGGGCTCTGTCATCTCTCTCGGGGGCATGGGCATCATCCATCGGTATGTTAAATCGTACTGCCATTTTCCTGACCGGTGTAGCATCCATATATGACTGCACTGAGTCAGTAGGATTCTCCAAATGACCGCATTAGGCAACATGTCCATAGCCACCGGAGGTACGGACGCATTCTCTCCTGTGATATCTACATTATCGGCCTCTTCAGTCACGACCAAGGAATATTGCCACTCAAGTTTCTCCCTGTGCTCAGACATTTCGGGCGAGCTGGTCAAATGAGAAGGAGTCGATCCTTTGGTGGTCTCAAATTCGCAGCCAAACGAGCTACCTCCAGGGGTAGGGTCGGATGTGTGTAAGGCGGACTGGGAAGCCGCAGATTCCATAGTCTTTCTGGTCCTTGATCTGGTCTGCATCTCTAGTAATACTTTAACGCATCAGTATTAGAACAGGCAGTATAGTGACCTGTACCCCTCGTGTTGGTGACAATTAATATGTACGAGAAATGCTAGGAAAAAATAAGCTACATAAAGAAAGTCCAGAACAATTCAAAACAGTCCAAGTCCCAGTCCGGCTATATGCTCTATCCAATGTGAACAATCCTAAAACCCCGCTCATGCGGTTAACAACTTACGCATCAACACTAAGTATGCAAATCCAGAGATGAGTACTCGGAAGTCAAAATCCATCGGCGTGACAAATTGGAAACCCGGCACGTTAAAAGGCCATGTCTCGAACCATGTTGGGCTCGAAATTTCGAGCTCTAGGTTCAAAATTTCGAACCCAGAAGGGTTCGGAATTCTTAACCAAACTGGGTTTGAAAATTCGAGCACCTCTCGGTTCGAACCCAGACAGGGGGCTCGGGAATTCAAACCCCTAGGGTTCGAAAATCCAAACCCAGAAGGGTTTGATGCTTCGAACTCCCGAGTTCGAAGATTCGAACCTGTGTGGGTTCGTGACTTCGAACCTGGTGGGTTTGAAAATTCAAACCCACTGAGGTTCGAAAATTCGAACCCATGGGGGGTTCGAGGCGTCGAACCTGGCTGGGTTCGAAAAATCGAACCTGCGAGGTCTCGAGGTCTTCTCCATGGTCCTTCGACCTCCTCCCCTTCTCACCACCTCGAATCAAGGTTTCACCTAATTCGGTTTGAAATTATCGGGTTCGAAGTTATTGGGTTCAAAGCTTTCAGCAATGGCGGCCAAAGAAAGAAAAATTAGGATGAAAAATTTGAAGCTGGGCCTATTTATAAAAGGAAAAAGGGTCCCTTCATATTCCAGTATGGGTTCGAAATTTTCGAACCTACTGGGTTCGAAATTTCAAACCTCAAGGGGTTCAAAAATTCGAGCCCCATGGGTTCAAAATTTCGAACCTCCATGATTCGGAATCCCAAACCCGTGGGCTCGAAATTCGACCCCACTGGGTTCGAAATTTCGGGCTTACGGGTTCGAAAATTTCCAATATTTTTTTTTGATAATGATCGTACCTCAGGTTTTAAAAACACTGCGACACACACTCTCGCACACGCATTCCATGCATGTGCATATCGACCCCCGTGCATCCACAGGAGCGACGCACTGTGGGTGCTGAGCGACTTGAGTACGGTGCATTTCCCAACAACTAACACTTATTCGCCTTTTGATTTACAGGAAAAATTAACAGCTTCACCACTACCTTAACCTACACAAAGAACATCATGTCAAAGACAAGATGTACTTTGGGGGGCAAATGTTAACCGGCTTTTTGGTCCGGTTCCCAGGAGAGCATCAGACATGCTCAACTCAACGTACTTTATGGAATGAGGCCGAAAAAGGATGCTCGGGAGTGAAGGGAACAGGATCATGAAGGGACTACACCGCTTGAAACCTCGCGGCATCCATAAGGCACCCGCGAACCAAGGCCTCAGACCCTGAAGCAGCTACGAGCCTCAATCACCCAGTTCTGGGAATCCTCGCGCCCCTTGGAAGGACTTCGTGCCAGGCATGATGTGGAATTCGCACCCAGCTGGGTACAAAATTTCGCACCCGTGCCTGGGTTCAAAACTTCGAGCCTACGCTTGGGTTCGAAATTTCAAACCCAGTAGGTGCGAAATTTTGAACCCAGGGTGCGCGAACTCTCGCACCCATGACTGGGTTTGAAATTCCGAACCCAGCACCCACGCCTGGGTTTGAAATTCTGAGGCGCGCAGGTGGCGGGTTCGAAATTATGTAAGTGGTCCCCTATTTCTACCTAATCCTACCTACCCCCACTCCTATAAATATCCCATGGCCTCACACTTCAAGGGGGTTGGGTTTTCTTCACTTGAGACCTTCTTAAACCTCATTAAAGTCATCTCCTATTTGAGGAAGAAGGATAATTAAATATTCTTTTTCCCAAATACCTAGTGTATGGCAATTATAAAAGAGAATGTAATGAGCATGGCTCTACCTTGTAATTCTTGGGTGATTAATAAAAGTTCAACATCCTTCCAAAGTGGACATAGGCCTAATCCGCAACCGAACCACTATAAATTCTGGTGTCATTTACCGGTTTCTCTTATTTAGTCTTGCGACCAAATTAATTATTCCTAGTAACTGGAATCTTTGGTGTTTACGACATTTTTTGCCCTAAACAGTGCTGATAGAATTCATTGAATGAGACATGAAGTGATTCTTCAATAGTTTTGGTTCATTTATTAAATACACGATAGGCCTTGCTCCATTCTGAATAATAGACAAATGTACCTTCATCGGCCTTTGAGTCGAATTTGCCGAGCTGGTCTTGCGTATTTAAGATAAAGCACTTAGAACCAAAGACTTTGAAATATGAGATATTAGGCTTTCTATTATAAATAATTCATAAGGCGTATTCTTGGTGAGAGGTCGAATAGACACACGATTCAAAAAATAACATGTAGTTGCAACAGCTTCTGCCCAGAAATATTTTGGTAAAGTGGTTCCATTTAATAATGTTCTTGTACATTCTTGTACGGTCCGGTTTTTCCTTTCTACAACTCCGTTTTATTGTGGAGTTCTAGGAAATGAAAATTATGGTATATACCTTTCTTTATTCAAAAATGTTCAAATTCGTTATTTTCGAACTCTCCGCCATGATCACTTCTTATATTTTTAACCTTAAGCCCTTTCGATTTCTGAATTCTTTTGACGAAAAATTTGAATTAGTTGAAAGTGTCACTTTTGTTTTTTAAGAAAATTGTGCAGGTATAACGAGAGTAATCATCAACAATTACAAACACATATCGACTTTGGTTTATTGACTGAACCTGAGTTGGTCCAAATAAATCCATAGTAACTCAAGTAATTGTAATGTTGATATGACTTTCTTGGATTGAAAAGATGATTTAGTCAATTTTCGTAATTGACATGCATCACAAATGTTGTCAATCTTAAAGCTCACTTTGGGTAAACCTCTAACTAGGTCGCTTTTGGCCAGCTTGTCGATAGTTCTGAAGTTTATATGACAGAAGCATTTGTGCCATAGCCAAGGATCATTATCATTAGTTATAAGACACATATCTGAATTATGATTTATATTCATATTCAGAATGTTTATATTTCTGTCTCTATAACCTTCAAAAACTAAATTATGATCTCTATCTAAAATACTACACTTATTATCTAAAATGTAAGTTGTAAATCCCTTATCGCATAACTGACTAATGCTAAGTAAATTATGTTTCAGATTTTTAAATAGCATGAAATTGGTAATAAGAGGTAAGTTAGATGTATTGCAATTGCTCACATAGCCTTTGCTGATGATATAGCCTTTTGAATTATCTCCAAAAGTGACGGAGCCACCATCTGAGTATGTAATATTTATCAATAATCACTTGTCTGCAGTCATACACTTCGAGAAACCACTGTCCAGTATCCACTTTCCTCTTTTCTTAAATGGGACCTGCAAAGAATAAGATTAAGTCCATGGTACCCACTTTTTCGTAGGGACCTAAGAGTTAGGTCTTAGGATCCAAACCCACATGGGTCCGGTATCCCCTTTATATAAATAATTAGAATTAAAATACACAGAATTCATGAAATGCCGAACAAATTTGTTCCTAATCAATTTCTTATTTGTTTTAGATACCCATATCTTGATAGACTTGACATTTTCCTTTTGAAATTTCACAACTTGTTTTGGTTTGGAATATAATAAACTAAGATTTTTCTTAGCTTCATTCTTGTGTACTACTACATCTTTTTTCTTCTTTTTATAACCAAGATGTTTCTTGGATTCTTGATCCCAAACCTTGTTTAACTGAACCAGATTGTGAACTCTCAATGATTTTTGTCAAATTTTCTCGACCTTTATTGAAGTTAGAAACATTTTGAGTAACATTGTCTAACATAGTTTGTAAACTAGCTTTTTCTAGGTCCAGAATTTTGACTTTTGCTTTAAGCTCATGATTTTCAGTAGTAAGTGCATCGTTCTTCTCCTTTTGAGTTTCAATTTCTTGACTCAAAAGAGATAATTGAGAATCAATATTAGATGATGATTATTTAATTTTTTTCAAGTTCTTCTTCTAATATTTTATTTTTGTCTTTTAACATATCTCGTTCAAACTCTGCTCTACTCAAATCAGCTCTGGATTCTTTGAATTGTCGTTTAATGTCTTTATATTTAACTATCAATTCAACATTTATATTAAATTTTTACTTCATCTTCTGCTGCCATGAAACAAACATTTGCTTGTTCATTTCCTGTATCACTTTCACTTTCCATGAAGACGAGTCTGAATCATCCCATGTTACTGAGAATGCTCGCTTCTTTGATTTTTCCCTTTTGTATTTGAATTTTTCATTTTCTGACTTCTTCTTTTGCACCAGAATATCCTTGTGCATGTGTCCTTTCTTGTGGCAGTTGAAACATTCTATAGCTAATGATGACGGTTTATTTGATTTAGTTTTCTTTTTGTTATAACGACGGGCTTTTCGTTGTTTCAGGAATTTTTTGGGAACCTTTTGCAATGAACGCCAGATCTTCATCTTTAGAATCTGATTCATCTTCATCTTTTTCAGCATGGAATGCCACATTTTTCTTTTCTTTTTTTGTTCCTTTCTAGCCTACAAATTTTCTTCATAGGACATTAAATTCCCTAAATTCATCTGTCTTCATGACGGAAAGATCATTAGCTTCTTCAATTGCTAATACTTTTCCTTCCCATTCACTTGTTTGAGAATGTAGGACTATTGAAAGGAATCAAAATCAGAATATTCTAGTCCTAATCTGATACGAGCATGGTGAATGGTTTGAAACCGTGAATACATATCATTGATTGTCTCATTTGGTTTCATCTTGAAATTTTGAAACTGACTTTTCAGCATGGCTATTTTGGCTTGTTTTACCTTGTTCGTACCTTCATGAGCGCATTTTAGTTTTTCCAAATTTGATATGCGGTGGTATAGATACTAACACGGTTATATTCGTTTTGGTCGAATGCACAAAACAACATGTTTATTGCTTTTGCATTTATAGCTACTACCGTTTTCTCAACCAGTGTCCATTCTGTATAATCAGTTGTTGGATTCACTATTTCTTTTTGGGTAGCATTCCAGGCATCATAGTTATTTGATTGCATAAAGAATGACATACGTATTGCCCAATAGCTATAGTTGAGACCATTGAAAAATGGAGGTCTTTGTGTCGATTGACCTTCCGTGTAAGTGGTGTTTTGAGTGCTAGTACTTGCATTATTTTCTATATTACTAGAATATATCAAATAAATGTGTTACAGTTATATGATGACCGTGCTCTGATACCAAATGAAAAATATGTATATGCCAGTATAGTACACACGGATCGTGTAATACGATGTATAACACACAAACATACAATAACTATGAAAGATAATATGCTAATCACAGATATGTAACAGTAAATGCAGCAAAATAGAAAAATCACACCAGGGATATTTATACTGGTTCGGATCACCGTCCTATGTCCAATCCCAGACTTATATCTGGATTTTCACTGATAAATTTACCCGGAGGAACAGATTTGCAACACCCGAGTAGACGAACTGGATTTCACGCCTCTAACAACACTGAGGACTTCAACACGTGCCTCTTATAACACCAAGGACTTCAGCTAAGACGAATACAATTGTTGTTGACATAATATGTTCTTGATAACACGAATTTGTCACTTGTAGTACAACCTTCCTATAAGCTTATCCTCAAATAGAATATTTGTGTATATGAAGATTTGAAGTAGATATCATATTGAATCAAAAGAATATTAAATAGATTCTAGGATTCAAACGATATATTATTGAATATGAGCAATTGAGTGCTTCTGAATATAGAAATGAGATCAAGAGTATAGAGATGGTAATAAAGTCAATAAAAATAGTTGAAAAGAATGATGATCTCATGTTGTTTATATAGAGAATAACTAGTTGTAACCCTTTGTGAAGAGTAACAAACAATAGCCATAATTATTGGTGAAGAGAAAGAGATGCAACCGTTGATTGAAATGAGTGTCTTTTCGAAAGGTTGCTTTCTAAATGAAAACTGTTGATAAGTCAAAAAGAACCGATAGACAGGAATTTGAAAATATATACGTTATATTCATATGTGAACGTTCATTGTGCATTCTGGGTAGATACGGTCAACGGGTCCAATTATGGGCGGTCGACCGGTTCTGCCCAGTTTGCAGAATCAATGTGCACATGGGTATATATATATATATATATATATATATATATATATATTCATGTATATATATATATCAATTATTTGAGGTGTGAGATTATTTGAGGATAGATTTTAACATAAGCAACACTATTAAAACACCAAATAATCAACCTCTAATGTAGAATATCGCATGTAGCTCTTTGTATGTCTTCAAACCAATAAATCTCTTCTTTTTGTCGATCATGGCTTATTTCTTTATCAAAAATGAAAACTTCGTAATCTCTTGACTCAACACATCCCTTATACCCTTATGGGTTTAACATTAAATCTTTTCAAATACTCTCATTGAGGTCTTCCCGGGCTATTGCTTGAGGTTAGAAAACATTGTGCAGTGAATGATAGGATCCTTCAGGACATAGAAATCGGTGGTGAATTCATTTGAGAATTTTTTTCCATGAATAAGTGGTCTTTTCAAGGTATTACCGGTACCATTCGGCAGCGACGCCTAGAAGAGTTACAGGGAACAATCTACAATGGACTGCTTCAGAAGCATTATACAAGTCCGTCTAGTTATCAAAGCCCATTAGGTGATCGTCAGGCTCTGTGATTCCTTGTATCGATTGTCGAAATCTTTACTTGTGATGGGATGATTATAGACATGATTCTTTCAGTGATTGAAGCCATCATCTCGTTACATGAGCATCGAGAGTCCTTTTCCCTTTGAAATTGAAGGAACCTTTTATAACTTTCGCTATCAAGTTTTTAATATAAGCATCTTTGTCAGGAAAATTAACTCTGTGAGGTAGTGTAGTTTCTAGACTACTCCCCCTTGTCCTTCAGCTTTCACATTTTCATCCTTCAATTTTTAAGCTTGAGTTTGGATGGCTTTCTTTTGCTTTTGATGTTCGATTGAGTAGCTTTGGATTCTTTTCTTTTAGATTCCACCACCTGGTTTTCATTTGTTTTCGCATTTTGGATTTAACAGACTTTTGAGAAAGCACTTCAATCAAAAATGTATTTATATTTGTGATTTTGTTGTTCATCTATTCACTTTTCCCAGTTTTTTCCTCCTTTGACCCCGCTACGAAAGGGTCTCCTACTAAAGTATCCACCATATTGAAGGATGATATTATATCCTCCTCTAGCCAAGAGGTGTGAGCCACGTTTTCGCTTATTGTGTTTAATCTTCTTGATTTCATTTACGCTGACTTACTTGTTCCTCCGTTCACCCAAATATGAAAAATAGTTTGTATTAACCACAAGGATCGGAGTTTCAGGAAGGCCTTCCTTTTAGCATTAAAATTGTTACCCATAAAAATGGTTAACACCCCGAGATAGATGATTTCCAAAAGCAAAGGCTTCCGTATTGGTTAAGCATCCCAAATGAGTAAAAGATTTTGGCTTAGAATGCCTCCAAATTCTTTTATTTAATGCAGATAAACATCTACAAATTTCAATCATCGATCACCAAAGTTGCATTAAGCTTAGGTTTTGTATGTATAGTTTTTGTAACTACATGACATATCGAAAGCTAGTTCATTTTGGAAGACCACCAATCATACCGGGTATGCTTTATTTTAGAACTCAGTAAAATAAATATCTAATATTGTGAAACTCAATAGAGGTGAAATAGGTTCTTTCAACAGTAACCCTCCTTATTTCTTTCGAATAAGAATTACTTCATTCAATCCTAGTTAGACTGTCCATTCTCATGGGCTTCGCAACATGGTTCTTGTTAAGGATAATAAGTTATGAGTTATAATTATGTGCAATAGGCTATAAAACAAGTTAATAGCCAAAAATGATCAGTCCCCTCTCTCTTAAGATTAAACTACGTAAGTTAAGATGCTCAATTCTCCTTCGTTAATTAAAAAATACCAAATAAGGTTACAAGAGTAAGAGAAAATGTTCAATTTGATTTAGAAATTAGGGTTACACTTTATGATTAATTTTTTTGAAATGACTTCATTGTACTGATTCAAGACCCTTGGATCGTATTTATAAATACAGGTTGGCCCCCTTTCGTATGCAAGGCTTCGTACATACATTTCCTTGAAAGCTACTCTAAGAGCTTGGCAAAAGCACAACCTTTACTTTTCGTTTATCTTGTGTAAATCTTCTAGGACGTGGGTTTGATTACTATGGGAGGCATGTTCCCATTAAAGCTCCTGGCTTGTCATAACAACCTATCTTTGGGTGGGTGATCTTTCGGCATGATGATCCTTCTGTTCGGTCTATGATTGTAATAACCCGGAAAATCCAAACCAATTTAAAAAAATTATTTTGGCAATTTTAAGGAATTTTGAATATTTAAAAAGAATTATTTTAAATAATAATGACAATAAATTTATTTTGAATTGAATTAGAATGTATATATTTATTTGAATCGAAGTTAGAATATAAATATTTATTTTAATTACAAAAGGAATTAGAAATGGCGTGGTAGTTTGAAAATTCGATTTCAAATTTCAAATGAATGTATAGTATTCAAAATAAAGCGGATTTTAGTAAAATCAAAAATATTAGGATCTATTTGAAAATCTTTCCAATGAATCTGAAAAATTCAAATTTCATAGTGGGAATAAAAAGTTATGCCCAGTTGAAAATTCAGAATAGTCGCTATAGAAATATAGCCCAAAAAAGTCACATTTTGCAAACAAATAAAATTGGACTCGGAACCACTTCCATTGAGTTCAAAATGTCGTTTGCGACTCTGAAAAGTATAAGCTTCGATATGTTCCTAGATCCGGAATAGTGAGAATCCAACACTAAATATTATGGAATTATCTATTTAGTTCTCCATAATCATACTCTTAAGTAGTTGGTACCCATTGGGATTTGTCTATCCTTCTCAAGACACAAGTTGGGTTTCTATTAAGGATGATCAATCTTCATTCACAGACCTTAGTCCCATTTCTTTTGACTTTATTGAAACCATAGCCTTTGGAAGACCTTTTGTAAGGGGGTCAGCCAAGTTTTTCTTTGTTTCTATGTAGTCAATAGTTATAACTCCACTTTTGAGTAACTGCCTAACCATTTGATGTCTTAGACTCACATATCTAGACTTTCCATTATGTGTCTTATAGAGACTTTATATATCATTGCTTGATTATCACAATTAATCAAGACTGTTGGAGATGGCTTCTTCAATAATGGGATTTCAATTAATAAATTTCGAAGCCATTCTGCTTCCTTACATGCATCTGCTAATGCAATTAGTTATGACAACATAGTTGAATCAGATATATAGGTCTGCTTCTTAGAAACTTAACACAATGCAGCACCTCCTAATGTAAATATCCATCCAGTCGTAGACTTGGATTTGGATTCTACATTGTTCCGGGTTGCGTCACTATATCCTTCTATTACAACAAGATATCCGTTATAAGATAAATCATAGTTAATGGTTCCTTTCAAATAAGTTAAAACTCTGGAAATAACTTTCCAGTGTTCGAAACCTAGGTTACTCGTAAATCAACATAATACACTTATAGCATGTGCGATGTCGAGTCTAGTGCAATGCATAGCATATATAAGACTCCCAATAACACTAGAATACTCTAGTTGAGAAATGGTATGTCCAGTGTTCTTTTCTAATTTAATACTTGTATCTAAAGGAGTTGGTGTTGGTTTGTTATTATAATGACCATACTTCTTTAGGAACTTCTCAATGTAATTAGATTGGGTTAGCAATAACTCCCCCGCTTTCCTAATGATTTTAATTCCTAAAACTACATCAGACTCTCCTAGATCTTTTATATCAAATTTAGAAGATAGAAACTTCTTTCATTCACACATGATATATTAAAACCAAATATCATCATGTTATCAACGTATAAACATATTATAACATAACCGTTTTTGTCTGAATTGCTATAAATACATTTTTCTACATCGTTAATAATCAATACAAATGACAGTGCAACCTTTTCAAACTTCTCATGCCATTGCATGGGAGCTTGCTTCAGGCCATAAAGTGATTTGACTAATTTACAAACTTTCTGTTCTTGGCCTGGGGTTATAAAACCTTCAGGTTGTTCCATGTATATCTCTTCTTCTAAATCTCCATTTAGAAAAGCTATTTTTACATCCATTTGATGTATGACCAAATTATGAATTAATGTAAGTGCAATTAATTAGTGTATTGAAGATATGCGAGCAACTGGAGCATATGTATCAAAATAATCTACTCCTTGTCTTTGTTAATATCCCTTAGCAACTAATCTAACTTTAAACTTATCAATGGATCCATTTGTATTCAAATTTTTCTTGAATATCCATTTACATTCTATCGGTTTAGCACTAGGAGGTAAATTTGTCAAAACCCAAGTTTGTTTTAACATTATGGAATTCATATCATCATTGATAGCTTCTTTCTAGAAATTATAATTTCTAGAACTCATAGCTTCAAAATAAGTTTTGGGATCATCATCGACGTTTATTACATATCTTGTCACATTAAGGACTTCTTCCTTATTTCCTTCTATGAGATATGTTATGAAGTCAGGACCATAGTCCTTCTCTATTCTAGCTCTTTTACTTCTCCTGTGTTCAGTACTATTATCTGGTACAGACACTTCTTTGCTGTTTTGAGCAGGAGCATATTCATCATCATTGATATCATTAGTCTCAGTCGGTTCTGGACTAGATAATCCCAATGGATTCTCAACAGTTTGATTTTCAAAAAAATTCTACATCTATAGATTCTATAACTTCTAAGGTGTCAAGAATAAGGAACCTATAAGTCATACTATTAAGATAACATCCTATGAAAGCACACTTAAATGCCCTATTACCTAATTTTGGTCGTTTTGGGTATGGTTTTCTAACATATGCTAAGCAATCCTAAACTTTAAGTCTAGTAAGGTTAGGTTTTCTATTAAACCATAATTCATAAGTGGAAAATATTATTCTTTCTAAGTGGTACTCTATTTAAAATGTAGCATGCAGATAACATAGCATCACCCCATATGTTATAAGGTAAATTTGAACTTTTGAGCATGGCGTTAACCATTTCTACTAAGGATCTATTTTTCCTCACAGCAACACCATTTTGTTGTGGGGGTATACGGGGCGGTACATTGGTGAACTATACCATTTCGTTTAAAAAATAAAGTAAATTCATTTGAAAAATATTCACCATCATGATATGAATGTAACACTTTAATTTTAACTCATAGTTGTGTCTCGACTTCTGCTTTGTAAATTTTGAATTTATCAAATGCCTCATCTTTCAATTTCTTAGATATACATATGCATATCTAATATAATCATCAATAAATGTTATATAGTATTGGTTACAACCATAGGTGATATGACTTTTTAAGTCGCCCACATCACTATGTACCAAATCAATCAAACCATCTTTCCGTTCTATAGATTTAAAGGATTTCAGGTGAATTTTTGCTTGAACACATATTTCACATTTAGAGATGGAATAAAAGTCACAATCAGAAATTAATCCTAATTTATGCATATTTCTAAGAGATTTATAATTAACATGTCCTAGTCTACCATGTCATAAATTAACAGAAGCAACAATATAAGCAGAAAATTTCTTTATTAGATTCAACTTAATCGTGCCATTACAAGAATATCCCTATCCAATAAATTTTCTGTTCTTGGACAACACTAATTTATCAGACCATATACCATCTTGAATTCTCCTGTGTTAAGAAGGTATCTAGAAACCAAATTCTTACACATATCGGGTACATAAAATACATTGACTAATGTAAGAACTTTCCCAGAGGTGATGTTAGTTCAATTGTCAATCTCGGGTATAGTGATCTTTGCAAACATGAATGATTGCTCCAGTATCAAGCCACCAATCATTATCATTGCCACTAACGGAGTTCGCTTCTTATACAACCGCCGTAAGCTTTTCTTCGACCACATTTGCTTTTTGTTGTTTCTTCCGAAGACGACAATCTCGGGTATAGTGGTCTGGTTTATTACAAAAGAAATAGGCTGTAACACCCCACGTCCATTAATGTCACTCACAAAGGGAATGCATTAACTTTCATGGAGGTTTTAAGTGAATATAGAACAGAAAAATTACAACAAGACAGATAATAGGTAGTACTTGGAAATCTAAAACTTCATTTTATTGCAGCGGAAATTAAACATGTTTGTTACATCATAAAACCATAAATCAGAGTCAAGTACAATATCCATCTTCATAAAGCAAAATACATAACCCCATTACATAAATATCCATTAAAGAAGATAACAAGCTGGACTTTACTTCAACGGTTCAAGCTTTCCAAAAGAGATGAAGCAATCCAATCAAACTCCACTAGAGCTGGGCCCAGCCTGAGGACCTGGAGGGGGGAAAAAGGATAGAAATGGAGGGGGTCAGACATAAAGTCTGGCGAGTATGATAATTCTAACAATACTATTATCAAAGTAACTAGACTAAGGCATAAGATGGAAAATAAGGAAATGTCTATGAATTATTGGGTATGGGAAAGCAGATAAAGATAACGTTAAAGATAACGTTAAAGGCACACCTAATTACTAACGAATAATTACTACACTGCACCGCACCAGTCACCCTAAAGGTCGATCCCACTTGCTTCACACAGAAACTATATAAATAGCCTTGCGTACCCCTAGCTGACTACATAGGTGCCGTCTGCCCCTATCTCCGCTAGGTGTACACCACTACCCACTTTCGATCGGCTCCCTACTCGTAGATACTCGTGCTGGCCCCACAGTGGGGTGTATCACTCCCTTAAAGTGGCAACCCGATACAACTTGAGAATGCATGACTTATACCTACACGATGCAACAACATCTTACCTACCAGCCCGGGTCCACACACGCGTATGAAACCTGTTGGACTTGCGTTGCCACCGCTACCCCGTTTTGGCCTCTTATAGTCAAACCCAGTATGCGTGTCCTGTCCTCGACTTGGGTCGAGCCCACAAAAATACGTTTGGGTTACTGGTTGAAATGGCCCCCCACAAGCTACCCACCTAAGCTTGTCACCACTAGTATATCCCACTTAACCCTCTTAGTCATGTTCATTTACATGTGTGTTTGGTTAAGTCTTACTAATCGTATTTCACATGCCACTAAGGGCACCCACTAGATTCCTCATGCCACCCAAGGCACCTACTTAACCCCCATGTCCCACCTTACATGTTTATCTGGTTAAGTATTTCTTAATTCATTCAGGCCATAACCTCATAAAGACCTCTCACATTAGACTGGCATTTATGGCAGCTGGGTTTGCCGGGCGGGTCCGGGCAGTCTTACACCATAAAAGAGTCTAACCTCGTGTCTTTACAACTATTATGCTTTAGTTTAGGCCTAGGACCTCTCACATTGGGCTGACATTTGTGACCACGGGATTTGCCGGGCGGGTCCGGGCAGGTTTACGTCACTAACGAGTCCAACCTCGTGTCCTAAGCATTGATTATCACTTATAATCTTTTACCCCAATTTTAATTATTCCCTATTCAAATTATTAATTAACTCCAATTTTAATGATGTCCATAATTGACTCAATTATGGCCATCCACTTATGGCATGCAAAATCATATCAATTGCACCCCAACTTCTTAATATTAAATCCTTAATATTACCCCTACCCCACGTTTATACGTTCGCTTATTCAACGCAGAATATACGTTAGACTCGAATAGTCTAACTCATAGCACAAAGATAAATTATCACAACATATAGACAATTAAAATGAATCTAATCATAATAGGGGTGAAACTTGCATAAATTGCACATGTTAAGGATCTAAAGGTATCAACTTGTTAAATGTCACAATTTACATGATATGATCATAACCCAAATTCATGTGTAAACTTGCATATGGGGTTTTATGCAACATAATGATGGTGTGAACTAGCATCTAATACATAGAATTCACATATGTCATAGCATAATTCTAGATGTCATAATTCTAGATCTAAATAGATGTCATGGCATATGTTCATAATCTTTGCTAATCAATCTAAACTTGCATACATGGTTTGTCATCACCATAGCCCAAATAATATCAAAATTATGACTTGATTAACATGAACTAATTAGCACAGATAATAACATCATGACTTTAAAGCATGTATGATTCATCACAATTTAGCATAGAAAACTACAACCCATACAGTATCATCATAGCATGATTTACAACATATAGGATATCATCATCACATAACATAGGATTTACAACATACATGATAGCATAAGGTTTACAACAGCATATATGACAATCCACATCATTCACTTATAATCCATTCATAACTTAATCTAATTAGTTTAACAATAATCTTGTTAAGATCATCATACTCACAATTAGAGAAGAAAGAGAGTCTTGATTTGCTTTAGAGTTGAGTAGAATTAGGGTTTTGATTAGCTTTTCTTCCATCTTAGTTGGGGGCGGCTACACTGAGTTCCATGGCGGCGGTATGACGGTGGCTATTCTATTTTTCATGTGAATTAGAATGAGAGACTACCTAGGTATTTATAGAGTTTAGGATTTATTTAGACCGTCAGATCAACTCAGAACTAAACTTAACCGTTTAATTTGCCAACTCAGCCCTAAAGACACATCAGCAGCTCAAGATTGGGCTCAGCCAAACCCTAGCCGCCTGGACAGGTCGACACCCAGGTCGACTCCCCAGTCGACCTGGGGGGGTCGACTGCCCAGTCCACTCCCCAGTCGACCTGGGGTGCTAGGCGGGAATTTTCCCGCCTAGCCAGTTTGACTCCGAATTTTGAATTTTGAATTTTCTGAAATCTATTTTGAATTTTCTGAAACTTCCGATGGCCATAATTTCTTCATACAAAGTCCAATTCACATAAACTCGGACTCTATTTCGACTAGAATTCCGAGACGAACACAATGGCGCAACCCATTTCCCATAATTCTGACGTCTGAGATTAGTTATTTAATTTGTGAATATTAATATTAACAGAATTACGGGGTGTTACATAGGCACCCTTCTTTTTGTTCTTGGAATTATTATTCTTCTTAAACTGTGTCTCATTCTTAGGCTTCAATTTATCAGTAATTTCAACATTATTTGCCTTAGCCTGAGACTCAGTTTGCAGATTTTCATCTAGTTCGCATTTACGAGAACCCTCTTCAATATGAAGATGACGCTGCAAACCGTCTAAATTATAATCCATTTCCGCTTGTTTTAATATTTCTTATAATCATTCCATGAATTCGGAAGTCTCGAAATAATAACTGCAACCGCAAAAGATTCAGGGAGATCAATACCAGCATCTTTAAGTTGATTCACCAATAGTAGTATTTCACTTACTTGCTATGGACTTATTGGCGACCATTTTGAAATACATAAAACTACAAATAAGAAATTATTTATTACTTGCCTCGGATATGCGATACTTGCTCTCCGATGCAGTCCAGAGGTGCTTCATAGTTTCCAAAGTCCTATGAACTTTGTAGATTGAAGTAGATAATGCATTCAAGATGTGCCCTCTACATAGAAAATCATCCTCTTTGCGCTTTGCACGTTTGTCCTTCAGAGCGGCATCCTCACCAGTGGTTTCCTCCATATCATTTCCAGTCCGTCTTCCAAGATATAGAACAATTTGATGGTGGTCATGAAGAATTTTATAGTCTCTTGCCAACGAGTGAAGTTTTCACCATCAAAACACTCCAATTTCGTCAAATGTCGATTCATAACTTGTAATGCACTCAAACCTTTGAATGTATTGTCTGGAAATTTATTGGGAATTTTGTTGTTTGAGGCTTTTGGATGATGATGATCGTGGTATGATTGCCATACCTCATACACTAAGGATTTGCGGAGTACACTACAACAGAACTGCTATTTTACAGCCGCCCATAGGTGCTATGAATAAGAAAGATAGCGGTTTCATTACTACTATATTTGAACATGTTAGAAAAAAATGCTAAACATTTATAATGCTTTGTATGTCGTTATTAAAGATACTGTTTGATAGAGATGACATGCCGCTATGTTACTTTATTACAGTAGCTCATTTTAACTGCTATAATATATCAAAATTTCATTCTAAGAGAAAATATTTATAACATAGTTTTGCCGCTATGCTACGTCAATACAATAGCTCATTTTTGTCACTACGCTACATCAATATAATAGCTCATTTTTACCGCTATTATACATCTAAATCTAATGCAGTTTTACTGCTATAATATATATCTTTGATAACTTCCATAAGACACTATTAAATTAACATATTATAGTAAAAATCTCTCTACGGCTTATACATTTTAATAATAATAATCAAAATGAATCTTCATAACAAGTTAAAGATGAACACACAAAATATACTAATAACAAACAAAGTATCAATTAACCAAAGAAATTCAATCCATGAGTTAACACCTAATTCAATACATATGTTTTCAATTCCCACTGATGTCAACATGAGTACACATAATACAAAACATAGTTCATAACCGTTTAGTTAACGTATAGAATACACAAGACAAAACAACCCAATCCTACTAGATAAAACGACCCAAACCTGCTAGACAAAACACCAATCATAACAAGTTATACAGATTGGGTCTGTAATAATCGCATCAATATTGTTGAATAACTGACCCTTCCATTGGTAATCACAACACCTTCACCAAAGTCATGTCCTATTTCCTTACGAAATTTTTTTAGCATGTGCAAATATAAAAATTCAAAATAGTCCATAAAGAATATCATTGTCTTTAAAATAAATAGATAAAAATTTGCACAAACTTTTTAAACACTTTTTATCTGTCATTAGATAATGAGGAACAGGTTGGACTATTTATAGGCTCAAGTGCATTACATGTTCATTGTGTCTGTCACCTACTAGCCTTGAATATGAGCAAACTATTAAGTAATATGTAAGGAAAAAACTTTTTATGTACTCAACAGAACGATTATCTAAATGGAATTTTGTATGACATGTATTACGTGTACGTGTTAATATTATTATATTCAGAAAAACTTCATAATTGTTGTACTCGTCCATATTTGTAGGAATTTTCACCTCCAAATCAGTAATGGAGATAATCTATGCAGCTAAATGGAATATGGAAGACATGCATTATATGTACATCGTAATATTATCTAATTACCTATTTTCTGAGTATCTTAATTCTCTGCATGAACAGACAGCAACAATGTTGAACACATGACAACTAGAAACTTGGAGGTTGAGTATATCACTTTATGTTCGGAGTAGTGCTTAAACGCTATTAGAAATAAATCGGTACAATGATAATATGGACGAGCCCACTTCGTATAATACTCAGCAGACACTCACGTGACATTTCTTTATTCTGCTTTGGGCCTGCGTGCCAATCTATCCTATTTTTACATTTACATTGTATTTTATATACATGTTTACATTACCAGCAAAGTACCGAAATCTGTATTATTTCATTTTACATTCCTGCAATAAAATCAACTTCTCTATTATCAAATTATCTCTCAATTATGAATCAACATCTCTGTTATGATCTTGAATATGGTATCAAAGTCATATCGGGCTTAATAGCTATCAAGTTTATATTTGGTTATTGATACCATAGCTTTTATAATCTGATCGTGAATCTAGCCATATGGGAGGAGATGACATGGTGTGTTGTTTGGGTTTCTACTATATTTTGATAAGAAAAAAAATTACGCTTACGGGCGATCAATTAATGCTAGCTTGCCAAAAAGTGTGGGTTGATCAATTAACAATTATTTAATAAAGATTGATAAAATATTAATTTCCGTAAATGAGAAAATTGTGCCATAGTTACCACGAAATTTTACCATATATGACATTTTGTATTTTTTATATCCTTTAGTAATTACTTGGCCTTTTTTACTTTTAAAATTTGTGAATTATTTATGTTTGTTTCCATCATTGTTTATGTAAAGATAAATAATGAATGTCAGTGAAGAGAGTAAATATGGATAAATATAGCAACATTTTTAATGCCATATTCTTCATAATATGATATTATATATTATAAAACTTGTATTTTTCACCCGTCTTTTAAAATTGTAGCCAATTTGGGAATTTTTAGAGTCAGTGTGTGACCCCAGTAAATTAAATGTACGTTAAATTTAGTATTGACTGAAATATATATATATATATATATATATTAATTTTAACTAAAACTGATCGTAACAGACGAATTAGCTTTTGAAACATATCCCATTGTGTCCGGAATGGGAGTATTACGCTAGTGGCGACACTCGTTGGGTCTCATTTGGAGTTCAGACGCTAAAGAACAAATTTGTGAATTAAATATTATTTTAAATTTATTTATATTGAGGGTCAAACCCTAGTATAAATTCAAAGTCGTGGTCAAACACGCAGCCGCTCTCCACGATTAACAGTCCAGGAAGCTCAAAATTTAATCCCCAAATTCCTCCTAATCCCCCACGAATTAATCAAAGCATATATTGTGAAAATTAAATAGTAGTGTGTGAGCTTTAATTTGGTATAAATAGGATAGAATCTTATTGAGTGATTTGAAGGAATTCAGGGAGGAAACCCTCACCGTTCATGTGGAATTTGGAGCCTCAAATGGCCACCGAGTTGGACGGTGGTGGTAGGCGCGAGTGGAGGGTTCGAAGGCGGTCGAAGGGGCATTGGCTGATCTGGGTCTGGTTGGAGGATGGAGGCGCAAGGTCAAGCCGTAAGTTCGAAGTCGGGTTCGTGTTTTGGTCAGCTGAAGAAACAAGGTTAATTATTAATTAATTTATTTCCTTAATGACCTTTTAATGTAATTAATATTAAAATCATCATATCTCCTTCATACGAGGTTCAAATCCAACGATTCAAATTGCGTTGCACTCGTCTTGACGAGAGCTTCACAACAAGACTAACCAGGTACAATTTGGAGCATGTCATAATTTTGGGCAAATTCAAATACAAACTGTTCAGAAATTCAGATAAAACTGACAGTGCGGATCCCAATGTGAGAACTTCTCACTAAAATAACTTCTTATACAGTTAATTATTTTATAACTGCATATATGAACTACTCCCCATCGTCCACAGACCATGGACGAATTGTTTGATTGTGTTCTGTGTAAAAATTGATTGTGACGTGAAATGTACTGTATAAAATGTTCATATGTTAAATAAAATATTTGAAGAATAAAAATATCATTTTTATGGTATAAATGGACTGTATAAAATATTCATGCATTGAATAAAATATTTTATCGTTAAAAATATAATTTTTAACATGTATATGAAAGAGAATAATTATTCATTTACAAATCAGACGATTCGTTTACGTACACTCCTTTAACTGACATTGATTGGGACGATATATTTTACACATCACCCAACTACACAAATAATATTCAGTATTTGTTGGTTGAAACCCCACATGGGTATTGGGATGATATTTGACGTACACTGATCCCAATTGTTTAGTTGTATGTCAATCGATTGGTTGACAGACTGTTATAAGCGTTAAATATTTATATTTAATGCTTATACAGTGTAGAATGCACTCTGGATGAAGGTTGATTGTTTATTATTGCTGTTATACATATTTGTTGTGTGAAATCCATATAAATAATGTTATATGATAATTGATTGTGTCTGATTCTAATTCAGAAGAATTGAATATTTTAAAATAATGAACATTTTAAAATAACGAATATTTTAAAGTAATATTCAGAAAAGAATCAAAATATTATTTTGATGTCCGAAATAGGATGGACACGAATATATATAAATATATAAAGCCGTGTTGATTAGATTAACGCCATTTTGACGTGAACGATATTTATATCGATTTTAATCAATTTTATAATGAATATCGAAAAGGAATTGATTTCAAAATCTAATGTTTTGAAAATATTATCATTTATATATTAATGATATGGAATATTCAATTTTGATTTGAAATTGAATATGAAGTTGAAATCATTTTGAAAACGAATTTAAAACGATTTATAAAATACATTTAAAATGGAAATCGATGATATATATATATATATATATATATATTATATAATATAATGGCCTGAATAGAACGCGCCCGCAGCGATCGTTCGCGAATTTCGACCATTAACTTCGAATGGACATTACGGGAGATCCGACCGTCGGATTCTCCTAAAACTGGAACCGTTGGGTTCGTATCGTGAAAAGTTTTCCAATGAATATAAGAGGTTTGAAATCTAACGGATAGATTTGGAGATATGTCCAAATAAAATTTGGAAAAGCTCGTTGTAATTGCAGTTCGATGACCATTCATGGAAATCGACTGTACGGACCTTGATAAAATTATTAAAAATATTAATAATTTGTGTAAAATCAAAATAAATGGTTTGGAAAAAATGGGATGAAAATTACGTATTTGAAAAGATAAAAATATAATTTTATTGAAATGAACTAATTATGAACTAGAATTATAATGCAATATTTTCAAATAAATAAAATGGATTTGAAATATTTTTAAAAATAACCAGAATTTCCAATATATGAATTGGAATGGATTGGAATTGAAATTATCTTTGGAATATGTTGATATTAGATTGTGTGATTATACATGCATTGTGGAGGAATTTGGAAGATGTATATATCGTTATTCCAATACGATGTTTGTTGAGTTCAGAATTTGATATTGAATATAAGCCCATATATTTTCTATTTAGAGTCTTGTATTTAATATCAAATGGGATTTTGGGTTTGTCATGAGCGGTGTCTTCAGTAACACTGCTCTTGAACCCAATGTGAAGAGAATAAATCTTTTAATTAAGATCGTTAGAGTTTCCAATTATATTCGATAATTGTAATAAAATGGAACGTGAATTGGGTTTATCATGAACTGGGTTTTAACGACATTCGTTCTTTAACCCGATTTACAGTGAAATGTGATTTGGAATTTAGAAATCTTTTGTTAAGATTTAAAGGAGATTTTCCAAAGTAAAGTTTCCCAATTTAACATATTAAATTGGAATTGAATGGAATTCGATTTGGTAATAATCGAAGTGAGCTTCTGTAGAGGGAGACTGTTAATATATATGGAATTTAAAAGGCCTTGTCATTATTCCATTTATATTATCAGTTGGATATGGAAGTTCATTTCGATTGTTTATATTGATCTGTTTTTCCATGAAGATTCCGTTGTTAATGGAATGAGATTTCGGGTTTATCGTGAGCTGTGTTTTAAATGACATTAGTTCTTTATCTTAGTTAAAGATAAGATTTATTTCTTAACTTTGAATAATCATTAATTAATGATTTTTGGAAATTAAAACTGAATCAGAGTTTTAATGAATCTTTAGATAGATTAAAAGGGGAATTTGATAACTAAGATTATCAAATTCAAGAAATGATCGAGAATGGAGTACCACCAGTTTTACTTCAGGCGATAGTTAAATCTTTAATTAGATTTGAACGTGAAATGGTAATTGAATTTACCGATAACACCATGGTGTTAGGTATGAAGTATTGCCAGTTTTGCTTCATGGGATGAATAGGTTGGGATTTGGAAATTAAACAAATGATTATTCTGGTAAGGTGCTCTAATCCCGACTAGTTTGGGTAAACCATAATTTGGTTTGAATTGATATCCAAAGGAAGATTAAAGAAAAAATTTAAAGTATTTATCTTTGATAAAATTAATGGGAACCTTTCCCAAAGAATGTGAATATTTGAATAAAGAATATTCTGGATTGGAATGAGGCGTACGTTGTGTTTTTGCAACACTTGTTTATTATATACGCGAGTTGTTCAGAAAGACCGGGTTTGTTCCTTTTTGAATAAATGATTCGACGGTATGTCGAGGATGAAGACGGTGGTAGAAGATCAAAGGTCTTCACGTCGTTTGGATGATTACTGATGTCTTGATTGGATTTACACTCAAGACAAGGTAATAAGTGGTGATCGTCCAAACGTACTTGGAGATCGATCGGATATGCGAGGACCTCTCTCCTATATTGGACATACGAGACAAGGAATAACGTGCCTCCGGTTTCGTTCAGACCCAGAACGAACTTGTAAATGGATGTGTGTCTGACATCGGATTTCAATCTATGTGATTGATAGACATCGGTTGCATAGCGTGAGTTGCCTGTGTGGCATGCTAAGATGAAAATGATCAAGGCTTCTGTTGAAAAGCAAATTCTTGTGGTTGATGATCAAAGCATGGCTTTAATATAGCATAGCTTTGTGTAGCATTAATTCGCGAGCCTCACACCCCGGTTTGAACCAGAAACGGGAGAGGACATCAGGGAGGGCATGCGTTTCCTTCTAGTTAGGAGTGGTGTCAGCGTTTTGCAAGTCCTGACGTTTTACTTATGTGGATGATGGATAGCTAGGCGCCTCAGTTATTTAGGTCTCTGCGGAGCCGATGGACAGTCTTTATACAGAGAAGATTTACGCCCCATAGGGCGAGGAAACGCAGTGCTCAGGCATTTTAATCCACTCTGTGTGGACCAGCCCTGACGATCCAAGGGTCACTTGAGCTCTGATCCGGAGGCTCGGGCTAGACAGTATCGAAGCGGTAAGGAAGATCCCTTGCCTTGGTTCACAGATGGAAATCCAACTTCCAATACATGAGTTTGCCATTTTGATTGTAGAGCCGAGTATTAGCGACATGATATATGGTAACCATGTCGCCTAGGATTGATACATTATTTATATTTGAAGCTGTTTTATACACTATGCACTTATAATAGTATCAAATGATTTGTTTTAACATACCAAGCATGTTTGGCTATTATAAGGGAAAACCCTATCCTCCAGCTTGCGTTGCACTGTGTGGTGGGACCTGGGTCTTATAATAGCCTCATTTTTCTAAAAATCATTGCGCTGTTTTGTTACATGCACTGGTATTCTTGGGAGGAAACCCGTTCCATGTTATATGGCGTGGTCCCTTGATATATCTGATTTAAAGTACAGTTTTAAATAAAAAATTTAGTTCTCACACCAGTCACATGACTGACCTGGAGTTTATTTTTTTTAATCTAAACTCTGGGTGCCCCTATTTTCCACACGGGCAGCTACTAGTTTTGGTTTTGCAGATTTATATTCACAGGATCCTGGTTTACAGTTGGAATGATATCCAGAAAGCTCTGTATCTGTATATTCCTTTCAGTGGTGTTTTGTATTATGTTTCCACTACTATGTTTTTGAATGTAATTAAAATCTATGATATTTTTGTTCTGTATATTATTCATGTACACTCTGGAATATTCTTGTATTCTGATGAAATTGTTGTAATAAGGAAGGAAATGTTCTTCTGTTTGTGTTATGATTTGTTGTGTTCTCAAAGCAATCCGGGCTTTACTTTACTAGGAAGTTCATGTCATTTCAATTTGGTATCAGAGCTTTGGTTTACAGAACTCGAAAACAAGGCACATTAGAACCAAACGAAAGGATTCATCAGAGATTGGATTAGTAATATCCAATAAGAATGACTCGTTAGATATGGGATCAGTAGTATCCTAGAATGAGCCAGAATAGTGTTATTTTTGAAATAAAAGTGAAAACAAATTTTGTTTTTAAAATAAAATCCAATTATACGTATTTGATAATTTATTTTATATTGGATTTGGACCATCGAGTATATGATGATTTTGCATATACGCGTCATGAACGTATATTCGAAGTTTTAATATACTAGATAGATATAGAATCACACTCTAGTTGCCCGAAGATGACACTGATGATAGCAGCTGCATCATCAGTATATATGTTCGGGTTTCGAAAGTGGAATTTCTATATATTTCCAATTTGCTGGTGTGAGAACCAAAACTAGATAGGATTTATTGTTGTGATTTGACACAAAAAAATGGATTTTTTTTGTATATAAAAATTATGAATTTGAAAAGATAATCAACTAATTGATTGTTGATTGTGTTGTTTGAATATTGGTTGAAATTTTGAACCATTGGGCCAAATTGATTAAATATTGAAATGAATTGAAAATTGTTTGAAATTTGCAAACATGTACATGCACATAAACTGAACAGGTCATAGCAAGGTGGCTTGAGCAGCGGAATAAAATTGTATTCTCGACAAATAGGTACATGTTTACTATATTTCTTGGGTTTGGATGATTTTATGAGCCGATTGGCTAGCTGCTTGGCCTTTTCTTTTTCTTTTTGAGATGAGAGGGCCTGTGTGGCTGTTTGGGGGTTTTCCCGGTGCTCCCCATACGAAGGAGGTTATGGAGAAATTTTTCAAAAATTTAGAGTGTTAGCCAAATTTTTGAAAAATTAGAAATTCTTAGAAACTGAAAAGTTAAAGAAGGAAAGCCAAACTGGAAGTTGAATTGATTAGTAAAACAACTTTTTGCTCCGTTCCTTTTCAAGGACGAAAAAATTTTAAGTGGGAGAGATGGTAACAACCCGGGAAATCAGAAACAATTTAAATTTTTTATTTTGGCAATTCTAACGAAGTTTGAATATTTAAAATGATTTATTTTAAATAATAACGACGAGAAATTTATTTTGAATAGAATTAGAACGTATATATATATATTTGAATCGTCGTTAGAATATAAATATTTATTTTAATTATAAAAGTAATTGAAAATGGCGAGGTATTTTGAAAATTCGATTTCAAATTTCAAATGAATGTACAGGATTCAAAAAAAAAAACGAATTTTAGCGAAACCAAAAATATTAGAATCTAATTGAAAATATCTTTCCAATGGATTTGAAAAATTGGAATTTCATAGCGGGAATAAATAATTATCTCCAGTTGAAAATTCAGAATAGTCGCTTTGAAAAATATAGCCCTTAAAAATAGCCATTTTGCAAACGACCTTCGTTTTCGACGAAACTACTTTTGTTGGATCCGGCATGTCAAATTATTTCTAGATTCCAAAATTCATGATTTTTGAAATCAATATGTGAGTGTGGCAAAGGAAAACGTGTTTTGACAGTTTCAATCAATTTGGATCGACCAGAAAATGGACATTTTTCAAACGGTCTTCAAATTCGATGAAATTAGTTTTGTTAGAACCGTATCGTCAATACGAAGCTAGAAAATATTTTTCGGCAATTTTTGGAGTCAGTGTGTGGCCCCGGTAAATTAAATGTACGTTAAATTCAATATTGACTGAAATATATATATATTTATATTGTAATTTAAAAAAAAATTGATTGTAACTGGAAAATTGGCTTACAAAACATATCCCATTATGTCCGTAATGGGGGTATTACATTCGGGGCGACACCCGTTGGGTCTCATTTGGAGTTTAGACACTAAAGAATAAATTTGTGAATTAAATATTATTTTAAATATATTTATATTGAGGGTTAAACCCTAGTATAATTTCAAAGCCGTGGTCAAACACACAGTCGCTCTCCACGATTACGGTCGAGGAAGTTCAAAATTTAATCCCTAAATTCCTCCTAATCCCCCACTAATTAATCAAAGCCTATATTGTGAAAATTAAAGAGTAGTGTGAGAGCTTTAATTTGGTATAAATAGGATAGAATCTTGTTGAGTAATTTGAAGGAATTCAGGGTGGAAACCCTTGCCGTTCGTGCGGAATTTGGAGCCCCAAATGGCCACCGAGTTGCAGGGTGGTGGTAGGCGCGGGTGGAGAGTTCGACGGCAGTCGGAGGGGAGTTGGCTAATCTGGGTTTGGTTGGAGGATGGAGGCGCAAAGTCAAGCCCTAAGTTCGAAGTCGAGTTCGTGTTTTGGTTAGCTGAAGAAACAAGGAAGACGACGAGTATATTGTTTAAGCGGCCTTAATTTTCTTTGGATAATATTTAAGGTTAATTATTAATTAATTTATTCCCTTAATGACCGTTTAATGTAATTAATACTAAAATCATCATATCTCCTTCATACGAGGTCCAAATCCGATGATTCAAAATGCATTGGAATCGTCTCGACGAGAGCTTCACAACAAGACTAACCGGGTCCAATTTGGGGCACGTTAGAATTTCGGGCAAATTCAAATCCAAAATGTTCATAAATTCAAATAAAATTGACGGAGTGGATCCCAATGTGAGAACTTCTCACTAAAATAACTTCTTGTAAAATTATTTATTTTATAACTGCATATATGAACTGCTCCCCATCGTCCACAGACCGTGGACGACTTGTTTGATTGTATTCTATGCGAAAATTCATTATGACGTGAAATGGACTGTATAAAATATTCATATATTGAATAAAATATTTAAAGAACAAAAATATCATTTTTATGGTATAAATGGACTGTATAAAATATTCATTCATTGAATAAAATATTTTATCATTAAAAATATAATTTTCAACATGTAAATGAATGAGAATAAATATTCATTTGCAAATTAGACGATATTTTTATGTACATCCATTTAACTAACATTGATTGGGACGATATATTTTACACATCGCCCAACTACACAAATAATATTCAGTATTTGTTGGTTGAAACCCTAGACGGGTATTGGGATGATATTTGACGTACACTATTCCCAATTGTTTAGTTGTATGTCGATCGATTGGTTGACAGACTGTTATAAGCGTTAAATATTTATATTTAATGCTTATACAGTGTAGAATGCACTCTGGATGATGGTTGATTGTTTATTATTGTTGTTATACACATTTGTTGAGTGAAATCCGTATAAATAACATTATATGGTAATTGACTGTGTCAAATCCCAATTTAGAAGAAATGAATATTTTGAAATAACGAACATTTTAAAATGACGAATATTTTAAAATAATACTCAGAAAAGAATCAAAATATGATTTTGATGTCCGATTTGGGATGCACAGGAATACATACAAATATATAAAGCTGTGTTGATCAGATTAACTCCATTTTGACGTGAACGATATTTATATCGATTTTATTCATTTTTATAATGAATATCGAAAAGAATTGATTTCAAAATCTAATATTTTGAAAATATTATCATTTATATATTAACGATATGGAATACTCAATTTTGATTTGAAATTGAATATGAAGTTGAAATCATTTTGAAAACGAATTTAAAATGATTTATAAAATACGTTTTAGATGGAAATCGACGAAATATATAATATATATACATATATTATATAATACAATGGCTTGAATAGAACGCGGCACGTAGCGACCATTCGCGAATTTCGACCATTTACTTCGAATGGACATCACGGGAGATCTGACTGTCAGGTTCTCCTAAATCTGAAACCTTGGGTTCTTATCGAGAAGAGTTTTCCAATGAATATAAGTGGTTTGAAATCTAACGGTTAGATTTGGAGATAAGTCTAAATAAAATTTGGAAAAGCTCACTGTAATTGCAGTTCGATGACTGTTTATGGAAATCGACTGTACGGGCCTTGATAAAATTATTAAAAATATTAATAATTTGTGTAAAATTAAAATTAATGGGTTAGAAAGAATTAGGATGAAAAATTCAATATTTGAAAAGATGAAAATACATTTTTATCGAAATGAACTAGTTATGAACTAGAATTATAATCCAATATTTTTAAATAAATAAATTGGACTTGAAATGGTTTTGAAAATAACTAGAATTTCCAATATATGAATTGGAATGGATTGGAATCAAAATTATCTTTGAAATATTTCGATATTGGATTACGTGATTATACAGGCTTTGTGGAGGAATTTGGAAGATATATATATCGTTATTCCAATACGATATTTGTTGACTTCAGAATTTGATATTGAATATAAGCTGATATATTTTCTATTCAGAGTCTTGTATTTAATATCAAATGGGATTTTATGTTTGTCGTGAACGGTGTCTTCAGTAACACTGTTCTTGAACCCCATATGAAGAGAATAATTCTTTTAATTAAGATTGTTAGAGTTTCCAATTATATTTAATAATTGGAATAAAATGGAATGTGAATTGGGTTTATCGTGAACTATGTTTTAAGGACATTCGTTCTTTAACCCGATTTACAGTGAAATGTGATTTGGAATTTAGAAATCTTTTGTTAAGATTTAAAGGAGATTTTCCAAAGTAAAGTTTTCCAATTTAACATATTAAATTGGAATTGAATGGAATTCGATTTGGTAATAATTGAAGTGAGCTTCTATAGAGGAAGACTGTTAATATATATGGAATTTAAAAGGCCTTGCCTTATTCCATTTATATTATCGGTTGGATATGGAAGATCATTTCGATTATATATATTGATCTGTTTTTTCGTGAAGAATCCATTATTAATGGAATGAGATTTTGGGTTTATCGTGAGCTGTGTTTTAAATGACATTAGTTCTTTAACCCAGTTAAAGATAAGATTTATTTCTTAAATTTGAATAATCATTCAGTAACGATTTTTGGAAATTAAAACTAAATCAGAGTTTTAATGTAATGGCCCGCAAATCTGTACTATCTGAGTCGACTAATAACACCACATGTCCAACCCAAATTGCATAGAAATACAAATCATTATTAGAAAGAAGTTAGAGGATGAGGAATAGAAAGAAAGAAATATTAGAATAGAAGAAAAAAATGAAGTTCACAAACTCATAGCGGAACGAATAAAATATATTAAATAACATAACAATTGAAATACAAATTTGTTTTGAATACGCATACCATTATCAGAGCACAATAGGTATCCCTGGAACAGTTATAAACACCTGTTTCTAGATACAACATAGTAGACAACGGAAATATGCTAGTCTATAGCTAACTGGTGAAGCCTCCTGCTTCCAACTCTTCCAAGTGAATCTGTAAAATCCCGACTACTTGACTGTCCATACAAATTTGGACACCCAAGAGTTTAGGGAAAACAAACAAAATAAAACTCTGGGTCAGTCATGGGCTGGTGTGAGTAAACTCCAACCATTTGTTTAACTTTCAAAATCCTTTTGAAAGAAAAGATAATAGTAATACCAGCCCACACAGAAACATGGATGGTTTTTACCTTACTATAACCCAAAACACTTTGATACGGAAATCTAGTGATATTATAACAGTGTCTAAATCAAATGAATAACAATCTAGCGGAACGCTTGCATCTCATTCCCTATATATAATATAAAATCCGAAACCGCATGGCGCTTATTGGGTAATGGATTTCCAACATGACAAGGTATGGAACTACCTTCCGATCAGTGTACTCTAGAGGGGATACACAAGGGTTCAACAAGATCGTCTTGCAACCCGGCCCACACATGACCGACCACTCATTTTGCTTGAGTGTATCGAATGTATATCACCAACGGTTGGGATCGGCAACCGTTTCCCGAATGGGATAGCATCGAATAGAATAAGGAATTAAATGAATTTCTTTAGATAGGTGATTATACACCCTAATTGTAACATCCTGGATTTTTAGCCGTTTAATATTTAATATTTAAATTTATTTTAAATATTGATTTGGAATAATAAATGGATTTTTATTGAATTTATCAATTTAATAATCGATATACGATTATTGCCGAATATATCGAATCACCGTTATACAAAAATGATTAATAATTGAATCTGCAGTTAAAACTGAATAAATAAAAAAATAATAACAATTCAGTTGATTAAGTAAATTTTATCTGAATTAGAATGATGATAATTATTTTTATCAATGAATTTAATGAAAATCGTCAATTTAATATTGATGGTTTGTATAAAGATCGAATTACATTTCAGAACATGTTCAGTTAAGTTTAGAATAACATAATAATCTAATAACATCAGTCATTGGGTTAGATTAGCAATTCAGGATGGTGCGTTATAGGACCACGAGATATTTTCAACTAATATATCAAAGTAAAATATATTTATACGTTACATCAGCCGACCTCCTTCTGTAATGATCCAACCTGAAGTTTCAAATCACACAGCCTGTTCTTCCTCGAGTTGTAAAATTGGTCTCCCTCCTTCAAAATCTAAGAGACAACATTTTAATGCCTGTCTGCTCTCGCGCCTATATAATTAGCCTTTTCCTTCATAATTTTGGCCCATTTCTAAAAACCAATTCGAGTCTTCTGTTTTCCATTTTTCCAGATAATCGGAAAACCGATTCCATTTAAAAAAAAAAATTTGAATTGCAAATGCAGATCGCGAGTCTACGAAGATCGACATCGCGACGACAGCCTTCGCGAATCAAGGAGTAATCGGTTTTTTTTTTCGTGGGTTCTGCTGAGCTATGAAGAGGGTGCGAACGGGATGGAGTTGCGGTGTGGTTTTGGGGATACGACGCCGGTATTGAAGTCCGATGTGTGGACTGGAAATTGGCGATGGGTGGTTTAGGGCTCGACAGTAGGAAGAAGAGGGCACAGCGATTTTAAACTGGGGTCGACTTCGTTAGAATGGGGAGCGAAGCATATGGCTCTGGGGCCATCGCTCAACGAGCAGTCGCATAAGGACAGATCTTTGAATTGGATTTTGCAGTGCGATGGTTTTTCCTTAGTTCAAATTGTCCACTGTTGATCGGTTCTCGCAAGGAAGCAGTGGGGTTTTTTTTTCATCAAATAATTTGACTAATAAGGTAATTAATTCTAAGTTTAATTAGTTAATAATGTAATTAGGATTTTTTTTCTAGTTAAATAAGTTATAAAAACTATGTATAACCATACATAAAATAAATGGTAAGTTAGAAAGATTGTGAGTAGCCAAAATTCCTTTATCATGTCCTGTTGGTTATTTTATTTATTTATTTAAATAATGAAGTGAAATAAAACTGAAATTTGATTTCTAAATTTATTTAGTAAGCTGTTTAAAATAAATAGAAATTAGCGATTTAATTAGTTAACTATGGTATAATCAAGTAATTAAAATTTATCATCTTGTTATACAAGGTTTATTTATGAGATTATTCGAGTTGGGTTCGTAGCTGGGATTCTAGAAGTTGTTTGGAATTTGTCAGAGCCAACTGTGAATTTATGAAAATCTAGACTTTGAATATTCGGCAAAAAGGAAAATCGCGGTGAGTAAATCTCACTCACCTTTAGAATTATTTTTATTTCATTAAAAATAATTGTTTGTTGCTTGTGTGAATGTTTTCTGGTTGTTATATATATTAGTTATTTAGGCTATATATATATATATATTGGGTTGGTTGATTGGTTGGATTCCCGCAGTCTCATTAGCGGATGCCCGCAGTTTCATAGCGGATGATTACCCTATACGCCCCACGCTATGATTAGTGGATGACCTTCTATACCGCGATATTCTGCCACGAAGCAGAATGGGTATTATTTATGTGCTAACATCTGTAGATGCAGGAAAACAGGTTGGAGGGATCCAACTGGATTCCTCAAAAATATATTATCTGTTTGTTGTTTGCTGATTTCATATATTCATATATGATGTGTTAAAAATAAAATGATTGAAAATTGGGTGATTTGATTGTTTTAAATATCACTGGGCTTAGTGTTAATTTATTTAAAATATCGTGGAAGGATATTTGAGATTTAAAAGGGAAAATTCTATTCTTAATAGAATTTGAATTTTTAATGGAATAAAAATATAAACTTGTTTTTTAAAAAAAATAAAACAAGTAGTTCCTTTATAAATTAAGTTTATAAATAATTCTTTTATAACGAAGTTTATAAATAGTTCTTTTATAACGAAGTTATAAATGAAGTGAAAAGAATTATCATTTGATAATTCAGAAATAGAAATACAAGTGTGAAATTGGAATGGAAAAATCTATCTTCAAAAGGAAAATAGAGATATTTATTTCAAAAAGGAATCGAAGTCGAGACTTGTTTAAAGAAATTGAGTAAAGAAAATTCAAATGGAGTTAACTATAGAAACTTGAAAATAGAATTCAATGAAGTTAACTATAGAGATTTGAAAATATGATTCAAATGGAATTTAAATATAGAGTTTGAATAAGAGGATTCGAATAGAATTTAAATAAGGGAATTTGAAGTAACATTTGAATATAGATTTTGAATATAGAATTCAAATGGAAAATCCAAAGTGGATTTGAATATAGAACTTTCAAATGGAGTTTGAATATAGAGAATTTGAAATAGAATTTCCAAATAGAAATTTGAAATAGAATTTCAAAATAGAATTTTCAAAAGAGAATTTGAAATAGACTGTGAAAATAGAATTGCAATGAAATTTGAATTCAAATATAATTGAAAGAGAATTTGACTATAGAAATTCAAAAGGAATTTAAATATAGGGTTTGAATTCAAAAGAAATTTAAAATATGGGATTTGAATTCAAAGGAATTGAAATAGATTTGAGGTCAAAGGAATTGAAATAGAATTTGAATTCAAAGGAAGTCAAATAGATTTGAATAAAGAAAGTTCATATGAAATTTGAATATAGAATTTGGAATAAGAGAATCCAAATGGAATTTGACTAAGAGAATTTAAATAGAATTTGAATAATAGAAAAGGAAATAGAATTTGAACATAGAATTCAAATAGAAAAGGAATTGGAATTCGAATATAGAATTCAAATAAAAGCGAGATTGGAATTTGAATCAAGAAATTCAAATAGAGTTAAAATGGAGTTGGATTCATTTTAATGAAGTTTAAAAAGTTTATATATATATAAATATAATTAAAACGAACTCGCCGCAGCGCTGCAGTTCGTAAATTGGCGACTCGAACTTCAATTGAGTATACAGGACTCAATTGAAGTCGGAATTCTTTGAAACAAGAATCGTCAGGACCGGTTGAATAATAGTTTTCTAATGGAAGAGAAAAATCTGGATTTCGTCGAACAGATTTTGAGTTATGTCAAAAATCAAATTTTCAGAAAAACAGCGCCAGAAACCATTTGAAAACCATAATGGTTTATTTAAACATATAAAGGGATTTTAAGCAAATAAAAATCTGAATTTCCATTAGGAAAATTCCAGATTTGAGTTGTAGAATAAATACGGACTCAAGCGGTGTGAATGAAATGATTTTTGGGTATAAAAATCAGATTTTGTTAAATAAGATTTACTAGTCTTGAAGAAAAATTTAGTTAAAGGAAATGGTGAAATCAAATTTGGACTTTGGGTAGTAAAAAGGGATTTGTAAATATATATTCAAAATCGAATGTGGAACCCAAGTTAGAAATGAAACTCGACGTGATTTTAAGCAAATAAAAATATATTTGAATATGACATTTTCAAATAAAACAGTGAAATAGACCAAAGAGCTAATTAACGAATGAATGAGTGATTTGAGTTGAAATGACCCGATTGGATTGGAATAAAATGGAAATGGACGTTTATAGGTTAAGCAGGTTTGGAATGAAGTGTATGAAGATTAAAATTTGCGTGCTCGACAATAAGGTACATGTTTAATTCGTATATGAGATTTTATGCGCCGTATCGGCAAGCCGCTTGGCTTTTCCTTTTTCTTTTGATTGAGGAAGATACCGGGAAGCTATTTGAAATTTCCCGATGCTCCCGATACAGGGGAGGTTATGGCGAAATTTTCCGGAAATTTAAGGAGTTAGAGTATTTTTAAGATATTTTGATAGTTAGAAATCATTGTATCGACGTATAGAATTCGATAGGTAAGTGAATATAATATTGTAAACAAAAAGGGAAATCTATAAATTAGAAATAGAAAGCGAACTTTATACATGTTTTAAAAATGAATAATTGGATTGTATAGTGTGTTTATTCGAGGTAAGTGGTTTTGCCGGTTTGAAGTTGAGGATGTTTTCAGTTAAGGTCTGAGAGGTAATAATACCCCAACTTGATTGATTTCATTTTTAATGGATAAATAGCAAGATCCAGTCTTGAAGAGAAGTTTTTGAAAAAGAGTTAGTTGAATAAAATATTTTGGGTTGTTGTAACAATGTTTTACACAACATTCGTTTTAAACCCAAGTGATGGAATTTTGGAAATATAACAAGTAAATATTTCCTGAGTATAATTAAAATAGTCGGGATAGAGATAAGTGATTGGAATTGTTTCCAATTGCAAATAGAGATATTTTCTAATATATAGAAAATAAAAGGAGTTGATATTGGGAAATGCTTTCCAAATAGCGTAAAGAGCCAATATGGTTATTGAAAATATTTGGGTAACAAATATTGATAAGGAAATGGAGAAGAGATTTAATTAATGAAATATTAATTAAAGAGCCCAGTGATTTGTTTGATATGTTGGATGAACACTTGTTTTTATTCGATAGTTAAATCACAGACTATCGAAGTTTTGACCATCGTTGTCAATATGGAGAGACCGGTTGGATTATTATCCGAAGAACCACTCCGTATCGGCATAAGCGTTGCGAACCAAGTATGCTGAATATATTGAAGACGGAGTAAAGTGAAAGGAATCTTTCTATTAAATAGAAATAGTGCCTTCGGTTTCGTTCAATCCCAGAACGAACGTAAATGGACGAATGTCTGACAGAGTATTTCCAATGATCAAATGGGTTGGTCTGTATATATATATGGTTGCAACGGATTTATTCCCTTAGCATAACATCCAGAATATTTGTGCAAACTCAACTAGTGATTAACGGATCTGACAATGTGGCATTCAAAGTGATTGTGCTATCAATGAATGGTAAGTATTCGTAGCCTCAGGCCTCAACAACCGGGAAAGAACAAAAATCGGGCAGGTAGCATGGCTATGTGGGTCGCACCCATTAGGATGTAAAATCACCTATCTAGAGATTCATTTAATTTCTTATTCTATTCGATGCTGTCCCAGTCGGGAGGCGGTTGCTGATCCCAACCGTTGGTGATATACATTCGATACACTCAAGCGAAATGAGTGGTCGGTCATGTGTGGGCCGGGTTGCAAGATGTTCTTGTTGAACCCAGGGTATTCCTCTCTAGAGATACACTAGCGGAAGGTGGTTCCATACCTTGTCATGTTGGAAATCCAATCTCCAATAAGCGCCATGCAGTTTTTTGATTTTATACTATGTATGTGGAGCGTGAGATGCAAGCGTTCTGCTATTTGGTTATTTACTTGATGTAAACATTATTATAATATCACCAGATTTTGATATAAAAATGTTTTGGGTTATCGTAAGGTAAAAACCATCCGTGTTTATGTGTGGATCGGTCTTACGATAACCTTTTCTTTTGAAAGGATTTTTAAAAAGTTAAACCAATGGTTGGAGTTTACTCACACCAGTCCCATGACTGAACCAGAGTTTATTTTGTTTTGTTTTCCCCTAAACTCTTGGGTGCCCAAATTTGTACGGGCAGTCAAGTAGTCGGGATTTTACAGATTCACTGGGAGGAGCTTGGAGCAGGAGGCTTCAGCGTTAGTTATCTAGTGTTATTTCCGCTGTAATGTAAGTATGTGTACTCTGATAAATGATGAATGTATCTATAGTTAAAAATTTTGTATTTCAAAAGCTGTTATATATTATATTTTGTTCCGCTGCGATGTGAGGCTCTGTGATGTGTTTATGTTCTTCTTATTCTTCTATTCTAAGTTTCTATCTCATCTATTCTCACCCTCTAATTTCTTCTATTAATGATACGGTATTTTCGATATCTGAACAGTCGACACTGGGTTTTGTGTTGATTTTCGGAGTCGAAAATCCCGTGGTCGTTACACTAATGGGAGCGACCCACTTAGCCATGCTGCCTGCCCGATTTTTGTCATTTCCCGGTTGTTGAGGCCTGAGGCTACGCTTACTTGCCATTCGTTAATAACACAATCACTTTGAATGCCACATTGTCAGATCCGTTAATCACTAATTGATTTGCACAAATACATTCTGGATATTATGCTAAGGCTATAAATCCGTTGCCACCCTATATATTTATACATACCAACATATTCGATCATTGGAAATACTTTGTCAGACATTCGTCAATACACGTTCGTTCTGGGATTGAACTAAACCGAAGGCACAATTTCTACTAATAGAAAAAGTTCTTGCACTTTATTCCATCTTTGATTATCTTCATATAATCTGATTCGCAACGCTACTGCCAATACAGAGTGGTTCTCGGATAATAATCCAACCGGTCTCTCCATATTGACAACAGTATTAGCAGACACTTCGTTAGTCGGTTATTTAACTATCGAAGAAAAGAACAAACATTCATCCATAATATCAAACATTCACTAGGCCTCTTAATTAATATATTTTTAATTAAATCGCTTCTCCATTTCCTTATCAATATTTGTTAACACAATATTTTCGATAATTATCTTCTTGGCCTCTTATGCTATTTGGAAAAAAAAAACATTTCCATATATCGTCTTCTTTTATTTTCTATATTTAAAAAATATTTTCTATTTATAATTTGAAAACATTTCCATTTACTTATCTCTTGTTAGACTCATTTAATTCTACTCTCAGGAAATATATATTATTATATTTCCAAAATTCCACTTATTTGGGTTAAAACGAATGTTGTGTAAAACATCATCACAACAACCCAAAATACTACATTTGACTAAATCTCTTTAAACATCTCACTTCGAGACTGAATCTCGCTATTTATCAGCAAATAATGAAATCAATCAAGTTGGGGTATAATTACCTCTCAGACCTTGACTGAAAATATTATTAACTTCAAAACAGACAAAACTGCTAACTCGAATAATCAACACTCTATTAAACCAATTTTCCATTTTTTAAACACGTATACGCTTCTCTTTCTATTTTAACAAATCTAATTTATAGATTTCCCTTTTGTTTATAATATTCTGTTTTTAAGTTCATTTCCTTATCGAATTCTATATATATCGATATGTTGATTTCTAACTATCAAATTATCTTAAAAATATTCTAACTCCTTAAATTTTCAGAAAAATTCGCCACAACCTCCTTTGTACCGGGTGCATCGTGAAAATCCCCAAACCGCCACATAGGCCTCTCCATTCAAAAAGAAAATCAAAAAGCCAAACGGCATGCCGATACAGCGCATAAAACCTCATATGGAATTTAAACGTGTACCTTATTGTCGGGCACACGAATTATAACCTTCATACACTACATCCCATACCTGTCTAACCCATATATCCACCTGTTTCCAATTTATCCCAACTAAATCTAGTCATTTCTAACTCAAGTCGCCAATTTATTCTTCTAATTAGCTCTTTTGCCAATTCTCCTTAGTTTGAACATATCGTGTTCAAATATATTTTATTTCGCTTATAATCACGGCGAGTCTCATTTCTAACTTGGGTTTTCATATTCGATTTCGAATATATATATATATACAAATCTCATTTACCTTTCAAAGTTCAATTTCGATTCAAATTAACTAATTATTCTTTAAATTAGTTAATTTTATTCGATAGTTAAAAATCTGATTTTTGTTTCAAAATCAATTCATTACTCCACTTGAGTTTAAATATAATTACAACTCAAATCTGAAATTTTCTAAATATAAATTCGGATTTTATTCGCTTAAAATCCTTTTATAAAATTAAATAAACCGTTATGGTTTTTAAATGGTTTTGGCGCTGTTTTTTTCGAAAATTTGATTTTGACATAACTCCAAATATATACGACGAAATTCGGAATTTTCTCTTCCATCAGAAAACTATTATCTAATCAGTCCTGGCGATTCTTGTTTCAAAGAATTCCGACTTAAGTTGAGTTCTATACACTCGATTGAAGTTCGAATCGCCAATTTACGAACTGCAGCGCTGCGGCGAGTTCGTTTTAATTATATTTATATATATAAACTTTTAAAATTTGTTTAAAATAAATTCAAATCAATCCTGATATATTTTTAATATATATCAAATCCATTTCAACATAATATTTCCGATCTTCTAAAATTGTCGATTTTCCCTAACTCGGAAATAAATTTATTTATACTTCGATCTTCTATATTCAAATTCCATTCCAATTCTATTTGAATTTCCCATATTCAAATTCCATTTAAATTCTATTTAAATTTCCTATATTCAATTTCCATTTCAACTTTATTTGAATTCTATATTCAAATTCCCCTTTCAACTCTATTTGAATTCTATATTGAAATTCTATTTCAATTCTGTTTCAAATTCTCTATATTCAAACTCCATTTGAATTTCTATATTCAAATTCTATATTTAAAATTTCCTTTATATTTTCTATATTCAAATTATATATTTGAATTACATTTTAATTTCTATTTGAATTTTTTTTTTCATTCTTAAACAAGTCTCGATTTCAATTTCTTTTGAAATGGATATTTCTACTTTTGGAAAATAGATTTCTTTTTTTAATTTCACACTTGTATTTTTATTTCTGAATTATCCAATGATAATTCTTTTCGCTTCATTTATAAACTTCGTTTATAAAAGAACTACTTGTCTTTATTCTTCTAAAACAAGTTAATATTTTAATTCTATTCAAATTTCAAATTCTATTTTAGAAAAATAGAATTTCCCCTTTTAACTCTGGAAATTTCCTTTTTCGATATTTTTAAATATCAACATTTAAGCCCAGTGGTATTTAAACACACACAACCAATTATTTATTTCAGGTTTTCTAACATATCATATATGACAGTATATGTGCAAACAAATAAACAAACAGATAATATATTTTTGAGGAATCCAGTTGGATCCCTCCAACCTATTTTTCCTGCATCCACATATGTTAGTCAACAGAAATAATACCCATCCTGCTTCGAGGCAGGATATCGCGGTATAGAAGGTCATCCACTATCATAACGTGGGGCATATAGGGTAATCATCCGCTAATGGTACCGCGGGCATCCGCTAATGATACTATGGGAAATCCAACCACCAATATATATATATATATAATAGCAACCACCAAGCCTTAATAACTAATATATTTTTAAGTTGCACAAAAATACTGAATGCAACCAAACAAGCAACAAACAATTGTTTTTAACTGATAAAAATAATTTTAAATAAAAGGTGAGTGAGATTTACTCACCGTGATTTGTGATAGGCATTGGAATGTTTTTGTTAAATTGAAATCAAACCAGCATATAACTTCTCCCGAGATCTTGCTGCTATCTCGAATAAATTCTAATATAAAAATGTATGAACAAATTAAACGTGGCTAACAATTTAATTAACTAGCTAGTTTTTAATTAAGTAATTTAAGTATTTTACCTTAATTCCTCTCATTTGCATTGCTCGGTAAAACACTCTAAACTAATGAAAACAACAACCTTCCCAAAGCCTCTGTAACTGCTCCAACATCCGTGGTTGACATCACCCCATTCACCTTATTACTAAAAACAAATATTGAACCTCCCCTCCTTCCTGTAGTTCACCATTTCTGTGATTATCTTCTTCAATACAAAACCAACCTTCACCACTTTGTTAACATACGGCAACCATAATACTACCTCATTGTGTACGGCTGCTACTTTCCCCCAATTTCAACTCCAGAATCAACACAGCCCGGTTCCCTTTTATGAAATCCATCACTGTGAACTGTTCGAACCAGAACCCTTTATTTTGCCAGAAACTGTAAAAATTGACAGCCTTAGATCATCAAAGACCTACTCCACTGACCTGCGTATTCCGAGTCATGACCATCGATGAATGCGTCACCCTTCCATTCACTTACCTGAAAACAACTCGATTCGAAAACATTGAATTTTGCCAAAATCCGCAAACAACTGTTGCAACTTCGAGTCGGAAAACTACCTCCTACAGTGATCGGAGTTCACCCGACTTTGCCAGTCTGTCGAGGAACCCTCCCTCTCTTAAATCGCGAGCTTCACAAACTACTGAACTCACTTCTAGATCTCCTTCAAATTCCAACAGCAACCACAACTTAATCATCATCGTCGGTCGCGACTCCTTTTTTGACCCCCAAATTGATTTTGATTTTGATAGCGTTTGTTGCTCTCGAATGAAATATCAAGGCATCGATCCCTTTCTAAATTTGACTGTGAACGAAGGAAAGGATTCAGCCATTTTCGATTTCCTGAAACGATGAAGGAAATGGTTTTCTTCTATTCAGAAGAACGAAAATATTTATAAGAGACAGAAAACTAAAAGGAATTCGGGAAGATTTTAGTCGTGTTATTTATAAAGAGGCAAACTTCGGCATTAAGGAAAATAGTCTGTGTAAGGTACATAAATTTTTAATGCAATTTGATTTGTATTTAATTTGATTTAACTTAAAAAGATTTTTTTTTAAATAGATACTGATTTGATTTCGATCATATCCACAAACATATATCTCGCGGTCCATTAATTGAAATCACAAACCGCTATTCTAGCGTACCGACTGACATTCCAACGTAATAACCCTATTCTGAATTCAACAGTAAATATTTTGAAATTTAATTTCAACATATGTACCATGTTAAATTAATATAATATAATTTAAATTCTAAAACCACAAATTCTTCGATAATAAATTATTAATTATCGCTTTTTATTCAAACAGAACTGACACTGATCATCTGAATCATTTCGATTTAGTTTTTAACTTCGATTTAATTTATATTTCGAGTTACAATAATTCGATATATTCTAAATTAAACAATATTCGATTATTAAATCGATAACTCAATATAAAAATTAATTTATATTATTAATTCAATATTTAAAACTGTTCAAAAATCCCAGTCGTTACATTCTTTCCCGCTTAAAGGAATTTCGTCCTTGAAATTACTAACGCAGGAAAAATGATTCAAACCTTATTAACTTTTGAAAATTCATTTATGTTGAAACTCACCTCTTCATATTTCAACAAATTAGCTCCAACCAAACTTTTGGTTTTCACACATTTAATCTAAATGATTTACACTCAATTCAAATTCCATTCAATCTTATTCAAATTGAATTTCACTAATTTATTTATCTCGATCCATTTAACTTGTCTAAGTTTAATTTAATTTCAGAATTCAAATTCTCGAGTTTTTATTTCAAATCCTTTTGAAATCACATAAATATATACACATATATTTATAATCATTTAAAATCCAATACATTTGAATTTTCAAACCAACTTGTTTTCTTTAAAACAAATTTCCATCAAAACTTTTCTAAGGTAGCAATCCATCACTTAGAAACTCAAAAATGAACACTGATGATGTCGCGACCATCATCAGAATTATTTTCTAGCCACTGAAGTGAGTTCAGTGCTTTATCACTTTTCAAAGATCCATTTAAAAATGCTTTTCCATTCCAAAAATCCTTTTCAAAGCTATATCATTTTAATATACTTCGAAAATTATTTTTCTAAACACCCAAGATTTAAATTTCAAATTCTGATTTAAATTCAATTAAAATTCATCTCATTTGTATATATAATTCATATACAAGTTATTTTGGTTATATATAACCATTCCAATTTTATAATATTATCTTACTATAATATTAGCAACCAACTCATCTGTATATGATAATAAATTTCAGAAAATTATTCCTTCTATATTAAAAAAGAATTTTGGGTAAAGTTATTTCATTTACCCACTCTAAAACAATATTGTGTCAAATTTCTCTGTTCAAGTGTTTAGAAATTCCTATCGACTCCGTGGCGACCCACACGTCGATCATAATTCATAAACCACTCAACAGACTAGCCAACACAATATAAAACAAGTTTATATATCAATCAACAAATACGCTCTCTCGTACATATATTCACTCAACTCATTCTAGGGTACTACTGGCCCTATCTCTAATGAGTACGTCCCCAACAAAGCCTAGGTATTCGCTCAACCTAAGCTCTGATACCAACTGTAACGTCCCGCAAATCTGTACTACCTGAGTCGACTAATAACACCACATGTCCAACACAAATTGCACAGAAATACGAATCATTATTAGAAAGAAGTTAGAGGATGAGGAATAGAAAGAAAGAAATATTAGAATAGAAGAAAAAACGAAGATCACAAACTCACAGCGGAACGAATAAAATATATTAAATAACATAACCTTTGAAATGCAAATATGTTTTGAATACACATACCATTATCAGAGCATAACAGCTATCCCTAGAACAGTTATAAACACCTGTTTCCAGATACAACATAGTACACAGCGGAAATATGCTAGTCTATAGCTAACTGGTGAAGCCTTCTGCTTCCAGCTCTTCCAAGTGAATATGTAAAATCCCGTCTACTTGACTGCCCGTACAAATTTGGACACCCAAGAGTTTAGGGAAAACAAACAAAATAAAACTCTGGGTCAGTCATGGGACTGGTGTGAGAAAACTCCAACCATTTGTTTAACTTTCAAAATCCTTTCGAAAGAAAAGATAATAGTAAGACCAGCCCACACATAAACATGGATGATTTTTACCTTACTAATACCCAAAACACTTTGATACGAAAATCCAGTGATATTATAATAGTATCTAAATCAAATAAATAATAATCTAGCGGAACACTTGCATCTCACGCTCCATATATAAAATAAAATCAGAAACCACATGACGCTTATTGGGTAATGGATTTCCAACATGACAAGGTATGGAACTACCTTCCGATCAGTGTACTCTAGAGGGGATACACTGGGGTTCAACAAGAACGTCTGGCAACCTGGCCCATACATGACCGACCACTCATTTCGCTTGAGTGTATCGAATGTATATCACCAACGGTTGGGATCAGCAACCGTTTCCCAAATGGGACATCATCGAATATAATAAGAAATTAAATGAATTTCTCTAGATAGGTGATTATAAACCCTAATGGGAGCGACCCACTTAGCCATGCCGCCTGCCCGAATTTTGTCATTTCCCTGTTGTTAAGGCCTGAGGCTACGCTTACTTGCCATTCGTTAATAACACAATCACTTTGAATGCCACATGTCAGATCCTTAATCACTAATTAATTTGCACAAATACATTCCGGATATTATGCTAAGGGAATAAATCCGTTGCCACCCTATATATTTATACATACCAACATATTCGATCATTGGGAATACTTTGTCAGACATTCGTCCATATACGTTCGTTCTAGGATTGAACGAAGCCGAAGGGACAATTTCCACTAATAGAAAAAGTCCTTGCACTTTACTCCATCTTCGATTATCCTCATGTAATCTGATTCGCAATGCTACTGTCAATACAAAGTGGTTCTCGGATAATAATCCAACCGGTCTCTCCATATTGACAACGATATTGGCAAACACTTCGATAGTCAGTTATTTAACTATCGAAGAAAAAAACAAACATTCATCCATAATATCAAACATTCACTGGGCACCTTAATTATTATTTTTTTAACTAAATCGCTTCTCCATTTCCTTATCAATATTTGTGAACACGATATTTTCGATAATCATCTTCTTGGCCTCTTACGTTATTTGAAAAAAAAACATTTCCATATATCGTCTTCTTTTATTTTCTATATTTAAAAAATAACTTCTATTTATAATTTGAAAACATTTCCATTTACTTATCTCTTGTTAGACTCATTTAATTCTACTCTCAGGAAATATATATTATTATATTTCCAAAATTCCACTAATTTGGGTTAAAACGAAAGTTGTGTAAAACATCGTCACAACAACCCAAAATACTGCATTTGACTAAATCTCTTCAAACATTTCTCTTCGAGACTGAATCTCACTATTTATCGGCTAATAATGAAATCGATCAAGTTGGGTATAATTACGTCTCTGACCTTGACTGAAAATATTATAAACTTTAAAACAAACAAGACTGCTAACTCGAATAATCAACACCCTATTAAACCAATTTTCCATTTCTAAAACACGTATACGCTTCTCTTTATATTTTAACAAATCAAATTTATAGATTTCCTTTTTGTTCATAATATTCTATTTTTAAGTTCATTTCCTTACCGAATTCTATATATATCGATATGTTGATTTCTAACTATCAAATTATCTTAAAAATATTCTAACTCCTTAAATTTTTGGAAAAATTCGCCATAACCTCCTTTGTACCGGGAGCATCGAGAAAATCCCCAAACCGCCACACAGGCCTCTCCATTCAAAAAGAAAATCAAAAACCAAGCGGCTTGCCGATACGGCGCATAAAACCTCATATGGAATTTAAACGTGTACCTTATTGTCGAGCACAAGAATTATAACCTTCATACACTTTATCCCATACCTGTCTAACCCATACATCCACCTGTTTCCAATTTGTCCCAACTAAATCCAGTCATTTCTAACTCAAGTCGCCAATTTATTCTTCTAGTTAGCTCTTTTTCCAATTCTCTTTAGTTTGAACATATCGTGTTCAAATATTTTTTTTTTCGCTTATAATCATGTCGAGTCTCATTTTTAACTTTGGTTTTCATATTCGATTTCGAATATATATATATATATATATATACACACACAAATCTCATTTACCTTTCAAAGTTCAATTTCGATTCAAAATTTTCATTAACTAATTATTCTTCAAATTAGTTAATTTTATTCGATAGTTAAAAATCTGATTTTGTTTCAAAAATCAATTCATTACTCCACTTGAGTTTAAATATAATTTACAACTCAAATCTGAAATTTCTAAATAGAAATTTGGATTTTATTCGCTTAAAATCCTTTTATAAAATTAAATAAACCATTATGGATTTTAAATGGTTTCGGCGCTGTTTTTCTGAAATTTTGATTTTGACATAACTCCAAATATATACGACGAAATTTGGAATTTTCTCTTCCATTTGAAAACTATTATCTAATCGGTCCTGACGATTCTTGTTTCAAAGAATTCCGACTTAAATTGTGTTCTATACACTTGATTGAAGTTCGAATCGCCAATTTACGAACTGCAGCGCTGCGGCAAGTTCGTTTTAATTATATTTTTTATATAAACATTTAAACTTTGTTTAAAATAAATTCAACTCCATCCTGATATATTTTTAATATATATCAAATCCATTTCAACATAATATTTCCGATCTTCTAAAATTGTCGATTTTCCCAAACTTGGAAATAAATTTATTTATACTTCGATCTTCTATTTTCAAATTCCATTTCAATTATATTTGAATTTCCTATATTCAAATTCCATTTCAATTCTATTTAAATTTTCTATATTCAATTTCCATTTCAATTTTATTTGAATTCTATATTCAAATTCCCCTTTCAAATCTATTTGAATTCTATATTGAAATTCCATTTCAATTCTATTTCAAATTCTCTGTATTCAAACTCCATTTGAATTTCTATATTCAAATTCTATATTTAAAATTTCCTTTATATTTTATATATTCAAATTCTATATTTGAATTACATTTTAATTTCTATTTGAATTTTTTTTCATTCTTAAATAAGTCTCGATTTCAATTTCTTTTGAAATGGATATTTCTACTTTTGGAAAATAGATTTCCCTTTTTAATTTCACACTTATATTTTTATTTCTGAATTATCCAATGATAATTCTTTTCACTTCATTCATAAACTTCATTTATAAAAGAACTACTTGTCTTTATTCTTTTAAAACAAGTTAATATTTTAATTCTATTCAAATTTCAAATTCTATTTTAGAAAAATATAATTTCCCCTTTTAACTCTGGAAGTTTCCTTTTTCGATATTTTTAAAATTTCAACATTTAAGCCAGTGATATTTAAAAACCACACAACCAATTATTTATTTCAGGTTTTCTAACACATCATATATGATAGTATATGTGCAAACAAATAAAAAACAGATAATATATTTTTGAGGAATCCAGTTGAATCCCTCCAACCTGTTTTTCCTGCATCCACAGATGTTAGTCAACAGAAATAATACCCATCCTGGTTCGAGGTAGGATATCAAGGTATAGAAGGTCATCCACTATCATAACGTGGCGTGTATAGGGTAATCATCCGCTAATGGTACCGCGGGTATCCGCTAATGATACTGCGGGAATTCCAACCACCAATATATATATACAGTAGCAACCACCAAGCCTAAATAACTAATATATTTTTAAGATGCACAAAAATATTGAATGCAGCCAAACAAGCAACAAACAATTATTTTTAACTGATAAAAATAATTTTAAATAAAAGGTGAGTGAGATTTACTCACCGTGATTTGTGATAGGCATTGGAATGTTTTTGTTAAGTTGAAATCAAACCAGCATATAACTTCTCCTGAGCTCTTGTTGCTATCTCGAATAAAATCTAATCTAAAAATGTATGAACGAATTAAACGTGGCTAACAATTTAATTAACTAGCTAGTTTTTAATTAAATAATTTAAGTATTTTACCTTAATTCCTCTCATTTGCATTGCTCAGTAAAAACACTCTAAACCAATGAAAACAGCGACCTTCCCAAAGCCTCCGTAACTGCTCCAACATCCATGGTTGACATCACCCCATTCACCTTATTACTAAAAACAAATATCGAACCTCCCCTCCTTCCTGTAGTTCACCATTTCCGTGATTATCTTCTTTAATACGAAACCAACCTTCACCACTTTGTTAACATACGACAACCAAAATACTACCTCATTGTGTACAACTGCTACTTTCCCCGAATTTCAACTCCAAAATCAACACAGCCCGGTTCCCTTTTATGAAATCCATCGCTGTAAACTGTTCGAACCAGAACCCTTTCTTTTGCCAGAAACCGTAAAAACTGATAGCCTTAGATCATCAAAGACCTACCTCCACTGACCTTCGTATTCCGAGTCATGACCATCGATGAACGCGTCACCCTTCCATTCACTTACCCGTAAAACAACTCGATTCGAAAACATTAGATTTTGCCAAAATCCGCAAACAACTGTTGCAACTTCGATTCCGAAAACTACCTCTTACGGTGATCGGAGTTCACCCGAATTTGCCTGGTTGTCGAGCAACCCTCCCTCTCTTGAATTGCGAGCTTCCCAAACTACTGAACTCGCTTCTAGATCTCCTTCGAATTGCAACAACAACTATAACTTAATCATCATCATCGGTCGCGACTCCTATTTTGACCCCCAAATTGATTTTGATTTTGATAGCGTTTGTTGCTCTCGAATGAAATTTCAAGGCATCGATCCCTTTTTAAATTTGACTGTGAACGAAGGAAAGGATTTGACCATTTTTGATTTTCTAAAATGAAGAAGGAAATGGTTTTCTTCTATTCAGAAGAACGAAAAGATTTATAAGAGACAAAAAAATAAAAGGAGTCCGGAAAGATTTTAGTCGCTTTATTTATAAAGAGGCAAACTTCGGCATTAAGGAAAATAGTCTGTGTAAGGTACATAGATTTTTAATGCGATTTGATTTGTATTTAATTTGATTTGACATAAAGAGATTTTGTTTCTTTTTAAATAGATACTGATTTGATTTCGGTCTTATCCACAAACAAATATCTCAGGGTCCATTAATTGAAATCACGAACCACTATTCTAGCGTACCGACTGACATTTCAATGTAATAACCCTATTCTGAATTCAACAGTAAATATTATGAAATTTAATTTCAACATATATACCATATTAAATTAATATAATATAATTTAAATTCGAAAACCACAAATTCTTTGGTAATAAATTATTATTTATCGCTTTTATATTCAAACAAAACTGACACTGATCATCTGAATCATTTTGATTTAGTTTTTAACTTCGATTTCATTTATATTTCGAATTACAATAATTCGATATATTCTAAATTAAACTATATTCGATTATTAAATCGATAACTCAATATAAAAATTAATTTACATTATTAATTCAAAATTTTAAACTGTTCAAAAATCCTGGTCGTTACATTTAATGAATCTTTAAACAGATTGAAAGGGGAATTTGATAACTAAAATTATCAAATTCAAGAAATGATCGAGAATGGAGTACCACCAGTTTTACTTCAGGTGATAGTTAAATCTTTAATTAGATTTGAACGTGAAATGGTAATTGAATTTACCGATAACACCATGGTATTAGATATGAAGTATTGCCTGTTTTGCTTGATTGGATGAATAGGTTGGGATTGGGAAATTAAACAAATGATTACTTCGGTAAGGTGCGCTAATCCCGACTAGTTTGGGTAAACCATAATTTGGTTTGAATTGATATCCAAAGGAAGATTAGAGAATAAATTTAAAGAATTTATCTTTGATAAAATTAATGGGAACCTTTCCCAAAGAATGTGAATATTTGAATAAAGAATATTCTGGATTGGAATGAGGCATATGTTGTGTTTTTATAAAACTTGTTTATTATATACGTGATTTATTCAGAAAGACCGGGTTTATCCCGTTCTGAATAACTGATTCGACGATATGTCGAGGATGAAGATGGTGGTGGAATATCGGAGGTCATCACATCGTTTGGATTATTGCCGATGTCTTGATTGGGTTGTACACCCAAGACAAGGAAATAAGTGGTGATCGTCCAGGCGTACTTTGAGATCGACTGAATATGCGAGGACCTCTCTCCTGTATTCGACATACGAGACAGGGAATAAGGTGCCTCCAATTTCGTTCAGACCCAGAACGAACTTGTAAATGGATGTGTGTTTGACATCGGATTTCATTCTATGTGATTGATAGACATTGGTTGCATAGCGTGAATTGCCTATGTGGTATGCTAAAATGCAAATGATCAAGGCTTCTGTTGAATAGAAGATTCTTGTGGTTGATGATCAAAGCACGGCTTTAATATAACATAGCTTTGTGTAGTGTTAATTCGTGAGCCTCACACCCTGGTGTGAAGCAAAAACGGGAGTGGACATCAGGGAGGGCATGCGTTTCCTTCTAGCTAGGAGTGGTGTCAGCGTTTTGCGAGTCCTGACGTTTTACTTATGTGGATGATGGATAGCGAGGCGCCTCGGTTATTTCGGTCTCTGGGGAGCCGATGGAAGGTCTTTATACAGACCAGATTTACGCCCCGTAGGGCGGGGAAACGTAGTGTTCAGGCATTTTAATCCACTCCGTGTGGATGTAACAACCCGTATTTATACGGATAATAATTAATTTATTTAATTATTTTAATAGTGAAAATTGTTGTTTAAATAAATTATATTGAATATTTAATTAACATAAATAGTAGAATAATATATTTAATTCTGAAATAATCAGAAATAGTGAATTGACAATATGATGTGAACTGGACAATTCAAAGTATTTAATTCAGCTTAGAATTGAATTAGAATGACGAATATATTATTTAAACGATAGTTTGAACGTATAATTATATTATAATTAAAATCGAGCTCCAAATGGCGCGGTAGTTCGCTAATTGGCGATTTGAACTTCAACTGAATATAAAGGGTCTGTTTTCAAACGGATTTCCGTGAAACAAGAAATGTTCGGAGTTGGTGAAGTATATTTTTTCAGTGGAAGAGAAAAATCGGGATTTCATTGTGTAAATTTTTATTTCTATCCAAGTCAAATTTTAGAAAAGTCGCTATGGAATTCCTTTATAATTTATAACGATATATATAAGGAATTTCAATATTAATTTGAAAATCAATTCAACCAGGATTTGAATATCGAGTTGTAAATCTCAGTGGAGCTGTATGATACTCTATTGTGGATATATATACGATAATATTTATTTTCAAATATTATATTTAATTATTTTTTAATATATATATTTAAATGGGTTATTTAGAGCTTTAAAAATAGCCAGTTTTGCAAACGACCTCCGTTTTCGACGAAACTAATTTTGTTGGATACGCAATATTAAATTATTTCTAGATTTCTGTTTTCGTGATTTTTGAAGTTAGTATGTGGCCGTACAATATTTCAATGTGAAAAACAGTCGATAAATCGAACTTTAAAAATACGCTGTGTAATCAAACGAAGTTGGGATTCGACGAAACCAGTTTCGTTGGGTCCGTAATGTCGAATTGTAGTTGCATGTCCAGTTTCGTGATTTTTGGATGTCCTGTGTGATTAAAGGAATTTTAGAGGAAAAATAAAAGTAGCAATTGCTTATAATTTAATATAATATTCGAGAAAAAAATCTAAATCCTCTTATATAATACCCTTAACTATTCCTAAACCTAAATCTCTTCATTCGGTAGTCAACAAAAAAAAATCCGCCGGTGTTTTCTCTTCTAAAACAAAATTCGAGATCTTATAAATATCTAAGAATTCAAATAAAAATCCTATAAATCCAATATCATATGAATTCGAGATGCTCGGGTAGTTCTCTCCACTTTGGTGTGAGATCTGTAAGGTGCGGTGCAACCTCTTGTTGCTCGAATTCGTGAAGCCGAGGTACGATGGCCGATTCGGAGGCATTACAGGCATCATGGGGAGGTGAAATCTGAAGAGGGATCAAAGAGGAGGATGAGGCGTTTTGGGTGTTGGTGGTGCGGTCTCCTCTGACGGTCGGAGGCGGCTGATTTTGGAGGACTTAGGGTTTCTGTTCGTTAACGTTATCTGGCATTTAGAGTTGGCATGGGAGGTCGGCGCCAGCAGTGGAGGGAGGTCGTTGTGGGGCGGTCCTAGCAAAGTCAACAGCATGGGGTATGGTTGCCAGAATTGACGGCGGCAAGAGGTTGAAGGAAGCCGATGTTTTGGTTTATATCCTGGAACGATACAGGTTGTTGAAGATGAAATTAACGATTTAACATGGTTTATTTTATAATCAAGAAGAGGTTGAATGTGGGGTTGTTTCACTATGGAGTTGGAATCGGGTTATAGCAGGAAGAACAAAGGATGCAGGCGCTAATAAAAGGGGATTTAGGGTATTAATTATATGGTTAATATTATATGGTATGAAGAATGGGTTCATGTCTTCTGTAGACATGCGAGAGTTCGAAATAGTGTGAAGCAGGTTGATCATTTTTATATGAAGTTTAAATGGAGAAGTATAAAATGAAGGAGAAGAGTTTGTATGATGGCTAACAGGAAGTGTGTAATTTAATTTGGGAAGAAGATCACGCAGGTGTTGGTTAGCAGGCCGGGTTGAAAGGTGAAAGCCCATATAACAAATACTAAAGTTTACATGTTAATTTAAATAATGTATAAAATTGTAAACTCAATAACTTCTGCATACGTGATCAGAATTGGACAAAACAAGATCCTACAGGATTTTATGGACGAGAGCTACCCAATGGAACTGACTGGGAGTGAATGGGAGCCCGTCACAATTTATAGCGAAATAAATTGTGTGTTTGAATCAACCGATGGTTATCGTTATTTAACGATGATCGTCCAATGTGGGTAAAACTCACCAACTCTGAACAGTTATATTTCTATAACGTATTCTTAGAACTGATAATTATCTATTGATTGCTGTGTGTTAACTATTTGGTTTAATTTTTTATGTGTTGGTGGAAATTATAGATAACGATATATATATATATAAATCGTTAATCAAATATTGATTGTTTTTAGCAGAATATTTCATAGTGAAATGAAATCGATGTTAATTATGTTGTTTAACATCTGTGATGCAGGGAAACTGGTTGGAGGGACCCAACTGGGTTCCTCAATATTTAAAATACAGTTTTGTTTCATATATTGTGATATATGATGTGATATATAATATGTTGTTGATTATGTGTGTTTGAATGATATCGATCACTGTGGTTTGGTATTTTAAATACCGTAAGAAAACCCTGGGATGAAAAAGGAAAATTTCAATAACTATATTGAAATAAAATGTTATATAAAATCGAAAGATTTTATATAGAAGGAAGATTTCAAACTATATATTGGAATAGAATATTTATAAAATCAAGGGATTATATAAAGGAAATTGTTTTTAAAACAAATATAAAGGAAATTATTCGTAAAACAAATAGAAAGAGAAATATTTGTAAAACATTTACAAATAAAACAGAAAGAGAAATATTGGTAAAACATTTATAAATAGAGTTATAAAAAGGAAATGTTTATTTAGAAAATAAATAGAGTTATAAAAAGGAAATGTTTATTTAGAAAATAAATAAAGTTATAAAAGGGATTTATTGGGAAATGAAAAGAATGTCATATAAGGAAATATTTGGCAAATGAAAAGAATTTTACATCAGGAAAGTTTAGACCCGTGCTCCGCACACGGTTATAACATGATATGGGTTTAAAGCAAAGATTTTAAATAGAATCTGTTGTAACCGATAGATTGAGAAGATTAATTTATAAATAATATTGTATAAATTAAATAAAATATTTATCATTGGATAAATAGAATATATAAGTCAGGACTTATATAGAGAAGTAAGAATCGATTTCAACATCAATATTTGAAACTGAATATGGATGTAGAGTTAATCAAAGGATTTAATCAAAATGAGTTAGAGGAGTTAATCGATTTGAGTTAGAGTTAACTAGTTAGAGTTAACCAATTAGAGTTAATCAGTTAAACTTAACCAGTTAGAGTTAATCAGTTAGAGTTAACCGATTAGAGTTAAATCAAACTAGAGTTATTCGAAAGGAGTTATCGAATATTAGTTCTTCGAAAGGAGTTATCGAATATCAGTTATTCGAAAGGAGTTATCGAATATTAGTTATTCGAAAAGAGTTAGTCGAATATTAGTTATTCGAAAGGAGTTAATCGAAAATAGTTTATGCGAAAGGAGTTAATTGATAAGAGTAAATTAGTTAGAGTTAATTAAATAGAGTTAATCCAGTAGGGTAAATCAAATAGAGTTAATCCAAAAGAGTTAATCAAATAGAGTTAATAGAATTGAGTTAATCAAATAGAGTTAACTGATAAGAGTAAATCAATTAGAGTTAATCAAATAGTGTTAATTGAATAGAGTTATTCGAATATAGGTTATTCGAAGAAGAGAGATTATCGAATACAGTTTATTCGAAGGAAAGAGTTATCAAATAGAGATTTATTCGAAAGAGAGTTACGTAAGGAAGTTTATTAAAGATTTCAAAGATAAACTTTGACTATTTCGAAGTTAAAACGTTGTTCAGTTAAGGCCTGAGAGGTAATTATACCCCAAGTTGATTGACTTCCTTCTTAACTGAGGAATGGTAAGGTTTGATAGTGAATGATGGTTAAGTGAATTTAGTTAATGAGTGAAATGGTTTGAGTTGGCATGGCAATGTTTGATTTAAACATCAGTTTAAATCCAGTGAAGGAGTTTTGGAAATGTTTACCAAATAAGAATCAGAAATGTTTTCTGATAATAGAAAATAAGAATTTAGAATATATGGAAACAGGAGATAAGTAAATAAATGAACTAAAGAGATAAATGTTAAATGATGATTGATCGATAAAATTTCCATCTGGAAATAATATCGTTGTTTGCACATATATTTTTCTTTGATAGTTAAATCACATATTACTAAAGTTTTAACCATTTTTTTGTCATCAATACGGAGAGACCGCTTGGATTCTTATATAAAAAACCACTCTGTATGGGCGTTAGCATTTCGAATCAAATAGATCGAAGACGAATTGAAGACGGAGTAAAGTACAAGGGCTGTTGTATAAATCCTAGGTAGAGATTGCCTAGGATGGATGTATGGAATAGTGCTTCGGTTTGTCCAGTCCCTGGAGAACTTGAATGGATGAATGTCTGATAGAGTATATCTGGTAGATCGAGTAAGTTGATCGTTTCAAATGTATTTATGTTGGTGGTAGAGGAATTCGTTTCTCTTAGCTTATACCCGTGGTATTTTTGGGAAAATCAATTTGCGATTTGACGGGTATGACGATGTGGTATTCAAAGTGAATGAATGAGTAATCTGTTGAAAGATACATTATGACCTCAAGCCTCATCAACTGGGAAATGACAGAAATCGGGCAGGTGGCATGGCTAAGTGGTTCGCAACCAAGTAGTGTATATTGTCACCATCTAGAGAATATTCATATTTATTACTTCTTTCAATTCTGTATCTCCCGGTAATGGTTATGTTGGTTTACCAACTGTAAGGTGACAATATATTCGATACACTTAAGCGAAATGAGTGGTTGGTAATGTGTGGCCGAGTTGCTGGATGTTCTTGTTGAACTCCATTGTATCGCTTCTAGGGTACACTGAGCGGAAGGTGGATCCATACCTTGTCATGGTTGAAATCCATTCCCCAAATAAGAGCCCGTGGTTTACAGATACTTGAAGAGCTGGAGCAGGAGGCTTCAGGATATATATATATAGCTATTGTTATTTCCAATGTGTTGTAAGTGTTGTACTCTGATAATGTTATTGTATTCATATACTGATTTTATTTCAAAGATATGTTATCTATTATATGTTGTTTGTTCCACGGTGAGATTCATGTTACTCTAATGTTGTATGTTCTTCTTCTTCTTCTATTCTAAGTTTCTATCTTATCTATTCTCACCTTCTGTTTTTCTTTCTATTAGTTTTCTGGTTTCCAGTGCAATTGGGGTTGTACTTGTGTTATTTGGTCAGCTCAAATTGGACCAGAATTTCGGGACACTACAATTGGTATCACAGCTTAAAGTTAAGTGATTACCTTGGCTCTGTTGCGTGACTCAGTAGAGATAGGGTTAGTAATGCCCTAGATTGAGTTGAGTGTATATATACGAGTGAACGTATTTGTTATTTGATATAAAATAATTTTATATTGTGGAGATTCATTGATTGAGTTGTTTATGAGTTCTGGTCAATCATTTTGATCCACTGTATCAGTAGGAGTTTCTAAATACTCGAATACGATGGGTCGACACGATATGTTTTGAAAAGAGGGGAAATGAAAATAATTTTACCAAAAGTATATTTTGATATAGAGAAAATATATATACTGGAATTATAATATATTGGATATATTGGTTGTTACTATAATCGAGTAAGATTATAATTGAAACGGTTATGTAAATAGCCAATCAGAATTCATTTAAGTGAAATATATGAATTTGAAATGAATTAAAGCTGAATTTAAATTAGAATTGGAATTAAAACCCTGAAAATTTGAAAAGTGTTTGTAAATGAATATGGATTAAATATATGGGAATTTTAAAATCCGAGGAGATTTTAAATTGTTTAAAGCAATGCAAATGATATTTTAAATTGATTTCAAAATGGAAGTGTTTAGATATGGTTTAAAATTGTTATAGTATTGAACTCACTTTAGCCGCTGGGAAATAACTCTGATGATGTTGGCCACATCATCAGTGTTCATTTCTGAGTCGTAAATGACAGATTACTACCAAAGACATTGTTTTTGAATTGATTTGAGAAAAGAAAGTGGTTTGAATCCTGAAAAGGAAACTTTGATTTTCGATATGGTAAAGCTGTTTAAAATTCCCAGGGAAAGACTGTTGAATTAAAACCAAATTGAATTGAAATTTTGAAAAGCAATTGGAATTAAATTGAAATCAATTATGTGAAAATTGAATTAAATTAGAAGATAATGTTATCGAGTAAGTTGAATTGTTGAGTAAGAATTTTGAATTGAGATTGGAATTGGAGTTTGAATGGAATTCGACCTGGATAAAGCGAATGTTTTTATTTGGGGATAAAAATAGATTGGAATTTGACTGGGATAACATTGGTATATGCTGAGTTGATAGCATATGGAAATGATATATTGATATGCCCAACAAAAAGGTACCAGTTTATATTTCATGTGGTTTGAGATTTTGATGAGCCGAATTGGCAAGACGCTTGGCTGTTTGATTTTCTTTTGGGTTAGCGAAGGTCTAGAGAGAAGAGCTGTAGTTGTACCGATCGACCAGTACAAAGGAGGTACTAGCGAAATTTTTTGAAAAGTTAGGTATTAGAATTTTTTTAGGATTTTTGAAAATTTTCGCTGATAAGAATTAATTAATATTTAATTGAAATGAATTGGTTTATTGAAACTAGAGTTAAAAGTAAACAAGTAATTTTAACCCAGTTAGTAGGGTATGTTTTCCACCTTAGCAATTTCGAGGACGAAATTATTTTAAGGGGGGAAGAATGTAACGACCCGTATTTATACGGATAATAATTTAATTATTTAAATAGTGAAAATGGTTGTTTAATTAAATTATATTGAATATTGAATTAATATAAATAATAGATATATTTAATTCTGAAATAATTAGAAATAGTGAATTGACAATATAATGTGAACTGGACAATTCAAAGTATTTAATTCAACTTAGAATTGAATTAGAATGACGAATTTATTATTTGAATGACAGTTTGAACGAATAATTATATTATAATTAAAATCGAGCTCCAAATGGCGCGGCAGTTCGCTATTTAGCGATTCGAACTTCAACTGAATATACAGGGTCTATTTTAAATCGGATTTCCATGAAACAAGAAATGTTTGGAGCTGGTGAAGTATATTTTTCTAGCGGAAGAGAAAAATCGGGATTTCATTGTGTAGATTTTGATTTCTGTCCAAATCAAATTTTAGAAAAGTCGCTATGGAATTCCTTTATAATTTTTAACGATATATATAAGGAATTTCAATATAAATTTGAATATCGATTCAACCGGGATTTGAATATCGAGTTGTAAATCCTAGTGGAGCTGTATGATATTCTATTGTGGATATATATGATAAAGTTTATTTTAAAGTATTATATTTAATTATTTTTTAATATATTTATATATTTAAACGGGTTATTCAGAGCTTTAAAATAGCCAGTTTTGCAAATGACCTCTGTTTTCGATGAAACTAATTTTGTTGGATCCGCAATATTAAATTTATGCTAGATTTCAGTTTTCATGATTTTTGAAGTCAGTATGTGGCCGTATGGGATTTTAATGTGAAAAACGGTCGATAAATCGACCTTTAAAAATACGTTGTGTAATCAAACGAAGTCGGAATTTGATGAAACCAGTTTGTTGGGTCCGTAATGTCGAACTGTAACTGCATGTCCAATTTTGTGATTTTTGGATGTAATGTGTGATTGCAGGAATTTTAGAGGACAAATAAAAGTAGCGGTTGCTTATAATTTAATATAATATTCGAGAAAAAATATCTAAATCCTCCTATATGATACCCTTAACTATTCCTAAACCTAAATCTCTTCATTCGGTAGTCAACAAAAAAATCCGCCTGTGTTTTCTCTTCTAAAACAAAATTCGAGATCCTAGAAATATCTAAGAATTCAAATAAAAATCCTATAAACCCAATATCATATGAATTCGAGATGATGGGGTGGTTGTCTCCACTTTGGTGTGAGATCTGTAAGGTGCGATGCAACCTGTTGTTGCTCGAATTCGTGAAGTAGTGGAACGATGGCCGAGTTGGGGGCATTACAGGCAGCGTGGGGAGGTGAAATTTGAAGGGGGGTCGAAGAGGAGGATGAGGCATTTTGCGTGCTCGTGGTGCGGTCTCCTCTGACGATCGGAGGTGGCCGATTTTTGGAAGACTTAGGGTTTCTGTTCGTTAACGTTTTCTGGCGTTTAGGGTTGGCTTAGGAGGTCGACGTCACCAGTGGAGGGAGGTCGTCGTGGGGCGGTTCTGGCATAGTCAACAGCATGGGGTATGGTTGCCAGAATTGACGGCGGTAAGAGGTTGAAGGAAGCTGATGTTTTTTTTGGTATCCTGGAACGATATAGGTTGTTGAAGATGAAATTAACAATTTAACATGGTTTATTTTATAATCAAGAAGAGATCGAATGTGAGGTTGTTTCACTATGGAGTTGGAATCGGGTTATAACAGGAAGAAGAAAGGATGCAAGCGCTAATAAAAGGGGATTTAGGGTATTAATTATATGGTTAATATTATATGGTATGAAGAATGGGTTCATGTCTTCTGTAGATATGCGAGAGTTAAAAATAGTGTGAAGCAGGTTGATCATTTTTATATGAATTTTAAATAGAGAAGTGTAAAATAAAGGAGAAGAATTTGTATGATGGCTAACTGGAAGTGTGTATTTTCATTTGGGAAGAAGATCATGCAGGTGTTGGTTAGCAGGCCGGGTTGAAAGCCCATATAACAAATACTTTAGTTTAAATGTTAATTTAAATAATGTATAAAGTTGTAAACTCAATAACTTCTGCATACTTGATCTGAATTAGACGAAACAAGATCCGACAGGATCGTATGGACGAGAGCTTCCCAATGGAACTGACTGGGAGTGAATGGGAGCCCGTCACAATTTATAGCGAAATAAAATGTGTGTCTGAATCAACCGATGGTTATTGTTATTTAATGATGATCGTCCAATGTGAGTAAAACTCACCAATTCCGAACAGTTATATTTCTATAACGTATTCTTAGAATTGATAATTATCTGTTGATTGTTGTGTGTTAACTGTTTGGTTGAATTGCTTATGTATTTGTTGAAATTATAGATAACGATATATATAAAAATCATTAATCAAATACTGATTCTGTTTAGCAGAATATTTCATAGTGAAATGAAATCGATGTTATTTATATTGTTTAACATCTGTGATGCAGGGAAATAGGTTGGAGGGACCCAACTGGGTTCCTCAATATATAAAATACTATTTTGTTTCATATATTGTGATATATGATGTGATATATATTCTATTGTTGATTATGTGTGTTTGAATGATATCGATCACTGTTGTTTGGTATTTTAAATACCATAAGAAAACCCTAGGATGTAAAAGGAAAATTTCGATAACTATATTGAAATAAAATATTATATAAAATCGAAAGATTTTATATAGAAGGAAGATTTCAAACTATATATTGGAATAGAATATTTATAAAATCAAGGGATTATATAAAGTAAATTATTTGTAAAACAAATATAAAGGAAATTATTTGTAAAACAAATATAAAGGAAATTATTTGTAAAACAAATATAAAGGAAATAATTTGTAAAACTAATAGAAAGAGAAATATATGTAAAACATTTACAAATAAAACAGAAAGAGAAATATTGGTATAACATTTATAAACAGAATTATAAAAAGGAAATGTTTATTTAGAAAATAAATAGAGTTATAAAAAGGAAATTTTATTTAGAAAATAAATATAGTTATAAAAGGGATTTATTGGGAAATGAAAAGAATGTCATATAAGGAAATATTTGGCAAATGAATAGAATTTTACATCAGGAAAGTTTAAACCCGTGCTTCGCACACGGGTATAACATGATATGGGTTTAAAGCAAAGATTTTAAATAGAATCTACTTTAATTGATAGATTGAGAAGATTAATTTATAAATAGTATTTTATAAATTAAGTAAAATATTTATCATTGGATAAATAGAATATATAAGTCAGGACTTATATAGAGAAGTAAGAATCGATTTCAACATCGATATTTGAAACTGAATATGGACGTAGAGCTAATCAAAGGAGTTAATCAAAATGTGTTAATCAAAATGAGTTAGGGTAGTTAATCGATTAGAGTTAGAGTTAATCGATTAGAATTAGAGTTAATCGATTAGAGTTAACCAGTTAGAGTTTACTAGTTAGAGCTAATCAGTTAGAGTTAATCGATTAGAGTTAAATCGAACTAGAGTTATTCGAAAGGAGTTATCGAATATTAGTTATTGGAAAGGAGTTATCGAATATTAGTTATTCGAAAGGAGTTATCGAATATTAGTTATTCGAAAGGAGTTAATCGAATATTAGTTATTCGAAAGGAGTTAATCAAAAATAGTTTTTTTGAAAGGAGTTAATTGATAAGAGTAAATTAGTTAGAGTTAATTAAATAGAGTTAATCCAGTAGGGTCAATCAAATAGAGTTAATCCAATAGAGTTAATCAAATAGAGTTAATAGAATTGAGTTAATCAAATAGAGTTAACTGATAAGAGTAAATCGATTAGAGTTAATCGAATAGTGTTAATTGAATAGAGTTACTCGAATATAGGTTATTCGAAGAAGAGAGATTATCGAATATAGTTTATTCGAAGGAAAGAGTTATCGAATAGAGATTTATTCGAAAGAGAGTTATGTAAGGAAGTTTGTTAAAGATTTAAAAGATAAACTTTGACTATTTCGAAGTTAAAACATTACTCAGTTAAGGTCTGAGAGGTAATTATACCCTAAGTTGATTGACTTCCTTCTTAACTAAGGAATGGTAAGGTTTGATAGTGAATGATGGCTAAGTGAATTTAGTTAATGATCGTTAAATGGTTTGAGTTGGCATGGAGATGTTTGATTTAAACATTAGTTTAAATCCAGTAAATGAGTCTTGGAAATGTTTTCCAAATAAGAATCAGAAATGTTTTCTGATAATAGAAAATAAGAATTTAGAATATATGGAAACAGGAGATAAGTAAATTAATGAACTAAAGAGATAAATGTTAAATGATGATCGATTGATAAAATTTCCATCTGGAAATAATATCGTTGTTTGCACATGTGTTTTTCTTTGATAGTTAAATCACAGACTATCAAAGTTTTGACCATTTTTCCGTCGTCAATACGGAGAGACCGGTTGGATTCTTATCCAAAGAACCACTCTGTATGGGCGTTAGCATTTCGAATCAAATAGATCAAAGAAAAATTGAAGATGGAATAAAGTGCAATGGTTGTTGTATAAGTCCTAGGTGGAGATTGCCTAGGATGGATGTACGGAATAGTGCCTTCAGTTTATCCAGTCCCAGGACAACTTGAATGGACGAATGTCTAACAGAGTATATCTGGTAGATCGCGTAAGTTGATCGTTTCAAACATATTTACGTTGGTGGCGGAGGAATTCATTTCTCTTAGCTTATACCCATGGTATTTTTAGGAAAATCAATTTATGTTTTGACGGGTATGACGATGTGGCATTCAAAGTTAATGAATGAGTAATCTGTTGAAAGATACGTTATGACCTCGAGCCTCATCAACTGGAAATGACAGAAATCGGGCAAGCGGCATGGCTAAGTGGTTCACTGTAATCATCTAGAGAATATTCATATTTGTTACTTCTTTCAATTTTGTATCTCCCGGGAATGGTTATGTTGGTTTACCAACTATAAGGTGACAATATATTCGATACACTCAAGCGAAATGAGTGGTCGGTCATGTGTGGCCGTGTTGCAAGATGTTCTTGTTGAACTCCAGTGTAGCGCTTCTAGAGTACACTAAGCGTAAGGTGGATCCATACCTTGTCATAGTTGGAATCCATTCCCCAAATAAGAGCCCGCGGTTTTGATTGTATATTATATATGTAGAACGTTAGATGCAAGCGTTTCTACTAGATTGATAATACTTGTGTTAGACATTATTATAATATCAAAATAATATTTTTTTTACTAATGATTTGGGTTATCGTAAGTTAAAAACCATCCGTGTTTATGTGTGGATCAGTCTTATGATTATCCTTTGTTTCAAAAGGATTTTGAAAGTTAAATCAAATAATTTGAATTTACTCATACCAGTCACATGACTGACCCGGAGTTTATTTTGTTTTTTTTTCCTTAAACTCTTAGGTGCCCAATTTTTTACGAGTAGTCAAGTACTCGGGATTTACAGATACTTGAAGAGCTGGAGCAGAAGGCTTCAGGATATATATAGCTATTGTTATTTCCGATGTGTTGTAAGTGTTATACTCTGATAATGTTACTGTATTCATATACTGATTTTATTTCAAAGATATGTTCTCTATTATATGTTGTTTGTTCCACGGTGAGATTCATGTTACTCTGATGTTGTATGTTCTTCTTCTTCTTCTATTCTATGTTTCTATCTTATCTATTCTCACCCTTTGTTTTTCTTTCTATTTGTTTTCTAGTTTCTTGTGCAATTGGGGTTGTACTTGTGTTATTTGGTCAGCTCAAATTGGACCGGAATTTTGGGACACTACAGTAGGTATCAGAGCTTAAAGTTAAGTGATTACCTTGGCTCTGTTGTGTGACTCAGTAGAGATGGGGTTAGTAATGCTTTAGATTGAGTTGAGTGTATATATACGCGTGAACGTATTTGCTATTTGATATAAAATAGTTTTATATTGTGGAGATTCATTGGTTGAGTTGTTTATGAGTTCTGGTCAATCATTTTGATCCACTGTATCGGTAGGAGTTTCTAAATACTCGAATACGATGGGTCGACACGATATGTTTCGAAAAGAGGGTAAATGAAAATAATTTTACCTAAAGTATATTTTGATATAGAGAAAATATATATATTGGAATTATAATATATTGGATATATTAGTTGTTATTATAATCGAGTAAGATTATAATTGAAACGGTTATGTAAATAGCCAATCAAAATTCATATAAGTGAAATATATGAATTTGAAATGAATTAAAGCTGAATTTAAATTAAAATTGGAATTAAAACCCTGAAAATTTGAAAAGTGTTTGTAAATGAATATGGATTAAATATATGGGAATTTTAAAATCCTGGGAAATTTTAAATTGTTTAAAGCATTGCAAATGATATTTTAAATTGATCTCAAAATGGAAGTGTTTAGATATGGTTTAAAATTGTTATAGTATTGAACTCACTTTAGCCGCTGGGAAATAACTATGATGATGTTGGCCACATCATCAGTGTTCATTTCCGAGTCGTAAATGACAGATTACTACCAAAGACATTGTTTTTGAATTGATTTGAGAAAAGAAAGTGGTTTGAATCCTAAAAAGGAAAGTTTGATTTTCGATATGGTAAAGCTGTTTAAAATTCCCAGGGAAAGATTGTTGGATTAAAACCAAATTGAATTGAAATTTGGAAAAGCAATTGGAACTAAATTGAAATCAATTATGTGAAAATTGAATTAAATTAGAAGGTAATGATATCGAGTAAGTTGAATTGTTGAGTAAGAATTATAAATTGAGATTGGAATTGGAGTTTGAATGAAATTCGACTCGGATAAAGCGAATGGTTGTATTTGGAGATAAAAACAGATTGGAGTTTGAGTGGGATAACATTGGTATATGTTGAGTTGATAGCATATGGAAAGGATATATTGATATGCCCAACAAAAAGGTACCAGTTTATATTCCATGTGGTTTGAGATTTTGATGAGCCGAATTGGCAAGACGCTTGGCTGTTTGATTTTCTTTTGGTTTGGAGAAGGCTTAGAGAGGCGAGTTGTAGTTGTACCGGTCGACCAATACAAAGGAGGTGCTGGCGAAATTTTTCGAAAAGTTAGGGTATTAGAAAATTTTCAGGATTTTTGAAAATTTTCGCTAATGAGAATTAATTAATATTTAATTGAAATGAATTGGTTTATTGAAACTGGAGTTAAGAAGTAAACAAGTAATTTCAACCCAGTTAGTAGGGTATGTTTTCTACCTTAGCAATTTCGAGGACGAAATTATTTTAAGGGGGGAAGAATGTAACGACCCGTATTTATATGGATAATAATTAATTTATTTAATTATTTAAATAGTGAAAATGGTTGAATTATATTGAATATTTAATTAATATAAATAATAGAATAATATATTTAATTATTAAATATTCAGAAATAGTGAATTGACAATATAATGTGAACTGGAAAATTCGAAGTATTTAATTCAGCTTAGAATTGAATTAAAATGAGGAATATATTATTTGAACGATAGTTTGAACGTATAATTATATTATAATTAAAATCGAGCTCCAAATGGCGCGGCAGTTCGCTATTTGGCGATTCGAACTTCAACTGAATATATAGGGTCGGTTTTAAATCGGATTTCCATGAAACAAGAAATGTTTGGAGCTGGTGAAGTATATTTTTCTAGTGGAAGAGAAAAATCGGGATTTCATTGTGTAGATTTTGATTTCTGTCCAAACCAAATTTTATAAAAGTCGCTATGGAATTCCTTTATAATTTATAACGATATATATAATGAATTTCAATATAAATTTGAATATCGATTCAACCGGGATTTGAATATCGAGTTGTAAATCCTAGTGGAGTTGTATGATATTCTGTTGTGGATATATACGATAATATTTATTTTTAAATATTATATTTGATTATTTTTTAATATATTTATATATTCAAATGGGTTATTCAGAGCTTTAAAAATAACCAGTTTTGCAAACGACCTCCGTTTTCGTTGAAACTAATTTTGTTGGATTCACAATATTAAATTTATGCTAGATTTCAGTTTACGGGATTTTTGAAGTCAGTATGTGGCCGTACGGGATTTTAATGTGAAAAACAAACGATAAATCGACCTTTAAAAATACGCTGTGTAATCAAACGAAGTCGGAATTCGATGAAACCAGTTTGTTGGGTCCTTAATGTCGAACTGTAGCTTCATGTCCAGTTTCATGATTTTTGGATGTGATGTGTGATCACAGGAATTTTAGAGGACAAATAAAAGTAGCGGCTGCTTATAATTTAATATAATATTCGAGAAAAAATATCTAAATCCTCCTATATGATACCCTTAACTATTCCTAAACCTAAATCTCTTCATTCGGTAGTGATTTCTCTTCTAAAAAAAATTCGAGATCTTACAAATATCTTAGAATTCAAATAAAAATCCTACAAATCCAATATCAATAGAATTCGACATGCTGGGGTGGTTGTCTCCACATTAGTGTGAGATCTGTAAGGTGCGATGCAACCTGTTGTTGCTCGAATTTGTTAAGCAATGGAACGATGGCCGAGTTGGAGGCTTTACGGGCAGCGTAGGGAGGTGAAATCTGAAGGGGGATCGAAGAGGAGGATGAGGCGTTTTGGGTGCTGGTGGTGCGGTCTCCTCTGACGATCAAAGGCGGCTGATTTTGGAGGACTTAGGGTTTCTGTTCGTTAATGTTTTCTGACGTTTAGGGTTGGCTTAGGAGTTCGACGTCACCAGTAGAGGGAGCTCGTCGTGGGGCGGTTCCACCGAAGTCAACAGCATGGGGTATGGTTGCCAGAATTGACGACGGCAAGAGGTTGATGGAAGCCGATGTTTTGGTTGGTATCTTGGAACGATACAGGTTGTTGAAGATGAAATTAACGATTTAACATGGTTTACTTTATAATCAATAAGAGATCGAATGTGGGGTTGTTTCACTGTGGAGTTGGAATCTGGTTATAGCAGGAATAAGAAAGGATGCAAGCGCTAATAAAAGGGGATTTTGGGTATTAATTATATGGTTAATATTATATGGTATGAAGAATGGGTTCATGTCTTCTGTAGATATGCGAGAGTTCAAAATAGTGTGAAGCAGGTTGATCATTTTTATATGAAGTTTAAATGGAGAAGTATAAAATGAAGGAGAAGAGTTTGTATGATGGCTAACTGGAAGTGTGTATTTTCATTTGGGAAGAAGATCACACAGGTGTTGGTTAGCAGGCCGGGTTGAAAGGTGAAAGCCCATATAACAAATACTTTAGTTTAAATGTTAATTTAAATAATGTATAAAATTGTAAACTAGATAACTTCTGCGTACGTGATCAGAATTAGACGAAACAAGATCCGATAGGATCGTATGGACGAGAGCAACCCAATGGAACTGATTGAGAGTGAATGGGAGCCCGTCGCAATTTATAGCGCAATAAATTGTGTATCTGAATCAACCGATGGTTATTGTTATTTAATGATGATCATCTAATGTGAGTAAAACTCATCAACCCTAAACAGTTATATTTCTATAACGTATTCTTAGAACTGATAATTATCTGTTGATTGCTGTGTGTTAACTATTTGGTTGAATTGCTTATGTATTGGTTGAAATTATAGATAATGATATATATATATATATTTATAAATCATTAATCAAATATTGATTCTGTTTAGCAGAATATTTCATAGTGAAATGAAATCGATGTTAATTATATTGTTTAACATCTGTGATGCAGGGAAACAGGTTGGAAGGACCCAACTGGGTTCCTCAATATATAAAATACTGTTTTGTTTCAGATATTGTAATATATGATGTGATATATAATCTGTTGTTGATTATGTGTGTTTGAATGACATCGATCACTGTTGTTTGGTATTTTAAATACCGTAAGAAAACCCTGGGATGAAAAAGGAAAATTTCAGTAACTATATTGAAATAAAATATTATATAAAATCGAAAGATTTTATACAGAAGGAAGATTTAAAACTATATATTAGAATAGAATATTTATAAAATCAGGGGATTATATAAAGGAAATTATTTGTAAAACAAATATAAAGGAAATTATTTGTAAAACAAATATAAAGGAAATTATTTGTAAAACAAATATAAAGAAATTATTTGTAAAACAAATAGAAAGAGAAATATTTGTAAAACATTTACAAATAAAACAGAAAGTGAAATATTGGTACAACATTTATAAATAGAGTTATAAAAAGGAAATGTTTATTTAGAAAATAAATAGAGTTATAAAAGGGAAATGTTTATTTAGAAAATAAATAGAGTTATAAAAGGGATTTATTGGGAAATGAAAAGAATGTCATATAAGGAAAATTTTGGCAAATGAATAGAATTTTACATCAGGAAAGTTTAAACCTGTGCTTCGCACACGGGTATAACATGATATGGGTTTAAAGCAAATATTTTAAATAAAATCTGTTGATATTGATAGATTGAGAAGATTAATTTATAAATAATATTTTATAAATAAAATAAAATATTTATCATTGGATAAATAGAATATATAAGTCAGGACATATATAGAGAAGTAAGAATCGATTTCAACATCAATATTTGAAACTGAATATGGACGTAGTCAAAATGAGTTAGACAAGTTAATCGATTAGAGTTAGAGTTAATTGATTTGAATTAGAGTTAATTGATTAGAGTTAACCAGTTAGAGTTAACCAGTTAGAGTTAATCAGTTAGAGTTAATCGATTAGAGTTAAATCGAACTAGAGTTATTCGAAAGGAGTTATCGAATATTAGTTATTCGAAAGGAGTTATCGAATATTAGTTATTCAAAAGGAGTTATCGAATATTAGCTATTCAAAAGGAGTTATCGAATATTAGTTATGCGAAAGGAGTTATCGAATATTAATTGTTATTCGAAAGGAGTTAATCGAAAATAGTTTATTCGAAAGGAGTTAATTGATAAGAGTAAATTAGTTAGAGTTAATTAAATAGAGTTAATCCAGTAGGGTAAATCAAATAGAGTTAATCCAATAGAGTTAATCAAATAGAGTTAATAGAATTGAGTTAATCAAATAGAGCTAAATGATAAGAGTAAATCGATTAGAGTTAATCAAATAGTGTTAATTGAATAGAATTATTCGAATATAGGTTATTCGAAGAAGAGAGATTATCGAATATAGTTTATTCGAAGGAAAGAGTTATCGAATAGAGATTTATTCAAAAGAGAGTTACGTAAGGAAGTTTGTTAAAGATTTAAAAGATAAACTTTGACTATTTCGAAGTTAAAACGTTGTTCGGTTAAGGTCTAAGAGGTAATTATACCCCAAGTTGATTGACTTTCTTCTTAACTAAGGAATGGTAAGGTTTGATAGTGAATGATAGTTAAGTGAATTTAGTTAATGAGTGAAATGGTTTGAGTTGGCATGGCGATGTTTGATTTAAACATCAGTTTAAATCCAGCGAAGGAGTTTTGGAAATGTTTTCCAAATAAGAATCAGAAATGTTTTCTGATAATGGAAAATAAGAATTTAGAACATATGGAAACAAGAGATAAGTAAATTAATGAACTAAAGAGATAAATGTTAAATGATGATTGATCGATAAAAGTTCCATCTGGAAATAATATCGTTGCACGTGTTTTTCTTTGATAGTTAAATCACAGACTATCAAAGTCTTGACCATTTTTCCGTCGTCAATACGGAGAGACCGGTTGGATTCTTATCCAAAGAACCACTCCGTATGGGCGTTAGCGTTTTGAATCAAATAGATCGAAAACAAATTGAAGACGGAGTAAAATGCAAGGGCTGTTGTATAGGTCCCAGGTGGAGATTACCTAGGATGGATGTACGGAATAGTGCCTTCAGTTTCTCTAGTCCCAGGAGAACTTAAATGGACGAATGTCTGACAGAGTATATCTAGCAGATCGCGTAAGTTGATCGTTTCAAACGTATTTACGTTGGTGGCGGAGGAATTCGTTTCTCCTAGCTTATACCAGTGGTATTTTTAGGAAAAACAATTTGTGATTTGACGGGTATGACGATGTGGCATTTAAAGTGAATGAATGAGTAATCTGTTGAAAGATATGTTATGACCTCGGTCCTCATCAACTAGGAATGACAGAAATCCGGCAGGCGGCATGGCTAAGTGATCCGCAACCAATTAGGGTATATTGTAACCATCTAGAGAATATTCATATTTGTTACTTTTTCAATTCTATATCTCCCGGGAATGGTTATGTTGGTTTACCAACTGTAATGTGACAATATATTCGATACACCCAACCAAAATGAGTGGTCGGTCATGAGTGGCTGAGTTGCAAGATGTTCTTGTTGAACTCCAGTGTATCGCTTCTAGAGTACACTAAGCGGAAGGTGGATCCATACCTTGTCCTATTTGGAATCCATTCCCCAAATAAGTGCCCGTGATTTTTATTGTATATTATATATGTAGAACGTTAGATGCAAGCATTTCTACTAGATTGATATTACTTGTGTTAGACATTATTATAATATCAGAATAATATTGTTTTACTAATGATCTGGGTTATCGTAAGGTAAAAACCATCCGTGTTTATGTGTGGTTCGGTCTTATGATTATCCTTTGTTTCAAAAGGATTTTGAAAATTAAATCAAATAATTTGAGTTTACTCACACCAGTCACATGACTGACCCGGAGTTTATTTTGTTTTGTTTTCCCTAAACTCTTTGGTGCCAAATATTGTTCGGGCAGTCAAGTACTAGGGATTTATAGATACTTGAAGAGCTGGAGCAGGAGGCTTGAGGATATATATATAGCTAATGTTATTTCCGTTGTGTTGTAAGTGTTGTACTCTGATAATGTTTGTAGTAGCCCGTAACTTCCCCGGTAAGGAAAGACCGGATAGAATTGAGTACAAGACGAATCAGAACGCAAACAGAAGAACATTTCATTGTTATAACAACAATTCCATCAGATTACAAGAATATACAAAGTATGAATAAATATTACACAGAAAGTATCAGAGATTTAGATTACATTTAATTACATCGCAGCGGAAATAATACAAAACACAACTAGAAAGAGATATACGGATACAGAGCTTTCCAGATATCATTCCAGCTGTATGCCAGGAACCTGTGAATATAAATCTGCAAAACCAAAACTACTAGCTGCCCGTGTGGAAAATAGGGGCACCCAGAGTTTAGGCTAAAACAATAAACTCTAGGTCAGTTATGTGACTAGTGTGAGAACTAAAACAGTTATTTAAAACTTTACTTTAAAAGAGAGTAATTCAAGGGACCACACCATATAACACGAAATGGGTTTCCTCCTAAGAATACTAGTGCATATAACAAAACAAGGCAATGCTCTTTGGAAAAATGAAGCTATTATAAGACCCAGGTCCCATCACACAATGCAACGCAAGCCGGAGGATAGGATTATCCCTTATAATGGACAAACATGCTTGGTACATTTAAAAAAAATCATTTGATACTATAATAAGTGTATAGTGTCAAAACAATTTCAATCATAAATATCAATCATAGACGGCATGGGTACCATATATCATGTCGCCATACTAGTTCTACAATTAAAACCGCAATATCATGTAATGGAAATCGGATTTCCGTCATGAGTCGAGGCAAGGGGCAAGCTCATCTCCGTTCGAGACACTCTAGCAAATGCCTCGGGACCGCACACAGCAATCCCTGGATCCTCCATGGCCGGTCCTCTCTTACTTTTGAGGATTGGCAATTCCTGAACACATGTTTCCCGGTCCTTACAGACCTATATCCGAGGCGCCTCGCATTCCAACAACCACATAGGTGAAAAATAGATATAAATTTCAGGGCTGGTACGTCACTGACACCACCATGGCTAGAAAGAAACGTCGTGCACACCTTGGGTCCTTCTCCCGTTTTTGACTCATACCGGGGTGTGAGGCTCGCGAATCCACGTTATACACAAAGCTACGTCACACAGACCATGCATTGATCATCAACCACAAGACTTTGCTTTTCAACAGAAGCCTTGATCAATTGCCACTTACGCGTGCCACACTGGCAATTCACTCCACGCGACTGATGTCCATCGATATACAACCTCTGAGCTCGTACGTCTCAGAGAAGGGCGTTAAGCAAGAGAATAAATTCTCCACGTCCAAACAGATGTATATTTAATAGAGATCAATCAACACTGAATAAAATCCAATGTCAGACACACAATCCATTTACAAGTTCGTTCTGGGTCTGAACGAAACAGGAGGCACTTTCCTCGCATATCCATCGATCTCCCAGTAGTCTAGATGATAACCAACTGTTTCCCTCATCTTGGGTGTACAGCCCAATCGAGATCATCAGTAATCACACAAACGATGTGAAGACTTACGGTTGTAATAACCCGGAAATTCTGGGCCAGTTTAAAATTTTTATTTTGGCTATTTTAGCAAATTTTGATTATTTAAAATGAATTATTTTAAATAATATCGACGAAAATCTATTTTGAATAGAATTCGAACGTATATATTATACGCGTCATCGTTAGAATATAAATATTTATATATAATTATAAATAGAATTGAAAATGGCGCGGTAGTTCGATAATTCGATTTCAAACTTCAATTGAATGTACCGGGTGCAAAATAATCCGGATTTTAGTGAAACCAAAAATAATGGGATCTGATTGTGAATATCTTTCCAACAAATCCGAAAAATCGAAATTTTCTAACGGGAATCAAAAGATATGTCCAGTTGAAATTTCTGAATAGTCGCTATGGAATTCAGGCCCTTAAAAATAGACTTTTTGCAAACGACCTCGGATTTCGACGAAACCACTTTTGTTGGGTCCGTGATGTAAAGTTATTGCTAGGTTTCAAATTTCATAATTTTTCGAATCAATATGTGAGCGTGGCAAAGGAAAACGCGTTTGACCAGTTTCAGTTGATTTTAATCGACTGGAAATTGGCCATTTTTCAAACGGTCTCAGAATTCGTCGAAACTAGTTTTGTTAGGACCGTATCGTCAATACAAAGCTAGAAAATATTTTTCTGGAATTTTTCTAGTTAGTATGTGGCCCCGGTAATTTGAAATGTGCGTTTAAAATTCAATACAGAGATTTAAATGAAAATTCAAAAGGAAACTGATTGTAACAATCGAATCAGCTTGCGATACATATCCCATTGTGTTCGGAATGGGGGTAAAACGCTATGGACGGCAGGCGGTGGGCCTCGTTTCGAGGTCATATGTAAAAGTCAACTCTTTGCTAAATTAAATAATAAATAAACAAAAAAAAAATAATCATTTCCCTCCCTTTATTCTTCCTCCTGCCCCCCCCCCCCCCGTTCAATCATATTTCATTCATCAGAAAACAAAAAACAAAAAAAAAAAAACCTAAATCGATTCGACGCCACAGCCCCCCCTGACAGCCCACGACCACCGAACCCCCCCCCCCCCACCGCCCTCCGATCTTCTCCCCCCCCCCCCCCCTGAAGCGAAGCCGCCGCCCTCACCGTAACCCCCCCCCCTCGTACTTCGAACCCCCCCCCCCCCCCCGAAGCGCCGCCTTGCCGCCGAGCCGCCGACGAAGGCGAGTCGCCCCCCCCCCCCCCCCCCTCGCAGGTAAGCGTTTCTATGTTTTTTTTTATTATTATTATTATTTTTAATTCTGTAAAATACTGTTTTTTTTCTGGGATGAAAAACTGATTTTTTTTTAAAGTTTGAAAAACTGTTTTGAAAAGTTTTTTTTAAAAACTGATTTTAAAAGATTTGTAAACTGTTTTTTTTAAAAGAATACATAAACTGATTTTTTTTTTCTTAATTTATAAAAGTTTTGATTTTTAATTTATGAAAGTTTAGATTTTTGTATTAGTAAAAGATAAGATTTTTAATGTGTAAAAGGTCGGATTTCATAATATGGAAGAAGTGGAAAACAAATCGAATTTATATATATTGAAAGTCGAAATAAAAATATGATTTTTATATATAGAACTTCGAGATAAAAATATGATTTTTATATATAGAACTTCGAGATAAAAATATGATTTTTATATATAGAACTTCGAGATAAAAATATGATTTTTATATATAGAACTTCGAGATAAAAATATGATTTTTATATATTGAACTTCGATAGAAAAATATGATTTTTATATATTGAACTTCGATAGAAAAATAGAATTTTTATATATTGAACTTCGATAGAAAAATAGAATTTTTATATATTGAACTTCGATAGAAAAATAGAATTTTTATATATTGAACTTCGATAGAAAAATAGAATTTTTATATATTGAACTTCGATAGAAAAATAGAATTTTTATATATTGAACTTCGATAGAAGGATAGGATTTTTATATATTGAATAGCAAAGTAAAAATGTGATTTTTACGTATGTAGTGAAAGCAGCAACGAAGGTGACAAAAAGGCGAAACGACGAAGACTTCTGCAAATGAAGAGCCGTGGAGCTAGGATAGCTATATGTGAGAATTTCTCACCTTTCAATTTCTTTTCTAGTTATATATATATATACTAGGATGCAGACGGTGTTTAGTAGCACCCGACACAATCGTCCACAGACCATGGACTTGTTTGTTTGGCTGTTTGGTTATTGATTGCGATATTGGTTTGAATGTGGTTTGTGGTGTGAAAAATCGAATCGATAAATTGGTTAGGATTAGATGTGCGCCGTTATAAGGCGAAGGAGTAAGGCTAGGTTAGACTCTTACTCCAAATTTTGTGGTTTGCAAAATGAAATTGATTTGATTGATGTGTGAATGGCGTGGGCCTTCACTAGACCGGGGATAAGGCTAGGCCTTGTCCCGTTTCTAGTATCGTGCCGTTATGCCGCCGAAATTTTCTAAAATATGTTAGAAAATAAAAATATCATTTTATTGAGTAAATGAATTGAATAGAAATTCATAGGTTGAAATAAAATGTTTTATCGTTAAAAATATAATTTTAACGTGAAGTGAATAAAATAAAATATTCATTTATAAACCGGACGGTTTGTTTATGTACACCTATTTGAAGGACATTGATTGGGTCGATAAATTTTACACATCGCCCAACTGCACAAACAAAAATATGTGTTTGTTGATTTGAAACCCCACACGGGTGTTGGGATGAAATTTGAAGTTCACTCATCCTGATTGATTAAATGTGTCGATCGATTGATTGACAGGCTGTTATAAGCGTTGAATATCTATATTTGATGCTTATACAGTGTAGTGCACTTTGGTTGATGGTTGATTATTTTTCAGTGTAATTATATACATGTGTTGTATGAAAATCCATATAATTAACTTTATATGGTAATTGATTGGGCCTCATTCCAATTTGAAAAATAAAGAATATTATAAAATAAAAGTTCATGTGTTGACAGTACTCATTCACTGAGATTGGTCATGTGTTGAACGAAATATTTTAGTAATAAAATTTACACCTTTATCGATATAAAATAAAAGTTCATGTGTTGACAGTACTCATTCACTGAGATTGGTCATGTGTTGAACGAAATATTTTAGTAATAAAATTTACACCTTTATCGATATAAAATAAAAGTTCATGTGTTGACAGTACTCATTCATTGAGATTGGTCATGTGTTGAACGAAATATTTTGATAATAACAACTATTTTGAAAAAGAAATATTTGAAATAGGATATTTGAAAATAGAAATTTATGAAGCCGTGTTGATTAGATTGACGCCATTTTGACGTGAACGATATTTATATCGATTTTATTCATTTTAAAATGAATATTGAAAAGTGATTTCGAAATCGAATATTTCAAAAATGAATTGAATTGAAAACGAATTCAAAGTGAATTGAATTGAAAACGATTTCGAAATGAATTGAATTGAAAACGATTTCAAAATGAATTGAATTGAAAACGATTTCGAAATGAATTGAATTGAAAACGAATTCAAAATGAATTGAATTGAAAACGATTTCAAAATGAATTGAATTGAAAACGATTTCGAAATGAATTGAATTTAAAACGATTTCGAAATGAATTGAATTGAAAACGAATTCGAATTGAATTGAAATTTGAATTGAATAGAAATGAGTTTTGAAACGAATCTATAAAGAAGAATTCAATTTTGCTTTGAATTGAAATGGAAGTTGAAATGGATTTTTGAAACGAATTCAAAACTATTTATATAATTCGTTTTAAATAGAAATCGACGATATATATATTATATATATTATATATATAATATAATGGCCTGAATAGAACGCGCCGCGCCGCGGCAGTTCGTGAATTTCGACCATTTATTTCAAACGGACATTACGGGAGATCCGACCGTCGGATTCTCCTAAAACCGGAACCGTTGGGTTCGTATCGAAAAGAGCTTTCTAAAGAATATTAGAAATTAGAAATCTAACGGTTGGATTTGGAATTATGTCCAAATCAAATTCGAAAAAGGTCGCTGTAAGTGCAGTTCGATGGCCGTTGATGGAAATCGACTGTACAGGCCTTGATAAAATTATTAAAAATAGTAATAATTTGTGTAAAATCATAAGAAATGATTTGAGAAGAATTGGGATGAAAAACTCCATATTTGAAAAGATAAAAATAGATTTTTATCGAAATGAACTAGTTTTGAACTAGAATTATAATTCTATTTATTTTTAAATAAATAAATTGAATTTGAAAAGGGTTTTGAAAATAACCAAAATTTCCAATGATTGCATTGGAGTGGATTTGAATCGAAATTGTCTTCGGAATATTTCGATGTTGGAATTCGTGATTATACAGATGTTGTTATGGAAATTTGAAAGATATATATTTATATCGTTATTTCCAATACGACATTTGTTAGTCGTAGAATTCGATATTGAGTATAAGCCGATATATTTTCTATTCAGAGCCTTGTATTGAATATCGAATGTGATTTGGGTTTGTCGTGAATGGTGTCTTCACTAACACTGTTCTTGAACCCAGTTGAGAAAAGATTAAATCTTTTTATTTAGATTTAATGAAGTTCACCAATTAAATAATATTTAATTGGAATAGAATTGATATTGATTTTTGGGTTTATCGTGAACAGTATTTTAAATAACACTTGTTCTTTAACCCGATAATTAATGGAATATGATTTTGGGTTTATCGTGAACCGTGTTTTTAATGACACTGATTCTTTAACCCAGTCGAAGATTAAAACTAAGTGGAGTTTTAATGAATCTTTAATTAGATTGAAAAGATCGAAAATGGAGTATCACCAGTTTTGCTCCAGGCGATAGTTAAATCTTTAATTAGATTTGAACGTGAAATGGTAATTGAATTTACCGATAACACCGTGGTGTTAGATATGAAGTATTACCAGTTTTACTTCATGGGATGAATAGGTTGGGATTGGGAAATTAAAACAAATGATTACTTCGGTAAGGTTCGCTAATCCCGACTAGTTTGAATTGACATTCAAAAGTAGATTAAAGAATAAATTCAAGAATTTATCTTTGATAAAATTAATGGGAACCTTTCCCTATGAATGTGAAGTCAGAAACTAACTGTCGGTTAGCTAAGCAGAACGGTTTTCTGGATATTGATCTGATGTTGGTTTCGGCCTTCGGGGTTAATATTTGGGGAATTATTCTCTTGATTAATTTGCGGTTAGTGACTGATGAATTGGAATGAGGCGTATGTTGTGTTTGTGTAACACTTATTTAAAATATACGCGAGTTATTCGGAAAGACCGGGTTTATCCCATTCTGAATAACTGATACGACGATAAGTCGAAGATGAAGACGATGGTCGAAGACCGGAGGTCTTCACGTCGTTTGGGTGATAACTGATGATCTTGATTGGGCTGTACACCCAAGAAGATGGAAACAGTTGGTGATCGTCCAGACGTACTTGGAGATCGATGGATGTGCGGGGTACTAGGTGCCTCCGGTTTCGTTCAGACCCAGAACGGACTTGTAAATGGACTGTGTGTCTGACATTGGATTTTAGTCCGTGTGATTGATCTCTATTAAATATATATCTGTTTGGCGGCGGAGAATTTATTCTCTTGCTTAACGCCCTTCTATGAGACGTACGAGCTCAGGGGTTATATATTGATGGATATCAAACGCATGGAGTGAATTGCCTGTGTGGCATGCCTAAGTGGCAAATGATCAAGGCTTCTGTTGAAAAGCAAAGTCTTGTGGATGATGATCGAAGCACGGCCTTTGTGGCGTAGTTTTGTGTAACGTTTGATTCGCGAGTTTCACACCCGGTATGAACCAAAAACGGGAGACGGACCTCAGGGAGGGCCTACGTTTCCTCCTAGCTAAAAAGTGGCGTCAGTGGTTTTACACGCCCTGACGAGTTTGACTTATGTGGTTGTTGCTATTGCGAGGCGCCTCGGTTAGATCGGACGATCCGGGTCCGATGGAGTCATTCGTTGGCTCGCTTACGCCCCAAAGGGCGGCGAAACGTAGTGCTCAGGCATTTTAATCCACTCTGTGTGGACCGGCCCTGACGATCCAAGGCTTGCCTGCGCGCTTGCCTGAGACTCGGGCTAGGCAGTCTCGAATCGGTTGAGGACTATCTTTTGCCTCGGTTCATAGATGGAAATCCAATTTCCAAATACGTGACATTTGCGGTTTTATTTGTAAACCTATATATGGCGACATGATATATGGTACCCATGCCGCCTATGATTGATACTTATGATTTGAAGTCGTATTATACACTATGCACTTATAATAGTATCAAATGATTTGTTTTAAATGTATCAAGCATTCTTTGGCTGTTATAAGGGAAAACCCTATCCCCCGGCTTGCGTTGCATTGTGTGATAGGACCTGGGTCTTATAACAGCTTCATTTTTCTTTATTTAGCATTGCGCTGTTTGTTTTATGCACTGGTATTCTTGGGAGGAAACCCGTTCCGTGTTATACGGCGTGGTCCCTTGATTTCCCTAGCTTTAAAATAAAGATTAATAACTGTTTTAGTTCTCACACCAGTCCCATGACTGACCTGGAGTTTATTGTTTTAACCTAAACTCTGGGTGCCCCTATTTCGACACGGGCAGCTAGTAGTTTTGGTTTTGCAGATTTATATTCACAGGATCCTGGTTTACAGCTGGAACGATATCCGGAAAGCTTTGTATCCGTATATCTCTTCTAGTTGTGTATTGTATTATTTTCCGCTGCTATGTATTTAAATGTAATTTAAATCTCTGATATTTCTGTGTAATATTCATTTATACTCTGTATATTCTTGTAATCTGATGCACTGTTGTAATATATAGTGAAATGTTCTTCTGTATGTTTTCTGATTTGTCGTGTTCTCAAACGATAGGGCGTTTCGAACGGTCTGGGTCGGTTTAGCGACTGGTTCGGACCGAGCGAAATTCCTTGCCGTCACAGTTGGTATCAGAGCTTTGGTTTACAAAGCTTAGAGAACAAGACACATTAGAACCATACGAAAGAATTTATCAGATATTGGATTAGTAATATCCAATGAGAGTGACTCGTTAGAGATGGGATCAGCAGTATCCTAGAACGAGTGTGGAGAGTATATTTTCCAAATGAAAACAATTTTGTTTTGGAATTTAAATCAACTATTCGTATTTGATTATTTGTTTATATTGATTTTGGACAATCCAGTATATATAAATTTTGCGTATACGTCTGATCCGCGTGTATTCGAAATTTTAATATACTGGATAGATATAGAGTCACACTCTAGTCGCCCGAAGATGATTCTGATGATTGTAGCTACATCATCAGAATTAGTGTTCGAGAGTTGAAGGTGTGATTTTCTATATATTTCCATTAGGCTGGTGTGAGAACCAAAACTTATATAGTTAGAACACTTTGTTGTGAATTGGCATCAAAAATAAGATTTTCAGTATATATATCAAAATTATGAATTTGAAACTCTAATTCACTAATTGATTGATGTTTGTGTTGTTTGTTTATTTGTTTGCTAATTTTGAACCATTTAGCCTAATTGAATCAAATATTGGATTATATTGAAAATTGGTCGCATTTGCTTGCATATACATATATATCATTGAACAGGTCATAGCAAGGAGGCTAGAGCCAGAGAATAAAATTTGTTTGCCCGACAAATAGGTACATGTTTACTACATAATTTCCTGTTTTGTTTAGGTGATGATGATTTTGTGAGCCTATTGGCTAGCCGCTTGGCTTTTTCTTTTTCTTTTTGAAATCTGAAGGATCGGGGAAGCTATTTGAAATTCCCCGATGCTCCCGGTGCAGGGGAGGTTATGGCGAAATTTTTCAAAAATTTAGGGTGTTAGCCAAATTTTTGAAATTTTGAAAATTCTCAGAAACTGAAAAGTTGGAGAATGGAAGCCGGATCGAACGTAAATTTAAATAATCAAACCACTTTCGACTTTGTTCCTTTTCGGGGACGAAAAGTTTTAAGTGGGGGAGATTGTAATAACCCGGAAATTCTGGGCCAGTTTAAAATTTTTATTTTGGCTATTTTAGCAAATTTTGATTATTTAAAATGAATTATTTTAAATAATATCGACGAAAATCTATTTTGAATAGAATTCGAACGTATATATTATACGCGTCGTCGTTAGAATATAAATATTTATATATAATTATAAATAGAATTGAAAATGGCGCGGTAGTTCGATAATTCGATTTCAAACTTCAATTGAATGTACCGGGTGCAAAATAATCCGGATTTTAGTGAAACCAAAAATAATGGGATCTGATTGTGAATATCTTTCCAACAAATCCGAAAAATCGAAATTTCCTAACGGGAATCAAAAGATATGTCCAGTTGAAATTTCTGAATAGTCGCTATGGAATTCAGGCCCTTAAAAATAGACTTTTTGCAAACGACCTCGGATTTCGACGAAACCACTTTTGTTGGGTCCGTGATGTAAAGTTATTGCTAGGTTTCAAATTTCATAATTTTTCGAATCAATATGTGAGCGTGGCAAAGGAAAACGCGTTTGACCAGTTTCAGTTGATTTTAATCGACTGGAAATTGGCCATTTTTCAAACGGTCTCAGAATTCGTCGAAACTAGTTTTGTTAGGACCGTATCGTCAATACAAAGCTAGAAAATATTTTTCTGGAATTTTTCTAGTTAGTATGTGGCCCCGGTAATTTGAAATGTGCGTTTAAAATTCAATATAGAGATTTAAATGAAAATTCAAAAGGAAACTGATTGTAACAATCGAATCAGCTTGCGATACATATCCCATTGTGTTCGGAATGGGGGTAAAACGCTATGGACGGCAGGCGGTGGGCCTCGTTTCGAGGTCATATGTAAAAGTCAACTCTTTGCTAAATTAAATAATTAAATAATAAATAAACAAAAAAAAAATCATTTCCCTCCCTTTATTCTTCCTCCTGGCCCCCCCCCTCCCCGTTCAATCATATTTCATTCATCAGAAAACAAAAGAAAAAAAAAAAACCTAAATCGATTCGACGCCACCGCCCCCCCCGACAGCCCACGACCGCCGAACCCCCCCCACCGCCCTCCGATCTTCTCCCCCCCCCCCCCTGAAGCGAAGCCGCCGCCCTCACCGTAACCCCCCCCCTCCCTCGTACTTCGAACCCCCCCCCCCCCCGAAGCGCCGCCTTGCCGCCGAGCCGCCGACGAAGGCGAGTCGCCCCCCCCCCCCCCCCCTCGCAGGTAAGCGTTTCTATGTTTTTTTTTTTATTATTATTTTTAATTCTGTAAAATACTGTTTTTTTTCTGGGATGAAAAACTGATTTTTTTTAAAGTTTGAAAAACTGTTTTGAAAAGTTTTTTTTAAAAACTGATTTTAAAAGATTTGTAAACTGTTTTTTTTAAAAGAATACATAAACTGATTTTTTTTTTCTTAATTTATAAAAGTTTAGATTTTTAATTTATGAAAGTTTAGATTTTTGTATTAGTAAAAGATAAGATTTTTAATGTGTAAAAGGTCGGATTTCATAATATGGAAGAAGTGGAAAAAAAAATCGAATTTATATATATTGAAAGTCGAAATAAAAATATGATTTTTATATATAGAACTTCGAGATAAAAATATGATTTTTATATATAGAACTTCGAGATAAAAATATGATTTTTATATATAGAACTTCGAGATAAAAATATGATTTTTATATATAGAACTTCGAGATAAAAATATGATTTTTATATATTGAACTTCGATAGAAAAATATGATTTTTATATATTGAACTTCGATAGAAAAATAGAATTTTTATATATTGAACTTCGATAGAAAAATAGAATTTTTATATATTGAACTTCGATAGAAAAATAGAATTTTTATATATTGAACTTCGATAGAAAAATAGAATTTTTATATATTGAATAGCAAAGTAAAAATGTGATTTTTACGTATGTAGTGAAAGCAGCAACGAAGGTGACAAAAAGGCGAAACGACGAAGACTTCTGCAAATGAAGAGCCGTGGAGCTAGGATAGCTATATGTGAGAATTTCTCACCTTTCAATTTCTTTTCTAGTTATATATATATATATATATATATATACTAGGATGCAGACGGTGTTTAGTAGCACCCGACACAATCGTCCACAGACCATGGACATGTTTGTTTGGCTGTTTGGTTATTGATTGCGATATTGGTTTGAATGTGGTTTGTGGTGTGAAAAATCGAATCGATAAATTGGTTAGGATTAGACGTGCGCCGTTATAAGGCGAAGGAGTAAGGCTAGGTTAGACTCTTACTCCAAATTTTGTGGTTTGCAAAATGAAATTGATTTGATTGATGTGTGAATGGCGTGGGCCTTCACTAGACCGGGGATAAGGCTAGGCCTTGTCCCGTTTCTAGTATCGTGTCGTTATGCCGCCGAAATTTTCTAAAATATGTTAGAAAATAAAAATATCATTTTATTGAGTAAATGAATTGAATAGAAATTCATAGGTTGAAATAAAATGTTTTATCGTTAAAAATATAATTTTAACGTGAAGTGAATAAAATAAAATATTCATTTATAAACCGGACGGTTTGTTTATGTACACCTATTTGAAGGACATTGATTGGGTCGATAAATTTTACACATCGCCCAACTGCACAAACAAAAATATGTGTTTGTTGATTTGAAACCCCACACGGGTGTTGGGATGAAATTTGATGTTCACTCATCCTGATTGATTAAATGTGTCGATCGATTGATTGACAGGCTGTTATAAGCGTTGAATATCTATATTTGATGCTTATACAGTGTAGTGCACTTTGGTTGATGGTTGATTATTTTTCAATGTAATTATATACATGTGTTGTATGAAAATCCATATAATTAACTTTATATGGTAATTGATTGGGCCTCATTCCAATTTGAAAAATAAAGAATATTATAAAATAAAAGTTCATGTGTTGACAGTACTCATTCACTGAGATTGGTCATGTGTTGAACGAAATATTTTAGTAATAAAATTTACACCTTTATCGATATAAAATAAAAGTTCATGTGTTGACAGTACTCATTCACTGAGATTGGTCATGTGTTGAACGAAATATTTTAGTAATAAAATTTACACCTTTATCGATATAAAATAAAAGTTCATGTGTTGACAGTACTCATTCATTGAGATTGGTCATGTGTTGAACGAAATATTTTGATAATAACAACTATTTTGAAAAAGAAATATTTGAAATAGGATATTTGAAAATAGAAATTTATGAAGCCGTGTTGATTAGATTGACGCCATTTTGACGTGAACGATATTTATATCGATTTTATTCATTTTAAAATGAATATTGAAAAGTGATTTCGAAATCGAATATTTCAAAAATGAATTGAATTGAAAACGAATTCAAAGTGAATTGAATTGAAAACGATTTCGAAATGAATTGAATTGAAAACGATTTCAAAATGAATTGAATTGAAAACGATTTCGAAATGAATTGAATTGAAAACGAATTCAAAATGAATTGAATTGAAAATGATTTCAAAATGAATTGAATTGAAAACGATTTCGAAATGAATTGAATTTAAAACGATTTCGAAATGAATTGAATTGAAAACGAATTCGAATTGAATTGAAATTTGAATTGAATAGAAATGAGTTTTGAAACGAATCTATAAAGAAGAATTCAATTTTGCTTTGAATTGAAATGGAAGTTGAAATGGATTTTTGAAACGAATTCAAAACTATTTATATAATTCGTTTTAAATAGAAATCGATGATATATATATTATATATATTATATATATAATATAATGGCCTGAATAGAACGCGCCGCGCCGCGGCAGTTCGTGAATTTCGACCATTTATTTCAAACGGACATTACGGGAGATCCGACCGTCGGATTCTCCTAAAACCGGAACCGTTGGGTTCGTATCGAAAAGAGCTTTCTAAAGAATATTAGAAATTAGAAATCTAACGGTTGGATTTGGAATTATGTCCAAATCAAATTCGAAAAAGGTCGCTGTAAGTGCAGTTCGATGGCCGTTGATGGAAATCGAATGTACAGGCCTTGATAAAATTATTAAAAATAGTAATAATTTGTGTAAAATCATAAGAAATGATTTGAGAAGAATTGGGATGAAAAACTCCATATTTGAAAAGATAAAAATAGATTTTTATCGAAATGAACTAGTTTTGAACTAGAATTATAATTCTATTTATTTTTAAATAAATAAATTGAATTTGAAAAGGGTTTTGAAAATAACCAAAATTTCCAATGATTGCATTGGAGTGGATTTGAATCGAAATTGTCTTCGGAATATTTCGATGTTGGAATTCGTGATTATACAGATGTTGTTATGGAAATTTGAAAGATATATATTTATATCGTTATTTCCAATACGACATTTGTTAGTCGTAGAATTCGATATTGAATATAAGCCGATATATTTTCTATTCAGAGCCTTGTATTGAATATCGAATGTGATTTGGCTTTGTCGTGAATGGTGTCTTCACTAACACTGTTCTTGAACCCAGTTGAGAAAAGATTAAATCTTTTTATTTAGATTTAATGAAGTTCACCAATTAAATAATATTTAATTGGAATAGAATTGATATTGATTTTTGGGTTTATCGTGAACAGTATTTTAAATAACACTTGTTCTTTAACCCGATAATTAATGGAATGTGATTTTGGGTTTATCGTGAACCGTGTTTTTAATGACACTGATTCTTTAACCCAGTTGAAGATTAAAACTAAGTGGAGTTTTAATGAATCTTTAATTAGATTGAAAAGATCGAAAATGGAGTATCACCAGTTTTGCTCCAGGCGATAGTTAAATCTTTAATTAGATTTGAACGTGAAATGGTAACTGAATTTACCGATAACACCGTGGTGTTAGATATGAAGTATTACCAGTTTTACTTCATGGGATGAATAGGTTGGGATTGGGAAATTAAAACAAATGATTACTTCGGTAAGGTTCGCTAATCCCGACTAGTTTGAACTGACATTCAAAAGTAGATTAAAGAATAAATTCAAGAATTTATCTTTGATAAAATTAATGGGAACCTTTCCCTATGAATGTGAAGTCAGAAACTAACTGTCGGTTAGCTAAGCAGAACGGTTTTCTGGATATTGATCTGATGTTGGTTTCGGCCTTCGGGGTTAATATTTGGGGAATTATTCTCTTGATTAATTTGCGGTTAGTGACTGATGAATTGGAATGAGGCGTATGTTGTGTTTGTGTAACACTTATTTAAAATATACGCGAGTTATTCGGAAAGACCGGGTTTATCCCATTCTGAATAACTGATACGACGATAAGTCGAAGATGAAGACGATGGTCGAAGACCGGAGGTCTTCACGTCGTTTGGGTGATAACTGATGATCTTGATTGGGCTGTACACCCAAGAAGATGGAAACAGTTGGTGATCGTCCAGACGTACTTGGAGATCGATGGATGTGCGGGGTACTAGGTGCCTCCGGTTTCGTTCAGACCCAGAACGGACTTGTAAATGGACTGTGTGTCTGACATTGGATTTTAGTCCGTGTGATTGATCTCTATTAAATATATATCTGTTTGGCGGCGGAGAATTTATTCTCTTGCTTAACGCCCTTCTCTGAGACGTACGAGCTCAGGGGTTATATATTGATGGATATCAAACGCATGGATTGAATTGCCTGTGTGGCATGCCTAAGTGGAAAATGATCAAGGCTTCTGTTGAAAAGCAAAGTCTTGTGGATGATGATCGAAGCACGGCCTTTGTGGCGTAGCTTTGTGTAACGTTTGATTCGCGAGTTTCACACCCGGTATGAACCAAAAACGGGAGATGGACCTCAGGGAGGGCCTACGTTTCCTCCTAGCTAAAAAGTGGCGTCAGTGGTTTTACATGCCCTGACGAGTTTGACTTATGTGGTTGTTGCTGTTGCGAGGCGCCTCGGTTAGATCGGACGATCCGGGTCCGATGGAGTCATTCGTTGGCTCGCTTACGCCCCAAAGGGCGGCGAAACGTAGTGCTCAGGCATTTTAATCCACTCCGTGTGGACCGGCCCTGACGATCCAAGGCTTGCCTGCGCGCTTGCCTGAGACTCGGGCTAGGCAGTCTCGAATCGGTTGAGGACTATCTTTTGCCTCGTTTCATAGATGGAAATCCAATTTCCAAATACGTGACATTTGCGGTTTTATTTGTAAACCTATATATGGCGACATGATATATGGTACCCATGCCGCCTATGATTGATACTTATGATTTGAAGTCGTATTATACACTATGCACTTATAATAGTATCAAAGGATTTGTTTTAAACGTATCAAGCATTCTTTGGCTGTTATAAGGGAAAACCCTATCCCCCGGCTTGCGTTGCATTGTGTGATAGGACCTGGGTCTTATAACAGCTTCATTTTTCTTTATTTAGCATTGCGCTGTTTGTTTTATGCACTGGTATTCTTGGGAGGAAACCCGTTCCGTGTTATACGGCGTGGTCCCTTGATTTCCCTAGCTTTAAAATAAAGATTAATAACTGTTTTAGTTCTCACACCAGTCCCATGACTGACCTGGAGTTTATTGTTTTAACCTAAACTCTGGGTGCCCCTATTTCGACACGGGCAGCTAGTAGTTTTGGTTTTGCAGATTTATATTCACAGGATCCTGGTTTACAGCTGGAACGATATCCGAAAAGCTTTGTATCCGTATATCTCTTCTAGTTGTGTATTGTATTATTTTCCGCTGCTATGTATTTAAATGTAATTTAAATCTCTGATATTTCTGTGTAATATTCATTTATACTCTGTATATTCTTGTAATCTGATGCACTGTTGTAATATATAGTGAAATGTTCTTCTGTATGTTTTCTGATTTGTCGTGTTCTCAAACGATAGGGCGTTTCGAACGGTCTGGGTCGGTTTAGCGACTGGTTCGGACCGAGCGAAATTCCTTGCCGTCACAACGGTCTTCAACCACCGTCTTCATCTTCGACATCTCGTTGAATCGGTTATTCAGAATGGGTATAATCCTGGCCTTTCCGAATAACCCGCGCATATAATAAACACGTGTTACACAAACATAACATACGCCTCATTCCAATTCAGAATATTCTTTTATTCAAAATTTCATTCTTAGGGAAAGGTTCCCATTAATTTTATCAAAGATAAATTCTTCTAAATTTATTCTTTAATCTTTCTTTGGATATCATTTCAAACTAGTCGGGATTAGCGAACCACACCGAAGTAATTATTTATTTTATTTCCCAATCCCAACCTATTCATCCCCTGGAGCAAAACTGGTTATACTCCATATCTAACACCACAGTATTATCGGTAAAATTAATTACCATTTCACGTTCGAATCTAATTAAAGATTTAACTATCGCTTTGGAGCAAAACTGGTGATACTCCATTCTCGATCATTTTCCAAATTTGATACTTTAAGTTATCAATTCACTTTTAATATAATTAAAGATTCATTAAAACTCCACTTAGTTTTAATCTTCTCAAAAATCAATATCCTGTCTTTAACTGGGTTAAAGAACCAATGTCATCTAAAACATGATTCACTACAAACCCAAATCACATTTGATATTAAATACAAGGCTCTGAATAGAAAATATACCGGCTTATATTCAATATCAAATTCTAAAACCAACAAATATCGTATTGGAAATAACGATTTAAATATATCTTTCAAATTCCCGCAACAATATCCGTATAATCACGGAATCCGACATCGAAATATTTCAAAGACAATTTCGATTCAAATCCACTTCCATTTCATATATATTGGAAATTTTGGTTATTTTCAAAACCAATTCAAATTCAATTTATTTATTTCGAAAATAAATTGATTTTTATTCTAGTTCAAAACTAGTTCATTTCGATAAAAATATATTTTTATCTTTTCAAATGTGGAAATTTTTTCACCCCAGTTCTTTCCAATTCACATATTATGATTTTACACAAATTATTAATATTTTTAATAATTTTATCAAGGCCCGTACAGTCGATTTCCGTCAACGGCCATCGAACTGCACTTACAGCTACATTTTCCAATTTTGATTTGGACATAATTCCAAATCCAACTGTTAGATTTAAAATTTTTAATATTCATTGGAAAGCTCTTTTCGATACGAACCCAACGGTTCCGGTTTTAGGAGAATCCGACGGTCGGATCTCCCGCAACGTCAATTCGAAGTCAATAGTCGAAATTCACGAACTACCGCAGCGCGACGTGTTCTATTCAGGCTATTATATATATAATATATATATATTATATATATTTCGTCGATTTCCTTTCAAAATGTATTTTATAAATCGTTTTAAATTCGTTTTCAAAACTATTTCAACTCTATATTCAATTTCATATTAAAATTTGATATTTCATATCATTACTATATAAATGATAATATTTTCAAAACGTTATATTTTGAAATCACTACCTTTTCTATATTCATTATAAAAATGAATATAATCGATAAAAATATCGTTCACGTCAAAATAGCGCAACTCTAATCAACACGGCTTTATATATTTCAATAAATTCGTTATTCTATTCAACAAATGAATATTTATTCTATTCAACACATGAATCTGTATTTCTTTCAGTACACGACCAATCTCAACTCATGAGTACTGTCAACACACGACTATTTTTGTTATGTAATTATTTTATAAAATTATGGTATCTATCGTTTGATTTTTAATTAGACTCCAACCGTAAAGTAGTTTCTAATCGTAAATATGATAAAGATATAAATTTTAATATTAAAATATTTTACTCAACACATGAATACTCTCAACACATGAATATCGTCAACACATGACTATTTTTATATTCAACACACGAATTTTCTTTTATAATATTCATTATTTTCCCGATTGGAATGAGGCCCAATCAATCACTATATAATGTTAATTATATGGATTTCATACAACACATGTATATAAATAGCAACGATAAATAATCAACAATCATCCAAAGTGCACCACACAACTGTATAAGCATCAAATACAAATAATCAATGCTTACACAGTCTGTCGACTAATCGATCGACATACAATTAAATAATTGGGATTAGTGTACCCAAATATCATCCCAACACCCGTGTGAGGTTTCAAATCAATAAACACTGAATATTATTTGTGCAGTTGGGCGATGTGTAAAATTTATCGTCCCAATCAATATCCTTCAAATAGGTGTACATAAACAAACCGTCCGGTTTGTAAATGAATATTTATTCACATTCACTATATTCATATTCACGTTAAAAATTATATTTTTAACGATAATTAATTTATTTCAACCATCTACATTTTATTATCGATTTCACCCAACATCACAAACAAATTTCACAACACATCAAACAAACATATAAGCCATCCATGGTCTGTGGACGACGGGTGTCGGGTGCTGCTAAGCACCGTCTGCATCCTAGTATATATATATAACTAGAAAAAGAAATTTAAAGTGAGAAGTTCTCACCGACTAGCTAATCCAATGCCACGACTCTTCTCATGTAGAAATCTTCACCTTTTCGTCCTTTGTCACTTTCATTGCCCGTAGCCACTACATATATAAAAATCACATTTTTATATTCCTGTATTGTACAAAAATCATTTTTTTATAATCACTCCATATGGATAAAAATTCTATTTTTACAACGCTACTATATAGATAAAAATTCTATTTTTACAACGCTACTATATAGATAAAAATTCTATTTTTGCATCGCGGTTCATATAATAAAGATTATATTTTTACTTCTTCTACATAATAAAAATTATATTTTTATACCTCCTACATAATAAAGATCGAATTTTTATTCCTCCTACATAATGAAAATCATATTTTTATCTTCTACATCATTTGAAAATTATATTTCGCCATTTCAAATATAAAGACTTCGCCTTTTCAAATATAAAGATTTCGCCTTTTCAAATATAATAAAAAATCATATATCTCTATCATGAAAAATCCATTATATTATAAAACATCATTTTCTATTTTAAAAGTGTGGTCTTTATATCCATAAAAATCAAAACTTTATATACTAAAAAATAAAACCAATTTTTATACGACTAAAAATATAGTCTTTACACTATGAAAAATTCGATCTTTTCACTTTCAAAAATACGATCTTTCTATAAATAAAAATGGTATATTTTCTATAATGCTACATAGATAAAAATTTTATCTTTTTATATAAATAAAACATCTTTTTCAGTTTTAAAAAATCTGACCTTTCTTGTTTATAAATCCTAACCTTTAAAATCAGTTTTATAATCAAGTAAAAATCAGTTTTTATAATAAACAAAAAAATCAGTAAATAAAACTTACATTTAAAAGGGGAGGAGGGAGGGTTGGTGCGGCGTCGTGGGGCCTGCATGGATGAGGGCGGCAACGACAAGGTAGCGGCGCGGTTTAGAACAAGGGGGGCTAGGGTACACGCGGTGGAAGAGGTGGCTGCGTGGAGGTCAAACAAAGAAGGAGGAGAAGAGGGGGTGGAGGACGAGAGGGAGGGGATGCGATGGCCCCACCTTGGGCGGTGGCGACGATTCGGGGGGACGATGGCAGTGGCGGCACCCCCGTCGCTCTCCTCTTCCTTTCTTTTTCTTTTTCTATTAAATTTCGATCGACTTCGATCTGAGAGAATAAAGGGGCCAAGGGCCCTTATATAAAAATATATTTATTTAATTATTTAATTCCATAAAGTAACTTTTAATTTCGGCCTCGAAACGAGACCCACCGCCTGTCGTCCTTAGCTAATTACCCCCATTCCGAACACAATAGGATATGTATCGCAAGCTGATTTGGCCGTTTCGATCAGTTTTCGTCAAAACCAACATATAACTCTATATATTGAATTTGAACGCGCATTTCAATTTACTGGGGTCACATACGAACTCGAAAAATTCCAGAAAAATATTTTCTAGCTTCGTATCGACTATATGGTCCTAACAAAACTAGTTTCATCGAATTCTGAGGCCATTAGAAAAAATGGCCAATTTCCAGTCGATTAAAATCAACTGAAATTGGTCAAACGTGTTTTCCTTTGCCACGCTCACATATTGAATCGAAAAATTATGAAATTTGGAATCTAACAATAACTTGACATCACGGATCCAACAAAAGTGGTTTCGTCGAAATCCAAGGTCGTTCGCAAAATTTCCATTTTTAAGGGCCTGAATTCCATAGCGACTATTCAGGATTTTCAACTGGACATATCTTTTGATTCCCGCTATGAAATTTCAATTTTTCGGATTCGTTGGAAAGATATTCACAAATAGATTCTAATATTTTTGGTTTCAATAAAATCCGGTTTATTTTTCACCCGGTACATTCATTTGAAGTTTGAAATCGAATTATCGAACTACCGCGCCATTTTCAATTGCTTTTATAATTATATATAATTATTTATATTCTAACGACGATCTATATAAATATATACGTTCGAATTTTATTCAAATTAAATTTCTCGTTGATATTATTTAAAATAATCATTTTAAATGTTCAAAATTCACTAAAATTGCCAAAATAAAAATTTTAAATTGGCCCGCATTTTCCGGGTTGTTACAATCTCCCCTACTTAAAACTTTACGTCCCCGAAAAGGAACGAAGCCGAAAGTTGTTTAACTAATCAACTCAACTTCCATTCTTTTCATTATGGCTTAAGTTCTTCAACTTTTCAGTTTCTAAGAACTTTTCAAATTTTTCAAAAATTTGGCTAACACCCTAAATTTTCGAAAAATTTCGCCATAACCTCCCCTGCACCGGGAGCACCGGGAAAATCCTGAAATTGCCATACAGGCCCTCTGATTTCAAAATGAAAAAGAAAAAGCCAAGCGGCTTGCCAATCGGCTCATAAAATCATCATCACCCAAACAAAACAGTAAATTATGGTAAATATGTACCTATTTTTCGGGCAAACAATTTTATTTCTCTACTCTAGCCTCCTTGCTATGACCTGTTCAATGTAAGTACATGTATATGCAAGCAAATGCGACTAATTTTCAATGCAATTCACTATTTGATACAATTAGGCATAATGGTTCAAAATTATCAAACAAATAAACAAACAACACAATCATCAATCAATTAGTAGATTAACATTTCAAATTCATAATTTTGATATATATACAAAAATCATGTTTTTGATGCCAGATCACAACAATAAACCTAATCTAGTTTTGGTTCTCACGCCAGTCTAATGGAAATATATAGATATCACACCTTCGAAACACGAAAATAATTACTGATGATGATGCGTCAATCATCAGAATCAGGTACGAGTGACTAGAGTGTGATTCTCTATTTATCCAGTATATTAAAACTTCGAATATACGTTCATGACGCATATATGCAAAACCTTTATATACTCGATTGTCCAAATTCAAAATAAATATTCAAATACATATAAAACGATTTAAATTTCAAAACAAAACCAGTTTTCATTTGAAAAATATACTCTTCACACTCGTTCTAGGATACTACTGATCCCATCCCTAACGAGTCATTCTAATTGGATATTACTGATCCAATATCCGATGAATTCTTTCGTTCGGTTCTAATGTGTCTTGTTCTCGAGCTCTGTAAACCAAAGCTCTGATAGCACTGACTTCCCTGGTAGGAAAGCCCGGATAGAATTGAGTACAAGACAAATCAGAACGCAGACAGAAGAACATTTCATTGTTATAACAACAATTCCATCAGATTACAAGAATATACATAGTATGAATAAATATTACACAGAAAATATCAGATATTTAGATTACATTTAAATACACCGCAGTGGAAATAATACAAAACACAATTAGAAAGAGATATACAGATACGGAGCTTTCTGGATATCATTCCAGCTATAAGCCAGGAACCTGTGAATATAAATCTGCAAAACCAAAACTACTAGCTGCCCGTGTGGAAAATAGGGGCACCCAGAGTTTAGGTTAAAACAATAATCTCCAGGTCAGTTATGTGACTGGTGTGAGAACTAAAACAGTTATTTAAAACTTTACTTTAAAAGAGAGTAATTCAAGGGACCACGACGTATAACACGGAACGGGTTTCCTCCCAAGAATACTAGTGCATATAACAAAACAGCGCAATGCTCTTTGGAAAAATGAAGCTATTATAAGACCCAGGTCCCATCACATAATGCAACGCAAGCCGGAGGATAGGGTTTTCCCTTATAATAGCCAAACAAGCTTGGTACGTTTTAAAACAAATCATTTGATACTATAATAAGCGTATAGTGTCAAAACAATTTCAATTATAAATATCAATCATAGACGGCATGGGTACCATATATCATGTCGCTATACTAGTTCTACAATTAAAACCGCAATATCACGTATTGGAAATTGGATTTCTGTCATGAGTCGAGGCAAGGGGCAAGCTCCTCTCCGTTCGAGACACTCTAGCAAATGCCTCGGAACCGCACACAGCAATCCCTGGATCCTCTAAGGCCGGTCCTCTCTTACTTTTGAGGATTGGCAATTCCTGAACACACGTTTCCCGTTCCTTACATACCTATATCCGAGGCGCCTCGCATTCCAACAACCACATAGGTGAAAAGTAGATATAAATTTCAGGGCTGGTAGGTCACTGACATCACCATAACTAGAAAGAAACGTCGTGCACTACTTGGGTCCTTCTCCCGTTTTTGACTCATAATGGGGTGTGAGGCTCGCGAATCCACGTTATACACAAAGCTACGTCACACAGACCATGCTTTGATCATCAACCACAAGACTTTGCTTTTTAACAGAAGCCTTGATCAATTGCCACTTACGCGTGCCACACTGGCAATTCACTCCATGCGACTGATGTCCATCGATATACAACCACTGAGCTTGTATGTCTCCGAGAAGGGTGTAACGGCCCAGCGTTTTCGGCCTTGAAAATCAACATAAATACCTTACCATATCTTATGTCGATCCTCCAAATACTGAGAACACTAGACGTTATTAGAAAGAATTTAGAGGGTGAGATGACAAAGAAAGAAATATTAGAATAGAAGAAGAAGAAGAAGAACCAACACAGAGTCTCACATCGCAGCGGAACACAATATAATACATAAATGAATCTTTATTGAGAGCTTTTGAAAATACTTACAATATCAGAGTACAACACACATCTGGACAGTTTTGATAATCTGTCCTCATATATGTATATAATCACACAGCGGAATATCATTCATCTGAATATCTTCAGCTCGTCTCTGGACGTCTCAGTACCTGATAACCTGAACCTGTACACCTCGGTCTAACCCGAGCATTTACAAAACACCGGGTCAGTCTGGTGGACCAGAGTGAGAAAACTCGCATAGCATTAAGGTATCACACAACTTGATTTTAAAGTTAAATCCTTTCGAAAGAAAAAGATAAACGTAAGACCGATCCACACATAAACACGGACGTTTTTTACCTTACGATAACCCAAATCAGTTTTTCGAAACCAATATCTTTCTGATATTATAACAATGTCTAAATACAAATAATTAGCAAATCTAGAGGAACGCTTGCATCTCATGCTCCCCGTATATAGTATACAATCAAAAAACTGCGGGTGCTTATTGGATATTGGATTTCCAACTTGACAAGGTATGGGACCACCTTTCGCACGTGTATCTCTAGAGGCGAATACACAGGGTTCAACAAGAACGTCTTGCAACCCGGCCCTCACATGACCGACCACTCATTTCGCTTGAGTGTATCGAATGTATATCACCAACGGTTGGACTCAAACCACCGTTCCCGAATGGGCAGAATCGATAGATTAAGAAACAAAAGGAATTTCTCTAGATAGGTGATTATACACCCTAATGGGAGCGACCCACATAGCCATGCTGCCTGCCCGATTTTTGTCATCTCTCGGTTGATGAGGCTTGAGGTCAGAATTTCCTTTACAGCACCTGGCCACCATCCACTTTGAATGCCACATCGTCAGATCCGCCAGATATCACACTGATTGACGTCCACAAAAATACTCTAGTTTATTTGGCTAGAGAATAACCATTTCTCCGCCATCAACTATGGTACGTTTGGAGAAATCAACTCATGTAATTTCTTTGGAAATACTCTGTCAGACATTCGTCCATACAAGTCATCCAGGAACAGGATGAACCGAAGGCACTCTCCTACTGCATCTCATATAGGAATCACCCCATGGATCAGTAGCGAGAAGTCCTTGCAACCCGTGGATTCCAACCACGACTGAACCACATTTTATCTCTAGGAGCTCACCAAAGATTATTAGCAGTCCTTCCGCTTATGAAGATCGACGGTCTCCAATGCTCCATCTCGATCATCTTCTGATCTCTTCACGTATTTGTTGGTCGGAATGGTTTTCGAATATAAATTCGATCCCGGTCTTTCCATACCAACAAGCGAATTGGTCAGGTTTTGATAGTCGGTGACTTAACTATCAAATAACACATGTGTCGATAAAATGATTTCACTGATTCAGTACTTGGCATGACTTGGACCTTTCAAAATATATATATATATATATTTAACAAAATCGTTAATCAATTCTAATATCCGACTTAACTCTATTCGCTTGACTCTAGATCGCAGCGATCACAATGGTTACGCCTGATTCCCTCAGGAAACATCCGACAGTCGTAGGCTATCTGCAGCCCTACGAATTACGCTAGCAGTCGTACGTAATGGCAACTCTTTCTGACTAACTACGTTTGATTAACTCTACTATATTCGATCAACTCTAATTAAATAACAAATGTTCGATATAAATTTGAAGTCAATATTCTTATTCCCTTTTAATCCAATATTGCAATATTCCTTAATTTCCCAAATCCTTGCATTAGAGTTCAGTATTTCTTGTATAAGATAAAACCAATTCATCACCTTCGCTCACACCAAACTAATACCGTCCCTTGATAATAGTGAGGCCAACCAAGTTGGGGTATTTTAGTTATCTCTCAGACCTTGATCGACCCGTTCTTACCTCAGAATAATATTAGCTTATCACATAACTATCGATAATAAATCTCGTTTCAAATCTTGATTCCAAATCTGGGTTATTTAACCTTTCTTATATTTGAAACCTTTGTTCGAACATCCCATCACTTAACCCCTTTCAAGTATCATTCCATTTCAGATTCTCCTTACTTAATTTGAAGCATTAAGTAAAATCCTTATTTAAATCTTTATACTTACTTCATTTACCAAGTTCGTCGAACACTTGGGTCATAAAACACTCTATAATCTCTTAATCGAATTTATCTCCAACTAATTATTTCTTACTCGACTTTAAATTGAATTCAATTCTTTAAATCATTTTAAGTTAAAAGGATAATTAGTTTTACCATTAACCATATCAAAATATAGTTAACTTTGCCCAAATCAAAAATAGGATTATTTTTACTTTTACAAGCTTACTCAAAAATAATTTAGGTTATTAACAATAACCAGTTCAATATTCTCTTTAGATTTTAGTTAATCGAAGATTAACTAATATCTAACTCTACTCGTTACACTTTAATGAATATTTTAATCAATATCTATTCCTTTGTCCATTTTACTCGAACGGTGGATTTTACCAACCATATATATATATCAGTTAACAATTAATTGAATTTCCTTTCGTCATTACCCTTTCCTTAAATTAATCAAGTAGCTAAATTAATAAAAATCAACTTTAAATTGTTTAAAAACAAAATTGTCTACGTAACCAACCCGTAGGTAAACCTTGGGTTTCCTCTGCTGTCAAACTTCTATAACCCTTTCTTTTATCACTTTTCTTTGTAAAATTATTTAAAAACCAATTATAACTCAGTTTGTAAATAATAAATATTTATTTCCCCTTTTACAACTTTAATTCAAATAATAGATTTAAAATCTATTTTCAGTTATAAAATAAATTTTATAACTTATCTCGTCGATTTATCTAACTGTAGATCGATATTTATAAAATAGTAAATTCACAAGCCATGTACTGCCAACCACTCAACAAATAATACCCATTGGTTTAAACCAAATAAATGGTAAATCATCAGGTCAATATTCAACCATTAAACAATTCAATAATGGTCTTATAACAGTTTATAACAACAATTCAAGGTCGACCACAACAACCAATCAAACAATTCATTTATTAAAAACACGTTTATTTTATAAACGTGACAAATGAGGTAACTTACCTCAATTGGAACCAATCGTTAAAAATAACGATTTGGATTTCACTGAAATTAAACGACGTTTAATCTCATCAGTTCAACAATAACTGAATATATTAGCAATCAGTCAATCACTAGCAACCATAGCACACAAAAATAAAAACCCAACTTATAAAATATAAGCGGGAAATAACTGAGTGAGTTTAACTCACCTGGTTTTGAATCCGTCGATAAATGTACTTGTTTTCAGTTGAATTAGACGACATTTCATTTATCTGAAAAATCCAACTATTGCCTGCCTTGCTCAGTTCTCATCCATCGCGTAGTATTCGTCGCTATGGTCCCGATGCTTTTTGTTTCGTCGCGTTCTGATCACGTATGTATTCAAAATCAACAAACTAAGTTTATATGAACATAAAAATTAATTAAACCTTTAATTTAAATAAATTCTTGGGCTTACCCTATTTTCTTCAGCCCATTAAGCATTTAAGAAACCCGTTCCACCTTTTAACCCCTTTCTTGTATATTCCAAAGCTCACAACTCCACCGCCTCCACAAAAATGAAAACCCTAATTGCCCAAATCGGGTCCTTCAATCCACGAAAGAAACCGCCGCCTCCCACATCCTTCACTGGCCGATCCTTATCGTTTTCCCCTCCTCATCAATCAACGCCTAACCCCTTTCATCTCCACTGTCCTTACTCATGAAGATCGCCCAGTCCTTCAACTATACCCGCACTCCCTCTGAATACCCCCAACGTTTCAGATCCACTACAGACAACCAACAAGCCAACTCAACTTCCTACACCTCCGACCGAACTGATTTTGACACAAAGAAGTTCAAGATCTGAACCTAAGTTTTCTTACTTGATTTTCTATTACTGTAAAATTCCTGTTTTGATTTCGATGAATAGTTTTCATTTTTATTGTGGTGTTTGTATGTTTTTCTCCAATGGTTTGTGCGTGTATACACCTATTTATAGTGGCTGATTTGGTAGATAGAATCAACGTCCATCAAACCCTCTTAGGTAGGTTCAGCTATCCTTCTTAGGCCATTGGGGTTTCCTACCATTATTGTCATATTTGGATACTTGTGATGGTTGTGTGATGGATTTAACAAAGATTTTTATGTATTAAAATATTGGATTTGGTACTGTTGGTCTGAAACCGTGATTTGAACTTAAGATTGTGACCATGCATTGTTTATTCAGTACAGATTTCTGAAATTGTAAATCTTGCGTTGGGTTGTGAAATGGGTTGGCAAAGATATTGTTACAGTCGATCTACTCACTATATATAGGTTTGGTTGGATTGGCTAGGACTTGTTTAATCAATTTCAGATTTGAAACTGCAGATTGTAGAGCTTATGATGGATGTTTGTATGGTACAGTCATGTTTAAATTTGTTTATACATCTACTGTATAAATAAATTTATATATATTGCTGTCCAAATTTGATGGTATAAATTTATATATATACTTAGTTGTCCACATATATCAGTTTCCTTTCAGATTTGATTCAAATATATACATAGGTTTAGCTGCATTGTTTTGATGTACACAAATATTTGCTGCTTATTTTCCTTAGCTGTTCATTGATTGTTTGCTTTAGCTATTCATGATCTTGATGTGTTGAAAATAATATAATATACAGTAGTCTAGCTGTGTAGCTATTTTATTTAGCTTATTCGATTCTATGTAGATGTACATAGATGCATATACATTAGCTGTTCATTTCACTTCTAAATGATGTATGCATACATACATCTATTTCTATTTAGCTATGCACTGTCTCTTTCTTTATCTGTCCATCTCACTGTTTCTTGCTGTTTATTGATTTTGTCTGATTTTCCATAGTTCTTCTAGCCATTAGGTTTCACTGTTTCTTGAATGAAACAGTTCATGTTGGAATTGGTATTCACAATGCATCGTACGGTCTATCCTGTTTGGCATTGTACAATCAATTCATTTATGTTTATCTTAGTTGTTTTATTACTGTTTTATAACAGTTCATTTACTGTTCTAATTTGTTGTTTCATGGTCTTCCTCTTTTCTTCTATTTATTTATTTATTTTGTTGTTTATTTGATTTTTTCTTTTCATAGCCGTTCTTAGATAGGCCAGCTACTATTAGCTTAGGGGTTTTGTTTCTTTTGCAGATTGTTCCCGTACACTGCTGAGGGAAAATGATTGCTGCAAAAGGGTTTAGCCGAGATTTTGTTGAATTAAGTATGGTATTTCCAATGCAATTGGTCTGGTAACATGAAGATTGATCGAACTGTGTATGTAGGTAGGTTAGGGGCTGATGCAATGAATTGTTTATTTCAGTTGAGATTTGGACTTGTACAACCTGTGTTTAAATGTATGGCAGCACATCCCTTTAGTGGATTTGTGCATGAGATTTAGTTTCTACATACAAAGATATGCTTAGTTGTTTCGATTGATGGAGGAATATGTTTATTATTTAGCTGTGCAAATTACTATTTCTTCTATAGTTGTTCATAGATTTTGTACATGTAGAGTAGCATGTGATGTACTTGAACTGATAAAGATATTTTATACTTTACTGTTGCTAGACACAAGAGACGGGTTTGCTGTAATTGAATTTTTATAATGAATTGTTTTAGTCCTTTAATTTTGCAATCCCATAGACAAGAGTATGCATTTCTTCCTTGTATTGGTATATTGACCATTTCCATTATATGTTCCGGTTTTCATATTATGTAGCAAATTTTTATTAGTTGGACAAATATGAAGGAAATATGCAATTCGGTTTTCGTTTGATTTTCCGAGCCAAGTAAAACATGGTTTGTTTATGTTGTAAAGTAACGTTAGGTTGGTTTATAAATTAAAACTTATATAATCTTAATTCAAACAGCTAAATTAATGAAAATAGATTAATATCATTTTCGAACTTGATCTATATTATATATATATATATCGTTCGATCTCATTTTAAATAACGATTTAAAAATTAAAATTCATTAATATTCCCAATATAATATTTAAAATAATAAATTAAATTAAATATTAGACGACCGAAAATACGGGACGTTACAAAGGGCGTTAAGCAAGAGAATAAATTCTCCGCTGCCAAACAGATGTATATTTAATAGAGATCAATCAACACAGAATAAAATCCAATGTCAGACACACAATCCATTTACAAGTTCTTTCTGGGTCTGAACGAAACCGGAGGCACTTTCCTCGCATATCCATCGATCTCCAAGTACGTCTAGACGATCACCAACTGTTTCCCTCATCTTGGGTGTACAGCCAAATCGAGATCATCAGTAATCACCCAAACGATGTGAAGACTTCCGGTCTTTAACCACCGTCTTCATCTTTGACATCTCGTCGAATCGGTTATTCAGAATGGGTATAATCCCGGCCTTTCCGAATAACCCGCGTATATAATAAACACGTGTTACACAAACATAACATACGCCTCATTCCAATTCAAAATATTCTTTTATTCAAAATTTCATTCTTAGGGAAAGGTTCCCATTAATTTTATCAAAGATAAATTCTTCTAAATTTATTCTTTAATCTTCCTTTGGATATCATTTCAAACTAGTCGGGATTAGCGAACCACACCGAAGTAATTATTTATTTTATTTCCCAATCCCAACCTATTCATCCCCTAGAGCAAAACTGGTAATACTCCATATCTAGCACCAAAGTATTATCGGTAAAATTAATTACCATTTCACGTTCAAATCTAATTAAAGATTTAACTATCGCTTTGGAGCAAAACTGGTGATACTCCATTATCGATCATTTTCCAAATTTGATAATTTAAGTTATCAATTCACTTTTAATCTAATTAAAGATTCATTAAAACTCCACTTAGTTCTAATCTTCTCAAAAATCAATATCCTGTCTTTAACTGGGTTAAAGAACCAGTGTCATCTAAAACACGATTCACGACAAACCCAAATCACATTTGATATTAAATACAAGGCTCTGAATAGAAAATATACCGGCTTATATTCGATATCAAATTCTAAAACCAACAAATATCGTATTAGAAATAGTGATATAAATATATCTTTCAAATTCCCACAACAATATCTGTATAATCACGGAATCCAACATCGAAATATTCCAAAGACAATTTCGATTCAAATCCACTTCCATTTCATATATATTGGAAATTCTGGTTATTTTCAAAACCAATTCAAATTCAATTTATTTATTTCGAAAATAAATTGATTTTAATTCTAGTTCAAAACTAGTTCATTTCGGTAAAAATATATTTTTATCTTTTCAAATGTGGAATTTTTTCACCTCGGTTCTTTCCAATTCACATAATATGATTTTACACAAATTACTAATATTTTTAATAATTTTATCAAGGCCCGTAGAGTCGATTTCCATCAACGGCCATCGATCTACACTTACAACTACCTTTTCCAAATTTGATTTGGACATAATTCCAAATCCAACCGTTAAATTTTAAATTTTTAATATTCATTGGAAAGCTCTTTTCGATACAAACCCAACAGTTCCGATTTTAGGAGAATCTGACGACCGGATCTCCCGCAACGTCAATTCGAAGTCAATAGTCGAAATTCACGAACTACCGCAGCGCGACGCGTTCTATTCAGGCCATTATATATATAATATATATATATTATATATATTTCATCGATTTCCTTTCAAAACGTATTTTATAAATCGTTTTTAATTCGTTTTCAAAACTATTTCAACTCTATATTCAATTTCAAATCAAAATTGAATATTTCATATCATTACTATATAAATGATAATATTTTCAAAACGTTATATTTTGAAATCACTACCTTTTCTATATTCATTATAAAAACGAATATAATCGATATAAATATCGTTCACGTCAAAATAGCCCAACTCTAATCAACACGGCTTTATATATTTCAATAAATTCGTTATTCTATTCAACAAATGAATATTTATTCTGTTCAACACCTGAATCTATATTTCTTTCAACACACTACCAATCTCAACACATGAGCACTGTCAACACACGACTATTTTTGTTATGTAATAAATTTTATAAAATTATGGTATCTATCGTTTGATTTTTAATTAGACCCCAACCGTAAAGTAGTCTCTAATTGTAAATATGATAAAGATATAAATTTTATTATTAAAATATTTTACTCAACACATGAATACTCTCAACACATGAATATCGTCAACACATGACTATTTTTATATTCAGCACACGAATTTTCTTTTATAATATTCATTATTTTCCCAATTGGAATGAGGCCCAATCAATCACCATATAATGTTAATTATATGGATTTCATACAGCACATGTATATAAATAGCAACGATAAATAGTCAACAATCATCCAAAGTGCACCACACAACAGCATAAGCATCAAATATAAATAATCAACGCTTACACAGTCTGTCGACTAATCGATCGACATACAATTAAATAATTGGGATTAGTGTACCCAAATATCATCCCAACACCCGTGTGGGGTTTCAAATCAACAAACACTGGATATTATTTGTGTAGTTGGGCGATGTGTAAAATTTATCGTCCCAATCAATATCCTTCAAATAGGTGTACATAAACAAACCGTCCGGTTTGTAAATGAATATTTATTCACATTCATTATATTCATATTCACGTTAAAAATTATATTTTTAACGATAATTAATTTATTTCAACCATCTACATTTTATTATCGATTTCACATCTACATCACAAAAAAATTTCACAACACATCAAACAAACATATAAGCCGTCCATGGTCTGTGGACGACGGGTGTCGGGTGCTGCTAAGCACCGTCTGCATCCTAGTATATATATATATATATATATATATATATATATATATATATATATATATAACTAGAAAAAGAAATTTAAAGTGAGAAGTTCTCACCGACTAGCTAATCCAATGCCACGACTCTTCTCATGTAGAAATCTTCACCTTTTCGTCCTTTGTCACTTTCGTTGCCCGTAGCCACTACATATATAAAAATCACATTTTTATATTCTTGTATTGTATAAAAATCATTTTTTTTAATCACTCCATATGGTTAAAAATTCTATTTTTACAACGCTACTATATAGATAAAAATTCTATTTTTGCATCGTGGTTCATATAATAAAGAATATATTTTTACTTCTTCTACATAATAAAAATTATATTTTTATACCTCCTACATAATAAAGATCGAATTTTTATTCCTCCTACATAATGAAAATCATATTTTTATCTTCTACATCATATGAAAATTATATTTCGCCATTTCAAATATAAAGACTTCGCCTTTTCAAATATAAAGATTTCGCCTTTCCAAATATAATAAAAAATCATATATCTCTAGCATGAAAAATCCTTTATATTATAAAACATCATTTTCTATTTTAAAAGTGTGGTCTTTATATTCATAAAAATCAAAACTTTATATAATAAAAAAGAAAACTAATTTTTATACGACTAAAAATATAGTCTTTACACTATGAAAAATCCGATCTTTTCACTTTCAAATATACGATCTTTCTATAAATAAAAATCGTATATTTTATATAATGCTACATAGATAAAAATTTCATCTTTTTATATAAATAAAACATCTTTTTCAGTTTTAAAAAATCTGACCTTTCTTGTTTATAAATCCTAACCTTTAAAATCAGTTTTATAATCAAGTAAAAATCAGTTTTTATAATAAACAAAAAAAATCAGTAAATAAAACTTACAGTTAAAAGTGGAGGAGGGAGGGTCGGTGAGGCGTCGTTGGGGCCTGCGTGGATGAGGGCGACAACAACAAGGTAGCGGCGCGGTTTAGAAGAAGGGGGGGCTAGGGTTCACGGGTGGAAGAGGGGGCTGCGTGGAGGTCAAACGAAGAAGGAGGAGAAGAAGAGGGGGAGGAGGACGAGAGGGAGGGGATGCGATGACCCCGCCTTGGGCGGCGGCGGCGATTCGAGGGGGGCGATGGCAGCGCCCCCCCCCCCCCCCCCCCCCGGTCGCTTTCCTCTTCCTTTCTTGTTCTTTTTTTTATTTTGATCGACTTCGATCTGAGAGAATAAAGGGGTCAAGGGCCTTATATAAAAATATATTTATTTAATTATTTAATTCCATAAAGTAACTTTTAATTTCGGCCTCGAAATGAGACCCACCGCCTGTCGTCCCTAGCTAATTACCCCCATTCCGAACACAATGGGATATGTATCGCGAGCTGATTTGGCCGTTTCGACCAGTTTTCGTCAAAACCAACATATAACTCAAAATATTGAATTTGAACACGCATTTCAATTTACTGGGGTCACATACGAACTCGAAAAATTCCAGAAAAATATTTTCTAGCTTCGTATCGACTATACGGTCCTAATAAAACTAGTTTCATCGAATTCTGAGGCCGTTAGAAAAATGGCCAGTTTCCAGTCGATTAAAATCAACTAAAACTAGTCAAACGCGTTTTCCTTTGCCACGCTCACATATTGAATCGAAAAATTATGAAATTTGGAATCTAACAATAACTTGACAGCACGGATCCAACAAAAGTGGTTTCATCGAAATCCAAGGTCGTTCGCAAAATTTCCATTTTTAAGGGCCTGAATTCCATAGCGACTATTCAGGATTTTCAACTGTACATATCTTTTGATTCCCGCTATGAAATTTCAATTTTTCTGATTCATTGGAAAGATATTCACAAATAGATTCTAATATTTTTGGTTTCATTAAAATCCAGTTTATTTTGCACCTGGTACATTCATTTGAATTTTGAAATCGAATTGTCGAACTACCGCGCCATTTTCAATTCCTTTTATAATTATATATAATTATTTATATTCTAACGACGATCTATATAAATATATACGTTCGAATTCTATTCAAATTAAATTTCTCGTCGATATTATTTAAAATAATCATTTTAAATGTTCAAAATTCACTAAAATTGCCAAAATAAAAAATTTAAATTGGCCCGCATTTTCCGGGTTGTTACAATGTTACTGTATTCATATACTGATTTTATTTCAAAGATATGTTATCTATTATATGTTGTTCGTTCCGCAGTGAGATTCGTGTTAGTCTAATGTTGTATGTTCTTCTTCATCTTCTATTCTAAGTTTCTATCTTATCTATTCTCACTGTTTTTTTTTCTTTCTATTAGTTTTCTGGTTTCCAGTGCAATTGGGGTTGGACTTGTGCTATTTGGTCAGCTCAAATTGGACCGGAATTTCGGGACACTTCAGTGGACCAGCCGTGACGATCCAAGGGTCACTCGAGCTCTGATCCTTAGGCTCGGGATAGACAGTCTCGAAGCGGTAAGGACGATCCCTTGCCTTGGTTCACAGATGGAAATCCAACTTCCAATACATGACTTTGCGGTTTTGATTGTAGACCCAAGTATTGGCGACATGATATATGGTAACCACGCCGCCTAGGATTGATACATTTATATTTGAAGCTGTTTTATACACTATGCACTTATAATAGTATCAAATGATTTATTTTAATGTACCAAGCATGTTTGGCTATTATAAGGGGAAAACCCTATCCTCCGGCTTGCGTTGCATTGTGTGATGGGACCTGGGTCTTATAATAGCCTCATTTTCCAAAAATCATTGCGCTATTTTGTTATATGCACTGGTGTTCTTGGGAGGAAACCCATTCCGTGTTATACGGCGTGGTCCCCTTATATATCTGATTTAAAGTAAAGTTTTAAATAACTGCTTTAGTTCTCACATTAGTCACATGACTGACCTAGAGTTTATTGTTTTAATCTAAACTCTGGGTGCCCCTATTTTCCACACAGGCAGCTAGTTGTTTTGGTTTTGCAGATTTGCATTCACAGGATCATGGTTTATAGCTGGAATGATATTCAGAAAGCTATGTATCCGTACATTCCTTTCAGTGGCGTTTTGTATTATTTTTCCACTGCTATGTATTTAAATGTAATTTAAATCTCTAATATTTTTGTTTTGTATATTATTCATGTACACTCTGGAATATTCTTGTATTCTGATGAAATTGTTGTAATAAGCAATGAAATGTTCTTCTGCTTGTGTTCTGATTTGTCGTGTTCTCAAAGTAATCTAGGCTTTCCTTTACTAGGAAGTTTGGGTCGTTTCAATTTGGTATCAGAGCTCTGGTTTACAGAACTCGAGAACAAGGCAAATTAGAACCAAACGAAAGGATTCATCAGAGAATGGATTAGAAATATCCAATAAGAATGGCTCATTAGAGATGGGATCAGCAGTATCCTAGAATGAACCGGAATAGTGTTATTTTTGAAATAAAAGTGAAAACAAATATTGTTTTGAAAATAAAATCCAATTATACGTATTTGATAATTTATTTTATATTGGATTTGGACCATCGAGTATATGAAGATTTTGCATATACGCGTCATGAACGTATATTAGAAGTTTTAATATACTAGATAGATATAGAATCACTCTAGCCGCCCGGAGATGATACTGATGGTAGTAGCTGCATCATCGGTATATATGTTTGGGTTTCGAAAGTAAAATTTCTACATATTTCCAATTGGCTGGTGTGAGAACCACAACTAGATAGGATTTATTGTTGTGATTTGACACACAAAAAAGGATTTTATAAATATAAAAATTATGAATTTGAAAATATAATCAACTAATTGATTGCTGATTGTGTTGTTTGAATATCGGTTGAAATTTTCAACCATTGGGCAAAATTGATTAAATATTGAACTGAACTAATAATTGTTTGAAATTTGCATACATATACATGCACATATATTGAACTGGTCATAGCAAGGAGGCTTGAGCAGCGGAATAAAATTGTATTCCCGACAAATAGGTACATGTTTACTATATTTCTTGGGTTTGGATGATTTAATGAGCCGATTGGCTATCCGCTTGGCTTTTTCTTTTTCTTTTTGAGATGAGAGGGCCTGTGTGGTGGTTTGGGGATTTTCCCTGTGCTCCCCATACAAAGGAGGTTATGGTGAATTTTTTTGAAAATTTAGGGTGTTAGCCAAATTTTTGAAAAATTAGATATTCTTTGAATTGAAAAGTTGAAGAAGGAAAGCCAAACTGAAAGTTGAGTTGATTAGTAAAACAACTTTCAGCTCCGTTCCTTTTCGAGGAAAAAAAGATTTTAAGTGGGGGAGGTTGTAACAACCCGGGAAATCAGAAACAATTAAAAAATTTTATTTTGGCAATTTTAACGAAGTTTGAATATTTAAAATGATTTATTTTAAATAATAACGACAAGAAATTTATTTTGAATAGAATTAGAATGTAAATATTGATTTGAATCGTCGTTAGAATATAAATATTTATTTTAATTATAAAAGGAATTAAAAAAATCAATTTCAAATGAATGTACAGGATTCAAAAAAAACGGAATTTAGTGAAACCAAAAATATTAGAATTAATTGAAAATATCTTTCCAACGAATCTAAAAAATTGGAATTTCATAGCGGAAATAAAAAGTTATGTCCAGTAGAAAATTCAGAATAGTCACAATGAAAAATATAACCCTTAAAAATAGCCATTTTGCAAACGACCTCCGTTTTCGACGAAACCACTTTTGTTGGATCCGGGATGTCAAATTATTTCTAGATTCCAAAATTCATGATTTTTGAAATCAATATATGAGCGTGGCAAAGGAAAACGTGTTTTGACAGTTTTAGTCAATTTGGATCGACCAGAAAATAAACATTTTTCAAACGGTCTTCAAATTCAATGAAATTAGTTTTATTAGAACCGTATCATCAATACGAAGCTATAATATTTTTGGGAATTTTTAGAGTCAGTATGTGGCCTCGGTAAATTAAATGTATGTTAAATTCAATATTGACTGAAATATATATATGTTTATATTGTACTTTTAACAAAAACTGATCGTAACTGGCAAATTGGCTTGCGAAACATATCCCATGGTGAATGTAATGGGGGTATTACATTAGGGGCGACACTCGTTGGGTCTCATTCGGAGTTAAGACGCTAAGGAACAAATTTGTGAATTAAATATTATTTTAGATATATTTATATTGAGGGTCAAACCCTAGTATAATTTCAAAGCCGTGGTCAAACACATAGCCGCTCTCCACGATTAACGGTCCAAGAAGTTCAAAATTTAATCCCTCAATTCCTCCTAATCCCCCACGAATTAATCAAAGCCTATATAGTGAAAATTAAAGAGTAGTGTGAGAGCTTTAATTTGTTATAAATAGGATTGAATCTTGTTTGAGTAATTTGAAGGAATTCAGGGTGGAAACCCTCGCTGTTCATGTGGAATTTGGAGCCCCAAATGGCCATCGAGTTGGATGGTGGTGGTAGGCGCGGGTGGAGGGTTCGAAGGCGGACGGAGGGGCGTTGGCTGATCTGGGTCCAGTTGGAGGATGGAGGCGCATGGTCAAGCCCTAAGTTCGAAGTCGAGTTCGTGTTTTGGTCTGCTGAAGAAACAAGGAAGACAATGAGCATATTGTTTAAGCGGCCCAAATTTTCTTTGGATAATAATTAAGGTTAATTATTAATTAATTTATTTCCTTAATGACCGTTTAATGTAATTAATATTAAAATCATTATATCTCCTTCATACGAGGTCCAAATCCGACGATTCAAAATGCGTTATACTCATCTCGACGAGAGCTTCACAATAAGACTAACCGGGTCCAATTTGGGGCAAGTCAGAATTTCGGGTAAATTCAAATCCAAACTGTTCATAAATTTAGATAAAATTTATGGAGTGGATCCCAATGTGAGAACTTCTCACTAAAATAACTTCTTGTACAGTTATTTATTTTATAAGTGCATGTATAAACTGCTTCCCGTCATCCACGGACCATGGACGACTTGTTTGATTGTATTCCGTGCGAAAATTTATTGTGACGTGAAATGGACTGTATAAAATATTCATATGTTGAATAAAATATTTAAAGAATAAAAATATCATTTTTATGGTATAAATGGACTGTATAAAATATTCATGCATTGAATAAAATATTTTATCGTTAAAGGTATAATTTTTAACATGTATATAAATGAGAATAAACATTTATTTACAAATCATACGATTTGTTTATGTACACCCATATAACTGACATTGATTGAGACAATATATTTTACACATCGCCCAACTACACAAATAATATTCAGTATTTGTTGGTTGAAACCCCAGACAGGTATTGGGATGATATTTGATGTACACTAATCCCAATTGTTTAGTTGTATGCCAATCGATTGGTTGACAGACTGTTCTAAGCGTTAAATATTTATATTTAATGCTTATACAGTGTAGAATGCACTCTGGATGATGGTTGATTGTTTGTTATTGTTGTTATACACATTTGTTGTGTGAAATCCAAATAAATAACATTATATGGTAATTGACTGTGTCAGATTCCAATTTAGAAGAAATGAATATTTTGAAATAACGAACATTTTAAAATAACGAATATTTTAAAATAATATTCAGAAAAGAATCAAAATATGATTTTGATGTCCGATTTGGGATGGACAGAAATATATATAAGTATATAAAGTCGTGTTGATTAGATTAACGCCATTTTGATGTGAACGATATTTATATCGATTTTATTCATTTTTATAATGAATATCGAAAAGGAATTGATTTCAAAATATAATGTTTCGAAAATATTATAATTTATATATTAATGATATAGAATATTCAATTTTGATTTGAAATTGAATACGAAGTTAATATCGTTTTAAAAACGATTTATAAAATATGTTTTAAATGGAAATCGATGAAATATATAATACATACATATATACATATATACATATATATATATATATTATAATGGCCTGAATAGAACGCGCTGCGCAGCGACCGTTCGCGAATTTCAACCATTAAATTCGAATGGACATTACGGGAGATCCGACCGTCGGATTCTCCTAAAACCGGAACCGTTGGGTTCGTATTGAGAAGATTTTTCCAATGAATATAAGAGGTTTGAAATCTAATGGTTTGATTTGGAGATACTTCCAAATCAAATTTGGAAAAGCTCGTTGTAATTGCAGTTCGATGACCGTTTATGGAAATCGACTGTACGGGCCTTGATAAAATTATTAAAAATATTAATAATTTGTGTAAAATCAAAATAAATCGTTTGGAAAGAATTGGGATGAAAAATTCCATATTTGAAAAGATAAAAATATATTTTTATCAAAATGAACTAGTTATGAACTAGAATTATAATCCATTATTTTTAAATAAATAAATTGGATTTGATATGGTTTTAAAAATAACCAAAATTTCCTGTATATGAATTGGAATGGATTGGAATCAAAATTATCTCTGGAATATTTCGATATTGGATTCCGTGTTTATACAGGCATTGTGGAGGAATTTGGAAGATATATATATCGTTATTCCAATACGATGTTTGTTGAGTTCAGAATTTGATATTGAATATAAGCTGATATATTTTCTATTCAGAGTCTTGTATTTAATATCAAATGGGATTTTGGGTTTGTCGTGAATGGTGTCTTCAGTAACACTGTTCTTGAACCCCATGTGAAGAGAATAAATCTTTTAATTAAGATTGTTAGAGTTTCCAATTATATTCAATAATTGGAATAAAATGGAATGTGAATTGGGCTTATCGTGAACTGTGTTTTAACGACATTCGTTCTTTAACCCGATTTACAGTGAAATGTGACTTGGAATTTATAAATCTTCTGTTAAGATTTAAAGGAGATTTTCCAAAGTAAAGTTTTCCAATTTAACATATTAAATTGGAATTCGGTTTGGTAATAATCGAAGTGAGCTTCCGTAGAGGAAGATTGTTAATATATATGGAATTTAAAAGGCCTTGTCGTTATTCCATTTATATTATCAGTTGGATATGGAAGTTCATTTCGATTATGCATATTGATCTGTTTTTCCGTGAAGATTCAATTGTTAATGGAATGAGATTTTGGGTTTATCGTGAGCAGTGTTTTAAATGACATTAGTTCTTTAACCCACTTAAAGATAAGATTTATTTCTTAACTTTGAATAATCATTAAGTAATGATTTTTGGAAATTAAAACTGAATCAGAGTTTTAATGAATCTTTAAATAGATCGAAAGGGGAATTTGATAACTAAAATTATCAAATTCAAGAAATGATCGAGAATGGAGTACCACTAGTTTTACTCCAGGCGATAGTTAAATCTTTAATTAGATTTGAACGTGAAATGGTAATTGAATTTACCGATAACACTGTGGTGTTAGATATGAAGTATTGCCAGTTTTGCTTCATAGGATGAATAGGTTGGGATTGGGAAATTAAACAAATGATTACTTCGGTAAGGTGCGCTAATCCCGACTAGTTTGGGTAAACCATAATTTGGTTTGAATTGATATCCAAAGGGAGATTAAAGAATAAATTTAAAGAATTTATCTTTGATAAAATTTACGGGAACCTTTCCCAAAGAATGTGAATATTTTAATAAAGAATATTCTAGATTGGAATGAGGCTTATGTTGTGTTTTTATAACACTTGTTTATTATATACGCGAGTTATTCACAAAGATCGGGTTTATCCCACTCTGAATAACTGATTCGACGATATGTCGAGGATGAAGACGGTAGTGGAAGACCGAAGGTCTTCACATCGTTTGGATGATTACTGATGTCTTGATTGGGCTGTACACCCAAGACAAGGTAATAAGTGGTGATCATCCAGACGTACTTGGAGATCGACCGGATATTCGAGGACATCTCTCCTATATTGGACATACGGGACAAGGAATAAGGTGCTTCCGATTTTGTTCAGACCCAGAACGAAATTGTAAATGAATGTGTGTCTGACATCGGATTTCATTCTGTGTGATTGATAGACATCGGTTGCATAGCGTGAATTGCCTGTGTGGCATGCCAAGATGCAAATGATCAAGGCTTCTGTTGAAAAGCAGAATCTTGTGGTTGATGATCAAAGCACGGCTTTAATATAGCATAGTTTTGTGTTGCATTAATTCGCGAGCCTCACACCCTTGTGTGAACCAGAAACGAGAGAGGACTTCCGGGAGGGCATGCGTTTCCTTCTAGCTAAGAGTCGTGTCAGCGTTTTGCAAGCCCTGACGTCTTACTTATGTGGATGATGGATTGCGAGGCACCTCGGTTATTTCGGTCTCTGCGGAGCCGATGGATGATCTTTATACAGACCAGATTTACACACCATAGGGTGGAGAAACGCAGTGTTCAGGCATTTTAATCCACTCCGGGTAGACTGGCCCTGACGATCCAAGGGTCACTTGAGCTGTGATCTTAAGGCTTGGGCTAGACAGTCTCGAAGCGGTAAGGACGATCCCTTTCCTTGGTTCACGATGGAAATCCAACTTCCAATACGTGACTTTGCGGTTTTGATTGTAGAGCCTAGTATTTGCGACATGATATATGGTACCCATGCTGCCTAGGTTTGATACATTTATATTTGAAGTTGTTTTATACATTATGCACTTATAATAGTATCAAATGAATCATTTTAATGTACCAAGCATGTTTTGCCATTATAAGGGAAAATCTTATCCTCCGGCTTGCATTGCATTGTGTGATGGGACCTGGGTCTTATAATAGCCTCATTTTTCCAAAAATCATTGCGCTGTTTTGTTATATGCACTGGTATTCTTGGGAGGAAACCCGTTCCGTGTTATACGGCGTGGTCCCTTGATATATCTTATTTAAAATAACTGTTTTAGTTCTCACACCAGTCACATGATTGACTTGGAGTTTATTGTTTTATCCTAAACTCTGGGTGCCCCTATTTTCCACATGGGCAGTTAGTAGTTTTGGTTTTGCATATTTATATTCACAGGATCCTGGTTTACAGCTGGAATGATATTCAGAAAGCTCTGTATCCATATATTCCTTTCAGTGGTGTCTTTTATTAGTTTTCCGCTGCTATGTATTTAAATGTAAGTTAAATATCTAATATTTTTGTTCTATATATTATTCATGTACACTCTGGAATATTCTTGTATTCTGATGAAATTGTTGTAATAAGCAATGAAATGTCCTTCTGTTTGTGTTCTGATTTGTCGTGTTCTCAAAGCAATCTGGGCTTTCCTTTACGGGGAAGTTTGGGCCGTTTCAAACACCAGACTGAATGATGTTAACTAAATGATATTAATGTATCAGTTACTATCATTAAACAAGGTTGATCTCAATCCAGTTGGTTAACTGCTGGCTAATTTCTTCGTCTTGACGCAACTATGTGTTGTGCATCTTTCTTTATTTTTAAATTTAATTAAAAGACTGCTGTAACAACCCAGATTTCACCCGAATACGTTAACTTTGGGAATACAATTAATTAGAACAAATAACAGAAGACTTTTATTACATCATAATAATGTTACATCAGAGTACAGAATATCATAGTACATGGGATAAAATACAGCGGAAGATAAACTACAATAAATGAAATACATATTTTTATTTCTATCCAATATACAAAATAAAATTGTAATATTCATTCAAGTGTTTTTTGCATTTAAAATGCAAGCAAAATGTAATTTTAATTCTAATATTTGTTTGCATCTAAATTTGCAAATAAAAATATAGTCTTACTTCTAATGTTTTGTTTGCATCTAAAATAGCAAACAAAATATAGTTTTTCTTCTAATGTTTTGTTTGCATCTAAAATTTGCAAATAAAAATATAGTTTTACTTATTTCATTGCATATTTGCGTTAGAGAATGCAAATAAAAGAATATTTTATATTTGAATGTATATTTGCATAAAAAATGCAAATAAAAGAAATTTTATATTTTCTATATATATTTGCATAAAAGGATGCAAATAAAAGGTCAATTATATTTCCTATGTATATTTGCATAAAATGATGCAAATAAAAGATCAATTATATTGGAATGGCGATTCTCTTCCAAATCAATGATTTTACAAAATGATTTTTTTTTTATCGATTTGGAAATTCTAATCCAAACCAGTAACTTTTCAAAATGATTTATTTTTACTCAACACACACAGTTCTGTGTTTATACATCACCAATCAACAAATAAATCATCCACAATATTATCACATAGCAGATCGGAATCATACACATTCAATCATCACATAACAAATAAATTAGATAATTAATTAATTAAATAGAAAGAAGAAATCTCACATCGAACGGTTTTATTTCTGTATAGCTCAGATCTGAATTTTCTCTGAATTTTCAATGTTCTCCATTTCAGCTCTAGCATGTTCCAAGTTGGAGTGTTCGTTGTTGCGAATCCAACGCACCTTTGTTTACTAAATTCTGACATCGTTTGATTAATTTATAGTCGTTTCAATATTAATTACAAAATTTAAACAATAAAAATCAATTAACATTTTAATTAAATTTCTTAACCCAAAAAATAAGGCCGCTCCTTATCTCCTTCTTTCAACGATGTACAGAACCCATTGTGCTCCTTCCAAGTTCCTCTTGCGCACGAAAATCGAGGACCCCGGGGTTCGATCAGACTGCGCCACGACCATCGCCTTGTCGGTGCCTCCTTCCGCTGGCCACGCTCGCCATCTAGCGGGCCCCATTCGGTTGGAAACGGCCCCTAAACGCCCGGCCTTTGAGCCACAAATTCAGTCAATCCAGGCAACAAAACCTTATCATCACCGTATGAAATGATAGAGGAGAAGGATTTCTTTGATTATTGCTTTGGAGGATAGTTGAATTGTTGTATGGATTAGAAGAGATTGATGAAAAAGATTCGGAGAAGGGTGGCCATTCAAAGAAGGGATGGCGGCGGCTGTAGTAGAGTGGGTTAGGGTTTTAGTGAATTTTCTATTATTTATAATATTTTAATGTAAATTTACAAATAAATCCATACATCTTAAACCAATCTGATTTCACCCCAAAGAAGGATGCTCTTAGGCAAATACCCACGTTCCGGATCCAATGGACTATGTCGCGTGAGCCCAATCGAATGTCTATGGCCTGAAATATTTAATTTAATATTTAAATCATTTATTTAATTAATTCAATCTTACATTTAAATTCACCGGGGCCACATACGACCTCTAAAAATTCCAGAAAAATTATTTCTAGCTATATTTTGACGATACAGTTCTAACAAGACAAATTTCGTTAAATTCTGAGATCGTTTGAAAAATAGCCATTTTCTAGTTGATCAGATTTGACTAAAACTGACAAAACACATTTTCTTTTGTCACGCTCACATATTAATTCTAAAAATTATGAAAATTGAAATCTAACAATAATTTGATATTCCGGTTCCAACAAAAGCGGGTTCGTCGAAAATGGAGGTCGTTTGAAAAATGGCTATTTTTAATATTAAAAAAAATATATATAAATTCTACAGCGGCTATTCTGAATTTTAAACTGGGCATAACTTTTGATTCCCGCTATGAAATTTCGATTTTTCGGATTCTTGGAAAGATACTTTGAAATAGATTCTAATATTTCTGGTTTCACTAAAATCCGTTAAATTTTGAATTCGGTACATTCGGTCAAAGTGCAAGTTTGACTTTTCAAACTACCACGCTATTTCTAACTCCTTTTATAATTAAAATTAAAATTATTCATTCTAACTTCGATTAAAATAAAATTTTCATTGTTATTATCTAAAATAAATTATTTTAACTATTATAATTCCATTAAAATTTCTCAAATAAAAATTTTAAATTAGTTCAGAATTTGCGGGTTGTTACAATTGCAACGGCGCCTTAAAGTGGAAACAAATTAAACAAGTCGCCATAACTCACAGTTGTGCTCATTTAGTTCTTATATGGATGCAGCTCATGGTTTACATTCCGCTATAGAACAAACCCAATGTCCACTTGCATCATACACTCACTTTACCTTCGTTCATCTTTCATATTTTCTAAATTCCGGATCCAAAACACCTCAATCATCTAATTCTAATTTGTTAAATTAACACAATATTACCATATTTTGCATTAGTATGTGATTAAAACAAAGCTACAACAATCTTTTCAAGGTAATTAACTAGTTTTGAATTTGATTTTGAATTCTGTTATGTCTATGTGTTGATTTGTATTTCCGAATCAGGCATCCATTTCAGTCCATTATCATTTTTGTAATATTTAAGATATACAAGAACGTAATATTTGTTAGTTAGAATAAAAGGTTATATTTTTAGTGAATTTGAATTTTGTTAACGGTTTCTGAATTTGAAAACCTTGCTAAAAATTAATTTTGAAAATTAGCTCATAGTCCATTATCATTTTTATTGCTAGATTAATTCTAGATAAATGTAATCATAATACAAAGATATTTTCATATTTTTCTCAAATTCACAAAATTATAATGGTTAGCATGTAATAACTATAATCTATGCTTCTAAATGATAGGTTTTGGCTCCATTGACTCAATATCCACTATACTCAATTCCAGTATAACTATATGGTAGGATTATAGTAGCTTACACCTTAGATTATGAAAAAAATAGGGTCATGGAATTAAAAGTTTGCATCAATCTGTAGCACAACTAATTTCAAAAGAAACTACTGTAAGCATTTGATCATTATATTTCTCAACAAAGTCTAATTTTTTATGTGTCTATATATTTTATTATACCCCATTTTACAATTATAAATAAGACAGTAAACATTTTTAACAATTTAATTTTTTCCACTAACTTGTTTGTGCCATGATGATAGTACTATAATCTATCATATGTTTGTGTTTCTACATCTTATATTATTGGACAAATCAGATCACCCTGAAAGAGCCATATATTAGTGTACATATTCATATTATCTTTACTGTAACAAAAACTAGACAGGAACTAACAGATGGAAAAAAAAAAAACCAACACATATACCAGTTATACGATGTTAAAATTCTAATTTATATATTGAATTCTTTGGTGACAGGATGATATCCTCATCTTTCACAAATCAGATTCCTTTTAATCTATTTCTTATTTTTCTCCTTCGTTCTGTTGATGATATCCTGATCTTTCCCTTTCTTTTTAAGCAACTTAAGAGAATCTTGTTCCAAATATTTCCACTGCTTCATCTCTTCCTTCTCCTTAGTGTTGTTTCTTGTAGTTTGTTTTTCTTGCAGACCTCCATTTTGTTGATGTATTTTCCAGCTGCATCTTTGCATTCGTCTTATATGGAGCTTTTTCTTTATCAGTCGTGTTCTTCCACTCTTTGTAGCTACCTTAGATATCTCAACAACACTCTTTCAACTTCAAGTAATTCTGGTTCAAAACTTTTTCACAAACAACTAAAATGCTGACAGAGGCTTCTTAAGATCCTTCTCTTAATTTGAACTTTTACCTCCTTTACTTTCAGCTTTGGGCTAAACTGCATTTATTGACAAACATGTGTGTGTGTATGTACATAAAAGCTACCTTTACTAATTCATTTCAAATTCTAAAAAGTACAAATTCCATGTGCTTCCTTCATTTTATAGTAAAATGATTTCATGTGATTTCTTAATGCTTCCCCTATAAAGATTTGAAGCAGAAAAAAGGATGTATGATTAGTTGCATTGGACAATTTTAGACAAATTAGATAGCAAAAATCAACCTGCAAATTGAAACAGCAATTATTATCAAATAACTAAGTACCGACATACCATGTATTCTAGGATTGCATTTTCAACGGTCTCATAATGGATACCATCTTGTGAGCTGTTTATGGGTGACCTTGATACTAAGATATAGGTGGAATAAAATGTTACCAAAAAATTAAGATTGGAGATAAAATGAAACGCCGCTATAAAAAAGCATCATTTGATGTTACTTCCATAAAAAGGCATCATTTTTTTTCTTCGTTGTACATTTTGATTAATATGAGTGTTCTGCTTATATAATTTATCTCCCTAGAACAACGAACTCATAATGAAAATAAGGTATGATGTAAAATATAGACATACTTGAATGTTATGTAAAACATTTAAATATATTGATATTATAATATATATATATATATATATATATATATATATATATATATATATATATATATATATATGGAAACTTAGTTTGATGTTACTACCTTAAAAATACTATATTACAACTGTCACAAAACGTCACTTGTAATAAATGTTTTTTACAACTATCATTTCTTGAAAGTTATAATAAACATATTTTTAACAACTATTTTATTTTTTCTTTTGTAATAGATGCATATTACAACCTTTCTTTTTTATCAGTTGTAATAGATGTCTTTTTTTAACAACTCTTACATGTTAATAATTACTGTTAAATATTTAATAGTTAATAACTAGTAACATATACATATAATAATTAATTTTTAATAGTTAATATTCAGTTATAAATAAGAAGAAATAAGTACTAATTAATAATAGCTATTATGATATGTAATATTTAAATAAAAAATAATTCTCAAGAAATTCATATTATACTTAATATTTTTTTTTTACCAAGTCATTTTGACTTACAATATTTGGTTTTATAAATTTGGGTGAAAATTTAATTGTGACAAACAAAAGATTAGTTGTGCCTTCCAAAAAAAAAAAACGAACTATCCTGTTAATGGAGAACATGAAATTTTCGCAGGAGGCGTGAAATTTTGGCTCCAAAGTATCTCACATGTTATTTTACTAGTTGTGTCGGCCAATCTGTCCTTATTCTTCCTTGAATCAAAACTGATCCCCAATTCTTCCTTCACTCGACCTCTCTTTTGTATAATCTTTTCTTCCCTTGCAAGATCCATTGCCGCCTCTTTTTTCACATTTAGCTGCTTCCATCTCCGGTTCTATTATACGACTGATCTCCCCCTCCTCCCTTAGCGCTCGAGTTCGCTTTCCAGTTGATTCTATATCTAATCTATAGCAGTCTAATCTACTAATCTCGGCTTAGAATCATGGAAAAAATAGGGTTACTTCAGAATTAATTTCTAGGATAGCTTTTTCCAATCGAACTGTGGCGTTGCCCATTTCCTCATTTTTGGCCTTCAACCCTACTTCTTATCTCATCGATATCTGTAAGCTATTGTTATTTCAATGAAATTTTGTTAACTTATTTCATGTGTTTGTCTTCCACCTCACTAATTTATTTGAGTAATTTATTTCCTGTATTTGTATAATAAAGAGTTATAACACTTTTTTATTGAATTGCTTGTAGCAGGATTACATATACGATAGCAGAAACAGTAGTATTAACTCAAGGTATGCCAATTAACTAATATGCTACTTTTGAAAACATGCTAGTTGTGAATTTGATTATTTGGGTATATGTATAATCATTTTTAATGCTTTCGATTATACTAAGGATTTATGTACCAAAGTAGGAGGCTATTTTTTTCAATGTAGTTTCAATTTTTTTGGAAAGTTATTGTTGGACTATGTTTTGTTGTTGTTCATGTTCTTTTTGTTCACAAATTATGTTCATATTTCTTCTTAGAAAGTTCATAACCTGGAGAAGTGGAAACAGACTTATGTAAATTTGTACTTTTTTTTACATGTAATTTAATACAAAATTTTCCACACAAGCTATCCCTGTATTTCAATCAAAATTTGTTTATGTTTCAAATGATATAATCAGTTCTGGTTCTGTATGTTTATATGTTGAAGTTTTCGGATGATGTTTTCTATTCACATGTTCAAAGTTCTGTATTTTCAACTGATGGAAATGAAATGGTGCTTTATTTACTTTTCTATACTACCATTTTTCTGCGTTTTGGTACTTTTATTATGATACTTTCCCTATTGCTGCTTCTTGAGGCATGTAATGGCATTTTTTAGGCCAATCAAACTTTTTTTATTAACAAATTTTAAGTAGGAATTGCATGATAACAACTGAGTTACACACAGATATGGAAAGAAATAACCTTTCTTGGATTCATGATATTATTAGGATCAAGGGTATTGTTTATTTTGTTCATAGAATTCAATGCTTTTGTGCTTAATTCTTGTTCCAGATACTTCATTTTCTAGCATCCACACTATGTTCTCCTAGGTCCATTGAGATCTTGGGTAGAACGGGATGAATGCTTCAAAAGAGCTCTGCAGAACGTATCTATTCACTTCTGGGTACATTGAGACTATTGTTGTGCTACCAAAGAGGGAAAGAAGAGTTTACAAATGACACAAATTCAATAATCTCACCAATAACTGACCAGCCTAGACTACTTAGAGGAATTCTGCCCCGCAAATTTCGCGTTCTTCTCATATTCAAACAGGTAACAACCAAGATGATCAAACCAACTACTGCAATGAGCTCACATACTAATGTAAAACTACCTATCATTGTACACTTTGTACTATAGTTCACAATCGAACCATGTGCATGCAGTTGCTTCTACTTATATGAAATGGTGGACTCCTCCTCCATAGCGAAGTCCATTAATGAAGTCTGAACTCAACCAACTTCCCATCGTCATGAGGCTACCCATTATTTTGCATTAAGCTTCTTGTTATAGCTTGTATCATATGAAGTCAGAATGATAAAATTATGTGTATCCTTAATATGTTGTTGACTTTTGACCTGCATTCTTTTGAAGCGCTTTAGGTCAAGTGCCCATACTTGTGGTTGTGGTGCCTATGTTTGTTCCTAATTTTATTTTATTTGTATTTCATGGAATTCACAGTTTTTTTAAAACACTATGTTCCCCTGTGCAGGTTCCACAACAACGCTGATGCATCGATTTCTTGTTTTGTTCTTGTTATACATTCTACAAGTTTTGATAAGGGAACACAAACATCTGTGGTCAATGCTTCACACTTTGGTACCGTAACTAAGTCCACCCATAGTGCTTGTTTTCTCACCCTCCATATCTCATTATTCGAGATCCATTATGTTGAGAAACAATTTTCTAAACTATAAATGCTTGATTCAGTGGATATGCTTTTTTACCAATAAATTCAAACATTAATGTAGAAACTTCGAGTAAACTTGTTCCATTCGCAATGCCAATTGGTTTTATTTGAACATCATCCAAAATTTCCATTCTTGGTACCGGCATGCCAGGGAGCATTTGCGGAAATAGCCACATTAGTAGTATCCTTAATCATATAAAAACTTCTCATTGCAACCACTGAATGTTCTGGAAGCTTTTGAACTCATAATGTCACTTCTGGTATTATTCCTAAAGTGCGTTCACTCCAAATGTTCAATATTGTTAAATCATACCCTACAACACTTTTCCTGGCATGGGAAGCGGTTTTGACCACTTCTCCATTTTGAGAGGACCACTTAGAGACTGATGACATTTTTTGTATGATTCCATACGTTGCAGCCAAAGAGCCAGGATAACAATCAGAGCACATGCCTCATATTCAGGTTACTTCTTCCTGTAAATCTAGACGAGTAGATGTCTTTCAAGCTGATGTTAGGTTTTGTAATCATCATTTGTAATGAAGAATTGTTATATATCACTGTGATGATGTATGATTCATTAATTTTGTATTTTGAATATAAAGTTGTATTGTTTTCCATATGAATGGATCCAATACTTTAGCTTTATATCAGTTTGTTTTCTGTTTATCCAGCTCTTGTTGCACTTGCAAAATGAATTCTATTATAGTCGTAGTAAAGTGTTACAATTGATAGAAATACTTGTAAAAATTACGAAGTCATAATAGTGCATAACAGCTGTAGTATGTATTAATACAACAGTGCATAAAAGTTGTAGTAGGTATTACTACAACAGTGCATAACAGTGGTAGTAAGTATAACTACAACTGTGCAAAATAGTTGTAAAAGATTTTAGACTATTACAACTTCTTAATATACGACGGTGTAATCGCCGTTGTAAAAAGTCTTCTACAACTATTTTACACCGTTGTAATATGGTGATTTTGTTGTAGTCTTTAAAATAACTAAGATAAAACCTGACTTATAAATAAAATATTGCCTTTAGATTGGAATACTTACCATTAGAAACATGTATAACAGAAATAGTATTGTCAGTGTCATGCATGGGCATTCAAATAACAAAAGATTTTTGACTTTGCTTTCAGAAAAGAAGCACAAAAAAGGATTTTCATTTAATGAGCAAGTTTCTACCTGTTTTGAACTAATTATATTGATATTATTGTTTAAATAATAGTTGCAAAAGTCCGGGCAATCTATTGAAATAATATCATCACCAATACTATGATGAATAAATAGCTTATGAAACTCAACCCAAAATTCAAAAGCATACATACAAATATACATATCAAATGCATGTCTGACATTCCAAGATTTTCTCGATAATTTAAAATATTAAATTTAATATGTTTTGAACAAAATTGTTCTGAATATTAAAAATTATGATTTATGTCGTATATTGATAAGGTATGAACTAAAATTTGAATTCGTAATATTGAAATTTGTTCACAACAAACAATAATTGATTTATAAATTTATCTGAATTTTATTTTGATTTGAATAGAAGTTATAAACCTTTGAATTTGATTTAATGGTGAATAAACAAAAATGAATATTTTATTATATTAATTAACTGGTCAAAATTGTCATTTTTGCAAACAATCTCGGAATTCGGTGAAATTAATTCTATTGGATTCGGAATTATAAATTATTGTAAAATATAAAATTTCGTAGCCAACAGAGCTATCGTTCGATCGCAATAATTTAAAGCATATAGAAATTTGTGCGTATATTTTAATTAATTAATCGAACTTTAGTAGAAACTGCCAGAGACTTTGGGTTGGGCTTTGAAACCTATTCCATTGCATTTAGAAGGTGTCAAAACCTATTGTTAGGCAGTAAGCAGGGCTGATTTGGACATAGGCCCCTTTTTGTCTTTAAATACAGGAAAATCGAGAAATAATATTATTATAATCGGAAACCCTAATCTATTTCTCTAGCCACCACCACTGTATACTTTTCGATGGCCATAAACTTTCAGTCTTCTTTCCAAAAAATCCTACAATTCGTTCAGTGAAATCAGAAATTTCCAAAACAAAACTTGTAAATCAGTGCAAGATCTTCAAATCTAACGGTCATGATCTCGTTTGGTGTTGTAGTTGAGGAGAATTTGACCTACGTTTATGGCAACATTGGACTTAGTTTTCGAAGTAAAGGGGCAGTCGAGTTTGGAGTCCTTCACGCCGGTGGTGTTCTTGGAGGCGCACGTCACGGCGATGGGTGATTGTGATTCGGTCATGTATTGGGGTGCGCAGATCATGTAGTTTAAACAAAGTTTGGGTTACGTGAATTACCTGGAAACAGTGCTTCGCATTGGAGTAGAAAGGCCAGAGGTGATGACGTGTCAAAGTACTATTGGGTGAGAGAATTTATTTGAATATTTTATATAATTTGATTTTCAAATGGTAAAACGTTTATAACTTTTACGTATGAACTCAGTTTGACACGTGATTGGATCCGTTGGGATTGTATCGAAATTCCGAACGACATAGAGCTATCATAGACAGATTCTGAGACTGTTAAAATTTGGGCTTAAAATTGGATTTCAAACGCATTTGAAATCAAAGGTGAGTGATTAAACCCACTCATGCCTAACAAAACTATTCTAGTATTAGTTAAATTAATATAATGTCATTGTATGATTGTATTGATTGATGTTTGGTAATTTAAATTTCATATTTAAATTTATTTGCATCGAACATGTAGTTTAAATTGACTATTAGATTTAATTTTGTTGTTGAGTTAAAATTTGATATTTAAATGCCAATTTAAATTCTGACATCTAATAATCAGTAAATTTATATGATATTGAACTGTTTGTATGTATTGATGTGATGTATGGTTTGGATTTGATATATTTGACATATTGATGTTTGTTGTGTGAATTTACCAGTTATTCACCTTGATTTTGATATGATCATTGTTTATGTTGATTAATTCCAATCATTTACCTTAGATGTTACCGGCATTGAATAAACCCGGGATTAATCATTAAAATGAATTAAGAACATAGGTTGAAATAAGAAATACCTATGACCCTGATTTGAATTGAAATGATATATATCCTTTCCCAAAATACTACGACTTAAATTTTAAGTAATACTTGGCCATAGGACAGAAAATTATATACAGACACTAGTTGGTTAAATAAAATTGTTTTAACCATGAATTTTGATATATTGTTTTGAAAACGACATAGACAATGTTTTATAAATTGATTTCCTTTGAATTTGAACTTTGGAATTGTAATATAAAAACCAAAGGAAATTGTTTAATATTGTAAACTAAAGTAAAAATGAAATAAAAATCGAATTTATTGAAATTGGATTGCTTTATCCACATTGGAAATTTACTTTGAGTTTAACTTGATTTTAAAGGGATTTTTAAATATTTAACTTGAGATTTCATAAATCGAAATAATTCAAATTGAGAATTATAATTGAAGCTTCAAATAGTTGAACCAAATTGTTTGAGTTGAATTTGAAATGAATGGGAATTGGAAATTTAATCGATTGAGATATTGAAACGGAGTTGATTTAATTTAGAATTGGAAAATGACTTCAGATCTATTTGAAATTTTGTCGAAATGGTTCTAATCCCAAATATATTATTTTAAACCATTTTAGAAACTATTTTAGTAGTTATCTATTTTACTTTTCAAACCGTTTTACTTTAAACTATTAATTTTCTTATATATATTAATTATCTTTAATAAACTATTTTAATAATCAATTATTTATTTTATAAATTACTTCAATATATTTTACTATAGATTTTACTAAATTTTGTTAAACTTTATTTTATATACTAGATATCTGTTTCAAACTTTTCTAAGACATATATATATATACACTATTGTAATATATTTATAAACTATTTTAAGTATTTAAATTATTTTAAGATTGGAACTGTTTCAAGATTTTAAATTGGTTTAATTGGGGATTTTATTATGAATAATATTCTATTTTGAATATTGAAATGATTTTTAAGCAAAATCTGATACTTTGATATGAAGTGCGAACCTCTTGAAATGTAAAAGAACTGACCAGTGTGAAAATGTAAACGATTGGTTGTTAAAGAGACCGGGATTAGATATTGTCATACTCTCTGCCAATACCGAAACCACTTTAGCAACTATGTACGCGGTGGAGTTTCAGAATGAAGCAGGATGGATTTGGAGGCGATTACTGCATTTGAAGAAAGAGAACGATGATGGATAGCCTTGACCTTCGAGTCATAATTAAAATGACTAAAACATGAGTCATACCCAGGTTAATGTGAGCTAGATCCTCTTAGCATACATGCTTCTTCGATACCATACATATTACTTTGTGATTGCTTGGCACCTTTGATTTTTGGGAGCATTGTCTGGGGTGGCGGTAGTCGCGGCTATGCATTACCACCGGTTTGGGTCCGCAATCCAGTAGAATCCTACTGATGGGTATTGCCTCGATGTCTTGTCATATTTGTCCTGATCGAGCACTCTACAATTTTGATTTAACGTTTTCGTATCACAGCACATCCCTATCCATCGACGTACTGGTGGGTTATATGCAAACTGTGCAACAACAGTATAAACAGTGTAAGGGTAATAACGGTAATCTCGCTTACACTGTTTTAATATTTTATATTTGACCGTAGACACTAGCGTATTATATTATATAGTATCTAGTTTGATTGGTCCTTAAGCGATGGAATTTCCTGTAACATCTCTTAAGTTATTGCACTCATATTATCACATGAAATTGATTTAACTGGTATGAGAATATTTTAGTTCTGATCCAAATGGTTTTGTCATTTCATTTATGCCAGGGTCAGCCTGAGTTTTCACTTATTGAAGACAATGTTATGATGACGAAGATGGAGCTCTACAGACGTATTTATTATTATTACTCCGATGCAAATAATTGGTATGTTTATAATAGTTAACTATGATAATTGTTGTAAAATATAATCAAATGTATGTTTGAACAGCTTCATGAACTATTATTTATTTATTATACTTTGTCCTTCCTCTATGAGATTCTGTGATTGTTTTTCTTCTTTCTTATTTTCTTATATTAATCCCAATAACTACCTGTATTTTAGATTTGTTTAGGTCGACATGTAAGGATCATTGTCGATTTGAACGGTCAAAAATCCCAAATGTTACATTTGGTATCAGGGCATTGGTTTAGCGAAAACCTTGGTTCTATTTGAGATTAACTCATTAGAGATAGGCAGTAATACTCTAGACTGAGTTTGAGTGTATATGGGAGAAAGTACTTGTAATTTTGATATAAAACGATTTTGTATTGTGTTGCTTTGTTCCGTTGAGTATTTATGAATTCTGGTCGGTACTTAGGACGCCAAGGCATCGATAGGGATTCCTAAACACTTGAATACAACTCATTAACATAATATTGTTTTGAATTATATTATATATATAAGGAATTATTTGAAAATCCATAAATTTTGATTTTGTTTATTATCATTATTTTTATTCGATTAATCAATAATTAGGACTATTGGTTATTGAATGGTTTAAAAAAAATGAAATATTGAAAACTAATTCGGTAATGAAATAATAAGAAGTTAAATATGAATTTGAGAATTTAATTTTGGGTGGTTTTGTAATTTTGATTTGCAAATGGTTTAAAATAATAAAATTATATTTTAAAAGTGTTTCGTATAGAAATTGTTTTCAAATGAATTTTTGAAATAAGTGTATACTCCCCTCTTGCCTTGGAAAATGATTCCGGTGGTGAGTGCACGCATCATCGACATTTATTTTCAAGAGACTAAGTGAGTGAGACCACTTAGAACTTTTATAATATATTTTGCGAAACTTAATTTCATTTAAATCTTTGATAATATTATAACGCCCCGGAATTTCCGACCAATCAAAACTTAAAAGTTCCAATTCAAAACACTATTACATAAATTATAATAATTTTACACAATTTTTCCATATTTTTTTTAAACATTAAAAATGGCTATTTATGGTTATGGTTGATAACTGCACATATAACGTCCTTTTCCAAAACGGTTTGAAACACAACTTGAAAACTATACCTCGAAATTAAAATCTGCTTTCACTCATTTGAAAGCTCTTGTCAATATAAATCAAACGTTCTTCGTTTGGTTGAAATCCGATTTAGATTCCAAAAGTTATGAGCATTTAAAGTTTATAACTCAAATACACGAATTGCCATTTTATGATAGCTCTATTTTGACTGAAATAAAAATTATCCTTTGCTACATTCAAAATACCTTTGATAATCATTATATACTTATATAAACCCTCTAAATTATTTTGGGTTTAAAATTCGACTTTATTTCTTTTCTTGATAAAACAACAATATAGATTAAATGATAAAACATGAAAGATGCACCAACACAAATGTATAACAAAAATATTTTTATTAATAAAGGTGCTGCATCACTATCCCTTGTGACTGCCTACGTACCTTTATCTATTTGGGTAAGCAATTAGACACAGGATCAAGCCAACGTTGTTCTTCTATACAAGACATTTAAAATCATTATTTACTTTCAAAATACTCATTACATCATGTAGAGATTCTCAAAAGTAATCTTAAATTAGTTTTATCAAATAAAATTCTAAATTAAAATCAAATAATACATAATTAAATTTTGAATTATCCATCTCATTCGTCGGATCAGTAAGGGATAGCCAGGAAGAGCAGAAAACTATATTTTCCAAATCCAAGCCAAGACACTATCCTCTCTGTCACCCTAGAACATTCTAGTCTTTTACTTTGAAAAATATCATGTATCTCTTATAGAACTTCCTTTCAAAAGATAAACATCTTTTATTTTAAATGCTGATCATCTTCAGAATGCAAAAACTCCTTCGTTCTCAATTCTCAAACCGCATTTATATCTCTCTAATAAGTTCTTACTCAATCATAAATATCCTCAAATGTCACATCAAATTTACATCAAATATGTATTATTATTATATGTCATATCAAATGTCAAATCAAATGTAACACCGTATGTCACATCAAGCATTTATTATTATTATATGTCAAATCAAATGTCACATCAAACATTTATCATTATATGTCAAATCAAATGTCACATCAAATGTCATATCAAATGTCACACCAGATGTCACATCAAATGTCACGTGAAGTGTCACATCAAATTTGAGAGGATTTGGAGCAGTTTATCATGGTTTTATACTCAAAACATCTATTATAGCATTTCGGTTATGCTCTAAAATGTTCTGGGTAGTTTATAGCAGTTTTAAACTCAAAACAGCTATTACAACGTTTTTGTCAAACTATGAAAAGTTATATTTGTTTTTACAGTACTTCACCGTCAAATCATCAAAAGACAGCGCTTCCAGAAATGCTATGACAAGTTCTGGATGGGTATAATGATTTTAGACTAAAAACAACTTACTATAGCATTTCTACGATGCTATGAAAAGTTTTGAGTAGCTTTAATATGCTTTACAAATAACTCGGAGGAAAGATAGCATTTAAAATCCTATTAAAAGTTCCAAAACTCAAATTTTCGACCAGTTTTTTGGGTAAAATGTATGATGCTATTTCTCTATGATAAAAATAGTTTTTGACTCCAAATTTTCTACAACAAGAAGCCCTCTTTGTCTAATTAATTATAATCAAAAGAAAACCTCAAAATCATTTATCAATTAAATATACAAAATTCAACATCATGAAGCATTTTTAACATGTCCATTTCAAGTTGATTTTTACCTGAACTTGCATCCAGTTTTCAGTATGAAAACGGCCGATTAGCCATGGTCAAAGTTGTATCCCTTTGAGTTAGCTTTCCAAATTGATAGAGAAGTCGAAATTTTAGTAAGAATTGCAAAAGTTACGCCCAAAATTCCGAACGTCATTTTCAGGGTTACAAGTCCAGTTATTCATTCATAAACTTCTCAACTTTTCTTCAAAGTATGAAATGAATACAAAAACTTAAATAATTTTTCTCACCTCATACTTGTGACTTGATCTTGTATTTATTCTCTAGGCTTCTCCCAAACTTCTACTCTTTATCTTACTTTTGTTTTTCATTTGAGAATGCATGAAAAAGAATGAACCTTTCCACCATTTGTATAGTTGTTTTCAAGGTTAGTTTGGTAATTTGGTTTTGGACACTTGTCCTTCTTATCTTCATGCATGCTTTAGGATGAAGACACATGTCTCCTTAGGTGTCTTTAGATGTTTATATACATGGACACCTAATGGGTATATGTGTCATTTATTTACAAGACATGTGTTCCTTTCATTTGGTGACACGTGTCCCTAACATTTTAAGCCATTTTTAATATTCTAGAACATGTACACATATAGCATTTTTATGTTACTTCTATGATACGTACATACACATATATGTGATCTTATAATGTTATTACATGCACATGATATTCCAACAACTTTTAATAAGCAAAACCTCGTTTATCGATAAAACTGTTTTCGGTCATATTATCAATTTTTCTTCGAACTACTTATCTTTGTAAACAAAAAATCAACAATATGTTTTCTCCTTATTAATTATTATTTATAAAGGGATTTAACCAAGGTTATGACACCATTAAATCCAAGTTTTAAATATTTAAATAACATCCATATTTAACTATTTACTGCCCTAAATTTCAAGTTGTTATAGTCTTTCCCCCTTAAAAGGAATTTCGTCCCTGAAATTCTATGCGATACTTAATAAAAAGATAATCAGTATTCCACAAAAGAAACTCTATGTATCCAAGAAATTTTCTTGAAAGTATACTTTCAAAATAATTTCATAAATTGAAATCATACCTGGATATTATATGATTCGAACCTTTTAACATTCTGTCACTCCTGTAAGCTGTTACTGGATCAGGCATGCCATAGCTTCTTTTTGTACCCAAATTTAGGATCATATTCTTTGTAATCCACATCGATTCCCAGTCTCCTTTTCTTCTTACATGGTACCCATTGAAATGTACCAAAGATTCATTGTATTCTGGCTCATCATTATTAAATAAGAATGTATTCTCCATGTTGTGGTACCCATCGAAATGTACCGTTGAGTAATTTTTTCATATCTTTACAATTATATTCATCAAAGTCAATTCATCAAATGTCTTGTACTCTCCTTGTTGCAGTACCCATCAAAATGTACCGGAGGGTAATATTTTCAAAATAGACTCTAATCAATATTTTGTAATTAAGTCAAATAAGTTTTTTATTTCTTTTGTTCAAACCGGGATCATATTCATCAAAGTGGACCCACACTCAATTTAGGATATTTTATCCTATTGCGGCCGGCATCCCGTCATCAAATAGGATGTACTCTACTCGGCTTGATACCAATATAGAGTAATAGTTTCACTATCCAAGATCTATTGTCTTATACCGGATCCCATCATCAAATAGGATGTACTCTACTCGGCTCGATACCAACATAAAGTAATAGTGCACTACCCAAGATCTATTGTCTTATACCGCACATCGTCATCGTCACCCGAAGGTATCCATCATTGATGAAATAATCCATAAAAAATCTTTTATAAGTTTAAACAAAGTATTCTCGCAATAAACTTTATACTTTGTAATCATTACTTCCACACGGATAACCATTTCATTTTGGAAAATCCATTCTACCAACTTCGAAAATCATCTTAAGTATAAACCCGCGTTTTTTGTCAAACACATGTTCAGTTTGCAACAATGTTTTGAGATAGAAAACTTCCAAAATTTAAAATGTGTACAATGTAAGTATTCTAAATAATTAATCTAGCTTCCCAATAAGATTAACTTCAACTAAACCCAAATCAAGGAATCAATAGTTATGACTGAATTGCAGAGAGATGTTTTAGAATCTTTAAGCTAAAATCATCAGTGCTAAACAGCTCTAATATCATATTAGGTAATGATATAATTATTTAAATAAATTTTCTTACCTATGTTTTGCATGAATAAAATATTCAATTAACTCCTTTTGATATTCCTTAACTTTCCATGCCTAAGCTCATTTAATTCCTTCCTTGGCACGCTGTTATCCCACATTCCTTTTAAGCCTGAAGCGACCCGAACTCCACCATCCTCCGAAGAGAAGAGAAAGAACGGATTGTTTGAGAACAAGACGAATCAGAACAAAAACAGAAAAACATTTCATTACTTATTAGAAAAATTTCATCAGAATGCAAGAATATACAGAGTATGAATAAATATTACAAATTTACTAAATATCAGAGATTTACAAGTTACAATGCAGCGGAAAATAATACAAAACACAACTGAAAAGAATATATGGATACAGAGCTTTCCGAATATCATTCCAGCTGTAAACCAGGATTCTATGAATATAACTCTGCAAAACCAAAACTACTAGCTGCCCGTGCGAAAAATAGGGGCACCTAGAGTTTAGGTTAAAACAATAAACTCCAGGTCAGTCATGTGACTAGTGTGAGAACTAAAACAGTTATTTAAAACTTTACTTTAAATCAGATATATCAAGGGACCACGTCGTATAACATGGAATGGGTTTTCTCCCAAGAATAACAGTGCATAAAACAAAACAGCGCAATGCCTTTTGAAAAAATGAAGCTATTATAAGACCCAGGTCCTATCACACAATGCAACGCAAGCCGAGGGATATGGTTTTCCCTTATAATAGCCAAACATGCTTGGTACGTTAAAACAAATCATTTGATACTATTATAAGTGCATATTGTATAAAACAACTTCAAATATAAATGTATCAACCTAGGCGACATGAATACCATATATCATGTCGCCAATACTAGGCTCTACAATAAAAACCACAAAGTCAAGTATTGGAAGTTGGATTTCCATCTGTGAACCAAGGCAAGGGATCGCCCTTACCGCTTCGAGATGCACTAGCCCGTGTCTCAGGCAAGTATCTGTCAAGCCTTTGGATCATCAGGGCCGGTCCGCTCGATGTAGGTTAAAATGCCTGAACATTACGTTTCCCCGCTCTATGGGGGCATAACTGGTCATATGCCAACCAAACTGTCGGCCCCGGAACGACCGATATAACCGAGGTGCCTCGCAATCCATCATCCACATAAGTAAAATGTCAGGGCTAGTAAAACGCTGACACCACTCCTACCTAGAAGGAAACACATGCCCTCCCTGATGTACTCTCCCGTATCTGATTCACACTGGGGTGTGAGGCACGTAAATTAATGCTACACAAAGCTACGCTATATTAAAGTCGTGCTTTGATCATCAACCACAAGACTCTACTTTTCAATAGAAGCCTTGATCGTTTGCATCACAGCATGCCACACAGGCAATTCACGCTATGCAACTGATGTCTATCAATCACACAGAAAGAAATCCGATGTCAGACACACATCCATTCACAAGTTCGCTTTGGGTCTGAACAAAACCGGAGGCACCTTATTCCTCCCCCATATGTCCAATACAGGGGAGAGGCCCTCGCATATCCATTGAACTCCAAGTACGTTTGGACGATCTCCACTTATTACCTTGTCTTGGGTGTACAGCCTAATCAAGACATCAGTAATCATCCAAACTATGTAAAGAACTCCGGTCTTCAATCACCGTATTCATCCTCAACACATTGTCGAATCAGTTATTCGGAATGGGATAAACCCGGTCTTTCTGAATAACTCGCATATATAATAAACAAGTGCTATAAAAACACAACATAAGCCTCATTCCAATTCTGAATATTCTTCTATTTAAATATTCGTATCCTTTTGGAAAGGTTCCCATTAATTTTATCAAAGATAAATTCTTTAAATTTGTTCTTTAATCTTCCTGTGGATATCAATTCAATCTAATTAAAGATGAAGGGAAATCATATCATGTCTTTAACTGGGTTAAAGAACCAACATCATTTAAAACACGGTTCACGATAAACCCAAAATCACATTCCATTTCATCAGCCTTTTACCATAAATTAGCAAGTGAACAATTCCCTAAGTATTAACCTCGAAGGCCGAAATCAATATCAGATCAATACCCAAGAAACCATTCAACTTGTCTAATCTTCAGTTAGTTTCTGATTTTCTTAACTCCATTGGGTCTAAGAACAGAATTATTAATGATACCATTCACGAGAACCCAAAATATTGTTCCTGTCTTTAACTGGGTTAAAGAACCAATGTCCTTTAAAACACGGTTCACGATAAACCGAAAATCGCATTCCATTCCATCAGCCTTTAACCGTAAATTAGCAAGTGAACAATTCCCTAAGTATTAACCCCGAAGGCCGAAACTAACATCAGATAAATACCTAGGAAACCATTCAACTTAACTAATCTTCAGTTAGTTTCCGATTTTCTTAACTCTATTGGGTCTAAAAACAGTAGTATTAAATATACCATTCACGACAACCCAAAATCTTATTCCATTGTTAATCGGGTTAAAGAACAAGTGTTATTTAAAACACCGCTCACGATAAACCCAAAGACCAATTTCAATTCCATTCCAATTAAATATCAATTAATTGGTATACTTCATTAAATCTAAATAGAAAGATTTAATCTTTTCTCAACTGGGTTCAAGAGTAGTGTTAATGAAGACATCATTCATGACAAACCCAAAATCATATTTAATATTAAATATGAGGCTCTGAATAGAAAATATATCGGCTTATATTCAATATCAAATTCTGGAATCAACAAATACCGTATTGGAATAACAATATATATCTTCCAAATTCTGCCATAATATCCATATAATCACGGAATCCAATATCGAAATATTCCGAAGATAATTTTGATTCAAATCCATTCCGATTCATATATTGGAAATTCCGGTTATTTTTAAAACCATTTCAAATCCAGTTATTTATTTACAAATAGTGGATTTCATAATTCTAGTTCATAACTAAATCATTTCGATAAAAATATATTTTTATCTATTCAAATACGGAATTTTTCATCCCAATTCTTTCCAAATCATTTGTTATGATTTTACACAAATTATTGATATTTTTAATAATTTTATCAAGGCCTATATCGTCGATTTCCATAAACGGTCATCGAACTGCACTTACAGCGTCTTTTCCAAATTTGATTTGGACATAATTCAGAATCCAACCATTATATTTCAAATCTCTAATACTCGTTAGAAAGCTCTTTTCGATACGAACCCAAGGGTTTTGATTTTAGGAGAATCCAATGGTCAGATCTCCCATAATGTACGTTCGAAGTCAATGGTCGAAATTCGCGAGCTGCCGCGGCGTGGCACATTCTATTCAGGCCATTATATAATATATATATATATATATATATATATATATATATATTTCGTTGATTTCCATTAAAAACATATTTTATAAATCGTTTTAAATTCGTTTTCAAAACGATTTCAACTTCATATTCAATTTCAAATCAAAATTGAATATTCTATATCGATATATAAATGATAGTATTTTCAAAAACATTGTATTTTGAAATCAATCCCTTTTCGATATTCATTATAAAAATGAGTAAAATCGATATAAATATCATTCACGTCAAAATGACGTTAATCTAATCAACATGGCTTTATATTTTTAAATATATCCGTGTCCATCCCAAATCGGACATCAAAATCAAATTTTGATCTTTTACTGAATATTATTTTAAAATATTTATTCTTTCTGAACTAGAATCAGACACAATCAATTACCATATAATGTGATTTATATGGATTTCATATACATATGTACGCAACAACAATCAAACACAGTCAACCATCATCCAGAGTGCATTCTACACTGCATAAGCATCAAATATAAATATTTAGCGCTTACAATAGCCTGTCAATCAATCTATCGAAATACAACTAATTACTGGGACTAGTGTATGTCAGATATCATCCAAATACCCGTATGGGGTTTCAATCAATAATTAATGAATTTTATTTGTGCAATTGGGCGATGTGTAAAATTTATCGTCCCAATCAATATCAGTCAAATGTATCTACAAAAATAAATCGTCAGATTTGTAAACGAATGTTTATTTTATTCATAACAACGTTAAAAATTATATTTTTAATGATAAAATATTTTATTCAACATATGAATATTATATTCAGTTCATTTGTACAATAAAAATGATATTTTTTTATTCTAACATATTTTAGAAAATTTTGGCGACGTAACGATGTAATATCAAAATCGGGTAATGTCTAGCATTACCCCTCTCCTGATATTGGCTCGCGCCATACACACACAACAATCCTAATCAATTCATATCACCTAAACAACCAAATCCAGCCAAACAATCAAACAAATCGTCCATGGTCTGTGGACGTCGGGGAACAATTCATATATGCAGTTACAAAATAAATAACCGTACAAGAAAATTTCAGTGAGCAGTTCTCACCTTTGGGTTCCACTCCATCATTCTTTAATTCTGAACGGTTCAGATTTGGATTTGTTTTCCTCCAGTTCCATCGCAATTCTTTTCACGCTGTTCATAGTAAAAATCATATTTTTATCGCTTTATCCCAATAAATAAAAATCATATTTTTATTTCAACTTCATATATTTTTACAATGCTTCTTTCTATATAAAAATTATATTTTATATCTCTACTTCTTTTATAAAAATCATATCTTTATTCGCTATTCCTGTATATATAAAAATCAATTTTTTATCTTCTGAAAATTAAATTTTTACATAACTAAAAATTGTATATATGTTTTCTTAACTAAAAATCTGATTTTTCTAAACTAAAAATCTTATCTTTCTATGATTAAAAATCATATCTTTTCCTATCTAAAAATTGTATCCTTTCATATTTTAAAATCTTATCTTTTCTAAATTAAAAATCGAAGCTTTTCTAAATTAAAGATCAAAGCTTTTCTAAATTAAAAATCAAAGCTTTTCTTTGTTAAGAAATCACATCTTTTCTTTAATTAATTTCAGTTTTAAAAACAATGTATTTTATATAAAAATTACATTTCTATTAATGCTATTGATATTTAAAAATCGGATTTTTAAAATAAGGCAATATATAAATTAAACTAGTTATTTATTAAAAGAAAAACTCACCTTTTTAAATTTCCGGCGGTGACTGGAGGTGACACAGGAGGAGGCAGCAGTTGTTGATTGGACGGTGGTGGTGGGATCAAGGAGGTGGTGCAGTGGTTTCTACAGCGGAGGTATGGTGGTATTGCGGGGTTAAAAGCGGCGCGGTTTAGATCATAAGGGAGGAGAGAGAGACATAGAGGAGCTGAGGGGAAGGCAGCGAAGGGGAGAATGGGATTGGGGAAAGGGGGTATCGGTTTTTTTTTTTTTTTTTTTTTTTTTTTTTTTTTTGCTGAATGATTGAAATTGGAAAAGGGGGGTGCTTAAGTATAAATATATAATATATTATATATATATTCCTTTCAATTTTCAAAAAGTGAAATTTCGTCCAAACTCCAATCGAGACCCAACGACTGTCGCTCCTAGCTAAATATCCCCATTTCGAACACAACGGGATGTGTCCCTCAAACCAATTCGACTGTTACGATCAGTTTCCATCAAATGAAAATATAAATTAATATAATGTTCAAATTTGACTTTAACGTACATTTTAATTTACCGGGGCCACATACAGACTCTAAAAATCCCAGAAAAATTATTTCTAGCTTCGTATTGATGATACGATCCTAACAAAACTAATTTCGTCAAATTTGAAGACTGATTGAAAAATGGCCATTTTCTACTCGATCCAAATTGATTGAAACTGTTAAAACACATTTTCTTTTGCCACGCTCACATATTGATTTCAAAAATTATGGAATTTGAAATCTAGCAATAATTTGACATTCCGGTTCCAAGAAAAGTGGTTTCGTCGAAAGGAGGTTGTTTGAAAAATGGCTATTTTAAGGGCTTTATTTCCATAGCGACTATTCTGAATTTTCAACTGGACATAACTTTTTATTCCCGCAATGAAATTTGGATTTTTAAGATTCATTGGAAAGATATTTTCAAATAGATTCAAATACTTTTGGTTCAACTAAAATCCGGTTTATTTTGAATACTGTACATTCATTTGAAATTTGAAATCGAATTTTAAACTACCGTGCCATTTCCAATTCCTTTTATAATTAAAATATATATTTTATATTCTAACGTTGATTCAAATAAATATATACGTTCTAATTCTATTCCAAATAAATTTCTTGTCGTTATTATTTAAAATAAATCATTTTAAATATTCAAAATTCATTAAAATTGCCAAAATAAAAATTTTAATTTGGTTATGATTTTCCGGGTTGTTACAAAGCCACTCCATTGCATCGATTTCATGCTACCACATACCTTCCTTTATAACCCACTTCATTTATTCGCTACTTTATAACTAATCATATGAACTTACAAATTCGTTATACCTCTTTATGTGGTGCTTGAAAATAAATCAACATTTTATTAGTATGAACACTAAACAAAAGTTAAACACATAAAATAAATATTAGTCAGAACCCTGGTTAGAGTAATGGTGCCTTACCCTGTCCAGTTATATTTATCAAATTAAGGTAACTTCATTTCAAAAAAATTTAGGATGGTTTTCTAATCTTATGTGAAATTTTATTTAGGCACCTAACCTAAGTTCTGATACCAAATTGTAATGCTCCGGAATTTTCGACCAGTCAAAACTTAAAATTTCCAATTCAAAACACTCTTACATAATTTATAATAATTTTACACAATTTTTCCATATTTTTTTTAAACATTAAAAATGGCTATTTATGGTTACGGTCGATAACTACACTTATAACGTCCTTTTCCGGAACGGTTTGAAACATAACTTGGAAATTATACCCTGAAATTAAAATCTGCTTTCACTCATTTGAAAGCTGTTGTCAATATAAATCAAACATTCTTCGTTTGGTGGAAATCCGATTTAGATTCCAAAAGTTATGAACGTTTAAAGTTTATAACTCAAATACACGAATTGCCATTTTATGATAGCTCTATTTTGACCGAAATAAAAATTATCCTCTGATGCGTTCAAAATACCTTTGAGAACCATTATATACTTAAATAAACCCTCTAAATTATTTTGGGTTTAAAATTCAACTTTATTTCTTTTCTTGATAAAACAACAATATAGCTTAAGTGATAAACATGAAAGATGCACCAACACAAATGTAATAACAAAAAATATTTTTATTAATAAAGGAGCTGCATCACTATCCCTTGTTGATTGACATGAAAATATGTTTATTTTATGCTCCTATATCTTATCATTTGTATATAAATAAAATATTACTTGGGTATTATCTTGTCACTTTTACAGATATGCCGACTAAGCCACAAGCAGTCAGAAAAATAGAAAATAAAGACCAAAATGATGTGTATATACCTATGAAGACTTGCAAATGAAGATCTCACATCAACTTCCTTTTTGGATAAAAGAATAATTGGTAGAAGAGCCATGCACATCACAAAGCAATGAAGAATTGTCAAGGAAGCAAGAGGAAAAGAGAAAAGGCCCAAATTTACTAGATTTCACTAAGGCCCATTTGTAATTCTCATTGTACGCTGTTTTGTGATTTCCTTAATGCCCGTTTTCATTGTATTAGGGTTAGGGTTTTGGTTGGCTATCTATCCTATAAATACCCTTGTAAACTCATTGTAAACTTAATCCTGGAATTAATAAAGTTTTCTTCTTTTTCTCTCTGCATTTTTTTATTTTCTTATCAATTAGTGGTACCTACACAATTACATTTGTAGTGCACTATTTGTCTTTTTCATTTATTTTTCATTAGTGATTAACCGTCTGATTCAGTGGTAATCCTAATTTTATTTCCTGTTTGTTATTTTAAATTTCTGTAATTCTAATTTCTGTTCTTTTTATTGCTTTCCTAGGTCATATTGAATTGAATATAAGTTTGATTAGAATCAGATTTGATTTAATTCAATTCAATAATAGTTTTATTGTTTTTCAACCCAACCTCCAAATTTTGTCTAGCTCGCCCAAGAAATTATATAAATAATTTAATTTACCTCCCTGTGATTCGACCTGCATATTACAAGATCTGTGCGCTTGCAGTATTATTACATAATTCGCGCTTTTCTATTCCTTATAAAGCGTCGATCAAGTTTTGAATTGAATATAGGTTTGATTAAATTCAGATCTGATTCAATTCAATAATACTTATATTGCTTTTCAACCCAACCTCCAAATTTCGTCTAGCTCGCCCAAGAAATTATATAAATAATTTAATTTCTACCTGTGATTCGACCCTCTTCCTTCTTCGAATTGAGTCAGTTAATTAATATAGCACATCTCATTTTTTGTACTATTTTGTAATGAGAATAATTTCTGCCTTGCATTGACTTCATTCAAATGTCTGATTCAAAAAAAAAAAAAATCCTTGAGAGAATCATGGGATAATAACCTGCGCAGACGCCACTGGAAGAGACGCAAAAATTTTAGAAATTTCATGAGCCCAATGCCAACAATTTTCAAAATCATATAAACGATCGAAATTGTGACTACAATTCAAATTTCAATTATTTCGATTATGAGCCACATCCATAGCGAAGTAGCTTTGAATCACAATATAGCTTTGATCCACATCAATATGGGGTTAAAAACCAAAATTTTCAAAATTATAGCCCATATCAACATCTTGAAAATAACAAAAATTGCAGTTTTCTCTCGAATTTCAACAGTTTTGGTTACGAACATAGTTTTTACAATCAAAATGATTTCCAATACCAAAATGAAAATCCAAACAACTACTACATTGGAAATAATATTGATTGTGAAATTGATGTGGATTATAATTGTGAGAATAAAAATATTGTGAAATAACATTGATTGTGAAATTAATGTGGATTAAAATATTGTACAAGCAAGCTACTGCCCCTGCAGAAGATTTTTACAAGCAATTCTATATATTTTTAAATAGCTGCAACACCTGTAGAGTTAAGAATTTTTTTTACAATGGGGGTATGGCAGTCTGTCCAAAGAAATTGAATATCACTGACAATTGAAATCTCACTGTTTGACTTCTGAATTCTTTGTTTTTTGCTCGTCCTTTGATTTTGGTTCTCTTTGGCCTTCGATTCTTTTTCTTTGTTTTTTTTCTTTTTGATTTTTTTTAGAAAAGAAGAAAGAACTAAATAGTAGTTGAAAATAAGAAAACAAAAACTAAACTAAAAAGAATTTAAGACTAAACTAGAATGAAAAATAAAAGAACTAAGATAAAAATAAAAACTAGGCTCAACAACTGACCTGGACACTAACTCAAAACTGACCCAAACTTAAGTTACTCGGATTTTGTTTCTTACGTGGTATGATACCCCCAACCAACTCAACCAAACGCAAAGAATCCATCTTTTGAAACAACACAAACAATTTCAAGCTATGTTTCCCCAAACCAAAAGAAAATCGAACTGAAAGAAAGAAAAATAATTCGTGCCCCCTTTTCTAATTCAACTAGGTTGTTTGAACTGCGATTTGTAAAAATTATGATTTGGCTTCGATAAAATGTTTCAGTTTTGTTGTGTTTGGGAGTTGGGTGGCATTTGAATTGGTGAATTCGAGGCTACGGGTTGTGGGGGTTTTTGAATTTTATTTGGTCTTCGAACCGCTGTGAATCGAATTGGGATTTCGGTTGTTCGAAACTGTTTGATTGGAGTTTCGGATGTGAGAAACAAGGACCATATGCTTTTTGAAGGATCGTGCTAGGTGGAAGGGGCAGATGAAGAATGGATGGTGCGACTTGGTTTATAGATTTTTCTATGGTGATTGAAGATGAGACGAGTAAGGCTTGCTGGAAGAGGATGGTTTGTTCGCATTTTGGATGTTGCGTGTTGATGCTGGGGGGAATAACGGATGTTGTGGTGGTTTGAACAGGGGCTTTCGGAATTCCGAAGTTGTCATTTGGGGATGGATCTGAACCAATGGGGTGAACGTTTCTAGAAGATGATGGTAGAGAAACTGGAGAGGATTTTGGTCGGATGTCAAGGTATTCGGCTTGTCGACAGTGAGAGATGGTTGTTAATCGGAAGGTGTCGGACAACGTATGGTTGGACTTGGGTAGTGTGTAACGTTTAAGGCAATTGAGAGATGTTGTTGGACATGTTCGAAGATTGTTTTGTGGGTTTAGGAGGTGCAATCGTTGTTGGCAGAAGGTGTTGACGTGAATTTTGTGGGTTTTTGCTTTGCTGTTTGAAGAAAGTGGCAATGATGGTTTGGGTACGGTTGTATGGGGAAGATGAGGGATGGTAGGGAATTGTTGATGATGTGGAGGGACTTGGATGGCAGGAGGAGTACGTGGAGAAGATGAAATTTGGTGGTGGAGTTTGTGGTATTGTTCGGTGCAGAACCGATGGTGAGGTATGATGGAGCAGAAAAGACATAGAAAAAGGAAGATTTGATGAAAAAACGACAGTGAGAAAAATGGAAAAAGGAAGTTGAAACTGGGTATGGTAATGAAGAAGCGTAAGGACGTGAATGGTGTTATGGTTTGTGGATTTTTGGGCAGAGCGTGGTGGTGTAAGGCAAATGAAACTGGGTATGGTGGGGTTTGGACAGAGAAGAGACGGCGATGGGGCTACGACCGTAGAAGATTGTTTGCAGAAGTAGTAATGGTGATGGCAGATTTTTTTCAGAAGACAAGGCAAAAGACGAAATCAGTTTTTTTTTTTTTTTTTTTTTTTGAGAACGTGTAAAAAGAAAGGAAAGAAATAAACTAAGAATGGAAGAGATTTTTTTTTAAATTTGCAAAAGAATAAAGGAAATAAAATGTATAGAAATCAAGAAGGAAAGAAATCAAAAAATGGGAAAGAAATTGAAAGAAAAAATGGCAAATTTTTTTTTGTCTAATTTAGAAGAATATGGTATCAATATATAACACCCAATCAACTAATCAATTTTTTTCTATATATACACGAAAATAAAATAAAATAAAACCTAACATGAATCGGAAACTAAATAAATAATAAAATTTAATTATTGCCTCCCGGCAATGGCGCCAAAAACTTGATCGTATTGAATTAGAAAATACGAATTAGGCTATGAGGTTCTGGGTGCGATTTGGTCTGGTTATCGCGATGGAGGAGTGAAGATAAGTTCGAATCTTATAAAGGGGTTTGCAAAGTTTGAAGGAGATGCGACTTAGAGGTTTCGAAATCTGGGTTTCGTCGAGGGTTGCGGTTCTCGCGGAGGGTTGATGTTGACTGCGGTATCATACCACGTGAGAAACAAAATCTAAGTGACTTAAGTTTGGGTTAGTGTTTGAGTTTGTGTCCAGGTTAGTTGTTGAGCCTAATTTTTATTTTTATTTTATTTTTATCTTAGTTCTTTTATTTTTCATTCTAGCTTAGTTTTAAATTCTTTTTAGTTTAGTTTTTATTTTCTTATTTTCAACTCCTATTTAGTTCTTTCTTCTCTAAAAAAAATAAAAAATCAAAAAGAAAAAAAACAAAGAAAAAGAATTGAAGGCCAAAGAGAACCAAAATCAAAGGATGAGCAACAAACAAAGAATTCAGAAGTCAAACAATGAGATTTCAATTGTCAGTGCTATTCAACTTCTCTGGACAGACTATCATACCCCCACTGTAAAAAATTCTTAACTCTACAGGATTTGCAGCTGCTTAAAAATATATAGAATTGCTTGTAAAAATCTTCTGCAAGGGCAGCAGCTTGCATGTACAATATTTTAAATTTTTGCAGTTAATATTGTCTGATTTTTATGGTTGGCTGATATTTCCATAACTGAAATCTTCATTCTCGTTGTTTTCAACAATAAAAATAGATGTTGCAAAATAATATAATTGAAAAGTGGTGCTTTGTGAAGTTGATTGTCTTGTATAATTGGATCGCGTATATATAGTAGTTCAATTTATTGAACTATTAACAAAAAAGGTTGCATACTACCCATAAAACATTGGTCGTGTCCCTTAGTATTCATACTATGCGTGAACGGCCATAAGACCCTCTTCCCCCTTCTAATTGAGTCGGTTAATTAATAGAGCACAACTCATTCTTTATACTATTTTGAAGCGAGAATAATTTCTGCCATGCATTGACTTCATTTAAATGTCTGATTCAAAAAAATCCTTGAGAGAATCGTGGGATAATAGCATGCGTAGACATCCACTGGAAGAGTATGAGTATGAATTTCAACTCATGACGCAAAATTTTCCGAAATTTCGTGAGCCCAATGCCAACAATTTTCAAAATCATATAAATGATCGAAATTGCGACTTTAATTCAAATTTCAATAATTTCAATTACGAGCCACATCCACAATAAAATAGCTTTGAATCCTAATATAGCTTTGATCCACATCAGTATGCGGTTGAAAACCAAAATTTTCAAAATTATGGCCCATATCAACATCTTGAAAATAACCAATTTCCCCGAATTTCAACAGTTTTGGTTACAAACATAATTTTTACAATCAAAATGATTTCCCATATCAAAATGAAAATTTAAACAACTACTATATTGGAAATAGTATTGATTGTGAAATTGATGTGGATTATAATTGTGAGAATCAAAGAGTCCAAAACGAGATCTCTCAAATCAACGATTTTGAAGAATTTCATCTTAACATTCTTAGAGAGAGGGTAGAAACACTGGATAGAAAGCTTAATGAAAAAGATAGACAGCTTGATGAACTTCTTTGTTTAATGATGTCTTTTAAAGAACAACTCGAGCAACAAAATCAAATTCAAACATGCGATGAATCAGGAAATAATACATTCTTTACTGATAGTGAAAATTTTCAAATAACAACTTTGGAAATTGAGAATAACCTTATAAATGAAGTTGTTCACAATTCAGTAAATGATTTGGACTTCAACTCTTTTCAGGAAAATGATTTAAGCTCAGATTTTGATCTTTCTCCTTCAGGCTGCGAGAAACTTGAAAATTTGAAATTGAATAAAATGAAAATGTTGAATTTTTCAAAAACTCAAAATTGAAAAGGGATTTTAATGAACATGAATTTTTTAGATTGTATGAGGATGAATTGCCTAATGAGGATGAAATATAATCAGGCCACGAATCCAAGTTTGTAAATTTTAACTTCGAGGAAACTTCCAACGAACTTGAAGTTGTTAGGATCGAAAATATGTTGTCAAGTAATGGAATTGGGAAATGTGATCACATTGTCTTGAAAAACACTCAAAATTTGAATTTCACAATTGCAACTGAGTTTATATACGATCACAAATTTTTGAACAATTACACGGATAAATTTGTTGAAAACATGAATTATTTTTGGAATGCTGATTTGGTTGAAAAACTTCATGTTAGGATGACATTGGACATTCATCTACTAGACTATAAATCTAGGTATAAAGATGAGATGGTTCTCAAAAACCTTTGCTTATTAGAAAACATGCCTAGCCATAGTGGAAATGAGATTCATCGGGCTAGAACCCAGTGTGGGGGAAAAGTTGGTGGCATTCTTTGCATCGCAAACACATATATCATTGTACATATGATCCATTTTTACATATAGTTAAACTGCATTTCATTCTACAAATAATTTTGCATCTTATTCACTTTTGGGTACGATCTTTGAAATTTAGGAAACATGTATACAGTGTGGACACCGTTTAGTTCTAGTATAGGGGGAGTCTGCATTACATCCTTTTTTTTCTTTCTTTAATTTTTTTTCCTTTCTTTTCATCTAAGACCATCATGCATTTTAGATCGTAATAACATGTCAATTTTTTTCTTTTTTTCGAAAATACGACACATTTCAGTTTGATACAACAAACTAAGTTAACGATTGTTAATCAATTCATAGTATTTTTTTCTCTCAGCTAAGATCAAATAAGAAATATAATTAAAAGTTGAATTTTGAGGGACAATAGTGTAGCTGGTACATAGGGAGATTCTTAGGTAATGCCCATGAAGTTTATTCTAAATTGTAGTCCTTGTTTAATGAGTGCAGGACTTAAAATACTTATACTGGCTTTTCGAATCTTTAAAACTAAGTTATGTTAAGCTGAATTCGCGTAACTCTCCCTTGTTCTTATATTTTCAATAATAATAGTAATCCAAGTGTAATAACCCAGAAAATCATAACCATTTTAAAAAAATTTATTTTGTCTATTTTAATGGATTTTGAATATTTAAAATGATTTATTTTAAATAATAACAATGAAAAAATTATTTTGAATAGAATTAAACGTATATATTTGTATAAATCGAAATTAGAATATAAATATTTATTTTAATTACAAAAGGAATTGGAAATGGCGTGGTAGTTTGAAAATTCGATTTCAAATTTCAAATGAATGTACAGGGTTCTAATTTTTGTGAAACCAGAAACATTTGAATTTGTTTGAAATAATCTTTCTAACGAATCTGAAAAAAATCCAAATTTCACAGCGGGAATAAAAAGTTATGCCTAATTGAAAATTCAGAATAGTCACTATGGAAAATATAGCCCTTAAAAATGGAGATTTTGCAAACGACCTCCGTTTTCTATGAGACCTCTTTTGTTGGATCCAGAATGTCAAATTATTGCTGGATTCCAATTTTCATAATTTTTGGAATAAATATGTGAGCGTGCTGAATTTAAACGTGTTTGATCATTTAGTTTGAATTGGATCAACTAGAAAATGGTCATTTTTGAAACGGTCTCCAAATTCTACAAAATTAGTTTTGTTAGGATGGTATCGTCAAATCATAGCTAGATTTATTTTTTGGGAATTTTTTGAGTCAGTATGTGGCCCTAGTAAATTAAAATGTACGTTTAAATTTAATATATATTGATTTATATTTTAAGTTAAAGAGAAACTAATCAAAACATTAGAATTGGCTTACGAAACATATCCCATTGTGTCCGGAGCGGGGGTATTTGGCTGGGGGCAATGGTCGTTGGGTTTGAGTTGGAGTTCAGAGAATAAATGAGTTATTTTCCAATTAAAATAATAATAAAATATATTATATTATCTATATAATGTTGGGAAACCCTAGCCTCTCTCCCATTATAATTTGCACCTCCGCCACACTCCAGAGAACGATTGAAATTGTTCGATACTTCTCTTCTTTTTTTCGCATGATCTGTTTAACCAAATTCAAACATTCCAAAGAAATTTTTTAAATACTATGTGAGATCTAATATGTTAACGGATATCATTGCTTAGGTACGGGCGAAATTCATATCGTTACATATGTTATCAGAGCTTTTATTTTAAAATAATATTCAGTAAAACATCAAAATCCGATTTTGATGTCCGATTTGGGATGGACACGAATACATTTAAATATTTAAAGCCGTGTTGATTAGATTAACGCCATTTTGTCGTGAACGATATTTATATCGATTTTATTCATTTTTATAATGAATATCGAAAGGAAGTGATTTTAAAATCTAATGTTTTGAAAATATTATAATTTATATATTGATGATATGGAATATTCAATTTTGATTTGAAATTGAATATGAAGTTCAAATCGTTTAACTTCGTTTTCAATTTTATATCAAAATTTAATATTCCATATATATGACAATTTTATACAGTGTTTATATATGTTAAAAATTACATTTTTAAAATCTAATAATCATTTCAATACACGACCATTTTATATGTCGCATATATAAGCTAAAAATAAAAATTTTAGCGAACAAATATTTTTCATATTGCATATATAGATTTTCACATCGTATATATATTATTTTCACATCGTATATATATATATATATATTCTCATCACATATATATTTTCCACTTCGTGTATATATATATATATATATTATATTCACATTTCATATATATATTATTTTCATTTCATATATATATTATTTTCGTTTCATATTTTTTTTCACATTTCATAAATATATTATTTTCCACTTCATATATATTATTTTCACATTTCTTGTATATATTATTTTCATTTCATATATTTATTATATTCATTTCATATATATTTTACATTTCATACATATATTATTTTCCACTTTATATATATATATAATTTACATTTCATATATATATTATTTTCTTTTCATATATATATAATTTACATTTCATATATATATATATATATAATTTTCTTTTTATATATATGTATTATTTTTAACTTCATATATATATATATATTTCATATATATATTATTTTTCACTTCATATATATATATATATGTTTTTTTATTTCATATATATATATATAATGTTTTCATTTCATATATATATTTATCACATTGCAAATATATATTTCATTCACACTACAATCACAACACAATACAGTCAATTATGGTTTGTACAATAAGTAGTGTTGGGTGCTGCTAAGCATCGTCTACATCCTAGTACATAATAATTATAAAAAAAAAAAATAGTGTGAGAGAGTTCTTACATTGACTGGTTTCTGAAATCGTTTTGAATAACGATTGTTTTCAATTAAATTAAACAACGTGTTTAATTTAATCAAAATTCATAGTTGCTCCAAATCTGTTCCAGTCTGTCTCATGTTGTTGTTCTTGCGAAGCCGGTTCCATTGCAACTGAAATCATCAAATTCTGATGATGTATGAAAGAGTTATCACATTTTATGCATTCAATACAAATTAAATTACATAATTAATTATTAATTAATTCCTTAATTCACGGGATTTACCCCTTAATCCTCTAATTATCGGGTCTCCTCCTTCGTTATTCATTTGGACAATGTCGAACCGTCGAACCCATATCTCTCAAGAAGAACTCCTACGCGAGCCTCCCAAATCTTCTAGAACCCAATCCAACACTACCTCGTTGAAGCCCATCCCGTCGCCTTCCACCACCAGGCACCCCGTCGGATTCGAATTACCCCAGCCCCCCAAAAACTCTGGTGAACGAGACAACTTCATGCCCAAAATTCGAAGAGAATACCCAACCATAACCGATTGGTTGCTACTGATGAAGTATCTGTTTGGTGGCGGAGAATTTATTCTCTTGCTTAACCCTTCTTTGAGACATACGAGCTCAAAGGTTATGTGATTAATAGTGACTGATCATATGTGTGAATTACTGATGTGAAGTACTATAGTTTGAAAGTACTTGTGATTATTATGTTGTGAATTGATTTTCCCCACTTCGGTATATAAAATGATTTAGCAAATATGTGGCTAAATATTCGGGTAACCCGAGAGCAACTAATAATATGGGGCTGGATCCAGTGCCTTAGGGTAAGTGGTCAGCAGTGTAGCTTACTCCATGCGTGGGAGGTGCATATATATATATATATATATATATATATATATATATATATATATATATATATCGATTCGGTTGGGCGCATACTACCCAGTCTGAGGGGCGTGCTCAGTATTTGATTTTGCATACTTGTTTGTATGCATTGTTATGTTTTGGAATTCATATTTCTAGAGATTTTGGATATAAGATCCCGAAGTGAAATCTACTTTGATATAAAAGCTAGATACGTATTTCAAATGATTTGAAGTAGAAATCGGGAAATAAAGTCTAAAGGAATAATTTCTGTAAATTGAATTGGATTTGGAAAATGTAAGTGTGGTGATTAATCTAAATGGGTAGATTGGTATATTGCTTGTTGATTGATGCATAGTAGATCCATATATCTATATTGATTGTTGTTCATACTCTGGCATTCATGGGGGTAAACCCGTTCCGCGTTAGCGGCGTGGTCCTGTGATTTTCCTTATCATTTATATAAGTTTATAACTGTTTAGAGTTTCTCACACCAATCCGATGACTAACTCGTAGTTTGATTTTTCCCTTGCAAACTCGGGTGCCCCTATTTTCGACACGAGTAGTCGAGTAGTTTGTTTTGCAGATACCTATTTTGAGCAGGATTCTGGATTGAAGCTTAAAGCTGTGTCCAGAGCATTGATAATCTTCCGCTGTGTTATTTATTTATTTCCGCTGCATTATATTACATTTATGTAAATTTATCTTCCGCTATATATTATATTTCTATATACTCTAATATATTCTATACTCTGATGTAACTTTATTATGATGTTTATAAAAGTATTCTATTATTTGTTCTGATGTGTTGTGCGCCTAGATATAGCGTATGCAGGATTCGAATGGTCTTGGTCGTTTTAGTGATTGATTAGGTCTGGGTGAAATCCATATCATTACATATGGTATCAGAGCTTTGGTTAACTAAAATATTTGGGGTACAACTCGTTAGAACAGAATAAAAGACTCGTCGGAGGTAGGATTAGTACTGTCCTATTGAAGAATCCTCATTAGAAATAGAATCAGTAGCATTCTAGAATAAGTGACTCATTAGAGACGAGGTTAGTAATGCCCCAGAATGAGTTGAGAGTTATATGTTTATAAATAACATACTTGTGATTATATATTTATTTTGATTTTAGAATATGACTTTTGAATATATAAAAGCTATACATATTTGAAAATTTAATCAACTAATTGATTGATGACTGTGTTGTGTGATTATTTATTTAAACCAATACTTGAATGAAAGGTAAATTTAGCAAAATTGTATTGAATGTTGAAGTGAATTGACAATTTATTGGAATTGCATGCATATACATATAGATACATTGAACAGGTCATAGCAAGGAGGCTAGAGGAATAAAATTTTATGCCCGACAAATAGGTACATGTTTACTAATTTATTGGGTTTGGATGATTTTGTGGGCCGATTGGCTAGCCACTAGGATTTTTCTTTTTCTTTTTGAGATGAGAGGGCCTTTGTGGAGGTTTGGAGATTTTCCCCGTGCTCCCCGTACAAAGAAGGTTATGGCGAAATTTTTCGAAAATTTAGGGTATTAGCCAAATTTTTGGAAAATTTGAAATTCCTTAGAAACTGAAAAGTTGAAGAATGAAAGCCAAAATGAAAGTTGAGTTGATTAGCTAAACAACTTTCTGCTCCGTTCCTTTTCGAGAACGAAAAGATTTTAAGTGGGGGATTGTAACAACCCGAAAATCAGAACCAATTTAAAAATTTTATTTTGGATATTATAGTGAATTTTGAATATTTAAAATGATTTATTTTAAATAATAACGACGAGAAATTTATTTTGAATAGAATTAGAACGTATACATTTATATAAATCGAAATTAGAATATAAATATTTATTTTAATTATAAAAGGAATTGGAAATGGCGTGATAGTTTGAAAATTCGATTTCAGATTTCAAATGAATGTACAGGATTCAAAATAAACTGGATTTTTGTGAAACTAGAAATATTTGAATCTGTTTGAAAATATCTTTCCAACGAATCTGAAAAATCCAAATTTCATAGCAGGAATAAAAAGTTATGCCAATTGAAAATTCAGAATAGTTGCTATGGAAAACATAGCCCTTAAAAATGGAGATTTTGTAAACGACCTCCGTTTTCGACGAGACCACTTTTGTTGGATCCAGAATGTCAAATTATTACTGGATTCCAATTTCCATAATTTTTGGAACTAATATGTGAGCATGGTGAATATAAACGTGTTTGCTCATTTCAGTTTGAATCGGATCGACCAGAAAATGACTATTTTTCAAGCGGTCTCCAAATTCAACGAAATTAGTTTTATTTGGACCGTATCGTCAAAACATAGCTAGATTAATTTTTCGAGAATTCTTGGATTCAGTATGTGGCCCCAGTAAATTAAAATGTACGTTTAAATTTAATATATATATATATATATTGATTTATATTTTAAGTTAAAGAAAAATTGATCAAAACATTGGAATTAGATTACGAAACATATCCCATTATGTCCGGAACGGGGGTATTTGGCTAGGGGCGAAAGCCATTTGGTTTGAGTTGGAGTTCAAAGATAAAACGAGTTATTTTCCAATTAAAATAATAATAAAATATATTATATTATCTATGTAACGTTGGAAAAACCCTAGCCTCTCATTATAATTTGCGCTACCACCCTCCAGAGAACGATTGAAATCGTTCAGTACTTCTCTTCATTTTTCCCATCATCTGTGCGACCAAATTCAAACATTCCAAAGAAAAAATTTAAATACTATGTGAGATCTAATATGTGAACGGATATGATCGATTTGTTCCGAGCGAAATCTGTATCGTTACACCAAGGGTATCCAACATTGCTTGTATATCTAGTGTTGGTGTGCAAACCCGCCAAGCTCTATCTGACCTGTTGTTGACAAAGTCAGCGTCGGATTATCTTGGTCTCATATTATGAGATTGGACACCTAAGGATTACCGATATGATGTTGACAAAGTCAGCGTTGGTCTGCACAATCCGCCAAGCTCTGTCCAAACTCTCCGTCAGTCCGCAAGGCAGTGTATGGGTGGTATACCTTGGTCTTTTAAGTTAGGTGTATGTAATTAATCATAAATTTAACATTTTATAGAGATAGAGAATAAGCGATGATGCCCAAACATTTCTTGACCTTATTGATTTGACTAGCCATGCACAAGGAAATTAGAATATCACTTTACAAATTGTGACAAGCAAACTAAGAATTTATTTCATGCCTACACTATGTTATCAACCGAACCAACTAGCCAAACTAGAGTTTAACATTGAAAACTTGATTTATGTTGAAAATTTAGGACAAGTTGAGGTATCTAAAATAAAATCAACTGATTAGAAATTGTTAACTTAATTTGTTGTACCACTTTCCTGAAATAAGTCGTGTTTTCATTTTTTGTTTTTATTCGCATATGTCCGCTGAAAACCCTCACAAGACACCACTCGTCCTACTAGGGACACCTAGAGGTTTAACGGCTTATTGCATATTGTGACGGCAAGGAACTTCGCTCGATCCGAATCAATCGTTAAACCGATCTAGACCGTTCGAAACCCCTGATCGTTTTGAGAACAGGACAAATCAGAACGCAAACAGAAGAACATTTCATTGTTAATTACAACAATTCCATTAGATACAAGAATATACAGAGTATGAATAAATATACATTCGATAAATATCAGAGATTACAATAAATTACATAGCAGCGGTAAATAATACAAAGCACAACTGAAGGTGATATACGGATGCAGAGCTTTCCGGATATCATTCCAGCTGTAAACCAGGCTCCTGTGAATATAAATCTGCAAAACCAAAACTACTAGCGCCCGTGTCGAAAATAAGGGCACCCAGAGTTTAGGTTAAAACAATAAACTCCAGGTCAGTCATGTGACTGGTGTGAGAACTAAAACAGTTATTTAAAACTTTACTTTAAAAGAGAGTAATTCAAGGGACCATGCCGTATAACAGGGAACGGGTTTCCTCCCAAGAATACCAGTGCATAGAAAAGACAACGCAATGTTTTTTCGAAAAATGAAGCTATTATAAGACCCAGGTCCCATCACACAATGCAACGCAAGCCGGAGGATAGGGTTTTACCTTATAACAGCCAAACATGCTCAGTACGTTTAAAACAAATCATTTGATACAATAATATGGGTATAGTGTTAAAACAATTTCAATCATTAATATAAATCATAGACGGCATAAGCGCCCCATCCCACTATGTCTCCATACTAGGTTCTACAAATAAAACCGAAATACACGTATTGGAAATTGGATTTCCGTCATGAGTGGAGGCAAGGGGCAAGCTCCTCTCCGCTTCGAGACATTCTAGCAAATGTCCTAGGACTACACACTCTGGGTAACCTTTGGATCTTCAGGGCCGGTCCTCTCTTACGTTTGAGGATTGGAAATTCCTGAACACACGTTTCCCGGTCCTTACAGACCTAAAATCGAGGCGCCTCATCCAACAACCACATAGGTGAAAAGTATATAAATATCAGGGCTGGTAAGTCACTGACACCACCAAAGCTAGAAAGAAACGTCGTGCTCTCCCCGCAGTCCTTATCCCATTTTTAACTCATACCGAGGTGTGAGTCTCGCGAATTCACATTATACACAAAGCTAAGCCACAAAGGCCGTGCTTTGATCATCAACCACAAGACTTTGCTATTCAACAGAAGCCTTGATCTATGCAACTCAGCGTGCCACACAGGCAATTCATGCCATGCGATTGATATCTATCGATATATAACCTCTAAGCTCGTACATCTCAGAGAAGGGCGTTAAGCAAGAGAATAAATTCTCCGCCGCCAAACAGATATATATTTAACAGAAATCAATCAACACAGAATAAAATCCAATGTCAGACACACAATCCATTTACAAGTTCGTTCTGGGTTTGAACGAAACCGGAGGCACTTTCCTCCCATATCCATCGATCTCCAAGTACGTCTGGACGACCACCAACTGAATCCCTCATTTTGGGTGTACAGCCCAATCAAGATCATCAATAATCACCCAAACGATGTGAAGACTTCCGGTCTTCAACCACCGTCTTCATCTTCGACTTATCGTCGAATCGGTTATTCAGAATGGGTATAAACCCGGACTTTCCGAACAACCCGCGTATATAGTAAACAAATGTTACACAAACACAACATACGCCTCATTCCAATTCATTAGTCACTAACCGAAAATCAGTAAGAGAGCAATTCCCCAAATATTAACCCCGAAGGCCGAAACCAACATCAGATCAATACCCAGGAAACCATTCTTCTTAACTAACCTACAACTAGTTTCTAAATTTCAATTCTTAGGGAAAGGTTCCCATTAATTTTATCAAAGATAAATTCTTTAAATCTATTCTTTAATCTTCCTTTGGATGTCATTTCAAACCAAATTATGGTTTTCCAAACTAGTCGAGATTAGCGAACCGCACCGAATTAATTATTTATTTTATTTCCCAATCCCAACCTATTCATCCCATGAAGCAAAACTGGTAATACTCCATATCTAACACCACGGTGTTATCGGTAAAATTAATTACAATTTCACGTTCATATCTTAAAAAAGATTTGACTATCGCTTTGGAGCAAAAATGGTGATACTCCATTCTCGCTCACTTTCTAAATTTGATTATTTAAATTATCAATTCACATTTCAATCTAATTACAGATTCATTAAAACTCCTTTTACTGGTAACTAATGTCATTTAAAACACAGTTCACGACAAACCCAAATCACATTTTATTTATTATCCGGTTAAAGAACAAGTGTTATTTAAAACATCCTTCACGATAAACCCACAAATCAATTCTATTTAAAACCCATTTCAAATCCAATTTATTTATTTAAAAATAAATGGGTTTTAATTTTAGTTCAAAACTAGTTCATTTCGATAAAAATCTATTTTATCTTTTCAAATATGGAGTTTTTCATCCCAATTTTCCCAAATCATTTCTTATGATTTTACACAAATTATTACTATTTTTAATAATTTTATCAAGGCCCGTACAGTCGATTTCCACCAACGGCCATCGAACTGCACTTACGGCGACCTTTTCCAAATTTGATTTGGACGTATCTCCAAATCCAACCATTAGATTTCAAATTTCTAATATTCGTTAGAAAGCTCTTTTCGATACGAACCCAACAGTTCCAGTTTTAGGAGAATCCGGTGGTCGGATCTCCCGTAATGTCCGTTCGAAGTCAATGGTCAAAATTCACGAACTACCGCGGCGCGTTCTATTCAGGCCATTATATTATATATACAATATATATAATATATATTTCATCGATTTCTATTTAAAATAAATTTTATAAATAGTTTTAAATTCATTCAAAAAAAATTCAACTTCCATTTCCAATTCAATTCAAATTTCAATTCATTCTATATTCAATTCAATTCGAATTTGGTTTATATTCAATTCAATTCGAATTTGCTTTATATTCAATTCAATTCGAATTTGCTTTATATATATTCGATTCTTATCTCTTTTCAATATTCATTATAAAAACGAATATAATCGATATAAATATCGTTCGCATCAAAATAGCGCATCTCTAATCAACACGGCTTTGTATATTGCAATAATTGCGGAATTCTATTCAACAAATGAATATTTATTCTATTCAATACGTGAATCCATATTTTTGTCAACAAATGACTAATCTCAACGAATGAGTACTGTCCACGTGTGACTATTTTTGTTATTCAATATATTTTATAAAAATTATGGTATTTATCGTTTGATTTAAATCAGACTCCAACCGTAAATTAGTAAGAGAACGATTCCCTAAATATTAACCCCGAAGGCCGAAGCCAACATCAGATCAATATCCAGGAGACCACTCATCTCATCTATTTTCTAGTTAATTTCTAATTTTATATATGATAAAGATGTAAATTTTATTGTTAAAATATTTCGTTCAACACATGACTAATCTCAACTGATGAGTACTGTCAACACATGAACCTTTATTTTATAAAGAAGTTAGTTTCTAATTCTATATATAATAAAGATGTAAATTTTATTGTTAAAATATTTCGTTCAACACATGACTAATCTCAACGGATGAGTACTGTCAACACATGAACCTTTATTTTATAAAGAAGTTAGTTTCTAATTCTATATATAATAAAGATGTAAATTTTATTGTTAAAATTTTTCGTTCAACACATGACTAATCTCAACGGATGAGTACTGTCAACACATGAACCTTTATTTTATAATAATCTTTATTTTCTAAATTGGAATGAGGCCCAATCAATCACCATATAGCGTTAACTATATGGATTTCATACAACACATGTATATAATAGCAACGATAAATAATCAACCATCATCCAAAGTGCACTACACTGTATAAGCATCAAATATAGATATCTAACGCTTATAACAGCCTGTCAATCAATCGATCAACATAAAACTAATTATTGGGATTAGTGTATGCCGTATTTTATCCCAATACCCGTGTGGGGTTTCAAATCAACAAACACATATTTTATTTGTGTAGTTGGGCGACGTGTAAAATTTATCGTCCCAATCAATGTCAGTCAAATCAGTGTACATAAACAAACTGTCTGGTTTGTAAATCAATATTTATTTATTCACGTTCACGTTAAAAATTATATTTTTAATGACCAAATTATCTTATTCAACCTACGAATATTCTATTCGGTTCATTTATTAAATAAAATGATATCTTTATTTTTCTAACTTATTTTAGAAAATTTCGGCGGCATAACGGCACGATACTAAAAACGGGATAAGGCCTAGCCTTATCCCCGGTCTAATAATGGCCCACGCCATACACATATCAATCAAATCCATTCCATTTCACCAAACAATCAAATTCAAATCAAATAATCTAACCAACTACACAACCAAACAAGTCCATGGTCTGTGGACGATGGTGTCGGGTGCTACTAAACACCGTCTGCATCCTAGTATATATATATATATATATATATATATATATATATATAACTAGAAAAAGAAATTTAGAGTGAGAAGTTCTCACCTTGATTTTTCCTAACGCCTTTTCTGAACTGCTGAATTGTTTTTCGAGCTCCAGACTTCGCATACAAGCTCAAATCTTCAATCCATCTTTTTTCTAGCACAAGCATGGCATTCTGAACAACTTTTGCCTAAGGGGCTTTTTGCCGAAAATGCTCCAATTCGCCGGAATTCGCGAAAGTACACGAATTTTACCGCTTTTGAACAGCAGACTTCGAACGCGTTTTCCGAGCAGCTCCGAACTCCAAAACACGACTTCCATATAGCCAAATCGAAGAGAATTTCGTGCTCTACAACTTTGGTCTAGAGGGACTTTGACCAAAAATGCACCGTTTGAGAGATATAGGCCAAAACAGTCTAGGGACTTATTTGAAAAACGGGAATTTTGGTGAAAATGGGTTTTTGGAGCGGGGGGGCCCACGGCCGGAATTGAGGGGGGTGGGGGGAAGGGGGCGCTGGACCTGATTGGAGGTGGGGAGGGTGCTGGCTGCGGCGGTGGGGCACGGGAGGTGGTGGTGGTGGCCGGAGGAGCTAGGGTTTGCAAATTAGAAGAGGGAAAGAGGAGGAGAGAGGAGAAGGAAGAGGAGGAGGAGGTGGAGTGGGGGTGGTGGCCGGCGGCATGAGGTGGTGCGGCAGCGGGGTAGGGGGCGGTGGCAGCGGTGGTGGTGGAGGAGACTCCATTTTTCATTTTTTGAAGAGGAAAAGAGAGATGAAATTATAAAGAGAAAAATGGAGTAAAAGTGATTATATGCTAGTTTCTCACGTATCGCCTGAACGCTAACGATTTCCAATCGCCGTGGATTTCAGACACGAGGTAGTAGACGTGAAGACGAGTCCAACGAAACAAGTTTCGTTGAATTCCAAGTTCGTTTGACCGTCCAAAAAAATCATAAAAATGCCCAGATAAGCTCTAAAAATGCTATTTTGGCGCACCATTTCTTCTTGCACGCTCACATGCTAACTTCTAAAATCATGCCCTTTTGGATTTAACCATTTTTAGACGATACGAATCCAAAAAAAAAGTAGAATCGAATTCCGAGGTCGTGTCAATAATGTTCATTTGTAAAATGACTGCTCGTTTTACCCTGTACTGTTTCAGCTCGCACGGCCACATACTAACTCCGTTCGACGCGCCATTTGGAACTCAACATTGATTTGTCATTATGAATCCAAAAAAATTTATCTCGTCGAATTCTGAGCTCATATGCAAAATTTCACTTTTTAAGGGCTATGTTTTGCTAACCGAAAAGCTCCTGCCAATTGCCACTATTCCGGATATCGGAATATATCGAAGCTTATACTTTACGGAGTTCTAAACGGCATTTTGAACTCAACGGATGTGGTTTCGAGTCCAAATTCATTTGTATACAAAATTTGACTTTTTGGGCCATGTATAATTACATAGTGACTATTCTGAGTTTTCAACTGGGCATAACTTTTGATCCCCGCTATGAAATTTTGAATTTTCAGATTCATTGGAAAGATATTCTCGACTAGATTCTAATATTTTTGGTTTTGCCAAAATTCGGTTTATTTTGCACTCGGTATGTTCAATTGAAATTTGAAATCGAATTATCGAACTACCGCTCCATTTTCAATTCCTTTTATAATTATAAATAAATATTCATATTCTAACGACGATCTATATAAATATGCATGTTCTAATTATATTCAAAATAAATTTCTCGTTGTTATTATTTAAAATAATTCATTTTAAATATTCAAAATTCATTAAAATTGCCAAAATAAAAATATGAAACTGGCTCAGAATTTCCGGGTTGTTACACATATGCTCAATGCAATCGTGTTTCCTATGAAAGTGTGACCTATCTGGTTAGTTTTTAATTTTTGTTTTACTCGAGGACAAGTAAAAGATAAGTGTAGGGGTATTTGATTAACACAGAAATGTGTTTATTTCATCCTCTTATATCTTATGTTTCGTATATAAATAAATATTACTTGGGTATTATTTTTTTCATTTTTACAGATATGCCGACTTAGCCACATGTAGTCAGAAAATATAAAAATAAAGATCAACTTGTTGTATATTTACATATGAAGACTTACTGATGAAGATCTCACATCTAGTTGCTTTTTGGACAAGAAAATAACAAGTAGAAAGGCTATGCATATCACAAATCAATGAAGAATTGTCAAGGAAGCAAGAGGAAAAGAGGAAAGGCCCAAATTTACTAGATTTCACTAAGTCCCATTTGTATTCTCATTGTAAACTCTTTTGTGATTTCCCTAAGGCCCATTTGTCATTGTAATAGGGTTAGGGTTAGGGTTGGCTATCTATCCTATGAATACCCTTGTAAAATCATTGTAAAATTCATTCTGGAATCAATAAAGTTTTTTTTTTCTCTTTTCTGCACTTTTATATTCTAAGCAATTAGTGTTGTCTACACAATTAGATTTGGCAGAGCACTAGTTGTATTTTTCACCTATTTTCGTTAGTGATTGACCATCTGGTTAGGTTCAAAGGTAATTCTAATTTAATTTGTCTGTTATTTAATTTCTATAATTTTAATTTATGTCATTTTTACTCCTTTTCTAGGTCATATTGGATTGAATATAGATTTGATTAAATTTAGATCTGATTCAATTCAATAATAGCTTTATTGTTTTTCAGTCGAATCTCCAAATTTCGTTTAGCTCGCCCAAGAAATTATATAAATTAATTAATTTAATTTATCTCCCTGTGATTTGACCTGCATATTACACGATCTGTGCGCTTGGAGTATTATTACATAATTTGCGCTTTTCTAGTTCTTAGAAGGCGACGATCACTTGTCACTGCCTATGTACCTTTATCTAATTGGGTAAGCAATTAGATACAAGAACAAGCCAACATAGTTCCTTTATACAAAACATTTTAAATCATTATTTACTTTCAAAATACACATTACATCATGTAGAGATTCTAAAAAGTAATCTTAAATTACTTTTATTAAATAAAATTCTAAATTAAACTCAAATAATACCGAATTAAATTTTGAATTAACCATCTCGTTCGTGGATCAGTCAGGGATAGCCAGGGAGAGTGTAACGACCCGGGGATTTCGCGATCCTGGTTATCGACATAAACTCAATGTCGACTATCAAAGCATTGGAAATATCGGATAGTCCATGAAAGAAATTAGAGGGTGGGAATAGATAAGATAGAAACTTAGAATAGAAGAAGAAGAAGAAGAAGAAGGACACAACATCAGAGTAAACACGAAGCTCACAACGGAACGAATAAAATAAAACATAACTTTGAAACAAAAGATTTTACTTGAATATACATATCATTATCAAAGTACAACACCTACAACACAGCGGAAATAAACAATAGCTATAGAAACTGCAACACCCTGTATTTTTAATGTAATTAAAAATGTATATATATCCACAGATAGGATTAATATGGTGATGTATAATGAAAATTAATTAATATATGAAAAAAAAAGATTGGTTGCATGCGATGTAAATATGTTGCATGCACTGATTTGCAAACATAATGAATTAACATTAAAAGAAAAAGATTCATGCATTGGTTTAATTTAAGTATTGTAACTAACATGAAAAAGAGAAGTAAGGAAAGAACAATAATTATCATTGTTCTAAGACTTATTAACAAAAGACTTTGTAGCTCAGTTGGTTAAGGCATTGGATTTGTAACATGGAGGTCGGGGGTTCGAACCCCGGCAGCGGCATAATTTTTTTATCTTTGTTTTATAGAGGGCCAACTGAACATGCAAATATATGTACGTATACAAATTCAAAATTTGAAAGGATAAGAACGTATATATAAGGAAATAAAGAAAATATATATATATATAAATATATGAGAATATAAATATATATATATATATGCAAAAATATATGTATACGAAAGATAAAATTCAAGATAAGGCTACAGTCAATGAAATATGGCAACATCATTTTAATTTTGAAAATAAAATGAAAGTTGTGCGTATATATATATGCGTAAAATGGTCGTTAGAGGAATTGTATACGTATAAGAATATTTCATGTGAATAATACAGTTAAATAAATTCCAGAAATTCAAAAGTTCGAAAATCAAATTTCTACGCCAAATACAATTCATTCGAATTTCAAATTTCTACGCCAAAATAGTGGGACCCAATGCTGACTCAGCACTGCGTGTATGATAAGGTTTGGCTAGATTCATCTACGTACCAGGACTATTTTCTTAACTAGGTTCAATGCTGACTCAGCGCTGCGTGTATGATAAGGTCTTGAGCAGCTATATAAACAGCCATAGTCTTCATTCTCTTTGCACCAATTCTCTTCTATCCTTATGCTGCTAAGATTCATGGCTTCTTCCCCTCCTCTAAATTTTCTTAAATAATTAAAATAAAATATAAATTCAAGACATGGAGATGCTGCTCAAATCTATTCAAGAGAAGATTCAAACCAAAGTGAAGAATTCAAAGGCTAAATCAACAAACCTCGAGCAACGACATACGAATCTTAGCATCGCCATTCTTCTATTCTAGATCTTATTTATGTAAGTCAGTTGTTTCTAGATTTGAAAGTTTTTGCTTTATTTTGTGACATGAAATTAAAGGAATAAAAGAATATGCCAAATCTCTCTCTCTCTCTCTATTCGAATATGTGTTTATACTCTTGGACTAAATTAAGAACTGTTATGATTCAAGGACAAATAAGACTTTGCCTAAGACCATTGCCTATGACTATGGATTCTGAGATCATGTGCCTTTGGACTATGAACATAAGCCTTTGATTTTGGGACATAAAACATTGCCTATGACGGTGACTTATGACTGTGGGAATTATTTTCCCTTTTGACTATGAATATTGCCTATGACTATGGACATTTGCCTACGATTATGAACACAAGCCTTTGACTTGGACATAAAGTATTACCTATGACATAACAACGGTGATTTAAACACCTATGATTCATGACTAGGAAAATTGTTGCTTAGGTTTTGTGACTATGAAATTGGGTCTAAAACCCGATTTATCTATTCTGTATGTTCTTGATTTTCTTTGGTTTTAGACTGTGGGAATTTACCTATTAAGTTAGGTCTACCCATGTTCTCGAACATATTCTGTCTATTCTTGGTTTTAGACCGTGGGAATTTACCTATTAAGTTAGGTCTACCCATATTCTTGAACCTGCGTCGTTATTCAAAATCTTTTTATGCCAATTATTATGTCCACCCTTTTTCATAGCATCTTTGGTTCATTCCCTTTTTTCTACGAATCTAGATTGATTTACAATCTAGGTTGAATCATGATTATACGAACGGTGGGAATGCGATTTGGGATAAACACAAAAATAAACATAAATATAGTTGTAAGCTTGAAATTGGCATAGTTTGGAAGCGAACATGATTCTGATTTATACAATTTTAGAACATGTGTTAAGACATGTGAATTGGGTAGATTTGACATGGATTATAGGTTATGAAATTTAGACCTAGTATTGGCCTGTAAACTGAAAAACTAGAATAATAAATCTAGTTTGTATGTAGACTGTAAACTAAAAGAATAAATCTAATTTTTGGGCGTAAACGGTGAACTAGAATAGAAAATCTAGTTTGGCATATAAAATCTAGTTTAGCATAAACTGAAAATAAAGATGATAGATCTAAATTGCTATGAACTGTTGGTTAGGCAAATCAAGATTTGGGCCTAGAATATAAGTCTGTTAGCGACAAATGAATATAGGCCAAATTTGTTTAAAAAGGGGGAAATGGGCTGTAAGATAAATTGTTAACAATTTATAAACAAAAGAAAGATATTTTAATAAAACCCCTTTTTATAACTCGTACCAGAAAGTTCTAGGGTGACAGAGAGGATAGTGTCTAGGCTTGGGTTTGGAAAATATAAGTTTCTTGCCCTCCCTGGCTATCCCTAACTGATCCGAAGGACGGGATGGTTGTTTTCAAAACCAGATTTGGAAATTAATCAAAAACCCTTTGAAATTAGAAAACATGAATATGTCTAACCCGAGGTTAGACTGAGTTGCGGTGTAAACCTGCCCGGAACCGACCGGCACATCCAGTAACCGCAACAATATCTGTCTAATGTGAGAGGTTGCGGCTTTAATTTATTAATTAAAGCTAGAACAAGAATGGGAAGGTTAAGTCCATAGGAACACTTAACCAACTGAACACAGTTAAGCTAGAATGGGAAGGTTAAGGAACACTTAACCAACTTAGCACAGTTAAAGCTAGAATGGGAGGGTTAAGTCCATGGGAATACTTAGCCAAATTAACACGTTGACTAGACTAGAAGGTGGGGTTAAGTAAAGTTAATACACTTAGCCAATTTAACATGTTAATTTGGCTCAGTATTCCCATGGACTTAACCCTCCCATTCTAGCTTTAACTGTGCTAAGTTGGTTAAGTGTTCCTTAACCTTCCCATTCTAGCTTAACTGTTCCTATAGACTTAACCTTCCCATTCTTGTTCTAGCTTTAATTAATAAATTAAAGCCGCAACCTCTCACATTAGACAGATATTGTTGCAGTTACTGGATGTGTCGGTCGGTTCCGAGCAGGTTTACACCGCAACTCAGTCTAACCTCGGGTTAGGCATATTCATGTTTTCTAAGTTCAAAGGGTTTTTGATTAATTTCCAAATCTGGTTTTGAAAACAACCATCCCGTCCTTCGAATCAGTTAGGGATAGCCAGGGAGGGCAGGAAACTTATATTTTCCAAACCCAAGCCTAGACACTATCCTCTCTGTCACCCTAGAACTTTCTGGTACGAGTTATAAAAAGGGGTGTTATTAAAATATCTTTCTTTTGTTTATAAATTGTTAACAATATATCTTACAGCCCATTTCCCCCTTTTTAAACAAATTTGGCCTATATTCATTTGTCGCTAACAGACTTATATTCTAGGCCCAAATCTTGATTTGCCTAACCTACAGTTCATAGCAATTTAGATCTATCATCTTTATTTTCAGTTTATGCTAAACTAGATTTTATATGCCAAACTAGATTTTCTATTCTAGTTCACCGTTTACGCCCAAAAACTAGATTTATTCTTCTAGTTTACATTCTGATACAAACTAGATTTATTATTCTAGTTTTTCAGTTTACAGGCCAATACTAGATATAAATTTCATAACCTATAATCCATGTCAAATCTACCCAATTCACGTGTCTTAACACATGTTCTAAAATTGTATAAATCAGAATCATGTTCGCTTCCAAACTATGCCAATTTCAAGCTTACAACTATATTTATGTTTATTTTTGTGTTTTTCCCAAATCGCATTCCCACCGTTCGTATAATCATGATTCAACCTAGATTGTAAATAAATCTAGATTCGTAGAAAATAGGAAATGAACCAAAGATGCTGTGAAAAAGGGTGGACATAATAATTGGCATAAAAAGATTTTGAATAACGACGCAGGTTCAAGAATATGGGTAGACCTAACTTAATAGGTAAATTCCCACGGTCTAAAACCAAGAATAGACAGAATAGGTTCGAGAACATGGGTAGACCTAACTTAACAGGTAAATTCCCACAGTCTAAAACCAAAGAAAATCAAGAACAGACAGAATAGATAAATCGGGTTTTAGACCCAATTTCATAGTCACAAAACCTAAGCAACAATTTTCCTAGTCATGAATCATAGGTGTTTAAATCACCGTTGTTATGTCATAGGTAGTACTTTATGTCCAAGTCAAAGGCTTGTGTTCATAATCGTAGGCAAATGTCCATAGTCATAGGCAATATTCATAGTCAAAAGGGAAAATAATTCCCACAGTCATAAGTCACTGTCATAGGCAATGTTTTATGTCCCAAAATCAAAGGCTTATGTTCATAGTCCAAAGGCACATGATCTCAGAATCCATAGTCATAGGCAACGGTCTTAGGCAAAGTCTTATTTGTCCTTGAATCAAAACAGTTCTTAATTTAGTCCAAGAGTATAAACACAGATTCGAATAGAGAGAGAGAGAGAGAGATTTGGCATATTCTTTTATTCCTTTAATTTCATGTCACAAAATAAAGCAAAAACGTTCAAATCTAGAAACAACTGACTTACAGAAATTAGATCTATAAGAGAAGAATGGCGATGCTAAGATTCGTATGTCGTTGCTCGAGGTTTGTTGATTTAGCCTTTGAATTCTTCACTTTGATTTGAATCTTCTCTTGAACAGATTTGAGCAGCATCTCCATGTCTTGAATTTATATTTTATTTTAATTATTTAAGAAAATTTAGAGGAGGGGAAGAAGCCATGAATCTTAGCAGCATAAGGATAGAAGAGAATTGGTGCAAAGAGAATGAAGACTAGGGTTGTTTATATAACTGCTCAAGACCTTATCGTACACGCAGCGCTGAGTCAGCATTGAACCTAGTTAAGAAAATAGTCCAGGTACGTAGATGAATCTAGCCAAACCTTATCACTGAGTCAGCATTGGGTCCCACTATTTTGGCGTAGAAATTTGAAATTCAAATGAATTGTATTTGGCGTAGAAATTTGATTTTCGAACTTTTGAATTTCTGGAATTTATTTAACTGTTTTATTCACATGAAATATTCTTATATGTATACAATTCCTCTAACGACCATTTTACGCGTATATATATACGCACAACTTTCATTTTATTTTCAAAATTCAAATGATGTTGCCATATTTCATTGACTGTAGCCTTATCTTGAATTTTATCTTTCGTATACATATATTTTTGCATATATATATATTTATATTCTCATATGTGTATATATATATTTTCTTTATTTCCTTATATGTACGTTCTTATCCTTTCAAATTTTGAATTTGTATGCGTACATATATTTGCATGTTCAGTTGGCCCTCTCTAAAACATAGATAAAAAAATTATGCCGCCGCCGGGGTTCGAACCCCCAACCTCCATGTTACAAATCCAATGCCTTAACCAACTGAGCTACAAAGTCTTTTGTTAATAAGTCTTAGAACAATGATAATTATTGTTCTTTCCTTACTTCTCTTTTTCATATTAGTTACAATACTTAAATTAAACCAATGTATGAATCTTTTTCTTTTAATGTTAATGCATTATGTTTGTAAATCAGTGCATGCAACATATTTACATCGCATGCAACCATTCTTTTTTTTTCATATATTAATTAATTTTCATTATACATCACCATATTAATCCTATCTGTGGATATATATACATTTTTAATTACATTAAAAATACAGGGTGTTACATTCTCCCCCACTTAAAAAGGATTTCGTCCCCGAAATCTTCTAGTTAGGAAGAATGTGTCCTACCATCCAATCACCCATCTACTCAACCATCCAATCAAAGGCATTCATTGTCCTTAAAAGATTTCTAATGCTTTCATGTTCATATGCATAGTGTGTGTATATGTCTCTATCTAATGCAAAATCAGGCGGTCTACTGATTCAGTTGACCTCCTTAATGCAAATCATGTTAGTGCCATGCGTCCAATCATGCATGCAAACATCCCTAGTCATGTAAATACTACATGCGTGCACAGCCATTCATCCATATGCAACGTCCATATGATATCATATCAAGTTCAACTATAAACAAATGCATATATGTAAATGCAATATGAGAGCGTCCGAACTTGATCTAGTGCCTAATACGTATGCATATGCATCCACGAGCAACCATTTGCAACCACTTGCAACCATTCAACCATAACATGTTTCAAATACATGTTTACATCCATTGGCTTCTACCTAAAGATCGCAAATTCGATCTAGAGGATATACTTTGGAAAGAGAGAAACAACTATGCGTAAAGCTCCTAAACAAAGAAATCAAGGATGCACCCTTAAGAAAAAGGGTATGTTGCTAGTATCTTGCCTTCTTGAGCTTTACTCCACTGTATCTTAACCAATTTTTTACTCCACGATTGTGAAGTTTCTAAGCTCCATCTCCAAAATGAACAAATGTCAACCAAGTGTATATACTAGGATGATCAGAGGTCTCTCCTCCTATCTTATCCATCATGCCATAATTATAAGGGTCAAAAGGTCACTACGCGCTTTTTAGAGCGCCTGCCACAACTATCCATCTCTCACGCAAACCATCCTAGTCGAACTCGACATTCCTCAAGTACAAGCCCCAAAGGCCTAAACCAATATCAGACAAGCACCCAAGGAATATCTCCTTTAGACAATCTACGTGATATGATATAAGCAAACTCGATAGCTATTCAAACCCCTACTAACCAAAAGTAAACGGGTCGAACCACCCACTGGGTTTGAGACTAGTTGGGATCTTCTTACTATACAAGTACTAAGGTGCAGAGACTCAACTATGGAAGCAAATATGAACAAATGCGAAGCGCTAAATCCGAACAGAAAAACTAGATTCTTCCAACAGAAACTTTTACCACCTATCTCCTAGGTACGCTCAGCATGTACATGCCCTTCTGAAAATCTTGTCCTTTGTCCTTAATTATATGCCCTATCATACCATAGTAAAGATACTTCCTCTTGTCTTAGGTTTTATAATCCCTTCCTCCTTCGTGAGCCAAGTCTACATCCATAATTTCCTCATCCTTGGGTCGTGCTCCTTTGCCAAACTTCCGCGTGTAACCATGTTGGCAAATCTCTCAAAAGTTGCCTCTATCGCACGGAAAAACCCTATAAACTTGAAAGAAGACTGGCCGTAAGTAAAACAACTACGGCTATAGATGGAAGTCGGGCACTACTTCGCCCTTCGATGAGGTTACCTCCCAGAAAGCCAGGAGCCCCAGAGAGTCAAGAAAGAAGTAGACAAGAATTCAAATAGTGGAAGAGATAATAGTGCGTATGGCTTTGGGGAATATGCCTTTAAAACAAAAATTTTCTTTTGAAAATGCTTCTTTAAAGACCGTTTTGAAAAATATTTTTTTCAAATCTCTTATCTGATCCGGTAACCTTCATCTCTGATACCACGTGTAACACCCCACATCCATTAGTGTCATTCACAAAGGGAATGCACTAAGTTCTGTGGAGCATTTAGGGTAAAAGATGCAGATAAATTACAAGACAGACAGAAATTAAACAGCAGAAAATAAAACTTTGCTTTATTGATAAAATAGTTTGTACAATGGTTTCTTTACAATATCAGAGTATCATCTGTCTTACAAAATACAAAAGCATAAAAACAACATTTATATTCCCCGATTTTAGCAAGAACTAGCCATAGCATCTGAAAAGAGAATCCAAGCAAACTTCGACAAATCTTCAAGCTGGGAAAGAGTGGCAGTCCAACTTAACCTGAGATAAACTATTCCCTCCTTTACTACCTGGGGGGGGGGGAATGGAAGAAAAGAAGACGAAAAAAAAATAGGGTCAGACATAAAGCCTGAGTAAGTTCAGTAACTTCTAGCATGTGAACATGGAAAACAAAACGACATGAATTAACTGAATACAAGATTACACCATGACGATAGGGTCAACAAGATTAGACAAGGTAATCACAAGATATGCTAAGATAAGATAAACTGGATACGCTTTAATACTTTCGCCGCTTCGCTATTTCCTTGTTATACTATATCTTTGCACCGCCTAACTAGTGTCCCTACTAGTAACGATAACGTGATCCCAATCCCTGTAGTTTCCGTCGCCTTCAGGCATCCATTTATTATTTAATTACCTAGATCTAATCTAGGGTTTTCTATAGTTGTAAGCTTGAAATTGGCATAGTTTGGAAGCGAACATGATTTTGATTTATACAATTTTAGAACATGTGTTAAGACATGTGAATTGGGTAGATTTGACATGGATTATAGGTTATGAAATTTAGATCTAGTATTTTCCTGTAAACAGAAAAACTAGAATAATAAATCTAGTTTGTAGGTAGACTGTAAACTAGAAGAATAAATCTAGTTTTTGGGCGTAAACGGTGAACTAGAATAGAAAATCTAGTTTGGCATATAAAATCTAGTTTAGCATAAACTGAAAATAAAGATGATAGATCTAAATTGCTATGAACTGTAGGTTAGGCAAATCAAGATTTGGGCCTAGAATATAAGTCTGTTAGCGACAAATGAATATAGGCCAAATTTGTTTAAAAAGGGGGAAATGGGCTGTAAGATAAATTGTTAACAATTTATAAACAAAAGAAAGATATTTTAATAAAACCCCTTTTTATAACTCGTACCAGAAAGTTCAAGGGTGACAGAGAGGATAGTGTCTAGGCTTGGGTTTGGAAAATATAAGTTTCCTGCCCTCCCTGGCTATCCCTAACTGATCCGAAGGACGGGATGGTTGTTTTCAAAATCAGATTTGGAAATTAATCAAAAACCCTTTGAACTTAGAAAACATGAATATGCCTAACCCGAGGTTAGACTGAGTTACGGTGTAAACCTGCCCGGAACCGACCAGCACATCCAGTAACCGCAGCAATATCTGTCTAATGTGAGAGGTTGCGGCTTTAATTTATTAATTAAAGCTAGAACAAGAATGGGAAGGTTAATTCCATAGGAACACTTAACCAACTTAACACAGTTAAGCTAGAATGGGAAGGTTAAGGAACACTTAACCAACTTAGCACAATTAAAGCTAGAATGGGAGGGTTAAGTCCATGGGAATACTTAGCCAAATTAACATGTTGACTAGACTAGAAGGTGAGGTTAAGTAAAGTTAATACACTTAGCCAATTTAACATGTTAATTAGACTAGAGGTTGGGGTTAAGTAATACACTTAGCCAATTTAATATGTTAGCTGGACTAGACCATAGGGTTAAGTAAACTTGAACGCTTAACCATCAGAATATGATAAATGAATAGGGTTAAGTAAAAAGCATAAAGGGATAACACTTAACCAGTTTAACAGGATAAGGGAAGAGGGTTAAGATAGCTTGAATCGACTAAAGACATTTAACCAATCCAACCTGGCGAGAAAGAAAACTAAGTAGTAAACCTCAGTTGAAAAGGGGACTAAGTAGTAAAACTTAGTTAAGAAAACAAGGAATTTGGAAACTAAGTGTTAAACCTTAGTTAGTAGAACTAAGTAGTAATTCTTAGTATAACATGAAGGAGCGGACGTCCATCTGATTTTAAAGAAGACTCCAACAAATTGGGATACGAAGCCCAAGGCTTCGAGGGGACGTGAGGGTACTCTTGGTATCCCTTTGTGAGGCTGCAGATGATCCGCCTGGGCGCACAGAGGTTAAGGTCTGCGGTAGAAGAGCCAAGGGTATGCCTTGGTTGCAATATATGGCAACCAAAAGACTAGGATGGACCAGCGTGATTCGGCGAGAAGACGGAAGCCCTGTGATAGCAACTCGTCGTCTACCTACCATCTTCAGTCAAGCGAGACACGTAAAGCGGGAAGGATGGAGGACTCATACGGACCACATACTTGCTATCTAATTGTGGTTGCGGGGCGTTGTTGGCCATAGAATTAGTGGGGCAGATAGGGGCCTTCGTACAGTTCTCATTTTATAAAAGTGGCCTTCCATTAGTTGAGGGAGGGGTCGAGTGGGACCATAGCCACTGGAAAAACAGACCTTAGCATCTGCATCGGCAGATATTGAAAGCTCCTGACCGAGTTCCATATTTCTAGAGTAGCCCTGACAGCGGAACTCGAACCGCACATTACTGGACATGTGCATCTAGACAAGCGATAACGATTCGTGATACATGCGTGGGAAAAGTCTTGGAACATGTACCACCCTAGGTGGTGTGTCCTAGACTAAAGGGCATCGTTCGACAGGTGGCATAATCCCTAGTTTGGAACTAGGTGGCATAAACCCTGAATCCAAGAAGCATTCAGAAAAATAGCGTAAGTTCTAGTTGAATCTAGAAGGCACTTGATAGAAAACCCTAGATTAGATCTAGGTAACTAAATAATAAATGGATGCCTGAAGGCGACGGAAACTACAGGGATTGGGATCACGTTATCGTTACTAGTAGGGACACTAGTTAGGCGGTGCAGAGATATAGTATAACAAGGAAATAGTGAAGCGGCGAAAGTATTAAAGCGTATCCAGTTTATCTTATCTTAGCATATCTTGTGATTACCTTGTCTAATCTTGTTGACCCTATCGTCATGGTGTAATCTTGTATTCAGTTAATTCATGTCGTTTTGTTTTCCATGTTCACATGCTAGAAGTTACTGAACTTACTCAGGCTTTATGTCTGACTCTGTTTTTCTTTCGTCTTCTTTTCTTCCGTTCCCCCCAGGTAGTAAAGGAGGGAATAGTTTAGCTCAGGTTAAGTTGGACTGCCACTCTTTCCCAGCTTGAAGATTTGTCGAAGTTTGCTTGGATTCTCTTTTCAGATGCTATGGCTGGCTCTTGCTAAAATCGGTGAATATAAACGTTGTTTTTATGCTTCTTTATTTTGTAAGACAGATGATACTCTGATATTGTAAAGAAACCATTGTACAAACTATTTTATCAATAAAGCAAAGTTTTATTTTCCGCTGTTTAATTTTTGTCTGTCTTGTAATTTATCTGCATCGTTTACCCTAAATGCTCCACAGAACTTAGTGCATTCCCTTTGTGAGTGACACTAATGGATGTGGGGTGTTACAGAAACACTGCTGAAGCCTCCTGCTCCAGTCTCCCCCCAAGTATCTGTAAAATCCTGACAACTTGACTGCCCGTACAAAATTGGGCACCCAAGAGTTTAAGGAAAACAAAACAAAATAAACTCCGGGTCACTCATGGGACTGGTGTGTGTAAAACAGTTTAAAACCATTTGAGCAATCAAACAATATCTCACAAGACCACGCCGTATAACGGAACGGGTTTTTCCCTTATGAGAATCCAAAAAAATCTTTATGTAGAAATTCTTTTGATATTATAATAGTGTCTATCAACCACAATATAATAATCATCTAGCAGAAACGCTTTCATCTCACCTTCTACATATAGAGTATACAATCAAACCGCGAGCACTTATTGGATAATGGATTACCAACTATGACAAGGTATGGAACCACCTTCCGATAGTGTATCTCTAGAGAGGAAAACACTGGGTTTGTAATAACCCGGAAATCTGAGCCAATTAAAAAATTTTATTTTGGCAATTTTAGCGAATTTTGAATATTTAAAATGAATAATTTTAAATAACAACGACGAGAAATTTATTTTGAATAGAATTCGAACCTATATATTTATTTGAATCGTCGTTAGAATATAAATATTTATTTATATATATAAAAGAAATTGAAAATGGCGCGGTAGTTCGATAATTCAATTTCAAACTTCAAATGAATGTACCGGGTGCAAAACAAACCAGATTTTAGTGAAACCAAAAATATTAGAATCTATTTGTGAATATCTTTCCAACGAATTTGAAAGATTGGAATTTCATAGCGGGAATCAAAAGATACGTCCAGTTGAAAATTCAGAATAGTTGCTATGGAATTTCAGGCCCTTAAAAATAGCCATTTTGCAAATGACCTCGGATTTCGACGAAACCACTTTTGTTGGATCCGCGATGTCAAGTTATTACTAGGTTTCAAATTTCGTAATTTTTCGAAACAATATGTGAGCGTGGCAAAGGAAAATGCGTTTGACCAGTTTCAGTTGATTTTAATCGACTAGAAAATGGCCATTTTTCAAACGGTCTCAGAATTCGACGAAAATTGTTTTGTTAGGACCGTATCGTTAGTACGAAACTAGAAATAATTTTTCAGGAATTTTTAGAGGTCGTATGTGGCCCCAGTAAATTGAAATGTACATTTAAAATTGAATATATAGATCTATATTTTAATTTCAGTGGAAACTGAACGAAACGATAGAATTGGCTAACGAAACATATCCCATTGTGTTCGGAATGGGGGTTATACGCCAGGAACGATAGTCGTTGGGCCTCGTTTGGGGCTCAAATGAAAAGTCAACCTTTTGTTGATTAAACAGAAATTAAATTAAATAATATTATTATAATTGGGCCTAAGCCCTTATACCCTCTATCTCGTTGACTATCGTTCAAATCGAAATTAAAAAAAATTATAAAATAAAAAAAATAGCGATGAAGGGAAAACCGCTGTGCCCTCCCTGGCGTTCGACGTCGCCTGAGTTCCTCCCCTCCCCCATGACCGCGCCGCCATCGCCCCCTCCTCCAATCTCCCACCTCCGACGCTTCTCCCTTTCCCCCCTTTTTTCTCTCTTGCTATAGCAATGAACCGCGAAACCCTAGGCCAATTGGCCACTATCCCGCTGCATCTCCCCCCACCGACGTCGAGTTTCCACCCTCCGGCCACCCCGCTTCCTTCTCCCCTTCCAGCGCCGTTCCCAAACCCTCAAACCACAAAAACCCGTCACCTCCAGTCGGTTAAAGCACACCACCTCCACCTGTCGCGAGCCCCAGCGCCACCAGAAGCCGCTAAACTCCTCGAGCCTCCATCGATAGTGAGCATCTTTATTTTTTTTATTTTTTTATTCTCTTTTATGTTATAAAGGGAAAGATCGAATTTTTATAAGGTTAAAGATCGGATTTTTGATAAGGTAAAAATACGATAATTAATATGAAAAAAGGTGAGGGTTTTATTTAGACAAAGTTGAGATTTTTTAGATAAAGAAAGACTCGATCTTTGTTTTCAAGAAAGATTCGATTTTTATAATATAGGAAGGTTAAAAATATAATTTTTATATAATAGAGAAGTTAAAAATATAATCTTTATATAGAGGATGACGAAAGTAACTAAAGAAGAAACGGCGAAGATCTCCTACATCAGAAGAGTCGTGGCGTTTGGATTAGCGAATCAGTGAGAACTTCCCACTTTTTAATTTTGTTTTCTAGTTAAAAATATATACTAGGATGCAAACGGTGTTTAGTAGCACCCGACACCCATCGTCCACAGACCATGGACGGCTTGTATGCTTGGTTGTTTGATTTTGATGTGTAGTTGATTGTGTGATGTGATGTGAAATGAAATAAAATATTTATATAGTTAAAAATATTTTATAGTTAAAAATAGAATTTTTGACGTGTATTTAAAATGAAATAAATATAAACAAATTGAAAAATTTGTTTATATACACACATTTGACTGAAATTGATTGGGACGATAAATTTTACATATCGCCCAACTGCACAAATAAAATCTGTGTTTGATTGTTTGAAACCCCACACGGGTATTGGGATGATAGATGACAAACACTAATCCCAATAATTAGTTGTATGTCGATCGATTGATTGACGGACTGTTATGAGCGTTGAATATCTATATTTGATGCTTATACAGTGTAGAACGCACTCTGGATGATGGTTGATTATTTATCGTTGTGATTTTGTACATGTGTTATATAAAATCCATCTAATTAACATTATATGGTAATTGATTAGGCCTCATTCCAGTTTTGAAATAGAAATATTTGAAAAAGAAATATTTGAAAATAGAAATATATGAAGTCGTGTTGATTAGATTGACGCCATTTTGATGTGAACGATATTTATATCGATTTTATTCAATTTTCAATGTATATTGAAAGTAATTTCGAAATTTGAATTATTTTCAACAAGAACATCTTGCAATCCGGCCACACATGACCGATCACTCATTTCTCTTGAGTGTATCGAATGTATATCACCAATGGTTGGGATCAACAACCATTTCTCGATAAGAGACAACATTGATAGATTGAAGAAGGAAATAAATATTCTCTAGATAGGTGATTATACACCCAAATGGGAGCTACCCACATAGTCGTGCTGCCTACCCGATTTTTGTCATTTTTGGATGTGAGGCTAGAAGCTACGCTTATCTTTTTACATATCATATCTTCATTTACTTGGAATACCACATCGTCATACCTACCAAATCATTATCGATTTTCCTAATGGTATCACTGGTGTGAAGCTAAGAGAAACGAATTCCTCCTCCACCAAACGTAATACGTTTGAATAGATCAACATATATGATTCGTTAGGAATACTCTGTCAGACATTCGTCTATGCAAGTTGTCCTAGGACTGGACAAACCGAAGGCACTATTCCGTACATCCATCTTAGGCAATCTCTACCTAGGATTTATACAATAGCCCTTGCACTTTACCCCGTCTTCAATATATTCAGCGTACTTGGTTTGCAACGCTTATGCCAATATAGAGTGGTTCTTCGGATAATAATCCAACCGGTCTCTCCATATTAACAACGTAAAAATGGTCAAAACTTTGATAGTCGGTGATTTAACTACTAAATGAAAAATGTCTGTGTGTACATAACAATCTTCTTTCCAATTGGAATTTCTACTGATCAATGATCATATATATATAGGTATAAATATATATATATATATATATATATATATTCATATTTCCTTATTTTCTATATTCAGAAAATATATGTTATGAACATTGGAAAACATTCCTTTTGCTTATTTACTTTTCACTATTCTTCCACATCTATCGGTCTCTGACTGTAAACTAGTATGAGAACAATTCCCTAAGTATGAACCCCGAAGGTCGAAACCAACATCAGATAGACACTTAGAAACCCATTCAACTTAACTAAGTTTTATTCCTTATAAATAAAACATTCCATTTTCTAAATTTAGAAAATATCTCTGATTTTATACAGAAAACGTTTACAAAACTCATTTATATGGATTTCAAACTACCGTTGTATATAACATTGTTACGACCATTCAATCCATAAATCGCTTATTGCTTAACTATATTCTAAGTAACTCTCGCCATCGAACCTCAACTATTTATTTGTTAAGTAAGAAAGTCAATCAAGTTGGGGTATAATTACCACTCAGACCTTAACTGAACAACGTTCTTAACCTTGCAATAGACAAAGCTCACTGCTCCAACTTCTACAATCATTTGCTCACGCAAATTCTCGGATTTGGATTATGAATCCACTTCTTTCATGAAAAACATTTATTATAACGCTAACATTATAAACCCTACTTTCGAAATATCTAACTTCAAATATAACTTTTATTCTTTAATTTGAATAAATAAATAAACACCTAATTTATAAATAAATAAAACTTGATTTAAAAACCGGAAAGTATAAGTACTTTCCCGAATTCGATATAATCGAATTCAACGATTAACTCCCTTCGAGTAAAAAATATTCGATTAACTCACTACAAATGACTAATATTCGATTAACTCCTCTCGAATGACTAGATTCGATTAACTCCTCTCGAATAACTAAATTCGATTAACTCCTCTCGAATAACTAAATTCGATTAACTCCTCTCGATTAACTAATATTCGATTCACTCCCCTCGAATAACTAATATTCAATTCACTCCCTTCGAATAACTATATTCGATAACTAATATTCGACTAACTCTATTCAATTAACTAAAACTCGACTAACTCTAACGCGGTTAATGCTATTTGAATAACTCTAATTCGATTTAACTCTAATCGATTAACTTTAATTGATTAACTCTAACAGATTAACTCTAATCGATTAACTTTAATTGATTAACTCTAATCGATTAACTTTAACTGATTAACTCTAATCGACTTACTCTTATTCAAATAAATTATATTCGATAACTCTATTCGATTACAAATACTTCCTTTTCTACTTGTCTATATTTGTTTCATATAAATATTTACTTTACAACTTTATTTATTTTCTAAATAAATATTTCCTTTTCTATTTGTCTATATTTATTTCATATAAATATTTCCTTTTATAAAATCCTATTTATTTAAATAAATATTCCATTTCAATTCTATTTGCTTAACAAATAAATATTTCTTTCCAATTCTATTTATTTAACAAATAAATATTTCTTTTATAAAATTCCTTGATTTTATAATTATTTTCTTCTATAAAACCCTTTTACTTTTATATATAAAATCCATTGATTTTATGTAAATAATTTAATTTCAGAATACACTTTGAAAATCCCCTTTTTTACATTCCAGTCTTTGTGAAGACCCGGAACTTCCCCGTAAAGGAAAGCGTCGGATAGTTCGAGAACAAACCACAACAGAACACATATAAAAGAACGTTTCATTGTATATTACAACAATGCATCAGATTACAAGAATATACAGAGTATAAATGAATATTACACAGAAATATCAGAGATTTAAATTACATTTAAATACATAGCAGCGGAAAATAATACAATACACAACTAGAATGAGATATACGGATACAAAGCTTCCCGGATATCGTTCCAGCTGTAAACCAGGATCCTGTGAATATAAATCTGCAAAACCAAAACTACTAGCTGCCCGTGTCAAAATAAGGGCACCCAGAGTTTAGGTTAAAACAATAAACTCCAGGTCAGTCATGTGACTGGTGTGAGAACTAAAACAGTTAATCTTTATTTTAAATCATTAGGTAAATCAAGGGACCACGCCGTATAACACGGAACGGGTTTCCTCCCAAGAATACCAGTGCATAAACAAACAGCGCAATGCTAAATAAAGAAAAATGAAGCTGTTATAAGACCCAGGTCCTATCACACAATGCAATCGCAAGCCGGGGGATAGGGTTTTCCCTTATAACAGCTAAAGAATGCTTGATACGTTTAAAACAAATCATTTGATACTATTATAAGTGCATAGAGTATAAAACAACTTCAAATCATAAGTATCAATCATAGGCGGCATGAATGCCCCATACCACTATGTCGCCATATATAGGTTTACAAATAAAACCGCAAATGGCACGTATTTGGAAATTGGATTTCCGTCTATGAACCGAGGCAAAAGATAGTCCTCAACCGATTCGAGACGCTCTAGCCCGTGTCTCAGGAACAGCCGCAACTGCCCCATGGAGCGACAGGGCCGGTCCACACGGAGTGGATTATTATGCCTGAACAATACGTCTCCCCACCCTATGGGGTGTAAGTCTGGTCCGTCAGCCGACCAGAATGCATTCGGCCGAAACCGATATAACCGAGGCGCCTCGCAACAACCACAACCACATAAGTCAAACTCGTCAGGGCGTGTAAAACCACTGACGCCACTTCTAGCTAGAAAGAAACGCATGCCCTCCCTGAGGTCCGTCTCCCGTTTTTGGTTCATACCGGGTGTGAAACACGCGAGGTAAACGTTACACAAAGCTACGCCACAAAGGCCGTGCTTTGATCATCAACCACAAGACTTTGCTTTTCAACAGAAGCCTTGATCATTTGCATCTTAGCATGCCACACAGGCAAACCATCCTATGCCACCGATATCAGTCACACAGAATGAAATCCGATGTCAGACACACAGTCCATTTACAAGTCCGTTCTAGGTCTGAACGAAACCGGAGGCACCTAGTACCCCGCATATCCATCGATCTCCAAGTACGTCTGGACGATCACCAACTGTTTCCATCTTCTTGGGTGTACAGCCCAATCAAGATCATCAGTTATCACCCAAACGACGTGAAGACCTCCGGTCTTCGACCATCGTCTTCATCTTCGACTTATCGTCGTATCAGTTATTCAGAATGGGATAAACCCGGTCCTTCCGAATAACTCGCGTATATTTTAAATAAGTGTTACACAAACACAACATACGCCTCATTCCAATTCATTAGTCACTAACCGTAAATTAATCAAGAGAATAATTCCCCAAATATTAACCCCGAAGGCCGAAACCAACATCAGATCAATATCCAGAAAACCATTCTGCTTGGCTAACCGACAGTTAGTTTCTAAATTTCACGTTCAAATCTAATTAAAGATTTAACTATCGCCTGGAGCAAAACTGGTGATACTCCATTCTCGATCTTTTCAATCTAATTAAAGATTCATTAAAACTCCACTTAGTTTTAATCATTATCTGGGTTAAAGAATCAGTGTCATTTAAAACACGATTCACGATAAACCCAAAATCACATTCCATTAATTATCGGGTTAAAGAACAAGTGTTATTTAAAACACTGTTCACGATAAACCCAAAAATCAATACCAATTCAATTCCAATTAAATATCATTTAATTGGTACACTTCATTAAATCTAAATAAAAAGATTTAATCTTTTCTCAACTGGGTTCAAGAACAGTGTTAGTGAAGACACCATTCACGACAAACCCAAATCACATTCGACATTCAATACAAGGCTCTGAATAGAAAATATATCGGCTTATATTCAATATCGAATTCTACGACTAACAAATGTCGTATTGGAAATAACGATACAAATATATATCTTTCAAATTTCCATAACAACACCTGTAATATCACGAATTCCAACATCGAAATATTCCGAAGACAATTTCGATTCAAATCCACTCCAATGCAGTCATTGGAAATTTTGGTTATTTTCAAAACCATTTCAAATTCAATTTATTTATTTAAAAATAAATAGAATTATAATTCTAGTTCAAAACTAGTTCATTTCGATAAAAATCTATTTTTATCTTTTCAAATATGGAGTTTTTCATCCCAAACTTTCACAAATCATTTCTTATGATTTTACACAAATTATTACTATTTTTAATAATTTTATCAAGGCCCGTACAGTCGATTTCCATTAACGGCCATCGAACTGCACTTACAGCGACCTTTTTCGAATTTGATTTGGACGTATCTCCAAATCCAACCGTTAGATTTCAAATTTCTAACATTCATTAGAAAGCTCTTTTCGATACGAACCCAACGGTTCCGGTTTTAGGAGAATCCGACGGTCGGATCTCCCGCAATGTCCGTTTGAAATAAATGGTCGAAATTCACGAACTGCCGCGGCGCGGCGCGTTCTATTCAGGCCATTATATTATATATATAATATATATATCGTCGATTTCTATTTAAAACGAATTATATAAATAGTTTTGAATTCGTTTCAAAAATCTATTTCAACTTCCATTTCAATTCAAAACAAAATTGAATTCTTCTTTATAGATCCGTTTCAAAATTCATTTCTATTCAATTCAAATTTCAATTCAATTCGAATTCATTTCGAAATCACTTTCAATTCAATTCACTTCGTTTTCAATTCAATTCATTTCGAAATCGTTTTCAATTCAATTCATTTCGAAATCGTTTTCAATTCAATTCATTTCGAAATCGTTTTCAATTCAATTCATTTCGAAATCGTTTTCAATTCAATTCATTTCGAAATCGTTTTCAATTCACTTTCATTTCGAAACCGTTTTCAATTCACTTTCATTTCGAAATCACTTTCAATTCAATTCACTTCGAAATCACTTTCAATTCAATTCACTTTGAATTCGTTTTCAATTCAATTCACTTTGAATTCGTGTTCAATTCAATTCATTTCGAAATCGTTTTCAATTCAATTCATTTTGAATTCGTTTTCAACTCAATTCATTTCGAAATCACTTAAAATTGATATAAATATCGTTCACGTCAAAATGGCGTCAATCTAATCAACACGGCTTCATAAATTTCTATTTTCAAATATTCTATTTCAAATATTTCTTTTTCAAATATTTCTTTTTCAAAGCTGGAATGAGGCCCAATCAATTACCATATAAAATTAATTATATGGATTTGCATACAACACATGTATATAATAGCATTGAAAATAATCAACCATCAACCAAAGTGCACTACACTGTATAAGCATCAAATGTAGATATTCAACGCTTATAACAGCCTGTCAATCAATCGATCGACATATTTAATCAATCAGGATGAGTGAAATTCATATTTCATCCCAACACCCGTGTGGGGTTTCAAACAAACAAACAGAGATTTTATTCGTGCAGTTGGGCGATGTGTAAAATTTATCGACCCAATCAATGTCCTTCAAATAGGTGTACATAAACAAACCGTCTGGTTTGTAAATGAATATTTATTTTATTCACTTTCACTATATTCATATTCACGTTAAAAATTATATTTTTAACGATAAAACATTTTATTCTATCATATGAATTTCTATTATTCATTTACACAATAAAATGATATTTTTATTTTCTAACATATTTTAGAAAATTTCGGCGGCATAACGGCACGATACTAGAAACGGGACGAGGCCTAGCCTTATCCCCGGTCTAGTGAAGGCCCACGCCATTCACACATCAATCAAATCAATTCGTTATGTAAACCACAAAATTTGGAGTAAGAGTCTAACCTAGCCTTACTCCTTCGCCTTATAACGGCGCACGTCTAATCCTAACCAATTTATCGATTCGATTTTTCACACCACAAACCACATTCAAACCAATATCGCAATCAATCACCAAACAGTCAAACAAACAAGTCCATGGTCTGTGGACGATTGTGTCGGGTGCTACTAAGCACCGTCTGCATCCTAGTATATATATATATATATAACTAGAAAAATAAATTGAAAGGTGAGAAGTTCTCACATATAGCTATCCTAGCTCCACGGCACTTCATTGATAGGAATCTTCATCGCTATCGCATCTTCGTCATCTTCGTTGTCCGCTTTCACTACATATGTAAAAATCAAGTTTTTACTTCGCTATTCAATATTTAAAAATCAAATTTTTAGTTCAAAGTTCAATATATAAAAATCGAATTTCTAGTTCAAGGTTCAATATATAAAAATCGAATTTTTATTTCAAAGTTCAATATATAAAAATTCCCTTTTTTAACTCGAAGTTCAATATATAAAAATTCCCTTTTTTAACTCGAAGTTCAATATATAAAAATTCCCTTTTTCAACTCGAAGTTCAATATATAAAAATTCCCTTTTTCGTTCGCTATTCAATATAGAAAAATTTTATTTTTCTTTCGAAGTTTCATATATAAAAATTATATTTTTCTACCGAAGTTCATATATAAAAATTATATTTTTTCTCTTTTCTATATTATAAAAATTATATTTTTATTTTACCTAAAAATCAAATCTTTATGATATTAAAGTCATATCTTTCTATTTCGAAAATCAAATCTTTTTCTTTATTTTCCTAAAACATTAATTTCAGTTTTAAAATGAAAATAAGTTTTCAGTTTTTTTTTTTTTAAAAAAAAAAAATAAAATCAGTTTTTTTTTTCCTTTTATAAAATCTGTTTTTACATTATTTAAAAATCCAGTTTTCAGTTTCTTTTTAAAAATGCAGTTTTTACTTTATAAAAATTTCAGTTTTAATTCGTTAAAACAAACAGTTTTTATATAAAATAAAAATAAAATAAATAAAAATAAAATACAATTAAAACTTACAGAGGGTGGGCTGATGTAGGGTCGGAGACTGGGCGGTGCTGGAGTTCGACGAGGGGGGGGGGCTCGGTCGCAGTCAGAAGGGGGAGATGGCGCGAGGGGGTCTTCGCGGTTTGACTGGAGGGAAGGGGATCGGGGAAGAAGGAGGAGGAGAATAAGGGGAGGGCGGCGGCTCTGGGGGCGAAGTGGCGGCGGTGATGGCTACGGGGGGGGGGGGGGGGGGGGGTGGCGATCGGCGTTAATCGCCTGTGCGATTTAGGGTTTTTTTTTTTTTTTTCTTTCTTTTTGATTTTGATTTAAACGAACGGGGGGGGGGGGGCAGAGTTAAAAGGGGGAAAGGAGTTTTCTTCTTTTTTTTTTTTTTTTTTTTTTTTTGTAAAAATGTTGACTTTTACATACGACCTCGAAACGAGGTCCACCGCCTGCCGTCCATGGCGTATTACCCCCATTCCGAACACAATGGGATATGTATCGCAAGCTGATTCGCCTGTTTGAATCAGTTTCCGTTAAATTTACATTTAAATCATTATATTGAATTTTAAACGTACATTTCAAATTACCGGGGTCACATACTAACTAGAAAAATTCCAGAAAAATATTTTCTAGCTTCGTATTGACGATACGGTCCTAACAAAACTAGTTTCGTCGAATTCTGAGACCGTTAGAAAAATGGCCAATTTCCAGTCGATTAAAATCGACTGAAACTGGTCAAACGCGTTTTCCACGCTCACATATAGATTCGAAAAATTATGAAATTTGGAATCTAGCAATAACTCGACATCACGGACCCAACAAAACTGGTTTCGTCGAAATCCGATGTCATTTGCAAAATGTCCATTTTTAAGGGCCTGAATTCCATAGCGACTATTCAGAATTTTCAACTGGACATATCTTTTGATTCCTGATATGAAATTTCGATTTTTTTGATTCGTTGGAAAGATATTCACTATTAGATTCCATTATTTTTGGTTTCACTAAAATCCGGATTGTTTTGCACCCGGTACATTCAATTGAAGTTTGAAATCGAATTATCGAACTACCGCGCCTTTTTCAATTCTATTTATAATTATATATAAATATTTATATTCTAACGACGATGCGTATAATATATACGTTCGAATTATATTCAAAATAAATTTCTCATCGATACTATTTAAAATAATTCATTTTAAATAATCAAAATTCGCTAAAATGGCCAAAATAAAAATTTCAAACTGGCTCGCATTTTACGGGTTGTTACAATCTCCCCCACTTAAAACTTTTCGTCCCCGAAAAGGAACAAAGTCGAAAGTGGTTTGATTAATCAGCCCTACGCTCGATCTGGCTTCCATTCTCCAACTCTTTAGTTTCTGAGAATTTTCAAAATCTCAAAAATTTGGCTAACACCCTAAATTTTTGAAAAATTTCGCCATAACCTCCCCTGCAATGGGAGCATCGGGGAATTTCAAATAGCTTCCCCGGTCCTTCAGATCTCAAAAAGAAAAAGAAAAAGCCAAGCGGCTAGCCAATAGGCTCACAAAATCATCATCACCCAAACAAAACAGGAAATTATGTAGTAAACATGTACCTATTTGTCGGGCAAACAAATTTTATTCTCTGCTCTAGCCTCCTTGCTATGACCTGTTCAATGATATATATGTATATGCAAGCAAATGCAACCAATTTTCAATACAATCCAATATTCGATCAAATTAGGCATAATGGTTCAAAATTAGCAAACAAATGAACAAACAACACAAACATCAATCAATTAGTGAATTAGAGTTTCAAATTCATAATTTTGATACATATACAAAAATCATGTCTTTGATGCCAAATCACAACAATGTATTCTAGCTATATAAGATTTGGTTCTCACACCAGTCTAATGGAAATATATAGAAAATCACACCTTCGAAACACGAACATAAATACTGATGATGTCATGACAATCATCAGTACCATCCCCGGGCGACTAGAATGTGATTCCATATCTATCCAGTATATTAAAACTTTGAATATACGTTTGCAAGGCGTATATGCAAATTCTTTATATACTGAATTGTCCAAAATCAATATAAACAAATAATCAAATACGAATAGTTGATTTATATTTTCAAAACAAAAATGTTTTCATTTGAAAAATATACTCTTCACACCCGTTCTAGGATACTACTGATCCTATCTCTAACGAGTCATTCTAATTGGATATTACTAATCCAATATCTGATGAATTCTTTCGTATGGTTCTAATGTGTCTTGTTCTCTGAGCTCTGTAAACCAAAGCTCTGATACCAACTGTGAAGACCCGGAACTTCCCCGTAAAGGAAAGCGTCGGATAGTTCGAGAACAAACCACAACAGAACACATATAAAAGAACGTTTCATTGTATATTACAACAATGCATCAGATTACAAGAATATACAGAGTATAAATGAATATTACACAGAAATATCAGAGATTTAAATTACATTTAAATACATAGCAGCGGAAAATAATACAATACACAACTAGAATGAGATATACGGATACAAAGCTTCCCGGATATCGTTCCAGCTGTAAACCAGGATCCTGTGAATATAAATCTGCAAAACCAAAACTACTAGCTGCCCGTGTCAAAATAAGGGCACCCAGAGTTTAGGTTAAAACAATAAACTCCAGGTCAGTCATGTGACTGGTGTGAGAACTAAAACAGTTAATCTTTATTTTAAATCATTAGGTAAATCAAGGGACCACGCCGTATAACACGGAACGGGTTTCCTCCCAAGAATACCAGTGCATAAACAAACAGCGCAATGCTAAATAAAGAAAAATGAAGCTGTTATAAGACCCAGGTCCTATCACACAATGCAATCGCAAGCCGGGGGATAGGGTTTTCCCTTATAACAGCTAAAGAATGCTTGATACGTTTAAAACAAATCATTTGATACTATTATAAGTGCATAGAGTATAAAACAACTTCAAATCATAAGTATCAATCATAGGCGGCATGAATGCCCCATACCACTATGTCGCCATATATAGGTTTACAAATAAAACCGCAACCACCAAACCGCGAAGCGAGAACCCCCTATCATGTGTACCCGGCCTACTCAGGGCCAGCAACAAGAACTGGTGATACTCCATTCTCGATCTTTTCAATCTAATTAAAGATTCATTAAAACTCCACTTAGTTTTAATCATTATCTGGGTTAAAGAATCAGTGTCATTTAAAACACGATTCACGATAAACCCAAAATCACATTCCATTAATTATCGGGTTAAAGAACAAGTGTTATTTAAAACACTGTTCACGATAAACCCAAAAATCAATACCAATTCAATTCCAATTAAATATCATTTAATTGGTACACTTCATTAAATCTAAATAAAAAGATTTAATCTTTTCTCAACTGGGTTCAAGAACAGTGTTAGTGAAGACACCATTCACGACAAACCCAAATCACATTCGATATTCAATACAAGGCTCTGAATAGAAAATATATCGGCTTATATTCAATATCGAATTCTACGACTAACAAATGTCGTATTGGAAATAACGATACAAATATATATCTTTCAAATTTCCATAACAACACCTGTAATATCACGAATTCCAACATCGAAATATTCCGAAGACAATTTCGATTCAAATCCACTCCAATGCAGTCATTGGAAATTTTGGTTATTTTCAAAACCATTTCAAATTCAATTTATTTATTTAAAAATAAATAGAATTATAATTCTAGTTCAAAACTAGTTCATTTCGATAAAAATCTATTTTTATCTTTTCAAATATGGAGTTTTTCATCCCAAACTTTCACAAATCATTTCTTATGATTTTACACAAATTATTACTATTTTTAATAATTTTATCAAGGCCCGTACAGTCGATTTCCATCAACGGCCATCGAACTGCACTTACAGCGACCTTTTTCGAATTTGATTTGGACGTATCTCCAAATCCAACCGTTAGATTTCAAATTTCTAACATTCATTAGAAAGCTCTTTTCGATACGAACCCAACGGTTCCGGTTTTAGGAGAATCCGACGGTCGGATCTCCCGCAATGTCCGTTTGAAATAAATGGTCGAAATTCACGAACTGCCGCGGCGCGGCGCGTTCTATTCAGGCCATTATATTATATATATAATATATATATCGTCGATTTCTATTTAAAACGAATTATATAAATAGTTTTGAATTCGTTTCAAAAATCTATTTCAACTTCCATTTCAATTCAAAACAAAATTGAATTCTTCTTTATAGATCCGTTTCAAAATTCATTTCTATTCAATTCAAATTTCAATTCAATTCGAATTCATTTCGAAATCACTTTCAATTCAATTCACTTCGTTTTCAATTCAATTCATTTCGAAATCGTTTTCAATTCAATTCATTTCGAAATCGTTTTCAATTCAATTCATTTCGAAATCGTTTTCAATTCAATTCATTTCGAAATCGTTTTCAATTCAATTCATTTCGAAATCGTTTTCAATTCACTTTCATTTCGAAACCGTTTTCAATTCACTTTCATTTCGAAATCACTTTCAATTCAATTCACTTCGAAATCACTTTCAATTCAATTCACTTTGAATTCGTTTTCAATTCAATTCACTTTGAATTCGTGTTCAATTCAATTCATTTCGAAATCGTTTTCAATTCAATTCATTTTGAATTCGTTTTCAACTCAATTCATTTCGAAATCACTTAAAATTGATATAAATATCGTTCACGTCAAAATGGCGTCAATCTAATCAACACGGCTTCATAAATTTCTATTTTCAAATATTCTATTTCAAATATTTCTTTTTCAAATATTTCTTTTTCAAAGCTGGAATGAGGCCCAATCAATTACCATATAAAATTAATTATATGGATTTGCATACAACACATGTATATAATAGCATTGAAAATAATCAACCATCAACCAAAGTGCACTACACTGTATAAGCATCAAATGTAGATATTCAACGCTTATAACAGCCTGTCAATCGATCGATCGACATATTTAATCAATCAGGATGAGTGAAATTCATATTTCATCCCAACACCCGTGTGGGGTTTCAAACAAACAAACAGAGATTTTATTCGTGCAGTTGGGCGATGTGTAAAATTTATCGACCCAATCAATGTCCTTCAAATAGGTGTACATAAACAAACCGTCTGGTTTGTAAATGAATATTTATTTTATTCACTTTCACTATATTCATATTCACGTTAAAAATTATATTTTTAACGATAAAACATTTTATTCTATCATATGAATTTCTATTATTCATTTACACAATAAAATGATATTTTTATTTTCTAACATATTTTAGAAAATTTCGGCGGCATAACGGCACGATACTAGAAACGGGACGAGGCCTAGCCTTATCCCCGGTCTAGTGAAGGCCCACGCCATTCACACATCAATCAAATCAATTCGTTATGTAAACCACAAAATTTGGAGTAAGAGTCTAACCTAGCCTTACTCCTTCGCCTTATAACGGCGCACGTCTAATCCTAACCAATTTATCGATTCGATTTTTCACACCACAAACCACATTCAAACCAATATCGCAATCAATCACCAAACAGTCAAACAAACAAGTCCATGGTCTGTGGACGATTGTGTCGGGTGCTACTAAGCACCGTCTGCATCCTAGTATATATATATATATATATAACTAGAAAAATAAATTGAAATGTGAGAAGTTCTCACATATAGCTATCCTAGCTCCACGGCACTTCATTGATAGGAATCTTCATCGCTATCGCATCTTCGTCATCTTCGTTGTCCGCTTTCACTACATATGTAAAAATCAAGTTTTTACTTCGCTATTCAATATTTAAAAATCAAATTTTTAGTTCAAAGTTCAATATATAAAAATCGAATTTCTAGTTCAAGGTTCAATATATAAAAATCGAATTTTTATTTCAAAGTTCAATATATAAAAATTCCCTTTTTTAACTCGAAGTTCAATATATAAAAATTCCCTTTTTTAACTCGAAGTTCAATATATAAAAATTCCCTTTTCCAACTCGAAGTTCAATATATAAAAATTCCCTTTTTCGTTCGCTATTCAATATAGAAAAATTTTATTTTTCTTTCGAAGTTTCATATATAAAAATTATATTTTTCTACCGAAGTTCATATATAAAAATTATATTTTTTCTCTTTTCTATATTATAAAAATTATATTTTTATTTTACCTAAAAATCAAATCTTTATGATATTAAAGTCATATCTTTCTATTTCGAAAATCAAATCTTTTTCTTTATTTTCCTAAAACATTAATTTCAGTTTTAAAATGAAAATAAGTTTTCAGTTTTTTTTTTTTTTTTTTTAAAAAAAAAAATAAAATCAGTTTTTTTTCCTTTTATAAAATCTGTTTTTACATTATTTAAAAATCCAGTTTTCAGTTTCTTTTTAAAAATGCAGTTTTTACTTTATAAAAATTTCAGTTTTAATTCGTTAAAACAAACAGTTTTTATATAAAATAAAAATAAAATAAATAAAAATAAAATACAATTAAAACTTACAGTGGGTGGGCTGATGTCGGGTCGGAGACTGGGCGGTGCTGGAGTTCGACGAGGGGGGGGGGCTCGGTCGCAGTCGGAAGGGGGAGATGGCGCGAGGGGGTCTTCGCGGTTTGACTGGAGGGAAGGGGATCGGGGAAGAAGGAGGAGGAGAATAAGGGGAGGGCGGCGGCTCTGGGGGCGAAGTGGCGGCGGTGATGGCTACGGGGGGGGGGGGGGGGGTGGCGATCGGCGTTAATCGCCTGTGCGATTTAGGGTTTTTTTTTTTTTTTTTTTCTTTCTTTTTGATTTTGATTTAAACGAACGGGGGGGGGGCCAGAGTTAAAAGGGGGAAAGGAGTTTTCTTCTTTTTTTTTTTTTTTTTTTTTGTAAAAATGTTGACTTTTACATACGACCTCGAAACGAGGTCCACCGCCTGCCGTCCATGGCGTATTACCCCCATTCCGAACACAATGGGATATGTATCGCAAGCTGATTCGACTGTTTGAATCAGTTTCCGTTAAATTTACATTTAAATCATTATATTGAATTTTAAACGTACATTTCAAATTACCGGGGTCACATACTAACTAGAAAAATTCCAGAAAAATATTTTCTAGCTTCGTATTGACGATACGGTCCTAACAAAACTAGTTTCGTCGAATTCTGAGACCGTTAGAAAAATGGCCAATTTCCAGTCGATTAAAATCGACTGAAACTGGTCAAACGCGTTTTCCTTTGCCACGCTCACATATAGATTCGAAAAATTATGAAATTTGGAATCTAGCAATAACTCGACATCACGGACCCAACAAAACTGGTTTCGTCGAAATCCGAGGTCATTTGCAAAATGTCCATTTTTAAGGGCCTGAATTCCATAGCGACTATTCAGAATTTTCAACTGGACATATCTTTTGATTCCTGATATGAAATTTCGATTTTTTTGATTCGTTGGAAAGATATTCACTATTAGATTCCATTATTTTTGGTTTCACTAAAATCCGGATTGTTTTGCACCCGGTACATTCAATTGAAGTTTGAAATCGAATTATCGAACTACCGCGCCTTTTTCAATTCTATTTATAATTATATATAAATATTTATATTCTAACGACGATGCGTATAATATATACGTTCGAATTATATTCAAAATAAATTTCTCATCGATACTATTTAAAATAATTCATTTTAAATAATCAAAATTCGCTAAAATGGCCAAAATAAAAATTTCAAACTGGCTCGCATTTTACGGGTTGTTACAGTCTTACAGTATTTAAAATACCAAATAACAATGATCGATATCATTCAAACACATAAAATCAACAACAGATTATATAGCACATCATATATCACAATATATGAAAAAAAACAATATTTTATATATTGAGGAACCCAGTTGGGTCCCTCCAACCTGTTTTCCTGCATCACAGATGTTAAACAATATAATCAACATCGATTTCATTCAATATGAAATATTTTGCTAACAGAATCAATATTTGATTAACGATTTATATATCGTTATCTATAATTTCAACCAATACATAGGCAATTCAACCAAACAGTTAACACACAGAAATCAATATATAATTATCAGTTCTAAGAATATGTTATAAAAATATAACTGTTCAGAGTTGGTGAGTTTTACTCACATTGGACGATCGTCGTTAATTATGATAACCATCGCTTGATTCAGACAGACAATTTATTTTGCTATAAATTGTAACAAGCTTCAATTCACTCCCAGTGAGTTCCAGTTGTAGTCGTCGTCCATACGATCCTATCGGATCCTGTTTTGCTGAATTTGGGTAATGTATGGCCAAGTTATGATTTATACAAGTTTATATACTATTTAAAGTAAATTGTACTAAACTGTATTTTTCCACTTGGGCTTACTATTTAGTTAAGGCCCATTACCACTCACATTAAACTGACCCGCACCCGATTCCTTTCTTCCCCAAAATATGTCGTGAGTTTCCTGTGCAAACGATGGCCATTTTCCAAACTCCACCTCCAAACCACACCTTCAGTACTTCATGAAATCCCAAACAAGAATTACCAAACCACTCCTCTTCGCCTATCCTTCCATTTCATCACCGTAATGACCAACTCGTCATCACCATTATCCTCGCGTTCTTTCACCAACACAATAGCCGATTGCCATAAATTTGAACCGGAGTCCACCAAATCACCTCCAAAGGTGTGCTTCCACCCCTGTATCACAACACCAGCCTCCATTTCGAAGATCCATGCTCTAATTCCCAGAATGATGAAGCCCTAGCTTTTACTGTAAAAATTCGAACTTGAGAAATCACGTTCGCACCCAACAAGGATAGTGTCAGCATGAAGATGCGGGTCTCAGGAATTCAAAGAAAGGAGCTTTGTGATTTTAGGATTTTCTTTGAATTGTTTGCATTTTCCTTCGATCGAAGTTCTACTGAGACATTACTTCTCGTGGCGGCCGAGAAAAGGGATCATGGAAAATGAGATAGGTTTAAGTTGGAAAGGTTATTATATAGGATTTCTTTACTTTGTTGAGAGGCCTTTATTCTTCCACGTTGCATTTTACTATAGTGGTGGCTGAACAAAGGAATGTGTGGCCTTTGTTTGATCCAGAGAATGAAGTCCAGGTGTAATGACCCGCATTGGCAGAGGTATTAGAATTAATTTATTTAATTATACAAATGGTGGGTTAGTGAATTTAATGGTCGTGGAATTAAATAATGGTGAATATTTAATTAAAATAATAAATTAAATAATATATTTAATTCTGAAATAATCAGAATTGGCTGAAATGACGATATGGTGTGAACCAGATCATCTGTGATATTTAATTCAGCCTGGAATTGAATTTGAATAACGAATATATTCAATCGTCGACAGTTGAACGTATAGTTTATAATATAATTATAAACGAGCTCGAAATGGCGCTGCAGTTCGTAAATTGGCGATTCGAACTTCAACTGGATGTACAGGATTCATTTTAAATCGAATTTCTGTTAAACAAGAAACGTGTGGAGCTGGTGGAGTATATCTTTCTAGTGGAAGAGAAAGATCGGGATTTCGTCGTGTAGATTTTGAGGTATGTCCAAATCAAATTTTAAAATAGTCGCTATAGAATCGCTTATCGACCATAACGGTTATTTCAAAATAACTAGATATCGGGTTTGAATTTAGACAAGGTTCTTTTGGGAAGTAGTGATAATTTAATTTTTAGAATTTTATGGTAATTTTTAATTAATTTAATATGCGACTTTTTATTTGAAGTATTTCGCACCCTGTAATCAACATTCTTGGGGTTTCATAATAAAAGTTAACCTACCGATATTTTTATATTTTTGGGATCATGGGGCATCGCTGATGACAACGGTATTTTTATTTTCGTCGATTGAGGTCCGAAAATAAGTGGAGTTTTATGAAATGGGGTACCCTAAAATATCCTAACTAATATATGGACTAAATCAAGCCACACACTCAATTTTCCAAGCCACACATACCAAGTATAAACGCAGAAAAACGTGGAGAAGTCTCCACAGCAAAAACTCAAAGCAAAACCATCCTATATAATGACCTCCTTAAAACCATCGTCCAACCTAATTCATTTCTCTTCCTAGTCAACAGACATCGCGCCTCCACTTTAAATAAGAAACCGTGAAAACTTATTCATCTAAAATCAAAATAAATCCAAATAAAAGTTTATAAATTTCTAATTATATGTATTGGAGTTCCTAAGCTTGTTCTCTTCGACCTAGTATGCAAATAGCAGGGCGCGATTGATTTTCCAGTTGCTCCAAGTGGAACGACAGAACCTAGGGTTGTAAATTCGGGGAGATTAAGGCTTTGTTGGATGAAGTGGAGGTCAGTTTTGAACTAAGAATGGGAGGCCGTGGGTGTCTGAAGACTTTCAAGGGTTTTCAGCAATAAAAAAAAAGGTTGCGACCTGCACCGTTGGAAGGTAGAAATCGTGATGTATATATGGGGATCGAACTGTACAGTATGTGTATGATTGAAAAGAGGACTCGAAGAGAAGAGGAAGGGTGGTGGGGTTGAGTGATTTAATGGAGGAACGATTGAGAATTGGGGAGGTCAACGTTCGATGTTTGGGTATGAGGTTTTTCTGAGGTGGAGTGATCTTAATTTGGGAAGAAGGGTGTTAAAGTGGAGCGGGCTGCTTCGGTGATGGATTTGTTTGGGTTTTGGACTTGAATGGGGTGAGGCCCATCTCTATTTTTGAATGCATTTTTTTAGTTAATGTTTAAATCGAATATTGTATTAACTTCAAAATCTCATAACGTATGTATACGATGTCGGAATTCAGAAAATCAGGATCCGTCAGGATCGTATTGACGGGGGCTACACGTTGGAAATGATTTGAAATAGTTCTGAGCTTGTTGGAAATTATGACGGGATAAAACGCCAATCTGAACCGACGACAGTTTATCGTTATTTAACTATAACATCCAAAGTGAGTAAATCTCACTAACTCTTAACAGTTTATAATTTCATGTTGTATTTTTAGAACTGTTAGATATTGGATGATTGACTGTGTGTGACTGTTTGATTGAACTGCTAGTCTGTTAGTTAAATTTTCTATATTTGATTCTGTTTAACAGAATATATCATATAGAACTGAAAAGTGATGTTATCTATATTGTTTAACATCTGTGATGCAGGGAAACAGGTTGGAGGAAACCAACGGGATTCCTCAACATTTATTTTACTGTTTTCATATATTGTGATATATGATGTGTTATATACTCTGTTATGGATTATGGGTGTTGGAATGATGTTGATCATTTTTATTCGATATTTTAAATATCATAAAAGACCCTGGGATGTAAAAAGAATTTATTTCAATGTATATTGAAATAAAGGAATTTTATAAAATCACAGGATTTTATAAAAGGAAATATTTATAAAACGAACAGGGTTTTATAAAAGGGATATTTATTTAGAAAATAAATAGAAATAGAAAAGGGATATTTATTTAGAAAATAAATAGAAGTTATAAATAGGAAATATTTGTAAGGATAAATAGAAGTTATAAATAGGAAATATTTGTAACGGTAAATAGAAGTTATAAATAGGAAATATTTGTAACGGTAAATAGAAGTTATAAATAGGAAATATTTGTAAGGATAAATAGAAGTTATAAATAGGAAATATTTGTAACGGTAAATAGAAGTTATAAATAGGAAATATTTGTAACGGTAAATAGAAGTTATAAATAGGAAATATTTGTAACGGTAAGTAAACGTTATAAAAAGAAAATAGTTGTAACGGAAAACGTAGTTTATAAAAGGAGCTAATCGATGTTAGTAAAGCGATTAGTGTTAAAGTTAAAAGGAGCTAATCGATGTTAGTTAATCGATTAGTGTTAAAGTTAAAAAGGAGTTAATCGATGTTAGTTAATCGATTAGTGTTAAAGTTAAAAAGAAGTTAATCGATGTTAGTTAATCGATTAGAGAATAAAGTTAAAAAGAAGTTAATCGATGTTAGTTAATCGATTAGTGTTAAAGTTAAAAAGAAGTTAATCGATGTTAGTTAATCGATTAGGGTTAAAGTAAAAGGAGTTAATAAAATATAGTTTATTCGAATAGAAAGCAAAGAAGTTAATCGATGTTAGTTAATCGATTAGTGTTAAAGTTAAAAAGAAGTTAATCGATGTTAATTAATCGATTAGGGTTAAAGTAAAATGAGTTAATCGAATATAGTTTATTCGAATAGAAAGCAAAGGAGCTAATCGATGTTAGTTAAATCGATTAGTGTTAAAGTAAAAAGAAGTTAATCGATGTTAGTTAATCGATTAGGGTTAAAGTAAAAGGAGTTAATAAAATATAGTTTATTCGAATAAAGTTAGTAAATCGAATATAGTTTATTCGAATGGGGTTAAGTGAATAGAGTAAATGAAATAGAGATCTATGCAAAGGAGGGTTAAGTAAGGAAGATAGTAAAAGGAGTTATAAAGTGAACTTTGCCTATTTCAAAGTTAGAAATGTTGTTCAGTTAAGGTCTGAGAGGTAGTTCTACCCCAACTTGATTGACTTCATTTTTAACTAAGGAATAGTTAATGTTCGGCAGTAAAGGAAATGGTTTGAGTTGGCATCGCGATGGTTTGTTTAAACATCTGTCTAAGTCCAATGAAGAAGCTTTGGAAATGTTTTCCAAATAAGGAACCAGAAATGTTTTCTAATAAAGAAAACAAGAAATGGAAATGTTTTCCATTGTTAATAATGTATATTTTCCAAATTTAGAAAATAAGAAATGTTGAATATAGGAAAATAGGAGATAAGTAAATTAATGAAATAAAGAGATAAATGTTGAATGATGTTTGATCGATATAAATTTCCATCTGGAAATAATATCGTTGTTTGCACACTTGTTTTTATTCGATAGTTAAATCACAGACTATCGAAGTTTTGACCATTTTAACGTTGTTAATATGGAGAGACCGGTTGGATGATTATCCAAAGAACCACTCTGTATTGGCATAAGCGTTGCGAATCATATATGCCAAAGATAAGTGAAGACGGAGTTATGCAAGGGCTATCCTGTTTACAGAATAGTGCCTTCGGTTCATCCTGTTCCTGGATGACTTGTATGGACGGATGTCTGACAGAGTATTTCCAAACGATCGCATATATTGATTTCTCCAACTGTACCAAGAGTGGAAGCGGAGAAGGAAACTTCTTTTAGATAACACATAATGTATGGTTGAGGACGTCAATCGGCGATTTGATGGATTTGACGATGTGGCATTCAAAGTGAATCTGGTATGATGATAAAGCGTAGCTTCTAGCCTCATCATCCGGTAAATGACAGAAATCGGGCAGGCAGCATGGCTAAGTCGGTCGCACCGAAGTAGGGTGTATAATCACCTGATCTAGAGTTTCATTTACTTCTAAAAATCTATTGTTGATGCTGTCCCATTCGGGAAACGGTTGCTGATCCCAACTGTTGGTGATATACATTCGATACACTCAAGCGAAATGAGTGGTCGGTCATGTGTGGCCGGGTTGCAAGATGTTCTTGTTGAACCCAGTGTATTCCTCTCTAGAGGTACACGAGCGAAAGGTGATTCCATACCTTGTCATAGTTGGAAATCCATTACCTAATACGTGCTTGCGGTTTTGATTGTATACTATATATGTAGAACGTGAGATGAAATCGTTTCTGCTAGATGATTATATATATACTGTGGTTGATAGACATTATTATAATATCAAAAGGTTTTTGATATAAAGATATTTTGGATTCTCATAAGGGAAAAACCCGTTCCGTTATGCGGCGTGGTCTTATGAGATATCATTTACTTGTTCAATTGTTTTTAAACTGTTTTACTCATACCAGTCCCATGACTGACCCGGAGTTTATTTTGTTGTTTTCCCTAAACTCTTGGGTGCCTAAATTTGTATGGGCAGTCAAGTAGTCGGGATTTTACAGATATAGTTGAAGAGCTGGAGCAGGAGGCTTCAGGATCATATAGCTATAGTTATTTCCGCTGTGTTGTAAGTGCTGTACTTGATAATGATGTATATTCAAATACAGATGTATATTTCAAAGTTATGTTACATATATTATATGTTATTCGTTCCGCTGTGAGATTCGTGTTACTCTGATGTTGTGTTCTTCTTCTTCTTCTATTCTAATTTTCTATCTTATCTTTCCTCACCCTCTAATTTCTTTCACTAATTACCAGGATTTTTCGGTGTTTTGGTTATCGACATCGCGTTTATGTCGATAACCAAAGTCGCTCGAAATCCGGGTCGTTACAGTTGGTATCAGAGCTTAAGTTAAGAATTACTTGGCTCTGTGGCGTGACTCGGTAGAGATAGGGTTAGTAATACCCTAGATTGAGTTTGAGTGTATATGTACGAGTGGACGTATTTGTTATTGATATAAAAATTGTTTTATATTGTGGAGATCCATTGGTTGAGTTGTTTGTGAATTCTGGTCGATCAGTTTGATCCACTGTATCGGTAGGGATTTCGTAAACACTTGAATACGATGAACCATCATGGTATGTTTTGAAAGAGGGTAAATGAAAATAGTTTACCCAACGTATATTTTGATATATAGTGGATATATTGGTTGTTATTATAATCGAGTAAGATTATAAATTAAATGGTTATGTAAATAACCAATCAGAATTCATATAAGTGAAATACGTGAAATCAGATGAGTTAAATCTGAAATTTAAACCAGAAATTGAAGTTAAAAATCTGAAGAATTGGATAAGTGTTTGTAAATGGATTTGGATTAAAAATAAGGAAAATTTAAGATCCTAGGAAATTTTAAATTGTTTTACAAGCAGTGTGAATTATATTTGGAAATGAATTTCAAAGTGGAAATGTTTAGAAATGGTTTTATAGTATTGAACTCACTTCGATCGCTGGAAAATAGATTCTGATAATGACAGCTGCATCATCAGTATTCATTTTCGAGTTGTAAGTGACGAATTACTACCAGAGATACTGTTTTGAAATTGTTTTGGGAAAGACAAGTGTGTTGAATTTCAAAATGGGATTTATAAAATAGAATTTGAACTTTTAAATAGATTTGAATATAGAAATTCAAAGGGAGTTTGAGTATATGAAACTCAATGGAAGTGATATAGAATTTGAATATAGAAATTCAAATGGCGTTTGGATATAGAAAATATAAGAGATTTCAAATATAGGATTTGAATATCGAAAGTGAAATGAAATTTGAATGTAGAGGATTCAAATAGAATTGAAAAGGAAATTTGAATAAAGAAGATTCAAATAGAATTGAATTTGAAATTTGAATATAGAAGATTCAAAGGGAATTGAAATGAAATAAAGAGAATTCAAATAGATTTGAATATAGAAATTCAAATGGAGTTTGAAAATAGATTTGAATAATGAAATTCATATATGGAATTTGAATAAGTAAATTGAAATGAAATTCAAATATAGAATTTGAATAAGAGAATTGAAATGGAATTTGAATATGGGAAATTCAAATAAAATTGAAATGGAATTCAATTTGTTTATAAACAAGTTAAACCTATATTTGAACATGTATACTTAAATAAAAAGGTGAAATGGGCTAACCACTAATTTGAAAATCACTTAATGAACTAAGTTAAAATGATTGGATTAAGTTGAAATGAATTAGAAATGTATGGATATACATGAGATAGGTATGGATAAGGTATGAAGGTATATAAATAGAATGCTCGACAAAAAGGTATGTATTTAATTCATATATGAGATTTTATGCGCCGAATCGGCTAGCCGCTTGGCTTTTCTTTTTCTTTTTGATTGGAGAAGGCCTGTGTGGCAGTTTGGGGATTTTCCCGATGCTCCCGGTACAAAGGAGGTTATGGCGAATTTTTCCAGGAATTTAAGGAGTTAGAATATTTTTAAGATAATTTGATAGTTAGAATCAACGTATCGATATATATATAGAAGTCGATAAGGAAATGACCTTGGAAATAGAATAGTGAAATCAAAAAGGAAGACCAAGAATAAAATCTAGTAAGAATAGAAAGAGGAAGTGTATAGGTGTTTAAAAGTGAATAAGTAGTTGTATGGTATTGATTATTCGAGTAAGTAGTCATATCTGTTTTGGCGTTATAAATGTTATTCAGTCAAGGTCTGAGAGGTAGTTATACCCCAACTTGATTGATTTCATTATTAACAAATAAATAGTAAGATTTCAGGCTCGAAGATCAATGGTGAATAAGAGTTAGTTGAATATATTATTTGGGTTGTCGTAGCGATGTTTTACACAACATCCGTTTTAACCCAAATAAGTGTAAGCTTGGAGTTATAATAAAGAATATTTCCTAAGTATATAAATAAACGAGGTCAGAAAGGAGATAAGTGATTGGAATATTTTCCAATTATAAATAACATATATTTTCTAAAGTTTAGAAAATAAAGGAAGGTGATATTCGGAAATGTTTTCCAAATAACATAAAAGGCCAATATGGTTATTGAAAATATTTGGTTAACAAATATTGATAAAGAGATAGAGAAGTGATTTAACTAATGGAATTATGATTATGGGCTCAGTTGAATTTCAAAAAGGAAAATTTGATTGTTGAAAAGAGTAGACTGTTTGAAAACTCCCAGGGAAAGACTGTTTGAATTAAAAACAAATTTAACAAAAAAATTTGCGAAAGCAGATTTGAATGAAAGCAAATTCAGTTAAGTGGTAACTGAAGTTGAATTGAAAACGAATAAGATTGGATTTGTGAAATTAGAATCCGAAATGGTATTGGATTGATGAGTTAAGGAATTGAAAATCAAGAGAAGAAAACTCGAGTTGAAATGAAAATTTGGCTTGGTAAAAAGCGAATGGTTGTGTTGGAGATAAAAGTGATTTCATCATTTGATTGGGATAACACTGGTATATGCTGAGTTGATAGCATATGGAAGTGATAGAGTTGATATGCCCGACGAAAAGGTACAAGTTTATATTCGATATAAGCATGAGATTTATGAGCCGAATGGGCAAGCCGCTTGGCTGTTTGATTTTCTTTTGGGTTGGAGATGGCCCAGAGAGGCGAGTTGGAGTTGTACCGATTGACCAGTACAAAGGAGGTGCTGGAGAAAATTTTCGAAGAGTTAAGGCATTAGAAAATTTTCAGGATTTTTGAAAATATCCGTTGATAAGAATTATTTAATAATTTAATTGAAATTAAATTTGGTTCAGTTGAAACTGAAGTTAAGAAGTGAACAAATGTGTTCTAACCAGTCGATAGGGTCGTCCTCTACCTTTTAGCAATTTCGAGGACGAAATTATTTTAAGTGGGGAAGAATGTAATGATCCGCATTGGCAGAGGTATTAGAATTAATTTATTTAATTATACAAATGGTGGGTTAGTGAATTTAATGGTCGTGGAATTAAATAATGGTGAATATTTAATTAAAATAATAAATTAAATAATATATTTAATTCTGAAATAATCAGAATTGACTGAAATGACGATATGGTGTGAACCAGATCATCTGTGATATTTAATTCAGCCTGGAATTGAATTTGAATAACGAATATATTCAATCGTCGACAGTTGAACGTATAGTTTATAATATAATTATAAACGAGCTCGAAATGGCGTTGCAGTTCGTAAATTGGCGATTCGAACTTCAACTGGATGTACAGGATTCATTTTAAATCGGATTTCTGTTAAACAAGAAACGTGTGGAGCTGGTGGAGTATATCTTTCTAGTGGAAGAGAAAGATCGGGATTTCGTCGTGTAGATTTTGAGGTATGTCCAAATCAAATTTTAAAATAGTCGCTATAGAATCGCTTATCGACCATAACGGTTATTTCAAAATAACTAGATATCGGGTTTGAATTTAGACAAGGTTCTTTTGGGAAGTAGTGATAATTTAATTTTTAGAATTTTATGGTAATTTTTAAATAATTTAATATGCGACTTTTTATTTGAAGTATTTCGCACCCTGTAATCAACATTCTTGGGGTTTCATAATAAAAGTTAACCTACCGATATTTTTATATTTTTGGGATCATGGGGCATCGCTGATGACAACGGTATTTTTATTTTCGTCGATTGAGGTCCGAAAATAAGTGGAGTTTTATGAAATGGGGTACCCTAAAATATCCTAACTAATATATGGACTAAATCAAGCCACACACTCAATTTTCTCAGCCACACATACCAAGTATAAACGCAGAAAAACGTGGAGAAGTCTCCACAGCAAAAACTCAAAGCAAAACCATCCTATATAATGACCTCCTTAAAACCATCGTCCAACCTAATTCATTTCTCTTCCTAGTTAACAGACATCGCGCCTCCACTTTAAGTAAGAAACCGTGAAAACTTATTCATCTAAAATCAAAATAAATCCAAATAAAAGTTTATAAATTTCTAATTATATGTATTGGAGTTCCTAAGCTTGTTCTCTTCAACCTAGTATGCAAATAGCAGGGCGCGATTGATTTTCCAGTTGCTCAAAGTGGAACGACAGAACCTAGGGTTGTAAATTCGGGGAGATTAATGCTTTGTTGGATGAAGTGGAGGTCAGTTTTGAACTAAGAATGGGAGGCCGTGGGTGTCTGAAGACTTTCAAGGGTTTTCAGCAATAAAAAAAAAGGTTGCGACCTGCACCGTTGGAAGGTAGAAATCGTGATGTATATATGGGGATCGAACTGTACAGTATGTGTATGATTGAAAAGAGGACTCGAAGAGAAGAGGAAGGGTGGTGGGGTTGAGTGATTTAATGGAGGAACGATTGAGAATTGGGGAGGTCAACGTTCGATGTTTGGGTCTGAGGTTTTTCTGAGGTGGAGTGATCTTAATTTGGGAAGAAGGGTGTTAAAGTGGAGCGGGCTGCTTCGGTGATGGATTTGTTTGGGTTTTGGGCTTGAATGGGGTGAGGCCCATCTCTATTTTTGAATGCATTTTTTTTAGTTAATGTTTAAATCGAATATTGTATTAACTTCAAAATCTCATAACGTATGTATACGGTGTCGGAATTCAGAAAATCAGGATCCGTCAGGATCGTATTGATGGGGGCTACACGTTGGAAATGATTTGAAATAGTTCTGAGCTTGTTGGAAATTATGACGGGATAAAACGCCAATCTGAACCGACGACAGTTTATCGTTATTTAACTATAACGTCCAAAGTGAGTAAATCTCACTAACTCTTAACAGTTTATAATTTCATGTTGTATTTTTAGAACTGTTAGATATTGGATGATTGACTGTGTGTGACTGTTTGATTGAACTGCTAGTCAGTTAGTTAAATTTTCTATATTTGATTCTGTTTAACAGAATATATCATATAGAACTGAAAAGTGATGTTATTTATATTGTTTAACATCTGTGATGCAGGGAAACAGGTTGGAGGAATCCAACGGGATTCCTCAACATTTATTTTACTGTTTTCATATATTGTGATATATGATGTGTTATATAATCTGTTATGGATTATGGGTGTTGGAATGATGTTGATCATTTTTATTCGATATTTTAAATATCATAAAAGACCCTGGGATGTAAAAAGAATTTATTTCAATGTATATTGAAATAAAGGAATTTTATAAAATCACAGGATTTTATAAAAGGAAATATTTATAAAACGAACACGGTTTTATAAAAGGGATATTTATTTAGAAAATAAATAGAAATATAAAAGGGATATTTATTTAGAAAATAAATAGAAGTTATAAATAGGAAATATTTGTAAGGATAAATAGAAGTTATAAATAGGAAATATTTGTAACGGTAAATAGAAGTTATAAATAGGAAATATTTCTAACGGTAAATAGAAGTTATAAATAGGAAATATTTGTAAGGATAAATAGAAGTTATAAATAGGAAATATTTGTAACGTTAAATAGAAGTTATAAATAGGAAATATTTGTAACGGTAAATAGAAGTTATAAATAGGAAATATTTGTAACGGTAAGTAAACGTTATAAAAAGAAAATAGTTGTAACGGAAAACGTAGTTTATAAAAGGAGCTAATCGATGTTAGTAAAGCGATTAGTGTTAAAGTTAAAAGGAGCTAATCGATGTTAGTTAATCGATTAGTGTTAAAGTTAAAAAGGAGTTAATCGATGTTAGTTAATCGATTAGTGTTAAAGTTAAAAAGAAGTTAATCGATGTTAGTTAATCGATTAGAGAATAAAGTTAAAAAGAAGTTAATCGATGTTAGTTAATCGATTAGTGTTAAAGTTAAAAAGAAGTTAATCGATGTTAGTTAATCGATTAGGGTTAAAGTAAAAGGAGTTAATAAAATATAGTTTATTCGAATAGAAAGCAAAGAAGTTAATCGATGTTAGTTAATCGATTAGTGTTAAAGTTAAAAAGAAGTTAATCGATGTTAATTAATCGATTAGGGTTAAAGTAAAATGAGTTAATCGAATATAGTTTATTCGAATAGAAAGCAAAGGAGCTAATCGATGTTAGTTAAATCGATTAGTGTTAAAGTAAAAAGAAGTTAATCGATGTTAGTTAATCGATTAGGGTTAAAGTAAAAGGAGTTAATAAAATATAGTTTATTCGAATAAAGTTAGTAAATCGAATATAGTTTATTCGAATGGGGTTAAGTGAATAGAGTAAATCAAATAGAGATCTATGCGAAGGAGGGTTAAGTAAGGAAGATAGTAAAAGGAGTTATAAAGTGAACTTTGCCTATTTCAAAGTTAGAAATGTTGTTCAGTTAAGGTCTGAGAGGTAGTTCTACCCCAACTTGATTGACTTCATTTTTAACTAAGGAATAGTTAATGTTCGGCAGTAAAGGAAATGGTTTGAGTTGGCATCGCGATGGTTTGTTTAAACATCTGTCTAAGTCCAATGAAGAAGCTTTGGAAATGTTTTCCAAATAAGGAACCAGAAATTTTTTCTAATAAAGAAAACAAGAAATGGAAATGTTTTCCATTGTTAATAATGTATATTTTCCAAATTTAGAAAATAAGAAATGTTGAATATAGGAAAATAAGAGATAAGTAAATTAATGAAATAAAGAGATAAATGTTGAATGATGTTTGATCGATATAAATTTCCATCTGGAAATAATATCGTTGTTTGCATACTTGTTTTTATTCGATAGTTAAATCACAGACTATCGAAGTTTTGACCATTTTAACGTTGTTAATATGGAGAGACCGGTTGGATGATTATCCAAAGAACCACTCTGTATTGGCATAAGCGTTGCGAATCATATATGCCAAAGATAAGTGAAGACGGAGTTATGCAAGGGCTATCCTGTTTACAGAATAGTGCCTTCGGTTCATCCTGTTCCTGGATGACTTGTATAGACGGATGTCTGACAGAGTATTTCCAGACGATCACATATATTGATTTGTCCAACTGTACCAAGAGTGGAAGCGGAGAAGGAAACTTCTTTTAGCTAACACATAATGTATGGTTGAGGACGTCAATCGGCGATTTGATGGATTTGACGATGTGGCATTTAAAGTGAATCTGGTATGATGATAAAGCGTAGCTTCTAGCCTCATCATCCGGTAAATGACCGAAATCGGGCAGGCAGCATGGCTAAGTCGGTCGCACCGAAGTAGGGTGTATAATCACCTGAGCTAGAGTTTCATTTACTTCTAAAAATCTATTGTTGATGTTGTCCCATTCGGGAAACGGTTGCTGATCCCAACTGTTGGTGATATACATTCGATACACTCAAGCGAAATGAGTGGTCGGTCATGTGTGGCCGGGTTGCAAGATGTTCTTGTTGAACCCAGTGTATTCCTCTCTAGAGGTACACGAGCGAAAGGTGATTCCATACCTTGTCATAGTTGGAAATCCATTACCCAATACGTGCTTGCGGTTTTGATTGTATACTATATATGTAGAACGTGAGATGAAAGCGTTTCTGCTAGATGATTATATATATACTGTGGTTGATAGACATTATTATAATATCAAAAGGTTTTTGACATAAAGATATTTTGGATTCTCATAAGGGAAAAACCCGTTCCGTTATGCGGCGTGGTCTTATGAGATATCATTTACTTGTTCAACTGTTTTTAAACTGTTTTACTCATACCAGTCCCATGACTGACCCGGAGTTTATTTTGTTGTTTTCCCTAAACTCTTGGGTGCCTAAATTTGTATGGGCAGTCAAGTAGTCGGGATTTTACAGATATAGTTGAAGAGCTGGAGCAGGAGGCTTCAGGATCATATAGCTATAGTTATTTCCGCTTTGTTGTAAGTGCTGTACTTGATAATGATGTATATTCAAATACAGATGTATATTTCAAAGTTATGTTACATATATTATATGTTATTCGTTCCGCTGTGAGATTCATGTTACTGTGATGTTGTGTTCTTCTTCTTCTTCTATTTTAATTTTCTATCTTATCTTTCCTCACCCTCTAATTTCTTTCACTAATTACCAGGATTTTTCGGTGTTTTGGTTATCGACATCGCGTTTATGTCGATAACCAAAGTCGCTCGAAATCCGGGTCGTTACACTAGGGTTAGGATATTTGTTTTACATTTGAGAGTACCCCATTATGCGAAACTCTGTTTGTCCACGGACTGATATGAAAATATCATTAAATCGAGTAATGTGCCGTGATCCCAAAAGTATAAAAATATCGGTAGGTTAACTCATATTGTGAAACCCCAAAATATTGATATAGGGTGCAAAATACTCCAAATAAAAAGTTGCGTATTTAATTAATTAAAATTTTTAGTAAAATTCTAAAAATTGAATTATAACTACATCTCAAAGGGTTTTTCCAAATTTGAAACCAATATTTAAATATATCAAAATAACCGTTACGGCTAAAAACGATTATGGCGCTGTTTTTCTGAAAACTTGATTTAGACATAACTTACAAATTAAAAGACGAAATCTTGATTTTTCTCTTCCATTAGAAAATTATCGTTCAACGGATTCAAACATTTCTTGTTTCATAGAAATCTAATTTAAAACGGATTCTGTACATTCAATTAAAGTTCAAATCACTGAATTACGAACTACCGCGCCATTTCAAGCTCGATTATAATTATGATATAATTTATACGTTCCAACCTCGTTAATTAAATATATTCGTTATCGTAATTCAATTTTAAACTGAATTATATATTTTGAATTGCCCAATTCACACCATACTTCCATTTCAGCTAATTCTAATTATTTCAAAATTAAATATATTATTTAATTATTATTTTAATTAAATATTCAAAGTTACTTAATTTAAACCAGTAATGTCCCGTATTTTTTTGGCCATTTTATTGAAATGTTTTATTTATTAAAAATATTGGTTTGAATTGAAATAATTGATTTAACCATTTTTATTTTGAATATTTTAATTAAATGAATAATATAATAATATTTTTATTTCGGGATATTGGGAAAAATGTTGAACTTCAAAGGTAACATGAACGGGCGATTTAAAATGGTTTGAATGTGGTTTATATTCAATTATAATAACGATTTCATTTATAAAACGACGGTTGAGCGATATAATTATAATTTAATTTTAAAACGAGCTGCAATGACATGGCAATTCGTAATTTAGTGTTTTGGACTTTAAACGGCTGTACAGGGCCCAATATGAGTCGGATTTTCTCGAAACAAGAAACGTCCGAATCTATTGGATAATATTTTTCTAATGAAAGAGAAAAATCGAGTTTTCATGTTGTAGATTTTATTTTATGTCCAAATCAAATTTTGAAAAGGTTGCTGTGGAATTTCCTTTATATATTATATCGTTATTTATATTAAATAAAAGGGGTTTCTAAATTTTTATAATATCGATTTGGCTTGGAACTCAACCCGAGATATTTTATTATGCTAGTATACGATATTCTGGTCGTGTATGGCCAATTTCAATATTTTAATAATATTATATTAAGATACTTTAAAATTTGTTTATTTTATTCGAATTGGGAAGTTATAAAAGGGCCTTTATTCAAACGACCTATGTTTTCGACGAAACAAATTTTATTGAGACCGCAACAGTAAATTATTGCTAAATTTCAAGTGACGCGTCAATCGGGGTTAATTTGTGAGCGTGGCAAAATAAAATGTAAATAAAAACGACCATTTGAAGGTGAATAAGGGCCATTTGAGCAAACGAACTCGGAATTCGACAAAACAAGTTTCATTAGGACCGTATCGTCAAATTATACTATGCTGTCCATTCACATCTCGAACGGGGTTCGCATGTGAGCGCAGAAGCGAATAAACGATGTTCGAAAATGCGATAGACACGAAATAAATATCGTTAGTCGCATCACCTGAAATAAAAAATATTTTTTCCAACTTTTCCCCACTATATAAACAAACCCCAGCCAGAACCCCAAGGCCCAAATCGTTCATCCACATACAATATTGCAGAAAAGTCCTCGAAACCAAAACAATTTATATCTTTGATTCTGTCAAGAATTTGAGGGGGGGAGGGGTTCCCATACGAAAGTTGTAGATCGGGTCAAGAGGAAGCTATTGACAAAAATCTGGGGTGATCGGGTGACTAAGGTGGTCGGAATTTCACAAAAACCAGTGAAAACCACTTTCGTTCTTTTCACAAATTGAGGAGTTTGGGTCAATTTGAGGTGACGGGACCTTGGGGGTTTTGTAGAGGAGAGTTTCAGCTTTCGTTTGGCTATGGTGAGGTTCTACGGTGGTCTATGGCGGTCGTGGGGTTGAGATGATCGGAGAGTAGTGTTTTTGTGTGTTTGGTGATGGGTTAAATCGGTCTCGGTCATTTTTCTGGTGATAGGGTGGTCGACGACTGTAGTTCCTGAAGGGGGTCAGTAGCAGGAGGCATGGCGGAGGTTCTAGGGTGGTCGCGGTGGGCACTAGCGTCGTGGTGGCGGTGATATTGGCGGCCAAAGGGGTTTTGGTCTTCTCGTTTTTCTGGCGGCCTGAGGATGAAAGGGGGACGGGGTTCTAGGCGACGATGGGGGGATGGACGGCGGTGAGAATGGTGGGGTTCCGGCAGTCTGGAAGTGGATGACGGTGGTGCAGTTGGTGTCTGAAGGTCTCGAGCTGATATCGGAATTATGTTGGGAACGAAGGATCGGGTTTGAGAGGAACACAAAGAAGAAAACGCGTGGGGTGGATTTAACTGATGACGTGGCCAAGTAACGGTTTAATTAAGGTAAGATTTAATTATAATTTATAATTTAGTTTGTTTTAAATAATTGTATATTTATTCATACTTAAAACAGTGATAACTTTCTCATACGATAACAAAATTTAATGAAACTGAATCCGTTGGGATTGCAGGGATGAGTCCTAGACGATGGCACTAACTAGGCTCTGATCTAACGCGGTTGAAATTTCTGTAAATTTTGAATGTTCGTTCAAGATTAAAAGGAACAAATACATCAATCGTCGACCGTAAGGAACTGGTGAGTTAATTCTCACACCTTCTGAAATCCTATGATGTGGTAAATTCATATTAAAATATAGTTTACCTTTAAAAATATAAATTGGTTGATTGGTTGCTATTGGTTGGTTATTGTTTGATTGGTTACTGTCATTTATATTTCATTGTTTTAAATTTATAGATGATTGAAATTTATTTCATACATTTTTAAAAATGTATAACGAGCTGTGGTGCAGGGAAGAACAGGTTGGAGAGATCCGACCGGATTCGTCAAATATTATATATGTTGTTTGTTTATTTTATATTGTAGATATTTGAACTGATTGAACCCCCATATGGTAGAAAAACCTGTTTGAGCGTGAAGTTTGAATAAATTTTCAACTGTGTTGTGTTTAAAATATATCGACAATGTCGATTGGGTAATTGGTGGTGAATGGCTATAAACATGTTGTTTTAAAAGTCGTTCTACCGTTCGGTGAATCGACGCAATTTTTAAAGTTATAAATTATTTTATAACTGAATTGAGGCTTTTTAGTTATTTCATACAAGTAATTAAATTAGAAGTCATAAATATATATTTTAAATCGAGCTTATAAAAGAATTATTTAAAGGGTTTATAAACCAGGTTTTTAAATGAGATTGTTAAGTGGGTTTCTAAGTGGAATACTAGGACATAAATTGTAACGACCCGCAAATCCGTACTATCTGAGATGACTAATACAACACACGTCCAACTCAAATAATACAGAAATACAAGCCATTAGGGTTAAAGAAAGTAGAAAAGATAGAAGAAGAACATAAATAACATTACAGAACCTCACAGCGGAACGAATAAAATATATTATATAACATAAGCTTTGAAATACAAAATGTTGTATCATATATACATACCATCATCAGAGCACAATACAGCATTTGGTACAGCGGAAATAACTCTAAAATAACTAGCGGTGAAGCCTCCTGCTTCAAGCTCCTCCAAGTGTATCTGTAAAAGCCTGAAACACTTGACCTGCCCGTACAAATTTGGGCACCCAAGAGTTTAGGAAAAACAAAACAAAATAAACTCTGGGTCAGTCATGGGACTGGTGTGAGTAAACTCCAACCATATGATTTAACTTCAAAAATCCTTTGAAAGAAAAAGATAATAGTAAGACCAGTCCACACATAAACACGGACGGTTTTACCTTACTTTAACCCAAACCATTATTGATATCAAAATCCAGTGATATTATAATAATGTCTAATCAAATAAATAACCAAATAGTAGAACGCTTGCATCTCATGCTCTACATATATAGTATAAATCAAAAACCGCAGGGTGCTTATTGGAGATTGGATTCCAACTATGACAAGGTATGAGACCACCTTCCGATGATGTATCTGTAGAGGCGAATACACCTGGGTTCAGCAAGAACGTCTTGCAACCCGGCCCACACATGGCCGACCACTCATTTCGCTTGAGTGTATCGAATGTATATCACCAACGGTTGGGCTCAAACCACTGTTCCCGAATGGGCAGAATCGATAGATTAAGAAACCAAAGGAATTTCTCTAGATAGGTGATTATACACCCTAACCGGTGCGACCCACATAGCCATGCTGCCTACCCGATTTATGTCATTTCTCGGTTGTGAGGCTTGGGGCTACGTCTATCTTTTCGAACATCTAGCGACCATACACTTTGAATGCCACATCGTCAAACCCGTTAAATCACTAGTTGATCTTTCCATAAACATTACGGGTATAAAAGCTAAAAGAAATGAGTTTCTCCGCCACCAGATGTAACACTTTGAAAAGATCGTCTTATGTGACCGTTGGGAATACTGTGTCAGACATTCGTCCATACAAGTTGTCCTGCGACTGGACCAACATAAATGCTCTTGGCATCTCACTCCCTCTTCGATTATTTTCAGCATAATCTAATTCGCAACGCTATGCCTATACGGAGTTGTTCTCGGATATTAAATCCAACCGGTCTCTCCGTATTGACAACGATGGTAAAAATCTTTGATAGCCGGTGTTTTAACTATCAAAGGAAAAATAAACATCCATCAAACAATTTCACAATCACTGGCCCTTTCTAATATTTTATATTAAATTCATTTTCTTAGCGAATTCTATTTATATCATTATATCGATTTCTATTATCAAAATTTCTTAAAAATATTCTAACTCCTTAAATTTTCGGAAAAATTCGCCATAACCTCCCCTGTACAGGTGACTCTGTCCGATGACAAAACGTCTCTCTGGACCCTTACCATTCAAAAAGAAAATCAAAAAGCCGAGTGGCTTGCCGATTCGGCACATAAAACCTCATATGAAAATTTAAACGTGTACCTTTTGTCGGGCGCTTAACTTACAATCTGCATATCCTCTTCATACTCTTCATTCTCATACCTGTTTACATACATATGTCCATTTCCAACTTATTCCAATAAACTCATTTCCTTTTTACAAAATCCGCTAACAACGTCTTTAATTCGATCCTTTGCTTAATGCACTTTCAATTTGAACATATCATATTTGCATATATTTTAATTCACTTATACACAATCGAATTTCATTTCCAACTCAAGTTCCATACTTAATTTCAAACTTGAGTTCATAAATCCAATTTACTTTACAAAGGTTAAGTTCGGCCCAAAACCCTATTAACTAATTTCTTTTGAAACTAGTTACTTCATTTGATAATTAGAAATCTGCTTTTTAATCCAAGAATCAATCCATTTACTCCTTGTGAGTTCAAATCTACTTTATACTCAAATCTGGATTTTTCTTATTGAAATTCGAATTTTATTCTAATCAAAATCCTTTTCATTTAATTAATAAACCGTTATGGTTTAAAAACGATTATGGCGCTGTTTTTCTGAAAATTTGATTTTGACGTAACTCAAAATCTATACGAAGAAATCTAGATTTTTCTCTTTCACTAGAAAACTATCATTTTGTCGGTCCGAGCATTTCTTGTCTCATCGAATTTCGACTTATATTGAGCTCTGTATACTCAATTGAAGTTCGAATCGCCATTTTACGAACTACCGTGCTGCAGCGAGTTCGATTTAATTAAATTTAATTATAAACGTTTAAACTTCGTTTAGAATTAAATTCCAACTCCATTTTCAATATTTTAAAAATAATTCAAGCCCGTTATCCCAAATCTGACTTATCAATTCAGGTTATTCAACCCGTCGATTTCTTTACGCCACATTCATAACTCAGTTATGAATTTAATCAAAACTCAACTCTAACATTCAATTCCATTATTTATAGAATTCGATTCGAATTTCAATTATAAATTCCTGTTATGGGAAAAATCAATTTATTTAACATCCTTTACAATTACAAACTAATACCGTCTCTTGATAATTGTGAAGTCGTTCTAGTTGGGGTATTTTAATTACCTCTCAGACCTTGATCGAGAATGTTCTTATCTTGAGATAAATAAGAGTTGTAATACCAAACTGCTATTAGTTATCGACAAAATCCTCTTTCCAATTTCATATAAAAATACGACTTTTACTTTAATGCCCTTTCTTATATTTGGAAATTTCTTTCCCCATTACATAAGGGAAAATTTCTCTAGTTCATTTATAAACATTGTTTATATACGAACTATCTTATTAAAATGAACTCCCATTTTAATAATCTACTTGAACTCGATTTCTTGTTTCGGAGCATTTTTATTTTCTTTCTTCCAAACCACAAATTCTCATTTTCAATTTACATTCGATGATATTTTATTATCATGAACTTCCATTTAAAACATAGAATCTATTCCTATATTCTAGAATATTGGAAATATCAACTTACTAAATGTTGACCTTTTAAAATTACGTTTCCACTAAATAAAATCCAAATATCATTCCAAAGAATAATTTATTTATTTATAAATTTGGCATAGTCAAATTCCAATCATAAATCCAAATGGATTTATTTCAATTCATTTTATCTTCCGAATATCAAAATGAATTCATCATTTTCTTTTTAAGTGATTTCAAGTTATAATTCTCTTTTTACATTCATATTTGAATTTAAATACCCAAATCGTCCCATGATAATTATCCCCTTCTATTTATAAACATCGTTTATAAATTTTACTTCTTGTTTTGAATATTAAAACAAGCTTGTATTTCATATTCCATTTGTAAACAGCGTTTATAATTTCAGCAACTTGTTTTTATTTTAAAAAAACAAGTTAATATTTCTCAATTTATTCGAATTACCATTTCTATTTCGAAAAGTAAAATTTCCCTTACTTTTCCATTTAAAAATCCCTTTTAAGTTCATACCTGGATTTAAATAAATTATCCAATAAAATTCCCTCTTTTATTTATAAAAATTATTTATAAATAACACTTCTTGTTTTAAATATATAAAACAAATTCTCTATTTCAAATTTCATTTGAATTCCCTCTTCCTATTTTGGAGAATAAATTCTCCTTTTCAAAAATCATACTAGAATTTACGTTTCCAGAATATCCAATAATAATATAATTTTTATTCATTTATAAACCTCGTTTATACAATCCCCTTCTTGTTTTAGATTATTTAAAACAAGTCCTTATTTCAAATCTTATTTGAAATCCAATTCCCATTTTGAAAAATAAAATTTCCTTTTTAAATTCAAAACTGAATTTAAAAATAAACTACTATTATCAAACAATAACCTTTCTTTCCATTCAGAACAGTGTTAGAAATTTTACTACTTGTTTTCATTATTAAAAGCAAGTAAATATTTCTAAATCCATTTGACATTCCATTTTTATTTCGAAAAGTAAACTTTTCTTTTTAAATTCAAATATCCCTTTTTGATATTTTTAGTTATAAATATTTGGCCAGTGATATCTAAATATCCAAATATCCAAACCATAAGTCCAATTCAGCACATCACACACATATAATTGTGTAAACAACAATAAATAAATTTGAGGAATCCAGTTGGATTCCTCCAACCTGTTTTCCCTACATCCACAAATGTTAGTCAACAAGAATAATACCAATCCTGCTTCAAGGCAGGATATCACGGTATAAAAAGGGGATCCACTTATGTACGTGGGTGTGGTGTCATCCGCTAATGATACTGCGGGCATCCGCTAATAGTGTTGCGGGAAATCCAATAACCACAATAATTCAACAATTCATTCATGCACCCAAGCAACCAACAAAATTTATTTTTAACGATAAAAATAAATTTAAATATAAAACGGTGAGTGAGATTTACTCACCTCGAGTTTTTGATCGTTGAATATCTGATTAAATGCCAAATCATCACCGCTATGAATCAACTCCGATCATCCCGAATGAACATATTTCGTGCCTACGATTATTTAAATTAATTTATCCATTAAACTATATTATTTCAAATTAACTAGTAACGTAAACTAATTATTCTATGGATATTTAAATTTTATAACAACGTATACCTTGCTGTTCAAAAATAACGGATCCGTTACCACTGCAAATTAGTCTCCAAACCGTCTCATTCCACTTAGGCATTCCATCGAACACCACATAGACAACTCCCACTTCTCCGAACCGCTACCCTTTACTGCCCCTACAGTTCTTTTCCCTTCTGTCTAGAAAACAAAAACTGCACCAGTCAGTATAGGGTCAACCTCATCTCGCGAGCACCATGACAGTAAACCCATACCACCAGAACACTGTGTGTCTCCCCCTTCAAAGTTCTGTCATGTTGGAAAACATTAGCCCCTTTTGGTGTTGAACAATCTCCAGTCTCCACCATTTCACTTACCAGTAATTCAAACATCGCAACCTTCTAGGTTGACCGAATACCAACGTCGACCCTTTTCCTGAAATCGCAGTGACCTCCTCCTCCCAAAATAACAATCGCACTAACCCATTGTTGTAGTGCCTCTTCATTTCACCGCATACCACCCTGAAAACCCCTTCTGCAAATCGCAACACCCCAATTCGAAACTCTCCAGAACTCCAAATTCGCAACCCTAACACTGACGGGTTCGTGTTCGAACCTTCACAATGACCTTCGCACCCAAAACAGATGATACCCGCGTGAAGACCCCCTTAGGCAAAGCGAACGAACCAAGGATTTGTTCGATTCTAGATGGTATTTGATTTTATAATAATTATTGGAAGAATTTGAATTGGAAAAGGGATTGCGATTTCCCTTTTTTGTTTATTTAAGATCAGAGGCGGTTTTCAATTCAGAAGAAATGAAAGAAAAAAATAAAAATAAAAGGAACGGATTGATTTTGTTTTCTTTCTGAGTGAAGAAAATGAATTTGGGTGGGTGCGACTTTCATAGATTGAGAGGGAGACAAACGTACAGGGCCATTAAGGTTTGTTTCTTTGATCTTATGAGAAGGAGACCGTTTATTCTGCTCGAGGAGAACAGGGTTGCGGGGTTTAATTATTTTTGGTCGGCTGATGTTTTTTTTTTTTTTTTGATTAAAAAGCTAAACATCTTGTGGTCCTTTAATTTAAAACCCTAAACCGCTATTTCAACCGTAATGACTGATGTTCCCAACGTTATCTGGTATTCTGGTCTCAATGAAGTGCGTTCTGAAATTAATTTTGACTATATAAAGAAGATGACTAATTTATTGACGATTAAAAATAAATTCAATTAATATAAATTGATTTCAAAACAATTTAATCCATTGATAATATATTATTGTTATCGTCCCAATTCAACTAGAATTTATGCTAATCAATTGAATTGTTTCAATTCAGTTTTGTATCTGAATTCAATTATTACCGTTTTCGTATTACGATAATTCGATATATTCGATATTAAATCGAAATTGATTTTTTAAATCGATAACTTAATATAAAAATTCATTTATATCATCGATTCAGTATTTAAAACGATATTAAATATTTAAAATAAACTGACAAAGATCCGGGTCGTTACATTCTTCCCCCCTTAAAAGAATTTCGTCCCCGAAATTACTAAGGTAGGAAAATTGTTACAAACCCATTAACTTTCCAAAATTCACTTATGTTGAAACTCAACATTTTATATTTCTATAAATTTTAGTTCTACCAAAACTTTTGGTTTCCATTTATTTTGCATATCATATATACTCACATTCATTTAATCTGAATGATTTATGACCAATGTATTCACATCCAATTCATATTACATTCATATTGGTTCAACACCAATTTATCCAAATTGATTCTATTCAATTTATTCACTTCGACCCATTTAACATGCTTAAGTTAAATTTAAATTCCAGAATTCAAATCCCTGGATTTTATTTCAAATCCTTCTGAAGTCACATAAATATATATACATATGTTTATTTCTATTTTAAATTCAAAACATTTGAATTTTTTCCCATAACTTGTTTTCTTTCAAACAAATTTCCATCAGAACTTTTCTAAGGTAGCAATCTGTCACTTAGAAACTCAAAAATGAACACTGATGGTGCTGCAGTCAGCATCAGAATTATTTTCCAGCCACTGAAGTGAGTTCAGTGCTCTATTACTTTCAAAATCCATTCAAAATGATTTTATTCAAAATCTTCCGTAAACGGTCTATATTATCTTAATATACTTTGGAAAAATATTTTCCAACACCCAGGATTTAAATTCCAAATCTGGTTTCAATCCAATTTTATTTCATCTTATTTGTATTGAAAAATTTTATTTGGTTATCCATAACCTTTTCAATTCTTATAATCACATTTGATGATAATAATAGCAAACAACTCATCCATATATAAATAATTCTAGAAAATTATTTATCTTTTATATCAAAATATCCTTTTGGGTAAAATTATTTTATTTACCCACTTTAAAACAATATTATGTCAATTCCTCAATTCAAGTGTTTAGAAACTCCTATCGATGTCGTGGCATCCCACGATTTGACCAGAATTCAAAACTACTCAACAGACAAGCCAACACAATATAAAACAAATTTTTATATCAACTTACAAATATGCTCTCTCGTATATATACACTCAACTCATTCTAGGGCACTACTGACCCTATCTCTAATGAGTAAACCCCCACCAAAGCCTAGGTGTTCAGTAACCTAAACTCTGATACTAACTGTAACGACCCGCAAATCCGTACTATCTGAGCTAACTAATACAACACACGTCCAACTCAAATAATATAGAAATACAAGCCATTAGGGTTAAGGAAAGCAGAAAAGATAGAAGAAGAACAAAAACAACAATACAAAACCTCACAGCAGAACGAAAAAAATATATTATATAACATAAGCTTTGAAATACAAAATGTTGTATCATATATACATACCATCATCAGAGCACAATACAGCATTTGGTACAGCGGAAATAACTCTAAAATAACTAGCGGTGAAGCCTCCTGCTTCAAGCTCCTCCAAGTGTATCTGTAAAAGCCTGAAACACTTGACCTGGCCGTACAAAATTGGGCACCCAAGAGTTTAGGAAAAACAAAACAAAATAAACTCTGGGTCAGTCATGGGACTGGTGTGAGTAAACTCCAACCATATGATTTAACTTCAAAAATCCTTTGAAAGAAAAAGATAATAGTAAGACCAGTCCACACAAAAACACGGACGGTTTTTACCTTACTATAACCCAAACCATTATTGATATCAAAATCCAGTGATATTATAATAATGTCTAATCAAATAAATAACCAAATAGTAGAACGCTTGCATCTTACGCTCTACATATATAGTATAAATCAAAAACCACAGGGCGCTTATTGGAGATTGGATTCCAACTATGACAAGGTATGAGACCACCTTCCGATGATGTATCTCTAGAGGCGAGTACACCTGGGTTCAGCAAGAACGTCTTGCAACCCGGCCCACACATGGCCGACCACTCATTTCGCTTGAGTGTATCGAATGTATATCACTAACGGTTGGGCTCAAACCACCGTTTCCCGAATGGGCAGAATCGATAGATTAAGAAACAAAAGGAATTTCTATAGATAGGTGATTATACACCCTAATGGGTGCGACCCACATAGCCATGCTGCCTACCCGATTTTTGTCATTTCCCGGTTGTGAGGCTTGAGGCTACGTTTATCTTTTAGAACATCTAGCCACCATACACTTTGAATGCCACATCGTCAAACCCGTCTAATCACTAGTTGATCTTCCCACAAACATTACGGGTATAAAAGCTAAGAGAAACGAGTTTCTCCGCCACCAGACGTAACACTTTGAAAAGATCATCTTTTGTGACCGTTGGGAATACTCTGTCAGACATTCGTCCATACAAGTTGTCCTGTGACTGGACCAACATAACATCTCTTGGCATCTCACTATGTCTTCGATTATTTTCAGCATAATCTAATTCGCAACGCCTATGCCTATACGGAGTGGTTCTCGGATATTAAATCCAACCGGTCTCTCCATATTGACAACGATGGTAAAAATCTTTGATAACCGGTGTTTTAAATATCAAAGGAAAAATTAACATCCATCAAACAATTTCACAATCACTGGCCCTTTCTAATATTTTATATTAAATTCATTTTCTTAGCGAATTCTATATATATCGTTATATCGATTTCTATTATCAAAATTTCTTAAAAATATTCTAACTCCTTAAATTTTCAAAAAAAATCGCCATAACCTCCCCTGTACGGTGACTCAGTCTGATGACAAAACGTCTCTCTGGACCCTTTCCATTCAAAAAGAAAATCAAAAAGCCAAGTGGCTTGCCGATTCGGCACATAAAACCTCATATGGAAATTTAAACGTGTACCTTTTGTCGGGCGCTTAACTTACAATCTGCATATCCTCTTCATACTCTTCATTCTCATACCTGTTTACATACGTATGTCCATTTCCAACTTATTCCAATCAACTCATTTCCTTTTTACAAAATCCGCTAACAGCGTCTTTAATTCGATCCTTTGCTTAATGCACTTTCAATTTGAACATATCATATTTGCATATATTTTAGTTCGCTTATACATAATCGAATTTCATTTCCAACTCCAGTTTCATACTTAATTTCATACTTGAATTCATAAATCCAATTTACTTAACAAAGGTTAAGTTCGGCCCAAAACCCTATTAACTAATTTCTTTTGAAATTAGTTACTTCATTTGATAATTAGAAATTTGCTTTTTAATCCAAGAATCAATCCATTTACTCCTTGTGAGTTCAAATCTACTTTATACTCAAATCTGGATTTTTCTTATTGAAATTCGAATTTTATTCTAATCAAAATCCTTTTCATTTAATTAATAAACTGTTATGGTTTAAAAATGATTATTGCGCTATTTTTCTGAAAATTTGATTTTGACGTAACTCAAAATCTATACGACGAAATTTAGATTTTTCTCTTTCACTAGAAAACTATCATTTTGTCGGTCCGGGCGTTTCTTGTCTCATCGAATTTCGACTTATATTGAGCTCTGTATACTCAATTGAAGTTCGAATCGCCAATTTACGAACTGTCGTGCCGAAGTGAGTTCGATTTAATTAAATTTAATTATAAACGTTTAAACTTCGTTTAGAATTAAATTCCAACTCCATTTTCAATATTTTAAAAATAATTCAAGCCCGTTATCCCAAATCTGACTTATCAATTCAGGTTATTCAACCCGTCGATTTCGTTACGCCACATTCATAACTCAGTTATGAATTTAATCAAAACTCAACTCTAATATTCAATTCCATTATTTATAGAATTCGATTCGAATTTCAATTATAAATTCCTGTTATGGGAAAAATCAATTTATTTAACATCCTTTACAATTACAAACTAATATCGTCTCTTGATAATAGTGAAGTCGTTCAAGTTGGGGTATTTTAATTACCTCTCAGACCTTGATCGAGAACGTTCTTATCTTGAGATGGTTAAGAGTTGTAATACCAAACTGCTATTACTTATCGACAAAATCCTCTTTCCAATTTCATATAAAAATATGACTTTTACTTTAATGCCCTTTCTTATATTTGGAAATTTCTTTCCCCATTACGTAAGGGAAAATTTCTCTGGTTCATTTATAAACATTGTTTATATATGAACTATCTTATTAAAATGAACTCCCATTTTTACAATCTACTTGAACTCGATTTCCTGTTTCGAAGCATTTTTATTTTCTTTCTTCCAAACCACAAATTCTCCTTTTCAATTTACATTCGATGATATTTTATTATCATGAACTTCCATTTAAAACATAGAATCTATTCCTATATTCTAAAATATTGGAAATATCAACTTACTAAATGTTGACCTTTTAAAATTACGTTTCCACTAAATAAAATCCAAATATCATTCCAAAGAATAATTTATTTATTTATAAATTTGGCATAGTCAAATTCCAATCATAAATCCGAATGGATTTATTTCAATTCATTTTATCTTCTGAATATCGAAATGAATTCATCATTTTCTTTTTAAGTGATTTCAAGTTATAAATCTCTTTTTACATTCATATTTGAATTTAAATAACCAAATCATCCCATGATAATTATCCCCTTCTATTTATAAACATCGTTTATAAATTTTACTTCTTGATTTGAATATTTAAAACAAGCTTGTATTTCATATTCCATTTGTAAACAGCGTTTATAATTTCATCAACTTGTTTTTATTTTAAAAAAAACAAGTTAATATTTCTCAATTTATTCGAATTACCATTTCTATTTCGAAAAGTAAAATTTCCCTTACTTTTCCATTTAAAAATCCCTTTTAAGTTCATACCTGGATTTAAATAAATTATCCAATAAAATTCCCTCTTTTATTTATAAAAATTATTTATAAATAACACTTCTTCTTTTAAATATATAAAACAAATTCTCTATTTCAAATTTCGTTTGAATTCCCTCTTCCTATTTTGGAGAATAAATTCTCCTTTTCAAAAATCATACTTGAATTTACGTTTCTAGAATATCCAATAATAATATAATTTTTATTCATTTATAAACCTCGTTTATACAATCCCCTTCTTGTTTTAGATTATTTAAAACATGTCCTTGTTTCAAATCTTATTTGAAATCCAATTCCCATTTTGAAAAATAAATTTTCCTTTTTAAATTCAAACTTGAATTTAAAAATAAACTACTATTCTCAAACGATAACCTTTCTTTCCATTCAGAACAGTGTTAGAAATTTTACTACTTGTTTTCATTATTAAAAGCAAGTAAATATTTCTAAATCCATTTGACATTCCATTTTTATTTCGAAAAGTAAACTTTTCTTTTTAAATTGAAATATCCCTTTTTAAAAATTTTAATTATAAATATTTGGCCAGTGATATCTAAATATCCAAATAACCAAACCATAAGTCCTATTCAACACATCACACACATATACTTGTGTAAACAACAATAAATAAATTTGAGGAATCCAGTTGGATTCCTCCAACCTGTTTTCCCTGCATCCACAAATGTTAGTCAACAAAAATAATACCAATCCTGCTTCAAGGCAGGATATCGCGGTATAAAAAGAGGATCCACTTATGTACTTGGGCGTAGTGTCATCCGCTAATGATACTGCGGGCATCCGCTAATAGTGTTGCGGGAAATCCAATAACCACAATAATTCAACAATTCATTCATGTACCCAAGCAACCAGCAAAATTCATTTTTAACGATAAAAATAAATTTAAATATAAAACGGTGAGTGAGATTTACTCACCTCGAGTTTTTGATCGTTGAATATCCGATTAAATGCCAAATCATCACCGCTATGTATCAAGTCCGATCATCCCGAATGAACATATTTCATGCCTACGATTATTTAAATTAATTTATCCATTAAACTATATTCATTTCAAATTAACTAGTAACGTAAACTAATTATTCTATGGATATTTAAATTTTATAACAACGTATACCTTGCTGTTCAAAAATAACGGATCCGTTACCACTGCAAATTAGTCTCCAAATCGTCTCATTCCACTTAGGCATTCCATCGAACACCACATAGATAGCTCCCACTTCTCCGAACTGCTACCCTTTACTGCCCCGACAGTTCTTTTCCCTTCTGTCTAGAAAACAAAAACTGCACCAGTTAGTATAGGGTCAACCCCATCTCGCGAGCACCATGACAGAAAACCCATACCACCAGAACACTGTGTGTCTCCCCCTTCAAAGTTCTGTCACGATGGAAAACATTGGCCCCTTTTAGTGTTGAACAATCCCCAGTCTCCACCATTTCACTTACCAGTAATTTAAACATCGCACCCTTCTAGGTTGACCGAATACCAACGTCGACCCTTTTCCTGAAATCGCAGTGACCCCCTCCTCCCAAAATAACAATCGCACTAACCCATTGTTGCAGTGCCTCTTCATGTCACCGCATACCACCCTGAAAACCCCTTCTGCATATCGCAACACCCCAATTCGAAACTCTCCAGAACTCCAAATTCGCAACCCTAACACTGACGAGTTCGAGTTCGAACCATCACAACGACCTTCGCTCCCAAAACAGATGATACCCGCATGAAGACCCCCTTAGGCAAAGCGAACGAACCAAGGATTTGTTCGATTCTAGATGGTATTTGATTTTATAATAATTATTGGAAGAATTTGAATTGGAAAATGGATTGCGATTTCCCTTTTTGTTTATTTAAGATCAGAGGCGGTTTTCAATTCAGAAGAAATGAAAGAAAAAAATAAAAATAAAAGGAACAGATTGATTTTGTTTGCTTTCTGAGTGAAGGAAATGAATTTAGGTAGGTGTGACTTTTATAGATTGAGAGGGAGACAAACGTACAGGGCCATTAAAGTTTGTTTCTTTGATCTTATGAGAAGGAGACCATTTATTCTGCTCGAGGAGAACAGGGTTGCGGGGTTTAATTGTTTTTGGTCGGCTGATGTTTTTTATTATTATTTTATTTTATTTTTTTGATTAAAAAGCTAAACATCTTGTGGTCCTTTAATTTAAAACCCTGAACCGCTATTTCAACCGTAATGACTGATGTTCCCAACATTATCTGGTATTCTGGTATCAATGAAGTGGGTTCTGAAATTAATTTTGACTATATAAAGAAGATGACTAATTTATTGACGATTAAAAATAAATTCAATTAATATAAATTGATTTCAAAACAATTTAATCCATTGATAATATATAATTATTATCATCCCAATTCAACTAGAATTTATGCTAATCAATTGAATTGTTTCAATTCAGTTTTGTATCTGAATTCAGTTATTAACGTTTTCGTATTACGATAATTCGATATATTCGATATTAAATTGAAATTGATTTTTTAAATCGATAACTTAATATAAAAATTCATTTATATCATCGATTCAATATTTAAAACGATATTAAATATTTAAAATAAACTGACAAAGATCCGGGTCGTTACATAAATAAGATTTTACTTAATCTTTAGATTAAGTAAAGTAAAATCAATTTAAATGAAATGGTTAAGGGAAATAAATAGATTAGTAATAAACTGAAATACGATAATGGTTTTAAAATAAAAATATAAGAAGTTGTTATAAAATACTAAATGATTTGGAAGGAAGTTAAACAAGGTTTAAAAGGGGTTTTCCAAACCAAACGATAACTTTAAAAGTTAAAGAGTTGAATTGAGCAAACGTTGTAATTGAAATAAGGAGTTGAAATGTAAGGGAAAATATATAGATTGGGTTGGTTTAAATATTGGTAAAAGGGATCTTTGAAAAGAATCCAAGTTAAAAAGTATTATTGGAAAGAGGGGAGTAAGTAGTCGTTAGTTATGGAATCCAAGACCAAGGCTTATAATAAGAATACCAATAGATTAAGGCAAATTATTTGACAAGAGATTTTGGTTCTAAATCAAAGTGTTATAATGATTCAAGTTAAAGGTGGTGTTTTGTGGTCATTTACTTAATCAAAGAAATTAAGTAAAGAGGTTATATTGAACGAGGACTTCAAATGTAAGATACGGTTTATAAAACCAGGTTTGAGATCAAAGTGATAAACGAGATTTGAATATCAGTGTTTAAGTGACGAACTGATATTATTCTGAGATAAGGACGTTGTCGATCAAGGTCTAAGTGGTAAATAAAATACACCAACTTGAACGGCTTCGTTATTATCGAGGAATGGTATTGGTTTGAAACGAGTGAAAGGTATTGTAATTGAAACTGAGAGTTAAGTACATATATATATATACACATTCTCTGAAATGTATAAAGTGGTTTGTTAAAGTTAATTAAAAATAAATGTTTTGAATTTATTGGAAGATCTATAAGTTATTAACGATTTTTTTAAAGAGGCCAAGTCATGCCAAATACTGAATCAGCAAACTCATTGAATTCACACTATTGTATCTGATAGTTAAAACACCGACTATCAAAACTTGACCAATACGATTGTTGGCACGGAGAGACCGGGATCGAATTTATATTCGAAACCATTCCGACCAACAAATACGTGAAGACGTCGATTGAAGACGGAGCAAGTGAAGACCGTGGATCTTCATAAGCGGAAGGACTACTTGTCGAATTTCTCTGGCTTGCAACCTGGGTTATTTGATTTGTGATTCTGTCGTAGTTGAATCTGTAATTTGCAAGGACTACTCGATACTAATCCATGGGGTGATTCCTATATGAGATGAAGTAGGAGAGTACCTTCGGTTCATCCTGTACCTGGATGACTTATATGGACGGATGTCTGACAGAGTATTTCCAAAAGAATTACATGCGTTGATTTCTCCAAACGTACCATAGTTGATGGCGGAGAAATGGTTATTCTCTAGCCAAATAAACTAGAGTATCTTTGTGGACGTCAATCAGTGTGATCTGGCGGATCTGACGATGTGGCAGTCAAAGTGAATGATGACCAGATGTTTTAAAGTTAAGTTCTAGCCTCAAGCCTCATCAACCGGGAAATGACAAAAATCGGGCTGGCAGCATGACTATGTGGGTCGCTCCCATTAGGGTGTTTGATCACCTATCTAGAAAAATTCCATTTGCTTCTTAAATCTATATTTCGATGTTGTCCCTTTTCGAGAAGCGGTTGCTGATCCCAACCGTCAGTGATATACATTCGATACACTCAAGCGAAATGAGTGGTCGGTCATGTGTGGGTCGGGTTGCAAGACGTTCTTGTCAAACCCAGTGCATTTTTCTCTAGAGATACACATGCAGATGGTGGTCCCATACCTTGTCAAGTTGGAATCCAATATCCAATAAGCGCCCACGGTTTTCGATGGTATAATATATATGGGGAGCGTGAGATGCAAGCGTTCCTCTAGATTGTTATTTATTTGTATTTAGACACTGTGATAATATCCGATCAAAGTATGATTTCAAAAATGGTTTGGGTTATAGTAAGGTAAAAGCCATCCGTATTTATGTGTGGGCTAGTCTTACTATTATCCTTTGACTTCATAAGGGATTTTCCAAAGTTAAATAAGTTGTTTGTGCTGTGAATTTATCACTGATAGTATTCCAGACTGACCCGGTGTATTTTGCTTTGCTTCAAAATGTGCACGGGTCAGACCGAGTATTTTCCAGGTTAGGTTTCGCTTGGAGTTTCAGGACCTGGAAGCAGGAGGCTTCACCGTTAGTTATATACAGATATTTTTCCGTTGTGGCTGATATATGTTGTACTCTAATGATTGGTATGTATATACAGTTCTTTTGTATAAAGAGATTTGATATTATATTTAATCTGTTCCGCTGTGAGATTCTGATGTGGTGTTCTTCTTCTTTCTTCTATTCTAATATTTCTTTCTTTCTTTTCTCACCCTCTAAATTCTTTCTCATGACAATCTGGGGTCTGATACTTGGATTTTTGGCAAGTAATACGGGTTTATGTATTATTGTTGAAAATTCAAGTGTCGTGTTTTTCCGTGGGTCGTTACAGTGGTATCAAAGCTATTGGTTTAGTGATAACCTTGGCTCTGCGGCGTGACTCAATAGAGATGGGGTTAACAATACCCTAGATTGAGTTGAATATATATATATATATATATATATATATGAAAGCACATATTTGTGACTTGATATAAAATTATTTCTGAAATTTTTTTGTCCAATTTATTTTATAAAATAATAAAAGTAATAATTTTCACGAATTATTATAATATGGGCAATTAATTAGATTTGCTAATATTGATTAGGATGATATGTTTGGATTTTGTTGTTGGTTGCTGGAAATAAACCTGAACATGAATCGATTTGTTTAAAACCAAAATGAAATAAAAAAAATTGGATAATCAATCCAAATCTAATAAATCCAAATGGATAATTAAAGAAATAAATGAAGAGATTATAAATAATTATAACCTCATATGGATTGAATTGTGTCTAAAATGGGTTGATATGTATGATATGGATGTTTTGAACATAACTGACATTTGTTTGGGGACTAGTAAAGTTCATTTGAGTTGAGAAATAGGTGCAGAAGTGCCAGTTCTGCTTTAAAATCCATCTAAGAGAAATTCTGGAGTTAATCGAATCCAGCTTGAGTATAGAGCTGCATTATAATTAAGAAAGCTAGAGTATAATATATCGCCTATCACATAATAACGCTCGCAAAAAGGTACGCCTACGCAAATATGAAAATTTTGGTTTTGTTTGGATTTTGATTTTGGTTTTCAATTTTTTCGACCATAAGAGTCGACATATATATATTTCTTGAACCTACGATATTACAAATGTCCTCCGTACAGGGGAGACTTTGCCAAAAAATTCCAAAATTTAAGGTGTTAAAAAAATTTTGAAGATTTTTTGGAAATTCTTTTATTTGAAATAATTTGGTTTTATGACCAATTAGATTTGTTTTGGGAAAAAAATCGAGTTTTTAAATAAATATTATTATAAAGATAATGGGTTGTGACGTTCTTTGTACCTTAGCAATTTCGAGGATGAAATTATTTTAGGGGGGAGGAATGTAATGTCCCGTATTTTTCTAGCCATTTTATTGAAATACTTTATTTATTTAAAATATTGGTTTGAATTTAAATAATAGATTTAACCATTTTTATTTTGAATATTTAAATTAAATTAATAATATAATAATATTTTTATTTTGGGATATTGGGAAAAATGTTGAATTTGAAAGGTAACATAAACGGACGATTTAAAATCGTTTTAATGTGATTTATTTTTAATTATAATAACGATTTCGTTTATAAAACGCTGGTTGAGCGATATAATTATAATTTAATTTTAAAACGAGATGCAGCAGAGCGGCAGTTCGTAATTTTGCGTTTTGAACTTTAAACAGCTGTACAGGGCCTAATATGAGTCGGATTTTCTCGAAACAAGAAACGTCTGAATCTGTTGGATAATATTTTTCTAATGAAAGAGAAAAATCGAGTTTTCGTGTTGTAGATTTTATTTTATGTCCAAATAAAATTTTGAAAAGGTCACTGTGGAATTTTCTTTATATATTATATTGTTATTTGTATTAAATAAAAGAGGTTTTTAAATTTTTATAATATCGATTTGGCTTGAAACTCAACCGAGATATTTTATTATGCTAGTATACGATATTCTGGTCGTGTATGGCCAATTTCAATATTTTAATAATATTATATTGAGGTACTTTAAAATTGGTTTATTTTATTCGAATTGGGCAGTTATAAAAGGGACTTTATTCAAACGACCTCTGTTTTCGACGAAACAAATTTTATTGAGACCGCAACAGTAAATTATTGCTAGATTTCAAGTGGCGCGTCAATCAGGGTTAATTTGTGAGCATGGCAAAATAAAATGTAAATAAAAACAACAATTTAAATGTGAACAAGGGCCATTTGAGCAAACAAACTCGGAATTCGACGAAACAAGTTTCATTAGGACCGTATCATCAAATTATACTATGATGTCCATTCACATCTCGAACGGGGTTCGTACGTGAGCGCAGGAGCGAATAAATGACGTTCAAAAATGCGATAGACACGAAATAAATATCGTTAGTCGCATCAGCTGAAATTAAAAAAGAATATTTTTTCCAACTTTTCCCCTTTATATAAACAAACCCCAGCCAGAACCCCAAGGCCCAAATCGTTCATCCACATACAATTTTGCATAAAAGTCCTCGAAACCAAAACAATTTATATCTTCAATTCTGTCAAGAATTTGAGGGGGGTTCCTACACGAAAGTTATAGATCGGGTCGAGAGGAAGCTACTCACAAAAATCTGGGGTGATCAGGTGACTAAGGTGGCCGGAATTTCACAAAAACCAACGAAAACCACTTTCGTTCTTTTTAGAAATTGAGGAGTTTGGTTCAATTTGAGGAGACGGGGCCTTGGGGTTTTTGTAGAGGAGAGTTTCAGCTTTCGTTTGGTTGTGGTCTGAGGTTCTAAGGTGGTCTGTGGTGGTCGTAGGGTTGAGATGATCAGAGAGTAGTGTTTTCGTGTGTTTGGTGATGGGTTAAATCGGTCTTGGTCATTTTTCTGGTGAATGGGTTGTCGAGGACTGTAGTTCTTGAAGTGGGTCAGTAGCAGGAGGCGTGGCGGAGGTTCTAGGGTGGTCATGGTGGGCCCTAGCATCGTGGTGGCGGTGATTTTGGCGACCAAAGGGGTTTTAGTCTTCTCGTTTTTCTGGCGGCCTGAGGATGAAAGGGGGACGGGGCTTCCTGGCGACGACGGGGGGGATGGACGGCGGTGAGGATTGTGGGGTTCTGGCTATCTGGAAGTGGACGATGGTGGTGCAGTTGGTGTCTGAAGGTCTCGAGCTAACGTCGGAATTGTGTTGGGAACAAAGGATCGGGTTTGAGAGGAACACAAAGAAGAAAACGTGTGGGGCGGAATTAACTGATGATGTGGCCAAGTAACGGTTTAATTAAGGTAAGATTTAATTATTAATTAATTATTTAGTTTGTTTTAAATAATCGTATATTTATTCAAACTTAAAACAGTGATAACTCTCTCATACAATAACGAAATTTAACGAAACTGGATCCGTTGGGATCGCGGGGACGGGGTCTAGACATCTGATCTAAGGCGGTTGAAATTTTAGTAAATTTTGAACGTTCGTTCAAGATTAAAAGGAACAAACGCGTCGACCGTAATGAACTAGTGAGTTAATTCTCACACCTTCTGAAATCCTGTGATTTGGTAAATTCATATTAAAATACAATTTACCTTTAAAAATATAAATTGGTTGATTGGTTACTATTGGTTGGTTATTGTTTGATTGGTTGCTGTCATTTATATTTCATCGTTTTAAATTTATAGATGATTGAAATCTATTTCATATATTTTTATGAAATGTATAACGAGCTGTGGTGCAGGGAAGAACAGGTTGGAGGGATCCGACCGGATTCCTCAAATATTATATATGTTGTTTGTTTGTTTTATATTGTTGATATTTGAACTGACTGAACCCCCATATGGTAGAAAAACCTGTTTGAGCGTGAAGTTTGAATAAATGTTCACTTGTGTTATGTTTAAAATCAATCGACAGTGTTGATTGGGTAATTGGCAGTGAATGGCTATAAACATGTTGTTTTAAAAGTCATTCTACCATTCGGTGAATCGACGCAATTTTTAAAGTTATAAATTATTTTATAACTGAATTGAGGCTTTTTAGTTATTTCATACAAATAATTAAATTAGAAGTCATAAATATATATTTTAAACCGAGTTTATAAAAGAATTATTTAAAGGGTTTATAAACCAGGTTTTTAAACGAGATTGGTAAGTGGGTTTGTAAGTGGAATACAAGGACATAAATAAGATTTTACTTAATAGTTTGATTAAGTAAAGTAAAATCAACTTAAATGAAATGGTTAAGGGAAATAAACAGATTAGTAATAAACTGAAATATGATAATGGTTCTAAAATAAAAACATAAGAAGTTGTTATAAAATACTAAATGATTTGGAAGGAAGTTAAACAAGGTTTAAAAGGGGTTTTCCAAACCAAACGATGAATTTAAAAGTTAAAGAGTTGAATTGGCAAATGTTATAATTGAAATAAGGAGTTGAAATGTAAGCAAAAATATATACAATTGGGTTGGTTTAAATATTGGTAAAAGGGATCTTTGAAAAGAATCCAAGTTACAAAGTATTATTGGAAAGAGGGGTATAAGTAGTCGTTAGTTATGGAATCCAAGAGCAAGGCTTATAATAAGAATACCAATAGATTAAAGCAAATTATTTGACAAGATATTTTGGTTCTAAATCAAAGTGTTATAATGATTCAAGTTAAAGGTGGTGTTTTGTGGTCATTTAATCAAAAAAATTAAGTAAATAGATTATATTAAACGAGGATTTCAAATGTAAGATACGGTTTATAAAACCAGGTCTGAAATCAAAGTGATAAACGAGATTTGAATATCAGTGTTTAAGTGACGAACTTATATTATTATGAGATAAGGACATTGTCGATCAAGGTCTGAGAGGTAAATAAAATACCCTAACTTGAATGGCTTCATTATTATCGAGGAATGGTATTGGTTTGAAACGAGTGAAAGGTATGGTAGTTGAAACGGAGAGTTAAGTACATGTATATACACATTCTTTGAAATTCATAAAGTGATTTGTTCAAGTTAATTAAAAATAAATGTTCTGAATTTATTGGAAGATCTAGAAGTTATTAACGATTTTGTTAAAGAGGCCAAGTCAAGCCAAATACCGAATCAGAAAACTCATTGTATTCACACTATTGTATCTAATAGTTAAAACACCGACTATCAAAACCTGACCAATACGATTGTTGGCATGGAAAGACCGGGATCGAATTTATATTCGAAACCATTCCGACCAACAAATACGTGAAGACGTCGATTGAAGACGGGGCAAGTGAAGACCGTGGATCTTCATAAGCGGAAGGACTACTTGTCGAATTTCTCTGGCTTGCAACCAGGGTTATTTGATTTGTGATTCTGTCGTGGTTGAATCTGCGGATTTGCAAGGACTACTCGCTACTGATCCATGGGGTGATTCCTATATGAGATGAAGTAGGAGAGTACCTTCGGTTCATCCTGTTTCTGGATGACTTGTATGGACGGATGTCTGACAGAGTATTTCCAGAAGAATTACATGCGTTGATTTCTCCAAACGTACCATAGTTGATGGGGGCGAAATGGCTATTCTCTAGCCAAATAAACTAGAGTATTTTTGTGGATGTCAATCAGTGTGATCTGGCGGATCTGACGATGTGGCATTCAAAGTGAATGATGACCAGATGTTTTAAAGTTAAGTTCTGGCCTTAAGCCTCATCAATCGGGAAATGACAAAAATCGGGCAGGCGGCATGGATTTGTGGGTCGCTCCCATTAGGGTGTATGATCACCTATCTAGAGAAATTCCATTTGCTTCTTAAATCTATATTTCGATGCTATCCCTTTTCGGGAGGCGGTTGCTGATCCCAACCGTCGGTGATATACATTCGATACACTCAAGCGAAATGAGTGGTCGGTCATGTGTGGGCCAGGTTGCAAGACGTTCTTGTTGAGCCCAGTGTATTCGCCTCTAGAGATACACATGCAGAAGGTGGTCCCATACCTTGTCAAGTTGGAATCCAATATCCAATAAGCGCATGCGCTTTTCGATGGTATAATATATATGGGGAGCATGAGATGCAAGCGTTCCTCTAGATTGTTATTTATTTTCATTTAGACACTATGATAATATCAGATCAAAGTATGATTTCAAAAATGGTTTGGGTTATAGTAAGGTAAAAGCCGTCCGTGTTTATGTGTGGGCTGGTCTTACTATTATCCTTTCACTTCAAGGGATTTTCCAAAGTTAAACAAGTTTTTTGTGCTATGAATTTATCACTGATAGTATTTCAGACTGACCTGGTGTATTTTGCTTTGCTTCAAAATGTGCACGGGTCAGACCGAGTATGTTCCAGGTTAGGTTTCGCTTGGTGTTTCAGGACCTGGAAGCAGGAGGCTTCACCGTTAGTTATACACAGATATTTTTCCGCTGTGGCTGATATATGTTGTACTCTGATGATTGGTATGTATATACAGTTATTTTGTATAAAGAGATTTGATATTATAGTTTATCTGTTCCGCTGTGAGATTCTGATGTGGGGTTCTTCTTCTTTCTTCTATTCTAATATTTCTTTCTTTCTTTTCTCACCCTCTAAATTCTTTCTCATGACAATCTGGGGTTCGGTACTTGGATTTTTGGCAAGTAATACGGGTTTATGTATTATTGTCGAGAATTCAAGCGTTGAGTTTTTCCTTTGGTCATTACAAAACCATTAAAATCTCTAAATCATTATTTAAATAATTAAATAAATTAATTGTTATACTGTAAAAATTACGGGACATTACATTCTCCCCCCCTTAAAATAATTTCATCCTCGAAGTTGCTAAGGTAGAAAACAAACCCTACTGACTGGGTTAAAAATTATTTGTTTATCTATTATCTTCAGTTTCACAATACCAATTAATTTCAATTAAATATTAACCCATTCCTACTAACGAAAATTTTCAAAAATCCTGAAAATTTTCTAATACCTTAACTTTTCAAAAAAATTCGCCAGCACCTCCTTTGTACTGGTCAATAGCTCAAACTCCAACTCACTTCTCTAGGCCTTCTTCAACCCAAAAGAAAACTAAACAGCCAAGCAGCTTGCTAATTCAGCTCATCAAAATCTCAAACCCATATATAATATAAACTGGTACCTTTTTTGTCGGGCATATCAATATATCATTTCCATCTGTTACCAATTCTGCATATACCAATGTCATCCCAATCATTCGGTTATACCCAAGCCAAATTCTGTTCTTAACTTAGATTCCACTATTCATTTCAACTCTTAACATACCAGTCAAATTCCATTTCGAATTATCTCTAATCCAATCTAATTCGATACTTTCTATCTCAATTCATTTTCCACTTAACTGGATTCAATTCAATTTCTATTTCTATTTGCTTTTACAAATTCTAATTTAATTTGTTTTAATTCAAATAAACTGTTTCTGGGAGGTTTTAAACAGCTTAGCCTTTTCAAAAATAAAAATATTCATTTGGAATATCAAAACAACTTGTTTTCTCAAAACAATTCAAAACAAAAACTTTGGTAGTGATCCATCACTTAGCAACTCAAAAATGAACACTAATGATGTCGCGATTCATCATCAGGGTTATTTCCCAGCTATCGAAGTGAGTTCAATACTATATCACTTCTAAAACCATTTCTAAATATTTCCAGATTGAAATTCATTTCAAAATATTCTTTTCAATGCTTGTAACAAATTTAAAATCTCCCAGGATTTTAAAATTCACATATATTTAACTCAGATTCATTTACAAACACTTTTATAACCTTCCAGGTTTTTAATTCCAATTCTGATTTAAATTCAGATTTAATTCATCTGATTTCACGTATTTCACTTATATGAATCATGATTGGTCATCTATAACCATTTCACTTTTTATAATCTCATTCGATTATAATAACAACCAACACATCCAATATACTATAATATTTCAAATATTAGTAATTCCTTTATCTGAAAAATATAATTTTGAATAAAATTATTTCATTTACCCCTTTTCAAAAACATACTGTGTCAGTTCACCGTATTCGAGTGTTTAGAAACCCCTATCGACATTGTGGTGCCCCACCAACGACAAGAATTCATAAGCCACTCAACCAATAAAGCTCCACAATATAAAATATATTTTTTTATATTAAATAACATATACGCGCTCATATATATACACACACACACACTCAACTCAATCTAGGATATTACCAATCCCATCTCTATTGAGTTACGCCACAGAGCCAAGGTAATAACTTAACCTTCAACTCTGATACCACTGTAATGACCTGGGGATTTCACGATCCTGGTTATCGACATAAACTCAGTGTCGACTATCCAAGCATCGGAAATACCAGATAGTCCATGAAAGAAATTAGAGGGTGGGAATAGATAAGGTAGAAACTTAGAATAGAAGAAGAAGAAGAACACAACATCAGAGTAAACATGAATCTCACAGCAGAACGAATAAAATAAAACATAACTTTGAAATAAAAGATTTTACTTGAATATACATATTATTATCAAAGTACAACACTTACAACACAGCGAAAATAAACAATAGCTATAGAAACGCAGCTGAAGCCTCCTACTCCAGTCTCTCTCCAAGTATCTATAAAATTATGAATACTTGACTTCCCATACAAAATTGGGCATCGAAGAGTTTAGGGAAAACAAAACAAAATAAACTCCGGGTCAGTCATGGGATTGGTGTGAGTAAAACAGTTTAAAACCGTTTGAGCTACTAAACAATGTCTCATATGACCGCGCCGTATAATGGAACAAGTTTTCCGTTATAAGAATCCAAAATAATCTTTATATCGAAATTCTTTTCATATTATAATAGTGTCTATCAACCACAATATAATAATCATCTAGCAGAAATCCTTTCATCTCACGTTCTACATATATAGTATACAATCGAAACCGCAAGCACTTATTGGATAATGGATTACCAGCTATGAAAAGGTATGGAACAACCTTCCGATAGTGTATTTTTAGAGAGGAATACACTGGGTTCAACAAGAACATCTTGCAACCCGGCCACACATGACCGACCACTCATTTCACTTGAGTGTATCGAATGTATATCACCAACAGTTGGGATCAACAACCAATTCCCGATAGGGGACATCATCAATAGATTAAAGAAGGAATTGAATATTCTCTAGATAGGTGATTATACATTCTAATGGGAGCTACCCACATAGCCATGATGCCAGCCTGATTTTTGTCAATTCCGGATGTGAGGCTGGAAGCTACGCTTATCTTTTTTACATATCATATCTTCATTTACTTGGAATACCACATCGTCATACCCACCAAATCATTATCGATTTCCCTAACGGTATCACGAGTATGAAGCTAAGAGAAATGAATTCCTCCGCCACCAAACGTAATACGTTTGAAGAGATCAACATATATGATTCGTTAGGAATACTCCGTCAGGCATTCGTCCATACAAGTTGTCCTAGGACTGGACAAACCGAAGGCACTATTCCGTACATCCATCTTAGGTAATCTCTACCTAGGATTTATACAACAACCCTTGCACTTTAATCCGTCTTCAATATATTCAGCATACTTGGTTTGCAATGCTTATGTCAATACGGAGTGGTTCTTCAGATAATAATCCAACTGGTCTCTCCATATTAACAACGTTAAAATGGTCAAAATTTTGATAGTCGGTGATTTAACTATCAAATGAAAAATTTTCCGTGTGCACACAACAATCTTATTTCCAATTGGAATTTCTACTGATCAATCATCATATACATATACACATATTCATATTTCCTTATTTTCTATATTCAGAGAATATATGTTATGAACATTGGAAAACAATCCCATTGCTTATTTACTTATCACTATTAGTCTCTGGCTGTAAACTAGTATGAGAACAATTCCCTAAGTATCAATCCCGAAGGTCGAAACCAACATCAGATAGACACTTAGAAACCCATTTAACTTAACTAATCTTCAGTCAGTTTCTAATTTAGCTTAACTCCATTTGTTTTATTCCTTATAAATAAAACATTCCATTTTCTAAGTTTAGAAAATATCTATGATTCTATATTTGAAAAACATTTCCAAAATTCTTTTTTATGGATTTCAAACTACCGTTGTATATAACATCGTTACAACCGCTCAATCCATAAATCATTTATTACTTAACTGTATTCTAACTAACTCTCGCCATCATACCTCAAATATTTCTTTGTTAAGTAAGGAAGTCAATCAAGTTGGGGTATAATTACATCTCAGACCTTAACTGAACAACGTTCTTAACCTTGCAATAGACTAAGTTCACTGCTCCAATTTCTACAATCATTTGCTTATGCAAATTCTCAGATTTGGATTATGAATCCACTTCTTTTATGAAAAACATTTATTATAACGCTAATGTAATAAACCCTACTTCCGAAATATCTAACTTCAAATATAACTTTTATTCTTTAATTTGAATAAAAAAATAAACATCTAATTTATAAATAAATAAATCTTGATTCAAATACCGAAAAGTATAAGTACTTTCCCGAATTCGATATAATCGAATTCGACGATTAACTCCCTTCGAATAACTAATATTCGATTAACTCACTTCGAATGACTAATATTCGATTAACTCCTCTCGAATGACTAACTTCGATTAACTCCTCTCGAATAACTAAATTCGATTAACTCCTCTCGAATAACTAAATTCGATTAACTCCTCTCGAATAATTGAATTCGATTAACTCCTCTTGAATAACTAATATTTGATTCACTCCCCTCGAATAACTAATATTCGATTCACTCCCTTCGAATAACTATATTCGATAACTAATATTCGACTAACTCTATTCAGTTAACTAAAACTCGACTAACTCTAACTCGGTTAACTCTATTTGAATAACTCTAATTCGATTTAACTCTAATCGATTAACTTTAATTGATTAACTCTAACTGATTAACTCTAATCGATTAACTTTAATTGATTAACTCTAATCGATTAACTTTAATTGATTAACTCTAATCGACTTACTCTTATTTTAATAAATTATATTTGATAACTCTATTCGATTACAAATACTTCCTTTTCTGTTTGTCTATATTTATTTCATATAAATATTTCCTTTTACAACTTTATTTATTTTCTAAATAAATATTTTCTTTTCTATTTGTCAATATTTATTTCATATAAATAATTCCTTTTATAAAATCCTATTTATTTCTTAAATAAATATTCCATTTCAATTCTATTTTCTTAACAAATAAATAATTCTTTCCAATTCTATTTATTTAACAAATAAATATTTCTTTTATAAAATTCCTTGATTTTATAATTATTTTCTTTTATAAAACACTTTTCCTTTTGTATATAAAATCCATTGATTTTATATAAGTAATTTAATTTCAAAATACACTTTGAAAATCCCCTTTTCTACATTCCAGTCTTACGGTATTTACAATACCAAATAACAATGATCGATATCATTCAAACACACAAAATCAACAACAGATTATATAGCACATCATATACCATAATATATGAAACAAAATAGTATTTTATATATTGAGGAACCCAGTTGGGTCCCTCCAACCTATTTCCCTGCATCACAGATGTTAAACATAAAATCAACATCGATTTCATTCAATATGAAATATTCTGCTAACAGAATCAATATTTGATTAACGATTTATATATATATCATTATCTATAATTTCAACCAATACATAAGCAATTTAACCAAATAGTTAACAACATCAATCAACATATAATTATCAGTTCTAAGAATATGTTATAAAAATATAACTGTTCAGAGTTGGTGAGTTTTACTCACATTGGACGATCATCGTTAATAACGATAACCACCGCTTGATTCAGGCGGACAATCTATTTTGCTATAAATTTCAATTCACTCCCAGTCAATTCTAATGTGTTGTCGTCGTCCATACGATCCTGTTGGATATTGTTTCTCTGAATGTGGGTAACGTATGGCCAACTTATGACTTATACAAGTTTATATACTATTTAAAGTAAATTATACTAAACTTTACTATTCCACTTGGACTTACTATTCACTCACGTTAAACTGACCCACACCTGATTCTTTCCTTCCCCAAAATATGCCATGAGTTTCCTATGCAAACAATGGCCATTTCCCAAAATCCACCTCCAAACCGCACCTTCAATACTTCATGAAATCCCAAACAAGAATTACCAAACCACCCCTGTTCGCCTACCCTTCCATTTCATCACCATAATGACCAACTCGTCATCACCATCGTCCTCGCGTTCTTCCACCAACACAGTAGCCGATCGCCATAAATTTGAACCAGAGTCCACCAAATCACTTCCAAAGGTGTGCTTCCACCCCTGTATCACAACGCCAGCCTCCATATCGAAGACCCATGCTCTAATTCCCAGAACGATGAAGCCCTAGCTTTTACTGTAAAAATTCGAACTCGACAAATCACGTTCGCACTTAACAAGGATAATGTCAGTGTGAAGATGCGGGTCTCAGGAATTCAAAGAAAGGAGCTTCGTGATTTTAGGATTTTCTTTTAATTGTTTGCATTTTCCTTTGATCGAAGTTCTGCTGAGACTTTGCTTCTCGTGGCGGCCGAGATAAGGGATCGTGGAAAATGAGATAGGTTTAAGCTGGAAAGGTTATTATATAGGATTTCTTTACTTTGTTGAGAGGCCTTTATTCTTCCACGTTGCATTTTACTATAAGGTGCCTGGACAAAGGAATGCATGGCCTTTTTTTGATCCAAAGAATGAAGTCTAGGGTTAGGATATTTGTTTTACACTTGAGAGTACCCCATTATGCGAAACTCTGTTTGTCCACGAACTGATATGAAAATATCATTAAATCGAGTAATGTGCCGTGATCCCAAAAATATAAAAATATCGGTAGGTTAACTCATATTGTGAAACCCCAAAATATTAATATAGGGTGCAAAATACTCCAAATAAAAAGTTGCATATCTAATTAATTAAAAATTTCAGTAAAAATTCTAAAACTTGAATTATAACTATGTCTCAAAGGGTTTATCCAAATTTGAAACCAATATTTAAATATATTAAAATAACCGTTACGGTTAAAAGCGATTATGCCGCTGTTTTTCTGAAAACTTGACTTAGACATAACTTACAAATTAAAAGACGAAATCTCGATTTTTCTCTTCCATTAGAAAAATATCTTTCAACAGATTCAAACGTTTCTTGTTTCACAGAAATCTGATTTAAAACGGATTATGTATATTCAATTAAAGTTCGAATCGCCAAATTACGAACTACCGCGCCATTTCATGCTCGATTATAATTATAATATAATTTATACTTTCAAACCTTGTTAATTAAATATATTCGTTATCGTAATTCAATTTTAAAAGAATTATATATTTTGAATTGCCCAGTTCACACCATATTGCCATTTCAGCTAATTCTGATTATTTCAGAATTAAATATATTATTTAATTATTATTTTAATTAAATATTCAAAATTATTTAATTTAAACCATTAAAATCTCTAAATCGTTATTTAAATAATTAAATAAATTAATTACTATACTGTAAAAATTACGGGACATTACAGAGAGTAGGTATATTTTCCAAACCCAAGCCTAGACACTATCCTCTCTATCACCCTAGAACGTTCCAGTCTTTTATTTTGAAAAACATCATGTATCCCTTATATAACTTCCTTTCAAAAGATAAATATCTTTTATTTTAAATGTTGATCATCTTCATTATGCAAAAACTCCTTTATTCTCAATTCTCAAACTTCCTTTATATCTCTCTAATATGTTCTTAATCAATCATAAATATCCTCAAATGTCACATCAAATGTTACATTAAATATTTATTATTGTTATATGTCAAATCAAATGTCACACCGTATGTCACATCAAACATTTATTATTATATTATTATAATATGTCAAATCAAATGTCACATCAAACATTTATTATTATTTGTCAAATCAAATGTCACATCAACTGTCATATCAAATGTCAAATCAAATGTCACATCAGATGTAACATCAAATTTAAGAGGATTTGGAGTAGTTTATCATGGTTTTATACTCAAAACATCTATTATAGCATTTCGGTTGCGCTACGAAAAGTTTTGGGTAGTTTATAGTAGTTTTAAACTCAAAACAGCTACTACAGCGTTTCTGTCACTCTATGAAAAGTTATGTCTGTTTTTAAAGTACTTCACAGTCAAATCATCAAAAAGACAACGCTTCCAGAAATGCTATGATAAGTTCTGGGTGGTGTATAATGATTTTAGACTAAAATCAACTTACTATAGCGTTTCTACGATGCTATGAAAAGTTTTGAGTAGCTTTAACATGCTTTACAAATAACTTAGAGAAAAGATAGCATTTTAAAATGCTATTAAAAGTTCCAAAACTCAAATTTTCGGCCAGTTTTTAAGCAAAATGTATGACGCTATTTCTCTATAACAAAAATAGTTTTTGAATCCAAATTTTCTGCAGTAAGAAGCCATCTTTGTCTACTTAATTGTCAACAAAAGAAAACCTCAAAATCATTTATCAGTTAAATATATAAAATTCAACATCGTGAGGCATTTTTAACATGTCCATTTCAAGATAATTTTTACCTGAATTTGCATCAAGTTTTCAAATATGAAAACAGCCGAACTAGAAAAAAGTATCCATGGTCAAAGTTATATCCCTTTGAATTATCTTTCCAAATTGATAGAGAAGTCGAAATTTCATTAAGAATTGCAAAAGTTATGCTCAAAATACCGAACGTCATTTTCAGGGTTTCAAGTCCAGTTATTCATTCATAAACTACTCAACTTTTTTTCAAAGTATGAAATGAATACAAAAACTTAAAATAATTTTTCTCACCTCATACTTGTGCCTTGAACTTGTATTTATTCTCTAGGCTTCACCCATTTACTACTCTTTATCTTACTTTTGTTTTTCATTTGAGAATGCATGAAAAAGAATGAACCATTCCACCCTTTATATAGTACTTTTCAAGGTTAGTTTGGTATTTTTGTTTTGGACACTTGTCCTCCTTATCTTCATGCATGCTTTAGGATGAAGACACATGTCTCCTTAGGTGTCTTTAGATGTTTCTACACATGGACACCTAATGGGTGTATGTGCCTTAATGTAACAACCCGTAAATTCTGGGCCAGTTTAAAATTTTTATTTTGGCAATTTTAGCGAATTTTGATATTTAAAATGAATTATTTTAAATAGTATCGACGAGAAATTTATTTTGAATAGAATTCGGACGTATATATTATATACGTCGTCGTTAGAATATAAATAATTATATATAAATATAAAAGGAATTGAAAATGGCACGGTAGTTCGATAATTCGATTTCAAACTTCAATTGAACATACTGGGTGCAAAACAATCCGGATTTTAGTGAAACCAAAAACATTAGGATCTAATTAAGAATATCTTTCCAAGAATCCGAAAAATTGAGATTTCATAGCGGGAATCAAAAGATATGTCCAGTTGAAAATTCTGAATAGTCGCTATGGAATTCAGGCCCTTAAAAATGGGAATTTTGCAAATAACTTCGGATTTCGACGAAACCACTTTTGTTGGGTCCATGATGTCAAATTATTTCTAGATTCCAAATTTCATAATTTTCCGAATCAATATGTGAGCGTGGCAAAGGAAAACGCGTTTGACCAGTTTCAGTTGATTTTAATCGACTGGAAAATGGCCATTTTTCCAACGGTCTCAGAATTCGACGAAACTTGTTTTGTTAGGACCGTATCGTCAATACGAAGCTAGAAAATATTTTTCCGTAATTTTTAGAGTTAGTATGTGACCCCAGTGAATTGAAATGCGCGTTCAAATTCAATATATAGAGTTATATGTTGATTTTAACGGAAACTGATCGAAACGATCGAATCAGCCTACGATACATATCGCATTGTGTTCGGAATGGGGGTAATTAGCTATGGACAATAGGCGGTGGGCCTCGTTTTGAGGTCGAAAATAAAAGTTGCTTTTTGGAGTTAAATAAAATAAAATAAAATAAAACTTCCTCTCCCTCTCTCCTTCCTTTTAACCCCTCAGCCCCCCCTTTCAAAGTCGATACAAAAAAAAAGCCCCAAAACCACGATCGATCCCGTCAGCCCCCCCTACGCAACCGCCGCACGTTGCCTCGCTCCACCTCCGATCAACCATCCTCCCCACCTCCCAAACTTCGCCTGACCCCCCTCTTCTCCGCTCTAACCCCATAACTGAGCCACCCTACAAACCCTACCGCCCCTCCCTCCGCCGCTAGACACTACAGTACGGCCAGCGCCACCTCCGGCAGTCCGCCACCTGCCTGGGCCACCAACTCCCCCGCCACTCCCCTCAAACAGTGGATCCCCCTCCTCCTACAACCGGAAAAAGTGAGTTTTACTTTTATTTATTTATTTAGCTTTATGTAATTAGTTTAATTAACTTGGTATATGAATAAAAATCTATTTTTTTATATAGGTAAAAGTATTGGAAAATATATATGTGATTTTTGCATCAAAAGGTTATTTTTATTATGAAAGAGATTTAGAAAAAAATATATAATTTTTATAATATAGAAAGTTAAAAATATAATTTTTATATATGATGTGAAGATTTAAAAATATAATCTTTTATATTGTAGAGTTATAAAAATATAATCTTTTATATTGTAGAAGTATAAAAATATAATTTTTATATAGGTAAGATAGTAAAAATATCACCTTTATATATGTAGTGAATTAAAAGGGCGAAATCTTTATATTTAAAAAGGCGAAATATATATATTTAAAAAGGCGAAATCTTTATATTTGAAAAGGCGAAATCTTTATATTTGAAAAGGCAAAATCTTTATATAAAGAATAGCGTGATAAAAATATAATCTTTATTATATGAACACCGTTGTAAAAATAGAATTTTTATTTATATAATAGTGATGCAAAAATGTAATTTTTATCTATATAGTAGCGTTGTAAAAATGGAATTTTTATCTATATAGTAGCGTTGTAAAAATAGAATTTTTATCTATATAGTAGCAATATAAAAATATAATTTTTATATACATAGCAAGAATATAAAATTGTGATTTTTATATATTAGTGACTACGGGCAGTGAAAGTGACAAAAGGCGAGAACGCCGGAGATTTTCTACATATGAGAAGTCGAGACGTTTGGATTAGCTAGTCGGTGAGAACTTCTCACTCTAAATTTCTTTTTCTAGTTATATATATATACTAGGATGCAGACGGTGCTTAGCAGCACCCGACACCCGTCGTCCACAGACCATGGATGGCTTGTATGCTTGTTTGATGTGTTGTGAAAATTGTTTGTGATGTTGATGTGAAATCGATAATAAATTGTAGATGGTTGAAATAAATTAATTATCGTTAAAAATATATTTTTTAACGTGAAAGTGAATAAATAAATATTTATAAACAAATCGGCCGATTTGTTTATATACACTGATTTGACTGATATTGATTGGATCGATAAATTTTACACATCACCCAACTGTACAAATAAAAATCTGTGTTTGTTGATTTGAAACACCACACGGGTGTTGGGATGAAATTTGGCATACACTAATCCCGATTATTTAATTGTATGTCGATCAATTGGTCGACAGGCTGTGTAAGCATTGATTATTTATATTTGATGCTTATGCAATTGAGTGGTGCACTTTGGATGATGGTTGATTGTTTATCAGTGCTATTATATACATGTGTTGTATGGAATCCATATAATTAACGTTATATGGTAATTGATTGGGCCTCATTCCAATCGGGAAAATAATGAATATTATAAAATAAGATTCATGTGTTGACAGTACACATTTGTTGAGATTAGTCAAGGGTTGAAAGAAATATAGATTCATGTGTTGAATGGAATAAATATTCATTTATTGAATAGAATAAAGAAGTTTTTGAAAAATATAAAGCCGTGTTGATTAGAGATGCGTTATTTTGACGTGAACGATATTGATATCGATTTTATTCGTTTTATATTGAATATGGAAAAGTGATTTCAAAATTTAATATTTTGAAATGAAATTCAAATTATATTAGATTAAAATTCGAATTGAAATTTTATTGAATCAATTTGAAATGAATTCGAATCGAATAGAAAATGAATTCGATTCGAATTGAATTGAAGTGAATTTGAATTGAAGTGAATTTGAATTCGTATTGAATAGAAATGAATTCAAATTGAATTAAATTAAAATTGAATTAAAAACGAATTGAAATCGTTTTGAAGGAAATTTAAAACAAACTGAAATTGAATTGAAATCAATTTGATTTGAATTCGAATTGAATAGAAATGAATTCAAATTGAATTAAATTGAAATTGAATTAAAAACGAATTGAAATCATTTTGAATGAAATTTAAAACGAACTGAAATTGAATTGAAATCAATTTGAAATGAATTCGAATTGAATTAAATAGAAGGTAAATTAAAATTGAATTGAATTGAAATGAATTAGAATTTGAATTGAATTGAAATGAATTTGAATTCGAATTAAATAAAGTTGAAATGAATTCGAATTGACTTGAAATCAAATCGATTTGAAATTGAAGATGAAGTTGAAATTGTTTGTGAAATGAATTTAGAACTATTTATAAAATTCGTTTTAAAAAGGAAATCGACGAAATATATATATATATATAATAAATATATATATATTATATATATATAATTGCCTGAATAGAACGCGCCGCGCCGCGGCAGTTCGTGAATTTCGACCATTAACTTCGAATTGACGTTGCGGGAGATCCGACCGTCGGATTCTCCTAAAACCGGAACCGTTGGGTTCGTATCGAAAAGAGATTTCCAATGAATATTTGAAATTTGAAATCTAACGGTTGGATTTGGAATTATGTCCAAATCAAATTTGAAAACAGTCGTTGTAAGTGCAGTTCGATGGCCGTTGATGGAAATCGACTGTACGGGCCTTGATAAAATTATTAAAAATATCTTTAATTTGTGAAAAATCGTAAGAAATGATTTGGGAAAAATTGGGCTGGAAATTTCCATATTTGAAAGGATAAAAATAGATTTTTATCGAAATGAACTAGTTTTGAACTAGAATTAAAATCAATTTATTTTTAAAATAAATATATTGAATTTGAAAGTGATTTTAAAAATAATCAATATTCCCAAAATGTGAATTGGACAGCAGTTGAATCGAAATTATCTTCGGAATATTTTGATGTTGGATTTCGTGACTATACAGATATTGTTATGGGAATTTGAAAGATATGTTTTATATCGTTATTTCCAATACGATATATGTTGGTTTTAGAATTTGATATTAAATATAAGCCGATATATTTTCTATTTAGAGCCTTGTATTTAATATCATATATGATTTGGTTTTGTCATGAATCGTGTTTTAGATGACATTGGTTCTTTAACCCAGCTAAAAGCAGGGTATTGATTTTTGAAAAGATTGAAACTAAGTGGAGTTTTAATGAATCTTTTATTAGATTAAAAAGTGAATTGATAATTTAAATTATCAAATCTGAAAAGTGATCGAGAGTGGAGTACCACCAGTTTTTCTCCAATGTGATAGTTAAATCTTTAATTAGATTTGAACGTGAAATTGTAATTAATTTTATCGATAACACCGTGGTGTTAGATATGGAGTATTACCAGTTTTGCTCCATGGGATGAATAGGTTGGGATTGGGAAATAAAATAATAATTACTTCTGTGTGGTTCGCTAATCCCGACTAGTTCGAAATGATATCCAAAGGAAGATTAAAGAATAAATTTAGAAGAATTTATCTTGGATAAAATTAATGGGAACCTATTCCCTAAAAATGTGATTTTGTGAATAAAAGAATATTCTGAATTGGAATGAGGCGTCCGTTGTGTTTGTGTAACATTTGCTTATCATATACGTGGGTTATTCAGAAAGGCCGGGTTTATACCCATTCTGAATAACCGATTCGACGAGATGTCGAAGATGAAGATGGTGGTTGAAGACCAGAAGTCTTCACATCGTTTTAGGTGATTACTGATGATCTTGATTGGGCTGTACACCCAAGAGGAGGGAAACTTGCAAATGGATTGTGTGTCTGACATTGGATTTTATTCTGTGTTGATTGATCTCTATTAAATATACATCTATTTGGCGGCGGAGAATTCATTCTCTTGCTTAACGCCCTTTTCTGAGACGTACGAACTCAGAGATTGTATATCGATGAACATCAGTCGCATGGAGTGTGTAACAACCCGTATTTTCAATAACCTGTAATGATGTAAATCGAGGCAGAATTTAATTCTAAAATCTGAATCAAGAGAAACGGGCTATGCCATTGCGTTCGTCTCGGAAAAATACGCGAAATAGAGTCCGAGTTTTCGAAAATCGGAGTCTGTATGACCCGATTAAGGCCAAATGAAGTTTTCAGAAAATTTCAAAGTAAAAACAGATTTCAAATTCAAGTTTGAATTTGGGAATCTAGGGCAGCAGGCGACCCAAGTCGACAGCCCTGTTGACTTGGGAGTCGACTTGGTTGGACCCAAGTCGACAGCCCTGTCGACTTGGCTGTCGACTTGGTCCAGCCGGGCTGTTTAGCCTGGTGCACCATTTAGAGATTGTGTTGAGCTTGGGGGCCAGATTCGGTTTTGAGGGCTGAGATTGGAACTAGGGTTTAATCCTAAGGTTGAAACTAGTCCTAATCTCTATAAATAAGGCCCTAACCTAACCCTAAATCATCATTATTCATTCATACAACTAAACTATGGCAAAATCAATCCTCTCATGGCCTCCACTCTCTTCATAAATTCCTAAATAAATTTCTATGAGATTTTCCATGCATACAAGTGTTTTCAAGCTTGTATGAGCATCATTAGCTTGCATTCAAGTCAAGTTTCTATATTTGCATCATAAAGCAAGGGTTTTTAGTGATTTAAAGCTTGCATTTTGGGGTTTAATTGATTGCATAAGGGCTTTCTTATATTTTCTATACTCATTTGAGTCCTCATAAGCATAGTAAGCCCTATTCTACTTTCATACTTAAACTCTAAAGTTAAATGTATGATATGCAAGTTTGCCATGATATGCAAGTTTACTATGATGTGTTATGCAAGTTTACTATGATGTGTTATGCAAGTTCATCAAGTTATATTATGCAAGTTTGATATGCAAGTTTGTCATATGATATGCAAGTTATATTATGCAAGTTTGATAAGCAAGTTTGTCATATGATATGCAAGTTATGTTATGCAAGTTTGATATGCAAGTTTATCATATGATATGCAAGTTATGTTATGCAAGTTTGGGATGATCATATGGTTCATGTTATCATGTTATGCAAGCTTACCTTGGGTTTATGAACATAAAGCTTCAAGTTTTATGCTAAAGGTTGCATTTTGGCAACATGTAAGTTATCATATCTCTTATGATAACTTGCATGTGAGGCTAAATGCGAACTTATGGCCATTTCTACATGTCATTTAGCACCATGTATCACCAATATGCCAAGTTTGGTTTTATGCATGCTTTTGGGGCCTAAAAATGTAATATGCAAGGGTATGAACACATGAACATTTCATATGCCACCATGTTAAACTTGTGGCTTCAACACTTTTATGTCATGATTATGCCAAGTTCCCTCTTTCTATCCTTTATGCGCTATTGCGATATGTAAGCGATGGGATTGCGTTTGGGGTTGGGTAAACTTAAAAGACATAAAAACATAAGCTTGGGAATTTACGTATTAAGTTAGGTCTACCCATTGGGAATTTACCTATTAAGTTAGGTCTACCCAATTGCTTGAAAATTTGTAACATGTTTTGGAAACATGATGGACATGACACTTAGAATAGATAAGTGTGACCAACTCGAGGTTGGGTTGAGTTTGTAGCGTAAACCTACCCGGAACCGACCGGCTTAACTAGTTGCTACAAACAATAGAACCTAATGTGAGAAGTTGGCCATGTTGTACCTTGAACCCGAGGTTAGACCAAGTTGTGGTGTAAAGCTACCCGGACCCGCCCGGCTTAACTAGTAACCGCAACAAAGTCTAATGTGAGAGGTTAAGGCGCATTAATTAATTAATGCCTCATGATTAGGGTTAAGTCATGGTCCACTTAATACTTAACCAATTTGGGCTTGGTAGATTAATCAGGGTTAAGTCGTGAACTCATAGTTACACTTAACCAAGTTAATCCATGATTAGCAAGAGGGTTAAATCGTACTTAACCCACTAGAAAAATCCTAGCAATGGGGGCCCACTCCAGCAGTAATCCCAAGTTTGTATCATTAAGGCGCTAGGGACTAGGCTAGGGAGGGGGCACGATTACTGGGCTGGAGGTAAGCGACCAATAAACAACGGCTGGGTGGTACGTCGATGTAGTTCCGGACGGGCTATGGTCGTGCACGTAGTCCGTATTTGGAGAAGTCACCCATGGGTACCAGTAGATCGAGACTGTGCACTCATGTTTATGGTGTCTAGGGGTTGGCACCCTAGGGCTTGATACACCCGAAGGTTGGACCCGGCACAGTTCGACTACAAATTATGTTTGGGCCGTATTGACACCAACACGTGGCGAGTTTGGCTTAGGGAGCCGATCGACTAGACCGTTTGGTTGGACCTTGTATTAGGGTCATTTCATGTTATTGGGCCAAAGCTTGGGCCAAGGGATCAATACTTGTTTATTCAAGTCATGTTAGTTTGCTAGTACACCTGTGGTGCAAAACCTTAAACCTGATTATGCGATGACACCTTTATCTACCTTGTTAGTTAATCACCATGCTAGTATGTTGTTATCCTTATGATCATACCTGCTTCTCATGCCAGTTAACTTTGTCAGTTTACATTGATTATAGTAGGGCTTACTCAGTCTTTTTGACTGACCTGTTTTCTTTCGCCCCTTTTCTTCCGTTCCCCCCCCCAGGTTCTCAGGGAGGGAATATTGGAGCTTAGCTGGATTTCTGATCGCTTGCTTGTGGGATTTTAGCTCATGTACGGTCTTGACATGAAGCTAGCTATGGTTATCACTTATTTTGGGGATAGTACTTATGTATTCCAGTTTTTCAGTGATGTTGTTTTTTTCTAGACTTGTTTATTTGGAAAGTTGACATTATGTTGTACCAGACTTTTTTGAAATGGTTTAAAATCTTCCGCTGTTTTATCTATGTTATTTACTCTGTTTACATATATACATATATTCTTGTTCTGCCTTGATATATCATTATGCATGTTTACCTGATTCAAACGCCCCTCTAAAGTCAGAGTGCTTGCAAGAGACACCCTGGCGGAGGTGGGGTGTTACATTTGGTATCAGAGCAAACGGTTTACGAGAAGGAACAAAAAAAAGGTTTTTAGAAAACTTTTGGAAAACTATTTTCAAAACCAAGTATAAAGTATTTTCTAAAGAAAAGTCTAGTTTATTTTAAAGGCTATTCCCCAAAAAGCCATTAGCAAAATCCCTTCGTTTTTCTCTATTCTGAATCTGTCTTTTTCTTCGTTTTCAGTATGGCCGATAACTTTGCTATTCCGGAGGGAGTACACGTACCTGTTTGGTATAGGAGACTTTTGGAGGCTAGGGCGACCGAAGCCGGCCCCGCAGATGTTCCTCCTCCTCCTCCAGTAGTTAATATTCCTCCTCCTCCTGTCGCTAATGTTCCTCCTCCTCCTGACGCTGAGGTTCCTCTTCCTCCTCCTCCTCAACATCCTCAAGCTGACTTCGCAAAGACTTGCAAAGATTTCAAAGCAATGGGTGGAAAGAACTTTCAAGGCACTGAGACTTTTGTAGAGGCCAGAAATTGGTTGAAAGAGACCGAGGATTTATTTGCTATCTTTGGGTTAGACGATCAGAGGAAGATCTTGTTGGCGGTTTGGCTTATGAAGGATGAAGCCGCTTATTGGTGGGAAGTCACCAATGGTACTAGGCCTGTTGAGACTTGGGCCGATTTCAGGGCAAGGTTCATGCTTAAGTTTCTATCTTCTGCTGAGGAGAATCTGCAAATGGAAAGGTTCATAACTTTGAAGCAAGGAGATATGTTTGTCAAAGAATATGTGAACAAGTTCAATCAGTTAGCTCGTTTTGGCCTGGATATGGTGAATACTCCTCAAAAGAAGGCTCTTCGTTTTGCTAGAGGATTGAATGAGCCGTTGTAGGGATTGGCTATGTCACATATTCCCCATGGGGCCACGTTTGAGAGTTTGGTTGATATGGCGTTACTTCAGGGAGATGTCAAGAAAGAAATCAAGGTGAATGATACTCAAGCCAAAAAGACTGATTCCCAGTGGAAAGGAAATCAGGGTAATCCAAGTGGTCAGGGCAGTCAAGGCAATCAGAACAAGAACAAGAACAAGAGTCAAGGCAACAAGGGAAACAACAACAAGGGCAAGAACGTCAAGGGGAAGTGCCATTATTGCGGTTCAGTTGGCCATCTTATTAAGGATTGTAAGAAGGGGAAAAGGAAGAATGGCGAATGCTTTTTCTGCGGTGAGACTGGACATTTCAGTAAGGATTGCCCGAAGAAGCAAGGGCAAGGCCAGGGGCAGACTCAGCGTGCTGGACCTTCAGGAGGGCAAGTTCATGCTCTCAATACCGCTCCAGTTCCCGATCGAGGTAGTATTTCTGTTGAGAGCCTTGTATATATTTCTGATTTTCCAGTTCGTACCTTGTTTGATTCTGGTGCATCGCATAGCTTTATCTCATCTGATCTTGTTGATAGTTTGCACCTTAGTACTAGCTTGGTAGATGATCCCGTCTGTGTCTCAAATCCAATTGGGGGTTCCGCCCATTTGTCTATGATATGTGGGGATTTGAGGATCTCTATACTGAGTGTAGAGTTCTTGTGCAGTGCTTATGTTCTTGGTTTTAGGGGATACGGATTGATATTGGGCATGGATTGGCTGTCCAGATATGGAGCCATTCTTGATTGTGAGCATAGGGTTGTGAGGCTTGTGACTCGCCTCGGAAACACCCTAGAGATTTCTTGTGATCCTAGAGGTCCCGTCATGTTGTGCTATCTTGAATCACTCGACTCGTCAATGGAAACTCTTCAGTCTATGAGAGTGGTTCGAGAGTATCCGGATGTTTTCGATGAAGTTAGGGGGTTGCCCCCTAAGCGAGAGATTGATTTCCGCATTTATCTAGTGGATAATGTAAAGCCGGTTTCTTTGCCCGTTCGGCACATGGCTCCGCGTGAAAGGCGGGAGCTAAGTAAGCAAGTGAAGGAGTTGCTTGAGAAGAACTTCATTAGGCGAAGTATATCTGAATGGGGAGCGCCTGTGGTATTTGCTTCCAAGGCAGATGGTTCTCTCCAACTTTGAGTTGACTATCGAAAGTTGAATAAGCTGACTAAGAAGAACAGACACCCGTTACCGAGGATTGATGATCTCTTTGACCAGCTTGTCGGTGCTTCTGTTTTCTCTCAGCTTGATCTTGCTACTGGATTCCATCAGCTCAGGGTAGCTGAGGATAGTATAGACAAGACTGCGTTCAGGACTCCAGATGGATTCTTCGAATGGCTTGTCATGTCGTTCGGCTTGACTAATGCACCCGCATATTTCGTGGACTTGATGAGTAGGGTGTTCAGGGAGTTCCTGAACAAGTTTGTCGTGGTCTTCGTAGATGATATTCTGATCTTCTCTAAGGATGAGGAAGAGCACGCAAGGCATCTCGTGGAGGTGATGGATACGCTTAGAGCGCATCAGTTGAAGGCCAAGTTCTCCAAGTGTCACTTTTGGAGAAGGGAAGTTAGATTCCTTGGGCATATAATATCTAAGCAAGGCTTAGCGGTGGATCCCGCTAAGGTAGTTGCAGTTCAGGATTGGAAGACTCCAAGGAATGCAACCGAAGTGAGAAGTTTTCTTGGTCTTGCGGGTTTTTACCGGAAGTTCATCAAGGACTTCGCAAAGATATCCGCTCCTCTCACTAAATTGACGAAGAAGAATTTAGTTTTTGCTTGGAGCATAGAATGCGAGCTTGCTTTTCAGAAGCTCAAGAGAGCTCTCACATCAGCACCTGTTCTAGCTTTGCCCGATGGAGGGAAGTTATTTACAGTATACACCGATGCATGTGGCACGGGGTCAGGAGCTGTTCTGATGCAAGAAGGAAGGGTGATATGCTTTGGCGGTAGACAACTCAAAGTGCATGAGAAGAATTATCCCACTCATGACTTAGAGTTGGCAGCAATAGTATATGCACTCAAGGCTTGGCGCCATTATCTTCTGGGAGAAAGATTTGAGCTTTATACCGATCACAAGTCATTGAAGTATCTCTTTTCTCAGAAGGATCTGAATCTGAGGCAACAGAGATGGATGGAATTCTTGGCGTCCTATGATTTTGAGATAGCTTATACCCCTGGCAAGGGGAATGTGGTAGCAGATGCATTGAGTAGAAAAAGGTTGACTCTGAGTCCTCTATTCGTTGAGATGAAGAATTTAGAGTATGTGGCAACCTTTGATTTCTCTTTGGCGATTGAGTCGATGACCGGTTCTTTAGCATCTCTGGAACTCAGACCTACCCTTCTTGATCAAGTTGGGGCTTCGCAGAGAGAAGACCCTCAGATAGTTGAGATTATGGATAAGCTGATTCGAGGAGAGACGTCTAGTCATCTCGCTCGATATTCTATTGATGACAAGGGTTGGCTGAGGAGAGACGGAAGGTTATGTGTTCCAATGGTAGAAGATTTGGTAAGAAAAGTCCTTGAGGAAGCGCATCGCTCTAAGTTGACTATACATCCGGGCGGAGATAAGATGTATAAAGATATGAAGCGTATTTTCTTTTGGCCTGGGATGAAGAAGGATGTGGCAGAGTTTGTCTCTAGATGTATCATTTGCCAGCAAGTTAAGGCCGAGTCGAAGAAGCCCGGTGGGCTATTACATCCTCTAGACGTTCCACTATGGAAGTGGGAGAGTATTTCCATGGATTTTATCGATGGGCTACCAAGGTCAAGGAAAGGGAATACGAGCATTTGGGTTATTGTGGATAGACTTACGAAGAGTGCTCATTTCATTCCGGTGAAGAGCAAGAGGACCGCATCTTGGCTAGCGTCTGTATATCTTCGTGAGATTGTGAGACTACATGGAGTCCCTTCTAGTATAGTCAGTGACCGTGACCCAATCTTTACAAGTCAGTTCTGGAATAGCTTGCAAGAAGCCATGGGCACGAGGTTGAATCTAAGTACTGCTTATCACCCACAGACGGACGGTCAAGCCGAAAGGGTAAATAGGGTACTCGAGGATCTGTTGAGGCTTTGTATTCTGGATTTTGGTGGTACTTGGGAAGACCATCTTCCTCTTGTTGAGTTTGCATATAATAACAGTTATCAGGCAAGCATAGGGATGGCACCATTTTAAGCTTTATATGGGAGGCCGTGCAAGTCGCCTACATGTTGGTGGGAGACTACAGATGAGCTTATACTTGGGCCTGATATGATCAGAGATACATCCGAGAAGATCGAGTTGATTCGGAGACGGATGAAAGCGGCCCAAGACCGATAGAAATCCTATGCTGATAAGCGAAGAACTGATTTGGAGTTTGATGTTGGGGATATGGTTTTCGTGAAGGTTTCTCCTTTGCGGAATGTGGTCCGATTTGGAGCCATTGGGAAGTTAGCACCGAGGTTTGTTGGACCATTCCCTATTATAGAGAGGATCGGGCAGATGGCTTATAGAGTGAAGTTGCCCGAGAAGCTTGCCGGAGTACACGATGTTTTTCATGTCTCGCATCTTCGGAAGTGTTTACATGAATCAGCAGAGGTTGTTGAGCCAAGTGTTCTGAAAGATGTGGAAGTGGAGAAAGAGGCTACCTTGAGGAGAGCTCTGATTCGTATCTTGGGGACGGAGACCAAGAAGCTAAGGAATCGAGAGGTCAAGTTGGTGAAGGTTCAATGGGGTGAAGTCGAAGAAGATGCAACTTGGGAAACCGATGAGAAGATGCGTGGGCTTTATCCATTCCTTTTTGAGGGTACACTCTCAATCTCTTTTCTTTGTTAGCATATCTTTCTCTTTGCTATCCATGTTTATCTAGTTTATCGTGTTAATCTTGTCATGAGAACCTTAGGTAGAAACCCTTTGGATGAAACATGTGTTTGAAACATGTTATGCTTGATGGTTGCAAGTGGTTGCAAGTGTTTGCAAGTGGTTACTCGTGGATGCATTATACACGTTAGGCACTAGATCGGCTCACACACTCCTCATATTGCATATGCATGAGTGTTTATTCTTATTCATGGATGAAAATTTTTGTGTTATCACATGGATGTTGCATATGGATGTATGTTATGTGCACACATATAGATGTTATACATTATGTTAGGAATTGCATACATATGGATTCATTTCACTAACATAATTTGCATTGAGGGTATTTGCATTAGATAAGGACATATACACACACCTTTGCATATGTTCATTCAACATTTAGAATCTTGTAAGGACAATGATTGCTCGTGGATGATGTTTTGAGTAGACGGATGTTGGATGGTAGGATACGTTCTTCCTAACTTGAAGATTTCGGGGACGAAATCCTTTAAGGAGGGGAGAATGTAACAACCCTATTTTCAATAACCTGTAATGATGTAAATCGAGGCAGAATTTAATTCTAAAATCTGAATCAAGGGAAACGGGCTATGCCGTTGCGTTCGTCTCGGAAAAATACGCGAAATAGAGTCCGAGTTTTTGAAAATCGGAGTCCGTATGACCCGATTAAGGCCCAATGAAGTTTTCAGAAAATTTCAAAGTAAAAACAGATTTCAAATTCAAGTTTAAATTTGGGAATCTAGGGCAGCAGGCGACCCAAGTCGACAACCCTGTCGACTTGGGAGTCGACTTGGTTGGACCCAAGTCGACAGCCCTGTCGACTTGGCTGTCGACTTGGTCCAGCCGGGCTGTTTAGCCTGGTGCACCATTTAGAGATTGTGTTGAGCTTGGGGGCCAGATTCGGTTTTGAGGGCTGAGATTGGAACTAGGGTTTAATCCTAAGGTTGAAACTAGTCCTAATCTCTATAAATAAGGCCTTAACCTAACCCTAAATCATCATTATTCATTCATACAACTAAACTATGGCAAAATCAATCCTCTCATGACCTCCACTCTCTTCATAAATTCCTAAATAAATTTCTATGAGATTTTCCATGCATACAAGTGTTTTCAAGCTTGTATGAGCATCATTAGCTTGCATTCAAGTCAAGTTTCTATATTTGCATCATAAAGCAAGGGTTTTTAGTGATTTAAAGCTTGCATTTTGGGGTTTAATTGATTGCATAAGGGCTTTCTTATATTTGCTATACTCATTTGAGTCCTCATAAGCATAGTAAGCCCTATTCTACTTTCATACTTAAACTCTAAAGTTAAATGTATGATATGCAAGTTTGCCATGATATGCAAGTTTACTATGATGTGTTATGCAAGTTTACTATGATGTGATATGCAAGTTTACTATGATGTGTTATGCAAGTTCATCAAGTTATATTATGCAAGTTTGATATGCAAGTTTGTCATATGATATGCAAGTTATATTATGCAAGTTTGATATGCAAGTTTGTCATATGATATGCAAGTTATGTTATGCAAGTTTGATATGCAAGTTTGTCATATGATATGCAAGTTATGTTATGCAAGTTTGGGATGATCATATGGTTCATGTTATCATGTTATGCAAGCTTACCTTGGGTTTATGAACATAAAGCTTCAAGCTTTATGCTAAAGGTTGCATTTTGGCAACATGTAAGTTATCATATCTCTTATGATAACTTGCATGTGAGGCTAAATGCGAACTTATGGCCATTTCTACATGTCATTTAGCACCATGTATCGCCAATATGCCAAGTTTGGTTTTATGCATGCTTTTGGGGCCTAAAAATGTAATATGCAAGGGTATGAACACATGAACATTTCATATGCCACCATGTTAAACTTGTGGCTTCAACACTTTTATGTCAAGATTATGCCAAGTTCCCTCTTTCTATCCTTTATGCGCTATTGCAATATGTAAGCGATGGGATTGCGTTTGGGGTTGGGTAAACTTAAAAGACATAAAAACATAAGCTTGGGAATTTACCTATTAAGTTAGGTCTACCCAATTGCTTGAAAATTTGTAACATGTTTTGGAAACATGATGGACATGACACTTAGAAAAGATAAGTGTGACCAACTCGAGGTTGGGTTGAGTTTGTAGCGTAAACCTACCCGGAACCGATCGGCTTAACTAGTTGCTACAAACAATAGGACCCAATGTGAGAAGTTGGCCATGTTGTACCTTGAACCCGAGGTTAGACCAAGTTGTGGTGTAAAGCTACCCGGACCCGCCCAGCTTAACTAGTAACCGCAACAAAGTCTAATGTGAGAGGTTAAGGCGCATTAATTAATTAATGCCTCGTGATTAGGGTTAAGTCATGGTCCACTTAATACTTAACCAATTTGGGCTTGGTAGATTAATCAGGGTTAAGTCGTGAACTCATAGTTACATTTAACCAAGTTAATCCATGATTAGCAAGAGGGTTAAATCGTACTTAACCCACTAGAAAAATCCTAGCAATGGGGGCCCACTCCAGCAGTAATCCCAAGTTTGTATCATTAAGGCGCTAGGGACTAGGCTAGGGAGGGGGCACGATTACTGGGCTGGAGGTAAGCGACCAATAAACAACGGCCGGGTGGTACGTCGATGTAGTTCCGGACGGGCTATGGTCGTGCACGTAGTCCGTATTTGGAGAAGTCACCCATGGGTACCAGTAGATCGAGACTGTGCACTCATGTTTATGGTGTCCAGGGGTTGGCACCCTAGGGGTTGGCACCCTAGGGCTTGATACACCCGAAGGGTGGACCCGGCACAGTTCGACTACAAATTATGTTTGGGCCGTATTGACACCAACACGTGGCGAGTTAGGCTTAGGGAGCCGATCGACTAGACCGTTTGGTTGGACCTTGTATTAGGGTCATTTCATGTTATTGGGCCAAAGCTTGGGCCAAGGGATCAATACTTGTTTATTCAAGTCATGTTAGTTTGCTAGTACACCTGTGGTGCAAAACCTTAAACCTGATTATGCGATGACACCTTTATCTACCTTGTTAGTTAATCACCATGCTAGTATGTTGTTATCCTTATGATCATACCTGCTTCTCATGCCAGTTAACTTTATCAGTTTACATTGATTGTAGTAGGGCTTACTCAGTCTTTTTGACTGACCTTTTTTCTTTCGCCCCTTTTCTTCCGTTCTCCCCCCCCCCCAGGTTCTCAGGGAGGGAATATTGGAGCTTAGCTGGATTTCTGATCGCTTGCTTGTGGGATTTTAGCTCATGTACGGTCTTGACATGAAGCTAGCTATGGTTATCACTTATTTTGGGGATAGTACTTATGTATTCCAGTTTTTCAGTGATGTTGTTTTTATCTAGACTTGTTTATTTGGAAAGTTGACATTATGTTGTACCAGACTTGTTTTGAAATGGTTTAAAATCTTCCACTGTTTTATCTATGTTATTTACTCTGTTTGCATATATACATATGTTCTTGTTCTGCCTTGATATATCATTATGCATGTTTACCTGATTCAAACGCCCCTCCAAAGTCAGAGTGCTTGCAAGAGACACCCTGGCGGAGGTGGGGTGTTACAGAGTGAATTGCCATTATGGCACGGGTAAGTGGCAATTGATCAGGGCTTCTCTTGAAAAGCAAAGTCTTGTGGTTGATGATCAAAGCACGGCCTGTGTGGCGTAGCTTTGTGTATAACTTGAATTCGCGAGCCTCACACCTCGGTATGAGTCAAAAACGGGATAGTGGCTGCAGGGAGAGCACGACGTTTCTTTCTAGCTAGGGTGGTGTCAGTGACCTACCAGCCCTGACATTTAAATACGTTTCACCTGTGTGGTTGTTGGATATGAGGCGCCTCGGATATAGGTCTGTAAGGACAGGGAAACTTGTGTTCAGGAATTGCCAATCCTCAAAAGTAAGAGAGGACCGGCCCTGAAGATCCAAGGATCATAGTGGGGTCCTGAAACATTTGCTAGAGTGTCTCGAATGCGGAGAGGAGCTTGCCCCTTGCCTCGGCTCATGACGGAATCCAATTTCCAATACGTGATATTGCGGTTTTAATTGTAGAACTAGTATGGCGACATGATAGATGGTACCCATGCCGCCTATGATTGATGTTTATGATTGAAAACTGTTTTGACACTATACACTTATAATAGTATCAAATAATGTGTTTTAAACGTATCAATCATTCTTTGGCTATTATAAGGTAAAAACCCTATCCTCCGGCTTGCGTTGCATTATGTGACGGGACCTGGGTCTTATAATAGCTTAATTTTTCTTTATTTAGCATTGCGCTGTTTGTTATATGCACTAGTATTCTTGGGAGGAAACCCGTTCCGTGTTATACGGCATGGTCCCTTGAATTACTTTCTTCTAAAGTAAAGTTTAAATAACTGTTTTAGTTCTCAAACCTGTCACATGACTGACCTGGAGTTTAATGTTTTAACCTAAACTCTGGGTGCCCCTATTTTCCACACGGGCAGCTAGTAGTTTTGGTTTTGCAGATTTATATCCACAGGGTCCTGATTTACAGCTGGAACGATGCTCGGAAAGCTCTGTATCTGTGTATCACTTTCCGTTGTGTTTTATATATTTTTCCGCTACTATGTAATTTATTGTAATCTCTGATGTTTATCGAATGTAATTTATTCATTTATACTCTGTATATTCTTGTATCTGATGGAATTGTTGTAATAAACAATGAAATTTTCTTTCGTCTGCGTTCATTTGTGTGTTGTTCTCAAAGTATCCGTGCTTTCCTTCACGGGGAAGTTACGGGTCCTTACAGTTGGTATCAGAGCTTTGGTTTACAGAGCTCGAGAACAAGACACATTAGAACCATACGAAAAAATTCATCAGATATTGGATTAGTAATATCCAATTAGAATTACTCGTTAGAGATAGGATCAGTAGTATCCTAGAACGGGTGTGAAGAGTATATTTTTCAAATGAAAACAATTTTATTTTAAAATTTAATTAGTTTTATACGTATTTGAATATTTATTTATATTGAATTTGGACAATCCAGTATATAAAGATTTCGTGTATACGCATCATGAACATATATTCGAAGTTTTAATATACTGGATAGATATAGAATCACATTCTAGACACCCGGAGATGGTTCTGATGATTGATCGATCATCATCAGAACTTATGTTCGTGTTTCGAAGGTGTGATATCTATATATTTCCATTAGACTGGTGTGAGAACCAAAACAAATATAGCTAGAATACATTGTTGTGAATTGGCATCAAAAACATGATTTTCTGTGTATATGTATCAAATTTATGAATTTGAAACTCTAATCCACTAATTGATTGATGTTTGTGTTGTTTGTTATTTGTTTGATAATTTTGAACCATTTAGCCTAATTGAATCAAATATTGAATTGTATTGAAAATTAGTCACATTTGCTTGCATATACATGTACTTACATTGAACAGGTCATAGCAAGGAGGCTAAAGCAGAGAATAAAATTTGTTTGCCCGACAAATAGGTACATGTTTACCATAATTTACTGTTTCGTTTGGGTGATGATGATTTTATGAGCCTATTGGCTATCCGCTTGGCTTTTTCTTTTTCTTTTTGAGATCAGAGGGCCTATATGGCAATTTCGGGATTTTCCCATTGCTCCCGGTGCAGGGGAGGTTATGGCGAAATTTTTCGAAAATTTAGGGTGTTAGCCAGATTTTTGAAAATTTGAAAAGTTCTTAGAAACTGAAAAGTTGAAGAACTTAAGCCGTAGCCAAAATAATGGAAGTTGAGTTGATTTGTTAAACAACTTTCGGCTTCATTCCTTTCCAGCTTCCATTGTTATGTTCCTTTTCGGCCTTTGATTTAGAGAAGATTAGAATATCATCAATAAATAAAAACTAGAACAAATTTATTCAATTAAATCACACATTGAACTGATTAGAAAATAGTTAGAAATATATACTTGTGCATTATATATGTTTGAACAGGAAATTGGATAGCTGTTGAGTAAAGATTTTATTTGCGTGCCCGACAAATAGGTAAACCTTAATGAGTTGGATGCGCACTAATATTATTATATCAACTCCTGTGAGTGCCATTGGATGCGGAGTGCTGGTTATTCTGTGTGAAATAATAAACATTGCCATAGGATAGCAACAATTAATTTTGAACTACATTACATGGCATACTTCTGGAAGATAGGCATACTTCATCATATACCACATAAGCATTTGGAGTTTGTGTGACGAGGTGGAAGATTTACCATACGAGCAAGAGGCTTGTATGGCGATGACTATATTTTACAGGTTGAACTGATGACTGATATGGACAATACAAAATTGTAACGATAAAATTGCCAGATTAATAAAAACCCCACACGGGTCTAGAGTTGACAATAATCACGTCTCTCTAGTTATTAGATACGGCACATGGACTATTTATTTCCCACACAGGACGAGGTGACGAGGATTTATCCTCTGGAGCATTTAAAATACACACTCCCTCAGGCTTTGATAGGGTGACGAGAATTTATTCTCAGGAGTTATTATCAATACACGCTCCCCTATAAACACCAGAATATATCACTATAAATATGTGTATGCTTATTAGGATTTATTGGGTACCTAATACGGCCCAATAAATTTCCAAACCCCTCCCCGTACAAAGGAGGTTATGGCGAAATTTTTCGAAAATTCTGGGTGTTAGCCAAATTTTTGAAGAATTTGAAAATTCTCAGAACCTAAAAAGTTGGAGAATGGAAGCCAAATCGAACGTAGAGTTGACTAATCAAACCACTTTCGACTTTGTTCCTTTTCGGGGACGAAAAGTTTTAAGTGGGGGAGATTGTAACAACCCGAAAATTTTGGGCCAGTTTAAAATTTTATTTTGGCAATTTTAGCGAATTTTGATATTTAAAATGAATTATTTTAAATAGTATCGACGAGAAATTTATTTTGAACAGAATTCAGACGTATATATTAATACGTCGTCGTTAGAACATAAATAATTATATATAAATATAAAAGGAATTGAAAATTGCGCGGTAGTTCGATAATTCGATTTCAAACTTCAATTGAACATACCGGGTGCAAAACAATCAGGATTTTAGTGAAACCAAAAACATTAGGATCTAATTGAGAATATATTTCCAACGAATCTGAAAATTTGAGATTTCATAGCGGGAATCAAAAGATATGTCCAGTTGAAAATTCTGAATAGTCGCTATGGAATTCAGGCCCTTAAAAATGGGAATTTTGCAAATGACTTCGGATTTCAACGAAATCACTTTTGTTGGGTCCGTGATGTCAAATTATTGCTAGATTCCAAATTTCATAATTTTCCGAATCAATATGTGAGCATGGCAAAGGAAAACGCGTTTGACCAGTTTCAGTTGATTTTAATCGACTGGAAAATGGCCATTTTTCCAACGGTCTCAGAATTCGATGAAACTAGTTTTGTTAGGACCGTATCATCAATACGAAGCAAGAAAATATTTTTTCCGTAATTTTTAGAGTTAGTATGTGACCCCCGTGAATTGAAATGCGCGTTCAAATTCAATATATAGAGTTATATGTTGATTTTAACGGAAACTGATCGAAACGATCGAATCAGCCTACGATACATATCCCATTGTTTTCGGAATAGGGGTAATTAGCTATGGACGACAGGCGGTGGGCCTCGTTTTGAGGTCGAAAACAAAAGTTGCTTTTTGGAGTTAAATAAAATAAAATAAAATAAAACTTCCTCTCTCTTCCTTCCTTTTAACCCCTCAGGCCCCCCTTTCAAAATCGATACAGAAAGAAAAAGAAAAAAAAAGCCCCAAAACCACGATCGATCCCGTCAGCCCCCCCCCCATACACAACTGTCGCACGTTGCCTCGCTCCACCTCCGATCAACCAGCCGCCACACCTCCCAAACGTCGCCTGACCCTCCCCCCCCCTCTTCTCCGCTCTAACCCCATAACCGAGCCCTCCCACAAACCCTACCGCCCCTCCCTCCACCGCTGGACCCTACAGTATGGCCAGCGCCACCTCCGACACTCCGCCACCCGCCTGAGCCACCAACTCCCCCGCCACTCCCCTCCAACAGTGAATCCCCCTCCTCCTACAACCGGAAAAAGTGAGTTTTACTTTTATTTATTTAGCTTTATGTAATTAGTTTAATTAACTTGGTATATGAATAAAAATCTTTTTTTTATATAGGTAAAAGTATTGGAAAATAAATATATGATTTTTACATCAAAAGGTTATTTTCATTATGAAAGAGATTTAGAAAAAAAAATATAATTTTTATAATATAGAAAGTTAAAAATATAATTTTTATATATGATGCGAAGATTTAAAAATATATTCTTTTATATTGTAGAGTTATAAAAATATAATCTTTTATAATGCAGAAGTATAAAAATATAATTTTTATATAGGTAAGATAGTAAAAATATCACCTTTATATATGTAGTGAATTAAAAGGGCGAAATCTTTATATTTAAAAAGGTGAAATCTTTATATTTAAAAAGGCAAAATCTTTACATTTGAAAAGGAGAAATCTTTATATTTGAAAAGGAGAAATCTTTATATAGAGAATAGCGTGATAAAAATATAATCTTTATTATATAAACACCGTTGTAAAAATAGAATTCTTATCTATATAATAGCGATGCAAAAATGGAATTTTTATCTATATAGTAGCGTTGTAAAAATGGAATTTTTATCTATATAGTAGCATTGTAAAAATATAATTTTTATTTATATAGTAGCAATGTAAAAATATAATTTTTATATACATAGCAAGAATATAAAAATGTGATTTTTATATATGTAGTGACTACGGGCAGTGAAAGTGACAAAAGGCGAGAACGGCGGAGATTTTCTACATATGAGAAGTCGAGACGTTTGGATTAGCTAGTCGATGAGAACTTCTCACTCTAAATTTCTTTTTCTAGTTATATATATATACTAGGATGCAGACGGTGCTTAGCAGCACCCGACACCCATCGTCCACAGACCATGGATGGCTTGTATGCTTGTTTGATGTGTTGTGAAAATTGTTTGTGATGTTGATGTGAAATCGATAATAAATTGTAGATGGTTGAAATAAATAAATTATCGTTAAAAATATATTCTTTAACGTGAAAGTGAATAAATAAATATTTATAAACAAATTGGCTGATTTGATTATATACACTGATTTGACTGATATTGATTGGGTCGATAAATTTTACACATCGCCCAACTGCACAAATAAAAATCTGTGTTTGTTGATTTGAAACCCCACACGGGTGTTGGGATGAAATTTGGCGTACACTAATCCCGATTATTTAATTGTATGTCGATCGATTGGTCGACAGGCTGTGTAAGCATTGATTATTTATATTTGATTCTTATGCAGTTGAGTGGTGCACTTTGGATGATGGTTGATTGTTTATCAGTGCTATTATATACATGTGTTGTATGGAATCCATATAATTAACGTTATATGGTAATTGATTGGGCCTCATTCCAATCGGGAAAATATTGAATATTATAAAATAAGATTCATGTGTTGACAGTACTCATTTTTTGAGATTAGTCAAGTGTTGAAAGAAATATAGATTCATGTGTTGAATGGAATAAATATTCATTTATTGAATAGAATAAAGAAGTTTTTGAAAAATATAAAGCCGTGTTGATTAGAGATGCGTTATTTTGACGCGAACGATTTTTATATCGATTTTATTCGTTTTATATTGACTATGGAAAAGTTATTTCAAAATTTAATATTTTGAAATGAAATTCAAATTAAATTAGATTAAAGTTCAAATTGAAATTTTATTGTATCAATTTGAAATGAATTCGAATCGAATAGAAAATGAATTCGATTCGAATTGAATTGAAGTGGATTTGAATTCGTATTGAATAGAAATGAATTCAAATTGAATTAAATTGAAATTGAATTAAAAACGAATTGAAATCGTTTTGAATGAAATTTAAAACGAACTGAAATTGAATTGAAATCAATTTGATTTGAATTCGAATTGAATAGAAATGAATTCAAATTGAATTAAATTGAAATTGAATTAAAAACGAATTGAAATCGATTTAAATGAAATTTAAAACGAACTGAAATTGAATTGAAATCAATTTGAAATGAATTCGAATTGAATTAAATAGAAGGTAAATTCAAATTGAATTGAATTGAAACGAATTAGAATTTGAATTGAATTGAAACGAATTTGAATTCGAATTAAATAAAATTGAAATGAATTCGAATTGAATTGAAATCAAATCGATTTGAAATTGAAGATGAAGTTGAAATTGTTTATGAAACGAATTTAGAACTATTTATAAAATTCGTTTTAAAAAGGGAATCGACGAAATATATATAATATACATATTATATATATAATGGCCTGAATAGAACGCGCCGCGCCGCGGCAGTTCGTGTATTTCGACCATTGACTTCGAATTGACGTTGCGGGAGATCCGACCGTCGGATTTTCCTAAAACCTGAACCGTTGGGTTCGTATCGAAAAGAGCTTTCCAATGAATATTTGAAATTTGAAATCTAACGGTTGGATTTGGAATTATGTCCAAATCAAATTTGAAAAAGGTCGCTGTAAGTGTAGTTCGATGGCCGTTGATGGAAATTGACTGTACGGGCCTTGATAAAATTATTAAAAATATCTATAATTTGTGTAGAATCATAAGAAATGATTTGGGAAAAATTGGGCTGTAAATTTCCATATTTGAAAGGATAAAAATAGATTTTTATCGAAATGAACTAGTTTTGAACTAGAATTAAAATCAATTTATTTTTAAAATAAATAAATTGAAATTGAAAGTGATTTTAAAAATAATCAAAATTCCCAATATGTGAATTGGACTGGAGTTGAATCGAAATTATCTTCGGAATATTTCGATGTTGGATTTCGTGACTAAACAGAAATTGTTATGGGAATTTGAAAGATATGTTTTATATCGTTATTTCCAATACGATATATGTTGGTTTCAGAATTTGATATTGAATATAAGCCGATATATTTTCTATTCGGAGCCTTGTATTTAATATCAAATATGATTTGGGTTTGTCATGAATCATGTTTTAGATGACATTGGTTCTTTAACCCAGCTAAAAACAGGATATTGATTTTTGAAAAGATTGAAACTAAGTGGAGTTCTAATGAATCTTTGATTAGATTAAAAAGTGAATTGATAATTTAAATTATCAAATCTGAAAAGTGATCGAGAGTGGAGTACCACCAGTTTTGCTCCAATGCGATAGTTAAATCTTTAATTAGATTTGAACGTGAAATGGTAATTAATTTTACCGATAACACCGTGGCGTTAGATATGGAGTATTACCAGTTTTGCTCCATAGGATGAATAGGTTGGGATTGGGAAATAAAATAATAATTACTTCGGTGTGGTACGCTAATCCCGACTAGTTCGAAATGATATCCAAAGGAAGATTAAAGAATAAATTTTGAAGAATTTATCTTGGATAAAATTAATGGGAACATATTCCCAAAAAATGTGATTTTGTGAATAAAAGAATATTCTGAATTTGAATGAGGCGTTCGTTGTGTTTGTGTAACATTTGCTTATCATATACGTGGGTTATTCAGAAAGGCCGGGTTTATACCCATTCTGAATAACCAATTCGACGAGATGTCATGATGAAGATGGTGGTTGAAGACCGGAAGTCTTCACATCGTTTTGGGTGATTACTAATGATCTTGATTGGGCTGTACACCCAAGAGGAGGGAAACAGTTGGTGATCGTCCAGACGTACTTGGAGATGGATGGATATGCGAGGAAAGTGCCTCCGGTTTCGTTCAGACCCAGAGCGAACTTGCAAATGGATTGTGTGTCTGACATTGGATTTTATTCTGTGTTGATTGATCTCTATTAAATATACATCTGTTTGGCGGCGGAGAATTTATTCTCTTGCTTAACGCCCTTCTCTGAGACGTACGAACTCAGAGGTTGTATATCGATGGACATCAGTCGCATGGAGTGAACTTCCATTGTGGCACGCGTAAGTGGCAATTGATCAGGGCTTCTGTTGAAAAGCAAAGTCTTGTGGTTGATGATCAAAGCACGACCTGTGTGGCATAGCTTTGTGTATAACGTGAATTCGCGAGCCTCACACCTCAGTATGAGTCAAAAACGGGATAGTGACTGCAGGGAGAGCACGATGTTTCTTTCTAGCTAGGGTGGTGTTAGTGACCTACCAGCCCTGACATTTATATACTTTTCACCTGTTTGGTTGTTGGATACGAGGCGCCTCGGATATAGGTCTGTAATGACCGGGAAACGTGTGTTCAGGAATTGCCAATCCTCAAAAGTAAGAGAGGATCGGCCCTGAAGATCCAAGGATCATAGTGGGGTCCTGAGACATTTGCTAGAGTGTCTCGAACGCGGAGAGGAGCTTGCCCCTTGCCTCGGCTCATGACGGAATCCAATTTCCAATACGTGATATTGCGGTTTTAATTGTAGAACTAGTATGGCGACATGATATATGGTACCCATGCCGCCTATGATTGATATTTATGATTGAAAACTGTTTTGATACTATACACTTATAATAGTATCAAATAATGTGTTTTAAACGTATCAAGCATGCTTTGGCTATTATAAGGTAAAAACTCTATCCTCCGGCTTGTGTTGCATTGTGTGATGGGACCTGGGTCTTATAATAGCTTCATTTTTCTTTATTTAGCATTGCGCTGTTTGTTATATGCACTAATATTCTTGGGAGGAAACCCGTTCCGTGTTATACGGCGTGGTCCGTTGAATTACTTTCTTCTAAAGTAAAGTTTAAATAACTATTTTAGTTCTCACACCAATCACATGACTGACCTGGAGTTTATTGTTTTAACCTAAACTCTGGGTGCCCCTATTTTCCACACGGGCAGCTAGTAGTTTTGGTTTTGCAGATTTATATCCACAGGGTCCTGATTTACAGCTGGAACGATGCTTGGAAAGCTCTGTATCCGTGTATCACTTTCCATTGTGTTTTGTATATTTTTCCGCTGCTATGTAATTTATTGTAATCTCTGATGTTTATCGAATGTAATTTATTCATTTATACTCTGTATATTCTTGTATCTGATGGAATTGTTGTAATAAACAATGAAATGTTCTTTCGTCTGTGTTCATTTGTGTGTTGTTCTCAAAGTATCCGCGCTTTCCTTCACGGGGAAGTTACGGGTCCGTGCACTTAACCTTATTTATTTACAAGATATGTGTTCCTTTCATTTGGTGACGCGTGTCCCTTTCATTTTAAGCCATTTTTCATATTCTAGAACATGTACACATATACCATTTTTATGTTACTTCTATGATATGTACGTACACATATATATGATCTTTTAATGTTACTACATGCACATGATATTCCAACAACTTTTAATAAGCAAAACCTCGTTTATCGATAAAACTGTTTTCGGTCACATTATCGATTTTTCTTCAAACTACTTATCTTTGTAAACAAAAACTCAAGTATATATTTTCTCCTTATTAATTATTATTTATAAAGGGATTTAATCAAGGTTATGACACAATTAAATCCAAGTTTTAAATATTTAAATAACATCAATATTTAAATATTTACCACTCAAAATAACATAATATTCCAACAACTTTTAATAAGCAAAACCTCGTTTATCGATAAAACTGTTTTCTGTCACATTATTGATTTTTCTTCGAAATATAAACAAAAACTCAACAATATATTTTCTCCTAATTAAATATTATTTATAAAGGGATTTAATCAAGGTTATGACACCATTAAATCCAAGTTTTAAATATTTAAATAACATCAATATTTAAATATTTACTATTCGATATTTCAGGTTGTTACAAATATGGTTTTAAATAAAAGATATAATAAGATATTATACATAATATTTCAAAGTTGTTTTGGACATGAACCCGGAACTTGAATTCTTATGTTCTCTAAAAGTTAATGATTTTCAAATTATTGAAATGAATAAAACTTGTAATTTTACTAACATTTGAATTGTATAATAAGAAAATGAACCCAACAGAGTTATAATTAAAATAAAACTCTTAGTAGCTTGAAATGATGAATTCAAAACAAATTGAAACTATTGAACTTGTAAAGAAATCGAATTTTTCTATAGCATATATATAGTTATATATATATATATATATATAACTTACCAATTAATCAAAAGTTAACATGTTATAGGAATAAAATTGGATAATATACAAGTACTGGTATGAATAATGAATGCTGAAAAAATTTGATGGTTTATATATACGAATTAAACTTAAGTGATGAAATGAACAATGTATATGTAGTTATGTTTGAAACTAAATTCAATAACTAATGCAAACAAACTATGTCAATGAAATGAGCTAATGAAGTGAATTATTTAGTTGTGAATTAAATTGTATTGCTATTAATGGTTAGATATTCGATGACTTAAGATAATCAATATTACCAAATTGAAAATAAATGTTTAACTTGTTTTGAGAAAATAAAAGTTAATTGGTTTATAAATTATAGACTTAAATGAAGGTTGATTAAGCTAACTAAATTAATTAAAACGAGCTCCTCGCGTAGCGGTAGTTCGTAATTTTCCGAATTAAAGTTCAAATGAATATAAAGGATCCAAAATAAGTCGGAATTCTTTGAAACGAGAATCTTCCAGATCTACTGGATTGTAGTTTTCTAATGAAAGAAAATTTTAAATTTCAACTTGTAAATTTCAAGATATGTGTAAACCAAATTTTCAAAAAAACCGCGGTAGAGAAGTTCACGATTTAAAATTAAAATACAAATAAAATGGATGTTCAGAACATAAATTCGAGAAAATAACGAGCTAAACATCGGTTTTTAAATTTTTGAACCAACTAAGTTGAATACAATGAAATTATTAGTGTTTATACACTTATTTAACATTAGTATATTGAAATTTGGAATAGCTGAATTATAAACATATGCGAAACAGATTATGCCTATAATAAGAAAATTTAATCCATAATATTGACATTTGAAAAATATGAAATTTAAACAATCGGAATAAACCAAATGGATTGCATAAATAATACATTGACATTGAAAATTTGTTGTTTTGCTTGTTTGCATGATTTTGATTGTTGGATGCTTTATTCGTCATTTTGACTGTAGTATATATTTATTGTAGATATATAGATTTATTTCTTATATATATACATGTTTTATTTGGTTGTTGAATTTTATAGTAGGTATTGAAGGAAAATTGCTTGCTTTGGAGCTACTAGTGCATAAAAATTGCTTTTTCTTGATTTAAAAAAAAAATTAAATCGCTAATAACGCAAATGAAAGTTATGTATATCGAATTATATATCGTATTTTGGCATTAATATATCGTTACCCCATTTTGGGATGCCTCATCATTAAAATGAGATGTATATTTGTGATCATATATATATATATATAATTGTCTTACTAGACTTAACCGTACAAAGGAGACTCTGCCGAATTTTTTTGTGAAATCTAGACTTAGAAAATTTTGTGAAGTTTGTTTTCAAACTCATGTTTTCTATATATTTATATAAATATTTTCTAAGTTTAGTAGAAATTTTATATTATTTTAATTTTATTTTTCCACTTCAATACTACGTTCCTTTTCGGGTACAAAAAGTATTAAGTGGGGAAGAATGTAACATCCCAAGATTTTTATGAAAATTTGAAATATTAAATTTAATATGTTTTGAACAAAATTGTTTTAAATATTAAAATTTAAGATTTATGTTGTATATTGATAAGGTATGAACTAAAATTTGAATTTGTAAATATTGAAATTTGTTCACAATAAACAATAATTGATTTATAAATTTATCTGAATTTAATTTTGATTTGAATAGAAGTTATAAACCTTTGAATTTGATTTAAAGGTGAATTAACAAAATCGAATATTTTATTATATTAATTAATTGGTCAAAATTGTCATTTTTGCAAACAATCTCAAAATTTGGTGAAATTAATTTTATTGCATTCAGAATTATAAATTATTGTAAAATATAAAATTTCGTAGCCAACGGAGTTATCGTTTGATCATAATAATTTAAAACATATAGGAATTTGTGTTTATAATTTAATTAATTAATCGAATTTTAGAAAAATTGCTAGAGACTTTGGAATTGGGCTTTGAAACCTATTGCGTTGCGTTCAGAAGGCGTCAAAACATATTGTTAGGCAGTAAGCAGGTCTAATTTGGACATAGGTCCGTTTTTGGCTTTAAATACACGAAAATTGAGAAATAATATTATTGTAATCGGGAAACATAATCTATTTCTCTGGCCGCCACCACGGTATACTTTTCGATGGCCATAAACTTTCAATCTTCGTTCCCAAAAATCTTATAATTCGTTCAATAAAATTAGAAACTTCCAAAACAAAACTTGTAAATCGATGCAAGATCTTCAAATCTAATGGTCATGATCTCGAGTGGTGTTGTGGTTGAGGAGAATTTGACCCACGTTTATGGCTGCATTGGACTCGGTTTTCGAAGTAAAGGGCAGTTGAGTTTGGAGTCCTTCACGCCGGTAGTGGAGTTCTTGGAGGCGCACGTCACCGCAATGGGTGATCATGATTCGGTCGAGTATTGGGGTGCGTGGATCAGGAAGTTTAAACAATGATTGGGTTACGTGAATTTCCCGAAAGCAGCGCTTCATGTTAGAGAAGAAATGCCAGTGGTGATGACGTGTCAAAGTACTATTGGGTGAGAGAACTTATTTGAATATTTTAAATAATTTGATTTTCAAATGGTAAAACGTTTATAACTTTTACATATGAACTCAGTCTGATGCGTGGTTGGATCCATTGGGATCGTATTGAAATTACGAACAACATAGTGTTATCGTGAATTAATTCCGAGACTGTTAAAATTAGGGCCTAAAATTGGATTTCAAAAGCATTCGAAATCAAAGGTGAGTGATTAAACCCACTCACGCCTAACTAAAGTATTCTAATATTAGTTAAATTAATATATTGTCATGATATGATTGTATTGATTAATGTTTGGTAATTTAAATTTCATATTTAGATTTATTTGCATCAATAGTGTAGTTTAATTTGACTGTTAGATTTATTTTGCAGTTGAGTTAAAATTTGTTGTTTAATTGCCAATTTAAATTCTAACATCTAATAATTAGTAAATTTATACGATATTGAACTGTTTGTATGTATTGATGTGATGTGTGGTTTGGATTTGATATATTTGACATATTGATGTTTGTTGTGTGAATTTATCTATCATTCACCTTGATTTTGATATGACCATTGTTTATGTTGATTAGTCCCAATCATTTACCTTAGATGTTATGGGCATCGAATAAACCCGGGAGTAATCATTAAAATGAATTAAGAACATAGGTTGAAATGATTAATACCTACGACCCCGATTTGTATTGAAATGATATATATCTTTTCCCAAAACACTAAAAATTAAATTTTAAGTATTACTTGGCCATAGGAAAGAAAATTATATACAAACAACGGTTGGTTAAATAAAATTGTTTTAACCATGAATTTTGAAATATTGTTTTGAAGACGACATAGAAAATGTTTATAAATTGATTTCCTTTGAATTTGAACTTTGAAATTGGAAAATAAAAACCAAAGGAAATTGTTTAATATTGTAAACTAAAGTAAAAATGAAATTAAAATACGATTTATTGAAATTGGATTGGTTTATCCACAATTGAAATTTACTTTAAGTTTAACTTGATTTTAAAGGGATGTTTAAATGTTTAACTCGAGATTTCATAAATTGAAATAATTCAAATTGAGAATTATAATCGAAGCATCAAATATTTGAATTGAATTGTTCGAGTTGAATTTCAAATGAATGGGAATTGGAAATTTAATTGATTGAGATATCGAAATGTAGTTGATTTGATTTGGAATTGGAATATGACTTCAGGTCTATTTGAAACTTTGTCAAAACGGTTCTAGTCCCAAATATATTATTTTAAACCATTTTAGAAACTATTTTAGTAGTTAACTATTTTACTTTATAAAGTTTTTTACTTTATAACTATTAATTTTCTTATATATATTAATAAATTATTTTAATAATCAGTTATTTATTTTGTTAATTACTTTAATATATTTTACTATAGATTTTACAAAATTTTGATAAATTTCGTTTTATATACAAGCTATCTATTTCAAATTTTTATAAAACATATGTAGCAACCCGGAAAATCCGAGCCAATTTAAAATTTAATTTTGGCAATTTTGATGAATTTTGAATATTTAAAATGAATTATTTTAAATATTAACGCGAGAAATTTATTTTGAATAGAATTAGAACGTATAGATTTATTTGAATCATCGTTGGAATATAAATATTTTATTTTAATTATAAAAGGAATTGAAAATGGCGCGGTAGTTTAAAAATTCGATTTCAAGGTTCAAATGAATGTAAAGGATTCAAAATAAGCAGGATTTTGGCAAAACAAAAAATATTAGAATCTATTTGAAAATATCTTTCCAACGAATCTGAGAAATTGAAATTTCATAGCGGGAATAAAAATTTATGTCCAGTTGAAAATTTAGAATAGTCGCTATGGAATTCTGGCCATTAAAAATGGAAATTTTGCAAACAACCTCTATTTTCGACGAAACCACTTTTGTTGGAGCTAGGATGTCAAGTTATTGCTAGATTACAAAATTCGTGATTTTTGAAATCTATATGTGAGCGCGGCAAAATAAAACGTGTTTTGACAGTTTCAGTCAATTTCGATCGACCAGAAAATGGCCATTTTTCAAACGGTCTCAGAATTCAACGAAATTAGTTTTGTTAGGACCATATTGTCAATATGAAGCTAGAAATAATTTTTCTGGAATTTTTAGAGTCAGTATGTGTCCCTAGTAAATTAAAATGTACGTTGAAATCAATATTGACCATTCTATTTATTTATATTTTAAATTTAACAAAAACAGATCGTAATGGTCGAATTGGCATACGTGAAATATCCCACTGAGTTCGAAATGAGGGTAATTAGCAAGGGGCGACAGTCGTTGGGTCTCGTTTGGGGTTCGAATAGAAAGTCAACGTTTTGGAGAATCAAAATAAATAAATAATTAAATATATACATTCCCCTTTACTCTCAATCTCTCTCCTTCAGTTCAAAACTGAAAAAAAAATTAAATAAATAAATAAAAAGGGAAAAGGACCCCGTCGTGCCTTAACCCCTCACTCCCCTTCCCTGCTACCTCGCCGACGCCAGAGGCAACGCCGCCCCTACGGTCAGCCACCCTCGCGTTCAGACCCCCTCCGATCCTTCTTCTTCCTCCCTCCCTTTCCTCTATCGCTTCGCTCTCCTCCTCTAATCGAACCCACCCAACCCCGCTGCAGGCCCCGCGCGAGCCCAGGAACCCTGGTGCCGCTGATGCTAGCCCACCTTCTCCGCTACGCCCCCTCGCCTCCCGCTCTCTCCTCCACTGTAAAAGAAAACCCCACTGCCTTTTTAACCCAAGCACCGCGCCTCCGACTGTCTATGGCCCACCGCCGCCATTGGTAGTCTCGCCGCCAACCATCAAGGACCCGTCGGCCCCTCCAGCATCTCCCCTTCTTCCCTCTTCGATTTACGGTGAGTTGTTTTCATTATCTTCAAGTGATTTGGTTTTTCTTTTAGGAGAATGAACATGGTTATAAAAACTGGATTTTTATGCGTTTAACTTGAGAGTAAAAATCTAATTTTGATTACATATTTCATAATATAAAATATGGTTTTATTTGTATACTATATCATAGAAAAATATAATTTTTATATACATATGAAGTTGAAAATATAATTTTTATATAAGTACGAAGTTAAAAAATATAATTTTTATGTATGTAGAGAAGTAAAAATATAATTTTTATTATATTACGAGCAAGATAAAAATATAATTTTTATCGTGGAAGTAGCGATGTAAAGGAGTGATGTTTACATATGTAGTAGAGATATAAAAATACGATCTTTATATATAAAAATGTGATTTTTTTTATATAGAGAATGGCGAGAGAAAGATATGGTTTTTCATAACGATAAAGATTTAGTTTTTATATAGAAGTTAGCGAGATAAAAATTTGATATATATATATATATGTATGTATGTATATGTATATGAAGTGAAGATAAAAACGATCTTTTTATATATGTAGAGAGCATAAAAATATGATTTTTATGTATGGAAAGCATTATTAAAAATGTGATTTTTAATATCAACTGCGTAAAATAGAGACGATGGAATGTATTGAAAACAAAAAGGAATTCAAACGGTTCAGAAATGAAATGGTGGAGTGGATCCCCAAGGTGAGAACTTCTCACTTTAATTCTTGTTTTCTAGTTAAAAATATATACTAGGATGTAGATGGTGCTTAGCAGCACCCGACACCCATCGTCCACAGACCATGGACGACTTGTTTGATTTTGTTGTGTTGAGATAATTGATTATGATGCGGAATAGATGGAAATATATTCATGTGTTGAAATAAATTATTTATCGTTAAAAATATAAATTTAACGTGAATGTGAATAAATAAATAAATATTCATTTACAAATCAGTCGATTTGTTTATGTACATTGATTTGACTGATACTGATTGGGACGATAAATTTTACATGTCGCCCAATTGTACAAATAATATTCAGTGTTTGTTGATTGAAACCCCGCATGGGTGTTGGGATGATATTTGATGTAAGCTAATCCCAATTATTTAATTGTATGTCAATCAATAGGTTGAAAGACAGTTGTGTAGTGCACTTTGGATGATGGTTGAGTATTTATCATTTCTATTATATACATGTGTTGTATGGAATCCATATAATTAACATTATATGGTAATTGATTGGGCCTCATTCCAATTTAGAAAATAAATTATATTCATGTGTTGACAATACTCATGTGTTGAGAATATTCATGTGTTGAAACGATTCATGTGTTGAACAAAATATTTATACAATAAAATTCACATTTTTATTGTAAATAAGAATTAATAAATATTCAAATGTTGAATAAAGTATATATTCATGTGTTGAATTAAATATATATTCATGTGTAGAAGAAAATATTCATTTGTTGAACGGAATAACAAAGTTATTGAAATATATAAAGCCGTGTTGATTAGATTTGCGCCATTTTGACGCAAATGATATTTATATCGATTTTATTCGAATATAGAAAAAGAAGCGATTTCAAAATCTAATATTTTGAAAATATTATCATTTATATATTAATGATATGGTATATTCAATTTTGATTTAAAATTGAATATGAAGTTGAAATCATTTTTAAAACGAAGTTAAAACGATTTATAAAATACATTTTGAATTGAAATCGACGAAATATATATAATATATATTAATGGCCAGAATAGAACGCCCCGCGCCGCGACCCTTCGCGAATTTCGACCATTGAGTTCGAATTGACGTTACGGGAGATCCGACCGTCGGATTCTCCTAAAACTGGAACCGTTGGGTTCGTATCGAAAAGAGCTCTCCAATGAATATTAGAAATTTGTAATCTAACAGTTGGATTTGGAATTATGTCCAAATCAAATTTGGAAAAGGTCGCTGTAAGTGTAGTTCGACGACCGTTATTAGAAATCGACTATACAGGCCTTGATAAAATTATTAAAAATATCAATAATTTGTGTAAAATCATAATAAATGATTTAGAAATAATTGGGGTGGAAATTCCACATTTGAAAGGATAAAAATATATTTTTTATCGAAATGAACTAGTTTTGAACTAGAATTATAATCCAATGTTTTTGAATAAATAAATTGGATTTGAAGTGGTTTTAAAAATAATCAGAATTTCCAATGTACGAGTTGGAATGGATTTGAATCGAAATTATATTCGGAATATTTCGATGTTGGATTTCGTGATTATACAGATATGATTGTCGAAATTTGAAAGTTATATTTATATCGTTGTTTCCAATACGATATTTGTTGGTTTTAGAATTTGATATTGAATATAAGCCGACATACTTTCTATTCAGATCCTTGTATTTAATATCAAATGGGATTTTGGGTTCGTCGTGAATGGTGTCTTAAATAACACTATTCTTTGTAACAACCCGTAAAATCTGGGCCAGTTTAAAATTTTTATTTTGGCAATTTTAGCGAATTCTGATTATTTAATATGAATTATTTTAAATAATATCGACGAGAATTTATTTTGAATATAATTCGAACGTATATATTATACGCGTCGTCGTTAGAATATAAATATTTATATATAATTATAAATAGAATTGAAAATGGCGCGGTAGTTCGATAATTCGATTTCAAACTTCAATTGAATGTACCGGGTGCAAAACAATCCGGATTTTAGTGAAACCAAAAATAATGGAATCTAATAGTGAATATCTTTCCAACGAATCCGAGAAATCAAGATTTCATATCGGGAATCAAAAGATATGTCCAGTTGAAAATTCTGAATAGTCGCTATGGAATTCAGGCCCTTAAAAATGGACATTTTGCAAATGACCTCGGATTTCGACGAAACCACTTTTGTTGGGTCCGTGATGTAAAGTTATTGCTAGATTCCAAATTTCATAATTTTTCGAATCAATATGTGAGCGTGGCAAAGGAAAATGCGTTTGACCAGTTTCAGTTGATTTTAATCGACTGGAAATTGGCCATTTTTCCAACGGTCTCAGAATTCGACGAAACTAGTTTTGTTAGGACCGTATCGCCAATACGAAGCTAGAAAATATTTTTCGGGAATTTTTCTAGTTAGTATGTGACCCCGGTAATTTGAAATGTACGTTTAAAATTCAATATAAGGATTTAAATGTAAATTCAACGGAAACTGATTGTAACGATCAAACCGGCTTACGATACATATCCCATTGTGTTCGGAATGGGGGTAAAACGCTATGGACGACAGGCGGTGGACCTCGTTTCGAGATCGTATGTAAAAGTCAACCCTTGTGCATAATTTAATAATAAAATAATAAAATAAAAAAATAAAAAAAAACCTACCGTCTCCCCTTTTCTCTTCGTTGGCCCCGATCCCTCTTTCATAATAACAGAACGGAAAAAAAAAAAGAAAAAGAAAAAGACCTAACCCTAAAAGTATCGCGCCGCCGCCCCTGACGCTCGAGCCGCCGACGAACCCACGCCAGATCGCCCCACCACCCTCGCAACCTCCTCCTCCCACCGAACGAACCATCGAGCAACCCTCGACCTCGACAACTCCGAAACCACCGCCGCGACAACCCCGACACCTCCGAACGCCGCCTCAGAACCGCCGACTTCCTCCTCCTCCCATTCGAAGAGCGGTGAGCGTTTAATTTAATTTAATTTTCTTTTTGTTTTTTTTGTTTTTGTTTTACAGTGAATGTATAGACTGTTTTTTTATGATGATTTAAAAACTGTTTTAAGGGGAATCATAAAACTGATTTTTGTTTTAGGTAATAAAAACAGAATTTTAAAAAAAAAAGAAAATAAAACTGAGTTTTTATTTTAGGTTATAAAAACTGTTTTTTTTATATATATAAATTTTTAAAACTGTTTTCTTTATAAAAGAATTTTAAAAACAGAAATTTAAAAGTGAAAACTGTTTGTTTTAAAAGGAAAATAAAAGCAGAATTTTTAAAAAAAAAAGAATTTTAAAACAGAAAGTTTTAAAAGAAGCATAAACAAAAATTTCTAAAAAGGGTTTTTAAACAGAGTTTTAAAAGAAGTTAAAACAGAATTTTTAAAAAGAGATTCAAAAACTGTTTTTAAAAGAAATCAAAAACTGCATTTGAAATAAAAGTAAAACTGCATTTTTAAGAAATAAAAACTGCATTTTTGATAGGAAAAAAGGCAAAACTGCATTGTGAAAAAGAAGAAAAAACTGCATTGTGAAAAAGAAGAAAAAAAACTGCATTTTTAAATAAAACAAAAACTGTTTTGAAAAGAAAATAAAAACTGATTTGAAAAGGAAAAGAAAACTGATTTTATTTTAAACTTTGAAATAGAAAAAGATTTAATCTTTTAGTAGAAAAAGATTTGAACTTTAAAAAAAAATAAAGATCATATTTTTAAAAAAAAGAGAAAAGACAGAATTTTGTTAAGTAGAAAAAGTAAGATGTGATTCTTATATTTTTAAAATATAATTTTTACATCATAGGAATATTAAAAATATAATCTTTGTTTTTAAAATATGATCTTTATATATTGAATAACATAGTAAAAATGCGATTTTTATCTATGTAGAGAATACGGGAAACGAAAGCGACAAGAAGACGAAATAGGCGAAGAGTTCCACATAGGAAGAGTTGTGTTATTGGATAGCTATTGGTGAGGATTTCTCACTCTTCAATCTCTTTTTATAATTTTATATATGTGTTGAAAGTGGAAGTGAATTGCTATATATAAATACCTATATATATATATATATATATATATACGCCCCTCGTCCACAAACCATGGACGATATTTATTGGTTGAAATTGTTGTGAAAATTGATTGATAGCGAAGTGAAATAACATATATATGAAGAGTGAAATTTATATATATAGCAAAGTGAAAATATCGAATATATGAAAAGTGAAATTTATATATATAGCAAAGTGAAAATATCGAATATATGAAAAGTGAAATTTATATATATAGCGAAGTGAAAATATCGAATATATGAAAAGTGAAATTTATATATATATATAGCGAAGTGAAAATATTCGAATTGAAAACAATGTATATGAAATATTCGAATTGAAAACGATATATATATATATATATGAAATGAAAACAATGTATATGAAATATTCGAATTGAAAACGATATATATATATATATATATATGAAATGAAAACGATGCATATGAAATATTCGAATTGAATTGAATAGAAAATGAATTCGAATTGAATTGAATAGAAAACGAATTCGAATTGAATTGAATAGAAAACGAATTCGAATTGAATTGAATAGAAAACGAATTCGAATTGAATTGAATAGAAAACGAATTCGAATTGAATTGAATAGAAAACGAATTCGAATTGAATTGAATAGAAAACGAATTCGAATTGAATTGAATAGAAAACGAATTCGAATTGAATTGAATAGAAAACGAATTCGAATTGAATTGAATAGAAAACGAATTCGAATTGAATTGAATAGAAAACGAATTCGAAATGAATTGAATTGAAAACGAATTCGAATTGAATTGAAATTTGAATTGAATAGAAATGAATTTTAAAACGAATCTATAAAGAAGAATTCAATTGTGATTTGAATTGAAAAGGAAGTTGAAAATGTTTTTGAAACGAATTTAAAACTATTTATAAACTTCGTTTTAAATAGAAATCGACGAAATATATATTATATATATTATATATATAATATAATGGCCTGAATAGAACGCGCCGCGCCGCGGCAGTTCGCGAATTTCGACCATTGACTTCGAACGGACATTACGGGAGATCCGACCGTCGGATTCTCCTGAAATCGGAACCGTTGGGCTCGTATCGAAAAGAGCTTTCTAATGAATGTTAGAAATTTGAAATCTAACGGTTGGATTTGGAGATACGTCCAAATCAAATTTGAAAAAGGTCGCTGTAAGTGCAGTTCGATGGCCATTGATGGAAATCGACCGTACAGGCCTTGATAAAATTATTAAAAATAGTAATAATTTGTGTAAAATCATAAGAAATGATTTGGGAAGAATTGGGATGAAAAACTCCATATTTGAAAAGATAAAAATAGATTTTTATCGAAATGAACTAGTTTTGAACTAGGATTATAATTCTATTTATTTTTAAATAAATAAATTGAATTCGAAAAGGGTTTTAAAAATAACCAAAATTCCAATGATTGCATTGGAGTGGATTTGAATCGAAATTGTCTTCGGAATATTTCGATGTTGGGATTCGTGATTATACAGGTGTTGTTATGGAAATTTGAAAGATATATATATATATATATCGTTATTTCCCATACGACATCTGTTAGTCGTAGAACTCGATATTGAATATAAGCCGATATATTTTCTATTCAGAGCCTTGTATTGAATATCGAATGTGATTTGGGTTTGTCGTGAATGGTGTCTTCACTAACACTGTTCTTGAACCCAGTTGAGAAAAGATTAAATCTTTTTATTTAGATTTAATGAAGTGTACCAATTAAATAATATTTAATTGGAATTGAATTGATATTGATTTTTGGGTTTATCGTGAACAGTGTTTTTAAATAACACTCGTTCTTTAACCCGATAATTAATGGAATGTGACTTTGGGTTTATCGCGAACCGTGTTTTTAGATGACACTGATTCTTTAACCCAGTCACAGATTAAAACTAAGTGGAGTTTTAATGAATCTTTAATTAGATCGAAAAGATCGAGAATGGAGTATCACCAGTTTTGCTCCAGGCGATAGTTAAATCTTTAATTAGATTTGAACGTGAAATTTAGAAACTAACTGTCGGTTAGCCAAGCAGAATGGTTTTCTGGATATTGATCTGATGTTGGTTTCGGCCTTCGGGGTTAATATTTGGGGAATTATTCTCTTGATTAATTTACGGTTAGTGACTAATGAATTGGAATGAGGCGTATGTTAAATTTGATTGATTGATGGTTTGGATTGTGCTCGACCAGTTTATGAGCAGAATATGCTTTTACATTTAGCATTGGGTTGGGTTGAAAATATCTGTGTGCTAACGCCTTGTGAAAGACTTCACGATTTGACGATAAGGTGTTTAGCGATGTTGTGTTCATTTCAAATTTAACGAATGATTGTGAAATGATATTTTCCTTAAGTGAAAAGAAATGTATTCCCGATTTTGGACAGGGAATGTTTTATAAAAATGTTTTATAAAACAGAAAGGATTTCGAGGCCCAAAACCCGATGATTTCTAAAGTGATTTAGAAATGTATTATATGTTACATTGTGATTATTATGTTGTGAAATGATTTTCCCTACTTCGGGATATGAAATGATTTGGTATGTGGCTAAAGATTCGGGTAACCCTGAGACTAAAAGTATGGGTGAGAGGGCGGTGTATGCTCTCCCGAGTGGGAGGTGCATCGTCGGTGTAGCCTACTCCTATGTGGGGTAGGTGCACATATATATATCGAGTTGCGAGGTGCGTACCCTTTGCCTTGTCGATGGGGAGCACGATATTTGGTTGCATACTTGTTTGTATGCATTGTTATGTTTTGGAATTCACATTTCCAAATGATTTGATTTGAGATCCCGAAGTGAAATCTACTTTGATATAGAAAGTTAGATATGTATTTCAAATGATTTGAAATAAGAAATCGGGAATAAAATCCAAAGGAATAATTTCTGTAAATTGAATTGGATTTGGAAAATCTAAGTGTTGTGATTAATCTAAGTGGGTAGATTGGGATATTGCATGTTGTGTGATGCATAGTAGATCCATATATCTATATTGATTGTTGCTTATACACTGGCTTTCATGGGGGTAAACCCGTTCCGCGAAAGTGGCGTGGTCCCGTGATTTGCCTTATTTTTAAACAAGTTTAACAACTGTTTTTGAGTTCTCACACCAGTCCCATGACTGACCTGTAGTTTGCTTTTCCCTTGCGAACTCGGGTGCCCCTATTTTCCACACGGGCAGTCGAGTAGTTTTATTTTGCAGATGTTTTGAGCAGGATTCTGGATTGAAGCTTTAAGCTGTGTCCAGGCATTTACAGTCTTCCGCTGTGTAGTTTATATTTCCGCTGTGCATTGTATTACATTTATGTAAATTTATCTTCCGCTGTGTATTATTATCGATATACTCTGATATTCTGTACTCTGATGTAACATTATTATGATGTTTATTGAAGTCTTCTGTTATTTGTTCTGATGTGTTGTATACCCAAAGTTAGCGTATGCGGAATTCGAACGGTCTTGGTCGGTTTAGCGATCGATTAGGTCCGGGCGAAATCCGTGTCGTTACAACGTGGTATCAGAGCTTTGGTTAAACTCAAATCTTTGGGGTACAACTCATTAGAACTGAACAAAAGACTCATCAGAGGTAGGATTAGTAATGTCCTATAAAAGAATCCTCATTAGAGATAGAATCAGTAGCATTCTAGGATGAGTGACTCGTTAGAGATGGGGTTAGAAATGCCCCAGAATGAGTCGAGAGTTATTTGTTTATAAATAACGTATTTGTGATTATATATATAATCTGATTTTAGAAAATATGATTTTTAAATATATAAAATTATATATTTGAAAATATAATCAATTAATTGATTGATGTTTGTGTTGTTTGTTTACTTGTTTGATAATTTTTAACCATTTAGCCAATTGAACCAAATAGTAAACTGTATTGAAATTTGGTTGCAAATGCATGCATATACTTGCACTTACATTGAACAGGTCATAGCAAGGAGGCTAGAGCAGAGAATAAAATTTGTTTGCCCGACAAATAGGTACATGTTTACTACATAATTTCCTGTTTTGTTTGGGTGATGATGATTTTGTGAGCCTATTGGCTAGCCGCTTGGCTTTTTCTTTTTTTCTTTTTGAGATCTGAAGGACCGGGAACGCTATTTGCAATTTCCCGATGCTCCCATTGCAGGGGAGGTTATGGCGAAATTTTTCGAAAATTTAGGGTGTTAGCCAAATTTTTGAAATTTTGAAAATTCTCAGAAACTGAAAAGTTGGAGAATGGAAGCCAGGTCGAGCGTAGAGTTGAATTATCAAACCACTTTCGACTTTGTTCCTTTTCGGGGACGAAAAGTTTTAAGTGGGGGAGATTGTAACAACCCGTAAAATCTGGGCCAGTTTAAAATTTTTATTTTGGCAATTTTAGCGAATTCTGATTATTTAATATGAATTATTTTAAATAATATCGACGAGAATTTATTTTGAATATAATTCGAACGTATATATTATACGCGTCGTCGTTAGAATATAAATATTTATATATAATTATAAATAGAATTGAAAATGGCGCGGTAGTTCGATAATTCGATTTCAAACTTCAATTGAATGTACCGGGTGCAAAACAATCCGGATTTTAGTGAAACCAAAAATAATGGAATCTAATAGTGAATATCTTTCCAACGAATCCGAGAAATCAAGATTTCATATCGGGAATCAAAAGATATGTCCAGTTGAAAATTCTGAATAGTCGCTATGGAATTCAGGCCCTTAAAAATGGACATTTTGCAAATGACCTCGGATTTCGACGAAACCACTTTTGTTGGGTCCGTGATGTAAAGTTATTGCTAGATTCCAAATTTCATAATTTTTCGAATCAATATGTGAGCGTGGCAAAGGAAAATGCGTTTGACCAGTTTCAGTTGATTTTAATCGACTGGAAATTGGCCATTTTTCCAACGGTCTCAGAATTCGACGAAACTAGTTTTGTTAGGACCGTATCGCCAATACGAAGCTAGAAAATATTTTTCGGGAATTTTTCTAGTTAGTATGTGACCCCGGTAATTTGAAATGTACGTTTAAAATTCAATATAAGGATTTAAATGTAAATTCAACGGAAACTGATTGTAACGATCAAACCGGCTTACGATACATATCCCATTGTGTTCGGAATGGGGGTAAAACGCTATGGACGACAGGCGGTGGACCTCGTTTCGAGATCGTATGTAAAAGTCAACCCTTGTGCATAATTTAATAATAAAATAAAAAAATAAAAAAATAAAAAAAAACCTACCGTCTCCCCTTTTCTCTTCGTTGGCCCCGATCCCTCTTTCATAATAACAGAACGGAAAAAAAAAAAAGAAAAAGAAAAAGACCTAACCCTAAAAGTATCGCGCCGCCGCCCCTGACGCTCGAGCCGCCGACGAACCCACGCCAGATCGCCCCACCACCCTCGCAACCTCCTCCTCCCACCGAACGAACCATCGAGCAACCCTCGACCTCGACAACTCCGAAACCACCGCCGCGACAACCCCGACACCTCCGAACGCCGCCTCAGAACCGCCGACTTCCTCCTCCTCCCATTCGAAGAGCGGTGAGCGTTTAATTTAATTTAATTTTCTTTTTGTTTTTTTTGTTTTTGTTTTACAGTGAATGTATAGACTGTTTTTTTATGATGATTTAAAAACTGTTTTAAGGGGAATCATAAAACTGATTTTTGTTTTAGGTAATAAAAACAGAATTTTAAAAAAAAAAGAAAATAAAACTGAGTTTTTATTTTAGGTTATAAAAACTGTTTTTTTTATATATATAAATTTTTAAAACTGTTTTCTTTATAAAAGAATTTTAAAAACAGAAATTTAAAAGTGAAAACTGTTTGTTTTAAAAGGAAAATAAAAGCAGAATTTTTAAAAAAAAAAGAATTTTAAAACAGAAAGTTTTAAAAGAAGCATAAACAAAAATTTCTAAAAAGGGTTTTTAAACAGAGTTTTAAAAGAAGTTAAAACAGAATTTTTAAAAAGAGATTCAAAAACTGTTTTTAAAAGAAATCAAAAACTGCATTTGAAATAAAAGTAAAACTGCATTTTTAAGAAATAAAAACTGCATTTTTGATAGGAAAAAAGGCAAAACTGCATTGTGAAAAAGAAGAAAAAACTGCATTGTGAAAAAGAAGAAAAAAAACTGCATTTTTAAATAAAACAAAAACTGTTTTGAAAAGAAAATAAAAACTGATTTGAAAAGGAAAAGAAAACTGATTTTATTTTAAACTTTGAAATAGAAAAAGATTTAATCTTTTAGTAGAAAAAGATTTGAACTTTAAAAAAAAATAAAGATCATATTTTTAAAAAAAAGAGAAAAGACAGAATTTTGTTAAGTAGAAAAAGTAAGATGTGATTCTTATATTTTTAAAATATAATTTTTACATCATAGGAATATTAAAAATATAATCTTTGTTTTTAAAATATGATCTTTATATATTGAATAACATAGTAAAAATGCGATTTTTATCTATGTAGAGAATACGGGAAACGAAAGCGACAAGAAGACGAAATAGGCGAAGAGTTCCACATAGGAAGAGTTGTGTTATTGGATAGCTATTGGTGAGGATTTCTCACTCTTCAATCTCTTTTTATAATTTTATATATGTGTTGAAAGTGGAAGTGAATTGCTATATATAAATACCTATATATATATATATATATATATACGCCCCTCGTCCACAAACCATGGACGATATTTATTGGTTGAAATTGTTGTGAAAATTGATTGATAGCGAAGTGAAATAACATATATATGAAGAGTGAAATTTATATATATAGCAAAGTGAAAATATCGAATATATGAAAAGTGAAATTTATATATATAGCAAAGTGAAAATATCGAATATATGAAAAGTGAAATTTATATATATAGCGAAGTGAAAATATCGAATATATGAAAAGTGAAATTTATATATATATATAGCGAAGTGAAAATATTCGAATTGAAAACAATGTATATGAAATATTCGAATTGAAAACGATATATATATATATATATGAAATGAAAACAATGTATATGAAATATTCGAATTGAAAACGATATATATATATATATATATATATGAAATGAAAACGATGCATATGAAATATTCGAATTGAATTGAATAGAAAATGAATTCGAATTGAATTGAATAGAAAACGAATTCGAATTGAATTGAATAGAAAACGAATTCGAATTGAATTGAATAGAAAACGAATTCGAATTGAATTGAATAGAAAACGAATTCGAATTGAATTGAATAGAAAACGAATTCGAATTGAATTGAATAGAAAACGAATTCGAATTGAATTGAATAGAAAACGAATTCGAATTGAATTGAATAGAAAACGAATTCGAATTGAATTGAATAGAAAACGAATTCGAATTGAATTGAATAGAAAACGAATTCGAAATGAATTGAATTGAAAACGAATTCGAATTGAATTGAAATTTGAATTGAATAGAAATGAATTTTAAAACGAATCTATAAAGAAGAATTCAATTGTGATTTGAATTGAAAAGGAAGTTGAAAATGTTTTTGAAACGAATTTAAAACTATTTATAAACTTCGTTTTAAATAGAAATCGACGAAATATATATTATATATATTATATATATAATATAATGGCCTGAATAGAACGCGCCGCGCCGCGGCAGTTCGCGAATTTCGACCATTGACTTCGAACGGACATTACGGGAGATCCGACCGTCGGATTCTCCTGAAATCGGAACCGTTGGGCTCGTATCGAAAAGAGCTTTCTAATGAATGTTAGAAATTTGAAATCTAACGGTTGGATTTGGAGATACGTCCAAATCAAATTTGAAAAAGGTCGCTGTAAGTGCAGTTCGATGGCCATTGATGGAAATCGACCGTACAGGCCTTGATAAAATTATTAAAAATAGTAATAATTTGTGTAAAATCATAAGAAATGATTTGGGAAGAATTGGGATGAAAAACTCCATATTTGAAAAGATAAAAATAGATTTTTATCGAAATGAACTAGTTTTGAACTAGGATTATAATTCTATTTATTTTTAAATAAATAAATTGAATTCGAAAAGGGTTTTAAAAATAACCAAAATTCCAATGATTGCATTGGAGTGGATTTGAATCGAAATTGTCTTCGGAATATTTCGATGTTGGGATTCGTGATTATACAGGTGTTGTTATGGAAATTTGAAAGATATATATATATATATATCGTTATTTCCCATACGACATCTGTTAGTCGTAGAACTCGATATTGAATATAAGCCGATATATTTTCTATTCAGAGCCTTGTATTGAATATCGAATGTGATTTGGGTTTGTCGTGAATGGTGTCTTCACTAACACTGTTCTTGAACCCAGTTGAGAAAAGATTAAATCTTTTTATTTAGATTTAATGAAGTGTACCAATTAAATAATATTTAATTGGAATTGAATTGATATTGATTTTTGGGTTTATCGTGAACAGTGTTTTTAAATAACACTCGTTCTTTAACCCGATAATTAATGGAATGTGACTTTGGGTTTATCGCGAACCGTGTTTTTAGATGACACTGATTCTTTAACCCAGTCACAGATTAAAACTAAGTGGAGTTTTAATGAATCTTTAATTAGATCGAAAAGATCGAGAATGGAGTATCACCAGTTTTGCTCCAGGCGATAGTTAAATCTTTAATTAGATTTGAACGTGAAATTTAGAAACTAACTGTCGGTTAGCCAAGCAGAATGGTTTTCTGGATATTGATCTGATGTTGGTTTCGGCCTTCGGGGTTAATATTTGGGGAATTATTCTCTTGATTAATTTACGGTTAGTGACTAATGAATTGGAATGAGGCGTATGTTAAATTTGATTGATTGATGGTTTGGATTGTGCTCGACCAGTTTATGAGCAGAATATGCTTTTACATTTAGCATTGGGTTGGGTTGAAAATATCTGTGTGCTAACGCCTTGTGAAAGACTTCACGATTTGACGATAAGGTGTTTAGCGATGTTGTGTTCATTTCAAATTTAACGAATGATTGTGAAATGATATTTTCCTTAAGTGAAAAGAAATGTATTCCCGATTTTGGACAGGGAATGTTTTATAAAAATGTTTTATAAAACAGAAAGGATTTCGAGGCCCAAAACCCGATGATTTCTAAAGTGATTTAGAAATGTATTATATGTTACATTGTGATTATTATGTTGTGAAATGATTTTCCCTACTTCGGGATATGAAATGATTTGGTATGTGGCTAAAGATTCGGGTAACCCTGAGACTAAAAGTATGGGTGAGAGGGCGGTGTATGCTCTCCCGAGTGGGAGGTGCATCGTCGGTGTAGCCTACTCCTATGTGGGGTAGGTGCACATATATATATCGAGTTGCGAGGTGCGTACCCTTTGCCTTGTCGATGGGGAGCACGATATTTGGTTGCATACTTGTTTGTATGCATTGTTATGTTTTGGAATTCACATTTCCAAATGATTTGATTTGAGATCCCGAAGTGAAATCTACTTTGATATAGAAAGTTAGATATGTATTTCAAATGATTTGAAATAAGAAATCGGGAATAAAATCCAAAGGAATAATTTCTGTAAATTGAATTGGATTTGGAAAATCTAAGTGTTGTGATTAATCTAAGTGGGTAGATTGGGATATTGCATGTTGTGTGATGCATAGTAGATCCATATATCTATATTGATTGTTGCTTATACACTGGCTTTCATGGGGGTAAACCCGTTCCGCGAAAGTGGCGTGGTCCCGTGATTTGCCTTATTTTTAAACAAGTTTAACAACTGTTTTTGAGTTCTCACACCAGTCCCATGACTGACCTGTAGTTTGCTTTTCCCTTGCGAACTCGGGTGCCCCTATTTTCCACACGGGCAGTCGAGTAGTTTTATTTTGCAGATGTTTTGAGCAGGATTCTGGATTGAAGCTTTAAGCTGTGTCCAGGCATTTACAGTCTTCCGCTGTGTAGTTTATATTTCCGCTGTGCATTGTATTACATTTATGTAAATTTATCTTCCGCTGTGTATTATTATCGATATACTCTGATATTCTGTACTCTGATGTAACATTATTATGATGTTTATTGAAGTCTTCTGTTATTTGTTCTGATGTGTTGTATACCCAAAGTTAGCGTATGCGGAATTCGAACGGTCTTGGTCGGTTTAGCGATCGATTAGGTCCGGGCGAAATCCGTGTCGTTACATTCTTGGACCCAGTTCAGAAAGAATAAATCTTTTAATTAAGATTTAGTGAAATTGTCCAGTTAATTAGTATTTAGTTGGAATTGAATTTAAATTGGTTTTTGGGGTTTATCGTGAGCGGTGTTTTGAATAACACATGTTCTTTAACCCGATTAACAATGGAATGTGATTTTGGGTTTATCCTGAACCGTGTTTTAGATGACATTGGTTCTTTAACCCAGTTAAAGACAGGATATTGATTTTTGGGAAGATTAAAACTAAGTGGAGTTTTAATGAATCTTTAGTTAGATTAAAGTGATCGAGAAGGGAGTATCACCAGTTTTGTTCCAAGAGATAGTTAAATCTTTAATTAGATTTGAACGTGAAATGGTAATTAATATTTACCGATAACACCATGGTGTTAGATATGGAGTATTACCAGTTTTGCTCCATGGGACGAATACATTGGGATGGGGAAATAAAATAAATAAATAATTCGGCGTGGTTCCCTAATCCCAACTAGTTTGGAAAACCTTAACATGGTTCGAAATGATATCCAAAGGAAGATTAAAGAATAAATTTAGAAGAATTTATCTTGATAAAATTAATGGGAACTTTTCCCTAAGAATGTGAATATTTGGATAAAAGAATATTCTGAATTGGAATGAGGCGTATGTTGTGGTTGTGTAACACTTGTTTATTATATACGCGGGTTATTCGGAAAGGCCGGGTTTATACCCATTCTGAATAACCGATTCGACGATAAATCGAAGATGAAGACGGTGGTTGAAGACCGGAGGTCTTCACATCATTTGGATAATTGTTGATGATCTTGATTGGGCTGTACACCCAAGACGAGGGAATCAGTTGGTGATCGTCCAAACGTACTTGGAGATCGATGGATATGCGAGGAATAAAGTTCCTCCGATTTCGTTCAGACCCAGAACGAACTTGTAAATGAACTGTGTGTCTGACATTGGATTTTATTCCTTGTGATTGATTTCTATTAAATATATATCTGTTTCGTGGCGGAGAATTTATTCTCTTGCTTAACACCCTTCTCTGAGATGTACGAGCTCAGAGGTTATATATTGATGGATATCAATCGCATGGCATGAATTGCCTGTGTGGCATGCCTAAGTGACAAATGATCAAGGCTTCTGTTGAAAAGCAATGTCTTGTGGTTGATGATCAAATCACGGCCTGTGTGGCATAGCTTTGTTTATGGCGTTAATTCGCGAGCCTCACACCTCGGTATGAGTCAAAAACGGGATCGGACTGCAGGGAGAACACGACATTTCTTTCTAGCTATAGGTGGTGTCAGCGACCTACCAGCCCTGACATTTACATTATTTTTCACCTGTTTGGTTGTTGGAATGCGAGGCGCCTCAGATATAGGTCTGATAGGACCGGGAAACGTGTGTTTAGGAATAATTAATCCTCAAAAGTAGGAGAGGACCGGCCCTAAAGCATCCAGGATCGCTGTGTGTGGTCCTGAGACATTTGCTAGAGTGTCTCGAACGGAGAGGAGCTTGCCCCATGCCTCGACTCATGGTGGAATCCAATTTCTAATACGTGATATTTCAGTTTTATTTGTAGAGCCTAGTATGGCGCCATAGTGGTATGGTGCATTTATGCCGTCTATGATTTATACATTATGATTGAAGTTGTTTTCTTCACTTGTAGTAATAATAAAATATGAAATTTCATGTACCAAGCATTTTTGGCTATTATAAGGTAAAAACCCTATCCTCCGTCTTGCGTTGCAATGTGTGATAGGACCTGGGTCTTATAATAGCTTCATTTTTCTTTATTTAGCATTGCGATGTTTGTTTTATGCACTGGTATTCTTGGGAGGAAAACCGTTCCGTGTTTTACGGTGTGGTCCCTTGATTTACCTAACTTTAAAATAAAGATTAATAACTGTTTTAGTTCTCACACTAGTCACATGACTGACCTAGAGTTTATTGTTTTAACCTAAACTCTGGGTGCCCCTATTTTCCACACGGGCAGCTAGTAGTTTTGGTTTTGTAGATTTATATTCACAGGATCCTGGTTTATAGCTGAAGTGATATCCGGAAAGCTCTGTATCCGTATATCTCCTTCAGTTGTGTTTTGTATTATTTTTCGATGCTATGTAATGTAATTTAAATCTCTGATATTTTTCTGATGTATATTATTTACTCATTATCTGTATATTCTTGTATTCTGATGGAATTGTTGTAATAAGCAATGAAATGTTCTTCTGTTTGTGTTCTGATTCGTCTTGTCCTCAAAGCAATCCGTTCTTTCCTTCACGGGGAAGTTACGGGTTCTTACAGTGGTATCAGAGCTTTCTTTTACAGAGCTTGAGAACAAGACACATTAGAACCAAACGAAAGAATTCATCGGAAATTGGATTAGAAATTTCAAATGAGAATAGCTCGTTAGAGATGGGATCAGTAGTCTCTTAGAACGAGTGTAAAGAGTGAAATTTTTGAAATAAAAATTTGAAAACAAATTTTGTTTTGAAAATTTGTATCTAATGGTATGTATTAGAATATTTTATTTTTATTGATCTTGGACAATTGAGTATATAAAGATTTTGCATATACGCGTCATGAATGTATATTCGAAGTTTTAAATATATTTGATAGATATAGAATCACACTCTAGTTGCCCGGGGATGATTCTGATAATGCTGCAGCGTTACTAGTATTTATTTTCGAGTATCGAAAGTATATTTCCATCAGACTGGTGTGAGAACCAAAACTAGATAGAGCTTATTGTTGTGATTTGGCACCAAAAACATGATTTCTATATATATATATCAAAATTTATGAATTTGAAACGATAATCCACTAATTGATTGCTGATTGTATTGTTTGATTATTGTTTTGATTAATTAAAATTTTGAACCATTTAGCCTAATGGAACCAAATTTAGAACCGAATTGAAAATTGATTACAATTGCATGCATATACATGTATATCCATTGAACAGGTCATATCTAGGAGGCTAGAGCAGAGGAATAAAATTGTTTGCCCGACAAATAGGTACATGTTTATTGTATTTCTTGGGGATTTGATGATTTTATGAGCCGATTGGCTAGCCACTTAGCTTTTTCTTTTTCTTTTGGATTGGTGAGGGCCATGGGAGGCTATTTGAAATATCCAGAAGCTCCCGGTGCAGGGGAGGTTATGGCGAAATTTTTCGAAAATTTAGGGTGTTAGCCAAATTTTTGGAGAATTTGAAAAGTTCTTAGAAACTGAAAAGTTGAAAAACTTAAGGCGTAAAAAAAATAAAGAAAGTTGAGTTGATTAGTTAAACAACTTTTAGCTTCGTTCCTTTTCTGGGACGAAAAGTTTTAAGTGGGGGAGATTGTAACAACCCGGAAAATCCAAGCCAATTTAAATTTTTTATTTTGGCAATTTTAATGAATTTTGAATATTTAAAATGAATTATTTTAAATATTAACGACGAGAAATTTATTTTGAATAGAATTAGAATGTATATATTTATTTGAATCGTCGTTGGAATATAAATATTTTATTTTAATTATAAAAGGAATTGAAAATGGCGCGGTAGTTTGAAAATTCGATTTCAAAGTTCAAATGAATGTACAGGATTCAAAATAAATCGGATTTTGGCGAAACCAAAAATATTAGAATCTATTTGAAAATATCTTTCCAACGAATCCGAAAAATTGAAATTTGATAGCGGGAATAAAAAGTTATGTCCAGTTAAAAATTCAGAATTGTCGCTACGGAATTCTGGCCCTTAAAAATGGAAATTTTGCAAACGACCTCTGTTTTTGATGAAACCACTTTTATTGGATCCGGGATGTCAATTTATTGCCAGATTCCAAAATTCGTAATTTTTGAAATCAATAACGTGAGCATGGCAAAAGAAAACATGTTTTGACAATTCCAGTCAATTTCGATCCACCAGAAAATGGCCATTTTTCAAACGTTCTCAGAATTCAACGAAATTAGTTTTTTAAGGACTGTATCATCAATACAAAGCTAGAAATAATTTTTCTGGAATTTTTAGAGTCAGTATGTGGCCCCAGTAAATTAAATTGTACGTTGAAATCAATATTAACCATTCTATTTATTTATATTTTAAATTTAACAAAAACTGATCAGAATGGTCGAATTGGCGTATGTGACATATCCCATTGAGTTCGGAATGGGGGTAATTAGCTGGAGGCGACAGTCGTTGGGTCTCATTTGGGGTTCGAATAGAAAGTCAACCTTTTGGAGAATTAAATTAAATAAATAATTAAATATATAAATTCCCCTTTACTCTCTCTCTCCCCCCCCCTTCAGTTCAAAACTGAAATAAAATTAAAAATAAAAATAAGGGAAAAGGATCCCATCATGCCCTAACCCTCGCTCCCCTTCCCTGCTACCTCGCCGACGCCAAAGGCGACGCCGCCCCCTCCAGCCAGCCGCCATCGTGTTCAGGCCCCTCCGATCCTTCTTCTTCTTCCTCCCTCCCTGTCCTCTCTCGCTTCGCTCTTCTCCTCTAATCAAACCCACCCAACCCCGCTGCGGGCCCCACGCGAGCCTAGGAACCCCGGCGCCGCCAATGCTAGCCCCCCTTCTCCGCTACACCCGCTCGCCTCCCGCTCTCTCCTCCGCTGTAAAAGAAAACCCCACAGCCTTTTTAACCCAAGCACCACACCTCCGACTGTCTATGGCCCACCGCCACCACTAATAGGCTCGTCGCCGACCAGCAAGGACCCGTCGGCCCCTCCAGCATCTCCCCCTCTTCTGTCTTCGATTTACGATGAGTTGTTTTCATTATCTTTAGGTGATTTGATTTTTCTTTTAGGAGAATGAACATGGTTATAAAACCTGGATTTTTATATGTTTACGTTGAGAGTAAAAACCTGATTTTGATTATATATTTCATAATATAAAATATGGTTTTATTTATATTCTATATCATAGAAAAATATAATTTTTATATAAGTATGAAGTTGAAAATATAATTTTTATGTAAGTATGAAGTTAAAAATATAATTTCTATGTATGTAGAGAAGTAAAAATATAATTTTTATTATATTACTAGCAAGATAAAAATATAATCTTTATCATGCAAGTAGCGGTGTAAAGGAGTGATTTTTACATATGTAGTAGAGATATAAAAATATGATCTTTATATATAAAAATGTGATTTTTATATATAGAGAATGGCGAGAGAAAGATATGACTTTTCATAACGATAATGATTTGGTTTTTATATAGAAGTTAGCGAGATAAAAATTCGATATATATATATATATATGTATATATGTATGTATATGAAGTGAAGATAAAAATTCGATCTTTTTATATCTGTAGAGAACATAAAAATATGATTTTTATGTATCGAAAGCGTTATTAAAAATGTGATTTTTAATATCAACTGCGTGAAATAGAGGGCGATGGAACGGATTGAAATCAAAAAGGAATTCAAACGATTCATAAATTTAGAAATGAAATGGCGGATTGGATCTCCAAGGTGAGAACTTCTCACTTTAATTGTTGTTTTCTAGTTAAAATATATACTAGGATGCAGACGGTGCTTAGCAGCACCCGACACCCGTCGTCCACAGACCATGGACGACTTGTTTAATTTTGTTGTGTTGAGAAAATTGATTGTGATGTGGGATAGATGGAAATATATTCATGTGTTGAAATAAATTAATTATCGTTAAAAATATAAATTTAACGTGAATGTGAATAAATAAACATTCATTTACAAATCAGACGATTTGTTTATGTACACTGATTTGACTGATATTGATTGGGACGATAAATTTTACACATCGCCCAACTGCACAAATATTTTTTAGTGTTTGTTGATTGAAACCGCGCACATGTGTTGTGATGATATTTGATGTACACTAATCCCAATTATTTAATTGTATGTCAATCGATAGGTTGACACATAGTTGTGTAGTGCACTTTGGATGATGGTTGAGTATTTATCATTGCTATTATATACATGTTTTGTATGGAATCCATATAATTAACATTATATGGTAATTGATTGGGCCACATTCCAATTTAGAAAATAAATTATATTCATGTGTTGACAATACTCATGTGTTGAGAATATTCATGTGTTGAAACGATTCATGTGTTGAACAAAATATTTATACAATAAAATTCACATTTTTATTGTAAGTAAGAATTAATAAATATTCATGTGTTGAATAAAGTGTATATTCATGTGTTGAATTAAATATATATTCATGTGTTGAAGAAAATATTCATTTGTTGAATGGAATAACGAAGATATTGAAATATATAAAGCCGTGTTGATTAGATTGGCGCCATTTTGACGCGAACGATATTTATATCGATTTTATTTAAATATAGAAAAGGAAATTATTTCAAAATCTTATATTTTGAAAACATTATCATTTATGTATTAATGATATGGAATATACAATTTTGATTTAAAATTGAATATGAAGTTGAAATCGTTTTTAAAACGATTTATAAAAGACGTTTTGAATCGAAATCGACGAAATATATATAATATATATATATTATATATATTAATGGCCTAAAGAGAACGCGCCGCGATTGTTCGTGAATTTCGACCATTGACTTCGAATTGACGTTATGGGAGATCCGACCGTCGGATTCTCCTGAAGCTGGAACTATTGGGTTCGTATCGAAAAGAGCTTTCCAATGAATATTAGAAATTTGAAATCTAACGGTTGGATTTTGAATTATGTCCAAATCAAATTTGGAAAAGGTCGCTATAAGTGCAGTTCGACGACCGTTATTGGAAATCGACTGTACGGGCCTTGATAAAATTATTAAAAATATCAATAATTTGTGTAAAATCATAATAAATGATTTAGAAAGAAATGGGGTGAAAAGTCCACATTTGAAAGGATAAAAATATATTTTTATCGAAATGAACTAGTTTTGAATTAGAATTATAATCCAATGTTTTTGAATAAATAAATTGGATTTGATGTAGTTTTAAAAATAATCAGAATTTCCAATATACGAGTTGGAATGGATTTGAATCGAAAGTATCTTCAGAATATTTCGATGTTGGATTTCGCGATTATACCGATATGGTTGTGGAAATTTGGAAGATATATTTATATTGTTATTTCCAATACGATATTTGTTGGTTTCAGAATTTGATATTGAATATAAGCCGATATATTTTCTATTCAGAGCCTTGTATTTAATATCAAATGGGATTTTGGATTCGTCGTGAATGGTTTCTTAAATAAGACTGTTCTTGGACCCAGTTTAGAAAAGAATAAATCTTTTAATTAAGATTTAGTGAAATTGTCCAGTTAATTAGTATTTAGTTGGAATTGAATTTAAATTTGTTTTTGGGTTTATTTTGATCAGTGTTTTGAATAACACATGTTCTTTAACCCGATTAACAAAGGAATGTGATTTTGGGTTTAGTGTGAACCGTGTTTTAGATGACATTGGTTCTTTAACCCAGTTAAAGACAGGATATTGATTTTTGGGACGATTAAAACTAAGTGGAGTTTTAATGAATCTTTAATTAGATTAAAGTGATCAAGAAGGGAGTATCACCGGTTTTGCTCCAAGCGATAGTTAAATCTTTAATAAGATTTGAACGTGAAATGGTAATTAATATTTACCGATAACACCGTGGTGTTAGATATGGAGTATTACCAGTTTTGCTCCATGGGATGAATAGATTGGGATTGGGAAATAAAATAAATAATTACTTCGGTGTGGTTCGCTAATCCCGACTAGTTTGGAAAACCTTAACATGGTTCAAAATGATATCCAAAGGAAGATTAAAGAATAAATTTAGAAAAATTTATCGTTGATAAAATTAATAGGAACCTTTCCCTAAGAATGTGAATATTTGGATAAAAGAATATTCTGAATTGGAATGAGGCGTATATTGTGGTTGTGTAACACTTGTTTATTATATATGCGGGTTATTCCGAAAGGCCGGTTTTATACCCATTCTGAATAACCGATTCGACGATAAATCGAAGATGAAGATGGTAGTTGAAGACCGGAGGTCTTCACATCGCTTGGATGATTATTGATGATCTTGATTGGGCTGTGCACCCAAGAGGAGGGAATCAGTTGGTGATCGTCCAAAAGTACTTGGAGATAGATGGATATGCGAGGAATAAAATTTCTCCAGTTTCGTTCAGACCCAGAACGAACTTGTAAATGGACTGTGTGTATGACATTGGATTTTATTCTGTGCGATTGATTTCTATTAAATATATATCTATTTGGCGACGGAGAATTTATTCTCTTGCTTAACGCCCTTCTCTGAGACGTACGAGCTCAGAGGTTATATATTGATGGATATCAATCGCATGGCGTGAATTGCCTGTGTGGCATGCCTAAGTGGCAAATGATCAAGGCTTCTATTGAAAAGCAAGGTCTTATGGTTGATGATCACAGCATGGCCTGTGTGGCATAGCTTTGTGTATGGCGTTAATTCGCGAGCCTCACACCTCGGTATGAGTCAAAAAGGGGATCGGACTGCAGGGAGAACACGACGTTTCTTTCTTGCTATGGGTGGTGTCAGCGACCTACCAGCTCTGACATTTACATTTTTTTCACCTGTGTGGTTGTTGGAGTGCGAGGCACCTCGGATATAGGTCTGATAGGACCGGGAAACGTGTGTTCAGGAATAATCAATCCTCAAAAGTAGGAGAGGACCGGCCCTGAATCATCCAGGATTGCTGTGTGTGGTCCTGATACATTTGCTAGAGTGTCTCGAACGGAGAGGAGCTTGCCAATTGCCTCGACTCATGATGGAATCCAATTTCCTATACATGATATTTCGGTTTACTTGTAGAGCCTAGTATGACGACATAGTGGTATGTGGCACTTATGCTGTCTATGATTTATACATTATGATTGAAGTTGTTTTCTTCACTTACAGTAATAATAAAATATGAAATTTCATGTACCAAGCATTTTTGGCTATTATAGGGTAAAAACCCTATTCTCCGGCTTGCATTGCATTGTGTGATGGGACCTGGGTCTTATAATAGCTTCATTTTTCTTTATTTAGCATTGCGCTGTTTGTTTTATGCACCGGTATTCTTGGGAGGAAACCCGTTCCATGTTATATGGCCGGGTCTGTTGATTTAGCTAACTTTAAAATAAAGATTAATAACTATTTTAGTTCTCATACCAATCACATGACTGACCTGGAGTTTATTGTTTTAACCTAAACTCTGGGTGACCCTGTTTTCCACACGGGCAGCTAGTAGTTTTGGTTTTGCAGATTTATATTCAAAGGATCCTGGTTTATAGCTGAAGTGATATCCGGAAAGCTCTGTATCCGTATATCTCCTTCAGTTGTGTTTTGTATCATTTTCCGCTGTTATGTAATGTAATTTAAATCTCTAATATTTTTCTGATGTATAGTATTTATTCATACTCTGTATATTCTTGTATTCTTATGGAATTGTTTTAATAAGCAATGAAATGTTCTTCTGTTTGTGTTCTGATTCGTCTTGTCCTCAAAGCAATCCGTTCTTTCCTTCACGGGGAAGTTATGGGTTCTTACAACATACATATACAATATTATAATATATTTATAAACTATTTTAGATATTCAAATTATTTTAAAATTGGAACCGTTCCAAGATTTTAAATTGGTTCAATTGAGGATTTTATTATGAATAATATTCTATTTTGAAATTGAAATGATTTTTAAGTAAAATCTGATATTTTGATATGAAGTGCGAACCTCTTGAAATGTAAAAGAACTGACCAATGTGAAAAATATGAATGATTGGTTGTTAAAGAGACCAGGGTTAGATATTGTCATATTCTCTGCTAGTACCGAAACCACTTTAACAACTGTGTACGCGGTGGAGTTCCAAAATGAAGTAGGATGAATTTGGAAGCAATTGCTGGATTTGAAGAAAGAGAACGATGATGGATAGCCTTGACCTTCGGGTCATAATTAAAATGACGAAAACAGGAGCCATACGTAGGCTAATGTGGGCTAGGTCGTCTTAGCAGACATGCTTCTTCGATACCATATATATTACTTTATGATTGATTGACGCCTTTGATTTTTGGGAGTATTGTCTGGGGTGGGCAGTAGTCACAGCTATGCATTACCACCGGCCTGGGTCCGTAATCCAGTGGAATCCTACTGATGGGTATTGACTCGATGCCTTGTCATATTTATCCTAATCGAGCCCTGCACGATTTTGATTTAACGTTGTCGTATCACGATGCATCCATATCCCTCGACGTACTGGTGTGTTATATGCAAAATGCATGACAACGATGTAAATAATGTAGGGGTAATAATGGTAATCCTGCTTACACTGTGTTAATATTTTATATTTAACCATAGACATTATTATAATAGCGTATTCAATTATATAGTATCTAGTTTGACGCATCTCTAAGAGATGGAATATCCCGTAACATCTCTTATGTTATTGCACTCATATTCTGGCGACCCTAACTTCCTGGTCGTCCTAAACCTAACAAGAAGGAGGACTGCGTTGAGAACAACACTCATCAGAACACAAACGACAGAACATTTCATCGCTATTACAATAATTTACATCAGTGTACAAGAATATAACAGAATATGAATAAATAATATACATTAGAAAAATATCAGAGATTAAAATACATTACATAGCAGCAGAAAAATAATACATAACACATCTTAAAGAAATACATGGATACAGAGCTTTTCGAATAGCTTCGGCTGTAAATCGAGGATCCTGAAAAAGAAATATTTGCAAAACCCAACTACAAGGTGCACATGTGGAAAATTGGGCCACCTAGAGTTTAGGTAGAAACAGTAAACTCCGAGTCAGTCATGGGACTGGTGTAAGAACTAAAACAGTTATTAAATTTTTACTTTAAAAGTAAAGTAAATCAACGGACCATGCCGTATAACACGGAACGGCTTTCCTCCCAAGAATATCAGTGCATAAAACAAACAGCGCAATGCTTTTTCAAAAAAAATGAAGCTATTATAAGACTCAGGTCCAATCAGACAACGCAACGCAAGCCGGATGTGACGACAAGGAATTTCGCTCGATCCGAATCAGTCGTTAAAACGATATAGACCGTTCGAAACCCTTGATCGTTTTGAGAACAGGACAAAATAGAACGCAGACGGAAGAACATTTCATTGCTATTACAACAATTCCATCAGATACAAGAATATACAGAGTATAATTGAATAAATTACATTCGACAAATATCAGAGATTACAATAGATTACATAGTAGCGGAAAAACAATATAAAACACAACTGAAGGTAATCCACGGATACAGAGCTTTCCGAGCATCGTTCCAGCTGTAAATCAGGATCTTGTGAATATAAATCTGCAAAACCAAAACTACTAGCTGCCCGTGTCGAAAATAGGGGCACCCAGAGTTTAGGTTAAAACAATAAACTCCAGGTCAGTCATGTGACTGGTGTGAGAACTAAAACAGTTAAAGAGAGTAATTCAAGGGACCACGTCGTATAACACAGAACGGGTTTCCTCCCAAGAATACTAGTGCATAGAATAAACAACGCAATGCTTTTTCGAAAAATGAAGCTATTATAAGACCCAGGCCCCATCACACAATGCAACGCAAGCCGGAGGATAGGGTTTTACCTTATAACAGCCAAACATGCTTGGTACGCTTAAAACAAATCATTTGATACTATAATAAGTGTATAGTGTCAAAACAATTTCAATCATAAATATAAATCATTGGCGGCATGAATGTCCCATACCACTATGTCGCCATACTAGTTCTACAAATAAAACCGCAATACACGTATCGGAAATTGGATTTCCGTCATGAGTCGAGGCAAGGGGCAAGCTCCTCTCCACTTTCGAGACACTCTAGCAAATGCCTCAAGACTACACACTCTTGGTAACCCTGGATTCGGCTGGGTCGGTCCTCACTTACATTAGAGGATTAGTTATGCCTGAACACACGTTTCCCGGTCCTTACAGACCTATAATCGAGGCGCCTCATTCCAACAACCACAAAGGTGAAAAGTATATAAATGTCAGGGCTGGTAAGTCACTGACACCACCAAAGCTAGAAAGAAACGTCGTGTTCTCCCAACGGTCCGTATCCCGTTTTTAACTCATACCGAGGTGTGAGGCTCGCGAATCCACGCTATACACAAAGCTATGCAACGTAGGTCGTGCATTGATCATCAACCACAAGACTTTGCTTTTCAACAGAAGCCTTGATCCATGCAACTCAGCGTGCCACACAGGCAATTCATGCCATGCGATTGATATCTATCGATTTATAACTTCCAAGCTCGTACGTCTCATAGAAGGGCGTTAAGCAAGAGAATAAATTCTCCGCCGCCAAACAGATATATATTTAATAGAAATCAGTCAACACAGAATAAAATCCAATGTCACACACACAATCCATTTACAAGTTCGTTCTGGGTCTGAACGAAACCGGAGGCACTTTCCTCGCATATCCATCCATCTCCAAGTACGTCTGGACGACCACTAACTATTTCCATCCTCCTGGGTGTACAGCCCAATCAGGATCATCAGTAATTATCCAAACGATGTGAAGACTTCCGGTCTTCGACCACCGTCATCATCTTTGACTTATCGTTGAATCGGTTATTCAGAATGGGTATAAACCCGGACTTTCCGAACAACCCGCGTATATTAAAAACAAATGTTGCACAAACACAACAAACGCCTCATTCCAATTCAGAATATTCTTTTATTCACAAAATCATATTCTTAGGGAAAGGTCCCATTAATTTTGTCTAAGATAAATTCCTCTAAATTTATTCTATAATCTTCCTTTGGATGTCATTTCAAAACCAAATTATGGTTTTCCAAACTAGTCGAGATTAACGAACCGTATCAAAGTAATTATTTATTTTATTTCCCAATCCCAACCTATTCATCCCATGAAGCAAAACTGGTAATACTCCATATCTAATACTATGGTGTTATCGGTAAAATTAATTACCATTTCACGTTAAAATCTAATTAAAGATTTAACTATCGCTCTGGAGCTAAACTGGTGATACTCCATTCTCGCTCATTTGCCAAATTCGATAATTTAGGTTATCAATTCACGTTTCAATCTAATTGCAGATTCATTAAAACTCCTTTTACTCGGTTACAAAACTAATGTCTTTTAAAACACAGTTCACGATAAACCCAAATCACATTCTCTTTATTATCGGGTTAAAGAACAAGTGTTATTTAAAACACTGTTCACGATAAACCCACATGTTAATTCTATTTAAAACCCATTTCAAATCCAATTTATTTATTTAAAATAAATGGGTTTTTACTTTAGTTCAAAACTAGTTCATTTCGATAAAAATCTATTTTTATCTTTTCGAATATGGAGTTTTTTCATCCCAATTTTTCCCAAATCATTTCTTATGATTTTACACAAATTATTCTATTTTTAATAATTTTATCAAGGCCCGTACAGTCGATTTCCATCAAAGGCCATCGAACTGCACTTACAGCGACCTTTTCCAAATTTTATTTGGACGTATCTCCAAATCCATCCATTAGATTTCAAATTTCAAATATTCGTTAGAAAGTTCTTTTCGATACAAACCCAACGGTTCCAGTTTTAGGAGAATCCGACAGTCGGATTTCCCGTAATGTCCGTTCGAGGTTAATGGTCGAAATTCGCGAACTACCGCGGCGCGGCGCGTTCTATTCAGGCCATTATATTATATATATAATATATATATAAAATATATATAATATATATTTCGTCGATTAATATTTAAACCGAATTATATAAATAGTTTTTAAATTTGTTTCAAAAACAATTTCAACTTCCATTTCAATTCAAATCAAAATTAAATTTTTCCTTATAAATTCGTTTTAAAATTCATTTCTATTCAATTCAAATTTCAATTAAATTTTGAATTCATTTCAATTTGTTTTCAATTCAATTCGAATTCGTTTTCAATTAAATTCGAATTCGTTTTATATTCAATTCATTTCAAATTCGTTATATATTCATTTCAATTCAAATTCGTTATATATTCAATTCAAATCAAATTCATTATATATTCAATTCAAATCAAATCCGTTTTCTATTCAATTCAATTCAAACTGGTTTTCTATTCAATTCAATTCTGTTTTCTATTCGATTCAATTCTGTTTTCTATTCGATTTATAAAACGAATATAATCGATATAAATATCGTTCCCGTCAAAATAGCGCATCTCTAATCAACACGGCTTTATATATTTCAATAATTCCGTTATTCTATTCAACAAATGAATATTTATTCTTGTCAACACATGACTAATCTCAACGAATGAGTACTGTCCACGTGTGACTATTTTTGTTATTTAATATATTTTATAAAAATAAAGATGTAAATTTTATTGTTAAAATATTTCGTTCAACACATGACTAATCTCAACGAATGAGTACGGTCAACACATGAACCTTTATTTTATAATGATAAAGATGTAAATTTTATTGTTAAAATATTTCGTTCAACGCATGAGTACAGTCAACACATGAACCTTTATTTTATAATGATAAAGATGTAAATTTTATTGTTAAAATATTTCGTTCAACACATGACTAATCTCAACGGATGAGTACAGTCAACACATGAACCTTTATTTTATAATATTCTTTATCTTCTAAATTGGAATGAGGCCCAATCAATTACCATATAAAGTTAATTATATGGATTCCATACAACACATGAATATAATAGCAACGATAAATAATCAACCATCGTCCAAAGTGCACTACACTGTATAAGCATCAAATATAGATATCTAACGCTTATAACAGCCTGTCGATCCATCGATCGACATACAACTAATTATTGGGATTAGTGTATGCCGTATTTTATCCCAATACCCGTGTGGGGTTTCAAACAATCAAACACAGATTTTATTCGTGCAGTTGGGCGATGTGTAAAATTTATCGTCCCAATCAATGTCCTTCAAATAGGTGTACATAAACAAACCGTCCGGTTTGTAAATGAATATTTATTTATTCACATTCACGTTAAAAATTATATTTTAACGATAAAATATTTTATTTTAACACATGAAATTTTATTCAGTTCATTTACAAAATAAAAATGATATTTTTATTTTTCTAACTTATTTTAGAAAATTTCGGCGGCATAATGGCACGATACTAGAAACGGGACAAGGCCTAGCCTTATCCCCGGTCTAATGAAGGCCCACGCCATTCACACATCAATCAAATCCATTCCTTTTCACCAAACAATTCAATTCAAATAATCTTACCAACTACACAACCAAACAATTAAACAAACAAGCCATCCATGGTCTGTGGATGACGGGTGTCGGGTGCTGCTAAGCACCGTCTGCATCCTAGTATATATATAACTAGAAAAAGAAATTGAAGAGTGAGAAGTTCTCACCGATAGCTATCCTAACTCCACGGCACTTCCTATGTAGAACATCTTCACCGTGCTCGCCTTTTGTCACTTTCGTTGCCCGTAGTCACTACATATATAAAAATCACATTTTTATATACTGATGTCTTTAAAATAAAAATCACATTTTTATTTGTTCACTTTCAATTTAAAAAACATATTTTTTATAATCACTACATATATTTAAAAATCAAATTTTTACATCGCTATTCAATATATAAAAATCGAATTTTTACTTTACTATTCAATATATAAAAATCAAATTTTTACTTTGATATTCAATATATAAAAATCGAATTTTTACTTTGCTATTCAATATATAAAAATCATATTTTCACACCGCTACTTCATATGTAAAAATCATATTTTTACACGTCATTCAAATAAATAAAAATCCAATTTTAATGCTTCATTCACTTATAGAAAAATCCAATCTTTAAGTAATAAAAATCATTTCTTTTCATTACTAAAAATCGTAACTTTTCTTTATTAAAATTGTAACACCCCGTATTTTCTGTGAACATAAAAAAAATCAAGGTATAATTAATTTTTATAAAAATAATTAGGTGAAACGGGTTGCGCCGTTGCGTTCGTCTCAGAATTCTGCTTGAGATAGAGCCCGAGTTTGCGTAAATTGGACTTCGTATGAAAAAGATATCCTTAAATTAAATATTGCAGCAAAACATGGAAAAAGAGGAATGAGAAAAGAATAATGTTTAGCATTGTTCTAAGAATTGTAAGCAAAAGACATAATAGCACATTTGGTTGGAACATGTGACTTGCATACAAGAGGTGCAGAATTCGATCCCCGCCAACGCCATATTTTTGTTTTAGGGGAATGGCTAAAAAGCGGCTTAGTGTGAACGCGGTTCAAAAAAAATTAAATATATATATATTGAATATATATATGTGTGTATATATATATATAATTGAGAAGATAAATACAGTCAATTTATTTGGAGGGAAAGATTTATGCATAAGTAGATATGTATGTATGTAGGTAACTTCATTATGCATTGATTTTGCATGTTGCAAGGAAAGTAGAGAAAAAAAAGGGGAAATTAAATTATATGCTCGATTTCCTTTTTTTCAGGCAAGCAATTAATTTGCATTACTTGAATTCATGAATAGGTGCGTGTGTGTGTGTGTATATATATATATATATATGGGCAGTTAATGTAAACATGAAAAGAAGTTTATTAATTTGCTGAGTGTTTGCTGAGTCACTTCTGAATCATTGGTGAGTCAATAAGATAAAACCCATCTTGTCTGAACGGCTACGGTTATTTCTAGGTTAAATCTAATGGCCTAAATGAATCCTAAATTCTATAAATAAGTGGGTAGTCTCTCATTCTAATTCATATGAAAAATTAGAGAAGTCGCCGTCATGCCGTCGCCATGGAACTCCGAGTAGCCGCCGCAAATCAAAGTAGAAGAAAGCTAATCTAATCCAATTCTAATCAATTCTAAAAGCAATCTAGACTCTCTCTTTCTTCTTAAATTGTGAGTATGATGATTCTCACAAGATTATTAGCAAACTAATTCGATTAAGACGTAAATGGAACATAAGAAAATGATGTGAATTATCATATATGTTATTGTAAAATCTTATGTTATCATGTATGTTCTAAATGTTTTGTTATGCTATGATGAAAATCATGCTATGCTATGTTATGCTATCATGCCATGCTATGATGAAAATCATGCTATGCTATGTTATGCTATCATGTTATGCTATGTGTAAATCATGCTATGTTATGTCATAAATCTTATATATGTTGTAGATCTCATGTTAACACATATGTTGGAAATCCATAAGTTATATATGATTATGATATCATGTTAAGTTGTGTTGAATCGTACAAGTTGTAAAGTCATGATGTTGTTATTTATGCAAATTGGATCATGTTTTAAAGTTTATGTTTTTTTTTCTAAAAATTAAATGGATCATGATTATGGGAATTTGCCTATTAAGTTAGGTGTACCCATATGCATGAATCTATGACTAAATGAATTTTTATTATGGTAATTTGTCTATTAAGTTAGATGTACCCATATACATGAACCTATGTTATTAAGTTAGATGATGATATGTTGTAAATGATGTCACATATGTTACATAGTCACGATGTTAGTATCCATGTTGGTTAGTTCATGTTAGTCAAATCATGATATTATATATGTTTGGGCTATGATGATTCATACATGTACCTATGCAAGTTTTGGCACTGATTAATAAAAATTGTGTAGGTTTCATGACACTTATTTTAGATCTAAAATTAGATCCATGACATGTGTGAGTTCTATACTAGTTCACACCACCATTATGTTGCAAGTTTATACATGAATTTGGGTTATATTATGTAGACTGTGACATTTAACCAAACAAGTTGACACCTTTAACATGTGTAGCTTATGCAAGTTATAGTCTTAGCCTATGCAAGTTTAAGTATTGGACCTCTATCACATATGCAAGTTTCACCCCTTTTTATGAGTAGATCTATTTTAGTCATATACATATATGTTGTTGTTGTGATAATTTATCTTTGTGCTATGAGTTAGACTATTCGAGTCTAACGTATATTTTACGTTTAGCGTATGAACGTACAACGTGGGATAGGGGTGATATTAAAAGAATTAATATTGAGAATTTGCACGAAATAGTCTTAAAAAGGCATATAACAAATTTGAGATATGTGAACTGCCTTAAAAGGCGAAAAATGGAATTAAGACATTAATTGGAAAACTAATGTGTAGAAATGGTCATAAGTTAATTATGGATTAATTTGAATTTGAATAGGGATTGAGAAATTGGTATAAAATGCCTTTAATGGCATATAATGAATTTGTGGTGAAAAAGGGTATGATTTATCATACCATAAATGGATGGACATAATTGAGTCAATTATGGACATCATTAAATTTTGAATAAATTATTAATTTGGATAGGGAAGTTAATTCAAATTTGGGAAAGATTAATTAATTAATTAATCACTTAAGATAATTAACATTCTTTCTATCTACATACACCAGAAGGTTCTAGGGTGACAGAGAGGATAGTGTCTAGGCTTGGGTTTGGAAAACAAGTTTCCTGCCCTCCCTGGCTATCCCTAACTGACCCAATGAATGGGTTGGTCTTGAATTTAGAAAGAAAACATGTGGTGGGACATGGGAATCTAATGGGTGCTTTGGGTGGCATGAGGAATCTAGTGGTTGCCTTTAGTGGCATTTGAAATACGATTAGTAAGACTTAACCAAACACACATGCAAATGAACATGACTAAGAAGAGGGTTAAGTAGGTGCCTTGGGTGGCATGAGAAAATACGATTAGTAACACTTAACCAAATTAAATATGTAAGTGGGACATAGGGGTTAAGTGGGTGCCTTGGGTGGCATGTGGAATTACTAATAGAAACCCTTAACCAAATTTAAAACATGTAAGTGGACATGAAGGGGATTAAGTGGAATGTGTTAGAGGGGACCAAGCCTAGGTGGGAAGCTTGGTGGGAGGCCCATTTCAACCAGTATCCCAAACGTATCTTTGTGAGCTCGACCTAAGTCGAGGACGGGACACGCATACTGGGCTTGACAATAAGAGGCCAAAACGGGTTAGCGGTGGCAACGCAAGTCCAACGGGTTCATATGCGTGAGTGGACCCGGGCTGGTAGGTAAGACGTTGTTGCATCGTGTAGGTATAAGCCGTGCATCCTTAAGTTGTATCGGGTTGCCACTTTAGGGGAGTGATACACCCCACTGTGGGGCCAGCACGGGTATCTACGAGTTAGGGAGCCGATCGAATGGGGCAGGGTAGTGGGTACACCTAGTAGTACATGAAGCTACCATTATTAATTAAGTATTAAAAGGGTACACCTAGTGGAGATAGGGGCAGACGACACCTATGACGTCAGCTAGGAGTACGTGGAATTACCATTATTAAGGGGATACGTCTAGTAGGGATAGGTACACGTTGGGTACCTAGGATAGCAACTAGAGATAAACAGTCAAACGTGGAGGATAGTGGGTACATCTAGTAGTACACGAAGTTATCATCATTCTATTTAGGGATCAAAGTGATTAGTAGGGGTGCAGTTAGTGCTTGTACAGTACAGCACGGTACAGTACGGTAGAGTATAGTAATTATCCTATATTGATTAGGAAGCGTCATTAACGTTATTGATTAGTAACGGGTGTGGTGCAGCGTAGTAATTATTCTTTAGTAGGTATGCCTTTAATGTTACCATGGTTAACCTCATTTCCTTTGCCTGTTCTGTCACCCCAATAGTTCATAGGCATTTCCTTATTCTCCAGCTTAGGCCTTAGTCTGATTACTTTGAAAATAGTATTGTTAGAATTTTCATACTCGCTAGACTTTATGTCTGACCCCCTCTATTTCTATCTTTTTCCCCCTCCAGGTCCTCAGGTTGGGCCCAGCTCTAGTGGTGTTTGATTGGATTGCTTATCTCTTTTGGAGAGCTTGGACTACTAAAGTAAAGTCCAGCTTGTTATCTTTTGTTTAATGGCTATTTATGTAATGGGATTATGTATTTTGTTTTATCAAGATAGATATTGTACTTGACTCTGATTTATGGTATTATGATGTAATCAAACATGTTTTGACTTCTGCTGCAATGAAATAAAGTTTTAAATTTCCAAGTACTATTTTATATCTGTCTTGTTGTAATTTTACTATTCTATACTCACTTAAAACCTCCATGGAAGTTAATGCATTCCTTTTGTGAGTGACATTAATGGACGTGGGGTGTTACACGTGGTATCAGAGCTTAAGGTTACCAGAACAGATAAGATATTTTGAAAAACTATTTTTCAAAAGCATTTTTATAAAGAATACTTTCAAAAATATGTTTGTAGAAGAGTATTTTTGAAAGAAAGGTTTATTTTGAGAACATAATCCCCAAGAGCCATATATCCTTCCTTCGATTCTCCGTTTTGAATCTCTTCCTCTTTCTCTTTTTGAATTTCCCCTCCGCGTATAGATGCTTTTTCTAAGATAAATAAGGAATTCCGTACGAAGGACGGAAGAACCACTTCAACGGACTTAGACATTTGTCGGGCTAGAAGTTAGTCCAAGGAGGTGGAGGGTTGTGGGAACCTTTAAGATGGACGATGGGAGGAAGGTTCAAATAGCTGTTAGGTTAATAAAGGACGAAACCTCATCTTGGTGGGAGGTCACGAATGGAGAATGTGAAGAAGAAGGCTAGTTGTTTTGGAGAAATAGGACACCTTATCAGGATTGTCCAAAGGGGCAAGAATAAAGTACAGGATCTTCTGGAGGGTTGTTGTACTCCCTCACGGCTGGTATACCTGATGGGGGTAGGACCGTCTAGGTTGAAATTTGGTTTTCTTTATCATCCTGTTCGAACCTTGTTTGATTCTGGCGCTTCATACTCATTAGTATCTGCTTCGTTAGTTAAAACACTGCACCTAAATACTAGTCTAGTTAAGGATCCCATCCTAGTCTCAAATCCTATTGGTGGTTCGGCTCATCCTTCAATGGTTTGTCGGAATTTGAGAGTGTCTATCTTGGGCGTTGGGTTTGAATGCAGCGCCTTTATTCTTGTTTTCACGGTCTATAGTTTGATTCTAGGGATGGATTGGCTAGCCAGGCGTGGTGCCATCCTAGATTGGGGAAGGAGGGTAGTTAGACTATTGGTTCGTTATGGAAAGACCCTCATATTTCTTGTGACCATAGGAGTTTAGTGATGCTTAGTTGCCTAGAATCTTCTGATGTATCCAACGATGATTTGGGATCTGTTTGTGTGGTCCGTGAGTATGGGGATGTCTTCGATGTAGAGTGGGGTTTACCTAGAGGAGCGAAGTAAGCTTTCGTGTGTGCCTAGTGGATAATGCAAAGCCAGTTATGAGATCAACGATGGCTTTGGAGCAAGACTGGCAAGGACAGCCAGAGTCCGTTAAGTGCTCAGTTATTTGGCCGTTTCACTAGTATCATCTCATGTATGTCATCTGAATTCGAAGGAGGTATCCCTTGGGTGTTTGTCTGATATTGGTTTAGGCCTTTGGGGCTTGCACTTGGGGGATGTCGAGTTCGACTAGGATGGTTTGCGTGAGAGATGGACAGTTGTGACAAATTTTGCATGGAATAATATCCTGGTTTTCTCTAGAAGCGGAGAAGAGCATGCCCTACATCTTAGGGAAGCCTCTGGGGAAGGGTGATGTGTTATGGAGGAAGACTATCGAAAGTCCATGAGGGGAATTACCCTACCCACGACTTAGGAGTTGCTTTCAGACCATAAGTTGCTAAGGTATTTGTTCTCTCAGAAAGATCTGAACTTGAGGCAGCAAAGGTGGATGGAGTTCTTGGCGTCCTACGATTTCGAAATAGCATATACCCCTGGCAAGGGTAACGTTGTGGTGGGGGCCTTAAGTAGAAAAGGGTTGACACTGAGTCCTTAGTCTGTTGAGCGGCGTAGCTTAGAGTTTATCTCTACCTTTGACTTTAGACCATCCATTGATTTTGTACTTGGTTCGCTAGCATCCTTAGAGGTCAGACCTATGCTTTTGGGACGGATTGGAGAGGCACAGCGAGCTGACCCACAGTTGGTTGAGTTAGTAGAGAATCTCACAAGAGGGAAGTCATCAAGCCATCTTAGTAGGTATACCCTAGATGATAAGGGTTGGTTGCGTAGGGACGGTAAACTTTGTATATTACGGGACGAAAGTTTGAGGAAGTGTTTACATGATACGGCGAAAGTGGTGGAGCCGAACACGCTAAAGGAAGTGGAAGTAGAGCGAGATGCCACGATCAGACTAGCTCTACATGCATTCTTGGGTCGGAGATTAAGAAGTTGAGAAATCGAGAGGTCAAGCTAGTCAAAGTGCAATGGGAAGAAGATCAAGGAGACGCTACTTAGGAGACGGAATAGAAGATTCGTTTGTTGTACCCCTTCCTTTTCGGGGTTATGTCTTTTATATTCTCCTTTATCGCCTAGCTTATACTTGTCCTATCTTTAGTACATCCTCTCGTTTAAGTCTTTGACCTTTAGAAGGGTAGTCCTATGGTTGAAACATGTGTTTGAGACATGTTATGTTTGATGGATGCAAGTGGATGCAAGTGTTTTATAGTGGTTGCTCGTGGATGCATATACACACACTTTAGGCACTAGATCGGCTCAGTCACTCTCATATTGCATATAAATATGTGTGCATATTTAAATTAATGAATGAATAGTGGTTGTATTATCATATGGATGCTGCATTAAGATGAATGGTTGTGCACGCATATAGAAATAATATGTATCATTAGGAATCTTTTGCATACATAATGGACGCATGGCACTATCATGGTTCGCATTAAGGAGGTCAACTGAATCAGTAGATCGCCTGATTTTTGCATTGGATAAGGACATGTACACACACTATGCATATAAACATGAAAGCATTAGAAGTCTCTTAAGGACAATGGATGCCTGTGTCTGACGGTTGAGTAGATGGATGATTGGATGGTAGGACACATTCTTCCTAACTTGAAGATTTCGGGGACGAAATCCTTTAACGAGGGGAGAATGTAACACCCCGTATTTTCTGTGAACATAAAAAAAAATCAAGGTATAATTAATTTTTAGAAAAATAATTAGGTGAAACGGGTTGCGGCATTGCGTTCGTCTCGGAATTCTGCTTGAGATAGAGTCCGAGTTTGCGTAAATTGGACTCCGTATGAAAAAGATATCCTTAAATTAAATATTGCAGCAAAACATGGAAAAAGAGGAATGAGAAAAGAATAATGTTTAGCATTGTTCTAAGAATTGTAAGCAAAAGACATAATAGCTCATTTGGTTGGAACATGTGACTTGCATACAAGAGGTGCAGAGTTCGATCCCCGCCAACGCCATATTTTTGTTTTAGGGGAATGGCTAAAAAGCGACTTAGTGTGAACGCGGTTCAAAAAAAATTAAATATATATATATATTGAATATATATATGTATATATATATATATAATTGAGAAGATAAATACAGTCAAATTATTTGGAGGGAAAGATTTATGCATAAGTAGATATGTATGTATGTAGGTAACTTCATTATGCATTGATTTTGCATGTTGCAAGGAAAGTAGAGAAAAAAAAGGGAAATTAAATTATATGCTTGATTTCCCTTTTTTCAGGCAAGCAATTAATTTGCATTATTTGAATTCATGAATAGGTGCGTGTGTGTGTGTGTGTATATATATATATATATGGGCAGTTAATGTAAACATGAATAGAAGTTTATTAATTTGTTGAGTGTTTGCTGAGTCACTTCTGACTCATTGCTGAGTCAATAAGATAAACCCCATCTTGTCTGAACGGCTGCGGTTATTTATAGGTTAAATCTAGTGGCCTAAATGAATCCTAAATTCTATAAATAAGTGGGTAGTCTCTCATTCTAATTCATATGAAAAATTAGAGAAGCCGCCGTCATGCCGTCGCCATGGAACTCCGAGTAGCCGCCGCAAATCAAAGTAGAAGAAAGCTAATCTAATCCAATTCTAATCAATTGTAAAAGTAATCTAGACTCTCTCTTTCTTCTTAAATTGTGAGTATGATGATTCTCACAAGATTATTAGCAAACTAATTTGATTAAGATGTAAATGGAACATAAGAAAATGATGTGAATTGTCATATATGTTATTGTAAAATCTTATGTTATCATGTATGTTCTAAATGTTTTGTTATGCTATGATGAAAATCATGCTATGCTATGTTATGCTATCATGCCATGCTATGATGAAAATCATGCTATGCTATGTTATGCTATCATGCTACGCTATGTGTAAATCATGCTATGTTATGTCATAAATCTTATATATGTTGTAGATCTCATGTTAACACATATGTTGGAGATCCATAAGTTACATGTTTATGATATCATGTTAAGTTGTGTTGAATCGTACAAGTTGTAAAATCATGATGTTGTTATTTATGCAAATTGGATCATGTTTTAAAGTTTATGTTTTTTTTTCTAAAAATTAAATGGATCATGATTATGGGAATTTGCCTATTAAGTTAGGTGTACCCATATGCATGAATCTATGACTAAATGAATTTTTATTATGGGAATTTGTCTATTAAGTTAGATGTACCCATATACATGAACCTATGTTATTAAGTTAGATGATGATATGTTGTAAATGATGTCACATATGTTACATAGTCACGATGTTAGTATCCATGTTGGTTAGTTCATGTTAGTCAAATCATGATATTATATATGTTTGGGGTATGATGATTCATACATGTACCTATGCAAGTTTTGGCACTGATTAATAAAAATTGTGTAGGTTTCATGACACTTATTTTAGATCTAAAATTAGATCCATGACATGTGTGAGTTCTATACTAGTTCACACCACCATTATGTTGCAAGTTTACACATGAATTTGGGTTATATTATGTAGACTGTGACATTTAACCAAACAAGTTGACACCTTTAACATGTTTAGCTTATGCAAGTTATAGCCTTAGCCTATGCAAGTTTAAGTGTTGGACCTCTATCACATATGCAAGTTTCACCCCTTTTTATGAGTAGATCTATTTTAGTCATATACATATATGTTGTTGTTGTGATAATTTATCTTTGTGCTATGAGTTAGACTATTCGAGTCTAACGTATATTTTACGTTTAACGTATGAACGTACAACGTGGGATAGGGGTGATATTAAAAGAATTAATTTTGAGAATTTGCACGAAATAGCCTTAAAAAGGCATATAAGAAATTTGAGATATGTGAATTGCCTTAAAAGGCGAAAAATGGAATTAAGACATTAATTGGAAAATTAATGTGTAGAAATGGTCATAAGTTAATTATGGATTAATTTGAATTTGAATAGGGATTGAGAAATTGGTATAAAATGCCTTTAATGGCATATAATGGATTTGTGGTGAAAAAGGGTATGATTTATCATACAAAAAATGGATGGACATAATTGAGTCAATTATGGACATCATTAAATTTTGAATAAATTATTAATTTGGATAGGGAAGTTAATTCAAATTTGGGAAAGATTAATTAATTAATTAATCACTTAAGATAATAAACATTCTTTCTACCTACATACACCAGAAGGTTCTTGGGTGACAGAGAGGATAGTGTCTAGGCTTGGGTTTGGAAAACAAGTTTCCTGCCCTCCCTGGCTATCCCTAACTGACCCAATGAACGGGATGGTCTTGAATTTAGAAAGAAAACATGTGGTGGGACATGGGAATCTAGTGGGTGCTTTGGGTGGCATGAGGAATCTAGTGGTTGCCTTTAGTGGCATTTGAAATACGATTAGTAAGACTTAACCAAACACACATGCAAATGAACATGACTAAGAAGAGGGTTAAGTAGGTGCCTTGGGTGGCATGAGAAAATATGATTAGTAACACTTAACCAAATTAAATATGTAAGTGGGACATAGGGGTTAAGTGGGTGCCTTAGGTGGCATGTGGAATTACTAATAGAAACCCTTAACCAAATTTAAAACATGTAAGTGGACATGAAGGGGGTTAAGTGGAATGTGTTAGAGAGGACCAAGCCTAGGTGGGAAGCTTGGTGCGAGGCCCATTTCAACCAGTATCCCAAACGTATCTTTGTGAGCTCGACCCAAGTCGAGGACGGGACACGTATACTGGGCTTGACTATAAGAGGCCAAAACGGGTTAGCGGTGGCAACGCAAGTCCAACGGGTTCATATGCGTGAGTGGACCCGGGCTGGTAGGTAAGACGTTGTTGCATCATGTAGGTATAAGCCGTGCATCCTTAAGTTGTAACGGGTTGCCACTTTAGGGGAGTGATACACCCCACTATGGGGCCAGCACGGGTATCTACGAGTTAGGGAGCCGATCGAATGGGGCAGGGTAGTGGGTACACCAAGTAGTACACGAAGCTACCATTATTAATTAAGTATTAAATGGGTACACCTAGTGGAGATAGGGGCAGACGGCACCTATGACGTCAGCTAGGAGTACGTGGAATTACCATTATTAAGGGGGTACGTCTATTAGGGATAGGTACACGTTGGGCACCTTGGATAGCAACTAGAGATACACAGTCAAACGTGGAGGATAGTGGGTACATCATTCTATTTAGGGATCAAAGTGACTAGTAGGGGTGCAGTTAGTGCTAGTACAGTACAGCACGGTACAGTACGGTAGAGTATAGTAATTATCCTATATTGATTAGGAAGCGTCATTAACGTTAGTGATTAGTAACGGGTGTGGTGCAGCGTAGTAATTATTCTTTAGTAGGTATGCCTTTAATGTTACCATGGTTAACCTCATTTCCTTTGCCTGTTCTGTCACACCCAATAGTTCATAGGCATTTCCTTATTCTCCAGCTTATGCCTTAGTCTGATTACTTTGAAAATATTATTGTTAGAATTGTCATACTCGCCAGACTTTATGTCTGACCCCCTCTATTTCTATCTTTTTCCCCCTCCAGGTCCTCAGGTTGGGCCCAGCTCTAGTGGTGTTTGATTGGATTGCTTATCTCTTTTGGAGAGCTTGGACTGCTAAAGTAAAGTCCAGCTTGTTATCTTTTGTTTAATGGCTATTTATGTAATGGGATTATGTATTTTGTTTTATCAAGATAGATATTGTACTTGACTCTGATTTATGGTATTATGATGTAATCAAACATGTTTTGACTTCTGCTGCAATGAAATAAAGTTTTAAATTTCCAAGTACTATTTTATATCTGTCTTGTTGTAATTTTACTGTTCTATACTCACTTAAAACCTCCATGGAAGTTAATGCATTCCTTTTGTGAGTGACATTAATGGACGTGGGGTGTTACAAAAATCATCTACTTTTTCTATAAAAGATCACTTCTTTTCTATGATAAAAATCGCTACTTTCTATAGTAAAAACCACATCTTTATTTTGTTATCCATACAAAAAGATTAGATTTTTATTTTCAAATCTTACATATAAAAAAATAGGGTTTTATATAACTGAAAATCAGATTTTATTTAAAGGACGGTTTCCTAAAAACCAAATTAAAACAAATAAAGTAAATAAAATTAAAAAAAATATAAAAACTTACAATTAAAACCGAGTGGGGGATGTTGTTCATCATTGGAGGGGCGGAGGCTCGCGCAGATGGGCAAGGAGGTGGCTAAGGATGTCGTGGTGGGGCTTGGTGGCGGCGGCCGATGAAGTCGAGGGTTGTCGCTTCGCACGCCAGCAAGGTGGTCTCGCGGTGGTCGGTGCCGTTGGGGGGGAGGGGGTGGTCTCGCGGTGGTCGGCGCCTCCTGGGGGGGGGGGGGGTGTCGCTTCCGATCGTTTTTTCTCTCTTTGTTTTTCTGAATGAATTGAAATCGGTTTTGTATAAAGGGGGGGGGCAGAATTTAAAGGAAGAGGGAGGGAGGTGGATATTTTTTTTATTCCTATTTAATTATTTAATTCAGACAGTTGACTTTTACATACGACCTCTAAACGAGGCCCACCGCCTGTCATCCACAGTTAATTACCCCCATTCCGAACACAATGGAATATGTATCGTAGGCTGATTAGACCATTTCGATCAGCTTTCGTTAAAATTAACATATAACTCTATATATTGAATTTGAACGCGCATTTCAATTTATTGGGGTCACATACGAACTATAAAAATTCCAAAAAAAATATTTTCTAGCTTCGTATTGACGATGCGGTCCTAACAAAACTAGTTTCATCGAATTCTGAGACCGTTTGAAAATGGTCATTTTCCAGTCGATTAAATTCAACTGAAACTGGTCAAACGCGTTTAACTACGCCACGCTCACATATTGATTCAGAAAATTATGAAATTTGGAACCTAGCAATAACTTGACATCCCGGATCCAACAAAAGTGGTTTTGTCAAAATTCGATGTCGTTTGCAAAATGGCTATTTTTAAGGGCCTGAATTCCATAGCGACTATTCGGAATTTTCAACTGGACATATCTTTTGATTCCCGCTATGAAATTTCGATTTTTCGGATTCGTTGGAAAGATATCCTCAAATAGATCCTATGATTTTTGGTTTCACTAAAATCCGGATTGTTTTGCACTTGGTACGTTCAATTGAAGTTTAAAATCGAATTATCGAACTACCGCGCCATTTTCAATTCTATTTATAATTATATATAATTATTTATATTCTAACGAGGATGTATATAATATATACGTCGAATTCTATTCAAATTAAATTTCTCGTTGTTTTTATTTAAAATAATTCATTTTAAATATTCGAAATTCGCTAAAATTGCCAAAATAAAAATTTTAAACTGGCTCAGAATTTCCGGTTTATTACAATCTCCCCCACTTAAAACTTTTCGTCCCCGAAAAGGAACAAAGTCGAAAGTGGTTTGATCAATCAACTCTACGTTCGATCTGGCTTCCATTCTCCAACTTTTCAGTTTCTGAGAATTTTCAAATTTTCAAAAATTTGGCTAACACCCTAAATTTTCGAAAAAATTCACCATAACCTCCCCTGCACCGGGAGCCACGGGAAAATCCCGAAATTACCATATAGGCCTTCTGATCTTAAAAAGAAAAAGAAAAAGCCAAGCGGCTAGCCAATAGGCTCATAAAATCATCATCACCCAAACAAAACAGTAAATTATAGTAAACATGTACCGATTTGTCGGGCAAACAAATTTTATTCTCTGCTCTAGCCTCCTTGCTATGACCTGTTCAATGTAAGTATATGTATATGCAAGCAAATGTGAATCATTTTCAATACAATTCAATATTTGATGCAATTAGGCTAAATGGTTCAAAAATTATCAAACAAATAAACAAACAACACAATCATCAATCAAATAGTGAATTAGAGTTTCAAATTCATAACTTTGATATATATACCGAAAATCATGTTCTTGATGCCAAATCACAACAAATAAATCTATCTATATTAGTTTTTGGTTCTCACACCAGTCTAAACGAAATATATAGAAATCACACCTTCGAAAACACGAACATAAGTTCTGATGATGATCGATCAATCATCAGAACCATCTCCGGGTGTCTAGAATGTGATTCTATATCTATCCAGTATATTAAAACTTCGAATATACGTTCATGACGCGTATATGCAAAATCTTTATATATTGGATTGTCCAAATTCAAAATAAATAAATATTCAAATACGTATACTTGAATTTAACTTTCAAAACAAAATTGTTTTCAAATGAAAAATATACTCTTCACGCTCGTTCTAGAATATTACTAATCCTATCTCTAACGAGTCATTCTAATTGGATATTACTAATCCAATATCTGATGAATTCTTTCGTATGGTTCTAATGTGTCTTGTTCTCGAGCTCTATAAACCAAAGCTCTGATACCAAATGTGACGGCAAGGAATTTCGCTCGATCCAAATCAGTCGTTAAAACGATCTAGACCGTTCGAAACCCCTGATCGTTTTGAGAATAGGACAAAATAGAACGCAGACGGAAGAACATTTCATTGCTATTACAACAATTCCATCAGATACAAGAATATACAGAGTATAATTGAATAAATTACATTTGAAAAATATCAGAGATTACAATAGATTACATAGCAGCGGAAAACAATATAAAACACAACTGAAGGTAATGCACGGATACAGAGCTTTCCGAGCATCGTTCCAGCTGTAAATCAGGATCCTGTGAATATAAATCTGCAAAACCAAAACTATTAGCTGCCCGTGTCGAAAATAGGGGCACCCAGAGTTTAGGTTAAAACAATAAACAATAGGTCAGTCATGTGACTGGTGTGAGAACTAAAACAATTATTTAAAGCTTTACTTTAAAAGAGAGTAATTCATGGGATCACGTTGTATAACACGGAACGGGTTTCCTCCCAAGAATACCTGTGCATAGAATAAACAACGCAATGCTTTTTCGAAAAATGAAGCTATTATAAGACCCAGGTCCCATCACACAATGCAACGCAAGCCGGAGGATAGGGTTTTACCTTATAACAGCCAAACATGCTTGGTACGTTTAAAACAAATCATTTGATACTATAATAATTGTATAGTGTCAAAACAATTTCAATCATAAATATAAATCATAGGTGGCATGAATGTCCCATACCACTATGTCGCCATACTAGTTCTACAAATAAAACCGCAATACACATATCGGAAATTGGATTTCCGTCATGAGTCGAGGCAAGGGGCAAGCTCCTCTCCGCTTTCGAGACACTCTAGCAAATGCCTCAGGACTACACACTCTGGCTAACCCTGGATTCGGCTGGGCCGGTCCTCACTTACGTTAGAGGATTAGTTATGCCTAAACACACGTTTCCCAGTCCTTACAGACCTATAATCGAGGCGCCTCATTCCAACAACCACAAAGGTGAAAAGTATATAAACGTCAGGGCTGGTAAGTAACTGACACCACCAAAGCTAGAAAGAAACGTCGTGTTCTCCCAACGGTCCGTATCCCGTTTTTAACTCATACCGAGGTGTGAGGCTCGCGAATCCACGCTATACACAACGCTATGCCACATAGGCCGTGCTTTGATCATCAACCACAAGACTTTGCTTTTCAACAGAAGCCTTGATCCATGCAACTCAGCGTGCCACACAGGTAATTCATGCCATGCGATTGATATATATCGATATATAACCTCTAAGCTCGTACGTCTCAGAGAAGGGCGTTAAGAAAGAGAATAAATTCTCCGCCCCAAACAGATATATATTTAACAGAAATCAATCAACACAGAATAAAATCCAATGTCAGACACACAATCCATTTACAAGTTCGTTCTGGGTCTGAACGAAACTGGAGGCGCTTTCCTCGCATATCCATCCATCTCCAAGTACGTCTGGACGACCACCAACTATTTCCATCCTCTTGGGTGTACAGCCCAATCAGGATCATCAGTAATTATCCAAACGATGTGAAGACTTCCGGTCTTCGACCACCATCATCATCTTCGACTTATCGTCGAATCGGTTATTCAGAATGGGTATAAACCCGGACTTTCCGAACAACCCGCGTATATTAAAAACAAATGTTACACAAACACAACAAACGCCTCATTCCAATTCAGAATATTCTTTTATTCACAAAATCACATTCTTTGGGAAAGGTTCCCATTAATTTTATCCAAGATAAATTCTTCTAAATTTATTCTATAATCTTCCTTTGGATGTCATTTCAAAACCAAATTATGGTTTTCCAAACTAGTCGAGATTAGCGAACCGTATCGAAGTAATTATTTATTTTATTTTATTTCCCAGTCCCAACCTATTCATCCCATGAAGCAAAACGGGTAATATTCCATATCTAATACTATGGTGTTATCGGTAAAATTAATTACCATTTCACGTTAAAATCTAATTAAAGATTTAACTATCGGTCTGGAGCAAAACTGGTGATACTCCATTCTCGCTCATTTGCCAAATTTGATAATTTAGGTTATCAATTCACGTTTCAATCTAATTGCAAATTCATTAAAACTCCTTTTACTGGGTTACAGAACTAATGTCTTTTAAAACACAGTTCACGATAAACCCAAATCACATTCTCTTTATTATCGGGTTAAAGAACAAGTGTTATTTAAAACACTGTTCACGATAAACCCACAGGTCAATTCTATTTAAAACCCATTTCAAATCCAATTTATTTATCTAAAATTAATGGGTTTTTACTTTAGTTCAAAACTAGTTCATTTCGATAAAAATCTATTTTTATCTTTTAGAATATGGAGTTTTTTCATCCCAATTTTTCCCAAATCATTTCTTACGATTTTACACAAATTATTGCTATTTTTAATAATTTTATCAAGGCCCGTACAGTCGATTTCCATTAAAGGCCATCGAACTGCACTTACAGCGACCTTTTCCGAATTTGATTTGGACGTTTCTCCAAATCCAACCGTTAGATTTCAAATTTCTAATATTCGTTAGAAAGCTCTTTTCGATACGAACCCAATGGTTCCAGTTTTAGGAGAATCCGACGGTCGGATCTCCCGTAATGTCCGTTCGAAGTTAATGGTCGAAATTCGCAAACTGCCGCGGCGCGGCGCGTTCTATTCAGGCCATTATATTATGTATATAATATATATAATATATATTTCGTCGATTACTATTTAAACTGAATTATATAAATAGTTTTTAAATTCATTTCAAAAACAATTTCAACTTCCGTTTCAATTCAAATCAAAATTAAAAATTTCCTTATAAATTCGTTTTAAAATTCATCTCTATTCAATTCAGATTTCAATTCAATTTGAATTCATTTCAATTCATTTCCAATTCAATTCGAATTCGTTTTCAATTCAATTCGAATTCGTTTTATATTCAATTCATTTCAAATTCGTTGTATATTCATTTCAATTCAAATTCGTTATATATTCAATTCAAATCAAATTCGTTATATATTCAATTCAAATCAAATTCGTTTTCTATTCAATTCAAACTGGTTTTCTATTCAATTCAATTCCGTTTTCTATTCGATTCAATTCCGTTTTCTATTCGATTTATAAAACGAATATAATCGATATAAATATCGTTTGCGTCAAAATAGTGCATCTCTAATCAACACGGCTTTATATATTTCAATAATTCCGTTATTCTATTCAACAAATGAATATTTATTCTTGTCAACACATGACTAATCTCAACGAATGAGTGTTGTCCACGTGTGACTATTTTTGTTATTTAATATATTTTATAAAAATAAAGATGTAAATTTTATTGTTAAAATATTTCGTTCAACACATGACTAATCTCAACGGATGAGTACGGTCAACACATGAACCTTTATTTTATAATGATAAAGATGTAAATTTTATTGTTAAAATATTTCGTTCAACACATGACTAATCTCAACGGATGAGTACAGTCAACACATGAACCTTTATTTTATAATGATAAAGACGTAAATTTTATTGTTAAAATATTTCGTTCAACACATGACTAATCTCAACGGATGTGTACAGTCAACACATGAACCTTTATTTTATAATATTCTTTATCTTCTAAATTGGAATGAGGCCCAATCAATTACCATATAAAGTTAATTATATGGATTCCATACAACACATGTATATAATAGCAACGATAAATAATCAACCATCATCCAAAGTGCACTACACTGTATAAGCATCAAATATAGATATCTAACGCTTATAACAGTCTGTCGATCCATCGATCGACATACAACTAATTATTGGGATTAGTGTATGCCGTATTTTATCCCAATACCCGTATGGGGTTTCAAACAATCAAAAACAGATTTTATTCGTGCAGTTGGGCGATGTGTAAAATTTATCGTCCCAATCAATGTCCTTCAAATAGGTGTACATAAACAAACCGTCCGATTTGTAAATGAATATTTATTTATTCACATTCACGTTAAAAATTTTATTTTTAACGATAAAATATTTTATTTTGACACATGAAATTTTATTAAGTTCATTTACAAAATAAAAATGATATTTTTATTTTTCTAACTTATTTTAGAAAATTTCGGCGGCATAACGGCACGATACTAGAAACGGGACAAGGCCTAGCCTTATCCCCGGTCTAGTGAAGGCCCACGCCATTCACACATCAATCAAATCCATTCCTTTTCACCAAACAATTCAATTCAAATAATCTAACCAACTACACAACCAAACAATTAAACAAACAAGCCATCCATTGTCTGTGGATGACGGGTGTCGGGTGCTGCTAAGCACCGTCTGCATCCTAGTATATATATAACTAGAAAAAAAATTGAAGAGTGAGAAGTTCTCACCGATAGCTATCCTAACTCCACGGCACTTCCTATGTAGAACATCTTCACCGTGCTCGCCTTTTGTCACTTTCGTTGCCCGTAGTCACTACATATATAAAAATCACATTTTTATATACTGATGTCTTTAAAATAAAAATCACATTTTTATTTGTTCACTTTCAATTTAAAAAACATATTTTTTATAATCACTTCATATATTTAAAAATCGAATTTTTACATCGCTATTCATATATAAAAATCGAATTTTTACTTTGCTATTCAATATATAAAAATCAAATTTTTACTTTGCTATTCAATATATAAAAATCGAATTTTTACTTTTCTATTCAATATATAAAAATCATATTTTCACACCGCTACTTCATATGTAAAAATCGTATTTTTACACGTCGTTTAAATAAATAAAAATCCAATTTTAATGCTTCATTCACTTATAGAAAAATCCAATCTTTAAGTAATAAAAATCATTTCTTTTCATTACTAAAATCGTAACATTTCTTTATTAAAATCATCTACTTTTTCTATAAAAGATCACTTCTTTTCTATGATAAAAATCGCTACTTTCTATAGTAAAAACCACATCTTTATTTTGTTATCCATACAAAAAGATTAGATTTTTATTTTCAAATCTTACATATAAAAAAATAGGGTTTTATATAACTGAAAATCATATTTTATTTAAGGGACGGTTTCCTAAAAACCAAATAAAACAAATAAAGTAAAAAAAAAATATAAAAACTTACAATTAAAACCGAGTGGGGGCTGTTGTTCATCATTGGAGGGGCGGAGGCTCGCGCAGATGGGCAAGGAGGGGGCTAAGGATGTCGTGGTGGGGCTTGGTGGCGGCGGCCGATGAAGTCGAGGGGGGGTGTCGCTTCGCACGCCAGCAGGGGGGGTCTCGCGGTGGTCGGCGCTGCTGTGGGGGTGGTCTCGCGGTGGTCGGCGCCGCCTAGTGTGGGTGTCGCTTCTGATCGTTTTTTTTTTGAATGAATTGAAATCGGTTTTGTAAAAAAGGGGGGCCAGAAGTTAAAGGAAGAGGGAGGGAGGAGGATATTTTTTTAATTCCTATTTAATTATTTAATTCAAACAGTTGACTTTTACATACGACCTCTAAACGAGGCCCACCGCCTGTCGTCCATAGCTAATTACCCCCATTCTGAACACAATGGGATATGTATCGTAGGTTGATTCGACCATTTCGATCAGCTTTCGTTAAAATCAACATATAACTCTATATATTGAATTTGAACGCGCATTTCAATTTACTGGGGTCACATACGAACTCTAAAAATTCCAAAAAATATATTTTCTAGCTTCGCATTGACGATACAGTCCTAACAAAACTAGTTTCATCGAATTCTGAGACCGTTTGAAAAATGGTCATTTTCCAGTCGATTAAATTCAACTAAAACTGGTCAAACGCGTTTAACTGTGCCATGCTCACATATTAATTCAAAAAATTATGAAATTTGGAACCTAGCAATAACTTGACATCCCGGATCCAACAAAAGTGGTTTCATCAAAATCCGAGGTCGTTTTGCAAAATGGCTATTTTTAAGGGCCTGAATTCCATAGCGACTATTCAGAATTTTCAACTGGACATATCTTTTGATTTCCGCTATGAAATTTCGATTTTTCGGATTCGTTGGAAAGATATCCTCAAATAGATCCTATGATTTTTGGTTTCACTAAAATCCGGATTGTTTTGCACCCGGTACGTTCAATTGAAGTTTGAAATCGAATTATCGAACTACCGCGCCATTTTCAATTCTATATATAATTATATATAATTATTTATATTCTAACGACGACGTATATAATATATACGTCGAATTCTATTCAAATTAAATTTCTTGTCGTTTTTATTTAAAATAATTCATTTTAAATATTTAAAATTTGCTAAAATTGCCAAAATAAAAATTTTAAACTGGCTCAGAATTTCCGGGTTATTACACCGGAGGATAGAGTTTTCCCTTATAATAGCCAAACCTTCTTGGTACGTTTAAAACAAATCATTTATATTACTATAAGTGCATAGTGTCAAAACAACTTCAAATATAAATGTATCAATCATAGACGACATGGGTACCATATATCTAGCATTAACCCTCTCCTGATATTGGCTCGTGCCATACATATTAATCACAATCAATCCAAACAATTCTACAAACAATTCACAATCAATTTCTCAGCTACAATCCAAATTTCCATAATACAAATCCAAAACAAACAATAGGGTTTGTATAATAAATATTGTCGGGGGCTACTAAGCCCTTTCTGCAACCTAAAATATTTTTAATTATAAAATAAAATAAGTGAGAAGTTGTCATATTGGGATCCACTCCGCCGTGCTTTTCCGATGTTCAGATTTGCTGATCTGGTCCCAGACTTTGCAAACGAGCTCCAATTTTCACACTATCTTTTTTTCTAGCTTAAACGCTCCATTCTGGACAACTTTCGTCTAGTGGACTTTCTTCCAAAATTGGTCCATTTTGCTAGAAATTGTGAAAAGACACAATTTGGACTGCGGATTTTGGATGCGTTTTCTGAATAACTCCACAATCCAAAATATGACTTCCATATAGCCAAAACGAAGAGAAAATCATGCACTTCGATATTGGCATTGTAGAGTTTTGGCCATAGGGGCTCTGGTTGGAAGATATTGGCTGAAACAGGTCAGGGTCCTTTTTTCAAATATTGAAAATAAAAAATTTGGATTTTTCTACATTGGGAGGCCCACGGCTGACTGAGGTGGCGGGGGTAGATGGCGTCGGGCTACTAGTTGTCGGGGGTGGTGGCGGTTGGCCGGAGGCGGGGCCTAGGGTGGCCGACGGCCGTTCAATTAGAGGGATGGATGTTTTAAACGTGAAAAGGGGGAGGAGGTAGCGTCGTAGCGTGGGGGGTTGGCCAGAGGCGTGCGGCGGCGGGTGGCGGGTCCTGCGGTGGAGCGACGGTGGGTGGCAGGGCCTTGAGGCGGTGACAGTTGAAGATTTTGGGGGGCGACGAGGTTCAATTAGAGGGATGGATGTTTTAAACGTGAAAAGGGTGAGGAGGTAGCGCCGTAGCGTGGGGGGTTGGCCAGAGGCGTGCGGCGGCGGGTGGCGGGTCCTGCGGTGGAGCGACGGCGGGTGGCAGGGCCTTGAGGCGGTGACAGTTGAAGATTTTGGGGGGCGACGAGAATCAGGGTTTCCCCGTTTTTATGAATTCTAGGGTTTTGATTTATACTTATAATATACTCAAAAATAGCAACATTCCCATTTGAACTCCAAATCGAACCCACAGACCGTTGCCTCTAGCTAATTACCTCCATTCTAAATGCAATGGGATATGTCCCGTAACCCAATTCTACTATTTCGGTCAGTTTTCATCAAAATTAAAATATAAATTAATATAATGTTCAAAATTGATTTTAACGAACATTTTAATTTACCGGCGCCACATACTGACTCCAAAAATTTCAGAAAAATAAATCTAGCTGTGTTTTGAGTATACGGTCCTAACAAAACTAATTTCGTAGAATTTGGAGATCGTTTGAAAAATGGTCATTTTACAGTCGATTAAATTCATACTAAAAGTGCCAAACATGTTTAAATTCACCACGCTCACATATTAATTCCATAAATTATGAAAATTGGAATCTGGCAAGAATTTGACATTCCGGTTCGAACAAAAGTTTTTTCTTCGAAAAAGGAGCTCATTTACAAAATGGCTATTTTAAGGGCTGTATATTATATTAAATATATATAATTTCCATAGCGACTATTTTGAATTTTAAACTGGACATAACTTTCAATTCTCGTTGTGAAATCTGGATTTCTCACATTCTTTAGAAAGATATAGTTAAACATATTCAAATATTTCTGGTTTTACTGAAATCCGATTTATTTTGAATCCTAAACATTCAATTGAAATTTGAAATCGAATTTTCAAACTGCTACGCCATTTCAGGCTCGTTTTATAATTAAAATAAGTTTATATGTTCTAACTTCGGTTTAAATAAATTTTTATTCGCTATTATTTAAAATAAATCATTTTAAATATTCAAAATCCATTAAAATTGCTAAAATAAAATATTTAAATTGGTTCTGAAAATCCGGGTTGTTACACATATTATCACATGAAATTGATTTAACTGATATGAGAATATTTTAGTTCTGATCCAAGCGTTATTATCTTTTCATTTATGCTCGGGTCAGCCAGAGTTTTTAGTTATTGAAGACAATGTTATGATGATGAAGATGGAGCTCAACAGACGTATTTATTATTATTATTCCGCTGCAAATAATTGATATGTCTATGATAGTTAACTCTGATAATTGTTGTAAAATATAATCAAATGTATGTTTGAACAGCTTCATGAACTATTATTTATTTAATTTACTTTGTCCTTCCGCTGTGAAATTCTGTGATTGTTTTTCTTCTTTCTTCTTTTCTTATATTAATCCAATAACCATCTGTATGTCGATTTGAACGGTCAAAAATCCCAGATGTTACATTGTGTCTAGTTATATATTTGAGTTCAAAGGCAAATGGTTTCCACCTGTACATAAAAACAGAAATACCATTCCATAGTTATAAAATTGAGCAATAAAATGTATCAATAAGAACAAAAACTAAATATGATATATATCGTGATCAAGTGCTAAATTAAACATCTATATAGTGCTTATTATCAGGCAAATTGTGTTATGGAGTCATCTAATCAATTTTCGGTATTTGATAACCAAAAATTGAGATCTTACTGTCATGCAAAACATTTAGATAAGTCACTATGTTATAAAAAAATTTACATTTATAATAGTTTCTGCATTTCAGGCTAATATTTGTATTCGAGGTAATAGTAATCCAAATAGCTATATTTAATAAGAAAATAAATTTAGTATTACGTTAGACTGAGTCTTGCAAATCATTATTAAATAGACCACTTAGATAAAAATTAATTTTCCAATCGAAGTTATATATAAATTTTGATATTATAGAATTTTACCATAATCACATTGGAAAGAAAATCAGAGCAATTTTGTATTTTGTTTCTATATTTGTGGATTTAGTAAACATTCACTGACTTGGTAAGGTTGTTAATACTAATAATAGAGCTAAATAGAAATTTCATTTGGCATGGTCTTCCATAAGCATCTATTTTTCTTTGTCATAACATGGTCTGCCACTTTCTCTAACTTTTAGAATTCGAAGCATCAATTTAGCCGAATAAATATTATTCTGAAGATAATATTAAAATGTATTTAAAATTGGATAATAATAATTATTATACTACAAAAAATTACAAGTGAAGAGGGGAAAAATACATATCTTTTCAATTTAATCTGACTACGTTGCATATCTATACGAAGCAATTTCTGGCTGAATTGCTGCATAATTCAAGAAGAAAGTTGAGTTGAAACTCACGACTAGCTCTACATAGTATTGCATGTTGGATAAATTTCTTGAATTTAAATTTGTGAATGAGATTTGGTTATCTGTCTGATGATTTTATGGCTACAAACTTGTTCACTGTCACAGAGTTACTGACTTTAAAAATCAACCGTACATTCAACTTTTTGTATGTCCTTGGATGCCTAGAAATTTTGTTTACATAACACCTTAAAGCCTTGGATGCATAAATGCATCTTTCACTATTTCTTTGCTTGCTTTGAATTCATTAGTACACATGCCTGTTGTCTTGAATTGGCTCGTCCTTGATTATGTTTGTACCAGGAATTGTTATGCATTTTTTTCACTGTCCCTTTTTTACTTGTGAGTTTCAGATAACTCAGGCCTATTACCTTTCACCATGCTTTTTCTTATATTCACATGTCACTCCCTGTTAATTATTTTATTCTGGTGGGTACCTTCTTCTTTTTCTTTAATATGCATGCTCATTTTCTTCTTTTTTTAAAAAAAAATTCATGCCTTGTTGTTACTTCAAAAAATAATGTGAGACTGTCCTTACCTTTCCACGTTGAACTAATTTGTTATCATAAGCTATATTTTATTACAAAATTTGTTTATTCTTGTCCCTACACACTCCATCTAGCTGTAATTTTTTTTTCAAGCCATGTTTATTTTATATTTTATTTTGCCTTGGTGCATGCATTTTGCTGTTGTGAATGATGCTGTGAATGCTACTGTGAAGGATCTTTTTCCAAGCAATGATTAAAATGATTTGAGAAGCATTTGCTCATGGGCATCTAAAGCCATATTCAGACACAAATGGTCTTCTTCTCTTCACTTCACCAATACCCTCAGAGTTTGCAATTACAATCACCAAAGTCTGTCATTAACTTTTACTTCATTTACCCATACATAAACTTGAATTTCATAAGAACTGGTTTACAACTTAACTTGTGTTGCATAACCTATATGTGAATGTAGGAGATTGTCGGGATGAAGTTTGCATAGTAGGAGCTATCCAACTACACATGTCAACTTATTGGACTACAACCTCGGCTGCAAGGAAATCATATCGAATGTTTAAATAAGAATTTTTTTTAACGAGTTACCCCATTTTATTTTCAACAAATTTATATGATAGATGGTGAATTTTAGAAGACAAGAACTGAAGCACTTCTGGTTTTTCTCTCTTTATGGGAGATATCCATCAAATGCATGTGTCTTTTACTTAATAGGTTAACTGGGAATCATAATAGGTAGGAAATGAGTTAATACGTTTTTATTTGGCAGCCTTTGCATTGTGATATTGCAGCATATAAAGGTGGAAATACAATTCATGTATGCTGGTATAGAAGAAAAGCAGTACTTCATCATGTAATTTCTTGGTCTCTTTATCAGATTTATGTCAAGATTAATTCTACTGAATCGTTTTGAATCCTTGATCATATTAGTAAACACTAATCACACATGTAAGACAATAGTATAACTGAAACTGCACTAAATGACTTCTAAAACTCCGACATTGACCAATTTGTTGATCCTTTAAAAAAGAATATCACTGTAAGATGCAATTGATTCTTACATTTTCACGTTTGCTTGAAAGTTTGAATATATCGTATTTGAATATAGTTAATAAGAAATTAAGTAATTGAACATTTTATTTAATGAAATAATACATATCTGAAATATAAGTGCACGTCTCAAAAATATGCAATAGAAAGCATAACAACACGTAAATGAGCTTAAAAAGATGCAAGTGAGGGTACAACCCTATGCATCTTAGTTTGAGCTTACTTTTCACATTTACAACATAGTTAAATTTATGTAGCTTAAACAATCATTGTCACATAATATGCTGCTTAAATCTATGTAGCTCTCAAAACTGAGTTGCTTGCAACTCAGCTTTGAATTACTAAGTTGCAATCAGCCCCTTTTTTTCATTTTTAAACACAATTTCTTAAAGGAGGTCTACATCCATTTAAATTGTTGTGTGTAGCACATAGACAGTCTAGTCGGATTTTGCATGTGGACACATACAAACAAATTCCCATGTACTTACGCATGCGTTTGTATTTACAAATATATATATATATATATATATCTGTGTGTGTGCGTGTGTGTAACTTTTGTTCTGTCTTTATGATGACTTTTGTTTTTCTGTAAAAATGAGTCTTTATATTTTGTAGGCATTTGTGGAGGAGGAAAAAAAGAATTTGGAATGTAACGCAAATGGGGAAGTAAACATGTGTGACCTTTGCAATGTCTAAATTTGGACGTTGGCTTTGTGATATGGTCCACATTTTGCCTTTGCAATATCTGAAATTCTAAATATCATTAGTAAAACTTTATCTTGCTTTATGTAGTTTGGGCATGATATTGTGGTATTTTGAAATTAAAATCATATAGCTCATATTTGAGTATTATGTGAATCTGACATTGTTGATTTTGAGATATGAGAGTTTACTAAATCTTATATTGAATTGTATAAGTGATATGGAAATCATAAAGATATTTAATATTTTGGATTAGCACGAGTATGTTGGAAACTAAAAAATCAACATGGCAATTTATGTATGCCAACATTCATAAGTATTAGTAGGATAATGATATTGACAATTATAAGTGTTACTATATCTTATGTTTCAACATCTATAAGTGTTAGCAATGAATATTTTTGTAACACTTATAAGTGTTACAACATCTTATTGTTCTAACATTTATAAGCGTTAGCAATGAGTCTGTTTGTAACACTTATAAGCATTACACTATCTTATAGTCCCAGCATCTATAAGCGTTAGCAATTAGTCGGTTTGTTACACTTATAAGTGTTACAGAATTGGTCGGCCAATTCCCCACAGGCCATTGGTCACACTTAAAAAGTATTATAGAAATTATTTGTAACATAACCCCTTGTTTGGTGTAGTGATATGTTAAATTCACCCTAGATCTAATCATATAAGTTTAATTCATACCTAGACGCCCTAGGAAGACCTAATTTAATCATGTAAACCGGATAATTATTAGATTTGTTATGTTCTTGGATATTTGTAGATCCAATTCACATTAGATCCTTTGTTTTATGATATGCTTATGTTATGTGCATATTTTTATGATCAAGATTCAATGAGTTACTATTGTTTTGATTGAATTGAATGCATGGCTTGAATTATATGTTAGAATTATGTGTCATAATCTTAGATTTGAAGAATAGAGAAAATTAGAGGTTTAGATGATCGAATTGAAACAAAACTTAGCGGAGGAGATATAGAAGACAAAGGGAGATGACATGAAAATTTTCGCGTCGAATCTCATTAAGTAAATGGACCGACACCTGCCCATGCTCGATGGACCGATACCGATTCATGCATGATGGTCGGATGGCGATGATTTCTTGGGATGAGGCGTCACGGTGATAAATTAAGGCAGCATGAAAATTTTCAAGTCATTCGAATATGTTTTTGGATGGGTCGAAGGTTGATTGCTCAAGTGCAATGATGGAACAACAAGAGTTTTAACTGGATGGGTGAAACGCTTCGAATTTGGACCGATAGATAGCATTTTGGGAATGGAACTGGATAATGAAAGCACTTAGCCAATTTGCTTAAGTATACAAATCGATACCGATCCATGGATGATAGACCGGTATCGATCCATGGCTGATAGACTGGTATTGATCCATGGCTGATAAGCCGGTACTTCTCCATCATGTTGGGGAGGATGGGGATAAATTCTTGGGAGCTCCGTTGTGATGTCTCCTAGAGGTTGCTGATAAAGTTTGGTAATGAATGGACTTCAGATGATTGATATCCAACTCAATAATGGATAGGGCTTCGATTGTGAACTCAAGTTGGAAAGGTCAAAGCTGGATTGATGAGATACTGTCCGCGGGATGATGTACGATCTAGTTAGATGATAAATTGACTCAAGTGAGAGTTGATCGTTGATGATAATGGAATTAGTTTGAGAAGTCGCTTGAACTAAAAGATGTGATCATCGAGATGGAAGGCTTGACAGATTTGAAGTGTTAAGGAATCGTTGATTATCGAAGGTTCTAGCAGGCTCAACACAGGGGTTTCGTTTTGATGCTCATCAGGATCAGGTGGATCGTGTACCCTGGATCGAACTCTGGGAGTGATCTAGTTGTCTCGGATGGAGGAAAACATACACAAGACATATGTATGGTAGTTTGATTACAACCAAGGTTTTCCAATAACCCTTGATGGACGGCAACAGACGGTCATTCGATGATTGAAGTATTCAAGGCTTCTGCCGGTGATGGCTAGAATATTGGTTGTTATGGATGCTATGGCAGATTGTGTGTTTTCTTCTATGTTTTCTGGGTAGGCTACCACTGTAGGCCATTGAATAGAAGTGGGATTGAGGGATGTCCTTTCTTATTCTAGAGTGCCATATGATAGATGATAATCCTATGCTAATTATGTGGTTGCTAAGACGGATTAGATAATTGAATCGTCTATATTCATATATTTTGTGTAATTGTTATTTATATTATCGCTCACTAAGACTGCTTCGTGACTCAAGATATTATGTTTCTCTCTTATTATCTTGGTCTGCTCATCAACTTGATTGTGAGCAGACTGAGATAGTAGATAGCAGGTTTTGGTTTCAATGATGTTTTGCAATGACGAGCAGGAGGCTAGCGTATTACTCCTGCATGCTATAGTGATGTTTTTTTATTTCCTCTCCCTATTAAGATTTTATGATTTCTCTAAGAGATATGTAGTGAGGCCCGATGTATGGATTATTCATTTATACAGTTGATTTGTACTGGTGACCTAGAGATGATATAACATTTGAGTTTCTTTCTCTTATGCTTCACTACAATATCCTGTTGTATATTTCCTTTTATACGTTATCCAAGTGATGTGAGTTGTATGATAGGTTTACTTCAAGTTATTCCTCCCTAATGATCATCCCATATCGGCTTAACATGTTATTAAAAGCATCTTTTCTTTAGTTCTGTGCAAGATTTATGGGGTGGTTGTCATATTTTTCTTTACTACGCTGGAAGCCTATCTTTTCACCAAAGCCTTGCTTAACAGTAGTAGGCTTTCGATGGTTGTATGAGGCATTTGCTTTTTCTTTTATCCTTTGCTTTGGATAATTTTCCCAACTTCTCCTATATACTTTTTCTTCTACAATAGCCTTCTTTCACCCTATTTTCTAGCAGTTATGAATTTTGGCTAAAAGGTATATCACATCGTTGTATATAAAATGAGTCGAAAAGCCTATGAATTATATATAATTAATTTACTAAAATGAGCAGTCAAATGCAAAACTAAGAGATGTAAAATAAATAAATAAATTCTATTTTTTTATTTAGCTGTAAGTGAAAGTATTCTAAAACATTGTTATTCCATATATGTCGTATTCAAATCATTTAAAAAGTCATATAAGGAAAAAACTAAAATATAATTAAAAAATTCTCATGTAAAATCAACTTTTATTTACTTAGGTCTTGGAAGTCATATGAGGAAAAAACTAATATATAATCCAAAACTTCAATTTACACAAAATCGAAAGTTTTTTATTATGGAATTTGAAAACTTAGGTAAGAACTTATTCCATGGAGTAATAGGTTTCATTTGTTTCCAAGTCCAATAACCAAAAGATATAATGATTTATTTATTCATGTCGCATCATGTTACTTGCAATAATAATATTATAACAGTTTCCATTAAAAGTTACGTTATACGCTATAAAATTGTCAAAAGAACATCGTACGATTAGTATATTCAACCTAAAAAGCAATAAACGAATAATATAATCGACTTAACTATGAGAATGGTTCCTAAATACATAGTCTAAATAGGAAATTTTATGCAAAGAAAGAAAATTTATAACATACGTCAAATGTTATTTTAAGGGAAAAAATCAAGTATGACTGCTACAGTTGGCTTAGCTTTGACCATACTGAATTTTTAAATCAGTTGAGAATGAAAAAAGTATTTGCAAATTCCATGTTAAATCAAGTACAAAAATTTTGATGTACCGAGCCCCTTAGTCCTCATGACCAAAAGGAATTACCTCTGATCATCAACAGTCGCCTTACATCAATCCTGGAATGACAGTCAAACCATTACTTTCTATAAGGTGGCGATATTTGGCAATATTACCACATTATAGCTTAGACTTAGACCTCTTAATTAATTATTTAACTACGATAAACCTAATATATCATTAAACTAACAGTAAGATGTAAAAACAACTAGAACTAATTTTATAGTTAAACTAGAAATATCAATACATATCCTGAATTTTTTTATCATGGAATTAAATCAATTTATTAGTTAAAATTAGAAATGTAATTTTAATTATAAAAATAAAGTAAATAGTTTATTTGAGGTTTAAATTCTATCAGTGAAGAAAACTATTTTTATTTGATTATGCTAGATAGATAATGTTGAATTATGTTACTATAGAATCAGTTGAATATTGCTACACACACGTTATCAATGTGAGTGGATGCATATACCTTATAGAAATTCTTAGTTGTTTATCAAAATTAGATAAGACCTAGATAGTTTAAAAGCATTCAGTTTTAACATTTATATATACAAGAATTGTCTTTTCTTCTTAGTAAAATTAATTAATTACATTTCATTAAACATGCATGCATGCTTCAACATCTATTGTTTAAACGAAGTGGAACATATTGTGTATAGACAAAGAAAAAAAATTAACTAATCAAATAACCAATGAATTCATCAGGAATTTTTTTCTAAATATAGAGATTTTTTTGTCTTTTGACAATCAATACATAAATGGAAATTATTAGGACATGCCATAAGGGCAAATGCTAAGGTTGGTTTAATTATATGAATAATTAATTGAATTCCATATAAATTTATTTTATAAGGATGAATAAGTATTTAAATTTAATTTATTTTGTCTTCAAGAACATAAATACCGTGCTCAGCACGACCTTGAGGAATATGTTAATGATATCATGCACGAATATAACCAAATATAGCAAATGTAAAGAGATGATAAACAACTAAAAACCTTAAAAGTAGCAACAATTAATTTGAAACCAAGGACACTAGTAGCAATGCTGCATATTACTTTTAAAGGTTTGATTAGATGGTTAAGAAAATTGAGTTATTGAGGAAACAAAAAGAAACATAGAAAAACTTCACAACAAGTAATGTTTTAAAAGAATTTTGATGTCTTCCATTTAGGGTTGTCAATGGATACCTGAAAAATCTGATATTCATCTGCTTCCATGTCTGAAAAGTGGATAAATATCCGATATCCGAAAAATGGATATGGATATGGATACATAGATATCTGCATCTGAAAATTATCCATCAGATTTTTTTCAACATTATGCTTAAAATTATATGTACTTTAGTATAATGAATGAAATTTGTTTATTGCTTTACTAAGTCGAAGATATACATTATATGCAATAAATGCATATTAGCAAATAAAATCTATTTAATTTCATCATATATGTTTATTTTTTAACACTTATGTGATTAATGAAATTGAAAAATATTTATGTTAAGCAAAAAAATTTCAATTATATTTCTTGATTTATCGATCGTTGGCGAACAGGATAATTATCCAATATCCGTCCGTATCCGCGGATACGGATATCCGATATACCCGAAAATGATTTTGAATATAGATATAGATATAGCACTATCAGTATCCCAAATTTTCCATTGACAACTCTATTTCCATTTGATAGACAGTACATTAGAATATGACAAAAAAAAACTAAAAAAAGTAGCAAATTACCCTAAGAAACATTAAGAGGTAGTTCAACCAATGATGTAGAACGCATTTAGGAATTTTTATATTTGAAGTAGAAGTTTCTAAACTTCACCCAAAAAATTTATCCTTCAAATCAATTTATCAGTATATAAATGTATAAATTTAGTAACATTCCTTTTGTAGATTAAACCACATAATTTGATATTTTCACAAAGTTTTTAGAGCATTAATAATAGCTATGTCGTAACAACAACAAAAATTCAAGAAAAGCTTCATTTCAACATTAGGAATGATGTTAATTTAAGGATATTTTAGCCTGAAATGTAGTTTTAAAAAAATGGTTATATATACATTCCTTCCTCTAGCATATGCTAATTTATTTCATGTACTACGATTCATAGAGATTTAACACTACATTTATGTGAGTAATGTTTGTACAGTGAGACATAAACCTAGCTAAAATTTAAAATTTCAATGATGGTAGATGAACATACTAATTCTTAAAATTTAGTTAATGATCAATGAAAACAAAGATACATAGATTCAAAGTCCGTAAAATCCATTTTATCCAATGGCGCTTAAATGTATTCAATGAAAGCAGTAACAAGTAGAGATAATTTTCACTTGATTTAATTTATATTTGAAATGTTTAAATGCATTATATTTTCCTCCTAATCAACAACAAAATTTGAAGTAACAAACTATGTTTACATACTATTGATATTCTAGATGGGAAAATCAAGAAATATATAAAGAACAACACCAACATGAATCTAAAAACTGATAGAGCTTTCTCAAGATGACCTTCTCTTTTTGCAGTCTATTAAACAAATAGTAAACCCTAACTTATGTAAGCAAAAAATTTATATTGACTAACACACAATAAATTTCAAATTAGAATTTAACAAAACTAAAATAATAAAACCCAAATGATAAAGTAAACAACCAATCTTCCTACAGATGAACTCAATGTCTTATGTTGCGCTCGAATGACAAATTTCCGAAGCCTTGGTTCAAAGCCATATTATAAATCATAAGTTGTATTGAAAAGGTCATCCATATAGAAAATAGTTGTGAATACATATGAAATTCAGTGAGTACCGAGGTAAGTAGCAAAAGAAGTCAGAAAACACGGGTAGCAACACAACGCGCATATGGTTGAAGCATAGCGGGTTAGGGTTTTAAGAGATTTTGGTTGATTTCAGATATTTTGATTTAATATCAAGGATGGTAGTGGCAGAGAGTAGCGGGATGGCGCTAAGGCAAGGAATTATGAAATTTTGTGACCATTTTATTTTACTTTGACACGAATAGCCGACAAAATAAAAAAGCGAGGAACTTCAGTTCTTTTTTCTCAAGAGAAAACATACATAGGTGATAACTGTAAAAAGGTTGATAAATATCAATAGCTATTGCACACAAGTAGGTGTTACAAATATATATTAAAAACATCGTACAAAGTAACTTGTTAAAAATACATTCACTATAATGGCTATAATGAGATTGTTATAAAAACTCTATTAGAACTTCTAATTTGTGTAAGTTGTAAATGAGAGGTCATAATATTGCTACTTTGTTGTAGTACTGGAACTAAAATATAGAATAAATTTGAAGAGGGATGACATTAATTACTAAGGCTTAATTTTATGCCTCTTCCTCAATTCTAAAAACCCTGCCTAATTGAAGTACTGTATGTTGTATCAACAGGGATGGAGGTCCTAGCAATTGGGTTTAGATGGGTTCAAAACCTCTGTAGCAAAAAATACAAAGCGGCCTTTAATTTAATAAGCCCAAAGCATGGACCCGGAATAATCGTAATCGATTTATCATATGTCGTAGAAGAGGGTAACGTCGGGAGAAAACACGGCTTTTGTAACATCCCTGCACCACTTAGTATTTCCAATTAAGGTTATACTAAGAAATGTAGAGCATTGTAGGTACAAAGAAACATATCATAGAGACTGAGACTCACAAGACACTAAACAAAAAAAGCGAAAATATTTATTCTTCAATGTCTTATTATTACAAAACAAAGCTTTATAAAATAAATATTAATACAAAACATGTCTTACATAACTCAGTTCAAATTAGAGTATTAAATAAAACACTTCCCCTCTCAAGTACAAATCTATACCATGACATATTTTGTTAGGGCTCTTAATTTTTCCAACAGGTTCCAGTGATGTTGTCTATATGTGGACATTTCGATTTTGGAAAAAATGAGAATGAAGGGTCTTTGGATGCAACAGAAGAGAACATGAAAGGAAGTGAAAAAGGAAAAACATCACATACAAAAGCATAAGTGTAACACCCCACCTCCGTTAAGGTCACTCACAAAGGGAATGCCTTCACTTTGATGGAGCGTTTTAGTAGACATAACAGAAATTTACAAGACAGATAAAACAGTACTTGAAAAATAAATTTATAACTTTATTACAACAGAAATCGAAGCAAGTTTGGTTACATCCTTTCAAATCACAATATAAGAATTCAAGTACAAAAATATCAGTCTTGTTTAGGAAATCGTCAGAGTAAAAAACTTTAAAATCATAATCCCCACAGAACATAAGCTATACAAAGATAAGCCATACTTTAAGCACTTCAAGCAGAAGGAATCCGGATCAAGCTAAAGTATTCCCTCCCTGGATAACCTGGGGGGGAACGGAAGAAAAAGGGGCGAAAACAAGCAAGGTCAGACATAAAGTCTGGCAAGTTTTTCAGTTACGAACAGATAATAATAACATGACATGAAAATAAAACTGAATGAGAGATAACATAACAGGTGTAGCGGATATAACTGAAGAACGGAATGATATAAGCTATTTCTTTACACTTCTCTGCACTAATACTAGTATAACAGAATTAGGTGTCACCTTAATGTCTAAACTGAAACAGAAACGGGTACAGAATAATTTCCACAGAAGAGAATGCTAGTAATGAGACATTACCACCCCAACAGAAACGGACAGAAACAGAATGCTAATAATGGGCCTTTACCACCCCAGCAGAAACGGACAGAAACAGATTAATCCCTACGGAAACAGAATGTAGAATTAGGTATACACTAGTAAATGGGCCTTTACCACCCGAACAGACGGTACCACTCAGAAATAAACAGGTGTTACCACCCAACAGAAATAGGTGGCACCAACAGAAACAGACAGAACTGAGTGTACCCTAAAACCCTACCCTAAGCGATCGGCTCCCTAATACATAAATACCCTATGCCAGCCCCACAAAAGGGTGTATCACTTCCAAAAGTGGCAACCTTTAAATGACATAGAACTATTTACAGATGTCACGGCGTCTTACATCCTCATAGGCAGACCGGGATCCATGCACGCACATGACCCGGTTGGAACGCACCATCAACACCCCTCGCCATTATCAGAATGAACCGCTTATAATTAGTTCAGTAAGTGTGCCCGGACCCTACCTACTGTTGGGTCAAAGTTTTGATACCAGAAAGGGTTACTGACTAATATGGGTCCCAAACAACAGATGACACAAGTAATTCCCCTCCTAACCTTGTGCCCCCAGACTAACAGATTTCAGATTAACTTGTTTACAAGTTTCAGACATACAGAATTCAGATCAACTAGTTCACAGATCAGATAAGTTTTCAGACTAACATATCAGATATACGGATTTAACATATTTATAGATTTGTCTAACTTCGCAATTGGGCCTACAGATTCACGGAACAGATTAATTAAATTCATCAGTCCAGTGGGTTTAATCCTATCCGCCCAACACGTTTTAGACATCATATTTATCTCAGATTTTCATTAATTAAATATTAATGCCCAGACCTCTCACATTAGACTGACAGTTTGCGGCTACTGGTCAGGCCGGTTGGTTCCGGGCAGATATCTGCCGCAAACTGAGTCTAATCTCGGGTTTCAAGCACGTTATGACTAACTTCTCACATTAGAACCTATTGTTTGCGGCCACTGGATGTGCCGGGCGGTTCCGGGTAGAATTATGCCGCAAACTCATTCTAACCTCGAGTCATCCATGTTTATCTTTGCGGCCAATTAATTAATAATTTACCATTTATGCCCACGCCTAATATACATGTCAATTATTCATAGCTAATTCAGATTATGTCAATAACAGACTGAATATATCAACTTAACAGATATAGCAGATAACAGATTTTCGCAGATTAGGCGACTTAACGGATTCAGCAGATTAAGTAATTTAGCAGATTTAGCATATAATAGATTTGGCATTTTCAGCAGACTCAGCAGATGACAGATTTGGCAGATGAACAGATCTAGCAGACTAGGCAGTAGAGTTGAACTAGCAGATTAAGCAATATAACAGAACTAGCAGATTAGGCAATATAACAGGACCAGTAGATTAGGAAAATATAGCAGACCTAGCAAATTAGGCAAATGTAACAGATTTAATCATTCCTTAAAGTTTCACAAACATATCTTACCTAATTATACATTTGGCCTAAGTTTGCATGCCTAAATAGTTGTCATGATTCACACTATGATCATATACCCCACGTTTGCATTGAATTTACATGTCATAGATTATGGTCATAATTTACATGTCCCAATTTAGTTCAACTTGCCTAGTACAAAAGATTCACATATAAATTATACCAAATATAGCAATCGATTTCAATGCATGTCATATATTCAAAAATCTCCTACTTAGGTGTTATTCACATTTGATAGTTATCAAATCTTAATATAGATCTTCACACCTAAGTCATATTCTCTTTCAAATCATGAATTGTTATATGAACAATATGCCCAACAATCTAGTTATAACAGATCTTAATTCAAAATATGCGTTATGACCAATGTCTCAAGTCACATGTTAACGTACCATGGTTCCTCTTCTTCCAATTCACAGAATATGCATAGATCTAAATCTAGTTTACAACTTATGTCCTTTTTCTTAAATCAGTCACAGATTAGCCATGTCCAATTATGCCACATTCATTATTTGTCCCAAACATTTTAGCATTCGTGCGTTAATCTCTTAGGAGATTGGCGCTGGCTCGTAGTAGCCTGGCTATAGAACAGAAAGAAGAAGAGATGCAGAATAAAATAGATCAGAACAGAACATACACAATTTCAAATTCAGATTTACAATCATGTCACAATTATGATTAAAGTTTATATCGGAAAATAACTGCACTTGCCTTTCGTGGTTTAAGAAAGGAAATAAACTGGTGTTGATGCAGAAAGGCTGAATTACTCTTCTTTAATTGTTGCCGTAGCTCTAAACTCTGATTTGAGATTTGATTTAGCTTTTAATTCTAATCAGGTTGGAAGAAGGTGCTTTAGTCCTAGTTCCAGTTCAGATTTTAGCAGAGTAGCGACGCCATTATTTTATTTAATTAGAACAGAGCCAGAGTATAGGCAGAATGAAATGGTGTAGAGAGAATGAGGCTAGAGGGCTGTTTATATAGGGTTAGGCGGACGAACCAAGGCAGAAAACTTGACCAAATACATCAGAACGAACCAGGTTCAAAAACTAGATTTCGGGAGCAGGTTGACCCCCAGGTCAACTACCCAGTTGACCTGGTCTGGGGGGTCGACTACCCAGTCGACTCCCCAATCGACCTGGTTGGGGGGTCGACTACCCAGTCGACTCCCCAGTCAACCTAGGTCCTGGGCGGGAAATTTCCCGCCCAGCCCGCTTCTGGGTTTGAATTCGAATTTTGAATTCGAATTTCGAGCTGTTTTCGATTCTGAAAATTCCTGAAACTTTGGAGGGTCATATCTCCCTCATACGGACTCCGATTCTTGCAAACTCGGACTCATTTCCAAGCAGAATTTCGAGATGAACGCAATGGCCCAACCCGTTTCCCTTGATTCTTATTTTAAAAATTAATTATCCTCTGATTTGTTACTTATACGTTCACAAAAAATACGGGGTGTTACATTCTCCCCTCCTTAAAGGATTTCGTCCCTGAAATCTTCAAGTTAAGAAGAATGTGTCCTACCATCCAACAGCCGTCTACTCAATCATCAATCACTCGCGTCCATTGTCCTTAGAAACTTCTAATATTGTATGAACATATGCAAAAGTGTGTGTATATGTTCCTTATCTAATGCAAAGATCAGGCGGTCCACTGATTCAGTTGACCTCCTTAATGCGAATTATGCCAGTGCCATAGTCCAACATGTATGCAATTTTCCTACTCGATACATATCATTTCTATATGAGTGCACAACCATTCAGTCATATGCAACATCCATGTGCTGAGTCAATCATTTTGCATCCACAAAAATTGAAAATGCTCACACATCCATATGCAGTATGAGAGTGTTTTCGAGCCGATCTAGTGCCTAGTGTGTGTATATGCATCCACGAGCAACCACTTGCATCCACTTGCAACCATCAAACATAACATGTCTCAAATACATGTTTACACCCATTAATTTCTACCTAAAGTTCGAAGATTCGATCGATAGGATACAGTCGAATGATGGAAGCGAGTACAGATAAAACAAAAACTTGGTTCCCATTAGACATGGGTCCTAAGTTTCGGCCCCGAAGACCGAAACCAACATCAGATTGACACCCAGAGGATTACCCTCTTTAGAAAATGTCAAAACTGGAAATCTTAACCTTATCAGAAATATTCAGATATTTACAGATTACTGGTAAAGATCCGATTACCGAATGATTCTTAGGAAACTAAGCATGATAAATCCCAGAATGTATGCGTCCTACTTGATGCTTAACACAAATATCTCTCAAACCCCAATCATAAACAGATAGTCATAACCCTTATGGATTTGGGTCTACAGCGGAATCAGAAACAATACTAGTATTAAAGTGCAGATTATCGATTATAGAATCAAAATGCCAGAATCAGAAAGAGTTTTAACTCAACAATCAGATAAGAAAATTAAACCTTCTACTTAAATTTTCTTATTTCTACCCTATCTACCAGTCCCTTGAGCATTCACTTGTCCTCCAGAAGTGGGTTCTGCCCTCTGCCCTTGCCCTCGTTTCTTCGGGCAGTCCCTAATGAAGTGTCCCATCTCACCACAGTTGAAGCAAGTGCCCTTCCTTTTTCTGCAATCCTTGTTCACATGAGTCGAGCTTCCACAAGTAAAGCACCTTTTTCCCCTTCTTATCTTCAGACTTCTCATCCTTCTTTTGTGTTTCCTTTTTGGGCCATGCTTTCTTATTCTGTGGTTCTTCCTTCTTTGTCTCTTTCTGGCCCTTGTCTTCCTCGTGCAGTAGTGCCATGTCCACCAATTTATCGTAAGTCGCTCCCATGGGTACATAGGTCATGGCTAGGCTGTGTAGTGGCTCGTTCAATCCTTTAACAAAGCGGAGAGCCTTTTTATGCTGAGTGTTGACTAAATCCAGTCTGAACCTAGCCAGTTGGTTGAACTGGTTGACGTATTCCTTGACTGTCATACTTCCTTGCTTAAGAGATAAGAACTTTTCCAATTGTAGACTTCGTTCGGCTTGCGAGAGGAATTTCGTCTCAAACCTTGTTCTGAAATCCATCCATGTTTCAACCGGCCTTTCGGCGTTAGTGACTTCCCACCAGTAGGAAGCTTTGTCTTTGAGCAACCATACTGCCAACTGTATCTTTTGCCTGTCGTCCACCTCGAAGATAACGAACAGATCCTCAGTTTCTTTAAGCCAATTCCTCGCTTCTACGAATGATTCAGCTCCCTTGAAATCCTTTCCATCCATGGCCCTAAAATCTTTACAGATCTTTGAGAAAGCAATTGCATGAGGAGGGGGCGGAGGAGGGGGATCATTTGTTGGACCTGCGGCAGCGGTCCTAGCCGCAAGATATTGACGAAACCAACCGGGCACATGAACACCCTCTGGTATCTCAGATGCTTCAGACATGCTGAAACAAAAAAGGAAAGATTCAATACAAAAAGGACCGAAGGAAAGATATATGGCTCTTGGGGACTATGTTTTTCGAAATAAGCTTTATTTTTGAAAATACTTCCTTTTAAAACCTTTTTGAAAATAGTTTTCAAAAACTTTACCCAATCTGGTAACCTTCAGCTCTGATACCAAGTGTAACACCCTACCTCCATTAAGGTCACTCACAAAGGGAATGCCATAACTTTGATGGAGCGTTTTAGTAGACGGAACAGAAATTTACAAGACACATAAAACAGTACTTGAAAAATAAATTTATAACTTTATTACAACAAAGATCGAAGCAAGTTTGGTTACATCCTTTTATATCACAATATCAGAATTCAAGTACAAAAATATCAGTCTTGTTTAGGAAATCATCAGAGTACAAAACTTTAAAATCATAATCCCCACAGAACAGAAGCTATACAAAGCCAAGCCATACTTTAAGCAATTCAAGCAGAAGGAATCCGGATCAAGCTAAAGTATTCTCTCCTTGGATAACCTGGGGGGAAACGGAAGAAAAAGGGGCGAAAACAAGCAAAGTCAGATATAAAGTCTGGCAAGTCCAGTGATTTTCATTTATGAACAGATAATAATAACATGACATGAAAATAAAACTGGATGAGAGATAACATAACAGGTGTAGCGGATATAACTGAAGAACAGAATGATATAAGCTATTTCTTTACACTTCTCTACACTAATACTAGTATAACAGAATTAGATGTCACCCTAATGTCTAAACTGAAACAGAAACGGGTACAGAATAATTTCCACAGAAGAGAATGCTAGTAATGGGCCTTTACCACCCCAACAGAAACGGACAGAAACAGAATGCTAATAATGGGCCTTTACCACCCCAGCAGAAACGGACAGAAACAGATTAATCCCTATAGAAACAGAATGTAGAATTATGTGTACACTAGTAAATGGGCCTTTACCACCCGAACAGACGGTACCACTCAGAAATAGATAGGTGTTACCACCCAACAGAAACAGACGGTACCAACAGAAACATACAGAATTAAGTGTACCCTAAAACCCTACCCCAAGCGATCGGCTCCCTAATACATAAATACCTTGTGTCAGCCCCATAAAAGGTTGTACCACTTCCCAAAGTGGCAACCTTTAAATGACACAGACCTATATACAGATGTCATGGCGTCTTACATCCTCAGAGGCAGACCGGGATCCATGCACGCACATGACCCAGTTGGAACGCACCATCAACACCCCTTGCCATTATCAGAATGAACTGCTTATAATTAGTTCAGTAAGCGTGCCCGGACCCTACCTACTGTTGGGTCAAAGTTTTGATACCAGAAAGGGCTACTGACTAATATGGGTCCCAAACAACAGATGACACAAGTAATTCCCCTCCTAACCTTGTGTCCCCAGACTAACAGATTTCAGATTAACTTGTTTACAAGTTTCAGACATACAGAATTCAGATCAACTAGTTAACAGATCAGATAAGTTTTCAGACTAACGGATCAGATATATGGATTTAACAGATCTACAGATTTGTCTAACTTTGCAATTGGGCCTACAGATTCACGGAACAGATTAATTAAATTCATCAGTCTATTGGGTTTAATCCTATCCGCCCAACACGTTTTAGACATCATATTTATCTCAGATTTTCATTAATTAAATATTAATGCCCAGACCTCTCACATTAGATTGACAATTTGCGGCTACTGGTTAGGCTGGTTGGTTCCGGGCAGATTTCTGTCGCAAACTGAGTCTAACCTCGGGTTTCAAGCACGTTATGACTAACTTCTCACATTAGAACCTAGTGTTTGCGGCCACTGGATTTGCCGGGCAGTTCCGGGCAGAATTACAACGCAAACTCATTCTAACCTCGAGTCAGCCATGTTTATCTTTGCGGCCAATTAATTAATAATTTACCATTAATGCCCATGCCTAATATACATGTCAATTATTCATAGCTAATTCAGATTATGTCAATAACAGACTGAATATATCAACTTAACAGATATAGCAAATAACAGATTTTCGCAGATTAGGCGTCTTAACGGATTCAGCAAATTAAGTAATTTAGCAGATTTAGCATATAACACATTTGGCATTTTCAGCAGACTCAGCAGATGATAGATTTGGCAGATGAACAGATCTAGTAGACTAGGCAGTAGAGCAGAACTAGCAGATTAAGCAATATAACAGAACTAGCAGATTAGGCAATATAAAAGAACTAGCAGATTAGGCAAATATAACAGATTTAATCATTCCTTAAAGTTTCACAAACATATCTTGCCTAATTATAAATTTGGCTTAAGTTTGCATGCCTAAATAGTTGTCATGATTCACACTATGATCATATACCCCACGTTTGCATTGAATTTACATGTCACAGATTATGGTCATAATTTACATGTCCTAATTTAGTTCAACTTGCCTAGTACAAAAGATTCACGTATAAATTATACCAAATATAGCCATCGATTTCAATGCATGCCATATATTCAAAAATCTCCTACTTAGTTGTTATTCACATTTGATAGTTATCAAATCTTAATATAGATCTTCACACCTAAGTCATATTCTCTTTCAAATCATGAATTGTTATATAAACAATATGCCCAACAATCTAGTTATAACAGATCTTAATTCAAAATATGCATTATGTCCAATGTCTCAAGTCACATGTTAACATACCATGGTTCCTCTTCTTCCAATTCACAGAATATGCATAAATCTAAATCTAGTTTACAACCTATGTCCTTTTTATTAAATCAGTCACAGATTAGCCATGTCCAATTATGCCACATTCATTATTTGTCCCAAACATTTTAGCATTCGTGCGTTAACCTCTTAGGAGATTGGCACAGGCTCGTAGTAGCCTGGCTATAGAACAGAAAGAAGAAGAGATACAGAATAAAATAGATCAGAACAGAACATACACAATCTCAAATTCAGATTTACAATCATGTCACAATTATGATTAAAGTTTATATCGGAAAATAACTGCACTTGCCTTTCGTGGTTTAAGAAAGGAAATAAACTGGTGTTGATGCAAAAAGGCTGAATTACTCTTCTTTAATTGTTGTCGTAGCTCTAAACTCTGATTTGAGATTTGATTTAGCTTTTAATTCTAATCAGGTTGGAAGAAGGTGCTTTAGTCCTAGTTCCAGTTCAGATTTCAGTAGAGTAGCGACGCCATTATTTTACTTAATTAGAACAGAGGCAGAGTATAGGCAGAATGAAATGGTGTAGAGAGAATGAGGCTAGAGTGCTGTTTATATAGGGTTAGGCGGACAAACCTAGGCAGAAAACGTGACCAAATACATCAGAACGAACCAGGTTCAAAAACTGAATTTCGGGAGCAGGTCGACCCCCAAGTCGACTACCCAATCGACCTGGTCAGGGGGGTCGACTACCCAGTCGACCTGGTCGGGGGGGGGGGGGGGGGGTAGTCGACTACCCAGTCGACTCCCCAGTCGACTGGGTTGGAATTCGAATTTCGAGCTGTTTTCGATTCTGAAAATTCCTGAAACTTCGGAGGGTCATATCTCCCTCATACGGACTCCGATTCTTGCAAACTCGGACTCGATTCCAAGAAGAATTACGAGACGAACGCAATGGTGCAACCCTTTTCCCTTTATTCTTATTTTAAAAATTAATTATCCTCTGATTTGTTACTTATACGTTCACAGAAAATATGGGGTGTTACAATAAGGGCTGTTAGATATGCGAATTATATAGGTGACAATAGTACATTCTTTGAAAACTGGAAAGGGATGGTTGGCTTAAATGACCCACTTCCTCGATCCTCGGAAATCGACACTAAGATATTCATTGTATTCACATGCCGAAAAACCAAGTGTTGGAGAAGTGAATTGTTTGTGGTAGGAAAGAGAAGGGAAAGAAACTAAAAGCATCGGAATCTTGCACAGTGGAAAATGTATATTTATTTATCATCTGAAATCATTACAGTAAAAAATTTAAATCTTACTAATAGGAGTAAAAGTATATCATCCCGGACAATCATAGAACCTATCCTTACAATTGTTGAAAGAACTAAGAAAAAACGGAAATAGTCGATTATCTTTAGATTCTTCAACTCCAAGCTCCATCCATTAGATCCAAGCAGAACCTGCTACTAGGAAACCCGAAGAAAATATTGGCACCCGAAATTTAAAGGAAAGAAGGGAAACTCCAGGCCATTCATGGAACTGGTGGGAGAAACTTAAAATTCACCATTTGAAATAAAGATATCACATAAGACTACAACCACACATAAACATGGAGTAAGTTTTTACCTTATGGAAACCAAATCATCGTACATCGAATTTTTTGATATTATTTTTAATGACTTGCAGGCCAAACCATTACAATAAATTATAGAAATAGCAAATTTGACTTTTCTCTATTCAAATTCCGCATCTCTTATGGGGCTCTACAATAGAATACACAGCTCTTAAGGAAATATATTTCCATAAAATGGAAAAGTAAGAGACTAACTTCTGAACAGCACACACCTAGAGGTATGTATACTGAATGACTACTCTCATCCACGTAACTGGAAAGGTCGAAAAAGTTACACAGACCTTTTCCTTGGGTGGTGCACTACTTGAATACGTACCGCCCTAATCGTAACCAACCTTTCACTTCCGAGGTGACTCTTAGCATACACTACTTACTCGACATATAATGACTAATCTATAAAGATAATAACGTCTTCACATGGGAGCTACCCAAACTGACCTCATGGCACGCCCTGTGTTTTTCGACACTAGTTGCTGAGGCTTTGAGTCTACGATTATTTTTCCTTCAAGAACTTCCTTCACTTCAAATGCCACATTGCAAAATCCAACACACACCACTAATTTCCATCGATGTATAACCTCTGGGCTTGTATGTCTTGAATAATGGTGTTAAGCCAAGAGAAGTTGGATTCTCCACTAACAACAAATGTATATTCATGGAGATCAATAAACACGTATTAGAAGTACAACATCATACATTCATCCACACAAGTCATCCTGGGTTTGGACGAGCCAATTAAAGATCTAAATGCATAATCACCATCATTTGTAATATGTGATAAATACCTCAAAGATTGTGATAGAAATCTTCGTTGAATCTCAATAATCCTTCAGTCTTCGATCTTCATTACTTAGAAAATGTTAACTGTTTAAATAGGAATTATCCAAATTTGATCCAGATCTCCTCGTGTCAATCAGTACAAAAATATTGGTTAAGTAGTTGTGGGTGTTGTGTTTCTCAATTCTTAATTCATTACATCATAAAACATCTTTTACAGATGTATGACTTTCAAATATTTTTGGGGTGCATTCACAAAATTATCATACCTCATTCATAAGATCATTAGGATGTTAAATTAGTATTAGTTTAATAGATTTGAATAAATCATACTTGTCTTACTAAATATCAACTTCCGTGTTCAAACCCGACTATCTATCAAATAATGGCGTAAACACCTTGTAAATTGTTATGGATGTTGGCTAGCTTTTAGACCAAGCAACCCAGGATCATTCATAAGAAGAAAGAATGAAACCACGTTCTCTAAGAACATGAAGGAATGGATCGCATCATCGGCTCGCCCGATGTCGGATCGCACACTATCGACTCGCCCACCATCGGATAGCGTCTCGATGGATCGCCCCCATTCCATCAGCGGAACGAAACCTCTATGCGACTCGATCCGAACCTATATTGTTGCCCAGATTAGACCGATCCGATCCCCTGATGCATGGCGAACCCTCTGACTCGTTCAAGCGTGAGCTAGTCTTCAGCGATCCGAGACGCACGGATCTAGCGACACGTGTCCCTAACCGTCATTTTGACCGATTCTCCCCATCTGCCCAATCCGATTTTCAAGGGGATCGCGACACCTATCGACAACGGCTAATTTGACTATTTCTTCAATGGAGGCGATGCGATCCGATGTTCTCGGGATTCGTGCCACGTGTTACCACGACCCGCCAGACAAAATCAGCTATAAGTAGCCCAGAGCTTGGCACTTTTTGGGATCTTTTTGGCAATATTGAGTACTGAATCCGCCATTATTGTCAGACTACTATAGTATTGAGAAAAATCCTTGATTGTATTAGCTTTCAAAGTATAATCAATAATATATAAAGTGGACGTAGGCTCGTTAACGCCGAACCACTATAAATTCTGTGTGTTATTTTCTTTTTCCTCATTCTTCAGTTGAAACTCTATAAACTTCAGAACAATTTGGGTGTTAGGTCCAAATTTTGATCTAACGTTTTGGTGCTTTCATTGAGAGACCAATCCTAAAGTTTCACTATTCAGTTCTTAGAGGGTTCCAGCGATTCGGATATCATGGCTGGAAAAAGTTCTAAGGAAGCACGAGCTTCGCAAACCAATGAAACAATTGAAGAAAGTGTGCACGAGCTAGGCAATGAGGAGACTCTGGATCGCGGAGTGCTAAGGGCGAATCGATCCGATGAAGACGCCACGCTACGAGTCAACGAGAACGAGGCGATCCGGACTGCTGAAGGGTTGTTACTCGATCCCGAGGCAACGTCTCGAATCCTCCATGCACCGCGACCGCGAATCGATCTCAGGGGGGCGTTGCGAGCCGCCATCCTCGAACCACAGTGATTTGAATTGATGATCAGACTACAACTCGACCTGGAAAGGAGCCTATGGCTCGCTCCTACCGTCCTGGCCCCTCCGCTCGACCTGGCTCAAGCTCTTTGCGCATAAGAGAAAGTGATGATGATCAATATGATCCTGCTGCTCCCGTTACTGAGGGGGATCTCTCTCGCTTTTCCGAAATGTGGGAGAGGCTGTTTGATGAATTGGCTGCCCAAAGGCAGGAAAGCTCCGTCCTACGACAAAATTTGACTGCTATGGATAGAAGGCTTGATGAGCTCGCAAGGCAAAGGACGCCACCGATTCGTCCACTCACTCCAGGATATTCTTCTTCGTCTGAGGAATCGCCGAGACCTCCACGGCGACCGTATGAGAGAGCCGAAAACATAGAGAAGCTTCGGTTCGGAACCCTGCCATCACGGGAAGAAGAAGCACTGGAGGCGGGGCCCTCAAACCGTAATGTGAACGATCAAGCCGCAACTCCCAGGACTCGAGATGTGGACAGTCCTGTACATAACAGACTACCTCAACCCCGTCGCCGCGCACATGCTCATGGTAACAGGGGGCAACGAAGTCCTATCCGAGCCCCAGATTTTGTGACAGCTCCCGGAAGAGAGATTAGAGAACCCCGCCAAGCCAGAGGCACTGACCCTGAACCTCCGCTGACCAGTGCAAATGTTGCAGCCATGATCCATCAGATTCTAGTAGATAGCCGCGGACAACGGAACGAAGATTGGGGAATCGACCGCAGTCACACCCCTTTCACTGATGATATTTTGGATGCGACTTTCCCAAGGCATTTCAACATGCCACAGATGAATCGATACGCGGGCAGGTCTGATCCCGTCCAGCATCTAATGAGATATTCTTGGTCAATGACCGCTGCCGCAGCTTCTGATGCTGTCAAGTGCAAGGCGTTTCCCATATTCTTGGAGGATATAGCATTGTTATGGTTTACTCGCTTGCTAGCAAGATCGATTTCTAGCTTCAGGGAGTTGAGTGAGAAGTTCGTAGAACAATTCCGTATCTATGCACAAAAAACAAAAAGTCTGATTGACTTGTTCCTTGTCAAGCAGCGACCAGGTGAGAGTTTGAGGGTGTACCTGGATCGTTTCAATTTGGCCGCTACTGAGGTTAAAGATCCCCATGAACCGACCGTTGTCGTAGCACTGATTGACGGAGTAGATAAAGACACTAAATTCGGGAGATACCTGGCAGGCAAATCACCCCATACTAGAGAGTTATTCTACGAAAAAGCTAACGTACATTTACGGCGGGAAGAGGTATATGCTAACCGAAAGGCAAAAACAACTGATAAGGAGGAAATCCAGATCAATGTCGCTATAAAGCAGACAGGAGACAGCTCGAGGAAAGTCGAGGTTAATGTCGGGAATCGGAATCAGGGTGGTCGTCAGTCAGGTAACAACAATAATAATGGTAACGGCAACAACCGGAAGAGGAACCGAGGGAACGACTCCCAGAGAAGGACTCGTCCCAGGGCCTTTGAAAGTTATACACCAATAAATGATACTCTGGAAAATATCTTCATGGATGCGTATGAAGTCCTCCAGAATAAGAGGCCAACTCCCAGAGAGTCGACGGAGAAAGAACATGAAACGGGGAAGTTTTGTCTCTTTCATCAAATTCACGGCCATTCGACAAATGAATGTCGTCACCTAAGAGATGTAGTCGAAAGGCTGCTTCGAGAAGGAAAGTTAGATGAATACAGAGTAACGCCCAGAGACAGGGGGCAAGCAATACAGGCCCCAAATCAGAACCAGAATCAACTTGCTGCTAGGCCGACTGCCCAGCAAAAGGGAAAGAACATTGTTATCAATACCGTAATCGGAGGACTTTATCTTGTCGGGCATAGCTCTAAGGCATTAGACCAATATGTCAATGCAGCCAAGCAACACCTCGAGGTAGGGGAGTGTAGCAACCCTGAGGACAATATCCCGGTAAAGCAACAAAAGATGATGACCGACGATGTCGTTTTCCGAGAATGAGAAAGCATTGGAGTTCATGCTCCGACTGAAGATCCATTTGTAATTACAGTACCTATTGGAACATCCACTGTTCATAAGGTTTTAGTGGACAACGGGAGTTCTGTCAACATTCTTTTCAAAAGGACATTTGACCAGATGAATCTCGAAATAAAAGAATTGAAGCCGTGCCAAGGATGGATCCGTGGATTCAACGGAGCATCTACCGCTCCAATGGGTTATGTAGAGTTACCAGTCACACTTGGGGAAGGAGAACGCTAGAGAGTGAGAATCCTCCCCTTCGTGGTTTTGGATGTTGAATCGCCCTACAATGCCTTCTTGGGCCAACCGGCCCTCGCAAAGTTTAGAGCCTGTATAGCCCCCTGGGCTTGTTATTGAAATTCCCCGTAGAAGCTGGCATTGGTATCGTCAGAGGGGATCAGGTTGCTGCGCGAGCATGTTATGTTGCCGAACTAAAGTTACTTCGCAATGGAGGGGATATTGAAACTAAAGGCGCTTCTCCCCCTACGGGGGCGGAGACCTTATAGCAAACAAAGAGGATAGTCGTTGGAGAGTCGCCCAGAGAGATGCCCGAGGATATAGATCCCAGAGAGGATCAAGAATCCGGGGGCAGAATGGCAACTCCCAACGAGACAACTGTGGATGTACCGATCGATGACAGTGACCCGGAGAAGGTCCTTAAGATTGGATCCCAGTTAAATCCGAATCTCGCTAAAGAATTGACGGATTTCTTAAAAAACAACTTGGATGTATTTGCATGGACCCACGCGGACATGTGTGGGATATCCCCATCAATCATGAGCCATTCCTTAAGCATTGACCTTAAACATCCTCCGGTAAAGCAAAAAAGGCGAATTTTGGGCCTAGAGAGGTCCGCTGCCTTGAAAGAAGAAGTTGGAAAGCTAAAAAGTAATGGATTTATCAGAGACTCGACCTACCCAGACTGGATTTCGAATCCAGTCCTGGTAAAGAAGGCCAACGGGAAGTGGCGAACGTGTATCGACTTTTCAGATTTGAACAAAGCCTGTCCAAAAGATAGTTTCCCGTTGCCCCGGATTGACCAGTTGGTAGACTCGACGGCGGGTCATGAGCTTCTCTCATTTATGGATGCTTATTCAGGATATAACCAGATTCCAATGCATGTTCCAGATCAAGAACACACTAGTTTTATCACGGATCTGGGATTATATTGTTATGTGGTTATGCCCTTTAGCTTGAAGAATGCGGGCGCTACATATCAACGTTTAGTCAACAGAATGTTTTATAACCAGATCGGGAAAACAATGGAAGTATACGTCGATGATATGTTGGTTAAGTCCAAGCAATCTTCTCAACACACTACTGACTTGGCAGAGATGTTCGGCATTCTTCGAAAGTACGGAATGAAACTCAACCCAACCAAATGTTCATTCGGTGTTGCCTCCGGAAAATTCTTGGGATTCATCGTCAGTTCCCGTGGGATTGAGATTAATCCAGACCAGATCGCGGAAATCAGAGACATTCAGGAACCTAGGAAAATTAGGGATGTGTAAAGCCTTGCCGGAAAAGTGGCCACACTAAGCAGATTTATCTCCAGGGCTACGGATAAGTGCATCCCATTCTTCGAGTTAATAAAGCGAGGGAAACGCCACTTCAAATGGACACCCGACTGCGTAGAAGCGTTTTAGAATTTACTCAGGCACTTGGAGAAACCTCTAATATTATCTAAGCCAATGGATCACGAGGACTTATTCGTATATTTGGCAGTGTCATCCCATGCGATCAGCTCAGCGTTGGTAAGAGAAGAGGATAAGGTCCAAAGACCTGTGTATTACGTGAGCAAAAAATTGACGGCAGCAGAGCGTAATTATCCAAGGATAGAAAAGTTGGTGTATAGTTTGCTGATCGCCTCTAGAAAGCTTCGACATTATTTTCAGGTGCATCCTAGTATCATATACACCGATCATCCACTCAAGCAAGTCCTACAGAGACCAGAGGCATCTGGAAGATTACTTAAATGGAATATTGAGTTAAGTCAATTTGATTTGAACTTTCAGCCCAGACGATCAATTCGAGGGCAAGTGATAGCCGACTTCATAGCAGAGTTTACCGTACCGGAGGAAGATATAGCCAATGAATAGGACAATCCTTCAAAATTACTTTTCGATCCCAATGCCTGGAGATTGTATACTGATGGCGCTAGGAATGACGAAAGATCCGGCGCTGGAATAGTGCTTGAAACCTCCGAGAAACGATTGATAACCTATGTAATCCGGATGGAGTTTCATGCCACTAACAACGATTCCGAATATGAAGCTCTGATAGCCGGATTGAGGATCGCAAAGGAATTAGAGGTCACAAAGCTGAACATCTTCTGCGACTCCAAGTTAGTTGTGAACCAAGTTACTGGAAAATTCCAAGCTAAAAGTGCAAGATTGATTTTATACTTAAAGAAAGTGAAAGAGTTGCTAAACGATTTTGATCACTACAGCATATCTCATATTCCGCGGTCAGAGAATCAGCAGGCGGATAAGTTGGCGAAGGTGGCTAGTTCCGACGACCCTCAAGTGACTGGGCTAGCTCCCGTTGAAGTACTTCGGTCCCCTAGCATAGATCAAATGGAAATCGACCTAATACTAGAGACGGAACCAGAAAGGAAGTCTTGGATGACCCCTCTAAAGAATTTTCTGATGAATGGAACACTTCCAACCAAGAAAAGCGAGAGGCGTAAGGTAATTCGTAAAGCCACCCGATACGTTCTGCAAGGCGGAGTTCTTTACAGACAAGGGTTTTCAATGCCCCTCCTTCGGTGTATAGCCCACGATGACATCAAACGTGTGCTACAAGAGGTCCACGAAGGCGAATGTGGCGATCACACTGGAGGGCAAACTTTGGCAAAAAAGGTGTTGCGGCATGGTTATTTCTGGCCTACCATAAACAAGGATGCAGCGAGATACGCACGACGGTGTGATGCGTGCCAGAGATTTTCGAAGATACCTAGAGCACCTCCTAATCAGTTAAAAACAATGATGAGCCCATGGCCTTTCGCTATGTGGGGAATTGATATCATCGGAAGTCTCCCCATAGCAAGGGGCGGAGCAAAGTTCGTCATTGTGGCCGTGGATTATTTCACTAAGTGGGTCGAGGCTGAGCCACTAACTACGATCACAACCAAACGAGTGATCAACTTTATCGTGAGAAACATCATCTGTCGATTTGGGATTCCAAAGATTGTAATAACGGATAACGGAACTCAGTTCGATAGTGCTGAATTCAGAAATTTCTGCCAAAAATACCACATTGAGAATCGATACACCTCTGTGGCGCACCCGCAATCGAACGGACAAGTCGAAGCGGCGAATAAAGTGATTAAGTCTATTCTGAAAAGAAGACTGAAGAGGGCTAGAGCCATGTGGGCTGGGGAATTGCCCTTGGCACTATGGGCCTACAGGACAACATATAAATCGGCAACAGGACATACCCCGCTCTCCCTTGCCTTTGGAACGGAAGCAGTCATCCCGGTTGAGATAAAGGTACCTTCTCACCGGGTGACTTATTATGATCCGATGACCAATAATGAATTTCTCCTTGAGTCCCTAGATATGATCGAAGAAAAGAGGGATGAGGCAGACCTGCGCGCCTTGAGATGCAAGCAACAGATCGCTCGATATTACAACAAAAAGGTTCGAGCCCGAACCTGCGAACCCGGAGACTTGGTTCTAAAACGTGTCTTTCCACCCCCAACTCATATGGGAGCGAAGTGGGAAGGGCCGTACTCCATTCTGAGCAAGCTTGATAATGGAACCTTCAAGCTGGGAACCGTAGATGGAAGGGAAATCCCCAGAGTGTGGAATACCGAACATTTGCGGCCATACTTAGCATAAAAGTTTCAAATCTGTTCTTTTGCTTTGTTAAAAACCATGTATAAGGTACGACTAGCCTAGAATAGTTTGATTCCTTGAAGCAAAAAATTATAAAGTGGACGTAGGTCATGATTCGACCGAACCACTATAAAAATATTGTGTGTCATTTACCTTTATTGCATCCTTATTTATCTGCCTGTTTATTTTTATGGAAAGCGGCGTGAATAATGCAGGTAGCCGAAGTCTGTTGCCAACTGTTCCTCCCGTAGACTGTTTGGAGGAACTCAAAGCCTTGGCAAAAGCTCCAACTGCTTGTCCGACTGATTTCAATCCTCGGAGCTTGGATTAAAATGAAAACCTAGGACGAGTTTGATGAGCGTGCATGATTGCAGACTGCTTGATCCGTGACTCTAACTCTCCAGAGTAGAGAGAGTATAAAGGACGCGAAGATGACATCCACGAGGCATGGCGGTGTACCATGATCGGAGCCGCTTGATCAAAAGTCTAACCTCGGCGACCGCCAGGAGAGTATAAAAGCGTCTCCGACTGAGCGCTGAGAAAGAGCTCCTTCCCCGTTGAAGGATCGGGGAGCGAATGAATCGCTGAGTTCGAACTCTAACTCTCCAGAGAGAGAGAGAGAGAGTATAAAAGCGTCTCCGATTGAGCGCTGAGAAAGAGCTCCTTCCCCGCTGAAGGATCGGGGAGCGAATGAATCGCTGAGCTCGAACTCTAACTCTCCAGAGAGAAAGAGAGAGAGAGTATAAAAGCATCTCCGATTGAGCGCTGAGAAAGAGCTCCTTCCCCGCTGAAGGATCGGGAAGCGAATGAATCGCTGAGCTCGAACTCTAACTCTCCAGAGAGAGTATAAAAGCGTCTCCGACTGAGCGCTGAGAAAGAGCTCCTTCCCCGCTGAAGGATCGGGGAGCGAATGAATCACTGAGCTCGAACTCTAACTCTCCAGAGAGAGAGAGAGAGTATAAAAGAGTCTCCGACTGAGCGCTGAGAAAGTGCTCCTTCCCCGCTGAAGGATCGGGGAGCGAATGAATCGCTGAGCTCGAACTCTAACTCTCCAGAGAGAGAGAGTATAAAAGCGTCTCCGATTGAGCGCTGAGAAAGAGCTCCTTCCCCGCTGAAGGATCGGGGAGCGAATGAATCGCTGAGCTCGAACTCTAACTCTCCAGAGAGAGAGAGTATAAAAGCGTCTCCGATTGAGCGCTGAGAAAGAACTTCTTCCCTGCTAAAGGATCGGGGACCGACTAAACTACTGAATCCAAACTCTAACCTTGGCAACCGTCAGGAGAGTATAAAGAAGTCTGTGAGTAAGCGCTGAGAAAGGTGCCAGAAATTCGGTACCACAAGAACAATTATCCTATGAAATTCTTTAAGTCCCCCATATTCAGAAATAGGGGGCAACCTGCCGACAATACTAACCAATCCTTAGTAAACCCTAGTCAGGCGCTATGATAACAACTGATTGGGGGCACATATACTCATATACATATACTGAACTTTAATACAGCAACGCAGCACGAAATTTTTTCTTTCTGTTGATTGACTGATTTGTAATTATTATTAGATGGCCTATGACTAAACATGGAAAGTTTATTTGAATACAGGTACACAATGATGCAAAAAGAGATAAACTTTTATTTATATACTACGAACCAACAAAGTGAAAAACAACCTAGAAAGAAAAGTGAGGGCCAGTCTCACAATTACACTTCCTGGCCAGTGGATAAACTAAAGACAAAAAAATCAACAAGCAACAATATCCTATTTACGCTTTGGCCTCTTCTCCTGTTTCTGTCTCTCCAGCTTCGCCTTGTCAGCATCGGACTGATCCCCCTTCTTCCTCTTCCTTTCGTCTATGAGAGGAACATCCGACTCTTCTGAAGACTCCTCTTCCACCTCTTTTCTCTTCCTTCTCTCAGAAAGGGAAGCCGGGAAGTCATCGGGATTTGCAAAATGAAGCTGTCGGCTGATGGATTTGGGCTGGATTTTCACAATCATCCCAGTTTTGGGATCGAATTCTGCAAGAGGGAGTACATCCAAAGCCTCATCTCCCACCTTCTTCGAAGCCAACTCTTTCTCCTGCCTGGCCTTTCGGCTGGCCAAGGTTTCGTCGTCATCATCGTCGGCTTTTTTGGCGCTGATAATGTCTTCTTCATCATCTACATGGCGCCCATCCATGTCTTTCAAGGCTTCGATGGTCTCAGCATCTTTGGGAACGTCAGCGCTAGGTGCCGGGATGCTTCTTTCTGCTGTTGTGACCTCGGCCTGCTTTGATATATCAATACCAGCACTTGGCGAGACAGCCTCCTTCTCCACTTCTTTTTCTTTTTCAGCACCTTTGTCGACGGGCTCGCCACCTGTATCAGGAGGAACACACATTACTAATTCAATTGGTTGTTCTACCAGACGACGACAATTCACAATTGCTTTGACAAATTGTGGGGAAAAGAGAGATATACCTTTCGCAGATGCTCCCTCTTGAGTAGTTGCAGAGGCTCCAATGACCACGGGAGTTAGACCCAAAGGGATTAATGGATCATCGGGATGGTATTCCTCAACCCCGGAGGTCTTGGGCTCCACAGCTGAACTCGAACCCTCATGAGCTTTGCCTTTACCCTTAGCCAGAGCCCTCTCCTTTTCCATCTCCGCTAGAATCAGACGACGACCCTCTGCTAGGTCATCAGGCTCATTATCCCTTAAGATGCTCTTCATCAACTCATCCTCATCAATTTCTTCGACCCCCAATCTATGCTTTTCACCCTCAACAATGGCATCCCATAAATTGGCTAAAGTAACGTGGTAATCCGGGATCCACGAGATGTTGCGAGTTTTGAGAACCTGGCCAAGGAAATCGAAAATCATCTCTTCAAACCCCTCGATCTCCTTCTCTCTTTCGAGGAGCTTGTTGTTAGAAGGAGTGGCCAATTCGATGGCACTTTCAACATTCTTTTCGGCGAGAGCTGCCCGTCTCTCCGCGTCCGAGACCTGATCATTTAAAATCACCTTTTCTGCTTCAGCCAAAGCCAAACTTTCTTTTAAACTTGCTTTTTCTGCCTCCCAAGCAGCTCTCTCAGCCTCAAAATGGCCTTGTGCTGTTTTCAACTCGATATTAGCCATTTTGAGGTCTTCAACCTCCTTCTTTAAGGCCATTTTCTCTTGGCTATTGGAGTCAAGTTCCGAATGGAAGCGCTGCTTAGCATTCTCTAATTCAATCTTATAATTTTCAGCATCCCTCTGTGCTAAAGCAAGCTGGGATTGAGCATCTTCCAGGTCCTTCTCCATCTTGGTCCTGGCCCTTTCGTTGTTTCAAGTTTTGCCTTAGATCTGTGTGCTTCTATTTCAAGCGATAGGATGACTTCTGAAAGGTTAACTGCATGTTTTTTCATCATCTCATATTGCCTGGCAACATGGCGGATATGCCCGACAACTTCGCTATCCCAGTTCTTGGGGACCGGTTCCAAGGCTGGAACAAATGTCAACCGGTCAAAGAATATGTCTGGGAATTGTTCCCGCAGCTTTTCCAGCCTACCTTGAATCTCGGGACCATGCATGTAACCCATGACCCGAGGGCAGCCAACTCTGGCTGGCTGGAAGGGACGATGTCACTCCTCTCCTTTTCAGACTCTTTGGATGCATCCTTGCCCTTATCTTTAGATTCGTGATGCCTTTTGGACGACCAGCTGTGGGAAGGTGCACTCTTTGGAGGAGTTAACTCTTTAGGAAGTTTCTTCCCCCCTGTAGGAACTGCTGGATAACTGGAAGGCTTGGTAGAGGTCGATTTTGGTGGAGACCGAGGTTGCGAGGAAGTCGGCTTGTAAAAAGGGCCACGAGAGCGCTCAGTACCCGGATGAAGGCTGGGTGTGCCCTCACGAAGAGAACGATAAGAGTAAGATTTCCTGCGGGAGATCGTTCCTGCAAAAAATAGAAAAGCATATTAAAACTTTGAATACTCACGATATAAGAGTGCAGGGTCGAATAGTGTGTGTGATTTGTGCATCCCATATAATCCCCCCTAACAGACCCGGGCCTGAAGACAGGCTCATCTGACCAGTTTCTTGTTCTCTAGTTGGAGCGATGTTCTCTTCAGAAGCAGGGAAGAAAGGCCCCCCGTCAAAGTCCTTCTCTGTATATACTTCATCGGGTAGAGGAATTTTGTTCAGCTCGTCAAATAACTGCTCTTCTGTCAAATCATCGGGAGCAGCGGTTTCGATTGGAGTAGAAATCAGGATTTCCTTGGACATGTCACCGCGGACCTCATCCCCTCTGTATATGTTCAGGTCCTCATCGTCTTGGATGACTATCGGAGGACTCTTGCGAAACTTAGTTGTTTCGACCGCTTGCGAAGTTCCCTCTCCCTCCGTTGGGGGCACATACTTATATGGTCTGCCGCCAGTGCCAAGTCCAAATCTTCTATCCAGAAGATGGTGCTTATGAAGATTTTCATCAGTAATGCATTTTTTGATCCTTAGAAAGTCGGATCTGCTTTGTAGAAGAATGGACAATCGATTGTTGTATAGTGGACCCTCCGTTTTCAGGAAGACGTGATCTGTTTAAGACAAAGAAAAAGGGGGGAGAATGTTAACTCCTAGACCTCTTGAACAAGATATTCGATTAGAAGCTTAAAGTTTACTTGATTTGAGCCATCTTCTTGAGCATCCGGCCTGTTTCTTTATATAAAACCAATCAGACTTAGTATCCCCTATATTGCTATATCCATCGTACAGAACCTTCCTATTCGCCACCGATTCAAAGAAAGAGAAATTTGGAGTTGCCGAAGAACGACGCTTGAAAAGAAAGAAGAATGTCAAATCTCTGAATTTAAGTTCGGCGTGTAGGATCTCCACGTATGCAACATATAGGGTGTATAGAGATGCGTAGGCGTTAGGATGAAGCTGCATCAGAGCAATACCCAGTCGTCTTAAAGTTTCGATGGCGATCGGAGGAAACGGAGGAATAGCTCCTACCAAGCACATGGTTCGACTGATTGCCATATATGTTTCCGGAGCTAGGTGGGGTCTATCTTCGCTTCCGGGTGTCAAGACATCATCCCAAGGAATCCCGTGTCTCAAGCAGATTCTTTTAAGCTTTATATCGTCAAGCTTAGATGCTAAAGAATCAGAAATTTTATCTATTCCGAGCGCGCCGGGAATCTCGTCGGGAGCTCGCCCATCTATCTCAGACTCTTCGCTAGGTGAAGTACTTTCGGACGGATCTGATTCCGTGGCCTCGTACTCAGATCTAGAATCTTCACCTCCTGGATTAATTGGAGGAATCTCGGGGTTGTATTGCTCAGGAACCTCAGATTCCGCTTCTGTTGCGGATCTTGAAGAAGAATGATTATTCGACATTACTGCTAGGACGAGAAAACATGAACAATGAGATTAATACTACCCGTCCCCCGTGTGTGCAAGTGCCGGTGTGTGTGCTTGTGTGTGCATTAAAAATAAAGCGTGAAATCTATCAAGATCATCAAAATATTAGTCGTCATATGCAGTCAAATTATGTGGTCATTTAGTCCAGAAAGTCCAACATCAAGGCCCTAGCCTAACTGTTCAGAATTTTATGGTGACAAGGCATCGTTTAAAGTTTGAAATTTCTTTGGATCGTGAACTGCGAGTCGGATCGCAATGTAGAGGGATCGCCCTCCTTCGGATCGCAGGGTAGAGGGATCGCCCCTTCACGGATCGTGAAATTAAGTGATCGGGGTCTTTGCCGAATCGTTGCAGCCCCCCACGATACGCGCCTCTGCCGTCACCACGACCCTCCGTCTCGCCACTCGCCTTCATCTTCTTCCTTTCCTCTCCTTGCCCACGATCCGAACCGGCCTTCCCTCTTCTCCTTCCTCCTTCGTCTTCCTCCTCTCCTTCTTATTTCCGAACTCCAATCTCTACGCCCATCAGCCATGGCGCCTCGCTGGTTCCCAGAGAAAATCGCAAAATTCCATCGTTTCTCCCTCAAACCAGTCAAAAAAAAATTCATAAAACAACAGCGCTTACGAATAAGGGTGCTTTCGGTGGAATTACCTTTCTAAAAATTGGGAAAGTGATCGGATTTTTGGAAGGATTGAAAAACTAGGGTTCGTTCCTTAACAATGCAGGCGAAACGATACGACAGAAAAAAGAAGGAAGAAAGTGAAGAGGGGGGGTCGATTTATATAGGCAAAAGGGCGACCGTTTGTCTCCCCTTCTTTGTCCTATTCGATCCACGAAAATAGGCGGGCCGCGAACCAAAATCCCACCACGACTCGAGGAGGAGCCCGTTTCGTTCCAAGGCCCAAGTGCACACCAAAGAACGAAACGAATGTCTTGCTAACGGACCGCGACTCGAGCCCGCGATCCGAATCGATAAATTCAGTAATGAAGACTCTGAAAAATCCCAGAAAGAGAATTGTTCACTGATTCGCGACTCGCTGTGAAAAGACGATTCTATAGCTTCGAAGCATGTTCCATCATCGATAAAACATACTTCGAGGGGGCAAAATGTTGGCTATCTTTTTGACCAAGCCACCCAGGATCATTCATAAGAAGAAAGCATGAAACCACGTTCTCTAAGAACATGAAGGAATAGATCGCATCATCGGCTCGCCCGATGTCGGATCGCACACTATCAACTCGCCCACCATCGGATCGCGTCTCGATGGATCGCCCCCATTCCATCAGCGGAACGAAACCTCTATACGACTCGATCCGAACCTATATTGTTGCCCAGATTAGACCGATCCGATCCCCTAATGCATGGCGAACCCTCTGACTCGTTCAAGCGTGAGCTAGTCTTCAGCGATCCGAGACGCACGGATCTAGCGACACGTGTCCCTAACCGTCATTTTGATCGATTCTCCCCATCTGCCCGATCCGATTTTCAAGGGGATCGCGACACCTGTCCACAATGGCTAATTTGACTATTTCTTCAACGGAGGCAATGCGATCCGATGTTCTCGGGATTCGTGCCACGTGTTACCACGACCCGCCAGACAAAATCAGCTATAAATAGCCCAGAGCTTGGCACTTTTTGGGATCTTTTTGGCAATATCGAGTACTGAATCTGCCATTATTGTCAGACTACTAGAGTATTGAGAGAAATCCTTGATTGTATTAGCTTTCAAAGTATAATCAATAATATATAAAGTGGACGTAGGCTCGTTAACGCCGAACCACAATAAATTCTGTGTGTTATTTTCTTTTTCCTCATTCTTCAGTTGAAACTCTATAAGCTTCAGAACAATTTGGGTGTTAGGTCCAAATTTTGATCTAACAATGGATAATAAGGATTCCCTCCTCAGAATTTGATACTAAATATAACAAGATCATCTCTAAGAGATTCGATTTACCTACCACGAGAAAGCAGATCTTTTATACTTAACTCATTTTTGACATTTCGATCCTATTTAGTCCTTGTCTGGGAAAGGACCAGGTGCACCAGGGCATTGGTTGCTTCTATACATCTAATTGGTTAAGCACTGACATTCGGATTTCAGAAATTAAAAATCAGGCTTACTCTTCGGTTTATTGGAGCCAAGATTAAATCATTGATTATTTGATTAATTTCCATCATTTATATCTTCAGTTGATTTATAGATCTTCAAAACAATATCTAAATTACTTCCCATGAAATTATAGTGTGAATACCAAATCAAAATATTCTAGTGATCCATGGCGGCTGTGAGAACTAACTTCTCAAAACTGAAACACCCCACCTCCGTTAAGGTCACTCACAAAGGGAATGCCTTAATTTTGGTGGAGATTTATAAGTAAAAGACACAGGTAAAACACAAGACAGATATAAACACATATAAATAAGCAGCGGAAAAACCAACAGACTTTTATTATCATAAATACGTGTTCATACAGAACATTTCCAACATTGTCTCAAAACAAACTTCCAATTATTACAACCATAATACTGTCTTGATTTTTAAAAGTTAAAGAAGCATGAAACATAAATAAAGCTGCATAATCCCTATAAATGATATCCAAAGCCATTGTCCAAATGAAAGAAATCCAAGCAATACATTCTCTCTCTTCAAGCTGGATGAAAAACTGACTAAGCTACGGTATTTCCTCCCTGTGGACCTGGGGGAGGGGGGAACAGAAGAAAAGAAGACGAAAGGAAAATGGGTCAGACATAAGTCTGGTAAGTCTAGCTATATTCCTAGAATGTTAATAATAAAAAGATCATGACTTGCATAAAGTGAGAACAGGACGATATCAGGATAATAGACTATCCTAGAACTAGATAAGGTGTCCTAAAACGAACATCCCTTCGCACCCTATTTTAAATCTCTGTCACTGCACCTACTAATTCTTATACCAATAGGCACCCCGTGATTGGGGTGAAGTGATCCCTTTCTCTTTCTTCAAAAGATCGGCTCCTACTCGTATATTCACATGTGTCCTACGACCCTATATGGTAGAAACCTATGCTGGTACCACCATGGGGTGTATCAAGTCCCATGGTGGCGGCCCCGACACAATTCTAGCATGCATAGGTTGTACTACTGATGCTCCAGTGCCCTGACTTGTCTACTCCAGAGTGTGTGCACGCCCACACTCTATTAGAACCCACACTGTGTACCAACCGCTGTCGCTTTTGACCGCTTACAATCATCCCAGTAATCGTGCCCCACCCTGCCTAGTCCAGGGTACCATGATACCTAATTGGGTTACTGCTGAAACGGGTCCCCGTTACTAGGTTTTCTAATCAAACATGTTAAGTGGTTAAGTGTTTGAATGAACCTAACCCCCACCCATCCAAATTATTTAACATGTTGAATTTGGTTAAGTATTTATTAAATTGACTTAACCCTATCAGTCCTAACTCAGCTCTAATTGTCTTATTAGAGCACCAACCTCTCAGATTAAACAAATATTTTTGTGGCTGCCTGTATGCCGGTTGGGTCCGTGCAGTCTTATGCCACAACTCAGTTTAACCTCGGGTCTTTATTGGGCCCCATGCCTTAACCTCTCACATTGGATAGCTATTGTTGTGACAACTGGACAGTCGGGCGGGTCCGGGCAGGTTTACATCACAACTCAATCCAACCTCGGGTTAAGCGCATTCGTATTTTCTATTTTACATTTTAATTATGTAAATTATTCAAATTCAAATTACTGTCACATTCATTTCCAATTAATCTCATTAATTAAGGTAATTATTGCCTTTTTATGCCATAAATCACTTATGTGATTAATGACCATTTTATGGCAAGTTTTCCTAAAATTATCATTCTAACCCAACGTTACCGCGTCCAATATTAGGCTAACCATCTCAGCCTAATTTACGTTCGCATGATTTTTGGTGTAAAGTATTAGGCTAAAAACTTAGCCTAATTTAATATATGCAAATTGGCATAAATTAGCATAAACATGACAAGGGTATAACTTTGGTATTGATGGCAAAATCAATATGAACATAATAGGGTGTACTTGCAAAAAAACTAACATGAACATTTTAGGGGTGAACTTGCAAAATAACTAACATGAACATTATAATGTCATAGGTACAAACTTGCAAAAAGACTAACATAAACATTATAATGTCATAGGTATGAACTTGCACTTATAGGCTAACTCAACATATATGTGTTTTTAAACTAGGCCATATTAACAACATACATGATAATTAGCAATATGAACTAATCCATATACATATGTTAATTTGCAACATAGGAAAATCAACATACGTATATGTGAGTTAGCAACATAGGCTAATCAACATACACATGTGTTAATTAGTAACATAGATTTAAACATACTTGCAATTAATCCCAACATATGATAAGTGTGAACATGGCATAAGTTTTGCAAAAACATGAACATATAGATTTGACAATTGGTTGCATAACTTCACTACATAAACTTGCATAATAAACTACACAATTCTCATAAGATGTTACAATCCAAGTCCATGCTTATACAAATAATCTAATCCAATAATCCCAAATTTAACATGATAATAGAATTAAGTCACTGGCATAGATTAATATTATAAAACATAATAAAAATCATACTAAATAATTCTCAATTCAACATGATAATAGAATCAAATCACAAACGTATATTAATAACATAACGAGTATCGTACTATTATCATTTCATTGCAACACATGATATTCATATTAATTCGCATTCTAAAAATGTAGCTAAACTTACAATCGTAGACGGTCTTGTTTTCTAAGTTCTGAAATTATGAATTTGCAAAGCTTTCCTTTGGGAAGACGTTGCTTTGATTCTAATTTGTTGTTGCTTTTTAATCTTTTAGTTTGTATTCGCTATGTTGTTCGTCTCTTTCAAGTGGAGGCTCCCTATAGTTCTCAGCAGACAGCATGGTGGCTCCAATTCTTGTTCTTTTTTTTTTTGTGAATTTTTAGTTTGAGACCTAGGGTCTTTTTGTAGAGTTGCAAGTTAATTTGAGCCGTCGATGAAGCTAGGGTTAACCAGAGCCGTCCGTTGTAAAGAGAAGCCAATTATGTTCACCATTTCTTTCTTAATGTACATTTACTATTATTTGTCAATCCATATAAATACTTACGCATTAGATACATCTCTCCTTTACACATTTATTATTATTTTTGTATGCACATTAGATACATCTCCCCTTTACACATTTATTATTATTCTTGTATGCACATTAGATACATCTCCCCTTTACACATTTATTACTATTCTTGTATGCACATTATATACATCTCCCCTTTACACATTTATTTTTGTATTAGCAACTTTAGTGTTAACAGAAATACGGGGTGTTACATTCTCCCCTCCTTAAAGGATTTCGTCCCCGAAATCTCCAAGTCGGGAGAACATATATCCTACCATCCAAATGTCCATCTACTCAATCATCAAACACGAGCGTCCATTGTCCTTAAAAGACTTCTAATGCTTCATGATCATATGCATCGTGTGTGCACACGTCCTTATCTAATGCAAAAATCAGGTGGTCTACTGATTCAGTTGACCTCCTTAATGCAAATTAAGTAGGTGTCATGAATCCATTATGTATGTAAACTTTTTCCTATTCATAATTCTACATGAGTGCGCAATCATTCAAACAAATGCGACATCCATATGACAACATATTAAGCTTCAACCATATACAAACATAAACACATATATGCGTATGCAATATGAAGTGACTGAGCCGATCTAAAACCCTAGATTGTGTGTGTATATGCATCCACGAGCAACCACTAGCAAACATTTGCAACCACTTGCAACCATCATCCATAACATATTTCAATTACATGTTTACATCCAGAGGGGTTTCCACCTAAGGATAAAAGGGTAAGGTTGGGGAGATATACCTAAAAAGATAGATACTAACATGACTTTAAGGAAAAAGAGAGATCAAAAATGTACCCTCAAAAAGAAAAGGGTAGGCTGCGCGTATTCTATCCTCGGTTTCCCAAGTCGCATCTTCCTCGGCGTCGCTCCACTGAACTTTGACGAGTTTGACTTCGCGGTTGCGTAGCTTTTTCACTTCAGTTTTTAAGATGCGAGTTGGAACTTTCCTCACAGTTGCTTCGCGTTCTACTTCAGCTTCTTCTAGAATGTTTGGCTCTACCACTTCCGCTGACTCATGTAGATACTTCCGGAGGTGAGAAACATGAAAGACGTTGTGAACTCCGGCCAGTCTCTCGGGTAACTCTAACCTGTAGGCCATCTTCCCAATCTTCTCGATGATAGAAAACGGCCCTACAAATCTTGGTGCTAGCTTCCCTGTGGATCCAAAGTGAACGACATTCCTTAAAGGAGATACCTTAAGGAAAACCCTGTCCCCAACCTCAAATTCAAGGTCGGTCCTTCTCTTGTCTGCGTAGGATTTTTGTCAGTCTTGGGCTGTCTTCATTCTTCTCCGTATTTAGTCTACTTTCTCTGAAGTCTCTCGGATCATATCTGGTCCAAGTATGAGTTTGTCAGTAGACTCCCACCAACAAGTGGGCGATCGGCACGATCTTCCATATAAAGCTTCGAAGGGCGCCATTCCGATGGTGGCTTGGTAGCAGTTGTTATAGGCAAATTCCACCAAAGGAAGATGGTCCTCCCAAGTCCCTCCAAAGTCAAGGACGCAAAGTCTCAAAAGGTCTTCCAAAATCCTGTTCACCCTTTCTGTCTGACCATCGGTTTGGGTGTGATATGCCATGCTCAAACATAACTGTGTGCCTACAGCTTCTTGCAGACTCTGCCAAAACTCGCTTGTGAAGATAGGATCTCTGTCGCTAATAATGCTGGAAGGTATTCCATGGAGTCGAACTATCTCCTTAAGATAAAGAGATGCTAGAGACGAGGCAGTCCTTCTACTCTTGACAGGTGAAAAGTGGGCGCTTTTAGTAAGCCTATCCACTATTACCCAAATGCTAGTGTTGCCTCTTCTAGACCTAGGCAGCCCATCAATGAAGTCCATTGAAATGCTATCCCACTTCCACTGTGGGACCTCTAGAGGATGGAGCAGACTGCCAGGCTTCTTCAGCTCCGCCTTGACTTGTTGGCAAATCATGCACTTAGAAACAAAATCTGCCACGTCCCTCTTCATGCCACTCCAAAAGAAAACTCTCTTTAAGTCCTTGTACATTTTGTCCCCGCCTGGATGTATTGTCATCTTGGAATGATTTGCCTCCTCAAGAACTTTCTTCACCAACTCCTTTGCATGTGGGACACATAGTCTTCCATCCCGTCTTAACCACCTTTTGTCGTCGATGGTGTATCTATCGAGGTGACTAGATGTCTCACCCCTAACGAGCTTATCAACCACTTCTACAAGTTGAGGGCCTTCTCGTTGTGCGGTCCCTATTGAGTCTAAGAGAGTGGGACGCACTTCTAGCAATGCTAACAGACCGGGTATAAAATCAAAGGAGGGCCTAAAGTCAAAACTGGCTATAAACTCTAGGCTTCGCCTTTCAACAAATAGCGGGCTCAACGTTAGCTTCTTTCTACTCAAGGCATCTGCGACTACGTTGCCCTTGCCAGGAGTGTAGGAAATCTCGAAATCATACGAGGCAAGAAACTCCATCCACCTTTTTGCCTTAAGTTAAGGTCCTACTGCGAGAAGAGATACTTCAAAGATTTATGGTCAGTATATAGTTCAAATTTCTCACCTAGGAGATAGTGGCGCCAAGACTTAAGCGCAAAGACGATGGCGGCCAACTCAAGGTCGTGGGTTGGGTATTTCCTTTCATGAACTTTCAACTGTCTTCCGCCATAAGCTACTACCCTTCTTTCTTGCATTAGGACAGCGCCTAGTCTTGTCCCGCATGCATCCGTGTATACTGTAAACATTTTGCTTCCATCCGGCAAGGTCAGAACTGGGGCTGTTGTAAGAGCCCTTTTTAAGCGTTGGAAAGCAAACTCGCAATCCAAATCCCAAGAGAAAACTAGATTCTTCTTTGTTAAACTTGTATGAGGAGCTGAGATTTTTTCAAAATCTCCGATGAACTTTCGATAAAAGCCTGCAAGCCCGATCGAGGAAGCTTCGGACCTCGGTTGCATTCCTTGGTGCCTTCCAATCTTGCACCGCTACTACTTTTGCGGGGTCTATAGCTAACCCCTCTTTGGATACTGTATGCCCGAGAAATCTTACTTATTTTCTCCAAAAGTGGCACATGGAGAATTTAGCTTTTAACTGATGTGTTCTAAGAGTCTCCATGATTGCCTTTAGGTGCTGAGCATGCTCTTCCTCATTTTTTGAGAAGATCAAAATATCGTCTACGATGACCACCATGAATTTATTGAGGAAATCTCTGAACACCCTACTCATTAGGTCCACGAAGTAAGCGGGTGCGTTTGTCAAGCCAAAAGGCATGACAAGCCACTAAAAAAATCCGTCTGGGGTTCTAAAAGCTGTCTTATCGATGCTATCATCAGCTACCCTTAGCTGATGAAATCCGATCGCCAAATCAAGTTGGGAGGAAACCGAGGCTCCTACAAGCTGGTCAAACAAATCGTCAATTCTGGGGAGAGGGTGTCTATTCTTTTTAGTCAGCTTGTTTAGCTCCCTATAGTCAACATATAGACGGAGTGAACCATCTGCCTTTGTAGCGAACACCACTAGAGCGCCCCATTCTGAAATGCTCCGCCTAATGAACCCATTTTCTAAAAGCTCTTTAATCTGCTTACTGAGCTCTTTACTTTCCTTAGGAGCTATGTGCCTAACAGGCAAAGCAACGGGCTTCGCATTGTCAACAAGATAGATGTGGAAGTTTATTTCCCGTTTCGGAGGTAAGCCCTTCACCTCATAAAAGACATCCGAATATTCTCAGACCACCTTAACTGACTGCAAATTCTCAACAGAATCGTCAAGCGATTCAAGATAACTAAGCATAACCACATTCGAGGGATTACAAGTAATTTCCAGAGTGTTACCGAGTTGGGTTAAGAGCCTAACCACTCTTTTCTCACAATCAAGGATGGCACCATTACTGGATTGCCAGTCCATGCCCAAAATCAATCCATACCCCGAGAAGCCCAAAACAAAGGTACTACATCTAAATTCTACACTTAGAATAGAGATTTTCAAATTCATACAGATCATTGACAAATAAGCTGGGCCTCCAATTGGATTGGAGACAACCAAGGGATCCTCTACCATACTAGTTTCTAGGTGCAGAGATTCTACTAAAGCAGATGAAATAAAGGAGTGTGATGCACCAGAATCAAATAAAGTGCGAACTGTGTGATCATAAAGATAAACTACACCTTCTACAGAAGTATTTCTACCTCGCTGTTGCAGAGGAGGTGCCTCCAGTGCATGAACTTGTCCACCCGAAGTGGATGCAGCTTTCTGCGCCTGCCCTCGCCTCTTAGGGCAGTCCTTAGCTGTGTGTCCTGTTTCTCCACAATGAAAGCAACCACCATTCATCTTTGCCTTCTTCTTCCTGCAGTCTTTCACCACATGTCCAACCACACCACATAAATTGTACTTTCTTGTTTCGCGAGCTTTGTTATTTTTCCCGCCCTTCTTAAAGTCTGTTTTCTTAGGCTGTAAAGCTTCTTTCTTTCCTTGAGGCCCTTCCGCCTTTGTCTCCTTCTTGCCTTTATTCTCCTCATGTAGTAACGCCATCTATACCAGCCTTTCATATGTAGCTCCCATAGGTATATGGGTCATGGCCAGGCTATGAAGCGGCTCATTCAGTCCCTTGACAAAGCGGAGAGCCTTCTTGTGTTGGGTGTTGACTAGGTCCAGTCCGAACCTAGCCAGCTGATCAAACTGGTTGACGTACTCTTTGACGGTCAAACTTCCTTGCTTAAGGGATAGGAACCTCTCCATTTGAAGACTTCTCTCAGCTTCTGAAAGGAACTTCAACTCAAATCTAAATCTGAAATCTTCCCACGTTTCTACTGGTCTTTCTGCATTGGTGACTTCCCACCAGTAGGAAGCCTCTCCTTTGAGCAACCACACTGCCAGTCTTACCTTCTGCCTGTCTTCTACCTCGAAGATAACGAAAGATCTTCGGTCTCTTTCAGCAAGTTCCTGGCTGCTACGAAGGACTCGGTTCCATAAAAGTCTTTCCCACCCATAGCTTTAAAATCTCTACAACTCTTGGCAAAAGCATTTCCTCTCGGAGGAGGAGGAGGAGGAGGAGGGGGAATTTCAGCAACTGGGGGAGGAGGAGGAGGAATTTCTGCAGTTGGGGGAGGAAGATTCGCTGGGCCCACCTCATTGGCCCTAGCTTCCAAGTACCTTCTAAACCAACTAGGTACAGTCACACCTTCTGGAAGGTTAAATTCTCCCGACATGTTGAAACGAAAAAGGAAAGATGCAAAACGAAGGATAGATAATTCACATGGCTTTGGGGGATTATGCCTTTCTAAAACTATAAAACAATTCTTTTTCTTGAAAAATGCTTCTTTAAATTTTAATTTGAATATAGTTTCAAAAACTTTTTATTTGGTCTGGTAAACCTATGCTCTGGTACGAAGTGAAACACCCCAACTCCGTTAAGGCCACTCACAAAGGGAATGCCTTAATTTTGGTGGAGGTTTATAAGTAAAAGACACAGATAAAACACAAGACAGATATAAACACATATAAATAAGCAGCGGAAAAACCAACAGACTTTTATTATCATAAATACGTGTTCATACAGAACATTTCCAACATTGTCTCAAAACAACTTCCAATTATTACAACCATAATACTGTCTTGATTTTTAAAAGTTAAAGAAGCATGAAACATAAATAAAGCTGCATAATCCCCATAAATGATATCCAAAGCCATGGTCCAAATGAAAGAAATCCAAGCAATGCATTCTCTCTCTTAAAGCTGGATGAAAAACTGACTAAGCTGCGGTGTTTCCTCCCTGTGGACCTTGAGGGGGGGACGGAAGAAAAGAAGACGAAAGGAAAATGGGTCAGACATAAGTCTGGTAAGTCTAGCTATATTCCTAGAATGTTAATAATAAAAAGATCTTGACTTGCATAAATTGAGAACAGGACGATATCAGGATAATAGACTATCCTAGAACTAGATAAGGTGTCCTAAAACGAACATCCCTTCGCACCCTATTTTAAATCTCTATCTCTGCACCTACTAATTCTTATACCAATAGGCACCCCGTGATTGAGGTGAAGTGATCCCTTTCTCTTTCTTTAAAAGATCGGCTCCTATTCGTATATTCACATGTGTCCTACGGCCCTATATGGTAGATACCTATGCTGGTCCCACCATGGGGTGTATCAAGTTCCATGGTGGCGGCCCCGACACAATTCTAGCATGCATAGGGTATACTACTGATGCTCCAGTGCCCTGACTTGTCTACTCCAGAGTGTGTGCACGCCCACACTCTGTTAGAACCCACACTGTGCACCAATCGCCGTCGCTTTTGACCACTTACAATCAGCCCAGTAATCGTGCCCCACCCTACCTAGTTCAGGGTACCATGATACCTAATTGGGTTACTGCTGAAACGGGTCCCCGTTACTAGGTTTTCTAGTCAAACATGTTAAGTGGTTAAGTGTCTGAATGAACCTAACCCCCACCCATCCAAATTATTTAACATGTTGAATTTGGATAAGTATTTATTAAATTGACTTAGCCCTATCAGTCCTAACTCAGCTCTAACTGTCTTATTAGAGCACCAACCTCTCAGATTAAACAGATATTGTTGTGGCTGCCTGTATGCCGATTGGGTCCGGGCAGTCTTATGCCACAACTCAATTTAACATCGGGTCTTTATTGGGCCCCATGCCTTAACCTCTCACATTGGATAGCTATTGTTGTGACAACTGGACAGCCGGGCGGGTCCGGGCGGGTTTACGTCATAACTCAATCCAACCTCGGGTTAAGCTCGTTCGTATTTTCTAATTTACATTTTAATTATGTAAATTATTCAAATTCAAATTACTGTCACATTCATTTCCAATTAATCTCATTAATTAAGGTAATTAATGCTTTTTTATGCCATAAATCACTTATGTGATTAATGACCAATTTATGGCAAGTTTTCCTAAAATTATCATTTTAACCCAACGTTACCACGTCCAATATTAGGCTAACCATCTCAGCCTAATTTACGTTCGCATGATTTTTGGTGTAAAGTATTAGGCTAAAAACTTAGCCTAATTTAATATACGCAAATTGGCATAATTTAGCATAAACTTGACAAGGGTATAACTTTGGTATTGATGGCATAGTCAATATGAACATAATAGGGTGTACTTGCAAAATAACTAACATGAACATTTTAGGGGTGAATTTGCAAAATAACTAACATGAACATTATAATGTCATAGGTACAAACTTGCAAAAAGACTAACATAAACATTATAATGTCATAGGTATGAACTTGCACTTATAGGCTAACTCAACATATATGTGTTTTTAACATAGGCCATATTAACAACATACATGATAATTAGCAATATGAACTAATCCATATACATATGTTAATTTGCAACATAGGCAAATCAGCATACGTATATGCGAGTTAGCAACATAGGCTAATCAACATACACATGTGTTAATTAGTAACATAGATTTAAACATACTTGCAAATTAATCCCAACATATGATAAGTGTGAACATGGCATAAGTTTTGCACAAACATGAACATGTAGATTTGACAATTGGTCGCATAACTTCACTACATAAACTTGCATAATAAACTACACAATTCTCATAAGATGTTACAATCCAAGTCCATGCTTATACAAATAATCTAATCCAATATTCCCAAATTTAACATGATAATAGAATCAAGTCACTGGCATAGATTAATATTATAAAACATAATAAACATCATACTTAATAATTCTCAATTCAACATGGTAATAGAATCAAATCACAAACGTATATTAATAACATAACGAGCATCGTACTATTATCATTTCATCGCAACACATGATATTCATATTAATTCGCATTCTAAAAATGTAGCTAAACTTACAATCATAGACGGTCTTGTTTTCTGAGTTTTGAAATTCTGAATTTGCAAAGCTTTCCTTTGGGAAGACGTTGCTTTGATTCTAATTTGTTGTTGCTTTTTAATCTTTTAGTTTGTATTCGCTATGTTGTTCATCTCTTCCAAGTGGAGGCTCCCTCTAGTTTTTAGCAGACAGCATGGTGGCTCCAATTCTTATTCTTTTTTTTTGTGAATTTTTAGTTTGAGACCTAGGGTCTTTTTATAGAGTTGCAAGTTAATTTGAGCCGTCGATGAAGCTAGGGTTAACCAGAGCCGTCCGTTGTAAAGAGAAGCCAATTATGTTCACCATTTCTTTCTTAAGTACATTTACTATTATTTGTCAATTCATATAAATACGTACGCATTAGATACATCTCCCCTTTACACATTATTATTATTTTTGTATGCACATTAGATACATCTCCCCTTTACACATTTATTATTATTCTTGTATGCACATTAGATACATCTCCCCTTTACATATTTATTATTATTCTTGTATGCACATTAGATACATCTCCCCTTTACACATTTATTTTTGTATTAGCAACTTTAGTGTTAACAAAAATACGGGGTGTTACAATTACCCTCCTCCTCCTCTTTCAATGATGCTTTCCCACCCCTCTCTTCACGCTCTTCTCCACCCATTCCACCACCTCCTCGTGTTAGTCCATCATCTGCTGACCCTTCTGATTTAAATTTGGGAGCAACCTCATCCAATCCAGATCTGGGTACTTCCAATTATTCTAGTGATTCACCTATTAAACCTTATCGTACTTAGGGTGAATTTATGATTAATATAAATGCCAATCTGAATTCCTCGAATTCTTCCTATCCCTCTTTCACCAAGTTTGACTATGGGTCACTTTTTAGTTCACTTCCTCGAAATGCAGGGGTATTCAAGCCAATACATTTCGGTATTGAGAGGGATGGAAAACCAAAAAAATCGCCAGATATGGTAAGGGATGAAGGCACGAAGAACTGGAGCAATCACCTCGTTGGCTTCTTCCTAGATGGTACTCTGTCTTATACTTCTGTTGTTACTTTTGTGAACCGATACTAGAAATTGAATGGCGAGGTTGATATAAAATCTGATGGTATACATTTTTATTTCAAATTTTCAAATGAAATGGGTAGGGAGAAAATACTTAAATCTGATCCCATTTTTATTAGAGGTTGAATGTTTATAATTACACGCAGGGATCCTTCATTGGAAATTCCCAAGCACAGATTAGGAAAGTGCCGGTGTGGGTTCATTTCTATAGAATTCCAAGCATACTTTGGACACTCTTTGGGATTAACTAGCTTGCCTGTCATGTTGGGAAGCTTATATGCTTTGATAACAGTACTGAAAGATTGCAAAGATTTTGATACACTAAAGCTTTGATTGAAATTTCAGCAAAATTTGAATTACCTGATAAAACAAAAGTTGATGGCCTAGGTGATAATTGTCCTTTTGTTAAGTTAACTTATGATTGGAGACCTCAGATTTGTGCATTTTGCAAAGTTTTCGGCCATGACACTAATAAATTTGAACATAATCCCAAGGCTATGAAGGATAATGATGTGCAGGAACAAGTTGCCGCACATGTTAGGAATCATGCTCCTATAGATCAGAACAACAATAAAGTTTTTTTTTTCTAATGCAAATCAAAGTAACTTGACAAACAGTGAATTCAAAAGCAAAGAAATACTGGAAAAGAAAAGGGGCGAATAACAATAAAGAAAATTTTGCTTCTAAGGAGGTTAAGAAGGCAGATGTGAATCCATTCGAAGCTTTAGCTACTGAAAACACTGATAAGTCCAATGGTAATGATACAGTTTTGGTTGAACAGGCAACTCACATTATTACGGAAGCTGAGAATGATGGATCTTCACGTTAGGACATTTTAATTAATACATCTTCAGGCCGAATTCATAGAGCTTCTATACATGGAAAAGGGGTTACAATTGGAAACCAAGATTGTTTGAATACGACTGGTATTGATTTGAATGATACATTCCTTGGAAACTTATTTTGTGACAGTGAAGAGGTTTGATTAATACACATATAGCTGCTGCTGCTGATTTGGGAGCATCCATTTCTTCATCTCCTTCTTCCTTGAGCAAATCTTTCTCTTCTGTCGTAAATGCTACAATGTCTGTTCCTTTTTTTGTTAGTACAACCAGTACATCTTATACTACTATGTCACCAGCATCACCTTACTCTCACCTGACACCTCCTTCTCAATTTATTCTTCCTCCACCACCCAATGTTAGACCATCTACTGCCTCGCCACTTATGTCATCATCAATGAGTGGTAAGCAAAAGGGAAGCAAGAAAAGTAACAATATGATGATGATGATTTGAATGATGGGTCAGATTATAGACCAGAAGACGTTATGCCAGCAACTAATTCAAGGAAATCTGGAAGACATACCAGAAAAAATCCCACTTATATGCTTGGGTCTCTTCAATATAAATGAGTGTGATTTGTTATTCTTAGCATAGTGCGGTTGTTTTAGATAGTTTAATTTGTTTAAGTCATTTTTCTGCTGGCGGCTAGAGTATTCTTAGCAATGCTGCCTCTTTATGGTTTGCTGCACATTAAGGGATTCTGCCAGTTGTAGTACGGTTTCTGTTTTCGTAGTCTAAGTCTAGAAAATGTCAAGAGTATGTATTAAGCTTTATTTGTAGTCTTTGGATGTTACTCTTGAAGTAGTGAATAAAAACTTTCACTTGCCTTTCAATATATATATATATATATATATATATATATATATATATCTAAATTACTTCATTAATCATTTAAAAACATTCATTAAGATTTTAAGAAGATTTATTACGTTTAGATCCACATTTCATCATTATTGAAATCATATAACCAAATTAAATCACTTTTAAAACATTTTATATTATTATAAGAGTTATTGCATAATTTTTAAAAGATCAAAAATCTCATCTTTTAACAACTGCTTTTAAGGATTTAAAACTGCAAAACTACAATGTTTTCCAAATCTTGTTTTGGTCATATTTCATATTCTAGTCAATGTAATCTTGACTTTTTCAATTCTTGAAAGATATGGTTATAGGGACTTGAAAAAAAAATCTTGCTTTAAAGAATTTGGATTCCTACTTTTCCAGATACAAAAGATTGACTTTTTAAATAGTGAAACCACAAGTAACTAATTCGTGACACACGAAAATTACTTGAAAATTAATATTTTTTTCAAATTTTGTTTATACACTTGGAAGTGTTTATATTTCATTCCTAAAATATTTCAATCATTTTCGGAGAGGTTTAACAATCCATTTTTAATCATTTCATTTAATGAAGGAAAGTCATTTCCTTTGTGTTTATTGACGCATATTTAACGAGACTTATTAATCATCCATATAATCAAACATATAAATATCCAGATTTTTCAAATATTCATCAAAGCATTCATATGTAACATTTAAAATTCATATGACAATAGTATATTATTCACATAGCAGCCATTTACTTGTGTGTAGTTATGGTTTTTTAAGGTTGAGTTTCTCGCATTGATTCGTTTTAAAAGTTCCTAAATCTGGCTATAACTCCGCTATGATCACACCAAAGCAACTTGGTCTTTCTCCTTCCATGATGATTGCGACCTAAACTTGGCAAAGGCTCCAAGCTTCTCGTCTTGACTTCAAATTTGTTATTGAAGATTCTAATGATGATACAAGAACATTGGAAGAGTCTGAGAGAGTTTCAGGTTTGTTTGATAACAACTTTGAAAAAGTTAGCTAGGTAAGATGCTATTTTTTTCTTTGGCTTTGGAAGCCATTAATAAGTTTCCTAAGAGCTTAAAGAGGAGGAAGAAGAAAAGAAAATAGTGTGAAGAAACGAGGTGAAACGGACGGGTATTTATAGGAAAAACTTTGGAAAAAAATATCTCGTGGTAAATTACCAAAACCCCCTCTCCCCCTACATCCTGAACCCCACCCCTTTGTGATTTGACTAGAAAATGGTGAGGTGAGGTGCATTTAAGTGAAATGATGGTGTATTAAGAGTAATTATAAAGGAGAGTGGTATTATTATATTAAAGTAAACTCCTTTTATTTTCTTATACTTACTTTTCCTAATCCCTTCTAAGCTTAATTAATTACTTCATTGGCATCTTATGGTTGTATTACCATAATCATATATGCATGCATATATGTTTTGCACTCTCATACAATTTTCGTTTTCCAAACCGTTGAGAACGCAGAACTCGTTTATCTGTCATATTTTCTGTTTTCACTTGAAATATTTTACTAGGTAAACAAAATTAAAAAATGACTTCCTTACTATTATTCAATAATCAAAACATTATTATTTATTCATTAAGACACTATTAAATAATATTTATCCATTATTATGAAATTTGGGAATTTATCGATAAAGCGATATCGATTTTCCTTGTATTTTTAAGCCAGATATATTTCTCTATACAACTTGTTTCTAACTAGTTTGTTTTGACTATATGACATGTCTAAAATGATTTCTTATCCTTTATATCCTTATTTGAACGATTACAATAATTATCAGTTTATTAAATTTAAATTTAAATCCTAGAATTAATAATACCCTTACTGATGATGTCATCAATTCATTAAATTTACGAAGATAAAAACTATAATATCTTATTCCATATTCTTCTTCAATTTTGAAAATAAGTGTATTTATCCAGAACCATGCGTGATCCTTATGGATAGAAATCAGTCCTATTGAAATAATGATTTCAGTCATTTTGCAACTATTTCCCTAAGGGAATATTTTACAAACTAATTTCCAAAAATTAAGTTATTATCATTGCTTTTTACCTAAAACTTAATTATTAGTCGGAATTAATCCAATTTAGATATTTAAAATAATTTAAATAACCCTAGTTAAGATTGTCAAATTCTGGGTTGCTTCATCAGTAGAGGGGCATTGAGCTTTCACAGATAGTTCACATTTGTCATAAACACATTATCACGACAATACACAACAAAATGTGTGTGCGTGTACACACACACTCTTAATTTTCTTACCTCTACAGCTTTGTCATGGGCATTAGGTCAATATTTTATTATTTGTTTTTTTTCCTGTCTTTAAGCTCATTTAGCTTTTTCCTTATCATTAAAGATTCTTTTTATCCTTTCTCTATTTTGCATTTTCATTATCACGTTATCCGAATATTCCTTTTCTCCTGTTCTTCATACTTTTTCATTTATTTCAATCTTATTAGTATTCAATGTTTCATCCTTTTAAGATGTTTAGTAGAATTCATACATTCCATTTGACTTTTGAAATTAGCTACATTTTAATGTACTGAAACTGCACATATATTGTAAAATTGCTAGTATGGTTTAATTATTTAATGCCTTATCTAAGAGAATAGATATTCCTGTGTTGTTTGCAATGAGTATTGTTAATGTCACCCCAAAAATGACTAGGGGGATGCATATTTTATTTTTACTCCAATAAACTATTAATTGATTGGGGGGCCAAACATATTGTAAAAATAAATTAAAGAACCCAATTTTATCCTTGGTTAAACGCTAAAGAAAATAAGGTGAAAACACAATTATTTACTCGATGCCCTAATTTTCATGCAATCACTCCTAACCCTTGATTCAATCGCAACATTGGTTCGTACAAAACTTTGCGCTCGGTCTCAAAGACCAGATCCAAAAGAAATGGAGTAGGTGTTGAAAAAGTAAGATATATTGGTTTATACAAGTTTCGATTTTTTTTATTTGGCGGAAAGTAAATTTGTATTGTAATCGGTGGTTGCCTTCCAAAAATTAGTATTTATTTCAAATTTATACCACTGTTTGATGTATTTGGCGTTATTCTGCAATTTTTTGAGTAAAATTTGGTTCTTTATGGTTGTACTATTATTGTAACCTGTAGTATGTTAAAATGGTGGTTGTTTGTCGAATTTTTTTTATTTTTGTTCGACCTTTTATTATCAAACAGTGTACTAAAATTCGATTTGTCTCTTTCAAAATTCATATACATGAACCTTTTAAGAAAATTGAAGTTGTTCTTGGTTGTTACTGGCATGCAATCAGTGTTCTTGGCTGTCGAAAATTTGTTCCTCCATGAAATCAGTGATTAATTGTTTACTTTAAAAAGAAAAAGAGGATTAGGATTTAACTAACAATAAAATGTAATTAGGGTAAAATAATATAAGGGCATATTGGTTTATATTTTCCAAATTATTATGGGGAGACTAAGTTAAATAATCCTTCCCTTAATAATTTTTTTAATTAACTATCAGCTTTTATTACTTAATATAGCAATACAAAATACGCCGAAAATCCATATTTTGCGCATCTCTTCTTGTTTTTCTATTCCTTATCATTCCGAATACCACACTTTAATTTGTTTGAACTTAATAAAAAAATAGGAATTTGTTTGCGACATCTCAAATTCCAACTAATTAAAATATCATTGAAACTCCTACACCTTATTAAAAAAAATAAGTTTACACTTTTAACCTTCTTTCAAATATCAATTTGTTATTATAAAATTTATAAGTATAAACAATATGTAAGTAGGTTTTCAATGTCATTACATTTAAACTATAATTAATTTGATTGGTTCCTTTATATAATCAGTCTGCATATAAAATTCATTATTCAAATTGTTGTTTACATTAATCCACTATGTGTTATAAACGTTAAATTCTCAAAACCGTTCATCACACATTTACAATTAAGTATCAAAATCCATAAATAATAGGCATAATTGAAATATACCACAATGATCTAAGTATAATCTTATTACAAAACAGATTTAGGGTGTGTTTGATTTATCTTATGTTTTAAGAATTTGAATGTCAACTGCAAAATGCGGGAATTGTTAAAGGATGATGGAGGAGATGAAACAAAGATGAAGAGGTTTGAGGGTCGGTAAATGGATGAATTTGCTAGTGTTCTTCCATTATTTCTTAAAACACGGAAAATAATAAAAAGTTGATTCCTATTTTATTTGTTAACCTTGTTTTTTAAAATGGTCGTTTTCCATGGTATATGTGCATCCTTCGCATTTTTCTATGTACGAAAAATCAAAATTAGAAACGGTAAACCGAACGCAACCATAGTTTTCTCATTCCCCTTGTTTTATGCTTTCTCATTTGCTCTAACTTCTAAACTTTCTCATTCTCCAGTTTTAGACGGCGCCCTTTTTGTTTGACTCTCTCTTATTTCAAAATAAAATAAAATAAGAAGAGTATTCCCTTATTAAAACTAGAAAAATGATTCCGTTATTACGAAACTATAATTCTAAATTTATGTTTTATTTTTATCAACCTTTTGGATTACCTTAACTTTTCTCTTGTCTTTATTTCCAGCTTTTCTCCACATAGATATAATATAATATAGTATTTTATATTTAGAAATCTAGAAATTATGGAGAAAATAGAACAGTAGAGCTCAGCTTCTGAAACAGAAAATAGGATAGGAGAAGTGAGAAATTTGGTTTTTATTTGTAAGGTTTAGGGTTAATATGGAGTATAAGATTTATCTAAGAGAACCTTTAATTATATTCATGGATGCAACTTAATTGCTCCGTAACGAATTAGTCAAGCATATGTGCCATCCATCCTTATTTTATAATTATGCTTTACCATCAGTAATGGTTGGCCTATTGCCTTTTTTTACGCATTAATTGATTAACGTTTTGATTATGTAAATTCTATTCCTATTTAAACGTTTATGTTTGTTTGCTTCCCCTTTTAAACCTAACTAGTGTGTAACCCGTGCGTTGCACGCGTTATTTTTTAAAATGTAACAGTTGCACTATTAATGATAAAAAATAAAAGCGTATTTTGCATCGTCCGATAATTTAAGTAAAATAATTGATTTTTAGAATATACTTTTTAAATTATAATGTATAATTTCATGTTATATATATTATACTTTGTGTTTGACAAAGAAAATATCTCTGTTGTTTTTACTTATTTAATCAAGTGATTTTTTTCAAAATATGTTAAATATTTAGTTATGTTATCTATTTACATAGTGGACTCAAATGCGAAGATAGTAAGAAAAAACAAAGAAGAGATCATTAAAAAATTGAATAATACGATATTATTGGTTATGCTAAAAAAATTTATTATGTACTCAATAAGTTTTTATATTTGATTAAAAATTAATTTGTTATGTAAAATGTGACGAAATGTTATCCTGCTTGTTGTGGTTTTTTAGTAATTTGGATTTGTATTTGCGAATACATGTGGTAGCACATTAATTTTTTGCATTTTGTTGTGAATATGTATAGAATTCGGAATAGATGTAGTAGACTTAGTCATATTCTCTTAGATTAAATGTGTAAAGAAACATGTTAAGTGAAGCAAAGTAATGAAAATATATATTACCAACTGAATTTATGAAATAGACATGTATGGGTTAAAGTAAAACATCCTATATGAATTTTATATAGTAAAATAATGATTTGTAAAATGCTAGAAATGTCCATATTTAACAATATTTATTATGACTGAAATATGTGGAATTATGGGTTCATTGAAGATGAATCATACTATTGTCCATCAACAGAAAAGTGAAAACTTCAGCATAAATCATGTCATATCTTCCAAACAAATTAGATAAATAATTGTAGGTGCATGATTACATGCAAATCACATGCAAGCCTAAGATTAGTTATCACTCCTTATTGAAACAATACTTAGTCAATATATTATAAATAATTATTTAAGCAGCAATTTATGCAGTGATGCAATCCAAACAGCAGTCTATTTGTTTTTTATTTCAGATGATTCAACAAAGTAGCTAGCTACTTTCACATATTGGAAGCCTATATTCGTTCAGTACTTTAAAATAAGCAAAATCAGTTATAAATTCAGTTTATACAACTTTTGTTCAGAAGTTCCATGGGTACACTGTAAATAAACGATCGTAATCCAAACACATATGATATTTATTGTAGGTCCATGGTTACCATAAACCTAAAAATAAATCTAGCAGCAAGACAGCAGCCAGGTGCAACCAAAAAAAAAGCCCATTTATAGAAGCCATAGGAAAATTGATGTCAGGTGACAAAATTGAAATCTAAAAATAAATCAGAAAGAGGGGAACCGTTATTTGTAAAAGAAAAAACATGTGAAACCTTACTTCAAGAATATCCCTAACCTTATATTCAAAAAAGTATTTACAAAAATAGCTATAAAACCTGCAAATAGAAATATGTATCTAGATAACAACAAATAACAATGGTAAAGATACTAAATATAAACCATAGAAGAACGATTTACCAAATAGTTCAACCACTTGGGTCTCTGGAGACAAACATCCATTTACAGTCAGCTCTATATATAGTTTCTACACATGCACACATTAGTTTTATATAGTTTATACAATAGATAAATGCATATGAAAATGTCAATGTTAGTAAAACAACTTAATCGGATGCATTTCAAAAATTAGACAAAAAACATAGAAAGTTGACAATTGTTTCGAACAAAAAACATATTCTCACATTTTTATCACACTTGGGGATTGAGATATTTCCATCATATCACTGTGCAGCCACGACACTCTCGATACTATCTGCAATTAGATCCCTTCTCTACAAACTGTAGCACATTCCCCTTGTCCGCATAGATATTGCATCACTAACTCCAATGGTATTAAATCTAAATCCAACCATACCGCTCTCCTTAACGCCTTCCTTAACCATTTCAGCCGACTTCAACAGATGTATGTTGCATGTGTTGCCTTCATACCTATAAAATAAAACAAACAAATATATTGTAGTATCAGAAAGAAATGCTGATAATTACCCTCTCATTAAGTGAATAGCTAGATAAATCGGAGATGATGTTGTTTGTAAAAACCAAGCAGTTATGCTGAAAATTTTCTACTATAATAACGATGGAATATATATATATATATATATCCTAAAAAAAATGAAAACTTACCAGCTAGATAAAAATAGTGACGGATCCAGATCATTTCCTAAAAAGTCTACAAGAACATAGTTCAAAAAATGGAAAGAAGTATCAACCACTTCAAATGCTAAAGATGCTTTTAGGATTCAACCTGTTTATGGTCAAATTAAAAAAAAATACAATTAGCAGAATGCCATCTATTATAGCTCCCTGATGAATATAATCACTAAACTAAGAAGACGACCTATGTAAGAATTTTTTTCTTTATCGCTTGAACCCACAATCGGTTTAGTAATCCACAACACAATCATTTCAATTCGAACTATGAAAACATATTCAAATATATTGTTTTTATTAAAAATGGTACATAATATTTATAAAAATATTAATACTTGAGTAGGAAATCTTGCAAAAGCATGCCATGAAAAGATCCGAAAGTTACATGATAATAAGTTCAATGCTTATTTTATACTCTAAGAAAGGCAGCTGAACATGTACAAAACAGGAAGAATATTAGAAAATTTACTTACAGGTGCCCAATTGCAAAAAGAATAAATTCATAATATTTGTATAACATCTCGAACTATTATACCAGTATATCCACCACTATTTTGAACTGCGATAGAGATTTATCTCCTTGTAGTACATATTCCATGGTTGGGTGCTAAAAGTTTAACAATTTGTATTACATATAATAATAAAAATAGTGTATGATGTTTTGATAAATACATAAAGCTAGCATAGAGTTAGATTTCAATTTCCTAAACTATTTGTTTTGAGGAGATAGATTTACCATCTTCTAATAAATATTTCATGATAGGGTGATAAAGTTCGATTATTTGTGTATTTATTTAAATGGAAACTACGGGATGTTAGATAATTATGAAACTCTAGTGTATAGTCAGACATCTAAACTATTCACTTAAGCGATGTTACTTCCATTTTTTCTTTTCCCATTAAAATTATAATTATAATGCTTACATTAGTATCCATATCCCATATTAAGAAAATTAAAATAGTACTTGGAAAACATAGTAGTGTCAATTTCAATGGAAAATACAAATCCATCAAAACGATATTTTTTAAACATATTAAGTGACCTCTACATAAAAATCCATTTTTACTCAAATAATTATATAATTTTAAACTGATTTTCACGTCGTCAAAGATTAAATAAAATGTTGCATTGCTATCGAGGGACATATAATTATGAAATGTGAGAATAGCTCAAAAACCATTTAAATATTACGTGTTCTAATGATAAACATGGCTATATCAAAGATCTCAATGGATATCACACAGTCTCAATGGCTAATCTCAAATAATATCATGCAAGTGGATGTAATTAAATGCAAACTGTATCGTATACATGGACACAAAATCATCTCATCCCAATTGGTTGTAGATCCACAGCTGCAAGCAGTAACTTCTGTAGCAATCGGTAGATTGATGAAATGTTTTCTCTTTGTTGCTTCAAGTTGTTTTTGTAGTTTCCTTAATTCGCTTTATAAAATTCCTGTATATTCTTTGGGTTTGTGTATGATAGCCCTACAAAAATGGCATAGACGGATATATTAATATATCGTTACAACTATAAGAGAAATTACAATATGTATACTGATTTTAGCTGTTATGTAAAAACTTCACAATAAAAATACATACAAAAAATATATAGCAGCAAAGAGCATTAAGTGTTTAACTCGGACGAATGCAAACAACTCGAAATGTCTAGATAGCCAAAGCAAGTTATCATGACTATATAAACTTCAAGACCATATTGAACAAAACTGGTAGAGATAACTTGAACAGTTATCATGTATTAAAGGGGAATAAAAACTAAAAAAATGATAGTTGACACTAATCTGAGCCTACCGATAAAAATAATAGGGTTCTTATTAAAATGCCAAAAAAATATAAATGGTTATCCCACATTTTTTCATAATGTCTCTAAAAATTAGGACGTAGTACAGCTATTGTTTATAGGCATTGTTCAATTATTGTTTGTATGAACCTTGACTTAATATGGAATAAATTATGCTATTTGTAACTGACATCCATCACAAAACATATAATGCAGTTAATCATTCTTTTGGTTAGGAATAATGAAGATATTATTTACCTTAACCACCAAAGCATGAGTAATAAAAGTTATTTCAATATGGGTCTTACAGTAATATCAAAAGTATACATGAATGATGCTTATCTGTCACAATTTACTAGACATGCAATCTAGGCTCCATGCACTTCAACTTTGTCATATTGCTTATGCAAGTTATTCTTATGCTAAAGCACTTCAGTGTTTTTGTTCGCTTTACTTGTACTTCAGCAGAAATTTAAGTTTCAAGAAGTTGTTACACATTATATGCAGTAGCCATTAAAGTGTCTCGATAAATCAATAAGGCCACCAACATAGTTCAACTTCCTTTTCCAGACTAACCAGAAGCTCACATTGTTGAAGTTTAGCCTAGCATACATGTCCCTGAAGCCATGCAGTCAGTTTTCTCAGCATCTCATTGTCCCAAATTACATGCTTATCAGCTTTTACTCATCATGTACATTGCCTTGAAGTTCAACTGCTTGTCCATGACTACCATGATCAACTCAATGTTCATGTATACAACCAACATTGAACTATCCGATCATATCTCAAAAAGCAGCTCCCCGGTGCACTGTTCAGTTGACTCGTAAAACTGATCCAATGTCTATTATCACTAATCGTTCTAGTAGTTTTTAACAGCTGTATTTTTATCAAACAAATAACATTGAAATGTTTTTGGTTGTTGATATGGCTTTGCAATGTTATTCCTCTCTTATCAGGTAATATTCCCTTTTGGACAATGTGCAGTCATACATAATCATTTTACATTTACATTTCCATAAAATATGCACTGATTTTCAGTCTTCTTAGAATTCTTAATATATATTTGTTATAATACAATCCAGTCATCTTTTGTATATAAAACTCAATCAACAATGATATCAAATATACTTGCTAAATTACTATAAAATTTATATTAGATGGCCTGTAATCTAAAACAGCATCGACTGTGTACTATACTTGATAAATTACCTACTCGGCCTAATTATTTATAATATTCACAAAGATGATGTTAGTGTAAAATGTACTCTGAATCATCACATACTTCCAGTTCAGTTTGATATTTACGATTAGGTATGGTCATGAGTTGCCAAACAGTTTAAGGTCATTTTCAATCTGTGCTTCAGACAAAATATCATAAATCCTGAAATTAAAAGCATTAAAGAACAATTTATATAACAAAAAAAAGGAGAAAACCAGTAAAAAAAAACATGTACCTTTGTTAAATGATTACTCCTCCAGCGCTTTCTGGCTCAAAGCAATGCTTTTTTGTTTACAATGATGGCTGTAGGAATTTCTAAAATAAATCCTGAAATTAAATGCATTGAAGAACATTATATATATAAAAAAAGGAGAAAATCAGTAACAAAAACAATACCTTTGGTAAATTATTACAGCCCCAGTGCTTTCTGGCTCCAAGCAATGCCAGATCCGAACATCATTAAGCTTGCACTGGATGAAATTATGGAATTCTGATTATCATCAATTCACATCATTCAGGAAATTGAATTGGGATTTCTAAAATAAATCCTGACATTAAACGCATCGAACAATAATTTATACAATAAAAAAAAAGGAGAAAATCAGTAATAAAAAACAGTACGTTTGGTAAATGATTACCGTTCCAGCGATTTCTGGCTGCAAGCAATGCCAGATCTGAACATTATTAAGCTTGCACTGGATAAGATTATGGAACTTTGATTATCATCAATTCAAATCATTCATGAAATTGAATTCTAGCCCCAAAAAAAAATCATAAGAAAAATATCAGTCTATTTTATAGTACTATGTACATAATTTATACCCATCAGTGTATTAAATATGTATAATGTGAGCACAATCCGTGGAAAATAACATATCATTTTACAGGTTACATATGTTTCGCTTTAATAGACCGATGCACCATGCTTAATTTGAACCTTTTAGCTGACATTAAACATTGCCTTAGTGTTCACAATTGATGATTCTATCTAAAATAGTTCAACTGATAGTATTGGCACAATCACAAACATAAAAGGAACAACTTAAAACATGGTAACAAATATTTTAGAAATATATGTTATTGTTTAATTGTTAATTACAGCTAGGCCTTGCATGATAAATAATTATTTTCAAAAGTTATTTTATTGTTTAAGCTTAAGTCTTACATGATAAATAATCTAGGAAGAAGCTAGCTGTAATTAACAATTAATACTTTGAAATTGTGTAGATACAAATTAACACGATTAAAAAAAATTTACTGTTGCATGTAGAAATCAGTTAAGGAGAAAATAACTTTCCATCTGAAAGTATTCTCATTATAATACATAAAACATTGATGCACATTTTAGAGTACACGTAGGGGAAAAAAATATAAGCTAACCTTTTATTACTGTAAACTGGTATGTTAGGGAATGCATGCAAAATGTGTGCAAAAAATGAATGAAGATTCATCATAGTTAATGTGATAAATAGTATATCGATCAAGTCAAATATTATGAAACGAAACACTGTTCAATCTCAAAATTGAAGTATATTTTACACTCTGAACTACCACAAATCCTATATGAATGCAAACCTTTGAAATATATACAGCTCTGAAACACGATTGACAGTGCTTCTACATCACTCTGTAGACTAAGATACAACCCAGGACAAAAGAGGATAGTATATCACTTAAATATTAAACTAAGAAGAGCATGATATGAGTACTCACATATAAGAACGGTTGAACAAACATATTGCACGATAGTTTCTTATGAAGTCATACCGGGTGAGTAGAATTTGAAAGAAATATAAATTACAAATTGAAAAACAAAAGATATGATAAAACTTACTCAAGCTGTCAAGTACGATACTTCAATCTAATGCATCAGGTTCTCCTTTAAGAAGGCATAATAAAAAGGCGTGGACTATTGATTTTCATGTGTAGATAGGCTTCATGATGCAAATAAAAGTAAAGTATTGCTGAAAAAGTAAACAAATAAACCGATCGAAAAGCCTGGTTGAAAAAAAAATAAAAGGATCTAAACAACGATCTAACTACGATTTGATAATTATTCTATTTGCAAAATGAAGTCTGAAATAGGCTGATAATCCATGTCTCCAAAACTTGGTTCCTTGCTATTAGCAAGTCTATTACCCGGAGAAAACATATTTTTTGACTCGAAAAAATGACTGATAAACTGAAGTAATAAACGATGGAGAGGTAGTAATACTTTTAGATATATCTTATTAGAATAACTAATTGCCTAATTTCCGTAAATCAAATATCTACCTCATGAACAATTTCATGCTTCCAAAACAAATATACCATAGAATAAGAAATGTAATACTTTTAGATGAAGCCACATAAAAGCTAAATAGTCGGTACAATAAAATTAGAAGCACCAAATTTAGCTTGCAAATCGATATAACAAAAGCAACCATAAAACTTTGAATGGAAATTGGTAAAAAGGCAGATGGTCATTCCTTGCTTCAGGTGGATGACAAATCTATAATATGCAAGATGTTTTCCATATTTCTTGGCAGTAAAATTGGACAACATGGAAAAACTAAGGAAAATCTTTACTGTTTAATAATCTATATAACATGTAAGATGTTAACATATTTCTTGGGTGTCATATTAAGCAGCATGGAAAACTATGGAAAATATTTATTGTTTAATAATTTAACACCATTACTTTCATTCATGAATAAATATTTTTGTACTTTATTTACCTGGTTGTGACTTGTATCAATCTACCATAGCAATAAGCAATCCAGGCTTTCGATCTCCCACTATTAAATCCTGGGGTTACATAAATATAAGTCTTCCAAACTAATGGCATAAAACCAATGTAAACCATAAATAGAAAATATTAATAAATCAAGCCAAAATAGTGCTGACAAAATTAAATACGTAATCATCAACTACTAACTTAAGATAATGGAAACACATCTTTAGTGCTTACGGTGAAGTTATCTTTGTTACCTATACCAAAGATTTAGGATGGTAATAACCAAGTTTGGAGTAGATATACAAAGAAGAAGGAAGAGGGATGAGAAAAAAACCAAACAGTGGAAGCAATTACCTGAAACGCGTTTGAATCCAGAGAAGAAAGCAACTAATGATTTAAATCATAAAATTGACAGTGAAGGCAGATGAATGATTAACACATGTAAGATTTGAAATCATTTAATTAAACAATTAGAAGAAACAAATGAAAATCATGAATTCGAATTTAGCCTAAACTTGAAATCGATGTGTCATCTTCAACCCGAAAGATGGGTGTGTGCAGTGAAAGCCAACCAAATTTCTTCTTGGCTAGTCGATTCAGCTTGAACGATTTGGTGGTAAGGGAGAGGTGAAGGTCAGGGTCGGAAGGATGTGATTTGGGAACAGAAAGAAGAGATCTGAGGATTAATTGTCATGATCCATGACTTGATTTAGGGTAGGAGGCAAGGTTTGAACAGCTAGCAGAGAAGATGAATAACAGAGGGTTTGAGAAGGAACGAAAAGGAATGAAGTCGACAGGTGTGCGGATAGGGGAAAAGGAAGAAAAATAGGACGGTTGATTTCTTCAAATATTTTGATTTAATAAAAGTATCTTAGGAATTTTAAGAAGGGTTAAGGAAAATTGAGATTATTGAGAGAATTATGGAGAACTGGGATAATTGAGAAAATTAAGGACAGAACTTGAAATTTTTCTGCAATATTATTATTTAATAGATTTCAATAGTAATTTGTTTCCGGTTATAAGTATTCATTGAGATTTACTTTTTAATGTCAACAATCTTAAGTCTAAGTTTCCATTAACATTACCGACTAGCGCGTTAATTAAATTTTATTACCATATTTACATACGCATTTATTTTCGATCCCGTACGTTAATATCTTTTATTTTCAAACTTCGATCGGAAAAGTGAAGGAAACCCGAAATCAAGCAGAGTGGGGTTACTTGTTTAGCGAATTTACAATTATCTCCCTCTACAAGGTCAGTTTCCCACTATAAATATTCACAAGCCCTTCTTTCGTATCATTACCATATCGAAATATTGCCGAATTGCTGTGACTCTTATAATTTCAACATGGTTAGTTCTCTTCTCTTATTTTATTTTTTGATTTCTAGCTACTAATCATCCTTTTTTTTTTGGATATGCTAGATAAACCCGGAATACCTTTTACCCTGGTGTTAGGTTGTTTGATATTGTTTGATATTAGCGTTAAATAAACTTCTCCTTCGATTATGAATTTATTGATGCAGTTTAATCCATATTCATAGATCTATGTTATAACCTACGGGATTCAGCCCTTCCACGGATTGATATATAGTCCCTATCATTTGTTCTCTTCTTAATCTCACACGCCTGTGATGTTAGTATTTTGTTTCTGAAAGTTAATTTGGATTTGAAATTCTGTTCTGGTTTATATATTGTTCACAATGATGGATCAGTCTTCAAAGTTTTGATATTTGATTATTGTAGCTGTGTGAACGCATATTTGTATAGTATATGAGAAACCAAGTTTTGTTTAAACATATCTATCTTCTACTTCTGAGTTGTTGTGAACCCATTATTTTTGGCTAGGCTCAACTGTTCATGTATTCACGGTTATAATATGTACAGGCAATGGCGATTTAACCATATACATTTTGCCTAAACTTTGTTCTCAATGTCACATCCTTAAACAAGTTTGTAATAAGGCCTAGCTAAAGTTAAACTTAATAGTGAATTGAAGCGTTAGTGCCTAGTCAATTTGACTTGAATTGTAAGTTGCCTGATATGAAATTTTTTGTACTCATTTTGGCGTTCTCAGAAAAAAGTTAGGATTGTTGTAACCTCTCAACTGAATTACAGACATAGATGGAGTTTTAAAATAAAATTTTGCAAGGTCATTAACTCAATTTGTAGTATGATTCGGAAGTATGTGGCTCATATGTATAAATTAGAGCCTTAGTCAAGCCACTAGATTTCTGACATAGTACTTGTCAATGGTACAGATGCAGATCTTTGTCAAGACTCTTACAGGAAAGACCATCACCCTCGAGGTTGAGAGCTCAGATACAATCAACATTGTGAAAGGCAAGATTCAAGACAAAGAGGGCATCCCTTTCAACCAACAACGCCTTATATTTGCAGGCAAACAACTTGAAGATGGTAGAACGCTAGCAGACTACAGTATTCAAGACAGTGTGGTTCTGAGACTGAGAGAAGTCATGCAATTACTTGTGAGAATTATGAATGGGAGTACCATAGCTGTGGAGGTAGAGAGCACGGATACTATTGATAAATTGAAGACGAAGATTCAGGATAAGGAGGGTATCCCACCAGCTCTGCAAAGGCTGGTATTTGCAGGAAAGCAGCTGGAGGATGGTAGAACCCTAGCATATTACAGGATTCAGAAGGAAGCAAATTTGTACCTTGTACTCTGGCCTGGAGGAGGCATGCAGATCTTTGTCAAGACCCTTGCAGGAAAGACCATCACCCTTGGGGTTGAGAGCTCAGATACAATCTTCAACGTCAAAGCCAAAATTAAAGTCAAAGAGGGCATCCCTCTCATCCAGCAATGCCTTATATTTGCAGGCAAAGAACTTGAAGATGGGAGAACGCTAGCAGACTACAGTATTCAAGACAAAGAGGTTCTGGGACTGAGAAGATGCATGCAAATATTTGTGAGGAATCTGAAAGGGGAAACCATAGCTTTGAATGTAGAGTGCTCAGGTACTGTTGACGATGTGAAGGCGAAGATTCAGGATAAGGAGGGTATCCCACCAGATCAGCAAAGGCTGATATGTGCGGGGAAGCAGCTTGCAGATGGAAAGAAGCTTGCAGATTATGGCATTCAGAAAGAGTCTACGCTTCATCTTTGCCTTCGACTTCGGTGAGACATCTGAGTACTGTTTTAATTTTTATGTGTGTTGTGTTGCTTTGGTAGTATGGTTTGTTGGAGGGAAATTAAAGGATGTTGTTTAGTGGCTAGTGTTTTCATTCACTTGTTAATGAACTTTTAGATTCATTTGGTTTGTGCTCTTTGTGAACTGATTGTGCTTGCTTTCTATAATATTTTTCAAAGAAGACCAAATAGCGAATGTATTTTTAGCCTTTGATTGTAAGATCATTGCAATTAGCTTGCGCTTTTCTGCTTCTGGTCTTTTGTGTTATGGAGTTTGACACTTTTAGATCATATAGCAACCGGTCTAACGTTTAACCATTAACAAAGGTTACAAGCTCAAATTTTATTACAACTTTTTTTTCTTTTTTCTTTTTTTTTGGTGTGTGTGTGTGTTTTTAGTTATTTTATTGAACTGCAAAGAGATTAAAATTTTAGCAATTTAATGAAGAACTATATGTATACACATCCCACATATGCCAAAAAAAATCTCATCTTGACAGAGTGAACTTGCTAAATTATGGTCTTTGCCGTGGTTGAACTAAATATTCAATGCAGTCTACATATTTAAGTATAAATATTGCCAGAGTTTTTTTTATCATCGAGCATGCTATCTAAGTGATAAATTGACGACAAAAAGGATACGTGCATAAAACGGTCATAATAAGGTATATTTAAATGTAAGCTAGAAACTGGATTTTACTTCAATGATTTATGAGCGGATTAATTTTTTTCTGAGAAAGTATGAATTGTGTCTTGTTTTATAATAGCAAATATGTACTTTTATATTTGAATTTCCTGGAGAGTGCTATTGACCGTATGGATTGTGACTTGTTTTATAGTTGCAAATATATACTTTATATTTGATTTTTCTAGAAAGTACTTGTAACAACCCGTATTTTCAGTGGTCAAGTTCGTATTAAAAGTTATTTAATTATTTTAATATTGATTTGGCAATTTAAGTAACTCTAGTTCTACGATTTTGAGTATTAATTTAAAATGGAATAGTAAAATAATAAATTAATTTTGAAATAATTGAGAATAAATTAGATTTGAGATATAGTATGGATTGGATCATTCATTAAGACGCAGTTAAATTCATGTTTGAATTATAAGAAATTTATTAATTAAACGAAGTTTGAACATATAAATTTAATTTAATTAAAATCGAGCTCGTCGCCTTGCGGTAGTTTGTAGTTTTACAATTTGAACTTCAATTGAGTATATAGGATCCAATATGAATCAGAATACTTTGAAACAAGAATCTCCCCTATTGGATTATAGTTTCCCAACGGACGAGAAAAATTGAGATTCTATCTTGTAGATTTTGAGTTATGTCGAAACCATTTCAGAAGTATAATCATTAATGAACTATAATTATTTATTTAATAAAATGGAAGAGTTTTAAATAAATTGAGTATCCATTTAACTTGGAATTTAAAATGTTGAGTTTAAAATCCAAATTAGTTTATTTTGAAGTTATATAAAATTCTATTTGATTATAAATGTTAATAATAATATATTTGTAATGTATTTAATTGTTTTGAAATTGATTATATTTTATCAATTAAATATAATGAACGAAAATAGCCTATTTTCAAACAATCTCGGATTTTAACAAAACTAATTTTATAAAATCCATAGTCGTTAATTATTGCAAGGTTTCCAATTTTGAGTTAGTTAGAGTTGTTTTGCGAGCGTATGCGCTATAAACGCGTATCGATTAACCGTTTGGGATTAAAAACAGTATTTTTACAAATTGTCTCGATATTTGACGAAGCTTGTTCCATTGGGTCCGTAATAGTATACTATTATTGGATTTCAAATTTCGTAATGTTTGGTGTCATTGTTTTGCCGTACGTGTTAAAAACGCTTAAAAATTAATTTAATTGAAATCAATTTTAATTGTCGACGTTCCTAGGATGGTAAACTAAAGAAGATCCCTGAAACAGTTCGATTCGAAGGCATAAAATATTGGAGCGAATTCTTGGTAGGCTTTTTCCTGGATGACACATCATCATATCATACAGTGGTAAACTTCTTAAATCATTTCTGGAAATTACATGGAGAAGTCAGTATAAAATCAGATGGAATTCAATTTTATTTCAAATTTTCAAATGATTTAGATAGAGAAAGAATTCTAAAATATGATCCCATTTTTATTAGAGGACGTATGTTTGTTATAACTAGATGGGATCCAACTATTGGAAATTCACAAGCACTGATTAAGAAAGTTCCTATTTGGTTCATTTTTATCGCATTCCTACAATTCCTCGAACGTTGTTGGGTATAAACTGACTTGCTTGTCATGTGGGTCGATTAATTTGTTTTGATAGTAGCATTGAAAAGTTGCAGAGATTTAGATATGCCAAGGCGCTAATTGAGATTTCTTCTGAGTTTGAACTACCAGATAAAATAGTTTTATACGAGTTAGGTAAAGATTGCCCATCGGTCAGGCTAACCTATGATTGGAGACCCAATATCTATACCACATGTAAGGTATTTGTCCATACAACTAAAAAATGTGAGTTTAATGCAAAGGCATATGAGGATGAAGTCCATGTACAGCCAGTTGAAAATAATTTTAATGACAAACCTCATGATCTTAATGTACAGTATAATAGGAAGGGTACTATGAAGGCTAATAAAAATAACCGGATATCAGTTAATACTAAAGCTAAAAAAATATCGGAGAAAGAAGGGTTCTTCTGATGATAAAGCTAATGCAAATATAGTATATAAAGTGACTAATGTTAGTGCAAACCCTTTTGAAGCTTTAGCAAATGAGCATGATGGAAATGGTAATACTAAGACATTTAATGATGATGTTAATCCGAACACTAATGTGCATGTTAATAATCAAGAGATCGAACATAACATAGAGGGTGATGCTGATGCTTCCAATGGTTCTGAAGCCAAGTCAACACAATTCAGGAGACTGTAGATCTTAATATTGAGCACATCAATCAAGATGTAGAGATGGAGAATCTTGTTGGCAATACTTTTTATGATAATTCTGTCAATAGTCGCAATTCTGCTAAGGGAAATTCTAGTACGTCCATTACTGCTTTATCATGTCGTTCAATGAGTACCAATGCTGTTAATACCGCAAATTCTAGACCCACTCCTATTGTCACTAAATCCTACACTTCAGCATCTATATCTTCTACACCCTCAAAATCTTCCCCTTACGATGACTTGAAACCTCCCTCAAACATTCAGCTACCACCACCAAAGGTAATAGGATCAGGTCTGACATTCCCTGTCGTTAACACTGCTCTGCTATCTGCTGTAGAACCCACAAACTCGCTTCCATCATCAAAATCCGTGGATAAAAAATTGAAAGGAAAGTTTTGGTTAGATGATGATCTTGATGAAGGAAATGATTATGGATCAGAGGATGTGATGCCTCTCAGTAGTAAACTGAAAACTTCACGATAGCATACGCGGAAAAATCCAATGTATGATCCTTTTCTTACTTGATACGCTGCTGTTGTTCTTCATAGCTTTTTATGAAGATTGCCTCCTATGTACATTGGTGAATGTACATTGGTGAAATTAGAAGTGGATTATGATCTTTAGTGCTTTTTATTTTGAGAATTCTTAATGTAGCAAGTGGTTTATTAATGCTAGTATCAGTATTGTAGATCTGATGCTAGGATAATTTCATGTATCACACTGAGTCTGCAAGTAGAACTGAAGCGACAAATTAATTTGGTAATGCAAGACGACTAAATTAGCCATAGCAAAAGTGAATGAGGTGTTGCTGTAGTGAAGCGAAATGGATTTGTAATGAAATTGCAGTACTCGAAAGATGTTTGCATGAAAATGTATTTGCTGTGGTCTTATAGTTTCGATTAAAGAGATATCTACATCTTAAAGGAGGAACGTAGCTGAGGAGTACATTTGTAATGATCTGAAATCCCACGATCTCCGAAGAGACGGAAAATAGCGGATTGCTTTGAGAACACGACGCATCAGTACACAAACAATAGAACATTCCATTGCTATTACAACCATTTACATCAGAGTATAAGAATATACTAGAGTATGAATGAATATTACACGGCGGAAATAAAATAATATCAGAGATTAAAATACAAAGCAGTGGAAATTTAAATGTATAAATACAATGTATGGCGGAAAATACATCAACAACACAACTGAAAGAAATACACAGATACAAAGCTTTCTAAATATAGCCCCAGCTATAATCCTGGATCCTGTAAAAAGAAATATCTGCGAAAACCAAAACTACTAGCTGCCCGTGTGGAAAATATGGGCAACCCGAGTTTAGGTAGAAACAATAAACTCCGAGTCAGTCATGGGACTGGTGTGAGAATTAATACAGTAATTAAATCTTTACTTTAAAAGTTGGGGAATCATGAGACCACACCGTATAACATGGAACGAGTTTATCCCCCCATGAATCTCAGTTTAAAATAAAACAATGCAATGCTTTTTGTAAAATGAAGCTATTATAAGGCTTAGGTCCCATCACACAATGCAATGCAAGCCGGAGGATAGAGTATTCCCTTATAATAGCCAAACATGCTTCATACGATTTAAAACAAATCATTTTGATATTACCGTAAGTGAGTTGTGTCAAAACAACTTCAAATATAAATGTATCAATCATAGGCGACATAGGTACCATATATGTCGCCTTACATAGGTTTAAAACTAAAACCGAAATGTCGTGTATTGAAAATTGGATTTCCATCATGAGTCAAGGCTAGTGATGGCTCCTTCCAATTCAAGACACTCTAGCAAATGCCTCAGGATCCCCTTAGTGGACCCTTGGTTCCTGCAGGGCCGGTCCACACTTACTTTAGTAGATTGGTTATTCCTGAACACACGTTTTTCAGTCCTATCGGACCTATATTTGAGCCACTAGGGACTCATATCTGAGACGCCTCATTCCATCATCCACATAAGTAAAAATGTCTAGGCTTCATACCATAACACCACTCCTAGCTAGAAAGAAACGTCATGCACCCCCGCGTCCCTGATCCCATTTTAGACTCATACCGAGGTGCGAGGCTCACGAATTAATGTTATACACAAAGCTATGCTATTTAAAGTTGTGCTTTGATCATTAACCATAAGACTCTGCTTTTCAACAAAAGCCTTGATCATTTGCATCTTAGCTTGCTACATTGACAATCCACGCTATATGACTGATGTCTATCAATATATAATCTCTAAGCTCGTACGTCTCAGAGAAGGGCGTTAAGCAAGAGAATAAATTCTCCACCGCCAAACAGATATATATTTAATAGAAATCAATCAACATAGAATGAAATCCAATGTCAGATACACATCAATTTACAAGTCCATTCTGGGTCTAAATGAAAGCGGAGGCACTTTATTCCTCGTCCTATATGTCCAATAGAGAAGAGGTCCTCGCATATCCGGTCGATCTCCAAATACGTCTGGACGACCACCACTTATTACCTTGTCTTAGGTGTATAGCCCACTCAAGACATCAGTAATCATCCAAATGATGTGAAGATTTCCGGTCTTCAACCAACGTCTTCATCGTTGACTTTTAGTCGTCGTATTAGTTATTCAGAATGGGTTAAACGCGGTCTTTCCGAATAATTCGCACATTTTTTAATCAATAATCAAGTGCTGTAAAAACACATCATACGCCTCATTCCAATTCAGAATATTCTTTTATTCAAATATTCATATTTTTAGGGAATGGTTCCCATTAATTTTATCAAAGATAAATTCCTTTAAACTTATTCTTTAATCTTCCTTTGGATATCGATTTCAAAAGAATTTATATTATCCTTTACCAATTCTAAACCAAATTAAGTTTTTTTTTAAAACTAGTCGGGATTATCGAACCTTACTGAAGTAATCATTTATTTTATTATTCCAATCCCAACTTATTCATCCCATGGAGCAAAACATGTAGTACTCCATATCTAACACCCACTGTGTTATCAATAAGATTAATTACCATTTCAAGTTCAAATCTAATTTAAGATTTAACTATCGCCTGGAGTAAAACTGGCGGTACTCCATTCTCGATCATTTATTTAAATGAATATTACACGGCGGAAATATTACACTGCGGAAATAAAATAATATCATCCAAATAAATAAATACTCAACTACCCAAATAAAATAATATCATCCAAATAAATAAATTTCCACTGCTAGTATCATCACAATGCACCAATCACCAAATCATCCAAATAAATAAATACTCAACTACCCAATGCCAAGTGTCGGTAATATCCATACATCGCTTCCAATTTATGTGATTTATGTGAATTTGAGTATTGAATTCCATACAACAGATAAAAATCAATACTAGCAATTTCTATATATTTACAGTTAAAAAATAAATTGAATAACTGTACAAAATTTTAGTGAGAGAATTCTCACCTTCATTTCCACTCCGTCAGTCTTTAATTCCGAATTGTTTTAACTGAATTAAACTGTCCGTTCAATTCAGTCAAAAATCCCAACTAATTCTGTTTCTGTTCTGGTCAGTTCCATGTTGTAGCGTTCGTTGTCACGACCACAACGCAACTGAAATCATTGGGTTTGGAACGCGTTTGGACCTCGTATGAAGAAGATATGTCTGTTTAAAGGTTAATTACATAATTAAATTAATTAAAATTTAATTAACTTAATAACAATGTTTAAAAATATACACTGCCTTGTCCTTTTGAAATCCTTCGATCTGGAAAACCCTTAAACACCCAAAACCCATCGTTGCCATTCAAGAAACCGCCGCCGCCTAGATGAGCCATCGGAATATGATCGGGGAGTGCCACGCGACTGCCCTAGCCAACTTCCACCTCCGCCGCCCCATCTCGACGAACTCAAGATCCCATTTGCCTCTCAAACCACCCACTACGTCGGCAACTTTAGGCCAAAATTCTCACGATTTACAAACTGGAAATCAATTTTGATCGTTAATATCCAAGAGCACACAAACCTCTCCCTTTTCCTTTTAAAAGTTTTGAAATCCATTGCACCGATTAGAAGATTAAGGGGGAAGAAATTTGGAAGATTTCCGCCGCTGATCACGATTGGGGCGTTGATGAACCCACGTTGACCACAGAATGATTTATTTGACTTAGGTTTAGTTATTTTTTTCGTTTATATATATATATATACACATTTTATTCAATCGTTATGAAGTCTTACATTCGAAATTCAATTCGAACCCAATGACTGTCGTTCCTAGCTTAATACCCCCGTCCTGAACACAATGGAATATGTTTCGTAACCCAATTCGACTGTTTCGACCAGTTTTCTTTAAATTAAAATATAAATCAATATATATTGAATTTGAACGTATATTTTAATTTACTAGGGCCACATACTGACTTCAAAAATTACAGAAAAATAAATCTAGCTATGTTTTGATGATATGGTCCTAATAAAATTAATTTCATCAAATTTGGAGACCGTTTGAAAAATGACCCTTTTCCAGTCGATTAAATTCAAATTGAATTGACAAAACACATTTAAATTTACTACGCTTAGATATTGATTCCAAAAATTATGAAATTTGAAACCTAATAATAGTTTGACATTCCGGATCCAACAAAAGTGGTTTCATCGAAAACGGAGGTCATTTGCAAAATGGCTATTTTTAAGGGCTATATATTATTATAATATATATAAATTCCATAGCGACTGTTCTAAATTATAAACTAGTCATAACTTTCAATTTATAAAGTGAAATCTCAGTTTTTCACATTCCTTAGAAAGATATTTTTAAACAGATGCAAATATTTCTTGTTTTACTGAAATCCGATTTATATGGAATTCTACATATTCATTTGAAATTTAGAACCAAATTTTCAAATTACCGCGCCATTTCTAGCTCGTTTTATAAGTAAAATAAATTTATACATTCTAACTTTGATTTAAATAAATTTTTAGTAGTTATTATTTAAAATGTATCATTTTAAATATTCGAAACCCATTAAAATAGCTGAAATAAATTTTTTAAATTGGTTCAGAAATTCCGTGTTGTTCCAATCTCCCCCACTTAAAATCTTTTTGTCCTCGAAAAGGACTAGAGCTGAAAGTTTTTTAACTAACCAACTCAACTTTCAATCTGGCTTAAGTTCTTCAACTTTTCAGTTTCAAAGAACTTTCCAATTTCTAAAAAAATTTGGCTAACACCCTAAATTTTCGAAAAATATCGCCATAATCTCCTTTTTACGGGTTGACCGGTAAAAAGACAATTTGCCTCACAGGGCCATTATCATCCAAAAAGAAAAAGCCAAGCGACTTTCCAGTTGGCTCATAAAATTATCAAACCCAATGAATATAGTAAACATGTACCTATTTGTCGGGCACATAATTTTATTTCTCTTCTTAGCTTCCATGCTATGACATGTTCAATATATATACATGTACATATATGCAACTCCCAAGAGTTTTTAATTTGAATTTAATTTTGTACTGTATTTTCTTTCTGTTTTTGTAAACCGTCAACAGTTTCTAGAGTTTGTAAAATACTAGGCGATTCAGTCAGGGTGTTGACTGACAGTTGACATAATCTGTAAAATCTGGGTTACTATTTACGGGGCCGTAATCACGGGAAATTTGATTGAGAGGATATCGGTCAGTCTAGGGTTTTGAGCGTAGGATTAGAATTGGAGCAGGGATTGCGAGTGTACATGGTCTTGTATGCGGGTTCTGTTCTATCACCTAGTAGAAACCTTAGGAATGCAGCAGTAGGCAGGGTTTTGCCGAAGCTGGGTATATCTGTGTGTAATTTATTTTCTGCATTTCGGTTTCTGCTATATTCTGTGATCTGTTTATTATTATATATCTCGTTATATTTTTAATTCAGCTAAAAACTGTGCTAAACCCTATTCACCTCCCTCTAGGGTTAATCTAGATCCAACAAGTGGTATCAGAGCAGGTTTTCTGTTTAACTCTAGAGTAATAGTGATCCCTAGTTGTCAGTCAATAGAGAGTTAGTCCAGTCATATTCCATCTATTTTCAATGGTACAGATTTTTTTAAATTGGAAATTAGAAATGAAATCCTATTTAAAATCTGTTGATACTAAATGTTGGAATAGTATTATAAATGGGTATGATATTGTAAATAGGGTTGATATTGAATTTAATTTACGCGCTACTCATATTTTATATTCTTATATTAATGATGTACAATATAGCCTTATTTCTCATTGTTTAACTACGCACGAAATCTGGCAGATTCTCAACGCGCTGTATGGAAAAACTGACAACTGCTCAAAACCCCAGAAAGTCAACTCAGCTTCAGATTTGTGCTTAACAGGTTGTACATATGGAAATTCAGTTGGAGACTCAACAAGAAATATTTCTTATAAACATTTAACTCATCTTCAAATGGTTTAACTGAATCTGTTGAGAATCTAAAATCTAAAAATAAACTTTTGAAATTTGAGAAGCTTGAGTTGATCTGCAAAATTAATCTTTTGGAATCAAAACTCAAAAACGTTAAGAAGACTTCAAATTCTAGTTGCAAAAATTGTTTAAATTTGAAAAATGATCTTGTTCATCAAAATAAAAATATTCAAAAACTTGAAAATGAAATCCTGATTTTAAAAGAGAAAAAGATAGAGCATGAAAGCATAAATAATTGTTTGCAAAGAGAATTTGAAAATTTTAAGACGACTAAATATTCCAAATATATTGTTGAATGACAAAATTTGTCGAAAACTGAGTCTATTCTGAATGAACTAGAAATTGAGATTGAAAAACTCAAGAAATTTGAATCTGAGAGTTGAAAACATTTTGAATTCGAAATTGCTGAGTCCCAAACCAAAATTAAATTGCCTAATGATGAAAATTTGGTTTGAAATCTGATTTTGAGAGATGTAAGATCACTAAAAATCGCTGCTCAGATTTAATGAAAGAAAACAGTGATCTTAAATCCAAAATTCAACGATTAGAATCAACTTTGGATAAATTTTCTAATGGGGAAAAAATCGTTGAATATGTTGTTACAAAACCGAGTTTCTGTTGGAAATAAATATGGTATTGGCTATGGGAAAAATAATGCTTTTGAAAAGCGAAATTCAAATGATTTTAAAAATCCTTCAGACTGCTTTGAAAAGAATCGATTTGGAAATCTAAACTCTGACAATTTCAAAGGATTTTTAAAACACAATCATATTGAGAACTTGTTATTTAACAAACCATTTAAACATTTTTGGATCCCGAAAGGAAATAAAATAAATTCATGTAAGATCAAATAGATTTGGGTTCTCAAGGCCACGTTAGTAGATTCAAATGGATTGTTGTATAAAAGGTTTGGGTACCGAAAGTCCATCATATAGCTATGAGTGGTAAAACAATCTTTGTTAGACCACTCGATCCTATAAACTGCTAGGTACCAAAGAAAGCTGAGGAACTGCTAGGCAAAAGAGATTTGGATTCAAGCTGCTTAATACTTCTGTAACCATTCATAGTTCCTTAGCCAAATCCATTGAGTTAGAGATCCTGATTTACATTGGATTCTGGTATGATCTCTAAACTCACCTTTGTAAATATTCTTTGTTTTTATTTTCGTTGTTTATTTCTCCTTCTGTCCCTTCTGGTTTTTTTTTTTTTTTTGATTTGTCACTTCCATATTTTTTTGGGCTTTCTTAACGTCCAATTGAAGTATTCATGATCTTCTGGAAATTCACTCTAATTGAATAAAACTCTAATTTTTTTAATTTAAACTTATAAATCTGCAATTGTTCTGAAGTTTCTTTTCTATCTTCTGAATTCCTAACAGTGTTGGAATATTCTTGTCATATCTTGAATATTGTTAATTTGAATTCTAAATTTTTGAAGATTTGAATAACTAATGTAATTTCACACATCTATGCTATTTTGAGTGTCTTCTAATTCATTTTAGAAAGGCTTGAAATATTATACTCATTACAGCACACTGCTACTTCTCATTCGTGATAATTTCATTGATTTTTAGATTGGCTTGGAAATTATATTATGTCTTGAATCAGTGATACATAATGAAATTCATCTTCATTCATGATCATTATGGTTGAAATTTGTTTGTTTGAAATCATCTGAAATTTCTTGATATTCTGAATTTCACACGCTTCTTAAATTTGAAATTATCAATTTTGTGTGATTGATTCATTGTATCTCAAAACTTGACATTGATTCAAGTGATTTCAAATAAATTATTTTTAAATCATGAATATCTCTCAAATTTGATGTAAATGATCTGAATTTTCTTTGGGCTTGTCAGAGATATTTGTGAAAATTTCTTTGAAAATACGGTCTTGAAAATTACTCTTATTTCATGATTATTTGATTTGAATGTTTGTTTGTTTAGAATCATTTGAAATTATTGATTTATTGGATCTCACACATATCTTGAATCTGAAATTAATAATCTGGTGTGATTGATTCATTGAATCTCGAGTTTTCCATATCCCTTTAAATGATTTAAAATAAACCATATATTTAATCTTAGATCATGAACCATTCTTTGACTGTTTGAAATATCTTTGAAACATCTCCTTGACAAGTCTTCTTTGAAAATAATTTTTGTGTTGCTCTGATATTGTTTCAGATAACTACCTGTTTTTATTGAAATACTGTTTTGCTGCTTTAATTGCTGAATCTGATATGCTTCATGTGCTAATCTTGTCTGCTTAGGCTTTGGACTTAAATTTCTGCTGTCTGTAATATTCTTGTTAGTCTCATATGTCTTGTTACAATCTTCATTAATTGGGACACCAATTGGTATCAAAAGTGCTAAATTTTTATGTATAATTTTTTTTCTTCCTATTTCTCTTGTCCTGTATAGCTCTACATATCCCTCTTGTAATCGATTTTCAATTTTACAAATATTTTATAATTCATCAAAATTATTACCAGATTTTGAATTTGTGATGAATTATGACTGCAGTATATTTCACAACAAGAGGAGATTTTATTTGAATTTTCATGATGGTTGAACATTTATTATAATATCTTTGAATTGGCAATTTTTTCACGAACATCTCGTTTATCTATCATCATTCTACCATCCATCATGATTCTATATTAATGTGGAGAGTTAATATTTATAAAATCATCTTTTTAAAATAGTGGAAATTACTTGTGATAGAAATGGGACTATATTATTTTTCAGAATTAGTGATAATTGAAAATTTTCAATGATCCCGGTACAGTCGAGCATATTTCATAATATGATTAATTTAGAAATTTATTTCACAAACCATTTCTGTACCTACCACATTTCTATCATCCATACTGGTTTTATATAACGAGGAGTTTTTCCAGTTAAAGCTGAAAATATAAATATATAATTATACACATGTGTGTCTCTAACCTCATTCAAAAATCCAAGCTCTGGTCATGCGTGGTTAAGAGACAACTTATATTTTAAGCTGCGGCTGACCTCATTTAAAAATCCAAGCTCTGGTTATGCATGGTCAGTGTGCTCTTAAATAAAAAATAAAAGAAAAGGAAAAAATGTGCTATAAAGTAGAAATAAATCTAAAATTCTCCTTTGAGTATAAAAACCAGCCTATCAATCCATATTCTATTTGTGAAATGTGTTAATATCTTATGATGTATTATGATTTGTTGATTGATAACTACTGGGATTTAAGACTATTTGATTTTTTCACTTAATTTGAATTATTAATTATAGTCCAAATCCATCACTGTTTTTGTGCTCATTTTTATATAAAAAAAATTGGAAAATAATTGGAAATATATGTATTTGAAACTCTTCTCTATTTTTATAATTTCATCGTAAATCCATCATTCTCTATAATGTGAAATATGCCACCAATTCTTAGTTTATTATGATTTTTGTTTGGCTGATTGAGATTTATGATGACCGTTCTTCCTCTTAAGCTGATACTATATTTATTAGTCATTTTTCATCCATATTTTGAATTCTGTGTCCTTTTGATGATAACAAAAAGGGGAGAATGGGTTGAGATTCTGATTTATGAGTGAATATTCTATAAATATTTATAGAATTGAAAATTTATTCAATATATTCTTTTCACTCTTGCATATATGGTATCAGAGCTAGGGAGAGTTTTGGTGTAGAGGGAGCATCCAAATAGTGGGAGTTCCACTATTCATGAACAAACACATTTATTATATTCAAAATCTTTTTATTTGTTTGTCATCATCAAAAGGGGGAGATTGTTGTATATAACGTAGTTGTATACATAATTATATGATTTTTGTTTAATGATAACAAACAAGTATATATTATTTTAAATGTGTTTGTTATTGTAATGTTACATCACATCACAGACAGGAATATAATATTTATATTTAAACAGAATACTACTGTACACGAATTTAAATATTCACACAGTATTTTATTTAAATATGATATTTTATTTCAACATTTCAAACAGTACAAAAATTATACTGTACTGTTTTACATATCACTGATACACTACATTTCATAACAATTTCTTTTACATATCATGTTCTCTCTACAACTCTCGTACACCGTCACTCATCAGTACAAACACTTTGTTTTACACATTTCACTGACTATATTGTTCTTCTGCTTCAATCTTCTGTCTTCTGTCTTCACAGCTTATAGTCAGTCCAATTATCACCTGCTTACCTGTCATATATAGAAACATACACACAGTACACTACAATAGAATTTAAACTGAATATATGCGAATATAAATTTTATTTTTACAATTTTATTTGCCCCAGATTTCTGGTGTGTTTCTCATCATTTTTACTGACTTGATCAGATTAATCTGTGACTAGACAGCTTGTGATATTCACAGTGAAACACTGTAAATACCACAAGGCAGCCAGTTTATATATGTACAGGGATAGGGAAAAGTTTTCTGATCGACTGCATACACACACGTGCATATATATACACGTGTGCACTGCCGCGCCAATCAATACTGTGTGCAACTGAGGAGTAGCCACATGAACCATCTCGACTCAGTGCATAGATGAATACAACTCAATGTAAAATCAACAGCAAGTTTAAATGGTCGAACCAACATAATGATTCTCGAATCAACACAAATTTGTAAGACAAATCAAGGAAAATCACAAGAACAAACGAATATGGCAAATCACATAATTCAAGCATGCAACCAACATATGAATGGTGGCAGATCAATGTAAATGATCACAACAAAGTACAAAGTGGAGCTGCATGGTTAGATGGATAGTGCAACAACATATAAAGGCACCCAACTCTCGACAAAATCATAGCAAAGTGCATTTCAGTAAAGTGCAAGTGATCTTCGAACAGGATCAATTCATTTTTTACAATATATATATATATATATATATATATGTATATATATGTATATATGTATATGCAGCAGTGAGGTTCAAAGTCAACAAGCATAGTAGTGGTCGAGCCAGTCAATACAAATTTATGGGTGCAGGATGTAAACTGCAGCTTGGCCAAGCTAGAATGGGTAGTGATTGCAAATACATGATCAAACAGCATTGTAGTTTGTCAAGCAAACATGTGGTGTTGCAAGAGCTTTTAATACTGAATTGCATGTACAAGTTTTTTTTTAAACAGCACAACCAACATACATATACATTTGAGAGCAGCATCTACTCAAAAGTGTGATATGGCAGTATACAATTATGATAACAACAAGGTGCATACAAAAAATTTCAGTAAACATAGTGTACATGGCATTCGGAAGATCAAAAGTGTTCACAAGCAGAAACGATGAATGAACAGCTAGTTATACATGGTGTCACATTTACTAGTATGGAAGAACACATGAAAGCATGCACAAGTAATATGCAAAAATGGCGCAGCAAGCATACAGTGTTCATCAGCATGTAAACATTATGGTGAAGGACTTTCAGATCATGCTCAAGGAAAGCATCAGATTCAAACAGTCATGACACATTCAGATTATCATGTTCAGGAAAGCATATACATATGATTTGCATACAATCAATGGAAGGGACAAAATTATTTCCAGAAATCTCAGCAACAAATGGAAATGTGTAAATCAATGCTTTCAGAAATGGCAAAGTCTTTGAAAGGAAAATGTTCTATTTTACTGGGGTATGTCAAAGTTGGCATAAATGTTGTTCACAAATCAATCTCCAGAAACAATTCAAGTTTTAGATTGAGCAAGTAATTATTTTTAATGAATTCATGTTGGCAAGAATTATGGAAAGCAAATCACAGGAGATCTTCAAGGAATACTTCCAGAGATAATGATTCCAGAAATTAGTATATACTGTTTTGGCTAGAGTGTCTCACTATCTTAAATTTTTTCCTGAAATACTGATGTCATTTATAAAGGGCAGAAAATCAAATAATTTATTTCCCAAAATTTCCTCAATCATACTTGGCAAGCAAATAATCTCCAGAATTGACTTTTTAATCAATACCGTGTGACTTCAAAGCCAAAAGGGAAAATCTGTTTTTAAAGACTACAAATAAGTTCGATTTCATCACCGTAAATCACACATGTTTCTTCAATGCTAAGGAATCAAATTAAAATCGAGTATGTCAAAAGAGGAAGCCAACGCAAAATCAGTCAAGCCATCACGTGAAATCAGAGTGTTGATTTAGGATTTCCTAAATCCTATTATATACACGCATATCATCACAGGAAAGAACGACGGAAAAACCGACAAATCAATTCAAACATTTCAAGGCAATATTTTTCAGAAAAACTCACTTTGTTTTCGGTCAAGAGAAAGACAGAAAATTCCCCAAAATCAGAGAGCATCCAATTGACAAAGCAGAAAGCTTCAAGCTTTGAAGAATCAAAGATCGGTTTTTTTTGCATCGATTGGAATTTTGGGGATTTTCAGAAAACCCTAGAGGAGCTGCCATTCTTTCACAAAGCAAAGAGAACGGATAAAAATAAAGAGAGGTGCAACCGAGTTACAAAATGGCCAGCCATAATTTTCTAAAGGGATGACCCCTTGTTTTAGCTCCCAAGAGTTTTTAATTTGATTTTAATTTTGTATTGTATTTTCTTTCTATTTTTGTAAACCGAACAATAGTTTCTAGTGTCTGTAAAATACTAGGGGATTCAGTCAGGGTGTTGACTGACAATTGACAGAGTTTGTAAAATCTGGGTTACTGGTTACGGGGCCTTAATAAGGGGAAATCTGATCGAGAGGATATCAATCAGTCTAGGGTTTTGAGCGTAAGATTAGAATAGGAGCAGGGATTGCGAGTGTACATGGTCTCGTATGCGAGATCTGTTCTATCACCTAGTAGAAACCTTAGGAATGCAGCAGTAGGCAGGGTTTTTCCGAAGCTGGGTATATCTGTGTGTGATTTATTTTCTGCATTTCTGTTTCTGCTATATTCTGTGATCTGTTTACTATTATATATCTCGTTATATTTTTAATTGAGCTAAAAACTGTGATAAACTCTATTCACCCCCTCTATGGTTAATCTAGATCCAACAATACCCTCTACTGAATTTTGAAGGCCCTTTTGAGGAAATGTTAGCATGATACAGCAGAAGTTGTAGTGCCAAGTATACTAGAAGGAGAAGGGGTTGAACGAGAAGCGATAGTGTAATGAGTTCAAACTCATATTTTGGAAACAGAAATTAAGAAGCTATGCAATCGTGAAGTTAAGACAGTTAGAGCACAATGGAGTGAAGCTCAAGAAGATGCAACTTAGAGGGCTGAAGACTAGATACGCACATCATACCCTTTTTGAGGTTATATCCTTGATCTCTCTTTTTTCTATAAAGTTTATCTGCATGCTAGTCTTTATCTTTTAAGTATATCCTCTCAGTCCTATCCTCGATCCTTAGGTAGAAACCAATGGATGTAAACATGTGTTTGAGACATGTTATGTTTGGTGGATGCAAGTGGATGTAAGTGTTTGCTAGTGGTTGCTCGTGGATGCATATACACAAACATTAGGCACTAGATCGACTCCGTCACTTCCATATTACATATGCATGAGTGGATTTTTATATATATGGATTGGAACTTTAGGTGATATCATATGGATGAAGCATTTGAATGTATGGTTGTGCACTTATATAGAAACGATATGTATCAATAAGGTTCTTTTGCATACATAATGGACGCATGGCACTATCATGAATTGCATTAAGGAGGTCAATTGAATCAGTAGGCCGCCTGATTTTGCATTTGAGTAAGGACATATACACACACTATGCATATGTTCATGAAAAACATTAGAAACCTTTTTAAGGACAATGGATGCCTGTGATTGAATGGTTGAGTAGATGGATGTTGGATGGTAGGATATACATTCTTCTTAACTTGAAGATTTCGGGGACGAAATCCTTTAAGTAGGGGGAATGTAACACCCCATAATTTTAAAACGGGGTATAAGAGATATTAAATAATAATTAATTATTAAAAGAAGAATTAGATAAAACGGGTTACACCATTGCGTTCGTCTTGGAATTCTGCTTGAGATAGAGTCCGAGTTTGCGTAAAACGGATACCGTATAAAGAAGATATGGATGAACGAAGTTAGGCAGAAAAACCGAAAGTCGATCAGAATGCACTGGCGCACTTCACAAGTGCGTCAGTACAAAAATGCACTGGTGCACCTGCCAAGTGTGCCCATACCAATCCAGCACAGAATTCTGGAGTGTTCTGTGATGATGTGTCTTCTTCTGAGTGGCCTGATGACATGTATTTGAGCTGGGTGGTTCTGATGGACTCCTTGTTCATCTAAGGGCTCTGAATAATCATAGACATCTATATATACGTAGCTAAACCTAAACTCTAACATCATAACCCTAAAACTGTGATGTCGTCTTGCTGTTCGTCTACAAGGTAGCCTTGCCTCCTTCATCCCCTCTAAACTAGAAAATCAAATCCAAATTAGTAATCGATTAAGAAGAACATCAAATCAAACGTCTGCATCAAAGGGTAGCTTTTCAAATTCAAAAATCAGATCCTAGAAATCAAGATCCGTCCTTTTTCTGTATGTTCGGTTATTGTTCCGATTTAAACACCTAATAAGAAATCATGGCTGTAATAACTGGATCTAGAACTATGCCTACTTCTATTCGTGCCTATCCTTTTTTGAATTATGAATTTCTTATGCCTATTGGACTGTTGTGACTGACATAGAAAAGCCTATCATGCCTATTGGACTGTTGTGGCCGGCATAGAAAAACCTATCATACCTATTGGACTATTGAGACCGACATAGAAAAACCTATCGTACCTATTGGACTGTTGAGACTAACATAGAAAATCCTATCTTGCTTATTGGACTGTTATGACTGACATAGAAAACCTGTCATGTCTATTGGACTTTTGTGACTTATATGATGAAACCTATCATGTTATACATCATATGCCTTTGAGACTATTAGGACATATACATTTGAACCTATCATGTTGTATTAAATTTGTGGTTCTTTTATGTACATTGAATTACATGCTAAGTTATGTTAATACATGTTATATGTTAGATCCAAGCTAGTACACATGTTTAAGATCTATATAAGTTCATGCTTATACAATTAGACCTATGCTAGTTCGCATGTTAATTGGATCTAATTTAAATGCAAGATTACGTTCATGTGCTTGATTAAGTTTATGTCGTTCTATCCAAAATTTATACTACGCATGTTGATCTATATTGTTTATACCTGTTGAAATATTACATGTCCCTTTCTTTTCCCTTTTGTTTATAAGTTAGGCTAATTTGCGTGCCTTACGTTCTATGTGAATTATGCGAACGAATAATGGGGGAAACGTTGGGGAAAAATATTTAATTGCATGCTATTGGCATAGATTGGCTCATAATCATGTAAATAATTAGTAGCATGAAATGGTAGAATTTGTATACCTAGTGTTATGGACATAATTTAGAGGGTAAATGGGGCATGACTTGAATTGACAACACTGGTGGATAATTTACATGTAAACAATAAATATGTAAATTAATTAAAAGATGAATATGCCTAATCCGAGGTTAGATTGAGTTACGGTGTAAGACTTCCCAGAACCGCCAGGCACATCCAACAACCGTAACAATATAGATCTAATGTGAGAGGTTAGCCCATTAAGCCCAAAAACCCAAGGTTAGATTCAGTTGCGGTGTAAGACTGCCCGGAACTGCCCGGCACATCCAGCGACCGCAACAATATAGATCTAATGTGAGAGGTTGGTGCTTTAATGAATAAATTAAAGCTAAGAAACAGACAGGCTAATAGTGGTAGGGCTCAGTTAATCAAAGCAACACTTAACCAATATAACATGATGTGTGATAGGGTTAAGTAACACAAGAGGGCAACACTTAACTAATGTAACATGACAAGTGGTAGGGTTAAGTAACACAAGAGGGAAACACTTAACCAATGTAACATGACAAGTGGTAGGGTTAAGTAACACAAGAAGGCAACACTTAATCAATGTAACATGACAAGTGGGTAGGTTAAGTTAACTCGACTATAATGACGACACTTAACCAATATAACATGATGAACGAGTGGGGTTAAGTTAATGGGTAACACTTAACCAATATAATATAATGAATGAACAGGGTTAAGTTAATAGAAAACGCTTAACCAATTACAACATGATGAATGAGAAGGGTTAAGTTAATAAGAAACCCTTAACCAACATGACATGATGTGTGGATGGGTTAAGTTAACTTGAATGGATGGATAACACTTAGCCAATTTGGGGGTATACGAATAGACCCTAGAAAACCCTAGTAACGGGGACCCATTTCAGCAGTAACTCACACAGATGTATCACGGTACCTTGAACTAGGCAGGGTAGGGCACGATTACTGGGCTGATTATAAGCAGTCAAAATAGCGGTAGGGGTGCAGTAGTGTAGTTCCGATGGAGTATGGGGGTGCACGTGCTCCAGAGTGGAAAAGCAGGCACTGGGCATCAGTAGTATATACTGTGCATCTAGAATTTGTGTCGGGCTTCTATCATAGGGATTGATACACCTTATGGTGGGACCAGCACAGGGTATCTACACGCAAGAGAAGGCCGATCGACACAGACACAAGGAAAAATTAATACAAGTAGGGAGCCGATCGATAGGGTAATAAGGGTACATCTAACATCTTCATGGCAATTAGGCTGATTGAGGTAAGACCTTCATACTAGATGTACACCTGAAGGCTACCACAACTGCGGGGTTGGGATCACCTTATTTTATAACACATGATACTAGATGGGACACTAGTAGGGAATACGGATCCTTTTTCACAGGATACTAGTTGGGACACTAGTAGAGGATACAGATCGTTCCATAAAAGACACTAGTTAGGACGCTAGTTGGGTGGTGCAGAGAAAATAGGAAATCAGAGAAAGAACCGAAGAGTATTCATTGTATCTTACCGTGTCATATCTAACGATCATCATTTGTTGTCTTGCTATGATTATTATCATGGTTATGTCTGGTATTTAGTTTATTCATGTCATGATCCTTTTACCTGTTTACATGCTGAATAATCACTGGACTTACCAGACTTATATCTGACCCGTTTTCTTTCGCCTTCTTTTCTTCCGTTCCCCCCTCCCCCCAGGTTCACACGGAGGAAATATCACCACTTAGCTCAGTCTTCTTTCCAAGCTCGAAGATAGACGATGTATTGCTTTGGACTCTCTTTTCCACTGCTATGGCTGGCTCATGCTTTATTGGGGAATATCATTGTCATTTTATGCTTCTTTATTTTGATAAACAAGATAGATGCTTTGTTGTAATGGGTAAGGGTGTTTTGGTGTTGGAAAACAATCTTTGTACAAGCTGTTTTACCATGCTGCTGTTTTATCAATAAAGTAAAGTTTTATTTATTTTATGTTGTTTAAATTTTGTCTGTTTTGTAATTTATATGTTCTATACACTTATGACGCTCCACTGAAGGTAATGCATTCCCTTTGTGAGTGACCTTAACGGAGGTGGGGTGTTACAGTCTTCCTTTACAGTAGCTCATCTCAATTATTACCAAATCGAATTCCATTCAATTCCAATTTAATATATTAGATTGGAAAACTTTACTTTGGAAATTTTCCATTAAATCTTAATAAAAAGATTTATAAATTCCAAATCGTCTCTTCACTGTTAATTGGGTTAAAAAACAAATGTTATTTAAAACACTGTTCATGATAACCACAAAATCCAATTTCAACTCAGTTCTAATTAAATATTAATTAATTGGTAAACTTCTCTAAATCTTATTTAAAAGATTTATTCTTTTCTCATCGGGGTTTAAGAACAGTGTTATTGAAGACACCATTCACAACAAACCCAAAACCCAAGTGACATTAAATACAAGGCCCTGAACAGAAATAATATCAGCTTATATTCAATATCAAATTCTACAACCAACAAATAACATACTGGGAATAACGATATCTATATTTTCCAAGTACCTTAACGATATCCATATAATCACGGAATCCAACATCGAAATATTCTGAATATTATTCCCATTCGAATCCATTCCAATTCATCCTTTGGTAAATTCTGGTTATATTAAAACCATTTTCTAATCCAATTTATTTATTTAAAAACACTGGATTATTATTCTAGTTAATAACTAGTACATTCATATAAAAATATATTTTTATCTTTTCAAACTGGAATATTTCATCCAAAACCTTTCCCAGTCATTTATTATGATTTTACATAATTTTTTCCATATTTTTAATAATTTTAATATCGCCATTTCAGTCGGTTTCCAATAACGGCCATCGAACTGCATCCATAGCGACCTTTTTTGAAATTGATTTGGACATAATTTGAAATCCAACCATTCAAATTTAAATCTCTTATATTTGTTGGAAAGCTCTTTTCGATACAAACCCAGCGGTTCCGATTTTAGGAGAATCTGGCGGTCGGATCTCCCGTTACAATATTGAAGACTAGATGTGTTATTCTGGTTATCTCTACTTTTCAGATTATAGTAATATTATGTAGTTTTGTACTGGAGTGAATATTTGTGGTGGTATACAGTTATAGCATTGAGTTTGCAATTTTGAAATTTCTTTTAAGTAATAAAAGTTTGCATTTAACTTAAAAAAAATAAAATTAATTGTCGACTATAAATTTATATCTTTTCCAAATAATCGAATTAGAACTCGAAACTTGTTTTAGAGCGTTTAAAATAAAAGTTAAAGCCTAAAATCGTCGATCGTGACGTTTTGATTAGAGTTTGGAACCGCGAGGCGTTTAAAATAAAAGTTAAAGCCTAAAATCGTCGATCGTGACGTTTTGATTAGAGTTTGGAACCGCGAAATATTTTACATAATAAGGGTCGCATTCAAATATCCACATATCGCTTTCATAAAATCTATATAAATCTTGATATAGCAGAAAAATCTTCAACAAAATGTGGGCAAATCTTTTCGAAATCTCAAACGAAATCAAGACCAAATATTTGCAAGACCTGGGATAAGGATATACTCTCCTTTGTCAAAAACTTTAGCTTATCTTGTTTCGGTATTTTGATATTATTAAAAAACCACATCATTTTGTCTTCATTTGTTCTTTGAAATACAGCAGCATAAAATCAAGCCTCACGTCTCTAAATCTTTGAAAAATTCTATAAAATAAAAGACTTAATGAAATTAAACAACTTCAGATTCGTTGAGATCATGAGGGTATAAGCTTCAATCTCATATACTTTTCTATGTGTTCGAAGCTATTTGAGTTCGTTGTTTTATTCTTCATTGCGTGGATGGAATTCGGATTTTGTGCAAATAGAAGACGAGTTAGGAATTCTAAGTTTATATTCAGGTTAATGGCACCGAATAGCTTTGGTCCTCAATTTTTATAGGATCTCGGTGCAAACTACGTTTGCACAACCTTGCATCCATGTATGGATATCGAAAAATGCAATTTGGGGGAGGTGATCGAGTTGGGTGCTATGGTGATGTGGTGATAGAGGTTTGGAAAAGAGGAGCAGTTATGGTAGTTTAATCGGATTTTGTGCAGAAGGGAGGGAGATATGGGCTTAGGAAGATCACTGTTGTGTTGGGTGCTATAGGAGTGGGATTTGTTACGTTGAGAAAGAAGAATTAGGCAAAGAGGGATTAACTTAATTACGGTTTTCAAGTAAATAGTATAATTTATTATAAGTAATTAAGATAACGAAGTTTTAATTATATCCAAACTTGTAAAATTAATAACTCTTTCATACTTTATTTGAATTGCACGAAACAAGATCCATTGAATTCGTATAGACTATGGTTACGCATAAGAACTGGTTGGGGTGATTTGGAGTTGATGAGAATTTTATCCAATTTTAAACGTCCATTTAAAATTGGATAAAATGACATAGGTTCGTCCATTGAAAATGAAAAGTGAGTTAAATCTCACGTTTGCTGAAATACTATGATGTGATTAAACACATTATAATCTATTGTTGTTAGTATAAATTGGGTGTTTTGGATACTTTGTTTGATTGATAGTTAACGATATTTATATTTCCATCGTTCTAAATAAATTAGATTGGATTATTTGTTCGTATGCATATATAAAATGATACTATGAGCTGTGATGCAGTGAATCCAACTGGATTCCTCAAATATTTTATATGTTATTGATTTCATATTTATTCAATGAAACGACCCGAACTTCCCCGTGAAGGAAGCCCGGATAGAATTGAGAACACGACAAATCAGAACATAAAAACAAGAACATTTCATTGCTTATTACAACAATTTGCACCAGAATACAAGAATATATAGAGTGCGAATAAATATTACACATTGACTAAATATCAGAGATTTACAAGTTACAATGCAGCAGAAAATTTACAAAACACAACTGAAAGAGAGAAACGGATACAGAGCTTTCCGAATATCATTCCAGCTGTACACCAGGATCTTGTGAATATAAATCAGCAAAACCAAAACTACTAGCTGCCCGTGCGGAAAATAGGGGCACCAAGAGTTTAGGTTAAAAAACTAAACTCCAGGTCAGTCATGTGACTGGTGTGAGAACTAAAACAGTTATTTAAAACTTTACTTTAAATCAGATATATCAAGGTACCACGCCGTATAACACGGAATGGGTTTTCTCCCAAGAATACCAGTGCATAAAACAAATCAACGCAATGCTTTTTGGAAAAATGAAGCTATTATAAGACCCAGGTCCTATCACACAATGCAACGCAAGCCGGGGGATAGGGTTTTCCCTTATAATAGCCAAACATGCTTGGTACGTTAAAACAAATCATTTGATGCTATTATAAGTGCATAATGTATAAACAACTTCAAATATAAATGAATCAATCCTAGGCGGCATGGGTACCATATATCATGTCGCCAATACTAGGATCTACAATCAAAACCTCCAAGTTATGTATTGGAAGTTGGATTTCCATCTGTGAACCAAAGCAAGGGATCGTCCTTACCGCTTCGAGACGCTCTAGCCCGTGACTCAGGCAAGTACTCTGTCAAGCCTTCGGATTATCAGGGCCGGTCCACTCGATGTGGATTAAAATGCCTGAACACTACGTTTCCTTGCCCTATGGGGTGTAACTGGTTATATCCCGACCAAACTATCTGCCTCGGAACGACCGATATAACTGAGGCGCCTCGCTATCCATCATCCACGTAAGTAAAACGTAACGACCCGTATTTCGACGGTATTATAATTTATTTATTTAAATAATGACTCAGAGAATTTAATGGTTGTTTAATTAAATAATATTGAATATTTAATTAATATAAATAATATAATAATATATTTATTTCCGAAATAGTCGGAAATAGTGGAATTCACAATATATCGTGAATTGGATTATTCAAAATGTATAATTCAGTTTAGAATTGAATTATAATAACAAATATATTTAAATAAACGACAGTTTGAACGTATAATTATATTATAATTATAATCGAGCTCGAAATGGCACTGCAGATCGAAATTTGGCGATTCCAACTTTAACCGAATATACAGGGTCCGTTTTAAATCGGAATTCTGTGAAACAAGAAACGTTCGGAGCTGGTGAAGTATATTTTTCTAATGGAAGAGAAAAATCGGGATTTCCTTGTGTAGATTTTGATCTATGTCCAAATAAAATTTTAGAAAAGTCACTATGGAATTCCTTTGAAATTTATAAATATATATTTATATTATAAAAGTATTATATATATAAATCGAATATCGATATAAATGGGAATTATGAAATATTGAGTTATAAATCCAATTGGAGTTGTATGATATTCTAGTGTGGATATATACGATAATATTAATTTTTAAATATTTAATTCAATTATTTTTAAACATATTTATATATTTAAATGGGTTATTTAGAGCTTTAAAAATAGCTAGTTTTGCAAACGACCTCCGTTTTCGATGAAACTAATTTTGTTGGATCCGCAATGTTAAATTATTGCTAGAGTAAATTTTTGTTATTTTTGGGGTCAGTATGTGGCCGTACGGGTTTTAATGTGAAAAGCAGTCAGTACCTTGACGGTTAAAAATACGCTGTGTGAGCAAATGAAGTTGGAATTCGAGGAAACTAGTTTCGTTGGGTCCGTAATGTCGAAATGTACCTGCATGCCCATTTTTCATGATTTTTGGATATTTTGTGTGACCATAGGAATTTTAAAGGATAAATAGAATCAACGGTTCATTAAATTTGAATATTAAATTGAATATTCAATTATTTAAATTTACTTATAAATATACTTCCATCTTTCCTAAACCTAATTCTAATCCTCTGATAGTCAAAAATTCAAGCCGCCAGTTTTTTCCCTCTTCCAAGCAAAAACGCGAGCTTCTCAAATCACAGAAAAATCAAATAAAATCCTACAAATGGAAACACATATATATATATATATATTTAGGATATTGGAGTGCTTCTCTTCACTATGGTATAAGATTTGGGGGGTTCGAACCTACTTTGGTTCGCTGTGTATTTAATAGTGTATTTAGGGTTTGAAATTCCTTCGAAACAATGAAGAATGGCTTCAATTCAATGTTGCTGCTAGATTCCTGGGATGAAATGGAGTATTGGTGTGGAGTTTGGTGAATTTTTGCAACTAAAATTGTCGGTGTTGTACTGTGCTAGGTGCGTCGAAGACCGGAAGTCGCACTGGGTAGGAAAGGGCCGAGTTAGGGAAAGGTGGTATCAAATCGAAGAGATTCAGAAGGGGAATGAAATTGTGGCTTTTGTGTGTGACTCGGTGGAGAGATGGAAGTGTGCTGGAGAGGTGTACGAGTGGAAATGGCGTTGGATTTCTTCCTGGAGTCACGGTAATCAGTTTAGGAAAGAAAAGGTAGTTGGGCCTGAGTATTACAAGTAGATGGGCCGGAAAAGAAAGTAAGCCCAATTAAAAATTAGTTTATTTAAATTTAAATATGCGTGCTAGTTTATAAAATGTACAACTTTATCATACGTGATCGAAATTCAGCGAAATAAGATCCGTTTGGATCGTATGGACGAGCGCTACACAATGGAACCGACGAGGAGTGAATCAGAGCTCGTTACGATTTATAGCGAAATAAATTGTCCGATCTAGATCGAAGAAAATTATCGTTATTTAACAACGATCGTCCAATGTGAGTAAAACTCACCAACTCTATCAGTTCATATTTTTATAATGTATATTTAGAACTGATAAATGATGATTGATTGTTGTGTATTGACTGTTTGGTTGAACTGCTAAGTAATTTGTTGAAATTATAGATCTAGTTATATATATATATATAAATATATATATATATATATATATAAATTGATTCTGTTTAGCAGAATACTTCATAGTGAAATGAAATTGATGTTAATTGTATTGTTTAACATCTGTGGATGCAGAGAAACAGGTCGGAGGAATCCGATTGCATTCCTCAACATTTATTTTATTGTTTTTCATATATGATGATATATGATGTGATATATAATCTGTTGTTGTTGATGTGTGTTAGAATGATATTTATCATTGTTATTTGGTATTTTAAATACCATAAGGAATATTGGAATGTTAAAAAGGAAATTTTCAATGTTGTATTGAAAAAGAAATATATATAAAATCAAAGGATTTTATAGAAAGAGATATTTATAAAATCAACGAATTTTATAAAAAGAAATATTTTTAAAATGAATAGAATTTTATAAAAGGAATTATTTATTCATAAATAAGATTATATAAAAGGAAATATTTGTAAAACATTTACAAATAGAATATTGAAAGGAAATATTTGTAAAACATTTACAAATAGAATTGAAAGGAAATATTTGTAGAACATTTACAAACAGAATATTGAAAGGAAATATTTGTAAAACATTTACAAACAGAATATTGAAAGGAAATATTTGTAAAACATTTACAAATAGAATATTGAAAAGAAATATTTGTAAAACATTTACAAATAGAATTGAAAGGAAATATTTGTAAAACATTTACAAATAGAATTGAATGGAAATATTTGTAAAACATTTACAAATAGAATATTAAAAGGAAATATTTGTAAAACATTCACAAATAGAATTGAAAGGAAATATTTGTAAAACATTCACAAATAGAATATTGAAAGGAAATATTTGTAAAGCATTCACAAATAGAATATGAAAGGAAATATTGTAAAACATTTACAATAGAATTGAAAAGGAACATTAATTTGTTAAATAAATGGAGTAAGATAAAAAGGAGTATTTCATTGTTAAATAAATGGAGTAAGATAAAAAGGAATATTTCATTATTAAATAAATGGAGTAAGATAAAAGGACTATTTATTTGTTAAATAAATGGAGTAAGATAAAAGGAATATATGTTGGGAAAATAAATAGAAAGATAAAAGGAATTATAGTTAATCAAATAAGAGGTAATCGAATATTAGTTATTCGAAAGAGAGTTAATCGAATATTAGTTATTCGAAGAGATTTAATCGAGTATTAATTATTCCAATAAGAGGTAATCAAATATTAGTTATTCGAAAGAGAGTTAATCGAATATTAGTTATTCGAAGAGAGTTAATCGAATATTAATTATTCGAATAAGAGTTAAATCAAATATTAGTTATTCGAATAAGAGTTAGTCGAATATTAGTTAATCGAATAGAGTTTATTCGAATAGAGTTAAAGGAATTAATTGAATATAGTTTATTCGAATAGAGTTAATCCATTAGAGTTAATCGATTAGAGTTAATCCATTAGAGTTAATCAATTAGAGTTATCCATTAGAGTTAATCGATTAGAGTTAATGGAATTAGAGTTGATCCATTAGAGTTAGTCGATTAGAGTTAATCGAATTAGAGTTAATCGATTAGAGTTAATCGGTTAGAGTTAATCGAATTAGAGTTAATCCATTAGAGTTAATCGATTAGAGTTAATCGAATTAGAGTTAATCCATTAGAGTTAACCGATTAGAGTTAATCGAATTAGAGTTAATTGAATTAGAGTTAATCCATTAGAGTTAATCAAATTGTAGTAAATCAATTAGAGATAGTCGAGTAATAGTTAATCGAATATTAGTTATTCGAATAGAGCTAATTGATTTGAGTTAATTAAAAAGGAGTTATCAAATATTAATTATTCGAATAGAGTTAAAGGAGTTAATCGAATATTAGTTATTCGAATAGAGTTAAAGGAATTAAATCGAATATAATTTATTCGAAAGGAGTTAATCGAATATAGTTTATTCGAAAGGAGTTATTGTATATAGTTTATTCGAAAAGGAGTTATCGAATAGAGATTATTCGAAAGAGAGTTATACGTTGAAATTCGATTGTATCGAATTCAGGAAAGTACACTTTCCGTTTTTAATCAAGATTTAATGATTTATTTATAAATTGCCTATTTAGTTATTTAGTTAAATTAAGGAATAAAAGTTATATTTTGAAATTAGATAATTCAGAAGTAGGGATTATAATGCTATAGTTATAATCTGTGTTTTCAATAAAGAAGTGGATTCGTAAATAGAATCCGAGAGTTACATAAGGAAGTTGTTAAAGATTTAGATGGTGAACTTTGTCTATTTCGAAGTTAGAAATGTTGTTTAGTTAAGGTCTGAGAGGTAATTATATCCCAACTTGATTGACTTCGTTTTTAACTAAGGAATGGTTAAGGTTCAATAGTAATGGTTGGTTAAGTGAATATAGTTAATGAGTGTAATGTTTTGAGTTGGCATAGAGATGTTTTATTTAAACATCTGTTTTAATCCCATGAATGATTTTTGGAAACATTTTCCAAATATGATCAGAGATATTTTCTAATCATAGAAAATGAATTGTTTGATGATAAAGAATACTAGAATGATAATGATATGTGGAAAAGAGATGGAAATGTTTTCCAATGTTAATAACTTATATTTTCTAAATTTAGAAAATAAGAAATGTTGAATATATGGAAACACGAATTTGGAAATGGATAATTGAATGACGAATTAAATTAAAGTGGATCAGTGTTGATTAATGATTTGCTCGATAAAATTTCCATCTGGAAATAATATCGTTGTTTGTACACATACTTTTCTTTGATAGTTAACTCACTGACTATCAAAGTTTTTGACCATTTTTCCGTCGTCAATACGGAGAGATCGGGATCAGATTCATGACCTGAAAACCACTCTGTATGGGCATCAGCATTGCGATCAAAAATGATGAAGAAAATTGAAAACGGAGTTATGCAAGGGTTGTCTTGACGATCATAGGTAGCAATCGCCTAAGATGGATTTAAAGAATAGTGCCTTCCGTTTGTCCAGTCCCAGGACCTGTATGGAAGAATGTCTGACAAAGTATATGTAATAGATCATGTAAGTTGATCTCTTCAAACATAATTACGTTTGGTGACGAAGGAATTCATTTCTCTTAGCTGTAAATCCATTGTATTTTTTAGGAAATCAATTTATGATTTGGCGGGTATGACGATGTGACATTCAAAGTGAATAAATGTGTGATCTGTTAGAGATAAGCGTGGCCTCTAGCCTCACAACTAGGAAATAACAAAAATCGGGCAGGCAGTATGGCTAAGTGGTTGACTGCCAATTAGAGTGTATTATCACCTGTCTAGAGATATTCATTTCATTCTTTAATCTATTTGATGCTATCCCATTCGGGAAAAGGTTGCTGATCCCAATCGTTGGTGATAAACATTCGATACACTCAAGCGAAATGAGTGGTCGGTCATGTGTGGCCGGGTTGCAACATGTTCTTGTTGAACCTAGTGTATTCCTCTCTAGAGGTACACTATCTTAAGGTGGTTCCATACCTTGTCATAGTTGGAAACCCATTATCCAATAAGTGCTCTCAGTTTTGATTGTATACTATGTATGTAGAACGTGAGATGAAAGCGTTTCTGCTAGATGATTATTATATTGTAGTTTATAGACATTATTATAATATCAAAAAGAGTTTTGATATAAAGTTTATTGTTTCTTTCAAAAGGATTTTATAAGTTAAATCAAATGTTTTAGATTCTAATAAGGGAAAAACCCGTTCCGTTATACGGCGTGGTCTTTATCGTTTTATTGCTCAAACTGTTTTTAAATTGTTTTACTCACACCAGTCCCATTACTGACCCAGAGTTTGTTTTGTTTTGTTTTCCCAAAACACTTGGGTGCCCAATTTTGTACGGGTAGTCAAGTAGTCAGGATTTTACAGATATACTTGGAGAGCTTGGAGCAGGAGGCTTTAGGATTATATAACTATTGTTTATTTCCGCTGTGTTGTAAGTGTTAAACTCTAATAATGTTACTGTACACATATACTGATTTTATTTCAAAGTTATGTATCTATTATATATTGTTCGTTCCGCTATGAGATTCGTGTTTACTCTGATGTTATGTGTTCTTCTTCATCTTCTTCTTCTTCTTCTATTCTAAGTTTCTATCTTATCTATTCTCACCCTCTATTTTCTTTCTATTAGTTTTCGGGTTTCCAGTGCGATTTAGTTTGGACTTGTGTTATTTGGTCAGCTCAAATTGTAACGTCCCGCCTTTTTGACCACTTCAAATTGGTGATTAAACCAATCTAAAACGTTCAAAACGACGGTTCGTTATTCAGTTTATCGAGTTCCAAAACAGAATCAACACAGAAATCACAGAATAAAATAAATAACACAGTATTGAACGACAAAATAACCTTTCATATATTAATCAAAAATTTTGATACAAAGATTTTTCTGTACAGCGGAATGTAAAAATACAGTTGAATACAATAGAAAGATATTTACTGTTTTAAAAATCTTCAGAGTGCGCGTCTCCTGAAACCCCCAGTTTTTTTGCCGATTTTCGAATCCGCCGCTGTAATATCTAAATCTGAAATGCTCGGGTCTGACTCGAGCATTCCATGCAAAACATAAAACACTCGAGTCAGGATTAATCATATGTTCAAGTAAATAAATTTCGATATAACCAGAAATATAATAGTTAATCCTAGCATCAGTTACATGTCATATGTGCAACATACAGTTATGTAGTAACCGTACTATATCCCAGGGACCCTGATTCTAGGAGCTTGCATATACACACATGTACAGGTACATGTGTGCACTGCCTCCGCGTCCTAGAAATCAGCAATAACAAGTTCAGTGTTCAAATACAAGTGCACGGATATTTATATACCAATATGCAGCAAATATTTTTATTTTTACTTTGAATATGTGCCACACTATCCAAGTAACAAATCAAGACAACCAAGTTTCACGCAAAGCCAAAATGCATGCAGGGTAATAATTTCATTAGTGATTCACACCGGTAAATGATATTATCATGGCAAAGGTTAAAATAGATACGTGTACATGAGCGCACAGAGAGCAGGGTGAATGTTAACCCAAACCAAACCAATATTTACCTCAAAAAGTACTTATGTTAAAAATTTATGGCCGCATGGTACAAAATTTCAAGTTCAAGCAAGCATGCCACACTATATACCAGGTTAAGGAACTATGAAGGGAAATGAACCATGAACTTCTACAGGAATGTGTGTAGAATATAAAGTCTGAAAAAAAATATTATAGCCTAGATTTCTCCAAGAAACGATGGACCATGAAATACCCAATGAACCAATTGAACAATGAAATATAACAACCAGGTTAAACTAAATTACTACTTTTGGGTTATCTAATTTATTCCATGAATCGGTGGACATGATTTGGGTTATCCACCAATGAATGAACAGGTTTCTGGTTACCTATTTTTATTCACAATAATTGAACATGCTTCAGATTGTAACAACAATGTGTACAGGCAATAAGGGAATTCAATACTATTTAAAATATATTATGACTGCTGCACTGATTCCATATGCATGCATATCATGTATTATTGTACTCGTAACCAGGGACGCAAACATTACTACATTATGTTGACACTTCTCATTTGAGCAACCAGTTCTATAAAGTCACCACACGTTTTATCACAGGGGCGACAAACTCCAACAATAGAACGCAAATTTTAAGAACCACAGATTCATAGAAACATACTTTCATATAATACATAAGAGGAAAATGGTATATCAATTTAATAGAGACTTGTGTGCGTTATACATAAATTCAGTTTTTGCTTCACTGTAATTTAGCAGTTAACGTTTAAAGGATAAATCGGTAAATATGAGGATCTAACATAGGCTAATCTTGTTTTTTTTTTTTTATAAATATTTGACTGCATACTAATTCACTGAGGCATTAAGAGATGAAATGACTCAACCCCTTGCTTGGTTACAATTATAATATTACAGCAAAGGAGGACAGCTCAAGAATCAAATTTCGATATTACAAATCTTGAACACAAGACCTAAATATGTATATATGCATTTCCAAATTCATATTATATTTTGAACCCCTTACATATATATGAATACATATCTGGTTTTAATATTATTATTATTATTATTATTATTATATATATATATATTTAGCAGTGATTTGAATTTAGACAAATTTACTCCTTTAGTTTTGGTTTGTCAGGCAACGCATATCCAATTTCAGAAGAACAAAGTGTGCATGCATATCTTTTTAGTTCTTTAATTAGAATGGTCAACAAAAATTCCGAAGCAACTACTAAACTGGATAATGATTTAACCAAACAAAGCATACATTTGGTCTATTACTAAACTGGATAATTATTTAACAAAAACAAAGCATGCATTTGGTTTCTTTTATATTCAATACAGGATGGGTTAATATGTAACAAGTCAGTCGGGTCTTTTAAATTCTGATAACAGAATTTGATACCATATATTTTCCAAAAATTCAACTTACTGTAATTTATGATTAACACAGAAAAATAATACTGGTATTATTTTATGATTTTAAATCCTTAACACAGAAAACATTTCCGTAATCTATAATTTCAAATTCCAACAAGTAAATATATGAATGCCTACACATGAGTTTACTTAACATACCATAGTGAATAAATTAAAAAGCTTCACTGACCCCTCTTGTTCACAGTTTTTATCCATTCATGCTACAAGTTGCCTATCTAATTTAAAGGATGCAGAAAACAAAGTATGCCGACTACATAAGTAATTCCTCAATCTATACCCCAGTTTCGTGCAAAGAAATGTGTAGTATACCTTGTATTCATCATCTAAGCAGGTAGCTCATGTATCAAGTGTCGGTTCAAAACAAAACATGGCCAAATCAACAGTTGGTCTTCAGGTTTCTATGTTGTAAAACATGTATTCCCTCATATTTTTATTGTGTCAAATGCCGAATATAACCAAAACATTAAGACAGCCCTGTATGCCTATATAATGATCAATATGACATGAGGCACAGGGGACAAAGGATCCAGCATAGTGTTCGGCTTTTAATTAATAAGTCAAGAACAGTGGGACATTTATTAGGTTATCCAACCTATTGCAATGCAAGTGTATGTCTTTCCAAGCCTACGTTAAATTTAATTCCATGAATACTCATTCAGATCAAGTTTGGCATGTTATCAGTATAATGTTGACAAACACCATCACCAGCCTATGTATATAACAAAATCAATCACGCCACGGTAACCACAAATCAACCAACAAGGCAAACAACTATTAACTATTATATCCCAATTTAAAAATCGAGTAAATCTACTTGAACTTATAATTAATCGTGAGTGATTTCTCACCTTGAAACAGAGCAGGCAACGATAGGGTAGCAGAGATGCGAGTGTGGCTGTTCTAGCGACTGAAAAGAGATGCTGCGACCGATTTGTTGTTGAAGTTCATCGAAAGGCAACGACTTGGAGGTGTTTCGGTTTGCTGTTGTCGATCGGCGCGGTGACTCAGGTGGCAACGTGGTCTCGAGACCGAAGCGACAAGGGCGGTTATGGTTGCTTGGAAAAGCAACAATTTGGGAAGAAGTGATTTAATTTGAGAAAGGGAAATTGACGATTGGGAAAGCAGTGGCAGTGGCCATTGTAAAAGGATTGAGGAAAACTGATTTCGGATTGAAGAAATTTGGGGAAAGGGGGTTCCAATTTATAAAAAGAGAATCCGTAGGAACCAAGGCATTGGAATAGGTAGAAATCGGGGTGGGTGGTTTCTGAGTACCGTGGAAAGCAAGGAAAATAGGGTGCCATAGCTACGATTTTTTTTTCCTTAGGTCTGTGCAAAGTTGATGTTTGCAGGAGGTAGAACTGAGGGAGATCGATTGCAGAATAAAGCATGTGATAAGGCTTTCAGACGGAAAGGCTATAGCTGACAACTTAGGGGAATAGACGTTGACATTTTATTTTAAGTTTGTTTTTATTCGTTCATTTCAATTAACGTCAATAACGTTTACTTAACCATTTATATTCCAGTCGAAAAGCCAATTCAAATATTCAAAATAAATATTCGATTCAAGACCAGCCATTCTGAATTAAATAACGAGTTCAATCAATATATTTAATTTCAAATTTCTAACCTCAATATCAATATAAAATTGATTATTCATAGTTAAACCTTATTTAATCGCATATTTCAGTTGTCGAAATTTCTGGGTCGTTACACAAATTGTACCGGAATTTCGGGACACTACATAAAATGTCAGGGCGTGCAAAACACTGACACCACTCCTAGCTAGAAGGAATCGCATGTCCTCCCTGAAGTCCTCTCCCGTTTCTGGTTCACACCGGGGTGTGAGGCTTGCGAATTAACGCTACACAAAGCTACGCTATATTAAAGCTGTGCTTTGATCATCAACCACAAGACCCTACTTTTCAACAGAAGCCTTGATCATTTGCATCTCAGCATGCCACACAGGCAATTCATGCTATGCAACCGATGTCTATCAATCACACAGAATGAAATCCGGTGTTAGACACACATCCATTTACAAGTTCGTTCTGGGTCTGAACGAAACCGGAGGCACCTTATTGCTCCCCCATATATCCAATACAGGGGAGAGGTCCTCAGATATCCGGTTGATCTCCAAGTACGTCTGGACGATCACCACTTATTACCTTGTCTTGGGTGTGCTGCCCAATCAAGACATCGGCAATTATCCAAATGATGTGAAGACCTTTGGTCTTCAACCACCGTCTTCATCCACGACATATCATCGAATCAGTTATCCAGAATGGGATAAACCAGGTCTTTCTGAATAACTCGCGTATATAAAAAACAAGTGCTATAAAAACACAACATACGCCTCATTCCAATCCAGAGTATTCCTTTATTCAAATATTCTTATACTTTGGGGAAGGTTCCCATTAATTTTATCAAAGATAAATTCTTTAAATTTATTCTTTTATCTTCCTTTGGATATCATTTCAATCTAATTAAAGATGCATTAAAACTCCACTTGGTTTTAATCTTCCCAAAAATCAATATTAACAATTGTTTAACTTGGAAAATCATATCCTGCCTTTAACTGGGTTAAAGAACCAATGTCCTTTAAAATACAGTTCACGATAAACCCAAAATCACATTCCATTCCATCAGCCTTTAACCGTAAATTAGCAGGTGAACAATTCCCTAAGTACTAACCCTGAAGGCCGAAACCAATATCAGATCAATAGCCAGGAAACCATTCAACTTAACTAATCTTCAGTTAGTTTCTGATTTTCTTAACTCCATTGGGTTTAAGAATAGTATTATTAAAGATACCATTCACGACAACCCAAAATCTTATTCCTGTCTTTAACTAGGTTAAAGAACCAATGTCCTTTAAAACACGGTTCACGATAAACCCAAAATTACATTCCATTCCATCATCCTTTAACCGTAAATTAGCAAGTGAACAATTCCCTAAGTATTAACCCCGAAGGCCAAAACCAACATCAGATCAATACCTAGGAAACCATTCAACTTAACTAATCTCCAGTTAGTTTCTGATCTTCTTAACTCCATTGGGTCCAAGAACAATATTATTAAAGATACCATTCACAATAACCCAAAATCTTATTCCATTGTTAATCGGGTTAAAGAACAAGTGTTATTTAAAACACCGTTCATGATAAACCCAAAGACCAATTTCAATTCAATTCTAATCTATGAATTAAATAATAAAACAGGATAATGACATTGCTGACGTGGACATCTCATAACCCCGTATTTCAAAATAGCGAACTAATACGTATTTCCCCGTTTTCTTTTATTAATAACTGATGCTTCCGGAATATTCTCCCACATTCTCTCTGAAACCACCTACCTTCCTCAAAATCGATTTCTTTCTTCCCATTTCCGTACCAGTACCTACCCCCTTTTATTTCTTCCGCTCTCCACCTCCTGGCGAATTTACCATTACTCAGTCAACCATATCAACCGCCCACCATGCTCGCATCAAAAAGAGCCCTCTATGCCACCACCGAATTATCTGCTGCTCCGATTTGATTACCTGACTGATATGCGACCTGCTGCCTTCCTTTGCATCCATCGTTATCGTCTACCTGAATTATTCCTCATTTCCTCAGGTATGTTGTCCTACTGTTTAAATTTATTCCTCACATCTGTAATCCCTTTTCCTCATTTCCTTTATGTCTACTGCTTTTCCCAATTGTCTGGTTTTTCCTACGCTCATAAATTAAACCAAGAATTTTCCACCTATTTCCACATGAGTCAACTTGCTCCTTTTCTTTTCTACTTTACTACTCATGCCATGTTCCCAAAGTTTTAAGAATTTGTTTTCTGTCTTGGTGGATGCTCACTTCATCTGATTCTTCTAACATCTTAAAAATTATTTGATTCCATTTATTGCTTCAGCGGCCTAAAATGCTCTTACCTATGCTGTAGAATTCTTAAAATCATTGTTCTTGGTCGGTAATTCCTCATGTTGATTACTTGATTTTCCAAGCAACTTTGATGTATGCCTTCTGCTTTTTGTTGATTAATTTATTGATACAAAGGATGGGTATTCCCATAATCCTCCTTCTGTTGTACATGAGAGCCACTGTATGTTTTCTCAACAATAATTTGTGTTCCCCTTTTGCAACTGATTTGCAGTCTAATTGCTCCTAATACTGAAACATGGCCATTCAACGTTACAATGAGAGTGACATTGCATGAGAAATTCTACTTCTCAAATAGCAAACTTGACGAAAATATGTTTTTTTTACTATTTTTATTCTTTGATTTAACAATACCTGACAAGGAATCCTCTGATATGAAAATTACTAAAATCAGTATTGGTATCAATTATGTTATTATTTTGGTACTATGAATATTGACGATTGCATGAACATGATGTATGCATATTGCATGATGAACATCAATGCAAGTATGAGAAGTAATATTTTGATTCCTAACAATTGAAAACCTATTAACATCTTACTAAACTGTATCATCTAATGGATTTGTTATACACTGAAATATGATCACAAAATATTGTATTAAATTACAGAACCATTAACTTCAGAAGAACAATAGGGAATGGCTTCATTATAATGTTTTTACCACAACGACAAATGTCTTTGTGTTACCAGATCCTTAGTGTTGCGAACCCATTTAATAAGACCATTTGTCATCTGTCAACTGCATCCTAATAAATTTTTACACTTTCAACACATCTGAGTGACAAATTATTTTTCCTCCTCAAAAATTGCGGTTTCTGTTGTGAACTTGGGAAATACTCATTCACCTTAAACCTATGTCAAATTCGTATCATTCTTCTGCAAGCATGAACTAAATAACTCCATTCTTACTTTTACTGTTCTTTTTTAAAATTTAAAGCCTTAATATTGTGATTATCTACATGGCTCACAACCGCTGTGTTAAACACACAAACACACACTCTTCCCTATATATATATATATATATATATATATATATATATATATATATATATATATATATATATATATATAAAGTGGGCGTGTGTGTGTGTTTGTGTATATTTAGTTATTGTACTAACAATCTATAAACTTCAACAACTATGGCTATGTATACAAAAGTAAATCAAAGTAAAGCTACTCTTTCTACATTAGTTTATGAAGTACTATATATTTGAAATGGCTCAATCATAATAAGAATTACCAGTTTGTAAAGTATAAATGTCATTCATGTCTGCTGTACATGTAGTTGTAAACTGTTTTATCAAGTGTTATAGTACCATTAATGATTATTCCTACCACTCTTAATGATCAGTCTAAAACTGATATACGCATGCTAAGTAAATTTTTCATGAATTATTTCTTCTATTAATTTAATAGAGGTTGGTAGGTGTAGTTTGAGAATATCGTGTTAAATAATCATGTTATTACCATATGTGCCTTCTCTTTCATTCTGTTATCGCTAGATATATAAAATTAAATGACCATGCATTAAATAATTAGCAACAATTTTCTGCTCATTCTTTCAAGTTATTTGTAATCAACGGTGAGATGGTCATGGTTCCAAATTGCATTAAGAATAATCGTATTGTTTAGTATTTGTTACACTCATTTCTACTCCAAATCATGTAATAGCCTCATGTTTAGGAAATTTTCAATTAATTTTAACAAAAAAGTAATACTCCATTTTTTTACGTTCAACCTTCATTTTTATGATGACGTTTATTTGTTGATCAAATTTGCAAACCATGTCGTTTGAATTAGCTGGTATATACTACTATAAGCTGCTTAAAAAAAAGTCATGCTGGTATCTTAAATTTAGCTACTAAATTTATATAACTGAATGTATTTTGTGTTAATGTTTTAGAAAAATGCTTTTCCTTCCTATAACTATATATTGGATGTTTTTTTATGAAAGTCTCCATCTATATATTCCTTTTATCCCATGTAAACTCATAAGAACCTGCATGAAATTTAACTATAGAAATTACGATCTGCTGACTATTAGTTGTCAAATTTCCTACCACATAAATGTCATATTTCCTACTGAGGCAAATAGAATTGAAAAGTCCATCTCTGTCACTGTACAACCATAGAAATGTGCGGAAAACCTTACATGGATGTGATTTTTTTGTCCAGACAAATTCATAAACTCAGCCTATAGTTCAGAAATACAAATTGAATTAAAGCTGAATATGTTAAATACAGGGTAAATATAGCGAAGCATACATATAATTAAGTGCAGACAGTTTTTACGTATTGATTTGTAAGAAGAAGCTGAAAATTGATGGCAATGGATATATACTATGTTTAGATCTCGAGTAAACGTGTAAAAGGCGGGGTTCTACCACTTCCAGGCAGAATTCTGTTACTATTTAATAATTATTTGTTCCAATATTTCGCCGACTTCAGCACTTGATTGCAGGTATCAAGCTCTAGCGTGCAAGTATCAATACTTGATTGCAAGTATGTACATGGATGAATTTCATCAAAGCCACTTTGTCAGCGGTGTTTACTGTATGTGTAGCGCACAAGAAAGCTGAATAGCAAATTGGTTTACATGAAAATCTTTGTAGCATTTTATATGTTGTAAGCTCATTTGTATTGTTTTTAACTATCTTGAGGACGTATGGGAAGAGGTTTAGATTGTTAAATTGCTGTTTTGTTGTATAGGGGATTGTGGTTTTAGGCGTGATGATGTTCATGCAATTCTGGTGCATTGAAGAAGAAGATCCTATGTTTGTGACCATGTTCAATCCCCTTAGTACAATATTGATGGCTTTTTTTAGCTAGCTTCATTTTTTGTGAGAAGCTATACGCTGGGAGGTAAATGTGAATTTATATACTGTTTCAGATTATGATATACTACTTTGATGCTCTGATTTTAACCCTCGTAGGTACAATAGGTCCTTCACCCTGCTGCGATTATATTAAGATCGTCCACTGATACTACTATCAGTTTTTTAACCCACCTTAGGTTAGTGTTGTCCTTCCACTAATTTATTTACACACGAATAAACTACCTCCTTTTCTTTTAGTTTTTAATGTGTTCCAGTTGATTCATATTATGGTGTAGTACTTTGATGCTCTGATTTTATCCTTCCCAGGTAAAATATATCCTTCTTCCTACTGAGATTACATTACTATCAGGCATTAATGCTACTATCATCTTTTTTCCCACCTCAGGTTAGTATCCCTGTGTTTTATCCTTCCAGTACTTTAATACAAATATTAATTTTCGTATCAGTGATTATGAATACCACATCATTGATTTTTTGTTCATTGTTACCGCACGCATGCACTACTGACCATACACTTGACGTGCTTATTGCTGCTTTTGTCCTTTTTCCACATGTTGACATCCATTTCTGCCATGTACGAAGTGCGCTGTTAATATCCTATAATCAAGATGTGTGTTTATTCCGCTTACCTATTTAAACTACATAAAATTATTCCTATGTTGCTTTTTCTATTGGTTCATTGTAACTTTGAGATTACATCCATGTTCCATGCACACATGTGCAGCTTAGTTGTTTGTTATTTTTACTCTCCATATATTACTGGAAAACTTTATTTTATACAAAATAACCTATTACTTGATATGAAAGTGTACTTAATAGATTTAAGATGAATCTCATGTTAAAAGTAATTGCTTAAGATGAACTTACTGTGCCATATATGATGCAATGATGACTAAATAAATATGTTACTTGGAATCTACGTACTTTACACTTGACTTTATGTTTATACTTGGTCTATCAGTTAAACGTCGGTAGAGCCAAATAAATATGTTACTTTCATTCTTCACTCTCTTTCACAATTAGAGGACGGATCATATTCCCTTCTTTTAATCTAGCTTCGATCCATCATTTGCCAGAAATATCCAAGAAAAACCAACGTATTTTACTATGTTCTTTTCTATGGGTAACGATCGCTTAAGATAGTTTTCTGGCATTGATACAATGGACGGTTTAGTCTCCTTCAGTTGTTTATGGTTTGTCTCAGTTTTCTAATGCATCCGTATTTAATCCAAAATTATTTTGTGATGCAATTACTGTTTTTATTTGGTTGAAATGCAATTGTTGTCATTGCAAAACTAATGTCTATTTTACCATTTCCCAATATTCGAAATTGAGATTCATAACTAAACAAAAATGCTCAATAAACAGGATCACCTGTCCTTACCCAACCAGAGAGTTGCTTTTCCTAAACTCCACTTATTTGGAAAATATATATTTTTTATCAATACATTCAACGGACTATTATATTAATGGGGTGCGTTAATCTGAATGTTAAACTGAATATTCATGGGTATGCATCACCATTTTGTCTTTTATGCAATGGTGGAATCTTTGGGAGGAGGCTGGTTTTTTTTTCTGTCCTCCATTTTGGTTTTTTCATCCTATGCCTGTTGTTGTATAGTCCTGCACCTTAAACAATAATTTGGAAATGAAGTTCTCCACTGCTTGGGTCAATTATTGAATCTTCAGATGATGATAAGGATAAACTTCAGCCTGTATATGCTTACAGAATTTTTCAAATTAAGGCTTGCAATGTCTGCAATTGTAGCTATATCATGTCGTTTTGATGCTTGGTTCATAACTCATCTATTTCTCTTTTAGCAAGTATGTAGAAAAAGATAAGTTTTAAACTCAAATTTCTAGATCCACATCTTTATGTATCAACTTATAAAAACCTATGCACATCAAGACGTGATTTAGTTTAAGTACAAATACAATAATTTTATAACGCTTTTAAAAAATAAAAATCAGTTCAAACCTTACAAAATTATATTCAATGCCTACATATGATTAGCTAACTGTTTTGACGTTTGCTAAGTTCATGCTTACTACCATAGAGTCATGAAGACAGTGTAGATGACCATGCTATCAATTCGTACTAGATATTTGAGGCGAAAAAAGCGACCGCATTTATAAAAAAATGTATTTGATTGTTGTGCATGATGATTAAGTGGTAGAGATTTAAAATGTATGAAAGTTTGTATGCCATCATTGTGTCTTCAGTGCATGTTAAATGTAATTGATTAAGATTGTTGAGTGGATGCTACTATCAAATCGATTAACTAAGGATAATATAGATTGTACAACATACTAACATTGTGGTAGTTAACATATCCTACAACATAATACATTTAATGTTGTTTTAGCATGAATTGTTTAGTATGATTTAGTATGGCAACCATTTGTTCAATAAAAAAGTGAATATTTAAGATGCCATTGATATATAAAATGTAACAGTGACATAACATCAATACCTGTGGTATTCCTAAGTTATTTCGATCAATATGAACACATATTCAACAGTTATGTGTTTAGAACCGAGAAGCAACCTAAGGTTAGTAACATATTTTGATTACTATTTTATTATGTAGTTCTACAGATATACCTTGTGCCTAATTCATAATAGTGAAATTCTTCTTGTATTTATAAATCAAGGCTTTTCAAATATATTTGTTGGCCTTTTTCATGCGATCAGTTTGTTAATGATATCTATGTTTCTGATGTATGGTAATAGGATTGAGGATGAATCCAGGAAAAGATGGGACGGTGTTTACAGGAAATGTTAAAGGAAAAGCGGAAGAATTATTAGGGGATGGGAACATTAGTGGAAGAGTTCTGAAGTTGAAAGAATCTGCAAATGAAAGTATAAGAGGAGGAGGAGCATTATTCTATAATTTCAATAAAACCATGAATATTATGAATCAACAATCCCTGCATGAATGAAATAGTCTACTAACATAAGTGTATAAGAGAAAATAGATAAGATGTAGTTATATATGTTATTTCCTGACCATTATAAAGTTCCTTTCTTACAAATAAGGAAAAGAAAACAAAGGAAACTTTCATGTGTAGAATCCTTAATCACACTACTTTCACGACTGATTATAAATATGAAGAAGACGTGTCATCTCAGTTTTCTCAAGCTATTATGTAATTACTGGAATACTCTCTCATTATTTATTGTTTACTCCATATCCATCATATGCTAAGCATTTTTTCAAATAATTTGGGGTTAATAATGCACGGTTCAGCTTTTGTGCATGGTTAAAACGTTTGGAAGAATCTTTACACTATTACATATATTGCTTTATCGTAAATTTATTGTTTGCAATGTATGCATCATAATATCAAAACCTTAATAGTAGTAAATTATATTGGTCCACTGATAATTTCGAGAAAATCTACAGTAAATCGATGTAAATAGTTTCTTTAGTTTAATAATATATCAATTTTTTTCACATTATGTACTCTTGAAATATAATATTTTATTATGCAGAATTTGACAAAAAGGTAAGTGCAAAATAAATAACAAAATGTTAAATCGAAACCTTGCATACTTATGCGTTAATAAAGTTTCATATGACTCTATACCAAACTTGATGTGTATGCATAGGGGTTATCAAACTGTATTAACCCATTATTCACCAATTTAGATTAAAAAAAATGTATTTGGACAAAGCCTTCTGGTAAGTAGAGAATATCCTTTTATTCCAACTACTCTTCTTATTTCTCAATTCCTATTGCTATAAGTGGTTCCTACAAAACCCTTTCAATAGTTAAAATTAGCAAATACACGGATAAATTATTCTTTAGACTCTATTATTTTAACATCTAACTTTAGTTCCTTGCATCCTTTCATTATTACTCTTACTCTTAGTTTATTCCCAAAGGTTACCATGTCATTGCTTTATATAATAATCACTTACGCTTTTTTGTTTACTTTCAACTACATCGAACATGTGCTTGCTGCGTTGCTAGCTTTGATTTGTTACTTAACCATGTCTACTACCTATACTTCCATCTAATTTTTTTCCATCATTTTTACCATAAATATTTCTTCCACCTAAATATTTGTGTGTCTATTTTTATTCCAATGTAAAATCAACTACAAAAATAAACATACTGAGTGGTAGTTCTTTCAAACGCTCTGATTAATATTTACAATAATTGCAATTCCAATGTAGGCGACTAAAACCATTTACCAACCTACTTTCATCATTGTTTTATTCTTTCAACTACAACATAAACATAAACTAAACACTACCCGTGCGCGAAGCACGGGATACTCACTAGTTAAATATTAATTAATTGGTATACTTCATTAAATCTAAACAAAAAGATTTAATCTTTTCTCAACTGGGTTTAAGAACAGTGTTAGTGAAGACACCGTTCACGAAAAACCCAAAACCCCATTTGATGTTAAATACAAGGTTCTGAATAGAAAATATATCGGCTTATATTCAATATCAAATACCACAACCAACAAATATCGTATTGGAAATAACGATATAAATATATCTTTCAAATTTCTATAATAATATCTGTATAATCACGAAATCCAACATCGAAATATTCTGAAGACAATTTCAATTCAAATCCATTTCCAATTTATATATTGAAAATTCTGGTTATTTTTAAAACCATTTCAAGTCCAATTTATTTATTTTAAAAATATTAGATTTACAATTCTAGTTCATAACTAGTTCATTTCGATAAAAAATCTATTTTTATCTTTTCAAATATGGAATTTTTCAGCCCAATTCTTTCCAAATCATTTATTATGATTTTACACAAATTATTGATATTTTTAATAATTTTATCAAGGCCCGTACAGTCGATTTCCATAAACGGCCATTGAACTGCACTTACAGCGACATTTTCCAAATTTGATTTGGACATAATTCCAAATCCAACCATTAGATTTCAAATCTCTAATATTCGTTAGAAAGCTCTTTTTGATACAAACCCAACGGTTCCGGTTTTAGGAGGATCCAACAGTTGGATCTCCCGTAATGTCCATTCGAAGTCAATGGTCGAAATTTGCGAACTACCGCAGCGCGGAGCGTTCTATTCAGGCCATTATATATTATGTATATATATTATATATAATATATATTTCGTCGATTTCCATTTAAAACGTATTTTATAAATCGTTTTAAATTCGTTTTCACAACGATTTCAACTTCATATTCAATTTCTAATCAAAATTGAATATTCCATATCATCGATATATAAATGATAATATTTTCAAAACATTAGATTTTGAAATCACTTCATTTTCAATATTCATTATAAAATCGATATAAATATCGCTCACGTCAAAATGGCGTTAATCTAATCGGCTTTATATATTTAAATATTTTCGTGTCCATCCCAAATCGGACATCAAAACCAGATTTTGATATTTTGCTGAATATTATTTCAAAATATTCATTATTTTAAAATAATCGTTATTTTAAAATATTCAATATTTCTGAACTGGAATCAGACACGGTCAATTACCATATAATTTTATTTATATGGATTTCATACACACATGTACCCAACAACAATCAAACACTGTCATCCATCATCCAAAGTGCATTCTATACTACATAAGCATCAAATATAAATATTTAATGCTTACAACAGCCTGTCAATCAATTGATCGACATACAGCTAACTATTGGGACTAGTGTATGTCATATATCATCCCAAAACCCGTGTGGGGTTTCAATCAACAAATACAGATTTATTTTTGCAGTTGGGCGATGTGTAAAATTTATCGTCCCAATCCATATCAGTAAAACGGGTGTTCATAAACAAATCGTCTAATTTGTAAATGAATATTTATTTTATTCACATCAACGTTAAAAATTATATTTTTAACGATAAAATATTTTATTCAACCTATGAATATGCTCTTTAGTTCATTTATACAATAAAAATGATATTTTTATTGTTCTAACATATTTTAGAAAATTTTGACGGCATAACAGCGCGATATCAAAATCGGGTAATGTCTAGCATTACCCCTCTCCTGATATTAGTTCGCGCTATACACGCACAACAATTCTAATCAATTCATTTCACCCAAGCAACCAAATCCAACCAAAAAATCTAATCAACTAAACCAAACAATCAAACAAGTCGTCCATGGTCTATGTACGACGGTGAACAATTCATATATGCAGTTATAAAATAAACAACTGTATAAGAAAATTTCAGTGAGGAGCTCTCACCTTTGGGACCCACTCCGCCATTTTTATTTTTGGATTTCAGAATAGTTCTGACTTGCCTGAAATTCCAACGCAATCTTCTTCACGCTGTTCATAGTAAAAATCACATTTTTATTTCAGTTCTAAAATTTATATTTTTACTTCGCTAAAAATTAAAATTTTAATACTCTACATACATAAAAATCACATTTTTAATGTCGCTACATGTACATGAAAATCATATTTTTATAACGCTACTACATAGGTAAAAATCATATTTTTATCTTTCTAAAAACATTTCCGTGCCACACACTAGTTAAAAATTATATTTTTAATCTTGTCAAAATATTTCCTTCCTACAATAAAAACCCTACTTTTAACTAAGCAAAAATGATATTTTTACATAACTAAAAATCATAACTTTATGTAATTAAAAATCATAACTTTATATAAATAAAAATCATAAATTTACATACTTCATACGTCAAAAACCATAGAAGCTTTAAAGTGGAGAAAACTCACATATTTTCCATCGTTTGGATTTGCTGTTCTGATTCCACAATTTGCAAACGAGCTCCAATCTTCACACCATCCTTTTTTATAGCTTAAACGCACCATTCTGGACAACTTTCTCCTAGTGGTCTTCCTTCCGAAAATCTGCCATTTCGCCGGAAATCGCGAAAAGACAATATTTTAACAATGTTCGGACAGCAGACTTTGGACGCGTTTTTCCGATAGCTCCGCAATCCAAAATAGAACTATCATATACCAAATCGAAGAGAAAATCGTGCTCTTCGAATTTGGTACTGTGGATTTTTGGCCAAAAGCGCTCGGTTTGGGAGTTATTTGTGAAATAATGACAGGGTGTTTTATGCAAAATGGGATTTTTGGAGAAAAATGGGTTTTGGGACTTGGCGGGGCCCACAGCCGGAGCTGGGTGGCCAGAGGGCGGTATGGGGCCTGACTGGGGTGGGGGATGGTGTAGGAGGTGGTGGGTGGCCGACGGAGGAGGGTGGTGGGTGGCCGATGGAGGAGGGTGGTGGACGTGGAAATTGATTTTGGGGTTTAGGGATTGCATAGAAATGAAGAGAGAAAGAAAAGGAAGAAGAAGAGGAGGGGGAGGAGAAGGAGAAGGAGGAGCGGCGGCCAGCGCAGAGGAGGAGGAGAAGGAGGAGCGGCAGCTAGCGCAGAGGAGGAGGAGCGCGGAAGAGAACGTCATTTTTTTTTCATTTTTTGATTTTGAACGATGGAAGAGAGAGTGTGAGGGAGAGAGAAGGTTTGACTTTATACAATTTATATTTTTTTATTCCAAAAAGTAACTTTTTGATTCGGACTCCAAATCGAACTCACCGACTATCGTCCCTAGCTAATTAACCATATTCCGAACACAATGGGATATGTCCTGTTAGCCAATTCCATCGTTTCGATCAGCTTTCGCCAAAATCAAAATATAAATCTATATATTGAATTTGAACGCACATTTCAATTTACTGGGACCCCATACGGACCCCAAAAATTCCAGAAAAATAAATCTGGCTATGTTTTGATGGTACGGTCTTAACAAAACTAATTTCGTCGAATTTGGAGACCGTCTGAAAAATGGCCATTTTCTGGTCGATCCAAACTAACTGAAACTGTCAAAACACGGTTTCTTTTGCCATGCTCATATATTTATCCCAAAAAATATGAATTTTGGAATCTAGCAATAATTTGACATCCCGGATCCAACAAAAGTAGTTTTGTCGAAAACGTTGGTCGTTTGCAAAATTTCCATTTTTAAGGGCCAAAATTCCATAGCGATTATTTTGAATTTTCAATTGGGCATAACATTTTATTCCCACTATGAAATTTGGATTTTTCAGATTCGTTGGAAAGATAATTTCATTTAGATTCAAATGTTTTTGATTTTGCTAAAATTCGATTTATTTTGAATAATGTACATTCATTTGAAATTTGAAATTGAATTTTCAAACTACCGCACCATTTTCAATTGCTTTTATAATTAAAAATAAATATTTATATTCTAACGTCGATTCAAATAAATATATGTGTCTAATTCTATTCAAAATAAATTTCTCGTCATTATTATTTAAAATAATTCATTTTAAATATCCCAAATTCATCAAAACTGCCAAAATAAAATTTTAAATTGGCTCGGATTTTCCGGGTTGTTACAATCCCCCCCCACTTAAAATCTTTTCGTCCCCGAAAAGGAACGGAGTTGAAAGTTGTTTAACTAATCAACTCAACTTTCATTATTTTGATTATGGCTTAAGTTCTTCAATTTTCCAGTTTCTAAGAACTTTTCAAATTTTTCAAAAATTTGGCTAACACCCTAAATTTTCGAAAAATTTCACCATATCCTCCCTTGTACGGGAACAACGGGAAAATCCCAAAATCACCATATAGGCCTCTCCAATCCAAAAAGAAAAAGAAACAGCCAAGCGGCTAGCCAATCGGCTCATAAAATCATCAAAAAAAACACCCAAGAAATACAATAAACATGTACCTATTTGTTAGGCAAATAATTTTATTCCTCTGCTTAGCTTCCCCGCTATGATCTGTTCAATGTATATACATGTGTATGCATGCAATTTCTATCAATATTCCATTCGGTTTAACATTTGACTCAATTTGGCCAAATTTGCCATACATGTACGAATTAGTTTCATCAATTATATTAGTTAAACTAATAATCAAACAACACAACCATCAATCAATTAGTTGGTTAACATTTCAAATTCATAATTTTTATATACCGAAAAATCATGTTTTTGAAGCCAAGTCGCAATAAATAAACCTATGTGAATTTTGGTTCACACACTATTCTAATGGAAATATATAGATATCCCACTTTCGAAACTCGAGCATAGACTCTGATGATGAGGCCTCATCATCAGGATCATCCTCGGGTGACTAGACCGTGATCCTATATCTATCTAATATATTAAAACTTCGAATACATGTGGATCAGACGTATACGCAAAATCCTTATATACTTGATAATTCAAATTCAATATAAAATAAATATTCAAATACATATAATTTGGTTTAAATTTTCAAAACAAAAATTGTTTCATCTTTATTTGAAAACAACTCTCTTCCGACTCATTCTAGGATACTACTGATCCTATCGTTAACGAGTCATTCTTATTGGATATTACTAATCCAATCTCTGATGAATTCTTTCGTTCGGTTTTAACATATCTTGTTCTCCGAGGTCTGTAAACCAAAGCTCTGATACCAAACTGAAACGACCCAAACTTCCCCGTCAAGGAAGCCCGGATTGAATTGAGAACACGGCAAATCAAAACACAAACACAAGAACATTTCATTGCTTACTACAACAATTTGCATCAGAATACAAGAATATATAAATATGAATACATATTACATATTTACTAAATATCAGAGATTTACAGGTTACAATGCAGCGGAAAATAATACAAAACACAACTGAAAGAGATAAACGGATACAGAGCTTTCCGAATATCATTCCAACTGTACACCAGGATCCTGTGAATATAAATCTACAAAACCATAACTACTAGCTGCCCCTGCGGAAAATAGAGGCACCCAGAGTTTAGGTTAAAACAATAAACTCCAGGTCAGTCATGTGACTGGTGTGAGAACTAAAACAGTTACTTAAAAATTTACTTTAAATCAGATATATCAAGGGACCACGCCGTATTACACAGAACGAGTTTTCTCCCAAGAATAACAGTGCATAAAAAAAATAGCGCAATGCTTTTTGGAAAAATGAAGCTATTATAAGACCCAAGTCCTATCACACAATGCAACGCAAGCCAGGGGATAGGGTTTTCTCTTATACTAGCCAAACATGCTTGGTACATTAAAACAAATCATTTGATACTATTATAAGTGAATAGTGTATAAAACAACTTCAAATATAAATGTATCAATCCTAGGCGGCATGGGTACCATATATCATGTCGCCAATACTAGGCTCTACAATAAAAACCGCAAAGTCACGTATAGGAAGTTGGAATTCCATCTGTGAACTAAGGCAAGGGATCGTCCTTACCGCTTCGAGACGCTCTATCCCGTGTCTCAGGCAAGTACTCTGTCAAGCCTTTGGATTATTAGGGCCGGTCCACTCGATGTGAATTAAAATGCCTGAACACTACGTTTCCCTACCCTATAGGGCATAACTGGTCATATCCCGACCAAACTATCGGCCCCGGAATGACCGATATAACCGTGGCGCCTCGCTATCCATCATCCACATAAGTAAAATGTCAGGGCGTGCAAAACGCTGACACCACTCCTAGCTAGAAGGAAACACATGTCCTCCCTGAAGTCCTCTCCCGTTTCTGGTTCACACCGGGGTGTGAGGCTCGCGAATTAACGCTACACAAAGCTACACTATATTAAACCGGTGCTTTCATCATCAACCATAAGACCCTGCTTTTTAACAGAAGCCTTGATCATTTGCATCTCAGCATGCCACACAGGAAATTAACTCTATGCAACTGATGTCTATCAATCACACAGAATGAAATACGATGTCAGACACACATCCATTCACAAGTTCGTTCTGGGTCTGAACGAAACCGGAGGCACCTTATTCCTTCCCCGTATATCCAATACAGGGAGAGGTCCTCGGATATCCGGTCGAGCTCCAAGTACGTCTGGACGATCACCACTTACTACCTTGTCTTGGGTGTACAGCCCAATCAAGACATCAGGAATCATCCAAATGATGTGAAGACCTCCGTTCTTCAACCACCGTCTTCATACGCAACATATCGTCGAATTAGTTATTTAGAATGGGATAAACCCGGTCTTTCTGAATAACTTGTGTATATAATAAACGAGTGCTATAAAAACACAACATATGCCTCATTCCAATCTAGAATATTCCTTTATTCAAATATTCTTATACTTTGGTAAAGGTTCCCATTAATTTTATCAAAGATAAATTCTTTAAATTTATTCTTTAATCTTCCTTTGGATATCATTTCAATCTAATTAAAGATGCATTAAAACTCCACTTGGTTTTAATCTTCCCAAAAATCAATATTAACAATTGTTTAACTTGGGAAATCATATCCTGCCTTTAACTAGGTTAAAGAACCAATGTCCTTTAAAACACGATTCACGATAAACTCAAAATCACATTCCATTTCATCAGCTTTTAACCGTAAATTAGCTAGTGAATAATTCTCTAAGGACTAACCTCGAGGGACAAAACCAACATCAGATCAATACCCAGGAAACCATTCAACTTAACTAATCTCCAGTTAGTTCCTGATTTTCTTAACTCCATTGGGTCTAAGAACATTATTATTAAAGATACCAATCATGACAACCCAAAATCTTATTCATGTCTTTAACTGGGTTAAAGAACCAATGTCCTTTAAAACACGATTCAACCCAAAATCACATTCCAATCCATCATCCTTTAACTGTAAATTAGCAAGTGAACAATTACCTAAGTATTAATCCCATAGGACGAAACCTACATCAGATCAATACCAGGAAACCATTCAACTTAAGTAATCTCTAGTTAGTTTCTGATTTTCTTAACTCCATTGGGTCCAAGAACAGTATTATTAAAGATACCATTCACGAGAACCCAAAATCTTATTCCATTATCAATCGGGATAAAGAACAAGTGTTATTTAAAACACCATTCACGATAAACCCAAAGACCAATTTCAATTCAATTTCAGTTAAATATTAATTAATTGGTATACTTCATTAAATCTAAATAAAAAGATTTAATCTTTTCTCAACTGGGTTTAAGAACAATGTTAGTGAAGACACCATTCACGACAAACCCAAAATCCCATTTGATATAAAATACAAGGCTCTGAATAGAAAATATATCGGCTTATATTTAATATCAAATACCACAACCAACAAATATCGTATTGGAAATAACGATATAAATATATCTTTCAAATTTCCATACAATATCTGTATAATCACGAAATCCAACATCGAAATATTCCGAAGACAATTTCGATTCAAATCCATTTCCAATTCATATATTATGATTTTACATAATTTATTAATATTTTTAATAATTTTATCAAGGCCCGTATAGTCGATTCCCATAAACGGCCATCGAACTGCACTTACAACGACCATTTCCAAATTTGATTTGGACATAATTCCAAATCCAACTGTTAGATTTCAAATCTCTAATATTCATTAGAAAGCCCTTTTCGATATGAACCCAAGGGTTCCGGTTTTAGGAGGATCCGACGGTCTGATCTCCCGTAATGTCCATTCGAATTCAATGGTCGAAATTTGCGAATAGCCACAGCGCGGCGCGTTCTATTCAGGGCATTATATTATATATATATATATAATATGTATAATATATATTTCGTCGATTTCCATTTAAAACATATTTTATAAATTGTTTTAAACTCGTTTTCACAACGATTTCAACTTCATATTCAATTTCTAATCAAAATTGAATATTCCATATCATCGATATATAAATGATAATATTTTCAAAATATTAGATTTTGAAATCACTTCATTTTCAATATTCATTATAAAATCAATATAAATATCATTCACGTCAAAATGGCGTTAATCTAATCAACAAGGCTTTATATATTTAAATATTTTCGTGTCCATCCCAAATTGGACATCAAAACCAGATTTAGATATTTTACTGAATATTATTTTAAAATAATCATCAGTTTAAAATATTCATTCTTTCTAAACTGGAATCAGACACAGTCAATTAACATATAATTTTATTTATATGGATTTCATACACACATGTACCCAACAACAATCAAACACAGTCAACCATCATCTAAAGTGCATTCTACACTGCATAAGAATCAAATATAAATATTTAACACTTACAACAGCCTGTCAATGAATCGATCAACATACAACTAATTATTGGGACTAGTCTATGTCATATATCATCCCATTACCTATGTGGGGTTTCAATCAACAAATACAGATTTATTTTTGCAGTTGGGCGATGTGTAAAATTTATCGTCCCAATCCATATCAGTAAAATGGGTGTTCATAAACAAATCGTCTGATTTGTAAATGAATATTAATTTTATTCGCGTCAACGTTCAAAATTATATTTTTAACGATAAAATATTTTATTCAACTTATGAATATTCTCTTCAGTTCATTTACACAATAAAAATGATATTTTTATTGTTTTAACATATTTTAGAAAATTTTGGCGGCATAACGGCGCGATATCAAAATCGGGTAATGTCTAACATTACCCCTCTCCTGATATTGGCTCGCGCCATGCACACACAACAATTCTAATCAATTCATTTCACCCAAACAACCAAATCCAACCAAACAATCTAATCAGCTAAACTTGTAACAACCCGGAAATTCTGAGCCAGTTTAAAATTTTTATTTTGGCAATTTTAATGAATTTTGAATATTTAAAATGAATTATTTTAAATAATAACGACGAGAAATTTATTTTGAATATAATTCGAACGTATATATTTATATACATCGTCGTTAGAATATAAATAATTATATATGATTATAAAAGGAATTGAAAATGGCGCGGTAGTTCGATAATTCGATTTCAAATTTCAATTGAACATACCGGGTGCAAAATAAACCGGATTTTGGCGAAACCAAAAATATTAGAATCTAGTTGAGAATATCTTTCCAACGAATCTAAAAAATCGAATTTTCATAGCGGGAATCAAAAGTTATGCCCAGTTGAAAATTCAGAATAGTCGCTATGTAAATTATACATGGCCTAAAAAGTCAAATTTTGCATACGGATGAATTTGGACTCGAAACCACTTCCATTGAGTTCAAAATGCTGTTTAGAACTCCGAAAAGTATAAGCTTCGATATATTCCGATATCCGGAATAGTGGCAATGGCTGGAGTTGTTCGGTTAACAAAACATAACCCTTAAAAAGTGAAATTTTGCATACCAGCTCAGAATTCGACGAGATAAATTTTTATGGCTTCATAATGACATATTATTGTTGAGTTCCAAAGGGCGCGTCGAACGGAGTCAGTATGTGGCCATGCGAGCTAAAACAGTTCAGGGTAAAACGAGCAGTCATTTTACAAAGGAACATTACTGATACGACCTCAGAATTCGATTATACCTTTTTTTCTGGATTTGTATCGTCTAATAATGGTTAAATCCAAGAGGGCATGATTTTTGAAGTTAGTGTGTGAGCGTGCGAGAAGAAAAGGTGCGCCAAAATCGCATTTTTGAGCAATATCTGAGCATATTCGTGATTTTATTTGAACGGTCAAACGAACTCGGAATTCGACGAAACTTGTTTCGTTGGACTCGTCTTCACGTCTACTATCTCGTGTCTAAAAGCCGCGGCAATTGGAGATCGTCGACGTTCAGGCGATACGCGAGAAACTAGCGTATAATCACTTTTCCTTCCTTTTGTTTCTCACTTTCTTCCTCTTCCTCTTTTTGCATTTTCCCTCTTTAATGTTCACCGCTCCACCATGCCGCTGCCCTCCTCCACCAGCGCCACCACCGGCCTCCACCGCCCATCGTCGGCTGCCTGCACTGCCTCCTGCTCCTCCTTCTCTCTCCTCTTTTCATGAACCCTAAACCACCAAATCACTAACCACCACCACCGCGGCCACCACGGGCCCCACCACCGCCCTTAGCACCCTCCCCCACGTCCATCAGGCCTGCCACCCAACTCCGGCCGTGGGCCCCGCTACACTCAAAAACTCATTTTCACCAAAATTCCCGTTTTGCACAAAACACCCCGGACGTTTTTGGCTATATCTCCCAAATGGTACGTTTTTGGCCAAAGTCCCTCTAGACCAAAGTTGTAGAGCGCGAAATTCTCTTCGATTTTGCTATATGGAAGTCATGTTTTTGAGTTCGGAGCTGCTCGGAAAACGCGTTCGAAGTCTGTTGTTCAAAAGCGGTAAAATTCGTGTACTTTCGCGAATTCTGGCGAATTGGAGCATTTTCGGCAAAAAGCCACTTAGGAAAAAGTTGTTCAAAATGGCGTGCTTGTGCTAGAAAAAATGATGGATTGAAGATTTGAGCTTGTATGCGAAGTCTGGAGCTCGAACAACAATTCAGCAGTTAAGAAAAGGCGTTAGAAAAAAAATCAATGTGAGAACTTCTCACTTTAAATTTCTTTATCTAGTTATATATATATATACTATGATGCAGACGGTGCTTAGCAGCACCCGACACCCGTCGTCCACAGACCATGGACGGCTTGTATGCTTGTTTGATGTGTTGTGAAAATTGTTTGTGATGTTGATGTGAAATCGATAATAAATTGTAGATGGTTGAAATAAATTAATTATCGTTGAAAATATAATTTTTAACGTGAATATGAATATAGTGAATGTGAGTAAATAAATATTTATAAACAAAACGGCCGATTTGTTTATATATACTGATTTGACTGATATTGATTGGGACGATAAACTTTACACGTCGCCCAACTGCACAAATAAAAATCTGTGTTTGTTGATTTGAAACCCCACACGGGTGTTGGGATGATATTTGGCGTACATTAATCCCAATTATTTAATTGTATGTCGATCGATTGGTCGACAGGCTGTGTAAGCGTTAATTATTTATATTTGATGCTTATACAGTTGTGTATTGCACTTTGGATGATGGTTGATTGGTTATCGTTGCTATTATATACATGTGTTGTATGGAATCCATATAATTAACGTTATATGGTAATTGATTGGGCCTCATTCCAATTGGAAAAACAAAGAATATTATAAAACATAAATATTCATGTGTTGAATAAAATAAATAGTCATGTGTTGATGATATTCATGTGTTGAAACTATTTATGTGTTGAGTAAAGTATTTTAATAATAAAATTTACATCTTTATCATATTTAAAATTTGAACTACTTTACGGTTGGAGTCTAATTGAAAATCAAATGATAGATACCAAAATTTTATAAAATATTTTACATGACAAAAATAGTTGTGTGTTGACAGTACTCATGTGTTGAGATTAGTCGTGTGTTGAAAGAAATATAGATTCATGTGTTGAATAGAATATATATTCATTTATTGAATAGAATAACGAATTTATTGAAATATATAAAGTCGTGTTGATTAGAGTTGCGCCATTTTGACGTGAGCGATATTTATATCGATTATATTCGTTTTTATAATGAATATAGAAAAGGTAGTGATTCCAAAATATAACGTTTTGAAAATATGATCATTTATATAGTAATAATATGAAATATTCAATGTTGATTTGAAATTGAATATAGAGTTGAAATGGTTTTGGAAATGAATTTAAAACGATTTATATAATACGTTTAAAAGGAAATCGACGAATTATATATAATATATATATTATATATATAATGGCCTGAATAGAACGCGCCGCACCACGGCAGTTCTTGAATTTCGACCATGGACTTCGAATTGACATTACGGGAGATCCGACCATCGGATTCTCCTAAAACCGGAACCGTTGGGTTCCTATCGAAAATAGATTTCCAATGAATATTAGAAATTTGAAATCTAACGGTTGGATTTGGAATTATGTCCAAATCAAATTTGGAAAAGGTCGCTGTAAGGGCAGTTCAATGGCCGTTGATGGAAATCGGCTGTACGGGCCTTGATAAAATTATTAAAAATATTAATAATTTGTGTAAAATCATAATATATGAATTGGAAAGAACTGGGATGAAAAATTCCACATTTGAAAGGATAAAAATATATTTTTGTCGAAATGAACTAGTATTGAACTAGAATTAAAATCAATTTATTTTTGAAATAAATAAACTGAATTTGAAAGTGATTTTAAAAATAATCAATATTCCCAATACGTGAATTGGACTGGAGTTGAATCGAAATTATCTTCGGAATATTTCGATGTTGGATTTTTTGACTATACAGATATTGTTATGGGAATTTGAAAGATATATTTATATCGTTATTTCCAATACGATACTTGTTGGTTTCAGAATTTGATATTGAATATAAGCCAGTATATATTTTATTCAGAGCCTTGTATTTGATATCAAATGTGATTTGGGTTTGTCGTGAATGGTGTCTTCATTAGCACTGTTCTTAAGCCCTATTGAGGAAAATATTAAATCCTTCTATTTAGATTTAATGAGGTGTACCAATTAAATAATATTAATTGGAATTGAATTTAAATTGGTTCTTGGGCTTATCGTGAGTGGTGTTTTGAATAACACTTGTTCTTTAACCCGATTAACAATTGAATGTGATTTTGGGTTTATCGTGAATCGTGTTTTAAATGACATTGGTTCTTTAACCCAATTAAAGACAGGATATTGATTTTTGAAAGGATTAAAACTAAGTGGAGTTTTAATGAATCTTTAATTAGATTGAAATGTGAATTGATAATTTTAATTATCAAATCTGAAAGGTGATCGAGAATGGAGTACCACCAGTTTTTCTCCAAAGAGAGAGTTAAATCTTTAATTAGATTTAAACGTGAAATGGGATAACACCGTGGTGTTAGGTATGGAGTATTACCAATTTTTCTCTAGGGGATGAATAGGTTGGGATCAGGAAATAAAACAAATAATTACTTCGGTGTGGTTTGCTAATCCCGACTAGTTTGAAATGATATCCAAAGGAAGATTAAAGAATAAATTTATAAGAATTTATCTTGGATAAAATTAATGGGAATCTTTCCCTAAGAATGTGATTTTGTGAATAAAAAGAACATTTTGAATTGGAATGAGGCGTTTGTTGTGTTTGTGTAACATTTGTGTATCATATACGTGGGTTATTCAGAAAGGCCAGGTTTATACCCATTCTGAATAACCGATTCGACGAGATGTCGAAGAAGAAGACGGTTGTTGAAGACCGGAAGTCTTCACATCATTTGGGTGATTACTGATGATCTCGATTGGGCTGCACACCCAAGATAAGGGAAACAGTTGGTGATCGTCCAGACGTACTTGGAGATCGATGGATATGCGAGGAAAGTGCCTCCAGTTTCGTTCAGACCCAGAACGAACTTGTAAATGGATTGTGTGCCTGACATTGGATTTCTTCTGTGTTGATTGATCTCTATTAAATATACATCTGTTTGGTGGAGAAGAATATATTCTTTTGCTTAACGCCCTTCTCTGAGACGTACGAGCTTAGAGGTTGTATATCGATGGACATCAGTCGCATGGAGTGAATTGCCAGTGTGGCACGCGTAAGTGGCAATTGATCAAGGCTTCTGTTGCAAAGCAAAGTCTTGTGGTTGATGATCAAAGCATGGTCTGTGTGGCGTAGCTTTGTGTAAAACGTGAATTCGCGAACCTCACACCCCGGTATGAGTCAAAAACGGGAGAAGGACCCAAGAAGTGCACGGCGTTTCTTTCTAGCTATGGTGGTGTCAGTGACCTACCAGCCCTGACATTTATATACTTTTCACCTGTGTGGTTGTTGGATTGCGAGGCGCCTCGGATATAGGTCTGTAAGGACCGGGAAACGTGTGTTCAGGAATTGCCAATCCTCAAAAGTAAGAGAGGACTGGCCTTGGTGGATCTAGGGACTGCTTTGTGCGGTCCTGAGACATTTGCTAGAGTGTCGAATCGGAGAGGAGCTTGCCCCTTGCCTCGACTCATGACGGAAATCCAATTTCCAATACGTGTATTTCTGTTTTATTTGTAGAGCCTAGTATGGCGACATAGTGGGATGGGGCACTCATGCCGTCTATGATTTATATTTATGATTGAAACTGTTTTGACACTATACACTTATAATAGTATCAAATTATGTTTTTTAAACGTATCAAGCATGCTTTGGCTGTTATAAGGTAAAAACCCTATCTTCCGGCTTGCGTTGCATTGTGTGATGGGACCTGGGTCTTATAATAGCTTCATTTTTCTTTATTTAGCATTGCGCTGTTTGTTTTATGCACTGGTATTCTTGGGAGGAAACCCTTTCCATGTTATACGGCGTGGTCCCTTGATTTACTGAACTTTAAAATAAAGATTAATAACTGTTTTAGTTCTCACACCAGTCACATGACTGACCTGGAGTTTATTGTTTTAACCTAAACTCTGGGTGCCCCTATTTTGCACACGGGCAGCTGGTAGTTTTGGTTTTACAGATTTATATTCACAGGATCCTGATTTACAGCTGGAACGATGCTCGGAAAGCTCTATATCCGTGTATTACTTTCAGTTGTGTTTTGTATTATTTCCCGCTGCTATGTAATTTATTGTAATCTGATATTTGTCAAATGTGTAATTTATTTATTCATACTCTGTATATTCTTGTATTCTGATGGAATTGTTGTAATAAACAATGAAATGTTCTTCTGTCTGCGTCCTGATTTGTCTTGTCCTCAACGCAATCCGTGCTTTCCTTCACGGGGAAGTTCGGGTCGTGTCAGTTTGGTATCAGAGCTTTGGTTTACAGAGCTCGAGAACAAGACACATTAGAACCATACGAAAGAATTCATTAGATATTGGATTAGTAATATCCAATTAGAATGACTCGTTAGAGATAGGATTAGTAGTATCCTAGAACGAGTGTGAAAAGTATGTTTTTCAAATGAAAACAATTTTGTTTTGAAATTTAAATCGTTTTATACATATTTGAATAATTTATTTATATTGATTTGGACAATCTAGTATATAAAGGTTTTGCATATACACGTCATGAAAGTATATTCGAAATTTTAATATATTAGATAGATATAGAGTCACACTCTAGTCGCCCGGACATGGTCCCGATGATGAAGTATATCATCACCAGTGTTTATTTTCGAGTGGCAAAGGTGTGATATCTATATATTTCCATTAGACTGGTGTGAGAACCAAAACTAGATAGCTTTACTGTTGTGATTTGGCATTAAAAACATGTTTTTCTGTATATATATATATATATATATCAAATTATGAATTTGAAAAACTAATTCACTAATTGATTGATGGTTGTGTTGTATGATTATTTATTTAAACCATTATGTGAATGAATGGTGAATTTAGGCTTAATTGAACCAAATATTGAATTGTATTGTAAATTATTTGCAAATGCATGCATATACATATATATGTTTGAACAGGTAAATGGATTAGCTGTTGAGTAAAGAATTTATTTGCGTGCCCGACAAATAGGTAAACCTTAATGAGTTGGATGCACACTTTTATTATTATATCAACTCCTGTGAGTGCCATTAGATGCGGAGTGCTGGTTTTTCTGTGTAATTAATAAATATTTCCATAGGATAGTAACAATTAATTTTGAACTACACTGCATTGCATACTTCCTGAAGATGGCATACTTCTTAATATCGCATACTTCATCATATACCACACAAGCATTTGGAGCTTGTGTGAAGAGGTGGAAGATTTACCATACGAGCGAGAGGCTTGTATGGCGATGACTATATATTACAGGTTGAATTAATGACAGATATGGAATATATATTACATGTTGAACTGATGACTGATATGGACAATATAAAATTGTAACGGTAAAATTGCCAGATTAATAAAAACCCTACACGGGTCTGGAGTTGACAATAATCATGTCTCTCTAGTCATTAGATATGGCACATGGAATATTTATTTCCCACACGGGACGAGGTGACGAGAATTTTTTCTCTGAAGCAATTAAAATACACACTCCCTCAGGCTTTGACAGGGTGACGAGAATTTATTCTCTAGAGTTATTATCTATACACGCTCCCCTGTAAACACCAGATTATATCACTATAAATATGTGTATGCTTTATAGGATTTATTGGGTACCTAATACGGCCCAATAAATTTCCAAACCCCTCCTCGTACAAAGGAGGTTATGGCGAATTTTTTTGAAAATTCTGGGTGTTAGCCAAATTTTTGAAGAATTTGAAAATTCTCAAAAACTGAATATTTGGAGAATGGAAGCCAGAATGAACGTTGAGTTGGTTTTTAAAACAACTTTCGGCTTCGTTCCTTTTCGGGGACGAAAAGTTTTAAGTGGGGGAGATTGTAACAACCCGGAAATTCTGAGTCAGTTTAAAATTTTTACTTTGGCAATTTTAATGAATTTTGAATATTTAAAATGAATTATTTTAAATAATAACGACGAGAAATTTATTTTGAATATAATTCAAACGTATATATTTATATACATCGTCGTTAGAATATAAATAATTATACATAATTATAAAAGGAATTGAAAATGGCGCGGTAGTTCGATAGTTCGATTTCAAATTTCAATTGAACATACCGGGTGCAAAATAAACCGGATTTTGGCGAAACCAAAAATATTAGAATCTAGTTGAGAATATCTTTCCAATGAATCTAAAAAATCAAAATTTCATAGCGGGAATCAAAAGTTATGCCCAGTTGAAAATTCAGAATAGTCGCTATGTAAATTATACATGGCCCAAAAAGTCAAATTTTGCATACGGATGAATTTGGACGCGAAACCACTTCCATTGAGTTCAAAATGCCATTTAGAACTCCGAAAAGTATAAGCTTCGATATATTCCGATATCCGGAATAGTGGCAATGGCTGGAGTTGTTCGATTAACAAAACATAGCCCTTAAAAAATGAAATTTTGCATACGAGCTCCGAATTCGACGAGATAAATTTTTATGGATCCATAATGACAAATTATTGTTGAGTTCCAAAGGGCGCGTCGAACGGAGTCAGTATGTGGCCGTGCGAGCTAAAACAGTTCAGGGTAAAACGAGTAGTCATTTTACAAAGGAACAATACTGATACGACCTCAGAATTCAATTCTACCTTTTTTTATGGATTCATATCGTTTAATAATGGTTAAATCCAAGAGGGAATGATTTTTGGAGTTAGTGTGTGAGCGTGCGAGAAGAAAAGGTGCGCCAAAATCGTATTTTTGAGCAATATCTGAGCATATTCGTGATCTTTTTTGAACGGTCAAACGAACTCGGAATTCGATGAAACTTGTTTCGATGGACTCTTCTTCACGTCTACTATCTCGTGTACGAAAGCAGAGGCAGTTGGAGATCGTCGATGTTCAAGCGATACGCGAGAAACTAGCATATAGTCACTTTTCCTTCCTTTTGTTTCTCACTTTCTTCCTCTTCCTCTTTTTGCATTTTTCCTCTTTAATGGTCACCGCTCCACCATGCCACTGCCGTCCTCCACCAGCGCCACCACCGGCCTCCACCGCCCATCGCCGGCCGCCCGCACCCCCTCCTTCTCTTCCTCTTCCTCCTCCTCCTTCTCTCTCCTCTTTTCATGAACCCTAAACCACCAAATCACCAACCACCATCACCGCGGCCACCACGGGACCCCACCACCACCCTTAGCACCCTCCTCGACATCCATCAGGCCCGCCACCGCCCGCTGGCCACCCAACTCCGGCCGTGGGCCCCGCTACACAAAAACTCATTTTCACCAATATTCCCGTTTTGCACAAAACACCCCGGACTGTTTTGGCCTATATCTCCCAAATGGTGCGTTTCTGGCCAAAGTCCCTCTAAACCAAAGTTGTAGAGCGCGAAATTCTCTTCGATTTGGCTATATTGAAGTCGTGTTTTGGAGTTTGGAGCGACTCGAAAAACGCGTTCGAAGTCTGCTGTTCAAAAGCGGTAAAATTCGTGTACTTTCGCGAATTTTGGCGAATTGTATCATTTTCAGCAAAAAGTCCCTTAAGAGAAAGTTGTTCAAAATGGCGTGCTTGTGCTAGAAAAAAAGATGGATTGAAGATTTGAGCTTGTATGCGATGTCTGGAGCTCGAACAACAATTCAGCAGTTCAGAAAAGGCGTTAGAAAAAAAATCAAAGTGAGAACTTCTCACTTTAAATTTCTTTTTCTAGTTATATATATATATATATATATATATATATATATACTAGGATGCAGACGGTGCTTAGCAGCACCCGACACCCGTCGTCCACAGACCATGGACGGCTTGTATGCTTGTTTGATGTGTTGTGAAAATTGTTTGTGATGTTGATGTGAAATCGATAATAAATTGTAGATGGTTGAAATAAATTAATTATCGTTGAAAATATAATTTTTAACGTGAATACGAATATAGTGAATGTGAGTAAATAAATATTTATAAACAAATCGACCGATTTGTTTATATACACTGATTTGACTGATATTAATTGGGACGATAAACTTTACACATCGCCCAACTGCACAAATAAAAATCCGTGTTTGTTGATTTGAAACCCCACACGGGTGTTGGGATGATATTTGACGTACACTAATCCCAATTATTTAATTGTATGTCGATCGATTGGTCGACAAGCTGTGTAAGCGTTAATTATTTATATTTGATGCTTATACAGTTGTGTAGTGCACTTCGGATGATGGTTGATTGGTTATCGTTGCTATTATATACATGTGTTGTATGGAATCCATATAATTAACGTTATATGGTAATTGATTGGGCCTCATTCCAATTGGAAAAACAAAGAATATTATAAAATATAAATATTCATGTGTTGAATAGAATAAATAGTCATGTGTTGACGATGTTCATGTGTTGAAACTATTTATGTGTTGAGTAAAGTATTTTAATAATAAAATTTACATCTTTATCATATTTAAAATTTGAACTACTTTACGGTTGGAGTCTAATTGAAAATCAAACGATAGATACCAAAATTTTATAAAATATTTTACATAACAAAAATAGTTGTGTGTTGACAGTACTCATGTGTTGAGATTAGTCGTGTGTTGAAAGAAATATAGATTCATGTGTTGAATAGAATATACATTCATTTGTTGAATAGAATAACGAATTTATTGAAATACATAAAGATGTGTTGATTAGAGTTGCGCCATTTTGACGTGAGCGATATTTATATCGATTATATTCGTTTTTATAATGAATATAGAAAAGGTAGTGATTCCAAAATATAACGTTTTGAAAATATTATCATTTATATAGTAATGATATGAAATATTCAATGTTGATTTAAAATTGAATATAGAGTTGAAATGGTTTTGAAAACCAATTTAAAACGATTTATAAAATACGTTTTAAAAGGAAATTGACGAATTATATATAATATTATATATATATATATATATATATATATATATATAATGGCCTGAATAAAACGCGCCGCGCCGCGACAGTTCGTGAATTTCGACCATGGACTTCGAATTGACATTACGGGAGATCCGACCGTCGGATTATCCTAAAACCGGAACCGTTGGGTTTGTATCGAAAATAGCTTTCCAATTAATATTAGAAATTTGAAATCTAACGGTTGGATTTGGAATTATGTCCAAATCAAATTTGGAAAAGGTCGTTGTAAGTGCAGTTCGATGGCCGTTGATGGAAATCGGTTGTACGGGCCTTGATAAAATTATTAAAAATATTTATAATTTGTGTAAAATCATAATATATGAATTGGAAAGAACTGAGATGAAAAATTCCACATTTGAAAGGATAAAAATATATTTTTGTCGAAATGAACTAGTTTTGAACTAGAATTAAATTCAATTTATTTTTGAAATAAATAAATTGAATTTGAAAGTGATTTTAAAAATAATCAATATTCCCAATACGTGAATTGGACTGGAGTTGATTCGAAATTATCTTAGGAATATTTCGATGTTGGATTTCGTGACTATACAGATATTGTTATGGGAATTTAAAAGATATATTTATATCGTTATTTCCAATACGATACTTGTTGGTTTCAAAATTTGATATTGAATATAAGCCAGTATATATTCTATTCAGAGCCTTGTATTTAATATCAAATGTGATTTGGGTTTGTCGTGAATGGTGTCTTCATTAACACTGTTCTTAAGCCCAGCTGAGGAAAATATTAATTCCTTCTATTTAGATTTAATGAGGTGTACCACTTGTTCTTTAACCCGATTAACAATAGAATGTGATTTTGGGTTTATCGTGAATCGCGTTTTAAATGACATTGGTTCTTTAACCCAATTAAAGACAGGATATTGATTTTTGAAAGGATTAAAACTAAGTGGAGTTTTAATGAATCTTTAATTAGATTGAAATGTGAATTGATAATTTAAATTATCAAATCTGAAAGGTGATCGAGAATGGAGTACCACCAGTTTTGCTCCAAAGCGAAAGTTAAATCTTTAATTAGATTTAAACGTGAAATGGTAATTAATTTTACCGATAACACCGTGATGTTAGGTATGGAGTATTACCAGTTTTGCTCTAGGGGATGAATAGGTTGGGATTGGGAAATAAAACAAATAATTACTTCGGTGTGGTTCGCTAATCCCGACTAGTTTGAAATGATATCCAAAGGAAGATTAAAGAATAAATTTAGAAGAATTTATCTTGGATAAAATTAACGGGAATCTTTCCCTAAGAATGTGATTTTGTGAATAAAAAGAACATTCTGAATTGGAATGAGGCGTTTGTTGTGTTTGTTTAACATTTGTGTATCATATGCGTGGGTTATTTAGAAAGGCCAGGTTTATACCCATTCTGAATAACCGATTCGACGAGATGTCGAAGATGAAGATGGTGGTTGAAGACCGGAAGTCTTCACATCGTTTGGGTGATTACTGATGATCTCGATTGGGCTATACACCCAAGATGAGGGAAACAGTTGGTGATCGTCTAGACGTACTTGGAGATCGATGGATATGCGAGGAAAGTGCCTCCGGTTTCGTTCAGACCCAGAACGAACTTGTAAATGGATTGTGTGTCTGACATTGGATTTTATTCTGTGTTGATTGATCTCTATTAAATATACATCTGTTTGGTGGCGGAGAATTTATTCTTTTGGTTAACGCCCTTCTCTGAGACGTACGAGCTCAGAGGTTGTATATCGATGGACATCAGTCGCATGGAGTGAATTGCCAGTGTGGCACGCGTAAGTGGCAATTGATCAAGGCTTCTGTTGCAAAGCAAAGTCTTGTGGTTGATGATCAAAGCATGGTCTGTGTGGCGTAGCTTTGTGTATAACGTGAATTCGCGAGCCTCACACCCCGGTATGAGTCAAAAACGGGAGAAGGACCCAAGGAGTGCACGACGTTTCTTTCTAGCTATGGTGGTGTCAGTGACCTACCAGCCCTGACATTTATATACTTTTCACCTGTGTGGTTGTTGGATTGCGAGGCGCCTCAGATATAAGTCTGTAAGGACCGGGAAACGTGTGTTCAGGAATTGCCAATCCTCAAAAGTAAGAGAGGACCGGCCTTGGCGGATCCAGGGATTGCTGTGTGCGGTCCTGAGACATTTGCTAGAGTGTCTCGAATCGGAGAGGAGCTTGCCCCTTACCTCGACTCATGACAGAAATCCAATTTCCAATACGTGTATTTCGGTTTTATTTGTAGAGCCTAGTATGGCGACATAGTGGGATGGGGCACTCATGTCGTCTATGATTTATATTTATGATTGAAACTTTTTTGACACTATACATTTATAATAGTATCAAATAATGTGTTTTAAACGTATCAAGCATGCTTTGGCTATTATAAGGTAAAAACCCTATCCTCCGGCTTGCGTTGCATTGTGTGATGGGACCTGGGTCTTATAATAGCTTCATTTTTCATTATTTAGCATTGCGCTGTTTGTTTTATGCACTGGTATTCTTGGGAGGAAACCCTTTCCGTGTTATATGGCGTGGTCCCTTGATTTACCGAACTTTAAAATAAAGATCAATAACTGTTTTAGTTCTCACACCAGTCACATGACTGACCTGGAGTTTATTGTTTTAACCTAAACTCTGGGTGCCCCTATTTTGCACACGGGCAGCTGGTAGTTTTGGTTTACAGATTTATATTCACAGGATCCTGATTTACAGCTGGAACGATGCTCGGAAAGCTCTGTATCCGTGTATTACTTTCAGTTGTGTTTTGTATTATTTCCCGCTGCCATGTAATTTATTGTAATCTGATATTTGTCAAATGTGTAATTTATTTATTCATACTCTGTATATTCTTGTATTCTGATGGAATTGTTGTAATAAACAATGAAATGTTCTTCTGTCTGCGTCCTGATTTGTCTTGTCCTCAACGCAATCCGTGCTTTCCTTCACGGGGAAGTTCGGGTCGTGTCAAAACTAAACAATCAAACAAGTCGTTCATGGTTTGTGGAAGATGGGGAGCAATTCATATATGCTGTTATAAAATAAATAATTGTATAAGAAAATTTCAGTGAGGAGTTCTCACCTTTGGGACCCACTCCGCCATTTTTATTTTTGTATTTCAGAATAGTTCTGACTTGCCTGAAATTCCAACGCAATCTTCTTCACGCTGTTCATAGTAAAAATCACATTTTTATTTCAGTTCTAAAATTTATATTTTTACTTCGCTAAAAATTATATTTTTAATACTCTACATATACAAAAATCACATTTTTAATGTCGCTACATGTACATAAAAATCATATTTTTATAACGCTAGTACATAGGTAAAAATCATATTTTTATCTTTCTAAAAACATTTCCATGCCATACACTAGTTAAAAATTATATTTTTAATCTTGTCAAAATATTTCCTTCCTATGATAAAAAACTTATTTTTAACTAAGCAAAAATGATATTTTTACATAACTAAAAATCATAACTTTATGTAATTAAAAATCATAACTTTATATAAATAAAAACCATAACTTTACATACTTTATACGTCAAAAACCACAGAAGCTTTAAAGCGGAGAAAACTCACATATTTTCTGTCGTCCGGATTTGCTGTTCTGGTTTCAGAATTTGCAAACAAGCTCCAATCTTCACACCATCTTTTTTTATAGCTTAAACGCGCCATTCTGGACAACTTTCTCCTAGTGGTCTTCCTTCCGAAAATGTGCCATTTCGCCGAAAATCACGAAAAGACACCATTTTGACAATGTTTGGACAACAAACTTTGGATGCGTTTTTCCGATAGCTCCGCAATCCAAAATAGGACTATCATATACCAAATCGAAGAGAAAATCATGCAATCGAATTTGGTACTGTGGATTTTTGGCCAAAAGCGCTCGTTTTGGGAGTTATTAAGGAAATAGTGATAGGGTGTTTTGTGCAAAACGAGATTTTTGGAGAAAAATGAGTTTTTGGACTTGGCTGGGCCCACAGCCGGAGCTGGGGGGCCAAAGGGCAGTGTGGGGCCTGACTGGGGTGGAGGATGGTGAAGGTGGTGGGGGGTGGCCGACGGAGGAGGGTGGTGGACGTGGAAATTGATTTGGGGGTTTAGAGATTGCATAGAAATGAAGAGAGAAAGAAGATGAAGAAGAAGAGGAGAGGGAGGAAGAGTAGGAGAAAAAGGAGCGGCGACCAGCGGGGAGGAGGAACAGCGGCGGAAGAAAACGTCGTTTTTTCTTCCTTTTTTGATTTTGAACGATGGAAGAGAGAGTGTGAGGTAGAGAGAAGGTTTGACTTTATATAATTTATATTTTTTATTCCAAAAAGTAACTTTTCAATTCAGATTCCAAATCAAACTCACTGACTGTCGTCCCTAGCTAATTACCCTTATTACGAACACAATGGGATATCTATATATTGAATTTGAACGCACATTTCAATTCACCGGGGCCTTATACGGACCCTAAAAATTTCAGAAAAATTACTTTGTCTATGTTTTGATGATACAGCCTCAACAAAACTAATTTTGCCGAATTTGGAGACCGTCTGAAAAATGGCTATTTTCTGGTCGATCCACATTGACTAAAACTGTCAAAACACGTTTTCTTTTGCCATGCTCACATATTGATCCCAAAAAATAAGAATTTTAGAATCTAGCAAAAGTTTGATATCCCGGATCCAACAAAAGTGGTTTTGTCGGAAACAGAGGTCATTTGCAAAATTTCCATTTTTAAGGGCCAAAATTCCGTAGCGACTATTCTGAATTTTCAACTGGGCATAACTTTTTATTTCCACTATGAAATTTGGATTTTTCGGATTCATTGAAAAGATATTTTCAAATAAATTCAAATGATTTTGGTTTCACCAAAATACGGTTTATTATGAATCCTGTACATTCATTTGAAATTTGAAATCGAATTTTCAAACTACCGCACCATTTTCAATTCCTTTTATAATTTAGAAAAAATATTTATACTCTAACGTCGATTCAAATAAATATATAAGTTCTAATTCTATTCAAAATAAATTTCTCATCGTTATTATTTAAAATAATTCATTTTAAATATCCAAAATTCATCAAAATTACGAGAATAAAATTTTAAATTGGCTCGGATTTTCCGGTTTGTTACATTCAATTTACATTAAATTATGTTTGGATGCTGATTATTGAATTGAATTCAAAATTTGATGTGTTATTAATCAATAGGTAGTACTTATTAAATGATTGGCTGCAGTTGGTCTAAAATCCATCTTCTTTAAGACGTTGATTCATTATTCGGTGAATTAACCAATTTTAAGTTATAAAATTTAATTTTATAACTGAAGCAAAGTTTTCAATTTTATATTTTATATAAGTTATAAATAGAAGTTTTATAAATAAAGTGAAATTTATAAATCGGTTTTTATAAAGGTATTAAAAGTGATTTAATTAGCCACTTCTTTTGTTTTAATAAGTTTTATAAGTGAATAAGTCAAAAATTAACTTAATGGTTAACAATTTGGGATAATTGTTTTCAAGAAAACAACTGAGCGATACTATTAAATTAATTATATTATTAATTAACTTAAGAGGAAGGATTAATGGAAATAATTTAATAAGTTAACTGATGTTCTCAAGTTGACTAAGTCAACTATTTAAATTGAAATTAGTTATTAAATTAATTTGTTTCAATTACTCTAATAGATATAGTTTTAACAAACGGTTGTTAAAAACATAATAGGATTTCCTAAAGTTATTTAATCTTTTAATGTCTATGTTTAAAGGTAATTATTTAATTCTAATAGATATATTTCCATCACATAATGCAACGCAAGCCGGAGTATAGAGTTTTACCTTATAATAGCCAAATATAGTTAGTACACGAAATTTATCTTTTATTACTAAAAGTTTATAGTGGATAAATCAGTTTCAAAAGTAAATGTTTCAATCCTAGATGGCATAATACCCCATCCTATTATGTCGGCATATATATATATATATATATATATATATATATGTATATATATATATATGTATATATGTATACAACAAAAACCACAAAGATCGTATTGGAAAGTTTGATTTCCATCATGATGGCTACTGATTCGAAAGATCTATCGCGTAGTGCAATTCTCCACAGCTTACGTCCAGGGCTTTCGGAAAACACCATAATGCACATCCTCCTTTCTGGGAAATCAAGTATCACCACGGATTACATCCTAGCTAGAGTAAACGCCGCTTACTCTATCCCTTTGGGAATCGGGGGTGTGCCCTATGAGCATGGAGCGATCACAGTCAGCTCATCTCGGTCGACCGAATCCGTGACAACCCTAAAGTTGTCTATCCTCGTCTCAAAAGCATGCTGACCTGACTATCAGTTTACCATCATACCAGTGTGTGAGGGTTGCGAATTAAATCTGCACAAAGCTATGATAATTAAAGCTATGTTTTGATCATTATCCACAAGCCTATGCTTTTTAACGAAAGCCTTGATCCATGCATCTCAGCATGTCACATTGTCAATCTATACCATACACTGATTTCTGCCAATATATAACCTCTAAACTCGTACGTCTCAGAGAAGGGTTTTAAGAAAGAGAACAAATTCTTCGCTACCAAACAGATATATATTTAGCAGAGATCAACGAATACAGTATAAAGGAATACAATGTCAAACACACCATCCATTTGCATGTTCGTTCCGGGTCTGAACGAAACAGGAGGGACCTTATCCCTCGTCCCATATGTCCATTACAGGAGAGAGTCCCTCACATATCCAGACAATCACAATTACGTCCTGACCACTACCACTGTAACCCCTCCGTGGGAGCTACCGAAATCCAGCGCATCAGTAGTAATCCATTCGATGTGAAGATCGTCGGTCTTCAACCGCCGTCATCAATATCTTTAACTTTTAGTCGTCGTATCAGCTATTCAGAATGGATTAAACCCGGTCTTTCCAAATAACTAGCGTATCTTATAATCAAGTGCTATAAAAACACATCATTCGCCTAATTCCAATCTAGAGTATTCTTTTAGTCAAATATTCTTTACATTGGAATTATTCCCATAAATCTTATCAATGGATTAATTCATTTAAACCACTTGTTTAAATCTTCACTTAAAAACCATTTCAAAAGATTTTTTTATTATCTTTTCACCACTTTAAACGAAATTAAGGTTTATCAGAGTAGTCGGGATTATCGAGCCTTACCGAGGTAGTCATTTGTTTTATTTTCCAATCCCAACCTATTCATCCTATGGAGAAAAACTAGTAGTACTCCATATCTAACACCCCGTGTGTTTTTAGTAAATTCAATTACCATTCAGCGTTCAAATCTAATTAAAGATTTAACTATTGCATGAAGTAAAACTGGTGATACTCCATTTTCAAATACTTCTCAAATTTGGCAAATTTGATTACCACATTAACATTCCAATCTAATTAAAGATTCATTAAAACTCTATTTGGTTTCAATCTAAAAAAAATTCATTATTTAATGATTGTTCAAATTTAGGAAATAAATCCTGCCATTAACTGGGTTAAAGAACCAGTGTCATTTAAGACACAGTTCATGATAAACCCAAATTCATCTTACATCCCAATGGAATCTACACGAAAATCATAACAGTATATAATCGATATAAATTCCCATTTCAGAATAATAATATAAATGGAATAATGACAAAGCCTTTTAAATTCCATATATAGTAACAAACTTCATTCACAGAAGCTCATTTCGATTATTACCAAATCGAATTCCATTCAATTCAAATTTAATATATTAAATTGGAAAACTTTACTTTGGAAAATTTCCATTAGTCTTATTGAAAGACTATAAATTCTAGATCATATCTTCACTGTTAATTGGGTTAAAAAACAAATGTTATCAAAACACCATTCACGATAAACCCAAAAATCCAATTTCAATTAAATTTTAAATTAAATGTTAATTAATTTGGAAAACTTCTCTAAATCTCAATTAAAAGATTTATTATATTCTCAACTGAGTCTAAGAGCAGTGCTAATAAAGACACCATTCATGACAAACCCAAAATCCAATTTGATATTAAATACAAGGCTCTGAATAGAAATTATATCGGTTATATTCAATATCAAATTCCAAACCCAACAAATATCGTATTGGGAATAACAATATACATATATCTACCAAATTCCTCAACAATATCCACATAATTACGGAATCCAATATCGAAATTTTCCAAAGATGATTTACATTCAAATCCATTTCAATTCATATGTTGGAAAAATTCTGTTTATTTTAAAACCCATTTTCATCCAATTTATTATTTCTAAAAATCCTTGGATTATCGTTCTTGTCATTAACGAGTTCATTTAGATAAACATATGTTTTTATCTTCTCAAAACTAGAAATTTTCGTCCAAAATCTTTCCAAATCATTTATTATGATTTTACACAATTTTTCCATATTTTTAATAATTTTATTAAGGCCTTTATAGTCGGTTTCCATATCGGCCACCGAACTACATCGTTAATGACTTTTTCCAAAATTGATTTGGGCATATCTTAAAATATAACCATTAGATTTTAAATCTCTTATTGTCATTGGAAAGCTCTTCTCGACACGAACTCAACGGTTCTGTTTTTAGGAGAATCCGTTGGTCGATTCTCTCATTACATCCATTTGAAGTTAATGGTCGAAATTCGCGAACGGTCGCTGCGCGACGCGTTCTTTTCAGGCCATTATATATATATATATATAAAATATACATATAGTCGATTTCCATTTAAAATGTATTTTATTAATTGTTTATAAATTCATTTTAAAACGATTTCAGCTTCATTTTCAATTTTAAATCAAAATTGAATATTCCATTTCATTATAATATTAAAATGATAATATTTTCAAAATATCTGATTTTGAAATCCATTTCCTTTCGATATTCATTATAAAATGAATAAAATCGATCGATAAACCCGTTCGGGTTAAAATAGCGAATGTCTACCTACTCGGCTTCATATATTCCAATATTTTTGTGTCCATCCAAAATCAAACATCAAAATCATATTTCAATTCTTCACCGAATATTATTTTAAAATATTTGTTATTTCTGAATTGGAATGCTACTCAATCAATTACCATATAATTTAGTTATATGGATTTCATACATCAAATGTATTAAAAAATAATGATAAATAATCATCAAACATTTAAACATCATCTAGATTGCATTTTACAACTGTATAAGCATTAAAATAAATAAATAATGCTTATCACAGTTTGTCAACCAATCGATTGACATATAACTAAATATTGGGATTAATGTATGTCAAATATCATTCCAATACCCGTGTGGGGTTTTGAAACAACAGTCGATTTAAATAAATCAGTGGTTTTGAATTATTTTTCTACTTAACCAATTTCCACTGTTTAAATTATAAATAGATACTTATAATTTAATTTCAAATACCACAAAATAATATTAAATTATTTTTAATATTTTAAACATTTCAGCATCACAATCAAAACACAATACAATCAATTAAATCGTCCATGGTCTGTGGACGAGGGAGGTGAGCAAACAGGCACCGTATACAATTTATAATGATTAAAACTGATAAAAATCTACACTGGCAATTCTATATATTTTTATATATGAATACAATAAAAAAATAAAATATAATTTAGTGAGAAGGAGTTCTCACTTTGATCTGTTTCAAAAATTGTTTTAATAACGATTATTTTTAATAAAATTAAACAGATGTTTAATTTTATCAAAAATCTACATGGCTTCTGTTCCAGTTCTAGTCTGATCCATTGTGGAGTCCTCGTCTCCACGGTTACAATAAACTCAATTTCGTTGAATCCTGATTAAATATGAACAAGATACGAATTTTACAAGATTTTAAAACAATTTAATATAACTTAATTATAAAATTTACACTGATTACCTTGATTAGAAGCTAATTACATGATTAAGGCTTAATAAGCCTTTGTCTTCATCATTTTGCGTGTAACAAAGCCCGAACAAACCTTGCCAATAAACCTTACTTGCGCACGCAGAATAGAGCGACCCAGAGTTCGATCAAACGATGCCACGCCCTACCCTTTAGCTTGCTCCGCCTGCGCCGTGAATACAGACGGACACAGTGGTCCCCTGACACCGGAAACAGCGTATGAAGTTGCAGCCTTTGGACGGCGGTTTTGAAGAACACACACCATGCTATACAATCAAACTCATACGGATAGAAAGCTCACAAATTCTCTTCAAATTTCCTTTAATAACCTTTTGAAATTATTGAGTGGATTGGGAAAATTTGAGGCATGAAATTTCGACAATTTCATCCCTTGATTTGGGCATAACAGCGGCCCCTGAAAAAAATGAGAATTAGGGTTATGTTTTAACCTTATATATATTATTTAATTCCAATAATTTATGTTTATTTTCCGAACTCCAAACCAAACCCAATGACTGTCGGCCCTAGCTAGATACCCATATTCTGGATACAATGGAATATGTTTCATAAGCCAATTCGACTGTTTTGAACAATTTTTATAAAAATTAAAATATAAATCAATATATATTGAATTTAAACGTACATTTTAATTTACCGGGGCCACATATTAAATCCAAAAATTACAGAAAAATAAATTTGGCTATGTTTTGAAGATACTGTCCTAATAAAAGTAATTTCGTCGAATTTGGAGACCGTTTGATAAATGGCCAATTTTCCAATTGATTAAATTCAAGTTGAAATTGCCAAACATGTTTAAATTCACCACGCTCATATATTAATTCCTAAAATTATGAAAATTGAAACCTGACAATAATTTGACATTCCGGATCCATCAAAAGTGGTTTCATCGAAAACGGAGGTCATTTGCAAAATACTATTTTTATGGGCTATAAATTATTAAAATATATAAAATTCCATAACGACTATTCTGAATTTTAAACTGGGAATAACTATAATTTATATTATGAAATCTGAAATTTTCACATTCAATAGAAAGACATAATTAAACAGATTCAAATATTTTTGGTTTTACTGAAATCCAATTTATTTTGAAGTCTGTACAGTTGAAATTTGAAATTGAATTTTCAAATTGCCGGCCATTTCAAACTCTATTTAAAACTAAAAATAAATTTATACGTCCTGACTTCAAATTAAATAAATTTAAACCGTAAATATTTAAAATAAATCATTTTAAATTCTTAAAATCCATTAAAATGGCTAAAATAAAATTTTTAAATTGGTTCAAAAATTCAGGGTTGTTACAATCTCCCCCACTTAAAATCTTTTCGTCCTCGAAAAGGAACGGAGCCGAAAGTTGTTTAACTAACCCACTCAACTTTCAATCTGGCTTTCATTCTTCAACTTTTCAGTTTTTAAGAAGTTTCAAATTTCTCAAAAATTTGGCTAACACCTTAAATTTTCAAAAAAAATCGCCATAACCTCCTTTGTACGTGCTGATCGGTAAAACCCCAAATTGCTTCACAGGGCCCTCTTCAATCAAAAAGAAAAAAAGAAAAAGCCAAGTGGCTTGCTAATCGGCTCATAAAATCATCAAACCCAATGAATACAGTAAACATGTACTTATTTGTCGGGCATACAATTTTATTCCTCTGCTTAGCTTCCACGCTATGACTTGTTCATTATATACATGTACATATATGCAATTTCAATCTATTTTCAATTCAGTTCAATATTTTTCTTATTTGGCTTAAATTACCTTTCATTTTCATATTGGTTTTATTATTCCAGTATTTTTAGTTAGTTGAACTGACAATCGCACCACACAATCAGAACTCAATTAGTTGATTAGCTTTTCGAATATATATTTTTTCTATATATATACTTAAAAATCATATTTTCATTGTCAAATCACAAACAATAAAATCTAACTAAATTTTGGTTCTCACTCCAGTCAAATGGAAATATATATATATCCCACTTTCGAAACTCGGACACAAACACTGATGATGTCATAATCATCATCAAAATCATCTCCGGGCAACTAGAGTGTGATTCTATATCTACCCATTATATTTGAGACTTCGAATATACATTCATGACACGTATATGCAAAATCTTCTTATAATTGATAGTCCAAACTCAATATAAAAATATAATATTTAAATCTTTATAATAAGATATAAATTTCAAATCTAAACTCATTTTTTAGAAAATAATACTCTTCGAACTCATTCTAGGGTATTACTAACCCGATCTCTAACGAGTCATTCTTATAGGATGCTACTGATCCTATCTCTAATGTATTCTTTTGTTTGGTTCTAACGTGTCCTGTTCTCAAGCATTGTAAACCAAAGCTCCGATACCAAACTGTAATGACCCGAAATCCCCAGGTCTCCGAAGAGACGAAAAACAACAGATTGCTTTGAGAACACGACGCATCAGACACAAACAGTAGAACATTTCATTGCTATTACAACAATTACATCAGAGTACAAGAATATATAAGAAAACAAATGATTAATATTACACATTGAAATACAATATCAAAGAATTAAATTACATTACAAATATATAATGTATAAATATAATGTACAACAGAAAATACATCAACAACACAACTGAAAGAAATACACGTATACAAAGCTTTCCGAATATATCTCCAGATGTAATCCAGGATCCTAGGAAAAGAAATATCTGCGAAAACCAAAACTACTAGCTGCCCATGTGAAAAATATGGGCACCCATAGTTTAGGTTAAAGCAATAAACTTTAGATCGGTCATGGGACTGGTGTGAGAAATAAAACAGTTATTAAACTTTATTTTTAAGTTGGGTAAATCAAGGGACCATGTCGTATAACACGGAACAAGTTTCCTCCCATGAATACCATAAAACAAAACTTGCTATGCTAAATAAAAGAAAAGTGAAGCTATTATAAGACTCAGGTCCCATCACATAATGCAACGCAAGCCGAAGGATAGAGTTTTACCTTATAATAGCCAAATATGCTTGGTACGCGAAATTTATCTTTTATTACTGCAAGTGTATAGCGTATAGATCAGTTTCGAAAGTAAATATATCAATCCTAGACGTCATAATACCTAATCCTATTATGTCGCTATATATATATATGTATATGTGTATATATATACAACAAAAACCGCAAAGCTCATATTGGAAAGTCGGACTTCCATCATGATAGCTGCTGATTCGAAAGATCTACCGCATAGTGCAATTCTCCACCTCTTTGCTTCCAGGGATTTTGGAAAACACCGTAATGCACATCCGCCTTTTTGGGAAATCAAGTATCACCGCGGCTTATGCCCAACAAAAGAATACACTGCTTACTGTATCCCTCTGGGAATCGGGGGTGTGCCCTATCCCTTTGAGCATGGAGTGACCACATTCAGCTCATCTCGGTCGACTGAATCCGCGACAACGCTAAAGGCATCTTTCCTCATCACAAAAGCAAACTGACCTGACCATCAGTTCACTATTATACCGGTGTGTGAGGCTCGCGAGTTAATGCTACACAAAGCTATGCTAATTAAAGCTATGCTTTGATCATCATCCACATGGCTCTGCTTTTCAAAAAAGCCTTGATCCATGCATCTCAGCATGTCACATTGTCAATCCATACCATACCATTGATTTTTGCCAATATATAACCTCTAAGTTCATACATCTTAGAGAAGGGTGTTAAGCAAGAGAATAAATTCTTAGCCACCAAACAAATATATATTTAGCAGAGATCAACGAATACAGTATAAAGGATACAATGTCAAACACACCATACATATGCAAGTTTGTTCGGAGTCTGATCGAGGCAGGAGGCGCCTTATTCCTCATCCCATATGTCCAATACAAGAGAGAGGCCCTCGCATATCGAGATAATCAACAGTAATTACGTCTGGACCACTACCACTATAACCCCTCTGTGGGAGCTACCCAGATCCAAGACATCTGTTGTAATCCATACGATGTGAAGATCGCCGGTCATCAACCACCGTCATCAATATCTTCTACTTTTAGTCGACGTATCAGCTATTCAGAATGGATTAAACCTAGTCTTTCCGAATAACTAGCGTATCTTATAATGAAAAGCTATAAAAACACATCATACGCCTCATTCCAATCCAGAATATTCTTTTAGCCAAATATTCTTTACATTGGGAATTATTCCCATAAATCTTATCAAAGATTTAATTCATTTAAATCACTTGTTTAAATCTTCACTTGGAAACCATTTCAAAAGATTTTGTATTATCTTTTCACCACTTTAAATGAAATTAATGTTTATCAAACTAGTTGGGATTATCAAGCCTTACCGAAGTAATCATTTATTTTATAGTCCAATCCCAACCTATTCATCCTATGGAGCAAAATTGGTAGTACTCTATATCTAACACTCCCTGTATTATTGGTAAATTCAATTTCCATTCAATGTTCAAATCCAATTAAAGATTTGACTATCACATAAGGTAAAACTAGTGATACTCCATTTTCGAACACTTCTCAAATTTGGCAAATTTGATGACCACATTAACATTCCTATCTACTAAAGATTCATTAAAGCTCTACTTGGTTTCAATCTAAAAATAATAATTCATTATTTAATGATTGTTCAAATTTAGGAAATGAATCCTGCAATTAACTGGGTTAAAGGACCAGTGTCATTTAAAACACAGTTAATGATAAACCCAAAATCATCTTCCATCACAATGGAATCTACACGGAAATCATAATAGTATATAATCGATATTAATTTCCGTATCAGACTAATAATATCAATGGAATAACGGAAAAGCCTTTTAATTTCCATATATAGTAAGGACCATCCTTCACAGAAGCTCATTTCGATTATTACCGAATCGAATTCCATTCAGTTCCAATTTAATATATTAAATTGGAAAATTTTACTTTAGAAAATTTCCTTTAATCTTAGTTAAAAGATTATAAATTCCAGATCATATCTTCACTGTTAATTGGGTTAAAGAAAAAATGTTATTTAAAACACCGTTCACGATAAACCCAAAAATCCAATTTCAATTCAATTTCCAATTAAATGTTAATTAATTTGGAAAACTTCTCTAAATCTTAATTAAAAGATTTATTCTATTCTTAACTGGTTTAAGAATAGTGTTAATAAAGAAACCATTCATGACAAACCCAAAATACAATTTAATATTAAATACAAGGTTCTAAATAGAAATTTTATCGGCTTATATTCAGTATCAAATTCTGAAACCAACAAATATCGTATTGGGAATAACGATATACATATCTTCCAAATTCCTCAACAATATCCGTATATTTACGGAATCCAATACCGAAATATTCTGAAGATGATTTCCATTCAAATCCATTCCAATTCATACGTTGGAAAAATTCTGGTTATTTTAAAATCCTTTTTCAATCCAATTTATTATTTCTTAAAACCTTGGATTATCGTTCGAGTTTTAAATTAGTTCATTTAGAAAAAGATAAATTTTTATCTTTTAAAAACTGGAATTTTTCATCCAAAATCTTTCCAAATCATTTATTATGATTTTACACAATTTTTCCATATTTTTAATAATTTTATTAAGGCCTTTACAGTTGGTTTCCAATATCGGCCACCAAACTACATCCATAACGACCTTTTCCAAAATTGATTTGGACATATCTTAAAATCTAACCATTAGATTTTTAAACCTCTTATTATCATTGGAAAGCTCTTTGCGATACGAATCCAACGTTTCCAGTTTTAGGAGAATCCGACGGTCGGATCTCCCATTACGTCCATTTGAAGTTAATGGTCGAAATTCGCGAAAGGTCTCTGCGCGGCGCATTCTATTCAGGACATTATATATATATATATATATATATATATATATATATATATATCGTCGATTTTCATTTAAAACGTATTTTATAAATCATTTATAAATTCATTTTAAAACGATTTCAACTTCATTTTCAGTTTTAAATCAAAATTGAATATTCGATTTCATTATAATATCAAAATGATAATATTGTCAAAATATCTGATTTTGAAATCAATTTCCTTTCGATTTTCATTATAAAATGAATAAAATCGATCGATAAACTTGTTCGGGTTAAAATGACAAATATCTACCTAATCGGCTTCATATATTCCAATATTTTTATGTCCATCCAAAATCGGATATCAAAATCATATTTTAATTCTTCACTGAATATTATTTTAAAATACTCGTTATTTTAAAATATTCGTTGTTTCTGAATCGGAATGCGACTCAATCAATTACCATATAATTTCAGTTATGTGGATTTGATACATCACATGTATTCAACAATAATGATAAATAATCATCAAACATTTAAAAATCATCCTGAGTGCATTTTACAACTGTATAAGCATTAAAATAAACAAATAACGCTTATCACAGTCTGTCAACCAATCGATTGACATATAACTAAATATTGGGATTAATGTATCTCAAATATCATCCCAATACACATGTGGGGTTTTCAAACAACAACAGTCGATTTAAACAAATCATTGGTTTGAATTATTTTTCTTCTTAACCAATTTTCACTGTTTAAATTATAAATAGATATTAATAATTTAATTTCAACTACCACAAAACACAAAATAATATTAAATTATTTTTAATATTTTAAACATTTCAGCATCGCGATCAAAACACAATACCGTCAGTTAAATCGTCCATGGTCTGTGGACGAGGGAGGTGAGCTAACAGGCACCGTATACAATTTGTAATGATTAAAACTGATAAAAATCTACATTGGCAATTCTATATATTTTTATACATGAATACAATAACATGATAAAATATAATTTAGTGAGAAGGAGTTCTAAACTTTGATCGGTTTCATAAATCATTTTAATAATGATTGTTTTTAATAAAATTGAACAGATGTTTAATTTTATCCAAAATCCAACTGGCTTCTGTTTAAATTCTAGTCTACTCCATTGTGTAGTCCTCGTCTCCACGGTTACAGTGAACTCAGTTTCGTTGAATTCTGATTAAATATGAACAAGATACGAACTTTACAAGATTTTAAAATAATTTAATATAATTTAGTTATATAATTTAGTTATATAATTTACTAATTACCTTGATTAGAAGCTAATTACGTCACTAAGGCTTAACAAGCCTTCGTCTTCATCGTTTTGCCTGTAACGAAGCTCGAACAAACCTCGCCAATAAACCTTCCTTGCGCACGCAAAATGGAGTGACCGTAGTTCAATCAAATGATGCCACGCCCTAGCCCTTGGCTTGCTCTGCCTGCGCCGTGAATGGCGACAGATAGGACAGTCCCCTGACACCAGAAACAACGTGCGATGTTGTAGCCTTTGGACTGCGATTTTGAACAACACACACCACGCTATATGATCAAACTCTTATGGATAGAAAGCTCCCAAAATTCTCTTCAAATTTCGTTTAATAACCTTTTGAAATTATTGAGTGGATTGGGAAAATTTAAGGCATGAAATTTCAATGATTTCAGCCTTGATTTGGGCATAACGTCGACCCTGAAAAAATGAGAATTAAGTTTGGTTTTAACCTTATATATATTATTTACTTTAATTTAATTCCAATAATTCTTGTTTATTTTCCGAACTCCAAACCAAACCAATAACCATCTCCACTAGCTAAATACCCCTATTCCGGACACAATGGAATATGTTTCATAAGCTATTTCAACTATTTCGAATAGTTTTAATCAAAATTAATATATAAACCAATATATGTTGAATTTAAACATACATTTTAATTTACTGGGGACACATACCGACTCCAAAAATTACAGGAAAATAAGTTTGGCTATGTTTTCATGATATGGTCCTAACAAAACTATTTTCATCAATTTTGGAAACCGTTTGAAAAATGGCCATTTTTCCAGTTGATTAAATTCAAGTTGAAACTGCCAAACACATGTAAATTCACCACGCTCACTTATTAATTCCAAAAATTATGAAAATAAAACCTGACAATAATTTGACATTCCGGATCCAACAAAAGTGGTTTCGTCGAAAACGTAGGTCGTTTGCAAGATGACTATTTTTAAGGGCTATAAATTATTAAAATATATATAAATTCCATAGCAACTGTTGTGAACTTTAAACTGGACATAACTTACAGTTTATATATGAAATCTGAATTTTTCACATTCATTAGAAAGACATAATTAAACAAATTCAAATGTTTCTTGTTTTACTAAAATCCGATTTATTTTGAATTCCGTACATTCAATTGAAATTTAAAACCGACTTTTCAAATTGCCGCGCTATTTCAAACTCTATTTATAAGTAAAAATAAATTTATACATTCTAACTTTGATTTTAATAAATTTTAAATCGTTAGTATGTAAAATAAATCATTTTTAATTTTTAAAATCCATTAAAATAGCTAAAACGAAAATTTTAAATTGTTTCAGAAATTCCGGGTTGTTACAACTGGTGTGACTAAACTCCAATCATTGGTTTAACTTCTAAAAAAATTCCTTTTCAAAGAAAATATAATTATAAGACCGATCCACACACAAACACGGATGGTTTTTACCTTACGATAACCCAAAACATTCTTTGAAATCAATACTCTTCTGATATTAAAATAGTGTCTAAAATAAGTAAATAACAATCTAGCATAACGCTTGCATCTCAAGCTCTACATACATAGTATACACCAAAACCGCGGGCTCTTATTCGAGAATGGATTCCAACTGGCAAGGTATGGGACCACCTTCCAACAGTGCATCTCAAGAGCAGAATACACCGGGATTAACAATAACATCTTGCAACCCAGGCTAAACATGACCGGCACCTCACTTCGCTTGAGATTACCGAATGTATTGCTGCCAACGGTTGGGATCAGCAACCATTTCCCGAAAGGGACAGCACCGAAAGATTTAAAGAAGCAAATGGAATATCTTTAGATCAGGTGACAATACACCCTACTTGAGTGCGACCCACTTAGCCATATGACCTACCCGATTTTATACCATTTCCTAGTTACGAGGCTTGAGGTTACGATTACTTACCTTTCATTAATAGCACAATCAGATTGAATGCCACATTATCAGATCCGTTAATCACTAATTGATTTGCACAAAGATATTCTAGATATTATGCTAAGAGAATAAATTCTTCGTCACCAGATGTATATTTGTGCAGACCAACATATGCGATCATTGGAAATATTTTATCAGACATTCATCTATACACGTTCATTCTGGGACTGAATGAAACAGAAGGCACAATTTCCATTAATCCATTTTAGGCAAATTCTACCTAGGATTAACAAAAAAGCCCTTGCACTTTACTCCGTCTTCGATTGTCTTCATATAATCTGATTCGCAATGCTACTGCCAATACGGAGTGGCTCTCGGATATTAATCCAACCGGTCTCTGTAGATTGACAACGATGGTTGAAAACTTCGATAGTCAGTTATTTAGTTATCGAAGAAAAACAAACAAACAACTAAAGCATCAAACAATCACTTGGCCCCTTAATTTATATTTCATTAATTAATCACTTCTCTGTATCCTTATAAATATTTGTTAACCCAATATTTTCAATAATCATCTTGGCCTCTTACGCTATTTGGAAAACATTTTCATATATCACCTTCCTTTATTTTATATACTTAGAAAATATCTTCTATTTATAACATTCCAATTACTTATCTACTTCACGACCATTTATTTTCAGACTTAGGAAATAATTTCTATTTATATTTCCAAAATTCCACTTACTTGGGTTAAAACGACTGTCGTGTAAAACATGGTTACAACATCCCAAAATATTACATTCAACAAAATTTCTTTAAACATTGATCTTCAAGACTGAATCTTCTTAATCAGTTAATAATGAAATCAATCAAGTTAGGGTATAATTACCTCTCAGACCTTAACTGAAAGCATCTAACTTCAAAACAGACAAGACCACTTACCTCGAGTAATCAACAGAATAAAAAAACCAATTATCATTTTAAAAATGTGTATACGTTTCTCCTTCTATTTTTACCAAATCTAATTATTGATTTCCGTTATGGTTTATAATATTCTATTTTAAGTTCATTTCATTATCAAATTATACATATATATCGATATATTGATTTTTAACTATCAATTTATCCTAAAAATATTCTAACTCCTTAAATTTTTGGAAAATTTCGCCAGTACCTCCTTTGTACCGATCAATAGCTCAAACCTCAACTCGCCTCTCTAGGCCCTTTCCATTTAAAAAGCAAAACAAAAAGCCAAGTGGCTTGTCGATTCGGCGCATAAAAACTCATATAGAACTTAAACATGTACCTTTTTGATTGTAATAACCCGGAAATCCGAGGCAATTTAAATTTTTTTATTTTGGCAATTTTAACGAATTTTGAATATTTAAAATAGATTATTTTAAATAATAGGGATGAGAAATTTATTTTGAATAGAAATAGAACGTATATATTTATATACGTCGTCGTTGGAATATAAATAATTATTTATAATTATAAAAGGAATTGAAAATGGCATGGTAGTTCGATAATTCAATTTCAAATGAATGTACAAGATTTGAAATAAACCGGATTTTAGCGAAACCAAAAATATTAGAGTCTATTTGAGAATATCTTTCCAACAAATCTGAAAAATTAAAATTTCATAGCGGGAATCAAAAGATACGTCCAGCTGAAAATTCAAAATAATCGCTATAGAATTCTGGCCCTTAAAAATGGAAATTTTGCAAACGACCTCGGTTTTCGACGAAACCACTTTTGTTGGATCCGTGATGTCAAATTATTGTTAGGTTTCAAAATTCATAATTTTTTGAATCAATATGTGAGCGTGGCGCAGATAAACACGTTTGACCATTTTCTGTTGATTTTAATCGACTGGAAAATGGCCATTTTCCAACGGTCTCAAAATTCAATGAAATTTGTTTTATTAGGACCATATCGTCAATATGAAGCTAGAAAATATTTTTTTGGGAATTTTTAGAGTCAGTATGTGGCCCCGATAAATTGAAATGTGCGTTCAAATTCAATACATAGAATTATATTTTGATTTTGACGAAAACTGGTCGAAACGATTGAATCAGCCCGTGATACCTATCCCATTGTGTTCGGAATGGGGGCAATTAGCTATGGGCGGCATGCAGTGGGTTTGATTTCGAGGTCGAAATTAAAAGTTGCTTTTTGAAATAATTAAATAATAAAATATATATATATATATATATATATATATATTACCCTTACCCTCTCTCTACACTCACCCCCCCTCGTTCTTCGATCGGAAGAAAAAAAAGAGAACCCTAATTGCGATGTACGGTCGCCGCTCCCCATCGACCACCGCCGTCCTCTTCCCCCTCCCCCTTCTCGTTTCCGCCTCCCTTCCCCTCCCCCCACCCCGCCAGCGATCGATCGAGGAAGACCCCCCACCTAAACCCCGAGCCCCTAATCGAACACGCACCTCAGGCCAATCCCCCCTGCTCCGATTTGCTTCCCTTCTCCTCCCCCTACCGCGTATCCTCCTCCACCTTCTCTCCTATCTCCTACCTTCAACGCGCGAAGCCCTTCCCCCTTGACCCCCGACGCAGCACAACAGGCCCCTCTCGGCCTCCTCCTCCCTCCCTGATAAATGACAGTGAGTCCTTTTATTTATTTTGTTTAATTTAGTTCTTTTATATATTTTATTGTTTTAAAGAATTAATTTTTCTTTGAATTATATTGCTTTAAAAGAATTGATTCTTATTATAGGAAATGATTTGATTTTTGAAATAGTGAAAAGATTATATTTTTATTTATAAAAATATGATTTTCGTATTTTAGAAAGAATAAAAAAACTTTGATTTTTAATTTATAGAAGAGACAAAGAAATGATTTTTATAATGAAATAGCGAAAAGATTATATCTTTGAAGTAGGAAAGATATGGTTTTTATATTGTAAAGATAATAAAAATTTGATTTTTATCATATGTGAAATATAAAAATATAATTTTTATAAAGTAAAAGTATTAAAAATATGATTTTTATATAATAGAGAAAATAAAAATATTATCTTTATATAAGTAGCAAAATAAAAATATGATTTTTAGTGAAGTAAGAATACAATTTTTACATATAAAAATATAATTTTTATATAGAAACAAGCGTTGTAAAAATATATGAAGTAGAAATAAAAATATGATTTTTATTTATTGGAAAGAAGTGATAAAAATATAATTTTTATTATATGAACAGCGGTATAAAAATATAATTTTTATCTATATAGTAGCCGTATAAAAATGTGATTTTTATATATATAGTAACAATATAAAAATGTGATTTTTCTATATATAGTAACAATATAAAAATGTGATTTTTATATATGTAGTGGATACGGACGACGAAAGTAACAAAAGGCAAGCGCGACGAAGATTTCTACATAAGAAGAGTCATGGCGTTTGGTTTAGCTAATCGGTGAGAACTCCTCACCTTTAATTCAAATTTCTAGTTAAAAATATATACTAGGATGCAGACGGTGTTTAGTAGCACCCGACACCCATCGTCCACAGACCATGGATGGCTTGTATGCTTGTTTGTTTGATTTTGATGTGTAGTTGATTGTGTGGTGTGATGTGAAATGAAATAAAATATTTATATAGTTAAAATTATTTTATAGTTGAAAATAGAATTTTTAACGTGTACTTAAAATGAAATAGATATAAACAAATCGGACGATTTGTTTATATACACACATTTGACTGATATTGATTGGGACGATAAATTTTACACATCGCCCAACTGCACAAATAAAATCGGTGTTTGATTGTTTGAAACCCCACACGGGTATTGGGATAATATATGACATACACTAATCCCAATAATTAGTTGTATGTCGATTGATTGATTGACAGACTGTTATGAGCATTAAATATTTATATTTGATGCTTATACAATGTAGAATGCACTTTGGATGATGGTTGATTATTTGTCATTGTTGATGTATACATGCGTTGTATGGTAATACATAGAAATAAAATCTATGGTAATTGATTGGGCCTCATTCCAGTTTTGAAATAGAATATTTGAGAAGAATTATTTGAAATGAAATATTTGAATAGAATATTTGAAATAGAAATATATAAAGCCGCGTTGATTAGATATGCACTATTTTGACACGAACGATATTTATGTCGATTATATTCATTTTTATAATAAATATTGAAAAGTGATTTCAAAATCGAATATTTTAAAAAGAAACTCGAATTAAATCGAATATTTTGAAATGAAATTCAAATTAAATTGAATTGAAATGAATTAGAATTTCGAATTGAATTGAAACGAATTATAATTCGAATTGAATTGAAAATAAAATGAATTCGAATCGAATTGAAATTGAATGGAAATCAATTTGAAATGAATTCGAACTGAAAATGAATTCGAATTGAAATTGAATAGAATTGAATTCAAATTGAAATTGAATAGAAATGAATTCGAATTGAAATTGAATTGAATTGAAAACGAACTGAAATTGAATTAAAAATCGATTTGAATTGAAATCAATTTGAAATGAATTTAAAACGAATTTATAAGGAAAAATTCAATTTTGATTTTAAATTGAAATGAAGTTGAAATCATTTCGAAAACGAATTTAAAAAGATTTATAAAATACGTTTTAAAAGAAAATCGACGAAATATATTATATATATAATATATATAATATAATGGCCTGAATAGAACGCGTCGCGCTGCGACAGTTCGCGAATTTCGACCATTGACTTCGAATTGACCTTGCGGGAGATCCGACCATAGGATTCTCTTAAAACTAGAACCTTTGGGTTCGTATCGAAAAGAGCTTTCTAACGAATATTAAAGATTTGAAATCTAACGGTTGGATTTGGAATTATGTCCAAATCAAATGTGGAAAAGGTTGCTGTAAGTGCAGTTCGATGGCCGTTAATGGAAATCGACTGTACGGCCTTGATAAAATTAATAATTTGTGTAAAATCATAAGAAATGATTTGGGATGAATTGGGATGAAAAACTCCATATTTGCAAAAATAAAAATAGATTTTTATCGAAATGAACTAGTTTTGAACTAGAATTATAATTCTATTTATTTTTAAAATAAATAAATTGGATTTGAAATGGTTTTGAAAATAACCAGAATTTCCAATAAGTGAATTGGAATGGATTTGAATCGAAATTGTCTTTGGAATATTTCGATGTTGGATTTCGTGATGATACAGATATTGTTATGGGAATTTGAAAGATATATATATATATATATGTGTATATCGTTATTTCCAATATGATATTTGTTGGTCATAGAATTTGATATTGAATATAAGCCGATATATTTTCTATTCAGAGCCTTGTATTTAATATCAAATGTGATTTGGGTTTGTCGTTAATTGTGTCTTCATTAACACTGTTCTAAAGCCCAGTTGAGAAAAAGATTAAATCTTTTTATTTAGATTTAATGAAGTGTACCAACTAAATAATATTTAGTTGGAATTGAATTGGTATTAATTTTTGGGTTTATTGTGAAAAGTGTTTTAAATGACACTTGTTCTTTAACCCGATAATTAATGGAATGTGATTTTGGGTTATCGTGAATGGTATCTTCAATAATACAGTTCTTAGACCCAACGAAGTTAAGAAAATCAGAAACTAACTGGAGATTAGCTAAGATGAATGGTTTCCTGGGTATTGATCTGATGTTGGTTTCGGCCTTCGGGGTTAATACTTAGGGAATTGCCCACTTGCTATTTTACGGTTAAAAGCTGATAGAATGTGATGTGATTTTGGGGTTTATCGTGAACCGTGTTTTAAATGACACTGATTCTTTAACCCAGTTAAAGATTAAAACTAAGTGGAGTTTTAATGAATCTTTAATTAGATTGAAAAGATCGAGAATGGAGTATCACCAGTTTTACTCCGGGCGGTTGTTAAATCTTTAATTAGATTTCAACGTGAAATGATAAATGAATTTACCGATAACACCGTGGTGTTAGATATGAAGTATGACCAGTTTTACTTCATGGGATAAATAGGTTGGGATTGAGAAATAAAATAAATAATTACTTCGGTGTGGTTTGTTAATCCCGACTAGTTTGAATTGATATTCAAAAGAAGATTAAAGAATAAATTTAGAAGAATTTATCTTTTATAAAATTAATGGGAACCTATCCCTAAGAATGTGAAATTTAGAAACTAACTGTATGTTAGCTAAGAAGGATGGTTTCCTGGGTATTAATCTGATGTTGGTTTCGGCCTTCGGGGTTAATATTTGGGGAATTGTTCTCTTGCTAATTTACGACTAGTGATTGATGAATTGGAATGAGGCGTATGTTGTGTTTGTGTAACACTTATTTATTATATACGCGAGTAATTCAGAAAGACCGGGTTTATCCCATTCTGAATAACTGTTTCGACGTGGTGTCGAGGATGAAGACGGTGGTCAAAGACCGGAAGTCTTCACGTCGTTTGGGTGATTACTGATGATCTTGATTAGGCTGTACACCCAAGAGGTGGGAATTAGTTAGTGATCGTCCAGACGTACTTGGAGATCGATGGATGTGCGGGGTACTAGGTGCCTCCGGTTTCATTCAGACCCAGAACGAACTTGTAAATGGACTGTGTGTCTGACATTGGATTTTAGTCTGTGTGATTGATTTCTATTAAATATACATATGTTTGGCGGCGGAGAATTTATTCACTTGCTTAACGCCCTTCTCTGAGACGTACGAGCTCAGGGGTTATATATTGATGGATATCAATCGCATGGAGTGAATTGCCTATGTGGCATGCCTAAGTGGCAAATGATCAAGGCTTCTGTTGGAAAGCAAAGTCTTGTGGTTGATGATCAAAGCACGGCCTTTGTGGCATCGCTTTATGTAGCATGAATTCGCGAGCCTCACACCCCGGTTGTGAACTAAAAACGGGAGAAGGACCTCAGGGAGGACATGCGTTTCTTTCTTGCTAGAAGTGGCGTCAGTGGTTTTACACGCCCTGAGGAGTTTGACTTATGTGGTTGTTGCTGTTGCGAGGTGCCTTGGATATATCGGTGACTATGTGAAGCCGATGGAGTCATTTGTTGGCTCATTTACACCCCAAAGGGTGGGGAAATGCAGTGTTTAGGCATTTTAATCCACATCGGTGGACCGGCCCTGACGATCCAAAGGCTTGACTGCGTACCTGCTTGAGGGGCAGGCTAGATCGTCTCGAATCGGTAGAGGACTATCTTTTGCCTCGGTTCACAGATGGAAATCCAATTTCCAAATACGTGATTTTGCAGTTTTAATTGTAGAACCAGTATAGCGACATGATATATGGTACCTATGCCGTCTATGATTGATACTTATGATTTGAAGTTGTTTTGTACACTATGCACTTATAGTAGTATCAAATGATTTGTTTTAAACGTACTAAGCATGTTTGGCTATTATAAGGGAAAACCCTATCCCTCGGCTTGCGTTGCATTGTGTGATAGGACCTGGGTCTTATAATAGCTTCATTTTTCCAAAAAGCATTGCGTTGTTGTGTTACATGCACTGGTATTCTTGGGAGGAAACCGGTTCCGTGTTATACGGCGTGGTCCCTTGATATATCTGATTTAAAATAAAGATTAATAACTGTTTTAGTTCTTACACCGGTCACATGACTGACCTGGAGTTTATTGTTTTAACCTAAACTCTGGGTGCCCTTATTTTGACACGGGCAACTAGTAGTTTTGGTTTTGCAGATTTATATTCAGAGGACCCTGATTTACAGCTGGAACGATACTCGGAAAGCTCTGTATCCGTGTATTACTTCTAGTTGTGTATTGTATTATTTTCCGCTGCTATGTAATGTATTGTAATCTCTGATATTTTATAATGTGTAATATTGATTTATACTCTGTAAATTCTTGTAATATGATGGAATTGTTGTAATAAGCAATGAAATGTTCTTCCGTCTGCGTTCCGAAATGTCTTGTCCTCGAAGTATCCGGGCTTTCCTTACCGGGGAAGTTACGGGTTTTCACAGTTGGTATCAGAGCTTTGGTTTACAAAGCTCAGAGAACAAGACACGTTAGAACCATACGAAAGAATTTATCAGAAATTGGATTAGTAATATCCAATAAGAATGATTAGTTAGAGATGGGATCAGTAGTATCCTAGAACGAGTGTGAAGAGTATATTTTTAAAGTGAAAACAATTTTTGTTTTGAAAATTTAAATCAATTATTCGTATTTGAATATTTATTTATATTGATTTGGACAATCCAGTATATATAGATTTTGCATATACTTCTGATCCACGGGTATTCAAAGTTTTAATATACTCGATAGATATGGAATCACACTCTAGTCGCTAAGACATGATTCTAATGATTGACACGTCATCATTAGAATTTATTTTCGTGTTTCTATATTTCCGTTAGACTAGTGTGGGAACCAAAATATAGTTAGAATATATTGTTGTGATTTGGCATTAAAAATCTGATTTTTAGACTATATATCAAAGTTATGAATTTGAAAAATAATCAATTAATTGATTGCTGGTTGTGTTGTTTGACTATTGTTTGATTCATAAATTTGAACCATATAGCCAGTTTGAACCAAATAGTAAATTGTATTGAAAATTAGTCACATTTGCATGCATATACATGAACTTACATTGAACAGGTCATAGGAAGGAGGCTACAGCAGAAGAATAAAATTGTTTGCTCGACAAATAGGTACATGTTTACAATAATTTATTGTTTTGTTTGGGTTTGGATGGTTTTTTGAGCCGATTGGCTTTTTCTTTTTCTTTTGGATTGAAAAAGGCCATGGGAGGCTATATGAAATATCCCGAAGTTCCCGGTGCAGGGGAGTTTATGGCGAAATTTTTCAAAAATTTAGGGTGTTATCCAAATTTTTGAAAAATTTGAAAAGTTCTTAGAAGCTGAAAAGTTGAAGAACTTAAGCCGTAATGAAAATAATGGAAGTTGAGTTGATTAGTTAAACAACTTTCGGCTTCGTTCCTTTTCGCGGACGAAAAGTTTTAAGTGAGGGAGATTGTAATAACCCAGAAATCCGGGCCAATTTAAAAAAAATTATTTTGGCAATTTTAACGAATTTGAATATTTAAAATAGATTATTTTAAATAATAGCGACGAGAAATTTATTTTGAGTAGAAATAGAACATATATATTTATATAAGTCGTCGTTAGAATATAAATAATTATTTATAATTATAAAAGGAATTGAAAATGGCGTGGTAGTTCGATAATTCGATTCCAAATTTCAAATGAATGTATAGGATTTGAAATAAACCGGATTTTAGCAAAACCAAAAATATTAGAATCTATTTGAGAATATCTTTCCAACGAATCCGAAAAATTGAAATTTCATAGCAGGAATCAAAAGATACGTCCAGTTGAAAATTTAGAATAGTCGCTATGGAATTCTGGCCCTTAAAAATGGAAATTCTGCCTTTCATTGGATCTGTTATGTCAAATTGTTGCTAGGTTTCAAAATTCGTAATTTTTTGAATCAATATGTAAGCGTGGCGCAGTTAAACGCGTTTGACCAGTTTCAGTGGATTTTAATCGATTGGAAAATGGCCATTTTTCCAGCGGTCTCAGAATACGATGAAATTAGTTTTGTTAGGACCGTATCATCAATACGAAGCTAGAAAATATTGTTTGGGAATTTTTAGAGTCAGTATGTGGCCCCGGTAAATTGAAATGTGTGTTCAAATTCAATATATAGAGTAATATTTTGATTTTGACGAAAACTGATCGAAACGATCGAATCAGCCTGTGATACCTATCCCATTGTGTTCAGAATGGGGGTAATTAGCTATGGGCGACAGGCGGTGGGTTCGATTTCGAGGTCAAAATTAAAAGTTGCTTTTTGAAATAATTAAATAATATATATATATATATATATTATATTACCCTTACCCTCTCTCTACACTCACCCCCCTCGTTCTTCAATCAGAAGAAAGAAAAGAAAAAAAAGAGAACCCTAATCGCGATGAACGGCCGTCGCTCCCCATCGGCCACCGCCGTCCTCTTCCCTCTCCCCCTTCTCGTTTCCGCCTCCCTTGCCCCTCCCAGCGATCGATCGAGGAAGACACCCCACCTAAACCCCGAGCCCCTAATCGAACACGCACCTCAGGCCAATCCTCCCTGCTCCGATCTGCTTCCCTTCTCCTCCTTCTGTCGCGTATCCTCCTCCACCCTCTCTCCTTTCTCCTACCTCCTACGCGCGAAGCCCTTCTCCCTTGACCCTCGACGCAGCACAACAGGCCCCCCTCGGCCTCCTCCTCCCTCCCCGATAAATGACAGTGAGTCCTTTTATTTATTTTGTTTAATTTAGTTCTTTTATATATTTTAATGTTTTAAAGAATTGATTTTTCTTTGAATTATATTGCTTTAAAAGAATTGATTTTTATTGTAGGAAAAGATTTAATTTTTGAAATAGTGAAAAGATTAGATTTTTATTTATAAAAATATGATTTTCATATTTTAGAAAGAATAAAAAAATTCAATTTTTAATTTATAGAGAGACAAAGAAATGATTTGTAACGACCCGCCTTTTTGCTCGATTCTCGCTGGTAATTAAACCAACTTAAACCGTTCACAAAGACGAATTGTTATGGGTACTTACATATATTGAACAAAATAACAGAACTTTTCATTGCATAATACAATATTACATCATAGTTGCATAGAATATCAGAGTTACAACTTATACAGCGGAAGAAAAGTAAATATACTCTCAGCGGAAGAAACCATATGATATAGCGGAAGCTCCAAACTCTAGCGTGAACTCCAGTCCAAAAAGCGCTTCGAATCTTGCTCCAACGATCTATAACTGTAAACTAATCTACTAGCTGCCCGCGTAAAAATTAGTGGGCACCCAGAGTTTAGGAAGGAACAATAAACTCCAGGTCAGTCATGGGACTGGTGTGAGAACATAAAACAATTATTTTTAGGATTTATTTTAAAGTTGGGAAATTCACCGGACCATGCCGCTAATGTGGAAAGGGTTTACTCCATGTGAATGCCTGTGCATATAAATACGCAATGACTTTTGGAAATGAAGCTATCATAAGCTCGTCCCACATCACACAATGCAAGCGCACACCAGATGGGCGAGTTTTATCTTATGATAACCAAAAATGCCTTTATACGTGAAAATCCTCTTTCAATACTATAATACATATATATATAGTGTGGAAAATATTTGCAAATAAATGTATTAAGCCTAGACGGCATAATACCCCATAATATTATGTCACCATATATATATATATACAATCAAAATCGTATGGCTCGTATTGGAGATTTGGGTTTCCAACTTGATGATTCCTAGCACGAAAGATCAGTCGGAACACAAACAAAATGTAATCACGGGTTTTTCATCCAGACGCGGACACCAATACAAATCGCGAGGCAGATCAACGGTTTTCGACAAGACACGGCCCCCCGAACATACCCTATTCCATAAGTCACAAGTGGTTTCCCACTGCTGCAGCGGTCATCATCATCACATATATATATACACAACCTAACCGCCAGTTTCTCATCATCCGGGGTGTGAGGTTTGTCGATGTCATGTCATACACAAACATGCTTAGAAAAGCAATGCCTTGATCATCACTAGCTTGTTCATAACTCGGGTATGCCACATGGACAATTCACGACATATCATTGATTTCGATCAATGCACACTCTCTAAGTTCGTATGACTTAGAGATGAGGATAAAATATTTGCCACAAAACCGATATATATTAACGGAGATCAGTGCTATGCGGTCAATTTAAATGTCAGACACACCATCCATACACGTCTGTCCTGGGTCTGAACGGAACGAAATCCGAAAGTTCTCCCCATACGTTCGGACTTCCTGCCACTACGGTAATAGGGGCATCTCTCTACTGTAGCTATCAGTAAAGAAACCAATCGGCAATCAGTCCGTTCGATGTGAAGAACCACGGTCTTCACTCGTCGATTCCAAGTCTTGAATTTGCTTCAGGCGTCGTATTATTACTTGGAATGGTTTTCGGACTTAAATCCGATCCCGGTCTTTCCAAGTAATAAGCGTATTCTTTAAAAAATAGTTATGGACCGTACGGTCTTTTCAATTCAAATCTCCCTACTAATGGTCATCAATTCATTTATGGTTGGGTTCGTTTCAAAAAATCCTTTAATCCCATTAACATCTTTATTCCTTTACAAATCCAAATTTATTTCATAACCTTAAATTTAAACATAATTGCCTTATGTTAGTTATCATTCCCAAAATTCTTTTAAACCTTCCAAAATATTTCACAAATCCCCTATTTGTTTTAAATCATAGTTCACGGTTCATAGATTTAAAAAAAATCAAGCGATTTCCAAGAAATGTAAAAGCATTTCTTGAAACACTATGGAATAATTATAAATTAATATAATTCAAAATCATATCTTCCGCTCAATCACTTAAAATATGTTTTAATCGAGTTTTCTTAAATTTCAATAACTCATAACCATTTAACCTGATTTCTTATTACGGTCGCCAAACGGTAAATATAGTGCTCTCTTTCCATAGCTTAAAATTCATACATCGGAGTTCGAAAATTCCTTTCAATTCAAAAGTTATCATTAGTGGCAACCAATGTTTTCTTTACTTCTCATAAATCCAATTTAGCGCATTCAAGTTATATCTTTGTTCAAAATCAACATATACAAATGGCCACTATATGATGTTTATTAAATTCAAAAAAATTTGAATAGTTTTCCAAAATCGTCATTGAACTTAAGAAGATATTTTATATTACAATTCTAAGTTTATGCCAAAATCCTCATTTAAAATTCCTAACTTTCATTTCTAATTAAAATAATGATATCATCTTCTTAAGAACCCATTTCAAGGATTTTCACGTATAAAGGCATTTTTGGTTATCATAAGATAAAACTCACCCATCTGGTGTGCGCTTGCATTGTGTGATGTGGGACGAGCTTATGATAGCTTCATTTCCAAAAGTCATTGCGTATTTATATGCACAGGCATTCACATGGAGTAAACCCTTTCCACATTAGCGGCATGGTCCGGTGAATTTCCCAACTTTAAAATAAATCCTAAAAATAACTGTTTTATGTTCTCACACCAGTCCCATGACTGACCTGGAGTTTATTGTTCCTTCCTAAACTCTGGGTGCCCACTAATTTTTACGCGGGCAGCTAGTAGTTTAGTTTACAGTTATAGACGTTGGAGCAAGATTCGAAGCGCTTTTTGGACTGGAGTTCACGCTAGAGATTGGAGCTTCTGCTATATCATATGGTTTCTTCCGCTGAGAGTATATTTACTTTTCTTCTGCTGTATAAGTTGTAACTCTGATATTCTATGCAACTCTGATGTAATATTGTATTATGCAATGAAAAGTTCTATTATTTTGTTCAATATATGTAAGTACCCATAACAATTCGTCTTTGTGAACGGTTTAAGTTGGTTTAATTATCAGCGAGAATCAAGCATAAAGGCGGGTCATTACAGTTGGTATCAGAGCTTTGGTTTATACAAAGCTATGCGGTACGACATATTTTGAACAAAAGACAGGACTCATCTGAGTTATAATATCTCATTAGAGATAGGGTTAGGAATGCCCTAGAATGAGATTTTTGAATATCTCGCTGAGAAAGCGTATTTTGAAATCTATATCAAGTATTTTAAAACTAAGTAAATCATTTTGAAAGTATGATTATTTTAGAAATATAATTAAAGATAAGGAATTCTTGAGCATTGTGTTCGACGTCGCGATTGGACTATCGAGTATATAGGGATTTTGAATATACGCCTGGCCAGTGTATATACGAAGTCCTGTATATACTAGACAGATGTAGAATCACACTCAAGTCGCTCGGGGATGATTCTGTTGATGACTACAGCACCATTGGCATTCATTTTCAAGTTCCGAAAGTGTGATGACTATATAATTCCAGTTTAAACGTCAAGGAATACTTAAAATCATCAGGCTAAGTGTTTTAATGAATAAACCTTCATAAAAGGGTTTAGTGAATTAATATAGGATTTTAATTGGGGAAAACAGAACTAGAAGTTTGAAAAGGAAACTGAGATTAGCCTAGAATACTTCAAGACTTTGAATCCTTAAACCCTTGAATATGGTAAACAATAAGTGCTTGGAAAATTAAAAGATATATTTAAGGAGTAAATCTCACTTAAAGAATTGGGCAATGAATTATTGAAATGCAAGTAAGAAAGATAATTTACCCATACCCCAAAGTGACAAGAATAATTGACTTAATTGTAACGAATATTTGAAGATAAATTTTTGAATCCAATAAGTTGTAATCAAAGAAGATAGCATACTCCTCGATGAGTGTTAAATAATAGAATTGAACCTATACCTAATAGGAATGGTGAATGATGAATTACAGGTTTAATTAATTTGCTTGGAAGTATATTTTAGCAAAGCGAACTCCTTAAGGAATTTAAAGGTAATTTGACTTAAGCAAGAAATTGTTTAAAGGATGATTTAAAATATAATTAAAATTTTAAGTGGGGGAGAAAACCACTCTTCCCTATTGAAACAGTATGGGTAAGCCAATTTGAATTATCTAACAAGAAATTGCCTAAGACACAAAGGAAATATTAAAATACGATTTACCTTAATTGAATTATCCGTAGTCGTATCGTTAGGTGCACACGATTTATCTATCTTGACCTACGCTAGTTTCTTTTTCGAACCAATTGTTCTTCAAGAGCATCATCCATACCTTTTGTCCTATGAACTAAGTTAAGTGATTTGATTCGAACCCTTATTCGGATATTGAACTTTTGTCTATAACTCGTCTCGAGCACATACAATTTGATTTGTCGAATAAAGCCAAGGTTAAATTCAAACTAGAAATAGTGATCTATTCTAATGATATGTTGATGAAATCTCAATAATTAAACATTGCATGGAAATTGAAAGCATTTGAAATAGAGGACATAACTTATAGAAGAAATTTGGACTTATAAACATTAGTTGATTTTGAAAATTTAACTCAAATGGTTGAATAAATATTCGAAACAATACTAGTTTGAAATATGCTGAATCAGAGTAGCGTAGCAGAAGCGTGATGTTATTTTAGATGGAAATGATTTTTCCGACTAGTGAGTAAAGAAATTTTTCCCAAATGAGCTTCAACACTTGAAAGAAGAACAATCTTATACTTTGGATTTCAAGCACATTTAGAAAAAAAAAAGATTTATTTAATTATGTGAATATGACAACTAAGATATGAAATCCAAGCATTGAAGATATGGAAATTTTCCGGAGATCTTGGAAATATTTGAAACAATTCGAGCTAAAGGAAGTTAAAAGGACATGCATAATAAATGTTCATTTAAGATTATAGAATGTAGAAAGGCTTATTTGAAAAGCTGCTAAAGAAATCATATTAGTAAAATGTGATTAAAGAGAAAATTATAGGGTTATATGAACATTAATTTATATAAATATTTAGATATTTCGAAATAAATTGAAACTTATGAATATGATCCTTAAAATTTTCGACTTAGTAATTTGAAACATTTGAATAAGATCCTTGATTTCGGAATTTTGAAACATAATTTGTGTATGTTTGAAGTTGGAATTTTATTCGCAATTGAATGAATTTTCCAATTATGTTGGACGTGATAAATGACTTATAATAAAGAAATTTCGATGATTAGGATCCCGATATTTTGGAATGTTCAGAAATCAATAAGTATTTGTAAATTATGGTTACAAATGATTTACAACTTCGGGATATAAAATGTTTTTGTTGTTCGAGTAACCATGACTAAAACTGGGTTGAGATGAAAGATTGGATGTCGTGCGATGGGTGATACTCAGTAGCCCTGTCATGAGGATGAACTTCTCGAGCTAATAACATATAGACTTCATCATAGTATATTTGAAATTTTGAATGCGAATTTGATTTTGGAAGTCCCGAGGTAAAGTATGTTTCTCTATATAAATATGTAGTGTTTCAATGAAATGGAAAGTGGGATTCTAAGTCCGAGAAATCAATTTTGAGTTTCAAATGCTCTCAAATTTTAGTTAAAACTCAAACCTCCTTAAATTGACCTTCCAACAATAATTTCCTTCTAATATAATGATCTATGTTTGTGTAAATAAGCTTTTGATATAAGAGTTTTACCAAAATTAAATCATATGAAAACTGTGCTCCCATGAGCCATTTTGATAAGTTCAAGGTTAATAAAATTTGTAAATAATTTTGTTTCAACAAATTTATAGGTAAGATTTATTTTTTTCTTATGTAAATTTTTTTCGAACTCTCCTTTTCGAGAACGAAAAGTCTTAAGTGGGGGAGATTGTAACGATCCAAGATTTTCAATGTTTAATACGTGATATAATTTCAACTTTCTGAATATCAATTGAATTTAATACGATTTATTTAGATATTGGTTCATTATACAAGATTGTTAAATTTTGGAAGGTAGAAAAATAATTATATTAAAGTTGTAAAGCAAAGATATTGATTTATAAGAATGGAAGAAAATTTAATCGAGAAACATATTTGAATTAATGTTCGTCTTGCAAAGCAGTTCGTCATCGGTCGAACCGTTTCAACGGTTTGCAATTTAATTACTGAAATGAACAGTATTAGAATCAAATTATAATTAAATATCAATTTCAAATGGTTCATTTAAAATAATAATAAAATAAAATAAAAAGCATGCATGAATAAATAGAGATTCAATTTAAAAGTTTAATGGATAACTAAACTTATGCTTAGATTTAATTAAACCATTTTGGGCCATTCACAGGTATGGACACCTGTTCGTTTTATTCATAAAACAAATGCCACTCGTTCTTGAATCTTGCTTCCGCTCTCCATTCTTTCCATGTTCAACTGTTCATATCATGAAAAAGCAAACAAGAGTAAAATAATAATAATATTAATAAATAAAAAATATACGTGTTAACTAATTGGGCATGGTAAGGACACGCGTTTGTTCAAATATGGAAATGGTGAGCATGTGTAACATTTCCGCATGTTTTGCTTTCACAGCTTCCCATATAGTTCACGTTCCTCTTCTTCCCTACAGCGTTTCTTCCCGTCATTTTCTTCCTCTTGCATGGTTCCATTTTGCTCCGCCTCCTCCTCTTCACAGTAAAATACTGCTCCACCTCTCGACGCCGTCCAGACCCATCACCGTTTTTCCAAAACCGCAGCCTCCTTCCCACTAGCTAACCCTCTTTTTCCTTCTCCATTTAAAGAACCATAGGTGTCCTCTTTCCAAAGCTGACACACTGTTCGCCACTTCATCTAGCATCACCGCCACCTGGACTGAACCCTGCGCCACCGACAGTCTACCAATCATCGGCCTCCATCTCTGCTTCTCATCTCCCCTCTTCTTCTCGTAACTCCTCCCTTCCTTTCCCAAAAAGTCACTGCCTTTCCCATTTAATAAACAGTAGGCTTCCCCTAATAACGACTTCACCGCCCACTTCCACAAACTCCAGACCGCCGTTAGTCCACCCTGGCTCCATGTTCTCGGATATCACTTCCTCATTCTTGCTTTATTCTTCTTCTTCATGTGTATATATATATACCCCAAAATTTCTTTTCCTACATGGCTCCATTTCCTGCTCATGCATGTCCGCCTCTTAAGCCATCATGCTGACCCGACTAGTAACACCCAAAACCCAAACCCAGAAGCTCTTTCTCCGCAATATAGTTTTGTCTGTGGGTAAGGTTACTGAGTACCGATGGAGTTTGGGGTCTTGTTAGACTCCGACAGTTGATGGTAACGTGGACACAGGCATTTAGATTTTGTGTTGGGTGTGGTTGCCGTTCTGAGGATGCAGGAGTGTTAATTCTCAGTAGCTTCATATAAATGTTCATATTAGACTAGAAAAAAAAAAGAGATAAGAGATATAAAGGTACATGGAGTAAGAATGAATGGAATATTGTTTCCGGAGAATGGATATCACATGTATTCGTGGATGAGTAAGTGAAGACGCATAGGTAATGACATTCGGATCGGTCGTGAGCGAACACAAAGCATGGGAAGGTCGGAATTGGAAAGCTTGTCGGTGAGAACACCAATTAAAATTTATATTTTAATGATTAATTATAATTAGCGAATAATTATAATTGTTAGCGTTAATTAATGTTATATGGATGGTTGCATGCGACATTTGAAAAGACAGTTATGTAGTTAACCACACTAGACACTACGCGTTGTTGAACGTAACGCGTTGGCGCACATAGGAAATTGATTGTTAAATGGTTGCTATTGCATGCGATGGATGTGCATAGATAAACCCATCAAACACTAAGCGTTATTTAATGTAACGCTTGTGCACTATTTGTACTTGTTTGAATGTTGCCATGTTAATGAATTATTCATGTTCATATGGTTGTTTTATTGATTTGTTGTCTCGCACATACCATAGTAATGGAATTTTGCAGATAATTGACTTAAATCTCCTTCCTATGAACAATTATTCAAATATTAAAATAATCGTTTGAAAGTAAGTTTGGATGAAAAATTGGAGTTAGATTTCAAATGTTTTCGGACGTTGTTCGTAAAAGACGGAGATTTGAAAGTAAATTTGTTTTGAATCTAAAAGAAGGTGATTTTGAGCTATATACTCAAGTGATGGATTTTATACGACCAATTGATTGCATAACGGTTTTGGGAAAGATAGTCAAATGGGTTCTTAAGAAGATGATATCATTATTTTAATTAGAAATGAAAGTTAGGAATTTTAAATGAGGATTTTGGCATAAACTTAGAATTGTAATATAAAATATCTTCTTAAGTTCAATGACGATTTTGGAAACCTATTTGAATTTTTTTGAATTTAATAAACATCATATAGTGGTCATTTGTATATGTTGATTTTGAACAAAGATATAACTTGAATGCGCTAAATTGGATTTATGAGAAGTAAAGAAAACATTGGTTGCCACTAATGATAACTTTTGAATTGAAAGGAATTTTCGAACTCCGATGTATGAATTTTAAGCTATGGAAAGAGAGCGCTATATTTACCGTTTGGCGACCATAATAAGAAATCAGGTTAAATGGTTATGAGTTATTGAAATTTAAGAAAACTCGATTAAAACATATTTTAAGTGATTGAGCAGAATATATGATTTTGAATTATATTAATTTATAATTATTCCATAGTGTTTCAAGAAATGCTTTTACATTTCTTGGAAATCGCTTGATTTTTTTTGAAATCTATGAACCGTGAACTATGATTTAAAACAAAAAGGGGATTTGTGAAATATTTTGGAAGGTTTAAAAGAATTTTGGGAATGATAACTAACATAAGGCAATTATGTTTAAATTTAAGGTTATGAAATAAATTTGGATTTGTAAAGGAACAAAGATGTTAATGGGATTAAAGGATTTTTTGAAATGAACCCAACCATAAATGAATTGATGACCATTAGTAGGGAGATTTGAATTGAAAAGACCGTACGGTCCATAACTATTGTTTAAAGAATACGCTTATTACTTGTAAAGACCAGGATCAGATTTAAGTCCGAAAACCATTCCAAGTAATAATACGACGCATGAAGCAAATTCAAGACTTGGAATCGACGAGTGAAGACCGTGGTTCTTCACATCGAACGGACTGATTGCCGATTGGTTTCTTTACTGATAGCTACAGTAGAGAGATGCCCCTATTACCGTAGTGGCAGGAAGTCCGAACGTATTGGGAGAACTTTCGGATTTCGTTCCGTTCAGACCCAGGACGGACGTGTATGGATGGTGTGTCTGACATTTAAATTGACCGCATAGCACTGATCTCCGTTAATATATATATATCGGTTTTGTGGCAAATATTTTATCCTCATCTCTAAGTCATACGAACTTAGAGAGTATGCATTGATCAAAATCAGTGATATGTCGTGAATTGTCCATGTGGCATACCCGAGTTATGAACAAGCTAGTGATGAACAAGGCATTGCTTTTCTAAGCATGTTTGTGTATGATGTGACATCGACAAACCTCACACCCCGGATGATGAGAAACCGGCGGTTAGGTTGTGTATATATATATGTGATGATGATGACCGCTGCAGCAGTGGGAAACCACTTGTGACTTATGGAATAGGGTATGTTCGGGGGGCCGTGTCTGGTCGAAAACCGTTGATCTGCCTCGCGATTTGTATTGGTGTCCGCGTCTGGATGAAAAACCCGTGATTACATTTTGTTTGTGTTCCGACTGATCTTTCATGCCAGGAATCATTAAGTTGGAAACCCAAATCTCCAATACGAGCCATACGATTTTGATTGTATATATATATATATATATATATATATATATATATATATATATATATATATATATATATGGCGACATAATATTATGGGGTATTATGCCATCTAGGATTAATACATTTATTTGCAAATGTTTTCCACACTATATATATATATATATATGTATTATAGTATTGAAAGAGGATTTTAGGGTATAAAGGCATTTTTGGTTATCATAAGATAAAACTCGCCCATTTGGTGTGCGCTTGCATTGTGTGATGTGGGACGAGCTTATGATAGCTTCATGTCCAAAAGTCATTGCGTATTTATATGCACATGCATTCACATGGAGTAAACCCTTTCCACATTAGCGGCATGGTCCGGTGAGTTTCCCAACTTTAAAATAAATCCTAAAAATAACTATTTTATGTTCTCACACCAGTCCCATGACTGAGCTGGAGTTTATTGTTCCTTCCTAAACTCTGGGTGCCCACTAATTTTTACGCGGGCAGCTATTAGTTTAGTTTACAGTTATAGATCATTGGAGCAAGATTCAAAGCGCTTTTTGGACTGGAGTTCACGCTAGAGTTTGGAGCTTCCGCTATATCATATGGTTTCTTCCGCTGAGAGTATATTTACTTTTCTTCCGCTGTATAAGTTGTAACTCTGATATTCTATGCAACTCTGATGTAATATTGTATTATGCAATGAAAAGTTATGTTATTTTGTTCAATATATGTAAGTACCCATAACAATTTGTCTTTGTGAACGGTTTAAGTTGGTTTAATTACCAGCGAGAATCGAGCAAAAAGGCGGGTCGTTACATGATTTTTATAATGAAATATCGAAAAGGTTATATCTTCGAAGTAGGAAAGATATGATTTTTATATTATAAAGATAATAAAAATATGATTTTTATCATATCTGAAATATAAGAATATAATTTTTATAAAGTAAAAGTATTAAAAATATTATTTTTATATAATAGAGAATATAAAAATATTATCTTTATATAAGTAGCAAAATAAAAATATGATTTTTAGTGAAGTAAGTAAACGATTTTTACATATAAAAATATAATTTTTATATAGAAACAAGCATTGTAAAAATATATGAAGTAGAAATAAAAATATGATTTTTATTTATTGGAAAGAAGTGATAAAAATATAATTTTTATTATATGAACGGTATAAAAATAGAATTTTTATCTATATAGTAGCATATAAAATTGTGATTTTTATATATATAGTAACAATATAAAAATGTGATTTTTCTATATATAGTAACAATATAAAAATGTGATTTTTATATATATAGTGGATATGGATGACGAAAGTAACAAAAGGCGAGCGCGACGAAGATTTCTTCATAAGAAGAGTCATGGCGTTTGGTTTAGCTAATCGGTGAGAACTCCTCACCTTTAATTTAAATTTCTAGTTAAAAATATTTACTAGGATGCAGACGGTGTTTAGTAGCACCCGACACCCGTCGTCCACAGACCATGGACGGCATGTATGCTTGTTTGTTTGATTTTGATGTGTAGTTGATTGTGTGGTGTGATGTGAAATGAAATAAAATATTTATATGGTTAAAAATATTTTATAGTTGGAAATAAAGTTTTAACGTGTATTTAAAATGAAATAGATATAAACAAATCAGACAATTTGTTAATATACACACATTTGACTGATATTGATTGGGACGATAAATTTTACACATCGCCCAACTGCACAAATAAAATCGGTGTTTGATTGTTTGAAACCCCACACGGGTATTGGGAAGATATATGACATACACAGTTAAGACTAGTTATTCCGCTCGATCCGACTCAATCGCTAAACCGACTAAGACCGATACGAAATGCCTGATTGTTTGAGAACACGACAAATTAGAACGCAGACAGAAGAACAATTCATTGTATATTACAACAATTCCCTCAGAATACAAGAATATACAAAGTATAAATCAATATTACACATTTATCAAATATCAGAGATTACAATAAATTTCATAGCAGCGGAAAATAATACAATACTCAACTGAAGGAGATATACAGATACCAAGATTTCCGGATATCATTCCAGCTGTAAACCAGGATCCTGTGAATATAAATCTGCAAAACCAAAACTATTAGCTGCCCGTGTCAAAATAGGGGCACCTAGAGTAAGGTTAAAATAATAAACTCCAGGTCAGTCATGTGACTGGTGTGAAAACTAAAACAGTTGTTTAAAACTTTACTTTAAATCAGATATATCAAGGGATCACGCAATATAACACGGAACGGGTTTCCTCCCAAGAATACCAGTGCATATAACAAAATAGCGCAATGCTTTTTGGAAAAATGAAGCTATTATAAGACCCAGGTCCTATCACATAAAGCAACGCAAGCCGGGGGGATAGGGTTTTCCCTTATAATAGCCAAACATGCTTAGTACGTTTTAAACAAATCATTTGATACTATTATAAGTGCATAGTGTATAAAACAACTTCAATTCATAAGTATCAATCATAGGCGGCATGGGTACCATATATCATGTCGCCAATACTAGGCTCTACAAATAAAATTACAAAGTCAACGTATTTGGAAATTGGATTTCCATCTGTGAACCGAGGCAAAAGATAGTCCTAAACCGATTCGAGACACTCTGGCCCGTGTCTCAGGACCCAGACTCAGTTGGGCCCTTGGATCGTTAGGGCCGGTCCACCGATGTGGATTAAAATGCCTGAACACTGCGTTTCCCCACCCTTTGGGGTGTCAATGAGTCCAATGACTCCATCGGTCCCGGATCGACTGATATATCTGCGGCGCCTCGCAACAGCAACAACCACATAAGTCAAACTCGTCAGCGCGTGTAAAACCACTGACGCCACTTCTAGCTAGAAGGAAACGCATGCCCTCCCTTATGTCCTCTCCCGTTTTTGGTTCACAACCGGGGTGTGAGGCTTGCGAATTCACGTTACACAAAGCTATGCCACACAGGCGGTGCTTTGATCATCAACCACAAGACTTTGCTTTTCAACAGAAGCCTCGATCAATTGCCACTTAGGCATGCCACAGAGGCAATTCACTCCATGTGTTTGATATCCATCAATATATAACCTTTGAGCTCGTACGTCTCAAAGAAGGGTGTTAAGCAAGAGAATAAATTCTCCGCCGCCAAACAGATATATATTTAATAGGAATCAATCACATAGAATAAAATCCAATAATAGACACACAGTCCATTTACAAGTTCGTTCTGGGTCTGAACGAAACCGGATGCACCTAGTACCCCGCATATCCATCGATCTCCAAGTACGTCTGGACGATCACCAACTGATTCTCTCCTCTTGGGTGTACGGCCCAATCAAGATCATCAGTAATTATCCAAACGACGTGAAGACCTCCGGTCTTCAACCACCGTCTTCATCTTCGACACCACGTTGAATCAGTTATTCAGAATGGGATAAACCCGGTCTTTCTGAATAACTCACGTATATATTAAACAAGTGTTACACAAACACAACATACGCCTCATTCCAATTCAGAATATTCTTTTACTCAAATATTCTTGTACTTTGGGAAAGGTTCCCATTAATTTTATCAAAGATAAATTCTTTAAATTTATTCTTTAATCTTCTTTGAATATCAATTCAAACTAGACGGGATTAGCTAACCACACCGAAGTTGTAATACCCCGCCTCCGCTAGGGTCACTCGCAAAGGAATGCACTAGCTTTAGAGGGGCATTATTGGTAAACATGCACAGAAATATCACAAGACAGAACATATAAAATAGCGGAAGTAAAATCAAACTTTCATAACATGAATAAATAAGGTCTAAAGCCTTTTACATCAGAGTACATCAAAACCTGTCTTGCAATAGTAAAGAAGCATAAAGACATTTTCATAAATTATTCCCCAAGTAAAAACAGTAAAGTAGCCATTAGCCAAGAAAAGTCCAAGCCATCCATGATGACCTTCAAGCAGAAGAAGTCCGAACTAAACAACAGTATTTCCTCCCTGTAACCTGGGGGGGAAACGGAAGAAAAGAGGCGAAACAAAACGGGTCAGTCAAAAAGACTGAGTAAGCCCTATCTACTATTAGCATAAAAACTAGTAAAGTTAACTGACATGAGAAACTGAGATGAACATAAGCATGATGACAAGATAGATAAGCTAAATCAAAATAACAGGATGAACTACTGAACTCAGATAAACTAAGGTGTCATGATAAATTACGATGTCAAGATAAAACAAGGTATCACATCGTCAGGTTTCTATCAAGTATAATATCCCCAAGATATCTATCACGTATAACGTCCCATGATATCTATCCTGCATTTTAGCTCTGCACCTACCGTACTAGTATCCCCACCGTATCATGTGTTAACCAAGAATGACCCTCACTCAAAAGTCGTGTAATGGTCAATGTCAACCTAATATATCGCATATATAGGTTACTCAACTTGTATGTTTTATTCCATGTAAATGTTCAGTCCCTTGCCGCAGACCATACGGGCTTTCCCATGAGATTCTACATTACTTTAACATAGTTCCATGATCCTTAAGATCGGTTTGGACTGTTACCCTAAACCTAGCTAGGGTCTTCCAACATGAATTATCGTTTGTACAACTAGGACTTATGCTACCTAGGGCTGCTAGGGATTATGCTTACCTATTGCACGTTTTCGTATCTCGGTTTGGGTTCAACCACCTAGGGCCACTAGGGATTACGCTAACCGCCAACCGCGCCCTTTTTCTCACGCATTCATCGTGAATCGCTTTTCCATGACTGTATGCACATGTATCACATCGTGCCATCCGAGTCCTGTCACAGGGCAAATCAAGAAATACAGGACTCGGTCGGGAGCTTTCGATTTATCTGCCGATGCAGATGCTAAGGTCTATTTTTCTGTACGTGGCTATGGTCCCACGCGACCCCTCCCTCAACTAGTGAAAGACAAGACAAGATAAATCCTGTATGAGAACACAACACTGGCCAACCCACATCTAAGCCTTACCGCAACCATAATTAGATAGCAATTATGGTCTTTTGGGTGTTCTCTGCCTTTCCGTACGTACACGCTTGACCAAAGATGGTAGGTAGTATGACGAAATGCTATCTAGGGTACGACCGTGTATCGTCGACTATCCCTTATCCATCCTCGTCTTTAGGTCGCTCGCATAGCAACCAAGGCATACTCTTGGTTCTTCTAACGCAGACCTTAACCTCTCATGAGCCTAGTATAATCACCTGGCAGCTCATAGAGGGATACCAAGAATACCCTCACATTCCCCGAAGCCGCTGCTTCGTTACCTAGTTCGCTGGAGCCTTTATCTAAATCAGATACTTGCTCCTACTCATATACTTAAACGATGACCAACCGTATCAGGTTACTCATCTATCTATGAACTGGTCTAAATTTCCTTGACTAAGAATCATTACTTAGTTATTCCTCAACTAAGGTTTACCACTTAGCCTTATTCCCGTTATCCTTGTTAACTACGGTTATCCCCTATCCTCAGAACTAGGGTTTACATAATGGATTAAGTGTCACTTAAGTTCATGACTTAACCCGTCTACCAATCATGTCAAAATTGGCTAAGTATCCAAGTCCAAGACTTAACCCGTCTTCAAATCATGTCAAAATTGGCTAAGTATCCAAGTCCAAGACTTAACCCTACAAACCATGATCACGTTGGTTAAGTATGTATTAAGCAATTCACGACTTAACCTCGTCCAATTACCATTCTAGATTGGTTAAGTATATATTAACTTGACCCTATCAATTTACTTAGTCAAATCGGTCAAGTGTATTCAAGCGATTCGTGACTTAGCCTTATCATGTTTTCACGTTATATTGGTTAAGTATTGGTTAACTTAACCACAATAAATTAACGAGTTAGATTGGATAAGTATAGGTCACTTAACCACATCAATTCATCATGTTTAGATTAGTTAAGTGTTTAACTTAACCCCATTAAACTACCAAGTGGGATTAATTAAGTCTAGGCTAACTTAACCCCATCTGATTTCCATGTTTAGACTAGTTGAGTCTAATCTTAACCCCATTCGTTACCCGTATTTTTCGGTTAAGCGTCATTAAGAAAACTTACTTAACCTTACCAAGTTATCGCGTTGGATTGATTAAGTGTTGGTTAACTTAACCCCATCCACTAGTCATATAAAAATGGTTAAGTGTCATTAGGCAAATCAAGTTACTTAACCTACCCAACCTTGTCATGTTTTGTTAAGTATCATTAGCCTAATCAAATTAATTAACCCATTTGTCCATGTCATATTTGGTTAAGAGTCATTAATCAAATTAACTTAACCCTATCATGTGGCATTAATTACTTAATGCACCTCTCACATTAGACTTTGTTGTGGTAACTAGTTAAGCCGGTCGGTTCCGGGTAGCTTTACACCACAACTAGGTCTAACCTCGGGTTCAAGCACAACATGACCAACTTCTCACATTGGGTCCTATTGTTTGCAACTACTAGTTAGGCCGGTCGGTTCTGGGTAGTTTTACGTTGCAAACTCAACCCAACCTCGAGTTGGCCACACTTACATTATCTAAGTGTCATGTCCGTCATGTTTCCCAAAACATGTTACAAGTTTTCAAGCATTTGGGTGGACCTAACTTAATAGGTAAATTCCCAAAGGGTAAACCTAACTTAATAGGTAAATTCCCAAGCTTATGTTTTTATGCATACGTACATGTCAACTTCCATGTTATATTTCAAGTCATGTTTTCAAGTTGTATTTTCATGTCATTAGAAATTACCCATAACATAACCCAACGCTTTTAAACTCGCATATACGTTCGCGACAACGTAATGGATTAAAAGAAGAGACTTGGCAAAGGCATGACAAAAATGGATATTAAGCCACAAGTTAATCATGGTGGCAAATGAGGCACAAATGTGTTCATTAACTTGCATGTTACATTCTTAAGCCTCAAAACATGCATAAACCCAAACTTGGCACATAAGCGAATCATGGTGACAAAAGATATGGAATGATGACTAGTAACTCGCATATATCATCATATAAGGGTTATGACTTCATATGCAAGTTGACATAAAGGTTATGAGGGTTCTCATGTTGCCTAATGCAACATTTCAACATAAAGGTTGTAGCTTTTAGCTCACAAGATCAAGATAATGACTTCATAAACTTGCATGACATGATAGCATGTATCATACTCAATGATCAAACCCAAACTTGCAACATGAACATTTAACTTCATAGTTAATATCTAAGAGTATGGAAAGGGCTTACATTGCTATGAAGGCACAAAAGATATGACAAAGCCCTTATGCAATCAAATAGACCCAAAATGCAAGCTCTAACATAAAAACCCTTGAGCCAAAATGATCAAAACCCTTGCTTTATGATGCAAAGATAGAAACTTGACTTGAATGCAAGCTAATGACACTCATACAAGCTTGAAAACACTTGTATGCATGGAAAATCTCTCATAGAAACCATTTAGAAATTTTATGAAGAGAGTGGAGGCCATGAGAGGTAAAATTTTGCCATAGTTTAGTTGCATGAATGAATAATGAGGATTTAGGATAGGTTAGGGTCTTATTTATAGATTAGGCAAGTGTTTTAGGCCATAGGATTAAACCTAGATTCAATCCAAGCCATCAAAGCATGTCTTCGGGAAGAAGTCTAAGTGTAGGAACCATCTAGGGCCTTTAGATTAAAGATGAACCATGAGAACCATCCAAATGCAAAATCTGCATTTGAGCGAATCGGCCCACGGGTTGACAGCCAAACACCCTGGATTAACCCCTAGTCGACCCAGCAAGCTCGGGTCGACCTCAAAAATCGGCCGGTTCGGTTATTCCCCTCTCCTAATTCGCTGTTTTGAACATTTTTGCATATTTATTTATTTAATTTTCAATTATATATATATATATATCAATATATATATATATATTTCTCTGCGCAACCCATTTCACTTAATTAAGTATACTTTAATTTGGGAATTTTTCGTGAAACTTCGCGAGGCCATATCTTGGTCATACGGACTCCGATTTTCGAAAACTCGGACTCTATTTCGCGTATTTTTCTGAGACGAACGCAATGGCCTAGCCCGTTTCCCTTGATTCAGAATTTACAGTTTAATTCTGCCTCCATTTATGTTATAACAGGTTATTGAAAATACGGGCTGTTACATTCTCCCCACCTTTTAGGATTTCGTCCCCGAAATCTCCAAGTTAGGAAGAACATATCCTACCATCCATCATCCATCTACTCAAAACATCATCCACAAGCAACCATTGTCCTTAGATGATTTCTAATGCTGTATGAATATATGCAAAACGTGTGTGTACATGTTCCTTAGCTAATGCTAATGATCAGGCCTGAATAATCTTTCTAATGCAAAATATGTATAGTGCCATGAATCCAACATGTATGCAAATAGTCCTAGTCATATAGATACTATATGCGTGCACAATCATTCATTCATATGCAACAACCGCATGATAATACATTCGATTTCATCCATAAACAAGTATAAATACTCGTGCATATGCAATGTGAAATGTGACCGAGTCGAGCTAGTATCTAATGTGTATTCGCGCATCCACGAGCAACCACTTGCAACCACTTGCAACCGTATCAATCATAACATGTTTCAAATACATGTTTACATCCATAGGGTTCTACCTAGAATTCCCTGAAACAGGGCCGAGAAGATAAACAAGACAAACTCCTTACGGGGTTTGTAACAGAAAGTAGGATCGAGAGGATGTCCACAAAAGATAACCTACAAGTAAGCTCTACAAAACAGGGATCAAGGATATACTCCCAAAAAGAGATATCATGCACGTATCTAGTCTTTGACCATCAAAGTCGTATTTCCTCGGGCTTACTTCCTTTGTGCCTTGACCGCCCTTTAACTTCGCGATTTCGTAGCTTCTTATTTCCTGCTTCCATAACATGAGCTGAAACTCATTTCTTCGTCGCCTCTCGTTCCACTTGCACTTATCCTTTTTCTAGAATACTTGGCGCAAACATGACTGCGTACTCATGATCTCATGCAAGCTTTCCAAAATTCACTAGTGAATCTTGGATCTCGTTTATATACTATAAGGCATTCCATGTAGAAGAACTTTCTCTTGAAAGTAAACAGATGTCAATCAGGTTATCATGCGCACTTACTAGGGTGATCTCTATAACCCATGCATAAATGAAGTAAACCATCCGTCTTATTGGCGAACACCACTCGATCGGGCTTCAAATTTCCAATAAAGGCATCAAGGGATTCTAAGTAACTAGTCATGACAGAACCTCGAAAAGGTTACCCGATACTTCGAGGGCATTACCAAGGCTAGTCAAAAGGTCTAACTACCCTCCTATCAAAACCGAGAGTGGCACCCCCTACTGGATAACCACTTCATCCCTAGAATCCATCCATAGCTTATAAACATAAGCATTATTTCCAAACTCAACACTTGGCATAGACATTCCCAAATCCAAACAAGTCATGTATAAATGGACTGATTCTCCAATAGGACTTTGTGACAAAAATGGGATTCTCTAATACGCTAGTACTTAAGGTGCAGAGACTCAACTATCGAAGCAGACTTAAATGATACGAACAACGAAGTCCTAACGGGATGATAGAGAAGAAAAGCTAAACCTTTAACAAGATCGTTACCCTCCTTCCGAGGTACTCTAGAAATGAGAGCATACTACTGCCCTCCCGATGATCTTGTCCTTGTCCCATAATACTTAACTATCCGCCCCGTTTTACCATGCCAAAGGTACTCTCTCGTCATGGGTTTCATTGTTCATCTTTCTCCCTCCTTTGAGGACTAAGCCATACCAACAAGTTGCTCATCCTTAAGCTCGTATCCTTTATCCTTCTTTCTCACGATCCTTTCTTATAACGCGGCCACTGGTCTCTCGAGAACCACCTCTATCATATGGAAAGCACTTTCGTAGGTAGAAAAGACTAGTCGCAGTTAAAACTACTGTGACTACAGATGGAGGAAAGAAAGGAAAAGAGACTCAATTAAGGAAACAAGGATAGTGCTAATGGCCTTTGGGGAATAGCCTTTTTCTTTTAAAAGAAAATTTTCTTGAAAAATGCTTCTTTGTAAACGGTTTTTTTTTCAAATAGTTTTCAGAAGGTCTTTAAAAACTTTTGCCCAGTCTGGTAACCTTCTGCTCTGATACCACGTGTAACACCCCGCCTCCGCTAGGGTCACTCGCAAAGGAATGCACTAGCTTTAGAGGGGCATTATTGGTAAACATGCACAGAAATATCACAAGACAGAACATATAAAATAGTGGAAGTAAAATCAAACTTTCATAACATGAATAAATAAGGTCTAAAGCCTTTTACATCAGAGTACATCAAAACCTGTCTTGCAATAGTAAAGAAGCATAAAGACATTTTCATAAATTATTCCCCAAGTAAAAACAGTAAAGTAGCCATTAGCCAAGAAAAGTCCAAGCCATCCATGATGACCTTCAAGCAGAAGAAGTCCGAACTAAACAACAATATTTCCTCCCTGTAACCTGGGGGGGAAACGGAAGAAAAGAGGCGAAACAAAACGGGTCAGTCAAAAAGACTGAGTAAGCCCTATCTACTATTAGCATAAAAACTAGTAAAGTTAACTGACATGAGAAACTGAGATGAACATAAGCATGATGACAAGATAGATAAGCTAAATCAAAATAACAGGATGAACTACTGAACTCAGATAAACTAAGGTGTCATGATAAATTACGATGTCAAGATAAAACAAGGTATCACATCGTCAGGTTTCTATCAAGTATAATATCCCCAAGATATCTATCACGTATAATGTCCCATGATATCTATCCTGCATTTTAGCTCTGCACCTACCGTACTAGTATCCCCACCGTATCATGTGTTAACCAAGAATGACCCTCACTCAAAAGTCGTGTAATGGTCCATGTCAACCTAATATATCGCATATATAGGTTACTCAACTTGTATGTTTTATTCCATGTAAATGTTCAGTCCCTTGCCGCAGACCATACGGGCTTTCCCATGAGATTCTACATTACTTTAACATAGTTCCATGATCCTTAAGATCGGTTTGGACTGTTACCCTAAACCTAGCTAGGGTCTTCCAACATGAATTATCGTTTGTACAACTAGGACTTATGCTACCTAGGGCTGCTAGGGATTATGCTTACCTATTGCACGTTTTCGTATCTCGGTTTGGGTTCAACCACCTAGGGCCACTAGGGATTACGCTAACCGCCAACCGCGCCCTTTTTCCCACGCATTCATCGTGAATCGCTTTTCCATGACTGTATGCACATGTATCACATCGTGCCATCCGAGTCCTGTCACAGGGCAAATCAAGAAATACATGACTCGGTCGGGAGCTTTCGATTTATCTGCCGATGCAGATGCTAAGGTCTGTTTTTCTATACGTGGCTATGGTCCCACGCGACCCCTCCCTCAACTAGTGAAAGACAAGACAGGATAAATCCTGTATGAGAACACAACACTGGCCAACCCACATCCAAGCCTTACCGCAACCATAATTAGATAGCAATTATGGTCTTTTGGGTGTTCTCTGCCTTTCCGTACGTACACGCTTGACCAAAGATGGTAGGTAGTCTGACGAAATGCTATCTAGGGTACGACCGTGTATCGTCGACTATCCCCTATCCATCCTCGTCTTTAGGTCGCTCGCATAGCAACCAAGGCATACTCTTGGTTCTTCTAACGCAGACCTTAACCTCTCATGAGCCTAGTATAATCACCTGGCAGCTCATAGAGGGATACCAAGAATACCCTCACGTTCCCCGAAGCCGCTGCTTCGTTACCCAGTTCGATGGAGCCTTTATCTAAATCAGATACTTGCTCCTACTCGTATACTTAAACGATGACCTACCGTATCAGGTTACTCATCTATCTATGAACTGGTCTAAATTTCCTTGACTAAGAATCATTACTTAGTTATTCCTCAACTAAGGTTTACCACTTAGCCTTATTCCCGTTATCCTTGTTAACTACGGTTATCCCCTATCCTCAGAACTAGGGTTTACATAATGGATTAAGTGTCACTTAAGTTCATGACTTAACCCGTCTACCAATCATGTCAAAATTGGCTAAGTATCCAAGTCCAAGACTTAACCCGTCTTCAAATCATGTCAAAATTGGCTAAGTATCCAAGTCCAAGACTTAACCCTACAAACCATGCTCACGTTGGTTAAGTATGTATTAAGCAATTCACGACTTAACCTCGTCCAATTACCATTCTAGATTGGTTAAGTATATATTAACTTGACCCTATCAATTTACTCAGTCAAATCGGTCAAGTGTATTCAAGCGATTCGTGACTTAGCCTTATCATGTTTTCACGTTATATTGGTTAAGTATTGGTTAACTTAACCACAATAAATTAACGAGTTAGATTGGATAAGTATAGGTCACTTAACCACATCAATTCATCATGTTTAGATTAGTTAAGTGTTTAACTTAACCCCATTAAACTACCAAGTGGGATTAATTAAGTCTAGGCTAACTTAACCCCATCCGATTTCCATGTTTAGACTAGTTGAGTCTAATCTTAACCCCATTCGTTAACCGTATTTTTCGGTTAAGCGTCATTAAGAAAACTTACTTAACCTTACCAAGTTATCGCGTTGGATTGATTAAGTGTTGGTTAACTTAAACCCATCCACTAGTCATATAAAAATGGTTAAGTGTCATTAGGCAAATCAAGTTACTTAACCTACCCAACCTTGTCATGTTTTGTTAAGTATCATTAGCCTAATCAAATTACTTAACCCATTTGTCCATGTCATATTTGGTTAAGAGTCATTAATCAAATTAACTTAACCCTATCATGTGGCATTAATTATTTAATGCACCTTCACCTCTCATATTAGACTTTGTTGTGGTTACTAGTTAAGCCGGTCGGTTCCGGGTAGCTTTACACCACAACTTGGTCTAACCTCGGGTTCAAGCAAAACATGACCAACTTCTCACATTGGGTCCTATTGTTTGCAACTACTAGTTAGGCCGGTCGGTTCCGGGTAGTTTTACGTTGAAAACTCAGCCCAACCTCGAGTTGGCCACACTTATATTATCTAAGTGTCATGTCCATCATGTTTCCCAAAACATGTTACAAGTTTTCAAGCATTTGGGTAGACCTAACTTAATAGGTAAATTCCCAAAGGGTAGACCTAACTTAATAGGTAAATTCCCAAGCTTATGTTTTTATGCGTACTTACATGTCAACTTCCATGTTATATTTCAAGTCATGTTTTCAAGTTGTATTTTCATGTCATTTGAAATTACCCATAACATAACCCAACGCTTTTAAACTCACATATACGTTCGCGACAACGTAATGGATTAAAAGAAGAGACTTGGCAAAGGCATGACAAAAATGGATATTAAGCCACAAGTTAATCATGGTGGCAAATGAGGCACAAATGTGTTCATTAACTTGCATGTTACATTCTTAAGCCTCAAAACATGCATAAACCCAAACTTGGCACATAAGCGAATCATGGTGACAAAAGATATGGAATGATGACTAGTAACTCGCATATATCATCATATAAGGGTTATGACTTCATATGCAAGTTGACATCAAGGTTATGAGGGTTCTCATGTTGCCTAATGCAACATTTCAACATAAAGGTTGTAGCTTTTAGCTCACAAGATCAAGATAATGACTTCATAAACTTGCATGACATGATAGCATGTATCATACTCAATGATCAAACCCAAACTTGCAACATGAACATTTAACTTCATAGTTAATATCTAAGAGTAGGGAAAGGGCTTACATTGCTATGAAGGCACAAAAGATATGACAAAGCCCTTATGCAATCAAATAGACCCAAAATGCAAGCTCTAACATAAAAACCCTTGAGCCAAAATGATCAAAACCCTTGCTTTATGATGCAAAGATAGAAACTTGACTTGAATGCAAGCTAATGACACTCATACAAGCTTGAAAACACTTGTATGCATGGAAAATCTCTCATAGAAACCATTTAGAAATTTTATGAAGAGAGTGGAGGCCATGAGAGGTAAAATTTTGCCATAGTTTAGTTGCATGAATGAATAATGAGGATTTAGGATAGGTTAGGGTCTTATTTATAGATTAGGCAAGTGTTTTAGGCCATAGGATTAAACCTAGATTCAATCCAAGCCATCAAAGCATGTCTTGGGGAAGTAGTCAAGTGTAGGAACCATCTAGGGCCTTTAGATTAAAGATGAACCATGAGAACCATCCAAATGCAAAATCTGCATTTGAGCGAATCGGCCCACGGGTTGACAGCCAAACACCCTGGATTAACCCCTAGTCGACCCAGCGAGCTCGGGTCGACCTCAAAAATCGGCCGGTTCGGTTATTCCCCTCTCCCAATTCGCTGTTTTGAACATTTTTGCATATTTATTTATTTAATTTTCAATTTTATATATATATATATATATATATCAATATATATATATTTCTCTGCGCAACCCATTTCACTTAATTAAGCATACTTTAATTTGGGAATTTTTCGTGAAACTTCGCGAGGCCATATCTTGGTCATACGGACTCCGATTTTCGAAAACTCGGACTCTATTTCGCGTATTTTTCCGAGACGAACGCAATGGCATAGCCCGTTTCCCTTGATTCAGATTTTACAGTTTAATTCTGCCTCCATTTATGTTATAACAGGTTATTGAAAATACGGGTTGTTACAGAAGTAATCATTTATTTCCCAATCCCAACTTATTCATCCCATGAAGTAAAACTGGTAATACTTCATATCTAACACCATGGTGTTATCGGTAAATTAAATTACCATTTCACGTTCAAATCCAACTAAAGATTTTACTATTGCCTGGAGTAAAACTGGTGATACTCCATTTTCGATCTTTTCAATCTAATTAAAGATTCAATAAAACTCCACTTAATTTTAATCTTTAACTGGGTTAAAGAATCAGTGTCATTTAAAACACGGTTCACGATAAACCCAAAATCACATTCCATTAATTATCGGGTCAAAGAACAAGTGTTATTTAAAACACTTTTTACGATAAACCCAAAAATCAATACCAATTCAATTCCAATTAAATATTATTTAATTGGTACACTTCATTAAATCTAAATAAAAAGATTTAATCTTTTTCTCAACTGGCTTAAGAACTGTGTTAATGAAGACACCATTCACGACAAACCCAAATCACATTTGATATTAAATACAAGGCTCTAAATAGAAAATATATCGGCTTATATTCAATATCAAATTCTATGACCAACAAATATCGTATTGGAAATAACGATATAAATATATCTTTCAAATTCCCATAACAATACCTGTATCATCACGAAATCCAACATCGAAATATTCCAAAGACAATTTCGATTCAAATCCATTCCCATTCAATAATTGGAAATTTTGGTTACTTTTAAAACCCTTTCAAATCCAATTTATTTATTTTAAAAATAAATAGAGTTATAATTCTAGTTCAAAACTAGTTCATTTCGATAAAAATCTATTTTTATCTTTTCGAATATGGAATTTTCCACCTCAATTCTTAACAAATCATTTCTTATGATTTTACACAAATTATTACTATTTTTAATAATTTTATCAAGGCCCGCACAGTCGATTTCCATCAACGGCCATCGAACTGCACTTACAGCGACCTTTTCCAAATTTGATTTGGACATAATTCCAAATCCAACCATTAGATTTCTAATTTCTAATATTCGTTAGAAATCTCTTTTCGATACGAACCCAACGGTTCTGGATTTAGGAGAATCCGACGGTCGGATCTCCCGCAACGTCAATTCGAAGTCAATGGTCGAAATTCGCGAACTGCCGCAGCGTGGGGCGTTCTATTCAGGCCATTATATATAATATATATATATATATATATATATATTATATTTCATCGATTTCCTTTCAAAACATATTGTATAAATCGTTTAAATTCGTTTTCAAAACGATTTCAACTTCTTATTCGATTTCAAATCAAAATTGAATTTTCCTTATAAATCCGTTTTAAATTCATTTCAAATTGATTTCAATTCAAATTGATTTTTAATTCAATTCATTTTCAATTCAATTCAATTTCAATTCGAATTCATTTCTATTCAATTTCAATTCGAATTCAATTCTATTCAATTTCAATTCTATTCAGTTTCAATTCGCATTCAATTCTATTCAATTTCAATTAGAATTCAAATTCATTTTCAAAATATTCAGTTTTGAAATCATCTTTCAATATTCATTATAAAAACGAATATATCGACTCTTTCAATATTCATTATAAAAACGAATATAATCGATATACATATCGATTACGTCAAAATGGCGTCAATCTAATCAACACGGCTTCATATATTTCTATTTTCAAATATTCTATTTCAAATATTTCTATTTTCAAATATTTCTATTTTCAAATATTTCTATTTCAAATATTTCTATTCAAAACTGGAATGAGGCCCAATCAATTACCATAGATTTTATTTCTATGGATTTCCATACAACGCATGTATATATCAATAATGAAAAATAATCAACCATCATCCAAAGTGCATTCTACACTGTATAAGCATCAAATATAAATATTTAACGCTCATAACAGTCTGGCAATCAATTGATCGACATACAACCAATTGTTGGGATTAGTGTATGTCATATATCATCCCAATACCCGTATGGGGTTTCAAACAATCAAACACATATTTTATTTGTGCAGTTGGGCGATATGTAAAATTTATCGTCCCAATCAATATTAGTCAAATGTGTGTATATAATCAAATCGTCCGATTTGTTTATTTTTATTTCATTTTAAATACACGTTAAAAATTCTATTTTCAACTATAAAATGTTTTAACTATATAAATATTTTATTTCCATTTCACATCACACAATCAACTATACATCAAAATCAAACAAACAAGCATACAAGCCGTCCATGGTTTGTGGACGATGGGTGTCGGGTGCTACTAAACACCGTCTGCATCCTAGTATATATTTTAACTAGAAATAAATTAAAAGTGAGAAGTTCTCACCAAGAGCTAAACCAAACGCCATGACACTTCTTATGTAGAAAATCTTCGCCGTGCTTCTAACGAGATCTGTTTCAGGCGGTATATGTTAAAAATCATATTTTTAACGTCGATACAAGTATGGGAAAGATTATATTTTTACAACGCTATATATATGTAAAAGATTATATTTTTACATCAATAAAAATCTTACCCTTTATACTTTAAAAATCTAATCTTTTCCTTTGTAAAAATTTAGTCCTTTCCTTTGCGAAAATTTAATCTTTTCCTATACTAAAATTTAATCTTTTCCTATACTTATATTTATATATATATAAAAATCATTTCCTTATCTAACTAAAAATCTAATTTTATCATCATTAAAAACCTAATTTTTATTTTTGATAAAAATTATACCTTTCATGCATTAAAAATCAAAACTTTAGTGTATTAAAAATCGCTTCTTTGTATGATAAAATCACTACTTTTAAATAATAAAAATCGCTACTTTATGCGTGATAAAAAAAATCTAGTATAAAAATCAGAATTTCACCTACATAAATTAAAAATCAAAATCAAAAGCTTACAGGTGGATTCGGGGTTAGGGGTGGCGCGCAGGAGTTGCTGAGGTGGCAGGGTTCTCGATGGGGTAGCCAGGGGGTTGCACAGGCTAGGGAGGCGGCGGTTCCTCTCGTTTTGGGGCTTCGGTGGTGGGTTTCAAACTGGACAAGGGGGCTGGGGATCATCAGGGCGGTGGAGCTCAAGGTCGGCGGCGGCGAAGGGGAAGGCTAGGGTTTCGGTGCTTTGGCACACGGTAGAGAGAGGGAGCGAAGGGGAAAGCAGAGGGGAGGGGGTTTCAGGCGGAGCGACGACGGCGTGGGCCAGGGTGGCGGCATCCAGCTCGAGCGCGGCGGCTCCGTTCTCCCTCTCTTTTTTGTATTCGATTTCGACTGAAGGGAAAAGGAGACGGGGAGAGAGAGTAAAGGGGTGGTTGAGATTATAATTTAATTAATTAATTAATTAATTCTTCAAAAAGTAACTTTCCGGTTCGAAATCCAAACGAGACCCAACGACTGTCGTCCCTAGCCTATTACCCCCATTCCGAACACAATGGGATATATATCGTAAGCCAATTCGACTGTTATGACCAGTTTTCATTTAAATTAAAATTTAAATCTATATATATTTAATTTAAACGCACATTTCAAATTACCGGGGTCACATACGAACTCGAAAAATTCCAGAAAAATTATTTCTAGCTTCGTATTGACGATACGGTCCTAACAAAATTAATTTCGTTGAATTCTGAGATCCTTTCAAAAATGGCCATTTTCCAGTCGATTAAAATCAACTGAAACTGGTCAAACGCGTTTTCCTTTGCCATGCTTACATATTGATTCAAAAAATTATGAATTTTGGAATCTAGCAATAACTTGACATCACGGATCCAACAAAAGTGGTTTCGTCGAAATCCGAGGTCGTTTGCAAAATTCCCATTTTTTTAAGGGCCTGAATTCCATAACCACTATTCAGGATTTTCAAATGGACCTATCTTTTGATTCCCGCTATGAAATTTCAATTTTTCAGATTCGTTGGAAAGATATTCCCAATTAGATTCAAATATTTTTGGTATCACTAAAATCCGGTTTATTTTGCACCCGGTACATTCATTTGAATTTTGAATCGAACTATCGAACTACCGCGCCATTTTCAATTCCTTTTATAATTTAAAATAAATATTAATATTCTAACGACGATCTATATAATATATACGTTCTATTTCTATTCAAAATAAATTTCTCGTCGTTATTATTTAAAATAATTCATTTTAAATATTCAAAATTCACTAAAATCGCCAAAATAACAATTTTAAATTCGCTCGGATTTCCGGGTTATTACAATCTCCCCCACTTAAAACTTTTCGTCCTCGAAAAGGAACGAAGCCGAAAGTTGTTTAATAAATCAACTCAACTTTCATTGTTTTCAATACGGCTTAAGTTCGTCAACTTTTCAGTTTCAGAGAACTTTTCAAATTCTTCAAAAATTTGGCTAACACCCAAAATTTTCGAAAAATTTCGCCATAACCTCCCCTGCACCGGGGACTTCAGGATATTTCATATAGCCTCCCATGGCCTTCATCAATGCAAAAGAAAAATAAAAAGCCAAGCGGCTAGCCAATCGGCTCATAAAATCATCATCACCCAAACAAAATAGTAAATTATGGTAAACATGTATTATTTGTTGGGCAAACAATTTTATTCTTCTGCTCTAGCCTCCTTGCTATGACCTGTTCAATGTAAGTACAAGTACAAGCATGCAAATGCAACTAATTTTCAATACAATTCACTATTTGGTACAATTTGGTTAAATGGTTCAAATTTTAATTAATCAAGCAATAATCAAACAACACAATCATCAATTAATTAGTTAATTAGCTTTTCAAGTTCATAACTTTGATACATAGTCTAAAAATCAGATTTTTGATGCCAAATCACAACAATAAGCTCTATCTAATTTTGGGATCTCATTCCAGTCAATTGGAAATATATAGAAATCTCACTTTCGTCACTCGAATATAAATGCTGATGATGGTCGACCGATCATTAGAATCATCTCCGGGCGACTAGAGCGTGATTATATATCTATCCAGTATATTAAAACTCCAAATACACGCGGATCAGATGTATACGCAAAATCTATATACACTGGATCATCCAAATTCAATATAAATAAATAATCAAAAACGAATAGTTGATTTAAATTTTCAAAACAAAATTTGTTTTCACTTTTATTTTAAAAACACTACCCTTCACACTCGTTCTAGGATACTGCTGATCCCATCTCTAATGAGTCATTCTCATTGGATATTACTTATCCAATATCTGATGAATTCTTTCGTATGGTTCTAATGTTCCTTGTTCTCTGGGCTTTGTAAACCAAAGCTCTGATACCAAAATGTTACGACCAGTTATTCCGCTTGATCCGACTCAGTCGCTAAACCGACTAAGACCGATACGAAACGCCTGATTGTTTGAGAACACGACAAATTAGAATGCAGACAGAAGAACGTTTCATTGTATATTACAACAATTCCCTCAGAATACAAGAATATACAGAGTAAAAATCAATATTACACATTTACCAAATATCAGATATTACAATAAATTTCATAGCAGCGGAAAATAATACAATACTCAACTGAAGGAGATATACAGATACAAAGCTTTCCGGATATCATTCCAGCTGTAAACCAGGATCCTGTAAATATAAATCTGCAAAACCAAAACTACTAGCTGCCCATGTCAAAATAGGGGTACCCAGAGTTTAGGTTAAAACAATAAACTCCAGGTCAGCCATGTGACTGGTGTGAGAACTAAAACAGTTGTTTAAAACTTTACTTTCAATCAGATATATCAAGGGACCACGCCATATAACACGGAATGGTTTCGTCCCAAGAACACCAGTGCATATAACAAAGCAACACAATGCTTTTTGAAAAAATGAAGCTATTATAAGATCCAGGTCCCATCACACAATTCAACGCAAGCCGGGGGATAGGGTTTTCCCTTATAATAACCAAACATGCTTAGTAGTTTTAAACAAATCATTTGATACTATTATAAATGCATAGTGTATAAAACAACTTCAAATCATAAGTATTAATCATAGGCGGCATGGGTACCATATATCATGTCGCCAATACTAGGCTCTACAAATAAAACCGCAAAGTCAACGTATTTGGAAATTGGATTTCCATCTGTGAACCGAGGCAAAAGATAGTCCTAAACCGATTCGAGACGCTCTAGCCCGTGTCTCAGGACCCAGACTTAGGTGGGCCCTTGGATCATCAGGGCCAGTCCACCGATGTGGATTAAAATGCCTGAACACTGCGTTACTCCACCCTTTGGGGTGTCAATGAGTCCAATGATTCCATCGGTCTCGGATCGACCGATATATCTGAGGCGCCTCGCAACAGCAACAACCATGTAAGTCAAACTCGTCAGGGCGTGTAAAACCACTGACGCCACTTCTAGCTAGAAGGAAACACATGCCCTCCCTGATGTCCTCTCCTGTTTCTGGTTCACAACCGGGGTGTGAGGCTCGCGAATTCACGTTACACAAAGCTATGCCACACAGACGGTGCTTTGATCATCAACCACAATACTTTGCTTTTCAACAGAAGCCTCGATCAATTACCACTTAGGCATGCCACACAGGCAATTCACTCCATGTGTTTGATATCCATCAATATATAACCTCTGAGCTCGTACGTCTCAAAGAAGGGCGTTAAGCAAGAGAATAAATTCTCTGCCGCCAAACAGATATATATTTAATAGAAATCAATCACACATAATAAAATCCAATGTCAGACACACAGTCCATTTAAAAGTTCGTTCTGGGTCTGAATGAAACCGGAGGCACCTAGTACCCCGCATATCCATCGATCTCCAAGTACGTCTAGACGATCACCAACTGATTCTCTCTTCTTGGGTGTACGGCCCAATCAAGATCATCAGTAATTATCCAAACGACGTGAAGACCTCCGGTCTTCAACCACCGTCTTCATCTTCGACACCACGTCGAATCTGTTATTCAGAATGGGATAAACCCAGTCTTTTCGAATAACTTACGTATATATTAAACAAGTGTTACACAAACTCAACATACGCCTCATTCCAATTCATAATATTCTTTTACTCAAATATTCTTATACTTTGGGAAAGGTTCCTATTAATTTTATCAAAGATAAATTCTTTAAATTTATTCTTTAATCTTCTTTGAATATCAATTCAAACTAGACGGGATTAGCGAACCACACCGAAGTAATCATTTATTTCCCAGTCCCAACCTATTCATCCCATGAAGTAAAACTGGTAATACTTCATATCTAACACCACAGTGTTATCGGTAAATTCAATTACCATTTCACGTTCAAATATAATTAAAGATTTTACTATCGCCTGGAGTAAAACTGGTGATACTCCATTCTCGATCTTTTCAATCTAATTAAAGATTCATTAAAACTCCACTTAGTTTTAATCTTTAACTGGGTTAAAGAATCAGTGTCATTTAAAACACGGTTCACGATAAACCCAAAATCACATTCCATTAATTATCGGGTCAAAGAACAAGTGTTATTTAAAACACTGTTCACGATAAAACCAAAAATCAGTATCAATTCAATTCAAATTAAATACTATTTAATTGGTACACTTCATTAAATCTAAATAAAAAGATTTACTTTTTTTTTCAACTGGCTTAAGAACAATGTTAATGAAGACACCATTCATGACAAAACCAAATCACATTTGATATTAAATACAAGGCTCTAAATAGAAAATATATCAGCTTATATTCAATATCAAATTCTACGACCAACAAATATCGTATTGGAAATAACGATATAAATATATCTTTCAAATTACCATAACAATAACTGTATCATCACGAAATCCAACATCGAAATATTCCAAAGACAATTTCAATTCAAATCCATTCGAATTCAATTATTGGAAATTCTGGTTACTTTTAAAACCCTTTCAAATCCAATTTATTTATTTTAAAAATAAATAGAGTTATAATTCTAGTTCAAAACTAGTACATTTCAATAAAAATCTATTTTTATCTTTTCAAATATGGAATTTTCCACCCCACTTCTTCACAAATCATTTCTTATGATTTTACACAAATTATTATTATTTTTAATAAATTTATCAAGGCCCACACAGTCGATTTCCATCAATGGCCATCGAACTGCACTTACAGAGACCTTTTCCAAATTTGATTTGGACATAATTCCAAATCCAACCGTTAGGTTTCTAATTTCTAAGATTCGTTTGAAAGCTCTTTTCGATACGAACCCAATGGTTCCGGTTTTAGGAGAATCCGACGGTCAGATCTCCTGCAACGTCAATTCGAAGTCAATGGTCGAAATTCGCGAACTGCCGCAGTGCGTCGCATTCTATTCAGGCCATTATATATATAATACATATATATTATATATTATATATATTTCATCGATTTCCTTCCAAAACGTACTTTATAAATCATTTAAATTCGTTTTCAAAACGATTTCAACTTCTTATTCGATTTCAAATCAAAATTGAATTTTCCTTATAAATCCGTTTTAAATTCATTTCAAATTGATTTCAATTCAAATCGATTTTTAATTCAATTCATTTTCAATTTAATTTAATTTCAATTCGAATTCATTTCTATTCAATTTCAATTCGAATTCAATTCTATTCAATTTCAATTCTATTCAATTTCAATTCGAATTCTATTCAATTTCAATTCTATTCAATTTCAATTCGAATTCAATTCTATTCAATTTCAATTAGAATTCATTTCTATTCAATTTCAATTAGAATTCAAATTCATTTTCAAAATATTCGATTTTGAAATCACCTTCCAATATTCATTATAAAAACGAATATAATCGATATACATATCGATTACATCAAAATGGCGTCAATCTAATCAATACGTCTTCATATATTTCTATTTTCAAATATTCTATTTCAAATATTTCTATTTCAAATATTTCTATTCAAAACTGGAATGAGGCCCAATCAATTACCATAGATTTTATTTCTATGGATTTCCATACAACGCATGTATATATCAATAATGACAAACAATAAACCGTCATCCAAAGTGCATTCTACACTGTATAAGCATCAAATATAAATATTTAACGCTCATAACAGTCTGTTAATCAATCGATCGACATACAACCAATTGTTGGGATTAGTGTATATCATATATCATCCCAATACCCGTGTGGGGTTCCAAACAATCAAACACAGATTTTATTTGTGCAGTTGGGCGATGTGTAAAATTTATCGTCCCAATCAATGTCAGTCAAATATGTTTATATAAGCAAATCGTCCGATTTGTTTATTTTTATTTCATTTTAAATACACGTTAAAAATTGTATTTTCAACTATAAAATATTTTAACTATATAAATATTTTATTTCCATTTCACATCACATCACACAATCAACTACACATCAAAATCAAACAAACAAGCATACAAGCCGTCCATGGTTTGTGGACGATGGGGGTCGGGTGCTACTAAACACCGTCTGCATCCTAGTATATATTTTAACTAGAAATAAATTAAAAGTGAGAAGTTCTCACCAAGAGCTAAACCAAATGCCACGACTCTTCTTATGTAGAAAATCTTCGCCGTGCTTCTAACGAGATCTGTTTCAGGCGGTATATGTTAAAAATCATATTTTTAACGTCGATACAAGTATGGGAAAGATTATATTTTTACAACGCTATATATATGTAAAAGATTATATTTTTACATCAATAAAAATCGTACCCGTTATACTTTAAAAATATAATCTTTTCATTTGTAAAAATCCTTTGTGAAAATTAAATCTTTTCCTATACTAAAATTTAGTCTTTTCCTATACTTATATTTTTATATATAACAAAATCATTTCCTTATCTAAATAAACATCTAATTTTATCATCATTAAAAATCTAATTTTTATTTTTGATAAAAATCATACCTTTCATGCATTAAAAATCAAAACTTTAATGTATTAAAAATCTCTTCTTTGTATGATAAAATCACTACTTTTAAATAATAAAAATCGCTACTTTATGTGTGATAAAAAAATCTAGTATAAAAATCAGAATTTCACCTACATAAAATAAAAATCAAAATCAAAAGCTTACAGGTGGATTCGGGGTTAAGGGTGGCGCGCCGGAGTTGCTGAGGTGGCAGGGTTCTCGATGGGGTAGCCAGGGGGTTGCGCAGGCTGGGGAGGCGGCGGTTCCTCGCGTTTTGGGGCTTTGATGGTGGGTTTCAAACTGGACAAGGGGGCTGGGGATCATCAGGGCAGTGGCGCTTTAGCTGGAGGTGGCGGCGGCGCTCAGTTGGGGCAGTAGAGCTCAAGGTCGACGGCGGCGAAGGGGAGGGCTAGGGTTTCGGGGCTTTGGCACATGGTAGAGAAAGGGAGCGAAGGGGAAAGCGGAGGGGAGGGGGTTTCAGGCGGAGCGACGGCGGAGTGGGCCAGGGTGGCGGCGTCCAGCTCTGGCGCGGCGGCTCCGTTCTCCCTCTTTTTTTATATATTCGATTTCGACTGAAGGGAAAAGGAGGCGGGGAGAGAGAGTAAAGGGGTGGTTGAGATTATAATTTAATTAATTAATTAATTCTTCGAAAAGTAACTTTCTGCTTCGAACTTCAAACGAGACCCAACGATTGTCGTCCCTAGCGTATGACCCCCATTCCGAACACAATGGGATATATATCGTAAGCCAATTTGATTGTTACGAACAGTTTTCGTTTAAATAAAATTTAAATCTATATATATTTAATTTAAACGCACATTTCAAATTACCGGGATCGCATACGAACTCGAAAAATTCCAGAAAAATTATTTCTAGCTTCGTATTGATGATAAGTCCTAATAAAACTAATTTCATCGAATTCTGAAATCATTTGAAAAATGGCCATTTTCCAGTCGATTAAAATCAACTGAAACTGGTCAAACGCGTTTTCCTTTTCCATGCTCACATATTGATTCGAAAAATTATGAATTTTGGAATCTAGCAATAACTTGACATCACGGATCCAACAAAAGTGGTTTCGTCAAAATCCAAAGTCGTTTGCAATATTCCCATTTTTTAAGGGCCTGAATTCCATAGCGACTATTCAGGATTTTCAACTGGACCTATCTTTTGATTCCCGCTATGAAATTTCAATTTTCGGATTCGTTGGAAAGATGTTCCCAATTAGATTCATATATTTTTGGTTTCACTAAAATCCGGTTTATTTTGCACCTGGTACATTCATTTGAATTTTGAAATTGAACTATCGAACTACCACTCCATTTTCAGTTCCTTTTATAATTTAAAATAAATATTAATATTCTAATGACCATCTATATAATATATACGTTCTATTTCTGTTCAAAATAAATTTCTCGTCGTTATTATTTAAAATAATTTATTTTAAATATTCAAAATTCACTAAAATTGCCAAAATAAAATTTTTGAATTGGCTCGGATTTCCGGGTTATTACATACACTAATCCCAATAATTAGTTGTATGTCAATCGATTGATTGACAGACTGTTATGAGCATTAATATTTATATTTGATGCTTATACAGTGTAGAATGCACTTTGGATGATGGTTGATTATTTGTCATTGTTGATATATACATGCGTTGTATGGAAATCCATAGAAATAAAATCTATGGTAATTGATTGGGCCTCATTCCAGTTTTGAAATAGAATATTTGAGAAGAAATATTTGAAACGAAATATTTGAATAGAATATTTGAAATAGAAATATATAAAGCCGCATTGATTAGATATGCGCTATTTTGACGCAAACGATATTTATATCAATTATATTCATTTTTATAATGAATACTGAAAAGTGATTTAAAAATCGAATACTTTGAAAAGAATTCAAATTAAATCGAATATTTTGAAATGAAATTCAAATTAAATTAAATTGAAATGAATTAGAATTCGAATTGAAAATAAAATGAATTCGAATCGAATTGAAATTGAATGGAAATCAATTTGAAATGAACTTGTATTGAAATTGAATAGAATTGAATTCGAATTGAAATTGAATAGAAATAAATTCGAATTGAAATTGAATTGAATTGAAAACGAACTGAAATTGAATTAAAAATCGATTTGAATCGAAATCAATTTGAATTGAATTTATAAGGAAAAATTCAATTTTGATTTGAATTTGAAAAGAAGTTGAAATCGTTTTGAAAACGAATTCAAAACGATTTATAAAATACGTTTTAAAAGGAAATCGACGAAATATATATTATATATATATTATATATATATATATATATATTATATATATATGTATACATATATAAAATAATGGCCTGAATAGAACGCGCCGCGCTGCGGTAGTTCGCGAATTTCGACCATTGACTTCGAATTGACGTTGCGGGAGATCCGACCATCGAATTCTCCTAAAACCTAAACCGTTGGGTTCGTATTGAAAAGAGCTTTCTAACGAATATTAGAGATTTGAAATCTAATGGTTGGATTTGGAATTATGTCCAATTCAAATTTGGAAATGGTTGCTGTAAGTGCAGTTCGATGGCCGTTCATGGAAATCGACTGTACGGCTTTGATAAAATTATTAAAAATATCAATAATTTGTGTAAAATCATGAGAAATGATTTGGGATGAAAAACTCCATATTTGAAAAGATAAAAATAGATTTTTATCGAAATGAACTAGTTTTGAACTAGAATTATAATTCTATTTATTTTTAAAATAAATAAATTGGATTTGAAATGGTTTTGAAAATAACCAGAATTTCCAATAAGTGAGTTGGAATGGATTTGAATCGAAATTGTCTTCGGAATATTTTGATGATGGATTTCGTGATGATACAGATATTGTTATGGGAATTTGAAAGATATATATATGTATATATATATATCGTTATTTCCAATATGATATTTGTTAGTTGTAGAATTTGATATTGAATATAAGCCGATATATTTTCTATTCAGAGCCTTGTAATTTATATCAAATGTGATTTGGGTTTGTCATGAATGGTGTCTTCATTAACACTATTCTTAAGCCCAGTTGAGAAAAAGATTAAATCTTTTTATTTATATTTAATGAAGTGTACCAATTAAATAATATTTAATTGGAATTGAATTGGTATTGATTTTTGGGTTTATCGTGAACAGTGTTTTAAATGACACTTGTTCTTTAACCCGATAATTAATGGAATGTGATTTTGGGTTGTCGTGAACAATATCTTCAATAATATTGTTCTTAGACCCAACGGAGTCAAGAAAATCAGAAACTAACTGGAGATTAGCTAAGATGAATGGTTTCCTGGGTATTGATCTGATGTTGGTTTCGGCCTTCGGGGTTAATACTTAGGGAATTGCTCACTTGCTATTTTACGGTTAAAAGCTGATAGAATGTGATGTGATTTTGGGGTTTATCGTGAACCGTGTTTTAAATGACACTGATTCTTTAACCCAGTTAAATATTAAAACTAAGTGGAGTTTTAATGAATCTTTAATTAGATTGAAAAGATCGAGAATGGAGTATCACCAGTTTTACTCCAAGCGGTTGTTAAATCTTTAATTAGATTTGAACGTGAAATGGTAAATAAATTTACCGATAACACCGTGGTGTTAGATATGAAGTATGACCAGTTTTACTTCATGGGGAAAATAGGTTGGGATTGGGAAATAAAATAAATAATTACTTCGGTGTGGTTCGCTAATCCCGACTAGTTTGAATTGATATTCAAAAGAAGATTAAAGAATAAATTTATAAGAATTTATCTTTGATAAAATTAATGGGAACCTATTCCAGAGAATGTGAAATTTAGAAACTAACTGTAGGTTAGCTAAGAAGGATGGTTTCCTAGGTATTGATCTGATGTTGGTTTCGGCCTTCGGGGTTAATATTTGGGGAATTATTCTCTTGCTAATTTATGGTTAGTGACTGAAGAATTGGAATGAGGCGTATGCTGTGTTTGTGTAACACTTGTTTATTATATACGCGAGTTATTCAGAAAGACCGGGTTTATCCCATTCTGAATAACTGATTCGACGTGGTGTCGAGGATGAAGACGGTGGTCGAAGGCCGGAATTCTTCACGTCGTTTGGGTGATTACTGATGATCTTGATTGGGCCGTACACCCAAGAGGAGGGAATCAGTTAGTGATCGTCCAAACGTACTTGGAGATCGTTGGATGTGCGGGGTACTAGGTGCCTCCGGTTTCGTTCAGACCCAGAACAAACTTGTAAATGGACTGTGTGTCTGACATTGGATTTTAGTCTGTGCGATTTATTTCTATTAAATATACATCTGTTTGGCAGCGGAGAATTTATTCTCTTGCTTAACGCCCTTCTCTGAGACGTACGAGCTCAGGGGTTATATATTGATGGATATCAATTGCATGGAGTGAATTGCCTGTGTGGCATGCCTAAGTGGCAAATGATCAAGGCTTCTGTTGAAGAGCAAAGTCTTGTGGTTGATGATCAAAGCACGACCTTTGTGGCCTCGCTTTGTGTAGCGTGAATTCGCGAGCCTCATACCCCGGTTGTGAACTAAAAACGGGAGAAGGACCTCAGGGAGGACATGCGTTTCTTTCTAGCTAGAAGTGGCGTCAGTGGTTTTACACGCCCTGACGATTTTGACTTATGTGGTTGTTGCTGTTGCGAGGCGCCCTGGATATATCAGTGACTATGTGAAGCCGATGGAGTCATTTGTTGGCTCATTTACACCCCAATGGGTAGGGAAACGCAGTGTTCAGGCATTTTAATCCACATCGGTGGACCGGCCCTGACGATCCAAAGGCTTGACTGAGTACTTGCCTGAGGGGCGGGCTAGAGCGTCTCGAATCGGTAGAGGACTATCTTTTGCCTCGGTTCACAGATGGAAATCCAATATCCAAACACGTGATTTTGCGGTTTTAATTGTAGAACTAGTATGGCGACATGATATATGGTAACCATGCCGTCTATGATTGATACTTATGATTTGAAGTTGTTTTATACACCATGCACTTATAGTAGTATCAAATGATTTGTTTTAACGTACTAAGCATGTTTGGCTATTATAAGGGAAAACCCTATCCCCCGGCTTGCGTTGCATTGTGTGATAGGACCTGGGTCTTAAAATAGCTTCATTTTTCCAAAAAGCATTGTGCTGTTTTGTTATATGCACTGGTATTCTTGGGAGGAAACCCGTTCCGTGTTAGACGGCATGGTCCCTTGATATATCTGATTTAAAATAAAGATTAATAACTGTTTTAGTTCTCACACCAGTCACATGACTGACCTAGATTTTATTGTTTTAACCTAAACTCTAGGTGCCCTTATTTTGACACGGACAGCTAGTAGTTTTGGTTTTGTAGATTTATATTCACAGGATCCTGACTTACAGCTGGAACGATACTCAGAAAGCTCTATATCCGTGTATTACTTCTAGTTGCGTATTGTATTATTTTCCACTACTATGTAATGTATTGTAATCTCTAATATTTTATAATGTGTAATATTGATTTATACTCTGTAAATTCTTGTAATCTGATGGAATTGTTGTAATAAGCAATCTTCCGTCTGCGTTCCGATATGTCTTGTCCTCGAAGTATCCAGACTTTCCTTACCGGGGAAGTTACGGGTTTTCACATTGATGGTCACTCAAAATATAAACTTCATTCTCTTCATTCCATACCTGTTTTATACATAGTCATCCACTTCTAATGTATCCCCACGCAATCTGGTAATTTTAACTCAATTTGCTAATTTATTCTTCAATTAGCTATTTTGTCTGTTCCACTTTTTAATTGAACATATCATGTTCATATACAATTTTAATTTGCTTATAAACTTATCAAATTCCATTTTTAATTAAAGTTTCATATTCAATTTCAAATATGAATCACCAGTTCAATTTATTTAACCAAAACCCAATTTCGTAATCTAAACTTGATTAAACCAATTATTATTCAAATTAGTTCATTCTATTCAATAATTAAAAATTTGATTTTTTTTTCAAAAATCGGTTCACTTACTCCATTTGAGTTCATATTTATTTTATATCTTAAGTTAGGATTTTTCTAATGGAAATTTGGATTTTATTTACTTAAAATCCTTTTATTAATTTAAATAAATCATTATGGTTTAATAATGGTTATGGTGTTGTTTTTCTGAAAATTTGATTTTGACATAACTCAAAATCTATAAGACGAAATCTGTATTTTTCTCTTCCGTTAGAAAACTATTATCAAATCGGTCATGATGATTCTTGTTTCAAAGAATTCCGACTTAAATTGAGTCTTATATACTCAATTGAAGTACAAAACGCCAATATACGAACTGAGGCACTGCGGCGAGATCGTTTTAATTAAATTTAAATATAACATTTAAACTTCGTTTATTATTAAATTTCATTCTCATTCTAATATATATTTTAATATATTAATCCAATTTTCCAAATCTAACTTAACCATTTCGATTTTTCTAAATCTTCGATTTTTCATAACTTAGTTGTAAATTTATTTAAAACTCTAATTTCTATTTTAAGATTCCAATTCCTTTGGAAATAGATTTATCTATAAAATTCGATATAATCGAATACAAATTATAAATCCATAGATTTATCTTAATTCTATTTATCTTTCGAATTTCATAGTAAAATCAGTCGTTCCCCTTTCAAAATGATTTAAAATTCACTTTTTAAATTCATACTTGAATTTAAAATCCCAATTGTTTCAATTCTTATATATTTTTAAACATTGTTTATAATTTAACCATCTTGTTTTAAAAATTGAAACAAGATTTACTTTTAAATTTCCAATTGAAACCCAGTTCCTATTCTGGAATGTTTTATTGATTATAACTTATATAAATATATATAAACAGTGAATCTATTTTCACATTAAATTTAAACTTCCATTCAATACAAACCTAATATCTTTTTGGAAAATATTTTATTTAAACAAATTCGATCTAATCGAATTCAAATCATAAATCTATAGAGATTTATTTTTAATCAATTTACATTCTGAATATCAAAATAGATTTATTGTTTCTCTTTGAAAATAATTTTAATTTCCCTTTTTAAATTCACATCTAAATTTAGATTTCCCAAATTATCCAAATGATAGTTTTCCCATTTCATTTATAAACATCGTTAATAAATTCACTTCAATTCCCTGCATTATCCAATGAAAATCATTCTATTTTCTATATGAACATGGTGTATAAATTCACTTCAATTTCCCCCATTATTTAATTTATAAACATCGTTTACAAATTCATTTCAATTCCCGCATTATTTAATATATAAACATCGTTTACAAATTTATTTCTTGTTTTTATTATTAAAAACAAGTTCAATAATTTTTTTTAGCCCATTCGAAATTCAAATTCTACTTTAGAAAAATAGATTTTCCTTTTTAAATCTCAAAATTTCATTTCACGATATTTTTATATATCAATATTTTGGCCCAGTGGTATTTAAACATCCAAAACACTCAATTATCAATCACAAGTTTTCTAACACGTCATTTATGATAATATATATAAAAACAAACAAATAATAATATATTTTAGGAATCCAGTTGGATCCCTCCAACCTGTTTCCCTGCATCCACAGATGTTAGCCAACATAAATGAAACGACCCAAACTCGCCCTTACGGGAAAGCCCGGATTGAATTGAGAATACGAAATATCAAAAAACGAACAACAGAACATTTCATTGCTTATTACAACAATTACATCAGAGTACAAGAATATATCAGAATATGAATAAATATTACACAGAAAAATATCAGAGATTCAAAATACTAAGCAGCGGAAAAATAATACATAAGTAAAATGCGTAGCGGAAAATAACAACTAACACAATTGAATGAAATACACGGATACAAAGCTTTCCGAACATAGCTCCAGCTGTAATCCTGGATCTTGGAAAAAGAAATATCTGCGAAAACCAAAATTACTAGCTGCCCGTGTGGAAAATATGGACACCCAGAGTTTAGGTTAAAACAATTAACTCCGGGTCAGTCATGGGTCTGGTGTGAGAAACTCTTCATTTAAAATTAACTTATATAAATGATAAGGCAAATCACAGGACTACACCGCTAACGCAGAACAGGTTTACCCTCACGATTGCCGGTGCACCAACAACAAGCAGTAATAGAGATATGGTTCCACTATGCATCAATCAACAAGCAATTTTCCAATCTACCCATTTTGATTAATCCCCACACTTAGATCTTCCAAATCCATTTCAATTTATAGAAATTATTCCTTTGGAGTTTATTTCCCGATTCTTATTTCAAATCATTTGAAATAAATATCTAACTTTCATATCAAAGTAGATTTCGTTTCGGAATCTCAAACCAAAATCTTTGGAAATATGAATTCCAAAATATAAAAATGCATACAAACAAGTATGCAACCAAGTATCGTGCACGACCCTCAGACCAGGCTGTACGAATCCCTCCAACTCGATATATATATGTGCACCTCCCACTATGGAGCAGGCGACACTGATGATGCACCTCCCACGCATGGAAGCATACACCGCCCAAAGCCATTTAAGGCTACAACACCCATATTTTTAGTCACTCTCGGGTTACCCGAATTTTTAGCCACATACTTGCTAAATCATTATATATCCCGAAGTGGGGAAAATCATTTCGTAACATAATAATCACAAGTACTTTCAAACTATAGTACTTCACATCAGCATTTCACACATATGATCAGTCACTATTAATGACATAACCTTTAAGCTCGTACGTCTCAAAGAAGGGTTTTAAGCAAGAGAATAAATTCTCCACCACCAAACAGATACGTTATCAATAGCAACGAAACGGATACGCGATGAACCACAATGTAAAACCATAATACACTTCCAAATCATTTCAAAATCGTTGGATTTAGCCCTTGAAATCCTTTCTGTTTTATAAAATTTTTTTATAAAACATTCCCTATCCAAAATCCGGAATACCGTTCTTTCCATTTAAGGAAAATATCATTTTAAAACTATTCATTAAATTTAAAATGAACACAACATCGCTAAACACCTTATCGTCAAATCGTGAAGTGTTTCACAAGGTGTTAGCACATAGATATTTTTACCCAACCCAATGCTAAATATAAAATCATATTCTACTCATAAACTGGTCGAGCACCATCCAAACAATCAATCAACCACAATCAATGTCAACAACCAAGTAAATTTGGTTTAATCACATCATGTGTTTTGGTAAATTCAATTACCATTTATTCATTCACAATCTAATTAAATATTTATTCAAACTCCTATTGGTTTCAATCCCAAAACTCATTTCTTTTTGATTGTTCAACTTTCTGGAAACTAATCCTGCTTTAACTGGGTTAAAGAACCAATGTCATTTAAACACAGTTCATGAAAAACCCAAAATCCAATTTGACATTAAATATAAGGCTCTGAATAAAAGTAGTATCGGCTTATATTCAAAGTCAAATTCTAAAAGCAACAAATATCGTATTGGAATAACGATACATACATACATACATACATATATATATATATATATATCATCTAAATTCCTCAACAATATCCGTATAATCACAGAATCCAATATATAAATATTCCAAATATTATTTCAATTCAAATATAATCTAATTCATATATCGGAAATTCTGGTTAAATTAAAACCATTTCCCTATCCAATTTATTTATTTAAAACCATTGGATTTTTATTCTAGTTAATAACGAGTTCATTCAGATAAAAATATCTTCTATCTTTTCAAATATGGAATTTTTCATCCAATATCTTTCCAAATCATTTACTATGATTTTACACAAATTATTAATATTTTTAATAATTTTATCAAGGCCCGTATAGTCAGTTTCCACTAACGGCCACCGAATTGCATCCATAACGACCTTTTCCAAATTTGATTTGGAAATAATTCCAAATACAATCATTAGATTCAAAATCTCATATATTTATTGGAAATCTATTTTCGATACGAACACAAGGTTCTGGTTTTAGGAGAATTCGACGGACGGATCTCCCATAATGTCAATTTGAAGTTAATGGTCGAAATTAGCGAACGGTCGCTGCGCGGCATGTTCTATTTAGGCCATTATATATATATATATATATATCATTGATTTCTGTTTAAAATGTATTTTATAAATTGTTTATAAATTCATTTTAAAATGATTCTAACTTCTATTTCAATTTTAAATCAAAAGTGAATATTCCATTACATGTCAATTTTATATTGTGCATATATATGTTAAAAATTATACTTTTAACAATCCAGTAATTATTTCACTAATGAAAATTTTATATACAGCCTATATAAGCTAAAAATAATATGTTTAGCAAACAAATATTTATTTCAACACATGACCATTTTATCCATTTCTACTTTTATACAACGCATGTATATTTTTCACATCACATATATATATATATATATATATATATATTATTCACATTTAATATATATATTATTTACATTGCGTATACATATTTTTCACATTTCGTATATATATTTTTTCCACATTTCATACATATATTATTTACATTATATATATATATATTTTATTCGCATTTCATATATATATTTTTCACATTTCATATATATATTATTCACATTTCAAATATATATATATATATATTCCACATTTCATATATATATATATTATTCACATTTCATATATATATATATTATTCACATTTCATATATATATACTTCACATTTCATATATACATATATATATCTATATATATTTTTCACGTTATATAAATATATATTATTCACATTTCATATATATATTTTATTCACATCGCATATATATGATTTCATATATATTTTAATACAACGCATATGTATATTTTATTTGACAACGCATATATATAATTTTCACAACGCATATATATATAATTTTAACAATGCATACTTTTATTCAACACACATATCACACAAATCATACATGGTTTGTACAAAAAGTAGTGTCAGGAGATACTAAGCCCCATCTGCAACCTATTATATAATAACAGTAAAATAAGTTGAGTGAGAGAGAGTTCTCACATTCGTTTCCACTCCTCCACTCTTTTATTTCTGAATTCCTGTACTATTTGAATTTAAATTCGCTTCAAATTGCTCCTTTTTGATTCTGGCCAATTCTATGTTATAGCTCTTGTTGAGTCGGTTCTAATGGATCCGGGTTTGCTAAATTCTGATTTCATATGACCAAGATATTAGTATCTAAACTTTAATTACATAAATTTATTAATGAATTATAATTAATTAAATATAATTACACAATTAGGAGGTTAATTCCCTTCGTTCTCATTCATACCTTCAGGCTGTTCTCTTCAGGCTTTTAAAAACCCATCGCCGCTTCTAAATCCTTCATCACGCACACATCCCAAGACCTCCGGGTCCCATCGTCGATCTCCACCTTGAAGCCATTCGCGCCGTCGGCCTGTGCCCTGACTTCGACCACACTCGATGCCCTCACTACCTCGAAAACTGTCAGTGAATGGATGGGTTTGGACCCAGAATTCGTGCAATATCCTTCGGTGATTTCGATCTTGGTCGTTGGATTGAACGATCTCTTGAATACTTTAACCTTGCTTTTGAAGATTCGGTGAACTTATCAATGGATTTGGAGATTTTAATTGAAAAAATCTGGAGCATGCAGGCCATTGAAAAAGCTCTGGTGGCGGCTTAAACGGTAGTGAACAATTTGGGTTTTGAAATTTTTATTTATACCCCTTTTTTATTTATATTTAATTATATTTTTGCTATTTCATGTCCAAACTCCAAATAATCCCAACGTATGTCGCCTCCAGCCAAATACCCCTATTTCGGACACAATGGGATAAGTTTCGTAAGCTAATTCGATTGTTTCGATTTGTTTTTCTTTAATTTAAAATATAAATCAATATATATTGAATTACATTTTAATTTACCGGGGCCACATGCTGACTCCAAAAATTACAAAAAAATAAACATAGCTATGTTTTAGTGATAGGTCCTAACAAAACTAAATTCTTGGTGGTCGTTTGAAAAATGGCCAATTTCCAGTCGATCTAATTCAATTGAAATTGCCAAACACATTTAAATTCAGCACGCTCACATATTAATTCCAAAAATTATGAAAATTGGAATATGACTATAATTTGGCATTCTGGATCCAATAAAATTGGTTTCATAAAAAATGGACGTTGTTTGCAAAATGGCTATTTTTAAGGGCTATATACAATAATATATATATATATTCCATAGCGACTATCTGAATTTTAAACTGGACATAACTTTTAGTTCCCGTTATAAATTATGGATTTTTCACATTTGTTAGAAAGATATAATTAAACAGATTCAAATATTTCTGGTTTTACTGAAATCCGATTTATATTGAATTCTATACATTCAATTGAAATTTGAAATCGAATTTTCAAACTACCGCGCCATTTCGAGTTCGTTATATAATTAAAATAAATTCATACGTTCTAACTTTGGTTAAAATAAATTTTTAGTCATTATTATTTAAAATGAATCATTTTAAATATTCAAAATCAGTTAAAATTGCTAAAATAAAAATTTTGAATTGGTTCTGAAAATCCGGATTGTTACAATCTCCACCACTTAAAATCTTTCCGTCCTCGAAAAGGAACGGATCTGAAAGTTGTTTTAACTAACCAACTCAATTTTCATTGTGGCTTTCATTCTTCAACTTTTTAGTTTCTAAGAAATTTCAAATTCTTCAAAAATTTCGCTAACACCCTAAATTTTTGAAATTTTTTGCCATAACTTCCTTGTATGGGTTGATATTTAGAACCGCAATTTGCCTCACAGGGCCTACCAATCCAAAACAAAACGAAAAAGGCCAACCGGCTAGCCAATTGGCTCATAAAATCATCAAAACCCAAGAAATACAATAAACATGTACCTATTTGTCAAACATACAATTTTATTCCTCTTCTAAGCTTCCACGCTATGACCTGTTCAATTGTATACATGTACATATATGCAATTCCAATAAATTTTTAGTTCAGTTCAATATTTGATTCAATTTGGTTAAATTTACTATTCTTTCACATATTGGTTAAATTAATTATCATTCCAATATTTTTATTGGTTAAACTAATAATCAAACATCACAACCATCAATCAATTAGTTGATTAGCTTTTCAAATACATAACTTTAACACATAGTCAAAAATCATATTTTTAGTACCAAATCACAACAATAAATTCTAACTATGTTTTGGTTCTCACTCCAGTCAATTGGAAATATATAGACATCCCACTTTCGAAACTCGAACATAAATATTGATGATGCTATAGCGATCATTAGGATCATCTCCAGGTGACTAAAGTGTGATTCTATATCTATCTAGTATATTTGAGACTTCAAATACACGCTAGCTAGGCGTATATGCAAAATCTTCATATGCTCGATTGTCCAAATCAATTTAAAATAAAATACTCAAATACGTATAATAAGGTATAAATTTTCAAAACAAAATTTGTTTCCATTTGTATTTTTAATATAACACTCTTTGAAACTCGTTCTAGAATACTATTGATCTCATCTCTAACGAGTCATTCTTATTGGATATTACTAATCCAATCTGTGATGAATTCTTTTGTTTGGTTCTAACGTGCCTTGTTCTCGAACTCTGTAAACCAAATCTCTGATACCAGAATTAAACGACCCAAAGTTGTCCTTACGGGAAAGCCCGAATTGAATTGAGAACACGAAAAATCAGAACATGAACAATAGAACATTTCATTGCTTATTACAACAATTACATCAGAGTACAAGAATATATCAGAGTATAAATAAATGTTACACAAAAAAATATCAGAGATTTAAAATACAAAGCAACGGAAAAATAATACATAAGGACAATGCGTAGCGGAAAATAACAACTGACACAACTGAAAGAAATACACGGATACAAAGCTTTCCTAACATAGCTGTAGCTGCAATCCAAGATCCTGGAAAAAGAAATATCTGCGAAAACCAAAACTACTAGCTGCCTATGTGGAAAATATGGGCACCCAGAGTTTAGGGTAAAATAATAAACTCTGAGTCAGTCATGGGACTGGTGTGAGGAACTCTTCATTTAAAATTAACTTATATAAATGATAAGGCAA